>JALHAQ010000010.1:0-5808658 GCA_023838395.1 Holcopasites calliopsidis
AATGGCAAGAAAACGTGATTGTAGAAAGTTTAACTCAATTTTTTGACCCAACAGAGCTGTAAAGCAAAAATTTTGGGAACGCAGTTAGCAAAAATGTTGAGAAAACGTGGTTTTAGAAAGTTTAACAATTGTTGGACCCAACAAAGTTGTAAAGCAAAAATTTTGGGAACGCAGTTAGCAAACATGGCAAGAAAACGTGATTGTAGAAAGTTTAACTCAATTTTTTGACCCAACAGAGCTGTAAAGCAAAAATTTTGGGAACGCAGTTAGCAAAAATGTTGAGAAAACGTGGTTTTAGAAAGTTTAACACAATTGTTGGACCCAACAAAGTTGTAAAGCAAAAGTTTTGGTAACGCAGTTAGCAAAAATGTTGAGAAAACGTGGTTTTAGAAAGTTTAACACAATTGATGGACCCAACAAAGCTGTAAAGCAAAAATTTTGGGAACGCAGTTAACAAAAATGGCAAGGAAACATGATTTTAGAAAGTTTAACTCAATTTTTTGACCCAACAAAGCTTTAAAGCAAAAATTTTGGGAACGCAGTTAACAAAAATGGCAAGAAAACGTGATTGTAGAAAGTTTAACTCAATTTTTTGACCCAACAGAGCTGTAAAGCAAAAATTTTGGGAACGCAGTTAGCAAAAATGTTGAGAAAACGTGGTTTTAGAAAGTTTAACAATTGTTGGACCCAACAAAGTTGTAAAGCAAAAATTTTGGGAACGCAGTTAGCAAACATGGCAAGAAAACGTGATTGTAGAAAGTTTAACTCAATTTTTTGACCCAACAGAGCTGTAAAGCAAAAATTTTGGGAACGCAGTTAGCAAAAATGTTGAGAAAACGTGGTTTTAGAAAGTTTAACACAATTGTTGGACCCAACAAAGTTGTAAAGCAAAAGTTTTGGTAACGCAGTTAGCAAAAATCTTGAGAAAACGTGGTTTTAGAAAGTTTAACACAATTGATGGACCCAACAAAGCTGTAAAGCAAAAATTTTGGGAACGCAGTTAACAAAAATGGCAAGAAAACGTGATTTTAAAAAGTTTCACTCAATTTTTTCACCCAACAAAGCTGTAAAGCAAAAATTTTGGGAACGCAGTTAACAAAAATGGCAAGTAAACGTGATTTTAGAAAGTTTAACACAATTTTTTGACCCAACAAAGCTTTAAAGCAAAAATTTTGGGAACGCAGTTAACAAAAATGGCAAGAAAACGTGATTTTAAAAAGTTTCACTCAATTTTTTGACCCAACAAAGCTGTAAAGCAAAAATTTTGGGAACGCAGTTAACAAAAATGGCAAGGAAACATGATTTTAGAAAGTTTAACTCAATTTTTTGACCCAACAAAGCTTTAAAGCAAAAATTTTGGGAACGCAGTTAACAAAAATGGCAAGAAAACGTGATTGTAGAAAGTTTAACTCAATTTTTTGACCCAACAGAGCTGTAAAGCAAAAATTTTGGGAACGCAGTTAGCAAAAATGTTGAGAAAACGTGGTTTTAGAAAGTTTAACACAATTGTTGGACCCAACAAAGCTGTAAAGCAAAAATTTTGGGAACGCAGTTAGCAACAATGTTGCCACCAGTAGTATAAGTCCAATCATGAGTAGTACAAGTTAATTGTCGGACATCAGACATAACTAAAGTATGTATATTTGTATGTGGAGAGCATAATATGCGAGGAGGAATTAATGCTTACTTAAGGAGTTGGAGTAGGATTTCCGAGGAGTGGTCATGTGTTAAAAAATAATGAGCTCAATTCATTTTATTGGAGATTTATTTAAAAACATTGACATGCATAAATTACAAAAGTAGCGTTATAACTTACATGCTATTAATTATAAACTGTGTTCATATATTAATTTATAATTAAGGCTATATAAACGATGTTATATGTACATGAATGTTAAAGATAGCTTGTTCTAAGACTTTGCTTTAATTAAGATGATATTCCTATTCCATAATTTTACTATGATTCAACTTTAGTTAATACAGACTGGACTAATAGATTTGATATTACACACTATTTATAATAGTGTATACGTATTATACATTGTATACAAATGAATTTGTCCGCATTAATAGATTTAAGCCGATTAAAAGACAAATTCTTGATAATTGATCAATTGAATGGGGAGGGGACTCAGCATCAGCTTATGTCTGGTTTTCCGCATCGGTTGCAATGCATATTCCTGAAGAGAGAACGTTTTCCAGGTCAGCGAGACCAGCGAGATATCGTTCGGTGACGGAAGGTGGACGTAATGCCATGACCCTGTGCACTCCGACCACGCTTCCCTTGGCCATTAGTCTTCAGGGTACGCCGCTATTAACCCCGACGCCGAATCCAGCGGTCACTGCAGCTTCAGGAAGCTCATATATGATGATGATGCATCGTACGCCGAGTTCCCTTTACCGTGACACCACCTTCTATCAACAGGAGAACGATCAGGATTGCTGAGGTCCAAACCAAATCGATATAGGGCTATTGTTAGTCCATCATTCCGATACAAATGGAATTTACTTTTATCCAGGCGAAAATTGTGTCCCAGAGGTATTTTAATCTTGTACCTAATTCTACGGGGAGAATTAATTGTAAAACGTATTGAAAATAAATGAGCGAAGAACCGTGTAATGGCTAATCTACGAAGGACGCATGGATGCGATGAAAGTTTATATAATACTTCAAAAATTACCTTATACTTTAATGATTATCGTTAAGTCGTAAAGTGCATGTCTTAGTAAAATGATTGTTATAAATAATTCATAGTAAAATCGCATAGGATAAAGAGCAATAGTGTTTCGCTTTCAGTGTACGACTGTGTGGGTTTTTCAGTAATCATTTCTCTCTTACTTTTTTAAATACTCCAATAAAATATACTGCCTGTGATACCGATGAAAAGATTCTCCCGGGTTTCCTTATTCTCGTGTGGAATTGCTAGGATTACTGTTCATAGATGAGACATGGAATTCATTTAGAAATGTATAAATAAAGTAATAGCTTTGAAAGACATATTTACGAATACTTTTCTCACCAAACTTCTGCCGCTTTGAATACAGATTTAAAAGAAGGAAAATCAAAGTCGCATTTATTTCAGTATCATTTGTACTAACTTTTATTTGACAAATAAAAAGTATCCATTACAAATAATTGTAAACTGTATATCTTATATAATACACACATCATGATACGAGCGAGATTACAATACTCTCTTCCTCTCTCTTTTTCGCTCATATATGTTCATTTTAATTGTACATGCGTCAATCTCGCCCTCTCTATCTCAACCGCGTTCAACTCTTCATGAATTACATTTAGAATCTTGTTTTAACCATGTTTTCTCTCTGCAAGTACACACACATACATACGCTAAATGCACCAATTTCTCGTCCTCTCACGCATCCTGTGTGTATATGTATTTATGTATACGCTGTATGCATTTCTCGGGGTAATGGAAAAATATTCCGCTTCCCTTCCGGAAACAGTATGTCATCGAATTACAAAAAGAAAGCCAACAATTAAAATCTAATCGTCGGAAATTGAAAAGAAATTCGCGCAACATATTATAATATTTAGAAGCTTAAAAATGTGAAACAGTAGTGCACATTAAATATAAATTTAGAATTAATTGCAGTTCTGAAATTAACGATGACAAATTCCCCGTGCAAGCGGAAGGCAAGACAAGAGGACGCTTCCGTTCCCCCGAATCCTCAAAAAAGACGGTACGATCTATCGTGAATCGAACGAAAATACATGCGGCCTGTTCGAAATCACGCGGACGTAAGACTCCCCTTCTTCGTTAAGGTAACAACTCGGCGCTGCGGGGTGGACCGTTGAAATAAAGGGGAAGTGAATGGTTTGCTGGTTAAATCTATGGAAAGAGCGACGATCGCCCCGGTGGTTTGATTGAGATGCGGTTAAAAAGAATGCCCTTTACAGCGTTAACGTACATTCCAAAGAAGTTACGCCTTCACTTTTTCCCTTCTATTTTCCTTTCGTTGATAAGCTAGGGGGATAGAAAGGTGCGAGGGGTCGAATTCGTGGTCGTGAACAGGAAAAGGGTCAAGTTGTTTCGTACTTGAGATCGGCATTTAGAGTTGCAACCCCCCACCAAAAAAAAAAGAAAAAAAAACACCCTTGAAGGAAACGAATGATACGGGGTTTGCGTTAATTTACAAGGATTTTTGGAATTTAATTTCTGCAAGTCCGAGTTGCAGTGCTTCAAGGAATTTCAACCTGATATTCGATGTCTCTTGAACCTTTAATCTATACGCTTGATACGCACATCGTAATAAATCTTACTTCTCACTTCTTGCTTTCTCGAACGACTGGAAGGTACCAACAAGTGCCTTCGAACGCGTTATCGTTTACTTTAGGAAACGTAATTCATCGTCAGACTTCGTTGCAAATTCGTTTTGTATACATTTCATGTAGTCGATCGTTTGCCTCTCTGGTAGTTTTCCTTATCATGATCTCTATGATTAGAATTCTTGCACGCTGTTTACAGTTACATCGTGAAAACGAATCGCGAACACTTGTTACGAGCCCGTTCTATGAAATTAAAGACCGACTTCGATTAATTGAAAAATATTTTTCTCAAACGAACGACAGCTTAACGATAATTATTATATGATTAAGGGTAATCATGATGTTGGATTAGCAGCGTCGCAGGATATGGATACTAAAAGGAAGGAAAATGATTTCGTGATTTTACCTATTTTTTTTTATCATTTCTTTTCTGGCGTGTTATATACAAAAATCGTTTCTCTGTATTATAATATTTTTATCGATATTTTGATGCCTCGTTGATCTTTACCTCGTCGATCTTCGATCTTTTGCTGAGAGAAACCATAAGTGAATCATGCATTTCATAATCTTGCTTAGAGAAAAAGAAAAGATACATTCCGAAATTCATTCTGCAATGTACAACACTTTCCAGGAACGTTTCAACAGATTTCTGCACAGCAAAACAACGAGGAATAGGGGCTATAAAGAATGTGTGCGCTTACACGATACTGATTCGAATGGATTAATACAGCGAACAAAAAAAAAAAAAGATGAAATACGAAGGGAAGATAAAAGAAAATGATTGTATCAAAACTCGTTCATCAGAGCTGTGGGAAAAGCGCGTGATAGAAAATGATTTCTGCAAAAACAACTAGAAAAAAAAAATTACGACAAGAATTATTGAGAGCGATCTCAGACGTGTACAAACGTAATGCTTTTCTTTGGCCTATCTTACACGAGGAGCAGCTTTCTTGAATGCCAATTCGAAGAGTCTCGGTTCGTGAAAGTGGGCGTAGGCAAATATTTCTTGCCGAAGGGTCCGGTACAGTCGAATGGATAATCCACACAACTGAGTGCCTCTCCTCATTCTCTGCTTTGATCGATCGCTGTTCGATTGGATCATGTTTCGTTTGTCCAGTAATACATAAGGAGAAACACCCAGGAATTGGGATTCGTGATTATTTCGTTTTGTTGCTCGATGAAAAAGGCTGAAGAGCTTCTTTTCTCGGTCTCCACCGTTCGCGCGAAGTAAAATCCTTAAAAAAATTATAAACGCATCTTTGGCTCCCCCGAATGCTTCCTTGCTACATCGCGCGCCTTAATAGTGGTCTGCATTCTCGTGCACGCTGCAACAGAAGAAACAGAAAAGACATCCTGTTAAATAGGGGCAGCATTATTTATGCAACTAACATATTTCTGTGAAAGAAACGTGATTCATTCATACAGCGCGCAGATACATCGTTTCTTACTCTAAAACAATCGCGATTTCATTTCTTTTATTTATTTTCAAAAATTAAACTTACGATAGAGGAATAAGGAACATTTATTTACACAGTCTTTGCACTCTCACACTTGGAACGCAAATTACAATTTATTCCTCGGCACAATTAATTTTTATTACGAATATTTAAAAAAAGAGAGAAAAAAAGATCTAAGCAGTCGGAAAAGAAAACGTAAATTTTCCCTCGGGTTACACAAACGACAATGGCCGCAACCGGATGGTTGTTAGTTCCAGAAAAAGCAGGAGATTTTCAGGAAGAAGCCGACGATGGCGAGCGCCTTTGTAGGATGATTAGTGATTCCTTGTTACATCGAAAGTAGAACAACAAAATCACTAGTCTTCCATACAACCGCGCTCGATTCTATCATCCCCATTTGTTCGCTGAGCTTTAAGGCGCGTTGTTCTTCAACCCTGCGTCACGGTCCACCCTCGACTTTCGTTCCTCCACCTTCGCGACGATGTATATCATTTTCGCTCTTCGATTGGTTAGTCGGAGCGTTTTGTTAGTTCCTCGTGCAGGAGCAGGTGATTCGAGAAGCGGAATTAGTTGCTCTTGAGATCGGAATTCCGGAACTGTAAATCGCTTCTGAACGAGTGGGCGCACGCGATGGCAAGTGAGGCAAGCGGATTCTTTTATGTTTCGCAAGTCGACAGATGCAAAATTAATTAACTGTTAATGGATCGCTCGTTAAACAGCGTTAAAATTATTTCTACGCAGGTAAAATGTTATACAAATGCGTACAAGTAGTGAGGATTATCGTATGTGTCGAAAAATAACTATAAGTCGAACAAATAATTACCTCTGCTGGAGCAGGTACTGAGCCATTTGTATCTGACTGAGTAGACCAGTTATGGTGATGATGCGATCGTTACTGTTGGGTGCCGGTTCGCCTATAGTGATCCCAGCACCGCTGTCCGATCTGATTTTTCGAATCCTGGCGCCACCCTTGCCGATGATAGCGCCCGCGAGCTGTTAACATAGAGGGATTCATTTAAAATGATTTTACTCGGAAGCTGATAAGAAAATCGTTCGTGATTATACGAGTGTTACGCTTACATCTTTAGGAATGGTGACTTGAGTGCTGGTCTTATTTCCACCCATGTTGCCCTGGTTCCCTTGATTATTTCCACCTATGGGTGGGCCGCTCAATCCCGAGTTCGCGCCGCCACCCAAACCGTTTGGCGCGCCTCCTTGCATACCCCATCCATCACCTGTGCGAAAGAAAACGATTGCTCGATGATAAGATCATCTCTGGGTCGGAGCAAACAATTTTCGCGTGAATCTAAACTATCAACTTTGCTATACAATTCTACAGCGACCTAAACTGCCTCCGGCAATACTCTTTCGATTTCCACGATCTGCTAGAACAGCCAAGGAGGCGATTCGTACTGTTACCATTGTAATTTCCAGCGGCGAAGGGTGGTGGGCCAGCCCTGTTGCCTCCGTAGCCACTCCGTCCGCCTTCGTAGCCACCACCCCCGGCGCCTCCTCCGCGGGAATTGCCTCCGTAACCGCGATCGGGTGGACCACCTGACATTCCACCGCCTCCGCTGCCTCCGCCTCGAGGTCCTCCCCTCGGTGCTGGCGGAAAGCCGCGATTCATGTCGCCAGGACCACCGGCACGGTTGTCGCGACGCGGTGGCATGCCTCCTCCACCGGCGGCTCCGCGACCTCCAGGGCCGCCGAAGCCAGCCCCTTTGCCCTGGCCACCGTCACCAGTTCCGTAGCCACCGTAGTCGTCGGCATAGTAGTCGTCGAAGTTGTGCGGGTCGTAGGGGTTGTTCACACCCTTCAGTGGCGACTAAAATGTGATTCGGGAAATTGGACATTTCTTTAAACCCCGAGTATCTAATTGCTTCGATGTCTAATCCGTAGAAAGAGCGTGTTTGCTTACGGTTTTAATGGTAGCAACGATCTCGCGAATGCATTCGATGCAAGTGTTCGGCTTGCCACAGATGCTGATTAGACGGTCGGTGCTGTGGGGGCAGCAGTGCGAGTAGATCTTGATCCTCGCCCCAGTTTTCTGCAACAAACGGATATTCTGCTCAGAGAAAACACTCGCTCTGATTGAAGAAACTAAATTTAAAGCAGCTCGCGCAAGGGAAAAGATGAAGATTCATCAAAGAGCAGAGAAAGTGAAACTTTAATCGCGCTTGATCGGGAACGTTGCGTTTCTCCGCTCGATAACTTCTGCTCGATTCTTACGTCACCCCTGGTGGCGCTGTCTTGTTCCCTTTTAATTGTACGCGCGATTCTCATTTTTCAAGAATCGCTTTAACGCGATTATCGTGCCGGAGCCTCTAGGTTCCCTTTAACCTAAAAGGGGTAGGAAATTAATTAAAATTAGCGTTCGCACGAATATAGCTGGCCAACTTCCAACCAAACGCGCGCCGTCAGCTTTCCTTCTTGTATTTCTTTCTTGCTTGGACTGATGAAAAATATAGCGGAGGTGTCGTTGGAAACAAGTTAGGAACAAAGTTGAGTCGCGTGAGAGAGAGCTTCGACAGAATTAGCGCAATTGTTCGCAGCGATAAGAAGGGCAAGGGGTGGTAATGAAAAGAGAGATGGCGATTAGGAGGCAACAGGGAGATAAAAAAAAAAGTTACAAGAGCCCCTTTCGTAGTTTCGTGAATTATTCAAGTTGGACTGGGTTCGGAAAAGTGCCGTTTCATTGTTCCACGCACGTAACCCTTGCTCGGTTATAACAAACCAATGAATGAAGCAAAGAAATGAGTTGAGTCGCATATCGTGGAAAAGTAAGACTTCTTTGCGATCTAAACATCTTGCTTTCAATACAAATTGCAACTTATTTATTTGTTAATTAACCAAACTGCCAAGCAATATCAAGTGGAGATATAATGTAATAATAATGAACAGCATATTAATTGCTCTGAAAATCTTCGAACAGTACCTACCGTACGCTACAGCGATCTCTCACTTATTTTCTACGGTAACATTACATTTTACATTTAGACTGTACATTTTTTATTACACGGACTCTTACAGGAATAAATGGTCATGGATATTAAGTTGCTGGTCTCATTGGAAATTTATCGATCGCTAACGTAAGTCCATTCTGTGCAAATGATTATTCCCAAGCTCATGAATTTTCATCGAAATACTGTGCACGGAAAGGAATGAACTTCGACACTGAAGGGAAAAAGGTTCAGTTACTATTTAGCTACGATAAGGTGCGCCTCGAAAATTCGCGTTGTCCACTGTGATAATTGAGATAATTATTTGGATACTCTGGCAAGTATTAAAGAACAAATATTTGACTATAATTTCTCCCACCTAATATTCTCCCCTTCGCTTTTACGAATAGTTTTCGTTTTATCAATTTAAATACACAGTTCTCGGAGGTATTGAAACCTTGATCGTCCAAGCCGATAGTTAGAATGACGCAGCAAGCATTACAATAAACTCTCCTCAGGGCCAAACTATTCGCGTTTCGTCTCACAAATGTTGAACAAAATCGGCGACCGATCTAGCAGATCTCGAAACGTCTCATGAAAAATTCATTGTTCCCTTAACAAATTTCTTGTAAATTCTAAAAAATAGCGTGAAATACAAACAGACGCATGTTTGCGACCACGTGTAATCGAAAGACTGCCGAGAAACCGACTTTCCAGTTGCGCCGAAAGGAAAAAGGAAAAGCTGGTGTGCGCGGGCATCGCCTTTTCTTCCACGATCCATGTATCGGCCTCAGATAGAGGTACATACTTTTCTGTTTCCGTTCGCGAACGACTCGCGATTCTCCTCCGGCTATTTTTCCATACAAAGGGAATCGCGAGATTATTTTATCGAGACTGAAAGATATAATAGATTCGGCGCGAGGTTGACGCTCGTGAAATTTTGTTTCGTCTCGATCGATCTGGTGCTCCACTTTCGAGCGTGTCCTCAAAACGTTTCGCGTTTGTCTGATAGTAGTGAGGGAACGATTCATACTAAATCCGATAGGCAAGCGGAAAATCAGGTGACTGAGGAACTAGAATGATTAATTAATTGATTTCTGGGCACTGCAGATTTTTGTCGAGGAGATTCGGTAGAAATATGTCGAGGACCTACACAGTGCAGGAGGTGGCGAAACACAATCGGGAGCAGGATTTATGGATCGTGTACAAGAATGGTGTGTACGATGTTACCAAGTTTACCAAAGAACATCCAGGTGGTGAAGAGGTGTTGCTCAATCTGGCTGGAAAAGATGCTACAAAATGTTTCGACGATATAGGGCACACCATCGAGGCTATACAGCTTCGTGAAACCTATAAAATTGGAACGATAGTCGGCTCTCTTGCCGTCGAACAAACCACCGATGGTACGTCATTCTTCACACGTGTTACCTTTACTTTGTTTCCATTTATTTGTTTCCATATACTTGTAGTTATTAAAATATAACTTGTAGTTATTAAAATATACTTGTAGTTATTAAAATAATATGCAGAATGTTCGTGTTAAAAACAGATGAGGAACCAAAGGCCAAATCTTCATCAGGGGTACAAGACACGACGACAAACGACGATAACTGGACATACGAGGCACCGAAGCACGAATCGTCACCCTGGCTTCCGGTATTTATCGCAGCTGGCGTGGCCACTTACGCGTTCTTGGCTTACATCTTCTTATTATCGTAAACGAAATAGTAGCATTTATAATTGTAACTATCCCCGGGCTAACCATGATCATCACAAATAAAGCGATTTTATTTTTCCAAAAATGCACGGTAACCTTGTGTCGTCGTGCATGGAAGTAGACTTCTGAAAGCGGACCATAGATAAGAATGTTCTATCTCGACGTCAAACACGCTCACAGAATCAAACTCAAGCAAATATTTTCTAGGAAAATTTCGAAACGTGGCAAGTATTGAGTACATTTGCAAAATCGGATTGCAACACGCAATCTATCACGAACTTATCGTTAAGGTGGCTGGCTGCTCTATCTGCACCGTGAGTATGAAAAGAAAACGAGTACAGGTATTATTACGAGATGCTTCGAGACGTAACATAAAGTCAGGATTAAAGTTCACCGGAGATGTTATCCCTAGATATCTACACGATCTGTGTACGTTTCGTGGGAATATTCCAGCCAGTAAATTCTTTAGTCATCACGAGCAGCAATTTCCCGTGGTTCACGGCGGAAATACCATTTGCGAAAATTGGAAAGCCGATCGAAATATTAACATTTTGGGAGGAAAAGGTTCATACAGAGACAAGAGACGACAACACATACACGCTTTAGCCATGTTCAAAAATGCGAACTACGTGATCCATTGCTCAATTGTTTCTTTCTGCGTCCCGGAACAAACTCTCAAGCAAGCCGATACTCCAGATAGAATAGGAAGCGAACAGTTAAGCGAGGCACGAAGTTTTCAAACTTAAGTGCAACTCCAACTTCTGTAAATCATCGAGACACACATTTTCCAAGTTCATTTTTCATTCAATATACTACTTTAATATCCAATCCATCAAAGAATTTCTTCGAAGAAGAATAGAACTATTCTAGATAGCAGTTGATTGTCTGAACGTTGGACCTCATCTAACGGCATGCAGCCGCTCTAGCGCGGAGATGATCCTTTACGAGTGGGAGGTGAGGATAATAAAAGGGGTTCCCGTGGTGGGGCAGTATCTAGAGGGGGCAAAGATAAAGCAAGTACGTGCTGACTTGCTTGATGGCAGTATTTGTGCCAGTGGAGGCTCGAAAGCGAACTTGTCAGAGCGGATCTATCGAACTTTCTATTTTTTCTACGTTCATCAATCGCGGTTCCTTCTTCTTCGGCTCGTTTCATCTCCCAATTGACGGGGAATACGCGCGCACGTCACGCCGCGATACGGGTCGTCCAGAGTCGACCAAGGAATTCGAAGATCGTGAACAGTCGGGAGGCAAGAGAAACGAGAACGACGACGACGTGCGTTTTCCAGCAGCTGATTTAACACAAGTAAGTGCGAAGATGTTAGGCTACCTAGAGACTTTCTCAACAGACTCTAAAAGACGATTTCAATCTGGAAGAGCAGATTTTTAATTAAGTGAGCTATGGTGTAGAAATGTTTAGCGAAAAGTGGAATTCCGACCATGAAGAGAATGGCTGACGCGACAACGAGGCGCTTCGATCGTGCGCACTCGATGATTGATCCGATCCGCCTTGGTCGCTCAGTTGCGTCGTTCAAATTCCTCTCTTCATTACGGAGAACCAGTAGAAAACTGGTCTGGACGGTATGTCTATGATTGTAATCAGCAACTGGGGACATGTACTTCTCTGTAGCTTATCAAAATTTCCAAAAATTGTGAAACAATCAACCGTTGAACTACAAACGATCGTGTTTGATTGTATATGAGCGGAGATATTTCTGGCCGGATATCATCTTTGAATCTACGTATCGCACAAATAATCGCTAGTGTCTATCAAATGGAATCGCTGACCAACAAATTGCCTTACTCATGATTTATTTACACTACTTGAAACTGGTCAGCCACCACGCAGGCCACTATTTTACAAAATTTTACCGATTCTGGACATCTTTTTAATGAACATGCCTTAGCGCAGGCTTTTCATGACTCGAAAAAGCAACAAAATAGGCATCCATCACGGAACGATTACGTAATCTAGATGGCCTTCGTCTAATCGTTCTCGATGACGCCGAGCATTTACCCTCGAACGCGAATAAGGAAAGCGCCTCGCTTAACCCATTATAATTATGAATAATGTTAACACTTCCCTTCACAGTAGACGCAAACATTGTAAACATTTTCGCGAAAATGTTTTTGCTAATTTCGAGCTAATTATTCGACGATTAAGATCATGTAGCGATATCATCAATTTCAATTTTAAATATGACCCAGACGTCCGCTTATTTACGATCGATTTTATGCAAAAAATACAGTTTTGCGATGTGGTTGGTAGAGCAGTTACTTTACACCCACGAATTTCATTATCAAATAGAACTCTGCAATTTTATGAATTCAAGCATGCTAAGTTTTACAAATTAAAAGTGAAAATAAATTTGATATGTAGGTCGGTTTATCGGTATTCATATGGCACACTTATCGCTGCACCAACAATCGCAAGTTACATAATTAAATGTTTATCGTGTCGCGTTTAAACGAGTTTCGAAACAAGCACGATCAATTCTACAAATATATGGCTAGGATAAACGCGGAGGCTGAACGAGCTATTTTGATCATATGGATCAATTCGAATTTTCATCGAAACAGCTTTCCGATACTTCATTCTAGAGAATCGATAGAAAAAGTACAACCAGAGATTCTCAATGAAACTCAACATCACGCAAGAATGATAAAGCTGATTTGCTTAATCATTCCCTTGATTCTCGCTACGAATAACAATCGAGGACTAAACGTGGCGTGATTCGATTGTATAAGATAGATAAGTTTCTGCAATGTTCGCATAAGATTAGTCTCTAGCAAAGACGCCATTTATTTCAAGGAATTTCAATAAAAGTTAGTAGAGGAACTGATTCAATATTCCATTAGCTTTATGCGAACGGAATCGTTGCTTTCCAAATTTTTGACAACAAAATTTGTATTCTAATTCCAGAATTTCCCAAGGAGTCCAGGAGATACCAGCGTAAAAATGAGCAGGCAATACACAAGAAGTGAGGTGGCCAGTATCAACAGCAAGAACCAAACCCTGATAATTCTGCACGACAAAGTATACGATGTCACGAGTTTTCTAAACGAGCATCCGGGTGGCGAGGAGATTCTCTTGGATCACGGTGGTACCGATGGCTCGGAGGATTTCGACGATGTCGGACATTCTAACGATGCATTCGAATTGATGAAGAAATACCACGTTGGCGAGTTAGTGGAATCCGAAAGATCGAATCAATCTCCGAAACAGACCTGGTCAAGCTACTCGAAGCAAAACGCAAACAGCCAAGATCAGGGAATGTCTCCGGCGGTTGTTCTCGGAGTTCTCGCTGTGCTTCTCGCGATCGTATACTACGTGTACTTATAACTGCAGTAAACATGATTCGTGTTCGATAACAAAGAGTTCTGGGAAGAAAGTAAATTGACGACATCACGTCGAAGTATGAATGTGAGACTGTTACTGTGATTTTCGTCCAAGATGCTTTCTAGTATTCTTTAAACATCCCCTCAGATTATTACTGGAGTGCACTATTAAAATGTTCAGTAAAATTTCAATTACGCTCGTTTAACTTCGGAGAAGGTACTCCTCCCCAGTACCTTTATTGTCTTCACGATGATTTTGAAAATACTATTTATCATACTAGCAAAATTTATTTTCGGGATTTCATTTCTTTAATTGTGACTCCTAAGTCAAATGTTTCAAGGGAATAAATATTGTTGTTTTTATACACGTACACGTCTGATATCATCCGAATATTCTATATCTACCTCTTTTTCCATCAATCAGACTTATCTGCCATTCCCCAAAGGTTTTAACATTAATTTTCACCAAGATCGAAGAAGAACCGCAGGTCGGTCGATTCCATTCAAAGGCCATGTAAAGAGAGGTCGTGATTGACCTGTGTTCGAACTGCAGCTTCCCCTGGACCAACTTGATCGCCAAATCGGAGTCGTTTCTAAGCGAACCGTCAAGAAGAAGCCCAACAGTCATTTGCATTCGAACGGTCAGTGTTACAAAGCCTCGTTACAAATTTCCAATGAGAGGAAGAAGCTGGGATTTCGAAAGAATGACCCTCTCCGTTTCCCCTGGGACTACTGATCCAGCAAAATTTCGCCATTGCGACGAACGATGTCGAAGCGAAAGCAAATTGAGATATGCAGAGCACGTTACTTGTGTTGCGGATTAAATTCTGTCTCGATTCGATCGCGTGAATCGTTTAAACGAACCCCCTTAGCCCTTAATTCGCGGTGATGGTGAATTAGACTGGGTTTTAAAATTCCTACCTTCTTCTCGTAGCTACCTTTTACGATTAGGCGAAAGAAACAAAATCGATTTGATTAAATTGTGAGTAACTGGCAAACAGAGACACAGGGAATAATTCGGTGGAGTAATTGGGAGAAAATCAAAGGTATTAACGAAGCCAGCCGATCGTCGGCGTCAACTGGAGCGGGAGAATTTAACAACGCGAGAAAGGTCGAGACACGGGGGTGGTACATCGGAGGGTAGACGTGAATTCCCCGAAGGAGCCTGGTCCTTTGCACGTGTCTTCGCTAAATGAACGATAATTTGGAGAAACGAAATTCTGAAGAAGAAAAAATTAGACGTTGCTCGATAATGATGACCCAGCACTAATCGATATCAGGAACAAGAATAGATAAAAGCCCTCACCGATATCATTCGCAAAAAAATCCTGATAGTAATTTATGCTGATAGTGCCGGCAAAAAAAAAGCTTTTTAAAGAAACGATATCTCTGCCATCTGTCCCGTATCTTATTTACGCATATATTTTAATGACACGTTTATCTTTCAAATATATCCCCTATTTTTGTTTGTATTGTTATTATTATTTGGATCGACGCGATTGCCGTTGTATCATCTACGCAGCTGAATATTTATTCCAAGCTAATTGATTCCTCTTGATGAGTCTCTTGTTTCTCGAACCAATGTCAAACGTTCTGCGATAGACGATACTCCGTCCGAGAATGATGAATTCTTCGCCAGTCACAAAGGGGTTGATAAAGCATTATTAAACACTCCGCTCGTAAACGGAGAAGAGCCACTTCATTAATCGACGAGACACGCGAATCCGTGAGGTTTCCGACCGATTTTCAGACCTCGACTCGGTCGTTCCTCGATTATCCCCCCTATTCTTCTGGGTTGCTCCTCTTCTCCATTACAATTCACCATCCTTCTCCTGTTTACCGCCGCTGTGTTACGTTCACGATGCACCGGCCGCCACTAATTTATTCGGGGAAATTCAATTACTTATCGCGACGTGCACGATCTTCCGATTTCGCGCGGAGGCATCGCGCTTGATCGTTACTTCTCTTCTGCTTCTCAATATTGCGTTGGATAAAGCAAATATATCTCTACAGTTAATTACAAATATTTGTTTTTCCTTATTAGAAAACAGTAGATCTAACGAAATAAATACTTCAATAGATATAACAATTCAATACCCTAATTTTTAAAAGGTTGCACTCATCGTAAAAGAAAACTAAGGGAGACTAATAATAGCAATAATAATAACAACATCATATTTTTCCTATTTTTCACGTCGAAATAGTCGTTAGAATAGGTAGGTAACAAAGGCGAGGGTGGGCGGAAGAGATTAGTCGAAGGGTGGCCGGAAGTGAGACAGATGGTGGTCGCCGGGCGGGAAGGATGTGCGGTTTTCCACATGTGTCGCCCGCTGGCCGTAGACCGCGCCCACCACTAAGGAAAGACAGGCCGGAACAACGAGGAAGTTACGCTCCCAAAGACTGTGAAAAGTTGTTTGAAGAAGGCGAGGAGGACACGTTCGATCTCGAATGGGTTAACGAGCGCTCGAGAATTCGACAATTAGCGAAACCAGCAGACATGCCGGTGCATCGCATACAAGTTTACGAGCGCAAGAGCGGCTGCTGCGTTTCACGCATCAGAAACTGTAGTAATTGGGCGAAAGCAAGCTCCTACCGCTTCGACTCGTTAACATGATCACTGAATGGACCTCGTCGGAATTGCTTCATTCTATGGTGATGCGAAATGGGGGATCCGGCAGATATTAATCGATTTGGAATTAATTAAGTGCAGCGTAGATCATAAATTGTTTATTCTCGGATTTGTATTTCTGTATTTAATTTCGGTATCTAACGACTGAATAAAATATATACTGATTAAGATGGTACTTTCTTCTTCTTAGCATTGAATCGCCTTTCATCAATCGCCATCAGCCCATTTTTTCGTTCGTTTGAATTAATCTAAGATTCTCTTTGCACCGGAATTCCGATTTCAATGAGACTCGACTCGAGTAGCGACGACAATCGGTCAATGAAGACGACGGGGAAAAATAAGTGAGTGGCTCCGTCATCCTCTCGAAACGGGGAGGAAGCGTGCAAAAAGAAAACGCAAGAGGAGTGGACGGACCGGAACTGTATAGAACGAGTTTTCCAGAGTTTCTTCTCTCTTTACTCTTTAGCTCTGAACGAGAAAGCTACGATACCCTACTATCCCATCTGTCGAGAAACATTTTTCGACTTTGTACACGTGGTATATCGTGGCCTTTCTCTTGTTTGTTGCAAAGAAAGGAAAATTAAAGTTTTCTATCGTGCGCAAGTTAGACAATTTTCCATCTGCACCGTGATGGTTATGATTCTGTGAGGTGTACGAGTGAACCGATCTGACGAAATTTCCCAATGTGCTCCGGTGCTCCAAGGAAATTTCCTCGTGGACAGTCTAATATCGCTAAAAGCTTTTTAATAAACAGTCTTTGAGCACAACGGTGTGGCTTGGTTGCTTGCGTAAGAATACGAGCGCGTGCAGGGGTTGCCCCTCAAGAGAATCTCGCCCCCTTTTCTCTATCCTACTCTGAACGAGCGAAATAAACGGAGATAAGCAGAATTCAATGCGAGAGGCCCGCGTTGGCGGAACGCGGAAGAAATCGAGGCAATCGGTGGAATTCGGAGGGAAAAGATGCGAAAAAGATCGAGGACGACAGAAATGGCATTAAAGGGGGGGGGGGGGGGGGCAGGAGGGCAAACAGCGAGAAAAGAACATGGAAAGAATGGAAGTATTGTGGGAGAAACTGCATCCTGGTGGAACAAGAATTGGACCAGCAATAAAATAAAGGAGAATGAAACGGGGAGGTTCGATGAAAACACAACAGCTAACTTGCGAATGGAAGAAATTGGAAAGGGCAGAACACTGAAGAAAACTGTAGCATGAAAGGACAAAAATGTAGGCAAGAAGACGAACAGAGGATCGTAAAAAGATTAGATCGAGAAGACATTACGTCTTGCAATCATAGGAATCGTAGCACGGTGGGGCAGAAATTAAGTAGCGAGGAACAAGCAGAAACGGCAAAACGAAATATTGAGAATGAAACTACAATTGAGCCGGGGCAAACGAAAATACGACAAGGGGTAAAATCGAAATGAAATAACAATAGGGTGAAACAGCGGCGAGGGGTGAAACATTCTGCGGAAAGTATAAATTACCGTCAAGAATTATGGTTAAATGACACGCGAGATCTCGTTTGCTTATCTCATGACTGTGAACCACCCACCACGAAGAGAAAGGGGGTAAGGATCTAGACGTGGCCTTTACGTATTTTTATATTCGTAATTATTGGAGGGAGACATTGGCTACATACAGAAACACGTACAGAAAGCATGTGCTCTTTCTTCATTAATGATACATATACAAGTTCCCACAGCCTATCTATCTTATAGAGTAAGAAAAAAAAATTAAAAGGTACTGAGGAAGACACGTACCTATCCTTCCCAAAAATTCCACTTCCAAATTCCGAAATCCGTTTGGTGCCATTTCAAAGCTAGCAGAAGCACAACCGGGCTGAATAGTTATAATAATTCAGGCGAAAAAGTCGGTTCGACCGGTTGGAGAACCAAATCTAGACTAGAACGAGGGCACAGAGGACGCAGTAGAGGACCCTCACGCGCGCACGATCGACCGACAACTGAAAAGGCAGAGCGTCCGAAGGACTGTCATGCGCCCCTGAATCCGTTTCGGCCTGTGTTCAGACTCCACCCACCTTCATTCATCGACGAAGGGAATTACCAGCCGCTGCTTTTCATTATCCCAGGTCTTAACGTGCAGCTTTGCATCGTGGCCCGAACCGTACCCCCGGGAAAAGGGAAAGTTGCACGGCCTGTTCGAGTGCGCCGACCGGGAATCCGCAGAGAGGAGGGGTGGAACTATGTTTCCGGACGGATCCAAAGCTTCTGACAGAAACGTGCTTTCCAAAAGTATTTGCTCCTCAAAAACCGCACGGAATTTCACTATTTTATTTCACTAAACTCCACTAGCCCTTCTACTTCACCTTTTTTAACTATGATTAAATTAGAATTGATAACTTTACTAGCTACGTTTATCGACTTCCTACCTGGTCGTTGTGATTTCTAATTCCTGCATCTTCTAAGAGTTTCTTAAGGGACTTTTATGGAAAAGGAGGATCAAGTTGAGAAAAAATTCTTGCCATTTTTCGGATAATATCGAAGCATGCAATCGTTAAACGAAAAGCTACCTCATAAAAAGGGGCGGAAAATGAAAGGTCAGGAAAAATTTCTGCGCCGGCTCGTGGACAGACGACCACGCTTCCCAGGACCAAAAGGCAACCGGGGGAAATCGGAAGGAGAAGGTGGCAGGCAGCTGCACCTGGCGTGGCAGCTGTTGGAAGCCATCCGTTACCTGGTTCGCTAGCACCTGTTTGAATTGCGTGCTGCATGGACCTTCCAGAACTGCCCATGGCAACACACATGGTGCTGAGAGCACCGGGAAAACCTGAAGCCCGACTATTAGTGAAAGCACGGTTGGTGCCCATTTTGCAGCCCCTATCCCTCTTTCAGCTAAGACAACCTACAAGACCTAACATTTCATACGAGAACCCGGACAGAAAAATGTACCTTGATGCCTGCATTAAAATTATGTCCAGACATCTCATCGAAAAAGGGGAATTTGGAAAGAAATCTTCGAGAGCATAGAGAGAGAGAGGGGGGGGGGGGGTTCCGTGATCGTCTCACGTGTAAACAATACGTTAGTGGTGGATAATAAAGGCATGGCGTGTGCATAATTATCTGGCGTACTTTCCTGGAATTAATTTCAAGCTTCACGAGGGAAGAGCTTTTTTACCCTCTGCTCGACGATCCGCGGCAACCCCCTGCCGTGTCGCGCGGTTATTTAGGAAGCAAGAGAACTTCGTCGCCGCTGACGAAAGGGGGCTAAAAAGAAACGCGACGCGAAATTCCAAGCTTTTTCCGTCCCGCACCTTTCGTGGTATTTTAAATCTGCAACTTCTACCTAGATAGAGCATGTATCAATTTATCGTTCCTCCTAGGTATCCGCAAAACATTATTCATCAGCCAAGAATAAATTTCAGATGAGTTTTCTTTTAACAGAATCGAAAGGCACCATTTACGTACAAAAAAGATAACAGGAAGGACGTAAACCACCCCAAATCTGTTCACCTGTGTGCCTGCTAGAAAGAGGGGCGCAAGCAATCCCCAGCGCGTCTCGTATCAAGAAATTAGGGGGAGCAGAGTGGGTAGGGTGTAGTAGCGTGAACAAGCCGGTTTTATTGCTTCCAACGGGAGACATCCGGCGCCAGGTTCCCGGAAGTATTACAATAAACGAGACACGTCTCCCGAGTCGAAATATGCGAAATATTGCACGTGCTAAGGGCGCTTGGGGGTATCGAAATAACGTCGTCGCTTATTGTTGACTGAGGAATAGAGAGAAAAGTAGCGATCGACAGCAATGTCGTGGTACAAAAGGGAATTCGCAGAAACAGGATGGAAAACGAATCGAGGACCCACGAGGCCATTAAACTTCGGATTAAGCTCGCATAAGTACGGATGCATTTTACAAGGGGTTTCGTTTGCTCGAAAATTTGGCCGATTCTCTTTCGGGGTAGTCCAGAAGCAGTCGAGGAAATTTTCTGAAAGAAAAGATTAGAAACTCGAACATACATTGATTAGAGAACTTGCTGAATTTTCTTCTCTCCTGATTGCAATATATTTCGTTCAAAAGATATTCTTGAACGAATATTACTTCGTCTCGATGAAATGCTTGACTTGACTGACAGTCATCGTCGAACCGGCGAGTGTGTCAAGATCGATGGAAGACGGGCGAAAGAGAAAACGGAAAAGCCAACAAAGCAACGGAAAGAGAAAAAGTCGTGTGCCACGAGAGGCCGGGACAAAAGGTCTGCATCTGAACACGAAAACGTAACGAGCCACTTGGCCACGTTGCATATTCCGCGCGGCCTGGATATCCGGGGACCTGCCGTTACGTAAAATCTGGCCACCGCTCCGGAGATGTTTCGCTAATTAAAAGCGGCTCGACTGTAATTGTACCGGCTCGAGGCTCCGAAGCACGGAAGCTTCGACCGAACTCGATATTTTCTTAATAGCGATCTAACCGAATAAAAACTATAATACGACACAGAAACTGGCGGATGATCTACGAATTTCCATGGGACTCGTTTGAAGGTAATTGAGGAATTAATCGAATCAATTGAATGACCACTGAAACGCGATTCTCTCTATCTTCTTCAAGTATAAGAGGCGGCCTCGCGACGCAAGAAGAAGGAAAACGACGGGAAACGCTGAATAATTTCCTCATTATCCTCATGGTCGGTGAATACCAGATTTATTAACAACCGCTTGTGCAATAGATTATTCGAATCGGGGCGGAATGGCGAGCAATCGGTCGTCGGGCCAATGATTTAATACCGGCAATTTCAAGAGACCTATATTCAGAGAGGCCACTTCTTCCAGGTGGAAACACACTTGACCTCATTATCTTTTAAGCTCATTACATTTGTACGATTCGATTATATCCAGAGTCGAAATATTCCTTGCGTATCAACCCGACGGCGAACGAATACCGATCGGATCCAAAAATAACGGAAACGGTTCCAAAGCGTTCCAAGCTGATGATAGAACGGTTCGCTGTCTGCGAGCATTAATAAGGAGATCGTGCAAAAGCGCGAACCTCGAGGGCGTAGTTAAATTCATCAGACGCGATCGTCCGAAGGCCTTGGCACGAAGTCGAACGTGACAATCGTGAAACTGATGCCGCTTCGCGGGGGGGACAAGCTAACGTCAATGGCATGCAAGCGTTTCTGACTCACCTCGCGAAGCTCCTTGATCTTTAGCCCTCCCTTGCCGATGATGCACCCAGCCTGGCTTTGATGCACCAGCATACGCACGTCGATCTCGTCGCTGCCGTGTCTGGATCCATTCTGAAATCGTTTCGAAGATTTACCATCGTGTTCTCGGTGCACAACCAGCGCACTTTACGCACTGTGAACGCTCTATCACTACCGGAGTTGGACGCTGATAGGCGACACATTTCGAGTCGTCCCGTAAAGAAACTGAGTATACAGTGATTGTACAATTGTTATTCCGAAAATACAAGAGAATGTTCATTTTTCTATATGAGTTCTTGAGCGTTCGGAACGAAATCGTTGTCGCCCCAATTTACGAAATAAACTGAATTGTTTCGCGATCCAAGTCAAGCTAGGCTCTGACTACGCGGGTTTTAGAAAACTATTGATGTAAGAAAGAACATGTGAAAAGTCTCACGATTGAGTCATTTCTTTTCCCTTGTGATCCTCTTTTGGGAGCAACACTCACCTCCTCGAGATTAGGTACGACCTCGTTCAACACCTGGAGAACAGTGGGCAGATCCGAGCTGATGGTAAGCACCCTAGAATCAAAAACACTCCAACAATTACTACGGCCCTCGATCAACGATTGCGCTATGTAATACATTGCACATCGTTATCGAATCGTGTCGAAGAAAATTTTAACCTCTATGAAAGATAATTTTGGACATATCTTTCACATGCCTAAATATTTGTTTTCTATTTTAACGGTACGATAATATCTTCAGAGACTACAATTTCTTTGAATGGACGGAGAGTAGGAAATTTTTATTCTCTGCAGCATATAATAATCCTATTAGCCTCAACCATAAGGGAAATTCGCGTGACACAACTGGTGCCGTTCCATTTACTCACGTTCGGAGCCGTCTCTCATCTTTTTTCGAGCGGCCATTCTCGGCTGAATGAAATGTGGACAGAGGCACAACGGAAAGTATCGCTCTTCGATAGCTACGAGAAAACTTCCCGGGAAACCGTCCCAAGATAAATAGGAACTCCTGAAACGCCAGGCACAAATCAAACCGACCCTCCGTCGGTTGCTGCTTTCTTTCCGCTTCTTCGTTTTTTAATGACTATCGAGAGGAACTTTAGAGATATTGCTAGAAATCGTTTCTCGTTTTCATAGATATCGCAAATACCATTACCCGATTATTAAAGAAATTAATGAAAATTATCTTGATACGTGACGGACAGATTCGAGAAACAAAATGACGCATTAATGGTAGCTTGGAAAAATATGAAATTTTGAGAAGACAAAGAGACCTGAAAAATAAACGTCGGGCACCGAGAAAACGAGACAAATTTTTCTTTTCTCACTACTGCAGCGCGCTTGAGGGTAGAATAAAATTGTATCTCACGATCATAGACCGGATTTTCTGGCGTTTTCGCACCGCGCCCCTCAAAACAATTGTCGAGAGTCGAACAACATCGACAGAAAAAGAGGGGCTCTGGCTCTGCTTTCTTTCTATCGCGAAGCAAATGCGTTGTGTGAGACACGATTCGATGAACGAAGGTGCACGTTTACATACTCCAATATCAGGGAAGTACTCGAAGAAGCACGTTTTCGATGAAAATCGAAATGAACGGGATGGCCAGTAAAAATTCTCGAACAAATTAATGCTTCTGATAAAGCTGAGAATCCATCGATTATCGATTCTCGTTTAGACAAAACTCGAGGGGTGTTAATTATACTGCTGAAGCAATTTGAGGAACGTAGCGAGATTAAGTCAAAGTGACGCTACAGGGAAAATTTTGCGAGCAGCTGAGAAATTGGCATAATGGTTGAAATCATCCAAGATTTTTCTGGCCTTCCTAGTGAATACAAAAAAGAAAGAAAATAAAGAAACGGAAGTTTCTTAAATATCAATTACTTTAAATATCAATTACTTTAATCGAATCATTCTTTAATTCGATTCTACACGTTTATCGTGTCTTTAAGACTGAAATCTACAAGTTTTCGAAGTTCGCATGAATGGCGTTCCTTCGATAGTCGCATGGTTATTTGTTAATGCAATTTAATAAAACCATCGACTGATAGGCTGGGTTAGAACGAACAATTTCTCTCCAGTGTCAAGTTACAATTTCACCTGATTTATGTTCCAGCATTGACAGATTAATTTCTGCGACGTTTTAGCAACATATATTCTTATAAAACATTAAACCAATGTTAGTGCGAGTAGTCACACGAACAATTAAATGAAACGATACGATACAAAACGAATCGCGCGTACACATTCTTCGATTGCAGGTAAAGATGATAATGAAATTTTTCCTCCCCAAGTTTCCCATAGAAACAGAAGCAAAAGTACGCACGACTTGTCTTGGTCGCGTGACTCGACCTGTATACCGCACACAACTGCTATTTTTCTCTGTTTCCATCGAATTGATCCCACCCTACCAATTATGGAACAGAGCTACGTTGTCCACCCTACCAGTCGAGGGTTAATTAGGCGTTTTTCTCTTTTAACGGCCGCCGTTTCGCGATCACCAGACACGAGATCGTCCGATAATACAGGCGGTGACATGTAAAACTGCGAAAACGGCCATCACTACTTATTTATTCGCTCCCTAGACATACTTTGTACGGTTTTATTTCAATTGCAGAACCATCGTTGTTAACAGAAAAAAAAACGTTAAAAGAAGAATCGCACATGTACGTCCTGCGATTTCAGCGGATCTCGGTCAAAAGTCATCCCCTCGAGATAAAAAGCTGATCGATAGTATTAGCTTATCTACTAAATTAAAAGCTCCTCTAAATAAAAGAAAAGACACTACATTCTCTCTACTACAGGATAGCATAGGATGCGGTGTGCATCGATCAATGATTGACGTGAAAAATTAATTCAACTCGATTCTCTGTTAGAAGTTATTGGAGTCATCCGAGTGATAGGAACAGTCTCCTTTCCTTTCGGGATCGTTGAAGATGAAATATCCCTTGTTTGATTAAACTGTAATGAACATGCACTGCTTTGGGCGGTCTGTTAATTGGGCCTGATCGCACCGGCTTTTTTTTTTCTTTGGAAATTATTATCGAGATTGGTAGAAACGAATGTTGTTTGAGTCGTACACGATCGTACTGCCATTGTCGAATGTCCTGTGCATAATTAAATTATCAAAATGGTGCAATAAAATTAATTATTCGTACTTGGGCTCGGTTTAAAAGGGGCAAGGTTCACGCATGTTTAATAATTCCACGCAATTACGTACCCCGAAGTTGTCGATATACATTATGCCACGAATATTGATATTTCTGGATAATAATTAATAATTAAACAATGATAACTTTGAAATAAATGAAAAGCTAAAAAAGACTTATACTTCTAGATCAATATTCTTGAGATGCTAATCTAGTTACGAATAGGAATCGCATTAAGTGGCGCCTCCAGCACATTTACAGACGACGATAAAAATAATTTACTGCCGCAGCACGTGACGTCCCAGAAGACGGATAAATTTTCTCGTTAAAATTTAGCGCCATGGCTATCTCTTCAACGAAAGAGATTCTGTGAAATTCTCAAACGTGTATCATGTGTCTACCATTCTCGTGGCTCTGTTCAAACTGCGTGTTCAACCCTTTTGATACTATAATTATTGATTAGGTATATCGACCGCGGATGAAAAATAGTCCGGTGTCAGCCACGTTCGACAAGCTTTCGTTGCTTCTTGACAAGGCAAAATATTTTAAGCGAGGAATGACGAGAAGTTCTAAGAACAATGATCATAATTAACTTGATGACTCTTTGCTCGTTCGCCATATTATTAAATTCTTAGATTCCTAACAGTTGTCCCACCCCAAAAGAGCACTTAGGGAGCACCCCGAGAGTGCGTCAAAACGGGGACACAGCAACGAAAGGGTTTAACGGGGCCGAATCACGCGAACAAGTCACAGGTCGGTAATGACTTTCGACTCGCGGACGGTTGGTTAATCACGCGGGAGGCAGAGCTCTCTCGATGATGGTGCGTTGATCAGTGGGGCGTACCTAAAAAGTAAGCGTGACATATCGACGTTAAGCGTGGAATAGGCCAATCAGCCTCGTTCCACGGATTAGCATCCGCGTTAGCCACAAAATTAAAGAGAGATAGAGAAAAATAAGAGAAGAATACACAGAGAGACAGGCACAACGGTGTACACAATCATTTTCCCCCCGATAAGGGTGGAGAAAAAATCGTGAGTGTGGTTTCCTGAGCGTGTAAGGTGTTGGGCGTGTTTCATCCGCGCGCGACAGTTCATTTGGGCAGAAATTAACAGAACAGAACAGAACAGAACAGAACAGAACAGAGAGAGAGAGAGAGAGAGAGAGAGAGAGAGAGCAGAAAAGTAGAAAAAGTTAGAAAGATTAAGAAAAGGATTAGAAATGAAAGTACCTTGAGAACGGTAGAGAAAGGAGAATAAGGGAAGGACAGGTAAGGGGGCAAGGAAGTGTGTCCTTGCTTTATTGGAAGACAAGACGTGTTTCCGCACTTGCTGTTTTTCTAAAAAATAATCTCCTAGCTATAAAATTAAAGGGCAGAGGACCCGCAATCCTAAAAATACTAGTATTTGTATAAAAACTTGTTTTGGACAATTAGAAACACGTTTACGCGATAATCATTTATCAATTCCCCAAAATACTGGCAATCACTTCTTAACATTGACACCGTGGAAGGAAGAATGACAGAACTCTGGACGAGGAGAAAGGATTATCAGGAAAATTCGAATCGTAGAAGGGAGAATGACGCAGGACATGCAATCACAGGTGGTGGCAGGTGCATTCGTGGGGCACCATGCACACAGAATGTCGCGTTTGTCCCTCGTTCGAAAATTGGACACGAACGAACAGACACAGGTCAATTCAAGTAGAGGGTAAAGGGACTGGTACTAAAGGTGTGGCAGAGGAAGATGGCCAATGAGGTTACGCAAAACGAAGGAAAGAAATGTAGAGAAAGTAGCGAGTGATAGACAGACAAACAGACAGATAAAGAGAAAGAAATGATCAACAGAAAGAACATTGCTGTTGTTCGACTTCAACCAGCACAGCGATTCACGTGCCGTCGCCATTTAGGTATTTTTTTTTTTAATTAGAGACAAAGAAAAATAAGACATTAAGTAGTGGTATTGGTCATTACCGTTCGGGTCCGGGGCAATCGGGTACAATGATTGAGGCTTTGTACTGTCGGGCCGTGGTGGTTGGTTCATTGGTGGTTGGTTCATTGGTGGTTGTTGTCGATTGTTGGTAGGGTGGTCCATTTGCCGATCGTGTCAGGGTCCGTCGTTCCGGGCAGGGCAACGGCAGGGCAACACCAGGGGGTCAACGCCGGGGTTGGGGCGGGGCCAGGGCACAAATCATCAACCAAGTTAGACATCACGTCTCTCACACGGCTGTATTAATTTTTTGCGGCTTAATCTTCTATCCCCTTGTGTCCCACCATTTCCAAATTTATCTTTCCGACGCTGCTGCGCGGATAATTCGCGTAACCCCATCCCGCCCCCCCTAATCGGAAAATATTTTTTACGCTGAAGAGGCCAACGTGTCATCCCCAAAGGCCATCGCTCGCAAATATTTCTCCGCATACCCGAATTTTTCTAGACTCCTAGTACAGTCCCAGCATGAGGCTCCCCGGTTCGTTTCGTGAAAGACACACGCTGCAGGGAGCTCGTTGCAAAAGGAAAGCTACCAGCAGTGGAGAACGGACGATAAAACGTTTACCGGCAAAACTCGATTTACCCCCGAGATTTTTTTCTTCTCCCGCTATTCGGACATGCCTCCTGGCCTTCCACCTTTGGGGTCATGCAGGTGTGACAGCGATACCAAACGTGGTGGTAGACACGAAGGCGAATCTAGAATCTCCTTCGATTCGTTTCTTTACGAGTAAGGAACAAGATCGAGTGGGAACGACTGGTTTGCGGCCGGTTAATTTCGCGACTGATCTGCACCGCCCGCCAGAAGGTGACGCTTACGATTTGCTCGAATGCAGGATAATAAGACGAAATAGTTTGGGTACGTGATTTGGGGAAAAATCATATTAGTGTTTATGAAATTCGTAGTTTCCTTGACTTACAATTTTGTTGAACAATAAAATGATATCAAGCTCAAAGATGATCACCAAAGTAATAATTAACCGATCACATTTCCTGCGTCCACTCTATTTTGTCCCCGAGTTTGCATCGCTCGCGCGTTTTGTCGTGAGCATTGATTTTAACAAAATCTTAAGAATCGTTTAGACGACGGTAGCGTGTTGGGTCGTTCTTTGGATTCATTCACTGACTGGTGAACATCAAGCTCACATTCGGTGGACATTCGATGGAAGCGTATCACATTCATAATTGTCGCCCTGATCATTTGGTTCGTGCAGGGCGAGTCTCGTTGGCGTCTCAAGGATGGCGTATAAAAAAAAATTCATCGAACAATCGGTGTTGCACAATGAAATCGATCGGGCAGCTTACGAGTATAATGCCTGTTACGTACTTGTTAGAGTACCGTTGGATCGGATGTAAAACAAGGTCGAAACAATAATGAACAAATCCAAAGAAAGTAAAATAAGACAAGATTAATCGAGTTGGCGCTCCTTTGTTCGGGTTAAAATCGAGATAACGTTACAATCGTATGGGCGCATGCAACAGGCTTTACTCGTCGATACTCCGAGCCGCATCTCAAATAAAACGTTCAGGGGTCGGTTGGAGTTTCACGTCCACACGTTTTCTCGGATCGCGATTACGGTAAGGCGATTTTCCCCAAGACGATCGAAAGGCGGCGGGAATAAATTGCAAAGTTGCGGGAGACGACGGAAACTTCCCAGGTCAAGAACCAAATGCGTGATGAAGATATTTCGCACGTGTGTGTATGTATGTATGTATACGCTGCATTCTTGTAATACGTGGTAAGAAGGATTTGGTGTGAAAAAAAAAACTATCTAAACAGGAAAAACAATCGATCAGCTAGGCTACTCAAGAAAGAAAATACTATGCTTGAAAAACTACACAAGAATCTCGTCTGCACACACGTTTTAGAAATACTCATCGGACTGTCCCTAAAATTCCAGCTGTTCGGAGAGCTCGATCGATCGAGCAATAATAAACTGGTCGTCACTAAAAATTCACACGAGAGATTAGTTATCGGGGACGGAGCAAGAAGCTCGTGAAAGTTCCAACGATTTCTCGTGGAAAATCAACCGTTTGTTACAAAAACCTTTTTTCTCTAGAGTATACTATATCATTTTATAGACTTTCGTCGTTAACCATCGTTTTCTCACGACCTTCTTGTCTAACGTTTTCCGATCGCCTGCCGACTTCTTCTGTCTCTCGTGCTAAGTCCTTCGGACATTGGCTCAACGAATAGGCAGAAAAGCAAGATCGAAGATAACGGAAACGACCAACGGAAGAAGCAACGTCTTACCTGACTCCTTAGTTTGGTGATATTCTGGCCACCTTTGCCGATTATCGAACCGGCTACCTGTAACAAAAAGAAAAGGAACCAAATTCAACGATAACACAAAATTAATTCCCGAGCGACAACAAAAAAGATCATCTTATCAACTCTGGATCACCTCTCGATTTTGTCCCGATTGCCCGTTCGCGTCACGTTCCACCGATTATCTATGATAAGTTTATTTTCTATTGCAACACGGCGCAATGGAAAACACCTGCCAATAGTTAAGTTCCCGCTTAATACTCGTGAATGAGATCAGCCGCGAAAGGAGCGATCCATCGAAGTCGGTCGGTTCGGCCCTGACACCGACAGCCGTGTTTGCGGAGGCATCGATTGCGTGCTTCGAGACCAGCGCAATCAACATTGTGCCGTACCGTTGATGCGTAACCGATCGCCAATCCCGATCGAAAGCCAACAAGGATGAAATTGAACGGCTGAGTGAAATTGACAAGGAGAAGCCTTGAAAAATGCAGCGACCAAAGGAGTGCTGTTCTTTGCGCGTTCATCATCTCGTACATTCCTCTCGTCTTTTGTTTGAAATGCAATTCGGGTTTATCAGAGACGCCGCAGGTTTACACGGTGAACTCCGTGACTGAATCTTGGCGATATTAAGCCCTGCCTGCTTCTTTCATATTCTGCACTCTTTTCAGCAGAAATCGCGAAGCTCGCTATTCTTAAAAGCGAAGGAAGCCTTTGTGAATTAACGTTCGAGAATACGCCACGGGTATTGCGAACAGCAGTTTCACGAATTTTCTAAGCGCGGGAAAAAGAAGAAGGAAATCCGGCTACGGGTTTTCCGAGCATAGCGACAATGACCGGAAGAACGTGCCAACAACTCGAGCCTGCACACTATACGGCAACCGACTTTTACTTCAGCAGCGGCGTGTCCGCGGCTATGAAAAAAGTATTTAACAGAGAGAAACATGGCTGAGACGGAAACTGTGCGAACATATTTGGAAAGTCGACGAAAGGCGAAAGCAGGCAGTTTCTATTATCGAATTAAATACGATCCCTTCGCTTCTCCGGAAATTAGAAAGTACATTACAGCTGGTTTCTTCCAACGTTTTACATAATAGTGGATAGTCAAACACATTGGCATCGACTCGCCGGTTCTTCGGAATCTTATGGAAACAGAGAATCTTACCTTGCTGGGGATCAGAAGGCGAAGTTCATCGTCACCCTGTCTGTAACGCTTGTGAGGACTCGTCGGTCCTCCGGAGCCAGTCATAGCGCCGGCATCAGCTTCTCTCTTCATTATTTCTGCAACAAAAAAATTAACCGTCTGGTTAGATTTTAATAAAAGGTGTATCGAATAAAATCTAAATTGTCATATTTTTTCCCTGATCAATAATCCTTAATCACGGTGTGCTAAATAATACGGCGCACCTCTACTAGGGGTAATTTGGCAGCTAGAGCCGCGTCACGTGCTCGAACTCACCCTCGTCCAAGGGAAATAGAGTTTCCCCTCGATTTCCAGCTACCCACGCGTGCCGGAAACAACAGGGACGACGCGTACCGCAATTCGTAATAAACCTATAAACATGTTTCGCATTCGCGTTGCCATCTGTTTGCTACGTAATTCATTGTCCGTTAAATCGGTTCGGTTGGTTTATTAACGTGGGGAGCATGGGAAACCGATGGCACGTAGCATTTTCAACAGAACCACGTTCCACGATAAAATGATCGCGCTATCCGCGGGTTGGTCCAATGTTCGTCAACGTTAAACAACTCGTCGTGAACGGGTTCGCAACAATTGCTTGCTTAATTAGGACAGAACGCGCGGTACAGTGGAATTGAAGAAAGGTGGATTTTCGACAGGAATCGAAGGAAAGCCACCTGAGTGGAAAACTCGTTCGAAGATGAGGGCTCGCTTCAGCCTGAGCATTTATGCCGCGGAAATCACCTATCAATTCGGGCAGAGTAAACGATATTTCCTTTGCACATACTGGGTGGAATCTTTGAAGCGCGCGAGCTCCACTTGCCGAGATTCATGGTGCAATTAGGGCCTCGAAATTGCTTCCTTCCGAGTCCCCTCGCCGCGAGCATGACATTACCCTAGCGATAAACCAGAAAAATCTCGCGATTCTGGCAATCGAGATAGCTATAGATTTCTGTATCTTTCAGACCGCATTCTTTGCCTTGGAAACGGCGAAATTGGCGACGATGCATCAAGCTACCAGTACGAGACAAAAATATTTTCCAAAGTCAATGTATGTTTCTTGGGGAGAAAAGGTACGCAAAAATGTCACGGTTAGAAATTTCGCGATTGACGCAGACAAGAGATTGAAGGGACGAGGAAACGACGAAAAAAGGAATGGGCGGCCGGGACGAATCGATACTCGAGCAGTCGACACGCGACGTTAATAATTTACCGGGGTGATTCGTAGGCGAAGGGCTGACCAGTGGCTCTCGGAGCGATTCGTCGTTTTGATTTCATTGCGGTCGCACGGAAAAGAGCGACAGGAAAAGCGCAAAACGAACGAAGTGGCGGCGTTCGCTTGCTACTCGTTAAAGTATCACGAGGACACGAACTCGTGTCACGAAACCAACACTGTCAACGAACAGACACACTGTTACGAGTTGTTAACGATCGCTTCGTTAAAGAAGACTAACGGATGTTCAATCGTTTATGACAGGGTGTACCACGGGAAGGAATCGGCAATTTCGTTGCCTAACAGCGATTAAAATAATACAGATTCTATCGAAAAGATTACACGTGATCCCAACCGATATACTCTGATCAATCATTCAGTAAAAGCCAGATTTGTCAAGCCGGTTTTACATACGCGATGACCGTTTGAACACGAAAAGCTAGAGAAAGGTACAAAGGAGGCGCCGCGACGTCTGCAGTACGGGTAGCGTGAGGCGCCGAAGAGTCCATACTCCCGGCAGCAGTGCATCGACTGACCCGTCTATAACCAGTCCACACGCCACTCCAAGGGTTGTTGGTCCGATGTACAGAGACAGGGATGGAGGGCATCGTAGTCAAATTGAGGGGGTGGTCGCAATTAGGAAGGGATGCAACTTTAGTAGAAATTGACGCGGAAAAAATCGGAGCACAATTGCCTTAAAAAAGAAACGTGTAACAGACTGGTTAAGAAACTTGAGTGAAAGACGAATTAGGGCTCACGCAATGAATTGCAAAAAAATAAATATTAGATCCCTGGGAAAGTTAGTAAAGCTTCTGGCTGATTATATCTTGGGTATTCCAATAATCTGACAAGTTCCCTAGCAGAGACTCGATCCGAGAATTCGTGAAGCGCACGTATCGAGGGTCCGCGCTTGACGCGATGATTATGCTCCTCGTAGTAACGCAGTCCAAGTAATTACTTCAACGTCGCACAGACGATGGATATCCGGGATAATTGCAGCCAGTGCGACAATGAAGCCGCCCTAAAATTGCTCGGCAACGGCGAAATACGATGTTCGCATGTCGAGTCTTTCTGTTTCCCTTATGAACCCCTTCGTGTCGCTATACCCCCCGCCCCCCTCCCTGTCAGATGTCAACTGCCCGATAACCGGCTACCTTTTTTCAGCTTTCTCGAACGTTACAACGAGGCTGAAAAATGTTCACGAAAAATGCCCACTGCCGGCTGTATCGAGAAAAGCAAGCTTGAAATATAGAGGTCTGTTTGGCAGGTGTTATTGCATCTTGGTTGGCCTGTGGATCTTGATGAATTTTAGCACCTGCGCGTTTTCCTAAGATGGGTTTTTCTAGGGAGAAAAATTGCTTTAGGCCATATATAATACATCTAGGCAGGTGGAAAGCAAAAGCAAAAGGCCAGTCCTAGATGATTCGGTGAAGCGAAATCGAAACAGAACGAGCTTTTTCGCGATTCTAAACCGGCTAATTGGGTCAATGAGCAACAAGCGTCGCATTAGTGTCAATTAAACGAATAAACCTAACTGATGCTGCTACGTTAGTCATACAACGACAGAATGAACGATCACTTTCCTTTGGTATTTCTAAAGATGCAAATTACTACTTTCCTCTCGAATTTCATTAAAGGGCTTACAGTTATTTCCTCTGCAGCATTAATTTTTGTAACCCCAATTTTCAATCTGAGTACATTTCTTTTTTTTTTTAGGCTTGTGTCTTTCTTTTGTACGTATAGTTGTGAACAGTGCCGATACCGTCGGTTCGCTTATCGAAAAATACACGTCAGAGACAACAAACATCTGTCAATATTGATTCAGTGGAATTTCGAGGAACAGAAAAATTTCAATCACCGAAGAGTGGAAAGAATTTATCACCCAGAATTCCTATTCTATATCCGAGTTACAGGAAAAAGAGCCGTAGGTTCAATCGGCTGGGGCTTTGTAGAAATCTAGCAAGAAATGATAAATGGTTCAAAGTACTTGAATGAATACGCGAATAAAGACTCGTGGCGGAAGAAACGGCCAAACGGGGAATATGGAAACGTGCTAACAGCTCAAATCGTTCGAACCAACGGGATTCCTTCGCGCCGGGGAACCCTACGGAGAGGATGCTTTAAACAGGATCGGGAAAAGCAGTAGACTCGCACTTCCCAAGCAAACGCAAAGACAGTATATGTCAACAGAAACGAGTTAGCGCGGTCTGTTCGTTAAAGTGTTTGACAACGTTTATGCAGCAAGGTAATAAAAGATGAACCGGTTGTAGATGCATCGGCGACAACGCAACCAGAGGCCAAGTGCGACAAAAACTAACCACCAGCACATGCGACAATGTGAACCAGTTCAACCACTGTTCGGAAGTTTCATGCTGGATTGTGATCGATTCGTTCTCTTCTGGTAAATGAAAACGAAAGAAGAACGATGGTCTGGCAAGAGATTATCCCACTACTTCATGAAATATTCTTTAATCTATCCTTCGGAGGTTTGGGGCGGGGGGCATGATGGAATGCATGAATTAGTACGATTCAATTCAACAACTGCACTATCAGATCCTAGCTGAAACGTTCATTAATATCAATGCAGAAGAGTCTATTCAACGCGTTAACGAGCCTTGGTTCAGTGAACGTCTACAAGACTGGTGCAACTATGCTTTGTACCGGCTCTGTTAATTTGTACGACCAAGGCACGTTTCAGCGAGCTTTCGTCTATTCGTCGTGGTCACGTAGAAAGACGTCCGGTTGAATCGGTTCATGCACTCCGAAATTAGCACTCTAGCGAGACAACACTCGATTTTGCTAAACGTGTCTCTGCTCGATAATTCGCTAACTGAATATTTTTCGAAACGACTTCCACACGTCCCTTCGCATCGAACGAACGAGTTCCGGATATCGCGAAAAATTTCCATATAGTCTGAATGGACTCTGCTATTGAAGAGATTCTATTTTATGGAATACGTGCGCGAGAAATCTCTATCCGTTTCGCATGGAATAAGGTGTCGAAAAATTCCGCCGGAAAAACGCGAGCTGAATAAGAAAAACCACTGTCGATTCGGTGAGCCGTACCTTTCGAAACAAACATCAGTTGGATTACAGTCAAACTACTCTTCGACAAACATAAACGCTATCAGACTTTGAAAAAGGCTTTTGTGAAATCCTTGAAAAAAGCAATAGGGCTGATAATCAAAGGGAACTACATTTTTAGGTAAAAATGAATATTCTGCAATTATTCGGCCACGGTAATAGCTTAATCCTAATAGATGATTTATGAACGACGAATCAGTAAACATCCGATACAGGCATTCGACGTTTCAGCTGAGATTATTCGTGTAAATAGGCTCGTTTAGCGAGCCAGCAACTTACAGGCGAGGGAACAAGTAATACACCGATTCTTTCCGATACTCTGGCTTACATTTTAGCTAGGGGGGCTGCGGCCAGGATTATTTCGTGCTTTTCCTCGACTTACCGCGAGGCAGGATCGATTATTTCTGAATGGAGTATCGTGGGCGAGCAGCAACCATTCAGTTGTGGCTCGGTTTCGTTCGACCTAGCGGACGAAAGATGCTATATAGGATTGCTGAACTTTCCAAGACGTTTGCCGCTTGCATTTACTGTTTCCCAAGAACCGAAAAAACCCCAGACTTTCGTCTATGCTTGTGAATTTTCATCGCAGCTTTTGCGAAGGGTCTCGAATCCGTGGTCATCGGAATAGGGGAAATGTTAATAGAGAATAAATTATTATACAACCCACGGGGTATAAAGCATCCAAAGGGAATATTCATACAACGCAACGTTTGCGACACAGAGGGCTTTCAAAATCTAGATGACAGGCGAACACCCACCCATTATAACAACCCAGAAATTCCCGATTGAATTTACAACATAATCCCTGCCGACAACAGCGACGACCAAGAAGACAATCGAGAGTTTCAACAATAGAGGCAACCTCCAAAAATTCTAATGAAAATTCCCCCAACACATCGAGATGAATAAGATAGCAGGTTGGCAAAGACAGTATCATATACATTCGAATGCTGTAACCAGTTATGTAATCTTCGATCATTATTTAATTTGGACGCGTCTCTCTAATTACGATCTTCATACACCAGCCTCTATCCGTTCTCGACAAGCCGTGGTTTGGCTTCAAAATTAGATTCTACGAAACGAAGCAGCCGGAAGAGCCGGCCAACGAGAGCTGGCACGGAAAATTTATTTAGCAGCATGCGTGAAAATTCCGTGGGTCACGTGGACGGATTCATTCATTGTCGCTCGTTGGACCGTTAGATTCATGAACAACCGGCGAAAGAATTCGCGATAGGGGTGATATCCGAAACGGGGCTCGATCCTTTAACAAGGGGATGGGGGATTCCCGCTTCCCCTGGTACACGGTGTTCCATGCAGAATAATTAACGGGTACGAGAAATTTCCCACCGGGAATTCTGACGAATGGTCAACGTCCACAGCACCGGCATGAAATTTGTTTGGAAGGCTGCGAAAGGGAATGAAGTGGATTTTTCCGGAGCATGAATGATTCTATCGCGAAGGTAAAGAGGAGGCTGAGAATGTTTTCTGTTTCCATAGAACGAAGAATCTTTAAATACCCAATGATACGTCAACGCATGATGAATTGCGGTAATGCGTCACGGATGCGGTAATTTCTGCAGCCCGATTCCCCTCGTCCTTTTCCACAATCTTATACGTGAATTGTATGTAACTCGAGTGAAGAAAAAAAACGAATCGTTACGTCAAAGACTACGAGATGTATTTCGAGAAGAGACGCAAATCTTCAAGGCCTTTACCCCCGCCATGTATCAAAGCGTTCCATTTTTTCAATTCATAAAAAGAAGAACTAATGCTCAGATATAAAAAGAAGTCTACCTGTCGTCAACACAGTCCAATCGAAACGTGGCGGCTATCCGACGAAGCTCTTTCATCGGAAGACTTTCAACGGACAAAGCCAGCCCTTCGAGAAAAAAAAGTAATACCTGCCAAGGCAGGTTCGTTTAGCCCGGCAAGAGAACAGTAGAGATGTCTCGAGTCGATTCACCTGAGATTACGCTAACGGTACGATCGGCTTGCATAAACAACACTGTACCGCGAAACCGTGAAGTACGCTATCGCTCGCGTTCCTTGACCCTGCGAGGAGAGCCCTCGAGAACGTGTAGCACTCCAAGAAGGGTCTTTTATCCGTGCGCTAACCCTTCCCCTACCTATAGGCATACCAGGCTTAGCCTTAGACTCCAGAAAGAAGGTCGAAAGAGAAGACGAGGCTGCGCTACGTGCAAGCCTTTGCACCGCCAAGGTGTAACGTCCTGGTACACCAGTCTGACCACTCTTCTCTGCTCCCCTTGCCTCCCTTCTTCCATCAACCTTCATTTTTGCCTCCTTCGAAAGCGTGATTCTCAGCAAATTAAACTGCAAAGCTTTCGGCGAAACATTTATCAATACTATCTATCATACTATCTATCATCGAGAATAGAAAAGTTGTTGCGTTTAAAACATACTAGAAGTGGTCGGAGCTAGCGGGTGATTTGAATTTCACTCAGCTTGGTCTCAGTCACACTTCGTTCGCATTTGAATACGAAGTTTACACGATTATTGTTCGCAGAGGTACCGTGTAATGCCCTATCACGAATTCGGTGTAAGTAAAAAATTGAGTTAGCAGATAACGCGCAGGATGCAGTGTGCAATCGCACCTAAATTTAGCTCCGAGATAAAGCAACCGCAATGAACTGCATTGCTTCGTGCGTTCTTCAGGCAGACTGATAAATATTTAGAACGTACAAAAGTTGTACAAACTGTTCTCCATGTGTACAAATGTTAAATTAATTAATTTCTCGGAAACTGTGAATAACATAGAAACGAGCACGGTGCAACCGAACCTCAATTATTTATCGGGTTAATCGCCCACGAATTTGTACGAACTCGGAAATCGTGGTCAGAGTCGACTTCTCGAGAGTCGAAAGAGAACGGGAACGTTCGTCGACAATTGTCGTCACTGAATTCCTTCAGCCGCGTGTCTCGCATGCGGAATGAAGCGCGGTTGCACTCTCGCCGCGTCGATGTAAAAGTGTTACTCACCGATAACGATGTCCACCGCAATTGCCTCCGGAATGGGTCGGCAGTAAACCCTGCACAGACAAAAAGAAAGGCAAGCGCCGATTTAATCCAGGTGCCGAGATAATGGAACGCGAATCAACCTTTTGCCTCCTCTCACTAAACGCTGCACTCGCGATTTTCTTACAAGTGCACTGATTTTTTGGTTGCAACGCTTTGTTCATCATTGGACGTGTTACAGGGATTCGTTAAAAAGGCGCGTCTGATGTACATACACGCGAGTACCACGTCGCTCGATGAGCAAAGCGTAATAGGATTTATGCGTTGCTCTCGTTATGCAATTAACCGAATGCTTCGGGGCTTGGGGCTCTCTTGGACACCTCCGAAACAAATCCGAAGGAAAATTCGGAGATCAACTCACAAGAGTGCCGCACTGGTCACCACTGTTCTCCACCAACAAACACCAGCGAGCACGTGCACGACTTTAATTAAGCAAGCGATCCAAGAATGAGCAAGGCCGCCGCGCGTTCTTCTCTGGCCGTTTCCTCGTCAACGCAGACCAATTAATCCTCTCGCCAAGACACGAGACAGCGAACTGCGTGCGTCCCAATTTCAAGGTCCAACACCATAAGGGATGGAAAGGGGAGCACAGGTCATGGCCGGAGTACGGCCGTACCTTGAATATCCTTCGATCAAGGATCCAAAGCGCGTGGTAGAGACGACGAAGAGTTGCCACGAGCAAGAACCAACGCAAGATGGAATACGAGTAACTTCGTGAAACGGTGAGCCCGCTTCTTCCAACGAGCATTCCACTCCTCCGCCGCCCTCCCGTCGTCCATCGCGAAGAGGCACAAGCAAAGCAGCTGGTGGGGGTCGATTCAACGGGGTGGGAGGCCGACGCAGATACAGAGGGATGAAAGAGGGGGGTACAGAGAGCACGCAAAAAGGGGGGAGGACGAAAACGCACATGTATGCACGTGAGTGCACTCGGCTACGACGTGAACGAATAATCCGGATGCACCCAAGAGGCGACTGGGGGGCAACGAGAGGGCGAAGTCAATGAACGACTTCACCGCGATCGCTAAGCGGAGAGAATTTCACGGTTGGGAACTTAACTCGTTCTTCTGCTGTTTTCCGTGAACTATCCTTTTGATAAGTCTGCGTCTTGTGGAATTAGACAAAACAACCCCCTTGTAAACTTATGCAAACCCTACAAGGAGTGCCTACTACTTTGTAAATTATTGACAGACACACACGATTTCTGAATGATTCTCGAATAAATCAATTAAAAAAGAAACATTTCTTTGACATGCATGCCTCTCGAATAGAAAATTCGCCTTTCTACGACGAACAACAGAAGCTCGTTAGCAAATGAACTCACTCGAAATTTCGGAATTAAATTTAAATCTCATTCAACTTTATCGTTGACGAGGCGAATCGGATGGTGCAAGAGCGGGCTCCGAAAATACGCTCGCCCGCCCACTCGGTCACGAAAACGTTAATGCCGACTGCTGTTCGCAGACATACGCGTTCAGAAATGATCCGAAACCGTGTTTAGGATTGCTGAATAATTCAGCTGGCTCGCAGTATCGACCTGCCGCTCGCGGCCAACTTTTAATTGCACCCACTTAAACGATGCACTTTTTCCAATTTCAACGTAAACCACTGGCAATCTATTTTAACGGTGCAATATTTCAGAGATTCGGTTAGCCAAATTGACAGGGGCACTTTCATTAAAATTACTCGCTAATTATTTCTCCGCCGCCTGAGACATCGTTCCGTTTATTTCAATGAACTTGCCAACAACTAGATCGACGACAATCCTTTCTTCCGGTGGCGGTATATCGACAAAGAGCACGCTAGAACATCGGATAGCAACGCGGTCAACTAGGTAGGTTTGTGGTGCTTTACAAACCACCACTGTGCGATCCAAGAAGAAAAATGCAGGCCGCGCAAACGATATTCCGACAAGCTGTGACAAAAGTTGCTCTTGCTGGTATAGGAAATGCTTGGAGCCTATTAGAAGCCACTTGGATAGATTGAAACCGAAAGAAATGCAAATGCCTCGAATACCATAATCGCCGAACATCCGCTTTCCCTCCGATCGATCAAACAACTTCACTTGATGACGAAGACCTGAGCAAACTGATCGATAAGCGGAACACAAATTCATTCCCGTGTGACATGTTACTCTCTACGCAAAAACTTTGAAAAGCCGACGGTAGCGGGGAAAAATCACTCGTTCGAAACTTGAAAAAACAAATCATGAATTACATGCATCAAGCGAGCATGTTTCAGATCATCCCCCATAAAATTAGGAATCAAAAGCGCCCTATTTCCGATTGAATCATGAGCGTGGACGCAATGGACTTTCCGGGAACGTACCTCTCGCGTATGATGTTCCACCGCGAGTTCCCGGTTTCCCGATGGAGCTCCCCGGTTCCTGGAGGAGTCCCTGGCCCGATGACCGCGTGCACCGCGATTCGAGCACGTTTACACGTTCACAAAGTGTTACACGCGTAACAGTTCGCGCGATGCGTGACATGCGTGTGCCGCGCGTATGACGTGGCGTGTATGCGGAAGTATATTGATCAGCTGATGGTCGGGTGGATACTGGACTGCCTCGCAGAATTCACCATATTGTTGCGACCGCGCGCCTGCGCCAATCTCTAACCCTCATCCCTTAGAGTTCACCTTTTCCATGCGCCCGACCACCCCTCCCTCTCTGTGTCTCTAACCAAGCGATGGAACGCCGCGCTTTCTGGCGATTTCGTTCAATGAAAAATCTTGAGAAAATGAGCTTGAATGCGGAAAGAATGAAGAGAGGAGCCCTATTCGAAATATGGGGACGCAATGCCTGAGAATCGAGACGGTCTGTTATCCCGTTCGCGCGTATTGAACTTGCGATTTAAATTTATCAGCCGCCCGAGAGATACAAAGCGCAAACATTTATTATTAACCAGAAGGCGACACTGATTAGTGAAATCGCAAAATACGAACGAATGGAAGAGTCAAGAGGGCAACGCGATGGGGAAGAAAGCGTGTCTACGTTTTCAATGATCCTCGAAAGAAAAAAATGTCGTTTCTTCTACGCTCGCGACTCGTTTGCCGCGAATTATCCGCGAGTCCGTGACACAAATTTACGATCAAAGAGATTCGTTACTAGCAAGCATATGTACGTGTAGCCAGCACCGAACTCACTGAATATTCGAACCTGGAGGATCGGAATTGTGTTAACCATCCGCTGCTTTCCTTTTATATTCAAATTACTTTGGCCAAGCTTCGTTACCAGAACCGTTTCGTAGTTCACATACATGCTCCGCGACTAATTCTGGTCGACTGTATAAAAAAAAAGTAGTTGGACACAGATAATGCGATTCAAAAGAAGTTTGTCGGTTGTCACAGGCTATAGTATTAGTAGAATTTAAACAAATGGGAGAATCAAATTTTTTACGAGCCTGTTAAGCATTGGTTCGTGACAACAATTTTCTCTCGGTATATTTAGGGTAGAACCGCTATTAAAATACTGGATAAAATGGGTGGATACAGGCGCAACGGAATGAAGACAACGAAATGCAAACTCGTAAACTAGCCAGCGAAAAGAGAGCTTGCCTGGCCTGTTATTTCATGGTTGAAACTCGTGCTAGGATTCACAGTCACGCACCGTGACCCGCCTTTTGATTCACGGAGGAAGAAACAGAAAGGATTGTATCACTCTTGCGCCGTTAATTAAAGATCAAGAAAAGTTCATCTGCATCTCTCTACTTGTCTCAAACGGAACGGAAATTTCCAAGAAGCGGATTTTAACTTTTTGCAACACATATTTTTACACCCTTTTCCTTCCTAGGCTTTGCACGCGAGAGCCCGCTCATTTCGAAATGCTCATTTACCGATCGCGTAAAGATAACGTAAAGATAACGTGTATCCGTTTGCCGAAGCTCGCCACTAGCATGCGAATGAACAGGAAAATAGGAGCCACGTCGAAAGATAACGCCCGCCTCCTCTGTGCGTTGCACGTCTTTCATGTGATATCCTCTCACGTAGGCCCGGCGAATGAACGGAATGGTTAGAAAGTTCATCTGCAACTTTTGCATCTTATGAGGTGCGCAAAAGGTCGCGTAGCTCTTCCCTGAGAGAAGCGGTGCCTCTTAATATCAATATCTATACCTGAGTCTGTTCTTTTTTTATTTCGTATATCATGTACAAAGAGTTTGATAAAAAGACTTTGCTCAATATACGCACAAGATCTCGCGATTCGTAAAAGTAGAGAAAAAAATTACAGAGAATGAATATTTGAGACTCACCTATTTGAGTCACCGCTCGAACTTGCAATCCCGCGATGACCGCTTTATAAAACCAGCTTTCTGTAGATAAAAAAAAAAGCCGTTAGTACATTAAATATTGCACTCGCAGAATTCATTTTCAAATTAAAAAAATTATCAGGTTCAATATAGTACGCAAGACAAAATTAATCGGATATTGTAAGTACTGCAATGTGGCGAAGGAGTGAACGTCGTTTTTCGTTCGACTCGCGTAAAACTTCTTGGCGCCAAAACAACTAGGAGGCTGCGAAGGATCACGATAATAAGATAATTTAATTTCCTTTAGGCAAACACATAGATCAGCGCGTGTCTCGAGAGGTTACGCGCTGCGTAAAATACGCACTCGACTGGTGAAAAGTGTACTAGAGTACCTAGAGGATACGGTGTAATCCACTTTACTCGAAGTACGTCTGATCTAGCTGCAAGTACATTCTTTGTACGATATCTCGCATGTTTGTTGGAATGGTTTAAAAATCTCTCTAGTAAAAAAATTCACACAAATCCAAAAAGTTACCCCCGAGCAATTGGTGTTCCCCAAACGTAAAGAGTATCCTGGGCGACAAAGGCGAGGAAGAGCAGCAAAGCTCTGCCACGAAATTGGACGACCCGGTGGTGAAGAACAATCCAGGGTCCAGAGCTTTGTGCGGGTGTGGCGTGGTGGAAGTACAGGACCAGAAGAACAATGGGTGCAGGACGACAAAGGAACCTAGAGAAAGCTGTGCAGGTGTCTGAAAGAGATCTAGCAAGGAATGCCTCGTAGAAAACCGACTTGCAGTAAGAATAGAAAGAGCTACCGATCGGCTAAGTGCAGCCGAATATCCAAGTCGAAGCCTACGTCGACGAGAAGCGACAGAGGGAACGGAGTCCTAAAATGTGCAGGATTCTACACTCGAATACGCTGTGCGAGCAAACATGAAGAGTGCAAGTGGAAAACGGTGATAGAGAACCTGCCGGAAAGAATCCAAATCCAAAGTTGTCGACGATGAACAGAACAACTAGGGAACGCACCCCAGATACGTTCGACGAAGAAGACCAGGGTGCCCGTTCGTTCCCGAGGACGATGCTGTCTCCTCGATGTCTGGACGTTGCTTTGTGAGTTGCAGCGGCTTCGAACTGGTCTCTTATCCCTAGTATCGCCCAATCAAAAAACCGGCAGCACATCGTACGCCGATTGGTCGGCAACGGCCACCATGAAGACTCTAATTGGTCAATCGGCTCTAGTAACCCATGGTTACCGTTTGCCTCAACAATATCTACGGTCGATATCACCACCTTGACTACCCTGCCAAGCTCTATACCTTCGCTCCCTTACGCTGCCGCCGCTATTCTCTCACCCCCATTTCACCTTTCGCGCATACGTCGCGATTAGCGTCTACAACCTTGGGCCAGAATTCTGGGGAACAATCTCCTTCTCTGTACCATCGATGAGTATCGTGTTCCCCCTACTACCACCGGGAGCGGGGGCAATTTCTCTTTGGGGATTTTCTGGGTGCAGATACCATGAAGAACGTTGCATCACTTCCGCAGAGATTCGACTTCACTTATATACGGTTAAAGTTTTCTTCGGAAAATCTGTACTCCGTTATATATAATATTATTGCCGGTACGAAAACTACCCCTTTATCCCTGACCGTAGAGAAAGTGCATTGAAATTCAACTACTTTCGCGTGATAAATTACCTCTTGATAAGAGTCAGTCGAATCCATGACCATGAACCATCGCTGGACTGTTCTATATTCGAGCGTCGATTATTTTATACCACCAGGGAGATCTCGCCCTCGCGATTCTAGCGACTCGCGAACCGAATACGATGTCGAAAATCCCGATGGGGTAATTTATCACGCTGGAGGAGAAAATGCTCGAACTGGGAGTCAGTGAGATTCACTTACAACTCACTTCGAGTTAAATCCTCTATATTCTATAAATGATACTTTGAGAAAATCTGCGGAAAATTACGAGATTAACCGCAGCGTGCCGAAGTTGATCGCAAGAGAGATGTCTCGACTTTCAGCGGGGCATTTTTCTGCCGGGGAGGAAACGATTCTGAGAAGAAATCGCGGAAGTGAACCGCAAAGGGATAACAATGCGATGAAACGACGGCCAGACCAGAGGCTGATGACCGGAAAAGGGTGAACGAACGGAAATGACGAGTAACTTCTGAGAGAAAGGGTGAGCAGTAGGAACAGTGGCAGAGAAAGGAACGAGGAGAGCCAAGAGAGAATACAAAACAGAGAGATCGAGCAGAATGTAAAGAAGAATTTGTCGATAGTTCTGCCACTTTGCTCCAAAGGCGTAAAGCGCGTCTCAGGAAACGTCAATGACGCACTCTGCCTGTCGTGGATGGTACAAGCTGCTAATCAGCTTTCTGATAATAAAAAAAAAGCAGTATGAAAAGCAAGTAATCGTGGCTGTTAGCAAACATTTGCCAATTCCATTAATTGTAAAGAAACTCGGATGCCCGTAACTTTGATGTATCACTTTAAAAAGCAGCATTAATTCAACAGCTAACGAGTATCACATTCCATTGCTAATGCTATCACGATCGTCCTGGTACACGATGAAGAGGAAACCGCGTGAAAGAAAATCGCTGTCGGTCGATGGAACAATGACAGGGGGCACAATGGCAACAGAAACGTGGAAGAGAGATCGGATAGTAGGATACAGTAGTTCTCGCACGGAACGTGAACTTACTGCAACAGGAAGACGAGTCCATCGCCATCCTCTCGAGCCGGTTCTCCAGAGGCGAAAACATTTTTTACTACACGCAAGGATGGGGACGAATCGTTGGGGAAGAAATAGCGAAGAGTGCGGTTAGTCGATCTCCTCTCTCTCTCGCGGCTAGTGCAAGGAAAACCATCCGGAGAATCTCTCTCACGGCCTGAGGGTACCCTCTGACCGCAGACCGAGTACCAGCGAACCGAAGAGAGAGGCAGAGGACCACCGTTTCTATTCCCATAGTTCTGCTTCTTTATTACCGAGAGCCTGCATTTACACCGACGTGCCTCTCGATACTAGTGGAAATACATATGACATTCTACGAATCGGTGGAAAGCGAAAGGGAATGTTGATCAGAAGAAACGTAGAATTCATTTATAGAGGCTCCCGATACGATGAAAAAAATGTAGGCAAGGATGGCATGAGATAGTGTGAACACTTCCATGACGAAGTGCGCAAACAGCTTATCCAGCTACTCGATAGATTATTTTTTCGTTTGCTAATTTATCGCGTGCCGGAATACTTTATCGCCTCCTGCGACTGTAGACGTAAAAAGCAAAAAAAAATTGATACTCTGAACGAGGTACAAAAGGGTGGTAAAATTCTTATGGGGTACGCGTGAAACATGGAACTAGCCAACACCTATTACTCCACAGAAATATTCGATAGTCCAAACAATTTCTTTCCCCCTACTTTGCATACCTTCCTGACTGTTTTCAAAAAGAGGAATCATCCATTAATCACGTCCCCATCAAGCCTGAAAAGCAAATTAACCAGCACGAAACGCTCTACAGATTTTACGTCCACTTCCACACAATTCCCGTGATCCTCGCCACTCCAAATCTTCCGCTCTCCAACACCTTCGACCCTTACTTTCTTCGCCACCCCTAAAATCCTCTTTTGAGAGAGAGGGAGCAGGAGGGAAAGAAAAGTAATCGGCAATATTTTATAGCAATTACTCCCCAAAAAGCAAAGCAATATTTCCAAACAATTTGAATCCACCTGGCACAATCAGTAGCTTCGTCAAGTAGCGATGATCGCTAAGCGAATTTCATGGACTGATGCTTTCTCTTTTTTATCCAACTATCGACGCTCCGTATCGCCGAGCATAGAACAATCGAGAGTTTCTATACATACGCACGCTTATTCACCCCCGCGACGACCCTCGATGAAATAACACGGTCGTGGTTGTTGGATCGAGGGTGGAGAACGGTTTACGGTAGCAGAGTCTATTCGTGGTATCAATATTTTACGGGAGCACGTTCCTCCATCGATCGCAGCTTCTCTGCATAATTAATCGCGTTTCATCCTTCCGATCGTGCCACCCACCCCTTCGGGCTCGCAACCCAAGTCCCACTCTCGCTCTTCTTTCTTTTCTTTTCCCTTGCACCACACGGCGAACTTTGCGAATCGAATCCGCGACTGCGAGTTGAATGGATTTCGATCGTATCCACCGACCTCCTCTCCTCCTCGGAGAACCAAGACTCACCCCTTAGAAAACAGCGCGTGGATGGCAGAGGGTTTCGATGAAACGAGGAATCGCCTTGTTTCTGTTCAACGTTAATTCGCTTCGCGTCGTTACGAATGCATAAGTCGTACAGGCCGTGGGAACAGACTCCTTTCAGTTTTAAAAAGGTTTTGCGACAGTTGTTACGTGGTCATAGGTAGTTTATAATAGTTGTTTAATGGTAGATTATAAGCAGAATAGGGTATATAGTTCTCGTTTCGAGGCTCCGATGGAAAACTTTGACATCGATGCGAGTCGTCGATAGTAAGAGACCAAGTAGTTTACAAGGAGAGGTAGCGAGCTTAAAAAGGACCAGCAGCAGCCGAAACGAGGAAGGAAGTCGTAAGTCGACCGGGAAACGTAGCACAGGAAGAAAGTGCTGATCGAGAGGATGTAAGAAAACGTTTCGTCAGCCCAAGTTCAATATTTAAACGCGGATAACCCGAGGGGGATGTACAGACTCTAAAGGTCTTCGAGGAGGGGGCGATGCTACCAACGAAAAGCAATGAATAAATTGGATTCCTGACTTCGATCATTCCCGGTTTCGACTCTGCGTCCCGATCGATCCAAACACAGCGGTTCAATTTTTTACCAACTCTGATTTTTTTTTTTTGTAAATAGTCCCTACGCTTCGCACTGTCAGGAAATATTGGTCCTCATTGGGCATGCAGGATATTCAAAATTCGAGACACGAAATTACATATAATATTCGAAGCTAACTTATTATGCACGCTCGTTCTTCTGCCTACTTGTTATTCCATTTGCGAACCCGCAATTAGACAACGTGGACACGAAGCCCTTTCATTTTTTCCCCGTTCACGAAAACGGCACGTGTGGCTTTTCACAAAATGACTAAGGATTGAAACGACCGAGTCTCTGCTGGTCAGAAAGAAAAACAGGAGGGGAAAAAGCCGGTTGAATATTAAATTAAAGGAAATAAAGAGGGTTCTGTCGGACATCCCCATGACGTTAGATTACCACCTTTCGAGTCTAATGCAGGTGTCGCAGAGTGTACCGAGTGCTAGGCCTAGCGGTTCTTGAGAAATACGTGAACTCTCGCAGAGCATGCAACATGCTGCAAACTAATTACACGGCGGGAAAAAATGGAGAGAGAGTCAGCAGGTACACGGGCACGAAGAGACAGGGGCCTGAATACAGAGGGTGTACCGATCAAAAAAAAAAGAAGGACGGAAAAATGATAAGACAAGGTGCGGATAAATGGGATAGAGAGAAACGGACGAACAAGAATGGCAAACTACTGTGGGACGACGCATCTGTCCAAGCATATTTGATGTTCACCTCTCCTTCGACTCCACCACTTTCTCCTCCTCTTGCACCCCCTTACTCACAACCCCTCTCACCTGTCGTCTTCTCTGGAGTTCTCCCTTTTCTCTGTACCCACGCGATATATATCCACGGCGTTAAGTTCGCGTCACGCTGTCGCAAAATTTTCCCCGAGACAAAGGGTGGTTATGCATGTAGTAATGTATCGGGGGATAATTTTACATCGAACGGGGATGCGATGGAAGGTAAGGATCGATGATAATATTAAGAAAGAACATCACGTAATTCATACGTAAAAGAAATAATCCTGCACGTGGGGAAGTTGCGTTAATATCTCTTTTCGCTGAAGATAAAAAGACGCGGAAATTTGAATTAAGTATTGCAAATAAAACGTTCTACTGCGAATAGAATAATAAAAATAAAAAGCCAGTATGAAAATCAGAATCACGATGGATTAAAGTGGTCAGTGCGCCAAGATTCTGCATAATGTTCCCGAATTAACATTTCAAAGACAATTTGCCAGCAGCTTGGAGAGGTCGATGCCACCTCATTGTACATCAAGTATTTTCATTCAACATTAAGAAGAATGAATGGGCGGACAATTTGGTTCACAGCCCACTCGCAATTTAAATCAGAGACAATGTTCTCGAAATTGCAACACAAATAGGACGCAGAAAGCTACAAGTGCGAGTACCCTCGATTTGCAATTATTCCTGCTCTTCGAATGGCCTTGACCCTGCCAATACACGACCTTGCCAAGAGATGAATTCTCTCACTATCACGGCTACGAAACTTTTACTTTCGCTTTCGACTGCGCACTCCTGCCCACGTGTCCTTAACACACGCGCGCAAGGTATTGTCTCAATGATACTAGCTAGGTGATTACGTGGAAATTAGATTACTATTCGAGAAACAGTTCGCGAAGCATACGCTCGCTATTTATGTTCCCTTTCATCCTATTCATCGATTCGATAGACACGGCCAGACAGTCATTACTGTCGGAAACCTTTAATTGGAGTATGTTGACAACGAACGGTAAAAGCCGCGTACACCCTTCAGCTTACTCTCAATTTCTTGCGTCGTCTCACGAAAAAACCACCAGCATGTCCACCAATTAGTGTTAATTACTCGCGTCGGACGACCAGGAATCCAAGCATAGAATCCGTCAAATTGTTTATCGCCGGCTGTTTCATGAGTTTTTCATTTTTCATCGGATGCTGAGTGAATCACGCGCACAGTCGTAGTATAATTAAAAGGAATTAATGATGACCGGTCGGCTAGAAATCTTAGCTGCGGCAGGCCAACTGTGAAAGGAGGAGCGTAAGAAAACTTGCGTCACGTTACAGCATCGATCGAGACTCATCTTCCCCCTCTGAGAAATCCCCTTAGCACGCACGGAAAATATTCTCTGAAAGTCTACCATGTAGGCACTAATTTATTTCTTTTTTTTTTTAGCACCCCAAAGGTTAGGGAGCAACGTTCTGGACCACCTAACAGCATCCCCCGTCCAACTCTGCTACCATATCAAATATCTCGCATCACTGACAATTATCTCGAAACTTATAAAAACGTGGCACGTACAAGAAGGCTCTGGACAGAGCAAACTGGACAGGGCAACCGTGATTCAACCGTGAGCTCGCGATACGTCCTACAAAAATGGTTCGTACGTTCTCGAAGAACGACGTTTCCCATGGGCGAAGGAATCCGCGGAATTTCGTTGAAGCGGTGACGAGAGCCTCGCGCAATTTGCAAGAGAGAACGTATTAACGAGCTTTTCAGTCGCGTAGGTACTAGCTGGATGCGACTCGGAGAGCATTCTCCAGCGGCAGACCTAGATCAGCCGAGCAGCGACACGCTTGCAATCGCTGCATTCCATCGTTGTAAAAGTACAAGCCGCCGACTTCCAAGGACTTCGAGTCGCGAGGGAAGAGGTGGCCCGAGGAATCGAAAAGGGAAACTCTGTGTGCAGCAGAGGGACGCGCGAGGTACGCACTGTCGCAATTTTCTTGAGCAACTCCACCGGGATCTAGCGGTTGAATATTCACGGGCACGATGAAAAGAAACGAAGTGGACAGAAGGAGGCTTGACGGGGAAAGATCGAAACTAGAATGTATGCTAAGCAGAGACTAGTAAATGGAGTTCCGAGTATTTTATGCGTACTGCAGAATTTGTAAAGTGATCCGACTGATGCAGTGAACTTTTAATACATAGTATATACTTGTGAATTAAAATTCGAAATATCGTTGAATGCGATTTTATTAAAAAGATAAGGGATGTTCCAAGAAGGCATGAGGTACAATTGCCAAAACTAATTATCAACGACACTGTAAGCTACAATATACCTCCACAATAAATTTTTCTTTGACAAATGCTTGTATTTTTTAAAGAAGTAGTTCCCTATATCTAAAACTAGAACCTATGATTTGTTGCTCTGGCGCACCTCCAAGAGAGCTTTTTACTCCTGCCCGGAGTATCAAGCTCTGTCAGTGGCAAATGAAGCATCTTTTTTTCTGGATCGATTGAAATAGCAAGGGAAAAGTGGAAGAAATTTTTTTCATTCCTGATGCAAGGGAATGTTGAGTAACAAATTTGTTAGTAATAATCACATATGGGGACATATTTTTGCTGCAATCTGAGTTGATAGCCGACTAGAAAATTGTATAATGCGTCAAAGGTTTTAATATTTGCCCATTTCGAAATCAACAATCAAAATTGGCTGCGAATACAGTGTGAGAAATAAAAATAGTAGGTATATCTGACCAATCGTTTCTATGCCTTATCAGGAGTGAACACCTAGCTGGTAGTTTCCCATTAAAGCACGGATGTGTGTCATTTGCGCGCGAGTTTCACTTCACCTGGTCGAGTATTTTCCATGAACAACGTGGCTAAATGCAATGCCACGAAAGTCAGCGAATCGATGACACATTTTCATGAACTCAAATATATCCTACGCGAGTATCAGCTTGAAGAGAAAATTCTGATTTTTAAATGGCATTTTGTAACGATGAACAAAATACAGCGGCTCGGAAGTGACATTAATCAAAAACGTGTTCGTTCACCGGCAAATTGAAACGTTTCATTTAAATGCAACTACGAGAAACGGCAAACAAAGAAATAAATCGTTCGACAGTGCATCTACAGCGAACAAAAAAAAACGAGAGTGAAAGAAGAATTTATTTTATCTCACCCTGTGGCACTGTTACATTGATTACAATAAATTGGAAACTCGGAAAATCTCTCTACTCCTGTCACCCCACTACTGAAGCACGAAACGCATTGTGTCATCGAATGTTTACTCGATGAACAATTTAATTTAATTTAATTAACCATGTCAATTTTACCATCTGAAGTATATTTAAAAATAAGTAGCCAGCATCGAGACAAAAACAGGAATAAAAGCTGAAACGCAGCGAGGCCAAAGTAACCTGCATTTTATGCAAATTGATGGCAAACCGGAGAATAATTAATTTGCGAGGCCAAGCGATCGAAGCGAGTTCATACGATTATTTCGATAACGTGCCGATTCAAGCATGTCGCATTTATGTACACCGCACCTGCTGCAATACCGAACTAAATTAATCGACAGCAAGACATATATTTATCATCGAAATTCGGCATAAATTTAGAGACGATTAAATTAATGTGGCTAATAAATTTGTATGCAAAAGCAAAGATTACTCCAAACTGCGTGCGATTCATCGGTCTTTACAAGACCGATTCAAGTAAAAATCCTGACTGTTCGTTCCTACAACACCAAATTGCAACCCCTCATGAATACAACCGCTGCCCTATTCTTAATGCGTAAACTAAATTACGCCACGATGAAACCGCATCCATTGCGACAGGCGCGCATTAAAAAGGTAAGAGGGCCACCAAAAATAATGAAAAAGGGGTGAGCGGCAGAGTCCAGGAGCATCCTCTGTCCCTTTTCCATCGTTTTCCACGCGGGGACACACGCTGGTGCGTGTCGCTAGCACGCGTCGTACTCGCGTGACGATGGCCGTGCGTGTGAACTCGCGCGGTTTCACCCCTCGCTTCTCTCTCGCTCTCGCTCTCTCTCTCTCTCTCTCTCTCTCTCTCTCTCTCTCTCTCTCTCTCTCGATAACGCATGTCCCAGCATTAATGCTTGCAGTCACAAGTTGGAAAGTTTTGTGGTGGCAACCCCGAACGGCTAGTTGCCTGGGTAACGCTTTGTTGTGCCATTGTGTCGAACCACCGGCAGAAATCCACCCCCTCGTTTACCCTCTCGCGGAGAGGTGTCCCTACCTGAACGCGACCTAACTCCGCTTGACCTAGCCCAAACTAACTCTTCCATCAGCAAATCCCTTCCCCATGGCTACCGACTGGATTTCGTTTTCTTGGATTTCATACAATATAAATAATAAAGTTACAGAACGGCATAGAGTTCTTATCCAGTGGAACGTCTGCAATAATCGTCTGAGGCGATTCAGAGTAATATCACGATTTAAATCGACAAGAAAGTGTCCCGATTTTTCATAAATCCTAAAAGCAAACTGAATTCTAGGAACACGCGAAAAGTAGTCAGAAAATGAAATTGCATTAAGAACCGCAATTAAAAGACTTCCTGCCTTTATCAGTAGCATGACGCCATCTGCTTGTATTATCGTTAGCTCCAGATAAACTTCGAATGGAGCAAAATGCGCACAAATGTTGAACACATGAATAGGGCATATTTCAGGTATCGTTATCGCATACGTAGAAACATTCTCGGAGGATATTTAATCACGGCTCGCATTTTGCTTAACGCTAGCTCAGAATAATATACTTCGTAAAGAAAAAAAAAGTGAAGAAAATATTATACAAGTAAAGAACACTGTCCGTGTTACGAAGTATTTTTTCACACGGTGTTACGCCCTGCATTGAATAAGGCGTTAGATAACAACGAATCATTGAAGCGATACTGCAACAAAGTTATCCTTCCGCACTCGAATTACGCGACAAATAATGACCGTGAATCTTTACATTATAGAGGTAAAGAGGGATTATACGTACGGCGCAAAGCAGCCAGTACGAAGAGTAAAGCGAGTTCTTATCAAGCAAGATAACGGCTGTAGAAATGTCGACGAATTTTTCCATCTCGTCGAATCGCTTGTTATTTGTATCATAGTCTACACGACAGGAATATTATACGCATAAGAAACCGGCACATAAACAGCGCGTGATTGCGCGTTGAGACTGACGCGATACACAAATTGCTACGGACATATTACCGCTGGCCGCCGCATGGCCGAAATTATTGACTTAGTTGTTGGCTTGGAGCATCTAAAACTGCACAATGTGGCATCGCTATCGAAAAACGCAAATTCGTTATCATGCTCGGTGTATAACCTCAAGTTTTTTCATTAATACAAAAGCTATCCACGCCGTGCAACCGTTCTAACATTCGAGTTTACAAAGGCAGGAACGAACGTCCTTCGGCTTGACCACGCGTACGGAAGAGGGCTGACGCGCGAGGGCCAGAAACTAACCCCCAAAAATATATACATCGTCCCGTTAAGACGCAGCACGATTACCAGAGTAATTACGCAAAGTATGCAAAAAATATGAGTAGTGACGAGGTAGTAGTAATGTGCAATGAGATTTTCGACTTACCCGATACGCAGAGACACTCTAGAACTCGATAAACCGGATGAATTCTCACTCACAAACACGAAACTCAGCAGCAATCACCGTACAATGGCGAACAGCGGGTGTGTAGCGAAGCCTAAGCTAACGCTCCTGCCATCTGTCGGGCGCTCCGCAAAATTCTCAGAGAAAAGAGCACCGCTCATTGGAGCTGCTCTGCCCAATGATAAAATGCTCATTTTGCGCGGGACATTTTGGCGCCTTCGCAGCCATATCAATCGCTTGTCCAAATCGGAACTTGAAAAGTTACAGCGTTGAAAAAATGGGCTGCAACAGTGATAATATTGACCAATTATTCTGTGGTAGTGAGCAATATTTCTCTGTTATTTTTACTTGCTACATTTCTTTACTTTTCAACAAAAAATTAATATTTGCAAGCAGCGTCAGAACAAAATGGAATGCAAGAACACGGATATTCAAATGAATTAGACAAAATGGATAAGGAAATGGAGAGTATTGAATTAAAATTATTAGAATGTCACATAGAATGTGAACGAACAGAAACATTAATATACAATATGGATCAACTGAAGAATAAGGGTTCGTTCGTACTAAAAAATGCAGAGCGGAAATATAGCACTCTAGGTGAAGATTTGAAAGAAATTCATTGCAACTACGTAAAATGCATTGAAAAAGCAACTTCTAATAACGAAATCATAGAAGTGCATTCTTTGACGCTACAAAGAAACAAGTTGAAAAAGGAGTTAGAGGAATTTAAAAAAAATGCGGATGAAAATCGGAAAAAATTAATAGAAGTCGAAAATATGATCACAGTCCAAGAGGTGCGCTTGCACAAATCTGTATTATTCCAAATTATAAATGGAATCTAGTGCATTATCTTTTTTTTTTTTTTTTGCAGAAAAGGAATATGGCACTAGCTAAAAAATTGAAAAGAATAGCGAGAAATGTGCGTACGACACCAAACTTAAAAAGCAGAATAGATACAATCCTGAATGATCCCAGAAGTACCACCGTAAAAAGTACTACGCGCAACCTACCGACTAATAAAATATAACACAATTATATTGTACGTATTATTACTTATCGAAATAATTAAATAGTTACATAATTCATAATTAGACTACATTATTCATGATCGAGTGTCATGAAACATTCCTCTAACCCCTCCAGTCTTTTTTCTATTGCATTTATAACGATTGGAGACCTACTTAGACATCGCGTCATACGGTCATCCATGGCAGTTATTCTCGATCTTTTTTCTGCAATCTTTCCCATTAAAATTGCGTTCGCTTCTTCCATCTCGTTTACACGTTTTTCTAACAGACCGATTTCTTCCTTAATCTTTTGTGCGTCCAATGAACGTAGATGTAAAGATACGTTTCCTGGCGGTCTCCTAAAGCATGGAAACGTTAATAGTTAACTAACCGAACAATAAGCTTATATTCATAAGTGCTCCAGCTCACCAAGCATCTTCAAGTACAGAAGAATTCGCGTCCGATAATTTCGCAACTTTGTCCAATCCTTCCTGCAGACTTCCTTCGTTCAGTATTTCATTTAAGTCTTCGTTCATACTTTCAAGCAGTTCTTCGAACATCGCATTGTGCAACTTTTCTGCAATTTTCGGTTTAGACTTTAAAATCGTAAGGATGTCGAGGAAGGCATCTTTGCTGAAAAAATATTTGAAAACTGAATCAGACTAAACATTCTTGAAAAGTTACGATCGATTTCATTCAGGCGTAATCAAAGTACAATAAATAAAAATGTATTTTCCAATTCGCTGCGCGTGCAGCAACTCGAGCGAGAGATAATTCTCTTGTGCCAGCACTTGACCGGACAAACGTGTAGTTCCGTGAAACATCAGTACACGCGTACTGTTGATTCTACTATAGCTCGGATCAAATTTTTCTTTGTATGCTGTGCACAAAAACTCCTACCATTGAATGGACAGGCATTAAAGAGAAATTTATATCTCTCGATTATGGAAGCGCGAAGGAATAGGGAGTTATTCTTTATTAACATGTAACTTATGCTCATTCGTACAATTGCTTCTGGAAGATATTTTTAACTATCTAATATTGATTGCAAATATACTATACATTGTATTTCCTGTAATAAGAAATTGTGAATGCGCAGACCACACCTTCGATTGTTCCTCCGTTGATTTACTCGTGCTCAATCAGGCCGGGACGGGTGCAATTTGATATTAATGCTACATATTTGCATTAGTCCCGACCTGATTGTGTACGGTTACAGCATACTCTTCGAGGCGATGAGTCTTCATTGGAGCGTAATCGTCTTTTAAAGTCGAAGAGGAATTTCAGAGTCCCGAAGTAATGTTGAGTCAACGTCGTTGACTCCCGCTAGTATGAGGTCACCGAGAAAAAATGCTACTGTACGTTACCGCGCTGCTGAAGAAATTTCGCAGTTATTATGAAAAAGAAAAACGTGTACCCTATGGAAATTAACTACGATAATGCAAGCTTCGTCTTAGGGCACGTGTTCGTCGTTGAATTATTCTGTTGTGAGAATAACGGAGTAGCAGTGGCACGCACGCGTTCCTCGCGACACGCACCGCACGAATGATGGAGCCGAACGATGGCAAGCGCACCAGAGGCCCTTTGTTTCCTCGAACACTTCGTGGAATTCTTCGAAGGTCAACTGGTGTGTTGGGTTTCAAAAGAGCGGCAGTTTCCGAGAATAGTTGGGATCAAAAAACGAAGGGAACCGATGTTAAAAATCGACCTACGGTTCCCGTGGAACCATTAGACAGCTATCGACAATTGCTCGGCCACGTGAACATCGACAAATTAACATACGGCTCTCAGAGGCCAATGACACCGAGTAACACCATCGCTCGTTTGGGTCATAGGTGATCCCTCCTTCTCCTAGACATTTTACAATCCATCAAAGAAACATCAGGCTCTCTAAATTGTATCACGACAACGTGCCATTCGGTCCCCGCTGCGTGCTGGCCCTCCCTTTAAGTTTTTTAAATTAAAACGACATTCCTGACTATGGGCCGTACTTGACATACATACGATAGCAGTACTGTTATCGGAAACATAACACAACCTGAAATTCAAAGGCACTCTGGACAGATCCGACTTTGCAAAACAAAGCTCACGATCATATAAATGCCATTTATAATATAAAATTCAAATGACAATTAATGGCGCATGCGTTTATGATCTGAAAGAGCCACGAACGTTAGGACACTTGACAGCTCGCATAACCTCTAAGCATAATATTCTAACTCAAAAGTACACTTGTGTAATATTCGAAATAATGTTTTCAATTAACAGTATCAAATACAAAAAAAAAACATGTTACTTTATCTTATGTGAAACATGTGTATCGCTCACCTTACTGACTGGGCGATCCGTTTAAAATTGTTCGATACCGCGAGCCGGAATAGGAAAACATTGTTTGGTGTACGCTCCTTATCCTCCTCCATACTCGACTGAAGTATTATTATGGAGTCACCGAATTTTAGAAGCTGAACTGTTCAACGAAAGCTGGTAATAACGGTTCTTCTGTTACACGAGTGTCAAACTTCTACTTTCGCATCTCGAAACTGTTGGAAATTCGAACCGTTTCGAATGGTTTCAAAGTATGTCGGCAACTTGAAGTAGTTCGAAACGCTACCCGTAGGTGGCAGTTTTGAGCAATGCTTCATTCCGTTGCCAACCGTTCCCGCGCCGAATTAACGTTGCATGCCCTGATATTTAAATTTGAAAAAGGTGTTTTGACGCGCAAATATTAAAAGTAGTAAAATGGGAATGTAAGCTGCGCTAATACGTATAATAAATAAATTCTATCGCAATTCTGCTTGGAATACAGCTGTTTAAAGCTATCACGTACATGATGATACTTCGAGATGTAACTCTATTAGCTAACATTAACTAGAAGTCGGTAGTTACTCAACTGAAGAGAAAACTATTTCGTGCGACCAAAATGAGTGGTAAAAACGGTAGTAAAAACAGAACTGAAGCTATATAATTCGCAATGGAAACAGGTGCTGCGACAAGCATTGCAATAACTTACTTAAGTCTAATTAAAATTCCTCTGCAATTGCACACAAACGTTACGCGCACATCTTAATCACCTGTATCGTTATTAATTAGATATAGCGGCACGTCAACTTTAATTAGCATGTGTTGCTCAGAGTGAAATTCAGGAAACATGTGAAACTGGAGAAAATTGCCAATACAATATCTAGAAGACACGTAGTTGTACGTGTAGCCATCCGAAATGATGAAATGGAGAAACTAATTTCTTTTTGTTCAATAGAACTTAGGACAACTTGTGTTTAAAATTCGATAGCTGTTGAAGGGTAGTAATTGGTAATACGGGAGCAGAAATTGCACAAATATACCCTCATCGCCGCAATAGGAACGCCACTTTGGTTTCAAAGGTCAAGCAAGCAAAAGAGGCGTTTGCCATTACCGTAGATTCTCAAAGGAGCTCACGTAAAGCTGAACTGATGCGATGCGCCTCCGTTATCCATTATGCAATCGATCTGAACTATATTTTCTTTCCCCGCTACCGTGGGCACCCATTCACTCGCTCGAAGACGATCCTATTAAATCTAGAAACGACATGTCCTCTATAAAAGTATATCGCGATCGCGGAGGATTCCGGATCGAACGATTGCGATACCTTTACAAATTCCAGCGAACAGTATCCATCAGTGATGGTCCCTAACAATAGACGACTTTGGTAACTTCTCTTTGTTCTTTTGGTCTTTTTAACCATTCCGAGTGATTACATATCGCTCGGCTTGATCGTAGCCCGAAGGAAGAAATGTTTAAATTTTACACGTTGCCGTGAACGCGAGGCGATTATCGTCACGATGATGATGCGCCCGCTATCCCCGATGAAAGTACCAGCACATATTCAGGAATTCCAATGCACGAGAATCCTCCGTCAGTTGCGTCAGGTAACATAGAATTGCGAGAAGATAGGCTGAACTCTCCGAGCGTGTGCTCGTCTGCTTCTTCGTCATCCTCCCTGTTATCATCGTTATACCTTATACCGTCCATACGGTTGCGTCAAGGTGCTCAAGAACCACCGAGACCGCAAAATATGTTTCCCCCTCGTCGACCTCGGACGTGGCTCTTTCGAAATGATCATCCGTATAGGGAGATCGTAACAAAGAAAGCAAGTACGATGTCGATTGGAGAGAGGCATTATGCGATGCGTACCCCCCTTGCTCGAGATCATTATTCAATGACGACGTGTGAGCTGCTTCCGCGATTCGTTCGAGTCTTATTATTAGCCACCTAGATATTTGTACCATGGAGAAAGTTCATAGGAATTGTCGTCCGATTTTGGGAACACCCTCGCTATATCGGAGCACGGAATTGTTCCCCTTTACACGTCCCAGTAATAAGCAATGTACATAACTGCAATTAGCCAACCTATCAGAGCTATACGAGAGCGTTTCTTAGTCCATTAAACCTGAATTTCTTCTCCACGAACGTGCAACGATATTCCTCTTGCGCAGTGCATGTCTTCGATCTTCTCACTGACCTACACCAAAGTACAATAAAACTAATCCCTGTCTCTTAAAGAGTGATTAGCGAAACAATGAAAGAGAATTTTTGTCAACTGTGAACTCCTTCTTCGAGTATCATCATGCAGCAACTTGTACGGACTGTGCCGCAAAGATTCAGGCGTCCGGGTTTGAAAGCATAGCTTATTACTCGCCCAGGTTCCCCTTGTACAATCCTTTTTTGGCGACAGTGCCCACCGCTGAAGCGGCTCCATGGACTTCGAAACCATGGCAGAGAAGCGTTCTCGATGAAACGTTTCGCCGATGAATCTCACCTCTGGCATAACACGAGCAGCAAGATAGATGAATGCACGGATAGCGCGGCAAAGGGCTGGGTCTTCCCAAAGCGGATCGCCGTCTTCGGCGACTCGATCCGTTTAGAAAGCATCCCGCCGGTCTATTCTTCCCAAGCCGCGGTGTACATTGTCTCAAGTGCTCGGTGGTATCCTATTATCGAAGTTCAGCCTCACGATCGCCCCGTTTTTTACGCTGGCCGCACCCCTGGCATCAGCTAATTCAAATAGCTCGCGAAGAAACCGATCCTATCGATCATCGGATCACGCCGGTTTCGGAATTCTGTCTAACAGCTCGCTTGATCCTCGGCATCTTCTGCCCGATCGTTTCAGAGACCCGACATTGTACGTATTGAATCTATTACCAGCGATCTTTAGATAAAACTCCGATCCAAGTGTCAGCTGTACAAGACGGCTGATTGAACTGCATTCGAAGATTTTCGACGTCGACTAAACGGGACACGCATAGGGTCGCAAGGGTCTGCTTTACGTAGATTTTCTTTGAGAATCTCTAAATTTTCTTCGACGTCTCGAGATCGCGAAACTAGCAGAGCGAAGTGAACATTTATCAACGAATGAGTGTATGGGAAATGAATGTATGGGAAAGAGCGGAGTGATTGATGGTTTTCCGTGGAACTGATTTTACTTCTGCCCCGATGCCGATCGTCTTGTCGAAGCATCAACGTGAGAAGTCCACGAGAACCTCGAAACTATAAATCGATTTTAGAAATTAAAGGGTTTACGTAACTGTGACGGGCACTCCGTTGGGGGAGTGAGATGGATTACCTCATCGATTCAGGAACTTTCTTTCACAAACGCTTATTATGAATCTCATAGAAAGAAAGCATGACCGATTACGCAAGACATTTCCACTCACCCTCTAGGCGATGCACGTGTAATACGGGACACGATGTCAAAGCGAATCTGGTGAGAAGACAGAGATTCGTAGAACGGAGCAGTCGATTTGCAGTCAATCGAGATTGGAATTATTATACTTGACAGATTCGAGGAAATTTCCTTCCCTTTTACGCTATATTCATAAAAGCGAAGGAACGAACATATTCTCACGGGAAGTAATCATAGCTGCTATTAGATCTTCACCTACAACGCAACATCAATTAGCATTTCTATAGCGTGGTAATGAAGGCAGAGCAGAGAAAGCTTTCCAGTTGAGAAGCTGCAGAGATTATTTCATATAAAATCGATAAGGAGTATCGCGCGCCACTGACGTTCGTGAGAAACATTGAAAAATCAAGTCATGCCAGGGGCAACACAATGAATGGCCGATGGACAAAATCACATTATAAATAAAGAACTGAATAAAGAAGCACAGTAATCTCTCTGAGGCAATATCGCTACGACGCAGACGAGAGAGGTAAAAAGATGGTTATTGGGAAGCGATCACGTCGAGGCGTCTGCCTCCGAAGCATGAGTACGGTGACCCGAAGGGGATCGTTAAGCGGCAAGTTACGTGCCGATCGGTAACACTAGGAGACGATTTGGAGCGGCCTTTCGTGCATGTACATGTTCATACACCTACATACATTACGTACCATCCGTAAGGATGATGCGCAACGCACCTGGTTGCGCAATTATCGCGCCCGGTTGCAAAGCGTGCGTTGCTCTCTATAAGCTATCCCATTTATCGTGGATGATGATGACGGCTTGTCGCGACCTGCTGAACGATGTCGGACGCGAAATAGCCGATATAATTACAAGACGGAACGTACGCATCTTAAATCGTAGCAGAAAGTCGCGCAATCCTCGATATCAGAGACGCCGCTCAAACATCGTGCTCCATCCTTTTTTTGTTGCGCGATTGTCCTGCATTGATCGAAGACTTGTAATCTCTTTTTCCGATAGCTCGTCCTCCCTTCGCCTGTCTATACATACCGAGCTCGATTCACTTTCATGTCGACCCGATTAGCCGACCTTCAGGTCCGACATGAGATGCCCGCCGATCTGTATCACCTCACTTGTGCAATCACCCCTCATCTTGCATCTCTCACCGAGACCCATCTTCAACCACCCGTCTCTCTCTCTCGATCGCTTGCTAGATCTTGTACGATTCTTTCTCTATTGCTCTTTCGTTAGCCGAGTTCACGAACTTCGCCGAGGGACGCGGCACCGGGTGTTCACCAGAACCGATGCCGAGTCTTCCTCCGTTTACTAGGTGGGAGGAAGACGATCCTCGGATCGGTATATAAGCCCGGTTGCTTAGACCTGAATCTGCACAGACCAATTATTGCCATCGTTTGGCGATAGAACGTTCCCACTGTGCGATCAATATCAGCGGAGAAGTTCATTTTTTGTACAGATCAAACGGTTTATCAGCGAGATGAGATCGGTACGAGTCGTAGAACTTGACAATTTTATCTTCACGGCACACAGTGCCTGTTACCTTCGAGTTCTGCACTTCTGGTTCTGAGTATCAGTATTTCGACGTGTGACAAGTCAGTGATATCGAACGTGCCGCAACGATGTAATCCGCAGAACTTCTTGTTTAAATAATTTTTTTAAGCTCGAGAAAACGATTGGCCACTTTTTTTCTTATTTAAAAACGGTGAATTATAACGAAGTGCGTTACCAATGCTCAAGGTACTTACGATTGTTTTAACAGCTCGCTGTCGCGGTACTGGTCATCGTGGGTACGTGTTACGCGGCTCGGCTGGACAACACTTATCTTCCTCCGGGCAATGCAGGTAGTGCAGGGGGTGCAGGCTTGATTCAAGCTCCGAATCGTGGCCCTGGAGGTCCCGGTAGACCAGGTATTCCAGGAGGTCCAGGAAGACCAGGGGCGCCAGGAGGGCCAGGTGGTCCAGGAGGACATGGAGGATCAGGTGGTCCTGGAACATACGGCGGAGGAGCAGGAGGGACCAATGCTTTCGGAGGTGGCGGCGGAAATGCTTTCGGAGGAGGCGGCGGAAACGCTTACGGAGGAGGCGGCGCAAATGCTTTCGGCGGACGTAAGTTTCATAATTTTTCACTACTTTTTACGTTGATGCCGTAGAAGAAAGTCTAACGTCATACTTTTTGTAGAATATTGTTCTTTTACTCGTTACTCACGATAGTCCTATCACCTCTTGTCAACGCAAACGTTTCACACGTCGTTAAAGCGATTACTGTCATAACGCTCGCCGCATAAATGCTCTTACATCCAGGGAAAAAGTTAACGTAACAACAAATTACCCAATCGCTAAGGGATTCGCCACACACCGTGTTGGCACAGAATCATTCCAACGATCCCGGGGTACAATCATATGCCACGTTGCATCAGAGGGGGAAGAAAATGTAGGGAGAAATCGCGCGTTGAGAGACACTTGATCGCTCGTGTTGCATCAAAATATGTAAAGCATGCTGTGAAATCGCGGGGCGAAAGAAAAGTGAAAAGACCGGCATAACGCGACCCGACTAATCACCTTATCCCTCGAGGCATTGCTCTAATGAAGACACACTAACACAGCCCCGGCAATGACGCTCGATTTCAAGAGGATAGTGAGAATTCGCAACGCTTGCGAAAATAAGAACATCACCGCGTTTCGTATGTCTCTCCTTTTGTACGGCGTCGCGACACGCCGAGAGTAATTAGGCTCCATTCAGTTACGGGTTAATCTCGTGTACGTTTGCGGATTTCACATCGCGTGGCGCAACCCGCGAATCACACGGATACATCGATCGATAAAAAGTTGATTATCCGTTCTATCCGAACGGATTGCAATTCAAGTAGACTAATTGTATCCATTAGAAAGATCGTTAGCTGGTTTGCTTTTATCTTCTGCCTGTCGATCATCAACTTTCTATTTGGAACGGTTCATGCATTTGCTTGTTATATGATTGATTGATTCTTGAAGCGTTTCGAAAACTTGTTTAAATTTCTGTCAGCTGGTAGTGGCAGCGGTGGACCAAGGGGAGGGCCAGGAGGAGGCCAGGAGATACCTATCGTCTCGTTCAACAATCAGAACGGGGGCGATGGCAACTACCAATTCAGCTACGAGACCGGAAATGGTATCAGTGTGCAAGAAACAGGTCAACAGCAAGGTGAGATCAGGGCCACTTGCGTTTCCTAACGACACCACGTATTCCTGTTTTCGCGGTTCGTCGCTGCTACTTCTCGCCGTGCTCAATATTCTTATCCATCATCGTAGACAACAGAGTATCCTTGCATGTTTAGATTCTTTGGATTTCTTAACGCTAGTAGTATGTGCAAGAGATGGATCGTAATGTTTGCAGGCAACATCGGTGTCTCGATTTCGGCATCCCACTCAATTCGCGATGAATGATTGCCGAACAATGATCACTGCTAACAAACTGGAAAGCCGCAAAAATGCCAGATGCGTGATGCAATTTAAGCGGGCGTCCGTTGCGTCAAGTACATTCACATGATGCCTCGCATTTCTAGGTAACTCGGAAGCAGTGAGCGGATCATACTCGTACACCGGTCCCGACGGTGTACAGTATAGCATCACTTACACCGCGGACGAAGAAGGTTTCCATCCTCAGGGCGCGCATCTACCGACACCACCTCCGATTCCGCCGGAAATTCAACGCGGCGTCGAGTTAGCGCTCGCTGCTGAGGCCAGGGGCGAAAATCAAGACACTTCCGGCGGAGGTGGTGGTGGTGGTAACGGTGGTAGCGGTGGTAGCGGAGGCGGATACTCTTCAGGTGGTGGCTACGGTAAGTTTCGTCGATGATATCTTGATGGAAGGAATTCTTCGGTGTTTTTCGAGGTATTTAATCGTACTTTCGATTCGGCAGGAGGAGGTGGTGGTAGTGGCGGTGGTCGTGGAGGCAGTGCTGGAGGTGGTTCCTATCAGGGTCCAAACTCGTACCAGGCAAGCTCAGGCGGATACCATTACTAGACGACACCGCACAAGTCATTGCGTCTCAACCTTGTTCCATTACAGTAATATCATTTAATGGCGGATGTATGTACATAAAAATATATATTGTTTATGTAAAATTTTTATTTATACAAAGTATTAGTACTTCACATCTGGCATTATCTTTTTGTCCCTTCTTGCGAAATATGTATCTCAGACCTTTAGTTTCTTTCGTATCGTCGTTGCTTTCGAATAGCATCGACGAAAAGTGCTCAGCATTTACATACATATTTTATTAATACATATCTTTAATAATAAAATATTTGTTTAGACTCATAAGTATTTGAAATTTACGTCACCGAATAAATAATTGTACTAAATCGTGCTACATACAAGTCTGTGACGCAAAAATTAATTAGAAATTGGAGAAGAATAATGTAAAAGCGATGGCGTAAAGAATATTCAATATGGAAAGTAATTACATCACATAACACTTACACCTCTACCGTCTGGGTAGTAGAATCTACGGTACGCTTCTCGGGCCTCGTTGATTCGGTTCCTCTGGCGAATTGAATAAACAGCTGCTCCAAAGTGGCCGAAAGAACAGCGTAATCCTCCATACAACTGAACTGTCTTTTCAAATCGTTCATCGTACTGTACATCTTCTCCCATGTGATCGCAGTATCGCCCACATGATACGCTATAAATCCCTTTACAATAAATAATGAAACAGCACATGTTATAGCTGACAAAATTCGTCTTTAAATGTTTCTTATTCACTAAGGAATCATTACCAAATTCTCATCCCTAATTTCACACGACAAAGTGTTTTCCATGATCCTCTTTATGCTATCCACATCATCGTCCGATCGATTGGGATTCAATTTAATGTGAATATCGTAACCAGCTCCGAATCTTTGCTTCAATTCCTGACTAGCACCAACGCAAACCAGCTGGCCTTTCACCATAATGACTAGTCTATTGCACAGGGCTTCGCATTCTTCCATACTATTGCAAAATATTTTTTTTTCTTTTCTTTTGCAAATGGGTCGTAAAATAATTTTCATTGGTATGCGTTACCGCATTCGAGGCAAAGTACCTGTGAGAAGTAAGTATGATGGATTGTCCCATTGCTTGGCAAGACTGTAATACGCTCCACAGCGATCTTCGCGCCGCAGGATCTACGCCCGTCGTTGGTTCATCCAACAGGACGAGAGTTGGATTTCCAATCAGAGCCATCGCAATGTTCAAGCGCCGTTTATTCCCACCGCTATAAGTACCGCTTGGTTGATGCATATAAGCATTTAAATCTAATGCAAGCAAGCAATTTATTGCTAGTTCTGTACGATGATTTTTCTTGCAAACAAATTAGAAAAGTGTAGCTTACTGAGTCGATTGATCCATTTATGGACTTCTAATTGAATCTTCGATCTGGGTACACCACGAAGCGCGGCAAATAGCCGCAAATGATCAAAGGCATTCAGGGAATTGAGCAGCGCGTTTGTTTGCGGGCAATAACCCATTTGGGCAAGGTACTGCGAGAAGAAATTAATAAATATACTATAAACGCAACGAGTAGAGAGAATTGTAAGGGAATTGTATATTACATTTTTCCGATCGGTATGAATTTCGGATTTTCCTAAGTACATCGTACCACTGTTGGGTGTTTCTTCGCCGGTCAACATTCTAAACGTAGTACTCTTCCCTGCACCATTCACGCCAAGCAATCCGAAGCATTCCCGCTGCTTCACGCGAAAACTGATTTCCTGCACCGCCATCAATTTCCCATAATACTTGCTTAGTTCGTAAACTAAGAATAGGCTATCGTTGCTGTGTCCTGGACTATCGAAATATTCGTTCTCGATGGTTGCCTTGGTTGACTCTTCCCCGCTGATTCTTTTCGTTGCAGTACCTAAGTGGGGCATATTTTCACTGTACTTTTGTTCTCGATTCGGCTAAGAAAACTTTATTAGAATACTGTACCATGATTTTGCAGCTTTCTAATTTCTAAGGCCACTGCGTGCTTCTCCTTCTTCACTTGATCGTCTTTCATGTCACAGGGATTCGTTAAGTTGCGATTCAACATTTTCGCGTACAGCTTATGAAACAAACGTTCCTCTAAAAGGATAAGTATCGCGAAATATAACAATGGTGTAATAGATAGGTACACGACGCATTCTCCCAAACTCATATCGTTGTTAAAGTCAGAGAAGTAAGGAAGCTGATTCTTGCATACACCGTCCGCGCAATCCAAGCCTGCGGAGAAAAATAGTTGTACCATTCAAACGTAGCAGCTTTCTGAGGGATGCGCAATTTATACATATATTCGTACCGCAACAAATGTCTCGATAAGCAACACACACTACTTCTTGCAGTCGATTCGGTAGTCGACGACATCGAGCATTCTGTATAGCTACGTTGAAGAAAGATAATTGACCATGAAATAGGCTCACGTGTGGTATCAGACGAAACAGCCTCTTTTGAATGGAATGTAAAACTTTCAAGCTATCGAAACTGTGAATCACCTCGTGTAAAAGATACTGTAGTAATACTGAAATCCAATAAAAAATTGATTACTTCGGGCCCTCATTAACTACAATTTCTCAGTTACCAAATATAGCTTACCAAATCCAACAGGAGCAAGGCTCAAGATCATAACGACGATATTTCTCGATTTATTTATAAAGCTGAAGATGTACGCTATGAACAACGAACTGATGCCGAAAAGGGATAACAGTAATATCATCGTCACTGGAAAAAAAGGAAAAAAAACCGGGAATACAATTATTTGCACGTGCCAAAAAATCCATCAATTTTTTTACGAAACATCTTACTTATTTCGATCCTGTAGTACAATCGTATATCCAGGATAATATCCATGCAGTAAAATCCCAGTACGATAATAACTATATACACCGCGAGAAGAAGAAAGTCGAACGTGAACATTGTGAGCCAATATGCGAACGAAGTAACGCCAGTCATTCGTTGGAGTTGCTTCACTTTGGTTTCCATCTCTTGGAATGGATGAATAACGAAAAGCGCTACAGTAGGAAAGAAAAAGCAGCAAAAGACCAAAACTCTGATGAGTGAATCAGTTTCCGGCGTGTTCAATGTCGTCGCGGACAAAGAATTAGGCAGCTTTTGATTAGAAACTTGAATGGAGTATTCGTCACCAGCGACGCTTTTGATCAGAGCATTCGAGAGTAGATTCATAGTTAGCGGTACGCTGTGGATCGCAATGCCAGAATAAAGAGCATTAGCGTACAGGATATCGTCCGTGATATTAAATTCTGCAGAACATATGTAATTGTTCCTGTACTCCGCAATATCTTGCATCGCATGATCCAATAGGGCTTGCGTGACGCTTTTATTTTGCGCCACTTCCATGGCATATCCACCAAGAGATTCCACTACATTTTTATACACATCACCGATGCTCCTATTTTGGGATGAATAAAGTACCTTTGGATTTCTGTACATGCTTAGCTCCAACGGGAAAACGTTTGTCGAATCGCTAGGCGTATCGTAGCTTAGAGCCATTAAAACGACCGAGAAAAGTGGCAGAAATAATGTTAGCAATGTGTTGCCAACATTTTTCAATGTGTACGTAAGTTTCTTGTGGTATAATGCTAGAATTGCTTGCACGCATAAAGCCCATCCTTCAACCTTTTGCGATGGAGGGCAGAATAATTCGTCCAGATGCCTCCCGTTGTCCTCCTTTTTAATTACTTTCATGTACACTTCCTCCAAAGTGATAAGGGACACACTGATCCCCGTAACGCCCAACTTCTTTTTATGGCTTTCAACTTTATCGAGGGATTGCGGTAACGCGTCGGTATTCGGCACGCTTAGAACAATCTTCTCGCTGTCTATGCTTAACTGTTGAGTTCTCGAGTCAAATTTATTTATCACTTTGTCCGCATTGCACCATGATTTCGTTGAAAGAGTAACTTCTATATGACCGTATCCGTATTGTTTCTTCAAGAACATCGACGTCCCGTAACATTTTAATTGGCCACCGTGTACAATGGCAATTCGATCTCCGAGTATATCCGCTTCCTCCATGTTATGCGTGCTAATCAGGATCGTTTTCTTGCCCCTTATCTTCAGTATAACATCCCATATATCCCTTCTAGTTTCAGGATCCATTCCCGACGTTGGCTCGTCTAAGATAATCGTACTGGCGTCACCGATAAGAGCCATTCCAAGGCATAGTCTTCTTTGTTGTCCACCGGATAATGTACTTGGAAGAACATTACTTTTCTCGCGTAATTTTAATTTGTCGAGTAGAACGTTTACGTTTTGTTGAATTTCTTTTCTCGATTTGTCAGCCCCCTTCAACTAAAATAGCGAATGTGATTTTCGAGATTTTCGATTATTTATTCATTATTTACCCACATTCTTATACGCTTCCTTTCAAGTACTTACTAGGCCAAAGAATTCGATTTGTTCAAACACGCTCAACTCTGGGAAGACCATGTTCTCTTGAGGACATAATCCCAAATCGTTTCGAATAGTCTGCAAGTACTTTACGATATTTTTACCGTTTATAAAAACCTTGCCCTCGGTTGCACTTACAACACCCGTTAAAATGGACATAAGGGTGGTTTTCCCAGCACCATTATGTCCCAATAAAGCTGTTATTTGCCCTTTATATAAATCCATTGAAATTCCTTTCAGAGCATGAACCTTCTGTCGTCAAATCATCCACGTAATTACAATACTATTAATGGGTGAATTAATTTTAATATGCTGGCAGTTGGGAAACTTACTGATTTTCGAAAGAGGCTACCTCTATATGTTTTCTTAAGATTACGGATTTGAATTCCAGGAGTAAGCACACCCTTTGCAACTGCCTCAAAATTGTCATTATCTATTTTATCGTAATCAAAATCATCTATGTCTTCATCGAGACATACTTTGTTCTTCTTTAAATACTATAAACAGAAAATGGATTTATCGTAAGAATAGTGCGTTTTCTCAGGAGCATATTCAATTGAAGTTCTGAGAAGTTTACCTTCAAAAAATAGAGAGGTTCTTTACGAACACCATATTTTCCCGGGAGTATTGCGTTAATGTATGAAGCAAGGAAAAAATGTAATATTGTGCCCATTATTGAAAAGATCAATATAAATCCGATGCAACCAGTAATGTCATATCGTGCATCTCCAGCAATAAACATGTTGGACCATTGAATACCAGTTACTAAACAAAATTAGATGCCCTTTATACGTGACTAATTACAGGAAATTAGTAGACATGTAACAAAAAAAAAAAAAGGAATACTAACATCGACTTTCATACGCGTTTACTTCTTCAAAGAGCCGATATAATAACACATTTGGGAACAGTATTCCTAAATACGGAATTACCGAAAATACTTCCTCCTTTATCAAGTTCCCGTGAAGTGAAAGAGAAGCGGTATAAACAATGGTTAGCGTTAATATTACGAAACGTGCTGAAATTAATTGTATGATAAAGAAGGGTTCCTAGTATTCCGTTTAGGATTTTACTTTTAAACAACTCACGTTTCGAAAAATAGGCAGCAGCATGCATGCCAAACGATATCAAATGAGCAACATGTGCTGTAAGTGTTAGCCAAAATATAAAAGTATTGCTATAACACAAATATGGATCAACGTTTCCAGAGAATGTGTTCTTAAATAATACTATCGTTGGTACTGTATAAAAAATACTGAATACAATGCCAGTTATCAGCCAACTGAATAAATTCTGCCACTGCTTTACCCCGTTCATTGCCATTAATACATTCACACCAATGTATTTTTCTTTCGTGGCATAATTCGTTTCTACACAAAGTGGTATCAAGAATGCAATTACTGCAAACGTACTCATCACTATTCTCAATATCGTATCAGACTCGTCAATTTTAACATACGGCGGATAAGGCATTCTTTGTATAGATACCTAAAATGAATGAAATAAATTAAACCACAGTATTGCTGGTGCTTATAGTTAATGATATACAGATACAATACCTTTGTATCTATCATAGGATGCGATGCTGCACGATTTATGAAAGACTCGTCGGTACACATTTGTAATTGAACAAATGGCATAGCATTAATGTGTATGGAGTATGCAGTATAAGCAGATTGATCAAACATGTTTTGGAACAATACACTTGGAATTTTAAATGCATGCCTGATCTTGTACTTTAGATCAGTTGTGTTGTATTGCTCGAACACAAGTCCTAAGACTTCGATATTTGGAGATTTAGCTTGCAATACTGTATAAGCTTTGATCATGTCGGCTTCAGAGGAATACCCAATCACATTTTCATTGGGCAGTTTTAAACACATTCGAACATCCTTCAAAATACTTTCTGTATACGAATTTCGTGGTACATAATATAAAAGTGTGAACTCTCTATTTATTACTGTTAACGTTTCTTTGGTTTCTATAGGATATATGCTTTCATTCATGGCGCGAGGCGGCTGTACGCTAAAGTCCCTCACAGCCTGTATCAGCATGAATAACGAAATCGGAACTAAACATTGTAAAAAAATGATCGTCATCCAATGCCTTTTTCTGACTATTAAATTTTTGTACAAAAGCAGACCAAACATTCTGATTCCGTTTGCCATTTTGATTATCCAATAGCTACCGTATCCTTAGAACTCCTTAATTGAAAGCGATCAATAACACGGTATATGTGCCTTGCATATACAAACCGTTAAGTTACACAATGCCATTGAAAGTCATAAAAGTACAATGAATAAATAATAAGAATTGACGTATGAATCAGCATTTACATTGATTGCATACAACACGCTCTGGCATGAAACCCTGACTATCGTATTATTAGATAAGGATTTTTAAATACATGTTCGAAAATTGTTTGCTTCAATTTTTGTTTCAAGCATCCTTAGCTTTATTTTTCACGGTTGCCGCCTGCAAAACAGTTCTTACTGTTACACCACGATTATTGCATTATGACGCAAATATAACATATCTTAACACTTGACGATAAATAAAAATTTGTTGATCGTAGTGCAGATACGTTTTCAAGCGAGATTAATAATACGATAACGTGGAAAAGAAAAGATAACAACGGTACATTGCGAAACTCGTTTCTGAACGTTATTGAAAATAGCATATAATTAACAACAAAAAATATATGCTCTTTAATTGTGGCAACATACAAATTTAAAGAGTTGTGCATATCGAAATAGACGAAAAGAAATTTAATTATTGTTACAAATACCTGGTGCCTTCTGTCAAACTGCCAGCAGAGGTTTTACAAAAGTAGTGTTCTCTTTTCACCCGTTACTACATGTTACATATTTTTATGAAAAATATACCAGTAGTAGATAAACCTGTACTGGACACTTAAATACTTAACTGTCAAATATACAGAAAATATTATTCTTTTCGAAGTAACATTGCAAACGCACAACACGCGCCGACATGACACACTGGCATTCTGTCTTCCGTCAGAACTTCGCTGCGTTTGAAATAGGTTACGTTCCCACCCGCGAGATAGTTTCAGATAAGTTTATTGCCAAAGCAGGTAGGTACATATACGTACATGTACATACGTACCACATATAACTTTCAAATAACATCATGGTTCTTTTGCGTCGGCATGAATTTATGAATTATGAAATATATTATTTATTTAGTTCATTTAATTATTAAGCTCATTGATCTTTTAATTTGATGTACGAAAGGAAAGGAATTAGGCAAACTTTATAGCATGTCCACCTGATTAGGCTTCGTACTATCGACAACGGGGGTAGAGAAATATCGATAATTGGCACCTACTCCAAACACGAGATGGCGTCACGTACATATCCTCGGCAAATCTTTGATGAACGATAAAACAAATTATCGATAGTTTTCGATAGTGGTGGCCATCGAGAATTGTCGATAGTACCATCGACACTTCTTCACCACTAATAGCCATTTTTAAATCATTGCGATAAGTTCTTGGTAAACAAAGGATTAATTCATCACGTTCATGCGCATCCTGGAGAGTGAAGAAAAATACATTTGACATCCGTTTCGCGACATCCACGAACGTACACCTATTTGAATAATGATAAAATTACTATTTATCGCGATGTAGCTCATATACCGTCTGGCAGTTGTGAAAAGTGTCTCTACGCGGTTCACAGCATTCTAGCTTGTGAAAATTAATGTAAAATGGAATCGGCAAAAAATGACAATGAACGAAACCAATCTCATTCTATAAAATTGCCAACCGCGGTCGAGGTGTTTGCAAATTTGAAAAATGCTCATAAATTCGCGATGGACATCGGTACGTATTGTGCTGCACATCTTATCAGTATTTCTCTGGAGATTTTATTCATGTATAAGCTCAATTCTCACAAGGTTATCTAAAAACCTTTTTTGCAAATATTGCAGAATTTTATTTCATGCTTTAAAAGTGTTTTCAAATAATCTTCTAATAATGCAGCTAAGGATAACATGTGCTCTAATTTATTTCCAGGAATTTCTCTGACAAAAATTGCTTATTACTCAACAGTTAATTATCGTAAAGCATTGTACGAGGATGCAGGATTGGGAAACAGTGGAGAACGCGCGTACAAAGTGTACGAAGGCAATAGACTTCACTTTGTTAAGTTTGAGACCAAATATATTGAAAATTGTTTAGACTTTGTTAAAGAGAATTTAGTGAACGTTGAAAAGTTCCATGGTAAAAGCATAAAAGTAACTGGTGGAGGAGCATACAAATATAATTCTTTGCTACAAGAGAAATTAGGATTAACGTAAGCGCTTAAACATGTAGAGATAATATTTGATTTTATTATAGTTTCTGAAGTGGCATAAAAGTAATTGAACTGTTTTAGAGTTGACAAAGAAGATGAACTCTCTTGTCTAATAAACGGCTGTAATTTTTTGTTAAAAAATATCCCATGCGAAGCATTTGAATTTGAAAGACACAGAAATCCTGAATACAAATTTCAAAAGGCTGGTCCCAATATATTTCCGTATATGTTAGTAATCATTGGAAGCGGTGTTAGTATTATGAAAGTAAGTAAAGAATACTTTGACTCAACATTCTTGTGGAATTGTATCTTGAATTTTTAAAGACCGCACAATTTTCAGGTGGAGTCGGACAATCAATTCGAAAGGGTAGGTGGTACAGCTACAGGTGGTGGAACCTTTTGGGGATTGGGTTCTTTACTCGCAAACAGAAGGGTATCAAAATTAATTCTCTATATAATTCTATAATTCTTGTACTTATACACATAGTATTTTTGAGTTCAATGTATGTACTTAAAAAATTGTTACAAATACCCTGCTAGGGCTTTGATGAATTACTGCAACTTGCAGAAAGGGGAGATCATCGTAATGTTGATATGTTAGTGAAGGATATTTACGGGGGAGATTATTCCTCCCAAGGTTTGCCAGGAGATCTCATTGCTTCTTCCTTTGGCAAGGTTATTTGTGATAACAAAGGTGAGAGAGCCAATGATCTGGTGTGTGATAAAATAATCAGCATCATCTCTAAGAATAACTTGTTCCATTTATCCTTTAGGGCAGTCAAACTTTTCAGAGGCAGATCTCGTAAGAAGTCTTCTATTCACCATTAGCAATGATATCGGGCAAATTGCAAGCTTATATGCAACTGTGCATAAAATGAACAAAGTTTACTTTGGTGGTTACTTTCTTCGTAATCATCCTCTGTCGATGCATACTATTTCGTATTCCATCAAATTCTGGTCCCATGTTAGTTTAACAATTACTGAACATAACAACTAGCATTCAAAAATTCTTTGAAAGAATCATTTGTACAGACGTTTGTGTAATTATGATTTTTAGGGCAAAGTAAAGCCTCTATTTCTGCGACACGAAGGATATCTCGGCGCGATCGGGGCATTTTTGTATGGCGCTGAGCAGTCGAACGAGTGCAGTTGGCTGGAAAATTATGCAGGCTCATCAGGGTTTAAGGAATCGATACCTAGTGACCTTGGAATTAAAGTTGATCAGCTGGAAATTGATCAGGCAGAAATTGCTGTTACATTTTGCCCGCTTTTAAAAGACCCTGCATCTTATAATCCTGATACAACGGACCTTGCCGAAGATAAGGAAGCTCGGTATGCCGTTACGGCCCTCTATGATCTTATGTTGCGATTCTTTTCTTTTTTTTTCTTTTTTCATTGGGTATAGCAATTGGTAATATTTCTAGAGATTATTGGCTTCAATGTTTCGAAGAGTCGGTGGACAAGTTTGTTGCCAGAGCTGTTCACAGTCAACCGCATAGCCCGACTGCCAAATACAGGGCAACAAAATTGAAGGAAAAATATGTTAACAGGCTGCATTATTTAAATGTTCAACCATTGTAAGCGTAGACGAAAATGTAATATTCCATAGGAATATACTACAATCTCTTATTTTGTTATAATAATATTAAATAATGTTGTGTTCTAGTGCTTACGGAACACTCACTGTAAGAGTATTATTGGATACTATTGAACATTGTATGAAGGAATTCGACTTTCCTGATCCTTATTTGCACGTAAGCTTTTCGTCAAATTAAAACTTAATATTTAATTAACTTCAATTTGTTTTATAAATTTTTAGCAAAAAAAGAAAGAAAACGAGGAAGCTCTAAAGCATTTGAAAAGTCGTCTAGCTGTTATCGATAAATTGGAAGGTGCGGAAAAAATTAAAGCTCTCATACTTGGAGTTCTGAGTGGCAATATATTTGACTGGGGTGCACAAGCTGTAGCAACTTTGATGGAAACTACTGATTTTGGGTTTAGCGAAGCCCAAGAAAAAATACCGGGTACCTCAACACGTTTCTAGAATCGACAGTGTTAATTACCGTATTTTTTTTTTATCATAGTTAACGAACTGGACGGTATCAAGAAAAGTGATGTATCTTTTTCAACTTAGGTAGACCGTGGTTGCAAGATGATTTGGACGACTGGATAGAGAGATTAGAGACTGGCCCGCCACATAAATGTGCTGCGATTTTTGTAGATAACAGTGGCGTTGATATAATACTGGGGATATTACCGTTTGCACGTGATTTGTTGCAACGGGGAACAAAAGTTAGTTGCGATCTAGCCATTGGAATTACCAAACCTTATTATACCAAACTAATTTTTTCAATTAACAATTGTCCCAGGTCATATTGTGCGCTAATTCTATGCCAGCGTTAAATGATGTTACATACCCCGAATTGGTAATAACATTACGAGATGCGGCAAAAATATGCAGAGTTATTAGACATGCCCTAAAGGAAAACCGTTTAATCGCTATGGAAACTGCTCAGGCTGGCCCCTGTCTTGATTTAAGGTAATTCTCGCCAGCCATGGATAATTATTTCAAGTGTTCTCCATCTTAATGAATTATTTCACATTTTGCAGTCGATTGAATTTAGACTTATGTCTGGCAATGGTGAAACATAACGTCGATCTTATTGTACTCGAAGGAATGGGTAGAACCCTTCACACGAATCTTCATGCAAAAATGACTTGTGAATGTTTAAAGTTAGCAGTTGTTAAAAACCGATGGCTAGCCCTCCGATTAGGTGGTGACATGTATGCCGTGATTTGCAAATACGAACGACCACCACCGAGAGCGAGAATTGCTGACATAGAGGCGAACTTAAAAAATGAATGCCCCCAAGAGTGTGTAAAAGATATAAGGGACGCTTGTAGTTGCAACGAAAAGGAATAAAAAATGCGGGAACGTAAGTGTAACTATCGAATTGTTCGTGTTGAAACACTGGTATCAAATTAGAGTCTAGTTGTCGACATACGTATTTTCAGATAGGACGGACGGACTATGTGTATAAAATTTCCTTTTAATTCCAAAAACTGTGAAATGGTACATTAAAGTATTTCTTTTTTACCTTTAGTTATATCTATACAAAAATGTGGGTATATATATTTTTTAATTTCTTATGGCACAGGATATTATAAGGAGCTTTCAATACTTTTCATAAAATTGATCGTTACTTACTTTCAACGTTATTAATTTGCATAAAATTGAAGCTGGGTAGTCAGAAATTTATTTTAAATGTTACAGAACTAATGAAATTTTGTTATTTACCTACACGTTGCCTAGTATCAAACCTATAAGCTCACATGGGACGGTGAATAATTTTTAACACCTAGTCAGAGACAATAAAATTATTTTCTCTATAATTTAAACAGAGATGTTATCGTAGCTTAACAAGATAATTGCGACCAAGTTTGAGATTTACATGCGTGTATCGTATAATAACGTACATCTTCTGTGATAATGTAACATTGATGTAGAAAGTTACATGTTTGTATACGTTGCGACAGTAAATTGATAGACAGTATAATGGAGAGAAACGAATAGAGGAATGGAGATAATAAAATGCAGGAAAAGATTTCTCAAAATTCAAAGCGATGGCTGATGATCGAGGTAAAGATTTGTGCGTGGATGATTTATTGGTACTCAGGATAGATATATGTTTATGTGACATCTGATTTGCTTTGTAAGCCGTAAATAAAATTGGGACTTTTTGAAACTTGTTAAAATGATTTCTTTCACATTTATAATAAGCAGCAACATTATACATATTGCTGAGTATAGTATCAAAAAAGGACAATATTGCTCTCTGCACGTTACCGACTTGCGCTGTGTTATATTCCATATGTTAAGATGTTAACTAAACTGTGTATTTTTTAACAATAAATTTGGTCAAATAAACGCTGAGTTCTTTCACTATCCAGAACTACCTAAAGAAACCCTTCATTTAAAAGTAGAATATATTTGACGGAATACCCGGTGCTTATTAATGATTAATTACTCTCTTGCAATAAGGGGTTTACTCGAATTTTTATACCTGCACCGTGCGCTATTAGTTCCGCTCTCTACTGCACTGTATAATACTGACGTACGTTTACTACTAGTGCTCTAATTACGCGTCATTCCGTAATTTCATGCAGATTACATGGAAGAGTATGCTCGTGTGCGCTTATTTGCGGCCACACGGACAGAGGCTGTGCCGTTGTGGGGGGTAAACATTTTGAGAGCTCTTCGTGTAAGCTTTAATTCCGAGATTGCACTTGCAGCCGTGCATCCAACGTGAAACGACTCCGTAGAAATTGTACGTTCTGCTTGGAAGATTGTTACAGTCCTGCTGAATAATCCATAAATCTTGAAATTGAGGACTACGACGAGAAGAGAAATTCATCGTATCTTTCGCCGTTCCGTTTTATCAGACAGTGCCAGAGGAATGTGCTCGAATATAATCCAAAGTGCGACAACTTTTATCGAACAATTTTCTGGAACTATTCTTTGAAATTCTTTTCGAGTTGGTTTCATGGGATTTCTGATGAAAGGAAGGATACCGGAATAAGAATGAACAGGGATGGAACGAAACTCGTTTGCCAGCGAAATTCCATTATCCTTTCGCACGGTGTAGTCGAAGAAAAGAAAATTCTACTTTCGATCCTGAGCCGGTCATCACTTCTAAGCTCTATCCAGGCTTCGCGCTGTATCTCTAAAAACACAGTCGGATGCTTATCGAAAAGTTCGACACAGCGAACGAAAACGAGGCTACGAGCATGTGCGTTGACAAACTCGCGAAATGCCCGGAGATGTGGCGAATCGTCGTTCCGTTTTACTACCGCTCCTCTAACTATGTTAATTTCGTAATTAGTATACCCGCCGTTTCGTCCGGGTTTACCTATGCCCGCGACGCGGAGGATTCTTTTTAATCGTGTCTTGCTGCGGAATGTAATTCCAATGAAATTGCTTATTGAAATTTTTGCAAATCGAAATTCCGCTAGGAGGATTCCTCTTCAACTTTCCACACGTTCTTGAATCTCATTCTTTCTCTACGGTTGTTATTAAACGCTCGTTCATCCTTGCATGGCAGTCGAATAAATAAAAAGGAGTCAGGTTTCAGGACGTACACACGTATGTATGTGAAACAGTTTGTGCCGCCATGTAAGCGCTTATGAAAGAGCGCTTGCTTTATGAGAGCAGCTCGGTTTTAATTTCGCCGGAAAGGCAGCTGTTTATTACGATTAATTCTCGCTAAACACAGCCGGCAATTCCCAGATTTATTTACGCCGAGACTGCCATTGCATTCTGGCATACGCATTTAAATAATTTCATCAATCGGGAACAAAGGCTTTGATCTTTCCTTGGGTATTCGTATCATCGATTCTGCATGCAGCTTCTTTGTAGTAATCCCTTTTTTTTATTTCAAGCCCGTACTGCTCCGGTTAATCGCTGCTTCCCTATCAGCCGAATAATTATATTATCTCTGTTACCAAGAGATTTTAATGCTTCTGGTGTTCGATGCGCAAAATTACTTTTTTCTCCGTTTTTCGTTTACTCCAGGCGGTTTTCCAACTTGTCCCATGTCGCAGTTGCAATTTTCCCAGATGAAACGCGGGTGGCTTAATTAAAATTGGGCTAAAACATGGACCAGGCGTCGCGATCGATGAATCCAGCAAGATACATGAAACGCAAACGCCTCGAGAGAGTTGCAAACCGTTTCAGGTGAAACGCTACTCGACCACAATTGCAGTGCGCATCTGGAAGCTACCCCTGGAACCTGTTGCTAGGCTTCTGTAGGACAATATTTAAAAAATAGCAATCTATCCATTCCCTATGTTTTCTTAAGATTAAAAAAAGTGGCCAAACTCGCGGCTACATTGGCGAACTTGTAATTCAAGTTGCATCGATTGATTTTATTCAGCCGGATTAAGGGCTGAATTATGTACATTCTAGGAATATTCCACAGCCACTATATTCGAACCAACGAACTTTGAAAATGGTTCGAATGGAACTCTGGCCGCTCGGTTAACTTTCGATGGATGGGAAATTCGATAAGGATAAATTCTCCCGAGGGTTGGTACAAGGGAAACGCATGTTTCCAAGGAAGACCACTTTGGATTAAGTATTTTCATTTCCCCGGAAACAGAGGTAGAATGCAGAGTGCCTCTATCCTTCTTCCGGGCGTTGTCGGGGGCGACAATTTTTTTCGTCTCGCCCGTCCCGCGGATCTTGCTTAATCGTCCTTCCCCGTTCCAGCGTTTTACCCGTAGCGTTTTGCCGTGGCTACCTATTTATCAACGTCCACCACGCAACCACAGCTGGATAAATAATTCTCCTCGGTACACTGCGAGTGATTTTCTTCCATTGTTTTCTTCTTTCGTCTCTGTGCTTCGACCAATGCCTGGTAATCTCTCTTGGTGTGCAGCGGTGATTAATTATTAACTGTCGAATAGAGCGTGGTTTCTTATCAAATATTTGTGAAAATTTCTACTGCAATTAATGTGACTTCCCCCGTGACGAAATACGGCAACAGAGGCAACAGAATGCAGTGCGTGCGGGAGGCTGCCAGCAACATCAGACTAATTGATCTTAATCGGTGAGTCAGGCGATTATGTCAGTGACCAGGTTCTTCCATTCACGCCAAGGCCGTAGTTAATTCTCCAGAAGATCGGTTTAGCCGTTAGGGTTGAGTTCCTGGACCGAATCGTTGACGTCCTCATTACCGAGCCTCGTCTCCGCTATACATCCACGTTAATAAACGTCTCGAGAGCTTTATTCTACAAATTCCGAATTACCACCCATCGGAATTTCTTATCCCTCGAACATGTTCGAGTAGCAGCAAGCTGTCGGAGATAAAGGTAGGCTACTATCTATCTCGCTGAATAGCTGAATCGCCGATGCTGGTCAAGAAGAGACGCAAGCTACTGGTGCGTGCGTCGATTGCTTACGATCAAGCGAGCATCAACGCCTCCGCGAATTTTCCATGGATGGACGGACGACTAAACGAGCCAAGTAAACGTATACGTTCATTGACCAGCCGTAACTTTGTACGCGTGCAATCGCAATGGTGCGTGTGTGATGTCCAAGCGAACGAGAGGGCCGTAAACAATTTACTGCATCGCGATCCCATGCTGCAGTGACAATGGCAATGAACAGATCGGACGTGCCGCCTCCGAGAGTGGTCTTTTGATCCGCTGTTCCGGCATGATGGACATTCCTGCATTGCTATCCTGTGATCGCTACCAGTTTATTGCCAATTTGTTTGCAGGAACGTTGTAAACCAACCAGCTGCTATTATAGGTACCTTCCCCGATGGCACAACTCGGCGAGAGATGACAGCAGACCTTTTAACCAATTTTTCAAGCTCTTAACACAGACGCTGTAGACGTTCATCTTTACGCTTTGCTGCCCCGATCATCGATCACAGGCCGGGCCGAGCTAACAGCAATAACCGATACCCAACACCCTCCATTCACCGCATGGATTAATGCCACAGAACCGATGGAAGCAATGTTATTACGTGGCTGAAAGTTGCTGTACGACACTTGGAACTGTGTATCGCATAAATTGGGACGATGTTGAAATTTCGAAAAATTCTTTTCGGCATTTGACGAACAGTATGCGATATCGTTGATAGCCTTAGGATTATTATGGGAAGGCAAGCTTATTTGCGATACTAAATTACAGCCGCTATCGCTATTGACAATAGCCTGATGTAATTTTCCAACTAAAGTGCTCCATCGATGAAGCATCCCTTCAGCGATATCGAAATTTCCTGCAAACGATGTCATGTACATCCACGTCGCAGCACACTCGTGGTGGCAACGTCCAACTTTCCGTACGGGTTGCTTCTAACTAGCGTGCTTCCCGCACTCGTTTCACCACGTGTCACAGAATTCCAAAATTTCTTCGGGACGCGTCAGGTCCCTCGCTAATTGTCCTCGTTGCAACGACGAAACCTGATCCCTCGAGAAACGGCCTCGTTTCGGAGAGAAAACCATCGTAAACCTTAATTAAACGGGATCTTGCGTGCACGACGATACTTGATCTTTGCTGGCGTTTAAGTGGAGCCACGTCGACGGAAGCTCTGCAGTGTTGCACTCGATGATTGCTCTTCAGACGTTTTGAAGCTTGAGCAGAGTAGAGCAAAACGCCGGTGTCCGACTACAGAGCGACCCATACTACTCGCGCTCCCTGGGACGACTAGGCGGCGATCTGACTTCAGGGAAAATAACGTAACGTTGTACGCGAAGTTGCAGTTTTCGATGCAAACTTTATGCAACCGAACGTGTAGCGAATTCAGCTGGCAATTGAATCTAATTCTTATTCCTCGAACGTGTGTTCCGTAAAACTGTGGACCCCGTAGAAACTGTGAACTCTCTTCTTATTACTCCCTCGTTTTTTGCGTGCCTCCAAAACTTCCATTGTAATTAGACGAGAGAATTCTTCTAATCCCACGCGCCTGAAGCTGCTTCCTGGCCGGAATCGGTTGATTCAGCGGCGCACGGTTATTAACCAATTTATTAATTCGTTTATTTGTTCCTGCCGACCAGGGAGGTCATGATCCGTGAACTCTGGTGAAGAATCACCGGACAAACGTAGCGGAGTAAAACACCCACGGGGCAATTAATACAATGATTCTCAGTGATGGATTAATCGTCGGTGTGCCATTTCGAGAAGTCAATCGTCCTGGATGATGATTCGGAGCGTCGTTCGTCATCGGTCCATTCGGGGGAATCACCGGGAGCTTCCTGGTAACAGGCCCTCGTCGCATCGCTGTTTCTCCCTGGGTTGCTTATTTTACGGCCGACGAGTGTTTTACGACATCTAATGGGACCCAGAACGTTGTCTCGATGAACAGGTTCCACTCCAAATTTTCTGCGCGCATTAAAGCAAGCTCGCTGCCACTTCTGCAGCCTGATTTACAACTGCTACAAAACCTCGGGCGCGATATCTTCCCACGGCGAAATAACAAACGTGGGCAGAGGCACATAGTCGCGCAACTTTTCCAGCTTCCTCTTAAACGGATTACACAACTCCACGCCGACGTGGTTGCCGCCTTTACCTACATTCGAATTCAGTCACAACTTTTCTACGATTCTTTGTAGGGGATTCCTTTGATCGTCGGTTTAAATCTGCCGGACAGAAGAGTGGACGGGGAATCGTCGTTAAGCTAAATCGAGTCTGCGACCAGCGGAAGAATGCTCCAAGACGACTGCACCGTGGCTGGAACGGACAGATATGGGCAAAGCGACGGAACGAGGCGGCTTGATCCGAGATGGAAATGAAAGAGGTCCGTCAGAGGGACGAAAGGATGCGAGTGGAACGAATGCTGCCGGCTTGGAGTCTTCCTCCATTTTTTCGGATCAAGAATCACATCTTTTCAGCCGGTGCATCTTTTTTTACTCAATTTTCTCTTCTCGCGGAATGGACGAGTATTATCGTGGAGCATCATGAATTATACCACAGCTATAAGACCCATGCGCAATCTGGGCTACTAACCAAAGTGTCCGGGAACCGTCCAAGTCATTTATTGTTTCATATTTATACACATAGTAAGCGATACGATTACATCGTATTAGGTACTAGATCGTATTATATATATATTCATTCATTTGTATATCGAGTATTTTGTACAATAAATAAAGACTCTAGAGCATTTTAAACATAACACGGCGTACTTCCTTGCGATTGCCATCGAAAAGTGTACAATAATTTAACGAGTTCCCCATGCGTACTACATCGTTCTTCCAAATTGCTCGTCAACGTAGCAAAGACGAGCAGGATATTCGATTCAAGAACATTATATACAGCGCACAGGGTATTTTCCTTAAATATCCAAACAAATTCTAACTGTGCTTCCCCCTTTTTGCAAAGCATTGAACAACTCGCTCAGACGCATTCGTTTACTTTTACAATTATCCAGACGAGACGTTTAAGTCGCGAGAAACGTTATCGCGCTATCGATGGGACTTGTACGTATCAATTTTGCCGTGGATAGATCTCCGTTCCGTCGCATCGATCATTCTACTCGCTTCATCAAATCGGATGGTATGATGGATCGTGTATTATCCACTGTACATTCTACATCGTCCACAGGTAGCGTGATAACAGAATTATTCAAATAGAAGCGCATAGAAAAGATAAAAGGCGAGCACAAAATCTTGTACGTTCAAAAATTCAAACTGGCAGAATACAAAGGCTTTTTTTTTATAAAAGGATCACCTAAAAAAATCTTAGTTAAGTATAAAAAGATAGTCGGCGTGTTTCTGGCATACGAATCGTGACAATGGGAAGCGAGTGCGATTGAGTGAAAAAGACACGGCTACTCGATTCGATCGAACTTTTGCTTAAATTCGAACAACTCTTTAGTTCCTCCGCGACACGACTAATATCTCTAACCATAAGTTCCATCATTTATACAATCGAACAACGTACACTGCGCCAGCTCCATGATGAAACAGAAGTCACGTTAAGCGTGATCCAGGGTCGAAATTATTTCTTTATTCTAGAATGGACTCGAGGCAGAAAGGATTAATCGCGATTTCGATAATCTATCATGGCACGAAAAATACACAGAATCTTCGAGCTTCTTACGTATCGTCCGCTCTCTAATTTCGTTCAACGAGCGAGAATAGATGAATCTTACAACGGGCTAACGAGTCGATCTTCTTGGATCGTCTCAATGGGAATATTGTCTTTTTGAATCGACGTACCGAGATACATCCAGCATGCACTTCTATCTAACGTAGTTAATCTTCACGGGAGGATCGTACGGTTTTGCAACGAGAAGTATCATTTCCGAGAGTACGAATTCGCGTAGTTGTGCCTAAAGAATTTGTTCGTTACATACCAAAACCGTCTCTACCTCCACTCCTTCATTAACAATATTCACCTTTGATATGCTTTCACGAACGACGATGAACCTGTGAACAATCTGAAATTCAAACTGAGCAGTGAAATAAATAAAACACAATTAATATGGAAGGTCAGGTATGCGGAAGAAACAGGAAGAAAATTTCGCGACCACGATCAGGGAGAAGCGAGTCGAAGTACATGAAGAAACTCCTTCAATAAATTCCTCTATTGGCACGCGTTTATCCTTCGAAAGAGACGCGGCTAGATTCTCGTTACGATTACGCCGAGAATTGAAGTGGTCTCGTGCAATGAGATCGTTAGCTGTGTTGGCAATTAAGGGGCTTTTCTTCCGCGATCAAAAGGGGAGCAGAGGATACTGCCATCGGCTACGTCGTTAAATCGGCCGTTCTTTTCTAGGTGAGCTTCGTCCTCTGATAGAAGAGTCACTGATTCGAACAAGTTCGATCGGAATACAGGTGAAGGTAAAAGGAATGTTCGTGAAAATGTATCGCCAGTCACGCAGCCGGTCGGCTAACGATTTCGTTAGATAAATTTTAACCGAAAATCGAATTGATCTTCCCGTGCAAACATTACCACTACCAGGAACCAAAAGACACGCTGGACAGCACGGCCGTTAACGCCAGCCAACCGATCAGGTCGAAGGATCCTCGGCCCCAGGCCGCGTTGTTCATGCAGGTTTCGCGGATGCTGACGATCTTCAGGCCGCGACGTCCCAGGAGATTGTGTACACCTCGTTTGTCGCTCTTCTGCAGGATATGCTCGCGCGAGAGCAGCAACGAGTACAGCTGATTGTCCGGACTTCGGGAGCAGAAAGTCAGAACCATGTCCGAGGCCACGGCCTTCATCACGTGCACGTTGCCGGTGAACTGATTGTACTGTCTCTCCGCCAGCGTACCTGTCGACCAAAACAATCCAGAACGATCGGCAATTTTATTTTAGATTTAATTTTAGATCTAAAAGATCTCTGGCTGGAGCTTTGATTCGCGCATCGAACGCGAGATCGTTCGCGATTCATCAAGGGGAATCAGCAGCGGAAATCAGCGAATCGGTCTGCTTATTGTCTACGACGACTGGGAATGCCCCTCTGGAATTATGTGCCATTATGTCGTTGATGACGTACTTACGCTGTTGATTAGAAATACGCGGAGACGGAATTGCGGAATTGCATTTACATACATATATAGAAGAATATTCCGCTGAACGCCGTTCCACAGGCAAATCTGAGGAATAGTTCTCCGTTAAAGGAAGAGAGGCAAAGAGATTCGAGAAATTTCGAATACTCGCGTTGCCCCTGCTCTGTCCGTGGATACGGGAGTAGAAGAATGGAGCGGTGAATGAAAAAGAGAAGCCGTAAGGCGCTTTTGAAAAATTATTTTCTGCGTCGACGGTTTCTCGCGGATTCTCCCCGTTTTCCGCGGCCTAGCTTTTCCCCCCGGAGCAACCTATAATTGGATGGGCTGACTCTGCACCATGACCGACGACTGCTTCTACCCCTTTCCCGCTGACGGTTAACCGATAATCAAGCCGGATACCTGCGATTCATTAAGATCGTTATCGGATGCACCTTAGGACTTTAATTACGTCCAACGGTAACCCACTTTGTTCTCGACAGAGCTAGGTAATTAGGCGTTCAGCAGAAACTGTCCTCCCCTGTGATCATCCTTTGACCAAGTGCTCTACATATTTCACGCTTCAGACACCGCTCTGCCTTCAAAATCTTATAAAAGATCAAATTTGTTCCCTTTTATGCTAATTAAAATTAACCCAGGAAATTCGAATAGACTTACCGTTCTGTACAGAGGTGGAGATCCAGAAGCCTGGTTTCCTGGAGATATCCGGTATCCGGAAAGTGTATTCGAGGTTGCCCGCTCCCTCGGTCCACAGCAGCCTCAACGACGAGAAGAATTTGGAAGGATTCTCGACAGCCCTCAGCATCACCGTAGGACAGGAATCGATCACGTACGATCCGCTTACCGGTTTCAGAGGGTCGACTTTATGCTCCAGCACTTCCACCACGTACCACTTGCCCATTATCTGAAATCAATACGCGTGCAAATGGATTTATTACGTTCGCATCCGAACGCAAACGCGTCCTGATGCGTTCCGATCGGCAAGGCCGTTGCCTCGGGAGATTTACGCCCAAACGTGAACTGGCTTTAAATGGTCGATGCTGTTCCTGCGAGTATGTCGTTCGCAAAGATTACAACAGTTTCAATTTATTCCGCGTGTCTACGAAAGGATCGTAGCGTTAGTAGTTTTCAACTGGAAGATCCGAGTTATCCGTACGTATAATCATAATTAAGCTGGGCAAAATGTGATTGATCGCGCAAAATGCCGCATTCCGGTGGTGCGCTATCAATTTAAATTACAGCCAGCGGCTTATCGGGGATTCAGGCTTCTAACCCAGCGCATATATCACGGCCGATTTAAAAACACATTAAACTGAAAAATCGAAGGCCCATGAATGTGTCAGGGCACATTTACCGTTGGTAGACCTTCCCAACCGTTGCGTTGCTCGCCGCACCATTAGCACGAAAAAATTCCCTTCGTTTAATAATCCACGATTTATTCTTCTCCAACCATAGATGAACGAAGGCACGAATTGACCACAAAACTCGTATAAAATGAAACCAAACGAGAATATAAAATTAGGGGCGATTTATTGGTCGACTAATCGATGAAATAACGTCAGCCAGATCGACGTGCATAAGCAGCAGATGCAGCAGGGCGGAGACTTAGCCTCTGGCTGCAATTAAAAGTCTCGCAAACACGGCTCGCGTCCCGTGGAATTTCATTTGTCGCGATTCCGATCGCTGAATGAATGCGCAAGTTCGATCCGCCCGTATCAGCCGGTCGCGTTTTAATGAATGGCAGCTGCGCCCTAATGAAATCCTGACTGCTATGAGATCGACTGAAATTTCAATAGCACGTAGATTCAACTAACGAAACGAAATTTTTAAAGAAAATCAATTGTACTCATAGTAAACGTGGAAGGCTCTCCGGTAGACACGGTCAAACTGCGGCCAGTCTATTTGCCTCGTTACTCACGGCTAACGCAATTTCATTTACTCGACTATTCAGCAACTTGGCGGACGCTGTCGCCCAGTATAGACCTCCCTGCGTGCGCTAAAAACGCTAGGAATAACGGGCTGCGAGTCGCGAGCGAAATAATTAAAATAACAAATGCCAGGCCAGGAGGTTTGAGCGTGAAAATGCTCGCCGCTTTGTAGATACGCGATAGCAGCAAGCGTGGAACCACGAGCACACGGGCGATTTATTAAAACGACACGCGGCCCGATACAGCCACCGACCATTCATTTCGGCCCGGTCCCGGAATTGCACGGAAAACGGACTTTAAACCGGAGTTCGTAGTCAGGTGTAATTACGTTACGCAGTTTTATGAAAGGGAGCGGCTGCTTTAAAATAGATTAGAAAAAAAATCATTTACCCTGAAATGCACTTTGCTGATGTACCTGACGTTTTATTATCTCGTTAATTCTCATCTTGCGCATAGAAGGCTGGATTCTCGTGCACTTTGGCATTGATTTACGCCGCTTTTTCGCGCTGCAATAAAGGTGGCTCGACGTGATTCCTGATATCAGTGAATTTTGGAAACACTGTCGCCGGTCAGCTCATAAAAGAACATTGTTGGAACCGAGTGGCTGAATGGTAAATGGAGCAATATCGGTGACAAATGGCTCGGTGCTGTCCGACCAGTAAACTGGATTTGATAGCGCATAACAAATAGATCGGTTGCTTGAGAAAGCAAATAGAAGAAAAAGACGGAGCCGCTTCTCGTTTTGTGAATACGAGTAGAAATTTATAAGTCATGCAGTGGTGTGCTCGCAATAATATTTTGCCTGTTTTCGGTGGTTTCTGCATCTGGGGGAAAGGGAAACGCGGCAGGGGGCACAATTTAATTTCTGTCGGCGGAACAATTATTTTCGAGGGCGAATTGTATCGCGATACTTTTTGAGGCCATCCATCTAACACGTATGAAAACGATATTAAATCAGCCTTGACTTCGGTCAAAGAATAGAAGAGGGAGATCTCTTCGATTCGCCACGACGATCTTGGAAAACATTTTTATAAAGTTCCTACTAGTATTGCTTCGCGATGCAAACTGTTCGCCCTGAACGTTGAGGCAGCAACTTGTAACTTTTATTCCCGATGACGACACGTGCGAGGAGAAGCACAGCTAACGTGGCTTTTCAGCACGTTGCGTTGCGCAAAGCGAAAGGCGCCGGAAAAATGTAATATAATGTTACCGTACTGGATGCATGTGTAACAGCCTGCTTTCTTATTGCTGCAAATCGCTCCAAAGGCTATCTCCTTTATAGTTTTATCGATTTTACATACTGCTGAAGCTAGTAGAAATATCTCGATAATTTTGATTCTCACTTTATACAAATTTTATAAGATAGAGGAGGAGGTGTGCAAAATATACCAAACATCGCAACAATGTGCTCAGGTTGCGAATAAACTAACTTTTCCCTTACAAAGTTACTCGAATCGGAGACACACAAAGGGTATTGAAAAAAAGAAAGAAATGCCAATTATTCGGAAACGCAAACGCTGCATGAATGCGAGTTCGTAAAAGAAGCGAACCGCTTCGAACGCGCCACAGCGCAACAATCCCTTTTATCAAATGCCGTTCGTTGCTTCACCCGAAAAATCGTGCGCTACTTCTGTCACCATTTTCGACGAGGCCGGAGCAACAGTGTTTAAGATCTTTAAACGCCGTAAAAGTGCAAACGTGGGCCGCTGGTGAAATTGCGACAATTGCGAGTTGCGTACGCGAGATCGAACCTGTAGTTTCTCTCTTTTTTGTTGGGCCGAACACATTTGGACAGGGGCTGCTGGAACAATGCCGCCGTAATTACAGTTATAAGAGGAAGCGATAAATATTCCTTTTGTTCCGAGCCGGTTTCGGCAAAGTAGAAACGCGAATAAATGCGAGCGAGCAGCCTCGTTCCTGCTGCCAAATAAATTTTCCTTTATTTTCTGCTGCTGTTTCTCTATATCCACGTAGCGGTTGTTAATAATTTATAAACTACTTTCACCTTGTTGTAACACGATCATTTCAAGTTTCTCAAGCTGTTTTTCTCGCTGGAGCTTAGAGATTAAACCTCGCTGGCCTTGAGTTTGCAACGTTCAAGTTTTTACGAATTTCCTACTTTTTCGCGCTGACTTTCTACATTTACTGGAAAGCTTGCGCAGTGTTTTTTTTTTCTTTTTTTGGCGAAATTTGTAACGTTCTACGGAATTACACGGAAGGGCTACTGGGTCATTTGTCATTGGATCCATGATATGAATCGAATGACGAGGAGAGAGAGAAGTACGACAAAAGTCGTAAAGATGCAAATGCAAGTTTGGGGAAAAATTGCTGGCTGTCAACCCCGGAACGGTCCAAGTCGATGAATCCCCCAGCATATGCTGAGCTTTCCTGTCCTTGTTAGATGGCTACCAGGGGATGATACGTGGCCGTATATTATCCTTATGGAGAGGCTGAGTTTATCATGCTTCCGTTTCCGAGAGCTGACACTGCCAGTTACTAAATTTCAAATAAAAATAGGATGCATTGTAAGCGGCGATCGTTCAATTAATAGTTGCTATTTAACAAAATACGTGCATGTGAAGATTTCATATACGCGACCCAGGGAGAATTATCGAACCACTGCGAGAGAGATGCCTCTTGCGTTTTAATTAAATTCCTTTGGCCGACGATTTATTTGAAAAACTAAGTCACTGCTCATTCTTTATTCGATCACGCTGCAATAACGTTGATAGCTGCGTGGTCGCTGTCCCAATAGAGATAGTATACCGTGATCGATTGTGCGCTTTCTTTTCTATTTTGCGGCTTGTTCTTGAACCACAAATCTTTCAAAAAATCTACTTAATCTCGAGACTTTAAATGAAATTCTGCAATCTATGCAGGTGAAGATGATCGATCGATTGTTTAAGACAATAATCTCCGGACATAACTTCCGACAGAAGATGGTCAATCGAAGTCGGAGAACAAGCTTTTTATCTCGAGTGGTCCATTTTTAAGCCGAAAACGCGGTTCGATCGTTTCATTAAAGCGGCATCCGCTTCGATTAGAACGAGAATGCTGCTCGAAACCCTTCGAATTCCTTCTCTGACGGCCGGATTTCCTCCAGGAAAATTGAATCCCGCGTCGTTCCCGACGCCCGAATAAATAGACAATTTACAGGTACTCGTCTTTTCTCTTTCCATCCCTTTTTCTAGAAGCATCTTCGATTTTCCGAGGAACGTCGATAACGGCATTCGTTGCCTCGTATACTTATCGAGAATCATTCAAGTTTATTTCCCGCCTCAACTGTTTACCGCCGCGTCGCTTTCCATTCAAGAGGAAATCGATCGAACGCGTTAAATGCAGCTACTGTAGAGCAACAACAGATCGATCATTGTATCTGCTGAGATTTTGCAAAAATCACCTTTCAGAAAGAATTTTTGAAAATTAAATAAATCTCGACCTTTATTACAGTCTTCCTTTTTACATCTAAATCGATACTTCGGAAGCGTCTTTTCGCCATGGAAATGTGAATATTTACGGCTTTCAGCGGGCCTCAAGATCTACGTGAAGATGGTTGAGATGTTGAATCCTCTTCCTCCTCCTCACAAACAGTGCACCCAGGTAAACACTCCTACAGGAAACCCCGATTCCAAGAGCAAATCTCCTGGTCGTTCGTGAAGACGGGGGAGCGTTTAAGTCTGTTTTATAAATAGTACGAAGGACGGAGTATATCCAGCTCGAGAAAACTCGCTCGGACTCTTTGTTAAATCCTCCGAGCTAAACGAGAGACGAAAATGGCGAGGGACAAGTGATTTGGTAAATAAAAAGACATGAAAAAAATGTGATACAATAAAAATTATTTTCCCATATTCCTCTTCCACTTTGCACCAAGGCTTCTGCACGCCCGTCTACTTTAATAGAAGGACAAGCGATTGCGATTCGATTCTGCTCGAAGGGCGCTTGGTTTGCTGTACAATTCTGTGGGGTGCAAATGCGACACGTTAACACCAGAGACAAACGGCATCGACCTCGCCACCAGTTATGTTTGTTCCATCGTGTTACACGGACAAACTGGAACCCATTGTTTTACGGGCCACCTAATTATACATTGCGTAAACCGACGTCACTAAACCACTGTGGCCGCGACATAATCGACAAGAAACGATCCTGCTGTTGCCTATAATATTTCGGTGGCACGCGCTTTGGAACCGATTGGTTTTAAGGCGTCGAGGCTGAGATTAATAAACCCGATAGCAAAAAATATGTGTGGAAGAAATTGTGGATTCGGGAAAAGATTCATTCGTTTTCACATTGTGAAAAAAGGAAAGAACGTTGCCGCGACAGAATTCTATTTTAAGCGTCTATTTTTAAGCCTGGTTACTTTGAATAAATTGCGTTTTACAGAAGGGTCGTCTCACACGGTACAGGAGGCGGCATTAATTAACCCTCCATCGATGGATTAATTGCGTTTCATCGAACCTGTAGGGGCAAGGGTGTGTGATCCGTACTCGGTCGAGCGAAAGCTGCTGAAAAATATGTATGTATCCTCTTAATCGATAAGAATTAATTTAGTATACCCCGGGAGCGCGCGGTTCAAATATCGTTTCAACACGCTTCAGAAAATTACACGTCCTCGCCGCAGAATCTATGTATACGATACACGGCAAATTTCTCCGTTGCTGCGTGCAATCTCGGCTGCGCTTTAGATTAAACGCTCGAATAACTTGGAAATTATATTTACCCTTAGGTAATGCGACCCGATATCAATATCGTGGATTCGTCGATCCGATACATGCTGCAGCTTGTTCGAACGCGCTTTAAAACCAATTACCCAGCCTCTGTTGTCGAAGAAACACAAAGGAAATGCAGCAGCTTAAGGTTTACTCGGCGAGTGATCTCCGGCTTCCGAAAGCTATTTGATTCTTATTAATCTTCGATTTCTTAGAAATTCTCAAGTATTTCTTTTGACGACAAGTATTCTACTGTTTTTAGACTTAGATGAAGTTGGAAAAATGATTTGTTTCCTTACAGAGGATGCGCGGAAGCGAGGGTGGTCCTCGTTTTAAATAGCGCATGCAGTTGTCGATCCTCGATAACTGCTCAGTGAAATTTCTGTAGAACTAATGATTAAAACTTTGGCTCCGGATATGGGAAATCTCCGGACTTCCTCGAATTCCGGCAATCTCGTAGACGGAAAAGATGCGTTTAAAAGCCCGAAAGTTTCGCGAAATTATGTGGCTCGAGCTGATGAAAGAATTGCATTAACCTTTCGCGGGCTCCGTGTCAACTCTATGCATCTTTCATGAGATTCGGTACAGAGAGGCTGGGGGAATTCAGTTTTCTCCGGGCGAAGAATTAACTCGTCTCACTGCGAATCAAACAAGGTTACGAGCAAACTCTGGCCTGCCGTTCTTTGCCGCTTAAGCCTCGTCGAATTTTTCTTTGCCACGGTCCGCAACGAAATTGCGAATCCCCCTGCGAAAGCTTCGTGTCCAAAACAGCCGCCCACGCTCCAAAGCCATTTAACCAGCGCGAAGTTTTCCCGCTAACGTCACGAAGCTCGAGCGAGTTTCCGGCGAGAAAGCGAGCAGACTACGCGTTTAATCAAGATTACTAGCTTCCCTGGTCTAGCCTGAAATTCGTCGCGATTAATTCGCGCCACACGAGCCATTACATGTCGAAACGGATGCTGTTTGGCAGCGTGTACCTCTCAATCTTCCTGGAGCTCGTGGCATTTACTGTTTCGAGCCAGTATGTGATACAGCAAGCGAATCGAACATTTCTTGTAGATTGCAAAATAAAAAATCAAATTTCCGCTGCACACGATTGTTCGTCGAAAACGCCTGACTTGAAATTAATTAGACTGACTCGACTTGCCATCAATTCAATGCGATCTGTCTGGTAGACCAGAGAAAACGCCACCACCGGCATCGTTCACGAGGCACGTGTAATCGGACTTGCCGGTCGGAGCGATACCGGTGGATTATTCAAACCTGCCTTCAACCAGCTTTCAATATTTTCCGACCGATTAAACAGTAACCATTGACTCTGTCTCTGGAAACATTTCCGGCGATTTTAATGAATTCGTCGCTGGCCGCAGTGATTGACAATCGGGAACGAACATCACCGTCGTTTGCTCATTGATCATTGCGGAATTAACAAAATCGATGGAAAATTTGTAGAAGATTTTTAGACCACGCAGCACGTAAATCGAAGACAGACATATAGAGAAAGGCAAGACGAAGGAGTATGAAAAAAAAATTAGAGAAATCGAAAACGAAGGAAAAAGACGAACATACCTTTCTTCACTTGGACCCATGAAATGATCTAGCGATAACATAAGTTTCAATAGCGATACAAATTTTTCAATCTCACCGTTACAAAGGGCGAAGTCTTAGCTTTAAAATGCCGCAAGTCCCATCTTGATATCTCTATTCGTTTCCTAGATATCGCGGTTTAAAGTTAAGCCTAATTCCCGTTTTTCGCTATCGCTATCCTCGCCGCACACTCGAAAGTCTCGCTCGCACTCAGGACTGTTTACCTCTGGCCGGCGCCAGACGCTAGACGGTGATGCACGCATTTTTTTGCAAGGTCGAGTGCCGAGTCAGCGCATTCTTTGCAAGGCCGAATGCTGATTCAGCGCATTCTTTGCATAGCCAGTCGCGCGTAAACAGTTCCAGGAAAAAATGTAGGTCAGGCCGATTCTTGGAATTCGCCATTCATGTCTCGAGGGAATCTTTAAACCGTTATATCTCGGAAACTAATTGAGATATCGGAACGGGCCAAACGGCATTTTAAAGGGCTCATCCTCGGCTATCGTTTCACCATACCTTTGTGCAAAATGTAACACGTTTTCAGGCCGCTTTTTTAATTAAAAAAAGTCGCTCAAAAGTGGAATGCACTAAGTTCCATATACCACAAATTCATGGTTCCTCCGAGCATTCTCAAGGCAGTTACTTGCATTTTGCGTTTTCCTACAGTTTCTGCCCCTCTGTAATTATTTTCCGCGGATTAATTCCCCCCCCCCTAAAATTCCGTTGAAAATTCAAGGGTTTGTCGTTCCAATGGCTGGTCGCAATGTGCCGGGCGTGAATGCTTATCTGATATCCGCGTGATCCAGGAGTGAAAAGTTTGCCCCCGCTATTGAATGCGAGGGATCAGTTGTCTCTGAACCGGCAGCTTTCCCGTGCACAAGAACCGCCCTTTATTTATGCTAACTAATGCAAAACGATTTGCATGCGCGGAGATCTCGCACAATTTTCCAGAGGCAGAGACGGCGAGAGAACTGGAAACTCTCCTCGAGCTCCCGCCTCGTCGTCGGGACCTGACATTTAAAGTATCTTCCGAACGTGATACATACCGCTTAAACCACGAATAAATTATATATCCTCTTATAAAAAGGGGATAACGTAAACAAGAATTTATCCATTTGTCCATTGTTTTCCGTATTTCACGTCCGCACGCGTTTCGTGAAAGAGTAGACGTTGAAAGTACCTACTAAAAGAAAAAGTAACTGGCTCGAAAAGAAATCAAGAGGGTTAAACGAGCACCGGTACCTTCCCGCTTGCTGTTTCTAAGCACTGACCCGTGCGTCCATAAAATGCACTCCAGCAACATATCGAGGTAATATCGGCGAAATTTTTAACGGCGTGTGCAGAAGTCGATCTCGCTTCGCTGTGATGAAATTAGCAAACAAAACATGGCCCACTAGCACAGGGATTTCCAAATTTTCATGTTCGTACGAGGTCCAAAGTTCTTCGCTAAGAGCTTATTCATACTTTACATCTAACCTCTTTAAATCTGTTTTCCCGTGTAACTTCCGTATAATTTTACCGCGGCTCGTTGCGCGACTACCGTCTAGAAAATCAATGAGAGCTCTCTCTTAGAGAGCACAAGACTTTTCAAGTGCCACTTAATTATGTATTTTCAACTTCAATCTTGAAGCAAAAAATCTAGCGCCCGAGTGAACGCTACGGACGATCCTTTGCGTGAACAGAGAGCAGTCGGCGAGCTTAGCTGGACAATCCAATCAAGGTGCGCGACGTGGTATAAAGAGCCCGTTTCGAACCGGACGGCGAGGTGCACGGCCGACGGATTACGATCGTACAACTTCGTGAAATCTTACAGCTGGTCACGGACATAGGAAACGCGTGTGTCCCCCGTGATCATCGCCCAAGCCCTTCATGCTCGCGAGAGAGATTTTGAACGCGGAAGCCATAAATGCGTAAAACTTCATCACCCTTTCGCATCTACGCGGGCCGATACGTCGCACAGCCGCTTATCTTTTTCCCTTCACCCTCTGACCAAAATCTGTCAGCTCCGTGGAATGTTACAAACTTCTTATATTTAGTTCATTGAAGCAAGTCCGCTGACGCAAAAATATTCGATTGTCCAGTGGAAAATGCTGCTCGCAGATTCGGCGTAAGAATTTATTAGACAGTCAATTTTCCGAAATTTCTCCGCGATTTCACGCCTGATACGTCGATCCGATCGATACGAGATAAAAATACAACTACGTTAAGGGGAACTACTCGCTTTCCAGGTCTGATGCGTTACGTGGAAAATTATTGAGGGGATGAATCGCTATCTGCAAGAACGAAATTAGAGATGCCCAGAAGGGGACGCATTTTATTGGAAAACAGATGGCTGTCGTAGAACCGTTTTGTCGTTCGAAAGGGAATCGAGTGAAAACGTTTAATCTTCCTAGTTGAACGACGACAGCCTGGCAAGATACTCCCTCGATCGACAGCTAGAATTAAACGACACTAGACATTGCGAAACTTCCTTAATGACATTCCGAAATGTTGGTGAATTTGGAACGAGAATGTGATAAAATGAAGTACCTTTTGACACCGGGGGAACTTGTGCAATCAGTCAAGCGGTTCTGAAATTTATTTAAATAACTTGGAACCTTTTTTCACCATGCACGGGGATCGAGGACAATTATGTTCCACCGATGCTTTGACAAGGCCCACGCAAATGTTGCAACATCTCGTTTCTGTGTGGGCGGCGGGTGCTTTGCTTTTGTTTCGACGCGAAAAGTCACCGCCGAGACCAGCGCAAACAGACCCGGAGCGAACAGCAGAGAAAAATTAATGTTTGGCGGAGTTCGTGAACCAGAAACACTGTTACGGATTCCTTGGAAAAGATCCGAAGTCTATTTACAATCACCAACGTGGTTTCCTGGAGCGAAAAAAGGACATTTCTCGATCAAGGAATTCCTATCCGAATATTTCACGGATTTTCAAGTTGTGCCTCTCGTAGAGAAGGGGGCAAAGAAACAGGGGAAACGCGGGGAAATAGAAGAGATTCGGGTGTAATTCGAGCAGCTGGCTCGAGACAAGATTTCCATTGAAATTCAGACCGCGTAGGAAGGAAACAATTTTTTTGCGGACCGAGGTGGCGGCTACACGCCAAACGATTCCATTATTCTCCGCCCAGCCGTCTCTTTATTTTCTATTTAATGGAACTTTGATAGCTGCAACTTCAGCTGCGTTGCCACAACGAATCTGGATAAATCCTCATTGTTATTGTTGATTTGATAAATGTATTTTTTGAACAGAAGAAGAAAAAACCTCTTTTCCCTTTAGAAATTCTCCCAGCTCCGAGAGCTTCTAGTTTCGACGCGGATCTTTGAAAGGGTGGCTAAAATTATGCGAAACTTCCCTTTTGGTGCTGCACGAACAAAAGTGTCGAGCTGCTGCAACGAAGATGGAGGGGAGCAAAGAATGGACCGCGAGAGGCTAGTTTTTGAAACCGGAGCGAGCCTCGCGCTCGAAACACCGTGACGTCTACTTATTAAGACTATAAATTTATACGTGACAGCGCTTTATGCAATGGCAATGATTAGTCGGAGACTCGACAATTGTTGCGTCACAATTTTTTCTGCACATTGTGGGTGGAGAAATGCTGGACCGAAGGCGACTGGATTGTACAGCGGAGATGATCCTTTTACAAGTTTTGCGATCTCGGTATGTTTAGCTTTAAAAACTTTCGACAGCCGCCTCCGTATGAAAACCTTCATACGATCTTATTAAAGCGTCGTCCTTAAAGTTCCCAATGGCCCTGCGGCAAGTTAAATGAAAATCCGCAAGCGCCCGCAAAGATGGCTGGGAGCGGTGCTTTTAATCCTCGGCGTTGTGCGAGACATTTTGTGAAATTTTTTGCACCGAATCGATCGCGGTAACCTGAAGTGTCTGTTCGTGTGTCGCTTGCAAGCAGCCTGCCATGGAGGAACCAGCATGCACAATGCGATAACTACACGCGTCGCTGCGAGCACAGCCGATTTCATTTGCGGAGGGAAACGGGCCGTATGTAGGCCATGGAACTGAAATCCTTGTGTCTGTCGGCACAGCACGCGCTAACCCTACATTAGGGTGGGCCAAGTTTGCCTTACATCGTCGCAGATGCTCGCTTTTCCACGCGTTCCTCTCTCGGCCGAATTTACGGTTCAACTTCTGCCACCTCGCGCCATTAAACGTCACAGCCTCTCGTTGAGGGAATTCCAGATTTCCCTGGCAGCCAGACGATTGTTCGGCGAATTTATTGTTTTACTACCACGACGACACGAAGCTCGAGTTCCTTTTGAAAATTCTGCGCCCCTCAAAATTTGTTCGAGCTATTTTTGCCATTGGTAACCTTCGGGCTAGCCCCTGTGCACGCTGCGCTCTCGTAATCCGCGAATAAGGTCGCAGACTAACATGCACCGCGGTGCAATTGCCCCGACACCCATGACCTGATTCTACGAATTAAGTAGCTTCCGATTATTAAAGCGGACATTATGACGATTTATCGCGTCGTCTGGAAATGCATTTGCAGCCGTACGCACTTTCTCTGTTTTAGTAGCAACCAGTGGTGTATGCTTACTGCAGCGTAAGATATCGATGAAGAAATTTCCTTCCCTTTCGTTCTCGAGCAGAGCGTTGCGATTGTCAAAGCCACTTGACAGCGAGCGTGTCTCGTTTGACATCGAGCAGCCGATGTTAACGAGTTCCTCGCTGCTCGTTCTTTCGCGAACAGCATCGGGAAACCTGTTAGAATACCGTCCAAGCATGCCAATCGATGATAATTGAATTGGCGATAAGGAACGCGTTATCGTTTGGACTCTATAGAAGAATGGAGCATCGTATAACGATTTTAATTTGGTACTAACATCGCTGTTTCGAATCGTTCATAGCAGCTTGAAGATTGCGCGTGCACTATTTTATGAGCAAACATGTTTACACAATGTTAGGCAATAACCGGTATATGCATTTTCAGTTTTAACATCCTGCGGCATCCGTATATCGTTCCAATATGAAACCGCTGCCAATATGGGTCATAGGAACATAATATCAAGGTAATTTATCCTGAAATTCAACCGTCCAACTCTTTAATAATATTGGAAGCTAACAGCTTGCTTGGGTGCCACTATTCGTATAATGAATTTCGCGTATAATTACGTTGATTCTTGATCGAGGGTAGAATATAAAATTATCTAGAAACTAGCTGCACTGAATTTTGATGACTGCATACAAGATTGCATATCTCTCGTGGAAAATTTAGAATAGATTCCATGTTCCATTCGGCAGTTGAATCGTCGAGACACAAACCCGTGTATTAACGTTCCACGTGGTGCACCTTGAATCGTTTAATTAGCAATTCAGGCCGGCGTCTAATTAGATAATTAAATTGGACCGTCGTGCGGGTCGAACCGCGATGGAGAAGTTCGTGGGTCTTTTAATCATCCCGAACTGACTGTTAATCCCTTAACAGAAATCTCATGTTTGGTCATCCAGTGAATGCAAATAACTCTGGTGCTGGATAAACAGTTTCCTTACTCCTGGGTATTGTTAACAACCGAGCAATTTGTCTACGGCTAATCATGGGACTTCCTTTACCGCTAGCAAACTACGATTGCGTAGCCGGGGACAAGGGACTGCTTGCATGTGAAATGTTAATTACGAGATAGCTGCGAATTTGCGAAATCAAATGAGTTTCCAAATGCTTCGTTGCTGTTATTCGTTTATCAGATTGTTGAACGACTGCCAATCACAGAAAGTAACGAGCTATTAAACTTTCTGACATAGAACATGGTGGCTTTCGAATTTAGAATAACTCTGGATTGAAAGAGAAACGGTTGTGTCATTGACGACTTTTTACTCGCTATCTAAAAACATTTTTGATTCTCGCGAAATCGAAATTAATTTCTCATGCATGCCAGTACAAGCCTCGCAGGATTCGATGCAGTTAATTATTCAAGCTGATTAATTGCTCTGTAATTATGCATCGCGTACCAACTGTGCACTAATAAAAAAGCGTTATCTATCCTGCTTAGTTTCTGTTTTCCTCATTATCCTCCGCGCGGAATCAAACAGACAGTTCTCCATGTTTTAATTATTCATGCCATGCGCCGTTAATTAATGGCATAACCGCAGCCAGAGCAGTGGCAATTTCATGGCACGCGGTCCAGGAAAGAGCGAAACCGACATCTAGAAAATGTAACACGCTGAGAAAAAATTTTCCTGTGCCACGCATGTAGACTGACCTAGATTGCTTTCCTGCTCCGTACAGTATGTCGGCATTACTTTCGTTCGATACATCCCTCACGCCTAATTGCTCCTTTAGCAGCACGAAGCTGCCAACTTTTTAATTCTCAAAGCGAACATTTAAATGATATATCTCTTTCCTTTCCCTGACACTGTTCTGTTGACTGAACGCGTTACGCTTTTCAAAAGGACACCGTAACTCCCCCATCACTCAGAGCCGAAAGCTTCGACACAGAGAGTCCTAGTCCTGTGAGATTCATCCAGTTTCCAGCGGGAGAGCAATCGCCAACAAATTAAGCGTATTCTACCAAGTCGAAATCCGTTTCGTGTCTCGAAGCTAGGTGCCAAGCGCGTGTCTCAAAGCTTATTGCAAGTCAAAGCGATAGATTCCTGAGACTAAATCACAGGACAGAGAGACTTCCGTGGTTTATGCATTCCCGAGACCCGTATCGACTTGAATATTAGTTTTTCGTGCTGCTAAAGCTTAACCTGAACACTGAAATTAGAATATCGCAGATCTACCTTCACCTATTTCATTGACACGGTGCATCGAAACGCTTTGACACTCACGAATGTATTTTACGGTGCAGCGATTTTTTGTCGAGCAAGGACGAACGTGGATTAATTGCAAAACAGATGTCGAAAGAGGAAGAAAGTTCGCCAGGGCAAGGCGACTCGAGTGAAACACGCAAACTTCCCTCGAGCGCGATACACACAATGAATGTATTAACATTCATTAGTTTTCTAAGCAAGCCAACACGTCGCGGATCATGGTGTAAATTAATTATTACTCGCCACGAATCTCTGAGATGGCTATGAGTTTAGCAAATATTCGTACACCCTCGGTAAATACGCGCAACAGCGTGCAGTTTTCATGATAAAAGCGCTCGCTTACGCAGAAATACTAAATATATATACAATAATTATAGAGTTTCCTTGCACTGGTAAGAAAGCTTTTCCTAGGAAATAAGGCGAGTAAATATAGGGCGACATTTCTCAGTGGCAATACTCAAACTGAAACGCTTTGGCCAGCGTTTCCCCGTTCTCGACACTCCGCATCGCGGTGAAAAGTTGAGCTTCAAAACCACGGGAAACCCGAAGCTAAAAGCTCGCTGCTTCGACGCCCAGCTTGGAAAATGTTTCATAGCTCAACGGAAGGCTTTCAGCGGGAAGTTTCCACTCCTATAGGGTTACCCGTGTCAGGAAAATTTGCCCGTACTGTTCGTTCTTCGCTTCCGATTCTCCATACCCGGGTATCGCGAGCACACTTTTAAGCATCGATCGAGAAATAGGTTCTGAAAAAGGAGCCTGACGGTGATCTATTTGCTGCGCCAGATGCAACAGGCGTATAAATATAGTCTGATAGACGAAAGTATAGCGCGCAGAGCTTCACAAAAATAGAAGCTCGAGCGCAAAGAGTTTGAATCTTTCCCGCTGCGTTGCTTTTTTTTTAATCTCGATTCGTGCACTCCGATGTCAGCCCTCTTGTTCAATGAAATTAAAATCGTAGCTTCCGTCGATCCACCCTTTCGTTTCCCGCCACATGACCCGAGAATACAAATGAATCGCGCTGTATCGTGTCACAGCTTTGCCTGCCGTAGACGAAATCCTGACTATCGAGTAATAGAATCCACGGGACACTGCTTTCTCGTTGAACAAGAGAACAGCGCGAATGTCTGCCGGCAGCACTTTGCCGGTGCAAAGTTTTTCAGGCCAAGAATTTGCATGCATTTCTGTCCCGGAAGAAGTAGCCTGGAAGTTTCGAATTACCAGGCATTAAGTGCCCTCTTCTTTTGTTCTACCGTAAATAGGAGCATGGTTATCTTCGGTAAAGTACACGAGATGTTTCAGCGCCAAAGACAGACGGAATTATTCTGCAGAATTTGTACTTGGACTCGGAAGATTTTGTCGAACACTAATACACTAGCCAGTTAAGGGTTGAGAAGAGAAAGGCGTGGAAGTCCTATGTCGGAGGAATGCCTCGACGAAGTATCGTCGTAATAGAAGTACAAACTTCCCTTGACAAATACCTAGAATAAAAGTTTACTCGTTTGCCTCGGCGCGAGGGTTAAGCAAAGAGCAAACAACGTGTCTGTTCATTTGAACATTTTCTATTCTGTTCGCGCGAAAAAGCTGGCGCGGCAAATAATGCAGGAAAAATAGGTCTACAGGAAAAGAAAGTAAATTATTCCTCATCGGTGCAGAAGAAATAAAGGGCCAAGTTTATCCCGTGCGTGGTACATACCGTTTGCATCTAACTGATAGTCCGTCGGATCTTGTCCGTGTCTGAGAACTTATTACGTGATAATGCAAAGAAATGAAAAGCAGGGGAACGTAAACGGGCGACAACATAAAATTTCCATATTTAAATTTCCTCCTTCTGTCCGCGTTCTTACGATCTTCCACGCCACTTTTACGAATATTCTATGTTTTAATTAAAATCGCCGTCGTTCTCCGCCTACGATAAAGCGGATCTTCTAATTCCTTCCGGATTTGGAAAAATTTTCGACCGAGGTAAAAGTGGTAAAGCCGAGGATTCATTTTTCTACCTAACATTTCGCACTTTTTCAGTTCACTTCTTTGCGGCAAACAAAGCTTGCAAAGTTGCTATTTCTCCATTAATTAGATTCTTCCAAGGAAATCTGGAGAAAGTTAGTAAAAAAGGACAGTTCGCGTACAGAAGCAAATGCAGGTTCCTTCCTGAGCCGTTATCTTTAAAACGTGGAAAAAAGCTCGACTTCTATGCGGGGCTACCGAGTGGCACGGGATCCATCGCGTTGATCCTCGTGTTTCCTTTTGGTCATATCGAGAACCCGTCTAAAGTGGACTCTAACAGGGTGGAAACACATGGAGATGAAATTTTTCCGCGCGAAATTCGCCTATCAAGAATGGACCATCGTTCTGCGCCCATCGATTTCGGAGTTACACAGTGGAGTTGTATCACGATCCATTGCGTTTCAATCTTTCGTGATAAAGTTCGAAGTGGTGGCAAATCTCACTGGGAAAAGTTGCAGATCGCTGCCGGCGAAATGGTCCTCGAATTCTATGGAAACTGAATCGAGCAACGTGCATCGCTCGTTCTATACGCGTTATGTAAATGCTCGTTTAGAGATCGATGACTTCGACGCACCCAGAACTTCGATGAATAGTGGGCGAAGCAACTGAATCGATTCCAATTATTGTCGATGCTTCGATGTGCGACTTTTAGTTAATGCAATGCAAATTTAAAATACCGAAGTGGAACGCGATAGACTAGTTTTGATACGTAGAATGTATCTGCTTTATTGGGGTTCCCGCGTGTGTAAGGAATAACGGAAACCCTTTAAAGCACAAATCTCTCGCTGATGAAGACACTCTGAACACTGTAAATCTTCCACAATCTCTGTGGCGGCTATATATCTCGGTGAAAGTACCCTGCCGGATTTTCCTTGTTCCAAAGAAGAATTTAAAACAGATCCGTAATAATTGTCGAACAGTGTGCTTCGCTCGGGTTTGATAGCCACAGGAAAAAGAGAGAAAATCTGAAGCTAATCCACGCGACTCACGTGTCATTTAAAAGCTGGCTGTCGACTTTCACAAAATAGGATTAGCAGACTTGAAACACGAAGAAGATCTGAACTGTGAAATGAAAACTTATCGAGAACAAAAATACTCTACACGGTCTTTCCTTCGAATAGGAAGCGTAAAAAATTTCTCCCTCCGAGCCAATGGTATCGATCAAAAGACTTCTCAGCAGTTTTAAAACGTGTGATTGAAAAAGACACTTCATCATGAGATACAGTTTCTCTTTTTGCAATGGAAAATTCATCGAGATAAGGCCTTTTATTCAACTGCTTCGAACGCGCGGGTTGAAAGAAGCTTAAAGTCGACTGGAGGCCCCCAATAAATCTACCGATAATCCCGATCGATCGTGCCTGCAAAGAAAGCTCGCGTTTTCATGCAGTGGCATGGAAACATCGAATTCTTTCCCCGTCAGTGAAAAGCGACCACAACGTCGACGACACGTTTCGCCAGAGAGTGGCTATCACCATGACATTGCAGAGCTGCAACAGCTTGCCCATAATACGGGCCACGGACTTTACTCGGATCTTACATGGTGGACAAATTTTCAGGGAAAATCCTGCTCCGCCCGAAAGATTTCTACAGCTAAAGTCTTGCAAAAACTTTTGCGATCAATCCTACGCGCGTCTATTTGCAACTTTTAGAATGCCTTTGCGTGAAAGCTCGTAACCTTTATCCAGCAATAATACAGTTGCTGTAACATGCCTTCCCCTTTTTTATGCGGAGCTTTTTGGGGCAGCTTTTATTAAACGTTTCGTTTCAAACTCCACGATGCGGGGAAAGCAGGAAGAAGTTGTTGGATGGCCGGAAAATTTATCAGGACAGGCTGATTGTATTTTACACACGCGCACCAAAATGCAGTCAGCGTTGAAACCAATTCCGCAACAGCTTGCCCATAACTTCCTTCGCGAGAACGCGCTTTCTCAAGCAATATATTCAGTGCATGTGCCTTAAATGGAATTTATGCTAATCGGCACGTCATAGCTCGCGAAGCTTCAGAACAAAAATGTCGAATCGATAAAATGCCCTGAAAAAGATAGACTCCTACATATACGGCGATCCGAGTTCTCGAGTAGAACGGATTCGTTAACTATGTTTTCCAACTGCCAGCCGGAAGAAACTTTATTGGCTGGGTACAATTCTGACCAGGCCGATGCGGCAGGGAGCAATTAAATGATCCTGGATGTGTGTGGCTTTGATTCATTAGTGATCCCGTAACAAAACAAGCGTGTAGGCGAAATATCATTTCAGTTATGTAACTCGATAAATAGGGAGACTACGAAAACAAAATTTCTGAGAAATATAGTGAGCTGAAAATCTACGACAAATTCTAATTTTCGTTTGCAAGCTGTAACAAGTTTTGCGGACTATATTAGCAGTATAAAAAAGATTATGCAAACAGTGTCGTCAGGGCCAGTACTCAATGATACATCTATTACAGTCCCAAGTTCATCGTTATGATTGGGGGCAATGTAAAGCAGCAACGTACACACAACTTTCGTTAAGCGATGGCTGGACGCTTTACACGCACAATACGGGCCCCAATTGCGGTACTCTGTGATCGATGTTGGTATAAGCCCAGCAGACTGGAAAGTTTTCCAAGCTAGAGGAACGAGAGAATTCTGTATTCAACTCGAGGAATAATAACGTCCACGTTCTCAAATATATTTACGATTCTCGATAAACCATAAAAAAAAAAACAGAGAATAACGTATTCTTTACAGGAGATGAGCGACAGTGTCATGAAAACAAAATGTTTATCTGTCCCTCGAGCTCACGCTGCCTGGAGGAAAAGAGCGACGAAAAGAAAGAAGAACGGCGCGAGCCTTAAACGCTAACCTACTTGCAAATGCGTTGCCTTTGCTGCATTCGCAAGCGCATCGCTGTGTCATCAGAGGGTTGCGACCGATATCGCGTCACCACGACTCGTCTGCGATTTAAGCACCTATCCTATCTCGTTTCTTTGTACCCGTTACACAGATCTTTTCGAGGCAGGATATATTTTCTTGCCACGTTTTAGCTAATCGTAAATGTATCCCGCAGTTTCTTCTCGAGCGATTGCAGACTGAGTTATCTTGGGATTAATTGCAATTGTCGATAACCAAGCAACATACGAATGTACGAGCTCTTGGACGTGACCATTTAAACTTATAGCTGCTACTTAAATACGCTGGCTACGTAACCAGAAGCTCGGACAACTCGGCAGCATCGTAGAGACCGCGTGCCAGGAGCTCGTAATTGTTTTGAATTAACGATACTTTAAGTTACGGCTCGACTCAATGGTACTACGCACGGTCCATATCCAAGCATATATTTTGCATGCTGGCTGGAAATGGAAGCGTTTCCGCTCTTTTAAATTAAAAGAAAGCAACGATGTCGAGCCATGCGTGGAAATTATAAAAGGGAAGCAAACAAAAATCGAGCCCAAACACCAAGTGTAGTATCGATTATCCAACGCAAGATGCTCACTCCTGGATGCGAGTGTATGTGCGCGCGAAACACGGCGTCCACGAAAAAAAAGGAAAACGAAGAGAGAAACGATTCTGACCTGATTTTTCAAAACGGAACCTCCGCGTCTAGGTACTGAAAACTGTTTACCCTCGGGAACCACTTGCGATAGAACACAATGGATTTTAATCGATTAAAGTGGAAAATACCTTGGCCTTAATTCGTATATGTTCGTTCTCGATTTTTCCTGCAACGAAATTTTTATGGTGGAAAAAAAGAATTGAAAATCACGGTGGCAGGCTGGCGCACCTTTCAAATTCGCTACAAACCCGATGGGGTTATCGGAATCGCATTAATCCATGGGAGGTGATAGCCGGATGGGATCTGTATCTATCTTACACGGACACATTTTTCATTCAGCAAAAAATGAACACAACTCATCGAGCCCCAACGAAATCTTTGCAACTGTTCCTGGAACGAATCTATCTCGCAAAGCGTGTTACATTTTTTTTTTCAAAATGATGCACAGATCGTGGGCTTTGAAACACGATAACGTATCACGAGCAGACGAATGGAACGAAAATATTTCCGATATTTCATCCCCCGCTTTTAATGGCGTATCGAATAAACGTTTTCAAGGATTTCAGGTACGAGTAGCTCGCCCATTATTTTGCAAGCGTGCAAATACTTGGCTACATAGTAAAATTTGTAGACCCGGTTCCCTTGGTGAAGTACGTCATGAAACGTCTATAAGACACGGGAAAACTCCAAACTCTTTTATTACTCAACTACGTAACTTCTCTCGCCCTCGTTAAAATACGAACGACCGTTTCCCAGAATAATCCTGGGTAATTGTTTTAGAGTAATCACAGAAAAATCCTGGCCATCCGAGTTTACGTGACATGAATTTAATGACGCAATCAAGGTGGTGTTCCAGGAACGGTGGATCCTGCTCACCGTAAAAAAAAAATGCACCACCGACGAACTGGCAACTCCCTCGACACTCTCCGTGTGTTTAGACATACGAAGAGCAACGTACAGTAAATAAAGAAAAAAGAAGCATCGCATAAACGATCTTCAATTCGTACTTATTTCGATAGAGCTAGTCATGGGGTTACGATTACGTAACTGCAGGAGGGCCCAAGTGAAAAGGGAAAGAAAGATTATGGAGTGTACTCACAGCGTTCAAATCGATCTCCTCCTGCGAATTCAGATCCGGGCACTTGAACATCGAATAGTCCGACTCGATGGAGTTGTCGGCCCGTGTGACACCGGCCAGAATCAGCACCACTAAGCACCACTTCATTGTCCACGCTGAATTTGTCGCTGGAATCCTTCCAAAGACCCGTGTCGTCTCCGCTTCTTGTCACGTTCGCGCCAAATCAATCCGTAGAGGAATGGACGCTCTAACATCCACGACGCGCCGACCCCGATCGTCAGACTTTTTCGAGCGACCGCTCGATCCAGAGAATTCGCGGGAAAGGTCAAATTTTTCACGCGACTAGCGTTTAGATACAACGAGAGACGACATGGCGAGCCGCGTCTCTCCGCGACCAATATTTTCCAAACGAGTCACACGACTTCCCCTGATTCTCCGCTCTTTGTCGCTCTTCCGACTGCCTTAATTGAACGCCGCCTCTCTGAACCCCGCGCGTTGCTCTGTGATCGGTGGCTCAACGCATCGCTCTGGATCCTCGACTCTTTTCCTCTAAGCTAGATTTCGTGGCGTTCACGCGTAAAGGTCTTCGTGGCACTTACTCGGGGGCAGTTCCTCTTCTTCGAGGCGGTCGATGAAGAAACGATAGATACAAAGCGTCGACGAACGTCACTGGATCGTCATTCGCGCGGTTGCGGCACAGATCCTTGTATAGCGCAATACCTTTTATAAATTTGTCCAAGAGCGATACACAATGATCCTCGTCACAGTCGAAATGATCGAAGAGTCCGGAGATACAGTCTTCGATTCGAAGATCCACGCTGGAGAAGAGAATGAATTAAGCACGAGGACACTTGGATCACTGGAGAATCGCTCTGTTCTGTCTCTGTTTTACGAGTCACTGAGTATCGTCGCGAAATTCGTGATCGATGCACTTTCAGAAACGATCTACGATCCAGTGGTCCACGATGAGGCAGGCAGGGATGTGCACGCGGCGCAGTCGTAGGGCACTCTGGCGTTCACAGTCTGCTTGCTGGTCCTCGCCACGTCCGATCGTCGCGACGCCTCGACAACCCAGGAGGGGAGAGGAGAAATAAGAATTGACTGTACACGCGTGTTACGATCATCGTAGATTATTGACTGGGGCGAGGGACAAGGAGAATGTTATCAATTTGCAAGGAACTCGCGGAAAGAACCCATCTTTGTTCGGGATTTTTGGTGGGTCTCCGTTAACGGATCGCAGCTGCTTCTGCGTATAATTGGGAGAACGGACGGTGGTTGTAACGAGAAGAATATATTCCTCCACAAGAATTTGCTTCTTAGAATAATGTATCGTACTGGCACCAAATAAAATTCATGTAAATATAATACGCTAGAAGCTCTTCTCTTTTTGTATGATTTTTCGATAAAGTCGAGAAGGCGGTAAAAGAATTCCTTCTTTGGTACAGAATTGAGGATTACGGATGAAATCGAAGGAGAAAGAAAATATGGGAAACGATTGTCGCGTTGAGTAAGCTTTCAATTTCGATGGAGCGAGCCAAAGCGAATTGCCTGGCTTAAATCGTCAGCGGGCATTTCGGTATTCACGAATGCCATTAAACGTATATCAATTTTCGGAAACATATTAATATATCGATCGGAGAATAATAATGATTTTTCTGCATTCAATTGAAATTTAATTACGCGCAAGCATGCGCTCGGGCCGAATTTAAATTCCTGTTTAATTTTGCTGGTATCCAACGACGAATCAGTCCTAATTTACCAAGTTTTACCGTGGTTGCAAGGATTTAGAACCTCCCTGTGCACAACATTCCCAGCAAAGTATGTACTTTGATGTCTAAACTTTGAATCTAATGCCGGTCCAATTCCGCTCGTGAACCTTCTCGTACTTTGTCGGCATGGAATATTCGTGTAACCGCTGAATTACACGCGAAAGATAAGCAGGTTTTAAAGAATAGAGTAACAAAGGGACATCATCGGTCAGCTGCATAGAGATGGGAGACAAAAGAAAAGGTATGTAGCTTATCAGACCAATGAAAACTTAATTCGTTCATTTAATCCGCCTGGTGATTCGGTCAGCGAGTTGATAAGCCCTCGGTGCTGATGTACCTACCCCCCCACAGACATTTTATCGACAGAGAATCCCATGGAGATATACGACGCGATTGGGTAAAATTCTTGATGGGATGATTAATTGCTTCGAAGGGAATTAAGAGCAACCTAAACTGAATAGATTCGCTTCTTGAAAAATATTGTTATGGATATCCTTTCTGCATGCTTCTCACTGATTAATCGCAACCCGATGAAGATAGAAAACGGACTGTACCGTACACGCCACCATCGAGCAATTTAAGAGAGAAAAAAGAACGAAAGAGGTATAGACGGAAAAAGTGGAGCGAACCTCGAGAGCGTTTAGGGCCTAGCTTCGTTGAAAAGTATCCGAATGTGTCCCGGTAACGAGAGTCGATGGCAAACATTTTAATGGGGAAATTAAACGCATCGGCCTGATTGCGAGCGATTACGATCAGCGGCGAATCGTCGACCGGTATGAATTGATGCCTTTTTAATTTATTACGATCGATTCAATGGTTGTTTACAAAAGGAGCTTGTCACACTCGATCGGCAGGATTTTCATGAAACGTGATCGTCAACCACGCCAGGGAAAACTGATTAATTCTGCCTACACTGCCGGACGAATCGTTACGGCCGGTCCGTCGGAAATGTGCTTTTTCCTCTAACCGTCGACGCGTTTCCGTGACACTCGACACGTCAATCGTTATTACGCCGGATGTAGCATGGAAGAACTGTTCGCCCGTGCAACGTTAAAAACTAACGATTTTTATCAAAATTCACCACCATTCTGGGGCAGCAGCTGTTCCTCCCCTTCTCCTTTCTTCCTTCCCAGAAATTATTTATATTTTTTTGTACGCTTTCACGAATCACGATATTTTCTTTTTCTGTATTTGCTCCTCCAACTTTCACCACTTATTCCTCCTTTGCTCTTGCCTCGACTTTATCTAGTGGAGTATCGCGACCGCTATTTCTTTGTCGTCTTTATGAAACGGAAAGCGCACAGAAAGCAACTGGCATCCCTGCGATATTTAAATGTAAGAAATCTAAGATAAGGAATCTAATCTAAATACTAGAGATAAGGTGGGACCGGGAAGAAAGAATGGCTTGCATTGAACGCGTGCAAGGAATATTCAGCTCGCGAAGAAACGGAAAAAAGCGAGTGGAAAATGGACGATCCCTTTTCATGGGAGTGGATTTGTAGAAAAAATTAAACGATATTTCGTTTGCTCGGTGCCCGCATGCTGTACCATGCCCACTCTAATTACAATGACAGATCCGAAATAATGGGAGAAAACAATTAGCGTCGAGATAGAAACGTACGTCGCAAGAGAGCTGCTATTAAGGCGATTTCGTGAACGTTCCACCTTTAATTTCATTAGAAAAAGGGTCCGAGCAAGAATGTAAAAAGAGTAGGATACGCGAAAGAACAATAATTATTCTCCTCGGGAATAGCAGAGCTGGAAAACGTCGCGAGTAGCAGCCGAAACGTGCGGTGCCTTCAGACGCGCAAGTGGCACGAGTCAGCGACTAGTCAGCCATCCCTGTTGGATCCGTAAAGAGGAGGATGCAAGACAGTTCTTTCGTTTAAATTAAACTTAAACGATGAAATGCGCTCCCTACTGTCGATTGCCTTGTCAGTCATTACGTTTTTTTTTGTTTTTTTTTTCAGAAATTTTCATCAAATTTTCAGTAAAATATTCCAGAACGAAAAATGATGGTTCGGAGATCGACACATTTATCCTGCATATTTTTGGAACGATGCATACCTAGGATCATCGTAAACGAAACCAAATTGCACATTGCAAATTACCGTGTGTTAACACCTGGCATCAAGTAATTGGGCAATTAATTGCTTAACTAATTTAATTTAATAATACCGACGTGTTATCGCCGGGCGGTGTAACAAATGATCTGCATAATTTATATTTTCTGGAGGGCCATTAAAATCCAGCCGAAGCGAGGAATTTACACAAACATGCAGTAAAACATTCTCGTTGCTATGTAAAATTTACAGGCAACTTTGGTATACTTTGAAAAGCTATTGCAAGGTAAATTCAATGGAGTGGTATCCTATCAGTGGTTCGAAGCATAGCTCTCTTTTTTTCATTTTAATCTCCTCCAAATACATTTGTTTCTACTTTCGCTGAATGGAGGATGGCAAATTTGTTTCGTCTCAGCCTGGAAAATTCCATTTTTCCCTGTTTATATTAATCCTTTTTTCCTGCCTTTAATCCTAGAGCAATAGGGGTTAACAGTATGTAAACGAAAGGCTCATGATACTATCTACGTGTTCAGCTGGACCGACAACGATAGTAGATGTTATTTCAATGCATCGAATCCGGAGGCGAATCAATGGAACCATGGATCAATCGTGCAGCGAAAATCACGCGGACCGTTTATTTTATCGCGGTGTTCGTTGACACACGGGCTTTGTATTGCAGATGAAGGATGAAAATTGTGCCGATGCGAGAGCGGGAAACGAATTTATTACAGCTCTCGGCGCGACCGATGCACACCGAAATTAATGTTGAAATCTTCGTCCCGATCAAAATGCGACGCATTGTATCTCGCGCAGCTTGAAATTTATTGAAATGTTTATCATTTTTTGCATCAACTGATTTGCATTTCTCGCTAGATAAGATCTTATTAAACCAAAAAGAAATCGCAGTCAGTTGTTAGCGACAGGCTTTCGCGGATAGGCTGGCACATTAATGTCTCGCCGTATTTTCGTTGTTCTCGAGGGACATGTTGAACGGAAAACGAGAATCATGTTTACCCGTGTTGGCGCTCTCCGATCGTATACAGGACTCCTAGAGGAACGTCTAGTGGGAAATATTTTCCCGGTGAAAGATGCTTGCACGCCGCTATTGGTTTTGTGCTTTCGCAACGCTATCCTTATTTTCTTTATCCTGCTACGTGGCTCGGTGATACGTGTAATTCGACCAATCTAAGTTGACTCAAAAGCTGGAGACAACATACATTCAGAACGGGTTGAAAAGAATGGGTCTTTTGCGCTCAAGTTTTTAATTACAGCACTTTGCTTCCGCAAAAAAGAAAAATATGGCGGAGAAGAAATTATTTAATTTTCCTATTATTGCGAGAAGAAGTTTCAGAATCTCTGGAGTGTCGCTCTCGTCGTTGACGGGGATACTGAATGATCCTCGAAATCGTGGAAGGGCCATTTAAAAAGGGCGCAGGAAGCTAAGGGCGATGAATAAAATGGAAGAGGAATTTGAAAGTAGGTCGAGAAGAGGGGCAACGTGACAACAAGCTGGCCAAAGTTGGAGCTCCGGGGAGCACAGTAATTAATATTAGTTTAGTGGTAACTTAGAAGATGCAATAAGTTAATAAGCGCAGCTACAAAGTTTCGCGTACGGATCCACGGTCTTCCGCTTCCTACGGTCTCGATCTAACGACCCCTTTAACCAATTATTATCACGATCCACTCGTGGTTTGCCAAACTTGCCCATGCATTCCCTTAAAATTATTACCACACTCCGTCGACGTGATTTATTGCTCTCGTTTTAAATCAAAAAGAAAAAGCAGTTTAGTCACCGAGAAGGAATAAACAACTCGGGCTCCTTGTGCAAATCAAGTTAGATCAGAAGCTGCTTTAATCACTCAAATGTCTCATCTCTTACCCCTGTCAACTTGCGCTACAGCTTCGTGAGAATTATCTGACACGACGCAGTTTCGATATCGTTAAGAGTTGACGTTCAAATTCAATACTCAAAAGACCGATATCCTGGCATTCCAGTTGCAATTACACGAGGGTAGATCCTACGACGCGGCAACGAGTAATCACTGCTCGCAGCCAATAATCGCAACCTCGGCTGGCAAAGCGGCGATGCTGACATGTCGCTAATAGGTAAGCACACGTGCATAAATACACCTTCGCACGCGTGATAGTCAGGGAACGCGCGCTCTGACAAACCGTAGATGTAGTTCCGAGGCCCGGTTCCGGCCGAACTAACATGTAACATATGATCTGCAGTGGCATCAAAGAGGCACCGAAAGCTTATACAGGCTGGTGCAAGCTTAAGGCGACTAACCCAGTGTTTGCGCCGCACGTTACACGAATGTTACACATCGTGACGCGACAGCGAGTGTATGGCTTAACGATGGAGGTGGTTTTAAGCACAAGTAATTACGACAGAATTTACCTATCTTACTCGTTTCGCATAAGAGCTCGCCAACTACCATGATAGAACATTTCAGAGGACTTCTCGACGACTTTAGCTATGATTGTTAAGTACATGCAGTGGAATTGTAGATTACTTATCTTTTGTCGGGATACGGCGATTTGCAGCAACGTTGCAGAATTGACCATCCGTAGAGGTGCACACATGCGAGGCAGCCAGCGACATTAAGGAGGCACGAAAGAGGTGTAGAGGTGGTGTTTGTATCTCGCGCAGTGTAGCTTGCTACCTGTAACACGATGGTGAACGCATGCATTATTAGCAGGGCGGTGATTAATAATTAATGGAGGCGCGTACGTAAAAAAGTGTTACACGCACAAAACGATGATTCGAAGCATATCTGTGAATACGGCACCGGTCCCTGCGGTTCTATCATTTCATACGCTTTGCGCTCATTTGCAAGCGCAGAAACGTCCAGAAACTAATATCGCCGGTAACAAACTAACGATGTATGTACACCGTAATCCCCGCGCATTGATTATCCTATCGCTGTAGAATTATTTACGCAAATGTGGCTCACCCATCGGGAGCTGTGTCGGTGTTACCCCGGAGATTCGATTACATGATACATTATGGGATAAACCATTGAGAATTTCGTGTTCCTATTTGATCGAGATTTATATTGCAACCGTGGCGAGACTCGTTTCTCTTCTTTCTAACAATCTACATTCATCAGGGGAGGGAAGTGGTATTAAATCAGACGAAACTCGACAGCGTACATAATTCGCATGAACATGTGTATTCAACAAGACTCGAAAACGAAGGCAAGACTGGAATCTCGTTCAGTTACCTCAATTTCCGTTTCGTTTAATTGTATCAGAGCGACACGCGCTGTATGGTCGGTTTTCAGTAGCATATGCGGTGAGGGTATGAACGCGATATGAAACGCAAATTAACGCGAATGGATTTACCAACGGTGTGCACCGTTCCGAATCGTATGATGAGTGGAAATTACCTGACAGCCGATTAATACAATATCGAATAGCATCTCGAGAATAACAAGCGAACAATGGAACATTTTTTTCTCTTCAATAAATATTATACATATAGATAGCTACTGTGATTACTTGCAATAACTTTTGACACGTTTCTCTCTTTCAAACGAAGGTAGATAAAGTTAGCAAGTGCGAGTCAACGTATGAGGCGATGAAAAACATACGACGCAGTTCCTATTACACGTCAGACTTCATGTTCACTGTGTATCCCTAACAAAGTAAGCCAGCCTTTACCGTACCTTTCAAATCGGCCCGTCAATTAATAACGGGACACAGATCGGAAGAAATCCTATCCTCGCAGTCGCGACGACTATTCGCAAAAATTGTGTCAGCCTCGATAACGAGGGAAATTGAGTGGATTTCCAGGCGAGAAACGGAGGAGGGTCGGTGAAAATGGTGGAGTCATTAAATCGAGAGAAGAAAGGGCGACAAAACCGCGAGTACACAATGGACTTCTAAGGCTGGCAAAGTCGATAGAGAGAGCCACGACGAAGGATTCATCGGCAGGAAGTCGGGGAGCGATAACAAACCCTCTATTCAATGGACCGGCTTCTGGAACGAGGATCTGGGAACACCATTGACGAAATAGGAGATATCTGGGAATTGGTGGGGAAGCACACTCTGTATTCTGGTGCTACTCCGAAAGACGGTCTGCGTACGTGTATAATCGTTTCGGAGATCCGTGAGATTGCAGCGAAAGGAGAAAGGGGAACGGACAGCATACCGACGATTTTCTTTTTAGGAAACCTTTGACACTCGACCTCTGGTGAGGTTGAACGTCTAATTAATACAGGTCTTTAAATTTATTTACACAATTCGATCAATCACGCACGAATACGAATATTCGTACAGCATTGAAAGCGACGAATAGATTTATCAATCGAGGATAAAACAATAAACGCTTTCGAAGTATCGTATAAAATTACACAAAGGACTAACCATAAAAAAATTGCTGGATAGCTGCATATGAAGTTCTTTAATTCTCGATCACCGGTGCCGTCTCGTGGCATGGTGTATCTTTCCCCTCGTGGCAACAAATCGGAGCCGCACCTTTCAACCCGGTGAATCTCCAGTTGTTCGTGTCACATACTTTCGAGTACATTGCCACCTAGAGAATATTTTAAAGTGATATGTTCAGTCTTTAGAAATAAAATACAATTTCCCTTCCGAAACTCCTCTATCTCATTATAAACTTACTAGGAGGTTCTCTACATGGGTGTTTAAGTTTGCACACACCATTTGCGATGCACTCTCTTGCGTTGCCTCGGCCTACACAGAATTGCGCTTAGCTTTCGAAAATTTACCAGAGATATAACGCAAATTTATAGAGATTACTTACCAAAGCGATGCACAGTTGTTCACACTTATGTTCCCCTTCGCTGTTGCACGTGACATTATATGGCAGGACCCGTTCAATAATTGATTTCGACATTTGTCTGGAAAACACGGCGCAGTGGCAGTGTCCTATGAGATCGCTGGTCTCTTGGCTAGAAAAATGCAAAATTACACGAATGTTATCAAACACTTTCCAATACTTCGAACCCGGACAAATTCTAAATGATTAGAAGGATGAATGCAATATTCACATAGTAAATGGCAGAAGACCAAACAGCAGAACAAGATGTAGCGAGCGATTCATTGTGGTTTCACAATGTTTTCAAGCTTAAAATCCACACTACATATTAGAGGTTTGCGAAGCACACGAATAACCAGGCAAGAACTCGTGGATTTATACCCTACGGATATCCCTACCAACTTGCCCCTTCGTTTACACGATGCAATTGTCGCGACGTCCTGTGAATGTCTCAAATTTTCCATCGATAAAGTTATGTATAATGTTGTAACGCGAGATTGAAATGAATCGGTGTCGAATGCGATTCTCCGTTCGTCGCTTAAATGGTCTCGTTCCCGGCGAGGATTAAATAACATTCGGTCGACGAACGATTTCTTTCGTGAGACAAATCGATGGAAAATATTTCACTTGATTCATGCGGCTTTTTCTACGGCTTGGCCAAGACAGAGTCCATTAAAATTTCTATTGGCATTTAATCAAAGTTTTAGCGAACCGGCACCTTTTAGGCGTCACCTACGAAGAATAATTTGATGAGAAGAAATTTCCCTCAGCGAAAGTAATTGAAAACCTCGGCCAAGAGGAAAGTTACTTCGATCCTAATTAATTGATAGATCATTGGAAAAAACAGATTGATGAAATTAGAGCTTTCCTGAGATTCCAAAAGTCAAATAAAACAGCGACATAGTCAAGAGCTTCGACTGATAACAATTTCGTAACTCTACTGCCTAAAGAAAGCAAATTTATTCAACGTTTAAGCGGCGAATAATTATTTCTGATTTAAGCGTCAATCCATCACGGAGTCGAATGGGAGGTCCATTTTCCTCGAGCAATTTCCTATCTGTAATTACTTTCCTTGCTCTTGCGCAAGGGGAAAAAGGAAAGTCTACAAACTTATCGAGAGAAAAAATATAATAGAAGAATACCTGCAACAACTACCTTGGGGCAACTTAATTTTCTATCTATAAAGCAGAAGTAGGCAGTTTAACAATTGTGACAATTAAAAGCTAATTCTTTGGGGTGAGAGGTGTGGAAACTGTTCGCTTGGAAGACTTCGCTCTTTCAAAGTCTCCTCTATTGTAAAATGCAATTCTTGTTGAAAAGCTTGCACTTCGGTGCATTAATAAACTTTCTCTTTGATGCCTCTAATTATTTTATAGCATGATTAGAAAACCAATAATACTAATAGTGTAATAAATAAACGTGTTGGATAATTGTTTTATTTTTTTCACACTAAATGCAAGCAAAAGCACATTGGAGTAATCAGGAGAAAGATTCGTATTGAGCGCGATGCGCGGAAGCAATGTCTATACAACTACAATATGCAACGTGCACTTATCTGCCGAGAGAACATGGCGTCGATTATTAAAGGTGCGGCATACCCAGATTGATTACAAACATGTAATTTTCACGCAAACGCTTTATTCTTACAACTATTCATCCTAATCTTATAAGCGATATCACGTTTTCCCAGACACGGGTGAGATTTGGAGCCGACTTTTCGATCATCGACCGTTCATACAAGGCGAAATCACGTTCTTCCTGCGCGAATTTCAGGTACGGAATTCCCAAATCAATTGATAATGATTGAAACAACTATATAAGACTGTGCAAAAAAGCGACGAAAAAGATGAACAAAAATTATTCCGTCCAATATTTCTAACCATTATTCTCCGAATAAATTAACAAACTCTTGTATAACCTATAAGATGATATTGAAGAATCCCACGTTCAATGCAATAAACAATTGAATATATTTAGGAGAAAAGAGGAGACCGAGAAGTGGAACGTTTATTCAAGATTCTTGAATATTCTACGGAATTAAAGGAAAATCAGCTTGATCGTACGGAACAACTTGGAGATTGTCATTTGCCCAGTTTAAAAGCAAATGTTGATGTTGCTCTGAGTATGTGTGAAAGAGTACTGCAGAGGGAGGAAGAATTCGACACTGTACGAATATCTAATTGCTAAATTACTAAACATTTGTCTTTGTTTATTAAGGAGACATTTTTGTTTAGGACATAGCATTGCAGGAAAACAGAGAACTAAGGAAGGCAGAATGGGAAAAGTTTGTCCAAGATATGACTGAAAAGTGTGAAAAAGTAAATCAAACTTTTGAGGAAAAAGAGAATGAAATCAAGGAGTTTTATATTGACTTAGAAAGGAAGCTACATATCACACCTTAAAGTGATAACTATATTATTGTTTTATGTCAGTACTGCGCAAATATATTTTGCAACTTACAATAATTAATATACAGCAGTACCACTTTTGCATTTAATGTGTAAATACCTCGTAATAATATTATTTTATTAGAAGATAGAACATTTCCACAGTTAAAGAAAATATAAGGATGCCAGTTGAACCAATAGAAGACCCTTCCATAAAAATCAAGCCGAATAAGAAATTGATAGAATTCGTTTGCAAAAACGTGAGGAAAACGAATGATATACCACCTGCTATTCTGGCTTTAAAAAAATCGATTAAAGATAAACAGAAAGATATTTTACTACAATTGGATGATATAAGATGGTTGAATAAATACTTGGAAGAATACAGAACCACAAATACGAAAAGCATTTATCTGCATGAACTTTTAGAAGAGGATGATATCAAATTACCAACACCAAAGGTTACACCAAGAAATCCTGAATTGGAAGCTAGAACACAGAAATTGAAAGCACAACAAGATGCTCTGAAGTATAAAGCTATGACGAAAAATGTTGACACCACTACAATGAAACTACCAGAGGACACTATTTCTTATCAGAGTAAGATTTGTTTTATTTTATATAGACAATCCTATTGGTGCACCTCAATACTTTATATTTGACTGTATTTTTCAGTGAAGCAGATAAACAAGCAACTCATAGCTGTGGCACAATTTATTTTTTCTGTGCTAGCAGGTTTTGCCTTTGGATTCATAGGAGTGGAATTAATAGTAGGAAATTTGGATTTTGGCTTCAGACTGTTACTAGGCATAATTTGCGCGCTAATTATAGCTCTGGCAGAAATTTATTTCTTAGCTATCAAATTAAACGAAGATGACTATGATACTGCTTCAATGGTAACTCCAAAAAAATTGCACCAAGAATAATATTTCTTGTATTATTACTATGAAATTAATATCTTTACGCAATTTCTATGAAAAATTCAATACACGGTAATATTGTTTTTAATGTGCCAATAACGCAAAATAGCAAAACAAATAGTCACCAAGCAAAAAAAAAATCGGTACTATAATAAGTCAGCCAAATTAGCATAGAGCTTTCTGGGCTAATATATTGTAAAAAATAAATAGATCCTTTACATTATACGTTTTCCTACAATTTTTCCTTAATATATCTGTACATTTACCTAGAATCAATAGCTTGAACTGCTTTATCATTTTGAAATGTGTTCAAAATATTAAATAATCAGAGAGCCAGTTTTATTCAAATGTAGATAAAAATAAATAACCAATCTCTTATCCTTCACTCTCGTTTTCGCTGTCACTCTTTCCACTGGCCTCACTTTTTTCACTGGCAGAGTCACTTTTACCATTTTCTTTAGCCTCGCTTTCGTGTTCACTATTAGACGAATTGTCATCTTTGGCTTTTTTATCATCGCTATTCGAACAAGAGTCTGTGTCCGACTCACTATCGCTGTCGGAGTCTGAGCTACTCTCAGATGAACTGTGCGTGTTCTTGGCAGCCATCATTTCTTTAAATTGTCTGACCGTTATCTTCCTAGGCATTATTTCTCTGAGAAACTCCAGCGTATCATTGGTTTGCACCACCTCTGCAAGATGTTTGTAGTCCAAAAAATTTCCTTTGTTGCTTTGTAAATGTGCTTCCTCCGTTAGATAGTGTATAAACAATTCCTATAAAATCATTTTTTATGCGTTCGTCTGTTCACACAATGACTAAGGAACGAGTAGCCATTTGAGGAAAGCGAGTAAGTTGGAGTACGATAAATATGAAACAATCGATTGATAAATATTCCAAGTGCACGCAAAACGTTTACAATATCTGGAATTTTTAATTGACCCGCGAAATAATGCATATGGAAACTACATGGGTATACAATATAATCACGATGAAGCGTCGCATAACCTCAATAATTCAAGAGCATTCTTACCGTAGCTTTCGTGACAACGTACAAACCATCCTGACCGATCGTATCGACGTAAGGGGAGCTTTTCATAATTGTTTTCACCCTTGTCATGGGTAATCGTAATTCTTTCATTTTCGTAGGCGATCCTTGTGCAGTCATTTTTAATAAACAAACTTAATTTCTGCTATGCCAAACGTAAGTCAACTGTGCACAACGGATGCGACCGAACTGCCGCCACTTTTCGAACCCTCGAACTCTAGGCTTTTATAGATTTGCCAAAAACCACGAAGACTATATATAACAAACGCTTAAATAAATTGCATTTTTAATATTTCACATTTCACTAAATATGTTAACACTATGAACATTTGTAATTCCGTAAATATATTTGAATCGTCGCATAAACTATCGCACGTGTTCATTTTTCTACTAATTACGTTACACATAATTAATCAATGAAGTTGCATCAATTCTGAATTAATAGAATATCCGGAATGGTAAAAACGGTGAGTTTAATTAAAATTTGTTAAACAGTAAACGTGTGTTGAGTTCGTTGGTATTGTACCCTAGTGACATCTCTCACTGATCACAGACTGCAGTTTCTATTTCTTTTTTAATTCTCACGTTATATCCGGCTTACACAGGTTTTGGCTTGCGGACAATTGTTGCATCAATCTGACAATCTGCGACGAGTCAAGGTATATTTAATAATATTTAAGCGGTATATAATCTAAACGTGCACCTAATCCTTTCACGGTTTTTAAGAACGTCGAATTAATTTCACTTCGGTATATAACTATCAAATTAATCGATCGATACGGCACATGGCGGATTCGTTACATTAATGTTGTAGTGAAAGATTTACTGATTTTTCATACGGACTTGCACAATTTCTTGGCTCATCGGTTTGTACTTGACCTTCTTTAATCTTTTTCATTCATTCATAGAACATATGTGCAATTTATACCATATTACCTACGATACAAGTCTTTATTCTTCAATTTTTTAAACATCTGTTTCCCATTTGTAATCATCTCTTATATTTGAGTGGCATAGAAATTTTATTCCTGCCTCTTTCTCTAAGCTTTTGCAGATATTATTAAGATACAACATCTCTTTGTTTTTGTAAATTGGCATAGTTGATGCTCAATTTAAAAATTGCAGGAACAAAGTACTTCCCAGAATGTCAACTTTTCTTGGGCTTATTAAGGAGATACCTGGGATTTCGGTGGATCGTTTTGACGGAGAAAACTTATCTTCCTCCGTATTCTTTCTTAGTCATTGCCACTCAGATCATATGCATGGTTTATCGGACATGTTTTTCGGACACTTAAATGAGCATAAGAAACGTCTTTATTGTAGTTCAATTACGAAACTGTTATTAGAAAGTAAATTTACATTTAAAACTGCTTGCGTAAAAGAAATAGATACTAATAAACCTATTGTTGTAGAATATACAACACAGAACGAAGATAACATGCTTATTTCTGTAACTTCTGTCTCAGCTGGGCATTGTCCCGGATCTGTAATGTTTCTTTTTGAAAGAAACGATACATCCGTGTTATATACCGGCGATTTTCGAATCAATCCGTTAGACCTTTCAAAGCTGAAAGGCTTGCATTATTACGATAATTGTACATTCATACCTAAGAAGTTTACTAAAATTTACTTGGATACAACATTTTTAAGTAATGAATTTCCTACTTTCCCCAGCAGGCAAGAAAGTATATTTAAAATATATGAAGTTACTAAGGAATGGCTAGCTAAGGACCCAAGGAATGTTGTTATTCTGGAATGTTCTGCTATATATGGTTCTGAATTTCTCTTTGTTGAACTTTCAAAAATATTGAATACAAAGATCCATGTAAAAAGCTGCGTGTACGAAAGTTATTGTCGCATTTCGCAATTGTCTTCTTACGTCACAAACGATCCTTATAGCACTTTGGTTCATGCTTGCAAACAGAAAATATCTTTACCTGGTTTGCGTTGTAGAAGCGATATTAGTAGTGCAAATGTTATGACAATTATTCCATCTGTGATGAAATGGAGGAATAAAGATACAAGTGTAATAGGGGAATGGGATGAAGTTAGAGAAAGAACTTTTAATGTATGTTACTCTACGCATTCCTCTCTTTATGAACTCAAAGAATTTGTTCAATACTTTAACGCATTAGATATATACCCGTGTGTAATTAAAACAGAGGAAGAGAAAGAAGTTTATCATTTGTTAAATGTTATAAGACAGAAATCGGATGAAAAAATAATGGACAGTACTACATATAAATTGAAGCTTCCTAGTCGCAAAGTATCGAATAAAGCTCCATTTAAGTCTAAATATTTTAGTAGTGACGAGGATAGTTTATGATATCAGTTAATATTTATATAATAATAAATTTAGTAAGTTTGTTCTTGTTTTATATTGTTGTATAATCAATTTTATAATTGTAAATAGTACTGTGTAATTTTTTTTATATGTTCTACATATATGAAAATATTGTACTTTTAATAAATACAATTAATTAAACAATTTGTTTTTATTTGTCGTATTTATATATGTCTACATTGGAACTACAACGAGGACAATAAAATTTCATGTTTCAGAAATTCCCTTACATCTTTGCACTTGAATAAATCATCTAAACTATGGAGAAGTCAGCACTAGCACAAGAGAAGGTATGGTTCGACAAGCCATCCTATGACAAGGCAGAACGACTGTACTTTGAAAGAATGGCCAAGGTAAGTACTGGCAACTATGAACTACTGTTACTGTCATTGGACATAAAACTGATCAGCAACAAGGATGGGATAAGTGTTTCTAAACATACGAGTTACTAAATAAAACAATACTCGATTTTTATTCATTTTCATAATATTAATGAAAAGTTCTGATACTTAACAGTATGTTTAAAAACAAGATATTTGAGTCCTATTGTCAGCCCCAACATCTACAGTTAATGTTTGGTTTTTTTATCGTGTCGTGTGTATTTTTCTTTGTACTAACAACAACAAACTAACATTTCTAACACACACTTCAGGGAATATCTGGTGATAGGGAAAATTGTACCTGCTTATAATTTCACAAGGTGTTGGGAATTTTATTCTTTTCCTTTTCTTTTTCAATTCAATTCCCCATTTATAGTTGTGTGTTCTAATGAACTACCTAATCTTATATTCCCTTAACACAAAACTATTGTGATAAGTACTGTATATTACAACATTAAAGTGCATGGACATTTATTGAAGTTCTTTAGTTTTCGTAATGTTGTGTTCTATTGGACCAAGCATGTAAAATACATGCATCATTTTACTCGTATTTCGTATATTAACCGCGAGACATGAGTTCTTACATGCATAGCTCGAAACATGTTTTAAGGTGGTGTCTCATAAGAATATGGAAAGCTGCTCTATTAAGTCTGAAATATCTGTGATCAATAACAATCAAGATAGTCTGTTTTCGAGTAGTGATGTTTCGACTGAAAAAAAGTCCGAAAAGTCTAAGCACAATATGCTCATTTCTGCGAATGTTTTGAATGATACGAAAAATTCTAAGAGTCAAGCAACAAAGGCATTCAAAATGAATAAAAATGAAGACGAATCAAATATACAAAGAGAGGAAGACGAAGAAGATGAGAGATTAAATGGCAAAGCTTGTAAAGGTGGTGTAAAGTATGTATTAATCCAGACAAAAAATAATACGAAAGACGTAAAAGAGAAAAAAAGTAAGGCTGAAACAAGGCACAGAAACAGAAAGGGAAAGAGTGATAATGACGAAGTAAAAGAAAATGTTACACCTTTAACAAGAAATAAGCAACAGTTACCTGTTCAGGTACATAATGTGCTGCATATATCACTTAATGTTTTGTGTGTATAAATGAGATATTTATATTATTTTATACAGTTTTATTTATTGACAAAGCCTCATAGAAATATCGCTTGATATTATTCAAAACAGGCTATAGTGATCTAATTATTTTATCCCGCTTAATATCGCTTTTTATTCTATCAATTTATATTGCTGTTTGATTCTTAGATTTCGTAATGACTGAACAGTACACAAAAAAAAGGGAAAATGTGCATACTTATTTTGCTTTAATGTAACATTTTGCTTGCATCTCTGTGTCAAAAAGGAAATGTAATGCATGCCAGCATTTTGTGAGAAGTTTTGTTACGACCCTGAGCTTATTAACAATGTGCTTTTGAATATATTGATGGGAAATGTATTTGTTTCAACTCTTTATCTTGTAGCACTTTTCTTTTATTCACATTTGTAACAACCAGTTTAGTTTAACAAGGAAATATATTCGGGCATCTAAAGTATGTTCCCTTGTTAGTTGATCTTTAATATTGGTGGATACAGGGAAATCAACAAACCGCTACTCCAATTGTATCTGCTGGTGGAAGTTTAGCCAGTGAGGTGGCCAAGGCTCGTCAACATATTAAACAGTCTTTACAGTGTGTGAGTACTGCACTCTTTGCACACCCCTATGTAACAAAGTTCCAGTCCTGCTTACTAATATAATGTCCAGAATTAAATAAACTTTCCGACTTTAATACACGCCTATTGAATGACGCTGTCCTTTTTCGAATTATGACTGTTAAATACATTCTAATTTTGTTTTATAGATGGACGATATCGCAGCTGTTGCTGGTCTTGCCACTCCGAGTGACAATAAGAAGGATGCAGTAGATTGTAGTGGTGAGTAACCAACCTGCTTATCCCAAATAATGTTAGCAGAAGCATAAAATCGATCCTACTTCTAATCTTTATCAACAGCTTTCCAAGAATTGAGTAACGTTGTTCGGAAGTTGGAGGCACGTATTAAAGCTGTCGAAGACTTGATACAACCACTTTTGTCGCATTTTTCAAACCTAGCAGTTTGTCCTGCTAAGCCAGAACAAGCCTCGAAGTCAGCTCCAAAACAAACTCCAAAGCCAGTTGCGAAACCCGCACAAGAAAAAGATGATGACGAGGATGTTGATCTTTTTGGGTCAGATTCAGAGGCAAGTGCGCAGAAATATCGGAGACACTAATTAATCTTTCTCTTTCTATTTTAAATAATAACGAGAACCATTTTTGTACGATACTTCTACATTTAGTACACATTACACGCGTCTTTAAATAGGATGCAAGAGAGCTAAAATGATACGACATTTGCGTATATTACACCAGATATTCCCAGAATACTAATACATCAGTCATAATCTCCTATTTGTTACACCCTCTCGACACAGATACTCTCGTACAATTATAGAAACTTAGTCGTCATTATCCACTATGCGTGTCGTAAATTGTTTAAATACTTGACTTATTAGGGCGACGATGCAGATGCTGCGAAACTTAGGGAAGAACGATTGGCTGCGTATGCCGCGAAGAAAGCTAAAAGTGAGTCCTACACTAAATTCGAATTTTAAACAGTACGTCACACGAGCAATCATTTTTCAGAACCAGCTTTAATCGCCAAGTCAAATATAATATTAGACGTGAAGCCATGGGACGATGAAACGGACATGAAAGCTATGGAACAGGAAGTACGAAAGATCGAGACTGATGGTCTTTTATGGGGAGCGTGTAAGTTTCCGGTGTAACTTGATAATTAGATCGATTCTTCATTTCATTTGAACTGTAAACAAAACTGTTCGTTCTTTTGCAGCGAAACTCGTCCCACTTGCTTACGGAATTCACAAATTACAAATTTCTTGCGTCGTAGAAGACGACAAAGTTTCTGTGGATTGGCTTACAGAACAGATTCAAGACATTGAGGACTATGTACAGAGCGTAGATATCGCAGCTTTCAATAAAGTATAAAATACGGACATAGCTTCCTCGGTAGAAAAATATCTGACGTTTTTGACTAAAATTAGGCATTGATTCGCTGTGCCATCTTCTCATTCCACTAGCAATATCTATTTCGATAAATACACTATATACCAGAAATCGGAAATCTATTGATAGACACTATGTACTCCAAGTTCATATTTGGTGTGAGAATTTAGAAAACTTTTTCTGAACAAAAAAAAATAACCGCAATGCGAATTTGTAATCTCTTGTCGTAACACTAATATATGTATTCATTGTAAGTTGTAAAACGAGAACATTTCAAAAATGTAACCTAATGCCTAAAATTGTAATGTGGAATAATTAAGTTTTACTTATTATCTAAAACGGGCTTTGATTATTAATGATATTGCAAGTATAAATGACAATTATTACTACTATTTTTAATTGCTTGGTTTTAAAGCTTTGTTACTACGAATAAAAATTTGTCAACTTATATGTTTGATTATTGTAGCCCTCCCGCATTAGTTCAAACCGGTCAGTGCTGCACTCTGGTAGTAGTTTAGTAATATATCAATTGGTGCAACTTGTGTTGTTGACAGCAAAGAAACTTATTAAAGTTCTCCAGTTTCGTTCCTCGTATTGAATAATAAAATAGTATTTGCAACATGACGATGGCTATGCTACAACGACGAGCTAATGTAAGGATATAGAATACTCTAAAAAATACCTGGTGCTCGAATATTGCTAAACTAACCTATGAGCTACTGTTCAAAACGCTATATTTTTTCGTAGGTAAGGCTACCTCCAGAAGTGAATAGAGTATTATACATAAGAAATCTGCCCTATAAGATTACAGCCGAAGAAATGTACGATATTTTTGGCAAGTATGGAGCAATTAGACAAATTCGAGTGTAAGTACTTCTTGTGTTTTTAGTTATTTTATGTGTTAAATAATGTCCTGTTTATGAAAGCTCTCCCGAATTAATGAATTAATTTTTTAGTGGTAATACTGCCGAAACTAGGGGGACCGCATTTGTTGTTTATGAGGATATATTTGACGCAAAAAATGCATGCGATCACTTGAGTGGTTTTAACGTTTGTAACAGGTATCTGGTAGTTTTGTATTATCAAAGTAACAAAGCATTTAAACGAGTGGATGTGGATAAGAAGATGGAAGAAATAGATAAATTAAAGACAAAGTATAATCTCAACGAAGAGAAAAAGTAAGGACTAAATCGATTTGTCCAAAGTACAGAGATATATTAATTTTGTGATATCAGTCTGTTGCTGTTGAACAATCATCTCCAAGTTTTGTCATTGTGAAAAAGTTATATCAACATTCTAGATGAACGATATGTGTAATTTTCAATAAATCATATTCAATATACCTATTGATTTTAATTTTAATGTGTCCCAGTGAAATGCATTTGTCTTTTGCTCTCTCCTTGCAAGAGTATTTGAAAAAAAATGCAACATTAACAACCAAACAAAATTCTAAGACGGAGCACTTGGATCAAAGTATCTACAAAGCGAAGTGTGATCTCTGTCAAAGTAAACCAAAAAGACATACCTTTCATACAGAGGCCAGTATGCACGTGTCATGTGTAATTTAATCGGTCAACTCATCTCGTCGACCGTGGCGTTTTGTAATGCGAGCTCGATGGACTATGTTTGCTTGTCGAGACACTCGATAGTGGATGCAGGTACATCAAACGCGCGGTACGGAGTAAACACACACACACACACACACACACACTCAGTGAAGCACGCGTGCGCACATTCATACACTTACCACACAACTGCTTCTCAGCGACTAGACGGCAGGACATTCGATTTTAGTCGAAAGCGAAAACCCGGTTAGTCCGTTTAGTCGTGTCGTAGCAGTGCACCATTTTGTAGTGCAGAATTCTTATGAGTGCTCCACGTTCGTTCCTCGACTGGGGTCCGTCCATTCTTGGCCATTCGGAGCGTTCGAGCTACTACGGGAAGGCCTGGTCAAATGTCGTTCGATTGTTGTGGCAGCGGCGTAGTTGCCGGCGAGACGTTCGTAGACATCCTTCAGAACGTGTCGCATATTTCGCGAATAATCCACGATAATCTTTTTTCCGATGACGAACATTCTTCGTACAGGTATCATTGGTTATTCATCGTCATTACCGTGCTTCTATTCACAGTCTTACGTACGGTGGGCTGTGTGCACGTCACGCCACCTAGAGATGTCAAACCTGAAGAGTAGCGCTATCTTACGGAGCATGCGAGACACTGTTTTTGTTTTGCTGCATAGTCGCCGGTGTAAATAAGTGCGGTTTCGGAGTGATCGAATGCAACACCGAGATTCCGGAGTGTCGTACGTTTACGCGATTTATTTTCATTGTATCGTGATGCGTGAACACGATGTGGACAGTTCGGAAAGAGGCATGGCGTCGGTCTGACGGAAATTCCTGTCGTGGTGCGTTATCGTGTTTGCTTGACGCGATCCGGTTTGTTGCGTGCACGACTGGTCAAGGGCCGTACTCTATTTGGATACTACCTTAAACTACGATGCCGAATTGCGAGCAGCAGCTATGGTCTGTTGTCTGTTGATCCTGACAGGAATATCGCCGCCGAAGGAATGAATGAATGGGTTGAGGACGATCAAGGAGCAGCGGGAGGCGATGCAACGACCGTCGTGTTGTGACGGCCTGTTTGCCGATTTGTATCGAGGTGAAGGTACGTATACGCACGTGCGTACAAAACGTGTGTGTTTATTCATGCGATCACTGCGTTCATTGTCGCGTTGCTGTCCGCCACACACTTTGCGTACACACAGCTACGTTATTTATGCGTAAGTCGCGTTCACGCAATTCGTACGAACGTAATTCGTTCTATTCACGTGGCTCTATATGTATTAACGCTAGTTCGTTCCAAACTACCGTAGTGCATCATCCCACTATTGGGGTCTAATTAACAAATTAAAGTAATGTTTATGTTGCGCGTAGAAATTTTCCGATAAAGGGCATCGCTCATCAATTATAATTATATTGCAGACGGAGTGCCACGTTTTCTTGGAAGACCAGAGATGCGGTGAGTCTCGAATTTTTGTATGCTACATTGTAATTTTATTGAGATTCTTTCTTGCGTTATGTGTATTCAGATTTATTATAGCAAAATGCGAGAATAGCTCTCCTGTGCTTGCAAGAAACCTTAATCCTTTGACCAGAATCGAGCAGTGTGGGTGTGTGTGTCGGTATGAGCACACGCTCGCATTTGCATTGCGTGCTGTTATGCCTAATTAGTGGCTTGCCCGGTTACATGCTGAAAGTAACTTAATTAGTTCTTTACGTAATTAGTTGATGAACGCACGTTAAACGCGTCCTTGTGTTCCCTTTTCAACAATGTTTCAATTTGTCCCCTGCAACCGAACAGGCACGCACATGCGAGAGCTTTCTCTGAATCAAATGTGGAAAGCACGCTGTTTACCCCCGTTAGATTACTATGGAATCTGCCTTGAAAATGAAGAAGACTAGACGACTGGAGGCATGGAATGTGAATGCATAGTTCGATGTGCGATTCTTGTGAAATGCTGTACACGTAGCGATAGATAGATCGGTTCAAGGAAGTCCGCATCGATCGACACGCATTGTAAAAATGCAAGAATTCCACCACAAAGTTTTTGCTAAAGGCGAGGCGGTTCTATACGCGTGGAATGAATCACACGTTTACGACTTGAAACGCAAAACGCTCGACAGAGATTCAGGTTTGGTCAGACGCGTCGCTTTCTACGCCGAAATTTCCGTTCACCCCATGAATATCTACATAATGCGTCGGAAGTGACGATCGCACGTCATTTACATTGGCTGGAATTGGCTAATCGGCAATTCCGCGTTGGTTAGCCAAACGGTAGTCGGAGGATACCAACCGATCTTCCGTGTGAATACGACCAGCCTGTCCCTGTCTCGATAGACCTCGATCCTCTAAGCTTCCGTGTTAGAAACGATTGAATCGAATCAAACAAATTTCTCCACAGCTTTAACAATTAATTCATGCATCATCCTCGGTGTTTGCCAACGATTGATGGTTAGCGATACGACGTTCTGACTCCTGGAATTAATCTTCCATTATCGAACAGTCGTTGGCACGATAGGGGACAGAACGAAGGAAATTGCGAACGATCCCTTAGCATTGGCGGATAGAACGAGGTCGTCGTTTGTACATAACGTTATGAATTCGCTTGGCGAGACGTTCGGCTCGTTCCGTTAATTCGCCTCTGTTACTTTTAGGAGATCGGGTCTAGTACCGCGAACCATTTGTCTTCATCTTCGTCGTTATTTCTTTTCATTTGTTTCATCGGCTTGGAACAAGACCCTCGGTCGCCCTATTCTATTAGCAGTGGCGAGATGCCTTGCTGCATATGCAGGGCCCTTATCGTTGTTGTAGAACGATGTCCCGTTCACTGAACCTTCCTGTTCAACCATGTTGCAGATCTGAACAAGTAGCTGAATTGTCGATCGTTCGATTCTCTTGATTCTACGTACCGTTTTGTCCGAGGTCAGGTCTGGGCAACGGGGAGTGCACAATTGGACATTGTCAGCTTCTGAATGGTGCACCGTCACAGCCACTAAATGATGCCACAATTAATTGGCTAAAAATCAAATCGGGATGGTCTAAACTCGACTGACGCAGCTCTGAAAATTTGTTTGTCTGAATGAATCAGCTGGCATCAGATGATAGAGCATATCGAAGGTGTGCGTTTCCTTTAGTTTTAATTTCACCCTCGATATACGTCTATTTTACAATCATGTATCGCTGCATCGGTCGATGCAATATTATCCTGTATACATGTACCGTATTCGGTTACCTCATTATATTATTCGATCTCGGAGGTGTTCTCGCGCCTTGTTCTCCGGCAAACCTCTCAATGAAACGTTTTCTATTCGCGCGTTCTTGCATGTGTGGATTTCTAAATGAAAGAGAGAGCAGCGTTAGTAGTTCGTCCCACATCCTAGAAAAAGTGGGTCACATGGATGGCAGGACTACATTGCTCGACAAGGGCGATCACCATCGTCGTCGTTCAGTGGCCTAAATCACGGCTCCGCTAGTCACCAACGCGTGGCGTGCTAATTTCTGTCAGTAAAAATGCTAATATTTTGGCTCCTCAATCGATCGTTTCGTTTCCTCCCCGTTTTATTGAGGCACGATTAAACGGTTGACTCCCATGTTTTACGGGCCTCCTCATAAAGTCTAGAATCTCCCTGCTTCTCTTCTAGCTGATCGGATCATTGGTTGAAGCGCTGGTGTTTTATAAGATCGTCTTACTTAAGTGCCTAAATGATTTACAGTGATAGTTGGTATCTTCTTGCAACAAAGTTGCGGAGCGAAGTGTTTCGAGCAGCTGTCCCCACTAACTTCAATCGCATTTTATCGACGGCGAGAAGAGGCCATTCGTAGTGTGTCATAATTCCAAGGGAAAAAATTCATTGCTCGACCAATGCGTCTTGCAAGGAATTAATAGTAATCTCGAATATCAAGTTTCCTGGGCTGGGATCAGGTGTTGGAAAGTCTCTATATTATAGGCAGGCGGAATTTTTGCCGCCTCGTCCAGTTCAGTTCACGGAAGTTCAGTTCCGTTTAGCGTTCCTTAATGGTTAAAGGTGACGTTCAGCGAAACTCGTTCGAGATTCGAGCCAGCTTCGTTCTATGGAACGGAGCACCTTAATGATTCGGCTTAAAAGCGAGTATATGTATACACGGTAGGTGCATACGTCGTAGACCATCCCTCGCGTTTCCATAAACTGCGAGCGAAGTTTGAAACACTGTAATCAGTGAACTCAAACCTCCGTGGCCCTTCCTACTCTTATTTAATCGTATGGTCATGGAAGTCGGCCATTCGAAATTGAAGCTAAAATTGCACAATCGTGTATTTTCGTGGCTGTTTCGCGTGACTGAAGACATCCCGTTGGGAAGTTTAAGAGTGACTCGTAAAATCTAAAACAGCCCTTCGTGCCACTGTTATTTCCAGATCGACCACGCAGATACGCCCTTTTTCCACTTGCTATTTACCCCCCATCAAAGTAGGTTAATCGTTGGAATTCGTGATCGAACGATTATGCCTGGTCCTAAGGGTGGGTGGCGAGAAGCGTAGTCGAGGAAAAGTTTATCGGGTGGATCGATGATCGTGATTCCGTGGTGTGTAAAAGGTCGGGACTCGGACTGTCTTTCTCGTGAGACATTCAGCGATAGTAGGGCGGTGGCATGTAAGTACGGTCAGATTGTTTCCATCCGACGAAAATGGCTCGCCGTGGCGTGAAAATAGACGGCCTCCCCTGCGTGTATGTGTGTGGATGCACGCGTAGAAATGGGGATGATGCAGTTGGCCTGGATAAAGGTCAGTGGCCGACCTAGCCCCCAGCAGGCCGAACACCAGCCCTGCCACCCACCGGTATTGATTTTGTTAACCTTCTAGGTTCTAGCCCCGTGTATCCCTTCCCGACCATGTGAACGCCATCCTTTCCCACCAGTGATATCTTGCCGTCGCGCTGTTCTATCTTTTGCCCTCCGTTTTCCAACAATTGCTTCCTCCTTCTTTCCCTCATAGCTTGACTTGCATTCTTATGCCTACACGCATGTTCAGTCTGTGCCTTCATTAGCGCATTCCTGCGCTTTCCTCCGCGAAATGGGACGAAGGTGCACCGGTGTACCTTGCGTTGAAATTGACGCGCTTGTACGCGTGCACAAGCGTGCGTGTGCACCGAGGCAGCAAGCGTACAACGGCAGGCCCGCAAGCGGAATCCTAATGCCGTGTATCTGTGCCACTGTGCGAATTGAATTCCAATTATACATACACTTGTGATTTACTTGTCATTCAGCCGGGACTCCCGGAGAGTTGCATTCACGACATTTGGCGCCAATCCATCTTCGTCGGGGATAGCAACGGTGCTGGTTACCCCCGTTGCCTTGCGGAACGAGATAACCGCCCAAGACTGCTCGAATTCTATGGTGCGACTCGGGGGATGATGGTTGGTCAGTTGGTCAATCGCTTCATGCCGGTGAACCTACTTCAAGGATTGGGGGTTCCGTTGCATCTCGAGGCTAGGTTCTTCTAAGCCTCCTGAACTGCTGGCGTTTCAAGTGCTGCGTCGACTTGCCAGGGGCAAAGAGGAGCAGAGTATATTCGCGACAATCGCGTAGGATCGGTAATTGATGTTGTCGGTGAACAGGCGGGGAACAGCGGCCGCCGTCTACGACTCGTTAATCTTCCCCTAGGCTCTCGTGTTCCTCGTACAGTTGCGCGTATCGTCGTAGGTTTGCGTATAGAGCGCATGCAAGCCGGCCGAAAATAATCACCGCGACGAATTTGCATGCGTATTTATGCGAATCGGGCTGCATAAGAATACCGGCCAGCAACGAGATTTATAACGCACACTCCATAAACGCGTACATTACGTGCTATTGGCAGTATTGCTAGGAATTTGCATATACACATATGCAAATCGGCCAGCGCGAATGTCGCCTATTGATCAGTCTTGTATCGCTCTCGTGGCTGTGCGAGCTCGTGCTACGCGACAAACAGTAAATACACTTCCATTAAATATCGTTAATCGAAGAAGAAAATCCGGGCTGGTTTCGTCCACCGCTGGATGCTAGCTGGTTCCCCGCCTTTGTCAGCGATACCTTGCTTAATGCTTCATTGAAAGTAGAATCTTCTTTAGTTTTGAGGAACTAGATTTACATATTATATAGAAATCGCTGAGGCCAAGCTCATTTCAATATCGAAGAAAGCTCAGAGAGCGCGGAGAAATCTCCAAGTGAAAACAGGTTTTAATCGAAGAATTGCCAAATTTCACCTGGCAATCGATTAACCTGAATTTTTGGTTTTATCTAGTACAAAACGACCTCTACTTAATCGTTGCTGCATTATTGAATTCAGTATCTATCACATTTTTATTTTTCATTGACACGGTTGCGATAGTTCGAATTGTCCCGGCACGTGGTTCACCTGTCGTCACACCTGTAAAGCAAGCGGCTTGGCAATCGACCCGCATCTTTAGTAACCGCGATTAACGAAACACACCTCATCCGAGACGTTTATTGTGCAGAGCTCGATCGACAGAAGCGTTGTTATAGTACGATTTAAGCTAGGTATCCGTAGGCGTTCGTAGACTTTCACGACGACCACGTTTTCCTCGGGCTGTATTCCTTGGAATATGTCGCGAACACGTAGCCAATAGACGTGTATGTATATGAATTTCGATAATTAGTAGTTTCCAGAAGTTGACGCGTTTTCAGATTCTTGGTACATGTGAACAACTTCGCTTCCCCTTATCACCTCGATCAGAGGTAATTATTCCAGGTATGAAATGCCTTTGCTGTAATTGCAGGCTCACTTTTCCTGCCTTTAGGTTGTTCGTGTCACTCGTATTACTCGTGCGGTTGCATTTCCGACACCGATTACCTCCAATTATTGTACGATAGTCACCGTTGGTCGGATAATAAATAAGATGTCGTATTGTCGTTCGGAGATTCTTCGCAAACTTTAGGCGGATGAACTAGCGCTTCTGGCCGTCAAGATGTTTCCCATGAGTCGTCTAATTACCGATGCGATTCTCCCGTACTTTTTCGCACAGTGCCAAAGTGCTAATAGGTTCTTTCACGCTTCCCAGGCGTATTTTGGACCCGTGGCAACGGCATCGTGGGTCAGCGCTCATGGGCCGTTGATTTCTCTCCGAGAGAAGACACATTTTTCGGCGCTCTCGGAGACGCGTTAGTAGCACAATGGCTTGCCGGGAGATTATGAGGTGCGCGAATGGAAATGTGGCCGCTGGCTAGATCCTATCCTGGGTATTGACATTCCTGAGGTTTGACGTTGGCTCTAATAGAAAAACTGGGCATCTGCCAGAGGGGCGTAGCTGCAGTCATTCGGAATAACAATAAGGTGTCGATGGACAAGTGTGCGCTTCACGCTTTCCTTCGTTTTAGTCGCTGGACCTCGCTCGAGAAATTCGCGATGTCTAAATAGTAGAAGGTAGGGGAACAGGTGAACCAATTGTCCAATCCGTGCGTCGGGCGGATTGCTTCTTCCAAGGTTCAGTGCTCTAACACGGCCAGTCCCAAAATATTCTTTCCAAATTAGCTACACGTGGCAAGTGCTAAACAGTTCACAGGTAACTCTGCATCGAGCAGCAGAAAGAAATCTTTCCATCCGCAATCGGTAGCAATCTCGAAGCGGATGGGGGTGGGATACTCAGGGTGCGTATCCTCGTTTCCGTGCGTAACCTATGGAATATCAATGCAATTGTAGCGAATCGTTTGAAGTGCGCGCGAGTTACATGCTCGCGCGAAGAGAATTCCCCGCGGCTGCGAGAGCGTAACTGCGTAAGGCGTATCGGGCGCGAGGCCACCGGTACATTGTCATCTTCCCACACGCGATGCACGCTTAGAAATACGCGCAAGAGATATGGGAGCGATTCTCTGGATGCCCGCTCCAACAGGGAAAACTCGGCGTCGCCGATAACCTGGTTCCGTTCCCGCGAATTCACGGTCACTCGACGCACCGTGAATCGTGCGGGATTTCGCGCCGTCGATTCCCTTTTTTCCCGCCCCTCGATTGCTCAGCGGCTCGTAAATGTCTGACATTACTGGACGCTCGCTACAGGATGATTTATTTTTCGTTCGGAAAGGTATAATCGTATAACAGAGGATGCTGGTGTAAGTTTCGATTCGGGTAAATGAGAAAGTTGGTTGCGGGAGGTGTATAATGTTGAGCTACAATGTGACTCACGGAATGTCCATCGGAGAAACGAATTTCCGACGGGTGGGCGTTGTTTATGATAGTGGTAGGAACGCCGCGGAACCGTAAATCCCTGGCCATTTATTTCCCAAGACGGAAAGGGTTCTGAACACGTAATACTTTCATCCACTTTCCCCATCGGTGCTCCTCGCGAAACTTTTCAAAGCACTCCTGCTTGCTCACCGTCGCTATCCGTCCAAAGTAATTTCTACTTCAATCATCCTCCCTTTCCCCGCTCACGTCGCACTGCGAGGAAGCAGACCCAGGGATATCGATCGTTCAATTGTAACAATATTCTGTTCATCGGGAAAGATTCCGGCTCATGAAGGGTAAAGAGATCGGTTGCTGCAATAGCTACGAACCGGGCCAAAGAATTACCGGGTCTTCCGTCCTTCCACCGCACGTGTCGTTTTGTATTTGCCACGAATGCGACAGGTTTTCCCCACCATCTGCCATCGTAGATTTGTCTAGCAAAGGCGTAAAGACCGGTTGTAGATCGGTTTCGGTTCCTACATAGATTCATTTTCGTGGAACTTGTCGCGCGGGCTTTGCTCTCCGATGGAGTTTTACCGGTTAATGAATTGTGTTTTTAAGATTAACGGGACTGGCCCTCGGCGAGGCAGCTTTGCTAGCCGGTATTTGCTTAGCTAAGAAGTCGCCGTGAGCACTAGTCCCCGACAGGAAATATGAGAGATTCTCCCATCGAAACGCAATGGAGAATTGTGAAATTACGATAAGAACGACCGACCTTAGTGCGGTGGAAATTTTTCTTCCCGACAATGTTATTTTCTCTAGATCGAATCGAAACCATAACGGGGTAGGAGGGATCGCACGAGTCCGATTGGAATTGTTGAAATAGGAAAGGGGGTGGAAAATTACAGATAAGACAACGGGCTGAAGGTAATCGCGGGTCGACCAACGCGATTGGACTTGGGGACGAAGTAACTGCAGCACCAATACCAGCGGAAGAAGGCGAAGAAGATGAAGATAGCGATGGTACTGCTGAAGGGAAAGGAGAATAAGAAGAGAGGTGTTGCGGCGGGGGCGCAGTAGAGCTTCACAATAGCTCAGCTCTGGAATGAGGAAGTCTTGTACAAGACGACATCACGGGAATACTAAAGTCTGGGTTACTAATAGATGGTTACTTTGCGTATTCCAGCCTCATAGCTTCTCGCGAAGTGGAGTTTCTTGGGATCGTCTTTACGCGCAAGGCTGACTTTGTATGGGTACCATTTGTCCGCGTTACCACGGCCGAAAGGGAAAGATGGTCGTCGTCTCGCCGCGTGATTTTCCCTTTTGATTCGTCTGTTGATTTGCGACTCTCTTCTGGGAACGAAATATGCGAACGGGCCTGCGACTGGGTCAAGAATTAAACGGTCGTGGTAACGCGGCGTCTTCCTTGATATTTAATAATGCAAAGACTAAAGAAGAGTGGCAAGAATTTTTCTAGTATCTCTAACCCTTTTATGGTCATGTCAGTGGCATGTTCTAGTTGCACAGCAACCCATCAAATCTCTAAAGGATTTCACTTTTGTCTGGCTGGGACAGGGTGGCAGTAAAAGTTCTCACCTCGTTCGTTCCTCGAAAATCACCTTTTATGGACTCTCTTGCTGGGCTAAAGAGCGAACAACGGCTATTTCACTACATAGTTAGTTGTAACAGTGCGTTTCTATTTCTCGCTTTGGCAACAAAAAAAAAATAACACACGGGTTGAGAATAAATCTGTACGCGAAGTATCCCGTTAATCTGACAAGTAATGGCGTATCGGTACGTTATATGTATATCGCGGCTCATAAATCACTGGTATAAATCGTTTAACATAACAACACGTAGCAGTGCTGATAATATGCACATGCTTGAGGAAGCTCGTGTATTTTTGCAATCCCAAGAGGGCCAGCTATTTTTGGGGAGAACGGAATTAGAAATCGCTGCACGAGTTTCTCGATATTATTAAATCAGTCTTAATTGCATTCATCACCTTGAATAGTTTAACTCGTCAACCTCTAGATTATGGAATAATCAGAAGTCGAATAGACACGCGTTTGGTGGTGTCTGAATCACTTGATACGAAGTGATACTTTTTTTAGAATTTCCATATTCTTTATCGTGACGCGATCAAAGGTCAAGCTTGTTAAAACGTCGACCGATTATGCGGTACAAGGACGGATTTTACTCAGGATGATTTCGCAACGCCGCTGATACATGGAAAAGTGCAATCGGGTCGCTATAAAAAAGACTTCTCCTCGAAGGTTCGCAAATAAAGTTCTCGTTGCACCCTGCAGCGGTGCTAGCGAGGCCAAACCAGTAAATCGTTTATATCAATCATCGATGATTGGCTCTCTTTCCCCGCGTAACTTTCTTTCCCATTCGCGGGTCAGGTCTGTTCGCTTGGGGCTGGTCGCCACGGCCGCGAGTAGAGGTCAGAACAAACAGGTGATTCAGACTTTTTAAGAGATTCGCCCTTGGCCCTCGTCGTGGCGGATAATTCGTTTCATTAAATCGATTGTGTTTCAATCTGGACCGCTAAGAGCCGGGCCAGACGTGCTCGCGTGCATATCGTACGCTCTGCCTGTGCTCACGCTGACCTACATGCCCGTCCAAAATAATCTGACACTGCCGGCAAGACCTTAACCGCGACCCTTGCTGGAGCGGATCGAGAAACAAATCTCTGAGATGCGTGCAGTTTGAATCTTTCAGTGCCACAAGTTTTTTAACCAGTGCTGGTGCACCGATTTTGCACTGCGACGTTGTTTGTCTTCTTGAAAAACCGTGACTTTGCTAAAAAGATATTCTCTGCACTTTGCTATGTACAATATCATCTGCGAGATAGTAGTGATCTGTACACGGTCACCCAACACGATCTGACGCAGCAGGCGGGACCTTAACCGTGGCCTTTGGTTCAGGCGCTCGAAAGGCAAACTCTGTCGTGAGATTTGAAACCAATTGGCGAGACGCATCAGTCATGCAAGCAGATATTTTGCACATGCATGCCTGACCACCTAATTGTGCTCAATGGCGTGATCTATATGATCTCGGGTCTATCTTTTATTAAACGGACACAGGACATTTAGTCTCTTAATCAGACTCTTCCAGTCGTTCTGCTTAGAACTTGGATAGATCAAGAAACGATCGAGCGGGTCCTCATTCTATTTCCTAGGTCATTGCACTTTTATGTTAATAGTCGATACTGCAATCGTATTAGCAATTGCATAAGCCTCTGATTGCTTGAAGGAAACTGTGTGTTAATAATAATAATAATAATAATAATAATAATAAAATGCTTGTATTTAGAACAAGTATATACCACGCCTGTCGGCGAGGCGAGAGTTACTCGTTGGCCATTTAAATTCATTCTAATCTATTAACGAGAAGGAACAGAGAGTGGATAAATGTTGTATTCCTTATTTTTAAAGTTCTTGATAAATTTCATCATGAAATGCAATGAAAAATTAAATTATGGAGATGAGATGAGCTTTTCTAATTCGAGCATCGGTGATAGTCATGCCTGGATAGGTTCTGCATGGAGTTTGTAAAATAATATTCTACTGCTATATCCGCGAACCTACTCGATATTCAATGACGCGATACAAGTATCGATTCCTGGAAGTTCGGCAAGCCGGCCAAAGGAAGAACATCGACGGGTGTGGCCGAGGAGTGCGTACATCGATCGGCACTTTAACCTCGAGGAAAGCACACGTTTCTACGCGACGAGGCAGAGATCCGTTTGTCATCCTGCAACCATTGGCAACAGGGATCTTCAAAGTTCAAGAACTAGACGGTCGTCTCTGCAAAGAGCTAGACTGAAAGCACGAACACAACAGGCCAAACCACAGGAGTCTGTATCGACAAAATGCGGTAGGATGAGGGTAGTAGTAGCAGCGTGTTTAGCGTGGCAATGGAGCAACGACGCTAGGGATAAAATCCACGAAGGTGTGTACGCACCAGGGGGGTAAGGAACAACAAGTTCACGGGGAAGGGGGCGAGGGTGAGAGCTGGAGAAGCAGCGAGGTCGTCGAAATTAATGCGGCGAATCCAGTGAACGGGTGGATCGGGTTGCTCGTCGTGGCTCGTTTTGAGTTTTTTACTTCTCGAATTTAATCCAAGAATGGGGGAGAATGGGGGACATTGAAAGCGGTAGATCTCGTCTAGACGGTCGGTGACGTCACGAGACAAGGTCGACTGTCGCTCTATCCATGGACCAGCACCGCTTTTCTATATACCAGCCTTCCTCTTTCGCCCGTTTCAGCGTCTCCCTCGCTCCCTAACCAGCCTTCTTTTCGTTTCTCCTTTTCCTCTTGTTTCTCCCCTGCTCTTGCTACGGCTCAGAGCCAGAGGGGTGATGGAGCAGCTTCGTGCATCCTTTCACGGTACGCTAGCTGGACCAGTTGGACTAGGAATCGGCCCGATCTTGTTCCTGCTCCATGCATCCTGATCGATATTCTTTGCTGGGGATGTCGTCCGTTCAGACAGCTTTTGTTCGGTGACTGATCTTGCCCTTGGTCCAGATTTGCAGTCCGTTTTTGGGCCCGGAGTTTTATCCACCTCGTGCCTCGCCTTTGGTTCCACGTGCCTCGCGCATTCTCCTGACATGACCAACGTCGACCGCCCTTTCTATGTCGTGCCAGAGGTCAACTTTATTCTCCGAGCTTTCCAGTCCATTCGTGTCGGCGTTCGGTTTAAAATATCCTCGGTCGATTAGGATGCCATCCGAAATTCTCCCGAGACGCATTCGTTTCCCGTGATTTCTGTCACCGAGCAAGGCCGTTTTATCTGGTCCGGAAATCAGTAGCCCCGTTTGGACTTTGGTCAAGATGGACGGCGCCCGATGACGTTCAGATCGCGGCTCTCTCGCCACGGCTCCGAGCGAATAATATCTGAATTCCTTAAGTTGATGCATAGCCAAACGGGCTCATCAATAATTCAGCGCTCCGACCGACCGAGAAATTCGAAAACAAGGCGAAAACAGCCTAACAGCGGTACAGCCTCTGCAGCAAACTCGCCTCCTAACGATTTCACGATGATTCTTCTAATTCACCCGCTTTTGGTCTTGTCACAATTCTCCTAGAAGAGGATCAGAAGAGGACATTGGTTATCAAAATGAAATACCAGTCACAGGTGATTTTTATCGATCTTAGAACTCCTTTTGACTCAGCCTTAGCCGGGAAGAGCTGTCTGGGTTCCTCATGCGTTTAAAAAATGCACCAGACATGTTACTTAACCGCAGCTTGTTGGTATACGATTGAATTTCAATTCTTCTCCTGATCCACGAAAATGATTTCAGCCACGGATATTCGTAGCGTGGCGTATGGAAAAACTCTGAACCTGTCTTTCGAAACGAGGTCGATCGAATTTGTCTATTCTCGGTATCAGCGATCGTTGATATACGCCTGATCGTATCCCGGGAACTTTGATACATTTCAATGCAGCCGACAGTTTGCACATTTCAATGTCGAATTCAGGTTAAATTCTAAGCAGGATGTTCGCGGGGGTGTACTTGCTCGGCAAGGGGGAATACATTTGTGAACAATGCAATATGGCTTTAACTCGTACCCCACTTTTTCACCTGACGATTTAACGAAGAATAACGATCGAAGATAAATCAGTTCATACTTTTCCCCGGTGCAACCATTTCAGGTTGCACGTGCAGGGTGCAGTGCGAATGGAGCTGATCAAAGAGGGCACGAATCGAATCGCCTGATGCCCTTCGAACGAACGATCGGATCGCGATCTCTTCTGATCAGCTTCGTTTACCCCCTGATGAATAAGTTAATCGGGTTAATCCATATTGTGGCATTAAACGATGCGGACCCTTAATCACTTCCGCGTGGTAGAGGGGTCAGTGCTCTTCCTCGTTCCTTACCAACTTGCACGGGCTAACGCTATTGCAGCGTTACGAGATTACATAGATGAAATACGTTTCGTAATTTCTGTCTGCGCGCGAGCGTGAGACCGTGGTTCATGAGCGCGTTAGATTGGATCTAATTTTCCAATAGACCAGCAGCGTCGCGCGCATTGATATTACGAGCCGTGTCGAACAAAGCTCCGTCACTTGGACGGAATTCTCGTTGTCAGTCTAACCCGGTGCAGATACTATCGGTGGTCTGTTGATTTACGGCCTCCAATGTCCGCGTTTCATTAACCTTCTTGCGCTTAAGCAAGCCCCGTAATCGGTATTGCGACTAATTGTGTTTGCCGATGACGCCGTTCAACAAGCTGGGAATCGATTGTTTTCTGGGCCCACTATCTCGGCTTTACTAACGTTAAGCTCTGTGAAATCGTGTCCCCTGCGAACTTGTCAAATAATATTGGCGTAGGCTGATAGGATGGAGATTATCAATGCGCGCTGTACGATCGCGTACATGGATGCAGAAGAGTTGGAGGCACGAAACGCGTTTGCATTGATATCTGGGCCACATTGTCTCGTTTCCCAATGAAGTCGTTGGGTCCGGTCGATCTGCGTGATGACGATACATCGTCATCGCTCTCTGGTTCAATGCACTTACAGCGTGAACATTGCGGGCAACGCAGTCGCCACGGATTAAAGGGGGTAATGTATTATTAACGTAGGGAACACCTCGTGACACGACAAATGTTGGTTCGCAATCACCAATTAATGTCACCTTTGGTGCATCACGCTGAGAAAGTGTTTCGTAATGAAAGAATCAATGTGGCAGATAAGCTAAACGGATTTACCAGAGCTCCGACTTATCGCAGAATCGCGAATGTCTTGGAAACGCGTCTTGCATTCATTTGAAAATCGTTGGGCCAGCTGTATTACGAATCGTGCACTGCGAAACGATAAATGCATTCATTCGAATCCTTGATAAGGTGACGTAAGTACGGCAAACGTCTACTGCTGTGACTATCGCAGATAAGAATCTGCGACCTACTATCGGTATTTGTACACATGAATTTCGAGCTGCAGCTTGAGAAACATATGGTGTAGGCTTACCTAAACGTTATTTAGCCGCGATGCACTTCCGGTACCCACGGTCCTCTGCATTCATTGTTTTTCTGTTTTGCATAGCGATGGAACTGACGTTTACTCTTTTTGAAATCTAAACATTCAAGTTGGAGTACTGTTTTGGTGGTCAGTAATGTTACACTCTTCAATGCACATCGCGATGCTTTGTAATACATACAGAGGCGTTACGGTACGGGAGAGATAGCGGCGATGATATGTAAATATTATCGAGTCCAAAGTATTTTCTCCGGCGCAAAAATAGTTTGCATGTACGCGTCGATAGGCGACGTGACGGGTCGCTTGATGCACAGACATTAATTGTCTCTGTCGCGTGTACTTAATCGCTTTAATGCTGGCCGAATGAACGTCCATCTAGGTCTACGATATCGTTCCCATCGGTAAACAAATTAATTGTTCGCTAGTAGTAGCTAATGCATCGCTGGACGAACGTCGAGTTGCACATTGCAACTCGTTAAGATTTACGCTTCTTTTAAGCTTTAATAATTTCGACAATTTTTCTCATCGCTCCGAACGAAGAGAGAGAGAGAGAGGGAGAAAAGATGTGCCTTCCTGCACGACGGCCGACAAAAATTGTGAACCTTCGACGAGTGCAATGATGAAGGCAAGTGGACGACCAGACGATGGTGCAGGCTGCTCTCGGTGCAATATGTGGGCCAGACAACAATAATTGTTCGACGTTTCCTGGTATATTATACCGCTTGTAATTGATACAGAAGAGCCGCTGTTAACTCTGCCTCTGTTGTCCCACCCCTATCTTTAGCAAAGGGCTTGGCCCTCCTAACAGATTCATTAAACAAAATTTCCCGAACCTGTACGCCTTCCCGGAACGGCACAATCTGATTCTTTCAATGTCGTTCGAGCGAACTCTCGATAACTCTCGAAACGGCGCGGGTAAGGATTGCGGTATAGACGACTTAGCAGCCCTTTCACTTGCCGGAGAGCGTTGCTACCATTGCCGCAAATATATCGATTCTTATAGAGGGTATGAAGGTCACATTATCCTGACGAAGGTCAATCTCCGTTCGCCGCGGAATGCAGCGCAACCCTTTCATTTATGTTAATATGATTCACGTGCAGGTCGCTATTAAAAAACGAACGTGGTCCGCCTTCCCCGAAGACCTAAATATTTCGAATCTTTTTTTTTTCAACGGTACATTATAATCGGCATTGATTGGCAAGCAGCGAAAGTTGCATCGGCGAACGCGGATATTCGGCCGCCGTTTGTTCGACTAGGAACCTGTAGAAGATTCCGGTGACGGCGTTCGCGTAACGGTACCGACGACTTTTCGCACGTCGCGACGCATGCCTCCTGCTGAATCGACGTACATATGTACGCGGTTGTGTATTACGTCGACGCATGTGTCGTTGTACGTGCACCGGGATGCACTTCTACATGTACGAACACATTTTTCTGCGGCGAGGCGAGCTGACTGCCAATCGGCACGCGACCATCGTGCCTCGATCTACCCAGAGAACGAGGGAGAAAAGGCTCGGCGAGTTATGGCCGTTTTACCGTGAATATTTTGACTTGCTCCATTCCGCGGGCCGAGCGTGCATTGTCATTCGTTGCCGAGGAGTGCTAAAATGAATAACGAACGAGTTTCATTACCCGTTACTACCACGGAAAAACAAAAATTGGGAGTGAAAAGCTATTGCAAGTAGGGTTGATTAGCTTATCGGTGCAAGACTGCAGTGGTTACTGGGTCGAGCAAGACTTCCCCCTTCGTGATCGTTAACATGTGATCGCGAGCTCGAATCGGCGCGCACGCTCAAAGAATTCTTGTACACTGAAAACTCCGATCCCCGCATGCTTTCTAATGAGTCTTTATTCATATAATCTGGTCGGTTTGTAGAGACTCCGCAAATCCATACTATTTGCTACGAGAGGAACTTGCAACGGATGCTAGCGAGCGATCATTCGCGCTGTTACGGTAGAAAGGAGCAAATACTTTTAAACGTTTCTGCAGCCCGATTTTTCAGTCATTCACAGCAAGAGTACAATAAGATTTAGCGACGCAAGCTGTTTGCATGCCCGAACGCTTAAAATTTTAATCAGAATCGCGAATGCCCGCGGTGCGTAGCTCGGAATCCAGTTCATTGCACAGAGTCTCGAGTATAAAGCCCATCGATTTGGACTTGCTTCGTCGAGGTACGGAGGAGTCTCGTTAAGTTACGCAAGAGTGTGTCATAGAGGAGTCCAAACTTGAATTTACACGGAACTGACGACAGTCAGAGGTGAACAACGCGGTTTCTGCGGTTTTAAATGTACCACAGAGAACAATATCAGTGATTACGTACGAGACCAACTGGCCGATTGGGAACGCAACACGAAATTGAATTCTGTAGCCGTACTATCGGATGTAATTTGAGCGAACCTAGGAAGTCGCCCGTTCCTTTCCTGCACTTTCTACAAGTACTTTCATCGCCCCGTTACTTTTGCGTCCGATCTATTAGCTTGTCATCTATCGTAAATTTGAGGGGCGAACAGAATTCCGTTCTACGATGAGTTTTGGAGAATCTTCTCAGAAACATGCCTCGCGACGACGAGTGTAAAGAGCCGACTAGCTTCAACCCGATGCTACATACCGCTTTCACTCAAATTCTGCGATTTTTTTCTTCGCGGCGAGTCTGTGAATACGGGGACTAGTTTTGTCGTTCCGTTAAGACAGTCCCCGCACGGTACGTTTCCGAGGGCAAAACAACGAGCGGTCACGCAAAAACGGAGCACTCCGTGGCACCCATTGAAAAGGGGGCAGGATCGAAGGAACGATCGAGCAGCTGCCAGGACTCGGATCTCGATCTCTGCGTAATCGTGCGTCAGGGATTCGCCCGGAACGCAGAAAGAAGGGCGCGCAAGTAGGGTGAGAACGATGATCGCAGAGGGGACGGGTGGCCACTGCGGAACAGCAGTCTGGGTCCACTTGATTGCGATGCCGAAACGAGTGGCGGGCCATCTCTCCAACCAGTTTCGAACGGTGTCTTCGGCTGGAACGAGGCCTGCGTAGCTGCCGTTTCTCCGCGAACCCTTGCTGCATCCTCGGCGAGGGTATAGTAGAGGGAAAGGCCAGGAAGAAGGAGCTGGCGGAGAAGAAAAGAAGCAGCGAGAATAGCTGAAGAAGGCCCGTGGAGGCGACAGTCGAGCTTAAGATTCGGTTTCGTTCGTTTCGCGCCTGCTCCGCGTGTCCAACGGGAGCCAAGAGCGAGGCGTCTCTCCGCGTCCCGTCGCGTTAAACTGTGCGAGATAGAAGGTAGGAGCCGGAGCGAAGCCGGGCGACGCTAAAAGGGGCGTAGGAGAGAGAAGGAAAAGCGATTGACGACGATGGTGGAAGGAGAGTGGAGAGAGGGCGAACGCGCGTGAGAGAAAGAGATGCAACAGGCCTGGCAGGAACTGGAAAGAGAGGTGGCAGTGGAGGCGAATAGACTTCACCGGCGCTTTGCTCCCAATAACGACTCTCACCCTCGGTCAGTCGCGCGCGATCCGCGAAACTGCGAGCATCTCTTCGTTTTTCTGTCTCTTTGCTCGTCGGGATATCGGAGTCGAGTGCCGCGTGCACGTGGGAACAAGAGAGCTCGGCGGACCGAAGGAGCAAGCGAAAAGTATATACAGGGGATGATCGTTGTCGAGGCGAAGATTTTCGGAGCAGCAGCGACAGGTGAACCGATTCCTTGATGACCGTGCGGTTCAGAGACTGTCAGCTACGTGGAAAGGCGACATCCAGTGTTTGCGGGTAATCGATGGTAGCAGGTAGCGAACGAGGGTGAAGAATCCGAAGGGAATGGCGATGGAACGGTCCATTCGCGAAGGCTCGACTAGGTAGGTAGACTCTCGAGGGAACGTGGATTGGTTTCGCGAGTACTCGAAGACGTTGCACGCGCCGAAAGTGAAAAGTAAAAGGCAGAGGGTGATAGAAACGTCTGTCCGCCGGGCTTATCTCATGGTGGAATTGCGGTATCGTCGCGGTAATAGCATCGCGAGTGGCTCTCGCTGCATCCGGAGATACTCGCAGCTAATGATCGAGTGCGAGAACAGCGGTCAAGTGACAAGCGGCAGCGAGCGCATGGTATATAAAAGTGGCATCAACTGGTGTAGCGAGGGAACGAGCTGCAGGGCGGTGCGAAACTGCCAGTGATGCCCGGAACAAGAGGACGAAGAAAAGGAGAGGTAGAACGCACACCATAGAGGACAACGCTGTTGCTATTTTGGAGCTTGCCAAATATCTCGAGCCACGGTGCTGCTCGCTTCTGGCTCTGGTACGCTCTTTCTTCGGCGCGTCCACGTTCCTCCGAGGCGCACTGATTCTGCGTCGATGACGCATGGCCCAGGCCAAACAGGGAGACAAAAAGAGAGCGAGAAGCCGCGTAGCAGGAAAAGGAGCGTGAGACAAGCGCGTATGACAGGTAAGCTTCGACTTTTCGCAAAAGCGTGTCGCGATCTCTTGACCTACGACGTATACGTACCGTGAGCGTTGTGCCACGTTGACGCTCTTCAACCCTCTTCGTCGCCAAAGATTGCCGATAATTTACCGCAGCTTCCCCGACGACCAGGCAGAAGAGGATCTACGTCTGTCATCTCTTGTCGGTTTGTCAATCGATTAGTCATAGAGTGAATAATCGTAGCTTAGGCCTCTGTACAGGGGCCAAAGATATAACGATCAGGGGACGTTTCTTCCGCGAGGGCAACCGCGACGGATTAGTCGTGAACGCCCGCTGTTCACTAGGAACCATGCTCCATGAGTTTCGCAGCTGGAAAACTGCGGATGACGCTGGCCGATTCCACGCGATCATTGATCGTTAACTTTTTTCGGCTGTCGACGATCAAAGCTGAACCACGCGGTGGCCGCACGTAAATCGACTTTAAATCGCAATAAACCGTGCAAAAACTGCGCGCCGGATTTGCCTCGCGCGCGTTCACTTTTGACCGCAAAAAAGCTTGCAAAACCAACGCACTCTCTGTCCCGCCACAACTTTCCTGTAACCTTCCATGTGTTCAGTTTTGTATTTCGTTCTTATCACCGTGACGCTGCAAGATTAAAATTAATGTTTCAACCCTTGAGAACAACGCGGCTCGTACGCTGTTTCCATTTAAAAGATTCTTATAAACCTGTTTCCTTTTTATACACCGTACAGTTAATCAAGGCGATTGAGAAAAATTTCGCTCTAGCGCGGGACAAGTGTTATATCATTGTTGCTCCTATTCAGCAAGCCCCGTACACAGGGCTTTTCTTATTCTCTAGAAGGGAACGAATCGGATAAAAACCCGAGGAATCCTTTTGTGCGCTGCACAAAAGAATCGCAGCACGCTTCGCGTTTACCTGCTTCGAACGCGTACCTGCAGACGAGTCACGATACAGGAAAAGTGGCCTGTGTAATAATAAACGCAAAATGCCGCATTAATCACACGGCACAGATAATCGCAGATCGTCGTAGGCAGCTGTCAACTTTTTCTTGTTAATGCTGCGAATCATCAATCCGGTTGCGGTGGACACAGATATAGGTGTTTTATTCAATTTCAAGACCGCTTGTGATCGATGATCGCGAGCGTGTGCCGCTCAAACATCATCGTGTGGTAAGTGGTAACAGTCATTATTACACTGTCACTGCCGCTCGCTCGCGAGTGATTTGCATAGTCACGCGACCTGGAACACGGGAATTTCGATTATCGGACTCGATCGCCTTTTAACTTTTACTTTACTTGATTCTATGCAGTTTACTGTATATCGTTCTGCTCCGTATTCGTAAGGTTTTCTCTGGATTTTACTGCTCCTTCATTTCATTACATTTCATAAGATTCGTATAAAGAGCTTCGATACGTATGATATGCGTCAATTAGACGATCGTTTCTATCCGATACATTTCATTAACCGGTGCTGCCGTTCGATGCTCTCGTCTTCGCTTTCTACCTTTTCTATTCGCACGCACGAAGTCACACGTAAAGTGTACAAAAAATTGCAGCTCACTGACTGTGATTGGTATCGAGATTCGTGAATATATTGTTCAGTCGATTGCACCGACTTCAACGAGGAATTTCTCGTCGAAAGTCCGGCTTCGTTTTCAACGGTCAACAATAAGGCGAAATTGAGGTGGGAAACGAGTAAAGTTGATAATGAGACTCCATAAAGTCGAGCCGCTTCTTTTCGAGGCCTCCTTCCTGCTTCTCGTTTAAGCGGCTTTCGCACGATGCTGGCCTCTCATTTGGTCTTAATGAGAATAAAATTATACACCTGTCGAAATGTATCACGAGCCTTGGCAGGTGGAATACCGATAAATTAATGCAAGTCCCAGCGCGAACAGAAGTATCACGAACGATCGGCTGAGAAATAAAATTCGCTAAAATGTAAAAGTTAATTTTTTTGCTTAAAGGATAGCGAGGATCTTCTTCGGGAAGTGATTATTAAGCAGTCGGTGTGAAAATAACGTGTGCGAACGGAGCCAGGGCGCGCAAAACCCGCTCCGATGTTCCGCCGGCATGCATTCCCACGATTTTGCGCGCCGCATTTTCGGCTGCCTCGTTGTGTCAGGTTCTTAAGAACCTCGATCCCTGGCTGAACGACGACGTCATTAGTTCAATTACTGTGTTAGCCTGCATACGTTTGCTTTTAGTGTCACTTCTCCAGTTAGCGTAACCCGTAGGACGTCGAGGAAACGTCAACGGAAATGAATGCGGAAAGGAAGTTAGCCTCGAATAAGAACAAAGATCGCTAGAGAAAATTGATGCTTCCCCTGTGGGAGGATGCAGATTTTGTATGTATTGCCGTTTGTTATTATCGAGATTCAGTCGCCACGGGCCTCGATGTAATCGGTCTGTAATGTTCGGATTATAAATTGTAAAGGAGTCGATCAGTGGTGGTTCTGCTTCCCCTCCTCGGCCGACCGATATCATCGTTCGTAAATCTCAAAATTGCACATTGTTTTTCTCACGAGGAAGGATTGTTATCGGAAGTGCACGCTCTCGAAACCGGTCTCGGCGGCAGTTTTGAGCGGGGCCTCTCTTCAATGAGCTGATAACCCGAAGGGACACTGATTCTGTCCGTTGCCGCGAGCGTGTCGTCGCGGACCACATTTTCATCGTGGCTAATGATGCAACACGCTTTAACACGCTCCGGAACGCAGGGAACGCGCAGTGTGTCAAAAACTGGCAGCATCGACCCGCCTGGGCCGTTCGCCTGACTGGTTAATTACGTCTCGTGTAATTACAGCTGTGTTAATTGTCACCTCGCCACAGACAATTTCTATTTAACCACGTGTGCTGGTCTGTGAACTTTTTATACAAAGTGGCAACTAGGGAATGTAGGTAATTGAACAGGTGTTTAGCGATAGCGGAGAAAAAGAGTAGACTCCTTATCTTGGTTGGAGGATCTTAGGTTTCGAACTGTCACTAAACGATATCACGATATCTAGTTCTATATTTGAGAGGGGTGATAAACCCTGACGCCATGACAGAGTTTGCCTACGGTAATCAACGCGCGGTTCGAAAACGTTTCCCTTTTGAACTCTTCTTTTCGACGACCTCCTTCTCGTGGACAGTCGCCGATCAATTGGTGTTAATAGGTATTTTTATCGGAGTACTCTTACAAGAATGTCCTGCCGAATTAGTTGAGAATTGGGGCTTAGAAGAACGCTGCAAGCTGAGCATGTATTATCGAGCGGACGGTGATAAAGAAAATGTGTGTAAAAGAAAACGTAGGAGCGAGAGAGGCGGATGGGATTCAGCCATTTTTGCGACACGAATAATTATATCTTATCTCGCTCGACCCGTGCCCTCGAGAACGCTATGCGTTCGCCTGCCTCGTCTCTCAAAGAAAAATGTGTAACCGATGGTTCCCGAGGATGAAGCTGCAGGATATGCGTCGATGCGCTCTCAGCACGATGCATTTCGCTTCGCCGCAGCCGTGTGCGTGTACTCATTTCGTTCGAGTAATTTTGCAATTTAAATTGAATGAACTTTGACAGAGGTCTATCAATGAGAATGAATTAAAATTTAAGCACCGTGGCTTGTACGATTGTTTTCCCATGAACAGCTATGATAAATGCATCGATTAATCGAAATGTAGAAAGCGTTTTCATACTCTTGAACAGCAATTGCTGTACAGTGCAATTGATTCAAATGGCATTGCATGGTGCGTAGCATTATAGAACAGAATTACGTGGACGCTTCTTCATAAAGTATGCTGATAACATTAAAGGGTGCCAAACCGACTCCGCTAACGGTTCAAAAATGGAAAATCGAAGTACTTGGAATGTGCATCGTGTGCGAAAAGGATTCGTGGAATGGATGGATTTTGCGATATTAAGAATAATGTCAGAATGCGCGCAACTGTTTGACCTAATTCAGGAGCGGATATATCGATTTTAGTGGTCGGTATCGCCGGGATTAATATTAGACCGAGTTCTGAGAATAGGTGAACCTGCACGCTGCGATACTTTTGCTGCATTCGCTATCGACGAGCTGTTTTAAAAATACCGATCTTGTCGAAGAATTAACCAGAGCCGTCGAGTATCACTCAAGTTGTTAAAAAGAATGATTAAAAAATTCTGCAAAATGCTGAAGAACATCGCGAGTTGGTGTATATGTAGGGAACAAAGTCAGTGATACACTTTTCCACTTTCTCCGCGGCCGAGATTACACGAAGCCTTGGTAGAGTATCGCGAGGCAAGACTCACCTTCGTTCTGCTCTTCCATACGGTGCTCAGTCTAGATTTTATAACTGGTAGGCCCTTATAGAAGCAGTACCTATAACACTTTTTCATTCTAGCTTAATTAATCGATTCACGTGGCACAAGGGTTCACGTGCTTCCGTCGCAGCGAAATAAAGTCGTCGGCCTTACAAGATTATTATCCGTGCGTAACGTTTGCACGGACGTCGCCATCCGCCTCCACCTTTTTTTGTTTCAACTACCGATTCGTTTTTTTGAGCACCGCGATGTTCGTTTATCTGTTTGCTCAGGCTTAATTCCACGATAAAATCTCCCCAGTGAAATCTGCTATTGACCTAATACCCGCGCTCTTTCCTGTGCAGTATCATTAAGCTGCCTCGAAATTTCTGCATGTCGCTTTTGCACCTAGTTCGCCTCTGTCCCAGAAAGCTTCGTGCAGTCCGCTAATTTTCCTCTCCGTATCGAGGATTCGTGCAGGCTTTAGCAGTGGCCCTGCTATCTGGAAACCGATTCCACCGAGCGATTTAGCTGAACTCGCAAATTAGGGCGCTTGGAGATCCATCGGGAACAGTCGCCTGAACAGAGTGTGGCGATCGATCGGGTTCTGGCCGTCTCGCATGAGAATCTCTGCGTGTTCCCATTTCTCCTTTCAGCGGTCGGTCGCTCGATCCACGGTTGTATAACAGCAATGAAAGTGCCCCGACAGGCAACGGGCAACTGCAACGTCACGTTCCTGTCCACGCTAACTACCTTGATAGTCGTTGTTCTAGGTGCAAGCAATGCACTGCCGCGATCTTAGCGTGCTCTTATCTAAACGACCGCTTGACGTACCGGTGCCGCACGGTGCTCTGCATCCCCCTTGCTGCCGTGGATCACTTCAGCTCCAAGCTTATTGTCCTATGTAGCAATCTTAGCTTTACTAGCTCAGTCGAAGAATTTATAAGAATCAATCGAGAGCAGCAGTCGTATCGGTTTCGTTTTCGCGTTTTCTCCACAGTGTTTTTCTGTGGTTTGCTTGCTTTGCGGCTTGAAGATGGCACAGGGATCTTCTCGCCTTCATTCCCGTCGATGCGAGCGAGCGCATCGTGACAGTACCTTGCGTTTCATTCCCACGCTGCGCTCTGTTTCATAAAACGATCGATGTTTGCAGAATCGCTTTATCTTATCAGAGCAATCAGTCCGTAGGTGTAAAAAAAGCGGACATCTCTGAAGTGCTCGTTATCACAACGACTATTTCGGTTCGGAAACAGTGCAGTGGTGGAAGTGCATTGTACGATAGAGCTGCGTCTCGCGAATCGATGCCCGCGCGATTTGGGTCAATATGTACTTTTTTACTGTCACGTTCAATTGCCTTCACGGTGAATCGCTCACCTTTTCTTCGTACGAAGCAGGCTAAACACAACCGCAGAAATATTGGATAAAAATTGCAGAATGAAGTTAGAAGTAGACCGCGATTGTACTTGTAATGGAAACTTTTTTATTTAATAGCGCGCTGATAAGGCTCGTTCGGCGATGCAAATTGGAACTGGCTGCCCGTTCTTATTTTTCTCTTTGCCAATTTATCCGGCGACCTCGCGAACCGATCGCAGGCTAGGGTCAAACGCGTTCTTTGCAATCGCAGTTTTTCTTTCAACGGGGAATTCTAACTCCACGGTGTCGAACATGGCAAGTCTACGTCGTTATAAACCACTTCTTTGTAGATGGCCCAATTAGAGAATGGTAGGAACGATAAGGGATGTTTATGGTTGATTTGCTAAATGAGCATAAATTAGATTCAAAGGCTCGATGATGGGCGCACTGGCGCAGTACAATTTTTTTTTATTATTAACCACAGTCAGTTTGTTAGGGAAAATAAGTAACATCGAGGCAAACAGGCGATAACGTCGTCAGTTTGCGCTGTTCGGACTGCAAGCAGTAAAAGGTGATGCATGTGGTGTGTGCATATCGGTACACATTGCGATTAAGGCCATGGTCGAAGGCCTCTGACAGCACGCTTATAAACGCGGACAAGTTAAATACTTTTGATTTAGCCACTTATCGGTATGACGTGGAAAAGCCTTTGATTATTCATTGAGAGACCATCGTTTAAATAGAACTCGAGCATGGCGTTCGATGCCTCGAGCCAAAAATGACGCAAAATTTAAACGACCTGGTCGGAGAAAAGCTGTGGAACGAAACTTTAAAATAAAGCGGAGAGGTATCGGTATTCCGTCGACGTGATGGTCTCCCCAAGTTATTTATTGCCTCACCTTTATTGTTTGCAGAATCTTGACGGATCGAAGAATATCTCGCAGCTCTGTTTTCGGCGCTTTCGAGATTTCTCTATCCTCTTGTTATTTAAATTTAGCGGAAAATTCTGTCAATGACGTGTCGTTCTTGACTGCTTTTCTTTCGAGGAAAGCGATTCCATGTTCACGTCTGCGTGATATTTTTACGATTCGAAAATTTGCCTCCTGCTGGGTCATTTATTTACGTAGAATGTTGTACAGTCGACGTGCCTGTGGGAAGTGTTGGGAAAAGCCGGCGGACGGGCGAACGGCCTACTTTTAGGTTTACATGCGAGGAAAGAATATTTTTCCGTTACTATCGAGGGAATATCTTTTATCAGATTTACTAGAAAATGGGCTCGCTTTTGGTCTAGGGATCGACGGTTCTCCGTAATTTCGTGATTCGCTACTTTCTGGGAGGAAAGACACGAGTTTACGTATGCGGAATACGGCGGACGACTTACGATACGAAGGTCTCCTCCAAGTCGTTTTCGGTAGTCGAAAGAGGAACTCACGTAAAACAACCGCAGGGGGAAGAGTGGAACGTCTAAAATCGTATGGATACGTTTTCCCGTTCACTGTTTCGGCGCTGAACTCTGTGCTAAAGAATTGACGATATTTTTTTGCTTTCGATTCCATTTTCTTTGTACCTTTACCCTATTTCCTATTTTTGCTTCCGCGTGCTATGCCGTTCCCTTCCTTTCTCTATCTACCTTTTCCCTACTTTCCCACTTTTCCACCTACTTTTTCCACGTTCCAGCATACGTTCCGTCTTTTGTTCCATTTTATCTTTCTTTACCCACAACTTCTTTCACAAGTGTTGATAATTCCCCTCCACGTGTTCCCATTTCTCTTTCACGTCTGCTTGCCTTCCATTCTTTCGATCCGTCTGTACACGCACGCATGTCCCTGGCACGTGTGTCGCATCTCCACATGGGTCTTGCATCTCTGTTCTTCGGTTCCCTGTCGGATTTTTGTGACTCTTGGATTCGTTTCTCTTCTTTTTTTCTTTGGAGGAAATGGAATATAAAAAAACAATCCCACACGCTGATCAGGGGAAGGACAGTCTTATCTTTGACTTACAGACGTGTCCATCCATCCACCGCTCGCGACTTCCTCTCGCGGCAGACTCGTCTATCCGGCAATAAACAGCCGATTTCTCTTTCGGTCCCCCGTCTCTGTATTGTGTCACTCTTTTGGCCGTCCGGTTGGAGCGTGCTGGTCGGAGCATTGCTCGCGACGAAGGGGCCAAATAACTCCAAGGGGTAAACGACTTCCACGCGTGACGAAGCCTCGATGAAGCGCCGCGCATGCCGGTAAAAGAGACACGTTCGAGCATCCGGCCAACTCGTCGATTCGGCTGTAGACAGACCGACCCTCGACGATCCAGACCCGTCCAGGATGCCAATTCGTACAGGCATCCTGCACGCTACTGGGTCGTTTCCAGCTTTTCTAATCTATTCGCAACAGTTTGCTCTGTTAGTTTCCGAACGGGGCTTTAAATCCGATCGCTGCTCCACTTTCCGCTTTTACCTTGCTTTTCCAGGCTTGCCTGGTTTCAGACTCCTCGAAAGATTCAGATACATCTCGAATATCGGTAGATCGGGAACAATGTTAAGCCACGATGGCTTATATATTTTACAATCCGCAATCATGTCGTTGAGCTTCCCTTTTGTAGAGAACGACGAATAACTCTGCGGTGGTATCCTCGTTGAAATCACGAGGCAGGCAGCACGTCAATGGACGCAGTGCTCGAATGAAACTCGAAGAGGAGCCCGCGCGTGGGTGGTGTGCCGTTTATTCCCGGAGACGGAAGTGGGTCACAGCGGCAGCCACCACAATCTCGCGAGTGAATAGGGGTGGAAATGCAACCGTGTGCAACGCAGTCAGGTAAAACGCGCCGTATCTGCTCGCGCGTTTCCCTCTTACTCCTTGGCTGTGCATTATTTCTGACCGCGTTCAACGACGTTTTCCCTCCTCGCTCCCCGTTCATCTTGGTGCATATAGATTCTCGTTTTTCTCAGCTTTTCCAACTATGGCCTCCTTTTTCTTTACTGCTGCATTTTTTTCTGTACTTGTAATTGTAGACCTGACGGGTGATCCAGATTCTCTTGATTTCTTGAACTTGTCTATGATGGCCGATCAGCCCCCTTTGTGTTGGCGTTTATTCCACGTGCGTTCGTCGATTACACGCGGGTAATAAACGGCGAATCTGGCGAGCTTTGACGTCATTTCGCAAACATTTGCGCAGCCCGAGCACAGTACGCGGTCCTCCTTCATCTTTTCGTTCCCTCTCGTCAAGTCGCAACGCACTCGTGTGTACGAAAGAGCAACTTTCGACGAGAGGTGATTCGCCTTTTTCGAGGCCTGGCATCGCGCACGCCGCGTCGCGTCTCCTGCTCTCGGCCGCTCCTCCACGGCCCCTCTAATCGCGAATTCGAGACGGCTCGCACTTTCACTCGGTTCGCTCCCCGTTTTTGACTCTTTTGCTCGTCCCTTTTTTTCGGGGATCACGCGCGTGGCCCGACGACACACGTTTGCTTCGGGAATGCGCGAGGCCTGTCGCGGAATATCGAGTGTTCTTTGGCGCTTCACGGTGCAGCACGGTTCGAATACGTGGACCCATCGGGAGGAGGTAATCATTATTTCTGTGCTAAATTTTTCGCTGCTAACTGAAAACCAGACTACGCATCGTCTAATCTCGAACGAGTTCGCCATGCGTCCCACGCGCAAAAATTTGGCGAAGGCCGCGGCAAAGTGGGAAGGAACGTTTCCCAGACGTCATTGATCGTCGACGGAGTAATCCACGTGAGGTTTTCACCGTGGGCGAAGAGTTGCACATGCGTGTCGCGATTCGAGACGTTTGCACGCGTGCGTCAAGTGCGATGCGGTTGTCACGTTGACCCAGTTGACGGGGTTGCAGACTCTCTCGTGGGGTGCAACGATTGCTCTGCTTGCGAACCGATGCAGTCGCCTCGGACAGCTTCCGACACAATCAATCTCGACCGCTGCGCGCAACGATTTTTCGCTTTAAAAATACCCCGGCGCGTTCTTGTTTTCCATTGAACCGAGCGTGGGCTCGAACGATCCTCGATTCCATTCACGTTAGGATTCAATGGAATCGAGTAGCTGGAATAATTCGAGATCGATAGATGCTAGGAAGTCGACCATCAAGGAAGTTCCCTTTTTCACAGTCACTTAAAATTGAAAATTATGAGCATAGGATTGAAACCGAGCACTTCATCGTGCGTGTCTTATTTTGCAGTATCGGTAATAAGTTAACTAGCTTGGTTGCGCTCGGTTGCGCAGCGTTGCACACGCGAAATGCATCGGGCGTGTGCATCTGGATCACAAGGGAGCGGGTGGATAACCGTTTCAAGGTGAATTTATAGAGGACTGGACAGATTATTTGTGGAGCCGAGCTCTGAACTTGTATCTTGCACACCCCGATTCATTGTCCCAACATCCACGAGCTGGTGTATAAATCTTTTGGGATTCGGAGCAATTCGGAGACGAAGAATTCCCGCGACGACAAGGCGAATGTATTTCGGTGCGGAGCTAGGAACAGGTTTGAAATCCGCGTCCGCGATGACGCGACAAGAAGCGTGAGCACTTTTACATTCCCGGACCAAGAACCGAGGACCCGGAACAACGAGAAAGCGAGCAGCGCCGAATTTCAAGAGGCGAATTCTTCGTTAATGCAATTTGATTACTCGAATTTGCGCGGCTGGCTTTCCCTTTCGATTTCTCTTTTTACTTTTAAACCATAAAGCGACAATGTTTAAATACATTATTGGTGAAAGGATCCGTTGGTATGCGAAGCTGCTAAGATAATCAGTCGAAATATCCTTCTGCCTGTGGCAGAACGCTTCTCTTCGTTTCCGCTTCGTTTCGACGATAACCGCGTTAATTAAACCGTTCATCCGGAGCTAATGAATAGTTGCCTTGAACAATCCGTAGACTTTTCTCGGAACCGTTCAACTTTCCTTCTCTTTTCTGTCATTACGCGTTTCTTCTTGTTTCTGCGGATTTTCATTTCATTCGCGTGGCCTATTTTCAAGCGATTCGTTCTAGGCTAGAAATGAGAAGTGGATTGGTTTGGAATGGAACGGTGGCGAGAGGAGAGTCTTTATTGCGCGCCCCTTTTCGTTGGGATTTTCATCCGATATCCGGGGAAAAATCCGCGCCTATCGTGGAAAATTCATTTCGAGTCCCATGTTCTCGGGTCCGTTTTCGTATCTAGGCCAATGTACTTGAAATCTCTCGATACATGCAGCCGAGCTGCACCCCGAAAACGAGTGCATTATATTAGCGGAGAAGTCAGGGTGACGGAGAGGAGTTGAAGTGCTCGGGGAAAACTATAGAGAGGATGGACGACGAAAAAGGGCGAACGAGAGGGTAGACGGTCGAGGAGTATAGAGCAAAAATGAAATGTGGCGATCAAGGGAGGGATGCAGGAAAGGAGAGAAGAGAAAAAGGTGGTGCACAGTCAGCGAGTGCAGTAAAAGGGGATTCTCAGGGAGACGAGGATGAAGAGACGAATCCAGGAGAGTGGCGAACGGATGCAGAGGGAGAGGAGAAGGAAGTTACAGGTATAGGACTGAAAATGAAAATAGGGGAGGAAGGAGAGCCGCGAAAAGTCGAGGGTTGAGCAAAAAAAAAGGAGACTGATGAATGTAATTCGTACAACCACCCCACTCTAGTGTAAGATGCACAATCTATCCTGTACCCCCGTCTGTGCTTTGCTCCTCGGTGCTTTTACTCGGCCGAAGCACGATGTCGGCGAACCGTGTGTCTCGAAGTAGGTCAGTTCTCAATGACGATGCCGCGGGACAGCCTGTGTCTTCGTGCATGCGCACACAGCTGGCCAATGCACATGCAGGTCGCCGATGCAATGTGCCTCTGCTGCTGCGCTCTTCTATCTTTGAACTGTGCGCGCCGAGCGTTGTCCGCCTTTAACCCTTTGTCCTGCTCCGCCGAGATTCACCAGCTTCGAGCTCTGACGTTGCTTCCTCCTTCCTGGATCCGGGACAGCTCGACCTTTCCTCCCCCGCGGCCTACTTTTGGCGATTTTCTTTGATCGCTGGGGCAAGGTGCTTGCTCCGCTTCCTTCTTGTCACGCTGTATGAGCAATTAGTAGTATACCTTTTGGACTATGCTATAAAATAAAAGAGAAACTACTGATGCATGTAAATTAAGTACTTTAGCTTATCTGCCTCAATCGTATCGAATCAATTGAAAATGCCAGCGAGGTAGAAGGGGCACAAGAAGCTACTCCGGTGTTTGCTACACGGAAATTGGCTTTTGGCCGAAGAAGCGCCTAGCTCTTTTAAGCAACTTCCTTCAATGAAACGAAGAAAGAACGGGATACGACAGGGACGAAGGGGGAGGGCTAGCTAGAGGGTGTCGATGAGAAGCTGCTGTAGCAGCTAGACCAGGTCATATCAATTTGTTTCATCAAGCAAAGTGTGCATAATGCGTATAATACACGCGTGGAAGTCGGGATCGTGTTGTTCGTAGCCTCGTACCTATGTTCGTGCTCGATATCTCGATTATCGAGCGTCCCAGTTCAGAAGCGGAATATGGGACATTCCGCAGCCGCGTACCTGCTGCGCCCTGCAGCTTCGGGGACTACGAGGTCATCCGGGCGATCCGCCATCTCTTGCCCCTCCTTTCCACCCCTTTTCTCTGTTAATTATTTATACTCTCGTAGTAGTGTCTATACGGTATACGCATATCTATCATCGTTATCGAGCTCTAATCAGTTGCCATATAAAGCTGACTGCTCCTGTGAAAGCTTTCGGTGTCCCAGTTGAATAGTAACGTTACCGCGTGAAGTTTGAATACGGTGTCCCATTACCGAGACGTGCTTTCAGCTACAAACTATTGAGGGACAGACGAAATTGGCCGAACAGCTCGTAGAACTACGCTTGCAGCTATTTTTCAATTAATAATGTAGGTGGCTGTCGTTTCGACACTAGAATTAGGTAGAAGGCGCCGCTAACGTGGCTCAATTGAGAGCTTCGTGTTTCAAATCCGGTCGGCCGATCCTTCTAATCTTTCCACGACGACAAATGTAACTACCAGCACCACAGATGGAACTACTACCATAACTACCAGCATTTTGTTCAATTTTAGTGACCTAAACTTCTCCTATTCGGTGCGAAACATTGCTTGAAAATACACATTTGAAACTTCTCTATAAATTGAGGTCAACATGTTTTAATTGGACATTCGAGGTTCATTTATTTTTCATTGTATTATGCAGAGAGTACGCGACTCTTGTCACGTGTAGGCGATTCGATGCACTTTTGCACCTACGTCGTCACAGGTGCTTATCATTGATTTAAAGAGTAGGTCACAGATGCGCACCTGCTGCGCCAGAAAATTCGCGTTTGGCCGTATCTGAAGCCCATTCTTTATTCTCCTTATTTTTCTGTTTCAGGTAAGTCCGATGACGATGAATCCTCGTGCTTTGACTCTTTACACACGTGAGTAATTTCCTGAATTTTTATCTCGTCAAGAGAGAAATAATCCTTGGCATACCCTAAAACGGTTCCTATAATCCTGCCGCTCTAAAAAAAAAAATCACCAAGGATATTGCCGCAGGAGGATGATTCTCATCGGCGACACGATGGTCTATCAATTACTTTTACTTTTAAACCGACTGAGAGATGCCGTGACACAGATCGGCCGAGCCAGCGAACGAAACGTCGCGTCGTGTGTACACAGATTTCTCACACCTACGCGAACGTTCAACCTCGACATCTGGGACAGGCTGCAGTTGCGAACCTGTCTCGCTGCAACTGCAACTGCGACTCCACGACCGAGGTCATCCAGCCAGTTTTGCCGCTCTTTTTCTCTTTCTCCCACGTGCATAGCTCTTCTGGCGGCTTTTTCACTTTCTTTCGCATTCCTGGCCGTGGTTCCGCGAGAACGACCACGAATTTCACGCGCTGTTGGTATCGTCCGTTCATTTTTTTTTTTCGAGATATGAATCAGGATATCCATTTGTTTTTAATGAAAATATTGATATTACGTGCCGAAGCTCGATCCAGTGAAGTTGCATTATCGATGACTGCCGTCTGATTTATTATCGACATTACTCCTTGCCGTTCCATCCGTGGGCAGAAACTTTCACCGCTTCCTCGGAAATCAATTTGCACTCTCGATAACCTTACACCGTACATTCCATTATTTTAATAAGTGCAATTTACTCTTGTGGACGGCCGTGCCCGCGTATCCCTAGATCTTCCACTTTCCACGGATTCCAGAAATATTTCCGGTTGGCCGGAACGAGTGAGGGAACGATTCGTTTCGCGTACAGCCTTATGCGTTCAACGAGAAGAATTCCCGGGGAATGAGATTTCTGCGAATTCATTAAGGGTACCGCCAGTAGGCCTGGCTACATAGATGCTGAACGCTTGAAATAAATGCGTGCATAAAACTTTGCAAGCTGAGAACAGCTGCGTGTACGTTGTGTGAGCTGGCCAGAGATGGAACTGGACTGTGTTCACGTTGATTCCTATCATTCCTAGGTGATTATTCGACTTACTTTCTTTCTAGTCAGAGATAAAAAGCAGGAATGAAATTCTGATTATATCGCCGGCTCGATACTTCACCAGGGGCGTTTTTCATTGGACGCAACTTAGCGACATCGTGATAAGTCATTGTTAGGAGTCCATTGTTCACGATACAATCACTGACTTGACTCCATCTCTAGCATCTGCACACCTGTGCACCGTCTTTACCTGAGTACACCTGGATATAATGCGTTCACGTGTAGCAACAGTTCCTGACCATTCGTGGGAAGAGGCAGAGTAGCTAAACGACGGTATAACTCGTGGCGTTCCACATCGAAAAATCGAAAGTTTCACCGTGACTAACTCGACTGTGAATCAGGATGAGGAGGGTAACATTAAGTATTGAAAGAGCCAGCGCAAATTGCGAGACATTCGGAATCTTGAAGCTTGCGACTTTAGATCAAATGAAAGGAATCGCTGGCAACTTGCTTGACGGGATGGATAATCTATAAAAATGTTTCGGGATTGTCTGTAGTGCTTCAACCACAAGTAATATCAAATTATATTTGAATGATATCTCGCCGCTTCTCTTGCAATATCCAGTCTCACCTGCGATCGTCGCGTTGTCGGGGGCCTGAGTACTGCGATGTCGGACACACCACGTGGCCGGCCACGCGACTTGCAGACGCTTGGGAAAAGCTGGAACCAGAAGTGGGAATCTGAGACTCATTGATTACCGCAGGGTTTTCCTCTGTCGATATTCAATGGATACGTGCGTCTGATGGACGGCCTTGGCGCAGTCAGAACGCAAGGGCGGTCTCTGACTACGGTCTAGACGAGTTCCAGTACATCGATAACTTATGGACAACTAGGGCTGATATCAACTTGAAGTCAAGTTATAGGTTTAATCGACTTTTACTTCAGTCAGAGTATAGATTTTGATGAAGTATTCATGCGAACTTGAGAAGTAGTGTTCTTGGCAGTCGTGGCCTTTCTGGATCGAAAAGTTTCAAGTAGGAATCGCCGATGCACATCATTTTTGTCCAACCACTTTTGTTAGAGAAATTATTGCATTTTACTGCTGGGTCGAATTGTGGAAGTTCTCTACGTCGAGGGACGCGGCAGGCGTGGTTTTATGGTGGTTGTCTGCAAAGATTGGATTACGTCTCGTTGCAGCGATGAAGTGTTTAATTGAGTCTGATGTCATTCAGGAATGGTGTTTATTGCAGCTGCTAATTGGAGTTTGTTTCGCCGGGCTGGATTTTCGTCAGGTGATTAGCACAAGCCTATCTAAGTTATCGCGTTTAGAACTTTTAAGAGAACGACATTTATCATGCGAGGCATTATGCGAGCGGTCGGAGAAAAAGCGAGTTGCTCTGAGAAAAGAAAAGCAAGAACGACCAGGTTCGACTTTCGTTGGCGTTGCTTCTCGCTCTCGACCGCGGTGCTCTAATGGCATGATCTTCATGTCCTAGTTTCCATATTAAACTCTTGCTTTCTTTTGGGACGTCGTGGGACGAGATATCGGACAGGCTCATCTTTCACTCTTGTTTTCGTTCGATTCTCTCTTCTCTGCCCTCCTCTTGTTCCTTTCATTACCTTTTTCGTTTATTGTGCCACGAAAAACTGAATCACAGTTCCCTTCGATCATGATTCTGCAGTTGAATCTAATGTTGGGAACTCCAGAGTGAACTCACTTTCGCCATACATTGACTCGTACTACTGCGTGCATTGTCGCTGATGCGGAGACGGTGAGAAAATTGTGAATTTTCACTTGGGCAATTAGTTTTGTGTCGCAGCTCGTAATTCTGCTTTAATTTGTCTCCTATTTTTTTTTTCTTTCCTGAACACGATCGAGATCGAGATTTTTCTATTGTTCGCAGCACGAGGATTACTTTCGCTGCTTTCGATCAGACAGCTGTGATTTAACAATCACAACTTGAGCGATGCACGACTTTCATCCTAGTTTGATTGCAGCTCGCCTTCTATGCGATCTACAATTATTTCAAGTTGAAGTAGAATTAGACTCCCTCTGGCTGGTCGTTTTAGAAGGGAAATTAACATCCGTGTAATTGTACTTTCGATTGTTCGCGGGGAAATGTTTCTCTGTTAATACAATCTAAGGATGAGCCAGCGATATGCATTTTAATTATATTCTGGATTGATATTCGATGTCACGACAAAGAATCGATGGAAATTAGAAAATTATAGCATACCCAAAAAAACTTGTAATTATTCCGCGATAGAGGTAGAGTTGCGTGCCGCTACTCGCGAGCATATCGAATTAATAAAAAATGAAAATCGTCCGGCACTCGTTGCATCCAGTTTTTAGCGGCGTTTATTATTTATTGTTCCGTAGAAATTGCTCGGATTATTCTCGAGCGTCTATTGGTGCGGCGCTCCGCGTCCATGCGAGCGTATCACCGTAAACCAGATTCAAGATCAGGTTCAGCGAGTTTGCTGGGAACATCAAAGTAGAATATAAATCTCGCTGCTTTCCACTTACTTTCTTGCGGTTATTTGCAAAGATTCGTGACACGCGTTAACCGTGCTCTAACCGTCGATCGAAAGTGAATCGCTCGAGAAGTGGGAAACTGGATCATTGAGAAATTCAATCCGTTTATGACATTTAACTTGACACGATCTGTCGTGCGTCGTTGATTCGCTATCAATCTGAAAAGTGACAGCGACTTGAAATGAGTTTTCGATTAGCTAGAGAACAAGCAAACTTCCATCCTTTATACTACACGTTTGTGGAGTGACCCTCGCTTTTTTTCCGCTTACCGAATCAGCCAGAGGACTATTATTCTAATTTCAATTGGGGTTGCTGTATCGACCGAAGTGATCCGGTTTCTGGTCCCCGACCAGGAAAAATATTTCCGCGCAAAAAGCGGACGATCGATGATTTTTCCACTGCGAATGCTTGGAGATTCTCAGAGCAACCGGTTCGCGATCGATCCGGATGGTTCTGTACACGCGCGTTGAACAGCGACGGCAAAATACTGTTTCAAAAGGGCAATTGACCGTGAAAGGGTGGCAAAAAGTGTGCCACGGATGCAGGACATGCGGCATTGTCTCGACAAAGGCCGACACGACGATTCGACGCGGAAGGATTCCCGTGTTCTTTGTTTCACAGACCTTCTTGCTTTCCAGTTCAACCCTTTCTATGTTCCTCCACGCTTGTTTTGCAGTCGGACGTTCATTCTTGTGCGCAACGGTGGGCTATTATGCAAAGAGAGGAGCCTCAACTCCGATTATGTTGAAAAATCACGCGATTACATGCTCGACCTTTCGAGCCGACAGTTTCTTTTGGGTCGCTCTGTACAACAACGTGGTGCACGCTGGCATTGAGTTGCAGTCGTAGTAGAATAGAGCAACTAACCACGAGACGTCAGTAGGACAGTGAAAGGCGACCTAGACCAAGTCTCTCCGTCGCAGCGCCGCTGGAACTTGACGAGGAACACTTCACTTTTCGTGATACCGATGAAATCGGGACAAGTTGCGGCATTTGCCTCCTTTCGCGATCGAAGGATGTGTACCCCCCAGTGCAAATAAACGGTCGATCGATGCTATTACATTTTGACCGATTGTTCAGAAGCGGAAGAACAGCTGTTGGCGAGTTTTACAGCGGAAAAGCATGCACGTGGGTTCCCTGCGCGAGAACTCTTACGAGACATTCGGAGTCGTCATTCAAGCCTACGGCGGCATACCACGACAATTTATTACCGGAAATTTCTTTTCTCGTTGCATCATAGCCGGTTCCACGAGAGTCTATGAAATATCGAACGAAGTCATAACGCGAATAGAAATTCCTACCGACGTGGACAATCTAACGACGTGGCTATTAACTCTACCTAGTGAAACCAATTAAGTCATGAAGTTTCTTCGCATAAGTAGGAACTCTCCACGAATCATCGGAAACCGTACTTAGGCTTGGCTCGAAACAAAAAGTTACACATCGCGATAAATCTTGGCAGACAAAGTCGAAGAAGCAACGAGATGGTCTGCCTAAAATTATACTCGTTCTGCTGGCGATAAACAAACCGTTTCGCTTGGAATAACATCCAGAAAGGAAACCCACACGGTTGAGGAAAAAAAACTGCTATCGAACGGTCCCTGTGCGAAATGGGCGTCGGGATGGAACCGGCATAATTAATAAGCCGACTTGTTTTTTTTTTTACAAAAAAATTAGTCGCTTGGAAAACGATTAAAGCATCGATGGGGAACAGTCGCGGGGACGGCCGGATCTTGGCTGGTCGTTTACGGTGAAGATTTTCACTCGGAGCATCAGAGTTGTCCGAAAAGGATTTACAATCGGCAAAAAGGCGACCGTCGCGGAGTTTCGCCATCGGGAACGCGCCACGAGAGAGTCGGCACGCTTGGGGCCCTTTCGATTTCGTTCCGATTGCTGACCTCGATGTGTGTGTCGACATTGCCCTCCTTAACGGCGAAAGTTCTACGGCTAATTGAACTTCTTAATCTGCGGCTGTTTCCCTCGTGGTCGCAGCGATCGTTCCTCCAGACGAATCTCAGCTGCTTCCTGATCGAAGCCTCGACTCATTAATGTATGAAGATTATATTCACAGCGTTGGAGTAGTTTTATTTCGTTGACAAAAACGAATGTGATTTATTGGTCGGCGACTTCCTGTACGAGGCTTCAAGGTTGGATTTCATAAAATATCCTGTTTAAACCGCCGGCTGAATTCATTTGTAGAGTCACGTGTAGAACGGATGGGGAGCCCATCGCCAGAAATGTTCAAATTTCTCGGTGTGAGAATGCCGGCCGAGAAAATCGATTCACAGAAGGTTGTTCCCTCAGCGTACACGTGTGGTTTAAACATCAACGGGTCAATGGCGTGGAGAACGACGCTGCAGCGTAAAACACATTTGTATTCTTGGACAGTGTTTTTCGGAGGTCGGTTACCGTGCCCGGTCAATTAACATCGAAATAAAATCCGCTCGTGCGCCGCGCCACGCGTTTTATTATCATGCACGAGCCCGTTGGGCAGGAAGTTTCTTAGACGGACGCCTCTTGAATCATTCTGCCCGCTAACGAAATCGTTCCTCGACTCGTCTGTAAATTCCTCTTCTCGTTTAGTGTCGTTTCGTCCATTCACGTGTGCAGTCGGACGCGGTTGCTTTGGAAATACTGTCAGTGCATTAGGGAACAGTGTCCTACACCGCAACCTGAATAGAAGACCAAGGAGCGAAGAAAGTGCGATCGGGGACTTTGGAGCACCCGGTACGTGCATAGCTGGATTCGCGTTCTAGTCCACAGACTCCTGCTCACTGTCAGTGAAAACCGCATCCGTAGGATAGTCGGTGCAATGGAACGCAAGGGAAATGAGGAAAGTCGGGCACCGATGAAAGTGAAAGGACACTGGCTACAGGCTGCTTCAGCCAGCCTGTTTCCCTTCTGTCAGTCACACGGAGAAACGATTTCTGTCGCGTACCGTTCACCTTTTTATCTGTAACAGAATCCTATGCAATATCGTATGCCCATCGATCGCTTTCTACACATCGGAAAAGTATCCACGCATGATTTTTAAATAAATTTGAATGTTCTACAGCGCGTTTCTTCTTGAATTCGATGCGAGGTTCTGTTAATTTTTTTTTTTTCGACATTTCGATAGAGCCATAGGTCGTTGAAGGTCGAGGAATTTCATTTACTGTGGAACAAAGCCAATCGCGATTTCGCAGAATCGCGGTAGGTGACTGGAGAGACCGTCGTTATAAATAATGCCGTGGAGCAAACAAGTTGGACATTTAAAAATACCGAGTGCATCTCGAAAGCGTCTCGAACGGATGATAAATCGCACCCGCGAGTTTGACGATTTATTCCTGGACACTTTTCAGTCGTTCCTTTTTTCCCTTCCATCGATGCAAAATATCCGAGATCGAGATCTTACCTTGCGGTCGAACTAAACTTCGTCGCAAAAAATTCATCATTTTGCATGGCAAAAAAAGAAGAATCGTATGATATTCATCGGAGCCCAGTAAGTTCTAAATTTATGAGACACATTTTTTTGTAATTTCTGGTTGCAGGTGGACCGTTCGAATGAAAGTCGTTTGAGGAATCAAGCCGATCAGTTCCTCTCGCGAGGAACAATCCCGGACAAAGTGTAGTGCGGTGTACGAGGAAAACGTGCCAGCAAAGAGTTTATCAATTATCGGAGGATACGATGGCAGGGGAGGACACGCAAATCCTGGCGAGCGGAAACGTCGAGGCGTTGACAATAATTCCACCGAAGATGGCGAACGGAAACGGACTCCTTTGCGGGAAGCAGCACAACAACAACGGTTCGATGCCCAATGGGAAGCTGCACGAGATCTCCGCGTTGGAAAATGGCAAGCTGATCATGTCGGACGAAAAATCGAGTAGTCTTAACACGGATTTCGATGATGCCGATGTTTCCTGCGGCTGGGGCCCTTGTAGGCCGCACTGGCTTCAGCATTTCGCTACGAAACAGGCTTTCCTGGTCACCTTTTGCATCACCTGGGTGGGTGTCTGGGACCAGTTTCACTTAATAGGAGACTTAGGCATTCTATCCGAAGGAAAATTATTTTTAAATCGATCTTCCGTATTGGTTCTTGATTTGCAGGTTCTCCAAGGAATGTATTACACGTATTTCGTCTCCGTGATCACGACGATCGAGAAGTTGTTTCAAATTCAGTCGAAGACCACTGGTATCATAATGTCGGCAACGGAAATCGGCCAGATCGGTTCTTCTCTCCTACTTACGTACTACGGGGGCCAAGGGCATCGGCCTAAGTGGATCGCTTGGGGCATGATCCTGTTCGCGGTGAGCTCGTTCACCTGCTCGATGCCCCATTTTATCTTCGGCGAACAGCTGATCCATCAGAACGAAATGTTCATCAGCGGTGCGGGACCCGAGGGGGGCGACCCGAACAACACCAACCCGATCCCTGCGAATCTTTGCAAGATACAGGATCGGCTGGAGAACATTACGCTCGATAGGTGAGCTTTTAAATAATAAAGCACATTATTATTCCCGAGGCTCATAGGTGATCCACGTATCGCATGCATATTTTTAGAGCATTCGATGTCGTTAGAGCGATAGGTACAACTTCCCTTTCGACCCATTTCTGCTTGCCCGCATCCATTCCTTCGTAATCGATCGTATGTTTATTTAATGAGTTTGTTCTCCTACCTGCCTGCCTGCTCTCCTTAGCTGCAGAGGAATAATTGCTCAACGAAAAACGTTCAAACAATTATCCCTTGCGTTTTAGTATCATTGTGGATATTATTTTGTTCGAAGCTGGCTCTCGTCTACAACGCCTGGCCAAGCGAACACGATGAACTCCTGCGAGGGTGACTCGTTGACCAAGCAGAGAATCCAGAGTAAAATAACCACCGTGGTCCTGGCTATATTTTTCGTCTCCTTATTGGGCGTTGGTATGGGACAGACGGCGGTTTACACCCTTGGTATCCCTTACATCGATGACAATGTGGCCAGCAGGGAAAGCCCTCTTTATTTTGGTAAGAACGCAATCCCATCCCTTATGCTTGTATCAGACCACAGACAACAGAGAACAAATAGAGGGTAGTTTGAATTTTTTGGCGAAGGAAATATTAAATTGCATATTTAATGTGCGTCGAACACGGATTTTTCTCATTCAATTATCTTTGTGTCAATTTTTATTGATGGTTGCACCGATGTATTTTATTACAGCGATCACCATAGGGGTAAGGATACTTGGGCCAGCCTTAGGCTTCATTCTGGGCTCATTCTGCACCATGATTTACGCGGATTTGTCGGCAAACCCGCAGATCACCCCTACGGACCCAAGATGGGTCGGAGCATGGTGGCTCGGTAAATTAAAATTTCTCACAATTAGAATATAACAGGCTTCTCCGTTTTCAAGTAGTAAAATTTCAATTCTAGTTAAATTTCTAAACGATTTAAAAAAGAATAGGTCAAGGGGAATGCTAATAAAAAGGACCCGAAATATTTTGTTTCAGGTTTGGTTCTAATATCTGCGATGTTGATGCTGGTCAGCATAGGAATGTTCGCGTTCCCGACGCGGTTGCCTGCGAGCAGAACGCCGCCGAAAGGAGCGGACGCAAAAAAGCCTAGTCTCCGAGGTGAGCTCTCATTTATCGTGGCGACACGAATTGTTCGTCAGGAAGGCTATCGATTTAATTTGATTTTATGGTTTCCCATAAGCCCTTCCGCGCATCCAGTAAAATTAGCCGGGGAAGGTTCGATGCGAAAGATAAAAGTAACATAATCTATTACATCCGGTCGCTCGTTGACTCCTTTTCACTTTCGTATCATTCGTAGTCCGTCGACTCGGGGTTCGTCTAAATGATTATGTCCTTCGTAAAAACAGTACGGGCATTATGCGTTTGGCGGAGGTCTCTCAGGGCCCAAAGGACAAGTCCAATAACGTGATCTTTGAAGCGTGAACCTTGCAGTCAAGGTCAGTGGCGAATTTAGCCGGCGTGTGTCTGTTCGTTCGATCGTGAGCACGCAGGCTAACGCTTTCTGAAACACGGCCAAGCCCTTTTCTGGGAACCCCTTGCGCTTTGGACAGCGGAGCGACCCTCCGCGCGTTATGCTTGCTGCGCGCTTCGTTGAAACTTTCGATCAAAGGTCCGGCAGAAACAAAATCGAACTTGATTGGAAACAAATGTATTTACCGTTATCATACTTCGATGCGTCCTAAGGCCTGCGGTTTTCTACCCTTGACCGACAAGTGTGCCGGAATGCTGTTCCTGAAAGAGGCAGCTGCTCAAAATGCAGCACGAATCGCATCGATAATACAGCTCGAACATTCGAGTGCGGCACGTGCAGCTCTCAGCTGCACAGCATTGTGCACGATTATCCCGATTAGCAAAGTTCCTCCGACTACTGCAACAAATCGAGTTGCGTATAGTTCCCCGAGAATTCGGTTCCCTCCGAGCCGTGTATCTCGAGCAGGCGACGAAAAGGGAGAACCATTGTGCAAACATATTGGCGTGTGTCGCATCTCGACGCGTTTCTGGTGTGCTACGTCGAACGAGGTGTAGCAGGTAGCTGAGATAAGTCCTGGCCCCTTGGGGAACGAATCCGAACGCGTCCAGAGTAGAACAGGACCGTATATGCACGCAGAAATAATGCACTTCGCGCGTGCCTACCGAGCGCTATGCACGAGACATGACCGTGAACTTGCCCCACCTAGTGCACCAGTCGGTCAGTCATCATTATTAACCCACACACGGGGCCTACCCCGTCACACACCCGCCGATCCTTACTCCTACGTGCACATGGCACACCGGAGGGACGAGAAATCCGGATGCGATCCGGACCTCTCGGCTCTTTTTCAAAGGAACTTGCAGAATCTGCTAGCTCTGAACATCTCTGATTAAAAGATATTAACAGCATCTCACAGGACCACTCTTCGTGTCTCTAGAGTTCTAAGCAGAAGCCATTTCGTACGTTACTCGCAAAGGGCCACCCTGTATGTGCATGCTGCAGGATTGTCGCGATAATACACAGAGTGCAATGTTAGTCACGTTTGTCTACTCATGGTCTGCAGGACTTGTCTATGCTGGGTTGCCGCGGCTCTAGCCTGCACTTCCAAGAAGCCTAGAGCAGTCCTAGGCATCCTTAATGTTGCTTTCCAGCGAAGGTTTCTCGTTGGAAAACCTCGTACAAAGGTAGACAGCGGCGTCGTGCCTCGCTCTCTGCCTCTGCTTCATGCAGGAATTCGCGTTTTTGTGATTGCGATTAAAAATTGATGCCTCATCCGATCACGCTACGTTGCTTCTTCTTTAACATTCCTTCGTTTCCATTGTTTTTTTCTCAATTGGTTTTCACTTTTCTCTCTCAACCGAGAGAAGAGGCTGAGGATTTTCGATTCGTTAAACATTCAAGATCAATCATAAGACAATCAAAGGAAGCTTCATTGAAATTCACTTTCTATCGATAGCATAATGAAGGTACAAGCTTGTTCACGAAGGCTGGCCTTGCTCGATCGACAGCGCTCGATTCGCTGCTAATTACAAAGTTACGAGCAGCGAAAGAAAAGAGAAGCAAAATGAATTCTTATCAGGATCTTGAAAAAAGTGCCTCCACGTCTCGCGAAACCTTTATCATTCTCTCTACCGAAGATCGATCCTCGTTTTCCACGGGTTGCCGCCCGGTATCACCGCTACGTTTCCTTTTTCTCATCCGTTTCTCGTTTTTACAGCTCGGGGCGGTTTCAGACTGCCCACCTATTCGTCGCGAGCGATTGCTTCGTCGTGTCACTTTGGAAAATAGAACGAAGGGAAACTCGATCGCCGGTTAATTAGCTCGTCGTTCTTAATCGAGCACATAAATATCGGAGATCGGTGGCTCTGTCAGATTCGCGGCTCTCCGGATCGTCATTTTTATCGTAATCTTTCAACAGAGCTTGATAGAGCTATCGCTGTAGTCGAGGGAAAAAATCATGACAGATACGATAGCAAGCTGAAACCTAGATTGAAAGTTTAGCGAAAGCATAGAGAATAACTGTCGTGTAAATGGTTTGGCTGCAGGTCGCGATGCGTGGCTCGGTGCGCTCGCTACACCTCACCTTCTCTCTACCTGTTGCAGACTTCCCTAAAGCGGTGAAGAGGCTGTTGAAGAACGACATTCTTATGTTCCGGACGGCCAGCAGCGTGCTGCACATTCTACCGATCGCCGGCCTCTACACTTTCCTGCCAAAGTACCTCGAGAGCCAATTTCGCTTGCCAGCTCATCATGCGAACATGATCTCAGGTAATTTTTCGCGAATGAACACGCAAGGGAGCTCTTTCCTCGTCCGCCGGTTCTCAAAGATTTTCTATGGGCTAAAAAAAATTGTGTCTTCGAAAAATGAATAACCGAGTAACTTGCGTGTATTTAAAACGGATCGAACGTCGAGTGCCCCAAAGTCATTTTGACGGGAGCGCTGGTATCTGATTCGTGCCCATTTTTTTTTCCCACAGGTGTCGGTGGTATTTTAGTAATGGGTCTGGGTATTATAATTAGCGGAGTGTTTATTCTGAGGGCGAAGCCTAACGCCAGGTTCGTCGCAGCCTGGATCGCCTTCACAGCTGTAGTTTACGCGATTGGCATGGGCGTGCTGATGTTCATCGGCTGCCCCATGAACGATTTCGCTGGTCTAGTTTCGCATTCCAACGGGTGAGATTCGATTCCTTCCCTCTGCGAAATATACATACAGATAGTTCCCTGCTTGCTAATTAATTGTTACCTTTTTTTTTTAACAGACATTGAAATAGGAATTCACTTTAAGAACGATGCAATATTTTTAGTTTGTCCAGTTTCGAGCCGACCTGCGAGGCTACTTGCGACTGTGCTCAAAAGAAGTTCAGCCCGGTCTGCGGTGCTGATGGGAAAACCTATTTTTCCGCGTGCCACGCGGGTTGCTCCAATTATACGGTGGTCGATGGCAAGGTGGCTTCGGTGAGTACCCTTCGAAATGTATTATTAATGACACAGACGTGCAGCTAAACGATGGAATTGCGATTTCGTACGGTCTCCGATTACACGCGCAATCAGGATGCAAGAATAAATTTCCTTCCGAACGTTTGTCCCAGCGATTATTAGGTAGTAATTTTTATTTCGTGGTAGGACAGTAATGTTTCATTTAATTAAGCGCACGCCTGTAAAAATTGTGGAATTTTTCCAACGTTGATTTCGCGGTTTTCAGTTTTACAACTGCCAGTGCATCGGGTCGAACCTAACGATACCAGAAACGGCCAGCATAGCGACGATCGGTTACTGCGAGCTCGAGTGCAGTAACTTTTGGGTTTATATGGTCCTGTTCTCGGTGTTCGTTTTCATCCACTCGACCAGCGAAGTGGGCTCCATGCTGCTGATCCTACGGTGCGTGGACCCACGGGACAAGGCGATGGCTTTGGGGCTCATACAATTCGCCATCGGCCTTTTCGGTAATTAATACTCTCTGACCGTTCATTATACCCCCGTCTGATTAGGTAAAAATTCCGAAATAAATTTGTCACACAACGGATCCATCCGTTCGTTCGGTCGGTTTCAGGTAACGTTCCGTGTCCAATCGTTTATGGTGCTGTGGTGGACTCTGCTTGTCTCGTATGGGAATTCGCTTGCGGCGAGCGAGGTGCCTGCTGGCTTTACGACTCCAATGTCTTTAGAATGTTCTATCACGGTACGTACGCGACCGAAAAGAAATTTGCGGTGAGGAGAAGTGAGAAATACATGAATCTCTTCTCCCATTGGTTTCTACTCCATGCAGCGCTGACGCTACATTTTTCACACACCCCTCGGGAAATAATTTAGTTAGCCCAGAACTGTCGTAAATCAATAAATCATTGTTTTCTTGATCGATTTTATCAGGGACAACGGGTGGGATCCTGATTCTGGCGTTCGTGGTGGACATAGTGGTGTGGTACAAAGCGGGGAGCATCAATTTCGTGGAGGAACCGGAAGCGGAGGACGGCACGGTGGAGGAAATGGCCACTCTGAAGTCGCAGGACGCCCAGGTGGTGGATAACGATTATTTATGAAAGGGTCCTGGCCGACTTCGATGGTGTTTCATGAAGCACAGATCTGAATCCAGCGTCGTGACGCGGAGCAGCGGGTGACGAGACGTTTCTATACCAGAACTCGGTGCCAGTAGCGCGCTAGAAGACGGATCGACGATCGGCGTCGATCTCTGTGTCACGTTTGAGCTTCATAAGCTCCGAAGTCCGATCGCACCTTCGACGACGACGGGAAGCTAGCATTTTAGACGGAACGACGATACTGGTGCACGCGTCAATCGCCTTTCGGTACTTGTAGGGAGACGAGGGTCGAGTAACGAGTTGAACGACGAGATAGTTTATCGATGGAGGTGGTGCTGGGCCACGGATATGCCCGACGTTTCTGAAGAGGCTGTATCGAGGTTTCGAGCGAGTGCAGGACACGCCACGGTGAAGAGTTTTTCCTCGTGGTGACATCGAAGAACAATGATCTTGAGGTTGAAAGAAGGCGGTGCAAGATGCGGAAGTCAGGTAGGATGGAACAAGAGGGAAGGGAGAGTGGAAACTGTCGATATATGTAGATGCTCGGATCTCAGGCGAGCTTCTTTAGGCACTACCGTCCGTATTTCGCTCTGGAAATACATACCTAGGCGTAGGTAAGAAAACTGTACGTACAAGTGATTCACATGGTATGCATGTATGTCGGTATTTGTCTCAAACGAAAAATGCGCGAGTATATCGTGGTTTGCTCGAAACGAAGTCTGAACGGGGAGATCATCACGATGACTAACGGGGGGGAAAAAGAAGCGAGGAGAATGTGGGTGCGAATGGAGAAACGCGAAGATACAGAGGACATATTTTTAGACGATTCGACGATGAGACTGGGTGCTAGAGCGAACAAAGAGTTAAGGAGGCGATCGCGAAGATTGAATAGTTCGAAGGGAAAGAGAATATACATAGGTGGTGGGTGTCAAAAGGGGAAAAACAAGAAACGAGTTAAAAACGCGTAATTTAGGATACGTATTAATCGCAGTAAAGTTCATGTTTATTCTATTCAGGGGCATTGCTAATATATTACACAATTTTCCATTTAGTTAAACAAGGAAAAGACTCGGCTAAAGTTAATGGAATTCAATGAAATTATTCGTAATTAAAAAAAGAAAACCTTCAATCGGAAGACGGCGCTCCGTTTTGATCGATCTTGTTGAACATAATTAATACGAGGAACGAAGAATATATTTTTCGAGATTTTTATGTTTGAACGGTTATGTATTTCTCCATCTCATAAAAACCAGGGAGCCTGTCCAGAAACGAGGGTGAAGGGAAATAGTAATAATAATAATACGTGTGTAACGATTTTAAAATTAAATGATTACACTCTTCGATATAATTCATTGCCACTTGTTAGTGGCAAAAATAGAAGATATCGATTGCTACGGCAACTTTCCTTTATGCTCGAAAAAAAAAATGAAAATCTTCACGGCACTGAGCAAGCTATAAACATCTGCTAACTTTTTCCAAACTCCGAGGAAGAAATTTGTACACCGTCAAGTGGGGTCGAACGAGCTATTAATCTTACGAGGCGACCTATCTTCGGTCTAGAAGCATCTTGTCGTCTCGATAAGAAGCGAACGATCGCGGGAAATTATTTTTGTTACAATCGTACCTCTTACCAAAGAACGACGAGTAGCAAGAAAGGAAGATTTACGATTGATTCGATTCTCCACGAGAGGCAAAAGCATCCAAGGAGTTGTTCTAGGCTGCGGTTAGAACGAGGATTTCAACCTTTTCGGTGTGCAGTCGTCAGTTTTCCACCGGAAGGATTGAAAAGTGTTACATTATATACATTGTATGTGTTTACGTAAATACATGTGCATCGATGTACCGTAAGTGTTTGTCGTTGATCTCTATCGAGAATTGTATTTTTCTATTCGAAGCGATACATAATCTATATTTTAGTCGATCACAGATCGCGTATACGTCACGGCACGTAATAACGTCGAACGAATTTCATCCACTCACGCGACTGATTTCTCGGGGTTCGCCTATTTCAATATTTTTCGTTTCTCCATCCTCTCTGGAGAAGCAATGAAAAAGGAGAGAGGATCTGGGATGTCCTTTTCATTTTTCTTTGATTTATTTACGCGGTCGCTGTCTGCGATACATTGAAAGTCGCGCTCCGTCTCGATCAAATACGCGCCGCGAAAATTGATAGCTGTTAAAAAGATCTTAGGATAGATTTCGAAACGTACCACCCTGAATACGTACATACATACGTAGTCCCTATTTAGAGCTTAGAACTTTTGAGCAACGCTGCCAGAGAAGGGGTTAAGATCTACAACCTTGGTATCATCAGCAAGTTTCCAAGGTTTTTTTTTTGGCGAAGCAGAGTTGTCGAATAGTACGTGTTAGTCGAGTAAAAGTCTATTCTATCGAAAGACAATTATCGTGAGGACTATTTTCCACGTCCCGTTTGACGATCGAAATCATCGCGTGCACAAATTCTTGCAGATTAATCGAGTAGGAACTTGGAAATATTGTATGCAAATGAAAACTGGTCTTATTTGCTCCGTAGACTTTATTCGATGACAAAATGTACAGGAGAAATGAATGTTCGCCAGCGAATTTCGTTTTATTTCTCTTCTCTCGGAAGATGAAATGAGGGAATCGTGTGTGTACTTGTGGGTTTGCCGCGAAACGCAAGATATACATTACATACTGCTGTATATTACGTGTACGATAGAAATGTACATATAGAAAAGTACAATAATTGCCAAAATAATCATGGCGTGGAGCGACAGAGTCTCAAACCTTTATTCCGCTTGTTACGCCAGTCGAGATATTATTATTCACAGGGTGGACAGGTGATTCTACGTGGAGTTAGTTTTATTTGAAGAACGTATTTCAATAATATTTTAAAGAAACGTACATTTTATCTGAAAGCGTCTATGGAAATGATAAGGTTTTTAATCGTAGCGGGAGTAAAGTTCTGATTTACTCTCACCCCTTTCCTCGAATCATTTGTTCGCCATTTACTAAACACGACCATCATTCGCATTACTGTGAGAATTTAACGTGATAGGAATAATGTGAGAATACTGCTCCCTACCTGTAACTGCCAGTCAAGGAAAAGACCTATTTTGTACTAAAAGTCATCGGTCAATTAAATTACTGCCACAAATCGCATTAATTTTCTACAACTTTTTTTAATAGTTACGTTATACAGCGTAATGAACTGACCCATTTACGAATGTAACGCTCAAAACACGTTGGCCTCGGATGTTTATATAACCGGGGGAATTTATTCCACGATCCATGAATTATGAGATAAGGAAACATTCGTTCTTTTATACTAAACGCATGCTGCCTTTCATTGTTTCACCTTTATTCTGTATGCATTTAAAAAGCAGTCCCATTATCCCCGTAGAGTCTCACAGTTTCTCCGAATATGTGTTGATTAAATAAAAAAAAGAAGAAGCAATCACTGGCGAAACATAGAGTATCATAATAATTATATTTTAGTAGAAAAAAAAAAGAATTTATCGATAATATACTTGTAGGATAATCAGCCGCAACAGCGGACACGAGTTTACCTAATTACGGCGTAGTTCTTTAAGAGAACCATAATTGCTAGTCTCTAATTTGCGACGTGCTCGCGTGTAATCGCACGTCTCGGCGGAATATTATCCTGTGGATGGATGTCTTACGAACTGCGTAGTTGGGATAGCTTTATCATTTCGTAAGAACATTTTTCTTTTCTTTTTTTTCTCTTTTTTCTTTACTAATGATTCGATCCACTAGTGTCCTGCCTGTTTCAATTCATTGATTCCTTCGGCGAATTTCAAAAGAAGAGTATTGTTATGCACGACGAATTTCCGAATCTCATTCTGAAGGCTGATTCTCTCTATTTCTACTAAACGTGAAGCTTCTCTTTAATGAATTGTGATAAATGTACTTTTTACACGTGTTTTAACGTTTTTAATTTAAAATGCTGAAGTTGTCCCAACTTTCTAATTATACATACATTCAACATTTATGCGCGTGTATCAAGCGTAAAAAAATCGATGAATAGAAATAACGAAGTGCGGGGAGTATAATGACGAAGAGGAGAAAAAGAAAGGAGAGTATAATGCCATCTTTATGTATACATACGTATATGTATATCGTACTAATGATTACTACAACTTTTTTTGTTTTATTATAATAATATTACTCTTACCATCGCTACTATGGTTTAATCATCATCGACTATCGAATTTTTGGTTACTGAGTGTCGTAATTAATTGATAATTTGCGCGGTCGCGTTTCACCGTTGTAATGTGCGCTTTGATTTTTATACATAATATATTATATGTAATACTGAGAGAATCGATTGCTCTGTAGGAGTCATAAGTGTATTTTGATATAGTAAACGATTCCGTGCGTGCGTCGATAATTATGCATGTATGCGTGTAAATGTAACACGAATAATGCTACATGTGTCCAGGCCCGATTGTCGGACAGCAGCGAAACGAATTTTACATTTATACAGAGGTCGTTTCATTCTCGTAACGTTCTTTTTTTTATTTTCTTGTGCTTATTCTTAAACTAGGTATCGTACAGGTAGTTATTTCTCGTCAACATGAACAGCAATCGTGTATTATTCGTATACAAATTGTGGTGCCTGGCAATTTAATGAAGGAGGTCAGAGATTCATTCGTGCCACCGTAGTTGAGTGATCATGAATCTCATTTAAATTACGGCAAAATTTTTAAATATCCATTCTTTTGAATCTATCATGAAATTATAGCATTTCTTTCACTTATATTGGGGAGGGGGGATGGTAGGGAGGAGAATGCAGAGTTTGCTGTTCATTGAAAATAAGATTCCTCTTGGAAGATGTAACACGCGTTTCAATCGAGACTGTAAATAGCAAATAGCAGGCGTTCGATGGATCTCCACCTTAAGGTTCCCACACTATTCCCAACGTTTAAGTGCCTAAAAGAAAAAAGAAAACCGGAAGAAAACGCGTCTATCCTCCTCGAACCTTCGTTGTCTAGTAATCTAGAAGTGGGTAAGATACTATTTTGATGGCTGGAAACCACGGCGAGATAGATTTTTTCAACGGGCTAACGTACCGTTTCAGGAGTGCTGCAACACACACAGAGACACACTTTCTCTTTGTCGTAGAATCTCAGAGTTGAAACGTTTTACATGATAACATCTGTAAGGCTACCGGTAGAAAGGAACACAATTAAAATGAACAAGAAGGAAATATAAAAAAGGCATATAAAAAAAAAGAGTATATTTACAAGACATAAATGTTTGAAATGACATATTACAGGACACGTTTAAACGAGGAAATGCAAACAAAGGGAAGAACAAGCAGGAATACAACAATCGTCATTCCCACTTCGATGAATTAATAATATACGTATATGCGATATAAATAATATTGACTATATATTATTACATATATATGTTATACATATGTATGTAAAAGACGAAATAGTATTTTATCTGACTGCTAGTTTCACGTGACGGTGAACGGATCGCCGTTCAGCACACCCTCAGCAGATCTCAGCACTCGGACGAAACGAACGTGGATCGTTTATTTTTTATTCGCGTATAAAAGTCCCGCTCGTTTCCGCGGAACGCGTTTTAAGAACACCCATGTTCACAGTGTGCATCGAAAATCGGGATTCACTATGACTATAATATATGTATAAGACACACATGTTCAAAATATATATGTATACATATAATATTTTAGACACAGGTCGGATTTTTCGAATAAATATTACGACTACGTTTCTCTCTTATACTTTATTGCTAAAATTCAACGATGCAACAAATTCTAGAGCACAAAGGATCAATGTACAAATACGACCGAAGTCGAATTAAAAAAAGATGTTCCTCATTTTCGATTTCCATTGACTCAATTAATTATTTTTAAAGAAACAAGATTTATTCGCTAAAAATCCGATCGCCTTCGGTACAATTAAATATTTTAACCCCCGCCCCAGTGATTATATCGTACAAAGAAGCCGCAATTGATTCGCGAAACATCCTGTGAACACACGAGCGCGTGCGTCTATATTAATTATTACAGAATAAATATATATATATATATATATATATAACAGAGCATATATAAATAAAATAATGGAGAAATATATATACATAAAGGTACACGAATATGTGTCCGTGAGAAAAAGAAGAGAAAGGAACCTTGAGGTCTCGGCACAGGTCCCTGGAATCGGAACTACCGCGACAACGAGAGCCGAGATATGTTCTGCTGCGCGTGCAGAGAAGTCAATTTTTCCATTACAAAGTAAAGAAAAACAAAGAAACCCCTTGCATCACTGTAAAATACCTCTAGAACGTTTCACAGTTTAATTAGCCTTCGGGTTATCGATATTTTTCAAACGGTGAGATCGATAAGAAATGAAAGAGAAAGAATTGAGTGGCGTTTAAATGCTTGGTAATCCGAGGGTTAAGACTGATTCAGCAAGCAAGCTATAAGTATGCCAGATCGAGCGTATTTTGTAATTATACTATATTATTATATCATTATTATTATTATTATTATTGTTTGTAATTATGATTACTATCGAATTTGTTTTTAATAAACGGCAGGTGCCATGATTACGAATTTACCGATTAAATTAATTCGCAGTGAATGATCGCAGTTCTATTTCTTTTTCCAAAGAATCCTGCGAGCAGCAATACTCTCATGCCTGCAACCTACTACCTAGTTCAATTAATAAAGCTTCTGTCCGATCAAACTATCGTTTCATGATTGTAACATCGCTAGCATAGAAGAAGAGTTCTCCTCCGTGGGCAAACATTGTCCAAAGGCTTCTAGTAGCAGAGGTTCTTCCGTGACAGCGATCTTGTAATCGTGGAAAGATATTTTCCCGTCTCGATCCACGTCAAGTTTCTTCAAGGCTAATTCAGATAGATCCCTTACCGCCTCTTCAGGATCCTCCTCGCCCGGTTGCTTCAGTAAACAGTTTCTGATGGCATTGGGTTGGAATTACGATAGGTACATGTTGTCGAGTATTAACGATGTAGATATTTACATACTTGAACAATTGAAATATCTCGTCTTTCACGATGAATCCATCGTTGTTCAGATCGTAGACTTTGAAACAGAATTCTATCTTTTCGCGTAGGCTGCCACGAAGGTAGACATCCAATCCCATGATCCATGGCTCCAATCTAATGATTCCCTCGTTCTCTCGGTCCCAGCAGCAAAATATTCGTTCCACTAACGATTCCTCCGTGATCACTTTAAACGTATTGTGCAAAAGCTCGCGGAAAATATTCCTATCGATGCCCTGACGGAAAATCAAGAAATTACCATGGAAATAGTATTTCTCTGTAGACTATAATTGATTTGTCGAGCGACTGGTTAGAGAGAATCGTAGGCATCGCATGATATCCAGAAGTATGCAATGACAGGGGAACATGCACGCGATTTAAATTCCTCTAATTCGAAGCGATGCAAGTGTTATACTCTACCTCTATAGCTTGATTCGACTGTGGCCTCCTCCCAATAATAACGGATTGGCCTACTTGTTGCTGTCCAGAGCTGGTTAGACTCTTGTACAACTTGAACAGATTATCTAATTCCGACCTGTGGTCATTAAATTAGAATTATACACTCCCCCCATCCTGGATGCACTGCCGCTGCTCGGTTACTTGCCAGGAAAATCTGGTTTTTCTCTTCAAAGAGTCGATCAGCTTGGCTGAATGCGCTGTGCTTCTCGTCGTCCCAGCAACTGGCATCCTGCGTTGCCCTCTTCGAGGCTCGCGCTTCGGGGTGCCAGAATTTGGTCTTTTGGAATTGACAGAGGTTTTGCGTCCGCTCATCAAGAAGATCGACACGCTTTTCATCAGAGTCGCGCCAGCACGAAGGTTCACAGCGCCTTGGCTATCGGCGCCGACGCCGACGCCGACGCCGAGGTTGCTTCCGTGATCCATTCGGGTTTTCGCGCTCGACGAGAGGCTGCGATCGTTGGACATCCCTCTGAAATTTCGCTATCAAATTTTCACTGATAGTACTGGTATTAATATTTCATTTCATTTGTTACGTCCTCGAAGATTTGTCCGCTAGGTAAGTGGTGTAAAAGTTAATGTAATATTGTTAGGTAGTGGTAAGGCATTGTTAGACGTCGTGTTATCTCAATTCCAATAATAGTTAGCACATTATGAGCGCAAATTGATCACGCCAAAACCATAGAAACTATGGTTACAAATCGATTGATCAATAACATGCAACAATTCGTTGTTTCCAATTAGAAACACGTTTCTTCCTCCAACCTCCGTACTATAGCTTTTCATGCTTCCTGGCAATTGAATTCGAATCGAATGCGCCTTAAAGACTATTGCCAGGTCTATGTAACTCTGCGATAATTTAGAATGCATTCGTGCAGTTACAAGATATGAGAACTTTTATGCAAAATCGTTTTCGAAACGGTAATAAAATCGTGCATGTTTCATTACGTGGTACCTGGTACTATAATATTGGCGGAAATACCATGCTAGCAAGACTAAAAATATTCTACAGGTGTGTTGAGTTAGTTTCCCTTCATGAATCATTATTCTTCGTAGTGTAAAACTTTATTTATCAGAAAGCTCAATTAATGTATCAAGATGTCAGAGGTGGAATTTCACACCGGATTAGATCACGTCACGATAGCAAGCATCATTGCATTCGAGTTCTTCATTTAGCTTCTCAAAGTTTGCATACACGCGATTCATGAGCCATGCAAGTAGTTGCATACGTAGATTAAAAAGACTATAACTTTCGGGAACGCTTTTCAGTAGCTTATCCTTTGCAAATATTGCTGAGAAATTCTATGCTACAAAGAGAACATTTCTCATTTTTATTTGTATTTCATTAATATATTGGTGGAGTATCTATTCCATCGTCAATATAACAATCGCAAAGTGCCAGCTCTAATCTAGTCAAGATTACGATTTTAAAGAAAACCAAGCCCAGTGTTCGTAAAAATTAGCTGTACTCAGCCGTATTCCTAGCGATAACGTTCTGCAATTATTTTAGAGTTTGCATTAACAATAAACTTACCCCTCAGTGGGAGTCAAATGTTCACGTCGCGACGGTTTCTTTCGGGTTGCCAGCAGTTACCTAATGAAATCGATCAAACTTTCTATACGACACAGGTGTAGTTTCGCGTAACAACCATTCCTTATTAACGATATAAAGAAATATAAAAAGAGAATAAATTTTTAGGGATACTATAATAATTGAAAATAGTTTCACCGTATTGATACGTTAAAGGTTTATTTCATAAAATATATTGGAAGGTTACAAACACATGTGTAAGGAGGGAGTAGTATGCGATCAAAAAGTACTTTATGGATCTTATTATAATTTAGAATGAAAATTCTAAAGTATGGGCTCTTCCTTCGGTTGGCCCATCAGGGCAAACTTTTCGGGATTGCTTGCGACTGTCTGAGCCGACAGCATGGAACGATGCTTCCTGTGAAATCGGCACAAAGTTGCATATTTAAAATCTCATTACTCCAGTTTGTTGCTGTTATTTAATTTCACCTGCAAAGCTTTTCGAAAAGACCTCGGACGAAGCTTATATGATTCTGAATCTTGATTAGGACGTTGTTCAAAGATTGCGCGATGTTCCTCATTGCTTTCAACTCCAATTCGTTCATCGATTCGACTCGCGAGGGGGACAGTCCTCCAGAATCAGCATGGAAAAACGAATATTATAAAAATAAAGTTCTGTAGAACTGCTGTTGATTTTCCTTTAGAAGAATCGATAACTACTCGAGTTCAATCGGTTGTCGTTGGCTTCGTCGTCGTGCAGATAATTATCCAGATATTTCCGCGAGTTCAACGTATTCTTCAACTTATCATCCCTTGATAGAGGTTTAATAGACGTCGATGACGCATCAGCGCCGATCATGTCACTGATCATGAGATTGATATTCTTTAACGAGGCAGTTCCGTCTCGCACCAGCTGCTCCAAAGTCGTATTTAATTCTAGAAACAATTGAGCCTAAAAAATAGAATCGAGTGATGCGTGTAGATCCATTCGATTTTCGGTAAACGCGTGTTAGAATAAGATTTTTTGCCTCCTGCTGCGCGAGCTTGTTCAAATTGGGAAGAAAATTATTCAGATGCTCCGGGAACTCTTTGCTCGCTAATAAAGTCGATTGCTTAGACACGATATCCCCGACGAATTTTTCTGGATGGGAATCATCGCTTTTATGGGTCTCGTAGTTTGCGATTCGATGAACCCGTGCACTTCGCTGTTGATCCACCTCCGTTTGATTTTCTACACGAACAATTACCAAGTTTCTTTGATGCTTAAAAGTTCTCGCAATGGTACATTTTTCTTACCTTTCGATTCTAATTTAGCGAACGACGCACACTGTGCCTAAGGTGAATTATTGTTTATTACTAAACTTGGAGAATTTCAAACTGCAGAAAGCAATGCTTCTACTCACTTGCAGAAAGTGCGGCAGCAACACAATTACCAAAAGCTTCATTTTTCATCACCTTCCGTTTTGTATATTCACGGGAACAGTTGATCGTCGGGCAAGAGTAGGTGCAACAATGATCTCCTGTAAAGGAGCAATCGGCTTTATAGCGTCGCAATGCGTGGTTAAGCGAGCACCGGTATGCCATATTTTTTAAACATTCCTTGCAAACATCCGGATAAAATGGAACACAGAAACTCGGCGGTGAATTAAACTGATTTATAACGAATATTAAGCGAATGCATTGTTGAAATATCTTCTGATATTTTACTCATTCCAGGACTGATAAAAAGTTACACAGGTGAATTACATAAAAATTTATTTTACAAAATACTGTGACAGTCGCGAGAATATATTACATAAAATTTGGCAGTACAGATAAAGTCATTGTCGAGTATAAATCTTAGTAGTAGCAATGAGGTTTTCATCTTCCAAGGCCGAGAGATCTGAAATGGAGCACAAATAGTTTTAAACAGTTGTACAATAAGGGGTGAAAGATCTTGCAACCGCAAAAAAGATTATTATTTACCCAGAATTTGCACTCGCGTATGATCCGCTTCCGAATGGAGAACTGAAGGAAGCAGATTGAGCAGAACTGTGAGACAAACCACCCCCTAAGCCACCGTATCCGCCGTAAGGAGAACCACCCCCATAGCCACCGTGTCCTCCATAGGGATAGCCACCGCCGTAGCCACCGTATCCACCATGATGAAAGCCACCTTTGTAACCATGTTTGTAGCCACCAAATCCACCGATTCCAAACGCACCAAAGCCTCCGATATGGGGGTGATGGTGAGGCTCGGGTTTCGCCACTCTTGCCACCCTCACCAATGGAACTGATGAGAACAATTATAGGAATATTCACAAATACATTCTGCCTGATAGAATGCCCATAAAGTGGAAAGTGCTATCGGCCTTGAAAAAAGTAAGGTCAAGCAAGTAATATAAATAAGTAATTTTTGTTTGCTCGCTAATGAATCTGTTCGATCTCCGCTAAACGATGAGTCACTGGAATATGTATTTCGGTCCCGTCGATGTGACGCGAGGTGCGTTAATCGTTTCGCGTTCATGGATAACAAGAATAGAGTATCGTCATGTGATTATTAAACAGCTATGACAAAAATATTGTCGTCGGACGATTGAATTTTCAGAAAAATTCATACCCCGCCTGTAGCCAATTAAACAATTTCTACGCGAGATTTTCTCAAAGATAGACATTCCAAATATTTAATAATTTATTCTAAACTACTTGAAGTTTTTCAAATAAAATTTCTAATGGGCTAATCTGAATTGTGTGGCCCTTATAAATTTTGCTCAAACAAATGGAAACTCTCTCAGAGATGGCACAATTTTTAGTGAATATTATACCTTGTTCTTCGTCAACGGGGTTGGCAGGATATGCAAAGGCGGTAGCTAGAACCGCTACCAGGACGATCAAAGTGATCTTCGACATGGTTCCAAGCTTCTCCGAACAAATGCTCGACTTGTACGAGGTTTGAGTGTAAAATGACGATGTGTAAATCTGCAGGGCTGTCTTTATATACTAAGCGCAAGCGTTCCGAACGGTCTGGGATGCCCCAACGCGTTTACGTATGTGGCTACGAAACAGGTATTCTTTATGAGGAATGGTCGAATCTCGTTAGCGCCTACTCCGAGTGGAGGTATGGGACACGGCTTAACCAGACGATGATCTATCATCGTAATCTGTAAGTGACTAAAAGACCGTGATCCGGCAATTTTTTTTTTATTATTCATGTTTTCATCGCACACTCCTTCCGCTTCCTCTTTCGACTTGCACGAACGTAATGAAAAAATGATGTCGATGGAAAAACCGGATGGCTAGTCCACTATTTAAACACTCAGTCATTACCCCGTCTGCCTTCAATGTCTGTTTGCCTTAGCACACTTTGCTCTCTAATACTTGCAAAGCCTCCTCGAGTATGTGTATAAATAAAACCTTAGGCAGACTGGTATCCACTTTATTTATAACAAGTTTGAATTACCATTCTGGGAATCGAAGTTGCAATGAAGGAAATAATTAATGTGTGTGTCTTCGATGGAATTGATTTCGTAAAAATGTAAACCGCCTGATTCTTCGAAGCAATTAGAGGGCGGCGTGTGTACTTATAGATTGCTCAATGAACAATGTCCGGCCTTGCTGTACCACTTTTTCGAGACGCGAAGTTTACCAAATTAGGAAAGAACGATGGAAATTGGGTAATCTCGGCTTTCCTTTAAAAAACAATCATGTTGATTGTAAAGTAATTTTATTTCAATCTAGCGCATAGGATTACGAATTTCTTTCGCTAAATCCATAAGCTGTCGTTAACTCGCAATTTTGTATGTACTCTACAAGCTACACGCTACATTTAATAATTAGTTTCGATGTTCATTTCGATTGCAGTTGAACGATCATGCGAACCCTTTACTCGTACAATGTAATATTGCACTGGTCTAACTGTCCGAACACTATCTAACCAACACCCTCATAACCACTAACGTTCTATTATACTAAATGAAAAATATGATCTAACATACTGTACTAATAACTAAGCCAAAAATTAGTTTACGAAACTACCAATTAGAGAATCTATTCCCTACAAATTTCACGAGTTCGTGAAGGTATAGCGTGGTAAAGGGTTAGCATAATTCGTCCTTCGACATACTATTCGATAAAACCTCGTACTGAAGACGGGGCATCGGCAGGAATGCGAATTAATTCGCGGAAGTTACATTTAAACGGAGTGTGTCCACTTTGAGAAAGCGATCCTTGATTATTTCTTCGAGGCCACGGTGACGAATGGAAACTCTCTGTTCTGTCTGCATATTAATATGTTGCGTGGCATATTGATCTGAACGGTATCGGGAAGTGGGCAGCCCGTTCGTCGATAGATCACTCGACGATCTATTCTTCTGGCGTTTGCGTGCGTCGCTTCTTCCTACAAGAATTAATTAGCGAAAATTAGTAGAAGGTTATTGATTCTGTAATATCAGATTTTGTGCTCGCCGTGAAAAACGTACCCATTGGGAGATCCACCGTAAGCAGTGGCGACGGAACTAGCAACGCCGCCCTTTCCAGTAGAGTAACTGTTGGCAATGGCAGTGACGGCTCCAGGAGGAGATCCCGATGAAGATCCGTCTCTCGTGGATCCACCGGGGAAGCTGAATACCATGGGGAAGAAGTTGTTTAAGTTGGGATACTTTTGCCTACGGCGATTGCCCTTGAACGGGACGAAGGGAACGGAGAGCTCGTCGTCGTCGTCGTCTTCTTCGTCATCCTCCTCGTCATCGTCCACTACGACCTGAGTCTTCTTCGTTTTCTTCCCGTGCTGACCTTTCGGGCGATTCGCGGGAACGTCTGTGTTGGTGTGCACTGGCTCGTCAGCCGCTGGGGTTGCCTCGGTGGGGAACGCGGGAACTGGTTCCGGTTGCTCCTGCGTTTATACAAAAGATAAGCATCAAGTTGCTCGCATAATTATTCGAAAAATAATGTTTCTCTAAGATTTCATCGTAGTTCTTTCTCCTTTTGTCCTAGAAAGTAAACTTACCTCAGGCACGTCGCCGTGGTTTTTGTGATGGTGCTCGTCTTCCTGAGGATGCGCTTCTCCCTGAGCATGGTCCTCGGGTTGATATTCCTCCTCCGGTTGCACCTGCTTCTGCTCATCATCGTTGTAAGAATCTTCGGGCGCTGGGGCTGCTTGGGCCTCGGCGCTGGAGACTTCCGTTTCCTCGATCGGTTCCGGGCCCTTCTGCAGGTGCGGCGTCGGCATGCCGGCGAGAAAGGCTTCTCCGCTCACGGCATTTCCCTGAGCGAATACGCCCGTTGCCTGGCCAGCTTGGTTCGAACGGCGAACAGGTCTGTAGTAGCCGGTGAACATCATGGCTCTCTGAGGGTACGGCCGCACAGCTGTTCTCTTCTCGCGGAGGATCACTACAGGATTTCCATAGGGATCTAGCATCACTGAAACTTTGGAGGCAACCGATAGTGTTTAGAGTGTAGCAGGCAGGAAAGGAGAATTACGTTCGAGCTCGCGTTCATAGCAATAATTGTACTCACCGGGTTCTGCAGGAACAGCCCTGGACTCCGTCAGCGCGATCGTCGCTGCCACGACGAGGAGGACGAAGGTGATCCACTGCGCCATTCTCAGTCTGTCTATTCCGGTAGCAAACACCAGGCGTATAGAAATGGAGAAACGATTTTTGAAATTTGTCCAAGCACCACGAGACGATAAGCACCAGCACCTTCCTCTTCGAGATCTATCTGGTTGGCGAACTTTTTGCACGATGCTGCTATTGTTGAATCTGCAATTGCTTTTATACCAACAGCTAGGATCACGCGGGGGATGGGATGGGCGATCGACGACACCGGGCTATGGGATGGATCGGTAGGATCCATGGACGGAACGGGGATACCGTACCCCCTGCAACCCCCACCATCTATCGTCAGGTGGTTGCCTCGTACCCAACAGGATCGTCGTAACGCAAACGTGGGCATCGTTCAACGATACGTGATCGTCATCCAAGATCAGACGTTACCTGAATCGAATGCATTAATTATGATCCCCGTAAATCGCGAGCCGGCTTTAGCTGATCGAGTTACACAACGATCTTATGTCCACGGGGGGATGCGACCGAGTCGAAGATCATAGGACTCGCAGGTGAGAAAGGAAAACACGGGGGGATCGCGATTCCGATGGAAGGAAGGCCGGCTCTAGTAATCGTATAGAAGTTCGAGTGATACCTTTAAAGGGGTCGGAGTTTCTAATTAAGGGTTGCAGGGAGAACGATAGAATTTGCTTTTCGTATCCACCACAGAAAACATGATCGAGAGATGCGTAGGGAATGTTTGTCGGTGTTCAACGACGGTGGTCGTGAGTCACGCAGATCGAAGCCCGATAAAAGGATCTAACGACAGAATAACACGGGATTCATACATTTTCAATCGTTCTATAAATACGCGCATGGAACGAGACACGACGTCGTTTCCTGCTGATTCTTTTCAGCAGCCAGGAGGGGTACTTTCACGGGAACTCGCCTTTCCAGAATATCCCATTCCGCCCCTTGTCCTCTCGGAGAACCCTTTTCCGCGAACTCCACCTCCCTCACCTCTATCTTTTATACGTCGAACACATTTCCCTTACAGGAAAGCACAGGTTCACCCGCATTTCCTCTGCGAAATTGAATGTCGCCTAGGATAGTCTCGGGGATGCGAAAGCACGTGCGTGTAGAGCTTATATTTAATCGATTCATCGACCGGCTATTTCCGTTGATCGAAGGCTACGGAAGCTGATCGCAACGAATCAACCACCCCCGTTACGGTTAATGACGTCTGTTTTGACGTAACCTCTTAATATTAATGTTATGTCAGTCATACTCGGTCAGACGACGTCTGGGGGGTATGACTTGGTCAGAGGTGACGATAATTCTCGGGGATGATCAAAAGTCCGTAAGAGTCCAATGGCGGTGGCCGCGACGCTCGTGCCCTGAATTTCAAGCGAATTCAGACAGATCCGCCTTCACGTGTCACTGTCCCTTCCTCCGTTCTTTCTCATATTATCTCTACGTTTTCCCTTCGACGCCGAACCGCGTCGCGAAGAGCAACGGAATCGCGATCGGCCACGCTGCAGCCTTCTGCAGAAGCTTTTGGGGTATCTTTTAGCTCCAGCACCGCGGCGACGATTACGCTCTAGAAGAAGGTAATTTTTGTATTTGCAGGTGACTCGTTCGTCTATCGATTCGCTGAACGGTGTACCGCTATCGTGAATAGTCGATGAAATCGTACTATTTCATGAATCAACTTGCAGACACACCGTTTTCCAAGTCACGTGTACCGTATTTTCGAGCGTGACCAGCGCGCACAAAGCAGCACGTCCATTTCTGATAAAACGAACGGCCGTTCCGCACGGATGCAGCTAGATTCGCGATGTCCAGCAAAAATTTACATCGCATCGGTTTTTATGGAGACCGCCTGTTTCTCACGACGCATTAACATAAACCTTCTCGTGAAGCCGAACCATCTTGTTCCGCCGCGTGCTTCGAGATCGTTTCAAATACTGAGTTGAAAAATGTTGCGGTGTCAGAGGAGTGTCAAATTAAGTTTGAGGAGCACTTCCTACGACACTCGTCCGTAGCAACAAGTTTGAACAAAATGCAAGTGGTCTCTCTTTTGCTGGACTATTTCGAAGATACGAGGACCGGTTCGACGACCCCATAAACGATCCTATTTCGCGAATCGCGTTCTCCGACGTGGCCGCAGAAATCAGCCCATTGTCTCGCGTTAACATTCAAGATGCACGCTCGTCTGGTTGCCCTGAAACAAACGTAGTCGAACAGAATGGTCACGCGTGTTTGCCGACTGGTTGCTGTCTAGCAACAGTTCCTTCAAAGATTTTCGTGAAATCTGCCAGCTAATTAAAGAAAATTGTATCCTTTGTTTATCCATATGGTATCGCCTTTTCCCATAATTTTGCACAGAAGACAAGACGGATTGCATATCGATGGATTCGTATCGACGGCTGTGTCGGGCAATGCTCGTAAAGAATCGGTATACCGCCGTACGTCATTCGGTTGCGAGGAAATATCCCCGCGGGCAGATCGCATGCAAATCGATGATGCAAGTCCCATAATAATGGAATTCAGCGATCGTCCATCCGTTTCTCCGTCAGTCTTTGGAGTCATTCGTCTTCAAGAATCCCTTTGTTTGGCCGTTTTCCATTGTTTTCTATCGTTTTCCGTGTGCACCGCAACTACGTCACTAGGTGAATAAATTTAAAAACACTGTTGGCTCTGTGAATGGATAATGCTGGAATCGAGAAACGATTATTCCTCGATAGAGAATGGACAAATTAAAAGAAAAATGCAGTCAAGTTCTGCGGCGTGCTTATAATAATTCAGGACGATGTTCAAGCGGAACCGGACAATACCGTTTTCCGATCGGCTAATTAACAACTGTGGTCGAGAGCCTCGATTCGGGTCGCAATGGTAATGAGCGCAACGGATGGCTTCCACGTAAGCTCGAGATATGAATACGAGGTTTCTGGTGGCAAGGATGACGAAGCGGAACAGCTGCCAATGGCAGGAAGTCCGAGAGCATTGAAATCGATAGGAACAAGGATTATTATTAGATCGCATATACGTGAGAAATCATCGACCGACTGTGCACTGCAACGAGGACGACGAATCGAACATTGAAGCGCAGCATATTCCATGAAACTTTTCAAACACGCCTAATACTTTTTCAAAGAGTATCATGCAATCCCATGCTCGGGGACGAATAATGCATAAAGGGCAGCCAGACGCCATTCGTATGGAGCTTTCAAGAGGATGATGAAAAGTGAATATAAAACTGCGTGCCGCCAAAAAGTGAATGAAAAAGGAGAGGAGTCCATCCCATCGTCTTTCCAGCGACTAAAACGCGACTAAAACGCGACTAGAACGCGACTTCAATTACGTATGCCGAGTGTCGTTTATTTATTTGTCGCAAAATGATCGAGTCGCACGATAGTGCTCGGTTCTTTGGAGGCACAGTCCCGTACGTGGCTCCTGTTTTTCGTGAACAACCGTACGCGCGGAATCAAGATGAACCGCCGCAGGCAGACATACACGTGCTGCTCAGTGGCATACCGAATCGAACACGTCCATCCGTTCATGTGCGACAGCCCGTCGAAACGTGGAACAATCGGTATCGTGTCTGCAGCGGATAAAAGAGGTGCTGCTGCATTCTGCATATTCGAGGAGGAAAAGATAGATTAACTAATGTAAAGTGAATGCTTTCAGGTGGATCGATCTGAAGAAGGCATCGAAGAAGCGGAACCGGAATTGAGTCATCGACGAATCTGATTCACGTTCGCAGAAAAGGCACGCCCTGTTCACGCGACAAAATTTCCATTAAGAAATTAGAGGGTAGCTTGTTACAGAAGGCACGTACCGTATCCTCTCTTGTCGCTGTTTCGATTCGCGCCCGGGTCCGCGGATGATCTACGATTCGATAGAAATCTCTCCAGGATACGGGGAGGCACGTGAATAGCGATGTATAATTCAACATCGTTTCTCAGAATAATTCCGACCGTGTAAATAATTGTACACCACACTGTTATCCGTCGGATGCAATTTTTATCGTAGAAATGGCCAGCCCCGTGAAGAAACGCAACGCGACAAAAATATCTTCCCGATCCGTTGTGATCGATACCTACCCCCAACGCGCTCCGTGATTTCCGCTACGCCTTCCGATTCTTTTCGTCTTGGACTTTCCTCGATCTTCCTGCTTTCCTTTTGCCGAATCGTTCGCTCGAACGGACGATGACTCTCGATAGATCCGTTTACACGTGGAACAATTCTTATTCGAACACGAATCACGAAGAGCGAGCAGCCGAGCTCGAGACAGCGGGTTGAAAGACCGCGTTACATCTCACCACAGGCTTGCCTCTGTTTTGCAAATTTGTGCAATAAAACTGCCGGGGCAGGTGTTTACTTAAGAAAGAATTTACATTATTCTAAAGGGCAAACCTTTCGGTTTCCTCTCAACTTCTCGCACAAGTGGACAAGGAAAGATGAATAATCCAGCTCTCCGTGCTCGCCATCGTTCCTGTGCGCGATGCCGATGCTTCTGATCAGCAGTCAGAGGATCGACGGGCCCGGTAGATCGGCTGGAATTTACCGTCCAGGCTTTCCAGGGAAGACATAAGATAGTCGCAGGTGTATTGCCGGCCGACATAAACGCCCACGAGTATTCGCGAAGACGGCTACGGATTCTGCATCTCGATTACGAAACGTGGTCCGCTTTGCCTGCACCTGCTTGCCTTCTGTCAAATACTACGATAAGCTCGATGAAAATCGAGTGGACACCCGGCTGATCGAGAATAGTACGTATCTAATTCTTTCCAAGCTTATCAATTATTTAGTGGTCTGTTTTATAGGCGTTTCAAGATGTCAGGAACATTAGTAGAAATTTCTAGGATGAGCGGGTTGTTTACCAGCTTCCTGGAGGCGCCAGTCCGACGATCGTTTGAACTCGCGGTCTTAAATCAACGTCCACGGGGACATTGATAAGAGCAACGACGTCAAATCAAAAGTATGACGATCACTCAGTTACGTCAGTGTGCCTACAAGTCTGACCACGGATTCACCATAAAATATATGTAGTGTTAGCCGAGCTTGCCGCGTGGAATACGAGATTTCTCCCCTTGCATGAATAAAATCTCTTCCTTAACAACGTCAGTTAGCTCGTTTCGCGAATTAGACCTCGGACATTCTAATACCATTCAAACGACTCCCTTGTCCCCCTCTTTCTAATTCAACGCAGTACAAATTTCGAGTATCTTCCTTGCAAGTTCATCGACACGATAGCAGGGTTAAGGGTTAAAGAAAAAAGTCCCGAGGGCAGTGCTGTCGGCCGAGAAAGATGCAGAAAGAAGGGGGGAAAAAGGAAAAAGAGCTGCCGAGAGTTCGTAAAGGTTTTTGAACGTGCGTGTCACGTGCCGTGGCCTGTATCACGTGAATCGCGGCGCGGTAGATCACTGCACGAAGATCGAGACGGCGGCCACCTTTTGAGCATGGCCTGCCATATTTTAGCCCTGTCGATTTTTCCAGCTGAAATGCGGACACGGAATGCCTGATAATTCCCTACGATATTGTGGAATCGCGCGGTAGGGTGCATTCGAAATGACGAGACGCGGTGAACGATTTCAGATTTTAAACGACCGCGCACGCTATCTTCTTTTCGCGACTTTCACTTTGCACTTTGATTCATCCGAGGGCGATCTATAACTTTTAAAACTTGTGCAAAGTAATAGAAATATTCCTTTCCTTTTTTTTTAGCAATGTAATAGTAGATTGTTTTACATTCAGAAAATAGAAAGTGTCGCACTCGTGAGGGTAAATGAAATGTTGATAATTGTTGTGACACAGAAGAATTTTATTATCCTTTTTGTTACATGAACCATGGTCCGAAAGTGGCCGAAAAGTGTGGTCGGTATGGGTGGTGAAGATCGTGCGGTTGTCCTCGGAATGGGAATTTCATCGTTTCCGAGATTTCAACAAATATCCCGCGACGCCCATGTCCAGAAATCTAAAATTCATACGGTTTGATTAAAAAATGAGAGAAGAGACGTATCTTACCGAGAGCTCACCTTTCTTGCAAATTCGAAATCTCGCGTTTCTTTTGTGTTCTCTCCGGTGTAACTCGACCGCCGTCATTAGAAACGAGCTTGGACGCGATTGCTGTGGACTTTTCAGGTGGGCCAGTAGTGCCCGAAGGGATATTCGTTAATTTTTTACTTTGACGGTTTTCCTTTGACTTCCGTCTGACGTTTAGATCCGACGATACCACGATTTCATCGAACGTTTGTCCGTAAAGTGCTAAGGGCGCAGAGGAAATAAATATTAAGTAAACTAAACGTAGGAAAACGAGCTTGGACCTCCTCGTTCGAACGAACAATATGGTTGCATATGCTGCCATTGCAGTGCACGATAAACGTCTATACTCCTGGCAACAATTGCAACAAAGAAGCTAGACGAGACGAATTGTACTCACGGTCTTGGTTGGACGTTTGATCCTGGGCGTGGACAACTACGCAAGCCAAAAATGTGATCACCAGAAGAGCCAGGAAATTTGTCATAGTGCCAATTTCAATTTCTTCGGAAATTTTCAACGATGCCCGGAATTTTGTTTAAACCTGTGCAAATGAGAGGCAATACTGTACGATGTTGAGAAAAGATATCAATCCTTTTGTTTAGCTACACCGTAAAGAAAACGAGAAATTTCAATTGCAAGAATCGTACAGAAAACAAGATTACTCTGCGGATCGCGCGTCGCGAGTGGCGTACGAAACGTCAGCTGGCCACATTCTCTCTCCAGTCATCGCACTTTCGCAACATACCGAACCATTAATCATGCCGATCGACGTATCGTTTCCACCTCACCAAGCAACAACCAATAATTCTATGAAAGTCTATCCGAGAGCAGAAGCCAGAGAAATGAAATTTGGGAAATAACAAAAGTTTACCATAAAAAGAAGAGACCCAGAACCACCAAAGTTACTCTGTTCCAACTGCTGGAGCAGCAAAGTTGCACGCAAACTTCCCAACCGACTTACCGACGACTCGAGCCAGAAGATACTTTCCGAGTCGACAACCGCACGAGAAATGCGAGCACAATGCTGCGGAAGGCTTGAAGAGAGCATCGCGGATTTGCTATAGGACGTGATAAACAGGAACAAGCCGGGGGTAAGGGTCCAGGAGGAGACGCCTCGCGGTTCGTTCACATACACTGTAGTACATCCTATGCACCAGACAGACCACTTTCTATTTCATTTTTTTGCCCCTGCTTGCACGCGCATTTCGTCTCGCTTTCGTAAGGATCCGGCCTGGCCCTCTCGCTCGCCTGGACCGGGAGGACCGGTCTCGGGAACGGCCGTCTGCGTGCCCAGCAGCGGCTAAACAATGGTTAACGACCAGAGACGGACCTTTAACGAGCCCCTTTAATGCGACCATGGTGTCACGAACCTTTTGCCCCCTTCGCCACTGGCCTGCACACGTGTTTTTATATCTGCTAGGAAATTTCGAATAGATGCTTGCACAAACGGGGGCTGAGTGGTTTTTAGATTTCTTGAAGGCTCGCTGAATCTCGGGCTGACCAAGTAGGTAGGGCGATATTCCTCTGCGAACATTCATTTACTTACGGTTGGAACGAAATGCTGCGTAAATCTCGTACTCGACAATTCAATTCCAAAAGTTACAAGAAATTAGCAACGATCAATGTCAGAGTAGCCTTGACTTTAAAGTTTTCTGCGATCGCTCAGCTTCTCCAACGTACCACCTGCAAACAGGTAGAAACGGGGCTCGTCGAAGGGAAAAGAAAAGAGATAACCACGTTCACTACTGATCGCTTTTCAGGGTGTTTTATTTGAAACGCATACAGGCCCGCCGCAGCGGGGAAAGTTCGGGACGGGAGGATCGCTGGTCCCGGTCATTGCACGCTTTCTTACGGATCCCGATTTTCGATGTTCGCTTTTTACCAGGGTCTCCTCCTCCTTTTTCGCCCCGCTTTGTGCTGTTAATCCCCGGCCCTCCGACTCGCTGTTCCTCCGCTTCCTTGCACCGGTTATCCTCGTCCCACCGCCGCGCGATATTTTGTCGGTTTTATTCGCGGGACCATCTGGCGTACGAACAAAGAGAACCTGGCTCTCGGAAAGTTTCCTGGATGGAGGGTGGTTCGTCCTTTCTGCTGGTCAACTTTGTTTTCTTACATCTAGAGCGGTTGCGTGTTTTTAAACAATAGGTAATGATTGTGGATCGTCGATCGGCGCTATATTCTGAAACATTTGTAAAACAGGAATTTGAAAATGTTGAAATTTATGAAGGGTCGCGTTTGTTATCCGACAGTAACAGGACTTTCGCGTGAGATGCAATCTAAGATCTGCACTCCCTCGTGCATAGGTACTGTACGCATGAATAAGTATGTGTACAGTGTGGAACCACTTGTGATCTTTAACCCTTGCAGAGTGACCCTTGAAAGGGAGACTGGAGGCGATTTGCATAGCGAGATTTATCGGCCGCATCGGGCCGCGCCGATGATAATGAACGTCCCTGCATGATTGATACGATTTTAACAATTCATGATGCAGTTGTCCGGCCGTGCAATCAATTCTCGTTACTTGGATGAAGTCAAACTACGGCTTTCTCTTTTAAACAGCATTGCCCTACGCGGTTTGGAGATTATTATCAAACTACTAGCAAGTATAGTCATTTGGGGAGTAAGGGTGGTTTCACTCTCTGCAGGTGGCTTCACAAAAGCAATACATGATCTACCTGATCCGTTGAAACATCTCTACGATATTATCCCCTCGTTTCTGTGCCCTAGCATTAGATCCTGAACCAAGCACAGATTTAAAGCGAAACTCGCGAGCGTAGGTGCGATTCGGAACGAAAACAGACCGGTTCGCCAGGGCAGAGAGAAACGCGGCAGCAGTTCGTGGATCGCTGTGGCCAACAGCATGGCGCACCGGTCCCTTTAAAACGAGTTAATCCGTCTGTCTGACCCGTCTGCCGATCGCCTGAGAACCAAGAAGATTCATTTTCCCTTTGTCCATTCTTTTTCACACGTAGCCCAAAGGAGCGCGACTCAATAGGACAATGCAGGCAGCGCGCGCGCTTCTGCATCGTTCCCTTTTCATACAGGACCCACACACATTTGAATAATCACACGCGTAGGCAAGCCAGCTTTGTCGGACCGCAGACAGAGGAGCAGAGTTCTCGGGTACGTACGAGAAAGAGGGAGGAAAAAAGGGAACGTCTCTCGAAGAAGGCAGTCACGACAAAAAGTGACACACACCCGATACGAAATGATTGTTGCATCCTCGAACTGGACCCCGAAACCGGACAGATGTTTCCCTTGCGTATCTTGTCCCTTTCCATTTGAGGCTAAGGTGAAAAACTATGCGTCGCGATTACGTCAGCTTTCCTTCCCCCTTGTTAATTCGCGACGGGTTCGTTAACCTGCGATTCGCGAACCCTGCCGTTGGATCGGGCAACGTTTCAGGTCTTTTCTCAGGTGATTCGGCTCTTTCTGAATGCTGCAATAACACTGAATCGTCTAAACGCGTGACGCGCCTTAATTGGAAGAAATCGATTTGCCTTGGATCGAGGGACAGATGTTCGCCGAGATTTGCAAAGGGAAAGGAGGCACACGTAAAATCACGCAAATCTGTAATGGGCGAAGTTCGTTAACCCGGCACGTGTGAATTTACAGCCAGTTTTTTTTTGAAGAGAGGGGACCAGCGAGAGCCTTGGATTCCCTGTGACCAATGGAAGATTTGGGACGTCCGTGTATTGGGATGCTTTACGACTTCCTACTGACGATCGGCAGGCTTTGGGAATTCCCTCGATTCTTCTCTTTTCTTTTCTTTCGATTCTATTCTTTTGAATCGCTTCTTCATTATTCTCATCACAGGCGCATTGAAGAAATAAAAAAAAAAAGACGATTGGCCATCTCAGTCCTTAAGATTCAAGAGCCGCGAAGAATTTTCCGTTATTTTCTACACGCGTTTCTAGCCGACCATAATTAAGATTCACGTTCTCCGAGTAATCCTTGTCAAATCAGTCAGGTGATTAGGTGCATTCAAAAGCAAGATCAGAAAAGGAGAAATCGCACAGCGGTTAAGGATGGTGAGCATTCTCCGCTCGTAATGAAAAGCATACGCGCAGGCATCCGCGCCTGAGGGAATTACAGGAAGAACGACTCACGTCAGATTGATTCGTCTCGGCTGTGATAGTGTTGACGATGATCTCAGCTCGTTGAATTGCGATGCGCGTGCCGCGGATACACGAGCGTGTTAAGTCAATTAATATTCTCAGTTATGAGACACGGGCCGAAGCGTATCAACGGCGTGGTCGTTACACGTGTTCCCCGTGAAAGGCAGTGACAGATAAATGCTGCTGATGAATTACCTTTTACGTTTTAGAAGCGGCTACTTTCCGCAGAAGCTTCGGAGTTGCTAAAGGATGCAGAAAGGGGCCCAAAATTGATGGTAGCGCTCTGTGAGCTGGCCTGGCTTTGGCTTTCCGAAAGTCCTCCACCAGCTCCGATGGATCCTGCGTTGGCCGAGGCAAACGATTCTCCTGCGCCGCCTCGCTCAGGATACACTCCGAACGGGGAAAATTCTCCCGGAGGAGGCAGTGCTCCCGGGGGCGGCAGGATTCCCGGGGGTGGATAGATGCCTGGTACTGGAGGAGCGAACGCTCCAGGCAGGGGGTATCTAATGTAGAAACAAATCAGTATTAAGATTTCTTTACATAGAACGATATACGTATTAATTAAGGAAAGTAAAATGCATTTACTCTGGATATTCTGGAACACGCTCAGGGAATCCAAATTGGGGCGATCGTTGCGCTCTTTTGTTAACCGGTATTGCCACGGCCGGTGTAGCGAAACAATTTTGGGACACTATCGCGCACAGCACGAGCAACGAGAGAATTCGTACCGTCATTTTCGATGCGAATAGTCCGGGTGAATCGTGTGAAGAGAACCGAAAGATTATCGTAGGGGATCGTTCGTGCTCGATGCTTTTATACGAGGACCCCTTCACTACCGAAATCGTAGAAACATATTCGTACTTTTCTGCGACTGATGACGTATTTCTTACTAGCTCCTAGCAAGTGGATGGCCTTATGGTCCAGGGACGAACGAAAGTGGACCGTAAAAGGCATCGACTACGTTTAAGGATACCGACGAATCTAGGATAGGCGCTTCGGGGAATCACGCGGGCGAGGAATCGAAAATAATGAACCAAAGAGAGAGAGAGAGACCTTTGAGATTTGGATAAACGGTGGTGTGATAGAGGAGTGGACAGCATCGGTCGTTGGTGTCGTAGAATCATGTTTTATTCAGCGAGCCACGGGAGTTTTCGATGGCAAATCTATCGTCCGGATAATCGCGCGGTTCAATCGTTCAAGGTTTCGTTGTATTTTAGATATATCGTTTCTGGAAATGGTTATTTGTTTCAGCGCAATAATTTAGTTGCGAGCGAATTCAAGGAAGATGAGATATGTAACAGAGAATGTTTGCCTTTACCGAAAGTTATTTTTCAGAGGTGGAATTCATTGAATGATTAACACAATTTTCTTAAAATTATCTATTCGCACTAATCATGTAATAATATTACATCAAGTATTAAAATATAGATTTGGTCGCTCGTTTAGAACAGTCAATCTAATTTTATCATCAGTCTTGTACCTCTCCACAGCATTATGATAGCCGACTTTAAGCAGTCTTTGTAATAAATTTATTAACAGTAACATTCTTATCGTATTTGTATACAGATGTGGTGCAATTTATTAACTAGATAATATGTCTAACAGAATGTTCCTTTCTCTGAACAATACTTAAATCAATAACTTTAGTGCAAAACGTTCCAAGAGATGATGCCAATGTAGACCCAAAATGTTTCCTTTTCTTGGAAGTTTCCGGTTGACCCAGCGTGCAGATTAACATCCAATCTCGAATCCAGTGATTAGGATTCGCGTCTGTGTAGATGAAGGCAGAGATGAGAAAGTTAAGAAGACATGGCGGCGGATCTTGCGAGGGCAATTCTAGCCAAAGGCGTTTGCGTGCTGAAAGTAAAAAAGATATTCGTATTGAGAGACATTGACACAATTTCAAGAACGTCATCATTCATTTTCGCTACTATTTAAAAAAGAAGGGAACAGACAATGATTTCTTTTACTTCGTTGAGAAAGTACGGTCACGCGAATATTTTACCTGAGACCCAGTCGCCTGGATGGGCAGCCACCAACGGATTTGTTCTCTTTTTGGTGTCCCTCCTTCAGTTTTGCGATTCCATTAATTTTCTCGTCGGCTGAAAATATAAAATACGTTCCCTTAATAAGGAGACACTACTCAGCACGAAACAGACACATATGGAGAAATGTATAAATTAAAAGAATCGAAGCACAACGAGTTACAACTGTTAGGAATGATAATGAAAGATATTTACTTCTCACTGGTAACATCACTCTTCGCGACGGCCGCCAAGAGGCAGTAAGATTTAATAAAAATTCGCTGGCCTTCATGCTTGTCAGGATTCTGTCGCAGAACTGAACACGGCATCTTCGATGCGCCCCTTATAAGAGGGTTCCCTCCCGTTATCGGGGCGTTTTCAATAATTGGGAAGTTTCTAGCCTGTAACGGTAATCCTCTGACCTGCCTACCACCCCCGAATCCCAGCGGGAATTTTGGGAAGCGGTTAGGGGTAATAAAACTAGGGGCTGCATTCGGGAATAATAGGACAATGACGGCGGTTCGGAAAGGAAAATTTTCCATCGCGCGGTAGCCGAGAAATAATGCCAGGAACGGTGCAGAAATATTCGTTTGTGTCGCAGTGTTCTTTGTCTGTTTGGCCTTACTATTGCAGACGCAATTAAATTTTGGGTATTACAACATTCCCAAAGACGGTCGACCTAACAACCATCTCTCCAATTCTTCAAGCCGACTACATTATATTCTTCCACTGTCGGGAATTCCGCGTACAAATGATGTAAAGCGCTAATTATCCCAGCGTATGTTCGAATAACACGCCGAACGCAGGGAACATGATGGAAAACAGAGAAATGACAGAGCTTCCAATAATAAAATCTTCCTTTGCGATTCTTGTTCAATGCCATTGTCCTTTTCGCACCGTCGCGCAGCAATCGTATTTGCACGTCCAATAATTAACATGCACGTATAAAATACGTAATGAGACATTTTACTGGGAGACTTGCTTTCGCGAAGCGAGTATTCAAAAGAAATCAATGCGAGAGATAATTGAGTCGTTTAACATTGTCTTCTCCTTGAGGATAGTATTTTTTGTTGTCCTGATAAAAGAAAAATGTGTGTGCCGATTGAAATGCATCAGCCGATACAAAAAGAAGTCATAATGTTTATTTGTTAAGTTCTTATAGCATGCAGAACGTAATAATATATTTATTACATAAGGTGGTCTGTCCGCAGTCGTATGATAAGGCATGGTAATAGGTGGAAATTCCAGGAAGACGCAAAATAAATGATCCTCGATGCAAATAGTGATTGCGGGTAATTATGCGTGTATTACGAAAACTTGAGTAAAGGAGTATTGATTATTGTTGAAAAACGTTCTCATGATTCTACTTCGTTGCTTTGTATCCCTTTTCGTACATTATTGAAATATAAATGTCAAAAGTAAAATATCCCCGCGTATCTATTTCTGACCTGATGGTATTGTTACATGTATCAGCGATCAATTATACGGCGTGCAATTACAATATCATCAACCTGGGAAATAATGTAAAAATGTATTCTATAAAAGTAACGTTCTGAAAGAAAAAACGCAATAGCATAATGCAATTGTATCGCAAAGCAATCACGATTTACATCCGTCTTGTCTGTAATGTCCGCATCCCGTGGCGTGAATCGCGTTCTAGCGACGTTTAACAAGTCTACCATCGTCATCGATCGATCTATCCTTAAATAGCTGACTAATTTTCTGCTTTTCTCAAACTATATCGCTGTATCGCTTTTTTCGTAATCGGAGAAGTATTTCAAAGCCTTCAGAGTAATGGCACGGTCCATGGCTTTCGATATTTCCGCGTGTAAAACGGAAAATCACGACGTCTAGGCAAAGAGGAGCGAGCTGCCCGCGTTCGCTTTGGCTGAGGCAGAGCTGGAGGCTGAACCAAGGCCTGCGGTTGCGCTGCTGGATGCTTTCGCGTTCGCCGCACCGCTTCCGCCCCCGAAGACGTTGGAGCTCGCGTCTGCGGATGCGTTCGCGTCTAAAGAATGCAGAGGTATCGTTTAATTCAAGACCAAATCTCACTCTATTTACCTGATTGTGTTCAAATTTCTGTTAATAGGCCTATGAAATGAAGTAATGAAAGAGATACAATGGACGAATGTGCGAGAGAAAAGATCAAACGAAACGTACCACCACCACCAAGACCAGCGGTTCCTCTAGCAGACGCGTCAGCTTGGGCTCCTGCAGAACCTCCACCGTATCCAGGAAGACCACCAAAACCAGCGGTTCCTCTAGCAGAGGCGTCAGCTTGAGCTCCTGCAGAACTTCCACCGTATCCCGGAAGACCACCAAGACCAGCGGTTCCTCTAGCAGAGGCGTCAGCTTGAGCTCCTGCAGAACCTCCACCGTACCCAGGAAGACCACCAAGACCAGCGGTTCCTCTAGCAGAGGCGTCAGCTTGAGCTCCTGCAGAACCTCCACCGTACCCAGGAAGACCACCAAAACCAGCGGTTCCTTTAGCAGAGGCGTCAGCTTGAGCTCCTGCAGAACCTCCACCGTATCCAGGAAGACCACCAAAACCAGCGGTTCCTTTAGCAGAGGCGTCAGCTTGAGCTCCTGCAGAACCTCCACCGTATCCAGGAAAACCACCAAATCCGGGTGCCGAGCTTCCAGCCGTGGCGCCAGCTTTAGCTTCCGCGGAACTTCCACCGTATCCAGGAAGACCACCGAATCCGGGTGCCGAGCTTCCAGCTGAGGCGCCGGCTTTGGCATCCGCGGAACCTCCACCGTATCCAGGAAAACCACCAAATCCGGGTGCCGAGCTTCCAGCCGTGGCGCCAGCTTTAGCTTGCGCAGAACTTCCACCGTATCCGGGAAAGCCACCATATCCGGGTAACGAGCTTCCAGCTGAGGCGTCAGCGTTAGCTTGCGCAGAACTTCCGAAGTAGGGATTCGGTGCTCCAAATTGTCCTGGATATCCAAATCCTCCAGCATTGGCATTAGCACCGGCATTTCCGCTAGGAAATAGGTACGGATTGGTTGGTCCACTGGGGACAAAGGCTGTTGGATACGCGCTTGTAATGACGTCAGCTTGGGCATTGGCGTTTGCTTGAGAAATTCCAGGATAAACTTGTGGTCCGCGTAGGTATCCCGGTGGTCCGAATACATTTGAATTCGCATTGGCAGCAGCATTCGCGTTTGCTCCGGTTCCTGGTCCGTATCCACCTGCTGAAGAAAATTTCGGTAAGCATAATGGAACCGTTTCATTTGCACCGTTCATTTACAATGAGTGCACGAGTGTTAATCACTGTATACATGAAACACAGATACGTTAATTGTTAATCAGAGTAACACAGAGTGCCGTGGTAAATTTCTTTCATTATTTAACGAACATTCCACACATTTTCGGAAGTCCTTAAGTTATAGGTTCAGCGGGACAACAAACAGGTGCATCAGCGTGTGCGATCTCTTCCTGATGGAACGGTGCTCGGTTGGCATGCAAACAGACAAAGTGCTAATATCCGGGTCCTTTTCGACTCGCGCGGCTCACCTCGACCGCGTTTCGGCGAGTCGTCTTCCTCGAGAACGAATACGATCTTGTCAGGTATTCGTCCACGACCAGGTCGCGGGTTCATCGGCCTACCGAACGGAGGTCCTGGTCGATCTATAACTACCACTGGTATCACCGGTTCTCCATTAGTCGGCGGACGAGGAGGGACTTGGGGAATCGGTCGAGCAGGAGGCATAGCATGAACGATCACTTGAGGTTCTCGATGGTGTGTTAGAGGTGGAAGTGTAGGTGGTTTTTGAGGTATCGGGAGCACTCGAGTCTGCCCGTTATACCCTTCATCGGTTGGAAAGGTGATCCCTATGTCTGTCGTAGGTGATTGCCTTACAGCTCCACTGCCAGTGATCGCCTTTGAACCTGCGTTGCTTTCAGTGTTTCCTTCAGAGTAATATCTATTGCTGGATTTCGCGTTTGCATTTCCATTTGCGCCTGAATGAATTTGAACATTCCCAGGAGAGTAGGCGGCGTTCGGTAAAGATCCTCCGCTGTTCGAATCGGCTATCGCATTGGCATTTGCGCTCGCGATTGCGTCTGCGTTATCCTGAAGATTTCCCGGAGCATAGTATGCACCCGGCGACACTGCCACGCTGTTCGAATTAGCTTTCGAGTTTGCATTCGCGCTGGTAAGCCCATCGCTTTCGATGCTTCCCGGTGAATAGTAACCGTTCGGCGATCTACCACTATTGGAGATGACATTGGCGATCGAATTCGCATTCGCGTTCGCGCCGGCGTATGCATCGGCATGTGCAACGGCATTCGCAGCCGACTGAGAACCACCAGAACTACCGTACTGCGGAGCGTTCGCTGGACTATAGCGGTCACCATCGATGTTAGAATTACGATTCGATCCTGGTGAACCGAGGTGACCTACGTTCAAAGAAAATTCAACGCTCTTTACGACTAGTCTTTACCCTTTTCCCGTTCTTTACCCTTTTTTGAAAATTGACGAACCTCGCGTCTATACGATACTTGAAATACTAGCCGCAGCTGTTTCAGTTTAGATACCTTGAGCATTGGCGCTTGCACTAGCTTCAGATTTAACCGATGGTCCTCCGTATCCTCCAAATCCTCCATATCCTCCACCAACCACGTAGGGAACCGATGGACCTCTGCTGTTAGCAGCTGCTGCGCTGCCGGCAATGTTGGCGCCCAAGGAGAGCGGACCAAAGCTCAGGGTAGATCCGATGGATCCTGCCTGGCTGGTTGCTTGACTATCTGCATCGCTTTTGCCGAGGAGCCCCAGTGGACCGTTGCCTAACACCGTTCCCAACAAGCCTGTAAAATTAAATAGTGCATCTCCCCATTCATACAAGTATTTCAAAGCTGTGGATATTGAGATAAAGTTAAAGGATTTTCCAATGAAAGTACACTAGAATTAACGAAGACGAAAACGCACCGGGTCTAGCAGACGAGCCGCCTATGTACAAAAGTACCAGCACCGGCACAATACACCGTAGGAATCGCATGTTTCTCGCGCTCCGTGATATCCGGGAGATTCACAAATTCCGCCTGTTTTCCGCTTCGAGATGGTAATCACCGTGGACGAAGAGTAAAGAACGACTGGTGCTGCTGAACGAGACAACAACTTATATAGGTGTAGCCGCTGGATTTTACGTCCGCTAATAATTGATCGTTACTCACCGGTCGACCGCTGTCCTCCGCTGTCTCATCCCGTCCCTCTACACTCAGACAGTGTTTCCCACGGGGACTTGTTGCTCCGACCGATGCATTTTTCATAAGATGTATTATGTTTTCATCGAAATTAATTAATTAATTAATCAATTTCACATGTAGTAAACGAAACTTTCACGGGCTATCGAGATGACACTGTCAAGGCCGAATCGTCCCGCCGAACCGTCTTACACTTTTCTATCAAGCTTTGGGAAATTTCACTGTTCAACGAACGGCAGAGAAGGTAAATTAGGATCCTTGGTGATTTAGATGCAATCCCGGAATGACCATGAGAAGAGAAATTAATGTATTTGAACTTTATTTATACTGCACCTATCATCGAAGTCGTACTAATGTTCTCCGACAATTTTATAGGATTTAAAATGCTTGTTTACCGTGGGGAAAGAACATACAGTGATCTTTCGATCAATTGCAAAAGTCTAAAATAAATATAACGTGTTAGGTAGCTTGCCCGAGGCGCGGCAGATCAAAATACGAGGGAACCCTATGACATTATGTCGTCGTTATATAACAGCCGGTCTATTTGATAAAAAACTGGACACGAATCCAGACAATGTACGATAATTAACAAATTTAACCACTCGAAGAATCGAACGAACTGATTCGCGTTGCAATTAATAACGAAGAGCGACCTATAATGCGTAGGAGAGAATTATAGAACGTTTGTAAAATCTGTAAAATATATGAAATCTTCGTAAACAAGCTGTTTTCGAAGATGTCTTTCTGAAAACCTCTCAGCGAAATTAATCAAAACACTGTAGATACTGTTATATACTATTTGATCTTGCACAGAATCATTTATTATTATTAGTTTTCAGAATTGAAAGCCACACGAAACGAATTTTTTATGATCTTGACCCAATTGATCTGAATATTTATCTATCACCTTAAATTTCATTTCGAAGAGTATGTTCGTGATAGTGTTTCAAGTACGAGGATTTCGCATAGATGAGTCTTTCTTTCTCTTTTTCAAAGCTCCTTCGTCTCGCCCTCAGGGAAACCCGAAATATCCGAAATGACGTAATCACAGATTTTAAATACAAGGATACATGTGTCTGTAATCCTTTTGCCAAAGAATGCCGACTCCAAGCAGCTTTGACTCTATCGCAGGGAGCTATTGTTCTTGCCCACGGAGGGACTTCTCTTTTATTATCCATCATTTAAATCGATCCTAAAACTTTGTACAATAGAACGGCACTTTAGTTCGCACCGTAAATTGGTAGAAGCCTGTAGCTGCAGAGTCAGGTTCAACGACAGCTCCATTGGGAATGTAAGGAGAATATTCGTCGAAAAAGAAATTGGCGAGAATTAACGGGCCTAACGGTGTTATGACCCCTTGAAAATCCGTCGAATTTCTAAAAAAGAAATTAGGTAGAATCTGGTGCGGCGAGTAAAATTTCCTTTGGACATGCCGTCGCTCCCGATTTATAGATCCTGCATGTATTTGGAGCTCATTGGAATAGCACCGACGAAAAGTGTTGCTTTGGACGGACTGCCGTTCTCGATTTATAAATCCTGCATACATTTGGAGTCCATTAAAATAGCAACTGGAAAAAAATTCAGAAACACGTGGGCTCTCCTTTGCGTTTACGGCGAACGCGTCTATGTGATTATGCAAATTGGGAATAGAAACCGGTTGATATTGTTGAATCGAGGGGCGAAAAATATACTTCACGGATGAGTCGTCTGCTACATAATTTCAGGCGATTCAAATTGTACGCGATATTATTCTTTGAACGTTCGGCATAGATCACCTCGATTTCTTCCGTGAGAAATCATGCTCCTATTATTAAATGAACTGTGAAAACCAACAATTTTCATCATTAAAGTCGGCCTATGGATTAATTCGCGATAAATCATTCCCCTCAAATGATAATCATTCGTGATTATTACCTTACGTTATTATCAGCTATTAGTTACATTAATGCGTAACGAGCAAATAATGAGTTACGCTACCTTTAAAAATGATTTATTTCGCCGAAGGAATAATTGTACATTTTCGTGCTATGAAGGATGTATTAGTAATCTCTATTTATCTTCTCGATTTCTCGAAACACTGTTTTTCTTCAGTCAGGGGACAATAGAATTTTCCCGTTTAATTTTTCATCGAGCACATCGAGGTTCCCACCCACACACACACGCGTCACGTTAATTACGGATATGCGACGGAAACGGCTTGATTTAATAAACAGTACGCTTGAAACTTCTTTCCGATCATCAATGTTAAACCACCATTTAGTAGTTAGAATTCCAGAATCTCGCGAGGGAACATCCAGTTAGAATTCTTTGCTGGGAATTCCATATTCTGAATCACGCTCAGCAAAGGTAAGACAAATATTTCGATTCTACGTCTGATCACGATTTAATTTTAATATCATACGAACCTCGAAAACTTCGTTACTAAAAACGAGGATTGAGATTCTTTTTAATTTATACAAGGAAAATACGGGCCGGGTCATCCATATATATACATATATATACGTTTAATAATTCATATGATATCAGTGACGGAGCATGCATATCATTCGCAGAACGTAGAGGAAAACAATTATCAATGCAAAATAAAATAAGAATCATTAAGTCAAATGTCCAGAGGATCAAACGGAATGTATCTAAATATGTATAACTGATGCGAAACTCTTCTTACAAAAGCAGATTGTGGATCCTTTCTTTCACTAGCTCTGTCTTAACGACGCAGTCGTGATACGGCTCTAACAAGCATCAAAATTCGATGGCTATTGAGGAAATCCCAATGACATGCTTACGTGGCGACTACGCATTGGAACTTTCAATTGAAAAATCATAATCGAGTGTCCCCCCGAGAAGATCTATTTAATTTATGAACATAGCTTATAAATAATAGCATTTAAGTTACGTCACTACTTCTGTAATTTGTAAATATAAAATGTTTTTAAATAAATCTCGAATAAAAACAATTTGACTAATTATTTTTTAACACCTGTCCACTTCTCGGAGACCTACTCCCATTCCATAAACTGCATTCCTAACATTTTATTGCTAATCCCACATTATAAAATACTTTAACGTACAAGAACGCGCAAGACTAAATTACATGAGGTAAGTATACAGGTAAGTATAGAGGTAAAAGTATGCATGAAAGTTTCGGATTTATATCGAATTCCGAGTTAAATTTTCAAAAATCACGTTTTGGCAATGTTGTTGCTAACTGCGTTCCCAAAGTGTTCGCTTTGCAACTTTGTTGGGTCAGAAAATCGAGTTAAATTTTGGGAAAACCCCTTTTGGCAATGTTTTATGAATTCCTGGAATATGACGTCATTTTCCAGGAAATCCCGGGAATTCCCAGTAGTGTTCTAAAACTCCAATTATTCGTGAACAGAACTGTTTTTACAAGTTTCTCGCTACAGAACGATTTCCTATAAACTTGCAAAACGATAATTTTGCGAACGAAGATTAGCGTCAATGTTGCCAAAAGGTGTTTTTACAAAATTTGTCTCGTATTTTTGACGCAACAAAGTTGCAAAGCGTAAATTTTGTATAGGACTGAATGTATTTAGGACTGGACAGGCATTAAAAGAATTAAAACTGTTGATTTTCCTTTACTGAATATTTATTGAAATATTTTAATAATGTACAAATTATAACAGGAATGATACTTAAACTTCAAGCTATTTATAAACCCTACCTATACATTTATTGTTAATACATCTGATGATAATTAAATAATAATTACAATTAAAAGTTGAAATAATAACATAGATCTAAGTATATAAGTTAGAAAAATGTTGTATGAGCTAATACGTACTTGTAAATTATTAGGATAGATGGAATTACAATATATTTTATAGTTTAAAATTTTAGTTTAATTTAATAGCTCCTAATATAAAGTTATAAAGGTATAAATGTACTAAGCATTTGCAGCTTAAATACATTATAAAGTAATTTGCGTTATATATTTTACTGGTTTATATATTTAATTACCATGCAATTACGTATATTATGCAAAGGCACCTATAAAACTGTTACCTGATTTACTTCGCTTGACCCTTTCACTCGTATACCAGGCGTCTTAGCGTAGAAGAGTAACATTTATTTCGTGCAGAATTAAAAGTAACAAGGTCTTAATGGGCATACGATTGTAGAAATATATTAACAGAAACATTCTTTATATTCTATTCGAAAACTCCTCTCAAATAATAAATCCAATTAACATGAGAGAGAGCACGATCGGTACAATACACTGTCAGTTTTCCTGTAACAGGAAACTCACCTTCCTCGAAGGTGTCTTCGTCCAGCTGTCGAATATACACATGGATATCGGTATTCTGTAAAAGAGAAAAGAATGACAAATATTCACCAAGGAAGAACTGAAGATATTAAAATCATCCGAATCGCGTACATTTAAAAGTATAAGTACCTGTTTGGATTCTAGTGTTGCCGAGGGGATCTTTATCGCAAAGCTTTCGGCTGCATCGACGAGGAAATTAAAGGTTTTCTTTTCTCTGAAGATATTTTTAAAACGTATCGAGGCTGAAGCGTTTCGAGTAATCACGTAAGGCCCCATAGGTTTCGGCAGCGAACAGAAGCCAATTAGAGGAAAACTTTCAATTAAATGAATAGTTAGTAATTATAATTTTTCCTCAAGTATCTTAATTTACATGCTTACACGAACACTCCGGCAATGTCTGACGATGCTGTTAACGTAGCAGTAACATTTTCTATGTCGGAGGGTTCGTAAACCACGTCGATTGCACCATTGCTTAATTCTTTTACATAAATGCTTTCTGGACACACGAAACAATCGCTGTCCACCTGAAACGTAACGCAGAGGAAGCTCTGTCTTAGTTTACATCCAAAATTGATGGTGTATTATGTTCTTATGTTTGACGTACCTCAATTAAAAATGTTGTATCACTTCTAGTAGCGTTTTCCAGGAGGAATGAAAATTTGTAAGAGCCACCCAAGGGCGCGCTAACACGTGTGACTTTCTCCGGTGGTGCATGGCTTGCTTTTAATCGCAATTCGTATGGAAATTCGCCCAGCCTTTGATTACTGATAGTCAACATAACAGACTCCTCGCATGGCAGCATTGGGAGGTATTGTATATGAACGTATTCCTGAAATTTAATAAAATGCTATGCGTTTCAATCGATCCGGATTAGATTGAACTAGATTGAGAATAATTATTCACGTGTGACAATGGAGCCACGATTTTCGGCATCTGATTGATAGTGATAAAAGGATGAATGCATTCTGCTGTGTATTCTATCGTATCATGCTCCAGAGGATTTTCTAATTTCAACGCGTGATACACCAGAGTACGAGCAGTGGTTTTTAATTTAATCGATTCGATCACTTCTGGATCTGTCACATCGTAATCAATCTCGTAGAACTGATATTCTTCATCTTCATTGGTAAAAGTCACCTACATCGATGAAATACAATTGAGACTGTGAAGAAAAGTTTAATCGAGGTGCCAGGTAGATAAATTTATTTATTAAATGCCACTGGAAAGGTACCTTAAATGAAAAGTTTGATTTCACGTAGCAGAAGAATACTGCACGATAATCCCTCTGGCTGTTTGCTGGAACATCGATCCTTTCGTTGCCCATGAAGCTGTACAAAGGAATCTGTCCCCCGAAATTACATTGGACAATGTTCAAAGAAGATTTACAGTAATTGCACCATAAAAGTCAAACCTCTGATTGATCATCGCGGCCGTACAACAATTCGATGTCACACCGAAATCGCTGTTGAGTGTTCAGCCAATTGTGAACGGGTAGAAGTTCGGTGTATTTCATTTTTGCAGGGAATTTCCGGCTAATTTTCTCTGTAGCTTGCGGAGGCAAACTTCTACCGTACAGCGAGTACAGTAAAACCGAGTTCTCGTCGACGGGTCTCAGCAGTAAACTTCCCTGTATTAATAATGAACAAAATGTTCATAAAAGTATTTAGTTCTACGAATAAACTGGCCAGGCGATTATTATTACCGTATGTGGAGTATCCTCGGTGTTCATAACAAGGGGTTCGTAAGTAATAACGCAAGGGGCAAAGCCTTGCGGAGGAATGTGCGACATCTCCTCCACGGAGAAATAATCTCCGGTTACTTCGGTCTTCAGTTTCCACGGTAAATTCTTGTCGTTCATTATAACTACGGAGCGCGACTGTTTTTCCCGTACAAGGGTCTCGAACGTGATAGTCTCCACTGGCTTCGGAAGCTTGCAGCACGCCCCAGTGATTTTAATCGACAGAGGTGTGTACTTTTCTATTTCTAACGTTGCCTGAAATAAAACGCGTTCCGAGATAAATGTACTGTAAACGCGAACAAATTTGTAGCCTGTGCAATCTCAAAAACTACATTTTCTTGTTAAGATCGCGGAGGGGAATGGCGAAGCACACACGGGTAGAGAATCTCATTAAGAGATTGTTCGACGTATACGTATGTACGGTCTTGGCCGGAAACCAGGTCGTGAACTTACCTCACCCTCAATTAAGCTCTGTTCTTCGGAGGGTCGAAACTTTACAACGAAACTGACATCCATGCCGACCGAACAATATCCAGAGAGGGGGCTGATTTGGTAATCTGCTGATAATTTCGACGTGTTCCACTTGAACCTGGCAACGTGTGGATTTCGGCTTAACAGAATTATATTGATGCAAGAATAATAATTGACCAACCTTGATCCCAGGTCTCCGGTGTTCATTAAAATCACCTTGGTCTCCTCGCTGCAACCCTGAACCACCGTGGTGAAAGGAATGTGAGCCCTGTTGAAGCGAAATTCTGCCCCAATGCAGCTACCACGAACCATGAAGAGTGGTAGAATAGTCGATGCGGTCTGAAGGGCTACTTTCGCGACAAAAGCTCCCATTCTGCAGGTGGGTGTAAAGATGACCGACACGTTAATCTTTTTATTAGGCTTCAGAGTAACGTTCGACGAGGGTTTGATTATCAGCACGTCCGTCAGCAAAGGTTCTCTGGTCTGAAATCTCTGATCGAGGGTCCAGGAACGCTTCGTTTCCATGACGGAAGCTACAGTCAGTTCGCTGAGTTCTTGGCGCTTCTGCGCGTACTTTGGTAGAGATTCCCGATACTCCTCGTAGCCACGGAGATTTTGCATCAGGTCGAATCTCAGTTCTAGAGGAGCCAGACCTTCGTTCAGCACCGGGATCTTCCTAGTGACGCTTCCGGAAACGGGGACGCTGCCGAGATCGATGGACTTGTCGCGCGGATTCACTAGACGTATCTGCAAGGTAAGTATCGATTTCTCGGAATCTCATAGAGGGATGGACAGTGAATGCTGGAGAGGAATTTCTTACACAACTCTTACTTTGTATCTGATCCCTTCGCCTGCAATCGTTATCTTCTTCTCGTTCGTCGAGTTTATGGTGAACACTAGGCATTCATGGTATTTAATCTCCTTCATTGGTCGAAAGACGATCGGTATAGTGGTTGTTGAATGAGCAGCCACTGCCTCCGAAATGGAATTTAAATCGACGCAGAGATGTGGTTGCTCGTCGAACTTGCACTCGACCCTGAAACATTTTTAGTTCTCGCAATTTCATTGGTAGCTAAAGAAAAATGTTGGGCGTTAGATTTGTCGAAGCTAACACAAAAGGAACATCGTCGGAGTTTGTCACGCAAAGTTCCGTGTAATAAGACATCGAGCTGTTCTGTTGAATGTAACAGGGGCCAAAGTCGTAGCGATCGAAGCTGAACTCGATGGCAGGCTTTTTGCACATGGCTCTCAATAGAAATTTGTAAGTGGGACCATTGGAAATCTGAAACGAACCAAATGAATCCTTGATCCTCCTCAACTGGAGGAAACGTTTAATGCAGTTGAAATGTTTGTTTGAGTAATTCTGCGATTCGGCTGGTGTACCTTCAGCAAAATTCGGTGGTCCTTTATCGTGATTTTCTGAAACGTTTTTAATGTCAAACTGCAGGTGCATCGATCTTCACTGGCAACGTGGCCTTGCCTTTGAGGCATCGCTATGCTGAACGCGTTTCTACTCTTCATCTCTGGCGTCATACCGAGCTCCCAGGTATAATAGAACGTCACTTGGCAGGAATTTATTATGTCGAACTTGATAGTCGTCGGCCCGTCGACCATTAACTAAGAATAATTTCTTACTTTTTAACTCGTAGCGACACTTACCCTCCTGCGTTTAAGTAACTGGAAAAAGGGCCAGCTACCTTTCCCAAGTCGATGACGTTCTCCTTGTCCTCGGAAGCTCGCAAGATTTCACCGTCGGGCTTGGTATACAGAACTGAAGACGCGATATCGTAAACGGAGGCAGTTACGAAGACGGTAAGGGGACTTTTCATCAGTTTCACGGCGCACTGAAGGTGAAAGTGGAATTCACCGACCCGGGTTGGATGGTACTCGACCCTATGCACGAATTGAAACGTTCGTCGTACCACTTTGTTCGCCTCGTTCGCGAAAATTTCAGTCTCGAAACAAAAATTGAAAGCGGAGAGGCTTTCAAACTAAAAACCCACCAGATGTACTGCTCGCTCTTTGAAACGAGATTTCCAGTCATTGGTGTCACGCTAAGCTTCTGAAACTTGCCCTCAGAGTACAGAGATTCTTCTATCACTCTAAAGGGTATTTGAAAATCCTCGTTGTTTAATAATCTTACCGAATCCCCCACGTTATATCCTGGCAAATAAATGACGGAAATGGAGTAGAAGAATGAAATGTAACATCTGAACTTCCATAGAAAGCAATAAAAAATAAAAGGGAGAGCATATATTGGTGGCTGGCGATGAGGATACTTGAAGTCAACCTAAGATTGTTGGCTTGAGTTTCATGTGAACCGTGAGGCAGTGCACCGAGGGTTCTGCTACGACGCCGACGACCAGAAAAATGCACTCCAGATTGTATCTGTCGATGGAGAAGAGCCAGAAAGACTCAAAGATGCCGACGTCGTCTGCCAGAAACGTGAAAGACAGGTCGGTCTGTTTCCCGCGTTCGACAATGCCTTCGGCCACCGCGCAGTGAAAATTCGATATCTCGTCCGTTTCACGAGGAGTCAGGTCCTTCCACGAGAAACGATAATCATCCGTGGTTGGATTGATTAGATGAAATTTTCTGTAACCGTGTTGGTTTTATCGCAATAATTCGCAGCAAACGAAATTATTCTTTGCAACTTAAACTTACGAACGCGTCGCACTTACTTCACGTGGGTGCCGCCTACGCCAATTACTTTGAACTCGATTACCCTGATGTTCTGCCACAGGGTGGGATCGTCTGTCTCGTATCCCACGGGACCAGGTAGCTTCGGATCTCGTCGTCCGCTAGTTATGTAGTCGCTTTCTTGTACATCGAAATGACAGTAAGGGAGTAGACTTCTTGCTACGATGGAAATCGTCAAATTCGGTCGTTCGGGATCAAGATTTTCAATCCTGCATATTTCGATTTATCTCGATTATTTTGCGGTGGATTTTTTACTCTGTTTGCGCCATTTATTTGGAGCTCGTACGTGCAAATAAGGTATGCCTTGTAATAAAACACATCCTTCGGGGAGAACTTTAATGTACATTCCACGGATCGCTGGGGTGGAATCGTTCCATTCTCGGGGTGAATCGTGAATGGCAGATCGTCACCTTCCAGCCAACTGTCGGTAGTCCTTTCGGACAAAGCCGCGGTGCTGCTAAACAAATCGGATTTCTTCGCGCTCGAAGCTTCTTTCAAATCGAAACTGTCTACAATTTTTTGACATACAATTTTTATGACAAGCTTTTTCATATTTTGGCGCATCAGCCATTCTCGAAAATAGATTTACCAGTGGCGAACGATTTGCATTGGTGTGAATAAAAGTTCGCACTGCCCGCCGTATTTTTTTCACCACTGTTGCACTTGTTCGGACGGAGTTCACTTGTTGCGGATGAAATTCCTCTGGACGACCTGGAATATTGTCTGGACCGACCATCCTCAGCAGTTCTCGGTCTGGAAGTCACGTTCGGACCGTCTCCTCCTATGTGTCTCTTCGGAAACTGTTCGTCCATGACGATCTTCCAGACGTAGATCGCATTTACCAGGCCCGGATTCGATAACGTGAACGTGTACTCCCTGGTCTGCAATTGAATTTCGTCCTTTTCGGCGTGATTGGAATTTGCTCCAGAATTAATAGAGTTTCGTTTCAAGACGACACTGACGGTGAAACACGCGAAAATGTTGCATTCCTCTAAGCTGAAACTTAAACGTATTTTACCAAAGGTATTGACCTGGTACATCAATGTGTCTTTGAAAAATATTTCTTCTACAGGGCACCAGTAGTCCGAATATGCAACAGTTGCGTTCAATAAAAGTTGAATGCATCTGCAAGTTCCGAACACAATTTCGTTCTTAGTCTCGACAACTGGCTCCACGATCTTCCTCGCGAATAATTCTATCTCGTTTTGTATATTCAGCGGATCATGGTGCAGCTCCTCCCAACGGACCTCCGTTTGCCGGTCGTCCCAAGCTGTTTCACTCGACTGTTCCTCCAAGATGATTTCGCATATGTCACACTCTATACGGTTCTATACAACGCGAAAGATTTTCTATGAAAATTCAGTGTCAACAAGTTGTATTATCTTGAACATACGTTCGCATGATTCGTAGGTTCCACTGCCAGAAACGTGGCGACGATCTCTTTGGACGTGAGATACTTGATGTGCCCGATAGAAGGGACGAACACAACGTGGGGGTGCGCGTTCCATTCGAATCGAAACCACCGATCCGTGGATTTATTCACTATCTTAAAAGTCTTTTTATACATTTTGCTAATGAAACAGAGGCCGTAATCGAGAATGTAGGTCAGAGATACCGCAGATGCTGTCGTGCTCGTGACTGAAACACATTTTATTCCTACGAATTATCGTCACAGAAGCAGCGAAGCAAAATTAAACGAAAAATTACATTTCATGCAATTCTGAACCCACATTAAAATTAATCCCGCAGTTAATCGTCTACCTGAGGTCAGGGAATTCTGCTTGGACGAAACCCTTGTATGCCTATGGGATTCCCTGTTTCCACGTTTATTATCCTCCAGTGGTAAACCATCGAGAACGACTGGCTCCACGTAACACTCGCCCTCTAGATTTATTACCAGATTTTCGTAAGGGTTGTCCACTATCTGCAGGCGAATTTTCCCGAGGTGTTTCCCACTTTCGTTGGGGGTAAACGTTGTCTTGAACCGAGCAACGTCTCCAGGTGATAAACAAACAACCGTGCATCGGTCGTGTGATCCTACAATAATTAAATTGCGATAAAATTAATTTCTTTTTTCTTCATCCATTATTCTATAAATATTTCTTTAGACATTACCATAGCAGTTAGCTTCCCAAACTTGCAGCAAATGCTGCGAGTCAAGGCAAGCCGAAAAAGCGTACACATTGCTCTGATCTTCGTCGATTTCAACGATGACTTTCGCCTTGATCACTCCGACGTTCCTCACGGCGAAACACTTGCAGCTACTCTCGTCGATCAATGTACGGGCAAAGTTCAAAATTGGTGTCTCCCGTGCTCCATGAACTGGCTCTATGATCGCCACTTCCGGCACGCAGGATTCGCCTATCACTTTGACGAATAGTTGATCGGCTTCCAGATGCGATGGTAAACAGACGATTGCTTGCAGCACGGCTTGAAACGTCTGCAAACGTTTGGAGAATTCCATTCTCCGTTAAGAGCGGAATATAATAGTAATAATTATGATCTACCTGTATGGAGTGCGGAGTGAAAGATAGGGTGAACACTTTGTGGCTCATGGGCGGAACCTCCTCGTTTCGTGGCTCTACCGCGAACGTGTTGGCCTCTGCTGTCGGTGGCTGTAGAGAATCTTCTATGAAGCGTACCTCCACGGTCGCAGCCACCACGCCACAGTTGTGCAATTTGAAGCACGTTGTGTGAGTGTTCATCACGCTGACGTATCGAAAGTACAGGCACTTTTCTCGTCGCGCAAATACAGTATGTGGCCCGATCTATCGAAAAATTCATTGTTGATGAAACGTTAAAAAACGTGTAACAATAGTGAGACAAGTATCTTTTACTAGGGACCTCTTTGGGACAATCAAAGTCCTGGATTCGATCTATCACATGGTTCTCCTGGAATATCGAATCGATGTCTTGGAAGTTTATACTGGGAATGACAGAATTCACGCACATCGTGATCATCGTTCCTTTTTTGTCTTCGGTGTCGTCTATGAGAACAACTAGTTGCTCGTCCTGAGTACCCACGAATTCTGGATAACAATTGATAGCGATGCTATCCGTTTCGCCAAAGTTTAGCTCACCCTCCACTTTCGTCACAGTCATCGGGCCCACTGTTAATCTTTCCGGTTCTACGGCAGTCCTATTTCCTCAGAATAAAGTGAATATCGAATTGGATTTAATTGATCTAGAAATTAATGAGGAGAAACCACCTTGTTCCTGTTTTATCTATCCTGGCAGATTTCTTTCCTTTCTGTGGCACATGTTTTTTATTCAACAGGCTCTGCTTCCTGGGAATTTCGTTGGTTAATCCTAGCTTGTGAAAAATGTCGATCTTATAGTGCAACGGAAATCTTCCGGTGTTCTCGATATTCAAGTACATTGTTTTCTCTGTGCAAATGGCCAGGGTTCCAAAGTTCATCGTGGGACAGGGGTAGATACGGAACCTGGACGGGGAATAGAGGCTGGATAAAATCTTTAAAGAAATAATAAAATAAAAATATAAAAAGCCCGGAGTTCGATGTCAAACCTAATGTAACATGCCATCAGAGTAACATTAAGTGGAATCTCAGCAACAATCGTAGGTTTCTCATTTGTGTCGACCAAGTGGCATTTCAATATCGGAGCCTGTCTGAGATTCAGTTCTGCCTTCGATGTGAAAACCATCTATGACGAATTAGTAAAATGATTATTACTTCAGTCTACACATTGAAGTCTCTCTACATCCATACTACATTATAATACAAACGTTAACGTTTCTTGTACTGCCCGGTTTGATGATTCCAGTGCCAGGTTCGATCTCGAGCTGCTTCTTCAAACTCGCAGGCATATTTAATGCCGCCAATTTCTCGTCATCCTCCATCGTAATTCTGCAAATACCGCTATCTTATTCATTGTATCTGAATGAATTTAGTAATAGCAATAGCTGGGAGTAAGGTGAAATTCTTCTTACGCGTATTCCACCTCGTAGTCTCCTCGATTTTTCATCGCGATCACGGTACTAGTCGGTAAGTTCACTTTTATGCAACCCAAATCAATGGGATTCACGTCCAGGATATCCACTGCGACGTCGTAAGTTTCTCCTGACACTAGCACGACATCCGTGAAAATGGGATCATCGTCGGTCTCGTATAGAAATGCTTTAAAGATAATGGCCTTCCCACTGATCACCCCTGGCTACAAACAATTCTTTAAAATATTTCGTCCCCTGGATTTGAAATGTCGAGCAAAAAGTGTGTAATACCGTGATGCCTTGATAGCAGAACTCGATACTTATTTCACTGGAAGCATCAATTATTCCGTTCGAGGGTGCGAAAGATATTTGGGGTTCAGCAGGTTCTTCGGATTCTAGATACCAAGAAAATCCTACAGGGGTTCTGTTTCTGATGGTTACATATTTAGATTGACGACGATAGAGGAGCGTTCTGTTATAGACGATCTCCTTCTCGTCCAATTTAATGTCCAACTTTGTCCCCTCGCATTGCAGCTAAATGATTTTATTCGAGAATTACATAATCGAATATGAAATATTTGATTCACTATTAATAAAACCCATTCATCCAAAATTACCTCGATCACGTCAATTTTCGGATTGTTCTTCACACACAAATACATCTTCGCCTTAATACTTCCCAGCCTGTTTGCAACGGCCGACAAGATTAAGTCCATACTCTTGCCCGGCTATATGAATTTCGTTTTCTTATTGATTGAGGATTGATCGAGGAATCCTTAGATTACTACTACCATTAATAACATACAAAGATAAGAGCTTCCAAAGGTTCGATAGAGAAACACTCGAAGGTGTCTTCAGCCAACAGAAAGGAAGCCTCAGCCTCTACTTCGGAAACGTTGCAAAACTTTAGTCGAATTCCTCGCCGATGAGGCCTGGATATAGATAAGAGGGCGTAAGTTCGAAATTCGACAACTTAAAGCAGAGATAAAGTAAAAGTCTGTTTGAAACACCAAAGATGGGAATCCATTACTGTGATCCCATTCAAGTTGTTAAACAGAGAAATTTTGTTAAGTAAAGAAGGGAACCTTCCGTCTTTTCGTAGAAGCAGTATCGGTCCAAAATCGCACAGCCCTTGTTCTTCACTGTACGTGCAACTATCCTACAATTAATTTGCACGAAATAAATGATCCCTATATTAAAGATTAGAATGGAATAATTTAAATCAGAATCGTTCGTACATCCATAGAAATCATATTGACGTCCAAGTCCAATCTTGGTACTCCGGCTGTTCCCTTGACGTTCACTTCGTAGGTAACGTTATTTCCGTCGGAAATGGTTATGGCGTAAGTTTCCTCGTAGTGCATCGTCTCTTCCGGTTGAAAACGGATCTTGAACCGCTGGATTTCGTTCGGGAGCAAGATGCTTCTAGGTTTCAAGGGCTCCTCCACGATCGTCCCCGAAGGGGTGGCGTTGTATTCGTACGACTTGCTTTCGCTCGTCGGCACGTCCAAGGTACGATCCAGGGATTTCCGTTCCTCTATCCTTCGCGCAGACATTTGTCCATGCTTTTTACCTTTCTCCGAAACGGCTGTGCCACTCTCTTGCACGCTGGGCTCGCTGGCAGTGACGGAATCGTGGACGGAATTGACTCGCGTTAAAGATGTCAGGGAAACCAGTTGATAAACGTCTGAACAATTGTTAATTTATTCTGCACTGATTAGTTTGGGAAGTATTGGCACAAGCTTATCGTGGGACACGAAACACGTACCTCCGAGCACTCTTCTTTCTCGTTTCTCGATGCATTTCGGTAGGAGAACGGAATAAGCTTTAGGCCGGAGATCTGGTGGAGGTTTAGCTTCATCGGCTATATAACAGATATTGATTTCGTTGATCCATGAACAATTTCATATTATAAAGTTACAAGGAACTTACTTACAAAGAACAGATCTTGCTAGTACATTGTCCTTCATCTGGGCAACCACTGTATTATACATGGTGTCTTGCCAGGGATCGCTCGATCTCACGTACCAGATGTGAAAATTATTTGTTGGTACCTATTTTCGGAGTAGAATTAAATAACTGTTAGATGTATGATTATAAATGTAATCGTAATTATTTATTTCAAATAGCACCTCTCTTATTGTGTCGTTAAGACCAGTGTCCTTAGATATGCTACTTTTTCTGACACTAGGAGCTTCATGCTAGAGACAACGAAATTGTTTTACTTATAAATATCGGACAAATGATATGGCACTGGAACAAGTTAATTACCATTGTCTTCTTAACGGGATCCCAATTATTAATCACGTTCTCGATAGACGATAGGTCAGCGTAGTATTGATCCATGGCAAGGATGACCTTTTTAACTTTGTTCGGTATAACTTCTTTCTCTACACAATAATTATTCTGCTCATAAATCTTCTTCCTTTGAAACTTATTTCTATTACACTTACTGGATTCTGGTTTCGAGTTCCAGGACTTTTTACTGGGCGCATTCGCCTCCTTTTTCGGCTTGCCGTCTCCTTTCTTCTTATCTTCCTTCGGAACGTTCTGTAAATTCATTCAATTCACAGATTAAATTCAAGCAGATATTATTTTAAAAGCATATCAACTTTTAGTCTAACCATAAACTGTAAAATATGCACACCTTCTTTTTCATACGTTTGGCCATCTTGTCCATAAATAATGCTCGTCTATTCAATGCTTCCTCCCTTTTAACTGGCAGAATCGTGTTCAGATACATCCTCTTCTCCTCGTCTGGAAGCTGATCGTATTCCGACGACGACATCTCCTCGATGTCCTGGATCTTTTGCTTTGGATCGGTCGCTTTCTCCGCTGCAAAGATGAAATCTTTCCTTTTTATTTCCCTTTCAAATTACTCAACGATTTAATTTTTATTTTATTATTACTCGTTTACCTATTTCTTTCTCGAGTTCCTTCAGTTTACTGTTGTAACAGTCCATATAATTGAGGAATGTAACGAATAGACAATACTCAACGTGACCGACGATTCGTAATATCGAAAGCAAAGCCTCTAATGTATTATTCTGCAAGAAAATGCTCTCCAAGCTCTGCACGACGAAACCTCGTTTGAAATCATCTGCTGCCAGCCTGTAAAAATAAATTTCATGTCTGAAAAGAATTTATTTGCGAAAGAAAAATTCCTAGTTAAAGACACCTCTCTTGAAGAGCTGCAGATATTAATTCGAGAGAAATTCCAAGAAACGTAGAAACGTCCACTTTCTTCGCGCCTTTATTCGCCTTGTCCTTAGGCGATTCAGCAGTCCGATTGGGTGCAAATATTCTTTCCAACAATAAAGCAGCTTGAATCTTGTACTCGTATCTGCTTAAAGGATCCAGCATTTCTAATTTTTCGGCGACTGGTATCTTCTCGAATTCGATCAGAGGATCAGAATCTGTGGGAAGTCGAATAAGCGTATCGTCCTCAACGTCAGGAACATCAACAACGTCCACGGGTTTCGATATCTTCCTTCTGCCTTGACTTTTAATAGAAGTTTCTGTTTTAAGGGATTTATCTCTTGGCGACCGTTCCTTCTTGCTTCTGCCATCTGTTTTCTCACTGGACAGTGATTCGTTCTCGTCATTCGTGCATTGCCTGACAATAGATACAATTGAGTTTTCAATTAATCTCATAATGCATGCAAATTCGTCAATTTTACTTTTTGTCTTCAAAGGCGGACAAGTAACTATCATAGGCATCATCGATTATTCGTCGAAGTTCAATCGAACACAAACTACCGCTAAGTGCAATGACTTCCGTGATCGCTTTATCGATAGAAAAGACGGGAATTTCTAAAGCTGTGGCACTTTTGCATGCAGCTTCTTGGTACTCTAAATCATTCGAGAGAGCAAGATTGAAATATATTATCAGCAGGGGATTATCAATTTATTATCAGGAAAGATGAAGCTGCTGGTGGATTCGTGAATGGCAAGGATATGGAGGGTACAATGGAGTACCGGTAAAAGGAGCTCCATGGAAAATAACACAGACTCTCTTCTCAGGCATCGGGATGGTATCCGGAAGATTGTTCGCCGCATTGCTTTTCTGGTCGATACACTCGAAAAGTTCTTTCACAGGATCTTTCATTCTACTTTGGAAATCCTCAGCTTTATGCAGATCCTCTATGTAGCCTTAAGACACGACAACAAACGAATACTCTCCCCCAATTTTCAGAACTTAATTACTTCTTACAAATGATTTTAATCTATGCATAAACATTAGAACCTACAAAAGAGCAGGCGATAAGTCTCTTCAGGATCAAGCGTGGGCTGGAGAAATGATTCCAATACTTTTCCTTCGAAAATTGTAAAATCCCTGCAGTTCCTTGTATCCGAATCCGTGCTAGACAAGTCGCTCCAGTTTTCACTTCTGAAGCCACGATGACTGGGTCCTCGAATGCTGCTCTTCGTCGTCTTTGATCCTCGCGTGGATCTCTTACCTCGTTTTCCCAACCTTTTTCTCAGCAGGGTCGAACTCGCCTTCTTACTCTTCGTTTCCTTTTCAAGACTCTTGAAATCGGTCTGCCCATCCGCATCTATGTGCTCTTTCTCCTGTGCATTTTTCATGGCGATTAGCTGGGCCATTTCGCTGATTAGTTCATTGTAGAATTTTATTAATTTCCAAGGCAAAGGCTCCCCTGGCGTTCTCGGGGGCAGCAATAACTCTTTCGCGTTGTAATAGTGCAGCAACGTTCCTGTCACGTAACATTCCATCTCGAAGGATCTGGAGAAGAAGTCGTTTATTAAAAAGATATCGCTTTCGAACAAGGGGAAATATTCTTACTCGTCCAAGTGGTGCCAGAAGAATTCCACAGGATAATTGCAAATGTTTTCCACTATGAATTCTGCTTCCTGGATTTCCGTGTAGGGAACACAGGGTAGAAATTTAATATTAGATTCGACTACGTTCAAGTTCTTCTCTATTCCACGACCGGTTAAAATGATGCACTTCTTTATGTCTGGTTCCACGATTATTTCCAGGGCCGTTCTTAAGTAACACTGGAAAAATCATTTCTTTTCGACGAGTTTCCTCGGGAAGGTGTTTCCTCGTAACTCGATTCTTTATTTCTACCTTCCTTCGAGGCTTGAAAAACACGCGAACGACTTCTGCGTGGCCAGGTGGAGAACAGTTTGAGTCGTATTGCACGTAAAATGGGTAACCTTCTGCTTCCTTACGGGGAACGTTCGATAATTTCGCCTCCCATTCGCAATCGAACAGACCTCTAATGAATTATTCATAAAAGATTTGGATTGTGAAATTAATAATCGGGTATTAAATATATGTATTCATTGTTACTCGTTTGTGATTAAAAAGCATAGTGCCAAGCATTCTCCAACGACGACGTCTTGGAAGTCGAGAAACGTGGTGCTCACCGTGATGTACTGACGAGTTACTATTCCGCTTATGGTTATAGGAATCGTGCATCCGTTCAGTACCTAAATTCAGCTTCAATTATCATTTCTCTCAATTTTTCTTTCATTGTACCTATAGATTACCTGTATGTAGATCGTGCGTTTCACTTCTGTGCTCTTCTCTGAAAAATTGTCCCGTGCCGGATGCCAAATTACTTCAAAAATGGCACAGTCGCCGACCGGCAACTTGGAATTCTTCTTCAGTTGCACCATGATGCCTTCCTTGCTTAGAACAAGCTTAGGCCCCCTTGGCCTTAACTTCATGTCTACATTCCAGGGTCCGTAATTAACAATATTTACGGAATAATTGGCGATGCATCCAACGGGTACGTGACCCATGTCTAAAAATTAAAAAAAAATCGGAGCATATTCCTTTTATATCGTAGAATATAAATGAACATTTTTCTCGATAATTGTCTCCGAGCTTGAATAAATGTATACATTTATAATAATCATAAAGGTTTAGCCCGATACAATGGAAGAAATGATTATAAGGATAATGTACCGATAACGTATTCGAATGAAAAAAGTTGAGGGATCGGTTCATGCTTGCGAGTGGTAGAGTGCTGCATTAAAATGTATGAATTCGCATCGACGAACTTCCTTGCCAAGTGCCTTTCTACTGCCATGTCGATGTCCATGACACGGGGAAACGTTTCGCCGAGGGAAATAATATACCATTCTTCGGCTACGAAGGAAAATACAGTGCTCAGATACGACAAAGCATTCAGAATGCTTAATAATTATACACGCGCAGTGGCTTCTATTCACGGGTTGCTAAAACATTAATTCATATTGGCTACTATGGAACCAGCAGCCTGTTCCAATCTATAATAAATTTATCGTTCTTCAAATCCTAATGAAGTATTTATTCTTACCAGTTAGAATCTCTATATCTACTTCCGACAAATCGTTTTTCATTTCAGCATCGCGATTCTCTTCCCTCTGCGATACAAAAACTATTAAAATTTCTCCGCCGGATGCAAGATTATGGAATTTCTTACGCTTTCTAGAAAGTATTTGGACAACGACTGGATGGCAATGTATTCCAGCTCGATAGAATGATACGGATGCAAGTTTATACGCGGAATACAAGGATAAACTTGAGGAAAAGCTCCGTAAGCGTTCACTCTCATGGTGACTGGCATCAAATGACCTATCTGAAAATGTACATTTTTCTCGAGCAAAAGATATCCTTCTTTTATAATAAATTGGATGATTTCGCGGATCGCCAATGTACCTCCAGCTGAAATTGATGATCGATAGGGCCAAGTTTCGTCGGTGTATGGGCCACGTGAAATTCTAGCGATGATTGAGCATCCACGACGGCGGTGCACAGCTCGATTTTCAATGGATGTATGCCGAATAGATCGATCGTCTCCTCAGACCCTGTCCCGATGTCTTTTATCTTATATTCGAACGCGATGCCGCAGAGATTCTTCAGAGTGAAGCTCTTAGTATTGCAGTGCAGGAAAAGCTGCGTCAATTCAATTTGCAATGAGTTTCAGTTTCAAGCAAGATAATATCTCCTTCATAGAACATTCGAAACGATTCAATTATATTACGAGGAGCATAATGGAATTACTTGTTGTCCGAAATCGATCGTGTCGGTGTCAATAGAGAATCGAATGGCGTCAGCGCGAGCCTGCAGTTTTATGTTCTCGGTAGGACCACGCAAAATCTCGCAGACGGCAGTAGCTTTTATTCGAATACGTTGAAAACCGTGAAATCCTACGTGGACACGTTGCACGGAATACGGCGGCACTGTTCCCTCCTTTGGAACAATTTCCAGCACCTGAAAAGGAAATATCAGAACTTACAAAGTACTCTGAATCTCAACAAGAAGCCATCCTTTCTTTTATAAATCTCTTATTAACTCCATAATTGACTAACTTCGTTAATATAATACTTTTTTGAGGGCCTAGAACTCATACTCTGCAGGACATTCAGATCATCCTCCTTTTTATAGTAACATCCAACAATCGGCATCAGGAATTCTCTCATTTCCTCCCTGGATATCACGGAATCATTTGCCACGGTTGTCTCTTCTATATTCTCAGGTTCTGCTTTTCCCTTCTGTGTCTCCGAAACTGGAGCTACAACAAAATATCGAATGTATAATCCACTGTAACTTTTGTACAGAATTGATCGAAAGTAGCGGGTACAATTTGCAGGCACGAGTATCGAAACTAGCGGTCGATCTCCGCTTCCGTCTTGCCTATCAGAAAGACAAGGGTCTTCGTTTGTCACAGTTGCAACGGGATCTTCAGTAATTTCTGATGCACTCGTCTCTAACTTTTCCCCGTACGGTAGACACTCGTCGCACTATTGCAAATGCAACAGATTTGATTATTTTACAAAGAATCGAGGAACGATTAAATACGTGGGACTAGAGTTGTCCACTTTAGAGCTCACACAATCTCTAGGCGAGTCTTGTTCTATTTCAATGGACTCTGCGATCCATAGAAATTTATACGCGCAGGGCACGGGTCCGTTATTGGTCAGTGTTATTATTTCCTCGGCGCTCGAGCCCAGTTCGCAGTCGATTATAAAATCCCTGGGTTCAATCACGAGATTCGGATAATTCACGTAGCTCTTGCAACGTATTTTATCCTAAGAAAACGGAAGATCACTCAATCCAGGAACAAAGTAATGATCGAGCTTGTTTAAAAAAAAATGTGATCTACCTGATTAGGATGCTGTTCGTATTCAAGTCGAAGCACTCTGGAATAACTTTTCGAATAAAGATCATCGACATTGTTATCAAAGGAAAAGAAGACACGAATTTTCGTAGTGAGCCCATCGATTAGAACAAGTTTCATATTCTGCACGTATTCCTCCGCATCGGTTACTAAATGAAATGGTTCTGCGACAAAGACCTGAGCGTCTAAATCGAGCTTCGATTGATTCGTCACCAACAATTCGTCTGAGGCAATAATTCCGATGATTGCAATATATGAAATTTGGGAATGGAATATTCTACGCGACAGAAAAGAAAAAGAAATGCAAGAACCTGTTTGCTGCAACTTATTTACGTCGGGCCAAACATCGACGCGGAATTTCAATTCTGTTTTGCTGAACAGAATCTGCGGTTCGGTCAAAGTGACTTTGAAACACGAAGTGTCGATCAATTCCCGTTTTCCTGCGCTCACTGTCTGACCGAAAACGTGCCAATCCTCTGTCACGCATTCGTTTCTGCATACAAATTCGCATATACTTTAGAGTAATTAAAAAAAAGAAGAAGATTCGGCTAGTTTCTACTCACATTTTCCAATGTAATTTGCAGGAGACGTATCTCGTCTCATTAGGAGGGACACTGACTAGCAGTGGATGAATTTGAAACTTCGTACTGCGATTAAAAATTACTTTCAGAATAAGAACGATATCAATGTATTTTGTTTCTCTTCGCTTACTTTTTGGGGAGTGATATTTGACCACGTTGAAAGTGTATCTCCGGCTCGGTTGTCCAGATTATTTGATAAACTCGTGCCGCCCGATTAGTCAGAGCTATAGTTCGTTCTATGTTCTGATGGCTGAATAAATAGAATTGTAATTGCTAGGCGGGACAAGCCTCGAGGTGATTTTTCTTGAATGGGTATCAATAAATGATTGCTACCTAAAAAGAAGGCCCCAGTCGAAGGTGGGAAATATTGGGGGGTCGAAAACAACGCTACATCCGAGTCCAACAGCTTTGAGATCAATAGCAATGGTTCGGCTGTTGACGACAGACACCGTAACGTTATCGGCATACTTTCCAAAATCTCGAATCATTAATGTCACAGCGATCGCTATAGATGTATTCGCTTCGAGAATCCCGGATTTCGGACTGATACTCCACGGTGAATGATTTTTTTCCTTTTTAATAGAAAGATTGAACCTTTCACCTCAATATGAATATCGATTAAAGAAAGGAATAAGGGGAAGTGGTACCAATGCTGCGTTGAAGTGAGCGGGGATAGGGGAATCGTTAATAAGTAGAAATTCCATTTTTTTCTCTTCGAGAACTCTAACACTGCCAAAGTTTAACGAGCTCGGTTCCGCGGAAACCACTGCTCCTTGCCCGGTGCAAGTGATAACGCAACATGAAGTTGCTACCGGTTCGCCCATTATTAACATACTGAGGAGAGGAACAGATCAATATGCTGCTTGAATAAATCACTAATTGCGCTGCTTACTTTTGAATAATCTTCTGTTTGCCCATAACTCTCGTAATAATACTGGCATTGATAGTTTTCGACTGGTGAGCCTTCAGGAAGCCCTGGTACATGGACAGAGAACAAATCACTGGGGAATCCTCTGAAACCTTTACCAAAGAGAAAAGAAAAAGATTCAAGGAGAATAGTTGAATAAGCCAATTTAATCGTCGTTTGAATAATTACATGTTGCGGTGGAAGAAAGAAGTAGCCATCCAGATCGCTCTGATTCTTCACAGTAAACGATCTCGAATAAGGGAAATTAATGAAGCAGAATCGAACTGTGATCTCTTCAGGGACGATGGATAGAAAAGCGGTCTGGCCAGAGAATTTCATTGGCAGCATGACAGGATTCGCATCCGTGCCCCACATGTCGACTTGCATTATCGTCTGGCCCTCGCGGTTGATATTAGCAGTGTAAATGACCTGTGAATTATCACCCCGTTCGAATATCCGTGCTGAACTACAAAATATTTCAGGGAAGAATCCCTTACTTTGATCTTCAAGGATCCTCGAGCGGCGACGACCCCTTCTTCAGGAATAACGTGAAACTCTCTAGGGTTGTTAGGAAAACTGGGCTTCATCTGTGCTTTAGCGAACTCTTCGTGATGCAACGGAGCTTGGTCACCGTCGTTTAAAACAGTTATCGCGAAGGTGACGGGTATCAGCGAAAGATTGTGCAAGTGTATATCTTGTCGAGTACTGAATCCTAAAGACAACAAGTGTTTCGTTAATTATAATCAGCTGTTTTATTCCTTGAAGCGATTTTATACCAAGGGCCGTCGTTCCGAAATCGAGACACTCCTTGTCAAAATGCAAAGTCGGACATATGATGGACCCCCTAAAAGACAAGCAGAAGTATCAAAGGGGAAAGATCCCCCCGCCCCCTCCGATTTAGCTATTCCTATCCATCCATTGAACGTCGTACTTGATATGCAAGCTGAGAACCTCGAGGCTCTCCTTCACCACGAAGTCGAGCCTCTCCACGAAATCGCCCTTACGATTCGAGGAGAACGACAGGTTGAAGGATCCGTGCTCGTCCGGCTTCAATTGAAGGTTGGGGGGTGTCACGCTGATCGTACCACCGAAATCGCTCGGTTTCTCCCTGTAAACCAACGTGCCAGGAATGTGCCCTTTATTCACCGCTACTATCTGCAACAATGTTAGCTCGAGCAATTCCTGTTCTAATTCACGTCGCTCCAAGTGAAATTATAACGCGACACGGGCGGAGATGAGGGGTAGCTTTTTGTGGATCCGTAGCTAGATAGGTTTTACCTCGTAATTATGCAGGGAACACATGTAGACGTTCCCTAAATTTATAGTCAGAACGTTCAGCTGGAGGACTGGGCCTTTTCCTGTACCATTCAGGCTGAAATAAAGTGGGCGAATTTAACAGAATGCTTCCAGAGAATATTTGATGGGTAAATAATTAATTTCTGTTACGTTAATGGTATTCTATCTTCCCGACCAGTTACTTCTAAATAAGCTGTGCTGGTTATCTCTCCAACTTCCAGAGCACGAAAGAGGATAGTGACTTCTGTGGACGATTGTGGCCAAATTTCACCCTCCTAGCGATATACATTATAATTTATTTAATAAATACCAGACACATCTCTACCTCACAGGATTTACCTCAGGCGTGAACATGAAGGCAATATGATTGTAATGAAAAGTTTCTTTTGTCAAGCATTCGAGCTCGTCGGTGTAGATTCTTTGATAAACCAGCTGATGCAAGTTGGGTGTGCACACGTTATAGTGATCCAAATCGACGCAGCGAGGAAGTTCTCCTTCGTAGACCAGCTGATACAATTTTTTATAGCTTTTGGAGATGGGAAACACTGATTTATTTCAACATTCTTTTTTTTCGAGTGCAAACTTCTTGTTTATCTTACTGTTCCTTTCGCTCATTATCCGCCTCTGCGCTTTCAAGCTGCATCCACTTGTACTTGACAATATAGTTACTCCTATTATGGATAGTGATGCTCTTGCTCCTGGACAATCCTAAAAATGTTTCCTCCATTCTCACGCTGCCCCTGTCAATTCGTATGACAGAGTTTTCCGCTGAGCATCGAAGCTTTATCTGCAGTTTCTCTCCTGAATGAAACACCCGAATTAGAAATACGATTTCCTAAACTGCTCCCGTACTTTTAATTACCTGTATCGTATTCGAGAAAGAGATTTCCTTGATAATCTCCGACCTTGCTCGACAGAAAATGCACAGTGAATTGCAGAGAATCTTCTTCCTCTATTCTACCCTTCGATGGCTCGATCCAAAAGCAGGAACTAAAATTTATCGCGACAGCTTGTTACACACTCTTGAAATTTATCTATGCAGATGACTTACTTGTCAGTGTAGAGAGTAAAAGAGGCCGGACCATTTCCGACGTTACGTACGAATACCGGTTTCATCGAAGAAACCTTTACTACTGTTAAGGGTATCTCGATGCGATCGGGAAAATCTAATATTCCTCTTGGGCCAATTGCTAAATCGACGTTCAGGTAATTTAAAGTAATCTCAAATTCGAAATTGTTTGTCTAAACGAATATTTCGTTATGCAGAAACCAACCTAAGACTGGAACAAACAATTCCTCGGCATCAGTGACGAATTTAAGTTCGTACTGATAATCTCGATCGCTCTCTGGCATGAATTTCACTTTGAAACAAATACAGAGACCCGGTGCAAGCATCGTTGTATAACAGTTTCCACAATGCTCGATGGAAAAATAGGGATCAGGTTCGTTGCAGTGTCTTAAGTACCTCGGTACCTTTTTTCAATTTAATCAGAAATAAATCAAGAGGCGAAATGTTTAAACTTGCCAGACTACCTTCGTTACGTTCCGAACGGTCACGACTACGTTTAGAGACAATCCAGCGGTGAACTGTTGAAAAATTACGATACTCGGACTAATTTCGAAGCAACAATTCTGGTACTTGGTACAGAATGGTATATCAAGCCTGTTGCTCCATTTCAAGGTGTACTGTGTTCGCTCCTCCGTCGTCATCGACATGTGTTTCAAATATTCCGATGGACGAGCGACATACTAGGAATTTTTAAATATTCGCTGCTCAAACGATCATTTAATTCTCGTACGAAACTTTGCCTAAATTTAATCAAACCAACCTCTTCTTCGTCGTTGCCTTTCTTGTAATTTGTGTCTCGCAACAAGCATTGTATAACTTGTCCCGTATCAAACTTCCTTGGGCAATACGTAATTCCGTCCTGTTTGTTCTCGCACATTTCGTTTTTATACAATATTTAAATGCTAAATATTTTCAATTGACCTGTCGTTAAGTAATTAATCTCGAAGCTCCATATCACTGTCGACAGTGGAAAGTTGAATATAGTATTACTATATCATTGCCATCTCGATATTGCTTGCGTTTTTTTTTTCAAAATAATGTTACACATATCGTGAGGATAATGAGGTACCATTAAAATATCAAGAAGTTGCTGACATGTCTAATTAAAATTTAATTTAACTAGGAAGTCGCGAATCACTTGATACTCTAACTTGGGGATGATGTATGGATCTGTTCCAGAAGTTCTTCCATACTCTATCTACTTGGTCCAAGCTTTTGAACCTTTCTAATCTTATGACAAATTCACATCCCGTTCCCTTATACGATAAAGCAACTAATAAATCCGTTGACAAGCACATTGTATTTCCAAAGATTCAGAATATTATACAGTGTTCATTTCAGATTGTTACAGAAATAAAGAAATTTCCTACTACTTCATTAAATTAAGAATACAAAATACAAGAATACCAAAATTGTCCTTATATCTGTAGACGAAAAGTTCCTACACTCAACGATCTTAAACTGGGTGAATGTTTTAACCCTCGCGATACGATAATGAGATCTCCGGTGAGCCGGCCACTTTACCAGCTACTTGGTGTCAGATACTAATAATTAGCAACTGGTCGCAGTGGTGTCGAATGGTTATAAAGAGCAGTGGAAAGTGTTGGGGCGGCTAAAATTGGATGGGTTAATAATTAAGAACAGGGAAAGGCTTGATGGGGTGTGGTTGTGCAACAGGGTGACGGATAGTAGCGCGGGGTGGTGCAAGCCGGAGGAGGACAGATTTCGGCGATGTTCTGGAGGCAAAGATTCCTGCTGATTCTCGCGCTTGGTGGAGAGAAACAAGACTCAGGTGGATACCCAACAGCCTTCGCGTAGGCTTTTAAACAGCACAACGGGGGTCCTCTGCAACCAGGGGGAAGAACAGGTGGGGCGCAGCGCGGCATTTCTGAAATGCAGCACGGATCGCACACCCCCTCGTAACAACACATCCCCGGACAGGGACCTCGAGGGCATCCCAAAGGTGGACATTTAACGTTGCACGCTTCTGGTTCGGGTTTTCTGTATTTTCCAAGTTATTTATTTGAAGGAATGGCTGATATAAATATGTATAAATGAAGAGCTCAGCTTTCTCTTTTCAAATGGAAAATAATTGGGAAAGCAACTAGCTTACCGGCAATCAATTTCATTGAGGATTTCAAGCATCCTGTCGACATAATTGATCTTATTGCAGGTACCCATATTTGTCATTAATATCAATGGAACAGTTACTGAAAATTTTCCAGGATTTTTTTATTGGTCAGAGGAGAATAATTTTTATGGAGACATTGAAATTGGTGTTGTTTGTTCTGTCAAATAGAGGGGAAACAAAGGAATAACGAATGAGTACGTATCGTTATTACAGTCGCATGATCGTTTTTAAGATTTTTACTAGCACGAATTGCTGGCGGAAAAAGACGAGTCCCTTTGGCTGGAAATGCTTTTCCATTGGCAGACAGCAATTAGCTGATGAAGGCGAAACGCCGTGGAAATAACGCAGACATTGAAAGAGGGGGAAAGAAAAAAATAGCAATTCTAGCAATGAAGATGTGCTTGACGTTGAAAGCTAGTGTCTATTCAGAATGAGTGGACAAATGCTCCTGAACGATCCCTTTGCTGTTCGATTCGCCCACCACACTCCGAGATACCTGCTATTATATTTCCAAAAAAAATTGTCTTTCCATTTCTAAACGAATGAAGCACGACGGATAAAACGAAATGTAAAACACTTTATTCGCAAAACAATAGAAAACAAAACCAGATCCCTTGAAATGGAAAAGATCGGTCCACTCTTTCAAAGGACCTGGTTTACTACAAATTATAATAGCTACAAAATCGCGTACAAAGATAAAACAGGCAATCTCCTCAAAAAAGGGGCAACGCATCCATAAAAAATGAATGACAAAACAAAACTAAAACGTCTCTAAAAAAACGAATAGTGTTAATACATTATTGGAGGTTGTAGGTGTCTGCTCGCGATCAAAGTTTCCGGTGACACGATTTGCTGATTGGGCATGTAATCCTGTTTCCTGGCCAAATATCTCACACCACCAATGGTTCTTGCTTCGTGGATATTTGGTTGGCTATAATACATCCTCTGAAGGGGTGCTTTACCCTCCATGGATCGTTCATTCATTCCGCCATTCGAATTCTCATTGACATCTCCACCAGGCCGGTCTAGAATCGCTTTACTTTTCTCCACTTCCTGAGCAGAAACAACGTCACCTTCGCCAATATTCCCAGCGAAATTCTTCGAATTCTGATAGTATTGTTGCATTTGCTGATAGTACTGAGGATAATTTCCATCGAACCTAAATGGCATCACGTTCCCACGAGGAATCATTGGGTTTCTCTCGTTAGGCACAGTCGCAGCGGCAGCAGATGCCTGCCTTGGAAGCTGTTGAGGCTGGAGCATATGTTGCTGGTCCATGGCTACAGTGCCATTTTCCCTCTCGGCCTGTGCATTGTAATAAGGCCTTGGATTATCTTGTTTCTGTCTGGGGTATTCTCTCAAAAACTCTTGCTCCATCTGCTTAAGCTTCGTTAATTTTTGAGGCGGAGGATTGTTCGGATTTCTACTGTTCTCTAAGCCATTCGCAGATATTTTTTTAGGTGGTGGCTGATAACTAGACGTGACGTATCTATGCTGGAACTCAGCTTCTACGTCGGTACGATCTTGTATTCCGTTCAATTTCATCGACGTTTTCTTCGGAGCCATGGAAATAAGGTATTCCAAACCCTTTCTGGTTTCCGCGGATAGTCTAAGTTGGTCCAGATACTTTTGAGCAATTTCTGGATCCTGTAAGCCGTTGTTTCGTTTCTGCGGACGGATTTCATTCTTGTACACGCGCATTTTTAATAAACTAGACGGCTCTGTCGACGGTCTGTTCTCTTCGTAAACTTGGAAGGGTTGGTGATGATGGCTCGCGGAACGAGGCTGCTCCTGGTTCGATTGAGGAACAGTCTGGTAGAATTGCTGATACTGCTGAGGATTGTAGTTTCGCTGGAGACGTTGTAGATGTTGAACCGGTTGCTGAATATCTTGATATTGTGGTATATTTTGCTGGTAATTATTCTGCCTTACAGATTCATTCATATTAATAGTCGCAGGAACAATATATGGTTGGTTAGGCACGTTACTATATTGCTGGGGTGCTCTTTCTTGATACTGCCAATTAGGTTGCTGTCTCATCTGATAATTCTGCTCCATTACAGCTTGCATAGGAATCTGTTGACCAGCCCCTTCGTTCACGCTCTGTTGCTGGACCATTTCCGATAGCTGAGCATCGCGTTCCTTCTTCCGTTTCTCGTGCAACCTTTCAAGTTCCATATAAGACAACCTCGGCGGAGTAAGATGAACCATCCATTCAGGCTTCTCATCCTGCTGTTTTCTTTTTCGAGGCACGCTCACAGGCTTCTTGCCTTCCGGGGAATCTTCCTGTCGCCAAAGTTGTTCCAGATATTCCAGATGTTTCCGTTGCTCGTTCAGCAAGATCTCGAACTGCCTCATCATGATTTCCATGGGTACACCCTGCTGCTTCATGGTGGCCAGTAACTTCTCCTGATCTCGAATCATACTTGCAGTAAACTTCAAAGGCTGCCTCCTTGTAGTTTGAGCTTCTGTTTTACCATCCATGGTTTGCTCGGGATTGCATTGCTGATTAGTAATCTGTTGTTTATTAAACATAAACTGACTGTGAGGCACCATGCTCTGCGGTCTCTGCGTCATCATATTCCCTGGCATAGGATTCCTGTACAATTGCCGTGGCTGATAAACAGGCTGCTGCTGTATTTGCTGGTGCTGTTGTAATCGCTGAAGTGGCTGCATCTGCTGAAATTGCTGCACTTGTTGGTACTGAGGAATAAATTGCTGATTCTGCGGCCTGTATAGATGATTGCCATTTACCACATCCACGGAATAGGATCTCAACTGACCACGCCCGTTCGAATACTCAGACAGATGATTATTTCTGGCCCATCCATTCTGATGATTCGCCGGGTAAGGACCTGGTGTCATGCTTCTCGCATATCTCATCTGATTCACCGTTGCATCTTGGGGGGAGGTCATACCCTGGACTGCGAAGGGTCTATTAATATGTTGATTATTATGATTATAGGAAGGTACTGGCCCTCCCTGTATTAATTGCTGATTGTTCAACGTCTGCGTTTGGTAAGCCATCGCTTGTTGCTGCATCTGTTGCTGCTGTATCGAATTCTGCTGCATCTGTTGATAAATCTGCTGAGGATTCTGCGCATTCCTGTACAGCTGAACATTGTTACGCATTCCATGTTGATTTTGCATTTGATGTTGTATAACGTTGTCCTGATTCATCATAGCAGGATTCATAGGAGCCTGCGCTTGAGGCTGTTCCTGCAGTTTGTTTGTCATTACACGCCTGTAGAGCGCTGCGTTTCGTCCTCCAACAGGTTGTTTCTCAACATCGTCCCCTGCCCCATCCACTTGCTCCTCGGTTTTTACAATTTCTTTATCAGCGGTGGGCGGTCGGTTAACAGCAGGCTGGGGAGTTGCTTGAGCTTGAGGAGGATTTGCTTGAGGTGTCTTCAGCGGAGGCACGAAAGGGCGATGAACCTGGAGATTCGGGGCCTGTTGAGGGAACGCGCACTCCGAGTGCGGATTCGTCTGACCGATCTGCTGGCTCGGAACCTGTTGCTGGCTTGCAGTCTGAATGCCCTGCGAAGCAATTAATTTCTACTTGAACGTGGTATCAAAGTTGGATTACTTGGAAATGAGTTTGCTCGTCGAAGCCCTTGCAGCTTCGTCCGTCTAACCGAAATAAAAAGAAAATAGGAAACTGAGAGGAAGAGATGGTTCGTAGTGGAACAATTGAATTGCTTTACATGCTGCTGTTGGCTCTGCTGAAACTGCTGCGTGATAGCCACAGCATCTCCCTGGCCATTGTCACAACGTTGTTCCTGGTGTCCAGCTACGTACAACACTCCTGCTTCTCGAGGATCCTGTTGCGCGATCAAGGCACCGATAGGTTTGGGCGAGAACGGCGGAGGACTTTCTAACTTTTTAATTTTCTCCGCGGGAAAATACTTGAGCCTCGGCGAGGAACACGACCGGACTCCTCTACATCTGTCTTGGGAGTTGAACCTTGTCTTTGGCATGCAAACGTCCACAGCTTTGTTCACCATTTTCGAGGAAGCATCCTCTGTGATATTGTACGTGATCTGTGGTTTTTCAGCCTTCTGCTGCCCACGCTGCGAAGCATTTTGCTTCGCGTGCAAGCTGCTCGAACTCGGTCGACTATGCCTGTTGTTCCTGTCCGCTGAAGCTTTTCTATGAAGAAGAAAGGATGGGGTTTCTATTTAAATACCAATACGGGTATTGCTAACCCCTAATTTTTCATTGGACATTCGCGGCTTTGACGGCGGATCACTTATAAGAAGATGTTGAAGTTCTAATGGCGATACCTTCTGTCCATTGCCGTTTGGAATTTTGTAGAAAAATTTGTAAACGTTTAATGAGACATCATCTAGGATGGGCCTGACAATTTTCTAGCTCAGATTTAGTATCACCGCCAGAAAGAACGGGGAATTCTGAACGCCTAGGTTTCAATTAGAGTTTGAAGGTAGACCTGGTTGCCATGGACACAGCTCGTGATTTATTCTCGTAACGTAATTATGTAAAAAGTACTACACTTAATAGAAATGTTCAATTTATTCATTACTATTCCGAGTTCTTTCCGTTACCTACATTTAACAAAATTAGAAAGGAGAATATTAGCTGTAGATTGGCCGTCATCCGGAACGAATTTGTGTAATCAGTAAATTGAAACATTCGTATACGTGATATTTTACGATTTTTATTTGTACATTTTACAAGCAAATCTTTCCATAGTTTTACTTGTCACTGCCAATTAAATCGATAGCGAACACCGTCGAATTTTCGTCTCGATCGTGATACGACATGATCAGTCATTTTGTCGTCGCAACTGTACCAAAATCTTGACAACGTGACTTGATTCATAAAAAAAAATCACAGTAAAAAATGAATGGTACTTGTTTTCTATTGCGAACAACATTATTAAGCACTGAATCATAGCGTACTCACGTTCGATTACTTCGCAATGTTAAAAAACCAGTAACACAAGTTTCCAAAAATCGCATCGAATGTTACCCTCGTACTCCATCATCTTGCTCGTGCACATATTTTCAGGGGGTGGAAAATGTATGAAAGTTCAAGAGGATCGACGTACGAGGTAAATCTGTAAATTGGCATCGACAAATAAACGTTTTCTCGTTCCTATAAATGATCAATTTAGGTGAAGCTTGTCAGGGTAACGCCTAAATCGGCAATTTTTGTACAATGTCTACTTTTGTGCAGTGCTTAGTCCGGTTCATCAATTATCGAGTTCGTTAGTTTCACATTGGGTCGACATGTATCTAGGTTTAATAAAATTGGGGTTCTCTTTGTCTCGTTTGGAATCGTGCCTTCGAGCCAGTAGTAGACAATAATTGGAAATTTCTGGTCCATTTAAATCGACCTAATTCGTTCGAACAACTGTCTCGATGAATCCGTTTGTCGTTCTCGTTGGATTTCGCCACCAGACTGGTAAAACCACCATTAGCAACTTAGCAAGGGGAATGTGGCACTGTGCGAAGAAATTCAAGAATTAGACGTTGACAGCATCATCGTCTTTGGAAAGACGGATGAAAGGGGAAACTAACGGCAAACTGCCCGGCAAGGGGAGCATGGGGGTGGCGTGGGCGGTGGACAGGGCATACATGGGACCACTTTCTTGGTGCAAACGAACGCCACAGTTGGCGCAGGCGGAGGGCATGGAGGCGGAGGTGGACCACATGTAACCATCACCTTTGGCGGGCAAGGAAGGGCGCAACACGGTGGACAGGGCGAGCATGGCCGTAGGTAAACCTAATTTCGAGTCGAATTATTAAGTTAAGTTCGTGCTAACAAGCCACGATCATTGCTGAATAGATCTTCTGCTGTCGTTGTTACAGATTGTTCTCTGTGAAGATGACATTTCTATATTGAAACTTACGGTTGTTCTAGTTGCCTGGGGAGGGCAACGAGGTGGGCAGGCTGGTCTACATATGATGGTCGGAGGACACGGTGGTGGACAACAGGGTGCTGGGGCACAGCATGTCACTGGAACACAGCAAGGGCGGTTTGCACAATTCGACATATTTCTGGATCGGTCTGTACAAAAAAAGGGAAAGGTATCATTTAGACTAATATCTTTGATGCATACAACAAGTTATCTAAATTCTATATTAAATTATGCTTCGGAAAATCGACTAGTTATTAGTAAGAGAGAGGGAAAAAGAGAGAGAGAGAAATTTTACTTGATTACTGTACGGTATTAACGAGACACAGACTGCTTATGTCAAGGTAAGGCGATATTTCCGTGCGACATCCATGAGTCCGTGTACAGCCATCCCCTGTCGATGGACTAGCCCTTATCTAACGAGAAACGACGGCACGAATTTTGCCGGGATCTTGAGGTGAATTTTTGCCGGTGACTTGACGGAAAGTGTGTAGACGATGCGACTGATGTTTTTCTTGTTTTGTTCATCGGTTGCCCAGACAATCCGATCTTCCATTTTTTCCATTCAATCCTTTTTTTTTGCGGGAATACAACGTTTATGATAGAGACGATACACAAGTACAAACGTATTTCTTTAACATTGCGGTTCTCTTTCAGTACATGACTATTAAGTATTCAAGTGATTAAAGTACATCGTACAAAACTTTCTTATTACGCCAGAATACATTTCAAGACGCTGCAAAATCTAAGTGTAAAATGGTGACAAGGTTCTCCAAGATTGTGTTCCAGAAAGTAGGAAGGCGTTTATGTCACGCAGAATCCTGGTCCATTGGGCGGTTGCGCAGGAATTCCACGCCTGTTCATGCGACACGAGTGCTCCTCGAGACGTTGAGCAGCTTTATTTTCATCTTGCTTCGCATTGCTCCAGAGACGTTCCGCAGCTGCGCTAGCACGCGGCCATATCCTCGGATGCACGTTGTTTCTAATCGCAATAATTCCACTTCGTTAGCTGCTTCACGATTAACGCGTCGAATAATCCGCAAGATATATTCCCCTTTATGAGGGAACTAATGAAATTGATGTACCTGTCCACGTATTCACCCCACATGCAAGCCTCGCCACCCAGCATCAAATTAGTCACATTCGCAGCTCCATTAAACGACAACGGATCGCATTGATAAAATTTCCTCCAGTCGCCACCGCCGGCGATATGATCCAGATACCAACACGCTGATAATAATACTGGATGTCCAGCTTTGGTTGCGTTCTCCAACTTTTTCGCCCAGAGTCCTGTCCACACGTGGACCACCGTATTATTTGGCATAACAACCCCATTTTCAAACACCTGAAATCCAAGCAATCTCCTTTCGAATTTGTTATAGATTAGTTCGCCGTTTTACGGCTATTTCAGCTTGCAATTTCGCACACGACAGCAAACTGCTTCAATATCTGTTTCTATTGCGCGGTCGTTTCCTGCGATTTATACAACGAATAAAAATGATGCATCACCTCTTGCCAAACGATCGTGTTAGCCTGCAGGGAATCGGTAATCTGAAGAAGCCTGCCGATATAGTCGCTTTCGAGCAGCGCATAATCTCTGGACATGTTTCTGGACTTCATGTACGCGGTGATGTCCGGATTGCTCTTCCAACAATCGAAAGGGACTTCGTCTCCTCCCAGATGAACGTATTGATCCGGAAACACCTGCACGATCTCCTCGAATAAATGGCGCAGGAACTCGTAGAGATTTGCGTTTGTTGGATTCATGGGACCCAATTTTCCGTTCGGCTTACCTTTAATATCTGATTATTTTTATTCATTAGCTCTCCTCTGATTAAAGTATCGTTCGCATCGATAACGGAGAGAGGCAGGTGTGTATTTACCGTAGCATATGGTCAACAATTCAGGATAGGCTAAACCCCATGATCTGGTATGTCCAGGAGTATCGAATTCCGGCATCACTCGAATACCTCTCAGCCTGGCGTAGTCTACGATCTTCTGAATATCGTTTAAGGTATACACCATCGTTGGATGGTACGCTCCCTTGGCGGACAGAGTCGGATAGCTGGAGCTCTGATAGGGAAAACTGTTATCGTCGACGATGTGCCAATGGAAGACGTTCATCTTGTTGTACGACATAGCGTCGAGTGTGAGTAAAATATCAGAGATCGGCAGGTAATGACGAGAAGTGTCCAATAAAAGACCACGATGGGGCAGTTTTGGTCGGTCCACGATAGTTTGGCATCTTATCTTTAGCTGTAAGAATTTTTACAGCATCAATTCATTTCTTTTGGTAAGATTGCTTTTCGAATAAATTGTTGATTCTCTGCGAACTTACGATGGAACCGTCGCCAGCTGGAAATAAGAGCTGGGAAAACGTCTCGAGACCCCGAAGAATTCCCCATACCGATTCAGCCACGAGATTCGCGACGGCGGCGGTTTCATTGATGCTAAGACTGTCTGCAAAAGTTTAATTGTTTCGCGTTCAAATTTGCTCAGGGGCAGAACTATGTTCGCTAGAGCCAATTCTACTTTGAAATCTATCGTTGCGATAAGATTTTCATTTGAGTCGCAGCTAGACGAACGGCAAAAATTCGCGAACGAAAGGGAAAGAAGAGCAACACCTGAGGCAAACTTGAGCCGTATAGTATAATAGTCGTGAAACATGCGTGTAATGTCCAGATGCTGCTTCTCCGGTTAATCGCACGATTTGACCTCAAAGCTGAACGTAATAAGCTAAAACAGAATGAAATGTAATCGCTTATCTCTGCATTATTCATCAATGATACGATGAAAGAACAGCCGTTTGCAAAAGTGTGTCGTGCCAGGTATACAGCTTCTCGTTAATCGTGTGCTCTGCTATAGACTTAGAACTTACAGGTTTCCTTCATCTGTAAATGAGGCCAGTGATTCCCATCCTTTTCACAAGGCTCTCCCAAGTGAAGATCCAAAGCAAGGAGCGTGCCTCTGACGGTGCCATTGTCTCTGGCGAAGGATCTCGCGTGTCCCTGCGAGAAAATCTTCGCTATCCTCGCTTCAGTCAAAATAATTGCCTTGTACCTCTCCACTGCATCCGTAACTATATCACACGTTTCTCCAATCACCTACGTAATTGATCCAGTTACATGAGCGACTTAATTGCGAAAACAAGTAATCTATCAAGACTATATTCCATTCAGAAATCCCCTGACTCTACATTATTTCTGTTTGTCGCGTAAATGAAGTATCATCGCGGTGTCATTACGATAACTAGTAATTATATTAAAAACAAAACAAAAATACGGATACATTGGGAGTCGTAGAATCCCAGATAAAAGTGAGAACATCTGAGAACGATAATTATTATTCTTAGGAGAAACTCGTGCAATTCTTTTGCCTGATTTAGCAGATAACAGAAGGCCTGTGGCCTCCCGCAGGTGATTCATCCAATTCGAAAACTCTTAATAAACGCAATCCTCCCGCGCTTCATTGCTTCCGTGGCGATTACTCACGTTAAACTGGAAGGTCGAGGCCCTCAATTGATAAAACGTGTTGCTGACCCGTCTGAGATTCGGCAGGGGCCAAGGTTCACCCTGCGTGGCTTGCACCCAGGGGCCGGCGTCAGGGTTTAGGAAATCGGCCCTTTGAACCGTAAGGGCCAGCACGAACGCCAACAACAACAACAACGACGACGATCCCGTCAACGTGGTACTCATAATCGCGAATGTAACAAGCGGTGAGGGGAAATAGCGATGCGACGCCAGCGAGCGGTCATCGTCTACTGAACGCCGAGAACCAGGCGGACGGTAACAAGAGTGGTAACGACCTTAAGCTCCTCTACTTAACTTTCATCACTTTGCCTGGCGGCGTGCTCACGGTCAAATGGGAATAGCCAATCGACGATACGGCCGTGGCCGTGATTCTTTTCGTGGACAGCATCGCGACCACAGGACAACCCATGCCGCGCCGTTGGCTGGCGATCACGTTAATGGAACGGAATGTGGATTCGTCTACGAGTATTCCCCGACGACACGATCCATGCGCCAGCTAATCATGCTGCCGGTTAATTGACATTTTAATTAACGCAGAATCGCGCGAGTATCAGCGCCGTGTGGTGTATGAGTGGGAGACATCATTTGCCGTGTTTAAATTAATCGGAGAACGAATTCCAGTCGAGCGTAATTTGCTCGCGATATCATCGGTCAATATTCAAGTGGCGAGGCATCGTAGAGCAAAGGTCAAGCATCGCTCCGTGGTTCGCGATAGCAAATGATGATCAAGGATCATCATGATTACTCTGAAATCACCAGAGGCTACATACTTTCCTAAAACATTTTTCAGGAAAGCTCGAGGTTATCAGTATTCCTCCTTATAGCAATCAAAGTTTCAAGTAGCCAATTTTGCCATTGAACCGAGCTAAGCCGTGATATGAAGCACAGTGTAACAATGTTCTGACGAGGAAACTCTTGCTAGTTAAATATACGTATATTCTAGAAAGTGCCTGTTATTTGGAGAGACCTTTGAAACCTTAAGACGTCGAGTCAACACGCATTTACCAGAAGAAACTGTGGATTCGAATACACCCCCGAAGATTTACGCTTAAGCACGGACGAATGAAAAACGGGGAAGGCTTTCCCCGACGTCTGTATCATCAAAGAAGCCGCTGGCCGATCGTAAAATACGGGCTTGCGCATTTCCGTCGCTCTCACGAGGGTCGACAATGATTTCCAACTTTTCCTGACAGAAATGCTACATCCTGCTCTAAACTTTTGCTCTAGAGCGTGGCGATTTCGCGACATCGAGAAGAAATTCTGGCATTATCCGTTTGGTTGTACTCGAATCGTACTGGCCAGTATATACATGGTACGGCACTGCTCCGTGAATCGTAGCTTCATTGATTGCGATGTCGTTTGCCGGGTCTACGAACGCTACAGGGGTGAGACGAAGGGTTGTAAAGTAGAACGTGCATTCAGGAGCGTCTCACGAAACTAGATACCACGGGGACGTGCTTTCACGGAGAATCCAGAATCAATTACGAAAAACTTCCTTTCAGAATGGAACGATCTTCCCCTTTTATATTATTATTAGTTTTGCGTATTTTCTATTTTAAGGAAAAGCTGATTAAAGAAATGAGCGATTCTAAAAAAAAAAACAGACAGGAAAGGGGGATGGCAAATCGATATCGATATGCATTCTGGAGAGAGGGAGTCATGCCTGGTTTACCAACCCCTGACTCGCCTTCATTCACGAATCATTGACAATTACAGCAAACGGAATTCGTGGCTGCTCTTATCGTTTCTATCGATTACATGTTACACATCGATCATCCCTGCAACCATCCAGATTTATCGTCGTGCAATTGCTCGATTAACGATGATTCTATCGGTCAAGCTCTTCATCCCTCTACAGCGAAAGGGCTTTCTCGGACTCGAGAACGACAATTTTATCCCATTTCCCAATTGGCCAATATTTGCACGCTTTCTAAAGATTCGCGGCAATTCGAAAAGGGGTTGAAACAAAAATCCTCGATGCTGAAAAGGGAAAAAACAGCGGGAAATTCCTCTGGACAAAGTTTTCCCATTAGTGGCGGACCTCCTGGCCGACAGAAGGGAGGATAGACAAACAAAGGCTGTAGGAAGAGAAACGAGCATTCGAATCGCTTCGAACTGGTCCAAAAACTCGTCGGCGACGCTCGACGTCGGCTCAGCATGGATCTGCGCGCGCGCGAGCGTCCATCTGCGTCGAAGGGAGGATGAAAAGGCTTGGCTGGTGGGGTGTTAGCCGTAGGGGAATATCGGTCGGAAGGGTTTTCAGTAGGGGTGAGCGCGAGGATCGAGCGAACGACGACGCGGGTATGATGTCGTGCTCGCGATAGTAGTAGTCGTCGTAACGACGTCGATGACGTCGACGTAGGGCGCTGCCGACGCGATCCCCTTAATCGCTGCTAGTAGTAGTAGGTGGGTGGTGGCGGTGAGAGTTTGTAGTGGCGTGCGTACACGAGGGTAGGGGTGCTCCGACAGCGTGCGCCGCTCGCCACACAAGAGAGAAGAACGACAGAACATAGAGGAAAAGAGAGGAGAGCGATAGGGAAGAAGCGAAGGGTGGCTCGCTCGCGGTTACAGTTTAGTTCCGTGAGTGCATGGTGTTGCGGCGTGCGGCCTCCGAATCGAGCGACGACGACGCTCTGAAAGGGAACGGTATTCGGATATCGAAACCGGCACGTTTCCGGTTTCAGAGGAGGTTTCTCGCGCGCGGTCGTTTCGCGCCCTCGTCCGTGGGGGTGTGTGGAGGGCGAGCCCCAAGGGTTAAACGGAGGGAGGGTACTTAGGAGGTGTGTGCGCGAGTCGGGGCCGGCGTTGGTAGCGGTAAAGGAAGAGATAGAGTGGTGCACGGAAGTGTGACAGTGCCGGCACGTAGTGAATAGTGGCGGCGGTTCGGGGTGGTAGAACGGATCGGTCGGTTGATCGTCGTCGTGGTCGGTGACGGCGTGAAAACGAGGACCGAGGAGGCGGAGAGGATAGGTCACAGAGAGGAAGGAAGCAACGTGGAGGCGAGACGATCGCGGGACCGGCGAGAAGAGACGCGAGGATGAAATCGATAAGGAGAGAGCCGAGGTGGTGCGGGTTTCGCGAAACGGGAACGCCGCGGCGCGTGTAAACGCACGACTGGTAAACAGACGCGCGTAAAATACGCACGCACGCGCCGATCACTTTGCTCGCGGTGTCGGCGGAGGGTTCGACGAAGAGATCAGGGGCTCGAGATCGTCCGAAGAATCCGCGAGACGGAGGCCGAGGGAGAGAGCGTACGGAGAAGAGATCGGGGAGGATAAACGACGGGAGCCGCTCTTTCTCTCTCTCCCCCTCGATCTCTATTCATCTCCGCTCGATGGGCTTTGCCGGTAAAAGAAGGTCAAAGATCGATCGTGGAGTACGAGGGTCGTGACCTCACGCACACACGGAACAAGCCACGCGTGCGGCACTTCTTTCCAGCGAGAAGGTGGATCCTTGGTAAAGAGAAGCACGGAAGAGACGGAGAAACGATGAAGCCGATCGATCGTCGGACCTCTCGTCGATCGGTGCGTTAGGCGTTGTCGTCGATGCTCGCTGCTCGCGAACAAATATTCCCGCGTAGAGTAGAAGGTCTGTCAGGAGATCGCGATTCTCGCCTGATCAACAAATAGACATCGATTAGCAGAATAATCCGAGGAGAACGACGATCGGCACGCGTGTCCAGAAGTGTTCGCGGGCTGTGAAGCACGAATGCCTCGACGTAGGAATGCTGGCCAAGCTTTCTAAAACACTGTAGAAAAGTTAGAGAGACGAAATTCAGAGTTAGCAAGTCGAAATTCGGAAAGGAACCCTGACGGAAGCTGACTGATTCGGGGCACGTTCGTACAGCTCCAGTTATCCACGGAGCAGCGAAGCAGCAAACTCACGCAATTCTCCACGAGAAGGCAGAGGAGGTTTGCGCGACGTTCTAACGAAGAAAGCTAGGATGTCGCGAGACCCGTACTCGAGCGGAAGCGGAGTGATCGGACCAGGAGGTGGCACTCGTTCGCCGCGAAGCGGTCGTCGCGTAGGCGAGCTGCCTACGGTGGACCGAAGTCCGTCGCGGAGCTACGCGAGCGGTCGTGGCAGTCCTTTGGGTCGCAAGAGAGGTACTCGCAGCGGGAACAATTCGCCGGAGCACCTCGGATACGGCAGCTACCATCACCATCAGCTGGGCAGTCCGTACTACTCCCGCGACGAGGACCTCGCAAGCCCCGTGATGCTCGAGGAGAGGGGCAGGAGTATGTCAACCGGGGGCGGTGGGGGCGGACATCACAGATCCAGAAGCGCCTCGAGACCCGCCATGTCCAGCTCGGCGGGCATGTCCGCGAGGTACACCAGCCTCGATCGAGCATCCGCGGGTATTCTCGATCACGATCGCGAGTTCGTGCCGATCCGAGATCCCCGTGAACGTAGCCGTGACCGTGGACTCTACCTGGAAGATGAGCTGTACGGCTCGAGATCGGCGAGACAGAGCCCGAACCCGCATATGCTACGCGACGGCGGGGGGTACATCGGTGAACTCCAGCATCAGAACAACGATCTCCAACGAGAGCTCGGGAACCTCAAGAAGGAGCTCGAGCTGACGAACCAAAAGCTCGGCAGCTCGATGCACAGCATCAAGACCTTCTGGAGTCCCGAGCTCAAGAAGGAGAGAGCTTTGAGGAAAGAGGAGAGCACCAAGTACAGCTTGATCAACGAACAGCTGAAGCTTCTCAACTCCGAGAATCAGGTCAGTCGACTGCGGACTTTTCTTTCACCCTGTCCCATTTTCCTCCCCCTTTCGCTCGTATCGTTGTTCCATTGAATCGTGATAATCGTGGCTTTCGCGGAGGGTGCGTCGAGTTTTCGTGGTGACCGAGTTTACGATGACGCGCGAGGTATGTAGGTCGAAGTGGTTAGACCGAATTTAATGGTGCTGCTGATTCGACAGCCAATTTGCGGCCAATTCTTCGTACTCGCGACTGCCCTATGTGATGTTCCACGAACAATTTTGTCCGTCGTTCGATCGCACTAACGCTGTAAGCCGTAAGCGAATCTTGTCACTGGATCGGGTCAAAAAGCACCGCTCTTCACGCCGCAGAAGCGGAAGACGCGATTGTCGCTGGAAACTTATCGATCTACCCTTAACGGCGCGTTACTTTTGTCAACTCTTCGTAATATGCAGGTTTATTGATTAGCCAAAAATGCGCCACGAAGGTGGAGCCACTGATATAACAATCCAAGTCCTTTAATAATTAATCATCAAACTTAACATGCGACCCTTCGAACTCCACGAATTGTTATTCCAATCGAACAAACTCATCGTGGAACGAACTGTCACGTTCATGATATTTCATTCACAGTTGGCATCGCAACAAGTCTGGTTCAAGTCCCATACTACTCTTTTGCGATTCCTTGAACAAGGCATGCTCGCATCGCATTCTAGAACGAGGGATGGATCAATATGTTAGCTGTTCGTGAAGCCCGCCACATATTTATATGTATAATATCGTGGCGGAAATGTGTCGAGCTGCTAACGAATCTCTCGAAGGCGGGGTCCCCCCCTTTCTACCCCTCGACAAGTTTGGCGAGCAACTGTGAAAGAAAAGGTATTACGTATGTAATGACGTTAGGTTTCCTTCGATTACGAGCGAGCGTCACGTAAACTCCACTGTTACGTGAGCCTTAATCGAAGCATTTCATTCCTCTCGTCGTTGCCCTCGTGACTGGGGAAGAGCAGGGGAGTTGTAACGGGTTTTGAGAGCAAACGAGGCGAAATATGAAGTGAAACTACTCATTTTGATCTTGGTTGAGTGCTCTCAGGTAGGAGTTAAAAGAGTTTACTGTTGAATTGGAGTACTAGTGCAACGACACTCTTTACGCAATTTAGATGTTGGTAGAAGATAATACATGCTTCCAGTTCCGGAACATTTATATTTAGAAATTCAAGTCACGCTTACTTCCCGAATATTTAACGTCCGCATAGCAGGAATCTGTGTTTTCATTGACGCCTCTAAAAATTCCTGATATTTACCACACCACCTTCTGCACACCAAGCAGAAAGTTTTAGCCCAATATTTACATCGTTCCCTGTAATTAATTACCAAGCGCGCGCTATAGATTAAATTAAGCTTTCCCGAGTTTTGTCTACCCCTTCGAAAGGCGCTTTCCCTATACATAGAGTAATATTTTATTCGAGCTAATTCAGCGTTGTGATGGCACACGGTTCGTCAATGTTTTCTTCACGGTTCGCCAGCGTGGTTCCACTACTAGCAGACGCATGTATTTTTGGCCACGATGGCAGTGTACTGAGTCATCGGCAGCGAGAGCAGTAAAATCTCGAGGAGTGGCAGATTCTCTGGCCGTCTGCCCACATTTATTCCTTTTTATCCGACGTCTGGCGTCGCGGGAAATCGTTGGACACCACGGTTCTTACTCGACAATGACACAAGCATCCTCCTCAGAATTTCCTTACGCTCTTCTAGCAACAATCGACCATGAAGTTGCATAACTCCGCAGGATCGAGCAATCACCGACACATCTGCGGCTAGCACAATTAAACATAGGGCATCAACCGTAGTATTATTTCTCGAAACGTCTGCAATTCAATTTTAAACGAAACTTTGTCGTACTGCTTTATCTCGATTCGAGATTATCACTGAATTCACATCGGTCGCGTATTCGAGTACCCTAAACCTCAATTTACGGTTTCTGTTGGACTTTCAACGGACAGTACGTCCAGCGAAAACTGGGTCTTGTGTCACTTGCACTCGAGAAATCGGTTGCTTCGTTGGCAATTCGATCGCTATCAAACTTGCACGGCTGGACCTCGGATCGGCTAAATGGAACTTTGATTAGTCATAGAAAAGTAATTCCTGAGTGATCTGCCTTTTCTTTTCTTCTCCTATTCTAATCAGTTCGGTTTACTCGGTTCGTTAGAAGCTTGTCGAAATAAATTGATTTCAACGCCGGAAGAGCGAGATAAACCACGTAGCGCTGTTGACCACGGGCTTCTGTTCATAACTTAATATCGTTAAAGTGGCCTCCCTAATGGTTGCTGCCCTGCGTGCATACCGCTGCTTCAATTCATCTCGAACGCAGCTGTCGCTCAGTATCGTGCCTATCAAAGGAGAACCATTACTCCCAGCCAAATTAGAGGCCTAAAACTTTCTTTCAAAATTAAAAAATGCTTCGGCTTCAGAGTCGGCCAGTCATATCTTCATACAGGAAGCTCCATTCATAAAACTTCCGCTTAATTAACAGTCATATAGAGGATGGAGGAAATTTCGAACGAGAAAGATGTTCTCATGACCCAAGGCTCACTGTTACACTTCCCGTATGTAGTGGCGCAATCCCTTTTCAATCTCACGAAAGAAGTCTGGCCCCCTTTTTGTATTGCTCCGTTAGCCCCAGCATCTGCTATTGCCTATGCATCCGGCATTGAGTCGCTGCATGCATTAAGAAGCGAAACGGAGCAGTCGTGAGTCCTGTTTCAGGAGAAACGGATACTGAATACCCTCGGTAGCTTCCCCTTCGCGTTCGGAGAAGCGTCATTCGCAAAAGTGGTATACAAGTCTGCGTAAAGTGCAGCGCACGTCCGTCTATATCGATCGGCCTAAATATATCGAGGCGGATTATTAGCGAGAACCTATGTCACGCGGTCTAACTATGGCACGACCGCATTGTTCCACGGGGTTACGGAATAAACGTGTTCCCCGTGGTCTTCGAAAATGAATCGATCGATCCGGGCGGAAGACGCTCGCGCTCTCACCTATACCCTCGCTTCGACCGATAAGCTGGCTTACCGAGGCCGTTCACGACGTCCATCCGTAACAATGATGATAAATTTATTTCGAGCAACGTATACCGCGCTGGGAAAGTTTGATCTGTCGGCAAAATTTTCGAATATTCCACGTTGTACATTTCTATTTGCATCGTCGATACCTTATCGGTAAGCAGTTGCCGCTATCGGTGTGCGCGCTTCCACGGAAAACTTTAGACATTTTCCCAACCGTGTTTCACCACCTGACGCCACGAATTTTCAACCAGAATATCGGTACATTGCAATATCCTCTGAACAAAGGGAAAGTTTAATATTTGCTGGGCAGCCTTCGATTTTTCTATTGCAGAACGATGTTCTAATATTTCTCCCTTCCTTATGGCTATTGAGCCATAAATACTTGCCATATTGTGTCAATATTCGGTGCCCCACATTGGTCTCATTTCTGGCAACGTTAAATTCATAGCACAGCCAGACATGTAGTAATCTTTCAGTGTTGCACGCGTGTCACTCCAGTAACCCTTTATAAATCATGCTTTGAAGGCATGTTTGTGTACGAGCTCTGGCTTAATGAGGAAGTAACTTCCAACGTGTCCGTTCCTGTTATTTGTACACGGCCTGGCGTCACGACGCGACGCTTTGCTTAGACGCTCGTCATCCCTTAGAGACTCATCTTCCTTTGCTTGTACCGAAATCCTATTAAATTAATTATTAATTTAACGCAAATCCGTTGGGGCGAGAGATATAATGCGTTTGCGTTGAACACATTAATCGGCAAGTGTTGCAGAGTTTAAAGTCGAAAGAGAAACTATGTATAAAGAGTCCACAGTGATAGTAACTATATTTAGAAGAGCAGATCTATTTCTGATCCCCGAATTTGTCCACCGACCCTGCCGCGAATGGGTGTCTACGACTAAAATGGTGTATAACGGTACGACGGGATGAATTAATTCTCGATATCGATTCTGCAATCTATGTCAGAGCACTTAATGGGATGACCCTTGCGACTATTTTCGTGTACGTCAGCTATCGAAGCTCACGAGATATGGGCACACATGCTTAAAATCGATGTACCGTCACGACCTGTCACCGGGGCTGATTAATTTCTATTTCCTTTTTTCCAATGTTCGATAGGGGATCGGGGTGATGCGAATGGACCCCTAACGTTTGACAAGACGCCAAGAATTCATCCTTCCTTAAAATTAAACTTCTCGTTACGTTATGAAGATACGCAAATTATTTCATTTCACATTCTTCCCGTTTCCCTTACTTTGGCGAGCGAGAGGAATGATAGAACGACGGACCGACACGGGGTGCGATAAGATAAGCCAGTTCGCGACTAGCTCGAGCTTTTTCGTATTCACGAAGTTGCGACAGCTTTTTTCGCGATTCATGAGCTCGGTTTTTCCGATAACACCGAGCACCGTTCAATTTCATCGACAGAGAGCCAAATACAATTCTACCTCGAGACGATACCTTTGCGTTCATTGTACCCGCGATCGACGACCGATTTGGGGAACGTTCGATCCACCTCTATTTGTTTCACATGGGCTTTTATCGTCCAGCCAAACCGCGGGAAACATTTTACAACCAGCCGAAAAGCCAAGCATTATTTTTCAAGCAACATGCAGGTTGCTTCTAAAATAGGGACGGCAAAAAGGATCTCAATGCATGTCCACATTGTAGAGCAAGGGGAAACGATACACGAACGCAGGTGGAACACGCCATAGATCAAAGGGACGATAGCGGAATACATACGAGATATCGGTGCCGGTGGATAGACTTTTCGCGATAAGAGGGATCGCCGAGTATCGCCGATCTGCACGAACGCCGAGCGATTTTTGCTCGTCCAGCCACGATCCACAGGGCAGATACAGTTCCAGCTAGACCATTTTCCAGCGAGCAACATAATTAGGGTTGCCACGGTTGATGCATGGCAGTCATTTCTCGGCTGTAGCTGCGAAACTACGATCTCGGCCTCTGGGATCGTCGGTTAACCCGCAGGAACGAAGATAAAATGAACCATCGATGCGTGGATCTTCCTCGTTTGTATCCTGCTCACTTGTAGGCCAACGGAATTTCTAAATCATTTTCTTTGCTATTCATTTGGATCCTTATAGATCACAGTTAATTGCTATAATTGTCTCCTAAGATACATTACAGAACAGTTTGTTCATGAATTTTTTTAATTCGACTGTAGTAAGAGAGAAAGAGATACGGAATCTGGAAGAAGGGAAAAAGACAGGATGATGGCGGAGCAGAAGCGTTATCGAGCGACTGGAACTCACCCCTACCATTTCCGTCCCTTTTTCTCACTCTCTCCCTCTCCACCATTGTCAGTCTCTCGTTTTTTTCCTCGCCATCTCTTTCATGCTCACCGTTGACTCTCTCCGTGCCATTCTCACCCTTGCTCTTTCTTTCGCACAGTCTGCCAAGCTTCATCCCCTTCTGACCCATTTATTAATTAAAGATTTAGTGAAATAAAAGATATCGATGGAACGATACTACGTAGGAGTGGCCGAAACGATTCTTTAAATCACAAATCGACTGTCTCGCCTAAAGGGTAGAGTTAATCCGCGCGTCGATCTAATCTAACTAAAGTAAATGGAATTAAATGAGTGGCAGCTTCGTTAAACACGAGCAACGCCGCTCGAAATAATTGTCTTTCGCGATTACCGAAGCCACCCTTGCGTCGTGAACATGTCGTAGCTACTTGACACGCACCTCCAAATTTTTCACTTCATTTAATACTGCTACACCGAGCAAACAATAATTTCCACCATCGACTAATTCCTCATCAAAGAACTCGCCAAAACCTGCACGCGGATGAATTACAAACTCTAGTAATTTCGAGACAAAACGCAGCAAACTACAGCCAAAACTCTACCCCCCTTGCATCGCGATTCTCCGCGTCTCGTGGAATCACGATTTAGAGCCGCTTTAATTGCTTCAATTCCTCGGAGAACGTTGATTCAGGAGCTGTTTCGTTGTTAGATCTGATTTTGCCGGCTCGAGCACCGGCAGGTTCGTTTGAACCGAAACGGATATGAGGATAGACGGAACGACAAAGGCCCTTACGCTCGATCGATAACAGCCCCGTTGACTTCGACAAAGAGAGGGGAGGCAGTAGGTTACACGGGGAGGGAGGGAAGCACAGACACTTTGATGGAAGACTTTTTCACGGTGGAACAGGCCACGGTCGTCTAACGCTCGACGAATCGTTAAGAGCCCAGTTAGAAAAGTTTCTGTAAGTTCTGCAACTCGGAGGCTGCCGTTACCCCTGTCCGATTTTCATGAATGAATATCGATTCCATTCGCCCACTGTTCCTTGCGTTTGTATCTTGCGTTGGGGATGAATTGCTGAAGATCTAATTAGCAGACAGTACGCGCGAAATCTTTTCTAATATAGATGCTATCAGTTTCTTTCATTAAAATTTGCCACGATCAGGTAACTTTCTGTTCTAAAGAGACCACGGTTAGAATTAGATAAAAGATTAATACAATTTTTGATTCCTCGATTTAGTTTAGTTCTTCGTTTCTTACTGTTCAAGAGCGCTAAAAAATGCGTACAAACCGACACCACAAGGCAAATGTAGAAATTGGTAGTTGCTGGTTTCTTGGGGTCGTCGTACCTGAGATCGATCTTCTCCCGAGCTTTGCCAGGCGAGGTCGGCGTAAAGGCAGTTTCCTCTGGCACGAAACGCCGGCCGTTTCTTTCGTAACGCGGTTATCTCGCCGTTATGACCGGTTCACGATCCCTCGTCGCCCAGAGGACCTCGAATAAAGACGGGCTTTCATGGCTCGAAACCGTAAGGGCGAGATATCATTCGACATTTTGATTTTACCTTCCACGTTGACGACTTTATGCCATTTTAAGGCACGGATGTAACGTGGTTTAAATTATTTTTTCATTTCAGACGAAAGGCGACAATTTTTGCTGGTAATTGTATGCAAACGCGTAACCCACGCCAGCCTTTGTCCCCTCTCCAGATATCTACGCATTGATCTCCCGTGAGCAACCCCATAGAATCTTTCCTCCCCGTAGCGTAATGATTGGGTCATTTCGAAGGGAATCGTGCGTCCATCGCGGCAAACACTGTCCCACGTTTTAGATCGGACAGTTAGTCGCAAGCAAGAATAATTCCTTATCCCATAAATTATACCAACAATTGTCAACCTTATACCAACAGTCGAATTGGCAAAGTTCGTCGCTTTTTTATACCCTAACTAAAAGGAAGAATACAGTCGATCGTACGATATCAGTATTATAATGGTCGGTTTAAATGGGGGCACGCTGACCCACATTCGAATTCTGAATGGGGTCAGAGAAAATCGCTGGATTTAGGTCAGGGGAATTTGCATCGTCGGGACCTGGCGGTACAGTTCTACGCTTCGCTCGTTGTCCTTCGCGTTTGACGTCATCGATTTCTGCACGCGTCACCCGTTGCATCGCGAAAATTTTATTGTTCGTTAGACAAAGCGAAAAGAAGGCATCGAAATTCCAAAAGGAAGATGGTACGTTGGACACTTTGTTTCTTCATAAAAACAATAGGGTAGGGGTGGATAAGGGCGGTCGATTAAATTTATTATTTATCCAATAATCGATTGCTAGCAAGTGTTCCACTTTTATTGGACACTCTCGAGCCATCGTCGCTCAGAAATTACAGCGACGCGTACACAAGAGTGCTGGCACGTGCGCGCATAATATCTAACTCCAATAGGAAGCTATTTACGATGGAAAGGTATTAAGAAAACTAGAAAAAGTTTAAGCGTCATGCACGAACCTCAGGGGACAGGGAAGTAATCGATCCATTGTACAATGACCCCGAGAAAATCAAAGACTTGCCTGTACATTGTTGTTTCTTGGTAGAAGCACGCCATATTTTACGACCTATTTCGTGTTTCTTTCTTGGAAGCTCGTTATCGTGAACCACCTACGTTCGTGAATGGTTCATGCAACAATATCCACCCCGTGATCTCCATTTTTTATGCCGCAGGAATTGAAGACAAAATTACTCCTGTAAAAATGCCTCTGCGCCAATTGTTTTCACGAAAGTTATCCCAATCCTCGTTCACCGATCCGTCGAAATCAATGTCATTTCTTCTACGTGGAAAAGTCATTGCGGCAAGTGGTGGTCGCCCATTAACTCGCCAAGACGATCGGTTGTTTTCACCAGGGTTACACATGGCGTAAGAAAAAGACGGCACCTACAGGATAGGATTTACGCGATCGTTAATAGGATCTCGTCTTAAGAGGGGCTTCGTTTAAACTTTAAACCTCCGTTTCATCTTCGTTCCTCTGTCGGTCGCTGCGCGCTCGATAGCCGTCCGGCGCAAAGTGTGTCGATGGATGATACCGATCGCCCCCCCTGAGGGAGAAAAAAAAAGATAAGGGAGATCGGGTTCCCTCAGCGTCGAGGGTTAATCGAGGTCTAATCGTTTCAAAAGCAGAGCACGCGACACCCTGCACACACCGACATTCCCGACGATCGTGACAACGTCAAGGGTTGTATGACCCGCGTAAAAATCTACGCCCCCCTGGTGAAAAGTTACAAAGAACGGTTGCAGCGCGCTGAAAGTACGCCAGAAATGAAAAAGCAAATTCGTTCATGGGATCGTGAGTTTATTTCATTATAGGGATGACTGACGTCACAAGCCAGGGGAATGCAACCTTCGCACCCTTTGGAACGCTGTTGTTCCTTGCTTGCACAGGAAATTAGGTCGACCATCGCTATTATTGTATGGCCCTGCTTCTGGTCGAGCATCATTCCTGACGTGGCTTTTGCTTACCGCCGACGTGTCGCGAAGTTCGTTAACACGCGGTGTCTCACGTAGAAACGCTACACGCGATGCTGAAAAATGAAATTACGGGGCTCCGCGTGTGACTAAACGAGATTCGATCGCCAGATTCGTAAACTGGTTACACTTTCATATAATCTGTTTAACACCTCCTCTGACGGAAGGGGTGATTTAATTGTTCTACTTAGGGACGAACGGTGAACATGATCGCGTTGATAATAAGCAGTATAATTAGTAGCTCGATGGAGAATGCAAAAAGATTTGAACCTGGGAAACGGAACGTAATTGTTCTCAGGTGGAGTATGCTCGTAATCATCCGGTCTGTGACAGCGTTTTTTTCGTCAGTTTGTTTCCTTTGTCCAACTGACGTCGCGTCGCTGTCGTTAACGACGTCTAACGAGCTAGACGAAGGCCCTGAAACAATATCTAGGAAAGCGTACAAGAGTGTTGGATTTAAGCAGAAAAAGCGGTAACAGACAGGATGAACAAATGGAGGCGAAAATTCGAAAGCAAAAAATAAATAAACTCGTATTAAACAACAAACCACTGAGAAAAAGGATGGAGTTCAAAGGAGGTACATAGAGAATAACTCGGAGAAGGGTCAAAAAGGTTCAATGGAGAGATGGGAAAGGAAATAGGGGAGGAAACGTGCCGGAAGAAACACGAAGGAGACGGGGAGCAAGAGAAAGCTTTTCCGAGTCGCGGAATCCAAAGGGAATGTGCGCGACGATCGAACTTCCGCTAGAAATATTGACTTTGCCCACTACTCAACGTTTCGCACGCCCCAGAAAAAGCTCTATTCAGACACTGCCCTCCCTTTCAACATGTAATCGCCCGATTTCACCCCCGTTTCGTCTACACGCTGTTACCTGTAACCCTATATCACCGCTCCTTCCATTCTCACGCGTGGTATGACTTTTCGAACGCGCAATGGAAATGGATTGCAATGCAAACTTTAAGCAACATTCCTTTATTTAAAGAAATAATGCATTTCCCCGAGGCGGCTTTCTATCGATCCGCTTATCCAGTTTCATGCTCGAAGTAGTTTCACGTGGCTCGAATGTGCAATTATTCTCGTGCGAGTTGAGAAAGTTTTATAGTCCTTCAAGGCAAAACAAGGGTGCACAACGAGTAATACATGTACAAGTAGTCCCCGTCTTTTAATTCCATCCTCTGTATTATTCAACGCGAGCAGTTAAGCAAAGTATCACGCCGTGCACGGTAATTAAAAATATCGTTCGCCGTTGTTTTCTGTTGCAGAAACAAAGCATGATGGTTCGTCAGCTGGAAGAGGAGCTGAGGATGCGGATGCGCGGGCCGAGCATCGAGATACAGCAACAAATGGAAGTTTTGTACAACGAGAACGAGCATCTGACCCGAGAGATCGCCATACTTCGTGACACGATCAAGGTAAGCGGATTATTCGCTCAGGAACAAATGGACGATCATTTTTCAACCGCGAACTTCCCGTATTAAGTCAGGCACCATCAATCCTTTTCGCCCTACTTCTCTCTCTCTCTCTCTCTCTCTCTCTCTCTCTCTCTCTCTCTCTCTTTCTCCCCCTCGGTTATCGCGATACGGGCAAAGTGGTAGAACTGGAAACATGTTTTTAACCTTATCCTTTCCCAGATAGGGAACGTAACCCTGAGCTTCCAATTTACTTGAATTGAAATTTTACCGGAGCCGTTTGGAACTTTTTTACGAGATGCTGTTCAATAGTAGGAGAAAATTGGCGGCTTCCCCGTCTGCCAGGGTTTGCTCGTGGAAAGTAATGAATTTTCCGCGAAGAATGCAGCATCGTTGGCTTTCGTTCAGATACGAGATGCGCCGGAAGGATGGTGTTCCATGACGGAATCATTATAAACGCGAATAATGGGAATGAAAGGCGTGAAACGAGAGTAGAGGCAGAGGGCCACGAAATTCAAAACCTTTGGTCGCGCGACCTCGTTCCTTTCGTTTCCGTTTCTCTGTGAACAGCATGTGCCTGCCTCGTGCTTACTGCAATTTTTCGCGACCACGATTTAATTTCATGTTCGAGCGAAAGACAGACTACAGGTTCGATCCTTGAAGCTTAATCCAGACTGCGTATACCCTGTCGAATCATCGTTAATCACGGGCCGATCTAATTTCACCGGGGCGCAACACGACAGCCGTGTTCCATCGCAGTTTATTGATCCAGCGCGGTTCGGAGAAACGCGTTGGATCGCTTTCGGGCGCCACTGGCTGGCAGACTTAACGGAGTTATTGCGGGAAGCTGATAGTCGTTGCCAAGATTTCCGGAAGCATCGCAAACCACCGGCAGACAATCGGTCGTTTACCCTCATCTATTTCGGTCGCCTACCGTCCCCGTGACGCTTGGGCGCCCGTCAAACCACATCTAGGGGAGATTACATTGCTGAATCTGTTGTTTCCTATCAAAACGTTGATTAAAGCCAGCCTTACGATGATACCACAGAGGAGATATTCCGAGCAGTGAATCAGGCCACTTGGAACAGAAAGAAAGAGCGCCCCAAGCAAAGTCGATTCATCGATCTACTGGCTACGGCTGTACCAAAAGTATTGTCGTAGAGTTACCATAGCAGCAGACAGGTGGAAAAAGTTGAAATGCCGCCAGTGGATCCAGGAAATTGAAAATTCTGCCGAACGAGTTAGCATCGGCTAGCCAAACGGTCGCGCGGACAGGTCAAACGTGCAACGCACTGGAAGCAACTGGTCGCCTTTGGCCAGCCGCCAAATTATGCAGCCGTTTTATGGCTACCTCCCTTGTGCAGCCTTTATTATCGAATACGCCGATCGTGACCGGGTCCGTCGACACCGGCCCAACTTCCGTCGCTATTTTTCGCGTGACGTGCCGCCATCGTGCTCGACCCCCGACGCGACGATCGATCGGCTGATATCGTCGCCTAGACGATTCCCTTTTCGCGTCCCCTTTCTCTCGAAGATCCCGACGAAATTGACGGGCGTAGATTACGTTGCTGCTAACGACACGTCGACGGAGAGAATCGCGTACTCAGGAGCTTGTGCTTTCCCTGTCGAGGGTTGCAGTCAATTTCTCCTCTAGCTTAGAGAAAATTGTACGACTGAGAGTCTGATCCCTTGAGGAAGTAGCTCGAAAGAATTCGAGTAAATTGGGTGGTAGACTAAAAACTTGAGAAAATTAGGTTGCAAAATTTATGCTACTAACAAGGTATGGAAATTTCGCGTGAAAGATCAGGTGTACTTTCCGGCTAGGACGGCTAGGAAAGAAAAGGGGAAAGCCAGCGGGTGTCTAATTCCATGCTAATTACGTTTCCGTCGTCAAAGGGACGGTCTAAATTCGTTACACAGGCGTCAAATACCGACATTATCTAGCATCGACGTAACTCTCTCCACGATTCGATGGTGCGCAAGGGTATTCACAATTTTTGCGCGTTTCAGTTATAGTGTCGTTACGTTGAATGTACATTTTGTTACGACAAGAGTACAAAGTTTAATTACAGTAGTCTTGGTAGATAAGTCCGCTTTCTCGCAAAGGTATCAGGAAGACAAGTAAGTCGTTTCAGAAAAAAATTAAATCCCAGATATTTTCAATTACCCGGCAATCGATAGTCAAAGCTGATAGAATTCGCGTCTCCAGGGTACGCAAATTGCAATTTACCGTTCCTTATTTTATTACAGGAGCTGGAATTGAGAATAGAGACGCAGAAGCAGACCCTGCAAGCTCGCGATGAAAGCATCAAGAAGCTGCTCGAGATGCTCCAAAACAAGGGGATGGGTGAGGCATTCGATTCAAATTCCTCTTCCTTCTTACACACACGACTTCATTTTTACTAATTAATGTTTGACTCGTGCAATAGTTGCATTCAAAGCAGTCTCAGCGAGAGCAGAACTGAGGTGAGAAGAAAACTGCGCGTAAATGCGAGCTTCCTGCATTCAGCTATAAAGCTGATCTTAATATTAAAATTATTAAAAAGGTCATTAAGGCAAAATCGAGCCAAATCGAATCATCTTACTTCAGCTCTGCCATCGCTCGTTCAATCTCCTCTGTCAGAACCTTTCATTATTTAGTGAACAGTGCGTGCAATCATTCTGCAGATATTCAGTTTCATGTACCATAGATAGTATTCTTCTAGGCACAAAGAGTCTTAACCAATTAATCAAGAGTTTTCTTTTTGTTAACACTTACGAAAACACCTGAACTGAATTGATAGATAACGAAATTCTAGAAAACATTTGAGCAATCTGCGACTCATGCATCGCTAATCGCTGGCAAAAACGGTATCGACTAGTTCTGCGCGAATTAAAGCGCGCCAGTCAGAAAGCCTCTCCGCGTAATAATCACAAAAAGGGGTCATGCGTATGGTTAGAACAAAGTGTTCAAGTATCGCCGAACTTTCCTAGCCCTCGGCAAATTCTCCTCAGGGCCCGTTCCGCGTTAAAGTTTTGCATCTGGTTCATGTAGTTATTCTCAACGAAAACGTGGGTGAACTTCTTTCAACAGCGTCCTGCTGAACACACGAAAATATCGCTATGATCGAGGTACGAAGATGACAGCTTGTTCCATCGTCAACTAGGATCGTGGAAAGCACTTGAGAATTGATTCGCGTTCACTTTTACGATCGCACGGCTATTGTTAGATATCATTCCACCACTGACTGCAACTTTAAATAGCAAGACACTTCCGCAATGACACTGGTTCCTTGTGGTAGCATTTAACAGTGACACGCGAGCATAAAGATGTAATTTATTAGACAAAAAGCTGCACCACAGAGAGGAGTGTTAAAACGCATATTGATCCTGTAAGTTCATGAAAAGCAAATCAAAGATCATGCTCGCCCTACATGAAACCTCGAAGAGAACCGTATCTCAAGGGAACTACAAAAATTGATGTTAAATCGTATAAAACGCAGACAGAGACCGTTCGAAAATCTGGACACCGAGCAGACCTCCCAAGAGCTTCTCGTTGCTTTCTGCTGTTCCAGGAAAAGAGGAAGAAAGGATCATGTTCCAGCAGATGCAGTCGATGGCCCAGAAACAGGTCCTTAAGCTATTTCTACTCACGTCGGCATATTCATATATTACATAATTATTATTCTCTCTCTATATGTATCACTATCACTCTGATCGACGATACGATCACGTTCATCAAACGTATACATATATGTACATACTATCATGTATCGTTCATTTCCATAATGTACCATGTACTCGCATCTCGCGACACAGAGATGCGCGTGCACGCGAGTCTTTATCGGATTCGGCAATGTTCTTTTTTTCCACTTGTCTTTTAATCGCTTCTGTCATTTCTATCAAAATCGCTGTACACTATTGGAACGTAGTTGCTTGCAAATAGAGTGTTGTTATTGCGCTGCCAGTGTGGCTTCAGTTCTCTTGCTGTTGCGCCATTTCACGCTTCAACCCCTTACTGCAAGCCCCTTGCATATCATTATTCACACCGTTATGCCACCACGCGTATCAGCTGAAAGGGAAAACAAGCAAGTTTCTAGGGAAAAACGAGGCGCCTACGACGAGATGCGTAATTAAAAATCGCAAAAGTTTCTCGCGTACGTTTCTCGCACGAAATTCTTCCTAGGCACACTTATCCGCGACAGAAAGTTGAACGAATAATAAATCGATGCACTTTCGATTCGGGAACTCAGGCTTCCCCCCATCGTCGTGAAGCTCAATGAAATGAATCACGTTCAAACACGAACAACACACGGTCCAGAGGAATACAGAGGCACAAACATAGATCGCCGCGTTCACCAGCACGTAAACGCACAAGTATACTCGCTTTTTCACGCCTGCACGTCTCCAGCGTGCATTCTCTGATACTGTTCTGTCACGTGAAACGTCCAAAAGTACTACTCATTCGGGTGTCAGAAGTAAGAAACAAATTTCTACCGTTTACACGAGGCAATAAGTAAATTCTATCCTACTTTCGTGTTGTCTTCGAGGGGAAGACAGGTAACAGTTTCACGTCCATTCTTAAACGCGAACTTTTGGACAGTTTCCATCAGTGCTCAGAGTAGTGCTTATTCTCGTAGCATTTTAGATTGTCGCTGTTCTGTTACAACAATGACCATAGTAAATATTTGTATCGTTGCCGTTGTCAGTGTTCCACGAGCACCGCTACTACCATCTTCTTTAGCATTTTTCACGTAAATTCGTCTGTTACAACGGCCGTAGTCGCTCCCCGGAACGTCGTTCACGTAGCTCAACTCAGTTTGTAGCCTGATCTCGGATGCGAAGACGCCAAGGAGAACGGTTCACGGTCGGCAATTAAAGAAAAGTGAAATGAATAAAAGTAGTTAATCGTGAATGCAACTGAACAGTGGAATTCATTTTTAACGGCGCAGTAGTATAGTTCCTTAAAAGTCAGATACGCCAGGAGAAATTCACGCTTGAAGAATGGTTCAAGCACGCGTTCAGGTTCGCAATAACAGCAAAATAAAAAAATAAAAAATCCAAGGCGACATCGCATTCGTACGAGCACTCCCCGATATTCCTGCATTCTTGCATATATGTGCCTTTGTTAGATCTTGGATTTAGGTAAAGTCTACGTCGCTTGAGTGGCATTTACAAGTTATTCAGCAAACGGGAAATTCGCGCGAAAGTGAACAGAGGACTCGGCCTAGCATTCTCGAAGAATCATATTTCAACGCATAAGCTGGACAGAAAAAAAAGCAGGAATACCTTTACCCGACGAGTTATCATCACACCTCTTTCTTATTCTTTCTTTCTCTCTTTTTCTTGCACCGGAAACCATCTCGAGAATGAGAATATCAAAACGAACGATGCACCAGCACTTGGCCTGTCTCGTCACTGACATTTTTCTTGTGTCATCGATTCAGTAGTACCTTCCCACCGAGCCTGATTTTTCACCCTCGGTCAACGATCCCATCGATTCCGTTCATGACTGACATACTTCATCCCCCGAGGAAACGAATAGAGGAGGGAGGATGCTTCAGCGTCCGAATTTTGGATTCAGCACGCGACGTTGGATCGCGGAAATACAGTGTCCTGTACCGCGAGAACGGATATCGTTATTGCCAACGTCGGAAACGAGAATGGAATAGATCTCGCATTTGGAGTGAAATTTTATTTACAGCTTACATTCGCCCCGAGGATTTTATTCGCGTGCAGGGGGCTCGATCGATACGTTCGAATGCAATGGTTTATTTCGCGTTTAATTGGAGGATTATTTGCTTTTGCAGACTGGCATCACGGTTAACAGAGCTGCGAGAATAATTGCGCCCAATGAAATTGCGTTAGCGAAATAATCGACAGAGAGATCTTATTTAGCGACGCATGCTTCCGTTCTGTTGGCCCACATTTTTTTCATAGGTTCAATCAATAACGAAAACTAAATGAAAAGCAGGCGATCGAAGGTAAAATAAGGGAAGAGAGATCTAAACGTCAATGAAGTATGTCAAGCCGTGGCTACATCCTTGACAAAGCATGCAACGAGGAATCAGTTTCCTAGAAATGAAATATGCCAGAGCAGAGAATTCGTTGTCCATCCCCCGATCGTTCAACGAGATCGTTCGCTTTCTCCCTGCCCTCTGCTACTCTCTTTCTTTACTCTCCGTCCACCTCTGTCTGCTGTTCTGCATATTATCCCTTTGCACCCCGCGGATCGAACGACGACTATACGACACTTCGACGACAGGGACTTTCAAATGAATGAAATAAAACAGGACGGTTGATCGAGGAAAGTACAGAGAAGCAAACGATAAACGGTATACGATGATTAAAAAATATATATGTGTACAAAAGAAAGAATAAATATGCGTGGAATGAGCTGCTTTGGATGTGTAGGTGATAAGACGTTTAGCAACCCCAAACTGTGGGGAGATTCACGCCCGCATCCGCCCCTCGTCACTCACCCTGTTTAACAACTACTACTACAACAACAACCACCACCACATTACGATCAGCTACCCGCCATGGGCACCGCCGTGAAAAAGATACCGATCATCATCATTATAATCATCATCCACGCTAACACCATCAACCATCACGGTCTTTAAAGTCTCCTCCAAAATTAGTGGCCGAAGATATGCACGTCACCTCTTCCCCAGATTCAGGCCCTTCAAAGGAGGACTCAGCAGGTACACTGATCGCACGTTGAATCTCTATTAAATCGATCTCGAACCGACAGGGGACAGAGCCGTACACTCTCTATTCATCATCACCCAATCGCCACACTTAGAGTAACTTTTCCTGCCGAATAGCCCTAACTAATCCCCTTGCGCGAAATCTGTAGCCTCCGCGAAACGAAACTTATCTCTTTACACCTGCCGGAAATCGTGCCTACGGAAAAATCACGGTACGTATGCCACACAGCAGTACACGGAACTCGAGTCGAAGGTCGCGTTGATGCCCAATCGCTGTGCGAGACTTTCGACCCGTCCCGTAAGTTGTTGAATTTTTCCAGTTCCACCGTCAAGTTACTTCAGTCGTGTATTGTACACCAACAAGTTACACACGCGAATGACTTGCTACTTTTCTATATGTATATTTTTATACAATCACGGAATGTTTGTCCTCCTCACACGACGTCACACTTTATCCAAAAGAAAACTTGCACCGCGTTGTCCTTTTCCTTTTTTTTAATCTCTGTACATTCACATACGATTGTCAGTTTATTTGATCTGGTTATATCCGCTGTGACACCTCACTTAAATGTTTTTAACCACCCAGTTTTATATTATATACTCTCTTCTCGTTCTTGTACGTCTCAGACACGTTCTTGCCCATCACGACTTACCACTATCATGGCCAATCGTCGTAATCGATGCACGAGCAGCGGGACGGTCCGAAAGTCGTCAAGTCGCGTCAAGCCAATCCGATCCCAGGCCCAAGGGAGGACTTTGCGACTGTTTGGCACCGACCTGATGCGACATGCGATAATACGACGTCGATCTCCTCGCGTAATCTACTGTCTTATCCTCTACCGTTTATGCCTCTTGTGTTTTGTCCACGATGAATGATCGTAAACCGATACTCACTGGCAGCCCCATGCTCTGCCGTTATTTTACGGTGGCTGTTCTTCGTTCGAATTACCTGGAAATTTCATATCGCACGCTTTATAAGCCGTAAAAGCAGGTTTCGTAATATAAATTACCAATGGTGAACGTCGTTGAACACGTTGGTTTACGATCACTCGAAGGATCATCGTACATAACAACACGTATTCGCTGAAATGCGTATCCACGCCCGCGTCACCGTTTGCTCAACTTTGAGAATCCTTTCAGCGCTTCTTTATCGCTCGTCTCATATCGATTTTATGCGACTCCGAATCTCGTTGTACAGAGATCACAGATCGAGTTCACTTCATTTCATTCTACATCGTGAGTACATCGTAATTCATTCATTTGCCAATTCGTGGATACGCATTCCTCTAGGTAGTCATCTTGTCCATGCGACGTGGCCGCGTTTCGAGAATACCCTACAATCCACGAATTCGATTCGTTTCGGTCGCGTGAACAAAACCAATCGGAATAACTTCGGGACTTGGGTGAAAAAGAGCAGAGAGGATAGGGGGAGTTGAAGGGGAGAAAAGAGAAATCGTCGAAACGCCGCGCGCAGAAATATGGACAACGATGTCGGCCGTACGTCGCGGTGGGCGAAAGAACTGCGGCGGCGCCCGGCGTCCGCAAGAGGATCTTTCCGTTTGTGGAATGAACAATTGGAGAAACTGATAAAAGGAAGCCCTAGTTGGAAGAGAGACCTTGCGATCATTGCGTCCGTGAGAGATGGATTGGAACGTTGTGGTCCTTGTGGACGATTCGTGGATGTCATCGATGATCGGTGGTGCTCCTTGTAGACCCGCCGGGAAGACAGCAAACCTCGCAGTCAAAAATACAGATCGTTCTGTACGTCGTTGTCGATGAAATCAGAGAAAATATTATACCGCCGGAAACGATATGGACCGAGAGGAGCATGAAATGATCGGCTGAATGTGTCGAAGGAAGAGGGAAACTCGGCGGAACGTCGCTTTTCTTTCGTCAACCGGGACGCTGCCGGTGCCACTTCCGCTTCCTCGGGACTGTCCCGTGTGAAAGTAAAAGAAATCAAACATTTTCCCGTGTGTGTGTGTGTGTATGGAAACAAAATTGAACGATTGGCATCAAAATTGGAATCGTGGAATTGGTTAATTTTTATTTAATTGCCCCAGTGAGGTGATTCTTTTCATTAAAAAGAAATTGCACGCCAAATCGATACGATCGACATGGTCGACCATCTAAAATTTCTCCCACAGACGGGACAATAAATCACGGGATAGGTTTCGCGTGCTAGCGAAGCTGCACCCAACCACTGTAGTACTACATCTCTTCTACCACACCTTCGCATACATCTTACCAAGAAAGATACCGTAGCAGTCCAAAAAAAAAAAAAAACAAAAACAAAAGTCCCTCGCACGTTCGATAGAGAGATACGAGACGTCGGAACATCGACGAAGTGTAACCGTGCCCCTATTGCTTGTGTTGTAAAGGAGCTCAAAGCGACGAACGAGAGCCTGAAGAGCCTGCAGACGCAGTTGGAGCTGGCGTACGCCTCGACAGCGTCATCCGGAACGGCCGTGGCAGGCGGAAGTATTGCTGGTCTTGGATTAGGTAGCGTATCAGGTGCAGGTGGTACTGTTCTTGGAGGTAGCGTGGCGGTTCCAGGCGGCGTGCCCGGTAGCACCACCCTGACGGCCATCATGGAGACAAAAGATGCTCGCATACAGACCCTGGAGAAGGAAGTGGTGTTGCTCGAGGCCGAGTTACAGCGTATTAAGGAATGCGGCGGTAGATTGAGGGAACAGCTGCTGAAGACGACCGCCGTGCCTAGCAGCGGCGGTGGTCAGCAGCAACCAACAACGGCTCAACAGCAACAACAGAATAAAGTTGCAGTGGGTGGTATCGAGTCGCAGACGCGACAGGGATTGGTGACGGCCGTGGGTGGTTCGCAGCAGCCCGGCACGTTGGCCTTGGCCAGGGGACCGTCTGTGACAACCTCGCTGGTACCGTACGGTCACACGTCGTCCACGGCATTAACCAGTTCATTGCTTGCCGGTTCGACAGGTGGGCTGACGAGCAGCGGAGCCGGTGGGGGCGGTTCCTCGTGCCTGGCCGGCATCTCGTCGGGCGCTACCACCGGCGTGGTCAATCCCTATACCGATCGTTACGCCGATCATCATCTCCATCAGCCTCATCATCACCTCCATCATTATCAGCCTCATCTCCATCATCAGCTGCAGTTGCAGCATCACCAGCAAATGCAGCAACACTTGAAACAGATAGAGCCTGCGGCGCAGGGCGCCCTGGCGTTGCACGCGCACACCTTCAACAAGCACGACATGAACTTCAAACGGCAAGTAAGTTTCTTCATCAACAACGTGCGCATCGAAAAGAACGACGCTGTCTAGGGAACTGCTCGAACTCTGGATCCCCGCCGCACACTCGCGCATCACGTCGGACTTTGCACGCCGCAAGTTCCTTCGCGTGGGTATCCGATCTATTTGATCGGAACAGGTATTCGAAAAAAAAAAAGAAAACGGCTCACCATGCTACACGATATACTACTAATTCTACTACCGCTGCTACTACTGACTACTGCTATCTTCCGTCTTGTTTTGAACCAAAAATCGCCGAGAGAAAACAGAGACTGAGCATCTGTTTCTCCGCCCGCCTGCTATTAAAGATGGGGAGGGTGTGTAAAGACGGTGGGAAGAAGCGACGCCAACTAGGAGATATTTAAATCCGGCAGCGTTCTGAAGCCAGGTTCGAAACGTCGAAGAATTGTCGTCGTTGCTTGCAAGAGGGAGAGCATGTGCGAGGGGAGAATGAGGGTGAGAAAGGAAGCGAGAATGAGAAACATGATTAATGAGGCGAAGACGCAGCATGTAACCGTGTGTAGGCGTTTGTCTAATATCCGTAGAAAGGAGACGTAGTCGAAGAAAATTGTCTACCGCCAATTGTGTACCTACTATCTAGGTCTTGCAGTTGTACAGTTCTTGATTAGGACGTTTTCTTAGAAGGCACGTTGTTTCGATTACGTTTAGGGTCTCCGCATATACGTAAAGAGGTCTATCTTTGTGACATGCTACCGGAACACCATGAACGTTTTACTCGTTTTGGAGAAAAAGATTTCGAACGAATCACCAGGTGGCTGACCTTTCGATAGCTAGTGGCTTAAGATAAAAGAATTCTATTTTTCTGGAAGATCGTATTTTTAGGTACCCAAAAATTCTTAAACGTAGTCAGAGTACAAAAAGGCACCGTGTCTGTTCCTAAGATACGTTTCTAAAGTAGTTGAAAGTAAGATATATTTCAGGAAGAATTTCTAGTGGATAGAACACCGTTTGAAAGTACACAGGTTCGATTCAAATTGTAGAATAGTATCTCAGAAGATTCGTAAGAAGGTCGCCCACCTGGGACCATACCTTTTTCACAATCTTGTTCACCAAAACTGAATCGAGGAACGCATGGTCTTGTCAAGCACGTGTCACAAGAAGGCGTTAACAATTACAAAGAAAGCGTGCGCGTACGGTGCTTGCACAGGCGAGGGAGAACAATGTAACAGGAACGAAGCAACCGGAACGAAGAAACTGATCTCGTTCGTGCATGTCGTCTTCCCTTCCTTATCGCTTGCACACCAATCAGTCGCTCGGAAATTCCGACAATCTTTATTTTTCTACACTAAAAGCTAGGGCTAAGAGTCTCTGATAAAGCACTCACCGTAAAACAAAGCGTACTATAATAATGATCGTGTCCCAAAAAGCTGTTGGTACGATTTTCAGCGAAGATGCAAGCTGAACGTTTCGCAAATGATATAGAAATGCTTCCACGTTCGGTTTTACCTAATCAAAGAATCAAATAGGCTGCACGGAGCATTTCGAGCTCCACAGAATCGCAGTGGTCGAGCTGGCTGTAATACCCTCAGGTCGTTAGCTCCACAGGGATATTCCCCATTTTTTTCGTTCGGTACTCACTCCCCCGAAAATGGAACCGTGGCAAGAGGAAATCAACGCGTGTCGCTCGCAAGGACATCCCCGATCTCCGGACATCCTTCTGCCACGACGACGTTTGACGATCTCATCCAAACAGTCTTGGGGACGACTCCATGTTCGCAAGGTCCAAACCGAGCCTCACTCTTTCATGGCAAACTGACGAGAACTCAGAGAATGCTTTGCATTGTCAGTCTGCAAAGCTGCGTACCCAAGGTAGACGTAAAAGGGGATGATAATAAAAACAGTAATACGAAGGCCGAGGAGAAGAGACGATTTCGTTTTCACATTCTGTGATACCCTGTCGAATCTCTCTCTCTCTCTCTCTCTTTCTCTCTCTGTACCCCTGCTTACGTTAAGGGTCCTCCTCGAGACTTTGAGAGTCTGGAGACCACGAGGATGAATACAATATTCCAAGAAAAAGGACCAAATCGAGAGAGATGGAAGAAATTTTAGTAGGTTCGAATGTGTATCGTTCTTTGGACCCAAGCCCTCCCCACAACTATTTTTCTTTCCCTTAGTCCTTTGATATTTAAGAATCAGTGCAACGGCACGAGGCAAATTGAAAATTTCTTTAAAATCCAGCCAGAGAGGCCAAGCTTAAAATTCGTCACATTAACGACGTGGATAGAATAAAAAATATTATACCACAGAGAGAAAGAAAGAATGTTCAACCGTTCTCTGGTTCAACTTCAAAGACAATCCTATCCCATCGATTATTTTTTATCATGAGAAATACCATCTCGCGCTTATCATCAGTCCCATTTTCATTCGATTCACCACTTCGAGTCGGGTATATTCACGCAATTACTCATGCAAAGTGGATTCGCTCCAACTCAGGAGATCAACGACTGACCCCCGCGAAATAATTTGGAGATTACCTTATCTGCACACCATAAAAACATTGGAATAGTCACTTCGGACACATTTATTCAACATTTCCGCAGTTCTTTTACCTCCACCAGTAGAATTGGCAACGATTTTCGTGTCCGTCACCCTAGTCGCATCACTTGCTTTCTTCCAGCGATCACAAGTCGATTCGGTTCAGAAATATTTCGTTGAGGAAACAATGGAAGTAGAAGGAATCATTTCATCGATCACTCGTCTGTCAGGATTCAAGTGCATAATTTGTCATCACTAGATCAGCCCGGCGTTACATTCCTCGTCTTTTTTTATCGGATAAAACTAAAATAAAAATTTGTTTTTCATTGCTATTTAAAATACCTTCATGTATGTGGCACGGTTTTTTCGTTTTCCTTTACTTTCTTCGCTCGTAATCGCAAGGTAAGCTCCTTTTACTTCCGCCTACAATTCTGAATTACAAGCTCGTTAATAATAATGCATGTAGCCGAATTTTCCAGTGCGTGTCGGTGTAGGGTAAACAACTGTTCGTCACTCTTAGCACCATCACTTTCTTTAAGTACGCGATTCCTTGATTATCATTTCGACGATCTACTCTTATCAATGTAAAATTTCATCGAGAGAGTACAGATTGCGTAGATCGAATCATCCAATCGTGTTTGTTCGTGTTTGTTCGTGTCTAATCACGCTTAACACCGATTTACCCGCGCCACAATTGGTTCGCTGACGAATTCTGACAATGTTAGAAACAGCATGAGATTCCTCGAAGCGACCCTCTGTGCCCTGATGCATGCTGCATGCACGCAGACAACGTATCGTTACTCTTCGACTCATCTGTCATCAGCCAAGTCAGTCGTCACGTTGATCGATTTGCGATCAATCAACATCCATGGATCATTGTCGCCCCAATCACGAAGCTGCTCCTTCCGAAGGAAAACGGAGAGGACCGTTTGGTTTAATTGCAATTTTATTTGTAGAAATTCCTCTGTATTTTCATATCCGACCCGGAAATTAATATCGCAATGAAATTTGCAGCTAGACCGAACGTCAATCTTCGCCATCCGCATAGTCATAAGGGTACAAACATTAGCACTTAAGCTAGAACTAAGTTAGCGATAAGTCAGCAATGGATGGCGGTCCCCAAATTCGCTGAACTCTTTTCATTCAACGTCCGATAAAATATTCCTCTAACGTTTACCCCTTTCGGTGCGATCAGCTTTCAATTTGCTTAATGCTAGAGCATGTCAGTCTTAATTACTTATTTGAGATAAATTTGTACTTTGAACGGGAAAGCAGAACGGCATAGATTGCGTAGCGAAAGGGTTGCAAACGATGATGGGAAGAGGGAGGCGGAGTTGGGCGGCCTTCGTGGTGAGCGAAGCATTATTAAATGTGGTGCCCCAATATTCTAGCTTTCTGAGGAGGTAAGGATATTCTTCACCCGACAAAGAAGCACTTCCAAGCCACCACCTATCCTTCGTTTCCATTTACGTGATTACCGTATTATGTAACGGAGTGTTTCGATGTTCCGTAGTAACAGTTTCTCTTACACACATAAACACACTCTCTCTCTCTCTTTCTTTCTGTTCTCTCTGTATTCGGGGTTGCCTGTAAGTTTCTGGACGAGTGAGTAACTCCGCTTTATTTTTTTATCTATCGGTAGTTCCATGCAGTAGGCACAAATAATTTATATGAACGTTGTACAAGTTGAAGCTCTTCCAGGAACTAATCAACCACCCCCTAGGACTGTCTCTTTCTTTCTCTCTTTCTGTCTCCCCCGCCCCCTCTCTCACTTTCTCTCTCTCTCTCTCTCTCTCTCTCTCTCTCTCTCTCTCTCTCTCTCTCTCTCTCTCTCTGCCCTTTCTCTGGTGTGAGTCGTTGATCTGACTGTTCGCAATTGTTCACGTAACGCGCGCGGAAATGATTCGAAAGCAATGCAGGGAACTCTCCGCGTACGTGCGTGTGTGTGCAGCCTAAGAAACGACGATCGTAGATAGTGTACGTAGATCTTGCGTTGTCTCTGCGGCGCGTGGCCGTCGTCGAGAAAGACCAAGAAACCAGACACGATACAAAGCCGTTTGGCGAGTGTGATCACTATGATCAGCTCTCGCCTCTACGTAGACCTGTTGTTTCAATCACTTGGCACGATATAGAACGCTAGAAAGGGGTGGGATCGAGAAACGAACGTGATTTCTTTATTAAGTCCAGACTGTTCGATTCTTTGATCCCCGTGCTTCAATTTGGACTGAGATACGCGGGTTCCAGTCATCTGGTTAGAAAATTGGTCTCTGGTCGGAGTAATCTAAAATTCAAGGAATTAAAGGAGTGGCCCGACTCGTGGGATCAGAGGGGTAAGATGATTTATAGCCCAGCAGATCCTCCGTGGTTCAGGAAGAGATTAGATCCCGTAGGAACGCATCGATCTTCGGTAATCTCTTTGAAACGTTCGATCCTCGATCGCCTAGGTATTTTACTTCGATCACGGGTACACTGCCAGAGAGAACCGCGGTATCTCCTCCAACGCTACGTACTTTGCTAGTTGATTAGTTACATAGAAAACATTTAGTTGTGTTAATTCTGCTTGCGATCCCGCAATGAAATCTCGCCCGATGAGATCTCGTTGAGCGATCCTCACGCGGCCTGCCGACACCAGAGTAGATCAGACGAGCGTAGTAGGTGCGTACACGAAAATAAAGAGAGAGACACAATACATAATACGTTCCCCGATCTCACCCCAATTTCCCACCCCCTAATTATTTCCCCGGACCCTCCCCACGTTTATTCCCTAAAACATTCGCTGGACACTTATAAATATATCTCTCGTACACGCAGGATACACTTTGTTCGTAACTTTGTATCGTTGGTTTCGATATCGCTGCATGCCCAGTACGACGAGCGTCTAACCGAGTGCGACGACGTACAGCTGAGACACGCTCGCGAAAGGAAATCTATTCACACATTTGCTTTCGAGTTAACTACGGCGCGAAGCTTAAAGACTCCGAACGGAAATAAAAATCGATCATGCTGTGGCATCGTTCTGGACCAAAACGTTCGGCAGAGTGATTAGAGCCAGTCGAAAAGTTGGCGGATCGGAACGGAAGGCGAAATAGCTGACCCGTTTCACGGCCGATTTACGTTTCGACCAAGGCGATCGAAGGGAAATTGGTCGCTGATCGTCGCCATACTCGGTCACGACGGAGAGACGGCTGCCCAGGCGCCTCCGTCGCTCGTTGTCTCGTGGTCGTTCGAGTCCGTTGGCCGATCGCACCGACTGATCCTCTCGTGGACGACGACTTTTTTCGTAGCTGGACGAGCTTCGGACGGAAGTGCAGCGCAGAGACCAGGAGCTACTCGGCATGTCCGCCAAGATGAAGACGCTCGAGGAACAGCACCAGGACTATCAACGACATATCACTGTGCTCAAGGAATCGCTCTGCGCCAAGGAGGAACACTATAACATGCTGCAAGCTGACGTAAGTGGCCATGGGTGTCTTAATTGATCTTTCAATCGGTTTTTCACGACCTAGTAAACCCCCTCTAAGACGTTATTAAACTTGTAAGGAAAAATAGAAAGTAGTTCGTAAAAGGTAAAAGGGTAATGTCCGCAGCGAGTAATTTCTAGAGAAGGTACGAGTGGTTGACCATTTAAAGGGAAATAATGTGTAAAGTTCGAAGTATGGAATATAATGCACCAAACCGCGTTCTTTAGGCGAAGCGATACACTTTCGCGAAACGCAGTCTGGTACCCAGAGTTCAAACGGAGACTTTATGGAGATTGATTAAGGGGGAACGCAAGGGTAGACTGCAGGAAACTGGGTTGTGCAGAACTACCCTTCTCCAGTTTGCCTCCCCAATCACGCCGCTGGGCTGTCGGCAGCGCTTGCACGTCGCGTGCAATGCGGATTCAATCGGTCCCGGTCAAAATGCTTCCCGCCCCCCACAAATCTTCGTACGATGACCTAGTGCGCGTGGTCGCGTGTATGTGTGCAGGTGGAGGAAATGCGGCAGAGGCTCGAGGAGAAGAATCGGATGATCGAAAAGAAAACCCAGGCAGCGATGCAGGCGCAACAGGAGCGCAATCGTATGAACACCGAACTCACGGAGCTCAAGGATCACATGGACATCAAGGACCGGAAGATCAACGTGCTTCAACGAAAGGTGAGTGACCTGTCACTCTATTTTAAAATAGACGTACATGAACAGCCAACGTTATCGATAGTAGTTGCTCTTTATCAAGCGATGTCAGTCAGGTAGAAGCGCGAATCGCCGGTTGATTTTCCTGTTTCCCCCACGCCAGTAATTAGTTCCGCAGCGGGGAGAAAGGAACTCAGTCGGCGATTAATCAATCGGTCCGATCAAAGAGGAAGGCACCGGTTTAGCGTAGAATATTTGCAGGATGCGACCACGGAGTGCGCATGAGTGTGAATCTTGCTGTCATGTCGATTGGAATGAGTGCGAGGCGTACGCGCCAGCGCGATACACTTTTTATAATAATGTTTTGCGTAGTCTGTGCTTTGCAAAGGTTGTAGTTTGTGAATCGCGACGACCCCTGTTATCTTTAAGTTCGCCCACCCCACTTTGATTGCTCGTTTTATTTTGTACTTGGATCTCCGTTTTAATAAAACCACTTTGAAATTATTTTACCTTCGTTTATTATTTCTTATATGTTCTCTGTCACAATTTTCAGTAGTAACGCACCCCCGTACATGTGCTTTCATATTTTTTCCATGGTGATCAACGATAGCTAAGGTCCAGATCGATCAAAGCTACCTTTGACTACCGGTGCGTTGCAGTTACTTTTTATCGCACCCTTTCTTCAGAAGATTTCTTTTTTCTTTACTTTTACGTTCCTTCTTTACCGCGGTAGAGATTGGTTGCCGTGCCGCGAGTGTATGGCTGAGTAAAAGTTGAATCGAGCCGTGCACGATGGCTGGGAAGATCGGTGATACGAGATGGCAGGTAAGTGAGTAATGTTGATACATTTTTAACAAAGGTAATACTGCTTTACTACTTGAAGCTTTTATCCCATCAACCTCCTTTAAAATAACATTCCATCCCTAACCACTGTTAAACTTGACCACTTGCGGAACGCACTAACATTTTTTATTTAATCTTTTCCTGTAATAAAAGGTGGGAGCATTTCGTGATCGCGTTTAACTGAAAAAAAGGAGTCTCTGATTCTAACATCAAAATGTTTGCCGCTTCAGATCGAGAATCTGGAGGATCTGCTGAAAGAAAAAGACAACCAGGTCGACATGGCCAGAGCGCGATTAACGGCAATGCAGGCGCACCACTGCAGCAGCGAAGGCGCGCTCAGTAGCCTCGAGGAGGCGATCGGAGATAAAGAGAAGCAAATGGCACAATTACGGGAACAGAGAGACCGGGCGGAGCAGGAGAAGCAGGAAGAAAGGGAATTACACGAGAGGGAGCTTGCCGAGTACAAAATGAAGATTCATGCCCTCGAGTCTGAAGTGAGTCTCCCGAGCAGTTTAAGAGATTCTCACCTATGTGCAATATTTCTAATAAGATCCAAAGCATACCCCATCCCCCTTCAATCGAAACGATCAATGATTCTTCCCAACTACCAAAGACAGACATCTTGTCCTTGCCATAACGAGTTCAAGCAAAAAAAGATATTTCCCACATTGTTTCCTAGCCAAGAGTCGGCTAACTCGTTTCTGGATCCTTTCCACCATAGGTTGAGAAATTGGGCGCCCGTCTTGAGAGGGCGCAGGCAGAAAAGGATCGACTGGAAACGAAATTGGAAAGCTCGCAGTCGGAGCTCGGCAAGAGCAAGGCCGAGCTGGACAAAGCTGCGTCCGAGGTTGGTCGCAGCGGCGCGGACTGGGAGGCTGCCAAGCAGAGATTGACCAGGCTGGAGTTGGAGAACGAGAGGCTCAGGCACGATCTCGAGAGATCGCAGGGCAGCTACGGTAGGAGCACTCTGAATTCCACCCAGGAGATGGACAGGATTCAGGAGAGGGCTGAAAAGACGGCTGCGGAACTCAGGAGAGCTCAGGCAGAACTTAGAGTTACGCAGGCTGACAACGAAAGGGCTAGGGCGGAAGCTGCGGCGCTTCAAGAAAAGGTGAGGATCGTTACCGGTAGTGAGGCTTGTCCGCAGGTAATCTGTTAGCAGTTTAATGCCCGCAGCAAGCAGAAGGGAAATTGACTTTAATTAACGCGACGCGTTGAATGCGGAACACGTTGGATCTATACATATTGATAATGAATCGGAACCGACGTACATGTAATTTCTCTAACGGTGCAGCTATTAGAGATCTTCCCGAGATTAATGTTGCGTCTGTTAATTGCGGAAATTATTAAATCCTTAGGTGGAAATGCAATCGAGCGTTTGATCATTTCTGCGAAGGAAAATTAAAAAGCTGTAGCCAATACAGTTATCATCGTTTGATTAAAAATTAAATTGCACTTTAGTTTAAAGTGCTAACAGCTACATACATTTTTCAAAGGTGGAAAAGAGTCAGGGTGAGGTGTACAGATTGAAGGCTAGACTGGAGAACGCCCAAGGCGAACAGGAAAGTCTTCGGGACGAGTACGATCGAGCACAAGCTTCAGTGGCTCGTCTGCACTCGGAACGGGACAAGGCAATCGGGGAACTGGAAAAAACTCAAGAAGAACTGGAACGGACTCAGGCTACTCTCGGCAAGGCACAACTTCAACAGGACAAACTGCAGAATCTATTGGACAAAACTCAGAGCGAAGTGGACAAGCTTCAGGAAAAACTGGACAAAACGCAAACGGAAATTCGCAGGGTAGGTAACATTTAATCGGCGATTCATTTGTTACGTAGGATCTAGGATACTCATAACGCGACTGTTTGATCTTTTCGACAGATGCAAATGGAACGGGAAAAACAGAATTACGATTTCGAGAACCTGCAAAGCCAGCTGGACAAAGCGCTGGGCCAATCGACGAGAATGCAAAAGGAACGGGAAACTATTCAATTGGAGGTGGACCGGTTGCAGGATAAATACGAGAAGGCTCAGGTGAGGCTCAAGTGTCGGCGTGCAGCCTAAGTTATATGACTGCGAAATCGTGTCACCGCTACGCTCCAATTTTACGTCCGGCAGATCATAATGCAGCGGCTGCAGAAGGAGAGGGACGGATTCCAGGAAGATGTGGAGAAACTGCACGAGAGGATAGAGTTCCAGCAAAATCAGATAGCCAAGATCCAACGGGAGAAGGACAGCGTGCTCTCGGAGCTCGATCTGGTTAAGGAGAGATGGGAGAAAGCTCACAGTTCCCATCAAAAGTTAACCGTAAGTATTTACGGACACAGATATCGGTGTTAAATAAACGATAAAATAATGGGATATTTTCGATGCTCCTCAGCTCGAGCGAGACGACGCTCTTACCGAGATCGAGATTCTAAAGGATAAATTAGACAAGGCTCAGTATTCGATGAACAAGGCTCACGAGGAGCGAGAGAACGCTAATAAGGAGTTTGAGAAGATGCTGGAGAAGTATGACAGGTATGCAGTCGCGATTTTTCTTCACATTTTATATATACGAATGATATACAAGTTTGGTTGCTATTCGAACAGAGCCCAGAGCGAGGTGTACCGACTACAAAATCGCATAGAAGTGATGGAGGCCGACAAGGACCGACTGCAGCTCGAAGCGGAGAAACAGCAGATGCTGGCGACGAAGAGCCGCGAGGAGGCCAGAAAGGCGCAAGAAGAGCTAGCTCGCGTTCAGGAGATGTACGATCGGGCTGCTCTTCAACTGAGCCGCACGAAGGAGCACGAAGAGAAATCGAAGGAGGACTTGGACAGGTTGGCGGTGGACTTGGAAATGGTTCGCGAACGATTCGAGAAGTCGCAGATCGAGTTGCGCAAGCTGCAGAACGAGCGGGAGAAATTGGTCGCGGAGAATGAGCGGGTCAGCTTCGAGCTGGAACGCGCGCACTCGCAGCTGAACAAGGCGCAGGCTGCGACGGAGAAAACGCAGGAGGAGCTGGCACGAATGCAGTTAGAGATCGAGAAGATGTACGAGAAGCACGACAGACAGCAGGCCGAAGTGCGGAAAGCTCAGGCGGAAACGGAACGGATGCGAATGGAGGCTGAGAACTCGCGCGAGGAATGTGAAAGGTATGCGGCGAGATTCGCCAAGTACCAGGAGAGCCAAGAACGGCAGAAGGAGGAACACGAGTGGGCGAAGCTGGAGCTGGAGCGGCGACTGGAGAAGGCATTGGCGGATCTCGAGCGTGCGAAGAAGGCCGAGCAGGACGCCTCGACGCTGCGCGCCGATCTGGAGCGAGCGGAGGGCGTGCGAGGTAAATACCAGTACGAGCAAGAAAAATGGCAGAGCGAGGGTAGTAGGCTACAGCAGGAAGTGGAGAAGCTGCGGGAACGCCTCGAGGGCCGAGAATCGGAGCTGAAGAGGACGCAGACGAGCAGCGCCGAGCTTGAGGCGAAGCTGCACGAGACGCAGCTTCAGCTCGAGCGGGCGCGAGAGGAGGCCAACAAGGCGACAGCGGCGCAGGAGAGGAATCGGGGTGAGATCGAGCGCGCTAGAATCGAAACCGAGAAGATACGCGATCGTCACGACAAAGTTAAGGCGAGGGCGGACGCCCTGGAGGCCGACAACGAGAAGCTCCGCGTCGAGATTGTCCGACTCGAGAGGTTGATGCAGACCGAGGGTAAGACCAGGTCTGAGAGCGCGAGCATCGAGGTCGAACGGCTACGTGCCAGTCTCGACAAGGCGATCGTAGCGCGCGATCAGGTGGAACTCGAGGCGGGCAGGCTTGCCAAGGAGCTAGAGAAGGCGCACATGCAGACGGCCAAGTATCAGGAAGCCGCCGATGCGAATAAGAAGGAACTCGAGCGGCTCGCCGCGGAGATGCAGCTGCTCAGGGACGAACGAGAGGCCCTCAGGCAGGAGTTGAGAAGGGTGCAGCAGCAGCAGCAGCAGCAGATCGTCGGTAGCGAGGAGCTGACGCATATGCAGCACGAGCTGCAGCTCGCTCAACGGGAACGCGATAAGATGGCCGCGATCCTCGAGAATCGGGAAAAGCACTCGGAGAAGATCGAGAAGATGAAGGAGAAGCTCGAGGCGGAGGCCAAGCAGTTGCAAGTCGAACGCGACCAGCTGGTGATACAGCTAGAGAAATCGCAGGAGATGCTGGTCAACTTCCAGCAGGAGCTGAACACGAACGAGGCGGAGCTCGAACGTCAGCGTGACGAGGTGCGCCGGTTGCAGCAAATGCAGCAGCAGAGGGTGCAAGCTCAGACGCCCGACAGAGCCGCGAAAGAGGCCCTCGAGGCGCAGATGCGAGAGGTTCATCGGCTGAACCAGCAAGTGCAGAACTTGACGCAGGCACAGACGAAGGAGCGACAGAGGGCCGAGCAGGCGGAGAAGCGGGTGCAGGAGCTTCAAAAGCAGATCGCCTCGAGGGAGGCGATTGCGGCTACGGCAGGGGCGAACGACGCCCAGCTCGAGCAGTGGAGGAAGCTCTGCGAGACGGAGAAACAGCGGGCGGACGCGGCCGAGAGGCAGGCTTCCGAGTTGCAAAAACGTATCCAGACCACCGAGAGGCAGCTGCACGCTCAGCAACAGCAGATCCAGCAGATGCAAGTGACGATGCAGCAACAACTACAACAGCAGCCGCAGCAAAACGGCCAGGAGGCCGCCAGGTTGAGAAAGGAGCTCGAACGCGCGCGAGAGGATGTTAAGCAGGCGGCCGTCGAGCGCGAGCGGTTCCAGGCGCAGCTCGAAATGCTGTGCCAGGAACTGGAGAAAACTCAGGTTAGCAGCAGCACGACCTGCACTCGCTCGCTCTAATCTACGTTACACCGCCTACATCAGCACCATAATATGCCTGCACTATGATTGCCTGTAATACCGTGGCTGATCGTTGTCGACCGGCTGCCGACACATCGTCGCGCCTCTCGTCTCTCTATGTCTTCACATTTCAACCGCAGCCTCTGCCTTCGTCGTCGACGAAGCAGAAACTCGCCCACAGCTCATATACACGCCGCAAAAAAAAAAAGTCCAATCAAATATTAAAAATATGTAACGGAACGATTGAACGATATCGTGTGTATATACACATATACAGACAGAATCGGAAAATACGATGCACTCGCCCATCTTTCTCATCTTATGTTGCGTACATGTATATCTCGAGGCGTCCGTCACACTTCACAGCGAAGCGCGACATCGTCCTCGTCATTATCACTCCCTGGACTTGTTTTACCTACCCTTCCTCCTTCGCCCAAACAATTGCGATTACTTTAATGCACAGGCATTCGCGCTCATTGCTCGTTCCTTTGTTTCTGGAGTATGTTCGATGGTTATGCCGTTTTTTATTGTTAAGTTTACGATTGTTATTACCAGCAACGTATACGATGAGACGAACGAAACGATAAAAAGATCCCTTGTCATCAAGCAAAATATTCTAATTAATATACAGAGCGATCGGTTCCTTCGTCGATTCGTTCGACTTGTTATCGTTATTGCTACACTTCTGTTTACGCGTTAGATATCGCAACGATGAGCAACTTTTTTATTATTATGAGTATCACTTTTTTATTTTCCTACGTTTTGTTCAATTTGAAAGCATGCCACTGTACCGAGATGCCAGAGATCAAAAATGGTTACTTCGAACGAATGAATCGCGAATATAAGTGCTCAAGATGCATTTTACACCGCAAGACATTTTTTATCTCGTCGCATATGTTTCTTAAATGTATAATTATATTTCGCTATGAACATCACTAGATTTATGGGAGACTTGCAGATTTTTTCTCGTCTACACGTTTGACTTGTTCTTCTACCCTAAAGAATGTAGAGCAAACGTTGATACATTTATTTGGACACAGGTGGACTTGCACGAGGCGAACAAGAAACTCCAAGCTGGCGCCGGGAAACCTGGTACCGACACTACACAAGAGAGAAGACAATTGGAGGAGCAGAAACGCCAACTCGAAGAACAGAGAAGACAGATGGAAGAGCGAGCGAAGTCCGTCGATCAGAAAGTTAGAACGATAGAGGAGAAGGAGAGGATGCTCCAAAATCTCGACCAGGACCTAAAGAAACGGAAAGCGAAAATGGACCAGCTCGAGCAGCAGTTACAAAGGGTAATTTAATACTATCATGTTTTATTCATTAATTTGCCAATACGATTAATGTCTCTCTCTCTCTCTCTCTCTCCCTCTGTTCAGAGCGGTGGCTCGCCGGACAAAAGGTTGGCGGAAATGCAAAAGGCTCTCGAAACGGCCGAAAAGGAGATGGAAAGAGCGAAGGAAGAGGCAACGAGAAGCGCTGCAGAGACCGAAAGGTTACTACAGCTGGTGCAGATGACTCAGGAGGAGCAGAATACCAAGGAGAGACAAATCAGAGAACTTCAAGAGTTAGTATAGAAAATTGGCAATATCAATCGTTGTCCGAGGGACGACTTTTCGTATGTCACGATATAAAAATGATAATGTCCTTTCCAGTGCACTCAAAGCCGCACAAGCCAAGTTGAAACAAGCCGCAACTGCACAGCAACAAGAGGTCAGTATACACCTATGGTTTCCTTAATTTTCCTAAATAAATAAAAAGAATTTACACCCATGTCTGACAAAATATTTGAAAAATAGTATTTATGAAACCACGACTAACTAACTGTTTTTTAAATTTTCACGCTGACCCTTTGGACACGATACGTATACGCACGATACGCGTGGTTGCTTGCTTAATTATTGCTTTTTATTTTCATTGTTGTTTGTCTTCCTACTGTACTCGTACATGATGGCCCGTATCCGATCGATTTCGTGCGACACGAACGTGCATCTCCCGACGCAAAACAAAAAAAAAAATCATTGCAATGAAATCCAAAAATTGTTGGGAATAAAATGAAAACTGCAGGCGGGTCCCGCCGGATTCCTAAAAAGCTTGTTCTAAGGTCGATTTTCGTTGGGGACACCTTCTCCGTTCTTTTTAGTACAATTTGCATATTAAGCGAACTTTACAAACATTATACGAACTTATTATACGAAACTAACGAACGAAAGAGGATCGTACTGATTCGCCATTGACAGCACTTGTCGTGGTGTGTAATTATTTTACGTAACGCTGCGACCATTGTTAACATATTCAATAATTAATAGCGGAAAGATATTGACGATAATAACAATAATTATTGATATATATATATATAAATATATACATACAAATATAGATATACATATATAAATATAAATATTAATGTAAAGATGATGATGATGATGATGATGATGATTATGATGACGATGATGAGGAGGAGAGAGAGAGGAAGGGAAAGGAAAGATAAATGGCAACAATAATGTTAATTAATTATTAACCATGCGATGGTGTATGTACATATACTATATGTGTAATATAAATATATGTATATACATATCCCGCAAAGAAAGTGGACAAATACATGTAACATACATGTGTATATACACATACACACACCAGAGGCATACATATGTAGATATATACATATATATATATATAAATATAAATATATACATAAAGAAAGCATATGAATGATGTGATGAAGCCAAAGCAGAAAAAGACGAGCATGTAGAGAAAAGGTACAGAAAGAGGAGGAGAAAGAAGTGATCATTTAGAGGCTGATTTTTTGTGTCGTCATGCCGGAGGGGCTTTGAAAAAAAGAAAAGAAAAAAAGAAATTGCGATATAGAAAGAACGAGAGAGACCACACGAACGGGACATTACGTGGCACGTTCCCAGACATCCGGAGATGCACCCTTACGTCGCGTCGATCAACATATGTATAAGCAATCGATGTACACGGGCCAGATTTACCGCGTTTCCCCTTGTCCACTTTGCTTTTCGTACATGTTATCTTTTACGTTCACACCTGTTGCCTCCGCACGCGCACCGATGCATGCACACAGCAGCCAAAAGCTTCCGGGACCACCGTCCGATATTCGAGAGGACGCGAGGAGATCAGAAGGACCGAGCTGGAAGCGAAGGATAAACGAATAACCGAGCTGGAGCTGAAGGCGTCCGCCCTAGAGAAACTCCTAATGGAACAGTCCACGTGCTCCAAGAAGATGAAGGACGCCAGAAATGTTTGCCTCGAGGATAACGAGGAATGGAGGAACGAGTTGGAGCTGAAGGGCAGGAAGATCGCCGAGCTGGAGAATCAACTTGTAGCGTGCAAGAGTGCAAAGAACAGTAACAGCGTATGTTCCAAGTTGAAGGATGAACTGAAAGAAGAGAAGGAATCTTGGGGGAGAGAGATGGAAACGAAGAACAAACGGATCGAGCAATTGGAGGATGAGATAGAGTATCTGAAGGGTTTGATAGGAGATACCGAAAAGTGCAAAGACAACGAAAATAAAGCACAAGATAACAATGAGTCCTGGAAGGTCGAGATAGAAGCGAAGAATCGACGAATAGCCGAATTGGAACAGGAAATGGAGTCTCTGGAAAATTTCCTAAGGGAACACGCGGATACCGAAAGCGTACGAGATCTAGAAATAACGATTGCAACGAAAACCAGGAGGATAGAGGAGTTGGAAGACACCGTGGCCGAATTTGAGGACTTCCTGAAACAGAATCCGGATGTGAAAGAACTGCACGATCTTCGTTGCCAAGTGGCAGCTGGTGCTAGACGAGTTCAGGAATTGGAGAGATGGATCCAAGAGAACAGCAAGAACAGAGAAGCAAGAATTGATCAAGAGAGGATTATCGAACTGGAAGAAATGGTCACGCAGCTGGAAGATTACGTGAGGCAGCACAATGTGGACGTGTTGAAGAGAAAGCTACAGGATCGAGAGTGCAGGGTCGATCAGCTGCAAAATCGGATTGGATACTTGGAGAAGGAGGTGTTGAAGGTTGAAGAGAAGTATCGAGGTAATTGATTGTTTCGTAAACTTGAGATTAAGTAGCAGCAATGATGATTAATCAGACTAAATTTCTAGGGAAAGAAGCACAAAAGGATTATCGTGATAAAGGAACGACGATGAAACTAGACGATTTCCCTTGCACTCATACGAACCAGGGTGTCTCAGATTCCCGCGACAGGGAACAGAAGATGAAGAAAATGGAGCACGCTATATCTGAAAAAAATAATAAGATCCAAGAGTACGAGCAGCAGATCGTCCAGAGCAAAGACGAAATAACGAATTTGAGGAAGGAAACGAGTGCCCTGAAAAAGGAGCTCAGCGAGTACGACGATATTGGAGTGCTAAAGGAAGAAATCAGAGTGAGGGACGAAAGAATCCAGCAGCTGGAGGATGAATTAGATTCTCTCGAAAGAGAGTTCAGCGAAAGAATCGATTTAGAGCAGATCGAGGAACTGGTCAATCTGGTTAAAGAGAAAGAGGACAAGGAAAGACAGTTATCCAAAGACGTGGTGGAAAAGAGGAATAAAATTGAGGAGCTCAGCGTGGCCCTTCGCGAGAGTGTTGTTATCGCCACTGACAGCGAGAGAAAATTAAAGAGTGAAGAAAAGATGAAGAAGGAAGCCCTCCAAAGGGTAAAGAGATATTTTTCTTATTAAGGCACTTCAAGCAAATCTAATTTAATTAGTGTTCTTTTTCTAGGTAGCTAAATTGGAGCAAAGGATTGCGTCGATGCAAACAGCTTCAGCATTGAAGTGCATTACTTGTCAACCCCTTCTTTCTAAATTGCAAAATTATGAAACAAAACTGAAACGTCTCACTGAGGAGAGAACGATTCAACTTGAGGATCTTCGTCAAATGAAGTAAGTTAGTGGAGTTCGGCAAGCATTAATTTTCCATTTGTTTTGTAACATTACACATTTTTATTATCTGATAGAAAAGAAGCTCTGAAAGCTGCAGTGTCCGAGAAGGATGCGCATCTGGCTCTGTTAGAGCTGTCCGGCATAAAAACTGCCGCGCAATCCGAACAAGCAGATCAGCTGAAGGCAGACAGGAAGTGGCTGTTGGAGAAACTGAAGAAAGAGGTACCATAATGTTGAACGAAACAATTTTATCTCTTAATGAACAATTCTATTTTTCATCTCAATTACAGGATGAAAAAAGTATCGAACTATCATCGGAACCGAGCGCAGCTAATTCAGAAGAAATACCACAGCTGCTTTGCAAGCTTTTAGAAACGTCTGACGACGAAGAAACTCCAAACGATCGTCACAGTAATTCGAGTTCTCCGAGACCGACAACTACAAACGGGAACAGCTGCGTCCACCCGTGAGTTGCCCCGATATTAGTTACTTACGCAGCTTGACGTTCAAAGTAGCGCACTTTCATCATCATTAAAGTAGCTCCTTGCTCTAGTTAAATGTTAATCGAAGAACAATGTGGATGAATTTTCCACGAAGTTGTCGCGTTATTTCCCTGCAGAAAGAAGACGTCGAAGGGGCCGGAAACGAGAAACAGTCGAGACCAATGTGGCAACAGCCAACAGCAGAATAGCAGATAAGTAGACCACGTACACGGCTCTAACGATGTAGGAAATGAAAAGACATCGGTCTCTTCGTTTCTTCGGTGTTGTCAAGTTCGCACACGCGCAACCGTAGAAACAATCTAGAGCTTTAGAGGGAAACCAAAACGAGAATCAGGCAATCGGGGTACATCATCGACATCGACAGCAACAATACCGACATGTCGTTCATCATCTACCATTTCATCATCATCACTACCACCATCATGATCATAATCGCCATTCATTATCGCGACATCATCTTCCATGTCGTCCTTGTGAAAATTCAGTGGAGACAAACAAGGAGAACGCGTCTCGAAGTGGACAACGCGTGTGCAGTCGAAGTACAGAAGCTTTGCTTGACGAAACTCGACAGATTTTCAAAGAAGAATTCTGTTGGTAAAGATAATGGAAACAGGGCGTCAACGGACGGTCAGTTATACTTGTTACGATAGAATCTAGATAGTTTCTCAGTAGCCCCAGTTGGATGCATGCCAAAGAATCATCCAGGGATGTTCTGTTTCTGATACGAAAATTTTAATGCTAATTTTGTACAGTTACAAAGTCGAGTTTCGTATCGGCATACATTTTTACCATTGTTATTCTATAGAGAATGATGAAAGGGGGAAGTGAACACGACGTAAGGGTGACAATTTGTTCTTCGTCCTTTAGACGGCAATTTAGTGAAAATTCCATAATTTGCTAGTTACGAGGGAGGACGACTCGAGAATAATGAAAAGTCAAAAATATCGTATTCCCTCCCACTGTTACTCCTTCCTTCCTTGCCTAAGAAGCAACAGCCAGCCGATGGGGAGAACAACGAGCTTGCGGGCAAATTTTTCAATCCTTTCCTTTTTTTTGGATTTCTTGTCACGGGTCCAAAGATCGTCGTTGTAATGACGAATCCTAGAACTCTAGTAGAAGGGAACCGAGAATACGGTTAACGAGAAAATAAGGAAAAGGCATAAAAAAAGCAGCAGAGCAGAAAGTATAGTTAGATAGTTAGGAACGAGATATTGCATAGCACGAAGGATTTCCTGAAAACTGCCATTGAACAAAATTGGCCCAGAACGAAAGGAACGCAGAGAGGCGCGGTGCTGACTGGCTTGCAAGATGACAATAAACGAACGTTTCGTGCATATTCGATGATCCAGTGGTGCAGATGCAGACACTCGGACGCACGAACAAAACGCACCTTCATGTCACTTTCGAAGATTCCTTAGTCTCTTGTTGCGTATCGTCGACTTGTAGCGTTGCTTGACACAAAGGTCCTTCTAGATTTGTAGTATCAATGAGTAACGTTTATCAAGCGATGAATACTAAATATACACGATCGTTGCAGAGTGTGTAATGTACATATTAATCACGAATCATGCTACGAACGTATTTGTGTATACAATTGTAGAGTACTATTATCCGCAATTGGTATACTAGCCGACATACGTTTAACTGTTAAGGTATGTGAACGACTCGCATATAGTTTCTGTCGGACCCATTCACTTGGTGGTACGTGTCTATTTTACGTTGATAGCCGTGCAGATATTTATAAAAATTGTTAGAGTTGAACTCTTTGTTCGTCCATCGATTAAGCGATATTTATTGAACATTGTTACGAGAATCATTACACGTGTGTAAATAATCACGCATAGAGGCGATATTAATCGAGCTTGAGATAGAAAACCTAACTAGTCTTACGGGACGAGAACTTGTTGAAAGGAACCACTCTACGTATATCAATAATTATTACTCCAATTATCAGTACTAGTTCCAAGTATCTATTCGTAAAGAAAAAAGATCCAGCGTTTTCTTCGTGCGTCGCAAAATACGTATTCAGGACATAAGAGCCACAACGATCGTCCTAGAGAAGCAGACGAGACTATCGAAAAGAAGTCCATTGTATCGGGAGGTGTTTCCGTCTGAAAAGCCGAGTGCGAAACGATCTCGAGACACGGAGCCCTTCGTAAATCGAAATGATTGTCATATAGAGCATCGTACCTCGAGGAAATGATGGATAGGGGTCCATTCATACGTCACCGCTCCGTGTCTATGTTTTTTGAGAGCGACGTACTATTATTATAACTTAAGAACAAATTATGCGATTTCTGTTGTATTTGGTGCCACTTTAATTGCAAAAATCTCAGGAGTTCATTTGCGTCTCCAATTTTCTCGAGACGCTGCTAGGAAAAGAATAATTTTCTTTCTTTTTTATTATTAATTTTGAAGAAAAATACAGGAAAAAGGAATGTAAAGTTTATTCATAATATGCGAGGAGATAGCGAGGAGTATACCCTTTCATTTGCCGTTTGGCCCATTCCGATATCTCAATTAGTTTCCGAGATATAAGCGTTTAAAGTTAGGGCATTTAAATATCGCGACATGACCTACATTTCTTCCTGGAATCGGAAGCAGTTCGCAGAATCGCGTCTGCGGCTTGTCTGGCTTTTTTTCCTGGAAAAAAGTCGCGACTCGGCGCCTGTTTTTTGCTTGCACCTGCTAGGGTACACGGTGAGGTAGGTCAGTGACGCGCGGCGCGTGCGAAAAGGACAGAGATACAATAACATTAGAAATTACCCGCATCTTTGCACGACGATATCTCAGGAACCGGAAGTCGTATCGAGTTCAACTAAAAACCATTTTAAAGGGGAAGAAAGCGCGCTTCTAATGAGACCTAACCGGATAAAAAATAATTCATATCTTCGGAGTTACAGCAGTTCAAAGTTCGTGCAATTGTAATACTTAAGAATCAAGTTTCCAGCCATCGATATTTGGCTATGGCCCGGACGGGGCACGGACAGCCTCTTCAAAAGGTCGCCTTCCGGAGGTTACAAAGGGCATTTTCTGTACACAAGGAATATAATTCTTTTAGCTTTCGTTTAATCTTTATGAAATTAATTTCAATGAACTCCAGAGATTTCTGCAATTAAAATTGGAACCAAACACGACAGAAATCGCATAGTTTTTTGTTATATTATAATAATAGTACGTCGCTCTCCGAAAACCCGGACAGGATCCGGACACGGCACGGTGATGCATAAATGGACCCTAGATCGTCACTACCTTGCAGGATCCATTCTCGGGAGAGTATTTTTTCTCAGCGTGTGGCGAACAATTTTGGGGGCAACGTATTGGAACAGCAGGGATCAGGAGAGCTACTACGAAAAAATCCAAGGCACTAAGAGGAACAGAGATCTAGAAACGTGTCGTTTGTACATAGCCGTTCGTCGATGTTTCTTCGATAGCCCTGCTAATGGTGAACGAAACGCGTCCACCCGTGGTCCCCGCGGATTCTGTGCCCATTCCTAAAGCGTACAGCTAATCTAGAAATACCTGTAACACACACGTATAACATAGATATATCTCGCTAAACAAATTTGTCCAGCATTTAACGCAGTTTAACCTACGTACACACTAGGCGTCAGTGCATGGTTACCGGGCCTGGAATTTGTTCAATCCAGCAGCCGAGATCCATGCCATCCTTTTGCGAATCGGACAGAAACCTACGAGGCACTGCATGGATGAAGTTCGTCGTCTCGAACTTCGAGAGGAAACCCAAAAGAATGTTTCATTCGATACTAGAGCATTTCCTTGAGAAGTTAAAAAGGCGAACGACGCATCTTTCGTCCGGTGTCCGCTCGCTGTACACATATTATATGTATACATAAATAAAGTATACATACATCGTCGTGTCTGCCGTGCGAAAAAAATTAATTGACATGTTGAAAGTGTAAAATTTTATCGTTAATACTTTGAAAGATGCTCCCTTTAATTCATCGATAAAGCTGCTCTTTCTCGTTACTAAGTGCACGACACCTTTTTCCATTCGATCTCCGACGCAAGCCCTTAAAAGAAACCCCTTTCAAAAGACTCGCAAATTCTGAACTAGGGAGCTAGATCATGCTGAAATCGAAGGGCATCGGAACGTAGGCAGGGCAGACGATCGTTGAGAAAGATATTAGGCGGTAATTGAAAGTGCAGCAATACCTCATCGAACTACTTCTCTGCCCTGCGTAATTAAACACATGACGTCGGAGTTTGTCCCTTGTCTCGACTGGAATATCATTGATAGACAGAATTTAGTTTACGTTTGGAACACGAAGAGAACCTTCGCTCGAGAGGTCGAAACATTCAACGAAGTATGCGAGAATTTAATATCGGTGTTTGTTAAGAAAATGTCGGGAACGAAGACTCTGCCTGGTAAGTGTTTTGAGAACATTTAACAAGAATTTTATCCAGACAATCGAACGACCACGGCCCAGTTCAAACCAACAATAATGATAATCAAAGGTGCATAATCCCCAGTTGATCTGGTTCAGTTTTGTGGATCCTAATTTTGAGAGTACAAAATATTGTAATTTGAAAGATTTACGTAGAGGAATAGCTCAGAATAATTTCGGTAGGTTTTCGTTCCTCGATCGTGATCCCTATTTAATAGTCGCTGAGTCGAGATGGGGGTAAAGAAGAAAAGATTTAAAAAATGGCAAAGAAAAATGAAGTGGAATAAAGGTTAGTAAACGTGTGCCACCGTCATATCAAGCCTATATCATCGTGTTATATTATAAATTTATGAATATATATATATATATTATATTGTATAGCTAAGCGAAAAAAAAATTAATACTATCGTTAATTGAAACAATTGTTATCGTGGAGTGAATGAGTTTTGTGTGAGTATACATCGGTGAACAAACGAAAATAAGTCTTTCTTTCGATCGCTCGAGAATTGAGAAGGCCTGAGGGAAAAGTTTTCCAATCTTTAAGATTTTTTTGTTGGCAATCTTTGTTGTCCGAAATACACAATAATTACTTCAATCATTACTAAAACAATCACGTCAACACTTACCATCGTATCGCCTTTATTAAAAATTTAGCAAAAGGTTGTAAACGTAAGAGGTACTCGCTTCAATAACTCATTAATTATCTTGAATATTAAGACTGTTTAACTAATAAGCGAACAAGCGATTGCAATGAAGTGCTTCGGTATTGCAACGTTCTACTGAAAAATAATCTATTCCCCGGAATACATTCGATATTTAAAAGGAAACGAACGAAGGGCAGAATTTTTCCAATGCAAAGACCAGAAAGAACTTTCCCATCTTCGAATTTGAAAGAGGAAGCAGCAAGAAAATAAAATATTGACCCCCTGTTTGGATACTTCGGGAAATGTATTAGAACCCTTCGAAATCATCTCTAGATATAATCTATTTAAATAAATGGTGGCCAAAGTTCAAAATTATTCACCCAAAACATTATCTATCCCGTTAAGCAATACGAATCACGTAGGGATTACCATTCTGTGTCTCTAAGAACATAAAATAGTATCTGGAACGGTCTCTGAAGCCAAACAGAGGGTCGATTAATTGCCCAACGAGAAATTGCAACCAGAGTGATCAGTCTGAGGCGTTACGCCGTACTCGAGTGATCCTAAGCTGAGACTGTTCCGTGGAACACAAGCGAAAATGCGAAGCGAGAAGAGTGTGAGTATCGTGAGATCGCGTGACCGAGGCCGTCTCGATATTATTTTTCGACTCGACTGTTTAGTATCTATGGCAAAACACGTTTTTATGTGAATATCGCGTAAGGAAAGTCGTGGCGGCGTGATAGAATTAGCGTTTAAACCGCGGCGGTATCGAATAAACTCAACCAACGTTTCTTTGCAACTTGGATAATTTACCTGCGACTTTCTTGCGAATAGCTTTCACGATATCGGCTGAATAATGTCCAGGAAGACAAGTCAGGCCGCAAATCTAACGTGGGACAACGCCGCTGCGACACAGCTCCTCCCGCCCCCTTTTTTTATTATCCAATTTCTACGTGTTTAATCGTTAAGCGGAACAGCGGATATAAACGGCAGAGAGAATGCCTGAAGCGAGTTGTAAGTGAAAGGGAGAGCAGACTTACGAGGATGAAGCGAGCCGGTGAAGAGAATCGAGTATCGCAACACGTGCTCGATTCTGATCGTTAGTTTACAAAAAGAAACGCAATACGGTTTTCAATCGCGTGTACATACCTAAAAAGAAAGAACGATAATAGTGCTGGAGGGGAGAGGTTAGAAGAAATACGGATTCGAACGAAGCGTGTCGGACTAAACGTAGTGCGACCGGCGACCGACGTGGATCGAGGGATCCTCACGAAGCGTAGTTTCTTTTCGCGTTTGTTCTCCTACGCCTCCGTCAGGATTTCTCGATCGAACGGATCGTCGTAGAATAGGAGGGAAACGACGAGGCTAGTGTAAGTTACTATCGAGTAAACTAATATAAGTTATTCAATGGAGAAAAAAAGAAAAAAAAGTAAACGATTTATTGAAGTACATTGTTGCAACTGCCATGCTGTGTGCCATTATATAACGAGTCACGTTTATCGTAAAAAGCAAAAAAAAAAGTGTAATATGTGAAATGAAAAATTTCTTGTGCGCGTTCCCGTCTGTCTGAACATTTTTTTCTACATTTTTTTATGTATCTGCCGTCGATGTACAATTAATCGCATATGCGCGTTAAATCGATGTAACGCATTCAAGATAGGATTATGTCACGACACACTCGACATGTTCCAGGCAATGTTAGAAAAATCATCGTGAGACAAAATTGATTCCGTAACTGTTGTATCATTTAGGAGATAAACAGATTAACCGATAACCATGCTCGTTTACGGTTAGCGAAACTTTTTAATCTTGCCCTTTTTCGTATCACAACAAGCGAACCGTATCGCCGATATAATTCATAACTAAGGGATCTGTACATATAATTTTCCTTCTTTATATTTTACGGACAGGCGTGTGGTTACCGGTTAAACGTAATATTCGCAGAACTATTGTATATGTAACAAGAACACTATCTCATTTTGTGTACACGTAAGAAATCATTCACATACGTTTCCCGAGAGGGACATTGTACACACACAACAAACATCGATATGTGTTGCGCGTAAAAGCGAGAAGAAGAAAATGGGACGTGAAGGAATAAAACATTATTAATTTCATAGACACCCGCCGCGAGAACGAATTCCTACGTTCGCGAGACGTCTTGAATTTGTTAGTTATCAGCCGACAGTGCGAGGAGTGCGCGAAACAGAGAGTAAGATAGCGAGAGAGAGGGAGAGAGAGAAAATTAATTAAATAAACCAAAGATGACGTCGACCCATCTCATAGATTCAAGCACAATAAGGAACTAGTAGGGCCAGGCACAATAAAATTCGGCCGTCACGTTGTAGGCAGCGATCTGTTAGAACGACAAGTCATATTAAGTACCTATATAGCGAGACTATTAATTAAATAAACACATATTGTCTATTGTCACGAGGGGTGTATTCATTGTTAAACGCTGGCTCCCTTCTCCGAGACTTTGATCGTAGGTCTGGCACTGAGTTAAATAAATACTCTTACGAAAAAAACAGACATTAAGCACTTCATTCTTTGAACATTGTACTGCAATACACTGCGTAATTACTGCATCCACGATTGTCTTGAAGTTGCTGAATTTTTCTTTCGTCTAAAAGAATATCGGTTTCGATGACGCAGAACTCTTTCGTTGGTCGAACCTATAACGGATAATTTAAATGGACTCTGATATTTTGCTTAACCCAGCTAGGATTACGAGAAGAAAAACTCGCAGAAAAATAGACGTTAATGGTGAGTTAAAGCAACTAACATGTTTGGCACGTTGAACCATTCTGATTAATCTGGTAAATTATCGTCAGACTTCAATCGAGGCAACGGACTCGAGTTCCCGTTTGACCACAGACCTCGAGCCTCTATATTGAAATTGGAGCAGCAAACGAAAATATTCGCATCCATGTGTCCGGATGAAATTCTCGACCACTATGATAATTACGAGACCAGAGCGTACTACACTACTTTAATGCTTGGCGATGTATCAGGTATAACACCAGTGCACTACGAAAAACGAGAAATTATAAAGTAATAAAAATATTCATAAAAAAAGGTTTCACGGATCTCGCGGAGAAGTACACGAAAACTGGAAGGGGCGGGCCTTCGAAATTGACGGAAACCCTTAACAGTTACATCGGCGCGATGGTTCAGGAGATACTCTCTCACAATGGTGACGTGCTAAAATTTTCTGGGGATGCGTTTATAGTAATGTGGAAACTCCGGGACGGGATAATGATGCGCGACTTGGCGATAGAAGCTATGCAAACGGCTTGCACTATCCAGAAACATTTCGGAACTTACGAGACAGAAGTCGGGGTGACTCTTAAAGGTATGCCCCGTTAGAAGGATAAATGAATTAATAATATTGAACACTAATCGACACAATCTAAATGGTTCGCGTGAAATGTTCGTATAGTAAAGCTGGCCATTGCTTCCGGAAGGACATATTTCACATCTATTGGAGATCCAAATACCATGTCCCACTATATTATAACTGGGAAACCTGTGTGGGATGTAAAATTTGCCGAAGGCCTGTGTCGGTAACGATCAGAATTTGTCTGATAATTGAATAAAAAAACATGAAACGTAATAATTTTCTTAGAGGAGGAGATATTCTGGTCGCACCCAGCAGTTGGCAGTGGGTTAATCCGAACGAGTACGTCCATGAAACGCTTCCCGACGGCATTCATACCCTTATTAGAACTTGTACAGCGATGTGGTACCAAGCGAGGGACGACGAGGCGTTATTCTATACCGAGGGTCAAATCGAAATTAGAATAGAGTCATTAATTTCTCAAGCAAATCGGATACTTTATTGTCACAGTTTTCTTTTTTCATTTTATGCAGACGATAATAGTTATCTGACCGATATACAAGATTCGAATCATGAATCCAAGACGACGATAGAAAGGGAGTCGAAAATAGCTATACTGAATATAGCCGGCGATAGTTACGAGAGCGACAAATTTAAACAAATTGATTATAGCTGTAAGCAAGAGAAACCGCCGTAGGTGTATCAAGCTCCATACTTAAAAATACATATTCCAGTGCGACCAAAGATAATAACGATATCGAAAGCTCGATTAACCGGAGGCCTGAGGAGCTACATGTTGAGACCAGTGATTCGATCCGTGGAAATGGACGAGCCTCTCGAGTATTTGACCGAAATGAGGCAGGTGGTAATCCTGTTTATTAATGTTATCACGGCAGACGTAGGCAAAAGAGCGTTGATCGCCTTAGTTAACTCCGCTTACAAATTGGTTTGCAAGTAAGTCTATTTCCTGTCCCAATTCCTATTCATTCTAATTGGTATTGAACTGAACAACATCTTTGGTATCCATTAACAAAGTATCGTCGGTGGAATGCACGGTTGTGTGAATAAAACGTCCCTCTTCGATAAAGACCTAATGTTCCTCTGTATATTCGGTTTGCGTGGGGATAAGCACGAATTAGAATCTCAAATTGGGCTGAGGTGCGCCTCAAAAGTACGATCGAGCCTTACGGCGATAGAAAACATTCAATCAGTATCGGTAGGGGTTACTACAGGGATGACTTACTGCGGAGTCGTCGGACACATTTTGCGAAGGGAATACACCGTGATTGGAATGTCGGTGAACAAAGCTGCGCGACTTATGGTGGCTTATCGGGATAAAGTAAGACTTGACGAATCACCGAAGAATGTTTTACAGGGAGATAAGTAAGATTAATTGTCAGGTGGTTTGCGATCGAGAGAGTTTCCTCCACTCTCATCTCGAGGCGAGGCACTTCATTTTGCAAGAACCGAGATACTTGAAAGGAATCGTGAACATCGGTCCCATATACGAGTTTCAAGAACGACCAAAGTAATTAAAAACAACGGAAATAATTAGCCGGAAACGAAATGGTGAGACGTGTGTTCTATTGTCAGATACACTACGTCGGAGTTGGTATGGAACAAGTATCCTCTGCTCGGTCGTAAGAACGAGATTAAGACGTTTGAATCGATGTTGATGCAATTGCTGGAATACGCAAATACGAACGTGGCGAGCCGTGGAGCGCGACCCCAATACAACACGTTGATCATAAAGTATCCGCTCTATTCCAATCGCTAAAAAAGAAAATAGTCAATTTACCGATGAATATATTTTGTTTAATACATTTCTCGTGCATCCCAAGAGGTGAACCACGAATAGGGAAAACGAGATTGTTGGACGAATTCACGCAACACATTCCTGCAGGAGTTCGTTGCAACTATATTACCTTGCAGACGGAGAACGCCCAGGTTGGCACTCTATACTTTTATCAATCGCAGTGTAATATTTGTTTGTCAACGTCTTGACGCAGCCCACTTTCGTCGCGAAAGCATGTACACCAATATAAACCCCATTTATGTCTCAGTGTAGGCCCCGTACAGTCTGATACACTTGATATTCTCGATGCCCCTCGGGTTCACTCCGTCGTCCACGCGAAAGGAGCGCGAGGATAAGCTGCTTCTTCGATTGGGCAAGGTGAAGTACACACACTTCCTGTGCGTGCTTAATCAACCGTTCAATGTACGATTCCCGATCAGCCATCGTTACAATTCTCTTAACGAAGCGGACAAACGAAAGATACTGAGGAAGTTCTTGCTGAAGTTGATGAGGGGCTGCTTCGAGGGGCTGTGGGTTGTGATCGTCGACGATGCGGAATACACCGACAACGAATCCTTGCAAAACTTCGCTGTTCTCACAAAGAGGGACATGATATTTTTCGTGATGAGCTTCGGAAGGAAGCTAGGAAAGGAGGTCCATTTGTATCTTAGCCTTTTGAACAGGGGGCAGGTACGAATCGATCATTCCTTTTTAATTATATGAGTTAAGCTTCGATATAAAATGGAATCCCTTATGGAAAGGTCGTGGAACTCGTTGGAATAGACAAGTGGTTCCATGCTGGTTTAGCCTGTCAGATACTTAACGTGAACGGCCTACCAGCGGAGCTTGAAAAGTACATTTACATTTACTTCAAAGTCACGTAATGATTTATTAAATTTTATATTGCTGGGAGCTTGGTGTCTTCTTTTAAAGATTGATACAAGAAAAAAGCTTTGGAAATCCTGGCTGGATCGAAAGTTATTTGGTCAGTCTTCTTCAAGTTGGCGGTATAGAAATAATAAGTATAAGTAAAAGGGAAGCAAACACGAGGGGTTACGTGTTACCACCGTCGTCCATGCTCAAAAGGTTTACACGCGTGCAATTGTTTACGGTAGCAGCGATATGTAATTATCGTATAATCGTATCGTATAATTATTATAGATTTGTACCGAATTCATTGCATCCTGACGCGAACTGTAATCTCCGAACGGACAGGTGGCAGATGTACAGAGCAAGCTTCAAAGTATTTGATTATTTTATCGGGAATGAATTATTTGAGCAAGCAGACAATTATAATTATACTTTAGGACAGCATAATATCGTTACTGGAAAGGGGTAACGAAGCTTCGAAGTCGCTCCTAAGTATCGAGAATGAAGAAAGTATAATATCGGTTTGCAACATTACTAGAAGCTTTGCGTACGACGAATCAGACTCTGGAATCACGATGGACGGTAAAAAAAATAATAATGTGTTTATTACGGTATCGGTGAGTGATGAGGAACGTTTCCCTGCATCAGTGATGATCTTGAAACTCTTCGATTCTTTAACACCCCTCGACCAACTTCTTCTAAAATGCGCTGCTGTCCTCGGGGAAACGGTAAACAGAGTCATGTTAGAAAACCTAATGAGCATGACTTCCAAAAGAGAGATCGGGCTTGGTAAATTGACATTTCTTTTCCATCTGATATTGCAATTTTTCAGTAATCACGTAACAGTACGAATTCTTTAAGCTATCACGAAGCTGTTTGAAATAAGAATATTTGGCTGCGCGATCGGTGACTTCTCGAAAAATACAGGCCCAATAATATTTATCAGAAACATGAGAAATCCTACTTCAGAGATGGACGTGTATTGTGGTTGCATCGGTCTTACGATTCCAGGTATTTAGCTGCAACTAATTGCGATAAAGGAGAACAGTAACTGAAACAAATATACATATGTATAACGCACGGAATGTACTTGATCGAAACTACTGAAGGGGGTGTAATCTTTTAGGAGAATTGGAGGATTTGCCAAGATACGCCTCTTGTGGGCTGATGAGATTCAAAATGACAATGTTTCGCGACACGACGTACCAGTATTTATCGCATATTGCTTAATTAATACCTATACAGTCTGTGCTTTTTATCTGAAAATGTGTATTATTTATTATTTTCAACACGTTCACACATCTCCAGATAAAACGGACTCACTGTACATAATTCTGACATTCGACAAAATAGCGCATCTTATTATCGAAATTGTACAAAGACTACTGACGGAAAATCAGAAAATGGAGCTGCACAACCGGGCTCTGAAATATCTTCAACAACATACCAGACGTTGCGTGTCCTGTGGAGAAGGCCAGTTTGCAAAATTATTAGGAAAATTGTCAAAGAAGGAAGAAAGGGCGAAGAGAACGACGGACATAGATGAAATGTTCGAAATGGACGTCGGTGATGCGCATCACATTAAAGAGGAAGGACAAAGTACAGTCGAAATGTCGTAAAAGCTTAGCTGAATTTCCTCTAATTTTCTCACGATAACAGGGGACACGATGTTGCTGACATGCTTGAATATATTCCGCCCCCTGGAACGGAGACCGACCGTCACGTTTTCCACTGTAGATTTCACTACCTGCCAGTGTGATCTAATTCTGATGACGGTCTACACTCAAATACTTGACCACTGTCGCGGTATCGGTACGCAATAGCGAATATCGCGATAAATCTGCATCACCGGCTCTAACTAGGTATCGTACAATAAAAAGACCTGTCCCGCCAGGAAAGACCGAAATGATTCTGACTGCCCTGCTGGAATTCGCAGACGTTTGCTTGACGACTTGCAACATACCGCAGGCGCGAAAGCTTTTAGCGGAAAGTGAAATAGTCCTCGAGAAGGTATGCTAATTTTTCGTAAAAGAAAATTGAACGCTTGCTCGCGAGACACTCCTTTCTGTCCGAAGCTGTTCAACACGGACGAAGACGAGATGGTCATTCGACCCTATGTCACCGCAAAGATAAAGACGCTGCAGGGACAGTGTTTCCTAGAAAGCGGATCCATAATCGAGGCTGAGCAAACGCTTGAAATAGCATTGAAGAAGTTAGGATACGCGTTCCCGAAGTTGGAGTTCATGATCGATTTGAATTCGATGATGCAGTTAATAAAACTGAAGCTGAAGCTCGGTTGCTTGCCGGAGTATAAATTTAACGACGACAATAAAGAGAACGACGTGGATTACACTAAACAGTTAGCAGTGTGTCTGACGCAGATGTTCGAACTCTTCCGGGTAATTAACCACGAAATAAAGTTATGCCGTGCAAGGTATTTAACACCTCTGTATACAGATTAAAGGGATGAAGAAGCACGCGAGATTGGCAGCGATTTGGGGCTTGAACGCAGCGTTGAATGCTCGCCCCGATTTTTTCATACTGTGCGTATCTTATACGAACATGCTGATCACGGCGCATATGTATAAAGATAGGTGAGATTTTCTTTCCTTTTTAATGGGAATAAAATATAGAGAGTTCTGGTGAAACTTAAAACGATCGATAGGGATGTAATTCCGCATTTGGAACAAAGAGGAATAAACGCTTGCAACGAGAACAAAGGGACGCTCGAATCTCGGGAACTGAACGTGATCGCCGAGCTATACGCAGGGATATTCTTTTCCCGCTGGCTAAGAGGGCAGATCTCGAAGGCTACCAGCATCGGCTTCGTTTGCTGTAGAATGGCGAATACAATTGGTTCCACGTTCCTGAAGCTGTTGCTACTGCCTAGATTAGCTCATCTATTAATGCTCTCCTGCCGGTACCCAGAAATGGTCACGCAATTAAGGGAATTGGGTAATAGACCGCTCGATCGAGGCCGATGATCGTTCAACATAATATTATTTACTAATATTTTCCACGGCTACAGAATTCGTATCCCATCACAATGTGGATAAATCTGGACGCACGTGGTACTATGCGCTCTGCGCTGACATTCATTTAGATACCGGAATGACGATCCTCTCTTTTCAAGCCTGCGAAGAGTACTTTCTTCAGGAGGGTGAACAGATAACCAACCTGCATGATCCAGAAGCGGAGAGACGATACTTCACGTCCATGTGGCTGTGGTACGCGGGTCTAACGTACTTGTAATTATCGTGCGAAAATCAAACGGATGGTTAATGGAATTAATCTAAAAGGTGTATTAGAACTGAACAGTGGGAGGCTGCGAAAGTATGGAGCGGTAGGAACGTAGATATTACCCCTATTATGGATGAACACATAGTAGCAGCGACGATTACGCATTTAAAAAGACTCGAGGGCCTGCTGATATTCTATGGTATCAACTCGATCGATTAATCCTTCAAAGAATCCTGATTTCCAGGATAATTTGTAATAGCTTTCTCTCGACAGTGCACAAGCTGAATAGCTGGAATTCAGATGTAAACACAATTCTGGCGGAAATCAAAGCTACGTTCGAAAGTACCAAAAAAATGCTGAAGATCGTTCAAATTGTAGTACCCAGGTACAGCTGAACTGCAACCCCTTAGCTACGGGTAAATTGCGACACTGAAATTAAATATTTCCAATTATCATAGGTACATGTTGTTAAAGGCATATTACCTTATGATAAAATCTCAAAGAGGACCAGCTATGAAGTTGCTAAACAAATTGCGAAGGATATGTTTAAAAATGGAGAACAACATGATTTACAAGTGGGCCGTACATTGTCAAAAGGCTTGGTCAGGGGCAATCTCTTCTGTACAGGTAGATATGTGGAAAGATATTTCGGATGGCAAGGTGCAGGATAAATGGGATGAAATTAATGTAAATAACTCAAACATGATCGTTTTTACTTTCCCCTTACCGAAATATCTCCACTCATGATTCGTAATTTTTACATTTCATTTTAAAAGTCCATTCTGTAAAATACGAATAAGTCTAGTGTAACAACGAAATAGATGTAATTCTAAAAGTGCTGTAAAGTTGTTTCCATTTGGGGGATCGATGATAAATACAAATGAAATTCGAAACAAGCGAGAAATTCATATTCAGTCATTAAACTTTTCCTCGATTCAAAATTACAATGCACGGAAGTAATGCGAGAAATATTGAAACGAATTCTAGTGTTAAAATATAAGCAGCTAGACAATGTTTATTAAAAATTTTGCCTAAGAATCGATGCAACGCAGATAGTTTAAAAGCTTCGTAAAAAAATGAATGAGAAACGTGGTGTTCCACCCCCTTGCTCAATGGAAAAAGCTCCCGTTGCTGTTTTACGGGGCCATCCTAATACCTGCGATAATTGTTCGGTACGCTGGGATACAAAACTATATTCGACTAATAATTATATCATTAAATGCGCAAACTATTGAAATGATACTTTAATAGTCTTATTATTCCATTGTGCTTCCCTTCGTCCCATCAATGCCGAGGGGTTACAGGTGCTATTTTAATAAATATCGGCCTACGACAACGTTACGCAATGTTTGTGCAATTACTTGTCCCCCATACAGTAAGCTGTGCCTTTTTAATGAACAAAAATTTTCGTCGACGTATTTACGAAGCTTTTTATTTTAAGCAAAAAAAAAAAGAATAAAAATGAATCGCAATTTTTTTCCTTCCAGCATCATCTGTGTACAGATGTTGAAAAAAATTATCCAAATACATAGTATATTGAACATTATGCAAATTGTCAAGATAGGCTTGCAAAAAGGACAATAATGTTAAGCCTGAATAAAACAGAAAAATGTAGGCAGAAATACATGCATACGAAACGTATAAATGAAAAATACATAAATTCTGGTTAAAGAAATTTTATTCTAACGTAATTTTTAACTGGTACATAACTATATTCTGGTCTACCATTCTCTAACTGGGCTCTGTGAAGCATGTGTTACTATCCAAGTCTTGTATTCACTTTTCTTCCTCTCCACTTGATTGTGCCTAGGTTTTGCCTTGCACATTATGTATTTCCTATCATTCTTCCATAGCAAACGGCAACTTTTACATCTCCGTTTCAGTATCGTCTTCATTTTCAAACCACATATGATATTATACATTGGTACGGACGGTTGCAGCAAAGTTGTACTATTTCGACTTGTGCACATGTCTGTTGGTTCGTATAGATATTGTTTATTGCACATGTGGTAAATATTTCGATTTATCATTCCTGCGAGTGGTCCTATTGCTGGTAGCCTCTGAGCGATAGAACCCACTGTTCGATAAGCCGTACTGAATAACGATGAGACATTCATTACTCCTGTAAACAAATTTTCGCACATGTATGCAAACTTTGCAAGTCTCTAATTAAAAAGTTCATTACCAGAAGAAAGAAAATTTCAAAGATGGAAAGGTTAATCTCAATGCAAATGAAGTGAACATTACTAACCTTTAAATATTGATGGCAAATAAATCCGCGAAAGATTATGAACAATTTTCGTTGAATAAATACTTTATAATATGTATCATGCTATTATTCTACTCGTTTTAGTCAAGTAGATTGTTTCAAAGCGCAACAGATGCGAACCAAACCCTCTTGTAGTAACAATTATTTACACGTATTTATAAACAGAGGAACAATTTGACGAAATCGTGTATGTGGCGCCATCTCTCGTTTGGGGTCGGCCGAAACGTCGAAAATTGGCATTCTGGGAACGTCGTTGGTTAATACCAACATCGACTATGAGATAGCGCCACGTACACGATTTCAGCACTTCGGAACGACCTCCGCAAATTGTTGATTTTCGACGTTTCGGCCTACCCCAAATACGAGATGGTGCCACATACACGATTTCGGCAAATTGTTCATCTCTGTTTACATACGTGTAAATAATTTCTTTTAAACACATGCTATAAGTCATATTCCTCGTATTACTATCAATTAATTACATTTACTTATAATAACTGTCACAGCGCGAATATATAAAACACAGTGTATAATAAACTGCTCTATCTACGGCGCACTTAAGACAAGTTAGTTTCGATAGCAACTTCGTAAAAAATTATCAGTATTATTAGTTAACTAATTGCTCCAGCTGAAAGTTGATCGCGAAAAAATGGAATATACCGTGAGCTTTGTCGTATAAAAAGAAAACTGTAAAACTTCAAAGAAATAAAATATAACCTAGTAGGGCCACGTACAATACATAATACGACAAAGAAATTATTTGGAACGGCTTATTTACACCATGATATAATAATCATCACCGCTGCATTAACGAAGTGATTTCTGTTAATAACATTACAATTTGTTGCAACAACAGTTCTTTTTCGTTTAGGTTATGTTCTATTTCTCATTTTCTTAATAAAACCCTGCCGTGTCGTTTGTTATGTAAAGTACTGTTTGCAGTTAATACGTATTCGAGTTGAATAAAAATAATAAACCAGAAATTAACGAAATGTTGTTAAGAAAGCTAAACAATTTGCTACATGTATCTGTAAGTATGCTAAGAATAAAAAGAACATGTGAACTTACTATATAAAGTTTTTCGAAACTATCTCCACTTTGAACTTGCAGGTTTCTTGTCAAAGGACAAACAGTCGATACCTAAATTTTGTGCCTGTTGTCGTAGAACAAAGTGGAAGGGGCGAACGTGCGTATGACATTTATTCACGTCTCTTGAAAGAGCGGATTATCTGCTTAATGGGACCGGTACATCTCTCCCCCCTGTTCTATTAGAATTTTTACATTATTGGATATTTATCATCTCAGTTTTCTCAAAATAGGGAAATAAAGCTATTTTATTTTATAGATCACAGATAATGTTTCTTCAGTAGTAATTGCACAACTATTGTTTCTTCAATCGGAAAGTAGTAAAAATCCGATACACATGTACATTAATTCACCCGGTGGAAGTGTAACAGCAGGACTCGGTATATATGATACCATGCAATACGTCCTTCCCCCTGTTGCAACGTGGTGTGTTGGGCAAGCATGTTCAATGGCTAGTTTATTATTGGCTGCAGGAACAAAAGGTATGCGTCATTCGTTGCCTAATGCAAGAATAATGACGCATCAACCATCAGGAGGAGTGTCCGGTCAGGCTACAGATATTCAAATACAAGCCTTAGAAATATTGAAGCTTAAAAAGCAAATTAACAATTTATATGTGAAACACACCGGTGTGGAACTTGAAAAAATAGGTAGGTATTCGTGTGTGCGAAAAATACGTTTGAAAAACATTTTTCAACATGTTAGAACATTATAGAACGTTGTATGGAAAGGGATAATTTCATGAGCCCTGTGGAAGCAAAAGAATTTGGCATCGTAGACAAGGTACTAACGCATCCTATGCAGGAAGAAACTGAAAGCACAAAAATACCAGAAACTGCTCCTCTTCAACTTACTACCCAACCTTAGATGTTAGGATGAAAAAAAAAGAACACATGTATTTAAAATGATGAAATTTTATTAAAACATGTATTTATCAATACATAAAAATAGCAATAAAATATTTTTAAAACAATTTATATTATGTATAATATAACGATATTTAAGTACTGCAAATGTGCCCATATTTTGTAAATATGATGTAAATATAAAACATCGATAGACGATTCCATAAATGGTAAACATGAATTAATGTTTTGATGAAAAATCATTCATGTCTCTTCAATATTATACCTCAGGCAAGCAGTATATCACCAAGCATTCTCGCTATGTGCTAAACAAAAAATGTAATGCTACGATTATAGGAAAGACTACGTAATATCGTAATGGAAGACGAGTTTCACGTTGAACCGGGTATGTACAACTAAAAGAAATTTTGATTTAAAATTTAACATCTATGTTTTCTTTTTAATACCGTACTCGTACCTCGTAATGGCAGTCGCGCATAAAACATTCTTAAAAATAGATTAAGAATTTGTAATTCCATTAATACTCTATTATCACTAAAAATACTTTTAAGAAGGACGGAACTGATTATGCGTCTCAACGCTACACAACGATAAAGCATTTGACGGTATAGTGACATCGTATGTCAATAAAGAATATATATGTATACATATATTCCCCTGATCCAGCTCCTTAAAAACCAGTTTCGCATTATTATTATTTTTTTTTTAAATAGCCCGATCTTTCTGCAATAAAAATCACTGAGGGCATACTTGAGCATGTGCAAGCATTAATATATCTTTTTTCTCTTTAGGAAATCTAAGCTCTCGGCCAGCTAGACGCGCCGCTTCGAGTTCCCTCTCAGCTACCGCCAATTCCATCGCGACAACTCCACCGCCGCTTTCGTGTTCTCTCGCGACCCAATCTAATGCCATTTGACTGCGCATATCATCGTCCAAAGCTCGGTGACTGTAATGAGCAACTACTTCCTGTCTGCTACACTGCCTTTCTCTCATTGCTTTTAAAGATCCATTCCAATGGAGCAATTGAAAGACAGTCATTAACTCTTGAAATTCCAACATAGTTCTTCCACGATTGCATTCTAACATAAAACGAAATGCGCCTATACCTGTATTAGGATCTTCCTTTTCATCTCCGCTTCCCTGAAAAATTAATAATTCAATACAATAATTAAGAATATTCCATCAAAGTTTTGATTCAAGCATGGAACATACCTGTGACTGATTTCCAACACCATTAGGTGTTGCAGAAGGCTTTGCAAAACTAGCCCTTGCTTCAGCAACAGCCTTTTCTATAAAATCGTCTGTTATCTTCCTTGCAGGATGCTCATTGAACACAGAGTTCATCAAAGCAATTTTTGCAGCAGATCTGCGAGCTTCTGCTTTAGTAGGACAATTTTGAAAGCTACCAAAGCAAGATCCCCCAGGAAGAGTAACGTAACACACATAAGGTGGACTGGTACCTGGTACAGATTCGTAAATAACTAATGCTCCATTCCTCAACTCTGTCCCCCTACTTTGTTTCATTTGCCAAAATTCTTGCAATGCTTCCACCACGTTCACTGTAAAAAGAAATTGTTCAATCTATCCATTTGTTAAATACAAAATACAAGACAAATTTTTTTTACCTCTTCCATATCCTTGGGAATGCTTGGCGAAGCTGTTAACTACTGCCTCCACAGCTTCCTTCAACACTTGCTTGTCTCTGGCATCTATCAATCCACCTGTGATACCCATATTCTCAGGAACACGAGATTTTGTTTTAACTGGCATTATGCCCTGCATCAGCCCTTACAAGCTCATGCACATTGACGATCTGTAAACGTGATCATTGCAGAACAACCATGTTTCGACGGCTCGACCAGAATAATAAAAAAAAAGAAAAGATATCTGACAGTGCATAAGCTAAATATTGTACCTGATGTTATGAAAGACAGATTAAGTAGAAAACAAAAGAGACGAGTGGACAAAGTATGAAAGGTTGTCTACGTACGTAGTTAAAAATCAGCGAAGCAACGTAGCAACGCTACTCTTCCTCAATTGTTCGGTGTGACAGGTCTCGAATGTTATGCATGCAATGAAACGGCGAAGCAATCGCTGCGACACCGAAGGCATCAGACGTGAGACGAAACCCTGGAGGCCCACCTGCAGAGACCCGAATATCCAGGAATTCGTGTAAATTACTCCCTGGTCGAGGGCTACGGGATCAAATTGCAATACACATAAAACACGTTTAATGGCCCCGGACAACTAGTGTTGGAGAACTATCGATGATGCTATCGAGAATAATCGATGGTCGCCACTACCGAAAATTATCGATAGTTTTATTTTCATTGTCGATAGTGTCGACTATCGATATTTCCCCACCGCTGACGGTTGCCAGGACTGTCGTTCTTGTTCAAGAACCCTATGCTACGGTAACCCAAAGAGAAACAGAAAATACTTGCACGCAATAGAAACAAAATAGTTAGCTCGGGCCAACAATAGTGCTGACCCACACTAAAAAATCGTAGGATCTAACGTGTTTCGGTCCACAAAAGCATAGGCAAACCTCCCTTGAATTTCACCTCCACCACAGACCAGCTGCAGGCTATAACTCCTTTATGTTAATACCACTTTCCTCAAGTCGCCGGACATTTACGGATCTTCAGCTAAAGATTTTCAGAACTGATCAAATAGCTTGCAGACCTTTATATCCTTGCCTTTGAGAGAAGCAACAGTTTACGCGCGAACATTTCCCGCGTGGTCAAGGCGTAATGTACATGCGTACGTTGCTCTCGTTAATTGTGTGCAACAGATCAGCTGAGCGCCAGCTGTGCTTCTGGTAACGACCAATAGGAATCGCGCATGTTATTGCACAGCAGCGCCCCGAGTACACTACCGGTGCCCACTGGTTTGGCGTTCCCGCAAAAGACATTCGCAAACTTTCTTCGCGATTTTAAAGCATTATTTTATATTTATATACGCATTTTTGCGCGAGTATTCAGTGATTTTAGATTAATCGCATGTGGAGCATTTAAGTGTGTTAATATTTGTCCGTCTTCTTCAAACAAGTGTTGGCAAAATCGAGCGGGAAACAACGATGCGCAGTACACGTAACCGCTGTGACTCCCTGGATTTTAGCACAGTCTGCAAGTAACATTTCATATATAAACACGAATATTTTACATTGCCCAGACTAAGACACATCTCTAGAAGTTAATAGACTGCAATTTATACAAGCTTTTGTAACATTTTGCCTCGTAAAAGCTGATAGAAAAGGAGGCATCTGCCAAAGGACGCCAACGTAGCAGCACGCTCGAATAGTTCTTAAATTTCGTGCATGTACGTGAAAGTAATGGTGTTTATATGCTGCAAGTAAACGATAGGACTTCAAAGAAGCTGTGCAGCGAAAATTTGGAATAGTCTTGCCCCTTTAAGGTTATGTTATAAATATAGAGGGCGTGCCAGTGGCAGATTGCAAGCAGGGGTTGGTCATCATTTCGCGCGCTGGTCTCCCGCGCTTCGAGTTCCACGTCTCGTATTTTTCGGAAAAATTACCGTACTGTGATATTCCGAGGCTTGAAACTGCATTAGAAAAGACTTTAAAGAATTTTCACGATGCTAAATATTTAGCGGGTAAAAAGTTATGATATAAAATATAGAATCAAACGAAGCCAAGTATACGTGCATTATGGCGAACGGGTGCGTGTGAGCTTCGCGCGCTCTTTTACTTTTTCGGCATTTTCCTGGCTAAATTATCAAGCGTATAATCTAAAAGTTCAGCGAACGCACAATTAAAGTACTGCCAAATTTGTGTTCATATAAAAAACGCCGGTTCCCGAGTGAAATATTTTTTGAACACGTCGACAATTCTGCAGCAAAATGCCACAGACCAGGTAAGAGAATCACCTTCCATTTGATGTTAAATAATCGCTTGATTCTTTCGATATCTCATTGGAAGCATTCGGAATTTCTCCGGAATGGACTGAGCTAATTAAAATAATTCTTCGGTCTTTCCAATTGAAAGAAAAAGGCAGAAATATGCATGCATAACCTTCTTTAGTGGGCAGCAACTTTTTAAAGCCCTAGCAATATTGTACGAATAATATATGCGTGGAGGTTTATTATATAGCCCCGCTAATGACTTATAGACATTTTCGATAATTTACAATATTTAGATGGGACGTATATGGTCTGAAAAATATATTAGACGCCATATAACGTACTTCTCTACTATCTTCTAAAAATATTCTCCCTGCTTATCAAGGACGCTGTTCTCTTCTGTATAAATCTATTCCACATCTAGCAATCTTGGAATAGTGCCAATAAACAATCAGTTTCTTTCCTTATCCAGTTTACATGGGAAAAAGTCTCAGACTTATTTACAAGGAGGAAGAGTAGCAACACAGTCATCAAAACGTAAAAGGCGGGCAACAGAAATCTCTGAGGATTCTGAGAATGTATATCCACCTAGTAAAATACCAGCAGTATCGAATACATCGTACACAGAATCATGTCATTCTGTAAATTCATTGGAAAATTCATGTGTACCGCATCAAGTATCTCCGTTGAAAGAGCAGCAAGAGCCAGCCACCTGGTCTGAATTGAGAACAGCAACCTGCTTCTTAACACCGTCATCTTCCAATAATGCATCAAACAGGCCAAGCCCTCTGCCATCATTTCCTTGGGCAGATGGATCTCAAGTCTGGTCTCTTATGTGTCTGGGAGATCAGAAAACCATCACTCAAAGGAATCCACAAATGTTTCAAAGGCACCCAACATTGCAGCCAAGAATGAGGGCAATTCTATTGGATTGGCTGATCGAAGTCTGTGAAGTGTACAAACTACATAGGGAGACCTATTATCTTGCAATGGACTACATAGATAGATATCTATCCATTCACCAAAACGTGCCTAAGAATCAGCTGCAATTAATAGGTATCACTTGTCTGTTCATAGCTGCCAAGGTTTGTATGTCTCCTTAATTTTGTGCAAACCCAAATTTTTGAATGGATAACTAATTGGGTGATGTTTCATTTCAGGTTGAGGAAATATATCCACCGAAAATTGCAGAGTTTGCATACGTGACTGATGGAGCCTGTACAGAAGATGAAATCTTAGGAAAGGAATTGGTGATTCTGAAAGGTCTTGGCTGGAACTTGTCCCCAGTTACTGCCCCTGGATGGCTTAATATTTATATGCAGATCGAATCAGGAGACTGGACAAGGCCCAATGCGTTCATTTACCCACAGTACGGTGGTCTACAATATTCCCAAGCAGCACAGTTACTAGATTTAGCCACATTGGACGAAGGAAGTTTAAGATTCCCTTATAGTCACATGGCAGCAGCAGCTGTTTATCATACACAAGGAAGGGAATGTGCATTGAGGGTGTCACGCATTCCATGGGAGCAACTCGCACCCTGTGTGAAATGGCTTACACCCTTTGCAATGATCACTGCTGAAGAAGATTCTCAGTGTCTTCTAAGGTCTACAATAACATCTGTGGAGTCTCATTCCGGATCTGGTCTTAGGGCGACAGTGCCGAACATAGTGATGGATGAATCGCATCGTATACAAACTCACGTGGTAGATTTAAATATGTTAGAGAAGGCGCAGCAACGATTAGCCGATGAAGTGCCGCTCATCGATGCAAACGAAACAGACTCTAATCCTGAATCCGAGGAACAGAGTCCGAATGAAAGTGGTCTTTTAACTCCACCATCTAGTAGTCAAAAGAATTCCACCACGCCGTCGCGTCCTTCACCGCAGTTACACCCGTACACGTAATTATCAAATATTTATAGACACTACGTAGTTCCTGGTGAAGTGTACGGTTTACTAACTGTTGGTGAATGATTTTAACTAAACATAGTAGTGTATGTGTCTCTGTTAAGAAATATCACTAACTGCTTAAAACTGTTCTGGCCGGTGCAATATCGCACACGTGCTAGTACACACGGGATCACACGAAAGACGTGCAAATAGCAGTGTAGACTGTGCTGCTTCCCATTCAGATCCCTTGCCTTTGAGCAATGATATTTATATCATAGTAATAAGACTCGCAGTACAAGGTGTTAACCATTTTCTACAGTGTCCAAGTGACACTGGATTTATTTAATATTACTTGTTTTATTATAGACAATTAAAAGAAGTGCCTTCCATAGAGGAATGTAAACTTACACGAAAGCCTATGGCTATCTTCTGTGATTGTATTAATGCAGTGGAAAAATTATATCGATACGTTAGGGAGAATTCTTATAATTATTATTTTCAACAATCTAGACAACATAAGTGCCTGCAACAAGTGTCCTTAAAACAATTGTTTCTTTTACTTTCGAGCTAAGGAGAGAATTGTGAATAGTATTCTTTTATAAAACTCGCTTTATTTTAACGCAACGTATTATAACAATGCGTTATCGAATCGGGTAAATGTATTTTTATGTATATGTGGAGTACTAATAATTAAAAAAAGGGGGGTGCGAGCGAGCGAGCGAGAGATGATGCGAGAAGATGAATGCACGAATGATGTAAGACTACTAATTATTAAGAAAAAAATAGGATTAATATTTCGTGATCCATTTACACTGCCTTGCATGTAGTGACGCGACCGTTTATACACCTTTGTATGAAAAATTTGACAATAAATATTTCTACACCCGAATTGTTAATCGCGCGTATCTCTGCACATCTATCGCTCCTCTTGTGGACTTTGAAAATCAATGTTCCAAATGAGATAAAATATATAAAATAATTGTATTTGTAAATTTACAAAAAGTGCGCGGATCGAACACCGTGGTTGATTTTACCGACGGTTAGAATAGTATCGCAGCGCTGCGGTGGTCCACCTAGAAACGCAATAACGCCCTGCGATTGGCTGTTACGTTTTACATTCAAGTTGTCAAACGCCAGACGGCCGTTAAGAAAGCGGTTGCGTGCTAAACATTGTAACGGTGGCGGTATCGAAGAACTTGTGAGCGGCATTTTATCGAAATAAAATTATATGCTTATCCAGTGCCGTGTTAAACGCAAGTGACAAGCCAAGTGACACGTAGCTTACGATTAGCGGAAATATTTAGTCAGAGATAGTTGCGTCTTTTGTTCCTGTCGTCGAGAAAGATGCAGCGTGAATGCTAACGTTAACAATCTTTGGTATTCTCAGATTAGTACACGAGACATTGCAAGATACGCTACAATTTATTTCGTTCCACGTTCGACACAGTGCAACGACGAATGCATTTAACAGGACTGTGGACGATTCTCTAAAAAAAATCGAAGAATATCGTCAAGATGTCAAGTCCAAGGAGCACCGGTGGTTCGGTTCGCGAAGGCACCCGGGTAGTACTTCGAGAAATCACCGCATCCCTTCAGAATTCGCCACCTATGCAAACTCCTCCTCGTCGCAAGGTATTTACACATTATTTTTGCACGATAAGACGGTCACGAGCCGCAAGGCAATGAACTTTGAATCGATGTATCTTTGCATTCTGATCGGTTTATCATCTCCTTTTTTACTCTGCCGCCTTTTCTGCGTGTCTTTATTGCAAACAGTTGCGCCGCAGGCACTCCTATAAATAAACCCTGAATCTCCAGGAGCACCTTGAAACGAAAATAAGTTTCGTTCTTCGCGCGGGAGTTATCTCCCTTCGGTGTTCAATAAAAAGCACAAACTTATTTGTCGCATAATGAACGATCACGAGATCGTTTCGTATGATGCGCGTAAGTGCATGTACCTGTGTATCATCGTTTCGTTCATTGACATCGCGATGCCTGGTCACGTGCGCCGAATGACAGATTAAGGAAGGTACAGTTAACGTTTAACATCCAAAGCCCCAAATCTACGGATCTTATTTCACGTTTCTCTTTAGGTGAACCAGAAACAGGATTATCCTCCACCTTGTAAAAGTGGAACCAGCTCTTCGACGCGTTGCAAATGAGTATACGGTCCCCGTTGCATTTTTGTCTACGGAAATGTCGAACCAACGCTCGCAATATTTTCTCCAGGTTTCTCGTCGATGCCGTTCCATTAGACTTTCCAGATTTTCTTGGTCTCGCTATCTACGCACAAGTGAAAGTGTCGATTAGTAAGGATAACGTTTGGAGCTGGACAAAGTAAAATAACATTCGAACGGAAGTTACGAGTTCTTCAACACGATGGTAACTTTATTCTATCAATCGTACAATTGCATAAAAAAGAAAAAGATTGCAATCGTCACGCGGAGTTCCGTGGAAACGAGTAATCCTTTGCCGATCCAGTTGATCAATCAATCTCTCCGTTTACCCTTTCAGCAATCGAACACCCGATAAAGAGTATCCACGTGCCACTCCAGATAGCGCTACACCCACCTTATCTTCGCTGCCGTGAATCCTGTCCCACCGCTTCCATAGTTGGTGATCTTTGTAGCGTAATGCCCATGCGGCGTGTGCGCGGTTCATCGTCACCACTAGCAGCAAGTGTTAGTACGTGTATCACCGTAGTAGGACGGTGGCGATGACTCTCTCGTCGCTGGTTTTCCTTTACGATCCGGAAACAGTTTGTTCCGCGTCAAAGCGATATTCAGTCTCAGACGTTTGTGTTTAATCGGAGGAGCCGAGTTCTCGCAAGGTGAGCCGCTCAGAATTTGCCAGCATCGTCCCGTTTCATCGGTGGCGTGCTTCGCTCGACGCACACACTCGTGCGCGCGTACACGTATGGTGTCGCGTGCCGTCAAGTCGGCAGTAGTGGTGGATATCTTGAGTATCGACTGGAGAATGCCCTGCGCTAATATTAGAATTTCGACCGGAGATTCTTCGATGATCATCAAGTCTGGTGAGTGTCCTTCCGGCGAATCTTTTCGTGCAGACGAAACGGGGATTATCTTTTGCCGCCCGGGACCCAGTTTCGCGTTGCACTCGCATTTATCGCCGTGTGAGCGCGATCGGTCAAAGTTCGCCCGACAGCGACCGCGGTCCCCATTTTCCCCGTTAAATTGATATTAACCAAACTCCAAAGAATCGAACATACAGGTAGAAAGATGAACGTGTCAGAGGCACACCCCTTTGCTGTGGAAAACGTCTCGCGTTCTCTGTCATCATCGCTACCAGATGGGAATGACTCATAACGACGGTGTGTGTTGTGGTTCTCTCGGACGATGTCAAGAACACGCCGAATAAGGAGAGCGGCGAGCTCCTTGAGTTTCGAAGGGAATTGCCGCTGATCGCGTCGGCTTGCTCGCTTCAACGCTTCGGCTCGACCGAATCCAGTCAGTTTATTACAGTAGGTTCAATAGGCAAAAGCGCCGGGGTATAAAATAATCGACAATTTATAATGGTTCACAGAATTGTCCTCGTCGATCGATGCGGCAAAGGAATTGTTGAACCTTTTGATTCGAAATCGTTTCTTGTATTTCGTATTCGCCGGACTGGCTAGTTTTCAATCACTCGGTATACTATCGTTTACGTCAAAGCGTGACGCGTTGTGTTTGTTCTTCTTGATAAAACAACGTGACGTTGTTTAGAACTCATTGTCGGCTTATCAGGACGAGCGCATTTCCTCGATGATGGCAAATATATCAATAATCATTTTTGTCTAATCGTTTACCATTTGAATAATTGCATAATTACCGTACAATCGCAACGCGAGGAGATCAAAAAAAGGCTGTATTAGTATTCATGATATTAATGTCTTATTCGGTGGAAGAAGAAGCGCTTTACATAAGCAAATAGGCATACGTGCAGAATGATTGGCGTGTAGAATTTGCGCGCGGTTTGCGTGCTCTACTTTCTAAATGCGTTTATTTCCCGTACAAAACTCGTGCGAGAGGCATCGTCGCGATCCACATTGCATATTCAATTAACGAACTCGGTGGCACAGGCTTTCTTAATTATGCGCGAAAATCGGACGACTGGTAATTGCGCTCGACGCGGAACGATCACTGTTTGATCGGTGCAAAACGCATGGATACACCTCTAATCAGCTTCCGTCCTCTCGTTAAATCAGTCCATTTGTTACGGTCGCACTGGCTCTTCGCTTCTTCCTTCCTTACAATTGAATAGATAAGAACTCGCAGTGAAATTCCCGATAAAATGTAGTCTACTCGATTAGCTGCGGAAAAATGGAGCGGCCTGGGAGAGTGAAATTTTCGTAATAATTATGGAACTTTGTTCCTGTTTTAAAGCAGAATGAAAGACGGGCGCCTGTTGACTGGAGGAAGTTTAACAAAAATACGCGAACCGCGAAAGGGGTGAATGACAGACGAAAGATGCTCCGTGTCGTCGAAAATAAACGTGTCAGGGGTGAGCACGCATAGGCGGGGAGAAAGTGAGAAAGTTTACTACGTGGGGTTCCGTGAACCTGCGTGTAAATATGCTCTCATATTGGCCGGCAGTGACAGCCGAAAGTGGAGGTTCCTTGGGTAGTCATGGGGAATCTTCTCCGCAAGGTAAACAGCCTGATACGCCTCTTTAAAATCTTTTGGTCCAGAATTGTGTCCATCTAGCGCTACATCGCAAGCCAGACGTCAAACCTCTAGCTCTCTCGAGTCGCGCAGAATTTTACACAAAAGGTTCACACTTGATTCAGATTTAGACCTATCCTCATGGATGAATTGGTTCTATCCATCACGAAACGCGATCAGGCCGTAAAACGGGGACTATCGATAATTCGGATAGAGCTACTTTTTCGTCGCAGGCACCGTCTACTCATAACTGTTCTTGGCACGGATTCGCGTACGAGACTGGCCCCGGATCCGACAAAACAAAATCCCATCTCCCTCTTCTCGTGCTGCCTCGCCGTATATTTTATAATTAGTCCCAGCGACGAATAAGTTGCGCAATTTCTGAAAGAAATCTGCGATGTTCGCCACAATCAGCTGACGCGAGAATCGCTCAGTGAACGACAATTTCTTGGTGGACTCGGATCTTTCTTCCCCTGATTCGCGAGACATGGATTATATCAATAAACTATTGCATCGTGCTGCCGTGTACCCGACAAGGACGTCGCCCACGCCGCCGGTATTTTCCATCTAATTCAAGGCTCGAGCTCGTGTGAAGCTCGATTAAATTCGCAGCTCTCGTGTTTGTAAATTGGCAGGAGTAGATGTATTTCATTTGGGCTCGTTGGGGCGTAAGCCTGAGTGGAAAATTTCGCGATAATTAATGCAAGGCCGTGATGTTGAGAGTTTGAGATCGAATGAGTTCACGGTCGTTTTATGCATCTAACGGTGTTCTTTTTTCTTCTTTCGCAGAGCGGCAACGACAGTACTTCGTCGAAAATTCCGGAGCATGAGGTGAAGGTTCGATTCAACCGCGAGTTCGCAGACGTTGGATCGATCACCTGTTCGGCTCCAGACAGTTTATCCTCGGCGAGCAGTTTCCAGAGTTTGAACAGCACAGTCAGCACGAAAAGCAGCAGTGGAATATGCGCGGATTCTGTACCGCCTAGTCCTAGCCAAGCTGTGAATGTTTCCTACGAGAACGCGAATATATCTGGACTGGACGATCTAATTGCTGGTTGCGCAGAGATACAGTTGAACAGCGACGAGGAACATTCGAACGATACCCTTCAAAATTCCCGGGATCTCAGTCAGGATCAAACATTCGCGTCAGCCATTGACGAATCTACCTCGGATCTGTCCACGAATCGCGCTGGTGAGATCTCGCTAACGGACTCTCCGAACTCGCCCCGAAATCTCGAAGATAGTTCAACGAACCTCGAATCCGTGTGTTCGCCGGTTCATCGCGCACCGGATAATCAGGAGCAGCCAATTGTAAGCGCGATTTGCATCCGAGAACCCTTACCCGTAGCTGTTGCATCGTCCGAAAGAAGAAATAGCTTCATCAAGGTACCGGAATCAGCGGAGGGACCGATCACACCTACAAGGTGTAATGACTTGAATGAGAGTGATCACCAGACGAACGATAGCCTCGTGAACGGCGTTGAAGAGGCTACACAGTCACAGCCTGCTGACATAAAAGAGTCAAACTTAAATGGTACAGAGTCCCTGTCGCTTACTAAAGAGATCCTCGATGTTTCTTCCAAGGAGGAGGAGCATTGCTCGACAGAGAACAATTTGAGCGAAGTTTGCGCGTTGTCCGTAAACATTGCACCGTCTGCTCTAAATTCTACAGCCAGTTTGGACCCTGATTTAACGGAGCTCACCGAAGAGCTCTCGTTGCCTAGCATACCGACGTTTTCTTCGTTATTAAATAGTACCGAATCTACGAAATTAAGCGAAAGCGACGCTCCAAGTGACTGGGACAGTGGAAAGAACCAGTTTGCTGATTCTCCGTATCCGGTGAACAATACTAACGCAATAGCAACTTCCCCGCCACGAATTGCTTCGGAAGATTCTACCGAAGAGGCAAAGCAGCAAAGTAGTCCGACCACAAAGGCTGCGCCGAGTGCTTGCATTCACGTTGCACACGACGAACAAAGTAGCGATCAGAAGGACCATTTGAACGAAACTCCTGCTGCAAGACCGAAGTCGCCTGAAGCGCAGGAGGTTTCAGCCACGAGTGATAACAAGGAGTCGGAGATCAGTAACACCAGTCTTAGCAACGTCGAACATTCTTCTCTGAAGGAAGAGAGCATAGAGGTAAATGTTACTCCTTCCAAGAAGGAAGGGAAGGTAGAGAATATTAAGACACAGGTATCGGAGGATTCTCAGGACAAAGAGAGTGCAGACGATTTCGAAGACGCGGACGCATTAGGTCTGATAACGGAAGAGGAAACCAAGGAGATCGAAGAGCAGTCCTTCGAAGAAAAATTAGACGCGACTCTCACCTTGGAAGATGCTTCGTTGAATCTGGAGACCGAACCAGAAGTGGAACAGTACACGGAGTTCCAACCGCAACGACAGAGTACTGCGTTAGCCACATTAAATATCGGTCAGCCGAATTTTGAGGAATTAAGATCCTGCGCCGAACAGGTCGCCAATGGTATTTCTAAGTCGTCGTTGGAGGTCACAGAAGATACCGATCCTTTCGTCAGCGCGACATCCGAAAGTGAGTGGCTGTTGATATTAAGTTTGGAAATGTTCATGCTGTATCTAATAATAGCGATTTTATGCCACAGTCTTCCAAGACCCGACGAGCTTCGATTTTTTAATAAGTCACGGCAATACGAAGACCATCAATCGTTTGAGGGCAGAATCTTTGTATGTGAAGTTCGATCCGTTGGTAGGTGAAACCAGTATGTTACCCCAAGGAAATACTACTCAGCCTCTAGACGAGGAACAAAATGGGAAAAGCGAAAACATACCCGCGAACATTGGTACTCCCAAACGTAATCCTGCCATAGCGGCTATAGATAGGCTTCTCTTTTATAGTCCCATTCCTAGCACTATGACGCAAAAAACGGACGAGCCACAAGAGAAAATGGTTAACAAAGTACGTTGCAGCTGTATGAACATTTCGTACTCTTGACGATGCATCAGATGAATGCGATTTTTTACATTTATATTGTACAGGAACAAGCACCGGACGAACCAAAGCCAGATACTCCCCTTATTACCACTGTCGACATGAGCAAAGAATTAGAACTAGTAAGGGCAACGGTGTTACAATTAGAGGAAGAATTGGAGAAGCAAAAGAAAGAATACCAGGCCGAATTGGAAAAGCAAAAGAATGCTTACCAAGAAAAAATGAACAAATTACAAGCACAAATGGCGCAGGAGGTAAAGAGTAAATCTCAAATGACGTAAGTTATCTGCTATCCTCATAAAATATTGTATTTCTATTGCAATTGAACTAACAGAAATATTTCTTTTTACAGGGTGGTGGTCGAGGAATATGAGAAATCGATTAGTCGGTTGCTCACAGAAAGAGAAAGGGATCGTACGAACTTCGAGCAGGAGTTAGCAAAAGTCCAAGAGGAACTACAAAACACAAGCATTCATTTAACGAACACGGAGGCAGCGTTTAACGACGTCCATCGAAAGTACGAGAGGCTGAAGGAGGTGATATCCGCGTACAAGAGTAATGAATCAGTATTGAAGGAAAGTATCCAAGAGAATATGGAAACCATAAAAGGCTTGGAAACGCGATATGATCATCTGAAGAATCACGCTATGGCTCAGCTCGAGAAGTATGTATTCGGAGGGAAACAACGGTAAGAGACACATTTCATATTTCTAAAATATTTCAGAGCAAACTTTGAATTGGAAGCCATGCGGAAACAGCACGAGGACGAAACAGTTAAGCTCCATGCATTGGTAAGGAAAGCAGAGCTTAAAAGTAATTCTTTAGCCGAATTGGTAGAGCAGAAAACTAAAGAAAATAAGGAACTGACACAGATATTAGATGAAGTTATCTCCAGGGTGGGTCGTCAAAACGCGGAATAAAATGCGTAAAAATAAACGAGCATCGCGAACGCAACGCGATTAGTCTTTATTTTTTTACTCGCCCCGTAACGTTTTAGATGCAACCATATGCTGGAATCGCTATATACGTGCACGTACGTTGTTTCTAAAATAATTGCAAATTATGTTTCGTTTCAAAGAAGCACCTTTTATTAATTATTTATAAGTTGTGAAATATATACATATTATTTTACCGCTAATAAAACTAGGCTTATTCAAAAACCTCTCAGTTTTTGTTTATGCAGTAAAAAAATCGCTCAGTACTCATTTGAACAGTCACACATTGCGCGATTCGTTATGATACATTTTGATATAATAATCTCACTACATTCAATTAAATAAAATACGTCGTTTATACATATGCCAACTCGACATACAAAAATATACAAATGATCATTCATATTTCTATGATAAATAACAAACTTTACGAAAAGTGAAGTCAATTTTATTTCTATAATGTTGAGTATTGTTAATCCGTTGGTTTTGCTTCAATTACGAACAAAACGTGATGTTTCGCTAATTTCAACATGCGATCACTTGTACTCCCTGGTTTCCGTGGAATATTCTTATTTTCGAGATCAGGCATAAACTTCTTAATGGTTCGAGCCAAATTTGTAGCGTACTGCTTGAACTGCGGGTGGGTCATACCTATTCCCTTACCTCTTAAAGCCTCCGCTACGGCCCATAGAAGTTTCTAAACATACGTACGTATTTGTATTAAGCCACGCAATAAAGGATTACTGTTCGTTGATAGTTTAAAGTATTTAGGAATTACCTTTCTGTGGGTATCGCTAAGCTCGGTTCTCCCTTCAGTCAACGATTTGTTCTTTTCAATTATGTTACTAGACGAGTGTCTATCCCAAGAGGATACCGTACTGTTGTGCAATTCGTGAGAACAGTCGAAGGACAAACTCTTTGCCCATTTGCATCTCGGGCCTTCCAGTTCTTCCTCGTTTTTCCTTTTCCTCGATTCTTCCACAGGTACCTTTTCACTGTCTTCAGAATCATCCTCCTTTGTGCTTTGCGTGAATAGCGCGCGTTTAATATTGTGGGGATTTGAGCCACTGTTAAATAACCTGCTAGGACCAGCCCGGTCAGGAGGAGGGCTTTGAAAAAGGGCGCGCTTCGATGTTTCGATTTTCTCTTTCATTGGACTAGGTCCATCCAAAACAAGTCGTCGTGCTACTTTTTTCTTTGTCGAGCTCCTTGGGGTCCCCCTTGGACTTTTCCCTCGTGGGCTCTTACCCCGCGGACTTTTGCCTTTTTTAATCGTTGGTTTCCTAGAATGAAAAATTAAAAAGAAATTTACTTGAAAGTAGTAATACTTTTCTCAACAGTGCATCTCGAGTTCAATGCATACTTAATATTTAGCACTAGTAGTTTCTTATTATTGATCGCCAACCCTTGTAAATTTGCGCTAGAAAATACTTTTCTTCTTCTTGTCAAATGACTTAGTCTCTTCCCGGGACTTTGCCCGCTATTACGTCTAGCCAAAAGACTCCGCTTTTTGGCACTTCCTGGTGGTGGTTTGGAAAACCATACGGTACACGTAGATTGCGTTTCAGCACCTATATATCTCTCGCATAATTTTGGCGTGAGGCCTTCGAATTCTTCAACTGCATAGTTTCTATTGTAACTGTAACGATATAAAACGCAATTTAAATATCCTCTAACAGACATTGTACATTAAGAGAGAAGTACACAAATATACTCACTGAATACCATGAAATGTATGCTGATATGCCTCTGCCCATTTCATAGTGGCAGCTGTTTTTTCATCACAAGTATAATATTGTAATGATTGTCTATGTATTGGTGCAAAAGTCACTTGTTTTACTTTGCTCGCAGCTGCAGTTACTTGCGCCTGTTCAGGGCCAAAAAATTTTGTACCGCTGCCACCAGCATTAGCTATATTTTTCTCAATATTAGGAACTACTTTCTCTATTCTAAAATGATCACCGCAAGTGTCGTTTTTTAAGTCTATTGTGTCTATTATATTACTAATATTACTTTGATATTGTTGATCACATGCATCGAAGGCATTATTTAAGTTTCTAGACGTGCTTTTGGTACGCAAGCAATTATTTGTACTAATATTTTCTTTCTGTTGCTCCGGGGATACCCTGTTCAGGTTCGGCTCCTCCTGTTTCCTCGATAATACATGTGGCATCCAAAATAAATCTTGATTTTCATAAATACGTAGCAATAATTCAGAACAATCTGTTCTATTAATGGTCAGCTTAGGTGGCGGAGGTACACCACTTAATAGCTTAGTTATCCTAGCCAATAACTTCTCGTCAGACTTTGCAACCAATTCTGCTTGAGAAGGTTTTTCAGGACTAAGTACTACGGGTAACTCGCTTGATTCTGGTTCATTGCTTTTTTCATCATTCTCATTATCGCTATTGAACATCTCTGGGCTAGAGACGTTTGGAAGTTCTTTCTCGTGTGCAGGACTTCCATCTCTATTGGAATAGCAGCAATCCATGGCATTGTCTATAAAAATTCCATAAATTATATAGAAAGTTATTCACACTCTAGTAATTAAAAATATGGTAAATGAAATATTACTACCTTTTCTAATCAAATTATTCAATCGCGTTTAAATAGTGCCGAGTGTATTAAGGAATTATCCGCTTCGAGCGGTTAACGTACGAGACGAAATGTTCGTTACAAGTGTTCACGTTGTATAATTTTCTCATCGGGAAATTACATATCAGAAGGGAAATTTTCGGTATAGATTTTTTTGTACTTTAACGTATTATTTGTATCTTATCATTTGAGTACGAATCAATATTAAGGTCGAACAGCTTGTCGTCTTTTTACTCTTATCGTGACATAGCGTGAACCACAGTTCGCCTTTCAAATTGAGTACTCCGAACAAATTGCCCACCCAGTACACAGAAATTCAAAAGTACTTCACTTACGTCTTTCGCCGAATCGTCCAAGTATTTTTTTTTGCTCTATAATTTATTGACCAGTAGCCAAATTCGTCTGTTTTGGTTTCCCAATATCAAAGGCACGGTTTCTTGTGCATCATACTATCACATACGTCACAATCAGACGAAAGCATGTCTCATCCTTATGCCCGGTTCAGACACGGCCAGTAGTAATTCAGTCGAGTGCTGTCGAGTGGCGCGTCGCCACTTACCACTAAACGGTTTAGCGCACACAAAAAAGCGTACGAATTGGTACAGTCGTGTTTTGGCAACCGTACAGAGACGTTCGAGACGAGCGTACAGCCCCAATGACCGGTCGGCAGTTATAGGCATTGAAAGTTGTAAGTTATTAGCGTGCAATAATAAATAATAAATACTTGCATAAATGTACTTTCATCACTATCGATAACTGTCGATGGTTGATGTCACAACTAGGGGAAAATATCGATAGTGCCCACTATTCGATATTTCTTCATCACTACTATCGATAATATCGAAGCGCCAATTAGGTTCAAAATGTAAAACTTGGCGTATTCAATAATTGACAATAATAAATTATAAATACTTGCATAAATGTATTTTCATCACTGTCGACAACTATCGATAGGTGGTGGTCCAACTATGGGAAACTATCAGTATTTCTCCACCACTAGTATCGACAGTATCAAACTGCAAAACTTGCTGAATTCAGAAACTGTTAATGTACTACTGTAAAAAAACAAGAACTGTACACTGACACGGAACCCTGTTTATTTTAATGGTATTTTTCATTTTTCAATCATAAAGGTCTTGTACCCTTTTCTTTAAACAAAAGTGGAATCGATTTAATCTTGATATTTTGCAATAAATTATACGAGCCGTATGTACAATATTTATATGATACAAAAGGTAGAAAGAATGATCTAAAAAATCGGTGTGACCTGAAAAATAAAATATAAATGTAGCTTAGCATTTCTATACATTATGAACATCTTAACGAAGTTTGAGAATTAAATTTACTCACCTTGCGGAATCTAAAAATTTGCTTGATCTTATTGTCGTAAAATTATCAGTAAATCGAGTATAATTTGGTTCCAACTCTGTCTCTGTACCGATATCCAGGTCTAATACAAAGTGGCATTTGTCTAAAGTGAACTGTAGCAGCAGAAATTATTTATAATGACACTTTTCCAAATTTGTGGGCTATGTAATAAATAATAACTTACATATCGCGTAGGTTCCTCCCTATTCATATCGTTAAAGTGGGTTTGTACAATACTAGTTGCATTTTCGTGATCTAAGAAAGCTTGGGGTAACTGACCCTTAAACTCGGATTTTAGAAATTCTAATTTCCAACTGAAGTTAAAATATTTCAGAGTTAACATTGATAAAATTTATAACAGATTGATTTAACTAAACAAAAAGATTACTTACTTATTTGATGGAAAGAAAAAGCTACTTGGAAATCTGTGCCATTCTTTACCAATACAAAAATGAATATTAGTACCTTTAGGTATTTGTTCCTCCAACCCAAGCTTATTTACATCCATCATTATGTCCATTGGCGCATTGTAGCCTAATATAGAAGAAAATAATTAAATGGTGCATTAATTAATGCAACTTAGATACATAAATCTTTTATACCTTTATATATTGCTTGTAACCTGGATATTCCAAAGAGACCAGATATTAGAATTGCAAGAATAGTTATGTGGACAGTATATTCCGTATAATGATACGCAATGTGTGACGAACTAAGTTTCGTTCTAACAAAGAAATACAGTTTTTGAAATGCATCCACAGCTACAGCACCAGCTAAACAAATCATTGGATATACAGGAAATAAGAAACGTTCTTCCTATAAAAGAAATTGAATATCCCTATAATACGAGCATAGGTGAAAATGTTTTAAATTAATAGCAACGCGAATGAAACGTTGTTTTATTTACCTTATGAGCCTGTAAGAAAAATACTAAAAACCAAATATATAATGGAGCCAATGAATACCAATAAGATAAGCAAAAACGATCTCGAGGTCGGGCAGGAATAATTAGCCATACTAGAAACTGAAAGAAGACTCGTTAAAGTATTATATACAACAATGTTGTATACACTATCAACTCCATTAATATTACCAGTCCAAGTGGAGCTAAAAGTGCACCAATAAAGACGAAATTAAAATTTAAGAACCCGTTATAGATGTAATAACTTAGAGGTTCCGTTCCATAAAGATCTGGACCATGACTAGTAAAGACATTGTACAGGACAATGTTGAGTGGTGCTATGACCAATTTCCCATAGTACATTGAATCAACTGACACCATTGGTATTAAGACGACAGAACCAGATATGATTACCCATTTTATAAATTTAGACCATTCTTGCTTTTGTATTAACATTTCCACTGCAATCGGTAATCTGCAAATAATATAACAGGACTCCTACATTTGCGTTATATGAACTACTATAATTCCAAAAATATATAAATACCCGAGTAATGCTGCAAATGGCCACCCTAATAAAGCAGATATAGCTGTAGCAAATATTGCTAACTCATATCGACGACCGTACCATGCTGCTGTTGCAACAGTACTTAAATACCTGTGTGAAGAGTATAGAGAATTAATTTTCCATTATCTTAGTACTTGCTTAAATTTTGATATTCATACATTGCAAAAGAGGATGGCAAGAATGCTGCACTAGCAATAAACATGCCAGCACTCAGAACGAGGAATGCTAATGTTAATCTCCCTATGTGAATTCCAAACTCTCTGCACACATTCCTGTGGGAAAGATGATCAAATTTGGGTTAGTTTCTTTTTATGAAATTTATTATTAACATGTCTATAATTAAATTCAAAATATACATACTTATAAAAATATGCCTCGGATAATGCGCAACCCACTGATAGCATGCATCTTACAAAATAAAAGATTAAAACTGGATTTGGTTCGATGAGGTAATGATAAATTTTTGCTGGTACCATATGGATTAATAAGTACATATACGATCTCAATGCATATTGTGGGCTATATTCCCATGTTTGTTGACCAGTGCCGTAAAGTAAATAGTGGCTCTAAAAAAAACAAAAATAAAAAGATATGAAAAATAAAATAAATTCATGTTGTAGTAGCTTTTTTATATAAAACATAAGAAATATTCCTTACTGGTTCCCAATAATTGTAGGTTTCATCGCAGTCTGTTATATGACTTAGAATACCGGAACAAAATCTAATTGATAAAAGTATTTTAAATGCTGTGTCTATACCAGGATAACTAAGACCAGTGTTAGAAGATTCTTCCGGTCTGAAACATTCGTCATTTAATGATTCCTTTGATTTATAATTAATCTGAGTCATGCTCACTTTTTACTTGATGCATTTATTAGTCTTTAAAGAGTTGACGAAATTGAAGGTAAATAGAACAAGAAAATAGAGCATGCATTTAATACAAAAATGCGCAAACTTGAGAAAAATTACACTTAAAAAGTTAACTTTTCATAAAACAGGTTTATGCTAAATTCGGGAAAAGGTTAACTATCGAACAACGTGTTCAACTTTGTTAGTCACAGGATGATAAATGAATTTCCTATTCATTCGTTATTAATACAAAGGAAAAGAATATTTTCACTACTTAGAAAATCTTCTGCCATTCAACTTTTTCAGTTCTTTCTTTGAAATAAAAATTTGTCGTTGACGTTGATTCGGCCCCATGCTTTTCCGCCTTTGAAACTTATCTGATTGCAAATATTTATTTAACTATACCAATAAATGTACTGACATTTCATTGCTGTCGGATTACTATTGATACCCATTTTATTAGCAGAAAATGCTTTAATAATACAATCGGGAGAATTTGGTCTCCATAGTAATGTACAATTGTTTGATAATGGAGATTGAACCAAGATACACATTTGTACCCCTTGCACAAAAGAGTTACATTGGAATTAATGAAAAAGCGACACAGGAGTACCTTACTAAATGGTAACAGTACTACTACCGTTCTCCAATTTATATTTATATAAAAGAAATTATTATACAGCAGCCAAGAGTACTGAGAAATATTTTTCTAATTTGCAGGGGTATAAAAGGCAATTTTATGATGCAACATTTTTCATTTAATGAATCCTTTCATCAGTATCATAAATATCATTTGGCTGATGTTAGTTACTTATTATACAGTTTAAATGTAGTACATCAAGTACTAATTATGATATAGTACTTACAATTACCCCTTTCCTCCTCTAGGCTTTCTTGAAAGATAGCACTGTAGGGAAAACGCTTTTAACAAAGCAAGGGAATCGTTGGATGCAACAAGGTAGCAAAGACATTTTTTTCGTAGCATAACAGTATGTACTATAAATAATATATCTGACAATTGGTAGGTATAACAGCTTCAACTGTAGAAATCACCCCTATCCCCTGTTCGGTTTTGAACATGTCATTCTTTAATAAATTGAAAGATCCTAAGAATGGAATTGTACGTAGATCTGGGGCTATTTGCAAAAGATATGATATGGAAATTAATAATTTTTTAGTTTCTGATAATCTTAGAGGGGTATGCATATTATAAATTATACATATGTATATAGAGCATTATTTGAGGGTGGAATAATAATGTAGAGCCAAATCTTTATATAGATGCTATTAGATGAAGATTGTCCAGAATATAATCTATATTTAACGGATGAACGTGAGGAATTTATATTTCATATTTTCCAAATGCTCGTTCTTGGAGGAATATTGTGTCAGTATGAAGATTTTCTAGATCCATATCTAGAAGTTACCAAAACTATTTATAAAGATTTAATAAGGTTGTACAATACTTCGAGAAATACTGCCCCGAAATTTAATTACTGATTCTACACGTGTTACTATTTTAGGGTGCAAAAAAATAAAGACGAAGATTTATCAATCAGTACATTAATTTTGAAAGTAGTGGCTAGGGATAGCAATGGGCATGCATATTTCCCTTACGATCCTGATCATAAGCAAAATATGGGTTTCTTGTTAGTTGATGGCGTTGCTCACGAAATTACAACATTTTTGCATCAATTTGGGGGATATTGCTTGGAAAAATGAATATAATAAATACTTAAAAAAACTTATAACAGAAATATATTTTCCCAGTACAATTGTTTATTAAAACATTTAAAATACTAATTACGAATTCATTATGCTATCTTGTGCATTATTTACATTACATATTTATTGGGTAACTAATACTCACTGGTTCGTTCAAGTATCATACTAATGCTTGGCACTTTTTAAATTAGCACGAAGAAACATTATAATATAAGATTCGTAAATACGCTTTGATGCTAATGTAATTAATTGGCACTAATATGAATAAACTCGTACTAATATATTGTCATGTGAGTATCATACTGTTTTATATATAGAATGACATGTAAGACTCTTCTGACCCCTTTGAGGTATGATATATAGAGATCAATATTAATATATTTTTTGGCGATATATATATATATTAATTTTATATGACTTTGAAAATTAGAAAGTCTAAAGCGTAACTGATTTGTAAGTTTTCTTGATTCGAATACAGCCTTACTGGCTGTTAGTTTCCAAATTCTTGCAATAACAATACTTTCGTAAATGAAATAGGGAGCTTTCCACGCATCTTGCTTGAGATCCATACATATTGATTCGGCTCACGTCTGTAATCTATGATACACATTTTTATATATCCGCGATTCTCTTCACGTACCTCCTTTAGAAATTATTATGCACGGTGATATAAGTTAGCAGTTAGGTAGTTTACCTTCGTTGAGAAAGTATTCTTCCGTATATCATAAGTAATACTGACTTCAAACAATCCATCTCCTGGTTCCGTCTTCACTTTTAATTGATAAGTTTCAGTAGTTAATTTTGTTTTTGCGCTGAAATCGCCAATGAAACCGTCCTGGTCGCCAGACTTTTCGAATTGCAATAAACCTGCGATTTTACATTTTACGAATCGTGAATACACATAATACTGCATGTAAACAGAATGCTTTGCAATACCTTTATTCGGTATAAGTTTAGCAGCCCATAATATTTCTTTTAATTCCAATGGTTCACATATATCGCGGTGATCTTCGGTGTAAGTATTAAGAAAGTGGATAAAATATTTGGCTGCAGCAATTACATTATCATCATCAATTGGAACTTCTTGCCAACTTAGGCAAGCACACCAATGTGGTTCTATAAACGCATCTGCACACGTTCTATCCAATGGTATCTGCATAATTAAATAATATAATTGTTTATCAACTTAAAAAAATACTTTTCATTCTATTTGGCTATTTATACTTACTCTGTCGAATAAACTAATCGCTCTTTGACGCTTATCTCCGCCTGTAGGCGTTCCGAAATTTAACATATTTTCGAGCGTTTTGTGTATATCAAATGGAGTAGTCAAATAACGCGTATTATGTGCAAAATTCGCATACGCTTCGGGATAAATTTTTTTAAACCACGGGGGGAAGACAAAAGAAAAGAATGGCAGCCTCTCTTCTTGTTTACCTTGTAGGGTATTGCGAATTTCTGCAAATCTTTAAGCACAATTTGCAGCATCTGCTTATGGCTGACTTTTAATCTGGTTACGATAACTATCATTCTATATCGTTGAAGGTACAAACCTGTGTCCGTGATCGCTCATTAATATTAATACAGTATTATTTAAGTGACCAAATTCATATAAATCTTGTATCCAATTATGTAGATCATCATCAACCACTCCTATATCATTATAGGAATCATGTGAAAGCTCTCCGTGGAATCCAAATAAAAACTTTGGTTGATGCTTATGGGCATTGAATATTTCTTTGATGTAATTCAGCATTACCTAGAATAATAATGGTAATAGTAATGCATGATTCTACAATTATGGAGTAGAAAATGCGATAATTAATGGTCAAGCATACCATATGCCTGGGTATGCTACCAATGCAAAATTTATTGTAGTATCGAAAATATGGTGCAGCGGCTAGATAGAATGTTCTCATGTAATGATCAGTTGGTTGCTCCTTAAATCCCTTCAGGCGATACGTGAAAGTACCAATGTGGTGCACATCCTCCATGAATCCTGTTATATAGCCATTTTCTTTGTACCGTTTCCATATCATTGGATATACATCAACATATTTTGCTTTTACACCCATACGTTTCCTAGTATCTGGAAGTTCAAGTTCAATTTTTCCAGTGAGAATAGGAATGAGTGCTTGCGGGGTCCCATCTCCCACTATATTATACCCTTCTAGTACCAAAGCACCCAAATACTCTTTTAAATAACGATATGTCTTTGGCAATTTGCGTATGAATGTATTTCTTGATAAAGAATCAAAGCCAAACATAAGTACATTTAGCTTGGGGACATTGCTCCCAAGATTGTCCCATTTATTTTGTTCTCTCGCTTCGGGGTCATCCTTTACTCCAGCCATAATGCTGTGCCACCTAAGCGATTAAAAACATAATAAGTCCTCCAGACTCTGCTGGATAATTATTTTTGTTTTAATATTAATGACTCACTCCTTCCCCTTCTTTGATTCGCATTTGACATCAACAAAATCACTGTATCGCAATACATAAGAATCATCAGATTCAACTGGAGTTTTAAATGACACAGTGTAGTCATCGTCTCTGAGGATTTCTGCAAATATATTTCAAACCAATTTCATTTTTATATTTCCCTTTGAATCTTATTTAACTCACCACTGAAAAAACAAATTACAGGCCCATATTTCTTCTTTGCTTTATTGCTAATAACTAATCTGGAGCCGCTAAGAATAACCCAGTCCTCTGGAGTACATGATAAAGGAGGGACATCGTATATGAATTTTGTAATCTCTGGATTTGAAACATCTAACTGTGGTAACTTGCAAGCCACGACTCCTTCCCTGTATACGCATAAATCGCTTTACTTCTTCGTATCTAAAGTATGATTTTTTAAAGTAAAATTATATCTACCCAACGTAAGGTTGTTCAGACTCCTTGATTAATTGGGATATGCGTATTCTGAAATTACAAAGGTATTATAATTTCGGGAGATCCTCTGATATATTGCACAGTTTAAAAAAATGCTCACAGTTTATCCAGATTTGAGAGATCGTTATCGTTGAAGCCCAATTCAGAGCGAAAAATTTGTACAATGCAAAACAGCAATAAGACAAACAATGCTGTTATTATGAGACGCCGAAAGTAACATGACATAATCCTCATTTTTATTCAGTTTATCGTGCCTGGAAAATTAAGCTTGTACAATTAAAATAATAAACAAATGCGGGGTAAAGTATTTACACCGAGAGATTAAAATTTGTAGAAAATCTCGTTATACGAACCACTCGGGGGTTAAAAATACATGGGTTAGGAGTTTACTGCCAAACTTCCGACTGCAAGTGTATAGCGTGACGTTTTTGGACGAATTTGCTTAAGCGAATTCGAACGTATTTATGTAGATTTAAAGGAAAGTTTGATCTCCGACACAGATCACGTATAACTAAAGGAACGCGGGCAATTTCGAACATAATTTTACGGTATCCACATTATATTTATCTAACGCGCCACAAGGGGGTGGTTATTGCGTTTGAATCCGCTCAGGGGCAGGAGTATCTTTCTGGTCTGGCCGCCTTGCATAAAGTGTTGCCGGCTTCCAGGGGTTACATCTGCCTTGCACACCGAAATGCTACAACTGCTTAAGCAAGCCGTCAGATATTAACATATTGCAGTTGAGGAATTATGGAAGTGGTACTGATTGCACGCTACTAGATATAGCTATATCGTAACGGGTTATTTGAGAAAAACAGACGTTAAAACATATGCATCGTCACAGCATAAGTATACTGTACAGAACACTTGTTTGTTGTACACTGTTGGATGTACAGGGAATGAAAAAGAAGTTTTTACGGTAAATCATACAAAGATGAATAAAAATATACATGTATCAAATTTTTATTATAAAATTCGATGGCTTAAAATGCACGTATTTTACAGAAGATGCGGATGTTGTACATTTGACAGATGATATAAAAAAAAATTATGTACATTACGAGTTTATTTTTTTCTTACTGTATAACATTTCGAACTCTTTGGCCATACAAGTACCGCGGTTAAAAAATTAGAATAGTATTGAAAGTATCGTGCACGCCCGACGTTTATAATTGCCGTACCTCAGCTATTTCGAAAAGCGTACAAAATTATCACATCAAAATTATTAAAATTCATCTTACACCTATCAACAGACCCAATGTTCACGTACAATTCACTTAAATTGTTTGTACAATAATAAGTATATACGTTGTTTGACTTACTTGATGAATGGACTATAAATTAATGAACGACTTATGGTCCGTATGAAGAATAATTTGCTAACTCGATAACTAAAGAGGACTTCTTGGAAATGGCTGGACTTTATTCAGACTTTTGTGGTGTAAATGTATACCTCCACGGGTTCGCGTTAAAAAAACGTTGGTTCTGCAATCGGCAATGTACTGGTTCATTATCGTTTGCTTGGAAATAATTGCTTATCTACGACTCGTGACATATGCATAATTGTTACCCGGATCTGTAATGGTACGTTCTCCGTGGTACCGTTGCCATTGTGACTACCAATCTGCTGTGGTGTTTCCTCGTTTCTTCTCACTATACGTGACGGTCTGTAGCAATTGTACGTAACGACTAAATAATCGGGAACCAGGCAAACAATAACGACAATAATGGTCAGTATCCAGAATGATAGCGACGATAGTAGTAGCTGGAAGACACTCAACATATCGCCGTCGTATTTCCTGCAAGGTCAAGAAAAATTGTTCAGACGAGGTGAAGATTAGACACATAGTTATAAGATTTATTAAATGTATTGTTGTTGCCAACCTGTGCACATGTGAATAGATGAGCGTGACTATGAGAAAGGATAGTTCGGATGCTGTTATTGCCAATATAAGGGGCAATGTCCAATACGAACTACGCAATAGTACCTGGATATTAGAGCTAATGATTAACTTTGCAAAGCGCGTTTGAATAGAGTAGCGGCACGCTTTATTTGAAATATACCTGTAGATTTGTGACTAATGTGACTAAATGGAAAATTAATGTACTGAATGACCACTGGTCGATCGGTGTGTTATTATAGAAACTGATAGGATTGATGTATATGTACACATGTGGTGTAAAGTATATTACAGCGATATGCCAACAGGCTGAAAGAAAGTATCGGAATTAGTTTAAAACATTTGTCGGTCGAATCATTCCCAATTACCTGTATACTTTACCTAGGATAGTCCATACGAAGAATTGTCTTCCTGATAATAAATAATTACGACGATGCAGTTTGTACAAGTACGGATAACGTAGCAGTACATCAGCGGTATAATCTTGCTCGAATAATCCGTACGCGAATATCGGTAGAGACGTAAACAGTAGATTAAACAGCATTAGGAATAAGGCGTCGTAAAATGCCTGGGAGAAAAATGAATAAACTCTGATGAAGCGGTAAGGCGATAATCGAGAGCAAAGCCTGTTCGAAACTCGAATACTTACCTGTGCAGAGAAGCCACAGTAGATGTTAAAAAGTACTTGCGGCGTGATAAAGATGAAATTCTTGTAGAAAAAGTACTGAGTCAGCGTGCTGATTCGCAAATAATACCAATGCCCGTGCACTAGCAGAGCTTTTTTCAGAAACTTAAACTTAGCTATCGCAAAATCAGAGCTCATAGTCGCTTGTCGGCCTTCTTTGCCCATTATCCCGATTCCGACGTGAGCTTCCTGTAGCATCGAAACGTCATTTCCACCGTCACCGATTGCGGCGGTACGCGGTCGATCCTTTGCATGCTTTACCAAACTGACAACCTGCGTTAACGAAACATATGCACAAGATTAGTTATAAACGCATTCGCCTTTCCGACGTGAAACTCACTTCGCTTTTCTGTAACGGTGTCAGCCTGCAGCAAACTACTGCATCGCAGGTCATAGCGACCGATCTAAATTCGTGTGCATACTTTTTTAATGCGATCGCAATACTAACACCATCGACCAGCAATCCGTATTGCTTGTAAGGTTCAAGCTTAATTCTCCGCCTAGAATCAAAGGGAAACTCGTACGAAAAAGTGTGGACCGCAGTTTGAATGGTCGAACAAAAGGCGGATAAATTGTGCCTACTCGAACTCCGCCAGTCTATGAAGGCAAGCCTGTTCCGTCTGTATCCGCATCATCCTCAGTAGCTCGGTACCGTTTTTGAATTGGCCACACAGGAAAGCTATGTTCTCTGCAGTTTCTGCTTTGTCTCCCGTTAGTATCCACACCTGAAAGAAAGAAGAAGAGTACACGAGAATTGTAGCTTCTCCATCTCACGTTTGTTATTAATATTACCAACTTTAATGCCAGCGACTTGCAAGCATTCTAATGTTTCTTGCACGCCGATTTGAAGACGATCTTCAACCGCGGTAACACCTAACAAAGTGAGTCCGCTTTCCATCAGATTGTAAGCTCGTTTCATATACATCGCGCGTTCGATCCCAATTATTTGTCTGGCCTGTTCTACTCTTTGCACCAATCGATCGTATTCCGTTTGGCTCATCTTTTTGTACGCAACGACAAGCGTTCGCAGGCCCCTCTAAAATGACGGAAATCTTTTTAATCGTGACGGGGCAAAGAGCATTGAAGGCAATTTGTAATACGATAATTGCTGAACCATGGAAAATTCGGCTACGTGGGCAATAGTTTCGTTGATATTCCCTGAGACTATAAGTGGAAAAACAGACGAATCCGCCCCTTTACAATACAGCCACAAATCCCCCGCGGAATCTTTTACTACTACTGACATCCTCTTCCGTTCTGTGGACGAAGAATCTATGAGTTTCGTGATCTGCAATTGCTAGAAGTTGTGCGAGTCGTTTAACACTAACCAGAAGTGAATTCCAAGACTTCCAATTTCTCGTAAGGCAACGTGTTCTCGTTGACTTTAAGTTCCATCGAGTCACTGGTACTTTTATGAAAAATAACTCCGCATCTGGCGGCTGCCTCCACCAAAGCCTTCTCGTCTGCCGACGCTGCCTACCACATAGTTTTGCAATTTTCGTAGACATCAGAAAGTCGTCAAAAATGTAGTTCAACCCATCTTTTAATTAGTGACAATTATTTTCGCTTAGCTTTGCGCTGTTTTCATGTCACGCGGCACATTAGCACAATTCAACGCGCAAATTTATTCGTCAGCTGTTGTTTGTCGCAGTTCGCCAGAGATAAAAATAAACGTTCAAGTCATGACGCGTAACTAACGTACATATTATACTTTTACCTGGTACACAGGTAAATCCGGATCCATCAACAGTGAACTGTCCACATCTAGAATATGTTTCTGTAAGAAACTTTCTCGATATTTTCGCCGCTTTGCAGCAACGTACTGGCTCTGACTCGGGGGTGTAATTTGTACCACGTGGCACAAGGAGATGCTTATCATAAAATGCCAAATCACTGGCTGAAATTGATTAATGTGTGCATTGAATGCCGATTAAAGGAAAGTAAACGGGGAACATCTGTCGGCTTACAGTTAGTCGAGAACACAGTTTACCTCCCACGTTGTTAATTCGACAGCTTCATTTTCATCCCCGTTAGGAGGTAACATGTACAGCTTGCCGTTGCAATCTTTTTCCATATAGACTTTCCCATTGATCGAGCAACGTTTGAACACCATCAGATTCTCCGTCAACGTGCCAGTTTTATCCGCGAACAAGTACTCGATTTGTCCAAGCTCCTCGTTCAAGTCCGACGTGTTGCTCAGCGCCGGCTGATCGGTGTTTTCGTCGTACATGTCAATGTCCCAGCTGAAGAAAAGCGAACTGAGGAATTTTTGTAATTCTGTAACGAGAACAATTGATCGGAGCTTGTCAGTTATCCTGTTCGAGTCACGGTCTAATCGAAAAATACTGCACGATACTTTACAGGCGAACCTCTTGATACGTTCAGTAAAAATTGGAATGAAAAATTGATTTGTACCTATGGTAACGTGCAATGATATGGGTATGGTGTAATTGTACAGGACAGTGAAGCTCAGGAAATCGGTGAATACTGAGTGGACGGTGACGCTTTCACTGGCGCCAATGTACGATTCCCAATTCGTATTTTTATCCGTCACGATCTTCATTATGCAAGACTCTATCACTTGGACCAGTAACAGCACAACAAATAAAATTATATTCCTGTTAATAGACCTGTAATTAAGTATGAAATTTAGGTCCAAGTTAAATTATTGTCTATTTTCTGCAAAACGTATTACACAGACCTTTCCGCTGTGGATACTTTGTTACTTCTGATCTTCGAATTAAGAGACAGTTTTGTATCGTGACCGGTGTAAATCGCACAACCGATAACATGGTCGGTGTCCTTTAATCTTGATCCACGAAGCAATAAATTATTAATCATCAGATATCCACTGGTTACCTCGCTGCTGCTGCTGCTATTCATTTCTAGCTTGCCATGGAAACTGTAAAGATCGGACGAAGGATGCTGGCATGTGATAGTGGCTTCCATGGCTACTATCTGCGATGTCGTCATTTTTGAGACTACCTTTGGGACCATCACCGTCTAAAAAAGAAAGTAGCCGCGTAACACTCGTAGTAACGACTGCGAACTCAAAACTGAGATGAAGCACCTTCAAATTCGTTTCACCATCGAGATTCGATGTCGTGACATAGCAGCGATCCGAACATTCTGTGCTAGAGAGAAGTAACAGATCGCAAGGAACATCTTGCTCACGATGCACTTTCACAAAATCTCCGACTACTATTTCTTCACAATGAATAGCCTGTAAAATGTGGGAGACATTGTCTAAAAGATGCGTATCACATGGAACGTGATCGTACAAGCTGAACGATATTAGCAGAGCAATTCTCCAAGTTGAAGCTTTGAGTGGATTTACTCAGATAAGAGAGTGTGTATCGATTGAATTGCTTTTTGATAATAATTTGCTATTGAAATTGCACTGACCTGTACGCATTTGTTACGGATAACAGTGACCTGTGCTCGATTCACTCGTTTATCCACCACGTGACGAAGATAGTCCTCGTAGCCCTGCTTACATGCAGTTACTAATACGACGAAGGATAAGGGTAAAATGCTAGTTATTGGAGAAAGCGGGGATGGTATCATCAGGGCTATTACTGTCATTACTAGAAAATAGAAATTTGAAATTCGCCTGAATTGCTCGAAGAGATTCTTCGGTATGAAGTTCCACAATGTGTACTGCGAACGAATGGATTTGTATGAAATCATACTGTAAACCGATGCGTTTAACGCCAAACAATTTATAGCAATCAACTTACTTTTCTCGTAACGATGTGGTTGCCTGGGAAAATTGTTTCTTTGGGATCATTGCTAGGGCTGATATTTACAACCCTGTGATCCGTGTACACCGATGCACCGCTACCCTAAAGAGAAACGAGTTGATTAGGTAAAAAAACATAGCTGGTCGATTCACCGTCGGTTTCTCAGGGATTGATTAAACTTGCATCAATAAAGAATATCACACGGGACAAAGTGTACTGCGTTTTTAGGATAGCTGGCACGCGCAACCATTTTTTCGATTTGAACCACCTTCTACGGATAAATCGCAATATTTTTATACCGAACAATTGCATATCCAATTGCACGTCTATGTAGGGTATGTAAACCAAATCATCTATAGGTTGCGTATCGTCTTCCATCATTTCAAGGAACTTTATCTTCTAACGCCAAATTACTAATCTCCGCTTCAAACATTTCTGTGTAAAAAATTTTGACAAGAAGCTGCATAGCGTATTGAAATCCTACCGTGAAGAGAAGTTGCACCTGTATTTATCGATTCAGTTGTTTCATTATGAAATCGTTGCAAAGAGTTAGGATACTCTTCTTCTTGCGAAGAAAATCAGTTGAATCTGTAGATTGAAGCGCAAGTTGCAAATTCGCAACATATCATCTGAAGCTTGGCGTAAATTCAAGTACAAATACAGTCATATGTGGCAATGATATGACACCTGCTAAAAATGCAACATAGGTTCGGTTCACAACTTCGAAATTTCGGCAATATTTGCAAGAATTTAATGATTTCGATTCTTGGTCGCAAAGTGCAAATTATAAATGGAACATGTACACAAATTCACAACTCTATAGTAGCCTTAGGTCCTTTGTTTCATACGTGTACCGTCAATTGAAGCCACGCGATGGAGGACTACGTATTCAGAAAAGATTTTTGTTCGCTAATCACGATTTACCAAAGCTCATCGCGCGCTTCAAACACAACGGCCAAAGAGGCGATGGTGGTAACAGAAAGTTCGACAGGATATTCAACATGAGCAACAGTCAGTATTTGGATAACTTGTATCAATCGTGGAGAAAAGACTCGAATTCCGTAGGCTCCTCGTGGGACTCGTTTTTCACTTTACTTTATCAGGATAATCCACCGCAGACGGTGGCCTCTAGCCCATCGTTTGTTCGCGTTGAATCGCCACCATCTGTGGTACCGGCAAATTTGGCAAGTCCACGTCAGTCAGGTGAATATTCCTTTGTAACTTGAACACGATTGTCCAGAGCTTCTAATCGAGGGCTATGTCTAAAGAGCTTTCGTTTCCCTTTTGATTAGCACCTGGATTCCCGCAACAAAGTTCAAGAGCCAGATCAGATGGGGATATGCAAGGTGAAAGTTATATAAATGGAGCCCTCGACATCAATGCAACGATTCGGGCTTATCAGGTAAAATCTAGGTCTAAACACATAAATACATTTGTATAGATGAATGAAATCGATTTGTTTCTATCAATTCAAGGCGCGCGGTCATCTGATAGCTGATATCGATCCGCTTGGCATTCAGAATCCGGATTCCCATAAGCTTCAAGGTACACCGAATTTGCCACCTGCGGTCGTCGTGCGCGAACATTTAAAGGCGATGACAGATGCGGATCTGAACAGAGAGTTTCCTCTTGCATCGTTCACCATGATCGGTGGTCCCAAACGGAGTCTTCCGTTGCGCGATATACTGATCAGATTGAACGAAGTTTATTGCGGCCACTTGGGGCTGGAATACACCTACATTCATGATCTCGTTACGGTGGGTGCAATTACCGAGAGGATCGGCTGATATCTCCAAGAACCATTTCGCGTATGATCTCTGGGAAATCTTTTGTAGTTAGACTGGTTAAGAGATAAGTTTGAGATACCTGGCGCGTGGATATTGCCAGCCGATCATAGAAAATTCATTTGGCTAAATATTATGAGGGCGGTAACGTTTGAGGGTTTTTTGGCACGCAAGTATCCTACCGAGAAAAGATTTGGCCTAGAGGGTTGCGAAGCTTTTATACCATCGATGGTGCAATGCCTGGAAACGTCGGCTGAACACGGTGAAATTATTATTCTGATTCTTGCTACAGAGAAATTATGAAACGGATACAATAGAATGATCTTGCAGGAATGGAAACTGCTGTGATAGGAATGGCTCATCGAGGACGGTTGAACACTTTGATTAACGTTTGCGCAAAGCCATTGCACCAACTTCTTACACAATTTCATGCGATTCCTTTGGACGGTTTTGGTTCCGGCGATGTGAAGTATCATTTGGGAACGCATTCGGAGAGGCTACTGGAAAAGTAGAATATTGCGATAACGGTAATTATGGCTTAGAAGACTATTGAATAATTAAACTGCGATCATACGCAGGAGCAAGAAGAAAATTCTGATCTCCATGATGGCAAATCCTTCCCATTTAGAAGCAATCGATCCTGTAATAGTTGGTCGCGTACGTGCTGAACAAGTGGAAAAGGGGGATGCCAAATGTATCGTAACTGTATACCATATAAAAATACGTGTGAAATGTAAAATATTCATGTATTTCAGTTGGTAAGAAATCGTTAGCTATTCTGGTTCACGGCGATGCTGCTTTCTCCGGGCAAGGTATCGTTTACGAAACGATGCATTTGACTAATTTACCTGAGTATACTACCGGCGGTGTCATTCATGTCGTAATTAACAATCAGGTAATAAATTTACATATCATGTCTGATTAAGATACGAGGTTTTTCTGAATGAAAACTTCTTCTGACTATCTTAATGAACCGTAGGTTGGCTTCACCACCGATCCTCGGTACTCCCGATCCAGTGCGCATTGCACAGACGTAGGTCGTGTCGTGAATGCTCCAATATTTCATATACACGGTGATGATCCTGATTTGGTGGCTTATTGCAGCAAAGTTGCTGGAGATTACAGGTAATCGAACACTGCTCTCTCTCCCCCGCTCCTACCCCCCATTTCACCGCAAATCAATTTGTTCTCTAGTCATAAATTAATTGTACAGGGCAGAGTTCCACAACGATGTCGTTATAGACATCGTAGGATACCGAAGATTCGGTCACAACGAATTGGACGAACCGATGCTCACACAGCCTTTAACTTACAAGCGTATAAAGACTCATCCGAACGTGCTCGCTGTCTACAGCGACAAATTGCTTAAAGAAGGAGTGATCACTGAGGCATACGCCAAAGAAGTATACGACACAATGATAATTACTCTCTGTACAAATAAGTTGCCAGAAATCCTCACTGTACGAATATATATTCGTTCTTGTTCAGGAGATAGACAAATACTGGGACTACTGCGAAAAAGAGTTTCAAAAGGCGAAAACGATAGAGACGATGCAGCTGAGCGATTGGCACGATATACCCTGGACCGATTTCTTCGCAAGCCAAAGCCCGCAGCTTGGTATACCGGCAACTGGCATCGAATTAGATACTATGCTGACGATTTGCAAAGCGATATCTACTCCTCCCAAAGATATCCAAGTGCACGCTCAGGTGCGCAATTATTAAGTAAACACTCTTTAAGGTGTGACACGGTGTTTCGAAATCTTGTTCCAATAACTTCGTAAAAACTCCTGCCAATTCCTTTGAAGGTTTCCAGTATCACGCCGATATTTTATCATAGCGTTCTTGGACGTGTGACGAAACCATGAAACGGCACATGTTTCCGTGCAGGTATTAAGGGTAATGGATAAAAGGGCGCAGTTAATGGAATCTCGACAGGCAGATTGGGCGATGGGTGAATGCTTGGCGTTTCTCAGCTTGTTGAAAGACGGACACCATGTAAGACTTTCCGGGGAGGATGTCGAGCGAGGCACCTTTTCTCATCGCATGCATATTCTTCACGATCAAAACACAGATAAGATGTATAAAAATATTCTGCACAATGTGTTCCCGGGACAGGCTTTGTACACTGTCTCGAATTCCTCGTTATCGGAGTACGGCGTTTGCGGTGAGCTTTGACAACGAAAATGCAATTAAACTATCGTAATGCAGTGATAGATTCTTATGAAACTATAAATTCAGGATTCGAGTTAGGATATTCGGCCTACAATCATAATACTTTGACGATTTGGGAAGCGCAATTCGGCGATTTCGCCAATACTTGTCAGGTAATTGGAAATTATTAAATATAGAATAAAGGCGAGATATTTTTTTTTCATCGTGATCAGCAATCCGAAATCAAGAGCCCGATTTATAGGTACCAGGATTGTTTGTCTTTATTGTTATATCAATTGCATAATTATCTTTGTCCAAGCGCCCAGGAAAAAACATCCAAGTATCAAATGTACGAATTGTTCGAAGCAAAAATTGCTTTCAGGTCATTATAGATAATCTGTTATGCTCTGGACAAGCGAAATGGGGTAGGCAGGTAGGATTGGTGCTTCTTTTACCGCACGGAATGGAGGGTCAAGGACCTGAACATTCTTCCGCAAGACTCGAACGATTCCTTGAGCTTTGCGACGACGATTGCGTGTACATACCTGGAACGGAACCAGGAGCAACTCCAGGAGAAACGCCGCAGCAGATAATGGTTCGGCAGCTGTTCGAATCGAATTGGATCGTTTGCAACTTAACAACGCCGGCGAACCTATTTCACGCCCTTCGCCGGCAAATTCTAATGCCGTTCCGGAAACCACTGGTTAGCAGATATTTTTTAATTTACCTATCTATGGCTACGACAGAGATAAAACCATGCAACTCTCGATTAGATTATTATGTCACCGAAATCCTTGCTGCGACATCCAAGTGCCTTATCGCCCTTCAAAAACATGGAATCGGGTACCTCGTTCATGCCTATTATCCCAGATCCACGTGTCAAGCCAGGTGGCATAAAAAAGGTGCTACTTTGCAGCGGTAAAGTGTTTTACGACGTGGACACAGAACGCTTAGCGCAGAAATTGGAAGATAAAATAGCGATTATTCGGATCGAACAACTTTGCCCGTTTCCGTACCACCTCCTCGCGCAGGAAGTGGCCAAGTATCCAAACTCCAAGGTAAACTTATTCGTGTATTTTAGTCAATCTAATAAAAGGCCGCATTGACATGTCACGTATTTAGATTATGTGGTTGCAAGAGGAGCACAAAAATCACGGGGCTTACAAGTACATGAGGGACAGGATAGCATTAGCTCTAGGGAAGCGTTTAGAAGAAGTTATTTATGGTGGTCGACCAACGTCGGCTGCACCCGCGACCGGTAGCAAAGTTATTCATGCAAACGAATACAAGGATTTGATGGTGACCGCGTTGAAACTGGATTGACTGGATATTAATCGAAAGTCAAACAAAAGATACGCGCTCTTGCAAGTGTCTAAAAATAAAGTAGGAAGCGCACGAGACAGAGAGATAACTATACGAACGAGTGAGCAAACACGCAAAGTGAAGATATTCGAGTGCATAATGAATTTCTCCTTGGCCTTCGTTTTGCATTCGCTTCGATTGAATTGGTTCTATGGCGCGGATTTTGGTTCACTCACCAAAAGACACAAGTATTTATTGCGCGTCGTCTTGGAGCACGAGCGTATCGTTTCATCCAGGTAATGCCACATTGCATTTTTTTTTTACACCGTTGTTGCACAGTTTCAAAACTGTACGGACGTCAGAGACAGAGAATTATATGACACGTAAAGTATACCTGAGCACCCTGGATGAGCAGTGCTAATAGTCAGAACAATCTACACGTGCATGCTACGAATTGTTACACCTAGATCAAATCGTGCTATCGTTTTATATAGTACCAGTCGTAGCTGTGTCGCTTTTAAAGTCATCGCTTGCATTTGTAAGAAATTTTTGTGACGTTTTTTTGTATGACATTTTGTGATTTTGTGGTAAATATATATGCATACGTTTTTATGGCTCTCTGGGAAAAAAAATGAAAATTTCCTCACCATTTTAATAATGAACTTCGGAGTCAATGTCCCGCAGTTGAAGCAACTCTTGTACTTTCTGTCTGGAGCCGAATTAATTGACCTATATATTTCATTGCTGCTTCATGTGTTCGATTATTTTTCATTCACTGCTATTCAAATCACACATCATGCCAGCAGAAAAGAATACTTATTTAAAATGTAATCTTAGTCACATTTTAATAATTCTACATAGTTTTCGCGGTAAAAATTACACACAGCATAAACATGAGATAAAATATACAGCCAAGTGAACCGATCAATTCACTGACTCTTACTGCAAGAGCAAGCAAGGATAGGAAGATACTTTATCATGAAAATAGATAAAAAACCTTCGTTATCCGTTCATCGCCGATCACCAATACATGCCTCGTCCTATCACGACTCCCAGAGATAAGCAAGTTTCAATCTTATCGAACATATTCTGTAGTCATGTAGTATTCCTGTTTGGCGAAATTCTTCGATCAATATTCATGATTTTGATAAAAGATGTTTCATGCACTTTTATCATCCTAGAATTACATTTTTTGTGTGAGATTTAATATCTCAAAGCTTCCAGACGTGGTGTCGAGGTGTTAGATAATAAAATGCGCCGATATCATCGGCGTTAATCGGCGCCTGGAAATGCAGCCCGGTTTGATGTAGAATCGAACTTCCCGCGGCGCTTGAATGGCTTCCCCGTTTCTCTGGAAGATGGCAGCTGCAATGCGAAGCGGGGGAACGGATGCGCAGAAACGCGACGCCACCAGTCCACCAGTCGAGTTTCTAGCATGGTGGTGATCGGATTGTGTGGTATTTTATCGCGTTGCATAATCGTTTAAAAGTGCTGAACGCGGCGGGGGAAGAGGAGAAATCGTGCAGGCGAATTCGGAGCTGCCTCGAGCTACCGTAAACCCAACAACACTGCCTGTCGCGGATCAGGAGATATGCCGCAGAGTGGAGGCGAGTATTGCTAGCGCCGAAAAGGATGCGAGTGGATTTTTCGCTGACGGATCGATAACGAACGACGAACAGCTTGACACGGGAACAATGTCGGCGATGAAGTCCAGTGGTCCACCGGGGATATCCCGTTTCTTGCCGGTCTTGAGCCACGTCAAGTACGAGCATTTTGTCGCCGGTATATCCGGCGGCGTGGTCTCCACGCTGATGCTGCATCCACTCGACCTGATCAAGACCAGATTCGCAGGTAAGCGATCCATGTGCCATCATAGCTAACGGCATAACATAGTCGGATGCAAATGGCGGGTACGGATTTGATCTATGCATATATTTGATATTCACGTGCTTTACGCGGTTCGATCTATGTATGTACACATATATTGATGCATATAGATGCGGAAATTTCCTTGCGTTTCTCGCAAAATCTTGTATGACTCACTGTTCCCATGACGTCGATAGTCGACGCATGGAACGCTGGAGCATTTGAATAGGAGCAGTTTCAACAAAACTGTTTAATAATAAGTATATCAGTGCGAAAACAAATGAACATTCGTCACGACAGTTTTGCCTTGCGAGAACGGTTCCTGTTGAAAAACTTGACCGGGCAGTTTAACATCAGTCATTGTTTGGATGTGCGCTCATAAAAACCATAGCTAGTCTCGAATACGTATTACGGCCAGAAGTTTGCGTAGCTACCTGAATAGGCTCGTTAATGTTGGCGTGGAGAATAGAAAAAGCCGAACATTTCGGGTCGATGCTCCTATCAATTCGAGCGACAAGGTCAAGCCGCGAAAGCACGTGGCGTTATCGAGAAGAATGGTAGAGTATTTCTGGTCTGGCTAGAAATACGCCTGCTTGTTAATACAATATTATTTATATCATTGATCATGATTCATTATACGTATGCAAAGTTTTCAATTTTCTTTAATTTTTGCCTACGTCGATTATTTCGTTCATTTTTCTTTTTCGCAACTTTCATTTCGCATTAACAATTGACGAAGTATACCAATAGTTTGTACTACTTGCACCGAACAGATAGCAAAGTTTCATTATTCAGTCGTGTATAAGCTGACCTAGGAAAAAGAAATTTGAAATAGGGTCGTTTATCAATTGGTCTCGTTTCACATGGAAAAGTTTGATGACGCAATCCTATGAAAGATCAGGGTAAGGTAGAAATATTTAGATGGCCAGTACGCGCAATGTTGGACGATTCGAACAATTTAGATGGCCTTGAAACATTCGTGAGAGTAAAAGTTACATGAAGAGGAGCCGCGCTCTGAGCCTCGAAATGAGATGGAAAGTCCGTCCTCGACTTTCGATCACATTTACCGATGGAAAGTGGACATTCCTGTGGTCAAATTAGATGGAAAAGCTTTTCCCATTCACAGCCCTGCGAAAGGCATAATTTTATTCTCGCGCAATCATTTTAATGTTACACTAGAACCGAAAATGTCGAATTAATCGTAGCGTTACACGATACAAGAGTGATGCTCGAATTACTGGATGATTACTCGGAAATAGCCAGGTTATCGGTAATGTTATTCCATACAATACACCGAGCGACGATCATCGTTTCCTATTGTTCCGTTTCCCTGTATTCAACTGTGTTCCGAGCATTTTAACGATGAGGATATGCACGCGTTTATCGACGTCAATCATTGTAATAATCTAGCTTTCGTCATGCCTTTCATTGGAAGTAAGAGTTATTCGGTTGAAACTTGACGCTGTATGAAGCTTTGGAATGGTTGAAGGCCTTCTAAATAAAAAAGCTGATCCACGGTAGCTTTTGATATCGTTGTCAAAGCCGATGACGATGTTACCCAGGAGGTACGGTTCCCAGTTGTATTTTCGTCGTAAAATTCATTGGCTAGACACCAAACAGTAAGAAATTCCGCTGATTGCGTCAGCAGAAGCACGTGAGCTACCGCGCTTACATTTTAACACACTTTCGCGCAGCTGATTTACGTTTGAAGGAAAAAGCTCGATTAGCCGCATGCTAATTAAGCCGTAGAAATTCTATTGAACACCGCGGCGTTCTTTTGCAGTACAATAATGTAATCACTTTGCGGTCATTTATCCTTGATACATTTTTTCAATAGGAAGAGTATTTAATTACCTTGAACAATACAATGTTCTTCACGTAGGATTATGTTTTAATGAAAAGTGCCAGCAAGAATTTTCATTTCCGTCATTTCCATAAAACATGCTGTTTTATTTAAAACGCATCGTTGCGATCGCAATCGACTTATTTACAAATACGTGATACATCGATAGCTTATCGCGGTAAACATTTGTGTACCAACAATAAGTGTATTTTACACCGTTTCTTTGTTTCCTATTGGCAAAGTCGTTAAATGCACCGAGATACCCAATTCTGTTTATCCGAATTAATGCGAAACAATTAAAAACGAGATAACTGCACCCGGACGAAGACCGGAATGTTGCAAGACTGGATTCGCAAACAGCATGTGCTAGATAAACCATGACACGTGATAATAGAAAATGTAACTGGCTGTGGCTTATCATTTGGCTCCTTATCGGCTCCTGTCTCGAACGAGACGAAATACCGAACTCTCCAGATGATAATGGATCCACTTAAAGTACTTCTTACTACACTTCTGAATTAATAGATACAATTTGTTGGACGATCTGTTCTTTCGCAGTTAGCGATGGCCATTCGCGGGTGGGTCCACAATACAAAAGCCTCAGAAGCGCGATGTTGCAAATCGTCAGGACTGAAGGAGTCGGGGGACTTTACAGAGGGGTAACACCAAACGTTCTAGGATCTGGCGGTGCGTGGGGTTGCTACTTCTTTTTGTAAGAACCTGAAACGATTTCAGCATGCGAGTTGCGTTATGGGATGACTGGATTGCGAATAATACATTGGGAATTGTTTCCGTTTAGTTACAATACCATTAAAACATGGATCCAAGGGGGAAATAGTAAGAAGCCTTTGGGACCCTCGATGCACATGCTCGCTGCAGCGGACGCTGGAATCCTTACCTTACTTATGACAAATCCGCTTTGGGTGGTAAAGACGCGTCTGTGCTTGCAATATATGGATGATAAGAATCTCCCGGAAACCCTTAGATACAACGGTATGGTAGATGCGATTAGAAAGATTTATAGAACTGAAGGGGTCAAAGGCTTGTATCGGGTAAGTGAGTCATTCTCGCTACTCTAAGGAAATCTTCGACTTCCATTTAATTTTATGATTTTTATATGTTCTTTGAATTGTTGCAGGGTTTCGTTCCTGGAATGTTCGGTGTCTCGCACGGTGCCATACAATTCATGGTGTACGAGGAGTTGAAGAATTGGTATAATAATTATTTAAATGAACCGATAGATTCGAAGCTGGTACGTTCATTGTATTTTAGTCACAGTAAGTCTCGATGTATTCGGGGAGGAATCGAGGAAAAATATTTGTTTCCTATGTTTTAGAGTACACCGGAATACATCTTCTTCGCGGCCGTTTCAAAATTAGTCGCTGCTGCCTCGACTTATCCTTATCAAGTTGTTAGAGCTAGGCTTCAAGATCATCACCACCACTACAGGGGCAGCATTCATTGCATTCAATCGATATGGAGGTCAGAAGGACTGAAGGGTTTTTATAAAGGCTTAACACCATACCTTTATCATGTTATACCAAATATTTGTTTAATTATCCTAATTTATGAAAGTTTCTCTAATGTGCCTACAAACTCTCATTGACTTTTCTTAGATTATATTAATCTAAACTTTTTAATTGTAGAAGAAGCATCAATTTAGCCTCATTTAAATGTTCTAGAATTTATCGAGATAGAGTTATTCTGCTTTAATATTGGATTCTCCCCAGATCTATTTAATTTGTTAATTGGTGGACCTAAACGAGAAAGATAATTTTCATTTAATGGGTGTTTTTTTTTCTTTCTGTTAGCCAGGGCTATATTTGAAACAGTATTACTAGATGAAATTGCTTATTCTCTCAATCGACATTTATTTTCGTACACGAACGTCGAAGGGTAAACTTCAGTCGTTCTTTAACTTTAATTGGCATAAGTCAATCGTGAGATTAGTGTTATTGATTAGCATTCGATACTTCTCTAACGAAGCAATATTGCTTCTTAGGACTAATTGAAAAGAGAAGGTAGAGTTCGTAGTTGTAACAGGTATACAGCTACTCGATTAATTTAGACAATATTTCTGGGGACACTTTTTAAGAATATAACATAAGCAAAGGCTTTGAACGGTAAAATCTCAGAAACTTTATATACTGACGCGTATAATTTATTTGAATTCAGTTTCGAAATGAATGAACAGACGAGCTCTTTTTTCATTGGCATTAATTAGGATCAATTAGAAGTAGTCTCTAATATTCGTTACTTCTATATTCACATTAGACGGTTGTTTCGTACACTGGTCGGGCACTTTATATAGATGAAATTTAAATAAAAAAAAAGAGATGAAAGACGTAGGAAACGAATTGTATTTTAGACCTCTTCGTATTAAGCTATGTGTTTTACTCATTTTATTTTCGAGACGGCAATAATTTATAAAGATTACTTAATTATATATTTTATTTATTTGATACCCCTCGCACGAGGGAGATTTGATCTTTTAGTCATGCGCGATAAGAAAGCTCGCGCATTTGAAAAAGAAGATCAATACATTTTTCCTACTAGCAATTTTCTTCGGGCTGGCACTCAAGTATATAATATATGTCACGTGCATTAATATTTCTAAAAGATAAAATTACACTAAAATAGTCCTACTTAGCATAAATTAATACTATTTGTAACTGGATTAAGAATGATTTTATTTGAAGAATTTGTACTCCACTGTAAAAAAAAAAAAATATAACCGGCGAACGATATAGTTAATGTCTCTTGAAACTTGGGAAAAGTCGCATCATTGTATGAACAATGTATCATGCGCATACTTGCAAAAATTACATACCAATTTTTCCCCTTAGAAATATATGGAAAAAATATATATATATATGTACAGTCCCATTTTCTTCATTTAATTCGAGACTCAAAATGGGACTGTGTGCGTAGGAACGTAACGATTGTCTACGATATAATTGTTATCTATGTTGTATTTCTTTATGAAATGCATAAGTACCTTGTTTCGAAGAAGTAGGTAATTATTGCAAAGTACGTTCGTAGAGTCTGGTACTCGGAGGAACTGCGGTGTAGCAATCAAATTTCGATGTCGCTACAGTTCTCACGTAATAGGTTTTTTGTTTAATACATCTTCTGATTGTCACTGAAACTCGTTGCTTAAGTGAACGATTAACGAAAGACTTAATAAATATTGGCAGCAACATTTAATCGTTTCTCCTCATGAATTAGTTGCCGGATCATCTAAATTCTAGACCGTTTCCTATTAGTTTTGCAACGAAAAGCGTAGAAGCATTTGATGGTTGAGCGTACAGAAGTCGGTTAAAGAAAAATCGTTTAAGGGGCTATCGGTTGTTGAGGTATTTCTATTCGTGTCAGATGGTCATTCTCAAAACGTAGCTTCGTGGCGATCGCCTGTTCTCTTTTTTTTACTGTTTTTAAGAATTAAATTAATCTCTGTGGCGGGACCACAGGCATTAAGGCACCACAATATGTAAGAGTGCAATGTGCCGTTCGCGTGCGTGTTTGCTTGCGTGTATGTAAGACATGGGATGTAATTGCGAACAGTCGGATCATTTGTTAAACCACCAGCAGTACGATTTTCTGTCGTATTACATGTGATTGTGATTTTGTATGTGTACCTACGACACGTCGAACGGAATCCAGACCATCTGAATAAAAGAATAAATTATGAAGAATTAGAAATGTCTGGAGTTTCTGTATCCATTACACGAATGTCGATGAGACATCTGCCGCCAAACTAATTTCACAGCCCTTGATTTGTCTAACACAAGAAAAGTACTTGCACCGATCGTGATAATCGCTTGCAATGTACGATTGTTGCTTTTAAAATTCTTCTGACGTACGATTGCTTTTCTTTGATAGAGAAAGCCTTGGATCAATGAAACACGACAAGAATCGTACGCGCCGGTTCAAGTTCAGAGAGAATGAGAACGTGCATCGTAGTCAATTGAAAAGATCTACGCAGTCAACGTTGATAGATAGAGAGAAAGAAAGAGCGCAATTAACGAGAGGGTATTGCTGGTGGTTAATTGCAGGTATGAGGGGTGGCGTGGCTTTTACAAGGGTCTAAGCGCGAACCTGACCAGGGTGACTCCAGCAACCGTGATCACGTTCGTCATGTACGAAAACGTGTCCCACTATCTTCAACATAGAAACAAGAGTGACGAGGAGAGAACTTTGCCCATTCTGATGAAGAAAATGGAAGAGAGCTAAAGTATCTTAACTTAAGAATCGTACTCTTGGGAATCCGGTGCCACTTTGAAGTAAGGGAATCGAAGGGGCTTCGCTCGCTTTGGATCGGTCGAAAGTTCGTAAACGAAAATTTCAGCTGATGTAAAATAGTGGAGCAGGATGCATTTAATTTTTATTTCGAATAAAAATTTATTTCTTCATCGGTCCGCTTTTACATTTGCGCTACTGTAGCTAAATTTTCGTTTATAACACGATGCACTGTTGAACTACGGTATTGAATACTGTTCCCGATGAATTTCTTTTGGGAGAGGGGAAATTGTAAATACAGAGATCAGACTCAATAGATTTTATTTTACGAGAACTTGAACGCTGTTACAATACTTTATTGAAGTGAGATTATTACCAAGCTGTTTAGCTCGTACGCCGTATGAAATTATACGTTCAATCATGTATAATTATATTATTCTGAATTGAATTCGGATATTTGCTCAGAACGTATTGTGTGTTATGCCTGTGCGGAGGAATTCATTTTATCGATCATTCAAGCAGTCTAGTTTCAATAGTATTTGCTTTCCTATAGTTCTTAAGCATTTCTACTTTGCTATTTCATTAATTTCGAGTTACGAAAATCATGTACGCCTATAGATTATTATTGTAAATACGTTGTGAATGCGTAGCACGCTTCTTTCAGTACGTATAACATTCTTCACAATTGTTTGTCCGAAGGTTTTGGTTCATTGAAAATGAGAAAGAAATTAATCATACGAAAGCAGAGCAATAGGAAGGGTGCATGTATTAAGGAATAAATAAATATTACAATATTATTGTACCACATTGGTGTGATTGTTCAATAACGTTAATTATAATTTATTCCGATGATACAATAATCTTTACGTGGTTCTTAAAATGTTCATTGCGGCGCGGTAGCGCATGAGCATTATCGAGTATCATAGTTATCAAATATTACCGTCGAGATCGTAGTATGTTATTAAGGCTAATGGACTTTCGGGGCATTTTTTGTAGCGGTTATCGCAGTCCTTCGTATACTCGGCCTCGGTAATTTCACTCGAAAGATTTTCATCCCGCGACGAGGATGGTCTGCGAAAAAGAAAATAAAGATTAACGTTACGAACACCTTTTCTCTCCCGAGAAAACTTTGTAAAAATACGCCTAGAAATATTGCCGCTCAGAAAATTCTGTTAAAACTGCTCTTGAGGAAGGTACGTTCAGTAGGTACTCACGTAAACAAAATTTGCAGCACATTGCCGAGTACTCCGTTATTAATTAAAGGATAATTCGCAACTTCGCAAATCATTTTTAATAGGCAACTCTCTCCTGAATACCCGAAACTGTAAAAAAATCATTATGATTTAATTAATTTTAATTGAAACCTATATTTCATTATCCGCATTTTAACGAGTGTTCCTTTACCTCTCCAGCTTGTTCACCAGAATGTCGTATGCCAGCCTCCGATCCAAACTCCGCTTTTTAAGAAACGGTTCGTCCAAGTAATAAGTGGAGTTCCATTCCCCCGGTAGAGCGTAATTCGCCTCGAAGTACAAAGAAAACAGCACCGATTTGTTCGGAATATCAATGGGCACGCCGAGGGCGAAGAATATCTGCGGATGTAAGTACCATTTATATTACAGTAATTATTTCGTTCTGCAAACAACATTTTCTACGTTCAGAGTTTTTCCGCTGTAATGTTAAATGTTTCTGGGGGTGAAAGATGAATGTACAGGGCCCCCATCGGGTGGAAGGGATCTGTAGTAGTATTGGTCGATGAAATGTTAATGATTTTATTCGGTACTTCACCCCCATGCCGCTGCCCTCGGGAAATCCAATAGATCTAAGGTGTCTTGCTACACCGTGCGTGATGTTTTTCACCCCTGAAACGTGTGATAGCCTCGCGAGGCAACACACGATCAGGATGTACATCGCGACAGTACATCCTGCAGGGATACGAATGCGATTTGTCATGACAGGAATCGAAACGCAGTAGAAGTTACTTCGATATCGGTTCGCTGCGGAGTATGTCTTATAAGACGAGGGCGCGAGAAATTGGTAAAAGAATTTTTACCAAGCACACGGCACCGTGTTAATCAACTAAAATTCCTACGTTTGCTATTATCGTTTGCTTCGTTTTTTTCAAAACACCATCGCATACGATCCTTAGCGGAGCACCTTAACAATTTATAAACCGTGTGCGCCGTTTGTTAAAAAGGGGGCACCGTGGAAGTTTACAGCGAGCTAATAATTGTTCACGTTAACTAGCTTTAATTAGATCTATTCGCGTGTAAATGTAAACTCGGGGCACCGCTACATTTTTCTGCGGCCGGACCAGCAATGTGTTGCGTTGAATTACATCCTCGCCGTGGTCAAGCTTGAATCTTCATTTTTCTAGATACTCGAGTAACTATCCTCTCTTCGTCGGTTCATACCGCAAATGCACACAGTAACAGAAGAGGCGCATTTATCATCGGAGTGCTGTTTCAAACAGTCCAAACACACGGCCGCGACCAGATTTGTATGCATTAGCCCCGAGATTGAATTAATCATTGAATCACAATGCGGCTGTTTCTGCGTTGTTTAGCGCATTCCCGATTCAATGGGGAGAACTTGTAACTATTCTCCGGGATTTTGCGCGTGTCTCGTTGCCAGCAACCGACCAAATAACACACGCGGAAACTCGGCCTCGGTGCCCGCGGGGCTTGGATATCTGGGGCGAAGTTGCTCGTGGAAACGCGCACACACGACAAAAGATACCATTGATTAGCGGCCGCGTGAATTCCTCCGCGGCAGTTTTCCTGCGGAACGACCCTCGAGACGCGGCCGGCGCGAAGAGTCATGTTTTCGCGGCCGCACTGCGGAAACCGGATCTGCAGATTGAAGACGTTACGAGACCAATGCGCAACTAACAAGACTTCGCTGACTTCTCTTCACTGCTGATGGCAGAGTTTAATTGCCCCCCGAAATTGAAGAAATTAGTCATCGTTCAAGACATCAAAGTCTTCGCCTGAAAAAAAAACCACCCTCTGGTACGGGAGTTTAATTTCCTTGATAATCGTCTGTTCATCTCTCTGTCCGCCTACATCCGCAGAATCCCGTTTCTGGGGTTGGAATACGGTGCAATTGCAGTCTATGTTGCACGAGCTGCAGTTTCCAAGATCGTTCGAGCTACGGTTCGCAGATGGCAGCCGATGGTTGGGATTCAGGTGCTCCAGCCCCGCCCATCTAATTTGAACAAGAAGCTTTTCGTGCGAAGGGGTGAAAATTTTCAAAGATTAACCACCCCGTAGAGTACTCTAATTCCTGTGCCTGATGTGGGAGCTTCAATTAAAATTCTCTGGATTATCACCACCAGGCGTTTCATCCCCTTCGCACAGTCAGTCTTCGTACGCTGCTTCGTGTGCAGTGGAAAAATAATTCGACACCGATCTAAAATCGCCAAAGTAAGGAGGATGGAATATTGATCACGAGAAGATCCAGCTGAAGAAAGGGAAATTCATTCGGATAATTACCGAGCACGAGGGAATGGCATTTGAGAAAAGTAATAGACCATTTTCGGAGCGGCGTTTTTTTTTTTTAATAATAGTAAGCTGAATGCCAGCTAGAGTTATCGATTCGTTGGTTCAAGCTTTTGTCAGAAGAAGGAACGATGGTAAGAAACATACGCTAACGGTGCATACATTCCGAGGAACATAGAGGGAAGAAAAATTGTACATTCATCCTTCATCGAGGCGAATATTCTTTGATGATATTAACATATTCAATTTAGAGAATGGGAATTAAACAACTTTGCTCGTCGCCGGGATAGATGGGACATATGGAAATGAAGAGGAATATTAGTTTAAAGCATCTTACGTTCCCGATGATTCCGCGAATCCGTGACGCTGTATATAAATGCGATTAATCATTTTCGCGGACGTTAAAAGCGCTCCCGCCACTTCTAATTAAATAAAGCGGCGAGTTTCGGTTGACTGAAAAACAAGGAAATTACGTAGTAGGTGCTTGTAAGGTGTGCTAGGGCGCGCACAGAATATATCCCTACGGGGGTGTCACGAGTTGGGATCTGCGGAAATGGATACGATTCTTTTGTTTGCCGTTGAGATTCCGCGAACGGAAGCCGGAGACAACAGGGTGCAGCTGTAAAATGGGTGCAGTTAATGTAACAGAAGAACTAAATTATCTCACGTGAGTTACGACTACTCTTAGGACAGTGTCTGTACTTCGAGCCGAGGAACTTCTACTTCAAAAGTATCGGAAATATTATTTGTAAAGAATATGTCGCTAGAAAAGCTGTTTGTTAAATGCACCCTAGCAGATATATATTAAGATAATCAATCTTGGTCTACAAATACAAGACGAAGATTCCAGGAATATCTTCCAACGCAAGAATGATTGCTCGATGTCTGAACGATTTAGAGCGTGATTAATTAGAGGCCGCTCTCGCACTTCAAGTGCTCCTTCGAGACTTATTGTAGTTGCAAGTAGAACAACATTAAGCATTGCTCGGGATCTGCGGCAGGTGATACTTAGAATCGCCTTGGGCTGCTGCGTCAAATGAGTTTCTCTTCCTCAGATGAGAGGTCGGAGGGTTGATGTCAGAATTTGTAAATCGAAACGATTATGAAGTTTACTCGACGTCTCAAACGCACCGGCAATCGGGGACATCACTATTTTTTAATAATACAAAAGTCCAACCCTTCGGCATGCTACGCAAGTTAACCCTTTGGAAATGGAATCATTTTAAAATTGGTCGTATCGATTTAACTCTCAACCACAGTCGTTCAATTTATTCGAGAAATTGGTAGACAGCATTTAGTAATTAAAAAGTAATTTGCAGTATGGAAATTGTTTCAACCGCGGTGCCCAATCAAATCTATGTACTTCCATGAAATCAATTTTAAGCTCCATTGTAGGAAAGAACGAATTATTGATGTTAAAGTGCTTTTTTCTTTGGATCAAGCCGCATCATTTCGATCGTTCGTCCCTTCAGTCAAGCGTGAAGGAACTTCGCGAAGCGTGTTAGAGACTTTTCCGCGGCGCGGGATGCTTCGAATCACTTGGAAAATGTGTACCGTAAGCGTTTATTCCGGTCGAGACACTCGCGAAGCCGTAATTTTTGTGAGTGAGCGGCGGCCCGACGGGGTTATTATCAAGAGAAATTACTTTCAGTCGGAGGTATCGCACCTCCGTTCGCGGCCAGGTGTGTGTCCACGTTTCGGTAAGTTAATGCTCGTAGTAAATTGGCTAGCATTCGGAGGAAGAGAAAAATTACCTTTATCTCGACTCTTTTCTCTCTTTCCCTCCATTCTTCTCCGGTCTCTTTCCATTTCCGTTTTTTTTTTTGCGTGTGACGGAAAATCGTATCGCGGCGCTTTCAGCGAAATCGCACGTAAAAGAGGAGGGCTTCGCGCGATATCGTTTTCCTTTTTCTCGCGCGTATTAGTTTTTTAAATAATAAGCCGCGCAATTTCGTTCTCGGTCAAGATACAGGACGTCCAATGAATGCGCCTGGTTGCTCGCTTTTTCGCGTCGTCTTTTTTAATAAGGACGCTCGCGATTTAAACGATCGCGTTTTCCACGGCGGCGGATGAAAGTCGCGCGGCGGAGTGCCTTCGTCGTGGAAAATCGTGCACCAAGGGGAATTACGTTCGTTGATAAATTAGATCGTTCTCGTGGACAGCGGCGGTCGGGATAAGGTGATCATGGAAGAGACGGTAATTAAAAATGTTCGGTATTCCCGTGAATTGGGGATTAATCGCAGCGATGGTGAAAAGTTAATGAAAATTGCCATTTGTTGCGGGATTATGAATGATCAATGGCAGCTGTATCCGAAATGATTGTTCGACGTCTACTCGTTCAGCAATTTCCGTAATTTCCGGGCAAAATTTGCGTAATGTTCGAATCAGGAACTCCTGACTTCTCTCCTTCAATTGCAAATAATTATCAACGTTGTTTTATTCGGGGGGCATTTTACGCGGCGCATACAGGAATCAATTAAATTGTCATTTTAGTTGTTATTTTGCTCGATAATTCAGTCGGCGTTTTAATTACAAATTCGATTACACACTTGTTAATAATAGGCGCATAATCCTTTTCCTATAACCATGTTACTCCGCTCAACAAGTAGTTTGTGTAATTCGGTGCACAGTCAGGTCTCGACAGCAGTTTCATTTTATGCCACTGAAAATTAATGATTTATATTAGTGAGATCTGAAACGCATTCCGGGCATTGTCATACATCACTCCAAATGTCAGATAAACTAATCGTTTGCCAAAATGAACACGAGACGAGTCTCGAGTAAGCAGGAAAAAGAGGGTGTTGGTTCGAAGGTCGAGTGAACTCCCACCACTCGATTCAACCCCAATTTTCTTTGGCCTCCACTTGTTTCTCGGATGTCCGAAAGCATGGCTGGACGTACCTGGTTAAAGGCTGACAAAGCTAGTTTTGCAAAGTGTGCGTCTGGGACTGGACGTGTTAAGCGGACCACGGTTACAGAAGGGGTGGATGGTTCGATAAAAAGGCTCGCGGAACGGGAGGGGCGAATTATTCTTAGAAAATATGGGATTGGGGCCGTCGCCGGAAACGGAGGGCGAATCCTGAAATATGCAATCCTCCGGTTGTTCGGTTGGGACGCTTTTGAGAAATCGTTTCTGACGCGATCTTGCTTCGGAGGGGTTGTTTTGTGAATCGGAAATTTCTGAACGATTGGGTATCGGGGGAATTCCGCCTGTCTTCCCAGCGATCATATTTTTGCAGTTCATCTAAGTGAATATCGAGAAGTGTCTGGCCATTTATTCGCCGGAAGGGAAACTCAGAATCAGTTTCAATCATCCAATGTTTGGATAATTTAATCCGATACCCTGTCGCGTTGTGATCGATTACTCATGACAATTATTCTCGTTTCGACGCTGATCGCACATGACGATGTAAAGATAACTCCCCCCGCTTATATCGCAGTTCCTTTTTCTCCTATTAGTTGTTTATTAAACGCCGAGTAAACTGGTCAGGAAATTACGCGTGAAAAGTGGAGATAGTAAAACGACAATGACGCGTAATTCCAATTTTCATTTCGAGGCGGAGACAAGGGATGAAAATATGCGGTTAAAAGGTAATGTCGGTCTCATTTCGAGCGAGTTCCGGGGCCGATGATTGGAGCGAAAGTTTTCTCGGAAAAAGGAAGCGCGCTTCGCGATCGGGGAAAGTTAATCTACGGCAAAATTACAATCTGCAAAGTTTGCGGATGACAAAGCTTGGGAGCGCCGATGATTGCGCGCTAGTTAGCTCCGATGGAAAACGAGCTACACAGGAATGCAATTAGTTTTTCGGACCTGCTACGTGAGAACGCGTAAACGTCGCTTCTTTTCAATTGGGAAACGTCGGAGAACTATGCTCGCATTAGTCCAAGGTATTTGCGACATTTCAGTGAATTGTTAATAGCTCCGAGACCCGTTTCAATCTTTTTACTTTTACCCTGGAATTGTCGAGAAAAAATGCAATCCCCTTTTAGTAAGATAGGCCAAACGTAGCGGTGGTGGGTTAACCAAAATTGCCATTCTTGTGTTAAATAAACGAGCAAACTACTCGGCCGCTACCCACGGTACATATCTCTAGGGACGTCGGGGGATTCTTGTCCAGTCGATTTTTCGTCGCTCAAAAGTTATTTGCGGGTCATAATCAAAGTGTCCGTGGCAGAGATGCAGGATTGTGGCAAATGAAAGTTTCGCGGGTTCCCGGAATAGCGGGCTCGGGGTGGCTGGCAAAAAGACGGGGCGCGGGTTAGAAAGAGGATGGTCGTTGGCAGCGGTGGATGGACACAGTTTGTTTAAACGAAATGACGCAAAGCTCGTAGATATACGCGGTGGGAAATGCAATTTCTCTCTGGTCTGCCGACCGACTACAATCAACCCCATCCATCCCATCCGGGGTCTTTGTCCTCTCCCTTCTCCTTTCATCGCCGCCGCGCGCCATTCCAATCCTCTCCGACAGGCCATCTCTAAACGAAATCTATCCGCTGTTCGCTGCGATATGCCGATTACCCTGTGAACTACAAAAAAACTAGCCGTCCTCGGATGAAGATTGAAATATCGCTTCCGCGGTGGGTTCTCTTTCTTCCCTGGCCGTTTTCTTTTTGCTTTTTCCCTTTCCTTCTGCGATTCTCCGGCCTCACGCTTTCCATCGATCACGCCATTATCATTGTTCCCCCTTTTTTTCATCACCCTCTCTAATTCCTTTTTTTTTCTAAACGTCGGATCTCTTTCTTTGTGTCACGGTTACCCCTTCTGTGCTTTTTTCCCCACATCCATTTAGTTTTGGATTTGTGAGTCCTTTTTACTTTAATCCGCACAAGAGCAGGTTACAATAACATAATGGCGATCGTAATTGAGCGCAAAAATCGAGGTTCCAAAGGGGAAGACTGGCACGAAGTCTGGCATCGATTTTCGTTTCTCCGTGTGGGCAGAAACGCTGGCTAACCAGTGTGCTCCCAGAACTGTCCGGTTTGGTAATCAACGTAGCAAGAGGGTTTAATCGTGGCCGCGGCGGCTTTATTTTCAACCCAACCCGAACTTGAATCCTATCAGATTGCTTCATCGTTGCGGAATACACGGCTGCCAGCTTAGCGGTTACTCTGTGCCTCCGATGTCCTGCAACTCTTTGAAGTTGAAACGCGCGCTCCTCCGTCTCCTATCGATTTGTTCTTAGTTTCGCGTTGATTAGATTCCGGAATGAGTCAGTTCCTTTCGTGTGACTATTTCATTGTAGGTTCTCTCAAATAAGTAAAAAACAAAGAGCATCCGGAAAATGGATATAATTTTATTCGGAATCTCTGCAACTTTACACGACTAGCCGCGTACTTTTTGAATGAGTATTTTGTTTATTCAAGTTGGAAGGAATTTACATTTATCTCGGCGAATGTTTAATATGTCTGGAGCACGGAGCGAACTCGCAATATCTGCCCGTTCGTCTGTGCTCGACACGAGCTCGCTGCCGCGATCTTAGAACTCCGAGATTTGCCGATAATCCGGCTGGTGGCAAAGAATCCTTAGCTCGCGTCTTCGTCGTCTGGAAGGCGTGCACGCGAATTTCTCTAGTCGATATGCAAATTTCAACGCGACGAAGTCGTCGAGGCGCGGATCAATGGAAGCTATTACCGGGCTGGATTATTCGGGGAAATTCGCGGAAAGTAATTAGTGCCGGCTGTCGAGAGATTCAATTTGGCCGTATAAATATTGTAATCGCCGGTTAACGAACTTGCAGCGATCGATCGTCAAAAATCAGCCATCGAATTCGTCTGGCCTGTAATCGTTATCGACCTGCGCAGCTTGACAAAGTACTGGTATATTCAGGGAGAGGACAAAATGATTCAGACATCGATAGCCATTTTTAACGGAGCAATTTATTTTCCAAAATATTATAAAAGTGGAATATTTTCTACTTTCGAGTGAAGGGCTGGAGTACAAGGGCCGGTTAACCAGCTGATTCAGCAGCTAGTTATCGTTGGCCGAAAGTTTCCTGGAATGTTGTCGATATTACCCTTTGGCATATTTATAGTTTTATTGCCTCCATCATTTTCCCACGTCTAAACGTTTCACGCCCTACGAATAATCGTCGATTTAGGAGGACTCTGCTCCCTAGTCCTTTGTTTCACGTGCGAAGACATACGCATGCGTTACCCTAAAGCTTCTTAACTGTAAGTCTATCCACGTTGACACCTAGCGCGAGCCCATTCCGTCTGCAAACTCGATCCAATTTTTCCGTCGTTCGACACATCGCCCTTTTCCCTTTTCGGTTGAGCGATGGCGCGTCCACTCCTGGACAAACAAGAGAACCGAACGTGTACGAAATACACTGTGGAGGACTCATAGTTTCATTGACCATCGATTTGTCTCGTCATCGCTTTCGGAAGGGTCCGATGATGGATCATCCGTGGCATGGCAATATTCCCTACAGTAGCTGAATCGACAACTTTATATATTTGTAGACCGGTTAATGAAGGGACGACACGGGGGAATGGATGGAAGGGTTCGGCAGTCTTAATTATGTATGTTTAAGTCCTTAAGTTTTAATCGTGTGTCGCTGACCGAAAAGCTCGAGTTGCGCAAACGTCTTAACAGGCCTCCTAACAACTGCTCGTACATGTTTCAATTTCCTAAAACCCCTCGAAAGCTGTGGGGCTCTTTCAAGATATTCGATAAACCTTGGAAAAGGTACAGCGACAGTTCTCACGGCTCGTTCCGCCCAGCGAGGCCGGGGGAAAAGTTTCTTCTAGTTGCGAGTTCAATCGGTATCAAGGAATCCTGTCCAGCATGATCGCTACGCGCAAGTACATCACAGGAGAACGATGTGTAAAGGAAATCGATTAACAGGCCAATTTCGAAATTCATTAGTCGATCAAGCTTGAACCGCTGTGGAGTTGCTGCATGCCAACGAGCTGATTAATCGGCTCCGAACTCGCCAACTTTCGACTCGCATTGACAACACTTGCGCATATTAAAATCGTCTGTTTCAGCCCCGACGGCAATTGAATATCGATCGACGTGCGAAAGGCTTGCGAGGAATTTGTCTCTTTTTTTAGCTTCAGTTTTGAAGCGTACAGTACGCGGAATTTAATGATAGGCCGAACGGTGTTAAATGTCTGATCGAGCCGCAAAGCGTTTACAGTCGACAATAGGCCAGCGAGGGAAACGTTGCCCAAATTTCCACGGACTTTCTCGAAAAGTGATGATCGCCTTTCGAGTTCGTCTGGATCTTACGATCGCCGGACAGTTACGTGCAGCTATAGAAGTAGGTTTCAAGAAGATAATTCGATAACGCTGCGTCTTCTCTCGTCGCCTCCGTTTTATTCTCCGTTCTCTTCTCGCGCCCTCGTCGCCACTTCGTGGACAATAAACCGCGGGCTCGTATCCGTGATAGTGTTACTCGAGAGACTTTTAGCCCCTCGTGCTCCGTCGTGGCAGTAGTGTGCACATCTTCGACAGATGTTTCCTTCGCCCGTTGCTTTCAGTGCTGTAATTAAACGATCCTGCACGCGGAAAGAAGAATTCGAGAATTTACAGCTGTGCGGAATTGCGAGAATCCGATAGCCGTAAAGGGCACCTGAAAACACTCGTCTCCCACGAACATTCGTTTCAAAGAAAATCTTTATTAAGTCAGGGCGATCGATGCATCGGTCGAACGATAGTTCTTGCGTTTAAACGTTCGGCTGGAAAAGCAGAAGCGTAAAATCGAATCGGTTGCTCGATCGGTGTGCAACGGCGGTACACCGCGGTGGTTTTTCCGGGGCTCAACCGAAGACTCCAATCAAGTCGAAGAGTCCCACGGGGCATTGCGGTCGGTACTTGAAACAACTTCCATTACGTCCGACCACTTCAGCCTGAAGAATGTCCTGTGGTAGTTGCTCTTGTCGCGAGCTGGTCGGTCTGAAAACAACAACCAATACAAGTGCAATAATTGGTACGATAATAAGGAACCTTTTTTTCCTGCGATACGGTGCAGTAACGAGCCACCGTCCAGCCTTGAACAGTCCGTAAAATCGCACATTCATTCCTTCGGGTCAATTTAACGCTGACCAAAAGAGTTTGACGACTCGAGGTAGTAGTTCGAGCAGGGTTTGCGGAGACGCGCCTAACCAAAACCATCGACCACTACTAGCGGCATTATGATTTCATTGATCTTTAGGAAAGCATCTCGTTTCGTTACAACCCGACCGGTTTTTCTATCTACCAGGGGGATGATTAAACGAACCGAGTCGGTGAACATGACAATACGTCTTGCATATCTCGCGTGCTCGTAAAAACTCGTCAGGATCGGAGGGGACACTTTTGTCGTGCTTTCATCTCGACCCTTGTCCTTCCTTACGTTCTACCACGAACACTTACATTCCACCGCAAAGATAGGAAGCTCGGTTTCTCTGCTTTATTGTAAGCTCGCGCCGGGGACATAACACAGAAGGCAATATAATTTTGTTATCAGAGCAACACGGTTATTTAAACGTACTCCCTTTCGCGGTTCCTGTAAAAGGAAGCTGCACTTTATACGGATTCGAGGTTTTTTTTTACATCTCCAGAGCTGTCCGATATGTAGCTGCACATCGTTCGGAATTTTAGAAAGAAAATGTGTGTTTCCCATGATCTTTTCATATCTACTTAGCTGGATCCATTTTCTCGAATTGGCCATAAAATCTCCCGGAAGGATTCTCGAGGAGGATACGTTCCCCACGCTTCTTCCAACGCGATAACAACGTCTACGACAAAACAAAGCTCATTTGCAATTTTTATTCGCGCTACGAATTTCTCCCGCAGCTTCGCGCTCGGTCTTTTACACTTTTCTCAACGAACTTCCAGTCGAAACGCAGTTTCCCTCGCGAAAATTTTGACAAGTTTGTTTTTGTGGAAGGAAAGTTGGGAGATACTGTGTTGCAATTGAAATCACCGCCACATTCTACCTCCGAAAGTTCTGGGAAGCTTCAAGCGTAAAGATTTCCTTTGTACTAAAAGTTACATCGTCTGAGAAGCGGATTTATTTTTGAGGATATTCATCTGAGTATTCCTTGGGGAAACACGCGTTTCCACAAAAAAAAAGAATTGCTGCAATACAGAACGTACTCTCTATTAAAGGAGACGTGCCGAATATTTCGGCGACGACGCATGGAAGATCTGATACACGTTTTCTTGGTTCCAAGCCCAGTCCATTTTCTCGGTCGTCGGTAGAGGAAACCGCGTGGAATTTTCACGACGACGAGGATGTCGTCGCCGAGCTAGGACGACGACAATGTGGCGTCACGGTCGCCTGCGGGTCCGCTTTTTTATTCATACGTCCCTGGCTCGAGAGTTTATCCACCCACGAGTTCTTCGTGTGTAAGACACACACACGTACATGCACGCGCTCACACAGGAGATGCACATTCAGATCTGTGTCCGCGAGCACGTGAACGAAGAAGGAGCCTGGCATGCCGGTGAGAAGTGAGAAAGCTAAACCAAATTTGCTTTTCTACACGGTCTGTGTATCTACTCCAATTTGCGCCGCCTTGGACCAGCCGAAAAAAGGCCTGGCTCTTTTTTTTCACCGCGGGAAAGGAGGTCGCGCCGACGAAATTTCCAGCTGAATCCTTTAGCGCATTATACTCTGCGCGAACAATGCCCCGCTCGTTCCGAGCTCGGAATTCCAACGAAGACCGTGGATAAGAACTCTTTCGATCTTTCCGGGCTTGAATCCGCAGCTTCAATATGATATGACCGTTATTTTTGAAAAAGAAAAGCTCATTCCTATTCGAGTGTCGAATAATTTACTTGTCCGCTTCCGTGGTTTAACGTCTGAAAGGCTGCGGTTCGCGAAAATAGCAGCTCTTTATCTTTTATCATCGATCTACGATGCAAGGGGGGAGGGGCGCGATAAGGCAGTTGGCAAAGTGTTCGAGAGTGAAATTCAGAAGCAGGAAGACTAACTTAAGCGAAGGAACGGCGAGCTTCGAGGGATTTTGGCCAGTGGAGGACCCGTTGGAGAGAATGGAATGGAAGCGCTTCGGCTGGACGATTATCGGTACGTGGATTAGGGCAATTTAATAAAAAAAAAAGTTAACGAAGGAACTTACGTGAAGATCACGTGCAGAATGTCACCAATGAGCCCGTTATGTCTCAGGGAATGCTCCGAAGTTTCGCAAATGGCCCTCAGCAGGCATTCGTGACCCTGATATCCGTAGCTGTGCAGAAAGTCAGGAAGCAAAGTGAAAAATAAAATAAGACCGTCGCTGACCTACTATGGCTTCTGGGTCAGCATTCGCGCACACCTATATTTCCCTTCTACGCTTTTCCACGTTTTCCGCACCCTCTGCGTCAGAGACCATTCTACCGCAGCACGATCGTAACGATATTACGTGTAAAATAATCAATCTTTCAACTCACTTGACGAACTTGTTCTCAACAACTTCGTAGAGCGTAGCTCTGTCCAAGTTTCTTCGCTTTCTTCGTAGATCTCGAGCGTCCAGTAAAAGATTGTCCTCGCTCGCGTTTGTTGGAAGCGGGTAAGTCGCTTCGAAAAAATCTGCTATGGAGACAGATTTGTACGGCTCCTCCAGCGGCACTGCCAATGCAAGGAACAACTTCGAAAAGAATATGCGTGTCGCGTCTGGTTTAATTCCTCCTTCGCGCGAACGATTGCTTATTCCTTCGCACTTACCCCCATTGTACTTTCTTCCGGAAACGCGAGAGATCTGATGGGTCGATGGAGTATCTCCGCAAAGTCCGAATTCGGAGATTTCGAACGTGCTGGCTGGAGCATCAGCCCCAGATTGAACGTCAAGAAACTGAAAAAGAACGCGAATAGACATTCGAAGCACTATGCAAATTCTTTCGGTGCAACCTTTAATATCCCCGTGGTATATCGCGGCGCGTATAACCTCGGGGAGGCTTAATTAACATTACAAATTAACAGGCAGCGAATGAAATTAATGCTTCTTTTTAACCGGGTCGGATGAAAATTTACCAGGCGAAGTCGGAAGAGTTTGTTTAATTCTCTTTAGGAACTTTTAACGCGTGAACTTTGTGCGCCGAACCCCGTTAACGGGGACGATAATCAATTTATAATTAATTGCTAGACCTACAGAAATTCTTTCCGACAAGCCACCATTCTCGGACGGGACACGTTATTGTAAGCTGGACGAGAAGACTACAGTCTTCAAGCTGCGTAACTTCTTCAGGCGTTCATCTTTCATTCGCGAACCGGTTTCTCCGTTGATGTTTGGTGATAATTGCTCGAGAACTCACGAACGCGGAAGGGAAAAAAGAGAATGAGAAATATGGTCAGCGGAAAAGTTTCCACGCATCAGCGGAGGCCCCATCGGTCACAGTTTCGAAATGTACCATTGCGATTCTCCACGCGTGCCGCCGTAGATATCATGCGACGATGATTAAAAAACTTCACCGATTTCATGTTAGCTCACGGAAGAAAGACGAGAGGGTCGCACTCGCGGTTGAAACGCTTGCTGGGGTTTAACCATGCATACATAAATGAGCCCACTTTGCCGGGATTATTCCAGTTTTTAATTCATTTTCTCGTTTACATCAATGCCAGTGGCGGTAACGAGCTGTTCTGCAGCGGACGGCTGTGCGTATCACTTGAGCCACTATAGAACACGATAATAAACTGCAACACGCGAATAAACTTTCGAGACGGAAATTCTGACAAGTTAAACGAGAACATCGGAGGGAAAAGGGCGAAAATTGCCTTTGATTCGGGGTGTACGCATCAGTGCGGAAAGGGCCAATTAATATCCGCCCTCGTTAACGAGTCGATAAAGCGGATTAACTTTGCCTGCAGCATCATTTCTTCACAGATTAATAATCAGCAGTGTGCAGCTCTACTTTTTCTCTCGTTGTCGTAATTAAAAAATTTGACATTTTTTCGCGCCTCCGTCTGTACTTTGCTCTCATGGCTTTCACTCGGAAAAACATTCCTTTCTCATGCATCGATGTACACGGATGCTTTGCGGTTTTCACAAACAGGTCGCAAACAATTTTTCCACCCAGGACGAAGTGCCTATTCACCGCAGATGCGTCTGTTACTTTTTTACGAGGACGAAGCGGCGCCGTGTCGCTGTTTTTCCAAGTTCAGTTACTGTTTCATCATTTCTATAGCGTTGTCCCTGTAGCTCGCCTGCGCCTCGTGGGTCGACGAAAATCGATGTCCTGGAAATTGGTGGATGTACAGGACTGGAAGTTCTGGATTTTTCTCTCTTGAATTCCAAATCGTGCCGCAGACCCCATTGTTAGCGCCTGCGAATGCATGAATAATGGATCGTCACGGGAATAAAAATAATCCTTTTCCGATCCACAAACGCGATTATAAGTTGTAATTTCCGAACAAAATTTGCATCGGCGGCTAGATGAATGGGGGCATTCACTCAGAAAAATCGCTCCTCGGTTTTTGCCTCCTTCACGAGACCTTTTATTCTTTCGCCATTGTTACTTCTTTATTTCATTTCAATGTATTTATCGGCCCGTGGCTTGCTAATTGTAACGTTGCAACATTAGTTCTTTTTTCTTTGCTATCACATTCAGTGCGCCGCGGAAGATTCTCGACATTCGACCGCGTGAAATAACTTGATCCACATAATCCACGCAAAACCTCTCTTGAACTAATACCCGCTTCCTCTTCTTCTTTTGCTACCGAGGATAATTGAATTCGACTCTGCCTGCGTGCCTATGAATTTAAACGCCGATTGAATAGATTGATCCGTCTTCGAGGGGATATCATTCATTTTGTCTGCTGTCCCTTGTTCTTTTTTTTTCGGTTAAAAAATTTCCATGAATATCCAAGGAATTTACTATTCATCTATTCATAGGCTAGAAGACTTTAAATATGCAAGCCTTGAACTTTGAAAGTTTAATGCACTGTTCGCCAAGTGTTCTCGATAGGGAACTCTTTTATCTTGCGTAAAAATACGGGCGTTTCGTCGAAATTCCCAGAAGAAACTTTGAATGAATGATATCGCAAAATTGTTAAATGTTCAGGGCCACTTGAAATCCCTTGGCTCGTGTCTTATCCACCCCTGGTTTGGTTTATCATTTATCCATCGGTCTAAGGAAAGATGAACGAACCGAAAAGCAAGAAGATACGAATCAAGCGTTTCCTGTTCGCAAGTTCGGATTCGCGTTTTATCGAGATTCCCGATAATCAGCTTTCGCAGCCGCGTTTTTTTCTCATTACACTGTTAGATACATCCACTGGAGCCCATTTATATTCACAACAATTCTCGATATCGGTCCCTAGTTCGAATCAATCCCCAGGGTGCTCTGCTTCGAGGAGGATATATTCCTCTCCAGCGTCTCTGCGGTTCGTTGTTAAGAAGATTTATGTTCAGGCTGGACTCTCCAGCGTGCGCGAGGCCAGGGGTAATACGAAAATAATGCAAATGTCGCGCGGATGCGACCGATGCAATCGCAAGGGGAAAAGGAAAAACGTTCGCGTTTAAAAGTAACGTTGGACTTCGTGTTTTTGCGTCATCATAAAAGCTCGCTTCCTTTCCAGTTTATTGAAAGCAGCAATTCACACGATTGTCCCGGGTCCATCAATGATAGCCGTACTAATTTCACCGAGCTCCGCATGCAACCTGTACAGTTTCAATAGAACCTGTCCATCCAGCTTCGCCTGTTAACCGCGATCGAACCGGTTCATTACTCGCTTAACTCGCGATAACGAACTAATTGCGCCTATTAACGAGCTCTCGCCCCCAGCTGGTTAGGCCGATCATAGAGCTGCCCAAAAGTCTTGGGTACATTCGTGCGAACCCGTTCAGACGTTCACCATGCGACGATTTTACCTGCTCTCGATTCTCCTCATTGTCCACGATGCTTTTTCGGCTTTCGAAAGAAGCAAGAGGTATTTGGTGTTTCCGAAGCCCGGCGATGTGACGCCCACGAAAGTGCAGGTAGTATCCCGTGCCGGTTAATTGCAGTGCATCGATACTTTGCTCCAGTCAACCCGTACGTTTAATTGTGCCCGGTTTCTAATCGGATATCGATTGCTAATTGTTTAGGCGATAGACTCGGTGCGGTAAACGGTGCATGTGCGAACACGGAGAGGAATATCGAGACAGACCCGTCACGTTTCAAAAGACGGGACGATGTCTATCTCGCGGTAACGCGATTGGCACGGCGCATGCAATCGCCGTGCAATTATCTGCGATTGCAATGCGTTCGTTACGATTGTTCGCGCATTCGAGCACGCGGGCGAGACTGATAATCGTAATTCCTAGGGAATAGGGAATGGTAATGCGTCGCGCGAGCCGTGTATCCTCAGGAACACCTGAAAGCAGTGACAATCGAATGCAACTAGCAGGATCGCGCGTGTCGACAACGAATCGTTTCGAAACGCCGCAATTGCCGGCTCGCATTAGTCCTGGAAATTCATGTTCGCCGATATTTCCCCGATCTAATTTCCGGGCAGCCGAGTGTCGCGAACCGCCTACGCCTACGCCGAGCCTGCCAGTTGGGATTTCGATTGGCACGGTTATTATAAACGATCGATGACACCTTCGTGTATTTTGAAAACCGTTCCAGTTAATCCTCGGCCTCGGTTTACCCATGGAAGTCGACGTCAGCATGATTATCGGATATGTGATGAAATTTAATTACGTCCTGCCCTATAACGCCTCCTCTTTGACGGATTCCTATGTTCGCTATGACAGATCGATCAAGCCTGACGACCGGGTCAACGGGACTGTCGAACCTGAATCAGATCACCAAGGTACCCAGTTCCGGTGTTTTTTTCATTCATCAAATTATGCATTCATTGAGATCGATTAACTCCATCCTATCAAATGTCCGTCGGCTTTTATATCGAAGTTAAAAGGGAAACGGTGGAAGGTGCTTTCAATTTTGCCAGCGTAACATTGAAATTTATCGCGAAAAGAGAGCAGGATAAATTCTCAAAGTCCTCGCGATTATCCTTCGACCCGTGGAGTCGGAGAACGAAGCTGAGTGCCGGGATCAGGCAAGATCCTTTTCTTTTACATAATAACAGGCTTACTTTTGTTGCGAGCCCCAACATTGCCGACCAGCACAATGCTTCCGTATATCCCATCGATACTTTCTTCGGCCCCATTAATCGCTCCTTTTCTTCTTCGCGTTCATTTCTGTGCCGGCAGGCGTGGTGGCACACGTCATCAGCAGGTGGGAAATTTACGAAATCCTCGAGTCGGTTCTGGGCGATTCGCGATCGGGGAAGGCCTGCCTTTTGAGGGCGATTTGCGAGGCTTCCGCGGCGCCTTTCAACACCGCCCACGGTCTTACCTCTCAGCTCGTTCATCTTCTGCTCACGTGAGTATCGATTCCGAGGGATCGCGCGAAGGAAAACGTGGCTGCCTCGCTTAAGGGTGATTGTGATCCCGCTTGACGATAGACCTGTGCGCGAATTACACCTCGCGTTTCGCTAAAAGTTAATTCACCGCGGTACCAAGTACATTATTAGGAGAATCTTCAAGTGAACGCAAGGCGCGAGTGGTGTTTTGCTACGTTCTCGATGAGATTCGTCTCTGCAAATTGTTTACGATGAAAGCGGCGACACGAGGGGTGGCTCGTGCGCGTCTGTAATATTCGTATCTGGAGCCTCTGGTCGCATTATTAATTAGAAATTGAAATGCACCGCGGAGGCTGATTAACTTCCTTGACGTTTTTCAGACCGTCGGCCACCCCGGAGCCTTTCAGGCACGACTTCGATCGAATCTATCGCGCCGCTGAAATTCTGGGCCGACAGACGGACAGCTCTTGCGACAGTTTATTTTCGGAATGCTTAGAAAGTCCCTTGGACTACTTCACCGAACTACACGAATCCGCATAGATTTATGTGCCACACAAGTTTTTTAATCGATAAGAGGAACAAAAAAATAAAGGAAACCTTTTGAACTATCTGAATCTATTCGAGGTCGAATTTAAAGCGCAGATATACGAAAGCGGAGTGTAGGCTTCACCCCCTAGGGAAACATTTTGTGTATGAAAAAAGGGGGTGGAGGGCGAGTAAAAGACACGTGGCTGGCTGCGGCTGAGACGAAGTACTATATCGAAAACTCGGGCTAAATTTATGTGCGCCGATGTCGTACGATATTAGAAATATCAAGGGAAGAATGGACGCGCGAACGACGCGGCGGGGTGCAACGTATGGAGGAACGATCGAAAGGGGATCGGAAGCGGCGAGGGGTGAGTCCTAGGAGTCGGGTTTCGCGGCGAAACGTGACGCAGTTATCCGCCGTTATTGGCAGTTCTTTCGTTCAATAACAGGTACACGTAAAGAGAAAATACTCCGGTTGAAATTTATAGACGGTGTGGAGAGAGCGAATGAAGCAGGGAAAAAGTGTCCTGTGACGTTGCGCCGCGTGGGAGAAAGAGGGAGGATAGTTTTCCAGGGAAAAGCCATTCGTGGTAATTAACACGGGTCGACGATATACGATTTTACTTCCGGGTCGTTACAACACCACAGAGGACGAAACCTTTTGCAGGACCATCCCCTGTTTCCCTTTTGGCGTTTTTCCGGCTGTTGCAACGTTTGCGCGCTGGGGAACTGTTTCTGTTAATTGTCGATAATTCACGATGCGGTGGAATCGACGAATTCGTCGCGTCGCACAGTTTAACGAACGCATTGTTTTCGTGCCGCGTGGCTGTGCCGGATCCTGTTGAGAATTTTCCGCGATCATTGGCTCGATTGTGAGTCGCACTTTCGGACAATTGATCTTGCGTTTCGTTCCGGAGCCAGTCGATCCCGTCAATGAGAGTAATAATTGATGCGAGAGTAATTAACTAAAGCAGCAAGCTTATCAATTCATCGGGCAAAGTTTGACACGCTTTGTACGATATATTTTCAAGCACGTTTTTCGCGTAGAAAAGATCAAGCTCGCCGACGATGAATCGTGTTATTTTCAAGCCGATAGGCAAAAAATTAATTAACGTGGTGGCAGAGTTCTTTAAACTATCCGACAGAGAGTATACTGCCCTAGGATGTTGAAACGGCTCTTGTTTTCCATATCGACTCGCCGCGTAAATTGCCAAACCCCTTTCTCGAAATATAAAATAGGAAAATTTCCTGGACGATGACTGTTCCGGGGCAGGAACCGATCGATCTTCCGGGATCGCTAGACGAGCTTTCGATTTCCGGCTGGAACGTCTCGGCCAGGCGGATAAGGAACGACAAATGGACATCGTTTAACCCAGATAGATAAAAGCTGGCCGTATGCGTGTCCACCGGTTACGTTTCCACGGGAAAAGATTCGTGTACATAACGAGGCTGAGCTTTACGAGGTTGTTCGGTGGGTTGTAATTCAATTTAATGCCGGGATCGCCGGTTGCTCTGTCGGTTCACCGGGACCTCGTCGACGGCTGCCTTCGAATTACGGGTCACGAACCAGACATCGTGGAAGCCATTCCCGAAAGCTGGATTTCTTCCCGCTTGTTCTGCCCGCCGTTCTGTCCTTTTTTCGTCGATAGAGGAAACCCGGCTCGACCACCACCCTGGCAATTCTCGCGAGGATTTTATTGTGCGTAGTAATGTCGTCCGCTGATTTAAACGTGGACCACGTTTCGAATCCACGAAGATTGCCTGGTACCTTTGGTTAACACTCCGAGGAGCTAATTAAATCGGGCTTATCTCTAACTACGAACGGAGGAGGATACTTTGAGTCCGCGGTCGCAGGCAAGTTAAACTCCAACTTCAAAAATAAAAAAAAAGAACCGATGGAAGAGTAGCAAGTGTTTTTTTTTTTAGCGTAGCGTTAATTAAGCGTTCCGTTACTGTTCCTCGCGAGTTAGCAATCTGCACGGTGTAAATCGTGCAATCGGTTGAACGAACCAGCTAGGGAACGGAAGCGGAATAGGCGACCGTGCTAATATTTACACTTGTTACTCCCAGAAATACAACGGGACCAGACATTGCATTTGGTTTTTGGTATCTTCCAGGTTGGTTTCTCGCCAGCAACGGTTCCCGCCTTCGGACAGCTCGTAGCGATCGCAGTTCGCTTCTCCGCGGCCTGTCGCTGCCGGTGTGAAGAGCCGTTCCGATGATCGGGCGGACGATCTTCCTGGTGCTGTGGACCGTTTCCCTTTCGCCGAGTCTGATACAGGGGTTGGAGGATCGCGACAGGAACGATTTCACGGGGAACAACGGGAGCAGCAGGCTGCTCGGGAGTCGCTCGCGGCGACCGAGGGCTCTTGTCTTTCCTGAAGCATCTCAACTTCTGGTACGTAGAACTCCGCGGCCAATCGAGGATTTACTCGCGCGTTATTCGAGGGCTCGCGATCGGTCTCCGTTCCTTTTTTCCACGCTGCAGCGGCCGATCGAGCGATCTCGCACAAGTGCTCTCTTTTTACTCGTTAACCCGGCTGTTTACAATCAGGCCGAGGGTTAATTGGCGTTACAGATATTACTCCGGCGGAGTGGAAAGATAAATTGTTTAATAATCATCCTCGCGGCGCGGATGTTTCGTTTGGCTACTGTAAACGATCAGAAGGTTGGCCGTTCGTATTCTCGCGGGGGCTTTGGATCTTCGCCGGAAGCCGGAAAGCCTCTTACACGGTAGGAAAAGCTTTGTCGGCACCCGCGGCTGCCGGGTCCGCGCTGATTATTATCCATTCGTTCAATTATTCCCAAAGAGAAACGTAGCACGCGGCGACTAGGGTGGCTCGAGTGAAACCACTCGACGTTTACTACGCTGCTTCTTGAATAGTTCTCGGCCTTCCCACATGTCCCAGGCTCATCCAATTTTCTATCCAGCCTGTTTGGAAACGGTCGTCCTTCGGATTACAACCGCGCGGCTTGATAGGATGAACGGGGCCGTAACCAGAGGCTTATGGATTCGCAGTTGAATCGCCTGGATCGCTGAATTTTGCTTTGCACGGTGGAGGAGTTACATAGATAGACCGAACTTTTTCTTCGCTCACTTTCGAGGGCCCATTTTGCAAACTGCTTCAAATGCACGACCGAGCGCCGATTCAAAAAATCTATTTGCCAATTGGCAATTGCCAGGACGGCTACTAAGTAGTAATCCGTAGCGAAAGTCGGCCAGCAAAGTGCGTGCAACGTATTCCGATTGCAATTTCCCTGACTGGTATCACGGTACGCCTTCCACCTGCCCTTTCAGGGCTCGCTCGCCCAATTTCTGCACCAGGTGGACAGCTATTCTGTTCGCGCGCATGTCGAATCTCGTATACATATTCATGTACACACGGGGCAGTCACATACGTAGATGCTGTATGAATTTTCGATAAAACCTCGAATTTCCACGGAGAATCGTTTACGGCCGCACGTCTGCGGGGGTGGGGTACAGTTTAACGAGATTCGATCAGGGCTCGCGGGTGGTGGGGTGCAAAGCATTTTTGCATCCAACCTCGGACTGCTGCTAGTCGAGATCGATACACTTCAAAGAGTACACCGATACGCTCGTGGCTACTGGCACTAATTGCATAGCATTCGCGGAGAGGGGCCACTCGCTGTATCATCGTCGAGCCTCGCTATTCCGATTCTATCCGCTGTAATTCCATGATTTATTTTGATGTGTCCGAATCGAGAAAACGGATTGGGAGACCAGACCTCCCGTCTAATAATAGATCTCGCTGTGATTACAGCTGATATTTGGCCTGGGTACCCCGTTGCAATTGAACTACGAGAGCCTGATCGTCGGGATCTTCACGAAGATCGTCTACAATATGCCGGCCAACGCGTCGGACTACACACTCCCCGGAGTCTACTACTCTAGAACGCGGAAAAGCAGATGGAACATCTACAAGGCTCTGGAAAAGGTGTCCGAGCTGTACGGCTTCGCGGGAAAAGCCTGCCTATTGAAATCCATCTGCGAAGCAGCCTCGGCGAATTTCGACGGGACCCACGGTTTACTGGGACAATTGCTGCACGTCTTTTTCACGTAGGTGACCCGAACGATCCCCGCTCTCAAAGCCCACGAATTCGACGTTGTCCCGCGACGAGACGCGTTACGACAGGTAGAAAGAGTAACATGTTTGGAGAACGCGAATAAAACTCGCGACGGCCTGCCGCTGAAAACGATGTTACGATGACGTTGTAGTTAACCGACGGATTTGCAAAGGACCGTGGCGAGGGATTAAGCGCTCGGTCCGCGTAATGCGGCCCCAATTAACGCGCGGGATGCTGCGAAATAATCTCGCGGTTCTTCCGAGTATCAGGTCGCGTTATCGATCCCGTAGAATCCGCCGCCGCCTCTCCCTGAGAGGAACCCCCTGAAACCTTTTCTAAGGCCGTTTCACGCGACGGGGTGACTGCGCTGCGGATCTGTCGCGGCGACGATTATCATTTTTCAGTGCTTCAACGTAGATTCGATGAAATTCCAGGCCTTCTAGCACTGACGAGAGGTACGACGAGCACGGGGATCGAGAGTATCACGCGGCTCAGCGTTTGGGCGAGCAGATGCCGACGGAAAACTGCCACGCCCTTTATCCGGAATGCCGCAGGAGTATCCTCGACGTGTTCTCCACGGTGATCTCGTCAGCCACGGACGCTGAACCACAGGATGTCGAGGGAGAGCAGCACACGGGAACGGATTGATATAATAGAGCTACGAAACTTGGTGTTTGTAATTTATTAACAGACAAATATACATTATTCTTCCAAAAGCCGGAAGATCGAAAAGAAGCCATTATCGCAGCGAGTTGAATTTCTTGCGGCGCAGCCGAACGCTCGATTATTTCCAAACGATGCCTTCTCGTCCCTTCGAAGCGTGTGCGGCGTTCCTCAAGGTGTCGAGCCACCGTGAAAGCATTTCTTAACCGTGCACCGACTTCCACGAGGATTCCGCCGCGCTGAGTTCCTAGCCCGGAGTTTCATTTCCCTAAAAGTAACCGCAGCAATCGTCGAGTTTCGCCCCGGCAGTTCGTCGGAATCCGAAATTAAAGAATCTTCAGTGTTCGCGGACTTGTGCTCTCCGCTTCAAAACGAACCGACCATCTTAGCCGCGATTTCGATTAAGATTCTTGGGCTTGTCGGAAGTTTCGACTGCGTCTCTTTAAATAAGAAACAAATCCTTCCATCCCTGCTTCAGCTTGCATGTTCGCAAGTCGAAGAATAATCCTTTTTCTTAGGAGAGGGTGCGATTACCTTCGGATGCTGGAGGAGTAAGTCACTTTCGAGAACCGGTTGGAACTTGTACGTGATTTACGCGGTCGTATAAGTCTTGAATTAGGGACGAATGGGCGATAGAAATGTGCGTGAAATTCCGCTCCGGATTCTTATCGACTGTTATCGATTCGCTCGTGGTAAATCGTACGGAAAGTGGAGTCCGGAGAATTCCGTCGCGCTGGACGTCGGTGAACCGCTTGCAAAACGATAATAGCCGGTGTTATAGCACTTTAAAAAGCATAGTCCATTACCGCGCAGGGTGAGCCAAGTACGCGCGCCGCTTAAAAGCTCGAAGGAAAGTATGTCGGAGAGAGACGAACAGGGAGAGAGAGAGAGAGAGAGAGCAACGGAGATCGTCAACTGCGTGTACGGTGTGTATAATATAGAAGAGAAAATAAAAACAAGAAGAGCGTCGTATCTTTAAAGGAGCAAAATGTTTGCCCTCGGGATGCCAGGGATAAATGCTCGTATCATTATTTTCTATTATTCAATTATTTTACTCGAGGCTCTGCCGTTCATTTTTGGCTACCTATTTCATTGAGAAGATAGACATTCCACGTAGCTCAGGCTCTCGTGTATATTTTAACGGAATCGCTCTGCAACTTTACGCATTGCAACGCGCGTGCTCCGGGCATAGGGTAACTGGCGGCGTGGCAGCGTGAAAATATATCGTTGCAAAATAGAAAAAGGTGTGCCTTGTAATCCAACTCTTGCTGCCTGCCGGTGCTTGTAAAAATACAGAATATTTTCGCGGTCGCATTTTTCACCGTTTCACGAGCCCCGTGGTTCTAGCTTCGAATCCTCTGATTCCCCGAAATTTATGTTCGTTCGCGCGAATTCATCGCGCTTCTGTCCTTTATTTTTGCTCAAGTTTCATCTGACCCCAGCAGACGCGGAACCGATACACCTTCCGATGAATAAATTCAATTACCGAGAACCAATAGCCCGATCGTGGGAAATTAATGACGTGTTCCATCAATCATACGCGATGCGATTTACGAACAAGCAACGAGTATTCGATTACGAAGGAAATCGAAAATACGACTAAACGACGAGAAACAATAGATCAGCGAGCAGTTCGCGGTACTACTTTCTATTCGTTAATATTCTGCTCTGCCACACGATAGTGTGAACGGTTCCGCGAGACGTGTTTCCTCCACTGTATTTTTCATTCGTGGTCTTCGGAGCAGCGGCAGAAAGTAACGACGAAAGAATGAAGGGGCGCAAAGCGGGAAAACGGCCAACTCTTCGCGAAGGATGCTTTGGATTCTCCGGCGCACTGCGAGATAACTCTCTGCCTCGTGAAAAGATACGTTCCGCTCCTGTTTTTCCTCTCACCCGCTGCTTCCCGCATTTTTTTTCTTTATTTCAGTCAAATCTAGTTCTTGGATCACGCGGAATGAGAATGAACGCGTTTCTCGCGAGGCAAAAGTACAGTGACATATCTTTCACCCTTTCCTTTCGATGCCACTTTGTCGGCTGACCCGTTACAAAATTTTCCTTTCGCAGAAGCCTGCTCTATCGAACTACGTCCATGTCTTTTTGTAGGCCGAATTTATGTTGCGATCGTAGTAATTTGTTCTGGCAATCTTAGTGTTGTCGCGGGATATTGATACGCTAATAGCGGCGGCGCACGGATACGAGATTTCCCACCAAAAAAATGTATAACAATTTTGTGAAAGTATCCTTGGATCGAATAGCGGTTCCCCAGGAAGCGAGCTATCGTAATTTTCCAGGGAGATCCTAAAGGAAGGTCCTTCGGAAGGAGCAGCGTAATCGGATCACGTCGTGGTTCGCTTCTAAAATTCAGGACCTTCGAAATGTCTTTTTCTTGTCCCCTCCAATTACCGTCCTGGGAGATTTTCAGTTCCTCAGTTCGTTCTCTTTGCATTCCGCGCACCTGCACACCATACCATGAAAGCATTCCCTCGATAAAACGTCATGCTGGGCCATACTCTCGAATATCCTGCATAGGAATTCTTAAACAAACTGGATCAGGCTGAATCGATTTAATTTTCGTTTCAATTGAACACTGTTACGATGAACCATCGAAGCGAGCCCTCCGCGTCTTTCTTATCGTTAATTGGAAATTAAGTAATACAAGGGGAAGAGAGAACGAGCGCGCAACCGCAGAATTAAAGGTAAATGGTGTATCGTTTTTACCATCCTCCCCCTGACATCTACGTATTACTTCCGGCGTAACGTATCGTTTTTATCGCGCCATCGTTACGACCCTTTATGAGCCGACGTGAACGTAAAATAAGTGCGACGGTCAGAGTAATCTCGGCTACGAGCCGATGAAAAAGCTCGCGGGGGTGCGTGCTTTCAGGGAAACGCGTCGACGACGAAAGACCAGAGTCGCCGCGTATCGATCCCCGCGGAGAACGGACTTTGCCCAAAGATCCAGGCGTTCCTCCTTGCCCTTCCTCTTTTCTCTTCCAAAATCTCTCTCCCTCGGCCAAGCCATTATTTATCTCCTTCGCTTCCTGTTCGTTTTTACTTCGGACTTGACACCGATTGCACGTGTCGCCGAAACGGCCCACGCTCGATTCACGGCTGCCGGAACTCGGAGGGCAAATTGAAATTCGCCGGGCAAACCAGTCGTCGTGTGTTCAATTTCGTCTCGGGGCTACGTTGCGACGATCGAGCTCGTTATTCTCTGTTAAACGAACGGTAAAACGGAATTCGTTCCCTACTTTTGAGCAACACTTTTGTTATCCACTTCTCTCTGTGTTGCATTTTGTTTTTTTTTTTTGTTTGCCGCCAAGGAGTTTCATTCCGCGACGTTGCTGAAAAGCTGATTGCGAAAGTTCAAGACGAAATAATCAAAGGGAAATAAAATAGGATTCGAGCAGCGTATCCTCGCGTTCGCAGTTTCTTGCTCCTCCTCGTGCTCTTTGCATCGGGAACGAATGCCCCCAACGGAGACAGTATACGTTAGCGTTATCTCAAAGCTTTAACTCTCCTCCTCGGAATTGATTCTCCGCAAAAGGTAGCGAGACAGCTTTCCGAATGTCCATGGATCGGGGGCTTGCGTTTCCCGGTAAATTTCCGTGAAGCTTGAGAACACGATACGGAGCAAAGGAGAACAGAGAAATAGGATAGGTAGGAAAGGAATCGGGGTGCTCGTTCCTCGTGACCAATCGTCATCATCCTACCCCGGTCTGTCTGTTGAATCGAAGGGTCTTGGAGAAATAGAAGTTCTTTCCAATTACCGTAGAGTAATGATACAGTATCAATTTTCTGATTACCGACATTCGAGGATGAGCTTCTTCGGATTATTGCCAGTTCGGAATTAATTTCTTTTAGCATAACCTCTCATTTTTTTTTTAATAGGCATACAATGCAAAGAACGGAGACAGGCATTCGGCTCGCGCATCCTGCGATGAGATTTTAATTTATCTTCGGTCGTTAATCACTCCGCCGTTGGAGGCGGAATTAATTGAAGCTGTTTAACGGTCGGGATCGAACAATTATTGGATTTACAACGCTATCGCTGGCAGGGTTTAAGTTGAAACGCCGATGAATCGAGTGCCGTTTTTTTTTTCCAAGCAGCAACCCCTCGCGTTACTCCGATAAAACGCGCCCCTGTTTGTTGGCCTTTTCGATTCGACGCGATTTAATCGAGGCAGAAATTTTTCTCCCTTTACTCGTGTAACGTCTAATTGTGTTCGCGTTAGAAAGTTTATTTCAAAGAACAGCGCGACGCATCATTTCGCTGCGAGACTGAAATGATTTCTTTTTACATCCCAGACGAACTTTCCTCTCAGGTTGATTGCATTTCCAAAACGGGAATCGACGTCGTTCAATTTCGTACTAACTAATAATTCACCTCCCCGGGGACATCTCGGAATTTTTCGCCGTGCTATAATTTCGAATTGCGAACGCAAACACGGCGCACCGAACTCTTCTGCCATGAATTCCAGCGTTCATTATCGCATTGCCATGAACTGGTCGAGCGGCTGTGAGGGAATAAGCGGCCATTCGCTGCCAGTTCGTTGACCAGTGATCCGAAATCAGCATTCAATTACTCCGGTAAAACGTGTCGCCGAGCTCTGTGCTTTTCCCTTCATTTATTCGTCAACATGCGTCGTTTGTTTGTTACTGCGGCCGCGGTATTCAGCTTCCTCTTGCCGAGAAGCGAAGCAATTCTCCTCTATCCCGAGAAGACCTTATTTCAGGTAATTATTTCGCAATAATCCACGGTCGTCTTAAGTTCCTCTGACGCTACAATCTTTGGCCATCCGTTTCCTCAAACATTTGTCGGCGCCTGTTGGCGCGCGAACGCCGATGATAAAACCAGTAACGACGCTTCTCATCTTCTTAGACAGCCCGTAAAACTGATTAAGCTCGTCGCTAGGATAATGAGCACTCGCTCGCGAGATTTCCTCCAGATCGTGGCCCTGTTTTGCATTGAATTCTTAATGCTTTTGGATTAAGACGGTCGAGCATCGACGGACCTATGCTTTTTCATCGTTCGCCTGCGACTAGCGCGAAAAATAGCGACTCCTCCTTCACGAGGAGTCTCCAGGAGACCTTTGAATAAACGATCTTGTAAAAGAAAGTTAAAAGTGTGTATCGATAGCAGTCTTTGGGAACTGGTACCGAGGCTGCTTTTAAATAAATCAAACAGAAACGTGAAGCGGCGAAAGTCCGGTGCAAGATTATCCTTCGAGGGTGCTCCAGAGCGCGGATGCTTAGTATTTGATAAGATACTATTGGTTACCAAGTGTTTAATAAAATATTCCTTACCTCCTTGCTCGAGTTTGTCTTTGAGCTTCTCTGCTCGTTTAATCGAATTACTATAATTACTTCCCCAGTACGACGGTTTAATTTCGTGAGCTCTCGAGTGGATATAACTTTGTAGCACGCGTGTTTTATTAATTCTTTCCTTTATTGATTTCCCTAACAACAGCAGATAAAAACGATATTTCCCGTGCAATTTCTTTACTTGATTCCGCGATCTTTTCCCGAACACGCGTGAATCTTTGGAAAACGACTCGGGCCAAACATCCGAGCACCAGCTTACTTTCATTCCCCGGTCGAATTTCTTTCTCCACCGCAGCGGGAAAGTTGCTTCGCGGAAACCCCGATCGTACCTCCCTCATCCGCGTCTCTGCTCGTTCCATTTTTCAGTTCACGATCGGCGTCTCAGTCCCGGTATCCATGAGCAAAAGGGGTAACGTGGTGTTCTCGTCGGCATTCCAATTCAATTATAAACTTCCGTCCAACTTGTCGGAACTCGAGCCTACGATAATACCGGCGAGGAAAATAAGGGATCTGAGACTGCGGGACACCTACGCAGCCATCGAGGATTCATTGAACCAGTGAGTATTTTGTCCTGCGCCGAGGATCTTTTTTTTTTTTTTTTAAACGACGCATCGCGAACGCGTCGGGGCGCTTTAACTAATTTCAATTTCACAATCTCCTCTTGAACGGTGTACAACTTTATTCGATCTACGACGGGGTTAGAGGGTGGATAATGAGTTTCTCGGCTCAGAAACGGGGCAGAGAAGCATGGGGACCCCTCTCAGGAATTCCCTTTCACCGTTTTATAAAACCAATATCATCTCGCGGCGGCACGGTTCGCCGAGGTGCTCGCCACCGTGCGACTTCCTAATAAAATTACTTTTACACCACCGTCCAGTTACGAGAAAGGAGGGAAATGGCGAGGAGCAAAAAGCGTTGGGATCGTGCAGAACGTCTCTTGCGGAGGAGGGAATAAATACGGAACGGGATGGAAATAAAAATTGATCGTTTTTTTTTTCTCCTCTGCACAGGCATAGCTGGGGAGACGGAAGGGAGTGTCTTTTAAGGACCATTTGCGAACTCGCGGAGACACCGTTTGACAGAACACGCCAAGACGTCCTCGAGGAGGTGATCCACTTAATTTTAACGTAAGTTCGTTGCGACGAATCGCGCTTTGACTCCCGCCGAGAGTACACCCCGTCAAGGCGGCTCGCGTACTTTCCGAAACGAAATTCATTTCTTGGAGGAGCTTCCGGTTAATGAGTTCCGCTGGAAGTCCCTAATGGCTGTCCTGTTCGCTTGCGACAAAATAGGGCCGACGATGTGGCGTAACGAAGCACGAACAGACTAGGCTAATGCAGTAAATCCATGTCGCGCGAACAGAACGTCGTGAAACTTTGAAGCGCGTTCTTGTCATTTTTGCTCTTCGCTTACCGCATATTCCTGTCATTTAAGTTGCATCAATTTCCGCGGTTCTCTAGAATTCCGTAGCAATGAAATTGCGAGGTGGTATATTAGTAACGCGAGGGATAGGGGAGATTTTATTAAGGGTACGTGGACTGTGAGGTAACGAGGGAAGATGAAATTAGTGGTATATCGGCAGGAAAGGTCGGTAAAGAATCGAGGGGTCATTTGAACGATCGACCCGACGTCCTGGAAAATCAGCCACGAATTTACCATTCGGTACGCGGCCGTGTGTAGTCGAAGGAAATTGCAACCGAGTCGGTAGCTGCGCTCTAATTGCAACGAAGTTAGGCGTGTGCATTAAGCTTCTAATGGAAGGTGTTTCGCGTAGGTTTTCGCTTTGTAGCGTGCCCCCGTGTACACGCGTCGCAGTAAAATTTCTCCCAACGTAATCCTGCTGCGAAATGTACGAAACAATCGCCAACTAACGCTCGTCGAATCTCAATGATACTAGTTTGCAGCCGTTTCTGTTTAGTATTGCATCGGAGCAGCTGCAATTTCCTTCGATCTCTCCACATATACGTTTCCCCTAAATTATACATTTAAATGAAACACAGGCATGAAAGAATAAAGATCTATCGTTTACTGATAACAATTTCTCAATCAGGCCCAGCGAGGATTCATCGGAGGCGGCTAATTCCACGCAACAGATCGCCGATCAATTATATCAGGAAGCGGAACGATTGGGAAGATCTGGCGGTGATTGCATCCTGTCCTATCCCGATTGCATCGAGTCACCTCTGGAATCGTTCACGAGGATCGCATTCCCTTAGGATACGGTGAGTTTAAACGTCAACGCCTTGCGCCGCATAATTGATTCCTACCTAACGTTTACGAACAGATTCTCGTGTATTGTTTATTGGCTTTGCTCTCTGACACTTGCGCGATTTCATCTATCTTTCAATCGCGATAGAACTATCGACGTGTCTGTATCGGCGAAATTGGTTGCTTGGAGAGAAATGCTTTCTGTATCTTTTCTTTCGTGACACGATGGCGTTATTATATGTATATATATCTTTGTGTGTGTGCAGATCTCCTCCTGGATACGGATAAAAGGACAGCACGAAGAGGAGGCGCAAGGAAGCATTTTGCGACTTTTTCTATTAAAATTTATGCAAGCCTTAGTCGTAAGATTTATTGTAAATTTATTTCATAAGTTTATTCTAATTATTTAGTATAGATTTAGATTATTCTGAGAATTAAATTATTATTATTAGTTTATTGATCTAGTTAGACTATTGTCAATAGATTATTATTTCATAAGGTTATCTTAATAATAGATTATTATTAGTTTATTGATCTAGTTAGACTATTGTTAATAGATTATTATTTCATAAGATTATCCTAAAACTATAGTTTTAGCTTCTTTATTTCAATTTCAACATTTATGTAACCTGTATATCTTTAAACAATTTGAATAAACCTCGAATAAACAAAATTCACTTGCATTCTTTACTTTAATACCTGCCTGCTCCTAGAATTACCTACTTCGCTTCCTCACACAAGTATCTTTGTAAAAAACACCTTTTGGCAACATTGTTGCTAATAAGCGATTCCGCAAAATCATGTTCTGGGAAATTCTTGGAAATGACGTCATATTCCAGGAATTGGTGACATGAAAAATCTCCTCGCAATATTATGTTCTCCTAAAACAAATTGGCGATTTCGAGCACGAGGGATTCCGTACAATTAAGTTCTGACAAATTCTTGGAAAATGACGTCACTTTCCAGGAATCGGTGAAATGAAAGACCTCCTCGCATATCATGTTCTCCTGATACAAATTGGCGATTTCGAGCACGAGATTTTGTAAAAGCTGCTGCTGGAAATGTTTTGGTTGTGACGTCATCAATCATGAACTCCGGATACCTCCTCGCATATCATGTTCTCCTAATACAAATTGGCGATTTCGAGCACTTGGGATTCCGTAAAGTCCAGTTTTGGGAAATTCTGGGAAATGACGTCACGTTCCAGGAATCGGTGAAATGAAAGACCTCCTCGCATATCATATTCTCCTGATACAAAATCGTGAATTTCGAGCACTTGGGATTCCGTAAAAGCATGTTCTGGGAACTTCTTGGAAATGACGTCACGTTCCAGGAATTGGTCAAATGAAAGACCTCCTCGCGTATCATGTTCTCCTAATACAAATTGGCGATTTTCAGCAAATGGATTGCCCGAAATTCACGATTTTGTATTAGGAGAACATGATACGCGAGGAGGTCTTTCATTTCACCGATTCCTGGAATGTGACGTCATTTCCCAGAATTTCCCAAAACTGGACTTTACGGAATCCCAAGTGCTCGAAATCGCCAATTTGTATTAGGAGAACATGATATGCGAGGAGGTCTTTCATTTCACCAATTCCTGGAATGTGACGTCATTTCCAAGAATTTCCCAAGACTGGACTTTACGGAATCCCAAGTGCTCGAAATCGCCAATTTGTATTAGGAGAACATGATATGCGAGGAGGTCTTTCATTTCACCGATTCCTAGAATGTGACGTCATTTCCAAGAATTTCTCAGAACCTACTTTTACGGAATCCCCTTTGCTCGAAATCGCCAATTTGTATTAGGAGAACATGATACGCGAGGAGGTATCCGGAGTTCATTATTGATGACGTCACAACCAAAACATTTCCAGCAGCAGCTTTTACAAAATCTCGTGCTCGAAATCGCCAATTTGTTTTAGTAGAACATAATATGCGAGTAGATCTTTCATTTCACCGATTCCTTGAATGTGACGTTATTTCCAAGAATTTCCCAGAACCAGATTTTGCGGATTCTCTTATGTTACCATACATTTCTTACACTTAAAGTTATATGGGATTAGGACATTTATTTACAAGATTCACGCCTCGGAATTTTGCAATTAAAGTTCCTCCACGTATCTTGCATAAGGAATTGGAGTAGGCCTTCCAAGGAGTGAACAGGTGTTAAAAAATGATGCGTTAAATTTCTTTAATTGGAGATTTATTAAATAATTTTGATATGTACAAATTACAGAAGTAGTGATGTAACTTAAATGCTATTTAATTATACTTATAAGCTACGTTCGAAAGAAGTATAATGTTATTATAATAATTAAAAAATAATACAACTATTAATATAGCTTATACAGATTCAAATACGAGAGCTGCACGATAAGATAGTTTACATTTACATAATAAAATAGACTAAAATAAATGGGAATAAGTTTTAAGTTTGTACTTTGAAATATATTTATAAATATAACTTATGCTACGCAGAGGTTTATCCTTCGGTGTGCGATCGATTCGTGCCCGGTGTGTGGCTCCCGATTCGGCGATCGAGGCTGTAGAGGATTTGGGGTAGGTGATCCAGAGCAATAGTGGTTGAACCATCTGCACAAAATATAATAATTAAAAGTAAAGAAAAATATACATCAGATGTTTCAGTACGAATGAACATTCTAATACCTTTCACACGTTGCTGATGAAAAATGTTCCTCTTTCTGCTGCTCCCTCTTTCATGCTGGCCTTCTTAGAAATTTCGGTAGCTCTGCCTCGACGTGCAAACTTTTCCGACAGTTCTGCTAGCGTACACTTCGGCGGCGCATCCGCCAGCATGTTGTCGCCGGAAAATGCATCCTGTCTTCCCCGTTTGTTTATACATTTCGGTCCCTTTGTCATCCAGGAGGAAGCGGCAAGTTTCAGCGCACGATCTTCGGGTGGCCGAAACTCGTTCCGGATTCCTCTACTTATTCAGAGAAGTTGTCGCAGTTCTGCTCTCCCGAGGGCGTTGGACGTTGCTTCGTTTACAGTTCGAGGAAACTGTGATTATGAGAAACACCCTAATGGGTGCTGGAAGCCAAAAGTATTTGCCAGCCTATTTAAAAAAATCATGATGTTTCCCTTACGTATTAACAAATCGACGGGCGGGCGATTTCGCGTGACCGGACGGGCGAGGGAGATAGAAAAAGGAGCGAATCGTGTGATTTTCGTTCGACCGAGAGGAGAAAATTAGCTCGTTTGAATGGCTGCAGTCAGTCGTGAAAGCCTCGTGTGTAACTATGGTTCAAGTTGACAGATGCCAAGTTAATTTCGCCACGGAACTGCAAGTTCTAGCGGTACGACGATTCGACAGAAACTGGTTGCGAGAGTTTCGTGATAGTTGCGTGCCTTTGTGCTCGACTGTAGGGGACAAAATTGCATTTCAGATTGGGCCGGGGCCTTCTTTCGACGTGAGGAAACCGTGTACCTTGACGGGAAACGAAGAAAGTCTTAACGAGAAGTAGGAAATAAGGAGCGAAACGATGGTGTTTATTCAGATGAAAGTGGATTGGAGGCAGTTCCTGTTGCTTCTGTCGACGATGGGACAGATTCAGGGAAGCGAAAACGAGCAACTTCGAGAGGAAAGGCAAGCGCTGTATCCCCCGCCACTTGTTTATCCTTTCGGTGGCAATTTCAAGGTATTTATTTATACTTGGACGAGGTGGCGATGAAGCTTAATAATAGCGTCTTCGGGGCTGATGAAATTACTCTATAAAATACGGCTGCTCGTTCAACGATATAACTAGCGTTAATTGGAATCACCCCTCCGCCGCTTTCTAATTATTAAATAACTCGACGTGCAGTGAAACCAATTTTGACACGACCGGCTCACTGTACAGACGTCGTAATTGTTTCCCGAAGGGTGTTCGATCAGGAGATTTTCCAGCAATGGAAACGAGGGTGGCAAATATTTGGGCGCTCGCCTTGAGAGGAGGCAGAGAGAACTGGCATGAAATAAAATTCACCGTTTCTGGGTCAGTATGTATCTAGACACGCAGAGCTGCACTGCGTCAAAAGCGCAGCTCTACAGCGAGATGGAAAAGGAAAACGGCGGAGACATCTTCAAAGAAGAGTGCGGCGACTTTGCATTACTTCGATGTCTTCGCGCGCGGAAGTGAAAATTGGACGTCTAAAGCTTGCTATCTTATCAAGGGGACGATTACAAAGTTTCGCCATGCATGGAGCTGCTTTTTCGTTAGGATCGCTTCGAACAAAGCCGCAAAAACCGAGATGCGTTCGTCGAATTTAACGCGAACATATCATTTTCTGCTGTTTCCTTGCTACGCCGCGAATACGGTGCAGCTAGTCGTGTAACTACGTTTGCTTTCCCTCGGGAACAGTAATAAGGCCATTCGTGCTGTACGTTTGATTCCGTTTCCGCTGGTGATTTATTTCATTACATCCGGCACGTTTGTCTCTCTTCTGCAGCGATTCAACAGAAAGCCGAATCGAAGAGAAAGCTGGAAGAAACTACTTTATCCAGCTCATCTTTGGCTTTCCTTTTCTCCAACAGCTGAATTCTTTAAGAGCGCTAAAGTCCCTCGCGTAGTATTCTCTCTTCCTTTAAATTCTGACAACTGTATAAATATTCCTGAGTTGGAATATTACAATGATTTATAATTCCCTTGAACGATAAGAAATCGAAGCTAAGATAAGGATATAGCATTATTTCTTCCTGCTTTCATTGCGCGTCTATTGTTCATGTAAAGTTCAGATAGATCAATCGTCAGCCTCAGGAGAGACGAAGATTTCTCCAAGTCGGATCTGACATCCATTCAATGCTCGCACCTGTACGTTTATTGAATTTCTGTCAAGCTAATTGTGGGCTTTGCAACACCGGTGCAACTGTCTGGCAAAACCTTGGTCTACAGCCAAAACCTGCAGTTCCAATACCCGCTGCCAAACAACGCAACCTTCTTCGACAACTTCTTCAAGGATTCGTCACGAAGACGGCGCGAGAGAGCGGCCTGGAACGAGAGGGCTCCTCTCTACGATATCCTGCGGCAAGAACTAGACAGGTGTGCCCATGCTTTAACGCGCGCAATCTCGTTTAATTTTATTATACAGAATAATTTTCCGCCGCGTCGCATGACGGACGAGCGATCGTTAATAATTCTCCGGCGATTTTTGCGACAGAGAATATTCCCGCGATAAGCATCGGCGACTAATTCGCGTTATCGCTGCGTGCAAGTTTAATGAATAGTTAACGCAATGCGCAAACAACGGTCGGGGTGGGATGTGTATTCTGTTATCGCGCGATGCTAAAATTTAATCACTCCGACGCGTAGCGACATTAAATATTCAGCACATAAACGTGTCACGATGGAATTGTTATCTTACGTTGAGTGATTCCACTCGATGTCAATCAGCAATGATTTCCCGCAGGCGAAACATCGATGGAAAGGCTTGCCTAATGAAGAATATCTGCGAAGCCGCTTCTACGTCATTGAGGGACGACGGATTAGTCGGGGAATTGTTACATTTATTGTTAACGTAAGATCATGCAGCGATACTACCGTGCAGAGAATCTTTCATTTTAAATACTAACGCATAATTTTAGCCCTGATCACGGCGATACCTCAACGATGGACGAAATGTATCTGAGAGCAGCGGCGGCTGGAAGGAGACGCGAAAACTGTTCAATCATTTATTCCGCGTGCCCGGATGGCTTGGGAATTTTGGACAGGATATCGACTGTTTATTAGCGCTACTAAGTGCATCTCACATAGAGCAATCACTTTGCTCACACCAAGTATGATAAACACCTTTCCACCTCGCCTCCTGTTGAGAATATAATACTCAGCTGTGCGCATTATATCAACTTTGCGCTTCGCCCGAGTGATGAAATAAAGTAGCAACTTTCGCGCGACTTTCTTCGCAGGGTTCTCATTAATTAAAGCCGCGCGTGTAAAATAATTTCATAGAAGGAAACGCTCTTTGATCTCGTTCGGCGCACTTTCCATCTTGGTCCTTTAACGTCTCACTTTCTCGCGTTTCTTCCTGCCGGAATACTTTCGCATTAAAGGGGGAGGTTAATCAACCGGAGGGGAGAAAAGAGAAGCGTGAGCTCGTTGAGTTTATAGAACTCTTTTGTAAGCCACAGAACAAGAATTTAGGGATATTTTCTCGGGCGCAAATCGAATCGAGCGTTTCTCCCATCGCCAGTGGTTGAACATTAATTTGCGCGAAAGCCCCCTGTGGTCATCGAACTAGCTTTTAGTCCGGCTTGCAAACAATTCGAATTATCGTCATTGCTCGGCTGGCTGAATTGCTCGCGCTAGTTGTGGGGGGCTGTCGAATGCACGAACGTGATTGGATATCTGTCGGGAATAAAAAAAAAAAAAGAATTGGGGAAGAAATCGTCAAGAATGATTCTCAGTGGTCCTGAGAGTGACGCACACCGTCCATTGTTACGGGGCGCTAATCAAACCGCGAGATATTCCTGTTAAAGCAAGGTGAAAGTACGAAAACTACGGCCGTCCGAATTTCACTTGAGAATCTCTCGATTAATTGAAGCGAAAGTGTCTGTAAAGTTTGTCCTATGTATGTTCTTCCAAATGATCTCGCGCATAACGAGAGGTTTTAAGATGTTCAACAAGAGGGAAAAATGGCAGCGGCAGTTAGGTGGGGACCGAAGCACCGTTATCGATAACCCAGGGCAACTCTGTCTGGTCGTGCGACTGCAATTCCATCAGAGGAAGGATCCCGGAACAGGCTGGGAGCGTTTGGTGCAGGCCGCAGTGGGAGACTCGCGAGGACATCTTGGCCGAGGGCCCAACATCCGCTGATTATGCGTCTGTTGTTCTGCAGCATGCTCTGTTTCACCCTCGTTACCGCGGGCAGACTCGGAGCCGCGGGCAAAGCTACCAGATCTCTGGCGTTCCGAAAGGGCAGCTCCTTTTTCGTGAGTATCGAAATACCCTCTCTCTCTGTATCGTCACGGTTGATTTATCAAAGGACGTTCACCGATTCTAACTAGCTTTATTAATCGTCAGCCACGTGAACCGCGTTCGCAGAATATAATTGAAATCTTAGAATTGCCAGGCATGTTTACGGGCCGCGTCGCGGCTTCCGCGGTCGTGGCACATGCGGCAGAAATTCGTGCACCATATGTACGGGAGACCGGGACTAATGTAAATCGATCGTCAAGTCTGCTCCGCAATGCACACCGCATTAATACGCGATGAAGTTACTCGAATCGCATCGCACGATCTCCCCCGTTTGAGTATAAAATAATTGCCCACGGCTTTGGGAATAAAGTGACTGCACCGGATACAAGCATCCGGAACCATTGCACGCTGGAAGAATTATGCAGTCGCGATGATCCGGTGCACTTACGAAGCGGAGTGCAGCTTCGTATCCTCGATACGGCTGCTGCACGTGCACTATGCATCCCTTCTAACGTACGACACAGGGGCTGAATTTCAGATCACCGTTCGTAAATCGATACCGCCTGCAACGTGCCCCGTGCAATGAGAAAGCGCGAAGGTGCTCCGATAACGGGGACACTGGGATACTTTCGCTGGGAAGCAAGTCGTTTCTCCTTCGAGGAGGGATTGATTGTTTCTGAAGAAAATTAGCAAGACCCGCGCGACACTGACAATGAGTAATGACGCGAAAGAAAGTCTATTCACTCCCTTTCTGGCACATTCTGAAAGGGTATCACGGTGGTTTTTGGACGAGCGCAATTCTGCGCTGTACGCGCGTTCACGTGCATGCATCCGCCTGATCGCGAGACACGGAGATTCATGATGGGACGGGATATTACGTGGCGCATCAGAACTCGCAGAGGGGGCAAAAAGTGCCCCCACGCGCTGACATTAAGAATGCCTGTAAAAATTGGACCAAAGTGTATCGCGCGGAAACGCGGCCGCAATCTATCATTGTTCATCCCCTTTCGACAGCCTGTGAATGCATTCATACGTTTGCCAGAAAATTATGCAACGCGCGGATGTACGCGACCCTCGAACGCGATAGTTTTATTATTTCCTTCCCGACGAATCGAACATGCTTCTAGGACGGCTGGCGAAGAAACAGCAAGAGATTAATCTCTTTGAACAAGAAACAGAAAGCCCATTTTCGTATCTACTGCAGGGCCGGGGCGAAAGGGAGAGCCTGATAAACGACTTGCCAGATTCAGCCAACACCCTGTACAAGAGTCTACGCTGTTACTTACGGCAATAACCTGGCCCGTATACAGTTTAACCGGAGCACTAAACTCAGTAACACCTGCCTCGTCGCTTTGTCCGACCTGCTTCTTGCTTTCGGATCAAGCCGATCGGGTTTAAGCCCTACGCGCTTGTGTCGGTTCGAAATTGAAATGCTCGATCGCGTGGGCCAGACCCTAAATAGAACGCGGGCCTCTTCTACGTTCCCTTCGAAGCAGACTCCTTTTGCCACGGTGCGGAAGACTGTCGAGTTTGCCCCATTTTCGCGTGCCATGCTTTTCCAGATAAAATTCCATCGTGTAGAAGTCAGCGTCTTCAATCATTCATCAACCGCCCTCGTCCCCAGCCCTTTCAACTCGAACCGCAACGAAGCCGCGAGTCGATCTTCGACACGCTCGATTCCGATCACGTATCATCGGACGTGCAGCGCAATCAGAGACGAACAATCGAGCGGCAGAGCAGTTCCTGTTGTGACCGTGACCGTTTCTATCGGTCCGTTCAGTAGCCATTAAGCGGCGGAACGATGGCCGACTATTAACGGGAGGCCTTTGCTCTTTCAGTACAGGGTGAATTACAAGGCGCCCGTACTCCCTACGACGACCATCTTCAACCAGGCAGCTGGTTTCAAGCTGGTATGGGAGCTTCCTACGGGCAACGCAGCAGCTAGAACGGCCAGATCCATCGCAGACGTTCACCAGGCTGCTGAGCTCGTCTACGAAGGGTAATAAATAGCCTAATAGTCTGTGAATAATGCAGAGGGTGGTGCCGAGCTATGGTAGTCGTGCAGAGTCTACTAAATTGCACCGGCGTCGATTCGTATCGAAGGGTCGGTCGAAAAGGGGTGGATGATTCCTGGCCGGCGATTTCCTGGTCTGGGTCACGGGGATCGGCCAATACCGCAGTTGGTCTCGCGTTGCCTTTACCTTCCTTTCCTCGGCCCCTACTTCCACGCCGGTTCAACCCCTTCGACTCGTCCCTCCAGCTCGTTTTCTCTTTGATCTTCAATCATTGATTTTGGTCGATGACGCTCGCAAGGAATTTCATCGACCGGCGAATCTTTTTCAGCCACGGATTCCACGGCAGATCGTGCCTGCTGAAGAATATCTGCCAGACGATGGAGTACGTGAGCAAGAAGGACGGCGCGATCGCGAAGATATTGAAACTGCTGATCGGGTAAGCGAGACGCGTATCGGTATCGATCCACGCGGGAGCGGCGAGTTAATCGTTGCTAATTTCCAGATCGTTCGCGAGCAACAGCTCCAACCTGGAGCCTCTCGACTGCGACGTTCACGTCAAAAATTGTCCCCTCGAGCTGATCGGTATCGACGGTTTTATGGAGTAATAAACGAATCGAAGGGAAAGCCGAGCATCGAGAGCGAGAAAAGGGAAAAATAGAAAATATTGAAATTACATTCCTCTAATGGAATTCCTTCCTTCCGACGTCTTCAATTGTCCATTCCGTGCCCTGACACGAATACCCATCGGCGAGACTCGTTTTATTTCCGTAGCCGACACCGGAAGAGGTTTGTTCGCGTTATTTACGCGAGTTCCCCGGGCCCGAGCAACGACAGGTTACGCTCGCATTCCACGACGGAACGATTATAATTGCATCCGCGTCGAGGACACGAGTGGGCAGGACACGCGTTAACGAAAAGCATTAATTTAGAATGCTCCGCGGTTTTCTTGCCAGAGAGGAGATCAAGGGGCGCCCAGGCATGGGTGTGCACGCAACTCCCACATGCAATTAACAGACGCTCGTTTCGCGGCTATGGTCAACGAAATGAGGAAATAAGTGTCGAGCCGGTGAAAAAGAGCTCTCCGTCTCTGCCCCGCTCCCATTTTCTGCACTCTTTCTACAGGAGCTGCAGGATGAATTAATATAAGCAGGAATTTCAAAGTAGAATAAGCGAGCCGGAAATATATGTATTTCTCCGTGGCCCATTCTACATATTTCAAGCGATGCGCATCAGATGTAGATCGTGTTTGTCGTGTAATCATCGGCTTGGTGAGAAATAAATAAAAATTTACCACGATCCTTTTCGTACTCTTGATTAAACTCGGATCACCTACGCGAGCCGGCCAAAGAACGAGCTAACACATGTCAGGCCGATAGCGCTAACGAACCGCACACGGATCGAACGTCCGTTCCGTTTGCGAAACGAATTGTCGCAGCGTTGTCAGACGGTTCATTAAACCCGTGAAAAAAAAAACACACACACACACACAAGTTCGTTATTCCCGTTATCCGGTGCTCGAGATCATTCGCCGGTCGTTCGAGAGTTTGCCTCAGTGCGAAACATATTCCAGCCGCGTTAAAATCATTCCTCGATTCGTATCTAGTCTAGAGTCCGATAGACGAATTCTGCTCGGTACTTTCTCTCTCCGCGTTAAGCCAATCGACCGAGCGCAGAACGTATGAGACTGAAATTCGCGTCACGGCCGCGCCGAAGGGATGCCTAGCATCCGAGATATCTCTTTCGCTCTTTTCTGTGTCGAATTTCTAACGATTTGTATGGCGAGAAACGCGATCGGTGCCGCGAGAACACTGTCGAGGCCTAAAAGGTACCTGATCTTTCCCGAAGGCAGCAATCTTCAGGTATACCCTCCGCTCGGGAAAAGAAATACCACGGTTCCTTCGCTACGGTTCTGCCTGATTCGAGTTTCGTTTCTTATCTGCTAGCTGGTGCTCTGTCTGACGGTGGGCACCTACGTTAAAGAGAATGACGTGATCATGGGAATGACGGCCGGCCTGGCATGGGAATTGCCCAGCAAAGTGGACTCGAAGATATCGAACCTGCTGCACCGCAAAAGTAGGAGCGTCGTGTACCCTAAGATAGAAGCCTTGCTACAATCGTAAGTGAATCACTTTACCGAACGATATTTTATAATCTAGCATTCGTTTCGTACGACGCTGAGAGAATCGATTCTCTGGCTGAACAGGACTGCGCAATCATTGACTCGTACCACTTACACTCACCGAACACGTGTTTCACTAGGAAGGTGAAGGAAATTAGCAAGGAAATAGAATGTCTAACCGCGAAAGGAGAGAAAGCGACGACACCAGAGTCCAACTATCCTTTCTTTTTCTCCTTCCCTTTTTGTTTCCATCAGACAAAAGTTCGTTTCTTATCCACTGCCGCGGGCACGATGCAACATGCAAATGGACTCTTTTTCGCGACGCATGTAAATGCGCGACAGACGCAGGAATTTTCATGCAAGACGCGCGAGAATAACGAAGCAGGGAGACGGCGTTGAGTTTGATTCTATCCCATTATACGATGCAGTCCTTCATTCAAGATTTGTATTTCTAGCACGAGCCGTACAACATATCACACCCCCGCGAGTTTGGGATATTAAATGAACAAGAACACCGTTAGCTCTTCGTTTCACGAGCTGATGCTGTTCAGTTATCAGCGTTGCTTTTATTTACCAGAAGCTCTAGTCCCTAACGAGTCTTTTACAGCATTTATTGAAGATTTGATCGAAGCTCCGGGCCAGGGATTATATGAAATAAAACATTGTTGAACAGCACCGGCTTGGACGGAAGGGCCTGCGTGATGAGAGCGCTCTGCGAGGCCGCCCAAAGGGACCCCTCGAATCTTGGGAGAGGAACTTTTATTCAGGAACTGCTGCACGCGATCTTCACGTGAGTAATGCTATCGAGAGTTTGCGTAAAAATCGAACAATGCGCGATGCATTTCGTATGTAAACGGTCATCAATATTTATCATTTCATCGCTAATCAATTCCAGACTATGAATATAAAAGCGAGTGCGAATTGTGTACAGTAATTACATGGTTAATATTGACGAGGTTTCGTGCTTATTAAACGAAACGTCCCGGACTCGTTTCGGGCAAAGCTCGGCGCGCGTCGAACGAGCAAGGAGATTGATATCGCCGCCGCGTATGCTTTGATGACGAGCAATAATGCATTCAACGGCAAGGTGGAGCGCGCTGATAAATTCGGCCAGCCAGTCAGTTAGGGCTACCATCAGACTAAAACGTCTGACTCGCCGACGTGCAATCAATTAAAGGGGCTAATCAACCGATACGATTGAGTTACGAATAGCGTTTAGTTCACCCGCCACGCGCCGAGCCGGTTTAGTTGCCGCAAAAATAAATCATTCGCGATACCCGTACTCCGTCCAGCGATCCTTCGTCCCCATAATCAATTTACCCTCTTCGGCGAGACACCGATTTCCAAGCAACCTTCTCTTCCCAGAAGCTCGCCGCGAAAGGGAATCCTCGAGAATTCTTTAGCTCCGGGATAGAGTTAACCGAATCGAGATGATCCGAAACCGAAGGCGGGCGCTCCCTTCGACCGAGCAATTCCGACTCGTCAGTTTCCATTTGGCTATCTTAAATCCTATTTCCCTTTCTCGCAGGCTGCCCAGGGACGGCGGAAGATTCGAGCGAGCGGAGGATCTAGCTTACGAGCACGCGTACCGTAGCAGGGAAAATTGCGAGCAACTCTATCCGACCTGCCGGCACTCCATTTACGAACTCGACTTCTGAGGGCAGCAGCCAAAGTATCCGGAATTGGACGCGTTCGTATGCGTGTACACACGTTGACCGCGTTTCTCCGCGGACGTGCTACATACGAAATGCTCTCGCCGAACTTCTCCTGGACGTACGCCCAGTTGCCGAACAACTTTCTCACCCTGAACCCTGCCGCGTAATCGTCTGTCCTCGATGAAACAGTTCCGTCGCGTAATTCATTTTTCATTAACAAAGCGACCAACGAAGTGCTCGCGGGTTTACAGTTTGTTCTGACGGAGTGCTGCCGGCGAGAGCTCGCCGCTCGAGCTTTTTGTAAACGGAACCAACTGAATAGTCTAAAAAAGAAATGTGTTATTTGAACGTCCAATATTTGCCCAACCGTTATTACATTAAGCACATTCGCTGGCTTTTATTAATACATTAACCGGTGTACAGTCGAGCGCTGACCATCTACCGAGCTTGAAAAATAAATGGAAAAATGAAAATCCTTCAGCACGCTTTCCTGAATAAACGACCTACACCCCCACCCCCCGCCGGTTGTCCCTGCGTCTTTCCTTTCAATTCAATGCTAGCGGTATTTTATCCAGACCAGAAATTAAAGATTCAAATTGAGGAGAATCTTGAACAATGCGCGAAGCGTTTTGTTTTGCGGCGGAAACATACAGAAGGAATTAAATGCGTTTGCTGCGCTTTGTTAACAGGTTTACCGCTTAACGATGCAATTCGAAATACATTTGCATGTTCTGTCCGAAGAGTGTATGTATTAAGCCCGAGTTTGCCATTAGCGGTTTACTTTCAATATTAATGTAACACTACAATATTTGGGACAGCTTAGTCAAGCGAATGCACTACCAACGGGAGATACAACATTCTATTACTCTTATAAGTTCACACGGTTTGCAAATCAAATTTGCGCCCGGACTAATAATTTCCTTCAATTATTTCATAAGGAATTCTAATAAAGAAAAGAAGGAAATTCGCCACCGACGAAAATCCATTTGCATTATTCGTTCAGAGGGCAGCCGCTATTGTGCGCCGCTCTGGATTCACATCCGACGAAAGCTACGGACATAACAATTTCATTCGACAGGGAAAGTACAATAGCTTCCACCGATTGTCAGGCGATTGTTTTATTCAAGCGCCGAGCACTCGAACGAAGTTTCGCGTAGGCAAGATTTCGGAAAACTTTCAACGAGCCACCGCGTTTCTTGCGAGATAAAACCTGTGAACGATACGTCCGATAACGATTAATCTTTCGCCAAGTGGATTCGTTCGGAAGGAAGGCGCGTCGTGACAGAGTAGTTATATCCGCGAAAACGCTACTCGCGAGCGGAATCGACGGCTATTGAACAGCCGCGCGAGCAGACATCCTCCTAAACACATCCGCTCGCGTAATGCGTGTAAAGCTCTCTCGATAATGGCCGACTGCGATCTCCTCGTACGTTTTAACGGTTAATATAAGGCGACTTAACGACCCCACCTCAAACTTTCATGCTAAATGTTCCAGAAACTCTTTAACCATCGTTACCCATCGTAATATCGCCCAGCATTTCGAGTCACTTAACATCCCTGTCGGAGTGAAGTCGTTCACCGTCTCTTCCTACGTTGACCGAGGCAATTCCCTGCTGTTTGACGAACCATAAAGCATGTGCCTGCTATTTTTCGTGCTTTGGACTCAATTCTGGTATTTGCACGCGGTGGCTTTCATGGAATCGGCGGACAAGAGCGTCGAACGAACGAAAAGGGGACTCGACGCGACGTACTTGATCTTTCCGGAAGGAAGCAACGTTCAGGTGCGTTTCGCCTCTTGGTTAAACTTTTCCGGCATCGTTTAACCCTGCCGGATATCTGTCGATATTACTAATTTCATCGCGCGTAGCTGGTGTATTGCATGACGATCAGCACCTACGCCAAGCCGTCGGGATTATTCACCATCGGACTGACAGCCGGCCAGGCGTGGCAGTTGCCCTCGAAGAGCACGCTCTCCGACAACTTCGAGGATTATCATCGTCGAAGCAGAAGGCAGCTGTACGGCAAAGTGGAGATGCTGTTGGAAAGGTAAGTGGCAAGAAAGGTGTGCGAGAAAAAGAACGAATTTCCCCCGTTCTCGGTCCGTCTGTTCGCCTGGACGCGGTTTCGTCGAGCTCTTACACCATGCCGAGCTGCTCGTTCCTCGCGCGATAAAGAATTCCAGGCGAGTTTGCCGGTCGGAGGGATCAAAGACTGCACACGTTTACCAGGCTTTGCGTCGATCTCTTCTTGCGCGATAGCGGAAACGTGTCAACGTTCGGGAGCCAACCGCGAGGCTCGTGAATTTTGCTGGATTCCTTCACGAAGATTTCCCGATGTTGCTTTCTTTCTTCTATAGCGATTCGCCGATAATGAAAGGGCCGCGGCAAAAGGCTCGTTAAAGAATACTAATCGATCGGTAGATGCTGTTCGTCGGAGAGCAGTTAACTTTGGCCGGGTATTGTCCCGCCTCGCGAAAGAAAATCCCTTTTTGTCGTGCGGTTCAAAGGGTTCGCGGCATTGTTCACTGCTCGGAGGGCCTCTTCATTTTTGGCCGGCTGAAGAGGCGTTCCCGATGGAAAACAGCTTCGCAACGGCGGTCTCGAGGTTTCACCGTCGATAGAACGGCCTTCTCCACGGCCACTCGTGCGGCTCTTGTCGGCTAATCGTGGAAAACGACAATGAGGAAGGTTAAGCGGCCGGTTCTCGAATGGCCCCTCTCGTCGTCGGACTCGCACAAACATTGACCTTCGCGACAAAAAACTCGCGAGACGATCAAACTTCCTACGGCTTTCAGAGCGGCCGAAAACTTTCTACTTCGTTCTGCCTGTTTCCTGCATCCTTTGATCGTGTCCGGAAGTAACTGCCGGTCGAGAATGGTAAAAAAGCCAAGCGAGCTCTCGCCGGTCTGCTGGAAGGGTGAGAGCTTTTCGTGGATTGACTGTTTGCTTTTAAATCGGGTGAAGGAAAAAGCTGCTTCTTTCGTTATGATTCGGACAGGCGAACGTATACCGCGATACCAATAATGATGAACAAATTGTACCATTTTTGTGTACACCTTCGGTATCTTTTTTGTTTGCAAAGTCGAGGAATCGATGGACAAGCCTGCGTGCTGAAGGCGATTTGTAACGCAGCTGGGAGAAATGAAGCCGGGATCGGAAAGGGCTCCTTCCTCGAGGAGATCGTGCATGCAGTTTTCACGTGAGTATTCCCCGGCAGATGCAGACTCATTGATTAGAGGTAAACGGAATAATCATCGAGCCGCGGGAACTTCGAGACGAAAAATTACATGAAACTGAGATTCGAACGGCAGGAAGATTGATTAAGGATAAATTGGAAAGCGAGAGGGCTTCGGCGAACGGTTAAACGATGATTAGCGAAAAGATTGATTAAGGGGGATGGAATATTGAGGAGAATGTGAATAAGGATGATTACTGAAACGAGAAGGGTTGATGGATCGAACGTCGAACCGATGATGGGCAACGACGATGATATGCAGCTAATCTAAAAAAAAAAAAAAATAAAAAGATATTGAAGAAAGAACGACATGGAAGCACGGCAGATGCATCTGCCATCAAAGTGTCTACATGTTTCGAGAAGCGATCGCACAGAGAAGTTGCTCGAAGATGTCAGCAAGCTAGTCGCGTTACACTTTCTCGATAACACGCTGAATTTATTCATGACATCCGGTGTGACGCTTAACGTCGTCGGACCGGCATGTCGGAGAAAAGTTGGAAAACCTGCCGTCGATGCTTCCGTATTAATAATCGTTGCGAAGTTTTCGATATGGCGAACCAAAAAATTGTGCGTTCTTTCTTAAGCCGACAGAATCGCGGATGTATTTCTGGTAATATTTACCGGGCAAGATATCTTCCCTTAATTATTACCTCTCCCGCGACACGATAAATTAGCGAAGTTTTCTCGTTTCAGATTACCAGGAAGCTACGACGACGCTGATACGATGACCGAGTACGAGAGAGCTTACTTCTTGAAAGAGAATTGCAACGAAGCGCGGCGGAGATGTCCGGCCGTGTTTTAAGAGGATAGAATCCTTCTTCTTAATTTACCGAGAAACCATATACATATATACAGCCGACTACAGTGTTCTGGGACGTCCCTCTAAGGCACTCGAGTTACGTTTATACGCCGCTCGCAGGGAATCGTGAGACGGCTGACTAGTGACGTACTTAATCTACTTGTCGTTTGATTAGCGCCCGACACACGAATGAAATCGAGACATCCGATTATTACTCGAGGGGAACTGTTTCGAATGCGGTGTAGCATCTTCTAGGAACGTCTCGCTCTCTCTCCCTTCTTGCATTATCAATTGTGTTGTATGTAACTTAAGCGTTCAATAAAGTAAAATTAATTATACTCGAAATTTCTTCCGGCTCTTGTGAAATAATCTAAGGCATCCGTATCCATCGGGCATCCAAGGTATCGGTAAATTCATTAGCGCTACGATAACAGCATGCGCATGCTGGAATAATACAACTCCTCCTCCGCGTACTGGAGCGCGCATCCTTCCGGGGATTGCATGGTTTTGGTATTTTGCTTTCATGCACGCGTATTTCGCTTTCGACCGCGAGGCCTCTGTTTGCGCGTGCATACACCACCGTAGCGGAGTTCTCCCTTTGAGAATGTCAGCCGGGGTTTGCGGTTGCATCGCGCGTCATTAACGCCGCACGCTGCTTCCATAGCCGAATCGTAATCTCAAGCTACGGCTCGTGTCGTGAGTCGCTAAATAAAATCTGCCCGGCCTCACCGAATTGTCGCCCATCTACCAAGGTATATCCAATCTCCAGGAATCCTTACCATTTCCAGCCGCTTTCGTTCGACGAGGTAATTTCACTTTGAATCCCCTTCCGCTCGTACTCGCTTTCTTTCCGTCTCGTCGGTGGATCCCTCGGCGAGTGATTTATCTAATGTCCGAGACGAACTGATTTTGCCGGGGGCCGATGGACCTTAATTAAACGGGTCGCTGAATTTTAAACGAGCACAGGGGATTCCCCGAAATTACAGTCGGCCGATACTTTCCCGAATAAATGAACCCCTGCCGTCCGGACGGACAAGCGCCTTTGACGGGAGGCCGACAATTGTCAAGCCTTTGGCATGTTAATTGTTCTCCCATGTTAGCGAGGACAAAAGTGCTTTCGGAGCACTGCGCAGTTTTCAGAGATAAAAGATTTGTATCATTATCGCGGACAGGGTTTGGAGTATATTCGCCGGGTCTCGGATCGCCCATCGAACTCGATAACAGGAAGCTTAAACACGTTCGTGGCCGTGCGAGGCGTGTCCAGGAGTGGAGAGGAACAGCAGTGTCCGGCAAGGGTGTACGGCTGGTCTACGTAACCGTGAAAGATGTTGCTGGCTCCTGTGAAAAACTTAGCTGACCTTCTCCCAGGAGAGGTTTAAGCTCGTCCGCTCCGCAAAACGGCTGATTTCAGCCGGTAATTCTAAGAAATGAGGGCCCAGTGGCTGGTGCTCGTTCTCGCTAGAATTCTCGAGCTGGTCCACGGGGACCACGTGTGTCTCCGTAATGACACCGACTTCAGCATCCCCGGTCAAAGGTCGGCGGAGATTCTGTTGAGACGTAAGCGCTTAACTTTTCCAAAGGGCAGCACGTTCGTGGTAAGTGTTTGGCGATTCTCCGGATCACCTCGGAGCCATTGGGAGATGTTTCAAAGTGCGTTCTCGACGGAATAGGAAATTAGTTTCCTCGGAGCGATGAGAGTGGAAGAAGCGCGCGCTGACGATTTTTCTAATAGAAACTTGGTGAGCCAGTGTTTTCAGAGAAGTGTTCGCATTTGTTTGTTCGTCTAGCTGACGGTATCCACTTTGCAATCGGTGCAACTTCCTCTACCTAGTAACTGGTTCTTGGATTTCGAGTTCGACATGATCTGGCCTATACCGGTTCAAGGGAGTTACAAGAAGAAGCATTTCGTGAAGCGGCCGTGGATGGTGAAACGACGACACCGCCGAGAGCTGTACACCACTTTTGAAACTGCTTTGAACAGGTATTGTAGCACCCCGCAAATTGCGTGTCCCTTGCGCATATTGTACAGCATCAAAGAAACTTGTTTCAGTCGAGACTTGCCTGGAAGACAGTGCATGCTTCGAACGATCTGTGAAGCGAAATCTCTGCTGAGTCCGCCGGGTGTGTCGTTTGTCGAGGATGCTCTACGCTTGATCTTGAGGTATTCGTTAATGAAAAAGTTTTGTATCGCGACATTTAATACGATTTATCGGCGTGCCTACATTTTCTACTCTTTATTCCAGTAACGTGGAAAAGGTAGATAAGCTGGACTTGTATGACGCTGCTTATAGAACAAAAGCGGCATGCGATGCTGCGTATTCTTGCCCGATCTCTATCTTGAAACTACTTTTATTCAACTTGTATCCCGACGGTACGGGCTGAGAATATACTATTCTACTTGTCAGAGGCTTGTCTATTCTACCGAACCTAACAATTTACAAATAAATCGAAACTAAACGACAGCGTTTAAGCTAACTACAGCCTCTCTTCCGCGTCGATATATTAGGTATAATGGGCATCGATCACGAGGAATTCTAGGGGAGTCCCTAAGAAAGTGAAATCAAATCGAAGGGTCGTCGGAGGACAACAAATCCAACTATACGCGCACCCTCCATCGAGAGAATCCTAATTCTTCTCAGCGTCGAAAATTATCTAGTTTGACTTTAGGGAGCTAACGCGGCGACGAATTAGCCGGCGCGTGATAATCGAACTCGTCTCTGTTTGACACGTCAACGTTTGAACCGCCGTGCAAAATCGGTCAAACTATCGCGCTAACGAGGAACGCTGGGTGGGGGGGGCGTTTTGCTTAATTCATCCATTCCTACGCTTTATATCCCCGCACCCGGTTACTATAATTTTCTCTCCAAAGAGTAAATCATTGAGATTAAGATTTACAGAGTCAAGAGGCAGTCCTCGAAGCTTATAGTTCTAATCGAAAACGCGCTGCTCAAATATCGTTCTCGGCGATAGCGGTGACATCAATTAGCTCCTTGCTGGCTCCCTACCGTGTCACAACTCGCTAATTCACTGCCAAACAAGGCAGCGTGGAGTCGACGAGCTTGGCTGTTAATGAACTCGACAGTGGCCGTTCCGCTCTCGAAATGCAATAATAACGGTCGTTTCACACGGGAGCAAGTATCATTCCGTCGGAAGACATCGCGAGCAAGGTGTTAAGGTGTGCTGGTGAGTAAATTCAATTCCACGTAACCTACCTCGGTCTATCGCGTTTCTCTTTTGTATCTTACGTATCTCGATTCGACGATTGCCCATCGCTCTCGATGCAACGCGATTAACGGGGACGACAATCGTTATCAATTTCGTCGTTTCCCGATCCGACCCCTCGTCAATTGAATTCGTCGACCGAACGGCGGGAACTTGGGCAACCCTTAACGATCGGTCGTCCCGTCGCGGTGGATTGAAGGGAAAGAAAAGGAGGCCAGACCGTGTCCCCGTGGCACGGTAATATGGTTGGCCAATAAGCGAGATCACGTCGTTGCCATCGTTCACGCCGAAAGCCCGGAAAGCTCTGGCCCGTGTTTTCCCGTGGATGCCCCGTCACCTATCGATCATTTCCTCCTCCCACTTTTCCGCGCCGGACTAACAATTTCCTGTTTCCTAAAGAGTTTACCGAACAGAGTTACAAGATACTTCCACCCGGAGGATCGATCTTCCCCGTGTTTTCTCTTGCGGACAAACTTTATTCAACGCGTCCCCGCTACGGTCGGGATGTTCATTTAGATGTTCTCCTTTTATTAATTTGTTGGACACGGGCGCAGTGTTTTTATTTCAAATGAAATGCCGCTGAATGAGGGCGGAAATGGAGGGGGAAAATTCGCAGAGAAAATATTGAAAATTCGCGCAATAAAGGCTTTCATCGAGCCCGAAAACGTCTGGTCTGTGCGGCGGGCGCGTTTATTGCATCGCTCAGCGACATTTCGCCTAGCTCGTTTTTCTTCGCCGCGTTTTTGACGGATCACCTCGACGATTCTCGAAATTGTTTCGCCTCTTGAAATATAGCCCGGTCCGTCCCCGTGAAACGCTAGACGATCGATACACGGGCTGCGTGTGTACGTGCACACACCATAGTCACGTCTTCGATAACCCAGCGTCGGACCAGAATTGTTGTTAACGATCACTTTTCGGATCGTTTAATCCTTTTACGTATACGCGAGAATATTCTGTACTGCCTCCTCGAGACAGCCTATTTATCTTGTCCACATTACCCTAACGCTAATTAATGTTGGAATGCTATCTCGCAGAGGTGGAGGGTGTACGAGCTATTTGAAATCGTCAATATTTGCAGGACCGTCCCGGCCCGCAGGAACATTTTTCTGGTCGCAAGGGGGTCGCGTGTGCAGTATTCGGATGGCAGGCGAAGTTACACGGAGGCCGAACGAACGAGGGTGGAAAGTAGTTGAGAAATTTCAATCGTTTGTGTTGACTCGTCTAATAGATTCCGAGGAGCTGGGAAAACGGGAGCGTGGTTCTGATTCGATCAGACGGGGAATTTCATTCGATTCGATGTATGCCACTCTTGTCTAAATTTAAATCACGGTACATACGATTGGATTCCGTTGTTTAAGTTATCGAACTTGCTCCCGATACCGTCTCGCTTTGCCATTATTATTCGTCCTCCCTCTTGCTCTGCACGAGGGAACGCACTGACGGCGCGATTTTAATTATTCGGAAGAGAAGAATAAATTACGTCCCGCGAATCCCTTAATGTCGTGTGCGACGAAAGAAGAAATTAATGTTAAGCATAGGGGAAGGCGAATGAATGTCCAATCGCGATTTCTCCAAACTTCTTCCCAAGTTCATTAAGCTGAACATGTTCGGCGATAAAGCGCAACGATCGCAATGTCGCCGGCAGCTTACTTCGGAAACAAATTCCTCCAACTTCTTTGACTGGCCGGCGAAGAACGCTGGAAAGGATATCGAGGTTCCCTGCCAGCCGAAAAAAAAAGAAAGATCTTCATCAACATTCGCGCTTAAGGGACTAAAGAAAGAGAGTGCGGAGGCTGAGGAATACGAAATGAAGACGGAAGAACGATTGAACGTTCGGCGCGACGAGATTGCAGCTGCATCCGAAGGGACGTTACGGCGAAAAATCGTGTTGTAATAGCGGACGAATGTTTTCCTGCCAGCGAGACCGTGTACGGCGACTCAAAAATTGTCGGAAGATTCAAAGAGGCATGTCGCGAATGAATTAGCATCGATTCTACGAGAATACGTAACGCGAGTCCATCGATGTCGAGCTGAGAAATCGCGGCCCCGTCGTGAAGTATGCAATCCAGCCGCGCGATTGCTTTGAATTCCGGGCTGAACGAATTCCGGGCCCCCGTTTCAATCTTGCCACGCCGGTGTAACAGTGCTCTTTACAATATTAACTTAGGAGTGACAAATTATTGGATCGAGGCCGGAGACCGACGGTGGAAGGGGAGGAATCCATCATCGTCATGAAACTGTCTCTTCTTGGATGCGTCGCCCCTAACTATTGATCTTTTCCACTACGTTAACAATGAATGTCCCCGTATCTCGGCACAGCTGCACGCGTCAAACGCGAATTATTATCTAACGTCTGCCCCTTAATTGTCCCATCTGCCGTGGCGTTTGTGCCGTTAATTCAACTCTATTGGAGTGATCCCACTTGTGCAAAAGGATCATGGATGAAATAAAAAATATATCACCGGGGTCGATACCACTTTCGCCCTACCGTGGATTAAATAGATTAAGCTCGTCGGTCATTCAAAATCATTTCCAAAGCTAGCCTTTCGTACGTCCCTCCATCATCGCGAATCATGAGAGGAAAGTTTGCAAGGGTCGTCGTTCCGCATGGCGCCCGTTTTATTCCAACCGAGTTGTCCAACGATTTCTCAAAGAATTAATTCAAAGACCCGCTCGTGGAAAGTTAGATAATTTCTTTACAACACGGGGCGGGGGCGATAAAAGAACTTGCCCGGCAGGCCACCCCAGCGGTGGAACAAATAAAACAATTCTCTTCGACTTGAAAACGTTTCGCTGACTGCCGGGAAATTGCTCGCTCCTTGTTGGCGAATGCTACCAGAGGCTCGGATTAATGAGATGTCTCTTGACGAAACGGTTGTGTTTTCCCTTCGGTCATTTCCACGTTTCTACAAACGCCCTGAGATTCATTTTATTCAATTCTTGACGGACAGGGTAATTCCTCGCGCACGATTGACGCGAAGCAAATGAACGCTTTGCTCGTCCCATTTGCTATCATGCAATTAGCAGCAGGACGGCGAACGAAAGCGGACTCTGTCGCTCTCGTTGATGCAGTTATCCGAAAGCAATAAACGGAACAGACGCGCTTGGATTTTACGGGTGTGTGCAGTTTTCGGAAGGTGAAGAGGTCTCGGTTGCCTGATTCGACGCTGATACTTTTGCCCGGTTCGTTTGCTCGGCCGAGTTCTTTCTCCAACGTTTGAATGTTAATAAAGTCCCATCGGGACGACGGGTATATGTGCACGGCGCGATGTAGGTCGCTTGCTTCGAGGAATCTTTTGAATTTTCCAACGAGGAGACAGTAACTTTTTCCCCTTCTCTTTTCAGAACTGCGACATGACTCGAAACGGGCGTTGCTTCCTCCTCTTGATGCTGTGCGTCTTGCTAAGCGATCATGAAGTAAATACGGATCGGGACGTTCGTTTGTCGAGAAGGAGGCGCTACGTCGTTTTCCCGGAAGGTTCAACTTTCTCCGTGAGTCGGATTCATTTCGTTTCGATGAAACTTTATTAATCGCACCGTTCCATCGATCCGTAAACGCTTCGTTAGACATTTATCAATCGCGCGTCTGCATGTCGTAGCCTTTAATATTTTACGGAGGGAGAGGGGGACGATTGAGCAGGAAATGCTGATTCAAACATGAGTCAGCTCGGTCTCTGGCATTCACGGGTATGCTTATACAAATCGTATGTTAAATTTTACAATGGCCGCGGCGTGGTTCATTAGACGCGTCATAAATAAAACTGCATCCGCCGATGGAACGTATCGACGAGACTGTCGACCGGTAATCCGTTCGCGCCGTGAATTATTGCAACTCGTTAATTTACAGATCGCACTCTGTCTGACGGTGCACACCCTGACTCCGGACGATATCTTCACGGAGGGCGTCAACTGGGGTATCTCTTACGATTTGCCGAACGAAAGTAAACCGGCTCTTGAGCCGTTCCTAGAGCTCAGGCACGATAGAATTAAACCGGGCGATAAATATCACAGCTATTCCAATTATAATACGATTAATAAGAACGTTATGAAGTATACCGGGTGGAACGGTAACGAGAAGTATTATCTAAAGCCTGGGAAGAGGAAGAATTACAAGCCTGACTACTACTACTTGCAACGACGACATCGCAGAGATCTTTACAGCAAACTGGAGACCGTTATGAATGCGTAAGTTGTTTATCATAAATTGATATTGTATGGAAAGTTTATCAATGAGCGTCGGAATGAAGAAAGGAACGAGTCTGCGTATAGTCGGTCAGATACAAGAGAAGTGGGCTACCGCCGGTTAAGTGGAATAGGTCTGCTCTTTATCAGACAGTAGAATGGACCTAACTTGTATTCGATATTTAATGGAATAAAAAGACAGGAGGGAGGGCAATTCATTTAACGGAGCAGAGCAGGCTGCGCTCGGCGGAATGAGACGAGAAAAAAGAAATGACAAAAGCACCTGAATGAATTGCACCAGCAATATGTTCTATAAAAAGGATATCTACATAAGATGCAGTGGATAAAATGTAACGCTACTGGTGATCTAAAAGCGTCGCGTCGCGTCTCTCTCATTTGAAAATCGTCGGGACGAATAAATTTTTCCAAAGTGCATCGGATCGAGTGGCGGACTCGATAATAAAATGTAACGGCAGCTTTAGTAGTCTGGACGTGATCGAACGATCGTTCTCCTTTATGGAGAGCCGTCAAGTCGTCTCGGTTTTTTCCGCGTTCTCAGCGGTGATGCATTTCGGCCGCGTTAGCGTAAAACATCGACGTATTGGGAGTAGACGGTGTCTGCGTACGACAGGAGGCCGCCAAGAAAGGATCCACATTCTTGTAGGACAGAACGTTATGCATAGATCGTGCGACTGATCGGGTGCTGTTGTGTGCGAATGACGAATATTTAGACCTGAGCGAATTGGAGAATTGAGAATTTGGACGCTGCGTGTGTGGATTGAGTTTTGCGAGTCGCGAGTATTGTGAAGTTCAACTAATTTCTATTCCATTAAACACATCTCTATGGAACAACTATTATTTGTAGTTACTCCCAAATTCCTACATTCTTTTATCCCGCTTTTGTTCTTGCTTCAATAAAAGCCCACGCCACTGTCGGGCAATATTTCAAATTTTCATAACACGATGTCCTTATTTTATGCGCATCGATCAAGAGCGGAGGAGCTCTTCATACTCGAGCGTGCACGATAACTTTTTAAGGTCGATCCAAGCTTGCCTCTCGACAGCCACTCAAATCAAGGGTGAAATTATTATTGGAGAGCGCAACGAATTTTTCAAGCGCCGCTTCAAAGGAGACTTTAATCTTCTCGGAAGGGGGGCTCGGCTAAATGAGAAAACAGCGTGCCGCATTTTTCCCTGGTTTGTCCTACGCGGTACCAGACGCGCTCCTTTCTTTCCACTCCTGGCGTCTTTTACCTTTGATCGAGTCTAAGAGATACATTACCCTCTAACCGTCATTTACTATTTAGAGCATTTCTCTTTGCCCTGCTTCCATCTTCACCTAATCCGGCGGTTCTTTCAGGATGAACTTTGACGGAAGGACGTGTGTGCTCCGAGCTCTCTGCGAGGCGTCCCAGAGGTTGATGCCGAAAGGAAACACTCTCATCGAGGAGATGATGAGGATATCATTCTCGTAAGGTTTAGCGAGGGGGTGTTAGTGTTTTAGCCGTGGCGCCTCGAAGGGTTCTCCTTCGGCGGCGATTCCTTCTTTTCTTTCCACTCGGATTCGAGGGCGAACCGATTAGTCGGCGATCGATAAGATTTCGCTGGAGAAAGTGACAAGCTGGAACGTGGAAGCGAATTTTATTAAGCAAATCAGGCTGAAAGGCCTTGTCCTTCATGGATATATTTTATGCGTTTCATTCCAACTTGTCCCGTTCTCCATGCAGAAAATTACCCCAAAGCACTCTGTGTTCTCCTTTTCGTAAATGCACGAGTCGCTCAGAAGTAAAATAATTGGGAAGATCCAGACTCCGTAAGACTGTAAGTACACACACAACATGTTTCCGATTTAGTCTCTGTGCTTGTTACAGCTTCCCTTTCAAGCGGCTGTTCTCCAACGAGCCGAAGGAGCATCATACGTACAGCGAGGCACGTAAAGCTGGTCGCGATGGCCACGACTGCGCGACCATGTTCTCCGGATGCAGTTTCTCCCTGATCGACATGGCCCTCGGGAAATACGACGCGCCACCGACAGCGGGATACGCCGATATGACTCTTTCTTCCAAAGACTGGACGGGATACAACATGAAATAGGACGTGTCGTGGTCATAGAGCTCGCAGTGGACATTTTCGAGGCAGCTCTTGATCTTGACGTTAATGATAAGAAGCTTAGTGGTTTAATTCTTCCATAAATATTCCGATCAGCTACGAAGATAAGCTCTTCTCCTCTAGTAAACGTTTTACGATGCAAAGGGGCTAGAGCGAGGCGGCGCGAAAAAAAGCTGTGTCGCGTGGCGTTGCAAGTAATACGGGGCGGCCTCGAAAGTGACGATACCACCCAAGATACCGCCGCTCGTAGCCACATTTTGGGTAATTGGATGAGCTTAACTATCGGCAGGAGCGAAGCAGAGTAGGGACGGACGGAAGATGAAATAAGTGAGTGCAGGGGCGGGGGTCGGATAAGGGTTCCCGGAGATACGTTAGCCGCCGTGGTAGCCGGCTCGTTCGGTTCACCAGCCCGACGATAATAGCGATTCTTTGTAATATTGTCACAGCGGCGGTCGGTGTATGCGGCGTAATAGGATTAGGTTGCGACGCGCCGGTCTGAACGTTATCCAAAATCAGGGAAATGTATTTCGAGCAGCTGCCAGAGCGGACGTTCGCGAGAATAAGTCGGCTTTAGCGACGACGCGGCATGCTTTACCGATTTGCATGATTGTCGCGGTATACGCGTCGCTATAACAGATTGAAACGTCTGCTAATAGGTTGCCGCAGCTTTAGCCCGAACAATCAGAGATATTGATATTAAATTCGACAGCGGGGCTTGGTTAAATTGAATCGTCGCGCGTACCCTATATTTTTCATCCTCCTCCTTTATAAGCTTTCCGTTTCGATTTTCTTTTCTTCTTGTTCGTTGAATCCTCACGGAATGAGCATGGATTGTCATCGTATCCACTTTCCGCGTAGGAGGGAACACGTCGATGTTGACGATAAGGGATGAAAAATCGCTAGCGGTCAGCGACGCGACCGTTCATTGGCGAGCACCAACTCGTTTCCAGGAGAAATTGATTTTAGATTTATTCGGTGACATCAGTGGCCGCAGTCCGACGGATCACGTTGATAACGGCACAAACCGTGAACGCGAAATCCTAGCCGCCTCGATATAACACTAGTATAGCTTTCGTTCTTAATGATATGTTCGTCGGACACAACTAATTACTGCCACGTTAGTTGTATGCACGATTTCTCTATCGCAGATTCACTCGTTGATTTCGGAGCGGACGCTGAGATCAGTAGTACAAACGTATGTATGGTCGGACGGTATGGTTCCCATGCGGCGCTCGCGCGTGGTCAATGAAGTAGAATAATATAGATACGAATATCCTTCTATGTGACCGGATACAAGCAGACAATATCAGTGGACCTGAGGCGAAGTCGAAGGAGATGAACGTAGGTGTATCGAAGCAAATAAAATAAAATTGTAGAAGAATTTGAAATTGATGAAAATTAGCTGATTGAATAAGTACACGATCTTTTTCCCTTAGCCCGGGGATGAAATTCAGTAAGAGTGAACAGATATCGATTCCGTGACAGTGACACCGCCCCAGTTCGCGGGCCAAGCCGGGCGTGGTGTAGGCCGCTCATAACAACCCTCCTTTCCACGACACTACCGATTCCGTACGGTTAACCACAATTCCCTTGGGTGAAAGAAACAAGAGCTACTTCCCTAGTCCCCGCTTCTCCACTGGTTTTTTTTCTTTTTTTTTTTTTTTTGCCAATACACTTTTCAGCCAAGCCACGGTATCGGAGACGTCGGTTTTTATGCATAACGCTCCTAATGCGCATTTCTGCCCTGGTCGATCGATAAAAAAAAGAGATCTCTAGTTATTCCAATGAAATGGTTATTGCGAATGCGAATCAAGGCTAACAAGCTCAGCAGAGCGTCTGATTAATCTCTGAACTGTAGTTTCATGAAAACGATGACGTTTATAGAGGTTTGCTTTTGCACGAAAGGGGGCGAGAATTTGCATTCAACGACGCTGCATTTTCCTGCAAACCAAGGAACAGCGAAAGGAGAGTATTCTTTCGCCTCTTAAATTATGTTTCAAATAGTGAAACACGTAGCTCCGTTCCTCGCCGCTTTCAGCTCCATAAAGGATTAAACTGCCGCGGTCCATGCTTGACCATTCTCCGTCGTTTAAGGTCGAAACAAATGAAAAGAAAAGGAATCGCTGGCCGGCAAACGTGACGAGAATCAAGAGCTCAACGGAACAGCGTTGCACGTATTAAAAGTGATAATTAAGGGGCGCGAGTGAAAATGAGACTGCGACTATCGCACCGCGCAGGAAAAATTCACCGTTCACCCCTTCTGATAGTTGCAATTGACACAGCGGCGGTTCGATGAAAATAATTCACACGACTCGCTATCCGTCGTAGCCGCTTAAAGGTTGAATAATCCGTTTCCACGGGGGAGCTGTTCCTTTTCTCTCGTCGCGTCGTTTGATAATTCATTCGCGCTTAGAGTCGCGACAAAGCTCGAATCCGCTTTCGGCCAGCCACCGACTAAACCGCGAAAAGGATGATTGCGACGAGCGAGAAGGGTATCATCGATTCGGCGACCTCTACACTACCGCAGTTACTTTTCCCGGCAAATTGCTTCTCCTCGATTAACTTCGTTTCGTGGGACGCGTGTAGCCGCCGCACCGCGAGCAGCACGACGATTGCTTCGAACGATATCTTTCGGCTACTCCTTAAAATCGAAGCCTCCAGGGACTTATGTCGGCCTTCTCCATCCCTCCGCTGAACGTTGATTGGGGGTGTTCTATGTCGTGCACACTGCGGGAGAAGTTTTAGGATTAAGGGGATGGAGCCGCTACTCGAGTTCGAGTTATTCTTTTACTCGTGGGATATCCTGGCGTTCATTTCTCCTCCGGTACAAAGTCTCGTTTTAAAGGAACTTTTATTGTTAACAGGGCCTTCCGCTTTCACCAACGTCGAGCGATCGTTTCGCATTTTAAGTGTCAAAGGAAAGTTTTAACGATCCCCCACTCTTGTGCTCTCATTTTTACAGCAATCGCGTTTAACGCTGGCTTGTTACAAAGTTTCTTCGCAGGATGTTTTCCGGTGCTCGATGTAATTAGAGTGCGTTACATCCGCCAGGCAGAAATGCGAATAAAGGTAATGGGATATTCCTTGACTCTGTCAGGTGACTAATCGTCTCATCGTGAATATCCAAAGTTTGGCAACAAGTTTCGAGGCTTGTACCGGAAGGGAGTACGGTGCTCCCTTCGTCGAAGGGGCGTATGAGATATAACTAGTTTCTCGACTGCACGATCATTCGTCATGGAATGGCGATGCAAAAGAGGATCGTTTAACGTAAGCGAGCGTTTTCATTCCTCCCGTTTTCCATCGACGATGTTGCACCGAGAAAGCGCTATCGGTTGGACGAGCAGGCGTTCCAAAGGGAAATTCTCCGTTACGGTTGCCGGTGCTCATCGGTAATCGTTTAGTAATTGCTGCAGGAAACAATCACTGCTCCTCGTATACGTGATTCGCGTTGCTCGGGCTTTCAGGTATCGCGGCGATTAAGTTCGTTTCCCCTCCGAAATGAAATTTGCTTCGTCGATTTCAGTGGAATAGTTTTGTGTCTATGGAAAGAGAAAAAAAAACTAAGCACAGCGGCCGCTCCCGATAAAACATTCCGAGGGGAGATGATCCAGGAAAGAAGAGCAGAGGGATCACCTGGAAGGGGTGATTCGGGCGGTGACTCGCCCGGAGAAATTCAAATTCGCGGTGGAATCCAATGTTTCTGGGGTTCGCAAGAAAGTCCCGTGGAATGCCACGTGAAACGATATTACGGCGCATTGTTGCTACCGCTTTCCCGGAGGTGGATCGGGGGTGACTGGAAGCCGGGCGATCCAAAGTGTTGCACGAATGCCGCCGGTACAAACGGACGGAGAAGTCGTGCATAGGGTGGAAGAAGAAGAAGAAGTTTGGAGAAATCCAGATAGCCGGGGCTCCTTTAAGCGAACGACAAAGGATCCCGAGCGGAGGCATGTTGGGAAAGCACTCGGCTACGAGTAGAAAAGGGGAAAGCGTCCGTCAAAACAGTTTTACAGCACCGCTCCGCTTTCGAGAGGTCTTCTTTATGCCTGATGCTCCTCCTCGCCTGCGATATATGAATCGTGCGCGAGCTATCGGCTGTGAGTAACGATACAAGGATGCTCCTCGCGTCGGAAGAGAGACTTTCGATTAGCGTATCTCGCGTTATCCGCGAGCCAATTGCACATGCTCGTTTCTAGATGGAGAAAGCAATTATCGGAGTAATCACCTTACATGCAAACGCAGTCGTGCTCGGAAAGCCTTCCGATTTTTCTCAGAAAGTAGATAGGGTTCCGCGGGGTGCGTTGGTGCGCGAAATGTTAACAAACGGGGAGGATAACTTGTTTATCGTGAAACTTTTAATTACGTTTGCGTTTTCATCGGACTCCGCGACGAGGTTCCGATTTTCGATGAAACTTTACCAACCACCCTCTCGCCCGAAAGCGAGGGATTACCGCATACACGACGACTTGCCGTCGATAAAAAGTGCCGGTCGCGCTAAGTCGGCGAACGTAACTTTAGGAGATAGCTGCGGCGAAAGTCTTGGGAAATGTTCATCGCCGAGGCTTTTTACTCTTCGAAATGGACCTCGTCCCTTTCCTAAACAGGCTGTGTTGTTTTAACGAACGGAGGCGGAACGATCCAAGGTTTCTCTCTGTCGAGTATTTACTCGGACGAAGGGGAAATTTTAACGAAAATCGACGGACAAACGTGTACAATTTCGTCGAACGATTAACTCCGAGTGTTTCATGCTGGGCGATTCTCGAGTCTGAAAGTGAACGAACAGAGGGAGAAATTATTTGGACGTTTATTATACGCCATTCGCGGATCGGTGCTATTCCAGTTTATTCATTAGCGAATGTGCTTTTGTACCGCATAACAAAATGAGAAGCAGCGTGAAAGGTAAATGGAAGATAAATTAATAAACTTGCACTTTCGAAAGCTAGCTTTTGCGAATGTTTGCTCGAAATTTTGTTCTGCAAGTTGTTCCACGAGGAGATGGACGTTCTTGCTCACGATTGAAATATAACGCGAAAGGTATTCTTCGGTGGGCGGGCAAAAAGGTGCTTGCCAAGTTCCGCCGGTCGAACACAAATTGCTCGTGAATGCTCTGGCAGCAGGAAGTTCCCGGCAACTACGCGCCAAACGAATATCATCATAAACTGTTTCCACAAACCTCCATCCGCGCCGCCGCCCCTTTTTTCGCCCATTGGCCGGCCAACTACGCGGCGAGCAGCCCGGAAAAATTATTTACACACGAAATTGCTGTAAGCAGCATCCGGCGAACAGACTTGGATCTTTCTGTGCAAACAATTAGACGACTCGAAAGCTATCCGTTTTACAACTACCTCTGCCGCTGCAGAAACGACCCCGTTAGCTACTTATTCCGAAAACTGTAATTCTTTTTACCGATAAGAATGAGGTAAGAGGTAACGATAAACTGGCAAGGAAAATAGTTCGCTGCTTGCAATTTCCCCCGATGAAAAAGGCGGTCTTTCACGAAGTCGGAAGAAGCAAAAAGTAAATGGTAGAGTGTGTATCTTCCATCTGGCGTCAGTTTGGAGAGGAATCTCAGATTTCGCAGAAAAAAATAGAGAAGATTAAAGAGAAATTGGACAAAGGTAAAGGAAGAGCAGTCCGGTTGATAAAAGAAATAAAGCGCGCGTTCTAATGAAAACCGTTCTAAGAATCGCTAGTGGAAGGTAAATTGATCTTCAACGATGCAAGAAGCACCGGATTACCTCATGACTGTCAAGGCTCCGTTCGAGCAAGGGACGTATTAATCTCTACCATTCGGGGTCCTGCTATCCGAGTGTACGATATCGTTGTCCCTTCCACGCAGGGCACAAACTTGAGGAAAAAGCCGCATTTGATTTATTAAATACGCGCGGCGGAGGAGGAAAGAGAACTAAGGAAGCTGGATGAGCCGCGACCAAGTGCTCCAGTCAGGGAAAAATATGTTTCGATGAGGCGTTTCCGCTGCGGAAAAAGGCCATCGGAGATTATTAATGTAGATACCATGGAACATTCAGAATGTTTTCGTCCAACGCAATAAAAAGTGTAATTGGTCCGTGGGACTGCAGTACAAAATAAGTAATTAAACAATTATTAGCATCCATGACGTTTCTTACGAGTGTCGAACGAAATTGTAAGAAGGGAATATAAAAGAATCATTCGTCCTTTCCGTGTTCACGCGACCGGTAAAGTATGCTAAAAAAACCAGCTTTGTACTATGTACTCTTTCAAGCAGGAGCGTTTAATTAAAATGAAATTGTTTTTGTGTTACGATTTCATTTGGCGCATAGACCTTCCTCCTACGTAATGAGGCAACTTCCACGAGAAATCGGCTTTAATTAACTTAAATTTATTATCTCAGCAAGGCGGGGAGGAAGAGGAAACGCGACAGAGAGCGAGGGAACGAAACGAGGCAGCGCGGAATAAAAAGCGAGAGAAACCGACTTGCGCTTCGCTCGTGGTTAAAAAAAAACAAGACGTCTTAATTGTTCTTTATATACTCGCGTTCCCATGGTTTTCAGACCGTCGCAGCTTGGAAAACTTTGGCCTAATTCTTGCGAGAGTTGCGTGCGATTTCCGAAAAATCGGAGGAGTGAGTAATCGAAGTACTTTCCCCCTTTCATACACGGTTCGCTAAGGGCTTCCAAACTCGCGTATACGTGCACGCACTATTTGACCTGTGCTCCATTAACGTTTTTGCAGAGCAGCGGCGCGTAATTTTTTACCCGAGGTATGCCCTTTGCGCCTCCGTCCGCGACTTTTGCCTTTGAACTATCGCAAACTCTTCCTGCGCGAAATAAAAACAAGAGAGACTTCCTTTCTGAAAGTACGCTAAATTGATGCCCCAATGCGAAAGCTAGTATTCTACCCTTGCGCTAAAAAGGAAAAATTTGTTTGCCCATTAGCTTTGAACCGCTGCCACGTTAACTATCATTTCGAGAGTATGATCGCGGTAACGTTTGGGGAGTAACCGGTTCGTTTAATCCGTCGGACTTACTTTCAGCCACCGAGACATTTCTGCGCGAGTTCGCTCCCCATCGATCCTGGGTGGTCCCGCGGTGGGCAAGCCGCGGAAGTAAGACAAATAGAGATCGTTCGTAGGGGACGACGAAACTCCGCAAGCTTCCGCCGGCCTAACCAACTTTTCGATACTTGGCCCCCTTTGGATTCCCTTGACGGCTAATTTCTTTTTCACCCTCGTCGTTCGTGAAATTTCTCCGCTCTGGCCGTTTGCTCCGAAAATAACATGATCTACCAAAACAGGGGAGTAGAAAAAGGAACGGGGAATAGAGAACGAGAAGAGCGGTGGAGAGGCAAGAGGAATATTACCGAACCATTAAATGTTTCCGGTCCATTTTTTCCTTTTGGCGAGCGCTGCAAGTAAAAGCCGCCAATAATGGATGCTTATTAAATTAAAAAAAAAAATGTAAGCAAAATGTAACGTGTCATACCATCTAATAGTAGCTTCGACAGCGAGTGCTTTTGGGCGTGCAAGAATTAGGGGGTGATTTCGGGAAATAATAATCGATGCTAAGTTTTAACTTCCTACAGTTGTCTCCAAGATAAACGATCAGACGTTCCTACAGGATGATAATCTGAAAGCAAACGGAGCATTGACTCGCAAAACGGAAACCCAATCGTGACAGGTTACATCTTGCGACGCCACCAATTTCTTCAATACGTTTATTATTTTTTAAACAATAATTTTAACCGCTCGTTTATTTCAATCGTTTTACATACGTGGATAGTTGTGTAGAGTGTAGACGTTAGCTTACAAATAGTATAGTTTAGTTTTTATCCATATATAACGTGTGTGTTCTCCGTGTAGTTACGTGTGTGGTTTTTCTCATGTATTCCCGTAACCGTGTGTGCATTTTCATGCTTGTGTACATACGTGTGTATGTATGCGTGTATGTACGTATGCATCGTCACGTGTGTGTGTTCTCTCCTCAGAGTATGGGCTCTCCGCCATTAATAAGTAATTAATATATTACATAGTCCTCCTCTGTAAACCTTTCCCACCCTGGAAACGATCTTCCATCCCCGCATTCGATCCCTTGTCCCTTGCCCTATTTCCCGTTCACCCTCGATGCTCGTTATCAGCGGAATCGCAATTGAGGAATTGTAAGACGGATTTAAGTGCCATGTGCCCTTCGCCTGCAGCCGATCGGAATGGACCGATCGTCGATCGAGCGATGTCCGCGAGAGGAAGACCGAGAAAGTGACATTCGTGTTTTTTCTTGTTTTATGTACAGACCGGAGCGGCGTGTCCTCGCGAGCCTCGATTGCGGCGTCGGATGCGTCGAAGGGATCCAAAGTTCGTCGCCGGACGAACCCTTAATAGCGACGACGCGTGCAGAGAAAACGAAACTCGCGGTTCGATGGTAAAAACTTCGTAGATGAATTAGAAACGTAAGGTGGGCGAAGTTCACGTGCTCGGAGGAGTTGAAGCTTCGTCGGCGTCGTCGTGAAAATCGTCCAATCGTCGAGCGGATCACCTCGACTGGTCCGTTCACTAGGCACTACTGTCGCTGAGTGTGATGTACAAAGGGATTCGTAAAAGATACTGTACAGTCTATTCGTTATGCGTCGGTGACTCCGTAGGCCCGCGAGGCTCGCTCTCCCGGTGCTAAATGATTGCCCTGGCCGCTCATCGACGAAGACACTCTGCTCGAACGGCGTATTCCCGCACTGCTCCCCGCCCCGAAAGATCGTCCGACACTTTTCTCATCGATCGTGGAACGGAAATCGAAAAGGGAACGCGCGACACGCTGGGCAAGTGGCACTTGGTTTCGGAGACATAGCAGACAGACGCACGAGAAACAGACAGACAGGCGGACAGAGAGACAGACAGATGGACGAACAGATAGAGACACAGACAAGTCGGTATTTGTTTTAACAACGGAAAGATTCTCGTGATTCGTTGTTGTTTATTTCAAACAAATTTTCACTCCGATCTCCGGGGCTCGTCGCCTCTATTTCTCTTCACCCCTCGCTTTCGCTTCGTTCCAACGTTTATTGGCGATGATAAATAATCGTAACAGTCGCGGTAACAACAATGGCAAATACAGTAGTAATGATAATATCAATTACGACGAAGGATCTTTATGAACTGATCTGCACCAATCTAATCTTCAAAATCCGCCATCCTCTTGTCTAATCCTTCTCTCATTCGTATGTACATATGTATATTAAATATTCGTGCCGCGATTCCCGTGCTCGCTGCAAACGTCGATGAAAAAAAGAAACTTGCAACTTGTGCAACGTCTGTAGTTTGGATATTTTTTCCAAACTACAGCACCAGCGAACCACTTTCTCTGAAACTTTCCCTGAAACAAAGTTAACGCATCCCCCGAACCCTCTTGCCTTAATGAAATGTATAGTGCTTCAAAAAGAAAGATCTACACGCGAGAAGCTGGCGATCAGGTTGACCTGATTTCCCGTGCGGGCTTCGAGTGCCCCTTTTTTCGGAGAACGAATTTACGATTTCGATCCCAGCGGGCTTCGTTGCGGACCGATGACGATCCATTAAGCCCCACGAACGTATAAAAAAATTCGAGAGGAAATCCATCGATTCCGATAGCGCGTTTTATCGTTGGCCCTTTAATTAGCAGAGTTGATCAGGCGAAATGTCAAATTTTATAGCAGCGAGCGCGGCTCGGCGTTCCATCTTGTTCCTAATTCGCGTTTTTACTTACACCCTGCAATCGTAGTCGATGCGTACATACACATATACATACATTTACATAGATGATCGCGAATGAAAGCGGCTGGAAACTCTTGGAGATCGCGATACTCGTTGCTGTGCGAATGCTTCGCGATCCGGAGGATCGAGACGCTTTACGAGAATTAACCCAGTCGCGATCGAGTAACAGAAAGAGGTACGTTCGACAATACTACTCGTTGCTCTTACCGCTGTCACTCATTCTTCCCCGATTCTTTTTCATCTTTATTCATTCATCCCCGTCTTTCGCACACGCGCACGAGGTTAATAATAATTTACGTTAACAAATTCATCTTTTCATCTGCGTATCTCTCTGCTATGCGATTTTTTTTTCTTCCTCATACTTCTCTATTTCTCTCGCGGTCGTGTTCACGCAAAACAGACTCAGCTCTCACGGTTTTCAGGCACTCGTAGTTCACATCAGACACCGGTCGCACAATAAATACGTATAATCAAATATTTATTCCAAGCCGACTTAATATAGGATAACAGCTTCATCTCATTTGTATATCTCGTTTTAGGTCGTAAATCTAGAGGATTGGCACGAGTCCGCCGTACGAATCGATTAGTTAGAAAAAATCTAGAATCTTCTTAATTACCCGTAATTTTATCGTAAACATTTAACTGTAGATTCGATACGTTTACTTCCTTATAACACACGCTCCCCATCCTACGTGTATTTTTTTTTTCTTTTACGTACGGATATAACAAAATGTTCGTATGTTTTCTCTTCTTCATCTCCACCCCTTTCAACAACAGTACTCGTTATCATGATCAACATCGTCGTTATTAAGCTTCGCGTTCTCCGCTATTCCTCATTTACATTCCTCCTCTCCTTATGCTCATTTTTTTTTTTATTCCTATACACATGTTTCCGAGTGCACGTGTAGGTATTTACGTGTGTGCGTGTCGTGTAACGTATGCGTCTTTCTCACCATTCGTCTAATGTACCTTTTTCCCATTTTCCTCGATCACCCTCTCCCCGTCCTCGGAACGTTTACGATCCTTTCTGGCATGGAATCGCGGCAAATGGTAAGGGGAGCGAAAACGGGGCGGCAATCACGGATCGAAATCAAAAGGAAGAGTCCGGGGTCGCTATACTAGCGAGGGGTGGCTCTTCCACCTTCGCCGGGGAACGAAATCGGCAGTGGGGGCGCGTATATTTTTTCTAATTTAGCAGGGAGAAAAATCCGTTCGACGAGGGAGGGTATAATGCTATCGTATTCCTGTCCCGATGCGTGCTGTGGTTCGTGAGTACGTGTTCGCACACGTGCATAGTCCCCGCCGCCTGTAATCGACTTTAGATTATTCTATGGAAATCGTTAGAGAGTTTGCAAGGGTGCAAAGATAGTTCGGCGAAACGATTGCACGTCCACCTCCGTTTTATAAAAAAAACTTATATGTACAGACACGATCGACAAAGAAAGCGATGCCAGTCGGAAAATAACCCTCCCTCGAACGTATGCACGTGTGCAATTCGTGTATCACTTGTATGAACGTGTGATTAATTCCTACGAACGCCATAACCGTCGCTTGTGCGTACCATCTCTCGTAACCGGCTCTCTCGTTCTGCAACAATCGTTCGTTTGTCGCTATTTTTGTTTAAAACCGTAGAAAAATTGAGGCATAGAAAAAAGCGTCCCGCGACACACTCGACGAACGCGTGCCGTGTTCTCTTCCTCCCTTTTTCTCCGTCTCCTCCGTGTCCCTCTGTTTCCCGTCCGATCGAACCCCATCCGAGAATCCCGTGCTCCTCTTTGGACGAGGGTTGCGAAGAATGATTGGATGCAGGGATAAAGTCGAATGTCTCCGTGTATCTTCATTCCTCCACTTCTTCGTTCCCTTCCTCTATCTTCCCGACATTTTCTAAACAAAATTTTGTTCGGGCTTTTCCCCGTTCTCTCAGTTGCTCGCACCTTTCGTTCTTCCTCCGAGGGACGAATACCACGACGACGAATATTCACGGATGGCCCTCGAGGTGGCCGGAGCAATAAGTGTCTGATTGTCTTAACAATACTATCAGTTTTAAACGAGTTCTATCGGGTCTTCCTTTTGCCAAAAAAAAAAGAACAGTCGTTCCTCCTCTTCGTTTTATTTCTCTTTCCATGCACGGTGCTTTTTCATTCCCATTCTTGAAATTCGATAACAATGCACACCGTATAACGTTTCGTAATCGTCGATAGTAGAGTTAGCGCTCGATATACTTGTAAGGGTATTTAATTTAATACTGGATATTTGTTTATTTAGCGTTATTATTTTCTCGTTTATTTACCTTAGGTAAACGTTAACCGTAACTCGATTATTGTTAAGTGGTAGTTTATTAATGCATTTTCTTTACATGCTATCGTTACTCGTTATTTCACTATACTTCATTATCCTTACAGCGTTAGCGTCGTTAGTAGTTATTATTATTATTATTATTATTACTATTGTTATCTTTAATAATCTACACACTCCCATTCCCTGAACCATCCCCGTTTTATTTTCTCTTTAACTCACTGCCAGTGTACATCGTGCATGAATCTTTGTCGATTCCACTTTGCTTTTCCTCCCTTTGGGATAATCGGCACGTTCCTCTCTGTTCTGAACACAACGAAAGAGACACCGGAAACGACGATGCGGCCAAAAACACAATTCTCCCCGCCCCTGGCCCGTAGTTAACACTATTTATTCAATACTAGACGATAACATCATCTTACTTTAGTTTATTTATATAACACGTATGCAACGTTGAGCAAAAATTTCGATTTAATGCGTTCGAACACACGAAGAGATCCCTAATCACCTCTCGTTAAATTTCCCTCCTATCCCCTCCTCGTTCCCGCGGTGGAAGCAATTCCCTGTTCTTTGTGCTCACGCGGGGTGCTGCACCGTAACGAGCAATCTCTCGGATTCGATCGATCCGCTTTCACGAGGGTTGCACGATCGTTCGATCTCGCGTGGCCAAGTCGTGACTACCATCATTATTCCGTCGAGCTTCTACGGGGTTGAAACAGGCACCCGCGTCTCTCCCTCTCTGCTGGCTTCGAGTCTTCTGATGTATATTGTATATCTGAGTGTGTGTTTGTTGCGGTCGAGCTTTCAGCGATGTTTGTACAATTCGTCTCGTGGAATCATTTCCATTGAACGAGCGTTAAGCTTCGTTCGATCAGCGTATGGAGAAACCTCGCGCGTTCTCCGAGACGATTGCTGATAATCGAAGAGAATTGAAAAAGTACGAAATTACGTGGTAGAAAAATACTGTGCCTCGGATTCAACGAAATCGATGCGAGTCGAACGGAACTCGGGCCAGCGTTCGCCGAGAACTTCCGGTCTCCGTAATGGAAGCTTCGAGGCAGCTAATTTCAAGGCATTTATTACGAGAAGAAAGCTCTTGCGGAAACCTTTGCCTATGTAACTATCTTGTTTTGGAAATAAAGCGAACGCCTTTGAATGTTACTACAATATTTCTGCCTTTTACGATTTGTTACCTTTCTCCTGACTATCACGAATCAGTAATTTTTACTGGGGGAAGAAATATCTGTTCATCTTTACTCGTCGTCTCGATGCCTGTCCATCGAAACCGGAAGTGGCCCAGTCGCGAAGAAAACAGCACGCAAGGGTGTTGGTTCGCCTTTCAAATTATTTCTCAGTTCCGCTTTCTGGCGCCCCCGCGCAACCGGAAAACACGATCTCTATTCCGCTGTGCCATATGTATACCTTTGATCGCTCGAATCCGCTTGGAACGGATATACGAGCACGGTTAGAGGAACTAAGGGAAGGTTTGCCTATCGGATAATCGTTTGGTCGTTGGTATACTCGACTTCAGTTCGAATCACAAAGGGACATCTCAATTATTTTTGTTTCAATGCCTGCCGTTTCATTAAAAAATTGCAGTTCCACGTTCCAAGCTTCGTCTGAACGGGCAGAAAGGAGGGAACCGCGCGTGTGCACCAACGGAGGGGACAGATGTATCGAGGGGTCGAATTCCGAAGCGTTTCGCCCTCGGTGATCGTGAGACGCCGTCCGCGACTGTTCTCCGATTCCCGTCGATGACATTTCGCGATCTCCTCGGATCGTTCGTTACGTTAATAATCTAAGTGTGCTTTTCTGTTGCTTCGTGACGCGTTACGGTTGCTCGATGAAAACGTGAAAAATTGTTCCGTAGCAAAGAGATGATTCGGTGGCGAGACTCGCGTACGACTAGTATGGTTCCGATGGTAGGATTGTCGAATTTATGGCGAGAACTTGTTCTAACGAAAACAGAGAACAGAAGGAAATCATCGTATCAAACGTGGAAAAGCTTTCCGGGCGATATTGCCAGGGTTGTTTGAAAGAACAAAAGATACCAACTTGACTGAAATGTTTAGAAATTGATCGCGACAAGATAAAAACAGAAACTGCCGAAAATCGTAAAGAAAGGAAAGAAAGGAAGAACAGAAACGATGAAGTTACTCGGATCGGATGACCGAGAGAACCGTGCACCGGATGAAGTAGAAAATTCGCGTTCGCGAAAGGGAAAGCAAATATCCCTGCTGGTCGTCGTACATGTTATGTAAATTCTCTTTATGGACGGCTTAACATTCCTCTTTCACGTTCCCAGCGTAAATCGATGGTGTGTCTATAGGACGACGAGTCGGCTAGTCAGTGCATAACACGTCCGCCATCCGCTCTTCCTTTTCATCCCCTAGATTTTTCGCTTTGCGCATCACCCCGAGAAAATCGTCAGTGTTTGTCAGGAATGCCGCACGGAAGACTTAAGCTTCTGACGATACACAGTACTTGATTTATTTGAGCGTTTCGCGACTGTGACCCAGTCCATGCGCGTAGAGATAGCGTCGCGGATTTTCGTTCGGAACCAACCTGGGCGTCCGGGACGGGTCGGAACCGATGTAAGAAAAAAAAAGGAAGAAGAAAGCCGGAGAAGTCTCGACGGTTAATGAGCGTTTGTCCGTCGACGGATATAAATAAATGAATAGACGATAGAGTGCGATCGGTGCATAGAAAGGAAAGGGGATTCGTTAATCAGTCGATCTGGCACGAGGGTCACAATCAGAAGGGTCACTTATAGTAATTAACACGCTTACGAGATTATCACTTACGCAGAATTGTTGAGTTCGCTTAACAGGCTATCGCGCGCGAGTTTTAAACTTGTAAAGACTTACTCTGTTATTTTAATCTACGCACAGTCACACGTGTGCAATTGTTCTCCGAGACAACGGTAGTCGGTGTGTGATACGTGAGAACAGCGAGAAACTGGAAAAACACGAAGCAGGAAGACGGATTTTGTATTATTTTTTACCATTTTTGTTTTCCATTATACACGCTCCTCCGATCACGCGCATTCAGAAACGAAGTCACGCTCCCCATTGAACGGAGGGGCGACTGCATCGTAAACGATGCGACAGAGCAACTTCGAATTTTAATCATACCCGTCCCTCCGGTTGCCTGGCGGAAACGTGGACAGGACCACGATGATCGAGACGAGGTCTCCGTCCCGTGAGAACGAGCGCACGCTCGCGGAATCAGAACTCGCTCGCCTAATCCATTTGCTCGTCGTTCGTTCGCTCGTTTACCTTACAAGCCCGACCTAATTTCCAGCCCAGGGGTTTACACTGCTAATGAATCGCGCGTCTACGGAGGCCCGGGGCGACTGAAAAATTCAATTACGACGCGGCCGCCTATCCTTTCAGGGCCTTGGCCAAGCAGCAGTGTAGCTACACTCTCGACGTCCAGGCCGAAGCTGGCGGAAAAAAGCCCGCAGCCGTATCCTGCGCTGACGCCGCGGCTGAAACAAAATTATTTCGCGTTCCGAATCGCTTCTATTCACCTCGAGAGATTATTCACGTCCACCTCGGGGCGATCTATTCAACGGGGGGGTCGCCAGAAAGACGCGAGATTTTTCCGTTGATACGCCAAAAAAATCCACGATTCAGAGCTGCAAACGGTTCGCGGGTTTACTCTCTTGGCTGGCTTTAAATTAATCCGCGGTAAACGTTAATAAACGCGGCCGGCGCTGCGAAAGGGAAATATACTCGGCCGGCGCATTCTGTTCGAGGCTTTTGTGCGACCGAAAAGATTGAATCGGTCGGACGACTAGATTATTCACCGAATACCGTGACAAACCGAGTAATTCAATTTCAGTGGCTTCCTTTTTCAATTCTTTCTCGCTGGATATCTGAACGAATGGGCGACACCCTTTCGCAAGGGATTCGCGTCTGTTAAAATAAAGAAAACAAAAAGAGTGAACGATGAAAGGATTTCGAGACAAAGGAAAATTTAACGGCGATTGACTTAGGTATTCGTATTCCAGGATAAAATCTGCTAATCCATTTCAATTGATATCTTTGAATCCAGTGGTCGCGGAGAAGGCGCGTGATCGGAATCGTTCAACGATTATTTAGGGTGAAAGTTCGCCGCACAAGGGACAAACAGGCACGACAGCGTACGAGGCTCCGATTCGCGTTGGCACACACGCGCGCAAAATACCGGCCCTTCGATCGTGGATCGCAGCGGCGCGAATTAAACGCAACAGCTACGCTTGCAACGTTATTAAAATGTACAGTTTACCCTAATCGTTCGTGGTGATTCTTAGGCCGATCGATCGATACGATCGATCGACAAGATAAAGCGGAAATTTTATTCATCGTCCGTACGATTTTTCCCACACTTCGATTTCGCTCTACCGCATGCTGCGTTTCATTGTCATGAACCGATTATCAATGTTTATTATCGATGAGTACCAACTTAACGTACGACAACAGCTATCGCTTATCACTAGCGTTTAATTTTCCACAAACCGTTTCGTCTTTTCCTCCGCTTCTTTCTCCCACTCCCGTTCTTAAAGTTAATCGTATCAATTATTTTGTTGTCGCAATCCTAGACGAAGCAACGGGTTGGCAGGGGGAAAGGGTTGCAGCCGTTTACATCGTGTACAGTTGCACGTGAGAAATGTCGAGCTACGTTTTTGTTAGAACCAATCGAGGAACAACGAATTACTGTAGGAGAAAGAAAATCCAGCTGCTGCCACCGTAATTACTGGGAGAACATCTTAACACAACTCAAATTGATAATCGCATCACCCTTTCCACCCATTTCAGCCCTTTCGTTCCTCGAAAATACATGTTTCCGTGCCCCTAGATCGGCGTAACAGCACGCCCCCACACAGCACACCATTAACAAACACCGTTACCACCATGGCCCCACGTGCTGGGCGAGTGAATCGTACTCGGCTACGCGGTTGATTAGTTCCTCGTGTAATTAACCTCCTGTTTATACCTATATGCACATGTTAAATATATTATACCGTTACCTTTACGTGAGCAAATAAATTGATTATTATACCGCTTCGCGGGGAGAGAGGCTGGGTGGGCAGATATTTTGCCATCACCTTTTGGCCGCTCTCTCTCTCTCTCTCTTCTTCTCCGTTCATCGTCGGTGTACAAACAATGTCTTCGGGTGTAGTATGTACGAGCGTGCGCGTCCACCCACATGCGCGCCAGCCATTGACGGGCTCTCGACGGTGGGTCTTCCTCGTTCGGAGAATGGTCGATGCTTTTGAAAGACTGAATGGCTTTAAGCGTGTGTTCCAGAAACTTTCACGTTTCGCTCCTCGGAACGTTAGAATTCGTCTTTGGGATAAGAAAGATCCGGAAACGTGTAGAAATATCAATGCGCCAAGGTTGTGTCGAAATGAAGTTCCTCTGTCACGCGGAGAGATTGTAGGAATTTATCGGCGATCGACAAATTCTAACGCCTCGAAACGTTTTGGATTTTCGTACGCAGGCCACTGAAGATCCTAGGCGTGTTCCCAAAGGCGGGACAAACGTAACGCGGAAAATCATTTTCATCGAGTATGTAAAATCCGGCGTACCAGTGCTTCTTCTTCTTCTTTTTTTTTTATCAGATGGAAGTCGATGATCCACCGTAGACCCTGACATCTTTTTCTGTCGTTCTTCTTCAGAGAGAAGAATCGAGGCCTGTCGTAGAACCGTTGCAAAAGAGGGAACATTAGCGGTAGTTTCGGTGATCGATGGGCTCTTAATAGCAGAATGGATGGACAAAGTTTCCGGGAACTGAACACAATCGATGGATTCGCGAATGGAGATGATCGATTAATCCCTGCAACATTTTTGGTACAATCTTCGTTCTATTCACTGCGTCCTGGCACGCCGAAAATTTCTACGATCATCCTCCGATCTCGTCGAGACACTCTCTAATTTATCGATAACACCTCCTCGCCTCTGAGAACCCGCCGGATCAGTCAGAGGGCTGTTTCTTCTAAGTGTTGGCAGTTTGAAAGCTCTTCTGCTCCCGGTTTTATTGGGAACAAGCACGACGAAGGAGTTTCCTCGTCGAAAATTCGATCGATCTGGTCGATGAACCGATGGTTGCGATCGAGCTGTCGGTTACGCGTTCGCTCGTGATTCAATATTCGCATCGCCACCCTACGTTCGACCGAATCATTTGCCTTGGTAACTGGTGGCGAACGGTCGACGGACCGCGTCCAATTCGATACTCCACGGTCTAGATGTTAGGGAGAGATTAATTGAAAAAAATGTTGATGATGTACCCATCAGTTTGCACCGCTGCTTCCTTCGACAGTTACGAATAAAAAGAACGTAGAGGGGAAGGATGATAGGGAGAGAAGCTCTCTCTCCCCTTTTTTCTTTCTCGAGTTCCCGTTACTGGAGAGAACAGCGCCCGTTTCCTGGCACGATAATCACCGACTCCCGACGACGACGACGACGACGACGACGACGACTGGTTCTTTATCACTGGAAGCAATTCCGCGGACCGAAGAATTCTCCTTCGTCGTGTGCCACGCGAGCTTCCACTGTCTCTCTGTGGCATTCGTGCACTCGGTTGTACGTGTGGCGTGTGTCGCGTTTGCGGGCGCGAGCGCACCCCCGTGATTATACGATGTGTCGAGAATGCGGATGAATATCGCGTTGTGCTCGTACGCTGAGATCGTCGAGTATATCTACGCGCGTAACAGATTGTTCTATATACCTATGTACACACCGCGCACGCACATCGAACCGATGCACACGCGTGCGGCCGGCTCTCCCTTCCTTTCCTCCGTGTGTGTTCATCTTTTTGTCCTCTACGCCCCTTAACTCTTCTCATTACGTATAAATGTTTAACGCGCTCGTCTTGCGCAAGTGTGTACCCATGTGTGTTCGATATCGCGTGTATGTACGTGTCCGTATGAAGGAATTCTCCGTAGCTGTGTGCGCGTGTGTGTGTACGTGTGTATGTAAACGTCTTCTTATATAAAATCGGCAGTTCGGGCAGTTCGACGTCTCGCCGCACGACTCTAGCCTTACGTATGAAACCAGATTTACAAAAATACGTTGCGCGTGTGTTTCGCGTATTTGGCACTTTTTCTCCCATCTCTTGCCTCTTTTTTTCATCTCCCACACGTTGTCACCCCAACCATTTCGCCTTCATTCGTACCTTTCATACGACCCTAAATTTCCTCCCATTCGTCCACGATCACTCACCTTGCACGCGATCTCTCTTTCACACACGTTTGCTCTCTTCCGCCAAACTCGTACGCTCCCCTGCTGCTCTCGCCTTCCCGCCGTGGCACTCTCCTCCATTTCTCGTCATCTATGAAAAAGTTTATCTCCGAGATCCGTCGGATTTAGCTCCGTTCGTTGAAGAAGGGACAGATCCACGCAGACGGATACTCGGGCTCAGACAAATTCCTTGGATCCTCGTTCCTTCGACTCGTTGCTCGATCTCCGCGGCGTGTGCTCGGGAGAGCTCGACGCCGGCGGATCAGCGATCGAGAGAGGCTCGTCCTGCGCGTCGACGCGAAAATCGGCGGCTCCCGTTTCGGCTGGCGATCGCTGTACGACCGCCGACGACGACGGCAAGAACGATAACGCGACCGACTACAACGGCGTCGCCGACGACGGCGACGATGTAGCGGTTGCCGCATTGGACGCGGCTCGAGACCGCGCGGGATCGTCGACTAGTCCTCCTCGGGACCCATGTTCATCAGCATCATCTTCTTCTTCGCGATCTTACTGTACTTGATATCGATCGGCTTCGTGGTGTCGTAGAGGCTCGGCGCCTGAAGGATAATCATCACCGTGCCGACCACGCAGGCCACCGTGAATATCCACAGGAAGATCCGATCGAGCACCATCGCCACGTACTTCCAGTCTTCCTCCACCTGAAATCATAAATCATTTCCGCCGGGTTAATTGGTCGTCATCGGAAAAAATTGTAACATCTATACAAATGAGGGGGGAGGGAACTGGCGAGTATTTTCGGAGGACAACGAGAGGATGAAGCTGAGCAAGGTATTACGTCGAAAGGCGATGGAAATGCTTTCAGAAGATTGGCCACTGACGACACGAACCCTCGAACGTCATCGTAAATATGATATCTTTCTCGTGTTCGGCAAACTGATCTTCCGCTCTTGCATCCGACCGAGTACAACGTTCCGCCGCCACCGAGGGGAGCCCGTTCCCCGAACGGGAAACATTCTTTCCCAAGTTTTCTTCTCCCACAGTCTCCAAGTATCATCTACTCCGAGAGGAGCAAGGATCCATCATGCGCGCTCCGAGCCGTGTAGCTTTATACGCGTAGCTAAAAGGCGAACCCTATCTCCGAAGTTTCAATCGAGCACCCTCACGACGTATCGAGAGGGAGAGAGCGCCAAGGCAAGGAGCCTCGTCTCGAAACTGCCGACAGAGACAGCCGATCCCTCATCTCGAGGGTGTATCGACTACTTTCGATTCCCTCTGCGACAAGGGAGGAAGTGGACGATAAAACAGACACCCGATACTTTTATGATACTTTTCCCAGAGCACGCTGCTCAGAATATTTCACCCCCTCACGAGTCCTCCGCGTTGCTCGGACTTCTTGCCCACGCATTGCTTTCACCGCAAGAACGAGGAATTTAGAGCGCAGAGTCTTCTCTATAGCACGCGGACAGGAAATCACACACGAGCCACGCTTTCACGACTGCAGCATGCGTGCATCGACGTAGAAGCGAGTGCACATTTGGCAGCGAACGGAACTGCGCCGCAGTGCGTTTCCGCGCCAGACACTTCGCCTCGATAATTTATGAACATCGCTGCGCGACTTTCCGCGTCCCCGAGCAGCCTGCAGCGGGGCTTGGCTTCTCGGTGGACGACCGGAAGTAGCCGGTTGATTCGACCAGCGGACGGAAATCAAGGGATCCCCGGAATCGATTGAATTTGGCCCTGGCTCGTCTTGGCTTCGTCCGAACGTAGATTTCGAACGAGATACGGCCGGTGGTTCGAGATAACCATGCGGCAAGCCGCGGTACTTTGGGGTATCGTGGCGTTTAAGCCAAAAACTTTATATCCGTGAAAACCCATCGCTTAGGGGCGAAATTAAATTTCAGCTTGAAAGTGTAACAAGGGACTCGAGTCCTTCGCATTTCCATCGCGCCAGCGCGTTCACGGTATCATCTGTACGCTCGAGTTTCATAAAACGTGTCCGTAATATCGAAAAAGTGGAGCATGAGTGTAATAACAGCGGCGTTACTCCACGGGTCTCGTTAAAACAAAAACGATACTCTCCGACACTTTCTGGAGACGGGGAAATTATCATATTTTCGGCTTTCGAACTTTGTTAGTCCCGGCGAACCGTGTAACTGCACAACGCGCACTAAAAACTATGCAGGAGTTCTCGACTCTATAATCCTTTGGCCACGCCCTTGTCGAAGGGGTTGCTTCCGCCGGTTTTCCGAATGATCTTTTTTTTCGAGAGCCGACGTGCCGAATCATCGCGGGATTGAAAAGTATGCCACGAAAAGAATTTACAGGCGGCTCGGACAAATGTCTCAACTCCGGAACACGCTCCCAGCGCGGGGATCCCGTCAACGTCGCAACCAATTTTCCAAGTTTCGCATCCGTGAAGCTGCGGAACATTGCCACGCGGATTCGGACAGAGCGCTGCGAAATAGTTACAGAAAAATACTTGCAGAGCGGGCACAATAGTGGGCTCCGATATTCGAGATGAGCGCGGATATTCGAGATGAGAGACGGAGAAGGCGTGTAAATCCAACGGCATTCGGCGAACGGAACTAAAGCTATTAACAGGAATCAGATTCTGAGGTGTCTGGCTTATCAGCTTCCGAATCGGGGGGCTTCTACGGTTGATTCGTTATAATTCGCTTTCGCTGACCGGAGCCTAGCTGCCGCTCGTAATCACAGCTCTCGTGCGTAAACGGCCCGTGATTTGCATGTTCCATTACCAATATCATCGCGCGGATCACTCGCAAAGATTAAAGAGGGTTTCCCCGATCACCATCCATTTAATATTCTTTTGTGGGTGGTTCGGAAACGAGTACGGCATTCGTGCTATTATTTCGAGACGGGCTATCGATTTTTCCAGAGACGAAGTACAAGGACGAAAAGGTACTCACGCTCTCGAACTTGTCCTTGTTCTTGGCGTGCTGAGCGATAAACCTGGCGTCGTCGATGGTCTTCTCGATCTCGCGAACCAACGGCTTCTCGAATGTGGGGCTGACGTCCTCGTGAACGTAGGTGGGGCTGGCCGGGCCGAAGAGGTCGTCGTCAGCCCCCGGCAGTGGCAGCGGGGGTAAGGGCTCCTCGAAGCAGGGCGCGACGGGGCCCACGGTGGCCACGGCGCCGAGGTCGTACCTGGTCGCCGTGGGTGGCAAGCCGTGCGCAGGTATCTCGTACTCCCCGCTGTACCTTTTGCCGTAGTACGAGTCGTACTTATCAGTCTCTTGTACATGGAACACATCGGTGAGCATGCCCTCTGCCGATTTCCCGTTGGTCGCCTCGATATCGTCGTCGTCGTCGTCGTCGTCCTCGTCGTCGTCATCGATGGGCTCGCCGTCGGCGTTTATCCCGACGACGCCGTTCCTTCCACCGTCGTCGTTGTCCTCGTCGTCGTCTTCCTTCTTCGGCCTTTCGATCAGGAGGAACCGCGGCAACACTTGAATGAACACCACCCGCACCCAGTTGGCCATACGATGGGTGACGGGCGAGCGAAAGTTCACGTTCAACACGGCGATCGTCACCACCACGGACAGGGTGACCAGTACCATCGTGAACAACAGATACTTGCCGAGCAACGGTACCGTCAACGACGTGGGCGGTATGATCTCGGCCAGCAGTAGGAAGAACACCGTCAACGACAGCAGGATCGAGATCGACAGCGAGACCTTCTCGCCGCTGTCGCTCGGCAGGTAGAACACCAGCACCGAGAGGAAAGATATGCCCACGCACGGTATGATCAGGTTCACCGTGTAAAAGAGGGTCTTGCGGCGTAGGGTGATATTGAACACGATGTCCGGGTATGGCTCCTCGCAGCAAATGTAGAACGCCTCGTTCCTCACGGCAGGCACTTTTATGATGTCCCACTCGACGGAAATGTAGTAGTCGGTCAGGTCTATCCCAACCTCGATGCGGTTCGAGTCCTCGGTCTGAGACAGGTGTCGTAAATCGACCTGCCGGCAAGGAAAATTTTCATCAATTATACCAAGACAGCGTGTATGTTCGGCGTTGGGCTACGTATGTATATCTTTGAAACGAGGGAAACACGAGGGATCCCTTAGCCAGAAATAAAACAACCCCGAAGAAAGATTTCTCTTGGATCCGGAGTACCTTCGCGATCCCATTTTCATTCGCACCATGGCCGATCCGGTTGTTTAAAGAAGCAAGATCAGAGGCGTGCGAGAGAGCAAGGATCAGCCGGGCAGAAGAGACGGAGGAAACGAAGGTAAGAAATTGGATACCTCTGATGGCTGGCGAGGAGAGGTAGCGAGTTTTCTCGAATCTGGCAACGGAAATAAACTCGAGAAAACAGAGCCAAATCTCTCTCTACGTCGAACTTCAGCAACTAGCTAGACGCTGCTTGATCCTCTCCGGGCCACTTCTAAGATCTTCCGATAGCTTCGCGAGAGGATCGCCGCGCGTTTACCGCACCCCTTTTCCCCGATCCCCGGTCTCGGCTCTGCTTCTTTCATTTGTGCAACACGGGATTCGTCGCAGAACTTTTCTGACTAACTCGAGAATGACGAGGGTAGTTTCTGACTGGCGGAGGCTGTTGAAACTAACACATTTCTTTCTGTTCGTCCTTTCTGTCGTAAACGAGAAAAGTGTAACTTGCAACGGAGAACATATTTCGTGCACACACGCAGACCGAACAGGCAGCAATATTTCTTTACGGACCAAACAGATTACACTTGGAGCTGAACCGAGGAAAGGTGGAAGTCAGCCGACCTGACCGTGGAATCGAAACGCGAAAAGGAAAGGGGCGCACGGCAAGTGCTAGTTGAAACGTCACCACCGGTGGGACGGTTTATCGTTCCAGACATGCGGGATTTATTCCCGCAGCGGTTGTTCAGCGGTGAAATCAACGGACAGCTGGATTTGTTGGAACGGGATAAATCTGTCCATCCGCGAGAAGGCTGCCTACGTCGCCCGCGCTCTGGCCAAAGAATCCGGGAAGGATTTCGAACTAAGTGAACCCTTCGTGATCTTTTGCGAAAAAGCGTACGCATCCGTCAGCGGGCGCGAAAAAGTTATCAGAGTCCGGGGGGGAAGGAGATGCTGGCGAAGCGAGAAGACTCGTCAAAAGCGGAGCCGATGAATCATGACGTTTTGCCGATGCCTGGCTTCGTGTCCCAGCAAAGTATTGAGAGATTATACATATACGTCTGTACGAGGCACGAATGGTGTGAAATATTTCTCGGGATAGAACAGCAGCCGTTTTAGGCTGCCGGGGATTTTTAAGACACAGAACGTTTTAGGGCTCATAGCGGCTAAGTGCAATCAATCAGTTGTGTCGTCTTGGTGACAGATTTTTTCTTTTTTTCAAGGAAGAGCATTTAAATTTTTATCCAGGAATGTTCATGCTTTACACTGTGATAACCGGTGAAGTTCGAAGAAAAATTCAAAGAGAAAAGTGGCTGCGAACAGCCTCTTCTAGATGAAATCGATGAGTCGTGGCATTTTATTGATGTCTGCCAGCACCACGTCTTACCTGTATCGAGAAACACTCGAAACAACGCTGGCGATCTTCGTTCCTTACGTCACAATGCATCATTCGTTCCTCCTACATAAATGTGAACAGTCGTTTGGTAGAAAACACCGATCGTCTAAACGATTGTGAACGATTTCTTGTAAGAGATCGAGCCATAAAGCGATCAATATACAAACTGTATTCTCTGCGTGAACTTTCTTCCACCACGATGAATAATCAGCGAACACCGAATTGATTCTACTTCGCCGATTCTAAATCTCAGCTTCGCCGCCAAGTTTAGACGCTTTTCTATTACAGTACAATATATGTATAGCTTTATTAAGATCCAGGATGACGCTGATACTGATAACGACTACGAGTTGATGAACAGTCCTCCAAAGGGTGAACGAAAGTTAACGATGCGACTTGGGGAACTGCCTAACTACGTCTACTGCGAGCGAGCAGCCGAACTTTGTCTTCTGCCCCTTGAAAAGAGGGGTATACAGAGAGAAGGAACAAGATGCGAGTCGAAGATGGAAATCAGAGGGTATCGAAAAGTTTCCACGTGTACCACACCGTGGTGAAATTGAATCGGGTCGAGCAACGAGTAAAACGCTGAATCGCGACCACCACGAGAATATCGTCGCCGACTGTATGAATTTGCAAGATCGAGTAAAGCACGGCCGCGTCGGGTGTACGCGTAGATTGATTCGCAAACGGTATTCTTGTCACGCGCAATTTAGCGAAAGAACAGGTGGCCGGCCGGCTAAGCAATTCATCCAAGATTTGCGGCGACTCTGCAGCCGCATGAATTATTCCATTCGAAACGCTCTACCGCGGACCGGGCATGGATTGAAAGAAAAACACCGGGGAAATAGAACTGTCGGCGTAACTTCTAACGTAATAAATAGTTCAGTCGCGACGTGGAAATTTCGCTGCAACATTTTCTTGACCGGTGCGCGAACGCGGATTCAGTTTAGCCGGAATTCTATGAATCTTCCAATCCGATTCATTTGTATTCCATGCGATGAGCTTGTATCGGCGCAACAAAGAACCCAGTAGAATGCACTTTCCTGATTTTAGAATCATTCGATCGAGAAGGCTAATTTGCGTTTCAATCTCAAGTACACCAGATTATAGAATTAGGAAGATAGAAGCGACTGGGCTTTAGATATTTTACGATTATTAGAGTGACAGAGAGTTAAATGAAATCACAATCTCAATCGGCAAGAAATTCGACAAGAACAATTTTCAGATTTCCCTCTTGAAGTAACGAGCACGAGCGAAAAGGGAGAAGAAAGAACGAGTGGTTGAAATATAAATGTAATAAATCCGTCAAACAGAGGGAAGCACGAACACGTAGAGAACGACGGGAGAGCTCGCGTTTTAAGAAGAATTCGGTCGACGTTCCATTGATGCGTTCTTGCATATCTTGCTCACATTGTAACGCGGTTCAGCGAACCAGCCCGCTTTTTCCCCTGATTTTCTTCAGCTCCCTGCCCCTTTCAACCAGACACGACCACCCGTGCAACGAAATTTCTAGACTTCTCTTGGTTTCTTGTCCGGCGTTTCTTTTGTGAGAATCTCTTTACAGTTCTCTCGTGTTTCCTTCCTTTCAATATCGCGGGTCTTACATGTGGATTTGTCTAATATCTCCTATTCCGAAAAACTAATTTCAAATTGAACTTGAACAAAGTGTTCTTGGTGTACGGAGGGTCTATTCCGCGAAATTGCTGGGGAACGTAATGCGCTATGATTATTTGTTACAGGGGTTCGCGTTAGGGGTGAATTCGTTAGTGGTGATTAATCACGACCTGAATCGAGGTAGATCCTTGGCCGAATCTTATTACTCACCGTGTACCCGTCGTAAGTCCACGAACCAAACTTCATGAAGCAAGTCTGCTCGTCAAAGGGAAAGTACTCGACGTCGATCTCGCAAAATGATTTATAGATGGCCGGCGGTTTCCACACGACCTTCCCCGTATGGTGCAGAATTGCCTTGGTCATAATGGTCACCTCGTAGTTGCCGTCAGCGCTGAAAACAAAATTAATGTCCGCCTTGATTTATGCTCTCGCCTTTTTTCCAGCTTCGCTAAATGCTAGACGACACTTTTCTTTGCACTAATTAATCATTTCGTTCTTAAAGAAAAAGCGGTTTTCGGATCGAGCATGAACGGCCGCTGCTGGAAAACTGAGCTTGCACGCGTGCAACGCGAAATAAAGTCATGCACCGCGAACTGTCTGATCCTCGCCATTGGGCGGGGGTGTGAATTAATTGTATCGTTACGCGTCGATAACCTTATCACTTTCCCATTGTTTCGCGGTTTGCCAGCTAACATATTAAGGAACTTTACAGACCGATAGATTGTTACCGAAACTCGTTCAGATAGTACCGAATATTTTTGTATAGCTATCCATGGTACAGCAACAGGAAGTGCAGCCGCTGCTTAATTTTAAGCAGCGAAAATAGTTTCACACGGCCGATTCCGGTGTAATCCGCTTTGAAGACACATGCAAGCGGATTTGCAACGTTTAACATCAAACCTGGCCCCCTTTGATCGTCGCGTGGATTTGTTCGCAACGAAACTACGGCATCGGACAAAGTTTCCCCATCCCCTGAAATTAGGTTACGCATACGCGGCAAATCTGGCCTCTGCATAATTGCAATATTATCGCGAGAAAAGAAAAAAGCTATTGCTTCTATGTATACGGTAAACCACCCCATTATTTGCAAGAGCGAGTCGCAGAGTTTAGATACATACGACCCCGTTCGTAATTACTGGTCATGCGATGATTTCTTGCCGCAGAGTGGTTGGCCACCGCATTGCGCTTCATCGCCAGCAACGAATGATCGTGGACGTTCGCAATATCCGGTAGCATCTTTGACCGCACGATAAGGGCGGCCCCCGCGTCATAATCCCCGGTCGATTCGATCGTATCGGTGGAGCGGCTACAATCGCCGATTATAGGCTTGAACAACGGAGGGAGGCGTCCTAAATCGCGTAAGCAAAATTAGCGGCGGCCAGCCGCTGCCGACCGCCCCGCGGCTTAACCATGCAAAATTTGCTCGCGGCCCGACCGGAAGTCGACGTTCCCGAGCTTGAACAATGCCCTCCACGAGGCAATAAATTCTTGGAAACCACGCGAAAGGTTGACGCTTTAAACGCACCGCGCGTCTCCGGACGGAATCCGTACACCCTCGACCTTTGTCCTTGCCTTCTCCTGGAGGAATTCGGTGCTTTCGAGTGAACACCGTGCAATTACGAGGTCTAAGCTTGGAACGAGCTTTTCATGCTGCACTCCCAACCGTGACGCGGACACGTTGTACATTCAAGGAATATCGCAATCTAAATAGGATAGTTTATTTTGTTCTCCTACCGCGGATTCGCGAGTCTAGCTGCCAGCTTCAAAGAAATATTGCACGAGAACGTAGGAGAAACCCCTTGTGCTCGAATCTACGTCGATTCGACGTCTTGTGAATTATCCAAGCAGATTCGTGAGGCGTACCCCGAACGAAAACAGTTGAAATTCGCGAGCGCGCTTCTCGCCGGCGGCGCAAAAGCAATTTCACGAATTATTCCGCGCTCCCCTGGGCATGATCCCTCTCTCTCTCTCTCTCATCCCCCGGGATTAAAAATAAAACAGTCGAAGCCGGGGAGATGACCGAATTGTTCCAGGTTCGATGCACTCTCTTCGCGTTGGGAATCAGGGGAAAAACGCGTATCGAAGTTGGGAAACTTGGTAGCGTTGCTTGCTGTAGGGGATGGCCGCGCGTATCTCCCCTTAAACCTTGAGATTTAGTTTGCCATTGAGCGTGACTCCTCGCCTGGAGCCGGAGGGTGGAACTCTCCCAGTGGCGTGGAAACTGTTCTCCGCTCCGCCGCCCCTGCGTCTCTGGCCCGTATAAATTCATCGAAACGCCCGGGGTTCAAGTTCTTTTCATTTGTATTTCAGCAAAGTTCCGACGATGGGAAAAGACTGACTATAAACTGTATAAAACCAGGGGCTATTAATCGTTCTACAACGATACAAAAAAACAGCTCCCGGAATCGAACGATATTTTCTCGGCGAGTTTCACGTTTCTGCTTCGTACGCCACTGAACGTGCCGCGAGATGGGCATGGTCGGCGGATCGATATAAGTTTCGTGGTACAGCGGGAAATTCTGCTGCAGCTCGTTTTTGTCCTTCCTCTGGCGAAGATCGCGGCTGCAGACCCGTTCTAGCCAATTAAAATCGGGTCGGCGATAAATTCGACGATTGGCTCAACGTAAAATACGCGGAACGAAATTACCAGGCCCTCATTCACGGTTTATCAGAGCGAGACTTCCGTTCTATCGAATTATCCAGAAATTCCGGGACGAAGATATAATCCTTGAATTAGGAGAGAGAGTAATATTTTTGTCGCGAAGAAAAATCAATATCACCCTGGTCGAGAATAGCCAGTAACAGTGAATTGTATGCTTTTCCAGCCGATAGAATCGTAATGGAAAATCCACGGGCAAAGTCTGCCGATCGGGGGACGACCTAAATCACCATAAACATTAACATCCACCCTGGGGAACTAAGAACCCCTCTTAATGCCTTTAAAGGGTGTCTCGGAGGGCACGTACAGGGCCAGATAAGAATCGTAGTTACGTTCCCCTGCAGCCGGGCTCGGGCTCAACGTCTACTGATCGCAACACGTACGCATTTGCCGGGCTTCGTACATCCTCGCGCGGATAGTGTCAGTGTAAATCCCAATGAACAGCACCGGAGAGCACACGTAGGGGTTTCCTTCCTGACGCAGAAATGGGAATTGTTGAGAGAAATAAATCTATCGGAGGTGGTGCTTAGAAGCGAGAAACGCTTTTTAGGGTTAAAAGTATTATTGGAAGCGTTACAAATATCTAGCTCGGTCGGGATGATTCGGTGTAATTGCACGTGACGATCCATTGAATTTTTCTGAACAAAAATGAACATTCCGCGAGCTGATGCGTTCCATGGAGAAGGTTCGACGAAGTCAGCCGATAACCACGGGAAGGGAGTGGTCCCCATTTGCGATTTTTAAATATTCAATAGGAATGCCAGAAATTTCTATACCCAAGGACTGGCGCCGTTTTATGGAAATACCTCCGATTCGCATAATTTCGCGCGGCGAACTGTCGCGCTCGGAATTGAAAAACGCGGGGCTGCATTCCTAAAATATTCTACGTTATCCAACCCGTGTGCCGTAGCTTCGTAAAAATTTAAGTAATAAAAACAATTGCTCGCAACTTCGTGTATAATTCGAAAACAGAGAAACACAGGAAAACGGGGAGAGCTATGCCATCGGAAAGCACCCTACACGCGCTACGTAGAGTCGAGTTTCTTTAGCCAGGAATATTCTATTTGCCGTCAACTTTGGAAATAGATTATATCTCTCGGGACCTTTTCTCCCCCGGCCAAGTGTGCTAATCGACACATAATCTTCATCGCTACCCGACGGAGGAGCTCGATATTTTCTCTCGCCGGTATACGTTTCCTCAACTAAATCCAAGGCGCAACAGTGAGTTGAATTCCCCTCGTTTCGGAACAGCGCGCGCTCAAACAACACGGAAGTCTGCTTTCAGCCGAAATTACTCAAAGGAATTAGATCCTGCTGCCTCGAGCCTACCCAGACATTCGTTTCCCCCGCCTTTCTGCAATTCCTACCGCCCCAGCGTCGTGCTCCTTCGCGCGAAACTTTATCCCGCAAGTTCTACAGGGTGTACCCTTGCTGCTCCCGTCGTCTTCGATTTCGACGTACCGCACTTAGAAACTGAATCGCGCCAATTAGCAGTTAACGTGTATCAGCTGGCATCCAAATTTATGCAGCGGAAGCGCGCATGTTTATGTGGAGGAACGAGCAAAGCCGCGCGTTCGTTCGACACCGCGGGGGGTGAGTTCCGCGAAAGAGCGAGGCCGCAGGCTAGGATCCTAACAAGGGCGCGTGTTCTTGGCACATTTTAGGTCAGCCGGCACCTAGGCCGTTATAATACGACTGAATGCCCGGCTGTGCACTCGACGACGCGAACACGCCGCGTACACGAAATGCAGCTCGCAGAAAGGGGTGACGGAGATAGCAACGAGGGCGTGTACTCGATGATATCTCGACAGCCGCGACGGTAGTCGCTTCTCGTATTATCGGGCGATACGTTGAAAAAGAATGAAAGCAATTAATTATCAGTTCGCTCGAAATAATGGTAATAAATTGTACGAGCGGGGAGCGATCGATGAGTCCGGGGCGTGGAGAGAGGAAGCTAGGAGAATAGCAAATTCAGCTGCAATCGAATTAAATCGTACGCGTCGTTAATTTACGTTGCACAGGCGGCAGGCACTTCGTAGCAGGCTGTCGTATGACTTACGAGCATTAAGTCACAAATTTCATATCGCCGCGAACAGTTCAATTTCCTTTTAATTCACCGGTGTTCGTGTTGCGCGCTAAACGTATGCCACGCACGATAAACCGCCGAAGTCTTTGGGAAACTCTCGCGTGCCTCGAATCGTCGTCCGACCCGTGAACCATAAACTCGATGCTTCGTGGACAGGGTAGTGAGCTGTCTCTCGGTAGTAAATTTCACGGAAGAACGAACGAGCGTCTGATTCTGGCCGAACGAGAAAGAATTCTCCATTCATTTAATAATCACGAGTGACGAGCTTCCGCGCGGTTATGCCCGAACGACGTTTTAAAGATTAAACGCGTTTCCTGGCGAAACAAGCAATCGCCGCGGAAGAGGCAGGTGTAGCTCGCGAGCGAGGTCCAGCACGGTTACTTTGAGGCTGTGTTACTTCGTTAACGCGCACACCGCGGCTGGATTACCGCGTCTGGGACGAGCTGCAGGCGCAGTAATCCGGCGATAATGGTGTAACGAGATGATTCTAGCTCGCGCACGTTCCCTGCATATTTTAACTTTGCGTTTCGCACTGCCCACCCGCACGTACGCGTTCCCCGGGTCGTTGTGCTCAACCCTTTTGCTCGACTCCCTCGGCCGACGGACACCTATTTACCCCCGTTAATTGCACCGAGACGCCGACACCCCTGAAAAATTTCCGTCCAAAGCCGACGAGGGATCACTAGATGAGAAGAGGTTCGCGCTCCTTTGTTGGGAATTATTTTCGCGACGCTTGATCGAGAATCGTATACAGGAACGTGGTGTGTCCGCCCCTCGAAAGTGAACGACTTTATTATTGCACAACCCGATATTGTGCATCTTCAAGTTGTTAGCGCAGTCTGAAGTGGTCGGATGTATGAGAAAGGGCTTCAAGTGCACCGCTCTTTGGACAAAGATGTTTTTATTCATCGTTTTACGAGTATCCGCTTAGTCGGTGGAGCGAACAGGTGTGCCTGCGTGGAATGTACAGGAATGAGAATTTCGAGAGACGGCTTCTTCATCGGCTGCCGAATCGATACGAGGATCGCGCGGCGTGAAAGTTATCCCACAGGAAACTGGAAACCGCCAAGACGGCGACTGAGTCAAGTTTACCGGAGCAACTTGACTTGGATTCAATTGATGTACACTCACCCCGAGCCTAAGGGGATATTAGCCTGGCCGGTTTTGACGGTCGATGAGGAAGCGTCGAAGGGTGGTCGGGAGTTCAAACTAGCCGGAAGTGTTCATTGACCTCGAAATTCCACGTGAAAACTTTGACCGCGTCGAGGAACATTATACATGTCAGATCGCGGCGCGAAACACGAATTTCTCAGCGTCCAATAATTCGTTTCACTTTGGAGTATCCCTTTTGCGAAAGCAATCAGCGAGCTTTTATATCGTCCTTCCACGGACACGACAAAGCCGCGACCAAGTTATTAAACAGCGATTTGCCTTCGATAATGGGTTTGAAATTGGATAAAATGGTTAAAGGGAGTCGGCAAAGAAACACGGTCACCGGGTCTCGGGAACGTCAAACGAACGCGATCAAAATTCACTCTGCAACACTGTCATATTGTACGGCGTATCTCGATACCTTGAAATCATCGTGGAGAAACTCCTTTCGAGGCTAGGGATCCCGATCGAATTTCGCCTGAAACGAATCGGCGCTCTCCTTTCGCCAAGGCACACTTCCAGCAATGCCGGTGAATTATTAATCGGATCGGAATATTCCATACAAATTACTTTTCTGCAATGCCCGGCGAGGACGAGCTCGCCAGAAAGAGCATTTGCATGCTGTCGGTCTACACAGAGCCTCGATACTTTGAGCCTTTCGAACGCGCGCTGCCACGACAATCAATTCTCCCACCCTCCGGATCTACCGTACCACCCCCGTTGCTGTTCAAATAATTGAAACGGCGAGTAATGTATGTCGAGAGTTTCAACTTCGAGAACGTTCTTGATGATTTAGCATTGAACGCGTGCCGCGTCGAAGCCACTCCAATGCGTAATTGAAATAAAACTCGTCGAGGTTCAGACGTGTCTCCAGGCGTCAAGGGAGAGAACGCCCCGGCCAGATACGACGAGACACCACTCGTCGGTGTAAACGGGAAAAGTTGATCGTACAATGGACAAAGAGAAAACGATCGAAGCTTTCTCGCGACGCGTTCGCCGAGAAGACGGGCGAAGATTGTCTCTCGGGATATTGCCTCTACGATCTCTAAGATAAGGTGCAAAAAACCTTATTCAGTGGTATTAACATTTTCTGAATGAGCCCCAGAGTTCGATTACTCGATACTCTGTCTCCGCAAGGAATCCGATGCACTATATACCAGCGAGAGAATCGCCGAGTACCTATGCAGGAGCTATCGCAACGGCTACTGCACTCTTCTGTCTCGTAAAGGTGTCGTCTTTACGGTAAAGTACACCCTATTTTTCATTGGGACGCGCGTGTGTCCCGTTTCGGGCGTGGATTTTCAAAATGGCTTTGGAGCGCTCAGCTGAAAACGTCACGTACGGCCGTGGAATATTCTAGGATAGTTTACGAGAAACCATGCTCTGCACTTCCCACTAAAATCCTATAAAGTATAGCTAGACCAAGGTAATAGACGATGTGAGACGTTTTAGCCGAGAGAAAGATTAGGGGAAAGAGACAAACGCGGCATAGACGGGGGCGCAAGTGTGACTAAAACATTGCAAACTCCTCTTGATTCTTCTCTCTACTTTAATAATAACAAAAAATAAGACTTACTTGTTGTAAAGAACGATGTCCGGCAACCATATGTGCTCCGACGGCACGTGAAGGGTGTCGACACCGCCGTAATCATCCGGGTTCCACTTCAGCTTGTAATCGTTCCACTCCTGCAAGCAGAAACAACGCAAAAATAAGTCTTGGTTATTTTCGCCCTTGCTTCACGGTGACAGAGATTAAGTGCAAAAATAATTCGAGTAGAGGTTTCAACCACGCAGTCTCGCCTCGGATATTTTTTGCGTTTAAACGAGGACTGTATCGCTATTTTAAAATTGCCTCTGAATTATTTGCAATTAGTCCTAAAAATAAAAGGGATTCGATGACGAAATTTTGGATAAATCTTCATCAAGTTAGCCCCTGTGGTCAACGAACTAATAATTCCTTTTGAATATCGCACACACTTGCTACTCTCTAAAACAAGCGACATTGTTGCACGTACTCTCTGGACTCCTATTCACCGTCCTTAACGTTTGCAATCGAATTATCCTTCGTTCTCTGTCAAGTAATTACTCCGATAGCATTCTTTATATTATAAATAACGCAATTCCCGATACAATCCATAGCGGGCCAATTAATATCCTGTGATTCGATTTTACGCGATCTTCTTACACCGAGATCCAATTCGCGAAATACCACTCGCTCGATTGCACCGCGCATTGCGCCGTGTCGATTCAATTACACCGGAGCAATTAACACTTGGGTGGCAGCGGAGTGGCACACGGTGTACTCATTAAATTAAACGACCGAAATTTCCTGAGGAAGGTACGAGCACGTCGGTGTTGTCCCCTCGAATGGTTATTCTGCGCACTGTTCGTGGTTCATATGTATATGTATGCATAGAAAATTCGCCGCCTAAACGAGGTTCGATCGAGTCGGGGCAACGCTTGGCTGGAAATCGGAAAACCCTTTGCTCGACGGTCGACGTATCGTTCTCTTCGAAGGCTGTGGCGTTATCGGAAATCTGTTGACCCCAAAGTCCCGACTTTCGAGCGGGAGAATTGAAATTCTGCTCGATCCAGAGCGACGAGGCCGTCAAAGCTGGCGCGTTACCCTTTAAATTCGCGGATATCTGAAATTTGAGTATCTCCGCGCGACCGTTTGCTCCTCGAGCACCGCGTGCCATGAATTTTCGACGGATTCGCGAAAAGAAACGCGCCAAGAATTCTAGCAGCGGAATTCGTTGCGTGGAAGCCGACGTGCATTTGCCACCGCAAAGATTGCCAAGCTTATTCCACCATCCCAAGACTTCGGAACGTGGAGAAGTCTGACAACCCCCGGCTGAATTGGTGCCATTGATTTTTACAATGCTGATGCACGCGCGGTGAACAAAATTTCGAAGAAGAATTTCGATTTCGTGGTAGTTTTATTCAATTAGAGAAGCGTCATGTAAATGGTCGATTCTTCTCAGAAAATTTAGGATAATGTTTCTTTCTTGTACTTATTCATCACTTATTCCGTAATAGCCCAGGGATGGTAATCGAGCAAGGAGGAGAATGGAGTTGGCAGGGCCAGAATCGTGAGATCTCTGCCCGGTGAAGCTGACAATCGGTCGGGAGAGCATTTACAAGCGCGAGATACGCCAACCCTTAGCCACAATGGCAGACTGCTAGAATAAATGGGGTCGATTTTACAGAAATCTGGCTGTTCTAAAAGCAGAAAAGATCGTCGGTTGTTCGGGCTCAGTCGGCCGTCGTGTTAAACGTTGTATCGAGCAGTTCGCCTCCTCCAGGCGAGAGAAATCGAAAGATGCCGATGTTAAGAAAGCGGTACCTTCTTCGAACGTTACCCCTTCACATGAGTGCTGCCCGAAAAAAGATCAGCAGAACGAGAAGGAACAGAATAGAACAGACTCCAACCGTGTAATTTTAGTAAAAGCAATTTACAATTATCAAATAACCACTTCGCGGGCTAAAAGCTTCAGCAGCGTGAAAATTTAGTTGCACGGCTCGAGCCACTCATTTTATTATTACATTCGCAGTCGTTTCCTGAACAAAAGGGTAGGGAGGTAACGGGGTGGAAGAAGGAAGGACGCTGTTAAATTAAAAATACCAGTTAATGTAGAGCCTCAACCGTCTATTTGACGTATCAACGAAACATAAATTTATTCTACACAAATGGGGAGGGTCGTGATTCAGCGACACTGATAAAATCGAGCGAAAAGCTTGCAAACTTTTTTTAGAAGAGCCAAGATACGGTCGTGAAAAGGGGAACAAGGTTTTCCACTTTGCGTTACAGCCTTCCTCTAACTGTCGACAAAATTCAAATTAATCTTTTCACCCCGAAAGGCTTGCCCTGCATCTCAATAAGAGCTCCACCAAAAGAAATATCATAAACGCCAAGAGAGTTGTCAAAAACAAAGCTCGTCGCTCGACTGTCATTCCAAATTGGAGACTGGCACGCGCGGACAGGGCATTTGACGACAGGAAAGGCAGGGCTTCGTTATCCATCGCGTTGGATCGAGTCAACAAGGCTAAAACGTTTCCACCCCATCGTTCGCCGACGGTATACGCGATTGTTTACGTACCCCTCCGGCATCTGTGAATTTCCCGAAAGAAGCTGGGAGCATCGACTTCCTTTGCCATCCCCCAACAATGGCAAACAATCCCCGGCGACTGATAAAAGACAGCCACTTCGCTTGGCAGACGATTCTGGCCGGCGGTGCACTTTCCTGCCCGGTGTGTTACCACCGCGGCTCTTCCCCGCCGTCGTCCAGATGCGAGAAAAAGAGGCGCGAGATCTATTGACGCGGACAAACGATCGTGACCGAGCCAAGGGAGAAGAATGGTCACGTGAAAAAAAAACCAACAGGCTGCCAGCCAGTTGCTCGCCTCCCGATTTCAGCGAAGCCTCGAAAAACTTGTCCCACTTAGCGCATGATTTCTCGTATCTTCCCACGTCATACACTATCTCTGATTAAGATTTCTTTCGTACCTGGGATTGTCGAGGGCAATATCAATCATGCAAACGTACGAATCTCTTCCCTCATCGAGGATCAAATTTGCAAAGCGAAACGTGATGGGAGAATGCGAGAAATAGAAGAGACAGGGTATAAAAGTAGCTGCGGATCGAAAACACCTCTGGAAGCAAAGGCCTAAGAGCAAGGCTGGCAAGGAGTGGTATGTCAATAAGGATCGACTGGCGCCTCGCGATTCGGATTTCGTTGTCAACAGGCGGAGAATGAAATTCGTCTGCTTTGAAATTCCAAATCTCGCCAGCTCGTAGAGACGAGGGATATCGTTGGTCAAAGCGACACTGCCTCCACCAGCTTGGATCGCCCCCTTTTTCTCAGTCTACTCTCCCCTTTTAACAGCCCCCCCAACCCGTCCGAAATCGCGTTTCGCCAACTCCTTCGCGATCGTTTCCCGGGCAAAATGATTTACTTTCGAAAGTACAAGGTTTTACAATCTCTTACGAAACATTTCGCAAATTGGGAACGATACGGTTCGTTAACTTCGGAAGCTGGATTCGCGAGACAACGGAATACACAGATGGAAACGGGGTCATACATTTAATTTCAGCGGACGAAAGGAAACCGTCGACGAATTACCCTCGGCAACACGTTCAACCACCGAACCAAATTATTTTTATCAGCTTGGACATTCGCTGTCCCTTCTGTGCCCTCATCTGGGTCAATTTAATGGACAGAATTCTTCGAATGGTAAATTAACTTTATCTCTACTGCTAACCGAAATATTAATAACTGAAGTAGAAACTTAATACGAATAAAAGGTATCGTTATACTCACTTGTTCCACCCAAACGTTCGTCGTCATGATCTGGTTCTTCAGGTTCTGAAAAAGAAAATAGAAAGAACAAGCTGAGGATCGGATTTTCCAGAAGACACTCGACATTTTCGAGAGTCGCTAGTTACTGGAGTACGGATTTATTGGATTTCAAAGATACTGAAACGATAGCTGAGAAACGAGCCCCTCGACCATCGCGAAATCCAACAAATCATTTTGCCTCCAGTGCGTTCGTATTGAGAAAAAAAATCTTTGCTTTCGATTGCAATGTATTAACGTGGCCCGCAAGAAATCAGGGTTCAGCGAACTCTACGCTCGACTCCGTAGATCAATGATTTGTACTATTGTCAATGCACGGGCATCTCTCGCTACACTGACTCGATTCAACGCCAATATCGACCGTCCGATAGAAATCGAGGCCGATAAACGTCGGGGGTAGCTAGAGGACTGTATCATGCCGAATATCCAGGCATCACGTCGGAAAGGCGGACTAAGCAAGGATTATCGTCGAAGCAGCGTTGCGTTAACCTTCATTACTGTCGAGATCATTATCGAAAACCGCTTCTCGCAATAATTTCTCCGCTGGCACCAGGGAGAAATTATAACTCGGAGACCAGAAGTTGCCAGGGAATCGGTAAACGGGCGATGCTCGATCTTTTCCATCTCGCTCTGCTGGAAGCATGAGCGTCGTTAAGAATGCGTCGGGTAAATCCTTTGATCCCGCAATTAGATTCCCGTTTTCGGCAAATGTCCCCCTTTCTCTGCACCGACGTTAAGATTTAGCAAGGACACCGTCGCCAGGATTTGGCGGCACGATCCAACCACCCCCGGTCGGCCCTCTCCCTATTTCTCGCAGGGAAAAAGTGCAGTATTGGAGGAAAGGAAGTAAGAGAAGAAGCAGAGATAAGCCGTCGCGGGACAAAACCTACGACTGTTTTCACAAAGGGGGCGAGAATTATGGCTCCAACGGGGACCTGGATTAGAAGAGACCGCTGCCAACGGCGCAATTACACGCGGTGATTCAGATACTTTTGTCTCTCGGACTCGTTCTACAAGCATACGAAGTTACGCGGAAGAAAATTATTCGCGAGCCTCTCCACGTACGCTCCTGATAAATTTACGGAGAAATGAAGAAAGATAGAGGTTTCTCAACCTTTTTTCCCCCCAATTTCTGGACTTCAGGAATATTAAAAATTGTCAAGCCACGAATAGTATCTCGTTGCCGTCAGACGTGATTGTTATTACCGTGTAAATCGTTTTTATACGCGAGAGTTCTGCCTCGAATTACAGCGGAAATTGTTATTCCCAGCGAGTCGAGATACGGCAGCTGTCTCTGTGCTGCAATTGTGCAACGTAAACGAATTCGCTATGCTTCTGTGCGGCGAGTTTATTTTGCCCTGTATTTAAAGCATTAAGAAAATTTGCGTTATTAACTCGGGAAAAATGTGAGGCCCACATATTTCAGCCGTGCGCCAACTGTAGACCATTTAGCCATAGACTAAAATATGCGTAACAATTTGTATTTCGCGTAGCGCACTTCTCGAGAGCAACGCGTTACTTCTCGCTCGATTTCAGATGGAAGGCATGAGGAACAAGGTCGGAATTGTTGTTCCGCGCCATCCATTGTCGCTCCTTTGCCCCTAAAGAGGCGAGCAACCCCTAGAACGGCGCGTACCGCCTCGAGGGGCGAGGCAGCTCGACCCGCCCCAGTTATCTAAAAAGTCTACCGTGTAAACGTATCCCCTTGATCATTGGGTCACGATCCGAAACGATGTACTCGGGGAAACACGCTGCGTCCGCATCCATGTAATAAAGAAGCTCAATGCTATGGAAATGAAATGTCGCGAGGAAACAAAGGGGTGCAGCATCAAGCGCTCCGGAGACGAACGAATGGAAGAGTACAAGCAAAGTGTATCTTCCTATCCGCCACCGCGATCCACTTTGCCGTTTCTTCTTCTTCCCTCTGTCGGCTACAATTTCTGATTCATTTTGCTCGCCTTATTCGCCTACGGTGCCTTGTTACCGCGTCTTCTCGCTTTCTCCACCCTTTATTCGGTGGTATCGTTCCTATCTATTTACCGGTTTACGTGGCGCATTCAGATCGCACGAAGCACACGTGCAGAGAATATCCCGCCCGTTTAACGACGCCTCGGAGAAATTTTGCGCAAGCGGCAAAGGAGAAAAGCGGCGAGCGGACGCACCGCCCTTCCGGATCCTTACTGTCTCTCTACCGAACCCTGGGGGCCGTGGGAAATTTTCAAGCGGCGGATGCTTGAATTTCTTCCGAGCCCGAGTACAGGAATTATGCATCGGCATGTGCATAATGCATTCCTCGGCGCGGGAAGGCCGGAGAAGGACTTGGTCACCGAGTGGAAATATTCACAAGGGGCGTGGTGGGTACAACTTGCACCGCTATCTTCTTGCTTCGCGTTACGCGCAGATCGGAGCAGATCGCGGCATATTTTTCTTTTCGCTCGTGTAATAAAGCCGAGACGCGACGCGTTGACGGCAGGGCGGCGTCGAAGCTAGACACGAGAAAACTACGAAAGCGCGAGCACACGAAATTGGACATGGATTTATTTACATTCGAAGGAGGATCCGGGCCCTTTGACAAATCGAGCTTTATCATCCGGAACGTGGAAAGAGTCCGGCCGCTTCTCCAGGATCACCGAGAAGAACGGTATAAGAATTCCTTGTAACGTCAGCGGGGGCACGTTGATGTCTCGTAAGCGGAATCGTGATAGGAATCGTTGAGAAGAGGAGCGCTGGATAAAAGAAGAGACACGCATACCGTCGACGCTCGGCTGACACGAAACCTACGGCTGCTGTGGCAATTTGTCGCGAGGAATTCCATCGACACCGCTTTCCTGCTTAAAATGGCACGCAACCGACGATCAATAGATCGTGCACCAACCGCTCCTTCGCTGGGGAAACTGAAATTTTCTTATTCCCGACGATCGTCCCTTGCGCCTGTCGCTCCTCGCCGAGAAAAATATCTCTTTTCCGTCTTCGATAAATATGGAATATCGCGAATGGGGAAGAAAGCTATATGGACCAGACGCAAACGAAATCCCATCTTTATTAAACGAAAATAGGGAAAGGGACAGAAACCGATACGTTGGGCGACCAAGGACGGAAATTTCATCGTATATCAGACCGCGGTTTCCCTTATCGACCACTTATCTACACAGGGCTAAGCGATTTTTGAACATCTCGCCGACAAGAACGGGCACGAGACCGCTAATAAAAAAGACTGACCAGCTGGCGCGAAGGAGCTTTTTCCTCGCCTCTCCTTTCAGCCTTTTCCATGGCGGCGAGACACCACGACGGTCGCCATCTCGTTCGCATATTCAGGACTCGTCGTACCCGAGCCGTCAATTTATTCCGGAGGAAAAATCTTTATTCGTTCGCGAGAGCGATATCAACGGTCATTTGCGTGGAAACACGTTGCGAGGGGATACGTTCTAAACGGGTTCTCGTCTCCGTTCGCTCATCCTTCGATATTGCTGCAACTGCATTCGAATCGACCGTCTAGCAAATTGAAATAACTCCGTCATTATTTCCATGCCGGAGGAGAAACTGGATTAATTGATGCCGCGCTCTCGAGACCGCCGATTAAAATGATATTTACATATCCGTGTATAAATTGCTGTAGCTATTCTCGCATTTCATTTTCCATATTACTCGCTAGTTATCGTATATTGAATGTAACGCTTCTCTCGAGTGATTTGCTTTCCATAAAAGCTTTCCAAATCCTTTACGGGCTCCTTACTGCACAAGAGTCTATAAAACCGACGCATCGAGAAGTGTGTAAAATTTACGAAGAGCCCACACCGGCGACAAGCGTTGCAATTTACTCGTGGATCCTTTTTATGATGCTCAAGAATCGAATCCTTACCAGGCTAACCGACTTGATTTGTACTACTGATTCTCCGCGCACCTTACAGCTGCACCTTTCACAGAAATCTTTCATTCCTTCTTTATCATTTGCAATATTTGTTTCCCGAATTAAATATAGACAATAAACTTCGTTTACGTTAAACAAAGATAAGCAACGGATCAAAGAGACTCGGTTCCTTTGGTCGATCGTGTACGGTCCAGCAATTGCAGGGGAAGACGGAAGGGGTGATGCTCCCGTGTTAAAAAGGCGTTGACGGAAGATCGTGTGGACGAGGGCTTGGTACAAAAGGGAGCTTCCGTCGAGTCGAGCCAACAAAGACAAATTAACCGGTGCAAGTAGAAAAGTTTTAATTGCATTTAGCCACCGAATCGGCTCGATCCTTTGACGTCTTCCCCACCGAGCCATTCCTTGCCCCACTTTTTATTCTCGGCTTCCTGGTAATTGTTCGCACGACCGAGCACGATTTATTCGCGATTCAAGCTGAATAATTTACTCTGCCTTCGAGCATGCAGTCGATCGACGAGGGGGGGATGTATGTATGCAAGTTTCGACCAGGCCATTTTGCGGTAAATGTATTCACGAAGAGATGCCAGGGCCCCTGTGGAAAACAAACGACGCGCGGAGGGAACTACTGGCCATCATTAAAAAGAGCCATTTGGCACGGCTCTGGGCAGAGAAGAAATTACTAATTTTCCGCTCGACAATGGGCCAATGGAATCAGTCGATCGACCTAAAGTGCAGGGCTCTTTGTGCGAAAGTAAAATTTCATTCGTCGCCCCAGAAGCAGCTCGCTTCTAAGGGACGGCAAAATCTAATTAAACCTCAACCGACGGAACAAAGGGGCGAGACTAAGAAAAGGAGGCAAATTTTAAGTAATTTCCGAACATCGCTACGGAGGTGGCCATTGCGGGCGAGGCTTCTTCCAAGAACAATATACTTCGAGGGGGAGAAAAAAATGAAAGAATTCTGGTAAAGGTATTACCCGTAGCTAGAATGTCGTCAGAAACGTTCAGTAGTAATCGTCCGCGTCGATTTCCATTTGAGAACAGCATAGCAACGACCACGATAAAATTTCAATCGATTCTGGCGATTCGACTGGCAGTTCACCGTCGGAACGATATCGCGGCGTCGTGTCGCGATGGAAAACTCAGGCGGCGTCGAAGCGCCGGCTCGCTTACGAAAGTAGATTCTCAAAAAAGCAATTTGCAAGTTGTCACACGACTGATACCTAACGCTTTCTCATTTACAGAACTAAACCTGGGTTACCGAATGTCCCCAAGAAGTGTGGCCTTCGTTTGATTTAGAGAAAAACAAACTTCTTCTATTCTGTTACGCGCCCGGGGCTCGTCGTTGATAAGTATTTATTGGAAGAAATAATTCACAGAATCATTAGTATGGAAAGCAATTTCATTTGGAAGCTTCCAAAGCTAGGGACTATATTCTCCGAATACTTTCTCTCGCCGAAGAAGATGATCTCCGGTGACTAACGACAACATTAATCGGACGGCCGAGGAGAACTGTAGCTAAGCTCCTCTTACGCTTCCTTCGCCCCTGCTGCTCGACTCGTAAGCCATTTAGGACTGGGACGAAGTTTGCAACTTCCTCAAACTCGAGCGGACGGACGGTGTTCCGTTTTCTGTGTGTAAATGGGAACCCTGCATGGATCACTTGCTCTTCACTCTAACAAAGTCACTGCTTAATTTTGCGCAATCAAATTCAAAGGAATATTCCACTGTAAACGATTGTAAGAAGATGCGTGTAATAAAATAAATTATACCCGAAGCACGTGTTAATTTTTTTCCCCCCTACTTTGGAGCTATGTCTTATGGAGAAAGATTCGGTCCAGCTTTACAAGTCGAGGCAAGATCGCGGTTACAATTTCCACAAGTAAGAAGGGAGATTATCACGAAATTTATGGCAACGGGCACAAATCCAATTAGTCCGGGGAACACGGTCAGCCCTAAGAGGATATATTAGTTCGCCCCGATATGGTTCAGCCTCGTTCGAGCCCTCTTCCGTCTTCCTTAAAGAGGATCTATTTAGCCGGGGGACCAAGTTCGGCGAGTGTCCTCGAAACTCGCGGTATCCGTAAGTCGTCCGTCGTTTACGCGGCCCAATTCGATTCTCTGTACCGTCAAGTGTCCGCCCGCATCCCCGGCACAAGCTTTGTTATCCGTTCTATCAGACCCCTAAGCGCCCAACGAGTACTCTAACAATGCTGTTTCGAAGCCCGCTCGTTACTTTGCTCGCGATTCCTCTCTTTACGGTTGTCGACGTACTATCCTAAATACCACCCGCGTTTCGTGGTAGTGCGTTCGATGAACACGCTGCAGACGATGTAATCCGTTTCAGTTTTCGAATACCCCGAAGAAAAAAGAAACGATGCCAGGAGGGCGAAATTTGTATCAGATACACATTTGCCGTGCAAATGAAAGAACGGATGGGACGATACGACTCGCGAACGAGCGTAATAAAAGTCAAGAGGCGACGCGACATCTGTACACCGAGAAGATACACGAGGATCCAATAATCCCTGCACTCGATTTCCGAATGTTTATCGCCCTCGTCACTCCCGTAGTCGTTCGGCCTTACGTCGGGGCGCGTAACAAATCTGCTACGATTAAAGCCGGATGGAAGTGGCGGGGCGCGAAATAATCCTGCCGTGCAACGACCAGGATATGCAGTCTGTTTAAAATATCGGGAAATCACTTCCGTCGGTGAAACGCTATTCAATCGACGCGGTCCGATCAGGAGCCTACTTTTATTCCCAATTCCCGATATATCGTTTCCATCTGTCAGTGACTATTTCAAATGAATCGACGAATTGCTCGGGAGAATCGCGCTCGTTCGACCGAAAAAAACAAACAAACAATGACTTCTTTCTCTCGCGACAAAGTGATCGACGATGAACGATCGATCTTGTCCATCCGTTCGAATACGGATTATTGGTTCCTTAACAATACCATTTGTTACTACTACCTCGCGCTTCCTTTCATCCCTTACGCGTCCGCTTCCTCTTCTCACTTTCCACCGGCTTCCCGTGCGAAATTGAAAATTTCCGGACCGAGGACGCCGCACCGCTGCGAATCTTGGAATATTTCTGGCTAAACAGGATTCCACGATTTCTGTCCGTAGAATCAGGCTGCCGTCTGTCGTGCGTAGAATTTTTCCACTGATCGATAGAAACGACAGAAATTCCTGATCGATTCTACGACTAGGTGCTAAAATCGTTATCGAATCAACGCACATCCGAAGGTAGCTTAATTAGAGCTAGTATCACTTAACGCTACATCAACCGCAAAGTAATTCAGTCGGGCGTACGCGTTCCTACAAACATTACACGCATTTACGAGTGGATTTTACGTGCATTCGGCACGTTACTTGCAGCCGCGTGCGCGTCTCCCAAACGTTGTTATCCGTCTCGTGGTTAGACACAGCGGCACTACGATTCCCGAAAATCATCGTGCGCTGCCTCCTGCACAATTAGAGATCCCGTTTGCTCGGCAATTTCTCCTATCGTCTAGCATACACGCGGAATATCATTTATAGAGATACAACTAGATTATCGACACTCGTCGAAACGACACTCTAGGACAGCTGCAGCAATATCGAAACCATTTTCAGCTGAAGTTCTACGGTATGTTTTTAACCGAAAATATCAGGATTCGATTAACACGCCGTGAACATTGAATACTAGGTCGCGTTAAACGCTCTTGCCACGTCTATAATCCATCATCGGCAAACTGCAGGCGAGCTGCATTGCGCTTTAAATCGTAACGGCTCGTGAATCCTCGTCCTATCGACACAGGAGCAAAAAAAAATCCGAAATGTTAGTAAAGTTTGATGGTCTGCGTTAGATGGATCGTTATACGCACGAACGAGCGCGGCAACCACTAATTAACCCAGTCTTTAATTACTGCTGGTGCTTAGCATCTCGACCGCGGATATTCGCCGCATGAAATCGACTGGAATGATACAGGTCGCGGCATTAGCCTCTCCCGTGGCGATGCGACGCGCAAAAGAACGCGCAGCCGCTGCGAAGCAAAAGCAAAGAAGAAGGGTGCACCTTCGGGAAGTGCAGCGAGGGTTGAAATGTTCAGATAAAGAAAAGAATAAAAAGCGCACGGCTAAAGGGTCGTATCTGCGTCTGTTTGAAAAGTACGCGTCTGGATTGCTGATCGTTGGAATGGATTACCGTCCGATAACAAGGTTAACAATAACCGATCGCCGCGATTCCTGCCTTCAATTTGTACAGCCGACAGCGACAACGGCCGCGTAAATATGCAAATGAAAAAAGTTTCAGGCGGAACAAGTTTCTTCGTTCGTTCGACGGTTGTCAGAGGTGGAGGCCTCGAGAAGAGGGGAAACGTTGAAACGCGCGGCACGAACGTTGCTGCTCGCTCGCTCTTTCGACAGGCGCGTACAGTTCTCTCGATTTTTCGAGAAAGTTTCAAATACTTGAAGGCTGAAGTCTGTAAGAAATTTCTTCTTCAGCCCCGATGAATGCTACCGATGATTTATCGATAGCATGTAGACGGAATGACGAATAGACAGCTTTTTCCCCGGCACTTCGAAAGTAAACAAAACCACCGTCGCATCGGCTGGCTGGGGGAAATCAAATTATTATGATGAAAGACTAGTCGAGCACCGCGGGGTTGCTCGGCACTTTTTAAAATTCATTAGCAAATTAACCAGCAGCCACCCTCTCGGAGCGAAAAGCCGACACGAATAGACTACCACAGACCCGTCAGAATTTTTCGCTGACCCGAGATGCTGCTAATCAACTCGTTTTTCTTTTTATCTCAGTTGGGTAATATGCAACAATCGTGCCACAGAAGCTCGAGACGAAATATAAGCCGTACCAGGCACGTACATTCGGACAATGGACACTCGCTTAGGGATGGACTTTCTGTTCGATTAAGTTCAAACTTCCTCCAAACTGCAGCCAATACACAGGCCAACTGAGGGGATGCCCGCACGATAAGAAGATTGCTACGTCCGCAACGATGATATTCGGAGGGCTCCCGCTGTCAAAGGTTGACCGACTACACGTGCAGCACTCCGAACGTTCATCCAAAGAGATTTACCATTAAACGACTGTTTAAACAACCGGCTTGGAATATAAACGAGGCCCAGTTAAATTAACGGAACTCAGTAGCGCGAACGACGATATTCTGTTCGATACGATGTCGCGAGATTCCTTATACAGATACATAGGCAAGGCCTGCAACGATACACGAACCTGGCCAGCATCGGAAAGTTCAACAGTGCACCGTCGTCTATTATCAGCTCCAAGTTTGCGATTCGCTCAAAGGGGTAGTTAACCCCTTTCTGTCGTCTCCAAGGGTGGGCAAAGTAACCATCGCGAATGTACAGCGTTTGTCCTACAGGCGAATGTCGTTCGCGAATTGCTGCAACGCCAATGCATCAGTGACTTGATCCATTTGCGAAGCCGATAACAAAGTATCCTTGCGCAGATTCATAGGGCGGTCGAACGATCGTACATCGAGCACGCGCAACATAAAACTCACGGATCTACCATCACATTTTCACCCTAGGCGCGATCCCTATCCAGCAGCCTCGCGTCGTTTCACACCTCTAAACGCCTCTCCCATTTACCGGAAAACTATTCGCGATAAGACGAAAAAGCAAGAGGCTGGCTCGCGTGACGAACGTGTGTGCCTAACGAATCTGCAGATCCTCATTGCTGTCGACGCAAAGATACCGTTGGCAGGGGCTGGTAAGTTTTATAGGAAAATCGATATTCCGGCCCCGAGTCCGATACACAGATGTAGCAGCGAGAGTGATGCGCGCTCATGGCGGAGATACGCCGTGTCGTGTCGGCCTTATCTTTAATGCACTTTTCCTTCTCGGTTTTTTCCCTGGCTATCTTTCTTCCACGGCCGCCCCTAACTACCGAGTATTTTGCCACTCGAGCACGGGCTCCGCTTTAAATCACCCCGGGATAAGCTCGCTACGAAAGCGCACACCGGGGCAAGGTTGCAGGAACGTCAGCTCCACTTTTTAAGCGAGTCGATTACAAGCTCAAATATCTTTTTTTTTTGGAGGGGAAAAATTGAACACAGGAAAAGCGAAACCGATTACTGCAAATTCCGTTCTGCCACGGGAGAGAAGTAGCGCGGGTACAAAAGTAAAGGCTTCCCACGCGTCTCTCGGTGAATCCAGTGGGGTATAATCCCGCAGGCCTACGGAATGCAGGGCGTGTCTAAACCGACGCGGTTCCCGAATGCAACCCCCTCGTAAATCTGCGGAGATTATAACGGAGCCGCTAAAGGCGGCCCTCAGGATTGCCGGCGGTTGCGCAAACACTGAAAAATCCTAGCGTCAGTTAGCCAACCGCGCTTCGTATCGAGCTGCGAGCATCTCGAGCCAAAGTATTTTCTTTCTTTCCGCTTCGAGGGCAACCCTCCCAGCGAAAACTCTCACGGAACTAACCACCACATCGTATCGCCTCGTTCTCTCCGTTCTGCGTGATCGCGTTTCGGTAATTAATCGACTCGATGAAAGCTCGAGAATCGGTGTAATCGATGAAACTCTGCGCGAATGAGCTCCCCGCTGTAGTTTCACGCCAACTCGGTTTCACCGAGACACGATACGGCTCGAAATAAGTATATTCGAACTTTACCCCTGTCGGCATTAAATGGATTTAAGCGAGATAAATGAAGTAAAATGTACGTCTACGATGGCGGTACAATATGGGGCAGCGTGGGGCGCGTAACGTCGCGCCTTACGCATGTCTGACCTATACCGCGCTTATACTACTTGAGACAGCGCCGAATCGAATATGCAACGTTTAAAGGACAGAGCCAATGCTCGGAGATACAGATTGCAGGCTGGACAAAGATGTTGAAGTGCACGTGTATTCTCGATGAACCAGAGAGGAGGAATCCAATAACCCGGACTCGGTCGAGTATTCTCATACGTAGAGCACGCGATTCTATGACTCGCAATGTGTCTCCGAGACGGCGGATCGAGCAGGCGGCATAGAAAACAATTCCATTCTCTCGGTATTTCTTTGGGCATCGATAATAACTCTGACTCGCGAGTCGCAGGTACGTCAAATGAAAGGGAACGGTATCAGAGGAGCGGAAGGCACCGCAAGATCGACTGACGCTTATAAAGAGGAGCCTTGGGGTCTCGACGACAAAGCCTGGAATCGATGGCAGGGCTCAATCAGGACAACTACCACTGGTCATTAACATTGGCAGCAACACATCGAACCCAACCAAACTTCCTAGTTACTCCTTGTATAGTTTGACTTTGTCGAACGAGAGCAAGGACTTTGGTAAAGTAACGAACCGTTCGTTCTCTTGCTGGTTCTGGCGTCGATGCGTACATGTCTGCGCTCCTCCCTACGGTTCGTAGGGATATCTCTAGCTTATTCGTGTGAAAAATGACGAAGGCACAGGGATTGCGGTGCGAAACCAATTTCAGCGTAGAAACCAGAATCGCTGGATACTCGAAGGGTGGACGCAAGAGTTGCGGCTGCTAGTTACGGCAATTGGATTCCGACCGACCCTCGCTGCTGGCTTGTGAAAACTACAGGAAACTTAATTACTCAGAGTGGCCGGTAACAAGGGAGAAAGCGATTACTCGCCGCGTTGAATCCCGTCGATCTGTCGGTACTGTGTCATCAATTTGCGACCAGGCTCCATGTAAACTCGCGCACCTTCTGCGCGAAGACTGGCCGAGTCGCGTCGCGCCGAAAACGGATATCGATCGGGCATTGTTGCTGCGACGAGCTCACCGTTTTGTTTCCACGACTCGATGCGCGCCCAATGCGATGTGCGTCCGAAAGAGACGCGTGTCGACGATTGGTTTCACGGGCTCGCTTAACAGGAAATTACTGATGCCCCGAGATCGTTCAGCGATCATTTCTAAAGTATCGGCGCGAGGTCGATCGCGGGTATTGATTGCGAATAACTGATTCGTTAACGGGGCGAAAAACTTGTCAAAACTTCCCGCATCGATTCCACACGTTTTCATCCCGGTGTGAACGACAGTCGGAGAGCAGGGAAAATCGTTCAAGTTGAGCCCTCAAAGGCTGAAAGCCAGATAACTTTCCTCGGATCGACTGTGAACGAATCAGCGCGATCGGGTCGTATCAGGATTCATTTGATTATCGAAAATTCTGCGAAAACTGGGCGGAACTTAATTACGTGACGAGCATAATTCTGAAGCTCGATGCTATCGACCACGCGCTCGTGAAAACTGGACGAAACTTAATTAGCTGGCAACAGATCGGCCCAGTCTCTCGCTTTTAATTATCCTTATCGGGCTTTTGTAAATAAATTAGAGGAGCAATTAAACAGGGCTGATTCTGCTAAAACGAGAGCCACGACTATCGACCACCTCGTTCTCGTTTCCAGACAATCTCAAAACTTCAACCGGTCGACCAACATTTTTTTTTTACCGAAAAAGAAATTAATTCCAGAACAATTACAGGCTGTCCTGTATGCGTAACGAATTTATTAATTACGCAAAGTGCTGGAGACACGTTAACTCTATTCCCAACAATTTCGGAGGAGTTCCTTAACCTCGGCGGAAATTACGCGAATCGCGAGTTTAACCATCGCAATTAGTCCGAGATCAGTCACCTATGAAGACTGGTGAAATGTAATTATTCACGTCGACCGATAAAACGAGGCAGGAAACGGTTGCTCTCGTCGCTAAGTAGGCACTGTGAGTTTAGAAGCAAATTCATGAATTTCCTAGACCGAGTCGAGCATTGTGCAACGTCCTGACATGGATCATTATCGGCCCTCCAAGTATTTTAAGGGATCGATAACGATAGGTTAATCGTTTCTTAGGTCAGACGCGAAACGTGCGAAGAATTGGAGGGTAACCACTCGAATCGACGAGAATCAATTTCCCTGGGGGAGGGCCGAGAGAAAAATAATTAATTGCAAGAGGAAGTAACGACGGAACAGACAGGCACGTGTATCCGGCTCGATGATATACACCTTCTACCTGCGTGCAGTTTCATGGAAATTTTACATCATCCTCGCAAACTGCGGCAAACTTAAAATTGACTTCCAAACTACGAGCAGAGAATGACAAGGTGGCGAACAATATTTTTCAAACTTTCCTGAACCATGAACGAATGTTCTTGGCTCGTTTTAAAGCGACACCGTGATACGGGATTTCTAACTTTCCAACAGTCTAAATAGAAATTTATAAAAGGAAAATGAATTTCACGTACATCCGATGAATCTATTTCCCGAAGAATCCGACGACTCCCCGCGTGCTATAAAATCGCAACAACAATTCGACACCATTGGCAAGGGAAGCACGCCCTTAAGAAACCTCGAATCGTTAACAAGCAAGTTCCTCCACTCGATCCTAATGAGCGGAAACACGTCTTCGTTATCACGGAGCAACCGATAACGACAGAGTAACTCGACCCACCCCTGTAACACTATCTTAAGAATAAGTAACGTGGCCGTTCTTTTCGATCGCCACGATGCATTTCGCTGTCACGTTGTAAAGGATTGCCCGAACGTACTCGCGTCTAATTGCACGATGAAACGTGATCTAATTGACAGTGATGAAGGCAGGAATTAGACGAGAATCGAGTCACCCGTGTTGCTGAAAAATTACCAGCGACTCGAGTCAACTCGGAAAAATGGAAGAATAGTAAGCTGCAGGGATAATTTGCATCTAATTTGACAAGTTGAAGGAATAAAAATAAAATGCAGCGGCACGATCTAAGTGATTCGCACTGCATCTATCTGTCATATGGATTAATCGAGCCCCTCCTGCGGGAGAGCGTGTAATGGAAAACGGGCGCGTTTCGTTTAACTCGTTCAATTGAACTCCATCGAGAAGTGTAATTTTGCCGTTCGATTTAGCGGAACGAAATACCGAAGCCCCGCAGCTGCATCGTTAATGCTGCGCGATCGACGCGAGCTCCAGTTTAATTGTTTATCTGGAAGCAAGCTCGGTTATTTAATCCGAGTAATCCAATCGATGCAGAGACTAATTTAGAAAATTGTCAAAGTCGTCTCGAATAATCGGCGAAACTAACGATGTTCCTGGACGAAACGCGGCACGAATACCTTTTCTTTTTATACTTTAATGAAAAAGATAGGAATATTAAATATTACGCACAATAAATTCTGGGACAACAGAATCTAGCACAGGATAAGTTCAATTATCGGGCGTTTAAAATTAAACCGCTCCTCGGGTAATTATTCTAGCTGGTTTCCTGATACTGTGAACAGTCCCGAATCTTCCATCAAAAATTCCTCGAACGTTGCACAATTAAATGCAGCATGCTTGGCCCGGCACAGGGTGTCTAATTAAAATGCTCTCGACCACTCAACTGTCCGTCGTAATTGCTCGCCTTGCTAGTTACCTGTGAAACGAACAGCAAAGGAGTAATCGGACCTTTGTGATTTCTCATCAAGGCAGCCGGGCAAATATCGCGAAAGCTCCAACTTAATTAGGAAAAACGAAAGGGCTGTGCCCCCTCTGGGCCGTCAAATCGTTTCACCGTGTAGCCCTAACAAGACGAGAGTGCCGAGCTTCTCCTTATACCACGCGGTACATCGACACGCTCTTCAATTACACCTGCTTCGAGAAGCTCCGCTTAATTGGAGCACTTCGATCGTCAACGTCAATCGTTCGCGAATTAGCCGCTTTCGCATCGAAGCTGCATTGTAGTTCTTCGATCGAGTTCCTCCGATTCGTAGGGTCGAGAATCTTTGGATTTAGAAGCGCGGCGACGATCAGGGACAACGTACGAAACAACGATCTTTACACGAACGATAAAAGTTCTTCCTCCGTTCGGGGTTTCGTATGTTTGCTGAGGAAAACAAATCCTTTCGCGATACAAACAATAGTCAGAGGCGCAACTTCGTCTGCAATCATTTTTCAAGCCAGAAATCAATCTCTCTCTGTGGCCACTGCACCTCGTAAATCCCTATAAACTCAAAGGCCACTGCCCCGTGGAGAACACAGCCGCGATTCCAAGATGGTGTTCCCTTTCAGATGGAGGCCGTGTAAATAATAGCCGGACGTTAGTGTGCCGGATTGCTTCTCTTATGGCCACTTCTGGTATATAATTCCTCAGTGACCAGACTTGCCACCCGCCACATCCATTAACGCTTTCTCGCCCTTTCTCATCTTACGCGCTTAAAACCTTCCCCATTACGGTGGGCTGGCTCTGTTCGATTTGTATCACTTGCATCGAAGCGCGCGGGGTACCTATGTCATCGGTCCTTCCGTCCGAGTAGATCCTCCCAAATGAGTCTTTATGATTGCTAGATCGACACACGACAGATGCCTTTCTACAGGTGTCTATCGATCGACCCAGCGAAACGCTGAAATTACAAGTGCTTCACCCAGCAAGATCTAATATGCTTGATCTTTGTGCGGGAATCGCGCAACCACTTGAAAATCAGCACCTCGCCAAACAGCTTACGCTGGAGCATCTGTCAGACTGGAAAGTACAGGTTGATCAAGCAGCTGGGCAGCCGACCACCTTCATTGTTTCGGGGTGTATCGCGTCGGAGGGGAGAGCCTCGTTTCTCTCTGCACGCCCAGCGTGCATCCACTTACGCGTGGCGGACAATTGGCCGGTTAGCCTGCGATTATTGATCGGATTCCCAAGCTTTCGTCGGCCGTGAAAAGTGGGCGTTGGCTGTTGCGTGACAAGGGAGAGTGGCTACTTCGGCTGGTTGAAAGAGAAACATCGATGCTAAGGATCGATTCGGCATCGTCCGGAAGCCACTGCTTGCCTCAACGGTCTTGGGAACCCCGAATTCCGATTCACAAAGAAGCTGGTTCAGCTGCTACTCAGAAATCGATGGCATCCAAAAGCTGATGCTATTTGATTTTCATTATTTCGTATCTACCTGCCGTTTGGTCGACGCGTGTCGAATGATAAATCGTGGACGTCAAGCGCAGATTCAGACAATTTTTTCTTTGACACTATTACCAAGCTCAAGGGAACGGATCGAATTCGCAGCGGAGACTAACTGGAATCAGGGTTGATGTTCCGTTGATAATACCCAATGCGACGGTCAGCCGACCGGACGGTTGGCCGATAACAAATTAATTATAGTTTGAGCGGGTGGGACACGTATTTAGTCTACATATAAACATCCATGATCGAGGTAATTGCAACTGAAATTCGGGCCGCACTATATAAGCATGTAACACGAATGTAATAACCAAGTAGACAATAGGGGCGCGGAGGGTGAGCTACCCTGGCGAGGGGGAGGGGACCACGGGATAGACAATCGCATAATTGTAGCACATTGATCCGTCGAGAAGATGAGCCCGAGTGTGTAGGTATCACCGTTTGGGATCCGGCAAACCTCGCCGAGACGCGATTGATTGCTTGCGATCAGATTATGGCAATTAATGGCTCAAGTGCTATGGATCAGCCTGCTTGTAAATTAGTTCCGGTTCCGACCAGAAACTCTCGGAATTCAACTTATCACCGCAAGTACGTGGACGCGCGGTCTATCGATACCTCTATCAATGCTCGCAGCGCATCCCTTTCAAATGAATTTCTGGTCAATTCTGTCTATGAAAACGTTTACCGCAAGAGTCGCAAGCATTCCACAAAACCTTGTACAAACGTTAAATAACGTGGGGAATAGAAAGCAATAATTTGCTAGAAGAAAATCGTGGTCTCGCGGGCGAGAGCTGCCCGATCTCAGAAGCCTCTTGTTCCATATATCTGGCTGCTGTTCTACGGAGATTCTATACGATTCTAACGCTATTCATGCTGTAGAATAATGGGTTAAGTGGGTTCTACTCACAACGTCGATGAGCTGGGAGAGGCGTAGTCCCATTTTGACAGTGAGCCGATCGCTGTTGTTGCCAACAGGGCGGATGAGGCGGTTGTAGTTCGACAGCAGGTCATCGTAGAGACGCTTCGCTTCCGGATTGGCCGATGCACCCGGAAACGGGGCAACAAGACAGGAAATGGCCATCGCCATCGCCAGCAATCCGCCCAACCTAGAGCACCATCGCCACCAGCCTTTCCCACCGTCGTTCGACCAAGCATCCCTAAGCATCGTACGCCTTGTCCACCCCTGAAACAATAATATTTCATTGTTAAAGCTTCGCCCACGAATTTATTAACAAATTTGCCAACTTCGTGCCTGAAAGTCTGCGCCGAGAAGGTGAATTTTCGCGAAACAAGAAAACTTCTGGATGCCACGATCAACAATCAGTTTCAATGCACCTAGAGCTGGCGCGTCATCTTTACGAGACACCAAGCACGCGAGCGGAAGACACGTGCTTGTCGGCGTCTCATAATGCTTTGACGTCAACTTTTCGAGCGAATCATAGTACATAGTAAGGCGTAAGTTGGTTGTCAGACGAAGTCATTCGCTAGCCACGGAGAAGAGTGTAACCGGCCATAAAGGAGGGCTCGAACGGCATTGTTGTGTCGCTGAAAGGAAGGTGGAGGAGAGGCAACCTCTTGAAGAACTTTTATCGCTTCGTTGCTGACCTACCTGCGGCCATTATCGGTGTACCTATACGCTTGAAAAAGCTACTTTCCCGCATTACCGGGGGATTTACACCACTCCACGTTCCTACCTTGATTCCGAATATAAATGAACAAAATTCCCGTGCGACCGCGACGAGTCGCAGCATCCGACTCTCGTTAATCGCTATCCAAATAATCGACGGATCGTCGTCACGTGTATAAAGGCTTTTCAAAGTCGTTGTTCATATGCAAATGAAATTTATGCATTCCGCATCGGCCAGGAGATAAATGTTTGGCGGACACGGTCGGTTTCGTTGATGCCGGCCATAAAATTACAATCGGTGCCGCTGAAATTGCGCGTCCGCAAGAACCATTTGCTCGTATTTACAATTTTATGGGTCGCTGTATCGGTCGGCAAACGGCAAATTCGCGCCGCTGTGTTTCTGGTAATGTCCGAAATTATGCGCCGGCGGAACGGTTTATTTAACAATGTTCTCGAACCAGATTTGTCAGCGAATACAAAAAGAAGCTCATTGGAAGATTAAAAAATCGAACGTCGCGCGCTGAATCGTTTCCCACGAACGCACGCGTCTATTTTATCGCTGCACGATAAACACGCGCGCCGACATTACGTATCAACGTTTTCGTCCGTTTGACTAATGCGTCGAAATGCACCGATTTATTGATTTTCCCGCAGTCATTTGCATTTTGCGTGTTCAACAAACGCGACGGTAATTACGATATAGTACGTGCTACCAAATGGAAAAGCGAAACGAGACCGCACAACACTGGTCGCCGACAGATAAAGTTGCCGCGGTATCATTTTCGATGCCGCTCTTCAACGGATTACGAAATTCCAAACATAATTAATCAAATCTCCCGAAATAAATGAAATACTAACGATGAACTGCGAATCCACAGGCCGTTGCAAATTAAAAGAGAGACGAATTAACCAGTAAGGAACTGGTCGACAAGCTTTATGGATGAACAAGCAAGAAAATTGATAAGTGATCCTCCCCTAAAGAAGTCTTATCGACGGTAACTAATTTTTATCGGTCCACCGGTTGATAGACCATTTCTTCGTGTTGGAAAATGAAAAATGGTGCACAGCCAAGATGGTCAGCTCCGCGTCGGTCAGAGAGCTCCGGGGACCCTTTATCTGGCCTCTGTCGGCTGGACCAAGCACAGATAGATAAAGGCAACCCTGCGGTCATTATCAACTCCCCTCGTTCCCAGCTCCACCCTCCAGTCACCGGGTTAATTACACGGGAATTCTGTACACCCCCCAGCTTTTCCTTCAATCTCCCTTTCGTTGCACTTTCTTTACCTAAACCGTACTTCTCGAGCCTTATCGTTCTCCGCTGATCTCCTGAGAGGCCCAAGGGTGACCGATACTGGACCCTCGATATATTTTTACCGGAATTTAGAAGGGGATCGTTGCCGGTGCTCGAACATGCAGCGACACGTTCCGAGTGATTAATGCCTGCTTCCTAGCCATCAATGCGATGAATGCGGATCGAGGAAATAACTTGGAACCCTTCGCGAGCTTCCTGATTATTTCCTTATCGATTCGCGAAAATGAAAGGACAGCTTTCGTATTTCTCGCAAGAGACAGTGACCTAACGTGTACGTTGTTTAACCAGCAATCTGCCCCGCGAGTAGCTGACGGCTAAAGTAAACGCAGGGGAAAAAGCGACCAGTGCGAGCTCGTTTATGGCGTATGGCCAATAAGGGTGAACTGCATAGGGTGCAATCGACTTATAGTGCCTCGCGTCACCGACCCAACAGTCGCGGCTTAAGACACATCGGTGCAACAGCATCAATAATGAGCCACGGTCGATGCGTATGCATCAACCTGGATTAGTCATCTTCGCTTCCCCCGTCCACCATTTTTGGTGAGTACAAAACGATCGGGGGCGGGGGGTGGTCGCCTTGATCGATGTTCGAATAAACGAGATCGTAAATCGAAAAAATGTCTGGCAACTATTTTACTCGGTTGAAGCTTGACGCAATGTATCGCGAGGAAACACGAATGGGAGTACTGGCAATTCGTCACAGTTCGCCAAGTTTGTCGTGAAAGTTTTGTCGCGGGTGACGCGCTCACCTTAATTGTTCGCCAACTAATTTTCGTTGTAATTCGCTCGGGGAGCGCAGGAACGCGCAATGGAATTTTTATTGTCCTGGATGCTTTGTTCTTGATTTTCTCAGGAACGCGATATAGATCGTTCGATCGATTACTGAATTTTCGTATGTAAAGGAAAGGAATCAATATCCATGCAAATTGTGCTCTGTTGAATCAGCGAAGCCTGGACGGACTTGGATAGCTAGAACCACTGGTTAAGACTTGAGTTCGTGGATGGAGCAACTAGTAATCGTCCGGCTTATTAGATTTATGGAAACTTTGCTGTAGATTTATTGAAAGGAGCGACGAGCAGAGGAGCGCGCGGCGTGAATGCACGTCGTCATCGTTCAGTGTCCTGATACAACTCGAGCGTTGCAACTGGGCTAATCGAATCTCGCCTCACGTATACAGCCACTAACTAAGCTTTTATACACACGTTCGAGTAGCGCATTAATTGGGCCGACTCTCTATTTCGTTTTACCCAGTGTACCTATTAGCCGTGAAAGGGTGAAAAGAAAATAAACATCGAGTCGCCTTAATGGCGACGGAAAGGAGAAAGAAACGAATTACCCTCCTTTTGTAAATGCGAAAGAAAAGAGTCCTTGAATAGAACATTTTCTCGGCTTTGAAAATCTATGCAACCGCTTTAGAATGATTAAAAAAGAAAACTTCACGCACGATAAAATGTGCAATAAAGTTTCTATTGGAATTCCAATTGAGGACCACGAGCACAATTAACAGGTCAACGAGATGAGGTAAGCGAGTCAAGCAGCACCGCCCAAGGCAAACGAACTTTCTCCTGACCACACGACATCAAGGGATCCATCCCAGGGGCTAATTAAAACGACAAGGATCGACGCAAAAAGCAGGGGTTGCTACAGGGTGTCGTCGGTGGAAGTCGAGTATAGACGACGCGACAATAAAATCAACGTCTGCCACGGAGTTTTCAACGTTTTTATAAAACCATGCAGCTCTTTTTAGACGTCGAGGCGTAGCTTAATTTAGAGCACCAGCCAGATTTACGGGGGCGGTTCTCCCTCGAGCTTCGCAGGTTATGGATCGTGTACCGGTCGACGCGTGACAACGTAGGCGGATTGAAGATTTGCGAGGACCAAAATAGTGTATTATACCCTTGTACATGCGCGTGTGTTCGGAACACAGGGGGGTGGGTCGACGTGCGAGGGTGTGCTCGAGGGAAGGGATTCAATGAACAAAAAAAAAAAAATCAATTGTCTCCTACATCTATCTCTTGCAAATCTTCGGGCAGCGCAGCTTTTCAGATAAACCGGAGGAGGATGAATTGCCATAGGCAGCCGTACATACACCCTGTCTCCGGTGGAAGAGAACACGCCGCCCGTTCACGATCGATGATACTTCTGTCCCGTCGATAGGAGCGACGAAAGTACCGAGGATTCAGTTCGAAATTACACCCGGAAAAATATGACCGGTCCCGGCAGCGTCGCGAATTCATCGACGAGCCAAGAGGAAGCTGTCCGTGCTATGCGCGGCGACGCGACGGGAGCGGTCGCTGCTCCAGTTTCCGATCGAACGAACCATCACCCGCGCACTGCAGGGTATTGGAACTCGCGAGAGCTCCAGTTGTGATTTTACGCGAGAAACAGTTCCTAGAGGATCCGTACGTCATTGAATCGCGAAAATGCCTGGATCAATTTAACGTTACGACGAACGGCGATGATAGCGTGTCTTCAATTTTTAATAAAAATGAGAGCTTCATCGTCGCTCTGGAATTTGGGGAAGGGCGTAGTAAATAAATGTCCTATGAGCAACGGAAACTCGAAAAGCTAGCACGATTTTCCCAAGAGCTAACGTTTTCGCTGCTCCTAATGACCGTTGCTTTTTACTGTCCCGGAACGTGCAGCAAGCTTACTCGCAAAAAGATTGAATGCCGAGAGTTCCCCCGCGTAAATCGTAGCGAGTGAATGCCCGACAAGCGTATATTAATTCTCAGCCATTATAAGGATAAAAACTACTCTCAGAGAGACAGACGTTCAAAGTTGAACACGAACGAAAAATGTGGTTTGGCCGAAGCCAAGACATTTGCAAAAATGGAATCGCCAAAGTCATGAATTGACAATAGACAGTTAGTCAGAATAGTCGGGCCGCGCGCTTGCCATTTCTCTGTTCAATTCTCAAATGATAAACCTGCGAGAGTGAATGGTAGGCGGTTTGAAAAGCAGGTGAATCGTCGAAAACGGCACTCGCGTGTCAAGTGTGGGATAATTCAATAACAGCGGACGTGCGAAAAGGGATGACAGGATGGTCGGGAGCTGGGCATTCAGATGCAAGCCGAAGAGAATGGCCGTGGGTCGAACGAAGAACACGATTCAATGCGATCCGAATGATCTACTATGAATAATACGAATAAACTGATTCGAGACGCTGCTTTGAATGCTCTAATATCTTTTAATCAACCCTCGAGAATGTTTCCTTTCTTTGGTTTTCGACGCGATGAGAAAAACCACGGGAAATTCCTCTACGTCGAGATCTAAAGACCGCTGGAAGTGACTTCAGGCGGTGGGAATCAAAATTCGGTGCACTCGAGGTTCCAGCCGGAGGCGGGGGTGGGAAGTGCTCCTTTTACTCGTGTTTATACGCGGCACCACTAAAATATCGGCTTTGCAACTGACGCGCAGCATATCCGGGGAAAGATATTTCACAGCTCTCAACGTCTGCGCGCCTGCACGCGCGTTGCATCGTCGAACGCGCGCGAATACTATGCTTCCATTGGATTTTCTTCCCCTCGCATTTACGCCAAAATTATGGTTTACCGATATAGAAACGCGGCTGCGTTTTCTTGCGTATGACAGAAAATGGAAAAAGACACTTTGCACGAAAGATTTTAAGGGGGAGGATTAGCTCCAAATAATCCCTTGACATCCTGAACGCGAGACATCCCTGTCGAATTGGCAAAACTGCGACAAAATCAGAGGGAAGGTATAAACACGCGAAACATGCCGCGAAAAGACTTTTCCCTAATGAATTTTCCGGAGCAGCGGGACCTTCGGATAACAGCGTCCTGTCATTTCGTGCGGCGGGTCCATCGCCTCATTAACCCAATTAAGCAGCGAAGCTTAATGACACGCGGGTTCCTTTCCTTTTTTTTTCAACATCTTCCTTTCATCCGTTTTCTCTCCCCCCTCTCTCTCTCTCTCTCTCACTCTCTTCTTTTTTAATACGGCAAATTAGTGAGCGAGCCCGAAAGAGACCGCCGAGCGAGCGGCTGCGATCGTGCAAGAGCTGATTCGATTCAAAAGCCTCTGTTCTCTAAGCTTCGCCTCTTTTCACGCGTCGCGAGAGAAATTCATGTCGTTAACGGATCACGCGATTTACGACACGATCAATTCGACGCGGATCTAAACAGTCCATTCGTCGCATCGCTTTTTGAACGCCGTCTTCTCGCGAGGCGTGAATGAAAAGCTGAACAAGAAGAATGTCTTTCGTTCGCGTGAAAAGAGCAGCAGTCGGATACAGACGACGTCGTTTAATTGAAAAGCACTACCCCGTGTAAGATGTAATAGTTGTATCAAGGAAAATTTCTAAATGACGGACGAAGGAGGGACGGGGCTTCGTCTTTAAATGCGTTGCACTTTTAATGCAGAGAACGAAAGCGCCTTTCAACGTTACTCGTAGGCACGTTATAAAATAAATATAATTGCAGAGCAGAGCTTACCAAACGCATTTCACTGCCTTCAGACGTTTAATACTCGAACGGGAAAACGACGGACGACATTTTAGGTGGTCGAATCGTAAGAGTGCCTCGATATTACTCGACCGACCCGAACGGAGTGGTAAATATTTCACGGCGGAACGCATTTCATGGGAGAATCTGCTTTCTTCTTCCTTTTGGTCCCTTCATACCCGTCGCACCCTAATCCTGGCAGGATCTTGGGCGGAAATCGTAGTGTATTTGTCGGAACGAGCGAGCCGAGAGAGGATCTCAAACGGCGGATTAAAAGATTACAAGGAAACGAGCTCGATACGTGGCGGAACTGGGAATAAATCTTAGAACGGTTCCCGTTGCCCGTTCCGCAGACAGGCCGCAGCAACAATTAACAACTGTGCCCGCTTCTGAGGCGTAGTACGCTTGATTGCTCGCCGGATTTCACCCTGATCGATACACACCAGCTGCCGCTTTTTACTCTTTTTCCCATGCCAGAGAACGAGCCTTAATGCGAGCTCGACCATCGATAAATCTACGACAGTTACGGGGGGATCTACTGGGTGCCTCTGCCCCTGAAATATTTCCTCCGCTTTTTTTTCTGCCGCGTAAAGAGAATGGCGATTGAAATCAACGCTCCGAACGTCGACAGAGACGTCGTATAATATAATTGCTTCAATTCCGTGTCGGTGTCTACTATTTCGCGATTCTACAAAGAGAAAGAGATATTCGGAATTAACGAAGAAACACCCTACGTATATGTATAAGCATCTAGCCAGCAGCTGAGCCGGTCTCTCGTTTTTTTATTAGAGTTCAGCCGGTTGTCTCGGTTGATCGAACTCTAATCACCAGAAAACGCTCTCATCGTTCGACCCTCGTGGAAAATCCCTTAGCCCGTTTCCTTTCTCATCGACCAGGTCGGCCCTGGTAATTTTCGAAAGAGGAACGCCGCGATAAATCCCCACTTGCTGGAGTTCATTTCGGAACATTCTACCGAGTCCAGTTGTATCCTCTGTATACATATACATATACACGCTCCCTTACACGTACGAATGTATTTTATCCATTTATTTTCTAGAGTTCTGTGGAAAATACCACTTTCACGTAGGCCATCGAAAAAAAGAGAGCAGAAACGTAAAAGAAGATTAACTACACCTACGTTGCTCCTCTTACGGTTTCGGGATTACTTTTCGTTGAAACATCTCACGATGTACCGAGACGAGGCGCAATGGATCTTGTCACAATTACTCGTGCACAGTGTCCGCGAAATCGCGGTAAATTAAAGGAAGCTTGTACGAACGATAGGCACGGTAGCCAGCAGAAATCGTACGCCACGTAATCGCGTTCAATGATTTATAGCCGCGACCGTCACTTCAGGTGGCAATAACGGTCGGTGTATTGAAATATTGCTCGTTATCGATGAGACAGTGCAATATAGCGGAAGTATTACGACTGACTCGTCATTAGTCGACGATTCGCGATCAGATTTATTGGCACCGGCCTCGCCGATCACAATATTTTCTCCGCCTACCTTCGATCGGCCAAGCAACTGCTCGAACTACACAGATGTCATGCTCAAAGTCTAATACTATATTTTGATAACAGGAAACTCGATATCGCGCCGCTAACCCATGGATACAGGAGTCCGAGCAATTTGTGGACTCGCCCGCTCGTATAGGGTGAATAAGGTCCAGAAAAGACGTCGTGGAATAGCAAGGACAGAGGATGGCTCGCGGAGAGCCACCCTTTTCGGCAGGTTACTCACGTACCGGTATTATTTATAACTGGAATAGAGGGCAGTGATGCGATCCCTGGGCAATTCGCCTTTAAGAAGACGTATGAAGAGCCACCGCCGAGGCGGTAGATTCATTTGAATCTCCCAGACCACGTTCGGTAGAGAGACGTAGACGCATACGGAGACTTACGGTGCGAGATCCGCCCAGCTCTCTTAGAGCATGTAAGCAGAAAGTTAAACAGCTACGATAGACTAGCGCAGAAAAGAGTAATCTTTAGCTAGAAATAACATATCCCTTGAACATCCTTTTGAATCAGATGCGTGAGCGAGCACGCTCTGCGCTTACTTCGATCTGTGCACCTCTAAGCAACCACGATGTTTGTTAACCCCGTATTAATATTAATTAAGAGATTAACATTAGAATAGAATATTCAAAACAGAGCTACTGTGTTCAGTTTGTAAATGAGACTCATTGTGGTGAAAAGTAACGATTTCCTCTATTAGGATGCAAATTAATGGCTTCCGCGGGAAATCCTTCGCGCGAACATTTTGCCATGCTTCCTGTATCGCGCAAAGTAACAACTAGAAGAGTTTTAATTAACTTTCGACGATAGTTCATTGATCCGCGCTAATAACTTCGGAGGGGGAAATATTCGATATTTCTTCCATGCGGCAAACCTTTACCAATATTTCCGGGCAATCGAAAACTGACATTCTTGACTCGCTTCGATGAACGCATAGTGGAATTTGGGGCAGGCCGCATGTCTCATTGCCCGGTGGCTTTGGTTTCCATTACGAACTGCATTCGGTAGGGTCACCCATCGACTCTCTCCTTGCAGTTTGTTAAATCACTGCGGTCGGCTCGTGGCGGCAGTGCATCGGTCTAGCTTGCTTCATGTCCATTGCTTTATTTCGCCGATGGTCCACCACCGCCATTGCTACATCGCTAAATGCTTCGATACACAAACAGAATCAATGACTGCAAGTAACTTCGTTCGATTTCACGTTCGACACAAGGTATCAAGAACGCTGTTTGTTACTTTGTTACTATCCTTGGCCACGACGTCTAGACAGCTTTCATTGTCGACGGCTCATTAAGATGATCAGAGGGTATCGCGCGCTATTTTTATCAGACATCGAAGGTCAGGTATCATCGGATGAAGAGGCCGCTTTATTAATTTGCGCCGGGACACGGCAACCGAGTTAACGATCACACTTTCTGCCTGTCTTCTTTCTGGCTTCTTCGATCTCTAAATAATTCAATGAAAATCGTGGCGGCGTCTACGTGTATTCCGGCCAACTGAAAGTTTGCCGAAAGCTTCGAGTCGCTTCAACGACGAGCTGAAGACGTGTCGTGTCTCTTGAGATATTCATATACCTTTCAAAGCACAATTCGTCTAAACTTTGCCTAAGTTTCGGTAAAAGCTGTAGTTTACGATAACGCGAAGATCTCGCAAATCAAGCAAAAGAAAAAAGAATAAAGACATCGATGCCCATTGTCTCGAAGGTAATAAAATAACGTTGCGCCAGCCCAAGCTTTTTATCCACTCGCTCATTCTTTTCCGATCAACTTCGCGATCATAACGGCGAATCCATCGACAGCGGAATAATGCACGGAACATTACACCGTTTAATACCCGGAATTTCCTTTCCGTCGAAGCCAGCTTAGCTAACGAACAGAAACGTCGATTCCGGTTCCGTTGCTCGCCAATTTTTTCTCTTATCGACCGACGACTGGCGCAGAATGCTGCTTTAATAAATCGTCGTAGCAAAAGTTCGGGCCGAACAAAGGGAGGAGAGTTTATATTAAATTTAGGATACATCGCGACGAGGAGTTTCGTGCCGCGAGTACCTCGGGGCGTCGCGTAAAAGCAACTTCATCGCGCGAACTAAATCTGCCTCGCACAGCTATAAAGCATACGCGACAACGGCCATCGCACTGCGCCAACGAGTAGAAAATTCTTCGCGCGACACTTAACTCGTAATGTTATTCACCTTCTTTTTTCGTGAAAATTTTCACGGTAAACATCATCCTGTTCTCGCTCAGCTCTCCGAGTGATTTGTGCCCCTCTTCTAGTCGCGTGGACACGGAGCACTTTTATCGCGAAGTAATCAGACGTCGATGGGATGCGCGATCAAAAAATTTTGAATTCCACGAAAGGAAGATTATAGCAACAGTTACAGGGACTTCGAGCTGCATCGTTCGTAGTAGACAATGAAATTAACTCGTAACATTCTTGGGCGCTTTCTCGTTTCGTCGGACTCGACTATGGCTAGGCTCCCACGGAAAGAAATTCGGTAAACGATTTGTAATATCGTTTCCAAGTTTTCCTCGAGAGAAGTCTAGCTTGGTCCAAAGTACCTATACACGCCATTCAGACTGCCGCTGCGTCTCGAATACTTTGTGCAATGTAACTGGTATTAGACAAAGCCATTCGTGGACGGTGTATCAACGCGGGCACGCGAAACAACGGAATCGTTATCAACGCCGTTACAGGATCAGTTTAACGTTCCTAGCTTGTTTCATGTTTCAATTGCGGATCACTGCGCCTTGCAGTGGCATCGTTGAAACGATCGTGTTACGTATCGTCGCACGGTTATCGCTGACTCGTGTGACAAAAATGATGTGCCGTCGATATCGACTGCCATTTTTACCGTCACCGATAAACGATCAACGAACAGTGCGGTAACAACACTTGCGGATAACACATTAACGACGGACAAAAGTTTCTTTCATCATTTATTTTTGCTTACGCTTAATCAACGAGGGAGGGTAAAACTTGACCGATTATCATTGCTGCACTTGGAAAGGGATTACTTATATACCCCTGGTGAACGATCAGAGAAATACCTCCGAGCTATTTCACCTGATCGAATACGTATTTCGCAACGAGACAGGCAATCGCACCGATAGAACGACGTTCTTCGATTTCGCGAGACGATATCAACATCTTTAAATTGCATCTCGTTTGTCGATCAACAAGCAGCAGCCGGTGTTATCTTTACGGTGGTTCTATCGACGTACGGACATGCGTTCGGTCGTTTCGCGTGAGGAGCTGGAGGGATTTGAAACGATAAACGGATGAGTTACAACTGCAAAGGAATCGCTGTGAGACTTGCGTGGAAATTTGGCGAGAATGGGAAAAGGCGGGTTCGAGACACAACGTGGAGGGATTTAAATCCTAGGTATTCAAAACACTGAAGTGGGCAGAAAGCGGAATTGACACCCTGCTAAAGCGCGAATCGAGATCGATTAATACGGAATTAGGACGAAAAGTCAAGTCCCCGGTGGATGAAATGTCGCAGCCTGGTCTCCCCGTGATTCGTTGCTCGAATTTTCGCGTTACCGCTTCGCTCGAATTTCCACGGCCATACGTCGAAATTGCAATGGTTCATCGGGTATACGACGAATCTCGCTTTGCCTGGCGCGGAGTCAAAGGGAAAAAGTTTTGACGGAGGGAACGGGTGAGATCCTGAACAGAGGAATATTCTCCGTTTGATCAAGAACGCGAGCCCAGACAATCAATCTTTTTTTTTTTAGTAAGAAATTTTCGCACATTTACGCGATTTTAACGATCTGCGAAAACGTATCGACGGTACGAATCTTTTCTCCTCTCGTATCCTGTGATACGGAGGGAAGGGAAAATAAAAGCGCGATAGACTTCGACGGGAACTGAAAGCGTTCGTTTTTCCGCGAGAAACAACGTTGGTCGATAAAACTTTCACGACGCGTCAATGCCGTCTTTGCGGCGCATTTTTGTGTCGAGTTTTCAAGCGAAGCGAAACGGATCCGATGCGTGTCACTGGGTCAGCCAACGGTAATGGCGAAGCTCGCGGTTTCCTTTTCATGGCTGCATCAACGTTGAGAACTTTCAACACGGTTAAAAATTGTTTAACGCGCTAATGTGCGTCGATTCGCGCTGCACGTGTTCCCCGGAGTTCACTGTTATTTATTTAAGAAATCAAGAGGAAATGTGCAGCGGAGAGAGAGGGTGGAAGTTTATGCACGGCCGAGTCAGGGCCTGGACAATGGCCTGGAATCCGCGATAAGGGTAGACAGGGTCCACAGAGCTGCTCTTCCTTCCCCTTTCCCATCCTTTTGCTTGCAAATTCAAGCAAGCGTAAGGGGACGTACGGCGGCGGAATAAATGTTGAAAGAATTATCCTTCTTGGCCCTTCCGAGTCCGATTTCTACGCTCTTATCTTACACGTGTTCGCGCGGTGATTTTCTCGTAAATTCGGGTTTTCTTGACGGTCGTTTACCTTATCAGAAACAGAATAAGGCGTAGCTACCTTTCTAAGGTAATGAAGAATTCCCTGCGAAAGGGGTAATTTCCGAACGTAGGACGATGCTCAAAGCCTGTCTTAGATTCCCACCGGAATCATCTGACAAGTTTCACCGCTGGCGAACGACACACCGGAACCGCCCTCTTCATTTGCATTCCCACATGTCAGCCGAATCGTCCGAGACGAACTAATTTTCCCCGTTCCATCGACGAGAAGGCAGTTAGCCTGCGGGAAACGATATCGGCTCGATGGCCCGAAGTCCTTAACCTTTCCACCCCGATGCGGTCGAAGGTTCGTCGATGGGTAGTAGGATACTGGCGGGCTTGCATCGGAATCAACGAGTTAACAATCGCGACAGACGAAAGAACGGCGAAAGGGAGAGGGAGGAGAGAGCCGGCACTAATTGTACGTCTCGTCCTCTCATCCTGTCTCCGCCGGCCTGCAGCGGACCTTAAAAAGCAACCAAGCTCGGCCAACAGCCCTCATCATCCTGGAAAATAATACACGTTGGATGCTTCTGCTTCTTTTTTCCCATCATTCCTTTGTCTCGCGCGTCCACATCGTGTCGGAGTTCCCCTTCATCCCCTTTGCCGCTGCTTCCACCGGTCGCTGATCATCCCCTCTTTCTCTCATTCCTTGCCCGGTCTTTTTTTTCCTCTCCTCCTTCCAACCCCCTTTATGTCCTTCCCTTTTGCCAGATAGACGCAGCACAAAGCTTCTGGGTTTTAGATGCGTTCTCGCGTCTCCGCCGAAAGACTTCTATCTTCCATAGATGCGCGCCCACCTATCCCTGTTTCTCAGCGGCGCCAGCGCGTCATTAACCCCTAGCCACCCTCTAATTAAGCGGATTACCAAGTGGACGGGTGGAAGAGTCGAGTGACCTTGAATGGGATCGTAACAGGTACTAACGCAGAGTGATATCAACGATTCGAAGAGTGGAAAAGTTCTAAATTAATAATAATAGAATGCGCCAGACGGAATTATTGAAAACTAATATTTCCGATTTATATTGCTCCGGCTTCTGCAAAATTTCGCACAAAAGTAACAAGCTTCTGCCGCCAGTTAATCGATACGCCAACTTGTTGTTTGTTTTATTCGCACATTTATTAAACCGATGCTGATCGACCCGCGGCGGAAAAATATACAAACTTTCGGAACATTTCGCGCGACTATTCAGCGTACGTGGTACAGTACATTCTCCTGGTTTTTATTAAACCATGGCTGAGTAATGTTTGAACTCTATCGCGTCGGGAATCGATGATCCTTTGAACCGAAACTAACGAGTTCGGCCCAACGGAATCTATCCAAAAACCTTTTCTGCCTCAGCGACACTTGGTCGCCCTTGCTCCTTTACCATGACTACGAGACGCTCGTTTTCCCTTCGCGTTCCAGAATTTTATTTACCCGCTTAACGAACTCGAAGCAGCAACACTAGGGACCGTCTTGCGAAACGTCGCGCTGCATATCGGAAAGACAAACACGAATCGGGGCTGAATGTTTTCTCAGCCGCAAAACATTCCCAGGAAGATTTGCACTTCCGCGTGACCAGCATCAAAGCGCGTGTTCAAGTCGACTCGCGGCAGCTTACCCCGAGCAAGAAATCAAGACGAAGCCTCGCGAAGCAAGAGAGAAGCGTTCAAAGCGTACGCCTGGTCGATTCCGCGCTACCAGAACGAAACGCTAGTTACGACCAGAGGGGGGTCGCTTCTTTCCTTGGAAAATAAATCGCGCATGCATGCACGAACATCGCTCTCGTCGGCCACGAGATTCGCGCCGTAAATCCACGAGGGGTGCTTCGCGCTGACGGAATGAACAACCAGGTCAGATTTTGTAACCGGAAAGAAATACTCTACCTCTTTAAAGAAAGAAAAAAAAAAGAACACTATTAAAACATATGAAGATGAGATGTGGCGATTGAGCTCTGGAAGAATGCAGCTTATAATTAGATTCGAAATTGCATTTAATACGAAGAGCGAAGTTTACTTTGGAGACGTATTGTACGGTTGAGTGGGGTTCGAGGGAACGAAGGGGAAAAAATCGAGGAAAGGATTGAATCGGAGCGGACCATTGAACATCCCCGGGAACTAGTCGCCGGAGTCCCTCGATTCGTTTGTCGATTGAATTGGAAGTTTGTCAAAAGGAGCGTAGCTTTTGTAAGAAGAATCTTAGCGGGGAGACCACAGAATTTGTCCCAAAGTAAAACGCTCGGGAGTCGACATTCACGGCGAGTGGCCGTTGCCTCGAATCGACTGCGAAAACGTGTCAAGGGGGTTAAAGAGGAACACCGCTGCGCCGCGTGGAATAAGTATACTTCCAGCGAGAAACTTCGGGTCGCTGTTAAATTATGGACGGTCCCCCGATGGGCACTGGCCTCCGCGGACAATCATCTCTAAAAATCTTCCAGTCGATCGATGAAATTTCGTTTCTACGAGGAGACACCTTTTATTCTTCCTTCTTTAAGAAGGCAACGAAGGATACAGAGCATCGAGCTTCGACCGACTAAAAGGCGTGGCGGCGCTCCATCTTGTCTCATCAGTCTTCTAACACCGCTTATCTCCTGTTTCATTTACCTCATCGCTTTAAACCGGAACGAAAGAGCTCGCATTAATTAACCGAGATACCTTGAACCTCTAGAATTGCGAAAAAAGAATATGGAGCTCCCGCTATCTCGCAGTTCTTGCCTTCGGTATTTCAAGTCCTGCACGAGCATACATGCATGTACCTGTATAGTTTAAAGCGCTTTCGGTTCACCTCGGCTGCTGCGCGGCTCGGGGTATTTTCCCCTGAAGCCTCGTCATATTTTCAGCCGCAGGCTGACATGTCCCCGTCGAGTACCCCTGGGCTGTGCATAGTTTTACAAATATTCTGGCCCTTGTTAGCAAGCTGATAATATTCCTTGCGGGGGTGGTACGGGGTTAGCGCGCCGATGAAATAAAATTATCCAACAACGCTTGGTTCCGGTGCATAAAAAAATGTTGCGGTGAACGAACCGCGTTTCGGAAGACATCTCATAGGTCAGCTACATTGGTAATCAATTATCCGGCGGATAATTATTTTTATCGAGCATGTTGTAATTAACACGAAATCGCGAGGAAGAGATACACGAGACTCTGACGAGGAATGCACTCGGTGGAAGCTCTCGAAAATCCAACACTTGCTTCGTCGATTCGAGGAATTTAATTAAAGAACAGGGAGAGTGTGCTCGTTAAGAATAAAGTGGTCGATTATTATTTGCACCATTGATTCTTTTGGTATTTAGTGCATTGAGAAACGGGAGAAAAACTAAGCCGAATGAGATAGCAAGGGACAATGAAAACGGGGACAGCAGTGTATTAAGCGAATCGAGGTAGTTTGAAAACTTTGTTCAAATCGGACGTGAATTACGAAGAATCCCGCGATGGGCGCTACAGCTACAGGGAACTTCAGCCAAAATGACAGGAGCGGCGAAGCGTATTTACGACACCCCTGTGGCACGGCTTAGTTTCACTGATATATTTCCCAACCCCGGCCCGCTCTTTGCCGACCAACGGAAATTTCGCGGGGGCGAAGACGAAAATACTGAAACCCGGACTCGGGCCCGTGTTAGTTCAAACGAAATTTTTAACCAAGTTACCGACGCCTGTACACAACAAAAAAGATATACGACAACGGGAAGGTACTTGGAAGAAGATGAAAGAAAACCACCTTTCTTTGCTAGGATCATTTCGAAAGACCGGCCTTTCATCCGGCAGAGTGCATTGAAAAATGCACGGTCGGAGACAACTGGATTCACAATACTGATCTACAAGAATCGACAACCTAGTCTTATCATCCTTTCAGCGAAAAAAAAAGTATCACGAGTCCTATTGTTTCTCATTTACATGGTTGCGAAACGGATCGTTTACACAAATTGTGACGATAAAACGGCTCGAACAGAGGAGCGAATAATTCACGGCATATTCCATTTTATACAGCACAATGCGATATGCTGATTCCGCGGATCCGATTTCATCGCCGCACGCTATTTTTTCCTGTGCTTGCTCGTGGTACGCAAAACAGCTGTTTTGTTAAGCACCGTGGACAACGTTCTTTTTTCTTCGAGAACTAATGCGAGTACCGCGGGAAGAAAAAGAAGGGGGAGAAAATAGCACTTGCAAAACGAGTACGGACACGTATCTCTACGATCAGGAAGGAATGAAAGGGAAAATGCATGTGAATATTTAGAGCGCCGCGCTGCACAACAGAAATAGAAGTCGGAACAGTGGCTCCAGTTCCATTTTCTTGACTTCGAGGGGGACAGGTAGAAAATCGCAATATTTGAACTATCGATAAAATTGTCATTTTCTTATCCCCGTGAACGATCCTCAGTTCGTGCTAAACGATCAAACCTTAACGCTGAATCCATCGTTCAGCCTTCGTCCCGTCGTAAGCCCAAGTAAGACACCCCGTCGCGGTGATTAGTTCGCAAAGAAGTCCAACTGTTCAGTCTGAATGAAAAATTCAAGGAAAAGTGTAAGAACGTGGAGTATCCAAGGGTGCAAAAAGACGCAGAGAAGGAGTCGACGCGTTCAGAGATTCGTCCCACCTGACATCTCCTGGAATGAACCCTGACGAATTTTTCCGAGCAACGAACCTGCCGAATGGATGAAAACGAATCGAAAGTGTATTCGGTGCCAGCTAGCTGGATCACTGCCATATTTTTTAATCTGGCAGAGTGTTTTTGCCCATTCAGGAGAAATCCAGCGATATCCGTACGTATTACACGTCCGAGAAAATCCAGTATCGCGTTTGGAAAGGCGACAAGGAGGAAAATACGGGGGCAAACGATTTAGTGAAAGGTCGCTATTCGAAATATGGAAAGATTTGTCTAAGATCTGTACAAATGTTGTACATTGCTAGAAATGTACGCATCTTTGGTCGAACCTGGAAGGACCAAAGATGACTCCCGAGTCGTGAAACTCTTAAAGAAACAACAAAAAAGCTATCAGAATGGAAAGTTCGAGCGAGATTCGACTGGTAAATGGGGCAAGAGCAGTTTACTTGCACACTGGACCCTCGAAACTTTAACAGGCTCATGCAAAAGTCCTCGTAGCAAGTTCTTAGAGTCGTCCGGGCTGGACGAGCAATCTTCCAGCAGCGTTTTACGTCTTTGCAAACATATACACGTAATCGAAGAGGAAATGCATCGATTGGACAACTCGAGGAATAAATTTCTGGGGGTTGTGTTCGTCCACTATATTGTACAAGCAATTCCTGTCACAGGTGGTATCGATCGAAACGCCGTCGCTTATTAAAAATAATTCAAGATCCCCAAGTTCCATCTGGTGGCTATAAAATTTCTTTACAGCGAGACAGATGGGGGTCGTCGTACTTAACGAGGACAATTTTTTGCTATTCGTTTTCCCTCTGTCTGTCCCTTTTCTCGCCCCTCCGTCATCGCTCAGCTGGAAAGCCTCCCTCTGAGCGTTCATTGAACTCCGTCAATTCTAGGCGTCGAATAACAAACTAGACGCGCATAAAGTCTGCCACCGTTAAGCGAATGGATCGCTTTAAATGCGCTTAAACCCATGCTTACAGTTTACTGCTCAACTGCGGGGATCAACTATGCGGAAAGTAATAAGGATCTAATCGGTGAGAGCCGGGATGGGTGTGCGCGAGCTGGAACGATAAAGCGATTACAAATTCTAAACGAATTCGCCGCACGTTTAAATTCCTCGTGTTGAAAGGATATCCTTTGCGCGAACGCTTGTTCGATGCAGCATGCAGTGAGAGTAACTTTTACTATTACAAACCTAACAACATTCTTTTTATAGTATTTGTCAATATTTGCGCGTTAATACTTCAACAGATACGGCGACCCATTTCGATAAACCAACAACTTTCTACGCGCTACGCCCAACGATATCGGCCGCGTAGCTTCTATTGGAGAGGATGTCGTCCAACGGCAAACAATAATCGCAAATATCTCGTTTCTTTTTTCCCGTGGATCTGCAACAGAGCATCGTTGCGTCCTCCCGGCCAACCTTTAAATTCCATGAGTAACCGTGTCGAAGGAGTAGCGGACGGTTTAAAGCTGCCACTGACAAGCTCATTAAAAAATAACAATCGCGCAATTCCAGTGGGCGAGTGTAGCTTACTTTTGGCGTGTCTCTTGTGCATCATTCACGATTATGCGCCAGTCGGCAGCGTGACTGAGTGCTTCGCAGGAGGAACTCGCGCCACAGGCTGTTTTGAAATTCTTATTCTCCCATTCGCCTAGTTTCCCGGACTCGGTCAACACGGTGCGCGCGGCCCGTTTTTCCTAGGATGCGGCGACGCCCGACGTTTAATACCCTCTGTAGAACGACCGTATATACGGGGGCGTGGGATGAAATTATTATTGCGAAACATTTGCATTACAAAGTGGCTTGCATCGGTGGCCGCTGGCCGCCAGCACAGAAGCGACGAAAGGGGAGAGGAAAAAAATGGAGCAGTAGCGCGGATACGGTTCTCTTGGCCTCGGAGTGCAACACTGCCACTTCATAGCGAGGGGCCAACTCGGTCGCTTTAACCCGCATTCACGACTGCGCCGGCAATAGCCTCGAAATGAAAAATGCACTCTGTGCATACTTCCCCCGGCCGGCCGGATGAAAATCAACGTCCTCGATAACACTGTGATCAACGGTGTCCGTATAGATTCTGTGGTCGTCTACAATCCCCCCTCGTATCACCCATATTAAGTTTTCTCCAATTTCTCGAAACGCAATTTAGACATCGCTCCAAGTGCATCAACCGAGGGCAATCGATGAAAGAAGGCAAGGAAACGAAGCGCTATGTACACGAACTCTCGACACGTTAAACTAGCAATTTAATGATTTCGCGGCGCGGCTTCAGCGGGTCGCGGGATTTCTCCCGTGTTTCGACGACCTTTTTCCACGGTGAAATATGCGAGCCACGATACAGAAAGCATGAAATCGACCAATAGGCCGGGCGAATTTTCAGAAACCTCCATCAATCTTGTTCGAACTGTGCGATTTGCGATATGTAAAATATGGAACTAAACCGCGGAGGTACTACAGGCCAAAACGTTTGATTGCATTCAATCACCTCGACCTGCAAACACGGATGAAATGCAGCGTAACGCTCGACACGAAGAGTATCTGCATCTGGCGTTCGCGTTCGAACGTAGCGTTAACATTTTCGTTTACAGCAGGACGCGAAAATTAATAGTATCTGTCGAATGGCAAATCTGTTATTGCAACGTATAATATTCATCATTTGGAGGATATTAGCCGCATGGCAGAAATAATTAATTGGAAAAGTGTGAATCCAATCGTTTATATCTGCGTTAATTCAATAATTACTATCAAGCTTTTTGTCGAAATCAAATTCAAGGATTTATAGGAAATAATATGCTACATAAATTCAATCAACACGCACCATTGCGTAGATTTGACAGCGCGAGGTGGGGGTCAAATCGAAAATCGCAAACGGGGAACAAAATTTTATCAATATCTGCAGCCACGCCCATCTGGAAGCATCACCGATTTTCATACCAATCGCGTTCTAAGCTAAACGACAACGCAATTCTGTAAATGATAATACGAAGAAGGACAGGATGCTGGCGTTCTTCTGCTCGCCGCATTTTTGTTAGAAGATTGATACGAAAGATCATGAAAGCGTCCTTGTTAAGTTGCGATTTTCGAGAACTCGTGCGTCGCTACTCTCTCAATCGCACAATTACACGTTGGAGTAAGAAAATGGAGCAGTGCGGTGGGTGCGGTTCACTTGGTTACGTAGTGCAACACCACCACTTCACAGTGACCGACCAACTCGGTCGCTTTATCCTGTATCCCTAGCTACTCAGTCGCTAGCCCCCAGGTTAAAAAAAAAACGATAAAAGTACGCCGCCTCGATTATTAATTATTGGCAGCCGCTCGCTTTCCGCCGTTAAGTTGCCGGTTCTATCGCGAGCGATTGAAACTCGTCTCGATCGTTTCCTGATTCCAATGACCCCGGGGGTTTCGATCGACGACACCGAGCAGGGGTCGCAATGATTTTATCGCGATATTAGCTGTAACGCGATTTCGCAATTATAATAGGAAATTATCGTGTTACCCTATTGAAAAGGAAAATATGAACGTTTCGCGCTGTTAATATTTGTCGAGCAGCATTATATCGGTAATGTATATCGAAAAGGGCCGAGGGTGGGAACGACTCGTTTTGACTCAGTAGCGAAGTACGGTATAACGCGTCCAATCCGGACACCATTAATTTCAATTGGCTGCGTTAGATTCGCGTTTAATCGTACCTTTGTTCCGTCGAACACGTACCGCTAATTTTACCCCCGCACGTTGCGACAGTTTCACGATACTGTCATTCAATGTAGTCTTTATCAATGTTTATGTTATGAATTTATTGCAACCCACCCCTCCGCATGTGAATTGGGAAAAATTAAGAAATCTATGATTAATAATCGTTACGACTTCAGAAGACTAATTGCAAGAGGATTATTGCACGGATTACAAATCGATATCCTATTACATATCTATCCCTGCTTCCATTCTGCATCAATTTAGATTTCGATTCAAAAATTGGCGACGATAACGATCAACAGAGGCTGAAGTGTTGTAAGTTGTTGGGAAGAAAGTAACTCCATTACGAAAAGTTAATTACTGCACGTGCCGTACCTCTAGCTGCAACAAGACCAACGAAACAACAACGGAACATCTTTAACGCTGTCGCAATTGCAGAATGAAATGCTAACTTCGTTAACATCCGCGCTGCAAGAAACTTCGAAGAATTAATTCTAGTCGCAACTGGGTAGTTTCGTGCCTTCCCCCAAAATATCTGGCATCGGATCAAAAGAAGCGGGGAAGTTTCGCAGCCAGCGAAACGCTGTGGTGAACGTGACAAGCGAAGGGAACACGCCGCTGTGGAGATAGCCATTAATTCGTATGTAAATTCCGTCCCTGCATAGAACCATCATGGGTGGATCATAAATTTGAATATCAATAAATTCCAGCCACTAAATCACGCTCACATCAGGCTCGGATGAGACAATTGACTGACGATGACATCCTTCCCACCCCTTAATGGCGTTTCTTGTATCAGCATTTGATGCCTCAAAAACTACCCCCGAGATTTGGAAAAAAATCTCATTTCCATGAAGCAAAAAGACTGTCTAGCTTCAAAACCAGGTCGTTTTAAAACGTACGGGAGTCTTGAAGTTCGAATGAATTAATTCGAATTAAAATCATGAATCAAAAGTTAAGACAAACGATAAATGCGACATACCTTTCGCCTAGGATATAGGATAATTCCAGGCTCGGAAAAACCGATCTTTCAACGAAAATTGAATCGTAACGCGCTAGGATAGTGCTTTAATCAAAGGTTCGCCAGTAAAATGACATGGAATCGGCGGAAGCACCACCCCCGCCAGCAGCTTTCGACCATTTGCTCTCGCATTTCAGGCCTCATACGGATGCATCGCGGTACCGGCGAAACGTTCTTACGAATCATCAACCAAAAATTTTACCCGACCTCCATGACTTTAAACAATTATAGAAGTTGAATATATTTAGTTTAAGAAGCTTAGTATATACGAGTTAAATATATCGGAAAGAAAATAGCGAAAGAACGAGGGAGAGATATCGAGAGCAAAAGGAATGCGAGAGAAAGACTTGGAGAGAGGGGGTTGATAGAGGGAGAGAGAAACCAAAGGACTACGCCCAGGACCGCGGCACCCCTTGAAAGCTCTCTGACGTTTTCGCGCGATTCCACAGGAGCTTTCGGATGGCTTTCCTCGCTAAAAGTTCGTGGGAAGAAGCAATTTATTCTTCGTTCCGAGCAAAGACCCGCTCTCCAAGCAAGAAGAAACATTTCCATCCCCTGTACTTAACTAGAAATTCGTGTCGATCAATCGCGCGTGTTCATCCCTCGAATTGATTCTCCGCGAAAGTCAATGATAATGAAATTGGAACTTCTTCCATGAAAGATAGGCATCTTGCATTTACATTTGGGTCAAACGTTAACCTTTAATTGAAGTGTAGGAAGGAAAAAGTTTCAGACTTTTCGAACAAACAAGTAGCCCACGCTTTCCAAACGCGTTAATTTCGGATCCTCCTTGGAACAAGAGGAAAGAATCTTACTTTGATCTGTGCTCAAAGTTCCGACCGACTTCAAGATTCGCATTACAAAAGAGATTGCGCGAGCGGATCGGTAGCGAAATCTCTGTGAAGGCAAGGCCCGGAAGAGGAACTGGGAATACGATTATTTTTCTATCAAACGAGAAAAGTCAAGTTTTATCCTGACGACAGACGAGAGGGGAAACTTAATTAGGCGCTGTTGTTTAACGCAGAAGGGGAAACGCGTGACAACGACGTGCCCTTAAAATTATTCACATCGGCGAACTAATTAAATTAATTCACACGTGCGTTCTGAACATTTCTCTTCGCAGGACTGAGAGGAAATGTTCAGTGTCGCGGCTCTCTCATTTATCTATGCAAACGAAACGTCCGCAGCACTTTCTCATTTCAATAAAAAGCAACTACCTTATAGAGACGCTTTGACACCGATGAACTAGAATAGAAGCAAATACGAATAAACGAAAAGCTCAGGGAAGAATCCCTGTGAGGGACACCCTATGTCTAGGGTCGTTGCGATACGCAAGACCTAACGAGAGTCCACCGTGACATGGTAAAAAGTGGAGCATGCAAAAAAAAAAAGTAAAGATGAAGACTCACGTTGCTGTGCCGGCGGGTGGGCACATTGCCCGCGGGCGTCGATGTGGAGGAGCGGTGAAGGACGAGCTACCGTATCCCGGGTGTCCTGTGTAACGAACACGAGGACTTGGTGCGCCGTGCCGATTTACCCGCAGCAGTCCCCAGTCCTCGTCGCGTGGACGTGGCGCACCCGCACATATCCCCCACGTACTCGACGTCGTGGTCGCAGCCGCCGCCGTGACCGTCGTCGCGTCGTAGGAAATCGTCGTCGTCGTCGTCGTAGGCGTCAAACCGGACACGTAACCGTCGCGGTCGTGGCTAGTCACCGAGGACCGTCACCGTCGACCACACTGCGGGTATGCGGCTATCGAAACGAGCAACCGGCCGGCCGACACTATCAGAGCTAACTCGTCGCACGAGGAATCGGTCGGCGCACCAACACAACACCCACCAGACGCAGCACCACCGATATACAAAAGAGATGAGAGCCCCGAGAATAGATCCGGACGGCACAACAACAGCACTGCTTTTAACGAGTAACGAGACACCGTACAACTGCTGCCTTCGCGCTACCAGCCCTTCGACGGCCTGAGACCGTACGAGCCAGCAACAGAGACACCGCCGTCTACTGCGAATACTGCCAGCGAGAACGCACGAGCCAGGATCATAGAGAGACTACTCGAAACAATGTTCTCTCTCCTCGACGTCAGGCTGGTCATCGTAAACGTTGTCTTCTTCTGCGGCACGGCCGAGATCCTGGTCGTGTTTCTTGTCGACAGCGGGGCGTTCCTCGTCGAGATCGTCGTCCTGGTCACGTTCGAGCCGTTCGTTCGCAACCTGTTCCTTCTGCTGGACGAAACGTTCGTCATGGTTCTCCGGTAGAAATCCGACAGTACGATCCGATTTGCCATAACCAAACCTTTGCCAAACCTCTGCTTTCTGCTTCCGCTCCTTTTACCCTTTCGACGCGAACGACCGCGTTGACGATTCCCTTCCTCCTCTTCCTCTTCGTTCTCTCCGACGAATTTTTGATCCTCCGCGGACGCGAATCATTCACCGACGATGATGCGGCACGCGCGGCTGCCCGCATAAGCGGCGACCGCCTCTTCCACGAGGCTAACGACGATCATTCACCGCTCGGAGCACCCACTACTACAACACTACTACCACTACCACCGCCATCGGCCACTGCCACCCTCGAGTCACGCTGACCTCCTACCGACTTTGGTCTATTCGACACACCTTTCTCTCTTCCTCCACCCTCGCCCTCTCTTCCAGCTTTTCTGTCCGCTTTTCCGCGATATAAACGTACATACGTGCACCGTGTGTCTAGCCGACCAAACGAGAGGCTGCTATCTCAGCCGTGCCGAGCGTCTCGACCACCCTCCTACACCGCTTCGACTCCCTCATGATTCCAGCCGTGCTTGCGACCTTGCTCGTTCGCCAAAAATTTCACCGTGCCACGCCACCGTTCTCGCGATGCACTATCAGCAGCAGCAGCAGCAGCAACTACGCCACCGAAATCAAGCCTCTGCTCTGCGCAAAGCTGCTGCCTCCGTCCCTTCCGTTTCCTGAGCCGAGAATGCTTGGCAGCTGCTTCTCGTTCCCGTTTCTGCTCGTTTTCCTCTCTTCTTCTTGATCTTGCTCGCGAGCGTGCTTACGCGCGTGTATACGGGGTCAGGCGCGTGTCGATCAGTCAGAGTCAGACAGCCACTCACACTCACTCACAGTGCCCGCGTCGTTCTCTTGATCCTTGCACCGCTGCGGCTCCTGCACCAGGGTGTCGTGTCGGTGCAGCAGGCACTCCCAGGACGTGTCTCTCTCCCTCTGGCAATGTTCCGACCGAGCAACCCACCTTAGCACTGACGCTCTGCCCGTTTCGTGGCTGGCGGACGGAGGGGTGTTGTGGCGAGCCGTATCTCACCCTCTTTCTTTCTCCCGTTCGCGCATTCACCCTCACCCTTCGTTTCTCTCCCTCCTATCGTGTTGGATGCTCGCTCTCTTTCCCTCGTTGGACGTTTTGCCCGCTGTGCTCTACCCTTAGTCTCTCTCCGATTAAAGCCCCGCCGCACAGGCCACCCTGCGCCCCGGGAGCCAATACCAACCCATGTGGAAGCCCCAACGCGAGACGCTGGCGATGACTCGCGAAGTCGACCGAACGTAGTCGAGGCGCCGCCACCCCTGTGCGCAACCACGACGCTCTTCCAACCCCTTGTGCTCGGCCTCTCTCGCGCGATCGTGTACACCAACGCACCCCCACTAGCCGGGCGCCACCCCTGAAAGCTTGCGAAGCCCGCAAAACACGACGCACGGCCATGTGGCAGCACCGACAGGACCGGCAGCGAAAAACGTCGAGCAACAGCGAGCCTGCACGATCTAGCATCGAGAGACCATGTGGAACCCTCGAGGTGGCGATGCGCCGACAACACCTCGTAAACTCCTGCGTTTCCCCGTCGTTTATTTCCACCTGCCCTCGCTGTTACATCGCTACCAAGAGTCGATTGCGTGCATTCAGAAGCCTCAAAGGAATCGTGCGATCCATGGGATCTCCTTTCAAACTCTCCCTAGACGCAGCAAACCGAAGATCAAAAGATAATGATCGTTCTCCTTAACGCTGTACGAACTCTAGAGCCGTGAAAGGGCAAGGGTGGATTTATCTTTCGACTTGGGCACACCTGGAGCACGGCACCACGATGCTTACCGAGCATCGACGAACCGCCCTGTCCGTCCTTCCTTTTCGCTCGCTCCCCGATCCACCCTATGCGCTCCCTTCAACTTGTACGCGTTCAGCATTTCGCCTACACTCTGTCCTTTCTCGTTGCTGTCTCTCCACGAGGTATCCCAGTCGATACTGACACTGGCGGTGTGAGGTCGACTCGTCAGAGGGTGCTGAACGGGGTGGTTACGAAAAAAGGGAGAACGGGTGCCTCGTGCTACCCCCGTCGCATGCGTTCGTTCTTCGCCGTTCTGTTGCTCCTCTTCCCTCCAATGTTGAAACCTTATCCGACGCGGATGTAGCGGACATAGCCCCCGCAAATTCCATCCTCCTTCCAGTGCTGTACCTTTTCTGTGCCACGAATCATTCATCGCTGATGAGCTCCAAATTGTTAGGTGCAATAATGAAACGGCGAGGGATTCTTCCGAGCCCTTCGATAAAGGATGGAGGCGTTAATGGGTCAACCGTATCGATGGGTATCGTTATCGATGATCGTAATAAGGCGTACAATTATCCGTGAAATTATCCGCCATCCACGAAATATAAAACCCTGAAGCATCTTCGAGGAACGTTGATAAAAGCCGAGCTCTGCTGTTCATCCTCTTGCTGATACCGATGCTGCGCATGATTCGTTAGAGTACAACTATGCTGTGTACTGTAATTCTTTCGTTTAAAACACCGTACAGAATTAACAACTCTACTTCGGAATTGCGTGGCTTTAGAGCAACACGAATTCCACTAGATTCGTCGCGGCAGTTTGCGCGCGGATTAACTCTGCTATCAAAAAAGGACGAGATCGTTTCATTGAATTATTAAGCCTGCAAGGGAAGCTCTTTCAATACCGCGCCGTTCACGCAGAAAGTAAAAATACAACGAATCGAAATGTACCGTTGTAACTTGTTGAGCAAACTGCCGGAACGCATCGGGGGGGAACTCGGTATTGACTGAGATTTGTTTGAGGGAGGACTCTGGAGATCACTCCCGCGCGATTCGTCCGCTCAAAAGAATAAAACGGCGACGTTCCACAAGTTTGCTTGACCTCTTCAAACCTCGCGATACACATGCGGGACTGAATTTCAAAGGGGGTGAAGCGAGGATATTTGTCTTCCGCGTTCTAGCGCTAAAACGCGGAGGTTAAAGCTCAAACCAGAAGCGTTTGACGAAATTTCCGCTAGGACACAAGAGGCTCGCATTGCGTAGCAACCGGTTCTCGATACGCTTCAAATTTCCAGCGAGGGGACCGCAAGGGGCGGCTATCGTTAATCGGAGCGAGGCGGGTCAAATCGCGGAAAATATGTGACAAGCGCGTACACGTAAATGCAGGCAGGTACGCGGGACAACCTCAGATATGCGGTAGTCCGTTGCGCGCCGCCCCGACATAGTATGTGTAAGGTATTTCCGGAAGTCCCTGATCTACAGGGATTCTCCAAAATAAACGGGTATGCGTGAAGTTCTTGTTTCGTGGCGCAGACGCCGGAATTTCTCGAGCGGTGCTCCGCGTTCTGCATTGCCTTTGGACAACGCGAACAGGCCCTGCTCGAAGCCGCCGCTTAGGCCGTACGTAACGAAAATTCGGCGGAATTCGAAACTGTTCGCCTATCCGATAGGCATTCGCTCGCGCTTACACGCCGCAGGACGGCTCGGCGAGCAAGCATTACCAATGCACACGGTGGTATCAATAATTCATGGACAGTCAGGCGATCGGTGACCAACTGGCATTTGCGTTTGCGGCCCATAAATTGATTCGTTATGTTTGAAGGTGCCAGCCGATAATCCGAACGATCTGCTCTAGCTGTGCCATTAACCGCTCGTCTGCAGCGAACCTTAATCGCTAAAGTATCTAGCAAAAACGGACACGATTCATCATTTTTCAATCTAGTGTTTTCAAATCTACAAGACGAATATGCCCCGCTTTCGATCATCAACTTTCCTAGGATTTGCTAAAACGCTCGATCGTCCCATTTAAAGGTGTGGCATGAGAGAACACTTATGTGTGTGCGTTCTCAGTGAAATTTGCAGATGCATTTCGGTAATAACTTAAGGGGGGGCACAATGTGATAGCTGCTCGGTCTCTCCCCGTGAGACCGACCATCTTTCTTTAACGTTGCTGAAAGATCAGAACTAGGGCGAATGATGTCGGTGACAGACGGGTCGAGACAACTCTCACGGGAGCTAGAACGGACAGAAAAAAACAGTCGAAGATTGCGGCTGAAGGGTGAGATGGAAAAGCCGTGAAGGGTGAAGCAGTCGGTTCACTGCAGAGTCGTTTCTCTCGTTCGACATAAACCGGTGAATGGAACGGAAACCCCTGAAATTGGAAGGAAGAACGCCCCTCGATCAACCCAAGATACCACTTGACTCTCTAGCTTTATTCGGCATCTAGATAAATAGAGACACATCGTGCCACATCACAGTCCCCAAGGCTGTGGTAAAAAGTGACTTCGGGACCGTACTGCATATGGAGCTGCATCCAGCACGAAATGTACAATAAAGACGAAAATGCCTGGGGTCCGCCGCGTTATAGGGGTATCTTGGAAACTGGAAACAACAGTTGGCTCTCTTTTACAACGGCACCCATCGTCGCAGCTTTACCAGTACGTACGCGATTTCTTCGAACATCTTTTCGACCATCCCTCTCCCAATCCGCGTTGCCCACGGCGACGAGTTATAATACAAAGCTAGATGTTTATGGAAATTTATGTCGCCTTTTCTCTGCTGGGCTGGAAGTTGTTCTTTGACCAAGGAAAATTTATCTGCTTGAAATCGCACGAGAATAAAATGCAAGTCGCGCGATGGATGAATAATTTCGTTCAAAGTCGTTTAAACTTTATTCCCGTATACATCCCCGCATGCATGTACGTGTTCGTAATAGCTCCGTAATCCATGCACCAACAGGTCAAGCGTTAATTATTGAAACAATATCTCACGGGATAAGCTTGTGTACAGCGAAATAAAATTCGCCATGGGGTCGGAAGAAATAATACTTTGTAATTGTATAAATTACAACGATAGAATAAACTGTGTTTTCATGGAAATCCCTTTCTTCGTTAACCCTTTAAAATGTATTCACCAGTTTTAACGCGCATTCTCTTTGCAAACAATCTCTGAGTTGCATTCCAAAGAGAGATCCTGCCGGTAAACGAAGAACAAAGATTGCAACGATACCAGGAAACCCCAGTGCCGACGAGCGACTGAGAATTGCAAGAAAAAATGTCCCTTCTTGAGCACTGCAACTACCAGTTCCTACAGAGAGAAGTAACTGGTTCAAACAGAGAATTAAAAGTGTTATCGGTAACGCTAACGCAGACCACCCAGTGTAAAAATGATGAGCCGAGCATGAGGCGAAACGACGATGCGCATTCTGAACGGTGTACGTGCATGTGTATACCTGGCGTCTGGAAAGGGGTCGTTATAATTTACAGAGCGCGTAAACACTCATTTAAACTCCAACGCGCCTTGACCATTATCCCCCGTTTACGGGGGTTGCAGAGGGATGAAAGCGAAGAAAGACAGTGGCGAAAGAGAAGAGACAAGAGGCAGGGAGGTGGTTAAGGGGACAGAAATTGGAGGAAGAGCAAAGAACCACCGACGGGTAACTGTTCACAGTGCGACAGGAGAATCTAACAACGAACTATAATGGGATTTCAGCTTATCTCGCGGCTCCGAGAATTTTCCTTGTGCACGAGCAGGAGCCAACGCAGTAAGAGATAGAAAGCTGCTCGATGCGTGACACCACATTAATTACCGGTACGTCCCGAGAACCAACCAATTTCAAGCCAGCACCTCTTCGATCCCTGCTCTCTAAACTATCTCCGCATATCTATTTCCCCGCGGTAAGTCCCACAAGTTCACTCTCGATGGAGAAAAAATCTCATTGCCTCTGTTCTAATCCGTTGATACAATCAACGTGCAAAGTGCAATATAAAAAAAGAAGAGAGAGAGGAGTCCAGAGATAGTAATGAAAATCTGAAGAACATTTTGAATTTGACAAAGGGTGGCTGAGAGATTTTTCATCAGAGGCCTAATACGTTTTTACTTCACCATTCTCTCCCGTTTATCCGATTTAGGGGCGCAAATCCCGTTGTAAATACTAAACCCTCGGTCGACTGCTTGGATAGTCCCCTCGCAGCTAGAGCTAGAGTAGACCGAGTCCACTCTGTGGTCACTTTCACCAAAATCATTCCTGAAGATTACCGAATACTCGTGCAAGTTTCTAGAGGTCTCTTCGTGGTCACTTCCATACCTTGGAAGATGCCCATCGCACGAGATCTCGTTAGCGATATCTACACCAAGCCTTTCCCTACCCTCGTGAAATACTATCTACTATGAACGATAAATTTTCAACCTCGATGCGGATCGAATTCGAACAAGTTACGAAACAGGAACATTTCTAAAACTCAAGAAAATTGAACGTCACAGCAATGGGGAGAATGACAAAAATTCTAAAATACTTCTAAAAGTGTATAGCACAAAAAATATTTTGCAACGCCTTCGAAGAGGAGCCTGCCTGGTGCCTGCACGTATGCTTTTAACCGAATGCATATTTCACGAGAAACAGTGTCGGGGTGCAGGTTTTCTCGAACCAACGAACACCTATTAGCTCCTCCATCGTGGCAAACTTCCATACCGACGAGTTTCTCGAACGCAAGCTCCCTCGGTTTTCTCGAGGAGCCAAAATAAATTCCAAATCAGCGTCTATCGCGCGCAACGTCGAAACCTCGTGAAATAACTTGCCCTGAAGCAGTTGAAATATATTCTGCCTGTTCAGATCTGCGTTCACGAAGAAGAGAACGAGAGCGTACGTGGGACATTGTCGTGCCCAGTAAAAGCCTTTAAATTTTATATAAATAATGATACACGCGAATATTTGTTGAAACGGAAGGCTAGATATTTTTCAGACGAACATCCACTGTTTGGCATCTTATTAATATTCGAAAAGAGAACCGCTCAAGGACGGAGCATAAAAATGTGTTAGATGCACATGCACCCGTATGAAGGGAAGAGGGCAGTTACCCCTGCCTCTGGCATTCGAAAGTGGTTCCCTAGCACGCTTGCTGGTGCTTCGCAACGAGGAGACCCGGAAAAATAATCCCATTTATTATGCGCTCGAGCTCTAAGGGGAGAACTGTGACAAGAAATAGCTGTGAAAGTAAATTTACCGAATGAAATTTCATCCCCGAATCCCTCGACAAGAATAGTGACGATTTTAAAATAATACTGAAGAATCGCGGTCGATGAATCAATATATGTAACAGATTTCCCGAAGAATAGCTACTACTAAACGATACATTTCTAAAAAGACATTTTTCAAATATTATTCTACCCTAGCCACGAATGTATTTCCGTCTACCATCTCTCGTTGTTCGGTAAATTAAAAAAAAAAAGCGAGAAGGGTTGTTCTTAGGCTGGTCGACAGTGGGTAATTACGTGTGGTCTTCCCCCGTGTCGTTCAGTCTTCCGACAGACTTCCAGGGACTAAAGTTCCCCTTGTTAGTGCGGAATATTTTACATAATTCGTACAACGCAACTACGTTCTTCACCCGCGGAAAGATTGGATTCGTTTAGATGACTGACAGACAGCATTGATCCCGCGTGAAGATTATTTACCTATTGACCCGGTGAACGTGCGATAGATGGAGAGAGGCAGGAAAATTGGGAAACGATTCGAAAGGGCGTAGGGCCAGGAGGCGGAGAGATCGTGTAGAACCTGCGGACGTTCGCCCCTTTTTCTACCGTCGAGTGCAACGAACAGAAGCTGCGCCATGGGGAACCGGCGAAAACGCGCAAGCACGCTGGACCGCGTTGGTGCATGCGCAATGCTGTATTGATCCTGGAAAATCGGAGATGTACGTAACAGCATCCAGTGGTCCATTGGCTGTACACAATGTCATTTCTGTTCTACGCTCTTCCGGCTTGTCCCGAACGAAACGGGACGCGTCAGTAATGCGGGATCGTCCGGTTCCTCGCTGTATATACCTGATCATCGGTGGCCCCTGCACTACCAGAACAATTCGAAGAAATCGCGTCGTACTATGAGAATCGTGAAAGGACACGAAGTCCAGTCTCTTGGGAAGAGTGCTCGAGGAACTTAGAGAAAACAGAGATCCCAAGTATGTAACATTTCTGTCAACTTTTCGTAAACATCAATAGATGAAGAAGCATTAATTTTATAGCTCGATCCTTCATAGAGTAGGACTCGTTCTGTTTTATATTCAAGTAATGCAGGTGGCTGAGTCTCAATTATCTGTTGCATGCTTAATATCATCTTCCGAAACGCGTTACACTAGAGTTACACGCAACGAATGCGAATAGAGTTAACAGCTACAGTGGATTTCAATAAAAGATTAATACACGTCCAATGAGCAGTCAGCGCAACAGGTTAACAATACCACTAGTAATAACTGCTTCGCATAGTATAATTAAGCTATTGCCACGTAAACCAGGCTTAAATTAAATTTGTCATCATGATTCTAAGTTAACAACGGAACACGCGCTCTACGTATTCGATATTCTATTCATTCGATAATTATTCGTTCGACATTTTAGTGCAACAAACAGGATGGTAGTTGGTACCGAATTCCGAAACTAGCTATGCGCCGCTTGCTCAAAATGATACTGCAAGCGATCATCCTGCTCCTCTCAGCGAGGATATGCTACAGCAATCCCGATGCAAAGAGGCTGTACGACGATTTACTGTCGAATTACAATCGGCTAATTCGCCCCGTTTCTAATAACAATGATACCGTAGTTGTTAAACTAGGACTTCGACTCTCTCAACTTATAGATCTCGTACGTGAAACGTTCGATTAATTAAACTTGGATGAAAATTCATGGAATTCCAATTGAAAGTAATGCAGGATATTTGTAATTTACAGAATTTAAAGGATCAAATTCTCACGACAAACGTTTGGCTGGAACACGTAAGTTTAGAGAAGTTCGGATAACTGTTCGCCAAGTGTATACACCTTGCCTAATTAACGCAAACTTTGCTCAGGAATGGCAAGATCACAAGTTTCAATGGGATCCAGCGGAATACGGAGGTGTCACTGAACTCTACGTACCCAGCGAGCATATATGGCTCCCCGACATCGTACTTTATAACAAGTACGTAAAACGAACCCTAACTTAATTTGAAGCTTTGCACGTCGCTGATTAAAATGATCATCATTTTCAGCGCGGACGGGGAATACGGAGTGACTACAATGACTAAAGCGATCCTGCATTACACCGGGAAAGTCCTCTGGACACCTCCGGCAATTTTTAAATCGTCTTGCGAAATAGATGTTCGATACTTTCCATTTGATCAGCAAACCTGTTTCATGAAATTCGGATCGTGGACCTACGATGGTATTCAGGTGAGTTATCGCTGTTAGACTGGTCTATGTGAATGAAAGAAGCATTCGCCTAAACCTTTTCCCGATACGTCTAGATCGACTTGAAACACATTAATCAAAATACGGGGGACAAGGTTGAAGTCGGGATCGATCTCCGCGAGTACTATCCAAGCGTTGAATGGGACATACTGGGAGTGCCGGCAGAACGGCACAAGAAATACTACCCCTGCTGCGACGAGCCATATCCCGACATATTCTTCAATATAACGTTACGTCGTAAAACGTTATTCTACACGGTGAACTTGATCGTTCCCTGCGTGAGCATCTCCTACTTATCCGTGCTAGCGTTTTATCTGCCCGCCGATTCGGGCGAGAAAATCGCGCTTTGCATCAACATACTGCTATCGCAGACCATGTTCTTCCTCCTGATATCCGAGATTATACCGTCTACATCGTTAGCGTTACCGTTATTGGGCAAGTACTTGCTATTCACGATGATATTGGTCGGTCTCTCGGTAGTTATAACGATCATCATACTAAATGTGCACTATCGGAAACCGAGCACGCATAAAATGGCACCGTGGGTTCGAAAGATCTTCATAAGAAGATTGCCAAAGTTATTATTAATGAGAGTGCCCGATGATCTCCTGAACGATCTTGCCGCCCACAAGATCCACGGAAGAGGAAGATCCGGGAAGAAGAGCAAATTCAATGCCGCGGTCGCGGCTGCTGTGCAGTCTTCTTCCATCGTATCTTCCCCAGATTCTGCTCGTCATCAAAGGATTGGTGGTGAGTAGAGCTATCGCTTTTTTCTATGTCATCAAAAATATAACACGGGCGTGAAAAGAAGGATCGCTTTCAGGGTGTAACGGATTGCACACCACGACCGCGCATAACAGATTCGTGGGGGGCATCGCCGGCTACAATGGACTTCCTACTGTGATGTCTGGATTGGACGAATCCTTAAGCGACGTAACACCAAAGAAAAAATACCCTTTCGAGCTTGAAAAGGCTCTGCACAACGTAATGTTCATTCAGCACCACATACAGCGGCAAGATGAATTTAATGCGGTGAGTACCAGCACTCCGAAAGGAGAAATTAGGATCGTGACTTGTAATGTCTATCAATTTAAAAACAGGAGGATCAGGATTGGGGTTTCGTCGCCATGGTTCTGGACAGACTATTTCTGTGGATTTTCACAATAGCCTCAATCGTTGGCACTTTCGTCATTCTTTGCGAGGCCCCGGCCCTTCGCGACAACACTAAACCTATCGATATGGAGTACTCTTCCGTAGCGCAACAACAATTTCTTCCTCACGGTGACTTATTAGAAACCCTTGTGTAGAATCCTTAGACACATTAAACAGTTGAGGAAGCTGAGGTGTTGATTTGTACATTTCCTATAACATCTTTTCACGCTATAATGTTGTGTTAATCAAACGCTCTTTGTATTTCTCAAACCCTAGTCACTGGCGGAGTGCATTTAGCTAATCAAGTCAGCAGCCTTAGCTTCCCCATCTTTTTTATTATAAAATATACAATCTTCGATAGCGTCTCATGTCTAAACGTGTATTTCGCTAGAGTACGTGCACGCAAAGAACAAGTGCTCTTGAATAACAATAACAGTGTTATCCGTACTGTTAAAAACTTGCATTGTAATATTGCGTATCGAATTTTTGTAAAATCGATTATTTAGAATATACGAGGGGGATATAGTAATCCGTCAAAATCTGATCGTGTATAGCCAAAAATGTTTTATGCTCGGTGAGCAATGAAGCTATCAAGAAGATTGTTATGTAGTATACGTCGAATTTTCAACCATTCAAATATAAATCAACCTTTTTCATTCAAAGCGAAATATTTAATGGAACTTGTTCGATATCTTGTATGCCTATAAAAATTAAATAAACGAAATCTCTCTACAGCACTTCACTGTTTTTCATGTGAAATCGCGATTACCTGCTGCATGCTTATTTTTGTGAACGCATCAAACTATTTAACTATTTATACCAACCTTCAACTGGCGAGAGGCTTCCAAACGAAACTATAATTTATTATGTCGAAACACGTACAAGAAAATATCTTACATCAAATTACATGTACACATATATATGTATATATTACAACGCCAAAAAGCTCGTCGTGTAAATTATGTATAAACCTGATCATTTTGCTAAACTTCTACGATAGTTACAATAAAGTTCCGACAGTACCAATATCGTCGAAACCATCTCAAATGCATAAAATTCAGGAAACCGTACAGATCATACAAATGGAATTGCACAAATGCACGAGTAGTAATCTTCAAAATGCGAAATACGGAACAACCACTTGCTATGTTTTATTGAATATTGTCTCCCCGCAATATTAATGAAAGCTCCGAGACATTCACAAAATTATTCTTCTTTATTATTAACTTCCCTTTGCACGGAATTTTAACTCTGAGACTCTAATTGATATAAATAAATTAAACGGAGTGTCATACTGTTTGGGCACGAACGAAATTCAACAATTTAGATGCTCTTCGTTTAATTTGCAGATCCTTCAGCTCTATACATAACAAGATCGCCGTGTATGCGATGGTTCAATATATAGAAATTACGTTTTATTCCAAGTTCCGGAAGCACCAGTAAAATATAAAAATAAAAATACGCGGGTTTTTTCGCAAACAACGTGGGACAGCCTACAGCCTATAGTAATACAGGGCCTGATCGCTCTCTTCTACTTCAAAGAGAATCAAGAGAACGACTTGCAATCTAACTACCACCAATCAATTCTCGACCTGTTTCTCAGGCATCCCTTTTTCTTTATTACGTCCTAGAAAAGTTTCCCTAAAGGTACGGAATATGACAAATGCAAAAGAGAGAACGTTATTGCTCTCAAGTTAACGCTTCAAAATATCTTCGCAATATCATCTCATGCATGCACTCACCCTTGCACCCAACTTACAAGTTAATACGTAATCTAAGATCGTCCTAACTATCACACATTACTGGTTGCATTCGTAAAGTCTCGCAAGGAATAAGCGTCATATACGTGTATGTATATATTATAGTATTTTTTTACGACTATGACATTTTCATCGGATAGTCTCTTCTCTTAATTTAATACGCGTCAAGCGGAGAAATATCGATTACTCCCAATAACGTTACACCGTACATTACATAAAGATCCACCTAACCATATACAAGTACCTCATATCTCGCGTTCGATTTAACCCTTCCACGTACCAATATAATTTTTGCATTTTGGGCAAAAGTGATGAACGCTCATAAAGCTGCTCATGCAATACGGTAGACATGAGCAAAGGCAACATCTGAAATTGAAATGCCAGAGTTTAAAAAACGATTCAGTGAAACTAACTAGGACCACACACACTAAAACGAAAGCAGGACTATTTAAGGATGAACGAAATCTCCACCAGGAAAGACATTGCAAAAGTTGCATGTTAGGAATGACGGAATTGCTTTCAGTCGTGTTTGGAAGTTGAATGCAATCAGAGACCAGTGCAAAACGTAGAATAGAACGAAGACCATAAAGAACTGAACACGGTAGTGAATGCGTAACATAATGATTAAGGAAAAGATACTCGTAGAATATTAGCCGTGTTATCACAGGCATTATTACCATTTTGTTAAAACAAACACAATAAAGCAAGCAGCAGGTTAATTGCGGGACAAGTTAAAAAAGAAACACAGTGCAATCAATCAGGTGATTATTATAAGGAATAAATTATCAGACTTACCCAAGCAGACAAAGTACAATACAGCAGAGATGGGCACTCGGCTGATGATCCGATATCGTAGTAGTTTTAATACTTGCATGACACGTTGGACAGGTTGTCTTTGTCGGATTTGGACCCAGAGAATAAATTATAGGTTGATACACGACCCGGACCTCAGGTGGTGGCACTGTGTTGGGATTTGCATTGTGTTGTGTCTGCGATTGTGGCAACGGTTCGCTCATCCCTGAATAATTTGGTGGGAATTGAACCGTTGTTGGAATAGGTGGCTGATTATCTGAAATTACAAGTGACCCATTCTTTCTGTATTTAAATTCCCACAAACATTTTCTCTAATACAAAAATAAAGAAACCGCATAATGGTACTTACGTGTTGGTACCGGCATGGAAGATGGACCCACCGGATACGGTGGTATATTTGGTTGCAGAGGTGCGCGAGCTGCATTTTCTACAGCTTCCTCATAGGATGGGGGTGCGGAGGGTGGTGGAGCCGTCGGTTGTGCACTTCCACTGGCGAACCCTATCATTTTCTCCATTCCCGCTACAAATACATTTAAGGATTCCCTTAAATATCAAGGCATAGGGGGAAAAAACCAATATTAATTTGCGACTCGAATTAGGTCGAGTCGAAGGTTGCGCGCACGATCGCGTTTGAATATAAAAGATGACGGTAAACGAGCGTGAAAGTGTTCGTGCGCGAATAGAAAGTTAAGCGGATGTTAAGTAACAAAGGCAGCGCAATGTGTACTCATTTACATAGGTGTGACAAAAAATTCTTTGGCTTAAAGTATTAAAAAGTCGTTAAAATATATGAGGAATTGGAAAGCACATTACGAAACATAACATTAGCATGTGCAATGCATGTTTCATCGCAAGAAGAGTTCGACAAGCATTGTAAAATAGAATAGTTACCAATATTAAGATCCGCGAACTCGTAGTCACGTAGGCGACCTCACTCGGGAGGTTAGACTTCGTTGACGCCCAAGTACTAATGAATCACGCACCCCATGGAAATATTGTTATGCATATTGTACCATCTCTTAACTAATTATATTTCAGCAGGAAATCTAATCTTCTTGTGCACTTTTACAAACGAAAGCTATAAAAACACGCACCTCTCCTACAGTACCCAGCGTCCCTACCGAGTACCCCAACAAGAATGCGTTCCAATGTTTCAAGCGACCAATCAGGACGCTCGGATCGCTCAATCATTTCATTTAAAAAATGCAGCGCGAAATACAAAAGGACTGTTGGACAGTAGCCTTCGGAGTAACGCATTGCTTTTAGCGTATATAAATGTGTATTAATGTATATTATAATGAATAAATTTGCTACTATAAGAGATAAAACTCTGCTCTTAACATTAGAACTCTAGTTTACACAAATAAAATTAAAAAAAAGATGATTTAACAGAAAAATACTCGCTAACCTTAGCGGGGATGTACGAATTGTAAAGAACAGAACTACCTGGAGCTACCAACCAATTGTAAATGTTACTAAAAACGTTTTCCGGTTTATGTATTTATTAAACTTATTAAAACTACTTTCAATACACAAATTTTAATGCTGCGACTTCGATTCTAAGAAACGCCTTCACAAATTTATTTCATAAAGCTTATTTTAATTACCACACTAATATGCATGTATTGGCAGCAGTTTGTCCCAAATATTTCTCATACCTATCAATAGTATCTGATAGTATCCAGCACAGAACTAATGTAAAACATTCTGTCAAACGTGTTTGAATGTAATGAACAAAATTAATAAATTGTTCACAATATAGAAAAAAATGTAGCAGCAGCAATAGAGACTATAAAAGATTTATCATAAGTTTGGGACCAGAACAGGTTCCATATAGGTTGGAAACGATGGAAAAAATGAGGGTGGTAAGGAAAATCTCATTTAGCGTTTATTCCGAGCGTTCCCTATAAGTGTATAAAAATGCAGTAATTATAATAAATTTTGACACATCAATTACTGGAAATGATGTATTACACGCCTTGGATCCAGCATCAGGCGATGTTGGACAACCATCAGTGCTACGCTCCTTATGCACCATCGTATCCGCATAATAACCAAGAGCAGCAGCAAATTGCGGAGGAGGAAAGTGAGCAAGTAATAGATGAAACGCGTGATACAATGACTTCTGCAACTTCAGGAGAGCGTAGCTCTAGTGCTGATATATTTAGATTGGAATTCGCAGCAGCGCAATGGTCTAAGCTAGTGTCAAATGCAGAAGGTCTTTTCACTAAGCTGATGACCAGCAATATCCTACCTCATACGGAACAAGATCAAATCGAGCAATGGCTTTGTATGAAGCAAGAGTATGAGGAGTGTATCACGAACGATGATACTGCCAGCTTACAAGGATATACAGAAAATGCAAGGAGATCGCTCGAGAGAATAGAGGAAGTGACTGAAACTGATGAAAAAACAGATGAATCTGTTCGTCAACTGGAGAGAAAAATCAAAGTAAATTGTTCTTCTAGTTCTGAAAGTGATTTGTCTGAAACTAATGACGACGAAGAGGAGGAACAAGAAGAAGAAGAGGACGACGAGGAGGAAGATGAGGAAGAAGATCATAGCGATGTTAGCTCAGAAAATCCAGACTTTTTAGAAAAATTGGATGAATGTATGAATAAACTTAAGATAGAGACAGATAGAATAGTCGATTCTAAAAAGGATGAATTCCAGGAAGCAAATATTGAAATCAGACCGCCTGCAGCAAGGTCTGCGAATACCAATAATAATTACTTCCCTGCAGTTAGGCCTGCTTTACCTAGAAATCCAAATTCCAGAAGGAATTCAATGCTTCCTGGTTCAGAAATGTGTAACGAAGTATTAGCTTTTAATGGTAGTCTTAAGCCTAATCTGAATCAAATGCTAGATAATAATGTACCCGAATTCACTACCATAAGAATGTTAGATAATCGTGAACACGAGACAATTATCAATGATAATCTTTCAACGCACAATGATAATTCACCGGATTTATTAATTGATGCTCTCAAGACAACAGAAATACCAGAACCCATAAAAGAGTTGAAGACCTTAACGTTGAATAACGAAGCGAAGCAAACGCAAGTAAAAAAAATCCAGTCAGACTTGGATGGGGCTCACAAACGTATAGAGGAGCTACAAACGACGATAAAAATTAAGGAAAAATTCATTGCGGACATGATCAAAAATTCCGACGCCCGCGCCAGTGCGAAGCAAAAATTTCAACGCAAATGGAGCAAACTGGAAGAGGAATATTACAACACAAGAAGTCAATTAGCCCAAGCGGAAAATGCATCCACGTACCGGGACTCGGAGGAGAAGTCCGCGCACAAAAAGGAAATTGAATTATATAAGAACATGGCTATTCATTACGAAAAGAGATTGATGGACATTGAAATGATCAAGCAAATTGCTGGGGATTCGGCTAAGAAGGTACTGGAACTTGAAAGTTCGTTAAATACCTCGAAAAAGCAAATGGAGAAGTTGAAGAAGCAACTCAAAAAGGAGGAGGAACGTAAAAAACAATTAGAAGAAGAACTAGCGGGTGATCAAAAGAAAATTCGCGAGTTAGAGGAGAAGTATAATTTAACAGCCTCGAAGCTTAAGGAGATGCAATCGGAGAGCGAGGATGAAAGAAATAATAGTAAATCAAAAACAGATTACTCTGACAAGAAGAAAAATTTATTGGATGTCAGCGCAAGAATATCGCATCTCGATCACGTTTTAAAAGAAAAGTCCATGGATTTGGAAAGAACTGCGGACACCGACGAGAAAGAAGCTCTGCGCCACGAAATTCGGAATTTACGACGTACAAGGGATTGTTTGGTCGACGAAAAGTGCGATCTGGATGAAAAGTTTCAAAAGGAGAAAACGTTATCCACCGTAGAGGAGCGAAAATTATTGGAATGCGGAGAAACAATCGAGGCGATCGATGCTATGATCGAACACAAAAACGAAATGATCTGCGGACGAAAGGGGTTCGATGAAAATCAATCTCAGCGCGAGAAAGGTGAAAGGATGTTAATGGAAAGATTGGCCAAACTTTCGGACGGGGAGATGAGAACTTTGTTCTACAAGTATTTCCTAAAAGTGATCGATCTAAAAGAGAGCTCGAAGAATCTAGAAGTCCAGACTGCTGAATTGGAGAGCCACATAGAAACGCAAGAGTGGCAGATACAAACGTTGACTAACGCTTTGAAGCAGACCAAATTAGAAGCGGAAAGAAGAATAGTTCTAATGCAGAGGGAACACGAGGAAAAATTGCATCTGATGTTTAGACACTTTGCTGAGGAAACGAGTAGTTCTGGTCATGAAAAACTAGATAAAGATTCTGATCTTGCAAAGTACAAACGTGAAAACAGAGCGCTGAGGAAGCGACTAGCAGATGTGGAGGCTCTGCTAAAAGGTCCAGCAGCCCCGCGTGCAACTAGTCCTAGTCCTCCGAAGATCTCGCAGCAAGGATTAAAACAAATTGCCCCGAATAGTCGTCCAACAACCAAAGTAACCAGGCAGCGAAATAAATTGATAATACAAAAAACCACCGACTGCGATAAGAAAAAAAAGTAAACTACCTTAGGAAATACTCGTTCTATTCTTCCTCGATTTGCATTTATTTTTCTACTTATGTTTTGTATAGTATCGAGGTTTATTAGTATTAATTTAACACGAACAAGATACTCATTACTTTTTGAAGCAGTCAATGTTTTATCCATAAATTTAGCAATAATAGTATTTTAATCAAAATACGGCAATGAATAGGTGTAGCTTTAGCGCGTTCCCCTGTTCATTTACCACTGGGTATTCATTCTATAATCGTAAGATATATTTACAATTCACACTATACTCATCAAATGGATAAGGAATATTGAATTTTAATCAAAACAGCATTTGCATGTCTCCCGGACATCGAATTGTGATTTGATATAATTATTGCGTAATAAGTACCGTATCGTATCGTAATAAATATGCGAGAGCGCAGTTATGTTTGAATGAAAGGCAATCGAAATTGTTAACAATCTTTTGAATACTCATAGTCTTAAATACAATATGTCATGAATTTTTAATAGTTCAATAAGCTATAAATAGATAGAAACATCTCACACTTGATAGTCTTACAGCAGATGTGATACTTAAACGTTTGTATAATCATTAATTTTCTATATATTTAATTTATTGCACTCTTGTAAATATAGTGAGAATATATTAAACATTGATCTGCAACGATCACATCTACATCTACAATTATGATCCATAATTATAAGTACGTAAAATAAGTTTCCTGCGCACGTAGTGAAATTATATTCTATTTCGTAATATATTCATGTAGAAGAAGGGTTGAGAAGATTAATTGCCTTTACATTTTGGCAAAAGAAAGGCAGTGAATAAATAATCGTGTACTTAAAAAAACGTGTTCTTCATTTTATAACTAATTTTTATCCTTTCGTGGATTGACAAGGCAGAGATCACGAGTGGTCTCAAGCACTTGTTTATAAATGGCACAAGTACATGCAATTAAAAATTTAAAAATTTATTACACGTAACTTACAAGCCATTTTTTAACTGTTATCTAAATCACACGAATTTAGAATGGTATTATTAAATGACAAACACAGTTTCCGTAGTGTAGCGGTTATCACGTGTGCTTCACACGCACAAGGTCCCCGGTTCGATCCCGGGCGGAAACAAGCGAATATTTTGCTCATTTTGTGTAAAATAAAGTTGAGTAACTGTCACGTATTAATTTTTACACTTGCCGCAATTCCTTCTACTTTTATCTTTATGAAATTGGTCACTGACGTGAACATATGATAAGAATGATTATATTAGAAATTCATATATGTACATATCACCCGGTATTTTATAGGTGTACAGGTATTTTTAAGAAAAAAGCTTCAATTCTCAGTATCGTATTCAAAATTCTGTATCTACCTGTGTCATTAATTTTGCGATAGAACCCGAACAACTGTCAGGATGGCCGAGCGGTCTAAGGCGCCAGACTCAAGGTTTCCAAACCTTCTCAGTTCAAAACTGAGTTCCAGAGCGTTCTGGTCCTCTCTGAGGGCGTGGGTTCGAATCCCACTTCTGACAAATTGTTTTGCCATTTTTTGAAATTAGTTTCCCATATTGAAGGCTTTGACGATTTTATTTTTTATCCAAAACTCTTTGGTAAACCATCAAGTGATGTCGCTGAGCGCTTTCAGTTCAATTCCACCTAAGGATTTGATCGATTCTTTCCTTTCTTGAATGTGGCAATATTATGCACTTAATGCTCATTCATCACTATACAACAAATTTACAACTTGAAATATTTTTACGTTTTCGGAATTAAATCTTGTACACTGTGAATTTTTTGCAAAGTAAAACGTCTGAAATCTCCGGTATGGTCTAGTGGCTAGGATACCTGGCTCTCACCCAGGAGGCTCGGGTTCGATTCCCGGTACCGGAATCCTTTTTGAATTTTTGATTCAACAAAGATAAAAAATAAAGGGTGTCAAACGAAGAATCAAACCGCATCGCGCAGCATAATAATTTTATCAGTTTTCCGGATGTCTTGTGCGAAACCTACAGATCATTCTTGCAAAGCTGAAACAACCATTAATTTGCCACCACACTTGCAATTGTTTCAGTTGCACTGTTCGATACAATTGCTTTATAACATGTTGCTTTACACTCTCTTTTATGTGCCTCCGCTTGTCTGTTGGTATGGAATTACTGCCCACTTTTATCGATATTCGCGGAAGTGACTTGGGAACCTAACACGTGCATCGTGATTGAGTCTGTAATTCTGAAAAACGGCCGTGCAATTGCATCCGTTTATCCGCAATTTCCTCTAAAGGCGCCGTGTCAGATTGAACGAAAATAGCCCGTGATAACATGTCAGGGTTCAAGTATATACTATGCAACGAATTGTACCTCCACGATAGGAACGACACTGTGGCATTATCCAATTGTAAGAAAACTTTTTTATTCTTCGAGCTATAGGTAGACAAGTCGCCAATGGCATCAGTACCTGGCCATAAGTGGATGAAATCAGTCAGAAAGTTGACAAATATTCAGATCAATTGTTCAAAGTGATTACACTTGGATAAGTTGTATTAAATTTAATTAATAATGGCAACGCGTTCAACGGCGAATTTTTTCTATATTTTTTAAGATACAGTGGTCTGTGGGAAATTGATCCAAATCGTTCGCAATTTACGAAGAACGTTTACCTCATCTATAGAGCATGGGTAATGATGATGATGTACATCTTTGCAATCACCATTTTTGCGGACATCTACGCGAATATAGACAACTTATCGATTACTACCGACGACGGCTGCATCTTCGCTGGTATCGTCGTAGTAATTTTCAAGGCGATGAACTTCCATCTTCGTCGTGAAAAGATAGCTCGATTGCTCGATGCGTTGTTAAAATGCGCGGACGATCTTTGCAAGTTTTCCGGTGAGTAGAATTATTTTTTGTTTCAACCCGAAAGATCAATTAATCTTCGTAAAGGATCAAGCGTAGTACGTGATACATTATGACCTGATATGCTGTTGCGTTACGCGATTTTTTATGGTGTGACATAATCTGATGTTCCGTAAAGTGCATGGGTATATCGCGATGCGGTGCGACACGTTACTTCGCTTCGTACCACTCTACGTTTCACGCTTTATCTCGACGCAGTGGACGTTGTCAATCGTGCCCTTATGCGAACGACACGCTTCTCGAATAAAGAATAAAGAATGCTAAAACATTTCTTTTCAATCTCTCCGGAGAGACACGTCTTGGAAGTAATTAAGCGACATCGTGGCCGCGAAAGTGACGCGGCGAATAACGCCGCCTGACTTCATTAATTCAGGTCCACTTTGTCATTTTTCTATGGCCCTTTCTACCGGCCTTTTACCACCATCTCCCAGGAGCATTCTAACAGGGACTTATTTAGGATTACTCGGCACATCTCGCGTTGGTCACCCTCTGAGAACAGTTTGCAATATGCAACACTTATGCCAGGCTAACAGCTTTCTTCGCAGCGAAATTATAAAGTTGTCAGAATAGAGATTTCTGGTTCGCTCACAGCAAATTATTTGTAGGATATTCTTTGTAGAGGTTGAATATATTAAGGAGATCATCGAATGGAATCAGATACGAAACAAAGTGATCTTCTATGGATTCGTCGTGCTAGCTTGTGCCTTAGGAGCCGCTCTGTTATTTCTTTCGCCGATGCAAAACGGTTTGCCGATCGGAGCAAAGTATCCTTTTAACACGACGATATCACCGTGGCACGAAATCGGTTTCGCCGTGGAAATCTGTGCCGTATCCGGTGGTCTAATGGCAATCGTTGCGATGGACAGTATTATGGCATCGATATGCAGTTTGCTGACTGTGCTAATCGTCGCGTTAGGCGTTAATTTCGAAAATTGCGATGGTCAAGTGAAGGAAGACGTAAGAGGGCAATACTTAATTTTAATTTCCGCTCCAGCGAATTGCAGTATAGTTATGTTTGCATCCACAGAAAAATCTTGCTCACGCGGAACATAATAGGAACGTTGAACGTAACGTACAGAATCAGAGTAAAAAGTTTCTTTATCGTTACAAGAGGTGTATTCAGTTTCATCAACGATTAGTGTGCATGGCGAACGATTGTAATAAAATATACAACGAGAGCATGTTCGTTCAAATACTCTCGAGTACTTCGATCATTTGCCTGACTGGTTTTCAGGCAGTCGCGGTAAGGAGGAACGACCAAATATACATTTCTCAGTACGTGATCGTTTTCTATCGTTCGAAACAGGTCGGAAGACAGAATTCGGACGTTATGAAGTACGTCATCTACCTAGGTGCTGCCATATGTCAGCTCTTGTACAATTGTTGGATGGGAAATGAGCTGAACTACGCCGTAAGGGACCACCTCAAACAAGACTGGACAGCAGTGTTAATTTAACTCATAAAATTATTATTTAGGCCTCCGTATTGGACAGAAGTCAGTGGCTGTCTGGCTGGCATAATGAACGTTTAACCAGTATCGTACAAATATTCACTCTATCTACTATGTTCGGCAGACGGCCGATAAGTTTGAAAGCCGGCGCATTTTACATACTGTCAGTGGAAACTTTTATAGCGGTACGTATTCGCTGCTGAGTGCAGGAATAATCGACTCATCAATCTTTACCTTGCATTACTCGTTGCAGATCGTAAGGAGGTCTTATTCGGTCTTCACCTTATTGAACAACGTGCATACAACTGATCCTTAATGCCGTTACTCCCACCTTTACGAATATTCAGACTATACAAATATCTTTCCAACAGTTTACAATGTACAGATACAATGATCAAGAATCTGAAATGATCTTCCTAGATTAAGAGTGGTATGGGGATACTCGATTGACGCTCGGAACAAGCCTTGTGACCGAAAGAAAAAAATAGAAATCCTATTTTTGGAAGGCTGACAATCGTTAAAGTTCTCAACAACCTGTTCTCCCGTCGCGTTTACGCTGATCCCTCCAGCTTCGAGTCAGCAACCTGGCGAATTATGGTCGGTGGGTCTCCTGTCTTGCACACTACGGATTTACCGATTCGTTTCGTTTGTGCTTCGTAATACGTGTGCGATAATAATGAGAAACAGTTGCAATCCTCGCTTTGAGAGAATGAAACTAGAGAAATTGCGATAAGGGATCTAGATTGTGGAAATCACCTCTCTCAAAGTTCGAGCATAAAACATGAGGAACAATCATTCTGTTGCTTCCAATAATGTTCAGCTGTACGTTTCATAACGTTCCCTGTGAAAGGATTGCGAAATCAGAGGGATTCCCCATCGCATACCGTTATTCTATTTACCTCCTCGTATCTCCCGCAATTAACAGCTTCCACACTGGCACCTATAGCCGATCCCCAATTAAAATTGCTCGCCAATTATTAATAATTGTCCATGGTTTCTATGACGAACGTAAAAATTTCATCATGTACGTGCAAGTGTAGCCGATCAGCTGAAACTTATTAATCGACGTTATACCTGCTGTGCGTAAGTTAACCGGCAGTCGTCGCGCGGTTGATTTATGATTAGACATAAGCGCTGCTTAGTATTAAAGGTATGAGATTCAAGGATGACACCTTCTGTTGCTATCTTGTCTATTTCATATCGTATCCCTTGGAATTCCGCGACGTTCCATTCTCTATCTTTGCCTTCATCTCACCGATCGCTATCTACCGTGATTTATAGGCTCCCACCCGTTTCGCACAGAGAGTTCCGTTTAACTGGACCAATGTAAATATGGATCACATTTATTATCCATGCGATATTAAAGTATGAGGGGCGAGGACCCAGCTGGAGCGCATTGGAACAGAGGCTACTGCTGATAAGCGGCAAAAAGAAGTAGCCTATTCACACTACAGAGGAAAACGAATTAACCTGTTCTGTTCAAATAATCTTTAAATTGATTTCCCGTGAGAGGAACCTCTGGTAGCAACGTGAACGATCAAACTATTGTTACTTTGCGTTGAGCTGCCGACCATCGAAGAATAATTACCCCTGCGGACACGCGAAATCGAACTAGTCACGCATAATTCTCTACCTTGTTGCAAGCTGGTGGCTGATCCAGGCATCGCATGATAGAGAAGAAAGGAGCGAACGTGTCGTTGTTCTGGCTGCCATTCCGCCGCGCCGGCACTTGCTTCCTAGACAGATGGTCGCTTTACCACATGTTACCTAACTGTAGACCTTCTTTAAGAACCATTTCTGCCGTTGGTCTTTTGCGTTTCTTCGACAGTCCTCGTGCTGATGCTTCGTTGCCAGCGAGGCTTCTTGCGGTCCTGTTTCTTTTCCTCGGGGAAACGTACTAATCATCCGCGCGTACGCGCTGCTCGCGACTCTTCTTGTGATTTTCACGCTGTCACGTGTACTCCTTGTGCATTTCCTTTTTATCCACTCTCGCTAACAGTGTCCTAAACTATTCACCAGCGACATCGATTATATCTCTTCCACTAAAGCTGAAATCGATAATTTATTACAGGCGATAAGCGTTATTATTGTGGAAATCCACATTTTCTTTTATGGCAATCTTGCGATAAAGAGTATCGCACCCAGCGCATCTAGCGAGGTTGGCTTTATTACCCAATAAACCGCACCGTGATGTAAGATCATTGAAAGGCGAATCAAGAAAAGAAGCACACCGGTTTCAGGGCCGGCCGTTGTAATAATAGTCTGAAACATGACTCGAGAATTTCACGCGGCGTCAAAAGTGAAGAGTTTCGCGTGTGGTCCCCGCGAAATGATTTCCTTCAGCTTATCGCATGCTGCACACCCGTCACGAGCATAAATTTACCGCTGAAATTTTCATACACCGCCGGATTCTTTCATGCAGCCCTCCCCGAAAAACGATCTCGCCGCGTTGCGTGACCCGCGGGTTAAACGCATCCTTCTTCGTCTGTGCACGCGGAGTGGCAGGTGGTCCGTTGTAGGAACAGAGTCTCCAGAAACTGGAGTAGCAATTCGTTAACCGGAATTTCCCCTTGCCCGTCTTCGGTTTGGATTCCTCGTTTATCAAAGTCCTCGCGTTGCAAATTTATAGCTTGTCGCTCGAATTCGGTACACGTATTTGGGTGTAGCAACCATCTTTATTCACTTTTGGTACACGGATCCGCAGCCGTGCTCTTATTCTGCCGGCCGATGCATCGTTTAGCCTTTACGATCATCGAAACGCCAAACCGCTCGACGTTAAGTACACCGAAACGTATTCACGTGGGCGAGAATTTCTTGAACCAGAAATCGATGACGAGAATCGGTTCGATCTTCCTTGACAAGATAAGAATTTAATGAACCGCAAGAGAGGCGTGCGAGTGCAAGGGATTAATTGCAACGGAGTAATGAATTTTTAGGGCAACCCGGATCGCTGCCTCATCTTCTGAATTTACAAGCGAGAATTAATAAACCCGTCTCCGTGGGTGTTCCAAGGGGTAGGGGGATGAAAGGTGTGACCATGTGTCGATCAATCTTCCCCATTATCGATGGAACGCTGGATAGCTGTTTCGAAAGTTCTAAGAATACTAAAATAAAACGAAGGAGCAGATGGCACATAAGGAAGTGTATTTCGCAGCTTCTTCAGAATCGAAAAAGAAGAACAGAGCAGGTTTTTCGTTTCGATATACCTTATAAATCTGTCCCATTGCGAGAATAATTTACGAGTTCGTCGCTGATACCCTGCAAACCCACTCCCTTGCGTGGGCAACTTTATCGTGGCCTCTTTCTCCGACACCGGGGCCGTGTGTTATCGGTCGAAAGTGTTACGCAATGATCTCCGAGAATATTTGATTGCAAATCGTGTTCATTAAAATTCCAAAGATGCTAAAGGTAGCCGGTCGCGTGTTCCTCTTTGAGCGAATCATAATGAATTTTTGAGGGCTACTCTCGTCACACGCAGCTTCACGACTATCTCCCTTACGCCGGAAGAGTGTTCGATGAGAAGAAAAAATGACAACGATTACCCTTTAATTACCTTCCGGGTGGCCAGGCCGATATTCGCGACCCTACCATCTGCATAGCCGGTTAAATGAGTAAAAACGGCATCTTTGACTGTGCAGCAGGTGCTCGGCTTGACCTGACCGTGTAATCTACCGGAGAATTCTAACATAATTTTATGGAGCTCCCCCTGGACAAAGAGTTACGATGTTCGCGCAAAAAGCTAATCATGATTTACAAGGTATTACTAATGAATATTCTATAATTCGAATAAATTTATGCGTGTATTTGTTGTTCGCTGCTTAACGCGATTCGTATATTCCTCTTATGGACGTGCTTTCTTACCGCCAAAAGTAATATTCACGGCGATAATTAAGCACGCTTCATCTTATTCAGAATATAAATAATCTCTGCCTAAATACCGAGAGGACACTGTAAATTTTACTCGTTCCGAATTCTTATAGACAGAGGCGAGCCGACGATGTAAGCAGACATTAAAAATTTATCATCACCAATATCTTATTGGGCTGTTTCATTGACAAGGTGAAGTTATAGTAGTTACGCACGCACATCGTCCTTTTTATGCGACCATCGCACGATCAACTTACTCGTTGAAACGTTTCGTCCAAGTTATCACGTAAAACACTAATTAACACGCAGCGACTGCCTTTTTCTCCCTCTAGACCAATCGGATTTGGATTTAGCAACTGATTATGCGAGATCGTTCATTAATTTGTGAAACGATTCTTCGCTTTGATATTTCTCTTTCTTTTTCTTTTTTTTTTAATTAATAAATCCATGCGCCCCGTTATGTTCTGATCGCTCCTTTAACGCCGAGGCACACACACGGTATATTTTAGATTAGTAAAATGTTCCTCGATTCGCATCACGCTTTCTCCTTCGTTTCGTAGAAAAGTGACTTACCGCCAGCTGAAGCTGAAGCGTTAAATGCTCGTAAAACTTAATTATCGAGTTAGATTGAGTAATAAACGAGCGGAATGTTAAAACAAGATTATGATAGTATTTAATAATCCACGCAGCAGTAACTGAGCCGGTTTCTGTGCTCGAGTAAGTACGTATTCGTCCGTGAACGATGTTCGTGAAACGATTCGCAAAGCAATTGCCAATCCTCTGCACAGAGTTGTCCCCGTTCTCAAAGTTCTTTCTAATACGCATCGCTAAACAAACAAATGTTTCTCTTGGCTGCCGTATACTCCAAATATCATTAATTTATTGCTTTCCTCGATCGTTTTAATTGATCCGGTGTTTTCTCGATATAGTCGCCGATAGACAGGCGGTAGTCAATAATTGGAATTGTCACGTTACAATTAACGATGGGGACAAATTGCATCCGGCGCGGCGGCCGCGAGCAATATAAAAAAAAATGCGAAAGCGGAGACGTCGCGGTCCATAGCTCTAGCACGCATGAAATTTATTAATGATCGAAACCTGACGGAGATCTGGTCACAGTTATCTGATCGGTGAAATCCATCGTGTTGGTTTAGCGTCTTGCATTCGGGCGATTCGCGACAAGTGGCTCATAAATAATATTTTGCTAGTCGCGTCTCGTAGATTGGTCGCTATTTGTCAGTGAAGCGAATAGGTGTAAATTTCAAGCTATGGAAACGAATGTGAGACAAGCGCTTAATTTTGTAATCATATATCATAAAATTCCGGCATCAACAGTTTCAGTCAGGGAAGTCTAAATGATCGATCTACTTGCAAAAAGGAAAGAAGTATGTACCCTAAGTATTACTATCCTCGTAAATAAATGCAACTCTCTCCCTACTATTACGCTGCGCTAAGGTAAAAACGATAGTCGTGAGCAAGGTAATGCTCTAAAGTCAGAACTACTGGCAATTGTGTTTCGCATTCGGAATCGAAAGCATCGGCAAAGTCGTAGATTGATGGCGAATCGTAAGTACGCGGCAGTTTTCCCGTGATAGAAAGCCGATAAAGAATGCAAGTCCAGAAAAGGATGCGCAAGGACTGCAATCGTTTGGGAGACAATACAGCGACGACCATGGAGATGAATATACTGCTTCCAAAAGGGGGTTGGCAGAAAAGCGAAGAGGCGGAGGAACAGGCAAGAATGGAAGGAATGAAGAAACCTAGGAAAAGTAAAAAGTAAGTGGAAGAAATACGATTTGCTATTGGCACAGTAAGGCTGAAAGAAGAAGCGAGACGAGGGTCCATCGATACCAGCGATGGCAGCTACGTTCTGCTTTGAACAAATGTGCCTTGGATGGGACTTTGACTAAATTAGTCTGCGATTCTGACCGAATCATGGAGACTGAGAAAAGAAGATAAGACATCTGTCTGTCAGGAAAGATAAGCCCCGCTCGAAATTCCAATGATCTTCAACGACGATGGAGAAAATAACATTGGTGCAACAACCCTTTCGAAAGCTTGACGATTCGAGGCCATCACTGGTAGGCGCCATCTAGCAAAGGTGAGAGACCGAAAGAGAAAGAAGTCGAAGGCATCGCGACGCAGGATGCGAAGAGGGACGAGGAAGCACGGAGGAATGATCGTGAAGCTACGGAGGAAAGGAGACGGAGCAAGATCGTAGTAGCTCCGCTTGCGCTCTCAGGCACAAACTACTCGACCACCAGCCAGCACGGATCCAAAACACCACCTTGCGTTGTCTCATTGCTCGTCTTGTAGAACACGTTCACGTGTTGCTCTAGGAACCAAGGGACAGCTCAGAAACACGCCTCTCGATCCCTGCCCACTTTCATCTTACCGGTATCCAACGTGACTTTACCTCCGACGCGCGGGAAGCTAGCCACTTCTATTCAATATCAATTTGCACCTGTTCTTATCATTGTTGTTTTATGTAATTTGGAAGTTTATTTCGTAGTCCCTCGTAGAATCGCAATTGTCAATGATTCCGCTTTAGTACCGGCTTTTGCAAGGAGTGTCTGGCGTGGTTTTATGAAACGATTGCTCGGAGAACAGTTCTCTGCGAAAATATTAGAGACGACAAGTGTTTGTATTTGTTCCTAAGATGTGGAGTTACTTTGTGCGAGCCGAGTTGTCGTAGAGTTCCTCCGGAGAGTGACAATCGACAGAACAATCAGGAACGTGTGTTTCATCCAATTCAAAATAGACGACAAATTTATATTTATCCAATTCGGGTGCAAAGAATATTGTCAGTTGTATTGAAAGTGTTGAATATTGTGGAAGAAGGAAGCAAAGAAAATGAGGATTCCCTGATCGGTGCGAGGCAAGTACTGCTGCGACACTACAATCGTCGTGCACGTGCTGCGAGGATCATCGACCATCAGTCTTCATTGATCACTGTGGCCGATGAGATTCACCGCATGGCACGTCAAATCCAGTTGAAACTTAACAGGTAAGTCCACTGCTTATTGGAATCTTTTGTGCCGTAGTATAATTTCAATTCAGACTACCTAATGCATCGTGAAACGTTTCGTACCATGAGAACCTATAAAATAAGACTACAGCTAGCCAAATTTTTGGGAAATCTCGCGCTTCAGGGGACAACAATTTTCTATGGTAATTTTTTTTATACTGAATAAAATATCTAGCTGTGCATACTCTGTTTAGGACATGACAGATGACAAAGAATTAATTTTGTCACGCCACCTTGTGTGGGAACGTTTACTCCCCATGAAAATCGCGTGATAGGTGTTCAATAGAATCCTCGGATTGCTTGGATAGACTTATCCCAGGAAGAATCATACCCCTCCAATTAGATACACGAAATACCTGTCCCATAACTCATACTCTAGACTAATACAATTATCCACCGCAGTCGTATATCGGCTCAACGGATTTCTAACTCCGCGTCTAATCCCGGTCGAGTGTCCATAAAAAATCTTTTTCAAATTCGTCGATGTTGAAATTCGTGTCGTTTGGTGGCACGTTTTTAAAGGCTTAAAAAAAAGGCATGCCAAGGAATCCGCCGAACGATTAAAATTGCGCGACTGATAAAACCGGCTCCTTTGATCTTCGTTTAGCTAGAGACGCGATTCGTAAAAATGAGGAAAGAGCCGCAGTCGAATTCGTTCCAAAATCGAAAGATAGAAGTGGCAGAGATAGGATCTCTTTGGTGGAGTGCGGAAACGACCTTGCAAGGCCGCATAGAAGTTACCTCGACACACACACCCACTTTATACTTGTAAAATAAGACCAGAGAAACGTCGTGAACGTGTTAGAAGCCCGCGGCGGATCTTATCTAGGTGTAGTAAGCTTCCCCCTCATCTGCTAGACGAGTTCTGCTCCATTCATTCAGTCAACCACGCCTCTCTGCTCCAGTTTCCATGATCTTTCATCTTCCTCCCTGTATCGCTTCTTCTTTCCCTTGTCCCGCGAGCTTTTCGAGGTTTAACAACTCCTTCGACTTCCTGGTTGGCAAGAAATCGGATTAACCGCATTACAAGATTGGTCGAATTCAAATTAGCAAGACGTCATGGTAAACGACGCCCACTGGTATCCAATGTTTTTTTTTTCTGTGGTCAAGTCACTTATTTCGGAGTAGCCAAAAAGATATTGATGTGAATTTTCAAATACGCAGATGTAAATGTCGATTATCGATGGCGATGAGCAATTAATCAATCAGCTATGGAAGTCTGGCGCCACAATTAGACTCCATTTGTGTTCAGCCTCAAGGAGTATAATTTTAATTATCAGCGAGAACAGGTGGCGGAGTTGTAAAACGTTTCGCGACAGAAGCCGCTGCGGAATCTCGTTAGCGTTCGTGGCACAGAACGCTCTTGGCTTTTACAGCTTTATGGTTTTGCATGCTTACAACTGGCCAGGATCGAAGGAGTATCCCGATGACTTCTATTACGCGTCACGAGTAGCCTTTCAATTTTCTGAGCACGTCTTATATCTTGAAGAAGCATCACGCGGAAGTTCTGGATGAATTCCTCAATCGTCCGGCGTATTGCTGTTGTATGATTTAAAGTTTGATTTTTATCTTCTTTCCCGCTGCTGTTTACCGTTTGCGATTTATGCAAATGGTCCATTCATGCTCCAACGACAATAATAATTGGTGCGAAGAGCACTGAATAACGTTTATTTATCCATGATTTTATCATGGCTGATCTTGATCATTGAATCGTTACGGTTGCTTCACCCGTGTCTTCTCTATTCCAGCAACAATTACCGTCTTGTTGTGCGATCCAAAAAATTGGAAGAAATTCATTGACACTTGTTACGATCATAAGCCTTTGTAATGGAGCAATAGTGATTGGAATGCCTACGCAAGGAATATAGAATTTGTGGCAGAACCTATAATTCTTCCAGCCCATCTTTCCGTCACTTCTATCTATTACCCCATTAATTCTTTCATGAGTTATGCATTTACTATTTAGATCGTATCTGCGCTTTGACTGTCGTACAGTTACCTTCTCCGATGAACAATTATTCACAGGATTCCGTGGGTCTTTAAGTTCGAAACTGGTTTTCTACTAGCAGTGGAAAATATTTCCAGGTAGTAGCTATAAAACGATTCTATGGTTTATCGTGGTAAATGGAAATCGTAGTGCCATTGCACGAGGGATCTCCACCAGAACAGCCGGATACTTCCCCACCAAAAGAGGAATTAGGATACGGGACCCGTTATAAAGCGGCGACGAAATTTTTCGGCTTAGAATGACAGATAACGAAATATATTACCACTCGTTAGCGCGCCTCGTCGTGGTGACAATTTTGTTTAGCCAATAGATCAAAGCTTCATTTTTTAATTTTAGATTAGATTAATCTTCATTTACTCGTACGTAGATCTTACATTGCGTTTCTGCTGCCGTACTTATTCATCGGTCGTAATTTCTCCCGGCCACCCCGTCGCTCGTGTATTAAATGGACTCTGTTAATAACGGTTCGTCACATTTTTTTTCCTCCTCCTTCGACGAAATTGGAACCACTTTTGTGAACCCCCGTAACTTGCCAATTACTGATTACCGATACACTGTTTAACTCTTTTTAACCTTCTGCAGCGGGTGCAGGAAAAATATAGAAAAGTGTAGATAAATAGTAAAGATACGCTTCGAAGCTAATCACATACTCTTATGTAAAAACACATCAATAGATTAGCCCCATTAACTAAACTCTGTTGTGACTGAAACTGTTACAACAACAAAAAAAAAGAAAGCAGAGTTAGATAGCTGCTGTTAATTTTAATGATGGAAAAATTAATATTCCTAACGCAGTCATTACATAAACTACAGTTAAAGTTACGCAATGCTGCCATCAATTTTCTTCGATAACCGCTTACCCCAGCAATTCCATCCCAAAGTAAAATGAGGCAAAGTAGGAAGCGGGCTATAGGGAAAAATGTAGTAACGACATGGCTTAATCTTACATAAAGATCTACGTGACGATGACAGGGTACCGAATGCACTTTCACTTGAATAGAGAGTGTTATAAAATGCTCGTTAATAGGACAGCATAATTACCCAGATGTCTTGAATGTAGGTAATTTCTAGCACGTGCAAGTGATAAGTGGGGCAAGTAGGACTCGATCCATCTCAACTGGAGTAACAGGCTGCAGGTGCGAGCTTTAACCATGCGTCTCTTAACCCATGGGCCAACAGGTTCAACTGAAATGCAAGCTCTTTTAGCGATCTCGCGACGTGCACGCTTATCGGGCTGTTTAATCCGTGCTTACCTACTGCATATTAATGTGATATCTTAATTGATACCGTTATCTCTTGGGACGTGTCGCTGAACATACCCTCACTGAATTTCAATCCACTAGGAACTTCACTCGCGAGCTTTATTCTATATTTTATTTGATAAATCGAGGGGCGAATAAAAGTATTCTATTCTAATTTCTTCCTTCAGCTACATTTTGCTCGTTCGACGAAACGCGGAGAATCCCCCTCGGTGTTCAGCGGACTGAATGAAGGATAGATCGTATAATGTATTCCTCGAGATATACACGTGAACGAGCTTCTTCCGCGTTATGATCACCGCGATACGCTTCTGCCGTTGTTTTTTTTTTTATTACACGCTCGTCAGCGCTACTTTTTTCTCTGGGGTACATTGTTTCCAGTTGCCTGAGATAGAAACGATTCGGAGTCCTTCGTGTTCCTCTGATCCGCTATCGTTCCTCCGGATAAACCCTTTCATTTTCTAGTTAGCGCACGCGTGCTCGCGTATCCTGCCCATAATAATGCATAAATTTGCATGAAGAATATCGGCTGAAACGGAAAGCGCAACCACTTAGTACGCCCATTCTAGTTGCTGCGGTGTTTGATCCCGACGTTGAGATCCTTCGATCTTACTACTGACCTTAATCGCGATTTCTAACACAGGATTATAGATTTCATCGGATCTTTGTTTTTAGATTCCGAATACCTTGACAGCACATTCTCAGCTATTTTCTCATCGGAAGCTTCGAATTTCTCACCATTTCGAAACAAATGCATTCAATACACACCTCGTTACCTCGTTGAGGAGTAACCGGTCGTTCCACAACGCTGCTGCGCATAGAGGCGATTCGCACGATATCCTGCCCAGCATCCGTTAGCTGATCTTCATGTATATCCTTCTGAAAACATTCTTTCGATTCGCATAGCAAAGAAAAAAAGGGTGATGGAACAAGGCGTGGAAGCTACAGTATCACGCGATACAACGCGTTCGTCACGCCGCGATGATCAATGCGAACAATTCTATCCATGGCCAGCTTCCTCTGCTTATTTCGCACGCCATATAATTGTCATAAAACTAGTATACGCTACATGCTGTTACTTATTGAGCAATAGCTCCCTAGCGAAGTCGTTAACGTGAGTGCCAGAGTTAGTAGAAGCACGAGCACGAATAATCCAAATATCCATCATAGTTTCCCAACGAAAACTTTGCTCAATGAATCAAAAATGTATTCATAAAGCTGGGACAAGTATGGGATAATAGTTTCGAGTTCCGCTACGATATAAAAAGTAAGGCGAAACGAAAGGGAAAAGAAGGGAGTAACTCGATCGTTGGAAAGTAAAATGCAGTAGACATTCATTAAACAAGATGATGTAGAAAGCCGTATTTTAGAGCGTAACCAAGTCTAATAATATAAAACGAAGCAATAGCGGCGTGGATGCGCTTACGTTAGACGCAATCTGATCGCGAAGGAAACGTCATGGTCCATGTGTACACCGTATAAATATTAATTAATGGATCATTATTACGACGTCGAGCAGGGTTCCGCTACGCCTCGATAACTTTTATGGAAAGAAATGGTCGTCGACGCGAGGTCTACCTAGGTCTACCCGAACGGAACAGGAAAAGTCTCTTTTGAGATAAACTAATAATTGACACGCACAATGCCTACGATCCGTAACGTCAAGTAAATCAGAATTCATTGTCGCTAGTAATTGAAAAGAAAAAGTACAATTTTAACCGGCGAGAGAAACAAAGCTCTCGATGCGTCTACTTCTCGGAAGGTTCACTCATCTTGTATGCTTGCTCACGTAACCATAATTAGCAAAAATATCATGAACGACTGACGGAGATTGATCCTTACTTCAATAGTCCACAATTTGTTCAACTACCTCATCCTCCCAGTTACCTAATTAAGACCGAAGATACGTTTGTTCTATTATTTTTTTTTATTCAGAAAGCAGGGGCAGTCACGTAAAGTCATGAAATATTAAAAAACACCATTTACAGGAAGCGTACTTCCTCCCTACAGGAGAGGTAAACGGGCTACAAGAACAGAAATAGTTACAGTTTCAGCGAGCTGTGCGTTACCCTTCTTTGCCACACGAATATCTATTTTTTTGTTTCAATTCGAGTCTCCTCGATCGGCAGAAAAACCTGATGCCACGCGCTTCTTCTAGCGCATACACGCATACATAAATTGCGTTGAACAGTTCCTTGCGTTTGCGGAATGCAACCCATGCCAGTAATGCACAGAGTACGCTGGTGCATATCGCTGGTGCGACAAGTAACTGCCTTCGGGAAATTGCAATGATGCCCGCAGGGAAAAGATTACTATTTTACGATACACATATCACCGAGGATGGATTATCTTTGGGTAGAAGATAGTGCCTGCCGAGAAGACGAGTTTGTTTCTCCAATTATGTCCCCGAGCAAATTTCACCGATCGCCTTAATCGCTGGTAAGAACAGCGCGCCTCGAAAGTGCAAAAATCGTGGTCGCGCGTTTTCGTAAATTGCTCTAACAACGGCCTGATTGTGGATACCAGAACTTTCGCTTGTGCTCAATTAATTATCATCGAGGAACAAGTTCCCTCGCGCGTTCCACCCCATGTTCGTGCTTCCGCCGCGTTTCCTGGCCCTTTGAATAATGCATGCGTGTCTAATAACAGATGCATTCAATTAAATCGTAACACTATCGTCAGCCGTGAGTTTGATAGTGGTCTTGATATATCGCCAGTGGAAATGCGAATAAAATTTCCCCAAGAATACTAAGTTCAGCCTCATCACTTTAATGGTAAATTAAAAAAATACGAGTCGGCAGCTTTTCAGTAATTTTCTTGTATAGAAAGAATTCGATTGTAACGAGGCCCGTGTGTCGCGACGTTTCCTACCATCTGAAATAACCGGTACGATTGTGCTCCCCTGGGTATACAAGATCGGGGAGGCTGTAGCTCGTTAAAAGACCGTCTTCACCAATTAAGAGACCCATAGACACGTCGAGCTGTAAGCCGCGGTCATACCTCGGACCATAAAAAATAAGAATCCAAGACTAAATGTAGTCGTGAAGCGAGCACGGTGGCGGGTGTGTCCGCTTCGCGATAACGCGATCCCGCCTTCGGCTTGAAATTAATGCATTAACACTAGCCCTGCAAAACTGCTCGCAATAAAGTTAAGAGAAGCGGCGCTGTTAATGACACACCGTTCGTTTTTAAGAGTTCAAATTTACGATTTCTCGTGGGCCATTAATTGCCGACAAAGGGATCGAAAAGCTGTACGTCTTTGCCTCGAGCTTTCGATCCTGAAATCCGATAAGCCTTTTACCAAGTAACATCATCATACACCATGATCATCTACCGCATTTCGTCATGAAAAAAAAAGCAAGGCGAAGGAATCGAAATAAACTATATAATCAGCGTGATGATAACCCCCCCGTGGATGATTTCGTTGCTCCGAAATTGTATACTGACACCGGTGGCAAAAAAAAAAGCGACAAGCCAAAGAGCCGCATGTATTCGATCATTCAATGTTACTTTCGTTACCATAGCAAAAAGCGGCTGCTTTCTTTTTGCAATGACGATCATTCGGGCGGCTTGTTTGTGGACGCCGTTCGAAGAAACGTTAATGTTCTCTCCGATTCAGACTATCCTTTAAAAGAAGATCTCGCATCTTCTTATCAAGTTTCTTGGATGGTTTTTTTTTATTGCTCTCGAACGAAGGAATACATCCAGAACGTATTTGCCATGTCACAGCCCGATTCCCATGGGACGGATTTACGCGACATCGAGCTCAAAGATGCGACGAAACAATCGGCTCGGGGGATGTACATGGTTAAACGCGCTGATACCGTTATGCCCTGTAGGATTCTGCACCAAGAATGCGGCTGGATTCTCGCTTCACTTTACCGATAGCAAAGTAATCGATGGTGCCTCGTTGGACTCTTCCTTTAATTGCACCCTTAACATTTCCGGATAACGCAGCCGCGATGGTCGAAATGCGTTCCCTTAATGGCCAACACGGGCTCCGGCGATCTTTGTTCGCCTTTAAAAGTATCCCGACTCAGCGGTGCGTAAATTCCGCGGAGAGAGTAATTCTTGTACTAGATTTGGCACACATGGGAGAAACGCTCTTCTTCGTTTGGTCACATCGGTGAATCCGAACGCAAAGACACGAACGACAAGAATTATAGACACGATTCGCGATTTCCTTGCGCTACTTTCCCCCGAGTGTATCGGGTGCATCGCGGGAAAAATTCGTCGTCGGATAAAACTTACATGGAACTCTTCCCTGACCTTTCGACTCGTGCCTTTGGAACTGGTACTCTCTACGGCGTTGCTCCTAAAACATTTTCTCTAAACGTTAACTACTAAATCAAAGTTTGCCAGGCAATTACACACCAGCCAGCGACATACTATTAATCCGCCCACCAGCAGAATACTCTCTCTCTTATCCTACTCCTGAAACCCCTCGACAACACCGAACCTACGACACCGTTTGTTCTATAATAATGCGAGTACAGCTGCATTCAGCTGATGCAAATTCATCTTACGGTGCATATTATAGCTGAGGCATAGTGGCGGCCTCAGCTTATGTAATGACATTGCTCAACCGCAGACACGCGTTAACCCTGACCTCGCAAGGCCTCGGGACGTCGTTGCTGGTCGAGCAGAGAATTTCCCCTTCGCCGAATCGGAGATTGAAAAGCGGACTTCTACAGGTTGCAGAATGATCGGAATAAATCAACCTGGGGAAGTCGTACCGCCGGTTCACCTGTGGTTGCAGTTCGGTGTGCAACACGAACAGGTGTGTGAAATTGTACCCCAAGACGTTTTTTGGTCGGCGCTCGTGCGAATCGGATCCTCGTGTTTCTTATTCCGCTACACTGACCGCCGATCCGTTACGTCAAAAGATTAATTGATCTGTCAGCTACTGGATCCTTTTTTCTCACCGCCCGGATGTTTGTACAACGTGATTTTTTTCGCGCAGAACTGGGTAGCAAATTGGAAGGGGATGAACGAGAATCAGAAGATACCCACCGGAAATTTATGTGAACACCTGCTGAGAGTTTTATACTGACAATTTATGGGTGAAAATGCGTGATATTTGTCGATACACAGCGACGCAACTTTATGCCTACTTTCATCATTTTACCTTCGACCATGACTTTCACGAGTTATCGTTTCCAGTTAGTGGTGTAACTCGATGATAGCCGGTCCGAGGTAGAAAGCGATTCAACCGCATTAGAGCGCATCACACGACGTCGCATCGGCCTGTGCACGCTCATTGTACCAATTCGTTGATGCATTTTTAACGAGAGAGAAATAACCAGGGATTCGTGAAAAAAGACATTACAATCTCGTTAAACTACAGCAATCTCGACGAGACACGGATCATCCGATACCTGTTCCAAATAAAATCGGAAGGACATTTTTTAAGATATCGAAGCTTGTTCGTCGCTATCGAACTAGTTCTTAAATTATATCGGATGAAAGAATTGAGAGCTTGTTAAAATAAACCCTACGTATAAAAGGCTGTAACAATGATTTTCGCTAACGGACATTAAAGTTCCCTTTAACAGTCGCGATTATCTTTAGAACATCCCCGTCGGTCGTTCCTTCAGATTTCACATTCCGTACGATGATGTAAATAGAAACATAAAAAATACAAGTGGCCGTTCATAAATCCACGAAACTCGTAAACGTCGCGGCGATACATCTGAATCAACGTCGATGATTGGGACGACTTCATCGGATTCAAACGATTTGGAATTCGACGAACCAAGTGAAATCAAACTAACGTGAGATTTACAGGCGGCGATGATTCCATGTCTACTTTTCATCGTAACGAGCTTGAAAAGTTGTGTACGCAGAAGGAGAAAACGTGTTTACGATTAAGAAATACGCGTCGTATTGCTTCGAGTATTTTAATGGGGAAGGGTTAGCCATCCGCCTTTGAGAGAAAATTACTACGTACTCTTTAGGTTATCGAATTAACCGAATCGGATTAATAAATTCAAACATTGCCATCCGCCTTTGAGAGAAAATTACTACGTTCTCTTTAGGTTATCGAATTAACCGAATCGGATGAATAAATTCAAACATTGTAATTAAAATATTGGAAAGCAAAATGAGACGTGAAGCACATTTCTTTTGAAAATCTGCCCGATCGAGAGAAATAACGGTGGGCGCCGAAGGAAACGTGGAATTCAGAAAATTGGTCGCTACCAAATGATCTCGGTTACATTTCCAGGAAGGTATTATTCGAAAAAAAGTGCCGGTGCACATCGATGGAAGATGTGTCCGTCGTCGCGTTACATTTGCAGATATCTTTATTGCTTCCTCTGCAGTCGTAAGTCTATAACCGGTATGCATCGCCGGTCCCTTGATTCTTTCCCATGTTTCAGGCGGCGTAAATCGTCCCGCGAAATTACACGGTCCATTCTGCTGAGCACACGAACGAATTTCGTTGGTTCCTTCCAAAAGGAGCCAGCCCCGTGCGTGGAATTCCACATCAAATCATTTCCCAGATTACGACCATTAATTATGGGGGATCGTAAATGGGTCCACGCGATTCTAGTAAAGTTCCACGAACGCCAAGCGTTCCTCTAGGGAAGGAAAGTACGACAGCGGATAGTCGACGTATCGACATCGCTGTTTTAAAGATTCCGTGCACGTTCATCAAAGACATACAGCAGAACAGGTTTGCAGCTGGTCAAAAGTAGGTGATACGTATTTAACCGGAAATATAAACTGCGTGTCTTGAACCGGGAGGGAACGTAGACGATAATCGTGGCGAGTTTATTAAACAAACATGCATCCGTGTAATTCGCGCGATCCGCGATTAAGTACAATAGACTGTGCACTTTAAGAACCTCTCCGAGTGGTGCTCGCGTGTACGATCCTTTGCGGAGGAATGTAATTTACCTACGCGGTGTGCGGTATATTTCCTCGCAGCTAATTTGCAGAAAATAAATGAGCAAATTGCATTACCTGTGCTATGATATAGTAAATCAAACAGAAGGAGCGTTGCATGGTCAAGGTGTCGGTGTTGTCAATGTTTAAAACGGTCGAAGCTATCCTGTTTGCTGTGAACAATTCGTATTCTTATTTTTCTCTACTATTATCTGTTCTCATTGAAATGCATTTGCGAGTCTTAGGGGAGACAGCGGGAGGCAGGTCTTTACGTGGGCGAGCGGAACGGCTAAAGGTGATAAATCCGAGCTTCAGCTTTTTTTTCATGGACGAGCATAAGATGCACTTCGAGACTGCATAGCTTACCGCTACGGTACTGTTTACCCTGTGCATTCGAGTGTCTGGAACTGCATGCTAGCGTGCACCTAACAGGGGCGGTCTTTCAAGACAAAGACCTCGCGGAAGTTGCCACGGAGAAGTTATAAATCTTTTATGGAGGCACACTTGTAATTTCCGCGCGGGTGTGAACGTGCGCCTTACTCGTAGAGGAAATTCAACACCGATTGTGAGATATTAATTTATGGTTGCCATGAATAGCATTGCTCGATGGTGGGTGGGATGGAAGAGGGATACAGAAATTTCATGCAAATGAGAGAAAAGTAAAATCACCAGGAAGAACCCGCTCATCTAATATTCATTCCAAGCGAAATTTTAATTCCGCTATATCAAACGAAGATTCCACGGTGCCGCTGGAAAAATTCAACCAGCTAATACAGCTCTTACAACTCAAGGTGCAAGGCGAATTTAGTTGCATTAAGTGTAATTGCGTTACTACAACGGGCTACCGTGCAACGCGCGATACAAGTCCACCTGCTCTTCCTTCGCCGAATAGTAATAACCATGAAAAGACCGCGTGCATCGCTGCAACGCCTTGATAATACCGCAAAATCTTTACAGACAGCGATCAGCCCGATAGAAGCTAGCCATTTCTCCGGAGTAATAATGGAGAAGGGTAATTCCTAATACATGGGGCTGTTTAGCGATTTACATGCTCGCAGAATGAGTCACGAAAATATTTGATCATTTATCTCTGTCGATATTTTCAGAGAAGTTTAATGAAAAGGTTTGTCGAAACTTCGCTAAATAGTCGAAGAGGGTTTCATTTACTCGAGTTACAAGCAGCTCGATCTAATTGCAGGGCTGAAATTCACTTCGTGCCAGTTCCCACGAATGAATTGACCAGAAGAATCAAAGCATCGTCAAACTTGGACGAATATCAAATGAAACTCGATTAAAATTAATAACCGATAATCATACGACGTGCTCGTTCAAAGTAATTACGCGTGCCGTGCTTGTTCGGTCTACCCTCGCGTGCACTGATGAAGACTCGAGGGCTCGTCCGGGACTTCTTTAATCTCGATAATTATACCTTTCTTCCTCGCGATAATTCTGTTCTTGTTCTCCGTGCCCGTTAAACAACGTCACCTCGCAAATTCATGTTTGAGTAACGCGTCAACGTGAGTTATTATCGCTCCCGTACCACCGGCTATTCCGCACGGTGCTTCGCGGGATATGGTTAGATGAAATTAATAATTCACGATTACGCGTCGTGTCTCTGTCGGGCAAATAATAATCCTCTCAACGTGATTCAATATTCCGCAGGCTATTTACGAACAAATATGTCTCCGTCGAAGTATCGGGACCCGCGAGATCGAAGTCATTGATCGCGACATCGAAACACCGCGCAGTAATGATTTCACGTCGAAGCGGGGCTGATCTTCGTAATTACACGGTGCCAGTTATACGACCTGCCCATCCCCCCTCGCATCTGGTAATGTTATTGCTATTGCCACGAAGAACCCCCTGGCAGCATACGCGAGCCGCGTATCGCGAAAACTGTTAATCTGAGATTTGCATAAAGAGCTCGCGTCTCGTCGTCCAGTTTTCGTGGATCGTTCGCTGGAAGTGCCTTTATCCGTTAAAATTCCCGATACACCCGGAGATATCGGAGTCGTTTTTCGCCACTCTTTACTGCCGTCCGCGTTCCTCTTAACGCGGCCGCGATTTTACCGAAAGCCCGCGTCGTTCGCTTCTAAATTACGTCTTCTTTCTTCGCCTGTTATGCGAAAACATCGCTCGTTCGACAATTTAACTGCTTCGTAGCAACTTCCTTGACAGAGTCGGTATCAGTTTTCACTGGCGCTTAATGGGGATTCCGTCGGTAGTGGGTTCCCAATTACGGGGAAAGGTATTTGGGAGAAAAAGAATTCAGGGGTCTATCTAGATTCTAACTTAAACAGATTCTTATTTTATTTACGGCCTCCGTAAGGAATCGCAACGCTCACCATTAGTAATACCGTTTCGAGGAGTTTTCATCTTCGGATGAACGCCTAGAGAATTCCTGGTGGGATCATCACCACGCGTACCGCATATCTTGTGCAAATGAGCATTAGGACGATGCTCACGCGGGATTGATGATCGGTTTACTGCTCACGGTGCGCGTGATCCAAGTGCTAGCCACGTTTAATATGATCTATGCTCTCATGCTTGCACTTTTCAAATGGTTTACGAGGGATCGTGAGCATTCGCTACCTTTGTCGGTTCCCTTCGCGATACACCAATATCGCCATTACTCATTGGCGGTTTTTCGTGAATTCAAATGAGGAATGCCGGTCTAAGTAGAGATCTTTCGACGCGGACAAGCGAGCCGCGGTTATTAATTCAGACCCCCTACGCTAACGCCCCGTGACAAATGAAGGAAGAAGCCGAGAGATCTTCGTTTTTATTCAAACTCTTACTCGGAATGGATATCAGTTTAATTTTCATCTGTCCGATCCCCCGGAATGACGTATATCGTCGATATTTTAGCCGCGATTCGTCTCGCGTCACAGAAGAGGCCGTATTTACGTCACTCTTAAATTTCAAACGGAAGCTTCAGTCTTACTTGCTGAGCCCGCGGATGTCGTAAAACGCGCGTCGACGTCGCCGTAAATTCGCGAGCACCTGCGGATCGTGTTTTTCGTTTTCTCCAGACGGAGAACAAGGCCTCGACTTCCGACCACCAATTACGATATATAAGTCAACAGGATGCATGTCAAATTGCTTCTCGTAGTCCAAATGAAGTCGTGCGGTTACTGTTATAAGGAATCCCGAGGAATTTGCCGGCTAAAAGTTCTTTACAAATTGTGCGTCGTTCTTATTTTTCTTGGAATGATCGCATATGCAATTACACGCAGTTTATCGGCTACGGACTTTCCAAAGGGTTTCTAAACGGAGAAAAAGGCTAATAGATGCAGTTTTGAAAATCGTCAATCCTCGGTGTCTCGAGGATTCCTCGTTACACTTCAGCCGAGTCAATTAAATCGCCAGCCTCCGACAAATGGAAGGGCAGTTTGTCCATATTAGTTGCAAGAAACAGGCACTGTGGTAAATCCTCGCGATGTTATCCGATTGTCGATCGAATACAAGAATTTAGCCTGCGGATCTAGCAAGTTTCTAGTTCCTGGACAACTTGTCCGTGAAGAAAAAATCAGCTGAAACAATAATTTTTCCCGCGATAGCACATGAATAGAACATCAGGTAACTCGTGCATCGGTAGATGCGCGGACGTGCAGAATAAAACTGCTTCCGTTTGGAGTTGCAGCAATTGAAACTCAAGTAGACGAGCAAGACTCGTTTACGGTACAGTAAAACCGGATAAAGGGAGGAAAGAGGAATTTCTTCCTTAAAAAAAAAATTCAATGAGGTCGAAGCTTGACTCTTGTACCTATGGTAGATTGTTAAATTAGATATGTACATTAGCAGTACAGGCCGCGCGATGCATTCATGCCGCTTCACGCGACAAAAGTTGCCCGTTTACCGCTATATAATCGTATACATTATGCTCCTATCAGTGGTGAGTAATAAATCAATGTTTGAATGTGCTTACAAGTAATAAAATTAACTTGCAGACCAGGATTATTAAATGTTCCGACTACTTTCTCGAAACTCGTCGGTGGAGGCAATTAATAAAATTCTGTAATGCTCATCGTATAAAGTGAGAATTGCAGTTTTCCATCGTACAAGCTACGCTTCGCGTGTAGGTGAATTACCGAGGACATTGATTGTTGGCTCGTCCATCGCCATATGTCACAGCCGGCATGCCAGCAAAATGCTTCCTAGTTACGTTGTAAGCAATGCTAAATTTTATTAGCAATTACATGAAACGATTTTGATGAGGAAGATCTACTGGTACCGGGAGAAGTAGTTAACTTTTGCTTGACATGTTGCTTAAAATAGAATTGCCGCGAATTTTTATTCGACAGCTTGTACAAGTGAACAAACGAGCAGTCTCGCGGGGATTAAGGGCCTCTGCTGCTCGAGCCGGTAAATATTAAAACGAGAAAACGGAAGATTTATGATTCTGCACTCCGGTAGAATCGAAAGTTTGGGAAAGGAGACGCAGCTCGGTCAATAAATACATATTTGCTCTCAAACACTGTGTCTCCGTGAGAAGCGTCTTCCCTCTCAATCCTTTCAACGCTTTTTAAAAGCTGTCCACGTAGCACTAGCTGCATTTTAACAACGTGTTCTGCTAACCGTGAACACAATGTTTCCTTTACCGTGTTCTGTTCGAGGAGGGTATCATCGCGAACCGAGATGTTCTTGCATCAAAGTTCATTGCCTCTGATTATGCTCCAACGAACGATTGCTACCTTTGCGCCTGGGGCAACAGCGTTAAGCGCCAAACCATTTACATAATCACTGAAATTTATCGATTAATAAAGACGCCAGTAGTCGCCCGAAGCAAATTTTTCGGTGGTGTATCCATACAGGTTGCTCAACCAGTAGTCAAATGCAGCACCACGGCTTCGTCAAATGCAATGAAATATTACCCAGAATTTATTTGATCAGTTTACGATATATTACTGATAGATTTACGATAGCATTCAACAAATCATAATGCTTAAATTGTAAACACCGAGGTAGTTGGTTTGGAATGCTTAAGTAGGACTTCGAAGCTGGCCCCGAATAAAAGATGGCAACAGTTTAATATACAACACTTTCATCAAATTCGCAGTAGGTCGTAAATCTTTCCCTAATTTTGATATAAATCATCGAGAATTCATAAAATTGTCAAGAGATTTGCCTAGCAAAAACGCTATTAATCACACACTAATCATACAATTGGATACAATCGATCTGTGCAATTTTACGCTTTTATCTAATATTCGCGGTAGGGAAATATTCGCAATAACGTACTCGTCGCAAAACCTAACGGTCTGAGAATTCAGAAACACCCGTGAAACGGTATTTTGATAAAATTATTACAGCAGCTGACACGTCGGTTTGGCAGATGGATCAATATGCTGGTGAACAGGAAAAAAGTCGTGGGGATGTTTTCTAATTTTGTGGAAGTAAAGAATGAGGAAGGTGTTTCAAAGTCCGCTATCTCTACCAAGCGGCCGACGCGGTTGAAATCTACGTGTTCCACGGAAATGGCCAGGATATGAAAATATTAGAATCCCAGCGATCCAAGGGTATAAGAGTGATAAAATTTTCGTACCACTATACCTGGGATGCATTTCGATATCGTGAATGGTGGTGCATTTACAAACCATCGGATCGCTCACGTAGCTCCGATGAATCGTGGCCCATGTCACGATAACGCTCTGATTCGAAGAACCACTTCTGCAAATTCGTGCCGGCTTGCTTCTTATTAAAGAGGTCGACGCAAATAACAGGAAGACAGCAATATGTGTGTCCGATCATTGCCGGTGCAAGATACATATTCTCCGTGACGAAAATCTATGTGTAGCAATTCGAGACGTGCACCACCGAGCGAACCGAGATGGATCGACGGTTCTATCGGACGTGATCGATTTCCTATTTGTTCTGCGAACAATTTTTTGATAAATCCAAGACCCTACGCTATGGATGACCAAGCCGAAACAATGACGTTGAAAAATGTTTTAATACGATAACGGCATTTATGTGAACCCTTAATAGACGACCCACTTTAGACGCGGTTAATAAACTCATACTTTAAAAACTGGTATTCGATTTCACGGAATCTTGATGGTTAGGGCTCGCTGCCAGATGTAATTAAGTCGCACGATAAAAATCATCTTTAACGCTGGCCTGTTAAAAGATCGCCCATAACGTCAGGCAAAATGTATTACCGGTCGCCGGCGAAACGAAACCAGCAGACAGATACGTAAAGTTACGGGCTAATTGTAATTCGCTCGTCAATTATCCCTTCATTTACGTAACCAGAAACGACAGCTGTGTCGTTCATCGTGTTCCCAATTTCCTCCAGGTACTTGCTGTAAATCCTATCTAAACGACCGTGCATTATCTCATACCCCGAACCCTACGCCGCTCCGAAAACTATTTCACCTGGCCTACACTACACGTAGTTTCTGAACGTATGCAGTTACTTTATATTGAATTTATTTGTAATTTACTTCCCGAGTCGAAAAAGTAAGCTCAACTATTAAGATTAAACGGGACTCTCGTTAACCGAGGAAGGAGGAGAACGTTTAAACAACCCAATCGATTCTGATGCGGGCTCGCCGTGGCGCGTCGTGAAGTCGATAAGACATCGACTTTCTTTTTTTTTCCAGATAAATCAGAAAATTACAGCGTACGGAAGAAGCGCAGCCACCTGTTACCAATTAATCAAAGGAGAGACATTTCCGAACGTGTCGAACCACAGCTCCGAAATAATTAAGTCGATCGTTCGCGTGCACCTTGCACAGTCATGGAACGAGATCTGCTGACGAGAAAAAGCAATCTATCTCCCATTTCGATCTTGAGCAAAAGATAGATGAGACGTTCGAAATTTCGGTGATCCCTCTAACACGTTCGCATCAGAGGAACTCGACGCAAGATATTTCTACTATTATTTCTTCTGCCGTTCGTAAAGTTAATTAGAACTTTGTTACTTGATGTTAATGGATCAGATAGCACGAAAGAAGAACTAAAAGCTTTCACTCGATTAACATATCATTGACTATGCATCAAATCTTTCTAATTAAGTCTTAATCTCGTTTCGTCAGGTGTTAATCGAGAGGTGCACCACTTGTCATAACAGGTCGCCTTTTTTATGCATTTAATCAATCTTCACGACTCGAAGGTGCGACAGCCTAATTTCTTTTTCTTATTAACTGTATCGCGTTCGCGATATTGCTTTCGTCATCATCCATCGAGATAACTTATTCCCCTAATCGTATTCATCGTTCGTTGCTCTCTCTCTCTCTCTCTCTCTCTCTCTCTCTCAAAGTCTAACGGGAATTAGACATTAGTCCCAAAAGATTAAGATTTCGCAAAAATTCGAGACTATGCAGAATAGTATTGATAATTCGAGGAGCACGAGGGACAGATTGCCGGCAGATTCGAAACGGCAAATAAATTCCGTATTGCCAGGCGACTCATTCGGGAGATGTAATCTCCTGTGGCATCCACCTTGACACGGAACGCGACATTCCACCGAGTAATCGGTCACGTACGATCTCGTGCTGCGATCTGCTCTCCATCCGCACTCATCTGCGACCTTTTCGCTTTGCATAATCTCGAATCATAAGCCGGAAACGTTGCACGCGCCCCGCGAAACTTGCTCGATTATCATCGGGCGACCCGTGTCCGTTCAAGTGTCGGATAATTGCACGCAGCCCGTTTCCTCTGCTATCGTCGTATCGTGAACACGATTAACATCGATACGGCTCGAATCCAGTTTTCCGTTTAGAAACGGGCTAGTCCCTTGATAATCTCTAATCACATAAAAGCGGGTAATACCTTTGAATCAATTAATTTTATTTTATCATTTCCCAAAATCCTTTGCTATGTCAAAGGTACTCGATGCGCCAAGCAAACGACATGAAGTAATCGTTTCGTCGAAAACTCTCAAAAAGTACAATTTGCACGTAGGGCCTAATTATATGGAGCCCTTGGCGGGATGCACATTAAATCGAACACCTTCAATTTACTTTTCGTAGCGGGACATTACCATCGATATTAATCCACAGAAGGAGCCTGTTCTGGTGCAACGGAAGCATGGCAAATAATTACTTTCGAATCAAATTCTTCGAACAACTGCTGCCCAGTACATCAGATAAATATTATCCCACATAATCCACTTTCTCCTCCACCCAGTGGTTAAATTCAAATAATGTATCATGATTGATTGCTAAAGCGAAACGTTAAGTACACGAACGTCATTGTAACTGAGAAAACGGAACACGTTTTACTCGAGACCGATTACATACCTCGACAAATTTTTTCTCTTTTAGGAAACGTCGTCGGTTCTTTTTTTGAAGATTTCAACAGGTAGAAACATCCACATTAATTGAAATTTACATTCAAAGGCGTTCCAGCCTGCGCCCCGGACGAGGAATTAAAATCGAATATATCAACTTTTTATGGAGCTATGCAAATATCGTGTTCGTTGCGATGAAATTCTGATGCGCATCCATCGGGATTGGTCGAGCCACAATAAAAATTATTACGTCGGCTTCTTTCGATACGGAAAACATACGTAAAGCACAGTGTGCGTACGGTGCAAACATCTTTTGCCAAGCACCGCGCCAAACTTTAAAACCGAAACTTATGATGCTACTTAATGTTCACATGTTTTATGGTATTTAAAATATATTCTAACGAGAGAACACTATAATTATTCCGTCCGTTAAGCGTATCACGAGAGAAATTACTTATTCTGAGGGCAATTAAAAGGGAAGGGCGCAATTAATCGGCACGAGAGGTGCGCACGTTCCTTCAAACGACCGTCAAGCATCCGAGCTCCAAGCCAGCAGCAAACTGTTCACATCCAATCGAGAAGCACATCTTCCCCGAAAAAGGATGTGACACGCGAAGAACTCTTAAAGGGATCGTTCGATATTTCCAGACTTGGTCGGCCAAGGATGTACGCGTACCTTTGCTCATTCATTTAGGATTCCATAGAACACCTTGTGCTTTTTCTTTGCCGCACAACTGTCCCTCTGATTCTCCGTTTTTGTAAAATTTATATACCACCAACTATGGTACACCGCCCCATCAAATATATCAGGGTCCGTAAAAAATGTCTCTCGTTTCCGCGAATAAAGCCACTGATAATACTGATGCAGGCTACAGCCTCGTTCGATAACGACGGCAAAAAGAGTACGGGACTTTCGGTAAACGTTTAACGGAAGGCATTCTTGCCGCTTCTTGCGCATTCCCAATACTTCGACTAATCTCACGCGTGCCATCGGCTCGATTGTGCATAACGTGGTCGCGCGTTGCATTGATGCGTTTACTCGCAACATGCATCGAACGTGTAATTTATGCTCGCGCTACGCGAGCCTCCGTGCATCCGTAGTTCAAGGATACGATTCCAGCTTGTCAGGAGGTTCCCTGCCGGTTTTCTTGAACCGCGGAAGCAGAATGCCTCGCTGCAACATGCCCTTCGTCATTCTCTTGAACGTCCGACGCGAAAAGTTACAGTAATTTGCTCCACTTCGTTTCAGAATGCTGTGGGGAAGATGCGTCTTCTAGTTCTCGTCCTCGCGGGCTGCTTGAACGTTCTCGAGAATATTTTTGGCCAAGAGCTTTCGGTCATCAGGCACTCCGATGGAGACATCTTCACGTTGGAAGGTAAGAGGAAGATTTACCGAAAGGAGCTTCGATTTCTTTTAGCGGAAGAACGAAACAGTGAATTGCGTAACCGTGATTTGCAATCCAGCAAAATGCCATGTACGGGATTCGCTGTTAAAAAAAAATATACGAAAAGGATAACGTTCCGCGCGAGAGACCGACCAGCGGAAGGAGTAGCGACAAAAAACCTCGTAATAGATTAACCATGAAATTACAATGTAACAATCTGACAGCTGCATTTCTCGTGGTCAGATGGTGGCACGCGTTTTACCCGTGCCGGCACGTGGATTTCTTCGTTCTGGAAATATCTTGTCAGCATCCCTAATTCACTTCTGCCATAAAGACTGTGTTTCCACGAGTTTTAATTTGAATTCTAATCACAATCTCTTAGGTTCCTGCACGGAGGCTTGCTCGGTGCTCAGCAGCGGTACAGCAAGCCCTTACACTCGAAGCCCCTCGACCGCAGGACTCGTTTCTCCCAACAACACCTGCACTTGCCAATGCAACTACGGTCTTCCTACCTTCCGGGAGGATCTTCATATCTGTGTGAATGATATTCACGGTAAGCCGCTTCGATCCCCCCGTCGTGGAAGTAATCAAGCCGCACGTCCAAGCTTCTCTTTCGATTGGAAGTGGTCGCATAAAATCCTCGGCTGGGAATAATTTACCTGTGCGTACAGAATTTTCGACGATGCGTATCATTGCATAGGACAGGGCGCATTGTCGATTTTCCATGCATACGATTACAGGCGCGAATCGAGTGCGTGCAACGGTACTATACGCGTTTCGCGATGGTTCATTTCTTTCGCGATTATCTGAATTGTATTTCGGAGGTCCTCGGACGTCGAATCGATGACGAATCCCAGGAAATTTATCCCCTCCGCCCAATTCGAGGAGACTTATCCTGAAAGACAGATGATATCTGTCGTTTGATTTTGCTTGCTGCCTCGATTATATTTAATATTACTTTATTTCATCCATAAACTACTTAAAGGCGACTCGGATACGAAGTTGAAGATCCTACACTGATAACACACGAGAGACAATAAAATGTGCTGCTTTATTGTTTCGTACGAATGGCTTAAATTACAACGAGCAGAGGGAAGAGAAACGAAGAAGACCGTTTCTTATAATTGGACAATCTTTGGCTGCGAAAGTGGTGCCACAGGTTTAACTTAGGTTCGCTGCTAAATTATCGCTTAATTAAATCTCTAAATGTATGCAAATTAATGTCAATTAATACGTCGTTAAGATTGCGGACTCCACGTGCATGTATCTTTTATTTGCACCGTTACCAGCAAAAGCATGATTAAAATCGTCGGTTTTTAGTACGGATCGTATCGTGAGCGACGCGTCTCGCCGTTTTGTAGCTGATGCATATTTATTCATCGACCACAGACGTTTAGAATGTTACACCTCCGCCACAGCTTAATAGTCGAACGTTTCTAGCCAGAAGCGTGACACGGCGCGGTTGGTAATTTGTCGGAATAGCCTCGCCTCTATCCACGGAGGATTCATAAATTTTGGGAACGTCCGCTGACTTTCTTCCGATGCCTCGTGGACGTGCAACACGCGTCCCCGAATGCGTTAACTGTACCTCGCCGCACGGATTATCGCGTTAAGGTATCCCCGAGGACTGTCACGATGCACCGTGTCAAGGCATTAATCATGTCGCCAGGATGGACGAGCCTTTTTACAGCCCCGAGTCGTGTCATCGTCGCGATAGGGCATATCCTTATGAATTTCACGGTTTTCCTTTCATCAATTTCTGCCAGTTTTCCGCACCGTCCAAGGAACGGTACCAGTTTTACCAGTTTCGCGGACATATTTCACGTGTCCCCTCCCCCCTGTGAGCTTCGCTCCCCGTATCGAGATTCGTTCGCACATTAGTCAGAGAAGCAGCCTGTGAGAACGAGGCTTCGATTCGGCTGGTACTCACGAGTGCAGAGTCTCTTCTAGCATGAAGAAAAGAATTATGTGCGCATTTGAGGAATGTGCTTTCAAACCACTAGCCCCAGAAAATTTCTCGGGCCATCGGCTCGATTGAATCGACGGTAGAAAAGTGCAATTTCTTATTCACAATGGGGGGAATAATTTCTAGTTAGATATCGTGCGCGTTTGTATGCTGCTGATCTTGGCTTAAAGGGAACGCGAGAAACGTATTAATAAGTGTGTATCTCTTTGTACCAGCCAGCTGATTCATAGCTCATGATAACTCGTAATAAAAAAAAAACCTAAGCGCGAGGTGGAGGACCAGCGTGGGCTTCTTCGGGGTCAGGCGGTCGTGTCAGACGAGTCTGTTGCCGGTACCAAGGCCAGTCGTGCGACACTGCAGCCAATAAATAAAGATTCGCGAGTGTGTGCAGCTGCATCGATGACCGGAGGCGCAAAAGCACACACGCGGCGCAGCTGATCAAAAGTACCGCAGGGAACAATATCTCTTTCTGTCCTGGCTCGTCCACCCCGATAAATGACGAGAACTCCGAGTTACTTTGAAATCGGTGCTTTTCACCGCGAGAACCTATTCCGAATTCGCACACTATCTATCGGATTCATGCGGTTCAACGAAGGTCAAAGTTCATCGGCGTGGATTGTCCCGTTGACCAGCTCCTCCGGGTCGAGCTTGTCGATCGTTAATCAACGGGTCGTTATCCGATCGCGGAAGGCACAGGTAGCCTGATCGGCGGTACACCTACGAGCGAACGAGGACGCTGAGGAAAGAGCTACCGGCATTAATTGCACTCTGCCGTCGATTATCGTATATCGTACCTTAATGAGATACGATGGCACCTCTCAGCGGACGAAGGGCCTTGAACGAGAGACCTGTTCCGACGTATCGAACCCTTGATGAAACTCAACAGATAGAAAGATCAGCACGACTCTGCCTGATGCAACTCTCCACGAACTTGTCGATCAGCTTGATCGCGTTTAGTAGGGCATCATTGTTCCTTAAGGAGAAAGTCGAAGGGAGAGTACCATAGATCTTTCGACTTTCCTTACAAGACACGTGTGCACCAAAAGAGAAAATGCTACGAACTCGGTGCGCATATTCACCGATCCCAGGTCGCGACCCTGATCCTCTCCAGATTCACCTGAACGTTCTACTAATCGCTCGATTCGTTTTATAGCAGTAATACCGCTCGCAAAAATAGAATTCACGATCTTCGCGACATTTGCCAGTGAACACGAGTTCCTAATCGTTTCATCCTTCGCGCTGCTGCAGTGGACTGAATAAGCCCATTTACTTTATAAACATGTGTACGTCCCTCGATCAAAAGAAGCGCTGCCCGTTCCACTTTCGTGCAGAGCATCCCGAGTTTTCGAATAAGCTATATAATTGTGCCGCGGTTTAGATGACCGTCAGCGATACGCGGCCGAAAATTGCAAGCTGCTCCGTGTGCGTGCACGCGAAATTGTCAGTTACGAAAAACATGAGGCTGCACGAGAGAAGCATACGTTAATTTATTACGCTCCTTTCGGAACGTGATTTTCTTCATGCCCCCCCCCCTCCCCCCACAAATAAAATTATGTGTACACGTCGTTTCATTATCGAACAAATAATTCCAATTATTTGGATGATTCTAGAGTGCAACGTGGCCGGTTTCGTCAGCAACACGGGTCAAATCGAGAGGGTTCCGTACGTATTTCTGCCTCAACGTGGCCAGATAATCTACCCTCACGCGGAAATCCGTTTCGAAGGTAAGCGAAATCAGCGCGACCGTTTCAACGTAATCGTGAACCTAACGCTACACACACATCCAACCTAACAATCTCACGATCGTCCGTCAATCAATCATCCTGTTGCTGAAAGAACTGTTTTTCCATGATAAATGAAGGTGTCACGACACCGGTCTGCGGAATAACCGGGGCTCAGCAATTAGGTCGTGCAGGATGGTCAGAGCTGAGGAACTTTTCGAACACCGAGCCACCCTTCAGGCTGTTCCGTGACGAGGGAAGAACGTTTCTGCAGGTTGGTGAATTTACTCGGTACAAAGTAAGCCATTACCTTGTCAAAAACTAATGTCATAATAAGCCACGCAATTTCGTTGCGGTCGAATCAATCGCGAGTCGTGCGGCCGAAATCAACGTGCCCGAAATTCTTGTACCTAAACCGTGTCTCCTCATTCGTAGGGGTTGAAAATTGACGGGCTGCTAAATCCGGTTCGCGATCCGTTACCGCGAGTGGTTTTTATATTTTACACAGAGATACGTATGATAATCATTCCAAAATGAGGCGGAATCTTTTCTGATCGAAAATAACGAAAACAGCAAGGCATCCTTACTCGCAGCAGCCTTTGGCAGAGAGAATTTTCGTCGCGGAATAAAAAACAGATGCGTCGTAATTTCGAACGGAACGCACTTGATCGACCGGCAAATGAACGTCGTCCTCGGTCAGTCCGAGGCGAATAAACGAACTTGCAAGCGTCGTCTCGGCCTCTTCTCGATACTTATAAAAAGGCTGAGGCAAGGCTAATAAGGGATCGCGAAGTGAGCCACCACTTGTTAAATGTACCGGTAGAGGAATGTGGACGGAGAGTAAAATTTCGTATACCGGTGAAATTTGGGGCGTGTCGACGACATTCCTATACATATGTTCCGATCGCTTCGATCGCCGATAAACAGTGTAAAATGAAATGGCTTCTCTATATTTTGTTCCAGTGGATCGGTGAAACGGGATTAAGGGAATCCGCAGAGGGCCGAGTGGTGACGGTTAAACTAGTCTGCAGAGATGCCTCGCCAAAATCGAAACTTCCTAATGTCTTTACCCCGTGCGTGGCATTCAGGGTGGCTGGATCTCCGTCGAAGAACAGTCAGAATTATTTCATCTAGCGTCTAATAAAGCATCCCAATTCCCGGTCATCGTAAAACTTTCTTTGTTCCTTTTCAGACGTGCGAGAAGTAATGTTCTCCTCGACGACGCAGATCTCTCAGGGGCTATCGACCACAGAATACACAGCCATCGGACTTTCGTCCGTGATCCTGGCCCTGATCTACATTGCAAGCGTGTCCTTGTATCTGCACAGCAAAAAGAGCAAGAGGAAAACCGTCGAGGAGCCGGAAATAAGATTGGCTCCCGGTCGCGAAGTCAGCGGTCTAGTGAAGAACAACCCTCTGCTCACTGCTTCGAGGCATTTCGAGAGCGACACTAACAGCGGCCTGACCGAGAGCGATCTCGGGGATGATCTTCCACCGAGCGATAGCGAACAGGGCTTCGAAAATGTGTGCAATATTTTATTGAGAATATAGATTGCCTTTCAAAAGTACCCACGGAGTGCATTAATACGCTGGCCTTATCCCTTGCTGAAAAATAGGTAACCACGGCTATGGTCCACCCCCACTGCGTTTATATGGAGCAATCAGAAATCTGTTTCGGATCCGGAACAATTTTAGGCGAAAGGCTGCCTGAGGAAGATGTACGTGTCGTGGAAACAGTGGATCATGCCCATCAGCAGGACGTTCCTGTATTGCCAGGGAATCAAAGAAGGAAATTGTACTTCAACCCTGCCTATTTCGATCGACAATTACTACTCGTAAGTCTATTATATTTGTCTCAGCTTAAGAACGGCAACCATACGTAACATTGTTTGTTCTATACTTTGATAATACCGAGATAATTTAAAGACAGCCCGGAATTTTCCTAGGCGCCCCCTCCAGCGGCCATCGAATTTCTTCTCAAAATTCGGGAGGTCATCGCCATCGCCAAACACAAGATGGCAGCGAAGAGATTTGTTCCTACCCTCGTCGGTCAGTTAATAACTTCTCTGCTTGCGAAATAAAAACAAATGGGGGAATTGCTTGATTAATTTAAGGAATCTTTGTCTGTTAACGATTCAGCCATACAAGAGGAGCAGACCAGCTTGGAACACTGCGACTCCACGGGGAAATATCATCAGCAATCAGCCGCGAACTCGGTTCAGGATTCCATAGCAAAGGCCCGGAAGTGGCAGCGATGCACCGGATGCCCCGGTTGCACGGACTCGTTGAGAAACACACCCACGCTTCCGGAAGCCGACCAGGCGAATCCTGGCGAGAGCAAGGTTCGAGCATGGCTAGAGGATGTCAGGACGACTCCACAGAAACGATGGCGGGACGCGGAAGAAGCTAGAAGGACCCTTCAGGAGAACACCAAGGCCTTCAGCAAGAACTTGGAATACTTGAAGGAACTGGCCAAGCGAGATTTTAACGCGGACACAAAAAGCTTGACTGGGAAAGTGCTCGCCTCGTGGAAAGATAATCCTCCCATGCTGAAGACTTTTCAGAACGTAGCAAGAAGCGAGATTCTAAAGACAGACGATCTGCACAGCGTCTCGAAACGCTCGACCAAGTCGATGTTCGAGGAAACGACTTACTATTCGGCAAGAAACAGAAACTATTCTTTCGGTGCGAACGGTGACGAGAGCATAAACGCCAAAGTGAGAAAGGCCATCGAGAACTCATTCATCAAGCAATTGGAGGAAAATGCAGCATTGGAGGAAGGTAGAGCGAAGCAGCAGGGGGCTGTGGAAGAAAACATCGTGGTTCCCAAGGATGAAACTAAGAAGCAGGAAGAAAAACCAGGTGTCATCTATGGTTCGTCGAGGAAACAAGTGAAGCCCTTAAACGCAAGCTCGTCGCCAACGAAGAAGGAGCTTCCGGATATGATCAACGGGCTTCCCAACGCGAAGAACACGGCGAAACGTATAATGGATGCTGTGATCCGAGAGATGGTGGACGCGAAAGTTCTGGAACACCACTCGCAACCAGCAACCAACGCCGATTATGATGTGGACAGTTTGGAGAGGAAAAAGTGCAACAGAAAATCTTCGATTTCGCCGGAATCTACGGATCAATCCAGCCCAGCGTTATCCACCGCGCTGCCGATGGACGAGGAATTGACGATGCAGAATGCTGTGATCAATACAAGAACAGGAGAAATGATGATGCCCGATAAACTGCACGAGGATATTCTTGAAAGGAACTATTACAATAGCCTGCCGGAACTAATCTCCTCGCAGAAGTCTGAAAGTTATTCGCTGGTCAGCGAGGTGTACGTGAACGATGGCTACGATAGCCCAGCCTGCAGCGACGATTCTGGGCCAGAAATTCAGTACGAACCAGAGAATCCAGGACACTTGACTATCAAAGTTCAAGACTCGCCGGATAACTATGTGAAGCAGGACGAATCGGAATACGAGCCCGATACCTTAGATAGGAAACCAATGAAGCTAAAAATTAACGACGTCGCGAGCTACGAGGAAGGAGGTCCAATCGAAGTGTACGTGGACTCTCTCGAGAGGCCCCCTCAAATATTGCTGAAGAGCAAGGGCAGCTTTCGCGATCAAGATTCAGCGAAGAACGGACACTGCTTGCAACGCGGCTACGGCAGCCTTCGAGAAATTTACGAAGCTAGATTAAAATCGAATCTGAAGAATAACGCTGGCAAATGTTTAAACGGCAACCTTGAGGACTCGATGTCTTGGAAAAAGACTAAATACTTAACACCCGAGGGCAGACAGCTGAAAAGGCAGCGACAACCAAGCAACCATCCGGACGTGGTACCATTGCCGCCTACGGAAGATATCTATCAACATCCGAAGCCACCGCGGCGCGTGAAAGACGGAAAATTGACCTCCGACTGCTCTCTGGCAAAAAACGGCTGGGACAGGAGTCCTGCCGAAGCGGGTGACCCTACGACCAGCAACGGTGCTCCTGTCCTCAGTAACGATTCTAACGTAGGGATCACAGATCGTGTTTGCACACCTAAGTTCGAGGAATCGATGGGAAAATGTGGACATCAATTGGAAAACCAAACCAGGAGCAATTCCAAGCGAGGGAAATTCAAGGGAAATCTGTCCACGTCCAGGACTAGCTCTCGCAATCAAGAGGATAAGAAAAGGTTTCCCGAGCAGGGTCAGAAGCAGGACAATCAAAGGAAGCATCTGATCAAACCGTCCAGGGGATGTGAGTCGATGGGCAATTCGACGAATCATTCGTCAGACTTCCAACGAGCACGACCGAAGGTAGAGGACAGCGGCTACCTAAGTAGCACGGACAGCAATGGTTCTCAGAAACAGCTGCTAAAACACGAGGTGGGCAGCGTTTCGGAAACCGATGAGACTGAATCTGTCTGTGACGGAGCCAGCGAGAGCGGGGCTGAAAGTGTCGGAACGGACAGCGTGCTCTTTGGAAATTTTCGCAGTCTATCAGAAAACTTGAATTTCTCAAAGAGCATAGATTCCGGTGTAGAAATAGGGGCAAAAGACTCGCTTCTTCAGCCGTTTTCTAGCAGAAGCGAGAACTGCGTTTTAGAAAGGACAAACTTCAGTACCAGTGACAGCGAGACTGAGAGTTTCATCACGGTCCTACCACCGTGTGAACCTAGAGAGCGAACTTAATTTTACTAATACATACAGCTCGTAAGAGGTTGCAGTTAATAATTGTGATGGTAATATACGTAGATCTTATTTTTCCTTCGTCCATTCTGAAGAATTAAGCAGAGGAACGAATATGATAGGCGTACGGAATTATCTCGTGACAATATTAAGTACATTCAAAGGAGTTTGAATCAAAATTCAATTGCCATCGATTTAGATATTAGATAGAATTGTTTTACATACGACAGTATATTTGCAATTGTTGACGGCCAGTATATTCGCGTTCATGTTACTCAATGATTCGCAAAGAATCGATTTACGTTTAATTGTTTCACAAACTTAGCCGCCGGCTATGTTTTAATTATGTTAGCATTTTGTACAATTTTAGTTTACTGCTTTTGTATCTTTTGGGTTTCTTTTTATTAAAATAATTAAACGTCGGGCACAACGTGTTTGAAAGTTCGCCAAACGGGTATATGTACTTAAGGATTAATATCGAGTCTGATTAATTAAAGAAAATGAAACCACTATTTTGGTATCCTACTTACTCAAAGATTTTTTTATAATTAAGTACGTAATATTTACTAATTTAGACCAATTTGTAATAGCAGTTACATAAATATAAGATGATATTTAAAAACTGCCATGACTTAATGGTAAAGCGGCCGGAAGTGCAATATGACTTGGATAAATGAATAGTAGATAATCGACGATTGTTATTCATATTCTTATTAAAATACGTATGTATGTGTAAATATCAGACTTTACTTGCTAGTCGATGTGATATGATTTTTCTGAAGGCGAACAAATGTCGTATTACTCGCCGAATAAGAATAATTGATATGACGGGGGTGTAGCAAATTACTCAATAATCAGGTTTCATTGTTTCGTTTTGATACTGTAATGTAATTATCTTCAGTTCATCATTACCTTATTTATTTTATCAATATTCCTGTTATTGTTGTTTTTCATGTTAAACGTAAAATGTACGAGATTGTTGTAGAATATCCCATATACGTATATGTATACACAGTGAACGAGGCATCGATTGATTATTGATGTCGCCTAATTATAACTTTACTTTCATCGTTGCCTTTGTTGTTATAAAATGTATTACACTTTGTTTAAAAACGTTAAGCATCGTAACACAGAGTTAACTATAATATTTGTTACTAAAGACATAGATTTTATACATTTTATATTAATTGATAGCGCATACTATCGTGTAATGTATCATTTCGTTATTTGACTAATTTATTACAAATCTGTATAATGGTACACGAAAAAAATAGCTGTGACACGTCAGAGACATTCTTATTGAAAATCCTCGCGTTTTGTCCGTTGTAATAAATTATATATTTTTTTATTAATTGAGAAGCGCACGCTTCAATGTACCTGTCAAATGTATATACATATATGTAAGGTAGATTTTAACATATTGAATGCCTTTACAATACTATACAGTATCGGAAAATTGACGAATTTTACTAATGTAACTAAATAACATGTGCAAATATTTATTTAATATGTAGTGTACCCGTTTTATCTCAAAACGTGCAAATATATCGAAGACTATCATACCAATGTGCAACGCCAATTTTTATTTTACCTCAAAATGCTCCTGACCCAACTTTAATTAATTTAAAAAACCTCATTGATTAAAAAATTCTTCTTAAAAGTCGACAAAAAAAATACATTGAGAATTTGTGGCGTTTAAAAACGCTGTTTGGGAGTCGAGAAAATTCCATTGGAATGTACTACTAAAGACTGCCAGCCATATGGAAGTTCGCGTGCCAGAGAAATATATTGCTATTGAAATAAGAAACAGAAACTGAATTACGGAAAATGCTTCGTGGGTGTAACGAGCAAACTAAAATAATTTACGCTACAATTTGCCTTATTGCATCACGTTATTATTATTACGTAATGTATTTGAGACATTCCCTAACAGACTCCGAACGCGGGCATATTTGGACAGATTCTAACTAGTAAAAATTTATTGTTATACTAACTAACGACTAGTAAAACTGATTACACTGCTACAAAAATCCATTATAAACTCAAAAATATACCGATTCCTTCATTACATGTCGGATACATGTAATGCGCAGCCAATTAGCTCAATTATTTGCTATATAATAATTAAGTTCATCTTGTCCACTTTACCAAATAGTGTAAAGACTCGAATAATAATTATAGAGCGAATAATTGATTGCCCAGGTCACACCACGTGGAGGTTGCTGCGATGGAGACCCACCCTACCCACGTTTAATCCACGTCCCACCCTTCGTTTTCAAAAGAACTAAACTCTACTATAATTTACAACAAAAAACCCTGCTCCTTTTGTTGTAAGCTTGCAGGGCGTTCGTTAATTAAATGCCGTGCAAGTCAGACAGCAAGAGGAGGCCTTAGATAATTCTCATATCAAAGCAAAACCGAAAGATTGCAAGAGAGATGGAGGAATTAAAACCCCTTAACTTAAAAATTAACTTAATTTTACGTGCGACACAATCGCACTACAGTACGCCTGCACCGTTATTCTAATAGACAATGGGTGTAGAAAGAATTCGTACATTCTTCAAAACGAAATATGTTTTCCGTAATCGTTCCAAACAACTTGGGTTTTTGCAAGGAGATAGAGGGCTATACTTTACTCTACATATATCTTATTTTCGCCGTTTTGAAAAAATGGATTTACCTGATTTATTTGAAGGGTGTACGAATAATACTACACCCACTGCATTTGCATAAAAAGAAAGCGAACATCGATGCCTGGCTGTACTTTATAGTACGAATGTCCCGTAGCGTAAATCTACTTAATAGCTAAACAAACGCGTTTAATTACTATACATATGCTTAACTAATCTTAACACTAACGTGCCTACTTGGGCACTGCAGCAGCAAGCACTGCTGATGTCTTACACACTAATATCTTAGACTAAAAATATGTGTCGTACTTAATTAAAACTTAAAAGCTACGCATCCTTATCTTAAAGTTAACTTATAGCTATTAATAACATCCTCCCTAATTAGAAATCTAACTTAATATTAAAAGCGTCTTAAATAACCTGCCTATATAAAAATCTAACAGATACTTTCGCATACACATACGTGTACCTAATTACCCTTTTGATGATCCAGCGCTGTCTCATCGTTTCTTGAAACCGACTGAAACTCACGCGAAAAAAGAATTGTTAAATCCTACCTATGCACAATATCTAAAAATGTTCCAAGACCTGCCTAACTAAAGATCTAATGGTTTCATTTCGTGTAAAACCTGCCTATGTAACAATCGATTGTTTTTGTTCAAATACATCCTACCTACATAATGAGCTAAACATTTGTTCCATTTATAGTTGAGCGTACCTAAATGATGTTCTTAATAAAACGGTAAACAGGGTCTGAGGCTGGGTGGGAAATTGTAAAACCCTACCTATGTAGAATATCTAAAAAATTTCCAAATCATGCCTAACTAAAAATCGAATGGTTTCGTTTCGTGCACAGCCTGCCTATTTAAAGATTGATCGTTTTTGTTCAAATACATCCTACCTACATAATGAGCTAAACATTTGTTCCATTTATAGTTGGGCCTACCAAAATGATGTTCTTAATAAAATGAGAAGCAGGGTCTGGGGCGGGTTGGGAAGGGGATGTACTATATGTACGTAATTACCATGAATCCTCTTTCTTGACTGCCCATTAGTTGATTATCTTGAAGTTTCTGAAATAGATACTAACTCCAAATAGTTAATAACATTTCATAAAGAATAAGTCTTACGATACCGGACATTGGATGGATGAGGCAGATATTGTTCCTAACCTACCAAAATGATGTTCTTCATAAAATGAGAAGCAGGGTCTGGGGCGGGTTGGGAAGGGGGTGTACTATATGTACGTAATTACCATGAATCCTCTTCCTTGACTGCCCATTAGTTGATTATCTTGAAGTTTCTGAAACAGATACTAACTCCAAATGGTTAATAACATTTCATAAAGAATAAGTCTTACGATACCGGACATTGGATGGATGAGACATATATTGTTCCAAACGTAGCATTTTTCATTTAGTAATCCAGTATCATCAAATACCTTGATGGATATGGTATTATATTATTCTTTCGGACTCTCGACGTACTCATGTTTGTTTAAAATATTTGATATTTTATTTATAATAATAGGAATCATCTGTGAATCTGTAACAATCTCGTACAATAGATTAGCAGTTTCCCCGTACCCCCCTCAAAAAAAAGGAAACAAAGCTGCAGCTGAAAGAAGAACATATTAGAAATAAGACAATCAGTGTACGTCGTTACTTTAATAATTAATTTTGATAAAAGAAAAAGAAAAGAAATATGAGGAATCGGAGTACAACGATTGAAGCAAAAAAAAAAAGTAATTGGACTTTGGCCAAGGTGATACGTACTACTTTTCACTACCTTTATTAAAATTAACATTACCAATATTTTACCAAAATTGAAACTATGTATCTGGTACGTATATTAATTATAAAATATATCTGACATGTATCTTAGCATAGGAACATCAAGACAAAACAAAAGGAAATGAAGGTCTCATCGTAGTTTATTTCTCAGTAATTAGACAACTTTGCACAGGCTATGGTAATAATTTAATCCAAACTATGCAACATTCTAATTAATTAGCTATTAAATATTATTATTTATTTAGGTAGACTTTAAGCTACAACCAACTATTTAATCATACAAGAAACTTTAATTAAGAACTCCGAAATGAAAGTAATCATGTTACACTGCATTTATTCTATCTGTGCTCTAATGCTTCTATGAAGAAGAAGTTGCGAACGATTACGCGAACGTGAGATACAAAACTTCTACTATCACCATGGCCAGTCCCAACTACAGTCAAGAACATTTTTCTTGCAAGGATTCTCATGAACATGAACGGATATCGCGAGTGAATTTTGATTTCTGCACAAGCAGATCCGAAAATTTGTAACAATTTACTCTACTAAAAAAAAAAAAAGTGAAAATAAAAGTACAACGATTGAAGCAAAAATCTAAGAATAAAACTCTGTTAACGAACAGTCACTAGTACTGTGTCTATCAAATCAATCTACAAATTAGATATATTATACAATCAAAAGATTGATTCTATGTCAGATCTACGAACTTTAATTACAACTCTGCAAATTTGGCAGATGAAATTTTAAGTAATTATACTAGTACGGCTAATCAGATATTCAAATTTATATCAGTATTTCCATCAACAGACGATCGAGACAGAAAAAGATGCTGAAAGAAAAGAACAATGATTAAGAATAGGTAGCCAGAAGGGCTACCGGCAAGTCCACTCGTGCAAACCGTGAGTGGGAAATTATCTATCTTTCGCAACACTAATTAAACGCGAGTGGTGCTTCAAATATCAATACCAAAATGCAACTCTAATTCAACAGACTAAACTAGAACAAAGAAATGGTGAACTATTAGCAAATTCGCGATTCGACGCAACACTAATAAAATATTGACTCTATACTCTATGCACCAATTATTTAATAAATCGCAACTCTAAGAGGGGGCAGGGGGGGATGGTGCAGCCGTGGTCCTTGGCTACCGATGATGTGCCACCACCAAGGTGGCTCAGGAACATGCTCCTAGATAGGAGAAATTGAGGGGACTGGGTTCGCAACTCTGATTCAAAGAAAAAGGAATAGGTAGCCAGAAGGGCTACCGACAAGTCCACTCGTGCAAACCGTGAGTGGAAAAATATCTTTCGCAACACTAATTAAACGCGAGTGGTGCTTCAAATATCAATATCAAAAGGAAACTCTAATTCAAACAGATTCAACTCTAATACAAAGAAACAAATGAAATATTAGCAAATTCGCGATTCGACGCAACACTAATAAAATATTGACTCTATACTCTATGCACCCATTATTTAATAAATCGCAACTCTAAGAAGGGGCAGGGGGAGGGTGCAGCCGTGGTCCTTGGCTGCCGATGATGTGCCACTGTCCACGTGGCACAGGTGTGTGCTCCCAAATAGGAGCAATTGGGCATTTGTGTTCGCAACTCTAATTAAAAACGCGATCTTTGTTAAACGCAACGCTAAATGGAACTCGCGATGCAATTGTCTCGCAACGCTAACATTTGAGAGTGACCCTAACAAATTAATTCAATAAAGTTAAACTGCAAATTCTCTGAGAATTTAACTGGAAACTACTATACTATTATCTGAGAAAATTACATATGATAAGAAATGGGCAAATGCAATTGCCACAATAATAAGAAGCTAATACAGAACTAAAATCTGAGAAGAGCAAAGTTGCAAAAACAAACGCGATATTTTTAGTCGCAACGCTAAATCAAACGCGATTTCTATTTCATCGCAACTCTAAGAAAAACCGTGAAGAGATATATGCGCAACTCTACCTAACGAAAACGCGATTTCTATTTCATCGCAACTCTAAGAAAACCCGTGAAGAGATTTATGCGCAACTCTACCTAAAAATCCGCGGACTTGGCCGCAACTCTAAAAATACGCGAAAATCAAATATCTCACGACTCTAATTCACAATCCGAGTTTCATCTCTCGCAACTCTAATTCAAGCCGTTCTCAAATTTTGCGCGACTCTAATAAAAACGCGATTTTTGCCCAGGGGTCGTTGGGCCGCAACGGGCCAAGCTGAAAATACTACTACATGCGGCTAAATCAAGCACAGTGACAAAGTAGTAACAGAGAATGACTCTCCATTCTCTTTGAGAATGCAGAGCCATTAGTAGTTGCCCTCTTGAGTGGCAGTTTGCCGGGCCTCTTCGGCCTGTGGCCTCTTCTTTTTTTCGGGCGCGATGCCCGCTGAAACTTAGTCTAAGCTCGAGACTCTATTCGGAAACCAAGGAAAAACATACAAAGGTGAAAGAAAAATGTGAAAACGCGGATCTAGATGGAACACCCGTGGACGAATCGCGACCGAGTATAATCGTAAAAGATGCCATTGCAGAAAATGGCAAAATTAACGATTAAATTCAAGAATCGTTCTTCGTGCGCACGAGCAGTCTCGAGCCTGAATGCGAATTCGTTTCGGGGCCTAATACGCGACCGCGACCGCGGGTGGAGTTCGAAAAGTCAATGTGCAAAGCCAGAGGCGAACGCATTCTTCGCTCGCGCCCAGCTAAGACTTGACTTTTCAATCTCAGATTTCCTGAAACAGGTTGAACACGCGAAAAAGTGGGCCTACCCGATCAGAGAATGTGTCAACCTGCCCGGCCCTACCTACTTATATTTAACACACACACCAGACGGTAAGTTACCTATCCTACCTCACCCTATATTTAAAAATGGCAAATCAGACACACCAAAAAAAACATACGCTCCACGGTTCTCACACAAACGCCCGGGTGCATGGGCCTACACTAGGGAGGACGTCCCGGGACGCCTCCGACACCCGAGCGCGAGCATACATCAAACACACTCTAAGGTACGTACCATTTCACTGAAATCGACTGGCAATGCCTGGGATCTTTGCGTTCTCGCGATAAAAGGCAGATCGACGTTTTAAAAAGTTAATAAAGTACCCGAGGTATCGGCAATATATTTATAATGAGTGGCAATTTATTTCTAAGGAATGGAGAGATATTTGTAAGGAATAGCACAGTTTGTGCAACAAGTGGATGTTCAAAGAATACGAATGCGGTACATTCGTGATTGAATTGAACAGTGAAGCTACTAATTACTATTTCAAACGAAACGACGCAAATCCACAGCCTAACCACACACACAATGCGGAATGTACGTCGTGCACGATACACCAATGCATTGCCAGCCGCCAAAAACACATGATTAGTTTAAAAACTAGGGTCATCATGCCCACCGCCTTTTTCCCAATCAAGTAGCACCTGGGCACGTGAATGGGATCGAGGCAGTGAACACGGAAAGGGTTAAACCTGAAAATCCTAATCTAAAAGTGATTAATACATATATGTACATTTTCTAACGAGCTAAGCATTTGATCAATATGACTTTACTTCATTTGAAATGAAAATTCAATGATTCTACTTTATCCAAAAGTTAACTGAATGACTTTAATTTATTGAAAAAGCAAATCAATGACTCTATTGTGAAAGGATATTCAAACAAGTCTACGTTAATCTATTATGCAAGAATTCTGAACAAGAGAAAGACTCGAAAAAATTGAACAAGTTAATTAAAACATCCTCGGGCGTTCCCGTCATCAAGGCATTTCGTCTAAAACGCCAGTTTGGTGTTAAGATTGCTGCCTTGACTTCGAAAACTACCCGTCGCGAATTGTCTTCTTGTACATTTTGTTCGATTTATGCATCACAAGAGAAAACGAGATACCGATGTCTTTATACGCTAAAGATTCTGGTATGGATATCGAATAAACTCAGTTATTCGATAATTCCGATACGCAGAGAACAAATTGATACGCGGCAAAAGTCGACGACAAGATATACTCATTGTCGCTACCACAGCAATAATAATATGCGTTGATGTTATCATTGTGCAATAGTTACAATTATGAACGAAGTCGGAGGGTATCCGACTTCAGCACTAAAAACTAACTTCAATATTCATATCATTTCATTTAATATTCAACGTCACTATGCATTTAACTAATTATTTCATACTTATTCGATCAAATACTCGAAAAGTGAAAATATACTTGGTAAAGATATATTTCAATTGAAAGGAATTCCTGTTAATTATCAGGAATAAATATTCTTTTATACTAAATCCCGAATTGAATATTACTAAAATATGAAAAATCGCGTAGTACAAGAAGACCTAGCCTCAACTAATATAAAACAATGAAATGTTACTACTCATGAGTATATTTGCATATACCCACGGTCACTGTGCTTGGCAAAAATGCTACGTAATACAACCAGTCACCCGTGCCGTTTCGGACCTTTCGTCCTGCGGCATGATTGAGTGACCGGAGGAACTTAAAATGCCCAATCCTGGGGTACTCACTCCACCCATGCGATGATACTGCAGGATGTCATCAGGCATGGTCCGGGGAAGCCAGCAGGGATACCGTGGGAAGTCATCGGAGATGCTCCGGGAAGTCATCAGGGACGCTGCTGTAACACATTAAAAGGAACCTGATTTGTAACTCGTTATCACAATCGAAGCCTGATAATAAAAACTCAAGACCATTAAAAAAAAAGTGTCAATAAACTATGAAGATACTTACGTTGTAGGATGGTGCCGCATTGCCCGATGATCGTCCTGATCACAGCTTGTAGTCGACGCACTCACTGACTCTAATATCGCGTATCGTTACTAAATCTAACACTTGTAATCGATGCACTCACTGACTCTAAGATCGCGTGTCATTACTAAATCTAACTTCACTCAGAGCGGCTGCGCTCTTAAAGCAATGCAAAAGAACATAAACGGATGAAACACTGACTCTACCGATCGCATTGCGCGCGATCACCAAAAGTTGCTAACCACCAGAACCATGGAGGAACTGGAAGCCACTGGAAAAGAAAAAGAGCGAAATTGGTTACTCGTTTGTTCGTACAATTAGTTCTGGATAATGAAAATGCAAGATTATTAAAAAAAAAAGTGAAGAAACTATGATGATACTTACGTTGCTGTCTGACGCAGCATGCCCGATGATCGCCCGATCACAGGAGCAGGACACATGACTCTAATACCGAAACGATTAAAAAAAACATAGTCCTGTCGCGACCGCTTAATATTTGCCATCGGCGAACTCACTGACTCGATACAAGAAAAAACTTGAACGGATCACACTGACTCTATCGATCGCATCGCGGGCGATCGCCAAAATTGTCCAAACACCGACGAACCGAACCCGCTGAAACATAAAAGGAACGAATTCGGTTACTCATTTGTTCTTACAACTAATTCTAGATAATGAAAACCATAAATTATTTTTAAAAAAGAAAGGATTAATAAACTATAAAAATACTTACATTGTCGACTGATGCAGCATTGCCCGATGATCGTCCTGATCACTGGAGTAGGTGATGCTAAAAAGGGGTGTGGGGGGAACAGATAAATCAACAGAGATTTGCATCTTATTCCTCCTTCTCGTCGTCTGTTGAGGAAATACTGATATGTTTTCTATCAATGCAGAAATAATATTATTATTTAGATTCAAATACTTCTGAGTATTTGTGAATCTTTTAAAACCCTGTAATTTCATATTCCTATATTGAAGACTGTAGGTAATGCGATACATTTATCAAAACTGTATCGTGAATGTTCGTTGTCAAAGTTTCAAACACATTCGTGTGCCTATCAATGAACTGTTTCGCGTTAGTACAAATTCTCCTAATACTGTTTGTGTAGTAATAAAAACTCGAAAACTACCATGCATCAAGGACAGGGTACAACTATGCGGCACGCGGCGAAAATACAACTTGACCGTACTTGTGACCGAGCATAGAGATAAAAACAGTGCAAAGGAAAACAATAACGAAGCTACGAAGCAAAATCGACCGAAATACAGTGGTACATGAATACTTCAATCTTTTTTCGTTAAAAGCTTTGAGATATTCATTCGCTCGTTTGTACTGTTAAATTTACACGTCGTTATTCGTGAAATATATATCAGTAATGTATCACTCATTACCAAAGTCAAATTAAAAAAAAAACTATGTTCCTTCCCACTCAATCTGCACCTCAATTTCCATTCCTTCTGTACCAGACCTGTAACAAAAGAAAAACAACTTCAAGAAATCGCGCTACAGTTAACGAAGTAAATACGTATTAGCATTCGCAAGGCCGTCGACTTGTTAATCGAATGTGGCTTCTATTACAATGCATGTATTCTTTAACTTTTGCGAAACCCGAATGCTCGATCAACAGAGTACAGTAAAACCGAAAGAATTGTTCAAGTAATGCCAAAAAATTGCGTTGATTTGTTAATTAACTTCGTATCGAAACTAACCTAGGCGGCGCTACGAAAAGAAGAGACGCTTTCGCCCTCGATCGTACGTACAAGCCCCAGCGACAAAAGGAACTCGAATAACTATTCAATCTACTTCCAAAATACTAAAACGAACGCTAATTGAACCCGTATTAGTTAATTAAAACAAGTAAACGAGCGTACGTGGTGAAAAGCAAAGTCGAAGAATGGATACGTGGCGTCGCGTCGGTACGCACGGCTTGTTGACACGTCTGTACGCTACAACGACCCAAGTGTTAATGACACCGCACCCCGCTCGTACGCCTTGGCCTTGGCGCTGTTTGTAATTCAATTCCGGGAAAACCCTTCCTCGCGCCCTGCACCGATGTCCTGGACTAATAGTAACTTCTAATAGAATGATTACAACACTGTTTTGCAAATGAAGAAATTTAGCAAAGGCCGATCGCGTAAAAATTTTTGCGACGCCCGCGGACGAAACCATTTTACCACGGCCGCGGGCGAAACCATTTAGCAATGGCCATCGGATTGCTAATCGAATGATTGTTCCAATGGAATGCATGTATTCTTTAATTGTTGCAAAACTATTTAATCTATTCCCACGATGTTAAAACAATTGCTAATTAATCGCGTACTACTCAAATGAAAGAAGCAAACGTACGTACACGGTGATAAAATGAAGCTGGGCTATTAGTACTTAGGTAGCGTCCCTTTGGGAGAGTCCATTATGCGCCATTTGTAAAGACACGTTCGCACGCTACGACAACCCAATTGGAAATGGCACTGATCGCGATTCAGATTTCGGAAAAACGACTCCCTCCCCACCCCTTCGCCCTCACCGCTACGCCGTAAATCGATATTTTAGATTAATAATTACAACTGTTTTATTAATAAAGAGATTTAGCGGCGACCGCGGGCGAAACCATATAGCAATGGCCGTTAGATTGTTAATCGAATGATCATCCAATAGAATGTACGTATTCTTTAATTGTTGCAAAACTATTTAATCTATTCCAACGATATTAAAACAATTGCTAATTAATCGCGTACTACTAAAATGAAACAAGTAAACGTACGTACATGGTGAAAAAGTTAAGCCGAAGAATTGGTACTTAGGTAGCGTCGCGTCGGAAGAGTGCATTATGTAGACACGTTCGCACGCTACGGCAACGCAATTGGAAATGGCACTGATCGCGATTCGGGTTTTGAAAAAGCGACCTCCCCCCCGCCCCTTTACGCCCTCTATCGATGTCTTGGATTAATAGTTACGACTGTTTTTTAATAAAGAGATTTAGCGACGACTGTTGGCAAAACCATTTAGCGGTGACCGTCGGCTAATCGAATGCTTCTAATAGAACGTACGTGTTCTTTAATTGTTGCTAAATTGAGATGCTTGACTAATAGAATACAATAAAACTAAGAGAACTTGATAATTACCCTCGCGCTGATTTCATTAGCTCCGATCGAGTCCAACTTCATCGGTGCTACCGAAAGAAGTAGCGCGATCACCCTCGATTAAAATAATCTCGCAAAGCTATTTAATCAACTCGCACGATGCTAAAACGATTGCTAATTAATCGCGTGTTAGTTAATGAAAAGAAAAGAAGTAAACGAACATACACGGTGATAGAGCGAAGCCGAAGAATAGATACTTAGCGTCCCCTGGGTCCGTCGGAAGAATACGTGCGTATCATGACACGTTCGCACGGTGCGACGGCCGAAGTGCGAATGACGGTGCGCCGCGATCGTTCACCTTGCCCTTATTTACGCTCGCAAATCTGTACGAATGTTAGCTATACCTAATATGAATTATTTGCTCACATTAACGACCACGATTTTCTATTATCCTTGCAAAAACTATAATCCCATTTCCGGTTCTCTCAGGAAACGCAGAACTCCAGAAAAAATATATATAACTAATAAATAAGAACAATACATAGTTACTCTGACTTTTTATTACATACATAAAGTATTCCAACAACGTGTAATACGGAAATGAGGCAATAAGAATGTAATAAGTTATAAAGCAGCATAATATAATTACACATCTTGAAGCGGTTGTATAATGAGTAATGTCAACAATCTACATACAATTATCTATTAAGCAATCTAAGGGCCGTATTAAATGGGTCTTCACAGATGTACCCCAATATTTCGATACATTTTTCTCGACCTCCAAACAAAATTTGTTAATTATCTAGGTCTCAAATTAGAGCCTAGGTAGTAAAAAAACACGTCATTAAAGTTTCGAGGACTCATTAATAATGCGTCTACCAAAATATGAAGGATGATATTTCATAAATTTTTTGGAAAGCATTATTTATTTACTATAGTACAGAAATTTGACGATTAAACTTATACATCGTACAGCCGTGTATATCAATCCATGTACATGAATATCTTTCACAAAGATACTTGGGATATAAAATTCACTTATATTTCAATAGAACGTGAATTATCATCACCACGCATATCATCGATATCACGTGATGCCTCTTCTAACATTTTTGAAAGCAAGACCATTAACTCTTCCTTGTACGATTTAATTAACTCTAAATTCTCTTGCTGACTGTTCGTACCTTCGTATGTAATTATGTAATTTACAACATCCCATAATATATTTCGAAGTTCTAATAGTAGATCCGCCGTTCTGAAAAAAGTGCAACATCTAAAGTAAAAGTTTACAATTATTTACACAAAAAAAAAAACAGATATTAGAATACCAACTCTTTTTCACAATGAAAGATTACGTTATATATGTCTTCTAATTTAATATGGATCTTCTTTCCTTCAGCGAATGGATCCTTTTGCAGCTGCAAAAAAGAAACAATTTATAACATCCCAGGCACATATTACGTAATGTTTTAATATGAAAAACATACTTCTTCACATACAACATCACCGCGACTGAACAATAGAACTGATAAAGGTGATATTATACTCGTGTCGGACACCAAGCACGAACGTCGCGTAACATATTCCATTTTATGGATGTAAGTTAATAGATCGCTTGGCCATACTTTTCTATTGTAGTTTACACTATCCGCTTTCAGTTGAACTTTTTCATTATCCCTAAAAGAAGAAAAAGCTGTACACTTCTCTCGCCTGCCGTTGGTCTTAATGAAATAGACGATTAATCAAAGTACCTACTCGGCTATTAACGTATTAGCATTTTTTGTAAAACATCCTTTTTTAACACCGAACATGTTTCTTTTTATCAGGTTATTTGTGGATGCAAATATAACAGCTCGAATTAACTCATTATTATTGGCATACATATTTAACTTCTCAAAACCAACTGTAGATGAAACTATCCGACTACCAATAAGATCCTCCATATGTAACATGTATAATTCTAAAAATAAGAAAGAAATTAGTTCTAATTTAAATACTACATTTGTATAATTAATAAGCTTACTTTGCATGCTCCGAACATCTAAAATCTGGCCTTTGTCGTTAAATGTACCAAACAATGACTTATCATTGCTATTATTTTTAACATTATTAAAATATTGTATGATAGCAACATGATCACTTGTCTTATGATACGTCAGCTTTAAATTCTTGAAAGTTCTGTTCAAGTTCAGAGTTTCATCTAAAGAAATAGGACTTGGAACCATAGAAACCACAGTGCATATCGACATTATAGGATCCAAACAGCTAAAAAAAAAGTAATAAAACCAAATCTACGGTATGAAGTACACTGGTATCTCTTCATCTTTCCGCAAAAATGAAAATACTTCAACATACTGGAAAATGGTGGATAATACTATCGCTTTGCTTAGTGCCGGAGTCAAAGAAAAATAAGAAATCCGCTTTCCTAAACTCGTGAGATTCTCATCCTTGTCGAGAATAGAAAGATATTTCAGTTTCTGCACAGCAACACTTAGAGACACTTTGCTAGGTGCTTCAATCATGCTGCTAAAAAATTCGTATATTCCTTCTTTACTGAAACATTTGCTCGTAATAATTGCCGATTCCAATGGAATTTTATATACCTCCGGTTTCGGATATAAATCTAATTTCTCATATTCTTCCCGTGTAATGAGATGATAGCTCTCTCCAGGATTTACACGTCCAGCTCGTCCTTTCCTACATATGAATAAAAATATGTTCACAACCAAATAAAAATTTAGAATGCATACGTATATAGGAAAGTTACCTCTGAGAAATACTTGCACGAGATATTCGTCTGAAATTTATACTGCATACAAATTTACTGTCGTTCCATTCTATTTCCTTCTTAATCGCGGTATCTATAACATAACTTATATCTTTGATTGTGATACCAGTCTCAGCTATATCCGTGGCTAGAACAACTTTCGTAACGTTGGGAGGTGCTGGTTCGAAAATACGTTGCTGCATTTTATTCTGTATTTTAGAATGGAGCGGTAATACTAAAAACTTATCACTTTCTGCCCGCTGAAGCAAATTATTCATTGTCTTAATTTCTTGCCATCCTGGGAGAAAACATAGAATACCACCGGGTGGTTTATTCCGAGTAATCCATTGTATTAGATCCATTATCTTACTAAAGGGAACTCTAGTTCTCATAAAATCATCACTATCTATTGATGTTCCTTTGAATAGATCGATATCTTCCATGAAATGCATCTTGACTGGGTACAATTTACCAGGAACATGAACAACTTCACAGGAAAAATATTGTTGGAATAATTCGGCATTTACAGTTGCAGACATAATTATAAGCTTTATATGTGAATTATGTTTCAAAATTTCCTTAAACAATTTTAGCAAAATATCAGTCTGCAAACTTCTTTCATGTGCTTCGTCTATAATTATATGCGATACTCCTTCTAACTTAGCATCATGTTCTAATCTCCGCAATAGGATGCCGGTTGTGCAGTATAATAGCGATCGTTGCGATTTCGGTAATACCTTATTGAATCTTATATGATAACCAACTGTATCACCCAAGGCTTCACCCCTTTCACTCGCAACACGGTGAGCCAACGAAACCGCAGCAACTCTACGGGGTTCTGAGACTATGATATTACATTCCTGTGCTCTATTTTCATTTTTATATGCATCAAGTATGAATTGCGGAACTTTTACACTTTTGCCACAGCCAGTGTCTCCTTTAATTAATACGACTTGGTTATTTTTCAAAACGTCAAGTATTTCTTCCCTAACAAAATAATTACCTCGTGTTTACAAATGTTTTCTTATAATTAGTAACACCATTACAATTTTTACGTATACATGCGTACCTATGATTAAAAATAGGTAAGTCTGTATCCGCGTATATCTCTGTCTGCATATTTCTTCCTGATCGATTATTAAGCACTTCGTTTGCAAGTTTGACATTTAACGAAGCATCGTCTTTCACTTCTCCATTTCCATTATCTTCGGTGACAGATGGTGTAATCTCGGACTTTATTATCTGCAAATAATCAATATACGTGATAACGTATGCAATGTATAATAAGGAGCAAGCATCAAGCGTATATTTCCAGTACCTACATGTCTCATATTACCAAATCTATCGATCATAGATCGTATTTCGTCTTTTACATCTTTTTCGATATTAATTGCAACATATTTTTGATCCGTTAACAGAGCTAGTATATTCTTTTGCGTATATAGCACGGGTTTTAATCCTTTAATTTTGTTTTGATTGTAAAGCCAATGTAAGCACATCAATGATGCATTGCGTGTAGCTGTTTTTTTATTAGGCGCAGTACTTGAAAAAGACATTTTAGAAGGCCATTCTATATCAATGGTACATTGCATTCTTTCGTGTGTAGGTCTTATAAAATCTTCATATGTGAATGATATACATTTCTTATCAAATTCACTATTCACAACATTATAAATAGACAAGAGATTTGTTGTTGGATCAGTGTATAATCTTTCCATGTCTAAAGTTCACAAAAGAAATTTAATTATTATAATTAATATCCTGCAACAAGCATTGTATATTGAAACAATTTTATTGTACTTACGTTTCTTTCGAACCATAAAATCCTCAACATTTTCTGCATTATACTGTTTACGATCCTGTAACATTAATTCTATGTTAATATAATGTTTATAACTGTTACATACCTTGATTTTCATAATGTTTATCACATTCAATACATTTTCCTGTTCAAAATTTGCTTTTCCCACGTCTGTACCGTTAGGGATGTTTAACTGAAAAAAATGACAATATTTTGTTAGGCCAGATTCGTTTTTGTGTTTTACAAAATAAAAATCCATCTTACATTATTAGCATTGTTGGATTGTTCACAGATTTTCGATTTCTCTCCATAAACACAATACGAAGCAGCTTCGTGCTTACAATATTCCTTCAATCGTGCTTTGCATATTTGATTGGTATAATGCGACTTTAAACTGCTAAATGAAATTATTAATTAGACTTTCGAACTAATAATAATAACGTTGCACGTTTGATTAAGCATATCAACATGTGTGTTTGCAATAAATTTCTACACGTTGTGTGTATTTTACTTACTGGCTATTTAATGACTTTCTCAAATTAGAAGCGATTTGAGATAAAACCATTTTGTTCAATTAAATAACAATTCTTGACCGACGTATATACACTGTGCACTGTTACTACGCATTAGCACGTTGTAAGTTGAACTTAGAAAGCGTAATATTTATCAGAAAGAATTACATTTCGTCCTCGTAACAGCAAGAGGTTAAGTTTACGCGATTATTTTACGTTAACATGAGATAATATGAGTGTAAGTATATATTACTTATACTCTATGTATAGTATATTTCTGGCTCCCTACTACTTTTTGCTATGCTCAAGGAGCATGCACATATATACAAGTTTTACAGTTTGTCAGCTTGATTGTCGAAATATCGACAACTATTCCTAGTTCGATAGTTACCGGTTGCCTAACTTATTATAAAATATGCACAATTTTTTATACAATCAATTATTGAATAATATTTTCATTCATTCAACTAGCGAAATAAAATAAGTTGCAATATTTACATTAACGATCCGTTCCCTTTTTATATTTTTATTATACATTACGAAATATATAAAATGCTTTAACAACTTTAATTAGAGAAATATGTTTATATTTTCTCCCAAATATAATGTTAACGAAATAAAGAAAAGGAAACAAATGCGAGAAAATATTTAAGGAAACATGAGTTTCCTATCTGGATAATACATGGCTCTAGGTAAGCGCCACGTCTCTGGTGTATGGGCAATAATCCGTTTGCCGGCTTGTTAAGTATATTAAAAGTACGGTAAACTTAAACAAGTTTCTACGTATAAAATATGATTAAACGTAGTCCAACAATATTAATATGGAACGTCCTCTTGCTTTTTGGATTACATATCCAATCTTTCGCTACTGCCAATATCATCGACGCCGATTTGAGTTTTAAGAATGTGGAAAAGCATATCGATTTGCAATCCCAGTTAACAAAGATTACAACCAGGCTGGTGTTAGAAAATGAAAGGAAAGATCGGCATATACGAAATTTCCTGTTCTCGCTGGAACCTGAGCAAAAGAATAGCCTTAGTTACATAGCAGCGTACAGAGAACCCGTCCGAGTTGAATTAAAAATCAGTGAAGTGAAGGTAAACTCGCATCCAACTAAAACTTTCTACCAAATTGAGCTGAAGGATGCACTCCCTCCTGGGAGGACTACATCCGTTGAAGTAGAATGGATTTTAACGCACGAGCTTGTGCCTCATCCTAAGGAAATCGTGCAAAAGGAAAAGCAGCTAGTGAAATACACAGGAAACATTTATCTGTATTCATCGTATACCATAGCAAAGCAAACAACAACTGTATCTTTACCATCACGCAATATCGAGAACTATACTAAATTTAAACCTGTTTCTCAAAGCGATTCAGTCATTACTTATGGTCCGTACGAGAAGATTTTGCCCTTCTCTTATGAGGAACTAAACATACACTTTGAAAATAATAATAAATTCCTTACTGTAACCAGACTTGAAAGGGCTATCGAGATATCTCATTGGGGTAATATAGCTGTAGAGGAACATATAGAGTTATTGCATACCGGAGCATTATTGAAGGGCTCATTCTCACGTTACGAATTTGCCAGAGAACCAAAATCTGGTCAGGCTAGTGTTCAAAGCTTTGATACCATTTTGCCTGCAGCCGCCTCTGATATTTATTACAGAGATGAAATTGGCAATATCTCGACGTCACATACTCGCATAAAGAAGGACTCAGTAGAGTTGAATCTTCGCCCCAGATTCCCTCTGTTTGGCGGTTGGAAAACTAAATATATAATTGGATACAACGTACCCAGTTACGAGTACCTGTTCCATGCTGGAGATCAGTATACCTTGGAAATGAGATTCCTGGATCATGTTTTTGATGATATGGTGGTAGATGAATTAATCGTCAAGATTATCTTGCCAGAAGGTTCTAAGAATATCGAACCCAGCCTTCCATATCCTGCAACACGTTTGCCAGATTCTTTCCACTACACATATTTGGACACGACTGGACGCCCAGTAATTTCTTTTGCTAAAAGGAACTTGGTTGAGAATCATATCCAGAACTTCAAGTTAAAATATACATTCCCACGTATACTGATGTTGCAAGAACCATTGCTTGTGGCTGCAGCGTTATATTTATTATTCTTATTGGTCATCGCTTATGTGCGACTTGATTTTTCAATCGATAAAGATGAAGTTTCGGAAAGTAAATTGAGGGTTGCTGGACAGTGTGAGAAAATACTAGCAGCTCAAGACCGTAGAGTAACTTCCTATAATGAGCTGGATGATCAGTTGGCGTATCTTAAAGCCAATAAAGATGCGAATGCATTCTTATCCGTTGTGAAAGGTATTAATCAAGAATACAAAAGTGCAACAAGCATGATCTCGGAAATTGCACAACGTTTGAAGGGAGAATCAGGAGATGTATACGATCGTGTCCAAGAATTACAAAAACATGACAGAGCTCTGAAAGAATTGTATAATCAACAACAATCATTATATGTAGACAAGTTAGTACCAGGTAAAATAGGCCGTCAGCAATTTGTTGAAGCAGAAGCAGCGATTACTAAAAAGAAGGAAGAATACGTTGAAAAAATAAACTCCATTGTAAAGTCCTTACAGTAATGAAACTCTCTTAATGAATAGTTTCGTATTAACACATGTCGGAGAAAAAGAGACTCAATAAAAATGTATACTTTAAACAATAAGCTTTCGCATGGTGCAGAAGTTGAATGATAAGTTTAGAATGTTCTTTCCTTCTTAGTATAACAAAATTTGTAATAAAAAGATGGTTTATAATAAATGAATGTAATTACTTGCGATAATAATCCTTTTACACTTATACTATAAAGTATTTTACATTCAATTGTCATAATAGGAGACAATGTTTTCTTTTTTATATTCAGTGACAGTTATTAAATTTTTATTCAATTTACATTATACGATAAATCTTTCGAAAGCATGTCAATTCTTGTGATACGTGAAATACCCACACTAAAAGCATATGTATATCAGTATACACAACGCCGGTCGAATAAGACACCTGCTAACCCTTCAGTCACTATTGTGTCTGCTTTGGGAGGAAACTGTCATTTCACTGATAGGTTGAATGCTCGGAATCAGAATGAGTAATTTAAGAAAATTTATAGGTAATTCAATTCTTTGTTCGGTAATTTCACTGGTGTGTTAACGAGCTATATTTTTAAACGATTAATAGCGGATATTTGTCGCTACGTTATAATATATACGAAGAGGTTATACGTTAACAAGTAGTAATTTCAATCGTTGTTAATCTTAATACAGATATTGGGGCCAATCTGACAGATCCCATGTATCAAGGATTATATTATGGATCACAGAAACACGAGCCAGATTTGGATAAAGTTTTAGAACGAAGCTGGAACAATAATCTTTCGAAAATTATAATCACTGCCGGTAATATAGAGGAGAGCAAAAAGGCTCTCGAAATAGCACGAACAGATGGTGAGATAATTTTAAATGAATATTCTATGAAGCATCTGCTAGATCGTATACAGCTTATTATAAAAAGCAAAACATCGTCACTGTCGCGTCTCTCTATCACAGGCAATTATTATTTATAATTTACATACTGTGTTTTTACGTAGAGATACATTAATGGTTTATAGACAACACACACGATTCTGGTAGAATTAACGCTTTCTACACCTTATAGGCTTTCAACTGTGAGGGTAAAGATGTATCATTATAATCGACTACTGTTTATTTGTTGTCATTGCATTGAAATACAGTCATTGCGTATGAAGGAACCGGTGAAAGAGAGATGCAATGGTCGCTGTGATTCTGTTGTCTAATTGCAACAACAAAATGCATGTAAATGGAAATATTTAGGTACATACCTATGTCATTATTTTCCCTATTTTGTCATATTTCCATATGTACTGATTGCCACATAAATTTCAGATCGACTGTATTCTACGGTCGGTTGTCATCCAACACGTTGTAACGAATTTGAGGAAAGCGGTGATCCAGAAGTGTATCTCAAATCATTGTCGGATCTAGCAGCGGACAACAAGGACAAGGTTGTCGCTATTGGAGAAATGGGACTAGATTATGATAGACTACAATTTTGCTCAAAAGATATTCAAAAGAAATATTTTGAAATGCAACTATCTTTGTGTTCCACTTTAAAGTTACCTATGTTTTTACATTGTCGTAATGCTAGCGAGGATTTTGTAAAAATTTTAAGAAAGCACAAAGATACATTAACTGCCGGTGTTGTACATTCTTTCGATGGTAACCCGGAAGAAGCGAACTCTATTTTGCAAATGGGATTGTACATTGGTATAAATGGATGGTACGTCGACCTAGTCTCATTTTTACACAAAATGAAATTCTGATCGAACGTGTTTTGCAGTTCTCTTAAGACTGAGGAAAACCTTTTTGCCGTTACCACAGTACCATCGGATAGATTAATGATAGAAACTGATTGCCCTTGGTGCGAAATAAGGCCTACTCATGCTTCTGCAAAAGACGTAATTACCAGCTTCCCAGCCAATAAAAAGGAAAAGTGGCAACCTGATAAAATGGTCAAAGGAAGAAACGAACCATGCACTATAGTGTGAGTTTTAACAATTCAAGCTTGATTTCGTTTATCAGGCAAAATGCAAATTATATATTTTTTTACTTGTAGCCAAATTCTGGAAGTACTTGCTCGAATTAGGGATGAGGAAGAAGAATATTTATGCAATCAAATATATAAGAATACAATGAAAGTCTTTTTTCCTTATGAGCTTTAACATATTGATACTGACTGAAATACTAATTTATAATCGGTGTGCGCCTTAGCATTGCACGCTCGTACATATAATCAGGGAAGAAAGCTGTGAAATTATTCTAATATAAAGAAGAAAAATCATTTCTACTAAATTCATTTCTGAAACGGAAGGAAATGAAGACTCATTTTTATATGCATACTTCTATGGATGTGACGCGAGTGTCGCGTTCCATTGATCTCTTTCCATGTACAACTTTAATACTTTCTCGTTAAAATTATCGTTCTCACCATAATCACCATCACTAGTTGCACTATTAGCGCTGCTATAATTATATCAATAATTATACTATTATATCTACACTTATCAACATTATTCTACTCTTCCTATATCATTATATTGTGCTTATAAAATGGAAAGATGGCAAAAAGAGGAACAACTTTATTCAATATAATACGCAATTCGCAAATTAACTTTTTATATTACCATCAATCACCACATTAAAAACATTAAATGAAAAAATATATTAATGTACAAAATAAGAGGTTCAAATCTGGTACTAAATAGCATAGTCTATATATTACTTTAATCATTATTTTGACATAGATATTAACTTAAAAAAGGAAACTGATATCCTCGTGGAATTTGTAGATTTAAAAAATGCCATAACCGAGCGGAGTATGATACATTTTTCAAATATCACAGGTAAAATGGCCGCCACAATATATTTGGAAATGTATAATATCATGTTCGGAATTATAGAACTAAATGCAGAGATGTAAAGATTTTTATCACCGACGGAATCGGTATACAACGTCCGACGTGTCTCGTTCATGGAACTTTAGAGAGAGTCTGCACTTTTTCATACACCCAATCATAAGTTTGACTCGCCAACGTCTGTGTGGTATCTATAGCTTTTGAAGCATAATTTTGCAAATTCTCCGGACTTAACTTTCCACTGAAAGAATTATAATTTTATCAAACGTAATTGTCCGAGATTTCAGAAATATTTCGATACTTACACAAACACATTGTGCTCTAGCCATCGAAGAGTTGCAGTTGAGTGTTCGCTCAGCTTCTCTACAAATATGTATGAGTAATCTTTCAATAGCACCAAACCTTGATTACTTCGTAATTTAATTTCGTCTAACATTCCTGGCGCATAATGTTCTATCTGTAAGGCACAAGGAGCATTAGCATGAATATGTACTTGATATATAAATTATTAACACATACCGTTTGCAGGACCAAAGGTCCTTTCTTTTCTGCATATTCTGCGATATTGTCATAAATTTTAACAGAAACATTTCTCATTACAAGATAAACATCTCCAACTAATTTGATATAAGGTTTACATGCTTCGACAGTTGCTTTATAATACTCTGGTGAAGTAGCTTCTATAAATTCAAGCGCTTTAGAGGAGTATTCTTGCACCATGATCCATGACTGTTGCCCATACGCAGATAACCCGCTTCTGTTCAAGAACTTACCTGCATTGGATGCTAACACATTTTATTGTTAATACTAAACTTATATTTTAGAAATATTTAAAATGATTGTGAATATTGTTTCTGCTTATTACCTTTAAAACTACCATGTTGGTAAGCGTCATAACCAAGAACAGCACTAACGAGAAGTAATAACAAAACAATTCCCTTCTTCCAGGGAAATTTCTTAGTCGAAGATGCAGTCATTTTCAACAATAATGCCTGCAACAAAGAATTGATAATATAGCATTTAGTAATTTGTTTAGTATTTAAAACATTAGTAATATCAGAAATATAGAATACCAATCAGAAAGTCTAAAGGTCAATAAGAGTATCAAGAAAACAATTGTGCTGTTAATCTATATCAGTGAATTACGTCCTTCTAATTTGTTTGTACGTCGTTCTTACCTGTCGAGTTGGTGAAAAAGGTTTTTTTTATAAGCTATTTATCTTAAGATATTGTTTCAGTACGTATTGTTCTTTTTTTTTTATTTTAAAAAACGTCTGATATAATGAATGATGTTAACGACGTCAGTAATGATGTCGAAGGGACAATGTGCGATCGATAGCTCCTCCCGAAAAAACAAGCTTACCTAACCTACGATATATTCGGGACCCGAATTTATAAAAGCCGCTTGGCAACTACTTGCACAATTTTCAAAAAACGTAAGTAGGTTGAACCAAAAATGTCGAGTATTTTGTGCCGAAAACTGTTCCGATTATAAACGCTCTCTTTCACACGCAAACGTAGGCAATTTGCCAAAAGATAATTTACATATACGTTACGTGCAGTGTTCTCTGACACTACGTGTCTGCGCATACGCAAGGCGTAGATTATCGTGGACGGATAATACCGCGGGTCTTTTCAAAACATTTCTGGTATTTAACAAAATCTCACGCCGAGATAAATATTGTTGAATGCATTTTGCAATACGTATTTCCATTTTGAGTCAATACTGATTTTGCAAGTACACATTTAAAACTTATCTTACCTTGGATATTTTACTGCAATTGTTAATAAGACCATCGTCTTTGCCTTTTTTACACCTCTCATTATTCGTTTGAAACATTAGACACGTTTCTTTCAAATGTTTTGTTCCTAATTTTGTACATAAAGTGGGCCACTTTGCGTCTGAAAAAATTGCGTGAAAATTAAGTTCAGTAATTAAATTGATTAATTCGTAAAAATTAAAATATAATCTTACCAATATATGTTAAAAGCAAATGGGACTGGTATAAATTTTTTGCGTAAACCGATTTCCAAACAGAAAAGCAATGCGGTTCTGTAGCCAAACAGGCTGCAAGCACTCTAACTAATTCGTCTCTATAATTCCCATGCACTTTTTGTGTTACTTTCGTAATTAACACTTCAAACAGTTTCGTATAACTTGTGTTTTTATTTTTAAATAGTATCGACTGTAAAGGCAGAGTAGAAACAATTACCCTTGATCATTTTGTGGGAACTAGTTAGATTAAACCTATACCAAGATACTTACCCTTAACTTCTCCATGCTATCATTGATTTCTCTGTCCACAGAAGCAGGAATGTTATATTTGCCAGAATACGTATCTTCTACTATATTAAGATAAAGTTCTGGCTTAAGATCATGACAGTTTTCATGGCCAAATACAAGATCGTTTAGAATTTGTACTACATAGCTGCAGTAACTCTTTGTTTCTAGCATGGGAGACATTACTTCGTGCCACACTTTCAAACCCACGGTCAAACTTTTTCTACCGGCTTGGGATATAGCCCACAGTAAAGACAACCCGATAGTTTTTCTGTTCTGATAAGAACTTTTTACACGATTCAATTTAGAAATGTTGGCTACTGTCATTTCAGGATTCAACTCTGCTAGTTGTTGTAAAAATATTTTATGGCCTATGGCAGGTAATCCTTTGACCATATCAGTGGCCATTGCGGTAAAAGTATTTTCATAAAATACTTGTGCCGTTTGTTCTCCCGCCGCTTCAATGGCTTTCTCTAAAATAGAAGAAATTGGTTTAGATACTATGCACAATGGATAATCCTTAGGTTTCCCTGAGAACACTGCATCTTCTTTATCAACAGGTATCTTTGCGTTAAGAAAAGCAGCAAGATCTTTCAGCCAAATCAATGGAGCATCAGGAAATCTGGTTTGACTGGTAGTCAAAACATTTCTAAGCTCGTCCACATTGATCTGTTGGAAATATGATTTCATTATCAGATAACTGACATATGTACAAGTTACATTAATTATTTACCGCATTTAATGCATCTTTTATAGACTTTGGAGGTTTCTCTTTTGGTTCCTGTTTCTTCTTCTCAGGTTGAGGTTTCTGCGGCTTCTTCTTCTCTTCATTTTCCTTTGTTTTATTCTCCTTTGACGGTTTCTTATTTTCCTTATTGCTGTCCAAATTATCATACAAAGTTTTCACTTGGCTCAAAGGAACTAAAATTAAACACTTGTTTTAACAAACATACTATTATATTAGGACAAAGTGTTATGTTAATATTTGATCACGGTGATAGTAATTACAAATTTTAAACAGATCCAGTCATTGATATTTAAAAAACGATAAAAATTGACAGAGGTTAAAAGAAACTGCTTACGGAAATCTTCCACTTTTGGCGCATTTTCGATAAATTTCTTTTTTTCGGTTTTTGAAAGTTTAGTGACTTTTCCATTGCTTTTGTCTTTTTTATTTCTTCCAACTAATTCCCAACCACCAGACGACATAGTGCAACAAATGCGATAAACAAACGTCCACCTAACAATACTATCAAAAGGCACTGAAGTATTTGTTGGCAGTTGTGCTGTTGGCCGAATGTCGTACGTGGTCGCGCATGCGTATAATATTCAATGCCACGCGCTGCAATTTTATGAAATAACATTTTTTGCTCCGACAGAAAAATAATTTACGTCGAATGGGCTTCCTACTTTCACTGCACGAGAAGTGGGAAACTTTAAAATGTTATTTATAGATTGTTAAATTTACTCATATTGAAGGGACAATATTATACATTACGCATTGTCCAAAAACAAAAGTACAATAGTTCTTAAGGTTCAATTTGCATTCACATTTCTGAATTGTATATTCGAATTTGGATTGAAAATCGTTCTCTATATAAGGACTTATAAGTTAAGGCAAAATTCGCATTGGACGATATTGCTATTTTATACCTCGTCTATGGTTTTAGTCTTATTTTACACTGACCCGGCAAAATGAAGACTGACCCGAAAATGGCAAGGGGCTCGCGAGCCCCTTTGTAATGACAATAGCAGTGTATCACATGTCCATTGTGTGTATATCTCGTCTGAGATAACGCTACGTGACGCCTATTTAAGCGTTCAAAATAAAGCTCAGTGAAATACAAAGGAGGCTTGTGTCGTATTCACTAAAATGTGTATTCAAATCCATATTTTTAGTACTGGAACAGTGTAGCATAGTGAACGCAATTTCAAAGTGATTTAGCTTTAATGAATAATGTAAGCATCAACATCTGAAAGACGTATTAAGCTATTTATACATGTATATGCAACGTATGAGAAAGGAGATTCTTTGTTTTTTAGTCATACGATTGTGCTTTACACAGCTTCAGATACTATTATAAAACGTTAGCAAACGTAATTATTTGTTGATATCAATATTCATTCTCTAGCTGTTCAATCAATACTAAACAGCAGTATTTAAACAGTTTTATTGCTCGCGTAATGAAAATATATTAATTTTCAGAATTAAAGGAGCGCAAAATGGATATCAAAGATGAAGAACAGCTTATACCAAAGAATACGCATTTAGGAAAATACTTCAGATATTTGTTAACATATTACTACTTGAGATTGGCCTTTATCATTATTTTATTTGGTCTCCTCTTAGTAATCATAAAGCAAGGAACATATATTAACATTGAAAAATATGAAGTAAACATAGTTGTTGTAAAAAACGACAATGTGTTACAAAATGTGGAACCTGTCTCCTATAAGGAAGAAATTCTTCAAGTAGGTCTGAGAATTGATTAATTACGTATGTAGTGTTAAGCAATAGAAAGATGAATAATAGCATAAATTCTTTGGCAAACAGTGTAGCAATATTCCAGCAGAATTTCGCTTTGATTGCTATCCAGAAGAAGGAGCATCAGAATCATCTTGTGCAAGTAGAGGTTGTTGCTGGAATCCTCTTGCCACTCAAACCTCTACCATAAAAAACAATCCTCTGAAAGATCCCTATTGTTATTATCCGAGAAACTGGACTATTTACAAGTATGAAAACTTTAGCAGTAAAGGGAATGATTTCTCTGGCTTCCTTAAGCTGATGAAAGGTTCTGGTTACAAATACGATCTACCACATGTAAAGGTAGAAATAAGTACTATCGATGAGTCCATTTTGAGAGTAAAAATGTACGATCCACTTAAGAGTCGATACGAACCACCATGGCCTATCAGAACAGATACCACACCCTTTTCCCAAAAAGTTAGTAATGCAACTTATAAAGTAAACGTCGATCCTGTTAGACCTGGTTTCAAGATAACCAGAGCATCGGACAATACAGTAATGTGAGTAATTACTATACCTATAATTACGTTGGAAAACATAATAATTTTATTTTCTTTACACTAATTAAATGCATTATGTTTTTTTTGTTTTGGTATTTAGATATAACAGTATAGACAGCGGAGGTTTCATATTTGCAGACCAGTTTCTACAGATGAGTGGACTTTTGCCGACGCATAACATTTATGGTATCGGCGAGCACAGGACAAACTTGAAATTAAATACTAGCTGGCAAACACTTACATTATTTAATGCAGATATGCCTCCAGTGGGAAATGTATGTTGACGATTTTTTTCCAATGTTGACCAAATGCCGTTTTGTTTCATGTAAAGAGGAAATTTTTTCATATTTAGGCAAATCTGTATGGATCTCATCCGTTTTATTTGGTGATGGAAAATTCTGGAAAATCTCATGGGGTCCTGTTTCTTAACAGCAATGCAATGGGTAACAGTTCATTGAAATAATTATTTCTAATATGCGAAAAAGAATCATCAGAAAACATATTACAACGTGCGGAATTTCTAGATGTAATATTACAACCATCGCCTGCAATTACCTTCCGAGCTATTGGCGGTATCTTTGATATCTATTTCTTTTTGGGGTCAACGCCAGAAGATGTCATAAAGCAATATTCCAAGATAGTAGGGAAACCATTTCTCCCTCCATATTGGTCCCTCGGCTTCCATTTATGCAGGTAGAAACATTATTCCAGTTACACATAATTTTACTTATAACTTGTTAATGTATCGTAATACCTTCCAGATATGGATATGGGACTCTAAATAAAACTCGAGAAGTATGGAATAGGACCATTGCAGCAGGAATTCCACTTGTATTTTAAACATTGTACAATTTGCATGCATGCATAACAATTGTAAATCAAGCTGTAATATTAACAAATTTCTATTACATTCAGGATACTCAGTGGAACGATTTAGATTACATGGATAAGAACAACGATTTCACGTATAATTTAAATAATTTCACGGATTTGCCGCAATTCATAAATGAACTTCACGCGGTACGATAAGGAGAATTATCTATGTGCCCTGAAGAAAAAAATAAGAAAATGAGCACAGGCAATGGACCTTATTCTTCGTGTTGCAGAGAGGAATGCACTACATACCGATAATCGACGCAGGAATATCTGGTTCTGAAAATAAGGGATCCTACCTTCCATATGACGAAGGCTTGGAACAGAATGTATTTATAAAAGATGGAGTGACCGATGAGCCATTTTACGGAAAAGTTTGGAACCTAGTTTCTACAGTGTGGCCAGATTTTACAAATCCAAATACAAAAGAGTACTATTACCATATGATGAACAACCTGCATAATTCTTTTGCTTTCGACGGTGCTTGGATCGTACGTGCCTTTTCTATTTAATAGCTTGTTATTTTTAACTCTCATCAATGATTTGTATACCTGCTACCGCCAGGATATGAATGAACCATCTAATTTTTACAATGGTCACAAAAATGGGTGTTCACGAAACAAGTTGGATTATCCACAGTATACGCCTAGTGTCGTCGGCAATGTGCTTGCGCACAAAACTTTGTGTATGAATGCCAGACATTATTTAGGCCTTCATTACAATCTTCATAATACTTATGGCACAAGTCAGGCTATAGTAACTAACTAGTAAGTATCCCAACTAATGAACATGTAGACAATTTTAGTAATTTTTGTAAATGTGCAAAAATGCATCCAGCGCGCTGACGAAAATTCGACAAAGAAGGCCATTTATAATATCCCGTTCCACGTGGGTGGGACATGGACATTATGCTGGTCATTGGACCGGGGACGTCTTCTCTACATGGTATTTAATAAACACACAAACAATTGAACTTTTTTTATAATAGTAAATGTTTTATTTTACGTTTATTGTTACATTAGGGACGATCTAAAAATGAGTATCCCTGCAATTTTGTCTATGAACTTTTATCAAATACCAATGGTCGGTGCAGACATTTGCGGATTCAACGGAAATACAACAGTTGCTTTATGCAATCGTTGGACACAGCTTGGCGCATTTTATCCTTTTTCTCGTAATCATAACACCGACGATGCAATCGTTTGTACCACTTAATTCCTACTTAGAATGCTTGAAAGCATTTTAATTTCTGCTTCGTTTGCGATGCGACTGTAGTAATATGTGGTTTTCATCTACTCGCAGGAACAAGATCCAGTTGCCATGGGTGATCTAGTAGTGGAATCTGCAAAACGTGCACTCACGATACGTTACTGGCTGTTACCGTACTTATACACGTTATTTTTCCGTGCACACCATTTCGGAGAAACGGTAACGCGGCCATTATTCTTCGAGTAAGCATTAATTGTACGTGATTTATCACTGTTTTCGCTTACAAAAGATTTACACAAATGCACGCGTGTATTGTAGATTCGCCAACGATTCAGGTACATACGATATCGACACTCAGTTCCTTTGGGGACGTTCTTTGATGATCGTTCCGGTTTTGAAAGAAGTAAGCTAAACGAGATTTCATCTACCCGATGCTAGGAACTGGTTTCATTAACATTTAATGATTCCTTTAGAACGATACAAGCGTAACAGCTTATTTGCCGCGTGAAATTTGGTACGATTTTTACACGAAGGCACCTTTGATTGCCTCGGGTGAATATCGTACATTGGAGGCGCCGCTGGACACCATACCATTACTGATTCGTGGCGGATCTATTCTTCCGGCACAAGAACCAGCCGATACTGCAACAAACAGCAGAAATCATAGTTTCGAACTATGGATCACGTTGGATCACGAAAAAATGGCAAAAGGGGAATTGTATTGGGACGATGGCGATAGTTTGGGTAATACAGCTACAGTAATAATTCTTGCTCTGCAATTCCTCTCCAACTGATTACGAGTAATCTGTTTATATATTTTATATATAGATTCGTTTGAAAAGGGACAATTTGTATGGATACGTTTTACCGTCGAGAATAATATTCTATCTAGTAATCGAGAAATGGAAAGCTCCTTTGCTGAGAGACTCAATTTGGGTACTGTGCAAATATGGGGAATAATGTCCAACGTTTCACATGTTTTTCTGAATAATTCTGAAGTACAATTCGAATATGATAACAAGAAAGACGTAAGTTTTCCCACTTATGATGGTGTATAACATCAACGTCACGAATGAAAGAATTAATTTCTGAACGCAACTTTTTAGTGCTTAAACGTGCGCAATTTACAAGTGGATCTACGAGAAACGTTTTCGCTATCTTGGAAATAGGCTGATCTAAAATGACACGGTATAACAATGGCTAAAGATGGGTGCGTATGTTGTTGTTCTAATTTTCTCATTTAATCGAATCCCTTTAAAATACTATTTTTATCTTTACTTCTATCATATACAATTAAACATATGTATATCTGCATGTTAATAATAAATGCGTTTTCAATAAGGAAAGAACATTTTATTCGGATGATCGTACATCGATCCTACAATAGAATATCATAGGCTTTATGATTAACGCAACATTCATGGCACTATAATCAGGTTCAACAAAGTAGAATTTCAAATCATTGGTAATAATATGCATCTCGCGCGGATCCATAAAGAAAAATGCGACGGCAATGACAATAAGAATACAGATAACAGATCGTCACGTTACGTATATGTCACGCAGAGTTTTCTCTTTGGCATCGTGAAACGTTACAGAGTAATAAAGCAATTTCGACACTTGTGTCACATTATACGAAGAATCGCTGAAACATCAAAATCTTTGTTCAATTTCTGTGCACGCATTTATAAGCGTACGGGGACTCTCCTTTGGCATCGATCTACATAAATTCAGTGCCCTCGCGGACGCCAATTTGCATTTCTACAGTAGACAGAAAAGTAGATTCGGATCTTTCGAATAAATTTCAATACGATAACGATAGTACTTGCTAAGCATACGATCGGCTGAATTCGTACCAGAAAGATACGCACGCACGTGAATGATAAACGATTGATGGTCTTTAGATAACTTTTGTCGCTTTGCATTTTCAACGATCGCTTGACCCAGAACCATTACTTTGGAAATTTTGCCTGGAACGGGTCCCCTAAACATAAACAACTCTGAAATTACCATAATATGCAGCAGCATGGTGCATTGACATATATTTGTATAATGTGGAATAGCATTTCGGCGAATTTTTCAGAATCAAAGACATTTACTTCCAGCGCGGTAATAGTTACTTGTTGTCAAACAACCAAAAGACGCTGGACAATTACACAATAATTAATAACATAAAATATATTTTTCAATAATAATCAGAATAATAATTTATATATATATATATATTACATATATAATATGTATGTATATACGTATATATGCGCGTGTGTATGAAGTTTTTCCTTTTACTGGATTATAATTAGTCTTGCAACCTTGAACATTATTGTCTGCTCACATTTACTTAAATCTATCTAAAAAGAGGTCTCACTTATGTACGGGCGATTAAACACGTCAACGTTAACGTGTACACGATCACATTCCGAAATTAACGAAAGTGCATTAACAATCGCGAGATAATGTACAAAGGAAGATAACGATAGTAAGGCTCTTAGGCAGCAGAGTCCCTGTTTAAGGGAGGACTATGAACACAATGGAAAATCGCGTCGTATTGCACGTTTCGCGCAATTATTTAAACATTCGACAAGAATATTTATCAAAAAACCTTCGATAGAACGAATAAATTGTATCTAGGTCGATGGGCATTCATTATAATGTACGTCTCTCTACGTGTCACCCAGACGAGGAACTAAAACAAGAGAATGAAAAAGACAAGAAATGGCAAGAGAAAGCGTAACATGAATAAAGCTACACTGTTGCAATCAGCAACGTACGTATAACATCCCGTCCAGCCTCTTTGAGCTAACATAAGTGGGAAATCACGGAAAGACTTAAAGTAAGACGCGTTTGCACCCACTTCTATCGATGTATAATTATACGTATATTAATTTACACATCGTAACATTCTCCTTTGGTTGTTACTAAAAAAGTACTCCCGTAACGAGAGATTAATTTTTAAGCAGCGTTGCATCCGTGACATTACCGTATTTTCTTCAACAAATAAACGCATCTATGACAGCAATTGATATTGCAATGCGGCAAGAACTCGAAGGATGTATGGCACAGAAAAGAAAAAGATAATACAACACGTTTCACGCAACTATCGAGGGTGCTTAATCGTGTTTAAACTCGCGAGTTTCGAGTGGAAATTAATTAATAACTCTGTGTAAATATTTACTAATCTATCTGTTCACGAATCGTTGGTGTAAACAATATGGCACTTAATAGTAACGCGCAAGTAATTTATCACACAGAAAATCAGACCGGGATTTTCCATTTTCATGCGTTAACAAAAGTCTTCTTCGGTCTGAAAACCAACGCACAAGTAATAGCTATCTTTATGAAACATTTATGAAAAAAAAGCCAACTCTTATAGCGTTAAACTCTAATTCATTCGATCTACTACGATATATACCGTCCTTTACAATAAGAATAGCACGGATCATTATTGTGTTTGCACATTGGACTAGCAAATACTAATTTTATGATAAACAAAACGACTCTTGTGCCTCACGAGTTTGATGAACAGAGGCCAAACATTTTTCATCTACCTATTTACATCAAGACGAACGACTACTGAGATAGCCTCCTTTCTTCACTGCCTCTCTCCCTTTTTGCATTAGTTACAGTCTTTTTTTTTATTTAGCCCTATTTGTCCCGATATACATTTACCCCGACACGTAGAAAAAGTATATGGAATTTTCAATAGGCAGCGATAAACGACGAGAGAAAGGGGGAGAAAGAGAGAGAGAGAGAGAGAGACAGACAGTCTTTGATTTAAACAGCCTCGAATTTAGGATCGCTCTTTCATTAATCTTTGGTATTTGTGGTACAGCAATTGCGAATCGACTGGCTGATATTGGAAATGTTTCTTTTAGGTGGCGGTAAGCGTTTCCAAGATATCCTCAGGAGTCTTGTTCAACCTTCGAAAGTTTTCCCAATGTTCTTTGGGCACAGTCCATTTCAAGAATATCTCGAGATTCTGGGTGAGAATCTCAAGCTCCGATAGACCGTTGTTTGGAACTGGATGTTTGCCGGCCGATATTAAAGAATCGTGGAGAACCTCGTCGATCAGTCGCTTACCAAAACCTAGCTCATCGAGCCTTTCCTGCTTACTAATTCTTTTAAGGAGTACGGCGAGCAACAATCTCATCCTCTCGACGGTCATTACCCTATACTTGGAAGTTTGCTGGCCGGCTTTGTCGACGATGATTTCGTTGGGAAATGACGATGTTATTGTTCGTAGGGTCGATGGAGTCGAGGTTGTTAATGATCCTGATGTCGTAGTCGTCGTTATCGTTATCATCGTCGTCGTCGTCGTCATCGTCGTCGTCGTCGTTGTCGTCGTGGTCGTCGTCGTCGACGCCGAATTATTCGACGCGTCCAGCTCGGATACGAGCTCGGGATGGCAAGTTTTTTCGTGGGACTCGAGGTCGTTCTTAATCCTGAAGAAGCTTTTACACATCTTGCAAGCGTACGGTTCGTTTCTGCCATGGATACACTTCATGTGCTTCTTCCAGTGGGGTAGCTGGGTGAAACCAGCGTTACACTCGGCACATTTGAACGGCCGTTCGCCGGTGTGCCTCCTCGTGTGCAATTTGAGGGCCGTGGAGTGCGCGAATGCCTGCCAGCAGACCAGGCATCTGAAAGGCCTTTGACCGGAATGAGTCCTTTGGTGGACGGTCAATTGAGATTTCTGTGCGAACCTTTGGCCGCAAGTAGCGCAACCGTGAGGTCGATCTCTCGCGTGCGTTCTCATGTGTTGAGGCAGATGACCCTTGAATGTTTTATTGCAAATCACGCATAGGAAGGATTTCACATCCTTGTGGAGGCATTCGAGATGCTTCTTCAGCGCGTCTCGCCGAACAAACGCCCGGCCACAAATTTCACATTTGTGATCCTTCTGGCCGTTGTGTCGTTTCACGTGCAACGCAAGATTCGCGGCACAGGTGAACGTGCCCGAGCACAGGCCGCAACGGTATGGTTTTACCTGACTATGGGTGCGTCGATGTTGAACCAGTTGCCCTCCTCTGGCGAAACTCTTGTCGCACTCCGGACACTTGTACGGCTTGAAGCCGGTATGCGTTCTCACGTGAAGCTTCAATCTTTCCTTCAGCGGAAATTCTTTGCCGCACTCGTCGCATTTGAAAATCGGGCCTGCTCCGTGCACGATTTTGTAATGATTACGAAGACCGCCACTACCTTTGAATCGTGCCTCACACACCACGCAGCAATACTTCTTTTCCTGATTCTCTTGGCCAGCTTTGACATCGTGCCCGGCGTTGCCTTCCGCGTATCCTAGCTCCTCCTCGAAGCCGCTTTCGTTTCCATTCACGTTCCTTAAACATGACGAAAGGGAGGAAGATGATGAACATGACGACGACGAAGACGATGATTCAACGATGATTACCACGTTCTCAGGCTCGTCAATTTTGAAGCGTTTCGATTCCATCAAATTGTTACTCTCGCCCTCGCACTTGGTTGAATAACCTACCGTCGCTCTTCCAAATTTCTCTTTCGAGCTTGCGTTCCGAATCGATTCCTCGTCTATAGCATCGCGATCGAATACGTAGATCTCATCGTTCAAGTGGCCAACTTTGTCAAGATCTAGATAAGTAGCCACCTCCACCTGTTCATCACCTTCAGACAAGTAACGTCCTTTCACGTCATCATCTAGAAGAGTATTTCCCTTGATGGTATGTCGATTTTTCAAACCACCGTGACTACCATTGCATCCCTCGTTTTCTCGTTCGCTATTCTCGTTAGCATCCACGATTCTTCTTCTCTTCGCCGGTTTTCTCACGCGGCCGACCAACGAGTTTACATCGACGCGTTTCCTCTTCCTCTTTTCCATCCTCGACTCACCATCGAACGGTCGTACGTCACGTTTTTCCTCCACGATTCCGATACAATCCATCAGAGTTTTACCGTGCCCCTTGATTCTCTTTTGTACTTTGCCAACCCGCCACTGTTTCTCATTGTCCTGCTTCCCCTGCTCGGCATGCTCGAATCTTTCGTAATGAAGTAAATTCCGCGAGCCGAGTTGCCGCTCGGCATCGCTATAGCCATCGATGGCTGTGAAACTTCGTAGTATCTTTAAAGCATCCGTCGCGTTTGCATCCATATTCTCGTCTTCGAAAGTCCCATTTTCACGGATTTGTGATTGTTTCACGGGTAATAATTCCGTCAGTTGAACTTCTTCTTGCAGGATTTGCTCGCTACCACTTAATTGGCTTAAAATAGTTTGTTGCACGTTGAGCGTAGCCATTTGACTTTTGCTAAATTTTTATCGACACAGGCGATTGCAATATTCGCCCGCCCCCCAACCCTAAAAGCACCCTTAATGTACCTCTCGCGAGCCCCTTGGCCCTCTCTCTTTCCGTCTCTCCGCCTTTCTCTCTCCGCTTCAAGAGACTTCGATGCTCGATTCCATTTATCGAAACGCGTAACGACCGCTACTTCGGAGACACAATCGGGCGGTTTTGCAACGGAACGAAGCGTTCTACATAAGCTGGACTCTGGCTACGATGAGGGCCCTCCGTTTACTCCATATAACAAGAGCTAGCAACAAGAGAGGCAAGGAAACGTACGCGTACGTTCGTAAAGTAGTAGCTACAGTGAGTTATCGCGCTCTTATCGTTTCGATATTCCCTCTCTTCTCGCTGTCCGTCTTATCGCCATCCGCCCCTCTCTTAGCACAGCCTACAGCATTCAATTTTTACTCATTGCTTCGAACAGTTGTATATCAAGTGAGCCATCGCTAGCGCCGTTTTTATCGTTACGAAAATCGTTCAGAAAACTGCAAGACGTATGGGGAAAAAGCGGAACGAGAGGACATAGCTTTGCAGAAGCGTAGATAGGCGTGTTCTCTCTTCCCTCTTACTTACGGCATCGATGCGCTGCAGCAACGTTCCTTCTCGCGTGCCAGCTTTCTGCAAATATGCACGTGCTTGGTGCGCGCATTGGAATCACCGAGATGGCTTGAAGGATACCGGAAGAAGCAGAGCAGCAACGCCAGAAGCGGCAAACTACATGCCGCGTTGACGTGTCGAACGATTACCGTTTGGGACAGTCGAGCGAAGTGGCTCCACGAGACTTGTGCCCGATGCTTTTTGATCGAAAGTGTATTCAGGTTGACGAGGAGGGACGCATTATAGATCGGGGAACAACTGCGGCGGCGATCGAAGAAAAAAACGACGCACCTGTTAGGTATCGTCGACGCTCTTCGTCACGACGATCGACTGAATAGACTCTCTGTCTATTCTTCACGATTATACGCCGTCTCCTCGACGGCGATTGCGCGCCTTTTTGCACGCAAGCGCAATTCGCGGTCGATACCAGTGTGATTTTATCCCTCCGCGCAGTCAAACACCCACCCTCCACCTAGCTTTCGATTCTTCCCGTACCTGTTTAGTTCTTTCAACCCTCCGCCAACGATTCCACCCCTGCTTGCAGTTTTTAGTCTTTCACTCTTGCGACAGTATCATTATTTTTATCTTCGTTACACCTCCACTTACTACCCTACTCTACATATGGATCATTCGCGCGACCGTTTCTTTGGTAACTTAAATATTCTCTTTGGCAATGAATTGTAGCGCGACCGAGAAGTTTGAATGATATCAGGGTCTAATTACCTGTGCCGTTCGCGGGTGATTTTCTCCGGAAATACGGCTATCCACGTCGCAGAACTTTGCTGGAAGGGTCTCGGCAATACTCGCGATTCAATTCGCTTATCATTCTTCTGTATTTACTCTTGAACATTTCCAGTTGAACGTATAATCTCTCCTTATCTCGATGCGTCATAATTTCCTTTTTAAGGAGTAAGCAAGTCCTCCTTTTCTGACTAGATTTCGAGGCGATTTAACTGCGCCAGCGAACGTACTGTTTAGTTACTCATACTTTCACCATTACGTGGTTCTTATTGTTCTTACAATTGCAAATAGGCTACTTACTCCCATCTTTGGATCACTGTGTGTTAGGGCGCCCAGGCTTTGTCCCTCTCAATCGGTATTTCGATTAGCGGAAAATGCGAAGAACCAACAATCATCTGAAAGCAATACAGATGCAATTTCCTTGCTGGCTTCCAGTCGGAAAATGTTAAACTATGCTTATTAATAAACTAACCATCGACTGATATCAGTTTCTAGTTTGTTGCCACAAACGAGGATACAAGGGGTATAATTTTGTCAAATTGATAAAAAGGCCGAAGCACATCCCTGATCACTGTCCATTATAATTAATAATTCAGAATTTCTAGAAATTCTAGTTACGATACTTTTGTTTAACTGATCGCGTTTGTATTTTGTATAGAGTCTAAATTGGTCAAACCAAGAATATAAATTCCAGCGTTCGTCTACAATTTTCCTCTATTTTTTAAATTACTAATACAAATTTTGCGTACATCCATATTATTCCCCTGTCTTTGTAAGTGTGAAGGGAATGCGATTTCGTAATTTACGTACGTATTTAGTTTTAAGGACAATCTTTGTCGAGCGTTAATTATTTGAGAATTAATTTCAACACTTTCTACAACCCACATCGACATCATCGTCATCATCGTCGATTGACCAACTTCTCTACATGTACGAATATTCAATTTAGTTTTAAATATGTATTAAATAAATTATTTAAATTCTGTTTGTAGCTTACCGTCCTCGCCGATAGTCTTTCCGCTATTCGCTAATCATTCAGAATCGAAAACAATAGATATCACATTATGCGCGTCGATTTTTAACCATTCCGGTCAATTTCTCCGATCCGTTCTCGTCTTGGTTCCATCAGCCTCCTCGAGTACATAATGTACAGGCTTTATATTACGTCACTTCCTTACAATGCATGGGTCAAAGGTAAGAACTATAATTGAAAAGATCGGAACCAAGATTGAATAAATTTAATTTTCATTAAAAAAGATGTCTTTTTATCAGATAAATTCGTGAATTGGTGGTGAATATTCTCGTTCGTACAGAAACAGCCGCCATAGAGCTTGTGCTCTGGTTTCATCGCGGCGCGATATGTGTGTACGCCGCATTGAACTTCCCAGTCTCGAAAAATACAGCCCGCTAGTATCGCGAGACTTGGTCGCGCAACCAGTGCGAATTTCCCGCCAGCTGGGCTTTCACTCGGTTGACCGAAACGTCAAACGGAGCGAAATTTTTGTGCAACTCATGACAATACAACTTTTACTCACCAAACTCCAGGAGCCTCGCTATTTCTGCTATCACGGCAAGAAAAAGTTCTTCCTCGCGAAGCTTCCGCTGAACCCTACCCTCCTACCGCCATCTTCGTATCACATTCGACTCCACTGATAGAATTGACCAGCCAAATAGAGGGGCGAAACGATCGCAGCGTACTGCACTGTATCGCACTCTTCCAACAGATGGCGCGAGCGTGGGCGGCCGGCAGAATCTTATTTTTGTACGAAATGGAACAACCGCACGCGTAATTATATTCTCCAATTATACAGACAGTAAGCCCTTATTTATCTTCCGTTTCCCTTTGTTACAAGACAACTTCGTTTTTCTAAATGATTTTCTTGTAAATTAAGAACACAAGAACCGCGTTCTTTGCGATTCATGTGCCAAGAGTTTTTTAAACTCGAGTTTGATTAACAAAAATTTAACTTGTTTTTACTAGCTGCATGATCAATAATGATACCCTGCATTCAGTTTGTATCGTGTGAATAATATCAGGTGAATAATAATGTTTTTAAGGTTAGAGGGGGAGTTGGGAGGGCGATTTAAAAACGGGAGGCAGCGCCATTGTTGGCGCGGCGAACGACCGACGGCGGAAACAGACGAACTATATTAGGTTGGAGAAAGGAAGAGCGAGTCAGACGCGAGTAGGAGCTCGAACGGGACGGATGGTGTGTGGACAAGTGTAACACGAAGACTAGAAAAAGAGAGGGACCTACTACTCATTAACGATTCTGCTCAATTTTTGCTCAGCTGATAGTTGGACCAGTCTTCCCTTGGATCGGAGTGCAAGACCAAATGGTTCGCGAGTGATGCGTTTTCGTAGGCTCGACAGATTTGCTCTGTCTATGCCTTTGCGCTCCGTTTTCTCACGACCATTCCTTCGCTCAGTCGCTTTTTTTTGGAGGATCGTCCTGCGCTCAGCATCAGAATTGTAACGCTGTGAACGAACATCGAGTACTCTTTCACGTGAACAGCAAGAAACAACGGAAGGAACGACGTAACAACAACGACGGTAACAACACAACACGTGACGTGATCACTGACATTTCGTTCCCCATCGCCTGTGTCGCGTGTGGCTACCACCAGTTGCGTGTTGCGTAACAAACGATTTTACAACAGCCACCTCCGCTAGTGTTTCTACAAAACATCGATACAGATTAAGGGACATTAGGCATCACCGAATATTGGCAGACGTCGACGCTATTACTACAAACTTGGTTGCTAAGGGTAAGTGCCCGATTATGATTCTTAAAGTAATTGTCGAGTCACGATACTTCATTAAATGTCTATGAAGCATTGGATCACGCAGCATAGAAACGCTTTGTACTAACAAATCTTTCAACCATTCGGCAAAAGTTATTTCTACATGTACAAAGGAATTGAGAATGAAGAAATGTTACAATTTTGTGGTAAACAATCAGAGGTCGAGCGACACGCGCACGTTTTGTTTACATTGCGATTCTTCGATACTCATTCTGCATTTTCCCCTCCGCAGTGTCTGGAAACCGGAAGGAAGGGCAATGGAAAACAATGATCGTTTAACCTTTCCGTTGACATATCGACTCCACCGATCAGCAGTGTTTTAAAGGGGATTATTATTAAGGAACTTTCTCCATTCCCCTTTGCAGTCTCTTGAATTGTTAAAAAGTGAATCAAATTGACTTTTTAAGTAGGCTAACGCACGAACTTGATCGCGCGTATCTGCGTTCGTTGAGCGCTCGATAATAAGCATCGAGAAGTAGATTGGAATGACTTTTAGTTATAGAAAATTATAGATCTTCGTTAAGTATTGATTCAGGGAAAATGCTGTACCGTCACGAGGTTGATTCGATCGCAAAATAATATTAGCCAGTACCGTCTTTGTAAGTAGGATCGTCTGGAATTATCGCGTGCAACGACTATACAGAAAAGTAAATAGTTCCACAGGTGAAGAGTTTCGATTAACGATTGAGAATCACTGTTTGTACGAGTTTCATTAATCTGGCCAGGCTGCTGGAGCTTCGGAGCTGTATCGTGTCTACTTGCGGCCGATATCACGCGTTTTCTTCCACCACGTGTATAGCCGTGCTTACGATAGAGCCGAGCGTCGAATGTATTCGCACGCGAGCTCTTTCATTCGTTCTTCTTGTGCTTTTTATTTCTTCTCGTCTCGCTATTCCTCTTCGTCTCCCTTGTCTTTCGTTATCTTTCCTTCGCCTTATTTTCCTCAATGAGAAGAAACATTCTCGAGATTGATCAGGGACAGAAAAATTGATAAGAATGATAGTATTTGTGGATGAGTGAGGTAAAAGAGGTCTTTCGGCTAGCCGAGGGTGTTCACCTTTCGCTTGTAAGCTCCTATGCAAATAGTAGATAATTGCAATTTAATAAAGATATACATATCGTTGCAACATGATTCAGGACCTACACCTCGCGTAGAAATGTGGGCAAAGGATGTGTGTAGAACGGCACGGCAACTGAACTCCTCCTCGGGGTCTACATAAATCAGAAACTCAGGGTTTCAGCTTAGCTCAAAGCGCGATACCTGAAATTTAGATGCACTCGGTGTTCCAGAAGCAATTTCGCTGGAAACAGGTTTATGAAGTTCAGAATTGGGACAATGTCTCGTCGCATTGTTGTTTCCCAAGCAAGAGTTAATGCTACGAGAAATCCTGTATCGTTAATTAATTGCGGGCCTAATATTAAAATTAATTATCGATGAGAAAAAAAGCACGAACGGTAGATCGAAGTAGGCGGGAGTAATTTTTCTGTCAGCTGGTAGCTGGAACTTTCGATTTCGGTCGCGGCAAACCATGGGCTCGTCTGCGTGAAAGTGGTGTGGAACGAAATGAAAAAGAGGGAAGAGGAGTGGAATAAAAAAAAGGAGAACAGGGTATCCGGAAGGGTAGCAGCGGCAGCTCATCTTCCGTGAATCCACCGGGCCACTGACTCTCGTCTTCTGTTGCATAACGACTTCATCCCGTTCGAATCCTCATCGGAGAGATGCGACTTGAGAGTCACTGGACCATGTACCGGTTGTTCCACTCATGGAATGCGGACTAGCTCATGGTGTACGCGTACATGTACATTCACGTCCGCATCTTATCCGTATTGCTTCCACTTATACACACTTGCGCGCTTGCAGAAATTAGAGGCACGACCGTGTGCACGCATCCTTTAAACGATCTAGCTTTTATCATTAGGATTGCTCCGGTGCCCCGAGAGAATCGCCTGTCGAAAACGATTGCATTTAAAAAGCTCTTCTTTCTTCAACTGCAGTTTCGAGCTCGCACGCTTCCCGCTGCTGGCACGAAGCAATCGGTGTTCGAGGATCGGCCAAGTCGGTCTCGTACTCCGGAGCAACGACGTCGTGAATGTGCTCCGTTCAAAGTTTAGTCGTTCAAAGTCGTATCTACGATGTGCGGGAAAAATTGAAATCTCGAATAACGAGAATACATTTATAAACAATCGGAGGAAGTCGTAGCGCATAAATATGTAGAGTCAGCCGGCTGCAGGCTGCGGGGCCACTGTATGCAAATCCAGCCTACCGGTTATACGTATAAGTTACATTACCCGCGAGAGCACGGTATATGCATTTGATTTTTAAAAGTCACTATTTGGAAAGAAGGGAAGAGGAGAAGGAAACGAGAATCACCAGCTGCGGCTTTCTCCAGCCGCGTCGCCATAGGGTAGATCGGTTCCACCGATGGGATCTCTCGTCGATCGCTTTTTTTTTAGAATTAATGAATAAACGTTTGCGCGAGCTTTATTTTGCACCTGGCAAAGTTATAATCCCCGCGCGGCACGCGAGAGTTCATCTTCACTCACGGCGACCCGCGATATCGGAGTTAGAGCGTACACGAACCTGCAACTTACCGTTACTCGCGATGAGTCACTCAAAGTGCTAGTACTTTTCGAGAACTCTGTATGTAGCCAGTGGCAAAGGGAAAAGGATTACAAAGAGTCCGCAGCTCCCCGGTCCATCCCTCGGAACTTTGATATTTCCTAATCGTCATTCTTTTTTCTCGGCTCTAACGTCCATCACCGTGTTTCCTCTCTTGTTGCAGAAAGATTGCAGCCGGTTGAACGAACGGGGGTAAAATCGGCTGGAGAATGGCGGCGGGGACGTGCCAATTAGTCTGAAGAGAAATTCAAAGAGATTCGAGGGTGAGTATATTACAACTTCCCGTCGAACTTGACTCGGTGCACGAAAATGTGCAGCTCATGACGATGCTTTTTTGTGCCCCTTTTCTCCATGATCGATAGCAGCTCGTAACTTTCCAACAGTAGACATTGGTAAACCCTTTCGGATGTACGCCGTCACTGTTTATCAGGTTACAAGTATACTTATGCATCACCCGTTATCTGACCGCGCTTATTATGCGCCTTATCGCCCCCGCTTCGACGAGGAAAAGCCATAAATTTAATAGATCTGCTCCTCCAGCGTAGTCCCATAGCTGTACAGAATAGAGGGCATGCTATTTTGTGCTTTCCTTCGTCTACCAAAATGCATACCTGCCCCTATGGATTTGCAGATAGAGCAATGGGCAAAAGATTCTCGTGTATCGAATAAAACGCAACAGGGCAACCCATTGACGGAGAAAAATGTTCCCTCGAAATCACTGGGAGCATAAAGCACATAAAGACGTTATTGTCGTTGATTATTCCATCGCATTGAGTCACGGTCAATCATGATTCGAGGATGAATTTTTCGTTATTGGATCGAAAGTGGCCGTAAAAGATCACTTGCATTGTAGCACTTGTTGCATTACAGCGACGTGATAGCAACGAGATTAAATCCCAAAAAAAGATAAGTAGCATTGCTGCACGGTGCCGACCTGCTTCTCCGTCTTATTATCGCAGAGCGATTCGATTTCGTTAGTCGATTTCACGTTCTTTCCTCCTTGTACCGCGTAAACAATCTGCCATTGGTAATAAGAAATTATCGTTTCGCTCGTGACAAGTGTAATCGAATCGCCGACGGCGTGAAATTTTCCACTGATCCCCTGCCGCTGCTTCCTTGCTTGTCGCTCTTGAAATATGCATTCTACTGGATGATAATTAATTATTATACCAACGGGACAGCCTCTCTTATCCCCGGACCTTTTGTTTTTCGCAATAGATAAGACAGAGAGTAGGTAATATTTTCAATGCGGGGCCTAAATCTTCGGAGCAGAGCGTGCGTGAATCTACTGCCAGGCTGCACATCCACATTGCGCTCTATCTCGGCCTTCGAGGGCCGATTACCCAAGGAGATTTGTATCCGATGACGGCAACGATAACGATAATTAACCAGCCATTTAATTAGGTTGGTTAATTAATCGTTAAACGTGCGTACACGCCGCGATACGTCGCAAGATATGTACGCGCGACGCAACCCGTTCTTCCTACTCGATCGCGGTTCACAAAAACGGGAAATCATGTATGCCGATAGCGAAAAGGAGTATCGGTTACCTATCCTATGTTTTTGCAGCCCGTTAAACGTTTAATCACTATCGGGCGAGCCCGCGAAAGGATCGTGCGCAACAAAGTACGAATAAAAATTGCCGTTTCGCTCCGGCAGAGTCGCGCATTCGCCGTTCGTCGTTGTATTCGATGGAATTACCGGTCATTAGAATGCCAAGGCTCCGAAGAAGAAGGTGATTCGAGGAAAGGTACCCGTTAATGGGCTACAACCCTTTTGCACGGTTAAATAAATAACTGCTCCGACGCCGCTGCCGCCGTCGCATCCTGGCCGTGTAATTACGCTCGCGGTATAGAAGTGTACATGTAACGCGGGTACGAGTTTGCTCTACGTGTGGTTGGCGTGCATTCTGCGAGTACATAATCGGTACGGAAAAGAAAGAAGGGGGAGGAACGAATGCGAGGTTTCTGGTATGCCGTTTCTAAATTATACCCTCGAAAAGAGCGTCGGATCGCGGATGAGAAGAGCTTCGATCGAACGCGATTCCGTTCTCCAGCTTCTCGCATACCGCTCGAACGGTCGACCATCATCGCCTTCTCTCAAACGCTGGACGAATAACACGTATTTCGCTCCCCTTTCTTTTTCATACTTTGCATGCAAATAAAATCGCCCGTTCTCGATTTCTAATTTTATCACGACTGCTGGAAAAGATGTCTCGCGTAAAGGAATTCCCGCGCCCGCAGGAAAGAATTGGACACGATATTCCGTGTTCTGGCCAGCGTGTACACATAAGCGCTCTAAGAAAGGCCAATAATTAAGGTAATGGCTACTTTTCAAGTGGATTTCCGTGTGGCTCGATCTGCACTGCCTTTCCACCGATTATGGTCACGAACAACCATGGTGTCTTGCCTCGTTCCCGATCTTCCTCCCTCCTTTCCCCGGTTTCTTCCGGTTTTCATTCAGCCTCCCTTTGCATCTTATCACACCCCTACTATTCCGCACGATCAAATTGGTCTTTTGCTGACCCGACAACTTGGACAGTGCGTCCGTGTTTGTATAGAATTTATCTATAACATAGGACATAATAATTATAATAATTTGCGAGGGGGGCGAATGAAGGATATAGGAAGGGGAGGAAAAGGGAAGGTAGAAAAACGGCGACAGGTAAGGAACGCGTACCGCGTCCGGCAATCTGGTAGAATGAAATTTGAGGGGTGTAATTTACGCTGGTAACAATAGTCATATGGACCGTGCGGTATAATCTTGCCGACAACATGGTTCCGATTCTTCACGAGTCCTGGGAATTCTTGGTAGACGGGGTTCGAGCATGTGCGCGTGTGTGTAGACACGTGGAGCAACCCTTTCGCGATAGGGATCGACGAAATCAGGGGATATCGTGAACCCTTGCGCATCGGATGTGTTCCTGTAATAAAACGTTTGATCGTGAAAGGGAAAACGTTTGAAGAAAGAGTACCAATGTTCCTCTTCCTTCGTTTTATTCGAGAAACTTGATTTTTATCGTTACTGTCGTTCGTTACGCACCCAAAAATATTTCGGCGAGAAAAAGATTCTCAGCGGTAGATAAGAAAGGTTTGACATCCGAGAATATATTATTCAGATAAGGGTCAAAGATAAAATATAGTTTACATAATCACGTGCATCCTGAATGCATCGGTGGTATTCCGATGTTTATCATCTATTTATGGCCCTCCTTTTTTTATTGTATGGACATATTCAGTCCATTTGGAATCTCTCCTGCTTCACATTCATCTATTTCTGAACGATGATGCACAGTGGCAACGAAGTGTAGCAAAGAGGAGCACGAGTGCTCCATTCTTCGATCATTCTTGAAAGCGAATTTTTTCTTAAATGACACGTGAGTTGCATGGCTCGCGCTATCAAAGAGGCTGCTTTGCAAAGGAAATTCTAATTGCAAACGGGCAAGAAAGGAAGGGGTAAAGCAGTAGATGGAAAGGGAGAGATATAATATTGGGAGGGGACGAAGCAAACATGTTATTTTCTCGTTCGTGTTGGTAGTGGCGACTCGGTATCTGATCGGTACCATCCGCTTCGATTGGTCCCGACTGAATTTTAACCCGTCCCACTGTAGGAGCGCGAATCGTTCCGATCGACCAATCGGCATTTTAACTGATAATGTAGGCCATAATTAACGTGACTTGTTAATGAGTTCAGCCGAGCAGCCACGGCGACTGAATGAAACAGCATCGTGAATGTTTAGTCGTAGTTGTTTCACGATCGGCTCGCGATCGATTTTTCCGCCACGTAGACGTCGTTCGTTCGCCGGAAGTCCAAGGAATCCAACGTGGAATCGGCGGATCGGCATCGTAGTATCGCGATCCAGTTTATACCGAAGGAGTAAGCCCCCTCGTATTGCTACATGCATCGTACACCCGACTCCATCAGCGATCATCCAGTTTTCTTTTCGTATTCGAGTGTTTAACAATGTTGGCGTTGAGAATCTTGAGAAAAGGAGATATTTCCTAAAGTAATTCTACCCTAGTTAACTCGATGTCTGGTATACTAAGTGGATGCCGATTCCGGCGGATCGTCGGCTTCGCCTCGCAAAAGCTCGCATCGTTGGTAATCTCGTTTAACAAATGAAAGGTTAAACGCAAAATGTCGTTCGAGGCAAAAGACCTTAACCTTTGGGACAAGTTGGGAGAACAGGCTGACTGGCTAGTTGACTGGCCGCCACGATTTGTGCCGAGGTTTTATCGCTAACGCGATTAACACAGTCGTAATGGCAGAGACTGGAGTACCAACGATGCGTGCTTCTGATCTTCGATCCCCCGATCTGTTGCAACCAACTTTTGTCGCACCGCCTCTTTATATCGCGCGTCGGGATGAGTAGCTTATTCACCGATCGCGAACATTGCAATTAGAAAGGCCTGCGCTCCTCTCTTCCCTGACTTTAAGCCGATATCGGTCTTTGTAAAAGAATTGTAGCAATGGCAGATCTCCTCGAGTGAGTCAGATACTTTCTCTATCAAATGATACGCTTTACTTTTGCAGTTGGAACGAATCGAGGCGTTTGTTCGTTTGATCGGTACACAGGATGGTGCTGGTGGTGAACGGGGTCCTACAGGAGGACATACCGACGGACAGCAGGTCCCTGTACGCGGCCCATCCTGTATATCGGGAAACGGCCGCACAACTTCACTCGATGCCAGCTAAATTGGTGGGGCCGATGGGTCTACTTTACGTTCGCCAACGGGAAATGGCTGCTACTTTGCCACACGATAGTAAGCAATAATCTTTTACGAACGCTTGGCGCAATGTCTTTTGCCACTTCTTAAAATTGCACGGGGTACTCTCGCTTGTAATTAGTTTGAAACTAAATATTCCGATCCATTTTTTTTCTTTTTCAGAAAACGTGAGCATTATCGGTTCGGACGATATGACTACCTGCATCATCGTTGTTGTTAGGCATTCGGGTATGTCGTAGATGTGTTATAGTTGAGACTACTTGCGTGACGAAGCAAAGTATTTTGCAATGCTTGCAACCCTTGATTCCTGTTGCTTAGGTTCGGGGGCTGCAGCATTGGCACATTTGGACGGGGCTGGTACAGAGGATGCAGCGGCAACCATGGTTCAAAGGGTAACAGAGCTGGCTCTTGGATTTCCAGAGGGTCGTTTAGAACTGCAACTCGTCGGTGGTTATTCCGACCCGAGGAATTATTCGGAAGAACTTTTCTGCAATATTCTTTGTAAGTAATTATTCTGGTCTTGAAGCGCGGAGGAAGAGAGAGTGAGGAGAAAGAAAATAAAACCGAAGAACTGATGCAACAACGATGTTCCCTTTTTTTAGCTGCATTTCACAAGCAACCAGTTGAGATCGATTTGACTTTATGTTGCGTGGGCGAGTTAAACACCACCGTAAGAGGTGGCATTCATTGGCCAGTAATTTATGGTATCGGTTTGAACGTAAAAACAGGCGAGATTTTTCCTGCAACCTTTCCTGACAAAGGACCCGATCAGGCGCTAAGATGCGCCAGGCATTTAACCGGGGGCCAACAGGTGCGTACGTGATTAAGAACGAAGAATTGCTATTACGTATAGATTCAACGATAGTCGTATTATACTCTCCTATTTATCCGACATTGTACAGGTTTTGGATGTTTACGACTGTACCCTTGGATTACTCAGAATCGGTCCATTCAATTATGATCCTCTGAGAGGAGTCGATCTTTGGCTAGCTCAATCCGATCAATTTATTTTACAACATCTTTCGACTTCGCCAGAAGTAGAACTCCCACATTTCGTGTCACAGGTAACGATTTATTCTCTACTTAACTGCAAATCGATTTACTCGTTTGCCTTTAACCGAACAATCTACCATAGGTACGGGCAACGCTCAAATACATACAGGACAATCAATTTCCGGCCGTCACAGTCTTTCGGGATAACAGGCCACATTATTACCGCCGGGACGAAACCACCGGTGTTTGGCAACCCATACGGTATTAGTATCGTCTTGCCACGTTATATTTGAATACTACTTGCCCGAGAAGGAAAGAAAAAAAGACGAGGATCAACTACCGAGATAAAATAGATGTACCATGACCGGTTTATGCCTTACGTCTTATCTTATCAAGTACTGTTCATGGAACATGTTTATTCGGAGTTTTTCATTCGGAAAGTACATTACTCGAAGCAACGGTAATTGCGCATTCATAAGACGTACAAATGACCGTGTGCGATATACTCTTTTGTATAAACTCACTCGTGATTCGTAATTTTACTTCAGCTTTTCGAGTATCGGCACTCTTCTTTAGCGGTCAACTGAATCGTATCGGGATCGAGATGCAGCGGCTTTCGAGTAAAGAAATGGTTGTTAATAATTTCAAGCGATTTCTATAAAGGAGGGTAGTTTAAGTACATGCAAATCACGATGGCTGTTGATTTTAATTCTTTGATAAATATTTAGGTACATTAGATGCAACGAGGTATGATTTGCAAAAGTTTCAATTTAAAGCAGCGTCAAACGCTGCGACATTACAGAGCTTCTCTTGGGTCACCCTGTCCTCGATAATTAAAATAATCGAGAAAAGTGATTACATTCTCCTTCTTACCTTCTTCTTTCTTTTTGTGCGAACGAACATTCCGCTCTTTTCACAAGAATTGTGAACCTAGCGAGATTTAGAGCATTGTAAATAAACGTATCTCTAGGTCGGCCGTGAATTTCCTTGAAACAAAAAGAAAAGGAAGGAATAAAAGGATTCAATCAGTTTAAATTACCAGTTTCAAGCAAAGTAAATGTTTAAGCGTAATGTTATTCGTACGATTTCATTATGGAACCGCTTCAAAAGCAAGGCGACTTGATATGCAATATACGTTAAGAGTTATATCGAAGAACATTACGCTTACTCTTGACCGTGGTATGACTGATTGTGAAGAAATAAACGAATAAGTTTCAACATGAAAGAAAAGGGTCATACAATTTTATTGACGACACAGACGCTACAATTGTTCGTTTTTAGTCCACTTTACGGGTGTGGTAGCACCCACGAACTTTAGTTGCCTGTCCCATTTGCTCGTTACACGTTTGCGCGCAATGTTTTCACCCTTCTTCTCTGCCTCTTTATTTCCCCCGTTCTGCAAAAGTGATCATCTAGCAATATTATGTGGTGATATTATTTATAGAATAAAGATGGATTAAACATTTTCATAATTATTGTTAATCATCATTCTACCGACAGAAAATCTAATCCCGAAGTAATAGATAGATCGTAAGTAGTAAGGACAGGGATAAGTCGGACAGTGCAGTGAGAGCATTTCGCTACAATAGCTTTCTCATTTCCGCCACTTGAAATTACTTCAGATAGCGATTAATTGATCGTATTTCTAATGAAAAAGAGCAACTTTATCGGCGGCCATTCGCATGCCAGGCCAGTTGGCTCGAGGGGTTGTTATTAATTCTGAAAGACTCTGTCGGTTGGGATGGGAATAACAAAAAGAAAAAAGGCTGGAAGCATCGTTAATTTCATTGAAGGAAGATATTGAATTGATTGGCTTATTCCATAAGTACGATCGGCCATATTATCAGAAAATAAATAATGCTGCGCACGCTCCTTAAAGGGTAGTTGATTTTCGTAGTACTCGGCGGCTAACGCGGCTCACAACAGAAGGGGGTTCAGTATTGCCTCGGCAGCGGCTAGAATCGGAGCTAGATCCATTTTATTCTATCGCATTGTTGCACGCTGCCAAACACACATATCCATCCTATATTGCATCGTAGATTCGGATTCGTTTCCATCTGTGCCGATGCCGTAATCCATTCTGTATTCGTACCCGCATCTCTATCCGTTTGGTAAGTCGTGTTTCCAGCATATTTTCAATAATCCACGAGTAAGCTGTTTCGGAGCGTCCAAAAATTAATTTTTCATTTATGTACACGCGCATCTAGTATACGCTGTATACGTAATACGTTTCGAATCGGAGCGCATGGTAATTACAAGTTTGTTCAATTTCGACTTCAAGTACGAAACTTCGCGCATTTGCCTGAGTTTTTAACATAGTATAAAAGGGTAAAACTTTCTGTCGGCATCGCTTGGGTTGCCCGGTTAAATCGCCCACATTTTCATCGACCGATGAAATAAATTAATTCATACGAGCACGCAGGTGTACACACTGTAAGAGAGAAAAGAAATGAAAGAAGAAAAAAGCCATGCATTCGTTGATATTAACACTGAATAAGTGGTTGACTGCGTGCGCGTTCGTTTTACGAGAACATCCGTGGGCACCTCTTTATTATCACGATGATTTTCTCTAGCTTATTGCTTGGGCACCATCGCCATGGTACCGCTTAATCTTGTTATCCTTCTTTCTTTTTTCTTTATACACGAAAAGAATATTCGAGCTATCGGTCGATTTATATTCACAGAAATGCTAACTTGCTGAAAGAGATAAAGTGGGAAGTATCGAAATTCATTAAAATATTCTAGGTTGCATAGCTACGCCAGGAGAAAACGTATCTCGAGGTACATGTCTTTGCGGCGCATTGCACGACCTTAATATCGCCAGTTTACCGTGGTCGCTGCGTTTTTTTTTAACATGGATAGTGTTTTCTCAGCAGGGATGATCCGTAATCTTACGTCATATTGTGTTTTCTTCAGCGATCCGCCTCAACAAAATTATATCCCCTTTCGCCCTTTTATTCTGCGTCTGTCTACATCCAACCTCCCTCCGTCACCCTCTCTCTAAAATTTCGTCGCCACGTCTGACACACACAAAACAGTTTTACTACGCAGACCGCTCTCAAAATATGCTTCATCTGTCCGGCCATTCGACCCCTGACATTAGTGAAAGTTCGAGCATTGCTTCTTACGCAGAAAACTAATATCAAAGGAAAAGAGAGATGAATATAATGATTGGAAAGCCAATGCTCGATGCAATCTTTAGAAAGCGAATACCGCGTTTAGCCGCGTCCGACCGTAAAGGAACTATTTCCCTGGTAGTCACGCACCCCTGTCGGCTCGAGCGCCGACCTGTTCCACTGATTGGCAAACTCGTGGATAAACCAGTGCGTTCAACAGGACTTCTTCTGTTTCGAGCAGGATTCCGATACGTAAGGTGGTTGCCGATGCAAAAAAAAACATGCTGTGGAGCATTCGAAAATGAAATTTCGTCGAAAAGGTAAATCCATCGATCGTGGAGGCGGAGGATCGATCGGTGGGACCGATCGAGCGGAAAACAGAACGCGATACCCGGCAACTTTTCCAATAAACCAGCTTTCGAAAGCGGCTAAAAGGGACGAGCGGAGGTGGACGGTCGTGGTAGTAGAAGGCAGAGAGCGATGAAAAAGAAAACGATGGGACTATCCCGCGGTGGTACGAAGGGGTGGACACTGGCGACGTAGAAATAGATCGACCAACAACGCACGTGTACTGGCTTTGATCGTTTCACGCTAGATCGGCTCCGATATATGGAAAGCTCATCGCTCTTTCCCGCGACCGCACCTCGTGCACCTTCAATTCTAGCGTGCCCTTAAATCTACTGTACACGCGTATCTTTAGCGCATCGAGCAACTTTAAATCGAGGCGGTCACGTATTGCTCGATATACCTGCATTTCAAAGGATTAGCGGCGACAAGAGCGAACAACAACTTCGACGTATACACACACGGTATTTGTTGCAATTGAAAAGCTAACTGGTTCAAGCGAGATACGGCAGTGTATCAACTTTCGATGCGCAGGGGACACGATTTTCCTATGTCGCGTGCGAATAAAAGGTTCGAGGGTCGCGCGATAGGGTCACGAATACGCAGGGGTAACTCAATTAATTTTTATATCGGCGAATCGTTTAATTCCTCTGAAAGGGACCAGCTTTCTAATTACCGCGAGCACGACTGGAGGCTGCCGCTTAAAGACTCGGGTTTGTCTCGGATTTAAATTAGAGCAAGATCGATATAGACGTGCCGCGACGTTGGTTTATCGTCAAGATTCCGCAACGCTTGGTTGCTCGTGAATCGAGCGCGACTATATGCGAGCGGAAACGAGATGCATCTCTTCCGCAAAGTTGATTTCACGCGCAAGGAACTCGCAAACGTACGCCGACGAAACTATGAGTCAAGTTCCTCCTTTGGCTCTTCAGCTTTAGCTAGGAGAACGAGGCTACGCGGTCTCTTCGAACCCAGATTCGATCTTTTCAATGATTCGTTTGCCCCGGTTTGCTTCATCACCTTTCGGTAATCGTTGCAAAAGTTGCGCAGCTACCGATTCGATAATCATAGTCATGCATCGCATATTCATATACAACCTTTTTTAACGACATATTTTTAATTGGACAGTGGATACTCGTGTCGCGAGTATTCGAACCGAAAACGATTGAGAATACGCAGTATCGGACATGCAATACGATATACGGTGCCGCTCCTCATTTTGTTATGCTTGCAGGCGGAAGTGCAACCTCGTCCAGTGTGGCTGTGCCATCGTGTACAGTGTTTGTACCTTTAACAGCTGATGCGCTAATTAGTTTACTGCATTGGTGGCTATTAACGAGCCCGTGCCGTTAACGAGAGCTCGTTTCGCGAGCCATCCGGAAAACCAATCGGTCCACGGGCTACGCTTACACGGTTTTTGATCTCCTCATACTAACCGATTACACATTTCTTTTCCAGCCAAAGTTCAAAAGCATCGGCGAGATCGAGCCTACGGAATAATCATCCAAACATGTTCCATCGTACTCGCGGCACAACGTGAATCGATCGAAGAAAGGGACGCAGAAGGCAAAAGCGAAAGCGGCAGGAAACCGTCGAAGAAACAGAGGGAAAGCTGAGATTTCAATTTGACGAAGCGGTGGGTGTCTTGCAGGCAGCAGCGAATCGGTCAACCGTCCATCAATGCCGTCTTGAACTGCGGTCGCCCGTTTGCGTTCGCTATCGCGTTCGCCTTCTTCGTCCTTCCATTCCAACCGCCATCCCCGCTTGCCATAAATCCTGTTTTATTCCCTTCCGAAATCGAATCGCAGTACACAGAGATCGAGGGAGCTGCGCGAAATGGCCGATAACGAAAGAATCAGGCTGGTGGTGTTGGGTGGTGCCGGAGTTGGGAAGAGCGCGATTATACGCCGTTTGCTTGGCCAAGGATTCAGCGAAAGGTACAGGCCTACCGTTGAAGACCTTTACTCGAGGGAGTGCGTTCTGGGTACGCTCACCCTAAAAGTTGATCTCCTGGATACCGCCGGTAAGCCGCTTTCACGCTTCTGATCCGTTCGATTGCTTCCCTCGTATCATCTCGAACCGCTTCCTTCTGTCTCGGGAGATGCAATTTGAGCGTACACGTTTCCAGGTGACTTACAGTTCCCGGCTATGAGAAGACTGAGTATAGCAACGGCACATGCTTTTCTTCTCGTGTACGCCACGACTTCGTTGCCTAGCTTCGAGTGTCTTAAACGATGCTTCGAGGAAGTCAGAGAACAACGGCCGGACTTTCAGGTATCGTAGAAACTGTTGGAAAGTACAATGACGATGAAATGTTGCTCTCTCAACCCTGTTCAACAGGAGGTACCGATAGTGGTTGCTGGAAACAAATTGGACCTCGCGCCGACACGAAGAGAGGTACCGATCGAAGACGTGAGCGAATGGCTGTATTGCGAATTGCCCAAGCTTCGCGCGAAAATAATGGAATGCTCCGCTAAAGACGATTACAATATCAAAGACATATTCCGTTGTTTCATCACGCTGTCGAGGATCGTACCGAAAAATCATACCGGTGAATCAGACGAGTCTGGCCTTCGACGAAGATGTTCAGCGTATGGATCGCGCAGGTACGCTTGTCCTTTTCTTTTCGCTCTTTCCCCGCCCTTCCTTTTCTCTTTCTTCGTCGTTTCTCTTCTCGCCCCTTCCCTTATCGCACCCTCATATTCTAGGCACGTTGATCGTCGACGGAGGGTGGCCCGTGACTTTGTACATTTCAATATCGTAGTTTGCAAACTCGCGCGACCACCTCTTCATGCGTGCGTACGTTCCAATCATAGTCCGGAACTTTTCAATTAATGGCAAACAACGAATTTCTAATAACACGACGCTGAAACGCCTCCGCGACTCCTCCCCAACATTGGAGGCTTGAAATCAACGCGAAAAACGTTATTTTATTTCTCGCTCCGGAAACTCGTTGCCTCGGCAACGTCTTTGATAGAGGCAGGAGAGCAAGGAATGAAGCACGCGGGCATGATATTTCGCGCAAATGTTTTTCATATATCGTACCAGTAATAATCCCTTCCCTGCATGTAGCTTCGTTCGCCAAGAAACACCGAGTATTATAGAAGCGATCGAATCGATAGGTCTGGCAGTCCGCACGGCAGAACCGGAAGCGCCGGCCCCGGGGGTAATTCTCAGCAAGTGATCGCCGCACAAAGCTCGAACGTAGTCGCCATCAGTGAGGAGACGAAGAGCAAACCGCGCAGCCGTAGCTTGATTCGACGCACCTCGCGGAAAACCAAACAGCAAATCCGGGATTCTCACACGGATGACTGCAATATCTCTTAACTTCTCTTTTTCTCATTTGTATTCCCCGTCCCCTATCCCTTGCTCCTGTCAAACCAATTACCTTTCCCTTCACGCCCTCTCTTTCTCTCTGTATCTTGCATGTTAACGCGTTAAGCTAATAACCGTGAATCTGATATGCAAAGATTAGCGGTCTCTCCTACGCCGTATCATCCGATAAGACCGTACGAGAATATCATACGCAAGGGCGATGAAAGATTTCACCCGCCTCGCTCGTCTAATGTTCAAGACAAACGAAGGACCAAATCGTTACCAATCTTTAATCCTTTCTTTTATTACCCTGTATTTTTTTATGAAAACGAAAATTGGACCAAAGTAAAACTCGCGACTCTACTCGCCGATCTTCAAACGTCCCCATTCCTCGTCGTCCTTCTTTTTTGTAGTTCTTTGCTTTTCTATATCATATATTTTTTAAATATTATATACGCATAGAGATATACATACATATGTACTTCGATCCCGTCCGCAGACTGTTCGTTTCATCGAGCAACTTGGAATTCGGTCAACTGGACTGTACAACGCAATACCGCCCGATCATTCGTACTGACGGGATGAAACATCGATCCCCGCTCGCTCTTAATAGCATCCTGTTTTGCATTTAAATACCCTTGTAAATGCATGAACAGAATGAATCACGATATAAATATTTGTTCGCGTTGTTCAAGCACGTATTAAGAAATTTCGTTATGAATATACACGAAGTGAAGTATTACGACTGTATTGACGAATGTACTTAATTATGCGTATACCAGCATATTTGTGCGTGTATACGTGTATACACAGATAAATATGGGTATCAAAGTATTTTGCAAATGGACTATGGAAAACGAATGAAATATCAGGGCAGTCAGTCCACATTCCAATTGTAATGAAAGTTTAAAATATATTCAACATTGTTGCACATACGATACAGGGGAGTTATATTACAACTCAGAGAGCCAACGCAAATGAGACATAGCTCACGAGGAAATCGAAGGGACGTTCGAATTTGTATCTGAATTACAACTATTGTCGGTTTCTTCGAATAAGCACTTGTAATATTGAATGTAAGGTTGATAGCGTTCTCCATTCGTAAAGGCTGCTGCGTTGTGCGAATGTAAGTTGCGCTGTTTGAAAAACTTGAAAACTGAATAAAACAGTGTCGCATCGCCAGTTGCCTTCGCAGCTTCCAAAAATTTTCTATCAGACACTTGATCCACCATGCCGGCAGACCGTACATAACTAGAATGTAGAAATAAGAGAGTACAGTCGACACGAATCATGCATCGAATTAGTGCATGAAGATGATGTTTACCGCAGTGCTGGAAGTATGTGTCCCTTCGACAGGAGAACTTCGATTATTTCTTCGTGCGCGTTTCCCAATCGTTTCAACATATCCAAGGCAAGCTGATGAGCAGCCGGGTACAAATTCTCTAAAGAGAGCAACAGGCATGCGAGTGGCTTCGAATCCGCCACCACATGATACTGTAGCAGCTGATGAAGCTGGTAGTATGCCTTACGCTGGACCAACGTTGTAATAACCAACTCGTGTAAATAGTGTTGTACTGGTATTCCATGTTCTGCTAGGGATCTAAAATGAACCATTGAATAACATAGTTTCTCGCCCGTTTCTGTCCACTAAATTTGATAATTTAGTAAGGAGCAGATACCTGATATATTCCAGAAGCACCCATACGATCATTTTGGGTTCTATCGTATTCTCAGGAAATTTCGATAATATATAACTGTACATGTCGCATTGATCCAATGACAATTTATACTTGTAACTGTCTATTGCCACGCTCACGTTTTTCGCATTACTTTGCAATGGGGTACCCATCTAAATAACCGTTGCATACACAATCGGATTAATGTGTTAATTAGTCGGCAAATCCTACCCGATTTGCATGAACGGAAACAATATAAATTCACATAATCACCTGGTTTTGTATCTCACTTTCCAAGTAATTCCTATACACGGAATTCAGTTTGTCGAATATAACTGGCATGTCCATTAAACTGACAGGCAACTGCGTCATAAAATTCTGCAATACTTCCAGCAGTATGTGCTTCGCGTTTGTCCGTTGCATTAAAAACCCAACGAGCAATACTTTATCAGTGATGAGTTTTACCAAAGCTTCCAGCTTTAATTCAATGTACCTATTATATTGAGCACGCGTATGTAATAAATAAAAATGGTTGTAGCTTTCTAGAGAAAAGGTGAGAATAAAATGTTTGAAAAGGGTGAGACCTACCAGAGGCAACCCAATTTCGCATCGATTATTATGTTTGGTTGAAAGACAACCCAATTGGACGAATCTGTTTGTAGAACGTTAGGAAACAATGTAAAAGATATCAAAGATTAAATTTTTGTGAAACCGACTGCTTATAAAAAGGATACACAGCTGGCACGGCTGATACGTTTGATTCGATAGAGTAGCGCCTGGAACTTTTAGGCTGTACGGTTTGATCGGTTTGGCTGGGGCCACACTAGTGTGATGCATTACAGTACCATCGCTCACACCCGGCAACATAATGTCGAAAATCATCGACGTCTGTAAAAGTGAATACGTTCAAGACTGTGTTCTAGTTATGCAACCGCATTCCATTACTTACTTTCGTTGTCTGATGATGAACGATAATAAGATTATCTACAACGTTAATGGCAAATTTACCACCAACGTCGAGTTTCAAGATATGACTTCTTTTGATCGTTGTCATTCTACTTGGAAAGCAAAGTGTAAGAGCATACAGATTGTCTAGCTAATCGAACAAGATCGATTTTCAATCAATTAAGAACTATGAACGACATACTTGTGTACGGTATATACGTATACAGATGCGGTTCCAGTTGAACGATTAATACCTGCTTGATGCCGAAGTAAGATGATGCATGGCGTTCCATACAAAACGGCCAATGCAACATCTCTTTCATAGACGGCCAATTTGCCTGGTTTGATTGCACCGGGTTCAACTGTAGAAATTAAAATCGTTGTTAACCATTGCTGTGAAATTGTATAAATATTCTTAAGCCCCACCTTCGAATTTTGTTAATTTATGAAGATTGCCAGGGGTGACATGCAATGTCTGCATTTGATTTCCCACTGTGCCAGAGGATAATAATACCAAATAACTTTGCGGGCAGAAGACAAACCAATTTACTCCTAGACTTAAGCATTTCAAAACTCTGACATTTCGTTTCTCTGGGTTTACCTAAAATGATAAAGCTCTAATAGACATGCGTGTATATGTATGCTGCATTATAAGGTCACCTAAATTCCTCTTACTTGAAATAACTCGACTCCATAGTCCGTAACAAACAATATTTCATTTCCATGTGTCCAAACGAAACCTAATATGGTAGCATTTTTTCCTTTACACGACTGAGAGTATTCTACATTGTCCAGCCCAACAATTGGGGAATAATTAATAAATTCAACCGAAGAGTTGTTATGCTGCACTGCTAATATATTCATATCTGGTGAAAATTTGATAGAGATCACTGGTCCCTTATCTTCCATTCGGAAATTTACATTCTGATTGGGTCCCTTGACTAACACGCCAGTCACCCCTCCGGATCTAACTGCAAATACCTAAAGACAAACAAATTTTTACATAGCTCTATTTCTATTTGTGAAGGCATAAATATAAAAAACTGTTATCATACCTGTTGCTTTGAATCATCAAAAAATACATTGGTCAGGCAACTGACCGATTCAAATTTAATTGGATCGGAACATAATTCCAGATAATAGTCGTCGTTATCGCTTTGATCGGCAGCTTCCATTTTACTCCAATAAAGGAAAAACGGATTTCTTACCTGTAACAAATTCTCTTGTAAAAAATGATCTCAATTACATGTCAAAGTGTTTGGATAGAGGATGCTCCTTATACGTACAAATGCATGTGCAAGCTCATTTATCTCATTATGCACTCCTTATATATTGCTGATCCACAGCTTGAAGACAGTATATTCCAGTATTAAAATACATACATAGGAGTGATGCAAATTTACATTAACACGCAACTCAAGATCTTTAAATACAAATGTCAGCTAACTCTTTAATCAACAAAATATTATGCAAACTATTCTGTGCACGTCGTTCACGAAATGTCAGAATCGTGTACGTGGTCCCATCTCGTGTTTGATGTTTGAAAGTTTTAAGTTATTAGCGTGCAATAAATAATAAATAAATGCATAAATGTATTTTCATCACTATCGACGGTCGATGGTCCAACTATGGGAAACTATCGATAATACAGACTATCAATATTTCTCCACCACAACTATCGATAGTATCGTAACGCGAAGCAGGCTGACAAACTTTCACTTCAATACAAAACATGTTCAAACTTGTTTAGAACTTCGTTATGACAATGTGATTAACAACTTTTTATTACAATTACGATCCTTGCTTTGCATTTCAATGGTTGTTGTCGTACAAATATTATAATCAATTGTACCCAAATAAATATTAACCATAGCTTTTTTATTTCCAGACTGAAATACAAGCAATGCCATTAGGAAACGGCAAATTAATAAGAGGCTCGAAGCAATGTCGACTGTGAATGGAAAGTTAAGACGTCAACGTAGTTCACTGAAAGTCAATTTAAGTTGTTCCCCCAACTTAACAAACTCTGACAATAATTCCATTGCTGATACATGCATCGATCGTGGTATAGATAATCCAGCTTCTAATGGATTATCCTTGAAAAACCTAAGTGTAGTTCTAGAAAGAGTAACCATAGACAGTGCTACCTTAACTAAAAATTGTGAAGCATTAAAAAATTCTATTCTAACTAAAACCAATCAAATTTTTGATAAGGAAGACGAATTGTTTCTGAAAACACAAAAAATTCTAAATACAAAGAATAATCGCTCAAATAGATTTCCAGGTAGTGACGCTGAACATGCTATCGCCAAGAATATCTCTCGACATAGCAATGAAGGATGCAAAAGTATTCTTGGTACATCGAAAGAAAAAAGCGAAAATAAAAATATCAATGGACAATCATGGGAAGGTAGACTGACAAGAAGACGATTATTTCATTTGCAACAAAGTTTGATGGATACAAGCACAGCAGTCAAGACAAATGAAAGGAATGATGAAAGAGTTAATAGTCCTATTCTGCGTATGAATAAATCTGTTGCAGATTCAGATTTTTACGCAGGCGAATCATCTTTTTCAGCAGTACCAATCGGATGTTCTACAATGATAATCAATGAGACATTGGACGTAGTGCAGGAAGCATGTTCCCAGAATAGAGATAATATATCCTCTAGCACATTGTATAAAATATCGAAAAGCCCAAACATTCAAAGGACTTCCTTAAACGTAAACACATCTATTGATGCGATAATGGAAAGTAACAGAAGTATTTCCAGGAAGAGAAAATGCAAGGAATCAGAAAATAAACAGCAAAGCATGCATTCATTAGTCTCTGAAGGGGTACAGGAAAGTACGAATTCTATCCGCACTTCATTACAGATGAATACATCATTAGGTACTTCACATAGATTAGAAGATAGCAATGATACACCAAAGAGAAATGCACCTAGCCCACATTGTACAAGAGAAAACAGTTATGATAATCGAAATACAGAAAATTGCAAAGCACAGTCCCCAGCTGAAATAACACTAGGTGAAATTCCTAATAATAACCATAACAAAGTTATATACGACACAATCATTCCGAACAGTTCATCTATCAATAAAAATGATGAAAATGAATTACACGGAGATCAGAATATGAACGTAACATACCCTGATAAAGCAAAGCGTAGAAAGAAATTGTTACCACTTGAAGAATGTTCCCAATTAGTATCACTTTCTCCGGTACAAAACGAATGTTTGCCCCCAGGGCACAAACTATTTAGAAAGAGAACACGCAAGAATAGGAAAAATAGCAGTAATAAAAGAGGAAAGAAAAATGTAAGCAATTTGCCATGTACATTACAATGCGACGAGGAAGAGAAAAATGAAGATGTCGGCGCGGAAAAACAAAAAAGAAAGCCAAGGAAAATAATTAGTAAAAAGATTGTTGTTAAAAAAATTGTTAACGAAGATATTTTTAGGAAACTGGAGATAAACAATGAGTATTTTAAGAAATGTAATACTCCAAAAAGAACCTCATCGAATGATTTTCGGCCTCTGAAAAAATCGTCTGTTGCACAGACTCAGGGGAAACAAGCACAGAGAATAAATATCGTTGTAACAGGTTTTTCTATTGAGTCAGTAAAACATCGTCATTTTTATATTACAATCATCTCATTCAATGCCCCTATAAAATGCTTACATTTAATGCTTTTGTTTCTTTTTTTCAGGGACAAGAGTACAGTTAAGAATGTTGCCAAAGTTCTTGGTTCTGCAAATATCCAGTCACATGTAACAAAACATACAACGCATGTAGTAAGTACGGGTGTCAGGACTGTCAATTTATTACATGGTATAATAAGAGGTTGCTGGCTGGTTGGCCTGGAATGGGTTTTCAAATCTTTAGAGAGTAATAAATGGATAAGCCCAGAAGAGTATGAACTGGTACATTTTTCCAAAGCGGTCATGGTAAACGAAATATGCAATTATGTTCAGATAAAAGTATTAAATCCAAAGATTGCTAACTTAGGTCTTGTAATATTTAGGAAAATCGTAAAGACAGGCAACTCTTTGGAAAATCATATGTCCCAGAATTATTTGCTGCCTGTGGATATATTTACGTACAAAGCAATACAACACCACCTTGCAGTGTATTGAAAGACCTTATAAAAGCTGCAGGTGGTAGTATTATCGAAAACAAAGAGTGTGCAAAAATATTAATTGGCCCAGGAGGTTTGAGAGAATCTTGGATATTAGACTGCATCACATCAGGCGAATTACAACCATGTAATTCCTATCGATCACCATAGGTGGATGTAAATACCAAATATTTCTTTAAGTTATACTACAGTTATTGTAATATATGTACATTCACAATTATGTGTACATACAATGATTCATCGTAATTATGCAATGAACAATTTACTTCTTTTCTTTGGCCATCGTTTTAAGATATTTAATGCTAAAAAAAGATTCAATTAAATTGTTGGAGATTTAAACAATGTTAAAGACGTAATTTATTTCATTTCCATGTGTCTTGCTGTAAACTAGTTCCGACGAAAAAAAAAAAGTGAGAAGGCCAGTAGATGACGGGAACATCTTATCTCTGTCGCAATCATGCTACTAAGGTTGGGTTATGTTTGCGCGTATACTCCCAATTGGTCTTGATGGTACTAGAGTACAATGTGTCAATTTGACACATATTTTTCGACATGTGACTTTGTGTCTATCTAATTGTATGTTAAAAAAATATATTTAAGGAATATGGGCTACGTATACGCGCAGTAAGTAAGGGAATGTAAATATTTGTAAGGCTGTATCCCATTGCTGGCTCTGTATAATTATTCGGACACTTTCTTGGCAATCAGTTTGATTAGTCCACATTTCATTAACTGCACTTGTTGTTTAAATGCCCGATCAATTGTCCTATGCGATTGCTCATTATAAAAACATGCAGCATAAATATGTGTAATTCGATCGCGCAAACGTACCATGCACAAAAAACTCTATATGTACATTATTACAATTGCCTTTAAATTCTGTTAAATAAATTATTAAATTATTGTTATTGCAATTCCAGCCCTAGTTTGCATGCAACACCAACCACAGAGACATGTATTCCAGTCCCAAGGCATAATACAACAATAATAACTGATGTGTATGCAGGCATACCGGAAAATTTGTTGTTAAACTTTCTTGGATTCTTGGTAAAGATTTTATTTCATTGGCTATCATGCATGACATAACTTTAAAAGCATTGCAATTCCTTTGAATTTGCTGGTTTATTGAATTCTAATCTATCTTGACAGTTCCTTCTTATTTTGTTTGGCTTATTGCGTAAAAAAGCTTGGAACTATGGACGTCTCGCATTACTGAAGAAAACAGATGAAAGATGGATGGAATTATTTTATGGGGACAACGATGACAGAGACACAGATGCAATCTGTGTAGAAACTTCTGTTACATCTCATCTTTCGCAAGTCGATAGAGGTTTCTTATCATGGATTGTTACTGCATTCAGAGTTACGTAAGTATAGTGTGCTTTTTATTAAAAAAAACAAAAAAAGATTAATGCGATGTTTTGTATCTATGATTTCAGTGATGAGGAATTATTAAAACGTGCTGGGCCTGATGGTCTGCTATATATATCCTTTGAGCGTCACTTAATTGTCCTGACATGCTTAATGGTAGTTGTGTCCTTGTGCATAGCTTTGCCAATTAATTTCCATGGAAGTATGCAGGGTGACGATGCAACGTTCAGTCACACAACATTATCAAACTTGGATCCAATGTCCACCTGGATCTGGGTTCACACGGTATTAATCTTATCCTATTTACCAGTTGGTGGGTACATCATGAGACATTTTTTAAAAAAGGTATTTTCATTATAATACGAACGATATTAATGATGATAATAATAAAAGAGATTGAATAATGAAAGATGGGTTTCATGTAGGTACGGAATTCCAGACACGGGGGTGAATTGGCAGCAAGGACATTATTAATTAGTGAAATACCAAAGCAGCAATGTGATGTACAGACCCTGACTGATTATTTCAAGTTCGTAATTTGTAAAAATAATTAAAAGAAAATCTATCGTTTCATTTGCTTTTTTATCTCTATACCATTATTCTTTGCAGACAAGGATTTCCCACTTTAACAGTGGAAGATGTCACGTTAGCTTACGATATTAGACGGCTTTCAACTCTGGATATGGAAAGGGATTGCGCCGAACAAGCCCGTTTGTACTGTGAAAATTATGCTAGGAAACGAGAGCCGTTGAAGATATACCCATTCACGTGCGGTCAAGTAATAGGGTGTTGTTGCAAAAATGTATGTAAGCCTCCCATAAAATTATCCTACAAAAATGTAGATAAGATATCTCTACACCTTCCTTCCTTCCTAGCAAATTGATGCCCAAGAATTCTATGCAAACGAGGAAATACGACTGACTGCTTTAGTCGAAGAAGAGAGGAAAGTAGCGTTAAGCAGACCTCTTGGCGTAGCTTTCGTAACATTAGGTCGGTCGTTGTTTTGTTAACTTTCCTAAATGTTTGTTTATTGTATTATATTGATGACGATAATAATTGATTGTACTGATGTTAATAAGGTACACCTGGCGCGGCTAAAACTATGCGCAAACAGTTGCGTTCTTTGCCTGGTACGAAATGGGTGGTCGACTATGCACCTACTCCATCAGATATATTTTGGGAAAATCTAAGCATACCAAGACCTTATTGGTATCTCAATGCCGTCGTGATAAACTTTGCATTGGGCATTATACTTTTCTTTCTCACGACACCAGCTGTAAGTTAAATTTTAATTCTATTACAAAATTTATAGTATACTCATAACGTTTTTCTTGACAGGTAATAGTATCGGCGTTAAACAAGCTACCTATCACAGGAGAAATCATGAATCTTAGTCCAATTGTTTCGTCATTCCTTCCAACTGTGTTACTAGTTAGCGTAGCTGCTCTAATGCCAGTGTTAGTGGCACGAAGTGAATCGTTGGTTCGTCATTGGACTCGAAGCAGCTTAAACCGTGCAGTAATGACAAAAACGTTGCTGCTTTTACTACTGATGGTTCTTATATTGCCCAGTCTAGGTCTAACAAGTGCCCAGGCGTTTTTAGAGTGGACTGTAAACGCAGCAAACGATACGGGGCGATGGGACTGCGTATTTTTACCTGATCAGGTATATAATGGGATTAGCGTTAGTTAGTACGTCATTGGAGAACCATTTACGTTTTTCTTTTTAGGGTGCTCTGTTCGTAAACTACGTAATCACCGCGGCTTTGCTCGGATGCGGATTGGAGTTAGTCAGATTTCCCGAACTGGCGTTGTATACATTCAGATTATGCATAGCCCGTAGTAGAGCGGAAAGAATACACGTTCGGAAAGCAGTATTATGGGAGTTTCCCCTGGGCGCACATTACGCCTGGTTACTCTTAGTTTTTACTATGACAACCGTGTATAGTTTAGCCTGTCCACTAATTACACCTTTCGGGTTGTTGTACCTTGTAGTGAAGCATTTGGTACGTTTGCGGATTTTAATCTACTATAACGTACCTATAACACAAAAGTACACCTTTTTCGTGCCGTGTGCTACAGGTGGACAGACACAATTTATGCTTCGCCTATGGACCAAGCGTTGGCGGTGGTCAGTTGGCAGGTGCAGCGGCAAGTGCAACAGGAGCAGCTCCTATTTTAGCTCAAGCTGCGCTGCTAGCATTAGGTTTAGTGAGAAGAGGATTATCACCTTTGGCTGCGGTACAACTTAGCGGACTTGCCGCGAGTATCTTAGGTCTCGTCACCGGTGCTACCTTACCCACATCAAAGTCTAAGGTATAGTTAATCGGGTGAGGTTCTCCATAATTTAAAATATTATCGCAATCGAAAATTGTTTTTTCCATAGACGCAAACGCAGAAAAGAGATTTATCAGCTGGACAAAATTTCGTTGCGCCCGTATTGCGAAAAAAGCAAGACTCAGTGGAAGAACCTGTATCCGCGGATTCACCTTCTGATATGTCAAATCTACAAAGCACTAACACCTCTTCTATACAAGAGAGTCCAAAACTTTATCAAAATTATGGCAAAGAGTCGCACGCATGATAATCTCTTAATTTGGATAACGGTGTCAGTCGTGCGTAAGTAATATGAAATGAAATTCGAGATACCTGTTTTGATCGTATACGTACGATTAAAAAGATGATGAAGGGGATAAGTTTGGTACTCATTTCTTATAAAAAAAAATGCAGTAACGTATTGAGATTAGATTATCCGGTGCATGATGGTAGTTTAATAATATTTCCTGTGTGTGATAAACACGAACCAGGAAAACAAGTTTAATTGTTACGTACATACACAATGATAACGCGGTAAACTAGATATAATAATTATGATAATAACAACGACAATGATAGCAAACAATATTACTTTTTATCAGTGCTCAGTATGTTTCCGCAAAAAAAAAAGAGAAAGATTTATCTATAATGCCGAGCGTAAGAAACTTTTACATTTATTTATCAAATATATACTAAATAATAATGGCAGTGTGTGATAAGTGCGACTCAATAAATGTAAGAATATTTCTCGTATTATTTTCTTCTGTCTCCACAAAAAGGAGCACTTTTTAAATAATTTTATTATTACTATTAATATACTACAATTCTGACTAAATATGAAGGAAAAATTGCGAAGAAACATCACTTTCCATTTACATTAAAAACAAATCGTTTGCACTTAGTTCCGTTTTTTTTAGATATTTACTAAACGCGCGCTTATATAACGTATATACAATTCAGAATACATTATAAAGAAGATACACTATTTAAAAAATTCATAATAGTTTCATCGTTTTACTGTATACACAGTCAAGTAAATGTCTTAGGTGTGTCCAAATGGATCAATTGAAACAATAAAACTTTATTACGGAATACGGCAGGTATGGTTTTCGCTTATCCGACATTTTAATGATAAATACCCATAAATTAATATGTTATAAACATTCAAAAATTCACAAGGCAGTGTGGAAGCTGTTACAATTTAAAACTAGAATTGCTTTGATAACTATATCACTGTCACGGCTGTTTGTATAGCAACTAAAACTTTTAAACTATTATGTGAAAAGATTGTGAATAATTTCTATTCGTAATTATACATTACAACGTAAACATTTGCCTTCTAAAAATGTATCAACATATCAGCCCCGAGATTTAAATAATGATATTGCAGTAGCACAACACAGATGTTGGATACTTATAAAATTAGACGTACCTCAGCCTAATAGTCCCTAAACTGTAGATGAGCAGAGTTATTCCATGTCGGCCCAATTGGATGAATAACATTCGTTTCTATTCCATTGATTAAGTGCGAGTATATAAAGTCTTTCTTGAATCGTCTAAATTTTATTCTTAAATCTACTCACATAAAGGAAATATAAAAAGTATAGGACTATTACGTATTATACATTAGTGCATGCGCTTATGTAATATATTCAAATCATCGAACAAAACTGCCGTGTTAAAAGTAAAGTTTGTCCACTCGATAGTAGATCCGGAATTTATTAAAATTTGTTATTCAGCTAATCTTGACATGGAATGAATGTCATGCAAATAATATATGTACATATAATGTATTGGAAATTTTATATATATATATATATATATTCATATATTATTTGCGAATAATATATACACCACAATATATATACAAATAATGACATCTAGCACTGATGTTCACAATTGTTCACGCGTTGCTGTTTCGTCATAACAGAATTTATAATATACCAATTGTGAAGGTATGATAGTTATGGACATTCAAACATGTTTAGTCAATGAAGATAAATCGTTTATTCGTATAGACTGCCACCGATTATGGCTTCCAGTTGACTAGACGTAAGATTATTTAATTGTTCTACCTGGTTCTTTTCCACTTTCAATCTTGAAGACAATCGATGTAATGATTTTCTTTTCCTATTCTTTAAACTATACTCGCAAGGCGTAGAATCAATGGACTGCGTTTCTTGTTCTTCTTCTTCATCTTCTTTTTGAGATTCTTCACTTTCCTCGCTGCTTGGGTGAATCTACAAAACATATCTCGCTGTTTAGAAAGTCCCCATCACGTAATTACATGTTTTAAAAGAATGCACGAAATACGTGGCACAAAATGAAAAATTCATCTTCCAAGGAAATGCATATGCCTAGGAAGCCTGATACTCCGTATAATTAAAGCTACAAATGATTGCGAATACCCACAATGAAAGGTAAACGTAGAATCATAAACCCTTAAAATCTATTATGTTTAAAAAATACTTACTTGTAGACCATTATGTATTAAATAGCAATAACTGAACTATTTACTACAATTACGCGTTAATGACAAAAATATAAGCATTACAGATAAGGTACTATCGTTTTACTATAAATGAAAAATCCAAAGAGGTAATACCAAAAATATGCACTCACTTGGAACGTATAAACTTAAACAGAACATGTTTGTTTGTTACTACTTCTCACTACTGCCAATGTCAGGGAGGGGATGCTGGGAACAATGAAAAACAATTAAAAAAAAAAGTTAATTGTCGTTAATCTTACTCTTCTTTTTGGAAATATCCTACTATTAACGATCATGTGAAAAACGTAATATTGCATCCGTTTATACATTCTCTCAGCACTACATAAAAAAAAAACAAAGAAAGAGAGAGATAGAGAGAGATGGAGAGTAAGATACAAAAAGGGAACAAGTCCTATATAAATCGATATCTTTCATGCTAGCCACCACCATCAATAATTTATTACCGATTTTAGTTGCATACTTGTTGTTACGTAAATATCACAAACAAAAAATAAAAGGCTAATAACGCGTGAAAACCAAAATTACTTCGGAATAGGTTTAAGATCAATAAAAAGAAAGTCCAAGATATTACTCCCTTTGCCCGAGAATTTGTAATGTCGATACTTTTATTACTGTGTCTGATCTCACCTCTACTATAGAAACTCTTGGTGATGGCTCACGGGGTACTGATTTTTCCAATGTTATCAGAGGGCTATTGGAACCTGTAGAAGAATATTCTTTATCTGTTTCAGTATCATTATCCGAGTAATCTTTCTCATCCTCAATGGATGATCTCTGCATATCCGGACACTCGTGCAGTTTACAGACCAAGCCGCCTTTCTCGCCGTGCTCGAACAAGTTTCCATCCAAATGTACTATCAACAGTGGTATCAACGTCAGTACACTACAATCTTATGGTAAACGCAAATACAAAAATTTATCGAAAGTTCATTTACCTTGACAAAAAGCTGCACTGCAGAATAAACAGTGAGCAGATGTCCTCCGACCACACTCCGTGCAATGATGCCAAGGGCAGCTGAATCTCGAGTCAGAGTCATCGATGATCACACAAGTATTGTGATATTTTTTATTGCATGTTTTCTGATCGCAAACAACAAAGTCTGCCGACTTATCAATTTCCCGGCCACAGCTCCAACATAGTACGCGTCTTCTCAATCTAATTATTTTATAATTATTACTCTTATTACTCTTACATTCATGAAGCACGCGCATTACAGACACACGATCACTTACCTTCTTTGACGTTTCAATTTATCTATCTTCTCAAACTTTTTCTGTTGAATTGACGTCGTGGCCGCTTGCTGTTTTTGTACTTTTAAACCTATAAATCCGCTACAAATTGACGCACCGCATAGGCAGGGCTTCCGAGTTTCTCCATCACAGGCTAAATTATAATTAAAAGTCAATTCCTCGCCGGGTTCGATATCGCATAACGCAAACAGACCTATACGTGTATCTCCGTTGACTGTCCATTTTTGTGTTTCGCAGTTTGGTGAACACGAATGATCTAGCAAAATGATTATTTATTTCAAATGAAATGCGTTCCCGGTTCATAATTTATTGAATGGATAAAGACACTTACTCATGAATCGACTTAAATTGCCCTTCGGTTCTGCGTCGATCATTCTATTATTGTCTATGGTCAAAAAGTAAAAATTCTCATTTTTCAGTTCCTTCTTTCGATGCAGTCTTCGTTTGTATTCAGCCTCGTCTATAACTTCGCCTACATATTCAATTACAAACTGGCCCGCTTTAATTGCTTCCAAGCTTCGCAAACCCCACCCACGCCCTACGGTGTGAAACGGCTCCATAGCTGGATACTGCCGGCGGGCAAATGCCTGATTATTACATTTCAGTCCAGCTGGACAAATACCAGGGCTGCATTCAACTAGCAATATTCGATTCAGGCAATCCGTTCCCGGGGCACATGGATTTTCCCATTCTGCATCGCAATCGCACGCGACAATACTTTCAACTTCTGCCGGCTTCACGTTACCAACAGGTTTGTTTACCTGTGAATTAACACGAATTTATACAATACGAAAAATTATTCATATACGAAGAGAGAACGTAAAGTATCTTACTTTTAGCTTAACATACGGTGGAGGTTTCAATCCTCGAGGCCCGTGATCTTTAGCTGCAGCTCTTTCAATTTTTAAACGCTGATGGATTTCATTGGCTTCCTCTAACGCTTTACGATAAGTATCGTCCCTATTATTTTTTTTGCCTATCGGTGGTTTTATGTTTGCATCGCCGTCTTGATAAAGGAAAGCTCGCCCCCTGTATACAGAGCACATTATTACCATAATGATAAATTTTTGTTTAATTATTATTGAGTCCTTACCTATGAATCCAATAATAATTATTTGATCCCAGAAACATTACGCAAAATTTCCCGGGGCTGTGAGGTATGGCTTCTATATTTTCAGGGATTTCATGGGGATAACAAATACGCGATGGCCACCAGCGGTAATTGCCAAGTTTAACCCATACAACTTCTCCGTACAAAGGCAGTCTACCTGTTTCGCAATCTTCGCAAATAAATGCACCATCCGGTGCATCGATTCCTAAAATTATTTTACACATATACCATGTGTTAATGGTTTTATACGTTCCTTCCATCCACTGCATTCATGTGAAGAATAGTTACCCAAGCATTCAAGGTGAAACGATGTTGGACACGTGTCGCAGCAGATAAGACTTCCGCCCCTTGTGCAGAGAAAGCACCATGCTGCGTTTACCGGAGGTTGTGGATCTTGATAATGCTTCGGGCAAACTATTTGGCTGCCGGTCAAGATTACCGATCCAGCAGGCAAGCAAGACGTAGACGTATGATAGGATGAGGGACAGCGAACGCATCGTGCCAATTTTTCGTTTGGGGCCCTTGAATGACTATTCTGAGGATTGTCCGAAATGCATGTGTGGCACACATGATACGGGCAAGTTAAACGACCTCCTTGCCAGTGAGACTAATGAAAAAGAAAGAATTCTCTATTTAATAACACGTATTATAATATGTGGACAAAATATTTATCGTGAGACATTACTTGTGGCCAGGATTTTAAGCAAGGCGAATGATAATGTTTCCCACAGGCTAATACAGAGCATCTTATCCGATCTCCCTCCCTTTCGTTGCATATGAAGCAAGCAGGTGCAACGCCCGATAGACAATCGATACATTTAAACGATTCATCCTCTTGTTCTTCTGTTTTGCCTAAAATACGAAATGATATTTCTTCAAAGAAACGTAATAGAAGTATGTTACCAAAGTAAATCTCAAATCTCAAAAAAATCTCTTTACAATTATTCTCATCGTCATCAGTGGTACTTCGTTTGATTTCTCTTATGTCATCGAGAATCTTATCGTCCATTGTGTACTCGTCAATGGAATGTTCCGGACTAGATTCTCCCGGTTTTACACAGGAAAGGTGAAAGTATGAGTAACAGGGACCTTTGCATCTCGTCAATTTTCCAGTCTTCTCACATATTTGACAAACTTTCTCTTGCTTCATTCCTTTGAACAGATTATAAGGTCTATTCCTTTTAGTTTCCGTAACAGTTGCCTCTTCCTTCTCAACTTTGATTTTTGATTTCTTACTATCCTTGTTATTCTCATCAATTTCTAGCAGTAAGTCGTCTTCATGATCTGACGAATTTTCTTTTACCTGAGCACCATTACCATCTGTGGTTACATATGCTCGATATTTCTTGCGAAAAGAAGAATTCATGGAATCCCACGTTTTCTTTAAATATCTCCTAATGTCGTTCTCCGATGCATCTGGATATTCGTCTTCCAACATATCTCTGTTCCGTTCATAGTAAACTTCGAAAACCCCGTCCACATCTTCTTCAGTTTTAAAATCTACTTTCTGCGTTGCGGAAACCTCGTCGTTGGAATCTTTTTGACTTAATGGCGACAATGGAGGGGTATCCGAATTGAGTTTCGAATGATTCTTCCCATTCTCAATATACTTTAGCACCTTCATTTTTGCCCCATCCATTTTGTAGTCCAATTTATCTAATTCGGACACCTGCGGGAATATTCTTTTAAATAAGAAGAATACCTAAGCAATTGTAATACTACTAATATCTCGCACAATATTGATCTTAGACTAATTATTTTTTGGGTGCTTACATTATCTTGCTTAGCTCGTTTCAAATCCGGCCCAACCGAATCATTCAAGTCTTTCCTCTTATTGCCCTTATCCTTTTCATCTAAAATTTTTGGCGATTTATTTTTTACGTTTTTCTCTTTTGGTTTAAAAACGCAAGCTCTGTCTTCATTGCTCATTGACTGAACTTCCATAGCTTCTTCAATCGCGCTTTCCCATTTCGATTTAATACTAGGCTTTACAATGAATGCTGCAGCATATTTTGGGTCTCTCTTCTTTACTTCTGCAGTTATTGATTCTGACAACTTTTTAAAGTCTGCAAGATTCGCAAATGGAATCATACAATTGGATGAAACCCAACTGTGACGTCCTTTATCTCCAAAGTACTGAACATGTATCATCAACATTTGCGATCTGCCAGTAGCTGGTCAAATACACATACATATTATTCATATGGATTGCATCAGCTTAACACTTAACATTGATCTGCCATATTTGTAATAAATTTATAAAGAAGAGAGCATACCTTTTAGTCTATGATACACCATTAAAACTGGATCCAATGTTATCACGCATGGCCAAAAAGGAAAGTTACCGACCCTGGCCCATGCTAGTTGACCTAACATCCAATTACATTCTGTAAGTGAACCGTTCGATATTGTAGCAGCCTCATCCATTGTACTTAAACTAGTGGAAGAATCGCTTGTATCGTCTATATTATTTGTTAGATTATTTTCATCTGCGCTATCCATACTATTCTCTGGTGAATTTTGATATCTGCGTCCTTTTGGTATTTTGGAATTCTGCAAAATTGACCATGCCAATATTACATCGTAGTGTGGAACTTTGGCTAATGTACTCAAGGAAATAAGTTGCTTAGAATAATATTTGTATCTTTGATCAATAAGATTATAATTGATCTTAAGAGGCATAACATACCTTTGGAGAACTGGCATCGTCATTCTTAGGAGACTTGGGTTTTATTGCTCTGCCGTAACGACTTCTGCCTAGTGAAGCTTTGTTAGAATCCGTGCTGAACTCTTTTCCAGCATCCTCGGAATTGTCGGAAGTGTTACAGAGCCCTGATTCTATACTTATGTTTGCCACCTTGCTATTCACTCTGCTACTGATAGTGCTCATAATTTTGCTATTAATTTAGCATGTTTATCTATCAACGGTGATGGTACTTCAATGTCATGAGATACTCATATGCTTCTTCAACACTTGATACAAGAGAAAACTTTGGAGCTTGTGTACAAAGGGCTCACGCATAGAAAACTATTCCCATTATCGCTGAAAATAGCTGCGATGGCCGATTTTCAAGGGCTACTTTATTTCTTGGAGGAGGAACACCAACGTTTATTCAATATACAGAAATCGGTGTGTATTTTGTGCAAGCTTCTAGAAAAACTTAGTTCAACGTCACATAAACAATTTCGTTTATTAATACTAAGGTGTTGTAACTGGAACCTTGCGGGTCCTCTCAATAGCAGCAGGACGCGTTTCCCGCGATTTTGGGTAATTCTCATAACCATGCCGAGTTTGATTTTCCACTATACGTAACAACATCTGGTGATTTTTCTCCTCGAGTTTCATTTCTGAGGCGTTGTACTCGTGGCTCTCATTGCTTTGAACTTTGAAGCTCTATGAAACAACCTTATATAAATATACCTGTATACTTTGCGTATACCATACGCTGTAAATGAAATTTCATATGTAAACTTATTATTGTACTTCTCTCATGATTATGTGTGTATACATAATCTACATATTTATGCATTTACAATGCATATACATACATGACAATCAAATGCTTAAAAGGGTTCCACAGGATTACATAGTAGGAAGTATTTTATTTATTCAAATACTGAGACAAAGGCAATTCCACGCTTGTTATATCACTTATTTGCGGAACCTAGCAGTACAATGTTCTTTAGCATTTATGTCACTAATCTCGTGCAATCCATTCTTTCGTATCTCGCTTCTTAATTCAGTTACAAACTTCTGCAAATCCTCCTCCCTTAACTCTGCTATATACTTTTGGAGTTCCACCAACAATACCCCTCCTTGTTTTAATAGCTGTATGACATTAGGTAATTGATTTACCATGTTGTGAGCCAACCAAATAAAGTCGTATCTATCAATATGTCCAGCCCTTTGACTCATGGTTTTTAAAGACGACATAGGATGGAAAATTATCTGAAAGTATAATGAATGCATATAAGATTTAAGTAAATTTTGTAATCAGGATCGATATAACTTTTGTGACTCTTAATTAAGATTGTACTTTATGATTCGCAATGTCTGTCCAGGACATGCTGTTCCCTTTATGCGTACTTTTGTCTACTTTCCACGATTCTTGCTCCATTTCTTTATTTGGAGTATCGATTATCAATGTACCATTTAATATAGAGGAATCTCTATGAGATGCAACTAAGTCTTCACACATTGCTTCACGTCTCCTGATTTCGTATATAGATCGCATAATTTCATGCTCAACTATATCAGTGGCCCTGTACTTGGCAAAACTATCAACTCATTATTGTAGCATGGGTAAAACAATGATGTTTAAGATTAATGTGCACCTTACTTTTGGTTTTCTTGTGCATCTTGCAAAGTCCAAAGAAAGAAGGGACCATTTGTAATGTCTCCTAGGTAACTGTAATGGATGAAACCAGGTCCATGCTGTATTATATTATTCAGTAACGTTGGATTACTTCTAACAGGTTCACCTTCTATCCAAGTAAACGCGATTCCATTATTTCTCCAGAATCTGCCATTATAATTATAAAGTTGAAATTGCAATATCTTCAGTATCATGTACTGCAGAATTAATGAGCATACCTATATTCCTGTAAAGTTAAATTCTGGATACCTCTAGGTTTTAATACCATATGATAATCCCAATCAAAAACACCTTCTCGATAATCATATCTCGTCGTCAATGATTTCCTGACTCTTTGATCCCAATATTCCATCATAGGAACATTATCACGAGTTGCACGTTCCCAAAATCTTAAAGCAAGTATAGTTAGAGAAGTTTATAACAATCTGAAATTAGGTGTGGCATTCATTGAAGAAACTCACTTAAAAATTGCTTCCAATCTATCTTTATCCTTATACTTGAATTTCTCAAGATTCAGCCAAGGGCAATTAATAGCATTTGCTGATATATCTGCCAATTGTTTTGAGCATTTTATCAAATACTTGGCTGTAGCAGGCCGCACCAGGGTATTCCCAAGAATTTCTAAGTAATATCGTGTTGCTTCTTGCAATCCTGTGGTACATATTTGTTTGTTCAAATAATAACAACATAGGTGAAATAAGAGAGCTTCTTTTTAAAAGGGTGAATGTTTTAAACATACTTAGCATACGTACCTAAGTTTGTTTCTAAACAAGTGTTCAACAAAAGTATGGATCTAGCAACTTGTTCCAACGTCGATTCCATTACGTTGTACATAACAATGCGATCACTGTGTAAATAAGACGATGCTATTGTCTTCAGAACATGTCTTGCATCTCCAGCACCTATAATTAATACCTCCAAAAATTCAGCTGGACAGTTAATTTGATGTTTATCAACTTCAAACTGTATGTCTAATGCAGGACTGTATCCCCACCACATGTTGTTACATTAGTTTTCTTTTTAAATAATCTATAAACACCATTCATAAAGTGCCTAAATGTAAAGTCTTGCGTTGCTAAGTAAACAAATCAAAGTACATTATCGCTATAGTAACATCTATTCACCTTGCACGCTAGTCTCTAGCATGTATGGAAACTTACTTCAATGCTGTACATACTTTGCAATTTCTATTCCTAGTGCAATCCTTAAATGCTGACTATATTTTTCGAAAATAAATATACATACATCGGTGTAATGTATATTATTCTTACATAAAGAACAATCATCTTTGTATATATATGTACATGTGTAGATGAATAAAAATGAATAGAGGTTTCGAGTAGCGGAATAATACGAGTTATATTAAAATAAAATGTCGCAGATCTTTATAATAAAATTATAAACATGTTAGTGACAGTGATGTCATAGACTTATAAAACCATTTATTTTACTCCTATAATATATAGATTCTGTAACACAGATAAAAATAACACCCTCTCAAACCTCACTCATGCAAAGCTCCCTCATAGACATTTTCATGCTAATTTGTCGCGCACATTGGCTCATTTGTCTCGCTTCTTTTGAGCTCGTTTGTTGCCACATCGTTGCAGAATGTCTGTAATGGGTCCTTTGTGTTGAAATATAGCAATTAGCTGCGTGCGTGCTTCATTCATTCCTTCGCTAATTAAACTACTACGTTGCATATTCCCTTTAATCAGTTCATTTACACGTTCGAGGCCATCGTCTTGCCTATTTCTCACGTTCTGTTGTGTTTCGAGTATTGTTAATGTTGTTTTTAATTTTTCATGTACCTATAAATTTCAATTAGCAACGTTATAGTGCATAATCACGGAACGATTAAACACGTTTTAATGTAAAACTGTGAACCCACTTGTTTCTCAAGATCAGCAATATCTTCCATTTGCGCAGTAAGATGATACACCTTCCAACCATTTAGTTTCTGTAACACATACTTCTGCTGGGCTATTTCCGCAACCGTGGGTCGTCTTTCCTCGCGAGGCCGCACTTCGCTCGGCCTTCTATAATGGTGAAGTCTACTGCTCCATCTATTCTTCCAGGAAGGTCCTGTTTAAAATAGAAAAGGGAATCGCAATTACTTTTTTCTAATGTGTGCTCATGACGATATCGTTCGCATATACTTCTTTTACGAACCTAACAAACTGGGCGTAGGCCGTGCCCGTATAGCAACTGTTTGCTGTTGCGTAGGGGATTTAATAACATCGCATTGTGAGCCCAGAGTCTGCCTTTTTTCCAACAATTTTTCTTTCGGTTCTTCTTTAATGTCTTTCTTCATCCTCTCCTCGGTAATAAATTGCATTTCCTCATCCGTGCATCTTGATTCCGTTAATTCTACACCCGTCAGTTGCTGCTTTCGGGGTTTCTTCCTCGGAGACATCTCCACCGTTGTATTTATAGTGATTCTGGACTGTTCTGGTTCTTCGTCGAGTCCTGGAGATGATGTCGCTGAAACCGTGGTAGACCCTGAACTTTGACAACCGCCACCATCTTGGTCCCCCCTTGGTGAACAAGGTGGACTAGATGTTGTAATGGGTGGTAGAGATGCAAGCACAGGAACTAAATTCTTTGCCGCTCCTAAGAATAATACATGAACGTTTTCATCAACATCTTTATACCAAAGATTTTGAATAAAAGGCGAATTCACTAGTCTTCTCGTACCTTTGGTAGGTGAATTGTCGTGATCCCTTTTCCGAAGTATACTTGGTCTTGGGGATGCATTCGTTTTTTGATGTGGCTCATCGTAACCGGGTTCAACGAGTAACCTTACTGGAGTTTGACGGTATTGAGCATACGTTCCTGTACAATTTCATCGAGTAAAATTCGTTTCGAAAACATAGTTATAAAGCACAACGAATAGAACTACCTGTAGGCTCAAAGGAATAATAGGTAGCGGTATGCGGTGAATGTAGATATTGTCCTTGAACAGGTTGAGCAGGCGCTGCGCTTGAATTATTGTTTGTACTGCTAACCGAGGAAACCCGAAATCCAGATTGCTGGGATGGTTTGATTTGAACAGCTTGTCCAATACTTTGCGCCTGCACTGTTTTCGCAGGAGCTGACGTAGCTCGTGCAGGTGCCAATGGTAAAGGATGCAAAGACATTCCGGTGATTCTGGCAACGGTAGTCGATGCTTGCTGTGGTATTCTCGTGGCATTGGATGTACTTGCTGTTGTCGCGATTACGCGCGATACTGCGCTAATACTCGCTAAAGAGGTAACAGTTTGTACAACCCGCGGTGCCGTCTGTGATTGTGTTTGTGGTGGCTGCGGCTGTTGTTGTTGTTGAACCTATCACAGGGTCAATTCTGTTCAATATATAAAGTACCAAAAAAACACTTCCTACATAAAGTTTGTGTAATATAGTAATGTTGTACCTACTTGTTGAGGAGGAATTACTATTCGACTAACAGTACCAGTTGACGAAGTAGCTACAGTGTTAATTGATAACTGCCTTCCGACCGTTGGTTGAACAGTTACAGAAGCCGAAGGGGTTACCCTGCTTGCAGTTCCAACTACAGGTGCAGATACAGCTATACGATTCACAACACCCATGGTATTTAAAGGTCTGTTCGACTGGTTGGGCTACAATTACAATACAGAATGATTCTATCTATCGCATCAATACTATTTAACATTACATTCATCATTTATTTAGTAGTTATTTATTTACCTGAGTAGTTTGAGTCGAAGATCTAGCTGGTTGCGTAGATTGTGATACATTTGAGACTTGGGGAGCAGATGGTCTGCTTTGAGAAACTGGCAATCTTGTAACATTATTATTAGCTTGAAGAACAGGTGCTATTAATCTGGACGGAGTGCCAGGAACACCAGTAACCATTGTAGCTTGCACAGGTCTCCCTTGACCCGCGGGTGTAATTAGCCGAGGTTGTTGACTGGAGTACACCGTCGATGGTGGTCTTGAAACACGGCTAACTGGAAGTGCAGGATGCCTCTGTGGTTGTGCATATACGACCGACGCTTTGGGTTGCCATTGAGGATTCGAAATAGTGGTATTTATTCTACAAAAATCCACAAAATTAGTATATTCCTATACTGGATGCACGTATCTCTGCCCATATATATTGTATCGTATTATTTCATACTTGCCGTACCCTGATCTGGTAGTAGGTACGGCTTGTCCTGTGTTCGCTCTAACAATGGGAGTAGCCACTGTTGATCTTGGTGCTGCAATGTTAGCAACAGCGGCTGGTCCACGAGGCACGTGATACGTTGCTGGCATACTTGTCACCTGCTGTGTCTGTTGCAATAGTTGTGGTTGATTTTGTCGTTCCACTGTACTTAACATACCTGGAGATATTATTCTTACCGTGGAACCCACAGAACAAATCTATGAAAACGTAATCAAAACAAAAATTTTTACTATGCTACTGTTTGCTTGTTAAATATAGTTAATTAAAATAGCGATACACCTATAAAAGGCATTTACCGTTGTTGATACTTTATTCGTTTCTGTAGTGGAAGTGATGCCAGAGGGAACTACAGGCTTCATTATGGGTAGTTTCGGATTTGTATCCATTGGCAATGGTTTACCTATAAGACTCGTAGGTGTTCCTATAGATCCGACCATTGTCTGCGTCGATTGAATACTTTGTACATTACTTTGAACAACAGTCTGCACATTTTGCATGCTTTGCATGGTAGTCAAGTTTTGGGCAATGCTTTGTACAGTTGGTTCTGGCAAACATTTATCACCGCCACTGTCCATTGAGCTTAGTGCTGTATTCATCTTTGTTACTCTGGAAATTAATTTTTGTGTCCAATATATTATTACAATGTGCATACATTTTCTTGTTATGTTTCATATTCCAATTACCATTCATTTTACGAATACGACTTTAAATTGAAGGGTGCGATACACAAAATACACTACATAAGGTAACACCTTTCGGATACGTATAATGCTTGAACCTTATTAAAACATTCCCATTACGATTGGCGAAAAGAACGGTATCATTCTGGCATTTATAACGTGAATGAATGAAATGATAAAGCGTATTATAAAATACAATACAGTCTTTTACCTTTAACACTGACAGTAATCATTATTTTCTGGGAATAGAATGTTAAAAATATGCATACCTTTGTGGAAATGTAACGCTGAGATACCATTACCGATTTATTTGAACATACGCATATGGCATTTTCGAAATATTCCTGTTTCATTGATGCGTTTTGAAAAAAACATTTTAGAACTCGAACAGTACCATTCTAATCACCACAAAAGTTTATAGCGCCCAATGTAAGCACAGATCAGTGCAGGCAAATTGTTGTTAGATAGAAAAATATCCTATCCGTTTTCTGTCTCATTCACTCTGTAGGGACATTTCGCTCAAATTCCAAAATTCAACCAGTTTGGATATTTTTCCCCTATCAATAATCATTAATTTCGATCTTCGAATAAATAATAAAGAGATTTCGAGATTTTATATAACATTTATTTTAATACAATATCTGCTGTGATATCCCTAAAATGATTGAAATAACAAATTGGAACTAGAGATTTTCATTTATAATTCCTTTCGAGTGTATTCCTTAAGGCTTAAGCTTAAGGCTTTAACGAATTTGGCGCACGCGCCACGCACAGATACATATTGTTCTTACTAACTTCTCAAGAATAACTGTTTAAGAAAAAAAGCTGTCAGGATGTTGTACAATGATAGCCAACAATGTTCGAAGCACCTATAAAGTTAGAGAAAATCATTTTGTTGTATTAGCTTCGTATCTTTTATTGGAGTACTTCGCTGCATTGAAAAGGGTCACTTCTCTGAAGGGCCTTACTTTTCACAGAAAAGGAGTAGGGGTTCGCTCCTATCCCATGCCCCTATTGCTTTTATTCCCCTACCAACAACTTCTTCAATTCCATTTTCAAACGCATCATTCCACCACATTCTGCCTTGTGATGTCGTGGTCGGTTAAGGTTGTGTTCTCGTCTCATTTAATTTTCATTGGTAAATCTTTCCCTTTGCCATTTAATTTTCGTAATCTTAAACATCGTAGGACGAGGGAGGATAAATGTTCGATAGCCCTGGATGGGTTTGATTCAGTCCACGTTTTTTAAACATTATTCGTGACTAGATCCACACTCATCCAAGGAAATCGATCCAATCTTCAGAAACGAGCTTCAAGATTGAACCACTATTCTGGAGTTAAAGTAAACAATTATCGTGTGTCCTACAAGATGCAAAAGGTAAATGAGAGAAAAGAAGACTAATGAAATTACACCTATTTTACAATCATCTGTTTGCATTCTATTCAATAAAACTTTGTATGTTGTGCTAAATTGTTTTTTTTTTTAATATACAACTTTTCTTTGAATGGAAATTTTATTCATAAGTTCTGAACACGATTTAGGAAATACATGATTTTCGGATCCCAAGCCTAAGGGCTATAGAATTTCGCTTGGTTTCTTTGTGTATGAACACCTGTCGCGTTTCCCCTCCAATGATCTCCCTCTTTTCATTGGCACGATTATCCTGTTGCTTTTAACCTTACTCCCCGAATTCCAGACTTCTTTCCTGCGTAACAGTAAAAAATTGTCTTATCTATAAAAATGATTCTCTTTACATAAAAACAAAAAGATATGTATTTACACCGGCACTTGAGAAAACCCTTATCCCCCCCTCCTTGACTTTGGGATAAAAGATTATTATGATTGCCTACATCGTGTGAAAAACATTTTGCAAATGAAAAAAATCTGTGTGTATATATATATATACATGTATTATTTATATTTACATCTCGATTTTATAAAAATGACTTAGTCTAAGCACATTTGAAAAATACATATTATAATTAAGAACCACAGAATCTGTGAGAAAGTTACGATACATATGAATTAGTATATAGAAGCTTAGTATAATAAATAAAGGCAGGGTCATAGTATTATTGTAATACGATATACGACGAAATTTTGTTATCTTCTTGGATTTCTACGACTTACATCAGGTGCTTTGAGATTCTAAACTTAATTTTGCTACACACGTATGTCCATCTTGGCCCTCTTCTTCGTACATAGCAGGATTTAAACGCAAATCGTCTATCATCCGTTTAATTTGCATTTGTAATTGACTAGCGACTTTTCGTACCGCCATATAATTTTGTTTTATTTGCTTTATACACGATGGTAAGCCTTTCCATGGCGCGATGTTCGTGTGAACAAGGTAAAGACCTTTCCATAGTTGAATACTCATAGGTGCAACACTCGGCCAAATCACTCCCGGATTCGGCTCGTATAAAGGATTTAAAAACTTCTCTAATATTTCCGGTTGATTTATGTAAGACCACAAACTACACGTTCGTTCAGACAGTCGAAGATTAACTCTTTCCGATTCCGAATCACCTAAAATTGATGCATACAGATTTATCAGATAAAGAAGAATTACATGCTAGAACTAAGTAAAATGTTATACCTAGGAATGTTCCATAGTTGGAGCAATATGCGTGACTGTACAATTCGATCAACAATTCCGTGGTATACTCGAAACTAAATTGGAATTGATAATGAAGCTGGTAAAGGCAGTCGAGAAAAAGTAGGAATGTAGGTGCGTGCGTCGCGTTTTGCGAACTAGAAGGATGATACGGCCCATGACGCGTGCGAGTGAAAAATTGATGGCCTGCTTGTAACCATTCGCGCTCGATTAAAGCTTGGAGCCCACGTACTGTCCTGCAGTCAGGATTTAATATAGCTTGTGCCAAACTAGTTACCACTAAGGTGGAATCTCTGCCTGCACTTCCTGTTTAAGGTACAATGTCGTTTACAAGTGCAATTTATATAATTGTATTTTCTTAATCGTTTCATTGAATACACACCATGAACCAGCACAGCAGCAACTTCTTGATGGATGCACTGAGCTGTCACGCAAGCTGCATTCAAAGCACTCTGCACGGCAGATAACCATCCACCATTGTCCAGTCTTGAAATCCACTGAGAAGTAGAACATGTGGTGTCATTACAAGCCTCTATCAATTTAAAAAAACTATCTGCTAAATCCTGTGGTCGTGGAACCACTTTGTGTACTTTTCGCCATTGGGGATAAGCAGCATCCATTTCGGTACCACCACCTTTAGCTTTGGAACTTTGAGCTTGACTAATGGACCTTGTATCTATTATGTAGCTATTGACAAACCTTGCATTATTAATGCTCATTAGACTTAATATAACTTCGATCGTTTAAACAATAATGTATTTACCCACGCCTCCCAGGTCCTAACACCGCGTTCAACAGTTTCTCGTCTTCTTTACACCTTTTACCATTAGTTCCACACATTGGTTGACTACTTCTTAACAAGATACTCTGAAAATGGATTTTTATATAGCATGTTATACAGTGGATTTCAGATTTAGAAAACTTGATCGCATACCCCTCCTTCATGCCTGTAACATATAACAGGGAATCTTCCACCATCCCTAAAACTGGCAGAAGATATTATAATTTTATCTTCTACATGACGTGGTACTATAACAGCAGAAGGATAGGAGTCACAGACTTTGTAGTCTTTGTTTAAGTAACTGATACGCCATTCATCCGCTCGAGCTGTTAATAATCTGGACCATTCTGATACGGGACTGAATGCAGTCCATCCATCTTCAACTTGTACCAGAGCGCTGTTAGTCACTTGTGGTCTATTAAAAAATGGATATTGCAGTGTTTGCTCTATAATAAACAGAAAGGAAACACAAATTAATATGCGATATATGCATTATACATAGATCGAAATGAAATACTATACTTCACCTTGCGCTGTTAACTTCTCTATAGACAAAACAACATTCATCAAGTCATCTACTGAATTGATATCTAATTGAAGAATACGAAAATCTTTACATTTTAATATGATGCTACCACCAGGGCTTTGAGTATTCAATTTTTTCTCTATAAGATCAATGTTGCGATACAATAGCTGAAAAATATACAACACAAGCTTAATAAGAAGATATTAACTTCTTGTAGGATTAAGAAATAGTTGTCCTTAAATTATACCCAGAGTTCTTGACTGTTGTCTTGCCTGGAAGACCAAAGCAGATGATGACTACTGATACACAATGTCCCATCAATGCTTTTATTTCCATCACTTTTATCTATCAACACAACATTGTCAAGTTTTGGGATCAGTATCAAGTCGCCTAATTCCATTATGCGTCTCACTCAAAGTGTGTGTGCAAACCCTGAAAAGGTATCTGAAGTCTCTATTAGGATTTGCAAACTGTGTCCATTTTTTCAGCTAGTTTAGCATCAATTTAAAAAAGAAAAAAAGAGGAAATAATCTGTAACTGCTGGAAAACCCTGTTTGCTCTTCCGATGCTTCATACTATGTTTTATCAAAGAAGCAATAAAATATACTTATCAAGCAATGCAAATTTTGTGACACGATTCGGGGGCTACTACTTCCACAATCAAGGGTATAGAATAAGCTGCAATAGACCGTGCATCTTTACGGCAGTTTACGGGATCGCGTGTCCCCTGTTCTGAAATACCGACCGTAAGAATAATCACTGGTTTTCGAGCGTCCTCTACAGTACCCTACACTCTAGAATTGCCATTGAAGAAAGATAAAGAAAACAAGGATATGAAGTTTCTTTTAAACGCACTGCGATCTAATTATACTAGGCCAGACAGTAGGATTTTAGTAAGTGCCTGCCAAGAATACAATTGTAGAATCTTTTATACTTTTCCAAAGCCTTTGCTAATTTATGCTTATGCAGTATCCCATTTTAATTGGCTGCACAGTTATAGTATATAGAGTTATACATGTGGCTTTGACAGAAATAATTTCTCTTTCTCTTGTCAACGTTTGTGAAGTTTCTAATTGTTTTATTATGCGAATCTTATTTAAGTAACTGTACATTCACCTAAATGTATTCTATGAGGCAACATGACATCTGTAGAAGATCAAAAACATTCCACAAACTCAAGTGCAACCAATCTAATCGCATCTGAAATACAACATTCGACAAAGGACAGAGAATATCCTGCAGAGGTTACCAATGATGATAATAATAAGATTGTTCCTGAAACACAACCAGACGATAATATTAAATGCGAGCCATTGCTTCCAAATTGTGATCAAGAGAAAAATGAAAGCCATTTAGTAGATAGCGCTGACAAAGACTTAAAATGTGAGGCAAGTAAAATAGAAGCCTGTGTACAAAACCCGGACGATATAAACATTGTCCTATCTGTATCCAATGATGATTGTAAGATGAAAGAAGATAAAAATGTAGATGAAGTTGTAATTAAAGGTAGGAATAATCTGAAAAGAACACGACGAAGTATTGCGTAAGTATACAAATCTATATAAAAAGATATGCATGTCTAAACGTTTAATAAAGAATATTCCAACTTAATAGAATAATCAATTAGGAAGTTAAACTTACTTTTTAGCCCTGAAGAATCAGATACCACTTTAGAAGAGAATAGTTTGCAAAATAAAAGAAAGAAAAAGAATGTGAGCGACAGATTTTGCTGGCGGTGCCACATGGAAAATGTTGAAGCACAATGCAGTGCTTGTCCTAGGTCATGGCATCGCAAATGTATAGGAATGCAGCAATCCATTATTCAAAATTGGATTTGTGGAGAGTGTGCTGCGATTCTGCGTGCTGAAAATGCAGAAACACGTTCTACTGCCATGGCCCAATTATCTATTGATCAATTATGCCTATTACTGAAGTATGTAGTAGAGAGAATGAGAGAATATCCTGGTGTATGTATACTTTTTTAATACCCCATGATTTCCTTTTTTGAACGAGTGCTGAATATAAGAATGCCTTTAAATTTTACAGTCAGAGCCATTTTGGAAAGCTGTTGAACTTTCGGAAGCTCCAAATTATTTAGAGTATGTTGTGAAACCCATGGATTTGAGCCTCTTAGAATCAAATGTTCGGGCTAAATTATATGGTAGTACGGACGCGTTTATGGCTGATGCCAAATGGATACAACATAATTGTATCGTTTTTAATACATGTACGTATCTGGATAGCCTTTAAAATGTAAAAATTAAGTAGAGAAACATTGTTGATTGATTGCGTTCGAATTTTTCAGGTGGACGGGTATATGCAGATACGTCTAAGTTAACGAACGCTGCCAAACAAATGATTAAGCTGGCACGTCAAGAGGTGTCAGAAATCGAGGCATGCCCAGATTGTTATGCCCATGGTAGAAATTTGCCAAGACCACAACCGGCATGGTTCATTGAACCCTGCCGTCGTCCCCATCCACTTGTGTGGGCTAAAGTGAAAGGGTTTCCCTTTTGGCCCGCAAAAGCTATGCCCAGAATGAACACTCAAGGCTATGTAGATGTACGCTTTTTTGGGGAGCACGATCGGGCATGGGTCTCGCCTCGCGATTTGTACTTATACTCGGAAGACCCGCCAGCTCCTTTACCTCGGAAACGAAAATTAGATATGGAGGAATGCGTCCGAGAAATTACACGCCACTGTCGGAAACTGGAGCTCGCATTTGGCCAATTCAAATTGGCGCCTCCCAAAGTGCAATATAATCCTCATGATCCGATGCAGATCAAATTATTGTTACCAAATTATGATCCCCTTTGTACTAATAGCATCACGTCTTCACAGCTTTCAGTTCTCAAAACGGCACCATTACTTAAAAGGCGATCGCATCTTAAGCCAAAGGGCCAAACCGATTCAGAAAAGGCAGAGAATTCGGATGTAGAAAATAAAACATCGGACAATGTTAATACAATTGCTGAATCGAGCAAGGTTGAAGATAAACCACATGTAGTGGAAGAAGGATCTGGGAAATCTAATGCAATTGAATCGATCCTGGTTACAGATAGCTCTTTAGGAGAATCAGTAGAAGGGAGGGCCGATGAGTGTCTAACACGATCCCATAAGAACGAACTGACGAATTCGGAAATGGTGATAAAAGAAGATATAAAGCCAACTATAAGTAAAACAGATAAAAAGGACGAAACTTATGAAAATAATAACACAGCTATACGCGAAGTGGGCGATCCCAACGCTCTACAATTGAAGTCGAAGAACGACATTATAATGAGCGACAGTTCGAAGTCTTTGGCAAATTCCTTAAAAACAGAATCTCCCCTTAAAATGAACGTTAATAAAAGAAGTGCCAGCCAAAGTTCTACAACTTCACAACGAAATAGCATGAAGAATTCTAAGGGTATACAGAAAGTGTATAAACCAAAAACTAGAATAGTTGACAAAATGAACGCGGAGGAAGCTTTAAGATTCATTGTGACTGCACAGAGTGAGAAATTGAGTACAACTGAGTCGACGAGTGCCCCTCAACACAGAGACTCTAAACCAACGAGGAATATGTCTAAAAGCAATACTAGTAATAATAATAGTAGCAGTACTAGTAGCTGTAATAATAGTAATGATAAAAGTAAAAATAAGAGCAACAGGAGCAACAATATCAGCAACGGTAACAATTTAACAGCATCGAATGCCACTACGAGTGTAAGCAAGAACCAATCTGATGTCGACAGCGATCACAAAGTCAACGACGATAGTCCTAGTAAAAGGACTACAGAAGAGCCGGTTGTGCGGCATTCAAATAAAGGTTCTGGTACTAATGTGATTACTGAGAGGGGAAAGAAGAACGATATTTCGGCAGTAGAATCAAATACGAGACATTTTACGCGAGCGTTGGGTCAACCAGGAGAAAGCAAAGCCAAGAAATCGTTTTCTAACAAAGCTCGTAATTGTCCACAGCTTATTCCTCGTTCGTCGACAAGCACACCATCCAACTCGAACGACACTACAGTGTGTACAGCTACTGCTAATCAGTTGGAGAATCCTGCTGAATATCAAATGTTGCCACCAGAAGTAGGACCTGTAAGCGCTCGTTTATATCATGGCGCTCAAGATTTAGCTAGGAAAATGGCAAAATTGATGGAAGAAGCGTACAGGGAAGCTGCACAAGATAATCAGCATGGTGAGAACGGTGCTATATCCGACAATCATCAGGCGACGGTACATTTTCTACGATTACAAATAGAACGTATGAGATGGCAACATCAACAACAGTTGGCTGAATTAAGACACAACACCGGTATGTCTTCCTTAGACGATTTCTCATTGCTTATATTTGCACACATATAGTAATTCTACATTGTTTATTGTCACTCCAGTACGTTAATAAAAGAACTGAATTGTGCTAAAAATTTCTTATTTTAGATAGAATATTACGTGAGATGAAGGCAAGTTTAGAGGCTGAACGACTGCGCGCCGTCGAAGAAACGCGTAGGGAAGTTGAGGATGAAAAACTACGATGTATAGAGGAGATCAAACGCAAACAATGGTGCGCGATGTGCGGTCGTGAAGCATTGTTTTATTGCTGTTGGAATACAGCTTATTGTGATTATCCTTGTCAACAATCGCATTGGCCAATGCATATGAGAGCATGCGCCCAAAAACCGTCATTCACTACTATTGTCACCAGTTCTGCTGCAAATTCAAATCAACAGCAGGTGATGCCCAGACTTATGTTAAACACAGAGCATGTGGCGTCAAACATACGTAGGGCCTAGAGCACATTGGGTGTAAGTCCCAGAGTGAAATCCATGTCAGAAACTTCATGAATTATAGATATTCAATATCTAACTTTCAATAATATCGTTTCTACATTTCATTATTCCATGCTTCTCACGTTTCATGCTTACACGTGTAAGTGTTTATTGCTACAACATTATGACCAAATAGTATTTTATATGTTTACTTTTTGTAATGTAAGAATACCAGTTACACAAGATGTGTATTCTGGGAGTACCGGGTACTCAACTTTTATATTTTTGGCGTCCCATGTTCTGATCAACTTACACTGAATATGCCTTCAGACCTTCATGCTCATCGTACTGATTTCACGATTTGATATTTCAATATACGTATATATTTCGATATATGTATATCATGTAGCAGGAAAATTTGCAGCTACATGAACATGTAGAAAAAAGTACACTGGCATCTATATTTTTCAGAATTACAATATCAAAGTAAAGAGCCCTACTGACAAGATGTACACATTATCTCATGGTAAAATAAATGAGATGACAACATCCCTATCCCTTTGTTGCTCTAAAGTCGAGGACAATGGAAATGCATCGTAGGTGTATCAGTTTGTGCATAAGTCGCGTTGCAATAGAAGATGTATCGCGAAAAAGAGCAGTAGGTTGTTTATATGCATGGATAATGGATGGTACATAATTGTATCTATTTAAATGCTCCATGCATTGTATAAATGATGTTGCAATATATGTACATACGTTTCTATGTAATAATTTATAACTGATATTTCAAATAATCATCTGACTTCTTCAATTACTTAAAGTAAGGAAGGGAATGGTGTTGTTATTTAGTAAGATCTATAAAGATATAAACATCGTTTCATAGAGTTTATTTTATTTTCTTGTTGAAATTACATGTTTACTTAGCCTTTTTACTCTTAATCTTCCTCATATAAAATTCAAGTTCTTTTCCTTCAAGTATATAACCATCTGCTCGACCGCATTGTCCTGGTCTGCTCGCGATACAGGCTGAAATGTAAATTTCAATTAACAATTCACTATTTGCGTAGCACTTGTCCAATTGCAGTACACAAATTGCTGAACAACAAAACTAATTTAATGAGTATATATAGTACAAAAAGTACATACCAAGAACTCGTCCTGTCGCGAATTGTTCTTCCAAGGCTGGCTCAACTTTGGCAAATCGCTGCCTGGCCTTGTATTTAGCTTCTGCCTTTTTGGAACGTTTTTTGTTCAGAACTTCTTCCTCAGCTTCGGTCTGTTTAAATTCATTCATTGATTAGTTTGCTGGTTAGAGTCTCAGAATGTTAACAATAATGAAAAGTTAGCAAATCAATTGCTCACCAATTTAGCACCCCGTTTACGACCTAGTGGCAATACATAATGGCTTTCGTACCATTGCCTAAAAGGGGTAGCATCAATGGTAACAATTGCATTCTTCACAAGAGTTTTGGTCCTGACCAATTCATTGTTCGATGCATTATAAACTACATCGATAATACGTGTCTTCCTTGTGGTGCATTCAGAACCCCATGAGAAGTTTCCTGTATCCAAACGAAGAGCTCTGTATTTCTTGTTACCACCTCTAGTACGAACCTGGTATATATAAAAACACAAAGAATGCCAAATAATGAGCATCTATTGTTCAACAAATAAGTATTATACATGTTATGGGTCTAATCAGTACGCTGTGAGATATAAAGTCAACACAATGCTCAGAGTAGGTAAAGGTGGTTCATCATTTTATGGTGAAATATAAATTATTTAGATGGTCAAACTTATTTTTCACTAACTCGAGATTTGTACATAAAAGATTGCTCAATACCGTATGAATGCGTTGTGCTCCAAGTTTTGTGTTTGCAGCTGGACGTCCTAATTCGAACTTCCTCTTCTTACGAAGAGGTTTTCTTTTCCCACCAGTTGCACGCCGCTTATGCCAATGATCACGGGAGATACCTAGGGAAAATATTAGATATTTAAAGTAAGATAAAGTATGTGCAAAAAGTTAGAAGAGCAATATGTATTTTGCTATCAACAATGGATTCAATCAGTAACTTGCAAAGGAGAACACGTTACACGCGTTCCTTCTGCTACATATTTAATATATAATAAGCTTTGAATCGGCATAAAATAGTAATGAACATCTAAATTAAACAAAAATTGAATAGCTAATAAGAAAATCGTATTATTCGGATGGAACACTAGGCTCGGCAATTTGTTGAATTTTTATGCTCTTAAGCTACCCTCATTGAAATAATATGCATTTATGTTGAAAACATTAATGCCCCTCTGTGCTATCGATAACTGTTTATTAATAGTTTTTCAACAAAAACTGCCGATTAAAAGCGATGAAAACAAAAGTCATATCATATCCCACAACTCACCCATCGTGCTTCGATCAAAAAGAACCTTAAACGTTCAAGTTACTAGAAGGGCCACTACCAACCTCCAAACAGATGCAATCCAAAGCGTATGCGCCCCCTGAAAACGGTAGAAGGAAGTATATAAAAATAATAGAATGAAAATAGTTTCATGACTTTTAATGGGTTTGATTATTAAAAGAAATGTTTTCTTTTATACTTAATATACTTCATAGCATAGGAATTTGAATTTCGTTTGGGCACTAATGTAAAATTTATCTACACAACAAATTATAAAAACATTGCGGGACCCTCGTTTGTGGTTCTGTTCAGTTCATTGTTCATTGTAGTAATCATCGTAGAAATTCAATATGGTGGCCGTCAATTGGTGTTCGTCGGATTTCCGTATTTTACGGTAATCTTAACAAAAGAAAAACGTCGAACTTATAGTAATTATGAAGATTCAATGATAGAACCGAAACGACATTAAAAACTTTTAATGCCAAGATAGTACATCGTTTAGAAATTTCAAGGAATCGTTTTCTCGGAAGCTCCACACTCAGGCTATACTTTAACAAGAGAGTTTCCAATATTAAGGGACCTGGAAAATCGGAGAGAAAATGGAAAAGGTTGAATTGGATAATGTCATAAATGAAAATGAATCGAAGGCTGAAGAAAGTAGTGTCGAAGAAAAATGTGAGAACTCCATGACAGATATTGCTTCTTTAGACCTTAAGTCTCGGCTAAGTCTAAAAACACCCGAAATATATGGAGAACCTCATACAAACGGTGTATCTTGGCTAAATGGTATCTGTATTTCTTCCGAAATAGTTGCCAGTGCAGCTAATCTTTCCCACTCGCAAACTATGGAAACTAGTCATTTAACTCAACATGGTACAACAAATTCATTTTTACGCACTTTTTCTTTGTTCCGCACGTACGACTATTTACTTTGGTCCAAGCTCATTAACAGTCGAATAATATTTTTCTAAATCTGCTTCTTCCTATTTACCGTTTGTATGTATGTACATTTGAATACAGAGGACACGATATCCGTGGAGAACAAAGAGGACAACATCCAATATGTTAGTTATACGAGTGAACTACAAATGCCCAACATTATGAAATTGATACAAAAGGACCTAAGCGAACCTTATTCCATTTACACGTATAGATATTTCATTTATAATTGGCCAAAATTATGCTTCTTGGTACGTAAGTTTTTCTTATACCTATTAGATATGTTCCAGCATTATGCATTTTGTTGTTTAGTATACATTTAGCCATGATTCTTTCAGTATTGTAAGATAATATTGCACGCGTAGAAGTAGTGTAAGAAAGGAACAGAATGGTCTGGCATTGCATTAGAAAAATATTGAAAGTATAAACAATTGTTAGCCAGTTTTGGTTGGATTCCTTTCTCTTACAGGTATAGAATTTACAGAAAACTCTTGCTTTTTGTTTCGTCAAGGCGATGCATGGTGATGAGTGTGTCGGTGCCATAGTCTGCAAGCTGGACATCCATAGAAAGGTCATAAAACGGGGATACATAGCGATGTTAGCAGTCGATGTGAAATATCGGAAGCAAAAGATCGGATCAAATTTGGTGCGTAGAGCGATTCAAGCTATGGTGGAGGACAATGCTGACGAAGTAGTCTTGGAAACAGAGATTACAAATCGCCCGGCGCTACGCTTGTACGAGAATCTTGGTTTTGTGCGTGATAAACGATTATTTAGATACTATTTGAACGGCGTGGATGCCCTTCGGTTAAAATTATGGCTCAGATGAAAATCGTCTATATTTTTACGTCAATAAAGAATATGTTGCTGGTAAAAGGAGAGAGAGAAAGAGAGCGAAAGAGGGAGAGAGAACGAGGGAGATTCAGTGTCAAAGAGTTCAGCAATTTCCAGAATTATACATTGTTAATGCCAAGGAGATTGACTATATATTCTATACTGCGTGATACAATTTAACGAGTCGCGCAATAAGAATTCTAATTTCTTATTTCAGAGAAAGTACAATTGCATAAAATCACATGCGCATAGCGAATTTTTTGCAGCTTTTGCAATTAAATTAAGTTAATTAAGTCTTTGGCATTAACATTCGCTAGAATATAATGTAATTGCTGTAACAGACATCTGAATGGTGCATAAAAGTGATAATGGACAGAAGTCGGTAGCGAAAATCATCTGTATTCTCTTCCGTGCCCGTTACGTACTATTCGGGTGCTAGAATCGAATGCAAGAGTCAGTATATAAACTATAATACATTTCTTAATTGTCTTAATGCTCATTTGTTGGTTCAAAATGTAAGCATATGTATCGTGTCGGGTGTTATATTCATGCAGAAGTTCTTCCCGTATCATTTTAAAGCACGATAAAATGTAAGGTCTGGTGCATATCGAGTTAATTTCAATTCTCAAGTAATATTTTCCAATTGCATATAGTAAAATATTACAAGCAGCATGTATATACGCATACGTTCGTCAGTACGCGTACTCAGAAATATTTTTCGCGCGATCATCGCAAGCCATGATTTGCCGCTCCTATTCTGCGGATCAATCCGTTGTATAAAATTAGTGCGAGCCATGGGTCATTATATAACTAATAAGGAAAAGTGTAAAAATGTTAATAAAACTATTTAAATGTTATGGCAAGGGAATAATTTCAGTAATTTGAATAATTTTTGGACGATTGTATAATTTATTAAATTCATAGGATCATGAAAAATTGTACAGCACTATATGTATTATATTAAATGTTTATTCCAAAGTGCAACCGAGGAATCCGATGAAGCGGCGCAGTTCGAAAGGAATAAAGGTTCGACGCAGAGTTAGATGAAAGAGTCGCGAAAGTGCATTCTCGTTCTAAACAAGATCAACGGTAGGATGACGCGCGGCCCTTAGGACCTCAGGGACCCTAGTAAACTTCATCAATTTACGTAAGTAAGATAAGCTAATAGAGATTAGTTTAAGGAAACAGTAAACAAGTAGCTGTATTTAAACAATCTAGTGGGGCAACATTACATTGTACTATAATTTATTAAGCAAGTCTTTCAGAGAAAGGTCGTAGAAATAATTAATTTATTAAAAGAATACTGTTACTTATGTGTGACAGAAGTCGAATGGTCGGAAGTGTGCTGTGAAACAATCCTTTTGTCTCGTTAATTGACTTCCTACAAAAATTACTGTAAAAAGTACCGATTTAGCTATCTAACAAGCTATTCTTGTACGAGGCGCCAAGAAAGGGCAAAATGTGCATACTCTTCTAAGAGTCGCTTGTTCTATGTTTTTGTTTGTATTATGAATCATTTGCTATAAGGACGGGTATAACAAACGATTCTCACATAAATGTACACAAGATAATTTGTCTCATACATAATACTTTGCAAAATTTTGCTTTAGTTTCGCACATTTTGTTATCTTGTATACTCCCATGCGTCGCTCGCATACTTTTCATGAAACACTTTCTTACACTAGTATCGTACGCATGCGAAATATGTACAGATCGGTCTCGTGAAAACTCAGGCACGTTCCACGATTAGAGTTTTGTTAACACTATCTAGAATGCGTCAATTGATTCTTTCGTCAAATTTGCGTGATCGAATCCAGTTTAATGTACAAGTTTCAAACGCACACATGGATTGCTCGTTATTGAACCCTTCAATCTTCCGCCAAAATCTCGAGGAGTAGTCGTCTTAAACTATCAAGACCAGTTAGGAAACCACAATCAGGACCTTGATGAACTGCGGAGTCCGGATTGCAAGCCAGTGTAGAACCGCGAACGAAAGTTGTGTGCGCAAAATCAATCATTCTTACATCGACGCGTGCCTCCTGGGCCTTTTGTTTGATTCTTTTCGCCTGGTAAGGATAAGTCGTATATCTGCAAATAAAATTATTTTTATGTGTAAATCATCGATTCGGTCCCATTATGGAAGACCTGATTTGCGCTTTCTACCTGCTCGACACATCGGTGCATTCCAATCCTCCTTCTATACTTCTTTCACTCTGGTAGACATGAAATAATTGATGCTCGTGCCTTTGCCTCTTGGATCTGCAATCCGTTCGAACTTCACTATCGGAACTAGTGTCTTCTGCATTGTCTGAGCTTTGACCAAAACAATATTCGTCGCTGGACCCGCCATAGAGCATCCACTCCGTGTGGACTATTCTATTATCCGAAGATTCGACAAAAACCGTCTCCTCGCTGCTGGGATCGTGAGTGTATCACGTACAAATCATTATTAATTATTATTGCTTTACTCTAGATATTAGGATATGAGGATATTAGGATGTAAAAGATGTACAGAGCGTGCAAAAAGTTTGCAATGCCTCTGCTTTGAATAGTCTTCCTTTTAGTGCATAGCTAAATAATCCTATTAAATATTGAACCCAGTACTTGTAATTAAATTGCCTGATAAGTTCAAGAAGTGTTCAATTTATAGTAAGTCTTGTCACACTACTGTAAGCCTGTTGATAATGCTTACCAGGATAATTGTTTGGTTTCAAATACTTTGTGAAAATAGAAAATATTGCAATATTTTTACACGGCCCCTTCATTAGATGACACATTGTACAATGTATGGCCTCTTACCATCTACAACCCTTTAACTGCCCAGACCGTAGCGGGCATGCAGGCCCTGTAGGTCATATACATATTTTCGAATAAAAAAAAACGTTTAGATCTCTGTATGCAGGATGTTGAGTAAGTGGTGATTTCTCTTTCTCTATTACACGCATTCCTTATTTTATAGTACCAATGAAAGTGTCAATGCAGCGAAACATCTGACAAGATATCTTTCTAATATTAATTTTGATTAGAGTAATATCTTACTTTTAATAGATGTTAATCAAATGTTTGTACAAGGCCCTGGGAATACATGAATTCCTTCAGCCCTAGAAAGACCCTTTTGTTCTGAAATTAAATATGGTTTATAAAGCACTATTAATGATGGTGTATCAAGGTAATTTGTTAATGCATTTCCAATTGTACTATAAAATAAGAGTTTCCCAGTATGTATACGTTGATTTCTCCTATTTTTTGGATGCATACACCACTTACCAAACGTCTTACATACATGATTTCAATTACTTGCATAATTTAAGTTTAAAACGCGTTCGAATAAAAAAGAAATATATGAAAAGAACACTTATTGTACGCACGCGTGTCCTTATACAGATACATATATAGATGCAGGCAATGTAACATAAAACGTAGCACAAATGAAAAATGAAAGATTGATAATCCAAATAAGACAATTCTTGAGTTTTCTAAATATAGGTGTACCCAATTAAAATAATCCACTAATACAAAATTTGGTATTACATGAAATCGTCAAGAATCATCTTGTTTTGGCAGAGAACTCTACTCCTTTATCAATTTACTACATCTTATGGAATGTTATTGTGTATAGATATATACATACATACGTATATTTATGAGTGTATATATGTATACATGTATTCGATAATGTAAATTCCCCCTCATTTTTTTATTCATAGATATTTGCACCTGATAACTTTAGTAGAGCTGTACTCTACTCATGAGCAACAATATACCTACGACAGGATTTTGAAATCCACCACTTTCAGCTCTGATCCTCCCCTAGTAAGAAACTGATCGGGCTTGACTAGGGACCGGTATTGCCGCGCTTTATTATAGATCGGCCGTAATAAAGAGCAGTTTTCTAAAAAGTGACGGTACACAGAAATATACATGCTTAAATTAGGAAAATACCGCACTGTCAGCTCGTTAGTGTAACGATACAATGGAGGTAAAACAGATAGGCATAATCGAAATTTACAGAAAGTGTTCCTCACTATACGTGAAGCGTAGTTACATGCTTTCTAAGTAACTGTAACGCTAATTCACAGTTTATGCATGAATCAACTTTGTTTAATTCCTTGCCCTAGAGAATGCTGGTATCTATAATATATGTAGTAAATTGTTGTATAACACTTAAGCGATTGAAGCATTCGGACAGTTTTACTATTGGTACACTAAAGGTACTGAAGGTGCGATATTTCCTCTAAACCGGTTTTCAACAACATATTGAAATAATTTCGAAATAATGCATTGGAATCACAATATGAACTAACCCTCCAATTTTCTGATGGAGTATGCTATAGTTTCGAATGTAAAAACCGTTACTGAAACAACCACCGTTAAAATGCTACGATACAACAGGCAGTTTCGAAAGTTCGAAAAACGTAACTCATCCTCTTTCTTTTTACATTTCCTCGTTCTTATTCATCGGGTGGGTGGTCTACTAGAGACAAAAAAACAAAGGAGAAAAGAAGAGACAAGACAAAATTAAAAAACGATGGAAAAAAATAATGGTATACAAAGCGAATGAATTATACATACTTCACCAGACTGTCTATGATCTGACTTATGTATAGGGTATCGGAGGGTTAAATGATTCGAGCATTCAGATCATTTTCAGAGGCAACAGAGTTCACAATGTTGTAGATTTATTGTATATATAATTGGAATGTCATTAAAATCAAACGGAAACGAAATGATTGATTAGATTCCTACTGTTGTAATTCATCAAAATAATTTACCTATGGACAAATAAATGCAGAAATTTAGAAATCAATTAATAGACCATCCAATAATTTAACAAATAAGTGAACAAACATATGTGAACAGTGTTTCGTTCGACGACCGGTTTGCGATCAATTTTTGATGGCATCACAACGTTAGGAATTTAATTCAGGTCCTTCCATACCGAATCGTCGTGAATATGTATGTAGGAAATGTCTGTTAGGCATTTTTTGTTCATGCAAAAAAGCAGTTTTGTAATGAAAGTCGTATTATAATTTCAGGCTTCTCTGGTTCTTTGGAATGAAGGAAAATGTTTGTATGCAATACAAAAAGTACTGGTAGATGTGCAATAATTTTCCTCTGAATTCACAGCTAGAAAAATTAATGACGAATCGAAATGGAACCGCTGATATTTCCTTCTCAAAAGTAAGAACGATATTGTTTACCTAAGAAAACGCTAAAAACACGCAAGAAGAGGTAATAGACTACAAACCTTGTAGGGTAAAAGCTGGAGATAGTTTTAGTTCCTCCAGCTGCTGCTTCGTCGAATCTTCTCCGTAATGTGGTTGTATCATTGATTTCATCTTCAATCGGAATATTATAATCCGCGGAACTATTACTTATGTCACCGTCGTAACAATCGTCAAAAGCGTGATGGCCATCGCTAGAATTGCTTGATTCTTCATCCGTTCTTAACGCGGATGGCGAACGATCGAATCTCGAAATATTCATCTGATAGCCCTCGTAAACGATCAACAATGAACTGAAACGGGGTGGTAAAAAAAGTTAAACACATTCTGAATGCAATATCCTAACAAGATATTATTAGCATTAGACTAATCCAACAAACCATTTTCGTGTCGCTTACCAAATTATAACATTCTGTTTTTTCGACATATCAATATGAGACACACAGTTCACTACTAATGCATTAAAAAAAAAACTCACCACGAATAAAATCGGCAGCTACTTTGCCTTTCGATCGCGCGTCGCAACTGTTCTAAACGAGACACCACCTTTTCAATAACCAATGTCCGTAAACAAAAACCATTATGAAAAAATCGATACAACGCTGCTTTGAAACCGTCTTCGCTCAATCCTCTGCCCCAATATTTATCTCTTTTCACGTAATGATTTGTATCAGCTTGATAAACCTATAACATCCTTTGTCTTTACTTTATGCATAAAGTACTGGCTGCATTATTACTTTTAATTGTTTCATTATCATATCGAGTTAGGAAGATGGTCAACATGTGTAGTGTTCTGGAAACATGAAATACCTGCATTCCGCATAGTCTAACACCTAACGAGGCGGACGTACTAGCAGCACATTTTGCTATTTGTTTGCTGCGTTTCTCAGCTGATGCATCATCGCCGTGCTGTCTGGTACCCATTTTCAAGTCCAATATACATGGATGAGTATACTGCGATGTTATGTTCTCCAACAAAAGGAAACCTGTATTGCCAAAGAAATGGGATAACTTGTAAGAAAATCTTGTACTAGTGTCCATACTTCTTATCCTCCTCTTTTTACTTCCATATTTAGAAAATTTCTAATTTGATGCAACTTTTACTTACACTGTCTATTCTGGGCATTATCTAAATGCATTTCTGGTTTCGATATTCCAGTCAAAGTACTATCACGATGAATTTTCATTCTAAAATAAGAAGAGTCAATGCATACCCTTTAAAACGAACAGATTTAATAATCAAAACTATTCTACACATGATATAATTAGATAAATACAATTTGTTATAAGGCAAGTAGAAATATACCTTAATACATCATCCCTTTTCCTTTTAGTCAAACTATGTCCTTGTCTGTTGTCCTGTTCTCTAAAACTGGGACTGTAACGTTTATCCAATGTAACTTCACCGCTATTATATGCTTGCAGAACACCTATTGAATTAGCAACAATTGAATCAAATTAGCAATGCTAGGTTTTAAAAGCTCAGGGGCTCTAATTTTTGTATAATGTATTGCGATATGAAGGTACATGCATTTACCACTCAACATTTAAGTACTTTAGTATTTTTAACAATTATAGCCACAGTTTATTGTCATGAGGAAACAATGAAACATGGTAATAACAGATAAGAGGAAGAAGGAACTTGAAATAACAGGAGCAGCTTACCTTTAAATTTTGGGACAAATATTTCTATGTCTTGTGGAATGTTTTGATAAAAATCAAGTTCTCTGCAGTTTAACGGCTTACAGATAGTATTTTGGTTGAGCAAGAGTAATCTTGTATGTCCACCAACCTATAAGAAATGGAAAAGTTTTCCTTAGTTAAAATTACAAAATTTTGTAAAATATCAGCATTAAAATTTTTAATATATCTCGTATACTCTGTTGCAAATGCTATCATTAAATTGGCATAATAAAGTTATTTTTGCCATTTTTTCCAATGCAAATAGATACTGTTAAATTGTTTTTAAAATCTGCAAAAAGCAAACTTATTTTGTCCTTGTAAACTGCATTTACGATCGTACAGGTACACTGATTGCAAGTAGGATGTCATAATTAACAATAAAATAAAACAATACAAAGGCAACAATAAAAACACAGCATTACAACTGCAAAAGACAGGATAACAAACATTAATACAAGGTGTTTGGACATTACTTGAATGACATACGGCAAAAAAAAAACAGATAGAACTGACAATCGCACCTGATTCTTAAGTGGTAATAATGCGACTTCTTCGTCATTCTCCTGTAGAAACGAGGAGCTATTCGTATTATGGTACTGCGACTTAGTTTCTCCCATGCCCCAGATACCCGATAAATATACCATAACCGCTAGCTAATAGTCCACCGATTAAAAATGAAAGGGCACAAAATTGTTTATACGATTTATATTGTTGCGTATCCCGTCGATATGTTTCTCATCTATTTAACGTCACCAAACACAGCTTGGCTAACACATTCTTCTTCGTTGCTCTATCGTATGTTGAACGAACCACGAAACATTATAATTTATAGCAAACGCAAATCAAGTAAACTTCCAAATGTGTTGACGCTTTTTAACAGCCGATTTTTCATTTCAGGTAACAATATATGCAAAGGAGAAGGAACGATATCAAAATATACGATAGCACAAGATCAGCTGTGCAACGACTTGGATGCAACCAGATGCAAGTTCTTCTTCCCAAGAGCATGTCGGTGGGAAAGTTCTGGGAATGATGCGTCATCTGGCGGACTAATTATTTCAAGCAATATAAGGAGCGAAGTTGGAATTCTCTCGCATTTCTAAACATAATTTTATTAATTGCAATACAATTACGATAAATTGCATAAATTATGAATTATAATTGTAAAATGGTTAAACACAACTTTGTTAAACAATACACGGTTTAAAATTGCATTGTAGCCGCGTCTGAACATGCGAGCGTGAGTAGCACGTCATTACATATACATATATACGAACTGTTGAAAGCTGCAAATAGGGAAATTTATAAAATAAATGATTAACTTGCTAGATGTTGCGGTAAATAAAAAATAAATACTTCTGATTTAGTAAGAAGGCTGTTCGATAAAAATATGTTTAGAGAATTGAAGAATATTAGCATCTTTCGAAGTTTTAAGCATATATCTTTGAAGAACTATAACCAAGAGGTTAGGGTTCTAGCACTAACGATCTATATAGCACTTGTCTTATACACAGCGTGAAGCTAACAAACTTGGCAATTAATTATAGGCTTGCACGTGTGATTATCCAAAGAGAATATTTTCCGGTATTCAACCCACTGGGAATTTGCATTTGGGAAACTACCTTGGCGCAGTACAAAAATGGGTACAACTTCAAGATAGCGGAGAAAATGTTGTTTGGAGTATTGTAGATATGCACTCTATTACTTTGCCTCATGTAAGTATTAACGAAGTTACATTTGATTACTGGTCCTACAAATTGATTGTTCCCAAAAATGACTCAAGTATAAATCTATCAAGGATATATGTCTTAGGATCCCAAAGAATTATATGACAATGTATATAGAATCACAGCAACACTATTAGCGTGTGGCATTAATCCTGAAAAGAGTATATTGTTCCAACAATCTACTGTCGAAGCGCATACACAACTGTGCTGGGTCCTGGGATGCGTGACTACCTTAGCAAGACTAGCACATTTACCTCAATTCAAAGAAAAAAGTCAGACGTTAAAAAATGTTCCCTTGAGTTTATATATTTACCCTGTTTTACAAGCTGCAGATATATTATTGTACAGGTGTGTATTTTTTCTTGTTTTATGCAAACAGACTATAGATCTTAGTAATGAATAATGTCAAGAATAAAATAACTATATTAATTGTGCATTACAGGGCAACCCATGTTCCAGTTGGACAAGACCAAATTCAACATATTCAATTAGCACAAGATTTAGCTATTAAATTCAATAAAACATTTGGGAATACGTTCCCTGTGCCTCATTCTATAGTCAATGGTAAATGTTTTACCTTCTTACATTGTCCAAATACATCTTTAATACATGTGTATGTTACAGATAATGCTAGTCAACGTATAAAATCACTGCGTGATCCCTCAAAGAAAATGTCAAAGTCCAGTTCAGATCCAAAAGCTAAATTAGATATATTAGATGAGCCTGATATATTGATGAAGAAAGTGAAAAAAGCTGTTACTGATTGCACATCCAAAGTAACTTATGAACCAGAAACACGTCCAGGCGTTGCAAACTTAATTACTATTCATTCAATGTTAACTGGAAAATCGCCAAGTCAAATATGTTCTGAAGTAGAAAGCTTGGATACTGGAAAGTATGTGTATCAAAAGATTCTCTGGCTCTATATTAATTTCTTTCATTAATTACTATTTTGCTTCTATAATGCACAGGTATAAATTAATGGTGGCAGATGTAATTATACAGAAATTGACACCGATTCGCGAGGAATACTTGAGATTAATAAAAGAGCCAGCTTACTTGCGGGAAATATTGAAAAACGGTACAGAGAAGGCGACGGAAATAGCTAACGACTGTTGGTACGAAGTTGCTAATAAAATTGGTTTTCAAAAGGATATTTCATGTATAAATGAAAGACGCTTAGAAAATATAGTAAGCAAAGTATAACGAAAATGTTTATTCATAGAATGCAAGTACATCTGCTTTATTAAATAATTCATACTCCTTTCTTACAAAGGAGTTTAATTTCTTCATTTTTGGTTGCCCACTATCTTATATCGATAACTACTTTACCTCTCAGATGACCTTGTGCTACTCTCTCATATGCTAATGGTAAGTCTTGAAATTTATACACTTTTTTAACGACTGGGACAACCTGAAGAGAGCAAAAGTACAGTTACATGCTAAGACAATTAGAATGAATTAAAGTTCTATATGATTCCGGGCATCACCTCTCCATTTTCCACCAGCTCCTGAAGAGTTTTGATTCCTGTTTGGGAAGGTGCAAAAAAACCCCACTTCACTGTACTTTTATTTTCAACTATCGGAATATTGAACTTTACCAATTCTCCTATATTTTTCACTGTTCCAGCTATTAATCCATGCTGATCAATGTTCTTTAATAATGGAGAATTCAATGTTATATAAGTACAGTGGGGATAACCCTTTACTCGTATTTCATTTGGTCCCTGATTGGCGCAATCCAAAATTATGTTGTAGCTGTGGTAATTAGTAAAGTTTACATCAAAGAGAAGCCTTGCTTTCGCGCTGGGTAGATTGCAAAAGAAATTACGTACGGTCCCTCTGCTATAATTTGTGAATCAGCACCATCTGATTTATAATCAATAGCAACATTGGCTCCCAGCTTCTGCACTAAATTTATAGCATCGCTGCTGCAGGTTGTTATGACCTAAACCAGTTTAGTTCATGTTTAAGAATTTGGAGAAATCTTAACTTGGGTTTTATCTCATGAGCAGCATACATCCATATTCCAAGCCTTCAAAAGTTGTATCGCCAAGGTCCCAACTCCACCTGAACCACCTAGTACAAGGACCCTGTTATTTCTTCTTATGGACATTGTGCTCTTATAACACAACCCCCCAGTAATCCATAGTGCTGACCATGCAGTGAGGCCGGCGTATAATATGCTAGCTGCTTCTATGTGAGATAAGTTTTTAGGCCTTTGACTGACCTATGAGGAGGCATCATTTTAACTTACACACAGTTACATACAGTTCATTTGCACTGTTACAATTGTATCGTGATACCACTTACCAGAGTATTATCAACAACTACGTATCCAGCGTGACAACCTTGTTGTTCCACAGGAACTACACCCCACACAGAATCGTTTAGCTTCAATCTATCCCCAACGCCGTGTCCCTTTGAAATAACAGTACCAGAAAAATCTCTACCTAAAGTTAATGGCAATTCTAGGTCATCGTATTGACCACTGCTGCTAAGGTTTCTTGCCTTCCTCATGAAGTTTAAAACTATTGTGCCATATCCTCCTAATAAAAAATGTATGGTGAAAGCACTCAATGTCCAAACATTTAAGCTGAGAATAAAAGAACTGGTATAAGGCATTGCATACTTGACATAGCGATATCTATAGGATTCACGCTTGATGCTTCAACTTTTACAAGAATATTTGTTGGCCTACTTATTACGGGTATCCTAACATTTGAAAGTTTTAATTCCTCCAATCCACCATACGAATGAATCTGCCATGCCTGCATTTTTTCTTCAATATTTTCCTTGTACTTCACTGATGGATTACTAAGAAAACGTGACGATTTCCCAATGTTAGGCTTCAAATCGAATACAATTCTTTTCAACATTGTTTTTGGCCGATGCTTCTTAAATAATGAGAAACGAGAAATTTTAAATTAGGTTACGTCCAAATAGATTCTCCAACTCTGCGATAATAAGAGCAGAAGTAATTTTCCTAAAAATTATGCAACATAATTTTTTTTCACATCTCCCGTATAAAAATGCATAACTTTGTAGATTTTAATTGAAATGTTTTCCCATGATAAAGGTAGTCGAGAAATTGTGATCGTACTCGACGTCAGTTGAATGCTAGTGTGACATAATGTCATTTTTTTGACCGATAATAAGAAAAAATGGAAATCAAAGAATTTTTTGTACATACAATTGTGCACAACTTTTCATTAATAAACTTTTAGAATAAAATGGTTTGATATTCGTGCAATGTATTGTTCCAAATGCATATACATATATTTATAGGCTTGTGCTGTTATGATGCTGGTGGTAGGATTCGAATTTGGCGCGCATGGAATTTCAAACGCAGCTTCCATTTTACAAACGAAAGAGTCACGCACCGGTTGTTGCTGCCGCACAAAACTTTTAAACATGTTAAACAAGTTTTTAAGAAGAGTAAAGTGCCTTTCAAATAGCAAGTACTTAATCCTTTACATTTAATTAAAATGAATTTACATCGGTTTTCTTATTACACTGCATACAAGCTTTATAGTTTCTGTTTTTAATGTAGGGTATTATCGTTTCGTACGAATCCATTTTTGTCCTTGAAGCTTGTAATTAAATATGCCAAATTGAAGAATGCTGGTAAGATTTTCAAAAAGGATAATCCATGTTTTTCGATTTTTCCGAATTTATTCTTAAATTATGTTCATGGTCTGTTGTACTGACCTGAGATTATTCTTGCAGAGCACGACATACGAATGCCTCGTTCAAACTGTACTTAAGAGAATATCGGAAGAATTTTTTTTCAAAAATTTGGTCAGCTACAGAGAAAAATATGTACATTAATGAGTATGATTAATCGAGCCGAGAATTTCTTTGCCAAGAAAACAATATTCACATTTGCTCGGGTAGGAATAAGATGGCGAAAAAGGAAGAATGGGATGAAAGTAAGAATATGGAAAAAAAGATAATGATCGATGCAATTTTATGTAACTAAATTATGCGTTATTGTAAACAGTGCACATCGCTGATCTTGGTTCGCCAAAAATCGGGTGCTGTTCATCTACGTTCGGAATGATATAAGCGTGCAAAGAGGGGGTGGTTCTTCCGTTTGAAGGGTAAGTGCGAGGATGCGCATGACTGTTATCGATCGCTAATCACTATGGTTACGCCTCGGTATAGAAGCACGACGGCGACTACGACGACGGCGACGACGGCGACAGCGACGGGGTGGCAGAGATCACCCGGTTTTCGTTTTACGGTGAGTTCAATGAATTGTTGGTTTCAGTGTGGTCGATGGTATGCAAAAGCAAACGGTGAAATAAAAGTAAACATCTGATTTAACAACAAAGTGTTTAAGATGAAAGTGTGGAAATAATAAAAGGGTGGTGTAAATCGCGCAAAATTTTTGGACAAGAATGACTTGAACCTCGTGCAACATCCACATGTTTATTTACTGAGAGGAAAATAAGTGGGAAGAAACTCGATCGGTAGAAAGAAATCGTTGGAGAAATGGTGAGAAGAAACAAGTAAGCCAAAAAATGATAAAGGAGGAAAGATTTCGCGTGGGATGATAGAGGGTAGGGACGGGTGAGTAGGTGGATATGTAGGCAGGGAGGCGGGAGTAATGACAATAGATGAAAAAATCAAGAGGGTGATGGAACAGGTGCGGGGGTGAGAGAAAAGGAAGGGGACGTGGCCGGGCGGTAGATGGTGAGAGGGAAGACGGAGGGGAATGGAAAACGCATACAGGGCTGTTCGGAGTAACGTGGAGCGCATCGCGGGCGCAGCGAGAGAGGATATTGACATTTTCGGTCGAGGGGCGCGCATTCGTAGAAGAAGGGGTGGTGGGTAACGGGGCAGTCGCCTCTTTCGCCCGATCCTGCAGTATCCATGGCTACGTCTTCTACGAGGATTTCGCGCGAAATACCGGATATTTTGGCCGTGTAGTCTTTAATTTTCGGTACTTTGTAACAGTGAAATATCAGATGTTTCGGAAACTGTTGGGCAACCTAGGCAACATCGTTGGCTAGGTTGTCGCTTATTACCCGACAGGTGATTGCCGAGGAATTAGTGTCTTTAGGAAAGGGTGGGTATCGTGATCTCGTACCCCTCTACTATGACCACGGTAACCCATCCCTTCTTTATCCCGTCCAGAACCCCTTCCCATCTTACTCGCTTTTCCTTTTTTCTCCTACCGTTCCTCCCTGTTAACACTCCCGCCCCTCGGATATTTCCCTGTACACTGCTTTTTGTTTTTATTTCATTCCATTCCGCTTCGGCCATCCCTTATCGCGTTATCGCAGCATATCGTTACATAGAACAGGGTAGAACATTGAACGCTTCCGTACTGCCGAGACTCTGTAGCTTGCATCGCGATGAAGATTTAGTCGATGGTGAGTTTTAGCCTCGTGAAAACCCATTTAACGCTGTTCCATATAAATGTTCAAATAAATAGGTGAATGTGTGAGACGAGAGGTGTGCATACCTAGAGAGCTAATATAGGGGTGGGGTTGGACGATGTGCCCTAAGGGATAGGAAAAATCATGCAGCAAGAAAAAAATAGAAGCGAAATAGACGTATAGAAAGTAACGAAACGTGAGATAAAGTGTGTCAGGGGGTCTTCGGTAAACGAAGGAAGCTGAAAAGTACATATTTCTGTAGGTGAAAGATAGGAGCACGGGTGGTGCACGGATGGTTGCATACTGCCAGGCGCAGTGTTTACTTGCGGATGCTAGGCGGTGTCGATCTCCTTTCGTTTCGGCGATACGAATCCCTCTGTCGTTTCCTCTCCGACAATGAACAATATTGCCGCAATATTTCATGTGCTGTTACGGTATACTATTGTATAATCATCGAATATCAGTGATTATTCAATCAGTTCAGCAACCCTTTCGACACGTCACCCCTATTATTATCCGTGATGCGTTTACGCAACCCTCTGCCCAGCTTCATTGACCTTACCGATGTCTGTGCTACCTCGTATACTATAATTACTTACCTTCAGTTACCGAAAGAATGTACTGTCAAGGTAGGGAAGTCTTAGCACTTGACTGATAGGATATTTGGACAAGGATTAGGAGTTTGCAGGATAAGAATTTGTTAGGAATAATAATTGTCGCTACTATTTCTATTCATCTAATTTAATGCAATTATTATATTTTCAGGGATCATGTCAGGGGCAAGCTGATGTACCATATCGAACACCTGCAATGATGTGACAATAAAGATAACTTCTCCTACATCCTCTCTTATATCACGGGGTATTGTCCCTGTTGTGCAGTGCTTCCCGAGGGTAGAAGAAAAGAACGAAATAAAGATAAAAAACGGTGCCAAACGTCGGTAGACAAGCCAATCAACGTGAACATACAGCATCCCGAATTTTTCGATAAACATCGACAAATTAAGAAACAAGCAGAGGCGATAGAACGGAGACACAGAGCGATTCTATATTAAATTTGCAGATAGTGCGAAATAGGGTGGAACATATTGGAACGCGTACACAGCTGTTGTTGCTGTTGTTCTTGTGGTTGAAGGAAATAGTGAATAGATCACTGAGAGGTGGCGCGGTATAGAGAAGAATCACAGGTGGTATAAAGAGAGCAACGAGAATAGAATGGGCAATAAGCTGCCTTGCAGCTGTGCTCCTCTTATCAGAAAGGCGTATCGTTACGAGGATTCTCCATGGCAGGCCGGTGCAAGGGGTGGAACAGGCGGCAGCGGCAATCGCGGTGGCACTGGCCACTTGCTCAGGTGCGGAAGCTTAAGAGAAAGGAAGAGGTGCGCATACCATACCATTCAACCACTCCATTCGACTCCATTATCGGTCTCTATTTTTTGAGAAAGCTACTACTACACGTGAACACCCTTTCCACCTCACACATGTCCATGTCCGCATATTTACATAGACTGCACCGCAATTTATGTATCTCCCAGAGTAGAATACATTTGGCTAACTGTATGTATGTTCTAACGATCATCCTGTGAATTTGGAATTCTCAAATGTCTTCTCTGAACTTTCACCCCTTTCACTGATACGCATATCTTTCATACGATGTACAATTGCACATGGAATTCCCAGGGTGTTAACTTTCTTTCTCTCGTCCCTACTTCTTCCCGGTTTCCTTTTCTTCTCACATACTCGTTTTTACACTCATCGTATTTACATTAGTCAAATCACTTTCTCTTCCTTTCTCTCTATTCTGGCATTCTTTATTGATATGTATATTCTAATTCATCAATTGTTTTCGCATGCGTACACCAATTCCCAATTTTAAATGTTTCTTCAGATGCGTTTTGCCCATCATCTGTCGTTAGATATCCCGTCAGCATGCTTCACGATGCTTTTTTGCGTATTACATACGCGTCGCTATGTTTTATAAAATCATACTTGATACGTTCAATTTTTCCTCTTTGAAGACTAAAACTGTCGACACTTACGCTGCAGAAAAATATAATGATACATTAATAATGGGACTGCTCGTCTTTTCATTTACTCGAATAATTGCACGCTATTAAAGTTTCCAAGTTTCAGTTTACACAAAAGAATAAGAAGAAAAATTTAGAATTGCTAATCGAAGTTGGTGTAGAAAATTTGATTGAGAATGACTGTATCCAGATGTGTAATTCAGCAATGTATACTTTCAGGCTATGGGCCGAAGTGTTCCACGTAAGTGCCAGTGGTGCAGGAACTATAAAATGGCAACAGGTCTCCGAAGACTTAGTTCCTGTGAATATCACGTGTATTCAAGTCTCACCGGAATGCATTTTCCATATTACCGCGTACAACAGTCAAGTGGATAAAATTTTGGATGTGCGACTGGTTCAGCCAGGTAAGATCTCGCTTCATCTCGTTTCCCTTGTCCTCTAATAAAATTATGAATGGAATAATATAGTAAAAGGAAGCGGTAAACCTATGATTAGATACCTATCGGAATGCAGGTCTTTGTATCCGCTAATATTGGTTTCAGGGACACGTATCGGACAAGCGTCGGAGTGTTTCGTTTATTGGAAAGATACTGTGACCAACGATACATGGGGATTGAATTTTACTTCTCCGATAGATGCTAAACAATTCAAAGAATGTTGCGTAAGTTTTAAACGCCATTCGATGGTGTCATGTGCACGTAGAATAGTCTCGAACGTCTTCAGCTGATCATTATCGCACTCATTTTATCTAATATTATGATATTCACTTGTTAGCCAGTTTATATTGTCCTTAAGCGAGAGATTGTACGTTCCGCGAATCGTCCGAATAAATAAACGATACGATTGCTGCCTCGAATCATCTTGCAATCATCAGTGAATTTTTCCATACAGTCACCGTCGTTCAAGATTTCAAGGAAAGCATCCTCTTCTTACTCGTTGAAGCTCGAACCGCCTAACAAACAGAAGATCAAAACGAGGAGGAAACCCTTATCGACGCCGGCATCACCGAGCAGGTCGAGGGAGCCGCAATGCACTTGTATGACCCCAGAGCAGTTGGCCAGATTTCGAAGTCAAGAAGCTAGATACCGGGGTTTCTGCGGTACGACATGTACAGTATTCCTCCATAATTCACCATACATTTCCTGCTTATTTGTCTTTCAATTATTCCGATCTGCACGCAGCCACTTCTACGCTTCCGCGGACTATGGCAAGATCTACGGAAATGGACATGACACCGGTCCGTGATAAAATAACTGCTGCAACGTCCAGCGCGTCTCTCTATGATAACGTTAACAATACGAATGTTACGCCTGGGAAATCAACGAAAGCCGCAGGCGAGTCGAAGCAGAAGGAGAAACAGAACGAAACGTGCCAGACTACACCAAAGACGGCTAACGTGGGAATTGAAACGGTCACCGTTGCATCGCAGGCAAGTTCTACGATTTTATGACATACACGTCAAAGTTAATAAAGTGCAAGCATGCGAGTAGGTAAAGTAATTTATCGATATCGAATTACAGATCGATAGTCCGGAGGAGAAGGGGTCCGCGATCTCTCCGAAAAAAGCTCAAAAGCAAAGTCAAGATACGTCTACTCAACAGAACGGTGTAGAGATGTTGAAGTCAGAGGGGACGCAAGCCGGTGGTACATTGCAAAATAAATCTTTGCGCAAGGAACAACTGCATCACACGAAATCCGCCGATTACACGGACCTGGAGATACAGAACGGCAATATTTTCAATATAGTGAACAATAATCACGGTGGGAAGAAATCAAAAAGTAAGAGCACAGATGACATGAGGATCGAGAACGCGCAGAACGGCGGGATTAGTTTAGATTCGAATACTCTGAAAAGAATGCTGAAACCTATGTCGAGTATCGATAGTCCGGTCACGTCGCCAGAGATGACTAGAAAGAGGCATAGTCATCATAGTTATCATTACCATCCGAGTAACAATAATCAGAAGTATGTCATGCAGGAGGCTGAAAACGAAAATTATGCGCATCCATACCGACCACCATATAATAACAAGTTCCAGGCATCTAGAAGCGTGCACGACATGGGACGTCAATACACTGGTACATAAGATCATAATTCCATTTGTTCACTCATTCTTTCTTTCTCTTCTTACGCACAATTCTTTACTATGTACTTTCTTTAAAATAATTTCAATCGATTATATTACGAATACCTAAAGAACGTTTCTTATCATACGCGCATCACTGGCAATAAGGAAGAGGAGCCTGCAAGTATCAACAGTGCGCTTATCATTTCATACACATATAACAAATGCGTATATGTATTTGATCATTTATTATCTTTTACTATGACTACGTAAATGAATGAAAGGAAGAGAGAGACGAATTTTGAATGCACGTAAGCATCCCTGTTTTAAAGATAAAACTTCCGTGATAAATTGAAAATCTTTTCACTTTATTATTGCAAATGATCGCGTGGTCTATATTGCAGTGGTTTATAGCGGTCTTTAATGGCCATCTTCTTAATGTCATAGTGTTTTGCATCGTTTAAAAGTAAGAGTGCACTCTGAACACTCTATAAATAAATGTAATGGGGTGCGTAGTGGTGTTTAACAGGGATGCATAGCGCATGTCAACACACCTAGTCGAAGCAACTTTAACGTAGAAAAGTAACGATTGAGTATAAAATTGTCGCACACCGTTTCCAATTCCTGCATGAAACGCACCTGTTTGTCGTAGGCGGCAGATGCAGGACCTATTTAGATTCGGAACGTAATCGGTGCACAGGTGATATATCGCCACCGTCGGATAATGTCATCTTCGACAATCAGTGTTATGCGACCACACCGAGCTCGTCCAATGGAAACTCGGACATGGAACAGCCTACTCATTGCAATTCGCGTCGTTGCAACGATGGCCAAACGTATCAACAGCAGAACATGCAATCGGTCTCGACTCCTGGCAGCCCGACTAGCAGACTCCTCCTCGAATACGAGATGCATCTAAGGAACACACTAGCCAAGGGTATGGATGCCGAAAGCTACAGCTTGCGCACTTTCGAGGCACTGTTAACGCAAAGCATGGAAAATTTGGGTGAGTCATTAACGATATATTCATGTTTTCTACATAATTTTCTATACTGAATCAAATAAAAATGTTGCAGAATTCGCCGAAAATATACCACTGAACGTTCAACGCACACCTCACGTTTCACGAAGGCGTAAGTGAAGGCGATCAGACGATTCTTTTCGGAAATTCTTTCTTCAAACGCGTCTCCATTTTTCCATTCGTTCCTGTAATACGTTCTCCGGGTGCTTTCGCAGGTCCCAGTTCCAACAAATCGTCGACGTTACCGTTATCCTATCGTTACTGTAACGAGAGGCAAAATAGTAAGGACAGGGATGGATATTATAGCGATCGTAATGAAATAATAAGAGAGAAACGAGACAGAGACGTTGACCGGGATCGTGGATATCTCAGCGATTATAATTCTAGGTAACTCTTTGCACTAAAATCAATGCGAAATATTGGTGATCGAAAGGATGTAGATATATGTAAATTTGGTCGAAATTTTAAGATGCGCCAGTTGCGTTGGGGAGTCTGCACGCGCACAATGGTTTCGACATTCCGATGGTTGGCAGTCTGGTAGCTCGACACTTGGTTCTGGGGCATCAAGTTCGATGAATCCAAGTTACTCGGGGCATAAACGAGAATCGCCTTGGGATTCCTTGCCATCGCTAAGGCACGAGGGTAGCCTTAACGATAGCGGGTACAAATCTAATCGAACCGATTCCTTGGAACAAAGGTGAATAACTTGTTCATTCGAATAGTACTTTGTCTGTGCGTATAAATTATCAAAGGGAAAATTCAGCCATCCCAAACGCGGTTAAAAAGGCGCGTCTATAGTATGTCTGTGTATCATGTTCCAGGGGCACGTTCGATAGACAGGACAGTGTAAGATCGGACTACATGTCCGATAGGGATGGCAGATACGGAATTGTTCAACAAGCTTCTCTGGAGAGCACAGACTCGAGACTATGCTACTTAACATCCTCAGAGGTAAGTTTCCTCGATAGCTGTTGACCTTATCAAGCCGATATATCAAGATTCCACTCGAGCCTCTTTACTATTTCTTGTCGCTTTGCCAAATTTCGTAAGGCGAATATGATACTGCGAATACCTTACGAATAACTGATGCGAGGAAATCATTTCTTCTTGTTTCACGTGAATTTCACTTGAAGAAATTTTTCTGATAGCAATTGTGCATACGTTTCCCTTGCAAATCAAGGCTCGTACGTGTAAATAATTATAGGCGCAACGCATAGCATTGCTCGCGTACGTAGTGTGACCAATGAGACAGAATTACATTGATATTGCGAGAGAAAGGTACATATCTATTCATCGAACGTCGATAACCTACTGACCCTGCTTACACATATCTCACACGAGTCACCTTCCACCCTATTTCTATACACTTTCCATTCAGTGTACATACAGTATCACAAACATGTATGCACGCGCGCTCGCGCATTGGAACCGCGAAAAGAACGAGGAAAGATACAGAAATAAAAAAAAGGAAATTAAGCGAGCTCCGCGGAGCACATCCAGACATAACAATGTGCAAAATCGATAATCGGCTGTATTTATGGAATCTTAAAGAACATGCGGTCAAAGATAGATTCTCCTAGTCAACAGGTATACATATAGCGCATTATTGGATTTTTGCAAGATAGTCGAAGCCTAAGAATTCTTAGACGGTGATCGGGATGCTGTGTAACGAGTGTATTACATCCGGTGGCCATAGTGTCGTTGCATTGCATTTGCTGGCATACAATCTTGGTAAAATGTGTATATACATAGAGCACCCCTTTCTCGCTGCTCGCGCTGCTGCTTGGGAAAAGTTTTCTTCTCCCCACTAAAAGACCTAGGAGCAGCAGCAGCAGCAGCAGCAGCAGCATCTCCTCTTCCCCATACCCCACTATGCTTTCATCAACCCCTTCTACGTCGTCACCCACTTTCCCGTTCCAACCCCCGATGGTTCCGGCCTGTTCGCCACCCCTCGTCCACTGTTCCTTTCCCTACTACACCGACACTGCCCCCGGCCCCCATTCGGCCTCCACAGAACGAACGAGGGAGATATTGATTCCCCTCGCGGTAGCAGTTCCACTTCCCTGTTCTCCAGCAGAGCAGTCTGGAGCAACGCACGTTCGAGACTGTGGACCACTAATTTACCACTCTCTCGCGCCAAGTAAAAAGATCTTGGATAATCGTCGGGCTGTCGTGTATAAACGCGGAGAAATCGCAATCGATTTCTCTGGTTGCATGTTAAAGTGGTAATTTCGTGTGCTCGCTAACGATTAGCGAGCGGTTCTCCAGGAACCGGAAGAAAGATACCGTCTGGAGTGGATCCAGCGGAGAACGTCACGCGTGTTTCATGATGGATGGAGATACCAGTGAGACGATCGACAATTGGTCGTACATAAAAACTTTCGTTATTATGCGTTGTTGAACGAAGATATATTTCGGCTGTTCGTGGTAAAACGGAATTTGACAGTGCCCAAGATAAATTCTACCGCAAAGATATCCGGATTTTCGTTTCGCTTGGTACGCGGAACGCTACCAAACTTTCATACCGGAAATACCGAAACAGAGAAAAATATTTTTATCGAAATCTCCGACAAGTTCTATCGTTCGAGAGGAATCACAAGTTTTTCGGCACGTGCGGGTTCACGTGATGCCGAAGAAATTATAATAATAATTATCTACCAAACTCTAAATGTTTAAGCGTTCACATAAGTGTTTAGGTACCTGACGTATCTGCGATTTCCATTCCCCTGCTGTGTTTTACTTAGCAACGATTTTCCAATACGTACAGTTTCGATAATTAGCGAAGAATAATAATTGCCGAGAAAATAACTAAATATGCTCTAAGAAATATCGTTCTAAAGTACAAAGAAGAAAGGGAAGGAGGGCGACCGACAGGAAGAGTAGGGAACGAGGAAAATACGGAAATCAAGGAAGAAAAAAGGGTGGGAAAAGGAAAATGCAAGAGCAATGGATTTGAAATAGTAATATAATAGCAACACAGTAGGGGAAAAACGATAGAAGTTTTAAAACCGTGTAGTTGTATAAATATTGAAGATATCTATGCGTACATATAAGAAGAAAACGGAACGTGATATCGAGAAATTCAACATATTTTTATACGAAGAGTTCGTTTTTATCTATATATTGCAAAAGTATTCTATATATTTACCTTTGAAGCAGATGAAATTTCTAGGAAGAGGAACACTTTTGGAGCGATAATATTTCGGTTCGTTAAATTGACACATAGATTCCATTATCGCCTCTGGAAAGATTTCAATGAAAGTATTAAGAGAAGGACTAGTCTCTTCGACAGGACAGCGGGATAGAGGAATCGAGAGGGAGGAGTGGGAAAGAACGAGGAGAAAAATTTTTCTTTTTCTGGAATTTACCTTGAAAATGTCGTGCTGAAGAATAAAAATGGTTTTCCCTTTAAACGCATACAGAGTCACATATAGTACAAGGTTACAGTATACCCGCGATGTTATCGATTCTATGGAATAGATTCTTTGTAATACAAAAGGATAAATCGTACGGAGGAAAATAGCGACTATAGTAGCGAATTGAAGAGTGCAAAAATGATTTGCCTTAAGAAGAGATTAAAAGTGTACAAATAATTCGGATGTTTAAATCTAGCGATGTTATCGATGCTTATTTCTAGATGATAATACGTAGTAAAAGGGTCGCCTTTGCGATTTTCAAAAGCAAGGAGCGTATTACTATAACGTGTAATAAATACATAAATATTGAACCGGTATAAACTGTTACGTCTACAGTTGTCTTTTCTTGATCTTCTGCTCGGCTATATGGCTCTCAGAGACTTTTGGCTTTGTGATTAAAAAGCGGCCACCGAGGCCGATCATTCGAGGCCCATGGAAGATGCACAATGCAAGACGACTATGGTCCTTTTATTTCCTTTGCACGTTCGTAATCAGCATTTTTCATCTGCTGAAGAAAATTGTTGAGCTGGTGATACAAATTTTCAATCGGGACGAATAATTGGCGAGTCGCACGGATCTTACTGGGATTGTTAAACGATATCGTCGACTCTTCCACCGTCCAGAAGACAATAACGACATCGATGGAAAGAAACGAACGAGTTTCGCCCTCACGCTGTTACAAAATTGCCTGTTCAAGAAGGTTTAACCATTTTCTTAGAACATTTATTTATCGGAGGCTGTCTTGTTGGATTTAACAAAAGTATCGACGTAGCCGCGAATAATGGTAGAACCGAGATGGTCGATCAAATGTATGAATAGCACGTTGAATTTATTGAATCCGAGCAGCAGCTACACAGATTTGAAGACGCTTCACAAGAGGCATTGCAAGAAATATTTTTGTCTTTGCAAGAGACACACTATCAGCGTAATATGTATCAACGAAACGAGAAAACTGTATTGGTTTAATTGCAAGAACGTTCGCGAGAAAGTCAACTTTGGCCTCGGAGACGGATACTACTACAGATTGCTCAGGATCGTTAACGGGGCATTGAACACTTGGGCACAGCACTACATCGACGGTCTCAGCGTTGCTCGTAAAGAGATCATGTACAAGATCAATGGTACCGCCAAGAACAACATGAAGCTCTTAAAAGAGGGTTGCTACTGTCATTATCATCCGCACATGACGGCGGACGCGTGCAACGCCGACTTTCTCAAAAAAGTCGTAAGTTTTTGGGCCGGGGAAGGCCTTAGGGGAATACGCGAGAAGCTACGCGGTATGACAAATTACGCTAAGAAGGTAGAAACATGTCGGTTCGAAATACATTCAATTTTATCATTGACTCTTTTATTGTACGTCTTTCTCCCACTTTTATGCCAGAACTATTGGAACACGAGAATCTTCTGTATCTATAGTGTTGCAGTAGATACTTTTTTGAGCACCAGCCACTTCAATTAAAATACTGCCCGTGGACCACACATTTACCTGAAATTAACACAATTAACATAATCGGCGGGCCCAAGATCCTACCCTTTTTCTACTCTTCTTCCATTTCCCTTTAAATTTTCTGAAAATTACATCTGCCGAAAGTTACACCTCGAATATACCACTTGTCTACACAGGCAATCCGTTGAATACACCCTTTAGCACTGCAAGCTGTACATAAATATTTACACTTGTATACGTATATCTTTTTTCGTTTTTTGTATCCGCCGCGAAAATTTGACAAGACGAGCAGATAGTTATACAAGTAAATTTTTTAGATGTCGGATGACGACAGGATGTCGTTAACCACGGCTGTCAGCGATGACGACGACGGTGAAAGTGTGATAAATTCACCCTACCGCGCAAAACAAACTGGCACAGCTGCAGCCTCGTTCAATTGCACGGGCGCGGTTCGAAAAGCTGGGTAAGTAAACGTAATAATCTTTAGATGAATTTCCGTCACACCGCGAACGTAAATTAAATCATCGCCATAATCTGCAATTATAGATTCCTGAGCGTGAAAAAGTGGCTGCTGCGGAAGAAACATCAAATTGAGCTGGCAAGGAAAAGGGGATGGAAAGGGTACTGGGTTTGTCTGAAAGGAACAACGCTTCTGTTCTATCCCTGCGATTCGCAAGAGAGCAGAGCCATGGAGGCAGCTCCCAAACATTTGATTATAGTCGACGGTGCCATAATGCAGCCTATTCCAGAACATCCGAAACGGGATTACATATTTTGCTTAAGCACCGCGTTCGGCGACGCTTATTTATTCCAAGTAAGTGTCCGCTTCTTGTATTTAAATATTTAGCACTGTAATCTTTTTATATAATCTTGCTATACAAAATACATACTCCATCTATTTTACATTAGGCACCCTGTCAAGTGGAACTGGAAAACTGGGTGAACAGCATACATTCGGCTTGCGCCGCGGCGTTTGCTCGTCACCGTGGTAAAACTGGAACTCTACATTTACTACAGGAAGAAATTTTTCGTTTGGAGAAGGCGATAGAATCTGTAAGCAAATCCGCTATGGATTTCATTTGTTTTTTTTTCTTTCTTGAAGCAAAGTAAATTAAAACGAAAATCCTACCCCTTACTTATAGGATCATAAATTGAAACACATGGCTGATCTTCAGCAATCCGTTGTATCGGACATGGAGACGAAGCAACAGATCAACAATCAGATTGTACAGTGGGAAGAAAATTTGGAACGCCTCCACTGCGAGCAATTTCGTTTGAGGTGCTATATGGCTAGTCTACAAAGTGGCGAATTGCCCAACCCAAAGGTAATTTTATAATTAGCGTTGTCCGAAGTTTATTAAAATCGAGAGTTGTTAGTATATTCTGCGAACAGTCCAGAGAAAAATTTGCTGCTCCAGGATAAACGAATCGAGTAATTTATGTTCGTATAAATTGTTTTAAAAGTATCACACATCGTATATCGGTAGGCCACTATCGACCACCGTGGACCACAAATAGAGTCTTGTAGAACTTTAACACGCAGCCGGTTTCCGCTACATTAGTAGGGGTATCCGATAATATCAGCACAAGAATCGCCTCGATTGTAAATCTTTTCTCTCCATTGCAGAGTTTATTGACGCACGTATCTCGTGCTACGAAGCAGACATTAAACAAATTGGGGGTATTCACCGTGTCATCGTTTCACGCTTTCATATGCGCGCGGAGTCCTTCGTTGCTGAACAATTTACTAGCAGGCCGGGGTGCTACCAAGAGAAGGCCACCCTTACTCTCGAGATCCAACAGCGGGTCGAGTAGAAGATCTCTTCAAATTTCATCCAGGGATGACGAGAAAACTGTGAAGGTGTGCGTACCAGAAAATCAAGTAAGTATGAATATTTGTCGAACATTTTTGGACCTTCACAAATAAGTATTACGAATATGCTCTTCTGCGCTTCGAACTTCAGCTGGTATCCGTATATGTGCGTGATGCAATGACGGTGGAAGAATTCCTTGCGAGTGCTTGCAACAGGAAGAACTTAAACCCGATGGAACATTTTGTTCGGGTAAAGAAACGACGCGACATGGAGGATCACAATTACTTCGTGCCGCATAGGACCGACTTGATAGAGACTTATGTAAGTATTTGTGTCGCATTAAAATTGAGAGTTAAACAGTTTACTGCTATTGGGAATTTCTTTGCTTAGAAATATAATTCTGATTCTATTGTAATTAATGTTACAGTTGCATACGCACGAAATCGTCGAGGTTTGCGCAAAAATCTTGTACCAAGTCGAGCTGCAAAGAAACACCCTCGAACAAATGTGGGGCTTTTCGGTCGAGGCAGAATTAATCGAAAATTCTGATAGGCAAGATGAACTGTGTTGCTACGTTAGCAGGGTCGAGGATAAGAGCGTAGCAATGCAAAACGGTAAGTTGTTTGACGAAGCTGATTACTCCCTTCTAATTTAAGAATGAAGGTGAAATTCGCGTGAAAACACAACGCCGTTTGGCCTTAACATAATTTTATTTGCGTTCATGTACAGAATCTTGCATCGAGCGACATTGAAAATGATTGATTTTTTTTTTGTGTTGTACTCCCCTCAGATTCTTTTTATATCTTTCAATGAAGCGTTGAAAAATATATGTATACATGCGAATAAGGATTAAAATCTTTTTTCTAGGTATCATTAAAGGTGATGAAATCATGGTGATCAATGGTGCTATAGTAAGCGATCTAGATATGATGTACTTGGAAAGTGTGTTGCAAGAGGAGGTCGGTCTATGCATGATGATGAGATCCTCGCGGACCGAACCCCCGGATCTCACAGGCATAATGAGGGTTACCGATGACATTATCGAGAGTTTGGTTTGCCCACCTCCGCCTTCCGACCCACCGGTTATTAGCGAAGAAATGATTTCCGGTTTGATCGTTCCGGCTCCAGGATGGAGTAAGGAGGAATATTTACATCTGGCGTAGAAGAAGGAGAAAAAATAAGATAGAATCATCACATTTCATGCTACTTTATATTTCCATTGGTATTTACAGGCAAGGAGAGTCTCGCCCAAGAGTGTACGACGACACCTCACTTGGAAAATAGCAAACAAACGTCTCGCACAAATTCGTTTGAAATAGAGAATTTGTTAAAAACCGCCGAGCAGGTAACGGGAATCTGCCGATCGCCCGGTGAAACGAGGAAATCTAGTCCAACTGGAAGCGTCGTTAGCTCTCATTCCCAAGCTATGACACCGAGCCGACAGCTAAGCGATGCTGAAAAGTTGAAGAAAGTTATTTTAGAGTTAATTGAAACGGAACGCACTTATGTGAAGGTAAGCTCCAGCACGCATGGAAGTATTCTCGTCGCGTTTCAGCTAGCAGGCAGCTATTGTCGTCTGTATTAAACATGTGAAACATTTACAGAACTTAAATAATTTGTTGGAGAATTATTTGGAACCCCTGAAACGCGAAACATTTTTATCAAATGCGGAGATAAACGCGTTGTTTGGAAACATACAGGAGATCGTTACGTTTCAACGACAGTTTCTACAAAATCTGGATCACGCGATCGAAATGGAAGCTGATTTTAATAATTTCGACCATCCTAGTCAATTCAAGGTACGAGCTGATGTAAAACAAAATTTATATTTTTCATATATCCATATAGAACATAATGTATATCCATGACCAAAAAGAAAAATCATGAAGAAAAATGTATCATCATTGTAGGGTGTCCTGTTTTCTATTGGAAGTGCCTTTTTGTATTACGTAAATCATTTCAAGTTGTACAGCTCGTTTTGTGCTAGCCATTCAAAGGCGCAGAAAGTTTTGCATCCAAGTGAGTATTAACCATCACGATTTATATTCTTCTCGTAGAATTGAAATCTGTAAAATAATCATCCTTTCTTCGTTTTATTCCATTTTTACAGACGAAGGAAACCAAGCGTTACAAGAGTTCCTGCAAGCGAGAAACCCAAGACAACAGCACTCGTCGACTTTAGAATCGTACTTAATCAAACCTATCCAACGAATATTGAAATATCCTTTGTTGCTGCAACAACTTAGAAATCTAACCGATGAACGAAGCGAAGAACATCAGCACTTGATCGGTAAATCATTCGAACACATTAAATAGTAAACTTGTTGCTAAATTAATTTAATAGTAACGCGTTAACCGATTGAACCGATTGGTAATTACAGAAGCCTTGAAGGGTATGGAGAAAGTAGCGGAACACATAAATGAGATGCAAAGAATTCACGAGGAATACGGGGCTATTTTTGATCATTTATTCAGGCAACATCAGAAGTCTTGCAAGCAGGTGAGAGAAGAGCATGATCTTGCTCGTTCAATTTTTTATGGTTTCACACGAATCCTACGAATGATCAATGATACTTCGACAGCCAATCGATTTAAGTCCCGGTGATCTATTGTATTACGGCGGAGTAGAATGGCTCAACATTTCCGACTTCCTTGGTAAAATCAAGAAAGGTCTGGAATTGCACGCGATGTGTTTCGTGTTTAAATCTGCGGTCGTGTTCCTGTGCAAGGAAAGACTGAGGCAGAAGAAAAAGCTAATGGTAAGTCTCGAGTTTCTCTCGCTTTTCACCTTACGGATAATTACAATAACGTACTTTTTTAATGCAATCCTGCAATGTCTATATGGACACAATACTAATCCATTAACCAGGGAGTATCAACGAAGGCAAATTCTAGCGAGGTAGAAATAATTCGCTATCAAGTATTGATACCTGTAACAGAAGTCCAAGTTAGGGCTAGTTCGGCCAAGGATATGGAATCTCATTTCCTGTGGGAGCTGATCCATTTAAGAAGTCAATTACAGAGAAGATCGGAGAAAGTATACGTGCTTTCGAACAGGTAAAGAGAGAAAGAAAATAATTTATAAAATGATTCGCGAAGAGATCGGAGACTGTGTATCATGTACCTTTTTTCTTCCCTGCAGCACGACAGAATTTAGGAATGCATTTTTGCGGACGATTCGTCAAATTATTCGAGAATCGGTTCGAAATATGAGCATACCATCGACGAAACAGAACTTGAGCCAACCACCGATGACGATTGCACCGAGAATGTCGACCGGACATGCTGACAAGTACGAAAAGCAAGTGGCAAGCCATGGACAGAACGGTGGAAACGGTAGCGCAGCAACTATAGGAACAATATCGAAGAAGACAGTTAAACCGCAATTGATATCCACATCTCATAACGTGAAACGAAAATATAGCCAATCGAAGCAGGCGATAGAACACGAAAGCTCCGAGGACAAAGATCCGGAAGAGACAACTGGCCCAATTAATCAACAGCAAACCACATTTCGTTCTAGGAGCAAGACTATAAGCGACACGTCCGGTAAGATTGCTTCCTACGGCTTGCGGGTAAAAATAGTTTAGAGGCATGACGGTTGTTGAACATAAGTAAGAAACATTGTTTCACGTGTATAGGAGAGATTAAGGTTTCGGAAATGGATTCAGGAACCAAGTCCGAGGGAGAGGAAGACTCGCAAGCTTTTTTAGGTGAGAAGAAGGCGAATTTGGGTCGCACTCCGAATCATTTGACCTTGAGCACCACTTCCACCATTTCAGCAGGAAGTACCGGTAGTCAGGCGCGACTGATCCAGTCTTCCCAGCAGCCGGAAAATTATCAGCCGATCACTGTCAAAGATCTTGGTAAGAGAAAACTTAATTTTCGATAGAGGCAGCATTGGTACAAGTTGAAACAATTGCGACTGGACGAACTCGATGCTGCTTCCTTATTTCCGGCTACACATTCAAGTATGTATGTGTATGGGTATTAATTATTGAAGGTTCGCCGATTTGGAAACCACGGGAGTTACCTTCCTTAGGGGAGTCCACCACGTTACCACGTAAGGGTAAGTCGGCCAGTGAATTCGGGGATATAAGCTCATCTCATAGCGCCTCTCGAAAGTCTCTGATAGAAATTAACAATTGTGCTCAACAATCTAACTGTAATAATCACGTTTAAATTAAATAGATGTTAATTGATTAAACAAGTATGGAGGGTTAAGTTTAACGGGAAAAAAGAGAGAAAAAACACAGAAAAAACCAAATGAAGTAAAACGAGCAACTATTCGATTATCGTGCAAAAACTAGCATGCGGTTGCCGTCCACACGGGGCAATTTAACACTGCGCGTTTTCACTCTTCTTCGCAATTTCTTCGTCTTCTCATTTCGTCTTCCAAACGCGTTAAGTTATGAAACGCTGCAGTGCTATTTCTTCCACTCGCAATGGTCGACACTTCAATTGCATTTTTTCTAGGGAGGTTCTTTGTCCTACTATTGCTGTTATTATTACCATTACTACTATTCTATTACTGTCGGTATGACTATTGTTACTGTTATCACTGTTAAAATTGCTACAGTTCTACTGCATGCCATCCATAGAAAAGTGTACAACGACGAATATTTATTTGGACAAAGTTCGTTCTTCTAATCTTCCTCCTACGTGGACGGTAACGCAGTGCAGCGTAATAAACTCTGTATATAATGTAATATTGATACCATCAATATTGTCATTATTATTATTGCCGTCGTCGTCACAATGATCACCGTGTCTAATCGCCATTCTCCTTAGAGTTATTCTAACGAGTATTTAATTTGATTAGCACTATTATAAGATAAATGTTTTTACTCTCGTCGATTAATTATTATCGTCATTCCTCTTATCTGTTTCGTCAGTAAAGTCGACATCGTTACGATTACATGCTCCACTATTATTTCTGAAGCTATTAACATTACAGTTGCTATTACAATTATTACCAACGTTACTGTCTTTACTTTACCTAAGCTGTTGCTACCCTATTATCGTTATAATTTTAATTGTTAAGAGTTTAATGAAATAAACATCATTAAGATCGATGAATGAGAGGATATAGTCGTACGTATATAAATATATATATAATATAAATATGAAAATTTAGAAGAGAAGAGCGACGACGTAACGAGAACACTTAGCGATCAGTTAAGAAAATTTAACAGAATAAATCGTACACGTATGTGGATTCCAAAGAAACGTATAGTTAGTGTATGTACGTATGTATGTCGCTTGTATCAGCATCTATGTACACGCTGTTTGTATCTGTACATATACGGACGATTATATTTGCAGGCACAGACAGAGATGTATTTGGATACATCCGATTACATGCGTACATATTTGTGCACATGTACATAACATGTACCGTGTGAAAAGGGGCGGTTTTCCACGCGTTCAACGTCTCGACTCTTTTCTTTTAGACTCGTGCAACCCCTTCGAATTATGAAAAATATGTTGCTCTTATCTATATTACGTAAATTGAAATTCACGGTTGGTATTATCGCGACTAAAAGTGTAGATGGAGGAAGGAAAGTTGAGGGTGATAGATGGGTGTGCCTAGTCGCGATCATGCTCATTATTAATATCAACGAATAACATAATTTCGATCTAAGGACCTATCATTGTTAAGAAATACGATTTGCGAGAGTTGAACGTTCTCCTGGAATATCGCCACGACATCAATTAGACATGACAAGAATAATTAACAACACTCGACGTATAGCGCATTGTTAATGAATACTAAAAGATAAGATAATTACGATACTGAATGACTAATACCTGTAAATTAGAAAACAGAAAGTATATCTATACCTACATCTATATCTATATATGTATACATATATAAATATATGTATGTATGTATATATTTGTCTGCCACACACGCAGACGAATATTTGCAAACTGCAGGAACAAAAAAAATCATGATATGTACGTATGTGCGTGCGTGAGCGCGCTCGGCGGTGTGCGTGTGTGTATATATAAAATATAAATATATATATACAGAATGAGCGTAAATGGTTGCTCGCAAATCTATGGGTGTAGAAGTAAAGCGAACATTCGTGGAAACTTTCCTTTTTTAATGCGCCGTATACCTTTTTTTAAATAATTAGCTTTTTAAGGGGAACTCATCCTTGGAACGCTACTGTGTTATTACCTATTCCATTGCCTATAAAATCTTGAGTCGCGTTTAACTAATTAATGATTTACCTTTGTGTGATAGAAGAATAACTCAACCCATTTGATGCGTCAATTGTCTTTCTTATTGCATGTACGCACATACCGAGATGTGTCTAATGAGTAATGAAATAGTTGGAATTTATTTCACGTACTCTTTGCACGCATCCATACGTATTAGCGTACGTACTTGATAGATATCTAATCTTTCCAAAGAGACGAGTCCACGCGTTATCCACTAATACATTTATTGATAGACGGTGTGATTTTGTAAAATCACATTCCATATACATAGATCGCCACGATGTCGGTGACATTCTCAGAGACGCGTGTATTGATCGGCAAGTAACGCAAGAGAAAGTTCAACGTATCGCGCCTGCGATACACTTTACAATTTTATTTTTATCTACATTTTATTTCTGTCACAATATTTTGTTGAGAGTAGACAGGTGTTTCCCTATATTGACGGTTCAAAATCGCTACAGGATGATTGATCGGGTTTGATCAACAGGTGCAGGCTAGCGATTACTTAAATTTCAGTCACATATAAATACATTCGTACACGTGCAATGTGTGCATGTACGTATAAGAGCATGTACGACAGTAGAACACTAATATCGAGACAAAAGAAATGCAGAAAATGATTTTTCATCACTATTTAAGACATTAAAAGTCAATAGGGAAAAACGTAGAAATTCACAGGGTATAATATGTATGTGCTACTATTAAAACTTGACAACTAATGTGTGTCCAAACTATTTACATTATTCGTTGTTCTCCTAAAGCGCTCAATTTTACAAGTATCCGTGTAACACGTGCCACAGTTGTATGACTGATTTTAACAAATCTTTTGAGATTACGCATTTCTGTTTCGATACCCGTAAAGTACGGGAAAGAATACGGCTGAACCGTGTTTTAGGGTGAAGTTTAATGCTGAAAAATTGGAAAGAAAAAGAAAGAAAGGAAGTGGGGAAGGAAAAGGTGGCAGAGCATAATGAAAAAGGATGCTAAAGATGAGATGAAGAAGAGTTTGGGAGGGTCGAAAGTTAATCAAACAATAAACGCAAAGATAAGAGGAAAAATTGAAACGGTTGATCAGTAAAGGGATGCATTTCTCTGTAATGTCTTATACAGCCTAAAAAAGTTGGTCATAGTTCCAGGATTAAGTGCACACTTTCTACAATTATCCAATGTTCGTTTCACGTGTTCTTCTTTTCCTCGTAACGAATATACGTGCGCACATTTAACATATGCACACACTTGCATAGAGAGGCGCGTGATCGCACACGTGCGCATATACACATAACTCGTACATATAATAAGATTAAACTGATTGATATTTCACGACGGGAAAAAATAATGAGATATCTAATTATCTATTACTATAGACGTCGTACTTGCATATTGAAAAATCTACGGAAGATCATTTGTTGCTCGAATTACTGCATTGTCTATTATTACTATTACTGTTGTTATTATTTGGGTATTCTCAACTCATACTCTGGGTTTTAGGGACAAGCACAGGCTTCACTTATTTTTACTATAATTATTATTATTAATTTTACTATTATTGCTACTACCACTACTGCTACTACTTATTACTGCTACTGCTACTACTACTACTACTACTACTACTACTACTATTACTATTACTACTACTATTACTACTACTATTACTACTGCTACCACTACTACTACTACTACTACTACTACTATATGTACGTATTATTTGTTTACTTCTTTGTTTATTGCTTTCATTTTATACATTTTAAGGAGGTGCGCCTCCGAGCAAGGGCCACTATTTTTCATTTTCAGAATTTGTAAAAGACTTGATTTGCACGGTAATCAATCGGAGATTAATTCAAATAACAGAAAAGACTTAGCTTTGTGGTTTAAACATTTTAAATTAGAACTCCAGGCTTTCCTTCCAACGCTCAATCGATCTTCTGTGCCACAACGATTTTTAAGGCGGTGTAATCAAGGCTTTTAAATTTTTATATACAAATTAATACCTACGTAGCCAAATTGATACGTGACAATCAATGAAAAGCTTAGGCCGGTACTTTCGTTTTGCTTTACTATTACCAAAAAAAAGGAAAGAAAGAAACAAAAGTGTTATTCGCTATGGTAGTGCTAATAGTATTAGGAAATAATAGAATCGATAATACTACTAACAATAAGAATAAAGCTAAACTGAGATATACATATAAAAAAGGAGAAGGGGAACAAGAAAACGATTTAAAGTTGTGGCATACGAGGCTCGTGCACCATAAAAGTATTACAATTAAAAAATTCTTTTTGAGATCGGTTAAGTACGAGGGCGCAGACAATTGGGAAAAATCGGAAATTCTCGAAACGCTCTGGCTCGGAGGCGTATCTTAATAGTTGGCCTAGTGACGAGTTTTCTATTTTTGTCCCAATTGCAATGAATCGTTAACGATTATCGACTATTATATGATATTATTGATATTACCCACAAATTTTATTAAAAATAAACTTTATCACTACCGTTGAATATAATATACTTAAATTATGACCTCAACAACTTCGATATTGTTACGGACACTGAGTACATATACCGTGAAAAAGGAGTATAGATATTAAGATAATAAATAAATAAGGAAACGGTAGAGTGAGAGAGATAAAGGGGTTGGAGGCGTTGATAAAAGTGTGCATGAGAGAGAAAACCGATATAAGTTTGCGTGCTCGTGTGTGTGAAAGAAAAGATAAGAGAGGCGGAAGGCAGGAAGTAGAAGGTAGACGAATTAACGAATCCTTTGAGTGTCCGTAAATTCAGAGATTTTAGATGATTGATAGTATAATTAAAATATAATTGTATTAAGCGGGTATAAAATATGAACGCCGAGTGGAATCGGGTTCGGTGGTCACGTTGAAATGAAGCACAGGCAGAAGTACTGTAACGATGTAACGAGTCTTTCCATACACTTTTCCTTTCATTAAACATTAATGCAAAATACGAGAAACAAAAGGACAAGGAACACCTTGTACGCGCGAATACACAAAACGTAGCGTGCGTAAGCGTGGTTTCTTTCACCTATTGTCCGATTGTATGCCACAGTAATGAACATTATAATTGCGATAATTCTTGTATTATTGTTATTGTTCCTCGGTTATGCGAAAATGTTCAAGAGTGATCCATTTGTACAATCATTGAGTCATTAAAATATGATTATACAGTATTGAAGCTGCTTCATCAACCTCTCTGTGTTCCACTAAGAAGTGCCTTTAATCGGCTGCATGAGAAAAATCTTGCAAAAATTATTAAACGAGGATACAGGGATACAGAAACGTATGAAAGAAATATGGGCTGTACAATGGCAGCTATTCGATAATGTTTTTACATCGAGTCAGAATTAGATAGCGATAAGACGCAGGTGCGCAAGGCTTAAGAGACCCAACGATTAAATTAATTATTATCAAAGCATCGACTATGTCAGCTCGATATAGACCTTTTTTTCTCGGATAGGCTATTGGTGCTCGATTGCAACATATCAACCTTATTTCCCCCGATAACCATTCTCCTAAATTACCTGAATGCACGACACAACGTTCATTGGGTGTATCCCATGTCGATCGGGGATCAATTGTGAGCACCTGAACTTCAATCACTTCAGGCTGATTCGATTCGATTCGAACGCAACAACTATTACATGAAATCGTTAGCAAAATCAACGAAACTGTCGAGTGCATATCTAAGCTGAGGTACAGTGCAACCCTAACAGAGAAGCATCAGAAGAGAACAGCGTTAAAAAGTAAATGTGTTTGCAGCATGTATCGAAACCGTATACTCTCTACCCTTTTAGCACTATGTTACATGTTAACATTAGCACAGTGTACGGAACCAGCTCGATGTGTATGGTACGGAGAGTGTGGCCTCTCAGAAAGGGGTATAAATCGTACGTGCGTATCAAACGATCCCCCGCAACCGATCAACAATGCAACAGCCACGAAGCTTCTTCGCGAAGTGTGCCCGCAATATTTTGAGGGTATAGGTAAGTTGGGTTTATAGTCATATATATTTGAAGTTAGTCTCTCGTCTATCCTGAGCCATATTTTCTACAGATATTTCCAACCAGACTGATCCCAAACTATGCTGCGATGCCGATAATATAATGACTTTGGTCTCAAAGTTATCCATGGCTGAAACAATTTTAGGCAGATGTCCAACGTGTACAAAAAATGCATATAAATTAATATGCGATTTAACCTGTAGCCCCGAGCAAAGTAGATTTTTAAAAGTGACGAAAACCAATACAAATGAAGAGGGTAAAGAATACGTCGAGGAGATCGAGGTAAGTTAATCTTGCTTCAATAGAATTCTTCCACTTGCAATTGATGCCTCTGGGGGATACACTTTTTCTTTCGCTCATCTCACGAATTAATATCTTTATAGGTTTACGTTGCAGAGGAGTATTTAAATAAAACTTACGATTCTTGCAAGAACATCGTTTATCCGCCGACAGGAAATTTAGCAATGGACTTGGCCTGTGGTGCTCACGCCGCATCCAGATGCACAGCCAAATTGTACACTTAACGCTATACCTATAGTAGTTAAATTTTAAGTAATAAATCCTCGTTAAATGTACAATAATTCCAAAGAACATGATTGCAGGTGGTACGAGTATCAAGGTGATCCGGACGCGAATGATTTCATAAGCTTCCGAATGATTTTCGTCACCGACAAACCGTATTGGAATCAATCAGTGAAAACATGTGACGAAAAGTATGATGTAAGTGCAATGCGAGAATACATGGGAGTAGAAAACATTTTTCGTACATTGTCACATTTTCAAGGTAAAAAAGATGACTAACATAATCTTCTTTTCGGACAGGGCTTATCATCGTGCAGTTGCGTCGATTGTCCAACAGCCTGTCCAGTCACGAAATTGATCGAAATTGATGCTGGTTTCGTAATTTTCGGACACAATGGCTATGGAGTGTTAATTGCAATCCTGATTGCGTTGTTCTTGTTATCAACGACAGCTGCGTACGGATTTTTCAGAAGAAGAGCATCCCGAAAAGGTATTGTATAAATAATCACGAGACTTGGATAGAACAAAGGTTCGTGCATGATAAATATCAGCTTGCTGAAATATTTTAGGTAAAGCATTCGGGAAAGATTGTGACAATAGAGAAGAAGTAGAAAAAGAGAAGGACAAGCACGAAGCAAATAAAGTTTATTGCAAACGACTTCACGAAGTATTTCAAGCGTTCTTTGCTCTTTGGGGCAGATGTGAGTACTCTATGATACTTGTATGCCAATTAAATTGAGCCCATTTTATACTAACTACAATGGGACTTAATTAATGCAAATAATCCACCGTTACTAAACACATGTACGTTCGACAGCATTCGCAAAACATTCTACCATCGTATTATTTGTATGTTCGTACATCGTATTGGGCTTAAGTTATGGAATTACGTATCTAACTGTAACGAGTAATCCGATCGAAATCTGGGCAGCCCCTACAAGCAGAGCTAGGCTCGAAAAAGATTACTTCGATAGTCGTTTTCAACCCTTCTATAGGACTGAGCAGATTTATATCAAATCTGTGGGCCTAGACAAGGTAAGAGCTGGCAAAGACCATTTGCAAGATTCGCATACAAATTTATGTACGATTGAAATATGCTTTGTATTACTTAGGCCAGACACAATACTTCGAGTGGTCCACTGGAATTCGGCCCTGTGTTCAATAAAGAATTTTTACTCGCTGTGTACGATCTTCAAGCACAAATACTACAAGTAAATATTCTGATTATTAAATTAAGATAAACATACAGGCAGAGGGATGGATAGTGAAAAAGGAGAGAAAGCTGGAGTGGAATTATTATTATAAGAGGAATTCAATTTTCAGCTCGGGCAAGACGACGGCGAAGGTTTGGAAAAGATTTGTTATGCTCCCGTGCAAAATGAATTTACCGGGCCAGTCACCGTGGATCTTTGCACTGTGCAAAGCGTATGGGGATATTTCCAAAACGATCTGAATATTTTTAATAAGACAAGCTCATCGGGTCAATACACTATAAATTACTTGGACCATTTGTACAAATGCGCACAGTAAGTAACCGTTATGCAAAATTTTCTCTTTTTTTCATTTCTTTTAACGAACATATTCTTCTCTTTGAAGGAATCCATATAATCCCGAGTGCCTCGCGCCATATAAAGGCCCAGTATTTCCCGCATTGGCATACGGCGGATTTCTCCGGGAAAACGAATTTAACTATGACGCGGAGGATTACATCAAAGCAACTGGCATTGTTTTATCTTTTCTCGTTAAAAACTCGTTAAACGAATCTGTGCTTCAGATGACTTACAAGTGGGAGCAGCGGTAAAATATGTTTGTTTGCAAAAGCAAAGGATGACATTGATAAACTTCTGATAGTGTAAACTCTTTCAGATTCCTCGACTTTATGAAACAGTGGGACACTACTCGGAGACCAAAATTTATGGAGGTCGCCTACTCCACGGAGAAATCGATTCAGGATGAATTAGATAGATCATCCAAAGCGGAAGTAGTGACAGTGCTTATCAGTTACGCTTTGATGTTTCTGTACGTCGCTTTTGCACTGGGAAAAATAAAATGCTCCTTCAAGGAATACTTTGTAAGTCTTCTATTGTAATGTATCTCTTGGTCATTCATTTATTTTCGCAACTATATTTTGTCAAATAATTGTGTGATTTAGTTTGTGAGATAATAAATATGCGTTTTGTATGGTTCCAGGCAAATAGTAAAATAACACTCAGCAGTGGCGGCATTATTATAATAATAGCATCAGTAGCTTGTACTCTTGGAGTGTTCGGATATATCGGCGTACCCACGACTCTTCTTACGATCGAAGTGAGTAATAAAATACATTTGAAAACGTAGGTCGGAATGTAATAATCGTATCACGCGTGTATGCAGGTAATTCCGTTCTTGGTACTGGCCGTGGGGGTGGACAATATTTTTATACTGGTTCATACTCATCAAAGAAATCCAAGACGCGCCGAAGAATCGATACCCGATCACATTGGAAGAGTAATGGCGCAAGTTGGTCCATCGATGTTACTCACCAGTATGTCCGAATGCTTCTGCTTCTTAATCGGTTAGTATGGAACGATTAAACGATTGCAAGATATCGGGCACGATTATTATGCGACATGTAAATCGATGTTTTAGGTACATTGTCGGCGATGCCAGCAGTAAATACTTTCGCCCTATATGCATCCATGTCTATTTTCATCAATTTTCTTCTACAAATAACAGCGTTTATTGGCCTTTTATCGTTGGATGCGCAAAGATTCCAGGTATGCTATATTATAAACGTGTAATAATTGTTTTAATCGAGCAGCGGCAAAGTTGCAATTTTTTGACGACACTTTCCTGACCCTTAGAAAAAATTATTGGACGTATTCTGTTGCGTGAAAACGAAAAGTACGAATTTTGCAGAGGATGAAAAGTACAGTACAATGCACATAATATTCAAACGCTTTTATACGCCTTACTTAATGAAGACACCAGTCAGAATAATTGTATTAATCGTATTCTTTGTCGCCCTAATCGTGCACGTACTGGTGGTACCAAATATTGGTGTCGGCTTGAATCAAAAACTCTCTATGCCTGAAGACTCCTATGTCTTGAAACATTTCGAGGTAATTACATTTTCGTATTAACTAGCGCAATGTATTCGATCAATGTACTACGCAATGTACGATTCTATGTCCGAAATTTTTCAGTTTATGGAGGATCTCCTATCAATGGGACCACCTGTATACTTTGTCCTAACTCCTGGCCTCAATTATAGCACCAGGCCAACTCAAAATATAATTTGCGGCGGTCAAGGATGTAACACCGATTCTCTGTACACACAACTCTACTCTGCAGCGAAACAACCTGCTGTGTGCGTATTCTCATGCTTCAGTTTCATACTATTTGTTTTTTATTAAGATCGACGACGTTTGCTTTTGACAGGAATATTTTAGGGTCTCATATCTGTTATTCGTTTGGACCGTAGGTCGTATTTGTTGAAAGGCGCTTCATCTTGGATAGACGATTACATGGATTGGTCGCAAATTCGTGATTGCTGCAAATCCTTTCCAAATAATCAATCTTTCTGCCCACATGCTAACGGTATCCGCATATTGCAATTATTAATTCTTTAATTTACACAGAGTTATAAAAGTAATGCATTGTTGTATTCCTCCTGTACAGTCTTTTGCGATTACTGCAACATTGCTACCGACGAGTCTCGACCAAGCGTACAGAGTTTCCGAAAATATTTGCCCTACTTCCTAGAGGATATTCCAGATGCAACTTGCGCGAAATCCGGTCGATCTGCGTACCTCGACGTAAGATTGTTATCTATTAATCATATTTTGATTAATTTTATCTCTTCAATTTTATTTTATTCTCCATTGATTCTCATCGCGACACGTACATTCATTATGATAATTTCTTCATTATCTAAAACATGCTTACAGGCAGTGAATTACTACTTGGACGAATATGGATTAACAGATGTTGCGGACAGTTACTTCATGGGATATCACATTCCGTTAAAAAAGTCATCAGATTGGTACGAAGCTTTGAGATCGTCCAGATCAATAGCTGACAATATCACCGCTATGATAAACAATGCAAATTTGACCAATCAAAGGATCACAGTATTTCCGTACAGGTTTGTTAACGAATAAATCCTTTACAAGAATCTTGTTCCGACAATTCACATAAAACTCAATACACGGAATTCTTTACAGCATATTCTATGTGTTTTATGAGCAATACCTTACGATTTGGGCGGAAACCTTATCATCGCTCGGTTTGTCACTTTGTGTGATCTTCGCTGTGACTGTCGTTTTAACAGGACTATCATTCTTTTCGGCTGTGATTGTTGCACTGTCAGTAATTATGATCATCGTTAATATAGGTGGCCTCATGTATTGGTGGCATATAGAACTGAATGCAGTTTCTCTCGTCAATTTAGTAATGGTAATGATAACTGTACACTTATTTATTGTACAGTTTTGGAATGGAAGAAATAGAAAACTCCACTTCTTTAAATTACAATTTCCTACAGGCTGCAGGTATATCTGTGGAGTTTTGTAGTCACATTCTACACTTCTATTTAAATTCCAAGGGGGATACAAGAATTGATCGGGCATCGGATACTCTTAACCGAATGGGAAGTTCGGTATGTTACATTTTTTTTTATTTTCTCGTTGATGCTCTTACAGTTTTGTTACTAAATACGTTCTACATTTTTGCTGCAGGTATTTTCGGGAATCACATTGACGAAAATCATAGGGATCGCTGTACTGGCATTCTCAAAAACTCAGATAATCCAAGTATTTTATTTCAGAATGTATTTGGGTATCGTATTGTTTGGTGCGGCGCACGGTCTAATATTTTTACCGGTACTATTGAGTCTTATAGGTAGGAACATTGTGCAGAATAGCACGAATCGTATTATACGCGACTACATGCGACTGTTTTCCAGTTAAACAAATTCGTATTTTCATAATAAATATAAATTGCAGGTCCATTGAGTACGTCGAAGAAATCATCGAAAAGAGTAAAAAATGGGAACAGCAAGATTACTAAAAATGATATGTAACACACGCATAATTTAAATACTAGGACAAGCATGTGAATGCGTGCGCTCGGATATTTTTTATGTAAACCATAAAAAAACGACGGAAAGGAAGAAAGAAGAAATTAACTTAAAATATTGCCAAGATGCGCAACGCACAATATATGATTGCAACTTTTTCTAAGAATATTGTATTACAAGTTATCCTGCAATGTAGCGCAATCCCTTCACATCTCCCGTTTATCTAGTCTTTATACTTGTAGTATTTAATTATCTGGTAGTAACATCTATTTAAATAAATTATGGAAATGAGCGCGTAATAACAGATGCATGTTTGAAATTCCCGCTATTCGTGCTGCGACTACCAGCGACATCTGTATACGCGTATATGGAATTAATAAACCCCCAAAGGGAAGACGTTTTTAAAATTTTGGAGCGTGGTCTTTGCTCCAAATTAATTGATTATTCATAGTAATGTCGAAGGCTAAGATATCCGCGGAATGGAGGAAACGCGTAAAATCCGAGTACATGCGTTTGCGGCAAGTAAAACGTTACAAGCGGGCAGATGAGGTGAAAATAGCATGGAATCAAAATCGTAAGGTTATGTCTGGTTCGTATTTTGCACCCCTTTAAATCTACTTAGGTAGTCGCAATGAATGTCCGAATAGTGTAAATTTCCTGACATCCTAGAGCTTCTTACGGGTGAGCAAAAGCGATGGGCAGACGGCAAGGCTATGTGGTTAGCAATGCAAGATATACCGCCCCATGTATCTTGCATGAAAAAAGCAGAAGTGACCAGCTCTGATGGAGATACGCAAACCTGCCCCGTTAAGATAATTAATGCGGTCAGCCCTATACCGACTATGTATACTTGGGCTCCGATCCAACAAAATTTCATGGTCGAAGATGAAACTGTATTACACAATATACCATACATGGGAGATGAAATTTTAGATCAAGATGGCACATTCATAGAAGAATTAATAAAGAATTATGATGGAAAAGTATGTCAAGCGCTAATTATGCATCGATATGTACAAAACTAAGTTCAATTGACCAATTACAGGTTCACGGCGACCGAGAATCTGGATTCATGGACGATTCGATATTCGTGGATTTAGTAAATGCTCTGGTACAATATGAAAAGGAAGATAAGGAAAGAGAGCAGACGAAGAGAGGGAAAGACAAGGAAGATGATAAGGATAAAGAAAGGAAGGACAGCAAGGCGGAGAATAAAATTGATAAGACGATGGATGAAGTTGAAGCTGATAAAACTCCGTTTCCATCTATGCACATATTTAACGCAAGTGGCGTGCCTAAAAATATATACATATATAAAATTGTCTACACCATTTTCGAACAGTTATCTAATATGCTTGAACTCTGTTTATAGGCGATATCTAGCATGTTCCCAGACAAAGGCAGGCCAGAGGAATTGAAGGAAAAGTATATAGAATTAACGGAACGCTCGGATCCAAATGTTCTCCCACCAGAATGTACACCAAACATCGATGGTGTAAATGCAAAAAGCGTGCCACGGGAACAAACTATGCATTCCTTTCACACACTATTCTGTAGGAGATGCTTCAAATATGACTGCTTTCTTCATCGTGAGTATAACAATGACTACTGTACGTTTATTTTTTCTGAAATTTGTTAGATTAAATGTGCATATAAAGGTTTGCACTGAAATACAAGTAAATGGTCATATACAGAATGCTGTATTCTGGTCTGATAATCTGTTAATTGCGATCATTTATGATTCCTCGTTTATTGTAGCAGCCAGGGGAACGTCGCCGCCAGGTAAAGAACAACACTGCATACAAATGATCATATTCGAGCGAACGCTTCTTTCTTTTTTTTTTGTTTAGCATGGAGATGGATACATCAAGGATACCATCCACAAAATAATATTTCATTCGTCGTCGTTCGATCTCATCCACGATACTGTTATTTAGGCAGCATGGCACTGAATTTACATCGTTACTTATAGGTCTTCAAGTCTGTCATCCAGGACCAAATTTGCAAAAACGAAAGGGGCCCGACCTAAAACCATTTCCCGAGCCGTGTGGAACAGAATGTTACATGCATCTGGTAAATGTGAAAATAGCGAAAGATCTGGAACAGCTGCAATAGAATTGGAACATTTGTTTATGCGTAGGAGGGAATGAAGGAGAAACTTGCAGCACAGGCAGCTGACATAAAGGAGGAAGAATGCGATGAGAAACGTGGAGGACCTAGGAAAGTACGTAAGCAGGCCAGTGTCGATTCTGGGAACGAAGCGAGCAGCGAAGATAGCAACGACAGTAATAAGTACAGTCAGGGAGGTGGTTGCCAAGGTAAAGAAACGTCAGTTTATCGTCTTACGAAGAAATATGATAGGCCTATAATAATCGTCTATAGCTAAAACCATGCATCATTAGCTTTCATGTAGCTATACGTATCTTCCATGTATACATTATTTATAATTGTATCGTAATCTACCAGATTTTAAGCAAAATGTCAATAAAGAAACAAAATCCGAGGAGTCGATGGAGGATCAAGCTCAACCAGAGAATCAGACACCATTCACACTTTTGGGTCTTGACAAACGAATAAAGACGGAAAGTGAACTCTCGTGGACGGGTTCGGAGCAAAGCTTATTTCGAGCTCTCCACAAAGCTTTTCCTGGTAATCCATGCGCTCTCGCCCAAATAATGCTGACAAAAACTTGTCAGGAAGTATATCAGTTCGCACAGAAAGAAGCTTCTGATATTCCAGCTGTTGAAAACTTCAAGGACTTTACTCCACCGCGGAAGAAGAAGAAGAAACATCGTCTTTGGTCGATGCACTGTAGAAAGATACAACTCAAAAAAGATTCTGGTATAAACGCGTATAGCCTAAACACGTACGCTGCATATATACTGTAATTATATTATTTTTTCTATTCTTAAGGTGCCAATCATGTCCACAATTTCGCGCCATGTGATCACCCAGGAAGACAATGCGACAACTCGTGTCCATGCATACAAGCTCAAAATTTCTGCGAGAAATTTTGCCAATGCAGTAGCGAGTGTCAAAATCGCTTCCCAGGGTGTAGGTGTAAAGCTCAATGCAACACAAAGCAATGTCCCTGTTATCTGGCAGTAAGGGAATGCGATCCTGATCTTTGTCAAACGTGCGGTGCCGATCAGTTTCATATAACTAAAATATCTTGCAAAAATGTTAGCGTTCAACGTGGTCTCCGTACGTACTAATGCACAAGCTTTTTTGCAACAATCATCTTTTGGATCTCAATGTCGATATATAGATGAAAATGAATTCCGTCTAATTTTGCTTTAGATAAGCATCTTCTAATGGCACCATCCGATGTGGCTGGATGGGGCATATTCCTCAAAGAATCTGCGGCGAAGAACGAATTCATATCAGAGTATTGCGGTGAAATTATAAGCCAAGATGAAGCTGACAGACGGGGCAAAGTGTACGACAAATACATGTGTAGTTTCCTCTTTAATCTTAATAACGGTAAGAAGAATATTATAATGCTCAAGGAGTGGTCGGATCTCTATCAATTTGAATCATTTTACTTTTAGATTTTGTCGTGGATGCAACTCGTAAAGGGAATAAAATTAGATTTGCCAATCATTCGATCAACCCTAATTGTTATGCAAAAGTTATGATGGTAAACGGTGATCACAGAATAGGTATTTTTGCGAAGAGAGCTATTCAACCAGGCGAGGAGTTATTCTTTGATTACAGGTATGGCGTTTAATATTTTTACTCAACGTTTTGTCCATTTTTTTTACACCTGGTTGCTTTTACAGATACGGACCAACGGAACAGTTAAAGTTTGTGGGTATTGAACGTGAAATGGAATTTTTGTAAGACGAAATTAGAATTTACTAATACAGTATTGTATATACGAAAATATTGAAAGGAAAAGAGGAGTATTGTGAGCGAGATGAATTTTGTGTGTACGTGCGTATGAAGGAGAATGTGAGAGAGAGAGAGAGAGAGCAACTGAAGCGTGGACAAAGAAAAAACGGAAGGAATAAATTACATAAGCTGATTACTCTCCATGTCGACATAGACTTGTTGAATTAATACTACTCTTTAAGTTGGAAGGAGTGGAAACCAATATGTAAGGTAATCGTATGTTATCAAGACTGCATCATACATTCATCTATCATTAATACTAGATAATAAAAGATATTTTAAAAATTATAAGGATCGTTTCATTGATTGCGGTCTCTATGTGTTTTTTGTCGCGTTAAACAGAAATATGTAAAAAGATGTCGCGATATTTTGCAATTTATATCTTACAAATACTTCTTAACATAATAAATATAAAAAGAATTGTTCAACAAGGTAAAGCAAACGAATAATGTAGGAAAAAGCAAGAGTAGGGATGCTCGTACATTAATGCCTTGTCTTATTGTTAGCCTGCGATGGAGTTATTCTGAACGAATCATAGAAAAGCTTCACGACAAACTTGGCTCATAATCGGGCCACCAGTTGCGATTTTCGCATCCGCAAGACTGGTTGCTCGGACAGTTACTGCACGTCAGTTGAATAAAATTATAAGCCTTAAGTCGACCGGTCATAAATAGTATGACGTTTTAAAACAAAAATTTAACATCTTTACAAAGTAACAGACAAAACTCATAAATTAAAAGCTCTTTTTTATTATATATTTTAATAGCAATGATCCAGTGATGTTTAATAAATATTACGCTGATAATACCAACGCCAGTGAAAAGAAGACTGAGCAATCACTTTGTTAACGTGCAAATACGAATAAAACAGGAAATATTCAAAAGCGTTATGCAAGAGGAAGGTAATGTATGATAATTTACAGACCGTCATTTCGCAATTATCCAATAGTACATTGTATATTTGAAATTGTCACCGTCAATTCATCGCAAACCCACCCTTGCGAACGAAAAGAAATTATATTTGAAAATAATTCGGAGAGCGGATGAATTTCTAACGAGATAGGACAAAAATAGTTCTCATTGGCAAACAGCCAATTCTTAAAGCTACAAACGCGCAGCGAATGAATCGCAAAATCGTTGGCTACGTGCATCCGTGATTAACGTATCCGCTTATTAGGGGTGAGACGGTCTCCTGTGATCAGTGCGCGTATATGAAAAGTAAAAAGAAAGGAATAATTTCCTTCGTTCGACTGTGACTAACATCTGTTTTATATTTCCATAGCAGAAAAATCGCGGTGTCTCGCTGTGAAGGAAGCCGGCGTGTCAGAATTGGAGGATCTGCGAGATAAATACGAGGGGAAGTTAACAGCATCCCTCTATGCCGGCACCCTTATGGTCGCAGTGGTTGCGCTAGTTTTCGCTTTGGGGATTCTCTACATTAGCAACTATCAGGTAGACGTATAGAATACACTATAATTAAACGTACAAAATCATAATCCCTCTTTTGTCTTGCAGGATATAGCAAAAGTGACGGTCCCCGCATCGACTTTATCAGTATTATTGGTGTCGTCCTCGAGTTTGTTGCTTCTGACACAATTACCATCGACCCTAAAGTCCGCTAGAACTAAATTTCTAATAGGTTTCATTGGTTCCATTGTCTTAGGGGTTGGGGTGGTAATCATCCGTGCCTCGGTACCGCTGTTCATTACGATTCTCGCGATGATCGCCATTCTACCGAGAGACACAGACCAGAAACCGACAATTCTCGCAATTGTCTTGATCATTGCGCACGTAGGTGCACGCCTCGCATTTCTCGACCATTCATCCTACTACCAAATAGCCGAGGTACATACAAATGCTTACTGGAAAGCTATCCGTTTCACCACTTTCTCCTTCCTATGATCTGTTCCTATACTCGGGGCTATTCACTCTCCTTTCTTTTTGTCGTTTGATTTAGACATGTAGCGAGATCATTTTTCTATTCTCGGCAGTTCTTGCGGGTTCGTATTATAGTGTATTAACTGCAAAAGCGCACAATAGGACGTTCTCGAGAACGAGAACGGTTATCGAATCCAGGATAAAATTAGAATGCGAGAAAGAACAACAGGAACAACTATTGTTGAGCGTTATTCCAGCGTACATAGCTGCCGAGGTGAGTTCAACGCCTTCTCCTCGTCCATTTTTTATACATTTGCATACGTGATCGTAAAAAGAAACGATGGATCTAGGTAAAAAGAAGCATTATGTTGAAAATGGCAGATGCGTGTCAAGAAGCTAGCGAACACAAGCAAACCAGATTTCACGAAATGTACGTGCAGAGGCATAACAATGTTAGGTGAGTTAAGGATCGAGGCGATACGTACAAATCGATTGAGCAATGAAGCGATAACAATATTTCCCTTTTCCTCTTTTCTTTTTGCCTTTTCTTTAACTTGTCGCAAAGTAGCATTTTGTACGCGGATATAGTCAACTTTACACCGCTTTCGGAACAATTGTCAGCTTCAGATCTGGTAAAAACGTTGAACGAACTGTTCGGCAGATTTGACCAAATCGCGCAGGTAATATGATAATAGGTATATTAGTTGTTAAAATTCGCATACACGCGTAAAAGCAACTTTGTGATTTTTCAGGATAATCAGTGCATGAGGATCAAGATCCTGGGGGACTGCTACTATTGCGTCTCAGGGCTGCCGATCTCTAGACCGAATCACGCATACAACTGCGTCAACATGGGGCTGCAAATGATAAATGCTATCAGGTAGAAGAAGAAAACTGCATTCATCTGTTGCCGATATGGTCGAAATAAGATTAAAGAAATTGCTCCAAACGATTCCCAGATTCGTTCGCGAAGCAACGGGATTCAATGTAGATATGCGAATAGGAATACACACCGGAAATGTTCTGTGCGGTGTGCTTGGTCTTCGGAAGTGGCAATTCGACGTTTGGAGCGACGACGTTACGCTTGCGAATCATATGGAAAGCGGTGGCTTACCAGGGTAAATCGTAACGCGATATAATGGATAGGAGCGCCACAGCTGATTAAGTATCCTGACTTGAATAGATCTCGTCTCTTTTTTTCCAGGAGGGTACATATAACAAAAGCAACTCTCCTCCAACTTGGAAACCGCTTCGAAGTCGAGCCTGGTGACGGTGGATCTCGGGAGAGCTATCTTGCCCGACACAACGTCGAGACGTTTTTGGTAGTGCCGCCAGAGGTGAGAGATAAGGTCATCATTAATTTTCGGAAGTTTGATTCGCAACGAAAGTGCAATGCACCCTAATTTCTTTCGTATTGCGTTAGAGAGCCACGCGGGAAAACCACAAGGATAATAATGGTGAACACGCACGCAGTCTTACCACCGTACCATCCAGGTGATCGCGGTGTACCGTCTTTAATTTTAATCAGTTACTTCCTTTATCGTTATTAGCACATTAAACAAAATTTTCCCCATTTCCATACAGGTCCAGACCAAGCAGTAAGATGACCAAATATGTAGAATGTTGGGGGGCTGATAAACCCTTCGCGAATATCGCGGACGCAACGCTCGCTAAAAATATTGGTTTACGGGTAAGGCAGTGACAACTTGAACTAGCCATAGAATTGATTCGCTGTTCCTTGATTCTTTCAGAGCATCGCCATGATCGAATCGAATCTTCTGGCGAACAGTAATTCTGGTTGCTTCGTCGATTTAAAGTGAGTTCTATTCCTTCTTCTTCTATTTCTATTCCTACGCATTTACAACTGTATCTGTCCGATTTTAACAGACGATGTTATCAGGGAAGTGAGGGCATGCTGCCCGTTACATACCGATTCAACGACCGTAATCAAGAACTTCGATACCGCGAGCAGATCGATGATCAATACCCTTGGTATCTTGTTGCTTCAATTATAATTTACATTATGATCTTTGGCATTCAAGTTATCTATTTACCGAGGTAGGCGTACTGAAGTCGACTGTAGAAATGAGAATTGCACTGACGTTGTATACATCGTGCAAGTATATCCCGGGCTTAACAATTGGAGGAGTATCGTAAACTTTCTCAACAGGCATGATTTCTTGTTACAGAAGCGTCACAGTTTATAGCTGCTTTGTTCCCGGTTTGTCGTTTTTGTCGATACTTTCAATATTATCTTGGCTGAACGTAAAAGCCAATGCGGACGGGAATAATACGCAGAGCCGCTTAACTTTTAACAGAGGAATCAGAGTAGCAGTGTACTTAATCACGGTTATTGTAACGACTGTCTCATCCATTCTTAGCCTAATCGATGCCGAGCAGTCAAGTGCAACACACGTGCGTATTAATAGTAGTAATGAGTTGGAAAATAAACAAATACATGAAGTTAAATAATTCAGAGATTCAGATTGATTTGCTGAAACAGAAACATTTCTTTTTTAGCTGTACATATATTCTGCGGTAATGTCTCTGTCTGTCGGCTGGACGCACTTACGCATCGATTATTTGCTAAAATTCTGCACGATGCTTTTTTCAATTGCAACGATCCTTGTTGCGATTTCACAAACAGAGATCGCACGATTATATTATACAATCGAAAGCGTCGAGTAAGTACCGAGTTACCTACAATTGGAATCAATTGCGCACAACATTTTGTTTCGCAGATACTATCGTACACATTATCTTGTCCAAATTGCTGGCTTACTTGTACTTGTCTGCCTTGTGCTTCACGTGTTGGACAAGCAGATCGAGTACACTTCGAGAATAGATTTTCTATGGGAAAACAAACTGAAAGTAGAACAGGACGAAGTAGAGACAATGAGGGGTATTAATAAGATTCTTCTCGAGAACATATTGCCGGCTCACGTAGCGGAACATTATTTGACGAACTCCAGGGCAACACAGGTGAATGAGTATAATGCGCAAACGATGCTAATCAAACTCGAGAAAAATGAGAAAGAAATACTTTTTTTAATGCTTCGTAAATTCCTTCGCAGGATCTTTATCACGAGAGATACAACAGCATCGCTGTGATGTTCGCATCCATTCCGAATTACAAGGAATTCTACGATGAAACTGACATTAACAAGCAAGGATTAGAGTGCTTGCGACTTTTAAACGAAATCATATGCGATTTCGACAAATTGTTGCTCAAACCAAAGTTCTCCGGGATCGAAAAAATTAAAACCATCGGCAGTACCTACATGCTCGCCTCTGGCCTTAGCCCGGGAAAAGAGGACACGGATGTTAGGGTAATATGTATATCAAATGCGAGGTATTTAAATCTTTGTCAAAGATTAAAAATCTTGTCCGTTTGTTTGTCTGTAATTCTGTAGGATCGTCTGAATCAAGAAAATCATAACATAATCGTTCTCATTGAATTTGCTCTTGCCTTAATGACGATTCTGGATCAAATCAATGAAGAGTCTTTTCAAAGATTTAAACTGAGAATAGGTGAGTGTTACATGTATGTACAAATGGGGCAAGGGTAGGTACAAACATTTATATTTTCTGAATGAGCACAGTATAAAATTCCTTTCGGTAAGGTTTAAATCACGGACCTGTGATAGCGGGTGTAGTTGGAGCCCAAAAACCTCAATACGATATTTGGGGCAATACTGTAAACGTAGCGTCAAGAATGGATAGCTGCGGAGAAATGGGAAAACTTCAAGTGACCGAAGATACAGCCAAAGTCTTGATAGCAGCTGGTTACGAATTAACGTGTCGAGGTCCTACTTACGTTAAAGGAAAAGGAACATTGATAACATATTACGTAAAAACGCCGTTCGATGACAAAGAAGAAAATTCTTAACCCGAGAATTTCGTAACGCAGAGAAGGATTTTCGCAATCAAGTAAGAAGGTGTTATTTACTCGAGTTTCTTAAATCTCTTTTATCAATACCTATTTTGATACTATAGTATACTATTAACAGTAATACTTCCATTACGAGTACCAATACTTTAAAATCGTTCGCACTGCGACGAACACTAGGCTAGAGCGGATCAAAGATTTATTCGTGCTGTTAGTATTATACGCTTACGTAAATATGTATAGAGGATTGAATAGTCTATTCACACAATAATACATTTACACTTAATTTATTGGACATAACGTACAGTTAAAATATGATTGGATTGATAATGGATATTACAAGATAGTTATGCATGACAATATCCTTGATTTTGCAGACACCACTCGGGTTGCAAACTTTCGGCATTAATTCCTCTCCTGATGAATCGCTGCCTATGCCTCAGCATCCTTTGTTCCGCGTGAATCCACGTTGAATCTGGTTCTGCCCACAATCTTTCGGCTAATGCTGCCGATCTAGGCCAAATTTTCGAATCTATCGATGCACTGTCGGCTTGCTCCGTCCAAAGTGCAGCCTCTCCTCCTGTTATAGACATCCACGTAATATGTCACAATCATCATCTCCTACTAACAGCAGATTAAAAAAAGACGAGAAGAGATATTCACCTAATACAAGATTTCTCTTGCTCTCGAGGTTTTGCGACCTAATTATCTTCAAAGGGGAATTGTCGTAAACGTTTTGCCATCCTTTGTAAGGAGCACACCAGTTGCTTCCTTCACCTATCCAAGCCGCGACACTAAGAAGGAAAGAAACAAGATCGCGAGATGAAAGGGGTGAAAATCGAAATTGAATTGGAATTGTCGCAACGCAATACAGTACCCGCAGTCCAAGTAAAGAGCGTCGTAATTCGAAAAAATGATTCTGAAATTATTCTGCAACAATTTACGAACCATAGGATCGTTTTTAGTTGTCCAAATCTGAACGATATACTGCGCGGGGTTCAAATATTTAATGTTCTCTTCTTTCGTTAAACCGCTGGTCCACAAAATAGCAGGTATCTGCTTCCCACCGTTAGCGATCGTCAGCTTTTCCAATGCCTTTGCTTGGAAGTGGTCCCAAAGCATATAGAAACTTGATTCCGACAAGTTCCACCCTTTAACATTTTGCATCCAGTTTGTAATGGCGAGCGACGAGTTCCAACAATTTATATTCACTTCGTCCCCGCCCATGTGGAACAGGTCTGGCTGGAAGTCCTGAATCATATCTTTGTATATTCCCTCGAGCAACTCGTATACTTTTTCGCTGGTCGGATTTAATTGGCCGCAAGGTGGTTCGACGCAATAATTCTGCCACGGTTCCGCTTTGAAACAAACAACTGCGTCATCGTCAACCTGAAAATTACCATAAAAATGCAAATCTCTTTCTATCTCCGCCCTCTCGGCTTGCGTCTCGTCCTTTCCTCTTTTTCTTTTATAAAATCCTGGCATTTCACATATCTTCTCCTTGTGTACAGACGCATTTTCCAACACCTGTTTCATGATAAAATCGTTGGAAAGATAAGAGGTAAATGTAAATTACCCACTGCCATCCTTCTCCCACGTGGGCAGGTGCATCGAATTCCGGTAATATTCTGACACCGCGTACAAGACCGTACTCCAGGATTTCCTTCACGCTCTCCTGATCGTAAATTTTGTCAGTCGTGTAAGAGCCGAATCTTGAAAAGTTCGGCCACGTTCTACTGACATAGGGAAAGCTGTGCGAGTCGACAATGTGCCAGTGGAGGGTATTCAATTTTGACATGGCCATCCCGTCGATCGTTCGCAGTATCGTTGCCTTGTCGACATAATTTCGGCTAGTATCCAGTAGTATACCGCGATAAGGATACACAGGTCCGTCTATGATCGAGATCGCGTTTGGGATCTGAATCTGATCTCGTAAATCATCAAAAACAATCAATTGGCCCAAAGTCTCAATTGCGTGTCGTGCGCCAAAGTACGTCTTTGCTACGATCGTTGCTTTCAGCAGCTAAATATTGGAAAATGAGGATTCATAAATGAGTGGTATCAGCATTAATAATTGAAACGATTAGAAATTTTAACTGGGCCTTGTCCCCTCATTATCCTGGCCAATTTCTTCAAAAGGAAGAAACGCGAAGGACATTGTGATATTATTGAAGCGCTCACCGTTTCGTCCATTTGTGTAACAGTCAGATTGTAACTTTCGTCGGTGTGTAAAGTCAACTGAATATTATCTCTTTCACTAATGCCTGTACATTCTACAAGCATTCCCGTTCCGCCCTTTGTCCATGATTCGCGGCCAGAATTTTTGGTACGGTTCCGCAGTAATAATATATTTCTTTGAAGTAGATGTCCAACTCTTGTCTCATTTTGTATGTTGTCGGCTAATGAAATTTTGTCTGGGTCAAGTTGGACCATGTGTCTGGTCAAAGACAAATGACCAGTTGGCTTTGGCCACAGCGAACTGGAGGAATCGCAAAACAATTGGCAAACTTCCAATGGGAGTGGTGCAGCTACTTCCTTCGTAATTAATTCTTTCTTGCAAAGACCACCCTCGCATTTGTAATGCCATGGCGAGCTGTGAGCAAAATTAAACAAATTTTTCCTTCTGTTAGGACTTTATAACTTCAATATCGATTCCGCGTTCTAAATTATAAAACTCGAAAATCGGGTAGAGAAAACAAGCCAACTTTCCCAAATATTTTTTTTTTATACGCGAGTACGTAGAAATCTTTTACTTTCACCGTGGCAAGATAAATTAAATCACGCCTCTCCATTTTTCATTTTTATTTCCTCTCACAATACAACTACGAATTCTGATTAAGTCACCATATGGAAAGTCTATGGATCTTACCGATACGTATCCGCAACATCGCCCGCTCCAATTTCACCCAAAGCAACGATGAATAAAAAGGCGATCATACTACTACACATGTTTCACGTGAACGTTAATTCGTCTTTCGAATGACTGAACACCGTTTCAATAATTGTATTCAGTATGCGATCCGAGGATTCGAATAGAACAGGAAGGGGAATCTCGCAGTGGGGTGCCGACATTATCGTTCGGGAGATTTCAACGCTGGTACATTCGAAAGAAAGAACATGGAGTAATTTATTAGGTGACCAATTTTTTTTATAGTTCAATGCCCACTGTCGGTATATCGCGAAATTATCGTGTGCATTGTAGGAAAGTAATTCATTAGGAGTGCAATACAATAAGGTACACATCAAGGATATATTTAAATGAAAAATGCGAAATCGTTTATTAGATATTACTTTGTTTAATAAATACTTAGTGTACAAATTACAGTGTATTAATAACAAAAGGATAGGGAGATGTTTTCCTGTTGTTTGCTCGATTCATTTTGCCCATTTATTCGTCACCACGTATCGCTCTATATTTAGCTAACTCGTGCGGGAAGACTCTTGTCAATTCCACCAGCATATTCGCCTTGAATTTTCTATAGGCATCTATCTTTCCCTTCACTTGCTCGTTTTTAGTTAAAGCCTTTTCTATACAGTCCTTGGTATACAATTGCGGGTTTCTTCCTTGGTCGATATAACTGTAATTACATATGAGTTAAGTATTACAATCCTTCCCTCACTATAAATATTAATAAAACCATATTTTGCTACACTTACTCGAATACTTCCAACGGTACATGAACATCTTGAACCTGAGACTTCAACTTGTCTATTTCTTGTAAGCCGTTCACTAATCCTTGACTGAAAGATAAATTACAAGTGAATATAAATTTCACAACTATGTAAAATGGCAGATAACGGTATGAAATATTTCAAGTATTGACGTTTTAATTTATTTATTTACGCATTAAAATGCCAATTATAAGCAAACTTCTGTCACTCACTGTTCGCACCCTAACCTAACAGATGCACGACCTACTTGATAGAAAGTAATGGGTATACAATACTTACATCTTTTGATTCAGAACATTCTGGCCTTGAGGTTGAAAATCGCTCACTATAATACGTATTTGTCTAACATTTTCAATAAACAATTCCAACTGCGTTTCCAAATTTTCCAAAGCAGACGCCATCTTCCATGCGTATATGTATTATTTACATAAACTACATGCGCACAATCCCAGAGCGCAGGCTTATCAGTTGCGCCACCTACGAGTGTGTTTGCGCCTGCGCATACGACACAAACAATAAATTGTAAATAATAATACAGCTTTAATTCTAAATGCAATAATTGTGCGATATCAAATTTAATTGTACATGATTCTGCATTATGTACACGTGTACCGTAACACTATATTACGGGATATACAAGATCTGATTTTTATACTATTCTACTCTTTCATAAGCATACAACACACGAATAAAGGTGCTGAAGGAACAGCAGGTTATTTTTACTTGCTGCATTTATCTGCGATCCAAAACTGATTTGATATTAATAATAAGTACTTTTACGGTAGCATGGCGTTAAAGCATGTAGTTATAGGCAAGTGTGTGATTCTCATATAAAGAATACATCTTAGAAATTAGTATCTGTTCGATAGATAGGTTACATTATGAATTAGGTTATGTAATTGTCTCAGGTGGTGGAACGGGCTTTATTGGAGCGGAATTAGTAAATTCATTGTCTCGTAAGGGTGCCACTTATACATGCATTTCTCGCATGCCTGGTCCTAATAGAATGTCATGGGTAAGGTACTCGGCTACATCATACGAATACCTAGTACACGATCGATGATATCAAATTATTCTGTAAAACGCCATAGCATGATTTGGAGTGTTACGGTTTACCTGAAAACACGACCGCTGTGATTAACGTTGCTGGCCAAAATATATTAGATCCGAAACAGAGATGGTCAGACGGGTTTAAACAGAATGTTATAAATAGCAGAGTAAAGACAACCAAATCCTTAGCCGAAGCGATCGTTCATACTAAAGCTGAGGTCTTTGTAACAATTTCTGGTGTAGCCTATTATAAACCAAATTCTATGGAATACACAGAAGAAAGCAAATGCGATAGATACGATTTCTTATCGGGTAAATCTTCAACTTATCCTGGCTGAGTTTTCTTATGACGTACGAAATACATTGATACAAAATCATTCTCTTTCACTTTATTAGACCTTTGTCACGAATGGGAATCTGCTGCACAGCTTCCAAAAGATACCACCATCAGACAAACCACGATTAGGTCAGGCGTAGTATTAGGAAAGCAAGGAGGTATGATCAAACAAATATATTTACCATTCTTTTTTGGGCTGGGTGGTCCTATCGGAAGTGGAAACCAATATATGCCATGGATACATATAACAGACTTGGTCAACATGTTTCTCTTTTCCATTGAAAACAAAAACGTGCATGGTATATTGAACGGTGTTGCACCCGAGGTAACTAGTTGAATGTAAAGTTAAGGAGAAAATAATTCAGCATGAGTGATACACGAATCATTGACAGATTATAACGAACAAAGAATTCACAGAGGCATTTGCATCTGCTATGCGGCGGCCTGCATTTATCCCTCTGCCACCCTTTGTTCTGAATGGCCTTTTCAATAGAGAACGAGCAAAAGTTAGTACAAAGAGTGTGTTGTGTTGCAGCTTGCCGCAATTTGTTACTTACACTAAATGATTTTCAGATCATGCTGGAAGGACAAAAAGTTGTACCTAAACGTGTTAAAGAATTAGGATTTTGTTACCAGTATCCTGACATTCGCTCTGCTTGCGCTGAAATAGTTGGTAAAAATATTGTAAAAAACAACTAGTTTAGTGAAGCGATATCTATTCATGCTTTAAAATTAATGTTAACTCTACATTCAATTTAGTTATATAGCTGAAACACCTGTATCCATATACTTCTGTTTTGTAGAAACATTGTGTACATATAAAAAGAAAGGTAATAGTTGATTGGAAAAAAGCTTTATCGTACAGTGAATTGTTTGCGTGACATTTGAAATTCCCGCCAAGTCTCTCCCCGATTTATTGTTGCAATGTCAGATGCATTCAGACCGCTTGTAAAATCGAAGAAGTAAAATGACGTGCAGCTGCTAGAACAGCTGTTTTTTACCGCAGAGAAGTATACAGTAGTCGTTCGGATCGGATAAAATAATTTTGTATTATCTTGCACGTACACGTATACTTGTTCAGAAATTTTAAAATGCAACACACGTTGATCAATGCAATGAACGAATTCAGAATGCTAGGTTAATAAATTAGTTGAAATGACTGAACGGTTTGCATAGTGGTGTGGTAGTAGTGGTGTAGTGTTTAGATCGTGATTGTAGTGGGTGGAAATAGTTGTGTCGAACAACGGGACAGGAGAACTAAAATACAACATTCGGACGGAGAAGTAAGTTGCGCTCGGAAATCTAAGCGACTCTTGTTTCACGAATGTTTAACATACTCCTAACCAATGTTACATAAAAATAAGGGCCAAGTGTCCACAAAAACATATCATATTTATAAGTTTTACTTCGATACGACCAATTATATGTCGGTTATTTCGGGGTTGAAAATTTGCAAAGACTTGAAGAACTTACTCCTATGACTATACTCAACACTTACTTAACTGTATTTTCGGAGTACTGGTCAATTTTCTGCGACTAAGAGATGTCCAAATATCATCCAGTACCACAGCAAGCCTCCAGTGATAATCATCGTTTCTACCACTACTGTTACGAGGTTAGAATTAATCGACGCAATTACATTTTTCTTGTTTTGGTTAGTGTCATTTATTTACGAAAAATATTCTGAATCATATATATGTGGAAAATATCATTCTACCTTCATCTACCTGCAACTCAATTGTTCCATATAATTTTCCATTGATTCGTTTAGTATAACCGATAGTTGCTTGACAGTAACAATGTTACCATATACAACGCAGAAGTGTCTCCGTTAAGTTGTACATGTGTAACTGCATTATTTTATTCGAATGTAGTAGAAAATGAAACTTTTATAACCTTATAACGAATGTTTATTTGGATAGGAATCACCATGAATGCCAGAACACAATTGTTCGAATTAAGCATGGAGGGTAGACAAGTGGATGAAGCAGTAGCAAGCATCTTCCACAGCGTATTATTCCATCGAAGTCTTGGTAAATTTAAATATAAGCAAGAAGGCAGCTATTCGGTGGGCACTGTTGGATATCAAGACGTTGATTGTGACTTTATCGATTTCACTTATGTGTGTTGTTCGTCCGTGCATCTGGATCAAACTTTGAAACGTGAAATATCAGGTTTTTCTGAAGCTTTACGTTCCACCGATAGCCCAGGTTCCGGCCAAATATCCTTGGAATTCTTTCAGAAGAAGAAAAATCGTTGGCCCTTTCAACCGGAATGTATACCATGGGAAGTATGGACAGTACGCTTGGAACTTATCAAATTAGCGACAGAGCACGAACGACAGATATGCAGAGAGAAGGTTGGAGACTTATTAACAGATAAAATACTGTACATAACGGAAGTAATGAATCGGCACGATTATCTTCCAAAAATGCCAAATCAGGCTGAGCTGGATTTGATCTTTGATACCTCGTATCCCGATATACAGCCTTATCTGTTTAAATTATCTTTCACCACCTCCAGCCCGTCAAGTACAACAATGGGTAATACAATGAAGAAACTGATCAAAGAGACCCTGTCCATTTAGTTGGCCGAAACTTTGCAGTGATCCTTTTAGTGCAATACATGTATAGTCCGTATTTGTTCTTTTGAATAATATAATACCGACAATTTCTCTTCGTTAATGTAAGAAGTTTCGTTTGCTACATCGAATAATTTACATGTAAATTTATACAACTCGTCAAGCTATCACAATCTTTTATCAGGTTTAATTTTATTTATTGTATATAAATACATTCAACGCGTTACATATTGCTTTATGCGTTCGATTGGCTAAGGGATCTTGGAACGTATTAACATTGAAATAGAGATAATTACGATCCAATGTAACGTTCGAAGTAGAACGAGATAAAGTGCTGCATACCACGCATATGTTAAAAAGCACTATTTCTGATCAATGTCTACGCAAATCTTGTGCCGACAATACTTGTCAGAAGGAAAAGTAAGCAAGCCGGTTGATACAATATGTTAAAATTGTATAGACCCGAGATATTTGTAAAATCGCTATAGTACAAAGAAACCAATCGTGTATAGCACTTACTTTTTGCGTATGTACTATTTCAAACACATCGTCCATTGCATAAGTCTTCTAGGTAATCAGTTATACATTAAATATTGAATGTTTTCTTGCGTACGTTTTTGTACGTGAATTCTGCTCCGCTTTTATCACAATCGTTGTTATTACGAAAATAATGTCTAATCAATAGAGTGAAGCACGACAATTCTTCATCTTACGTTCCATATAATTTATCTTAAAAATAGCTGAAGCACACGAGGATTGTATGTAAAATGAAACAATGTAGAATGTGTTGGTTTCACGAAAAGAATTTGAAAAGTTAGAAATTCACTTAAACTCACGAACCTGTAACTTTTTATCTACTGAGAAATTTTATGTAGATTTAAAAAATGTTTAATATATGGCTGGAACCTAGACTTAATATTGTAAATAAACATATAGTACAAGCGCTTATTCCCGTGTTTTCCATTCGCATGTTTGAGACTTAATACATCCTGTAAATGTATGTGTATGCGTATTTGTGCGGCTGGAACATGAGCGAAAAGTACATTTTTACCGTTCACCCATGTATCGAGGAGGAATAGGTGGAAGGGCGAGCGAAAGATGCTGTGCTTCGTGAGAAATGTATTATCGAATTTGCTGCTGCAGAGAGATTCGAATAAAATAATTATTTGATATTTTTACTTTAGATATTTCGAATAACTCAACATTTAATTTACTTTTTAAACGTATCAAATAATTAACACGGTCAATGGCAAAAAGGGCGAAACGTTGTTTTAATGATAATCGTGACAAATCTTTATATCTTCTCGAACGAAATAGTAATTCGAACCAAGGTTTATTAAATAAATGAAATTCCAAGATACCTCTGTGACCATTCAATGTTACAAGTCTTAAATGAATAGATGAGGAGGGTAGATTACCAAAGTGGACGCCTGCGCGAGAAAACGGCGGCCTGTCTAGATAGGTTTGCCAGCAATTTTCTGTTTTCAGTTATCGATGGAAAAGGCCGCTTGTCACTTCGAACGCGCCCCGGCAGTGAACATTGTAATCAATTTAAAAGTCGCGGTGCTTATTTCTGCCTATCGAAAACTGGAAACACAATACAAAAAGCATGACGTTGCCAGCCTATTTTATGGGTGAAATAAAGTTAAGCAACATTTGCTAAAGCGTCGCGGAGAAATATCAGAGACTTGAATTTTGTAAGATCCTACATGATTTTGTAATATTGTTAAGTTCTTTTCGTTTTACTTGCTCGTAATTCCGTTTAACATTTGGAGGAAATCATTCTCAAAATATTCCCGTCGATCTCGACGAAACATTGTGCCATCGTGCAAGTATTTTCCTTAAACCAGTCCTTTGCGTTCCTCTCGAGAATAATTAAAATTATTAGAACGCTTCGCACTTAGTCACATCCGATTGCTTTCCTCTTTTTATGCGTTTCTTTAAGGGTAACAGCAATAATAGAGTAGCTAGGTAAAGATTAGCACGCAAGGATTATCAACAGGTGGCCCTCGATTAAATTTTGGTTCTACGTTCAACGAATAGATTCGATAGTTTTCCTCGATGCTAACAAAAGTTTCTAAAAACAGTTTCTTCGCGGATACATGTTCCACATAAATCCGGATGTGTGTAAAATAGAATAAGGAAAGAAATAAAGTGTGCGCGTAAGGGATTGTAGATAGAAGATATTATTATTTCTTCATTCCGTTGTCGGGTAGCTTTCCGATTCATCTTTTCGAGTGAAAAATGTTTTGTATAGTTAGTATCTATGGAGAGGCGATTCGCGATCACGCAATGCTGTTCTATTTTTGGGGAATGTTTTTAACTCGGCAACCTCCGGAGGAATACCAGATTTTACTATTTTTAAGACACGTGGGTCGTTAAATTTGACCAAACCGGAGTAGGATATTCCTCGTCAGTAGTTAATTTTGTGTTATCAATGTGTAAATTTTCATATCAGTACCATTCAAGAACATTCACTTTTCGTGTAGCTGCCTGTTTTACGTTTCTTTGCCTGTTCGACAATGTAAATGTAGTCGATGAAATTGTCAGGACGTGTGTTTTCAGTTACGGACAAAGATATTCAAGATTTGATCGACGAACTTGAAGGGAGAAACTCTGAGAGGGGAAAACGAAAAGGGAGAAGGGTGTCATAATCACGGGCGCGGAAGGGAAAGATAAGTTTCAGCCCGACAAATGGATGACACGGTGGTTCCGAATAACAGAAGCGTGAAAGTTTGGTCAAGCCGCAATTCGACCATCAATCATTCATCCATAGAAAACGATGTCATCTCGAACACCGCGGTGCAACTAATCTTTTACTTATTTTATGGAAATATTTTTGCTCTGGGCGTATTCGGCAATGTGTTAGTGTGCTTCGTAGTAGCGCGGAATCGTCAAATGCAGACTGTGACAAATTTATTTATCACGAATTTGGCACTGAGCGACGTGTTACTTTGCGTTCTCGCGGTGCCATTTACGCCCCTTTACACATTCCTCGGGGGATGGATATTCGGCCGAACTCTTTGCCACTTGGTACCGTACGCCCAAGGTGTTAGCGTGTACATCAGCACGTTGACTTTAACGAGTATCTCGATCGACAGATTCATGGTAATCATATATCCGTTTCACCCCCGCATGAAGATCGAAGTTTGCTTAGGCGTGATCATCGGTATTTGGATAATCGCGTTGCTGGTCACGCTGCCCTATGGGCTCTACATGCATCTGGAAGAACCGTACACGTATTGCGAGGAGCACTGGCCGAACGAACGATTTCGTAAAATCTTTAGCTCCGTCACGACGATATTGCAATTCGTCGTGCCCCTGTTCGTGATTGCCTTTTGCTACACGTGCGTCTCGATCAGGCTGAACGTCAGGGCCAGAACGAAGCCGGGTACCAAGACGAGCAAGAGAGAAGAGGCCGAACGGGAGCGGAAGAAACGGACGAACAGAATGCTGATTGCAATGGTGACGGTATTCGGCGTGTCTTGGCTACCGCTCAACATTATCAACATCATTGATGATTTTTACTCGCCAGCGAACGATTGGCCCTACTACAGGCTGTGCTTTTTCATGACGCATTGCCTCGCTATGAGTAGCACCTGCTACAATCCCTTTCTCTACGCCTGGCTCAACGATAACTTTCGCAAGGAGTTTAAGCAAGTACGAACTTGTGCCTTTATCTCTTCTTACACTTCGGAAAACTTTGATCGATACGTAGACTTCTGTACTTACATACTTCTCAGAACCATGTTTCCCTTCAGGAAAATGCTCCTCTTTCTGAAAGGCGTTTCGATATATGCACATATATTTAACGTTTCAAAGGTGTCCGATCGCTCCAACTACATTGGAATACATATGTATGAAACTAATGATGTTCGCAGACTTGTAAAGATTTCAAAAGAACTTTTTCTCATTTACATCGCGGTGCCCAAGTTTGATAGAACACTGGTCGCTTTTTTTGCTTCGCTGCACGACTTTAAATTAAAGGCATCTTGCGATAGCCTTTTAACTTCTATCTATAAAATACTGAATACATTTAGACTTCTATCAATTGATAGAATCCCCTAATGCATATTATCCGCACTTTCTTTTTCTGCTGAGAAAATTCGACATTAAAGTGACTAAAATTGCACGATAAATATATTTTGGTGATTCTTATCCGATTGAATCCTTTTATAGGTACTTCCATGCTTCGCGAAACCAAGCAGCGGACACGCTCCGCGAATTCCAGCTGAAGGATCCCGAAATAACAAGCTGTGCAATGGAAACAACACGCTCCAGGAATCTTTGCTAATGGACCATACACGGCTAAGAACTCTAAATGCAAACGAATACGAACTGATCGCCCCCGATGCAACCACTACCAACGCGTCGAAGGATATTGAAATGGAAGCACTCTGATTCGACGCGTCTCAATCCCGACACGATTATTGTAAGTTTTATTTTACTTATGTCTATGATATAGTTACGATGTGTATCGTTTTGCAACGGATCGCGGCTTCCTTCTATTGATTGAACTGCCCCTGTCCAGAACCGATTGCGTTATCTGCTGGTTGATGGTGTTACGACCTTTACCTAGTCCGTTTTACATATACGACGTTAATTCTAATTGCGAATTCATTTCTAACATGCCTCTACCAGCGTGTACTTTCGTCGAGCATTTAATTTAATGCGACGAGAAGAAAAAAAAAGGATAGGAAGTATAGGGTAAAAGAAGGAGGGTGTAAAGAATGTAATGTAGTAGAAATTGAAACTGTCGTTCAAGTGTGAAGCATAGCAGGCACAATCTCGAGTACTCCCATATCTTGATCGAAGAATTCAATTACATTGTTTAATTCTCGATACTTAAGTATTTGGAACAAATTCATTACCACTTTACAATCCGGTACGACGCTACATTGAGAGGTCGATAAGAATAGAAATAGAATACAAAAGAGGAGAGCACGTGAAACGATTGTATGAAACAGTATACGAAAGGGAATAAGAGCTCGTCGATGATGCTATAGTTAATATTGTACGTAGACTTGGTACGATATTCACAATAGGGTGCCATGCTACTTCCGCTTTCCGATCGAGGACACATCGCTCCTCCATCGTTATCATCACTTGCACTTTGCCGCTAGTGGACCTATACAATATGTTTCGATCACATAGTGCCATGTAATGCGCGTGTCTTTTTTATCGATAACATTTTTTACCCACTCTATATCCTATCGATTAGTATAGTGGCCCTCGTGTAACGCGAGCATCATTACAAATCGCGATGTAGCCAAAAAGACGAACAAAGTAAATAGTTCGTAGCGCAAAACAGTTTGAAAAGAAATGCGCGTATTTCATATAAAAATATATGTTTCGCGGTTTGTTCAACTTTACCGACAATTGTTGTACAATATTATTTCGATTATATTCTACCCCTACATTCTATAAAAGTTGAGAACGGCCTTGTTTGAATCATCCACTCTCGAGTACGTGTTCTCCCCTTTCACTCGTCTCCGATTTCAATTCCGCAATAACTCCTCATTACCCAGGGAAATGATTGCGGTAATCTGAGCGCGCTTCCTGAGAAACGTTGCTCCTAGGTCGAGATATACATCATGTACAGGCCTAGGTATTCAAGTAAGTAAATTAGAGAGAAAGAGATGGACGGTTCTCGAGATTGTACCAAGGTATTGTCAACTTTACGATGCAATAAACTATATCTGTGACTGCATACTTCATTGAAACTCTTCGAAATACAGAACCCGTCAACCAGCTTTAATTTGGACCTCAAATTCTTCTGTTAATTTCCACTTTCAAAGTGCTAAGAAATCGGTCACTTCCGTCCACTGTCCGCTTTGTAACAAGGTATTATTCTAAAGAATTCTAAAATGTAGTAAATGAAATATAGAGATTGTAAAGTCTTAGTCGTGCGATTTTCACTTCTGCTAGCAAGGGTCAACGGTATGGTCAGCCGTGCCTCTTTATGTAGTATGAGCTAGTGATGTGGTCAGGTATAATTTAAAGTATGTATGACAATCGAAATATTTCTGACCATAGATAACTTGTACTATTTAAGTTTTACAAAGTCAATATATATCATTAAAATTAACTTCTGTACAAACATTGTTAACATATTTTTGTGTGTGTGCAGGTTTCCTGGACGAATTATTTTATATTACAAACTCGTATTCCCTTTAGCTATAATAGATATGTTGTAAATGTGTTAATAAGAATAGCTTTTGTAACTTCTTTTATATGTATTAACTTGTAAGTTTAAATTTCAATGCTTGTGTAAATTGTATTTATTAATATTTTTTACATATTACTTAACATACGTCACAGTAAAATTTTATGTTAATTTTAGCTTTAAGATACAATGTAAATAGCTTGTTAAGAATAGTTTATAGTACAGACTTGTAAATTAACTACATGTGGAAGTTATATAAGTAATTTAAACATTTTTGTAAAGAGTACATTATTAAAATGTTTAAATGCATAGCAACAAAGTTGTTATTAATAAATAAGTAAGTAATAGCAGCTTTATTGCTATTTATTTAGATTAAGTTTATATCATTACTTCTGTAATTTGTACATATCGAAGATTTTCAATAAATCTCCAGTAAAAGATATTTAACTCGTTATTTATTAACACCTACCCACTGCTCCTCATACCCTGCAACAAATTGGCGATTTCAAGCGCAAGGAATTCCGAGAAATTCTTGGAAATGACGTCAAATTCCAGGAATTCATGAAATCGGAGACCTTTTGCATATTATGTTCTTCTCTTGACACAAATTCGCGATTTCGAGCGAAGGGGAATCCGTAAAAGCAAGCTCTGGGAAATTCTTGGAAATGACGTCACATTCCAGGAATCGGTGAAATGAAAGATCTCCTCGCATATCATGTTCTCCTGATACAAATTGGCGATTTCGAGCACGAGATTTTGTAAAAGCAGCTCCTGGAAATGTTTTGGTTGTGACGTCATCAATCATGAACTCCGGATACCTCCTCGCATATCATGTTCTCCTAATACAAATTGGCGATTTCGAGCAAAGGGGATTCCGTAAAAGCATGATCTGGGAAATTCTTGGAAATGACGTCACATTCCAGGAATTGGTGAAATGAGAGGCCTCCTCGCGTATCATGTTCTCCTAATACAAAATCGTGAATTTCGGGCAATCCATTTGCTGAAAATCGCCAATTTGTATTAGGAGAACATGATATGCGAGGAGGTCTTTCATTTCGCCGATTCCTGGAATGTGACGTCATTTCCAAGAATTTCCCAGAACCTGCTTTTACGGAATCCCAAGTGCTCGAAATCGCCAATTTGTATTAGGAGAACATGATACGCGAGGAGGTATCCGGAGTTCACGATTGATGACGTCACAACCAAAACATTCCCAGGAGCCGCTTTTACAAAATCTCGTGCTCGAAATCGCCAATTTGTATCAGGAGAACATGATATGCGAGGAGGTCTTTCATTTCGCCGATTCCTGGAACGTGACGTCATTTCCAAGAATTTCCCAGAGCTTAATTTTACGGAACCGTGCTCGAAATCGCCAATTTGTATCAAGAAAACAAGGAGAGCAAATGTATATCATGTATAATTTAAATAGTACATGTCAACCATAAGTAGCGCCATAAATTTTCGGTCATCAGACATAACTAAAGTAGTATGGGTATACCTTGACTATACATTTTGGCGATTTTGAGTAAGTTTACTTACGTAAGGATGCGGAGTAGGTTTTTTAAGGAGTGAACAGGCATTAAAAGAATTAAATCAGTTGAATTCCCTTCAATAAAGGTTTATTGAAAAATTTGGACAATGTACAAACCATTTTCAAACGCAAAAAAGCAATTAATTTATGATAAACGTGTGCACAATAAAAAAGTAAGAGATATTAACATTTATTCAAATGATAAAATCCATTGTTATCCGTTTGGGAAATAATAATTGGAAATTTGCCATCTGTTTCACGTCATGTAGGTCTTACGGTCTTTTCCTTTTCCTCACATTTTTCCATAATTCCTGAAACAAATAATGAAATTCTATAATCTGGAAAACGCATGGGTGTATAAGACTTGCGACAACTTACTTTGGACAATCTCCTGTAATACCAGAACGGTTGGTGATTCTCCGACTTCCATTAAAAAATTCTTACCCTCATCACAGCACCTAGCTAGAAGCGGATCTAGCGGCAGAGATCCTAAAAATTCTATACCAAATTCTTTGGCCATCGAATAGCCACCACCTGTTGATGCTGGGAATATCTCTGCAGAATTCTATGTAAAAGGAACGCATCTTAAAAATGACAACTCACAATGTTATCTAATTTAATTCTTATACCATTCCAGTATACTTGCCTTACACTTAGGGCATACAAAAGTACTCATATTTTCAATAACACCCAGAATAGGCACATTTACTTTTCTGCAAAAATCAATCTCCTTTCTCACATCTAACAAAGCCACCTGCTGTGGAGTTGTCACTATTATCGCCCCCGTAATACCAGCATCTTTAAGATATGAAGTCACTGATAAATGTTCGTCCGATGTGCCAGGGGGTGTATCGAAGATCAGGTAATCCAATGTACCCCAATCTACTTCTGCCAGGAATTGTCTAATCATTCCTACAAAGAGCAAGTTAACAGATAAGCAACATAATACAAAGTTGTATAAAGAAAGAACAGAGCATAAAGCCCAGTTCAAGCAATCACCATTCTTTTTAGGTCCTCTCCATATCACTGCATCGCTTGGACTTGCAAGTAAAAATCCAATTGACATTAAAGATAAGTTGTCTTCTATATACTAAAATAGGGAGGAATAATTTTACTTAAACCAACTATATATAACATAGACAGGTTTCACAGAGACAGTAGCTTACCACTGGGGACCATCCTGATCCGCTTTGATGAACTTGCTCTCCTATTGCACCCAATACTCTTGGCTGAGATGGCCCACAAATATCAATATCCAATACTGCAACCTATGAGATATTTCCTTTCAAATTATCATTCATTTTATTTAACTTACTTTAACGTGTTTCAAAATATTATTTTTGCATGGATTTACAACTATACGTGCAAGGAAACAGCAGTTGAAAGCAATCAATGAGGAACTGGTACAGCTTGATACGAGGTACACAAATTTATTGGTATGTGGGTGTACTCTATAGGATGCTATACTTTGCAACTTACTATACAGATACACAAGCGCTGAAGAACATGGACATTCTTTCAGGAGAAAGACGGGTAAGTAAACATTTATAATGAAAAGCAAGCACTGATGTATTAAATAAAATGAATGCTTGTAGAAGCTATATCTAATAATTATTAATTGATAAATAATATGTACATTAATATCAGGATTACTTGCTGCCAGAGATCTGGATATCAATGATGTTAGAGTACTCTTTCCAACTCCGCCTTTACCGGAAAGCACCAATATTTTATTTTTCACTGTAGAAAGTCTTTCTTTGATAAGAGCTACGTTAGGATCTGACTGTTTTGTAATGCCAGATGTGCATATCGCTTGATTTGGGCAACCTGCACACGCAGATGCCTTCCCGGCATCTTCACTCGTGGTACCAGGGCAATCTGAAAGAGTTATTATCCTTCTGTTATTTTACAATAAAGACTTTTCTAATGTATTATCTTTAAATAAAATGTAGCCAAATTTTCCAAGATGCTTACAAGATAAGAAAACGAAAGTAATAATATTCAACAATTAATTCGAAATAATCTTTATATTTTTTAATTGATTAATGGTAGAGGTTTCGCACATTAACCAAGCTTTAAAATTAAAGGGACTACAATGTAACCTCATACGTGAAAGCTAAACGTTTATAAGCATATTAGAAAATCAAAAATAGTTGTCCTCATATTTAGGTCGACAATCATGTACGATTGTTAAAGTACCGAGGCGCAAATGCCACGTACAATACTTTTTAAAGCAGCATCTATTGTCGCACGTGTACTTACGTTGCGGCGCATCAGCAGGTACATCTGCCATGTTGGATTATGACCACTTGTGGTTAACAATTCACCAAATTATTGATAAAAAGATAATACTTGAAAGTAATATGCGCCTCGATTTGATGTAGCGTAAAAATACAATTTCAGAATAAATCTCTAATTTAATGAGAGAATGATGGGATCCGAATTGTAATGATTAATACCATAGAACAGTTATTAAATATATAAACCTTCTCTTTCAATATGATTTATTTATATAAAATTTATAGCAACTGCAACCATGGAGTACGAACACTATCCCTAACATTGAGCCAGTAATATTGTATAGCCGTGCAAGTAATTATAATGACGCGTATACTTTATTACCTTGGCGCCCCTCTGCAGAGCATAATATTGAAATTACACCTTTGTAAGTTCTTAATAGAACAGTATTGTTCCGTCTGTCTACAACTTTGTGACAACGTTTCCAAATAATTGTTCATGATTATTTCAGGACTACCACAAAGTCGCCATATAGTTGTGCACCTAACAACGCAAGCACTATAAATCCAATAAAATTCCCAAATCTTGCAACAAGTTTCGAGTGCAATGGAGTGCACACTTCAAAGGCTGCTGGGCATATTCGTTACACGCCTAACGAGTGGTACCAGAGACAAATGGAATATTATAGTAAAGCAGACTCCTGCAGACATTTTTCAGAAAAAGTGAGAAATAATGTTGTACGAATTATCAGGTAAATAGTGCACATTATAAGAAAAGTTATATCTATGTTGCAATGCACAAACTATAATAATAAACTCTTACCCAGAGATGCAGAAGAGAAAGTGCAATCTGCACAGCATGATACTGGTAGAAGACTTGGTGAAAGAATAAACGACATCAATTTTTGGCGAAATGAAATTATATCAGAATTGGAAAGATTACTTCAAGAAACTGAACGGCTTCACGATTGTCGTACTTTTTTAGACAAATCTATTCAAGACATTGAAAGTCCATTGCACATTGTAGAAGAATGTCTCTACTATAGAGAAGCTAGAAAAGGTAATATAGATTGGCCTGACAACCAATTCGTATTGCCTATGTTGTTATTATTAGTCAATGTACGCCTTTCGTTGTAAAGATTCCGAACGTGTGCACGACGATTTGGAGAAATGTTTACTCAGAGAGGCAGATATCCTGAACCAAAGCAGGAAAACACTGGAAGTTAGCTTGGATAAATGCAAAATCCAGGTAATATCGAATTGAGCGACGAAAATGTAAAAGATTAGAAGAAGCTGATTTTAATTACACCTGTAGCTTCGAGATTGTAGAGCGTCTCAATGTCGGTTAGAATTGGACCTAAAAAATAAAGAAAATGCATTAGGAATAGATGCAGTGTGTCATCAGATGAATAATTACAGTCACGGATTACAATACTATGCTGGGATTGAGAAATACAATTCACGGTACATTAAATTTGTTCGGGAAGAAATTCTTAAAGATAAATTTTATATGGCTCGTTAGCTTTTCAGAGCAAGACTCGTGGATAGGCGCTGTTAACCAAATAATCGAGAAATCACAGGTTGAAAGAAAAAAATCTTGCCAATTAAGAACAAATGCGGAGTCGCTTATGCGTAGAGTATCAGAAGAGATATGGATCGCGTGGAATGATACGGACAATGCTTTGGCACATAGGACTTCCGAATTGCTCGAAGCAAAAAATAAACTTCAACTACATTTGCAAAAGGTAAAAACTCGGCACGGTTTGAAATACCCATGTAATCTATTAATTGTTATTAGGTGCAACAAGAAATGTTCGATGTTGGAAAGAATTTGGAATTAATGCGTAAAGCAATTGCAGACAAAAGTTACGTTCTGAGATTAGCGCATACCAGATTGAAAGCTAGAATGCATCGGCCTGATATAGAGCTATGCCGTGACTATGCTCATATAAGGTTTGTTATTTATTGAAACAAAATGTTTTACCGTTTCGTATGTTCCGCACGTATTAATGCATTTAACTTGTTAGCCTCCAACACGAGATCGAAGAAATAAATCGTCAAGTAGGAAGAATGTACAGTGCGTTGAAAGAACTGGAAGATCAGCATCAGAAGCTACTAAAAACACGAACAATGTTGGAACACGACCTCACGCTGAAAATCGATGCGTTACACATTGATCGAGACAAAGTCTCTGGCCTAAGACGTGCTTATCCGATTAAACCCCTATTTAAATTTTAATATTAATCTACCGACAATTGTTCTAAAACGTCGGATTGCATTTTTCAGAACGCTTAGGTAGAATAATCCACGAACTTACATTAGGCAAAAGGATACTTAGCACTCGTTTATCCATATATTTCTATGAATTTTTAAAACATTAATATCTTTTACATTTGTAACAGTCACTGTTTCTTAAGGAAACCAGGCAGAGGAAGCTTCATTCCTTCTTTTGCTTCAAAGAATGTGTAGGAAAGTATAATCTCATCCACGTTTTCCATTCTAGGATCATTTACAAACTCTGGATCGATGTAAAAGAACACTGGCATATCAACCTTCAATAGTAGATGTTTAGTAATGTAGTAAATGAAAAATTGTATAATTGTTATCAATCTTATAGTACTTAAATAACCAAATATAAATAAAAAGATATAATAATTAGTCAAGCTTACTTCTTCGTGTGGATTTAGTTGTTGTTCCTCAAAGCAGAAACATTGAATTTTATTAAAATAAGCTGCAGCTTCATATGGCACCACATTATATGTGGATACACCTATAACAGGTTTGTCCAATGGATTTTTTGCAGTATAAAATGCCAGGGCAGTCTCTCCCGGTACGACTTTTATGCTACTTTGTTGAGGTTTGAAATTCCAATGCATCCTCCCCGCTGTATCAGCATTAAATTTTACTTTTATTACACGATCTTTAATTGGTTGCATTGTGCTCACTTTGCTGCTGTCATGATTGATAGATATTGTTCCACCATAATTGTACGACTGTTTAGAAAACAAAATATATCGTGCCATTAAAATGAATAATATAATGTATCATAGCAAAAGGGTAGTATCTTTGCAACATTCTCACCTGACAGAATACTCTATACAAAGGTACTGCGGCATAAGTAAATCCAATTACTAAAACACCAAAACCGCACCAGTACAAACGCGAGGATTGCATCCTCTTCCTATGAGCGGCATCGTAATATCGATTGAATAAACCTTTTGACACATTAGTATGTACCTTTCTTGTACAGCAATTCAATACTTTTTTATAGAATGCGAGGTACATATTTTCTTCTTGCAGCAGCCTAACCTAATGGTGTCTGGAACGAAAGTTTCATTACTATTTAAGATGAATTTACCCAGTGCGGTGTAAAAAATTTAGTATAAATTAGTAATAAATTTCGTTTATACTTTTTGAACCTAATGTCATTTAACAACATTGGTTTAATTAATAGAACGAGCTGCGGTACGATAAAGGCTCAACCATATCACAACTGCGATGCTACCGCTACCTGTCGCCGCAACCACGAAGCACATTCAAATTTAAAATAGTGCCCATATGTTTCGCAATTCTTTAATTTGCATGTGGTGTAGATCGATTTGCATAAACATAAGTTTAATCGCGTACCATAGATACATTCTATTGGAAACACGAATTATTATATGGAAGTAAAGATAAGAGGAAACGAATGGAAGAAGAAAAGGATGCAAGCGTAGAGTGCGAATTACAAACACCCTGCAATAAATTCGATTATGAATAATAACTCATAGTTTTGTAAGGACGCATAGAACATTTCTCGATTATAATACATTTAAATGAGCCGTCTCCTCCTTCTCGCTCTCTGTACGTATCGATCTTTCCGAAGGTAACGCAAGTTGTGTTACACCTTGGAGACCAATGCCTCCTACTAAATCCTACCCAGTTATCGATGCAATGCGAAAGAAGAGGCAACGTATTATACCTATTCATTCGTGGCTCCAGAATAAAAGTAGAAGTCTATTACAACAATAAAACCATAGAAAACAAAACGCAACGTAGTTTCAGCTTCTGGCTTTTTTCCCGAGAAAAATACTTGAGTAATTAAAGTGGGAAGTATTAACTTTAATGGACTGCTAGAATATGTATATAACTCCGCATCGTTCACCACTAGTCTAGCTGTATATTGTTTTATTTCACTGGCGCGCGCCTGGCACGTGCGATGCTTGTTCTAGTTCGAAGTCAATATATATTTCCGTCATACACGATTGGGCAAGTTTACTGTGAAAGGATTTTCGAGGGCACGAAAAAACGAAGACGAATTAAAAGAAGACGAAACGAAGAAAGTGAATAGGACACCATGATACAATAAAGTTTTGCGACCCAGAAGCTCGATTGGACAATGCTCTTCGATTCGGCCTCTGAAGAAGAGAGGAGACGTTTTCTTCGACAAAATTATGAAGCTCATTTGCCTGGGTAAATATACCCGAAGCACTATTTAACAATTATCATTTCTTTTTAAATATGTTCGTTTCAGTTCCAGCGAGCACTTGCTTTGTCATTGAACAATACTAATTGAACTTGCGCCGCTCACGCGTTAATACTACTGTTCTGTTACAGCACCGTTCATTTCCGATTGCACAACGCAAGTAAAAACGGTTCAGTATGCAATGCACATTTTTCAAATAAAAATCGATCAAGGAAAGCCGTGCGTGCGATACTTGCGAAAAGCTTGAAAGCTGAATCGTCCCGATACGATCAAACTGGTACCGATCCTAGTACAGAACCGCTTTGTAATTGTGATTTTATCATACCTCTTGCATTTCCTCCTACTTTCACCTACCGCATATCGTGCTTCTGCCAAGTTTACCCTTACGCGTGCCGATCGATCGATTCGAACTGGAACGGAAGAGTTTTTGCACGAGAACATCAACAGAGCTTGCAGCGAAATTTGCATCATGCACCCGTACCTATACACTTCCAAAAACAAATTTCTATCGTCCTTTCAGCTACACCGGACATTGTCCCACTCTTAAGTTTCGTGTTGGAAAAAGATTCGGAGCGTGCACCCAAGAAATTATGAAGGTAAGAGAACATTGAAATCATACGCGGTATCCCGACTTTATGTATAAGAATGCGATAGTTGAGGGAAAAGAAAAATACAGGCGAGAAACGCAGGAATTAGTCGTTTGTAAAGTTGAGCAAAGCTTCCATAAGAGTGTTGCTACACGCAGGAATTACTCGAAAAGAAAATTCTGAAGACAGGGCCTTATAGACCCAACTCTGGGAAGGAGAATGCAGCATTTGCATGCCAGAAAGATGACAAATCAATTTGGAGAAATGAAACACATTTGTTCAAAGCTGCTTCACCGTATATCTTGGGATATACCGGTAAATAAATCGAGATACCATCTTATTTGAATAGAGATTGGAGGGGAAGCTGAGGGTATAATTTTAACTGTTTGATTGTAGGATATATTCCAGGATTTAATGACAGGTACGGTCTGCCTTTTATGAGGGCCGTAGAAGAAGGTGCCAAAGAATGGCGTGAAAATCAAAGTAAATTAAGAGCTCATAGAGAAGCTATGCAAGTTGATGCTGGGCGAAGCGATATTTCTAAACACCTCTTGCCTCGTATCAGGGCTGACAATGTGGTAGCAGCAGCTCAAACCAACGACAACCATAATAAAAATCAACAATCGACCTTTTGTACGTCTGTTTATACTAATTCGTTCCCGTTCGATGTTTTTCACCGAGACTTTCATTCGATACTACAATTGTTACAGATTATGAAATTTCGCCCGAAAGACCACCGATCGTAGGATACACAGGACACATTCCAGGTGCGAAGGGAGAGCTTTCACTCTCAAAAAGATACGCTCAAACCGCGAGGAAAGGATTAGAATTGATTCGAAAAGAACGCGAACAAAGGCTCGGTAACTTAAGGGATACCGATGCGGTACAGAGAGTTTTAAATTTGACTGGGTACGATGAAGCTAGCCTTACGCGAGAATAATTTCAAATATTTTCCAACAATTAGCACGAATGACGTCCCATGTAAGCTCAAAAATTAATGACAATCGTTCTTGACGACAACTAATGTAAGTAGAGATATTTAATTAAATATCATTATTCTACAAGAGATCGAAACACCCTTGAAAATGTTTCCGACCGGAAATATTTTTGAAGAATTGATCTATGATTCCAAAGATAACGCTACTTCCACTTCAAAATCGAACTACGATAAAGTGTAAGCAAGTATTGGTTAACATTTACGAAATGGAAAGTTAGCGGACGTATACATATATCGATGGCCCTCCATATGATAGAGTATTTTTTAATATACTATTACACCACTACCATGGCAAATATTTTGTACTATGTGTTCCAATTGCTAAGTTGCTAGACGCAATTGCTAAGAATGTCCAAACGATCATTAAAAAATTGTTTATTAAGATGCACAAAATAGAAAATTCTATACTCATGTATAAAAGTATAATAAACGAATAGATTTAACAGTATCTACTTTTAAGTAAATTAGTTCTCTTTCTTTTTTGGTAATCGACTTACTCTTTCTACTTCCATTTGGACAGCCTTCTTCCAATGTTCCAAAGTTAACGTACTGGATCCATAGGACAGAGACAACAATCTAGCCAATACCATTAATGAATGCATACGATCGGTGTTCCTATTTATTTCCTTCGTTCGTACGAAATCCATTTGTATTTCCTACAAGAAAACAAAGATGATTGTTGTACGTACATACGTGTATGTATATATAAATCATATACGAAACAACATTTAGGATACCTTCATCACTTCCTCATCATTAAATTCAAACTTCGTATCTCGTAAAACTTTCAAATACTGTCGAATATTTGCTAATCGATCTCTTTCTTTCAAATACTGTTCCGTGATTTCCATAAGTTGGGGATAGACCTTTTCTGATTCTGGATCTATTTGTAAAGCAATTTGGGTCTGACACTGAAAAAAATGTATGCCATTTACCGTTTGTCATTCTACTAATAAAGAACTAAGCTTAAATTTGTAAGAGCTCATTCGTACAGGAATAAAAGATTTAGCTTCTGATAAAATTAAAATTGGGATATCCGTTTCATACTCTATCTTATAATATTTGAAGTCGTATGTGACTTTCTGAAAGTTAATCAAATCACAAATGGCGTTGTAATTTTCTCGGCCGGCTTGCGTAATTTGACCAGTTGTTAATCCTGTTTCATCTATTACAAGGTGAGTATTGTCGCTAAGTTGCAACACTCCACTATTCAGTCTATTACACTCGTAATCTTTCCTAACAGCAGAAACAAACGATTTAATGGTGATTGATTCTTTAGTTCTTTGTACATCTAACTACTTACTTTGGCGACAAAGCTAAGTCATTCAAACTATCCAAAGTAATTTCCAGCAAGTGACTTTTCTCGGTGAATAAAGTTAGAATCTTATACAAATCTTGTACAAATTCTTTGGATTTGGTTGCAGGAAAATGCGTTACGTTTAACGGGTATGTGCCAAGGCAAAAATAATCTCTCCTCATATAACTGGAAATAATAATACATCGATTAATACGATTCGCTCTAGTTGTTTTATAAAACGGCGATAGTCAATTAAAGATATACCTACATGGACGAGAGTAAGTGACAGATCAGGTAATCTGCAGCTAGGTGATCGCCGAACAAAAATTGGCTAAATATTAAGTGCAAATCGCTTCTTATCAATTCTGCATTCGACATTATCTGTGGGGCAGCTCTTATGTCGTGTTTAGTTGAATGCCTTATTTTTATAGCGTGTAGTCGGGGAACGATAGACGCGGGTGGATGATGAACGTTCATTTCGGCTTCAGTCATAGTCTCGTGTGGATCATCGCGAACAGCACTTAGAAACGGATCCAGAGATACAAAGCCTATTATTTCGATAGTTTGATTCAGTTTTAGAGGCGTCTCCTCGTATACCTGTAAAATAATGAATAAAGAAGTATGTGAAAGATAGAAAAAGTATTGTAAATATAAAGAACTTGAAACTTAGTTAATAACCTTTACAATACAAGCTTTACCATCGTTGATAGGAATTGGAAAATTCAATATGTACTCTTTTGAAAATGGACACTGCTGCTCTCTTTCGTCTCCTATGGTATCCATTTCTACATCATCTTCGGTTAATAAAATTCTTCCTTTCTTTGGTATTGATTCAGGGTGTTCCATATCCTTGCCATCGCTTTCTTCCATTAAACTCCTTTTATGATTAATGGTGGTCACCCCTTCACAAGGATAAAATGGTTGTTTGTATGTTTCCTTTGCCCAACTGTTTAAACCAGGAATCGATATCACGATATAGGTATGCCTCTCTGCACTTTGATTATGCTCAGAGTTCAATAGAATCTCCTCTTGCTCCTGGAAAAAAAATGTATGTCATCAAGTCGATAAATCGCCACAGCAAACAATTTTGCAAAATATTGCAATATATATACATGTTGGCAGCTGTATACATGAGATATGCTGTTCTTTTCGCATCTCACACCTGAAACTACCATATGTTTTTGCTATAGGCCCTTGCATCAAAATCAAATGTCCATATAGTTGGGACACGAATAATATAGGATGCATTGAAGGGCCCTGTAAGGTAAAGTGTTAATTCAATACTTACCAAACATTTAGCAGAATCCATGTATATTCCGCATCTAAGTTCGTTTGTGTTGGTCCCAATATTTTTGACCTCGTATTGCTTAAAATAATATTCAGGATCGTGCATGTCTTGAATCATTCCCTTAAATCTGACCACCTGCTGATCCTTTAAGTTATGAAGAGGTGTATTATTTAGCAAAGGAATTTCTTGTAAAGCATCCTGATTTTCCAAGACTGCCTCGCAAGCTGAGCGATTTGCAAGGAAATATTCAGGTGTCCAGTCAGTTACTTTTGGTGGAGCTAAAATAAAGTAAATGCCGTATTATTCTTTGTTCACTTTCGCTAACAGCAGAATAGGCGGGAACAGAGCGAGCGCTTTTTAAATAACAAACATTTACTTACACATCGTTGCAAAATTTTAATTCGTTACTGTAAACGCCACTAAAACTACTAACATTTGCTCAAAGCACGTTTTATACGCATAAATTAAGCGTACAGAATATGTAAATGCATTTATTTGTTAACAGAAGGAGGACATACTAATGGCTACTCGTTGAAGCTGCCCTCGAATTGTTGTCCGAGTGGTGGCGGACTATAGATGGTCGCCACTATCGAAAACTATCGATAATTAATTTTAAGTATCGATAATCACCGATATTTCGATTCCGATACACAGATTCAAATTATTTTCATTCACGTAAGACTCTATTCCTCCTTGCACTTACCAATATTAATAATGAAGGGATTGAGAGTACTTTCATTGATTGAAAAAATATATATTGAGAATTTCAATAATTTAGTAGTTACATGAAAGATAATTGATATGTACAAAAATATGTGGTGAACCTTTGAAATATAAATAAAAATTGGTCCTACTGAAGTCATTCATCTGTTTCGAGTTTAACACAGTTCATCTAATAGAACGGGGAAAAAATAGAAAAGATGGGGGAAAGTAATTACATAATTTTTCATCGCCGACATTCATGCGAATAATGTCTCACACACACATTATATTGCATCCATTATGCCAGAATCAGGTCTCCAGAAGTTAAAATCATTTTAACGAGTATCTATAGATTTTAAATCCCTCTGTTTTAAATTAACATACCCTCTTAAAGGAATATTTGGATCCATTGAAACTGCATTTGTCAATTCCTGATGCGACAAGTACACATTGGTTTTGATTAAGGGCGCGTCGATTACATTACTTTTGGAGGAGTTTTGAATAAATTTTCCCTTCAGCTCATTTATTACATCTTCCTTCACGTTTTGTCCTCGTCTAAAACATTTTTCGCTCTTTCGCGTGTCATCAGTAACAACATTTTTCGTTCCTTCTTCATTTTTCTTACTCATATTATCACTTGCAACTTTGGCATTAGTTTCTTCTATTTGCGGATTAATATCCCGCCTTTTGCGTTCATGATCCTCCAAAATATCTCTACGAATCGCTTGAATGTTTTCTTCTGTATTATTTTCTATCGAAACGGACGCATTTCCCATGTGCGTTTGATTCCGAACTTCTGATGGAATTTGTACAAAATATTCATGCTGTACTACTTCGATCTTCTGTAAATTAGAAGCTATAGGGCTAGAATTATTTTTATCCACAATTGTATTACTTTCATTCATATTTGGTTGAGATGCATTAAGAGAAATGGATTTTTGTAACGCGCGTTTTGTTAAAGCATTCAAGATGGGACCCTTAGGTAATATTCTAGAATTATTTGTCCTCGCCTCATCTCCTTTCATTCTTTCACTATTTATTTTGTTACTAAACAACGTTTTATTGTTCATAACTTTGATAGAGTAAGAATTTCTATTCTCATCATTTAAAATAACTTGTCTTCCGTCTGCTTCGTCATTATTCAGTTTTGTAATATTCTTGTCCACTTGTGGAACAGGTATTTCGTTACGAATTTTCGATTGAAAGTCATTTGTTTTCAACACCCGCGTGTCTTTTACGAGACTTTGCTTTTTTCTTTCGATTTCTCGCTTCTGTTCCTTTAGATCTTTCAATATTTCTTTCTGTTCCTCCATCATTTGCAATTGTTCTTGCTTGTGTTTCTCTAATGTCTGCCTAAGCTTTTCATGCCTCTCTGCTGCTAATAGGCTATCAGCCTCTGCATCAGCAGCTAGTTCCGATTCTTCTTTTTTAATTGCATCGGAATTTATTAAATTATCGTTCTTCTGTCTATCTACAAAATTCTCCTTGACATCGACAGGATTATGTCCTTCCCTATTGGAGAATATCGTTGGGGGAATGTCATTTCCTACCAAAATCTGCGATTGTATATGCGGCCCTTTGTCCACAGTTTTCTCTTCTTCCGCCCGTCGCTTTATCTCTGGGGAAGCGGTGGCTAGTATGTTATCCACCGATTTTTGTGTTTCTATCACTGGCTTTTCTGTGACAACGATACGCTCAACTGGTATCGGCGGTTCTTGCCGGATATCATTGGCCTTTAATTTTAAGGCATCCTTAATATTTAGAAGGACTTCGGCATCGTTAGGAACATTTGTATTAATGTCATCTTTGTTCGAATTCAATGGTAAATTGTTCATTTGATGGTGGGGCTTATTCGTCGGCATTAATATTTTCGTGTTAGTAGATTCTTCTAATGCATACAGATTTGCATAAGTACTCAGTATCATGATGCAGATACCGATAAATAGAATTACCTAAACATAAAAATGAGGAATATTAAAATATGTATATAGATAAAGTGCTATACAATTTACTTCTTTACACATTTATCTTACTTGAGCTAACAATCTTTCGTTAGTATGCTTGCTGCTGATAGATATGAAGAATATTGCTGGGAATATCAAACATATCATCACTCCAATTGTAGATCCTACTAAACCAAGGACGAATTCGATGTTTGGTATTATAATACCAGTGACCAAAGAAACAGCCACAATTATGACTGTAAGACATCTAAACCTTCCCTCTGGCAAATAATTGATAGAAGGTTCATGTGCATACACCTGTAAGAAATGACATATGTTACTTTGTTAAATATTCTTTTCTTTTGTACGTTACTGAATAATATACATACCCTACGGAACAGAAGAGAATTCAGGCTCGCACGGCATGGGAAAATGACTAGAGGAAAACTAAACGCGATCGAGAAGACGAAGCCCATTTTAATCATTTCGGACGACATATTAGGCTCGAGGCTCATTAGTATATTGCCTACAAATTTGATGGATAAGTACAGTATTATCAAGATGATAATTTGTATATATAATAAGTACCTGTAAATGGCTGATTGCAAAATGCTATGTAACCGAAAAACCCAACGCATAAATAAACAACGGTACATATATTTAATGCTTCTCGAACAACTCCATTCATTTTTTCTAAAGATACGTTTGGAATGGTTTCATAAATTTCAAATAACTGGGTTTGGCAAAATAATGCCATAGAAAAAATTGGTATGCACTGAAGTATACCAGATGGCCTCCAATAATATACGTGGTCGTACCAATCACCAGCAAAAATATGTTGCATAGACTCTGATATTATCTATAAACAGACAAGTATATGGTAAGTTATTATTTAGTGCATTACTGTTATAGTTTGAAACAAAGCTAATGGCCAATTATTTACCTTCAAAACAAGACAAAGATAAAAAATAATAGTAGCAGTACAAAGACTAGATAAACTGTCAATATTTCTAAGTAGACCCAAAGGTAAAACTATGAAAATGCTCGTTGCAATAAGTAGACTGGTTCTTATATCTTCTGGATTTTTATCTATCACTTTCCCCACTATTTGTGGTCCCAAGTCACCCATAACGACAAAGAATGCGATACAAGTCCCCACAAGGAAACCAATAATAAATAGTTCCACTAAAAATTTTCCCATATGGCCAAGCGCGTGAAAAGCCAACAGCTCAAAATTTCGTCGCCTGGACATTACAGCTGATTTGATAAGAAAGTGACAAGCAAGGCGGGATAAAATGCCACTTAATATTAAAACTAATGTAGCCAAGACAATGCCACATTGTTTGAAACAGAATGGCATCGCAAGTACGCTTACTCCGATAATGCTATTTGCCAGCGTCATAACATGCGACATTTGGGAAATCATTTTAATAGACCTTTAATAGGCCTAAAAGGTTTCACAACTGAAGCGTACAATGATATTTCGTATAGATTAATCCTTTGGGATATGCGGTGTCTGATTTTGAGGATCGTCAAATTTCCTTTCCTCTAACCGAATTTCTCTCAAAACGTATCGATGCTGTAATATTTTCGATGAATATTTTAAGATGTCACATCGTATGTAAATAATAGTTATTTGTGGATTGTTTTCAATACTACCGCAATATAAACTGTTTCGATTATGAGGTTAGAAATGCAATTTTGTTAACCAGCATCGTATGACTGAGAGCATTATTACATAAAATATAGGTGAGATACGTTTTTATCATGTTAAACGTATCAATGTTGTAATATGTACGTCACGTTTTTCATTAAACACATTTTTTACGACGGCAGTTGAAAAAGACCATCGAGCTTGTTTCGGGCCTCTCAAGACTACCGCCATTTCGACTTGACAAAAATACTCCATTAACGAAATTCGTGATGCGAGGAAATAAATTTTTATCAATGAGCGAGATAGATTTCTTTATTTTTTTATTATAAATATTTAAAAACATTCGTGTTATTCGTGTTCGAACATAAATATACATACATACATCATACATATATATATGCGCGTATACATACCATACATATACATATATATATACACACAAGTATGTATATTTATATCATACTTGATTCATATATCGAATTTTGTCTTTGTGTTTGAGTACTTAATTACAGTAAAGGTAAGTGTTTAATTACAATTTGATAAACCGACATATTTGTCTTCGGAGTAGTTGTCTGGTTTCGCGCAACTAGCCGAATTTAATTTTCTTTTTTCTTTCAAGCATTTTCGAGGCATAGAATCTTCAATTTTATGTACACAAAGTTGATGTATATCTATTATATACTCGTGCAACTGATTGAATATTGAATTAACAATTTAGGTAGGTACATCGCTGAAATTTGTTGGGCCATTCCATTTTCTATTACTCTTTAGAGGAGTTATTAGAAGCCCAGACAGACCGAAAGAAATCGACTAAGCCACATACGTAATCTTCAACTCCTAATATTATCTTTAAGTAATTTATGATTACGATTCCTCAATTATGCTTGAATTCAATGTGTTCATTGATCGTTCTAACTTCACACTTTCCCTGTTATTGACAATTTCTCACGTACAAAATAAAATACTTTATATATCAAAAAGAATATCATTAGATTATTATTATATAGTATTGCATGTAAGACTTCGTTTGAATCTGATTTTAAGTTATGTACAAGAATAGGGAGCAAAATAATTCGCTAATCCATAATACTTATCCGTTGTACAATCGCATTTTCCAGCTATAAATTGCGCTTCAAGGAGAACGAATACAAAGAATTTTGCTCATCTAAAACTTGTTACGCGTACCTATCTATTTATGCATGATTTATTGAAATATACTAATTGAAAATCTAGATATCTTGATAAGCTGTCTGTGTCTTATGATCTTTATAGGAATTTCAATTAAATTTCGAGAAAAATATGCTTTGCTTCATACGCTTTGGACACATGTTTGTGCCACTTGACTAGTTGAATTAACGATCCTAAATGAATAGATAATAGGTTTGTCCAGATCATAAGACTAGACCGATTATTCAAGATATCATTCACCGCGAAATTCCAAAAATACTCCTGAAATTGATTATTCGATGAATCGGCGAATAATTTAAGAACTTCTGCTAATGTCTGCAAATTTAATGAAACAACAATTAAAATTGCGAATCGCTCGCGATGTCAAAAGTGCACACTCGAACGTGTGTACACACGTGATGACAATGTGTGCCACGAATTAAATCGATAATATATACCACCGTTTCTATCGTAGAATGTGTTTTCGAATAAAATGATTATAAAAAAAAATCGCGGCAATTATTTAGAATCGTATACCGAGATTGAGGCAGCAAACATCTGTACATAATATGATTGTGACTTAAGTTACCTACACTTATCTACGCTTGATTTAAATAAGGACATTCTCCATTTTCTTTTAAGGTGTGGAAACCAAAACCATTTATCAGGGATTTGCCCCGCCGTCTTTCTTTGTTTCCTCGCTCGTAATATTAGTTTTTTCGTCTTTCTCATTTTCTACAAAACATTAGTCATTATCAGAATGAAAGTAAAAATAAACGCTCGTCTTGAACAGTTAGAGAAATAAGGGAATATGCACACGACAAAGGAAAGAATACAATACATACCTTTTGGCTCTGATTTTATGTCCTCCTCCTTTTTCAAATCACTCTCTATACCCTCTTGGCCTTTTTCCAGACGAGGCCGTTTTCTCGAGCCCTTTTTTAAAACCAGGAGCTCCGATTTAGATGTAGAAGTTTAAGAAACATATAAAATATTGTAGAATATCTATGAATATTACCTTGAACGACCTGTTATCCCGTCGTCCTCCTTCTCCCTCATCTTCGCTGTCGCTATACTCATTTTCATGCTGTATCCTCTTATCTATATCCCGTTGTGGTAATCTTTCGTCCGGATTTACTTTTTCCTCCGCCTCTGAATCTTCGATAACTGCACCATCTTCCGGAATTGCCTGAACTTGTACACCGGGCGCGTGAGGTAGCATTCTTAGATTTTCAAATAATCTAGTCCTATGAAAAATAATTGATATCGAATGAAGAACAATCCAGGGAAACAATTAATTACTTCGTATATTGGAAGCAAGACATACTTAATTTTCTCAAGATATTCAGGAGTATTTTGATTTGCCATATTCGATGGACTAATGTGTAATTTAAAATCAGGTCCGAAATACTCGAAGTAATCATTATAGGGCAATTCGTTCGCGATTTCAGAGCCAAGAGCTACGGAAGTTTCATACGTCCAACATCTGGATACATTTCTGATCGTGTATCCACCACCACCAACCATTAAGAATGGCAGATTATACTTCTTCACAAATTCAACGCATTTTCCATGACCCCTTACTGTCAAATTGAAACAACCTAATCGATCTCCTGTAAGTAATATGCTGCTATTTAGTTCACTTTTACGATACTTCATATCATTTGTTTCTTCCACCAAATAATATCACTTATGTAAATACTTTACCTGTAAGCGAATCTGCCCCGCATTGTAACACCACAGCAGACGGCTGAAAGGTTTCCATGACTTTTGAAATAATCGGTACAAATATCGACTCGTAGCTTTCGTCGTCCATACCGTCTCTTAATGGTATGTTGACTGCATAATATTTGCCCTACACGAAAATGTATGCGATTAACATAGGATTACGAAAAATTATTGAAATTACTTTTCGTATTTTTTAGCACAATCCTTACCTTCCCTGCACCGATGTCACGTAAATCACCAGTACCAGGAAAATATTCACCATATTTATGAAAGGAAACTGTCATCACTCTATCGGTCGTATAAAAAGCTTCTTCTACCCCATCCCCATGGTGAACATCGATATCGATATACAAAACTCTTTGATGATACTTGAGCAACTCCAATATTCCTAATACAATGTCATTTACATAACAGAAGCCGGATGCTTCGCTTTTCTTAGCATGATGTAGACCACCGCCCCAGTTTATACAAATTTCCGAGGCTTGTTTATTAAGTTTCACAGCAGCAGCTACAGACCCTCCAGCTGATAGTTGACAAAACTCGTATAAACCATCAAAAACAGGGCAATCTTCTCCCACATTGACTAAAGAAAAGAAATTCAGTTTTACTATATTTGTATATTTTAAAGTGTATACGTTAAGTTTGTAGCCTTACACCGTTGCATTTGTTTGTTATACTCCGACATATTATCAGGTCTTATGGATCTTAGAAACCTAATATAATCATCGCTGTGGAATTTAGTCATTTCATCTGCGGTAGCTTTATGCGGCCTCTGGAAAAAAAGAAAAGAAGGGAAAGACATGAAATAAATATGTTTTTGTGGACATTAGACATTGCTCCTACGAGCGATATAAAGTTGGATTGCTTACATATATTTCCATTTTCCTATAAAGACCATAATTGAGAAGCAAATTATGTGTCATCCTTATACGATGTGGCTTCATAGGATGCCCTTGTCCATAGTAATAATTCCCAATATCACCTACAGAATAACTAGTCTTTTAATTTGCTCTTTTGCACAATGCAAGTTTCTTGGGAAATAAATTTTTCTGTACACATTTGCAATGATCTTATTAAGCTAAACATTATTTGGAATGCATGCATGCGAGAATGTACGCGCGCGCGTGAACGAATAGGTACGGTCAACCGAGCCTCACTTGAGAATCTTTAGCGTTGCTCGCCCAAGAAAAGTATTACAGATTACACGCGCAGGTAAAACGTCATTATATGATCAAATTTATTAAATGCTTTAAGTATGTATATTAATGTGTGCAATGGAATAAGTATTAATTAATGTTTTTCTACATTTAAATAAATTTTTCTCATAACCTTCAATTAGGCTCTTTTTTAAGGAAGGGGAATTCGTACATGTAAATTATGATGTTGGCAAGTGCATCTAATCTAAGTATGTACTTGATGTACACGTATATGTGTATATATTCATAAACACATAAATAAGTCTTAATGCACGTGTGATAAATGCACGCTCAGTTCGACTACATGCAATGCATGTACGATTGGTCTGTTATAAGCATGCAAATATAAGGAAAGCAAAGTTAAGCATCTACATTGTGAAATAGTCCTACTAGCGAAATGGGGACAAAGAAAAAAGCACATCATCGACTATTGTATGAGCAACAACTGCCAACGGGTTGTCTATGAAGCCGACGCTCTTTCTTCCAGTACGGTAACACGGAGGTACGCCCGTGAATCTTTCGCCTTAACGCATTCAAAACCGTGCAAGCAGTTGGAACAAATATGAAAATGGATGTAAATTATGCACAAAATGAATGTCGTTTGCAGGAGAGGTATCCTGGACTGAGTCCGCGGAAATAAAAATGATTGCAAAAAGATGGAATAGCATAAAAGGGGAACACGATACATGATACAAGCGCGGATAGCACAAACACATTTTGACAATTTCTTCGTGTGTGTACTATGTTTTCGCGGGATCCGAAATTCTAGCGAAATTTGTCAACTTTTTTTACTCACTGTCATAGTAGTAGCAGACACGCTTCTTGCTGTGCGGTAACGTCGACATTTTCACCACTATATTTTCCTAATTTGTAAAATGTCTGAAATGAATCAAACACAGACCGCGGACTGTCGCGGTACCCACCGACAGAACACAGCGTCTCTACAAGCCTCAACTACGCATGCGCAATACTCTGTCGTCAAGCTTTTGAATTCGTTGCGCAGATGGCGCTTTGATTAAAACGAATTTAACCATGGAGCAAACAATATTAAGAATAGATACGCTACTAGAAAAATTGCATTACCACTATTACAGTTGATTTTACCGGCGCAGCAATTTTATACATTCGAATGAATGTGCGTATGGATTGAAATTTATTACTCAAAGTGTAAACTTTATATATTTAATGACTAAAAATATTCATGAATCTTGATATTAAATGGACTTCGACAACTTCTTCCGACGAACATAACCAATATAAGAAGTTGTAAAAAGAGGGTACGATATGCAGTGAAGGATGCACGTAAATGTGTGTGTATGTATGTATGCATATATGATCTTGGAAATTTTAATATATACACACGAACTTTTTATTTCAAAGCGTTTTGCACAACATAGCACTACCATTAATTACATAAGGAAAGACTGTTTTGTTGAGACCATAAATTAAAGAAATTGGTAAAGAAAATCACGAAGCAACAAGTTGCTGAATTGTTAGATCGAAACTCACAAGGTTTATACAGTACACTTGCGTATCAGAGAATGCGTAATCACACTGCTACTGTAAAGTTTGGGGTGCAACAACCCCTGCATACATAGGAGCATTAGTCGATATTGCTGTGCAATTATTTTGTTGTAAAAAGGATTCACGTATAAAAAGAAATTGATCCTATACACCGCAATTGAACACACAATATGCATATACATATACCGAGCTATGATTGGATTAATCAATTTGGATCAATTTTGGCAGTATAGTTAATAGCATTTTAAATGAATCGTATAAACAATTTGCTGTACTACAGACCTAATTAAGAAACGCTTTAAAGTTCAGTACTATTACTGCTGAATGAATACGCATAATAAATGCATATTAAGCGATGGGAATAATCCTATTAGTTAAAATGAGCACATCAAACGCAAATCACACGCACGCACACATTATCCGTATATTCACTTGTCCATTTTCTCTCTCTCTCTCTCTCTCTCTCTCTCGTTCGCTCTCTTAGCTTCTTTCATAGGGAAAAAAACTTAAGGAAGGTTTGAGGAGGAATGGGGACGTGAAGGGATGCTCGATCGACGTCCGCCAGTTTTTCTTGAAAGGCTGGATCCTGGTCCGCGATACAGGGATGACCTAGCGATCGCCAGAATAGGCACCGGCAGTTGCGACATAACTGGATCATTTCTGCATATTCTTCCCGCAGGCCGAACGATCTGTAAGTTATACGCATTGTACACGTACAATACGTATAAACAGAAATGCATAGGGATTTCTTTTTACCTAAACGCTGAAGTACCAAAGGTCTTGACGATACATATGTATACGCGTACGTACCTTCGAGCGATAGTGAATATAGTCTTCCAATCTTTTCCAGGATTATTTTGCCTGGTAATTGCTATCTGCTGTGGGGTAAAATGATACTGCGCGAGTTCTCGCCAGATTCTTTGCTCCTGTGCAAGAGCAGCGAGGTATTCGCAAGCTTCCGAAGACGCTTCGATGTCTCGAGGATCGCTGAGGCGAAGAAGCACCTCCCGACGACATTCCGCAGGCAAATCCGACCACTGAGGCTGCTGCTTTTCGTCCGGCTAAAGCAAATACGATGGCGATGACGAACGTAAAGGCCGCCGTTAGTCTTATCACGAAGGTACCTACCCGAGTTATAGTGATGGACGACGCGATTTGCAAGATTCTTTCTAAAGCTGCCTTGTGCTTCTCCCACAAGATGACGGAGCCCAGGGGTCTACCGCCCCAGCAGCAACCAGCGCTGAAAGCTCGTACTCTTTCGATCAATCGTCGAAGCCTTCCAGTCTGTTGTTGCGATAAAGATACTGCCAAAGATATCGTAAAAATATAAGGTAAATGTACGTGGTACATGATGATAAGATATAGTCGTCAACCAATTTATTAGGCGAAACAAATGTCTACCTTCCAGTGCAACTTCCTCCAACATATTGAAGAGGACTCGCTGCGCGCATCCGCTAAGACCACCCATCCTATGACTGACCAGAAGATCCAACAGTCGCACGATGTAATTGAAACGCCGACAATCGTGCACGGCGGATAAAAAATCTAGTCTTTTCAGTGCATCGCTCAAACCGTTGAAACCAGCAATCTACGAATTTAAAGAGACGCGCATTGCGATCGCTTCTCATTTTCGTCGTTTAGGGTTGCCTGAATTCGGAAAGCCAAAATGATCGGTAAACCTTTTTCTTATTTCTCCTTCTCTCCCTATCTTTCTCACTCTCTCTCACAGGCATAGACACACACTACCACCCTCCTTTCCCTCTTTAGTCTACTTTTTTTTTTGCTTCTCATCTTCCTTTCAGTGTTATATCCCTACGTTCATTTCCCTTTGCTCCTTTTCTCTTGATTTTTCCACTCCACGCTTCAGATTTTTGTCAATTAGATTTCTTTTAACGCTTCAGCAGTAATAATTTCTATGCTCTTAGACGGGACTAAAATTAAATACAAGTACGGATGCAACAAGTCACTCACCTCGCGTGTGCATTTCAGAGTGATGCGGCAATGCGGCTGGACGACGTTTTCTAAAATTACACGGTAGTGGCATTAGTAAAGGAAAAATCTTCTCCCAGAAAATCAGACGCAATGCTCATCAACGTTTTCGATCGAGCGTGACGCGCGCAGGGGAAGAAAGTGTTCATGCACGAGTTTAACTTGAAATTCAGGTATTGCAATCATAGGAATCAATAGTATCGTCTGCGGTTTGCAACTATGCTATTTACCTTTTCTTTTGTCCTTCTCCTTCTTGTCGGTTGCATCCTTGTCGCTCCTGCAAGAAGCAGAATGAACAAATAATTCCGTTGGTTTATAGCGCGATCGCTCATCGATCTTTGAACCTTGCTAACATAGAACACGATATATTTGAAGCATGGTGAAACGTGTTACAATGGAATCGTAACGACGCAATACCGTCGAGGGAGTGCGTTTATGCGTCAAAACTGTATTGTACGCGATGTAGGGAGAGAAACCTCACGCTAGTAATCTGCAATATTATATAACTGTAAGGTAATGATTCTGTCCATAAAATGAATCGCGTAGACGCGTTAGAGAACTCGATTGTCCGTTAGCAGACTAATCGCTACTGAACTGCTACTTAACGCGTTGCGTGAACAAAGTCAATTCAATTTCTGCGGCAGTCCAAAAGGAGCGATGCCTTGAACAGTTTCAGTTAACAGCATAAAATATGCTGCATCATGAAATCGATGGATTCGGAATGTACTTGGTGATAATCCGAAAGATTTACGGAATCAGTGCAGATCGCGGTAGTTAGGTCACGACCTACTTCCAAGCTAGTTCAATACAAGACTCCCTTTGTATCGGTATTTTCCGCGATTTTTGCAAATTCCTTTATCTATTGTTATCTTCGTTTAGGCAGTAGCGAGGATATTATTAACTTCCTCGTCAAAAACAATTACAAGCTGTACAGTCTTGCGCTTAACGAGGGCAAAATATTATAGTAGGGGATAGAGATTTCTTCAACGAAAGGTGTGAAAGCGTTGCTGCATAACGCGTTCGTCGCGATTTCGCTTCCCTTTGCCATGGATGCATTGGTCTGAGCTTTCACAGTTGCAGCGTCTGGGCTTGACTCTCGACCGCGAAGCATCGCATCCAAGTGTCTGTAACCAACACTGAAGAAGACAAAAGGCAGATGCAAAGCGACGACTGTTACCCACACGCGTATACGCAACACAACCAAGTAGTACGAATGCACGCAACTACATATTATTCGATAAAACCTCGGTACAGAATCGTGAGGTAGGTCCGCGCGTGTTTCTACATACACGAAGTCGAGATTTGAGCAAAATGACTGCCTTTATTTCTAAAACGCAATTTCTAGCACATGCAAAAGATTCGCGATAGTTTGATACTTACAAAATGCGATCTTAAACGATACTTATAGTATCTTTTATGAAATACAAAAAATTATATTTGTGCAAGTATCCGTTTCACTAATTACGTTAACGCGTGCATAATGTACATACGTCAAGTTCATATAAAGCACAATATGACAGTAGAGTACGTAATTGTGAACGTAAACAAACCGAGACCTGTCAATCGATCGATGAAACAGCTGTGAGAACGATGGAGTACCATTTGGATATGATGGATCGCTATTATTGGAGATTTGATAGAAATATGCTAGGAATTGATACAAAATAAGAAAGAGAAGCAAAAGGGGAGAGCGAGGATAACGGAGCTTTGCAGCATTACACTTACCGAAGTAACAAAGAAAGCGTTTTATTGTTGGCGCACTCAAGGATTTTCTTCTTTTCCCAACCTTCGACGGTTTTCACCCATTCTTCGCCAGGACTACGCCAATCCTTCGATATGAACGGCATGGTATTCGCGAAATCACGCGAGTACACCTTGCTGGATGGACCGCAAATCGCAAGCGGTCGCCTAACCGCTTGCAAAATGCTTACACTCGAGCCTCGTTGTTTCGCGGACGTCAAATGTTCGCTGGTTCGCTCGTCGGAGACGACTCGGTCCTTACGGTTCACTTCGCGGCTGCGATCGACCGCGCATGGCTTTGTTTTACTGACGTCACATGAACATCAGCTGTGCAACTGACGGACCGCTTCTCTCGCGAAATTTGCAGTCCGCCATATTCAAGTGGATGCGTTACGCATGCGCGATAAAATAATGCAAATGGGCGCGATATTCCAATCTGACAGATCATTGTTGCGTAGTTAGCGCATTTCGCTTTCGCTGCCAACCTGTTAATTATTGTATTCCTCAGTTTGGTTCTAACTTAAGATCTAATAATTACTTTTTTTTATTAACTATCCGTAACAATGAGTTTGTATAAACGTGTATGGTAAACGGAGTCACTTTGAATGTATAAAGATATTATGTACATATAGGTACAAACAGTATCTGCCTCGCTTTACTCTATCTTATCCTATATTTACGTTCTCGATTTGTTTGTCTATTTGGGAAGCAATATCCGTGGGCTCCGATTCTTCTTCTTCTTCCTCAGTGTCAGAGTCAGTTGGTGGGAAATCCGGTAGAGCTATGTTTACCAGTATAACGTACATTAGTAATAAATAAGAGGCCAACTACTAAAATAAATTATTGAGAATTACCGTGTCTATTTAGCTTTTCTTCCCGAGCATCAACCAGAAATTTCTCCTGCACCTCTATAATTTCTTGCGAGTTCGTACAAAGTGAATATTTTTTTAACAGCTCGCCATTTAATTCGAGAAACGCATGACCCCAGGAAAACTTTCCGAGGTAATAGTTTGCCTCTTCAGGAAAACCTGTTATAATTAAAGTAGCTGCTATAGCTTCTACACAGCTCAACTGACATGGTCTACCATAGTTTATAGGATTGGCGGCAACTAAAAAGGGCAAGAGCCGAGGATTGGGAGTCCTCATTTTACTGAACGGAGTATCATCCAAACGTGCCCAACTGCAATCGACTACTGCACAACCATACTCTTTAATGATATCACGATCCGTTGGGCTCACACACTGCAACATAACCTCTTAATTTCTAACACTTAAGAAACCCGTATTTTTTGTATCCTACAAAACAAACGTCCGATACCTGTTGACCAACCGGAGTGAGAACTAATCCTGAGAATCGAACACCTAACCTTAAAATTTTTACCAAGCCATGTCTGACTAACTTTCTGCCCGAACATTTTTTAGGATCGCAGTGTTCTAGGTCCCACATAGCAATTGGAAAAGGACTTTGTCGTTCATCGTCTTCTTCTGAAAATTGAAAGGTACGTTTCTAGGAAACTTGTGTAACTAAACACTCGATGTTCTAACCTGACTCCTCCTCCTCTTTATCCGACTTATCCCTTTCTTGTCGATATTTCTCTTCCTTTCCAACAACATGCCGTGGTCGTCTGGTCAGTAATTTCTTTCTGTTTTTCTTTCCGCGAGACGACATTTACGAAATTTGAAAATATCTCGTAGCAGACTCTTTAAAAGGACTAAATTACGCACAGAAACATACCTATACTCTGAAGAGTAGCGGAGAACTATCGATTGTACTATCGTTGATTACCGATTGTCACCACTATTGAAAACTATCGATACTTAATTTTATCGATCACAAGTTAAACATTTACTGAAATCGTGTACGTGGCGCCATCTCGTATTTGGTGTGGTAAATACCCAACGACGTCCCCAGAGTGTTGATATTTGACGTTTCAGCCGACCCTAAACGCGAGATGGCGCCACGTACATGATTTCGGCAAACTTTAATGACGCATGCGTATGCGTCACCCGACACAATAGCTGTTAAGTATGCAATCGAAAATGTGTTTTACGATTGCTCCACTGCACTTAAATTCACAAAATTCACAGACTATCAATAATTGTTGTAGCGTTTCTATAGATAATGACTATATTTACGTGGTTTTTACATGACTACATGCACCGCCCTAAAGTATATTTTAGTCACAATCAAAAGTTTAAAGTTAATAGATGCTTGCTCTTTGAAAAACTTTGATAAAGATTTGATGATTAATTAAATACATATCGTGTCGAAAGTCGAATATGTGGCTGTGCCACTGTATTAGACGGCCCTGAAATGCTGTTAGAGTGGGTAACAAGTGGCTGTTTTGTTCTCGATCTCTCCGCGGGGCACGAATCGTTCAAGGAATTGTGATTCTTTTAACATGTGTTTAAAGGCATTTTAATTCGAAGTGGAATGTCTCCTTTGACCCTATAATACTCCTAAATTCAAGGTAATTTCTAATTTCTTATATTTCGAATGTTAGCTTACTTGCTTCTTAGTTATGCATTATTAAAATTACAATTTCGCAATCGTTTATAAAAACAATGACTCGATAATGCGTACATGTATAAATTAAGTATTGTTGCTCTTTACTTGATTTTAATGCTTTCATACTCTTTCACGCTTTTCAAAAGACATGGATTCAGGTATTTCTACATTGTTTCGAAAAAGTAAAGCGATGTAATTTTTGCATTGTTTCGAAAAGTATACGCACGAACAGAGATGTTTAAATACATCAATAATTATTCTATTAACTATCAGTTATCGCCGATCAAATCTTTCCAATGACTTTCTTTTGTTTAGTCTTATAAGACTTACAGCTTGTATACTCGTGTCGTGTGCGAATGAATTTTCGAATTATATAAAAAATTATGTATACGTATTGTGATATTATGTTAGTTTAAAAGTTACAACTATGTTTATCAAATATGTAATATCGTTTTCAATATTGTCACAGTTATTGTTCACTAAACAGCTATTGTTTTTACCTTCCAAGAAAGCAGAAAGAAAGAAACATTTCTAAAGGTAACTGATTGGTTACGTGGGATTTGGGAAATGAGACGGCAAGCTGGCCCTGTTCAACAATGGATCGATTCTATACCAACACCAATGAAGTCTAGCTTTTCAATGAGAAATGAACACGAAGATGAGTCAATGCAGAAGCCTAATATATCATTGGTTTCAATGGAACCTAAAGATATTCCATATTCAACAGAAACGAAGCAACCAACAGTGACTGTATCCGCGCCTATTAATGTTCCTAATGCAACTACGATTAAAGCAAAGGGTCTGGCCAGGTACTGGAGTAAAATAGAAACCTCTATGGAAACCAATGAATTTACAAACTTATGTTTTTACATTCACTTCCAGCTCATTACCTCACAAGTTAGTTCGCGATCCTAGTCTGCAATCTGATAGTAGTCACTGTAGTAGCGTGGAAAGTTTACTAGAGTTAAGAAAGGCGGATCCAGAGGCAATTTTATTGGGCCTTGGATTTGGTGGCTGTTCAAGTAGCCCTCAAGAAAATGGCACTTTTTCTCGCATACCAAAACGATTTTTGCAGCCCTCAAAGTTGAAAGGCATAGCCATTAATGATTTTATGAAGAAGCAGCAAGAAACTAGCGAGTCTTTTGACTCTGTGTCCTTAGGATACAGAGGTTTAACAGGTAAGATGCCTAGGAGAAAGTGACAATAATCACTAAGAACTATAGTAGAGCATTGAACGAAAAATAAAGTATAGCCCCAACGTGATTACATTTCGCAATAGACGATTAGAATAAATTTTCTAGATGATTTACTTGTCTTACATACATAGTCATTTTATAGGCAGCGATGGCACACTATCTGTGTCTAGACTATTTCCACATCGCAGACATTCCGGACCAATTAATGTTGTAAGTCTTATGACAGTTGAGCCTTTGAGATTTTCTTTGTTTTAAAACAGTATTCATTTGAGCTGATTAAAAATTGGAATTAGCAATTATTGTTTAAAGTACAATGTAAAATGTTCGATTGTTTTTTCATGTGCTTTTCGTTGCCTTCTTTATTAATATTATCATAATTTGCAAGTACTTAATACCAAGCTAGGCAAATAATTGTTATGATAATTAATCATATTTATAATTTTGTTATACTATACGTTTCCATTTCTCGTCTTATAACTTTGTTCTGCAGATAATTAAAAAGTTGTTATGTGTATTATTATTATTATCATTGCTGTTGTGTTGTTAATTAATTAACGATACTTTTCTATAGTTTGCAAAAATGTATTTTTTCTATTTTTCAAAGGCTCACCGTACGTAGCACCGTCAGAAATCGTACAGAAAATTATGCAACGCTTACGAGAACACGAGACTCATGAATTCGACCCATATCATGCGTATAACTCGTACGAACAGTACAATCCACCACATTGCAATGGTACACTCTCTGTATTGTCTGCTGATAGTAGACAATTTTTGGAACGACCACGTTCAAAGAGTCCCGACATGCGTAACAAACGCATGATTATTGGTACAAATTATGTTACACCTATCCTTCCTTTGCCTAATTAACTACTACTTAAACCTATGCATCACATGCAACGATAATACCTTGAACATTTTCAGGACAAAAGTCGTTCGCATTTGGAAACGATGGTGACCTGATTGAGATCAAGCCTATTGATGTAATAGAATCATTTGAAGGTAATCAAGCAAGCAATGTCCCCAATGCTGCAGAAGATGCAGACGTATCCATTAATACTGTAGATAATATATCAGAGCAAATAGTTATACAGGAAATGGAAAAGGTATTGCCAGAGCGATTATCATTTGCGAACAGTATTGAACTTTATAATGCTGATTTTATTTCACCAATGAAAATATCTAAAGAGAATTCAGAACCGCGGAATAAAAACGCGAATGAAAATTCGGAACGCATTACTGTGAACGAAGCGTCACAGAATGCATCCGACACTCGGAGGGCTAGTGATGGATTTTTTGATGATAAGTTTCACAAGATTTTATCGTTAATGAATAGACGGCGGCACAGTGATGGTGTCACTCGAGTTACCGAACGTGATAACGAGTCTGTTCTGGCACGAAAGAGGAAAACCTTAAAGCGGCAGTCACGAATAAGTGATACAGATCCGGAAGAGTGCAATTCAAAGGCATGTACGTCTGACATAGAGCACCATAAAGAGTTGCGTTGTAATTCGCACAAGGGTGTAGATAATATTTCCAACCGCAGAAGCATTAGCACCAAATCAATTCGAAGTGTGGATGAAGAAACAAAATTGAAGACGTTCTCCAAAGAAGCGAAGAATCGGGTACAGTTGATGGACGATTGTTTAAGTAATGAAGAACAACAACGAGATAATGGTAAATTTTGTACCGATAAAACTCAGTCTGTGCAACAGGTATGCGAGGACGAAGAGAAGGGGGCGTCTTGTTGCCATTCTGGTAGTAAAAAATATTGGAAAAAAATGGAAAAAGTGATACAAAGAAACAAGGATTTGGAAGGCATGGTTACAAAAAATAGAAGAGAAATGGCGGAAATTCGAGAAATGCTGAATAGCGTATTATCAGTACGATTAGAACCTGGTTTTTAGCTTAAATTTGCCTAGAAGATTATAAAAATATGAGAATAATATAACAGCCATGGTCTAGTAGTAGTGTCGCAGGGTACGTCACTTTAACATATATTAAAAATCTAAGCATAGTTCCACTACAGATATTGAAAATATTTGTTTCACGAATATCAGGCGACGAATGTCTTCGAAGCGTTCTATTGAACCGCAATACAGTTGATAAAAGTAATTTGCAATTCCATCTCAGGAAATTGTAAGTATCGTAAAACATACAGATAACGCTTTTGTACGTTTAGATGCAACTTTGTTCATTCAGTCACGTTTATCGTCTGTAGTTACGAGTCAAGATGCAAATATTTTGTTGTAATTAAAAATTTTATCAATAGCTTGTATGGTTCCACTATCATGAGTGATTGTAATATTTCGTTATATTTGAATGTTGTTGCTTTTGTTACTGTTCGTTCTTGTTGCTAAGTTTAAGATATGCTGTATATTTGTTTGATATAGAGAATTTTACTCTAGCGTCATATTGACTTGTAAATAATCTCAACGTTGTTTCTTCGTGCATAATAAGATTAAAATATTTTTTTACGATTTCGCGCTTTGTGCATTACATTTAAATGTAGTCTCATCTATTTTCGTACTAATAGCATACTTGTCAGCGTATTTTTGTAAAGACTATATTACATATTGTCGAAAAAAGACAATTACTTTTTGTACATCATATTTTGAAGTTTTTCAGTGTATAATTTCAAATAGGCTATTCATTAAAGCTTTTTTGCATAATCGAGAATAAACGGTTACTATTTTCATAGAGTTATACTTTTATAAGGTTTATTCGTTATCTTTAATGTGCAAATTCTTTAAATGCTGTTATTGCTAGGATTTTAATGCATACACATTCATAATTGTAATTTTGAATATGTTTAAATTTAATAAACTTACAATGAAAGTTCTGTTTCAAATCATCTTCTACATTCTAATCAATCTGTATACACCGAGATTATGGACACAGGGTAAATGCTTTGTAGAATGTATGAAATGTATTACAAAGAATGGAGGAACTTGAAATAAATATTAGACACAACTAATTTTCACCATTTTTTTTTTATGTACGTGAACCATAATTTTTTATCCATAAAGTTAGATCGAACGTGACATACCACCAAACATTATTGACGACAGTACGATTTTCTTATTTCCATTCTTTCCATTAACATAACTTTTTCATTATATATAATATTGAAAATCACGTGAATTTGTCTATTTTTAAAAGCATGATTAAAAAGTAATACGACATCCCAATGAATATACATACATGGCGATAGGAACACAAGACCACAACGGTAACTGACACTGTTATTTAGTTTCTATATCTAACATTTTGTTTTTAAGCGACTAAATGTAATACAGAGTTTGGTTATTGAACGGATTCTAGTCATAAAATAGCATGTTGTTGAAAATCTAAAGGGCCAAATGAATATTGCAATTACTTTTGCCTGATAATTTATACATTCCGACTATTAAGTAAGGAAATGATATGATAGCGCTTTAATGCCAATATGTAGCTCAATAAGAAAAATCAGACCTCTGTCAAATGGATAAAACATGGAACATGAGTGGATATTGTACGATTCGAGGATTCGAGCACTGCCGCATATCTTTTCGATAGCTTGATTATTAATTGAAATACGTGTAAGTATGTATTTGGCAGAGTTATTGATTGTACGCAAAGCTACCCTTTGTAAAGAACTGAGATCCATGGTCCACTCGATCTTATTCTTAAACACGAATCCGCTAGAATACCATTTTGTAAAATGCATCCCACGCGATCGCGTAACATGTCCTGTGTAATAATGATGTGTACCTGTGAACGTAGATGTATTCTTCCTTAGCGTACCTTAAAATGTATTATAAACAAATCTGATCAAACACGACCTATATTTAGTCTTCTTTTTCTTGTCTGAAAAAAAATTACAAAAATAAAATAAAGCGGAATAGAGAGATCAATTATTGATTACAAAAAGAAGAAACATACTTTACAACTTGTTGCTGTTGCTCAAGATGAAGTTCAACAATGGTTTCTGTTCTACTTTGCACTTTGAAAGTAACTGGTGCAGCCAAGTATTTGTCTTTGTTATTTACCGACCATCCAGAGTACTACGTTATGCAATATTTATTAAGCAAATTTAGAGGCATCACTTAGGGACATATGTGAAGAAACTTATTTAAACTAAGAGCTTACCGTCGATGTACTTTTATATAATGTTTTCCCCTCTTCCTTGAATGGTAAAAATTTTTGAAGTAACGCTTTTCCATCTATCCTCCATAATGTTGGATCTGTACTTCCACCGACATCTGCTTTCGCAACAACAAATGCGCCTGACTAGGAAACAAAATAACAGGTGACATAGCTTCTTTTCATTATCTATACCAAACTAAGGATCCTTGTAAAGTAAAACGTACAGTAAAATCTTTTGGTGTTTCTCCTGATGAGTCGTTAAAGCTTGTATCATCAGAGTCTTCTTCATCCTCCTCCTCTTTCTCATCGTCCTCTTTCTTATTCCGTCTTTTTCTTTTAGGTTTCTTTCCTGTGTCAGAATCAGACTCCTCTTCCTCTTCTTCATCATCCTCTTCATCCTCTTCTTCTTCTTCGTCCTCCTCTTCCTCAGAATGTTGACGCTTTTTGGCTGCTTCCCTTTGTGGCCTCTTTTTAGCACCACCCTAGGTCAGATTGATGTCGTTTATGTAATTTAAAATTTAAATGATCAGGCATTTATCTGAAGGGCAATTGATTTTTCTCTTGTCGAAATGCGAGAAAATATCTTTACGACGCACAGTACCCTTAATTAATTATAGTAACCCTTAGAAATTGTAATACAAACTTCACGACAGAGGAATACTTATGAAATAACGGAAAAATGGGTATCACAAGTAGATAGATCACGCATAGTTCAGAGGTGCATTGTTTTGAAGAATTCATTGGCGCCACCGACCGGCCGGTACTGATAGCTCATCCGACATAATATACGCGTAACCGATAATCTTGTAAAAAGTATTCCCGTGGTAAAATGAACCTTTCATGGGATATCTTATTACGGAAATGTATTCCGTGAAACATACAACGATGAACGGCCTGTCTGTCACAAATTAGACGATACTTTGCGTTTGTTGTTCTCACTTCGATGAAGAGTCGTAACAAACGAAGGTGAGAAAAGCTCCTGATTGACAGATCTTTAATCGTCACTCGCAACGTATATACGCTTTCGTGAACAATAGAATTGCTGGAAAGTAGAGTACGACGGCGGGGTATTACGATTAATAAAGATTTTCGAAGAAAAATAATCGAGATAGCAGGATAAAGGGGAAATGAATAAGTAGCGTGGGCTCACTTCGGCTCCGGCTTCAGGGGTCCACTCTTCTTCGGATGCTCCTTCTACTTCTTCCGGATCATCTGCGGAATATTCATCTTCGTCCGACACGTCCTTTGTTCTCTTCATGTTGCTTTTGCGCGAAATGTTTGCAAACTTCCCCAATAGGGCTCAATGAACAGGAGAAAAATGTCACGAGAACACGTACGAACCGAACGACGATGTGCGCGACTGCGGCAAACAATATGGCGGTATGTGGCGGTGAGAATCAGGTCTCGCGCATACACTCCTGCGCATCCTGGAAGTGGCGCGTGTTCGTCAACTTCCTGCATTTCTTTAAGAGCGCGAGTTGAAAGATTTTTTAACAACGTTCATACGATTCTCGTATCAGAACTCATCTGAATAGCATTTTTTCGTTCGCACATGTTACAAAAGGTAATTGATATCTATTGGTAGGTATAGGTATGGGTATATAGTCATTTTATTAGTAAATTGGTCACTTTGAATTAGCATTAACTGCGGCTGGTCAGGCGGCGTCAGTGAATTGTGGGAAAGAAAAAGTGAGTACAATTCGTGTTTTACGGAATTACCATGAACAAATTTCAATATTTTCCTTGAAACGTATAGATTTGTTCAACGTTGGAAATGACCACCGAACTGGTCGATACCTGTTTACCGGCGCATGCGTTCATATCTCGCGGAACGAAACCACCCCTCGATATTTACGGTGTGAAGAAACTCTCCACGCAAAGGCGCGGGGCGATTGCAGAAAGAAGAAAAAGATGTTTGAACTGTACGGCGTGAACAAGGATGTCATGGTTTATCGGTCTCCTCCACCGAGAAGAAAAGAAGTGGATATATTGGAAGTAAGTTGTTGATATTTCCCGAGAGTTTTGACTGCACCGGGTTTTCACCGCTCTGCACCCTTAAGACGTCAGTCTGTGCGGAGGCTTCTACGATGCAATGAATATTCCATCGATGAATGTGTTTATCAAACTATCTTTACGTTTTTAGACGTGCTTGCAATTATCGTCTCCGGAATTAATGAGAAAGTTGCCTAATGGCGACGCGGTACATCATACTAAGGACACAGATGTTTCTACATCGTTTGATAAGGATAAAGGGCCGCCGAGAGAAAGTGGTACGTTTGGGATGCCAAAAGGCTAAGAAATGTCAGCATGTTCGATAAAGAAGATAGGTTGATTATGCTATGATATGCAGGACGGAACGTGCTGAGGAGGTGGATAGTGATGGCAGGTTTCTTCTTCCTTGGATGTGCCTTGGTCGCTGGGGTAGGGCTACCCTTGGCATTAGAATTACGAAGCTCGCATCTATTGGAAGCTCGGCTTCAGGTAGTACGGCGAATGCTGTCCGAAATACCTTTGATAGATGGGTACGCAATTATTTGGTAAATAACGTTTACGCGTAAGAGGATACGGATGAACACGAACGAATATTTTAGGCACAACGAATTCGCTTGGAATCTTCGGAAGCATCGGGGAAGCACGAAACTACAGGACTTTCCTTTCGACGAAGACTTATCCCGGAATGTAAGTTGGGGTCCCCAGTGGCAAACTGATTTGGTGCGGTTGCATCGAGGCATGGTCGGCGGACAGTTCTGGTCCGTATACGTTCCATGCGAGGCACAGTTTCTCGACGCGGTTGAACAGACCTTGGAACAAATAGACATGATACGAAGACTCGCGTCGAGGTACTCGAAGAGGATAAGACTGGTAACGAGCAGCGACGAGCTCAAGAAAGCACACCGGGATGGCGTGATCGGGAGTCTAGTGGGAATCGAGGGTGGCCACAGTATCGGAACTTCCATGGCCGTGCTGAGGAGCTTTTATTGGCTTGGAGCACGATACATGACACTGACGCACAAATGCAACACACCGTGGTGGGTTATGCATCGTGAACGCTTCTCGTCGGTTGTTTCGATTTCTATTTCGCAAAAACAGTATAGATGATGCGAATGTTCACAGGGCAGACTCGAGCTCGGTGGAAGACCCGAACTCGGACGCGTCATTGGACTTTCACAGCGACGGATTATCGGCGTTTGGCAAAGCGGTCGTGAAAGAACTGAATCGTTTAGGAATGCTCGTTGATCTATCCCATGTTTCTGTAACGACTATGAAGGCCGCGCTGGGGGTGAGCAAAGCGCCTGTGATATTTTCTCATAGCGCGGCCAGGGCTATCTGCAATTCGTCTAGCAACGTTCCGGATGACGTGCTCCGTAGCTTGGTAAGAAATATAACTTTTGCAAAGTAGATCAACTCCGAAATGCTGGTTGTTTTATCTTGTTTCAGTCCGTGAACGGTGGTCTGGTTATGGTCAGCTTCGACAGCGCGCATTTAAGCTGTAGCGATAAGGCTTCCATGTACGATATTATAGGTAAGCGTACGTTAAACTGTGTATTTTGTTAAAAGATGCTTCGCTTTTAGCAGAACGCGCCAGCAGCCGGATAAATTGTAAATCGTGCGAACAATCGATACGTTTATATTTGCAGCCCACATTAATCACATAAGGCGCATAGCTGGCGTTAATCACGTAGGTCTTGGGGCCGGTTACGACGGCATATCGAGGTAAGCATGGACGAGCAATAGAAGACATATTTTAAGTGAAAATCTCACGTGAGAGAGATAATTAATTGTTTTCCTTCAATACGTTTAGACCGCCGATCGAGCTTCCAGACGTATCCGCTTATCCGTTATTATTGGCCGAGTTGACCAGAGACCGTAGATGGTCCGCTTCGGACATCAAGAAGTTGGTTGGCAGAAATTTGCTGAGAGTACTGAAGGAAGTGGAAAATTATGCAGCCACCATGTCTCATCAAGCTCCGTCCGAGGAGCTGATACCTCAGGAACAGATCGAGGACACCGCTTATTGCAGATACCACGATTCATAGGCACGATTAGAGCGTTCACGATTCGATGGAGCGCCTAATTTTTACCGCGCCGTGTCTTTGTACCTGGATTACTGTGTTTTACATTTTTTAATAAAGTAGCCATGAATAAAGAACCTCGACTTGTCGATGTTACCTAAGCATTTTAGTTCAAACAAGGCTTTGCAAGGTAAAATGTGTATCGGCACGATACGATGTCCCCCGTGGCATCGCACAGTATTGCTTTAAAACGCTTCCAGATAAGACGGACGCGCTATACTCTTATACGTTATCGTGTCATGCCGCATCGAGATTCGAAAGAGAAGGAGAAGTTATTTTTGTTCGTAAAGAGGAAGGAAAGAGTAGCGTAGGAGACGCATGGCCTAGTCTGTATGATAAGACTGATCGAATGGAGGGTCGCGAATCGGCGACGGACCAATGATGCGATGAACGAACAGCTAGCGAAGAAACTAAATAGCACATGACGAGTTCCTCGGACGGATCAAAGGGGACAAGATAAATTGCTAGAAATCGGATTTCTCGAAGGCCTGACACAAACGGGGATACATAATATAAATGTATACCGGAGCAGCATCCCGATCCGAATACTTTGACGGAAGGATCCTTATCAGTTTCAGCGGGTCGAGCATTCGAAGGGCTGGAACAAGTCAAAAGCATGAAATCGAGAAAAGTCTCTTGTCCTGCAATATCGTGATCGTTCGCAGCCTTCTCCGAGGCGTATAGAATCCATTCCTGGACGGCTGGTCCATGGCGCGGAAGTGGTAGGGGATTCGAAGATTATACTTGGCGGTTCGCAAGTCGAAACATCAGTTTCGTTTACTATCGCTTCCGAGTCGGAATGATTCTCCGAGATTCGGGATGCTTGATACATAAATAAAAATAACAATCTGCCAGTTGACCATAACTATTCTCCCATTATCTCTGCCGCTTTCGATTCTCATGCGCTTGCGATATGGCAATGCCCTTGGTTGCTAAATAGACAGAACATTCGATAATCAGTGGATATTCGACGCGAAGTGAACGTAGAATTTTCACATGCATTTTTGAAAGGTGAGTATTGCATATTCATCTGTCGCGTATAGAGCAAAGCAGCATCTGACAATGAATCCTCGACCCTAAATCTCTCGAGCACGTGCTGCTCCGTAGACGTCTATTATATCTATAGCTGGCTGTTTCCCTCTCACTTCGGACCCATGCATGTTAGCCGAAACGTGTAATCCCGCCGAAAGTAAGTGTTCCCGTAAAAATAGCTGCGGTTAATTTCGAACCAAGGAGAACGATATGGTTCTTGTCACCAGACAGCGGGTGCGCTCTTCTGCATTCAACGTTGTTTCTTTTCTAACGCAACGATGGCAACTACTCGAACAGCGCAAAGTTTCGCCGGAGGAACCGCTTAAATTGGACGTAATACCACGGAGAAGTTGGAATTGATTCACGCTAAACGATTCCCTTCAAACACGAGCTAGCAACCTAAATAATGAGGTACCAGGTGAGGCGAAATTTTATCTCATTTTTACATGTTCTCAAGACCGGAGAGTTTTGAGACTCTTGTTCGTATAGGTAAACGGGCCAGAGGCAAACGATGAGACGGGCACAGTGAATGAAACGACAAAGGGGTCGACGAGGCGCCTATGGTAATTAACATTGGATAGCGTTCTACGAGAGATAAAAACGTCAATCATTGAAGCTTTCTTGAATTGGCAGGCAGTATTGCGGTAGAAGCGATGAGAAGTTGAGCGGAAGAGAAATGAAATTGGCAATGACCATTGGGTTGTTAACGTTGACAGTGGTTGCGTTGGTTGTAATGCTGTCCTTGCAGGTAACTATTTACCGCAAAGGGGAGTACAAGCAGATGTGCCAGACCGAGGAATGCGTGAAGACAGGTATTGCAAAATCAAGGTCCTTCTTCCACTGTTTCCTCCTACTGTGCCGAGCGGTGGTTGTTGTTAGCCTTGCAATATAATTGCAACGTAGAAATACGAGATTTCAGTATAAATTCTTCTTACATAATGATCATTTATATTCATTGCGCTCATCGGTGGTGACGGATAACTACGTTCACGGAAAATTAATGCTCATTCCAGCGGCGAGGATAATGGAAGCGATGAACACTTCGGTAGATCCCTGTCGAGATTTTTACAAATTCGCCTGCGGCGGTTGGGTCTCGAAGAATCCTATACCGCAGAGTCAAACTTCCTGGGATCAATTGAGCCTCCTTAGGGAACGATTGCTACAAAATCTGAGAATACTGTTGGAGGAATCTGACGACGGGGACAGTTTGAGGCCGGTCAAGTTGGCGAGGGATTTGTACCGAACTTGTATGAACACAAGTAAAGATCAATCCTGATTGCAATATGCTAGAAAAGACACGAAAAAAAAAAGAATGCCGAGGAAAGAAGATCGGAGCGTCGAGTAACGAGAATTAATTACCGTTTCAGCGAGGATCGAAGAATTGGGACTACAACCGATCCACGAGACGTTGACTAGGCTCGGCTTGCCAGAAGATCTACCCTTAGGAGATCAACCTTTGGAGTTGGATCTCTCCAAAGTTGCCGGGGCAGCGCAACGTATATTAGGATTGGATTTATTCCTAAATTTTTACGTGAGCGAGGATTTACGTAATACATCAAGAAACACAATGATGGTAATGAAATCGGGCGCCTAATTAACTTTCCCAGCGAGTACGTTTTTCATATCAAATTCATTGTCGCGCCGTGCAGATAGAACAAGTGTCTCCAGGATTCAGCGAGCGTTATCTGCTCGATTCGTTACGATTTCAGTCGGAACTGACAGAGTTAAAGAAATATGTACAGGCGATGATCGAGCTGGCTGGGGGAAGAAACGGAAGCGCCGATTTCGCCGACGAGATCGTGGGGTTTGCAACCAAAGTTGCGAATGTATGTACTCAATTGACCGCGCAATCACTTCGAGACATGAAAAGTCATAATTTTATACATTTGTTCAGATCATGGCGACGTCGGAGCAAAGACGTAGCACGAATCATCTGATTTATGACGTTACGGTCGATGAACTGCAGCAGCTAACAGACTTGCACGCGCAACAGGTGACGAATCCTACCTGGAAAAGCTTTTGAATGAAAAAGTCCCGATCTGCCGAGTCGGCGTTTGAACGCAATCTTTTTAATCGACCTCTTTCAGTGGAACTGGACGAGATACTTCGAAGCGTTGTTCGACGACACAAACGTGACAATAACTACCGATGTCGATCGTGTGATCGTAATGGATCTAAGCTATTTGCAGAAGCTGCCCGAACTTTTAGCCGCCACCTCGTCCTCTACCATAGGTACGCTCGCGTTACGTGCGCTTCCTCCTCTTCCGGAACGATTAACGAGACAAATTTTTAGTTAGATTCGTATGGTGGAGCGTGTATTCGACGGTCGCTCCTTTGACTCTGCAGCAATTTCGCGATTTGGGTTTCCAATTTTCCCAAAAGGTCTTGGGCTTGAAAGAGGAAATGCCGAGATGGAAGGTCTGCACCGGATCTGTGAATGCAAATTTCGGTATGGCTCTTAGTTACATCTACGCGAGGAAATACTTTGACGATCAAGCCCGAGAAAAGGTTCGTGGAGCAATAGCTCTTTCTCGTTCGTAATTGCAATGCCATACGACACAATATGACACGATTTCTTCAGGCCCTGGAAATGTTGCTCGATATTAAGGCCGCTTTCGATCAGATGATCGCCGAGTTAGACTGGATGGACGCCGAAACGAGAGCTCGAGCTCATAGAAAGCTGCAAGCTATAAGACCGTTTGTTGGGATTCCTGAATGGATCAACGATGCGGAGAAGTTGAATAAGTTTTACGAAGAGGTCTGTTGCTGTGTGTTCGAACACGCCTTTTAGCTCGGATCTCGAAATTTGGCGATACAAACGACACGCTTCTCTGTCCTAGGTGGATATCTTGCCTGGCCGATTGTACGATACATTTCTGATGCTAACCGGCGTGGGTATTAAGAAGAGTTTGAACAGTCTGCGTAAAAAGCCTAACAACAATCGGTGGATTACGAGCGCTACGACGGTAAACGCATTCTATAGCGTGGTATTAAATTCAGTTAGTAAGTATCTGGAAAACGTCGCCTATATGTTGGATAGATTTTACGTTGCTTGACACCGCGATTTTTCTGATCTTTGCAGCTTTTCCAGCTGGCATTCTGCATCCACCGTTCTACGGAAATGGGCTAGAGTAGGTATTTTAATCGTAGGCTGTTGGACGCGTTCCTGTTCTAATTGTCGAGACGTTACATGTCGCAGGTCTATCAATTACGGTGCAATGGGCGCGATCATGGGTCATGAACTCACTCACGGATTCGACGATCAAGGTAAAGTGAAATACAGACTGCACGCAACAAATGAAGAATTACAACCAGATTTCGATTCGTGTCGGTTCGTCTGTTTGCGATAGGCCGCATGTACGACGAGAACGGGAATCTTCGACAGTGGTGGAGTAATGAGACATTGCAACATTATCACGAGAAGACCGAGTGCATAATCAAACAGTACAGTAGCTACCACTTGCCAGAGTTGGGTAACAATTTCACGGTGAGTGTGATCATTTTTATGAACAAAGAACAAATCCGCGAAGTACAAGCCAACTGAAATAGGAATGAAGGCATGATTGTGTTTAGGTGAACGGCGTTAATACGCAAGGAGAAAATATTGCCGACAATGGTGGCATACGAGAGGCTTACAGAGCTTATCAAAGGCTAAAAACGAGAAATGCTAGACGACACGCATTGCCAGGCCTTGCTAAGTATACCCAGGAACAATTATTCTTCGTTGGCTTCGCGCAGGTAAACGATCAGAATTAATGAAGCAACAAGTGAAATCTCGCTTTCAATGACGTGCCGTTTATTGAACGAGGGTCAGTCAAGCTTCTTAGTCTCGACGCGAAAATGATACGATAATGCAGTAACTCATGCAAAAATATGTACAGAAATGTTAAATGCGCTTACGTTTATTTCATAGGTGTGGTGCGGCGACGACACGACCGGCGCGCTAAAGTCAAAGTTGATACAAGGAGTGCACGCACCGAATCATTTTAGAGTAATTGGAACTTTGTCGAACAATAACGATTTCGCGGAAGCGTGGAGTTGCCCGCTCGGAAGTCCAATGAATCCATCGCGCAAATGTATATTGTGGTAGTATTTTGTACAATACTCACAATAAAATTACGCTCAAGTGGAAAGGTGCTTATATACAGACTTAATGATAGGAACTATCGTGTAACATGATGTTCTCTTCTGTTACTTTCTAGTAGAATTCAAAGTTCTGTAAATGTTATACAGAATAAAAATGTAAGCGGAAAATATTTTACGATTACTTAGTGTCGATTCATTGCTTTTTTTTCTTTTTCCTTAGTATCGCCCCCGTTCCTTCTATATCCACTTCCTTTTTCTTCTTCTTTGATGAATCCTCTACATACTTTATCTTGGACTCGTTAAATGTCCTGCTGCTTGGCAAAGAAATCTTTCCGCTTAATTTTTTCACCCTCTTCAGAGCTATATTATTATTTTCTTCCTCGAAAGATGACACGGCCTTTTTCTTCTTTTTATTCAGACTATGATTACGATACTCATCAGCGTTTTCATTTCCGTTGGCTTCGTCAGAGACATGCCACTGATTATTCTTTGATAGTTTCGGTTTTTTCTTCGGGATATCGTCTGCAATTACATCGTCTTGTTGCTTTTTCTTCCTCAATATGGATTTGTTTTTCTTCTTATCTGGATTATAAGGAAATTGCACTTCCTCTATGCTCCTTTTTTTCTTCGATTTCTTGACTGCTGCTTCCATTTGACGAGCGTCGAGCGACATCACTTGCCACTGACCTTCCTGTTCGACGATAACTTCTTGCCTTAATTGGAATTTCTTCTGCTTTTTTACTGCTTCCTCCTCCTCTTCTATTTCCCCTTTCAGACGAACTTCTTTTTCGCGTGCGAGATTTTTATATGGCATTGTTAGGGAGACGCAAGTTATTCGGGCGCCGCAATTCACGCTCTGCAGCATATCCAACTTATTTTTACTGTACCGCCATAGCTTGATTTCGCCGGTGCTGGAAGCAGTGACCAGTAGATCGTCCTTGGAAGCCATACACTTTACCCGTATATCGTGTGCAATGGCTTCCACGGTTTGCACCGATTTTTCAAGATCGTACAATTTTATCTGACCGTTTTCCAAGCCCACTGCAATTAAATCGTCCCTCAAGAATTCCACGCAAACGATCTTTGAATCAAATTGAATTTCTCTATCTACTCCAGCCAATTCTACCGAATACACATCTATTCTTTGGTTCACAGCCAGTAAATATTTTTCCCCGTTTGGACTCCATTTAAGAACATTAACATTCTTGGCATCCAATTTTAACCGCGGTACTAAGTTTGTGGCGTACGCTTGCCTTCCTTTAACCAGATTCCAAGTTCTAAGAATACCATCCGCTCCTGTAGATAATGCAATTTTTCCTGTCGGGTGAATGGCCAAGGTATTCACGGCTAAACCTTTGTGTGCCTTGAGCCAGTGCTTTTCCATTTGCCAATTGCCACAACGAATAGCAGCTATACTTCCGTCGTTACTGCAGGTAAACAGATGAGACGCTTCGGGTGTAAACGCTACGCAGTTTACAGTATCTGTGCATAGACATGGGACAAAGAAATATTAAGAATTTTTGCCTGGCAATTTACAACAATGGTAATAATTGCAAACGATTATGCTTACCATTGTGATGCATCAGTCTACCGGATTCCACCCTGTAACGTAAATCGTACAAGTAAACAGAGTCGTCTGCACCAGCAGAAGCCAAATAATGCTTGTTACTCGCAACGCTACGTATGCTACTGGTATGGCTATGCGTGGCGAAAGTCTTTTCTACTTTGTATTCCTGAAAATTGAACGACAGGTTAGGCATCCCGATAAATATTATGCCGGCTCCAGAAACCGTGTCCAGCGGCACTGATATAACCTATACGCGACATCTGATCCCGGGAATGCATGTTTACTTACATTTACGATATTGTTCACTTTATAGCCGAGCAAATATTGCTCGTATGTTCCGACAACTATTTCAAATGGATTCGCCATGCTTCGTTTCTATTTTACACAGAATACACTTTATTGTAACTGCGAAAACTTCTCCCAATTGCACGTGCGTTGAATTAACGCACAACTATCAAACGTAATACGTGCGTACCTAACGTAGAGTCGCTTCGCTCATAGAGTAGCGTTTCGTACTTGAGGCTCCATCTATCGGCCAAGTGAAGAAACGTTTAGCTTGCGCGGGGATAACAAATTCTAGGAAGCCCGCCAAGATTAATAATTACGTAAAGAGAATGATGAGTAAAATCGCAATGTTTCATCCGCATATACTCGCACTATTAAAAATATAAATTGTTCAACTAACTACTTGCTTCGACTAGAAACTTCGCTAATTCGCACACAAATATTGAACTGATCGTTCGAATCGTAAAATGTTTATTACAAAATGTAACAGCTGCGCTTACGATTCGTTCAATTTCATTTTATTCATGATAAATCGTGTGTTATCCAATTATATGTGTACTTCATTTCGGTCCCATATCAAATCGAACACAACGTTCAAGAGATAATGCTTATGTACATGAATGTTTATGTAATATGATAAAAGGAACCGTAGCAATTGAGATCCAGCATTTTGCTGACAATTGTCTTGCGGTGGGAAAGATACTGTACGAAACATTCGTCATTTAATGTTACAGAGACGAGCAGAAACGTTGGGCAAAGTGCACACTGCTAGTTAAATAATAGAAAATAAGAAATGGATATTATAATTACGGATGTCGACGTAAAGGACATTAGATTTCCAACATCTCTACTAGCAGATGGAAGCGATGCAATGGTACGTAATACTTCGAGTCTCATCTTTCCTTTGCACCTTAAGGGAAACTTCTGCTTCATTCATACAAGGTACTTTTGCAATTATATTATAGCACACCGATCCTGATTACTCATGCGCGTATGTTACGATCAAGACAAATAGGGAAATCGAAGGATACGGGCTAACTTTTACATTGGGGCGAGGCACAGAAATCGGTATAATTCATTTGTTCATAGAAAAATGCATGGAACAAAACGATCAGGGTTGATGAAAATCTTTACAGTTGTACAAGCGTGCAAGTCAATGTCGTATCTGATAAAGGGACAAAGCGCAAATGAAATTTTTGCTCATTTCGCGTCCTTCTGGAGAAGATTAACCAGCGAGTCGCAATTAAGATGGGTAACGTATACGTATTGTAAATGCCCAGCGAACGCTTAGGAAAATGTATTAATGTTGATATGTAAAACGCGCTAGCTCGGTCCCGAAAAGGGTGTTACTCATCTGGCTACCGCTGCTATAATAAATGGACTGTGGGATCTATGGGCCCGGATAGAAAATAAACCCGTGTGGAAACTGCTCGTAGATTTAACACCGGAGCAGCTGGTATCCGTGATCGATTTCAGATACATGTGAATATTCAAATTTACCAAGGAATACCGAATCGCCCGGATTATCGCCACTGGAACTTATCTGTTACAGCACCGACGTGATTACAAAAGAAGAGGCGATAAGCCTGCTGAGAGATAACGAACGCGGCAAGGAGAAACGCGAGGAGATCCTGCGAAAAAACGGATATCCTGCATACACAACGCAAGTTGGTTGGCTGGGCTACAGCGATAGCAAAGTGAAGGCACTTTGCGCGAAGTTCTTAGCCCTTGGCTTCACATCCTTCAAGGCGAAGGTGGGCCAAAATCTACAAGACGATATCAGAAGATGCCAACTGATACGCGACGCGATTGGATACGAAAACAGATTGATGCTCGATGCTAATCAAGTGTGGGACATCAACGAGTCCATAGATTGGATGAAATGTTTAGCGCAGTTTGAACCCGTTTGGATCGAGGAGCCGACAGCTCCGGACGATGTGCTCGGGCATGCGAAAATCGCGAAGGAATTAAGACGGCATGGTATCGGCGTTGCAACCGGTGAGATGTGCGCTAATCGCATCATGTTCAAGCAACTATTACAAGCGGACGCAATAGACTACTGCCAAATCGATTCAGCCAGAATCGGAGGAATTAACGAAATACTAGCTGTTTATTTGATGGCGAAGAAATTTGACGGTAAGTTGCGCGCAATCGCGTTGAAAAATACTTTGAAAACTGATCGGACACACTATCTCGCGATGCTCTTGTCGCGTTAGTTCCAGTATGCCCACACGCTGGTGGAGTGGGTCTGTGCGAAATGGTTCAACACCTCCAGATGTGGGACTTCATCTGTTTGAGCGGATCCACTGAAAACCGCGTGATAGAGTACGTCGATCAACAGCACGAACACTTTGAACAGCCGGTGCTGGTTGAAAATGCTTGTTACATGCTGCCCACGAGCCCGGGCTATTCGACCAAATTGAAGGAGGATTGCGTTAAAAAGTACTCGTATCCGGATGGGGAACAGTGGATGGATATGTTCGAGAAGGGACTATTTCAAAGATCATCCGATTAAAGCGATCGTTAAATTGGAATGCACGCACTTATATTAATTGTATAATGTACGCCTTAACATAAATATAACTTATATAACTTTCGGAAGGGTAGCGTATCTCCGAGGCTTCGATACGACGACGCACAGTCTGATTAATTGCAATCGGTATCGATCTTCTTCAACAATTTGTTACGTTTACATGAATTGCATTTTTACCTTTTTCTCAGGACAGATGTTGAGCAACGATGAATACTGCTCCCGTAGCTTTCATTGCTTGCTCGCCTCGAGATGAGATTTTACATAATCCGTCTATTAAAAACAAAAAAGCGATGACTGTTATTACTAAATCGCACGCAAACGGAAAATTCTGCAAGTCATAAAAAAACGCATCATACGTACACTTACGAACCAATAAGAGTTCGGTTCGAACATTATCCTTTTCACGATGCTCATGCTAGTCGTCGGGGAGATAACGTGCAGGTGCAAATGATGCACCGTATTAAACGGAGGCCAATGAAATCCTGTACGCGTCAGCGTACGATCCAGGCCTTGCTTTTCCAATATTATCTCCACGGTTGACACGATTCTGTCATCTGAAAATTGTCATGATACGCGAGCAACGCAACGCGACGCATGCAAGGCAATTGGAGGCTCGTACAATTCTAACATTGGGAAACTTACAAAGCTCCGCGTCCTCTGCCTTGAGCTCTTTCGCATTACGTATATGTTTTTTTGGCAATATTAAATAATGATGCGTAGAGGCTGGATTAATGTCTTTGATACACGTCACGTGTTCATCCTGCGATAAAAATATGACGTTCGAAAATTAGCGGACTACGGCTATGGTAGAACTGTTATCAATGGAATGCGACTCGCAAGCTGGGATCGAAACGAGCAGTACATTTAATTATTTTCATATCACGGTAAAGAATGAAGGTTAGCCTTTCCGTACCTCGTATATCTTTTCGCTTGGAGCTTTGTTATCAATGATATTGCAAAAAATACAATTATCCTTACGGGCCTCCATCTAGTTGGTGCGATTAGGCGCGACTGGCATCCGATAAGAAAATCTCTTCGCGAGTACAACGTGAGAAATTGTCACGAATGCCTTCTGCCCGTTTACTTGCATGACCCGTACCATTTTGCACGTACCGATAAGTACGTGGAATCTACACCGCCCAATACGAGTGCACTTCAAACGCGCCGCTGCTTTTTGAAAGGCGCTGTACATAGCTTACTTTTATCAGCGTTACGGATAGAAAATTCCACAAAAAGAAGAACGAAAAAGGGCTTCCACTGGTTAAAAAGATTTCGAAAATAAATACGTGTTACGATTTCTTTCGTACATCATGATCGCTCGAAGTCATACGTAGGGAAATAACGTTAACTCTTTAGGCGCCGACTGAAGAGGCATCGTTAGATCGCATTACTTTTTAATTTAAAATATATAAACTGTACATATATTTATAAGTAGTATACATTCATATATTCTTATGTAGTAGTCGTGAGCATGTTTAAATTAATAGTAGGTGTAATATAATTTTTACACGTGGCAGTTCGAGAAATGTATGTTTGTTTTTCAGGAGTCTTTGAGATAAGTCTCCCCGTCAGTTTCCCCATGGATAAAATATTATACTCGACGTGCCAATGAACAAATTCTCTGTCGGGCACATAGTACGCAATTTTCGAAATCTTGTAGAATTTTTTATACGTATGCACACGCGTTGCTATGCAACTCGTAAACGAACCGAGCTTTCTAACGAAATCCTTTCCTTTCATTTTAGCGTGCAACATATTTCTTCCTCTACGCTCTACCAAGGATACGAATAAAGATTAGAAATGTATCCAAAGAAGATGTCCGACTGGTAAAGGGTGAAAAAGAAATCGCGTTCTACGACTGGATTCGTTGCAGGGTTGAAATCAGTAAGACGTTCGTTTATAGAATGTTTTATGTCACCCCGCACCGGTGACATCGGCGACTTTACATGCTACATAGCATGGCTCGTGAGGATGATCTTGGCTGTACAACGTTCCCTTTTATAAATAGTTCTTATAAATTATAATTAATCTACGTTCCCGATGTCGACGCGAATTTCATACAACATACATAATGCTTACTGGCGACAATTCGTCTGTAATACTGCGTATCCCCCGTTCCAGCCCTACCCGTTTTTCTCTTCGTTACATCCCGTTCGAAACGGGCCCGTTACTTCAGCCCTTGGGTTGTCAATTTGCCGTTTCGCAACACCACAAGTCCCTGCTTCCGGCTGTAAATCGTCAAGAAACGTTCACCAATCGTACTGTGTAACGCGTTTCTGTACGGTGGCTTTTGTCGGGCGTTCTTCTCGTCTCGAAGAACGAATTTTAAGTAAACTTGAACCTTTCTAGTAGAGGGGCAAGTTTCAGCTACCTTGATACGACATTTGATCCGGTATGACGGACGAATGATTCTGTGTTGGACTTTGATGGAAATGCGGATTGCTACCGTCTTGCGATATATCACCGACCGCTGGCTCCTCGTATTTTCCCCTCTTGAAACGACCGTACAAAGAAGAGTACGGTAAGTTATAGTGGATAGCCGCCTGGTTGATGCTCATGTGGCCTAATCTGAAAAATCGTGAACGAACAAACGCACACACACGTTTTCTCCCTTCCTCGACGTAGAACCGGATGGTGCTTGATACAAGAAATCATAGGTAAAGAGTAATTTACCTGACAGCTTCGAGGGCTTCGGTCATAGCGTCTTCGCTCCAGGGTGTAGGATTGCTTCTGCTTAGTTCGATTCCCTCCCTCTTGCATCGACCGTACAGCGTTCCCGTTGGTATACCAAATTCCGTGGATGCCCTCTGAACAGAGGTCTGTCCGGAGCGTATTGCTTCGAGAGCGCGATCGAGATCCGCCGGGGACCAAGTGGTGGGACTCGCGTTGAACGGCGCGGCCAGCCTGATGCCTTCTCTTCGCGCGATTTTGTACAAGGTGCTGGATGGTATGCCGAACGCTTTGGACGCTTTGTTCGCCGATATCGTACCGGTTCGCAGTGCTTCGAGCGCGTTATTCAAGCTCTCGTCGCTCCACGACTTGGTGGGTCCGTCTTTTTTCGGCGTGTCGATGCCCAGCCGATGCGCCCTTTGCCAGAGGGTCGTCGAAGGTATACCGAATGTTGCTAGAACGATCGCGATTACCGGGCTAAATAGGTGAACACTGAGAAACTTACTTAAAGAGTTTGCGTTCGCAGCGAGACTGGCCGAGCGGTACAAAGCGAAGTAGATATGCTTGTATTACCAGAGGCTTTCGTCAGGCTCATATCGTGATTTCGTAAAGCTTCCAACGCGGCGTCCATGTCCTCTTGCGTCCACGATTTCGAGCCGTGATGATGCGATCCGACCTGGCCGGAGTGACCCCTCGAATTATTCTCGCCCGAATCCGAGTGAACCGAACTACCGGAAGGCATCAGACCCAGCAACTCGGGCGTTATCATCATCATGTTGTCGCTATCGGCCGCGTTTTTCGAGCTGACGCTCGCTCGATCCGACATGTGGCTGTCGATGTCGATCGTATCCGACGAGTCCATCGTGTGCAACGTTTCGAACTTGATTTTCACGCTGTCGCAATTCTGAATCTCTGCTAACACATGAGAAAAAAACGAACCGTTCGGTATCAACACGCTCTCCCGATGTCTCTGCTTCGCCGACTATCTCTACCTGGACAACTTCACCGCCACCGGCGTCGCCATCGAGGGCGAAGTTGGACGAGCGCACTAAATGTGCTTGCGTGGGCTGTTACGAACCGAGCAACGCAAATCTAATCGCGACTAGTTAAGCGCGATTAGTCCAATTATTCTGATTCTCCCTGTCTAATGACTCGCTACGGTTTTACTCCCCCTTACGAATCGCGGCAAGCAACACGATGAAGCGGTAATATGTCGATAACACGGTAGCAGTATGGGAAACGATCAAACTGATAGACGCGTATAAAGAAAAGCACCTGTCGAGTGATGATCCGGATCCCTTAGATGAGTAATCGTGGTGCCGACTAACGTGGCACTCGGTGGCGTTGGTTGGGTCTCCGGAGGTAGGTCAACCTCTCCGGGATCCGGATGATGACCGTAATGACCAAGACCTGTGTGACAAAACATGTCGCCTTTTTACTTAAAGTGAAAACAGTCTGCTCCGCGTGTTGCTAGAAACCGGTAAGTCGCCCCACACCGAACATCCTCCATCGATTTCTCTGATTTGTCGATCGATTTCGGTCACTGCAAATTAACGAGGGATAACTTAGGACCGAGCGCTAGTGGACAAAAGATCTTGCAGCGACTAATAACCGCGGAGTGTTCCATTCTCTTACCGATTCGACGGTGGAGTTAGGTGTGGGGCTTGTATATTCTTTAACTTACCGTTGTTATTGTTGCCGTTCGCACTATTGCCGTTGCTATTGTTGTTGTTATTGCTGGTGGCGTTGCTGTGATTGTTGTTCCCCGTGCTGGCGCTGCTACCGCCGTTACTGTTACGTTGGCAAGCTTCCAAGACTACTGCCCCCGTAGTTGCTTCTGTGCATTCTTCATCTTCGGCTTGCCAGTCTCTGTGGTTCTGCGAAATATCCGGTACGAATTTAGCGTCGACCGTGAGGAGAGATCGCGGCTTCGGTCGAGGGCTTCGCGTTCGCAAACGTTCTCGCTTACCTCTTTGTTCTCCCGATTATAGTTGTCGTTCGATTCCTCTTCTTTGTATCTGTCGTAGTGCCTGGAGTCCGTCGCGCGAGGCTCGAACGTAGTTCTGGCCCTCTTGTATCTCGGATGATGCCTCTTTAGTTTGGTAAAATTTATCCTAGGTGTACCGGCTTCTCTCGGCGGCGAACTCAAACTTACGGATGGTGGACCGTCTCTGGTTTCCGGTACCTCGCACAGTCCTTTGATCTTCAGTTGATCAGCCGTTTTCAGTAATGACTGCAACACACAACAGACAGGATATACATATACATGAAAAGTGCGTTTGCTCCGTATCGTCCTCGAACAAAATCTTACAGAGACTGGGATTAACGGATTCACCTAAACGAGTAGTTAGAATTCCATACAACTGGGTCGACGCGATCGTTATTTAAGTACTTTCGCATTCGCAGCGATTCCGTAGAAAACACGCAGATACATCGACGTCCATGGGTTACGCCGGAGGTGAAACAGGGAGCAAGCCAGATCGGCGAGTCATCGCTCGTGGAGAACAAAGTAACAGGAGAATCGGTCGGACCGAATTTGTATAATTCTGGTGAAAGCTCGCCATATCAACGGACCCCGTTGCAGTGAGTAGGATTTCATGCTGCGACTATCGTGTCTTGCAGTGGTTCAGTCTAAAATCGGTTTCACGATCCACTTTTGGCGCGCGGTGTCGCGGGGACGGTTCATCGGCAGAGCGCGTCGACCGGTATCGATCTACGAAACCATCCTTCCGGCGACCACGACGTTCACCGCGCTGGGATCTCTTGCGATCTTAACCTTGGAAGGGGTGCGTGAAGAAAAGCGGATAGTCGGGCGGGAAACGAGCTGACAAAATTGTAGCTCCGCTTTCAGATCTCGCATTGAACCTATTCTTGCCCGGGAAGAAGAACGGGAACTGCGTTACGCGAAATTCACAGACCTGAACGAAAGGCAAGGGAAACGGTAGAATCGAGAGGAAAGGGGCGAAGAACTAGCAGGTGATCAAGCGTACGAGCAAACGAACGAACAAGACCGTGGTTCGCGTTGAAGTTGGGGCTCTCTCTGTTCTTTAATCAAGGCAGGGGTGGTGCGATTAGGCGGGGTCGGCAAGGGGACAGGCGGTGTACGAGAGAGACTATGGTAGCGGCGGTAACAGCGTGGCTGGGTGGGGTGTGAGAAAGCAGAGGAAGAGTTAGACGATAGAAGCGGAGTTTCAGGTGGGGGTTTAGGCAGGCCGTGCCGGGGGTGCCGGTGGCGGCTGGAAACGTGGAGCGTGGGTGGAAAACTGGGTAGCAGAGAGTAGAGGGAATTGTAACGAGAGAGCGAGATGCAGCGAAACACGGGGTGAGAGGATGGAGAGCGAAGCAGCGATTGAGTGAGCAACTGAGAGAAAGAGAGGGGGGCAAAGGCAAAAACGCCCGCAGGAAGAATGGGGAGGCCTCCGACGCGGCTGTCGCGGCCTCAGGGCCGTATCGACCACCCCAACCTCTGATCCTCTCGCCGACACTCGCGACGGCACCGACATGACTTCCAACCGTTTCTACCTACGCGTCCTGTCTTATGCTGTATGCATCCTCCCATCGTTCATCGACCACCCACCCTTTCTGCTCACCTTTCCTTCTTTCGCAGCTTGCCCCGTCCTCGCGTGGTATATTAGCTGAGATTTTAACGCTCAACCCGTTGCGCAGACAAATTCAAGAAGTTGCTCGTGGAAGCGATCTCTAGACAACTTTGTTCGCGGGAGAAACTTTGAAATCGGGGCGAGAGAAGTGGTCGAAGAGGCGCGACACTTGGAGAATCACGGACGCTGACCGGTGCGTAGGGGGTTGCAGCGGTGCCGGTGCAGGGTTTAGGGAACGGGTGGGTAGTTTGGTTGGTTCGGTGCTGGATGCATAGGGGTGGTACCATCGGTTCGGAGGAAAGAGGGAAAGCCACCGGCAGAATCCATCCTCACCAATCAATACTTAGGGTTCAAGGGCATCGCCCGACCAATTATCCCAGACTAATTGACGCGAGACGAGAGAAAGAAAAATTCTATCCCCCGCTACCCTTTTTCCCTGACTTTCTCAGCGAACCACCGCGGCGGGGCTTTCATGAAGCGTTCGAAGCTCGCGACAAGTCGCAAAAATTGGCGAGCGATAAACAAGGTGTGGGAGACAAATGCGAGAAATCGTTGCACCCGAGATAGTAGGGCACGCGCTGAACATCTTTTGTATCAATGAATAAGAGGCCAGCAAGAAGAGAAGTCCAACAGGTGTAAATCCGCAAAAAGATCGACCGAGGAAACGTTTCACGAGAATAGGAAGAACGCGAAGGGACAGCAAGGGGGTGGTTGCTCCGTGCAAGATCGTAGGAACAGGCGGTGGAGGGTATGCCCGTTATACGGCCGTACCCGTACGAGGAGACTCGCCGTTGAAAAAGGAGTTGGAAGAACGAGGGAAAGGGAAGAAAGGTGAGAAGAATGCACGGGGGAATCCCCGAAGATGGTTGTCGGGACGACTCCGCTATTACGAATACGGCGTCATAACGGAATTGATAATGTAACGGCCGTCACGAGCATGATCTTCCTCTCTTCTTCCCCCGGCTACGTAACCCCTTTCTGAATGGGAGTGCGATTTTACCCAACACGTGTTCACCGAACGAATGACAAAAGCGCATCGGGTCCCACGGTTCCCTCTGTTTCGCGTGCAGCCCCGGAAACACCCTTCCCTGTGCATGCCAACGCTTCCTACCACAAGAAGACACGTCCATCTTGCAAATACTTTCGCTTCTTGCATATCGCCCTTACGATGCTTTATTTGTATCACTAGATTGTAGGGCGCACGCTATTTATACCGGAATCCGGTACAGAGACTCGCACCGCACAAACTTAAGCGTTGGTCCGCGATTTCTTTATCGGAGGAGCGGCTACCTGAAGGCGTGCATCAGTTTACGATTATCTAACGAGAAGGTTTAAAGCGGGCGAGATAAGGCATGCTCGCCGAGTGTTTACGAATGTGAAGTGGAGAAGTCTGATAATGTGGATGGCGTAGTTCCGTAGACATTCTACGGGACTCGTGTACACCGCCACGTTACCATTCACGCATGTCCGCATGCGGACTCAAACGTACAAGACGTGATTTCGTCCCGTGATTTTTCTACGATTAACGGCAAACAGTCGCTCACAAAACTGGCAGGCTATATAATTTCACAAACCACGAGGCGCGTACAAGGGCCCAGGCGATTTCATTAACGAGAGACGAACGCGATTCACTGATCGATGTGCAATTTTTTGACATCGCTGCTTTGAGATTTGCAGAGCGGTGCAACTTGATAAAGAATACGCGACTATTGCCTCCGCAACGTTATTCTCTTCAAAGCGTACACAACATTTCACTCCTCTCGCCGACATTGCGTGCAGTTTAATCAGTATATATGCCCAAACTGATTTATCCAAGCCATCCACAGTGTCTGGAAAGATCTTCCGGGTGCATCCGACGTTGCATCGGATCGCTGCGTTTATCTTTCATTCATGAAGAACGAGACTTGCGGGCATCAGCCTCTGCGTGTATTTCAACTTTACACACGTGTAACTGGGAATTTCGATGTTTCAGGGAGCTCGAGATGCATTTTAGTCGGAACGAATTCCATTCACCAAGCCGTGTCGACGGAAAATGAATCACGTGCACAAAATTTTGCGGGTAGTCCAAGTATCCACGTAAAACTTTATAGCTCCTCTCTCTCCCTTCCTCTCTCACTCTCTCTCTCACACACACACACACACACACACACGCACACACTCCCTACCCCTTCACACTTCGCACTTTCACCCTCTGTGTCTGTACGGCAAGTTCAACGGAGCAATATCAATTCCTCGGTAAGCAGCAATAACGCGACGCGACGAGTCGACAAGACACTCTTCCATTTCGGTGCGAAGGAAGTTGTATCGTTTATCACTCACCTGACTGTGATATTCCGTGGGCGGACGGTCCTCCGTTGAGAGAGCAGATACGTGTGAAAAGAAAGGGGGAAAGGGAGGGAGCCAAGGAGGAAGGACGGAGGGAAAAAGATGCGTAAGAATTCTGATGCGTTTTTAGGAAACGAAGGATAGAAAGTGCACGAGGAAGGTGAGGCAAAGTAAGAGGAACGTGCTAGTAGATAAAGGAAGGAAGAGCTGAAAGCCGACAAGGTGATGAAAGTTGAGGAGCAGGAAGTGGAGGAAAGGAAAGCAGCGGTTCAAGAAGAGGAAGAAGAGGAAGCGAAGGAAAGTGAGCAGACAAAGTGCAGGAAGGAGAAGAGGGAAGGAAAGGGACAAAGAGGTGAAGAAGGAAGAGGAGAAGGAGGAGAAGAAAAGAGGCAGGGAAGTTGCAACGGGAAAACGAGGTGGTAGCCGCGTTACTAGACTCGACGCGGTGAAAAAGCCAGACGAAACCGTGTACGAGGAGGTTACGACCACGCGAAACGAGAGGATAATTCCTGGCAGGGCCCGATCTCCTACGCGGCGAAGCCCAACGAAAGTGAAATGGCATTCGGCGCTCCGTGCTGAGGGCGCACGGCATTCGGAGGAGCGCGGAGATGAAGAGAACGCGACGAAGAGCGGGAGGAGGCAGAGCCAGAGTCGAAGCCAGACCCGAAGAGGAAGAGGAGACGGCGGCGGCGGCGGCGGCGTCGGGAGCGGAGGACGCCGCGAAATTCGCCGGCGCGACGGACAAGGACAGATTCCGGCCGCGCTCGAGCGCGTACAACGAGGAAGAGACTCGCGGGGGATGCGTGTCGAAGGACGGACAGAGAGCGATCGAGCGTACTCGTGGAGGGAGCGAGCGAGTCGGAGTACCTGACCAGTCCCTCACTGCGGGGAAAGGGGTTGAAAACCGGCGGGTGGCAGGATGGTTGGTGGAAAGCGGCGCACAACGAGGGGAGCAGGTCGACAGCATGCCGTTCGTGGAGGGGTAACATAGTGAACCGAGACAGCCGCCCGGGGGCGGGGAGCGGGGTCGGCAGAGAGGCAAGTCTGCGGTGTTTGAGAGAAACGCGAGCTCGTCTCTCATGGTTGCACGACGAAGACGGACGCGCGTTTCCCGTGGGAGCAAGGAGGACTTTTCGCGGCCGCGCGAGACAGAGATACGGTCGGCGCGACGGACGAACGAGCGAGACCGAACGCAGAAGACGAAGACCTGGACCACGTTTGGCCGCGGCATGACGAAGACGGATACAAGGTTCGCGAGAGGACTCGAAGGGACAGAACCGTGCTCTGCTATCGGAGCGACAAAGCTGTGGCTATATATTCGCGTGGACGCGCCGCCGATCGAGGCTCTATACATGTGTGCACATATGATAGAGACAGAGAACGTCACAGTGATGTACACCTAAAGGTAGGACCCGGATTATCATGAGCTATGGGTGAACCATACACGAGTTATCATTCTAATGGTAGCGCACAAAGATTGCCCATCATCAAACCGGTAAGGTATTTAATTCTAGGTTCCATCCAAGACGAAATGATTCAACCTTCTCTTGGACGTTGTTAACAGGCCGCTCGAAGAAGCAAGTCTTGCTGGTCGGCCCTGAGGAGCTGATTCAACTCTACTCCATTCGATTCGAGCTTACACTACTACTCCATGTATCTTGACCGGACTTCGTATCGGCCCGATTTTACTTGACTTCGGTTTATTCGGTTGGATCGCGAGTGAGGCGTTCCGTTCTTGAACGAAGAAGACATAGTTTAGGGAGAACGAGCATCACAGAAAAGGGCAGGAGGGCCGAAACAAAGCGAAGCGCGGTGGGAAGACAGGGAAAGAGTTAACAGTAGAAGGCGAACGAAGAATAAAGTTGGTACCACAGAAAGAAAGAAGAAGCGAGTCGCGAATTGCAGGGACAAAGGGAATCTGCGGCTCCGTTCGTATCTACGCACACGCGGTGCAGCCTCCCTATGTATACATGCATACACGCGGATAACGTGCATCCGTAGAACCACGAATATACTCTCGACGAAAGAAGCGCGAATTCTCTTGTTTCTCTCCGTTCGACTTTGCCACTAGCCCTCCTCCCTCTACGCTGTTTCTTCTTCGATGATTCCGTACGCCACACTTTTCTTCTGATTTTGCTTCACCTCTTCTTTGCTCCTTCGTTTTCCCTCTAGTTCTCATCTATTAAAGGGAATAAAGAAAGCACGATCACGAATGCTGTTGTACGACCCACAGATTACGTGTCTTACGTTCTTAAGTACGCTGCCACCTTGTCCCTCACTCGAAAATAGAAGAAGCCGATTAGTCGTACTACGAGTGATTAATTCTTTAAAAAATCCGACAGCGCTGATCGATGGAATTTCGTTCGATCGGGCCGAGTTCAAGGTACGTACAGGAACAATACCAATTCCGCCGGGTGCCTTCGCTTTTCACCTGTCCACGAAGAACGTGTATCTTTCCGAGAACACGCTCGCAGCTACCTGATTGGGAACGAGGTCAGTAGAGAATACTATCCTTATCCTTACGGTACCGGCTCCGTACTCTGCGCGGTGCGCATCCTTTCTCGCCTTCTCACTTATGCACTGCTGAGATCGAATAGCTGGTAACGATCCAGCTATCAACTAAATTCGATCCAAATTAGTGAAATATGCGAAATAGTCGATCGAGCCTGCGGAAGGACATTGTTCTGCAAGTTTATCTTCGAGCGGCTTGCAATCGCATGCTCACGACGTATGCTGGCACCGAGAAACGATACTCTGAGCGAGTTGCACCGATCAGGGGCGTGATCGTCGTTGCGTGCCAACACGTTTTGCTTCGCGGAGCGGGTTAAAAGGATGACCAAAACGAAAAAGAATGGCAGAGCAACGAATGCTGTAGTGTATCGTTCAAGGGTTATACGTTCTCTCAAACGTATCGTCTGACGTGGGATGCTCGATGGATGCATAAGAGATGACACACGGTGTAACATACCTGTGTTCGAATATTTACAGGGTCAGGTGAGAAGATGAGACGCGTAACGCGTTAACTTTTCATCGTTCGCAAGCAGGCGCCCTTATCTTTCCTGTGTGCAACAAGTTTGACGATGTACAAGAATACGCATGCTTAATTCCAATCAAGGGGCTTAGTTTAGAAATTTTCATACTTTGGAAACATATACCGAGATCGACCAACCCTACAAGCAGCATTAGTTGAGTTCCACTGAATTGGTACATGCAGTAGCGATGGCAACACCAGAATCAGTGTCAACGGTGATAGTAGTAGTAGCAGCCCGATTGCTGGACAATAGAATCTAACGAGACGGGGTTGAAGAGACAGTCTTATTGATCTCGCGAAAGTGGAAACCATAATAATAATGGCACGGTCTGTCAGAAATATTCAAGCATTTACGGAAGTATCCTATATACTTTTCAATCGTAGGAGCGTTGCGGGTCCGTTAAGGGTTGCAATCGCGGGTTCGCGCGTCCAGTGAAAGATTCGGGGGTGCTCTTTGAAATGGGCGAGGCGATGCTAGACTTCGGAAACTGTTTACATTCTTAAATAGACCTTACAGCAGAAACCTTCGCGGCCGCAGTGTCAATACGATGCGCGTTAAAGACAATCGAAGACGGCGGGAATAAAAGGCTGATCAATTCGGCAATTTGAAATTGCCGGAAGATCTGTGTTGCCGGCGCCCGATGTAGGCAACTATGCTGGACGGAGAGAACACAAATTTCAGTCGGTAAGTTCGTAGCCTGCATTGGAGAACGTGCCAAGGTCTGTCGGGATGGAGAACGGGACGGGTTAACTTCCAACGGATGTGCAGAGATGCATCGAGGTGCGTTGGTACGCGCGAGACTGAAAAGTTAGCAGCGGGCTATCCGTTTCCACTGTTGATAATGGGGTCCGCAAGGATCTCGCGCGTTTATTCAATTTTTTTTTATCACCTCGTCCTTTCCAGGACGAGATAGGTATCGCTGGGTCGCTGGATCATTGGATCGCGATGCTCCGATTTTCTATTCGATCCTCAGCGAAACGTCGTTGCACCGCCGAAAGGACGATGCGTCTTCAGTGAAAGTGTCAAAGAAATCCAGACTTTTTATCGTTCATTGAAATGTGCATTAGTCTTACCTGCAGTTCAGCCTGTGAAACGTCGATCTCTCCTCTGTAGACGAACTCTATGATGAATTTCAGATCATTGAAGCACACGTCCTGCGGCATAATAATTGTCGGGTGTTTGCAGGGGTTCGAGAGCAGGAGCTTTTGAAAGTAGGAACTGCACGCCGAAAGTACCACCTGCGCAAACGGAAGGAGTTCTATCGAACGATCAATAAAGTAGGCGGACGGAGATCGGTGCATCGAGGAAAAGGTCAGGAGACGGAGTCGCTGGGCGCAATTGGTTGCACGCGTACGCCTGGATACATTACCTTGTGCGCTTTCAATGAAGCTTCGTTGCACGCCAATGTGACATCGACGAATGCTTCCGTTTGGAGCAGCTGATGAAAGACGGACGTCATATTTGACTGATAGTTGTTCCAGCGCAGGCAGTAATGCTGCCCGGCCATGCCGCCGCTGCAACAAAAATACCAAGAGGACGATCATTCACTTGCATCCACGGTGTCCTGTTCCAGTTGTAACGAATGTCGAATAAGCGTATGAAAAAATCGTCGCTGCCGCAACGCACGACGAGAATCGTAGGTATCTCGAAGAAGTGCCCTTCTTGCTTCTTTGCAGATCGATCCGCAAAGCGGGACAGTACCTGTAGTGCACGCCCCAATAACGATCCGTCTCCATGAAATATTCGTTTTCTGTTCCGGTACAGGTAGGAGAAGGTGTCGAGGCGGTACGGTTTGATATCGTGTTTCCACGCAAGCAAGGAAACGATAGATAGAAGTAGGTGAAAGGGTTCGAGGGAAGAGCAGCTAGAGTGAATCGAACTGATAAACGGAATCGGATGCCCTTTAAGGGAATACAGATCGATGGGAGAAAGGAGTGGGTAAAGTTGCTTGGTTAAATGTGCACAACCGGTCTCTTTCCCTTTCGGTAGAGCGAGAAATCGAGCGACACTTTCGCGGTTCGTGCAACGTCAAATGACGGCTGATCGACGATCGATCAGCGGCAAAAGGGACACGGTGCTCCGTCCGAGCTCGCGGTAAACGGGCGCGGGAAAGCAAGCTCAATCGTTTGATACGAAAGAGAAACGATACGACAGACGAAAGACTGTGGAAAAGATCGTAAATGTTCGCGAGAGATTGACATACGAAAGCAATGATAAGTACTATCGCGAGGTTCGGCACTGCGAAAACGACGAAGAAGGTCGGGCGTTGGTCTGTCTCGTAACATTCACCTGTTCCGTGGACCGTGCTTTATCTGCCTCTATCTATGTGACTCTTTATACGGGCCATTTCGTGTTATCTATCCGTAAGAACACGGACTTTTATCAGTTGCTTAGACATGCGCCGATAACATGAAAACTCGAAGCTCTTCAACCGTTTCGCGTCTCCTTCCATTCCTCGTGATTCTTCGCACACCAATTTCCATCGAAGACAAGACCCTCCTTGCGATTCGTACGATAGCTCTGTCGATCGCATCGGTTCGATCGTTGCATTTTGCCAATATTTAAAAACGTAAATTCGCGCACACATAGGCTTTCCGCGAAATGCGAACGATTACGATGCACAGTTGCGAATCATTGGGAAAACGGTGTGGACCGAGGCCTACGGATAGCTCGAGTTTTCACGGAGGCGGCAAGTAGCACGCGGCAACAAGTGCAGCTGGTACGTTTACCTGCCAGTTTTTATCTGGTATTCGTTGTTAACCGTGTTTAATGGGCGCACGCGCGTATCTCTACAGCTTTGGCACGCGTTCTGCCGACGAGGTGAACGCGTGTTCGCTCATATAAAATGCGAGACACGTTTCTTTCGAATAAACGAATCGATATCTAGAATATTGGGTTAGAACGCATCGTTCTAATCAATGATAACGAGCGTACAACGCTGACTGTACAGTCGATCGCCGCTCGATCAAATTTGCTCGCTAGTTCTCCTTTCGCCTAGTTCCGAGTAGCAGAATGGAGCGATGTAACGCGTGAAGAACGATGCGACTTATCGTGAGAAGAGAAGCCGCCGATGCACTTCATTCTTAACTCTTTAGCCGGTCAAAGTAAAACAGAAAAAAAACAGCTGTACAATCGATTGATACGCTTTCTCGGCACTCGACCTTCCAACGTAGACATGCTCTTCTGAGCTACGGTTTCTCTACTGCTGTACGGATACCTTGCATCCCGCATTCCCGTTACTTTCACTGATAGCGGAGCGTTTCGTTTCAAAGGTGTCACGAGAATAATGAAAATTGTCGCGTCTCGAAGCGTTCGTGTCTCCACACGCTAGAGGCATCGACAAGCGTATCCGCAAGGGTTTACAGTATCGTTGGGGCACACGCAAAACGTTGATCGTGAAAGAATCGACGAGGGTAAAGTCAAGGTACTTACAAGTTCGACGGTGACCAACAGGGGTGACAGCGACGATAACAGCACCAAGAGCAGCTACAACTAGAACAGCACCGCACGCGCAGCTGATAGCCGAATCGTAGTCGCGAAAAGGAAAGCACTGAAAACGGACGAGCGTTCGGTGGAGCGATCGAATCTCGTTAAGCGACGACTAAAATCGGCAAGAAATCCACGGATGGATAGGTGGTGAGTGGCGGACGGTCATCCCTCGCGCGTTCGCGCTTTCTTTCGCGGTCTCGGAGAAGGACACTGCGTTGGTCTCTCCCTTTCAGAGAATCCTCCCTTCCATCTTCCCTTCCACGATTCATCTCAATTTTTCTTCGAGCTTTTTGTGTCCAATTTCACCTCGCCTCCCTCGGATCCCATCCTCTTTCTTTTCCCCGTCTGTCTCTCTGCCATTCGTGGAGTAGACGAGCATGCTCCCCTTCTTTTACCCCCGTATCGTTCGCCAACCATCTCCTCCTTTTCTTTTCTCTAACCCTCCTTGTCCCTCGGTCGTTTCATCGTTTCTTTCTAGACCCTCCTCGTCTCTCGTTCCCTCGTTCTCCGCGCGTTGCCTCCATTTACTCGTTCCCTCCCCACGAGGCGAAGACGCTATTTTCTCGTGGCCCCTTTTCTTCCACGGTCTCCGCAGCCCTTCTCTCTTTTTCTCTCTTCTCCTCTCCCGTACTCTCAAGTAGACTCATCTTTTTCGCTCCACTCTACCGCGCCTGTACACCGTTCTTTCGCTCGATGGCAAGCAGCTACCCTCTCTCTTTCTCCTCTTTTCCTTTCCCTATGCTACACGCGGTGTTTCCTTCTCCTCCTGCACGGTGTGCGTTTTACGTTTTTCCAACGTTATCGACGTTCTTCCTCGGCTCTTCCCGGACTTTTTCCTTTCGTCGTACCGTCGTCCTCCAGACGACCAACCAGCTCTCCCTCGCCGCAACGGGAAAACGTAAGCGGAAACGACTTCTCCCCTCCTGCCTAGTCTTCCAGCCCGAATCGTGTTTCCAGAGGGAACGCTGAAATCTTCCAGAACAGCTTTCTTCCCTTCGCTTCCATGTTTTCGTTCTTCCTCTGCGCAAAGGGCGAAGTCGATAAACCGAACTCCTAATGAAATCAACATCCCTGCTGAGGGACTACTATAGCTCTACCTTTAGATTTTTCATAGTATCGATTGCTTTTTTATATCCGCGTTGTCGGGGAGACACCAAAGGGGGATGACACGTTCGTTGTCTTTCGATTTGCGACAATTGGGCGAACAGAAGCAAAGAGAAAGCTAACGAAAAAAATGGGAAGAAGAGAAGAGGAAGAAAGGGGCAACCGAACGGAGAGAATGGTGAGCAAAGTGGTGAAGCAGACGGTGCAGTCCTAATTTCCGTTCTGTCTGTACCGTAAGGCATAACAGTACCGCATTCCGAATGCCCTTCGTTTCTTCGTTTCTTTCCGTTCACCTTTCCGAGAGAAGCAGGCTCTCTCGGCCTCTCACCTGTTCCCCTTCGCCCTACCACCGGCAAAAGTAATCGTATATAGTATTAGCTCCGTTCTTCCTACCACCTTTACCTCCCGCCATTATCCTCGGACGCCGTTTTCAAAAGTTCGGAACGAAGAGAGGAGGAAGAACGAGCGGGCCATGAGATGAAGGGAGGTGGACGGACCCGGAAACGCCAATTTCACTGGAACCGAACGAGAGCGGAGGAATCGACACGTGGAAACGTGCAAGAAAGGAGAAAGGAAAAAATGCGCCCCATATCGGTGGAAGTTAGTCGGATACCGTTTTCGATCGTTCTTCGTTATCCTCGCGTCGGAGATTGCCTCATTGTTCGAAGCACTAGATCAACTGAATTTATTTAATAAATAATACTCGAATCGTGAGACCGCTGACCAAGAAACGTTACAGACAAGGCTACACGCGGCGCACCTTCTCTTCGTTTGCGCACAGTCCTTGCTGTGTACCGATCTACGCAGCTCTCCTCGCTTTTGCCCTGCGAGACAAGGATAAACGAGGGATGAAAACCACCCCCGGGGTCCACGTGACCAGGGTTGCGTCCCTTCGAAGGGTGCAACGTAAGAGGATGACGTGGACTCGCTCAAGGTCGCACGTGGCGTGCCCAGAGGGATATTATTTCCTCCCTAGCTACGAGGGTGCGCAATCTTTTTTTTTCTTCGTTCGTTCGATTTCATGTCTATCGAAAGGTTATCCGCGCAACACATTGGCGAAAAATTGCCAAGAGAATTGCTGCGCTCTGAAATTCGTGACGGTGCTATCATTCTCACTGTCTCTCCACCTCTCTCTCTCTCTCCTTTCCCGTCCTAATTTCCCCTCCCTGCCAAACTCCTCGCCCCTTTCCACTATGGTGAAGCTTCGAGGAAAAAGAAAGGAGCAGCGAGGATGCGCAGGAGTTGTCGGCTGAGCGGAAGCAACGAAGAAGAAGGGCGCCGGAGAAAGGGTGCAGAGAGGGTGGCGAACAGCGGATAAGAGTCTCTTTGTGTGCTCGTGTACATCGGAGGGATGAAAGCGTAGGATGAAAAAGCCGGGGGACAGATGGCCCTTTCAGACAATGAGAAACTCCGGAGATAAGGGGAACGCGAGCGAGAATCTAAGGGGAGAAAGAGCAAGGACGGAAGGGAAAAGGTTGACGGGAGGAAGAAGGAGAGAAGAGCGAAACTGCTTTTTCAAGGCAGATATAGAGAGGAATCTAATGAAGGACGGGACAGGAAAGGATGAGAAGGGTAGAGTGAGAACAAGAAGGGGAGGGAAAAGGAATGGATTAGAAAGGGAGACTAATGAAGAAAGAGAAAGAATAACATACGAATGAGTCAGCTGCGGAATGGGTTGTAGGGATAGATGATCAGCCGATTATATATTTTTTTAATTCGTATCAAATATTCTTAAGTTTACATTTGTTCAGAATGTCTGAATATCTCTGTCCCTAAGGACGATGATTTTTACTACTGTTACAATGCGTAAATGTAAAAAATCTTTACATGCAAGCGAACTCCTTGTTCATCTCTCTTCGTGTTCGCTAAAGAAACAGGATGTATACGCAGAGGGGGAAGCAACGAGCAGCACAAGGGAGTGAGAAAACGACGAGAGGGTTGCTCGGCGGAAAAGAGCGGTTCCAAGGAGTAGGATAAAAGGAGACGATGTCGGCGCGACGACGACATACAACGAACAGGCGACCGAAGGAGGTTGCCGAGGAAAAGGAAAGAGTGGCGAAGACGAAGGTGGAGGTTACCTGTAGAAGGGGGGCATAAGAAGAAGGCAGAGAGGAAAAGGTGGGTAGGGGCAGATCGAAGTGTAGGAAAGAAAGGAGAGGCTAGGGTGGTAGACGTAGGCAGACGAAGACAGAAACCGGACAAAGCCGAACGAAGCAACAGCAATTTCAAGTCTTGTCTTCTTCTACTCTCCTTCTCTCATCTTTCTTTCTTTTTGATGCTTCTCTCTTTCACGATACAGCAAAGTCGTATGCCACGAATACAGTGGAATAGGAAGGCGGAGGGTAGGAGTAGAACGATGTGAAAGGAGGAAAAGTGGAAGATCAGGAGGGGAAAACGGTGGATAGGAAGAAGAGAATGGCCAAGTTCTTTGGTTCCTTCGCGTGAGTCAGACTATATGCGTCGTGGAAGATGGAGAAACCGAAAAGGAGTACATGAGTAACTTGCAAGAGAAGGAGAGACTGCGGGAAAACGGGAGAAGAGAGAAGAAAGGGGGAGAGATAGCTCTCCGAGGGAACGGTAAGCCCGAAACGAGGACAAAGAGAAAATGACAAAGGCGCGAGGGGCGTTCGATACGATTGGAAAGGCAGGCGGAGGAGCCTCTTTCCTTTTACCAGCGTTTCTCTGCATTATGCTCCGTACTTTCCGTTGTTCCCTATGCGCGCGAGCGCGTCCTGAACTTCACACAAGCGCGAGTGATTGCGCGTGGCTGCACGTGTATGTATGCATCGTACACGTACGCGGTACTCTATCTGGATAAACGTACATTCATCCGTATTCTCTTTCTTTTCTATGCTGCTTTGCGTCCGCTACCTTTCATTCGATCTAGCTCTCTGTGCACTGTTCGTGTTCTTAGCACACTTGTATGCAACATTTTTTTTCGCCCTCTCCCTATTTCCTCCCTATATCTCAATTACTACACAAAGTTTCACGTTATGTGATTCTATGCTTTTGCAGTGGTAGACCAGTTTTATACGTGGGTGAACGGGAAAATGTCTTTAGAAACCTTTCTAGGTCGCTCTCGATCGCCCCACTGTCACTCATATACACACGATTCCATTCGAGACGCTCGAGGAAAAGGCCGGTCTCATCGTAATTTTCTTTTAATCTGCATCCATATTTTTTCGATGTCTTATTACCGCGGATATTACAACCCTAAGTTTTGCAAGTTCTTCGTTACAATTCGTAACGTCGCGTCGTGTCTCCTTCGAGACTCGAGCCTTGAATTGCTCGCAGAAAAAGATAGGAAAAAGAGGACCGAAGTGAGAGGATGGAAGATGGGCAGGCGAATAGAGGTATATAAATGCCGCAAAGCAAAGAGAGGGAGAAGTAAAAGAGAAGAGAGCAGAGAAATGCGCGGTCTTCTAGTGGTACGAACGCGACAAGGCCGAGAGAAGGAACAGTAAAATTGTGGAGAATGTGTACGCGCCATCAGGGTGGCCTAGATTCAGTCAAGACCTGCTTTCTAGCCAGCATTTCTCTTTATCATCAGCACCGCGAGTACAATATAACATGTATATGTAAACCGTTGCCCGCCACACGATCGCGGAGAAAATCTCAGGTGCACGTACGGTGTACCCATTAACAACTCTCACGATCGATTCACAAATGATTTAATAAATATAACTATCTCATGCAAACATGGAACAGTTATCGACCAGGAGTTTCGCTTCGCGTTCTTACTACTACGCACCTATTCTTCCCTCCTTGTTTCTTCTTCGACGATTTTGATGTTACTCTTATACGTTTATGCATCCTAAAGAACTACGAACTTGTCCCTACTCAAATCAGAGGCACGCGATAATAGGCTAATGAAGATTCGATGGACAACATTACATCTCGCTTAATGAACTAGTAATAAAAATAAAAGAAAGAACTATGGGCTCATTATAGAGACCAAGTATCGAAGATTGGTATTTTCCTCTCCTTAGGATATAGAAAAAGGCGAATAAAGTTCGTGCACAAAGCAAAACATGTGACACCGCTAGTGTTCAGCTGTATAGTAGGCACGAACATTGAATACGCGTTTCCTGCGCATACGTAATCGTTGATTATTGGACAGTTATCGTGCACGTGACCTACCGTAATCGGCGAGACAGCGGTTCGAACGTGTACGCGGCAATGGCAAGTGCTCCAAATCCCCATGAAAACAAATTGCTGGGAATGTGTTTACGTCGTCTCGCCGTGCGACAGGTCGTTAAACGTATAGATCATTGTCATACACGCATATGCAGGTACGCACATTCGTTGTGATCAGCTGTGTACTACTCTGGATATACTGGTCAAGTCATACAACACGCGTGTCCATACGTACAGGACGTAGTACACAACTAACAATACAATGTTCATACGAATGCTTTTTGAATGATGTTGAATTTGACCGGCGCGTTTATAGCTGCCGTTCATTTTTTCAAGCTAGCCTCGAATTCGTTGACATAATAATATGTAACAACTACCCGAGAATAGTGTGTACAATGCGCTTGATAGACAGAAAAGCATTCGGTGCTTTTGGCTTGGAACTTTGGGCTGTGAGGTCTATGGCTTAGATACGAGAACTAAATCAAATGTAATATCGTCGTCGTACTCACCTTACCATGACCGGAGCCACCAACACAATCGTCAATGGAACAGAAGTTTAGTTGCTCTTTGGGAACTTTGTCCCAAGGTCCGCGGATGACACTCACTTTTGCTATAGTTGTAACACTTGGTTTATACCGACAACGTACACAGAACACGTCTTATTGCAAAGAACTTTCATAAAACGCGAGTTCACCAGATGACACACGGACAATTGTCAATCGTCGCGAAAAACACGTACCGCACTGACAACTGGCGGCTGTCACTCTCCGTGTTGTCCGTGAAAACGTCGCGGCGGTCCGGAACTGGCGTAGCGAATCACAGAAAGAGAAACGGAAGAAGAGGGAAAGACATAAACGCGCACTAGGGGGCACCGTGATAGCGGCGGACGGGCTGTGCTCCGTTGCGGACGGTGGCGCAAAGCGATTAAGCGATTTTGTTGTGGACCTCGATTCTTCCCTTCGTCGGCTCTCTCTTCCCGGCTTTCCACTTCTCCCGCGCCACCTTTCGCCTCTCCCGCCGGCTGCGGTACGGTGTAAACGCGCCCTGCAGGGAAATCTGCCGTCTTCCCCACTACGTTTACACAACCCCTACTATCTTCGCCATTGCTATAATGTTAAGCCGGCAAAAATCAGGATTGTATTTGTTTTTTTGTTAATTCAAAGTCTGTCAACGAAGTTTCTATGTATTAATCGCTAATTGGAAAGAAAGTTACTATTTATTTACTACGCTGCCCTTTCACCGTTCGCATCCATATTTTTTCTAGCGCGCAAAGAAAGTGGACACTAGGTTTCAGAAGCATTCGACGGTCCTGCGTTAAGCGGCCATTCCCTCTGCCCCTCTGTTCGTACGATGCGCAGAGCGTCGAGTTTAACTTTCTGCGCCGCGTCCCCCCACAAGTGCACCTGGTTATCCCGTCGCGGCCATTGTGTAAAAAGAAGCCACGACGCTCGGTTAGAGAACGCAGGGAACAAGCCGTGAAGTTCTTTCTTCCACATTTTCCTCTGTGATAGTTAATTTGTGCCAATCTGTAGGTGAGTACTCCATACAAATATATTGATTTACGTCTTAATCTTACTCGGTCAGATTCGTTTTTGTGTGAAATATCCGTGGAAAATTAGATCGCCGTGCTAGATCGCTTTCCCCTAGCGGTCTTTACACAACTGGCGTAGTTCAGTGTGAACATGCATCTTGTAGCATTCAACTGTTACACAGAATTTATTTCGGGGTCCAGATGAAACAGGGGATTGTTCGCAAGAAGATTAGTTCCGTTTCCAAACAGTTTTGGACAATTTTCGCCATTTTGACTCGGTTAAGCTTCCGATGGCGGCCATTATGTATGCGCTAGTTTGCGCTTCAGGGCCGGTTAATGACGCGCAACACTACGTGTTTTTGGTTTCTTAGTAAGTGAATGCCTGTGATGCCACGTGTTTCATGAATGTTTTAATTCTCACCAACATATTTGCCATATTAGTGCACATTAAACATTGCGGTTGCCACCCACGAAATGTCGATTACAAAAGAACTTCCATGTACATACAATCAAATTCGACTACTATTTTGGTATGATATCGAATCACAAATCTGATGATTAATCGTAATTTTACAGCAGAATAATTTGTTGGCGAAATTCTGTAGCCGAATTCTCAGTTACGGGGAGAGATATATTTCACTTTTAGAGATCACAGCGCATGCTCATTAGGTTTCTTTCGCTTTTTCTTCTCTTGTGCCCTCTTCCGGGGAAGCTTGCGCTCTCTGGTGGACGGCGTACAGGCCAACTCGCAGGCGTTCCGTTACGCCATTGTTGAAAAGGGCAGCGCTCAAGACGCACGTTGGGTCAAACATTTACGTAGTTTTTCACTTTTCACCCATAATCCCTTTGCTGTGATATTAGATTGTTTTGTACATCATATTAGGTAAGTGTTCTACTGCTCTTACCTGTCTATTTGTCCAATTGTTGATTTTCTCAAAGCACGAAAGAAAATTCGGGAAAATTTGAAAGTGGGGTAACATGGCGCGGGCGGATCCTCTGTATACTTCTTAGGCATCATTACCATTACATAGTTAATTCATTTTCCGGTGAATAAGTGTTTGCGATTTGTCTGCCCTCTCGTCCGAACGCTTCTTCAACGGAAAATTGTATCATCAGTGAGAAATGCTAAATAATCTTCATGGAGAGCTTTCCTTCTATCGCCATTTTGTCGGGGCGCAACCTCGCGGACGGCCATATTGTGATCCACGTCTCTTACAAGTAGTTTACGGTGCGGTGTGTGGAAAGTACATCGCTCTGTTGAGCCGGTCGGCTGATGAGATTGAAAAAAATTATCTGTCGCCAGCTTGTTTTGTTTCACGCACGTTGCTTGACGCGATCTGACGTAACGTTCGATATGAGATAGCAATATAAATAGATTACGCAATCGCACGTAAGGTAGTGTTGTATGCTCCTTATTTTATTTAACATCAATCTTCACGCGCTTTGGTCGCGTTGTCTCCTCCATGTCTGATAGACCTACGCGGTGCGCATGTGAAGCGAGCTATCGATTTTCCATTTCAATGCTTGTCAATGATGCGAGCTAATCTCGATAACGAAGATCCTGTTAGACGCTTTCTTTTTGAGACTGATGTGTCTCCGGATTGAGCTGTGTAGACTTCTTGTGTACCGTTTACGATTTCGTATAAGTGCATTTTCATCTTGGTCTATTATGACATTCCCACGTAATAATTATGGTATGTCGATTGCAAACAACTATAGATCAGCAAGTGTTTCGAACTTGATAAAATATGTTACATTGAGATAGAACGCTATCTTCATTCTCGTGCCATGTGTGGCCAATGAAATAGAATAGTTCGAACGGTGTATTGCTTCAACAGAGGGTTTTCGCCAATTGATTTTTTTTATTTCATCGTATCGTTGGGGGTGCTGGAGTAGCTGGAAGACGCCCCTGATTTCCAGGCCCCCGAGCTAGTGCGCAAGTTAAATGCGCAAATCGGGCATAGCTGCGCATGCGCGATACTTGCGCGTCCTCCTGCATCATCCCCTCCAAATCGTCCATTACCGTTATGAGGACACGCACAAAGGAAAAGGCCAGAACACAGATTCTACTGACGCGCTAGCATCGTACGGCCATTTTGGAAGCTTCTGTGCTTCCTCGCGGAGCTTTTGCCGCGGTTACATATCTATCGATAGAATAAATAATACTGTTAGTTCTGCCTTATACTTTAGAGTATCCGTCTACCTCAATGGTCGTGTTAATAGGGGCGTGTGATAGTTAGCATCAGGCACGGTTGATATTGAGCCCTAAATACCATCTCCTTGCTCTGCTGCTCACCACAAACATTTTTTGCTTCTCCAGAAACAAGGAAAGAACTTAAACAAAATGGAGGATGATCAGCACTTCTGCCTCAGGTGGAACAACCACCAAAGCACGTTAATACAAAATTTCGACACATTACTTGAAAGTGGGACGTTAGTCGACTGTACACTTGCTGCAGAGGGCAAATTCCTCAAGGCTCACAAAGTGGTTCTATCAGCGTGCAGTCCCTATTTTGAGGTGAGTGAACTTTCTTGCATCTTGCTGCCATTATCGTTATATGTTATCTAAAGCATTATCATAATCACCAAAGTATAAGCATTGTAATTGTTATTACGGTTAGTACTTTCTTTTTATTGTCATTTTAATTTATAAGTCTTGTACAAATGACTTCAATGATTCTCGTACATTGAATGCGAATCTACAATTAGAAACCATTATGTCGCTGGCTGTCGAGGGATTGTTTCCAACTTGGCAGAGTAATATTGAATTTATGATGTAGTTTGGCGCTATGGTTACTGATTACTAGTACAAATTTTCTAATTGCGAACTACGATTGATGTTGTGATAAATATATTAGAGTGTAAAATGATGAAAGGGGCTGGGGGTCTGAAATTGAAACAAGATGGCTTCCCCTGTTGAGTATTGCTTAGCCAGTTGAAGCACGATAGGCAGGGGAACTGAAAACTCAATCCCCCCTCCTGGTTCCTCCTGGTAATCAATACAGAGAAAGCAAGATGGCCGATTTCCAGGGCACTTGCCCCAGGATTCTACCCTGTTGGTTGGAGAGGGAGGGGGTGGGTGTATAAAGATACAATTGATTCGCCGAATCTAGTTCAAATATTAGAATTAAATTTGAATTGTATAGGCTTGAAAGGTTTTCCTTGCTAACAAGTGAAATTTCAATTTTCATTTTTGGCATTTGGACAGTAGTTAATATAGGCTTTGCATAAGAAATGCTGAAGGGTTCAACGGAACTGATTTCATTCCAGGGACTGCTAAGTGAACATTACGACAAACATCCCGTATTCATATTAAAGGATGTCAAATTCCAAGAACTTAAGGCAATGATGGACTATATGTATAGGGGAGAAGTTAATATCTCTCAGGATCAATTGTCCGCACTTCTCCGAGCAGCAGAGTCCCTACAAATTAAAGGCTTGTCCGAAAGTAAGGCGGGTGGCGCCACCAAACCCCTATTGGATCCGAAGCCAAAGGTCATGCCAGGTGACATTCCATACACATCGTCTTCCGGGCTTAGTATCGAGAGAAACAGAGTTCCAAGAGACCTTCCCGAAGATGGGACAAGTCCGTTACCCAAGAGCCTCTCCTCGAGGTAAGAACATCATCGAAAAATTCAAGTTTAATTTTAAACGATCGGGCCTGCTTTCAATTAGCTGATCTTTTTCGTTGATTTTTCATATAGGGAGGGCTCACAGAGTCCGACCTCGAGAAAAAGAAAGAAGATCCGGAGAAGAAGCGTGGGCGAAGAGGTGTCGCTCGAGAATAACGAGGCGTCGACAAATTCAAGTGACATGCCTCAACCTATGGGCGGTGTACCTTCACTGGGGAGTGTCCCTGTGGCAGAGGAGAAAGTAGATCCCACTGACTCTATGGCCAAGTCAGCCCTAATGAGCCAGTTAACAAAGCCCGCGGACGAAATGCTTCAGGTGAGCATTAGGAGATTCGACATTAAAACCATAGACATCCAGGCACTTTAATTTCATGCTTACCAACGTATAATGGAAACTGTTGCTCGGATGCACTTTTTCTTTCGCTCGTTGGTATAGTAAATACGTCGTACTTCGTCCTACTATTTGACAACGGTTCAACGTTAATTTAGTCTTATAGTGTGGAAACGGTGCGATACACGACCGTAGTAAATCATATTTAATGTCTGCATCGCGTGCTTTTAAACAAACGAGTAAAACAGAAAGAAAGATTGTTAGAAGTATAAAGTCACGTTTTGTTGTAGCTACCGCTGGAGAAAGTAGAACCTACAGATAGTCTAATTGAACCAAAATCCGAATATATCGAAGATCCAGAGGAAAGTGTGGAAGACCTAACGCTTGACGATGATATGAATGATTTAAATGAAATGGAACAAGACACGAATAGAGCTGGCCCGTCACACGACCCATCCCAACATCCGGGTAAGTCGATTGACCTGCTTCTTCTGCATTTCTTTTGATCTTTTGTTATAACGTAGTAGCGAACGTACAGGGTAATTTAACGAGTTTGCGTGATGCGCGTTAAATTTTAATTCCAAATGGTAGTCTAGTCGTTGGTTCATGGTTCGGTCTATATATTTCTCGTTGTCCACGCAGCGAGTACCCCATTCAATTTTAAACGAGACCTGACAGCACGTTGTACAGATCAATCATAAATGGCACAGTGGTGAAACTTCGATCCAAAGAAACTTTGTATCGAGGTAGAGCTCTTTGTATGTCGAACGAGAGAAAGAGAGAGGGTGCGACCGAGAAATGCGCAGGTGTCGATCCGTCAGGAATTGATTGATTTGATTGTTGTGCTGAAGTTTAATCACGCGAGCGTTTCCGTTTCTTTATTTCTTAAATGTGAAACGTGTCGTGCAATGATCGGCCGACACTAGTTTGGGTTTCCTCGTTCCAGGTGGGGGGGCGGGAGCGCGGTCTCGGTCGAGAGGGAATTTGGGTGGTGGTGACAGTGGTGCCCTGTGGGCGTCCCATTTCCTCGAATGTAAAAAAGGGCCTAATGTCAGGCGGCCACGCCCAGACGTTGACGTAGGCGCGTTGCTTAAATCGCTGGCAAACAAACAGGGCAGAAAGTATAGTTTAGACTCGGTTAAAATGTCTCTGGAAGCAATATTGCAGCAGGGGGTTAGCACCACTCAAGCATCAGAAATGTATGGTATCAATCGATCGACCCTGCAGTTCTATTTGAAAAAGTTAAACGTCGTCAGAAGGAGATGGAGGCAACAACCTAGTAACGTGATCCAGCATAGGCAGCCTTAGGTTTTTCATGTGTGTGGTTTTACTATCATTAACAGCAGCTTACGCGCGACGATGTCCCGATATCGTCGAGATTCGGTACCAAACAGTGAATTTGTTGTTTGATGATTACTGCTTGAACAAAACTTGACTCGTATTCTGCTCTGTTTGTACTTCGTCTTGCGGAGAGGGATGTGTTCATTTTTCATGTAACAGCGATAAACATTAAGGTCCATTTTATCATGTTTTCTATCCCATCTCTCTCAGTTGTATGCGCCAACGAGAGTTTATTGATTTATACGTTTCGTGCCAATTTGCTCGTACTTGTATATAAATGGGCGCCAAACGTTTTCCATTTCCACGATTTCGAGAACCACAGAATTATGCGCGAGGTGCTGATAATATCCAAATAATATATTTAGATCGTTGGTTAAATTGTTCAGTCCATTTCTTGGGTATGCTATCGTTGTTACGAATTGCTGGCGTTTAACAGTTGCATGAAATTCCTGTAACTGGCGAGAGATGAGAAAGGCACAGCGAGTGCAGAGTAGAATATATCAGACTGCGAAGTAGCCTCGAAACTATCAGTATTACTCGTTTCTTCTATACGTTATGTAGGTGTTTAAGTAGGCAAGGATGTTCGATTGGTATACCAAGTATGGTTCTCTGGTGTGGGTGGGTGCATTTTTGCACGATTACCGCGGATGTGTATAGTAGTCGATAGGAATGTAAGATGTTGCATGTTCTCTATATTGAATGTTATTCGCGCTAAAACAATAGACGTATGGGAATCGGCTAGGAATACAGTGCGTTTACTATATGTGTATTATACGCGACACTACCGAGCTGTACTCGTTCTGAAAAGAATATGTATGATTTGCGACATCACGATACTCCTACCCTGTATTTCGCTACTAAAAATAATACCCGTCGGTTTGTTAATGGGAATAAAGAGCTAAGGATGCTAACGATGCTATTGATAATGATATGCTAATAGTAATATTAATAAAGTATTAGCTTGCGTTCGGATCTTTACTGTGCTAATTTGGTTTACGTTTTAAAAACGCATCTAAGCACCTCCTACTTCTATGGGCTTGACGAGCGTGCATTATTTGTTTTAACAGCAGGTATCGGCGCATGGCACGTTACCGGCGATAGAACTAATGCAGGAGTTGGGTCCGTGGCAGGAGCGCCCGGAACGACGGATGAGGTGTTCCTCGCAGCTCAGGAGGCTGCACAGGCCCACCGCGACTCCCAAGGTAGGCTCACCCATATCATTTTTCATTAGTTCCTGCCGCCGTAACAACGGGCACTTGTATTTAGCACGTGACTTCTTATGCCTTCCTGTGTTAAACCAAGAATTGCTCCCCGTGCTATTGATCGATCTTGGTGCAGGCGTATGCGATGAACGAAAACAATTCGATGGGACGAGAAATTTTCTTCCTGTACAATGTGTGACGGAGTGTAGGCATTTATTGCGACTTGTGTCCGTTGCGCAGGCTTGGCAGGACAATTTTATTTTCATTTAACTGTGAAGTAACGTGGTTCAACCTAGAAGCCGGGGCGTTCAAGAGTAGCACGGTCTCTGAAAGCTTTATCATTTCCTCTAAGCAAGGGCACGTAGCTTCCGATTTGTTTCCAAGTTTCTTCTACCTTTTGTCTACTTTTGTGTTTTCTTTGCGATACCACGTTACGAGATTGACGCAAGGCTCGCCACGTCTCTTACCTACTTGGCCTTTGTATATTCCGTCCCTTACACAATTTCATTTTAATGTGGCTAGTCTTTGTCGTTAGCCTTGCAACGCGATACCTCTCTCTCCTCTCGAAGGAAAAATCACAACTGTGCGGTGCAATTGTTCGCCACGACCACCGACCAAAGGAAACACGAGATCCCTCTCTTCTTCTACATTATCCTCGTAACGAAAGAAAAATGCAGAATAATTTTTTTAGTACATATTATAAGAGAAAGATCGAGAACAAGAGCGTGAGTGTAGTAAGTAGGTGCGGGCTATGAGTTTACATAGAATAAAATTATCATTTCAAGTAGCATATAACAGCTTTTGAGGTATAATTACATTTAATTACGTCTCGGAGTGCTTAGAGTCTCGTGTTCATGCACTGACAGTAATACAATAAATAGAGTTCTCGGAGACAGTAGAAATGATAATTAGAATGAACAAAGTAGGTTACTTTGATTATGTTCTATACAAAGGTTATCACATATGAAAGTTTCGCGTAGGCAGAGTACATGCAATTTTGCTACCACTGATAGAGATATGGTAAAAATTTAGATTCTTAGCGAAAATCGTGAAAACGCGAGCTCGGTTAACGAAGCGGATCGATTGCGAATCGTGTTTGCTGTCTGAAGCATGTAAAAGATTACGCGATAAAGGTACGAGGTGAAAAGTTTCGAAGATGATTATCGTATGCGTTCGTTGCCAGGCATGCGATCGAGCTCGTTTGGTAATTTTCGAACCCTTCTACCCAAAAGGGTAGAAAGATACGCGCAGCTGTCGTTTCCTTTGAATCGGAGCATCTGCTGCTGTAGTGAGCGTGCAGCTGTCGCGCGTTTAGCAGATGCAACGCGAGCATGAAGCTGCATTCCGCGGAGATGCATACATGAGACGTTTCGAAATAAGAACAATTTCCGTTTAGTACCATCGAGGAGAAATATAATTTATCATCTCGTAGAGGATCAATAGTTTGAATTATAAGTAACAGAGTACAGGTGTGAAAATGGTCGCCTAAGGTGGCCCTACGCGGGAAGAAACAAGGTAATTTAGGAGAGAGAGGAGCGATCTCCTTATCAATGCTAGTCTTTATGTGGTCGAGTTTACGTATAAGATTGATAATCCCTTTAACACATTTACCAACGATCGTTTTTTTTTTAGTTGAAGAATTTCTATGGGCTTCTCTTGCATTCCCACGTGGTAAAGAGTGCTCTATAAAACGAATGATAACACATCGCAACTGTGCTTGCATTGATGGGGAAGGTCGTTGGTTTTGTCGTCAGAGACTTGTTACCTTGAATCAGTTGTTTCCGCGGGTTCTAATTAAAATCCTAAACGAGCTCTCAAGCGCGAATCACACAGTTTCTTCCGATTTTCAACACGTTCCGTGCCTGCTCGAGTGATACGGTAACCGTCGCATACCTAATTAGACAATGGCTGGAAGTACTCGATTTGGAACGATTGGTCTTGAATGAAAAGCGGGTTGACGAGATATAGACCAGAGAGGAGAGAGAAGGAGAGGAATGAGATTTATAAGAATATCTTGGGGAATGATAGTGTATTATCGCGTAAATAGTAAAAATTTGTCGCGTGGCACGGAACGTGTTCCTCTTTTATATTATGCACATGTGTTTATTTGATTCTACTTTAAATACACAACATGTAGTTAATTCACTTAATTGCGATCTTTAGTCTGCTTTTTTTTTCTATAATTTTGACGAGATACACTGAATCACCGCGTACGGTTTCCGTCCAATTTCCCCGGCCGTAAACATTTCGCCTGCAACTAGGGCATGTGCGTACGTGAAGCGAAGAAAAAGTAGAGCCGGCGTTGAGCCACGTTATTTACAGGGTGTAGACAAATTTTTTCCTGAAAATGTCGTTGTGGAAACAATGATGTTTGGACGGAAAGGGTTGAAGGCAAGCGCGCGATTCCAATTGCCCGAAAAACTCCCGCTTCTTCCGCCGTTTCCTCTTCCTCTGTACGACAAGTTTCGCGATTCGGGAACGTGGCTGTGCTCGAGCTACCGAGGAGGTTTTTCGGGCGAAAGGCGGGACCGCGTTCGTCTTCTCCTTTGAAACCAGAATGCAAAACCCACGTATCCTAAAGGAAAAGATGAAAAAATCCATTCGTACTCATTCACGTGCTTTTTTTTTTGGTGGAACGAATAACGAACACCACGCATTAGTGGTAATTAACGAGTAACGGAAAATAATTGGAGAAAAGAGGACATACATGTTATATGTATGTTTAATCGCTTGATAGCCGCCCGTGCCAAAGATGCACACGGGACGAAGTCGAATTACTTTGCAAAGCTAGTCAAGAACTTGGAGATTTCTATTACTTTTGAAAGCTACTTTTAACATTTAATAGTCTCGTGGCATACGGCGGCGACGGGACGATTCGTATTTGTACAAAAGTTCTACTATACATACATATGATGTAAGTACACGTGTTGCATCGAGTTTTTTTTAGCTCTGCAACTATAATGCGACGGAAGGGTTAAAGAAAAAAAGCACGTTCTCTTTTGGTAGTTGTGGCATGCGTGACACGCGTCCGCACCCGTTAATTATAAAAGTTAATCGTGCATCGTTGCGTCGTGGCATCCTCGAGATCCACGGGTGGGTGCCTGTGCGTTTCACGCGTGCCCAACCTTTTCCACGCGTATAAATAATATATATACAGTTATATATTATTTATGTATTTTCTCTCAATCCATATACATATACGATGTGTGATATATCAGCGTACTTTTTCTTTGTCCATCCGTGTATGCGTACACTCGATAGTTCTCAATCCATTGCGTTGTGCCATTTTTTGCGTAATTTTCGTCTTGCATGCTACGCTTCCTTCGGTAGTGTAATTACGATTCTTTAACTCTGTGGAGGTGAGCGAGCGCGATGCGTTCTTGTCGTGGTAATAAGAAAAGGTTGTGTTGCACATCTTCAACGAGAACGGCAACCGATTATCTATAGGCACACATCAGACGCGCGCGGGTGCACGGGCGTGCGTCACACAGAACACAAATTACACACAACATGGTGGTGGTGTTAGGTGTTCATTTTACGATATATATGCCCTTCTTTTCTTCCTCCATTATGATACGACACGAGGCGTCACGCGCTTGCACACGTTCCAATATATATATATATTTTTTTAACTAACCCATGTGTACATAACTTGCTTTTTTTGTTCGTAACGCATTTAAACATCAAGTATTGGATTAACCTGATTCAAAACGCTATTTTACAAGTGTATATATGTTTGTGTATGTACATGAAATGATCGAGCAACGCGTATCGGCTTGTGTGTATTACCATTACACGGTATACGCGTATATAAATGCATACAAAGTACATACGCGATTGTTGCATACGTGTACATAACACATGCCTTTATACATACTTGCCAGTTGATTATACAATGTTTTCTACTCGATATATGTACTATTTTATCATATATCTAAACTGCGTATGGAAACATACATTTTGGACAATCAGTTAACATCGTTCATGATATGGTACTTTAATTATATTTGAATTTCGTTGTATCTTGCCATGTCACTATGTACGATACTCGTTTCTTCTTGTCGTTTTACATCCCAAGTGATTTAGGCTGTTTAAAAAGTGTCGGAAGAAGATCGGTACAACTGCAGACGAGAAATTCTTCGGTCGCGATCGAGCAATTTCTCGATCGGGGCTATATGAACGTCGATGCGATTTTCGACAATGGTGCTACGTACGGAAGTTCAATCGGACAGTGTACTTTTCCTTTGTACATTGGACGATTGTGTTGAGTACTGCTATCACGATTTGGTAGCGGCTTCCTACGGAAATCCGCTGCCCCCAAGACTTTCAGCAACGGTGTCACATCGTATTTGGTGATTCTACCCACTAATTAATAATTTATTGATTAGTTGGAGATTCGCGTTTTGAGGAGAAAATTTAGTTTTATGCCGAATGTGCGTCGGAGTTAGATATGGCCACTCCCTTTAAGTGGTTCATACGGTGTGACTGGTGCCAAAATTAACTGGAACATCGGCACGTGGAAGAAGATCGTCTACGTGCGAGAGTAATATCGCAATTGAAGTATATGGTAATATATCGGTAAGAATGGTGCAGGTGTAAGCACAATTATTGGTACGATCTTTGGAAGCTATTGTCTTGAGACTTTCCAATGAATTTTTTATTGCGCATTATTGTATTTTATATTCTAGGTACTTGCAACATTTCGGCTTGGTTTAGTTTTCTTTTACTTCGGTACTATAATTATAATTTCACTATCCACCCGCGTATCGTTATCCTGCTAATGCTGGATAACACTTCATCATTTAATATAATGACGTGTTTTAATATTTCAGTAAGAGGGATTTTACACTTAATTAGTAGTAGGAAAACTTTTGCAGCTTGTCTCTTGGGTTCCCCATTTCCCCATAATTTTGTAATGTCATCCGATGTGATATTTTATATCGACAGCAACAAACTCTTTTCAAAGGTCTTCCAATTTGAAGTTTTTGGAAAGAGACACCGGCAAATGTATCTGATATTCCTGTACCTGTGAAACTTTTACTATTCGACGTTCATGGAACGGAAATATAGCCGTACTATTTACGAGTATAATTAAGTAAATCGGCGGTAATTAATGGTGTAAAATAATATCGACTAATTCGTGAAAGAATCTGAAGTAACGAAAGTTCCAACTGCAGTTGGAAAAATATCTATATGATTATGCATTGTGCAACTTATTCTAATTATTTCTCACAGGAAATCGTATGTGCTATCCACACCTACTACGTTTAATTGTTCTTACGTGTTCTTGATTTTTATATTGTGCAAGCTCGTTGGCTTGCTGCTGCATACTGCAGTTTTTTGGTCTATACCATGTGTAGAAGGTAACTCAAAGAGTGTTTCTTTCACTGTTGCACGTAGTTGGGTTCTATACCCAACATAAAACGGATAACTCGTTTTACGATAATAACCATGTATAATTTAATCGTTACCTTATTAGCTTTTTAAATGCGCCATTCGTACGCATGATTTATGCGCGTTGTGTCGACTGTTATTGGTGCCCCTTCCATTTGTGGAGTTTAACGTAGCCTTCTTTTGCAACGTTAAATTCCGATTCATCGTTTTGCTCGTTCACAGATATGTTTCGAAAGCTATGCAATTTCATAGCTTTCGGAAATTATTGTCGAGTAAGTGATAAAGAGGAAATAGTGTGTGCAGTGTTAATTGGAGTGCCAGCCTGCCTTGGACAACAAATAACAATGATCGGTTCAGGCTAAGTACTTAGATCTTGCGTGTGGTATCGTCATGCAAGACAACTTTAATTTCTATACAATGAAATGTTCCATAAAAATGATTGTTCGTGAATCGATGGCTTTTCTGTTTCACCAGGTCTTTAAAGCAGACGTGTTAGCTCTGTGTTCAAAAGAATAGGAGCAATCATTTTTATTATAGTGTATAATATACTCGAATCTTTCGTGATACTCCAATCTTGTATTTCGAAAAGTTTCTGGCATTCTTTTATAATACTCGTGGTCTCTCCATCTTCGGTCGAAAATTGTCCCGTATCGTTTCTTTCCCTTCTTTTTTGACAATTCCATGACTTTTATCTCCTTTGTCCACCCTGCAGTAATTAATTCCCTGTCATTTTGCGCGTTTTACGTGCCTTAAGGTAGAGAGAAACTTCTCTCCTGTGGCTACGGTAAACAGGTGATTTATTCGACATTTTACATTGGACATCTCTGTGCTACTTTTTGGTACATCGTCTGATGGATGTTGGTTCAATTTACGGCTTTCATATTCTATGGCGCCAGATGATGAAAGATCGATTTTATTGTGCTTTCGTCCATCGCGATTTCTCAAAGTGTAGCTTTCACGTCGAGGGAAAGGAAGAGTGGTTCAGGCGATCACGATACATTCCTGTTGATCAATCCCTCTCATTGTAGTTTTAGTAGTTCCTAACATTCAGCTACTTAACTTATCATTATCGGAACAGCGATGCTTTATCGTGTGATAAGTACGTGCTTCATTTATGGTCAACATTTAGTATTACGAAGCACTTGTCGCACATAGGAAATTGTGTGAGAGGGAAAGGACGTTGAATTTAGTTGGGAAGAGTCGGAGTGCTCGTGAGATTGCGTGCAATAGAGAAAATCCTGTTCTTGGGTATTTCTCTTTGCACCGGAGTCGACGTTGTCCCGTTCAGTACATCCTGGGACAGATGGAGAAAAAGGTATGGGTGTGAAAGGTACTCCGTCCGCAGAACTTACTGGCGCCAGTTGGACAGCTCGTGGATACATCGGGCGGGCCTCGTCGTTATTGCGATCATCGTACGCTACTTTACTCCAGAGGAAGGTTTTCCAGGTCGACCCAGCAGCATTTCGTTCTAAGCTTTTACAGGATTGCTCTTGACAAAGTCAAGCAATTAAGAGAATCATTCCGTAGTACATTTTCACCCTTCATCTTTCTTTTCTCTCTTCTAACTGCTGACCCACAAAGGCAAGCGTCTCGTATCGTTTACTCGATTTTTCTTTAATTTTCTCTGCAATTACGCATGTCCCTGCTCCACTTGAGCAATATCCTTCGATAAACCTGCATTTTCTGATAAACTCCTACGCTCGACCAATATGTCCAAACAAGTGCTTCTCCATTTGTTTTTTACGCCAATGAATTTTCATATGGTTTACGAAGTTCAATTCATCACTAATAGCATTCACACCCTGCTGAGTTCCTCGCTTTCTCTACGAAGCCTGTTCTCATATTAATTTTTCTCATGAAACGAAAACGCAGTAGACGTTGGTCAGGTAAGGTGGAATCTATGTCTGGCTCACTGCGTTATTCGTTGACTTCAAATCGCGAGCAAGATTGCAATTATAATTCGTCAATCTGAAATTCGTTTGCAAAGTGACTTTCCCTTTCGAGTTTTGTACGTACATGGAAAAGAAGTGTTTCGTAATTGTATCGTCACCGTAGAAAACTTCACAATCAAAATCAGCCGTTCTTTTTTTTCGACATCAATCGTCGCAGTAATCGTATAGTCATTTTCTTCGATATGAAAAAGCATTGTTTTTAACAAATGATCGGTAGTTTGTGAATTATGTGTTAATATGGTTGGAACTATGTTGTACGAAAGCTTTGCAAACATTTGCTGTTATATTATTTCACGAAGTTCATAACTATCTGGCAATAATTTGCATAATTTATTTTATAAGTACATCTAAATATGCCGTTGTACTTGAGCATAGGGTGAAAATGTTGATCGATTGAACGATGAGAGAATGTATTGCGTGTTGTGTGAATTGTGTGACTTGGTAACTAATAGTACTGTTGTAAGAAATGCGCAGAATAGTATTTCCAACTTATGCGTAAACGAGAAGAATAGTTTTGTCTACGATTTTTCGAACTCCCTCAGTTGGTCGGAATATATTGCATATATCGGCGAAGTGTTCTATGTTGGTTTTACATACTTCGATTGCACGTATTCCAGCTATGGCGCAATGGAGATGGAGTATAAGAAGATATGCAATAAATTGATTTCAACAAAAGTTAATTGTCATTATATTCCTCGTTCGCACGATCCAATTCCTATCCTGTGTGTGTTAATTTACTGGCCTGATTTCTTCGATTTGCTCGGCGATTTAGTAAAAACGTATCTGGAACGAATAGTTTTAGAATTCTGAAATATTAAGCTCTTCTCGAAAATATTTTACATAGTGCAGTTCCGTAAGTTTTCTAAACAATAGCAGTCGGACGCGATATTTTCATTGTTGCTAGTAGAATATTTCGTTGGAAAATATTCATAAATCGAAAGTTAGTGAGTTTTTTGAACTGTATATAAAACTTTTCTGCGGGATGTATGGAATCGCAGACCCCCTGTTTGTCTAACAACAATTTGTGAACTCGCTACCTCTGATAATGCTGTGCGAAAGCTGGGCAAGATGTACATCGAGTAAGGAAGTAGCAGATCTTATTTTCTTTTTTCAAAATTGCAATCGTAAACTCGTTTCAATCGACACTTTGCATCTTCTAAACGTAAATTGAAAATTTTGATACTAACGTATCTGTCGCGCAAATGTTTCGATCAAGTATATAGTTACACAATTTGTTCGGATTGCATTATTTGGTTTAATCTGATAAATTTCTGTACATAGGTTTGGCAAATAATTGGCTCGCACCAACGAAGTAAGAAAATTTCCCTGCAATTGGTAGAAGTTCTTGGATGGTAATAGTAACCGAAACTATACCATTACTTCATTTAGACGAAAGAATAATCGTTACCAAGACCCTACTTCTAATTCCTTCCGGAAATTTTCGAAAAATGTCCGAAAAATGGAGTACAAGTGGCGCAGGTGACCGTAGAATTTTCAGAGAGACATGTCAAGATGCTTTGAAGATCAATGTCCCATAGAACAGTTGATTCGGTATGCACTTTTGTTTTTATATTTTATTTATCTATTACGTATCGGATCGATTTCTTTCACTTTAGAACAAAATCTAAAGTCTATGCAATGCGTTAGTTTTACTTGTCTTGTTTTCTAAAGGTAAGGTCCAATTGAAATTTGCGGTATACCCATCATATCTAATCTAAGGAAGCGAATCTTACGTTGGGACTTGCATAAAGAATGGAAATACTTTGAGAACATTACGCGTTGCATGACTAACAGCCATTTCCATCCGGTGTCTCTTCATTATTCGAGGGGAGGTCCTCGATCATTTTCCAGTGCCAGTCGTTGGCACCAACAGTTCAGCTCCACGAAGCGTTCTGTTTTCATCAATGGCTTTCTTTCGCGATCGATTAGTGTAACGCGCGGAGTAATATCGGATGAAATGATACGGAAATGCTCGAGTGTTATTCGACGAGCTACATTTACCGATAGACTCGAGGTTTTTACCATGTGTCGTGGTCGTGTGCTGGGTAAAATTGTACAAGCCAACTTTTTCGTTTTTACGTTGGGTTGAATTAATGAAATACTTGCCGGTGTAAAAATGGAAACACTAATATAAGCGATTCATTTTTTGGAGCAGCATGTAAATAACAATGGCTCAGAGCGAAGAAGACTGCGCATAATGGATTGGATGGGAAATCGATTCGAGAAAAAAAGTTCTTGCACCATTTCCGCATCGGCATGTTCGCTCAAATTGTGCGCGTTGCCTCTCGATTAACTGTGATTCCCGGGTAACTTCGCGTTCGCTTCAAATAGCGTTCCGCACATTGCCTTCGTCGGTTCGCGTGCGAAAATTGGGCAATTCGATCAGCAGAGATGAGATATGCAATTGATTGCTTCGGAATACATTCGGATCTCTTACTCCTAATAATTTGCACACCACTCCAGAAATGGAAAACGATAGAAGGGTAACTTCGTCAGGCGCAGTCTTCTTTTTAGAGCGAGCTTCAGCCTTGATCGTGTATCGTCCATATGCTTGGCTCGAGCTTTAATTTTTCCGTCAGTGTCGAGAGACGAGACTCGCTTTGAAATATTACTGTCGTAATATCGAGAGAGGGCAAAATGGATACAAGGGGTGGGTGAGAAAGGGCGAGAGAGCGAGAGGGTGAGAGAGTATAAGGTACCGGTGAAACGTGGCTTTCAATTGTCCCGGGGGCAAAGGGAGAAGATCCATATGTAAAGATCCTCCGTGTATGCTTACAGCGAGCCTCATGATGGAGGGTGTTGACTCTGCCAGCGAGCTGAGATTTCGATGTGTCATGTGCGGACGCGGATATAGGTCACGATCCTCTCTGACGCGGCACTCCAGGTACGAGTGCGGAAAGCTCGGGTCCAGGTACACTTTCACGTGCACCCTCTGTGGAAAGTGCTTCTGTCGGCCGGATCACCTGAAGCAACACATCCTCAATATTCACGGTGGATCGGTTGCTAAATAGCTTCCATTCCTTGCCGACAAATTTCCTCGGAAGAGCCTTCCGTACTTCGATTATTGGTCATTAAACCGTTTGCTTCCAGCGACCAGTCGGATCTTTACGACGTTTCTACGCACAGTTAGATTTTCTTTGTCGCGTATTACCGTTTCGGGATCCGTATATTATTAGAACTTCCGTAAAGAATTATGTATAGGAGGCTTACAAGGTAAGCATTGCACATGTTATTCCTACTCTTTTCTTAATCTCTGAATATTCTTTATTCCTTTCCCCCGATTCTTCCCTGTATTAGGAGGATTATCTGCCCTCAAATGTTTTACCTGTCGTATAATGTTATAATTGTATTCTATATTTCTCAATTTGACAATACGGTTCTGGGATGTTTACCCGTTGTTATCCAAAGGAATACCAAAGGGAATTTTGTGATAAGGTATAGATACAAAAGCCTCGGGTCGTTAGTAGTGATAATTTTATTTTCAACATTTGCCTAGACTCGATAAACTTTTCATGGAACAAACGCGCGCGAATTGGCAGTTTTGAAACGTGGGATCAAGTCGTGTATCGTTGACGATAACGTGGAAAAAGTTGCCGAGAATCTCGAGATCGCCTAAGCGATTCTACACGAAAAATGAAACATCGCGCGTTGTTACCGTGTTCTTAATTTGTTCCTGTTTCGTATATTGTGTAAGATACGCTTGAGAAAGTACGTGATAATCTATTTTTCCACTCGATGGAAAATTGTTACTTATTATTTAGTCTGTACTAAATAATAATGTTGCCGCATGCAAAGTGCGAGCGCATGTTGCAAACTGCCAAATTAATTGATTACGATTGCCAAATGAATAACATTTCCTATTATTTTCTTTCCAATAATGGGGTGGGGGCATACTTGTAAGCTATTCGAAATAGTTACACGATTTTGTGTACACGTATGCCGCTCTTCTTGAACGAGATAATTTGTTGCGCTGTAAACGTATCGAAGTATTCAGAAAAATCTGTATTAGCAACAGCATTCGATGTATCGTGGATACACGCTGCAATGTATTACCCTTTGCGCACTTGTGTTTATCCGTATGTGGAATACACGCAGCGGTAAGTTATAAAAGCGTAACAATTTAACAAGATCTTTTAATTGGATCGTTTGGCTTGAATCGGCAAAAATATTAAACTTGAAAATTTGATGCGATTTTTGCAGAAGGAATTTTTCATAGACGACGAGAACCTTCAATTTTTTGGTATCAATTTGTACAGAAGGCGCGTCGTTATTGTTGAGCAGTAAATGCATACAATACTGTTTTTCGTACTTTGCCACATTGTTATGGACTATAAATAAAAAGAAATCTTGTAAAAACGAAGAAAACGTTTTCCATTGGATCTTACTAACTGATATTTAAATAAGTTTTCAGCGAATTGTCCTGTAATCAATATCTCGTTGGTGAGATGTAGGACGAAGATCATATAAACATATCTTTTTGTAGTATTTGGATCATATATATGTATATATATCTTATAGGGTAAGTTTCAGCCAGATTCCTTGCAGAACATTTCAATTATCTATGTTCGTAGGCTCGTACTAGCCGATTTTATTATAAGATTACTCGTTTCATCAGTAATCCTTATCTCTTTCGGCTGTCTTATTGGCTGATCGTCCACCTATCCGTCCCCATTTTTCTTTGCTTGCGTTCATTTGTTCATTCACAATCTTACATTTGCACACAATTTATCGTGCTTCGTGTTGTGTAAGCGGGGCAGGTATCCCACTACTGACATTTTATGTGATTTCGTCGGTCACTTGTTTATCGATGACGATGGCAGCGTGTCGGTAGCTATATCGTTTCGCAAGAATGTCGTATCGAGAAGCTAATTAAAGTATAACTGATCGGTCGTTAATTTTGTTGCAGGGTTATTCGCGGACTCGTTGCGCGGGGACGATTGCAAAAGGAAGCACAATTGCAAATACTGCGGCAAGGGTTTCACCCTTTCTGGTCATTTGAGGAGTCATCAGAAGAGCTTCTGTTACTGGAATCCTAGGTCGACTTGCCACCAGTTACAAAAGAGCCGGCCGTTCTCCTGTGGCCAGTGCGGTGCCTGCTACGCGAAGCAGTCCCATTTGATTTTCCACGTGAGGCACGACTGCGGTAGGACACAGAAATGTCCCGTTTGCGGCAAGACGTTCCTTCACAGTAGCAGTTTGCGGAAACACCGTCAGCGGCCGCCTTGCAATATCCAAAATCGTTAATTGGCACACGGGGTAAGGAAACCGCTGTTACCTGGCAGTCGAATCTTTGTGCTGTTTCTGTCATTTCTTTGCGCGCAAATGCAAAATGCTTTAGCGTAAGACACACGAAACTTGCTTTTACAGAGAAACACGGGTAGTAGCGAATGGAACTTAAGAAGAGGACCAGGACTCTGATTATAAAGGCCTCGGCGTACTAGTGTTCTTGCACCCTAACCCCTGCTTTGCGATACTTAGATTCGCATCCGCTAATACTCGACTTGTTTTTAGGTGCCTTCTCGGAGAGTGCGCGAGCAGATACTTTCTCCCTTTAGTGTCGCTGTAAAGCTCCTTGTTCTCAGAGGCGATGAAGGAAGAGGAGCGTCACGGCGACGTTCGCTGGATGCGCTTTTCTTTTCGAGCAGTGAACAGTAGCTTGTGCATGAAAATTGTACACACTATATGTAATGCACTGAAATAAAAAAATAGGCGTGCGATTAGTTCCATCGCGAACTTTGTGCCCCCCCTTTTTTGCTTTATTATTCCTCCTTGTGCGTGGCAGTGTATGCGAGTATAGTGCGTTTCGTTCTTCCTCACGATCCCATCATCTTGTCTTTTATCAAATCTATTCAGGAGCTATTTCTTCTAAACAGTTCTTAGAAAGGTTTGCTCAATTGTTACAGTGTCAGTTAATTTTGGAATTGGTGGAACTTGTAGAAGGACGGCTCTTAGAAGGACGACTCGTAAAAGGACGTGTATCAACTACGCGATGATGGATTCTTCTTCGGACGAATCGGTCCACGAGAACAACAATGTATGTACTTCTCGCAAAGCCAACTATTTCTGCCATTCTTCGCGGTGCTGGGTAGCATTTCGATCCCGCTCCTCTAATGCTCACTAACGCAGGTGTATCTTGTTCTCAGGTGTTCAATTCAAGCACTTCCAGTCGCGCTGATGCTGGCACATCGTCCGTAGAGTTTCGCGATGAAGCCTTTGGATTTGAACGACAGGCGAGTGAATGGGTAGACACGCGCCGCGATACATCGGAGCCATTTCTATGCAGATACTGCGGAAGATCGTACTCCAGAAAGGAAAACATGGAGTACCATGTGAGAAACACATGTTTAAAGTTTCCAGGAGCGAGGGCCAATACGGACACGTCAAGGCCATTCGTGTGCCAAAAATGTGGCTGTAGATTTAGCGCGCAGAAGAGCCTCACGTACCACGAGAAGAACGTGTGCGAGCGGCGAGTTACGTGTCCTATCTGCTACACTAAGTTAAGAGGGAGCAAAGTTCCGATGCGGCATTTGCAAAATTGCCAACGGAAGGCCGAGGCGAAGAAATCGTACGAGCGGTCGGCGAGGCTGTCGCCAGTATTAGCCGTGATACCAGGGAACTCGGCATCTCCATAGTTTTGTTCCTCGTGTGCATAGTTTCTTAATTCTAACTGGTAGATTCTAAGTAGCCGTGTTCTTCTAAAGATTCGCAACAGGCATTACTAGGTCTTCGTCTCGCGTTTCAAGTAACATCGAAGTTAGAACGTTCCTGCCTTCTTTTTGCATAAAGTAAGAAAATATATTTTTAGTTTCATGTAATAATCTGTTGAATAAAGTCGTTTTTCATTTTTCTATATGCCCTGTCTCCCTTCGAACCTCCAACATAATTCCATTCGTAATTGTCGGTGCTCGACCGCGCGCGCCAGGGTAAGGTTGTTCGAGTTTTAGCGTCGCGTTCGGAATAATCGTAGAAAGAGGTTTGGAATGGGAGGAATATGAGCCTCGAGGTCCGTCGTGCAACGTTACTCTTTGGTGCGAAAGTTTGTCGGAGTTTAAAGTGCGACCGCGAACGACTACGTTATTTAATGTAAGCCATAGCAAATAAAAGCGAAATTGAATGGTGTCATCGAAGAATTATCATAATTGCGATGAAAGGGATAACAGTAACAGCTGCTTACGTATACTTCATTCTGCGTTCATCTCCCTACTGTCTTTCTCTCTTTCGCTAGTTTCTACCTGTTTTCTATCGCGTGTTTCCGTAATTTAGCGGTTTATGTCGTCCAGAAGTGGTGGAAATTCGAGAAAGCGGGCTCAGGAAGTAATACCTTTACACAGAGGATCGATCGATTCGATTAATGGCAGAATAGGTGAAAGAGGAGGACGCGCATTCGGATAATCGGAGCATGGGCGGAAGTGTATTTCTCTGCATGTCGTCCTGCTCGCCGGTCCTGCTTTGCATCCACTAACCGGCAACAAAAATTCGATTCTTTTTCTAGATTCGATGTACGGGCAGTTACACCCGTCTGTTATTCGAACTGAAACGATGGCAGAAGAGGGTTCTATGCCGAGGGAAGCGTATCAGCCTAGAAGGAATTCTGGCAAGGATGCAAAGGACGAATCCTTTTACTACGTGAATGCTGATTGTCGTCAGGAGCCGGTACATTCTGTTCCGGCGGCACATTGGCCCGATAGTGTACTCGTTCGCAACATCACGGTCAGGAAAAAGTTTCACTGTCCGAGGTGTAACAATGGCTACACCAGGCTCTCGGACATGAAAACTCACTGTCAGTTTCAATGCGGCAAGGAACCGCGATATCAGTGCCCGTATTGCACGAAGAAGGCTAAGTTTTCTTCTAACATGTACGTCCATGTACGACGAGTGCACAAGGACGAGAAACTGCACATCATTGATTTGTACAAGCAGCTGTCTAGAGTCAGTCGTTAACGTTTTCGATATAGATAAAAGCAATCGCGAGGGAATCAACAAGATGGGAGAGAACGAGAGATGGAAAACGCTGCTAGACAAAACAAGAGGAATGGACCACTGTGTACGGCGGGCATGTCTTCTTCCTATTTTATAAAAAAATAAAAAGAATGTTACTCGTATCAAGTATCGTAAAGTATTAGGCTACGGCCTGATAGGAGAGACTTGCTTTTTTTAGGTCTGCGAACATCGTATATCAATAATTACATTTTTCAACATTAACGTTACGCTATTTTAGCACACACACACACGCATATACACCGTTTTCATTATCACCCTTCCGTATATTTTCCTATTCCTTTTATTGCTTGTTCAATTTCGTGTGTACAACGATGAACGGTGAAGGGTGAAGCCAGTCACCATTCTTCATCGAATAGTTCACTCGCGTACCAGGAAATGGAATAACTATGATGATCTCAATCTGGGTGTCCATTTGAGAGAATCTGGCCATCGAAGGGAACCTGCTGATGTGTTACGGTCTGACGCAAACCTCGTGGCAATTTCATCCTGAAATGGACACCTAGCATCGACACCCTGTCGACTGTCTCCGATTTGCATTGTTCAGTATTTGTCACGGACTTGCTATGAATAAAGTATCCTTCGAAAGTATCCCCCGTAGCCGAACGAGTTTGTTATTTGCGAAATCTCGGTCCCCTTATCTTCACGTTTCGTTAGCATGATTGTTGTCACAAAATAGCAATGCCCTTTTTTCCCTCCGTCGCCCGCGAGGATTCCGACCGCGACGTATAATATCGCCGGCATCCGTGAATCGAGAAATTCTGGCTGTCGGAGAGTAGAGATTGCGCGTTTTATTTCGCGGAGAACATACGTTGTCCGTCGTTCGATCGGCCCATCGTACTGACCAATCATTCAATTTTTCCAGGTCTCAGACAATTTGCCAGACCACGAATGTTACTGAACGCGGAACAGAGTGGCAGGCTTTACAGGAGGTTCGCGCCAATCGGTCGGAAATATCCTTGCAGCAATTGCTCGAGCGTTTTTGGGCAGGAACGAAGTCTACTCACTCATTTGAGATACGAGTGCGGTCAACCGCCACGGTTCAAGTGTCCGTACTGCGATCTGATCTCGAAGAAGACGTCCAATATACAGAAACACATACGCCGGAAACACGTGGGCAACACTGTCTACGTCCTGGACATTTGTCGACTCTCGAACTGGTCCATTTAAAGTGTCTCGCATCCTTCAACGAATACTTCCATACGACACTGCTTGTATTTATAAGCAAATATGTTACGGACCCTTGCCCTGATTTATCGATTACCATCGCAAGTGTCCTCGCAATAAAACGATTTACAAACTAACTCCTCGTGGTCAGCTTTATACTTGGATGAGTGAGATGGGGTGAGAGTGAAACGCGGGGGTAGATTGGGGTGTCTTCGCACAGTGTTCGTTTAGAAAGAAATTTGCCCGGCGTAATGATCATTTTATAGTGTTTTCAACTTCTAAACGCTAGAAAAGGGTATCTCGAGTTCGTAGAAACCGAAGTCGCAGTCGTTGCGGACAGTTTGTACGACGCATCGATCCGGAACAGGAAAGTAGCGCACAGAACTCGGGCACGTTCGTGTATTCGGATAGTTGTAGAAACAAAGAAGCAAGCACTTGTCCGTGGATCACTCGATACACACTGACCTATCTCTTTGCGACACCTTCTTTTGATTGCAGACCAGCCGTTTACCTTCAAACTTCGAACAGGCGGGCGAAACGCGCTCATCACGCCGTTCCCGCTGCAACGGGTTGCCAGCGTCATGTTCCCGTGTCCGAATTGTAGCAGCGTTTTCAATCGGAAGTACAATTTGCAGAAGCACCTGAAGTACGAATGCGGCCAGTTACCGAGGTTCAAGTGCCCTTACTGCGAGTACCGTTCGAAGAAAACGTCCAACATACAGAAGCACATACGACGGAAGCACGTGGGCAAAACTGTCCACGTGCTGGATATTTGTCGACTCTCGAGCTGGTCCACTTAAAGTGTCATCCTTCAACGAATACTTTCGTGCGACACCGCTTGTATTTATAGGCAAATATATTACGGATCCTTGCCCGATTTAGCGATCTTCATCGCAGGTGTTCTCGCAATAAAACGCTTTACAAAAAATACCTCCACGTGGTCAGCTTTATACTTACACGAACGAGAGAGGGAGAGAGAGATAGAGAGAGAAAGAGAGAGAGAGAGAGTGAAACGCGTGGGTACTTAGGGTAAAGGGGCGTCTTTACACAGCCTTCGTTTAGAAATTTGCCCGGCGTAATGAGCATTTTAATGTTTTCAATTGCCTAACGCTAGAAAATCATCCCGAGTCTGTAGAAACAGAAGGTCGCAGTCCTTGTGGACAGTTGATTACGATTCATCGATCCGGAACAAGAAAGTAACTCACAGTAAACGGCACCTTCGTGTATCCAGATAGTCGTAGAAACTAAGAAGCAAGCACACTTGTCTGCGGATCACTCACGGCACACTGACCTATCCCTTTGCGATACTTTCTTTTGATTGCAGACCAGCCGTTTATCTTCGAACAAAACGCGATGCCGTCATTCGCGCTGCACCACGTTGTCAACGCCATGTTCCCGTGTCCGAATTGTAGCAGCGTTTTCAATCGGAAGAACAATCTGCAGAAGCACCTGAAGTACGAGTGCGGCCAGTTACCGAGGTTCAAGTGTCCTTACTGCGAGTACCGTTCGAAGAAAACGTCCAATGTCCGCGCGCACGTCCGCAGCATACATTTCGGTTGCACCGTTTACGTGATCGATTTGAGCGCAGCCTACGCCTAGCAGCCTTCGAATTTCCTTTCGAAACTGTCGAGCTTCAAGTACGATGTGTCGTCGTAAACTCCACGGATCGTTGGCAAACGACTGAAAGAAATGTGGTGTGTACGTTAGGGGTTCATCGAGAGTTCGCAATGTTATTCACACGTCGATCTTTTACGACGCAAGCTGTTTCGCCTACTTTTGTAGACAGACAAAATAAAGTTTCCTTTCGTCGGAAAACATTGTGCTCGACCAAATTCGTTCCATGAAATTCTGTCGCGAACAGACCAGTTTCTTGCAGATCTGCAACGCTTGACGCCCTTTTAACACGCTGCCCCAGAGACAGGTGGAGTCGCAAGATCGGCACGACGACGAGCTTTACTTCTCCAGGAATTACGACTGGAAGAACGATTTGTATACGCTCTTGATAGGAGACTATGTTTAGTCATATAGTCGCGGTTTTCTCTATGACTCTTCTATTATGCGAGGAAGACGTCGATGCGTTGCATATACTCTTTAGAAGTTTGATCACTGGAAGATACGGATCTAGAAAGAAAATTGGCCCAGGTTGTCAAGATCACGACTTTTATACGAGAGCACGTCGGTACACATACATACATAGCCTATTTTTTTTTCTGACCGTGCAATAAAATATTAATCACGATCCGAGAAACGATCATTTCTTCTTTCCTCCTTCTCTTCATGGAAGATAGCTCACGGCGGATGTCTCGAAGATCGACAACCGAAGAAGGTTTGGCTCTTATTACGTTCCGCCTTTCACACCCCTTTCCCTCTGTACGCAGGTGATCTCGAAAAAATACGAACAAATCTGACGAGGGTGTCGCGTGTTTGTTTCTGTTTCAGATTTAAATTATCGCGTGTTCGCTGGAGTACAGATGACGTCTGAAGATCTTGTCCCTCAACGATTTCAGCACGGACTATCGAGAAGCACCACGATCATTCTACCCTCCGATTCCTCCAGAATACTTTCCAGAAAGTTTCCCTGCAGCAATTGCAGCAGCACCTTCAGCAGAAAGGGCGGGCTGTCGTACCACCAAAAGTTCGAATGCGGCCAGAAGCCGCGGTTCAACTGTCCCTACTGCACCTATCGCGCAAGGCATATTTCGAATGCCCGTCGACACGTGCGAAAATGCCATCCAGGGAGAGACGTGTACATCGTTGACCTTTGCCAGTTGCAGCAGCGTCCCGCTTGAAGGTACATTTGCTGAAAAGCCGAAGGGTTGCGCCAAAACGCGGGGAGCTCCCCGTTCCCTCGCCGATCGACGTCCATCCAAGAGAAAGGTGGTCATAACGTACGTCGTTACTGTAATGGCATTCGATTTCCCGCCTATTCAATACTCTCTTGTTAACGGTCCTATCTTGTGCCAACACGTTTTACTTAGCCGACAAGGATTTATCGAAACCATGTCCCATGCTATTTTTGCCTATAGCGCAACATAGAAACGTGAACTTGTGTGTACTTCCGATGATCATGCGGACACATTAACAAATATACAAAGTTGAACCGATCAACCCGGGAGTTGCGTTTACCCTTTCCCTATTACTCCCGTTACTCGACAGGCGATTACCGTCGCATCGTCCGCACAGAGGTGAAAGAGACGTTCCTCCTGAAGGATTTGATCAGTCTCTTACGATCGAGTTTGTGGCGTGCAATCACGGAAACATGCACGATCACTGACATCAGCCTCGTATGGTTTCTGTTTCAGGCTATATTCCACCCGAAGATTTCGCGTACGCCGCAGCTGTCGGCAGGAGACGTCGGAGCTATCAGAAAGCCGGCGTTTCCGCGAGCTCGAGTACCGAGAGGCAAAAGTTTCCTTGCCCCACCTGTCCGAGCGTCTTCAGCCATAAGAACAATCTCTACTATCATTCCAAGTTCGAGTGCGGCCAGTTACCGCGATTTAACTGCCCTTATTGCGCGTACAGGACGAAGCACGTTTCGAATGTGCGCGCCCACGTGCGAAGAAAGCATCCTGGGAACAACGTTTACGCGATCGATATCTGTAAGATGTTGGAGGGCTGAAATCCTTCGTCGCATCTCACAGTCGCGATTTCAAAGTAATTCTAGTCTAGTCAAAGTTTGCGTATCGTCGAAACTACGAGTTTGATCCACTTGGACGTGATCTACTGCCAATACCCGTGCCGTAGCTATTTTCCTTTTCACTTTTCCAGACGATGATGCAGGTAAAGGTTGCATCTATTGATAAGGGACATCCCTCTGTTCCTATTTTTCCTCCCTACATATTTCTCTACCATGCGAATGCAATATTGTATGCGTGACGTCGACAGTGATCGTAGCCAGACAGCTTTCACGTGTAGAATTGATAAGTGACGTTTCTCTTGTACACTGTATCTCGCAATAAATATACAGTACGTGGTCTCTTACGAAACTTGAAGCAACCTTTTCATATTTGTACGTTCTCGTACGTTTCTTCGGTCGTCGAATATCTTAAGAACGGTCTTCCATTTATTTACGAACGCTTTGCAGCTCTGAATATTTGGAATCGGACGATATACAGCGTGCGGGAGACGATACAGAAGTCTACGTCGTCGATCTAATGGATCCGCAACACGTAAAACGGCTTTCCTTCCATTTGGTTTTTGAAACTCGTTGCAGTACACGTTGCGGATAATCGAGCCGCGCAAAAGCGGTGGCTGTGTTTCCCTTTACAGAGGCGAGCGTCCTCTTTCAATTACAGATTTATGCTTCACTAATAACAGAGATCATTCCACTTTTGTACATATTCTAACTGCTCGAACTTTTCTGTTCGCAGGCGCTCACGGCCTACTATGGGCTCTGCGTTATCCAGAGGGTCGTTGCTGCATCTACGAAGATGTACGAAACGACCAGAGTAAAAGTTATCGGTGCCCCAAGTGCGGCAACGTCTTCACGCGGAGGAATAATCTCTACAATCATTTAAAGTTCCAGTGCGGTCAATTGCCTAGATTCAATTGTCCATATTGTTCGTATCGCACTAGACATTCGTCGAACATCAGGTCCCATATACGTAGAATGCATCCTGACCAAAGGGTGTACGTTATCGATGTGCACAGCAAACAAGAGAAACGCGATTCGCAGTGAAGCTTTCCGGTGCCTTTACGCGTGGTGTAGCGTAAGTGTGTAATAAATTCTACTCGAGGCTTCTGTGTATCCCATACTTTCGTTACTGGCTACCTTTAACCCTTTCGCCTCTTATCTTCTGCTCCATTTGATCGTGGAATCCTCTTACCAACTGTGAATTCCGCATATAGGTATTAGAAATTTATAGAGGTTTATTACTTACGTAGCCTAGACTGTATTTACAAGTTCATCATTTCTGTTCACGTAATTCTATTGTAAACAAAAAAAAAATGTATCAATGTTTTAATAAATCTCTTATGAGATTTTCTACTAAAAGAAAAACCGAATGCGAATATGGTAATATGACGGTAGCGTCGGAAGCGCGAAGCGACACAAAAGCGAACGGGTCTATCGCTACAAGACAACTTCGTCTGTTCGTTTGTTTCAGACTGGATGTGGTCGTACGGCGATTCTGGAAGAGCAAATAAATGCAGGAAACCGCGAACTGCCGTTTACACCTGTCCGAAGCAGTATTGCGGCAAGTCGTTCAATTGGAAAGGAAATTTGAACAGGCATTTGAATTACGAGTGCGGTATCCAGCCACGCTTCAAGTGTCCCTATTGCGAATATTGTTGCAAAGCAAAGGCGGACGTGAATAAGCACATAGTGAGAAGGCATCGCGGTTCGGTCGTTTACGTGATCGATTTGTTCGACAAGTCGCTTTTCGGCTCCACGACGACGAGCTCGATCCGTTAGATCATCTTCCCATCGATGCGAGCCTGAACTTTGTACTTTCATTTTTAATAAAATCGTTCTCTTATCCAGCTTTTGCGCGGCATTTATTACACGCGCATGTCCAACCATCGATGTTCCGTCAATGGTGCGTGCGATAAGTAGGATGTGTCTGATCGCGAACGATGCGTTCTTTTTCAGGGCACGTGGCGCGGACGAGCCGTCGGTGCACCAATTGGTTCACGCAACCCCGCAAGTTTGTCTGCCCGAATCCGAACTGTCGGAGCGTTTTCGCTTGGAAGAAGAACCTGGCTAGTCATTTGCGATATCAATGCGGCCAACAGCCTAGGTTTAAGTGTCCTTACTGCGACTACGCGTGCAAAGTGAAGGCTGACGTGCGAAGACACGTGAAAGCTAAGCATAAAAACAAGGACATCAATGTGATCGACATGTTTCAATCGCGGATGGTCGCTCGATGAATTCATCCGTGAATTCACTTTACAGGCCCTTGCAACAGTTAGAGTACAATAAAAAGAAGAGACTTGTGTATGTATATTTTATTGTCGAATGTAGTCGTATGACAGAGGAATCGCTGCGTAGATATAGTCAAGGTACGAATACTCGCGAAGGAGTTTTCGGTCCATCGTTCGTCCGGACGATTCTATTGAAAACTTGGAGGGTCGTCGTCGTTTTTTTTTTAGTAATTGTCGTAGTTGCACGCTCGAGACTGATCGCCGACGATCGATATGCGACTAATGGTTATGGTTCGAGGAATTGTGCGCGAGTACCTTGCTACGGTTTCTGTTTCAGTTCGCCGAGGCTTCCGTCCGTCGCGGAACAGGCCGAAGAAATTCTGCTGCCCCAATTGCCCGAGCGGGTTCACCAGAGAAACGAACCTTCGGAGGCACGTGCGATACGGATGCGGCCAAGGACCGAGGTTCAAGTGTCCCTACTGCGAGATGCGCTCCAAAGAGATCTCGAACGTCTATAGACACATTCGGAGCCAACATAGAGGAATGCGCGTGTTCCTCATCGACGTCGCCACCAATAGACAGTTTTACGCGCGAAAGAATTAATAGCAATAAAGCCTTGATCGAAAACGTGCAAGGGTGGTCGTCGTTTCTTTTTCTTTTTGTCTCTATGTCGTGGCTGTTGCCCGCTCCGGATTAATCGTCGACGATCTGAGCGCGACTAATGCTGCTGGTTCGAGGACTGTGTACGATTGTCTTGCTGCGCTTTCTGTTTCAGTTCGCCGAGGCTATCCCGTGTTGCGGGGCAAGTTGAGGAAATTCTGCTGTCCCAATTGTCCGAGCGAATACGCCAACGTGTCGAGCCTTCGGAGGCACGTGCGATACGGATGCGGCCAAGGGCCAAGATTCAAGTGTCCCTACTGCGAGATGCGCTCCAAAGAGATCTCGAACGTCTATAGGCACATCAGGGGCCAACATAAAGGACAGCGCGTATTCCTCATCGACCTCCCCACGAACAGACATTTTTACGCGCGAAAGAATTAATCGGATCGCGCTCGACATGGAAGAAGGACCATTTTATCGAGGTCAGCACAGCATTGCTTTGTTCACAGTCCAAGTTCGAGCTGTGTCGAGATTTCGTGTGCGTTATGCGTGCAATAAACGTTGCATCGTTCGAGGCGTCGAGAAGGCTTTACGCTTTAAACCGCAGCGCTCACCGTTCCAGAAGGAAATATCTTTTCTATGCCGCCGGGTGTCTTGTGCGAATTTTTCCCTGATTTCTCCTTCTTTTTCTTTTTCTTTCGAAGCTTCTGTGGTTCTCGATAATCTTGTTGCGCCGCGAATGCGGGATTGCGTTTCATCGCGTTGCTCCGTTTGTGCTTCCAGGTGTGATCTATCCTCCGACAGCGACGAACTTTCACTGTCGCATCGATCAGAGGCAGCTGCCGGAATCGCCGCACAGCTATCGTCCATCGCCCACGAAGGGAGGATTCACCGATAACGATAGGTCAGTCAACCGATCCGGATCGTTTCGTCGTACGCGCTCTTTGCTTTTCGCTCACGATCACGATCGTGATTGCGATTCTGTGTCAGGTATTCGTGCCCAAAGTGCCAGAGGAGTTATCAGCATTTGCACCACATGTTACGCCACCGCAAGTTCGAGTGCGATAGTCCGCCCAGGTTTCAGTGTCCCTACTGCGGAATGAGGAGCAAGCAGTCCAACAACGTTTACAAGCATATACGCGTCAAGCATCCAGGATCGAAGCTGCAAGTCGTCGTGCTCCATTACGAGCAGCAATGAGCGCAGCGACGCATTTCGAGAATTCCCTTATATTTTACAATAAAACGCGATCTGTTGCAAAAACGGAGCATTCTTTCCCACTTTGGTACGCCATGACCAGTGCCCTCTAAGCTTATCCACAAAAGGCCGTTCGTTCGTCAGTCGTATAGAATCGTGATTAATGTGTCGCAATCGTTTTGCAGGTTGAAAGTCGTTGGGACATCAGCGATCGCCTCCGATGTAAGAAGGGGGATAGCGCGGCCAGCCGCTGGGTTCTCGACAGCGTCGCGAATCTCGCGGATGGAATTCCTACATATGTCTTTTCTGCATACCCAGCTTCAACAGAGCGTTTGCAATCGCTTTACTCGTTTGTCCGTAACTCGACAAGATATCGCGCGTGTGCGCATGTGTTGTTTGTGTATGCGTGTGTGACTGCAAGCGCAACACTCGAGTCCTGACCCGCATAGATACCGTCTCGTCCGTCGTGTCTCCGCCTGTTCATCAACGCGATCTTTCGCCCACGCGAGTATCGGTCACGCGTCGCAAAGCGTGGAAAAGATAGCGACGCCTTCCAATCGTACTTGCGCGCAGAGGGTAGATCTCGATCCCAGCTCCAAAGTGAAATGATTACGAAACCAGCTAACCGACCGCTTTCGCATTTTGTTTCCAGCCTTTCTGCAGATGCTGCCGTTACCCTGGCTCGAGGACAAGTACCCAGGCCGAGGCCCGAGAAAGAGCAAGGCTCGGTTTCCCTGTCCACGTTGTCGAAAGAGTTACACGACCAAGAGCGCGGTGACGGCGCACTTCAAGTACGATTGCGGAAAGCCGCCGCGCTTCCAGTGTCCCTACTGCGGCAAGCTGAGCAAGAAGAAGTTCAACGTTCAGGATCACATTAGACACAAGCATCCGTCCAAGTCGGTCATCTGTAACACATTGTTCTAGGATGTCCATACTATCAGTGTCTTTTGGTGTCCTACAATCGTTCCGCTCGAAGGCGCGAGCGAATAAGAAAAGTTTAGGCATACCGGAGGAACCGAGTGCCGTCGTTTTCCATGTAAAGTCGGCGAAGTGTGTGCGACTTTCCTTTCAGAAAATAAAACGATGTTTTTCTGTCGGCGAAGCGAAAATAAATGTTGTCGATGGGGTGTTACGGTTTTATTCGAGGCGAGTAACGTCGGGTTCCTTCGCGGTGGCCAGCCCGCGCTGCTACCTTCTTACTTCCTCTTTGCATGAACCCGGCCTGTGTGTCTTCGCTTTGCGTCTAGATTATAAGACGGTGTCCGGCGAAGCTCGTCGAGGGATGGCGATACCGCGATTACCGTGATACGATGTTTTGCAGGTTCGGCAGTGCAACCGATCGGCGCCGTTCTTCACGTGGCCCGCACGAAGAAGAAGCTTACGAGGAAACGGGACTCGCTGTACGACGCGTTCAGCGGAAAATTTCACTGCCCCGAGTGTAACAACGGCTACGGCAGGCGGGACACTATGCTGGCCCACTTTAGATACGAGTGCGGAAAGGGGCCGAGATACAGGTGCCCCTACTGCTCCATGTGCAGCAAGAAATCGTCGAACGTTTATCAGCATATCAGATGCGTACATCCGCTGGAGCGGGTCACGACCATTAAACTCTTTTGAGCTGTCGACTCCTTCGGTACGGTTCGAACGAATAAAACTCCTACAGAAGAACCTGGCTGTCGTCTCTCTCTTCCGTTGGTCCTGCACCGACTATCCCTTCCGCGCTTTCAACAGCGGCGATGCAGCGACATCGTCCTGGTCCATTTTCTAGAACGTTACGAATAGTGCGGGGGCCGATATAGCGAACGTTCCTCGGATTAAAGCTATTCCTTTCGACCTGTCTCGTTTCAGACGGCCAACCGTGGGCGCCGGGAGACGCGAAGGATTTCATCTGTCGGATCTGCACCAAGAGATTCAGTCACAAATCGTCACTGAAGAGACATCGTCTTCACGAGTGCGTCGGTGCCCAGCCACGCTACGCTTGTCCTTATTGCGGAAAGCGGAGCAAATACACGACCACGATCTATCGACACGTAAGGAGGTTTCATAATGGCTCCGAAGTCATGACGATTCTTCTCTACTGACCGCCCTCGAGCTTTTGTAGGCTTTGCGGCTCGCCGTACTCAGCGTAGCGAGTAGACGGGCAGCTCCGAAACGGACTCGACTCTCGAGCATCTATGTACTCGTGACAATAAATGAATAAGAAAATGTTGGACCAGTCGAGGAAGAATTTTGTGCCCCCCCTTTAGAAGGCGAACACCCGCCACCCTTCTTGTCCCGTTAAACGCTTCCGACAGCAACGGGACCCTCCTCCCTCGCCTCCCTGCGAGAGATCATTCAACTTTGACGCTCCGCCAGTCGCTTACCTTTAGAACACGCCGCCGTGCTCCCGTTGCTGGGACGTCGCGTTCCCCGAATGCGGCGCAACACCTCCGTCCGCAGAGGAGATGAAATTTGCTTCCACTTCTCTCTAACGGTCCGTCCTCCTCTCTTTTTCTGTTTGCAGACTTCAGACCGGTTGTCCTGGGAAAGTTCCACGGTGTCGTTCGAAGCTCTCGGCACATGCTGAGGCTACAGACGTCCCTTAATCGGCGTGGCTTTCCATGTCCAAGGTGCGACCGCACGTTTCACACGTCCGGCGGCATGAGCCGCCACTACAGACTCGAGTGCGTCGATCTACCGCGTTTCAAGTGTCCGCATTGCGATATGCGCAGCAAGTATACCCAGGCCGTGTACAGGCACATTAGAGCCAAGCACCGCGACATGGAGCTCAGATTCGTCAAGCTTTACTGAGCCGTCCCCGTTTGACGCTTGTAAACCGATAGCGCAATTGTGTATCCGCGAACGGACGATATTTCTTGCCCGACACTGCTGCGACCAATATTATACTACAATTGTCGTCGTCATTGTTATATCGAATCTACCGTGTGGGACCGCTGTGTGGTCCGGTGAAGTAAATTGTATGCTTTTATTCGTACGTTCGGTGTAAGAACAATATTAACCGCTTGGCTGTTTTATCGTACACTCCTGTATAGTTCATTATCGGAGAGCCAGTGTACGGAGCGTGTAGAATTTTGATCACGACGATGGAAAGAAAGAAAAGAAAGACACGTGCAAAGGTAACGATCGCCTTCTTTCATACGCTTTATGTATCTCCTTTTCCATGCGCTTCTTTGCCTACCGTTTTATGGTTTTCACACGCGTCAAGCAAATGCACTTGCCGACAACGATCGCTCATCGTTTCCTTTCTCGCGCGAGCATCGCCGGGCAACAGCTACAGCGATGTTGGACGCGTGAAGCTTTTTGTCCCCCATGTGCGGAAAAGCGGGCGCGAATTTTCTCGCACATCGTGCCGCGAAACGCTCGAATATTGATATCGAATCCGTGCTTTTGCAGGTAGGCAAGCAGCAAATCATCACGGTTGGTTCCAGCTTCCTTGTCGCACGAACGATTTCCCGTCGAAAGGGTGCTCGCTGCGATCTCGTTGCAACCCCCACGAGACACGCTTCCGGTGCACGTACTGCGATTACGGCTCGAAGTATAGCTCGAACGTCTACAAGCACGCGCGAAGGGTCCACAAGGAGATGCCGCTGTTCAAACCCCGTCGGCTGTGCTTGCGATGAGAAACGGTCGGGAGAAGCGACAGGACGAGAGACGGGGTGCGGTGTCGCGAGGCGGAACCACGAGTCGTTTCGTATCTCTGTAATCGCTCGTTATATTTCTTCTTTGCCCCGCTGAAGCAATAAAATCGATCCACTTCATTCGATCGCTGCAGGAGTGTCAATCATTTTGTCGCGCGCCTAGATACGCGAAGGAGGAAGCATCCAGTCGAGAAAAGTATGACGTTGCTGCGAATCCAAAATTTACTTTCCGAACTCCCCGAAGTCCGTCGCCCGAACGGCTAACAGTCTCACTCACGAGGCCCGTGATCTGCTTGTATTTTCCAGATTTCATCAGGCAGTCGGGACTGGGGCAGGAAGATCATCTTCAGAGATACTTTTGCCCGAGGTGCTGCAATTCGTACAGCAAGAAGGCGAATATGCTGACCCATTTTAGGTACGAATGCGGCAAGGAACCGCGGTTCCAGTGCCCGTACTGCGGTAAAAGGGACAGAAAGTCTTCGAACATCTACAGACATATCCGGACGTATCACAAGGATAGCAGAATTCAAGCCTACAAGCTCTACTGAATATCGGAGGATCGGCGGCCACGATCGCCGCGTGCACTTCGAAACCGCGCGTAATCGAGGCCGAAACAAAGTTGTGAGATTGCGTCTCTCTGTACAAGATTACGAAAATAGATGTGTTCCTTGCCCAAGGAGGATATCGTCGCCGTACTCCCTCTACCCGTTCTCTTTCTCTCGGCCTCTCTTTGATTTTTCTTTTTTTTTTTCTATATTCGATGCAGTTCTAGTTTGCGCGAGCGTTTCGGACCCCGTGAGTACCGAGGGGACTGGGTGTCTTGGCTCGCGCTTAACCGCCCTCGTCCCTTGGCTTCTTCACGTAATTTCGTTTCGGCTGTACGTTATACTCTGTTTCTTTCACTCTCATCTCCGTTTGGTAGCGGCGCTCGTGCTTCGCTATTGGCTAATCGCCGCGTCTGTTTTGTTGCTTTTAGGCCGGCTCCCCGCGATGCCTTACGACGCCGGCATTCTGGACACGCTGAGAGCTGACATAGAGTACAGAGTCGGACGGGACGCGATCAAACACGAAGACGGTCCCTTCTGGAACTCCGGCAAGATGTCCTATCACTGCCCGAGATGCAACGCTGGCTACACGTACAAGAAAACCCTCAAGACTCACATGAAGTACGACTGCGGGAAGGAGCCAAGATTCAGGTGTCCTTACTGCAACAAGCGGGACAAGTGTTCGTCGAACATTTACAAGCACGTCCGAATGCGACACGATGGGATGCCTGTGATCGTGCACAGAAACTGAGCTCGTCGTACGTCCTCTGCACCGATTCGCTTCCATTACACGTACTCTATCGCGTCCTCCCCCCGTGCTTTTTCGATCCCCGAGTTATCGTTAAACGACTAGTCTAGATATCTGTCGTGCATTTTCGCGAACCCCAAGTTCCTATGATAGAAGAAACGATGAGAGAGGAATGTGTGCCGAGCCCCGAGAGTGACCAACAACCCACCGGCGAGTGGAGATTAGATGCGAAAGCCTGGAGCCCCGATGTATCGTTTGCTTCAATAAAATTCTGAGACGTTGAACCCAAAATCCGAAAGTATTTCACCAATACTCGCAACGATTCTCTTTTCCCACCAAAGGGGAGAGAAAGAAAGAGAGGGAGAGAGTGAGCCAGGGAACGCGAAGAGTATCACCGCAGCGCGCACGACCTTTCCTTTGTCCGGTTATTCTACTTTGTTATTTCTGTTCTCAGCGTGGTAGCGATTATAGTCGAGCTTGCCAAATCCCGCGTTAGATTCGTTCGCAGGTCGCGTTCGAGACGTTTTGCATAGTTTGGGTAAACAAAAAAAGAAGCTGGCAGATCGATCAGCGCAGGACTAACGGTCCTGATTCTTTTCAGATGCACGGCTACTGATGTGGCCGAACGTGAGGGTGCAATCCACGGTCTCCAGTCACATCTGCCCAAAGTGCAACGCAGGTTTCCGAAGGATGTGGGACCTTGTGAGGCACAAGTGCGGCCAGACCCCTAGATACGCGTGTCCGTATTGCCATAAGAAGGACAACTCATCCTCGAACGTTTACAGGCATATCAGACGATGGCATCCCAAATTGCCAGTCGGTGTGAATAAAATGTTTTGAACGGTGCGAGAAACTGTTAGTCAAGTATTGGGAATTAGCGTGCGGTGCGCGTGCACTGCACAAACTGCGATCACAGTGCACTCGATACGCAATTGCCGCCTTTCCTTTAGACAAATCCTGCGAGCTCTATGGATTCTCCGTGGTGTGAACGCGCTTGAGTTTGTTTCTTTCGTAGCACGCGAAGAATACGCAAATATGCGGTGCGCGAGGAGCCATGCTCGGTTCTATTTCGACCCCGGCCTTTGCTACATACCCTGCCTGTGTTTTAATTTTCAGAACGGTTCCCCTCGTCGTCTCGCTCGAACACGGCCCAGTGTTTGCTGTGCGGCAAGACGTTCCTCAAGCATAGGGACTTGTCCTTCCACTTGAAGCAAGCGTGCGCTGAGAAACGCCAGAATCGCAGCGTGAAACGCGCGGCGGCTCTTCTCTGCGTCGCCGATTTGGACTGCGACCGATGCGGGAAGAGGTTTAAGAGGCGGAAAGATCTCAATTACCACGTTCGTCATTTATGCGGAATGAAAGGGATCCAGTGCCCGTACTGCGACAAGCGTTACACGTACACCTCTAACGTCAAGTATCATATTAGGCGGTATCACAAGGGAAAGGAAGTCTATTACAATAAACTGTTTTAAGCAGCGACAAGGCTGCACCGTTTCCCCTGCTTCGGTTGCCCTACTATGCGCGTGATACTTGGACCGTTTTACTCTAGCAGAATGCAAGGTCGAATTCACGGGATCTGTTCGTCGTCATCGTTACCGTTAGTACATCGCCGAGCCTGGGACCAGGCTTGTCCGTTCCGATTGCTCCGCCATGAGAAATGTAATGTTTGCCAGCATTAAAGTCTTCATGAACTTACAGCTTTCACTGTTATTCTCTTATCCTGCGTGATCCGCTGGTTCGCCTCGTGTCTCTTTTCATCTTCGAGCTGAACGTATCGGTTCTCATTGTTCTGTTTGCAAACCACATACTCTTGTTCACTGTTTCCGTGTATCTTTCCGTGGCTCTATCCCCGATTAACCGTCGTGTGCCTTAATTTTTTCAGGTAATACCAGAGGGGAGCACTTTTACAAATGGAACAACCCCGATTCCGTAAACTGTATGCCGGAGCTGAAAAGCCTGATGAACGGGTACAGATATTACCCGAACGAGCGTAAGAGGTTCGAGTGCCTGAACTGCGGCTGTCGTTTCACTCAGAAGACCACGATAACCAGGCATCTGCGGTACTTTTGCGGCCAGGGGCATCGCTACCAGTGCCCTTACTGCGATATGAAAGCGTCGTGCTCGTCTAACATTTATAGACATGTTCGATCTAGGCATATCGGTTATCAGGCTCACGCCATTAAGCTCTTCTCCCCGATAAATCCTCGTAGCAGCATGTGAGCCCGACAGGGTTGGAAGAACGGAGCGCGGTCCTAGATACTTATAATAGACACCGAGAGGAGCGGATCCAAAGTGAAACGACGCGACATTAGCAACGTAAGGAAGTGTAAGATTTTTCACAATGTTCATCGACGGAAAATATATGTGTCTTTCTGTATCAGTGTCTCTGATCGCATTGTTCCTTCGGTAAATCGTCCCATATACCAGCCGCAGCTTTTCTTCGTCGACGTCTCGACGAGGATTTTGCCAGTCGAGTACGGTTCGCGATGTTCTCCGTCGCCGATCCGGGAACTAAACGGACCGCCTTCGAGCCTCGAACTTAATTTTTTCTTTACCTTCTCTCTGTATGCCTGGGCCGTCGTTCTCCATGCCGTATCCTTAACTAACCCGCTAACTCGTTTCTTCGATCTTTCAGGTGCTTGCCAGACCGTTCCCAGGAGGCGACGGAAAGTCTACTCCGTGGACAAGAGTCACTATTGTCCGCGTTGCAATCGTGGCTTCACCTTAAAGAAAAACATGACGCGGCATCTGCGTCACGAGTGCGGCATGGCACCGAAATACCAATGCCCCTACTGCGACAAGCCCTCCAAGTTTACTCAGAACATTTACGCCCACATCAGAAAGTATCATCCTGGTCAGGCGTTGTCCTTCAAACGGCTCTACTGAACCCGCCTAGAACTCTCCGTATTCGTGTGTTGTCCCTTCGTTCGTTAATGTCCCCGGACATGCTTTTAATAAAGTTTTCCAAACCAGAATTCTCGAGTGTGTTCATTTTGGAGGAACGTACACGCTATTTGAGGAGCAACACGCTAACCACCTTTACAATCTTGATTTCAGGTGTCGTCGATTGGAGTCGGAGAGCCAATCACGTTCTGGCCGATGATGCGTTTGCTTCAGCTGCCCCGATAGCGAGAGGCGATCATCGAAGCCACGTTTCCGTCTCTGGCCGACGTTTCGCGATAAACCTGTGCCATCACCTGTCCCGCTTCGTCTAGATCTTCGCGACCCGCTTTTTGTTCTTATAATTACGGCAGCGAATAAAGAAGGAACGATAACTTGACAACCGTATCTCTTTGCTTGACGTTTGAGAGTAACCGCTTGGCGCGAGCATTTCTTATCGCAGACTCTGGTCGCAGCACGACAGAGAATCTGTGAAATGACTGCTGTTATATGTGTCAGCGAGTAACGTTTGTCTCTGCTAATGTCACTCACCGAGAAAACTACCGTGTAATTTCCAGTGTTCAACCAGTCCGCGTTGCCTTACCTGAGCATCGCTGCGGCTCCGGATCGGCGGCGAACGCGCTACAGCGCCGGTGCGCTCCCGCCGGTGAACACAACTCGCAGAGGCAATTTCGACTGCCCGAAGTGTCACAAGACCTACAAGTGGTATCGGGGGCTTCACAGGCATTTGAAGTACGAATGCGGTAAGGCGCCGCGGTTCAAGTGTCCGCATTGCATGTACACCGGCAAGCACAGGTCGCACGTGTACTCGCACATCAAGAGCAATCACAGCAATCGGCCGATTTACGCTCTCGACATACAACAGAACTGAGCCTCGGCCGCTGTCCGATTATTCATTCGTCCCTCGTTGTCGCTTTCCGATAGCTTCCGTCGCCGATTACGTTTGCCCAGACGTTGTACATTTTTATTCGTAGCCTTTGTATAGAAAATAAATAATAACACCTCAGCGACAGAAAGGCCTCGCTTTGTCCATGTCCGACCGTCTACTTCTCCGCCACCCTCTACTTTAATTTATACACCCGCCCGCCCCCCGAACGTTATGCATCATTTATTGTTGGACAGTGTGAGGTAACGATAGAGGAAGGTTCCATCGTACCCCTCGACTCGGCCTAGTACCTAGTCGCTACGAATCTCGGAATCGAGTCTGCCGGCGACACGGCGGTTCACCGAAAGAGTTCAACGCGTTCGTCCGTCGAATCCTTCTCGACTAATCGCTCGAAAATTTCTCTGCTTTTCAGATTCGGAGACGTACAACGGGAGTCCGAAGTGGAACTACGAGCGACCGTCGCACCGTGGAAAACGACATCCCTGCCCGAATTGCTCCCGGACCTATAAACACCGTAGTCACATGATACGACATTACAAGTACGAGTGCGGGACGTCCGGCAGATTCGAATGCCCTTACTGCAACCATCTCCTACGCCAACGTAGCACCGTCTGGTCACATATACGGAACATTCATCCGGATTGCGAGCTCTTCTGCATCGACGTTGTCACGAACGCGAGAATCGCCCATCCAGGAGCCTACATGTCGGTGCTTTCGACGAATCTCTCTGTCCCCTTTCGCGTGTCCGGTCGCCTCTCGTTCCGTTCCACCGTGTTCCGTAACTTCTTTCGTTCTCAATGCGTCGAGGTGCGCCGGTCAACGTTGATCAGCTGCACGCGCGTTCTCCGTTGGTCTCGCGGATTGTACCTTACGGAATAAATGTTTTACACGAATTCCGAGGTTTGCTACTTTTTGTTGCTGGCGACGCAGTGCGACGTGTTTGCGTGCACACGAGTTCGAGAAAACGCGAAAGACCGTTCGGAGGGAAAGAAATGCATCTTTTTCTTTTATTTATTTCGGAGTAGACTCGTCGAGCCGGAGCAGAGATTAAGAGATTTAGACAGACGAGGGAAATCCTCGCGCGGTTCTGTGTGCGAGTCGAAAGAGCGGTGCGCCGTTTAATTAATCGTTTATTTCTCTCTGCGACTGTTTCAGATAGCGGACCAAGGGTGACGGGGCTCGAGCGATTTCACGGCCGTTCCGGCAGGGTGTTCACGATCGTCAGGCGAGAGGGGATGTACGAGTGTCCCAGCTGCCGCAATCTTTACAAATGGAAGAAGTCGATGCTGTCGCATTTACGGAATCAGTGCAGGCAACCACCGCGGTTCGAGTGCCCCCACTGTACAATGAAAAACTATCAAAAGTCGCACATAATTCGTCATTTACGCGTTCACCACCCTCAACTCGCGCAAATGTACTGGGACCGAAAGCTCGGCGGTTTCTTCCGACAGTAACCCGAACGAATCTCACCTTTTATCGATTGACCGATGTTTGCAATAAAGCTCCGTGATCAAACGAGAGAGGAAGGTTGATCCCATCCCTGACACATAGCCCGTCCCACGATCGACGCGCGTGAAACGTTCAAGCGCTTGCTTCCCCTTCATGGTTTCCACGATGCTTTTCGATGCGCGAGCTGCATTTTCCGACACTGTCTCGCAGCGAGCCTGCTTACGCGGCAAAAGCATCGTAAATGGGTGAACTTTGCGATTCGCCACGGGACGATCTATCTAGCGAGAGTTATTATACTCTCGTCCTATTCCTGGTCGACCGTCGAAACGTTTGTTCGACGGACTGGCCAGTCCTCGTAAGTTGTACAACCTCCACGGTCGCGGTTCGGAACATGCTGTTCAGTATTTACGTCTCCGTGTTTCAGGATACCACATTCTACCGCCGCCGCCGCACGGGCACAATCTGCTGATCAAGTGCCGGTCAGGAGCGATCGGCAAACGTTGTCACGAATCGAGCAAGAGCACGAAACGAAAGGGCTTGAAGATGAACGCCGCGGACAAGAAGAAACCGTTCCAGTGTCAAAAGTGCGGTCGCGGGTTCACCCTGAAGAGGAACAAGGATCGACACGTGAACTACGAGTGCGGTCACGAGCCAAGATTTCAGTGCCCGTACTGCGGCCTTCGCAGCAAGCAAACCTCGCCGGTCTACGCCCACATCAGGAAGAAGCATCCGGAAGAGGAGGTGTTCATTTTCGACATGAAGCTCTGAATTCGATCGACCTTCAAGCATTCATTTGTGATCTGTTCGATTACTTGATCAATGTAAATTACACGTGTCGCTTATCGAGCTTGCGCGCCTGCCCATCGCCAGATTTCTCTCTAACTCTCTGTTTATGCGGCCAGCAATTCCGTCTGCTCGACGACTCGCGATTCTCGCGTGGGACTCGACTCGTAAGAACAATTACACTTGTAAATATATACCGATGCTAATTTTCACACCTGCTTTCTTCCGTACGCGAATGGAGCCGACGAGCATAGAGGATAATCGCCATCGACCGAAGATTGTGTGCCACCGCAACTACTCCGATTCTATATACATTTACTTATCGTTGTTGTAGATTTAAAGACAATTCTTCGCCTAGTAAATTGCTAAGAGAATAAAATGAAGTTCGTAATAGCTGCGTACATTTCGAGAAACCGCTTCAACTTCGACGGGTAAAAGAAAGTTTAAGCAACGATCGAAACCGGATCTTCGTCTAGAAGATAATCCGCAAGGATCTAAGGTATTCTCTTTCGTTTTGTTTCCGTTAACGCTCTACATCGGTCCGAAGCATGCAGCTACCCGACACCCCGAACCCTCTAACCACCCTCGTTCTCTTTGGCCGACCCGATCCTGACAACCCCGAGGAGAAAGAGAGAGAGAGAGGGAGAGAGAGAGAGATAGAGAGCGATCCGATCGGCGACGATCGACTCTGCGACACTCGGATCCAGTGATCCCTGACCCCTCCCATATCGTTCGTTCGGCGTCCTACCCCCATGCATCAACTAACCAACCGATCTTGAAGTTTCAGGTTTTTATGCCGCGGCCCCACAGTTGGATCTAAACTTCGTTTTACAATCTTGTAAGGCATTCGAGAACGAGGGCAGCAACCAGGAAGCTGCTGGCCAGGCCGGGTCCGCGCCGAGGTCTTTGCCGAATTACTATGCTCAGGCGAGGGTGAGGGCCGCTTACGCGAAGGAATCGTTCACGGACTGCTTCAGGAAGCCGTACGGTTGCCCGAAATGCGGCCGATGCTTCACCGTGAAGGGTAACATGACCAGGCACCTCAAGTACGAGTGCGGCCAAGCGCCGCGATTCCAGTGCCCTTATTGCGAGTTTCGTAGCAAGCAAACGTCCAACGTAATGTCTCACATCAGAACCAGGCATACCGGTCAAAGGGTTTACGTGGTGCACCTGAAATACGAGAACTGAAGCATCCTGACGAACGAACGGTTGCGCAGCTTTCTCGCGTTTACTTACGCTACATGGACTCTCGCGGCGGCCACCGTGGCGACCGCCCGCGAGTTTCGTTCCTTTAGAAGAATTGTTCGTCACGCGCACACTTCCCCGCACGTACACAGACGCGATAATAATAGTAATGATAGCAACAACAGTGAATGTAGTAAGAAATCGTAAGAATAGTAACAGCAAATAATAATGTACGCCCGTACACCTCCATTCGTGTCCTCTTACAAACGCGTTGCGCAACATACATATACATACGAATATATTTAGCATAAATACACACATATATTTTTCGTTGTTATCGAATTTTTCAGTGTTTTCTAAAATTAAGGAACGCTCGGCTACGAAACATTTATTATGGAACGGGACGAGCGATGCTCAAGCGTAGGTATCTGAAATTTTTCCTACCGAACGGGACCGTTTGATAGTTTACGATGCGTTTTAAATGTTCCGTATTTTCGAATGAAAGAGCGATCGTCGTCGGTATGTCCGAGTACAAGTGCATTTCAAAGTTCCAGAATGCGTGCGCGCTGTCGAGCGGGGAACGTTCTCTTCGATTTCTAGACGTCCCGCCTGTTGGAATAATTGTACATACATGTTCGAGATGGGATGAAGAGGAAAAGAAAGGGACGTGTAACGGGGCAACAGGGAAATCTTTTGCGTTTGCGGTTCAGATTTAAAGAAAATCGCGCGTCCATTGACAAATCGTACTATTTTAAGGGTAGCTTCAAGTGATTTTGTGTCCGGCGTATTGTCGCGTGCTTTGTGCAGGATGCAGAGGCGGGCGCGTCACGCAATTTGCTGGTACGTTTTCCATGTCAAGACTGAAACGACGGTACAGGGTGAAGCGGTCGGAACGAACGTTGCTTTCATTTTTCGCTGCCCTCTCGAGACGAGAGGCAGGAAGCCAAGCCTTCGGAACGATGTAGGAAATTCTGGATGTTCAGAGAAGCGTCGTTCTTCGGGTTACGATCGAAACGATTCCTTTGTTCTCCGTTAGGTAAATCTGCACCTAGGTGTTCGACGTTAGTGGCCGACTGTTTTTGTTGCTGTGATATTATTAACGTTGTTCTAGAATTAAGCGTGTTGAACAAATGTACGCCCGATCGACGTCGGGCCACAGGCATTTCCGTTTGTCGCGTGTTACGAGTCGTTCTCTCTCGGGTCGGGAAACCCGGCCGAGGCATTCCTTCGCGACACATCGACTACGAATCAATTGTTCGCGAACGACGCTCGATGTTTAATCAATTATTACACCCCGATTTCCACCGTGTTTTGTGATCGTATATCATCGCTGTGTGGACATAGGACCGTGCTGTGGAATTGTAAGACACGAATAATAAATCGATGTTCAAATACCCCACCGATTGTATCTGCGATTCACTTTTGCGTGCTCCGCTCTGTATCTGTATTTCTTTTACCGTGCATCACACGCTTTCGCACGTTTTTCCATTTCTTCTGAAATACTCATCCGGAGCCACGAGAGAGACTCATTCTTCCGCATGGGTCCAGGATCGAAACTTCTGGCTTACCCTTTGCCCCCCCGAGCGAGACACGTATTTCCTTTGGTTCAACTTGTGTCAAGTCGCGCAGCAATCTTTCTCTCTTGCTTTCAGATCTGCACGTGTTGGATTCGCTGATGGGCATGGCGACGGCTGGAACTCAACCGGGGAGTACGCGTCCGCTCTACTATTGTCCTAAGTGTATGTACGGCTTTACATTGAAGAGTAACCGCAATCGTCACTACAAGTACGAGTGTGGACACGAGCCAAGATTCAAGTGCCCGTACTGTCATCTGAGGAGCAAGCAGACATCGTCCATCTACTGTCACATTCGGAACAAACACCCGGACAGCCCGGTTCGCGCGATCAATCTCAAGTCCTGATTCAGCATCGACGCGGCGCGACGTATTGTACACGGAATCAAAGAAATAAACGATTCGCTCGACTAACAATTCCGAACCCACGATCCTGTGCACGGCAGTTTCCTTTTTTTTTTCAGGAGGCGGAGGGGAAACCCGAGGGTTTCGTTCTCCCGATGAAGAGAATACCGTTGTCGTTCCTCGCTAACCGGTGCGCTCTTCTGTTTTCAGCGGAACGCTCGTTTCACCCGCTATACGGGACGTACGGATCCGCTCCGTGCCCGGAGGGAAGGAAGTCCGAAGCAGCGTCGGGGGACGTCCACGACGGGTCTCCTCGGCGCAAAGGGAGCAGGAGAAAGAATCACCTTTGCCCGAAGTGCGGGAATGGTTACGCCGTAGCGAAAAGTCTGAAGCGGCATCTCCGTTACGAGTGCGGGCTCGCGCCGAGGTTCAAGTGCCCGTACTGCGGTACACGCAGCAAGCAAAAGGCGCACGTTACCGAGCACATACGTAGAAAGCATTCGGATCAACGCATCTTCATCGTCGATTCGCCTTGATCGTTCCACCGCGAAACGAACGCGGAGAATAAAGCGTTCCCGCGATGCTGGTGGGTTCAAAGAGATATCTGTTCGCGATCGATCCGTACATTCTTCTCAGCCGCTTTGTCCGACCTTTGAACTTGGCCTTTCCGATCAACGAGGCACAGCACCAGAGGGCGGAGAAGCACGAGCGCGCGAAAGCTTACGGTCTTCTTGGGGACAAGGTGGCGGGAAGATAACCCGATCTATTTCGTAGCGCTAATCGCTTTCACCGTGTTCGTTACTCCACTTTTCTCCTGGCCGTACCCGACACGTACCCCCCCGAGATTTCGACCGATCCCGTCACATTTTTTACTTTTCTTTTTCTAGACCTGAAGAGGATCAAGATCGAAACAGATCCGGACGATCGTTGGCCGATGGTGAAGGAGGAAGCGAAGGGTTTCGGGGGAAAGAAGCGACTAGGCACCAGAAGGCGAAGGGGTAACGCTCTTCGAAACAACGGAAGGCACACGTGTTCTAGATGCAACAAGAGCTATATACACGCTTGGCATCTGAAAAGGCACACCAAATTCGAGTGCGGACAAGAGCCGAGAGTTCAGTGTCCCTACTGTGCCACGCGAATGAAGCAACGCGGCCACGTTTATAGACACATTCGCCAGTGCCATCGCGGACAGAACGTGTACGTGATCGATCTGAATTAGACTCGATCACGGCCCACGAGCGTTTGCAATTTGCAAAGTCTCCCATTTTCCGCGACGCTCGACGAAGCGTAGCTTTTGTTGCGCGAGGCGGGAGAGTTTCGCTTTACTGTACGCATAGCATGAGCGAGGAGTGTTGGAAACAATAAATTGCTGCAAAGAGAGCGAGAAATATATTTGCACTCTGCGTAATTCCTCAGATCGTGTAGCAAGGGATGTTCGGCAACACCAGGGACCGCAAGGGAACGGAGCAAAGTTTCTAATCGCCTTGTGTTCGATTTCAGGTTCGGATCGAAACGCGTCGCATAGCTGCGTGACGGACACGGGGTGCCACGGAGCGGCGCAAACTCTCGCCCCGAGGATTCGCGAAACGTCTTTCGGTTCGACGTTCTGTCCAAAGTGTTTCGCAGAGTTCGATCGTTCGTGCGATCTTCGCACGCATATGATTCGAGTGTGCGGATTCGAGGCGAGGAGGATATGCCCGTACTGCGACTTCGTGGGAATCACCGTCGACCAGATTCATCGGCATATCGCGCGCCGTCATCCGGGCTTGCAGTCGGCGGTGCTGGAAGTGTATCGCTTGGCCGGCAATTGAACGGCTCTCTTCAAGATTGCCAGCGCTATTCTCATACCTTGTCTTTGTATCCGAATAAACGCTCGTTCGTTGATAGTTGAAATAAAGCAAGAATGAAACGAGAACGAAGAAGCAGCGGACGAAGAACAACACGCGTGTCGCTCGCAATCGTTTGAGATAGCCCGTTACACGCTTGCTGTCCCACTCGTTCATTCTATGTAGCCTCGCTGTCGATTGAACGGCTCTGCGACGCGTCGAAACACGATTAAACAGAAATACTATCGATCTTAGTTGGATTTCCTGTCCGAAAAAAGCATCTTATGCCGGTCAACTAACGCCCCTCGTTTTCTTCTTGCTGTGACTTGCAGACATACCGATCCCGCGTATGCCGAAGAGCTTTCAAAGGAATTGCAACTACCCGATGGTGCCTCTGATCAAGGACCTGGCTACATTTTGGATGGCGAAGCGGGTCGAGTTTCCGTATCGGTGCGAGACCTGCGGCAAGGGGTACCAGCATCGCGCAACTTTGGTCAGGCACACCAGGCACGAGTGCGGCAAGGAGCCGCAGTTCAAGTGCCCCTATTGCGCGCACAGGACGAAGCAACGTGGCAATCTTTATCAACACATTCGAACCAATCATCCTGGCAAAAATGTCTTCTCGAGCAGCATTTAGGAGGAGGATCCTCCCTTTCATCCTACCTTTCTACCCCTTCCCCCTGCTAGCCCGTTTCTCGCTAATCGAACGAATCGTTCCGGCGAACGCTGACCGTTGCACCCTGTAACGCAATAGGATAGAGTCCGAGTAGTTGTTTGCGAGTCGAACTTTATGCTTGCTAAATCAATTTAGAACGATAATTCACCGCTGTACGCGATTTGCCGGCAGGGCCTGTAAAGGATGTGCCAAACTATAACGAAGAATAAAAAGTAACATTTGTAAAGCATTCGATCATGGTGTTCCGGTACTACGAGCGACGTTACATCTCAGTTTGTCGCCTCCCTGTGATTCATTCCCATGGAATTCCGTTCGATGTACGAAAGAAATGCCGCCTCTAACGAGAGAATGTTATTTTCCTTCTGTTTTTTCAGGGGTGTCCTGGTCGGGATATCGTTACCAGGATCGAACGTTCGGCGAACACAGGACGCTGTTATCCTCGAACGGCTCGGCGCACGATGCGCCTCGGAGATCGACTGGCTGTTCGGACAGGAAGCCAGGTTGTTTCAGGTGTCCGAGATGCAACAAGAATTACCGTTGGCTGCGGAACATGAAGAATCACTTGAGGAACGAGTGTGGCAAAGATCCGAAGGAATGCTGCCCGTACTGCCCGCACAAAACCAAATACAAGAGTAGCTTGCACAAACACATCCTTCGAATTCACTCTGGATGGCGATGATCGTTCTCGGCGATCGCCGATACCCGTTTCGTTGCTAAGAGGACGCAGTCGGGTCTCATTCCGCGAGATATCCGCGACGTCCAAAGCGCGAGCAAAATGTTTCCGACTCGTTAGAGGAGGGGCGTTTTAATAAACTTGCAAATGCGTGTATATCGCCAAGTACAATTGTATGTTGCCAGCGAAAACGAGTGCGATCCGCCTGTTCGCTGTGCGGTTAATAAATTGTTGGTAAACGGTGTAAAACGCTGCGTTCGTACCACGATCTATCTCTGTCGCGGCGTGTCCCGTGGGACCGGCATCCCTTGCATATGTCGACGAGGAAGACGGAAGCTGAGGTTCGATTTCGCGTAATGCTGACCTAACATTTTTGTTTCAGGTTACAAGTACACGTGCCCGTTCTGCGGCCGATCCTTCGCCTGGCCCACCAGCCTGAGGCTTCATCAGAGGATGGCCTGCGGGAAACCGCCGTCGTTCCTCTGCACGTTCTGCGACTACAAGGCCTACTTCAAGGGGAACATGAAGAGGCACTTATCTTCCAAGCATGGGATAGATATGTATTAGCGGTTCGATCGTTCCGTGACAAGATTGTGACGCGGCGATTCGTTTGTTCGATGAATAAAAAGTGCGTTCTTCCGCGCATCGCCTAAATGCCCTCGAGCCAATCGGTCTTCACCACCCCCATCGCGACCCCCCCAACTTTGCCCGGATTCTTTTCTTTCAGCGAAGCTGCTCGCGGTGGTCCGTCGGGATTTAGCCGCGGAACGAGACCAGCAACGAGGCCGTAAGTATTTGCGTATGCGCGTGCACGAGTACCAGAGTACAAGGTGTGTTTTAGCATCGTTGTTTTCTAGCTGCTCGAAAGCAAGAGGATGCTCTTTCCTAGGAAACCCCACGACCAGTTGGGACGGTCGTCGTGTCCCGCTGTATTCTAATAACAACCCGGCAAGGCATGCGCTTCAGTGTCTAGAAGCTAGCCACCGCGAGAATCCCAGTCTTCCGTTTATTTTTTTCTCCTCCTTTCCCCTTGTACCCATCGAGTTCGGAGCGTATCGCGCCTTGCCCCGTGATAGTCCTTTTTTTTTCTTTAATCGGAATTTCTTTCCAGATGCACCGTTATTCCCGATCGTGAGGCCGCGGCTGCACGTCTGTCCGCGTTGCGGCCAGATGTACTCCTGGGCGTCGAATCTGCGGAAACATCTGAAGATGGGCTGCGGGATGGTCACGTTCGAGACTCACTTCTCCTGCCAATATTGCCCTTACAGATCGAGGATCGAGGCCTCGTTTCTGAAGCACCTGCTCTCGGTGCACAACATCAAGTAGACGGGAATTCGCTGAACTCTGTTTGATCGGCGATGACGGAATTTTCTTTTCCGCACAGCTCGTACCATTTCTCACGGATTGTGTTCGATTAGTGTTTCCAATCCTACGAAAATATGCATATCCATTCATCATCGGAAACAGAGATATGGTAGACGTAAAAATTGTACGTGCACAAATCGAATCTAGTCTAAAGGCTGTTTCTTCTTTTTTTTTTTGTTTTTGTTTAAATGTATATAATATTTATCGACGATCGATTTCGATTCGCATTTCACCTCACGGCATAAATCAACTGTCCATTTTCTACGCATACGGAACGAAGGGAATGGCTCGAACGACGACGAGTCCAGCGCGATGCGATCGCGTTAACGGCACACCCTTTCGAAATCGCTCCGATGCCGCACCGAATCGATCACCGATAGTTTGCCTTTATCGTTAGAATAGGTTGCGGCGATGGATACTCGCCGAGATTGTCCTTTGCGGAATGCAGACTATAGTTTTTCATACGTACCGTCGCGATTTTCATCGTGTCGACGAGAGAATAATGATAGCGCGACGTTTCATACTTGTTCGATAGTAAACGCGGTCGCGGCAGCGATGAGTACGAGATCGGTGTCGTGTTTTCATTGATCGAGCAAGTTCGTTGCTAAAACAAAAGGGAGAGGAGAGAAAGGAAAGATGCCGAACAATTTCGGTTAATTCTGATCGATTAGAATCCTATTGACGCAACAACGGTTTCCATTTTATATACCTACTCACGCTAAGCAAGTAGTGAATGTCGCTCGCATCTCAACCTCATTCTTTGTATAACCGTGTACGTACACGGATTACGAATGATACTCGTTATCGATAGCGTAGGATGAATAATGTACGAGTTACTTGTTTAAGATGCATGACCATCTAGTCTCTATCGTATCCATCCGATTCGACGAGATCCCGTAGATCTATTAGGTCGAGACAAAGGATGCCGCGGCAGCGGTGGTTAAGTGTTCCTGTGTAACGATGTCCCCACATCCATTTGCTTTTTAAATAAACACCTGTGTACAGATTCAAATCTTTTAAGAAGATTCTTCGAGACACATCCATCTTCGATACCTTTCGCTTCATTGTCTTAACTCTTTCATTTCACCACCCAGTTAATTTCTCTTTACGGTTGTTTAACGATTACCCAACAATTAACGGGCCTATGCAATTTGCTTTCAGCTAGTCACCAACTCGAGTAACCAGCAGCGCGGCAACGAGAGGAAGGGCAAGGGAAGCGAAATAAAACCGATATCGCTTGGTGTACCGTTTAGAGGTGTTCCCAGGGAAATTGTATCGTTTCCCCTTCCCCGTTCTGTACTCGTCGCGCCTGGTTCTTCCGCGTTTCGTTCAAACGTTTTACTCGTTAGACTTGTTAAACGATTCTCGAGGGCGCGGAGCCTGCGAAACACTTCACACCTGAACATGCCCAATGACGAAACTGGACGATATGTTTCAGGTGAGCTGATCCTTTGGGAGGAGGACTATCGTGTGTTCGACGCGACGTCGGTAGCCGAATCGGACGACCCGGGGATCGAGGTATATTCGTACGAGACAAGATATTCCGAATCCGGACGCAAGTGCGTCAGGGTGTCCAGGAACAAGAGCACCGACCCGCTCGGGATCAGATACGAGTGCTCCAAATGCTCGAAATCGTACCGCTGGAAGCATCATTTGGTGGAGCACGTGAAGGCGTCTTGCGGCCAGAAGAAGGCTCAGTGCTGCCCTTACTGTAGCTACAAAAGCAATCGAAAATGGAACTTAAAGTCCCATATGAAAAGAATTCACGGCGATGCTTGAATACTTCCGCCCTTGGGCTTTCTGATTGTTTCACGATTCTTCCTCCCGTTCCGAGTTCACCAATAAAGGACGCTTCGTTTCGATGCAATCGAGCCATTCTTTCCCAATGATGTTTCTGCGTTTTTAAACCGAGCTCGGTATTGCACTTGCAGCGCACCTTTTTATTCCTGCGAGCGCAATAGTCCCTTTGCGCGCAACGTGATCCTGTAAAAGCCACGTCCGAAACGGTCGAACCTTTTGCTCTCGACGCTTCGCTTCGTCTACGCGCCGACGTGTCATTTATACTTTCGTTTGAAAGGTCCGAAAGGTGTAGCTCGTTTTTGGCTTTTTACACGAGTCGCCGACGTCGGGCCAACTACGAAAGTAAACGTTGTACGAAGATCCTTCCCTCCCCCCCGTCACAGACAATTTGCTGTTAACAGGGTAGAGATTCTTTGTGTTACTTCTACATGCGTTATTAATTCGTGTTACAGGACAGTATATCCACGACGAAAGGTCCAGACCCTGCAGGGGAAGAAGATACGACAAATTCGAATTCGAGACCGTGAAGTCGGCGGTCGAAGCGGTGGCCAGTGGGATGTCTTTGAGGAAGGCAGCCGCGATATTCCGGATGTCGAAATCTGTAATTCATCGTTACAGCAAACTGGGACTTCCCTTTATACAGGAGAGATACGTGCAAAGCGGCTCCAGATTTTACGCAATCTCGAAAGAACGATACACGTGTGACTAATTCCTAACCGATATGTCTTTATCCGAATCGCTCCGTCCCCTTTCGGTTACTTGTCAACCGCGTTCGAAACGCTACGCGTTTACACGAAAGGGCACTTGTAAATAAAGTATGTCTCTTGTGTACCAAGTATATCGCTGGTGTACCCGAGATGCGACGTTAATATATGCCAACGAAGAAGTGGAGGCGGATGGAGAAGCTTTATCAAGTTAGGCCAGAGAATGGAGAACATTTTACCACAAAGTATTTCTTCTTTTTATTCTGTTAAAGTACGATTCGGCAAATGCCACGCGATGATTTTTCTGCTTGCCTCTTGTCGAATCGTCGGTACTCTTTTCCCTCACCCCTCTACGTTTCAAAGAATAAATCTCTGAAGGAAAGATTGGACAGTTCGGTACAGCTGTCGAAAGCGCGTGTCTTGCGAAGCTTCGTACGACTGTCTAATGATGAATCGCGCGAGAGTGTTCCGCCTTTCCGTCCGACCATTTCTAATATCGACCCCTTCTGTCTTTCGCATTTTTCAGAGTATCGTTCGTTGGGCTACCTGAACTGCCAGAGAGTCACCTATCCGTGCAAGAATTGCGGAAAAGTGTACAATTACTACTCCAGCTTGGCGAGGCATTTGAAGCACGAATGCGGAGTAGAACCAAAGTTCCACTGCCCTCTCTGCCCTTACAGAGCGAAGCACAAGTCCAGCTTGAATACTCACCTCAACGGCAGGCATATGTAACGAAGCTCCACACGGAATACCACGCGATGTCGAGTAGAGGCGAGAACTGTTCCCCTTCGTGGACCCGTGGAATTGATTTCTTTCCAAAGTCTAGCTACGGGGAGTGGACGACCGACTGCATACGCGTGCAACACGGATGGCCACTGTGCTTTCGTGCTTTTCCCGCACGGAAAAGCCGAGAGGCATGCTCCTCCGCGTTCAAGGAAATTCTAGAGGCTAGCGATGCCACGTGTAACGGCATTCGTAGGGCGAGAACTCTAAACGCAATTATATACCTTTCGTAGCATCGATATCTTCGCGAAACTCTGCGATATTTGCGCCACGAATCGTTCGTACACTGGTGTGGTATGCGCGCTTTACGTATTCCGCTGATACGTGGATCTCCCCGACGACAATAAACCATCGAACACGCGAATATCCCCGGGGGGCTGTGCGAAAGTGTTTTCGCCTGTACCCCGTTCGAAATTTCGGCCCGACGACAAACATTCGTTATAGTGCGTTCACGTATTTCGTATGAATAAAAGGCGGAAAAGTTCGCATTCCGGTTTTCTCTTCCTCGGAATATCGTCCTCCTCGATGATTTATCTAGAACGTACCACTCTTCGTTAAAGTCCCGATGCCTCCTCCTCCCTTTAGTCGGTTCATCTTTGTTTCTGCGATCGATCACGACTCCACCGAAGACGCGAATTTTGTTTCGACTCGAGCCGCAGATCGATCACGGTGATATACCCAACTTGGGGGGACCCGTAGATCTTATATTCTCTTGTTTCTTTTCCCGATGAAACGAAAATCACGTCGATCCCCCGTAATTGTGCACTATACACGTCTTCTGCATGAAAAGCGAACGTGTCTCGTCTGTTCTAATTTGTGCAAATATAGAGATTTACTTTCCGTTGCCCCGCTTCTTTTTTTTTTTTCTCTCGCAGACACGTTTAGATCGAAGGGCGCTCGTTCTTGTAAGCTGTTTAGCAAAGGCTACGATCTCTGAGCGGCGAATTTAACGGAATTTTCGTTGCTGCTTACAGATTACGCGAAAATGATGTTCTACATGACCCGAACGCCGAAGGATCGTAGATCGCGCGGAGAGGGACGGTTCGCGTGCGACAACTGCGATCGCCGTTACCATCAAAGGAAGAATCTCAGGCGGCACGTGATAAACGAGTGCGGTAAACAACCGATGCATCAGTGCACCTTCTGTCCGTACAGGGCAACGTACAAGTCGTACCTTCAGGTGCACATGATGAAGCACAGGAAGTCTGGGTTCGCGCCGCGCGTCCCAGCCATCAGACAGCACACGGAAAACTTTTGAACGATCGTAGCGATCTCGCGAGACTTTGCGTATCGTGAACGATGATTGCCGCTTTCGGCGAGCCGCGTTGCAAGTAGAAGGGTTAACGTAACGCGATACATAACGTACGCGTATGCACTTTTGACTTTTCCACGTGGGTTACACGAAAAGCGGAAGGAGGAGGAATAGAAAACGGTAGAGGAACGGAGAAGGAGAAACTCGTCCGCGAACGTTGCAGAGTGTTCGCGACAGCCGTCTAGCTGGCACGGCGGCATTGGTAAGCTGGACGGGGATGGAAAATGGCAAGAATAATCAAATAAAACTCTGTCAAGTTCTGTAGCACATGATTGTCTCACGTGTTAATCAGCCCCTATCTATGAAGGCCCTCTCCTACTCCCGCGGCATCATCCGTTCCATGTTTCGTTCTCCGTTTCTTGTTCGCTGGAACGTTGAAGGAACGCGTGCGGGTTCGACGTCGTCGGACGGCATAGTCGGAAAAGCGTTCGGCTCGAGAAGCACGTCAGCGTCGACTAACCGTGACAATGTTGCGTCTGTTTCAGCGGAGTCGTTTTACCCGGCGGTGACCACCCTGGTGTTCAAGCACACCTGCACCACCTGTGGAAAAGCGTACAAGCACAAGCATCATCTGAAGAGGCATCACGATTTCGAGTGCGGCATCGATCCAAAGTTCAAATGCGCCTTCTGCCCGCACAGGACCAGATACAAGGACAGCCTGATGAAGCACATACTGGCGAGGCATCAGCATCTCCTCGATCAGGGTCCTCGATACCGTGCGCAACAGGTGGACAGTCTTTCCGTCGATGTCGAAGGCAGCGGCCACGTTCATGGACACGTGTTCGCCCCGTATCACGATTCTCCGCAAAATTGATAAGATCTCCTTGTGTAACCCCGCAAAAGTTCGAATCCAAGGTGTAGCGCGACATGGTGTACACCACCGACCGTATTGTAGACGCGTGAAATATCTTGTAAATAAAGACCCTACGCATTTCACATTGGCCACAGAGTTTCCATTGGAATCGTGATTCCTCGGTTCACGCGGCTTCTAAACACTCGCGATCGTTGTCTCCACGAGGATGCTAAAAATTTGTTACTCGTTTGTTTCGTTTCCAGACGTGAAGTACAGCTCTTCCAATTGGACGGTGCCGACCCTGCCGTCCACGTCCCACGTGGTCACGTACACCAGGCATCTACGGTCCATGGCGGTGAAGGACGAGCCGACCAAGGTGCACCGATGGGGAGTAAGGAGATACATCTGCACCGAGTGCAACAGGAATTTCGCGCTGATGGCTTCGCTGAGCCGGCACAAAATGTTCGAGTGCAACAAACGATCGCCCGGAACCGAGAAGAACGTCCCGAGGTCGATCCTCGTCGAGCGGAGAAAGCGGAAGAACCAATACGTTTGTCCCAATTGCGAACGCGGTTACGCGGTCTTCACGTCTCTCTGGAGGCATCAAAAGTACGAATGCGGCGTGGAGCCCAAATTCGCTTGTCCCGTCTGCAGGGCCAAGTTTTCTCAAAAGAGCAATCTCGATCGACACGTTAGAACCAAGCATTAGTCGCTTGCCTCCATCATTGTTAATCGTGTGATGTGCTATGAAGCTTGAGACGAATCTGAGAAATTCTGTTCACTGAACCGTAGTGGTTTCCGAAAATGGAGTGTAATTGTACAAGTTAAATAAAGGTGTGCTTCTTCGGAAATTAATGCGACTCTATGACACACATCTCTGATCGATCGAAATCGCGCGTCGACTCGCAGGGAAATGTTTTTGCTCGCAACAGGAATTGTGGCTCGACGAGCTAGAAACGTGACAGCGATTCTGGCGTATGTGTGTGTTGTGTCCGTCTTGTAAGTCGTGCGACCGGCCCCGAATTTTCCTCACGTTCTCTCTCTAACAGGTTCTCCCGTTTATTTCTAGGGTCAGGGTGGTGCCACAGGTTTCAGAATGACGATGTCGCGCGGACGGAATCCGTAAGCGGGTCAGAGATGCCTGTCAGGTGTCCACGGTGCGGAAGATCGTACAGGGTGAAGAAAAATTTGACCACGCACATGAGGCTTGAATGCGCGGGACAGAGGAACTTCGGCTGTCACGTTTGCTCGGCGAGATATTCGCAGAATATCGGGCTGCGTCGGCATCTCTTGCAAAGGCACAACATCTATCTGCCGCCAAAGTTTTCCGTTCCGAAGCGCATCTTTGCTCGCTGAGCGTAGATTCCGCGGGTGACGAATACTTTATTTGTCGGACAGTACTCGACGATGCCCGTACGCGGGCGAATCATTTTACTATATCGCGTTACCAAAGGACGAGTCGTCTCGATGGATCTCTGTACGTTTTTTCAGTTATATCAGCGATGCGAAATAAAGGTTGCACAGGAGAGTCGATTTTCGTTTCACTGTCCCCGTGTGCCGTGGTCGTGTAGCGACGACAAAGGGGAGGGACTCTGCGTGGTTAGCTGGCCCTTGCCAAATAGGGCACATCGTGCCTTCGTGACTATCGTTTCACGAAGAAACATCAGGCATCGGGGAACTCTACTTCACGTTTCGTTTCCCTTCTTTTCCAGAGCCACGAATCTGCGCCAGGCTGCCCAGAAACGGATGTCTCGGGAACATGGAAGCGTTCACGTGTCAGCAGTGCGGCAGATCGTATCAAATGAGGCACAATCTGGTGAAACATTTGAGGTTCGAGTGCGGTGGTCGTAAGCATTTCGCCTGTAGCTTGTGCCCGGCGAGGTACACGCAGAACGGGAAGCTGAGGCAGCACATGTTGAACGCGCACAACATCTTCGTCCCGCCGCGGAAAACGTGGTCGCAATCCGCTTACAGTTGAATCTCGTCTTTATTCCTCCCCCTTTGCTATTTAAATGGACATTTCCACTAGATGGACAATTTACATTCCTGTAACACGCTTGTCGCATTAAACCACGTGGAAAGAATAAATCGTTGAAGAAAACAGTCGCCCCTGTGAAGCTGCGCTTTACGCTCGATGCGGAATTTCGTGTACCGTTTCAAGTTATCCGTCTTCGAACATCGTCGAATGGACTGCGATCTTTGTATCGTAACGACCGCTCCGAGGGAAAAATGATGATTGCGGTTCCATTGTTCTAACCAAGACACGGTCGTTTCTGTTTGCAGGTGTTTCCAAGAGGTTCGTAGCGGCGATGCAGAGGAAATGTTGGCGAAGATGACGAGCTTCACGGAAGAAGAACCCACCGCGGAAGAGGAAACGCCGAGCGACGAAGACTCCGTTAGCGTTTCTTTCGCCGAAAGATCCCGTAACAGGACACGGGTCGTCTTTTCGAAGATCCGTTTCGCGTATCTTGTAACGATGGAACGGAAGTGACGGTTCGTCGGCGAACGGAAGATCTAGCATTTCCCCACTATCAAGATAAACCACTCGTTCTCCACGTTTTATTTCTGCCCCTGTAGCATTGAATAAACGATTATCCACAGTCGTGTGACCGTTTGGTCGTTGGTTCATTTCCGCGCGCACGCTATAGCCGTTCTTTTGCCGCGCATAACTTGAGAGGTGTATAGGAGTACACGCTGTTCGTTTCGTAGTTTGCGCGAATACCCAGCCCCCAGCCCTGTCCGTATTTGTGACGATCCCATAGACAAAGCGATGTCTCGCGAAGCGGAAAGTTTGCCGTACGTTTTATCACTGATTAGAAACATTGATCCGAGTGTCACGACAGTCTGATGGCTCCTCGATACACGAATCGCCCGGCTAGCGCCGCTCCACGATACTCCCCCCGATAATCGTTCTCTTTTTCTTCTCGGCAGGTTTTGCGAGATCTCGGTTCACCTGTCAGCAGTGCGGCCGAGGCTACACGATGCTGTGCAACTTGAGGAGGCATATGAAGTGGGAATGCGGAGGAAAACGCCAGTTTCCCTGCTACTACTGCAGCTACAGTTTTACTCAGAAGACTAGTCTGCAACGTCATCTAACCGCGATTCATAAGATCGATGTGTTGAACGGAACGGAGTCTGGTTTAATGTTGTAGGAAAGTCTGCGCTCCCGATTCTAGCGTTTAAACGCTTAATCGCTGCGACAAGCGGCGCAAAACGTCGCTGAACTTGCTTAGAAAATTGAATCTCTCCGCTCTGCTTAGCGTTCCCGTCGATCTCCATCCGGATACAAATCTTGGTCCCCACCCAGCCACCTTTGTCCCCATTTTACGTCCCTTCGATCGGATCCGATTTATTTGCAGGGCACGAGAATCGTGCGCCGCTCACGTTGCTGTTACGTCGACGGTTGCGATCCTTGCGATTCGCGGTTGACGCGATTCTGCTGTTCTTGTTTTTCTTTTTAGGTTTCGCCACGCTGACCCCGCTATCGATCGAGGCTTGTCGCCTTCGATCAAGTCCAATGTAATAGACGGTACAAGGTTGACAAGCGTCGGGCGCATTTTCCTGGGTTGTCTCTCGAGCACGAAGCGCTTTCCCGGGCCGAGTCCATGCAACGTCGACTGGAAGAAACGATGTCGATCTACTACTCCCGAATAACCATGCGAGAGTATACCCTACGCGTCTTCAGAGAAGATCTTGGCTTCGTTTCGAAGATTAATAGTTGCGGCCGCCGGGTGTATCACCATTTGAAGACGCGCGACCACGAAGATTCCAGCGGCGCGTATCAACGGCCTCGAAGATGCATCACTGAAGATCGTTGAATCGCGGGACGAACATTGCAAAAATGCGCGGACATTGTTAGCAGTTCGAGTTTCATCAAATCGCACAGTTAGAATTTAAACGTGAACCAGCTGCATAATCAGTGTCGGTCGTTCTCGACGATAATGTTTTCAAAATCCACTCTCTAACTCGCTTTACCCGAGCGTTGATAGTAGCTTGATATTTGAGCATTGATTGTGCCACCGAGTGTCTAGCAAAGTTAATAAATAGAACAATAAAATGTTACGTAACGTGTTATCACGATACAGCGAATCCTAACAATATTGTGCCACTTTCTGGGAAAGATCGCTCTCCGTTCGAAGATTGCATGTGTGCGCGCATCCGTGGCCACACTCGCACATCGCTCACACACGTATACAGAATTTTTATTTTCTTTCACAAAGCTTTGCCTTTTAAGTTCATACATTTCTTGAATATTTTTGTAACACGATAAAAGGGGATTGTTTTTTCATTTCTTTCGCGAGACGTCAAACTTGTGCCGCCTAACATTTCAATCTGCACGTACGTATATATTTATTACCATCGTTCGACCTTTGTCCTAAAAATCGTAAATCGTTTGCGGTATTTCAAAGAAATTGACTACCGATTTTTCCTCCCCGATCCTTTAGATTAATTTACTCGTACAGAGTTCCGAATCGCAAATCCTTTCCCCGAATTTTTGTCGCCAGCTTCCGTTTCAGTCTTTCGTTTTTCTCCCTCAACGGCCTGTTTTCATTAATCCGTAGTTACTCGCGCTCAGTCATATCGTTTGATTTCTCTTCTCGAATTAACGCACGGACGCGTCTACTATCGGTGGTCCTCGGATTTAATCGAATTTTATCCCACGCGCCCCCACCCCCCTGTACGTTCACGCTTCCGCTCTCTTTAACGTGTGAAATGTGTCTGCTTGATTTGCAGAGAGCAAGGCAGAGCTGCAGACGTACTTGAAGTGCCTGCCGCCGGTCGGTTTTGCGAGCAACGCCGCTGCTTTCTATCAGAGCATGGGCTGTTCGGCGGATCCGAGGATGTTCTTTCAAGGTTCCTCGGCTTGGATCCCGGAAACGGACAAGCCGTACATGTGCTCGAGCTGCGGGAAGGGCTACACTCACATATTCACCCTGAATCGCCATCGTCGCACGGTATGCGGTAAAATTAGAAATACGAACGGCAAGTGGAAGTGTCCGCGTTGCACGAGATCGTACGTTACCGAGGGGAATCTCGTGCGGCACATTCGATTCGAGTGCGGCGTCAGACGGAAGTTCTGTTGCATCTTTTGCAATCGGAAGTTCACGCAACGCTGCAGTCTGATCAGACACTTGAGAAACTTCCATAACGAGAATTTCGATGGCGCCGGCAACGCCAGCGTTCTCCCCCCGGAGTATCAAACGATGGACGCGATTCAATCGGAAACGAAAAAGTCCGAGGACTCTGTGTCATGAAGATGCCCCGCTTGCCCGGGGGAAGAAGCATCGACCGTCGTTTACTTTGGTAGAGTATAGGTGTTCTCCAGCACCGTTTTGGGGGTGCCGACAATTTCTCGTCGGTCATGGGAAACCAGCCCAGGAAAACGTGCAACGCTTTCCTGGGAGAGAGAAATCTGATTTCTCCAGAGGAATAATCCGCCGCGAACCGTAATTTCCAGTTTCCCTTACAAAATTTCGAGTTCCCATCGCGTTGCTGCTGGTTCGACGACGTAGAATACGTTTTCCGTGTACGGAGGAAAAGCGAACGCGGTCCGTAGCTTTTGATAATCGGCGAATCGGGAGGAAACGTTTGCAATCTTTGTAACATTCACGTGTTACGGCTCAAGTGTTCGTCTACGAATGCAAATACTTGCCAATGTATAGAAGTGGCCTTTCGATAAGACTATCGCGGAAGAGAAAGAAGGAAAATGCGCGGTTCGTTTCGTCTGGAAGCGTGTAGATATTTTGAGAAAATATGTTCGCCTTTCTAGAGAAACTGTACAAATGTATATTATATAGACACAGTCGCGCGTAGATACTTAGGCGTTTGTAAGGTCACGTTACAAATGGCACGGTGCCGCGAGAAAACGTTTCGCAACGGGTGTGAAACATTCGAGAAGAATTGTGTTCCCTTTTCTCGACAAAAGTGTCTTATGCACATTACAAGTCTGTACGTACATCCACGATGCGTTCGAGTACAAAAGGATGATGCGCTTCGTTGTGATTTGGAGATGCTTCGGATCTTAAATTTATCGTTGCATTCGGACGCGTAAATCGATTTTAATAAGGCTTTTCTTCTTGTCACCGAATTTGTTAATGTTATCGGTGTGTCGCGGACAGACTCGTCTTGGATGCAACAACCCCCCCGGCATAGCTCGATCCGCATCGATTCGAGCTAAAGGAAAAGGTTTGAGGCTGCTAAACTGTGTCTAGATGCCATTTTATTTTATCTATCTTTACTGCTATTACTATTGTAGTTAATACTATTACTATGGACATCATATTTTATTATTATTATTATCATCATTGTCATTGTTATCATTATCATTGGGAATGCTACTGTTGCACTGTTACTGCTATCATGATCATCACCACCATCATCGTCATTATTACTAAAGTAAAAAATGCATTAAGACTGAATTATCAAAAGGATTAGGATGAAATTTTTTGTAATGGTGCATTCACGAGCTTCGTAACGTGCTATTAACGTAACACGATGTCGAGGCATAAGAAACAGGGTTTGGCCGAAATGTATTATACTTGTGAAACCGTGGGGCTAATTTTTCTCGCCAACTCGCGTCTGGTTGCTGATTGGGCTGTGAAAATTGCATCTCATTTGCCGTTACCCGGCTCACTCTCTTTTTGGAGAACAGTGTTATTATAGGGCGAGGCTATCTAATGAATTATTATCAGCGAATGGAAAAAGTAACGAGTGCGATGCTCGGTTTTATTCTGGGGCTCGTGTACCGATGATCCGAGTCTATACCTTTTTTTTTTTTACTACCTTGACTCGCAATATCGATAAATAAAATCTAAGATAAGACTTTGTTGTTGTGTAAGGTGTTGCATAAGAAGAAAACAATAAATAGGACAAGGTTTCTGTATTTTGTATGACACTTTTCTTTTGCTCTGTACAATCAAAGATTTGAACCGTCTCCGACATCACCTCTTTTGCTGCTCTCCTCCCGCCCTGTCTCCGTTTTCATTGATGGGACGCTCACTGATGAAACTTTCCGATGTTGTTTCAGCCATAGGCCCGTTGTATTGCGATCAGCTGCCGCGCGATGTTTGGAGACGTTGCAAGAGCGAGCTTGTTTGTTTGAAGTGTTCCAAGAAGTACAGCGACTTGCGGAGTCTGCGGAAGCACATGAACTTTTTCTGCCAAATGGAACCCCTCTATCGTTGCCCCTACTGCGAGCACAGGGCCAGAGTATCGACCCTGCTGAAATATCATGTACTACGCGAGCATACAGCGTTCGCCTCGGTCGGGGAGATCATTAGCTTTACACGTTTTCCGTCCGCGTATTCTCGGTCGCAGAGTGACACGATTACGCGCTGACCATCGCGCCACGGGCCAATGTTTGTAGCTGTTGTTGGCCGCTCATGTAAAACGCAATAAAATTGTATCTTTCTTAATTACTGTCATCCCTGCGCGCAGGATCGACGGACTTTCGCGAACCGTCCGTCTCAACGTTTCATCCTTCAGCCTATCGTGCTGCAGCTACGGATCGCGCGCTCGTCATCGACCATCCCGTGCTGGATCGGAAGCTAAAAAGGCAAGGCGCAACACGTTCTAACGCAAACACGCTTTCAATTTTCAGAGGGCTGGTTGTCGGGTCAACAGTTCGGCGACTCGCCGATGCTCGGCCACTGCGACAAGCCTGTCTTTGTCTGCCCGAAATGCGGCAAAGGATATACCTGGAAGAACAATCTTCAGCGTCATTTGAGCACCGGCTGCGGGCTACCACCTACGCTCTGTTGCAAGCTATGCGACTACAGGACCAGCAGGAAAGACATACTCTTCAGGCACATGAGACGCGTGCATTAGCGACATCCGCGGCATACCCCGTATAACATTAACTGCTGCATCCCTTATTCTATTCCGTCGCTCCCCCGACCAGCCGCGTCCCTGCACCCCGAAGAGTGAATCGGATAGCCCTACCCCTCTGTCTCCTTTCTCGATCGTCTAAATAAATATACAAACACGTTGCGTAATACTGTTTCAAGTTTCTTTGCATCGTATCACCATGTACGCTCTATAATACCGAACCCTTCGGACGTAAATTTTGCAACCTGTGACGGCCGAGAATCCCTTACGGAACTCCGTTTCATCGCGTTCCATTCGTTTTGTTTCAGAATCTTGGCACGTGCGAAGTTATATGGACAGCTACGGCCCTATGGATGATCCGCGCCTTCATCCGGGCTTGGACAAGTTTAAAGCTCCGGCGGCAGCGGCGTTGAACTGTTACAAACGGCACGCGTGCGCTTTCTGCAGGAAGGTCTTCCCGTTGAAGAATCTGTTGAAGCGGCACATGCAATTCGGTTGCAAGCAGAAACCGAGAGTTTTACAGTTCACCTGTTCCCTCTGCCAATACAAGAGCACCTACAAGGCGAATATGGAGAGGCACGTGAGAAACGTTCACGACACAGGCATGCTAAAGTTCCGCTGCGATCTCTGCAACTTTCGCAGCAACTATTCGTTCTGTTTGAGAAGGCATATCAAGACATTCCATCACAGTGCTGACACGAAGTAGGGCAAGCGGCAGTGCTCGAACCGTCACGGTTTCAACGCTTGACAAAGAGGAATTCCCTGCGTACGTAACAGAGTTACTCGTAAACGATGGTGTGTGGAATTGTAACGAGAATGAGCACGAAGGCGCAGGTACTCTCCGACGACTGTTACGTTTATATAAAAGAAACAACAGCATTACGCTCGATACGCTTTTTCCCTTGGCAAGTATTGTATCTTCTTCGTATTCGGCTCGTAGAGAAATCCGACGATCACGTTGTCATCGAATTGTCGATGAATAAACGAACAATACGAGGACCAAATAAGCGATTGTCGTTCATTCTTTCACCTTTTGAACGTGAACGAATTGCGACGCGATCGAGTTGTCGCGAAGGCTATTTTCTTTCAGGTCGGTTCCAACGAGGATCGGCATCGATACGTAGACAGAAACGAATTTACGAGTCGTGTTACATTTATGCCCGGTCAAAGTAGTTACGTTTCCGCTCGTGCTGTCTACGGTCTCATTAACCGGATCGCTGTTGTGTTGTTTCAGCGTTGTTTTGGCCCTACAAGAGTATCTACGCGTTCGGGCCAGCCGACCGAGTCGCTCGAAGGAACGAGCGGCAGCAGCAGCTTCGCCAGGTTGGCGGTTCGGATATTCCGGAGAGGCGTTACGATTGCGCCTACTGCGGCAAGGTGTACGCCGTTCAGAGATCGCTTTGGAGACACCGAAAGTTCGAATGCGTGAACGCCAAGCCGAAGCTCGCGTGCGAGGCTTGCCCGTACAAAAGCCCTCACAAATGGTGCATAGAGAACCATAAGAAGAAGCATCACAGCAACGTCTGTAATTGATCCTCGATCCTTGATCGCCCATCGTGAATCGCGTGTCAACCAAAGCGTACGGATAAATCTTGGTTAGCGTTTTAAGCTAACCGGAAATACCTGTGATAAACCGGTGTATCTCAGTCTCCGTTTCGAGTATCTTTTCCCTTGTTCTTCGTCTTTTTATTCGAACGTACGTACCTATTACTTGTTTCAGCCGCGCGCGCTTTATACGTGGCAATTTTTGGATGGCTTCCTTAGAATGGTATCCACGTTTACGATGAATGTATAAAACGCTACAACGACGGTGAAAATAAAATGCATTTACGACGATAGATAATCCAGTCTACCAATGTCTTTGCGCGCAGCGACTAGTGATGGTACATTTGTGACGTGGATTCTCTAGGACTTTGGGTTCTGACGGGGAGCAGTGAGTGATACGCACCTTATACTTGCATTCACGCTTGCGCTCGAGTGGCAGCGACTGGATTTCTCTAATAAAATGATATCGCAGGAATGTCTTCTAAGTTGACGACCCCTAACTTCCGGCTTCCCAACAACGTCCACCGATTTTCCCTACCCCCCTCTAAACGAACGGATTCGTTCGCGACGAACGCAGCAGCATTTTCTGTTGAAAGTCGCCAGACACCGGCGACGATTTCATTAGGAGACACGCGCTTCGATCGGAGAAGCCAGGCCTCCCTTTCAATCCGCTTCGTTCGTCTCCGCGGCTCCCTTATATCTAACTTGGTCTCTCTGTTTTCAGCGTACCGGAAGATGTACATGGGCGACCAGGTTCTCGGCTACACGTGCACAATGTGCAGCAAGTTCTACAAGATGTGGAGCAACTATTTGAAACACAAGTGCGAACCTCCGCAGTTCAAGTGCCCCCTGTGCCCGTTCGCCGCGTTCAAGGCCTTCATTCTCCACGCCCATCAAGCCGAACAGCACTTCAAGGTTACATCGTCGAACACCTGAACCCTCCGGTTCGGTAGTCCTACGATTCACGTCGTCGCTACGCGTCGCCCGATTGCCTTACTCCGCGTCGAAGCTTTCTCGTGCCTATTTCTCTGTATCGGGTTGCGGATTCGCGTCCAGATCGACGGCGTGACAAGTGGAGAGAAGATCGGAACGCCGCGCAGTTCATATTCGATCCGTATTACTAGATTAGCGTGAATGTAATTCGCGTTTCCTTTCGACTAGATCACACTCCCTTCTCCGATCGTGTCTTTATATGGTAGCCCGTTTCTTTTCTTTTTGGTACCAGCCACAGCCGTGCTTCGATGGTCGTTTCACGACCGTTTGCCAGTTCATCTTTTTCACGAAGCACGATCGATCGTCTTACGGTTTATACTTAAGGAAAAGTAAAGTTAACCGAGGAAGAGAGCGTGGGATTCCGGCCCGACCTGCATTGTCGACGGTCCTGCCGAATCGCGTTTATTAACACGGTCTCGAAACTTTTAACACTTAATCCTAGCTACACGTAAATGCATGTATTTTCGTAATACCAAAAATAAAGAAACAAAAGAGTATCGTAAACGAACGCAGGGGCTATCCTTTCATCTCTACCAGCGATCACGCGATGGACACCCCGCGTTGGATGGAGAGGAAGAAGAAATGGACGCACGTTTGTCATTACCAGTTTGCACTAATGGCTCGTTAATTTTACGTGTTTCAGCTGCGATCTATGCTCGTGGTTTCCGCGCCAAGACGTTCAAGCGGAAGAGAAGTTTAAGCCGCTAGAACCGTGCATCGTGAATCGGGGTGGAACGCTGCTTCGGCGTCACGAACGTTTGCTATTTATTATTCGTTCGTGTCAATATGAAAAGTCTGTCGGAATGAATTCTCGCGAGAAGCGCGCGACATCCGGCAAAGCGGCAGGATAGTCGATATAGTTATGCTTTTGGCGATGCTTGTGTGGAGCGAAAGATGATTGGTGAACATGGACGAGGGGGGCAGAGCGTCGTACTTAGAGTTTCCTTTCTTTCTTCCTTTCAGGTTTCCACGTGTGCTGCGAGTGCAGGAAAACGTACCGCTCGAGAATGGCTCTGAATCGACACGTTCGGGAGGAGTGCGGCAGAGTATTGTACACGTGTCCCTTTTGCCACAGTATCATGCCTATGAAGTACAATCTGCTCAACCATTTGAAGAAGGAACACGGTTGCGTGCCGAACATCTGAAGGGGACGGATTTAATTGATCGTTCTTTGTTCGTTCGGTGTTCGTTCGTGGTGACGCGAGACGACGACGCGGTGTTCAACTCGGCTGAACCCCATGCTTTGCACATAGAAAGACGACGCAGACGAGCTCGGTCAAAGTATAAGATAAAGATATGAATAAAGTGTGATCGAGGCAACGAGCCGAACGCAGACGTAAATACTTTCTCCTCTTTGACATTCGACATTAGACGCTAGTTCGCAGAGTTCAAGAGCTCTTCCCGATTTTTACTAACCGAGTTTTCTTCATTTTGCTTCCAGGTAGTCTAATCGGAAATGATTTGCATGCGCACAGCATCTTTGTAAATAAATCATTGAAGTTGACTATCGCGTTACTTTTGGAGAATATTCGTCGGATCGGTAAGGGCACAGACTTCTTGAGATGGTCGAGAATAATTTCGAGCCCCTCGGCTTCGCTTCACGGGCTTCGTTTCATGGGATCGATCAACGGGGAGGACGGGTCTAGCATATTTTCTATATTAATATTCGCGCTCCTTTGAAATCGACCATGCACACGAACAATACACGAATCGCGCGACCCCTTGAACATTCGGACTCACTCGATTAAACGAGCGATTGATGTGCGTCCGCGCTTGCGTTACGATCGTGTCCGATCGAACGGGTCATTAACAAGACGAACATGTTTCTTTTTCAGAATGGAACACTTGTTTGGCCTGCTCGAAGTCGTACAAATGGAGGAAGTCTTTGCATCGGCACATACGGGAGAGCCCGGAATGTTGGCCCGCCCTTCTCACTTCCGGCAACGGCGAATTCATCCGACAGATTCACTACAAAATGCACTACAACGTTAACAATTGATCCGACTTTTATTCGCGTTACGCACGCAACACTCGCGGGACGATGGGTTCGGGCACGCCGCGACGACCACCTTTTAGCCAGACCTTCTTGTTACTTGGGACACCACTTTACGAAAATAAAAATGTTGCATTATATTCTGATACAAAACGATCATGCGTGACGATTGCATCGATGCCGATTTCATCTCGGGAACGATCTAACGATGCGAATACTTTCGATTCTCTTTTCAGGTGACTTGCACGAGTGTCCACATTTTGTGTATGTAAATCTGACCGATTTGCGTTAGCCGAGCGTCTAGTCGCGCGACTCGCCTGCTCGCAACAGTACTTTTTCGTATCGCACGACCACGCGTGTTTTTTTTTCTTCTTCTTATGTCTTATCTTTTACTTATTCTCTCCGAGTTTTAGTCCTCGTACAATTACGCGAATGTTCAGTGAGAGAAATACAATCGCAAGATTGTAACACTGAATGCCGCCACTGTTCCCGCCCACGTATTACCCTCTGCTGACCCAACGATTTTTTACAGATCCCTCGGTGCATCGTCCGACCACAGCAACGAGCAAACCACGAATGAAAGTGATCTGCGGAAAGTGTCAGAAGGTGTATTCGAACTCCTCCACCCTCTACCGACACTTGAAACTCGAATGCGGCATGCTTCCGCAGTTCCACTGCCCCTACTGTCGCTTCAGTTCGAAGAGGAAATTCAACTTGAATTATCATGTGACGCACAAGCATGCCAAACTGCTCAATTACGAAAAGCAATAAAATGCGGCCTCCGATGTCGCGTCTGACGATTCGACAATAACAAGATCACAGCTCGAAGGATATTGTAATCGATACGATTAAAGGATACTTCGTGTCCTCTCCTGGCTACAGAATTCCTTATGGTCGAAACAACTTTTACAATAAAGCTCATCGTCAATCGCATACGCTGGACTTGCGATCATTATGTTGCCCGTCTTTTCTTCGCTACGCGAAACTGTTTCGACGTTTGCTGATCCTTGTTTCGATTTTACAGACGCACGAAGGATCTACGCGTGTTTCACCGATTCTTGTACGATCGCGTTAAATACGCTAATCTATGTTTCTGTTCCAGGGTGTCGCGAGCCACGCGCTTGGTAGGCTTTCAGAGGAAGAAGAAATAGTTTCGCTACGAATGTAGTAACTGTGTTTATCTGATCGTTGGAATTTGATTCGATTTTCTGAAAGTAAAACGCGAGTTGCCCCGAATTTTAGAGTCGTACGGCGTAATCCGTATTTACCTCGAAATTTGTACAAGCGTACAAAATCAGCCGCATAAGAATGCGGCAGCCGTCTTTACATACGTAGTATACATAAATATAAATATATAATTTTGAATATCCTGCGAAGCGAGATCATCGTAGGATCATATGGAAGCATCCTGTTTGGTTATCTTTTAATTGTGGAGGGTTGGAAATTGGCATCTTCTCATCGGCGGCAAGGGTTGCGAGGAAGCTCGAGAGACGACCGCGCGCGCGTGTACCTGGTACACGACACAAACTACTCGCTCTCTCTTTCATTTCGTTTGACCGTAACTGTAACGTTTCAACGCGTCTCTCGACCTTTTCCCTCCACCTTGGAAGACCTCACGCCTACTCACGTACCTACACACGGCAAAATTTTACCCTGGGCGCACTTATCTCTCGGGGCTATTGGCTGATACGTTATGTGTTGGGCTGGTTACGGGTTTAATCTCACTGATCTCTCTTGCCACATATAACTATTCGTGCATCGAACGGGTTCGTCCACGACATCCCTTGTCCCCGTTCCGGTTTCCCTCCACCGTTCTCACTCAACTCGCCATTTCTCGTCTCCCCACGACTTCTTCTATTATTTCTAATCAAAAATAACCTGTCACATCGATCTCGCGTCTCGCTTGGCGCCGGGACTTGTTGCAGGAATGGTTGCGCTACTGTCCTTGTTACGGTCGGATTACAAGCAGCAACAGCAACCGACGATCAAGAAGGATCGTTCCACGCCGTCGAGTTTGCCGTCCACGGCTAGGGGCGTCGTGTTGACGAGCAGACGCGCCAGCAACCCCGGGGATAATAACAGCTTTGACAGCGGTAACGAGAACGGCGCACGGTCGTCGACCCGCGAGGTGGTGTTTCCCGATTCCTTCGAGGTGTTACCGCAGCCGCGAGATCTTAGCGTCGTCTATATGGGCGTGTCGCACGAACAGCAACGGAAGTTTCGCTGCCGTTTCTGCGGCAAAGGGTACCGGTGGAAGAGCACGATGCGCCGCCACGAGATGGTCGAGTGCGGCGGAAAACCGCCGGCCTTTCAGTGTCCCGAATGTCCGTACAAGGCCAGGCAACGCGGCAACTTGACGGTGCACTATAAACGGCATCATCAAAAAATTGGTTACGACGAGGGTGCCTAAAAGAAAGGAACACCCTCGTCGTCCGTTTGCAACTGACACGATCGTCCTGGAAATTGATCCAGTCGAGTTTACACTGCACCAGGAGAAATCCTACCTTTAACACAGATCTTTAATATAATTGTACAGATACGTTTCATTTCTATGACGATCGTTCCGCGAGCAACAGCACGCGCCTGTTTCTTGTCGGTTATTATCGGCGAACGATCTGCCTTAATATCACGCGAGTAGAGCTCGCCAGTAGTATCGAGTCTCAGGATCTTATCGTCAGAATACGACGCTGCGGAGGGCGTCGTGCATACGGATTAGGGCAACCGCTCTCTTATTATCAGGAACAAAATTCACCATCGTGTTACCACAATCGAAATTCCTTACTATAGAATTTCCCAATATTTTCGATTACTTTTATACCGTCGGTACTTTATCTTTACTTATATTCTAAGCCGTGTTTCTGTTACAAGATGTACAAGGTAAAATGGAACCGCGGGAATACTAGGATACGAAATTATCGATCGTTCCAAGCGTAATAGGGATAGGGGATGAATAGTGCCTTCTTTCAAAACAAACGGAATATGTACATTTAATATATATATAAGTAACGTTTAAGCGCGAAGCGACTGTGTATTTATCGCGTTTCGCTGGTGATTCTTGCGAATTAATCTCCAGAAAAATCGGTTACCTGAGAACACTTAGACTTAACGATAGTATGCTAGAAATATTTTCAGATCGCTTCTACAGTTTTCTGTGTCCCGAGCGGATCACGTTGCACTGTTTTCCAGCAGTCGCAATCGAATGGTATCAACGGAATACTTAACAGTAGTACAATGACGATGTCGCGGTCGTTTACTCTTGATAAGCCTTGCCGATTGCGATTTCTTAAGAGTTGACCGTACCTGCAAGCGTGTCTATCGATGTGCAGGAACTTTTTTTTCTTCTTTTTTTTACCCCTGTCTCGCTGATTAGTGAACACGGGGAAAGCATCGAACAAGTGCGCTGAAACGAGTAAAGGGGCCGATTCCTGCAGTTCCGATCGCGGATCGTCGCTGATATCCTTTAAACTTTACACACGAAGCGGTACATTGACATTCCATAATTACTTTCGAGATCGGCTCGTTTGTCGTTCCACGTACAATTCTGTATTCCTAGCTTTATAAGAAACTGTCTTTTCCAATTTTTTTTCTACAAATATTTGTACGCGCGTACAGTGAAAGGATGACAGGGAGAGTGTGATATATGTATGCATACAAATACGTACTACATGTATATGAAGTGAGACGTACATGCAGAAAATGAGAAGAGAAAAGGGACGTGGTCGGGATATCGTTTCCTGAGCACAAGGTCCAGTATTTTTGATATCAGTATTTACGGATGCTCGCATCGACATTACCTGTGGACTAATGTAGAATATACTCGTCGCACCATGTTTCTCCCACACTTTCTTCGACGTTGAAAGGAAAGATCGGTCGTTTTATTAGCGCCATCCGACACTTTGGCCCGACAATTCGTTCGCAGTCTTATGTATTATCTAAGAAAAGGATGCCAAAAAGTTGTGCATTTTTGAATACTCGTCCCGATATTTAGCACGTTGAACTTTCTTTCTCAAGTGGTTCACCACTCGAGCTATCGTATATCTATTTACGATTATTATCAGCGATTAATACTATCATTAACATTAATATTATTATTATTAATATTATTAATAAAAAGCAGTGTTTGTTGCGGGTTATTTTCTAAAGGATCGCACGTGTAATTCTATTCTCCTACATCTCCTCGTCAGCGCGTTATCACACCTGTCTTCGCCTATCCCGATAATCGCGTGTACGATTCACGGCAGAAACGAACAGGGTCGATCGTATAACGATCCAAAAGAGAAATGTCTGGTGTCGATGCACCGGACCCATCGGTGTCGCGGATTCTCGTGCGAACGTCACACTAACCGAGGATTATCTGTTTTCAGCGTATTGGTACCGGCTACCCGTGAGTTTCGAGATGTACCCATGCGACACCTGCGGCAGACAGTACAGAAGAGTGATATCGTTGCAACGGCACAAGAGGCTCGAGTGCGGGAAGGAAGCTCAGTTCGAGTGCGTGCTGTGCCATGCGAAATTCAAGCACAAGCACAGCTTACTGAGGCACTATAACGTTCACGTAGCGGACGTCCGAAGCAAGCCCAGCAATTTCGATCGTGAGCCGAGGTCGGCTTGACAGGCGAAACGGGAGACTTCGATGCGCGGAGTGGGAAGCTACAGTAGGGACGAGTTCGTCCTTTCGCACTTGGGACGGTTTCCCTTCGTTCTTTTTTTTTTTTGTGCATTTCAGTGTGTCTCCTGTCTCGGAAATGATAACTGCGACAAGTGCGTAATCGACGAAACGATCAATCTTTCCAAAGGAACGGTTCGGCGACGTTCCATTTGTATTATCGTTTATATTGTTCAGTCGTGCGCTAGATCGACTTAACTGCGCGCTGCAACCGTAAGAATTTCTTGTTCCAGCGTAGTAGCCTGCTTTTTGTAAAGCGAAGAATTAAAAAATCACAATTTTCCAATCGATCCTTTATTTATTGTATATCTGCGAATCGACACGGAGGACGTTCCAGAAACTGCTGCATTTCTGCTTCGCTGTTCTCGGGACGAAGATCGTATCATCGGCCTTGCTGAACGCTTTGGCAAAGACAATTGGAACATCCTCTACATCGTTTCTTTCCGTTTCAGGTTATTGGCCGGTGCCATATCCAGACACCAGGAGTCGGCGCAGCAAGGACAACCCTCCGACACGGTCCATCGGTACACGAATGTCCGAATCGCAATCGTTTGTACAAACGGGAATTGTACTCGAGACGGTGCTTGCGTCACGTATGCGGTCAAGGACCGAAACATCCGGTGCAACACATGCCAGGGTTGATTCAAATACAAGCACAACTTGGCTGCCCCTATGAAGCTTCACTTGGCGGGATTTAAATATCAGTGCACCGTATACCAGAGAAAGTATCACAGTCGGGATAAGTTGGTGGAGCATAGAAAAGAAAGTTGCACAGCATATTTCCAGCGACGTGACATCCGTAATAGGGAATAAGAAAACCGCGGCCGATATGGTTTTGTTCGTCGAAAAAAAAAACATTAATTCTGTATCACCGAAGAATATCTGATTGTTCGAATGTTTAGGAGTTCTAATTATTCTTTAAGACCCCAGGGAGGAGTACCGAACCGTCAGAGGCAAATGCTGTACGGTAACGCAATAAACGTATTACTTTTCCAGCGTGATTTTCCTTGAATTTACGGCAAGTATGTGGCGAATCGTTGATCGCTATAACTGACCGTCTTTTTTTTTCTGTGTCGTTTCAGCCCCTATTTACCACGTGTCAAAATTCGCCTGCGGCGAATGCCCGCGCACGTACAGCACGAGGGGCGCTCTTCGATTCCATCAGAATACCGAGTGCAACCGAGAACCGAGGTTCGCTTGTGATTTTTGCATCTACAGAGCTCACAGGCGGGCAGACGTGCGTAGACACATGTCGCGCCATGGAAGAAACAAGTCCCGTTAAAAAAGTTTGTTTCGTGTTAGAAGTAAGCTTTCATTCCTGTTTCCATACCTTTCTCACCTTTCCAATCGTGTATTCTTTTTTTTCTTAAGTCCGATGTACGTAGCGAATAAACAATCGACTGGTTCCCATTTAAAGTTAACGCGAGCAGACGTCAGAATATCTGCAGCGTGAAGTTACGACCATGAAGTTCTTCGTATTCGTTAACCCCAGATAAATCTTAACTGTTCCCCGTGTATTGGCTGATTGTCCCGTTTATCATTACCGTAGACGCAGGTCGACGCGGACAGAACACTTTCGAAAAGCAGCGGGGTGCGTTCTGTTCCTCGCCACCGATCGGCGATCGCAATGATTGAAAGATATTCCTCTGAACGCAGTATGTGTAACAAGTGCGTGCTCGGTTACAGTGCTGCAGAGACGTGGCATGAGACATGGGGACAGGCCTAAAGCTTTTCTTTTTTTTTCCCGATTGCAGATGACACGGGCGAGATTAAAGCGAGCGAAGAGTGCGCCGATCTGCCGGTTCAAGCTTGGAAGATCCAGGAGCAGGGACTGCAGTTCGCCGAGCTGAAGATACCCAAGGCATATAATTACGTCGGCAAGAAGGCCCCCGGTCAGTTCGGTTGCAGTAAATGCGGAAGAACGTACACGAGGAAGGACTCGTTGCAGCGGCACGTTCACTGGGAGTGCGGGAAAGAGCCACAATTCCAATGCCCGTTCTGCCCTCAACGCTGTAAGCGGAAGGCTCATTGGTTGCGACACATTCGCCGACAGCATTACGAGAAAATTGGAGATACGGAGGATCGCCTGCTATCGTACCAGCCGAAACACGAGATAGACTGAACGAAATATTCGTTTCGCGGCGAAAGGGCTCTAATCGATCGACCCCTTTTGGACCTTTGCGCCCCAATTGTCCCCAGCTCCTTGCGAAAAGTGTTTCGCGTTTATTATTCAATCGCTTGCACACCAGCGGCGTATGAGGAACGTACACTTTCTAGCAAGATTCGCAACGTTCGCGGATTGCGGATTCCTTTTCTTTTTTTTTTGTTTTGTTTTTCCATTGTATGTACGAAAACGATGCGTGCACCAGACGAAGAGAAGCAAAAGGATTTAACAGTATCTCCTCGTTGAGGTTCGCGGCGCTATCCCTACCACTCCTCATCATTCACGTTCCCACTAATGAGGGACAAGCCGAAAAAACACTTAAATACCCGCCTCGCCAATGTTTGGCACCGCAGTCCCAAACAGCGAACCTATCGAGAAGTTACTGCGCCTTGATCCTACACCACATCGAAATTACCTTCAAAATTTCGAGACACAGTTTTTCTTTTACGGATGTCCGATCTTCTTTGCGCGCCTTAGCGTTTGTAGAAATTCGATGAAATGATCGTTTTAAGTTTACGCAAGAAAAGACTTGACGCGTAAGATTAAATAAAAGAGGAGCGTCGTCGAGGAAGAGTAAATTGCGTTCCGAGTTCGAGGATAACGACTGATATTTATTACTGTAAGCTGAATTTACGTTAATTTTTTTTTTTGCATTTAATGTGATCTTTTTTATTATTTTTTTTTTAACTACATCTTACTAGCTTAAGGTTTTCTCCCTTCCTTTTTTTTTTCTGGGACTAGATTATTTATATTTTTAGGCGAGTAGCTTGTCGACGACGCGTCGTGTACTCCATTCAGTGCCTTATCAATGAGCGTAGGCATAATAATAATTGCCGAGACAATAAGTGCGATTCTCTAACATTCGCATACGAGTAAAAAGACTATGTTTTACGAGCGTGATAGAAACGTATAGGTTCGTAAACGAACTCGTTTAAGACTGAGCATGTTTATACGCGACAACGATTTGCTAAGGGTCATTATGATTTGGCGATTAGTATTAATATTATATACGAGTCCTATAGTATTTCGTACGTTTGATTAAATAAATATGTCGAAAGACGAATAGTATCAGAACGACAACCAGACATTTACCTTTCTATTGCACGGGTTCGTTCTTCAATATTTTTTTTAATTTTTTTATTCACATTTCCACCCATGATCGAACGTCGCAACGAAATGTTTCATTCCGTTTAGCAATTAATCGTTCGTACTTGTTTCAGCTTCACGAAGCATTAAACGATTACCGCTCCGGCCCACTGCGATACACACTTGATCCCCTTCTGATTCTTTCTCTTCACCTGCACAGAGAGTATCTCTGGACCGTGTATGCAAAATTGTATTCCCCTTTTCCGCATTTTGTCCATACATTTATTCTCTATCTGGTCACGTTTTCCTTTCTCTTTTCCCCCTTTCACCCTTTTCCGTTCCTCCTTCCCCCTCGATCTATCTCTGCCAACATCTCTGTTTCTCGCTCTTTCCACTGATAATAGAAGAACCTGTACATTGTTAGGGAAATCAAGAGTCGCGAGGATGCATAGGCGGCACTTCGAACCGTGGCGGATAGAGAGATTATGGAAACCGTGAAAAGTTGACCGAGGTTCGACGTTCGGCCGCCGCATCCTTGCAATCTTTCAACCGAATTGCGCTCCACACGATCGCATTTCTCTGTTGGATCTCTCGATTTCCTTTCCTCCTCTCGTCGACAATTAGGGGAAGTAGCATGCGCACTAACTTTTCTCGAAACTTGTACATAGAAACACAACTTTTATCGCTTGTGCGTCGAAAGGAACAGAGTATCGGGCGCGAAAAGGCGCGCGGAGTACAGTAGCGTGGTAGACTGGACTTTTCTCCGAATGGCACGTTCTGTTTCTTTCGTTACGCACAGATATACCGCTCCTTCTTCGTATGCGAAATTCATAGCTAGCTGCTTGGGGCTCGAAAGTAGGGATACGACGAACGTGCATTACTCTTTTCTTTTCTAGTTCAAAATTAATGTACGCATTTCGATCGCGCGGTCACTATCGAGCTCGAGAACGAACTGAAACCGAAGCAGCCGTTCTTCGCGGTCTATTCGGGCGATTCCTTCTCGCAGCTTTTCGTGCCGATCGCGATCGCTTTTCAGGACGCCTCGGGAAACCTATCTTTCTCGTCGATGGTAGCGATACGCTTTAGCTAAAGAGGAAAGACCGTTCCTCTTCGTATCGCTATACTCGGGCGAAGGTATAGGTTTCTGTTGTTTCTTTGAACGTTAGGCGCGCCGGGGTTGCATCGAGACCGCGCACAGTCTGCCTCGTCGCTTAGCGGTTTAAGCTTAAACACTTGCTGGTTCGCGTATTAGCGGAATGGTAACAGGGGGAGAGATATGATCGGTATCCTCCGAAAAGGCGGAACAAGCGAGCACACGAACGATCGCATTCCAGGATTTAATGACCGTCCGACTCCCGGTTCGGTCACGCGCGGACGTCGTACTAATGAAAATGTGAATCCTGTGTTCCAGCCGAGGACCTGAGCATCACCGGACTAAAGTGGGCTGCCGCTTGGCAGAGATGGAGCGTGCCTTCGATCATGTGGCGGTCCGGTGGTGGATTGGGCAAGGGGCTAGGCTCCGGCTCCTCGAATCCCGAGGGCTTCAATTGTCCGGCATGCGGCAGGGTCTACAAGCTGAAGAGCAGCTTGAGGAATCATCAGAAGTGGGAGTGCGGCAAGGAGCCTCAATTCCAATGCCCTCATTGCGTGTACAGGGCGAAGCAGAAGATGCACATCGCGCGGCACATGGAACGGATGCACAAAGAGAAGATCTACAAGCAGGAGCTCGTCTAACCGGGGTAGCGGGTGCGGTGACCGTCGGCACGATCGCGAAAAGTTACAGAGAAAGAGGATGAAAAGGTGCGTGCGCGCGTGTGGTTTGCATTTGTATGTACGATTGGGAGCAGAGGGCGAAGAGAACGGAACGAGGCTAATTCAGCGACGTGTGACGATCGAAACCGATCGAGGACGGTGAGACGTAAAGACGACGCGGCTTCGAGACGGCAAACTGCCAATCCTCCTTATTTCGATTCTATTTTTTTTAACGTTTTTTTTTTTAAGATCTATTCCTATTGGTTAGTAATTATTATTATTATCATTATTATTATCGATTAATTAATATTATTCTCGAGATCTACCGCGTGTAAAAGAGAGATCGCGTCAATGTCCCGCTCGGGGCGATGTCTTCGTAGCTGAACGTGCTCGGCCAATATTCGCAGACAGTTCCTCTTGTCGACGATCCAACTGAACGAGTGCAAAGGAGGCTGGAATCGAATTAATTTGTATCGTTTTAAGCGGACTCGTCCATTAGAAAGGGAAAAAAAGGGCCCGCCCCGAGTCGGATCAGGACCGTCCGGTAATCCGGAGCTCTTCCATAGCAACCATTCTGGTCACACTGGTTCCATACTTTTAAACGGGCTAAGCCGTGCGCGTGTGTGGCTCACCGGGGACACCAAAATCACGTGGGAAAGAGCGATATTCGAATAACTTTTACAGAACCTTTGCTCCGTCGTTTCGCGGTATCGTTCCTCGTTTCCGATTTCCCGTGCTTCTCGTCGGATTACCGACAAACATACATACACACATAGGCGTGCACAAGCACGCGCGTACACGTACACGACACTATCTTTAACGATAAGTTGAGACCCGAAACGAAGAGATAATCAGCATCGCGTCGGCGAACGCTCGAACCCGACAGCTTTCGAAGCGTCAAAGCTCGTTCGCTCTCGTCGTCCCCTTTCTCGCCTTTCCGGGAAAGGCAGCCATTTTTTTTTTTTAATTATATTCCTCGTTGCCGCGAAAGCGGTGAACCGCAGAGGGTACAGTATTAAGCACCGATCCGGTCGTCTGTTCCCGACCGAGTTCGCGCGTCTTTTGCTTCTCGCTAAATGCTTCCTTCCGCTCGCAGAAATCTCTAGATACGCGTGTCCTAACGTCGAATATGTACAGGTACATATACATACATATATATATATATACACACACTTGCATGAACACTTCGTACCCGACACACGCGTATACGCAATTACGCGTACTTCAAGTACCGCGCGGAGTATTCCTATATAGCATTGTGATCGTCAGACTGCCAGATAACACGAAACTTAGTAGATTCCTAATACGATGCATTTAAGTATATACATATATTTATATTATATAACGGGTATGATTAATGCTTCTTAATTAAGCGAACCTCGGATTAAGATCCGTCGCGTTCCCTCGTATGATGATATTTCGTTCACTGCCGTACGAACGAGAAGCACGGCGATCGGATCGACGCGACGAGCCACGTATGTATCGCGTGCCGAGCGCGGGACACGACGGCGTGCCTTGGTGATTTCAACGAGCGCAAACAGCGTCGTCTCCTATGTCCCATCTCCGATCATTTTCTACAACGTTCTTCCACTTGACGAACACCGCGTCGCGCGCGCGGTCGTTCCTGTTCCGCGACTACATTGCTACCAGATTTCCGGTTAACGCTTGATCGTAGCAAGCTTGACCGTTTCAGATGTTCCTCGAGCCGTTGACTCGTTCGATTTGCCCGGAAATCACCCACGCTCGGCGAGTACCTGGCATTCGAGTCCCGTATTCCTAAGCCAAAAACGCGCGCCACGGCTGCCCGACTTTCCATACTGTAGACAATATTTATGAAACAAGCTAAACTATACTATTCTATACTATACTATACTATATTATACTCGTAATTCATATTATGCAGTGTAAGAATGCGCAACGTATCACGCGAACGAAGCTGTAGGTTTAGTTCTTCTTTTTTTTTTTTTTTTATTAAGTTTCTCGTTGAATATACTCGCTCCGCGTGTTTAGCGAACGAGTTCTCGATCGGCCGCTCGTGCCGACAGTATTCTCGTGTCCCGTATCTTTTCCCGCGTCGAGGGTTAACAGAAGCCACCCCTCCCGACACCGGCGATCATGCTTCGAAATCGGATCACACTTTCAAGCAGGCCAGAGAGTGCAATAACGGACCGTACCGCATTTTCGATTCTGTTCCACGTTCTTCGGATATAACGCTCATAGAATTTGTCCCCTTTGCCGCGTCGCATTCAACGCGGGTCGATCGAGAATTCGTTCGTCGATGCGTTACACTTTATGCTAGCGCGTAAAGACAAACAACTAAACGACTCTAGAGTGAGAATTCAGTGGAGCAACCGTGTAAAAGTTTTTGCAACGGGAAGGGTGGAAAACAGACGCGAGCTTTGGCGAGGGCAGCAGCGACGATGACGTCGACGACGACGACGAGCAGATCCGTAGATCTACTCGATGCATAGCTGTCGAGTAATATGATTATCGATCATGCTACTGCCTCGCGAGGCCTTGATGCGTGGCGGCGGTCGAAACGAACGGGGGTAGAGCTGGCTTCGAACGTTCGCGGGAAACAGTCGGGGGAAATATGCTGAGAATCGGAAGAGAAGCGGCATTTTCGGTGCCGACCGGCCAATCGACCGCCGTCATCGACGGAGATTATTAGATTATTAGGCACGTAAGAAGTACTATTAGTTAGATCGTAGGTTTCAATGACATTTCTTTATTTCTTCTTTTGTACGATAAGCAGAAGAAAGAACGGGACGCCTCAGCGTTCTCCGTGCGAATATCCGTGACCGGCCAAGCCGGACGATCATTCGGAGATGTATAGCGGAGCAAAAGGTTTTCCCACAGAGCGTATATCGGGGATGTTGTGAACGAACCGAATGGAAAAGGATGCGAAAGTGAGTGTGCGCGTTTGCGCGAGAGGCTAATTTCGAGGGCAACCGTGAAAAGGAGATTGCGAGAGGGTACTTCGTCGGAGACGAACGTGATATTGCGACTGTCGTGATAAAAAGGAAGGGGGAGTCGGAACTCGGTTCCCAGTAGAAGGTGTAGGCGCTCGGAGAGAAATGGTCGTTGAACGAATGATTATTTTCTGTTTATTCGAGCAGGTAGGCTCGTTTACGGTATGCCGACGATTATTAGCCTGCACACGATCCGGATTCGAGTCCCGTCGATCACGCATTCGCGGAAGTGCGTTTAGCGATCGTGGCTTTTCTTCTCTGATTCGTTTCAGATTCCTTCCACGGAAATTGATGGACGCGCGAGGGTAACATATGCCTGTGCAAACTCATTCGTATATACGTGCCTTTGATGAAGTTTAGAGAACGGTAACACGTGTCCAAGATTTCGGATGTGTCCAATGGTTTTATACAATCGTGTTGCTCGGCTACTGTGAGCGTTGATATTTCACGAAACGGAGGAAAACGCATGGAAAAACGACGGAGGGGACAAAAAGTAAAACGCTCACGCGGAAGGTAGAGAATCGTGAGATACGCGAAATTCATGCCCGCCGGTAGTTTGAAAAATCTTCCAAAAAAAAAAGAAGAGACGAAAAAAGGAAGGAGAGAAAGCATATTATGTACGTATGTAAAATTATATTAGCTGGTCGCGGCCGGGAAGAGAGGATAATACGAAATTTTTCAGATAAATAAGGGGGAAAAATCATGAAATGTATAGATATGCATATACATATAATTATATACATATAGATATATATATTATATACACGAGAAACACGTAAGCTCGAACAAGGGAATCGTCGGAAGAGTAGCGTTTTTTACGCGTTCTCCCTTGTGCTAATTATTACAGCTTTTAATCAGGTCTAACTCGAATCTTATGCATTATAATTGGGCTTAGATATTGTAATCGTTTACTTTACTCTTTTCTTTTTGTAATTAGGTTCTCATTACGTTCACCATTATTGGCTGTCGTTACTGATTTTTATCGCGCCACAGTACGCGAGCGTGGAGTTATTTTAAATTTTCTTTATTTTGGGTGTCGGTTTGGGATTGGGAACACTCTAACCGAAGGCAAAAGATAAAAAAAAAAAAGAAACGATGCTATGGCGAAAGTCGATGTATTCGAAGTGTCGAGGTATGACAAGCGTCTTATAGGAAAACGATATCGACAGCTTCTATTTTATTCGGTCTTTTATCGCGAGGGATACTGCAACGCGCGGGAACGATGATGTTTATTCCTCGGAAATGTGGCAATGTTTTTAAGAAGAGCGCGTAAAAGGCTGAGCGATGTTCAACCCTTTTTTCTTTTGGAAACGATAGCTCGAAATTTTACTTTCTCTCTTCAGAAGTTTTGACGTTCAGATGCATCGGATAATCGTCGTTCAGAGAATCGACTCGTGCAAGGAATTTCGATCGTACTTCGCAGTTCGGGATAAATCGAGGACTGCGCGCCCAGTGTGATATTTTTACGGTGAATTTAAATTTTAAGGTCCAACGAGAAACTTCACGTGCCTCGCGTTGAAGGATTTAATGAGATTTCGGTACGGTCAGTGTTGTGAAATTTATTACGGTTTTTGTTTGTCGAGAGAAAAAAAAGTTCTATTTATTTGAAAACTGTTTAGCGCTTCGATGCAAACATATTTGACGATTATTCGAAATTTATATTATTAATTTAAAGAAAGGCGAAAAAGTATGGCAAAGGAAAGATATTATATTATATAGTTTTTATTGTTTGTTAGGGGCTCAAGGATTAGGCTCGCGTGTGGTTTCTCAAACGGCCGGTTTTTCTTTGTTCGCGGCATTTGTCGGGGAAAAAGGGTCTACGAGGAGGAACCTAGATCGGAAGGGAATTGTGCGTGTGGTGGCGTGTAAAATACGTAGAGCGAATCGCGAGAAGCGCGACAATTATGCCATCCAGGAATGTAGAAAGTACACCGCTTTATTTTTTCTATAACACATTATATTTCTATTATCGTATTTTGATTTAAAAAAAAAAGAAGAAAGGTATGTCAGGGATGAGATTCGATCGTAGATCATTCGCAATTAGGTGATTTAGGGCAAAAGGCGGCGATGAATTGAGAGTGAGAGCGCGAGAGAACGATCGAATGAAAGGGGAAGAAACAAAGGTTAACTCCTTTATTGTATGACGCTTTGCCGTGTGAAAGGGAGAATGAGTGAAAGGGAAAAGAGCGAGAGAAGCTCGAAATCTGCCTTTTAAATCGAGCGGCGCCTTATAAAGAACAAATAATTTCATTTTTATTTCTATCCAGGCTAAAGGTCTGTCTAAATTCGTCAACATTTTTTGGCCGGACCGTCACGCGTACGAATGCGAATCGTGTGCACGAATAGAAAGACGCAGGGAAATTAGACGAGAGGAAAAGCGTTGCCGAACGGGCTTTGGCCTCGGCGTAAAACATGCGTGATCGAAAGTAGGAGGTCTGTGAATCCGCGAGAAACAATCGAAGTTGCCATTTAACGAATCGCGTCCAAAGCGAAATACGTTTTAGGTCTTAAGGGGATGGGGCGAACAAAAATTATATCATGCGTACTTGTAGACGGGCAACGTCAAAAACTTGCGTCAACCCGGGACACGGGTTGGTAGAAGGTGGAGGACGGTGAAACCGATTGTCGTCATACGGCGCGTTCTGTGTAACGGAACGAGGAGAGAATTATCTCTATCGTTGTACTTCGAATACTCGAGGAACAATTTTATTGCTATCGAAAAAAATGATATTGGCACTTTCAAAGGATCAAAGATTTTATTCGAGAAGCAACGCAATGAATGTCGTACTATAAACACACCGTACTAAAAACTAAAGTGTTTAACAGCAGTCCGGCACTGCGCTGTATTATATTTTCCATTTATGAAATAGGCCACGATTATTTCTTGCCGGATCACAGTCTCCCTATAATGTAGAATCTGTTATCGATAAGTGAAAGGGAGAGAGAGAGTAGAGCAACGTGGAGCGATTCGGCCACCGACTCGACAAAAGCTTTAGAACTTTCGGTTTTTCGGTACTTTCGCGTGTTCGCAAACGAACATTCAGAAAAGGGACTTCGAAGGAGTAAAAAGGGATTGGGGAACGGGAAAGAAAGCGAAGCGAACGAAAAGCGCCATGAGGCAAAACGATACTGAGGGAAGTAGCTTTTGAACCAAGAGAGCCTTGTGTTAAGTGCCTTCAAGTACCATTTAGATTTTAGGATAGACGAAGGGGGAAAAAAAAATGAGGCGCTGGGCGCATCCAGCTGTGAACGAATTTCTACGGTATTATTGGCCGGGTGTCGCGTACAGAGAACGATGAGTCGACTTTTTAACTTCGGTGGACACTCGTCCCCGAATCGAGCGTACAAAAGTGAAGCACGGAACACGTGAATAAAGACAGGGACTAGTGACACCCGCCAACCATCTTGAAACCAGTGATATTTTTTTAGAAATTATTTATTTATGCCGAAGGAAGCAGAATTTAATCTTGATCACTCGCCTTTATACTGCCAATGTATCCGCTAAGACGTACTCATCTTCGTTGTCGATCCATACACATAGTGACCACCAGAGCATCCCTTGTGCGTTAAATCTGTTCCTTTTTCTTTTCCTTCATTCCTAGTAACCGCAATGTGATTCTCAAGTTTTTACTCTACCTTTGGTTTATATTTATTCCCATACATTTCTCCTTTCACTTTTGTTTATTCCCCATTTATCTGTACACTTGAATTTCTTTTTTTTTTTTTCTTTAGCGACGAGCACGCATCGACGCTCGCGCTCCTTCACATTTCTTTCGTTCGTTCGCGTTTAATTGAACAGTACAACTCTACTTTGTAATAAATAATAGCGAGTTCGTCGCGCGTGGTGAAAATCAAGATCGAGAACGTCCCTTGGACATAGCGTATCATACTTTCTGGCACAAACGTCCATCGAGCTGAAGAAATTGCTGAAACTATCACAAAAGTATTATACGGTGCCGCGAATGAAATTCTCCGCGCCCCAAGGGAATCTTGCGCTCGACCTTAATTACGATATTCTTGTAATTAGTACAAGCACCGTTACAGAACTATATTGAAACGGAGAGGGAGAGATAGTGCGTACGCGAGAGAAAGGGGCGCAGGGTTGGTGAACGAATGGAGGAGAAAGGAAATGAGCGTGTGGAGATAGAGCAAAGTGTAGATGTGTAATGCGCGAGTCTGTGCGTGCGTGTATGCGAGAGAAGTAGTAACAGAGAGAGAGAGAGCACGTAAAAGGAATTAACGCAACTACAACTTCCGCTCAGCGCCTCGAACGCAAAACATACTTGTAATCGTAATTTCTTTGTCGCCATGTATTTGCCAACGAACGATGATTTATTATTACATTTTTTTTGTCTCCATTTTATATTAATATTATTTAGAGAGCAATAATTATTAACGATTACGCTATGATGATAACGATATTCTTTCTAGATAATTTTTTGCTTGTTCTCTAGCGACGAATCGTCGCGCCTTATGCGACGGATCGACGAAAATTGATCAAACGTCGCCGTTCCATTGTCCTTCGTTGTATCGTGCGAGAACAGCCGCTTGCTTTAAAATTTGCGAAACGATCGGGTCGGTGGGTGCGAGGAGCGCCGAAGGAATCGCGCGCTCTGCTCACCGATCGCTCGTTACGTTCTTCATTTTCTACACAACTGTGCTTCCTTTTTTCATTTCTTTGTACACGTATCGTTTCGACTTTTCGAACATTCCAAAATGCTTGTTTCCCTCCTTTTTTTTTGTCAGTTTGTAGAGAGCCTTGTATTCGATTTAGAGCAAAATAAAGTCTAGAAAGGCAAACCCTTCGTGTTCCGTTTCATGCTCTTCCATCGGCGCGCTAGCAGCTTCGACGGTGGAGTTCCCTTGGCAGAAGACGAAGAAGACAGAGGGACGCTATGGTACGAGGAGCAGCATCTTTTCCGCATACTAATTAATTTCCTTTTTCGCAGGTGCCTGTTTCGTTGGTCGCTCGGGAAAGGAATCGTCCGCCGCGAGGAGGATGGATCCGTAAGGGGACAAGAGGAAGGAAGGATGAACAGGCGACACATCGCTGAAAAGATGCAAGATTTTCATTAATCGATCTCTGTTGCTCGAGTTTCAGGTCGGTTCTCCGGTGGAACGGATGGTGGAGAAGATGATGCGCTAGAAACGATGGGAACGAGGAAGAACTCGAGGAGGCATGAATTGAATGTCGACGACGTGGAACGTGTTGCACGGTTCGCAATGAAAGTGCGTAGTCGCGAACGAATCGTCGTTGATTGGTCGGTCCCGCATAATCGTGTTTCACAAAACCACGCATACCATCTCGGAGGATCTCAGTCGTGTAGTAGAATAGCTCGCGCGAGGAGATCCAACGAGACGCGTTCATCCCCCGTTGATCCCGTTGATATCCCCCCCTTTGACATGCTCGTTGTTGCTAAGCTTGAATGTTTTCTTTTTTATCGCATGGCCCGCGCCGTTGTAAAGAGCAATCGTGTAACGAACGTCCCCCGCAAGAGTAGTACGCAAAACCACTAATCGGCACGACCCGACGTCTGTTTCGATTGCTTTCAGGTTTCTTGGCGAGCCTCGGATGGAGCTCGACCGGAACGAGGCGTGGGTCGCGCGCTTCCGCGAACGAGGTGCCGGCACCGTTGACCCCGCAACGGCGGGCCCGGCTTCATTGTCCCACTCGTCATCCTGGCAGGAACAGCGGCCGGCCCATCGCCACCGTCTCCGTCTCCGGCCACGATCGCCGGCACAATTGCTCGCGATGTGGCAAGAGCTACAAGAACGCGTACATACTCAAGAGGCACTTGCTGTACGAGTGCGGCAAGGCGCCCTCCTTTAACTGCCCTCACTGCGGCTTCAGCTCCAAGTACGAGAGAAATCTGAAAGCGCACATTAATCATCGTCACGTGGCTTCGCAGTCCTCGAGTACCGCTGTCAATCAGAGAGCCTGAAGGAGGACCGGCGCTCCTCGGAAAGCTCGCGATCCTTCAGCATCGTATTTCCCGAGCCATCTCGAGCTCGGGAGACGCTCCCTGTCTTGAACAATGGACACATACACGTGTTTTGCGTTTATCCTTCCTCTATTCTCGGAATTTAATCCGCGATATTTCTGTTCCCTCTCCTATTGGCTTCATAGACCGTGCTCGGGAAAGAGTTCGCGGGTCAGGGATATTATGAAACGAGCTTCGCTCGGCAGCTGTGCTTTCCTTTTTTAATTTTTCACCGCGTTTCCCGACTTTCCTTTCAAACTATCTTCCCTTTGAGATAGCTGCGCCGCGTTCCTCGGCAATGCCGGTGATAACAAGCGCGCATGTTCCTGAAGAAAACGCAACTCGAAACAGCCGTAATACAAGTGACAATACGTTTCCGTCATACAACTCGGACATACACCCTTTCGCTTCGTGCTTGATGCGCGTTAACAAGAAGTCAGGGCGAAAAGGTGACCGCGCCGCCGTTGTTGTTGTCATACGTAATAGAAAATTTAGCGGTTCGTCTTTGTTGTGGCACGAAGCCGTTGTTGGATCCCGTTTAACGATATATAAAGAGAAGAAAACGTGCGACCGCGCCCTGTTGAATATTAAATAGAAGGCTCGAACGAAACTCTTCCTCCACGGTATATCGGACGTCGCGAGTTACAACAAGGATACGTGCTTATGGAATCGTCTCGGGTCTTCGACAGATTGCTAAATCGCCCAATTATTTTTATACTAATTGTAAGGGATGGAAGAATTTTTACACGATGCGGATATACGGTCGTATCGCGATGGAGAACGCCATCGTCCGCCGATCGACTAGAAGAGTAGGCTCGCTTGGCAGCCGCGGTTTCGAAACCAGTCATCGATTTCGTGACCGCGATGTTCCAATCGAGCCGCGGATACTTCCCGCATTCGTTTCCACGAGGGAGGAACACCACGATTTCAAGGTGAAACGGTAGAAGTTCTCGGTGCAACGAAAAATCCCCGACATTGTAGTATCCCCAGTTGTTCTAGCTCTCTAGCGGTAGCGATACTTTAAAGTTTGAAATTTCTAGTCAAATCGATAGCGAAGTTTCGCCGATCGCGTCGACGAAGCACAGCTAATGCGGAATACGTAGAAACGATCGTTGTCGTCGCGCACGATCAGAGTCGTACGTATTTTTATTGATGATCGTGCGCCGTTTGAAAATATACCAACTATCGAGCGAATCTGATAATAAACTTGTCGCGAAACAAGTTCGCTGTATTCGTTCGATAGCTTAGCGTCGGTTCTCTACGTTTGCATTAGAGCCGTATTGATTAGAGAACCAGGCCTACGTAGGCCGCTACCTAACACAGAATATAATATCTAGCATAGAGAATTTATTTAAATCAAAAGGAAAGAAAATATATATATAGAGATTATGTATAATGCATTATACATGCGTATAAGATTGCCGGTCAAAAGTTTGGCACCGTCAGGCATGTCGAGCAGTGTACATATTTTCTGACCGATTAACAATTTTTAACTCGGTGATTCGAGAACGTTCGTAAAACTTTGAGAGTGTCGCCAAAACTTTTAGCCGGCAGTTTACGTACACGTATTGTACAGTAATTTTCTGGTGATGATAATACGTAATAGACGTACACGGCTGTACGTAGTACGGTTGACGAAGAAACAAGTCTTTCCATGCGGTTCGGCCGGAATAGTGGATCCATCGAGTTTGACTTTCTCTATCGCGCGAGGATCTCTGTGATAAAAGTTTAGCAATTACCGATGAGCGAAGGAAATGAAAACGCGATCTTGGAGAGCTTGTGCAGGCGGATCGAAGAATCGTCTTCGGCATCGCGAGGGTGTGCAACATCAAGCTCGAGGAATAGACGATTGCTATGTTTCTTTTATCAAAAAAGAAAAGACAATACAAACTATTCTAGCACGAGAGTCAACGAACTCGAGAACAGTCTCGATCAAGGACCAAAGATTCGACGAAGCGTTGCTTCGGGGCAAGATTCTAGTCAAATCAGAATTCGATGACGATTCGTTCGCCGGCCAACCGCGAATCAGCGAACAAAAGCCCGTCGATGATATTCTATAAATGCGTGTTGAATCTCGCATCTATTCTGTAGTCTTGAAACGCTTGCCAAACTTTCCACTGTCTGCCCCACTTTGCCCTCTGTCTCACGCCTCGCCTACCCTTATTCGCTTGCTCCGCGAGCTATTCAGAATAGCGCGGGCAGGAGGGTGTGCCGGGCGTTTCGTTTTAAGCCGATCTATCCACTTTTATCTTAGCTCGTACGAATCGTTCGATTAAAATTAGTCTAGATGTTGTCGAATTCCGGTGACGACGACCGACTCGTAGCTCTCTCTCTGTCTCTCTTTGAAGCTCGTCGTTCATCCGTCTAATATTCCGTCGCGAACGTCTCGATCGACGGAAACATAGTCGAGAATTCGCGAGACAAATTGTGAACCTCTCAGCTTTCTATGCGCTCGTTCTTGACTTGACTTAGAAAATCGCGCAAGTCGACTCACGATCTATGCCTCTCTGTCCGCTCGTATCAGCGTCAGTCTCTTCCGTTTCTTCCTAAGCTTTTCCATGACGAACGTTTCGTGGCTATTCGTTGAAAAGACCTCCCCCGTTCGGGTCGTCCCCAGTGCCTAAATCAGTGTCGAAACAATTAGCGAAAGTTCTTGTTAATCGATATCGTTCCGCGTATATTCGTTTTTGTGCCAGCCTCGTATCACTAGAGATACGCAGGATTTCATTTCGAAGTGCATTGTATATTCCGTGTATGATCCTTGGCGACACGCGATCGGATAGAATGGAGAATAGAAATGTTGGTCTAACAGGATCGAAAGAGCCAGCGATCTTCTGTTCACACCGTATTTTTTTGTACGCAGATGAGTAGGGCGTAACACAAGCGCAAAGACTGATTAAAGAAAAAAATATATATATGTATAGGAAGTGAGAGGTATAACGTTAATTGCAACTGTTTAACACGACGAAACATATAGTTGCTCGAGCGATTGAATCGCAACGCGGTTCAGTAGCGCCAATATAAATCGGGTATCGTTTTCGATTTACGTTTAGAACGCACTGTAGAATGGTGTGTACGAATAAACGAAAGGGTCGAACAAACGTGGTCCCGCGAAGGGAGTTCGTCGTATAAAATATTGACGAACATCATCTTCCGATAGATGCGCTTCCGTTAACTTCGCAACATTTGTGCCAATACAAAGAAACGGGACTTGTCACGCATTAGGCTCGCATCGGCGTTCACGCCAGTGGTTACCCGTGCCCAAAATGCCTATAGAATTATTTTCAAGCCCCTTCGTACGTGAAACGCGTGCACCGTAAGTGTCCGCGCGCGTGCTGCTTATTTCATGTGTACGAACACGCGTGAAATGAAAGAAAGGAATTTGTCTAACTGCGAATATACAAGTAATCGATATCCAAGTAGAAGGATACGCGTAAGAATGCATAAATATGTATCGATAATTTTCCGCGTTTTGAGACAAGGGAGGAGGGTAATACCTCTTGCGCTTGATGGCGATCGACGAAGATAATAATTAGCATGTAAGCCCTCGACCTTTTTTTTCCTCTCCGCTCGTGGAGAGTATTTAAACGAACGATCGATGATTGCTGTGAGAACGCAAGGCAGAAACGTTGTACGCGACAGTGAAAAATCAAGACATTGCATAATGCTGTCCGTTCGGATAAACAAGTGTGTAATATGTAATATAACGTTCAGGTGAACCCGACGGAAGTCGTATGTTGCTTATACAAATGTTATATACATATACGTTATATTCTTTATGGTTTATCATTTTTTTTTTCTTTGCGAATCCAAAGCTATAATTATCATTATGAGTGTACCAATGATAACAGTTGTGTTAGCGAGGATACTGGACAAATAATAAAGAATTGAATTTAATTATTCGGCAACGATCTTCCTGTATTCTCATTCGCGGATCTCCTCCGAATTTCTCGTGCTCGATGGGGTATTAAAGGTCGGCCGTGTAGAATGTTGTACGATTTATAATTATTACGAGAGGCTTATTCAATTCTCGTACTGACACGTTTCCAATCTTTTTCTTTTTCAGGTCGTCTGTTCTGTCGCTGCGGAAGGCGTTTCAAATACCAATTTTCGATGATGTGTCATCAGTACGGAGAATGTGGCTCGGATTATCAGTGCGAAAAGTGCGGGTTCAAGACTCGCAAACTGCATTTGTGGTTGCGCCACGTGAAGACGGTGAACTGTACTATGTGAAATTAGTACGAGAGCTGTGTCAAGAATATTGTTCATAAACGAGCTCGAGACGTTTCTATGCTGAATAAATTTAACTGCACACGATGGCTGTAATTGTAATGATTTAAACCACGGTTAGAAACCGGCGCAAGCGAACGCAGGCGCGTGATGCGCTCTAAAGAGAGTCTCTGCTACAGAAGAAGAAAGAAGAATCCTTGCGATGTGACTGAGACAGTGAGAAGCAGACACGAGAACGAATGTCTAACGGGGTGGTGCATTTCTGATTTCAGATGGCACGGGGCCCTCTTTCACGAGAATTGACACGGGGGGCCGGGGCACGCGTCCGACAGTTCCCAAGACCTGGCCTATCTCTTTATAGACATGAGAAAGGCACGTGTGCGATCGCGACAAGATTCACAGTCTCGAGGGCGTCCCAGTTGTTTTAACAGTTTTGTAATTTATTCGCCAAAAGCGACGACGGTTTATCTTTCGTGCGAAATAAAGTGGAAGGTTGTCAGACGTTGCACGTTCCATCGCTCTTATTTCAACCAAAAATTGATTTCAACATTATCGGAACGATACTTGCGAATTTGAGATCGATTTACGGTTCTTTGATCGTACGCTCGTATGATTTTGCAGGAACCGCGGAATTACAGCTGGGACAATGTCAACGTCGACGACCATCATGGTCGTGCGGAACGGAAGCCGCGCAATTCTACGATCCAAGATTCTACTGCGGGAACTGCGGCAAATCCTACAAGTGGAAGGAGTCCCTCGATCGGCATTTGCGATACGAGTGCGGCAAATCGCCGAACATACCGTGCCCGCACTGCGGGAGAATGTTCATGCACGGCCATCACTTGAAGCAGCATTTGAAACGTCGCCATCCGAAAAAGCCAAAGTTTTCGGTCCTCCCGAGCTGTTAATGGCTGTCTGATATTCCCGACACCTGTCGCGATGCTTGCCGTTTGCCACTGTAAATTTACCCGTGAAAAGCGACATCGTCTGCTTTTGCGCGAAACCAGTCGGAAGACTTATCGAACGTTTCCATCGCTCTTATTCTCGAATTACATCTTGATACAATTGGAACGCATTTGTGATCGAGATCGATTTACGATTCCTTCATCGTGCACTCGTATAATTTTTGCAGGGGCTACGGGATTACAGCTGGGTCGATGTCAACTTCGACGACCAGCTTGGCCATACGGGACGGGAACCGCACGATTTTACGATCCAAGATTTTTCTGCGAGATGTGCGGCAAATCTTACAAGTGGAAGGAGTCGCTTTTCAAACACAGGCGCGTGGAATGCGGCAAATTGCCGCAGTTCAGTTGCGAAGTTTGTGGCTACCGGTTTATGCACAAGCATCACTTGATCAAACACTTGACTTCCATACACTCCGTTCTTAAATAGCGCTCGGTAGGTTTCAACGTCTCCACGAACGTTCTTCCGATCTTGTAGAAACGCTGTACTGTCTCGAATAAAATCGACCGACGTTACTACTGCTCAGCGATTCACCTGTCTTCCGATAATCGCCCCTGATTTTCTAAGGGAGCATCACGAACCGACCCTTCCGATATGCCTCCAATTCTTTCGCGAGTTGCTTCGCGCCTGGTGCTGTTGGGAATAGAATCGAACCGTCGTGCAATAAATGCAATCGAATCCGTGAAAGTGTTACGTTTAATCTAATTGTTCTTTTGAGTTCCTGGATTTTTCAGGATCAAAAGGATGTACACTAATGAGAAGTTCGGCTCGTCAATGGATCGCAGGAGAGAGCGGGATATATCGAGTGAAAGGAATTATCCGTTTCTACTTCGAGTGCCGATGTAGGATTTTGGACGTGAAGAGTCGCGACGCCGTCGGCAGACGTTGTTACATCTGTTGAAGATCTAACATTTGGAAGACGTAACTCGTCACCGCATGGGAAGAATTTTGGATACCACCTTGATTGTCGTCTCCCGCGTTTGAGTCTCCGAGGATTCATCTCAGCGGGACCGAATGCTTTGAAAATAAAGCTTCAGAAAGAACATGCAATCGTTGCTGATCATTTGTTATTCATTTCACACCCGAACGTCATCCGAAGATGCTCACATCACCGAAGATCGATCAGGCCTCGCATCTGGCTTTCGAGCATAGCTCCTTCGTTTCCCGAATGTTGTACTTTCGTCTTAAAATTCGCACATGAATTCACTTTTGCGTACGATTATGCGTATGATACGGTGTCGAAAGCGAGAGAGTATGAGAGAGAGAGAGAGAGAGAGAGAGAGAGAATGAAAGAAAAAAGGTTCGCACAGTAAGTGGTAGACACCGTACTGAAGATGAATATTAAGGATACGCGCTTGCACTTTTCATTTAAACCAGATTAGACCGAATAATCGAAGCCTTTCGACCTCTAAGTTGCAGGTAGTTGCTCGAGGAACAGGTATTCGACTCAACGGGGCCAAGATTTCTTACCGAAACCGTTTCCGTGCCACAAGTGCGGTAGATCGTACAGGAACAAAGGCAGTCTGAAACGTCATCTCCACGACGAGTGCGGTAAGCCGCCCCAATACATCTGCAGCATCTGCGACAAGGGATTCAAGCAAAAGGCCAATTTTCAGCGTCACAATTCGACCATACACGGCCGGATGTTTTATCTAGGACCATAAGCGGCCGACAAGCACGACTACGTTTCGTTCGTGAAACGCGATCGACGCGCGAACTTCTCAATCCTCCCCTTTTTTTCCCCTTCCCGACGAGAATCGCATTTTTTTTTTTTGTTAACAAGTTCACCTTGTTTCCTTTCTCATGCATGTAGATTCTCCACGCAGTTAGCTTCCCCTTTATGTATCCCGCTATGGTAATTTTACGAATGGCCGACGTTAAATAGTAAGCGATTAGGACGGCAAGGCAGGCACGAGATTCACTTTCGCTGAAGTCTCCTCGTTGGCGCGCGATTCTAAGGATCCGATCCTTCGACAACGGAAGAAAAAAAAGGCGTGTGGCAATTTGGTTTCCCGAAAGATGCGAACGTTCGATGCGCAAAAATGCGAAAAATACCGGTGATAAGTTGGTTGGAAGACAAAAGAAAGAAAAATGCTCTGTGATACGTTGTGTAATTGTTACATTTGAAAATGTTCTTGGAAACGAAGCTCGGCGAGGCCTTTGTTACACTTAATCTAGATTCGCAGCATGTTACTCCAGTTTACTATAATTTTATTATAACCATCAAAGTACGCGATAATAAACGTGCAGTTGCAAGGGTAAATCGTGTCTAAGATTGTTCATATTCGTCCGCAAGTAGATTTCGCGTTCCACCGACTCGAAGGATGTACCAACTGGAAGATGTTTAGCAGACATCCACGAAGAAGTGGACGAAGAGAAGAATCGTCACGGAAGAATGACTGTCGCGTTAACCACTATTCGAATGGCTTCCGAGCATTTATTTCCATTTTTCTTTTCATAGGCTTTTGAATATTGTTTTTTTTTTTACGAACGAATAAGTTAAAGCTACTAATGAAAACGTTATCGTTACCTCCGATGCACGTGAGGTCCCATTTCCTTCGACGCGGTCACTCCATTAATTACCAACGATTCTGATTGCAGGTGGTCGGCCGACGTTTCTGCGAACCCTTGCCAGAGAAGATTTCCGGAAGCCTTACCCCTGTTTCAAGTGCACCCGGTCCTACACGAACAAAAGCACGCTGAATCGCCACTTGCGAGAGGAATGCGGTAAAACGCCACAATATTTGTGCCGTTATTGTCACAAGGCGTTCAAGCAGCGATCAAATTTTCAGCGGCACGTCTGGACGGTTCACGGTTGCGCCATGTGACACAGTCGCTTTGAAACTCTTCCCCGTGCCCAGATTATAAAGCATGACTAATAAAATATAATTACTCTAACGCACAATATCACGTGTACGTTGATAGCAGCGTTCGCTGGCGATAGGTGTATCATCCCCCCCTTTACGCAAGTCTAACTTTGTACGCACTGCAGAATAAAGGCACGATTTTCCTTGCACCGCCAATCCGCGGCGTTATCCATAATCGCTTCACGGTAACCATTAATTCTTTATCATACCCGATTAGCTGAAAGAGAATTGGGAGCACGATGCGTCTCAGGGATTTTCCCCCAATGAACGGAAAGTGGTCGGAGAAAGGGTAAAGATCTGATAATATCACGGAAAACCAGTTCAAGTGTCTGACTCGCGAACTACGATTTCAGGGTGGCAACTGGCAGCAGGAGACGACACCGCAGGGGGTTACGCTTCCTATCGGTGCAACGTGTGCGGTAAAGCCTACACCTGGAAGTCCTCGTATCATCGACACCTGCGGGAGGTATGCGGTAAGCAGCAGAGGGCAAAGTGCAAGAACTGCGGCAGACAGTACCGCTGGCGAGATTCGTTGAACAAGCACTTGAAGTACGAGTGCGGGGTTGAACCGAAGTACACGTGTCCGGTGTGCGCCAGAAAGTTTCGTCACAAACAGCTTCTGACGTCTCACTTCAGGAGATTTCATTGACGGCACCTCGACTTCGCCGTTCTAATAGGTAGCTTATACAGCTTGCGTGCTGAAAGGAATAAAGGAGAAGCTTAGCACAATAATCGATCGACTGATATTTACTCCTTCACGATTTTCCCCTAATCCGGCGTGATCGCGACGCGAAACGAGCTCCAGGCGAGGGTTCGAGGGATATGACAGTCGAGTCGTAAAGGTACGGTGGAGGTATGTTTCGTCGATGATTATTTCGAAGAACGTTTGCCATTTACTCCACCTGATAAGACAACAGGGGATTCGTACGAATGGGTTTCATACGATCGATCAGTCCATCCGACGTTCATATCTTCTTTAGCTTCGGATCGCACGCGTGCCCGAACGTTCCTTCCCTTCGTTCCTCGCGTACCCATCGAAGCTCTTCCATCCCCCAAGAAACTTCTGTTAATCTTATTGCTCTCATTTTCGTGCTCAGTTTCAGAGTGGAAGCAGAGGGACTACTACCGAGTAAATTACAATGCTCCGTTTACTTGTCACAAGTGCGGAAAACGTTACACGTGGACCGATTCCTTGAGCAGACACCTTCGGGAAGGCTGCGGAGGATTGCCCAGACACCAGTGCACCACATGCGGTAGAAAGTTCAAACGCAAAGATTATTTGTTGCGTCACGAGAACAACGTTCACAAACTCGAGTGAGGACTTCCTATCGCGTGCACGGTCGTTCTCTCGTTCCCCTGTACGCATTACGTAGAACCGATCGGGGCAAAAGCAAAGACGTCTGATTCTTCTAGCGTAACGCTCGAAATCATTCCCAAAGCGGTAGGTACATCCGAACGATATTTATCATTTAGAGAATCGACATTTAGAAGATTGACATCGCCGACCTAGAGAGACGCCGTTGCGTCGCAAAATACCATTGTATCCCGTTGAACTTTGTACAAATTCTCGCGCAAGTACGATGCATTCGTGCTTGTCGTCTTCGCCTGAATCAAACGTTTGCTAATGTCGCGTAACCCTTTCATACGTATACCAGTGTACATACATTTTTTAACACTTGTACGCACCGCAGATTTATATTTCTCTGTCGTGCAGCCGACTTGTCATACTGAGAATTGTACAACGTGAATAATCCTGTTACTCGTATTAAGAATTCATTTTTTTATTTGTATCGCAAATGTTGTACGACTAATCTGTTCTTATAAATTGACAAATAAAAGAAGAAAGAAAAAGCTTGGAGAATTCGTAGAAACTGGATGTTATCCGAATCCGATTGCTACCGAATACTTCCGGCCAGACACAGAGCACTCGAACAACCGTTTCAGCAACAGTTGAACACGGCGCGTATCGCCGATCGGTCCGAACGACGCGCAGTTTCTTTTCTTTTTAGATCAGGCCTGGCATTGAACGTAATTACAGAAACCGCATTGTTCTTTCAGCTTACTGTGGTTCAGACTATTACAAGAGACTCGGAAGACACTTCTGCCTTAGTTGCGGCAAAGAGTACAGATGGATGCAATCCCTGGTAAGGCACAAGAGGGAGGAGTGCGGAAAGGATCCGCAACATTGTTGTCCCGTCTGCGGGACGAAGATTCGCCATAAATGGATGCTGAAGAAGCATCTGATAAACGTTCACCATTGGGCTATCTCGAACGGGAAGAATGTTTCCTGTTGAGTGTCGGTGTCCGCGTAAATACTGCCGTCAATTTTCAACCAAAAAAATGCACACGTACGCACAGGCGTGTCACAGTTGCGAGATTATCTATACTGCGCTGGGGAAGCTGTGTCTATTTATATACGATATGTAAAACTGTACGAATAAATAAGCTGAAGTTAACACTGTCTGTGGCTGAATATCGACGAACTACGAATTGGCCGTTTCTACCACGGGGTCAGTTAGCTCTGCAGCTTTGTGTTCTCGTGATCTTTTTTTACGGAATGGTGCTCGCAAAAGTATCGTTACTCACTATCGTGTAATATTCGAAGAACTTTTGCCTTACAGTACACTGAAAAGAAGGTGTAGTCGCGGATCTGACATGATTCACAGCGATAGTCCATTAGGGAAGGTGATGGCTTTCCTGTGGCACGCGACACCTGTAACATTAATAAAATTGCACCGTTTTGTGATTTCAGGTTTACCGATTTTTGTATTTCGTTCGGACTATCTGTGCAACAACTGCGGGAAAACGTACAAGTGGAGAGAATCGCTCAACTTGCACAAACGAATGGAATGCGGCATCGAGCCGCGCTTCTGTTGCAAGATCTGCGGGAGAAGATTCAAGCACAAGCACCACCTCAGGAAGCATCACAAGTCTATTCACAATTACGTCGATCAGCTGTAAGATCAGTGTTGGGCGAATAGGGAAGAAAAAAAAATGAATCGATGCAAAGGAGTTGCGAGCATCGACGGATGCTCGTTGCTGAACCAAAGTCGAAAACAGTCTTCGCGAAAGGCAGGAGCGGGAGACGGTAACAAGTGATACTTTGAAGGCGTTTATTAATTAGATATTACTCTATGTATATATGTACGTACGTGTATCAGCGAAAGCTAGAAGAGGGCAAAGAGAACGGAGAAGGAGCAATAAACAGAGAATAATGTATTTTACGCAAAAAAGCGTCTGAACAAATGCATGTTTGTTCCATCGAACATTTTTTTTCTTTTTTTTTTTATTTCAACCCCCGAAAAGACCTGCTCGAGTATTTACCCTTGTCATGCTCGCAAGGTGCCGATAGGCACGTCGGTTCCCTTCTGATCGTGTTTAACGTGAGACGTGTCGTGAGTCTGTCGATCGTTTGAAATTCCCGAACGCCCGATCGATGGAAGGGGACGAATTGTCTGGAGTTGAACAGGCTGTAACGCGTTCTGTATCTGTCGTTTGTGTTTCAGGTGAAGCTGTTCGAGAAACGATTTACCCGTGCAGAGTGTGCGGCAGGATCTACTCGAGAAAGTCCTCTATGTACACTCATCTCCGCCTCTGCGGCAAGGAGCCGAAATTCGTCTGCGTCCTTTGCGGCAGAAAATTCAAATACAAGCATAGATTGCAGTCGCATCTTATCTCGAATGTGCATAGCCAAGACTTTCGATAATAAAGAGACAAGTGAAATTATTTTTCTACGATCGCGGGAGCTTCATCGGTAAGGTGTACGCAAAACTGCATTTCCATTAAAATACATAGAACTTTGCTGAAGCGAAGGAAGGCGAAATCTGAAATGTATCTCGCATCCTTTCTTTTTTCTCCTCTGTATGAAGATCATACTCTTCGTTTCCTCCATAATTAAATCTCGTAGCGTGTAAAACTCGTGTTGCAGAGCAACGTCGAATCTCGTAGGGCTATCGTCGTGCCGAGAATAAATATTGAACTAAACGCGATTAACCTTTTCCATACTGACTCGCATTTTCTTTTTCTCTTCTCTGTATTCCAGCGCCGAGGCTCGCGGTGAAGAGCATCGACAATTTGCGATGCAAGAGGAGGCCGGTTATTCATAAGTGCAGCAGATGCGGGAAAGGCTATCAGTTGCAGACGTCGTTGCGGAGGCATCAGAGGCTCGAGTGCGGAGTGGAGCCAAGGCAAAGTTGTCAGATTTGTGGAAAAAAGTTTACCCATAGATTTAAATTAACGCATCATCTGGCGTCCTGCAGAAGAAGACGAGGGTTGTACGCGACCGTATAGATGGTGCAGCTACTTCCTCCACCCATTGTGCAAGTGGAAAAAAAGCAATAAGCCAGATTTATCGAAACACGATAAACCGGAATGGTCGAGTGGTGGTTCCAATTACCGTCGATCAGCGTGCACCAGCCTTACGTTCATAGCTTTACGAGGAGTTCCCGGCGGGGAAACGACCAGTTTCCATTAGGGGCAAGTGCAAAAGGGAAACGAAAGAACGAGAAGTTCGCGTCGAGAGACCGACGCCCCATGCGCAACATGGACTGTACTGTTTTTACACTGTTTAAATAAATACACGTTTTCCTGTACGATACGATCGTTCATCCTGCTCGCCGCTTTTGCAAGTATTTCACCAAGGCGTGCCTCATCGAAGCAAGATATACTCTTTCACGCATCTCTGCATCTCTCGTTCTGCTCCCTTGCTTGCCCTATCAAGGCACTTTTGCTCGTTTTCGTTAATCCTCTTCTTCTCCATCCGCTCGTTCTCCCGTTCCGAAAATCTGTACTTACCGTAACGAGAAGGCCCCCCCTATTCTAGGAACATGGCATATCTAAAGCTTGCTTTCCCCCCCGCCGAATCAGAGAGGAAATATCCTCTTCCGCTTCTTTAAGGACGAAACGACGACGTGGATGCGCTGGAACCGAGAGTCTAACGAACGAATCGTCTCGTTTCAGGGCTCTTGGCGAGGATGCTGCTGTCGCAGGACGTGGCGCAACCGCAGGACACCAGCGAAGGATCGTGGAATCGGTCAGCGTACATTAGAATGGCCACTAGGCAGAGCGGAAATAGGAAACGAGGAAGTTCGAACGACGACGATCCGAAATATGCGTGCAACAGGTGTGGGAAAACGTATAAGGCCACCACCTCTCTCAGTCGGCACAAGCGACTCGAGTGCGGCGTACTGCCTTGCGAAGTTTGCCCTATATGCGATCGTAGATTCAAGCACAGATTCGTCTTGAACGCGCACATCGTTGGATGTCAGAGAAAGTTGCACCATATTATTCGGAAAAGCGGCGACTCCCCGGCGTTGGCCGAAGAACGGGAATGAGCCGTTCGATTCCTGGCGACGCGCTGAATCGTTTCACGTCGTGACGCGATCGTGTATATCTTTAACTTTATAAAAGTTAATCGGTGGCTTGCATGTCCGAATCTCCCACGTGTACACTCGTGTACGTACGTTTTAAGATATTCCGCTCTTGAAAGATGCTCTAAAATATTTTTTCAACACGGCAATCCTTAATGGTATCGATCGACGAGTCCGGGCGTAGCTTACGATAAAAATAAAATAACCGTGTTGGGTAAAATGTTTATTTTTAGGATAGACGTACTATCAGTTTGCTATGTAAATAAATTTTGTTTCTTCATTCTCTTCGAAGATATTGGAAATGTACTTTCTACGAAACAGCTTCGGCAACGATCCGCATGCGTTACCGTCGAACGCGATGCACAGGATAGGCCGATCAACTGTAACGTTTTCTATTCCGCCGCTTTGTATGTAAAAGAAAATAAACGAATATAAACGATCAGAGGAGTTTGCGATGAAACGGGCATGCGACATTGTTCCCCGACACTTCTGAAACGGATACTAACTTCACTCCTCGTGCAAACTTGCGTGGCAATGGACGTTGGAGCGAGATTCTCAACTGCTAACTTAGCTAACCCTTTTTCCTCTGGCCGGTCCTGTCGCGGAAATCGTCGCCAAACGATTTCTCTGTCCTCGGGTGTCTTCTGTTTGCCTGCCAATGTACGCTTACGAATATACATGTTACTTCAACAGGTTTCCCGCTTAACACTGTCTGGATCGCAACGGATGACTGTCAGGGCGCGTTAATGGACGACCAGCAGCTAAAAGAGAGGAGCTCCGAGGACCGATACGACTACCCGCCTGTCCCGGCCGATCCGAGTCAGAAGCAGCAACAGCAGCACTTCGTTTGCGCGATTTGCGGCAAGGGGTACGCCTGGATGTACAGTCTGCGTCGTCATCAGTTGCAGTGCGGCAACAAAGAAGCGAGAAACAGATGCGAATTCTGTGGGAGGAAATTCTTTAGGCGCGACAGACTCAAGGAACACTTGCTGGCGCACCATGCGGACCTGATCTAGGAATAAAAGACACAATTCGTGAATCTAGAATCCCATCTTGTTGGAACCACACGGCTGAACGTGTGTACTCTGACTTTCTTTTGTACGCTCTCGTTTATCGTCGACTCCGCCACGAAATCGGACCGTGTACTTTCTTTTCCTGGCCACGATCTATTATTTAATAAAGATGCTGATGATTAAACATGGATACGCGTTGAGTTGCAAAGTAATGCGAAGCTCGGGATACACGGGTATGAATGAGGGTGCGAGTTGACCTCCTCCCGCGTTATCCTTTCAATCATTGACTCCATGCACCACGACTCGGCGTAACCACTGTCTGTCACATTTCAGATGACTCTGTCCCGATGAACGAATCCGTGGATTTCCTATACACCAGGGATGTAAAATTGTTTCCGGAGCAGAAACCGCAGGCGGCGGCGGAACAGCCTACCCCTACGCAGCATTACATGTGCGGAGAGTGCGGAAAGGGGTACAAGTGGATGGCGAACCTTCGCAGGCATCAGAGGCTCGAGTGCGGAAAGCGGCCCAAGCATTGTTGCAAGATATGCCTAAAAGTATTTTATCGGAGATACGAATTGACTAATCATTACAACATCAAACATAATGTTCGCTAAGCGAAATATCCTGTACCTTTTCGTCTAATCGAGAGCTACTCTCGGTCAATTGTAGGGCAATTCTTAATGGAAATGGAATTACTTAGCAATCGCATTCTCGTATGCGGGAAATATATATAGGGACCGAAGAGAAAGATGGATTTTCGATCGAGCGGAGGCAATTTATTACCAATTCACTTCATTCGTGTTTCCCTCTATTCCTTTAACATCGTGAAACCTGAAGTGTGAACCTCGTAGCCTTCATCCAAGCCAATGATGGTGTTTCGATCGATTCGTCAACGAGATGTGCGAACAATTGTAAGCAGCTTCGTTATGCTTTATCAATAAACGATTCGACACCCCTGCAATACATACTTCCTATTCTTCGCCCCAGTTAAGAATATACCCGGCGCGAGTTTTCGTCTAATCAGCGCAGCTCACACTGCAGCGGACAGAGTTGATAAGGGACGGGTATAAAAGTAGATGGTACGCGCGAGAAGCGTGGTCATTCTTAACTGGGACGGAGGATACATCGCGTCGTTCGCCCCGATGGATCCCCAAAGTTTTCCGGTCGAAAAGCGACGAACAGTCTCAGTCTGTCTGGGAGTGATACGTTTACACGCACATTTACTGCTGTCGGAACAGCACATCGAATGTTATGTGTCTATCGATGCATGCGCTTCCCCGTTATCCATATCCCCTTTGTTCGATCGACCACGATCCGCATACGAATCTGTCCGCTAACGCGAGCCGTTCCTTCTTCGCAGGCAAGCGAGCAGACCTGAGCGATTGGATTATGAAGCAGGAGAACGAGTACGAGGTGCCGCAAACTTTGTTCGAGTTTGTGGCCAGCAGCTACGAGTCGACAGAGCCGGGAGAGCGAAGGAAAGCCGCGAAGAGCGTGATCTGCGAGGAGTGTGGCAAAAGTTTTTCGAGGCTGGACAGCCTTCGAAGACACGAGAAGAATTATTGCAGAGTGAAAGAGTATAAGGCGTATTGCGTTTATTGCGGCCAAAAGTTTTCGAAGCTGGTGTCTTTGACTTCGCACGTGAAAACGATGCATTCGGAGGCGCAATAAAAAAAATGCTACTACCAGTTAATCATTCTTCATAAAAGACTTTCTAGGCTCTTCTCTCTCTCTCTCTCTCTCTCTCTCTCTCTCTCTCTCTCTCTCTCTCCTCTTCTTTTTTACTTCCAATTTCAATGCGTGAACTTCTTCACGGTATTCCGCAAAAGAACGCCGTCGGAATTATCGATGTGCATCGAAGCGATCCACGTATGTTGATGTAACGATAAGACATTGAAAATTATAATAAATAACTTTCCATCCTGGATTCTGTTTATAGTTACGAGGACGAAGACAACGTAGGGAATTTTTGCAGAGTCTCGTTCGACAGCGTCCAACGAAATTGCTTTTATTTCACTTTATACATTGCATCGATTTATTTTTCCATTTACTAAAGCGACATCAGTATTTTTTTTTCTCGCTGTTCTCGCTTGGCCCTTTGTTCGGTAAATAATATTAAACGGCTTCGCCGCCAGCCCTGTCGAACGGTAGCCCAAGAAATAAAAATTCTTATTTCTTGACACATTTTCATACTGTTTCGTTTCCTCGAGTATCAGTCATGAAAGCCTGCAGTACGAACTACACTGCCAGACTTCTTTCGTTAGTATAAATTCTTTCTTTGCGATTCAGGATTAGCTCCTAAACGATTTTGCTTGTTTCTCAACTTCCAGATCGTTACTCCCCGCTGCAACTGCCGTGCGGCTTATCATCGGGACTTCGGCGTTACGCCTCCAGCTTAAAGGTTCTGCGACAAATCGAGTCGAATCATTCCCGCGGCGACGGTGACACGATGAACGTCTGTTTCGGTTGCGGCAGGAGATACAAATGGAGGGACAGCTTGCTGAGGCACCAAAGGGTGGAGTGCGGTAACAAAGAGAAAAAGTTCAGTTGCGAGTTGTGCCCGAAGAAGTTCTATCATCAGTACAAATTGAACGAACATTACCAGGGTAGACACAAGATGCCGAAGCCTCAGTAAAAACGATCGACCCTTTCTTCCGAAATCATTTCTCGTGCGCTACCTTTCTCATCTTATTTTCTTTTCTAGAATGTAAAGCATGCGGTCCCCGGTTTATGTACTGCTGCGAAAATATCTGGCGCGACTTTTTTTTTTTTAACAAGACTGCACAGTTCAATGTAGGACACGTTTCTTCGTTATTGCCCTATCGACTGGTTTTAATTAAGAATAGGAATATAGGTGTAAATGTGCGAATAACTCTGATACCTGAAATTCCGAATGCTCGGGAATCGTGCACAGCGTGAGAAGTACGATTCGCCTCGTAACTTTCGACGATGTCGATATTATTATAAGCCTTATCGGTTCAATAAATAACAATTTGTCGTTATACCATTTTGTTATCCATCCGCCCATTCGCTGTCGAGCTACTTTGTCGCACATCGAATTAATAGACCGCGGTACGGTCTTTATGTATTCTGAAATAAGAAAATGATACTGCTTGTATTAAAACTTAACGCGCTACTTGTCCTTAACGCCTTCGTTGTATGTTGTATATACGTCTTGTGCTTGCTTGAAGAAACTCGTGAGCTCCTCGCAGCGAGAACTTTAACACGCAAATCCGAAAGATCTGTAAAACCGTGTTCAATGAAAAATGTGGAGTTGTGCACGTGTTATTGCTTTTATGGTGGTCGGTTGAATGTATCCTGACCCGTGCCCTGTGCAAGTCCACACTTTCGTTGGGAAAAATGACGGGTGTTACCTTCGCATGCGGATACGAATCGTCGGAAGTGAATAACATATTGCTATACGCTGCATTGAGACGTACAATTATTTCCATATTGATTCTGTTATCTATTTTCTAGAACGGGAATATTCGGCAGGTGCTGCGATCGAATGGGACTACCGGTACCAGTCTCCACACCTTCGACGGACGGCAAAGAATCAAGCGGCCGAGAACCAAGGCACCGTCAATGTAAAGCGCTCGGTGATCTGCCTAAACGAAGCCGTTGCATCGGAAAGCGTGACGAAGAACGGGTTTAACGAGGCTTCGCTCGCGGGCAATCAGGCGAAGACGATTGTCCACGATTCTTCGAGTTACTCTTGCCAGCGATGCGGTAACACTTACACGAGATATCACTCGTTGAACAGGCACATTAGATTCGAGTGCGGTGTCGAACCACAATTCGAATGCCACGTATGTCACAAGAAGTCGAAGCACAAGCATAATTTGCTTCTGCATATGAGAACCCATCAAAGATCATGAGCGTAGTTCGATAGGTACACGTACATATAGATTAAGGTACGCATACATGGCTTACCGTTGTTGCTTCGACTTTAATAGAAATCCGAGCCAGCCCGGAGAAAACGGTACACAATACGCCTACACGTTAATTAAGATTCGAATTGTGTATGTACTAAAAAAATAAATGTTTCCTGTGCATCAGAGATTAAAATATCCGATCGATCTGTTATCGGCTTCCGATGCTGAAATTACCTTCCTGCGACATTAGCTTTCGTATCGTTAAAGTGTCTGGCATGCTTTCGATTTGCGTTTCCGTATCGTTGATCAGTTTTAATGTTCACTCCTTTTTCAGACATCCTTAGAGATTTCTATTTCGATGCAACGATTTATTTTGATAGAAACGTTAGCAATCGCATGAGAGATGTGCTTTACAATTCTTAGTGGAGGATTGTTCAACGCGAACAAAACCATTGGAACAGCATGGTCCGATGTAGAAATCCGAAAGTTATGGTAACCCCCTTTTCGTTGTTATAATATTGTTTCATAGTAAATCGCTTTTTCTTTAATAATCGCCGACCTCCTTTCTCGTTGCATCGAGCGCAGAGCGTACGTTTCACCGATCGTTTAAACAATACTGTTCCAGTTTGGAAGGCGCTGAAGGATTTGGAGGACGGGCCGCCGTTCTTGTGCCCGAAATGCGGTCGCAGTTACTCTCATAAGTGCAACTTGACCAGGCACTTGCGACTAGAATGCGGCGTCGGGCCGAGATTTCAATGCGGCTGGTGCAAGAAGCGGTTCAAGCATCGGCATCACCTGCGGGACCATCAGAGGATCCATCTTTACACGAATTGCACCTTCGAATCGCGAAACTGAACCGTCTATCCCTTACGAATAATTATTTATTATTAACCCGTGTATTAATGGGTTACTTGTACGATATTACAAATCGCATGGGGCATCTCGTAGAAGAAAGTAACACAGGCGATGAGTTCGGGTGATCAGATTTATTTCACGAATCGAGCTGTTACAAGAGTAATGCCACTTCGAGGAGCGTTCACAGTGAGGGCACATTATTTTTATGCGTACCATGTATATAAACAGCTGTAGTACTTAAGTTAACGCTGACACGGAATCGTTCCATTCGCAATTGCGCTCGGGTTCGATATGTGACGCGGTTTAAAACGCCATTCTAGATGTACTTTCGGTGTTCGTGATCGGTGTGATTGTCGAGTTTCTGCCAAAGCGAGGTATTACTTAAGAAAATATCTGTTAGCACATACAAATATAGCGGGGCTATGCGTATTGTAAGGATACAGAGGATGAAGCTGGAGTGATGCGAGTATACAGACACAGTCGAGTAGCTCGCAAACGAATCCGTCTCAATTTTTCTAATGATCTGGTGCTCGTTGGGCGCCAGGACGTGTCGTCGACGAATCAATGGCTTTGCAACTTAACTCGTTGAACTATACGCGAAGCGGACGGTGCTTCGAAAAAAAGCACTCGCAAATACCTCTTAATCGTGCCAAAGATACGCCCTAGTTTTTACGTTTCGCGTGGAACACGCGTGAATTGAACAGTATCGCCGTACCTGTCGATGAACGATAAGGTACTATATATTCCTACATCTATTTTCACTCGAGAGCAAGTGATGTACGTATAGAATTTATCGCGTAGCAACGCTGCGATCGGATAAGGCTCCCATACGAAATCTTTACATAATAATTGAATATAAGGTGAATGTTACTTACGTACTTCTTACAAAAATTGTAGCCTCAATTTAGTCAGCTTTGGGAGTCCTGCTGTGCAATTTATTTTAGAGCTTCCGGAGCTTTCGTATAGCTTAAGAATTCAGCTAAATTGAATCAGATTTTACAGTTCCTTTATTGTCCGAAGAAAACTATTTAGTATTAAGAGGAGATTATAGTATGATTAATATCTTTTATAGATTACAAGAAAGCAGCGTAACAGTCAACTACTCTACAGACCTATTATCCTTTCGAACGACTTACAATTGATCCGCCGTACGAAAAGAGTGAATTGCGCTTATCCTATGAAAGGATATGTAAGTTTACCGATCAAATAAATTTACATTTTACAAAGATCACGGGCTAATATCTATTTGATCTTGCGTTCAACGTTCTTGCCAAAAAAATTCAACTTTATTTTATTAATTTATTCTAAAGAAAAAATAATTTGCTTTAAAATCGCTGATCATTTTTTTCTTTACAGAGTCGGTATTTCAGAACGCGCGACAAGATGTTCCACAGCACCGACGACCACACACCGCTGACAACTCCAATCTATATCTCGGCCTGCGGTACTGTCCGATAGTAAAGTGCCAACGGAGGATATTCTTGCCGCTATACCGCGACACGACGCAAGCGCACAGTGCATTTTTGAAATTGAAAAGGCGCGTAAGCGCGTCAAGGATGCGACACGTTGATCGATTAGTTTAATATCATCGCCAGTTTGGCGGAGATACTTTTCCACATTTGCCCTTGTGCCGCGTGGCGATTGTTCGTTCAGCGGGATGCTGAGTCCGACCGTCGCCGCTCGCGAAAATCACGTTCGAGGGGTTGCAAATGCGCGAACCCTCGTACCCGAGACGGAAGAATCGAGCGGAACAATAGGCCGAGAATAGGTGCTGGCGATTTCTAAATATACCTCGGGAAAGGCGGAGAAGGTGATGATGCGACGTGCATGCCGCGTGCAATCAAATTCGGCGCGATGCGATTCATCGAGTCGGCCTTGAGAGTGGGACGAGGTGAATTTTTTTTCGCGGATCGGCTTCCCCTTGGAAGTAGACGGGCAGGAAAAGGGATCCGGAAGGAAATCGGTACGAACGAAACCGGTGCATACTCTTTCCCCGAAGGAACGGGGGAGGCGTTCGTTCCTGTGCGACGACGCGTCTCTGACGGTGCCGACGTGTACGTGCGATCCAGCAGGAACCGCAGGCCAGAAAATCAATCTGGAACGTCATGCCGTTGTGTGTATCAACATTGGAAAATCAATGGTAACCCGTGACGTAGGAGTCCCGCCTCAGAATGAACCAATAAGCTTGCCGGCTCGTCCCCTCTCTGGCAGAGTTTTACACCTACCCACAAGATCGTCAGCGTGCTCATTCTGTAGCAGACTGCCGTACCGAGTGGACGCGCGTGTCTTTGAAAAGGCACCACGCTGGGCTACCGCGTAGCAAACGAATTCATCCCGTAAATAAAGCGGCCGACGTGTATATGCAGTTTTCCAATCGAGAAAGCAGGAACATCGACGATCTACTAGCAAGAGACTACCAAGGACGCATCATCAGCAGCCAGTTAAAGTATATTCGTATCGGAAGAACCGGTCCGCGGGCAGAGCTGTGCATCCGTTCGTTTCGAAAGGTGGACGTAATCGAGGAAGAGAGAGATCTCTGTTCACGACTAGCCACGCCGAAATAGAGACGCGATTGGTTGCGCGTGTACGCGAAATCGCCACCTGGCTACCCGTTGATAAGGGACACTGTTGCGAGACGAAGCAACCCCTCGCTTTGGCGACGATCCTCTTGGAGCAGTGCCGCCGCTTTGAACTTTCCAGAAAATCGGCGCGACAAGGACGGCCGCGAGAAAAGGAAAGCGACTGGTAGGACAGTGGCAAAGCAGTGTGCTCTCGTGCACGAGTGCCGGCTAGCGAGATGGCGTTTATGATGCCAGTTGTGAAAAACGAGTGGGACATTTACAAGACGAACCGTAGCCGACGATCCTCGGAGTGTTCCAATCCCCAGGCCTGTCGCAGCAGGAAGGTGAGTGTTTTGCGTGAACCCTTTCGACGGGACCAGCCGGCCGGGCGAAAACGTTGAATTCGCGCGCCCCGCTACATCTCGTCCCGTTTCCTGCTGTTTCGTTTCGTTTCGCTCCGTTCCCTGCTATTCGCGCGAACGAATCGTTCGACGAATATCATCCATTCTACGCGCCGCGCGCTCTCTCTCTCTCTCGTCTTCCTAAACGGAATAATCTACGTTGCCGCGTTAACGGTATCATCGAGCCCCGGAGTACCGTACGAACGCGGGAATTGGCGAGGAGTTGACGCGGATATCGAAAGAATTCGTTGGACGCGCGCGAACGTCTGTTCTACGTATGCATATAAGCTGCCGGTTAATCGGATCGCTGATAACGCGCGCGGCGAATGTAACCGAGTGACAAATGCGAGACACTTTGCACGTTTATTGCCGCACGCATGGCAGAAAGTAATCGTCGACGACCGCTGACGAAGGCAACAAACTCGGCGGCTCGTCGCGCCTTTTCCATCGAAATTCTTGCTACACGGGTATCCCCTCGACCAGAAACGTTGACGGGCCTAACTTTCTCACCGTCACGCACAATTGCGCAACTCGGATTCTCAATTTCGTAATGCACCGAGCACGATCATCTCTCCAGTCGTAACGCCTCGATCGTGTCGCGAGCCAGCAATGCGTCGCTGATAATAAAATCTACTTTTGCCGCATACTCGATTCAATGTCGGCAGAAAAAAAAAATGAAACACCGCGCGCTCTAAAAGCATGGTACGATGATTCGATCACTGGAGCCACAGTGCCATGGACTGTGTCGGTCGATCGTGTCGAAAGATTACGCAATAGCGCGTAATCGAAGGACGAGAGAATCCGCGGCGAGGATTCCTGACCCCGAGCGCCTCGATTACGAATTTCCGCTACGACAGTAGCAATGCCGCGCGGGTACATTCGAATTCGACCACCGGTTGCCGAAGCACCCCAAGTCCGACGGCGGGACCTTGTTCGCCGGGAGTTGATAGTCGACGAGGCTCTTTACGCGGCTTCTAATCAGGAAAACCGTTTCCCCTTTTTGTCCGTAGGTGTCGGAATGCTCAAAGTCCGAGGGCCCGTCGCTGTCCACCTCACCGGGATCAGACTTCCTGACGTCCCCGGCCCATCGTTCGGTACCCCTCACGTCTCGCCACTTCTCGAGAACGTCCTCGAGGGCGTCTCAGAATTCGCTGCAGAGCCCGAGCAAGAGCACCGGCTCGTCTCCGCCGAAGACCGGCAGTGCCAACTCCCTGAACAAGTTTCATAGCCGTCTGGTGGACAAGCTGAAGAGGTCGTTGAAGAAGGCCGAGGACAGCGCGGAGGACCAGCGGAATCTGTCGTGAAACGGTCAGGGGGTTTCGGGCCGGCCACCGATTCCCGGCTCGAAGCCGATCGAGATTCGACGCACCTCCGCGCCCATTACCGCGTCCGCCACGATCCACGAGGCAGTGGCCCGATCCTGTCCGGATCCGTCGCCCTCGGCGTGGTGAAGCAGAACGCGGCAACAGGATGGCGCAAGGACAGGCCAAGGAAGGAAACGTGGCCAACTTAGCGATCCGCAAACGAAACGGATGCCCAACTCTAAAAAGCTTGTCAGAGTCGCGATCGCTCGAGGGGTATACCCTTTGAACGGACGGAAGTTCCATAAATTGTTTCCAAGGGCGACGACTTAAGCATTCCGAGAGTCGAGGATGGTCGAGGCGAGTGGCGGAGGTTCACAGCAGCCGAATCTCAAGCGTTAGTACGTTGTCGCGCTCTCTTCTACGCTTCTCTCCCAACCCAGCGCGGGCAATGCCGCGACTTCAAATCAATCTATTATCTCATCCCCCCTGTTCCCCGTTGGATTCCTGTCACGAAGATGCCGAAACGAGCCACGAAGATCGCAAGAAATGATCCCTGTGTTCCTTTTCGAAATGCACGTTCGTCTTCTTTGCATAACTGTGAGAATTTGTTTAGGATAGCGGAGAAAGGGAAGAGAGCGTGGGAGCTCCGTTCAGCCGACACGCGGAAGACCCTTTAACGAGCACGGCGGCCCTGGAGAACGAGTTACAAGAATCGGAGAGAAAGAGCTACACGCTATCACGGTGGAAGTCGTCGTTGTCGATGCCGGCGCGGCGTTTACATTGCATAGGCGTCGTTTTGCGTCCGTGAGTCGCAATGTTCGTCATAATCAGTCGTGGTCGATACACATAGAGCGCACCTAAACATCCCACGGACTGCTGCAACGATCGCCCCGATCTTTGCTTTACGCTTTTCTCGAAACGCGATTCGTAGCGTAGCTGGAGTTGATCGTACTATATTTTCCGTACCAATCAGTTACTCGAAACCTTCTTTTCTCTTTCGTCATCGGTCGAAAGTCGACCGAGCAACTCCGTAACCATCGTGAATGCTTTTGAAACGTCAGGGTGTAACTCGCGTCGAAGCAGACGGATAACGGAGAACGCCAGTTCTCTTCGTTTCGATTACTCGCAAGTCGCCAAAAGGAATATGCGATGAAAACGAGGGAGCGCGAATACGTATCCGCGCGTTGCACGTCCAATATAGGTGAGCTAGTGAAGAGAACGGAAGCCTAAGAAAAGACTTACTTATTTTAATCGTTCGAATCGTCCCGTGCTTCGCTGTACTTATACGCCTTATTCTTTATTCGAAATTTTTATTAGCGTCGTCCCGCGCGTCTATGATAAATTATACGCTATTTTCCTTATCGTTTCGCGAAATCACGAAGTGGGAGCAATTAAACGATACCGCGTGTAACTCTGTGATACCGTAAGCTATAAGGTAGAATTATTTTGCAATTGATCGTATAAAAGGAAAAGAATACAAAAAAAAAAAAAATGAAGATACGGAAAGGAGTTGGAAAGATGTTACTGTTATTGCAAGTATTCGCTGTGAATGCGCTCGTCTTTTGGCAACGGAAGCGAAAAGTTCCTACTTCGTTCAGACAGAAACGGATGGAGAAGGAACGCGACTCGACGAGTCGACTGGCTCGACATTAGTTTTCGTTCCGGGCTTGATTAGAGTTTCCGTTCGAAACAGGTGGCGAGGAAGGCATATATTTTTGGTCTTGGTAACGTCTAAAAATTATTCAGGATTGCTTCATCGATTTTATCGCGAAGAGTATTCCGTCGTGCGGAAGATTTTCCATAAGTATTCGTCCTGTGTTTCTCAAAACGGACGGGCCAAAAGAGCGGGGGAGAAATTTGCGACGGAAGTAGGGAGATCGAAGTTTCAGCGAGGAGAATGTAGGGGACTAGTTTGCAAGCGTTGCCGTTATGTACAATGTAAGACTGCTTTTCGAGAAACAGAAGTGAAACAAGTAGAATTACCGATGCGACGTTAAAAATGTGGTGCTTGGCGAGTTATTGGGACGAGCCGGGAGATCGAGATCGTTGCATGATCTCCCGTGTCACTCCGTCCCGTAATTTCGTCGCTTGATCTGTACTGATTAGAAACAATGGTGTTACTAGAGTTTAAGGATCGACAAGATAATACGATCTATTTATTACGGCGGCCTCGGGCCGTGGAATAAAAGTGGATCCGGGGTCTTTAATTTCCCATCCCCTTTTGCGCGTGCGGTACGCGACGATTACAGGAACGTTTATCTTTCAGCTCGATTTGTAGGATGTTTAAGATCATAAATTTTACACTTTATTCATGTTAGCTCGATCCACTTTCATTCTACGGTCAAAATGTTCGTGCGATAAAAAAGCTATATATATATATAATTAAATACACATAGATATTCGTATATATGAATATGTGTACACGAGAAATACGTTTATACATATTTATGTATACATTTACATACACGTATAATTTATTATTCGACGTCCCGTCTATTTTTTTGTATCACTATTGCAACTTATTTTATGGTTACTCGTTGTACCTCACGCGGGATATTTTGTGCTGATTTTTAGCGCATGGCTGAGAAGATGGAAGAGACGAGCGGTTATCAAGTGTTACAACAGTTTTTGTATTAAAACATGACTCGGCATTGAACGCAACTGAACGATATTCGTTTCAGTTCGCTTTTTATTTGAGATCAGAAAGAAGAAACCTCTCGGATCGTGCGGTAAATTTTTTAAATAATCCCTCGATTATCTTCCTCCTCAACCGTGACGCTTGAACATCACTGCCAAAATTCCTAGGAGCACAGAAAAATATAGCCCGGACATGGTTGATAGATTCGACGAAGGACTGCCGTTTCTTTTTAACAGCATGTTCGCTCTGTTCACCACCACTCTTTATTATCCCCCACAACTGTCCCCCATTATTTTCACCCTTTAAAAGGGTCTTTCTTCGCCGTAGACCCCGTACTACTCGCTTTCCTCCGTTCTTAACAACTTTATCGAACATGTTTCTCGGATAATAATCAAGGAGGTCAGAAAAGAGAACGCAGAGAAGCAGCAACCGAGTCTAAAACTTAGTATTTCTTTTTTCTCTTACTAGAACGTGTTATACATTTCTTTTTTGTTTTTTAATTCTACTTTGTTTGGTCGCATGTTGAATGATTGGCAAAGGATAAAGTACGAATAGAGATGGAAGCGAGATCACGGGAGCACATTCCATGAATATAATTATTCATAGGTATCTGTATAAAGTAATAAACCCGTTAGCGTTTGATAATATACGCGGGTAAGATTATTACACGCGACGGTAATAATTAAATAGTATATCTATTCTTTGGAAGCTTACCAATAGACTCGATTCAACCTTATCCATGTATCATGATTTTTATGTCATGTTCAATAAATGAGTTTTTAAGTATAACCAAACCACTTGTCTCACGCGGAAGATGCTTTTCGTGTGCCACACGAAAGCGAAGCTGCCAAGACGTTCAGCATATTTCGAAAAATGCGCAAGCAATTATAGCGTAATGAATCACGCGAGAAATGTTAGTGGGTATTCGAGATGTACGTGGTATCGCTGTGATTCACGATTACGTAGCACGACTTAGGATGATGCGTGCAGACGATGATCGGTATTGGTTACCGTTCAATCTCCTCCTATCGGGAATATCAATGAATACAACGCGCGAGCGTCGTTATGCAAGACGAAACTCCAAAGCCCCTACCGGTCGCAGCTCCGTTTCGGGGGCTGATATTAGACGGCAAACGAATTAAAAATGATTACGGGATGGAATGCGAGCAGATACTTTCATTCCACGTATCAGTGTTATCGGAAACGACGGATTGCGACATCGCGAGTCATCGATACGCCCGCGGTTAATTCGTCCTACATAGAGGCGGCAAAGCTGGACAATCGGTGCACCGGTCGCGAAAGGAATTTCATAACTTCTCGTCCCCCGTGACATAATCTGTTTGCAGTGGAAACCGCTGAAACGATTCGCGGCGATAGCCTGGTCGGATTGCAACAACGTTAGCGTAGTTCGGGTTCGACATGCCGCTGCTCGTTAGTCGTATCGCGCGTTCGACATAGAGACCAAAGTGTCGCGTTTAATCACGGCGAGAAGACAAGTTTCTATAGCCTTTGCTAATTATCACATACGCTGTTTCGCGTTCAAAATTCGCCCTCGCGCGCAACCTGTCTCCCCTGAACGCGGGGCTACGCGCGGGAACAAGGACGAACGCGAATCGGAGATGCCTTACCCGCGGAATTCGCGACCGGTTACGCCAATGCTTTTCGCGAATGGAAATTTCCACGGCGGCTCGAAGACTCGCCGTGTTGTACGATGATGTGTCACTGTCTGACTTATTGAGGCGAAAATTGCGCCGCCGAGTGCAACTTGGTTTGCACGCGACAAAAGGAACAGGGGAAAACTAGATCGCGTGGCGTGTACGCGATTCATCGGCGGATGCGTTTTACCGCGGGCACTGCTATCAACCCGAAGGAACCCGACGCGTCCTCCTTGATCGTGCGCATAGTTCTATTCCGCGAGCGGCTAGAAATCGAGATAGGCGAAGAGGGAGGAGGATGCAGGAAGCTGAACGCTGTGCGGTCACGGGATAACCACCCACCGGTCGCTATCTCGTCTGGTTCCGAAATATGCATGTGTAGGCTCGCGTTCGGCGTGTATCGATTCTCATTCCGCCTACGCTCGGACACGTTTCATTGCACTCCTCCCACTCTCTTCCTTGCGTCTCGGTTACAGCAGTTCCTCTACTTCCGTTCGATTATCTTTCGTTCGTATAACCACGCTGACGACGCCTCGGGCGCGTTGCATGCCGTGTCTTAGAACGGGACAGGCTCAGCCTTGGTACGGGCGAGACCCTGTCCTTGGCCAAAGAACCGTGTCACAATTAGCGATATCTACCGGCGCGGTGGTATTCCAAAAGGTATGCAGCCGAACCGCGCCTTGCATACAAATGATTTTCCAGTCTACCGAGCGAACAGAAGCTCGAGACTTTGCCGTTTGTAGAACCAGCGATGCCCGTTCGCAGAGCGACCAACCACACGGTGGAGGTGCTCGTCGAACGGAAGCTACGGTCGACGCGGTGGCGAAGCACAGGTAGAACGTGGTTCGGTAAAGAATTCAGGTCGATGGACTTTGCGGCTGCTTTGGAATAGGGTACGACGATCAATACGTTCGTACGACGATACTATTTCTAATCCGTCGTGAATTATTCTCGGAACGTAACACCTCTTAGGCTGATTCGATTAAAGATCAGACGTGCCCGGGGAATTCACGAGCGACGTTCAAGAGCCGCTTGTGTTTGTACACGAGAGGACTCACGAGATAGAATCGTGTCAGCGGAACGAAGAGAAGCGCCAGCGGCTTTGCTCGCGTGGACCTTTCCCATTCGAACTCGTCATTTTTAAATAAATTCGCCAGAACGCTCGTTTCGCATTCCCGAAACTGCACCGAGAAGTTTCCGCTGTTGACGACACGGTTGAATAGTCGCGATTCCTATTTTATTTTTCTTCGCGCTAAAAGCGTCAACAACTGGCTATCGTTCTGCAATTCATAATGGTATTGGAGTAAATTATATGTTCGATGCCCTTCGGGTTATCGCGAAGGTTTATCACCGCTTCGCTATTTATTGCGACAAGGAAGCGTAGTTGGCGACTGCGAAAAGACGTGGCTTATTTCTGTTCTTATTAGAATGCTTGTTAACAACAGCGAGCAATGATTAACACCCAATCGGTGAGCGATAACATAGCTTTCGTGGTGTCAAGAAAACGTACAAGTTGCAACTTTGCGTGTCTTAGTTGGAGTACCAGGCACTCCTGGGAGAGGACAGCTTCCAAGAAAACGATACCGACTTCTTGGACTCTCTTTACGCTCTCTGGTACCTTTACGGATGCAAGAATCAATGGTAATTCGGCGATCGTACGTATAGCGGATGGATTTGGATAATGGGCCAAGATCGGAAGGTTTCGCGATGCCACGCAAGGGGAACGTGGACCGATTGTCCGTTCGATCGACGTGTACACTCGTCTGTACTTATAAGTCAGCGAGCGCATCTTGTTATTTTCGGAGCAATAGCGACGTAGAGCGAGCGGCGCGGCGCCTAGAGTGTCGTGACGCGTCGTCTCGACACCCACGTGAACATTTTTGCAAGCACATCGCGACGATCGCTGCCAAATCGCGCGGGTCATCGGCAACTTGGCCTGGGACAACAACAACGGATCCAGCGATTACGGCAGGACTAGCGGTCCGTAATATCCTCCCACTGATTCCGCGACACCGAGGACCGTGCTCCATCCATCGACTTCCCGTCTCAGGTTCCGAGATCGTAGATATCCTTTATTGTGTCGCGGTGATTAGGCCGAAAAAACGAAATAAGTCGCGGCGATCCAGCAACGTTCAAAGGTCCTGATTCAGTGGCGGAGGTCCGTTCATGTCCAACGCGGATAACGCACACGTCTCGCGTGTTTGTCGCCTTGCTAATGATCCAGACGTGCGCGCTCGGCGCAATAATTCTCCATCTACTTCGCATTACGATCGGGGCTGCGCGGACGCACGAGATGCATATACTCTGGACTCAACTCCGATCGTACGAATCGAATAACTCCTGCCAAAAGATATAGGACTGGCATCTCGGACAGCTTTCGGATAAACGATAAAATCCTATGAGCGGCGGGGGAGGCAACACAATCGCATCAGGCCGGATCGGCCTTGGTACGAGATCTTAGATTCTCAACAAGGACGCTACCAACCGGCCGGGGAAGCTGCGCCGTCGTCTGCTAAGACCGATTCGCTCTTTCAAGGGAAACCAGTCTTAGCCGGGTTTCTGTATAGAAGTTTTCTACCCTCCTTGCGAACGTTGGCATACAATTTTGCTGTCGATCGATCGTCCAGCCGTTTAACCGATCGCCTCGCGATTGCATCCCCATGAATAATCATGCTCTGCAAAAGTTGTAAAGTCCGTGATGGAAGTGTTCGCCCTCGCACCTCCGCTCTCGTAATTCTCACTCGAAACAAATAGAGAGCGATTTGATTAAATTAGAGTAGCGAATCGTCTCCCCCTCCGGATGCCTTTCTACAGTATCTACGTCGTATTCGAGTGACACTGAAAGCGCGGATGCAGAGCTCCGACCGACCGACCGAAATCAATACCACGTTAGCCTACTACGTCGTGGCCTTCTTTTCGCAGCTATACGTACGCGTTTGCTGTGAAAAGCAATAAGGAGCAAAAGCAATAGTCTCCCGACTCGTAGCACATGTTCGTCAAACTTGTGCAAATCGTCGCATTTGCACAAGTGAAATAAAAATGTTTCGATTGGAGTTACGTCTTTCGAAAAATCGTTACCCGCATCTGCTAAGTGAAAGCAATTTGTGTTGCAAAAATCGGCAGGCAGTCTATGAGCGAAACGTGCGTACCGAGCTCTAAGCTGATTTAATGATTTCAGTCATTAGGGTAAGGTTTCTTTGGAGGGAGAGTGATCGAGGGCTAACAGAGGAGATCATCCCCTCTAGCTAAGGAGAGAATTACAACTTTTTCGAAGGATTAACGCATACGTATTCGCTTTGAGATACACCCTGTATCAAGTTGTCGCTTACATCGGCGAACCTTTAACAATAAAAAGATAGCAGGAGGAGAAGAGGCTGTTATCCTTTGCTGAGCTATCGATCTTTGTTAAAGAGTTTGATGAACAGGAACTGCGCAATAACAGTAGCACCGTCGCGACATCCTGGCGCCCACGATTATGCCCGTTCCTTTATTCGACACCGAATCGACGTCGATTATTAATCATGCTTCTAACATTTCTGGAAATTCTGAAGCGATTCATTTAATATTTAGGCGCTCTCCTTTTTGTGGCCCAAAGAGATCTGCTTTAGCGACTAACAGTCGATTACTTAAAGATTATCCTTACGATAGTAGTTAGCGTTTTACTAAACTGAGCTCGTTAGCATGTCAAATGAACAGCAATATCCTTTATCCGATAAAGTACACGCGTTAGGCAACACGTTCTTCGCGTCCAGTTTCGTTCCACGCTGTCGGGACGTTTATTCTTAGAATGGTATGAATAATTATATCGGCCGCTAGTTTACGCACTCAGTATCCGTCAATTTTCAAGCTCCGTCAAGGCGACCCCCGTGTATTTCCGTGACAATGTGGTATTTTAGTAAGAACAGAAGCATCTCTATTTGGGTGATATAAAGCGATGGACCGCATCTAAATCCGTGAACAACGGATACGAAGTGTGTCCCTTATTTTATATCAAATTTAGGAGGATAATTTCAGCTGAAGTGTTCTATTTGCTGAAGCGCGATAGCTGTGAAATCCTTCTGCAACAATTTTCCATTGTTCCATCGACGTTTGGTAACGTTCCGTGCTCGCGTCGCTCTCTTCTTACGATTCCGCCGTCTGCGCGAGGCTGTTCCCGCGACTCGATTCGAATTGCCGGCACTGTCATTTTATTGTCATCGAAAGGGCAATTAGTTTCGTGACATCTATGAATGATTTTCAGCTCTCCGAGAAATTTGAAGCGGGCCGCCGATTACCGACAGAGAGTGTACAGGATGTCGCTCGAACGATAAAGCACACGGCGATCGTCGTTGCTGGAAAGAGACCCCTGTGCACGTTTTATCGTGCAGGCCTGCACTTTCGAGTTCTTCCCGCGCTCGTTCACGATAAGTCGTGTGCTCCTGCTCGCTCACGTGGTTCTTTCCCGCGTTCAAGTACGAACGCCCCGCTGAATCTGAATTTCCTCGAGAAGGATCGGAGCCAGGCGGAAGCGCAAGGAGGATCAATAGCTTGGCGAAACGGGGAAAGATCCTTGGATATCTCTTAAGCCCTACGCGAAATGATCTGCGTGCAATGTAGCGCAGCGTTAAAGTCTCCGCGGTCGTTCGGCGGCGGGAGGGACGGCAGAGTCTCCCTGTCGCATTCCACGGGAACCGTGGAGATAGGCTGGAAGGAACGAGCATTTGCGCACAGATAGTTATTTAAAGATTCTCCCTGCATTCAAATCGTGCCACGTGACTGTTGGCTAGCTGCCGTTTCTTTACCGCAAGCATACACACCTCTACGTCCGCGCGTAAAATGCTGCGGCTACGTAGAAAAAGAGAAATCTCCCGTTTGCTGGGGCAGCTGGAAAAAAGTGAAATTCGCCTCGGCACATTTTTACGTGTTCAACTGGCTCGCTATTGAAAAGTTCGCTCCCCCCCTGCTCTTCGAGACGAGATATTCGTCCGTGTAGCTGCGATTTATTGATACGCATGCAATTGCCTAGCTCGTTTGTAGGCTCGCAGGATGAATGATTACGATGATTAATAGTTCGAGAGTAGTAGCCGGCGCCTGGCTGCTCGTTTATTAACCTATGGCCTTTATATTGCAATTAACAGCATGGTACTTTCCGTTCGGCAAAGTGTTGCACGCAACCGTGAATTTTGATTCCAATTCACGCGGTACTGATCATCGAATCCGAAAACTCGGATATCGTCGCTTTTGATAGCCAGCATGACCATTCTGTGCAAAGTTGCACGAGTAAAACAGCTTTTCACGGGATGATAATCGTGTCAGCGCATCCTGCATTAATCATTATCGGTGTCTTAAGGGTAACGCAAGTATGCTCGCATACTCTTTCGTCCCTTCTATTTGAAACTCTCTGTAATCCGGGTGGTCCTCTCGTGTGGCACACGTTACAGAACGGAGAGAGTATTGACCGTCTCAACGAGTACAGTGGAAATTTCCACTGCCCTACCCCAAGACTCTTGGTGACTACTACGTACACTTTCCGGTCGCAATTGTTGCTGCATATGCAACCGAACCCTAAACTCTGCACTTTTATATGCGATGTAAATACCACTTCGCAAACAGGCACGGTTTTATGCGTATTCCTCGAGTGGTAATTGGATAAGGAATCATTAAAAATTCGGCACTCTGGTGGCATTTAAATCAGAGCACGTCACTTTGTATTTTAAACGCGACTCAGCGGCGGTGTTAAAATATTAACCAAGGGCCAGGATAATCGATTTATAGCCATTTTACTTCCCGCAATTGTCAAATAATGCAGTTCATTGCATTTCTGAAGTTCTGATAAACACGAGAACGGCTCAACTTTATTTTCTCAATATACACATAGGTATACGTATAAGTTTTGCATCGAATTGATTTAGATTTAGATTTCCAAACATCGTTTATCGACAGCCTATTGCTGTACATTGTTTCCGCGCAATAATGCTTTATAAAGGCTCTAGCGTATTGATTTATCGCCTTTCATTGCCAGTGAGAACCACTGACAGGTATGCAGGACTTCCTCCGTTTGAAAAAGTATTGAAGAGATAGGTCTGGCAGAATTTGCGGCGGGTCGCTTGCACTTCGGTGCGAGATTATACAAGATTCGATCCTCTGTATTTTTCTCGGTAGCGATCATAGGGGAAAGGAGAGAGGGAATATAAAATCAACTCTGACTTGTTAGCGAGATAGCGAGGAAAACGCAAGATAGCGATGTATGCGTGCCTATTTTTAGCTAGACGCCGCGCCGCGCCGTCCTTCGCTTTTACGCAATCACATAAAAAGAATTCCACTGCTTGCAGTTTAACTGCATTGTCATACAAGTACCGGGAAGCGGAGAATTATTTTTTAAACAATATTTCACCTGTAATCGGTGGAACATTGTGCTTCTAAAATTGGTGCAGGAACAACGAGATTTATATTACACCCATGATCAAATATAGGACGCGCAATAAAAATAGAACTGTATTTTTCTTTTGTAATTTTTGATATGTGCACCAACTGCTGCTAAAGTGAATTTTGCGTTACTTTCCGTTGATATCTGGGATTTTACTGGCTACTGATATAGCAGAGATCTCTCCAGTGCACAGTGGATTCGTTCTTACTGCATCCTGCACGGTTATCAGTAGATATAAATGACGTACAGATAACGTAGATTACATATATAAAGGACATTCAAGATATAATATCATTTGAGCCGCAAATGATCGGTGGTATGTAATGAACAGCAATTTAATGTACTATTTGTGTGTACAGATTTCCCGGACAAGGAACGGACAGTGGATCCTGCATCCCATCCAAGATAAGAGGAAGACGGAACTTCGGTATTGTTAGCAAAGTGCATTAAGCATTATCTGCGTACACTATATTAGACGATATTAAATTGAATTATGTATAACTTTTAAGCTATAAAAATGTATTGTAATTCGATTTATCCTAATAACTCACGTGTAGGTTCATAAAATATTTTTGTAACTTACATGCTTTCATCTAGTAATTAGATATGCTAAATTATATTCTAATTTATTATTTCATTATTGTAATTTTAATTATTATTTAATTATCGGAAGATGTTCCGAAACTAAATTTGTAGCAATAGTTTATAAATAATAGCGTTTAAGTTCAGATGTCATCGCTGTTGTAATTTCTTCATTATTCAACTTATTCAATAAATCTTCAGCAAAGGAAATTCAAATGATCTAATTTTTTTTAATGCCTGTCCACTCCTAAAGAAACCTTCTCCGCTTCCTTACACAAGAAGTATCGTGAAGGAACTTTAAACGCATAGTTCCAAAGCGAGAAACTTGTAAAAACAGTCCTGCTCACGAATAACTTAAGAATCCGCGATAGAATTTAAGTTCGCGAAATTTCCTGGACAATGCGTCACATTCCAGGAATTGATGAAACGAAAGACCCACCTCGCGTATTATTTTCTTCTAACACAAATTGCACGATTCCGTAAAATTAAGCTCGGGGAAATTCCTGGAAATGACGTCACGTTCCAGGAATCGGCGAAATGAAAGACCTCCTCGCATATCATGTTCTCCTGATACAAATTGGCGATTTCGAGCACGAGATTTTGTAAAAGCGGCTCCTGGGAATGTTTTGGTTGTGACGTCATCAATCGTGAACTCCGGATACCTCCTCGCGTATCATGTTCTCCTAATACAAATTGGCGATTTCGAGCACTTGGGATTCTGTAACAGCAAGTTCTGGGAAATTCTTGGAAATGACGTCACATTCCAGGAATCGGTGAAATGAAAGACCTCCTCGCGTATCATGTTCTCCTAATACAAATTGGCGATTTTCAGCAAATGGATTGCCCGAAATTCACGATTTTGTATTAGGAGAACATGATACGCGAGGAGGTCTTTCATTTCACCGATTCCTGGAATGTGACGTCATTTCCCAGAATTTCCCAAAACTGGACTTTACGGAATCCCAAGTGCTCGAAATCGCCAATTTGTATTAGGAGAACATGATACGCGAGGAGGTATCCGGAGTTCATGATTGATGACGTCACAACCAAAACATTCCCAGGAGCCGCTTTTACAAAATCTCGTGCTCGAAATCGCCAATTTGTATCAGGAGAACATGATATGCGAGGAGGTCTTTCATTTCGCCGATTCCTGGAACGTGACGTCATTTCCAGGAATTTCCCCGAGCTTAATTTTACGGAATCGTGCTCGAAATCGCCAATTTGTGTTAGAAGAAAATAATACGCGAGGTGGGTCTTTCGTTTCATTAATTCCTGGAATGTGACTGATTTTGCGGATTCCTTTATGCTCCAGACATTTCTTAGACTTAAAGTTTTATGGGATTAGGACATTGTTTTGGAAAGATTCACGCTTCGGAATTTTGCAATTAAAGTTCCTCCACGTTATCACTTGCTTAAGGAAGTGGAGTAGGTTTTGCGAGGAGTAGTAGATAGGTTTCAAAGAATAATGACATAAAATTCATTTAATGGAGATTTATTTAAAAACTTTGATATGTACAAATTACAGAAATAGTGGTATAATTAACTTAAATTGTATTACTTATAATAGCTATAACTTATATAAATTACAGTGAGAGATCTACATAATCAGATAAGTACATCATTTGTGGGAGGGGGATCGGATTTTGTTTAACTCTTAGATCTTATATCCAAGCTCTTAGACTAATCTATTCTTACGAGCGGTTCGTTACGAAACTACTATCACTGGTTTCAAGACGATAGATTTCCATTGAAATAATAACAAATATATTAAAGTAATTGCAATTTATCAGAATCTGAGAGTGTCGGTCATTTACATCTGCGAGAAAAGCGACGCGACGTATGGAAGCATAAAAACGAATGTCCAATGCGCATCTTGCTGCATCGGTGAATCCACATCAATGCAGTATTTCACATTTTACTCCTTCACGTTGTAGAAATTCGTAGCTCGTGCTACCTGTTTGTAGGCAGCGAAGCGTTTAATTAAACGGTCTGTCCACTCAAAAAATGCAAGAGGGTAGTTACTTCCGTACGCTTCATTGATATTTTATTTATAACAACTGTGCGCACTTTGCGCAAATGCGTAACACTTAGAAGTCGAACGAGAAATGATATCTTGATTGGAATACAATACTCGACTTTAATGTTATTTATGCTGGCGGCGAAATTGTTCGGAGTATCATAGGCATGAATTCGATAACGAAATTGATCTCATAGATTGGTCACGTAATGCAGTCCAGCTGCCAGTAAACTCTATCCGAAGCGCGCGTGCCGACGAAACTCAGAAGAATCAGCATCACGTTGACGGACGTTCTGGACGTGGCGCTTTGTCGATCACCCCCGTGCATAGCTGCGGGTTTCTCCTCCTCTGCACACAGGAAAGTAGCAATTAGAATATAATATCGATGCTGCTACAATGGACAGACGAGTCGTAGAAGCTCGAGTCCGTTTAAAGATGTTAACGAGGCGAAAGGAGATTACTGACCTTCGATCACGTGTATCACGATGTACGCTGGCCTGGCATTACTCGGTGAACAAGTGTAGTTGGCCCCGTGGGAGACTTTCACTTTGCCGACGACAAGAACGGAACCATTTTTCGTAGCCTCCACTTTAACCCCCGGCTCGTCGTCGTAATTAATCATGCGGCCCTCGCGATACCAGAATATAAAGCTCGGCGGTTCCGTGGACGCCATCAGTTGACATTCCAGCCGGAGGCTGGATCCTTGTTTAACGTGAAGATCGGGACCTCCAGGAATCACGGAGTACGCTTCCGTGATGCTCAGACGAACGAATCGTTGCTGGACTGGCTCCGTTTGAATCTGTTGCCGCGGACGATTGTACGAATTACACACACACACATCGTCGAGAGATCGTGTCGAACTGATTGGAAAATTCGTGTTACCTGACACTCGTAGAGACCCGCGTCCTCGCGTTTAACATTCTTAATCAGTAGAGTCCAATCTGGAGCGGTGGAGGCGACTAAGAATCGCGTGTCGATCGAGTGAGTACTTCTGCCCACTGTCAACAGCTGTTTATCCTTCTTTCTGATCCACGTTACCTGAAACAGGAAGTGATACGAAAGAGAAAGGGAGAGATTCATCTGGATCGACGCGTTCTCTATACAACGCGCGGTAATCTCGTTTCGGGAGGCCCCTTTTTTCCTCCCGCGATAGTTATGGTCCATTTAAGCTGGCGGAAACTACCCCAAATAATAAATCTTTTTTCTTCCTCCCTAAGTAGGAAACATCGTCATCCGGCTTATCCAGCCATAAGGATATTTTCATCTAGCGACGCTCGTTACTCTTACGACCGGGATAAGGACTATTTGAAAACTGCGCGAGCGCTATCTTTTCCACGCATTTAAGGAGATGTACAAAGCAGAGCGGGAAACACGCTTCTGCCGCGGCAACCGATTCGCATAGTGGCCGCAGAATCTACTTGCCGTTAAATCATAAAGGGAGGTGGTATTTGAAGAACAAAGCGGCGCTTGGAAGCAGAACGGTACGTTGCAATGGTTAAACGATAGCTCGACGAAACTTCCTCTGAATTAGCATAATTGCCACTCTGCGAGTTCGCGGGATAGTCGAACTCGTTATTGGCCGCGCGGCCACGTCGAGGTAATAAGGCTCTCCGTCGGTGTCCCTGACGATGAAGCGCTGAAAGAACGACACCGGGCATTGCGTGCTTTAATTAATTGTCTTTGTCGAATACACTCGACAGTCACGACAAGCACGCGTTTCGCGATTTGCTGATGCGATTCTGAAGATCGACGAGTACCGGCTCGGCAAGAACACCCTCGAGCATAAATGAGCTGAATAATGAACTGCTGCGACGTATTACGAGTACACTTCCCCCCGTTTTTGCGCCGCATATTAATCCAGCTCCGATGTGCTACTTGAATTTTTTAATTGCCCTAGTCTCATTCTAAATTGTTCTAGTGGAACTGCAAGTTCTTTGTTGACGAATTGATTCACCCATTTATTAGAATTTTGTTTACCAGGGCGGAAAGCTCGGACTTGGAGATTCGTAGTCGTGTGCTCGAAAAAAAAAAGATGTCGAGGGACGAAGCAGCTTGGCGCCTGGGCACCATGAATAAAAGATCGGTCCAAGGATCGTGTTTCTTTGGGTGGTTCCTTGCCCGTTCTTCAATCGATTGCCACTTCCTCGCCTTTCGATCCGCCGGCGGTATTATGGATCGACCACCAGCCACCGGCTCATCCGGCACCTGCGAACTTTTTCCCTGATGGCCTGATCTTTACGGCGCAGCATCTGTTTCCCTCGTCGAAAGAAGCTTGTACAGAAAGTTTACCGGTCGATGAGAAAATCGGCGGCTCAGTGTCCTGTAACCACCATATTGCGGGCATCTGCTGCTGCCTCGAATCAGCCCTAGCAGATCTTATTTCCTCCGTCGCCTTCGATATCGTCGATTCCCTTCATAAGCTTTCAGAATCTTACCACAGTGATTTTTGTTACTTTTTGTCTTCGTTTGGTGAAAAGATTCTGGATGGGATTGCGTTATTAACGAGAATCATTTGCTGTCCCTCGAGTCGATCCGCTAATGGAACAAGCGTACGCGTTCCGTTCCGTCCAATTGGAAACACGGATAACGAGCCGTTGCGCGGGAAATAATTATGCATATTAGGCCGATATTCGAGTCATCCATTAATCCACGTATCAAACGGACCATACGTATATCGGGTACGGGATAACAAGGCAAACGGGATGTACTCGCTGCCTTCCATCAACGCGCGAACGTCATTTCCGCGACCGGATTTATTCAGGGGTTGTGCTTTGTTTGGACGGAAAGTAGAGCGACTTTGTTTCCGCAACGGTCCCGCTTAATCGTCGACAAAGAGTTTAAGAAATCAGTTACCTCAAAGCCGCTCTTCGCCCGTCGTATCCGTCGGTCGCGTCTCTGTACGGTGCATACAGTTGACCTGCATTACTCAATCCTCGTTTCGTTTTCACTTCGTGCAAAGTCCTTAAGGAATTGCAACTTTGCTCGGGCAGTTTTCGCCGATACGTACACGCCTAGCAAGATGAAACAGGGGGACACTCTGTACATACGGACGTGAATTTTCTCTATGGCATTCGGGAGAGAAATCGCTATTCGGAGCAGAAAGTTGCAGGAATTCCTGAATCCCGATGGGCTTTCCTCTTCGATCCTGATCGCGCGTGCAGCAATTTCCGAAATATTCGTACCGCTTCCGGCCACCGTGAAATTTATCTTCACTACGGTAGTTGAATGTAATTCGGGAACGGCTTCTCGGCGATTCCGTGTACGCGTATCGCGGCGCAAAAAAGTTCTCGCCGGTAATTTGTACGCGCGTGAGTGGCGAGGATTGCAGCACGTAACCAGGCACAGGTACGAAGCGGCGCGGTTTCGGGCGCGCCGACGCTTGCAACATTGATACCGAGAAATTACGTTTCAGCTAGCCAGAGGAACGGTTTCCTCCAGCCACACGGATGTTTTCCCTTTCGCCTGTCGGCGTTGGTAGCGCACGATGAGCAACTGCTGCGCGGCGTACGCGTGTGAAGCGACCACGTTGTATAACATCTCTTCGAGATACGTTTCCCGATTTCCGCCCTCTGCCAACGACGGCCTCGGCCCCCGAGGCTTGCATACGGCGGAGCGCACGCTGCTCCGATCATTTATTAACGTGTACACCTCGCGTGAAAGACGAAGCAACGGAGAAGGGACGCGTGCATCGAGTTTGCTGCGCTGAAATGCAACGCTCGTTAAACTAGCTGCATTTAAAACAAACGTGCTCGGCGGTTCGCGCGGTATTTCGTGAAATAATTGATGCCTATCGGAGAAACGCGCCACGCAAATTCGTGTCTGTCGCGCGCCTGACAAAAGACGGCTCCGATCGCTTTCAGCGAAGATTGAATTTTTTCAAGCGCGATCGAAACGCGACGTGCTATCCGTGGTACGATCGTTTATCGATACGTCCGCTCGACGAGCTCGTGTGTGCAGTGTCCGCTATTCCTTTGGCTCGCGTGCAGGCTAGCCTCTGGCTCGTCTACCATGTGTACATCATCTAGAGCGCATATATTTGCCTACATTAATATGGTGTACTCACTATTCCGGGACCAGTGAATCTACAGGGTAGCATCGCGTTGCCGCCGGTCTGGGCCACGAGATCTTTAATCAGCGATTCTCCGCCGGTCAGCTTCTCGTCGCGAACAGCACCATCTGAAAGTGTCGCAAATGATTAGACGTAGAATTTGTTTAATCTCGTGACTCCTCGGGTTCGGGCATGGAGATTTCACTCGGAAATTGGCGCGATATCCTCTGTCGATAGTTATATCGTTTCAGCATCCCTCTGTGGAACACGAAACGTTGACTGGAGGCTGCAACTAGGTCGTTAGCCATTACCGAAGTTATTCGCTCAGCTATGCAGACGGAAGCAGCGGGCGGTTGCCACCGCCACAGAATTTTAAGATTCACTGTACGTGCACCGGGCGGGGTAGGAACGGGTCTCGACCGCCCGCCCCCATCGTCCTCTGGCCATCTGCCTACGGTCCTGCCGCCGTGCCACCCTGCTTGACGAGCTTCTTAAATTGCATTACTTATTAGAGCGAGTGCCTTAAAATTGTACGCTCCTCCCGGCTCCGGCCGTGCTTGCTAATTTGCACCGGCGCGCGGCACAGAGGGGGGCCGGTAATTCGGGGTTAACTCGGCTTATCTGCACAGCTGCAATATTCGCAAAGGGGTTGCGAGCATCTCCTCTCCTCTGTGTCTCCTGATTAAAGTAACGATTTTTCGATTTCAAGATGACGGAATTACCGTGCGCTTCCGGCGCGAAGGGATCAATCCGAAGTGGCGAACAGCGACGCTTCTCGGATCGTTCGAGCGCGGCACCGATCCTCCGCGAACGCTTCACTAACACTGCTACACGCTTTTCGTTAAATCGAATCATCGCCGAACCGCGACTGCAACGAGCAATCGCGTCGCGCAGAATTAAAACGGCTCTTTACATCCGCACGGTGAATGCTGCTTGATTGCGTCGTTATAACGTTTTCGCGGGCGCGTGTTCGTTCGCAAATATATTCGGACTGTGATCGCGCGAGCCAGGCCGAGACTCGAACGAGCAATAAAGCCTGAGAGGCGAACACAGGACGTAAATATCCTCAATGGTGTATCAATATGGTCGTATGTAACGCGCGCATGTACCACGTACGCGTATACACCTGTCCAAGGCAGCATATCACTGTACCCGGTTAACTCCGACCGCCACGCTGCACCGCGCCTACGCGCGTTATTCAGTGTCTCATCCATGCGAGTTTCAACTATTCATGGCCCACTAAGCGCGATCGATGCTTGAAGGGCTTTGTGACCACCGGATAGAACAAAATGGTCCGCGTGAATTTTGCGAAACAAAGATGAACATAATCCGATTCGGTTCTTCGTGATCGGGACGAGCGGAGAAAGTGTCGAGGAGAGTACAGGACCAAGGGAAGACAAGGGCTATCGATTGTCCTTTATCTACGCTTCTGAGTCTATCGTGAATACGAATGAGCTTTTGATCGATCGGGCCGGTAGCACTAATTGAGAAAGTTCACCGGCGTACCACCGCTGGCATTTCCTCCGGATGAAGATAGCGAACTACCGTTGGCGGTAAGGTCGTTCGTCCGTACCTCTTCTTCGTGATTAAGCCTTGCTTCTTTAGATCGATCTCCAAGCTTCGGCAACTAATAATACACCGGGGAGGGAAATGGAGTAGGCTTTCCCGCAGCCATTCTGCTTCCGTTCTCGATATCAGTCTCGACTTACCTGCCAATGGGACAAGGTAGTCCGACGATGCCAGCAGTAACAGAATCAATCGGAGCGCATCCATGACGGTCTCGGTTCACGCGTCCATCCTACGTTTATCCCCGAGCGCATCTAAAACAAGAAACGCACGCGAATTGTCGGGGCTTTCGGTGTCGGGCGCAGACTTGCGCTCGTGTGCAAGGAGCGCCAGAGCTTTACGCGAGCGGTATAGAACAGTGGAACGGATCTCTTCCGATGAGATTCCTAATTAATCCGTGATGCGCACAGCACGGATCGCGGAGTCTTATCGCGAACGAGAGCCTGCCTGTACATTGTTAATGCCGATCGATGGACACGATTCGCCTACATCCACCGTGCATGCATTCATCCGTGCCGAGCCCACGGCGAGGCAAGAGCTTGCTGGTTCGGAAAATGTGTCTGGTATTTCACGGCGGTGTATCGAGTGTCTGGAATAATCCGGGTGAACGACGGACTATCGGCTGCATCTCTGCGCGAACAGATTCGACCAGGGCTTCGGTACGAGCTACGGACCGAGCCGTGTCGCGCGAGCCTACTCAACCGATCATCCCCCGTGCCGTACACGACAACGTTCAAGAGTTTAGGCAGGGATCCGTTCACTTCCAACTCAGCCAACGACGATTCGTCGCGTCGAGTGGGACGAAGAATTCTTTTCTTGTATTAAGAATATGCAAATTTTACTGACCGCCCTCTCGGCGAAACGTACCGACGATAGAACGTAATTACGCCAAGTTTTACGGTTTAGCCCGTGGAAAGCAAGAGACACGAGAAACGGCCTAATTAGTATCACTGTAGAACGTTGATGCCCGAAAGCCTCGAGAGGAGGGAATGTAAATGCGGGCACGCTTCCATCGCGAGTCACGTACCTTTCTTTCCTTCTTGCATTTGTCGTGCTTTCCGTCGGCGCGGCAGCGAATAAAGGACTCGCAGCGGAAGCTGGCCTTTTCCGAGGAGCCACCTTAAGGTAACGCGAAAATAAGGCGGGGAGGAAGAAGTTGAAGGGGTTGCGAAGGATGCTCGCGAACGGCCGCGATTGCATTCCTTGCCGTACGACCATGAAAAACGAAGCGAGCCAATTCGTCTTCGTTGTCGTCGCATCCCGATTTTTCAAACTTTGCCACGGCGAACTAGGAAACACGTATTTGCAATTTGTATACGCGCTCGCTGTAGCGCATACCGGATAGGATGCTGTTCTTTGTTCCGTTAGATAGACCGTATCGTCGATATAATATTCAAGCCCTTTCGCAGTTTCTCTTCTGGGGAGGACAAAAAAAAAAGAGCAGGCATACACGAGGAATCATGATTTACCGGCGAGCGGGTCGAATTATCGATTGCAGCCCCAGTCGATGTATATTAACGGCTATATACGTTCTCGCCGTGGTCACTGCCATTGTTACGGGAGCCCTATAATATCCTACGTACACTGGATATCGTTTCGCTTCCTTGTCACGCGATAAAGTATGGGGGTATTTTCTTCTTTTAACTATCGCTGCTACGTACACCGGGTGTATATCAGAGCTGGAAGCTGGTATCGGATAACGAACGGCCTCTGGACATCCGACGCTACCCCTTAAATTTCAAGCAACGTATCCGAACGGAATAAAAGCGACAGTATCTGGTCAATTTTCCGCGCGGCACCGAAAGGGTGGAATAGAGCGGAAGGAGGTGTGAACGCGCGAGGCCGACAGTTTGCCAGGCGAGGTGAAAATTGGCTATCCCCGGATGGCGGTTGCACAGGCGGAAGCCCTTCTGCTTGAGAATGTCTGCACGTGGCAGAGAAGCCGCGTATAGGGGTACTTGGATTACGTATAGAACGCCGACAGTCTTGACGGTGCAACGAGCCGTCCGATGCCGAGGCATCGAACGGCAACCCTCGGTGCGTGCAGTTTATTGATACGTCGCAACGAAGGAGGTAGCTTCGATCCCTTGCGCCGCATTTCCGATTCACGATTCAGGCCTCTTCATTTAGTCCGGCGGAGACCCCTCCGCGTGTCAGCGAGTTATTACGAAGGGTTGATCTGACGTCGAGTAAACGAGTGGTGAGATGTGACTCGCGCACCGTATACGATACGGCTGCAGAACCGAGGTTCGGATCACCAGCAATCATACTTGCAGCTTTTCTTGCAACGCTTTTACGATCGAGATCGAACAAGATTCACATTACCTGGTCAACATTATATATTGCTTGTACACGATGATGTAGCATGGCAGAACAATTTTGCAATATCGTCGAATCGATTGCAATTGGGCTAGAACGAGTAATCTCGACAAATAACGCCGTTGCAGTCGTCCACTTGTATACGTTATAGATGCTTCGAAGTGCGCTCGCCAGCTTATTCCAGCACAGAACTTTTCCGGCGTACGACCTACAGCACAGTAGCATCGAGGAAACTTTCGTTGGCCAAGTTTTATCGCTTCCCCCGTCTCCTCGTATTCCTCTATTCGCGCGCGGAGGTATTAGATATTGTAGGTGCACTAAGTGGGCGGGGTCGAACCGACGTAAGATTCGACGGGAAACAATGACCGAGGATGTTGGCGGAGGAAACGTGTCATTGAAATAATCACGGGTCGTTCTCACCGTTCGCGAATTCGAGATTAAACTGATCGTTCGAATCCTACCTCTCCGCCTCCTATCCGTCGTCGCTCTGACCTTAAATTCTTCGTGACTAGAAAACACGAAGGGCTGCAGGCACGCCGTTCTATCAACGTCAGAAGCGGTAAAGAGAATTATCGAGATTGTGGCTCCACTGAATCGGCAAGGGAACGAGTGACGCGCGCGGAGGAGAGGAATTCTCGAGGTTGCTTCGACCTCTTCCTTCGAGGATCTCGAGCGTGATGTGCTCTCCTTGATTCCCTTAACTCCCTTCCCCGTTCCACCATTCTTTCACCCTCTCTTTCTCGTTCTCTCCCGAGATTCGCCCCGCCGCCGAAGAGAATCCGGCGGAACGAAGGGAGCGGCAAGGTAGAATGTAAGTACGTCTCTTCATCATTTTTGGAGAGCTCATGAATCATGGCGCGGAGTTCGACGCGAAACTTCTTGCTCGCTATCAGCTGTCTAATAAAGCTCTCCCTAACGGACGCGATCCTCTCGTGCTTCGTTGCTGCGAATCGTGTCAGTGGCATTTTCAACATTTTCGATGATATCGACGAGGAAAGAAATTTGCGAGCCGCAGCAGGAACGAAAGTCCTGCTAGGTTTGACGGGATTTAGCACTTGTAACGGCAAACACGACGCTTGGTGTTGTGGCCACCTTTCGTCGACGTATTAGGGAAAGGCCGGCGGATTATGGAGGTGAGGCAAACACGGCCCAGTTCTAAACTGCGCGACGTTTTCAAAGTTACGCTGCCTGATGCGTCCCTCCTAAATGCATTAAAACCTCCAATCCCTGCATGCATTAGGGTCCATTTATATGTGCAAAGTGCACTCTCTGTGCACAAGAAATACGATTCTCGTAGTTTTCCTTTAATATTTATGAAATTTATTCTAATGAATTCCTCAGATTTTTGCAATTAAAACGACGTCAAACACGACACGACTCGCACAGCTTTTCGTTATGCTATGATTGTAAAGAATTATGGCCAGAGCGCGTTTCCCGAGGAATCGTAGACGAACTCAGAGAAAAAAAGGGTTGCGTCGCCGGCGATTCATTTGTGCCGGCAATTATCTCGAGGCGCCGCTTAATAAAATAATTCTCTTTCTTTCTTATTATTAACTTTGAAGAAAAATACAGGAAAAAGGAATGTGAAATTTAATCGAGAAAACATGTGAGGAGATAGCGAGGAGTATACCCTTCAATTTGCCGTTTGGCTCATTCCGATATCTCAATTAGTTTCCGAGATACAAGCATTTAAAGTTAGGGCATTTAAATACCGCGACGTGACCTACATATTTTCCTGGAATCGGAAGCAGTTCGCAGAATCGCGTCTGCTGCCTGTCTGGCTTTTTTTCCTGGAATCGGAAAAAACTCGCGACACGGCGCCTGTTTTTTGCTTGCACCTGCGAGGGATACACAGTGAGGCAGGTCAGTGACGCGCGGCACGTGCGAAAAGGACAGCGATACAATAACATTAGAAATTACCCCTTTCTTTGCACGGCGATATCTCAGGAACCGGAAGTCGTATCGAGTTGAACCAAAAACCGTTTTAAAGGGGAAGAAAGCGCGCTTCTAATGAGACCAGACCGGTTAACAGATAATTCATATCTTCGGAGTTACAGCGGTTCAAAGTCCGTGCAATTGTAATACTTGACGATCAAAGTTCTAGACTCTGATATTTGGCTATGGCCCGGACGAGGCATGGACAGCCTCTTCAAAAGGTCGCATTCAAGAGGTTACAAGGGGTATTTTCTGTACACAAGGGGTACAATTGCTTTAGTTTTTCTTTAATCCGTATGAAGTTAATTTTAATGAACTCCTGAGACTTTAGCAATTAACGCGGCACCAAACACGACAGCAAACGCATAGTTTTTCGTTATTATAATAGAACGCCGCTCTCCGAAAGCCTGGACACGGCACGGTGATGTATAAATGGACCCTTATACTTCGGAGGGGATGTCCACGGTATTCCGCATATGTGTATACGCTGGACACTTACGAATACGATCTTTCAGAGGGGAGGATAGCGTCGATGGTTGTCGGAGAGGAGATGAAACGGTCGTCATTCCAACGAGTCGGCCAAGAACTTCACGAATGTTTGGCGGATTCGGCTTCCGATATCCATTATCAAGATGCCGAGTGTCTGGTTTACGAGTGTTTACCGGCAGGATTTCCGGCCGGCTCGTACGTTAATGGCGAGCTAACGATTTTCCGCAGCGCCATTATTCATCGCTGTTAGTACCATAAAGTTCAGCCACAGTCGGCCAGGCTAATGGGGGGGTTGCACCGAGCAACGGCCCATCCCTAAATCGTGTATTAAATCGTTCTGCTAACGGGGAACGATAATTTGTCGCAGCGAGCAAGTGCCGAGTCCTGCTAGACTTACGTTCAGCTTCGGGAGCTTGGTCTTAGGATTACCGAAAACTTTCTATCCGGCATACCCGACTGCTATCGCTAAGAATAAGAAAGCGGACGAATCAGCCTCTCCCGATTCCGCTGATCGTGGCGAAACGTGCGTCGAACGATTCCGAGGACATCGGGGAAATAAATCTGCGGTAACGTTGGTAGGTCGATCGGCATGCGGATTAGCGGCGCGGAACCGGAAGTCCACCGTCCAGCGATTCACGTGAGGGGGTAACATCGAACGCAAATACGGGAGCAGTAGCTCGTCAAAATTTACTTCCCGCCTATTTGTCCCTTGATGTGGCTAATTATAGTCGGACGATCGAAGAAGCATCGGCGAAGCCGGAGGGCGCGCGTGTATTCGGGCATCCGCGTTCTCGAACAAGTTCCGAATGCCGAACCTACGATGATCCGCGTCTGGGCGATCGAGCGATGTATCGCTTCGCCGCCGGATGCGTAAAATACCGTGCGCGTTCTGCAATTTCCCTCGCAACTTGGACGATTGCAATTTACCGTCGATTCAATTAACCTACTCGCCGTGCTCCGTACCGATCCGCTCCCCCTCCTAGGATGCATCGATTATAATTGCGCGGATTCGCGGTCGTTCGTTTCATTCAGCCGCCACTGTTTTCATCTCCGTTCGGTCGAAGCGTCCGACGTATTTCACCGCCGCAGGGAGCGCGATTATCATTGCAATATCCCAGCGTCCGCAGTTTAAATGTTACTTCCGCAACGGAAGATCGTGGCTGATGATGAAACCCCCGTATTTTCCCTCATCAAGGCGTCGCGGTACAGGATCGCAAGCGACGCGACATCCAAGTATAATTTCCTCGCAGAATTATTCTCGGTGGAGTCGATAAACAGCGGATACGGTGTTGGGCTCGATTTTCGAGTAATTTTTTAGCTTGGTACTCGGACCTCGCAACGGCGCGGAGCGACATAATCGAAACAACGGAAGATAAAAATATTCGCCCTCTGTTTCCGGCTATTTCGAGCGACGTGGCGCGCTCTCTCCGGAAAAGAAACTCGACTTTCCCGGTTCCCGGTCGTCAGTGAAATCCCGAGGGCGAGAGGTCCGCGATACGTTTCGCAAGTAATGCCGGTTCTCTCTCTTTCTCTCGGCTTTACGTAATGGCCTATCTTGTGCAACGTGCCACACGAGTTCTAAGGTATCGGGATCGATAGATCCGGCGACCGATTCTCCGATCGATTAGCATCTCCTGGATACGCAACTTTTATGGGCATCGATCGAATGGGAACTTGCTGCTGTAGGCTTCCGAAAAATCTCTGGACATTTCGGGCGTTATCGCGAATTCGGCTATGAGCTGACTGGTCATCGAGGAGCCTATTTCCGTTGCAGATGTTATTTATGTTAATCGCGGCGAAGATACCGATCTCTCGTTTGGGGCTAAAACGCGAACCCTGCGCAATTTCGCGTACGCGTGCCGTTCGATCTCTCGGAGCGACCAACCCCCTCGGTAATAGGGTACGATTAGATCCGGGGATTGATGCGTCCCTACGGGTCCTTAGCCTTAGCGTCGTTTGTACGGATCCTACGTTATTAATGACCACGTCTAAGATAAGACGGGCGAATCTCCTGATCGAAATCAATGAGTCTGCCGAGAGCGTACGAAAATCCAGCTACTGGGGACTCGTGGCAAATTCACCGTAGGCGATATCGATCGAGCCCCGATCGTTCGGTCGTGTCATAGGGCTGCCGAGGAACCGATCGCCTTTGATAAAACCGGTCTCCCTCTTGTACGGTCGTTCCAGCAAGGTTTATTCGATCGGCTCGCGAAAGCCATAGAAAAATGCAGCAATTTTTTTCGCAGAGTCGTTGCTTCGAATGGCCAATGCGGAGGACAGCTGGGAAGGTGATTCGACCCGCGTGTCGGATACGATCTCGTATACGTGGCCATTGAGGGGGCGGTGGCTTAAACGACGGTCGAGCCGAATCGAGAACGGAAGTGCAAAACCCAAGGAAATGGAATATTCCGCTTTGGATATTGGACGGACAAGGAATCCTCGGGAGAGAAAATGATAGTCGGGCATCTGCCGGGAACTGTGACGTGCAGCCGTGCTACACCGTAATTGCCACACTCCTCCGCGAACGGAGGCTAGCCCGAAAGTCTTTGTCTGGCGGTTGAAATCACCTCGTACGGAATTGGACGGAAGATCGACGCTCGGAGATCGCGGCGGAACGATTTCGTTAAGCTTCGCTAATGGTTAAGTCGAAAGGCATAATGAATTATGCACTATTCCCCCCTTTCCTCTCTGCGAGTATCTTCGCCTCCTTTATCGAAGGATGAATCTGGATTTTTAATCTTACAAGCAGGAGTGGCTGGCTCGTTTACGTATTGGATCGCGGGATTTATTTTATTAAACCGTCGTACGTGGTGATGGCAAGAAAAAGCCAATACCGGAAATGAACCGGGAGATGGTATCCCCGAGCGACGTTAGAAGGGAAACAGAATATTCTACTTCGTCGGGTGTGGGTTAAACGAGCAAAAGTATTCCGGGGAAAACGATAACGGACTTGGCAAAGAACGTCTCTCGAAGAGAGTATACCCGTTACTTGGTAAGTCGACGAGAATGTTTGCCACGCATAGTTCCTCCCTTACGACCGTAGCTTCCGGCCAAATAGAATATACAAGGAAACTTTTTCCTTCGCCGACTCTGACGCTGGGATCCGTACGGAATCTAATAGCTGCCGGGCTGATCCTCGACGTTGCGTCGTATTATTCGAAATCTTAAGCGCCTGTTCCGATATTGTCCTGAAATTATTCGAGGATCGGGGATCTCCGTTGATCGCGGCTGCTTTTTGTCTTCCCCCGTCGAGCCGACAAAAAAAAAAGCTTAGCCCCGAGAATTCCCGTCGCAATTCAACCGAGGATGAGAATGACGAACGTTCAGCTTTGGGACGATTAGTGGAGGCTTGTCCCCCTTTTTTTTCGAGAACGTAGAAACAAAGCCGCGAGAACAAACGCAAACATTCGGAGCACGGCTGGATATGCTGGGTATTTTGCTTGAAACGCAAGCATTGTAATTCACGACACCAAGATTTGCTTTTCGCGTAATCGCGGCGCTATAATGCTCGAACGAAATGCATAGATAACGGGTTCGGGACCACCGTACAAGTTCGGTGTTCATACTTTCGAGCTAATTATCGCGCGAACATGAAAATGCTTCATCTCCCCGGAGGCTCGGCCGGATTTTAGGTTTTCAAGAATCACGAAAGTTCAGAGGAAAACTTTGAGGGCTGCTGTCCTCTAAATAAGAGAATAGGATAGGGCTGAAAGTTCCCAAGTTGCGCGATGGAAGCTTGGTGAACATCTTATTGCCCCACCACGGCCAATGTGAATGAATGTTGAATTATGTCTAGGCGGATATCTCTTACCCCTTTATCGTACGACGAAACCGTGGATCGTGCTTCGTACTGGCATCGTCCTTCGCGTTATTCCAGTCTCTGTATCCCGTTCGCCAGAGCGAGGAGGACTCTTTGTTAAAATAAACCGAAATGTAACAAGCGAAGCGAAGGAAATGAAACGAGTTTAATGTTTCTCCATTTATGTACGATTAGTCCGAATGTACACCAGGCTCCGCGCGCAATGCGTATAATCACTCGAAGCTAATGCACAGCGCACATGAATGTTGTATGTGCGGTACGTTCGATACGGGGACGCGAATCGGGTACGAAAGTATCGCGCTGGCGAAAAGTGATATCCAATAATTGTTCAGGCAAACGACATCCATGCGGGGGTGGAACGATCCTATCCGCAGACTCGGTCGCGGCTTATGCAAATGTGTCGGGCGTTTTGGCGCGAGACCGGTCGTGATTGCGCGATGGCAAAGGGAACGGCGAAGCCGCGCGTTTAAAGTTCCGCCGACGACTGACGGCCGCTCCTGGGCTCGACGCCTGCGCCCGTTCGCAACCAACAATCGTCGACGACGACGACGACGACGACGTCCTACGAGGCTGCAGCGCGCATCACGCCTTGTCGATGCATCCAGATTACTGTCCTACCATATCGCTGTACAAGGACCCTCCCCCCGTCTGCATGAAAATGCAAAGATCCTCCGAGGGGAGAAATAGTTTAATATTCGCATGTTCGCAGCCTGGATCTTCGTCGCGGCATTCGTTTCGCGCTCCCATTTTACTCCCGCGTCAACTTTCCTGCTTCGTTAGGCGGCAAGATGAAAGCTTTGCGCGTCGACGAGACCGCGCGGTGCATCTTTTAAACGTTTCATCAGAGGGAAGCTGACCACCGCGAACGGGGAGAAGAAGTTTCATCGTGACCGGCGAACGAAATTGAAAAGTAAACGAAACGGCGGGCGAGGAAAAAGTGCGACGCTTAACGTTTGACCGTTGTTCGGGAATGAAGTTAAGTCGTGGTTCCTTTCGCGCTAATGAAACCGCGATCCTTAATTGGGACAAAACTGAAGCACGATGAAACGTGTTACGTCGCGAAGCATTTTTCACCGTCGCTGCCCTGTTCGTCAGCTGCTATTAACATGCAGATTTCAACCGCGAAACGCTAATTTTTCACTTTAGGAGAGTCATGCGCACCGCACGGATTAGCGACGAGACAGGAACACACGAGCCGCGGAAGGAGCGTTACGAACGAAATTCGGAAGACGAGAATTTCGGGGAAGCAAACAAGGGTTCGCAAACCGCAAAGGGAGACTAGAAAGGATCTGGAACGAAAGTAGCCCTTTTCTCAGCCTGTGGTGTGTTTTTCTCTGTTGGATCCTCGCGTCCGTAACAGATTGGCAGTGGGAACGGCGGGTCAGCATTTTTCGGCAGGTGTGGAGGCGCGGAGAATGAAGTCGTCGGATTAAAACGTTCCCTCTCCAGCCAACCGTAATAAGAGTCAGCATCTTTTTGTGGGCAATATTTCACGTCATTACACCCCGTTTCCTCGCAATTAAGATTTGAAAATTTCGGTAGAACGGGCTTATCGAGATCACGCCGCTCTCCCTCTCTTTTCTCGAACGTCTTACCGCCAGTGATCAGTTAGCGCGAAGCCTCGTTAAGATTTTACTCACATCCAATTAAACGCTCAATTATTCACGACAGCAAATTTTTTCCCTTCATTATTATTTATCGTAGAAAATGATACAGAGTACGATACCCGGTTGGTAGCAACGAAAAGAGTCGAAAGGATAATGCAGACGACGAATCGTTATCGTGAGCACTTCATTTAAAGAACGCCCTCTCGTCCGGATCGTCCTTTTTGCGCTTAATTTCTTTTATATCCTCCCCGGCGGGGTATGCGGGTGAATAACGAAGTTGTTCCACGGTTGAGGTATCGCCAAGGGCCCCGTATTGAAATCCCGGCTAGAAGAAGGTACCGCAAGAGTGTTCAGCGTTACACTGGCAAAGGAAAAGGTGGAGAGTATTTGATCGCTTCGGCTCTGTCCTTTGTCTTTCGCAAATCGCGTGGCCTGGGCTACTGATAAAATGTTCGGCCGGCAAATCGCGTCTAACAAAAATCTCTCCTTCTTTCCCAGCGGAGAGAGAACTAATCTTGGGGACGCCGATTTTTTTCTGGGCGAGAAATCGCGAATAGGACGCGGGAGATTGAAGTCGTGCAACGAATGGAACGATTCAACAAAACGCGAATCGGCCGCGAAACTTTCAGCGAGAGTTTGCGGGAAGCGAAATTCCTGTGAGACCGCGCGATTTCTCGAGGCCGCCGAGGGTTGTACGCAACGCAAACTTATCGAGAATTTCGCGACAGAAGTACGCGGGCATTGACGAAGAGACTGCCGACCCACGGATTCGAGGGGACGGAACTTCGCGGAAAATGCCACCGAACTCGGCGTGGCAAACTTTTCGGAAGCAAACACGGAATCCTTCCCGCCGATATCTCCCCCCCCCCCCCCTGAACGTATACTTGCGGGTATAGGGTTGTAGCTCGAGCAAATGTTAATCATGATAAACTGCGTGTCTCGCAGTTGTCCTCGAAATACGCTGTTGAACGCAGTTTTTCTTTGGAAAAAGTCGTCCCTCGGGAAAAACGATGCATCTTCGCGGCGTGCGAAAGCCTCCGGAGAACCGATGCAATTCAGGGATGAGACGCGTATGGACGGACGTGAACCGATGACGCTGGAGGATAACAAGACGGAAGCCGAGGAGTAGCGCGCAGCGGTACACGTTTAACGACGAAACCGACTTTGCGCCTCGAAGGCGATGCAATTTATCTAAACGCGCAAAGGTGACACGCTTATGGCGCGGCTTGCAGGCAGGGGGCTGCGAATAAAATAAATGATAGTCGCGGATACGACCGCGTTACCTGCATATCGTAGTTGCCATGCCATAACATAAAATGCCATTTTTGTCCGTTGTCTAAGACGAAACGTCGTAATTTCGCTTCGTCGGCGGAAAGAAGCACGACTGATGCATAGAAGAGAAACGACTCGGCATCGCGCACGTTTTCCCGCGCCCTTTCCTTCTTTAGCTCAAATTCCCGACATTTGTATACTTTTTTCTTTTCTGCGGCGGATCGCTAATTGAACGCTTATTCGTTGGGAACACAGAACGTCGATGCTGTACGCAAACGTCCTGTTGATACTTGACGCGCTTCCAACGAAAAGTAGCACGCGTTAATTGAGCCGAGCAAACGCCAACGTTCGTTTCGTTTTATTTATTAGCCGCGCAATGGAAAGCCTAATTAGCCTTTTTCGAGGGGGCGATCGGTAGCTCGTCCGTCGAACCTTTGATAGCGAAACAATTAGCCCGGCTCGTTTCGTTGCTGCTCAATTATCTCGGGACAAATTTGCGTGACCAGGTTTTGGCGAAAGCAGGACGTCAGAAGTTTCGTCGGCGCCGTAAAAGAGTTGCTAAAACGATAAATTCGAAGGAATAATCGGAAAAGCGCGGTCGTGAATGGCGCGGGTTAGCTGCATCGTGAAACTACGAGGTGTCCGGTTCTCTGATAACTGTATCCGTTACCAGATATTAAACAAGCAACGAGAACCGGCACCAGTTTTCACCGCAACCGGAACACAAATGGAGTCGTGCTCCAATATTTCTCTCGTTGGTGCCGGCGACATTTTACGCTTGAAAATTTATACCCGTGGGTTCCGCGCGTTGCTTCCACGCTGGCGGCGGAATCGCCTGGCAAAGAAGGGTCGAAGAAAAAAAATCCGAGGGATGGCCGGTTGGACAGTGCAGGCGGAAACGGAGAACGGCAAGTAGGAGAAACTGGAAGGGGCCGATAAAAAAAATGCACCGTTCAACTTAATGATGCTTTTTACGTGGGGTAAACGAGTGTGGAGGATGAATGTTACAAAGGTGGAGGAAGCAGGAGCAAACAGAGGAATTGGGAAAAAGAATGCTCCGCTATGAGTAATGAGTTTTCGCGAAAAGTAGTATTGCGAAACATTTTTAATTTCTCCGGCATGATAGTCGGAGTGGACGATGGGCGACACGTGAGAATGGTCAAGCGATCAAACCGTTGCGAGCTTTTTGTCTCTAAGGAAAAATCGCGATTGCGCGAATGTCCGCGAGGTCGTTTGTCAATTTTTAGCATTTAAATGGGCAACCTTACCGCGGTGCGCATTATCGAACTCGCGCGAAAGCTCAGGATATTTATTCCCGAAACTTTTCGAAAGCGTGGTTTCAGGCTGTGAACGTGGAATAATTCATTAACACTGTAGGTGTACCCTCTTTCATTCTTTCCCACTCGATGCGTTCAATTAGTCGGCCGCTTTTCTAAACTCGGAGGAGAATCGGATCGGGTGAAATAGTCCGCGCAAGTTTTTCGAGGCGGGCATTCTTGTAACAAAAGCTTTGCGGTCGGTAGCACCATCGTGCACCGTTAACCGAAAACACGGAGGAGATTTATTTGTGAGACAGTAGTTTGTCGGTGATGCAAGTCGTCCACTTACGCCATTCCTTCTCGCTTCCTCCTGGTCCGCCACTCTCTTCTCTTCCATCCCTTGTAAATCTTTGTCAGGCTCTTTCTTTCGTACCCACGAGATTCTTGGAGACGCGGTCTCGGGGTCACGTGCATTCTACGAACGTCCGTCAATGCCGTCGCGTGATACAGATTCCTTTGTCGCAATCCATTCAGCGTCGCACGTGTTTCGCATCGACCCGCCCTACATGCATGCATGTACATATATCCAACTGAACCATTTGCTAAACACCGTACGTGGAGAATTTGCGCCCTACGTGCCGTCATCGCCTCCGAGAAGATCGTTCGCGAACTACTTTCTTTTTTATCTTCGACTACCACTTGGATTACGTTCGGAAAAGGATAGGCAGGGTGAAGGCTCGATATTCAGTTTCCGTCCCATTTCGTTGAAGCATCCCTTGACTTGGCGTCGCAAGCGCGCTGCTCTGTATTCTACTTTCTGACCGACTCTTTCGCGCGAGAACGATATACCCGATAACGTTGACACAGATCCTGCCAGACAGATCCGGCATCAACGGCGTACACACACACACACACACACACACTGAACTCGATTCGACGTTAACTGAGCAGACTCCGCGCACTGATCCTCTGCCCGTCGCATCGGATTTCCCCTGCTTATTCTTTCAAAAAAGCTAGACTTCCTTTCATCGTCGCTTCAACTCGTCCCCGCTCGTCAACCGTGGCAAAGGAAAATCTTCCGTTTGCTTGAATTATTTCTAACTTGTACGAGGCGAACTTTTACCTGTTCGCATCGATGCCGCGCCTCTATTATCGGTCGGACGAATCGATACCGGTGCAAGGTGTCGAAGCTAGAAAGTCGGTGGCCAGAAGAGCGATCATAAAAACATGAAATAAAGATCGCACATCGGAACCGGATGGTGTACGGGTCGATGGTAGGACTGTGTTTAGGGGCCGAGCATATTTTCAACGTCGACTTTTATGCGGTACACGTACCGGCTTGCTCTATCTTTAGTACCAACGAATCTTCCTTCTTTCCTCGACGATCTTCATCGATCCACACTTCGTTCTTCGTCTACGCTTCGTCCAGCTTCCTCGCGCGAGCTGACCTTTGCGAACGGATCCACGCTTCCGTCGTTAATTCTCTTACCGTGCTATCTCACCTTCGAACCTTCCTCGAATTCGAATTCGGAATTTTGATTAAGGCTCCCGCCTTAGGTCACGACTCAATCTCGCGTGGTCTCGCGCGTTCCCATATTTTCGGCGATCGGCAGCGATAATCGAGTAGCTGCGGAAACTTGTCCCTCCTTCGACGATTGATCCCGCAGATGCACCGCGACAGGCTGGAGGAATCATTTTCTCGCCGCCGAGGGTAGCACTTCCGCCGAAGTTTTTAATTACGAGAAAGTCCTGACGGACCGCCGTGCCGCGGCATTTTCGTCCTCGCGAGCTGAGAGCTGAACCGGTTTACGAATTCCCTTCATCGTCCCCCCCCCCCCCCTTCGCTCTTGATAACTTTCATAAGTTTCATCGTCCGTCGTTCTCTGTACTGCTCGCTTATTAATCTCGTTTCCATTTCCTCTCTCTCAATTATCGCGGTTAGCGCGGAGTTTCCGTCGGAATCAAAGCTTACCACCGTGCCATCGTTCCTTGATTTTCATAAGTATGCAATTAAAAGTTGTTTCTTTTTTTTTTTAATGAGAAAATCAAATATCTCGCCGAGCATTAAACGTAGCGTTAAACTAGCCAGCAACGAAACGTCGATCTTGGTTGCACGCGAAGAGAGACGGAACCCGAATAGATCCATGAAACACGATTACCGCCTTTTATCCCTCTTTCTTTTCTCTCATTTCGTGTTTGCCGGCATTGGGTTTGTTTTCGCGATGCTTGCCGTGCAAGGGTTTACTCGATTTGCAATCATGGCCGTACACAGAAAAAGAGAGAGAGAGAGAGAGAGAGAGAGAGAGAGAGAGAGAGAGAGAGAGAGAGAGAGAGAGAAATGGGGAGCCGGGTGTTTAAAAGCGCGTGTGCAAACTCGCGACATTTTCGTTCCGTTCGTCTATGCATGCGCCGCAGTCGAGCCTGGTATCTGTTAATATTAACTCGATCCGTCGATACCATAAATCTCATCGGGCAAAACAACGCGCGAGATGCAAATGCACGGACCTCCGGGGAGCGCGAATCGAGAAAACGTGGAGGCCTCCGCTGAAACTCGGTTGGACGAACAAATGGAAGGGTGTGGACAACCGGATGCAGGCAAGGAACACTCGTAAGAGACGGAGCAGCGTCGCGACGCGGCGGAGAGGGCGAAGGGCTTCGTAATTTAGTCGCGGGAAGGTCGGGCCGCTTGAACGGTTTACAAGCCGTTTCCCGTATATCGGGGTGGATTCAATTAGAATTTATGCAGCCAGGTCAGCCGAAAGCGGTTGATGCATATGCATCGAATGTAACGCGTTTGCTGAGATTCCGAGGATCCTGCTGCAATCTTCCGGCTGTTTGCAGTTCCTCACCGCTGGTGGACCACTTTCCACCTAGGTCGGCCCTCACAAGATATCCTCCCGTGCGGTCTTCCCTCGCCGTCCTTGCTCGTTCGCACGGCCAGCAATCGATCCCCTTCAACGAAAATTCGCCCAATTAGAGGACTTTGGCGTTAACCGTTACAAAGAGCATCATGAGTGGAACTCGAAGGAAGCGGTGAATAAGCAGCTACGATGTTTCAGCTCGCTGTTTGTTCTAGAAATTGTACGGTTCGCCACCTGCGGCCCCCAATTTCTTTCTTGGCAGATGGACAAACGCGTTTTGCGGGTATTTGTATAAAACAGTAGCACATCTTTCTCGCAACGCCGTCCTGTATTCACGACTTTCGTTTACTCATCGATCGCAAGTGTCCAATGGGAAGGAGGGACGCGAGGATACTGCTATTCGCTCTTTAATAGCGGTGGAGGAGAAGTCGAACACTGGTGGAGGCGGCACTAGTAATTGGACACAGGAATTTATGTTTCTTTTAAACGAGCACGAAGCGAAAGAGAATAATCCAGGGAGGAAAGCGGCGGTCTTCCTGCGAGGAACGAGGCGCAGGGCTCGAGACGTCGCTTCAGACCCGTGAAACCCCTTAGGAAATTGTTCTTATCTCTTGATCCCCTAAGAGTTTATCCTATCGTCGCTTCCTCTGAAGCTAAACCTTTCGTTCGATCGTTTTCGCGCGTCCATCTCACGAACGCGAGTCATCGATTTCCGCCCCTGATATACCAACGCTTCCCTTCCCGGCGAGTTTATGGTAATTTTCACCGTGTAGCTGCGCCGAGATTCCGTTTAAGGGAACAGCGAGTTTTTCATCGGCGCTTAGGAATAAATTTTCCTCCCTTTCCATTTACGGGACTGTTACGGCTGGTAGCTGCGATGACGATACGTTCAAAGACGAAAAGGAAAGAGTGCTGAAAAATGGTTCACGGTTCGTATATCCTTGATAATAACCACGGGGGGGAAAAAAAAGTTGCTACGCTCGGCAGCGTTGACCGTCGGAAATTTAATAATCCGACTCTGGTCGAGAGCTTAAACGAAAGGGCCGAGCAATCGTTTAATAGAATATTTCATATTCCTCTCTATTTACCAACAGCCGCTTCGTTGATTGAATTTTACAGCGAGCTTCGTTTCAAATTGCGGCTACTCGCGAGAGATTACATACCGTATTCGCCGGCGCAGCAGGCAATGCGTTAATACGAGTTACACCTCTCTAACTGCTTTCGTCAAGGGCTGGGCAACGCCGCGCCTGTTCGCGAATTTCACGTCGAGAGACGAACTCGCGAAAGCTGAAATCCATTTTGGCCGTCCACTTTTTCGATGCTTGCCGAAGCAACGGGCGCGTAAATAATTTAATATCGACGATTTTAACGGCGCAGCGAAAAGGTTTGCCGAAACGCCCGAAGCGGTGCCTTTCGAACAACGGATCGAAGATTAGCGGAAGGCTCTTCGTGGCTTGCAAAGCACTGCGATGCGCGATTACTCGTCGGATTAGCTTCTAGCTCGCGTCGGTTTATGAATATTCAGTCCGTCAGATATGAAGAAGATTAAGCGAACGATATACGCGGACGTGTACGCGTTACCTTAATAAAGCGGATGCACGTGCATACAGTAATTACTCGGGCTAATCGGTCCGTCTCGCATTTTCAGATACCATTGATACGCAGTCGCGCGGATTACACGTGCAAATATACGTGCAGAAATCTGTAAATGTCACGCTTTCGAAATTTTTTCATAAGGCTAAGGGAAGACATCGGGGGAAGCATGCGTCGAGCGTCATGGGAGACAAGGGAGAAGAAAAGGCCCGGACACAGGCGGTGCAGAAGTGCAGATTTGCGTGTCTCGCGAACGGAATAATCGATGCCACTTAACGTGGCACCTCCGGAGTCCAGAGACGGGATCGTGTAGCACGGGGCTCGTTCAACGGAGAAGCAGAAGAATCGGACAGAACCGGAGGGTTGCGAACGATGGGGGTGTTGGTGACGAGGCAACGATAGAAGGATACTCGTTTCGAGCAGAGATCCCCGCTCGCTTCGATAGCTTGATTTTGCGCAGACACCGATTCGATTATCTCCGTACCAGTATTTCGTGCGCCGCTCCTGCATACGTGTGCTATATTGGCAAAAATTGTTTGCCAAGCTTCGATCGATTTTATAGCTGAAGCTGCAACACGTACGAGTTACGAGTCGCGTCGCGTCGTGCCCGCTCGAGGCTCGTTGGATATGCCTCCTCGACCCTCGCCTGCGTCGCGACTGTAGTCACTTTACGATCGTGGATTTTTGTCTCGCGGTGCTTTCACCTCTGGCTCCGCCGCGCGTTACACGAATCTTCTTCCGGGGTGTTGAGCTCGTTCGAAGGAGGAACAGGAAAAACAGACCAACGTCACCCCGGTCGGCGTCGCACCCAATGAATACGTGATTACCGCCCTCCGGCGTGAATTTAATTTTCGTCGAAATATCGCGCAAACGTGCCACGGCGGTTTGACGATACACACACCTCGCACAGACACCGAGCATTCACACCATAGGTGTTTGATTCCTTGCACATTTTGCGCGACATTCGATGCCCTTTGTGTTAGAATTATTTGTGCAATAAATCGGGGTTCGTTGTATGGTGTTGCAGCTTCATAAAGATTTCATTAATTTGCACGCGCGCACCACCTGGAACAATAAAAGTATATTTTATTTTCGAGGAGCGTATTTCTCGCTGGCAATTTAATGCGTTCGATACTCGATCCATCGGTGCACGCATAATATTATAAATTACATCGAACGATTAATTGAATACCGTGATAAATTATTTAATAATACGTAATCAGATTTCCGTTTGTACTGGAGCGAAAGATCTCGCTGATGGCGAGAGCATGGAGCGTGCCAGTGAAATTTATTTTCAGCCTAATTCCAGGGCAAATTTAATTTGACTACAGAATTAATCTTCTTTTTTTTTTTAATAGAAGGCATTACCAGCATCGATACAAATAGTACGGTAAAATGAATTTCACACGTTTAATACTTCCTGTCATTTTCGCTTGATTGCTCCCACTCTTGCGCAATTATGATGCTGTGCATTTACAAATAAATTCGTATCGTTATTCCCATCATGTACGAACCTCATCATAAACAATACAAATAATATTACTCAATTATCGAGACAATTGGATATTTAGCTTCGTCCTCCATAGATTAAAACGATGTATCGTCGCTGTACATAATTGTTTTTCCGCTCTCGAGCTACGTTCGTTCCTCGCAAGGGGCAGCAGCAATTTTTGGCTCCGTATCACCGGGCGTGGTCGCTCGAGACTTCTTCGGAACAGTTGAACGACACCGCCTACGTTATCGTTTCCTCGTGTTCTCCAATTCAATTTGCTTGCCGACATTGTTGTGCCGCCGAATATAAAATCCGCTCAAGGAAACGGATTTCTTACCCTGGCCGGTCGCCTATTTCTCCCGAATCTCCTCGACCGTCTTACATCTTGTCCTCCAGTCCTTTGGGACCGTCGAGGAGCAAGCCCTCTCCCTCTACCTAATCTCTGTGAAAACGCGGAGGAAGCGACGCGGTATTGGTCGAGGTATCGCGCGCGCAAGGTGGACAATAAATTGTGCAAGGACGGAACGCGTCGGCGTAATTGGACGCACTGTGTCCGATTAAATTTTACGCCCGCAGCTGTATCGTGTTATCTACGGCCCCGGGGCTGTCGGTCTTCGTCGCATACGCCGATTCCATTTGTTCCACCGTTGCATCTACATAGTTTCACGCGCGTCCTATATCGCGACGGGCGAGAACACGTTCTCTCGTTTCCGCTCGACGAGCGAACGCGTTTGCGAATCTGCCTCGCAGAGGGTGAAAGGGAAAAAGACACGCCATTTCTCGCGAGTTTGTTCGTCCCGCGTCAGGTCGAAGGTGGCAGAAATTCGAGAACGAATATTTGCGCATCAGCTCGAATCGTACATTTAAAACGCTGGGTGATTCGCGAGCGTACAGATTGCTTTGCTTCCTTGGTGGGGTGCAGCGAGTGCCTGTTGCAGATGAAGCTGAAATCGAAACGAGCGTGGCAATTTTTTTGTTTTTTGTCAGAAGAATGAGAATATTCCGAGGAGAAACGCGTACACGCTGCTCCTGAGCGAACAATGCGAACGGAACACGTCGGCATGCGGCAGGAGTCAGTACAATGCATCTCTGTTCTTCTTCTCTACGCAATGTTGATTTTGTTCTGCCGCGCATCGTTCGCGACACGTTATTAATAATACCAAATGGTATCGCAGCGACGGGATGGCGGCCGTTTACGCGTTTAGCTCGATCCGCCCGTGCAATAACAGCCGCGCCAGATTATACGACGGACGGGGGTTCGGCCTCCGTACGCCGGCTCCACATTGTTGTTTGCTCCCGGGAAAGTTACTCAGCCTTTGAGCTTTCCATTTTCCCACGTGGAAGTTATCGGATGGATCCGCAGCCTGTTTGTTAACGCGTTGAATCTCAAAGTCGAACGGTTTACGGATATCTGGCGCGATCGCTCGCTCGTTTACACCAATCCCCGAGTCCAACCGACGAGGTCTCCGCTCGAATCGATTATGCCAAATGTCTAAAGCTGCTAGCCAACTTGAATTTCACGCGCAAACGTCTCCGCGAAATCTCGACTGTCTGCTGATACCATCCCGCGAGATTTATGGGATTTACGGCGACCACGCCGAGGAAAGAAGGGATAAATTTGCATTCACGCGGTCTCCTTTTCCGAGGTAAACCCTGGTCAAATTTACGTCCTGATAGGGACTGGTTGTTACCATGCCTTCCGGGAAGAATGAAGCACGATATCTGATATGAGAAAGGGGGAAAGAGATATCGGTTCAGAAATTTGTATTATACGCGGCCACCACCGATCCTCTGTTTGACGGATTTTTTTACGCGGGAGGAGGATTCATTCGTGGAGGATAGAATTTTCATGGTACTCCCTGTCCATCGCATTACTACTCCCCTATGTGTCGTAACTTCACCCTAGAAGCTTATAAAAGGCGAAAGAATATCGATGCGGGGGGAACCGAAACGAATTGAATACACTGAACGAAACGCACTGCCGGCGCGGTTAATGTTATAAAAGGCTGAATTCAAATGTGAACGCGAGACAGATCCCGAAGTGATGCGCGAAACGTTTTAATAAACGTTGGCGAAACAGGGGCTCGCTCGTGGGAGTACCGGCCATTGAAAAGCGGCGTACATGAACAGCAATTCAATTAACGAAATTATTCCTCGTATGAAACGTATTATCGTTCGATAGCCGTGCACGAAGATGACACAATCGAGCGTGGAAATGGTACACGAGGGAAACTGAAAAACCAGCAATTTGCCTCACGTTACACTGCATCGCGATGGGTTGCGTTGCGTCGCGGCGTTACGGTGGAAAATTTTTTGATGGCCATCTCTCGTTCGCTTGAATAAATCATTCGAATTATATATCTGCCGCAGGTGTGAAAACTGTGCGCAAGCAAACAGTGTTGAATAAAGGCGGGGCTATATTTTTGCTTAATTGTCAAATGGATTTCATCGATCGAATTCAGCCGCGCAGCTATTGGAACGGAATCGGCATAAATGTCAGGATGCAGGGGCACGATTGACCTGTATCGATCATTCAGTTCGACGATGATGAGGAACAAGAAAGAAATGTTCGCGAACGAAGGATCCTAATTGCAGTCGCGTTGCGATGCGATACTCCTGTTAATACGACACGAACGCGATTACGTTGATAAAGGGGGTAATAAACTGTATTCTAAGAGAAAGTTGATCCTACATGAAAGAATTAGCTTTGTTAACGTACTGCTTTCGCAAACAGAGAGCGGGAGCTGTGCCGATGAGAACGCGAAATTTCACCGAGCAAACGATAAAGTTGATTCGGGCGCACGCGCTTACAGAATATTCAGCATTATTCGCAGGGTGCTAATAGCGACGGGATAAACACGACAACCTATCCACGAAATGAAGGCAATTTAACGAAGCGCGCCGCGCCGAATACGGCACTGTAAATTACGTCTATTGGCCGACCATCGCGGCAAATCACCACCGTAATGCAAAACGTCGTGCACACTTTACGCGTGTTTGCCGTTGGACGTGGCTTTCGTTATTAGGCAGCGTGATCTTTGTTCAAATTTTTATTTCACCGACGATCGCTCCGTACCGACACTTTTATCACAGCTCTTTCGCGCAACGGGTCAAGCCCTTTCGTTAAATAAATTCGCATCACGGGCGGAGCGTTAAAAATAAAAATTGATCCGACGGTGGCAAAAACTTGCCGCGGTTCGCGCGTCGCATCTACGTATACACACGTCTATAGGCAGCTATGCGCAAGTGGTTTCGATTCGTAGCGTTTGCGGTACACGTACAACGCGCGGCAACGATTTGAGAACGCGTTCCGAAATCGAAATGGGGGCTCGGACGCTATCCGGTAGCCTTTTAAACCGTTCGGGTTTTATCGAGATTCTCGAAATTGCCCCCTTTCTACGCGAATGCGAGAAAGGGGTGTCGAATATACGGAACGGCAATCGGCTAATCACGAATATACGTACAAGAGAGGAAAACGTTGCTTTCGCGTTGCGCGACACCGAAGACGACGGTCGGGCGACTCGGGGCTAGACGAGCGAACGGTGCAAAAGCGGGAAAAGTCTGTTGCGGCATTAGGCAGATAGGGTAACGCCGGGGCGGGTGGGCGGACGAAAGAAGGGGTGAGCAATCTTCGCGAAAGCGCAATTTGTATTAATTTCAGGCGAGTTGGGAGTTACGACTCGAGCTGCAATTAAAATTTGCATAAACAAATTGTGCTCGACGGTTCGAGTTGGAGAGAAGCCGGTGAATGAACTCGGTCCAAGCTATTCAACCTTAATTTCATCTTGTTCGATTGTCAAATAAAGCTTCGCGCGATCCTGCGATCCGCGAATCGTGTGCGAATACGATCGATGCTCGCGCGAATTTGATAATTAAAAGCTACAGAGGCTCGTCCCTTTGCACGGCCCAGTTATACGCGTTATTAATTTTGTCTGAAGTGGTTGTTGAAACGGCAAGTGGATTCGGTGCAAGAAAAAACTGGGTCGGTGTGAATTTCGTCGACTCGTAGGATGACTGACTCTCTCGCGTTCACTCGAGAGGAACGCATCCGACGTCACGATGCAACCTTTCCGTCGCGTCGGTAGATTCTCATCGAGCTTAGCCCACATTCCGAATCATCGAGCATCGGCTAATGAATTTAATTCCAAGCCGGGAGAATCGTTTCGAGTAGATTCCGGGGGACTTGAATACAATCGTGAAAAGTTTATTTCATCTGTTCGCGTACGAGTGGCTCGTGTCTTGTCCGTCGAAAGAATATCGAACGCTTGTTGGCTGTGCATCTGTGTCGGGGGAATAAAGAAGAATCGTCTGATTCGGGCGCGATACGCCTCCGGGGCTAGACGACAACGGGTTAATCTTACCCGGAGGTTCATTATTCTACTGTTATCTAGACCAGCCGCCGATAATCGATGTTTAACGACGCTGTTTACACCTTAATGGCCTGCTTAATTAGCGCGAGCCTGGACCAATCGAAGCTTTTTCACCTCGCGTTACGCTATTCTTTCGCACCGCATCGAAACGTTTAATGCAATCTAACGCTGATACGCGGCAAAAGATCGTCGGCTTCATTAGAATCCTCCGAGAAGGCAATCGCTCGCTAATTATGCACGGTCTAGAATTGTCCTCCCAATTTCGATCGGACACGGAGCATCGCGAAATCCAGCCGGTACACGTCAACCCGTTGATTTATAACGACCTAGGAGGTAACGAGCTACGCGTTGTGCCAATAAACAATCAAATATGTCTACGCCTGTAAACTGGTAATTGCTCGCGCGTCCGATGTTTGTTAACCATTTGAAACCGCGACGATTGAAACGTTTGTCAGTAATAATCGAATTCGCGTCGACCCTCCCCCCCCCCCCCAATCAATGATCGAGCTATTTATTTTACTTTCCAATGTTAATGTTCGTCGACTATTCGCGTGAAGCGATAAGAAATTCCGGGGCGCTTTCGGAATTCCGTCGAATTGAGATCGAACATGTTCGGACGATGGCGACCGTTCCCGATTGTGATCTTCGTCGGTGAATCCCGGGGCGGAATCCGTCGGACACGAACAATTTAATCAGCGAGCCCGATTTTATTGGCCCGGACATCGAACTTAAGCCCGTGTTGACCAATTTCAATGGTTTACCCTCTCCGCCTCGTTACCGAGAACCTTGAGTAAGGTAGACCGGCTTACGGAGGGATGGGAAACGGGAGCAGCAGTTGCATTTACCCTTAACTGCGCCCGGAGAAGTTTGCCGTCCTACATGTATAGTCAGCTTCGGCTTCTCCACCGGCCAAGGGGAGGGAAAGAGGGATTACTCAACGGTAGAGGTGGATCCGGATAGTTTGAAGAGAAGTTGCGATCGTTGATATTATCTCCTCTACCAGCGGCGGCTTAACCCTATCGTCGCCAGTGTCCAGATGCGGACCACCGCCGTTTTGTCCCTGCTCGTCCTTCGGTCCGTTCACACCCCTTCACGCGGCCAGCAGCCCCGGATAACCAGATTGGCAATGGTCCAGAACTCACCGACAGCGTCGCTCCAACAGGGTTTCTTCTTTCTAGCAGCTGGCGACTGGTAATAACATGCCGCGGGTAAGTCGGCGGTACAGCGAAACTCCCGATTCCACCGAAACTACTGTGCATGCATACTGAGAGATCTGCCGTTTATTACGGGCCCCCTCAACGTTGGACGATTCGTAAGAAGCTCGACGCGCGCGGTTAAGGTAGGATCGATCGCCGGATCGCCGTGGTCGAGCACAAAATGGCCCGCAAAAACCGATGTACAGCCTGGAAAGACCGTAACTGGAAATTCGCGTCAAGTTCCGCGCGTCGACGACTTCGGGAGGTCAATAATTAAATCCACTCCGGAGCGGTGCATAAACGAACTTTCGCCCTCATGAATTTTCAGCGAACCCTGGCGGTAGTGGATTATGTTCGCCGTGGAGAAAAGACAGGATGTCGAGTACGGGTGGTGTAAACGTTTCCTGCAAGTTCCATAGAACACCGCGCCGGTGTTCCCGATGTTTGTTTCCTAAGGGCCCCACTTGTACGATCATTCGCCGAAGCGTGCTACGAATGCAAGAATCGTGTTCTTAAGTTCGGCCAAGAGAGAATTTTGAAGTTGCCCCGGTTATCCTACGAATTCACATTTCATTTAGAACTTGAGCGAACATCAATGATACATTCGCAACCGTGCAAGTTTCGTTGCAGCGCGATTTCCCTTTGTCCCGACTTTCCTTTTGCGCCACGAAAGGGACCGTTGTTCCTGGACTCGAAAACAGAAATCGAGGTGGTAAAAAGCAGGGAAGCGTGGGCAGGCAAGAAAGGCGCGGCCAGTCTCCTGCTCGAAGAAAGGAACGGTGCACCACAGAGAACGATACAGGATACGGAAATGGCGCAGCGTCCTACGGGATGCGTCGACCGATTGTTTTGGCCGTGTTCCCATTTCGCCGGCTTTATGGGCAGCGGACAGAATTTGTGGCATCCCGTTGCAGCAGCGACGAGCGGCACTTTTGCCTCGCAAGCCGCGGCTATTCCGCCATTAGTTACAGACCCACTGGCTTTCGTGCGACTGTTCTTATTTTTCGAACTTCCCTTGGCCGCTCGGCTCTCTCGTCGCACTCCGCCAGCTTTTTCTGCATAGTATCTCATGCAATACTAATGCTGACTTTTGTACCAGAACACGGGAGGCTTGCCTGAAATGCAGCCAGTCGCTATTCGCCCCCGGGCCGCTTTCTTTTTTTTTGGCGAGGAAACCGCGTCGCTGTGGTTTAAGAGGGAACGGGCCGAACAACTGGCCACCGCTTACACCATCGACGCGACGAAATTCGCGTGAAAGACGCACTGCGACAAGTAGACTAAAAACCTCCATGTCAGATCCATGGACGGAACGTTTTCTCCGATAATTCGGAGTGTCGGATTGAAACGCTGCATCCAACGTTTCGTGTCCCCTTTCCGCCATCGTCACAAGAAATAGGATCGTGTCTTGTTTCTGAGGAACGTTACTGCCTGTGCTAAAGCGGGGCCGCATCGCCACTTGCGCAAAACGGTTGAACTCTCGAGTAGCTACAGCAACAAGTAGCATACTCATAGTTCCCACAGAGCAGATCCTTCTTCCGATTGCGTCCGGCGAACAAATATCGAAGCTCCATGGCAGCGGAAACGGGAATGGAAAATTAGTCAAAAAATTTGCAAAGGAATGCTGCGTTAAATGCGAAAGCAATTTGGTTACTGGAGCAGCAGCTCGGCCCATTAGCAGGGACGATGAAATAATTGGAAAGCGATGGACGGTGCATCGAAGAACGAGGCATTTTATCATTCGACGAACTGGCTAATCGGCTTGGTGACAAGGGATTTTTAGTAACTGATGCCAATTTCGTGGCACGAGCAACACTCGTAAAGCTCGGCCACCGAGCTGCACGCGACAATGAATTTAGATGTGTCGCGGGCGTTCATGAGCCAAGCTTCCAAATAAATCAATCTCTGTTGGGCATACACCGTTTCCCGACAGCGCGTGTCGTACGATAGTGTCTCCTTGCAATAACGAATACTGCGGAACCAATTGACGGATCTGTGTTTGCCGCAGCATAGCCGGAAATTATTCAGCTCCGTTGGATTTCTCGTCTAAATGTTGATTCGGATATAGAATTTATTAGAAGTCCCCGGTGCGCGGCGCGATACATTAATAATCCGGCAATTTCACCGTTTGTGAATTATGGAGAATTGACCGGAGCAACGTTTGCCACCGATTTCATCGACTGCCATTGCAAACAGAAATTCATAATAATTGTGCACGCTCGATTTCGTTGGCGATGATTCGACGGATTTCGAGAATACGCTTCTCCGAGTTCGACGGGATCGATCGAACGCGGACGCGTCCGGGCGTCGCGACGCGTGACAAGATCCTATTGAAGTTTCAATCGCGCGACGACTCTTGCATCGCACGCATACGATAGGCTGTCACTCGTAGGGGACGCGTGCATATTATGCGTACGCACTTTTCGTCCCTCATGGCTCGATCGTCGTTAGAGAAAAGACGGCTTAATCCAGAGACGATAACGGCTCGCGATGGGCGCATGGCTGCTCGCTGCAAGGCGACGCGGCGCATTTCCGTCTACCACCTCTGCGTCCGTGTTTTCATTCGGCAAATGGACAGGCTCATTGTTCCACGACGCAACGTGGTGCAGTGCAGAGCATCGCGGATGAATGGAACCACGAATCGTCTGAAAGCCCTTTTTTTCGCGATGCGCGTGTACGCGCAGCCTCCGCCCCAGACAGCGGAGATTTCGGTGGCCCTTGATTTTCCAGCGGGCTTTTATTCCCTCGCCGCTGCTCCCTCGCGTCCGGGCTTAATTTTATCGCACCTCCACGGTACACAGTTCCTGTATCCCGACCACTCTGAAAATCCTTCATCGCTCCGCTCTTTCCTGCCGTCAACCGAGGAACACTGCATCACCGTTCTATTACCGTTTAGATAAAATAATTATGCAAAAAGTTCTTGCTACGAGCAGCTTTCCGCCAACGCCCTCGGCTCGCCGTTTTCCCTTGTCCTCGCAATTTTCTCTTAAACGTGCCTCGTTCCAAGTCCCTTTCACCGAGCACGCTTTCTAGGGCGTCGTAAATGAAATACATGGTCAAAGGCACGTCTCTACGACGGTAGCCTCTAGAGCTTTCCGAACAGGTAACTACTTTTATGTATACTTCGTTGCCGGTCAACACCTTGGCAAAAGTCTCTTTCGTTAATGTCGCATTAAGCTGTCGCCTTTCTTTCTCGCCGCTCTGTCATCATCCTTCTTCGGCGTTCCATCGCTTTCCCGTTACAACTACTGCAGTTGGATCTCGCAGCCTGACGCGCGAATAAAGAGGGAAGCAGGGGAAACGGATAGATCACCGGATGTCCGTAACATCGACGGATACCGCGCTTTTATGATCGACAACGAGATTCGTTTGCTGGAACGATTCTTCAATGAATTCTCCATTAATTTTGCACGTAATAGAAAGAAAAAACAATGCTGCAGAAAAATGCATCGTCAGGTTGCATTAAACCGTGTTCGCGTTTCGCATTTTGTTTCTTGGTTGCTTCATCATCATTCTCCTCCCCCATTTCTGCCATTTCCTTTCTCCGACGCGGTCTAATTGCGCTTCCGTGCTACATGGTGCAAACGGACTAAATGAGTCGAAAAAGAGAATAGCAACAGGACAGGGGCAGCTCGAAAAAGCACGAGTTAAGTCACAGGAATGGAGTAAATTTTATCGGGACCAGGAAACGGCGATAGCCCGTTGAACGCAACTGAAGTACATCGTTTAAATAATCAAATGTCATCGAAGTATGAGAGCGGGGTGAAGAAATTCGAGGGTGAAAGCGCCGGGCTCCCGATTGTTGCACCGGATGTTTGACGCTGTAGCGACCGCATTCGAAACGCGGGCAATAATGGAGAATCCACGAGGAGAGCGTTCTGTCCGAAGTGGCCGATAGCTGCCGGAATTCTGGCAGCAGCTTTATCGCTAGCACGCTCCGCACAGCCGGCTTTCAATCCCGTGGCCCGTGTCGCGTCTGCGGCGAAACGTATTTTGTTTCTGTACTCGCGCATGCAACGGTACGTGCTCGGCTGTTTATGCATCTCGCGAATGTTCAGAGTTCGCGTTTCTTCATCGGAATCCCGGCGCATTGTCTTTTGCGCGAATATTTTCGTCAACGAATAGAATGGCGCTTCTCCGCTATTCTCGTTTTTTTTTTTTCAAACCGCGTACCGCTTTCGTGGATTGCACTTTAAAACCAGATGCAAAGGTCCGTCGTGGTATCGTGCACAAAAGCCCATCGGTCAGAGGAACCCTTTGACCGGCAGAGCGATGGACGGACGAAGGAGCGGGCAAAGGAGGGTGATACGAGCACGGTGAACGAGTATGTGGTTTTATCGATTTGTCAATTTCAGACGGTTTCCCGTTGGCGGTGCGGAATAATTTACCGGTTAACCAGCCCCCGCGACTTTGGCCTCCGCCCGTCGTTCTTCTCTTTTGTTCTTCCGCGTACGCGCGAAAGGGGACAGATCGTCGCGTCCCAGCCGATTCCTTCCATAAGGGCTCGCCATGCATCGGGACGCTGCGCTGGAGGTCTGTCATGGGATTTTTTCGACCCGATACGTAACCGGCGGCGGTTACGCGTCTGCCCTGGCGAGCTCGTGGAATTAGTTGGGTTTACACAAAGTTTCGGCATGAGAATCCGGTATTAAATTTCACAAGTTCCTCCCACGAGTTTAACGAGCAAGTTCACCGCGATGCTTGAAGGCGGAAATTCGTGATAGCGTGTACACAAGAAAGACAAGAGCGTGGCGAGGAAAGCGAGACTCATAATGGTCGGACGCCGGGCCGGAAAGGTTCAAGTACGGAAGAAGATCGAGAGAAGCTTCCCTCTTGCCGGGGGACCGAGGACAATCTATCGGTCTCTCGACGGACCGCACACGAGATCCCTCATTCTCGATGAACCGAATTGCCGGCGAGAGGCTAGAAGGAAAAGGATGGAACAAGGATTGCGGTATCAGTCGCACGGACCATATGGGAGAAGGACGGAATGTCCGTGGTGTGCGGAGGAAATACGAAGGCACAGATCGAGAGCAAGGGAAGATTCATCGCTGGCAGCTTGCCGTAGTTTTTCCTTGCGGCCGAGCACTTCCTTGCGATCGGATATACTTTTTGGGTTCCGTTTGGAAGCTCCTCCAATATCGATTCTTCCTTCGTTTGCCCCATCCACGCGATAGCCTTCCGGTCGCGATTAAATTGCTTCCCCCGCTGTGGCTTCTCACCGATCCTTGAATCGATCAAACGACGGCTCCGCGATCGCTGCTGCCGCCTTCCAGCGTACAAGTTTCATTGCCAAGCATTTCCGGATAATTCCTTAAAATTAAAGGTGGTCGCGCGAACGCGTTCTCCAGATGGTGTAGAATTCGATGGGAACGGCGTCGCCCCAGAACTACTTAGCAACTTCCGAAGGTTTTCGGCCTCGACGTTGAAGAGTCAATTTTAACTTTATCTCGGTCGAGCTTGCGGCTTTCGAAACGCCGCTGATACGCCGGTATATACGTGCCGGCAGAAGTGGCGAGTAGGGGCCAAGGTACTGTTTGCAAGTTTCATAATATCAGCCGGAACGCTTGAAAGGGTATATAAGCCGTCGCGGTGCGAGGGAATCATCGCGAAAGGCTGACCCCCGATCGAGACATTCGAATTTATCGGGCCCCAAAACGGGGCGGGCGTCTGCACTTTTCCCCGACTACTCGCAGAAGTAAATATTCAGTTGGCTGGTATTTAGACGCGAACACTGTTCAACGAACCACTTGAACGCTCGGCTCTACCCGAATTTTCAAAGCTTCTCTGACGCGACTGCGAGCAGCCGAGCCGAGCAAAAATCGACGCTCGGAGTTTGCTGCAATAATAATTCACTTCACGTTTTATTTTCGAATAAAAGCGGCTTTCACGAAGTCCAGTTTTTCGCTGAAAACACAAAATATTGCTGAAGGGAAAATGTGCCGAGTACTCCGCTTTTCCGGAATTTTCAGAGACTATGATTCGAATCAATCGAACGCGTGCTTCATCAAAGGGACGTTCAAACCCCTCTCCTCGGATCTCCTCGTTAAAACTATCCTTTTTCTTATGGGTTATTTGCACGGGAAGGAGGAATGGCATAACGAGAAAGGGACAGAGTGGAAAGGGGAGCACCGGCGGAGAATGCCAAATCTGTTAGAGCGAAGAGTGATTGATCGGCGAAAATTACTGACGGATTGATGGAAATTAATGGAAAACGCTAGGTGGGAATTAATGGCTCGACACCCGCGAATCGCGGGAAAGTTAAAACGCAACTCGATCGGTGTACACGTATAAATCTACCCCTCACGTGACGGCGACGTACGGTACGCGGGGTACAAGTATGATTAAATGTATGCGCGTCCGCGAAGTATCGGGATTAACGACTGGCTGCCTGAAACGAATCGAGATCTATCCTTCGTAGATCCGTTTCCTTTCGATTCCGAGTTTCTTCGGACGAATCTAATCGTGCTGTCGCTGGGTACACACTCCATGCTACTCCAGATACCATTTATTTTAGAATTGATACGGGTCACCTAGTTGCCACAAGATGCAGTCTTGAAATAGAGGATCGCGATATACCATAAATGCATCGCGCTTTTCCTCTCGCAAGCGAGATTTTATTGAACAGAAACAATATTACACCTACGTGTCTCCAAAAAAAAAAAAAATGTAGAATAGACTCGGCCATCTGACGTAGGACGAATAGAAGGCGAGGGACAATTGACTGCGAGAACGCGAACTACAACGGGCATGTCGAATGTCGCTCGGAATGAAAATTCGTACAGACGTCGTTCGCTTGCACTATCCCATATTGTATGACACCGCAAAATTCAGGTGATTTATTACGTAATATCATGGCTATGCTCGCGAACACCCCCGATCCGCTGTCTACCGTGTGACGCCGCGCCGCGCTGCTTCGCCACCCTTTCTCTCCACCTCCGCAATCGCTCCTATCTATTCTATTGACGCCGCGGCGCAGCTGGAGATCTAGCAATTGAAAATTTTACTTCAAAGCAGGTCTATCAAAGCACGCCCGTGCCCCCCGCCATTTACGATTAACTCGTTGCAATAACTTTATCCCGTCGAAATATTTTGAAAGGGGCATTTTCCAATTTTCATCTGGATATGACATAGGGCTTAGCTGTCGGAATCCGAAATGCTCGATACGCGATGGCGTTAGCGATTTCGCTCGCGTATAGATCGAGTACAGTCGTAGAATGATAACGTTTCCAATGAACGTGCCCTTCGCGATTGCTAGGGTCCGATAAAAGGATGGGGTAGTAGCATCCACCTGTCATTGACAAGTCGCGAATAGTCGGAAAGATTGTTTTTAAAGGGTTCGGAACTGCACCGACGTGCTCTTCAATTTTATTGCATTTATACCAATCTATACGGGAAGCATCTGTCGTAACATTTCTTTCCGTTTTTGTTTTTCGTTCAGACATTTCGCCACAGCTGCATGAAACCCGTTTCACGTTACGAAAGATTTCACAAGAATCTCTCCCGTTTCACTGAAGAATTCCCTTTGAGAAAGAGCGCGCGCTCCCGTTACCAACCAGGTACCGATTCGATTTCGTCGCGCGAAAACGTAGTTATCCGCCACAGTCTCCGATTTTCATAGCAATCAAAGACTCCACGATTTTTCGGGACGATTCATTCGCGTGGTGATCGTTTCGCGTTTGCTCCGTTACATGGAGATGTACTCGCACGGTGCGCGCCGACCAAGTTTTCTAGTTAAGTGTACCTAACGAGAAAGCGCGCGTCGCATCGCCGCTAGTGCAAATGGCAAAGTCTGCAGTCGCGACTCGGCATCTGTGCGTTACGCCACCGTGTACAAAACCCACCCCCGCTGGCGACAATGCTGGAAACTCGCGCGCTTGTGTTTGACTACGGGGACACGGGTGCGACGTCAAGGCGAATGGGACAAGAGTAAGGGAGGAAGCGAAGGAATACGGAAGTTCGTTCGTAGCGTCACGAGCGATAAGTTCGCGAGTCCTCGAAAACGCAGCTAACCGACTCGATAAAATAGTAATTGGAAGAAAAAAAGGCATTAGGAAGGCTCGAAGATAAATTACGAGACTAACGAGGAAATTGACGCGAATCATTCGCTCTGTTAGATTCATTCCATCCGATTTGTCCAGCTTACTAATTTCTCCGATCGTCGAGAGTCCCTCGAAAATTGCCATTGCTCGCATTTTGTCGAAGAAAATTAGATTGGCAGCGTTGTCACGAGTTTGCTCGTATTTGAAATTTAACTGGACAATTTGTGCTGAATTCATTTAGTAAAAATTTAACGAGCCTTGATTGTCCGTCGGCCACGCGGGGACTATTTCAGCCTCGAGGTGCTCGACACGTACATATGTTTGGTAATTTTACAGTTCAATTCGACGTCGACGCAGTGTCGGACTTTTCAAATTCAACGAAGCGGGTCCAAACTTTCAGCAAATTTCACTCGGCGAAGAGACTTACGCGATGTCTGGGATGGATACTAGACTTCTGTGTCCAATACTACAAGTTTCGCCCCGCTCGTTTCGCACGACGTTCACATACCTGCGATAGGTTAGAGGGAGGAGGTTTTATTGCTAGAAAATCGAGGAATTCATTCGATGTAAAAGAAAAAAGATAGTAAGACTTCCAACTTTCCTTTATGGAAATCAACTTTATCTATATTAAAATGAATATCTTTGTATGACCGCGAGTTTTATCCGAACGTTGCATTTACTACAAATTAAAGAAACCTCTGAATTAATGGAATATGCAGTTGCGGTACTGAAAGAAGACACTCTTGTAGAGAAGGGACTCGGGGGGAACTAGGTCAGAAAGGAAAATCCTTTCTCATTGACAACCCTCGCGGACATGGCTGATCCTTTTACGTACTTTCACTTCCGTCTGTTCCGTTTCATTTTTCTGGGCTGCTCTTGCAGCCGTTTTCATCGATGGACCAGCTACACCCCGACGATTCGAGTAACGCCGAGTTGAGTGCGCGCGGCTCGATTCGTTCCGATGCTGCTGACACTTGGCTCCTTCTTCACGTCGGCACTTCTCCGGTTTAATTTCACCTTCGAACGAGCAGACCGAAAAGGAGTCGGCTAAGAGAGAAAACCGGGAAGAGGCGAAAGAAAGTGGATCGCGTAGCCGAGGCTCTATTTGCTGTGGCAGCTGGAGAGTGCACCTTGCGTCGCGACGCAACGATCCAACTAGTCTCCCGTCTATCTTCTAGCCACCTTAATAAAGACAGATCTTGGGATGCACAGATTCGATGAATCCCGACGAATCTTTTGCGCCCCTATCTCGTCTCCTTTTCGTCTGCTTTACTTTTCTGACTCGCAAAGAATAGCGCGGCCTTCTCGCCCAGAGAAGAATCTCCGCGATACTTAAAACCAAGCGGCAAGGGAGAACTTGCCACTCGTCGTGTCATAAATTATTCGCGATTGCACATAAAACAAATGGCACTTGCAGTTACGTACAGAGTGAAATCGCTTTGCAAATATAGGTCCCGCGCCACGGGGTGGAGCAACGTTGGTACTCGTTTAGCCGGTCGGTCGTCGCTGGTACGATAAGTTGTTGCGAAATTACTATCTCTGGACGAGACCGTAAATACTCTGACCTGAAAATCTCCATGGAACGGAACGGGATTAAATACAACAGAACGGGAGAGACCAGCGCGGCTACTCCCGGCACTTTTGTTTGAGTTTCGGCTTTAGCGGTTCTAACGACGACACCGGCCTAATGAGAATCCGAGAGCATTCGGAACGCAAGCACAGACCACCGGTCAAGATGGCCCGTTGTCCGCGTCGATTCCCGGCTTGTTTAGGTTCGACAAACAAACGGTCCGTTATTGTGCGATTAAATCATCGCGCCAGTCGCTTAAGCATTTCCATTTTCCACAACCTCTACGAGCGCTGCCTGGAGTATATTCTCAACGCTAGGAAACGAACGAAACGGGGCGTGGAACAGCACGGATATAAAATATTTCTCGAGGAATCGCAACAGGTTGTTCATAAGTGGTATTCGAACGAAACAATCGTACTCTTATCACTGTCGTATTCCGTTTTGCAGCGTTAATTTAGCGGCATCGCTCAAGAGATCCGTATCTCAGCGGAATATTACGGTACATTGAATTGCATTTTGCGAACGTTAGTTGGACACCGCGTTATGCGAACTCGTAAAAACTTTCTTTCGTTCCCCGTAAAAGGAACAAAAGCGTCCGGGCAAATGAAATTCCTTTATACGACATATAATTCGTTTCTTCTTCCAAGGTGGAAGTGCACTCGGGGTAGAAGCATAGAAAGGACTCGAAAGTTCGTCCGTTTCGGTAACGTTAATCATTTTTTTTTTCTTAGATGAAGAATTGCGATCCTGACAGTACTCTACGCGTAATAACACATTATGCTATAATTCCGCACATAAAATAATGCAGAACAAATTTTACAACGCATATGAAGAAGAAGCTGGAGAAATTCTCGGCCGGGTAGAGGTTGTTCTTTCCTCTTAACGACTGGTTCTTTGCGTCACGCTACTAATTACTTCGCTTCATCCCTGCTGTCTGTCTGCTATGTTCGCATTCCGCAGACGTCTCCATGCAACTCCGGCCTTGAATAAGATAATTCAGGAGTGATACCGCGCGCGACAGCACAAAGAGGAGTAGAAAGAGTGAATTCAAGCGGACGGGCAAATGAAGGTGTGGACCGATGAAGTAACGTAAAGGGCGAAGGCGCAGGGGAAAAAAGGTGGGAACGTAGAACGAGCTTTGGATGTTTGAAAAGCGAGGTAATTAGTAAGAATTCCTTCGCGAACGTTGCTGCCCCCCCCGTTCGAAACGAAAATTCTCGTTGCAAGGTTGAACTTCCTCCTGAATGTCCTCACGAACTGCTTGGCAATCTCTTCGAAGTGTTTTCAATCGATGTTAATGGCGATGCTGAAAGAGAGAAAACACAAGAAATCTTAAGTATGATCAAGCGCGTTTGTTCCAAGGAGATACTCGTTCACGCTTCGGTTCGTTTCATCGCAAAAAAAGTGTAAACTTTGTGCTTTACCTTCGGTTCTTCTGGATGCCTTCTCTCCTTCCCGCTTCCGGAATAAAAAGGATGGAAGCCAAAACTAACCAGGCTCCTTTTTTTTTCCAGCTTCGGATTGTAGATTTCCAGATCCGGGAAAAAAGTGTTCCGCGTTGGTCGAGCTACCGTGTGCCGCAGTTAAAAAGTAGTTAGGTTTTCTCATGCTCGCAAACAACTGTGGCGCGCAATAAACTATAACTTTCTTCACCTTGCGGCTTTGCCGGAACATCAAGACCGCGGGTAATTAGGGAACTGACTTCCTTGCGCCGTTGCCTCCTAAGTAAAGGCATTGTCTGAACAACTCGCGGCACCGCGCGCCCCGCTCTTCTGAATCTTTAGCAAGCATTTGTACTACTTTCTGCTCGCCTGCGATATTTCGCGTGCTCACAGCTTCTTGCGGAACTTTTGTAAGCGGGACCCTCTCCCTCGAATGTTCAATTTGAGCGTTTAATTGCCGTATTCCAGCGTCGATCGTAAACGTGACGCGCACTTGTATATTGACCCTCGGAGTACTGTAACGCGAAATTCGGTGCTGGGTCTTTTGTAACCGACGACGGCTATTCCCCTACCATATAATTTCATCCGCCCTACCACTCGTCACCGTCCAATACCACGCCAGAGATCTCGTTATCGTATCGCCAGAGTTAATAAATGCCCAGATCGTGCGAACTGGAGTGTCATAATTGTCGTAACACATTGCATACGATGTTTTGCAGGGATGCACGTAGCGCCGTTTGTATAAACAATTGTTCGCTGCTCCGAACCGGTTTGGTTGGTAGAATTTCATCTTGGTTCTACCATGACTGGACTTAAATAAGCAGGAATTTCGTATACGTGATTCGAAAGCGCGTCATATTCTTGCTGCATCGCTGCGCCACGATACGAATACCCTCTGCCACGCTTTTGGCATAAATATTTTTCTCTTGCACGCATAGCACTGATAAAACAAGGCAGAAAAGTCTAGGAATTGTGCCGCGTACGTTTTTCGTTGCTTTACGCAGGCGAGGGAGGAATATCACATTTGCTGAGTAGAAATTACGTTCGATTCGTATGCTTCTACGGAACGGACCGGTGAATCGATTCACCAAGATTTGCAAGCTGGCCGACTCGGCTCGTTTACCGTCTCGTGGAAAATTTGTACGAAGGACAACTGATTACGCATAACAGCGGCAAGACCCGAACAATGACACGGAGGTACGCAGATACAGACCATTTAATTAAACGCCGCGATGATTGTTCGCTAATCGCGACGTCGATTCGAGGAGCGCATTGTTAATGTTATAATGACGAGGAGAATTCATGGAACGATGCTAAGCAACTCGTGCACGATTTCCATTCAGCATAGATTTCGTGTGTAGCGCTCAACAATGCCATTGTTGGCAGAAATTTGGAGCGGCGGCCGGCTACATCCCGTTGCGACAAATGCTATTTAGGAAAGAAGGCTCGAGTCCGATAATCTGTGCAGCGGTGTATCACCCGCTCCGTTCTATCGACGGGATAAAAGAATCGGAACGTAGCACGGTTGACGTATAACGCGTTGCTATTACGAGAGATCGATGTACCATATTGCTCGCGTAATCCATCAATCGGACTCTGAAGACAATGGACGGATAACCTTCGCAGTAGCTTCCTATCTACGATACGGCCCTTTCTCCACCATTATAACGTCACTCAGAATTTCCGGTTCGTTTCATCTCCATCCGATGGACGATAACCCTCGGCCATTACGCATGCAGAGATCGACGATATTTCCTTTCAATTCACTGTCCCGCGTGCTCTCTCCCTTCCCCGTTTTCTCAGCCACCTGTTCGCCCTCTCGTCGCTGCCGAACCCTTTCGTCTTCCATCCGACGTGCTTTCTCTCCCTTGCTTTCCCACCGGTAGCCCACGAATTCCTGGATAACGCGTGCACGATTCTAGACGGATGCATCTCTGCGATAACGTTCGTGTCTGTAAGGGTTGCATTACGTATGCAACGTCAGAATTTGCATGGCTACTAGTATTGCACGTTCTCCATGTACAGCTGTTGGCGGAGGTGTGGATATAGCAAGGTCCGGGAACGGTGGAATACTCTTCGGCACATGAGCAACGACTAGTTACGTAAAGTCTACGAACGATGCACTTTCTATTTGCATTTGCATGTTTAACCTGCTATCTCGTAGCCTTCTATTACTTTCCTCTCCAGCCCCAACCCCGTTCTCGTCTTCCTATCTCCCTGTCTCGCCAACATTTCTTTTTTCGTCGCCCCCTCGGTTTTATCTTGTTTGCGTACTCCTTGCTCCCTTGGCCGGCGCCAACTATCATCGTGTCTTCCTTCTTGCCTCGCAATTACTATTTAGCAAGCCATCTTCTTGAATATCTTTTGCGGGCGCGGTACTCGTATCCCTCGAGCTACCAGTTAAAACTTTAACAGGGATACTCCTCTTTATGACGGAGGCTCTTCATCCGAATCAGATCCCCATCAGATCGCTTTAGAGCGCTCGCCAACTTTAGCCCATAGAATATATAATATATCCGGCTAGTTGGTCTGCGTACAATACGTTTACTCGAACCGCCTCGGGGCCTACTTACTCGAAATGAGCTTGCATCACGAAATATTCCAAGAATGTTTTCACCCTTGCGCTTCGGAGGGGTGAAAGAATGCATGCAATCTAAGTTTCGCCCAACACGGACTTGGACAAACTTCCTCTGTTAACTGTTCGCGTTTACGAGAAACGTGTGGACGTTTTGTTCGACATTTTCTGACACGGCATCGCTTCTTTCTCAGAAAGTCCGTGATTCGGGAGTATTAATTAGGAGTGATTTCGCTGCTTCCCCTAGCTTGTATGTGCACACAAATTTCGACCAGGTAATTTAATGTTAGTACATTAAGATCCTTTCAAAGGAGGGATTCGGTTGCGGCCGCGATGTCTCCCCTTCGCGTGATTTCCTAGTAATTAAGTAGGTCCGGTCACGGTGCGCGCGGCACTGCGACCGAATTCAGATGTCTCTAATTATTCATTGTTGGCCTTAAATTCGATAATTAGCTCTCAGATTCTCGAAATAGCCAAGGCGCTAAATGGGTGAAAGAGCGGTGAAGTTTCTCACGGTAGGACGCGCGCATACGCGCCACGGATTCGGACGAATGAAACAGCGGACTCGTAAAACTGGCCGCGGACTAAGGAAGCATGAAATTGAAATGCGAAATCGTCGTCGTTGTCTTGAGGTGTCCACAGTGCCGGAATAAGCGGCAGAGAATGAAGAGGAATGGGGAAGACGCAACCCGCGGGTTAGTTGTTACATCTATGCACACGAGTGGTGCGCCAGCCTGAAGACGGCTCGAGTGCAGCCACGAGGACGCGGAAAATGGCAGATAAAAACGAGGGGAGATAAGCACTCCGTTTAATCTACAGTGTTCCATAAGCGCATCATTCGCGCGACCGTAGGTACCGCCGAACGCAGACGTTCGCGATCTACGGAAACGTAATTGGACAAAGCGCATCGTCTCGTAGATATACAGCTGACAAGTAACGGAACGCTTGTCTCGAGTGAAAATTCGAGATCGAAAAATACGTGGGATAGAAACGCGAAGGAGGGACTGGGCGAAAGAGGGCGGGGGGGCAAGTGTACGAGATTCGAGAAGCCGTAGCGAACTGGTTGCAGGTCAATTTAATCCTGGACGGTAGTTCGAGTCCACTTAAGTACCTGGTAAATAGATTCCGATCGAGTACCTACCCCGGATCCCTGCAGACATTCGATTCTCACCGCTCTACTCTCGACCGTTCGCTTTTACCTTCCCACTACCCTCCGTTTCTCTATCCGTCTCCCAATCTACCTATCTTACTCTCCACCCCAACTATCCGTCTACGACGTCCGCCGTCGGTCCAGCTTCGAATTTCCCCTCCTCCTCTTCTGTCCCGTACTCGCTTAAGACAAAACGAAGGGTCGTTCGAGTTTAGCAGAGTTAGCATTCAAATCAATATCCATTCATTTCCATCGACTCGATAGCTTCCGTCCGGTCTGTTGGATTGCAATAACCGATAACGCTATGAAGAAGGCCAATGATAACGCAGCCCCGTGATCCAAACGTTATTCACAGCGAAAGGGAATTCGGAAAATCGAGTCGAACATCACGCTTGCCCCTCGAGCGTGGAACGATTCTTTGTACGGGCGATGATCATGGAAACGAGACCGTCTGTCTTTGACTTGAAGCATCAAAGGCTCTTTTCGTTCAATAGCGCGTATTAATAAAAACCGCTTCAACGTTTCAATGGAAACAATGATTAATTGGCAGTTCGGTTTAAACACGAGAATGGTTTAAAAGATGAATAATAAGTTCGCTGACACTTTGATCGCGACCTGGCTATAAAGTTGCGAAGCAAAGAGAAAACTACCGTATTCCCGTTAAACAAAGGGCAACGCAGACTGTATTTATGATGCGCACAATTACGTTACCACTCCGAGCTAAGTTGAGAAATTTCTATAGGAATTCGCGACATTCGTTAACATTCTAATTATCAGTGGGAACTTTTTAATTAATAAAGTCACTTGCGCGGAACTATCCTCGCTGTTATCATCATTATTAATTCCACTTCGATCAGAGCTTCTATAAACAAATAACAGGAGAATCTTCTGATAGTTTGCATTATAAGATACACGTTTGTATGTAGCAAATTATTTACGTATATTGAATTATTTACCAAAGAAGACATGTACGGTCTGCGTTCGGTCTCCGCCGATTTCGCCGACGCAAACACTCTGTCTCTGGACAAACGAGTACATTGGCGAGTTTAGTAGATACGAGTGGAATCTCCACGGCTATCGAATATTCGGAATAATCCGATTCGGCCAGCCGAGAAATCTTTCACAAAGATTCTTCCGTTTTGTCTCGACCGTCCTACGTTGCATAGTGCTATCCACACCATCCGATTTCCATTGTAAATTGCCAGAGTGCGCGAAAGTTTTGCATACTTGACGAGCGATGCCTGCCTCTACACCCGACATGGTTTTATTCGTGAATATCTAACCGTCTCGACTGAAAAAAAAAGATGACACATGGTGCCGCACAGACACTTCTGATTATACGCTTCCGATTCCGTTGCAAGGTGTATCGATGTTCTTCATTGGCGGTGCCGTAGAGGGTCGATCGAACTTTTCTAAACACCATTGGAACAATCGATCGTGGACACTGGGGAAGCAATTGTAAAGTGATTTCTCGAACGCCGTTGCACAGAGAGCGAGTAACTTTTGCCTCGGGAGTCTTAACAGATGTGCCGCGCAATAATTCGTAAAATGATACCGAAAGAAATTAGATCACGTCTTTGGTTTCCAATTGCCGTACGACGCCGTAAATTTTCAGGATTTATGGGTTTTAATAGCAACGATACGTAGTTCCCTATCCATTTAAGTAATGCGCTACCTAAGACCGATACATTAAAGTCCAAATTGAAATACGCTTCGATAAATTTAACTGGCGCGTAATTCTCCCTATTTCTTGCTTCAAACTCTACGGGGAAGTATTTTAACTTTAGTCAAACGCCAGAGGGAAAGCCGGTGTGATTTTCTTCGGTTCTCATTTTCATGTAATTCCTTTCGAACATTGCTGCCAGGGATACTGTATCTCGCAACATCTCCGCTACCGTCGATACTCGAAGCGTAATTTTCATTTCTATTTCGAGGAATTAACCAAAAGCGTTGCTATCTTTATCCTGTAGGAATTACGGCATTAGCCAGATGTTAAAGGTGCAAAGGTTTCTTTCGTCCGCGAGAGGAAAGGACCAAGAAGCGACGGGAAAACGATTAGACCGTTGGCGAGTGGAGTAAAGTCACTCGACAATGAGTCGTCGGTCTGTCTAAAAAGCGGAATCACTTATTCACAAGGCCGAGAATCCCTTCTCCGAGCGAAGAAGTCGGTGGTGACGTTGGTGGCTGGGATAAAAGTCTCTCAGACCAGAGAGCAAAAGCAACGGGATGGCGCTTGGCCCTTGTCCAATGTTTGTTGACTGGAAATTTAGCGGCTGGCGATTGTTTTGGCCGCGTGCCATTATCTCATACGCGGGACGCGAATCGCACGCCAAGGAGTCGCACCCTTGTAGCCGCGCCGTCGTGCAACTGATGCGACAAAAAGCTGCTCGCTTAATACGTCTTTCACCCTTTAATAATTTCATGCGAGTGCCCATGCGAGGAACGTACGAGGGAACTCGCCTAGATTGATTTCCATTCAACTTGTCCTACGGGTATATTCTTCCTTTCGCCGTTTCTGCCATCCGTAGCGCGACACACCCTTTAAACACGAAAAAGGGGAAGAGATTTCGCTGGACCGATCGCTGTAAGTGCTCTCCCGCCGCTCCTCCTGCGATGCCGTCACTTTTAATTATTTTCACCTCCATCTGTCGCGCGTTGCTTCAAATTATTCCTACCCCGCCGCTTCTTTTATCTCTCCTACGTTCAAAGAAGAGTCGCCTTTTCCTTTTTTTTTTTGTAGAGAATTTTTGATTTCTCATTCGAGCACGATTGTTGCACTGCGAATTATCCGCTGCGCCCGGTCTACGAAAGCTCCCGAGGCGTTGAATACTTTCCCCTCGAAGCTCATGAACATGTATAGTTAAAAGTTGATTAAAAAAACACGATACACGTCTCACGCTTTTAACTGGCACGATATTATGACGTTACTGCGAGGCTATTTTTCGCAAGGAACAACGAGCGCGCGTAAGCAAACATGTCTCTTCATTTACGAGGTGCGAAGACACGCACAAGTCGATGTACATTAATCACTTTTCGGGCTTACGCGAAATGCTCGTTAAGCTCCGCATCGCGTGACGCGAACCATCGACGGGGGCTCTCCTTTTCCGGAGCCCTGACCCCGCGATGAAAATATTGCAAGAAAGCTTGAGAGTAGGCCGTTCCTCGTGTACCCGATATTGCTCGCGATGTCCAAGAATATTTTCCATCTGTGGTTAAAATTTATGCTTCATTTAGCGAGACATTTCTTTTTTTCGCAACGCCGAACTCGAGAAGCTTGATGCCAGTTCTAGTCAGCGTGACAGAATCTGCCACGAAAGCCTCCTCTCCTTTGGGAAAAGTTGTAACAGCCATGCGAATGCTGCACATCGTGACATACATGTCATGAAAATATCAAATCGAAACGGACGTTGGCGTGTACGTTCAAATAAACGATGCCCCAATTCGATGCTGAATGTTATTTCGAAACGCAGCGACGCCATTGTCAATTGATAAAATTTGTTATTCAATTGAACAGCAAGATATTAATTTTGGAAACGTATTTCTTGAACGATGCTACATTAAATGACGTTATGCTGTTCGATTCGAATACAAGCAAGCGAGAAGTGTTGCCAGAGCCGTGCAATGTAATATAATGTAATAAAATATTAATTCATATAGTATGAAGGAAGCTCTGATAAAAGCTTTTCATAAAGACGATATATTGCAAGGCGGGTGGTTTTTTTAACCTTCCTAATCGGGCCTTTCATATTCCTTTTCCCTCCGTGTGTAGGATCAGCGCATTTAATTCAGACTCACCTCGCCCTATCTACGTTCGTATTGTGTTTGAGAGAAGACGGGGTTGGCATGCGAGAATATAAAGCTCGACGTCTCACCCGTCGAGGCGCTCTCGCTCACAAAGAGTTCCGGCTTTACGTGACAGTCTTGATTTACCTGATGGTTAGAAATAGAGGTACCCCGAGCCAATCATGTCGCGCTCTTATCGGAAAAGCAAATTGCCACTGGTCCGCTCTACTCGCTATGGCGTATCTAATTATAGAACGCAATTGCAGCCGAGTAAATCAATTAGCATCTTGATCAGCTGATACCGCATCCACTCCTGGCATACACTTGTATGCCCGACGAGTGCCTACTATGATTTACCTTTTCAGCTTCAATCTATCACGCAAACAATTCCCGCAACGAAAGTATAATACATACGAACGAGGTGATTCTCCCACCCATTCTTTCATTTGATCACAAATTAATTAACGCAGCCTGTTCACTGTGTATGTCGCGTGGCTGTTGCAAACCGAAGCAGGAATACGTAGAGAGACGCTACCACGATACGCGACCGATGAACTGTCAGCTGTCGGTTGTCGCTGACCAACGTTTGTCAACTGCTGTCAACGAGATATCGGGCTGCGTCGTCGGCGAAACGTTCGGTCTTCGACAGAAGCAGCTAAATTGCATACATTCTGCCCTTGGAACGTGCCAACCTGGATTTACTATTTTCATAACGTAACAATGGATTTTCCTGGTTCTCAGCTCTGCCGGACATAGAAAGAACGGTGCACGACGAAGGGAGTCGAAGGCGGAAGTTGCTAATACATAGTTACTGCCGGAAATAACATTTCCTACGGCAAAACATCTTTTCCGAGGCTAATGGGGGGTACGTACGACCGTCGCGACGGCATGATCTTGATGACCGGTCGCGAAACGGAGGAAGCGATCGTCGGAGAAAGAGAAACTGGAACGCTGTTGGGGAAAAAGCGTTCCTCTGGAAAATCGTTTCGCCGGTAAATAGAGAGGTAAATTGCTGCGGGGAAATGTTTCTGTATCAATCCTTCATGCGCATCGAACGGCTAGGGGTGAATGCAGAGTACGAGAACAAGCGCGCCGTTTTCTTTAATTTTTTCTCGACCGGACTTGCGTTCCCGCAAGAAACGCGATTCAACGAAACGTGTGCCCAACTAGTTAACAGACACAGTCGACACGGGGGTGAACAGTTGAAAATTTACCGTCAGAACTATTAACTCTTGTTAATCCTTAGGTAGAATTACGCCGATTCGGAATTCGAAAGTTGCGCGCACTACGTACAGAAACCGTCGAAGCTGCTCGATATTTCCAAGTCTAATTTATTGCCCTCCGGCGAAACTACCGGTGGCCTCGTTTCCTGCCGCAACCACGATAAGAGACAAAAATTATTCAAATCCCAAACGGTTTTTGTTCCAACGCCATGGCCACCAAGAGGTTGTACCCGGTTCTGTTCCGATACAACTTGATTCGTGCCCGTACAATGTCTCCCTTGTTCGCCCAAAATTTTTATCGTGAACGGTGACAATTTTGTTGCCAACCGAGACATCGCCCCGAACATCAGCGTGCTCGAGCAACAAGCGAATTCATTAAAAATGTAACCACGAGAAAGTGAAACGAAGGAAAAAGAGTGATAAGAAAACTATCAACCGGCTTTGAAAAGTTATAATTAAAAACGCGATGGCAACGACGCAGCGATTAAAAGGAAGCGGCTACGAAATTGAAATTAACGAGGCGAGGCTCATGGTCAGCGATTACCTTTTAAGGGGCGTTCGCGACACGCAAGTGAACTAAACAAATAGAAGGACGCACGATATTGCTTATTAAATAATTCAAACAACTTTCCGCTATCGTACGATGCTCTCAAGCTGGAAACGAAAGTTTGTAGAACAGAGTAACCAGTACCCTCGACCTTTGCTGTGCCGTTTTTCCAGCAGCATCTAGCCTCCAGGAGTTTACGGGCAACTAACAATCGCCCTTTGAATCGTACACGCCGACGAGTGGCAGCGAAATTTCTTTTCTACGTTCTGGCATTCTGTTGCCACCGCCGACAATACGAAACCGATGGGGCAAAAGCAGAATTCACCTTTGCTACTATCTGCGAGAGGTATTGTTCCGCGACTTCATGAAATTAGAGACGATGTTCGCGTTTGCTCGGATTCCAAAGCCAGAATTCCATGGCGCGTCTTCGTACCTTACCGAACACACCGCTGCTTTACACAGCACCGGGTGCTTGCTCGGTTACAGATACGACAATATTTAACCGCATCCCATTAAGAAGCAGTCGGATATGCGAAGATTTGCGCACACATTCGACGTCTTTCCTTTGTTGCGTCTCCTATAATTTAACCAGCATTTCTTGCCAAAGCCCTCCGCGAATTTGGAAGTGGTACGCGTGGGGGAGGAAGTGAATCGTACACAGAGGTACAAGCGGCAAGAGCGAATCTTTTTCGTTTAGGCTCAGCGGCGGATCGAAGTACGAACGGCGCTTTTTCCTCCGAGATTCTTCTTCCGCCCCCGAGAAATGTTTCGTAGCGCTTGCGTCATTGGGCTGCACATGTTCACTACTACATCCTAGACACAAAATTCTGCGTGTTCGTCGTCCCTACCTCGGTTAGAGAGAGAGAGAGAGGAAACGTTACAGGGTAGACGGTGGATTGCATGATTACAGGGTAAAAGCCGACTTAAAGCCGACCACTATTGACGTTCGTAGAAACAAGGTCGTAGCTGCGACTTAAGCCTTTGAAGTCTCTTCCGACGACACTGAGCTTTTCCTCGTTCGAAGAAACAATTCAATTCCATGGCAATGCGCTAGATATCACAAGTAGTTAACCACCAGCCGCGTAACTTCATTAACCAGCTGATATCGTTCAGTAGCGAAACGATAGATACCTGTGGCTCGCGGGGTGGACTGTACAATTGCGATTAATTTATTCGGGAGCGAGTCGTGAATGGTTGTTTCGTGACAGGCGCCTTCACGGCTCTGCGGATCGATATCGTCTCCGATAACATCTATTTTATGTAACGGTTTCATCGATCATCGGCACGGCGAGTCCGTGACATCCTAAGAGGATGGCGTGTTGCAAAGAATAGCCGAATGGCGTTACGAGTTTCATCGAAACTTGCCGGTCCGTTACGAGGGTAAAATACACGGCATCGTTCGTGTCCTAATATTGTTTTATCATCTAAGGATACAACGAAACACCTGCCGAAATACTCGCGTACGCGTGTATGTTGCCTTTAACATTACGGCTCCAGCAAGTTTCCGCTGCGGTTCATTTGTTTCAACGTTAATATGCTCGGGCAACGTTGCAACGTAATAGATACAGCCGCGAAACCTGAATGTGAACTGAGGCTTTTTAATATTGAATTTCAAACTTGCAATGCCTGTTGGCCTGGTGAAATTTGTGACGGCGTCATTCCGACAATTTTCCACGAGATGTTGCGGCCGGAATTCGTTTCCGCAGGCTGGTCCTTAATCTTGATAAACTGAAAAATGGCCCTCCCGCGTCCGAAAGCGTCTAGGTTTTCCGACTGTTGCAGACCGCCGTTAATAAATTTGTGTTTACGATGTCTGCCTCGTCGCGGGGGTCGAGTATTTTTGTCTCTGGCTACCGCACACTTACCCTCTGGCCACGCCACGGAAAGCGTATAAAGACTCCGCTGCTGGGGGTGGCTCTTTATGATGTTAATAATGTACGATATTGTATTTAAAAATTGTCCCTGGTACACCGCGTGTCTGCGCTACTGTACGCGCGCACGTGTACGCAGCGCGGAAGTGTTAATGCGAATACCCCGGAGCACACGGAGGAAGGTCGTGCAGAGGTCTGACAGAGGCACTTCTCGACCTAATGCAGGGACCAATCGAGCAACTGCACGTTTACCACGAGCTCGCCGAGCTACACCATTGTATTCTGAAGTCCTGGCGAGGGTCGCGACGAGGACGGGGGGCTAGACGTCTCGTGTTAACCCTCGAACAATGCGAGGGATGCAAATGATTAGTGTAATTCGCCAGTGTCGAAATTCGCATGGCCTCCAGACATTTCGCCACTCGTTCCTGCCTCGCCTCGCCTCGCCCTCGCCTCGCGTCGAACGCCGCCGCAGCGATGCGGTTTTCCCCTCGAATTTTCGCCCGTCTGCAACTAGTTTCGATCAACTCGATTAGCGTTAACTAACTAGCGCGACATTGTCGCTGCGCTAACGTTACGCTTCACGTATATCGCGGGCGAAGGAGGAGGAACGAGAGAGAAAAAAAAAAAGAAAAATTGCGAAAGGAAGATAAATGAGAAACAACATCCACAGTTAGGATGCGGTTCGGCGTCTAATCAAGCGACGCTCAGCTGTTCGTTGACGACACCCGCAGCAATTGTAATTCGAAATCCTTCGGTCGGAACTACGCGTCTCGCATTAACCGTCAAGCCTTCGGGCTGAGTAGTTGCAGTAATTTCGACCAGGGAAATTTGTGGAAGCTACTACCGTGAGACACCCGCGTGCACAATGGCCGCCAAGTTTTCGAGGAATTTCAGTTATCCGCGGGGCCTTCCGTGCTATGGGCGCGAGCATCTCGATTCGCATAATTGTACGGAATTGAAATGCTCGTTTTCTTCAGGGATCACAATCGAAGCTTCGCACGTTTAGCGGAATATGCGATGCTGCGCTTTATAATGTAGTTTCGGGCAAAGGGAAACACGGGTGTGCGCGCGATGAATGCGAATGAGAGAATTATCTCGGCGAAGGTAAACGGTAATTAGGTCTAAATCAAAATGTAGGTAGCTCTTTCCGTCGCCTACGTAATTTTATTCGGTTGCTGCTCCGAAAACACTCGTGAAAACGATTGCGTTCACTGGGGAGTTAATTAAAAGTCAACACGGGACTCGGGGAAAGTTCTTCGGAATGTTTTTTTTTTCTTTTTATTTCAAACGCGAAATGTTGTAGGATGCAAAGGAAGGAGGACGAGTCGTGATTTCATCATAGGATTAAGACCTTGTTTGCGCCTGAAGCCCTGACGAGCGCCTTAATAGAGGATGGATTCGGGTTAGTCGCTCGGTGAGAAAGTTGGACGCCTTATCGAGATAATTAGCGTGATTAGTAGCACGTGGGAGCGTATAGCCTGGCTTTTCATTAACAAATTAAACGCAAACTTTGTTATTCGGCGGGCAATTACAGTTTCCCGAAAGCGTCGGTACAAGCAGCGCGGCGCGGTTTGTCAAGGCAATAACTGGAGCGAAAGGGAAACGTTTGGTTTATATTCGAGACGCGGGGGTGTGGTAGAAGGTGTTTTTTTTTTCTTCCGCCGTTCCGTGACCCGTGCGTTTCCCCCAAACTCTCCACGAGAAACAACTTCCAAGTTCTACGGCATTCCTCCACGGGCTTAGCGCAACTTTGGCTGGATGCGATATAGCCCTTGGCGCGATCACTACCGCGCGCCAACCCTTTTCTTACCTTATTCAGACGAAGAAGCTCGATAGTACCTGTTCCCGGAAGCTTCTGGATTTGGGGAACGAGCGCGTTTACTCTCGTTAAGGTGAGTGCTGCGGGGTGATTTGCCCTCTTTACCGTGTCGCGACACCGATCGAACCTCTCCTGGGAGGAAGCGCAAGGGTCGATGAGGAACGGAGTAAAAGGAATCGTTCGCCTTACAAGATCCTCTTATCCCTAGTAGCAGCGCGAAGCGAGATTGGAAAGTCCTCTTCGTCAGACCGCATCCCATCTTTCCTTTTTTTTTTTTTTATGTCATTCCATCGCAATAAAAATTCGTCGAGTCGATCGAATATTGATTAACGCACAGATTTCTTTCGTCGTGTCAGACTCTCTCCAGCTCTTCCCGTTTCCAACGAGCTGGATAAAGGCTTGGCACGCGGTAGCCTTTGTTAGCGACAATAACGACACAACCACGGATCTTGGCAAGCACAAAGCATTCGGCGACGGCAACCATTAAATACACTGGCCACCGTGCTAGCCGACTATGTAAAGCGTACAAATACAATAGACAGGCGACAGTTTTAAACGAATGGCATTGTTATCATTTCCAGATGAAAAATCGCGGATGCTCCGGAAGCGAATAGCAAACAGGGGGTGAGAAACCGTGGGATGGAAGCGAAGGTGCGAGAAGAAGCACCTGCTGCGAACATATCAGTAGCTCCTTCGCGATAGACAAAGGAGAAAGATATCCGCGGATAAGTACTGCTGCTTCTTTCGTCCGCCCGATTTTTCCTCTGCCGGCGATTTAATGGAACGCGATTTTAATAAACTCTGATCCTCGGGATCCTTGATACAACACTTTTTGCCTCCACCCTCATCCTCGCTTTATGTATACGCGTATAGACGTCAATCGTCCATCGCACAAATTTATTAGACACCTTGGAAGCTCATGACGATGAAAACACAAATAGATATTCGATTTATTTATTAGAACTCGTATTCTTTGCACGCCCCTTTATTGAAGCTTTCATTGGAATTGAAATTAGAATGGCTCACTCGATTTGACGACAAAGTTCTCTTGTGTTTCTTACGAAGATACGTCTGCTCGTGGCTTTTTACAAACCAGCGGCATCCATAGAAGATATTTCGAAACGGACTTCGAGAAAAGGGTAAGGCTGATTCGTACCGTGAGTTGGACATGTGATACGTAGATACTTTCGTATGAAAAAGCGCAATATGTTGGCGAATAATGCTGCCATCATTTGTATATACCTGTTGAAGCAAACGTTCCTAGCGCATCACGTACGATCGCGAGCCAGTTCTTGCGACTTAAACTTTCGCTTCGACATCGACATTGCGCCGGTCGGGGGGAAATTTGTCGTGCGTCGATAGAATGTACAACAACGCGGCTTATTTTCCAAGACAGTGCGAGAATAAGTTTGACACCGTTTGCCAGGCCAGTTTTATCATCGCCATCAATGTGTCGGGCAGCGAAGGGATATGAAATAAATCATTGGCATTACGGAACATGATCCAAGAGGAGAAATAGCGCCGAGCCAAACAAGGACGGTAGGAGTTGCGGAGAAAGTTGGAGTGAAAAGGCAAAAGGAGAGAAGCGACGGAGGATGATAGACGAGTGAAGAGGGAAGAATAAAAGGAGGAAGGCGAAGAGGGGTCTCTCACAGGCTTCTCGTCAAAAAAGATGAAGTCACCGTGGTTTTTGGGGTGGCACAGAGAAGAGGGGTGGACGAGTTCTTTAAGGTAGGGGGCATGCGCGGCATCCGGGGGTGCAGGACGCCGTCAGGGGGTTAGTCGCTTGCCAACAACACGACGCGACGCGACGCTCGCGCGACGCAATCGCCTCGACTGGTTTGCCGCCTATCGTCTTTTCGATTTCACCTTTGCTCTAGTCTCGCCGCTTTCGCGCGATATATATTCATTAACGCGCGCAGTGCTGTACGTGGACACTGGAGAGTGATTCTACGTGACAAAATTAAATGCCAGAATTCCCCTACTGTTTATTTTATTTTGTCATTTGTCGCGAAACATCCGGCCGAAAGCTTTTTCAAGGGTATTTTAGTAAGATGAGCACCCGAGTGAAAGTGTCGGTAACTTTCGGGACAGTTGCCGGTTAAAATCGGCGCAAATCCGCCTTTTCAACTCGTGGCGATACCGGAAAGTGTGATCAGCGTTGATGGACCATCGCGAGCGGCTGATGAACGAAATGATCGTTCGCCAAGAGAAAGTGGAAGTGGACTAAGGTGTTCGCGAAGCATCTTCGATCAAGGACCGAGCTCTTTCGTATCGGCACGCTGATGCTCTTCCTCGATCCGATATGACAGTGGTGTGATACAAGTGGGCCGCGAGTCGCCGAGAACATACCGCACCGTGTTATCGTTGCTGCAGTGAACTTAAGAGCGAAGGAGTGCGCGAAACTTTCGTTCGGCCTTGCAAAAGTACTGAACCCCGTTGCTTTTTGGATCGTACGCGCTACTCGGTGAACGACGAACAAGACAACAGAGGTATGCTTCATAGGAAATTTTCGAAAACGCAAGTAGTTGTCGAAGATTCTGCACGAATCGTCGCGCCGGATAAGCAATTTCTTATTTCGCCGTGTAAGCTAATGTCAAGGGAGATTTTTGTTTTGTCAGCAACCGCTCCTAATAATCCGCGCAATTGATTTCGAAGTAGTTCGTATCTTTTATTTGCAACGGGATGCGCCTTTAGTAGCGACCGCTTTTATACCGGCACGAACGATAAATACTATAATCCGGAACGTCGTACCGTTGCAATTGCCGCGAAACATTAGGAAGGGTATCCACGGTGCAATTTCGTACAAATCGTTCCCGTAATTTTTCCTCGATGCCCAGACTCGAAACCGCGTGCTGCCGCACGAGAGGGGATGCAGTCGGAGCGGCAGCGGAGCAGATTTTTCCTCTGTGGAATTTTGGCTTGGTACGGGCTTGTTGCAACGCATCCAGCGTTATTATTTCGCAAAGAAAACGATAACCGCGTAGGTGAGATTTTGACTTTAGCGGGACTGTCGCGTTGATTCAACGTCAGTCACCTATTCATCTTCATTCCCGAAAGGTAATTTCGGCAATTGCTTTTCATCGATCGGCCGGGCCCGGGTTATTTGGAAATACAGGGCATTTCGTCGATGAACATTGGCCAATTGGTCAAAGCTCAAACACAGTCTTCTCGCCCTTTGGGTAAAAGGGAGATTACGCGAGGCTCTGCGGTGTTTTAATATTTTCACCGAGCATCAGGATAAACTGTCCGCTGATTCGCTGCTTCGTTAGCCCGAAAAGTCATCGAAGTATTTTAGAAGAAGTGGAGGAAATGGCAACGACCGTCACTCGGTGTGTAGTTGGGAGGTTAATTAAATCCGATAATCACTATCGCCTGCAACAACTACCAATTCCACAATTATGGAATTGAATTGAATTAATATAATACGTGCGCGTGAGGAAGACGAGGTAGGGAAAAAAGATATGACGGGAGACGCAGAGGACCCGATATCCAGTTATTTCCGGGGACATCGATGTCGGCGCGATTCAGTAAGAGCACAATGGCCGTTGGATAATTAATTACTTTGATTGCTATTAGAACCGAGCGTTGCGTAGATTGCTTGATCCGACGGGGTTGACCGTTCCCTCCATTCAGTCACTTTGTAAATTGCCATTCCATTTACCCGCGGTTTCACCGGGGTTACCGTTAAAGAGAAGAAAAGCTGCCTCTGTTGGTAGACGTTGTTCGAAGAATTTTGACAATGAACAATTTTTATCACGGGTAATTCATTCGAGTGGATCGTCGCTTGGAATGGACCGACATGACGGAGACGTTCATAAGAACGGCGCAACAGAGGGAAGATGCCTTTCATTTCCGTCTGTTCTCCGAGTGGCTTATTTTTTTATCGCAGAAACGTGACTCGCAAGAATCGACCGTTGTAAAAAATTCGATTTCAACTTGGACATTGACGGTACGAGGTCGATAGTGAATTTTCCTTTTTACAATAAGAAGGTTCCAGCGTATGTTTAGCCAGCAGTCCAATTTTCCAGCTTTTTCTATTTTGTATTTTTTCACAGCCATATCAGAGAGTGCAGGCGAACATGAGTGTCACCGTGCTTTCCTATTTTTCAGAGCAAATTCGCTTTTCTGATAGGTTACCGTGTTTTATCCGGTTTCGTGGATATGTTCGGTTGGTTGTGTAATTGGACCCAGACGCCGCGGGCGCTTTCTGAAAATATAAATACGCGCGTACACATAGGAATGTACACGTAAGCTAGATTTCTCATTTTACGCGCGGCTACACGTGTCAGAGCGGGCATGGATGCTGGATACAAATTCTTCTCTATTGATAGTAATAGCCTTCGAATGTACGCGCGCCTGGCGGGCAAATGCTCGGTAATAGGAAAGTACAGTGGCACCGTGAAAAAAGTAAAACTCTGTTATGATATTAGGACGGAGTAACATTCGGTCAGCTTTCGAACGAGTTCAGGGGAAGACCAGCTACTTACGCTTCTCGTAGCGAAATTAGGTATATCTACATGCAAATTTGAATCAATCGACCTACAGTAATGTATCAGAAATGCAAACGATGTACGGAGAATACGCTTTATTGTGGACGTGCCCGAGCGATCATAGTTATAGAATTTGGCGAAACGCGATAAAGCTAGTCCGCATTCCATATTCGATGTGCATACGTACAGAATCGTGTGAATGGAAAAAAAATCGTGCTACCCAGATATTCGTTTAATCGTTGAAATTTTAAATTTAATTTGTCAGCGGTCGGCATCTATATTTTATCAAACTGCTGTTCAGTAAATATTAATTTCAGATGAACCATTGCATTGCGCGCTATTTCCGTATTAACGCACTAATGTTAAACGGATTGTTAACTACGTTACGCTGTAAATATGTTGGAATGTAATTAGCGCATTGTACAGAAATATATTGCAATTAACAATATAGTACATTACTCCATTCGCCGACTAAATCACTTCCTGTCGTGTCGGATATAATTATAGGCTATCGGCCGCGTCATAAATTTCATCGCGAACATCTCTTTCCTGGTGCTGCTCCAGAAATTGTTGCGTAAATCATTTCCAACGAACGAAGGATCGAATAGGCTTGAAAATTGTATTAACAAGTTTCGATGCCGAGGTACGAGTAGCTGAAGCGGATTAGCTCCGTAACCGTAATTATTATACATCAGTCGCGGTAGCAAATCCTCTGCCCAGTGTTTCTCCTCGAGAGTGCTCTTTGATAATTGGGAGAAAGTTTTGTCCATCTACCTAACTGCGGACCTCCGATGCCGGTGGATGTTCTTAGGCGGGACAAAAGGTAATGGTATCAAAAGCCGTGCAACAATACCAACAGACGGAACTACGAAGACGTGGGAGGGAGAAAAGTTAGAAAGAAATAGGATACAGAAACGAGTGGACACGATGAAACAAAAGAAGAGCAAACGACTACGGCAGAGGAAGTCTAAATAGCTCGGGAAAAAGGGGAAAAGACGAGCACTGTAGGTGAGACGTGAAAAGAAATTTCAATTTCGAAGGGGCAAAAAGGATGGCGGAGAGGAATTGCGAGATAAAGAAAAAAGTGGATGGAAACGTAGAGCGCGGCGTTTAATTCAATAGATCGCGGATAAATAATGATTCCTAGATTAGGACGAACGCTTCACCGATGCAACTGACCCATATGTTCTTGGCCCGCAGGCCAAAGAAGCTTAATTATTCAAAGACAAGAGAGCAACGCTGTCTGCCGGCCCCACCGCTACCATTATCTCTTCGGCTCTGCCTCTTATTTCATTTCATATAATCCTGCATGTTAAATCAAATTATTCGCCGGATTCGCTTTCTTGCATCTCAAGTATTGCGATTTCGGTAGAATAAAGACATAGCGTCGGAGAAGCTTTCGACTTGAGAGTTGTTCGACGAGAGCTTTGCGCGTGAAGCTTGCGCATCGTTCATTAATATGGAGATGAATCAGTGGCAAATCTTGTACGCGACATCTATTTCAAATTGATTTTTTACCCTTTGACTGTTTGACTTTTCACGATGCGAATAAAAAGCTGCCACTCCTAACGAGTAGCTTTGTCCGCCGTTTCTTTTTCATCGATTACGGAACAAAAGGTCCCTCGGTTGACGTCACGGGAAATTTATTCCCAACTTGTATAGAGATATAACTGTATTAGGAGGAAGCCGAAGAATCCCTGCCTCGTCGACAATAGGTTCTGCGAGACGTTACAACGGAAATATGGTAGAAGAAAATGCCTCGGGACGAAAAGTCGCACGATATCCGCCGTAAAACCGAACTTGACACGGCGAACGTCGAAGACGCGCTGTACGAGCCGATGGATGACACTTTTCTCGATGCACCGCATCATTGTGATTCCCCTTTTAAACGTTCCAACAAAGGACAACCTTAACCTGAATCGCAGAGGCCCGTTTACCTCCTTGCTTTCTGTACGATATCCGAACGAATCTCAGATTTCCTCTGCATTTATTCGCCTCTCCACGCTCTGCCATGGGGGAGAGACTCGAGCCATGCTTCGAGTTACTTCGCCGCTGACGACTCTCTCGCCGGGCAATGAATGTAACATCGAAGCCACTCGAATCGGCCATTTATCTCTAATATATCTTCCGATCGACGCGACGCTCTTTGCGGAGCAGCCGTTTACGCTGCATTTCTTGATAGCCTTTCGCACATCTGTCTTTACAGCGATCGATCAATTGTGAACTCATGTAGGTGGCTCGAAGATAACTCGAAACAAGTCCACAGGGTGCGATTCAATCAGAAGATCATTTTTCAGGAGGGGACAGCATGAATAAACGGATGGAAATTGCCAAAAGTGAAAGGACGGAAGAAAGTGCCCACTCACTGTAAAAAATGTACTACCGCACTTTTACATACTTCGCTTTTCCTTCTGTATTAAACTGATATTTCCTATATAGTACGCGACATACGTGATAAGTAGATACATCTTTCCAGTCGGCGCGATGCGCGAATGGCCTAGCTTCGCCCGGCGGTACACTTATACCGGAATGAATAATTCACGGACGAGCGGATTTTTCATCGGCGCGGTGCCAATGCGGTGCTTAGTCACCTTCAGTTTATTCGCAGGCGACAGTTGACGGATACATTTCGAGAGACGTTGCCGTAATTTTTTAATGGACCGGGAGTTAAGCATTGCTTTAGACGGGCAATCTCCTGACGTGGAAGTATATCGAATTCGCGATATCTTGTGAGAGCGAAGTAACCTCCTGAGAGAGGACAGCTGGCGTGACGAATATCGCGTTCGACTGGTAATTATCAGCTCGAGGGTACGCCGTGGCTAATCAAACGGTCAGGCGTTCCCGTTCCCAATGGGAAAAGCAACCCTTCGTGCCACTCTGGCCCTACACACACACGCACACACACACACCCCTTGTCTTCGAACCAGCGAGAAGACTTATATGTCATAAATATCTTAGGCTTATGTCTCTCAGTATCCAGGGAACCTCATCGAAAGTGACTGTATTCGACCTCGATCAGCCGATCGTTAGTCTTTCGGTAGGCCGCGAGACAGAACTCTCTCTCTATCCCGTGGAAAGAAACAGGACTGAAATAACTTTTTACTGTCGCCCGAGCTTCCTGTAATTCGTATGATCAATCTTTTGTGCCATTCGTTCTGCCGCCGATACGAACTTTGACTTTCTGATTTTAAAGCAACCATTACGGGTAACCACGTCGGAAGATCGATACTAAAGTTGAACCGGGAGGAATATTTCGTTTGGCCGACGTGAATAACGTCACGGAATCGGTACGCGACGGTGAACGTTAGGGATAGTCAAATAAATGTCCAAAGACACGGAATAGCTTCATCCATCATGAAATTCTAGAACAAATGTTCCGTATCTACAGAGTCGTATATCAATCAATATGTTAGTAATTAAAAATAAAAAGTCGGAGAAGCGTTAAATTTCATGATCGACACGCAGCTATCAGCATCGCGGCGGTTTAAAATGTTCGATGAGTCATCGCGTCCCTAGGGATTCTTCTTAAATGGCCGCAGCTATGGATAAATGTAAATATAGCCTCGTAAATCCGAGTGAGTCGTCCCTGCTTCTGTTGCGACTTAAATCGTTAATCCGGGGTCGCGGTGTAACGCGCGATTTATTCTTTCGCGCAGCTCGGTGGGGCGATTCTGCGAACCATCCCAGGATCAAAATGAACGATCGTAAATTCAAGACGCTAGGGCAGCGTGTAACGAGATCAGATTGAACTGTGCGCGATGATCGCGAGGAGGGCGAAGGCGTAAGCGGCCTGGACGAATGAAATATGCAAGATCGGATCCTGTGTACTTAGGAGATGATCCGTGGACACATCTGTCGCCCTCATAAAGGATTCCCCGTCGTGGTTCCCAAGGGGTGGCGGAACAGGACGCCCATCGAACTGCGGTTAGTCACGGGTGTCAAACGAGCAAACCTAAACAGATTATGCGCCGAGAATTTGGTCGCTCGACATCGCGGCCCGGGGTGGGCAGCCCCGATTTTTGCGAGTCAGACAACAGATGTACCGGCTAATTTGGATTCCATTCTCCCTTCTTTATCGGTTCGCCTTTATGGCAGAGCGCGCGAGGCATGCGTTTAATGGTATATTAGAGGAGAGAGGAGCATCGCGAGGGTGAGTCAACGCTCTCCCCGGCCGTTTGCGTCACTATCCGAAATCGCTTTTATTAGGTTATTAGGGGTGTCGTTGGAATTTGTCCCTCGACGGCACGCGAAACTGGAAATATCGTATCAGAAATATATCGTGTACGCGGAAAATGACGCGCGCAGTATCACGCGAAATCTAATTCATGAAATAACCACAGTTTCGGCATAATTTGAAATGGGACGGGTTTAGCCGGGGGTATATATGATACTTAGCCAGCTTTACTCGCATCCGAGTTTCCCCCGTGAATAAGTGTGTGCCGCGCGATGCATGCAGGAAATGAGGAAATTGCGCGACAAGCCAGGACAGATACGAATGATAAAGTTTATTCTGCATGTCGGAGATGCGAACCGTGTATTGTTTTCATCGAACATTTCGAGGGAACGGGTCGCGTTATTTGCTCGCTTCAAGATTTATGAAGGGAACTTGGCGAGGGATGCCGAGGTTATTCCCTTCTGCGCTTATTCTGCTTGCCGGACAATGATCGAGCAAGCTTCGCTGACACGGTCTTGAGGATAGTAGGCGAAAAATAGGTTGGTACGTGTAAGCCTGCGGAGCACGATTTCTCGAAGGGAGGAGAGGGTAGTAACGCCTTCAAGCAGGGTATCGGATTTCAATAGGAACTGCATTATTCGTTTGGTGATTCGTTGACGAGAAATTGAAGGCAAGCTTAAAGGTTCAGGCCGGAGGGTGCAAGGTGCGAGTCGCTGTTCCGCCGAAAATCCTCTCCGATTCCACAAACGGAATATGTAAAAATAAAGGGAAGACTTTGGCCGGGCCGAAGTACAGTTCACGTCCCATCCCCTTTCCTCGTCCTTTTGATCCCTTAAAGCCGGTGACGCAATAGTCTTAGAAACGGTCATACATGTATGTATATCCGAGGGAAATGACATGCCGCCCGAGACCAATCGAGAACGAAGGGAAAATGCCTTTTACGAGTACGAGATACTCGGATTTTCTGGCTGATTTATGCCACCGTTTTAAGCGAAAGCCAACGGAGCCTGTGTCCCGTGGCGCGCGGCCGCTATCGAAACTGGATCGATGATCGCGAACAATTTCAATTCACATGATAAGACGAATGATTGTAATTTCAATTCAATAAGAATTAAGGAGCCACTTCATTCGATACACTTAACGCCAGACTAATCTAGCCTGGCTTGATTTCACCGGAAGTACGAGATGCTACGAGACAGAGCACGCAGTTCAAAATCCAGCTAACCATCCCGTGGCTTATGCCGTGACAAATGGGAAGGTTTCCAGATAACGGCAAGGAGATCCGGAATTCCTATTCCTGTCGATCGATCGCTTTCAATTCGATACGTGAGATTCGGAGATTCTCCGTTTCTCAAATGGAATTCGAATTTGTGTGCATCGATGCACGATACATGCGCGCGCGTATATAAAAAAAATGGATGTATCGAGTAAATGCTATCTAAACATTTATTTCTTGTCGGCAAAGGAAACAGAGGGAAACTGCACTCACGTATATCCGATTCCACCTTTTGTCTTTTTTTTTTTCATAACGATTTATACGTGCGATGGAAGGTACCCTGCTCGAGAAAATTGTCCCTCAGTCCCACTGTTCGCATCCCCTCGTCGTATCCCCTATACACTATCTCTGGATCAGTGTTGAATTACGCTGCTCTCTTGCGTGGAAATGTAACCGGCATTTAGTTTGCTCAAAGGACAATCTCTGGTGCCTTGTACAGGTACAGTTCATTTGACGCGGCTTATCCTCGAATTAGTTACGCGTGGCGAGCCAATACGCGGGAGACAGCTTAAGTTTGTCCGCGTTTGATAAAACAGAGGAAGACCGGCATCGTGCTTAGAGCCGCGAAACTCCCGCGTAACCCGAAACGCTACTACCATTCAGTGATTAGATCGTAAGTTGCAGTAACTTTAGCGCCCCGCATGGCATAATTCAGCGGATTTATGACTCTCGGGATTCAAGTTACCACGAATCCCTGTGACTCTCGTAAAGCTACCTCAAGGGATTTTACTGATACCGCGTATCGATTCGATTCTATCGCACATACGTGTTTGCCTCGCTTCTTCAGGTATCCCGTGTGTCGATGAATACGGCGTGGACCAAGGCCTGTGTCTTCTAGCGCCGCATCGACTTTAAATCGCTCAGTCGTACACGGCTTCCAGGAGTTCGTGGAAAATATAACATGTACCGGGAAACTATTAGAACGCCGAGCAGATCCGTCGTGCGAGAAACGTCTTCTCGGTCGACCGCCTTCGAATTTACAACCGACAGGAAGCATGAAATTCGACGAGACGCTTTATCGTATTTGAGCGAAGGGAGCAAAACGGCGGAGGGGGGAAACGAGCGGTAATAAGAATTCCGATTTCTATTCGTTTCATTCCGAGTTCAGCGAGAAGATCCGTCTTGAAATTGTGGATGCCGGCAGATCGTTTTTTCGATAGTTCGATGAAATGGGCTGGCAGAAAGGCCGGGAGGAAAAGGGGAACGGGCAAAGCCGAAGGATTCGCCCAGAATCTGGAGCGTCCGTTGGGGTCGGTAATAGAGAAGAAGAAAAAAAATTGTAATTTGCCTGGCCGACACGTTTGGGAGTTATGAGACGGGAAGATGTGGCAAAAATTCCGTGAAGAGATCTCTTTTCTGCGGGTGTATTTTATCGACCGTAGCAGTACCGCTGTAAAGTAATTTCATAGCTCGATTAATCAAAGACCAATTTTCAACGCGACACGTACGATCCATTAATCATGCTGGCATTATATTTAACTTGGAATCGCGAAACGTTCCGGTCAGAGGGTAAAAAGTGGATCGATCAGCTGCAATCGAGATCTTTCATCTATACGGCTGGAATACCCCGCGCGTGGATCGCGCTAATTGAAAATAAAGAATGCGATTGAAGCTGTTTGGAGAATGCCGGTGTAAGATCGATCCTAGACGTCCGGTCGGAATTCGAATTTCCTCCATTTTATAGCATAGTAGGAGCAATTGTTTTTCACGCGTGTGGAACGAATTCGAAATAGTAAGGGGTGATTAATAACGGTTGATGAGTGGCTTATTCTGCGGCCGCGCAATCGCCGACTCCGTTCGTTCCCCATTTTCGCGTATCAGCCGAGCAATAAAACACGTCCTCCCTTTCATACATGCTTGTACACTCGCAAGGGCTCCCCGGGCACGTTCTGTCGCTGCATCTCCGTTCTGATTTCATGCTGACCGATATATTCGGCCGGCCTCTGCCAAGTCGATAAAGATTGCATGATTTATTCCTGACGCGAGACAGAACCGTGAGCTATTGAACTCTAGGATCATTGAATTATCGAGAACTGCGGAGAATAGAATGGCCGTAGTTGGATTAGCTCGTCGGCAAGGTGGTTGAATTCCGTTAGACCGCGAGGGTTATCATGCTGGACGTTGATTGAGCGGCGACAGAGAAGGTGTTGCAAATTGCGGACTAAATGAGCATGACGCTGATAAAAATGTCTGCATTCGTCGGCCGTAATAATTTCCGCTTTCGCGCAGAGAGAAGTTCAATCGGTAGCCAGCAAAACGTCAATTTCAGCGTGCATTTACTCGGCGGCGCGCAAGCCGCCGCACCGGTTTTGAAATGTAAATTTACCGTGGATAACAAGTGTGCCGCGCGGCGGCTCATAACGAGCCAACGAAGAATTAGGCTGCCGCTACAGAACCGCATAGCCAGGCGGTCGGGAAAACGAGCATGATTCGTTACGTTCCTTCCCGACGTCCTGGGGCGGTTTGCCACCACACCCCCTACTCCTCCTTCCTCGTGAAAAAGATATTAGTCAAGATGAACAATTTTGCAGCGGGTCATTGTCAGCCGCAATTGGCTGAATTCTAATCGCGATAACGCGGCGGCAACACGTTTCCGACGGTGGTTGTGCAATGTTTCTGCAAAGTACGCGGCAGTAGTTTAGTAATGGGTAAAAGGGCGAGGGAATCCTTAACGATATGCGCAATTAGCTCCCAATGGAGGATCCTCCAGGTGTCGTTGTTACGTGTAAAGTCGTAGCTGGTAATAATAGTTTCACGAGCTCATAAAGTGGAATTCGTGGTACGATGAATTTCATTAGGCCCGCACATGTACCCGTGCCGTCACTCGTCACAGATAAAACTTACCCGGTGCGCGGCTTATTAGAACGCAACCCGTGCGATACTTGGCGCGATTATGACGTATAGATATCGTACGTTGATTCTCTTATTACTTTCATCTTTCACGCTAATCCGACGCAATGCAAAAGATGCATCGGCGCGCCGTTGTAGGAGAGGAAACTTGGTAACCATGGCGTGAATACGTTGTCAGTGCATGGAAACCACACAAAAACTATGCGGATCTTCGGTGAGGGGATGGGCAAAAGATTAAGGTAATCCCACCTAACCGATGACGGCCGTTCCAAGGGTTTCAACAGATTAATAGAAAGATCGATCGACATTTGCGATTAGCGTCACGAAAAAATCTTTCCCCCGAGACACACGATTCTGTATTGAGATAAAGAACACAGGGATCCCACAAGTATCCGACTACGTATACCGCCCTATACTTTTATATGCAAATACGATTGTTGACTCGACCTAAAATATTGAACGCGTGTCATGCTACATTTGTACCCCGTATAATTTAAATATCAAAATCTCGTGCATCTTCCAAAGTGAATTTTTAAAGTGACGTTGATGCAGCTCTTTTTACATCAATTTTCTTCCGTGCAATTTTTTAATAAAAGACTTTTTTTTTAATAAAACAGAATTCAATCGTAGGAAAACACAAGAAATGGAAGTTTATCTTCGCATCCTCCGTTATTTTTCTCGTATTTTTTTTTCCGTTTACTCTGCTAGAACGAACATCGTATTATCTATAGGAGAGGATTCGAGGTTGACCGGGGAATAGATGACGATATAAATTCTGATACACCCGTTCCGTTTGTAATCGCCTTTCCTACAATCATAATCTATTTCCGTCATATTTTTCACCTGAATGAATTGAACGCCCATTAGGTTTGCTAATACTTTGACACATTTCGATACGACGTACGAAAAAAAAAACCCTGTTAATCTGGTACTCGTCGTTAATAAAGATTTAGTAAAACAATAACTGGCACGGTTGTGTATTGCGCTGCGAATTATGAGACGTGAGTCCGCAACTACGACACGCCGTTTTGTTTATCAAATGAAATTTAGTTTAAATAGCGCAAGACTTCGGTGCAAGGTTTCGCATGTTAGTAAAACAGAGGGAAACGTAGGTGGTCACCAGCTTATGTCGTGGTCCCTCGTATAGCAGTTAACATACGCGCTTCCGTCTCTCCGCCGCGCTTCTACTACTGAAACAGAATTCGAGGTTTCCAGCAAGTCTGAAATGCCTCGGGTCGCTGTTTATCATCAAGTGAGAGCTCGCTTCATTTGTGCACGGTAAGCAACATATTCAGCGCGGGAGAAACGGTTGCATAGAAAGCCTTTCAATCGCGCTGCTATTTAATCCGCGGCAATTACGTTGAATTAGAAGTCCTCATTCATCGGATACTTTAAAGAAGGATCGCTTTTCGAGTCGACCGGGTTTCGCAGCACCGTTGGAACGGTAACACGACTAAAAATGCATGGCCCATTGAAATTATTCGGCAAAGAAAAGAAGCGTTAATCCGCGCACGAGAAAGCCGCAAAAACGTGTACACATCTAAGGCATGGAGAGTGCATGTATTTGTTCAACTCGAAATCGGCTTAACGCCCGCGCCGCACCCCAGGCCTCGTTCTTCCATGCCAATTCATTATCGCTCCAACTTCCTTTCCCTCGTTTCGCATACTTTGCCCGCGTACAATTTAAACTCTCGACGACCACCCCCTTGTCGGAATTCCTTGTACATCCCCGCGACGCGCGACGAGTTGATTACACACAAACTTTCTCGGCGACGTGTTCATATCAGTATGTAAATAAGTACGACGGTGGCTATCACCATGAAACCGCATGACCGAGACTATTACCATAGGCATCGTTCCTTCTACATTCTAGACCAAGCGCGCCCCTTGCAATCTACGCAAACGTTTCTCGCCCCGATACGTATGTACACCTTTACACGTGCATCGCTCACCGTACGCGAAATTTTACGTCCAACCAAATTGCAGTGCAATCGTGCACTCGCTCGATTACGCTTCTTCAGAAACGCTTGCACTGTCGAAGCAGCGACAGTTGAAGCCTCCGTTCTCATCCGACAGAGTGTAATCGCGAGAATCTATGAGATTGAATAAGAGCGAACAAAGAGACGCGAGGGGTCGGCAAAGACATGCGGGAAAATCAGCCAAGTGAAAATTGATTTCGTTCGTATCGTTAAGCGAGCAACGCCGAGGAGAATTTATCTCTCGCGCACTTTGCACAGCGGAAAATTATGCGCGTGACAGGGCGCAGTACCATTATTGCATTGCTTTCGCCTCTTAGAAAACTTTTCTTTAAATTAGCGACCAACCAATGAACCGTGTTGGCGGAAATGACACGCGTATGGGGGAAGAAAATTTGTATCAGTGAAAATACAGAGAACGGCAGGAACGGCGCGACGGGAACGCGTATTGTTGCGGCTACGTTGAAAAGATGACAGACTCGTCGCTGAAGTTACTACACGATAGTGGCAACTACAGCCGGACGGGTAGTGCGACCAGCATATCTCTAACGACAAAACGCACCGACCAGAAATAATGACACGCCGCGTTCGAAAGTTCATGCAAAACCCGTGAGTGCACGGCTTGCGGAATGCTTGAGCGAGAAGTATGGGTAAATACGGGAGTAAATTGAAACGGGTGTGTGCAAGGTTTCGTTAAAAATATCGTTGTACCGTAAAACGCTGTTATTTCCATTTCCCGTTGGAGCGATATTTTTCAAACACCGAGTTATTGAAAATTGCCGTTCGTTCTGCAGCTGTAAATGAAAAAATGTAGTTTCGAACCTAACAGGCGAGGGCATTTGCTAAAATGTCAGATGCAAAGAAAAAAAGGAAATCCGATTTCAACCCTCATGCTCAGCGAATATTTTGCAATAGGAAAATCGAGATTATTCCTCTCGCATCCGAAGAAAACTCACGGATAACGAATATGTTTGGATCTCGTAAAGCATGTTAAGAATCTTTTGTCCGTGAAATGTTTTTGCGATGCATTTTTCTATCCCCGTCCCCTGGCCGAAAATACTTGAGAAAGGTGGACCACTTTATATCGAAAGGTTGGAGCTGAATGAAGAAAGTCGAAGGGTCACGACCCTCTACTTTAACCCATATCGATTGCAGATAACTCGAATGCCATCGTATTCGCGTCCAAGAAAAATACAGACGCCGGAAAACCGTATATACACTATATTACGATACGACAGTCTTGTTATATTTCGCGTGCTTCCAAATTTATAGTTTTCGAACCCCTGTCCGGTACTATACTTTATCTTTTACTCATTTCTGTTACAGAGAATTATTACAATGAACGTCTGAGTGAACGACGTTGCAAATTAATCGCCACCATGAGGACACTTCTGATCCTAGCGAGCATTTTCCTGGAAATGCATCTTCATTTTACTAGTAAGTACCAACGTTCATCAAGGACCATCGCCGCAGCAGGCTTGAATTTCGCAGCAGAATTATTTCTATCATTTCTGTAGCACAATTCAGTATAGAATCTCGCGGGCAGAAGTTTCCCAGTGACCTGCTTACATTTTCTTTTTTTCTTTCAAATCAAAAGTCGAACAATCGCTTAAGAGTTTGCTCCGTGAAACGTGCCTAAGACTTTTATCGAGCATCGCGCGTTGTCCGTTCGCACGTATGGCTGCAAAATAGGTTGCACCGGCCGCATAGTATACTATTTTGTTGTTATCGCTGTGCACCTCATAAAAAGGCGACAATGTCAAATAGGAAAGTGCTTCCTGTAGCGTGAAAGCTCGTAACGCTGCGGAACACGCCCAGGCATGTGTAAAATAACAACGCGTGGAGTATCAACGTCGCAGCTGTGGTTAAAAAAGAAACTGTGTAACGTCATAAAAATTATTTAGAAACTATTTTGCTCGCGCGAACATTATAGCCGCGGCTCAACGTCGCGAGCTTATTTTCCCGAGTTACGACTCGCCGTGATCCCGAGATGATTTTTACAAGATTCAGAAGTTTACCGCTGCCGGAAACTAGACAAAAACGTCGGGCCGAAGGAACGAGGGAGCAATGAAGAATGAACTCTAAAGGAGATTTTAACGAGTGTACTTTTCAATTAGTTGCGCGCCCGTGTCAGCGAGGAAGGAAATCGTGCGGTAGAACACAGGGGGTTGCTTGGGAGTAAAAACACAATAAATCGTAGGGCCTTCCGGGGTTAGTCGTGCATCTAGGCCGAACTGTCGGAAGAAAGAACGAAGCCGTCTGAGAAGAAAAGCTCCGGCTCGGGGGCCGTCGGTCGATCTATGATCGCGTGCACACTCGCCGTTTCCTCGTCCGCATGCGATGTTAGCTTTGCCACGGGACGAGATCACTCCTTGAACCGTTGGTCTTCGGGAGCAGGACGATTCGCGGGCTGAAGAAAGCAGGCCAGGTCTAACGAACCGTCGAAGCGAGCCCCGAACAGGGTAACGAGAGCTAATTGCCGGCGTTTTCATCCCTGTACACGGCTCAAGTGCGCGATCTAAACGAGGCCTCGTTATGAAACGGCCAGATGGCCGCGTGTATGCATCTACGATTATGTAATTACGCGCCTGACAAATGTGAATGACAAACAATGATGAGGAAGCGAAAGAGCGAAATGAATCTCCATGGCAGTGCAGTGGATTCGTAATAACTCGGCAGTTTGCAAATACGGAGCAATGCTTCGTAATTATCGTGACTAAGTTATTCACTTAAGCCACTTGCGCTACTCCGGTATTATGCGTTATCGTAGCATTGGGGCGGCGGTTGCATTAATCTCGAAGCGGGAGAGACATCCGTTTCTATTGCGCTGCTATTATGCTACTATTGTGCTCTTCGCCGACGAAGTAACAGGAAAATCGTCCGCAATCTGCGCTCCTAGCTTTTCGTAGGCCTTTAAGCCTGCACAGCCCTTCACATCTTCCGGAATCCTTGCAAAACTTGTTGGAGTTCATGGAAATCCCTTTTTTATTAGAAATATCTTGCTGCAATTGCAATTACTTTAAACAGCTAGGATAGAATGCCGCGCGCCGTCTGAAATGATCCTTATTCGAAAACGAGCTTCACGGTTTCGTTATCTGTACGGGCGATTTCGATGGCGGAAGCGAGTAACGGGGAAATTCATGACGTGGAAGCTGATGCGATTAAATGCCTCCGGGAACAATTCCACTTGTTCCGCTCGAAGTGAAAGTATTATGGTCAATGAGACCAGGAGTAATTTTGCGAGAAATTGGCTATAGTTGGTTACCGTGCAGTAGCGTGCGATCTGTTGCATAATTATGATCTCGCCTATAGAAATTTGCGTCTTCCTGTCTACGATGAAATACGCCCGTCGTCCATGAGATTTAAATTCGTAACGTGTTCCTCGTCTTTTGCAGGGAGTCGAGCGGAGCACCAACGATCGTTGAGCACCGACAACGAGGTGGTGTCGCTAAAAAACCCCGAAGATAAGATCGAGGATGTCATCGAGGGTCCTATCAGGGAAGTTCTTGCACAAAGTGGAAGCACCGCGAATTTACCCTGCAGAATCACCGATCCCGGCGCCGGAACCGTAAATATCTTTACGCAATACAAGTTTAGCTGAGGGGCGATTGACCTAGAAAAGTATTTCCAAGACACGCTCCCCTTCTGGTACGGCGTAATTCATGCAGGGTCGAAATTAGTTTCATGCCGATACGCGACACACAGAGCCAGGGGCTGGAAGCCAAGTGCTTTGCATCCGCAAGATATTTCGCTTGCAACAACACGCTCACACGATTCGAATTACTTTTCAAGCACGATATTCTCCCGGTCTAACGTTTATGCCTATTCCCTTCTGACACTCTTACGCTGGACACTTGACGAACGCGAACCTCGCTTCTTTACCAAAATCCGAGCGATCACGAGGTTTTCTTCGCGCTTTTCATTCTTCCATATCGATATTCCACGAACCGCTCTGTTTTCCACCGCATTCGCCATCGTTCAGCTTTCATTTCCTGTTGGCGCAGCGGGTCGGGTGATTTTCATTTAATTTCCGTCTGCCGGACGGCACATACGGAGGATTAGAGGAAAAGAGAACTCGCCCGTGGATAATATGCGCAGGGGACAGTTGTGTCTCAAACGGTTTATGCGTAACAATCCGTCAGATATTCATGGCCTCTTGTGATTAGCAAATTTGTCTGCCTTCGCTGGAACCGTAGCGTCATTAAGCTTAATTATCGCCGTGGTTGAAAGTTCTACGAGTGGCGTTCCGAACCGGAAAGCATTATTGTCACCTTGGTAAAAAATAGCCCAGTCACGGCCCTCGTTAATTTTCTTTCCACCTTCCTGAACTTTCAGACAAATTGCCGGCCCGTCCCTTTCTACCCTCCGCGTTCCATCTTTTTCTCTGTTTTTTTTTTCCTCCCACCTTGATATTTCTTCCCTCGAGGATTCTTCGTGAAATTCTTTAAATCCATGAATCACGTTAAGTGCGTGGAGATCCCGGGAAAGTATTTCCTCCTTTACTTGCTACTTTTCTAAACAGCGTTTTCCTCATTCGCGGCTCCTCTCTTCGACGATCCGAGTCTTATCTGCCGAATCGACGCGTACCATTGAAATTTATGTCGGTTATTCGACAACTGGTGAAACAGCCGAGTTTAGAATCACGCGTGACAGCCGTGGTAGCGCAATGCCTTCGATTGATTCGAACGCCGAATCTCATATTTTCTCCCTAGTACTCCCAGCGAACCTTTCTCCCCGATTTCTTTACTCCCTTTTTATAAAGCGTATCTGGCGCTCCTTTCTTTTCCCCATCGAATTCCCGCCGCCCTCTTTCGTACGTTTGCACCCACGGCGAAGGAATATTTCAGAATATTTCACGAGATCCCACCGTTAAACCGATACTGTAGCAGGTGCTCCGTTCAAGTTTCTCGTAGGAAAAAAAAAACGGACAAAGAAAAGAAATGACAGAAAATCTAGGTTGTGTACACGGAGCATCGGGAAAAAGTCTCTCTCGATACCCCTGGCAGCGAAGACCAGATGTCGGAATCGAATTCCATTCGATATCGCGAAGATTTCTTTGGAGAACAGAACGAGTCGGACGGATGTTCGAAGAATCTTCGTTCGCGAAATGGTTCGTTGCTTTAAATGTTTCAACAGCTTTCGAGAAAATTATTTTCTACGACGCGGGCCGCTCGATAGCCCGTACTGCTGACGTTGTGTACGATGTCTGACGACACGTCGACGTGTTCCACTGTGAAGGCTCCAATACGCTTGCACACCGCTGTTTTATTCAAATATCGGACGGGATAATATTGTTAATCAAAATGACAGAGCCCTTTCATATACTTGGCAAAGACGCGTCGTCTCTAGGCTAAGCGCGTGTGAAATAATTTATTCGATCGCGGGAAATCCACGGCCGGATTTCCGAAGAGAATTTCCAGGTGCAGCCGCCTTAAGTGGGTTCCGGTCAAAGTAACGTTGATTAATGTTGTTCCTGGGAACTACTACTCGCGTCTGAGAGAGCATACGGAGCTCCGCGCTCTGCGCTTAATTCATTACCCGGCGAACACTGAAGGGATCCTTTTTCCGAATTACCTCGAGACTGCCGCGTAACGATAGTTCAGGGGACATATAGCAAACATCGAACTCGTTGTACAGAACTGCGGGCTTTTGCTACCCCTTGTGCGGGGAGTACCTTTTACCGCCATATAAATCTGTCGCTATCTATTCGATGCACCGTTTAAAACCAACGACTTACGGTAAAACCGCGAAACGAGGTGTCGGCGCCGTGTCAATGGAGGAAAATCGGGCGTTAAGTGCCGAACCGTGTGCAGTAAAGATCATAACTGTCATCTGCCCTTACACCGGCTCCGCGTTTTACGCTGTCAACGTAATCCTGAATGCAACATCGTCAGATAAGAGGAACACAGCGGATCGAGTATATCCTGAAACCTTGGCGCAACCTTCCAAGCTACTTCCCATCTCCTTACTCGTAAATTAAACGATTGAACTTGGAGGCAGGGGGGGAGACAGTTAAGGTCTACGCGACGAGATTAACGAGGAAGGATGTAAACCAGCAATTTTCCAAATGAAAAAAATCAGAAAATAAAACAAGTAAGCGGATTCTCCTAGGAACGAATGATACGGTAATTCTGTCTCTGTTGAATGCACGTATTCCTTTGATATTCGACCGAGGGAGTTTTCGACATTCTATTCTCCGAAGAATGTTTCTCTCCACCATTGAAATTGCTGTGACCGTTATACGTATAGCCCGCGGTTGGGCGAAGTGTTCGCGTGTGATTTTCAGCAAGAGGTAAGAAAACTTTCCTCATTACGGGAATACTTTTGGAACCGTTTCTCTGATAACCGAATGAACTTTTGATGTTCTCGGAGAATTATGCGAGGTCGAACGCGGAGCTGCGCTAGTAATTGTTTCAGCGTAATTGGATAACGGTCTTACTTTACGCTCGGATCGCGATGCGCGATAAAGTATTATGTTATGGGCGTTATCTATCGTAACTCCACTGAATTTAACATTGAAAATGTGATTAAACATGTGAACGATCGTGCAAGAAAGTATTCACGCGTAGAAAGAACGTAATCGGCGTAAAATATTCTGTTGGCGATTCTATGTTTAATTATAAAGTATTTTGTGCTTCGATCGAATGAGTTCGTAATAAGATTATACATGTAATTTAACCCGGATCAGAATCTCGTGGACGATTAACCAGCTGTAATGGTTTCTTCGAGCGTACATTTACCCCTACAGTTTGTCACGATTTCGCCAAGATACGGCGCGCGATCGCAACGTTATCCACTGATAGCAGACGGGACATGCTCGCCCGATTCACGGCAATTCCCATTCGGGAGATTAAGAACACAGAGAATGAGACTGCCACCGATAGTCGTTTCCAATTAAGCTTTCGCCGGTATTGGTGAGACTCTACTTGAAAAGCTTCAAGGGTCTCCTATGTGCTTCTAAATCTGGGTTCGTTGCACGTACGCATCCTCCTTTGGTATCCTACGTCTAAGCAATTGTGCCGCGCGTTACATGCACAAAAGACTATTTACCTTTGCTTTAATAGCTTCTCCCGGGAATTGCCGGAACGTCGGTTACCCGATTCGCGTCTAAGGAGACCGATGACTGAAACAATGTCAGAGGAAATTAGGGGTCGCGTAATGAAGTCTGCGTTTTAACGGAGGACGCGATTTGCATTTTACCGGGGAGTGTAATTGATTTCGGTGCAGCCGCGATCCCGTCGAGCATTATATTACGCCCGCCGAATTGGGACAATTTCCAACAAGTACTTCTAATTCACTTCGCGAACGAGGATTTTTATCATTGAGTATCCACGACGAAGATTATTCCCGGGAACGTGTTCGAGAAAAATATCGGATTCATCTTACGTGCAGGTAAGGCGAAATACACAGATCCCTTCGGTGGTATCCGGGATTATGGGAAACATTCCGGATTACAGAGGTCCGTGGTTCCAGCAATGACGCATCCCCGAGAATCGGTTTCCTACGGACGTATCAGATGGAATCGCGGCGGGTAATTACACGCCGGCTAAGCATTAAAACGGATCATCGAAAACGCTGTTCAAACCGAGACTGGGTTGATTGATAGCGATCTTCTAACTTCGATGGAGGCGCCAATTATCCGACTCCTCCGCGTCTCGTGGAAGGCGACGCCGACGGAGTCTGCTAGTTAAACGCAAACACGGCCTGGGAAAGGCCAGCCGATAATCTACGATTGCCAACTTTCAATTATTCCGGGGAACGCTTTGGAGCGTACGATACAGGAAGAAGTGACTTGCGAACGTCGAATTAACTTTGGCGGCGAAAATCCGGGGAACGGAACTGATACGTGCATGCACGCGCAAGGTTTGCGCGATCTGATTAGAAATCAATTTCCTGCTGCTCATTTTTCCACCCACCGTGTGTTCGCGTAACGAGCAATTTCGGACCCCGGTAACTTGTTTTCGAGGGCAATTTTCAAGTTCTTCTTTAGCAACGCGAAAGTTGTGCTACCTAGAGGCAGGAAAACGTGCTGGTATTTCGAGATTGTTTCAAGAGAAATCGCATTAAAGAGCGATTTCTATGGAATGAGAAGGGTACGTTCGATTAACTGTATCAAACGCAAAAAAAAAGGAGGGAGAGCTAGGCAGCGAAGCGACGAGTAACGGACAAATTGAGTAAAGTTTCGTGGTCGGTACGGTCGGGAATGAAAATTACCCTGAAATTAGGGTAAACTGATGGGCTACGTAATTGATATTGGATGCAAGCACGGCTCACTCTGCCTCTCTCATTGGCTGATATGATACACGCTGTTTCCCATACATTGTTACCGTAAATGGCCTAAATGCTTTTAACACCTATCTGGACGCTACGCGTTTTCAGTTTCAATTATTCTCACCTTTCCTTCCAAATTAAATCGACCGGATTATGCATACGAAGCATACATTTTCCTATGAGTATATCTTTCTAATGGTGTTACTTGTAATTCGATAAACGATAACTGGTAATCCAACAATGTTACATGGGAAAAGATTCCGAATACGATTTAAGGTGTCGATCATCTGTGGACTTGTACTTCATAAAGAACATACCAAACAGCATCCTTTCATTGCAATTTCCCCCTATAATGTTGCAGATTACATGGGTGAGGCGCAGAGACAGACAATTGTTAACCGTGGGCACAACTACTCACTCGATCGACAATCGATTTGTCGTGATGCATTCCAGTACCGATTGGTCACTTCAGATACGGGCGGTTACTCTTCAGGATGCGGACATATACGAGTGCCAGGTATACTTTCCTCCGCGACAAATATTTAACGCACAAATACGTCTATCGCTTGCACTTAATCGACGACAAGCTCCTCGAACTTCGCTCAACTCCTGAACGAGACACGCCGATCGAGCCGAGTTTTCGCGAACCAACCACCGGTCGTGTTGAAATTTCAGATTACGTCGCATCCTGTGCAGCGGAACTTTGTGCGCCTGAAGATCACAGAAGCGTACTCTATCATACCGGGGGCGCCTGATTTGCATGTGAAGCAAGGCTCGAGCCTTCGTCTAGAGTGTCAACTAATGGCAGCCGCGGAATCGCCGCTCTACGTCTTCTGGTATCGGCAGGGGCACATGATCAATTACGACGAGGAGCCGGGCGTGAAAGTCGAACTGACCAAGAGCGGATCAATTTTAATGGTCAACAGAACGAAACCGTCGCACGGCGGCAATTATACGTGCGCGCCGAGCAACGCCAAGCCGGCGTACGTGATGGTTCACGTGATCGAAGGTAAGCCGAATCAGTTTGCCTGGAGAAATGACGATTTTTGCTTGAACCAGAATTCGATGCTGACCAAAACGTTCCGACGCGACGCGTCGCCAGAGTTCCAGAGATAGTTGCGCGCGTGATCGAACTACGAAACTTTGCACGAGGGACGAGAAAGACAAGAAATGTCTTGCCTAAAGCCTTTGCTCTTAATGTTCGACGGGTCGAGTTCGTTTAAAACGTCGCAGTTGCTCTCGGGGGTATTTTATCGTCCCCGTGCGAAACTTGTCTCTTTCTCCCACCCTCCCGGAACCTTGGCTACCGATGTGCCCCCTCTTCGAGGAAGGTGTTCGTTTTACAGGCGTCAAGTCAGAGTTTCTAATGTCGTTTCAGAGGAAGAGAAACCGGCGGCGATGCACGGAGGAGACAGAAGGAATCTCGGTCCCACGGTTTTATCGAGCAAGTTCCTGGTGTCCCTCTTGGCCACCATCAGCTGGAGGATACCGAGCTTCACCAACCTTTACCCGACGTGAATTACCGTCGACGTCACGGGGATGGTCGCTGTTAATCGTACCTGTACCACCCGCAATCCGGTCCATCCCCTTTCGCAAGAACGAGCCCAGCGAACGATCGAACCCTGGGCGAACTCGCCTTTCCAGTTGTACCCCTGATCGATCAACGAGGACGATTGTCTTTGCCCGGCCATCGAAAACGGGATGCCATATTCGTTCGCGTGTGCACACGTGGAATTTGTGAATTATCGTCAACCGCTTTGCGACCCCGTTTGTCCGTAAAGCGAATCATTCGACGCAGCGTGACAAAAATCCGAATTGGAACGGTATTCGATCACGGGGGCAGAGAATTTTAGCCGCGACACATTCTTTAGTTTGATTTCCGTCGTCTTTACCTGTCCATCGTTCCGTTCGTTTCCTACCTACCCTTTAATCCTGCAATTTCTTTGCTCCGGGAATCTTGAGCGCGGTCGGAATAACGATTATTCCCTTGTTCTGGAATTGATCTGGAATTACGCGGTGAAATTACGTTCTTTTCTTGCCGGAAAGGGAATAACGCTTGTCGCGAAGCTCACAGGAATGGACGATCCTTTCTCTTTTTGTTCTATTTCCTTCCAGCGAAAGACAAAAACTATCGATTGGAGGGGCAACCACCACCTCGTTAGCGTACTTCGTAGACCGCGATGGGCAAATCATTTTCTTCGTACGAGCATTAAGCATATATACATAAATGTATACATATACATATATATTCAAATTTGGCTCCGAACGAATTTGTTGTCAGAGATTCGTGACAAGTAGCGGCGCGACTGCGCGCGTCGCGGGTAAACGGATTCGATGTAAATAATACACTCTAATTATATATTAAATAAAACATTAACCGGAAATCTGCAATCGATGCTTTACTCACGACTCCCTGCATTTGTCTCGACTTGTTCGCCGACGTTCTCGTGCTTGCCGAAAGCAACCATGCTGGAGCAACTTTGTTCCCGCTGCTCGATGGAAGAACGATGAGACGGGAAATTGAACGTAAAGTAACGCGATCATCGTGGGGCGAACAACGCGACGCGGAGAAAAAGTTGTTTCACGAAACTCCAGGGAAAAGTTGTGGAATAGCTTCGACCGATAAACGCGCACGTTCGCCTAGCCGTTATCCATCTCTTCGAGTCTTCGAACTTTACACGAGCTTTAACACGCCAGTGGTAAACGTTATTACCAGAGCCATCGTTATCTTACCTTGGAATCTTGTTAAAACGGATTAATTCCACCGCAAATTCGGCTGGAGAAACATCGAAACCCGCCGGGGGCCGGATAACGACGGCCCTCAACATTATTGTAACCGCGGAACGAACTTCCGAGAGAGCTCGGGGCACGCTTAATCGATAGCACTATCGAACACTCCGATGCAAAGATGCCTCCGTTATTAACGCGTAGCAAGTGCTTTGTGCGATCATTTTTCAACACCGTACCGGTACGAAGCGGTCTACTCGTTGGTACCTGTTCGCCTTCCGCACGGCCGACCTACGCTTTCTCGTTTCACCTTCTTACCTGGCCGCGCCGAACTTTTGCGATAAAAGCACGAAACTCTTTTAACGGGTGCTAAATTGAAACGCTACTGCAATAAAGCTGCACGGTCCCGTGCATCCCTCTACGAGGAGCAGTATTCTCCTTCGCTCGGCCGGCCGCTTCGTGACTTCGCAAGGGCAGAGACCGTGAAAAAACGAATGACCGATCGATATATCGACGAAATTGTTTTGCCGCGGCATGGCAAACGGGCGCATCGGCGTGTGGAATTAATATACGCCGGCACGAGAAATAACGAGTGAAATGTCGATGCGCTGACGCCAGCCACTGTTGCCTATCACATTTTGCTAATCTACTTGAGCGTAACAAATAAGTCTCGCTCATTGCGCTTCCGTAATATCTGGACGTTCAATATGTCCTCCGGTCATTCAGAACCTCGATTTCCAATTTCATGTTTATCGCATTCCTTCGACACGGATCGGAGAGTTCCCGCGGTACACGGCCGTTTCCTTCTCCGCTACAGCGATTTCGTCGATCGTTTAATAACGGCTTAATACAATTTTCCGAAATATCCGGCGGAGTACAGAATCGCTTCTTGGAGCGACCGTATACCTCGAGCGGGAACGAAATTCGGAAATCTCAATCCGTGACGGGGAGGAGGTCGGTTTGTAACAGCGGTGAGCGCTTCATAGGGACAAGTCTATCCTGCTCGTGCCAGTGCAGCGAATACCAGGCGGAGCGGAAGGATGAAGGAAGCGTTTCGGTTTGCGAAGCCTCGGCTTTGCTCAACTTACTTTGCGGATAGCGCGAAAAGGACCCGGAAGAGGGATGAACTGGCACAGAAAATGAGAGGACGCCACACAAGCGGTGCAGGACAGAGTTCGAAGGTATTCACGAAAGTTTGAAGTTTCTTCAAAGAGGAATGAGCGTTCCCGCCTCGAGCTTGCACACGCGATAGAGTAATTTCGGTAGAGCAATGCTTTTCTACTCTACGGATATTCGTCGCGAACTTGCGAAAATAATTTGCTTCAATTCTCTGGTAGTTAATCCTTCGAGATTGCAGCAAATTACATGGAAAACTGAAGCAAAACTGTTGCAATGGTGTTTAGATCACGGGAATACGGGATGCAAGGGCATGGCACGCGGAATTCCAGAAGATCCTTGTGGATTACCAGCATACGTGATTCTGTGATGTCACGTCGCTATTGTTTCAGCATTAATATATGACCAGACGTAATCCTGAAATTACGTTCTAGCGTTTCCGTCCACCCAGTCGCATGAACTGTTTACCATGCGTGTATGAGAATAGTTTGCTACGCGACAGTTTGGTGATTGCTATTGTTAATTAAATGGACCACGATTCTTGAGCGAATCTATAAATGAAATTCTGAATAGAAACTCTGCAAGATACACTGATAGACATTCCATTTCGTCTCTTAGTTTGCGGCTCATCTAATTTCTTAATATAATTTTAATTATATTAATCAATACGATTGATATTATTCGTATTAAATAGAACTTGTTCCAATGTTCTTTTCTTTCAAAAATGTATCGGTCGCGCGAAAGCCGCCAACAATTTGAAGCGTCGGTATTTCAGCGCATATGATACCAGGGACGAGGTTTCCTCTGTCTTCGATAAGGTAGTATCGCGCACGACCATTCGGTGAATTAACATTGTGTGCATAAGTATGTTCTCTCAAGCGTCGCTGCGCAAATAGTACAGTGTACCGTATACAAATTAAGACATTAATTGTATTCCGTCCACGTGTAAATGGTACGTCTCGTTTGACGAAAATTGGCAGTAATTTAGCATATAGCAGGTCAAGATACGTAATTTAGGAATGGCATGAGCGACGACACGATACATGTATACCGAGATGACCCATGTCTATTTCGTTGCAGAGCTTCGTACAGTTTTAGTAGCCGCGCGAACTCTGAGCGAACAACATGTGTCGATCGATCGCTGCAATTCTTGCCTTCAGCTCCCTGATTTTTTCACCATCATGCCGTGCTTTCGATATTACTGATTGCGGTAAGTTTCAATTTCACTGCCTCCAATTACTTAAATCACAGAGCGACTGGAGGGAGCAATAATAAATAATCGACAACAAGACGCGCTATCGCTGGCGATACACAAGTGTCGGAACTCCTTTGTCCTATACACGTACTTGAGGAATAACGTATTTACTATTTACCTGCGATACGCTGGAATTTTGCAGACATTTAATAACGGAAATAATTATGAATCTAATTGTTCTTTGTCGATAAGCTATCGAATGACCCAAAGCGAAACGAATCTGGTTTAGGGGCACTTTTGACCCCCCTATCTGGCTCTACTCTTTACTCCGATCTCTGTGCGACGGTGACGAGACTTTTAAATAGCGTACGACAATTTTTGCTCACAGTATTATCCCTTTTATGCAGGTTCGAAAGTTGGAAAATTTACGTCTGTATCTTTGGATTGCGATATGAGTAAAAGTACTTGTGAATTAGTACAAGATACGAATGCAACGATTGGGATCGATTTCACTATTGGTTCGTATATGTATTTCTTCGTAAGCGTAATCGCGGTTTTAAATATGAGACATTTAAGAATTGGGTATGGATTTGCAGATAAAGATGTTTCAAAGGTAACTGCAGTTGTTTACGGAATAGTGATGGATATTCCTATACCTTTCCCATTAGCAGGTGCTAATGCCTGTGATACTCCTGATTCTGGCATTAAATGTCCGTTAAGTAGCGGTGGATCTTTTCACTACAAACACACATTACCAGTGCTCAAAAGTTACCCCAGGGTATTATGAAATGAAGCTTATATATTAAATTCTATGTGAAACTACACTTGAGATGTATATATACATGAATGACTAATTGCATTATTATATTACAGCTGTCTGTTACCATAAAATGGCAACTCAAAGATGAAAACAACGATGATATTGTGTGCATACAGATTCCAGCAAAAATCAAATAGGTGGATCTGTCGCTAATTAAAAAAAAAAAAAATATGTATTTCGCAAATAGCTGTATGAAATAAATTTCAAGTTGTGTGCCAAAAAATTTCCTTTCTCGTAATGTATTATGCGACGAGTTATAAATAACTTAAATGCATAATTAACAAACAAATTTAGAATCCCGCTTACATTTTCATTCTTCGTCTTGTAGCAAAATATTTAGGTATTTTCGAATATTCGCGTAAAAAAAAACGGTATGCGTCGTACGGTGGAATTTTGCTTATCTAATCTAAAGGTAGGTCTTTTAGTAACGTCAGTATATGCTAAATAAAATATCAACTATCCATTGTATCACATGCATCCTCTGATCTCTCAGTATCCATTTGATGTATAGTTCGTTTGGTTTGCTGTCTCACTAAACCTTGCTGCGCATTTTTTATTGTTCTTTGTGCCTGATAAATCGGTTCATATTCCCTTAATTGTGCCATGAAACCTCCATTAGGATTTATACAAAACCTTCTCTGTTGTACAATTGTATATGCACGGCTGGAAGAAGTTTCATGAACAATATTTTCTTCTATTAATTACTGTACATCGTACTTCAAAAACGGCGAAAATGGAGCGAGAATTTACGTTTGAGAAAGACCATATGTTTCCATAATGTAGGCTAGAACAAGTGCAGCAGATCTCGATATTCCAGCATTGCCGTGTACCAAGACTTGACCACCAGAATTTAAACCCTCGTCTATAAATGCTTTCACTTTGTGAAAGTGTTGAATAATATTCTCTGTAGCTGTGTCAGCTATGTTTAAAACAAGATACCTGCAAAATTACATTTTGCATAAAGTTTACTCCATCCCCTTGCCCGGACTTTATTAACAGAATCTATATGTTTTACTTGAACTTATCGGGAAAATTGGGCTTTATAAAATTTGCTTCTATGTCTTGCCTAACACACACTATATGAGTTATACCATGGTCTAATAAAGATTGTAGCTTTGACCGGCTGGCTGCGCTATAAGGGCCAAGATACAATCCAGGTATCACTTCCTAGGATAAATATTAGTTTAAAACACATACGTATATACATATATACATATTTCCTAGCAGCATGCTTCTAATGTACCTGCATATTCCTTCTCATAGTGTAAGTCCATTCTTTTGGCCCATCCATAGGGACAGGTATTCTTGGGTAATCATCAGACCCACTATCGCTAATGGTTTCCTATAAAATTTCTTTGTCTATGGTTCTTATATTTCATTGTTGCAGGACAATGAGGAAGGAGATAACTTGTTAATAACCAATAAATCCACTTGCTCCGAGTGAATTTATTTTGGTTTTAACGCAAGTATCAGAGTGATATTTCGAGCAGGAATATGAAGTGTAGACAATAGAAGGGAACATGGTTATTGGTTGTCAAATCTTGGTACAGAGGCGTAAGGTGACGGAGAAGACAAATGAGGATCGATTGAAACGAACAAGAAATGAATTGCGTCGTGATGAAAAGTAGTATAACCTAGAAATATGGAGGATAGATTTCTCATAATGTATCACCACGTACCTGATCCTGATGAGATTCATTACTGTCCAGAGACAGCATACCATCAATTTCACGCACTTAACCACGTGGAAGTATTGAATTCAGACTATAAACTTTAAAAACTATATTTTTCTCCGCGCAGTAACGATATTGTTTACTACTGCGGTGGCCATTTGCGCTTCAACTCCTAGGAGTGAATCGACTACAAGTACGAGCATAAACTCGATACTTTAGTTTCGATACGTACACCGCTGCGAGTACAAATTAATATTTGAAATAAGATTGATATGTTATAAATGATTACTTAACATACTTTTTATGCGTACAGGTTTCCTAGTCAAGGAATGGACACGTCGTGAATAAAAGAAATATCTACGTACCCTATATTAGAACATAATATTAAATTATGCGCAATCTTCGCGTAAAACAATTTACCCTAACACTTGGAAAATAGTCAAGTCCGAATCAAATGTATTGTCATATCATCTAATGTTCAGTTCCATTCTGTATAATACGTCCCGTTCTGCAACGACGAAAATTATAACTTTTCGCTGCGAACGCGAGTTGCGCAATGCAAATTAGCCATGAACTGTTTAATAAAACATTTCACAGGACATGCGGCGTGCACTTTCTTCCGAAATGTAATGCATTTTTCTATATCTATCGGCGTATTTTCGCGATGAATGTTCATGTACGTATAAAGCGGTATCGGTTTGTAACTATGCGCGCGTACTTGATACGCATTTTACCGGAACACTTGATAGATTTCGTAGATTCGCTGATGCCCGGGCTTCCGTAGAAAATAGCTATTTTTTTGTACGCGAGCTATTACGTTAACCGTGAGCGTATATCTTGATTAACATCGCGTGCAGATCTTTGTCTTTCGCGGCACGAGCTATCATTGTTTCGTAATGCGCTACCATGAAATTACGTATGAATTAACTAACAGAAGCTTTGGCCCGTCATTTTACTTTATGCTGTCCGTACAAAAAACGTCGTGGCAGCTCTTTGATTATTCTTCTATGGTTTACTGTTTCTTTTACGTAATTTGACGTCGCCTTAGGACAAACGGGGCCCGTTGGAACTGCACTGTCTTCCCTAACACGGCTGCCCTCACCATGAACCGTATAATTAAATAATTAAACAGCCGATAGCGTAGCCCGCGAACTAGAAGTTTACTTTCTAAGCTCGGCGGCATGTTCAGCGCTCGCAGTTATGGGAATCTGTGTTGCCTTCGGGGCATCGCTACCGAGATTGTTGCAATCGTGATACTTTGCTTCGCGAATCTGGAGCACTTGGCTCGCACTGGACATATTGTAATGCTGATCGCAATGCTCAACAAGCTTATCTCTACGATGATTACGTATCACTGGCATTTTGTAGGTCCTCGGGTGGCAAAGCAATTTAAAGTGTTTCCAGCGTGTCATCGTGTGATCTACATTAAGCAGCCGATTAATCCGACGTAGATCCATTCGTTAATCGGGCTCACAATGTTGCAACTTCTCGCGCAACATGCAAACTCTCTTGGATTTCGGTGCGAACGCGTTTCCCCAAGCGTCAAGCAGTTACCGCTTATCGTTCGATTTCATCACGGTTCCCTAATTGTTACGGTGAAATTTAAGAAGCATTCACTTCGGCAAGAAGTTCCGAACAAATTCATATTTCACGTTGCCGGGCGTGGAGAAGCCGGCGTGCATTTCTGTTGCGCACCGAAGTATGATTCATCTCTGCCAGTCATTTGTAATAAACGTAAACAGAAAAAAATGGGGTCTACGTGTTAGGCTCCTCGAATTGTAACAAGATCGATTGATTATCATCAGCGGGCAGGTATCAGGAAATCGAGTACAATTACGTTTCGGTTCATTAAGCGGGTCATCGTGGGAGCCAACATATTTATTTAAGTCTCGATTACAATGGTGCTACTGCGATTTCCTCTAAACTTTCCTCTATTTCCCAACTACGCTGGAAACTAGACTTGGTCGTGCGAATAATCATCGTACCTGCAAACGTCTGGAACATGAAACGTTCACGGAACTGCGAAACTAGCGGGCGAATTTCATTTTTTAATAGAGACCAAACCGAAGCGGCAGAATAACGGAGATCGTTATGCTTCCCAGGGTTTGCAAGCACTCCCCGAAGCGCATCAACATACGCGTAAGCTTGTATTTCCGGCTTCGCCGCGGCGCACGTTGGGAAGCATCAGATGCAACGCTCTAAAGTTGCGCAAAGCATGAATGGCATCGAGCAGAACAGCTATCCGTGCTTGCTTAACCGCGAATTCTTAAAAAAAAAACACACCCACACACAATTTTATAATAAGCATACAATTAGTGAATTCTATCGGGTATCTTCACGGAGCAGTGATTTCAAGAATTTCTCGACGCAGCAAGAGATTGACCAACTGGCCGGCGCGCTCCCATGTTAAGGGCGGGCTAGTTTTCTCGATAAGGTAATCGAGCAGGCCAAAGGTAGCGAGAAAAGTCCGCTTTGGAGAAACCGTGCCAAGGTGGAAACTGCAAATCGTTGCAACCTTCGTGCTTGAAGATCATGTGGGAGAATGTACCCGCATATCAGGGGCGACTTTTTGATAACACTGTAATCGTTCATTTTACGCTTACACTTCAAAACGTTACCATTGGGACGATGTAGCGATAAATGGTGTGAATTATTTATAACGACAGATTTAATTCATAGAAAACATGGTACGAACTCTTTTAGTTTTAGCGTGTTCAGACATTTCACTGGAAGTATTAATGATTCAGTTTTTGCCGAAAGCAAAGTACGATAAGCGAAAGACACGGACGACCCAGAACTAGATGCATTTACGACTGTACTTGCACTCCGATGGCTTGTTAGGTTGCAGCAGGCTAGCGTTTACAACGCTTACGAAATTGCCGAGTCGTAAAACCCAGCCTATTAGCGACGCGAGGGATAATTGGGATAAATAGGGTGGGAGAGACAAAAATTGAAGCAGAATTTAACTGTGTCTCTAGTACGCGGAAACACACTTTTTCCACCATAATTTCATAATATATTTCGAAATATAAAAAAAATAGACGCACGCACAGAGTCTCGCCTCGTTACCGCACTAGCTGGCAGATTTAGCAGCGCTTATTGATTCCTTTCGTCTTTCAATTATTTGGATTAAACGCCAGGAAAGCTCGTTGCGATTCGCGTTGCATGTTTCCAGATGATTGATACGACCCTGTAATACACTGGACAGGATAAAAATGCATCGAGAAGCCGAATGTAAAAGAAATTCAATTCAATATAAATTATTCATCTGTTCCACTCTTGCCAATATTCCCTTCACCATTTTCTTAGAAACGACATGCCAGGGCTGATCATATTTTTGCGCATCTTATCCAATAGATATTGAGATCAAAATAAAAGCATGCGGCTGTATGTTGAATTTCTGAAGCGATTTGAAACCAAAGCAGGTGGATCTTAGATGTCCATCCGGACGCTTCCCGAAAGCTTTGCCCTGTAGCATCACATTTTCCAACTTTCAAGCGTGTCATCAGGGTTTACGGAAGTCGAATTTTCCTGCATTCAGCGGAACACCGAATAAGGGGTCCGAAAGGGTCGAACGCTGTTGGTGAAAGGGGTCCGTATGCAATGCAATCGTTGTACCCCCGCCTCATCTTGGCTCCCTAGGCTTAGGCAGGGCCCCGCTATAAAAGCATACCGCGTCGCCCCTTAGGTACGTAGTGTTTTCCCGTATACTGCACAAGAAAAATCGCCCACGATGAAGTTCGTCGTAAGTTCCCGTCGAGATCATGTACTTTGTCTGTCTTAGATTTAGCTTGTACTTTAAACTTAATGTTTAATCCTAGCTCATGTTACCTTTATGCCCTCCCGATGTTTGTCCGTGCAGTACAGCTAAGATGCTGTCGGTAAAATTTGGTCCAATTAATCCCATGTGATTGTAGATCGTTCTGTTCGCCGTTGTGGCTGTCGCCAGTGCTTATCCCGGATACTTGCCGGTGAGTAAAGTGAACAATTTATTGAACAGAATTTTTGGGGAAATTAAAGTGTACGTAGTAGTTAAGCTGCTCCATTGCACGTTCTATATAACTATTCTAATAACTTTTTACATTTAATAGAATGGAAGTAACATTTCCGTTGTAACGCTATTCTAAAAGGTACAACGGCTTAATCTTCCCTCGTGGAACCTTGAGATAAGATAGCAGGGACGATATCCATCATACAGTTCCCAGTAACGAGATTTCATCTGTCGTATCTAAAATTCTAACATTTCATCTCGCCTCTCGATATCCAAGTGTCTCTCTCTGTATTCAACTTGAATCACGAAGGCCTGGTGTCGAAGGGAAACCATTGAAAAACCTCTTCTTCTGTCTAACTTGGTCTCTTTGGCATCTACGTTCATCCTGTCGGTTCATTCAACGATGGTCTAACTTTCCATAAATTTCCCGTTTATTCGATGCATCTTTCAACGTCGTTCCTCGACAACCGAGAAGGTGGACACGCTCGGCGGAAAGTAACCAAATCGTAACCAAGTTCTCGTGTCGAGATTTAAGATTGATTAAACTGAGGGAAATTGTGATTTTTAAACACTCAGGTTTCGCAGCCATGGCCAGCACCTGAGCCTGCACCTTGGTACGCGCCAGCACCTTCATACGTTAAGGTGCCTGCACCTTCGTATTATAAGGTTGCTGCAGCACCAATAGTCAAGGTATCGGTACCTCAGGTAACCAAGAAAATCAATTAGAACATAAGAAACACACAGTCGTTCCAGGTAATAGAAATTGCGAGACAAGCGGATCATTTTTTTTTTTTTTTAACATATTTTGCTTCAGTTTCTGCCGATTCACCAGTAGGACTTTCTTGCGTCTTCTCAAACACCAGTTGTGTAATACCTATTACCCTCCAGCCGATCGAAATCGAACTCTAATCGTCGATCGATTCAGTTTTTCGTTGACTAAGAAGTCTACGAACCTTCTGGCGAAACTGCAGCCAGTTTTCTCACAATAGATTCTTAGCCCCTTGCGCAATTGCAGTTCGCAACGTACCATTATGGTCTTCTGACTGTTACTGATTTTCAACTGCTCTAGTTCCTGCTGCGTCGTGATTCTAGGCACGTACGATGTACCCACGTTCTTTTGCAGTTCCATTATTCTTTCGTCATTCATTTAGAATCGACCGCGCGAATCACATCCGTCCGTGTATCGTTCATGAAATCATCAATTGACGCGTGTGAAAAATTGCTGCAGGTACACGCTCCAGAGGTGCACCACGCGTTCCAGATTCCGCAGCAACCCGCTATTCCGCCTCCGCATCCCCAGCCCCTGAACATTAAGATCCCGCACGTGCCCGTTGTGAAGATCCCGTACCACGGACCCAAGATCGTGCAGCCTCATCTGATCGGCGTGGAACACTACGTGGAACCCGTGAAGATCGTCAAGGCGCCTGTCTCCCATCATCCTTGGGCTTAAGGTACCGCACGGCACCGATCGAACCCGCTGGTCCAAGATGATTCATCCTGGGCTGGCCGTCTTGAGGTGCATCCGGAGTAGCGACGCTTTACGAACAACGATAACCACGGCCGATATCGAAATTCTCCTGGCGGAAAAGAACCTCGGGACTGTACAACTGAAGCGTCGAAGTCGATGATAGTCAGGCAACGCTTGAGTTCTTCGTTCTGAGAAACCAACTCTACCGGGATCGATTCGGGACGAGAGAGAGAGAGAGAGAGAGGAGACAAAAGCGCAATCAGTATTATCAGGGACGAAGGTCATCGAGCGTGGACCTTGCATCCAGGACCATCAGCATTTTGAACTCCCCCCCGAAGACCACAGGCACCCGATCTTTAAACAAAAAATGATTTCTTACGATCTCACTACTCCAACCTGCAAAAATTTCTGCGAAGACATCGATGCCTTCGGTGTGTATTTCCTGTTCTTCTTTCCGCCTAATTCCCTTTATCCTTGCAACACTTCTGCAACAACACTTTTATTTATTTTCTAATAAAAGTTCATTTGTATGACTTGTGATAAGCGCTGATATATCATTGTCATCCGTTTCCCCCAACCCCATTGCGTGATGTGAACTCAAAAGTCGGTGCGCCTAAATACCCTGCAAGTTGGGAACATTTTTTGATATGTTGCTGCTGTCTATGCCGGGCGACACCCGCTCCTGGTCCCCTGCATACGTATAGATCGCGGAAGTTCTATGCTGCAAATCAATCTAATGTCGCCAGGGTAACGAATAGTCCAAACAAAAACGGTTCAAACCCTTTGCCGTTGCTGTCGCCGTGTATCGTACAGGAGAAAAGGAAAGCGCAACATTTTGATTGCATCCTGTAAAATAAATAAGCACGTACAGTGCATTACTTATTAAGCATGAGGTTTTTCATGCAAATCCTCAAAGGCCGGCATCGCGAAAGCGTCAAGCGGAATGAATATCCATGAAATTTATTTTGATCGAGTCAATTCTCAAGCGGGATTTTGTTTACTTGCGTAAAATATTTTGCCATCGACGTCTACTGGCTTTCTGAAGAGCCCAACCGGAAAACGGCATACATTATAATGAGGTACTTTCGTGTGCATCGGTTGCAAGTTTCATCGATCGTCGCATTCTATCCGCCGTTTATCTAACATTTTCATGTTGGGTTGAAAAAGTAAGCGTTTAAAGGGTGCGTCAGGTGCCGTTTCAATCTAGTACATGCTATCGAGACGAGAAAATATTGCAGAGAATTCTAGTGCGGAATGAAACTGCTCCAAGCGGTTCCCTGCGGCGCCCCACGTCATTGCAGTTCGGCGAACATTTTTTTCCGCTCAATGTAGTCGACAATTTCTTTGATAGCTGGTTCCACGGCATTCTCGAACTAACCGCGGCACAGAAATATTACAGGATACTTGAATTAGTCAATTGCAGGCGACCCGAAAGCTACCGTCGTAGTATAATTACGGCGATATTCGGTGCAATTTACAATACGTAACGTCAGCCGTTGCCGGAGAACGTATTGAAACTTTTTCCTTCGTCCACGGAAGGTGCTATTAAGCAATAATATCGATCTTTACTTCTTTCGATGCATCAACTTTGTTAGGTAATGAACATTGCGATTAGAGTAGGTGCTTTTTAGTGATTAGGCGAATTAATGATGGAATGCATGCACCTTGCACAGTCTTGAAGCTATGCAAGCGTAACGCGAGTCAGCCACGGTGATTGCTTCAGCGGGATTTCGTTTTACGTAAATGGGACATCCTAATTCGGATACTCCTCCATGATTCGGCCCTAAACGATACCATGTTTGTTTCGAACGAACAATCACGTTTCCCACGGGACTGAAGGAGCTGCGATTTCTTTTGCAATGAGCGGCAAGCGCCGGAAGGGTTCATGAAATTGTGAACATCGACGGCTATCGACCATGCTCTTCAAGGAAGTGCATGTTTTAGTGATAGAGCTCTGCATACGTCAATTACGACGAAGGCCGATTCGTCGGGCTGTCTCGACGAGCCACGCGATTGATTTTCATCCTTCTGTGAGCGTAAGATAATTCTTACTTTCATTCAGAGGAAACGCGTATTCAGTCCAAGTTCGTGTCTACGTTATCGTCTATATCCCTGTAACTAGGAAGCTCGTTCTATCATCTGGACAAACACTTGATCGCTTTCGTGGTCTACCGCGGAGGAGCTTCATTAAAACTTCAACAGGCTATAGCCAACCGGGAAGTGACGTGCATGATGCATCGCTTTAATGGGGCGAGACACACGGCTGGGGTGAACGTAACAACGGCACCAGGTGAAAATAGACAAGTTGCTGGACGTAACGAGAACCACTGGTAAAGCAGGGAAATGTGAACGTATGAATAGCCAGTTGTCCCTCGAAGTTGTTCAGTGTCGTCAGTTCGATCCGGTCACTGGGCCATTCAGCATGAACGAACGCAGTGAGTGTATTCCTACTATCTATTTTCTGTATTGCCGCGGCAGATACCATTTACCTGTGCAGACGCTTCTTTAAACTTTCCACAGCCCGCTCTAACTTCCCTGATGGTCCTTCGTCAACTTTCCCCCGAGCCTATGTTCGACCTCGTGCTTCCTCTCGTAGATGATTGCAGCTTTAAAAACATATATCCTGGCATTTAAATACCGTGGAAGTAAAATTCTATCGAGTACGCGTAATTCTTCTTCCCAGCGGACGAAGCACCCTCGATTTACACGATCGCCAGCCACCAGAACCTGGTGCCGATAAGATCCAGGCATGCCTAGTAAGTGTACGCGAGACCTGCGTTCGCCGCCTGGTCCCTGCTCGCCCGCTCATTAAATCGCGAGTATCATTGCGCGTATCGAAGCAGGCGGCGCGGCGCGGAAACCGTCGATTCAAACCGCTAATTAGATTCGTCCTTCTGTTTTAGCCTGAAGAAACGGAGACAAGTACCGAACTTAGTTATGATTGTATTCCTTCTCCTGATGGCTTCCTCTATAGTAGTGGCCTTGGTGTTTTCCTTACTTTGTAAGTAATATCTAGTAAAAGAAGGAAACGGAAGAAAGCGTGAAACGATGAATATTTATCAGCTTTCGCTATAATCGACTTACGACGATTCATCGATGTAATTAGGCAAATCAGAGTTCACGCACTTTTCAGTATCTTAATTAGAATGATGTAACATTCAGCTGGTACTTTTACTTTCGTAGACGCAATGAATAGGCCGGCAAAACTTTGCGAAACCGAGAACTGCGTTCGCATAGGTGAGTAAAGAATTAAGACTCCGCGATACTCTATACATTTACGATGAAGAAGAAAGATTTTATGAGACTTCCATTCCTATAGCTGCTAGTTTGAAAGAATCTATGGACACGTCCGTAGATCCGTGTGACGATTTTTATAAGTGAGTACACAAGTCTATAGCGTAGCTCGGAGTGGCAACGTTTACTCCTCGCTCTTGTGAAATCCTCGTTACAATATGATCGTTTCAACCTGGTTCCACGGCAAGTACACAATTGCAGTTGTACGAATTTTTGGTTGTTGTCTTAGGTACGTGTGCGGGAAGTGGCCGGATGAACATCCTATACCGGATAACAGTTTAACTAATTCGTGGTTCGAGGAGCGTAGGGAACGAGTGTACAGAAAGATCCGAGAGCTTTTGCGCGAAAATGTTACGACCAGCAACGAACCATGGGCTGTCGCGCAGGCTAGAGTATTGTATAACAGCTGTACGGACGTGCGTACGTTGCAATTTTATCAAGCACCGTGCATTAGGAGCGAAAAGATCATAGACCGACGTATGATTTAACTTGTTCAGACGCGCTGGACGATCTGGGACTGACACCACTGTTTGACTTACTGGATGAGCTCGGTTTACCTGCAGTTCCTGCGGCATTCACCAAGAGGACAGGCAGCTACATCGAACAGATGGCCAGGGTGAAAAGAATTCTAGGAAGGGACATATTATTCGGCTTCGACGTTATTCCCGATCCTCGAAACACCAGCAAGAATGTGATGCTGCTCGACACGCCGGTCACAAGCAGTCCTCTGCCGAAGTACAGTTTCAGTCTTTGTCTACTGTCTCCTCGTGAAACAATTTGTCAGGCCGGAGTTTTGTAATTGATCCTCGTTTTGACAGCGATAAGGAACTGGAGAGACGATTGCACTCTGTCAGATCACGGTTGCGAAAGCTGGAGGATGAACCGGAAGATGAGGATACCATTAAGCTGAAGGATGTAGAGCTGACGTACATGGCTAGCGTGATTAAACAGGTCATCAATAATGGCACCCTCGACATTTGCTCTTTAAAAAATGACTCCGTGTTTCCCGGCGAAGGGAAACTGGAGGAAATCGTCGAGACGATTTACGAACTGACCAGCACGTTTTATTATGTAAGCGCTCGTACGGATAATGAAAGCGGACGAAGACGTATCGCTAATTATGAACCCAGCAACCCGTCATTGTTTGCAATTGCAAGTAACGTCGATCGATAACTATAAGTGTTATGCCGTTATAGTTGTCTCGTTTGGAGAGCAATCAGAGTGTCTGGGAGGACGATCCGTCCGACGATGACTACATGCTGGTGGATGATCTCCAAAAGCTGACCGACGAGTACGTAACGGAAGTTAACTCGACCCTTACCCCTAAACTACTCTGGCGGCCGTTCATTGAGCTGCTGTTCAAAGACATCGATGCATTAGACTTGGATGAAAAGGATAAAGTATTAGTGGGGGATTTGGATTATTTGAAAGATGTGGCTCTGATGTTGGCTCTCACAGAGGAGACGCAATTAGGTGAATTGTTTGCAGCTTCTTATTTTATATCGATGATCGGAACAATTGGTTCAATGATTAATTTGCTTGTTCAGAAACTTACATCTGGTGGGTCGTAGTAGACATTGTCGTTCCACACACGTCCAGCAATTTAAGAGAAATTTGGTTGGACTATGTAAATGAGGTGACCAGTGTCGAGGTCGGTGAATCGAAGTCTCTGCTTTGTGCATCTGCTGTTAATGAATTGATGGGTCGGTATGATTTCATCTTGCGACTGTACTGGTTTAAAAACTCAGCTAATCGTGAATCTCATCGGGGCCTGCTATAATTCAGGAATGGCGGTCTCGTGGTTATTCGTGGACTCGTCTTTCCACGATGACAAGGGTAGAAAAGTATTCGAAATGATGGACGACATAAAAGAAGCATTCGCTTCGTTGGTTTTGCGCACCGATTGGATGGACATGCAAACAAAGGCGGCCACTTTGGAGAAAAACAGAAAGATGGAATCTCAGATCGGCTTTCCTGACTGGTTATTCGACGCGGCGGTGCTTAATGAATATTACGAGGGCGTAAATACTTTTTCGCGCGTTTCGTTTGCCCATATTATACGTGTAGCGACGATAAAATTAACTTCTGCATTTTCAGATAGATCTTTCGGAGACGGAATACTTACATAACATGGTTCAAGTTGTTCGACTGATGTCCCTATCGGAGTTGGAATGCATTCACGAGATTAATTATAACAATGTGTCGTAGTAAGTATTATTTTTTTTTTAGATGAATCAAAGAGGATGGCGTAATTATGCTAAGATTTTTTCTATTTAATTTTAGCTGGGCCACCGATCCAACGGACGTGAATGCGTTTCATACTTACCAATTCAATCAAATAAGTACGTAATCCTTCGATTAGATAACATTCAATTAATGTCATTGGATATTGTACGCATAATTTTCTTTATAATACGCATGCAGCTATACCCGCGGGAATTCTTCAATTTCCTTTTTACGATTTGGGGCTCGAGTAAGATTAGAATCATGGCAGCGTGCACCCTACAGGAGCAGCTCCTTCAAATATCAGAATAACTTTCTGATTATAGGTCCCTGAATTATGGCTCCATCGGCACGGTACTCGGCCACGAATTAACCCACGGGTTTGACAACAACGGAAGGCACTACGATAGCGATGGAAACGTGAGGCAATGGTGGACCAACGAAACCATTTCGAAATACACCGAGAAGACCGAGTGCTTTGTGAAACATTACAACGCATATTACGAATCCGAAGTAAGCTAAAGATATATAAGTTGAATGCCGATCGTAATAATGAACTGGTTTGAACAGGTAGACGATTACATCGATGGCGAACGTACCCTGGGTGAAAATATAGCCGACAACGGGGGTCTGAGGGAGGCTGTCGTCGCTTACGAAAGGTGGAAGGCAAGGCATGGCCAGGAACCTTTACTTCCGGGATTCACGCATCTCACGAGTGAGCAGCTTGTTTTCCTCGGATTCGCGCATGTAAGTAGCCGATCCCAGCATCCTTTAGAATCTCGTGATTGTTCGATTGCTACGCTATTCCTGATTAGCTCTGGTGCGAAACTTATACGCCAAAGTCCCTGAAATGGATTTTACAAGATTCCCATTGCCCCGGGCGTGTAAGGCTTCACGGGGTTCTCAAGAATTCGAAGGAGTTCAGCGATGCATGGAAATGTCCCGTGGGATCGAACATGAATCCTGCAGATAAATGCCGATTGTGGTAGCACAGTCAACATTGCTTTTATCAAGGTTCGTTAAAACCATTTCCTATAGCTGCTGCGAAGTTTTGTAATAAGGGTGTCGGAAGAACCTGATCCAATGTTTGTAATAAAATATTTTATTTACTTGTAACACTCATGCATTCGTACTTCGTTTCACTCAATGTTCTTCTAAAAATTTCTAATGTGTCGCCGCTCAACAATCTCATTATTCTTTGTCGCGTATAGTTATGCGGAGGAAACGTAATTTCACGCAGTCAGTTAGAAGCGTGTCTTTCAAATATCTCTTTAGACGTTACAATTGTACACCTCGCGACACGATACTAATAGATGTATCCACCATGGGCATCCGTGGGTTGTGCGTGCCCGTTGAACGTACCAACGCCGTTCTTCTCTGGATGTCCAGTGGACGATGCCGGAGCTTCAACGGTGACAGTTTCTTTCTTAATACTCTCAGTTAAATGGTGACTGGGTGAAGAAGACGCGTCCACTGCTGGACCTGGCGTTGTTGAGGATCTCCCCAAATTGGAGAACGTTGGTAACGAAGGAAACTGGGAGACGAACGAACCAATGTTCTCGAAAAAATCTTCAATGGGCCCCCTTGGTGTTTGAATCTTGGCGTGCTCCTCGATTATAGGACCCGTTTTAGTTCTAACGACGTCGGTGACAATGTGCTTCGTTTCGATGGGGTGCGGCGTTGTGATAGATTCCACAGGGTGTGTAGAGTGCAGCGAATGCACTGATGTGAAGCTTTTAAGGGGAGGCAACGTCGACACTGGTAGCAAGGTCTTCACGTCGTGCACCGGGGGCAAGCTTCCCACAGGGTGCACTGGTCCTATTGGGGTCAAGCTTTCTCCATGGTGTATTGGTTGTACAGGTGTCAATGTTTTTACAGCGTGCAGTGGCTGTGCCGTGGTGAAGCTTCTAATAGGGGACAGCGTTGGCACTGGTGGCAAGCCTTTAACGTGGTGCACTTGCGGCAAGCTTTCTACGGTGTGCACTTGTTCTATTGACGTCAAGTGTTCTACGGGATGCTCTGGTTGGACAGGTGTCAAATGTTTCACAGCATGCAATTGTTGCACCGGTGTGAAGCTTCTAAGAGGGGCCACTGTCGGAAGTGGCTGCAAGGTTTTCACGTCGTGAATTCCCGCATAGTGCACTGGTTCTATTGGCGTCAAGCTTTCCACATGGTGTATTGGTTGTACAGGTGTCAAACTTTTTACAGCGTGCAGCGGATGCGTTTGTGCGAAGCTCTTCACGGAGTGCACTGTATGGAGTGGTTGCGCAGGCAGCAAAGTTTCTGTAGGATGTACTGGTTCTATCGGTGGCAAGCTTTTTACAGCGTGCACTTGTTCTATTTGTGTCAAGTGTTCTGCATGATGCTCCGGTTGCACAGGTGTCAAATGTTTCAGAACGTGCACTGGTTGCGCTGGTGCGAAGGTTCTCAGAGGATGCACCGTTGGTGTTGGTGACAAGCTTTCCACGGGGTGCACTGTTCCTGTCGGTGCCAAGTGTTCCGCGGAGTGCAGCACCGGGGTCAAGGTTTTGACCGAGTGCACCGCGTGCAACTGATGTTCCGGCAGCAAAATCTCCTGATGGTGTGCCGGTTCTATCGGCGTCAGGTTTTCTACAGGGTGAACTGGTTGCACGGGTGTCAAGTGTTTCAAGGCGTGCACCGTATGCGCTGGTGAAAGGGTTTTCACCGAGTGCACCGGTTGCACGGGCAGCAAAGTGCTCGCGGCGTGCGCTGCTTCCACTGAAGTCAAAGTGTCCACAGTTTGCACAGGGGTTAAGGACCGCAACGCGTGCACAGGCTCTGCATGCTGTACGACATGCGTTAGCGAGTGTGGAAAGTCCAGTGTAGTCTTCGGAGCTTCGATAGCTTGGGAGAAGGAGTACGCTGTAGGGATGCTCTTGGTGAATTGCAGAGACAGTGGAAGCGTTTGCGGAGCGTAAAGGCCGTGATTCAGGCCGATGCCACTGAATCCAGAAGGAACAGTATCGAAGGAGGGTTGAGCGCTTGAGTAGAAAGCGGTAGGAAAATGAGAATAAGCTTCGGCACTGGGGATGCTGTAGGCTCCTCCGTATGTGGTGTGGAAGTTGGACAATCCCCCATTAAGTAGAGTGCTGCCAAACAGATTTTTCGTTGCAATCGTCGCAATTTCGGGAACAGCATTTACAGTATCAGCGTAGCCTGTCAGCCCTGTAGCAAAACATTTCATAAATTAATGAATTTCGCTGAGAACGTAACTCGAACTAATTGCCGTATGCAACGAATCTTACCATGCACGATAGGTGCGTGGTCGACAAGTTTTACAGACGGAGCGGATATTTCGGTGTTCCCCGCGTGAACTGCAGATTCCACTACGGTCTGAACAATTTTAGAACAGTGTTAGCGACTTACAGATTTCTTTTAGACAAATATATCACAAGTGTATTAAGTCACCTTGATGTGTCTATTTATTGGGACTCCGTAGGACGTTGATGGCACGGCGCCATTTAGTTGCTAGAAACGTGAGATTTTCGTTGTGAGATAATAGGAGTATTAATCAATTTTTATTGCATCTACCTCGGTCTTTTCAACGATCAGCGGACCACTGGGCGTTACTGTTCTCTGCACCTCTACGTTGCTCTGTCCCGCGACGCTGTCCAATTCGTGGCGAACCTAATATCGAGATGCATGAAGCAATTGTTCAACTACAATGTCATGTTGTCTTTTTACGTATTTGATTTACCTCAAGAACCTCAGGTACTTCGGCGGATGGAACAGGTGTGGAGGGGTTGTCGATCGCCGGTGGTAAGTAATGAGCGTTGATAGGAACGTCCGGTCCTGATTCAGGAACGCTGTGCAGTTCATTTGGAATCGAAGGGGTGGAATACGAATATTCGTTTGCAGATTTTGCGTCTTCTATCGCGTTCTCGTGGTGATGATCATGGTTTGTTCCGTACCGTGGATCGCCCGGTAAGATTTCTCTCTTCTCCTTCGAGTACGGTAGACTCGAAGTCGTTGCCAGGCAGGTCTGGAACAGTTTTAGAAAAGTATATACATATATATCATTATCTTTCAGGTCTGGAGAAGGTGCAGCGCGAATACAGTTCGGAACAATGATAAAAGTAAATATTTCACGAAGGATGCTGAAAGGGATCCTTACCAGAGCGATCAGCAGAAGCTTCATGTCAGCAGTATGGTGTTTGGAGGAGGAATCGAGTAGCATCCGAAAGATTTTTCGATCTTTTATACTCGGCCACTGTTCCCTCCAACTTATTTCGCAATCCTGTGGCATTGGCAGAACTAGATTTTTAATTGACTTCTGCTGAAGGCCTGTACCTCGAAGACGCTAACCGCTGTCTAGGTGTTACCTGAATATACCTCTGATGTGTTGGTGGCTGGCGACCTAGGCCAAAGAAAACAGAATTCCATCGTGCATTTTGGTATTGGTGTCCTCCTGTTTGATTTATGCAAATCCGTGTATGCTTCCTGACTGGACTTCGTCTTTCTCTTTCTCCTATCTTTTTATGTTCGATGTTCCCCGTTCCTTCTTCCTTTCGTGTTTCGTTAGGAAGGGATGAAGCTTTTAAACGATCGATGAAAGAAAGGATGGACTGCAGGGATTTTATCTTGCATTAAAGAAAAAAAAACTAACAATATTTATTGCCAAACGCATACGAGATAATGTGATGCATATTTAAATTTGCTACGGCGCGACGGTTCTTAATTTTTATTGAGGCCAAAAATGTCACAGGTGAGACTATTGAATATGAAAACGATACTATGCAAGAAATCTGCGTTTTAAGTTTATCCTTGACCTATACCAAAAATTTCTGCATCACGTAATTATGTCATCCTTCCTGAACACCACGATACTTTGCATTATAATAATATAATTCGTAATTCAGGATTCTCCTCGCACAGCTTTTTTCTTTTGTACGTACTATATTTCGAAGAGGATGGATTGGAAGCGGAGGATTCCATTAGGCTGGAACCTGGTGTCTGTATCTCAGAGCAAGTTTGTTCTCAAGTGATTAATTGAACCATTAAGCGTCAACTAAAAACATTGATATTGCATTAAATTACAATGTTATTGCATACAATTTTTTAGAATTGTAGCTAAGAGTAAGAGAGATCGGGGTTCGACGTTACTTAATTATAATGAAAAGTAAAGAGTCTTATCCGCACAATCGTGATTTCTTTGCAATTATTTGCAATCAGTGGCTGATCTACAAAGAGAAAATAGAAGCTAGTGGGCCGCAGTTTTTTTTTAATTTAATGCACGATACACTTGCTGTAACATTATCATCTAAAAGTTTAATTTTTTTTTGCGCAAACGGCATCGTGGCTCTATCTGTTACTGAAATGCGAAGGCAACGAAACGGGTATGCGAAAGGAAGCCTATATGCACATTTCTCTAAAGGCAAATACAGCAAAGAATTGCCAGCAGACAGGAGCGAAAGATTTCATTCAGTGGCATCTACAAGATTGTACTTGTCGTTAAGAGCTTTCATCGAAAGTGAGAGGATAAAGAGGGTTGGGCCAACGATGATTTTACTTTTGCTTTTGTTCTGAACCAGTTTTTGCTGCCCTTACGAGAACAGCCGCTTCGCCGTCGCCGATTGAACGCGATACTGTTGCTCTCGAAGCGGAAAATCTAGTGCCACATTTCATTGCACTTCCTTGTATGACACGATCGCATCAGAGATAATAGAAGATAGGTGATAAAGGAAGGAAAGGAAGAGAGACACAAAATCATATCTAGCTGTTATACTTTTCATACGAATAAAACATATTTTCTACCGTAGTATTTTTTAAAAGAGCAGCAGACTGTTTAAAAATTGTAACACGAAATTCAATGGTGACTACTGGTAGAATTATTCCATTTTTATTCATCCGATTGAAGCTCGATACTGGCATCCGGTTTATTGTGCAGTACAGTAAAACTGAGTGAGGATATCGCGAGCGAACGTAGAAAGGACCGGACTATCCGGATTAGTCCTTTTACTTTGGACGTTCTTTCAGTCCCTGACGGTGATCCTTTCACCGTCCTCTCCCTCGGCCGTGAATTGTCTCGCGTGGCTCGCCATTCCAAATTTCGATTGCAGGAAACGAGAGACGCGACTTGCATGGTGATCGCCGACAAATTACCGCAGAGCATATTTGCTCGATAGATGCAGCTACATTTTTATTTCAGAGAAGGTGGATTCGCTTATCGTAAAAGATACCATCTATCGCGCTTGGAAACAACATTACTTATCGTTACCGACGCCCGCCAGAGGAAGCGGGACGAAACGGTGGCCGTCGAACCCATGGGAACAGCAAGAAAAAGAAAAGGGGAGTAGCGAAGACAAGATTGGAGAACGCAAGCCAGTCGGAAAGAGAGTGCTTTCTTCGTGAATCAGTGACGGTGAAGGTCCTCGTATATAAGCAACTGCCGGTACAGCGATTGTCAGTGTGATACGTCCCATCGGAACCACCTACCGGGTTAAAACTGCCGATCTAATAATTGCGATGTTGCGAGTAGTAAGTTCATTGTCGTCAACTACAAACCCGGAAACTGCATGTCTCTATTTTGTGAAGGTGTAGCTTCAGTGAAACTGGGAAATTGGAGAGCTCGTTAAGGATTGTACAGTGTAATCGGTCGCGTTTTCCTTTTCCCTCTTCCAATTTTCTTACTAAGAAAATTAAGAGCAATATAAAGGAAGAACCATGAAATTATCCTCTCACAATTAAATTCGAACCAGGTTCGACGAACTTTAATTACAATTGCGTTTGCAGTTCTTATGTGTGTTGGCCGTGACCGCCGCGAGGGCCTCGTATTTCGGCTCCCTGGAAGGCCACGGTTTCGCCAGTGAGCCAAAGCTCATCTCCCAATCGGTTCACCTGAAAGAAATACCCACGAAAGTGATCAAGGTTACGAAGACCGCAGTAGTTAAGGTTCCGGTTCCGTATCCGGTTAAGGTACCCATTTCTATTCTATCATTAATTCTATTGTTAATTCAATTTAGTATAGCAATAAACAACGAAGAAATCGACCAGACATCCGCAAGGCCTTTCCCCAGTCCGATCCGATTTTCTCGTATCACGAAACCGGAGAACCGATCTTCTTTCAGCCAGTTCGATCGATCTAGAATTCCTTTCTCTTCTCGTAGGTGCCCCATCATATACCTGTTCCGGTGCCGGTGAACCATCCTATTGCGGTTCCGTACACGAGGCTAGTGAAAGTTCAGGAACACGTGCCGATCGAGGTGTCCAAGCCAGTTCCGATCGCGATTCATCAACAAGTACCGGTGGTGGTGCCGAAGGCGGTGCCGATACCGCAGCCGATTCCGGTTCCCCAACCGGTAACCGTGCACAGGCCTGTCTTCTACCCGGTACCACACCCGATCCCGTATCAGGCACATGGCCATTCCGAGGGTGGAGTCGGCACCGGCGTTGGAGGCTACGGGTCGGACGACCACGTGGGACACGATTCGGAAGGCTACAGTTCTTACACGGTGAACCAGTATGGACACGAGCAAGCTGGCGGAGACGGACACTTTCAACCATCGCAGCCGGATTATAGCTCGGATCATTGAAGGATACCTATGATTCCAGTTGTATATACGCCGCACCATTAAGCGTACTTTGTTAAGTTTCTGTTTGTAGTCGGTTCGCGTTGCTGGTATTGTTGTATTGTTTGTAATAAAAGGATCTTCAAGTCCCGCATCATCTTCGTCGCAGTCTTTCCTGTTTAAGGGAATGTCGGTCACGGGGCAGGTAACGTGGAGCAGTAGCTGAGGGGTCGAAGAAACAGTTCATTCTTTTTTCAGCCTTCGTATAAAGGGGTTCATGTAAAGGGAACATCATTAGCTCTTAGTAGAAAAAGACGTTTATTTTTACGATACAGAGTGATCGCTCGAATTACATTTACGGAAGGAAGAATAATTCATTATTGCGGTAGAAAAATTAGGTACTAGCGTCACGGGTATTTATCTCGACGGCATCGGGAACAGGCTATATGTTCGGCCGTTCATCCGGGGAAGCCAGTCTCCGCGTCACCAAGGATGAACTAATTCAGTACAGAACGAAGTGTCGTGAAGGAAATTGGAATGTGACCAGTCGGCGTTAAGCGGTTGCTTGCGCAAACATTCAATATCATCCTCGAGTGTTCTTCGTTCGATTTGTTAACGATGCCATCTCGCTGCAATGACCACAGCTAGCTTCCATGGGATTTACTGTTTACCAGCCGTTTACGTATCCATTCCCGTAGCCATTAGCCCAGCCGGAGTTGATCTTCTCAACGATAACTTGCGGTTGAACGACTGGCACAGGGACGTGCTTCACGACTGGAACGGCGTACGGCTGGGGCACTTTGACGGGATACGGGGCTGGCACTGGAACTTTGACTGGAACAGTGACGGGTACGGGGACTGGCCTGTCGACGGGAACATGAACGTGTCTGGTAACTTCGACCGGGACGGGCTTTGGAACATGAACGGGATAGGGACGGTCGACTGGGACGGCGACTGGTACCTGGAGAACATCACAAGTCAGTTATTAGATAAAGCTACGAATAATTTATGTACACTATTCGCGAAGCTTGTAAAACTGTGAAATGAAAGTGTCTTGCGATGATAGATCAATCAGAGAACGTACGCAAAATCGAGTTAGTCGATTTAGCAAGTTTTCCAAGAAGTCCAGCATTGTGGGATTTGTAACATATGCCTGCGTTACGAAATCCTAGCACTCGATCACTTTGAAACGTTAATTAACGTCTGGTGATGAAGGTGCGTACTACGAATTGCGCGAGGAGATAATCCATAATAATCAGAGCGTGATTGGAAGCGCGAAGTCCCTGACGTTTTCGTTTCTAATAGTCGGTCGCCTTGATCCCAGTAAGAATTCATGTTAAATGTAATGCGTTATGCAAATGGTTTAAGAAAAGAGTGTTAAAGTGGGATAATCGACACGGCGAGACCATCTCAAATTCGCGCCGCGATGACACAATTTGCCACTTTTCTATTTCAACGGTTTTACGAATCCATGCGGTTGGTGTTACTTTCATTCATTTGTACACAAAGTGAAAACTGATTTTTACCCTAACTGGGACAGGAACGTGTTTCTCGACAGGAACAGGGACAGGCTGTGCTACCGGGACAGCAACTTCCTTGGTCACGATCTGGTTGATACCAATTGGTAAGCTATGGATGCCATTATAGCCGTTGTAGCCGTTGTAGCCGTTGTAGCCGTTGTAGCCGTTGTAGCCATTGTAACCGTTGTAACCCTGGTAGCCGTTGTAACCGTTGTAGCCGTTGTAGCCACCGAGACCGTATCCTAGTCCATAAATTCCCCGTTTATCCTTTTTCGTTTCCTCAGCCTTTTGCTCTTCGGCGAATGCCATCGCCACGAGGGCGAAAATGATGAAAAGCTGGAAGACGATCGGTCAAAGAATCATGCTACCTTCTAAGCGGAAGGGTATCGCTTTCTGTCAAGCGGCCGAGGAAGTTTTAATTTCGTGTCGTTAAATTTCTAAAGACAGTTGCAAATCAGCATCGGTCCTGACCCTCAGGATCGGAGTATTCTAAGGCTCACCTTGGCGTTCATAATGTTGCGCTATTCACTTGGTTCGTCGTTGTTTTGCGACTGATGAGATACCATGAAGATCCTCCGCTTTTATACGTTTCGACGACCACGAGGAACCCTTGAACAGGTCGAAGGTAGTGGGCAGTGGCGAACCACAGAAACGGCGAAAAGAAATTGGGCGTGGGGGGCAGCGGTCTCCGAAAAACGATCCAAGGTAAAGCTTTTTCTTGCGAAAGATATATCGTCCCCTCCCTCATTCTAGATTAATACTTTACGTCAGGGTTCTTCTGTTTGCTCTTGCAATTAGGTGTCTGTTTCGCCGCGCCAAGGTACCTTTCACCCCCTCCGCATTTCGACTTCTCTCCTTCTGCTGCATCGGGTTCAATTTTCCCTGATGCCGACGGTGAAAGAAGATTCGAGAAGAGCAGCGTGTTTACTACTTTAACTTTTACGTTATCCTTCTCTTTCTTATTAGATCTGATGACTTTTGGAAGAGTTCGATTGCGGGAAAAGTGTTGTTCCCCTTTCCCGCAGGATCGGCACCTCGTATTGCAAATAGTGGCCGAATTTTGTTTTGCAGCTTTGCGCAACTTTTCTCGTTACGTAACCTGCCCAAAGTGATTTTCTAAGAAAAAAAACAATATATCGTATCAGGTGATCTTTAACGTCATTTGCATTTAGCGTGAAATCAATATCCTGTATAAAAAATATTAGAGTACCAAAAATACGGCACCGCATTTATATAAAGTCCCGCGGCTTCGTTATAAATGAATCGTTATGCAAATTGAGGGGAGCGGTAATTCAGAAAAACAGTTCGATTATTTCGAAGGCAAAGAATCCAAAAAAACGGCAAAGGCTATCACAAATACTTTCAGCACATGTTAGGTGTTTTCCAAATGGATCGTTCGCATACTTTTTCCCTCCACGAATCTTTGTATAAGCCGGATCTATATTTCTGCGACAATCGGATTCCGCCAACAATGAAAATTAATGTCTTTCGAATCGCTTGATGAATTTCAAATCTTTTTTTGCGTTTGTCATGTGGAATAACAACCGTGGTATTCCTATGACAGAGTATAGACCGGTTATAAATAGGCGAATAGAGAAGTTTGGAAGACTAAGCAATATAGAGGAGCGGGCTCGGTCGTAAAGAATTTCATCAGAAGAACAACCAGCTGATTTGCTTTGTTTGCGGGCATCGCGTACCAGCCGGATGGTTCGACGAGAATTCTGACCAACGAGTCCCTCTTGTTCACCTTGTTCTTATTAGCTCGATTATTATTAACTACAGTCAACTCGATGATTCGTTACTTGAATGAATGTAAACTGATTTCTCTAACCCTTTGGTAGCGCTGCATCGATAAGACGATTAGTGTTACAAGGCTAATAGCGATTCGAGCAACGTTAATTAATCGCGTACCGCGCTTGTTTCTTTTTCATTTTTCTTCTAAGCAGTCGCGAGCCTGATTCCTCTGCGCCTCCTCGATGCAGGATGATCTTAGTGCAAAGCTCTGGGGGAAAGAAAAACCTGAAACTCGAGTTGATACTTTGATTTTGATTTTTAACGCTCGAATGTTTTCAGTGAAAGGATATTTTGAGCGCGAGCGGTGTCTGAATCAGCGGGGGCCCGTCCAGATATTGTTCTCCATTGGTAGATCCGATAAAGGAATTCAATTTCTGATGGATCGGGAACTGTGGACAGAGTGCAAGGTGGAGTTTACGCGCGACGCGTGTTGCATAAATCGTTTCTCGGTCGATTTCGACACCGGAAACTGGCTTTGTCCTTTTCCCTTCTTTGCGATTCACGAACCTCTGCGGCCCGTTTGTTGCAGGCTCTAGACGGGCTCGTTCCTCGCGATTGCACAAGTACCGCGCCGCGCAACGAAATCGTCGAAAATTCCGTGCCCGAATCTCGCCGCGTTTACCCTAACAGGTTTGTCGATTGTTGTTGCTGTACTCGTGGACCAATCAAGATTATTATTATTATAACGTTATTACTCGTGGTGCACTTAAGGAGAGAGTAGTTTGTTCAGCTTAAAGCAGTCAAGTGCAGTAGCAACCAAAGATTTCACGTACGGATTACGCTGTCCCCCGTATTACCACGATTTCTGGCACTGCTGTTACCGTTTATTGTCCTGAAAATGAGAACCGTCATAGCGTACCGAAACGACGCCATGTTTCATTTCGTTTGTGTGTTACTTGTAAGAGGAAGTGCGCGATTACGATCGGGCTTCGATTTCTGATTCCATCCCCTTTTAAGGCAAGCATCTCTGGATAAAGTGATTAGATTCTCCTCCAATTGTTCGTAGCTTTCTTTTTGTCCGGTGAACGTAAACTCGTGTTCCCAAAATAAACGACGTTCATCTGATCAGAGGAGCTTAATCTAACATTCATACGCGACGGGCACGCAAGCCATGTAAGAAACTCGTTTTAAGGTTGCTCTCGTTCATACATTTACTTTTGTGGCTGGAGGTCGCAGCAACCCTTACATAATTACCGCGTTACTCATTCGCGTTGATGTTTAACTTGCAACTGTAAACGGTACTGCATAACTCTTCAAACGAGTGATTTACGCAAGGAGTTAAGGAGTTAAATGAAAAGCTTGCCATACGCTCGTGTGAGAACACATTTGAAAGAGGTGTTTCGTTATCCGGCAACTTCCTCGGAAAATTCTTCGGCAACCTTTTGTTTAATATTATAAAAAAGACCTTCTATATATAGATAGAGATAAGTGAAGGAAAGTTTACTGCGTTCCGTGTATGCGACCCGTATTCCGCGAACCCCCGTGAGATGAAGGGAGTCTCCCAGATCACGCGAAATCGCAGTCAAGGTTCAGTTCGAGAACTCGTGGGTAAGTTCTGCACAATACCGAATCAGATAGCGGCCGTAGAAGTATAGTAATGGTCCGTTCCGCGAGGAAGTGTCGAAACAGTTTGTTCGCACACAATTAATACCGCGTACCCCGAACCCTATCTTCGATTAATGCCGAATACGAAACTACGTTTGGATATGGGTACGTGTGGTGGCTGAAGAGGCAGGATGGTGGACAGTTAGGCGAAATAAGTACGGCGCGATTCTTTAGAAAATATTTATAAAATTTATTGCATGATTCGTAATTGCTACGGTAGAAGGAGAACGTGTTTTGGTACGGCGCTCGTCACGATGTCTTTTTGCGATGCTGCAGAGTGGTTAGGTGAGGAAGGGAATAGTGGTTGAGGGTAGAATTCAACTACAAGTGTCCCAGGCCGTGTCCCTTAACCAGGACGGGAACGTGTTCCTTGACGAGAATAGGCTGAGGGACTGCGACTGGAACCGGGTGAGAAACTGGAACCGCGACTGGATGCGGGACTGCTACCTGAAAATGAAAATTGCGTTTGAGAGGAGAACAAACAAAAGCTTCGAATCCTTTTCCTCGCTTCGTCTCACCTTGACGGGGTACGGGGCGGGCACAGCCACCGGCACTTTAACTGGAACCGCCACTGGGACGTGCTTTTCGACAGGGACCGTGACGGTCTTGGTGTGAACCACTGGGTATGGCTGGGGTACCGGGACGGCCACTGGAACTGGATGCGGTACAGCGACTGGTACCTAAATAAAGCGTGGCGACAAATGAATAAAGTTATAATTTAGAGATTTCTATGAGATTGCGCATTTCTTGGAAAAAGCTTCATGCGATTCTTTTACCTTTACGGGATATGGTCGGTCAACAGCGACTGGGTATGGTTTCGGGACCGGAACTGCGACCGGAACGGCGACAGGCTTTTCCTGAACGGCCACTGCTACGTGGCCGTGTCCCAATTCACCACCGATATATCCATTCCCCCATCCACCCAGGCCCAAGTCGAGGAGTCCACGTTTCGAGACCGTCTTCTCTTCGGCGGCGAACGCCACTGAGATTACCATCAAGCAGACCTTAAGCGTGAGAAATGCAAGATAACTAAAGAATCGTATTCGAAAAACTCTTTTATCATATCCACCGAACGTTCACCAAAACTGTCTGCGCGAGATTATGATCGATCACTGGACTCGAAGGCAACAAGAAGAGCTTAGAGTTACTAATGCCGCGCGGAGATTAAGTGAAACGTACCAGGGCCCTCATGTTGACCGATCGCTAAATACTTTGGCTAACGTCTCGACTGGAAAATTAAATTGGTTCTGTCGCATCGGCGGAAAACCACCCTTTATATAGGGAATTCACTTTCATTTTACACGTGCACCTCGCCAATAGAAAGCCAATGGCCGATCGGTATACTATCGCCACACCTACCGTATACTATTTACCCACGATACGGCCACATACCGTTGCACATTATAATACATAATGTGCACCAGATGTTGTATAACACTCTAAACGTGCGCCGGTTGGGTCTAGTAAATGGAGCATGAGCACTTTATGCAGATACACGTATGCGCGACTGTATTTCGTTCGAGCTCCTAACGAGAAGACTCGGCGTTTGATGTATTCCGATCAGAGGCAACGCAGGGACGTGAGATACGCGAGGATTCGGTCCCCTGCCGGCTGTAGGATCGTGAAACGTTTTTTGCTAAGAACAATTGTACGAGTAGCGAACTCAGCATCTCTAATATTTCGTTGCTGACGGGTTAATCGATAAGGAAATACGTTCGGGTGAAGTATAATCGGCGCTGGCGATGCGGAAAGGATAATCTGAAAAATGCGAAATAAAATACCAATGTGGAAGATTGCAATCGCTCAAGGGAGCTCTCGAGCACTTGGTAGCTAATCGAACGACCGCAATTGCCGTTGCGCGTAATTAATTGCGTAGAGCATAGATGCGTGAAGGAAATCACCACGGAATTATGCAACACTCGCGGAGACAGTAACGAACAGCTTAACGAACAGTTAATCAAACGGGAAAATCGAGAAATTTCATGTTCAGAAATCTCTACGATCGAGCAGAGATATTTCCTTATTTCACGTGCCAGTCTCCATATTTTTGTAACGTATCGATCTCTTCCGAACCGCGCCTCCAGCTTACCCACCACGTGATTTCGATTTAAAAAATGATTCCTCTCGTTACATTTCTGTTGTATACACGACAGTGTCGCCTGTGATCCCTGATTACCTTACCCGCACGAAATACTAGTGGTTCTTTAATTGCATCATGTCGTTTCGTGCTTATACCATTCGCAATCCCTTGTAACTATACAACCAGTTCTCTGCTTGGTACGAATTAAGGATCCCAGTAATTACACCGGTGTCACGGATCAAGCACCGACTTTTTTTTCTCTTCTTTCGCGTGTTGCGCCTTTCGGTTGTCGTGCAATACCGTTCAAGGCTCCGAGAACCGGAATATAAAATGAACTGCAAAGCCGACGCACGCCCGAAATATCTCCTTGATCGATCTTACTAATTGTAACGGGACATGTCACTCGTTGAACCGTTTGTGCGAGCAAAGGAATAAGGGGGTGGATTACCGTCGATCCTTTTGCAGATCTCACTTTCGGGCAGCGGTTCGCTCGGCGAAAACGGTCACTGTGCTGTTCTGCTATCAAGATCTGCCTTACGTAAGACGAACTAATGCGCGAACAAGTTTGAATCACAGGGCTTCTTACGATATACGCACGCAGGTATATCGGAGCAACGTATCCTCATGATTGATCCGTGGCATCGATGCATTTTTATCGTTTCTGGATTTGGACGAAAGTTCTTTCGACGAAGGTTTCCTCCAAAACAATCGTGACGATCGTATTTGTAACTCCTTTACGATAAGCAAGTAACTTCGATACGCGTTACTTCGTTGAGTCAGACCGCGTTTTAAAAATTCTCCGGAACTGGTTTCCACTGCGCAGCTTCGACTGGTGAAAGCTAACAAAATTCGTTGACAAATCTTAGTTGGTGACTAATACACGGCCATTGTTTCGTCAATATCATGTTATGTACGTTAGAGCAACGTGGGCCAAAAAGTTTTTCTGATAAATGAAATACCGTGTGCGTGAAACGTGCGACAGACAAACGCGTTGACGTAACGCGGTACTGGTACGGTGGGGTACGGTACCTAATACGCTATACGTGGGAAACTTTACTTACCAGGGTACACACCCATTTCAATAGTCCGTCGAACATTCGGACATCGTATCCACGGATCGGCTACAGTTTGCGCGCGAAACGACCCTTAACGCGCTGGTCATAGATATTTACATGTATCGACAGCTTTCAATATGCACAAAGGCGAGTCTTCCGTTTCAGAGCCTAATCGTTTCTACTCGTCTACCAGTCTAGCGAGCATAGCGAACGATATAAAACGGGCGGTGGTCCGCGGCTGTCGATCGATCATGCGGCACGCGACTTTTATCAATGCCGATAGTCCGTTATAAGTTAGAACCAGTTGACGGTTTTATTAACTGGACTAGAGAGGTTCGCTAGCAATAGCAAGGAACAATAGCAAGGCTACCTGCGACCGCGGCAAGCGCTAATTCAAATCGACCATGGCAGAGACCTTCTTGCGGTAGGTCAGAGACCATGAAGATTAGTTACACGAGGCAGACAGCGGTGCCGCAGGCGTTTCGAGCCGCCGGTAATTCTCGTTTTGCTGGATTTCATGAACTTGGCTTGCCGCCGGCCACGAGCGATCCAAGGGAAAAACGCAACTGGTGCCGTTTGGAACTGGATATATCTGTATCTCTTCAAGATCAATGTTAATTCATCGTATCGGCGCTCGTCGCTATCTTTGAATTGGAGAAGCGAGAGCGCGAACGTATTGGAAACGACGATGTCCACGGAGGTAAGGGAAAGTGGAGTTGCGAATTCACATTCTACGTGAATCCGATAAAGATCGATCGATAATACGATTAATTAAATCGTTGACGAAGTAATTCCCAGAAACTTCAATTCGTCCTTTCCGGGGCGGTTTTTTTTATATAACAACTGTAACTGGAGCACCCTGTCGGTGGGCAGCTCAGTGATAAATCAAAAAGGAAATCAGCAACTTGTTATTACGTGTGATTGCGCAGCCCCATTGCGTTTATGCTCGAGAAGTTTGACGATTCCGGCGTGAAGTTGCCTTGCGCACGACGACCAGCTTGATAGGCAGTGCGTTAGTGCCATAACTCTTCCACGCAACTGGTCTAATTAATTTCGTGCGCTTTGCAATCCTTTAAAAGTGTCTGCAACTATAATTTATGACCAGCTTACTTTCCTGTTATCCTATTTTCATGTGAAATCTGCAGAATCTTTTTCTTACGTCTACTCAATTCGATAGACAGTACCTACTATTCGAGGGGCAAAAAGGGAAAGGGAACCGAGCGATTCACGCGTACGATACGCGAAGCGTTTTCTGAAAGGAACGCAACCGTGCTACTTAGCGGAGTACATTACATCGGAGCATATACGCGATGTGCATTACAGATATGCAACACCTGAGCTGACGATACCCTAGCATAACCACGTACAGATGCTTCATCGATAGTGTACGAGAAATTAGGCAAAAACATTTACGATGATAGTTTTACGAGCGGCACCGATAACAGTAGATTGCAAGCAAACGCTCCACTTATCGTTTTCCTCCATGGCCGAATCGTGTACGGATTTTCATTCCGCTGACCGACATCCGCGCACGTTTGCGCAACAGTAGACCTGGAATATTCTGAAAACGAGAACGAACGGCGAAGGGCGAACCGTTCGAAAGGGAAATCGCACGCGAGGACCCCTCCCTTCCGCCCGAACGATCTCATGGCTTTTCCTGTTCTCCGCTCCACCCGGAGCACGACGTTATGAAAAACGATTCACGATCACGTACGCTCCCCAACGACATTTCTAACCGCGATGCCGAAGACTCCTTTCCATCTAGGGCATACGTACCGTTGGTGCTGTTTTATTAAGCGTGGGCAGCGGTGGTGAGTTAAGCCCCGCGAGCAAATCAACCGGCAAAATGAAGGAGGTAAAAAGTACACGGTGTTCATTGTTAAATCATTGTCTTCCCAGTACCTCGCTACGCTGATTCGTCAGCACGTTCGATCGTGAAGCGCGATACGAAAGTCCTGAATCAAACCTCCATTACACGAGGGAGCGTGCGTTTTATCGTATAACGCGTACAGGACACGTTGAACGCACGACAAAATCTGGAACGCTTCGCTCCTAAAGCAGTCGATGAATGGCTCTTGTGGCGATAACGAGTGCACGGAGCCGGATTCCCCGATGGACGATGTAACCGCGATTAAAAGTATCATTCTAAAGCATAAATTAAGTCATAGACCGACGTCGACAGACCTCGATCGGAACGCAGTCGAGCAAAACGTAAACGAACGATATTCCGTAATTCGCGTAAGGCAACCGAGATACGCGGACGTCAGCATGATCGGTTTAGATACATAAATTGTACCATGCTGCGCCGAGACCAGGGCGAAAAAAACTGATTCGCGTTCCGATCGAGTGACGTTTAACATCCCTTCGAATTGCGCACGCCCAAAATATCCTCATTGCGTTCGCGACTAAATTTGAAACAGCGTAATATACACTTGTTACATTTAGTGTAGCCTTCGACTGTGGTCAGTTACTTTTGCACGCGAAGTTTTCTTTAGCGCGGCACACATCCCCATGGATAAAAATGCTGTACATTACGTAAAGGAGGCAACACTTGAACAGTCGACGGCGTGGGTAGTAGATTTGAAAAAGAGTGTATCTGGAGAAAATGGTACTTGCGAGACCGTAATATGCATCGTGTAACATCGATTGCGTGTCCGTTCGTGCGTAACGTTCCAGGAGGTTTGTGCAAGTTTATATCCAAGGAGGTATGGGTTCTGCAGATACTTTAAGAACCTATCATTTACGTCGTAGCTAACTCTTGGTATCGATAAATGGTTTCGAGGTAGCAACGCGGTAGCTTTCCCGAAAATCTTTGCTGCAAGTGCTTCGTTTGTGTCTGAAATTTGTTTATTCATATAGTGTATTAAACAAGTATTGCACTCTCGCTTATTCTACATTTCATTTCAACGAAACATTCTTATCGACTACATCCGCGGCTCGTAGCTGTCGTGTATTGTCATTAAAATACACCAATTCCAAATAAATAAATAAATTATTTAATAAAATAGTAGGCGTGTAACAGTCGTCGAGTACGTGTCTCGTTTTACGTCTCATTTTCGTCATCCCTCTCTGTGACTGACGACTCGGTGACCGATTCGGTGGGCCATTTGCCAACAGTTGCAGCGGGATCCATAGTAGTCGGTGGATCGGTGATAACGATTGGCCCGAGGGGTTCGACTGTCTGGTCCTCATCCTTCGCGTTACTATCATCACTTTGATCTAAGCTTTGAGACGTTTGGCTAATTTCCGGCTTGACCAAGATCATGTGCGTATTCGTTTCCGAATCATTCTCGTTTATCGTCGGCGGAATCAATTCTGTCGACGGAACGATCGTTTTGATTTGACACTGGCGACCCATATAGCCGAGAGGGCAGACGCATCTGAAATGAAATTTTACAATTAATTTCTCTTGCTGCTGGTAATCGATCGGAAACAATCTCGCTGTCGATTGTCAAGAGCTTCACCTGTAATTGCCATCCTCCTTGGTCATGCTGATGCAAGTCGCGTTATTGCGACAGATTGCTGGATGTTCGTCGCAATAAGTCAGCTTCTCGTTGCACAGATCCCCCGCCCATCCAGGCTCGCATCGACACTCCCATGGTCGTTTGCAAGTCCCGCGGACACAGCCGGGGTAAGGGACGCATTCCGTGCAGTTCGGACCAGTCCAGCCTACGCGGCACCTACATGTACCTGGCCGACGACAGCCGCCGTGCTCTCGGCTGCATCCTTGCGAGCAAATCGCTGGACAAGCAAGAAACAGAGTCGAGACAAGCGGGCCAAGGTGGAAGCCCGGTTAAGCTCGGCGAAGGGACTTACGCGTTTGACAGAGGAGTCCGGTCCAGCCCGGCTCGCATCGGCATTCGAGCGGACCTTGGCATGTTCCGTGCACGCAGCCTGGCAGAACGGCACACTGCTTACACTTTGGTCCCTGCCAACCCAATCGACATCTGAAAGGAACGTTTCTTACAATAGACGTCCCTAAATTTTGTTTTCCGCAACTATCGCGCATCGCGGTTTACCTGCATTCACCGGGCTTTTCGCAATATCCCTGGCTCGGTAAACAGTCCGGGGCGCAGATCGGTTCGGAGCAGAACATCCCTTTCCATCCGGGATCGCAGGAGCATTCGAAGCTCACGTTACAGCTGAAAGTGGCAATTGCATCTCGTTAGTTTGTTCGTGGAGAAATCGGATAGAAATTAGGTTCGTCGTTGGTCGAGGTGAAATCGGTGTCAGATTCGTGGCTACGCGGTATTAAAATGAACGGAGTCAGTGGTTCGTTATTGGTAATCGTATCCCTTGTACTAGATCACATTTCCCAGAGAAATTAAGAGCCGAATCGAAAAGGGTTGTTTCAGTCTTACATCTGTTCTTACTTTGTTCGATCTGTCGAAGCATATTGGAGAAAGAAAAAAGAAAGAAAAATGCTCAAAGGATTACCTGCCATGCTGGCAGCCGGGTAGAGCTACACACTTGTCGCAAAGCTCGCCGTAGAAACCCAATTTGCAACGACATTCGCCTGGACGACGGCAGTAACCCTGAAGAGGGTCGCAACCCTTCCGACAAATTGGCACATCGCACAAATCGCCGGTCCATCCTAAGCGAAAAAGAACGCATAGATCGTCTGCTCCTTTTTGCTAAACTCTTTTTCGTCAGCTGTTCTTTTTTTATTACCTGGCAAGCACTTTACTTCTCCCGCCTCGTCGCAGACGTAGTGCGAGTTCGGGTGCTGAGAGGCTGGTATCTCGCAGGCTTGTTTCTTCCACTTGGGGACGTACCTAAGCGGGACGCGCATGAATTGTTTCAATAAAAGCAATAATAATTATGAAACGAAGAACGAAAGTATATTCCCTGTCGAGAGATTTAAGAAAGGAGGGAAGGGCGGTGGTGGAACCAAGCACACATAATTAGAGAGCACGGGGGAGATAAAATCGCGTCAATTAAAGCAGCAGAGTCGTGTGACACAATAGCCGAGCCCGGTGATCGCGCAACCACTTATTTCTCCCTACAATTACCTTTTTCCATTCTATCCCAGATTTTCCAACACTTTTCAATTAAATGGATATTACACTCGACAATCGTGTCTGACCTTAATCTAATTAAATTAACCCGTTCTGTTTCAGAGAGCGCAGAATTCCCTTCACAATTTTGACTATCGATTCACGCGAAGCGGATCCAAGTATAATCGGCGAGAATACCTGAGTCCGGTGGTGAGTCCGAATGGCAGCGCACCGATCCCGAAAGCCGCGGTCACAGCGACGGACGGTCCATTGTTCGATGTACCCAATTCTCCCGGACCGATCAGGAGGCTGAGGCAGACGAGCAGCAGTATCATCTTTGCTTGACTTCCGAGTCAAGACTGAGGACGACCGCCTCCAAGGCTTCGGCTTGGATAACGGAACCTTGTTCGAGGTCACGGCACACTTTTTCATTCGTGGTTGTCCCAGTGTTCCAGTGTGCGTGCACGTATGACACGTACGTGTACAGCGCCTCCTTCCTCCGACCGAAGAGCTCTCCCCCGTTGACTTTTTTGTCTGTTCATGCCGAGTTTATTATTCGCTCAGGAAAGTTCAATGCACCTCGCCGACTACGCGAGAAGAGGCATTCCCTGGTAGAGCTCGCGTTCACCGCGGCCAACAAAAGGAAACGGACGACGTTGCGGCAACTTTCTCGGGAGTACGCGTAATAATGTACAGCAATGATGGTATTCGGAATAATATTTCTGTAGAGCGGATTCCTCGATTCCCGCCGCGGAGAACAGTTTCCGGTCGGGCGATCCCTGGCCGACGGGTTACCGAGGAAACGTACGGTAGTCAGTATTTAAACGTCTTCAAATTTTCGCTCAGGAGTTTCCTCCAACGATTGCTAAAACTTGTCAAGATAATATTTCCCAAGTATCCTACCAAGCCTGTGTAACGGTATTTCATCTGTCTGTTCGGAGAAAATTCTCGAAATAGAAATCGCGTCGTGCATTTAAAGGATTCACTGGTAACGTCGAACGTCTCCTACATAATTCGGCGTGGGACCTTTCGATAGGGAGGATAGAACCTTTTGAATTGAATGGAAAAACCTGGGAACCCCTGTCACACGACTTTTATTCACGAACAAGGAGGTGGCCAGCGAACAGATGAGGGATTAGGGTTCTTGTTACTGGCGGGATCCAACAGTAAAACCCCCGGGGGCTGAAACTCGAGTTTCCACCTACGTATTCGTAAGCTTCGCGATCTAGAGAAAAAAGTGATACATAATGCAAACTCCTTTCTATAGTGGACTATTTTAGATTATCAAATAAGAGGTATCTCTAGAAGTAATTTATTCATATCTTAAAGAATATGTACAAGCTTCCGAGGTACTATTTACAAATAAATATACAGGCCGGTGCCACGAACGGCACCGTTCTTCTTTCTCGGTGATAGGAACTCTTTTACAGTCTGTTCGTTGCGCGTTGAGCAAGGAGATAATGTAGTCGGTACTCTATTACGTACAAAAATATCCGAAAATTTATACAACGTTTGCTTTCAAGTTTCGCTAGTTAGATCTTCTGTACATTCCATGGTAGACATTCACAGAGTTGCCATCTTTTCAGTCGCAGAATCGCAACTATCGTAAAGACTCTTTAACAAACTATTTCGCACGACAGCAAGTCGATGCGCTTCTTCAAATATACACATACGAGGACAATAAAATTTACATAGTTAACTAAACATTGCCACTTGGGAAATATACAACTGTATAGTTCCGAGTGGCGAACGGGATTGTCAGCAAAGTCGATAAGAGTAACGATAATTCAGCTCGTGTCTCCTCCGTTCAATAGAAGTCGCTCGTTTCACAGCAAGCATATCCCTGAGTTTGTCGTTTCTCGTCAATAGTTGGAGAACGTTTGCTAGCCCCTCGAGCGAAAGGGATTTCTCGTCAAACTTCTTCGGGCTCGACTGTCTTGGTGGTCTTTCTGCAGACCTTCGCCAATACGATGATAACTAGCAAAAGAACGGCGCAACCGCAGGCAGCGTAGATGTCCCATGGATACAGATCCTCGATGGTCCTCTCGATTCTTTTGGCCAGAACGATGCTAGGCCTGGTGTCCACTTCAATGGGAAAGCTACCCGGGCCGTCGTTGGAGGCAATCCTTACGAGGTATTTCGTTCCAGGAAGCAGAGAAATTTGCGCAGAATTGGAGTCGGCCACTTGATTTCCCATCAGACCGCCCGCCTCTTGCTCCCAGGAGACAACGTACGATTCGCTGTTACCTGAATCCTTGTCGATCCTGTCGTTGTAAGAGTTGCTGGTGGAAGGGGCGGTGTCGGTCTCCAGATCGTCGGAACGGTCGTCTTTCCTTCTGAAGAAGAACCTTCGGAATATTTCGTCGGAGATTTTCGAATCCTCTTGGCTCCGCCACTCGGCCAACACTTTTTCTCCGTACTTCTCCAAAAAGAATTGCCTCACACGGTTGTTGAACCGAACCTGCTCCAAAGATCTCTGCTCCTGCAATTGAGCCTGAACATCCTTCCAAGATATCGTTGCTTCGTACAACGGGCCCTCCTTCAAGGATTCCAACCTTGGAATCCACTCCTGCCAGCTGTAATGCTTCACACCGTCCTCCATGGCTACGATGATCCAGGTATCTGGTCTTAGATGCGGTATACGTTCTCCCGGATAGTATCCAGCCACTCTCCACTGTTTGTATAATTTCCTCATCACAACAGCCACGTCGAATCTGTCGAGCTCTACGGGTGCTTTCTTGGGGGCTGGTAACGCGGACGGCAGGTACTTTTCTTCTACTCTGGCCTTCCGGAAGCTGCAAGCTGTTTCGCATGCTGGGCACTGCAATGAAAACAAATCGTTATTATATATGTGCTTTTTGGCATTACTTCAAAGTGGTGGTTGTATGCGAAAATTTTCACGCGCGATATCTACTTCAATGCATTTTAACGGAATTTCCGATCTCCCGAAAAGAGGCATCTTTTGTCTAATAGAAACCGTAGCACGTACAGATTTTAGCGAACATTCCTCTTCGCTGAACCTTCGTCTTAAGCGTTCGTAACGTAGCATTCCCATTCCTACAAATATTTGAAAAGATCTATATCTCCACGGACGTTGATACACGGGGCGTTTAATCTCGCACAGCGTACGGCAAAGAAGACCGGCCTTCCGTGAAAATCGTCAGGTAGCCGTTTCTATGGATTTCCCCAGCTTCTAGATCTTTGCGCCAGAGCTCCCTTTATCGTAGAACCCCCGTTTTCTTCTCGGCTCGTTGGCCGCCTTATATTTCTTGCTTTCTTTTCTTACCTTTGAAAATTCAAAAGTTAACCCCGGCGTAAGAGGTTTCCCTCGCGCTTCGTCGATCCGAATTTTCCGCCGATTCGATACGGTTGAACAGGGGGTGTTACCCCGGCCCCAACGAAATACATACTCGGAAATCGGAAAGCTTTGAATTCTGCTAAACGCGTTTATCCGTAGAAATTTTCCGAACGCTACAACCCCAAATAAACTATTTTACATCCCCCGCTGCCTTCTATGGAAAAGTCTTTCGTTTGCTAATCGAAAAGGATGCTCTATCCGTGAATTTACTTACATGCAGAGACTGGTCGCCCTCGCAAATGGATCTTGTCTGCTCCCACTGGTTCTCGAGAGCCTCGCAGTACTGCCAGCACTGCAACATAGGAGAAAAAAAATTATACGTAAAAGAAGCGAGCCCGGCACGGGGAAGTTTTCTGTGCTGAACAAAAAGCTCTTGCACGCACGGGTAAAAAGGACGACGGCGCACGAGGGGGATGAAGAGGGACAAGGCGGCCGAGGAACGTGAAGGAGGAAGGGAAAAATAAGAAGCATCGGCCTGGACCGTTGAATCTAGCGATTTAAGTGGCCACAGACAGAGGACCGAGGGAGGAAGAGGGTACGACCAGAAACGGTAGAAAAAGAAGGAATGACAAGGGAGTAGAATTGAGAGAAAGAGACGGAGACAGAAAAAGGAAAAGGGGGAGAGGCCGAATTAGCTCCAACCTGTTTCAGGCATAACAGGCACCGTAGTTGTTGTCTTCATATTTATCGAGGTACCGTCTCTCGTGGAGCCCTGTTTACGGATCCTTTTTTTCATCTCCTCTCTTAGAAGAGGCCCCTCTCCTTTATCTTCTCTCCTCGATTATCCTTCATCACGATGCGTTCCTTCTAAGTCCGGTTGCTTCGTAGAAACGCTTCGTAGGTCCCCCCTTTCGCGCTAATGACGCCACCAAAAAAGTAACATCAGCGTCTTCCAACAGCTTCGCGAGAGAATTCCTCTGGATCGTTCCCTTTTTCCTTTTGCTGGTCTTTCGTTCTTTCGCGTAAACCGGACGAGCGGAAGGTCCGTTAGATATTACGTTTTCATCGTCGCAGTGTCCCTCAATTGAATGGCAGAATGGGGAGGGTGATCGATAATGAATGAAGCGATGACGGCGTTCATGGGTCTCTTCTGTTTCGTCTACTCCACTTTGCTATGTCTCCGTCATCGATTTCTTCGACGCGGGGATGATGATTTTTATAACCCGTTGCTGTTGAAGATCAGCTAGATGTATCGCCGAACATCAAAGCGACGATACGTTTAGGAGCAGCGTGCGCAACCTGACAGCAATTTAAAACATTATCCCCTCGTTTCCAAATGGGCCATCAGCCGGGGCTCTCCCTTCACGGCCGATCGTACGCGTTGAAACAATTATCATTGGCAATGGGGAAGGTCCGAAGCGAGCGCAACCATTCTCCCTTCGGCAGAGTAATCGTCCCTATCCAGGCGTAACACTCTCCGAGGGGATACTTCGCGCCCAGCCTTCGTTAAACCATCTCCGCGTGCCCGCCTCTTTTGAAAATCGTTACTTTAATCTGTCCCGGAGTAAACGATTCTCGAGGAACTCTCCTGTATCGTGCATAAATATGAATGGATCATCGTTATCTTCGTCCCCTATTGTCCACGATTCATCCTCGACGATATCCAACCTATGTATAGCCTGCGTGTGTACGTGCATCTGGCATATTCGTGCACAGTCAGAGGTTCCCCTTGTGGGTGTGCGCAAGCAAGATGGCATCGATTTTCCCGAAATTAATGGACACCCCCCGGTACACGAAATGAGCAACGCCCCGCACGCACACGTAGACATTCGACGCATTGTGCTTGAGTTAATCGTGATTCCCATCTGTCCATCTGCAACGGATCTACGCGGAGAGGGGTGGTGTCTCCGTGTGCCGGGGAACACCAGGGACCACCATGATTTTCCACGGCACCCCGTAAAACCGATGTGGAAGATTTATCGCCGTGCCGCTGGAGCTCCGGCCCTGTATCGAATTTCCTGACGATCGAATCGTCACCTAGCGTCTTTCGTTTTACACCGAGAAATTTTTCTCAGACATTTCGAAACGAGGATTGTTGTCTTTTCGAACTAATTCCTGAACAGTACGTGCCGTTGGGCGCTTCGGGAAACAGCCTCTGAACGATTGGGAAAGGGGGTCATGTTAATGTTGAGGGTTTCGTGTTGGTTGCAAGCAGGTTTAGGATTTCTGTGACGAGACTCGATCGATTCGATCTCAGGCAAAGCTTTCCATTTAGCGTTGCGAATTTAGCGTTGAAAGGAACGTCAAACGAGAACAATGTCCCGAAACCTCGAGAGACTACGATGCATAATAAATTATTTCAATTACCAAGCTGCAAGTGGTTTGCTGATGTCCCGAGTACCAATCGCACGATCCATCAGCAGTGTGCTTCCTTAAGCACTGCGATCTGCACTGAGCAATCCTGATCACCGGTCCAAGATCCAGTCCGGCGACGAGAGTAGTGCACCAGGTGAGAAACAAAAGCCACGAGAATTCCATGACTGAAGTCACACTTTCCTTTCGTATAGGTTCACCCACTTCCACTATATTTTGTGCGTGCACAAATCTCGTTTGGAGAACACTCGTTTATTTGTGCGTAAAAATAATAGAGCTCTCGTACATACGAACAGCTGAATGGATACGAGCGAAACGTGTCGTACGTGGGAAACGAACAGGCACGTAGGTCCAAGTACCTTCGAAATTTCAAGCCGACTGCGACCCTTCCGAGGTAGGTGGTTCCTTATGTAGCCACGCTCCCCACCGCTGTGCTTTAGCTCGTCCCTACCCCTTAAAGGGAGCGTAGCATCCCTTGCAATTATCCGTGGGTCGGAACCGTCCCTAGGCATATGGTCCATCATCGCGCTGCATCATTCTGCCCGAATTGTTTCGCTGCCGCAAAAGTAGGCTAAACTGAACAGTGTTGCGATTTTCTGTTTTTCACTTCAATTACATCCCAACTGGGATAAGTCATGTTCAGTGAGAATCGCAGGGTGGAGTTTTCTTTAAAAATATATCCCTCTAACAATTTTCTCGTTACGAAATGTCGCGATCAGAATATGCTTGCGGACAAAGATAATTCTCAACTAGAACCGTCTCCCCAAAAAAAAAGAACGGAGGCTTCCCGGCTGCAAGGAAACAGATAATCATCCGTCGTGACGACAAAGAAAAGAGGGGACGTTCGAAATCCTCCGAGTGTCCAGAAAAATTTGGTCGTAATTAGTTGGTATCCGCCCAGATAGCGGCACAACAATGATTCCCTTCCTGGTTCCCCGTCCACCTAGGACGGTGTCGGATGATCGCGATTCGAGGGTGGTTCGGTATCAAAGATCTAATATCGTTTTCCTCTCGCAGGTACACGATATCGTCCCACCCACCGCCTCCGTCCGGCGACATTAAAAAGAATAAGAAATGGAACGCGAAGGAAGGGGCGGAGAAGGTACACGGAGTCGTGCAACGAAGAACGGAGAGAGAGAGAGGGAACGAAGGGCCGAGTGAAAAAGAGAAGGACGTAGAACGTATTCACCGGAAGTCGGTGGTTCTCCCTGGGTGCTCTACGATACACGTCACAATGCACGGGATGTGTACAAATAAGGGTATTTGTCTGGCAGTCCGATTGTACGCTGAAATATACGATGACGTTAAAAGGGCCGAGTTGCAACCCTCGCGCGCGAGCTCGCCTGTGAAACGCGCTGGTCCGCGCCCCACGCTCGCTCGTTTGCGCCGGTTGCCAATAGAAAAAGGCCCACGAATAGAACTATTCATCTAGGTAGCTTTTAGGGGTGGCGCTCCGGCACAGGATCTTTCTTCAATAAAGAGTGACATATTATTGTGCTGAGGGTTTTTCTCACACCTGGCCAGCACGGCGAGCAAGCCGAGCGTTACGGCGTTCCACATTTTACTACTCTGTCAAAGGCTGCTGGTTCTCTTCAGTCGTGAAATTGCTTCTAATGGAATACTACTGTCTACTTTGACCTATCTTGGCTCAGAGTTCGTGTTCACTGTTAAACAGTAGCTGCTCAATCGCTGCGGCGAATAGTTTCGTTATAGGAGCCGCGATTAATCAAGCGCTTCTCCTCGTTCTTCTCCTATGGATCAAACGTTTATGGTCGATCACCGCTGCATACATGCTAAAATGTATTCGACACGCGTCGCTCGTGAATCTAGAAATTCATCTAAAGCATTCGAGGGGCTTTTACTCCTCTCCGGATCATCATCGCTATTTTTCTATCTCTATTCAGAGGAAATATTCCGTACACGTTTCGGCTCGTGACATCGATCGATTCGATAATTCGGAGGTGCCGCGATAGTTTGTCCGATTAGAATGTGGAAATGTTCCTGTACCGTTTTCCCTTATTACATCCGCTTCGCTTTCTTAGGGTGGACAAATATTTCCATGAAATCTCGAGTGTTCCTTTTCAGCATCCAGAAACCACTGAACAAACAATTTTGCAGCTTATTACATTGCCAGCGCAATGGAAGCGGAAACGCATTCAAAGATCTTCGCATCAACACAGACGCTGCTGTCCGAATATGTTTGAGGGAGGACAGCATCCGAATCTTATAAACTGGCCATCCTCCTCGTAACCAAAGTTTCGCCAGAGATTTTTTCGTCGAAGTGTTTTTATAGGACCCATAATCGTGCTAACACCTTTTCCCCGAAGGTAGACCACCGACCGACCTTTCCAGCCAAGGATTGTATCGCTCTTTAGCATCTCCCGCGCGATCCTTTGTATCAGTTCAGTCGCGTACCTTCCTGAGCATTGTTTATCAGACGTAATCCCCCGTGCCAAGGATTACGTGAGTTTCGATTTCCCGATAGATTCCGTTGCCGGAACCTGAACACGGCCGGCTGCGTTTTATGCTTTTATAGAGGGAATTCGTGTTGGTGCCGCGGACGCGTTCGTCGTGGTCAAAGTTTCAGATCGTATCCTCGCTTCTGTCATCGAGTTTCGTAAAGAAAGATTGTCCTTTGACGTAATAGAATAAAATTGTATAGATCGGGTGTAATCCGTGCTTCCTCCCCATTCTTCCAGGAGGAAATGATAAAAGGGAGAATTACAGTTGCATTACTATGCGGAGATCCGGATTTCACAGTAGCCGGATCGAGGCGCGAAAGCGTTCAAAGGGAATGTTTGCCGATCGGATTGTGAAACGTCGGTGCGCGTGAACTCGGCTTATCTGTCCTAGAAAAATATTGCACCTCGTTTCGTTCAGCTTGCTTGCCGTTTTTAATCCCTGCATACGCTCGGGGAATATTTTTCTAAAATATTATTTTAACGTACGCGTGCTCGGGTTTTCCGGGCGAAATTCCCTTAACATCTCTCTTCGTTCAGATTCATCGATCAGCGGGGCCGGACCGAATTCCCGATCTTCCAGTCAAGTTGACGCCGACAAGCGTAACCTAATTTCAATCGTACCGCGAAACTGCGGAGAATTATCTCGAAGGAACACCTTGCCGTCACTCCACCTTTCTTTACGAGGCGAGAAATCGCGTCCGATCGCTTCACAGACGCGACAAAGCAGAAAATTTGGGCCGTTGCCTTGTTCTGCTTCCAGCAGCGTTGGTGGGGTCTCGAGAAAGACGCTTTCAAAGCCGTTTCTCGCGTCAAATGTGCCGGCGACAAATTTTCATTGTCACCGGGCAGCATTAGTGCTAGCTTTCCCCGTCAGACGGGAACCCATGCAGACGGAGGAAGAAGATTCCTTCGTACGAATCCCTGCAGGAGGACAGGTGGTGACCAGAAGATTTCCGAATCGCTATTGAGCATTTAGCCGTCTAGTTTACCTCTCCGGGGGCTGGGTATACACTAATATCTCAGCCTGACAAATTTTCCACACCAAAATTTATAGCTTTAGACCGTAGCTGCCGTGCAGCCTGATCTCTGGCTACTCATTGTTAAAGGTCTTTTCCGGCGTTGCATAATTGCATTTCGATCGAATCGGATGAACACGGCTGTACAATTTGACGTCGATCACATGCTTTTCAGACGCAATTCTCGGTAGATTTGACTGGCGCGTGTTATCTAAGTAATTAAGCGCTCGGAGTCACCCTCGACCGGCGGGGGCGAAGATTCTTGCGCCCTTCGTAAATCACACGAAAGCCGACAGCGCCGCTCGGTTTTACGAGAGCAGTAACTTCGAAACGAAATTTTCGGGTTGATTTGGAACCGTCAGAGGCGCAAGAAAGACTGTACCAATACCGACGCGCTATTGCTCCATTGTAAATCAAAGGGCTTTTCATTTGGAAGCGACAGCGTCGAGCTTTGTCCCGTATTTATAGGGCTAGGGGACGACAGTCACCGCTGCGCAAGGTTTTCTCGTCAACGCGACGGTAGCAATTATCCAATTTACTGCGGCTGACTTTCGGTCGAAGTGAAAACTGTTGGTCGACCGCCACTTTTTGCAGTCTCACCCTGTGAGGGACATTGTTATATGATCACTCCCTCCGAGACCCTCCGGACTGCCACAGATTTCCCTGACTCCCTGTGGCCAAATTCTGGTTGACCGTAATAAAACCTAAACCTTTCGTAGCTTTCTCCAAGGGACCAAACGTCTGCCTTTCGGAACGGCCGCTTTCATTTTTTAAGTTCTCTCGAATCTAAAATTGCCCGAAAATTCAGCCAGCTCGATGCGTCCAGAGTTGTTTTTTTTTAATACATGTGGTTCCACCAGTGTTCACCCCTTTCAGATCTGAATAGGCCCGTGTCCCAGATGCATGTTTCACGTCGCAATGGTAGAACCGCAGGCGTGTATCGATCCCGACTCGGTAATTGCCGTCGAAAGAAGCGATCTTCTATTGTGGCTTGCAAGGAGCAAGCGAAATCTTTAAAAACGGTGTCGATTCTGACCGCAATCAAGGGTACGGCGTTTAAAGCGGCGAAAATTGGCCCAGCCTGGTCGCCGTCATTATGCTTTGTCTTCCAACATTCATAATTCCTAAATAACAGTGTTGGGGCAGAGCTCTGTAGGCGTTTAGCATATTTTATATAGACGAAGAGTAATCGTAACCTTCGCACTTTTTACTTTTATCAAATAATAGGTAATGAACCATGCAAGAAATTTTAAGTCCAAATTGGATACCAAATCTCTAGCCTCTCTGCTCGGAAATTTGTATTTTTAATTAAATTAAGATGAAATAGTAGGTTGATAGTTAAGGGTTAGCGGGAAAGCAATCGCGAAGCTTGAAATTCTTCCCCACTGAGCGACGGTGCGGGTATCGCATTGAATATTCGAATAAAAATTATGAAATTCCCGGAGAAAAATGTAGCGAGCGGAGCGGAGAGCAATTTTCGAGCAATCTCGTGGCGGGCCAACTGCTCCAGCACCCCGCCTTCCATTTTTGTGCCGAGGATTTTGTAGAAAATAATGGACCGTGCTGCCCATCGGCGACCATATGGTCGCGTGGTGGAGAATAGGGACGTCCAGTGGTCGAGTGGCGAAAATTCACGGCCACTTTGACCTACACCGACGCTTCTGCTCTCTTCCGGATGATGGATCGCGGGTGATCCGTTCTTTTGAATTTCTTTAACGTTGGAGAATTCACTCGTGTCTGGCCCTCTGCTCTGAGCACTCTAATTTTTCCCATTTACCGAATGTCACGGAAATTTTCCGCACAGGAGTTGCGGCTTGATTTCGTTCATCGACAGTTTGAAACGATGATTTCGGTGACACGACTATACCTTCTCATATCACTAACAGCTAAAATAATTGTGAATTATTTTTGCTATCGTTGTTGGTCGAACCCCGCCAGCCTCCCGTGATCGATCGATCCTGAGAGGGTGGCCCGATGCTTCGAAGCTATTATAGCGAATGATCGATAGCTTCCAAGCAGGTAATGCTCTTCTGTAAAACTTTGGACGCCGAAATTGTTCATCGGCAATTGCACTTCGACATCGAACTATTAAGCCTCGAGATACTCGAAACAACTCAGACCGCCCCATCTGCCACGATTCTTCTACTATACATACACCCGCATCAAACAACTGGTCCAGGTATTTCCAGACAGAGTGAATGAGCTTAGTTTCCGCTTTGAAGGTTGGTCGAATCTATCGCCGGATCGAAACGGGGCGGCCGCTTCGTTTTTCTCCAACTCTGCAATATCTTCGACGGGGGCGGCCCGCCTTCGAGGCGTGCGTTTTCCTCGAGATAAGTCTGGCTCGCGTGCCATATGTCGACGATCCCGAAAAGCGTTTTCCGATTTCTCGCGCGCGCCACAGATGGCCGGGCATCCTTCTCCAGAATCTGGAAATCCTCAACGCACTCCGCACAGAATTTCCTGCAGCTGACTCTTTTAGGGCGAAGCGTCAGGAATATTTATCGAGTGTCCTCTGTACCCTAGGGGTCCTCGATAAGAGTTCGGCTCTTCGTTGGAGTAGCAGCACGCCACTTTTTCAGTTCCTCCGAGCTAGGGGTCACAGGTCAACGAATACTCCAGGGAGGACTTAAAATTCGTCCACGATCTTCTTAACGGAAATCGTGCTCCCTGCTCTGCCGTTTCGAACGAATTCATTTTTATTAGAAGTTTTTATTGGAATGTTGGAGATTGTCTGGTGCTAACTCAGGCGGAGAGAAGGGAAGAGACGCGTTGCATGTTGGATTGCACAGGGTTTCTTTAGTCGAAGCCGAAGCCACTTTTGTGTATCTAACAAATTAGAAGCTCTCGAGCGGACAATAAACATTTTTATTTATTTTCTTCCCTTCGTTAATGCCTGCGCGCTTGGAACCCCGACATTAGCAGAGCTTCGACAATTAATTGGCCGTTATTGCCGGGGTATGCCGTTTCACGTAGGCACGAGCGGCTGGTGAAATTCTTAGGAATCCGTAAATCGCACGGGGTTACGCGGCAAGGTAAAAATTCTGGCTAACGAGTGAACGTTTATTATAAATCATAAATATAATTACGTTTGGAGTTGCTATGCCGGCTCGTTAGGTCGCGGAATACCGTGTCGCGTCGCTTTTTTTAGACTTCCCGCGGCTATAAAGGATTCCCGAGGCTATCTAGTCGTGACAGAAGATAGACGATCATAGAAAACAATTTCGATACAGGATCGGAGTTTACTGCATTAATCACGTATCGAGGGTACTTAAATCATGATGCGGCTACTCATGAATTGTAATTGCCCAGGAAGGGAAATATTTCAAAAAGCGGTTTCTCGAAACGCGTAAGAAGAAGGCCGACGAACGATGCCTTTCAAGCCCCCCAAAAAAAGGGGCCGACCGTTCACACAATCGAAGATGCGCATGCAACTCGAAGAGATTTTCCATCACCCCTTAAACCAATCCTAGAACCACGAAGCTCGGAAGAAAGAAACTTTTAAATCTATTATATACATACGTTCGAAGCTTGATCATGATCACGGTTTTCGGGGAAAGGGTCTGCGATGAAAGGAAAAGGAAGAAAGGGGAATCCAGTTGGGCGGTAGAGGCAGAGGTAGAAAGGGGAGCGAAAGAGACGGAGCATCATCGGTCGTAGGCTCGGAGGGCCAGGTTGCAGGTAGACAAGCGGACCCCTTAAATCGCCCAAGAAATAAGGGGGCACGTAATATACTTTGAGAGCGGCGCGTAACGTCCTTCTACGGTCCTCTTGTCCCGCGGCCTTAATGGAACGTACAACAGGGAATGTAATTAAACACGGAGATTGCGTATAATTCGGGTTAATCACGAAACTCGTAGCATCCTTCGTGTACAGCGTGGAGCAAATCGCTGGTAGAATCTTAACAAAATGGGACACCTGTTTGGAGGTTTGTTGAAGAGCATGTAACGGGATTACGAATCTTTTGTCTGAAGCAATCTGTTCCGTTTTTGGAAATGGTTCCAAAAGATTCGCGTCTATCGCGGTGTGAAATCGTTAAGAGTTTGGAGGTTCCGTTACGGTTCACGGAGTGAAACGTGGTTCTTTTCACTTTGCGCGCGGTGCATCACGGAAACTCGGCACGTTCCATAATAATAGATGCAAGGCCGACGAAAACGGTCGCGGTAGAAACTATGAGCACGCCGAGGAATAATAAAGTGGAAGGTACGCCTTCGTGGAAGGTCCTTATCTCGGAAACGTTCATCTTCTCCCGAAGTAGCAACGAAACGGGGATACTTAATATGCCGGGACACGTTATCAGAATATTAATATACGTGCCCTATTCGTTTTTGCTGGATCCGAAAGACCCTCGTGCCACGCTGGGTGACAATCGATCGTCGGACGTAAGAAACATGGAACGAGAAAAAGCGGCGCGCTGTTTCGAATGTAAGAGGACACTTCCTGATACACGCCGGTGATAATTCTTCCCGACGTCGTCGCTTCGGGATAGACATCTTCGTGTCCCGAGGACATCTTCGAATTTCAAACTTTGCCCTCGCCACTACTGTTCGGCTAGTCTCCGTTTACGAGATTGAACGGGACGAGTGCGCGTTTCCGTTTCTGGATTTTTGCTTACGCTCAATTGCGTGGTGCGTTATGTAGACTGGAAGGAACGAGATCTTGCCTGCCACGAAGTGAAAACGGGTGAGCGTAAAGGCATCGGTTCTATCCGTGTGAACCCTTAAACCTGAACTTAAAAAAGTGCTGGCTAGTAGCCGCTGATGACTATGTACTGTGACGATAATTACGCGTCACTTAAAGTTCTCTCGGGGCGACACACTTTTCCTTAAATAATCTTCCACTTCGAGAGAGCTTCGAGAACGTCGAGGAGCTTCTTTCTCCCGAGAGTGCTCGAGTACCCCTCAGCTTCGTTTCGTAAGAGCGTGCAGGCTGCAAGTCATTTGGTCGAACTGTGATCCGTCAGACGGCATACGATACGATAACGTGCAGCGACGGCTGCCGAATCCAAGAACACAGGGACGTATGGTTGTTCTCATACGTAGTCGGAACGACAGCGCTCGTCGTTCTACCGCGCCGGAGACTTCAATGCGTGCGTCGAGACTGCGGTAGGGCTTGCCGAAACGGCGCCGCACCGCGTAAAGAATACGTTCAAATCTGCTTTCACGAATTTATTAACACATAGAAGAATCCTTCTTGCAAAAGTGTCCTGCATCATTTTGCTAAATCAGTACATTCTCAAACAATTCGAATTTCTACGCGGACGAATACTAATCGCAACTCTAATCGCATTCGCTTGTGCAGCCTATATCGCGTCCTCTCGCTTCGACGAGCAACGTTTCCTTGGAATAATGTATAATCCAAGGAAACGAAGATGCTGGCTGAGCAAAGACGAGCCAGCTGCTCGCGGATAAAACTGATAGAGCTGAATTACGAAAGGTCGCCGAGAGCATGGACGAAAATCTCACGCGGTCAGCGTTGATGGTTGCTCGTTGTTATTTGTCGAGTTCGCCTGCTCCGTGCTCTTGTCTTCGGTCCGATCTGTCGCCTCGACCACCGCCGTTTCCTCGTCCCTTTTCAGGTCCACGTAATAAACGTACCTTGCCGCGTAGCAGAGCAACAGCATCTCGATTAGCATCAGGGCATTGTAGGTAACTGAAATCGGGCAGAAGAGAGTAGCAACGCCTGTTCCTTTATCTGAACGCGCGTATGGAAATGATATTACGGGAGTCCCGTGTTCTTTCATCGTGCTTTACGTGATCCCCGATCGCGTGCATAGTTTGCTACATTCTTTACTTCATTCGGGAATTATAAATGGAGATTACCATTGGCATAAATTTGCGGCGTGATTGGCGGATTGCATGGGAACAGACCCGTTTGCGGCAGACTCTTCACGATTAACCCCTGCAGCTTCGAAAACAACAGTACCATCTGGGATACAGCGGCCCTGCGGTGAAGTTTCGCCTCTGGGAAATGGACAGCAGGTCAGAAGCTTATATATCCATTAACGCTATAAGGGCGGGGAACAATAAGGTTTTCCAGGGTCCTGAAAATTGTTTCCTGTTGCGCGTTATTTGTGTGGTCCCTCGTGGGATAATTGCTATCATCGCTAAGAAGGAGCCATTCCTTTCCCATTTTCGTTTCCATTCAAACTATTATACTTCTCTTTTTTCTTTCACGGAGGAAACAAGTTTTGTAAAATCTAATTTAGCGTCGAAGCGTTCGCTATGCTGACCGATATTCCGTCTGAATTAAGAACGCGAGAGTTTTTACCTGGTGCTACTTCCTGCAGGCTCTTCACAGTTATAGTCAGCCCGTATATTCCCAGCAGAATGCTGGCTACTGAGAACAGTTGCAAATAGATACCGTATTGTGTCACAAGATTGGACTCCATGGTCGACGTGATGAGGAATATGCAATAAGTCGATCCCTGGAACCGATTAAACATATCTAGTCAATATCCGCCCGTAGTTGTTTTTTGTACGTATATCTATGCTCCGTATTTCCTGGGAAAAGATGATAGCGAGCATAAAAATTGACAATTTACGTAGAAAAGGCGGCTGTATAAAAAGCGTCGAGGCAGAGAAAAAAAAAAGCAATAACCTGGATAATAGGAAGCTGTAGAACTAGCAACCGGAGCCTGGACAAATTGGCGTCGGTCATTTCCAGTTTCGGGAAGGGCAGACAGGGCCAGCAGCAACAAGGGCCCACTCTCAGCATTAATGGTGGCGACTTCGAGACATTTTTGCGGCCTACGTAGACCATCGAAAGATACAGTCGATACAGGCACGTCGTTAGAAATATTTGAGTCACAGCCTCCGACAACAGCTGAGTCCTAAAAATGATCGAGCGATCGTCAGTGCCAGCAGAATCCAAATACGGTCCACGTATAATTTCAAATATCATTCGTATGCACGGATATGCGGAAAACTGTTTTCCATCCACTGCAGTCCGTTCGCGATGGGGATTCTATTTCATCTCGGAAGGGAAAAAATTACGTCCGGGACATGTAGAAAATATCAATCGACAGCGGACGGAATGGAATTTCCGTGTAGCTGTCCAAGCCTCGTCCGCGTTATCGAAGGGACACATCGAATTTTCGACATCGACGACGCAGGTGTGGCAAGGCCTGCGGACTGGGATATTATCTCGGAAAATCGAGATCATCGGATGCTCCTCTAGCTCGTCCTCGTTAACAATTTCTCAAACGGGCTGTCCTCTTGTTTCTGCTCACGTCTCGACCCTATCTTTGCATCCCCTAAGCGCATTTCCTGGTTTGTTTCACGGCCGATACCGATCAGGGGCTTGTGTTTAACTTTGGGGGAATATCAACGCGCACTCTTTTCCTGTCTACCATCTTTAGTACTTCGGTGAGATATCTTATGGCGAAAGGGACAGTATTTCGTGAATGAACTGGTTCACCTTGGTATTCCCATTGCTGTAAGGCTGCACACACTGGCAATCGGGTATACCCAAAGGATCACGATGCAGTTGGCCTTATAGGACCTCGTCTCTTTTTGATAAAAAATATTGTGGCAAGCGTCTACGGCGAAGTATAATGTCAGGGTGGAGAATATCGCTCCGCAGCTCAATAAACCTATGCCAAACGTGCCCAACCCTAAAAAAGAAGAAGAATATTGTTGGCTTAAGTGATTATCCACCGTACTCCATCCGGGAGGCGAACAACGAATTTCCCAGGTATCCAAAGAATCATCCGCCGTACCTGGAAACATTGTACTAAGAGTGTTTGTTAGCTACTGCTTATTTGCAAAGCGATATTGATTATCGCAACATGTTACACCTGGAGCGTATCTTTATACGGAAGCCACGATAACCACTAACTCTGTTAAAAAGTAGAGGTGAACGCCATGGAAGTTAAATAAGGATGCGTATGAAGCGTCGGATATATTACTATCAAGATTGGTTTTTAAAAAAGCATGGAATAAAATTGGCATTGCGACAAAGGTTGCGATCGATCGATACTTCATTATATTTGTGCTTAGATACATGATTGTTCGTACACGCTTTTTCTTTGATCGCTGTCTTGCATCATAAGCGTTGAGAAACGTAGAGATAGAAAAACGACGTGCAACCAATCGGATAGTATATCTCATTTCTGCAAAAAGGAATCTAAGTAATTGCACTCTATTACAAAACATATATATTTGCATAATTTTCTTTTGTAAAACTTGGATCGCAGTGTACACGCATCAAACGAAGCGCCTGTAACGATCTTCGGGTAAAACTTTCACCGAGGCGTTTACCTCTGCGCATGCTCCATTGATCGGAGCACGCGAAATCAAACGAAATGCCAGGCATTCCAGCTCTACTTCAGTAAGTAAGGCTCGGGAAAATATTGTTTTCTATTCCTATAATCAAAATTAGACATTTCCAAGAGCTTGATGGTGGGGTGGTAACAATTAAAATTATAATTTACTCATTGCCGATTGCTAAACCAGCAGGTTCGCGTTATGCTCTCGAACGTTGCCTACTTTACTTTCTTATGTCATAACTATAATTGAGAATATGTATTCCACTTCGGCTTTTGCAAGCTTTCTTTATGCGCAATGAAATCAAATCGATGCACGCGCGGAAGTGGATGTAGGCGACGAGTTGATACGAAACTCGACAATGTCGATGACACGAAGGGTTGACATTTAATCAGAGTAGCATAGCGGAACAGACTTGTAATTAACGAACGATCGGCATCGCTTAAAGAGAAACTTACTTTCTATGTGTTCTATCGCAGATGGCACGTAGTTATAGTTGCAGCTGAGATTTCTGAAGGCGTTCTCCAAACTTTCGAATTCGATCTCCATCGTGGAAACGCAGGAACAGCAGCGCAATTTCGAGAAGCGCCTTCGTTTCTTCTTTCTTCGAAACGAACTGGTGGTCTTGGACGCTTTGAAAACGACAGCGGGGGCGGGGGGGGGGGGGGCGGCTGGTGAATAGTGAGAGTGAGTCCCCACTTTAATCAGCGTTAGATCATATTCACGCAACGAACCACCGTAAGAGATAATACTATCACGATTGCGGTAGTATGTTATTAATATTTGTTATCCCTCCTCTTAGCGATGTCTCGCCGCAATCGTTCTTTCGTTCTTCCATATTCCAGACTCGGTGGTATATGATGCATTCTCGAAATGAAGAGTCTCTTGTTAACGAAGAAATATTTCTTCATTTTTTTGAGTGGATGGTACATTCAGATATGCGTCGATCTGTACCAAACGGCCAGAGGAAACGAGCTCTCGTGGTAACTCACCGATGAACGATGTACCTGTATCTACCTGCACGGACGAGGTATAGAAATTCTTATATCTGATCTGTGCCTGTACCCTCGTCCGGGCCTACCTGTATCCGTGGAGCTTGTACCTGTAGAAGATAATGAAGTGCTGGTCGTAATTGAAACACTTTACAATTATTCAACGATAGTGTCCTACTTATTCGAGAAATTGATTTCCTTCTTCAGCCAGCGCAAATTAAACGAACAAAATTTCTCCTTTCGGTGAAACCCGACTGCGCGCGCTTTGCCTTCTTAATCTCTCCTGTGAAAATATTGATAGACTTTTCTCCCAGAATCGTAGGGACTTGATGAATGGTACACGTTATCATAGATGCGCGTGCAATAATTAATTGCGAACGCACGCTCGTCAAGAATCGAAATCACGCGTGACCGATTTCGCCAGTACTTTCTTCTTCCTTGAACTTGAACGCTCCAGCCCGGCTTTCTATTCTGCGTCGATCGCGCGAAGAAAGCGCGTGCATTGGCGGACAATCGCGGATGCTGCGAAAGGTACCAAAATCCAAGGGATAGGATAAGCGACGAGTTCATCTGCAGCGTGGGGATGAACGGATCGTCCGGTTCACGTGTATGAAAACAGCCGTGGCGAAAAAAGTGGTTAAAGGTAGGAAGATAGACAGATAGACGGATAGAGAGGGGAAAGAAGAGAGGGAGAGGGGTCGAAAGTAGGCCTTAGTCGTTCAGTCAGTAGTCAACTGCGTCCCCAAACGATTGGTTGTCGGAATGGTAAGCTTCCCAGTGCTACTTCAATAAGTTCTTCGTGCCAGATTCTTTCATTTTTTGTGGAAATTTTAATTATCCATTATTCATCGTCGATGCAGCTTAAAGAAAAGCGTAGAGTTTTAGTTGAGCGATGCTGCTACCGCATCACCCCAATTTGTACCAGCTACCCGACCGCTTAAAAACATTTAAACTGTGTCAATTACTTTTTAGTTGTACTTCACACGTATTCGCTTGATATAGAACCGTGGCTTAAAAAGGGGAAGGAACTTTTACGAGAATTGCAAACGTGAGCATCGAACAATCAGCGAGTTCCGGCTAATGCGTGATAATGGTCACGGCGTGAGAGACGAAAGTGACTTTCGTTTTCGAGGTTCTTTACCGCGAACCATCCAGCGTGTCTAACTCCTCTGCTTAAAATAGTCACTTCACGTAACTTTTTCGTTACGCGGAAATTCATTATGCTGTGAAATCGCGATACCGTTGTTTTCTCTGTCGATAGAATTGTATCGATGAGAGCAAAAAGACAGACGGTGAGGAAAACGAAAAGTAGCCGGAAGATGCATAGTAATCATAGTAATCGTCAATTCCGTGTTATCTGGAAAGTAGCCTGCACGTAACTAAAAAAAAAAAATGTATAGAAAGTGCTCTGTTATAAAATGCAATTCCAACTGCTATCATTGCTTGCAGTAATTACTGTATTTTGTGATAGCGCAAAGAGCGTAGCAGGATACCACAGTTGTGGCATCAAGTAATTATTGCATCCGAGTTTTCTATTCGACACAGTTCTTTCCAGTTTTAGTATTGCGCGACTTTCAAGCCGATTATGTAACCCGGCGAAGGTAGATGAGCTTTCTCGATCGGTTAATTCTGTCAAGGATATTTCACGAGAGTTACCTTTATGAATATGAAATAGATACGGCACCGGGCTGATTGTCACCGTTTCTCGGTGACCCGAAGATGAAACGTGCGTACAGCATTCTACATCTTACGTAAAGTGTATGGTAATTCTTTTGCGTCATTCACAAAGGGTTTCTCAAGTTTCAAACGTGGATCATTCTTGCGCGATAGCTGCGGGCAATCGAGCGAGTCTTATCAAACGCTGTCCTAGGCCATCAAGTTCCTCGGCAATGCACGGTCCGTTAGTTCTTAGAATGCAACTGGCATCTCGGCGGATCGTCAATGAATTAAGTATAGCGATCAGAGACCAAGTCGTTTAATGATTATCTGTGCAGCTGCCGGTTATCTGTCTGCTGCTCCTGTTTGGGCTGGGTCATTGTCAGCACAATGATCTGCCGTCGAGGACCGACATCGAGAGTTCAATCAATCGCACGATCGAGGAGGTCGAACGACAGGTAGGCGCCAACCCCAGTTTGCCTCGGCTAACGAGGCAAGAAATAGTCAGCATCCTTCGGAACATCACGTCGCAGGACTTGAACGAGTACAAGGATAAAGAAAAGTTGAAGACTGCGCGGGATTTGTATCAACGAGCGCTGATGGTCGTTCTTCCTTACAACGCTGAGGAGTCGCCTGGGCAGATGAAGGATCTTTATACGAGGCCCCCGATAACTCAAATAATTCCTGACAATGACAAATCAGAGCGTGGCAAAGACAACTTTGTCGATGATGCGGGAAAAGATGAAAAGAGTGACGTGCAAGAGTCTAAAGTCTTAACCACTAAAAATTTGGTAGCGAGTAGTGATTTATATAAAACTAGCATGGACGGTTTTACTACAACGAGGAGTCGGTACAAAAATCATAGGGACACGTACACGGACGTTCGTACGAAACTATCTTTAAAGGAGGCACTGAAACTGGACTCGAGTCCAGTTAAGTTTTCTTTCAACTTGGAGAATCTTCAGAAGAACGCGTTCACCACCGAGACACCAGACGCGACGAGGTATCCGGTCTACAAGCATAACGGAGACTTAGAAATTGTCTACAGCACCAGCGTTACCGACAAGCCTACCACGAAACCGGTTCCCAAAGAGACCGCTGTTATCTTGGATGCACCGAAAGCGAATCAGGACGTCCTGACATCCGGTCAATGGCGGTACAACGCACCCCCAAGTACCGCCACTGTGAATCCAACTTTGCCCTCCACGCGTGAACAGTTACCATTCCTTCCCACTATCAATGCGCAACCCGAGGACCCGCAAACTATACTTCCCACGCAGAAGTCAGCATCCTCTTCGGAAGTGGCGGAGGATGCGGTAGCTTTTGCTGGAAGCACAGAGAGACCAACAGCCCTCTTTGTCACTCCTATGCCTACAGAAACGTATTCGAAAGTGAAGTACAGTTCGACGTATTCTATAAACTCAGCTGGATTTCGACAATCTACTAGTACAACAACCACCACCGCGATGCCAATGAGATTCGAGGTAATGGATCTGTTGGCCTCCATTGGTTTAAGGCCAGACGATAGCAGCAACGTTGAAGATGTTTATAAAAAAAATAAGGACATCTTGGAAAGCAAGGTTCAGATTCCAGAGTCAATAAAGATGCGTGATACGGTCTCTGGCCTGACACAGAATCAGAATAATTTCGAGGCTCCGGGATCTGAAATCAGAAAGGGCGTAGAAAATCTTACTCCAGAGGTGCAGCTGCTGTTCCAGAGATTCGGCCTCGACACATCGCTTTTGGATCAGACTACCACCACTACGACGCCAAAAACCATCCCCAATTTGAACTCGTACACGAACTTCAAACCATTGCCCACGTCTAACGTGAGGGACGAAGAGTTCAGGGAGTTCTTGGCGAAATTTGGACTCGGCACAAACGACAATAGAAGCCAAAAATCATTGAAGCAAAGCGTAGAGCCCCATTCTGTAATCGACGCTGTCCCAGACAACATGATAGGAATTCTGCGGAACATCGGATTGATCTCTAGCTCGCGAAAGCCTACGAAGAGGGTGCCAGAATTCGCCGAGGACATGGAGTCTACGGAGACGTCGAAGTTTCACGTGTTCAAGCCCCACGAAGTAATAGTGCAAGATTCAGAACAGAGGGATAAGATCAACGAGCTTCTGGATACCGTGAAATTAGTTCAGGAAGGTAAAGCTGATGCCCGCAACGTGAACAAAGTGGCCAACGATTTGCTGCGAACCACGAAAATATTGAAGGATGGCCCAGATCCTCTGGAACTGGCGGAAATTATTAAAGCCTACAACAACAACGACATCAGGAATGAAGTGAAGAGGCAGCAGGAGCAGCAACAAGAAACATCTTCCGCTAGCGCCGTGGAAGAAACTTCTTCCTCTACCACCACGAGTAGTCCCACGACAACAGGCGACGCGAAAGCTGCTTCGGCTGAAACAAGCACGGGAACAACGGTACCCCTTGAGAGTTCCTCGACTACGACAACCACCGCAACGCCAACTATGACCACGTCAAATTTGATGGCTTTGGAGGAATCGTTTGGTGGAACAACCAGGGAACCCGATCCTGCGTTGCCTCCTAAAAGGAAGAGCGGCTTATACTTCCTAGTGGATTGGAACACGTTCCTCGAAGTCGGGGAGGATGATAAGGAGAAGGTGAATCTGCGATTCCAGCCAAAGGTGGGCGACAGGGCAAGATTCTTACCAGTGACAGTGCCTTGAGAATCTACGGATATCCAAATGGTTCTTCGCACAGGGTTCGCTTAACATTTGTTACGTTCCCAAGTAACAAATCTGACGTTTCGTTTGAGAATCAACATGATAAGTTGATCTTATTCGAGCATTGAGAATGTAGAGTAATATATTGTGGATGGGGGATGGAGGGCTGGGAAATAATTCTTGGTTCGGTTTCTTGTAAATAGTACTGACTGATTTGCAACGCGTAATGAGCGCATTCGAGCACATTTCGTGCACTTATTTTGTATTCTACGTTGATAAAATAAAATATTTTTTTTTTTAACAAGTCGAGGAATTGGGGTCGTTTGGCTAAGATACTTGTCGGAGTATAAGTAGCACGATAAATTATTCAGGAACGACCGCTTTATCGATAATATCAAAATAAGTACATATCCCAGTACTAATTCGTTTAAATCTTCTGATAATTCGTTTGGGAATCACTGCCTGCGAACTCGATTCCCACTAAAATATTTTGCTTCGGAGGTCGGGACCTTACGGATACACTCTCTAGGATCGGCCGATCCAGTTGTAACGTTAACATGGTCGCGATTCGTAGCTCTACGATTTTTATATTCCTTTCTATTTACGCGAATCTCGTGTATTCTCGGAATGTAGAGGATGTGTCAACGATATCGGGGGAGGAATCTTCAATTTGGATGGAGTATGAGTTCAACACCGGGGCCGGGAATAGAGAAGGTATTCCATCAAGTATAATTCGAAGTGCAAATGCTGAAAAAGGTTCTCTCTTGAATTTCAGAACTCGTAGTGACAGACATTTCCATTCACGAACAGCCGGATTTGCCAAACGTAGAAATCGATTGGCAATTTCTCGATGTAAACGGCTCCACTTTTCTATATCGAGCAGATGAGACAACGTTTTGGTTGCACTATTTCGATTCAGAAAATTCTGCGGTCCGTGACCCTGTGAAATTGGACGTCGAGGGCAGGATATTAACGTCCAAAGTGATCAGCCTTTACGCGGATGTTAACGTGGTGGTTGTTTTGTGCGTGGAAACGAGTAGCGGAATCTCGTTACGATGGTACAAGCTCGTGAATGGAGAATCCTTTCAATTATTTTGGTCGTGGCCAGTGCTGAAACGAATAAAGAGTATGAAGTTTATTCAGCACGAAGATCCAAGCAAACTGTTACTGTTACACGAGGTCGAAATGCATTTTGGCCAGGAATATTCACCCGTTGATATTTACGGCTTCAGTGTCGACTTTTCTACCAATGCTTTTCACTTTTGGTACATCATTTTGTCGTGTCAAATATTCGTATGCGTATTTAGTTTTATTTATACCTTTTCATTTAATGTAGGCTCTATCAAAGGACTCTTGTGCCAAGAGCACTAGATATCCAAGTGTGTTCCATTTACGAAAGTATATCGCTCGCTGTGCAGAGCGTAAACGATGTCTTTTTGTACGAATATAGAAATACTACTCAGGGAGGCACTTTCCGACTTCTTCAGACAATAAATTCGTATAATTTAAACAATTTCGTCTGCTTCGAAAGCGGATATTTGCATTTCCTCGCGATATCTGGCCCGGAAGCCGCCCTATTCCACTTCGAAGATGATGAATTCCAATTTAATGCAGAGTCCGAGGCCAACTTCGGTGAGGTCTTGCATTATAGAAAATTACACTCTCTCGATTGTTCACTAGTTGCTTCAATTTATTGCAGACCTTCCAGATATCTCTTGGGTAAAAGACGTGAAATTAAACACGTATAGAGACGAATCACTCTTGCTATTTCAGCTAAAAAATTCCACTGTAATCGCCTCGGCCTGGCAAGGTTTAAGCTTCAATAGAGTAGAATTACCCAATCAAATTCTCAATAGGTTTAATCTGTCTACGATTACGCCAATTCCCAAATTCGGATTCATTTCGGGGAATCAGTTTGTGAAGTTTCATACAGAATTGAGGAATGTAAAATGTCCAATTCAATATACCACAGACAGATTGTTAGCCTTGCAACGATTGTTGAACGTAAGTCTTGAAATAATTAACCGAATATTTCCTCTACAAAAACTGACGAAATATTTTTGTAGGATTCGTTGAACTATCAAGAGAGAATCCTAGACGAAACAATGGCAATTTTCGAGAAAAGCTATTTGAAGAATAACGTGATCACTGGCTTCTGGAACCTTAGCGAAGTAAACGCGACGAATCTCGTCATATCCGATAACGTTACGTACCATTCAGTCACCATGGGCTCTAGCAGTTTGACGAAGGAAGAATTGGAGCTCAACGCGGACGATTTCGATAACAATTTGCGCGATATAAAGCGAAAGCTCGATGAGATTGAGTCCAGTTTGAGGAACGCTGTAGACTACGATCCAATGGAACTGCGTTTCGAGACAGACGCAGAGATATTTGGAAATATCGTTATCGCTGGGAATCTGACCGTCGGAAATTTAAGTGTAGAGTCTTTAAATGATATGGATCTAGCGCTCATGTCTGATCCCGTGGACGAACTCGAAAATAAGAAAAGCTTCGATTCCGTCGAGGCTAACAATTTAACGATTCATTCTTTGAATGGTATTCCCATTGATAATATTCGTTTCTATGATTCTGTAGTGCGTTATAACGATATAGATTTCTCCAAAATAAAACGAGCTCGTGTAGGCGGGGACGTTTCGTTCTCCACAATTAATGGAGTTCATTGGGAAGAATTAATGAAAAGCATCGTTTGGAAGAACGAATCAATGCTTATTCCGGGGAATACTATTATCGAAGGGGCAAGTAAATATTGTAAATCAAAATTCGAACGTGCAGCATAAGTGATATTGTATCGTTTCAGACGGTGATCGCGGATACTGTCGACCTGAATGCTATAAACAATCTTCTGTATCCAACAGAGTACATTAGAACAAGCAAAGACACTGCTGTAAATGTGCGTGGCTCGAAATCATTCGACACGTTACTTACACCACGGCTGGAAAGCGTGGGCACTCTAAATGGTATAGATTTCGAGGATTTTGTAATTTTGTCCCGGGAAAATGTCTTAAAGGAGGAGATTGTTTTCCAGAATTTAGTAGTCGAAGGACCGTTACAGGTATTTTCCTCTAGTTTCTGCTGTAATTGTGCGAAATCTGAATATTACTCCTACTACAGGTAGATGGCGAAATAACGGGATTAAACAAGAAAGAAAGTAAATTATTGAATGAAACCTCTAAGACGTCATCGGACGTTTCATTCTTAAGCTTGAACGTTTACGGGAATGTTACGTTTAATACGTTGTTCATGAATAAGCAGCCACTAAATTTGGGGGATTTATTGCTAAAGAGCGAGGAGAATGTTGAGATCACTGGAACAAAAATGTTTCTGGGAAATGTAGATATAAAATCCAATGCTACAATTACCTCTGGCATGGTCAATGGCCATCTCTTAAACGAATTTGCAACTATGGACACGGATCAGGAGTTCCCAAGTAAGAAGTTAATATTTTCGATGATTAGTTACTGATGTTCGGTGATCCATATCTTCCTTTCAGACTTAATTAAAATATCGCCGAATATTACCTTCGGGAATGCGACATTTGGAGCCATAAAGAAGTTGGAGGACTTTTTCAATAAGAATTCTAATAATTGCTTAGATAAGATTATCGTGTTCAAATCTCCGATTATTGTAGACCAGTTGGTGTTTGATAAATTGAACAGTGATTTTTCATACGAATATTTTACGCAGAAATTGAGCGAAAAGTTTCAGCATGTTTTCTTTGATAATTTAACCGTCCATAGTTTGTTGGCAGAAGAAATATCCCCCAGTATTGTCAACGGTATAGATTTTAAGAATCTCACCAAGAATTTGGAATTGTCAAATTTTATTAACGAATATACCGTCAATCATTTGGAAACCGATCATCTAAATGTATCAGCAATCAATGGAGTACCTTTGGATGAAGTAAACCAATTAAAGGACAAACTCAGCATGATATTAGAAATGATTCGAAGTGGAGATATAATGCTAAATACTCTTAAAGTAAAAGGGATGATCGAAACTAATTTTGTTAACGGAGTAAGGCTGACAGATTTGTACAAAGGAGATGAAAAGATATCTGTGGTTTTCAAGGAAACTGCGTCCATAAAGAATTTAACAATCCTAGGATTGTTTAATGGTCTAAATTTTTCTGAAAGCATCTCTGATACGGTGCTGAAAACTGATCGAAATATAGTAATCAATGGGCACAAAACATTTGACAATCTCAATTGTCATATTCTGAATGTAACTTCGTTAAACGGCCATCCTATAGAGAGTATCCTAGATCCCTCTAAAGAGCAGGTGCTATCCGGCCCTGTTAACATAAATGGTAGCACAGTTTATTATACGCTTCGATATAATTATTCGTTCGAAAAGTAAACGATTTCTCGCATTTTTGCAGGCTCGATAACAATTTCTCGTGAGTTTAACACTGCCGGAAACATCAGCAATGTATCGTTCCGGGACTTGATGGATCGATTCAAATCTTTGGGGAAGGATACATTCCAGTACCAGGGGGACGTGCGATTTTCCGAAAATGTGACCGTGGAGAATCTTTATACAAACTGCTCGATTCAGAACAGAAATTTGGACAGTTTCTTGTATTCGGTGATTCATAGAACCGAGGATAACGTCACAATATCGGGAACGAAGACGTTTGAAAACTTGGTGGCGTTCAACGATGCGTTCGTTGTGCGCGACAAATTGAACGATATAGATTTGAAGAAATTTCACGAGAAAGCAGTCCTCATTAACGAGCCGTTCACCATCGAAACTAAAATTGTCTTCAAAGATGGCATAAAAGTGGAAAAGGGGTTGACCGTTGGGAGTAGCCTCGAAACGAAGTCTATCATGGACGTCGATGTAAATGAGCTGAAGCTTAACGCCCTGTACCTTAACAGGCCTACCTACATCGAAGGTAAGTGAAGCAGCATTTACTTTGAAACTGACTAAAAAAAAGTTAATTAAAAACATACTCCGTTGCGTTGCAGGAATTACAACACTGACCGACGTGAATTTCCGGTCGAATATTAAAGTAGAGATGTTCAACGATTTGGATATGAATTTGTTAATACCATTGAAGACTGAACAAATTATATCAGTTGATGCACTGAAGTGTCGTAACGTCACAGTAGACAAGCTGAAGATTTTAGGACGGGTCAATGGCGAAGATCTAAAGCAGATTCAAGAGAACACCTTCACGGTATTATTCTTTAATTTGACGTGAAAGGCCATAGTTAAGTTTTTCATTGAACACCATTGCCTTCCAGCTCATTGGAAATCAAAATATAACAGGGCATTTCAATTTTCTTGGCAATGTTCGCTTTCGCAGTGATTTCAATCCACGTTACCTTAACGGTATCGATCCAGGGAAGTTTATTTCGTTAAAGTCGAAAGATCTTATAGTCGGTAAGTTGTTATCAATGGACATTGCATGTAATCTGCGACACACATAATAAACTATCCTCTCTTAAACATATACTCTCTCAGGGAACCTGCTATTTGAAAGTCCAATATATTTCAATCAAACTCTACGAGTTCTGAGCCACTTGAACGGTATAGATCTAGCTCGGTGGGACGCAGTAGCTGTGACTGCAAACAATTCATTGAAGCAAATCATTTCTGGCAGATGGTCGGTAATTGGTAACGTCTACTTCGAAAATGGGACAGTCGGGAGTGATATGTTGAACGGTACAAATGTCACCGACGTGTTGAATACTTTGGCAAGGGAGCGCTTGGAGATGGACGCTATATTGGAGGAGCAAGACGTATGATAATTGCATGCGACAGTAATTAGAAAATATCACTATGGTGCAAAATACGCTGAAACTTCTACCTTTCTGTTCGTAGGCGAATTTCGATAGCATGTGCGAGGATTTGGACCACCTCAAACACTATGCGGAGAAGCAAATCTATCAGTTCAACACGTTCGACTATCTACAGGTGTTTGATTTCGATGATAACATTAGCAGTGTACACTATTTCGAACTGGATGACTTGGACTATTTGATGTTAAGCTTTGACAGCTGTAGCGCACGCACGTTCTTATTCAACGGAGGAAGATTCGAGCTGGTCGCCACTGTGCCTGATTTCGGGGTGGTTGAGAAGTGGAGTACCTTCAAACAGAATGAGACCTTATACTTTCTTACCACAGGACCAAGTTCGTGCGAACGCAATCCTGTGAACTTGTGGCAATTAAAGAACGACGAATTCAAGGTGAAATTTTAATGTACCATTAGATGCAAGGACCGTGAAGTTCACACCTTATAGCTCTTTTACTTTCAGCATGTGCTGGATCTTGGCCATAACGTAAACAGCGAAAAAATAAATCAGAAAGCATTCCTGATGTTACTCGAGAGAAAGGATCAGATGAGAAACGCCGCAGGAATAGACGAGGAGTTGCAAAGATCTCTGTCGTCTTTGGGAGACGATGAACACGTGGGAATCGTTGTAGAGAAGGATCAGCTGATGTTGTCCCGCACACATGAGACGTACGAACACGACGTTAATCGTTTGAACGGCACCAATGTTGGAAAATCTATTGGAAGGCCGATCACTCTGATTTTTAAGGCAGGTCTGCTTCGGAAAGAAATGTTTCTGTACTACGATGAGAAAGTCAGCAAGGATCGCATATTCGTGAGTTAAACGTATAAATTGGCTTGCCACTAATTCTTAATAGGGATTCATTTAACTCGTGATATTTTTCTACATTGTACAGATTTGCAGCGATGACGCGACACAAAAAAAGGTCTTGCAAACTATAAAGGCGCACAGGCCATCGTCCTTTGCGATATTGAATTTCGCGGGATCGATCGAGACGTTACTGGTTTTTCTTGAGAACAAAAAGAATCTTGTTATTTACGAGTACAAAGGTATCGAAGGCTTCGTACATAAGGATACTATTAGAATAAACGTCGACAAATTAACAAGCTTCACGATTAGAAAATATATTAATTTCGCGAGGCGACATTGCTTAGCGTTGATTCATGGTAATAGATTAACGTTATTAGAAGCAAAAATGTATGGAGAAAAATTGGATATGGGAATGTCAACGTGCTCGAAGCACTAAGACACATGAAGAGAAGACGTAATATGTAAATAATTTAAGATTTATTATTGCGCATACAAAAAATTACAATCAATTTAATTTATACTTCGTTGTACCTTAGAGGATTAACATTTATTACAATTATATTTCCAGTTAATTACACTGCATTATTCTACATTGCTGTGGCTCCTTTATTACAAACATTACCTCGAACAAGGATACATTAATAGGCGCCACCCGATCGTTTTGCCTTGTAAAATGCAATAATCTCTTCGTCTATATCTGGATCGCCTGTCAAAGGTAAATTATCAAAGTTGCTGCAGTTTTCATGACTGTTTGATTTTCGAACTGAAGTTTCTTCTTCTATTTTTATATCATTCTTAACAGCACAGGGTTCATCCAGCGGTTTAGAATTAAAGTTTAAGAGCTTCTGATACACTGGCGTCGAATAATCTGTTTCCCCAAGTGCAGCCTTGGTTACATCCACATTGGCATTCATTTCGTCCTGCAGTTCGACTTTGGAATCACTTCGAACGCTATCCTTCGTTTCGAGAATTTTTTGCTTTCTTCCACGTGCGCGTGAAGGATGCTGATTTATTTCTTCAGGCTTACAATTAATTGAATCGCTTAAAGTTAAGGTCACAGTGTTGCAATGCAGTAGGTTTGGTTTCGGAGTCTCAGTGGCAATCGGTTCATTCTTCGCTGCCTGACCGATCAGGGCTTTTCTACTCGCACTTCTTGTAACAGCATTTAACTTGATCTCTTCAACATTGTTGCTCGGAACATTAGCCAAAATGGGATCAATTTGAACGCCGTTTTCAACTTGATCGTGGACCACAGGCTTCGCAATTTTAGGCCTGCGTTTCTGTTTTCTCGGGAGAGCACTATCTTTTATCGGTTCTTGTTGACTAGCCTGAGGTACGTGACCGTCCAATACGTTATCATTCGCCGCAGTAGATTCTTGGCCCTTCGTTTTCCTCATCATATCGATTAATAATGCTATTTATAAGTTAAGAAATTGTCGATTAAAGTGCCGATTAAATTCTAGTGTGTAGGATACAAATTTCTTTGTCTCTTTGAATGACTAGATCCTTGTAGTACTCCAATTTCTTCAGGCAACTATTCGGATCTCTGTTTAGCTCGAAAGCTCGTTTCATACTTTCGAAACAGTACTGTATCTTTTTCGGATTGCAATCCCACGCGATTCGTTCATTCGTCTCCAAAAAGATTCTGACTTGAGAGTCTAGATGCGCCTTATCATCCGCAGTGAGGCTTTCAGGCATCTATGCACGTGAGAACAAATTATTCCTTCGCCTGCAAGCACTCAAGTATTATACTAAACTGTCTGCTTCGCTAGAGCGTTCAGTTGGTGCCTAAGCCTCTCGTTCTCTGCCCTCAGTAATGCGTTCTCGCTTTGAACATTGGTCTCCAAATTTAGCATCACATCGTTCTTTATCAGTGCCACCCTTTGCGCGAATCTGCAAGTGCTCAGCGTCTCCTAACGATCGCAGCAAATTAAGTAATAAAGCTCGCTGCGAGGATTAGGGGGTCTGAGAATGTGGCGTAGAATTACCTCTAGATTGGTGGCAGTGAGATTTATAGTGGTCAGCATTGTGGTCAAGCAGTTTCCGCCTAAGCTGTCTCTCAAAATCGATGTCAGCAAGGAATTTCTAAAAGCGCGTCATACAAGTTATTGATTCAGTATCGAATTCCCGATTACAAGTCGGAAAGCGCATGCAGCACCTGTAAGGAATGTGGCCCGCGTTCTCCTGACCTAGACACACTATGACCTGTTCCAGGTAATGCAGGCTTAGATTAATATGCTTCGCCTCGGTTAGGATGGTGCCAGTTATGGAACATTTGTAGACGCGCTCGGACCTAAGGAGATCTCGCGTTGAAGCATCAAGATTTGCGAGGCTAACATTTTCTAAACAAAATTCCTGATCACGCCGGTGCACCGGTTCAGCGTGGGCCAGGTTGCTATCGTTCTTTTATCCTCAGCCGATACGAGGCTGAGAGGAGGTATATACGAACCCTGCCAGGTCTACGAGGTGTACTTTCGCCTGCTTATACTTGTCAGCGCCAAACTCCTTCGTAGAAATGGCAATGGTGAAGACGCAGTGCGATCTCGATGATTGGGGGTTCATCGGGGTTTCGACGACCATCCTGCGAGGATCAAGTAAATTCCGTAAACTTGTATTCCGTCAATCAATCGAATTGTCCTACCGATTGCTGTCTCCTAGCAGGAGCAGTTCAAACGCTTCGTCCACACTTGTGATTAAATGGAAGGCCAGGTTCCTCACGTGTAGTCTACCCATCTCGTCTTCCATCAGATTGATACGCCTGTGACGTACCCGAATTATCAGCTACATTTTATTTATCATTTCTTAACCGCGTAATTTTATTCGTAATGTTTTAAACTATGCAGTGCACGATAGGATAGGAAGGTGGGGAAAACGTGGCGGGGAGGACATAAAATTGACACGGTTATACTGTTGCTCTACATATATTCGAAGCCGGTCAGAATCACGGCCAGTTGGGCGGCTGGAGTGGGCTGTTTATTCTCAGGGGCCACCGCCTTCGGCTCCGTTGGCTTTTTTCAAATGCTTGGGTGTCCGCGATCAAGGCATTCCACGTCAAACGCATAAAATTGCCTCAACTTTCTTCTTTCAAGTAAAACAAAATTAAAACTCGCATTCAAATTTAAACGCCGATATTGGTTTTAGCGTTATCGCATTTCCGCTAATTTCCTTTGAGTCGAGAAAAGAATTTGGGGAAAATCCTTCGCCGTAACTGAGGCCGCAATTTTGTACGTTCCGACTCGGAACGCCGCGTCCGAGTACAATTTTAGTGTCCTACCATTTACGTCATGTCGACTTACGGTAAATCTTCCAATCTTGTAACCAGCGGGTCTCGCCGCTGCCGCCGATCCAACAGGTCGTAACCGATCTCGTTGTAAATCTCCAGATAAGCCACCTCGACGGAGTACACGTTCTCCGGCCGCTGCACGGAATTTAAGGGCGGTGTACGGTTCTCTGCGCGTACTTACTTGCCTTCTATGTCCGGCCACCTAAACGCAACCTTTCGAATCGCGTCGAACAAGTACTGCAAGCTTCTCGGTATGATGCCACGTCCCTCGACATCCCGCCCTCCCGTTAACGTGTACGTTTTCCCGCTGGCGGTCTAAGGAGGTTCGCAGAATGAGGCGCAAAGTTTTACAGATTCTTCAATACGATTTACCTGACCGTAGGCGATAATCGTACCGTTGTAACCGTCCAGGGCACTTTAACAAAGGGAATCGGATTCAGAATTTGATTAACTCGCGAACGATACTGCTCCCCTTACCTTTCCACTACCGGTTGCGCGACATTTCTGAATACGCATTCCTGCGCGATGGATTCCTCGAGTACACGGAAGAAACTGAAAGTTATCAGATTTTCAGATACATTCCCGATAGCTGGCCCAACTTCGTAACGATGATCTTACGAGAAATTCCACGACTCGGCACGATTGTCGGGATACTCTTTACACTTTGGGTTAGGGGTGGCCAGCGATAGGACATCCTCCTCGACGTTTTCTCTGGGACGACGATGAACTTGATAGGTCTTCGATAAAGGGTAACCGATGATTAAAGTTAGCTTTTAGTTTACGTATTTGCAGGATGTACCAGGAGACCTTTCCGATTTTTCTCGGGCTTTAGTCTGACGTAGACTTTGATAGCATTTTTAACCATTTCGTGAGGGTAAGCTGCTTGTCAATTCTTATCGACCGATGACGCGCGATCGATTATCGAACACCTATGGACTCGCATCTCAAAGTGCAGCTCGGTTTATATCGTCAAACTCCCCCGAGGGAGAGAAGTTCGGGAATAAATATACAATGCGCCCCTTTTAACCAGATTTAAATAGCCAGACGCGTGAAATTAGAGAGCTTGCGCAGAAGCACGGTGCGTCGAGCTTCAAAGGCGGGCTAGAAAGAAGACAAAAGCCAGAAGCCACAAAAAATTAAAAAAAAAAAATCGGTACGTAGGGAATTTGTTAAGAAAAATGTTGTAGCATCTCGATGTCTCGACGAGCATCGTGCCGGCTCGCTTCGATTAATCGATCCAGCTTATTCCACTTCGGAAGGGAAGAAGAGCGAGAGGTCGCGCGGTCGCCTAGACGACGACGTCGACGTCGCGACGTCGGCGCAGTGCGTCGCACCGGTTTATCCGATGGCAGGCCAGTTACCCGACTTTTCTCCGTTTTCGCGCTGCGTCTCGTGTCCCGTCCCGCGGTTCGACGCCCCTGTCACTGTGTCGTCGCGGCGCCGGAATTGCGAAAAGCGGCCGACGGTCGTAGAAATATTCTTCGCGCGATGCGGGTGGATGCCCGCGCTTCGCTATCGCTTCGATCGTTCCACGTCGTTGGCTATCATGAAAACTTCTGGGCCGAATCAGTGAGCTGGTGAATGCTTTCGTTTCATCCCAAAGCATCCTCGCGGTGACCAACGCCTACGCGTAACTGTGACCCCCGTCAGAATCATTATTCGGCGTTCACAGCCGGCATGACTGTCAACCTCGAGACCACCGCGGCATGAGAAGTTACACGGACATGTGCCTTTTGGTCTTCTATTGATCGCCGCGCCGTGTCCGACACGACCAACGAATCCTCACGTTTCGGGATCGTGGCTTGCAACACTATTCGGTAAGGCTCTGCTATTACCACACGTTTTCTATCTAGTATTATACTGATTAGTGACGGACTCGTGGTAGGGAGGGTAGTTTTAAGTAGAGTGACGATAGAGATAATGCAATGGTTCAATTAGGAGCTGGCACGGCGGTAACAATAAGAGTATTCAGCGAATATGAAATCATGAAAGCAGAAAATATCTGACCATTTCGTCATTATTATCGCACGATCACCATTGCTCAAAGAGAAGAGATGTACGAGTCATTGCACTTTATTGCTACGTGTAAATCAGAATCATTGGAGGTCTCGACAGCCCCGGATCGCGGACGGGCAAAGATCAAGCGAGATTCACCGAATAGCCGGCACGAGTTCCGTGGAATTCCGCGGGTCAAGCAGTCGGTTCGAGTTAACAGCAGTAAAGGACTCTCTTTCTGCCGCGACGATTTCACGAAACTGCGATGCAGAGCGAATTACTGAAATTACGTAAACGAACGAAGAGCGCGACGCGGGTTCTCCGTTTGCGGCTTCAAGTGTGTCAACCGTGTCTTTACCCTTTACACGTCGCCGCGACGGGGATACTTAAGTATTCACGATCACGGTCGCTAGAGCTGCTTACTCTCCGCTATAAGTTCATCGGTTTTCTTCTCACCGGTGCCGGTAATAATCTTGCGACACGTATTTCGAACACGCGATACGTCAGACTTACGCGGAACTCGACAAATTTAAACAAACACATTCTGCTTCAGGTAGTTTGTCCCCGTATTAAAATTTGTAATGAGACCGTGCGAGGGAAACGGTTAAACTAACCCAAGATTAACGCTTCGCGTTTAGTGAAAAGGTCAGATTCTTCTGAAGGTTTACGCATTCCCGTTGCCCGGCAAGTCAAAGGGCACGTTTAGAAAGTTACGTAAAGTATTCACGAATTCCTTGAAAGAGAGGAAGTGAAATTTTTCTAATCAGCCCAACGTGCAACTGTCTTTTAATCGATTGCAAAGGGCAGCGGCGTTGCTCAGCTTCGCTGTTAAAAGTTGCCAAGCTTTCGTTGAACTTCGAGTCCAGGAAAATGTTCTGCCCTCGATTTGCCGCCAGCCTTTATTCCCTATTGCCGTATTGCGATTGGTAATGACACGAATTTCAATCCTACTTCTATCACGAATGTCCGCGTCGTTGGACGCCTCGGTGCTGATCTAAATGAAAAGCGGCGCATTGCGAGAGGGTCTGCTGACATTTGAAAATGTCAGTGACTACCTACACGGGATATTTACACGTAGGCTCGTGCCCGTTGCCATTGTATCGACAGATCGGCGTCGACAATGTACAGAGGAGCACTATTGTCCCAGCGGTGCGTGCACACTTTAGCCCCAGCCTTTTAACCTTTTCCGTGAGGGTCCATCGATACGAATCGAGGGCGACTCGCAGGGATATTCAATGGACGCTTCGCTGAAAATTAACGAGGACGATTGCGAGGATCGCGCGCATCGATTGGCTGCGTGAACGCACTTGGAGAGAAAGTTCTCATCAATAAGCGCGGCCGGCCCCGAATATGATTTTCATTTGACTCGCTTACGGTCAAATTCCTCGTGGAGCCTGGAATCGTTATCGGAGGCTTACAAGAAACGACGGAAGCTTTGCTTCGGTCGCTGTTGCGTAAGATGCGTTAGATAACAACACGTATCGGTGGAGGTATCGAATGTTGGAGAGGAAACGAGTCTCGCGCCGTTGGGGATCGTTTGGCTTTCCTTTTTTTTTTCCTTGCCTCCGAGCTCGATTCTCATCGTGAGTTTAATGCAACTTTCGACGGGCACGGTAGCCGATCGCCGAACAGAGAGAGAATTACGATAGCGATACGAAAGGGAGAAGCGCACGAACCGTGGCGCGCTTATTACGATTTTTACTGCTCCTTACGATCCAGCAATCGAACGCGCCATCAAACGCATACCTAACTGTACTTCGAATTGGACACACGCGTTCTGCACTAGCATAGCGTGTTACGGAATATGTTGCAAACGTCTGGAGACAGCGTTGCATGTATCTCGCGTGTGGCTGTGCCCCGAAATTTATTGCTACTTGTAATCGACCCGACGCGGCGACCCAATTTCCCTTCCTGCAATCGCAACACCGTTTTCAAATGAAGGCTGCATTCGAGGTCCGAGGGACGCGTGCGAAGTTTAACAGAAGGATTACTGGCTCCGTGCGAAGGCGGTCTCCAAATATTTGGTACTTCCGCCACGTAGGTAACACGTGTTTTCTCTCAACAGCCCCATCCTGGAAGCTTCTTTATTTCTTTTATGCAGCTTCGGAATATGCATACGTCGTTTGTCTTGAGAAATTGAAAGAAACAGTAGCGTCGTCTAGTCGTACGATGATTGGTAAGCGATCACGTTGCTGGTCAGTGAAAGCTTCGTTATTTCCATCCAAAAATGGAAGGCATAATTTCCACTGCTAGAAATTCTTTATGCAACCCGTTCAATATATACGCGCTTAGCCGCCACACGTACTTATACGTGCGCATGAGTAGCCGGTGGGCAGAATTCGTTATCGGACGACGTTCTCGTTCAGCAATCGTCAAGTAGTGGCTGCGAAGAGTGCTAGGTGGTCCGTATCATGGGCAAAAATGGATAAAATCGATAGGCTTGCATCCGGACAAGAGCCGAGAGCGCGCCATGTGGGCTATCAGCCACAGCTGTCAGCTCCCCGTTCTATACAGCCCTTAAACTTCTTTCACGATATCGATCCGCTGGCACGATGTATCCCTCGTCGTTTTTCAGGGTCGCGTGGACCGCGCTTTAACCGGTGTCCAACGAGCCCAATGTTCCTCCTTTTCAATGAGTCAGAGTACCCTGTGCCAAAGTATTGCAGTCGCGGTCTGCTCGCCTCTGCGACTTTTAACCGGCCAAGACAATGTGACGTCAGTCAGTGGAAACGGACGATAAGGATTTGGTTGGCGAGGCGAAGGTGGGGTATTAAGATCCTGATTCATACGATGATCAAAATGTATGCAGCTGTTAGTTGACAAACAAGTTTTGTACCCCACCAGAACGTATGACGAGCATGCAAATTGGGAAGATAGGAATTCGAAAAGAAGAATTTATGTTGACTGCCAATTTGCGGGATCTCTTTGTGACGCGTTTATCCGAATGCTCCGACTGCATTCTTCTACGCTGCGGACTAGGCTGGAAGAGTATACGTACTCTGGCTGTATAATCTTTCCGGCAAACGTTTTCGGAGGCGCGACAGAGAAACTACTCGAGACGAAACAATGACTCACGCCAATGCGCCCTGACGATTCGTATTACGATACGTAGAAAAATGCAAAGTCTCCCGGGTGGCCGGACATTTCTCTCTTCCTGAAAGCTGGCTCCGTTTCTTTGCTTCATCCAGTCGCATGCAGCTTCCCTGATGAGTTCTTCCTCCCTTGGAAACTCGGCTGGACTTTCTCGGAAAGGTTCATCGCGTCCCTTTATGGCTTGTTCATTCGGTGGCACAGCCACTTCGGCGAGCGAACCGGGGCAACCCTTGTTAGGAGAAACTAGCATCAAGAATACCACTGGTCTTGCCTCTCATTCCTTTAGCCTCGTTCTAAGTTACGTTCCTGTCGCGAACCGATCCGACGAAGCTATTCGTTTCGTATCTCGCTTAGTCGAAGGATGCACAAATTCCAAATTGTCCGCGTTCCACGAGCCTGGGGACGTGTCCCGTTCGTCGACGAAATCACGGCCGTCACCGTACCCGCCCCTAATTGTAGTCAATTGCTGCCAATTGTCGGGCCTGACCCTTTCGTGACCAGCGGCAATTTATGGACAGGCAGCGCGTAGTTGTCCCTTGTCGCGCAAACCAGTTTAGGCGTGCAATTATCGTTCGCAAGTACGCGCGTTATTATTTCATTTCGCTTTTCGTTCGTTCACTCCGGTTTGCTCTTTCCGAACGAACCATGCGGCGACGAAGCGTAGACCACGAGTCGAGAAACTGTAGTGCATCGAAGGAAGAAGCGCAAAAAAGAGGGTGCATATTGTATATACGACGGCTGGTCGAAAGCCGACGCGACGTTCGGTAGGGCAGCTAGTGGTGGGGACTCGGGCAGATGTTTGGTCCATTGCACCAAAGGGCTCCAGTCCCCCATGGGGTGTCGTGCCATAAACTGTCCTCCGTTGGTGATTCTTTCGTGTAAGCAACAGCAGCGTGGCTCGATGCTGCTTCGTCGGCGGCAAGGGCCCTCGATCTACGCTTCCGTCGCTGGTGAGATTCAACTCCACGCGAGAACGTATAATAGATACATCAAAGTTAGCGGGATTTATCGAAGAGTCCTTCGCCACGTGGTTGACGCTCTCGTGGCGCGGAAGACGAACACCTTTCAGCGCTGGATCGCTCGATCCGCGCTGGCAAGGCGCTTTTCTGGTGAATCATCGCACGTGTGTTCATTCTCGTCACGCCTATGCTCCTCGGAGCGATTGCACTTCCGACTGAACGCCGGTGCAACTACCGCGGAGCTATCGTTCGATCGGCTCTCTAGGTTCGAACGGAGCGATTTCGTGCAGGCGCGCGTAACGCGAAGGGCTCGATTTTGTGTGCACAGTGGCCCGGCTACTGGCTGCCGGCCGTGGCAGTTTCGACCTCGCCGAAGAGTGGGATGTCGTTGAAAACGAGCCCTACTCGAGTGCGTTTCGAGAGGATGTTTAGCGATCGTGCATGGCACACGACGAATTCTGTTTGCCGAAGTCTGCCCAGCACCCGCCGTCTCGTGCGCGCCCCTCCTGCTGGCTCGTAAGTGTGAACATCCTTTGGTTATTTTCCAATGTAGAGAAATTTATGCACGGTGAACAGCCGAGACGATTGCCCGGAGGATATGAACAATTTTTTCATCTGCCCGACAAGAAAAATTGCGACTAACCGCTCCGGATATAAGCGCGCTGCGTTATGCATCGTATGTAGAATCTGCGGATCAATTTGGTAGTCCCTTCAGCATATGGTCTTTCGCGATTGTCATCTCTAGAAGGGAGAATACTCATTTATAGGGTCTGCGATAGAGACTGCAATCCAGCTATCGTGCTGCGCATGCATATGCATTGGTAGCGTGATGCAGCAACGAGGAAGATGACGAGGATGCTGAGTTAATTAACGATACTGCGCGCCGCCTCCTATCAATTCGTGATAGTAGTATTGTAACATTCTATCAACGATTCCGGTTTCACGAGAGAATGCGAATACCGCTCGCTGGTCGAGCATATCATTCTCACGCTTGTCTTCGACGTTTACGCAACTGAACGGCCACGTTTCATCCCTGTTTCCGTTATGCTCATCGACGTTTAGGTGCGATTCACCTATAAATTTGTCACTTTCTACGAGCCTGGCTACTCGATCGAGAGCCATTGGTCTCGTGGGCTTCTCCTCCGAGGGACACGTTTCTGTTTCAAGAAATCGGTATGGAAAGTACAAGTTGGCGACTATCTAAACCACTTTCCTACCTCGTCATCGCCAAGGTTCATCGGATCTAATGCCATCCCGGCTGCCTATTTCTCCGCTGTAAATCCATCTCTCGTCAAACTGATTCTCATTAGCGAGACGGCGAGCTGGACGTCGGTCGTGTTACTTTATAAGCAACATCGAAAATTAGAGAAACGTTTGCTACCGTTTTCGATCGATCGGTCGATTAGATCTATCTGCGTTTCGAGGCTAACGCGTGACCTAGAAAGCAAGTTGGAAGTGTTTCGAGCGAAAAAACGAAGTTGTAGAGTACATGCATTAATGTACAGGTAAAGGCCGGGGAGTTGTGTCCGTGTATCGATTTATGCTTCTAGCTAGATTCGAACGGCTCAGCCCGATAAGCTTTCCTTCCTAAGAGGTGTGTATCTATCCCGCAACTACTAGCTGTACGTTTGCCCGTGGTGAACCTCGACTACTGAACGTGACGGTACTCGCCGACACGGAAGCGATTCTTTTCGGGACGAATTAATGGTTTACGTGCCGCGATAATGGCCAGCTGCTAACGAAGTGTAAATCCGTGCTGCTTCTACAACGATTAAACGCTGTTTCCCTCGCCTCGAAAAACCTCGTAACGGTAAACCTATTTCTAATCTGCCGTTTCCGCCCGTCTTCAGTGCCATATCAAAGTGTCGCAACATCGCCACCTCGATTTCAGTGGCTTCGTTAATTCTCTGCCGAGCTTCGCTTGACACGGGAATACGTAGCCTGTACTGGACGAAGATCTTCGAGAAATAATCTAAACGGTCGAACTAATGACTGGTCCGAGGCGAACCGTGAAAGTGGTCGCGTCCCAAGCTGATAGCGCGAACAGTACTATCTTCCCGGCCCGTCGAAGTACCGTAAACCACCTCTTTGCTTTTCCGTCGAGCAACGAAGTCGCCGGAGAAAAGGCGACGTCGCAAAAAGGCTGGCACGAGTAATGAGCTATCGCCTTAATGACCATCTCATTCGAACAGTCGTTTTGGATGCCTTTTTTTTTCCCCCTCGCCAACGAAGAGAAGATGATGACGGCCGTGTCTCGTCTTTCGGAGCTTGCCGGCGAGGAGGAATGCGTTCTCAATTTTTCAGCTGTCGGAACGCGGAATAGGTCAAAGTTCTGCGCGCTCCTTTTTTCTGTCGCGAAGCTTCACGGGCTTATCAGACCGATCGAGTGATCTTCGTTAAAATAACTTTGGTCCCTCGGTGAATCGAGGTGCAATGAAATTTGGCGAGCCCGCGACTCCGGCGAATGCCATCGGATTATGGAATGTAACCGGGTTTTCTGCGAGCGTATCTCTTTCTCTCTTTCTCCTTCTGCCCCATCCATGCTTGCCTCGTGACTTTGCCTCCAAAAATCACGCGCGCTGCTGGCGCATCGCGAAAAAGCGGGATGAGACCAGACGCGGAGCGTGCGAGGCATAACGAATGCTTGAGCTCGTGCCAAGACTTTGCGCGCGGTATCGTCCTATCCATGGAAGAATCGGAAAAGAGACGGTACTCCGTGGCTGTCCATTAGATTTCACGCAATCGTAGAACTTAACCAAATCTGGTAGCAGCCAGCCATCGAAACGCGAAGCGTATAGAAGGAACTCGGAGACCATAAATCTTCCTTTATCGGATCTCCGACCTTTCGAGGATTTGTCCGAGAGGACGTGCCTTTAGTTTCAAGCGATAAATTCGTAATTCTGATGCCGCCGAGTATCGATCGGGCTAATCATTCGTCATCCCGTGTCGCATCGTGCATCGAACAATGAAACACAGCAATCGCTCAATTAATCATGTCGCTGTTGTACACCAAATTCCTACGTGTAACGAAAGGCCAGCGTGGAGCAGGTTACGCGATACCGGGGAATCTTAGCTGCATGGGTATCAGCTGTTTCTATTCACTTGATCCGACAGCAGCTCAGACGAACTGGCGGAAATCCAATGACAGGGGAGCAGAGGTAATCGTACACCTGACACTGGCCCCCGTCTATCGAGTTCCTCTAATTAAATGATCAGCGCTGCGAGCTCGAATCGCGAGACGGGAACCGCGATCGATCGTGAATCACCCCGTAGGGTTCAGTCCGGTGTCTTTCAAACGAAGATTAATCGGCCAGCTCGAGAGGAGTCAGGTTCAATTTCACCGTGAGCCCCCGTCCGTTTTCTTTCTGTTTACCCTACCACGAAACGGTCGTCCCTAGATTTGATATCGCCGGGTCGTGTGCCTGCTATTGATTTCGTCTGGGTGTAAGGGCTCCGTGCTCCACCCACGTAGAGCACGTGCTCGTGTGTGCCGAGTGACTCACTGGCGAGATTCGGCTGTGAATTAGGAGCACGTTCCGTGTGAATCCGTGAAGAAACTTTCGTGCAGGTTGCCTCGCATTGGGGTGTTTTTATTTCGTAAGGGGAGGTTGGAAATAGAGCAGTCGATCCGACGCGTCTGGTGACTTCGGTGTCGAGTCGGACGAAGCGCACGTTAGGTCTAGCGGGGAAACACGCGACCGTCGCTGCATCGTGGACCTCGCGCGTTCGCTCGAACGAGCAGCTTATCATCGCGAATTCGAAAGTTGCCGCTGGTGTGCGCCAGTTTCCCATTTCCATTGCCAGACGCGATTTATTATCGCGCTCCTCGGCAAGGATACCTCGGAACTCGCACGCGGCTCTAGCGTGCACCGTGCCCGGAGAGAACTTATCACGGTCCGCGATAATCTCACGGTGCAACCTATCATCGACCCGCTGCTCCGCGGCGCTAGAGAACAACAACCGCCTTACTAAACGGGGGCCGTCATGCATGAAATTTTCATCCGCGAGACGATAGAGGAATGTAATGCGAAGGACGAGGGAAAAAAATAAGCCGGCCAAGATAGGCCGTTCATCTTGGCTGAACGTGCAGAAATCGCGATCCACTGACCCACTGCGATAGATAAGAGGAAGGATTCGTCCCCCATCCCCGTCTAGTCTGTTGCACGGTTGCAAACCCCCTGCAACTAGTCGTCGCTGGTTCTGTAACCTTTTTGTAACGGGTTCGCAATGGTACAGCTGGTTTTTTCCCCCCTGTACGTGACGTCTGCAGACTGGCGCGGCATGAGAACGATATTAAAGCAGCGCCAAGCACGTAGATCCTCATCGATCGACCTTTCGGCACACCTGTCGCATCGAAAATGCGCGTCCGTCGTATCGGAGTCGGACACCGTTAACAGCAGAGGGCTCCAGTAAATTTATTCTAAAACGCAGCTCGGGTCAGTGTGCCATGATTTTTGTCGAGCAACAGGTGTACGATGCGTCGATTTCTCGATGCCCATAACGCTTCCACCGATTCCAAGTATCATGAACAATTGTTCTGTATCTAGATGTTACGAGCAGCCCTTAGACGCGTTTCCTTGACACTTTCCTTATCGCTTATGCGAGTCGTTTGCAAACGAGCGACTGACCACGATTTTCACTACATTTTGCTCCTGTTCGAATTCTCTATGAATGCTTCTGGATAGGCAATCCGGAGCGTAACTGCTTCCCCATGCGAAATTTACAAAGACGAAGGTTGTTAACGGTAGTCCGGTCTGAAATATAACTGTCTGTTTGACACACGTAAATCCATAGGATCTTGTCGCGGTACAAAGTGTCGGACAAAAGGTCTGAAACGTGCAGAAAATGTTTAACAGCCGGGAAAAGACTCGGAGGTGGCCGAGCGGACATCTGCGTCCACGAAATCAGCACAAACGAGAATGGAATAACGAAATGATGTCTGAACGGGCCTACGCGGTGGTCTGCACGCCCACGTTCGACGGGGCAGGACTTCTCGATCCGTTATACACCTTCGTATTCTCTACGTTCACTATAATCTAGCGAATCAATCCCTTTCCTGCTCTGTTGCTCGACATACAGAATTCTTTTTCATCTAGCAGTGGAGGAAGGAGTCGACGGCCGAGTTACGTTCTTCCGAATGCTATGCAAATTTTCACGAGTTTCTTATTTAATCGGCACAATAATGCATCGTAGCTGAGCCTGTACCGTCCCGGCATTCTAAAAGCCAAAGGACAGACAGAGAAAGGCAGAGGGAGAGAGAGAGAGAGAGAGAGTGAGAGAGAGGGAGAGAGGTGGAGGAGAAGCCCAACTTAACGGGTCTTCCTCAGTAGGTCGATACGTGCAGTAGTTGACACCGATTAGGACCTCGAAATACACATGTTTCGCAGGAGTACGTGTATTCGACCTACAACAGAAGAATTATCGCACAGCTCTAGCACCTACAAGTTCTGGTACTCGCCCTACACTTTAATAGGTCTTTTCGCGGTACACACAATCGAGATCTCCCGAACAAATCGCGAGAAGGTTCTCTTCCGAGCGTTGTGGATCTTCTGCATCTCGTTCGAATTCGAATAATGCATCTCTCTCCAGCACGCGAGGCGCACCACTTAAGCGGTAAAGCCTCTCGCTTATACAAGATTGCGGCCCCGAGTAGTTTTTAGTAGCGGGTGGTCCTCCGCATACCAAACACAGGGGAAAGGTGAAATGTGGCCCGCGGGTTTACGAGATTACGGTGATGATCGTTTCTTGAAACGCGTCTCGCCCGTGCGACTACTTTTATGTTCGAACGGTGGAAACCTCGCTTTGCACTTTACTATTTCGTAAGCGCTTCCTCAAATTTCCTCGACGCAATTCACGTGTACGCCACTCGCGCGCTTGTGTGCGGCCATTGAAATCGCCAAAGGACGTTGACGAGAGAGAGTGGGTCGCGCGGTTCGTCGGAAACTAGCGGCTAATCGATCAGCCGAACGCGCTTGGCCCTGCTATCGCAAGGAACGCGCGTAAACATGCGGGCTGGTACAACGACAGTCAATTCATCGGCATCGCCGACATTGCCGGTGAAAACGAACCGGAGAAACCGCGCGCTCCTTCCGGCTTCGGTATCCAACGTTTCCACGAACGATCGCGTTTTCCTGTGGACCGATACAAGGCCGCGGGCTTGACCATTGGTATAGCTCGTCGATGCTGAGAGGAAAATCGAACACGGGTAGAATGGAATTTGTGGGAAGAAAACGGAGACGAGTAGGTGAACCGGCGTCGAACGGTTTCTAAACGTTTCTCGATAAGGTCATTTAGAAAAGTAGCGGTTCACCCGCGCGCATCGCGGAGTTGGAAGGACAGGAAAGGGAATCCCGTCGACCTGGCTCGTCCCATTCGATTCCCTTCCGAAGAAAAAGAAGGCGCAACGGATCGTTCCGGCGGCGACTACGTTCGGCGATATCGATCCGATGGCCGGCCGAAGATTAAGGTATCCGTGCTAAACAGTCCCCGGGACCGCAAGTAGGCCCCCCTTCCTTTCGGGGACCGACCGGGAGGCCCCTGCGTGCACCTGTGCAGGTTGAGAGGTGTCGTGTTTTCACCTGGCAGTTCAACCTACAATCGCGAGCAAGGAGGTTCAGCAGCCGCGATCCTCTCGCGCTCGATGCTCACCACGAGACGTCGCGTTTCGCAGTCGTTCTCCGGCTCTTGCGCTCTGCTCTTTCGTTTCTCTTCACTTGTCCAGTGCGATGCAACCGGAAGATTCGACGAGAAGCTGTTCAGAAGGCGACAGTGACTCGACGATGCGAGGGGATCGGTTCCAGCGCGGAATCTCGCTGAAGCCGCGTATCGATTAGCTATCAGTGGCGTTGTTTTCGATCGAAAGTGATCCGACGAATGCAATCGACTGGTGAAATTAGTCCCGGGGACTGTCGCGTGTATTAGCTCGCTAAGGGAAACGCTCGGCGTCCGTTAAAATCGCGCACGCGATATCGGATATGCGTAATTTGTCAGTGCCTGTGGGAAAATCTTGATCGCCTTCAGGAAAGTATATTGCGCTTGGAGAGCAAGGCGGTAATCGTCGCGGGCATAATCCGAAGGATATCAACTTGAACGATTAATTTCGATCCCGGCCATACAACATGGACACTGTATTGGAAAAGATGGGCAAGCTGCATCTGGTAATGTTTACGATTAATACGCTATCGATATAAATCTTAGAATAGTGATAACGACGCGATAGACTGACGGCTAGTCTTCGTCACATATCCCGCACTTATCGCTTATCGAGTCCCGTAAAACACGATTCACCGACCGCAAGCAGGGTACCCAATGCTATAACATTCGGAAGCTAGCCGGACAAGGTTCTGCATCCTTGAAGAGCAGATGCGACACTTTCGTCAAGGGACATTTACCGTCGCGAGCGACTACGACCAATTAAATATTACACGAGGAGATCGAGCAAAAGGTAGCATTTAGCTCGAACGGCTCTACGCGCGAGTTGCGACTACACCGTAAACTGTGCACGCGCCCAAGTGCAAAGTACCTTGCATCAGGCCGTTGTCCTTGCCTAGTGACTCGAGCGAAACTGTGAATCACATTTTACGGATGGAAACTGCGGTATGCACGCTAACGCGTCTCTTCCGATTAGAGTGTACAGGAAAATCGACGCGTTAAGATAGGAAATCTAGATACTTCTGGGCATCGCTCTTCTCCTTCGTTAAAGACTCTCACCGAAGATATTCGGCGAGTGAAACTTTTCGCCCGCCCGTCTTTTCGTCGTGGCCAATCGACCGATCCGTTACATATCTGTGCATAGACCTTTTACCATCGTAGGAAGATCAGTTTTTTGCTTTTCACTTTCTACTGCACCCGCTTTTGCACGCGATCCCGAAGAAAGGCCGGCAAGAATTTCGATCGCGAACCGATGGCGATTCGTATTTCGCTTCAAGCGGAGAAACAGGATCCCGCTTCTGTCCCCCTGTTTCATCGAGGACGATCTAAGCGGGGAAGCTCGGACGGAATTCGGCTTGGCCTGTTCTTCGAACGCGAGGAGAACAATTTCTTGGTTTCGAAAAAGTCACGGTAGACGAGCGAAGCGTCGAAACGGTGGCGGATTCGGGAGCCACTGGTACGATCGTATTTACATTTACAGTTGCGAATCTACGGCTCGTGACAGACTGGCGTATCTTCATGCCCCGCGGAAAGGAACGATATAGGAGGAAGCTAATTAAAGCGTGCCGCCTTGCAGAGTTTGTTCGCGTGTGCGTCGCGTGAATCGTCTCCGAGGTATTTACCCGGCCTTGATGAATCTCCATTCGATTCGTGGTGCATGGTGCATGTGAGCTGCATTCGATCGAACTAGATTGCAGGTTATAACACTCCTTTATTTTTACCCTACTCGGAGAAAGAAACGCTCGACCGCGGCGAATGGTTAGGCATGCTCGTAAGCGACAATGTTCTCGTTACGCTAGCCTCCACTCACGGAAGATTCTCCCTGGCCAATCGTTACCGCGCGGAATATCGCGTGAACGTTTGGCGAATCAATACAGATGAATTAACTGGATCCTCCAGCATAGCTGTTGATTCCTTGCTTTCCAAGAGAAAGGTGTTGAACATTCACGTTCGCTGTTTAACGATGCCGTGAAAAGCCATCGTCGAAGGTGGTCGATGATATCGTAAATTTCCATGACAGTGTGGAAAGCGCCTAGGCAAGCCACGGTGTCAAGAGTTTGACCGTATGTATTTTTGTATAGTAACACTCGACAGCAGAGACGAACCCAACGATCCGATAGAAATCGAATAGAAGAATATCGTAGAAGCGCCGCTGAGCCGCTTAAAGGCTAAACGAGTCTCTATGACGAATTGCCTGTTGATCCGTGTTCATTGTCGCGGAAGGCCGCGAGCATGTGAACACCTTCACGATAATAAGTGCCTGGCAAAAATAGCTGGCGCTCTTTATTTTTTCCAGGCAAGGTGATAAGAATTTTGACGGCGCGATAAGAGAGGCACTGCGTTTGACCGACTTCGGTTATCGCCAGCCAAGACGCAGAGAGTCTCGGGCACGCTTGGCACGTGCAAAAGTGAAATTCGCGGGCGATCGCGCGCATGGTTACGATCTCGGTCGTGCCGGTGCCGAGTACCCGGCCGTTTTATCGCGAGTGTCCGTCAAGTGAATCGAGTCCGTTTCATGACTTCTAGCGCACAGCACGAGGACATCGAGTCCTGTCCGGAATCCGGACGCGGAACATCGGGACTCTTTGCCGTAGGTGTTCAAAGTCTAGCGAGCTTGAGACAGGTAACTCGATAATGGAGTAACCTTCGAAGTAGAATGCGACGGTGCACGTTGAAGTTTAACGAGAAACGCAGCTTCGGCGATGAGCGTAACGCGAATGACAAATCAATTGTTATTACGCCACTGTCGTACGAAAGCTGGTGTGTTACGTTCGCGGCTGTGTAACCAGCTACTCTACCTGTTCTTCCAATAACGGCCCATCGTAAGAAACTCATATTGGACAAAAGAGAGTGAAAGTCCACTGGCGTTTTCCTCTCGGAAACGCGCGCTTCCGCTGTGAAACGCGATTCTCTCGCCCCTTCCGTATTCTATTCGCGATGGAGTTTTGCTCGGAGAGAGGGAGAGCATCGATCTTCCAATTTAACTTATCGTTAGCAATTGAACGCAGTCGCTCACACAGATATCGTCTGTTTCTTTTTTTGCAGAGGATTCCGACCTGTCCAGTGAAGAGTCCGCAGCCTCTGAAGGAATTCGTGGGCCGCTGCCAGACGATGCCATCGCGAGTAAAAAAATCCTTCTGCGGTTGCCTTCAGGTAAAGACGAGAAGGAATCCTTCGGAACAATTGCAGAGCGACCGTGCATCGGCTCATCACCGTGCCGAGACAAATATCCGCGATCCATTCTGCGAAACGTCGTAAAAATATTCGCAAGATAACGGCATAGCGGGGCGATTAAACGAGACTAATTAGCGGGTGGGTAATGAGCGAGAACCGACTTCGGGTTCAGCGGGAACGCCGCTCCGCTTCGCTCCGCGCCGCCGCGCCGTTCCGCATTCTCCGTTTGAATTTTTTAACCGGCGGACGAGGACTGATTATACCTGCACTTCCACGAACTCGATCGCCATTAGGAAGCGGTTACGTAAAGTCAAGGTGAAACGTTTGAAACGGGAACGAAATGGAGACAGCCGTTCCTCGTTGAAACGTCAAGGCGCTGGTTCAGGATCGGTTGCATTCTCATCGGCAAGAGGCGATGACGCCGCTTTAGATTATGTTGGCAAAGACGCGCCCATAAATGTGCGGCATTCTCGCGTCCGTTGCGCCGGCTCGAATGATATCTGCATTGCAAAGTGGCACTTCCAGCGCGTGTCCAATGTAGCGAGATTCCCGGACCTTTTGATCTCGAAGGGGAATGTTTTCGACCGTGTCCGTATCATTCAAGGATCCACTTTCTTTCTACATTTTTAGATTTTTACCGCGTTCCACGGATTATCGTCGTCTCGTAGAGTCGAGGAAAGGAAGAAACAAACATTCGCCTGCGCGCACGTGAAACGCATCGCGATTCCCCTTGATATAATCATCCTGCTATCCTTGGGGGGAGGAATCCTACGGCCCGTAGATATTTCATTATGCCTTTCAAAAAGGATCCAGCAGCACCGCAGGGCGTGTCCGAGAAGGAACGAAGCGAGCTGATGCTCTACGGCTGAACGCAATCGCGTTTTCAGCACCCTCGAGGATACCGTGGTCCTTCTTTCCCGGCAGAGTTGCCGATCTAGAGACACGGCGGAACGCGCGATCGTGAAGGAGCGAGCTGCGTTCTGGACGCGATATCGGCATCGCGTGAGACTTTCAATTATCGATGATGCAGAAATTATAACGCCACGCCAGTGGTCGTCGTGCCGGGAACGCGATAACCGACGAGTTTAGAAACAATAAAGTATAACAAACAACCAGAGCTACATCTCTCCTGTGCACGCGAATGCTTTTTGTTATTCCCCGCAGCATCATTACGTTCCTCTCGTATATCCTGCAACACAGGCCTGCGGGAATAGCATCGTTCAAGTAGCTGTTGCTTCGTTCTTGCGCAGGACGATGAACCACCGGAAATCACGTATTGCGTTGTGGAGCACACGGGCACGCTCACGCTTCAAGCGATGACGCCTACCCTGCCGATGCCGGCCGAGGAGGAGCTGAACAAGATGTTCCTCGAATTGGTGGACGAGCTGGACCTGACCCAGGCCAACCGGCAGGCGGTTCTGGCGCTTCCCGCGAACAAAAAGTGGCAGATATACTGCTCCAGGAAAGGCAATGGCACCTTGGAGAACGGTAACCTCAGAACCACCGATCTCAGCGGCGATCCGGAGGATTACATCAACAGATTGAAAACCATTGCCAGCGTAAGTATCGTACGGTATATATCCCTTAATCTCGGATCGATATTGGTACTCACGATGAGGCCGTCCGCTTGCAGAGTCCCTTTTCCGAGGAGAGCGAGGAAGTCTCGAGTCAGATGCGGCAGATCGAAGCATTGAAGACTGCTCTAAGGACGCAGCCGCACAGTTTCGTCCTCCGGTTCATAGAGCTGGATGGGCTGAACGGTCTGCTGCAAGTCCTTGGAACCATGGACGCGGAGGCGACCAACAGCAATCTTCATACGAGCGTGATAGGTTGTTTGAAGGCGTTGATGAACAATTCGGTAGGTCTTAAGCGATACGGTGCGCGTTAGCAATCTCCGAGGAGCACGCCTTGAAATTCCCATACGCTTGTGACAGAATGGAAGGGCGCACGTTCTGGCGCACCCGACAGCTATCAACACGATATCCCAGTCGTTGGCGACCGAGAACATCAAGACGAAGATCTCCGTTCTGGAGATCCTCGGCGCGGTCTGTCTGGTGCCTGGCGGTCACCGAAAGGTCCTGGAAGCCATGCTCCACTTCCAGCAGTACCACTCCGAGCGAACGAGGTTTCAGAGTATCATAAACGATCTGGACAAGAACTTCGGCATCTACAAGGATAATCTGTCTCTGAAGACGGCGATCATGTCGTTCATCAACGCCGTGCTGAACTACGGCCCGGGCCAGGTCACTTTGGAGTTCAGGCTACATTTGAGATACGAATTGTTGATGCTCGGCATTCAGCCGATCATCGAGAAGCTGAGAAAGTACGAGAACGAGACGCTGGACAGGCATTTGGATTTCTTCGAGATGGTGAGGAACGAGGACGAGAAAGAGCTGGCGCGGAAGTTCGAGAAGGAGCATGTGGACACGAAAAGCGCTACGGCGATGTTCGACCTGTTGAGGAGAAAGCTCGGCCATACCGCCGCCTATCCGCATCTGCTGAGCCTTTTGGAGCATTGCCTCCTATTGCCCCGTACGATAATCGTTTCTATCGTTCCAAGCCGTATTCCGATCAGGGCGAAAAATCGCGATACACAATTTCCTCTGTGATTTTCAGTCGACTACGGTTCCCATCCTCAGCACTGGCTGCTGTTCGACCGGATCGTGCAGCAGATTGTGCTGCAGTCAGAGGGGAACGAAACGGGCACCGTGAGGAATCCCGACGTGGCGCCGATCGAGATTAACGTGAAGGAAATCGTTCGCTTGCTCGCGAAGGAAGAAGAACTCGTCGCTGCCAGGAAGAAGGCCGAGGAATTGGAGAGGGAGAACTCGGACATGTCGAGCCGGCTGGCTAAGAAGGAGCAAGAGTTGGATCTCAGGACGCAAGAGAAAGTAATTCACCTCGTTCTCTCGCCAAACTCGACGTCGACCCTTCTGTTCGCGTCCACAAATTACTCGATGCAATTTTTTCTAGGAAGATATAGAGGCCAGCTTGTCACGGGTGAAAGAGCGTCTCGAGAAAGAAACGTCGATGCACATAGAAACGAAGCAGCGAATCTCGGAGTTGCAGGACAACGTTGAGACGCTTTCCCGGCAGATTAACAATGAGAAGTCGGAGCGGAAGCGGCTGGAGCAACTGGTGGCTTCCGGTAGCCTGCCGGACGACGCGAAGGCGACCATTAAGCTCGTCGAGGACGAGATTCTCGAGAAAGTTGAGGCGAAACCAATGCCCCCGCCGCCTCCGCCTCCGCCTGTAGCACCGCCACCCCCGCCTAATTTAATGCCTGCTGCACCCCCACCAATGAAGGTAAGATAGTCTTCAATTCTATGGGATTACAAACTCTCCCCGTTTATTCCGATGTCACAAGAATGAAACGGACGAACGTGCCCAGGTGGAAATCATCAAGAATGTTCCTCAACCGAGCAACCCTCTGAAGTCCTTCAACTGGTCGAAGATCCCGGAGCAGAAGTTGCAAGGCACCATCTGGTCGGAGCTCGACGACACGAAGCTTTACAACATTATGGATCTAGAGTCGATTGATAAGATTTTCTGCGCTTATCAGAAGAACGGCGTGTCCGCGGAGGGTTCTATCGAGGACTTGAGAACATTGGGCAAGAACAAGAAAACGATGTCGGTGATCGACTCGAGGAGGGCGCAGAATTGCACGATACTATTGTCCAAGTTGAAAATGTCCGACAACGAAATCACCAGAACGATCTTATCGATGGACCAGCAGAATATTCTGCACATAGACATGGTCGAGCAATTGTTGAAGTATATCCCGTCGTCGGAGGAGGCCGCCCTCTTGGATATGCATCAGAAAGAGCTGCAGAGCAGGGCCGACTGCTTCTTATACCAAATATCAAAGTACGTATCTTTCGCACTGTTTTTCTCGACGCCCGCCAACCGTTCCACGGAAGTATCATCGAATTCATAAATACGTGTGTTCCGTGCTGCCGCCGTTCCAGAGTGCCGCACTACGAGCAGAGGCTGCGGTCCCTTCACTACAAAAAGAAATTTGCCGCCAGCATCGCGGAACTGACGCCGCGAATGCGCGCGGTTCTCGAAGCTAGCAGGCAAGTCGCCAGGTCTCGGAGGCTCAGGAAGCTCCTGGAATTGGTCTTAGCTCTAGGAAATTACGTGAATCGGGGGAACGCTCGCGGGAACGCCTGCGGCTTCCGCCTGGCATCCTTAAATCGTCTAGTCGACACCAAGTCCTCGTGCTCCAAAGGCACGACTTTGCTGCACTACTTGGTGCAAATTTTAGAATCTAGGTTTAGAGAGGTGTTGGATATAGAGGAGGACATGCCGCATGTTCGGACGGCGGCTAGGGTTAGCATGGCTGATCTGCAGAAGGAAGTGGCCAACTTGAAGAACGGTCTTCAGGACGTACAGAGGGAAATAGGTGGGCCCTTTTTTCTTTTTGTTCTCGCGGTGCAAGTCTGGCTTGGCTGATTTTCACTTTTCCATTTCTAATCATTCTCTGCGATTAATGCTTCGCCAGAATTCCACCGTGGCCAATCCCAGGTTCTTCAGGGAGACATGTTCTTACCGGCTATGAGGGACTTCCAGGCGCAGGCCACTTGCAGGCTGGCAGAAGCCGAGGACTTGTTCCAGGATATGAAGACTAGAGTAAGTTTTCGGGTAACAGATTTCATTCTCGCTTTATCCTGCTGTCGTTCACCGAACTCTTTCCATACAGTTCGATCGCGCGGTGAGACTGTTTGGCGAGGATTCGGCCGGCGTGCAGCCGGACGAGTTCTTCGGTATTTTCGAGAACTTTTTGCAAGCTTTAGCCGAAGCTAGACAGGATGTAGAGAACATGCGAAGGAAGGTAGAGGAGGAGGAGCGTAGGGCGAAACAGGAGCAAGAAGTGAGTAAACGAATGCCGATTCTCTTCGCCTTCTTGCATGCGTCGAGCACATTGTAACAGAATAAATTTACAATTAACTCTTCCCTTCCCTTTTTGCAATTTATTCTAGCTTCGAAAGAGAACGATGGAAAGGAAGAATTCTCGCGAAGGAATCCTGAACAGTATTTCGTTGAGCAAGAAGAATGAGATGAATGGCAATGGACAGGGCGACAACAAAGGTGAATTCGACGATCTGATATCAGCCCTTCGAACCGGAGATGTGTTCGGAGAGGATATCGCGAAATTCAAGAGATCGAAGCGCAGGCCTGTGACGCCGAGCGGACAAGAATCCCGTAGACATAGCGCGCACAGGGAAGATTCCAGAGAACGCCATTGAATTCCTTATTGAACAGTTCATAGAGATTCATCTTTCGAACAGGAAGGGAACGTGGAATAGTGTTAGAGATAGAACGCGCCGATTAGGGAGTATGTAAATAGAGTGAATGATGTTAAAATTACGATGCTTCGTTTGTTGCACATTCTTTCGCCAATCATGTAATATAATTTTCGTGTACGATTCCTATTTAATTCAACCATCGCGAGCTGTCTTCCTCGTCATACGCACCCGTAATTCTTTTTATCTTCCAGTTCGTGAAATTCAATTATCATTGCACATATTTCTCATCGCGTTCGAAGATACATCATTAGAATATTATATAATATAAAGAGCCATTGTAGACTACTGTTTAATTTGAATAAATGAAGGTATCGAATGTGCGCACCGCTATACATATACGTACATGTACGTCAATTAAAATCGACGGTACCAAAGTTGTATTTTGAGCATCTGAACGATCAGCAATTTGTATATTGCTAAGAATGATGTTTAATGAGTTCGACAAGGTTTATCGTATTGATCATTTTCTGTATATAGGTATAATACATTTGTTTAAAGAAATAGTCAACAATTGCGTACGGCGCGGCGGTCCGCAAATCTAGATACAGCAATCGAACGAAGAAAAGTGAAGCTAGATTAGGAAAACACGATTTCATTGTAGGGACGATAGATTTGGTCGAACTTTCGAAAGGAATTTTCTGTCTGAAATAACAAATGTATTTTAGGGCTACATGTTTTTTAACAAATACCAATAGGGCCTATCGGGATACACTTTGACCCGCGAAACCTACAAGTCTGATTTTGTACTGTAGGAAAAGACAAGCATCAATAAGATTATTTAGGAGCAAATTGATAATTGTTCGTTTATAGAATTCATGTTAGCTCTTGATGTGTAGACGAAGAGAGTCGAATTGATTAGAGAAGAATTCGTTGTATAGTAGTCGATGTTTTATAAGCTTTTGTATTTTTGTAAATATTCAGTATCGATGTGTCATTCTTGTACAGGGTGTTTGCCTGATAACAATAATTAATGTCTAATTAATATAATACTTCGCCCTTACTGCCACATGTATTAATATATGTATAATATATCGAATAAATGAGAAATACGAATCAATGGTAAACCGACTTCAATTCTTTAAGTAAACAATAACGTTTTCCCTTCTGCAACTTTGTTGCTAACTCTACATTATAAAGCACTTTAACATACATGATTGTACGAGATTAAATCGCATAAGGTAAGTATACAGGTAAGTATGTATTGAAATTGGCGATTTCGAGCAGGGGGATTCCGTAAAAGCAAGTTCTGAGAAATTCTTGGAAATGACGTTACAATTCCAGGAATCGGTGAAATGAAAGAACTTCTCGCATATCATGTTCTTTTGACACGAATTGGCGATTTCGAGCACGAGATTTTGTAAAAGCAGCTCCTGGAAATGTTTTGGTTGTGACGTCATCAGTCATGAACTCCGGATACCTCCTCGCGTATCATGTTCTCCTAATACAAAATCGTGAATTTCGGGCAAAGGGGATTCCGTAAAAGATAGTTCTGGGAAATTCTTGGAAATGACGTCACGTTCCAGGAATCGGTGAAATGAAAGACCTCCTCGCGTATCATGTTCTCCTAATACAAATTGGCGATTTTCAGCAAATGGATTGCCCGAAATTCACGATTTTGTATTAGGAGAACATGATACGCGAGGAGGTCTTTCATTCCACCGATTCCTGGAATGTGACGTCATTTCCAGGAATTTCCCAAAACTGGACTTTACGGAATCCCAAGTGCTCGAAATCGCCAATTTGTATCAGGAGAATATGATATGCGAGGAGGTCTTTCATTCCACCGATTCCTGGAATGTGACGTCATTTCCAGGAATTTCCCAAAACTGGACTTTACGGAATCCCAAGTGCTCGAAATCGCCAATTTGTATCAGGAGAATATGATATGCGAGGAGGTATCCGGAGTTCAGGATTGATGACGTCACAACCAAAACATTTCCAGGAGCTGCTTTTACAAAATCTCGTGCTCGAAATCGCCAATTTGTATCAGGAGAACATGATATGCGAGGAGGTCTATCATTTCACCGATTCCTGGAATGTGACGTCATTTCCAAGAACTTCCCAGAACTTGCTTTTACGGAATCCCAAGTGCTCGAAATCGCCAATTTGTATTAGGAGAACATGATACGCGAGGAGGTATCCGGAGTTCACGATTGATGACGTCACAACCAAAACATTTCCAGGAGCTGCTTTTACAAAATCTCGTGCTCGAAATCGCCAATTTGTATCAGAAGAACATGATATGCGAGGAGGTCTTTCATTTCACCGATTCCTGGAATTTGACGTCCATTTCCAAGAAATTCCCGGAATTTCTCAGCAATGTTCTTAAACTTAAATTATTCATGAAGAGGACTGTTTGTACAAGTTTCTCGCTTCGGATCTGTGCATTTAAAGTTCCTTCACGATGCTTCTTGTGTAAGGAAGAAGAGTAGGTTTATTTGAGGAGTGGACAGGCAGTAAAATAAATAAATCAGTTGAATTTCATTTACTGAAGATTTATTGAAATATTTTAATAATGTACAAATTACAACAGTGATGACATTTAAAGTACCAAACTATCGATAGTACCGACTATCGATATTTTTCCACCCTTATTTCACATGTCAGGTCCATAACTAGTTTCATCCACCCTTTCATAGATGGCAGAGCTATGTACTAGAGCAATATTTAATTTCATCTATGGACCAGATGGGACTAAATGGGATTTATAATGAAGAAACAAAAAGTTGTAATTTTGTTACAATCTATGAGAATCGTCTTCAAAAACATAAGCGAAATCATTGTTATAAGTGAAATAATACATGATTAATATGTTCAATATATTCGAAAAGAAGAGATGGGCAAAATAGGGAATGACCATTTTGTTCAGAAACTTTATTTATTACATACACTAGCCGACTACGATGCATGCGTTAAGGCTTCCGGATACAAGGAGTCCGCTTGACATCCGAAGCGCGTTGTTAAATGTGTCTCGCAAATAAGTTATTTCATTTTTCATCCCTGTCTCCACAGAACATGCGGTTACTTCATCCCGTAATTGTTTCGTTTAAATTATAGTGCATTACGTTTACGTATTATAGTCCGGCAGATTTATGACGATCGAAACCCTTTGCCGCAGACTGTTCCTCGTTGTGTACAGCGGAATCGTTTCCACAGTGTAAAAAAAAAAAACAACAAATGAATCAGAGAAGAAATACTGAAAAACGGAGAGGGATACAATCGGGACCATCGCGTGATCAAGTGTGGACACGACATCGCAAAGGGAGTCGCTCGATTTAGAGCGCCACGTAACCACATATATTCGCATTAATATTTATATTTATAATTCGCATTTATATATATATATTTATGTACAATGTGTGGGAGCAAGGTAATGGTGCCAACGGGACATACGTTGTTTCTTTATGTTAATCCTGAGATGAGAAACGATAGCTATTATCGAGAATCTTCTGGGAAATCCTGTTTACCATATTTAACAATTTATTGCAAGAATAAATTGGCGTGCTCGCTTGTTTCGATGTTTCTGCTAATCACTGATTCGCAATTTATTCTGTAATTAATGGGAATCCTTTCGTTAACTTATAGGTTGCAACTCGCAATGAATTTTCGTGATTACTGAGCTCTCTGCTTGTCCACCAAGGCACCATTACCCTGACGATCGCCTCGCGTATTTGTATCCGTAAATAAAGTATAATGCCTTATCGTACTGAAACTTATACCGACATATTGCACATTTGACAACAGTTACTTCTTCTTTAAGTACTTGGGTATAGGAAGTATTCGCTAATAAACATTTTCCATTGCGCTCTGTCTCGTGTCATCAACGAAATCTTTCACACGTTCTCCCCTTTCCTCCTTCTAACGATCAGTTAATTCGCAGTTTCCAAATTCACCATCGGATTTCGCGCGAGTTTTGTCAATTTGTCAGAGATCGAAATATATGCAGACTTCGAAGCAAGGCCAGAAAGACACTTGCCGGAGGTCCGAGTTCGATGTGCCCGGTAGCTTTTACGATAATACTTCTATCTCGTCGTTCGTTGCAAATCGTTCGGTGATTTTCTAAGAGACGAAATGTTCGTCTCGCAAGGTACTCAAGCATTCATTCAATTCATTCCTTTGTATTTCACGCAGCCATGCATCGTCATACATATGCACCATATATATATATATATATATATATATATATATATATTTATACTCGCAATATTTAAAGCAGCTATATCTCCTAATTAGTTGTCCGCCTTCCGCTCGGCGTCGATTCAGCCGCGATTCGCTCACACGGCAGCTACTTCGCGACCCGTCGATCATAGGCACGATAAGAGGATCGCGGCGAACCGATTCTTCATTGTATGCATTTGGCCGTCCATAGGCCCCTGTTTCGTTGATGAGGACCAATTCGAAGTGATTCTCGTTGTACGCCCCTTCGTTCGCGGCTTAATTCTACGGTAGTCTAGTCGGTTCGTTCGGTGGAGGTACACGCGAAACCGGAAGGATCGCGTGGACCCTGCGCGACATCGACTAGTCCTTCGACAATGCAGCCGTGCGGTACGATTGTTCGAACGCGAACTGTTCGCACTTCGTATTCGTTGTGTGAGTATACGCGTGTACGGTGTGTATCGCCTGCAGCGTTTCCAATAGGCATCCTTTTACAGACATTACCCTGATTCGTTAAAATTAGCCTCGGCGCGCGTTAATCGCGAAACTCTCGCGACGAAATAATAGACGGGCGCAGCTTTTCTGTCCACTTGCCGGAGAGATCAGCCGGTTAGGCCCTATCGTGGATAGTTTGCAATATTGTTCGATGCTGGAGCTCAGCAACGAGGTTGAAGGACCGCGACACCCTTTTTGTCCACGATTCAGTTGTCCGAATTGGGCTTTTGCTCTCGAAAGTATCGAACGTCTTCTAGTGACGATGATTCAGAGGAAGAATGCTGGAACGGTGATTAAACGGAGGCGTGAAGCGTGCTCGACTGGGGGCCAGCAGGGAACGTGGTGCTGGTTGGCGCAGCGGTGGGTTGTAGGCTCAACTGCAGCTGATGCTGCTGCGCCTTCGCCCTCAAACACGCGATGCTCTCGTTTCTCAGCTGTTCCGTGTCCTGTACCATTCCTGAGACACAAATGTTCACGTAACGTTACTTTTAACAGCTCTGCAAGAGTTGATCGTAACAAAAAGGTAGCGAACAATTTGCAACACGCTTTGAACGCGCTACAGTAGATTCGAAAGTTTCTTTTACCTGTCGACGAGGAGGGCCCCATGCCATCTTGGCTCTCCTGTCCGCTCTCGGAGCTGGTTGGTCCACCTTGGTGATGATTGTGATGGGGGCTGCTTCCGCTTCCGTTGTGGTCGTTTCCGCTGTCCTCTCCGCCGGACTTGAGATGCTCCGCGGCTTCGATTGACTTCCGGTGCATCCCTGCGGGGCCACAGTCAATCATGTCTTGATTATTTTCGATATCCTGACTAAAGCTGCTCGTCTTAGATGATTGAGCTGACAGAGACGAACAGAAAAACAAAGTCGAGATCTGTACATTCTCTGCGAAGGCAGGGCATCGTTCGTTAAGAATTGCTTGGCGCCTTTAAATTGCTGTTCGTTCTACGATTTCAGTTTGCAAAGTGTTTGAACGGTTCTTACCTAACAGCCACGGCGCGACCGACTCGTTTTCCTTGGCACTTTTCAGTATGGTCTCTGGGAGCGGTAAGGAGTGTCGCACCATCGCGCCGTACAGTCCGTATTCCGCCATTATGGTACTTCTGCCCCAACACTTCTCGGTTTTTCGCCACTTTGCCCTCCGATTTTGAAACCAGACCTGGAGCAACAAATTCGCGACATACGGGTATCTCTAGATCGTTCCGGGGCACTAAGGAAACGTTGCAGCTTCAGAAAACAGTTAATAATTACAGAAGTTGCATGAAGCGGATGATTACTTATCGGCAGAGTCCGCTATGATTCCAAAGCATCGGCCACGTTTTAGACTTGCCAGTCCGTTTAATGAGCATTGTCTTCTAATTGGAACGCTACGTGCTCGGCGTGCGGTGCGATCAATTTCGTGCGCGTGGTTCCGCGCCTGTTCATAGTTAACTATTACGCTTAAACGGTCAGCTCGGCCTTCGTTATCCCGTTTTTCGCGGTTCGGCGTCCCGTTTGACTACTTCTTAACGATTCGGATCATCGGACCACCTAGGGAGTAGCCACGTGCCCGTTGCTCGGGTCACGCTCGCGACCAGTTTTAATTTTAACGAGCTCGATTTCCACCCGGAGTACCGTGAGCTCTTCCCTCGATACGATAACGAAATTTATGCTGATATGCGAATCGAACAATAAAGTTCCTTGAGATCTGCCCTCGTTCAAGTTAGATATACAAAACTTGCGCCCATGAAGCTGCTATTAAAACCGTATCAAAAGCGAACCGTTTCATGCAACAGCGATCAATACGTCACTAGCATCCTCCTCTAAAATCGTTGTACGTGATCGGCGGAGAATGTTATTTAAAAAGGTCTGCCTACAAGTGATTTGCGAGACGCGTGTATGGAGCAGTCGCGCGCGGGGGTGGCTGGGCCGGAGGCCAGGGCGTGTACCAATTTGTAGCAACAATGCTAAAGTCACCAGCAGAATTGGAACGTAATTCGAATGAATGGGAACACGTTGCCCTGTCAATTTGTACCGCCACCCCGAAATTATCTTCCGCCTAGCTCCGAACGAGCTCTGGCCGGCCTCTTTTCCACTGCCCCTGCCTCCGTACATGCGCGAGAAACATTCGCGTAAACCTAGCTCCGTTTCCTGGTAAGGCCGGCTATATCGAAGTAACGCGCTTTCCCAAAGTGACGAGAATATTATAGGAAGTCTCCTATTGACCGGAGACATCCGTTCGATTCACTGACGCTTAAATTACTGTGCCGATTATAAAGCTGTTATTCGATTTTCGAGCGACTCGACGACAGCGATTACGTCCGACGACGTTAAACGCGTCGCTAGGAATCTTTTCTTAAACTTGACTGATCCTGCGAAGCACCATCGAGCTGCTTCTCCGACTGCCGTTTCAAGTTAAACACCTGACATTCAATTTTTTCCCTCTTGGTCGAGAACAAACAACTGTCGAGGATCTGGCGGTGTACGAAAAAGTGGACGAAAAGAAACTACTTAGATAGAAGTAGTAACGCAATCATAGCGAGGGCCACCAAAGCTGGTGAAACGAGGCGAGAAACGACGCCGTGGATAGTCTCTCCTCCGTCGTAGGAGTCGGTGAAAGGTCGCCCACACTCCGACGCGAATAAGTCGTTCAGGATCGGGAATCGCGTACTTCGGCATCCTGGGATAGCTTGCTAAGAATACGGGGAGCAAGTCTTGGTGTACTGACAGAATGGATATAAGGACGGAGGAAGGGGAGGCGTGGGGAATGCATCTCGAAAGCACAGATAACAGCGATGAGGAGGAAGAGGATCCCTTCTACTGTCTCGTCCTTCCTATTCTCTGGCTCGCCACCCCCTTTATTGGCACACCCGGTATAATAAGGAGTGAGTTTGTATTTAGCCGGCCATGCGCAGTACTGGCTGTTGGCGTATCATCGATCAGACCGACGACTGACTATTGGACCAAAACAAGAGGATGAGAATGGGAATGGAAGTACAGGGAGGGACGGCCGGTATACGTTATAAAGTGCGACAGGGCGAGCCGGGGAAAATGGAATGGGGCCGAAAGGGAGCACCGGGAAGAGTAAGGGAGGCTGCCGAAACCGACGCGGCGCGGTGTTACCGCGACGAACAGAAGAGTACAGATAGAAGAGAGGAATAGGATGTAAATCGGACAATGGAGAGTAACCGAACGTGACGCCGTCGGAGGAGGCGCAGATCAACAGGGTGCACGCCGAGAAAGTCGAAGATGATGAAACGGCAGAAGGTAAATTAGGGAAAGATCAGACTATGGGAAGGGAGGAAGAGACACGGATCGAGAGGACGAGCCGACGGCACCCACCTGCCTCCTTCTTACCGCAACACTCGAGCTCGATGCCAGTAGTATGTATTGAAAGAGAGGCTGAAGAGTTGCCGTCAGGTACCAGCAGGACGAGGGTCCTCGATCTACCTAGCCGAAAGCTTCTTGATATTCCGCTGCGAGCGGAGGCAACCAGGAATATAGCACGAGCGGCAGTGAAAGAAGGGGCAGATGAAAAGGGAGCGGAGATCAGGAAAGGCGGGTGGCGCGGACGGTTTGAAAAAGAGTGCGAAATGACGAGAAAAACGCGAGAGAACGAGACCGTCGCGTCGTATTCCCTCTTAGCCGCTATAGAGACCGATATTGTTTCTCGCGATCCGAACATTCTCGTCCGACGAAGCAGCCAAGAATTTCGCGATCCGTCCTCGAATGCCGTTCTCCTTCGTATCGCGGCCACGCTAACACCTACCACGTGTACATGCCGCGGAAGCTGATACTGTCCCAAGGATAATTGGAGATCTCGTTACTATCCCATCGGCGACTTTAATTTACCATCGACCGACAATGAGATATCGAGTTCTTGTTCTCCCTGCTTCAGCAGCCCGTAACTCCGGGCTTTCCCGCGCGATCACCCCATCCCCCGTTCGACTCCCTTGTCGTCAAAGCTCGAACCGATACCGAGACGTATTAGATGCCCGTTATGTACTTATTAAACGCTTTCTTCCCCGTACCTTATTTCACCCCTTTCCTCTTCGCCCCTCCTTATCCTCCCTCTCGCCGCCGACTGTCGCGGTGGAGCGATCGTGTTTCGACCGCGCGGAGGATTCTCGAGACGAGTATCTTTGAGACCGTGATAGCTTTATGCGAAGAACGGCTGCCACGGTGAAAAGGCTCCGTCACAAATACGCACTGTACAGGGTCGTTGTGTGAAATTTGCCCCGAAGCAGCCAACCTTCACTACGGCAATTATTCCTTCGGATCATTGGATACAACGTACAACGATCTAGTGGCTCGAATAAATTCCCACAGGCTGACACGGGGAGTTAGTAAGCCAATTAATCTTTTCCAATAAGCAGAGCGTGCGGTGGACCTGCGACACCGTATTAACCGACCCTCCACCCCGTCGAAGAACGCGTCGCTTGTTTGGGGCATAATGCGAGAATAAGCATTGCCGGTAGTGCTCGCTGGTCATCGGCTGGCAAATACAGTAGTTTAGGCTGGCTGGGAGCATGGGGTTCGGGGATGGACCCCATACCGTGAAGTGGCACGCGCCGGAACATCATTAGGTGGGACACTTGCTCGACGGAAAACCTCGACAAGGGTCCCGGGCGTTAATCATAACTTAGTACCGAAAGGAAGGATCTCTGCAGAAAATGAATTAATATCGATTGCCTTTCATGTGATATTACACTGAATGGTAATCCAGTTAACCACTGTAGTTCACCGTACAGTTAACTTTTAGAAATCGTACCGATTATAATCCGGTATCTATTTAGCATCTCGTAGACTCATCGCGCAAGACGGAATGTTGCCCCGAATAGTAACGCGGTCGTCTTAACGCTAATCAATTGCAGAACGTCGCGCACCTTCGAATCGCGACTACTTTTCTCTGTTTGCTTTCCGCAGCACGCAGACGTGTTGCCTCCTCTCTTGTCTCGCGACAGTTTTCACCACGCAGACTCGCGGTTTCGATAGCGTTTCATCGGCGACGAGGGCGTGGCGAAGCTTCGGTCCATGTTTCCAGCTTAATTCGGTTAGTCGAGATTTATATCCGTATCCGGTGGTACCCCCTTGTTCGCGTGCACCGCGCTTCACCCCTGGCGCGCGAGCAGGATCGAACGGACGCCGCCCGCCAACCGATCTCTCCAGATTTCGCCGTGGCGCAATGGGGTTTATTAGAATTTATAAGCGGCCCGCTTGACAATCCCGCAACGCCCAAATTGCTGGATATTCTGCGGGCAAGATCTCCGTCGCGTTCACCCTTATTTATTTGCCAACCGGAGTTCGTAGTATACCAGGGACAGTCGAGACGCGCGTTATCGGTCAATTTTTGGGGTGGAACGCGGCCAACCGGAATTCATCGCTTTGTTTGCCGCGAGTTTTACGAGCTCCAACTTGCCTCGGACTACGCTGCGAAAACAGAAAATTGAATTGCATTTTTTGTTTCTCTCTAATCGATAGTCATAGGATGGGAGAAAGTCTCGACGGATGGACATACTCGTTTGACCCCCCTCTTAAGATTCAGCCACCTTTGGGAGATCCTTACTAGCGTTACAGGAGATGAATGTCACGAACCACTTGTCAGTGTCGGGCCTAGGCGCGTAGAAGTCAAAGGGTCTCACCCTCCACCGGCGAAGATCATTTAATCATTCGGCGACGAGCGATAGAAAATTCATGAGCTCACCACCGCTGGCGGCCGCAACCCTATTACGAGGGTTGCAGGGTCCATGGGCTATTGGGCACGATGTTGGATGATGCATCCATAGGCCGGGCTGCTTCCATATCCGAACGATTATCCGCTCCTTACGACAGGCTTAGAAACGACCCCGGGCGAGAATAGTTTGCCGCTGAATCACACGCGTAAATCTCATGATACGATTTTAATTTGATTGGTAGGCAATTATCATGGCGACGTAGATATTAAGGAGAAACAGCAGGGATTCGTTTAAAAGCCAAGCAGCAACGTTGTCGCACGCAGCCGATCCTTCTCCACCGCTGATTCGCGATAAATTAGTTCCGTGGGAAAACGATTGAATCCGATGCAGTTGGAAAACGGTGAAATTGTCGCGCAATCGCACCCCATTATACGTAAAAATGCTACGAGTCTAAAAGAGCGGTCCGCGCGAAATTACGCGGCACCATTGAACTCACGAATTTTCCAGCCGCTTTACAATTATCGGTGCGTTGAGAATTTCTATTGATCATCAGGCAGCACGTTTTTATGAAGACCTTATTCGCTAGCACTGACGAAAATCACATTGGAAAATGTCCAATCTAATGCAACGAATGAATTTTCTCGAAAGCATCGGTACGCGTAGTTTCCTAATCTTAATGAAGCTCGGTCAAACTCGCCTCCGAAGATTAAAAGTTGCGACACAGCAGATCTTACTGCAACCACCCACCCCCACGCCTCCTTCCTTGAACCCCATTAGTTCGCTGCGTTTTTTTTTCTTTTTTTGGGCATAGAACTGATCTTATCGCGATGCCGCGACGCGAAACGGAGCTCTCGCGCTCCCGGAAGGGAGGACGATCCGTTTCCAGAGAGGCATACATCTACGGAAAGCGGGGAAAAACGAGAAGGGTGGTGTGTGCGAGCACGCGGGCAGAAAGAGATAGCAAGAGGAAAAAGAGAAAGCCTCTTTGCGAGGTTATATTTTTGTGAAACGTACTCGTCGCTGTACCACAAAGGTCGTTCACTCGCCATCTTCGTACCCGCGTTGCCGCGGTTGGAAACGAAAAGCCGAGAAAGCTCGTTGGATTTTAGACGCAATCAATTTGGCCTCTGTCTTTGTACGCATCGCGTGCGTGCCTGGCTGCGCTCCCGTACATACGACACCCCGTGCGTACGCGTCGGTGTAGGTAAAGCTCATCCGAGGACACTACACTCTCGAGTATTTAATGCGTTCGTAGCTTTGTAACCGCCCCCACCCCCGCACCCCTGTACTGGAATACACACGCAATACTCCCTTCTGTGCGTAGACTGGCGCCGCTGGTGTGCGCGTGCATCGTCGTTGCTGTGGCCATCGAAAAGGCAAAATCAATAATCGGTCAGGGACCAGCCTCGTAATTTCCTACGAACGATTTTCTAGCCGAGGTCTATGCATAGTCGCGCCTCGATCTGTACCGGCGACTCGAAGGGCCGGCTATTCTTGCAGCAAGGGGAAATTTAATTAAGTAGCTAGAGACCCGTCACGATCAGGCGGCTCGTGTGGCATTCATGGGTGCTGAGATTATTCGATTCTTCTACGAAATCAAGCGGTCGCTATTATTGATTCATCCGAAAAGCTCGCCTCTCCAAAGAGAACGAAATAATCGTTTCAGAAAATAAAAAGGGCGTCCGTTTCTTTTACTAATGATCATATAATTTGAGATCCACTTATCCCTGACGCTCTCCATCCGAACCTTGAAGCACAATAAAAAACGAATTCTCATAATCCGTTAACGATGGGTCGACGCGAAAATATTTATTTTAACCGGCCGAGGAAAGGCAATTTCGGGGCCTGGCCGTGCTATTTACACAGCATTAACCCGGCCCTTACAACGTGTTAACGTCTTCTCTCTAGGCATTCGAATCGGGGTCCTCCTCCGCCGCCCCTTAATCAGAATACCCACCTGTCATGCCCTATCTACGAAGGAAGAATTTAACTTTACAGAGAACGCTGACAATCTGGCTGATTTCCTTCCCTAGACAACATGGAGGGCAGCGTTTCGAAACACAAATTTGACCCTTACACGCTCCATCGATCGAGTCGATCGCACCATGAAATGCCGTCTATGGAACAGAAAAGAGGAGCTCATAGAACCGCACACGGTACGATGGAGTAGGTTGCAACGACATCGAGTGAGAAATTACCATAAATTCGCTGTGCAAATGGTAATAGCCGAGTTCGTATCGACTTACGACGTCGATCGCCTATTAAACATAAACACGCACAAGTAGGAAGCGCCGTCCGGTGAAAATTCGCGGGTCATTTGAGCCGTTTCCGCGCCATTACCCTTTCTAAGCCGAGCTTCTTTGCGGGAGGACGAGTCACGACGGACGGGAGAGTTCCGAAGAGACGCCGGGAGTAGAGCGGAAGAGGGTTGAAGAGGGACGAGCCCGTTGGGGGTGGTGGTGGAGAACGTAACTCGATTCCTCGTTACTTTCTTCTCCTCGGTCGGTAGATTATATCGTCGAAGCGAGCCAAACTTTCAGCTTTCCTCCCTTTTCTTCCCTGTTCATCGGTATAAACGACGACCGTACCCCGTTCCAGAACCCTCGTGTACGAATGACGCTATAACTCGCGCTTGTTACGTTTCCACCGACCGCGTCGTTGTCTCGAGCCATTTTGGTAGCGGCCGAAAGGGTGCAAACCGTTTTGTTCTTGTCGCTGGTAATGCGCCACTCTCGCGGCAAATTGTGCAAGGAAACGAGCGGATTAAAAATGAAAATTCCTAATGCCCGGGAGATTATGCTTCATTTCAACGATTACTTTCCTCCTTGAGTGCAGCGCTTAATTTTCTGCTTGCCTTGCCGACTGCTCGTCGAACGGGCGTACATTCGTATGGCGACACCTTGCTCTGACTGCTTTGAAAGTAATTGAAAGAAGATCGGACGTATTATAGTAGCGTTCCATCTTACGCGCCCCCGAAAGGAACACGCCATTTTGTTCAACCCGTCCCGAATTCTTCCTCCCCTCGAGTGGACTTTGATTTTTTCTAAAAACAAAAGTAGCTCCGAGCGATAATTACGCGACTATGAAGCGTATCGGGCAAAGGGGACTAACGATGATCGTGCACGATCGGAAGAAAATGTCGAAGCATCGCGGTGCGTTGGTCACGCGTCCCTACCTGGCAGGCCGTTTTAACGAATCCTCAATGGCGCCTCGTCTGAAACGGGGTACTGACAATGGGGCCCCGTTGTCAGGAAGGGGGCTTCCTTCGGAGGTACCTTTGTCAAGAAACGTATACGTGGAAACCGGCTGAGAACCCTCTAGAGTCTGGAGAGCTCTGTGGATGACTTGCATCTCGCGAACCGTTCGTCGCTACTTCAAGTCAACTTTTTCTTTTCTCCGCATCAGAGGCAGAGTCGGCTTTCCATCCTGTTGCAGCGCAACACGATTGTGCGAGCCACGTCAAAATTCTTCGCTAATGGGCCGCTCACGGCTGGACACCCGTGTTGTTTTTTCGAACGAGCCCGCAGGAGTATTCGGATCTCATTACCCGAATGACTTGAATCGGGAAACGTCTACGCGCTCCAGGAAGAGCTATCCTACGAGAATTGAATGCTTGTCGAACAGCGATTCGTGGTGTCGTTTTGCCCAAAATACTCTGCAAGGTGGTAGGACCCCCCCGTGTGTCTGGGCATACGTATATCGATCACGTTGAAAGGACGCGCGTATCGCGGCAGCCTGTAATTTTCGCACCCCCGTAAGAAGTTATAACCCTCCGGCCACCGAAATTACGTCCGTTTGTAGGCGATTCCGTGCTCCAATCAGACGCGGCCTCATTGCGAACAGGAGAGAGATCGCGATAACGAGTAGTCAAGTCGATCGGTCTTTCCTTGCGTGTAGGGTGAACACACGCGTCGAACCCCGTCGAGTTCCTTTCTCATTCCGTCAAAGATTGTTCCAAGTATTCCTACAAATTTTCTAAACTAATTCTGAAAGGGTAGCAACTGATTGCCCGGACATTAATTTAGTGGAAGAGTACAGAGAATTCTCTCACTGTCGGTACCAAACGCATAGACAAGAAAAAGGTCTGCCAGCGGAAACGCGCAATTACACGGTCGCATTGTAGAAACGTGTACACATTTCCGAGTGTGATTGGAACGAACGTCTGCCTAAGACACATCGATTAACTTTACCGCGGGACCGTTTTGGTTGTCCTTTCTTTCGAAATATTCGGAACGAATACCATGTTCTCATTCCCCAGCGTTATCTGTTCTTCAAAGAAGACGGTTCTCTTTTCTCTTACATCCCTTTGTCTCTCTGGAAAATGAGGAAGCCTGTCAATGCCACGAGTCAAGCGACGTCCCATCTAAAAGGACGCATCGTTTCCTCTAAATTCTTCTGAAGGATCGTGCTCCTACTAAATGCCACAGTCGACTACAAAGTGTATTTAGAACATTGCTACCTAAGCCGCGCCCGGCCTGATCGACCCCGTTTATTTAATCAAGTAATAACACTTCAGCGGGCTGAACTTGACGGGGCGGTGCATGGCCGAATCATCCACTTGACGCGATAATTTCATTTAATAGCGGAAGTAGCCCCTTCCGGTTTCCTCTTTCGTTTCGACGTTAACCGTCCCTTCTGGCTAGAACCAGCCCCGAAAGTTTCTTCAAATTGCGCATAATTTGACGCTCGAGGCCGCAGCGCTTAACAATGATTCGGCAACGAGCAGTTTCGGCCAACGCAACAACCGCCAAACAACGGTCCTAATCGATATTAAAACTGGCCGTCCGGCGAGTCGCGCCGCGACGCTCTTCGCGTCAGGGCGTGAAATTAAAAAAAAAAAACCGCTCCGAATAAAGGGTCAGAAAGTACGGGCGACCGCGCGTGTGCGTAAGAAAGCGAGGCTGCAAAGAAATTGGGAAAGAATCGAGGGGGTTGGAATCTTTGCGAAAAGGAGGCAGGAATGGAGCAAGTAGACGAAGAAACTCGATGGAGACGCGCCGCTCGAAACGCGAATTAGTCAGGGGAGGGGGGTTGATGAAAGGGTTGAGAGAAGCGTCGGAGGGGCTACGATCGCCGGCGAGGGGGGTGGTGCATGGGGTGGGAAAGCGATAGCGAAAGGAAAGAGCGGAGAAAAGACGAAGAAAGCCTGCACTCCCACAACAAAATATCGCCGTTAACGATTATCAACCCCTCTTTCGTTCCGAGCTCGTTATATTGTGTCCCCGCCGCGCGCGCAAATTTAGAAACAAAAGACGGGTAGAAGGCGCGGTCTGATTGGCCGAACGGTCCGCGAATCGTCTCTCTGATTGGCCCGCGGAGCCGCACCCAGCCTGCAATGGCCGCTTTGTCGTTTCAGGGCGCCGCGCCGTTACCTCTCTCATCCCCTCTGTGTGTATGTACGCGCCTACACTCCTCCAGCTACGAAGCTTCAACAACAACCCCGTGAATCGCAACTCCATCGTACCTACCCACCCCTTCCGTCCTCGTGCCCCTTTTTACTCGGCCCTCCGATCCCCCTCTCTCTTTCCCATGATATTTCGCTCTCCTACCCTCCCGTCATCCTAACAGACGCCTTTCGTTGCTCTCGCTCCCGTCGTTTCTCCCCTGGACCCGGTGTCATCTGCACAGTAGCGATTCCTTTGCTCCGCGGACCATCTGACCTGCGCCACCCTCGTGCGTCGAATTATATAAAAATTTAATCAGTAGCCGGGGGAAAGGGGGTGGCCACGCTGGTCATTGGTGCACGGGCACGCGTGGATATTGATGCGCAAGGACGCTCGCGTGGCAAACCCTGCGCTATTCCTTACGTTACGGCCGATCGTACTGCCCGTCTGCCAAATCGTACAGCGTTACTACTGCGACACTGAAACGACGCGACGCGCATCGGGTCTCATTCCCATTTCGCATACGACCCCCCAACCGCGAATATGGACAGCGCATACACCCTTCTTCCTGGCAAGAAACACGGTGTTTATGGTCGCGATAAAGAATATATTTGAGAAAAAATACACTTTCAAATTGACCCACGAATTTCATGGCAATCCCGAGTTCGTGTTTCGACCCTTACGGTCTCTTGACCGAGGCATCCAAGTTTCTGGACACGCACGCGAAGGAATTCGATACCACTGTGTCGCGAATTTAACAAGGAGACGCTGGTATCAAGGCCGACCGATTCGTAGATCGCAAGGTCGGATTTCATAGGTCTTTTGATTTTCGCTCACCTGTATCCTGTCCTCGGGCAGATCGGTTCGAAGGCTGAGCATCTCGCGGGCATACACGTCAGGATAATGGGCTTCCTTGAAGGCTGCCTCCAGCTCCTCCAGCTGCTGTGACGTGAAGATCGTCCTGGAGCAACAACCGTATGAACCTAGTTATATGCCATTACAGCTTTTCCCTTAAAACTAGCCTACATTCGAAAGGGAAAAGCCACCCACGGGACGAAGTAGAAATTCTAGAAGGGGGATTTCAAACGTAAAATAGCTAGAACAACCGTGTGTCTCGCGAGCGCTGAAAAAACGACTCACTCAATCACGATAGCCGGAGAAAGAAAGATTAATTTCATACACATATTTCGGCGAAGTAACAATCTTCGAGCGAACACTAACAGCCGTATAGAAAGTATATCTTACGATCGTGGAGTAACTCGAGCGTTTCAATGAAATCGATTTCTACTTATAATTCTATTTTTTAACGAGCAATTTGAGTCTGAATTCATTCATCTGGTGCGCAATTATTGGGGAACGGCGATTACATTCGGCTTGTCTGTCAATTCGAAACAGCTGAAAACTCGTTATTGGCGGGGTCGGGGAAAGGGGTTGGTTGCCGCTGATTACACCATGAAAGGTCTAAAATGATATATTCCTTTGAAAATTGCCGAAACGCGGACGTTTGTCACGTGGGCTCGTTGATAGTCAAATAGAAATTGCGGGTGGATGGCTCTCGCTGTTCCGCAAAAGATTGTGCGGACGATTATTAATTATTCACGCGCATTTCACCACGGAATGAGATTAATGACTGCCGCGTTACATCAGACGTAACGAAGGCTTCGATGCAACCGAGAATACAGGAAAAAAAAAAGAAATAATCATGGTCCAAGCTCGGATGAGATACTCACCTATGGCGGCGTTTCTTCTTCTTCTTTTTGCTGAACCCAGAAAGACCGTCGACCGTAAAATCTTTCCCTGACTCTATATTAGGCCCGACACCTGAAACAGGATTATACAAGATATTATAATTCAGCCGAGTGCACGTTTAAAAATAATTACGAAGCCTTTAGAGTTTATGGCGCTTCGTTAAGGGTTCATTAACTTAATAATCTTCTGCAACTACGCGCACATGTAACAGCCACTAAAAGTCGTCGTTAGCGCAGACGAACCGGGGATCCATCGGATTCGAAATTCATTATTCCATAGTACTGGCGGTAATTGACAATTATGGGTACATACTGCATTGTTCAAGCCGCACGCGTACATCGCGGATCAAATTACCCATTATACCTGGCTTGCCAATGAATCATGACCGAGCGTGTGTTCACGCAATTTACACGGAACGTGTATTCCATGAAACCACGTGAAGCCTCCTGAACCAATGTTCGTTAGATCTTAATTTTGATTAGAGAGAGAGAGAGCGAGTTGCATCGGATTCTAAGTATGCCTCGACGTGTCGAAAAAAATGGCGTTGTCGATGACAGTAGGAGACACTAAAACGAAGAGAATTGCATCCTCGCTCAACCTAAATCTTCGCGTAGCATTTGCATCTATCTTCACGCTCCAATTTTACCCTTTGGAAGCGTAGACGTACACAAGCAAGATGCTTGTAATGCAGCTCTATCTTTTTACTTATCGTTCAGCCCTTTGTCCAGTTCTAGCGTCGTATTTAACACGTTATCCACTTAACGTGGGCGAAAAAAAGGAACGCGATTAACGAGAATAGAGTACACGCGCGCTGTGATCGAGAAGAACACAAGAAGATAGAAGCACAATTCCGTCAAGCGAGAACGAGTGTCGTAGCGCAAGATTGGTACCCGATATTTTGATAAAGTGCCCTGACAATTTATTGCGAATAATAGAGTATCGAGTAGTTTCATGGGCCCGTTCCAGGCGGGGTGGGAAAACGTTCGGGAAAATGGGAAAAAATAAAGGAGCTGAAGAAAGAAGAGAATGGAGGAAAGCTGTACAGTTGTCCCGTTGGCTTTGCATCGGATTTTCATCTTAAAAATTCAGCTTACCCAATTAGGAAACCGTTAGCAACGCGCGCGTGCACGCGAGCGATACACAGGCTGGGAAAAAAAAACATTTTTCCTTCGTGCTTCTCTTTTTGAGACTCGCCTGTCCCTGACTCAGCAGCTCGTGCGTGTGCGACTGGGTAAAAGGCAATTTTCTGCCGGCAGGAGAGGCAGGAAATTAGAAAAGTTTGTCGAGCGGACAAGCGGACAGGACCCGTTGCCCAAAAATAATTATCAATTATGAATTAATTTCGAATTAACGAGCGAAAAGCAGCTCCGTGCCGCGCGCCGCCCCGTTCCACAATGAAACCCCTCTCCCTGGGGCTAACTCGTTACTTCAGTTGTTGCTGCCGCTCGCAGTCGCTGGTGCCGCTACTACTGCCAGCTAATTACCTATTAATTAAGAGCTTAATCCCAATTATACGTGTTCTTCGACTAATTGGACCCACGAAACACGCTGCTGACGTCACGCGGCCACGCGTACCATTATTTCACCTGTCGTTCTACTTCTTGCGGGAAATTTCCTTCCGATACACCGTATCATGAAACAGTTTTAGTTCGTAGTTTTTCGTCAACGAAAACTGTCTCTGACGTCAGTCTCATCGCCGCACCGTCGACGAGAACGCAGGTAGGTATGTGTGGATACGTACCTATACCTTGGATCGTCACGAAGACGAAGAACTTAATGAGGAAGCGTCGCGCCTATTCAGTCGATTCAAGCAAATTTCTCGCGTGCCGGCTTAATTTTATCCGACATTTCTTCCCGGCGCAAACACATACCTGCTCTCCTCTATAATACAGCGCGGTAGCAAGTTTTCCGAGTTTCGGCGTCAAATAAATTTTGCTCTAGTTAATCTGTTGGTCCGAGCAAAGGTCTGGACGCGATTGGTAACTTCGCGATGACATGGTAATTAACATACACGGGGGGACGTTATCTTTCGGGTTATCGGACAAATATCTTGCCGCGACAAGTATCAAACAATCATCGATGCGGTGAGTACTCGTGACTTCTATTATCACGGAACAAGAAAGAATCAGCCGACTGGTTCTGCTCTCTGGCTTCGCGATTCCTACTTGGCCGCGTAATTCGATGCCAATTCGTTTTCGTCGGACCGACGGTGCTTCCTTCGCGCGAGAATGATCGGTAGTGGACGTGACAGGAAGCGTCAGTATGGCTAAGTAGGAGGCTGTAATCGAATCGATTAATCAAATCCAGTTAGCTGTTGCGAGACCAGCGAAACACGTTTGCCCTCTACGCCGCTGTATTCCCGGCTTCCTGGCGACCAGAACATCCCTCTCCTCTAATTTGTCCTGAATCTAATCCGTTCGTAGTGCCCTCGAATAACGTGGGATGTCGCAACCTCCCTCGGGACTGCCGTTAGGGAGACGCCGCGTCGAGCCGCGCCGCCCCGTGTTTGTGCATACAGACACTTCAGAAGCAATTGTTTTTAATCTTCTCGACGAGGGAACTTGCAAGATTACGGCTACTCCAACGAATTAACCGTCATCCTGTGCAGTTTTATTGGATTTATTAGAAGACATCCGAGATGGTCAACTGCGTGGTCAAGGTCTGATTAGTTTCGCCCAAAAATATAATGTTTGAGGATTGAACTCGAGGATGAAGGATTATGATTGAAACAGCAGTAAGGGAACCGACTTCCGAAAGCTTGGGGACGATGGTGAGATGCTCGATCGAAGTTCCTTTCCGGAGCTGTTTTCCCAAACTTTCCTCATTTTCCACACGGGGTATATCAATTCGAAACTTGCCCAGGACGGAAGCATGCATCATGTGCACCACGTAAAACCAACGGACCACAATCGTCTGCAAAAGTATCGTCCCCATCCACGCGGGAGTGCCGATAAAAGGAAGAAATTCAGCAGCTTGAGAGAAAACTTTGCGGTCCACACGGCCAGGAGCGCAGCAGACTTTGTGCACGCATAGAGGCAGCCGGAAAGGCAACTCTCGGAACACCCTTTCCCGCGAAAACAGTGGTAGTTTCTCCGCTAAATATATTCACGCCATGCATACGTACACTCCGAGCCCCGGCAGGGTTGTTCGCGCACCAACACGAGCAACCCTTCACGATCGCACGCAGATTTCATCGTACACCCCCAACGTCGGGGTGCGTGTGCGTGTGCTCTGGCTCGCGGAGCATCGCGGAGCATCACGGAAAGGGTGGCGAGTGGCGTGAGACGGTGACGGCGCTCATGGTGATGGTAGCGAGTTCCTGAGCGAGGGTGTGCACGCCACTGTTGGATTTCAGGGTAGTTGCAGGGTGGTTGCCATCGGTGTGCGTCGCGTCGCGTCGGTGGCAAGCCGGTTACCAAGCAACCGGCAATAAAGGAGCGTGGATAGCCAATGGCGGTCCTCGATTCGCCCCTTCGTCTAACGCGGCTTGTTTTCCGTGCTTGAGAGCGAGACAGAAGGAGCTTTCGTTTTAGTAGCTGTTAAGACCTTAAACTCGTGGCCTTGCTTCGCTAGCTGCTAATCTTGCTCGCGGAATCTGCTCATATTCTGATCCCGCGGCACGTCTATACTCCACCAAAACAATACCACTGTATGTGCCAATTCTTTGCGCCAATTTTCATCTAAACACGATGCTGGTAGGACCGATCCATCTATGCACAAACCGGACAACACCTTCGTGCATCGTCCACAAGCCACGCATGTGCCCTACAGAGCGATGACTGCCTGAACAAGTGTCCAGCTGGATGCTGGACAGTAGAGTCGAACGGTTGATGACAAGTTGAGAGAAAGGGAGCACCCGGGGAAGGAGTTTGTATCGGGCAAATGGAAACGGCGCAAAGTGTTACGAGGCGGAGGGTCAGAAACGTCGTCGCATCGTTTCACAGTGGCCCGTGTGTACGGTGTCCCATGGGGAGGGCGAAGGTAGCACGTAGCACACCCCTGGGACGTCTTCGGTCGTCACTTGTACGTATTAAACCAGGGTACTAATCCCGAAATTTAATTTGAAAATCTTTTCATGCTGTCGTAGCAACCACCCTCCCCTGCCTCCCCCTCGTGCTCCCTTCAGTGGGCTGTCTATGCACCGCGAAGACGTTTTAAACCCGTGAATTACCCGGGCTTTTGTGCAGCGTAATTGAAAATTCGTTTCCGCCCCTTTTCGTCGCACGGAGAACGGATAAATGCCCTTCCGTGGATTCATCGAGAAATTACCTCGGCGCGGGTCGAATGAGACGACTCCTCCAGTCGTCTTCTTCCTCGAGCGTTGTTTCTCCGTCTAGACCCGCCTGCCGTTTTATAAGGCAAACTACGTGAAAACGACGCGAGCTTGTAAAAATACCGGGGCGATTAACGAAACAAGTACTTGCACTGGACCGCTGCGCGCAAAAAAGAAATTAGGCTTACACAAGATAATCGCTTCGAAGTTTGCGACTCGAACGGCCATCGCTACTCGTGACCGATGACGAGAAAGTGTCTAGCATAGAAAGTCTCTTTTTCCTTACGGAAGCGAGGCTGCGCGTATCAATTTGATACGCCAGCTTTCGACAGAAGTCCCATCCGTCCTACGAATCAGCGCGTGGAAAAATAATAAACCCAGCGGCAACAGGAAGTGCGACCGTGTTCTATTCGCGGTTTTTAATACTCGACATTCGATTACTATTTACATACCCCGCGCGAGATGCGGGAGCACCTGAAAAATGCAGTAGGTTCGAAATGATTTATTAAGCGTGCGAAACGTGTAACGTGGTCGTTTACATAGCCAAGAGGCCGAATGGAGCGTATCCGAGTGCAGTCGATGCTTGGATACATCCCGAGGGATGTCTCGGTAGATTAGGGACCCTCGGCCCGGAGTAGTTTTGCTGCACCATGTAACACGCTGTAAAACACTTGTAGCAGACCGGCAGTCGCTTAGGGTAAGCTGCTAATGCTTGCACGATGTTTTCGGGGTCGAATTAATTTGGCCGGTTCGATCGGAAGACCCCTGGAGACCCGCTCGATTCGTCCCGTGCGTTTTGCCCTGCTTCGCGCTTCTTCCATCGTCCCTTGCGATCGACCAAGCTCCAAATGCTTCCCCCCCGATTATAGTCCATCCGTTGAGAACGCGCTGTTCGAGAAATATCGGTGACAGTGTAAAAATTTACAAGCCCGCAAACGAAGAGGACGCAGCTTAATCGGCCAACGCGTTTCATCGATCTCCGATCTCACGATCGGTGTCCCTGGTTCTCGTGAATTATGACAATTAATGAATAAGGCACGGTCGTTAAAAGAGACAAGGAAAAAGAAAACAGAACGGATTCGTGGGCGTATTTCTCGGTAGCGCTATTTCTCGACGCCTTTTTACTCTTTCAAAGACTTCACACCTCGTGGTCAGGATCGTGTTTTCTCGAGCTTCTCGAACCATTCTACGTGACCCGCGGTGGCCATGTTCGAAATTCGACCCTCTACGAATGGTGTGAATATTATGATGGTCACGCATTCAGGTGCCAACTTGGGACAATGGATTAAGTGTTGATTGCCCGAAAACAAGGCGTTTTTTTACTTCGACGACCGTACTTTGTTCGATGCTGGTCGGGCAACGAGTACGCCTCTTTTAAGACATCCAAGGTCTTCTTGGCGTCGCGATGCAGGCAGAACATTTTTAGCGCCAGTTAGCAAGCTCTGCGTTCCGTTACTCCATCAGCACACACAGAACGCACGATCACTAATCCTCGCGAGAGATTCAAGGGTGTTACACGGAGAAGGTGTCTAGGCCGCGGTTTTTGGTCAGCTATCACTCGGAGGGCCGTCGGCATTTAGGCAATTGTTGAAATAAATTTGTTTCCAGCACGTGTGCGATGCAACTCCGTGCCGCGACAGAACCCTCGTGTAATATACGAACGAAGGGAAGCAGGATAGATGAACAGAGACATTTGACTGACTAGAGACGCAGCAACTAAAAGGGAGCCGCAGCAATAGGCATAGACGTGGGTCGTTTCAACCCTTGTTGAAACAGAGAAAGAACGAGAAGCGCAAAAAGATCGCGCGCGCGCGCGAGAGAGAGAGAGCCAGAGACAGAGATGATGATGCACCCTATATAGCGGAGCTACCCCTTTCGACTGGGCAGTACCGGTGTAAGTCAGGAATTCCTGGCACGCGGTATATTGCGCGGGATGGAGGCCTGGCGGTTATAAGCTATAGTCTTCGGCGTGGCATGGCATGCACAGCCATTTACTTCATTATGTCATTAAGCTTAATGGCCCCGGCCCTAACACGGCTCTAGACTATAGCCACTTCTACAGTTCGTCCCCATTAACTCCTCTGTTGTGCCCGCGCCATCTCCCACCCCCCGGCGCCTTCTGTCCACCCACAAGCGGTGTACTCTTGTCTGCCACCCCCGTGAACCGACCGGGCTTACAATGAGCATCGACTTTACGCCGATGACCGGTGGAAATTGCCGGCAGCGTCGTGGAAAATTTAGCGAAGCTGGCCCACCAACACCAGACGTACGGGAACGTCGATAGCGACTGCCCGTTGTTTCCAGTTTATTTTCATAGGCGGGAATAGCGGCGGGAAATAGAGAGCGTTTTAGTGGATTGCCGGAACCGGAAACACTCGAGTCGAGCGAGGCGTAGCATAATTCTTTCCTAACACAATGTCGACGATCTATCCTCGAGCATGAAAAACGCGTACAAATTAATTCGACCCTCTCCAGTCGCGACTATTAGCGCGTCGCGAAACCCTAAAACGACTGCGACAGAGCCACGAGCGGCAGCATTCGAGTAGAGAAACGCGAAGAGATTGCAGGCAAGTGGAGGCAAAACTGGCTCGTTAACGGAGCGTCGGCCAACCAAAGGACAGAATCCTGCGAACGATTGTTCGCCTAAAAAAATTGCCTGGAATCGCGTCCGTTCCGGAGACGCAGCATCTAAATGGATCTGGACCGAACGAAATTCGCACGACGCTCTAAATGCAAGCTCGCTTTCTACCGGCTTCATTTGCCGCGTGAACATCAGCCATTCGGGGAATATGTTTTACGCTGATGACCGGGCGAAATTATCGCCGGCAGCGCGTAAATTTACGATATTCATAAGAGTCGCGCTATCGCATGGGAGGGGCATTATGTAGCGAGCTTTCGAGCAACCCCTTCCAAATCCGCACTCGATGGAGACGCGAGGGTCGCAAACTTATTACCGCCACTGCTTGGGGTTCTAATAATTGGAGAGCGCAAAGCCAACGTTTCGCCACACTTTGAAATTTTGTAGATCTTTCGCGGTGCCGTGGCGACTCCTGGGAATCACTTATAATTCGATCGCAACCGCCAGAAGTCAGTAAAACACGTGTAACGCTTCAGGAAAGTGTTGACTGCCGGCTGTTTTCAAAGTAACCCAATATTTTTATAGCCGAACTACATATTACGTTCCTTGGCGCCAGACAAACTTTCGTCCACACATGTCGACCTAAATTTAGTTTCTGAAATACTCTTCGCCCTGTCACCGCAAAACCGTCTCTACCTTTTTTTTTTTACGATCCTCTTTGTGGGAACGTTAATAAATGAGAAACGACGAATCCGCTAAAGCTTGAAAGAATACCAAACGTCTCGTCGCTATGCAATTATTGTTAGAATTAAATATACGAACTGAATATTTGGTTGGATAAAGAGGTGCATCACTTCGAAGCGCCGGGAGGTTCTCTAATCTTGGCAAAAGAAGCCAGGGAGGAGAGGGACGATGCGACTTAACGATCGGTCGAACAAACCCTTCAACGTCTCGTTGACTTCCCTCAAGGTCGACGCGATGGGTCTAATTGTCCCTTTCAGAAGAGAGACTTGGCAAGCTTTCAAATTTCTTTGCATACAAATTCATAAGGACCCCGGGAAATACAGCTTCTTGAAGGAAATTCATTGAAATTAGTGCAATTAGCGAGTCCCGGAAGAGTCGCGGATGGAAGAGCGCGACATGGTCAAAACCGCTTCTGATATCGATTACAGCAACGGTAACAGCCGAATCCAGCTTCAGTAGGCAGGCTCGCCTACGTTCCATGGCACTCCCAAAGTAGAGCGCCAAACATTACCAACGTGTCCCGCTTTAAACGGCCACTCTTGTCTTTCTCGTCGACGCTGGTCGAAAGGAAGACGACGTCCGTGTAACGCCACCGTTGCATGATAAATCCGTGCGACGATTCTGCCGGTTTCGCGTTCCTTGGCGTTGTTTCCTATCTGTCCGGGGTATGCCCGTCGTGTCGCGCCGATTCGCCGTCCCATTCCATCACCGCGGCTCTCCCTTTTCCGCTCAATGGAACGCCCTCATCGTGGAAAATCGCACCGGTGAAAAGGTGTGAATCTCCGGCCCTCGAAAAAAGGACGACAATGCCCATGCTGGAGTCGTACAATGAGCCTCTAAACCCACAATGTAGCCGCTGTATCTGCACGAACGGCAGTGAGAGGGCTCCTCTTCTGGTATGCCACCCCCGCGGCACCTCTGTGCAACCCCTTACCCCTTTTCATCGGCACAATCCTGCCGCAAGGAGTCGAGAATGCCCGGATGTGCTCGAAAGCACATTTTTCAGTCGCATAATATTTATCCGTACGCGAGTTGTGTCGCTTTAAAGCGGCACCGGCGAGGTCGAACACTCTCACGTGGATCGACAGAGGGGAAACAGGCGGTTCGAGGGTGACGGGGGTAAAGTGAAATTTCTGTGATCATCGCGCAGAAACCACCACGCCCATCTCTGTCAAAATATTTCCCGAGTTACGAAACAGCCCCCTATCTTTTTTCTATTCGCTGCACCGTTTATATCCGCTCTATCCCTTTGGAACCTTCTTTCCCTTTAAGTACATTCGATGCTAGCTAACGAAAGGGTTGGAAATTTCTGGGTTTCAAACTACCGAATAGCTTCGCCTGCCACACGTGCGAACGTATTAATCGGTGTAGCGGATTTCTGTGTGCTCGACGAGCGCACACGAGCTCGCGGGTCATTGTTCATTGTGTCGCGAGGCTCGCAGGACATGGCGTCCTGCTGTTCGAGTCGCTTTTTATCGGGACCAGCTGAGCCAAAATGGCCTCTGGCCCATGCCTGTGACGTCACAATTTCACATGCTCTATACGCGATAGGCACCGCGTACCGATGCCTCGATAAGGCGAAGGAGGCGTTCTCGCATCTCTCCGGAGCGGTCGAAAAAATCTTCTTCGTGCAGCTCTTGATTTTAGGTCGTTCAAAGCTGCTGGAACTATGTACAGGTAGGTAGGTAAAGATCTTAGTTAGTTCGTCACCCAGGAGCGTGTAATGAGTCCCACTAAAAATAAGCCATCCCTTTCACCCAGACAAAGTTTCGAGGTATTCAATCCGGAAGATGAGTTTAACCGGTTATTAAAAAGGCTTTCATCGCGCCTGACCATAATTGCGTCCTGAATGTAAGTAACGCCGGAGAAGTTCAAAGCAATGTACCCTCGACCAGTGCGCTCTAAATACGGCGCGTTGCCTCTCTTCGTTCTGCGTTGCGAATAATCGGGGATGCGCGGAGTGCAGATACGTCTGTCGATTAGAGGATGAGCGGACTGATTGCTCGTTTCATCTGTCCACTTCACCGGAACAGCGTGACGGGGCGCGGCGACAGAACGAAAACCCTCAGCGACGTTTTCTTACGTGGTTGGAGAAAAATACGTACGCAAAATAGACTTCCAAAATGGAATTCGTCGATACCCGGTGCATTTCATTTTCACGCTTCGGATTCGCTCGCAGTGTATTTGAAGCAAATTTTTGCCTTCGCGAACGAGTATGTTATCCGCTGGCATGTTTTCGATTACAATTCATTCCCCATGTTTACCCTGCACCCCCTGGCACAGGTTCGAGCAGACAAACCGCTGCTCCAGGCACTGACTGTTACTAATTAAGGACGGTTTCAGTACGCGTGTTAATTCTTAATTAATATCTTTGTTGCCTCCTCCGACGTGGCAGCCCTCGGCCTCGGCACCCATTTCTCGCTCGTTCATTCTTTCTCTCTCTCTTCCTCCCCCTATCCTCCACCTATTCCCCTTTCAACCCTGTCGATCCACGCTCTTTCTCTCATCCGATTCCTCTATCTCGCAGCACCATCGCTCTCTCGCTTCTTCCCTCATCAACGTTCTGCCCATCCTCCTCTCTCCTCCGCGTGCCACTCTTCTCGCTTTACCTCGCACGTTCGACCCATTCTCTTTGTCTGTCTTTAACGACACACCAACCAACACCATCCACCCACTTCTTTTCTGGCGTCTCTCGAATGAAAGGAGATGTATGGGAACGCACGCGCATCTCGAGCTACTATGATAGGTACAATCGGTCACGAGTGACGAGAGAAAAGCAAGAAAGGACCGCGGAGGAAGAGCGAGTTCCTACAATTTACCGCTTAACCGTTTCAACCGGAGAATCTCCTACGCGACGAATCGAGAAATCGTTGCTTAATCCTTTTGTCGTCTAACCCTTGCGATTTTCCTCCCACTCTTCTCCCTTCGACGATTCTTCGCGAACGCCTAAACCGCGTTCGCTCCTCGTACGCGGAGCGACAACTAATTACGAAGCGACTCCGCTTCTCCGACTGTTCGAATGTGAAAATAAATTCGACCTATTCAGCCGGAAGTTTAGCTTTTCGTTGGTGGTGCCGCCAGTTCTGCATACCTGCTCGATCCTACCATACGTTTAATCGGCGATAGAATTACTTTCCCTATCGCAATGTTGAAAAACTGTTCAGCTTTTTATCCGCTCGCCCGCCCTTTTATTCAACCACGTAGCGCCGTTTAAAGTATTTATGCATGCTTCCTTCTCTTTCCCTTAGTTTCCATAATTCTGCTCTCGCTTGGCCCGCAGCTAGTCGTTCCATTAACTTGCCTCGGAGGCAGCTTTTGCGCCGAGGAGAGTCCCAGCGAACGGTGAAATCGATACCGCGGGAAATAAGATGATTGGATCGGACACCGAGGACATCTTATAAAGACCGAAGGATTCGGATAACGGAGAGAAGCAGGATTTCTGAAATATTTGCCGACGCTGTAGACGTAGCACGCAATCGTTTATCTTCTTTTCTCGCAATTTAATTTCCTTAACGAGCCCTTCGATAATTTGCCCGTAATTTCCTGGATTCTTGATAATTTCATTCTTAGCACGATTCAGCGGAGCTTGGGAGATACTCGTTGCCCGCTTGTGGACTGCTATCTTGCGCAACGTAAACGGCCATATACCTACAATTGACAACGCGTTGGATCGTAAACCGAGGCCAGGAGGAAAATGGGTAGCATCCTGGTGGAAAAGCAGGTCCTTCACGAGAAGGCTCCCTTGCTCCGTGTTTCGTCGCGTCTCCAATTTTCCAGTCGGTTTTTCCGAGAGCTGCCAGTACCAACCCCCCGGGGGCCATGCCAATCTCCTTTTGCTCCCAGAATTCTCCGGCATTTTCCTTTAGCAGCAAATTGGGGACTATTACGGCAGCCTGGTACTCGCGAGGGCAGCGCGTATTTTCTCGCTTGCTTCCCGTGCCCTCTCCGCTTCACCGCCGGCTTCCGTGTCCCTCGACACAGGTCCTCCTACCTACCGCTGGGCTCAAAGTGGCGCACAGTTGTTAAAACAACCAATTCTGTCGGAAAGCTGCTCGTTATCGACGTCTCTTTCAGCCCTTGCGGTGTCCTTCGTAATCCTGATGGCAAACCGTTCGTTTTCCCGAGCTGACGCAACAGAATCGTGGGCCAATAAAATCAATCTCTTTAACGGTGTCGCGTCCGCGTTAACGATGCACTTTCAACTGGGACTCGTGATTACTTCTTCTGGGGGATCGAGCATCTTTCGAATAGCTGGGGCCGCTTCTTTTTCTTTCTTCGATTCCGTTGCGTCTCCCTTCTTTATCGTTAATAAGAGATCGCGTTTCACGAACGGAGACGTTGTTGTAATTGACTGGTATCGTCTGAACGAGTTTTTTTTTTGGGGGGGGGGGGGGGCTCGAAAGTACCGCATCCACGATCCGTAGGTCAGCGATTTAGAATTTAGCGTTGGGCGTAGACGGAGAATCGAATTTCGGGGAAAAAGTCTCCCGTTACCTCCCAGTCCACGGATAATAGGGGCGGGCGGGTCAGCACCCTTGATTTTTCGAAATATTTTGACAAGAAATTTAATATCGGACTCATCACGAATTCTCGGGGAACAAACGGAATCGCACGACACTCACCTCGCCCGAGATCCCTTAAATATCATCTCGATATTTATGCAGGACAAGATTCGATGGGCGCAACGGAAAAAAAAGGAACGCATCCCCGTTAGACATGGGGGGGTAATCTGCTGTAATCATTTTCAACCTGTCGTCCCTTGTTTCGAGCGACATCGCTTTGCGGGTCATGCAAGCGGCGCTTAATGGCTCGGAAAAATCGGAATCATCGCCGGCATGAATACGTAATCAGTTTTCGGCTCATTCCTCGTCACGTGACGTCACCGGGTGATGCATGTAGTCGCATCATCGCCACCGAGGGCCCCTTCGTTAAGAATCGTGACAGAAATTCGTGCTTCGTACAAGATAAAGTATAGAAGGAGACCAAGGAAACAGTTTCGGAAACTATTCTTGGCTTCGAGAGTACTGTTCGTCCGCGACTAGACGGCTGGGCATATCGACGTCTTTGGAGGGTAAGAGAGTGAAACGCTTTGCCTAGCCATCGAGTCGCGGCTGAACAGAATTGTACATCCCTCTCGCAACAGATACGATCCGCGCGAAGCGTTATCGGGTCCAGGAACAGAATCCCTAGAGCACTTGACTCGGAAAAACAAGTGGAGCGAAAGGAGCCGTAACCTTCGCATGGTCGTTTGCACGTAAAATTCTGAAATGCGATTTCTCTTGCCACTGGAACTGAATAAAATCGAGCTTCTCTACCACCCCCGACGCTTCGTCGACGCGTTAAATAAGACCGAACTTTTACGGGTTCGACGGAACAACTAAATCTTGAAGGGTTTGTAAGATTCTTACCTGGACTAGTGTTTGCAAACGAACTCTTCGATTGAGAGAAACCTGAAACACAGATAGAGTTACCGCGTTATGAGGTGGCACACACGCAACAGATGAATTCGAGGCTGTAGCAGAAATTGATTGCATGCAAAATTAACGGGACGGAGCCGTACTCCTTGTCGCGTGTCATATTTGTTTAGCATCTCAGGTTGGCAAATTATGTTGGGAAATATTCATTGCGAATAATTATCCGTCACGTGTGTTAACCGGGAATCGATAGACGGCGAAAAGAGGGGGACGAGAGGAGAAGGGGATGGAAGGAACACGAGATAAAGTGCATCAGGCGCATTCGCGATATGAAATTTCATCTAAAAATTAACTTGAATTCTCTGAAACGTCAGGTTTCGAGGGGGTTGCACACGATGGTGCGCAGCTGCCTCGGCACACGACCCTGATTAACGACTTCGCGAAATTAACTCAACAACTATTTCATTAGCGGCTAGGAAGACGTTTTTCATTCTGTCCCGATAGTCTTTGGAATACAGATCGACTCGAATACTCTGCTCTTCGTGACTTTGGGAGAATTAACCGCAATTTAATTATGTAATTAGAATCCCTCAAAAAGGAGAGAGAGAGTTCGATATAGGGAAAGGCGAAATGACCGAGGTCAACCGGTTAATATCATTATTGAGAAGCGTTGCAATGCGGGAAACGCGATGCCGTTAAAAAGAAAACACGAGCAGTATTAATTATTGCGTTCCCATAATTTCCCGTTTAACGAGTGACAAGCAGACTGGCACTCGTGCCGAGGTCACAACGCCGACATTCCTAATTAGAGGCAATTTTGAAAACGGCTGGATCTTTACCGGATGCGGACATTCGTGGCTCGTGAAGTTTCATTCGTTAGTTCCGTCGTTCCTGCGGATTTAATTACCCAACGCGCGACAAAACAAATCCGGCTGTTATTCGCGCACGGATTCTGATTCACTTTGTCAACAGGTACGGCCGGGCGTTTTTCCATTTCCTGAAAAGGTCGCACGGTCGGTGCATTTATAGCGGCAGTCGGATACGCGACTCCTTTCAGAGGCCGCAACCCTGGAGCGAAAATAAGTTCGCGTATTAAGACGTTTCGCCACGGCCATTTTCTAATAAAGTCGTCCCCGGCAACGCGGACGGCCCGAGGCTGTTGAAAAACAGGGGTTGAAAAAGATGCCCGCGTTCCTAAGAAGGTTAGGGGCTCGTTGCCGGTCGACAGGACGATAAAGAACGAGCCGAGGGGTCGAGTGCGAGAAGGAGGAAGCGAAAGTTCGCGTTTCAGGAATCCGTGGTCGTACGACGGGGACCTGGATAGAGCGAGGCTTGCCTCGATGGTGTAGTCGTAGCTGCGTGGTTAGCGGCCACGGGGGTTGCGGAACTCCACCCTCGAACGACTTTAACGAGCCGCCTCGCCGCGCCGTCTTAAAATGGGGATGCCGAGCTTGCGCCGAGTTTGCGCGTTTGTTTGATAAATTAACCCAGAAAAGTACGCCCCGACGTCGAATCATTTAACGAGCCTCGGAGTCGAGACCATGGGAAATGTGGAGAGCGGGGAGATTCGTTGATACTCGAAACGGGATTGAGAATCTTTTCTCTGAATACCGTTAACCGAAAATTCTTTTCTCGGTTCGCGCGTGGCACACTGACATTCTAGTTTTTAGCGTCGCGATTGTGGGACACGCATTTTTCAAGTGGCAGGATCACGATTAAAGTGCTGTTCACTTGAAGCTGCGAAACGCACGCGTGTCACGAGGCATTACGTTTCGCTATTATCCGTCCCGTTTTCCCTGCGGTCGTTCCGCCTTTCAAGGAATCCGGCCTCTCCGTGCTCACGGTGAAACTCAAACCCCAAACGCGTACACGGCTGGAAGGTTTCGGATTTTTTGAAAACTCCACAATACGGCACGCCCCGCGCCACTGGTGACAAGACAGGGGCCTCCATTCAGAGAAATCCACTTCCTAGTTCTCGTGTTACCCGGCGTATTTTGACAGGATCTCATTGTCGTCGCGCGGCTAAGCCCTATTGACTCTATTATGCCCCTATTAGTATTATACTAGGATTTGTGGTTACTCCTTGAAAGACGTCCTACCCTCGACCCTCCTTCGCAAGCCTCTTTCTTGCGCGAAACGGCTTGCCACGTTCGCGTCGGTTCCGTCAGGATAATAATCGAACGTGTCCCAGCCGCGACCGTTCAACGCTTAATTTCCCCCCCGACACCGAGCCGAGATCGTTTCCTCGGCGTTTTCTACCTGGCTCGCAATCTTCGCTGCTCTAAAACTTCAATGGCGGATTTGCAAATTCAATGAAATACAGGATGAGTAAGTAGCCATCGCGAGCGTCAGCGCGACGATTCTCGATGCACCGGCGGATAATCAACAGCGTTAATAGGAAAGATAAGTTCAACGGTGGTCCGGTGAAAAGAGCGAGTCACCGGGAATTAAAAAAATAAATTCTGTCGCGAGATCTGCTCGGGGGTGAGGTGAAGAGGCGAATTTAAAACGGTGAAAAGTTGGGCGAGCTCGCACGCGCTTTCGCATTCGTGCCACCGAAGTGTCTCGCGACGAGAAGCTATCTCCGTTTTCCAAGTCGCGAGAGCGAGCGTCGCGGAATGAGCTGCTACTTAGAGAGCACGGATGGAAACGCATTCACCGGCACGCAAACAAGGCTCCTCGTGGCTTCCGTGCTCCGCGCGTACACGCGTGCTTCCATACCCATTCATGCAGCGCAGCGACAAGATTTGCCCGCGACTTCGCCAGAGTGCGAGGAAGCTGGTGCGATTACGGGTAAAGGGTGAAAGAGCAGGAGGAGAAAGCACGGGTCGACGATGGCAAGGGACAGAGAGATAAAGAGAGAGAGAGAGAGAGCGAGAAAGGATCGAGGGCGAAGGAGAGGGTGAGGCAAGAAGCCGAAGAGAGGTAAGAACCGAGAGGAAAGAGAGGGAGACAGAGAGCGAAAGCGGAGGACTACGGAGCGGCTCGGCGCGCGCGTGTTTGAGGCGTGAATTCATGTATGCTCGCGAAGCACTCTTCACAAGGGACAATCGAGGTGTTGGACTGGAAATCCATACCAATTTGAGCGACTTACGGTCGCTCGCATGAAAGCCCGGTACACGCCAGTACCGGCGTATACGTACTTACGTTACGTACACGACCGCTATTGCACGCTCGCGTTCGCGTACGCAGTTGGATCTAAAACGCGAGTACGCGTCGAGTACACGTTGCACCGACGCCTTGTCCTGTTCGCGCCGATATAGGTTCCTCGTTTCAGGGTCAATCGATCCGCAGCAAAGAAACGTAAATTCTTGTTATTTTACATTATTCTTGCCACGCACCATCTTTGCGATTCAGCCTTTAGCAAGGTTGCAATCTACGCCGACATCGAGACATCCTTCCCGACTGCGGCGGATACTCGATAGCTGAAATTACGCTCAATTTCCGTTAATTTCCAGCAGCTCGTCGATCAAGCAACCGAAGCCAGACGAGGATCCACCGATTGTGCCGCGCTAATTAGCGTTCCCGCCGCATGATTCGGCCCGCGATTGGCAGAAACGGTGGCCGGAAGCTCGACGGAATATCGAGCAGAAACTTGTCCCGGCGGTGCACCCGCACAGGCTCACCGTAATGGACATAGTTTGCTGGTAATGTCCGAGACTAATTCCCGTGTTATTTCATTAACGTCCTACAACTCCCGAGGGGTTAGGTAGGCACGTCGCGGCGGCCGACAGCCACGATCGAGCCCGCTGCATCGCCCCCTTCGGAAGCTCGTATTAGGCGCGTGTCAAAGGGTGAAAATTTACGAGGCGAATAGCAGCCGCGAAAAGGCCGATTGATAATCGCCCACCTACCACCATCGTCTAATACGTGCGTTCTTCAAATAATGCCGCCGCGTCGCGGCGAGTTTATACTACGGCGAGATACGCTTACCCAGCCTGTTAACGCGCATGGCTTTGCTTGCGGATAGATCGATACCGTTTGTCCGTCGATAATCGAGCACGAGCCCGGTGCATCTCTACGCGAAATTAAATAATTGACTGACGACTACGCGTATACGATAGATAGTCGTTCGTCGCATTGCTTGATCGCTTTCTCGATAATATATATTATTTTCACGACTGGTATCGAACGATTGCCTTGTATTCTCCGCGGGTAATCAGGCGAAAAGTATAACGGCTAGAGATTTTCCTCGCATTTCTGGATTAATTTGTTCGAGCGGATTACACGACCAGACGAGGGAGGGTTGTATGATTGACACCGCGACGAGAGTGTAACGAGAGAAAATTATTTCTCACTGTGCGGTCGAGGTTTGTGGTCAGCGATCCACGGGAAAATAAGAATTTTCCCTTTCGCACATGAATTGTACACCCTTTGCGGTGAGCTTCCCCCTGAGCTACTAGAACAGCCCCGAAAAGGAGAAAGAAAATGTTAGAGAATAGCGCATGAAAATACAGTTCTTCCCGGCGGGGAACAAGCTCGCACGACTTTACGTTAACGCGTTTATTCTTACCTACACGACGAAAGGGTAGAAGACAAAAAATACAAAGTAACGTCACTTCGAGGCGAGAGACTGAATTCTCCTACTTCTGACGACGCGGGCGAATATGCCCTCCGCCAGTGTTATCCAATTATTCTAAGTTGTTAAGGCGAGTTAGGGCGCTTAAGGGACTAAATTAAGACATTCCGCGCGACAAATCTCCCAAGAATCTCAATTAACTTCCCTCGGGGGTGCTGCTACTTTAATTAACTGTTTAATTTCGTTTAATTTGCATTCGTAATTGCGTAAGCCACCGAGACAGCTAGCCACACCAGCCTGCGATCCTTTCCCACTTTTAAGATACACTTTCGATGCTAGCCGATTTTAACGCCTTGACCCCATAAAGCGAATAAATCGTCCACGGCCCTCGTTCTCGACCTCGCGTCACGTTTCAATAGGCCTAATGGGCTAATTTGAATTGCAACGGCTCTCACGCACGCGTGATCGCGCAAAATCGGCCATGTATCCGTAGACAGGAAGGCGAAACGCGCGGAAATGCAGGAAGGAACGGAGGGCCGCGAGTCTCTCACACGCGTCTGCAACCACTTTCCTGAAAACAAAGCAGGGCGAATTCATAATCCGCTAATTTGTTCAAGATTTTTTGCTCGAGTACCGGCGCTTTTGCTTTGTCGCAAATCCACCGTCGATACGGAGCGTGTGGGGCTCGCGTTCAAGCCGCTTTGAAGTACTAATCAGTATCGACCTGCGCCTACAGGCCGCACCCCTTATCCATGCTTCCACCATCTCCTTCCGCCCACTACCACCCTTTCTTCCGCGCCCTAGCCTACACTGAAATTTCTCCCTTATTCCATCTCGTTCCTTGACTTTCGCCTGATTCGCCTATACCTTATAACAGTTCGTTGCCGCTAATACTATCTCGTTCGTCCTATTTTTCTTACACTCGGGACGGCCGCTGTGTAAAGATGCGTGCATTTCCCTCGAATAAACGACTATACGAGAGAACAATGGTGGATCGATCTCGCCACGTATCGCGGAATCGCCTCGTGGAGATGCGCTTCCAGAATGATATCGAGTGAGAAAGAAAGCACCCCACTTTGTTCACGGGTGGGGGGCGACAGAAGGTGCGAAAAGGAGGTACAAGGGGAAACAGCGAGGGCGACCGGGAAGGGGTGCGACTCCAAAAGCGTCCAAGATCGCTGCGAGAGGAAACAAGCACGCAACGCGAAGGGAATAAACGAAGAACAACGTGGCCGCGTGTAAGGGTGTAAAAGGGAGGGAAAGACTGCGAGAGCAAGAAAAGGAGTGGACCGATGGGAGTGTGTAAGGAGATTTCTCAGGCGTTGATAGGCAATCTAGCTGATTGCCAACTTCAAACGAACCGAAAAAGCGGAGCAAAGGGGGGGGGGGGGGGGAAGCGAGTCGCTATACAAGCCCCCGGCAAGGCAAAGCCTCGGCACAAACCGGTACGAATCTCGGAATTTTTTAGACAATGCGTTTCGCACAATTTCTACATTCTACTCCCCTTTCTTTTTCTCCGCAACCGATTAAAGCAATGCAATGGAGTTGTTCCCCGTATTTATCGTTCCCTCCAAGTATTATCGAATTAAATGCGAGTTAATTGATTCGGTTGGAAAGCCAGAAACTTTCGACCTCCATCGTACAGCGCGCGCAACGTCCGATGCTTTCATACTTCAGCATCCGTTGCACGCGAGGGCCGAGGAACAAAAGATTTGTAATCGACGATCGAGACAGCCAGTCGCGGAGGGTTGTTTCACGTGACAAATGTTGCGCGTTTTCAGCGTCGCGACCCGCGATCGATCTCACGGTGACCGATAGAGCATATTATCGAGAACAAATCGAGCAGTTGCCCCCGGTCTGTGCTCTCGTCTTTAAGTCTGGCAAAGATGTAAGACAAAAAGGGACGAATGAAGTGCGCCAAATAAATGCTGTACAGTAAGACGAGGTGCTAGAGTGACGTCTGAATGGAAGGGCAGATCCTTTGTGCTGCACCGGGAACCCGACACCCGAAAATCGTTCTCAAAATTCGTTAGACGAATAAAATCCGTGCGGTGTGCACGATACCGTGTTACTACGATAATACTATTCCTTGTGAATTCGATTCACCGTTCGCCCAGCTACTTTGATACTCTACGATACTTTGTCAAATAAGAAAGCAGCCCCGTTGACAACTTCCTTGTTTTCTTTCAGCGGCAAGGGAATTTGCAAAAGCTTTGTAGTCGACTAGATGAATTAATAAACGATTCGCCTTTCTGAATCATTGCAAGAGCTTTTTCTCATTTTCGACCGCTCTGTTTGCTTGAAAGACAAATTGTATTTGCCGCAAGTAAGACCAGAATGTAAGTCCATGCAGGTTGAGAACAACTCAAGGGAGTGCGGCCATTTTTGCGTTTTGCCCAGGCCCTTTGTGTTTTGGTGAGACATTGCAGGTCTGCTCAACACTCAACTCATTATACCACTAATTATTCATAACGTTGGGGATTATTCTGACAAAAATACTGGATTCCCACAGAGCACTCACCCTGGAGCTGCGCTACCCTTCATGGTCTTACCCTTTCTTTCGGCTCCGTCCAACGTATCCGAGCATCGCGTTCGCGAGAACTTCGCCTCCAGCCCGCCGATAACTAATGTGTCCGATTCTGGTCACTCGATATCGCGGCACAGCTGGTCGAACGCGCGTTGTTTGTACATAATTCGAGCGAACAGTTTCACGAGGCGTGAAGCTGCATCAGTTGACGCGGCACCGAGAGAGCTTCCCCAAACAGGGGGCTAAAGTCGCGAGCACAATGCAGTTCGCGCGTGAACACGTAGGAGAGGTGCGCGTCGATTTTCGGTAACACGATCTTGAGTGGCTCTCTGTTAAGTGATAGCGGTAAGTGGCACGCTAAGTGCTCGTTTCTCTGTGGAACGACGATACACCTATTAATTTACTCGAACGCTCCTAACGAGGAGGGGTCGTGGAGTTCGGTGTTGTCCAAAGATTGAAACGCAATCCCGATGATTGGCCGCCAACGTTATGGGATAAACGACGCGGATCGTGACAGTGTTATAATTGATTTCTCGGGTCGTTCTTGCCCATTGGTCGCTGCTTACGACAAGCAAGGAGGCAGCGTGTAAAACGGAAGTTCGAGCAGCGCTGCGCTGCGGCGCGGCGAATGCATGGCAGTCCCTTCATTCAAAAGTTCTGGTGACTTTTATTGTAAAGTTTCGCGTCTATGCGGGGGCGAACAAACAGCTAACGACTCCACCGCGGCCAGACGCCATCCTTATTCTGCCTCTACGGGCTGTTCCGCCAAGATTTAGGACTTAACGAACGCGTTAAGATTGAATTATGTGGTCGCTTGTTACTCGACTACAATACGCGCGTGGCTTGTGTAAAATTAATTATCAATTCTTCGCTGGCGCCTAGAATGAAGGAAGCAGTTAAAGGCTCCAATCGTGAAATAAATGGTACGGTCATAATTATCGACGCACAATGGGCCACGCTTCGCGAGCGGAACAACGTAACGCAGACAATGTCATCTTGATCGTGGACTATAAATAAAGACGGGGCGAGTTTTAATGATAATGGCGGGCTCGCCAGGAGTAAGGAACCGGGGGTGTTTGCGACGGGAGGAGTAATCGGCCTCCGATATGCCGAAGAAATCATGCAACGACGAACTCACCGTGGGGTGGAGTGTGCTGAGTCGGACTATGCTGATGATGATTCGCGGTGACCGCGGTGCCCGGAAGTACATGCTGCGCGTGTGCAGCCGGATGCACGTTGACGCCGGCAGGTGAAGCCGGAAGTTGTCCCGGTTGATGTACCTGATGATGCGGCACATGATGCGCAGGATGATGGTGGGGCGGCGGTAGGAAGGCAGCCGCGACAGCCGCCTGCGCGTTCAGGTAGGCCATCCGCGAGGCCGTAAGGTTGCCCAGATTACCGAGATTCCCCAGATTGCCCAGGTGATTGGTCAGGCTGGGCATATAGTCCCATAGTTTGTGATGAGGCGTCGTCGGCGCGTACGAGACGGCCGAGACGCCAGCCGGCGGTGAGCCTTGAGGCGAGCCGCGATCGGTACCGCTTCCGTTTCCGGTACCGTTCAGCCCCAGCAGCTCCTGGATCGCGAACGGCGATCGCTGCGGCATCTTGATGCTTTTCTCGATTATTCCGATCAATCTCAAAACAACATTCTCCGATCGTGCTGTCTATGTTAATGCGTATATGCTTTCCTTTCTTCAACGGACCATCCCCGGTCGGATAGTTGAAAACAGAGCTCCGAGCGAATCGTTGTTTCTTCGCGAGCGGATAGCTATCGGCTGCACGGTGCTGCAAGTTTCAAGAGTTCGATCGTCGCTCTCTTGTCTCGAGATCGCGTCTCGATTGCCCCCGAGCAATTCGACCTATACGTATTTTATTGAATACTCTTGCACGATCAAAGACTGTAGAACGATTTTTCATACATCGACGAGAAGGGAATTACTGTCTCCGTTAGGCCTTGGCATAGCGCTCGATCCAGATCCGACGGTTTTCCGCGGGCCCTCGCGTCCCCTTCGATATTTCTACCGACGCGGCGCAGTGATCGTCAGATTTTGATTTCTATTATAGGCCTGCTACAGAAGGATCGCTAATCGTGCGGTTCGCTCAATTTTTCGAAATATTCGTTTATATGAAAATCGAGAAACAGGCTGGCGGACCCGTCGGCGGTCCTAAGTGTTTTCATAAATCTCCATCATTAAGAGTGTCTCGATTATTGAGGGTGTTCGTTGATCGGGAAAGATTACAAGGGTTTTAATATGCAGGATTTTCAACTTATCTTCGTTGTGAACGGAGAAGGCTGCGGATCCGTCGAGCGTAGAGAGCCAGCCTAGCCAGCGTCCAGCGAGCGACGGTAACGCGAAGGAGGTTGTTCGCTCTCCTCGATCCAATCACGTTTACGCCGCGATATTTTCTACACTACAAACACGTCTACTCTCCAGAAACTATGCGTTCGATGTCATACTTCAGTCTAGTCTCCCCGTTGGCTGGAGATTTCGTTGTGATCAGGTACAGATTCGTAGCCCGTTTAACCGAGCCTCGATCGAGAACAATTAGAACCTTATCTGTGTCCAGGAATTCCATTCACGGGGCCTGATAGCACGCGATGGGCCCTTTCATCGCTTCTACCCACGGAACAAAACTCTTGTTGGACTTCAGTGATGCGCATGGGAATTCACGGGACCGATTCCTTTCATTCTACTCGTGCGAGGATTGAATTTCAGGGACTGCGGAGTCTTCCGTGTCTTGCTATACTCTCCGCTCTTCCGAGAAGGCACCGGTCCACCAGGAAGGATCCTTTCGTCCTTATTTCGTACAACGTTCACGATAAAACGATCGACGGGGCACGCGATTTTCTTTCCGATGTTACGAACGATTTCCATTCGTCAAACTCCGATTTCGTCTTCCTACCTTTCGCAACTGCCCCGCATCTCGGTTTACTCCTTTCGCCTCGATTATCTGCGCAGTTTCCTTCGAAAATCCTACACTCGGTGGATCTGGACGACCGTCGGACTCGCGAGGGCCAGAGTTCACTTAAAGCACAACCATGACTACTGGAGGATCGGACCGGTGCTAAGCCGTGCGGATTCGCGTGGCAAGCTCCCACTGGTGGTCGTGTCCCACGGCGGCTCTTCTCGCGGGCTTCCGTAATTCGAAAAACTCGGAACGAACGAACAACGATATGCCAGGTGAGAGAAGCAACGTGCCAGCTTTCGGGGTAGTACCGGTGTATGCCGACGTTTGTGGCTGGTTTTGTGGCGCAACCGTGTCGTCGTCGCGGCGATGGGCAACTGAGCTGTCGAGCAGCACGGGGTTGCTCGACTGCGCGACACCCAACGAAGAAGGGAAACCCCCGGGGGCGGCTGTACGCTCTACACGCACCCACACACGTAGCCCCTCGCGGAGGGTGGCGTTTACTCGTCCCACACACCCCTTCCGACGTCGTACTCACGCTTTCTCACCCTCTCGCTCACTCCCTCTCTGTTCGAAGATCCCTTCCCCTTTCGTAACCGCCAGCCTCCCTTTCTGCCCGATGCACGTACAACCCCACCCTTAGCCCTTCTTTTCTGCACTCGTCGACCCTCGCAACAAAGGCGCCTCCGCTACTTTACGCACCAACAGTGGCCGTCTCGCATCGTGGATTGGTCGGTTTTTTGAGAAGACCAGCCGGGTAGACATAGCCCTAGTTACCAACGAGAAGGTGGGATCTGGCAATGTCAACGCCTCGACCGGCTACGCCTACGACAGACCGGTTTACCATAGGGAAAGGATGTCGATTCAGAGATTGGAACTTGCTTCTTAGAGGTCGGAAGCTGCTTATCGAGCCTCTGGACCGCGATGATGACCACACGATGCGGCGGTGATTTAACGATTCTACCAAGGAAACGATGAATGCTGGAATACTCGTTCCTCGGAATTTGTCCATAAATTTCCACCAAATTTTATACTCCAAGGGATAGGGTGCAGTTGAAGCACAAAGTTCCCGGATAAACTTCTGTCACCAGGATCATTTTGATCTGACAATTTTTGCCAATAAAGTATGCCAATAATATGCAATTCCAGTGTGTTCTTTCATTGAAGTCCTACAACTACCAACGACGGAAAGGATGAAAAGGTGATCAAGGTGTATTCATCCGAGCACTTTTACAACAGCATCCGCATCATCCAAAGTGGAAGCCACGGTACTTACATATACAGAATTTGTAGCTCGGTGAAACCGGCTTTCGGCCAGAGCCTTTTCTAACAAACGGGGAGTGGCCTAGGCGCGGGCCAATGGGAAAACGCCAGTTTCAACCCTCATTGGCTAGGACGTAAATCGATTTATCACTCAACCCGTTCACACCAGACCGAGGAAACGCACCCTTAAGATAGTCCGGCTCAAGGTCTACTTTTCGCGGATCTCGTCCGCGACGCGCAACACCGCCAATTCCACTTGAGGGAGGTCGCGGTAGTGTTGGTGGGCTCTGACGAGGGGGTTGGCCTGGCCACAGAGAACGTGGAAACTCATGATCTTCGCCGGCGACTTTCCCGACAGTGTCAGAAGGAATTTTTTTCGAAAGGCTCCTGAGCCCCGTGGCTCGATTTTGTCCCGAAATTCAGCCAGTCTTTCAGGAATCGGAGCTTTCCCTACGTCTCGTCGTTTTCACACCTTTTACCATGCAAGGAAAGTATTTGTTCCTCCGCCGTGATAAATTATTCCGCGCTGAGCTTATCGGAGGAAGAAAGAATAGCATAAAGATCGTACAAGAATAACGTGAAAAGTAACGAAACACGAAGATTCTGCTGTAGAATTATGCACATACAAATTGTTCCATGGTAAAGAGAACTGTCAGCTGCAAAGAGAGATAATACGAATGCTGAGATGGTCTTTTTGTCGGCGAAACATTTGCGCGAAATCTTCTTGCAGCGCGAGAAGGAAGAAACAGAGAGAAAGAAAAGTGGTTTTCTACTCGGCGCTATGTTTCAGTAAAATATGTATCTCCAAGCCCCCGAATTCGTCTTCTTAGCTAAGAACAAGTATAAGAGCAACCCCTTCGTATTCAACTCTCGCTTGTTTGCTGCTTCTATTGCGATATCGTTGCACCTGTTCAAGCGAACCATTTCGTACTATGAGTTCGCGATAAAATATTTTGCACGATTAACCTGACGCATTGAAACGCGATCAGCAGCTAGCCGAGAACTGTAATGATCGAATAACAGCGTTGGAACGTCGTCCCCTCGTGAAGATTTGGTCGCGTGCAAACGTGATCCGATCGTGTAACTCGCGTCTCTGTTCACGCAGACGCCGTTTTCCGGCGCGTCGAGTAGCGCAAGATCCGAAATACCGCTGGATTTCGCAAATTGCAATTACTCGCGTCGCCCGGAGTGTTTCGAAGGATTCAAAAAAATGCTTAAACTCGAGGGAATTCCCGCTGCTATGCCGTGGAGAGCGATCGAGGCTGAAAGGGGGAACTTGCCGCTGGCAACGCTCTCCAACGACTCCGGATCAAGTACTTGCTTGCTTCTTAACTTAACGGATTATTGTACTTCTAAATTCAACGCATTGTGCTGGCCGTTGTCGCGTAGGGGCTCGCGTATCTGCTCCACACAGAATCGTAAATATCTTCATCGGACCGTATCCCGTCTCTCTCTCTCTCTCTCTCGCCGCGGGTTTAAGCCTCCTTCAACAGGATTCCAGGCGCGGCGACCGGGACACGCGTCTGCGAACCCTGGATGCGCTTTTTCCCTGAACGCGCGAGCAATTTTTTTCTGTCACGGGAGCACCGAATTAGTCGCGATACGTTCGTGATAATTTGCAATATTTACACGACACTTGGAAAAACCAGGAGCACGGAGAGGAGAAGCTCGTGGAAGAGCTGTTGCACTCGACTTCAACACGCACGGAAATCTTCAAATTACGAGATTGCCGCTCGTTAATGCTCGCACCTTGGCAGAAATATGTGACGGGGAGCGTTGTTACACGAGTAATGCAGATTTTCCGTAAGTGAAACGATACGTCAAATGAAAACTGCTCCCCGATTGAACCTCCTTTGTTGGCACGTTAACGAGCGTTTATCTTGCGGCTCGTGCTATTTACAATTGTTCGACGCATCGTGCAACGATCCCTAGTTCCGGATAACTAGACCTCAAACCAACTCTCGTTCCCGCGGCGTGCATCTGTTTCGCGTACGCACGCCGCTGCTTCGGCTCGCGCTCCGTTAATTTATCTAATTTCGATAGCAGCCGAGATCATTTATTCTGCAGGAGAGGAAATTTGAAACAAGCATCGTCGGGAATTTACGAAATTAGTGGGAATGCTTCAGAAACCTCGAGATATCGTGATATTACGATGTAACTGCACCTCTAAAGCTCTCGTTTCGTTGCCAGGAAATTTGTGAAATAGTGAACATCGATCCTGGATAATGTCCGCTCCTTTCCAATATAAACATGTTCTGCACGTCATTTTGATATCTACACACAGACAATCAATAACCAAGGGAGACTTGTATTTTAATTAGGACTGTGCTGAAGATAATAGGATACGCATGTATCCACCGTGATTTATTTGGAACTCTTTAAAACAGCATCGATTGGCACAGTTCAGAGGTGTTTAACAGCCTGATATCCGCAATGTCGCTCTCTATATTCTTGAGGAGAACGGATCGTGGCCCTGGTAAGCCCGATCGATGTATAATGCTGGTAAATTAATTTCTCAAACCTGATTCCCTCGAAGAAGAGGTCCACTTGTAACATAGATATACGGCGGCTGTACCCTTCGTCGGTTGCGTTTCCTACCTGCAAACGAAAGGATCCCGTTGCTCCGGCAATCCTCTTTTCGTCAACGTTTTCGCCGAGTCCTACAAAATTGTTAATCCGAAGCTTTTCCAATTATATAGCTCGTCCTCGTTCTCTACCGATCGTTCGAACCATCCGCCACTCTCTCTCTCTCTCTCTCTCTCTCTCTCTCTCTCCATCCTTCTCCTGCCCTCGCTCCTCAGCTCCTCTTCCTACCCTGCCTCTCGTTCTCTTTCGGCTCTTTGTAAGCGAAAATACTCAATTCTGATGTTAAATTCAATTACAGCATTCCTGATTAATCCCAAGTATCCTTTTCCGAAGCAAGGGCGGTGGCCATCCCATTCCCTCTTCGGGAGCTTCTTCGAACGAGCTGGATCTCTTTCGGCTCAGCTCGTCTTAAAGTTGAATAACTGTTGCGACCGATATGACGCCATTAAAATTTGCTGATTCTGGCCCCGGGCACGTTGGTCGGCGAACTTGCGGGCCATCTGAGCTTAATATCGCGCAGCCGGAAATCCTGCTATTATACCGAACGTGAGAAAACAATTCCCGATATATAATCGCGCATTTCTTTTGCCAAATTTATTAACGGTTAGCAATGCTTCGTGGTGCTCAGAGAGGAGAAACGTGGACCACCCAGGGCTCGTCACAAAGGCGACAAGATAATTCCTGCCTCTCAAAAAAGTCATCCAGTCATCGCCTCTAACTGGTAGTCCTTCTCTTAATCTTCCTTCCATGAGCCCTTAAGGGTCCACGACCAGTCGAGCTTCTCACAACGAGTGAATCTTACAATCTACCCGGCGCAGCGACGCGACGTGGTATCTCATCCTAGTGCTTCAGCGATACGCGTTGTACATAGTAATAAATGCATTTGAATAACGCACCGAGCCGCAGTTCAACTTGTCAAGCTTTAGCAGTAATCCTTCCACTGTTCCAAGAGTTCCTAATAAAATTTCATCAAACTCTTTGCTCCTTCGCCTGTTACCTGTTCCATTGTGTTCTCGCAGGAACGTAAAGATATTTCAAACAGCTCCATTCTAGTTTTTAAAAAATCTTCTTAAACAAATGAAATTTTCTTTTTATGAAAATGCTTGGGAGAGGTGTAAGTACTTTGCGCGAATCACACCTTCGTGCCGCGACCAATCAGTCGATCGTGTGGGTCCAGAAACGGCTATTAATTGCCACCGCTGGTCTAGGACTATCATCGCGTAATCGATGTTCAGCGTATGGCTGTCGTATTTTCAAAAATCTGGTCTTTTTTTCCAAAATATCTGGTGAGTTTCAGAGTTCCGTCGCATTGCAACAGATGGCACCATGCATTTGGTCGGTAATTTTGAACGTGCTGCCGTCTGCGCGCTATGAATCGAACTGTACTCCGTTCAATTTCTCCCTCTGCCGAAAGAAAACAATCCCTTAAATCCACCGGTGTTCCATGTTGCTCGCGTACACTGGACACTGGTCGCGATTGCACGCTTTGCCGTCGAAAATACTCGCGAAGCATGCAACTAGCACGAGTACAACCAGGCCGGGAAAATGAATGATTTTCGCAGGCAATTAGCGACAATAAAGTAAACGGGGGTGTTAACTTCTTCGTTTGCGCTTCTTCTATACCCCTGTCTCCTTTCTGGTAAATAATCCTTGCGCAACGCGTTTCTCTTCGATTTTTCAATCGCCGCATATACGGGGAGTACAACGACAGCGTTTGAAATCGGACCGAGTGGACGCTTTGATCGACGAGGCAGGACCGCGACCGCTCGGCCCCGCAGAATCGGCGCGTTAGCTCGCCTTCGAGATGAATATTCTGGAATTTATCAAAGTTCGAAGAGATCGCGCTTCCGTGGCCAACTGCTTTTAATGGTGCACCGGATACGCCTTCAAAAGGAATTACGTAATACGACTTTTTCGACGGGGTGATCGCAAGTAACGCGACCGTTAACTACACCAACGAAAGGAAAGAGCGAGCCCTCGTTAAATATTAAACTTTAAGGATCGCTTTTCTACCACGAAGCTCTGTCGAATTTGCACACACACACACATGCGCGCGTACACACCTAGAATCTCTATTGTACGGAGAACAGGAAGTGGCTGGTCTCGTCTCGCTTTCTCTCTCTCTATCTCTCTCTCTCTCTCTCTACCTTCGGCAACGGCGATGTCGCTCGCGATCGCTGGAAACGAGACATTTCAGAGATTATGCCAATCCAGCGCGTAAACCACCCAGGGAGGAAATACTTATGATTTTCTACTTGCGAGAGCTTCGCCTTTTTGTCCCTGCCCCCGCGGCACCGTCGCCGTCTTCGTGCCACCGTCAGAGAGAAATTAATACATTGACTATCGGCTGAGGGTGTGTCGTGGAATATCCCAAAATTGTACCGCATTCTTAGCCGCAAACCGGTGTCGAGATGTGCTTAATCGGATACGTATCAGGCAACTCCTAGTGTATATTGAATTCGAACGATACGGACTAGTCTATTGGCTTGTCGTTCGGAGTGAATTCGTTCGAATTTCACGGGAGGCGAGGGTGAACACCGCAGTGGATGTACGAGTGAAATTAGCTCGATTTGTCATTCGATGTCAAATCTCGGTCTAAGCACGTCCAGTATTGGCCATGGGTCGGCACGTCATTCGCTCATTATACGATCCAATTAAGGCTCGACTGTTACACGGCAACAGTCACAGTCGTTCCGTCCACGTTATTGGCTCTATTCCGAAGACAACGCGTTTCCATAGACGCCTCTGGGCTTGAACGGCTCGAAATCGTTCGATGTCGATTCCTTGGCAGTCACGATTCCTCGTTTATTAAAGCGCTGCCCCCGCTAATGCACGGATATCTAGCCCCGAAATTTGCTGATCGCTCGAGGCTACCGTGTTGGGTACGGAACCGAGGATACATGGTTTCGGTATCGGGAAGCATTGGATGCCTGTGCAACTTCTCATTCGAAGGATGAGTTACGGATGCTGCAAATTGTATTAATAGCATCGGCGAATATTGTATAATAGCGCAGCTCCACGCGCGCTGAAACGTGCGAAACAGTAAGGGGAAGATGAGAAAAGAAACGGTCTACCACTTTCTACGATATTTCACGAGCGATTCAATGAGCAAAACGGCGGGGGGCCGGGGTATTACTTTCATTGCGTCCATCGAACGCGCGCAAGTGTGCCGCGCATAAAAAGGACCGGCCATAATGATTCGCGTAACGATTTCGGTTTATTTCCCCGTGGCTACACATCGAAATATCTAATGGGACGTCGCGTACCACCCCAGAACGCTCTCATTACTGCATCTCGTTCTTCTTTCTTCGGCATTTTAATTGCAGCAATGGGTCGAGCCACCGCTAAGAAATAATTATGCATGCCTGGCACCGGTACCAACACCTACGCGCCAAGTCACGTCCACCAACACTGGCTTCTCCCTTATGCCCGGACCATCCTCCGCTTTTCAGAGGGTGCACAGAACCCCCGAAGAGTCCGCGTTTCTTGTTTGCACGACCCCCATCGTAACCACGATGGTATCACACTTGCCACGCCCCTTTAACAACGAAATTACAGCAGCCATGTTCGTAGAGAGATCAAAGTCCGGGGCCAGGTGCGAACGTGCTTCTCTCCTTCGAACCCCGTTGATCCACGAAAAGACGTGCGGACGCATCGAACCTCCTTCCTCTCCTGTCACCCCCTTAGCAACGAATTTTCGATGACCATCGCCTAACTCTTTCAAGCCCGGAACATTTCCAAGATAAGCGGAGACTCGGATCTCTTGAGCTTCTCGCTAATTCGAACAGGGAATTATGTAAAGCTCGTTGGCTTAACCAAGAACCACCGATCCTCAATGGTTTCCTTCTAATTGCAATTTTCACTGCTCATTCCCAACACCATGGAGGTTGGAGCGGCCGGAGCATATGGGGGGCGAAACGAAGACTTACGAAGCAATCCTGTTCGATACCTGACACGATGAAGGCGTGAGATCAGCAAAGGCCGCCCGTAATAGCTCGGACGAGACATAATTACGGCCGGCTCTTCGATTAGTTATTTAAAGGAAAGCGAGAACTGTCGGTCAGCCCTTCCTGTTTTCTACTTTCAGAGGATGCGTTCAATTGGACTATCCGATGTGGGATTAGAAAGTGGAAGACACTTGAATAGCTGCGTGTCAGATGACGCAGCTCTCTCATTATGCGACCGATCAAAAATTTAATCGAACGGCCCCACCTTTGCCTGCACACTTTTGGTATTCCTCGCGTCTCGCTCAATAACGTTCGTTTCCGAGTGGATAACATCAATAATTAAAATGGAATAACGAGTACAACTATCAAGATGTTATTTCCCCCGTTTAGCATATCCGCTCACTTGAATTATCCTTGCTTTCTGCCAGAAACACCGTTCGCTTCTTACCGCGGACGACCGCGACGCGTATTTCGAGTACACCACGAACAAGTTTGTCCCCTTTTGGCATTTCTCGGCATCTTCTTCCCCTCCTCATCTCGCGAACCTGCTTTCCAGAGATTTTTCAGCATGGCCCGAGGCTAGCGAAGATGCAACAGGCCTCTACTAACAAACCCGAGGAATTTTCTGGTACTTCTGCTGTAGTGGCCTCGACGTGTGTAGTGTCATACATGAAAGCACGCTAGTTAGGCTAGTAACTCTTCTTTCGCCCCTGTTTCTCGTTCGCCGAAGAGGACGTGTCTGGCGACGAGAAGAATGTAAAGTCAGGGGGTTGTTTCCGCGAACCGTGGGAGCCCTGGCGCTTCTTGAATCGTTCCTACATCAGGATCGCGCAATGCAAAAGGTCCTCCGGTATGATCCTTGTGCGAAACCCTTTTCGACAGACCAGCGATTTTACAATGTTTTCCATTCAGCCAGGGAGGACTAAATGTTTGTGCACTTGGCGCGCGCGTCCGCCACCCCCTCGCCAGAGTTTTGAAAATGCAGTTGCAACGCGCGACAACTGGTGTACACGATGGGCCCTCGAGGGGTTCGGGGGGCAGAAGGTCGGTTGCTGATGCGGAGGAGGATCGACACGGGGGTCTCGGGTCCGTATGAATATTAATGTGCTGAAACAGCTAAACAGAAGAAGCAAGAGGGTTCCTCGACGCTTGCTATCTATTAATACTCAGCCTGCTATCCGCAACGATCGACGAAGCCACGTCGCCGCAGCTTTTTCCAGCTCGTTATTCGGAATGAGTCGAAGAAAAGAAGGGGCTTTCGCGAGCAGAAAATTCTTTACGGTGTTACTTTGTCGAGCGATCGAGTGGTCGGTCGAAGCCTACAGGTTTGTCGAAGCAGGATATTTCGTTCGAACAAGCATTCGCGGAATATTGGAATTATTTTCCTTAAAATCTTCGCGAAGTAAAGGCAATTAATCGTAAAAATCATTGTGGCGCGTGACGTGCTCTACGCACAAGTCCCGCACAAACGCCGAACACTTTTGATGGCCGGATGTTCTCTTCATTACAGAAAAGCGCAGTCCAAGAAGAGAAGGATGTAATCGAAGTACGTCTGTATGGTCGACTAAAAAAAAAAAAACAAAAACTGACCCCCGCCCGTCTGTCGGGAGGGGTTGGAGGGAAGTGACGCGTGGTTGTCTGAGCGCCGGCAATGAGTGTCCCATCGCAAGGGCGAAAATGGAAAAATATTTTTCCATTTTCCTTCGCGTAAACGTGTATAGGGAGATGTTCCTACACTTTTCTTCGTCTATTATGCGCGTTACACACGATTCAGAGAGAGCAAGCGAGCTCGCACTTATGTGTATTTTATGCATTCGAACGAATTCAGTGTGATGCACCGCGACGCGGCGGGGGAGGAAGAGGCTCGCTGCCGCGGGAGAGGGTGGTAGGGTGTACTGGATAGTTGTCGGTAGAGGGGAAGGAGGGCATAGCTGGAGCTATCAAGAGGCTACATATAAAATCATAAGGCACGACGGCCACGCCTACCACCCCTCGGCTTCGCCAATCGCCGCGGACTGCATTTAAATCGCAACCCCTCGGTGCATTGTCGACTTTTTTCCGCGGGCGGAGTGACTCGCTCCTGAATATATATCCCGCAGGCTGTGCCAACACCAGGAATATTCATATCCCTATCCCTGTTACAAGCCGTCGCACACATCGCCAGCCCCTTTTCCTCGCTGTTCCCTTCGCGGATCACCGAACCACCCTTTCACGAGTTCCCTTGCCACCGCGCGTCTTCGAGCCACCGCCGTCCCCTGCCCGCGTTCTCCTCTTGCTGTCTTTCGTAAACCCACCTCTTTCCCGGCAACATGCACACGCGTGTCATTTACGCGCACTTATCATCCATCCGTGTACGCTGCGCCGTGCGTCGACCTTTCGCATTCTCATTTTCCTCTCACGGTAGTTGGTAACACGGCTAGATAGAGAGGAAGGAAGCTAGCTTCTTGACGCTTCCCGATACCGTCGACGACGAGGATCGCGCAGGATACGAGCGGCAACGATAGCTCTGGCCGATCTGCTCGCGGCGCGCTAATGGATTAGAATGGTACTTTGTCGCGGAAAGGCTGTGACGGATTGTTATTCACCGGCTTGCTCCGGGGGTTTATGCGGATCGCGATAGAGTTCAATGATCGCGGAGCGGCAGAGGTGCCGACGATTCGCGTGTTAAAACAAAGTAAGGGATGTCGAAGAAATCACTCAAGTCTTAGCGATACAAAGTCGCAGCACGTCCCCGAGGGATACATGATAATTGCGGCGGATCGAGTAATTTCGTCCTAACTCGGTACAACGAGAAGTTGCTTAATCGTGTTTGGGCAGAAACGAGCGGAGAGCAAGTTAACCCCGACCCGTTCTAGCGACTTTTATTGAACGCGTCCGCCTCACATTCTCGTTAAGCATAGTTCGAAGTAGCTTATTCGTTAGTTAGAAGGGGATACATTTGTTGTGCTGGATAACTATGTTCATAGGAGGCTCGAGGGAAAATGGGACAATTGCCAAACTATGTTTCCTCGCAGTTTCAACGGGCATGGAGTCAGGGATTAATGCTGCTACGAATCTGAAATAAAATTGAAAAGTTGCAGTCACGATACGACACATGATGCGACGAATGCGGAGCGATTTTGCACATTGTCCAGTCAGCAGGATCTTACCTCGGAGAACGTAGGCCGAGGCAAGGGGAGAACGTTTATCCTTAACGATAGGGAAAAGGATTTCTCGCTTTACCGGACGTGGAACGCATTACATGGAAGGAGGAAAGGGTAAGTGCAAACGCAAGGGAAGCAAAAGGAATAAAAAGGAAGAGGGGCGAGAAAGATGAGACGTTGAAACATTCTCTAAAATTATTGGAAGGGTACGGTAAGAAGAGTGCCGAAGGGGACCCTTATCCCTTCCTTGGAGCCTATCTTTTTAGTACATCACCCTAACACTCCCTTCCAATACCCGGCGGGTTCCATCGTTCGCTCATTTGATTTCTTCTTCGTGCGGAAATGGCCGAGCAGCCATTCGCGCGAGACTTCCGGCCGACTGGAGACAGAAATGGAGTCTCCCCTTTGAAAATGGGTAGGAATCGCTGGCAAGACGAAGCGTGGCTTCGTTGCCGCGGGAAATTGCCGTTCGCCGAAAATTGATAATAAATTCGATAATGCTGCGAATCCCTGTGCCCTATAATCGAATGAGATAAAATACCAGGATATCTCATTGATATCGGCGAATCGTCGACGTCTTGCCGGGTTCGTTCTGTTCCGTGCCGTCCGCTCTATTAATGGCCCTCCTTCGAGTTCTTTATTAAATGCCGGAATTTCTTGTCGCTCGATTACCTGTCAGCGAAGCAAACGATCGGGAACGCGTTACACTGTTTCCCGGCGCGATTACCTTGTGATCCGCATACTGTTGTTCCATTCTCGTTTGGACTTTGTATAGAAATCTTTCGATCCGGTTGATTTCCCGAATCGTTGCGTTGCGCATAGAATTTGGGACGAAATAATTAGTTCGATCGGTGTCGACGGAATCGGCAACAATTTTAAATGGAAAACAATGAAATCGTGATCGACGTCGCTGGCCAACTCGTTAGCAGATTGCAATTAGAAAAGGGTAGAAGACGGTTGTACTGTTCGAACGGGCATTGTCGTAGCCGGGTTCTTGCCAGGGGCAATTTCGCGCGGCCGCCATTTTACCACCCTCAATTTCTGGATCCAATTGAAATGACTCACGCGACTTTGTAAGGCGATTCGACCCCCTCGGGGCACCCCAGTTAAGAGTAATGCAATTACGCTCGAAACGTTAACGAGCTAACTGTCGATAGAGAATGGCTGTATGCTCCGTTAGCTGCAAACAGTAAAGCCGTTACTGTTCTTCCTCTCCTTAGTTCTGACGGACCTGCCACTATTTCTTATCCGCGTTTCTTTTTTCTTTTTTTTTAAGTAAATTTTCTCCACCGAGAGGAGACGCGGAACGTTCCCAGGGCGGCGGTTCATTTTCGTACGAGGGTCTGGCTCGTTTTCGTTCCCACTAATTGATCGTTCGATTTCTCGACAAGAAAGGAACCATTTGGGAAATTGCTAAAATTTCTATCAGCAATTTCGCGAGTGAGTCCTGCTGCTGGAATAAAATGCCTATAGAGCCGAGGACGAGAATGAAACGACTGCGGGAGATTCTATCTAGACCGCGAGCTCGACTTGTCAAAGATCCGATGCGGAAAAGTCGTTTCATCCTGACCATTGTCGGGCGCCCCCGTCCAAGGATCCTAAAGGCACTGTCGTTCTACTCGCCATTCTACGATGTTCTTTCGCTTCCGCGAGGAGCCTCCTCCTCTCTCCTGCCCCTCTCGTCCACTGCCTTACAACTGAATGCTTGTCACAAGCAGAAGACACCTTTTGTAGCAGCTAGTGGTTCGAGGAAAATTGTGTGTTGCAGATACTCTTCCACATCCGCGATCGAACAATTCCTCCTCTCCCGCCTTCTCGTCCACCAAGATCTGGATGAGACTGCCGATGTCACGAGTCCCTCTCCTCCTCCCCCTATTTAACGACAATGCACGCATTCGGAAATGACGTCGATATTCTTCCCGTTCAAACGTAAGGGACAAAAAATCGAATGGCGTGAATGTCCGCAAAATTGTAGATATCGCTTACCGTTAGTAGGCTGGGGCTACGATGAAGCATAGTTATAAACGTCGGAAAGGGAAAGAGAATAAAATGGGGTGCGGGAGTGCATATATCGAGAGCCTCCATCGGTTATGATTTTTTTTTCCTTGCGAGTGACACCACGCCTCGGGTCATTAACATTGTACGTCCATGCATTTCAAGAAGAATAGGATGCTGGGTTAAAGGAAGGGGTGGATGGCGGGGGTGTCGTGGTGTATTCGCGATAATAGCTGTGATTAGAGTCGCAACGGCATATGGATGGCGCAGTTTTAATGCGGCTCTCAGATTCCACGAATGCTCCATATGTACGCCGGCTTAGGGTCCGGAATAAAAATGTCGACACGCTCGCACAAAGGACTTGAATTTTAATAATAGATTTATGCGCATATGTTAAGTACGCTACCGTCATTATTTCTAGGGGGGGACTCGCATAATCCGACCGGTTTAAGGTTCAATGATGTTTGCAACAATTGCGATCGCACGTATATAGATCATTTCTTACTACGCTTTGCAACTTCCATCGAAACTATTTTTGCATTCGATTATCTTCCACCCCCTGTCGCGAGCATCGAGCCGCCCCTCGCGATTCGAGGGGCCGATGGTCGCCATCTTGAGGGCGGACTGCCTTCGCTTCGCGTGATCCATCGTTTATGCGAACGCTTTTCAGTAGTTTTTTTTTTCTGTAGCGCGTAGCTATGGTGAATATAATTTGCAAACAAGCAAGCTGCGAACATTAGACGGAAAAGCTTTGGCAATTACCATTTTCATTGACGGTAACGTTACGTAAATGCGATTCCCTATGCTCGTCGAAAATTGCAACGCAAACAGCACTCCCTTCACTACGTTTCAATTAACGTTTCGACGATATCTTTTGCTGCGAACGTTTCCATTCCAGGCGACCCGCCGTCGCCATTTTATCATTAAACACTCGACCGAGGTGCATAAGCGATTTATAATCTCTACCGTTCTATTGCAGCCCCAATGGGTTTACGCTACTGGCACTCGAAATCCCCCTTGGAAAATATTTTTCTACTAATGGTTCCGACCTGGCAACCCTCGACGCACCTACCTTCCTCCCAAAGTCTTGCCATCCCCTTGTAGATCTCGACGCATGCACGTTAAGTAATTGAACGTGGTCACGTGAAAACAACCCTCGTACCGTAAATGCGCGATTCGAGGGGTACGATACGAGGAACGTGTTCTCCTCCGGAAGGAAAGGAAGATGGAGGACGGCGGAACGCCTCCAAGGGAGACATGCTTCTCCCGCAAACGCGTCTCCACCGATACCGGGGGAACAGTTGAAATGTTTGCCTGACAGTTGTGGAGTAACTATTTTTCGTGAAACACGAAGCTCGAGCTAGGGTACCACCAGCAATTTTCGAATCGTTTGCTCAATGCAGATCGATAGCTTTGCTAGAATTCAGGATGCTCGAATCTCTAGCAACTAAATTCCTAGCAACTGATAGCTGATCGACTAAACAGCGAGGCTTTAGGTGTTCTAAAAAAATTACCCACTGGCGATTGTCGCCAATAGAAGTCAAAGTACCAACTTCGACAGCACCCTGCATCCTTCTGCACCACCCTCTACGCTAAGCAATCCTCTCTTCCTATCTGGAGAACGCTCAAAATAATCCCTGCGTTCCAACCCTGCCAGTGGAAAAAAAAGCCGACTCCGATTGTACCAGGTCACGGATTTTATGCAAATTCCTCGATTCGAAAGATCTCGACGAAGCAACTGGTCCTTTGGCGACGACAAAGAATCCCCCCCGGTCGGTTGGCTCGTCAGTTGGTTATTTAGCGATGATTTACGCCCTCGCTAGGCCCCGCGATTGGTCTTCGGGCCTGGTAAAATCACGGGTCGGATGATTACGCATTTAAATCTGATAATCGGATTTTCGAAGCGCCAAGGGGGCGAACGAAAACGAAAGGAAGCGAGAGTCAGCCCGTAGCCGCCATCTCTGCGTCCTTCCTGCCATGTTGATTTTTGTGCGGGCGCAAGGGTGCCTGTATGCGAGGAGACCTCTCCTCCTCGCGCTACCTCTGGACGGCTTCGAAGTACTCGGCGACTGCGGCTCGATCGTTCTACGATTGATCGTGGTCCTCGCGATGCTGGGCTACTTTCGAAAGCCGCATAGACAAGCTAGAAACCTTTCACGCATCTTCGAGCGTCTCTGATTCCGCAGAGTCTCTAAGCCAAGTTATTGCGAATGTCCCCACCTTCTGTTTGGATATCCCCTCCCGCTGTAACGCTCGCGAAGGGCTGGTGCACACAAAGCACACATCTACCCCGTTAAGGTACAGTCGGCGCAAAGAGGCAGCCCTTCCGAGCGAGTTTATTGTCGGGGCGGAGGGGCGAGGCGCGTTATCGTGCTCGGTCGATTCGCGCCAGCGGAGGCATCTCTCGCGATCACGGCTCCGTGCGTAGAGTCGAACGGCTTTGAGCGCTGCCGATCGGTGCTTTCGACTATGTTCGAAAAACCGCATCGGTGCACGTTGATCGGCAAAGGGAGGGCAGCGAGACGCCTGGAGAAATCGGGAGGCGTCGTAGTCGTGAAATCCCGATTCCCTCGCCGGTACTACCCCTTCTCACCGCGCATCCCTCGCTTTTTTGCATTAATTAAAAGCTCCTGCCTCCGGGCCGCCAGTAGTACGGCCATCTTGGCTCGAGGCACGCCCCCTCTCCTTTGTTTTCGGATTTTTTTAATGATTCCTCCTTTGCAGACGCGTGTCCTTCTCTCTTCCTCGTTCTTTCCTTGCCCCTTTCGCCCCTGCTCGCCCGACGGAGTCCTCCCTTTCTACTTGTCTCGTTTACTTGTTCATCTTGCGTTTCGCTATACCTTTCCTGCCTTCCAAATTCTCCCGTTGTCCCTCTTGCCGCTCCCTGCACCCATTGAACCCTTTTCCCGCTGCTTCTATCGAAATTTGCTGCTTCCTTCCGCTCCCCGTTCGATGCGTTGCCGAGTCTCCATCGATGTGCATGCACACACGCGCTTGTATGCACTCACGGGACTGCGAGAGCATCGAGCGCAAATGCGCTATGCGTATAAGTGTACGCATGAATCGAACTTGCATCGGCCGTTCGTTCGGGAAGGGGTGCTCCATAATACCAATTCACTCGGCCAAAGAAACAGGGACGTGGCGAGGCAACTGATAGGGGGGACAACAGCGAGAGAACTAACCACCGACAGAGGAGGAACGTAGGCGAGAGGGAGAGGAAGAAAGAAATCGGCACGCAGGCCGTGCTTTTCGAAATAGTTGACGATTGCCGCTCCGTCACGAACCCGGGCCTTTTCTGCGTTTAGTTTTTTGCCATCGGTGTTTGGCGTCAGGTTACGCAGTTTGCACGCCGGTTTCGCTTTTTCTTTCTTTCGATCGCTGCAATTCCTCCCACTTCTATTTCTATCTCCTCTCTTTCTACGGATGCTGCCCTCAAGTTTGTCGGCGGGGGTGGACTGGGGGTTGCGATACGGACCATGTCGATCGGCGCCCGATGCACCAGGATCCTTCTATCGGTATGTCTTGTTCGTTTTTTTTTGGCTTTTCTACTTGACTTTTGATAGTTTTATCTTTCCGCTCCTTTCTTCCTGCTTTCTCCTATCCCTTCACCTAGGTGTGTCCTGTAGATGTTGGCTCTGTCCGATTCCGCAGTCCCTTTCTGCGATTTGCTCATCCCTCCGTTCGTTCCCCTTACCAAAGATCGTCGATTATTAAAGTATAAAGCGTGTTGATTTTCCTCGACGCGGAGGTAGACTTCGTCTCGGAACCGTCTCCGCAACACCAACAGAGTAAAATATGTATTTCCCTGGACATTTGGGGGAAAGTTTGCACGTATCGCTCCTGACTGAATATATTCTTATTGTACGAAGCTGACGCCGAGGCATCTGCGTTGGACAATGTTTGGACACGTCGACGACGACACCCAACTTTTGTCCAGCGGGAATTCAATGCAGACCTCTCTGCTCGGACCTCTTCAAAATATAATGGAACGCGTCGTAAATATGAAAGTTTTACGAACAGTTTGTAAAACGGTCGGTCGTCGAGGGCCTACGAACTTTCGAAATTTGATTCGCGAGGGACGAATCCGGGAACGCTCGGAGATGGTTTTCCTTCGCTTCTTGTGAAATAAGACATTTCGGGAATGGTTCTGTAATAAGCGAAAGCGAGAAACAGGTAAAGATTCTTTCCTTTGTACCTAGTACCGAAAGTAGCAAACAGTACCGCTGTGCGTTCGAATCAATTTTGTTTGCTTGCATGTTCACGGAAATAGATCTCGCCACCTATACCGACTTCTACGCTCCAATTTGTGCAATATTTTATAGGAAATTGGGCAAATTAGGTATATCGTATTTAGAAAAGGAGACACAAAGTTTAGCCGAAGAATCGTTTGCCGCGCGACGGGAGGCGCGATCCGTCGGCACGTAGGCCTACCCGTTTCTTCGCCTCGCCAACAGTTTAAAGAGAATTTGCTGGCCGACTAAGTAGACTACAACATTATATTCTATAAACAAGAGCCATCAATTTTCGATAGAAAGTTTTTCAATGAACAATCAGTGTCGATGGGAAAACGGTATCATTATTTTAAAATCTTCGCTATATTCCTTTGTGATCGAAATTGTAAGACTCTTGCCGCTGTTTACCGAATTTTAAGCAGCAAACTATTTTCTTAGATACGCAATGATATTTCATCGGGAACAATGAAAACTCCCGGGAGCAGGTAAACTAGATTTTCGTCAACTGGATTCGAAGGGAAATATCTCAAGCTGGAAAACTGAATTTACCCCTTTGCAATTAGTAAAGACACGAATGTTTATTCAATACGTTCCGCGACTTACGAACTCACGGGGCATTCCACTTTGGCGGAGGCGAGAAGCGTTATTGTAATAGAAATCGCACCTCCGCCGTCCGAGGATGTAAATTATTTGTAATCGGGCCTTGAATGAAGAGTTCATTAGCAGCACTTGCGCGTCTTTGTCGTAATTGCTGATGTACCTACACGATTCCAAGCGGGAACACCTCGGAAGTTTGGGGGAAGAAATCTGTGTGAACGTTGTAATTAAATTGCTGCGCATCGCCGGCTTCATTATTTATATGCTTATTTGCCTCGTATAATAGACGTGAATGTAACGAATTGTATATATAGCGTCGTTCTGCCGCATATAGAAATTAATTAAGACCAACGAATTGTAGGAGATACAGAAAAGAAAGGGAGGAGAAGATTCGTAGGATTCTTCAGCGATTTTCGTACTTCTCCGTTGATGGTAGTGTCAAACGCGAACGTACGGGCAACTTTCCTGCTAACCGAAGCTGCGATAAAGCATTTAACAGAAAGCTAGCGGTCTTAGTTCAAGAATCATTAGCGAACGCACGCAGGGGCCTCGATTTCTCTAGATTTCTTCCAATTCCCGCTTATAAACTAGCGGCAGAGTAATTGATGTTAATAAGATTCGACTTTAACCGCGCCTGAATTCGATTCCGACAGATTTCCAGTAGGGAGAGGGAGAAGTTCGATGATGCAATTGCAAATTGAACGGTTGAGCTGAAAAAAAGTATTGCCTGCTAGGGTACTCCGATCTTTGGAGTAGTTTCGAAAGTGAATATGATCTCTGAAGGTTGCCAGGAAGATAGAGGTAATGGAGCAACGATGAATTTAATAAGTAAAAGCAGCTGTGGCAAGTTATCCCGAGTAGCTTGCGTATCCTTCGGGCGAGGTCGGAATTTAATCTTTCAATTTCCTTGTCGACACATCGAAAGTATCGTGCGGAAATATAAAATTCCTGGATGTTCAGCAGCTCACTCTTCCGACTTACGATTACGTTGATGGTATCGTAGAAAATTGCAACCTCTATTTCATCTGACACGCAAATAGAATGGAACGATCCGGGCCATCCGATACTGAGGGAAAAAATCACAGACATCCGAGGAAACGCTGACAGAATTCGATACTCTGTGTGCAACGATTGTCCAGTGGCAATTCGGTTTCCATAAAGCGTGCATAAAGATACTGTGTCTCAGGTATAAGGGCTGAACACGGTGTTTGAATCGGTGCGCAGAAACTGGTCAGGGGTCGACGCGTAAAAACGTTCCACGGACGCGAATAATCGAATGAAAACGAATCCACCAGAGGTTCGTCACCTCTTCAATGTCCGTGCTAATTTGTCGAAGAATCGAGTTTGGAAATTTGAGAGGATCCCGAGGCATGGAGCAACGCCTCTAAGACTTGTCAGCGAACCTTTTCATGTCCCCCTCCTAAATCCTACACCTTCGTTCCGTCCCTCCACCTCGTTCGTGATCGTTCATTGTGACCCACGATTGACCCATCGTGTTTGTGGAATATTTTGAAATTCTGAACTGTCTCCTGACAGTGTCGGGTCGTGTGTTTTTCTACACGCTTTCTCAACGCGCTTTTTCCGCCCGACAATCGTGCGACCACTTTGCGAGTACAAAGCGCGAGATCGCCCGCTGGATTTCCGAGCTCGAGTTATCAAACATTTATATCGTTCCTTTTGTACAGCGGCCGAAGGCGGTCTTAAACGACGGCACACGAGAAATAGAGCCCTTTGTCGTGATCGATGGACAATTTTGTCGATACCTGCAAGCCTCTACCTGACAGATCATGGAAAGCGTACTCGAGCAAAGAGAATAACATTATCTTTCCTGCTTTATCCCACTGAACAACCAACGATGGACAGACAGTAGACAGCGGCTCTCGAGCAACCCTTGCTTACGCGGATGTTTTCTCGCGAAGAAGAAAGGAGACGCCTAACTAGCGACGCCCATCGAAAACAGAGACAGTGCCTTCGCATTTAGGAGAGGAGGGAAGCTTCGTTTTCACGTTTCCCAGGCAAAGGGAACGCGTATTCGTACGTTTCAACATTCTTCCGACACAATACCCGCCCAGGGTGGCACTGGCTGCGAAAAACCTCGAAAATTGCCTAGACGAAGCTTCCGCGGAGTACCTCGGGATGAGTCTGTATGAAACTACTGTTCACGGCAATGGACGTACTTGCGCGATTAAGCCTAAAAAATCGCATTGTTGAATTTTCCCTGCCGCTGCTCGCGTTTCCACCGACGCGCAATTTTCACCCCTTCCCTTTCTTTATCTACTCTTTATCTCCGTCTTACGTGGTAGAGCTGTCGCGTACCCTGGATACACCTTCATCAGCAGGGGGATCAAGCATACCGGGAAGAAAACAACGACATCGTTGTTGCACTTCGTTTACATACTGCTAGTGTTTACCTCGTTTGCTGTTCGAGGGGAATATTGGGAGAGGCAGGCGATTCGCAAACACGGAAGGAACGCGCATCATCATCCTGCCAGAAGCTTGCAATACCTTTTTTTCTTCACGCAGGAATACTCGCATGAGAAGATAAAGGGGAATGGATAGTCGTTTATACCGTTCCGATGCATCCGACGAGTTCCAAGTTTAGAGACAATTCTTTATTCGATCGACCTGCAGTCCGCTGAAACGCAACGCTGTCCCTTCGCCAGAAGAATGTAGGCTTGCTTGATCATTTGACGCAACGAGCGTTGCATCCGCACTTTAACTTAACCGACGACGAGACGCAGAACGATAAAACAGCTTTGATGTTCGAGCTGGAAATGCAGCGTGAAAAGTTCTGTCGTTTAACGATACGTCTGCATACAGCTACGGACTTTTAACCATTCCGCTTTGATGCAACCGCGAAACTGCAAGAAAATTACATTTGATTAGAGGGTCGCGGTGTGAACGGCCTGCTGTCGCTGCGCGCCGAAATAAATGTCATTTCCACTACTTGGCAATCTTTGGATCATCCTGTTAGTTCGCGATCCGATGCTCTCACGAATTAATTGTTGCCATAAACTACGCTAAAGGCCAGCTAGGCTCGCGTCTATCACCTACGCGTCTATCTAGGGAAAAGTCCACCCCCTTCCCGATTCTTTACCGATTCCTGTCCTCTGTGTCTTGCTCCTGCGGTGTAGTGGTACGACTATAAACAATCAACACCCTCGGGAACAGCAACGCGGTGACGCACAGAGAGCAAGGGGGATGAAGCGGAGAAGAGAGAGACGAAGATGTAAGGGGTGGCGAAGCGAGGCGAGGAGAGGCGAAGTGGATACGCTGGAAAAATGTGTGTGCCGGGCTATTCCGGCAGCTCGTGGGATAGCTCGTTCGATTCTCAGTGTCTGGAAATAATTAGAGGCCGAGGTGGCCCGGGTGTTGCCACGGCAACCGCCAATCAGAGGGCAAAGAAAAATTTTTCCTTTTATATCGCGCATTTTTCTCTGCTCGCCCCGCGAAAAGGGGCATGTCGCGGAGTACGCGGGGAAGCTCGCCGCGGATCGCTGCCGAAGGGGGTTGCCAAGTCGCCCCGTCACCCCCGCGGAAGATAATGTATGCAGAGACACGTTGAAACATATATACCTCGTGCCTCTGCCTGCGAGTCTACGTGTACGGCTCGCTGCCTGTGCGACTCGACATAGACGGGAAATATCGAGAAATCTCGATTGCAAGTTACGCTTCGCGCGCTCTTGTCTCTCCGCTTCGCTGTGGCCACCGATGCAGCCTCGACGATGCGTCGTCTCACCCTGTCCCAACATCTCCGCCGAATTCTCTTCCTCGGCGGACACGGGGCAGTGTCGTCTTTTCTCCTCTCTTGTCATCTTTCCTTCCATTCGCACCGCTCTCGTGCCGTTCGGTGTCTAACGTATCTAATGTTTTCCGGACGAAAATACGGTAATCCAGTAACGTCGTTGTCCGCACTTAGCCAAGATACAATGGCATTAAACATTGTTCGGCGTCGTGCAACGTGTCACCATGCACTTGCGATGGCCAGGAGTCGACCCATTAGAAATGGGAACGAGATGTTGTTTAATTATTTCGTTTGCACGATGGCTCCGCGCGACGAAAGCATTCTCTTTGATGTGCCACCCGCGTCTCGCGGCTTCGGCTTTTTCAATTAATGCGAAAAGGAGTGTCTTAAGCCGACACCCCATGGAACACTTCACCCCGCATTCAAAAATGGCGTGCGTGAACCAGAAGAGACATGTTTCCTATTCAAAGCGTGATCTCGCAACATCTGACGGTGAAGGCAATGCGAAAATTGCAAGCTTTTTAGGCCGATGAATGCACCAATCCATAAATATATTTTTGATTTGTGCAGCTTCGAGGAATCATTGCAATATTCGCATCCACATCGGCGAAAGACCTTCGCGCGCGCCTGACGTTTGGTAATTGTGTGGTACGGCGAGTACCCGAAGGAAAATAATAAATCTAGACACGGCAGAAGAGGGTTTTCTCTATACTCCGAAGGAAGCGCGGGTGTCACGAAGCAATGCGAACGCCATGAATGCTTCTTATTTTGGTTCGGTTTGACAGTGAGCGCCTTTGTCTTCGGCCAAACTCAAAGCCGTACCTGTTTTAATTACCTTATTCAAACGATACCTGGCCGGAAATGTAATGTCACCAGCGAGGACACGAGAGGGACGTATAAATGGACCTCCTCGGATACATGTCGGATCGTACGACCATCCTAAAACGTATTGGAGTGAACGTAATTTTATTGGCTTCGCGGTTGGCCACTATCGCGTTGCTATTTCGACAGCGAACGGCACCTAAAACGCCTCGAACAGTTACAAAAATTGATCGAAGTCGAAGTCATACTTCTCTTCAATGAAATCCTCGTAGAAAGACTTTGATACTGCGACCGGGGAAAGGTTTGCAGCCTTCTTCGCACTCATTTTTCTGCGGAAAGATGCCGACAGAATCGATTCGGCCGATAGTTTGAAACGTTCGCTGAACCACAAGTCCTACGAAGGCTTCACATCGATCGGAGATGACTCGAATCGAAATGGATCATAGAAATAGAAGAATACATCGAAGCTGCGGGTTTCGACCGGTCAAAATTTCTTCCGGTAGTGACGGTTTACGACGCAACGGAACTCCAGGTAACACGACACGTATATCCCTTCTTGGCAAGCACGTGGGAAGAAACCGCCCCCTAAATACGCTCATAGAAAACGAGAAACGGACACCGATGAAAGGGGTGTGTTTCAAAACATGTCACTTCCAATATCGGCGCTAACCATCGATTCGATAGTGGTTGCGCGTAGGCACGGCTCGATGTTCCTTGCCTCGGATCGTATCTTACGCCCAAGTTCCTGCTCGAGCTCTTCTGTCTGGGAACCGTGAAAGGAAGGAGCGTCAGAGGATCCGGACAAATTTTATTATTTTAGTCTACGGTGGAGATCGGAGAATAGTTGTTGTTCGATAGGCCGGGAATAGAGCGAGCAAAAGGAGGCTGATGAGATAGGTTTCGGGTAAGCTCTCGGCCAGCTTACCTTGACGAGAATCGCGCCTCAGAATGGACACGCGGTCACATCTTGCCGCAGGTGATAACACGCGCATCTTACGCATAGCGCGTTCCATTTAGCGGCTGTGTGGCCGCACGTACGCGATTACGCGTGAGTAGAAGAAGGCAGGGACGCGCGGATTATGCGCGCGAGTCTCGAGTGTGGGCGAAAGCCGGGCCCCCTCTGTCTCTGCCGCTTTTAAACAGTAAATACATTTTAGCGGTGTAGCGGGTAATGTGTAATATTTTTAATTGGATCTCTCCGTCTCTGTCTCGCGCGGTAGGCAGCTTTCGTCGCGTCACTCCGCGCAGCGTCAGCCCGCGCCGTCCCTTCGGCTGCTTCTTCCTGCGGCAAGAAAACTGCTCGAAACTACGTCCGTCTCTGTTTCACCGCGCACCCCTCTAGCCCAGAACTTCCCTCGCGTTCGGCGCTGACGGAACTTGCAATTATTTTCTCGTACCTTGTGGATTGTCGCACTGTAAATTTTCTTCTCGACCAGCGCGGTTCCTATACGCGCGATTGTCGCCGTGTGGGTGAGCGTTCACGCTCGCGCCTGCATGCACGTGCCACGCGGCTTCCTTCGCTTTCCACCCTCCACCTTCGTCACCGACGACCACCTTCGCCTCCCCCTTCGCGCATTATATCCTGGCTTCAGCAGCCGCGTAGCCTCCAGCTGGCATTAGACCCCGTAGAAAAGAACATTGAGGAATTAGTGACAGTGGCAGACGGCCGATTCTCTTGGCGAAATGATGCGGCGCGCCGCGGCCAGAAAATTCAAAAGCAAAAATAGAGCTCGAAGGCTGGACCGGCTCTCTCGGAGCCGATGAGACGGTGCTAATGATTTTCCTGTGGCCTGCGACCGTCCTGTGCCTTCAAGGGAAAGTCCTGTCGTCGGCAATTTTTCGTTCCATCGTCCTTTTCATCGACAAACTTGGGTTTCGTTGCATCGATACAGTCCTCACGGAGAAGATTATCGGCGGTACAGCTTGACGACGGAGGAGCTTCCCGATGAACATTTTTAAATGGAAAACTTTTGGAAAGTGGCCCTCAGCCGACGAACTTGGTTCCTTCGATCGTGCCATCCGATTTTCAAGACGATTCTTTTATTATACGACCAGCCGCTGTCTATTAATCTATCGTTAAGGCTGAAAAAGTTTGTGCGTCGCTTATCGAATTTACGTCCTGGGAAGATTGAGTAAAAATTGAACCAACAAAGGACGTAGATGTAAACCCGACTGTCACCCGTACGTGAAATAGGCATCTGTTACCAGATGTACCTACCTAGATTTCGGATAAACATCTCTAGCGGATGACGAGGAGTTGCGTTCATTCGAATCATTCGAGCCTCTGATAATCATCGAGACAGGATGCCGTTCAAGCTGTGAAAGCACCCGCAGAATCAATTTGCAAAGCAGTATTTGTCAAATCGAAAAGATCATACCTGTTTCTACATCTATTCGATCCTTGGAAATTTCTGTGACGTTTTCCAACGTACAGCAAATTCCGAAAGAATGACGAAAATGGGATGCGAGGAGTGACTGTCGCCAGAAGATTCTTGCCGTCGCAATGGCGCATTTCTTCCATTCCTTCGGATCTCCCGTAAAACGTTTGTATGCAATTATATATTGCACTATTAGTATTAAAGGCAGTAGGGGACGATTAGCGCATTCCTTTTGCAATATCTGATAAACTCGGCTGTATATTTCCGAAAAGATTGTCTGCCGTCTATTCTCTACGATACAGTAATTCTGCATTCACCTGAACGTAATACATACCGCGCCGCATTCTACCTCTATTCCAACAAAAAATGATTCACTTTCAAACGCCTATAATTTTTGCAAGCGAAACTGCACGCATCGACCCCTCGACTAAATAATTTGTCGCACGTTGCTTTCGTCAATGGAAAGTTCTTTCACAAAAGAATATTAACGATCGATTATCTTATCTTTTAACAAAGCAAATTGTTGGGGTTCGAGAACGCGATCGGCGATCGGTGAGAGAAATTGCAGTCGTTCGAACGTCACTTCTTTTGTACCCTTCTTCTTTCTCAGGCGCAGGGTAGATCCACCATTTTGAGCGGTGCGGACGTTGGCCCAATTTTTAGGGGTTGGTCCCTCGTAGACCAACTGGCCGGCCCCGCGCAACCCTCCTGCTGTGACATTTATTTAACAAGGTAACGACATCACTGGTGTTAGGTCAGATTAGGGGATCCCCCCGGCGGGAATTCGAGGGTCTAACGACCAATAGAATTTATTGTTGCTGGTATTGTACGTGATGCGTCGGTTGTTACGTTCTCCCATGATGGCTAACGTAACGGATTTTCTATACCTTCATCGGGCTGCTGGGTTCATTGTTTGCCTTTCTCTTTAACGTCCAGCTCTGATGCAGAGTAATCGTAATGATGATTCTGTTACAGTGTTCGATTTCTCTCATGAAAGAGAAATCTGAGAAGCGATTGTAGCTTAAAACGCGAATCAAGCTGCACAGTTTCCCATCGTGGTACTACTTGCTTCAGCCATTTTGTTCGTTCCTCGGCAGTATCGCTCGGAGGCAAGTTCCGCGTTCGAACCGCTTCATCTTTGAAATTCCATCAATTAAACAGCCGTTCGAGGGCACCATCGGCAGTGACACTTATGCGTCCGAATGCTGATTAAAATCGCGGCTCGCCGGGAATATCGAAGAGAGATTACAAGCGAATCGCCGTCCGCCCGCGGTCGGCCACCGGGGTCCACCCCTAACGATTTATTTAGTCTGAATAAGGCGGAAAGTCATGGTACCGACTTCGTGGTAATACACGGGAATCGTGATTCGAGTTAACGAGGAGTTTTGCAGAACAAAAAACGCACAGAGGTAAGAAGCGAAGAGTGAACAGAGACGGGAGCATGGGAAAAAGAGGTGCGACTCTCGGGAGGAAAGAGTGAAACGACAAGAGGGGCAGAAGGAAAAATAAATGTTCCCCACTCGAGACCGCAAGTATTTCGTACAACGTCGGCTGCAGGATATCATTATCATTTAATTTTCGCGTTCGACGAAACGGCTTCCGAATTCTGCCGTCGTTAACTTTAATACTTCGATTCGGCGATACTCGTTGTTTTCTATAGAGCGTGAAATTTAAATGTCCCAATCGATAGCTGATCATTATTTTCGCTGTTGCTGAAAACGCGACCGATGTTTCCGCGTAACTGGTACCGCGACGATGGCAAACGGGATGCTGGAAGCATGATACCTGTGTCGAAAAGTTGTATTTGAGGAACGCCTCTCACGTATTACAATCGAGGGAACGTCGCATCTATTTCCTTCAGAACGATTTGTATCACGAGAGACTGAAAGTTTATGGCTCTCCTTACGCGTCTCGACCTTTAATTAAAATGAATCATTAATCTGCTGTAACTTTAATAGCGTTTAATTTATTGCTGAAGGAATAGTAGGGCATCCAAATTTGCATTAATAGCTCCCGTTAAGTTTCCCTATAATTCGACATACTTACGATTTTTCGATAATCGTAATTGTAACAGTGAACGGTTTTAATTCTTCTTATTCGATTGCGTTTAACGCGTCGTATAAATAATTAATATTCACAGCTAGCTGAGGGCATATTAGCGCCATCTCTGCTGGAAACAGCCAAATGATAATCATGATAAAAATATATCATTCGGATCAAGATTTATCCAAGCTTTTAAATATCATCCGAATATATTCATGCGAATTAGAGAAAAATTCTTCATCCTCCGTTCTTAAAATCTCTCCAAGCCACCGATAAAAACGGAACCTGTTATTGATCGGGCTCTGGCCAGTCACAGAGTTTAGGATAGACTGTGCAGTCAGCATCTCGACTGCCGTAGAACGGAGGGCCAGCTTTCCGAATCGATTTACTTTTACCATTCGCAGGGAAACGTATCTTCTTCACGAATAGCATATCCGAGCATTGATCGCCTAACGATACTGTGCTAGAAAAACTGCAACGGGGGTAGCTGCATCGATGCAATCGGTGGCGATCGAACTAAGAACGTGTTCCCGGATGGACAATTGTTATAGCAGCTTCGTTTAAAGTCCACCCACCCCCCGTGGGTCTTCCCGCTCTGTGACCGATAACTTCCTCTTGGAGTTATCTAGAAGGGTGCAAATTCGCTCACCTAATCAGCGATAGCAGGCAGCTTCTGGCGTACAATTGCAATAGTTTTGACACATTTCTGTATTCCTCACGATTTATATTTATCATATCGAATACATTCGTCGAATAGTTCGGGGTCGGACTACCGAGGGCTCTGCACGCTTCGTGCTGGCTCCTCATTCCACCGCCTACGTTCAAGTCGAGCTCTACGTTGAATGTCGTCGGACAGACCCCTTCGGCGGAGCGAATGTTTCGCGCGTACGGGTTGTCGTTAGAAAAAGAAATGGTGCGCCCCTGCTGCCTATTTCATTTTTCTCTTTATCGTTCGCAATTCAGGCCCGCCGATTATTGCCACGTTATGTGAACGCCCTACCGCGGGGACTCCGCTGTTTGTTCGCGCTAGCATGAGCATTTCCCAGGACAGTGCAACCACTATCGTGTGCAAGGAGGTCTTCGACGAAGCTTCGCACCCGTCCAACGAAGGTAAATGAAAAATGAAAATTCACCACGGCAACCATAAGTTAATTTGCACGACCACCCCTTCCGCACCAGCCTGGCGATCGATGTAGCGCGCGGGGGTGGTTTTCTTCGTTGCACGCCGTCAGCCGCGCTTCCGCCTTTAATTGTAGATCTTTGGACTCCTCGGAACCTATAATGATTCGGAAGCGATAATGTTAGTAAAACGTCCAGTCCATAACTCGATCATCCTGGATTCAGCTGTATCCTCGGTTCAACGAGGTTCAACTTCGGACTCCTTATCGGTTTTAACACTCGCGATATCTGCGAATCTTTAATCCCGAAATTAGTACAATTACGAACATTATCAATTCAACATTGTCGAGAGTTTCTCGTTGTTTCCTTGCTTTAAATGTATAAAAATAAAGCAACAGTTGCACAATATCGGCCACGAACGAACGGGGATAATTGCTAGAAAAATAAATGCAGGGGTAAAATCATAAAAAATCACGCATGGAACGTTAGAGGGGTGAACAGTTTTGGTGGTGAGTTTCTTGTTTATTTACACACCATGATCAGACGGGAGCACTGTGCTCATATCCCCAACGGAACGAAGAAAATCAATAGGGTCCGCAGTGCGGTAAAAGTTTTGTCGTACAGCCCAAGGCATTTCCTTCTATCCGACTGTACGACATGTCAGATCGCACAGCGCGAACACTAATAAATGGAAATCAACCGCGCCGTTTTTCCTACGACTTTAATTTCATGCCAATATCTGGCGGATGTCTATGAAACTCTAGATCATCGACATCAGTGGCGCTGCAAAATTTTATCCACCTTGTGGAAGACAGATGTTGTAGCGGTTGCCACCATGCGCCGACCCACCTGTCAAAGAATTCCATAATAGAATTTTTAATCGGCACCCTTTGTAACATGCCCCTTGCGATTCCCGTTTTCTGGAAACACGTCGGGAAGCATTCAGGCTGCTTCCCAGGCAGACATAAGCTAGTCTTTATTCAGCGACGTTGCTTTTAACGAATCGCAAATATGTATTACTTACAAGGAGGTGCGATTAACATTTCCGATATCGCTTGAGCGGTTTAAAGATTAGAAGTTTGATGGATCGAGGCATTACGCAGGTTCGATGTCCAAATTAAATGTCAACTGTACCCAATTACGTAGAAAATAAGGACTGCACGACGTGCGGCTGTCTTTTCTAAACCAACGGCTGCGTATCGCCACGTGTATTTACTTCCACCTGGTCTGTGTAATCGATGAACGCCGTTGCGCTTTTCGTACGCTCGACCGGAAAACTCTGAAATAACTCGTTTCATCAGTTGGCCGGCAGAAATATTTATAGGCACTCGTTGGCTTAACAGATATTAGTATCCGTGCATGCTGAATCGAAGCGTATTTTTTTTTCTCCGACTAATAGAGCATCGAATGCGTTTTCAGAAGTGGTCGAATATGCCAAGCGCTTGGGAATCGACCCCGAAACGGAACCGCACCTCCTGGATCTGGCACGCGAGGGCCTCATGGCTGCCCTGCCGAAGGGTTGGCTCCCGTGCTTCCACGAGGCGAGCGGTGCCTGGTATTACTACGAGGCGTCCACCAAAACCACCACCTGGGAGCATCCCTTGGACGCCGTTTACAAGGAAATAGTCGAGCAGGCCAGGGCTGGCAATGCCAGGCAAATGAGCGTCGGTACGGATTGCCCCGTTGTTACAGCTGAATGGAAAATATGACATTAACCGTTTGCGTATGAATCGATGTTTCTTGGCTGCGCTTCTCCACTGATAGGGATCTGGGGATCTATTAACCGTTACATCTGGTTTAACCTTGCCCGCGGCCATGTACAGAATGCCGTAATTATTTTTTCTACAATCAGCTACATGATCTCTCGATAACAGGATGTAAATTTCTTCGTGTTTAATATCTCTCGTGTGCGAGCAACTTATCTTCATAGGAGCGAATAAACAAGATAACATAATCGTGTCTGCATCGAAATCAAATATTATGCTCCCCTTCCTCCAATTATCCACGGACTTGTACAAATTTTGCGTCACTGCGCTGTCGAATTATATTGCACGACTGGTTTATACCAATTACCTAGACACCGAGGATGATATCCTCCTGCGCTTGGCCTTCGAGCGCGTTCTCGTTTTCTTTCCCGATGCCCGCAGATCGTGGGATCGAAATAGCCTTGTACATATTGGTTCAGCATTTTACATAACACCATGCCTGCGGTCGTCTTTCGTACGATCATTTCGAATCGCGTGCGTGTAGGCGCGATGGAATAGAAACCACGCCGCGTCGTTGATTGAATGTTCACGTGCACGTGTATCGATTACGGTAACGTTCATCTTATTCCGCGTGATTCTCGCTACTTTTCGCCTGCAGCCGCGGCGCGACGATGATCACCGCAGCTGCATCCGTGCAAGGTTTTAAAGTCCTCGATAAATTGTATTTCTACATCGGTGCCTGTTACTTGCGTTACGCCCTAGCGATTCGGTACTCTTCGGCTTATGGGAATAACCGGAGAAATTGCGATGTATACATTTTATGCGACAGAAGACGACTCGAAGACAACAGCCAAGGATCTCGAGTCCCACGAGGAAGCAACTCTACCGAAAGACGCTTCCTCTTGGAGGGATCTGGCGAAGCAGTCCGCCAAGAGCAACCAATTACCCACGAAGATACCTACGAAGCTGGCGCCGTTGAAGAAACCGGACAAAACTGATGGCGCGCGGAAGAAGGAAACTACCATCCAAGAGAAACGTTCCATCTGCGAAGAGGCAAGGGCGGAAACACCCCTGGCTACCAACAGGGCTGCTCGGGACTACACTAATTTAAAATTTCAAGATCCTCGGTTCTACGAGTGCCCCAAGCTCTTAGAATCGACCGCGCCGACCACGGCTAACACGACCACGCCAACAAAACATGAGATAGACTTGAACGAAGTGTTGAAGAGATCGGAATCTTTGAGTCCAAGGAACGAGAAAGATTGGGAGCAATTGTCTAGCAAATTTAGCTCCGAGGAGAACATCATAGACATCGATAGGCTCAGCATTACCACCCTGGCAAGGTCGGACAAGTCGGACAAGTTCGACAAGGAGAAGCATCCCAGTCAATTCGGCCAACAGAAGGAATTAACGCTGAACGGGGGTGGAACTATCTTTCTGAAGAGCAACAGAAGCAGAGACACGACTCCGATTCACGAAGGCGCTAAACTGGAGGATTTTAAAACGGTCATGATACCTGATGAAACCTGTAACGCTGTCGGAGACAAGCTCAAGTCAATTTTAAGGGAGAAACAGTTCGAAGATGGTAAAGAAAATTGAACATAGTATCATTACACTTTGGTGCACCCTGTTTAAATTCCGTTTGATTTTCAGCAGACGACAGACCCGTGGACGAGGAGCGAAAAAGTGTTCGTTTCGATATAGAGAAGGAAGTGGACATCAAGTTTACTTATTCCGGTTCGGATGGCGACTGGGAGTCTGAGTCCGAGGAGCAGAACATTGAGATACCCGCGAAAGACACCGGGTGCTTTTCCGCGTCACAGAAATCGGATTGCCGCGGCGCGAACGATAAAAGCAAAGAGGCATCTGAAAGCAGAACCGAGGATGCGCAAGATAACGCCAGAACCAGCCCGCCACTGGAGATGATTCAACCCTCCGCGAGAAACGCAAAGATCGTGGGCAAAAGATTTGTCGTTCAAAATGTTTCCGAAAACCAACACCGTAACGAGTGCGTCCTGCGGGATGTTACCGAGAAGGAAAACCGACCTCAGCTGGCCAGGGACAGTTTATCGAGGGAAGACAGTCTGGACTGTACCGTGACTAATAAATTTAACAGAATCAAGAACATTGATATCGTATCGAAGAGCGGAGCTGATCGCGACGATTCTGAGCCACTGCAGAGGAACGGATCGAGGTTGCGTTTCGCGAGGGACGAGCAAGCGGATGACGAGACGTCCGAGTCTTCTGCGGTCGATCATCGGGAATACGAATTATCCCGGGAAAGGCGGTTCGATGCTCGCGCGAAGCAGGGACAAAGCAAGAGCATGAATCGCGCGAAACTGAGATTGAGCCAAAGCCACCAGAGAATCGTGGATGCTTTGGAGCAAGAATTTGAAGAGAAGCTGGAGAAAACGAAGGGAGATTTTGAAGAGAATTTCCTCGAACAGAAGAAGCAGCTCGAGACGAACTTGAACGACAGGCTTGCCGAATTGAAACAAGAGATGGTCGAGAAGGTATTTTTTATGCCGCGTACAAGATAGGATATAGATTAGGTTCGCGTGTTAGATCCATTAACTAGATCTCGTCAATTTTATGTTTCAGGAGGAGCGAGAGATTCAGAAATTAATCGCTGAAATGGATGAGGCGAGATTGGAAAATCTGAAGAAGGTGAAGAATGAATTGGAGGTCTGCTACGAGAAGGAGAGACAAGACATTTTGGCGAATTTAAAGACGGAACTCGACGAGAGGAGGAGGGAACTGCTGGAACTGAGGAATCAGGAGATTGGAAAATTGGAGAACGAACATGAGCGCGATCTGAGCGAGGAGAAGTTAGCGAAGCTCAGCGAATTCGAGCTCGCGAAGCAGCATTCGGAAAAGATTGATGCGATGCGGAAAGAACTGGAGAAGGAGTTTGATGAATTGCGTAGCCAACTACGGTCGCAGCAGCGGGAGAAGATTGCAAAGATGACGGAGGATCATGAGAAACGTCTAGCTGAGATTCAGCGAGATTTTAAAATTAATGTAATTACCTAACAATTTTTCACCTGACCTCTATGTTGTTTCTAGATATAAAAGGATTTCGCTGTTACCCTTTCAGGAGGATCTCAGTCGAAAGATGTACAAGCAGCGTTTAGAGGAAATTCGCGGCGAATATTCGCGCGACGCGGAGAAAGAGGCGAGAAAGCAGGCGGAGAGGGCTATCCAACAGGGTAGCATAGAATTTGAGAAGATGCGCTGCGAGAAACGGCTGCTGCAAGATAAATACGTGGCGCTGAAGGAGAAGTACATCAAGTTGAAACAAGAAGTTCGTTCGGCCGTGGAGAAGAGGAACAGGCGGAAAGAGGGTTACACGACGGCCTCGGAAACCGAGAGGTCGGCGTCCACGAGGACGAAAACCGACAGGACCGAATCGTCGGAGCAAAAGTGAGTCGAGTTTACGTTTATATCCGCTCCGCTAGTTTCCATCCCGGTCGATCGTTCGCTCGTCGGTAGTTCTTGGAGCAACTCTCGGCATTTCATTGCAATATTTTAGGATGTCGCACCATTGCGGCGGCGTCATACAAGAGGAAGGCGCGTGAGATCAGAGAAACGAATTGAATCGCTAAGAGTTGACACGTTGGATCGCGCTCTGAACCACTAGTACGTGTCACGACTCGAACAAATGTGTCGGCGGCATGCTTCTGTCCTACTGTGTGTTACGATTATTTATAAAACTCGGATCGAGAGTTCATCGTGCTAGCCTTAAGTTGTTGCACATTCATTTCCTTCGTCGTCTATTACCGGTACCTTCACAGTCCATGTATCAGTCTCCTTTAGCCCGTACCGATAAAACCAGTCGGCTGTTTTCACGCGCGTTGCCGTAACGGATGAAAAATGAAAATGTAACTGTGAAGGTACCTCTCTCTCACGTTCATTACGATTCGTCCTAATGTCCGGCTATAGGCCTTAAATCGTGCTCGCAGTACCCCGCTACGGAACACGCGCTCGACCTCGGCATCGACTAACGCCAAAGTGCCCGAAACTCAGACATCTGCGAACGAACAGCCGTCCGGGGCGTATCTCGAAGCCGATGCTGCGAACATCCACAAGGCGAACTCGGGATTCGAGAGAAGCTCCGCCGCGGCAATCGAGAAGAGTGTCCCGCAATTCGATACCGACCGTGAGGATACCACTACCGCCAGTGAAACGAACGCCAACACCGCCAAGAAGAAGAAGAACTTCACCAAGAGAGCGACCAGCACGGCCAAATTGTCTGGCGCCAACAACAATAACGGCAGCAACAATAACAACGTCGAGAATCCAGTGGAGAACATCAGGAAGCAACTGGAAAAGCTCGAAGACCTCGGAGATCATTTACCAAGCAACGAAACAGCCTACACGTTGCGTTACCCTTTCCAAGACAAAGGTGAATATTCGCACGGAATTGAAATGGACCCAGACACTCGGACAATGATTTCTCTCTTTGGACCATTCGCATTGAGCTTTCCTTTCTTTTTTTTTTATGTTGGATCCTGAAATTCGGCTACGGTTTATTTTCGCAGGCGTCTATAAAATTTACTTTGGCTAAGCGACTCGCATTCTTCCACCTTCTCCTGGGTGCACCACCAGGTTTTTGGTTCCACCATTATCGCTACCGACGCCTCTAGCTCTTAGTTTTGGTTCTCTTGGTTCCTTATTATGTTACACGCCGCTTCTGCCATCGTTTCGCGTTACGAACTCTTCGGATCACACCGAACAGGGTTCTGCTCGATTTTCTAGCAACTGCGAACGCCTCCGCGGAGCTGGCGTTTTTCCGACATCGAATTCACGTCGAGAGGGATTCTGTGAAGAGAGCGCGAGAGGCGCTTCGATATCAGAAGAACGTTTTCCAGGGACGACAGAGGGCCTGGAAACAGCGTAGCGCCACCGCCACCCTCGCTCAGTTAGATCAGGTAGCATTTTCATATGCCTGTACCCGGCCTTCTTTCCTCCGATATGTACTTTAGTCGATTCCCGGGACATGCGTAGGAGGAACGCGAGCTTTCGGAAATGGAAATCAACTTGCACCGGACCAAAAGCCTTCTAGGCGAGAAAGTGATTCACCTGAGGCATCTGGAACAGTCGTTGGAGAGAGTGGCGAACGTCAAAAGGAACGAGAACGATTCGGCTTCGACGAAGAACGACGAACTAACGCTGAGTGACATGTCCAGCGCGAGCAGTGGCATCAGTTCGACCGATTTTGGCACGGACACGTTACCAATAGGTATGATGTATGCTTCGTAAATGTAATGCACCCCTTTGTTAAGTCATTTTCTGCCCTTTACCGAAATTACTTCCCTTCAAACTTTCGCTATGTTGCATTACGTTGATTTTCTTTCACTCGACAATTTATTTTCGATGTTGTGCTGTGACCCCCCCTGTATTCAGACAAACCGGATCACTACCAGGAGTCGACGGAGATCATCGCAAGCCTGGAAAACTTAAATTCGGAGATACGTGAGATTTGGGGGGTGCTGAATAAACGGCAGGACACGAGTGTACCGCCGCCACCAACCTTGATGTATTCCTATTTGCGTTGGCTTCGTTTCCATCATCTAACAGCCCCATCGAACAGTGCACAAGGTAACGCTTTTCTGTCGAGAAACAATTTCGCGAAGACTATCCCGTATTTAATGCTGCGGACACTTTCCAGGAACGTTTGGCATTCCGAATATCCAATCGAACATCTTGTCGCAATTAAGAACCACGCAACCACCAGCGACCGCTACGCAAAACATTATCGCCCAGTATGGGCCCAACAGCGGTTTCACGACCAGCGTCGGTACCGTCGAGAAAAGCTCCGCGAACCTGATGGAACGGACGTGGAATCTACGAGACTGGCTACGGCAAGCCTGTATCGAAAGCACCGATTTGATCAGTCCAGGTCAGGCGACTCTGTAAAGAATCCAAAGCCTGTCGAAATAGGAACAGAGAGAAATGCTCCAGGAAAGAGTATCTATCTACGATTCTCTCGAGCCGGTTGAACGATTATTAAAATAGTTCGAAACGTTGCCGACCACAGATACCAACATTTTTAACATAGGATATGTTAAATATGTCTTACGATTACCTTCGTGCAAAATGTCGAAATCGCATTTATTTTGCAGCCAAACGAGCCGTATAACATATTCCATGTTAAAAGCGTTCGCATAGCGCAGGCACGACAGAGTTCTCTTGTAAATAAGGGTTTCTCGATGGTCGTATTCCTTGGTACGACCGACTGGTTCCTTTTTAATCGACATTACGTTGATCCCCTATTCCTTATATATTTTCGAGATCGATTTTTCCGCTACTGTAACGGGAATGTACAATACGCGTACCTCTATATGTATAACATACGTGGTATAATATCAATGACTAAATCAAAATTGCGAAGCCCGCGAAAGGGCTTAGCTTTTATATCCGGATACTCGATTGTGCCCTGTACGTAGCAAATTACCTTACTATAGTAGACGAGAATTCGAGATTGTTCCCTAAAACACTTTCTCGAGCCTTGAATTTAAAGCGCCCCCGAAGTTCTCTTGCTACGTTTACCACGATATATCCACAATGCCAAAGATACACGATTATGGACTTTCCAAACTGTACGATGCGTATTACAGTAAGCATCTACAGGGAAAGTAGAAACGTTTCTAGTTCGAACCGTGCCCAAAGGGCGACTAATTATTCCATCGTACTGTATTACTATTCATTTTAGAAGCGTTCGATCGACGTGTAGCAACTGAAGTACATGTAGCACGCAATAATCTTGATCTCATTAGGTGTATAGCGTTAGAACAGTTAAATATTCTACAGTGTAGGGCATGGCAATATACGCGAAAAGTCTGACACGCCGCTACATTGTAGAAGTTTCCTCGGTAAATTCGCGAGAAACGTTTCGTTTAAGCAATCACGTAGTTGTTGTTCGAAAGATTTCTTCTTTCTTGTTACTCTCATCGTTGACGTTTTATTCATTAATCTGAACGAATTGGAATTAACCGTGTTATTTAATTTTGTACCGATCGAGTTAGTATTTATAAAAAAAAAAAGATTGAGATTTAAAAATCTAGAGCCATACAACTTTCTTTATTAGCTTTTACGTCCGATGGCTCTCCGTTAATTTTATCGTTCGAAAGGTGCTTGGCTCATAGTGCAATAACGTGCGAGCAATGCGTTTCGCATATTAATTAAGCCAATATGTTACATAGCAAAATATGTTGTACGCGTCATGCGTTTCTTAAAGTACAATCGATGAGCATTTTGTTGAAATACTTCAATTATACTTGTACAAATTAAAAACTGAACGACTTACAAGAAATTACCTTTTATTTTAAGTAGCCGTGCAAGTACGATCGTGCCAGCGATGGTAGGACATATAAAGGGTACTTCCAAACTTAATTCATCATTTTACGAGGTGTATCACGACGTACAATTTAATAAATTAATTTTGGAATACCTTGAGCGTTCTGTAATATAATATACATGTATTTGTATGAACGCATGAAGCTATTGTACGAACCAACACCCCTATTCCTAAGCCAGCGCCAGCAACTACAGCTAGGAAAATAAACTGCAATCGGTATGCGCGTTCTCGCATTGATCGCTGTTTTCCTCGAACTCGTCCCTGCTGGGTAACCACGAAGTCATTCCACGTGATTTTCCGCGCGTTTTGTTTCTCAGGAAATTCTGAGCAGCCCTTATAACAGGCGATGTTTTACACAATAGCAATCTGATGCACGCAGAATCCGTGCCGTCCACCCTCTCCATCAATTGATCGGGCAAATTTGCATTTTGCGCTTGCTCGATCAATCTTTGTATCTGGAAAAATGGTAGTCGTTTCTGCTATTCTTCCAGATTTTCATTTCCCTTTATTCTCTATATTTCGACTTACACCCTTGTTTTTGCTCCCCGTGATAAGCTTAGCTGGATCCCACGAGGAACCGTCGGCCTCGTCATCCAAGTTTCTGGCAAGCCCACCTTTCGGCACTTTTAACTCGTACAACGAGCTTATCTGCAATCGCGTGATCATTTACGTTTTACGTTAAAAACTTGAAGGATTAGTGCGTACCATTTGAGCTAGGAATATGACACTGTTCACAGCGATAGCTGTAACTTTCTGCGAGTCCAGCCCAGTGAGGCGAAAGAATGCGGTTACAAGATTGCCAGGCCCGAAACTTTCTTTCCCGTTCATACGAACATCTTCACCCCTTCTATCTGCTTGTTTGCTGCCCAAGCTTTTCGTCACAAGATCAGCTATATCTTTCGCAGTCTCCAGATAATTTGTCGCGTACTGTAAACCCATCTTAATTTTGCCGAGAACGCCTGCAAATCGATTCGATTCGAGCAACGCCATTAGTAAATTGTTCACACTTGCAATTACATTTCGCAACTCACCGTCGGTGTTCTCTGGTAAGCCGACAACGGTAACCACCAGAGCTAGGACGCAGAGGGTAGACAAAAATGTATGCATTTTAACACGACAGAAGCTCTTCGAATACTGACAACTACACTCGACCTGGTTCTAACGGACGTTAATTACTTTTTCCCACCATGTTGATTACCGACGTCCCCGTTCTGAGTTTGTCGCGCGATTCCTCCGATTCGGATCCTTCTCGCTTCTCGCATTGTCAGCCAAGCGCGAGAAACGGGATTTCGAGATTCCGGGGACAATACTGCCTCGTTAGTTTTGAGACTAGCACGAAACGGATCTTGTCGGAGAAACACCGCTGCTCTCGAATCGTTTGCGAGATTTCGAACAGTTCTTAACATGAAACATTGCATGTTGTCTTTCGCATTGCTATTTTCCTGCCTGACAGGGTTACTAGCGAATAGAACCTATATCTTCATGGATGAAGTTCGTAGTTTAAGTGAACTGCCATTGAACGAGCTGCTTCAAATAAAGTCCACCTTCGGCATTCCAAACGGTATGTAAATTTCGAATATTGGACAACGAGACATAAATCAAATGTCGAAGAATATATTGACTGGTTGAGATAAACGAATTGCACCTTTAATAGGTATTGTCGAAGAAGATGAAGACGCGAATGAACCGTCGAGCAGAACATTATCATTATCGTTGCCCGTAGCGCAACAATTAATAAGCGGCAGCAAGAAGCCAATGAGACGTTACGGACACCACTACGAAGAAAAGGGAAAGGACACGAAGATTTCAAAGGTATTCCAGTTGTCGATCACAGCGCTCTCATTTTTGGCCTTTGGAGGATATCTGCTGACGCTTATAATAACAGCGCTACGTCAAAATACGGGAAACAACGGGAATGGAAACGTTATCCTGCTCTCGGTAAGTTGATTCATTTGCATATGCGCGTGTACAATCGCATCGCCTTCTCCATACGGGAAACGTCGTTTGTGTTTCAGAACTTGCAAGGATTGAAGAGCTATAATCGCCCAAAGAGGAGTACTCCGTTCTACGATTCGATAGGGAGCGAGACGGAGATCGAGAAGCTGTACCAGGGAATGGTCTTGCTATCAAAGTCTTACGCCATATACGATTAATTATTTATCAAAGTAGAAATCGCGTTCTCTGTTAGGGGATAGTCACGCTGGAGCGCAACGGAATCACGTGCAAAACTATCCGATCAAGATCGGACGACTTAATTTGGCAAGGGTCCGCTTATCATAATTCGCCAGGCTCTTTGAAAATCCTAAAACCTAATAAAATCGAATAGAGGATCAGGGTGTGTACATATCCCGAAGCATATTCTTAGCATGTGGGTAGAGGCTGCTTCAAACATGGCTCTTCAAATAAACACCTAAGTGACTGTATACTCCGAAAGTCTGCATGCAAAGATAACCATATGGCTTCCAGAGATATCATCAGCCATACGTCTGTGCGCTATTATTTCACAGATATGTATAGCCTAAGTAGCATTTCTTTCTAGAACTTCATATTTCCGGCAATCGTCGTTAACTTATAGGAATGTTCTATGTGAATCTGACCCTAGGTTCCTCTGCCTAGAAATACATCTTTGAATAATAGAAAAATTCAATTCTGGCAATTATACAAAACGTAACGCATTAATGCATTAATGACCACTCTAACGTCGCAGTCGGTTGTATTTAAATAAAACATGAATCAAATATCTTCACTTTAAATCTACTTTTACGAAGCCTTCCCGGATACACTTTGTTCTCCCTCGGACCTTCTCGAATGTTTATTTTATCTCGTCTAATAGATACATTTTACAACATTTATTTGGAGAAACATACCCGAAGGGGATGCCTTGCCAGCGTAGCTCCATCGAGGCTGACACAAGTCTCATCATACTTCAGGGACCAATCTTCTTGGAGCCACGCCTCCGTCATCCGCGTAGGCCAATCCCGCGGAAGATCTTGCAGGAATCTGACTCGATCTTTTCTTTTATTTAAACGAAAATTCACCCTGAACATGGCAGGAACACGCTCGCCCATTCATTCCTATGCACTTCCGTGACAGGCTTTATTCGGTGCTCGACTAACTTCATTAACGCCATCGCTTCAAGTTGAATTGTTCTCCGATCAAGCATAGATCGATTGTTAAAAACACCGTGGCCAGTTTCGATCATGGTGCGATTATAAACAGTGCGATTCAGTGGAGCGTGAGTTTCTTTAGTTGCGAACATTGCGCGGGTGATTGTTGGAAAATGTTCTAATCGATCAGAGCGATTCGAAGAAAGGAGAAATATGGACGAAGTGGAAACACGAGTCGCGGCTGGTACCGATCGTTCGAAACAATTGAAGTTCGGCGTCGAGCGCATACTGTCGGACGAAATTTCGTCAAAGAAATCAGGTGAGAGCATGGAGAAGGACCATCAGACTTGTTATATCGCGTCTTAACAAACTGTTGTGTTCCGAAAGGTGTGCTCGGCCCGTTTCCGGTGCAGTTCTCCACGGTGCGGTGTCCCTGTCCAGGAGGTTGCCCCCCATTTCCTTGCGGCCAAACCCTGATACCTGGTAATTACGGGATCACCAACCATGGAAATACGGTGGTCGAAAATTATTCGAGCGTTTATAGGCCGGCACCGCTTCGACCTGTCCCACGAGGTAAGAGCGAAAACAGGCATGGCATTATATTCAAATTGATACGACTTTCGAAAGGAAACAAAATCGGAAGCGATTAGCGGAAACGATCCACGGGCTCGTTTGGCAAGGGTTGCGTCACCAACAAATGCGACCATATGGACCACTGTGTCTTGTCTCCCGAATACTCGGCAGCAAGTAGGGCAAAATATTTACGCGCCAGTGTATTCCCGTGCTTCCTGTCCATGTTTAAACGACATCTTAAGTGCCACCGTTCGTTTACTGCTGCTGTAAACAGCGGTTTCGTCGCGTCCCTCCTTGGTTGGTTAAAAAATAGAGAATCTCGAAAACCCCTTGAAGCCAGAATCATTCGAGTCTTAGAAAATAAATGTTGCATGAGAACCAGAAGACAGAAACGATGGGCATTTAAATGAAACACGTGTCAAATTAAATCCCGACATCTTTAGGATCTATACTCGACGATCGAGCAACGATTCATCGATAAAAGTTGCACACTCAAGCGGTGGCATAAAGTTCCCGAAATAACTATGTACCTTATGACCTTAGTAACTTTTGGTTGCCCAATTCATCCGGGGGACCGTGCCGAACGGAGAAAGAACCACGCTGTTTAAACTCGTGCACATGTTGTATACCTCTGCAGAGTTGTAAATCAGTCTGAAGTACCCAACCCTGGAGAGGCCTCTTGTTCTGGTTCGGGCTAACTTGTAAGATCCCAGTTAAAGACTACATCGTTTACATCGTGTCACTTCTCCCCCCAATAATTTGTGGTCTCCGCTTACGTGTTCCTCTGGCTTCCGTTTTACCGAACGAAGGGGGCAACTCATCGTGGCGTGTTTGATTAAAAAAAAAAATTTCATGTTGGCATTAAAGCGTATTCCCTCTTAATATTTTACAGTTCCAATATCGAATACCTCAGCAACGACTAATCAATCGGAGTCGAATACCCGAAGGAAGAGATCGTGGTCAAGAGCTGTGTTTAGTTCTTTGCAACGGAAAGGTTTGGAGAGAAGATTCTCTTTGCAGAAGTATATTACGAAACCCGATAGGAGGCAGCTTGCCGCGACTCTCGGCCTCACAGATGCTCAGGTATAATATGCGAATGCGCAAATTAGTAAGAGGAATCGTATCCTAAGATCGTTTTATCACCTTCAGGTAAAGGTCTGGTTTCAAAATCGGCGCATGAAGTGGCGACACATGAAAGAGAGCGAGACCGCTTCCCTGGCGAATTCAGGATCTCACAAAGAATCGAGTAAAAAGCCGATAAAGGATAATGCGAAGAATGTCAGCAGTGGAAAAGCTGTTCCGGAGGACGAAGACGATATCGAGATCGAAGTTGATGTGTGAATTCTCGAATGTACAAGATTGACACCCAACCATCTAGATTATAACGTGTAATGATAAAGTGTGATAAATAAAATTTGTACATAAATTATTTTTCTCGGTCCTGTCGCGCTACCGTTTCGCCGCATGCGGACGTACGTCATTTCCCAATGCGATGTTTAAAAATTTGTCACTAGTTACCGGGCCAACGAGGTTGTTATTTCTTCGCCGCGATACCGATTAACTAGAGTAAAAATGCAACGTTTGCTGCCAACGTTTCTGTCGATTTCTCGGCAATGTTCCATGATCAAAACATTGAAGCCCGAGACAGCCAGCGTGGGACGGAAGTCTTTGGATCTTAACACTTCCGACATAATCTGTGAGTACTTGCGTCTCGTAGATACTCAATTACTTCGTACAGTCGTTCAACGCGCGTGATTTCAGCTGCATCGATGACTCGATCTCAAGCTGCTTCCGTTCTCAACGAGTCCTTGACACGCGCCGATCCTATCCCTCTGCTGGACCAAACTGCCACCGAAGTGTCACCGACCACGTTTGAGATGACTACGACAAAGACCGAGACGCGCGTAATCGGCGACAAGACGCCCTTGCCGTTCGAAGAGATCCCTGGACCGGCGATACTCAAGATTTGGGAGAAGTATTGGAAATACGTGCCGCTCCTCGGTACGCAACTGTTTTCCAGTCTGCTAATCAACAGATTCACCCAGGGTACGATCTGTTGAAGTACCGACCGGCAGAAATCCGAAGAGGCCAGTGTCTTTCGGCGTTTCGAGTATCGATAATTGCAATAAATTGTAATTAGTAGAATAACCACACACCCGTGAGAAAATAATGCACAAGGGATTCCTTGGAAATTACACTCTATTGGCTCTTCGGATTTTCAGAAGCGGGACGTGACAGGAAGCGAAAAGAAAAAGGGAAAGAGTAAAACGAAATTCGTATAACGTCAATCGATCCTCGTAAAAGTTTTAGGCAGCTCCGTTTCCACGCTGCTTCCGAGAAGGCGAATGACTATACAATTTCAAACGGACCATTTTCAGGACGGCTATCGTGGAATCGCAACGTCACCCCCTTCAAGTACCTATTCAATGAGTACGGTTGCATCGTGAGAGTCAATGGACCCCTTTCCGGGGATATTGTCATGATTCACAGGTACGCATTTTTCCGGACAATAATAATGTTGAGAGAGGAGGTGTCCAACAACGCTGTCGCTTATTCTCCCTCTTTCTTTTCTCAATTGATACAGGCCAGAACACATAGCGGAAGTCTTTAAGCAAGAAGGTGATGCACCTGTACGAAGCGGAATTGATATTTTGCAACACTATCGATTGAACTATCGTAAATATCGTCTTGCCGGGCCATTCTCTCTGTTAGTAAGCTCTTACAATGTATCGAAAAAAAACACGGAGACTAAATCTACATCCCATAATCGATAACGGAACAACATTTAGGCAGGGCTCCGAGTGGTTGGACGTCAAGGAGAAGGTGGAGCAAGAGTTCAATGAAATTGCGACGAACTTCTTCTACAAGATTGATTCGATCTGTGATGAGTTTACCACCAGGATATACAAAATACGTAACAAACAAAACGAGGTGTGTACTGATGTTCCTTTGAACAAATAATTGGCAGTCGACAGTGCGGTAAAACGAATGATACGAACAGGTGCCGGCCACCTTTCACGAAGACCTGATCCGCTGGGGGATGGAGTGTTTTTGCAATTTGATATTTAACAAGCACTTTGGTTTTCTGGAGTCGGCAGGCTACAATTCGACATCCGAACCGGCGAGAATCATCACTGCCTTGATGACAGCTCACAAGTACATGAGCCGCTGCGAAACTGGCTTTCAAGTTTGGCGATTTTTCCTAACCCCGTTTGCCAAGAAGCTCTTCGAAGCGTGCGACGTACTCGACGGGTAAGTAGCCGTTCGAACGTTCACTCGGAAATCGAAATCAGAACCTTTGCGAACGCGTCTTGCTTAGCGTAATAGGAAAATGCGTGCATCAAGCCCAGAATAAGCTACGAACCCGATCGTCTCACGGAGGAAAGTATTCGTCGACCGACGATAGTTCACCGGTTTTGGAGAAGCTGCTCCTGAAAGAAGGTATTCACCCGGACGACATTTGCACGTTACTGATGGACATGGTGATTTTAGGTGTACAAGCGGTAATGAGCTAGCAAAGAAATATTATCGCAGCCTATACCGGAGCCTCAACGCGTGTTCGATTTTTAGACAGCGAATTCCGAAGCGTTTCTATTGTATTTCTTGGCAAGGAATCCACGGGCTCAGAGGAAGCTCTACGATGAAATTGTCACCGTTCTGCCAGACAAGGACTCGTTTTTCACGGAGAGCGCGATGAAGAACATGCCATACTTGAGAGCTTGCATTCAAGAGTGTTTAAGGTATCGATTCCCGCGATGAAAATTTTAGCGAAAGAAACTTCTATCGCGATGCACGGTATACGATTTGATTCGTAGATTACGCCCTACCCTCCCCTACATTACCAGGCTATTGCCGAAGACAATAACGCTTCACGGATACGCGATACCAAAAGGGGTGAGTACGGGGTGCATAAGCGAAACTACAAAAATCGCTATCATTCGCAACAGAGAATCATTCTTCTAGACATTCGTCATAATGGCGAATCAAATCACTTCTCAACGGGAGGAGAACTTCGAAGACCCTACGAAATTCCGACCGGAGAGATGGTTAAATAATCATGGGCAGGAAGATGCGGACTTCAGTTACTTGCCCTTTGGTTACGGTGCCCGATCGTGCTTAGGAAAGAATATGGCTGAAATGAAAATGATGCTACTAACAGCCAAGGTAGCTAAATTTTATCTCGCTGCTATTTCCATCGTATTCCAAGCTGTTTGTACTTTCAGCTTGTACGACAGTTCAGAATCGAGTATGATTACGCAGATATTAACAGCCGATTCATGATGGTGAACGTTCCCAATAAACCGCTTCGTTTCCGTTTCGTCGATAGAAATTAATCGACGCGATTTTATCGTGGCGAACGTACCGATTAGCCACGCGATTCGACCCTTCTTATTAAGTTATAAAACGCAGTAGAGAATAGCATAGAAGGAATAACAATAATTGTAACTTGTCGCTTACTCTCATGAAGTATTCGTTGCATTTGGGAAGGAATAATAAAATATTGTTGTTAATTTATGCATCGTTTATCCCAACTTGTCACACGTGCAGCACTGTCCTCATTGCTGAGAAAACTTTGAAGAAGGCATAAAAGACCTGTGAAGAAGCGGATAGGGCACGTTTATATTGATTCCGCCAATGGACGAAACGCTTTAAACCTACCTGCCCGCAGAATTTCAGAGACCACGAGTTTAGAAATGCAGCCGAGCGAATGGTGATAGGTTTTTGACATCTTTGAATAATAAGCAGGATCCACCTGCGAAGACTGGGGTTCGCATCGGTCCATGGGGATGCATAAATGTCGCAGGCAATATTTTGAGCCTATTCGACATATTTAGATGTTAGACTGGTGTTTCGTGTCCAATCGAGCAGCACTCACCTGTCTGGTCATTGTGTCAGCTGCCCAACTGCAAGCGGCGAAGCGGAACACGGCAAATATAGTAACTGTCATAAACTTGGACAAATCTATGAATGGCACTTTCTGGAAGAAAGCAGCCCGTTACTATGGAAATAGAAATTAAATGACTGCGTTACTAAATCGTTATCGGAAAGGCGCCTACGTTTACGATTATTAGTCCAGAGATCACCAAGTACGATATGACTGCGATCGTTGATTTAATTGCAAGGGGGGCCAGAACGAAATTAACATCGTTGGCGTGGCTATTTAACGAACAAGGTAATTAAAGGGAAGTTCTATGCACGCTTCAATTAAAACCAAAATATTTGCATACCTGATTGCCCCTTGATGTTCCGCGATCCACATTCTCATTTGTTTCTCAGTCAATTTTTTCCACTTCCGTCTTAGTAAGTTAAATCTGCAGGCAGCGTGCCACATTATTGTAATTATCAATAGGTCGAGGAACACCAAATAAACAAAGGTCGCTGTATGAAACAGGTTCAGTGCATAAGTGATGCATCGGCCCCAGCGCGTTTCCCTCGGTATCATATAGTATACCGTGTTCATCGAAGACACCTGGTTTACCAGAATTAGCGGCGCAAAGATAAAAAGGAGGCAACCCACGATGTAAATAGCCATCAGTGCGTAATACACAGCCCTGAGTTGGATCAAGCTTCGTGAATTGGATTTTTCGAAAAAGTTCTCCATCCGATCTATCAAACGCTACGCACGACAGACAGATTTGCATTGCATAATGTTTCGTTCCGTAAATGTACGTACAGCAAATGATCTTTCGTTGCGAGTATTACCTGAAACTCAGTCGCCCGTAGTCGATAATATATCAAATTGAAAAGCGTCTCCAGCAGAAACGATGTGTCCGCGAATGATTTCACAAAGTCGATGAGAGTCAGGAAACAACAGTGAAGACCATTTATTACTCCGAGCATACCGTACACTTCGCTCGCTAAATATATGCAGTAGATAATATTCGAAGATACGACTATCCATTTAGCCCTTGCGTTCATCGGCCAATTCGTGAAGAGCTGACAACCCGTTCTTACAAACCTCAGCAGTTTGTTGCGACGTTTCAACTTATGCGAAACAATTCTCCCGTCAAACTTTATACTTTTATTCGCAGAATCATCTTTCGTTTGCGAAAACCACAGCACGAATTCGTTCGTCGACATTTCGAATGTAAAGCCTCGGGAACTTTGGGACAACTGAGGAAAGCGCGACGTTCGCGTTGGGCGATCGATTCTAATCGAAAGGGTAGCCGTCTTCGACGGCAGCAATTACGAAAGCAAATGGATCGTACTGTTTGCAGATGCTCAGCAATTATTCATTAATGTCAACATATTTAGTGAAACGTTGCGTGCAGTGGCGAAGGCGTCTGAGGAAAACATTTTCCTGCAAACTGTAAATGAATTCATGATGATTGCTATGAACAACGAGAGGCAGCTATCGATGAAATTATTAAGTATCGTTCGGTGTGGTTTTGCATAGAAGCAACCCTTCTACAATTCCATGAATATATTACGCCTGTTGCGGCATCGTTGATAGGTTTCTTCTACGATTTCCGCGGGTTATTATTTTTCCCCGCACGGTTACCGCGATGGCAAGTGTTGCATGTGCAATAGACTGTATACCCATTCGAAAACCTTCCTTGGGGAATTACTTCTCTATAAATTTATAAGCTGTACAGGTCATTAGTATCGATCGTGGACAAGTTGAACGCACCATAATCACTTGGGCGGAAAAGATACTTGCGGAGATAAACGAGTATAGCTCGTTTAGTTGCCTTTCAGCAAGTGTTCATATACGTATTATTAGTTATGAAGATACCATCGATCAAACAAGGTCTATTGATTGCAAGTTGTTAGAGAACATATAATTGATAAGCGATACTCAATTTTGTATCCAAATAATAAATTTATTACAAGTTACGAAACAACACAGTGCACATTTAAGTGGTTCATGTCTCGGCAATTATGGTTCAATGATGGTTCTCATCGTCATGAAGTAGGACGACACTGTAGTCAAAAACTGAAACAATTTGGACTATTAAGAAAAGCGATTTTTAACTTCGTTTCTACTTATGCACCTTTGCGTAATACTCGAAGGAAAGAGCCGGAAGCAAATCGCTCATTTTAATAAGAAACATTTTTTGACTTCTCTGCATCATGATAATTACGATGCTCGTCAGTCTGCGCGGCTTTCCTATCCACTGCACATTGGCAATGGATTTTGCAAATCGTAAACTCTGAAAACGCAAAGGGAATTCTGTATTCGCAGATTTTAGAGGAGTGAAAAAAAGATGAACGAGTCCTTTCGGTTTCAGAGAAAAAGGCGTGAGAGAAGGCGTGTGCGCTTGATTACGAATGACGATCGATCGATTCTACTTTACTACTGGCTAGCTTACGCTCTCTTTTAAATCATCAGCTGGCCAGGAGATGACATGCAGTCGCCCACAGCCTGATATCAGCATAGGAAGAAACAGACTGAGTACAGCCAGCGATTGATTCTGAATGTTGTTGCAGAAATAATCACTTCAAATTTTCAAACGGCCATGGAGGAGTAAAGGGCCGTTGCGCACCGTCGATCAGTCGCCAGCGATCAGATCGTCGGAAGATCAAAAAATAGTCGCACAAAGTAGGGGACTCAATTTCTAATAAAAATTTGGCTGTTTTAAAACGACCTGATCGCTGGCGACTGGTCGACAGTGCGTAAGGGCCCCAACGGACACACCGAGTCTCTACTTTTCTAGTACGTTATGTTGCAAATAATACGGGATAGGGTCAACTGTCGAGTTAGCCAGACTCACGTAAATGAGGGGGAAAGCTCCGCATATCACTGCGCCTCCCATCGTCACGTTCGTTTTGAGTAACAAAGTTTTAACAGTAACCGCAGTATCCTCGACAAATCTAATCATGATACGGTTTCAATTTACGTAACTCACATATCTCGGTGAATAGTTTACAATTCTCTTAAATTTAACGTCACCTGTCCCTAACATTGTGCATTCGCTACGATGCATCGCATCGCTTTGATGCAACGCATCGTAGCAGCGTGTGCTGATGCTGCATTAAAATATCGAGTAATTACTTACGCTATTATTTCTTGGTGTTCTTTGACACAGCTTACCAGCATGTCGCAGTCGGACACCCCGCGTAGTTTCGCCCGCAGTATGTCTAATTTAGCCGCGGGATAGCTCAAGAGAAGAGCTATCGTAAAGTCCACGCCGATGCAGAATGCTGCTTGGGAAATGCAGTAAACATGAATAACGTAAACTACGCAGTACAGCGCCGTTTGCTCGTAAGAGAATGGAATCCATCCGTCCGCGGGTAATTCTTTCTCCGAGAAGAACGGCACCGTGCTAAACGCGACCCCAGTTACGATATACAGCACCGCGATCGTCGAATAAAGTGGTTTGTAGCGATCTATATATCCCTGTATTATATTACTTTCCTGCGCGTCCGCCACTTCTACAAAGGCCCTGATCTTCCCTATTAGTATCTACATTAATTAGAAAATCAGCAAGTTTAGTAACGCGTATATATTGTTCGTGTCGTTTGAGGCCTGGTACAACCTGCAGCTGTTTGCTCTTCATTTTGCACAGGATCATGTCGAAGAAGACTTCGAGCAAAGCGTTCAGCTCCGAGATAGTTGTCATTAAAATAGTTGTATCGTTTCGATACTGATAGACCGCCACGGCCAAAGATATCATTAGCGTAACAACGTTCAACATCGTGAACGCCCATCGAACGTTCCAAAGAAAAATCTCCCTCTTGCTACCGTTCTCATTGATCGGCCAAGTACACGTGAAAGTCCCTGCTAGTTCCAGGACGTGGAGCACCTGCCGTGGGCTCGCGTTAAACACGATCATTACATCGAATGCTACTCGGAGTCGGGAAACACCGAACGAATGCGAGCGCAACTTTCTCAACTAACCCCGGTGTTCGGCGAACTGTTGCCAATGAAAATCGATACCCTATGCTCACTAATTATTCACCGCGTTCTCATTGCATATTGCACGCGGTGCATCGTGCGAGATCGAGCTGTTATTTCTTATACGGAGGGTTATGTGGCATTTTGTAGTAGCCCGGCACCACAATGCAGAAGGAAGAAAAATTATAGAGAACAGCTGCTTGGAAGAAGCATGCGATACCGTTTACGCGTTTTTAATATTTAATTAGCTTCGTAGGTGCTTATGCTACAGAGTCCCATTCAGCGCACGTATACTGGCGGCAAGCTATCGGGCGCACTGTGCCATGCCGTGCCGCAGCGAATCAAAAGTTACACTACTGGACGCCTAAGGCTTAGGAACGATCACCGGCAAAACGTTCAGAGGTACGAATATTTTCTCGACAATGTATTATGTTGTCGACAAAAGATAAAAGGCCGGGTTTACCCATCCAAGGCAACGCACTCACGATCGATACTTCACTAAATTATCTTCTGATAATAAATTCGGATGTTTGAACAACTCTTCTTAAATAATTAAGCATTAATCCATTTATTTGAGTGATTGATTTCCAAAGGTATCGACTGTCAATCCCTAGGCGACTCCGTTTCGCAAGTTACGTCCATAGTATTTGCTGTAAAAGGTAGAGCGAACATGTAGCGAGAATGTATTACCACGGATAACGTAAGCCAGGGATTAAGCTGATAAAGAGGAAGTCAGTATTCGCAACGAATGCATGGAGCGAAGAAGTAGAGGCTCGCCATGATTCTTTCTTTCATTCCTTTCATTTATACAGGATAAAAATACTTACTGATAAATGATTGTGGGAAGAAGAACGACTGACACAGCTGCGGTCGTGCAAACTGTCACTGATAATAAAATAATTGCTGTTTCGGATGACAGGTGTTGCACTATGGGACTCTCTGTTGTAGCGGTCTCCTATAAAATCGGAAAAGTCCGATGAGTAGGCAATCGTACGCGATGCTCGTCGCTCCTGTTCCTTGAACAGAGAAGCGAGGCTCTCTCGATCGAGTTTCGAAGCGTTACCAAGACTTATTAGTATTCCTGACGCGCACCGAGCAAGAAATCGCGTTAATCCTTTAAGTAGCGGTAACACATCGAAACTTCATAATCCAGTTTTCGACGCGTATTCTCCAGTGAACGGTCTTCTCTTATTTCCGACACCGGAGCGAGGTGTACCTCTGTGCTCTGTTTCGTAGCACGGCAAGACTAACGAGACAAACAATACTCCGCCATTGAATCCGTCGAAAATTAATCGAACTGGCGAAACTCTGGCTATTTTCTCTCTTACTCGGCTCCGCGTTTACAACGAACTCACAAAATTATCCCGCCGAACCGCGCCAACCGATCCGCCGTTGTCCGTAATACTTTCGCGATGTATTTCGCTGTGTCGGAGTCGATCGGGCGTTTCAGAAAATTACGTATACACGTACCACACTCTTTTCTGACGTGGAGAAAGCTGCGTAGGCGAGAAGGAGCAGAAGCACAGCTCGCGAATACATTTTGTGCAACAAGAATGACAAGCGAGTGTGCAAGTTTCTATCTGTCCTGTGTTATTATCTTCGTCGGGAGATTCGCGACACGCATAAAACGACCGATCGGCTGATCAGCCCTCGTTACATCCGACTTTATCGCTTTCGACAGCCTAAGTGGAAGGAGTATCTTATCTAGCACGAGCAGAGAAGCGAGAACCTCGATCGCGTTCCGATAAACGTTAACGACACTTATTTTCCGAGCACGATATTTTATGCATACATCGGGGACGCTTGTGGCTGCACAGGTGCACGTTCGCGCGAATCAATGTCGAGTCGGCGAATACACTCGGGGCCACGAATGATAACTGAACGTTCTTGTTTATCTTCTTCGTTTGGTGCAGCGTAAAGCCTGCGCTATTTTATTCGATTCAAGAGCAGCCTTCGCCAGCCAACACTAGCTTATGCTCTGTACAATGCAATTACGTTATGAGATCTCCAGGTATGATCGCCCAGAGGATTATCGAGCAAATATTTTCCTACTTCTAAGCAGAGACACGCTCGCAACTATTTCCTGCCGCAATTGTATCGGGAACGATTTATCGTCTAATGGATCATCGTTGATTATACTTAATTTAATTGAAATGGCAATCATTGCGCTATTTATGAAAACGAAACTTTGATCAGAATTACGGAACTATGATTGGAAGGTGGAAGGTATGGATCGATCGAGTGTTGCAGAGCTATGTGCGAAAAGGAGACGAGTGCAAAGAGAAAGCAAAGACTACACTGATACACCCTGTTTCCTGTACTTTTTACTTCACATTCCGACAGTGAATGTTCAAAGGACATCAGCGAAAATTCCATACGCGCGTCCACTACTATCCCCAGCCACTGACGAGATACTACTGAACACTTCCAGCCTTATAGGAGTTCGCATGCCAGAAAAATTCGCTTCCTTACGCCTTCTAGAATATATACATATACCACTGTGTCTGACAGATTCCCTAATAAAACAGACTCCGAACGCGGGCATATTTGGACAGATTTTAACTACTAAAAATTTACTGTCAGACTAGTTAACGACTTGTAAAACTGATTATACTGCTACAAGATTCCATTATAAACTAAAATATGTCCCGATTCATTCATCACATGTCGGATACATGTAATGCGCAGCCAATCAGCTCAATTATTCGCTATATAATAATTAAGCTCATCTTGTCCACTTTATCAAATAGGATAGACTCGAATAATCATTACAGAATGAATAATTGATTGCCCAGGTCTCACCACGTGGAGGTTGCTGCGATGGAGACCCACCCTACCCACGTTTAATCCACGTCCCACCCTTCGTTTTCAAAAGAACTAAACTCTACCAGAATTTACAACAAAAACCCCTGCTCCTTTTGTTGTAAGTTTGCAGAGCGTTCGTTAATTAAATGTCCTGCAAGTCAGACAGCAAGAGGAGGCCTTAGATAATTCTCATATCAAAGCAAAATCGAAAGATCGCAAGAGGGATGGAGGAATTAAAACCCCTTAACTTAAAAATTAACTTAATTTTACGTGCGACACAATCGCACTACAGTACGCCTGCACCGTTATTCTAACAGATAATGGGTGTAGAAAGTATTCGTGCATTCTTCAAAACGAAATATGTTTTAATAATCGATCCAAACGACTTGAGTCTTTACAAGGAAATAGAGGGCCACCACTTTACTATACATATATCTTGTTTTCGTCGTTTTGAAAAATGAATTTACTTGATTTATTTGAAGGGTGTACGAGTAGTTTCTACAACCACTGCATTCGTATAAAAAAAGCGAACATCGATGCCTGGCTGTACTTTATAGCACGAATGTCCCGTAGCGTAAATCTACTTAATAGCTAAACAAACATTTTCTTAATTACTAACGTGCCTACTTAGGCAATGCAGTGGCGAACACTGCCGCTGTCTTACACACTAATATCTTAGACTAAAAGCGCGTATAATAATTAAATAAAACTTAAACGCTACGCACATCCTTATCTTAAAGTTAACTTATAGTTACTAATAATATCCTCTCTAATTAGAAATCAAACTTAATATTAAAATCGTCTTACCCCAGCTGTTCAATTTAAGACTTAAATCTAAATAACCTGCCTATATAAAAATCTAACAGACACTTCCCCATACACATACGTGTACCTGATTACCCTTCTGATGATCCAGCGTTGTCTTATCGTTTCTTGAAACAGACTGAAACTCACACGAAAAAGGAATTGTTAAACCCTACCTATGTAGAATATCCAAAAATGTTCCAAGTCCTGCCTAACTAAAGATCTAATGGTTTCATTTCGTGTAAAGCCCTGCCTATGTAACAATCGATTGTTTTTGTTCAAATACATCCTGCCTACATAATGAGCTAAACATATGTTCGATTTATAGTTGAGCCTACCTAAATGATCTTAATAAAATGGGAAACAGGGGCTGCGGCGGGGTGAGAAGGGGGTGTACTCTATGTACGTAATTACCATGAATCCTCTTCTTTGACGACCAAATTATTATCTTGAAGTTGCTGAAACAGATACTAACTCGAAATGGTTAATAACACTTCACAAAAATTAAGTTTTCAAACCTTGAAACACACTGAAATTCACGCGAAAAAAATTGTTGAACACTACCTACGTAAAAGTCTAAGAATTTTGTAAACCCAAACACATCCTACCTATATAATGAGCTAAACATGCGTTCAATTTATAATTGGGCCTACCTAAATGCTATTTCTAAAACAAAGGGGTTGGGGGGCGGGGGCAGGGGTGTACTCTATGTACGTAATTACCATGAATTCTCTTCTTTGACGACCAAATGATTATCTTGAAGTTTCTGAAACAGATACTAGCTGGCAACGGTTAACAACATTTCATAAAGAATAAGTCTTACGACACCGGACATTGGATGCATGAGGCAGATATTGTTCCATATTTCCCATTTTCCATTTTGTGATCAAGTATCACCAAATACCTTGATAGCTATGGTATTATATTATTCTTTCGGACCCTCGACGTACTCATGTTTGTTTAAAATATTTGATATTGTATTTAGAATAATCGGAATTATCTGTGAATCTGTAACAATCTCATACACTAGATTAGTAGTTTCCTCAAACCCCCCTCAAAAAGAAAGGAAACAAAACTGCATCTGAAACAAGAACATATTAGAAATAGAACAGTTATTGTACGCCGTTACTTTAATAATTCATTTTGATAAGAAAAAGAGACGAAATATGAGAAATCGGAGTACAACGATTGAAGCAAAAATCTAAGAATAAAACTCTGTTAACGAACAGTCACTAGTACTGTGTCTATCAAATCAATCTATAAATTAGATATATTACTACGAACTTTAATTACAACTCTGCAAATATTGCAGATGAAATTTAAAGTACTTATACTAGTACGGCTAATCAGATATTCAAATTTATATCAGTATTTCCATCAACAGACGATCGAGACAGAAAAAGATGCTGAAAGAAAAGAACAATGATTAAGAATAGGTAGCCAGAAGGGCTACCGGCAAGTCCACTCGTGCAAACCGTGAGTGGGAAATTATCTATCTTTCGCAACACTAATTAAACGCGAGTGGTGCTTCAAATATCAATACCAAAATGCAACTCTAATTCAACAGACTAACTAGAACAAAGAAATGTTGAACTATTAGCAAATTCGCGATTGGAGGCAACACTAATAAAATATTGACTCTATACTCTATGCACCAATTATTTAATAAATCGCAACACTAAGAAGGGGCAGGGGGGGAGGGTGCAGCCGTGGTCCTTGGCTGCCGATGATGTGCCACCACCAAGGTGGCTCAGGAACATGCCACCATCCAGGTGACTCAGGAACACGCTCCTAGATAGGAGAAATTGAGGGGACTGGGTTCGCAACTCTGATTCAAAGAAAAAGGAATAGGTAGCCGGAAGGGCTACCGACAAGTCCACTCGTGCAAACCGTGAGTGGAAAAATATCTTTCGCAACACTAATTAAACGCGAGTGGTGCTTGAAATATCAATATCAAAAGGAAACTCTAATTCAAACAGATTCAACTCTAATACAAAGGAACAAATGAAATATTAGCAAATTCGCGATTCGACGCAACACTAATAAAATATTGACTCTATACTCTATGCACCAATTATTTAGTAAAACGCAACTCTAATGGGAGGGTTCGGGGGACTTGCAGCCGTGGTCCTTGGCTGCCGATGATGTGCCACTGTCCACGTGGCTCAGGTGTGTGCTCCCAAATAGGAGCAATTGGGCATTTGTGTTCGCAACTCTAATTAAAAACGCGGTCTTTGTTAAACGCAACGCTAAATGGAACTCGCGATGCAATTGTCTCGCAACACTAACATTTAAGAGTGACCCTAACAAAGTAATTCAATAAAGTTAAACTGCAAATTCTCTGAGAATTTAACTGGAAGTTACTATACTATTATCTGAGAAAATTACATATGATAAGAAATGGGCAAATGCAATTGCCACAATAATAAGAAGCCAATACAGAACTAAAATCTGAGAAGAGCAAAGTTGCAAAAACAAACGCGATAGTTTTAGTCGCAACGCTAAATCAAACGCGATTTCTATTTTATCGCAACTCTAAGAAAAACCGTGAAGAGATATACATATGCGCAACTCTACCTAACGAAAACGCGATTTCTATTTCATCGCAACTCTAAGAAAACCCGTGAAGAGATTTATGCGCAACTCTACCTAAAAATCCGCGGACTTGGCCGCAACTCTAAGAATACGCGAAAATCAAATATCTCGCGACTCTAATTCACAATCCGAGTTTCATCTCTCGCAACTCTAATTCAAGCCGTTCTCAAATTTTGCGCGACTCTAATAAAAACGCGATTTTTGCCCAGGGGTCGTTGGGCCGCAACGGGCCAAGCTGAAAATACTACTACATGCAGCTAAATCAAGCACAGTGACAAAGTAGTAACAGAGAATGACTCTCCATTCTCTTTGAGAATGCAGAGCCATTAGTAGTTGCCCTCTTGAGTGGCAGTTTGCCGGGCCTCTTCGGCCTGTGGCCTCTTCTTTTTTTCGGGCGCGATGCCCGCTGAAACTTAGTCTAAGCTCGAGACTCTATTCGGAAACCAAGGAAAAACATACAAAGCTGAAAGAAAAATGTGAAAACGCGGATCTAAATGGAACACCCGTGGACGAATCACGACCGAGTATAATCGTAAAAGATGCCATTGCAGAAAATGGCAAAATTAACGATTAAATTCAAGAATCGTTCTTCGTGCGCACGAGCAGTCTCGAGCCTGAATGCGAATACGTTTCGGGGCCTAATACGCGACCGCGACCGCGGGTGGAGTTCGAAAAGTCAATGTGCAAAGCCAGAGGCGAACGCATTCTTCGCTCGCGCCCAGCTAAGACTTGACTTTTCAATCTCAGATTTCCTGAAACAGGTTGAACACGCGAAAAAGTGGGCCTACCCGATCAGAGAATGTGTCAACCTGCCCGGCCCTACCTACTTATATTTAACACACACACCAGACGGTAAGTTACCTATCCTACCTCACCCTATATTTAAAAATGGCAAAGCACACACACCAAAAAAACATACGCTCCACGGTTCTCACACAAACGCCCGGGTGCAAGGGCCTACACTAGGGAGGACGTCCCGGGACGCCTCCGACACCCGAGCGCGAGCATACATCAAACACACTCTAAGGTACGTACCATTTCACTGAAATCGACTGACAATGCCTGGGATCTTTGCGTTCTCGCGATAAAAGGCAGATCGACGTTTTAAAAAGTTAATAAACTACCCGCGGTATTGACAATATGTTTATAATGAATAGCAATTTATTTCTAAGGAATGGAAAGATATTTGTAAGGAGTGGCACAATTTGTGCAACAATTGGACGTTCAAAGAATACGAATGCGGTACATTCGTGATTGAATTGAACAGTGAAGCTACTAATTACTATTTCAAACGAAACGACGCAAATCCACAGCCTAACCACACACACAATGCGGAATGTACGTCGTGCACGATACACCAATGCATTGCCAGCCGCCAAAAACACATGATTAGCTTAAAAATTAGGGTCATCATGCCCACCGCCTTTTTCCCAATCAAGTAGCACCTGGGCACGTGAATGGGATCGAGGCAGTGAACACGGAAGGGGTTAAACCTGAAAATCCTCATCTAAAAAAGTGATTAATACATATACATTTTCTGACGGGCTAAGCATTAGATCAATATGACTTTACTTTATTTGAAATGAAAGTTTAATGACTCTACTTTATCAGAAAGTTAACTGAACGACTCTAATTTATTGAAAAAGCAAATCAATGACTCTATTGTAAAAGGATATTCAAAGAAGTCTACGTTAATCTATTATGCAAGAATTCTGAACAAGAGAAAGACTCGAAAAAATTGAACAAGTTAATTAAAACATCCTCGGGCGTTCCCGTCATCAAGGCATTTCGTCTAAAACGCCAGTTTGGTGTTAAGATTGCTGCCTTGACTTCGAAAACTACCCGTCGCGAATTGTCTTCTTGTACATTTTGTTCGATTTATGCGTCGCAAGAGAAAACGAGATACCGATGTCTTTATACGCTAAAGATTCTGGTATGGATATCGAATAAACTCAGTTATTCGATAATTCCGATACGCAGAGAACAAATTGATACGCGCGGCAAAAGTCGAAGACAAGATATACTCATTGTCGCTACCACAGCAATAATAATATGCGTAGATGTTATCATTGTGCAATAGTTACAATTATGAACGAAGTCGGAGGGTATCCGACTTCAGCACTAAAAACTAACTTCAATATTCATATCATTTCATTTAATATTCAACGTCACTATGCATTTAACTAATTATTTCATACTTATTCGATCAAATACTCGAATAGTGAAAATATATTTGGTATATTTTTCAATAGAAAGGGATTCCTGTTAATTATCAGGAATAAATATTCTTTTATACTAAATCCCGAATTGAATATTAGTAAAATATGAAAAATCGCGTAGTACAAGAAGACCTAGCCTCGTCTAATATAAAACAATGAAATGTTACTACTCATGAGTATATTTGCATATACCCACGGTCACTGTGCTTGGCAAAAATTCTACGTAATACAACCAGTCACCCGTGCCGTTTCGGACCTTTCGTCCTGCGGCATGATTGAGTGACCGGAGGAACTTAAAATGCCCAATCCTGGGGTACTTACTCCACCCATGCGATGATACTGCAGGATGTCATCAGGGATGGTCCGGGGAAGCCAGCAGGGATGCCATGGGAAGTCATCGGGGATGCTCCGGGAAGTCATCAGGGACGCTGCTGTAACACATTAAAAGGAACCTGATTTGTAACTCGTTATCGCAACTGAAGCCTGATAATAAAAATTCAAGACCATTAAAAAAAAAGTGTTAATAAACTATGAAGATACTTACGTTGTAGGATGGTGCCGCATTGCCCGATGATCGTCCTGATCACAGCTTGTAGTCGACGCACTCACTGACTCTAATATCGCGTATCGTTACTAAATCTAACACTTGTAATCGATGCACTCACTGGCTCTAATATCGCGGGTCATTCCTAAATCTAACTTCACTCAGAGCGGCTGCGCTCTTAAAGCAATGCAAAAGAACATGAACGGATCAAACACTGACTCTACCGATCGCATTGCGCGCGATCACCAAAAGTTGCCAACCACCAGAACCATGGAGGAACTGGAAGCCACTGGAAAAGAAAAAGAGCGAAATTGGTTACTCATTTGTTCGTACAATTAGTTCTGGATAATGAAAATGCAAGATTATTAAAAAAAAAAGTGAAGAAGCTATGATGATACTTACGTTGCTGTCTGACGCAGCATGCCCGATGATCGCCCGATCACAGGAGCAGGACACATGACTCTAATACCGAAACGATTAAAAAAAACATAGTCCTGTCGCGACCGCTTAATATTTGCTATCGGCGAACTCACTGACTCGATACAAGAAAAAACTTGAACGGATCACACTGACTCTACCGATCGCATCGCGGGCGATCGCCAAAATTGTCCAAACACCGACGAACCGAACCCGCTGAAACATAAAAGGAACGAATTTGGTTACTCATTTGTTCTTACAACTAATTCTAGATAATGAAAACCATAAATTATTTTAAAAAAAGAAAGGATTAATAAACTATAAAAATACTTACATTGTCGACTGATGCAGCCTTGCCCGATGATCGTCCTGATCACTGGAGTAGGTGATGCTAAAAAGGGGTGTGGGGGGGGGGACAAATAAATCAACAGAGATTCGCATCTTATTCCTCCTTCTCGTCCTCTGTTGAGGAAATACTGATATGTTTTCTATCAATGCAGAAATAATATTATTATTTAGATTCAAATACTTCTGAGTATTTATGAATCTTTTAAAACCCTGCAATTTCAATTTCAATCAAAAAAAGAGACGCGTTCGCCCTCGATCGTAGATACAAGCCAGCGACAAGATAATCTCGAATAACTGTTCAATCTACTTCCAAAATGCTAAAGCGAATGCTAATTGAACCCGTATTAGTTAATTAAAACAAGTAAACGAACGTACGTGGTAAAAAGCGAAGTCGAAGAGTGGATACGTTGCGTCGCGTCGGTACGCACGGCTTGTTGACACGTTGTACGTTACAACGACCCAAGAGTTAATGACACCGCGCCCCACTCTTTCGCCTTGGCCTTGCCAGTGTTTGCAATTCGATTCCGGGAAAGACTTTCCTCCCGCCCCGTACCGATGACGTAGACTAATAGTAACTTTTAATAGGAGAATTACAACTGTTTCGTTAACAAAGGAGTTTAGCAACGGCCCACCGCGTAAAAATTTTAGCGACGGCCGCGGGCGAAGCCATTAAGCCATGGCAGAGGACGATACATTTAGCAACGGCACGCAACCATTTAGAGAATGCACGTATGTATTCTTCAATTGTCGCAAAACTATTTAATCTATTCCCATGATGTTAAAGCAATAGCTAATTAATCGCGCACTACTCAGTTGAAATAAGTAAACGTACGTGCACGGTGATAAAGTAAAGCCGGAGAATTGGTATTAGGTAACGTCCCGTCGGAAGAGTTCATTATACGCCATTTTTCAAGGCACAATCGCACGCTACGACAACCCAATTGTTAATGGCACTGCGATCGCGATTCGGATTTTGGAAAAGCGCCCTCTCCCCCTCTATGCCTTCTATCGATGTCTAGGATTAATAATTACGACTGTCTTATTAGTAAAGAGATTAAGCGACGGATGTGGACGAATCATTTAGCGACGGCCGTCGGATTGTCGACCGAACGATCTTTCAGTAGAATGCACGTATTCTTTAATTGTCGCAAAACTATTTAATCTATTTCCGCGATATTAAAACAATTGCTAGTTAATCGCGTACTCCTCAATTGAAAGAAGTAAACGTACGTACATGGCGATAAAGTGAAGCCGGAGAATCGGTACTTTGGTAGCGCCCCGTCGGAAGAGTCCATTATGCACTACCTGTCAAGACACGTTCCCACGCAACGACAACACAATGGTTAATGGCAGTGCGATCGCGATTGGGATTTCGGAAAAGCGCCCCCTCCCCTCTGCGCCCCCGATCGATGTCTAGGATTAATAATTACGACTGTCTTATTAGTAAAGAGATTAAGCGACGGATGTGGACGAAATCATTTAGCGACGGCCGTCGGATTGTCGATCGAACAATCTTTCAGTAGAACGCACGTATTCTTTAATTGTCGCAAAACTATTTAATCTACTCCCGCGATGTTAAAACAATTGCTAGTTAATCGCGTACTCCCCAATTGAAAAAAGTAAACGTACGTACATGGCGATAAAGTGAAGCCGGAGAATCGGTACTTTGATAGCGCCCCGTCGGAAGAGACCATTATGCAGCGTTTCTCGAGACACGTTCGCGCGCTACGACAACGCAATTGGAAATGGCACTGATCGCGATCGTATTTCGCAAAATCGCCCTCTCCATCTCTACGGCGTCCATCGATGCCTTGGTTTAATAGTTACAACTGTTTTGTTAATAAAGAGATTTAGCGACGGCCGATCACGCAAAAATTTTAGCGACGGCCGCGGGCGAGACCGTTTAGCGACGGCCGTCGGATTGCTAATCGAATGATCTTTCAATGGAATGCACGTATTCTTTAGCTGTCGCAAAACTATTTAATCTATTCCCACGATGTTAAAATAATTGCTAATTAATCGCGTGCTACTCAAATGAAACAAGTAAACGTACGTACATGGTGATAAAGTGAAGCCGGAGAATTGGTACTTAGGTAGCGTCCCGTCGGAAGAGGGCATTATGCACCATTTGTCAAGAAGACACGTTCGCAATCTACGACAACCCAATTGGAAATGGCACTGCGATCGCGATTCGTAATTCGGAAAAGCGCCCCCTCCCCTCCACTCCTCTACGCCGTCTATCGATATCTTGGATTAATAGTTACAACTGTCTTTTTAGTAAAGAGATTTAACGACGGCCGTCGGATTGTTAATCGAATGATCTTCCAATATTATACATACATACATATAATGGATAATGTCAGCGATCTACATTTATCTATTACGCGACCTACTCGTTCACGTGCCTACCCTACTCAACGCGTTTACCAACATTGCTGGACGCATTTACCGACGGAGACCAGGCCCACCAGACCGATTTCCTGGCACGACAATTTACACGGGGGCTGGCAGTCTTTAATAGGACCTCGTCGGTGTTCCTGGTAAATTCTCTCTCTTTTCGTTTCACCACCAATTTACATCGCACCCCGACCCCGGCCATGTTCGCTTCGTTACTGCTCGCTAACCAAACTTAATGGAATAATCGACGTATCGGTCGACGCGATTCTTTTTTCTCTAAGCTATCGTCGATCGAGTGTTCATATCGCGGATACACTGCCACCTACTCTACACTGTATCCGTCGGCCATTGAAGAGAATGTTATCGATGAGAAGAAAGTTACGAGTATAAAAATATTCTGTGTCGTGCACTGATTATCCAAGGATGAAAGTTGCAGCGGGAGAAACAGGGGAAAACTCTTTACCGTGACGCAGAAAGGTTCGTACCCTTTATTATGCTACGATGCAAGAGCCGTGTACGCGATTCCTCTTCGGCTAGATTCGAAACTTCTACGTCCGCCTCGACCTGTCTCGTCATCCGACCATTTCACCTTTCCCCGTTTATACCGATAGCAAACGGGTCCGTCTTTCTTTTTACCCAAACGAGCTCGTCGCGAGGCAAACGCACCTTTAATTCCGCAGCCAAGGTTGTCGTAGTTCGATATCGTGCGCCCCGTCGAACGATTTACCGCACGAACGCACCAGCAATTTTCGATAAGCCTCCGCTGGAAAATCAATTATGCCGTTTTAATAACGTCTTTGCTTCGAAACCCAAATGGAATTTAATCGATTTCAAAGGAATCCTGGAACACGAAGATTGGAGTGCACGCGACAATGCGGGACAATGAAATTCCAGCGTTACTTCGTAAGACCATCCACGTTGCCCGCGCAAAGGACAAAATATCATAGAATACAGAACTAGACTATTAAAATTCCTCGATCGTTGTATATTTAATCGTGTATCGGTTACCATCGACATGCGATTAATGATCAGAGAACGATGAAATTGAATTCTTAAGGATGACACAGGGATCGAGGACGAGTAATAGTTTGGTAAGATTCGGGGAAAATTAATCCCGAAGTCACTACCGAGATCGCTACTGAAATACGATGCGCGTGACACAACTGGTAAGTGCTCGATCGGAGATTAAGCCAAGACAAGGTTTGTCCTCGCGGGAAACGATGAATTTCCCTAACCTGAACGGAACTCAAACGAAATGGATCTTCGCTGCGCCCATAGTCTCTCCCCCACTGCGTTGGCTACGGACTCGCTAATCAGCTTCGGTTTCCGACGTCGCGATTTTCTTTCTTCCCTATCTCAATCTCCGTGAGAGAACGAACGAACGATATCTTGGGCGCACCGGTCGAACGAGCAAAGTTTTCCATTCCATGGCGTTGATCCGTGATCATTGGTCCACGGGGAACCTCTCAGTCGCAGGATATTAAAAGTAGATTAAGATCTCGAACTTCCTATCGTATATTCGATTCTCTGCTACGAGCTCTGCATTATCCTATCGTTATCGAACTTGGATACCGTGCTGTTACTCGCGAGAAATTATGCCGTGCAGGAACCCCTCTCAATCGTGGAACGGTCCAGCAATGCTATAGGAAGAAACTTTCCTGGAGGAAGCATAAATTAATCAGGATGCCGGGTAATTAAATGAAACCTTAGCCATGGACAATGATAACCATTTACGGCGTGGATTCGACAAACAAATCGGGCGTCCCGATGATACCCTTTCGCGGTAGAACGGATCGTGTGGAAAATTGCGGCAGCCTGTCATTTTCCTCGTCCTTTAAAAGGGAAGGAACATCATTCGAAGATTGAGATTAGAAAGTTATCACGTTCGGCTACGGCGGAATTAAGGGAGAAAAAAATCGACGACTCTGTCACCAGACCAGGGCTCGTTCGCTGCAATTTGTTTTACTTTATGGACAGATTTTCACTCTCGCCCTACTTCCGGCTCCCTTTCGATGCTCGTTTAATCTTCGCGACCAGACCTCGCCGGTTAGATCCGAACGGTTTCTTTCGCAGAGGCGTGCCTCCGTTTCGCATTTATCCCACACCGATACAGACTTTGGAACGAACTTTAAGTTTGCGGTAAAGATAAAGTACATTTACTATTGTTAAATGAAGTTTGTACACGCTTCGCTCAATTATTAATGCGGCAATGCCGGTTATTTTATGCCGATTGTATTACATTCTTCCATACAATTAACGATCAATGAATGATTAAAGTTAAACGATCCTGTTAGGCCGCGAAACGAAAAAATGCATTGCCATTGATAATCGTCGAGGAATAGGAACGAGCCTCTACTAATGTAAACGTATAGGCGTTCCCCGCTCGAGCGATTCTTACGATCTACGAGTAATTTTCCAAAGTGGACGCCGCTCTATATTCTTGGCAGCCGGCTCGTGCAAATGTTGGAAAAATATTTCAACGCGAGCAAACTTGCGGGAAACGAGCGTGATGTAGACGAAAATCTTGGGTAAATACTCGGGCAGGTGCCTCGGACTTCAGAATAAACACCGTGTTTCAACTTGCGCTGGGCTGGAAATTATTTGGAAGCGTAATTTCGAAAGTAACACATGTAATTTCATCGAGCTCGTTTTCTAATTTATCGTCGGCGGTTCGAATCACGCTTGCCAAGGATATACGAATAAAACTACGTGGCCCTAGAGTCCGACAAAAGTAAACAGCGATCTCATTATATAATTAATCAAACAGCGCTGATTAACCTGAACGGCTCTCGAGGACGGATCTCGCGTGGAATTCTTTCATACCGCGTTCGTGAAAAAGAGATCGCTCAGGGACCACGGTAACTGAACTATCAATGGACGCTTGTCAGCCGAGAAAAATGTGTTCCACGGTACATAGCTGCAACATATTTATGGGATGGCCGGACAGCCGCGCACGCCAAGACGGGACAAGCGTGACGCTGAGAGAAAATTAAACCCGTCAGCGAAGCGGGTCGATAAACCGAAAGCGAGGTGGTTCGAGAACAGGGGCGGAGGGGCACGAGACGATCGGCACGGATGAGGTGCAATTGCATTTGCAATCACGCCACCGGACCCCGATTCCGCCTACGCGCGGCGTATTCGTTTCTCATTGCTGATGAAATGTTTCCGGAAAGGCAGGCATCGGTTCACGGGAAGCGAATTACGAGTTGAAGCTGACACGCGTGCGAAATCGGACGGATCGATCTTCCGTCCGCTTCGCTATAATTTATTTAGGCCTGACTCCAACGCGTATCGCAAAGTAGCAGACAATTAGTGGAAGCTGCGTATCAGGGTTTCGCATCGTGACTTCAGCGCGTGATACGTCGTGTTCGATGCGTACACCTTCTTTTGCTGGGCTATTATTTTTACTTCGAAAGTTTGCATTCGCGCGACACAGCGCCCGGAACTTTCCGGTCAAACTTGGGAAGGTATAGGAAGGATCTAGAAAATTTCGTAAAACGGAAGGTACAGCGGAAGTCGTACAGCCCCGAACCGTTCGATACTCTTGACATCATGTTTGACGCGGGAGGCGCGACTCTAAACTTTACGATGGTTGCTTCGCATCGCTGCGATAAATTTTTGTACTTTCCGTTCTATTCTTCGTTACGCTTTTATAGGACGTAGTCTACGTGAAAAAATGAAGGAGGAAAGATTAGTTACCCTCGGTTTTCTCTTATTTTCCATCTCATTGACTTTCCGCCCTGTCCGAGAAAGCCCGCCAAGGATTCTTCGATAACTTTGTTCTCTGAAATGCCCTGTGATAAGGAAAATTCCGTGCACGAACGAGCGATAAAACAATGGACAGCGGAACAATGGTAACTAATTTCGATTTGCCGTGAAATACGACCGACACTATTAATTACCAATAACGATTGTCCATTAATCTCGTCGCCCGTTTATTGAAATCATGAAATATTAAAGAGGCAGAATTCGGCTAGCGAAGAAACTGCTGAAAGCGAGCGTCAGTTTTAAGAAGCGTGTCTCAGCTTCTTCGCTAATATGTTCAGCAATTGTTGCATCGTTCCTGAATTACCGTTGTTTCCGTGCCGCGCAAAGGCTGGGGAAATGCGTTTGATAACTAGACCTCTCAGGCAGCTCTTTCATCATTTTGTCCTTACAGTGTGGACGACAAGTTGGCACACAATGAGTTTCCCACGAACGGAATTACCGCGCCGCACCGCCAGTGACAACGCGAATATACACGTCCGTGCGTTCTTCCACTTTAGTAGCAATTACTAGATACTGTTTACGCGTCGCTATTGTTTCGGAAATGGGACTCTAATTACCATGGAAGGCAGCTGCTTTCTTTTAATTTCATGGAGGTCTAGCCATTTGACCGTAATTACGAGAGAATATCCATACGTCTGCGACGATCCGATTGTCGATCGGTAAACGTCACTTTCATTAAAAGCATTGGTCGCTGCGGAGCCACGGTGCCATTCACTGGTTCCCAGACGCATCGATTTTCGATTCGCCATACAAATTCTGTCACTCGAATAACCCAGCCTCAAATTGGAAGGTAATTTGAAGCGAGTCGAATGCACGATACTTTTCTAAACTTTTTTAATTGGTATAACGGAAACGAAACCATCGATAATGCTGCATAACGATAACAGTAGCAACGTTTGTAACAAGGGGTCTTTGGTAATGCGCGAAACGGGAACGCCTCGTTCAATCGTCTTCCCCGCCGTGTTTGTTACCATTGCTGTTGACCACGTGAGCGAAGAACCCGTCCTTTCCAGCACGATATTTCACTGTTCTAATGTTACCGTCGGGTTCCTTTACCGTGTACTCGCCGATCACATCTTTGCCTGGAAACGGCGAACGGGGGAAAAATATGAACGCATAAAAGCAAAGAAAGCTATCGGGACCTTTGAGTAATTTCACGTTCAATCGACTCACCGTCCCTCTGCTCCTTCTGGCCGTGATAATCGCCGGTATGATGGTCCTCCACCCCGTACGAAAAATCGTAATGCGGTTGAGCAACATAATCGTGGTGCTCGTGCCCGTGTTTGTCTTTCCACGACACCTCTTTTGCTTCACCTATCACCGGCCCGTGAAAATGTTGGAAAGAGTGCGCGTGACTCCCGGCATCGACGTTCACGTTGAACAGAACCGACACCACCAGAGCAGTCGTGATCAGCTATCGAGAAGTATTTCATTTTCCATTAGGTACATATCAGAAACGAGATAGGACAGCGATATTTTCAAACACGTTCCGATAAAACGCAAGCCTTTCGTCTCGAAAGTATTCCCAATTTGCGAACCGATTAACCGATATAACTGGGAATCGATCGAACTCTTTCGTAGAATTGGCCAGAACGATTCTGTTGTCGTCGCAGACTTCTGGACGATAATTAAAATCGGACGAGGCGATCGATCGGTCGTGCCACTTTAAAAACTTTACCTTCATCCGTCACGTTTGGACAAAAATTGAGGAATGGTTAATCGCGTAATGTACACTCACTTTGAAAGCCATGGTGTCTCTCGTCGATGCGTCGCGTTCTGATGCGAGAAACACAGAGAATCGGTCCACCGATCGTTAGACCGTTCCGTGATCGTCCGAAAACTGAACGATCCACTCTAACGGCATTGTTCCTTTTATAGTTCCACTTAAAAAGTTTCCTTTTGCTTAATTCTTCTTTGGACCCATGCCCGGAACTTTGCCAGTGCGGACGTTGCAAAACACAATTATTCAAGCGGGCCGAGGGCACAAAAAAAAAGCGTCGCGCGGTGCTCGCTCGAGCGCGCATTAGCCAATCTCGGCACTCTAATTTCTTGAGAAAGAAGCCGAAAAAATGGAAGACAACGAAGGTAGGTTTCTTCGATCAGGTGACACACGCGTATCGATCGCGCCAAAGCCTCCCGTCACGCACGATAGATCGGCCGGATCGTGTTACGAGTTTCGACTTTCTTTCTGGATCTATCTGTCCATCAGCTAATCGCACGCTCCATTTCTTCCGAAACACCGTTTTAGATACGCGATTACCATAACTCGGCGCCACGTCACGCTGAGCTTGCCTCTTCATAAGCGCCGACGGCGGCGACTCTATTCGCGGCACAACTTGCAACAGTCCGAGAGGCCAAACGAATTTTCCTAATCAAACAGTCGCGGAACGGACGAGGAATGGAAATAACCGGGGAAACGGCAGATGGGTAGCAATCGTGGCCGCGTTAGAGCATCTCGTAGATGGAACGTCTGCTAGTGGTCCTCGCATTATTAGCAAAAACCAGTAGATTCCATTTGCTCTGGCATAGAGTGAAACAGCTCTCGCGGTTGGACATAGGACGGAAAGGGATGGATCTTGGCACAGGATGTGCCAGGGCGGCTGTAACAGCCGAAGAGGCGCTCGACTTTTGAGTTATGACACTTTTTGAGTCGAGGGGTCGCATCGCGAACGACGCATCCAGATTCAGCGTAATGTCCTAGCTCGATCTCAGGGGTTGGGACGACGATAAATTGACCTCGAATAAGATTTGCCGGTGACGCTCGAGCGAAAATAAAAGCGACCGACCGGCCCCGAGGGATGTCAAGAAAACATCGTTGCTCCCCCGTCATTTTGATTCTTCAAAAATATTTGTAAGAAATTCGTTCCCAAAGGAATCAGTCGCTTCGCTGGTCGTGTGTACTCGAAACTTGGTGCATGGCCATGCTAATTAATGCATCGCATCGTACCTACTTCGATCGAGCAATTGAAGAAGCTCGTATGATCAAATACTCCACGATATGTATTCCCTTGTTCGTGGACTCGCGAAATTAACGGCGAAATATGCACATCGTGGAAAAGGAATGAGGAACCAGAAGCACCGAGGAGAAAGGGAAAATCGGTTTCCTCAGACGTCTAGCGAAGCGCGCAACTGAAAACTTCAACCAATTACGAGGAGATCGAAAAAAGGGAGTGAAAGCTGGGGGGGACACCGAATTTTACGCCGAATACCTCCGTCCTCGTACTGTGACGATCGTTCCAAAAATTGTTCATACTTCCTTCCATAGTGTTGGTCGGGTCAACGAACCGAGCCGTTACCTCGACCCCTGTTAATTTTCCAAGTGTTTGTATTACAGGCGGATGGTTAGCGCCTCGGTCACGACGCGACGGTGCCATTGGGTTAATTGGTTTTCACGGCAGCGCAAAAGATACAGATGCACACTCAGCTCGGCTTATCGCGCTCTGTAAACAATGGTCTCGCAGCAGTCCGCGGCGAAGAACCTATCACGAATCTGGATGTCGTTTCGAAAGAAGCGTCCCGTCCCTCAGTTGTTATCCGGCTTGCGCGGCTTCGACATAATTGCTCTGGGTTTGCCTGAGATACACGAGACAAATCTTCTTAAATGTTTCTCGATCGGTGCGTCGCAAACGCCAGCTGGAGATTATCCGGTTTCGCGTTTCCGCCGAGAAAAAGTGTATAATATCATTTCGCTGCAGAAGTCATGAAGGAACGAACGGTTTACTTGTACCAAGTTTACGACGCAGCTACGTTCGCAACGTCGAGGCTGAAAGCGATTCAGAAACACGATAAAGCGGAGCAGGATACGGAAAGTTGTTATCGCAATCACTGTCGGGATTTCGCGGATTCTACGGATCTGTGCTCGGATAACGAATGGTGAACTCTTATGCGAATATGTATATTTATTTGGTGCGCGTCGAGGACACGGGCACAGAAGTATCGATCAGGTTGCGTCTTGGTTGTAATTCCAAATATTCGGTGGGCGGCCGTAAACCGGCCACTTTCGTCGCCTCCGGCCAAGTTGTCTGACAGGGAAAGCGTGTAAAGGGATCCTGGACGGGTCGTGTTCCGTGGCTGCTGCAAGTGGCGCGGCCGTTGAGGTGGCGACCTACGATTGCCAGTGGCTCCTCCAATTCATATGCAAATGCGAAAGCGACCGACTTCCGGCCATTGTTCGCCCTTGAGGGACCTCCTGTGTCCCGAGGCTTGACTTACTACGCGAATTTCCGGAAAACTCTAGCTGGAGGCAACCGTGTAATTGATACTCACACTCGTCGTAGACGGGCTAGCCCGCAGCCGCGTTCGCCGTTCCCTCCGCATCCCTCGCTCCTGGCGATCACTGGAGAAAGCACTCGCGCGCCTTTGTCATCTCGCCACGATTATCGTCGCTCCTTTTGCGACCAATTTCCAGCAGCTCGTCGTCGCGGGATGGCTCGAGACTTAGTTCATATTTTCACACCTAAAACCGCTTAGCCAATTTCAGCTTTAAAGTCGAAAATCCGCTGACACATTGGCAACGCGGATCCCGCGTCGCGGAAAATAAAAAGTACTTTTTAACCGACCCGAAATCCCCGCGGACTCGTACGGCTGGAATATCGTAAGTTTGTTGGGCGCCTCCAGGGACACTCGAACGGTTCGATCTCACTCGATAGTCTGTCGGCGAGCGGCATAATATATGTGCTGGTTCTCCACGAATTGGAAGAAACTTTGAAAAAACTGCACAAAGAGATTTGCAGCGAGGATCTGAAATCTATCGCCACACTTTTAAACTTCCACATCCAGTCGCGGGAATTTCATTCCCTCTGACCAGCGGATAAATCGAGGAGAAGCCTTCTCCGTCCTTGTCCTCCCATTACTTACTTTTACCGGGGTCCTTGTTTCATTCGAGCAGTCACAAAGGGAAACTGTTATCTGGCATTTTTCTTGACCGCTCTTACCATTTACCAAAACCCGTGGACAGCAAACGAATCGTGTGTGAAATTCCTTTGCTATCACACGCGTGCCACGTCGGACACGCTTTTTCGGGAAGGATTTGAAAGACGTCGCTTATGTGGGGAAGAGGCAGAGGTGGACGCGATACGACGGCACGACGATGCATAATTTGCATAACGCGGAGCTTGAAACGGTGGCATAAGGATGAAGGAAGGAAGGAAGGAAGGAAATGGCGATCGATCTTTCGCGGCGACGTTATTTTCGCCGCCGGTTCTGAATATTCATAAAACAATGATTTGTGGTTTATCGTCGCTCCGTTGCTCGTGTTTTCCCGTCCGATTCATTTTCTCTTTCACCCGCTTTTTATACGCAACCGCGCAATATTCGTTTGAGAAAGGATCGTTATTGCTTTTACATCACACCGCTCTGGAACCACACTAAAATTTGTATGCAGCTTTGTTGCGTTCTTGCGAGAGACGACCAAAAACAAAATAATCTTTTAATCAATTCGAGTCAATACGATCAATAAGTCTGGCGCAAGATAGAATTTGAACAGCGTATGCAAACGGTATGGCCAGCCGTTCCTCTTCAGCGATATCGGATTGCTACAATAGAATTTATTTGACGAATTTCGATTTCGTAATTAGACGGAAAATGGATAAAGGGTCTGCGTGTTTAATCCCGTTTGAAAAATAAATAACAACTGAGTGGAATCGAGCGTAGTTTAACATGGCATACATGGAAAGGATTTTAAATTTATTAGCGGGCGGTGAGTCGATGGATAGCTCGCGAGGTTAATCTCGTTGGGGGCATGTTAAATAAAATGAGATCTCGAACGCTTTACAACCTCACAATGCTTCGCAATTGAACGTGAAACGAGTATTTAAATTATTTCTATTTACGTCGTTCTGTATTTCCAACGACCAATCTAGAGTTATTTCAACGACACGTCCGATCATTTATAAAATTAACATTTAATTTATGCGGTCCCGTGCCATTTATCGGAACGAATACAAATATAGATACGTACTTTTCGATTCAGTGCCCTCTAATAAAGTAAATAGTATCAGAAAGACATTACACTTGCCGATACATCCTTGGGATCGTATAAATATTTCAAACGGTTCAAGAAGCTAAAGCATGAGCAGCGTGAATTTGAAATCGACTTTAAACTATTACGTGTTTCGATTTAAGTTTGAATTCGGTCTGAAGTATCTCAGTTTTGTTACTGGGAAATGTGAATTAAGATTACAAGTGAAATGAAACTGTACTTCTGCGATTTATTTCGTGGCTATATTGGATCGCGAAGGAAAAAGAACGTAACGTAATGATCCTCCATGGATGATCCCCGGCTATGGACGTTGCTCCTTTTATCACCCTAGAAGCACTCTCACACGCGCCCCGTAGAGACCGAGTGGTCGCGCTTAAGCATTTGTCTCACGTATCTTGCCAGTTCGTCGATAGTCATTGGCCATCGGACACCGAAGCCGGCCGCGACGATTGTTCAGGGAACAATACCTTTGTTCGCGAACAAAGACGAAAAATGAGCGGGCTGGCTCGCGTGCGAAGAGGTGAAACGGAGACCGCATCGAGGAGTACCATCGGCGAGGAAAACTTTATGCTTCCTTGTCGCGTTGTAACACGAGCCTTGTGAAGTTGCGCCATTGATAGGTAAGGGGATTCGACGATCGCAGGCAAAGTTGAACGATAGACGTAAAGGGTTTGACGAGAGGAAAGGCGGAAGTCCGTGGCAATAGTTGGTGTACGATGGTCGGCTAGGTCGCGCTGGTAAGACGACTACCAACTATAAATGTAAAATTATACTAATATCGATCTCGGACGAGGACGGGAAAAATGATAATGGTGGTAATCAAACGGGCATTCTACTTCACCCCTGCTCCTTCTGCGTTTCGCGCTTGCACTGAACCTCCCGCACCCCGCTCCCTTCGCGTTTTTCCTCCACCATTACATTATTCGTGGCATTCTTCACGTATGATCGAAGACACCTACGTCACGTCGCGCGGGTAATTGAAATCCAATATGCGTACATCAGCTGGCAGCTTGCGGCAAGCTCGAGCGTTTTATTCCAGCTCCTATCATTCGGCCGTTCAGCGGAAGACCGGGAAAATCGAGCAGCTATTTTCATGGCGACCGAAAGTAACGTTGCTCGCGTTGCGGCAGATAAAAATTATTATCGACCGTTGTCGGTGCGCGATCGGAATAATATAGGATAATTGTATCATTAAATAGAAATGAAATAACTTGCGGAAAGTTTAAGTGAAACAGAAGCAATTTGATGGGGTAATTGGGTGAAATGGGCTGGCGGCCACTTTTGCGTACCGCGATGTGAAACAATTAATGAATGCGACCGCGGCCCGTACTCTACACGTGTAACGCACCCGAGGCTCGTCGCGCCGCGGCCTCCGCATTATAATCCATTGACAATTAACAAACTGCTAATGAAATGAAACGACCGTCGCCTCCGGCCACAGCCACCGACAGAACCCTCCGGAATGGGAGAGGCATCGTTATGATTTCCATCGGAGAACGGAAAGTGTTCGACTACACCCGATGCGGCCACCCTTCCTGGTCGACTCCTGCTCGTGGGTGTATTTTATCCCGAACTCGCGACGAGAATTCACGTTTCTACCTGGGAGCAGGCGAAATAAGAAGCGATACGTATCCGCCGATATTTGGTGGGTAAATATGTACGTAAAGAAACAAACGAAAGTCGGAAGGAGTTAAAGGGAAGTTTGGGAAATCCCGCGAACGGTTCGCGGAGTTAGTTTTGGAGTGGCTGCTAAGCGGTGCGCGCAGCGAGGGCAAGGCAATGGCAGAAAAGTTACACGGTCCATCCACTAACTGTATTTAGTCTCAAACGTCATTTCTGCTGAACTTTGGTCGAGTAGGTTTGCCCCCGTCTGTACGTCCAAGTGAATCCCCTTTTTGCCCCATCTATCCGAATCGTCACTTATATCCAGAGGATTCGATATTTGTCCTCGATTCGCTGAATACACGTACCGCGACGAGATTTATAGCTAGTGGGATTTATCATGATCAGCTGCTGGAAAGGAAAGCTTCGTCGTATTCTTCGTCGTGCGGTACATACGTATAAGAGCATGGCACATATGTGGCGCTACATAGCTGCCGTAGGCACCGTTGTCTCGATGGAATCTTTACAATCGGGAATTCCGCGCGTGTGGGCGCCTTTAAGGCCCGAGTAACCGTGAATGCACAAAGTAGCAATTAAAGTTTCATAGGATTCTCCGGGCCGCTACGATGCAAAATTTTCTTTGTGCTTCCAGGGCTTTGACGTTAAAATTGATTTCATTATCATGTAATCGCCGTGCTAAGCTCTCGCACATTTTATCGCCTGCAGGAGAATTGTCAGCAAAAGAAACATTTTTGTGTACGCGAAAGTGTGCAACGACAGTGATACGATTCTGAAATATCTAGCCCCGGCCAACAAACATCGTGTTGCTCGATTTATCCGACTAAACGAAACATTAGCAAACCCATCCAGCATGTTTAACGAGTATAAATGGGCAGCGGCACTGCCATGCGAAACGTATTATGCCAATTGACCCCGAAACTGTGCGTGGCGCGCAGTAATTATACATAGAATAACAATTATTAATTAGTCCTAGACCAGGAATCATCTGGCCCTAATGCGCTGCTGACCATGAACAGTGATTACGTTGGCGGTGTATGCGCGATTACACGCTACTTCCGCCCGTCCATGTATTTTCTACGGGGAAAGCGAGCGGCTGTACTCGCGATACACTGTACAATGTATTTTGACGAGAATCGCTAGAGCAGTTTATTAGCAGTTGGCCGCAGAGTGCGTGGACCTAGTCGCTTTACCAAGCTCTCCGCAAATTCTGTGAGCTAAAAATTCGTTGGGCTCGACGCGAATCGATCTGATGCGACATTGTTGATCGGCCAAATACTCGCTCTTTATTCGAACTGTCAACAGACGAGGCTTCGGCCTAATATCCGACATGGAATCTGTGTGTCATACGGACACGTGAAACGGACTTACTTCCGCCTATATATTCCGCCTATTCAGGAATTCATTACGGTCTAGTCTACGCCCGCGGAGATTTACCGGACACGGAACCGCCTCGGACGGCGAGCGAATATCAGGTATTTCGATTCGCTTGCCAGCCCGTCCAGAACGTCCCGAATCTGAATTCACTTTCAATTAGCTGCTCGGCCAGCGACTTTTCTCGGTTGGAGACGATGCAAAGTGGAAATTACCAGATCGTTACGCGGCAAACTTCGGGCCGTGTGCCTAGAGCCAAAATACTGTAAAGCTTTGGCAACAAAGAACAAACAGTAGGTGTCCACTTATTCCGTTTCCGTGGCGACCTGAAACTTGTCTAATTAATTACCGCCGAGTCCTAAAACAAATTTCCCCGAAGAGCGTCCAACAAATTAGAGCGGCGAGAAGGGCGCGCCGGCTACTTCGATAACGGGGCTACCGAAAGCGTAAGGCTACTAATGAAAAGGCGAGCAAGTTAGAAAATCCGGGGTGACTGTCGGCAACAAAGGATGCTAAAGTGGGTCTTCGCCGAAACCCCCCAATTCCTCCTTTCATCCGGGTTCCATGCTCTCGCCAACTTTTGCTTATTCCTCTGTAGTCGTAGAAGCATTCGGGGACAAAGTTTCACAGAAGTTTCACGGAAGATAGTCGAACGCTTCTAGACAGTACGGTGCTAGGTAGCCGAAAGTTATTATCCGTTTGCAGCGGAACGCTCTTCGATCCATCCTTTCGGTTTCTTCCCTTCGCGGACACGCTATCCGTCTGGTGAAATATGAAATGAGACGCGTGCAAGGAGGGAAAGTTGGATACAGTTGGCAACCAAGCCGTGCAAAATTCGCGTCCACCGATAAATAAATTTATAATAGAGACGGTAGTTTCAGCGAGCAGATTTCCCATGTGACGTGTCGCGTGCCGTGGACCGAAACACGGTTACAATCATTATTGTTACAGCAGCCGAAATATATTTCATTCGGCTCACGTGTTGAGCTCCGTGGATGGCCGAAACGAGAAATTAATCAACCGTATGCGCGAATAATATTATTCGAGACTAGTCTCCCGTCGAGACGAAACGAATTGGAAAGTCCTTGAATCTCATTACGAATAATTAAACAAACATAACAACGGTGTGGAGCCGGGCGATCGCATGCTCGAATATCGAATAGTTCCCTAGAACTCCCTTAGATATTCAGAGCAACCGTCCACGACTGAATCTCGACGAAGACGAGAAATAATTAAATTTTCCACGATGATGTATTGGGCGCGTCTCGAGTGTGAGATCGATTCTGTTTGGTCAGAGATAAGGCTGCTGCAAAGCCGGATATATGTACGGAGGTCTGTGTAAAAGCCGTTTCGTCCTATCGAGATATTTCTGGCCGGAGGAAAGGATCGATGAAAGGTATAGAGAGTTCCGCGCAATCTTCCTCAAATATTTCAAGGTTGACGTAAATGCCTTCCCTAAATCGGAGATAAAGCGCTAATACTTCCGGCTCTCTATTGTCGCGTATGTAAGATACAATTCGATCGCCTTTAGTTGCATAACAGACTGAACTGATAAAACATGACTAGAGTTATTGCATGAAATACGAAAAAAAAACACATTACACACTTTGTAGAGAAATTCCTTGCAAAGAAGGCCGCGAAGCAAGCATAATAAGCGATAAGGGTGCTGCACATCTCTCTTTCTTCCTCGACCAAAAGACCGTGTACGCGCTATCGGATGTGCCTCTCAGGCGCGCGTTCCGCGACTTGTATTCTGCGACACGGCTTGTTCATCGTTCAGCTAGCAGCAATTAAAAACGTTCCAACGGGAAGAAAAGACGAGGGAGATGAACAAAATGTTCGTTGGCACTAAAAAAAGAGAAAAACTCGTGCCGGTTTTTAAGCACTTCCCGTTCGCGGCAATAGAAACTTAAGGGACCAGCGCTGGGTGCTCGCTTTTAAATTCAAGTTGTGCATTCAGTCGTAATAGGGGAAGAAAGGGCGGCGGGCCTGCACGGCACATTTTGTCATTCGAGTTTTTACTTTCCTCACAGCTTACTCAGTATACGCCGCTCCAACGATATTAATATTTTGCCCTAGAGAAACGAGAAACAATGAATGCGAATAAAGCCTATTTGGAGAATGACAATGAAGGGGGAAGAACATTTTGAGATACCGAGAGCCGATTGTTGAACAGAGACGAATTTCCAATTAGTGCCGGAGTCGAAAGTCTTGAAGATTTTCTATTAACGTAACGGAAAAAGAGAAAGCTTGGTGCTCCTTTACATTTTACACGTCCTCGATAGCCGTCAGGTAAAATTGGAAATTTCACATGTAGATTTTCGCGACACGAGACACAAGATCCGTTCACGTCCTCGCACCTTTCATCCCGCTACTTTCAGATATTGCTTCTGCCATTGACAGGCTTCACCAATAGTCAAGAATGAATAGTAGAGTCGAGCGAAAGGGGAAAGTCCCTTTTCCCCTCTTTAGCAAGTACGCAAATTTCGTGCAACTTGAAATCTCTATTAAACGTATGCCACCTCCACGCTTAATATCGCCCCTGCTAAGAAAATGCTGTACGAACTTGTATCAACGTATTACATATGAATGCATATCCCCCTATCTATCTTCCGATAAGCGTATTTTATTCCGTCCGCGAGACCTATAGCTTTGTTTCTTTGCGTCAAGTCACGCGGAGTGGATACGGAGAGCCCCGCTTTCCATATTTTCTGTGAGTACGCGGACACGAGTACGCTGTCGTAATATTAGATAAAAGCTCGCAAAATTGCATTTTCGGTTGGCCTTGTTCTGGACTACCTGCCGCGGTAAATCCGATTTTCGGATTTGCTAGATGCATGCACTCAAAGGGTTCAGTCAAATCGTACTCAGGCTGGAAAATAGCGGCCCGTCCCTGTCACTGAATATTTAATACGGGTTTCCCTACGTGCACGCCCTACGTAATCGAATGAAGTTGCAAGGGAAATGTGCTCGACATAAGTGATGCACGCGTGTGACCGCTATGTCGTGATAAAAAATATCTGATCGCGGGTACTTTTCGAAATTCCGTGATTACATGAATGTTCGTTGATTCGTGACGATTCGAATCTGTTAGGCGCGACCGCTGGACGATCAATGAAACGAAACGGAGACAGTCGATTCATAATGCAGTCGGTCTGTATGAAAATGCTATACGAATATTTTCCGGTTTCGCGGAGTACGAAAGCGCTTCTGTGTCCATTCTACTGCGAGACTGAAAAGCAGATATAGGAAGCTGCACTCTCGAGTTCATTTCCGTTCCACTCCAGCCCTGTACCGTCGCATCAAAAAACATCGTAAAGCCGGTACACTCGTGTCGACTGCACCTCTCTTCCATCGACCCGTCGACGACCTTCCCAAAGCCACATGCTTTACAACTGCGGTCGCGATCCTTTACTGTAACGCGTGTGTGTGTGGTGTATGTGTCCTACGGTCCTATTGACGGGAAAGCGAAACTAATAAGAAATTCACTCTTCGCGTAGAACGAAAGCTCTTTCATGCCATTTCGATCGTCCTCCTTTGGCCTGCGCCGTCCATTGAAATGCATACGGATCATGGGGAGAACACGAACGAATTTCAAATCCAATAGAACGACCTCGATTCCATTAAAATCACTGATCGCGGACATTGACGTTTTGCGACCCGTTTTCGAATTTCCATTTTCGCTCGTATATCGCAATATTCACGACAGCCACCCGCGTCCGTGTGCACCGCGTCGAATTCACTAGCGGTAACAACTAGCGCCCATTTGCGCGGCTCTCGTTAAATAAAACAGAAGGATAGAGAGTGAGGGGTAATGATATTATTATGTATGCAGAACGTTGAATTACGCATTCATAGGCATTGAAAAGTAGTTTGCATTACATGGCGCATAAGGGGGATTTAAGTGAATGTTTCGAAACGCTTCGTTCGGTTGATCCTCTGAACGAACACTGAACGACCGGTACTCGAAGATTTTCTAGATTTACGATTCAACGAGTTTCGCAAGATCGTATTAGTGCCGTAACTCAAAGTATGATCATTCATATTTCGAAATAGTGGTCCAACTGAGCGATCGTGGAAATCGCTCACTGAAAAATGCATCGCCGACAGTTAACGTGCAAATTACTCTAGATGCTGGGTAAGCACCGGAATTGTTTTATCGCCCGTGACCATCGCCGAGAGGAATTATACTTGGCCTTCCGAAAGTAGCGCGTACATTCCGCGACAGTTAACATTTGATTACGTTTATCGTGTACAGTTTAGGAGCGTAAATCAACGAGCCGTGATTTATCTCTGTTTTTGCAAACTTCGCCCACCACCCCTCCCCTCGGTGAGAGTGCAAGGGAAAGGCCTCCGCCTGATTTCCCGGCCAGCAAAACCCGGGGCGAGAACGCCTCGGTGTGCCACCCTTTTCATCCTTTAGCTGTACGCTAGCGACCGGTAATGGAATTGCAAATCCGACGACATTACATACCTCTTGGCAACTTGTGATTTCGCGCCTGGTTCTACGCCAGCACACGCTCCGCTACGTCCCGCCTCCTCTCCATGCTCTTTCCCCCTTTCTCGCTTTTCGACACGGTGACGGCTTCGCCCTGCTCCCTAGTCACGACGCTCTTGTTCGTTCCCTCGAACAAATCGCAAGGATCGGGCGGACGATCTCGCCTAGTCGGCACGGTGCCTTCGCGTAAGTGAAATGCGACACGAAGTAGAAACTGTCACTCCTCTGCACCCTCGTGCGTCGCTAAAGGAACTGGAGGAGTCGACGGGTACCCACGGTTGTCAGTCATGGACTCGTGGCGGCCAAACTTGTCGAACCTTTCAGGAATATGGCCAGGGTTACGAGGCCACCGGCGAAAACTATCGCTTAGGTGTCAACAAAGTTTCAGCCCCGCACATTTGCCAGGATCTGGTCGGTTCTGCGGGTTACCGATCTATCGTTTCGATGTCTGGACCTGGACACCCGTTTCGGATATGAATTTCTACGCGAGTATGCTTTCGCTCGCCGCTTTGTCGATGTCAGACGTCGTTCGTGATATTCTGTATCTCTTTTTTCACTTCCTCCGACGAGGAGATTTCGTATAACTTTCCACTTCTCTCCCTCTCCCGTTTTTTTTTTAATTTTATCTCGTTACGTTGGATGGAGTTTTGCTATCCAGGTGTGTTCACCGTATTTCTCTCTGTTTTGCATCGGTACTCTGGTTCTTCCTCTCCGTTTTTCTCGAGCCAGTCACACGAGTCTGCTAGAAACGAAATTACCCGATGCACAGCTGGCCGGCGTACGTGTGCGGCTTTCTGGCAAAAGAGGGCCAATTTGATGCGCCCCTGCAGAAACATCAAACAAAACTTTTCTTCGTTCAAAGGCAATGTGTGTTGGCGAGCTACCGCCGCTGTCTGCCACGTCGCACTTACCAATTGAGACGACGCGAGTCCCGAATCGAATCCATGGACCGCTAATCACCGGCCGGTTCGTAATTTAAACCGTGCCCCAGTTTCCTAGCCGTCCTTTCCAAACATACGGTTACCGGGTCGACAACTACACATCACTCTCGCAAATACCGACGCATGCTTCTCCCCGGTTTTGCTCGGACAATCGATGTCGATTATCAGCGCGAAAAAGCTTGATGGCGATTATCGGCAGGGCGAGAGTGGTCATATATTGATGAAATAGTTTAAGGCTGCTGCTGTTCACTTCTATCCCTCGTTGAACGCCGTACGCGTTTACCAAATTTTCTCACAATGCGAGCGACAATCTTGAAAATCTAATAATAACGTTCGAATGTGCCGCGGTCGCGCGGCTCTTTATTCTAGTAATTCGATTGTCCATTGTTTCGAGGTAACATTTACGCAAGATAATTGTGTTTCGAGTATACCCAACTATACGCAAAAGTATTGCAGTAAATGGACCCGGCGAAAATACGCGGCCGGATGCCCGAAAATTAATTACCGCAGGCTGTCTAGTTAATGCGCGCATAAGTCTATCAGCGTTGTCCGATGGTGCAAAGCACGCATCCGACAGCTGGATCCCGTTATAATGTTTCTAGAAATCTATCGCCAGATTATATCGAATATTTTAAGCTGTCTTAAAGAAAAATGTTAAATCGAACATTTTAGAGAGAGAGAGAGAGAGTGAGGAATGCGACCTCGATTGCGAACGTATTTAACAGGCTGTTGCAAATGTTGTGAATTTAATTAATTAACCGAGCGAACGATTTAAGTAACGAAGCGAAATTTATGAGTAGCCAACTTGTAGCTCGTTCTTTGACTACGCGTTTTTGCAGCGAGCCCCCGGTTGTTTCGCCGGCAAAGGAAACGAATAAATTAAAGGCACGGGTATAAAATCCGCCAGCCGGGGAGTGTTCGTTTACCACCCGTACATCGACGTGTTCGCAGTTCCCATTACCTTTCATCTTTTCAACTGCAATTCGTCAACCTCGAATGCGTTCGACGATTTTTACGATGATGTTATCGAGGTCCGTTTATAGGAATGGAAAGCGCGGTCGAGCGCACGCGAGAGACGTCTATCTAATTAGTATGTTACCTTTGAAAATTGGTTCGTCAGTATCCACGGAGCGTGCATTTAAGCGTGCTCGTCGTCTTTGAAGGGGAGCTTGGTAAAACTATATCTTAAGATACTCCCACACAATGTTCACTGAATAGAATTTAAATAAAGAAACACGCGCCCTTAGCCGTGCAGATAATGAAACGACGTGCAAGGACTATCCAAGCCGTTGACAAGTGAATGCATAAATATTGAAGAAGATGTTATTCATATTAAACATATTGACAGTGGGGAAGTGGCGTCGCCGGCGATGAACTTTCTTTCATTGAATACGCCACTCTGCAGGTGACCCGTAAATTTCCTTCGGGAATTGGTTTTGGAACGCTTCCACGGGTAAAGTACATCCACAAAAACCCTAGACATCGGCTACGTAATTGGCTGTCGAATAGCCTTAACGAGGGCTGAAGATTTATGCGTACTTTTTCATTCGGACCCGACTTTGGTCGTGACAAGAGCTCGGATAGTCAGAATTTCTGGAAAATCAGCTTGGTAGTTAAACGGTAGTATACATTAATTGAAATCTGGTCATTCGCGAATAGGCAGGATACGTAAAGCCAGCGTGGAGAGTAGAGTTACAGTTAAATTAATATTTCAGCAACAAATTATACGCAACGACTAAGAACCACGCAGCCCTATTATCATGCGAAGAATCGGAAAGCAGCTCCTCACAGATTCTGCCATTCGACTTTAACGGCTTCTCGTAATACGGTGCACAGCAATTAAGGGTTTTTTTGTTCGGGCCAAGTGTATTCACCCTGGAGGAGAGCGAGCGATCCGAGGGTGGATCCGCGACGAGTCGAGTCGGGCCCGCTCTCGGTGATGAAGAGGTGAGATCATAGAATGGGAAAAGGGTTCCTGGAGAACGAATTGTGGTACGAACAAGAGCCGCAAAGGAAGCGATCGAGAACAAAAGAGTTCACGAGACAAAAGGGTCTCTTCGGTTGCACTCTCGATTTTGCGATCGCCGAAACGAGGAAAATAGTGATTCGTTGCGAGTCGATCGGTTGAAAAGAAGGAGAAGCCCGTCAGCTGTCGATTTCATTCTACGCAAATTTTACGTTCGCGTGAAAACGATACTTGACTGTTCACCAACGTCATTCAATATCCGCAAAGCGATGAGGAACATTACAGTTTGCATGGGAAATTCCCTGACCGACGTCAATCTCTACTGTTCAGGCGATCCGGATATCGAGTAATAACAATTAGTCCGCAGGCAATGCGAATGCTCGAATTTACTCGACGCGCACGGATGCGAAAGTATAATTATTCCTTGATGATATCGACGCGAATAATCTACGACTATGCTGCTCGAGCTTGAAACTGCTTTTCAGGGGGGGGGGATTACAAATTTCTACACATTCCCAAAAGTCGCTCGGCCGTAATATCGTGTGCGATTAATACGACGAGGCGTGAAAGTTAAATAGTGGGGGATCAAATATCTGGCGAACCCACCGACTATGATTTCGTTTCAGATGAAAAATTCGCGTGAACAAAGTAGGAGGAAGTAATTTTCGTTCGCTTCTTAATGGAAGCAGGGCTTGCGAGCATCGAAGAAGAGAGCACGGTGGTCCTCGAAGCATCGATTCATCTCTGGGAAACGAACTAGTTGGCTTTCCAGGGATTCGGGCGTTTATATTTCTGATGAAACAGAAGGGTAAAGAGAGACGGATAGGGAACGGTGCGTCACGTTAATCGGAGTAATGAGAATTGATAATAGCGTATCAAAAGCAGTACCGTGGAACTCCACGCAACATGGATCGATCGTTTCGGTATCAAAAATAAATTCCTCATGGGAATTCAAGGAAAAAGTTTTATAGTTATCCTTCGAAACGTGCGATTAAAGTGACTGATTTTCCATTCGCTCGTTTTCGGTAAATCTGTCGCGTAAACCATTGACTTTACCAATGAAACACAACGATAGAACTGTGGGCTGAAGCACAGCGAAACGCTAGTACCGTTGATCGGCCATTAATGCTAATTCGCTGTATCTAGTTGAACTAGCTAAATATCACGGATCGCCCGACACGAGAGACACTTGAAACGAATCCTCCGGGTTTTTGTTTGCCCGTCTGTTCGATACTCGCGGGTGGCCCGCGCGAAAAGGTGCACTGCGCGAATGCTGTCTTCGACTTGCTTCCATTAAGGCCGATGCAAAGGCTGTCTCCGCCTACCGGAGTTAAGGATGAAATTGGATTTCCTGTCCCCGGTCGACGATTGTGGTCGCTTCTGTCGCACACCCGGTTCCTTTTACCTCTCCGACTCTTCTTTTACCATTTTTCTGTTCCCCCTAGAGCAATCTCCATCTAAGAAAGTCGCCATTCCTCCCGGGTATTTACGAACGCCGGCAGGATTCAACTCTTTTACCGGATGACAGAACAGTGTTGACTGACGGCGATGGCATCCCGACCTTTCCGATTGTACGGCGGTCCACCGGAGACTTAAACGATCGAAATTCGCGGGGACAAAGGCGACTAGCTCTTCGGAGAGGGCCCTTTGCAACGCAGTAACCAAAATTCTCGAACTATTCCGATAAGAGCGCAGGTCAAGGAGCAAATTATCCTGTTTACTTTCACGTTCACGATCAGCGGCCATCGAGCTTTCGTCCTCACCTCCGCTCTGTACACTTGGCAAGCTCGGGGAAACTTAATCTTCCACGGCGTGCTGAGTCGAACGCTCCGGAACTTGGCCGGATCTCGAGGGTACGCTCGCTCTCGAACCCGAACTAGCAAGCACGCCCCTGTTAAACCATCCTCCGGAGTGCTATTGTTTGCAACACCTTCAAACGTATAAACTATCCGAATTCCGACGGGAAACTTTTCTCCGGAATGCCCGAAGCGTTCCGCTGTTTCGGCTCGTTCGTTCTACCGACGGATATTAGTGGTTCGAATTGAATCTTGTACGCTCAACTGGGTTTTGGAAAAAAGAGTCAGCACGAAAGGCAGTGCGCCACTTGCGATGGAATATCGGGGTTATCGCGTTCACGGCAAGACGCGCTCGCCCGCCGGTTCAATTACGCGCATAAATTATTCGTCGAAAGCAATTTGATCGCGGATCGAGAGTCATGCGTATCCAATTACACGATTAACAGGCTGAAAACGAAATTACTCTCGCGAGGGCGAGCATTGATAGCGGGGATTCGATGAACGGGATCGCGTGCGTCGAAAATCGCGTCGTACGCCGCATGTCTCGCGCTCCACTTCCCGTCCCCATCTCTGTCGCGCTATCGATAGGTATAGCCGGAAAAAATCATTTGCATGTTGGGTCGACGCACGAAATCGGTCGGCGTAATGCGCTAGCCCTGTGCACAGCGCCGTCGCGCTCCGATTACAGGACGCATTTGTTGTGTACACGAAAAATCTGCACGGCCGATTTATCGGGCGTTTACTTAAACTTCAATCCCGATTGAAATTCTATCGCCAACTGGGCAATCCATTTAAATCGATCGTCGTCCATCATGAAGAGCACGCTAATATTTGTACAGGGTATCACGGGCTGTCGCGGTCCTTTTCGATTTCTTTCCGCGTTCAAACCGGAAAGGACTTGACGTGCTTTACCTGACGGACATTAGGGAGGGAAATGCTGTGGCAACGGGCGAGCGGGATCGTCGTAAATCAGAAAAGCGTGCGATAAAACTCGCTGACATGGCAGAGATTGTAATTGCCCGGCGTGCCTCGTAAACCATCTATTTACATGGAACACGTATACGTTACGCATCCTGCAAACAGCACCCGGGATGAAATGTTGGCCAATAGTCGGCTGGCTGGACAAACTTTCGGCTAATTTCGTTATCGCATCTAAATAACGTATGTACGTGTACGCGATTGCGCGTGCACGCATCTCGAATCCCCGCGGTGTACCCCCGGGTCCGTTTTCCATTCTCCGTTCTTCGGGATCTCGAAGGACCAACTCCCTGTTGGCGTACGAAACTACATATTTGCAGACGACGTCGCAGAATTACGGGTGAACGTAAGCAGCCGTAGTCGGAGAGTTTCGAGTCTCGGCCGGCTGTCAAAACAATGCCATTTCTCACGTCGTTATGGTCGACCCATTTAAGAGACCGCAGCGACGGTGCGCTCGGCGCTCACCAACCCACTTGGCATCTCCGTTTCATCCCCTGCCGGGTCTTTTATCTTTCGAGCCGCGAATCGCGAGACGGTTCGATGAAATAGTTCACGCTCGGACGCTTCCCTCGCTTTAATGAATTATATCACAGCGGTTTCTTACCAATACGTCTGGGATAGACGATGCCCGACTATTTACGGTTCGCGCTACTCCCATCGTCCGCCTGCGCCTTACACGGTCTATACTACGCAATTTCCGCTGAAAGCTGTTCGCCGCGAAGTCGAGCGGTTGGTTTTAATACGTGACCCGAATGTTTAATCCGCGCTGCTGGAGTCGAGCTGATACACCTCGAGTTAAACTGCGTAATCCGATAATGGGCAACGAAATGAATTTCTCAACGAACCGGGTAACCGTGCCTCAAAGGCAGCACTCTCGTCGACTTAAAAAGAGTCCAGCGTCCGAGGTTCATAAAATTCTCGGCGCTGGACCGATTGTTTAAAATGCAAATATCGGCAAACAAAGGGGGCGAGGACAACGAAGCGATTCGTCGTCGGAGGCGAGTAATCTTGGAGGAGCGGCTCAGCGTCGCCGACGGCAAACTTCCAAACGAATAAATTTTCGTGGCGTGCACCAAGCACTAAGCCCGTACTTGAACTTAATCCGTAATTTAAGTTTCTCGCTCACGGGTCTGGGGATGTATCGATTCCATTCGATGTTGGCCGCGTTGCGCTCCAACGATCGAAACTGGAGACAAATTTCGCGTCCAAACACCTCTCTCTCTCTCCCTGCCTCTCGGCGACTATCCATTCTTTTATCGTCGCCAGCCTGGGATGGATTTCCAGACGAAGCCCGTTACCCACGGAAATTTCAGCCCTGAACCAATTTCTCATAGTTGATTCGAATCGTTAATTGGAAGTGCTTATCGTCCTTGCAGCGCGGCGTCTAACGAGCTCCATCCGTGTTCGTGCAAACGACTGTACACGTACAACTTAATCGCGGCTGCCTTTCCTCCCGCTATCATCTACAGTTAGTTACTGTCCGCATAATTGTCAGCTTCTCCAGGAAATGGCTTTACCGCTTAATACGAAACTCCAACACGCGAGACCCATTGAAATTGCTACGAATTATTATAATTCTCGGTTTCGTACTACGCCCTATGCAAACCGTTTGTTACACCTTGCCAGCTAAATCGACTCAGGATTATTGTTAGCCGACGGGCTGGCTACCGAGAGGAAAAAAATACTCGATTCCTGGCATGTAAATTTCGTAAATGCACCGATCGAGGTTTATCCGCTGGACTAGACCGGCAAGCCGTCCAAACTTCTGCCGCGAGGCTGGCGAGACTCGGATGTCGCGTCTGCGGTACGTCATCGGGAGCTTTAGAAGCTCGCTGGATAATTGGAGTTTCGAAACAGGCCGATTGGTCCCGAAAGGATGATTTATCGTTGCTGCAAAGCGCATCGAAGCGCGATGGTGGTTCAGCATTAACCGATTCGTCATTAGTGGGATCTTCTCAGACTCGCTTTATCATCGATTAAGTCGTGAAACTCACGCGTTAAGCCCGCCCCCATGTGTTATTTATCGATGCGCGTCTTAGCCGGATTCCTAGATGAGCTCGGCTCTCGCTGCGGAAGCCGGCTGATTTACAAGGGGCTGTATGCGGTAAGCGCATCTTCGTTAATGGCCCCAATTAAATATAAGTACATACTGCGAATGAAACGTCAACGTGTATGGCTTTGCGATATAGTATTTGAAGAACTGATATAGACGGAAATGGTATCTCCGTGACCACGTTACTCCTGGAGAACAGTAAATTCGTCGGTGTCGAGGAAGGTTTAATGGAAAAGGGGTAGGATATCTGTAACGTGTCTAGTACTCACTTTTCGTCCCTCTTCCTCCAGCGTTCTTTTCACTTCTCCGCCACGTTTCGGACCATCTAGTCGGGGCTATAAAACGCCAGCAGTTTCGCCCCCTCCTCTTCTCTCCGACCCCTCGCCTCTACGGATCTTACCCGTTCTTCTTGTTCCAGGCTCTATCATCAGTCAGCCTCTATCTCCCTCCTCTAAACACCCGGCAGCGGAAACGTGCCGTTTTACAGTGGCGTTAACTTGTCCGCTCCTTTTTCCGCTTTGGAAAAGCCTCGAACCGCTTCTCGATACCCTTTGGGAGTGCTCTCTTCACCCTTCGTCGCTTCGCACGGCAGCCACCCTAAAGTCCAACGCGCAAACACCGAGATACACATTCGAGGCAACTGAATCGTTGCTGAGCGAAATGATAAAGCGGCTTTCCGTTGCAGGCGAGGAAGGGAACCGTGCCATCTCGTCTCGATGTTTGCTGCGCATCATTCTAATTACGGAGCCGTTAATAGAAAACGCGCGGGACGCATCGTCGCGGTAATAATGTAGAATGAAACGGTGTCAACGGTTGGCCAACCGGGTACTTTGATGCTCGTTAGTTACTTATCACCGAGAAACCGGGGAATGACCGCGATAAAGGATCACGGACGGAGCGGAATAAATACGAATGGAAGTTTGTCGAGAAAGGTGGGCGAGTACGCGCGCTGAAAAGACTACCGTTCGTCTTCCGGGATCCGCTCGTTTTCGTGAAATAGCCTCAAAGATAGAAACTGCGACAAAGGGGCAAACGCTCGGTTCAAAGAAACCGGCTGGAGAATCCGTGAAATACAGGCAAGGTGGCGCCATAAAAGGCGAGCGAAATCTCTCACCCTCCCCTTCAACGTTTTTATTTATTAAACATCATAGTGTTATGGTATGTATGTACAATAATATACCTATCTAGTCTAACAATATCACTGCGATTACACATTCTGCCGTGTTTTCTCCCTCTGTTCGTCCCTCGTTAATTCGTTCCATTGCGCCGTACGCATTCACTTAACATCGTTAATTAAGAACTACTGAACTGCCGAGTGTGTCTACGACACGCCGTTCTCGTCTTTTTGGCTATTTACTTGCACCGGCGAACGACGGTCCCGCTGATTCGCGACACAATTTTTGGCTTAGCCGAGTGTACTCGGTCTTATCGTTGTCGCGGCAAGAAACGTCGCGTCGCGTCGCGGTGTCGCTCGTCGGGGCAACGCGTGCAGTCGAGGCTGGTCGAGAGCCGACTGGGAAAAGGGTAGAATGACTTCCGCTTTCGGGGAGGCTCGCTCGACGCGGCGTTTGCGTTTTTCCGCTCTGTTCCCGTTGTTCGCGCCAATAACGATATCACTTTTCCTTTCGGAGAGCGAGAGCACTGCGCGAACATCGGAACAAAGTGGCCAGACGCGAGATCAAAGCGATTCATGTACGGTCAGGGGAGCAAAATCGAAGCCGGCCAACGGCTAACGACAACCCTCCAATTGAACTCCACTCGCGAACGGAATTCAATTCGCTACTAGACTGTCCGACCGAAACAAACCAAATTCGAAGTCTGCTTCGATGCGTCGCCTCTTCTATCCCGTCGCGAATAGCGCGCCGTTTTACCTCTTTGCTGCGAATCCGACATTTCTACCCCAGAAATATCACGATACTTGAATCAAGGAAGCATCCCCTATCGTTTTCGCTGACGACCACGCAATTTTCGCTTCGACAAGCTAGACATCTTCCTTTCACCCTCTGGCCCCATCTCATTCGACACCCTCGACTGCTCGCTCGCACGGAACTCGCGCTGCAGAAAAGGTCCACCACCGCGGTAGGAACATAAGAGTGAAGGGATGCCAGTCGTGTCGGGGGCAAGAACGAACCGCGCGCTACTTACTTCCCTGTGGGGTGTCCCGCGAGTATGTTACATAGATGTACACGTACGCGCGCGTAAATGGAAAGTGAAAACTGTCGTCATTTCGTGTATCGCAAGAAAGTAGGCTCAACCGGGCGATACGATAACTGTTTGCGTTGCCACAGAAATGACCGTGAGCCTTTGACCGTAGTCCAGTCACGATGTCAAATTCGCAGAGCTGACACGGCGAGTCGTCGAAAAGGAAGGAAAAACGTATAAAGTAGTAAAAAAGATTTCAGGTCTCACGCGGGAAGTCGTGTACAAGTTCGCGGCGTTTGACTTTCGGGCTATCGATCACGAGAAACGTCGAATTCGCTTATAACAAGACCCTTTTGATAGCGTACAGAAGTCAGGGCAAGATCCTCGCTCGTTTTTCGCGCGACCAATTTATTGCTTTCCTTCCTTCAATTGTTTCGGCTCGAAACCACTCCGGTGGCGAAACTCCGATCACTATGCGGTGCGCGCAACTACTCACAATCCACCGCCCCCGTTCTTCGGGTGAGAGAGGAAAAAGGGCTGGTGCGCCGCGTCGCGATCAGAAGGAGGATGGGACGCGAGGCGCATACAGGAATTTACATTCACGTCGTCGGCGTGTAACTATCATCACCCGGTCAGAATTTACAATACGGACCGTACGTACAGGTTTCGCGTTTAATCGTCGACGCTGATACCCTCGATGTACGGTAAGCAGCAGTCGCATCGCAGTAAAACATAAAACATCCGATCGACTGTCACGGTAATAAGTCCGATAAACGAGCACCGGCTGAAAGTTTCGATCGCGAAACGTGTGTTGCATTCCTGATCGTTAATCAGGTGGAGGAGATTTGCGAGCGCTTTTTCCGACGTCGACGCGACGCGCGACAATGACGCACGTCCGGACACAGAGCGGCCGTAACGTGTTCAACCCCGAATATTAACATTCGTATCACGTGAACAGCTGTCACGCGGAATGACAAAATTTCCCGCTGCAATTTTTAACGTCCACGCTGGTTTGGCGGGGCGGTCGATGAACGTCGCGGATTAATCCCGTGAACGAGATATACCGTTTCGAGTGCCCCGTTATCCGATATCGTTGTTGCGCTTCGAAGATTCTCGCGCAACGTTCTCCTCGCGATTAGCCAAGAGTTCTCGATCACGGGGAAAGCAAGAGATCCGATCCTGAAGTCGAATCGCGTTTTATTTCCCACCGAACATTGCTTCGAGCGTTCTACACGAACGGGAACCGCGAACTCTTTCGTCGATCGTGGAATCGTTTAGGAAGATCCGTGTCCCCTTACGCGGAATTGCCCCTCGCGTTTGCAACGAGACTAGCCCGTTGGTTCTCGGCGGGCGTCGATCATGAAAATTAACCCGAGCGGGACACATTGACAGGTACAAACTTACGATCGAGCATGGAAGTAAAAAATATAGTGCCGAAATAACGAGTCTCGGGCGCGAACAGTTACATATCGTCGACGGTACTCGATGCATCCGGATCAACGACACTCGTTGCCGGTGCAAACACCGAAATTGTAGATCAGATTATCGATTTGCTTCCGTTATTAACACTTTACACCGACGATATGTACAAAATGATCAGAGACACCAAGAGACAGCTCGGGGATAAAATAGGTCCTGCCGTTCCGGTCTGCATCGCCTCTGGTCGTTCGCCTGCAACAGAAAAGCCAAAAGAACCGGAGCTGTTCGTTTCGAAAGTTGCTTTTCGGAGACGGATCGTACATTGGGTCGGTAAACCAGTGGATATTAAAAATTGAGCTGCAATTTTTTCAGCGGCGGGTCTGGTTGTTCGGTCGACAAAGGCACGGGGCAGGAGCGATAGCAACGCTCGTCGATCGCGGGGGATCACGAGCGTGAGATTAGGTAATCGTGCGTGTAAACACTCACCATTTAGGACATGGACTTTGATGGACGCCGTATTGGCGTTGCTGGGTTTGCAGCTGTACTCCCCAGAGTCCGAGGGTTGCGCCGTCTGGATGAGGAGCCAAGAGGTGGTGACGTCGCCACCCTTTTCCGTTATCACCGAGACACCACCCCTGGGACTGTCGTAGCTCAGGACATTCTCGTTGTAGTACCAAAAGATGTAGGCTGGTGGCTCCGAGCTGAAGTGTATGGCGCACGTCAGGTTTATCGTGCTCCCTGCCCCCACGTACAGATCCGGACCGCCGAGTATCGTCGCTGTTGGTACTGCGATAAAGAACGACTTCTTTTCTTCGCTACGGCATCTTTTCACTCTTTTTGTTTTTTGTGGTGCCGAAGCCTATATACGGTCTACCGCTGCTCCGAGACCATTGTGGAAGTTAGTGCCTCGGTAAAAGCTGCTCCCGCGAGAGAATCCTCTCGGAAACGATATTTGCCGAGGGGACCGGGAACGAGTGTTCTTTACCGAGAGCCGCGCGGTACCTAACGAGCTTCGAAGCTCGTTATCAAAGCTCAAGGCCATACACCAATTGAAATAACGAGATCTGCCTTGACGCTCTTCAAAATTAGGCTCGCGTAACACATCCTCCGTCATTATTTTATGAACCGTTTCAAGAGCAATCGGGAACCGTCTGCGCCTATTATTTCACGGTGACGCTGCTTTTCCCCTCGACGCAAGCCGCGCGAGATCTTAAAAACGCGACAGCGATAGCAATAAAACGCGACGGTCTCTTCTCACCGGTACTCTCGGCTCGTCCTTAATCCGTGGCGAATCTTCGAAAGGGAAGCGCGCGGGCTACCGATTGTTTTGGGGAAAGTTTAAAAGCATATCTCGAGAAACTTCGAAACAATCCAAGTTTGAGAATAATGTAATGGGCGAATCACAAACTTACCGACAACGTTTAAGCGGAACTGGTGCGACTTGACGGGAATAGTGGAGATCTGGCATTCGTAGAGACCCTGGTCTCTTTCTTGCGCCCATTTTATGCAAAGAGTCCATTCCGACCATTCGCTATTTTGCCCTGTATTTTCTCTGTGATGCGCCTGAAATCGCTGATCGCTGGTGTAGGTGTACGCCCCCGCTGTTAAAATGTGAATGTCTCTGTGCCTCACCCAGGATACCTTTGCAAACGGAATTTCAAAGAGGAGTCAATGATGGTTATCGTGGAAGATCGAACCCAAGTGCTTTCGGTGGATGCGGTCGATCGTTAAGCGGAATTCGTTCATAACGATACACGTTCCTCAGAGAGCTTCGAGCGATCCGTTTTTAATGCTTTTGCAAAAAAAGAAAAAACTGGGTTGCTCTTTTATTTACGCGTATACACAACAAGCTCAAAGTAAACGAACGAGATGCGATTCGAAAAAATTTAATCACGCTCCGGGCGACATCGATCCGCAATGAAAAATTGCCAATCTTCCGTGCAAGTTTTCTCAAGCATGAAGAGATTTAACCCTGGGGGCAACCCCTTTCGTTACGACCCGGGGGGCGCCTGCTAATAAAAGGCTCGCGTCAGCGAGAAAACTTGAATCGTAAGAGCAGAGAGAAATAAACGCGCGGGCATAAACAATGAATTTTATTCGTCCGTCGACCCGCCGCCTGCTCGACACCTAACAAAATGCTCCAGCGATTAGCCACGGCAGGTGTTAATGATCGGTGTTGGAAGTTGGAATGCGAAGCGCGTGCCCACTTGCGAGAAATAGGAAGAAAGTTTACGAATCCGCAGTTCTGCTCGTTCGCCGATATATCTCCCGCGATTTATCTCTCGCTGCGAACCGAACGAGGCAACAAAAGTCTAACAAGTGGATTCAATTCAGGGCTTAATGCGTAACTGGAATACCTTGACCACCGTTGGTGTTATGTGCTTCCTATCGGCGGTGCAACGGTGGCACCGTGACTCGCGATAAAACCGTGTTTCCAGTTACCTCGAGGGTCTATTAACGTCCAATCGAGCCGGAGCAACTCGATTATTTCTTGTAAATCGCTTTTCCTAAGGATTTCACGAAGGCCGCGTTTTCTCCCTGTCGCCCGGCCACAACGGTCTTTGGTGCGATCACCTGGCTGCCACAATTTTATCGAAACCGCATCGTATAACGCGGAGAAAATGCGGAGCGAACGCGAAAAGCATTTTTCTAATACGTTAACCCGTCCTCGGCAATTGTTTTTCGTTACGCCACAGAGCTCGGTCCCGCGAGAAAGGAATAGCCTCTCTCGAATTGGAAGTAAACGTTTCGAACGATCGGATGTTGCCCGCGCGCGGACGAAACGAATTCTTTCGTGGATCGATCGATAACACTTGTCGCTCTCGAATGATTAATGTAGCCGGGAAGCTTACAGTTTTGTCGGCCAAGTTGCGAACCCTACACGTGAGATAAGCAGTCTTTCCAATCAGGGCTGTCACGTTGGTGTTCTGCGAGTAGTCGAACGTGGGCTCAGCCTTCACTTTTAGGCTGGATGGATCCAGCAGCAATTGATTTCGTGGTCTACTTTGACCCCCTTGCCGATCCGCTGTGTCTATCGTGCGATCTCCTAAGCTCAGCGTGTCTGAAACAAACACGAACAAAATTCTTCCGCTTGAATTTTGAAACGTATTTTTAACGAGTACATGGCGACCTCGATTCATTTATTACCGCAGAGAAGTCGCATGAAAAGAATTCTTGAGATAAAAATAACTTGTACAAGGAATAGGAAACGGGAAAGAGTGAACACACTTTCAGCAGGTAGGAGCACACAATGTGGTGGCTATACCTAGCTGCTGGTGGAAGCATAATAGCCGCGGGATGTATCTCCAGCCAGAAGGAGATTGGACGGAAGTAGATTAGATCAGAGCTCGTTACACTTCGGCTTAAGAGTGAATTAGGTAGAGAATAGGTTTTGGCCAAGAGCGAAAAAGAAAGACCTTGTCGGAGGAGGGACTGTATCGTCGACCGTGGTTTTTCTCCTAATCCATCACAGTAAAAAAATAAAATGTCTGATACAGTCATTCATCCGTTTGAAATACGTACGCGGTAGCGTATGCTATTAACATACATAAACGGATGGCGACCCTCGACTCCGTGCTCCAACTATGCTAATTTTTCTCCATAGATTCATGCCTAAGTTACTTTTCAATTTCCGAGCGACAGAGAACTAAGGCTCTCGCGGTAACAAGTATTTTTCGTACATCTACCGTCGAGACAACGACGAATAATACTCGATGTTCTTCATCGCGGGTTTAATTAATGTTGCGCTAAGAACCAAGCACCGGGAGCTTACGACGAGAGCTTTCCCGTGCTCCTGGGACTCCTGTTTGCGTTTCTCGAAACTCTCCCTCTCTGCCTTCTGGCCCTCGGTGAATCTTTCGCTACTGTAAAGTATGCTAACAATAATTGGTATTTATCGGACTTGCCCGGCGCAAAGAATGCACGCGTTTCATGCTGGTAGAAACTTCTTGCAGGGGATCGAACACGCGCGTGAATTACTGTTTGCAAACCGATCTCGACCAACTGTCGCAAATATTTCTGGGGAGCCGCGAGCTCGCTGCACGATACGGGGAATCCAGCAATATCGTCACATCGGGAATAGATATTCGTTTATTCAAATGGCTGGTATTTGCGACGCGTTCGATCGCGAATAACCGAACGACGGCAGCACCTCCAGTCGCGGAAAATGTAGGAGCGTGTATGTACTTTGTCAAAATAGGTGTCGAGGTCGTCGAGACACCAAAATCTGTGACCGTGTTCCCTGACTTCTGCTAATTGGGATATTGGGAACGAGACGGAAGACGAGATGTCAGAGAAAGAAGAATGTATCCTCGCGAATGAGTTATCCGGTGCAATTTTGCTTCTTCCGTAGTTCTCCTGCGGCTACGGAAGATATATTCCCCCAGCACGGATTGAATTAATCCGCGCAATAAAGGAATCCGCGAGGCTAATCAGCTGGCAGCGCGAGCCAGAGAAAATGAATACAAGCTGTTCTTTTCAGGATGTAGTTAATTACCTAGGCGGCTCACGTGCGTCTATGGTGTAAATCAAGGAATTAAATGAGGTTGGGTGCAACCGCGGGTAGAAGCATTGCTTTACCCGAACGACGGGCCCGTAAAGCTTGCTACTCCCGATAAATAAGTTCGATAACAGCCTCCCCTTATCTTTTAAATAGGCAATGTAATTTAATCACACGGGGGTGGTCGCGTGACCGCGTCGCAGATTTGTCTTTCGGCTCGCGTTAAAAGATTCCACGCGGTCGGGCCAGATTACTTTCTCCTCTTCCCGTCGCTCTAGATCGCAGTAATAAATAGTCCCACGTACAAGTACGTGGTCTACAGGCTGCTATGATTTGCGGACGCAAAGCGACGCGTATATCGATATACGTACGGGGACGGCGGGGCAATAAGTGCGGCGCGATAAGTTCCACGATACTCGAAGCACGATTCACGCTGGCACAATTATTATGGCTGTTAATGAGCTTGTGAATCGATGCTCAATTAAGTCATTCACCGAGTGGAACATGATCGGGAAACGAATGGGAACGAATCTCGCAAATGGAAGCCAATAGGACCTAGAGCGAAACGCGAATCGCGTTCCCGCAATAATAAAGGCGCTGGACATTCGTGGAAAACGCGAGTCAAACCCCACCCCATTTCCTCTTGACAGTGTAAAAATCAACTGGAGAATTTAAATAACAATAACGCGACGCTTTTGTAATTTACACAACTGAACAGTCACCGCTCAATTTTTTAGCCGCGTTATTTGTTCCGACGTTGTCCTAAAGTTCCGCCCGCCGGGCAATTAATGCGAAAAATAAATAAACATCCACCCGCCCAACGACGGTGCACGGCTAATTTGAAAAGAGGAATCCAAGAGAAAATAGCTAGCTCGTAAAGCAGCAACGTGCGCAGTGTAGACCGTGTGTCTTGTCCTCCTAATTTCAGCTGCAGTAACAAAAGGAGAGATGGACGTTCGTTATTTCCAGCAAATGTAAAGTACCCCAACGCCGCGTTCGTGGAAAACTTTTGGACCGCCGCCTCTTATCTTCGAATTACTACGATGGAAATTATTATTAGGGGTGGAAGCTGGCAACGATTATCGTCGAATATCTCAGAATGCATTCGCGACTTGGATAGTCTAGGGAGTGGCTGGTGGTGCATTCAGTGGAAAAGCCCTCAGAAATTGCCCCATCCCCCGCGTAGGCTGTTCGGGAAATCGGAAAGTATCTCGACGCGCGTTCCCGTAGTTTATCGACGCTCAAGCTGCACCGAATCGGCCCTATTAGAGCTGTTAATGATCTTGGTTCGGATTTCATTGAAACGAGCCTCACCCCTTTGCTATCACGTTGCTCGATCCGAATAAAGGGAGACGGGAACGGGAACACGAGCACCGAGGGGGTAGGGGACGAAAGGAGAAAAAAAAAAAGGAAGAGGAGCCCGTTCCAAGGGAGGCGGCACGAGATAAAAGCAATTAATCAAGTCCCGAAGTCCCCCACTGTCTTTCTTTGCCCCTCCGTCCATCCAGAGCTCGATTCTCCCGTCTAGCAGTCTCGATTCTAGTCTGGGCGCGAAAATGAGCCAACGAAACAACGTATCCATTATGGGACAAGTGGGCCACGTCGCGAAATAATGGAACGGCCATGATTTCGTGAGTTTATCGTCACGTGTCACGGAAATGCAGCAGGAGACGGGCGCAGGTTTCCACGAATAAACGGGTCGAGGGTGCTCGTGCTTAGGCTCGTAATTAAAACACGTCGGAACTTAATGCTTCCTACTCTGCGAGGGCTTTGAAGTAACACAAGCCTCGCGACGCGCGCACGTGAGCCACGCGTGCAACTCTCGCCGAAATCCGCAGATTCTGATATTCCGATCCCGTACGAATGACGAGAATTCGCGCGCGAGGCGGGCTGAAAAAATAATTACCAACCACTTTGCTCTCGTTGAAACGATCGGGGCCCCGCCTCCGGCTACGAGAACTCGGCGGGGACAAACTCCTGCCAAGGAAGCAGCGCCTTATTAGCGTGAAAGCTTATCTCAAGATTCGTCATTGCTTTTCGGGTTCGGCAGCAACCAGATAAACCGATCTCGGGGAACAAAGTTTCTCATCTCCTCCCGACCGAGGGAACTTTTCGGATTTGACAGAGTTCCCGAAAGCTAGCAGCAAGTTTATTTTAAAATAATACGCTCGCCGATCGACCGCGCAGCGCCGACGAAACTTTTGTCGAATCGGGTCGTCGAATATGAAATTAGCACTATAATGGGAAATAGTCGGTACACGGGAAATGGCTTTCCACCAAGAAAGTTTTGCAGGCTCGGGACCCCTCCCGGTTTTTCGCTACCGAGCAGCTCGACGCTCAACCCGTCCAACTTTCCTCCCTGCTGACTTATAATTATAAGTCGCGATATAAATTGCTTCGTCCGTTGCGTTATGGATTCGGCTTCATCATTTCAACCTCCGCCAGAGCAAAATAATTTACAATTGAAAGGCACCCGTGGTCTTTCCGTGGCGTTCAAGAAAGTGAAACGAACACCTTTAAGTTCAATTTCAATGATCCTCGCGAGCGACCACTCCTTCTCTTATTGCTAATTCCGCGAGGAAGAATAGCATTGTTCGCCGCAGCTTCCCGAAACGAATCTACTCCTCTTTTATACCTCCTTCATGCGAGAATTTTCTTAACCATTGCCTGCAGGACGGGGAGCGTAATAAATTTTCTGTTTGCAAAGCGAAAGTCGCTTTCCTTAAATTCGACCAACGGAAGGGGGATTGTCCAATTTATCATCGAGATAAAGGAATCGCAACGATTCCTCCGTCGACCGAGCTCGATAGCGTGCACCGGGAAACCTACAAAACTCGCCGGCGACGAAGCGGGGCAATGAGATAAGATTTCTAAAAGTCGCACGCTCGCCTGGGATATCGGTATGAAAAGGAATATGCCGCACAAAGCGGGGACGTAGCACGATCGGAAGAAAGCTATCCCTTTTTCGTCAATTCTCGTCGGAAATAGCGGTCCGTTTGATTGTCCGCGAGAACGATGGCAAGTTGCACCCGCCTCCAGCGTAGCGTGGCGTCGCGTAATCAATTTACAAGATCGATATTAACGAGATTCGCGTAGCCGACGGGCGTGTTGCGTTTGACGCCTAAAAGAAAAAGCTTTCCCTCGTGCCGCGTATCATTGCCGAAACCAGATCACAGACGGCTGACTTATGAATAATGCATACGATAAATTCGCGACCCGCGCGCCCACGCACGCACGCACGCACGCACGTCGGCGATTCTACCGAATGTACCATTTTTTTCGCTCGATAGCCAGCGCGTTTTCAAGCGTGCAGCATCTAGTCGACCGTCGCGTCGCGTGATTAGTTCGGCCGCGAGTTAGTCGGGCCTAGTCCGCAGATCCCGTCGCGTCGGCCGATCTCAATTTAGACCGGACAACGGTTGCCGTCTCTCGATGCCAGTACTGTTCAGACTAATTGACAATTACCTTCCGTACACATGAAGAGTATGGCAGCAATGGACAGCCTCGCGTGCCACCTCAAAGCCATGTCCGCAGCTGTTCGATGCTGTGCCGTTCACTTGCTTACCGAACCGACTCGCGATCCCCTTCGTTGGCTGACAACGCACTGCTTGCCCACCGACATAATTACACACCCGCGGGAAATCCTGATCGCGATAGCGTTCGCATCACGCGAAACCGAACGACGCTCCGGACGTTCAACGGTCAGCAGGAGATTCGGCGGGCCGCGGCCGCCGCGCCGGGCCGGCCCGGGACTACCGCCAGGCTAGACCAACATCCACCGACGGGGAACGATTCCCCTAACGACGATTACCCTTTCGTTAATTACCCACAGGCGTCTCCTATCTTTGTTTCCCGAGCGACCAAAGAAGCGAGCACACACTCGCGCGATACGCTCACGGTCGTAACGAAAGTTTCCAACGATTCCGCCGTTTATCGTGGGGAAGATCCAAGATCCCGCCCGTCGGATACGCTGACGCGGAAACTTTCACGGGTAAACTGTTCCGACGGATAGAGGCGCTCCTGAATTCATTACTCGCGCTTTTCGAGCAGCTACGTTATCGATTCTTCCAATTATTCTTGCGTCTTCGAAACGCAACGGGGCCAAAGTACTCGTGCTACGAAATTGGAATACAGTAAATCTCGCGTTACGCTGAAATCGTACGCACTGTCCGCAAAGTGCGAGGACTATGTTTCACCCCGTCTCCCGACGGACTCCTGATTCTTCGCGACGGCCAGCGACGGTAAGAACAGCTCAGTGAAGGATCGCTCGAAGGACCGCTCGCAGATCTGGCGAAACGCCTTCAAAGATCGCGGACGGGTCCTATCGATGGTCTATGATAACCGAGGGGGCAGGACGCTTCTCGAGGGGTGGTAAGTTCATCCTCGTTTCACGCGTTTATGATATTCCTTCGTCGCTCGTTTCGTCCTGCACAGGATTCGAAGTAATTCACTCCACTGCAGAAGTCCTTCACTGTCAGCCGTCGGACAACTTCTCCTATTTCGCGCGAGAACTTAAGTCGCAGATCGGAATAGTCATTTATTCATAAAAAAAAAACTCCGCGCCTATGTACGCGATATCGTATATAGAACGTACGGCACGCACCACGTCTCGATTCGATGGCAGATTTACCGTGACTGGGGATATTCTTGGTCGTGAGAGCATGCGCGCATCCCGTCCGCCACCCGCTGATGGCGGAAACGCGCAGAGAGGGCACAGGGTGAACGGGGTGCTCGCCGTGCGCGCACACGTAAAGTCCTCTCGACACACCGAGGATTCCAAGTAATACACGTACGACCGTCAACGATGCGAGCACTCCTCGATCACAGGACGCTGGGTCAGCAGCATGGCTGTACTCCTAAGGATGAGCCGTGTTGGTCACGACGCGACCGTACGCCACAGTGTGTCGTCGACGGAAATCGTGCCTGAGTGTGCAACTGGTGTAGGGCCGAGCTTACGAGATCCTACGCCACACTCTCTTTGGAACGGGGCGAAGAATTTCGAGCTTCCGATCTGCGTCCCGCTTCACCCGTCGACCTAATGACCGATCTATCCGCCACCTCGAAAATTCCGTTCCCCGGTGTACTTGCATCCGAGTCGACGTTATAAATAACGTTTCGCGCGACGGACGTGCCTTTGTATCTAAATAGACGCGTATCCCATCCATCGTTTACGAACCTATCTATAACGACGCTTTACCGCAAGCTCGCCCATCGAAGAAGCTCTACCTCTTCTCCGCTCTACCGAATTGGAATTATTTCTTATATTTAGGCTGGCCGGAAGATAATTCGCTTAGCCGTGGGCTCGGCGCGATTGGCGAACAACCTTAGCTGTTGTTTAGGCACAATGGTGCTTACTCGGCCCATGAAGTGGGCTCGTAGTACTCGTGCAGCAGCTCGACGCCGCGAGCTGTACGCTAACTGAAAATTAACGTAGCAGCGAAATCTTTAAAGCCGTCGAGAATTTACTTGGCCCGTAGATCGTCTCGTATAAATTTTCGAGGGGCCTCGCTGTTTCTCGGCACGATCGCCGGACAACGTGCCGAAGCGGTCGGCTATCACGATCTTTCGGCAAGCCTGCAATTCGATCGCAATGCGATTAACTTCTTCGTAAGAACTCCTCCGCGGCCAGAGAGCCTGGGGACGAACGATACCTCGAACGGATCCGCTTCGCAAGAATTATTTCGAGAATAATTGAAAGCGGGCGGAATAAAAGCGAAACTACTTCTATTCCGATCGGGCCGGGAGATTTCGCGAGTCAAGGTATTACCATCGCACCTGTTGGCTTATGAACGCAAAGTTCCAGCTGACTTTAAAGCGCGACAAATTGTTTTACGGCCCAAGTTGTCGAACAATTTTCACTGGATTCGCGACAAGCGCAGGAGTAGGTAAAGTTTGCATCGGGTTCGCCACGAATGGTTCGTTTCGCGATAGAGAATGCTGGCCGTTTCACCGGTGCGAGCAGTAATCGTTCTTCTTCTTAAGAATTTTTAACAAATTTTTTTTAAGGAGAAACAGTAAGGATGGACGGCTCCGAGCGCGAGTCGAATTCTTTCTCCTCCTCCCTGAAAACGTTCCATCGCGGAACAATGCACCTTAAGACGCATCAGCATAGCAAAAGAATCCTTTTAGACTATGGACGATACAATGATCGGGACTTGAAGCAGAGCTGCATTCAGAATTCGTTTTCCCGCGGAACGTTTGCGCAATATTTCTCGTGAATAGAAACGTTTCTTTATCTTCTCGCGGGTTCGCTGAAAAATCTCCAGTCAGAGATGTACAACGTTTCTTTCCTCCTTTGCCCAAAACCGCATATCCTTTGATTAATTTTATACAGGCATCTGGATCCGTTGGAAGCTGGAAGACAAGTGTACCCGCCTAGCCGTTCCCCGCCCTCTCGCCCTCGCTCGCATTTTTCTTCCGGTCCTCCGCGCTCGCTTCCAGCCTGCTCTTCCGGCCACTCGACTCTCTAGTCAATTTATCATTTTACAAATTTCTCGCCGATTCGATTCCTTTTTAATTTCATCCACTTCCTGCCCCTTGCCTGCCCCGCCGTCTTCATCTTTTCACTCCTTCGAATCGGCATCTTGTCCCTTGGTTATTTTTAAGGTCTGCATTTTACGACACTGGTGTATCCTCTTCAACCGCCCCTCCCCCGTTTTCACCCTTCTTTCGATGCTTTTCGAAGCAGTTGTGCGTCTGTGCTTCGTCGAGGGCCGTTCGTCGTCCGACTGGTACACCTCGATAGCCCCTCGGTCCTTTTCGGTCCAACTTTTCTACTTTCCCCTGAGTAATCTCGGTTCTTAGCTCCTCGATGAAAGAGGTCCTCGCGCCCGCCGTCCAAATTGTTTTCCAATTCGACAAGTGCCAAACATACGGCCGTTCGGAGATCTGCGCGAATTGATCCCTCTTTACGTTTGTCCGCTCATCCTGGCTTCCTTTGTAGTCTTCTCACCGTTTTCCCTCTCCAAGATTGCGATGTTATCCGCCACTATTTTTATATTTCTGCCTGCTCCGCCGAAGCGAGTTTCATTCGCCCGCGTCATCCCTTTTTCCATCCATATCGCGCGTTTGAATTTCGAGCACGGCGCGACGCCTTGGATCCGATTGGGATTTCGATGACGGTGTTTCGCCGGATCGAGACGCTTCTCAATTGCTTTCCCCCAGTTATTGTATTTGCCGGAGAAAAATCTTCCGCGTCGAAGGATGAAACGGTTCGATCCACCGAACGGTGCACGACGGAGACTAATTATTGCGAACGTGCAGCAAGACGCAATCGATTAAGCTCGCGTCAGCGGAATTATAGTGTGCTCGACGTAACGAGCGAGCTCCTGTGATTCGGCGAACACGTCAGAAAATTGCGGCCCATTCATCGGTCGCCACTGGACGAGTAACTGCGACGCCGCGACCGTCCGCGTGCCGGTATTAATAATTAGAGCGGATAAAGGGGCGTAATTGAATCAGTGCCTTAATTAAAAATGGCAATTAGGGTCTTCGCCGGAAGCCTCGGTGTCTACCTTACGTAAGCAAAATTGAATTAATACGCCGTCTGGTCTGACACGACGGCGCGGCGGCACTCAACAGCCTCGCTTGATGCTAGAATTGCGCGTGCTGTTTGCTGGCGAAAAGGGGTACGGCATAAAGGAAAGGGGGAAGACGATTTCGCATCGCGAAAGAAATGGAGAAACGAATTCGGAAGCTTGTCTCGCTGCTCCTTGCTGTCTCCCGATACTCGGTACCTTTCGGTTAGATTTAATCGTTCCCCGGATCGTCGAAAGGTAATCGATCCGTGTTGCGTTCGCATCGAGGCAAGCAATTAATACCGGACGCTTCGAAGTAGCTCAGGCCTACCGAGATCGTTGCAGGCAGCATCCTCGCAGTGCGCCAGGCAACGATGCAACATGCGCATACCTACGACAAGTACGACATGCGCCAGGCGTGAAGAACATGATCAACAATTACTTCGCTCCCCAACTTGCGAGACTTTCATTTTCGCAGCGGTCGCATTACCATCGGTCAAGGAAGAACGCATGCCCGGAGCAGCGGAGAAGAGAGCTTGGCCAGATACCGGCGCCGCTTACGAGTCGAGCACAAAACCTTTTCACGCCACCGCATTACGTGTCGCAATTACTAGACGGAACGGAACACAGGCCACTGTCTTTTCCCTCCTCTGTTTCCCCTGTTCCGCGTACCATTTTTCCTCGCCACCCTCGACGCGGCCTCTCTGTGTCCCCCGAACAAAGCCACCTCGAAATTTGCGTGCGCGAGAACCTTTGAAACGCAACGACGAATTCTCTCCGCTACCTTTCTATCCTCAAAGGGAAATTGCCCGGCCGAAATTTCAATGAGCGTGCCGTGCTGAGTAATCGCGTGCCAGTACCGCGCACCAGATATTGATAATTGTACGATGGTTTAAGGGGAAACCACAGCTTGTACGCTCACATGTTGATAATTCAACGCCCATGATGGGGCGAGTACCTTGTCCGCCCGCTCCGAGCTTTCGTGTAAAAAGTAACATAGGAGTGGTGAGTCGAAGTAAGGGCCAGCCGATGGGTCCAACGCATTCGGAAGGGAAAGCTATCGTTTAGGTGGTCCCGTTGAAAACAGTTTTCGGTCAGTGACTAGCGTTGGCCGTTCGCCAAACTAAGTTCCCGCGGGGCGCATGGCAGCGGATGAAACCGGGGAACGTGGGATGACGCGTGAACGAAAGCGGGCCAGGGGGTGCGAGTGGACGGGGTAAAATAAAACGGGGATGCTCGTGGCTCCGAGAAAATAGAAAGTTGCGATAGGAACGCGTAAACATATAAATCTCGTTGATCGAAAGAGCTGGGCTGGCCTAGCTGCAGTCGGAACTTAACGATCGTTCCGCTTCCCTTTGCTCCTCCATGCTCGTCCTTTAACCGTGTTTCATCTCCAGCTACTTTCCCGCCCTTGTCCCCGTCAGCGCGACGACGCCGGAGCATCGAGAATGTTCGTCTTTTTGGGGAGAAAACGAAACGCGGTCCGGCCTACTTGCGATCTTGGTATCGCGTTCACAGGTGAACGGGTAGGGTTCCAAACGCTTCGGGATAGGTTCATCGATTTTCGATCGTCGAGTTCGCGCCAAGTAATCGCCTACGCAGACATTTGCCAGCGGTGTTGCAAGGAACACGCGGGGAAGAGATACACAAAGTGCAGGAAACACGCTCGTGGCTAGTAAATCCCATATGTCGGGGAAACAGGAACCGATTAACGGCATTCGTTTCTCGTCGTTGCGTCGGTCCCGTCGACACCGTTGTTCGTCGCTGCAAAAGAACGCGGCTTCGTGTCGAAATTTCCCCACGGGATTGAACTCGTTCCGATGCCCCTTCTATCCTAGTTTTAGAAACGCGATAAGAAATTAATTTGAAAGCGTGCTCGAATTACGTAAAAGAATGGGGCGTTTGCAATAGCGGGGAGAGCGGCCACGTTGATGGGCAGCCGCGGTGCGCTTGTGAAAAGGGAGCCATTCACTATTATCACGTCGTTTACATCGATATCACCCACGAAGCGAAATGGGTCGAATAAGAATTGTTAGCTCATAAAGGTACGCGATGATCGCCGCTAAATGCTTCGGTATTCAGTAATATAATTTGCGGGAGACGAAAGCGGGATGTTCCGCTTTATTAACGTTCACCTGGCTAATCCGCATTGGTAAATGCAGCAGCAACAATGGGCGAGTAATAGGGCAACGGCGCGACGAGACGTGTTCAACTTGAACGGTAAAATTTAAAGTGTTGCCGGAGAGAACGTCGACCAATGAAAGAATGCAGTACTTATCTATTCGTGCAACTTCATGAAAAGTATGCTTTTTCCCTCGAGCCGTTTTTAAAGCCACCACCGAGATTGGAGTTCTGTAAACAGGGGATAAAAGGTTTAAGAGAAGCACGTTGAAAAGGAACGGTTGCAGCGACCACCGCGACCCGTTGAATCGCGAATGCGAACGGTACCTTACTTTGCATTTGTGCGTCCATTTAAAACACTTTGCTCGCTTTGCAATTATACGAGCATCGCTAACGCGATAAGTGTGTTCTAACCGGTAGCGTAAAGGATATTGCAGCGAGAGACCGTGCGACCGAGAGCACGTCGCCCGAACCGCCTTTCAGGCCTTTCACCATCGCCAAGAAGCTGAAGTTTCGTTAATTATATTTGTACAACGTTTAAATGAGTAACAATCAAGGGCCATTAAACAATCATGCCAGGCCTGCTGCGTGGCAATGAACCGTCGCTTGATTGAAAATTCGGCCAACTTTAAACACGGGGTTTGGTCGATTCGGGGAAAAATCTATATACCTATCAGGTGTTTAGCGTATCAGAGTAATGGTGGAGTGAAGAATGAAGTAACCGCGGGCTTGGTCGCGTCGCAAGCACGCGATCGGTGGAGCATGCCCTTGCACGGCAGAGCCAGTAGAACGAGCACGCGTCAGGCCAGGCGAAAACCGAGCGAAGCGTCTTCGTTCCCATATTTCGAATTTTCAAGCGAACGTCGAGGATTTTAAATATCGCGCCACGATATTTTAGGAAAGCGGAGAGGAAAATATGGTGAAGCGTTGCCGCTGAAGATTTTCGGAGCAACAGCAACCTTTACCATCTACACTACAATCTACCCTTACTTCCTGCGTAACTTTGCAAGGAAAAGCAACGCTCGTTCACCGTGAAATCCATTGTATTCGCAGCTGTACGAGAAACGCGTACACGGTTTCTAGGCGGCGATGCGCTTGTACCTGCCCCAAGCCGAGTGGGTCGGGGTAGCGAGTGACGTTCAAGCTGCAGCAAGTTTCAACGCGAGGCTGTGGTTTACATTCAAAACGGACCGGGGTGTGCGTCAGAAGATCCCACGCGATGCGCGAAAGAAGGTCCGACCGTTGATTGACCGCTTAATTCAGGCGATCCGCGTATAATTGCCTTACCATTCGAAATGCCGGAACGTTTCTCGAGGGAGCGGTGCAACGATTTCCGTCCTTAATGCAAGGGATTTAGCTTTACGACCGAATCAAGAAAATAATTTACTGGCAGGCTGATTAAATTGTAAAGTGCGGTTTACCGTGCTAAACAGTTATATCTCAGCAGTCCGGCATTAACTTTGCGGCTGAATCGCAGCAGCTCCCTTTATGACGTTATACCAAGGATGATGAGGATTTCTTCTTCTGGGTTCGAGGGTAAAGCGGACAGGCGCGAGGAACATGAACCGTAACCACAGGACGTCTCTCAACATTTTCCTCACTTTTCTATAGCTATTTTCCATTCCGTTGAGGGCCGGGCATGCATTCGAACACGTGCCTAGATCGAAGAGCGTGCCAACAGTTTCCATTTCGGGGCGAGTCAAAGGGAAGAATAAAGCGCCTTTCAGCGAGACCGTTTGCAACGAGGCCGAGGGACGTTTATTCGTCGCCACCGGAACTGGGGTGTCTCCTTACTCCTTACGAATTACATTCGCGTCGGGAATCGATTTCCAATCGCCCGCGGCCAGATTCCTCACCGTTGACTCGGCACGAATCAGATAAGATGGGACAGTTGTGAGGGAGAAAGAGGTACGGGGGATGCCGAAACGAAGAGTGGAAAATGGATAACCCGGCCTCGAGCTCTCTGGAACCCGGAGTGGTAAATATTCGACAACCCTGGATCGACCCGTTGTTTTCCCAAAGAAAATTGAGAGCGCGATGAGACAAGATCGACCGACGGTGGTAAAAAAAAAAAAAAAAAGGAGGCTACGGAACGAAACGCAAATAATTAATTCACGATAGGATTAGAAACGTCGCAGCGGCCAGAGGCGAAACAACGAGCCTGAGGGATCGATCGAAACAAGCTGGGCGAGATTTATAAAAAATGCATAACTGCAATCTGTCTAATGGATTCCGGTGCTCGAACACGCACGGGCGAACGAATGTCGATAGCGTTCAATATATGTATGTATATTTGCTTTCAAAGTAAGTCCCTGTTGGTCTTGCAGTGGAACGGGACCAATCATTGTTCAATCGAATAAACGACAGGTACGGATGGCCATCGGCATGGAAGTTCGTGAGCCGGAAAGTGAACGACGTAGCTCGACGGTAAAGGAAAAGCCTTGACCCGCTACAGGACTCCAAATTGTGTAGGTAGCAATTTTGAGCAAACCCGGTCTCGTCCGTGATCTTCCGTGCGCAAAATCGAATTTCTGTAAAGCATAAAAAAAAAGAAAGCTTACCGTAGCATCGCCACCGTCGCAAACATAAATCGCGCAAAGTTGAAATCCCACGCGATTATTGAAGCAGACAGGTAGCGCTTCCATGAATCAGGATTATGTCGCCAATAATAGGAAGGCGGTATGGATATTAATAGCGACAGGGTGCGCTATTCTTGATCCGGCGATGGTATCGCCGCGCCGTGTCGGATCGATGGCGTCGGATGCTCGAGTCCGGACAAATCTAATGACGAGATCGGCTAACGGGGACCAGTATCGTGTCGAACTTGTAGCATCGCGATCAGAAATGCTCGGCGTGCAAGTATCACAGGTACATTAGTAACGCGTATCTGTTGTCTCAGAAGGGGATCGTCCGCGTACGCAAATTATGGTCCGCTTGTTAGCTTAGAAGCCTATACGTATATCTCTTGGTAGCGAGATGTCGCGTCTACCGAGCAGATGATGCGTAGCATCTGCTCGATGTTCCAGTGGTATTTGCACGCTCCGAGAATTCATGAGAGTGTAACTCGGAGAAGCTCGCGGTGTGATAATTGTTATTAATTACGGTCATTTTCGAAGTCTCCCGGGAGGCGTTCGGAGAATTCTCCGTGGCCGTCATCCGAGATACTTGGTAGTCGAATCGCATGCTTCTGACTCGCGTATCGACCACCAAGGGCTTCCCCGAACCCCGACTTTAACCACTAGAAACGGAGAAGATTTCTGCACGAGATACGCTTCTCTGCACACGCTTCATGCTGCTCGATTCACGACACCGATATCCCACCCCACCCGCCTATCTTCAGTGTACGCCCTCTGATCCGCGAAGCCGCGTCGTTAAAAGAATACGAAAACTCTCTTTGCTCGTCCGCTCCCGCAGAAGAGGATAACCCGCGGGGGACCTTTGTTCTAGATACACTCGAGAAAAACACAGGTGGTCCAACTTGAATCAATTTCTGGCTAATCAACGATCGTCCGCTTCCTTCTGGTACAAACGGTGAAACACGAGTGGCTTCCCGGGGAAGATACGTACGCGATTAACTTCTGAAGTGAGATTTATCGAAAAAATCCCACTATTCTTTTCTGTTCTTTCCCCGCTCGTTTTCACCATCCTCCCCGGCGAGGCTGCTCGAGGTGTACGACGGTAATAGCTGACCGCAAATAAATTTACGAGGGCTATCGTTCGAACGGGGGAGGTGGGCAGTGCGGGTGCAATGGTCTCTCGGGTAGCGTGCAAAGCTGTCGTGTCGAGGCCTCCCTGGAGAAGCAGCACCAAGAAGAGGTCAGGAGGATATCACGGCGAGCGCACGAGAATCTGTACTTCGTTTTTCAGCGTGACCACCCGGGGGAGCTCGCTAAACGCTGCAGGATTACCCGCTGCAGCGACCCGGTAGCCAGTAGCAACGAGCTCGCACGAGAATCAAAGAAAAAGGATGGGTGCACTTTAGGGGTGCGGGCTAACTCCAGACGGTTGGCAAGAAATTAATTCCCGTTTAATGCAGTCCTTGGTTAGCATTGCAAATTTCCAGCGGGACAGAGCTCCCGCGGCTTTTTCCCACTTTCCTCTCGAGGCCTCTCGTTTCCCATCGCCTTCCCTTTTGTCTACCTGTCCGTCCGCCCGTCTCTACGTTTATCTGTCCGCACCGGCGCGGCTCTTTCGTTTCATCAACAACCCACTTTACCTCCGCTCCACGAATTAGGCAAATATCCTCGAATCTGTGCTCTCTCTCTCCCCCGTCGAGTTTCATTCCCCGTTGTAAAGTCGTGCAAAGAAAATAAGCGAACAGTACGCGTCGCAGCTCTCCGTGGGTAAACCGTGCGAGAAACGGCGAGACGAAGCGGGCGGGGGACAGTGGTCGAAATTGAGATTGCCGATCGTAATCGTGATTCACGTAATTTCGTAGGATCTCGCGAGCGATGGACGATGGCAAACTATTTATGCGTCCGGTCGTCGTCTATTTATGTGGTTCGGCTGGAAAGTAATAGCTGCCTTCAGCGTGGCACGCTCGCTCGTTTGTACGTGCACAGCTGAATTCGACCGACTACGTCGTTTGCGCGGAACAGCGCGGCAGAATAGATAATAGTCACGATCAGCGAGACGAATCGGCCAGGATCACGCTTCGAGAAGGATTTGCCCCGGTGAACGGCATGGATCAGCCAGGTGCGCGACAGTCACGCGTTATTGAACTTTTAGAACGTTGACGCATAGCCGAAATTATCCCCGTCGGACGATAAAACTTGCCCCAGTTAGCCCCGCGATGCTTCTAAATCGCGATCGCGCCGATCTCTTGCCTTTTTTCGAAATCGCTGCCACAAAACGGGCGGCGATACGCCGCATTTCATAAGCGTTCTGTTTATCGTTAATCCTCTAAATGCTTCGCTCGTCAAAGCGGAGCAGCGTGCCGCGCGAATCGAGGCCCATACGAACGCGGTGGAAATTAAATATGTGAACCGCGTGGCGAACGGGCTTTCAAGCCGAACGCATAATACGGACGCTTTCAACTTTTATCAATACGCGTATTCTCATCAACGAAGTCTGCCCGCCGTTGTCAACAAGGACAAAGCGCGTAATTATGGAAGCCTTAATCGTAGCCTTGCAGGTCGACTGTTTCTGACTGCACTGCGTGATAACGTTCGCGTGTACCGCGAATTTAAGCGAAATCAACGACATCGAGGAACGCAGCAATTCGAGCATGCTCCCGAGCAGGACATTCGATTCACCGTATCAAATTGACTCTGCCACGTTCGAACGGACGAGTGCCCGTGCGAATCACACTGGCTCGGAACTGCATGCATAGTAGATACTTCGCGTGCGAAGCGAAAATAGTAAGGAAGGCTATTCACTTTTTGCATTCGTCGAGATCTAATTGTCTCCCCGATCTTTCTAACGTTGCACCGCGGCGCGTCACTTCTTGTTTCGAACGGTAATGAGAGAGCACGAAAATTAGCAGCTTCATCTGCATGCAGGCTGAACCGTGACCGTTAAAAAAGCGGTCGAGGCAGGCAAGAAAAAGGGTGAAACGCGGAGTCTCGAGGATATTTTTACATTGCAGATTTTCCCACGCATCGCGGAAGCAAGCGTTTACGGGGGTTGCTCGCATGTTAACGCGCGGCACAGGCTTTACGGGGTGCCACACGTATTTATAAATTGCGCTGACCGATCCGCGAGTCGATAGAGTAAACCAGAGTGCGTACGTATGCGTGCCCGAATGGGGTTTCGCACGCGGTATCGCGCCGGGGATAATTAAACTAACGTTTTTGTATCGCTGTCCTTTGCAGCGTACTCGGTGCTCTCGTTCGCGCCACGTGATTGACCCGCATATAGTAATATAGCATCGTGTGCAGTTGTCAATAATAACAGATACCGAATTCAGCGAATTCCTTCCGATTCCAGGGAAAAAATGTGGGCCACACGTCGCGCTATTTAAATGCCCGAGCTTTAAACGATTATATCTCCGAAACTAATTCAGATATCGGAATGGGCCGAACGGAAAATATTCTCCTCGCTATCTCCTGACGTATTTTTTTATTGACGAGATTTCATTATCACCTACAGCGGACCCCTTCGCCCCCGAGCAACGTTGCGCGGATAGAAACGGGCGTCGGGAACAAGCAACGAAAAGGGTGATGTCGGTAACGATAAGGCGAAAGCAGCATTTATCCTTTCAGCCTAATGGGATACGCTAATGGCGTTGACACGATTCGAAACTTTATTGAATAGTAATAAGTAGGCGGCGCAGCTATTGTAGACGATCGCAGAATAGCTGAATGCGCACTCTATTTGATGCGTAAACCCTTAGAGAAGAGCAACTCGCCACGTTCCTTTCCTGCGCCAGTTCGAGCATCAACTTTGGATGTCCCTTTTTAAATAAGAGTACTGACTGGAAACGGGGTCATTAGGATGCACAAGCTCTCGCGGCGACAAGGGCCACGAATCCGCTGGACATTTCATGATAGCTGATATCCTCCGGTGCGCGGCATCGTCGAGTCGATAGTTTGTGGAAACGATCCGTGTAATTCCCAGGTAACTTAGTGGAAAACGCTGTCAACGGTCGACACCGGTGATTTATACGCGTTTAGCGACCAATGACGTGAAAAGATTACACGAGCTCGCGCTTGCATACGCAGCGCAATTTTCCCTCTTGTCTAATGGCCCATAACCTTTGATTGGCCGGTGTTTACGTGGCACTTTAAGCGACGAATCCTGCTCTGCGCTCTGCCCCCTTGACCTCGTTGTACATAAAAATCGTCCATATAGTCGCTAGAACATTAGAAGAGGAGACAGAGGCATCCTTTTCTCAGGGCATTTTCCAAACTTTCATCCGGTCACCGTGTACCGTTCTCGTCCGCGACTCAGTGGCTCCTGTTACACACTTCTTCTAGTGCATGTCAACCTTACGGCTTCGCGGTACGGCTGCCATCCGTTCCCACAAGTTGTCCGCGCAATACGTGCGCTCTTTCCTCAAGTGATTCGCTGGGGAGCGATTAAAGGCGATGATTTACACGCTTCGTTTGTTCCGTTAACACCGCTAGAGGAGAAGCACGTTAAGCTCGTTGCCCGCAAAGCGACAGAAATATTGTGGTTAGCACGGCGTTCAGCAAGCCAAGAGGTTTGTTCCTTTATTTTACTCTCAATCGGGCGAGACGCGTTTCCTCCCTTCGTTCTATTTTCCTCCCCCATTGTGTTTGTAGGAAAATGTGTTGAGGATTAATTGCAAAAAACGGCGAGCGTCGAAGCGAAGAACGACGATCTACTCTCGCGATCGTGGTCTGAATAGAAGGGGTTGTTATATTCCTCGAAGCGTATAAAGTTATGCTGCTTTCTCCTTATTTGTACCTCACCGTTTCGAGTTAATAAACTATTTGTAGCGGGATTACTCGTACATCTCAGCGGGCAGTAACACTTGCTCGAGGCATGAATAATTCTTTTGTGTCTTTATCAGCGTCGCGTAGAGCTCGCGAAACGAAAGGGTTTGTCAGGGATCTTTCGTCCCAGATTAAAATTCAACGGGACACCGAAACTGCCTGTTCCACGAAATGTATCTGGTTTGTGCAACATACAAAAACGGTCCGCGGCGCGTATTAATTTTTCATTGTTTCATTCTCCCGCATAATCCGCGCGATTTTATCATTGCCCGGCGAAGAGCTTGCCGCGCTTTGCCGAGTCCCCGTTTCATCGCAGCCGTCCAGCTTCACTTGGTCTCGTTCTCTCTGCGCCCAAGCACTTTACCAGAGTTTTTCTATCAGCGCGTCGGAAGCAGATCGTCTGGCAAGATATCTGCGTAAAAGTTTGACGGTACAGGTTTCTCCGAATCGTTGAATTTATTGGCGACACGATGACCGGAATGGTCACGGTTGCAGCGACGAACTAGTGTAGAACCTATTGCGGCCGACAGCGGTTAACGAACGCAAAGGGCGCCCTTGTCGTATGCGATTAATCAGGCCGGACATCTCGTAACGACGTAGTAACGCAACATTTGCCGCGTGCCTCTCTACTAGACGTCAGTTCAAAGCCGCGAGTAACAAAAGCGTCAGCCGTTTCGCACGAGTGTGTAGCTGGCTTGACGAGAATCACGCCGCTCACCGGAATACGCTCCAAGTCAAAATGTCCGGAGAAAGAACATCTTTCGGCTCCGGCTTTAGGGAAAAAATGACGGGCGCGCGGATATTAATCGATTTTCCGTCCGCTGCTTGCAAGCATCTCTCGCGTCTGTCCTCTTGCTTCAAGAAGCGTATCGTTTAGCAACGCGAACCAGACATCGGGGTCAGCTAGTTAACGAAGAACCACTCCCGCGGCGCGGTGTGTTTGCGCTCGAATTCTTTAAATCGACAGCGACATTACCCCAGAGAATTTCACCATCTCGCTTTCCGCGTCCTGCGGAACTCTAAAATCGACGTTGAAGAAAAACGGGAGGCAGACTGCGTTGATCGAGTCGCGTCGAGACAATCCCCCCACAGAGACTCGTCCGCGATTCTTTCATAGAGCAAAGAATAATCGCTCGTCCGTAACCATATTTATCGGATCTGGTTGCAATTACGGTCCAGCATCGATTCCATCGAATAAAACCGTCTAGAGAGACTTATCTCTGCATCGAGGGTAGTCGACGATTTTTTCTTCTAGCCCCTCGTGAACGAGCCTCGTGATAACGTAACGATCGACTTCCTGCCTCCCTAATATCCCTCCAATTACGATAACTTGTACGTGGTAATCGGGCTGACATGACGGAAGGCCGCGTGCTTCCGACTGTACGGGAAAAACGATCGGATGCTAGGCACACCTAGCAGGCTGTACAGTGTCCACTTGGTCGGCCCCATGCCTTAGCGTGTTTCTCGCTAATATCGGGCAATTTCATGTAATTTCGTGTTTGCTCCGGCGTGTCGTAAGTCTTATTTCATTCGCGATCATCAGCCTGTACCCCTTTGAACATCGTAAATAAGTGATAGCATTCGCGATCCGGTGAATCTTTAGCTTTTCAAGAGTATAATCAGATGGTATCGTAAGCCGGGGAATCGTGTCGGGACTTATTAAACATTACGTCCCGTCCAATCATGAAATTGAATTAGAAGCAATCAGACGTTACTGGGACAATGACACTGATTGTGAAGCGAGAGGGATATGAAAGTTCAGGAATGCTTCGCAATTAACGTTCCAGCAGGAAAATGTATGGACAAATGTTGCCACGATCCCGGTAAACGACCGCGGCTCTACGACTTTTCCGCCGAGGAAGTCGCTCTAATGTCTCTCGCGAGGATGCATTACCCTATTTCTTTCGCTGGTATTTTTTGGCGAGAAGCGACAGCGACATTCGCGGGTTTTAAACACGCCAACGCGGAACTGCGGAACGAGCAATTATTGAACGCGCGTGTTTAACAAAGAGAGGTAAAATACGGGCTGGAGGTGGTGCCTCGTTGTTCTTCATCGCATATGCATTAGACGTATTAACGAGTTGCTGTCCCCGACTTAAGAGCCTTACCGAACGCGACGCTTGTCGCAAGTTCGAGCATTCGCTTTGAACTGTGCTCTACATTCGAAGCAGTTTTAATAAGCACTCAAGACTCTGTCATTCCGATTTCGTATACAACCCGTGGAGCTTTGCAAAGTCGAAAGCGAGTTCAAAGATTTCGAAACGGAGAGACGAGATTCAGCTACTTTCCGAGATCTTTGAGCATGCAAGCGCATATACGGTTCTTGCGATCGTTCCCGGCCGTACAACTGTCGTACGAAGTTGATCGTTTGAGGAGCACGATTTTTTTGGTGAATCCGGTTATCGGATGCTTTCCACGCGCGTTCGGCACAATTAGGCGCGATTCAGATCCATCGTTAACAAAGGGTGTCTGGCACACGCGCGCATACAATTGGCAACGAAACGCTCCTGGAATCAAGTGACAATAGACGCGGCGGGAAATAGAGATGGCACTGATTAGACATTGCGGGCGTGCCGTCGCGCCGCGATGGTTCGTTGGAATCTACCCCGGCATACCCGACGAGTTCAATTCCACCTTGGAAGGCGGCCGATATTATCCTGGGCTTCGAGCTAAAGCCACCAGAGATGATGAAGCTGCGACCAGTTTTTATAGGACAGGACAAGCTTTTTCCGACCCATTGCACCCCCGTTTCACGGTGTGTTCGACGAAAATCGCGACGCGACGGGAGGGGCTACTTTAACCAGAGACGAGGGAACGAAGCCACAAGGAACATCAATTTTTCATCCGTTCGGTCACAGTGGATTCGATGCGAGGCAATCGCGGAATGCGAATGAGCGGTCCGTCAGGCGTGTAATAGAGTATGATTCTGCTTCTCTGCGGTAAAAAAGTTTGCGAAAGTCGCGAGGAACGTTGTACATATTTTGTTACGTGGTCGCAGGCATTTTTTACGGGCACGAACGTCTACCGTTTATGCACGGGTACGCGTATGACACGTCGCGTCGCGTCGTAGCACAGTTGCACGCGTTTCACGGCGGCGTCTCCACCGCGATCATAATTTTCCTACCCATATTCTTTTGTTAGACGGGCATTCCTGTTTTACAGTATCGAACGTAAAAGCTTTTACGACTGCTATGTTTTCCACGTTAGACCAAAGGCTGTTCGCCGTGTAGCAGCCTAGTAATTTCCATCTAAATGCAAGGAAATATGTTTTACCCATAAAAAGTTCGTAACGCTAACGTAATTGAATGTTACCGGGTCGTGCGTGAATATCGTCATCGGCATGTATCGCCATTTCCGTTTCGTATTTGCATGTTCCTCGCACGCTCGCGGTAACGACGCGGTCATTTCCGAGCGGTGCCGCGTTAAATTTAAAATGTAGCTATCGGTGAAAGGAAAAAAAAAAGGTAGCTCTCTATGTTACATCAGCGTGCAGGCACATGAAAGCGGCAAGTGGGTTTGAAACGAGATGATCGCCCTACCGCCGCCTGAGGCTTACATAAACGGATCCTAGAAAAATGTCAAAGTTACACGAATAAAATTATGCAATCGTGCAATTGCATTAACGGAAGAGTTTGAATTCAAGTCTGAATTGAAATACTCGATGGTTCGGTTTGAAATTCAAATTGAACTTTATTTACTTGAACATTTGAATTTAAGATCAAGTGCCGCGAAAGTTTTGGACGGCCGAGGAACTGATTAATGGGCTGGCGTGACACACTCGCGCCCAACCGGGTTTGCTTTTACCGTAACGATAGCCAGGCGTTTTCAATTGAACGAAACAAACCGATCGAGGGATTATGACGGAAGAGCAGGAGCTGCAAGTTGCAGCGAATGGAGACGGGCGCGACCCTCGGCATTCCCCGTACGCTTGGCGACCGTATTTTTTCCACGCTGACAGGACGGGCTGGCTAACAGAATCCCAAACTTTGGTACCGCGCCAAATTATTACCGTCCAGAGTCCAGTGTGGTTCTCATTGTGCCCGATCGGGGGTGGCTGGATGTCGTAACGATGTCACCGTGTAGCCCGATTTTCATTCGAAAGCTCGACAAAAGGATTTACGTAAACTTGTCGGATCGTCGAAATTCATCGCGTCACCTTGACCAGAATTTCTCCTACCCTTGTAGACCGCGCTCCGTCCGAGAACGTGCGGCAACGATGAAATTATACGATTGTTTGCGATACGTAAAAGCGCACGCCGAACGAGCGATAATATGCATTAATCAAGCATAAATCTGCGCGCCTCCCCTGCACGTGATTATTGATTCGGCAAATTTGTGCTCCTCTGTTCGTCGAGTCCGTTTTATTGCTAATTAATTCCTGTTTATCGGAGTACAACAATTGCCCACCATGTTTTACGCGGCTCCGGATGTTTGGTAATGCCGACACCGAACGCGTAATAAAAGAAACGGAAGATTTCGTTTTATTCGAGCCTCTCTCGACCTTTTGCGTCGCCGGCTCTCCAGCGTATCGCGCAAGCCTTTCTCTATTATTCGTGCGCGGAGAGCAAACTTTTGGGGTAAGTCAAGTTAAAGGCAGTGCAATATGTATCGGGAAAGGTGTTCGCTCGGGAATAGTTTTCCGAGAGGGTTGCTCGTTTAGCTGGATCAATAGTTGCCTTACCTCGCCCCGTGGCGACGACCGCGCTACGCTTGACCCGTTGCTGTTGTTGCTGTTGTTGGTATTAACGTTATTACGTACAAATATCTGTGGTAATTGCTATCGATCCTGAAACGATATCCGGTTACCTGACCAACCCGCGTTCTGTCGGCGAACTTTTCTCGTAAAAGTTATTCGTAACTGCCAGTTGCCGCTACGGTGGTGAAACAGCAACACCGAAGGGATTTCACAATTGGTTACTGAGAGGAGAAAACTGCGAGCAGGGCGACGAAAAATATAGAAAAATCTACGTTTCTGGTAAAAACAGGCGGTTACGTAGATGGAACGTGTTCGACTGTGAAATTTCCAAAGGACAAATCCCGTAAGGGGTTCCTCTCGACGATATCCGCAACTCGACGCGTGTCCAAAGGCAAACTCTAGGGGAGGCTTTCGATTAAGGAACGTGGAAAACGGTGGCGAGACGTCGGGAGGATGCGGTAAGGGGCAGAAAGCAACGGGATCTGTCAATGAATATGCGTTGTCACGCGCCGCTGTCGAATCCTCGAACGACCCGCTAGGGACGCGACCGGATACCGGGGGTAGGTCTCTTTTCCCTTGCGTTTGTTTCGCAACTACCCCGTACAATCGGCATTCACTTTCGTTCCTTTCCGCTCGTCCCTAGACGAGGAAAAGCAAATAGACGCAGGGTTAATCAAGTTGTGGAATTAATTTGCTCCGCCACACGCGCGGAAACTCGTTTCGTCCACCTTAAGCATCCCTTTATCTGCCATCGGATTATCCCCGCTACGTAGGATACATGTATGTACGTGGTTGCCGCCGATGGCGTAGGAAAGACACGATGCGCAACGCTCTCGGAACGTGCTGCTGCTATTTCGACGAATGTACTCGGGGTAAAAGAACACGGGCGGGGAGAAAAGCGGCGGGAATAAGGCTACTCGCGAAATGGTAGCGGAGGTTGGAACGAAATGAAACGGAGGCTGTGTTTAAGAGCGAACCGAATCAATAGCTTTGCCCTGCGACCCGTAGGCCAAATGTAGGTCATACCGTGATCCCTTTTTCCTTCTCTGTCTCTTTCGCTGGCCGTTTCTCTCGGGCTCTACCCCTCATCGTTTTTCTCCTACGGTGTTCGTTTCCCGGTGGAAGGTGTAGAGTGCAGACTCTCTCTACACTGTGGAGTACGAGTATGTTGTGTTGCATCGGCACTCGTCAATGGCATTCATCCCGTTCTATTTCGGCAGCGCGTTTTTGCACAACTTTTCGCTACCGAGCCGGCAACCAGCGACCATCGTGCGTATATATCCCGATTTAATATCACGGTGGTACGGTACTTTGAACAAACTGCGAAACTAGATGTAACTAATCGCGGCTAATTGCCCTTAATAGCAACAACGACGATATCGTGGCCGAATAAAAAGCAACAAAAAAAGAAAAAACCCCACCAAAGTTTTTCCAACGAGTTGGCTGAAACGCGATTGCCATTGTCAGCGGTGCGATGCACGCAAATTAGCAGTTAACAAATCCGTTGATACGGTCGCGCGAAGCGCAGGCTGCCGCGAATGGGCGCAGCGGACGAAAACGCGAAATTGCCCTGACCTATGGCATCCTAGCGTTTCCTGCAGATTGAAATACTCCATAATTCTAGCCGGCCGTCCGGCCATCCTCGTTCCACGCTGCCAGTGGCAAACCTATCGATTATCCCGCTCGTGTTCCCGCCGCCTTGACAATTTACACGCGGATTCGTTATAATTGCAGCGGCAAAATGATGCTGCGTCCGTGAGTCAAGCTATTTACAATTGAGCGCAATTCGTCCGCACGATGGCGAAGAATATATCGTTCATTTCGATACGCACACGCGTCTGTAGATAATGTGAAACGGTAATTGATCGTTCAACAAAATAATATATTCATCGAATATGTCGAATCCGAACGAAATCACAGAATCGCGTACCCGTTCCGGCTAACGCGGCCGATATCGCCGACCGTCGAGAGTCATCGTTACTCTTAATGAGATCTCGTTCGGTATTCTTATCAATTATATCCACATTGAAAACAGTACAATATAGGAAGCTTCATCAGCGCGAGGATTCCTTCCGATTATTCGCTATGCCGGTGCAGCCGACAATACGAACGGAGTTCATTCGATAGTTACGAATAATATATTCGTGCGATTTTTATAGCCGGCCGCGCTTTATTGTACCATCCGATTTGAACGCAACGACGACCCACATTCCTGTTCGATTAAATACACCACCGCGCGGCGTCAAATTTATTAGGGAAACACGGTTGCAGCCGCGTGTGCCTTGGCGAATATTTATGCTGGAATATTGACATCGTTATCCCTGGAACCGCCACAATTGGCGTTATCGTCAGCCGACATTTCATTTAGAAATGTAAATGTAAAAGAAAGAAGACAGTAAATGAAACATCTACGCGGTTATTAGCGCTACCTTGCAGGCAAACGATCCCTTTTTTTAAGCATTTCGAATTCTCTGTGGTCGCGGAGCTTTCGAGACGATCCGATCGTTAGCGATTTCACGGCACGCCCTGGTCCGAGAATATACATCCTGGTCTTCGACCAGCCCTTATCTGCTCGCTAACGTGCTCGACGCTCTTCTTGCTTTCGTGCTTCTCTTCTCTAACGGCACGCATTCGAGCATCGTTAGCGCACGGACGGGCCTTCCTTTTATCTCCTGTCCTATTATTTCCCCGCCAGCTATCCCGCTTTCCCTGTTCCGTCTCTCCCCCCTTCTCCTTTTGTCTTTATTCAGCCGTGATAACAACGTTCCATTGGTATCAAATTGATCAGACGTGGTCGCGCGTTAACGACGTGCCGCGTGCGATGGAGCGATTCGTCTCCGCGACGCATTCGTTTCATCGTCCTCCACCCGTCGGGGACAGTCGTGCGTAGATCGCGAGAATAGTAACCACCTAAGTCTTTATCTGTCCACCTCTGCGGGTCCATTGTCACGTGCGCGAAGCGAGAGTGCGTTGAAACGCCTAAAATATTCTATGCAGGTGCGCAGCGGGGCGCGGTAAACGATTGATCGACCGCTAAAACGGCCGCTATCTCTCGTCCGTGGCGACGTAATCGTGAACGCGTTGCTCCTGTTGCTTCGCAACCCGGTGATCGTGAACCCGAGGCCGGCCTTGGCCACTGTAGAGACCGGTCGAGTGGTCGTTTTTGCCGGAAGTGCTCACCACAGCGTGAAATCCATCCTTGTCGGCGCGATAACTGACCACCCGAAGTTCGCCACCTGGCTCTTTCACGCTATACCGACCGGACACGATGCTGCCTGCGGAAAGGAAAGCTCCGTTCAACGTACGGAAACCGCGACGCCGATTCCTCCGCTCGAAACGCCGCAGAAATTCCGACTCGACCGGCTATTAACGTAACATTGGCCTCGGATATACATATAACAGCCGTGGTAAATTTCTCATTAGCAACGTCCCTGCAGGAACTCGACCGCGTGCAATTGCAACTCGTTTTCTCTTTCGTTATTCCGATAGGATTTCTTTATTCACCGTCTCGTGTCTCCTCCTGTCCATGGAAATCGCCTGTCTCGCTGTCCGCCACGCCGTAGGAAAACTCGTACTTGGGATGCGCCACGAAATCCAGCGAGTGACCGTGCTCCTGGAGCTCGTTGTCCATCGCGTAAGGTACTTTCACCTTGAACGCTGGTCCCTCGACTGGTCCGTGAAAGTGCAGGTACGAGGTGGACGGCGCGTCACAATCCGGTGGGCTTTGAAAAGCGCCTGCTTCCAAAAATACCACACCCGCCTGTGATCGATGGCCGAGGACCAACGCGATGCCCAAAACGATACCGATCTGCGGCACAAAAAGTCATCATCGGGCACACCCTCGTGATCTATCTCCTCCCACCGACAGGATCACGAGGATCAGCCACTCCAAGATGTTACTGGTTATCGATGGTGGCGAAAAAGGGTAAGGCTAATGGAACGACTTGTCAGCGATCACGCGGTTGCTCGTTCCACCTGAATAATCGTCGCGAACGAAAAGTTGGTCCTGAATTTCACCGTCGCCGTCGTCCAGGCTCTGCGCAAATTTCTCGTGCAAATGCTCATGCATGCGCAACGAATGACGATCAACGATTCGGCGTCGCACGATTGATTACAAAGAATTCGACACCGTTCGATTCCCCCGATGTTGACTGTGCAAATAGTCGCGTAGAAGCAGAACGTATTACGATGAAAGCGTATCTGTGCATGCTGCGAAAAAAATGTTGAGGCAGGGAGAAGCGGACAGGGCAGGCGCGCTACTCTCTGAGATATCCGAGTTTTAATTACGCGGATGTGCAGCGCACGAGCGTTGCTTCGCGTTTCATCGCGAATCGGGGCTTGATTCACTTTGTCCGTTCGCCGCGCGTTTCTCTTTGCCTCGGCAATTAATCAAATGAGGAAATGCCCGATAACGTGTCCCTTTGATTCGTATTCCCGCTCACACCGCTCTTCTTCGATACTCTACCTTCTCGCTGATGTCCGACATTATGGTATTCGGAGCGACCAGGTGACAACTGCAACTTTCCAACGCGTCCTCCAGGCTTTTATACACGCCAGTTACGCGTGTAACAATGTGCATGCGATCGGCCTCGGCTTCCCTCGATCTCTACTTTGCAATCATTCAGCTCCGAAACCGCCGCAATCGAGTCGGTCGTCAGCAGCTCCAGGCGAGCAACGCGCGATCATGCGTAAGCAATCTTCAACGGATTCCCATTAAAAATCATCGTCTAATCTATTCTGGCTTCCTTGATCCTCCGACAAGCGAGCACACGAGCTGCTTACTTTCTTTCCAGAGACACGAAGCCTGGCGCGGCGGTGCTAGGGTCGAATAATCGGCTTACTCCGATCGAGCCAAGATTGATTTGGATTCTTAACCCCTCGGGAGACGGTACTTCGGATCGAATCGAGACGGATCCACTTTAAATACTCGGATCTCCGACAGTTTTGGATACTGCAGCTTAATTCCTTTATCGGGCTGTTTGTTCGCGCTCCAAGTTCCGAACACCGTGAGAAAGCTGGCTCCCCGTTTATCCGTCCCAGCTCCGAACAGCGATTTGCGTTGAGATTCGAGATTAATTTCGCTTTCGTAGAGCAAAAGCTAACTTGACCGGCATTCGAAAGAAATCCCCTTTCATAGCGATTTTCTTGCGACAGTTAGAAATCGGCAAACATTCTTACCGCGGGTAAGTCATCCTCTTTACGACACAATCTTTTCTCTTAGCTTTGATAAACGAGTAAAGAGAATTCGTGACGGGAGGCAAATAATGTCTGGGGAAACGTTAACGTACAAAGTAGAGGCAGCGCTCGTCCGTCCGAATCCGATCGATTCGCTTTGCGAGCAGCACGGACGGCGCGCGCTTAATAGCGTTATTATTTATCGCGCTTTCGACGAAACCAGACCCGAACAGAAGGATATTCCCACAGCTAATATGAATATATTCAATTTAGAAGAGAACGGTGTAGGTGGACGTCGACGGCGCCGCGTCGAGCGATCGTTTGTTCCGCGCACACGCTGTGATCTCTGCTTGTGTTTGCCTAGTACGGTGCAAATTATTCTCGCGTTCCAATGCAAAGGCACCGGCGTCCACAGAGGACCAATTACAACACCTAGCTTCCCTCGGAGTTAATCCTTTAGCCGGAACAATTATATTCTCGCGGTTCGATACAAGTACCGCTAGCGACGGTAACGTCCGAGCGCACTAATTAAAATGGATCCGTGCGTTCCGTCTATTGCGCTCGAGACACGACAGAGCGGGACGAATTTCCTTTAAAGAAGGAACTCCCTTTGACGGTCAAGTGGTCCTTTTTGCTACAATTGCTTCGTGCCCGACAGGATCTTTGATCGGACCGAGTATCAAACGGATACACGCCCGCAACGTTTTCCGCTCTCGTGTTCGTACCGAGTGTAATTGGCTGGCTGCATAGCATACGGAAGGGGAACGATGATTTGGCAAATACCTTCGATTCCACTTCTTCCGCGTGCATGCTCCGGAAAGCTTCGGCAAAGCGTATCGAGTGCAAATTGAGGCAGACAGTTGATTCGGGTCAAGTCTATGTGCGAGATAACCGGCACCGTCGCGTCGCCTCGGTCGTCGCTTGTTTCCCAATTAAACGAGCGAGCGCACCGTATTCGGGACCGAGTAGGAACCGTCCCATAGAACGCGATGCAAGCGTGTCACCTGCGGACGCGCGTTCCATGCATGCGAATACGACAGACTCCGACTGGGATCCGTACGACCGTACGCAAATTGTATAGACAGATCATTCCTATTAATTTCCTCGGGTTTATCAAGGCGAACGATATCGTACGAGTCCCGTTACGATGCAGTCCGATATAATGCGGCGATAGTTGCCGCCGCGTCGCGAATCAAATGCTTACAATTGATAACGACGTACGCGCGCGATCCATGGATCTCATGGTTCGGAGCCGTAGGTCGCACGAATTAGAAACGACTTGTGGCACCTCGTGCAATCAGCAGAGCCCCCCTTACGCGTCGAAGCCTCTCGATGTATCGCCCGAAGGGCTCCCGCGGAGAGTTTCCCGTTTAATTAAACTTCTGATTGGTGAACGCAACGTAATGACCACGAGCAATTGGTAGCCGCCTGAAGGGATTGCGTACTTTTCGAAAGCTCGAGTAGAGGGTAAACTTGGCGGAGGGTCAGTTCTGTGCTCGGAGGTCGCGGGATTCTGATTAAATCTTAAGAGCCCTTTTCATCTGCTTTTCGTTTCCCTAAATAGGCCTCCATTTCGCTCGAGGAATTGTTTTTTTTTTCTTTTTTTAATGAGGGTCTACTCTTACCTGGATTCCATTGGGATCTCCGATGTATAAACCGTTGCGTTAATCTCCTAATGAGCGGTCGGCGTTGGCCAGTTCGCGGGAGAAAAAAAAAGAGTAATCAATTTTCAATCGCATCGCAGCTGAACCGCACAGCAACTCGGGCGTAATGCGATACGTGCGAGTATATTCGAAGTCTAATTAAACTTCCGATAGGTCCGACCAACTCTATGCCGCATAACGAAGAACGAGAGATGCTGGCTAACCGCGGGAGGATCGTTAATTTATTACGGGACTGCGAGAGAGTCAAGTTCGTCAGAAAGTATACTGCGTGCAATTATACCGACCGCCATGCCAAGTCCGCAATTGGTTCAAATGAACGCTGCACGGAATGACGCGGTGGAATAATGGTCTCTGTCGTGGACCGGAAGCCAGAGGAAAGATTTCAATTATCGCGAGATACGTTTGCCACCACTCATCGAGCACTCGATTATTCCTGGCTGGTAATTTGATCAACGCCCTGGACGATGGTTGCTCTCGGTTGCACTTGCTTGCTCTCCGGCTGTTCCCTTATCGCGGCGATGGAATAAAAGATGGGTTAGCGAGGGAAACTCGTCGACCCGCTTTAGCCAACTACAAATTCCCATCTGAACTTTGGCTAAGAAGGGAGATAAAGAATAGGAAGGCGACGAGGAGAGCTTTCGTATTCCTTTTGCCCTGCTTTCGCTCTTGTTTTTTTTCGTACCCTTGCGGATTTATATGTGGACGGACCATTTATAAAAAGCGCACGGATGTTCCGATCAATCACCCGGTCTGACCGATATTGGACGAACCGCGGCGGGCGCTAGCATCAATCTTTGATTATCCATCCTTCGACGCTTCGCTAATCTTGCTTGTCGTCGCATCGGTTCTCTTTGTCCGTGACGCGCGGAGATAGGTGCGTCGCGTCAGAAAAACTGATCTCAACGAGGCCCCCGTTACCCTAGCGACGTCTGAGAACCGTTTCTGATTCCGCTCGACGAGCTCGATCGGACTTTGAGCTTGACAATTTCGTCGCGGGGCGAGTCGCGGTAATTAGCTATCTAGTAACGCATAGTTGCAGCTCGTCAGCTCGATCTCGTGAGATTACTAATTTGTCACGATGATGTATCGCGATGGCGTAATTAGAAGTTGTCACCTCATGAATTACAACGGCGTACCAGCGATTCTTGGCTTAAGCGCGCCATCCGTACACGCTCGCTCGCTCTTGTACATCCCTTAGAGTGTCGCGCAATCGGGCTATTACGTCCATTCGTTACATCGAAATTCTATTCAGCTTAATTTCGTGTTACATTTTCGCAGTTGGAAACAATAGCGTCCCCTGACGTTACTGCATCGTCATTGCAACGAAACGCGGAACCCCAGGATTGTACCCGATGCTTCTCACAGAAGAGCCACCTTATTAAGCGGTTTTGCGAGCGTAATTCGCTTAATGCTAAATATGACGGAGAAAATAGAGAAACGGGACGAAACATCTGTACACGTTGGAACCGTCGCCTCCAACTGTACGCGCATCCGGATTATTATTGATCGCCCGTGACTATCCCGAAACTCGTTAAGATCGACTCTAATTACTGCTCCCACGATTTACGCGGACAACGCGTGCCTTAGACCCTGTAATCCCCGGCTAAGACTGCGCTCTTGCCGCCACGGGGATTATTAAAGAATTACCTTTGGTCGAACGACTACTAAAAAGAGATAAGTAGGGGACAAAAGGTTCACGGCGAGAGACGATCACCGACCTTTAAAATTGCATCCGAATCTCTTGGCCGCTAAGGGGAGCAATCGTTAACGAATCGTCTAGTTTTAACGAACCCCTAACTGTTTCTAGCTGCGAGGCCTGGCCGGTACTCGGAGCGAGATTGTAATGACGAAAGTGAGTCAGCACGTTCCGAAGGAGCCGTCTCGCTCTTCACGCTCCTACGATCTTGTTTCACTTGGACGTCTGCTGAATCGAACGATATCGATTTGTGGGGAAAACCGCGGGACAATAGACGGCTGACGAGATTCGAGAAAGTCCTGCGCGTGTGCAACGCGGGTTCGACGTGCTGATCTTAATAAAGACCGCGATCGGAGTGCGTGTAGTCCATGGACGTGTAGTGCCGCCTTCGAAACAAGGAACATTATAAATCTTCGTTACGACTCGCGTCACGAAGGTGTTGGGTGAAGAGCCATTCGATAGGGGGGTATAGAGAATTCGTGCGAAGGGTCGAGACACTGGTTTCGCATCACACTAGTGCAGGACGAGCATCCCCAAGCGATAAAACGAGAAATATACTGCCCAATTATACCTTAAAGAAATAGCCAATAAAATCAGCGTGCTACGTCTTTCCTTGTACTACGAGCTACGTAACGCATAGACGACGACGTCTCACCGAAAATTCTTCGACGAATATCGTTTGCGAACTGTTCGTTGGTCGAGGGTGCATCGTAGGAATCTTCAAATGCGAGCATCTTGAACGTTTAGACGAGAACGGTGAATACCGGGCAAACACGAGTTTCCTCGTTACGATTCGAAACGCTGCGGAGCGTGGAGGGAAAAGAATGACCCCCACGCAATGCCATGAAATCTTCCTCCCTGATCCTCATTCCTCGTCCCTTTGACTCGAACCTCGGCGGAATTCTTAAAAAGCTCGGCTCACCGGGTTCGCGCACTGATTCGGGAACCGTGATCTTTTGTGCGGCGCGCATAGCGAAAGATTTAGCCGTCGGAGCGAGAGCCCGATAGTTTAAAGGATGCCGCTTATCGAAATTGATCTTCCACGTACAATTATTTCCCCATTGTCCTGTGAAGGAAAATTCGCGGAGCATCGTTGAATCGCGGTGAAAGTGCTAGAATACAGCCAGGTCAGTATTTCAAAGCGGAGCTTTTTCTCAACGGGCACGGATGATGTTTTCGCAACGTACACCGGATGGTCGAGCGGCAACTTTGGAAGCACAGTGGTCTCTGCTAGAGCTGCCTTCCAAGTGTATACGTACACAGTACTTGTGTAGAAACGTGCGTTACAGACGAAAAGCCTCGTTTCGCTGTTCTCCGGCCGTGTCCCTGAAACATGGACGGGAGGCCGAAAGCTCTCCACACTTGGCGTCGCGACGCGACGATCCGTGGCGTGCGTGTGAATGCTCTTAAAGCGTACACCGCGTCGAGGACACGCCAACATCCATCGGTCCCGTTCCTGCTGTATTTGTACAGCCGCGCTTGTCATTTCCATTTTGCTACGTCGCTCGACAATGGGATTACCCCTCTCGCGACGCTTTCACCGCGTATCCGTTTTACTTAGCCGACTCGCGGGAAAATGTTCTCCACCGGCCGAAGCACGCTCTCCGCGCCAATCTTGTTTGCTCCTCTATACGAGAAAACGAGCCGGTAGGCATCGAATCGTCTCGGTGAGCGAAGGCCGACGGATTATCAGCGCGGTGATACCGGCGATCGTGATTGAATTCTTAATCGCGTGATCGGACAACTCCCGTCCCACTATTTTATCATCCATTAATATATGGCTGACTATATTATTGTTGGTCGACGAATTAACGCCAGGCTTCTAATAGAATGAACTTACTCCACGATGACACGGCTTTGTAGCCACTTGCATATTAATCCGCTCGTGACGCTTGGTCCAACCTAAATATCTTGATTTGCATGAATGGAAGTGGATCTCTCATCGAAATTCAATTTAGGTCAGACGATCCGGAGCCTCGCGGCGAACGTATGCGTATGTGTATCGGCCGCCTTAAAGCTCGTCTAATTATTTTACAGTTCACTTTGATTCCGAAAGCTGTCCCCAGTATTTGCAGACCCCTCGTAAAATAGTTTCCCTTTAAAGCGTAGCGAATAATACACGGAAAAGATAGATTCGGTGCGGATAATTCAGATCACGTTTCCGTGATTTTGAAAGATGCCGGGTCGGATATTATGCAAGTACGTGAGCAGCCCGATACACGTGCACCCTCGGGCCGGCATTTCTATAGGATTGAATACGTCGAGCGTATTTACACGCGTAACGAACGATTATCTTCCGGCAAGAGAATATTAACGAAGCGGCGCGACGTCGCGCTAGAGCGCACCGTTTTGTCCCTTTTTCTCGTAAATCAACACCTTCGTTTCATCGTGTACTCAAAGGAAGCTGGCTTCTCGCTATTTGTACAGCGTTCGAGGGAAACGCCATTGTCTCGTTCATAAACAGTGCAAATATTTACCGTTGCATCGCGGGAGCGCGTGCATTTTCAGAAATCGCCGCCACGGATATGTATCTTCCGCTTGAGAATTTATCTCGTATCCGTTTCCAGGTGTTTGCTTAATAGGACCTACCGTGAACGGTGCCACGGCTGACCCTATGGATCCTTTTCGCGAGAGAGGCGCAAGATCACTCGCGTATCGCTCTGCCGCGAATTCGCGCTGCGGTCGATTAATTAATTACGTAGATACGGTTTTTTTTTTATTTTTCACCGATAAGAAGAACGAACGTGAAGACTGGAGCTGACCGAATCGGGCGACAGGAGTAGCGGATGAGGAAGATGATACGCGGAAACGACCGCGTACGTATATACGATCGTATCCTTCCTGTGGATCTCCTCTCCTGCTATATATTCCAATTCGATAGACACGTTTTTCCTATGGGTGATAGGAAAACGGCTGACTCTATCGGTAGCCGGCTCTTGGATTACCTGCACGCTCGGATAACGACGCGACAGGGGTAGAGTCGAGCAAGTATTTTCTATGAATATCCTCCACGCTGATCCTTGAAATATCGACTCCATCCACGGTCGTCCTTCTCGCGCCTCCTAAACGATGGACGGAAACGATGCCAGGCGAGAAAAGAATTGCGAGCGCAACTTGGACGATTTACGAACGAGCCAGCGATATCATCCACCGGCGACGAACAAAATTCGCGGAACCCGTTACGATAACGATCGCGTGGACACGTAGCCGGTAAGCTTGTAGAACCGTCCGACGCTTGTACACTGTCGACGATTAACGCTGCTCTATCTCGGAACGAATTTCGAGCTCCGCAGTCGCAACATTCGATATCGAGTCTCGCTTTTATCCCTTTAAGATGCAATTCATAAATTGCAACGCGCCAGGAATGCTTCGCGAGACCGTAGTTACAGTTTTCGCGTGAATCGTTCGCGAGATAAAAGTTGTCGTAGTCGATGATCGGGGATAGCTACGATCTTGATCGGCCGCGTGCGGAGGGCTGATACGTAAAAACTCTTAACCACGGTAAACACATAAATATCGTTCCAACATTTTTATTTCTTCGTTGTTTATCATAATTCAGTACATTTGCCAACATCCGTGCACATAATATTTTACTCACACCCTGGATGCTTGCGCGTAGCAAACTATTTCTCTTTGTTACGTTTGAATTCTCTCGTTGAGTGCGCTTCGACAGTGATGCAATACCATTGAAATGTCTTCCTACATAGATGAATTCTTCGCTTTCATGATTTTTTTTGCTTGCTGCAGAAACTGTTCTTCGATAGACCATCAGCAAATCGGACGAATAGTGTCAGAGATTCCGTTACCGTTTTCCCCTTCTTCCCGACCGGCTCGGATTAGCGAGCCAATCGTGTTTAACGAGTCCCGAGCGAGCTATAAGAATCGAGATTTGTCCAATTTGAAGGGCAATACGCAGCCGACCCGACGCAACGTTAGCCGGACAACGGCTATATTAATAACGCATACGCATCCTCCCATTTACAGAGGTAATACGAAAAGTGGATTCGGAAGTTGGAGGTAACCGAGTCTACTTCCGTAAAAGTTCCGCAAGCACTCGATTCGCTCTGGGATTCGTTGCTTCCAGAGATGCAACCATCGTACCTGCTTGAATTTCTTTCAACGACTCTTCTCAGACTCCGTGGAAAATCCGGTCGCGTTGCTGCAGCTTTTTCTAGCTTAAAAACAACGTTGGCCAGTTATAAAAGCTGCGTTAAAGTTGCACGACCCTCCTTCCGCGATTTTTTTATTCTCCGTCGTAGCGGCGGTTCATCGAAATTACCGCCTCGCGAATCGTTCCCCGCGCAGAGCATGAAATTTCTGTTCTGACCGCTGGAAATTCGCGGGCGATACGCAAAGGTGGCACTGACAAACGAAGAAATCCCGACAAGTTGGCGTTCATTCTATGGAAATCTGTTTCGAGATCTCCTTAAAGAGCGACGCCCCGCCGCTGGATCGTTCCCTTTAATAGCATTGCCGTCCTTAATTGCCTACGTACGCCAAGCAACGAAACAAAAATACATTGTTTGCGAAACTATGAGCCGCTTCGAGCGTGTTAAACGGTGTAATCTGCCCTATAATACCCAATTACCATGCATTATCTTGCTACGCGAGCCGCGCTCAACCACGTCTCACGTACAAATGGACGGAATTATTATTAAAGCTGTCCCTAGCATACCGTGCATTCCAAGGGACGACCCGATATATCGTCGAGCGCCTGCCCAGTACCTTCGCTAGCTTTATTCCCGTTCGATGTGCCGTTCGTTCCGAAAACGAAATTCCCTTCTTATTCAGGCGTAAAGGGAACGATGTTGAAACTACATCGAAAAATTCTCGTAAATCCCAATCGGAGCACATGGAAAACGAGAGATCGATAGTCAGACACTCTTCGTGCGCACGCGACGCGAAGGACAATTCGTCGGTAATGAGCGAGTCAGCCGTTTCGCAGGATGTTCACGTTTTCGTCGTTCAAAGTCAAATCATTCCTCCGATTCACTATCGCCGATTAGGGAAAGAGGCAGAAAAACGGGAGACGTTCGTCAAGCGTTTCCGAGGCACGTACAAATTTAGCTTTCCATCGCTGAAACAACTTTCTCGTTTCCGCATTTTACCCGTCCGGTGTACTTAACGGCCGCCTTTGTACGCGTTCGTCGAAGCTACCTCCGTTTTCTTCGTTCTGGGAGAAAACGGAGAATGGGAAGCAACGATTTATCGTCGGGCTGTATTATGTATATCGCGCAGCAGCAGAGTTCGCCTGTTTACTCGATAATTGCGCGATTAACGCCTGAAGAAGCAATTGCCTCTACCGTGCGTGCTTTATAGAGAACTCGTCGAAGCGGGCTGCGCCGAAGCTACACGGCTTTCCTTTAGCGCCGCGAACAACAGTTGCTTCATCGTAGGTATGTAATGTCTATTGAAAAGTTCGAGCAGTAACGAGATAGCCGAGCAATACTCCCAGCTCTCATCGCTGGGGGGTGGCCGATAGATAGTGGCGCAGTTTGAAACGCTGTCCACATAGCGAACAAGTGCGTGTCCCGTTCCAGAATTGTATTACGTATACACAGCAGCGAGTGAATTGATCAGGGAGAGTGCGATAGAATTGGTACGCGCTGCCGACTCCGCTCGGACTAAACTTATCAGCTATTCAAAGTCTTGCGATATTAAGAAAAGGAAATTGTTCTCTATGCATATATGAGAGAACTCTTAAACTCGAGGCTGCTCGTAAAACTTGACAAGATGAGATGCGTATCGCACGGAGAGCGTTACGTTTCCCTACCCAACTCTCGTTTCATGCACAACTCTCGGGGAAATTTCCCGGGTAAGTGAAAAATGATGGTGAAACCCGCCTGAAGGAGAGGGAGAGCCCTTTAAATAGCCGGGTCGATAAGAAGCATTCTTACCGGTAGTTTTAAACTTCGTCCCCGCTGGCGTTCTTTCTTGCGCATCTAATTAGTTACAATGCTCGACGAATTTAATATTCCCTATGCATAAATTGAGCCATCGACTTCGTTTAAAGATGTCGCCGATCTTGGCGACGAAAGCTGCAGAACAGCCCAAGGTTTTCTTTTTTGGCGAAAAAGAACGGGGCACAAACGTCGAAAGGAAATCGATAAATTGATAAGCGAATTTGGTGGAACATGGAACGGGATCAAACGACCGCGCAACAAAAAGATTCAGCCCGCCGCGCCGCGCCGCCTCGTCTCACGTTCGATTAAACATTTTTAATTGCTTTCGACCGATCAGCGAGTCGAGCCAACGCTGAAGTTAAGTACCTTCATCGTCCAATTTTGCCTCGCGCCGCTAACCAAAAAAATCCTACCCCTATCCGCGCCGTCCCTCTGCCTCGCCGACTTTGCGCATCTCTTGCCTTCGCACCGGTAGATTACTGGAGCTAATCCAGCATGACCGACCAAACTCTGATTGACTTTTCGTCCTATCGACTGGCCTGCAATTCTTTCCGAGCCCAATCTATCTACGATTCGCGTTCCCCGTCACGGTAAAATGGAAAGGGCCACTGCCCCTTTAACGAAGAAGCGAACTGTCGTGTCCACTTGGACGTTAATTAACGGCAATTACGACGTTCATCCGGTTGGCGCGCGGCTAGCCGACGCCGCGAGGAATCTGCTGCGCGAAAATTTCAACGAAACGCCTGGAGGTTATCGTTTAACAGGGGTTTCGCTGCATTCGACGACGATAAGTAGTGAAAACCAAGGAAAGAGAGGCAAAGGTGGAAAACTACGAAGGATAATCTGAAAGTCTCGCTTGACCCCCGCAAACTAAAGATTTCAAGGGTCACTCGGCAACAGCCAAGTGGTCCCTGTATTAACGCAAAGCTGACAGGTGTGTCTGCCGAGGAAAAAGGCCAAGGCAGGGAAAGAACGTTGGCGGCGTGGAACTAAAGCGAAAGAGCAGAAAAGGAGGCCTGTAGCACCTCTACAAAGTCGTCGAGAACACGGAAGACGGGTCGATGCGTGGCTGTGAGCGCGCGGCCTCGTCGTCGGCGTAGTGCGCTTATTAATGATAATGAAGCGGTACAATCCGCGGTGCTCTGCCGAATAATAGAAATAATCATTGAACAATTTGTCCAAGAACCTGTATGTGGATCGTTCGGCATTATCATGCCACGCGCAATTTGGGGAATAATTAATCCCGTACGGTCGGGAACGGATCGTTAAAAGGGTAGGTCGATCAGCTTGCACGGTTCATTCACGGCAGAGCTTTAACGTTAGGCTTTTCATTAAAGCGCGTGATCGATGGGGGCTCGTCGCGCTGCGATATTATTTTGAGTAGGCGCGCGCCTAGTTCAGAAGCTCGGGGCAGGCGCACCATTATCCCGTCGGTCTTTTATCGCTAACCCGTCTTTCCTACTCGAACCCTTTTGTTCCCGCGCGCTGTCGATGCTAATGGAAAGCACTTTTAACCGATGCTAATGGAAGCGTAGCACCGGGTTACTCCTCCCGCTGTGGACCTTCGATTCGGGATCGCTGTGAAAAATTATCTCGTTACCGTCGCATCGGCATGGCGTGGCGGACAGTTTTCAAGGTATGACGGAGAATCGAGGGGACGAGCTCCGGGATTCACCGCCGTAATACGATTCGTGCGGATACGAGCAGTATAACGTTTTTTAATATTTCATTAAATCACTTCAAAGCATCCTGTGCGCAAGTAGCCGCGCAAGGATTAGAGGAAGCCCGATCCCGCAAGAGGGGCGATCGTGCTCGCTCGGTTGACGAGCATTAAAAGGATGGCTGAACGAGGTCATCGCTGCATGTCAGCCTTTACGCCACATCGGTCTTTGTCACGACGAATTTTCGTGTAGCTCGTATCCTCGCTCCCATCCTTACCGCCTCGCACAACGCAGCTCGCATCATCCTATTCCCTTTGAGAATTCGTCCTGGTCTTATCTTAACGTCGCGCCGCAAACATTTGCCCCGCGAGGATATCTGCTCGAGCGCCGTTCGCTATTGCCGTAAAAAACATTCATAGTCCCGCAAACATTCCATCGTTGAACAAACCTCGAAGCTATAGTCGGTGACACTCGCGCTTGCCCAAGGCATAAAGCGCGGAGAAATCTTTATCCGGGAGGATTCTCCGCGGGTAATCGAGCGTATGATTTATCGCGACCAAAGGGTCTACTCTCATTTCCGGGACTGCCTAAGCCTTCCCGAACCCTCTGCGTGTCTGTTCGACTCTCCTATGCCAACGACCACGCTCCCCCGTTTGATATCAAAGATTCCACTTGCGTGGTACACTCTACAAACTCGGTCGGGTATCCCTATCCGTGACACGCTTGTTCATCGCGGTTTTCAATCGGCCTACGACTTTTCCGGCAGTCTCTATCGAAACGTTATCCCGAAGATTTTACCGTTCGGCTCGCCACCGTAAAACAGCCACGGATTCTGTAAATCCGTGAGGCGGCAGTGAGTTATCGCCGTGCCTCGATCAAAACTGTGAAACTACCAGTTTCGAGGCGAGCACGTTAAATCTTTCATTCGGAGCTCTTTCGATTCCATCGACCGCTATTTCATGGGAAACAGTTCCGTTGTGCGAATGCAGTTTTCTCACGGTTAGCGTTAACAATAAGTATGCATACGCGTCGGGGAGATTTGATTTGGTTTCGTCTGCGAGCTAAGGGAATGGCTCGTACGAGACGTTCGCTCGCGCTTCGCCTTCTTGCTCAGCGGTTGATTCAGGGAAAGTCGACACCCCATTAGAAAAGTGCAGCACGTCGAGATTCCACTCTCTTAAAATCTGGCCTCTTCTGAACAAGACGGAATCACCTTCACCTCTATCCAGTTTCATTTCTTTCCACCACGCGATCCCTTCCTACCACCTTTCTTATTAGAAACAGCACCCGGAAGAGGAATCTTTGCCAGGCAGGGAAACAGTTAGTGGTCCCGGGGCGAGGCTCGGAGACAACCGGAACTCCTGTTCGCGAACGAATGATTATTTTCCGTGTCTCGCCACGAACGATGTCGCTAATTAACGTGCATTGCACTGTTAATCGCAGTGCGCGAAAGTTAGCGAAACGACGTCGCCGTGGTGGGACGATCGCGCGATGCGGCGGTTCCTCGTTGACCCGGAAAGGTATAACGGCAGGTGGACTTCGGTCCAATTGCAGCGACCAAGGATTGGTAATTGAAGCCGGGAAACCCCGTAATCGGATTACGGTTTGGGAGAACAGTAATCGGAAGTCTCGAACAATGAAATTTCTCCCGTAACTCGTACGTTCCTGGCAATGCTCCAGAATACCGCGGGCACGCCCTCCGTGTACAACGTACGGTGTTTTGTGTACGAACTTGGGGAACGTGGCTGATACTCCATCGGAGACGGCCCGCGATCGGCGAGGGTGCTTCAAAATTGCGGAACGTCTCTTCCCTTTCGTTTGTCGTCTACACAGCTCTGTAGCAGGGCCTCGGTAAGATTGTTCATTTCGATTTATTAGGTTCGGATCGGGCAGCGTCGGATAAGGAATTCCAGCGTGTAAATCTGCGGAAATCCCGGCACGGTTCCAGTGGCCTCGGTTAGTCGACAGGAGCCGGCTCCCGCGGGTAGAGGTATGTTTACCTAGCGGGTGGCTCTCGTTGAATCCAACCGCGAGCAAGCAGAAGACGAGATCTTACCTTCAATCGGGGGGATTATTCGGGTCCGGGGGTTGGCCGATCGCCAAAAATGCTAATGCTAAGCCCCTTCCGCCGCGACCGTGCTTGACGATTCACTTCTCCGCTTCTTCGGCTAGCCTTTTCCTCCTCGTCGATTCGACGGCGCGTCTAACAACGAACAGGAGTGAACGAGGCAGAAGTGGTAGGGCCGAGGCGGGGGTGGAAAAGCACGAACGCATTCGGGAACTTTATCCATTCGACCGTTTGCATGATAAAAGCGGCGTTCCCATCGCGTTAATTATACCGTGGAATGCCGCGTCTGCAAGGATCGCCGACGATACACCGAACTCGCCAGCACATTAGCGTGATCGATATCGCGGTTGGACACAATCGAACGCGCCGCTTTGCGTTCCTCGTTTCGACCGCCGGCGCTGCAATGCTTTGGGATAATGATAATTATCCCGTCGCGCGTGAAATTTCAAAAATGTCCTGTCTCGTGCGTCTATCACGCGCGGACGCGTTGCTACTAAAAATGGGGAACCGTTCACGGAAACGGAAGCCTAAATTACTGTTTCCCTATCGTCGATATAGAATAATTCGCGGACTTGCAAGTAGATGAGTAATAAAGATCGGCAGATGCGAGGAAGCGGCAGTATCGCGGGGTACTCGCGATCCAGGGTTGCTTCACGATCGGAAAGTTCGCGAGACATGCTTCCACCGAAGAGACGAGTATCGCGAAAGTTAAATGAGCACAAGTTAGGCTGCGAACAGGCGATAAGCTCGGCATGCTTCCTGTACCGCGTTGCATCGTCGACGATGAGCTGTTGCGTGTGAATCTTCGACGAACGAAGATGAGCAAAAAGTAAATTAGTACGTCCAAACCGAAAAAAAAGCCTACTTGCCGGGGGTCCAATTCTGTTTCGATTCCACCTCGATTTCCTCGAAAGCTACTGGAAATGGGGTTTCTGGTGCCGTACATGGATTGCTTAGCATTTGCACCCGAGAACCGTAATCGGTTTCGCTCTGCCGATCTCCATGCGGAAAGGAGTTTTTATGCATTCGTTGTTTGCTCTACGTACGTAATTGCGAAACAAAAGAAAATTGATCGCACGACATCATGTTTAATTCCTACTGTTATAAATACTGTTCGCCATTCATCTATCTTTGCGCCATGGAGATACGTATGATGCTGGTTTGCTTTATCGGATAAAACTGAGGAAAAAATACATATGAGCTTTGTTCGCCCAACCACCATAGCAGCTTTCGAACGTATCGTTTCCCAAGCCCTTTCATAAATCCCTCGATATTTTTTAATTAACAAGAGAAGTCGGCCGTGCGTGATTCGACTCTCTTTATGCGATCGCGACTTCGAGAGCACACTCTTTAGCATCGCGAGTGACGTTTCTCTTTAAAAAAAAGGATCCTATAGGGGTTTCGGAGTTTTCTAAAGATCGTTCGAGTGGCGCAGTTTCCCGGCGAGTCCGGTAGCTCTCTTTTACCCGACTCCGTTTATCCGGCGCAAACTGAAACGAAAGTTTATTCGTCCAAGATTCTATTTATTCGTCCACAAAGATGGAATGTTTCGTCCGATACGGTTTCGCGGAACCCACGGCTGGCTATAAGAGAAAACCGTGCTTATCGGGGAATAATAACTGGCTTAATTTCAACAGAGGAAATTAGTAGCGCGTTCGTTCTAAGGTATGCAGCAGCTGTACGGGATTCTTCTCCTCGGGATAATCTAGCGAATCGTAGAAGGGGCGAGGCAGCTTCCTCCACTGCCCTGAGGTATATTCTTTTTTTCTCGTACGAAAGGGTTGCTTCGCGCATTCGACTTGTAACTTGTAATCCATTCGCTTACTTCGGCACCGGGCTGTATCGATCCATGCTGCGCGTTCCAGCGCGCATTCGTACACGAGACGGAAATGCGTCATTTGTGCGTGTGCATGCAGAAGAGTGATTGGTTACGACAATAAAATATACGTGGCGCAATCAACGTATCATAAATGCTACGCAAAATCAGGACCATTCGCGATTGTGCCGTTCATAATCGGACGGAATACCCGTTCTCTAATCGAGTCGCGAAACAGATTTGTGAACCTGCGAAACCAATTTTATTTGCACGCTCTAGTCAGGTATTGCAATACCTCTGAAAATTTGCATGGCAGCTTTACTGCCAAGCTGCCCGCGCGGACAACCTGACGATTGTTCATAGCCGAAACGATGCTCACCGAATACGCGCTTCAAAGCGTACAACAGACTCTGCGGACTAGTTACTGCAACGAGCCTCAAATGAGATCCGATCGTCATAAGAATCCGCGATGCGCGAACGCGCGAGGTGTAGAGAACCGGAAGGTGTCGCGACATATTTTGCATCGTCGCGCAAATCGGACCGTACTCCGCGTACGTATTCGCGGCCGCGTTCGATGGAAACTTATTTACGGAGGCTGGGAGAGCGCATTTGTGTTTCCAGTTAAGTTCTCCGCGAGACTTTCTCGTCCGCGGAACGCTCTTTTTTATCGATGCCCGCATAGATGGAATTACGATGGCCGACTAATTAAAGAGGAGCTGCCTTCAATATTTTTCTTGCAAAAAGTTGCTTCGGATTGCACTCGCATACGCGCTATCATCCGAGAAAAACGAACTTGCTCGTGAATCCCTATCGCCACGGTTGTCGATGGAAGTTTCCGAGCTTGCAGGAAGTTTGTGCGTCCTTTAGCAGCGAGCGGCGCGTAATCGGTTCATCTACCGCGTAAACTTGGGAGAATTTGTCGAATCGTATGAGCGATGCAATTACCGGAGATTGAAATTGCTGGCGAAATTGTCGCGTCGGTGGGTGAACAACGGAACGAGCTGCTCCACGGTTATCCTTGACTCGCATCCGATATCCTAGGACTCGCATTCTTAGGTGGACAATTGAAAGCGACGCTAACATTTTATGCGGTCATTTATTTCTGTGCTTTATAGTCGACAGCGTGATAACGTTAAACGCACGTTTACGGGTAACATAGAATTAACAATAGCATTGATAACTTTTCGTTTTTCCCACGAATAACAAATATTTGGCTGATCAGGCCAATTTGTGAGCGCCACCGTAAGTACCGCCAGAGTGATCGTTCCCACCATAATTGTGAACCTCGGCGAAGAAACCGGCATGGGGATGCGAATGATACTTGACGCTTCTCACGTTACCACCGGGCTCGTGGATATGGTACTCCCCTTCGACTTCCTTCCCTGAAATTCGCAAACGCTTTTGTCAATCGCGACGCGATCGATGAGAGCTCGAGAAACCTCGGATCCCTACCGTCGCGGTGTTCCTTTTGCCCATGATGGTCCTTCGTGTGCTTGTCGTCCACGCCATAGGCGAACTTGTATTTGGGATGAGCCCTGTAATCGTGGTGATGATGTCCGTGCTTGTCCTTCCACGAGATCTCCTCGTGATGGCCTTCCACGGGGCCGGAAAAGTGATGAAAGGAGTACGCGTGGCCGTGGATACCGCCGTGCCCGGCTCTGTCCACGCTACCGACGTCCTCGTCATCTGGAATCAATTACCGATACGGTTTTCAAAACTCCGTCCGGTTCCTTGGGGGATCCGTAATCGATACCTTCTTGATAGAGTTTCGGATAAGCTTTAGCAACGGCGACCGAGATGAGTGCGAAAACGAGCAACTTCTGCAAGCAAAACAGAGGGAAGTGCGAATTTTCAATGGGACAATTGACAATTGGTACTTCGTACCTGCGCCAACATCGCGGCTTGCCTTTCGAAGAATCACCAATGAACTGCTTTCGGCGCGGCGAGTAGGCTGTTTTATAGGATCCCTCGGCGTTCGGAAGCAAAAACTCGTTAAAGCATTAATTTGTTTGTCATAGCTTGCCGGTAATCCCGATAGAGAGAGAGAGAGAAAGAGGGGGAGGTAAAATAGATTATGCTGCTCGCTGGACCGAAAGTTGATCATTGTCGTTGTGATAGCTTTAGTTTTCGTTACAGCCAGACACGGACTGGCATGGGCATTGAACTGTGATGTAAAGGGTTGACAAAAATGGCTTGCAAAATATTCGCCGTGCCAAGTAGCTCATACTTCCTGCTTCAAAATACCTTTCGAACGCAAATGAGCAAGTTTTTCTCGCCAAGGCGCATAGCACCGTCGAGACGCATCGAACTAGATTTACCCGACCACGTCGCAAACAGCAACTTCTTTTCTTTTAATTTTCACCTTGCATTCGCAATTATCCACGTGTACATTCAAACACGTTGAATTATAGAGCTGCAATTATTCTCACGTTGACCCCACTGTATTCCATTAAAGAAACCGTCCAATCATATATTCGATCGGCAACGTAAATTGGACGGCCGAGATTAATGAGCAATAAATAGCGTGTTTTCGACGATGGAGCGCACGAGTGTCAATATGTCGCTTGAATAGCCGCATCGCGACGTGGCAATACAGTTTATTGTTGAATTTATTGCATTTCCGCGTACCACTCACTCGCATGATACATTTATTCCAGGCTGAATTGTAATCTATCGATCCAATGGTAAGTCAAATACCCCGTTTCTCTCTCTCTCTCTCTCTCTCGCCATCTTCCACCCTGCGGGTTCCCGTCTCTTTCATTCAATAAATATCACCAAGGTTTTCGAGCAACGAATAACCAAATATTTTTGCTGAATTACCCCGGACGGAATAATAAGAAATTCATTTCCGAGCTCGAAATAATGAATCGCTTAGTATTAAGAATGACATTGTCGCAAACGAAGTTTTTCCATGAACTGAGAGTCGTATTGCTTGAATCGCAAGCGATGCAACCACGGGGTTGATCAGCAATTAGGTGAAGCGGAGGGAACCAATAAAATAAGCCTTCTATTACCAAGTTGTATTTTTATTTTAACATCGCTTTAATTAAAAGTACTGTACATATTTTTGAGAAAAAGAAGCCTCTCGCGCATTGGTACGTCTAAAGAAAGAGTCGAACAGTAAATCGAACCGTCCAACAACAAGTCGCTTCGCTGTTGTAACAATAACTTTGCGACGCACAACCATCTGAGTTTTGCCCAGAGCTGTTTCATTTGCAGAATAACGTCGGTTTAACGGCCATGTCGTAAAACGGCCGCGGACAGGGTGCCGTGAGTGCATCAATTAACGAGTCGTTAACGGCACGAGCGGATACAGGTGCCGTCCACGTTCCCTCGAAGGAAACCATTCCTGACTCCACGTCGGATCTAAGAAGCGACAGCGATAGCGAGTTTATTATCACGTGAATAGCATCCGTGCGGATGAATTGTCTCTCGAGGTCTTACGTTTTAAGAACGGGCGAGCTGTACAGAACGAGCGGATTGATGGGCGGCGGTTTGAGAAGGACGACGTCGACGCCCGAGGATCGTAGCTCACTTTTCAATGCCTCCGCGGCTCCTTCCACGGCCTTTCTGGAAGCGGTGTACGCGACCAATCCGTGCGCGGATCTGCCGCCGTAGCTCTTAGCGGAATCGCCCAAAAGAACGATGCGGCCTGCGGAATAAATCATGCGTTGCAGCGAATTCGCGAACGATATCTTCCGGACTGTCTCGAAGCAATTTGTCGAAAACGAATGCGGACCTCTCTTTGCGCGCAGAAGAGGGATGAACATTCTGGCAGTCCTGAGCGGTGCGAGCAAGTTCTGTCGTAACATGGACTCCCACGCTGTACTCGGTTGTCTCTCTATAGCGCCGGCTAGGGCCAAACCGCCGGTGTGCACGACCGCCCAAAGGCCTGTAATTAAGTAAACTTGAAACTTCGCTGCACTTTTAGCGGTCGCTTTCGCCTCACGCGTCGGACATGGTAAAGATGGTAGCGTGGAATTCTCGCAGTAGCCGAGGAACGGGTTCATCAAGTTTGGCAATTGTTGAAGGAAATCTCTGATGGGAAGAATGAAAGGTCTTAGAACGGAGGGAAAAGGAATCTTGTGAAAATGAGAGGTAACGATTCTAGGGGGATCGCCGGGTGTGCATTAAATCGACAATCGTTTACCGTCTTCTCCAGCCGGAAGTTTCGCCCTAACTGCGTCCAGACAAGCGCGCAAACTGTCCTCCCTCGTCGAATCCAGTTCCAATGGCACGATTTGCCCGCGAGCACGTACTTCCAGATCCTGCGGCCTGCCTCGAACAGCGTCCGCGGGCTCCTCCTCCATTTCTTTCTGTCGCTCCGTCGCCCTTAAGATTTTCATCGACGGCGAACCGGCCGATGGATCCAGCAAGCCGGCAAACACCTGCCCAACGATTCGTTAAGCTTTTAACCGATTTCCACGGCGAGATAAGGATCGAATCATTTACCTTGTAGCCGTCTTCGTGAAGCGCAAGGGCGATTTGCAGACCGATGCAGGTATCGCAGCTGGTGACGAGTATGTAGCGTTTGTTGCGGCTCTCGTACTCATCAGTGGCGTTCCTCGATTGCCGCATCAGGTAGGCCAACAAGGCGGCGACTATCGAACAGAGAGCTAATATTTGTAGGGCCAAAATCGCCCCAGTTTCAACGTCCATGCCGCCGGCCAATATTCCGATCTGCGAAGCACAAGTTGCGAATTCGATTACGGCAGCAATCGAGCCGAGTCGCGTTCACCGTTCGGTTTCCGCGACGCGCCAGAACGGTCCCGCATCGTTCTTACGCTACCGCTCGCGTTGCTCAACATTCTTTGCAGCGCGGCAGAACTTGTATCGGCGGCAACGCATCCGGTGAGAGCACGCGCAATCGATACAAGTCCACCGCGAAACGTGATTTCGGCCACGAGTGCCATCGACAGCCGATCAATCAGCAATGACAGGCGCAAGGCATAGGACGTTCCGAACCAGGTCCAGTAACAGCAAAATTGCTGCGAAACTCTGCGGCCCGTGCAATACGAGCAAATAAACGAAGGAGCCATCGCCTCGCATCGCGGATCGAGATTTTTCACGCGAAAAGTGAAGGGTAATTGGAAAGCTTTCCGCTTGACGGGCCCGACACGCCTTTCTAAAATGTATCCGACGCGTTTGCCATCCATCGTCATTATCAATTCAAAATTCACCGCTGTTACAATTTGTACTCGAATCAACGCTATACTCGTGTGGTGGGCGAGCAGGCGAGAATACCCACGTCTCCGCACACAAGCGGGTCAGTGCGAGCGATTTGGATCGCGTGCGCGGCATCATCGCGGTTAACTTTCTCCGGAATGTTTGCAGCAAAAGAAAGCAAGCTGAAGAAAGGCAGCTGGCAAAGAAATTACGGACGTCTATCAGGATTCCGGCAAATATCGCAACCTTCATCTCTCGGCTCGCTCTTTTCGCCTAGCTGCGAAACCGCTGCTGTGGCTTCGCGTCTCGCTGAATCGCACGCCCACGCGAGATCACGCGGGTGTCGCAGTATTTTCATCGACACGGCAGATAAAACTCAAGGTTTTGCGAGAAAAACAAAGAAGAATGGTCATCCCATTTATTTTCCACGGGGATTTTCCGACGCGATATTAATGTCACTTGTGATTAAACACAAGCATCATTAATATTGATCATTCTCGAACATTCCCATGCAGCGGAACAAAGTAAAAAGGGAGTCGCGGTGGCATTTACTTTGCAAACTGGTCATTCGCCGAATCCGTAAAAGACTTTCCCCGTCGGGATAAAACTATAGCTGTAAGTAGAAACGAAGTTGTTCAGAGTTTTCCCCCCCGTTGCGAGTGCCTCCGGGCGATTTCGGACGAGCGGCTGAAATTCGCCTGCGCCGAGCAGCAACCGCTTATTACCATGCCAGACTAATAAGCAACCATGTCATCTCTATTAATCGCTACTGCTTCAGCGTCATGCGGCGTGTACCGAGAGTGGAATGTTGCGAGTTACACACAGATTACACGCGCGGGGAGAGTCTGTACACGAATATCGCTGAGGTCGGGGATCGGACCCGCGCCTAGCCACTTACTCTCCCGTCCGCGGCACACATGAGCGAGTCACGTTCAGCGCTCGCATCATCGAGTTCGCACGAGTTTACTCGCTCGTTGCTAATTTCGACGAGAGCGCGGATTTATTGATCGGAGCGCTTGGCCTCTCGCCTAGCCAGCCTCCTTCCGATCCAGAATCTTGTCCAACTATTCGAATCCGTCCGCGACGCCGACGCCCAGCCCGCGCGACGAGGCATTGCTGCGTGCCGTCCCGCAACCGCCGACCGATCGTTATTCGACTGAAATAGTTGGAATAAAGACGCACGAATAATCCGAATACCAGCCGGCCAAGATTTATCAAAGGAAAGCTCGCCGGAGGAACCGACGACCGACACTTTGGTTGAAGGAAATGGAAGAGCCGCGTTCGCGATACGCGGAGGCGCGGAAGCAACAGTTGCGCGTCCAGCAGTCCAGGTAACCGTGCAACGGTACTCTTCGTTGACCGGGAGTGACCGTGCAGGAAAGATGACCACTATTCAAGCTGAGAACGACGCCGTTCCATTGTTCTCTTTCCCCAGAGGTTTGATCAGCGTTGCGCGAGCAGTTCGTGTCAACCGCTGGAGGACGAAGAACATCGATTTCGCTCGGATTACGCAACGCGAAATCGCAATTTCTTGCGAGCCGTTTTTACGCGTCCCGGTCCCCCCCGCGAGAGCGTATGCAGACATTTCGTTCGCTACGTACATGAGGGCGATAGGCCTCGGGGTACTGACTTAGAAAGTTTCAGCCCGACCACTTTTCCTACCGCCAATTGAAAACCGAGAAACCACCTGTTCATCGTAGAATGCGAAAGAATTACAATTCGTTCCGGTTTCACCGGAATATATGCTTCAACTTGTATATCTTCGGAGAAGTATCGCGCTCCCGAGCTCGGTCCATCGCAGATACCATCCCAGGGCTTTCGCGAAGGTAGTACGGCTGCTTTGTTTCGATTAGCTGTTAAACACGGATCCCCGCTTCCGCTTCGAAGCCCGCGATTATCGTTGCTGGCGGACCGAACAATGCAAGAAGTCTGTTGCTAAGATCCTCGAGCGATCGATAAGCGGCCGTTTGCAGAGTCGCGGAATACCATTCGAACATCGGCGGCGTCTGTGCACCTCTCTTCCCGATGATGTAAAGAAGAGAGCGAAGGGCTGCAATTGCTTGTGCTTCCCTGGCAAAGGACAGCAGACGTAACGAAAGGATTCGCGGGAGGGCCGAGTGGATTATGCGCGCCCGCTTCCTTTTTGCTATGCAATTTTCTTTAGCCGCCAGTTACTTTCTTAATCCATGCTTCACTTCGCGTTTGCATTAACTTGTCAGCCTATTCTAATCATCTATATCATCTGTATATTCCAGGCATTGGGCCGGGGCAGTATCGTCGATGAAAAGAGAAAACGATGGGCTAAAAGGAAGAGAGACGGCAGGTATGCCAGCGACTTACCAGGATTCGACCATAGGAGCCGTGAACGACGAGGTGAAACGGGCAGGCACGGCGCTTCGATATTCGACAGCAGCTGTCCCTTGGTCAGGAGATTCGGTGTACAACTCGAAGGCGAGACACAGAGCAAGAAAACGGGCGCGGCGAGGCGGTTTTACGAGCGCTCGAAAGTGCCGACCGCGGCAAACCGTGGCTGCGACGCGTGTTTCTACGGCACAACTGGCTTTCGAGAATTCCCACTCGGAATGGCCACGGGGACGTACGGTATGAGATGCTTCGACGCTGGCTACCTCGACAAATAGAAAAGGCACGGCCGAAGCATCTTCGCCGCGCCTACAACTATCGCTTCTCCGCGCTGCCCCGGCGCTCGACCTACTCGGATGCCTTCAGCCGACGCGACGCTCATTTCTAAAGAATTCAACCGTTTAACGTGCCGCGGATTCCCTTCGAATGCATCGCGGCTATCCAAAATGTTTTCGCTGATGATCAAGCTGTTATACTGCGGCTTTTTTCCCCTCTATCGTTTCACCGGCAAGTAAGAGCGACAGAGCTTGGAAAAACAGAAGCAAAGGCTGTCGCCCGAGGTTTGAGCATTCTCGACTCCGAAGCGTACATATCATTGTAGCAATCTCTAGAATCTGCTTGTTCTCATTAACGTTTAATTAAATATCGAATAAATGTTAGTCACGATTAACCCCTTTCCGTGCACTGTGTCATTGCGCGACAATGACCCGCGTGTACAGTGAATATTCGTTTCGAACGTAGGCCGCATATTAATAATCTTTCGAATAAAGAACACGCGTGATAGTCGTACCGATAGCGTTCATCGCCTTTAAAGAATTTTATTGGCCTCCTTCGCTGGAAGATGTATTAATAAAAAGATAGTACAAGGGTAATATGTTGCGTAGCGATTATAAGTTACCTGATAAATGCAATGTTAGTAACGCCATGCATATGCGGCATAGTTTATGAATAATAGCATTTAAGTTAACTATATTATATTATATTTTAATTATGTTATCACTATTATTGTAATTTGTACATATGAAAGTTTTTAAATAAATCTCCAATAAAAGAAATTTATCTCATTATTTTATAACACCTATCTACTCCTCGGAAATCTTACTCCAATTCCTTAAGCAAGGGACAACGTGGAGGAACTTTAATTGCAAGATTCCGAAGCGTGAAACTTGTACAAAAATATCCAAGTCCTACATCATATTAAAATTACAAAATTGCAATCCTGCGCAGAAGAGTCTTCTTCAATGCTCGCCTTCGAGTTGTACACCGAGTCAATTCCATTCAATTGAGTTTTGGAAAATTCTTGGAAATGACGTCACGATTCCAGGAATTGATGAAACGAAAGACCACCTCGCGTATTACGTTCTTCTAACACAAATTGGCGATTTCGAGCACGAGAGATTCCGTAAAAGCAAGTTCTGGGAAATTCCTGGAAATGACGTCACAGTTCAGAAATCGGTGAAATGAAAGACCTCCTCGCATATCATGTTCTCCTAATACAAAATCGTGAATTTCGGGCAAAGGGGATTCCGTAAAAGCAAGCTCTGGGAAATTCTTGGAAATGACGTCACGTTCTAGGAATCGGTGAATTGAAAGACCTCCTCGCGTATCATGTTCTCCTAATACAAAATCGTGAATTTCGGGCAAAGGGGATTCCGTAAAGTCCAGTTTTGGGAAATTCCTGGAAATGACGTCACATTCCAGGAATCGGCGGAATGAAAGACCTCCTCGCGTATCATGTTCTCCTAATACAAAATCGTGAATTTCGGACAATCCATTTGCTGAAAATCGCCAATTTGTATTAGGAGAACATGATGCGCGAGGAGGTCTTTCAATTCACCGATTCCTAGAACGTGACGTCATTTCCAAGAATTTCTCAGAACTTGCTTTTACGGAATCCCCTTTGCCCGAAATTCACGATTTTGTATTAGGAGAACATGATACGCGAGGAGGTCTTTCAATTCACCGATTCCTAGAACGTGACGTCATTTCCAAGAATTTCCCAGAGCTTGCTTTTACGGAATCCCCTTTGCCCGAAATTCACGATTTTGTATTAGGAGAACATGATACGCGAGGAGGTATCCGGAGTTCACGATTGATGACGTCACAACCAAAACATTTCCAGGAGCCGCTTTTGCAAAATCTCGTGCTCGAAATCGCCAATTTGTAATCAGGAGAACATGATCTGCGAGGAGGTCTTTCATTTCACCGATTCCTGGAATGTGACGTCATTTCCAAGAATTTCCCAGTGCTTAATTTTACGGAATCGTGCTCGAAATCGCCAATTTGTATAAGAAGAATATAATGTGCGAGGAGATCTTTCATTTCGCCAATTCCTGGAATGTGACGTCATTTTCCAGGAAATTTCGGGAAACTAAATTCTATCGCGGATTCTTAAGTTATTCGTGAGCAGGACTGTTTTTACAAGTTTCTCGCTTGGGAGCTATGCATTTAAAGTTCCTTCACGATACTTCTTGTGTAAGGAAGCGGAGTAGGTTTTTTAAGGAGTGGCCAGGATAAAGAAAAGTGAAACAGTTGAATTTCCTTCAGAAAAGAGCTTATTTATTAAAAAATTTTAATAATGTACAAGTTACAAGAGTGATGATATTTCAACTTAGTTGCTATTACTTATAAACTATCTCTATACATTTATTCTTAATACATCTTACGGTAACTAAATAATAATGAAACTTACAATGTTGTAATAATAATTTAGATTTAAGCATGTAAAGCGCAGAAGTGTTTTATAAACTACTACCTACTTACAAGTTATTACGATAAATCGATCTACAATATATTCTATAACTTAAAATTACGCGCAATTTAATTTAATAACTGCTGATATAATGTATGACTTACGACGCATGCTCTAATTACATTGTAAGTACGTGGAGCTATGGAGATTTTCATTTTCTCTTCTTATCGTGGCTGCCCTGAGGTTACTATACCGGGTAGCGTGGTGGGAAGGTATTCGCGTTACGCATGTGCCTCGTGCATCTCGTCCATTTCCTTTTGGGAGCCGAGGGTGAGAGGTTGTTCCGTGTGCGAGCGTTCCCGATTTTTCATACTCGTTTGGCCCATATTCGTGTAAATGTTTCGTTCAATTGCAACGAGCAACGCTCAAGAACCGAGTTGGATCCAAAAACTGGCTGGCTACCTGAAAAACAAATTTCGGAGTAATGGCTGAATCGATGGGGAATAGAAGCGACCACGTGGGCCACGTGGCGAAGGAACTCACGCGAGAAGAAGCCGACAAAATGCAGGCGCAAAATTCTAGATTAGTTACGGAGTTTCGTGCAGATCAGTTGGAAAGGGACGCGAGAAAATACTGGGACCTATTTTATAAACGAAACGCAACCAGATTTTTCAAAGACAGACATTGGACTACAAGGGAGTTCAGCGAACTGTTGGGCTACGGTTCGAACGACAATCAAAACGTGCTTCTCGAAGTTGGCTGCGGGGTTGGAAACTTTCTGTATCCTTTGATCGAGGAAGGACTGAGGTTTAAACAAATATTTGCCTGCGATTTCTCGCCCAGGGCTGTGGAGCTAATGAAGGTAACGTACTTACAATATTATATTTCTTCCTCGATAATTCTTCCAAACACGTCGTATTCCTAAGCGTACTTCATAATTGTAGGAGCACACGTTGTACGATCCGGAATTAATGAAGATCTTCCAGGCGGACGTTACCGCGGACAATTGTTTCACCGAAGTGAATAGTCCTGTGAACGTTGCTACTCTAATATTCGTTCTATCGGCCATTCATCCGGAAAAGTTTCGAAAGTAAGCAGCCTCGCGCGTGTTCGTTTCCTCCTAAGGAACCAATGACAATTTTATTAATAACTCTTTATCCGTTCCAGAGTTGTGGAAAATTTATACGCTGTTCTTGAAAACGGGGGAGTGGTGCTCTTTAGAGATTACGGTCTGTACGATATGGCGCAACTGAGATTCAAACCGGGCCACAAAATTGGGGAAAATTTTTACATGAGACAGGATGGAACTAGGTAAGATTTCTTTGCTCCTTGTACATCGTCCGCGCGGATGCAGTAATCACGTTCATTGCCGTTCACGTTTCAGGTCGTATTATTTCACCGTCGAGCAAGTGTCGACTTTATTCCGATCCGTTGGCTACAACGTTTTAACGTGCGATTATGTGCAGAGGCGAACCGTAAACGCGAAGGAGAATATAGACGTGCCTAGAGTTTTCGTGCAAGGCAAATTTCAGAAGGGTTCACGATGATGGTATGCTTCCATCTATTGAAAACCTTCGAGTAATTACTTTTAGCATGCGACGCGTGATGAGTTCATAGTTCAACCGATTGATAGTGAAGAATATTTTCGCCCCTATCTGATGCTCCATTCCGAAGAATGAACATTCCTTCGCGTTGAAACGGAGCGTCTAACAATGGTATCCCTTCGTGTTTCAGAATGTCCTAATATCGACGATAAACGGGGAGCATTTCAATATATTGAATGCGTAGGAAAATGTAGACGTACCCGGGACTTTCGTGCAAGGAAAAGTTCGAAAGGATCCACGATGAACGGTACGCTTCCGTCCATTAAAATCCTTTGCATCGTTAGTAATTATTTGCAGCATGTAACGCGTGATGAGTTCATAGTTCAACTGACTGATTGTGAAGAATATTTTCGCCCCTATCTGATGCCACACCGCGAAAGATGACAATTCTTTTACGCTGAAACCCGAGCACGTATGAATGGTCCTTCTGTTTCCTGTTGCAGAATGTTTTCATTGGACTATGAATGAGGGGCAGCTGCAGCGTGGTAGCACTGCCGCGTGCGTAAGTAGTATTTTTCTTTCCCACGGCTGTAACGCGAGACCGGTCGTAAATTAACCTGTCGTCGAGTCGCGGCGCATCGATACCTTCGGCCGCTCGGTGTTCGCGAAAAAAACAAAGAAAAAAGGTGTGAAAAATCGGCGAGCGAAAGACGATACCCTTTCGGAGCGGGCAGGGTGGTTGTGGGGGTCCACTTGGCTCTTGCCTCGTATTCTACGAGGGGCGAACGATGAATGAAACATCGGGATCGTACTACGCGTGCATGCAAAGAACCGCGACTGCGTCGAACGGCAGTTTTCTGACGTTTCCGTAGAAGCTGCTGCCACTCGGGCGGTTAAAATATAACTGTTTAATAACTTTATCCATCTGATAAGATTTTCGCGTTTCAGAACGGAACGAGGGCGGATTCACGGAATTCACGCGAAGGAAGAAAGACCGGGGATAAGTTGCGACTCATCGCTACATCCGTGCACAGGTGGGTTGAGATGCCGTATATTATTCTCTCTTTGGTAATAGAGTTGCAATCTTCAATGATGTATCCATAAAAATATGTCTGATTCCTCGTGATACGTACATATTAAACTTCGTCACTACCGCTGAGAAGAACGCGCACGTTTCCGAGCTCGAGCCAACGATTAATCATTGTAAAACAGCAAGACGCTTTACGTTCGTCCTTTTCTTTTTTTAATAGACCGAAGCGGATTTTCTGGGCAAGCTGTGAATGGGTGCAAAAGAAAGTCGAGCGCGTTCAAACACAGGTAACGCGTCTTCCATGAATCCTTATTCCTCGATTATGTTACAATGATGATAAATAAATTGAATGTAATGATTCGAATGATTCGCACTTTATTAGCTCTATCTGATAGTCCGAGATTTTTCAGTAAATCACCTCGAAAAGTTGAAGTATCGGAAAAATGGCAAACGTATGTGTTACAGATTTCCACGGACCACGGAGAATGGTGGACACTGTGCAGCGTTATTGTATTGTCGAGTAATTTGTAACATTGCAATGTATAATGAATAAAGATAAATACACTGTACTTTTGCGTGATTTCTTTCTCCCATACAAATCCTCGTGTTAGCAGCCTCGTTAAAAGTAACGATTATTCGCGTACGAAAGGCAGGCCTGATATCGAGTCCGCGAGAGCGAATAAATTTGGAGGCCGCGTAATTACGCGCGTCTGCTTTCGAACGTGTACACGAGCGAATCGCAAAATTAATTCAGAGCGTTCCGTGCGATTCCGTTAATCACGAAAAGAAACGAGTACCGTTAACGGAATGCGACAACAAGTTGTCCGATTCCTATGAAAATTATCGAACGACACAAACATACGAGAATGCATCGCTGATTACATGTCACGAATAAATTTGCAACTACTCTTGCGCGTCCGCAAGCAGGGTTTTCCGAAAAAACGACGATCCCCGAAACGATTAAAAGCGATTCGCTGTTTTTATTGAACGACGCACCCACCGCTGACAAAGGAGCAGCGTAAGCCGACCGATTTTTTTCTTTTAATCGCCACGCCTGCATTCAATGCCAGCAGCTATAATTTTACGAGCTTTTGCGCCTTTCCTATCGCATTCTTATTAATTAGCTTTGTCCGTATGCGACCAGTGTCGTCAGAAGACCGGCTCCAAAATTGCGAGATCTTTTTTTCCCGGATCCGGGTTCGCGGAGTGAGCGATCCCGGATCGAGCGGTATTCGACGTAAATGGATTAAAAAAAGAGTCGTCCAAGAAGTTGTCCACTGCGAAACGCAGGCGGATGAGGAGCTCCGATGGAATCGTAATGCGAACCGGCGATACGAGCCCGCTACTAGCCATTGACCGGGATTTTCCCCAAAAATTTGAAATTCTAAACGTCTCAAAGGCATGCCCTTTTGTTCGTCGGCACGCTTGATTTTTACGCCCGCAACGATGGATTCCAAATGGAAAGGACAGTCGTTCTCGTAATGCATCGTAAACCGATTTAGTAAAGCAACGGAGCCAAGTCGAGCGTAGCATTGATCTTTCATTACGAGCATATCTGAACTCGCTCGCACAAAGTATGATCGCCCGGTAAAAATTCCATGAACCGGGCGCGCTGTTTTTCCTCCTGCGGTACAGGGATCTTGTCTTTCTTTTTAAACGTACGTTGCAGAAAGACCCCGGTGAAAAATATTTTTCCCGCGATTCGCCGGGTAAATACGATCTAACGTTATTTTTTCTGCTCGCAAGAAACCTGATCGGTATTTTCAGGCCTTCGGCGTCTTTCCTTTTCTCTTGTCGTCGCTCGTTATGACTTCATTGTCGGTAAAGTTCAGAGAACCCGTTGCAATCGTGCCGCGGCGCAAAAAGGTGCGCGGGGGTGTGACATCGCGCCCGTACGCGATAAAGCGCTTTCGTCTGTATTTGGTCGATTGCCAAGGTCCCTTGCCTCACCCGCGTGCCGTGCACCGGAGCCTGTGCGGATCCGCAGCCGTGGGGGACGGCTTCGGGAATACGTGAACGAGATTCCTTAGCAGACCGCGTCGTCCCCGAGACGCGTCACGGGATTCACGCACGCACGGATTACGCGTGTGTGACTCCGTGAAGGTAAACAATGGGACGTGGAACAACCCTGTGCAACATCCACCGGTTCACTAACAACGCGCGCACACACACACACATTCGACACACGCACGACGCGTGTCCTCGTGCATTGATCAATTGGCGGATGACGCGCATAGGACGATCCGTTCACCAGGTATATAAGGGTATCCACCAAAAAGCAGAAGCATCATTCAGTCACGGTTCATCGAACGAGCTGATCTGAAGCAACTACCAAACGCATCAACCATGAAGTGCATCTTCGTAAGTACATACTATCGTGTAACGAGCTTGCTAAGCTCCGCTTCGTCCGTATTTGTCTCGCGTTCCGCTGGCCCAACCGAAAGTGCATTTCAATCGGATCCGGCTAGTTACAATTTGTCAAGATACAGCGAATCAAAATATGGCTGCGATGCTCGTAAAATATTTACGCGATCGCAGAATCGCGATTGTTCGATATGCTAAACATTGGCCGGGGGCTCCCTTTCAGGCCGTCGTCCTTTTGGCCCTCTTCGCTGTCGCCTTCGCGGCGGCAAACCCTATCGAACCTGAGAAGATCGAGAAAGAGCCGAACGTAGAAGCCGCCGAAGCGCCGAGGGACAAAAGAGGAGTGCTGCTGAGCTACAGTTCGCCGATCGCATACACCTCCTACGCGGCGCCAATTACCTATAACGCTTTGCCCTACGCCTACCGCACGTACCCGTACTTCTACAACTCCTATTGGTAAGCCAGCGAAATCTGGACCGCGCTTGGCAGGACTCTCTCGTCGCTGAGGGACCAAGGAAACGATCATGGCAATCGCAAAGATACTCGAACCTGTTGTTCATATGTTACACTTTAGTTAAGTAAATACCGGGGAAATTCAATCGTCAAAAATTCGATAAAACGACAACATTTTGTTGCAACCTCTGATGTATACACGTTTCGTCGCATCGCATGCAAACGGAATCCTCCGTTGCGCATGCTACAATGTTAAATAAAGACAGTAATTAAGATGAAACATGTTCGTCCAGCGGTGTTTGCTATTCCTCCCTCCCTGTTCGCGTACAGATCTATAAGTATTTATTAATCGTTCGACGCGTATCGTATCTGCCAGGATCGACAGTCCGCGTAGATCAATCAGCACCGAACGTTTCATAAAGGTACCGACCACCTTGTTACACCGGATCTACGCCGCGATTCGTCGATCAGCGGATGCTGTGATCTGTCAATCGCAGGATGGGATTATCTAATCTAGGCGAGGCTCGAACAGTCTCGGTCTCGAGAAATTCGAGCACGCGTGACTTTCGCGTAATCCGAATTACACAATGGGAATATATCACTGGGAACGAGCGCTTGCTCTGTATTCTCGGAGACTTGGCGAGTTCGAGCACTTTCACTGACAACGCGGCGTCGGAGGGAACACGGACGTGAGCGGACTGATATGCGACCGCTATTCCCCGCGATTATGGGATGCCCTTTAGGGAGCCGTAGCCAGCACGAAACGCGCGCTCGTTTATAGCGTTTCGCGGCAGGAAAAAGTAATTTACGCGTGGAGGCGAGAAGGCAAGGTACGGCTACTTTCCGGGTCACGGATCTATATCAAAGACTTTCGACCGCGGTACGAGATCTCTGTGCGTCCTTCCTGCTTGTAAAGTTGCCGAACGAATGCCAGCGCGGCACGGCGTCGCGCTTAACTTTCGTAGAACCAGCGGCGATCGCAATTGATCGCATTTTGGGGCGGTTGTAAGCAAGTTTTTCCTCTGTTGGGCAACGGCACGTGTTTCGCGTAAACAATGATAAACCGACGAAAATATCGGAACATTCGCGGGAAGACGATATACTCTACATCGATATGTGTAACATCGATCCGTAACAGCATTGCCCAAGTGTGATCGATGAAAGCCGGTAAGAAAGTCTATTGTAATTCGTGGATGGTCGCGGGCCGACTGTATTTATACATGTGCAGGTATGGTCGTGGTCTTAGTCGCTACGAGCTTGTCCGTCCTTCGACAAATTAATTCTTTTCTTCGGTCGAGCTGCACCGAATACGCGCCGCAGGGACTCGCGCGACGACGTTGTTAAGCCCAAGTATATAGAAAACAAGTGCTGTGATAAGTGCAACTCGGCGAGCAAACATGAAGTTCCTTTTGGTAAGTGTTACGATTGGACGTTTGTCAGGTCAGTTTGCGGATAACGAGCCGAGAACATGCCCGTCTGTATTTCAGATAATCTGCCTATTAGTTACGGGAACGTTGCGCGTCAGAGCGGGGTCCGAAGAGGCCGAAAAGAAAGCTGAGATCACAAAGTTGGAGGTGGTGGACCTCGGGGAAGGATCCAGCGACGTCGACGCCGCGAACTCGGAAGTTCAAGTGAAGAGAGATTCCGGTTATACCTACAAGGGACCGCAGAGCTTCGCGTCAGGCCCGAAAGCCCGATTCCAATTCGGACAATCGGCCAACAGAGGCCGCATCGTTAATCGACATCGCGTACAATTAAATAGGCCCGTAACAAAATACGGGCCGCCGGCTTTCCAAAGTTCGTCACCGACCAGAACTAATCCCCACAATCAACAGCATCGCGATAAACTGCAATTCCATGGTCAGTTCAACGAGCGACCTAGCGCTCTACAGGAACAGGAAGTCCCGAGTCCGATCAGAGAGGCTGACTTCGTCGAGCCGAATCCGATATCCTCTCAAAATAGTCAACCTTTCGCGGCACACTCGGCCAATTATTTGCCGCCGCAAAATCAAAAATTGCCCGGCTACTCTGCCGCGCAAGCTTTTTCCGCGGCGCAGGCAGCGTCGCAGGATCTGCTCGCTGGGAATCAGGCGAGCCTCCACGGTCAGAGTGTCGATCAGTCCCGGGAACAGATATCGGACGCGGCTCTCTTCCTATCGGAGAATGCTCAAGCGATACAGCAACTGTACGGAGCGCCTCCGAACGAGCAAGACTTTGCGCCGCAGGCCGATCGATTCTTGGCTACCGCCGATCGGCTGCAAAACCCGAACGATCAGTTCCAAAGTTTCGAGGCTAGCTCGCAAAGCTTCCCGGGGCCATTGCCGTCGTACGCGTCCGGAACTCTGACCGCTCGGGAAACCTTGGAACAGATACAGTCCCTTGAGAAGGACAGACTGATCGTGCAATTGCAGCGGGCCCTTGCGACGCGGACGCCGGATCAGAGCGCGGACGTCGCAGCAAGGTACGCTGATAATCAGCCGGGCTTCGTTCAGAATCAAGATCTTCTGGCCTCACTCGGACAGCGAACGAAGACTCACGGTTTAAACGCGCAACAGAGTACCGTCAATCTCGCCACCGCCAGTACGGCTTTCAATCAATCACCTTTTTTGCCAGGAACCACGATCAGACCGGGCTTTCCGCTTAACTACGGACTGTCGACCACTACTCAGCCTGCAACGACGACAACGACGACGACGACGACGACCGTGCAACCCCCTCAGGCCGCTAAAGGAGATGGAAGTTCGCAGGCCGGCGCCTCCGTACCCGCGCCCCCCTTGTCACCGCCCACAGGCGTCCCCGTTTACGGTGGATTCGTACCGACTTTGATAGCCGGCACGAGTTTCTTATCGAACGTTCCTTCTTACGGCCCCAGCTTCCTCGCACCCGTCCAGCCGACAGTTTCTTCACCGACGCATTTCGGATTACCCATTCCCACGGACCCGAATCGGAAACCTACCGCCGGAACGACACCACCCTCGACCGTCTCTTCGACGCCCTCGACACCTCCGCCGGTCGGCCCGAGCGCCCCTTCGTCACCGCCAGTCAACGCTGTACCGGTACCCGTGTACCCCGTTGCGTCTCCTCTGCTTCCGGCGGTGACACCTCTTCATCCCGTAACACCGTTGAAACCAGTGTTCGCCGGGACGCACTTGCAACCTGCGCAGATCCCATCAACGGCGCATCCGACGTACGGAGTGCAAACGTCGCTGATCAATTCGCTTCTGTACAAACCCGTCAAACCGATCTATCCGCTTTACTACTATCCGAACGTTGGGTATCAGCTGCAGAAGCCAGCATTGCCGACCTATCCGTGGAACTACGCGCCGACCTATGCTCAAACGAAACCGACCCAAATATGGAAATGATACGATGCCACTTTTCGCGGGTGTATCGTAACCTGCTTCTCCGTATAGAGAGTGACTGCGAGCCAATGGGAACCGGGGGAAAAGAAAAGCCGAAATATTGAAAAAGAAAGTAGCTGGCTGCATGGAATCGTGTCGGTTTGTTCGCCCGTGCGTTTATCAAGATGCTACGACGTCCTCTCCACTGTTTTCTCTGAGTTTTCCTTCAAATCGCAAGCCCACGGTGTTAACGGTAAACGGTGTTTCCAATGCTGTCGAACAATCGTCTTCGACGGAAGGCGCTGCGAACGGCAAACTTTATTTATACGCTTGCTCTTTGTATTTGTATAAGATTAATGTAATTGCACTCGTTTTTGTACGCAACATTCGTTAACTATGCGTTGTATATACGTCCACTTTATTTATTACACGAAATAAATACTTTTTTTTTACTGTGAAACTTGTCCTTTCCTTAATTTTCTTTCGAAAAATGAACTTACACCACTCCCAAAATAAACTGCCCAATATATCGCGCGCAAAGGGATGCGCGCTTCCAGAAATGCCTGTGGTAAAATAATTGATACCTGAGAGTGAGAGGCGGCGTGCTCGTTTCGTCGCCAAAGAAAGTACACCCTAGAAAACCGAGTGTCTCCACTTCCGGCCCGTAAACCAACACCAGGGAACTCTCACCGAACACGCCTAATGGATGATCTGTCGTGGTTCGATCGTGACCTCGAAAGTCGTTCGATAATTCTAATCACGGTCAGCTCGGCCAGACCGTTCGGACAATCTCGAGCATACATAATACGTTCGCCCCGTATTGATTTCGTAATTCCCAACAGTCCGATTCGCGAGAATCACAAGCCCGAGGAATGTGGCACGCGTTTTATCAACGTTTCCGTTGCGCCTCGATGTTGAATGCAGATTGACATGCGTTTTAGGAAAGCCGGCGGCGTGCGATCGTCGCGTGGTTTAGAACAGGATTGGTTCGTTGAAGCCGCATGAGGCAAACGAGTTATGTACCCGCTTACGTCGCGGCGCAATGCAAGCTACAGAATGCCACCAAAGAATCGTCCGACCGAGTGTACTAGATATCCCGACGAATACCGAACGAACGTAACTGGGTTCACGGTGCATGCTCATTCGATTTTTCGTAAGCTGCGGGTGGTTGCCGATGGGAAACCGGTCCGCGTGAACTAGTAGCTCAAAATTCGCATAGGTAACACGCTGCCAGCTCGCTTTCCGCGCAATTGACCCGACACACTCGTTCCACGTTTCGTTTCATTGCGCTCCGTGCACTTTTACTGCTTTACTTCGGACTCGTCCGACCAGGATTTCTTTCACCGAAAAGCGCCCGATCGTATCTTGAGAAATTTAGAAACGCGCAGGCGGAAACTAACGTGCCCGAGCCCTGCTCCACCTTACGACGCATCGTTCTCGATTCCTCTCTGCCTACGATACGATAACGCCGCGCGAGAATAAGAGCAGAGGAACGCGAACCTAAATCTCCGCGTTACTTTTTGCCGGCAGTTCGAGCATTTCACTTTCCAAGATCGAAACTACTTTCAGCGGCGGCTTGCGAAGGCGAAAAACGTGCCCGCTACACGAGCCGCACCTTCACTGCTCCTTTCGTATCCCGATCGCAATTGATAAGAGAAAAAGAAAAGAGAATTCGAGGAAGAAGTCGTTGACCGCCGCCTCATCCTTTTGCAAGAGAGCATCGACTTCGCCGAAAGGAAATGCTTTTTTTCCCCCCCTCCATCGGAAACATTGCCACGGTAAGCATCGAATTAGGCACCTTTTACCGGCGAGGACCGACGTATCTGCAAACTTTGCCGAGCTCGGGCTAGATTAAAGTACAATCTTTTGTAACACGCTGCTGAGCCGGTGATGGTGCACTAGTACCAGCGCGGAGAGACTCACCTTCACCTAGACCTTTCTTTCACCGTGAAAGAGGGGATTTCCATATAAAAGGTCTCTTCGGAGTAGCAATGGCATCAGAAAGTACAATTTCACTTGACCAGAGAAACAGGACAATTCGTGTCAGCATGCGATCATTAGTAAGTGTTGCATACAATTGAACTGAATTATCGTTGCACGTGGATAGATCTAATTATCGTTTTGGTTCGAATCGCGCCGCACAGATTTTCCTGCCGAAACGACCGATTTATTGAGACCGTTTTGTAGGTACTATTGATTCTCGTAGCTCTGGCTACAGCGAGCGTTTCCTCCGGAGAAACCAAGGGAGAAAAACGACCATTAAGACCGTTGCCAAAAGGGAAGCGTGGCATAAGCGATTATCCCGGGAGCTACTCTTCCGCTGTCTCGTCCTACAATTCTCCCATTTATTCGAGTCTAAGCGGCGGGCACGGCGGAAGAACCGTCGGTGGAAGCATCGGCGGATACTCTTTGGGACAATCGGCGGGTGTCCAGAGTTTAGCGGGGGGTTCATTGGGTCACGGTTTCGGGGGATACTCGCTAGGATCCGGCGGGCTTGGATCACATTCAGGAGGGAGCCGCGGCATCGGCCTGCAAGGACTAAATTTGGGCGGACACGTTGGACAGTCCTCGTATTCCGTGCCATCTCTGCATTCCTTTGGCGCGGGAGGAGGGAGTATCGGGCTGTTCAACCCGTCATCGAAGAATGGACCCGTCACGTTCAGCAGCAACGGAGGCGCGGCTTCTGTGAGCGGTTCTGGCAGCTATTCCGTGCCGTCCTACGCGGCAGGAGTTCACGGCCTGTCGGCCTACAGCGGTGGATCATCAAGCGGCATCGGGCTTTCAGCGATCCCAGGATCCGGGCACACCTCCTCCTCGTACAGCTTACCGGCATCCTCGTTAGGCTCGATCGGTGGTTCCTCGATCCATGGTTTTCCAGTGAAATCCATCGGCTCCGGTTCATCCTACCCGGTGAGCAGCGGTTTAGTCATTGACTCGGCTTCTATAGGGAAGGGTTCCTCCAGCTATAGCCTTCCCGTTTCTTCCTCCCACGGGGCTTCGAGTCTTGGTAGCGGCGGTGGCAGTGGTTACTCCGTTCCGATCGCTTCGGGATCTCATGGAATATCCGGTCTCTCGGACGGTTCCGATGGATCCGCTAGCTATTCCTTGCCAGTAACCTCTGGATCGTCCGACGGTCATCTAAGCATCTCCAGTGGATCCTCCGACGGCTCCAGCTACTCCCTTCCCATTTCGTCTAACTCTTATGCCTCTGGGTCATCCGCGTCCAGCTCTGGCTCGCATTACGTACCATCCACTTCCGGCGTGTCTTCGTATTCGTCGGGCGGAAGTTCTAGCTACTCGAGTCCCTCCTCCGGTTACTCCGGCTCCAGTTCTGCATACTCTAGTCCCGTATCTACTTATTCCAGCCCTAGAACAAGCTACTCTGGATCCTCAGCTGGCTATGCCTCCAGCTATTCAGCACCGTCCACGTCATATGGCACGCCCGTAGAGTCCCATGGTTCCTACTCGAGTCTGCACCCTAGATACGTAGAATATTCTGGTCCCAAACGTTACGAGAGCTTCGATTCCTCTGGCAACAAATACGATACGATCTCGTATTCCAGTCCTAGTGCAAAATATTAACTTTCGGATACTGTACGTATCATTGCGATCGCGACGCAACTCGCTAGTGAACGCAACAGCGAAGCGTCCGAGGGATCGAAGGATATCGTATTAATTTATCTTTACCTTTCTAGTATAATTATCGTATTTAAACCTCCACGATGTATTTATATTCTTGCCATTTGTTTCGAGGGTCGTTGTTATACGTATTCATAGTGTCGACATTGTGATCATTGTTTCATCATTTTTCTACCTTATTTACAATAAAGCGTATTTTCTCCTTTCTTTTGCGAACCACTTGACGCTCCTATCATCTCCCGTCCAACACAGAAATTTAAGATTCTATCACGAACGAAAGGGGAGAATGACTTTGTTCCCGATAGATCGGCGACTCGCTCTCTAAAATCGAATTGCTATTTTTTAGAGACGCTATGCTGCTCTGAACGGCCGAAACTTTTCTTGATTTACTTGTCTTCGCTCTGTGAAAGTTACGGGCTACAGAAAAAGTAAATAGGAACGGCGACTGTATAATTATAATAGTGGCGATGAGAAGAGGAAAAGCCAAATTACAACAAAAAAAATGAGTCACTTTTACTCGAATCGCGGATTCCTTTCTAAATGTTTGTTCTTTTTGGGAAAGTATCAGCTACGAGTCGCACGCCCCGCAAGCCGGTCACTGCGCTCCGGCGGACCGGTTTAACATGATTCATAAAGGACTCGCAGCTTTTCCTCTGCGCTTTTTATCCTATGACACAGGCGATAGAGCGGATTACCGGCGCTGGATCGCGACGCTTTTTCTATAAAGTATTTTTTTCGGGAACGCGCGAACACTTATCCGTGCGGCACGATTAAAATCGTATGCGAAGTTGCGGGCTTTCACAGAAGAAAGTACCGCGAACGCTTCGGTGCAGTATTCCGATTGCCGTTCTCGTCCGGGTCTGACCCACTTTTCAACGATCGCATACGAAAGTGCATGCGAGAGCGAGTAAGCGTCGCCGACGCAACGGCGCGACGGCTGGGACTACCGAAGATCACGGATTTCGGGATTCGTCCGCCAGCTTGGACGAAGGGTAGAAGCTGTGCATCGGCCTCTCCTCGCATAGAAGCCGCAATTTCACTGTTGCCCGACTGGTTCGCCAGCCGACATACTTGCGCTTCACTCTCACGCCAGTGCCGACGACGACGCGCTCCGAGCGAAAACGGAGAAAACTCGGCTCTTACTCTTCGTCAAGCTGTTCCCCTTAACGATCGAGATCGGCATCGCGGTTCTTGCGTTGGACGAATTTAATGACCACGTTTCGTTCCTACGAATGAGTCGCGTTAACTATTTTCCGCGCCTTCGGCCAAAGCGTCGCTCGGCGAGCATTGCACTCTCCCCACTTGCGGAGAACGATTAATCACCTATCGTTCGATATCATCCTACCTCCTATGAACTGTGAGAGCTTTCACGCGCCGTGTTCGCTGTTCGTTTCCTCCGCGCGGCATCCAGCCGTCACGAGACAGGACGGACGTATATCCCGTCAGATTCGCCCTAGACCAGTTTATCCTCGCGTGCACGGCACCGACGCGGAGTGGCAAACGAGATCGAGAGGCGTTTTACTAGGCGGTTTCACTGAACCGGCCCCGAGCACCGGCCACGCTCGGATCTACATATAAGAGCAGAGAAATGTTAAACTAGTTCTCGCGATTTTTCAAACAGCCGGGTATAAAGGAGAAATTCAATGTCGGCGACGCATCATTAGACATCGGGACGTTGTGCAGGTTCGAATCGCTCGACCAAGACGCGGGCATCCCTGGCGCCGAACGAACAGTAATCGGTCCATCGAATGCGATAGCGCACGACACGCATAGATCTTCGCAATCCTATCGAGAGGCGGGAGTAAAGTTGGATCGATATGGACCTGCTGGTTCGTATATTCCTCTTTTTCCAATTCCGCTCGGGATTACGAGAGCGGCGTGATACATTTAATCTGTCGCGTGTTGCAGCTACTGTTCCTCTTATCATCGACGGTTCTTGTACAAGGATATGGAAAGGGCAACGATCCGAACGACGAACCCTTCTTACCGATATATCCGGTTTACCCGTATAGCCCTAAATTAATTAAAAGGGGAGTCGAGAAGGAATCTGTCACGCACCTATCTTCGGAATTGTACGCGCCGAGGCTCGACTCCAAGGATTCCTACAGCGCTAGTTATAACGGCAATTACCCGAGAGACCCGTATTATCCCAATTACAATCCGTATCCCAAAGCTTCTCCGCCATCCAATTACGCGTATCAGAGCACTATTCCTTACTCGTATCCGACTGCCGCTTACAACGCGTACAATTCATATTCTTCCCCTTACATCGCCCCGCCGCCTTCTTACACAGCCATTCCCTACAACTCTTACCCGAATTATTATTACCAGCCCCCGTATTATTATCCGAATTATTACAATCAGCCTCCGCTCCCCCCGCCGCTTTTGCCGTCGGCAGTAACAGATTACTCCGGCGGTCCGTATTCCGACGCGGATGGCACCGGCAAAGTTCAGGAGGGCAAACCCGACGGAGATAAGGGCTACAGAGATAACGATGTTAATCAGTTCGTCGATGGAGGTAATCACCTCTCTGAGAGCTCGAAGGATCTGGACGGGCAACCGAGCACCTACAAAGTCAAAGGTCTGCAGAACCAATTGGAGCAAACGGTCGATCCGGAGATAAAAAGTCTTCCGATACCATTGCCGAAAACGACGTACAGAGTGATCAGCGTCGCCGGACAACCGGTGGGCCCCGACTACCCTTTGCCAGCACCTTACGCGAAGGCCCAACGATTGGAAGAGCTGATGAGCCGCGCTTGGGCCAGGCTGCTGGCTCAAGATCTCCAGCAAACCGCTCAGTCCCCGTTGCAAGAAGCGGGCTCGAAGCAGAGCGATCAGAGCAAAGATAAATCGCGTTTCATTTCCGTTCCGAACATCGGCAAAGCTGGCCTAACCTACATCGTGAATCCTAGCCTCGTTCGAAAATTGAATAGCGGATCCGCGATGGGTCAGACGGACGTGCAGCCTTCCGTGAGTCGCGGTCAGGTGAAAAGCGTACAATACGCACCATCCTCGGCTAAGGATCAAACCGAATCCAACGAGTACGAAAATTACGGCCACTCGTCTGCCCAGGATGTCATCCAGGATTACGAGGGTTCCTCGAGCCAGGACGATAAGCAACAGCAGAATTACGAGGGCCAGGCCGAATCGAATTATCAGAATCAGAACTACGTTACGGTCCACGCGCCTCCGGGATACGGTTATCGGTACACCGACTATAATCCGTCGCGGGAGATAGTTCAACATCAGCCGCAGCAGTATAAAAATAATTTGGAGGATCTCGATATTGGGACGAAGACGAAAGGTGGATAAATGTCGATCGATGGGGAGAAGAAACATCGACACGGTGCTACAATTTGCTCGGCTGTCATATCTTTACTTTTACTTTCCTAACAATTGTTGCCAGTGCGCGGCCAAGACGCGTGCGAGTCTCCCTGAGATGTCGCGCATTCGTTTTGTCGGGTCACACGCGGTGCAGGATCATTTTAGAGTAAGACACGTTACGCGACGCACACGCCTATGATATGTATTCATTTTGTTATTGTTGTTAATAAACAGTTGTTGGTCATTTCTCGCGGCACTTTTATTTCATCCCAGTCCGGTAGAATTTTGAACAATATTACGGTTTCCATACTCGCAGTCGGTTAACAAGCCTCCGCTATATTTCATCTTTCGCATTTCCTGCGAGCGTATCCGTGGTCGAAAATAAAACCGAGCCTTTTACTTTCTCGTATACTTGCGCTCGATCTCGGCTCCTACCGTACACGATGACCTGGAAGCTTCGGGCCATTACCTTCGCGCGGATATATCGATCGGTGGTTCGCGTTTGTAGCAATCTTATAGTGATCGAAACTTTGATCATCCAGTCGCGCTGACCGTAAATTACATTTTCGTCAAACTATTTGGAATTCAGCGACGAAATATTTTCGACAGCGCGCGCCTGTTTGCTGGAAGCGATGTCCCAAACCGGAAATTTCCTTCCTCCACGCTTCAATAATTTCGTTCATTTAACACGCAGAGCATACTTTCTCCGTCCAAAGAATCGACCAATTTGACGGGATACAACGGAGAGATTGATAGCAGCCCTGCATAAAGCGTCTACGTACACCGAAAGCGAGCGGAGTTGCAAGTCGAGAAAGTGGTCGGACGAAAGGACCGCGTTTACTCCTTTGTAACGGGCCCGCTCTCTACGGAATTCTGATCCCCAGAAATCGCCCAGCTGGTCCGACCGCTTTGTTGCGGCTTGCCTACCTACGCCCGAGAAAGTGTCCTCGCTTTTCGGCTAATTGAAGGCAGTTCGACCGATGGCACCGGCGCGGCGGGCGGGTCATCGTTTTTCTAGATCATTTCCCTATTTCCGCGCTCAGAACGCGGATAGAAAGTATGCTTCCTTTCTTTCTCGTCCTCCGTACGTGTGCACTAGCGCGCAGCTGAATGAAAGGGTTCGCGGAAGCGCGTGTACCGATGGCGAACCGCCTCGCGTAGAAAGGGAGAACGAGACAAAGAGATCGATGCTTCTACAACATCGCTTTTCTCTCCGTTAACTTCCGATCAAAGTTCTCGAAGGCCGTCCAAAGCGGCGTGAAGCGATCGGACCTTTTGCCCTCGCGTCGAGTTACCCTTTTGTGAAATTCATTCGCACGGAAGGCAGATCCGAATCACGCGAATATCTAATTTTCTTGGAAACTTTCGAAATAGATTCGCGAAGCGAGAACGAGCCAAGTGTGTTACATTCTCCGTAACGTTCCGCAGAAGCTGTCGAATGCAGACCGAGAACGACATTTCCTACTTCGTTAGCAGACTAATGAACCGATTAACTGGTAAAGTAATTAGAACAACTTTGTACAGCAAAACTTGGGACGATTTGCAGAGGGGTGGGAGGCACTGTCTACAACTGAGTCACGCTAAGCGTTTATCATAGCCCTGTTCGTGGATAATCTAGCACGAAACAGTGGCCGGATAGAAATTAGAAAGATCTGTTTAATAGACAGTTTCCGAATGCAACGTTTCCGTCCGCTTTTCTCTGTACGTTCTCACGATCCAGCATGCAATACGGTTGATTTTTGCCAAATTAATGCCCGGTGGCGATTATCCTAGCTGACAGCGTGAGAAACGTTGCTATAGACGACAACTGCCAGCTGAGAAACCTGTGGCCCTGAAAAGGGACACGATTCCATTAAAATGCTGTTCCTGTTTTTATGCCTGCTATCGATAGTGTACAATTTAAATACGAAATTGATAATCGTATCACACGAGCGAGCGGAGTGTCGTTCAGCGCGTGGTCACGCAGCAAGTAGGGAAAAGGCTATGCATGTAAGAGAAGGGGTATCTAGATTAGTTTTATAGGGGAGAACGGATCTCTGTATCGCGATCCTACCCCTACCCTCGCGACATTTCACTAACGTGACAAGTTAATTAAGAAAATAACACCCAAACGTGTCGCATTCGAAAACGAAGCTTGCGACAGCCGTCCAAAAATCGGGGCACGCTGCTCTCCTCGGGTTGCATCGAAATTTATTTGCGGATCAGGAAGAGAAACTTTTACTTTTACATCGACGATGGGATACACTCTTGCTCACGGGAGTGGTCCTCCCCCGGAGGAGACGGATCGCGGCGCAGTGTATAAAAGAGTGGTCCATACCGGATGTTTGACCCAGAACTTGGTGAGCAGTGAAAGTGCACTTGGATGCAGGTCCATTTTTTGCCAGTACTTACAATGGTTAAGAAACAAATTAATGATCAAACATAAATAAGATCTAGCATTCTCGATCATTCGAATCCCGCAGTTCGATATACGATTTCGAGTCGCGTTGCTTAAATGGCATTCACATGAAAAGCGGGTTCGCGATGCGTGAATCACGAGGTAGACTCCGTTTCGTTTTGCAGAATATTTATCTGCTGCTGGGCCTGCTGTGCATCGGCGCACGTGGAGAGACGAGGATCAATTTGGAAGACATAGAGAGGGACAACTTGCGAGCGGAAGGTAGTAGCTCGAAATTCGGCAGTGCGGGACTCGCGGAGCCAAAGTATCCGACCAAATCGGAGAGCGGCCAGCAACAGCTACGGTATCAAGAGCCAAACCAATATCATGGGTCGACTGTCGCGCCGGTCGCATACGTAACACCTTCCCCGGTGCGGAACCTAAAATCAATTTTCTCCTAAAGGACGCGTCTACCGTTATAGCAGATTACTTTACCGAGAATTCATTGGTCCCATATTTATTCAGGTACCGCAGGGAATGTACGTTCGATCCAACATTTACGCCGCAAAGGAGCCAGCTTACCAGCGGAGCAACGTCCTACCGGAACAGATATTACCAGCGCGATACTACAACGACTACCAAAAACAAGAGTCGTTACTTGCAAGGGGAATCGGGCCGAACGTCCACGAAATCCAACAATTGGCTTACCAGCCGGAAGTGAATGTTGGCAACCATCTACAAGCTCTTCAGCAGAGCACGGTTACAGCAAAGTATGCGAAAGACGTGAGCAAAGGTACCGAGACGGAAATGCATACGTATCGAGCGTGATTCAATTGAATCGAACCACAACCTTTTTCTATTTCGATAGGAACGGTGTACGTTGATGTTCCCACAATGCAGCTCTTGACGTACTATCCGAATCTCGATGTAAATTCTGGGATGATCGACGGATTACTAGTTCCCCGACTAACAACACCAGCGATCAAACATATTTCCGTCCCCATCTATGCTTCGACGCTGGCCCGGAAACCGATCGTTACCGCGAAGCCTGCCCATCAAGTTCAGCACGCATCGAGATACAATTCGTTTGGCCCGGCTAGTGTTTCAGCCAAGGTAGCTAGCAGCAACGTAATTAGTAGCCTCCGCGAGCAACAGCGCTCAAACCATTGTGCTATTCTAGATTATGAACGGCGCGGGGCATTCGAGTCCAGCCACGTCGGACAAGTATAACGATCCATCGCCGGCGAGCCTGCCGATTTATGTACCAGCAGATCAATCGTCCGCCCAAGGAAGACAATTCTTGTACACGCAAGCGTACATTTCTCCGTCCCAACCCCGATACGTTTCGCAACTATTGTACGCTCAACCAACGACGGTTTATATGCACGCTACGCCGGTTTACAGCGACAACGTCTACGCTCCCCAGCCGCCTAGCTATATTCACGACAATTTCTTGCACGGTAACGCGAAGTACGAGGTTTCGTCCGAACAGCTGGATCCACTGGCGCAGATCGCCCAAGAGTCGCCGACCGGAGTCTCGAATCAGGTTTGAGATACGCGCGATGAGAATGCTGCTGCGAAGCATCAGTTGTTTGATGAGATACTTGACCCTGCGACAGGATCTTAAGGAGCCCAGCGCAGATTTGGTACCACCCCGAGTGACCGCGCAGGATTTCAAGTCCGAGACGACCCCTTCGCTACCGGTCGCGTCGCAAAGCGAGGAATCCGTATCCGAGGAGAATCACGTGGATCCGTCGGTGCCGAGGTCGCTGCTGGATTCCTATGTTCCGAGCAAATTGATCGCGGCTCAGGATGCTGCCAGGTACGTGGGCATATCGATCGAAGCTGTTCCCCGTCGACGTGCTTTACTAATCAAGCTGTCGTTGCAGGTATCAAGAGAGGCCGATACATCTGCAAGGTGGCTTCCTTCCGTCGAAAGAGAATTTCACGCAAAAGAAGCGCGGGACGAACTGAATCACGATAATCGGCTTGTGCTTCGACGAGTGACGAACGTCGACTGGTACACTACTGGGGTACCTGATATTAATCTAATCGGCAACGTTCGACTTCGAAATCGAGTAAGGCACGCCCCCGGGGGTAATAGGAGGCGTGATCGCATCTAGTCTTTCATCGAAGGTCGTTAAGCGACAGGTGTGAGCATTTTCACTGTCCACTGCTTGCTTGTTCTTTCTCGTTATACTTATGTATATGTATTAAATCCATGCTTGTACGTTTTATACGATCTTGAAATAAACGAACGTTAAATCATATGCTACTTTTACGCGTCGACATCCCCGAATCTCTTCTCTGACGTATCGTAGAAACATCTCGGGATAAACATCGGTCGCGACGAAAGCGCTTTCGCCAAATTTAAGTGATCGTGGTACAAAATTTCGGTCACGACAAATGTGTCGTCGAGAACGTTACGTATTCTAACAGAGAGTTGCCGTTCCGAAGTAATGGCGCACAGCTGTTTGCGCGTGTCCCCCCCGTATACCGAAACGAGAAAGCGGATGCTGGAAGGAAGGACCAATGGTGTAGGGATTTCGGAATTGTTTTGAAATCACGTATTTCAATGTCCGCTGAATGGTAAATTTTTTTGACAAAAAGATATAACAACTCTGCTGCACCCTTGCGATCGAAATTCGTCGCGATTCATTATTGTGCTGGGACTAGAAGATTTCCAGGTGCAATCGTAGCAAGCATAACGGTGACTGGTCAGACGGACTTGATCAATTTTTTTTTTCTACCAGCTGTTAGTTAATGACCGGAGCCTGGATACGTGCATCTCATTTAAGCCGGATTAGCTGCCACGTTAATCCCGTTGGCGCGCTTTAAAAGTTCATCCCGTTTCTAGATTTCGTCGTGACGAAATATCGCTCGAGGATGAGCACATGTTACATACTCGTCGCGATTCCGCTACGCTACTGGTCGCCGTCTTTCCGCGCGTATGGGACGAGAAATGCCAGTGTGTTACAGCGGTGAAACTATAATCGTGTAGCGTCCCTCTCGCGGTTCTGGCGAAGGCATATAAGGTGGGATGCTGCTGGCTGTGCTTCATCAGTTCCAAATACACGCGAGAAGACCGCTAGGCGCGCAGGTTTAAAGGCCGACCCATCGCTATGAGAGTTCTCGTGATACGGGTAAGTACATCGATCGCTCGTATCCGTCCAGAATCGTCGACGAAAATTGTTATCCGGCGGTCGTTTCCTTGCTTCGCAGTCGATTCGTGAATCGTAGTTAAAGGTGATGGGGGTAGAGCGTGGCGAGCTCAGTTTATTTTTTTTTTTTTCATGTTTGACGAAATCGTCCCAATCGCTAGCGATATTGATTTCTTCATGCGGTCAACCGGGGTCCGCCTTATTAAATCTCATAGACTTGCCAATTTAATTGGTATGTCGGTTGTGTCGAGCAGAACAATTACGCTACATTAACGTGCGTCCAGTTATTTTCCTTGCCGCTACGACTAAATTCGTTTCGCCGACGGGACAATCCAGACTCCTCGTAGTCGGTGGTCATTACGGAGAAAGTGTTTCTTATTTTCCTCCACCCATGGCCGCGCAGTAGCCGTGGCAGATGCTCTTGAGCAAGTTAGTGAAAGTCCTTGAAGGTATTCGAAGAACCGCCGAACGGCCGTTCTCCAGCTGCCATAAAATCTGTTCGGCTTGTCCGGTATTGGGTAACGAACGATTTCCTACCTGATCCGGAGATAACTTTTAGGAAATCGGAATCGACTTTTCGAGCCAACGAAATGGCAAAGAAACACCTTGGGCGAAAAAAAGTATTTAGCGTAATACTAGTAGCGCGTTGAAAACGTTGAGAGAACAAGTTTCTCAATCCCATCGCGCTGCAGCTTCCTGAAGAACTTTGAGCTAAAGCGCATGAATATGCTGCGATCATTAACTTCTTTGACGAACGTCCGTCGGTGTTAAGAATCGAGCGGGCTCGCGTCTATATTCGAAAATGGTGAAAGCGCTACTGGAACATCGAGCTGGAATATCGACGACCAGCCCCTCGTTGATTAACCGCATCGATTAAACGAGCCACGCGAGTTTTTCTACACGTTCCTCGTTATTTTCAGATTGCTTCGGTTCTCCTGATAATCGGCTTATGCTCGTCGATCGCTTCCGGGAAGGCTCTCCCAGACAAAGCGAACGATGCTCGGGAAGAAGAGATGGAAAGCATCGGCGACGATGCGACCAAAGAAGACGTGTCGGAAATGGAGGATCAATCGCAGGATGAGCTGCCGATTCTACCTCCTATAATTCTCCTTGACTTCGGTAACGACACGGCGCAGGGAAATGCGTCCGCTGAAGAAAAGTCGAAGCGCACGGTGAACAGCGGCCTCGGCTACGGTCTGGACCAGAACGCCCTTCAACCAAGAAAATACAGCTACTACCTGCCGTCCGGGAAATCGGGAACAACAGTCAGCATCGAGGAATCCATTAGCCCATTCCTGCCTAAAACGATAATCGAGAGGGTGCAAGGGAACAATCAGGGTGGGCAATTTGCTACGAAACAGAGCCCGTTCGTCGGTTCGCCCTCTGATCCGGCTGCACAGAAGCAAACTCAAGCGGACTCGCGGCAACCGAGTATTCGGCAAACGACCAAATCCCAGTTTACGTTCGGCCTGCGAACGAAGCCGCAAAAGCCCGGAGCGAGCGGTAGCTTCCAATCGTACCAAAGCTTCTTGACAACGCCGAGACCGTCAGTCTCCTCATTTACGATTCAGAATTCGAGATTCGCTAACAACGATGCTACGACGCGATCACCCTTGGCTTTCAGCACCGCAACGCCGGCCAGATACGTAACTCCCGGTCCCGCGAACTTCGCGAGTTCGCTCAACTATGCCACGGCGGCTCCGTTCTTCGCCGGCGCGAGCAACGCCCAGGCTTACACGGGTCAAAGGCAAAATATTCCGTCCAATATCAATTCTCACGGCTTCGACGCCGCCGCACAGAGCGTCGAATCGTCCACGATCAGTCCGCTGAATTACGATCCTCGCTTCACCGCCCCAGACTCGCAACTAACGAACGGGCCGAGATACACCATCGAGAATGGAGTCCGTTACGAGAACAAAGTGTTTTGGAAATACCCGGACGGTCGGGTGTCCGATGTTCCGCCCTCTACTTACGTCGAAACTTACGCGGAGTACCCGCGGCCCTCGGCGGAGCAACCTACCACGGAAAACAGTATTCTCTCCCAGGCGCCCGTGCAATTTCCCACGGTTTTCGACCAGGATGGACAGCAGCCAAACCCATTCGTCTCCTCGGAGTCGTTGTCGTCGAGCTTGCCGCAGCAACAAGTGTACCGGCTCGGTTATCAAAATTTAGTGAGCCAGAGGCAGAATGTAAATCTGGCGCAGCAACGAAAACCTAGTAGCCATGCGCCAACTTCCTACTCTTCTTCTTCTTCCTTTCTGTCTTCTCCCGCTTCGTCTTCGTCGTCTTCCTTCGAAAGATCGAGACCTGGCACGAGTAGCTCCAAACTTGGCTGCCAGTCGTGCTATCAAACGACCACGTCGAGGTATATGGTAAACAGTCCTAATCCAGAATACACGGACAGGGAATCCACCGTCAATGGTACCGCCACGTTCAATCGATTCCCTGCTTCGTCGCAGAAGCACTCGTCCCGGGTTACGTCCAAGTATACTCCGAAGGTGCAACAGTACCTCGACACGGTACTCTCGGAAGACGATGGATCGCAGAGGCAGAGCTACAGCAACGAGTTGAACAGCTACTCCAATCTTCAATACTCGGACCTATTGAATTACAATCCGTCCATCTCGGAATACGTTAGGAATCCCTCCTCCATTCTAAACGTTCGTCCAACTTTCGTGCAAGCTGGGAACTCTTTGGTACCGGTGATCATACTCAGAGTAGACGGCGCGGCGCCCGCTCAGAGCAGAGACACGCAGAACGTTAATCTGAAAGCTCTGCTTCAGCAGTATCTTATTCAGTACGCTAAGAGTATTCAAGAATTGGCCCAACCGTCCACCTACAGTCTAGGCCCGGAATCCTTCCTGACAGCTTCCAACTCTGGACCGAGCAAGAATCCGGTCTTGGATTTGATTCGATTGACGCAGGGAGATGCACGCGACACGTCTGATTACACTTCCGGCTCTTACAGCGGGAAATCGAGCTACGAAACCAGCAACTTGGACCATTTCATGGATTTCCCGAGCCATCGCTACTCCGGCAGCTTCCCCGGCCGGCAGAAGGTGAAGAATGTTCAGATCTTGGAGCAGCCGAACTTTACGAGCTATAAGAGTAATAATTAAGGTGGGGACATTTCTGGCACATGTACATTTACTTGCAGCATACTTTGTGCCATTCGAGTGGAATGTATGTCCGATTAGGTTAAAGACAGTCATTTGGTAGTATTTAACACGGGATCGTGCAATAATGTTTCAACGTTAGATGCTATACCCAGAGGCACCGACCTCCTCGGTGGTTCTGGAACAATCATTAATACGCCGAGCATCGAATAATTAGCGCTTCAAAGCACACACCGGTGCTCTGAAACTTTACCCTACGATTGACCAAACTCTTCGCTTCAACAAGGTACCTTACAAGCTTAGTTCTTAAGGATCTCGTACGAGGCGATCTATTTGTGCATTTTCCGTACGTCTGTATCTACTTAAATAAAGAAATGAATACGTATTCGAACCAACGAGCCTGTTCTCTTTAACCCTCCCTCGAAGATCCGAGAAACGTCGAATTCCGCGGTGACCGTCTAGTGGAAACGTATCGTAGTAACGTCTCGGGATGAAAGGGGCGAGAAAAGAGAAAGAAGTGAACGCGTCGCGGTCGCGAGGGGGAAGCTAATTATTAGCATTAATTGCCGGCTGCCGAGTACGGCGAAACAAATCGAGTCGCAGGGCGCGGTTAATTTCATGTTTTCACAACGAGAGGCAACAACGATATCTCCGCGCATCTGCGGCGCACGGCAATTAAACACGAAGCATATCAAACTGTGGCAATTGCCGATGCACTTTTGCGCACCGAATTAAGCGAATTCGTACGATCGCGGTATGTCGCCGCGACGCCGTACCCCGGCCGTCGCATCGCATCGCTTCCATCGTGTGAGGCCGACTGCATCGAGAGGAGTAAGCGCGCTGCGCATAATGCGTGTGTTTTAGAGCGCATAAAATACGGTCGAAGAACTACTGACCATCCAATAGGAACATTCTATATGCTCTGTGCAATGCAAGAGTACGATTCTTTTTTTCCTTACGTAGGATTTTATTAAAAATCGCTTGGGACAGCGGCTCGACAAAGCGGTTTGATCCCTTTCTTTTTCCGATCCCAGCAAATTCGCGCGGTGAACACTGTTAATAATAATAGGTGGTCTCATCCCGCCGCTACGGACAAGAGTTTCCCAGCAGCGGTCGCGTGCCTCAAATGAAAGTATCCTCCGGTAAGGTGGACTGTAGGGTAATATTTAGAACGATATTTTTCACTTGGCTACCGGAGTGTATAAAGAAATTCGCGTGTCTACTATGTGGCTCAGTTCTCGTGTGGAAGTCCATCTTGGAACGTCTTTTGGATTACAGAAGCCGAACCAAGAATTCACGACCGCGATCAATGTGTTTAACACGAAGCTCGGTGACACGCGGCCCTTCTTAACTGTGCTTTTCTGTTGTCGAAGCAAAGCAGCGCATCTGCTCCGATTGGGAAAATGCTCTTCCATCTTGTAAGTACGTCAGAGTAGGCTTTCGCAAGGGAGTAGACGAAGCGCGAAAGCGTTTGCAGTTTCCCAAGTGTGTGGCCCTTTTCAGGGTAGCCCTATTCGCTAGAATCCCAGCGTGAAAATTTTTATCCTCGACGCAGACCCGATTTCTCGATGAAAACGTTTCGCTCGCGTCTTGCATGAATGTAGAATAATAAAACGAACTTTAGGGATACAGTGAGATTGAGAATATCACCAGGATACAGTGCCATCGCATGTTTGCCAGATACGAAATAACGATAGCGTTTTTAGAGTGCATCTAAACGTATACGGATGAATATAATTGGAGCGCTTTCTTTCTACGTTATTTCGGTGTCGGTGTTTTCCCTAATTTGCCACGCGCGCGAGATGACCAATCAGTGGAATGGCCTGGCTTTCCTTGCTTCCAGTGCTTGACGAAATTTGATGTTTCGCTGTATCTCTATATGCACGAAAGTAGATCAAAGTTCGCCGCTTACCGTATAATACACGCTCCAGTCGAATTTTTCTTTGCGTGCTGGCAAGATCGCCCCTCGCCCCCTGTACTTCGAATGCCCCCCCTCGTCTGTCTAGACTTTTCCAATATCGCTTTCGATAACGCGGGTTAAAACGACAACGCGTAGTTTGCGAATCGGTGAGAAAGTTGCCGAGGATCTGCTTCCGTGCACATTCAGTTCTTCGCCATAGAATGCACGCGAGCCTCTTAGCATTTTACTTTTCTATCCGGCTTTTCTTCCGCTGGTCGGCCCCCTTGGCAGACAGGTTCATAGAAATCAATTACCGCGTTCGCGAATTAGACGGGAACAATTGTTTGCCCCTGACAGTTAATTCGTTTCGTATTGGCTGCAGGTCGTGGTGTTATCTTTGTGCTGGCCGCACGTAATAGGAACGGAAAGTGCGGATGTCCAGGATGAAGCGGCGATCGATCAAATCGCAATTGCATCGGAAAACACGGCGGAGAGCGTGCTGAAGACTGAACGGGGGCAAAAACGATTCGGGGACCAATTAATAACATCCATAATAGACACAACCGTGCGGTATAAAGACACGGACGGTTTCGTGCCGATGGACACGGACAAGTTCACAGGGATTAATCGCTTGGACGAACGGGATAATTCGAGCAACGCCAGCAGCGGTAAAGAATGGTCGGGGGATGATGCTGGCAGGATAGAGAACGACCCTGCTTATTCCACGGAAGCGAGAATATTTCTAAACTTGGCCAATTTGAACAAGAACCGTAGATCTTTCGAGTACCAAGGGAGTAAGAACGACTTTGAGCTGCTTAAAGTTACGAATGACACGCCGATAGTGGCCAACTATCCAGAATCATACGACGAGCCGACAGATTCCACCGAGAGCGACGATAGAAACGCCGGACCACCGCCGAGACTTAAGGAGCAACGGGGAGAACGAAAAACGGAAAACTACATGAGAAACTATGAGACTATCGTGCCCGGAAGCAACAACGAGGGTTCGCCTTACGCTTATTACTATCATCACGATTCGGCCAAAGTGAAGGAAAAAGGGGGACGAGAGCAAGAGGGAGTCGATAAATATCATCAGCGAAGTGCCATGAATCAAGAGGAATCGGGAAGATCCGATCCGGGCGTTGCTGTTGATCAAACTTCGAGGGTGATCGATGCGGTTAGTTCGGAAACGTCTCATCGATACACGATAGATAGCAGAGACGGCAGGTTTCGTAGCGACGAGGATTCTTCCAGGGACGCGTCCGATGACAGCGACTACGTGGAATATGCGGCGCGGTCTAGAAGAGTTCAGGACAGGAGAAGGCCTGGCGGCGGCGCCTCCAAGAGTCTGCAAAAGGAGCATCGAACTCCTCTGGACGACAGCAGGGAATACGAGAGTCAGGATAAGAGACACCATTCATCGAGATCCAAGTCCCGTCGTCAAAGAGTGAGAACTAATTCTTGGGCCGCCGACGAGGATAGGTATCGCGATCAGGGCGAGAGCTACGAGGACACGAGGCACGACGGCAGGCAACAGAACGCCAAGGGCAGAGCGAAGAACAGCTGGAATCAAATATCGCCGAACCTCGAGATCTCGCACTCCAGTGGCATCGAAATCGGCCAGCTCGAGAAGCCGAAGCTTGTCGTTCCGGTGAAGGTGGACTTGGTGCCGGTGGCAAACTTTGATCACGCGACGGCGATCGGCAACAGCCAAGGATTCGACGTGTCCAACGCGGTTCTGCGGAATCTGGTCTCAGCCACGCCAGTCGCGACTCTTAGTACGCCGTCGTTGAACACCGTCGGGAGCGTGATTGGTCACAAAGGAAAGGATGGGGCGTCCACGCCACTTCCAGACGTTATCGTCGGTCAGAATAGTTTTCAGAATTCCATGCAGGCGGTATATCCGCAACTGGCCGACCAGCATAAATTCTTCTCGACTTTGAAGGCTCAGTACGTACCCAGCACAGCCTCTCCGATCTATGCAGTCACTTCGGGCATCGATTCGAGCCTGCAGAACACGCTGAATCACGATGTCCAGGCCGCAGCTACCCCCCGGCCGATATACGCGAGCGCCTCGAATCAGCTGCAGCAATTGCTGGTTCATCAACCGACTATCCAGACCGTTCCAGCAATGGTACAGACTCCGATCACCGGCTCGCATTACATCCAAGTAAGCCCTCACGGGATGCACGGCCAAAATCCTGTCGGCTACGGTGGCCTGCAGGTGCAGCCTGTTCCAACGTTGCCCACGATCGCATCGTCCGCGGCGCCTCAGACTACACCGGTCGCGAGGTTTAATCTGCCGCCGTCCGAGCTGGAAGACAAGAGAGCACCGCTGTTCCCCGCTTCCCCTATGAACTTCTTGGCCTCGGCGAGTCTTGCCGTCGGTCAGAACGATCAGAAGCAAACGTTAAATGACGATTCTTACTATTTTCAAAGTACGAACGCGCAAGGAGGCGTCGACCCGCAGCTGCAGGCCGGTCTCTACCAGCAAGGGGCGAGGAACGTTAACGTAGCTCCGAAAACGAAGACCTACGTCCAGGCGACTCATTTGCTGCCGGCATTGTTACATCCCGCGCCAACTCTCGCCACTGTATCGGCGTCCACTCCGCAAGCGTTTCCCGAACAGCATGTCGTTCAGGGGTCGAACCTGTTCTTACAAACGTCGCGAGATCAGGGCCAACGGTACGCGAACGTTCAGAACGGCGACATCCGGAATAGCCTATCCTCGACGAAGAACGGTGAGTACTCATTGCCTGCATACCGAACGGTGCACGACACGGCTAACGCCAACACTATTAACGCGGCGAACGCATCGCCGGCGGTTTCAGAGGTCATCGGGAATGCGCATCTGCCGCACATCGGCACCAGGAACGTGGAAATCGTTAACCCGAACATCAAACTCAGCCCGGTGGACACCGGGATCGTGAATGCCTACGAGACGGTGCATTATCCCACCGCTGTTTTAACTACATCGATCCCCATGCTGACGACGACGACCGGCTTCGTGTCGACGAGGCCGGCCGGCTTGTCCACGACCGCGCAATCAACCGGCGTCCAAAATTTCATCAACCCGTTCACGGAAATGGGATCGAAGAACGATCAGGCTCACAACAGCGATTCGCAGGCGTACCAATCTCACGACAGACCGATGTACAACCCCATCAATTTCGTTCCAAACACGGACGTGCTGAAGGATCAGAACGCTTTGAACAGTAAACTTCATGCGTCCGAGCCGTTGCAGCAAAGTTTGAATTTAGTCCCGCTGATACCGGGGGGCAATTTCTTTAGACCCTCCGCCTCGTCTCAAAGGGAGCTGCTGGGAAAGCCAAAGCTGGCCTCCGATTTGGAAACGTACGCGGAGCAAATGTTCAAGGAGTCCTTAAAGACGATTTACAACTCCCAGAAATGGAACAACGATAGGAGGGCTGGCAGCAATCGGCAGAACACTTCCGATGCTACAGACATCGTCAAACTGGAGAGGGAGTTGCAGCGTTTGAAGGCTTCTCTGTCTGGTTTACAGCGAGACAGGGACCAAATCGAGGGGCTTCATAGCGAGACGAAGGTGCAGACGGCCGAGCTGCCTAATAGTAGGCCGGACAAGTTGTTGGCTGCGCTGGAGCAAGTGCTCAAAGATCACCCTATCGATACTTTCCACGGGAATGGTAAATCGCATAAATACCGTAGACCGACTGGAAAAAGTAAGAGCAAAATTGCACCGCACACTGATCACCAGGATGCGAGTCGTGTCAGGGATTTCTTAACACCGCCGCAACGAGATCCGCACCGCTCGAAGGGACACTTTCATGATAAACCAGGGAAGAAGAGACCCGGCCCGTCGAGGTTTCGTAACCATAACTATCATCATGGGCCAAGGCCGCACCCTAGGGGTAATTGGTCCCCTAAAGTAGGTGGACCCGATGCAGCCGCGTCGAACGTTGACCCACTTTGGCTCGATAGCTTCCCGCGCCACGAGGACACGCTCGATTTGGGGAAGTTCAGAAAACGTCCGCCGTTCGACTCGTACTCCTCGCTCGCCGCATCGCAGTTTCGCGACAACAATTTTCATAGGGTTTCCAAAAGCGGTAAGGAGAACTTTTACGATCATCCCAAGATGCACAATTTCCTCGGCTTACTGATGAAGAACAAGCAGCTGCCGAACGGAAGCAGATCGAATCTTCTTCGAGACGAGGCTCGGTCGAAGGTGATCCTCGAAGACGAAAGGGAACGAATGCAACGACAATTTTACCAGGATACTATGCAGGAGTACTTTTCTAGAATGTCCAAGGGTGCGCTTGATTCTAATTTAGGGCGAACAGCTTCTGGCAGCTTCTTAGAAAAGAGAACTCAATGAATCGAAAGGGCAAGTCGATTTAATCTTCTCTTTTCTATGTTTTGTATGTATGTATGTATCATGTATGCATGAATATGGAAGTACCTACGCCGAACGTTCAGCTGTACTGAAAAAGCAACAAAATAAATCTGTTTTATATTAGTTTTCGATCTTTCTCGTACCGTAGTCATGAACTATCCATCGTTCGAACTTTTCGGAATCGTTGCGAACCAGCTATCACATTAAAACAATAAACAGACTCTAAATAATATCGCGCTTTAATATCATTCAAGTGAAAGACTTTTAATTATGTAAATCTTCCTAAAAGAATAATTTGACATAGACCTTGAGATATTTTCACTTACTTCAGGGGGCGCGCAAGAAAGTGTGAACATTTTTTCTCTTAAACGCTACGATGTCGTCCACTCTTGCATTACCTCGGAAAGTCTCCAGATTTCTAACATCGTTCTCCGCTCGCCGAAGAACAACGATCGTCGCAGCGCGGCTTCGCAAGCACACCTGCGCAAATGGCCCGTAGTTAACAATTAATGTAGAACACGCTACGCCTTCATTCAATTTTTGGCCCACGTGCTTCGCACAATTTGCGATTCTACAATGCGCAACGCCAAGCAGCGCATTGAACTTTCACCAGAAATAATAGTTGGAAAGCAATTAGTTACAAATTTTTTTCCATGGCTGTTTCGATCTACGACATCGTCGAGAAGGGTTACGGTCGAGTAATTTCCTGGGAACTGTGAGCAATGTTCGCCGACCGGGGAATCGCGCTTCTGGTGAGCCCTATCATTTACAGCGTACCTATGCACTTTTCAAACCGTTGCTGCTTCTACGAATATTATGCATCATCGTACGCACAAGGATTGCGAGTAACACGCGGTCCAGGAAACGTAAATTAACGAAGGCTCGGGACGTTGACGGTCCGTTTAAGAATCGGCTAGCAGGGGGAGTCACGGAGATTTCACGCGGTTTTTCTCGCCGCGCTTTTTGTCCGATCGTAGGAAAGCTAAACCCGTTCGGCTGTTTCGCACCGCTAATCACCCTATATAAAAGATCACGAAATCTGCGTCGCTGTCAGTTAAAGGAGTAACATCGGCTGTCTGTGTCTCACGATTAAATCGGTGCCATGCTGGTACGTTGTCTGTGGCTCGCGTCGATCAGTGAACAGATATTTTCTTAATCGTTAACGTAAATGCGAACGGTGCTTAACTGCTTGAACATATTGCAGATTCTCCTTTTCTCCTTTCTTATACCGTCGCTGCACTCAGCGATGGGCTTGGAACGTCGATCTGTAGCTCCGAGCTTAAGTGTTCCACAAGGTTTCCATAAGTTTCATCATCAGCTGCAATCGATCTATCCGAATGCACGGAATATTGAAAACGCAAAGCCCTTGCCGTACAGGAACGCGAAGCCATCAGCCTACTCTGATGCGTTCAAAAACTCTTCACCATACGCTAGCGCATCGTTCGCTGCTCGTCCAGTCGAATCTCAAGGTGCTGGCCAATTATCATCGTATCCCGGGAATGTATTTACAATGTCTACAGGCTACAAAGTGGGGGATGACGCCAACGCTGAACTGTTGGGACACGCTGGTACGTAACTCCACTAAAAATCGATCCAAAGCGGGGCAATAAAGGCAATTTTTCATTGCCATAACGATCCGAAATTCTTTCATTGACAATACTCTTCGTCAGGTGCGAATCTTCGAGCTCCTGCGTACAAGACGGGCTACTTGGCTACACCGGAAAATAGCAAGACTCCTTTGCCTGTTCTTCAAGCGCAAAAGAGCCAAGAGCTGCCCGCTTATTTATCCAGCTACCAAAGGCAACCACTTGTTTCTAATCCTGTCCGGAGTCAGCCGCACTTCGCGAACCGTCCACCGAATGCGGACAATGCGCAACAGAGCGGGTCATTTCTATCGCCGCGTTCCAACTTCCAGAGTCAGGTAGTCCCGATCCCGATAGTAACCAACAACCCCCCGTTTCCGCAATACAGAGGTGTCGCCGTGGAGGTTCGTCCAACTGTCGGAGCGCTTTTACCTGTGACTTACCAAGCCCTGCGGGCACAGTCGCGGTTACATTTTGCCCACCCCAATGGTCAACACGCGCAACGCCTTGATGAATCGGGTTATCGTTCCACGCCGTTGCAAGAGATTCGCTCCGACGTGGAGATTATTAATAAAAATAAATTACCACCCAAGAAGAACGACGACGACGACGACTATGATGCAGGTTTGCGATTAAAAGCAGTAATGTGCTTTAGTTAAAAGATTTTCAGACACATCGTTTCCTTGCATAGGCTACGCGCACCGCGAGAGGGAACACGGGTTAAATGCGGAGGTCGATGGTGATTATAAGACCGACCCCGGGAGATACTTCAAGGCGCCATCCACAGAGACGAATTTCAAGCCCTCTGCGTCGTTTCCCTTTAAGCAGTACGACGAGATATTTGGCAAATACTCGAAGCAAAATGAAGACGGTAAACCTAACGAGAAATCGTTTGGTTATTCCTCGACGACCGAACATGGGGACGATGCAGACGCGCCACTGGGAAAATACCGTTCGAGCGACGACGCTTTGGCCTCGTCTTATTACAGTAAGCAAGAGGACGACGAGGAAGATGATGCTTACGAGAAGGAAGGGACCGAAGATGATTCTAATGACGAGCACGAGAAGCCCAGATACTTCGACAGAGACGCGGACGAAGAGTACGAAGGAACGTACGGAACGGAGGTGTCCAAGGGAAGTAAGTATGCCTCCGTATACTTATGAATCTATTGAAAAAGTATCGGGATGCAAGGTAGCTTACAATTTCAGAATACGCCCGCGCGGAGGAAGAGCCGGAAGAAGAATATGGCGCGAGATCGTCGAGCAGTAAGAAGTACGATTACGAGCACGAATATCCTTCGAGTCACAAGAGCCGAGCGTCGCCCAACTATCGCAAAAGTTCATTAGATAGCGAAGATAACGAAGGGCATGGTTCTGACATGTTAACAAGCTGGGCCGTCAAGACGACACACGAGCAGGCGTTTGGGCACAAAGTACCGCGGGAGCGATTCTGATCAGCCGAATGGAAATTGCAATTTACGTACACATGTAAGAGGATGTGCCTGTATTTATACGTAATAAACTATTTGTACTGTTACGCGCATTTGTATATAATGTTTGATATAAATTTACGTTGCTGACGAATGAGTACTGTGCATTGCGATACTGCGTTCCTATCCAAAGATATGTACTTTCCCGTTCATAAAGATGGTACAAGAGCCCACAACTATGGGAAACTATCGATGACTGTCGATATTTCTCCGCCACCGGAGGAATGTGACTCGCCGGAAGCCAAGCACGAGCTGTAATTGTTTCTTATTAATTGTCTGGACCCGAGGATAAAATAACCAACGATTAGCAGTCCTATCAATTTCCGCGTAATGATTGTACGGCAACGCGTTCGCGGCAAATCGTCATTAGGACAATAAAGACCTGCAATTCCGTCGGGGTACTCCTGCTTTTACATTCTCCTTTAATAGCTTCAATTAATTTTGCTGTTTCCCTAACACCGTTAGGGCATTCTCCTACGAATCGCGATCCGTATATATACTCGTCCTCCGAATCGGTGAACACATTGTCGATATCGGCGATAAACACAGCTCGCAACTCCTCCAAGATGAAGATCGTGTACAGGGTAAAGAATCACTTGCGATTGGGCGAAAAGCCATTTTCACAGTGGCCAAGGAAAATACTATCACATTTGAAAATACTGGCAGGTCGTTGCTGTGCTCGTCCTGGCGAGTATCGCGCAATCGGAATCGATCAAGGAGAAACGAGGGGTAGCCGTTTTGGGAGGTGATCCCTACGACTTCTTTGGGGTAGCACCGATTTTGTCTGCCGGCTCGTGGCCACCGACCAGCTATGGATCGACGTCCTGGACCCCATCCGCCGTTCCTGATATTCCGTTAACGCAGGTCCAAATTCAAGCAACCCACGACGTGGCTGTTCAGGTATGCTAGATCGACGATTGTTCTAATATCTGGCCAGGTCCGATAAATATTTGTTTGTATTACTCACGCCGTCAGACGTTGAGAGGCCCAGTTTCCGGCACACCCAGTATTGCCTACCCACCGGACGTGCTAAAGGCGATTCAGCAAGCCCGGGAGGCGAGTCAAAATGTCAATCTGGCCCAGCAAAAGGTGGCGGAGGCAAAACAGGCTACAGTTATTCAGCAAAAGGTTGCACTCGCCAAGGAGGCCGCGGCAAGGGATGCGGCGGCAAGGTAGCTTCCATCCCCCTTTCGTATTTCTCTAATTACAAGCGAGGACGGAAGTTCGTCAAATCGTATTACGGCCTGTATTACAGATCGCAAGAAATCTCGTCGAACGCTGAGGCTGAAGCAAGGGCAAGCGCAAAACAATTGATAGCTCTGCAGCAAAGATTGGCGTCGCTGAAGGATGCGGTTGCAGCGGCGCAACGAGTGGCTGCAGCGAGGGAAGCGGCTGCGGCCGCTGCGATTCAGCGGAACGCCGCCGAATCTGCTGCACAGCTACAGAAACAGGACGTCGACAAGCAGATCAGTCAAAGCGAACAGGAAGCGAAGGTAGAGCGATTTGTCTCGCGACGAAGCACACTGCCGTATTTAAATACCATATCAACAGAGCTTATTTATATTATTACATTCATTTCCAAGGAAAAGGATCTAATCGCAGCTAAGGAGAATGCCGTGGCGAACGCCGTGCAGCTCGCAGCTCTTCAAAAATCTCATCATCCGTGGGGTCGTTGAGCATTTGCCTGTGGCTGAATAAGCGGAGGCTCTTTATATCGTATCTTGGTATTACTCACGGTGGTGGTTCACTCGTTTTTCCTTTCTGTACCTTTGTTACCAATAAAGTTGATTTTTCCAAAAGTCTTTCCGCTTCTTTACTCGAAAGTATCTCTACTTACAACGAATCGCCGATTCACAGCAATACTGCGGATAGTTAATACGCAGGAAACGGCAGTGAAAGTGACGGCGGAGGCGTGATTAGTTCGGCAGATCCACACTATCGATGGCCGAAGAGCGCAATGTCAGTGTCCGGTTACGTGCAGCGCAACACGCCCAGCGATCCGATGCCAAGATCCGCTCGAGTCCTTTCACTTACCCCTTTTCCCTATCCATCCGTGATATACCCCTTTTTACGATTCCGTGGCCCTTAGGGTCTTGTCGGTCCGCCACGGATCAGGAGCAATTACACGGAGAGAAAGTCGCCCGTTTAAAGTCAGTTTCTCTACCCCGTTGCCGTGCATCTGAACAATGGACTTTGGCTATTACCGATACCGTAAGGGAATCAAAGATTTGCCAAGGCTTGACCCTTGTATTCCTATCTTTTTTCCATTTGTTCCTCATCCTTATGCAAAGTAAGTAATCCCCATACGAATGCGCAAAACTGTTGTAACGAACGGGCACACCTTTCACACCGATCCGCTGGTACTTTCATCGGTGCTGCTTCTTTTTGGATCTACTCGCTTTTTACCTTTTACTTCGCAACAGTTTTATTGCTCTCCTTTCGTATTGCATGGAAAGTCGCGCTACTCTCTCACTGGTATTAGCCGTAGCTGGCATTTTTCAACGGATGTCCTTCCAAAAAGTTGCAAAGTTTAATCTTTCGAGCGATTCATAAACTTGTATTATTAATTGAATTTTGCGAGCAATCGCGCAGCAGGATAGCGTACCCCGTTTCATTTTATCCGGCTGATTTACATGCGAGCGGGTACGGGAAATCGGAAGAAAGGGATCTCCTCGACTCGGAAAGGAAATCTTTTGCAACGGTGGCTCTCGGTGGATATCGACGGTATCGCGGACGGAGGCGTTCACCACGCGTTCACCACGTTCGCCACGTTCACCGCGTTCTGCGATAGCAGGCAAATGTCACGGTACATTCGGTCCGCGACTCTCGAAGAAGATGGTCCCATGACTCCGGTTCGCCCTCGAACAAGTGACCATTGAATCGCGTTTTCGACGGGGCAGCTTGGTCCAAGATTGCACGACCTTATAGATAACCGATGCACACTCGAGTTAAGTAAATAGGTATCAACAGCGGACGCGCGATACGACGTTTTTGCTATCGCAACGCCAATGCGGCTCTCTCGTTAATGTATCTATTACGACGGTAGCTGATTTTCTTCCGATCTAGATTCAGAGTCGTTGATTCTGTAACCGCGAACACTGAAAGTCGGCCCTCGGTTGAAGCGTCTAGAGACAACGGTGTCGAGTTTCGATGCGTATTCGTATAGGTGTATTTCCTACATAGTACCGTGCAGGACACGAGTGCGAGCATGCAAGTCCGGTTTTCAAGAGAGAGATCATCCGAGCATGTTGGAAGGGGGAGGGAGAAAGCGTATAAAAAGGATCGGTCCATCGTCAAGTACGCGCACAGTATTCGTATTTGCTCTTCATCCACTATCTGATTAATATCGCCGAAAAATATGTTGCCTTGGTACATTGTAAGTACCCGAAGAGAAATGTGTATAAGACAGATTCGACGGATAGACGCGAGCGCGTGGGTGTTTCGAGGGGGTGTTGATTATTAAATTGGAACGAAATGTTAGACCGCGCGCAGCATCTGTAGACTCTGTCGATCGGCGTTCGTTTCTGATCCGCAAGAGGATCATAAAGATGTACAAACATACGTACATGTTTAACTCTCGGTCTCATTTCAGACACTCGCCTTATGCTTAATCGCAAAATCTGCGCTAGGGAGTACCGGTGATTCTGGCGGTTGGCAAGGGTAAGAAATCGCTCAATTACAGTTCCGATGTAACCGCGACAGAATAAATTCTTCATCTACAATCAGACTTCAATGAATAGAATATCCGGGGGCAGCGGTTACGGATCGGCACACGGTATAGATTTGGGTCACCTGTCGGAGGGAGGATTTCACGATGGCTTGTCCGGTTATGATTCTTACGGGGTCGGAGGTATCGACCACGGATTGCACGGTGGCCACGTTCAACATCATTATGCCCCAGCCGTACCTGTGAGCGAGCACGTGGAAATTACAAAGCCCGTGCCGATACCTGTCGTGAGAAACGTTGGTAAGTATCGATTGAAATTCCGATCGGTCTAAACGGACGGTCTTCCAAAATCATCTCGCCGGGGAACGCTTCCGGGATAGCTCCCAGTTTAATCGAGACTATTTTTCCACGGCTATAGGCGTGCCGGTTGCTCAGCCGGTGGCGATAGGAGTTCCACATCCGGTGGCGGTAGGCGTACCACAGCCTTATCCGGTTCACGTGCCGGTCGCGAAGCCGGTCGCCATTCCTGTGGTAAGGACCGTGGCGATTCCGGTTGAGAAAAAGGTTCCGTATCCCGTGGAGAAGCTGATACCAGTCCCGGTGGAGAAGCACGTGCCGATTCCGGTGGAGAAGCACATACCCGTGCCCGTGGAAAAGCCGTATCCCATTCACGTGCCTGTTTACAAGCATGTGTACCACCGGGTCAAGTCTCACGATCACGGATGGAGCCATTAGATAGTACGTCGTAATAATATAACGTCCGCAAACACGAACCAATACGGTCGTCAATCCTGGGTGCGCATCACACATCTGCCAAACGACCGAAAATAAAATGCTTCTTCTTTATGCTGGCATATGCGATGAAGATACTATTGAGGATGGACATTGTTTTTTTTTTTTATTACTCTGTTATCTTGTATTTATCATTTTCCCCCGTTGTTGTTGCGTTACTACGTTGCCAAATAAAATATCGATTTTCAATAATTATTGTGTTCACTCAGTTTCCTCGTTTCCTATTACTCAATGCCACCCCCGCTGTAAAACTACTGTGTCCGTTCAAAAATAAAAAACAGCCGCGGCGTTATCTTTAGCCCATCGAGTAGAGAAGCTTGAATGGAAGTCGGATGTAACTCCTTAACGCGTCTCTCGTTCTACTATCGACGATCAAGAATGAGCAACGAGCTGTGTCGAGACGCGTACACAGACTTGTCAAAGTTCCGCGATAGTACTTCTCTGTATGCACCGTCGCGGCCCGGCGAAATGGTAGAAGCACCAGTCACGATTACGTGTGCATGAGATGAAAATTGCCCCGCGCTCACTTACAAGGGGAATAGAAAATGTCCAATTCACGTGGCGCTGGGAGATTCGCTAAACCGACCAACACTTACGATGCGTTCGCCGAACCGATGGTCGAGAAACAATTGCATCGGTATGCTGCGATTCAACGCGGGGAGTCTGTGGACTAAATTAGATCGTCGACAGTGAAAGGCTCGACGGTATATTAAGACGAGCAACGAGCAAAGATGTATCAGTCGCCGAGGAAACTTGTGCAACCTACCAGCCGGGTGCAAGGCTACACGTGTCTTAATATGAACACAATCGTGAGTAAAAACGGGTCGCATGAATCCTATTCGAAATTGTTTAGCCAGTTACGAGTATGTCTCGCGTTTCCTGTAACATTTCCTTGGCAGCAGGTCGCTCGTTCGCGGGCAAACAATTCTATTGCCATTTGATCCCCATGACGATACCTCTGGCCCTCTTCAATTCGTGTTCCTTCGCTTCAGCTGGCATTCAAAATACGCATTCATTTACGCGAACTTCACCTTCGTTGTAGGTGCTACTTTCTCTGCTGTCCTTGGCCGCAGCCGCGCCATTGATCGTGCACCAGGATCAAAATCAGTATCAGCCTCTGCTGCAAGGCGGTTTCTACCCAATAGAAAGGTCGGACCAGGAGAGTCTTGGCACTTCAGCAAGCGGAGGTTATGGCGGCGATTACGGTGGTAATTACGGTGGTAATTACGGTGGTAGTTACGGCGGCGCTGATTACGGCGATGGAGAGTACGGCGGCCACGGTGGAGGCTTCGAGGGATCTAGCGGCGGACACTTAGAGGCTGGTGGTGGCCACTTTGGCTCGGATTACGGCTCTCTGGCTGGTGGATACGGGGGCGATCACGACGGTGGAGTTTCCCTCGACGGTGGTCATAGTGTGGTGCAAAGCGTACCCGTGTCCGAACACGTCGAAGTGACGAAGCCAGTGGCGGTAAAAGTGGTCAAACACATTGGTAAGATTTCGCTGCACACTGCAATTTCCATCAGCATCTTCGACGTGTCACGATCTTTCTCTTTCTTAGGGGTACCGGTTCCTCAAATCGTGAAGATCGGGATACCCCATCCGATACCGGTCGGGGTGCCTCAGCAGTACCCAGTGGCCCAGCCCGTTCCGAAATTGGTACCGGTGCAAGTGATCAAGACCATCGCGGTGCCCGTGGAGAAGAAGGTTCCGTTCCCTGTGGAGAAGCATATCCCAGTGCCCATAGAGAAGCCGATTCCTATCACCATAGAGAAACACGTGCCAGTGCCGGTCATTAAACCGTATCCCATCAAGATCCCCGTTTACAAAACCATCTACCATCACGCGAAAAAGCACTGATCGGACACGCGTATATTATTTGAACCTCGATTACAGATGGACCAGCACCGATAGAGTCACGGTGAAACCCGATCACCGCGACAGGAAACGATCATGTTCATTGTTGTCCTTTTGTATATATGTATACTAAGCACTGTTATCGCTATACCTGTTTTTCCTTTTTAATTTTTTAACTGTTATCGTACTCGTTCTTGTTTTTCAATAAAATCTCTCAAACAAACATATACAAATCTCCTGTTCTTTCCTAAAGAAAAAGTTCATTGTTACTGGTAGCAAGATGCATCCACATTTACGAGCGCATCCTACATGTGTGCAGATGAAAGGAACCTTCCGGGTAGGATAAGATGTACGGAAAGGATTCTGCATACTTTGGGGATTATCGTACATCCGAGTTTATGCGCTCGAGATCATACGCGTCAGACTTTCACCAGTATCTTCAATTATCGTCTACAGATTTCGTGAAAAGTGAATGCGGCGGATGCATTAGTCGAATACGAAAGGCGGTGCACGTTTGTAATATGACTCGCGTGCCTTTTCACTCGTATCAGGCATCTACGCTCGTTACAATTATTACAAATCGAATCATATACAGAGCTCGGAGCCTGCGTTACTTAGGAGGCAGGACATAGAGGATCTTGCACCGCAAGGGAATTCGGAGACGGACTTGAAAGAGAAATACCGTGATTGCTAAACGAATGTAGATGTTTACCGCAGAGGAGAGCGGAAAGGCTATTGTCTCCAATTCGGAATCATTTTTTTATACGAATTTATCTCAAGTGACTAACGCTGCGTAGCTCCTTTGAGCCTTACAATAGGTCCCCCTACACACGTGTGATGGCAAAATAGAGAGAGCAATTGAAAAAAAAACAAGATGATACTCCGCATACACGTATTACACTGATATGTAGGGTGTTTCACTGCATGCGGATAGAAATGAAAGGGGTGATTCCATGGGCTAACATGAGACGAAAGAATAGAATCAAGTTTTTTTCTTTGTAGCAAAAAGTACTACAACTTGATCTTATAGAATGTAAATAGGAAAAACACTTGGTGCTGTCCATTTTATAGATTCACTTTTACGAGAACAATGACCGGCGCGTCCAATTGGTCTTTTTTTCCCAGAGTCCTTTCACGTGGTGAACGTTGCTGGACTTTCATTTCACCGTTCCAAAAACTTTGATCCGCTTTAAGTGTCTTTATAGCGAAGAACGCTCCTCACCTTCACTTCCTGTAAACTTGAGATTCGCGCCAAACCAGCCGTGGCTCGTTACGGATGCAAAAAGAAATCGTGTCAGTGGCCGTTCTTCCTCGATCGGGCGATTCGGTTCTATTCCAAAAAATTCGCCCTCAAATTCCGACATATTTGCCAGAATAATTAGCAATCGTTTGTACGACTGCAGTTGCAACATATTCTGCCGTGAGAAGAGTGTATCGACACGACTCCTTCTTTCAGGCACATTGAAAGAAACGTGTTCTCCCGACGACGAGCACGCGAGCCGCGCTTCTCGCGTCCGCGAATACGCGTAATCTCAGCTTCCGGTAGACGATAAACGGGGAGCGGTTCAATGAACTGCGTGAAAAATGAAACGTGCGCCTTTCATATGCATTGACATTGCATACTGTTCGTTCGAAGGTTGATAGGTGGTGATACCTGGTTCGATATATCCTGGAAAGGATCGGGACTCTAGCGTAATGAATCAGTGAAAGGTGGTGGAGTCGATGATAGTATATAAGCTTGACGGTCAACAGCCATAGACACTCAACGCTCGATTCTTCTGCTCAAACACCCCCGCCGGGCGATCTGCGACAATGAATCAAATAGTAAGACTCCTGCGGTATTAATGATGAAGGGTGAAGTAATCGTAATTGCCTGACGCGTCCGCGGTTCGAACCATCCCCGGCCGCGTGATCGAAGCCTATTGATCGACTGTTTTCAGATTCCTCTGTTTGGTCTGGTCATAATCGTGGGAGTAGTTTCCGGGAGCCACTACGACGAAGATCATGGCAGTTCCACGTACGAAGAGAAAACGAAAACAGTGGAAATACCAATTTATAAAAAATATGGTAAATATTTTAAGATACCTGAAAATTATTCATTCGAGCGATAGAATAATTCGCACCTGTTGCATTTTTCCAGCAATCCCAATCCCCCATCCAGTGCCGGTGGAAATCCCTCAGAAGATAGAAATCCCGATTCCTCAGCCGCAGAGTGTCCCCGTCGAAATTCCGCATCCTTATCCAGTCGAAGTTGTCAAGCACGTGGAGGTTCCTATCGAAAAGCCGGAACCTGTCGTCGTAGAGAAGCACGTAAGTAGAGACGAGTGTAGTAAAAATTGGTCGTCGCAAAATCTTTAGTTGCGATATGTGGCAAACATAATATGTACCCATGCTCGCTTAGGTTCCCTTTGTGGTGGAGAAGCCGTATCCAGTGTACGTGGAGAAGAAGTTCCCCATTCCAGTCGCCAAGCCTTATCCAGTTCATGTGCCAGTCTACAAGCACGTATTCCATTACACTTCAAAGGGCAAGGGATGGCACTAAACTGTAGGACACACTTGGCATCGATTGCGCTTTGGAGCCATGCTCTTCGTCCCGATGTTTCCTCGAAACGGTCACCGACGGATATCGCTCGATGCTTACGTTCCAACAATGTCTACGATTAAGTTGCCAATGCTTTTGTTACGAATTTTATACCCTTGTTAAGTTTTCCCTCTTTGTAAGAAATTACGTATGTTTGCTAATAAATGACGATTAAAAACTACCACCTTTCGTTCCATTCATTCCCGACTCGATTAAGCGATTGCTCGTTTCAACATCTTCGTTCCGCGGACGCTGGGTATACCGCCGTCCTTCCCTTCCGGTTCTCTGCTTTGTCGAGTAACAAAGAGGAGGCGCGGCCAATCTTTATGCTTCGCTTCGTTCTTACCGTTTCATTTCCTCGTCATCCGCTGTTACGAGTCCGCTAGAAACGAGCCAGTCGCCGGTAGGAATTCTGCACGATCTTGATTCGCCATAATGAGTCCGAGAGCAGACGCGTTCCTACAACGCAACGCGAAACCACTTTTACTCGGGATACACTTTCACTGTTCCGCTCGCTGATACAGGGAATATCCTGTACATGCGATTCGAATCTTCCGAGCGACTTCTCTCGCATGACCACACCCGCGGTGCACCTTCCCTTCTCGAAGCTCAATACTGTTTCTCTCTCTTTGCGAACAATTCACCCCGAAAAATATGTTGTTCAAGATGCCCGTTTCCCTTGTATCAAATATTTCAAGGTACCGCTTGAAGAGCACACGGTCGTCAGTTCGAAAGTTGAAACTAGATCCAGCAAGCTGTTCGATGACAAAAGCTTACTTGCTGCGTAATTACGCAAGATCGACTGTACCTGGGAGAAAATGATCAAACTGCTATTCTTTCCCCAAATTTAACGCGCGCAGGCTACAGTGTTCTCCGTTTGATATGGATCCGCACAGTTTTCGTCTATTTCTCTGTTACATAATAGTATCATACCTATCTAATTATTCGTTGGTGCCCACAGGAGCATTGCCTGCGAAGTTTTCCGAAATGCCCCGCATTCGCCTATCTCGCATGGGGCGTCGAGCCACGAGGAGTGCCGTGTAAAAGGTTCGATTGCCTACTGTAACGATTAATGCAGCGAGCGGTACGAGGAATGAAACGGAATGCTTTGCAGCGCGCAAATTACTCGGGGAGATTTAGATTCACATGCAAGTACAAAGAGATCGTATTTATACATGTATATGTATATCGTATATACGTGGTGGAATAAATCCAGCAAGCAGAAAGAGCCATCGTAACGGAGAGAAGGGAGAAAGTGACGTTGGTATATAAACTCTTGGCCGTGACTTTGAAAGCACCATAGTGATCGCGACGAGTTAACGCAGCGGATTGCGAGCTCTGAATCTGCTGAATCGAGATCGAATAAGCGCAGGAACCATGAGAATCTTTGTAAGTTTCTGTGTCTCCAATCTAACCGTTCCCCCTATGCACTCACTGAAGTAACAATATCGCGTCTACTAGGTTTTGGCAGCTTTAGTGACACTAGTGTCCGCCTCCTACGAAGAAGAACACGGCGGTTCCACGTACCACGAGACATCGAAGCCGGTCGAGATACCGATTTATAAAAAGTATGCCATACCAATTCCGCACCCGGTCCCTGTGCCGATCCCGCAGCAAATCAAAGTCCCTATTCCGCAACCGTACCAAGTCGAAGTGCCAGTTCCTCATCCGGTGCCTGTCGAAGTCGTCAAGCATGTGGAAATCCCGGTGGAAAAACCCGAACCCTATGTAGTGGAGAAAAAGGTACGACGATCGCTAAGTTTTCGTATCGATCGAATTCGCGAATTAATGTACCGATAATTAATAAGCTTATTGTGAAATTGATAATATTGTGTAGGTACCGTATATCGTTGAGAGGCCGTACCCGGTGACAGTTGAAAAGCACTTTCCGGTTCCCATTCCGAAACCGTACCCGGTTCACGTGCCCGTCTACAAGCACGTGTTCCATCATCAAAGCAAAGGACACGGATGGAAGCACTGATCTTCGGATGTGAGCACAAGTCGCTTAGCCGAATTCACAGCAGCTGACGGGAGCTCACACGTCCTTCTTGGCATTACGACACTTGTACATACCCATAGTTCTTATACTTTGCGCTGTTACGTTGTTTAAATAAATTGTTCTCGTTTTCATATGTCATTCGTTGCTATTCCGCCCCTGTCAAGCCGCCCCATTCGAGTGGAATATCCGTAAAAATCGAGTTGTCTCGAAAGTGCATTACTTTAATCCTACGCTAAGAAAATTGCTTTTTATCTCAGTGCTTCCTGATTTGGTCAGGTAAGCTGGGTGCACACTCTTGCCAATCCGGGCGACTCACGCTTGGACAGTTTCTTTTCAATGTAATTGCTCTTGCGAGCGCGCGATGTAATAACTACATTGTACCTCGATGAAACGAATGGCTTAACTTGCATTAACCGTCGGTTAATTAGTTCACTAAGAATTCGAGCGACAAGCGTGCGGTCGCAGGTGGGATTTGACAGGAACGAGCAAACAGTCTTACGTCTTTCAGAAATTTGTTCACCTAGCACCCGGAGCGATTTGGACCGCCACGGAGGCTTGCCCTCCGATTTCCCCGGTTCAGAAACTTAACCGACCAATGACCGGCGAGATGCTGTGCCCGCTACAGGTCGCAGGTGCAACATTTATTCAGGAAATACTGGAGCGCGATCGCGCTTGCATCACAGACGTGACCGCCGACCGCTTTTTATCCGCCGCTTAAGGGAATCGCATTAGACTTCTGTTCGTGAGAAACCTGCTCGGTTTAAGCGGAGCTAAGTTTATAAAATCGGCAAACACGCGCGGCGCGGTTTTAGTTGCGCCCGGGAGATTAGACCCGAAGTACACTCGAAAGATCGTTCGCGTTTAGCCGCAATTATGCTGAGAAGGTTGCTGGTAAGGGAGCATGCTCTCCGATTCATTAATTTCTTTGTAAAACCTTTCTGTGATCTTCAGATACCGTGCCTGATATGGCTGTCGAGCGTTTCCGCCGAAACCAGGATGAGTATGGAGATGCCAGATCGAATGATGGAGGACAAGCTGGCTATGAAAAGGGAATCGTATTACAATCCGTGTCCGATGCCTTACTCGCATTCGCATTCCGTTCCTTACTCGCTGCCAGCACAAATTTACGTGAAGCCGCAGCATCAGGCAGTGCCGATACATTACGCGGGGAAACCGATGATCACTTACGTGAAGCCAGCCCCAGCTCCGGTTGTCGTCAAGCCAGCCCCGGTAATCGTGAAGCCGATTGTTCAGCCCAAAGTGGTGTATCCGATTTATCAGAAAGCGATGATCTCGCACGCACCGGTTTACCAGAAGCCGGTCTACTACGCACCCATGTATCAAAAGTTAATGTACCAAGCGCCTAAAGTAATCCTCAAGAAATACGAGTTGCCCATGCACGAGGTGACCGAGAAGCCTCAAATCGCGTACCCCGTTCAATATCATGCTCCGAAAGTGGTGCAGGTCAACTATGCGAAGATACCTCAGCCTGTCCTTCATACCCAACCTATATACGAATCGGCGATGAAGCCGCACTGCCTCTAAAAGAGAATCGAAGATGCCACTGTGCCGTCGCAGAGTTTGGATCCATCGAATGATCCGTTCCCAGCACATATCGAGACGCTTTCGTACATAGGTATACATACGCATTGTGGCAAGTCTTTCTAAATCCGTCGCGACTGTAGTCAAGCATTGCGTAGCCCAAGTTTTCATTTCACTGATTGTACAATAAAAATGAAGGATGTATCAATCGTGTCGTTGTACGTAACCAACCCTTTTCCGCCAACGCTTTCCCAACGATACGAAATGACTAGACCGCGAACTTTAATGCGTTTCTAGGAATTTTAAAAATGCAAAATTGCACGGAACGCATTTAATATGAATGGATATACAAAATATCCAAATTAGAGTGCTTTATATCATTTCTGATAGGTGAAAGGGGGTTCCTACCAACGTTCTGCTATGTTTGTACTGTATTATCAAAAATATGAATTTGCCTAAAATTCCGCGGTGTAGAAATGACAAATTTTCGTCAGTTTAAGATCCAGGCGATCCTGAGTCGTATTGCTTCATAATTTTTTGATCCATCGACATGCAAAGACCATTCGTTTCATCGAATTTCGAATAGTATTCGCGGACAGATACGCATGCATGTCCGAGTTTCTTTTCTCGACGAAAATGCGTGAAAAAGCTGGTAGCCCGCGGCCGTCTAACGACAAACGCGCGCGTAACTTTGCCTTTTATCAACTCGACTGCACGAGACGGAACCAAGTAGGGCATTAATTAGAAGCCGATCTCAGAGGGTTTCCCAAGCGATTGCCGATGATTTCGTGGAATCGCCACTTGCTCAGGCACCCGCCTCGCCGTGCCGAGCAATCGTATTACATAAGACCGATCGCTAGGCCGTTTCAAAACTGCCAGATCGTGCTTACCAGGGTACAATTTGTCAGTTTTCTCATCCATATGAATTTTCGAAACTCTACGCGAACGCTACGATATAAGACGATGGGTACGGCGGTAAGTTTTGCAGTGGAAGCTTCGAGTATATCGCGTCAACGTTTAATCGTCGTTATGAGATACTTTGTAAGTGGCGCAAGGTACTTGTGCGTTTGTCCAGTAGAGATACAGTTTTCGTGTTGCAGCTGTGTCTCGTGATCGTTGCGTCTTGCGAAGCGGCAAGGGTGCCCAGGTTGTCGGAGCAATCGTATTTTCCGAATTTCCAAAATATCTATCCGGAACACAATTATGGTGGCGGGCAAGAGGTCGGCAATTTCATTTTGCCGCACGCCAATCGATTAGGAAGCGATGCTTATGGACATCAATCTGCCATCAATGGCGGGCCAAGCTTCGGGAACAGTTTCGTGAATAATGTACCAGCAGGTAACGATTAGATGAAATTATTTATAGCAGCTTGACTGTCAGGTACTTTGCTTTTCAGTTCCGTTTCAACATGAGACTACGGGCAATGTAGGCTTCAACGCTGCTGAGAATATTCCTGGACCTAATGAGCATTACGATCATGCGTTCAACTACAATTACCAGCTATAGGAGCATCTCGTTAACTCGAGGAACGACACGGACACCTTTATTCCTTCTTATTCCATTATATTCAATATCTATAATATGTAATAGAGGTTGCTATAATGATTCGTGTAAATAATAATAGTAGAATGAAAACAACGACACGTGGTGATCATTATTCTAGGCTCTCCCTTTTCTTTAGATCTTCTTTCTCTTATCTATGTACAATGTTAGGTACGTTGACTCGCGACATTAGTAATATTATTCCCTAACGGGATGGGAAATGTCGTCGAGCTGTTGACAAATTCCTCTTGGCATATTAGGCACGGTACACACACTTCCACAAACGTTCTACATCGCCCACGCACGGTGCAGGAGAAAATTCGGTGATAGCGTTAACAATTGGAAAATATTGAAATCGATCATTTTTCCCCGCCACGCTCGATCCCGGCGTCACCCGATGCTCATTCATATCTATACACGCATAATAAATATAGAATAATGTACACGCTTATTAATACAAAGAACTTGACTAGATCACCTTAGCTTTCAGTGGCTCCCGTAATTAATCTAGATAGTTGGCTCGCGCAAACAGCGAAGAATATGGAGACGCGAGTAGTATCTTTTATAAAAAAATATCCAGGATAGTGAAGTAGAGTACGAATAACGAGTTTTGTCTGTTACCTCCGATTCTCGCGGCGCGACGCGACGACGAGATCGATAGCTAACCAGGCTTGTTCCCAATTCCACTTGTAATTAACGATAGGAGCGGATCCCTTGAACGCGTAGCAGCTAAACGCTCTCGGAAAGTGGCACGCATCCGCGATGGAGCGAGGAGCAAGGACCGCCGTGGTTCTCGCCATCAAACGTAGCATTCGGTTTTAGGGCCCAGCTCGTATTCCATCTCCTCGTTGTTGTACATATCCACGATCTGAAACATGAATCGACTCGCCCGTCTAAATGAGCATTTAGATTTGCCGCGACAGGCCGCGGAAGGGCTCTTCCTTACCGCGTTCATGTCCTTCTGCAATTCCTCGAGTTGCTTCTCGTGAATTACCTTCAGCTTCTCCTTCTCCCTATTTTGGATCATTTGCGCGATCTTCCTCTCCTCCATGAACTTCTTCGTGTTGTTCTGCTGCTTCTCCCGCAATCTGCCCTCCTTGATCCCACGTGTCTTCAAAGTTTTATCGTTCATAACTTCCCTCATACTTTCCACCGACAGCCTCGCCTGTCTCGCGTTCATCTCCTTGATCTCGCGCTCGTGCCGCGCCGCAAGCTGCTTTTGCTGGCCGGCCTGAGCGGTCACGCACAATTTTCGCAAGCTGTTCCGCCGTTCCTCCAAATGGGAACGCACCAGGTCGCGTTCTTCCCGCCGCTGTCTATCGGCCAGTCGAGACCATTGAACGGTTTGCTCGGAAACCTCCCGGCGAACGGTGGGATCCCTCGAAAGTTCGGCTTTGCTGTTCACAACGAAAGACAGGCATTTAGGTAGACTCTTGACGCCAACGAGACATCGAAAGCAATCCTTACTTTTTCCCCTTAATCAGTTTCTCTATCGCTGCGCAGTGCTGCTTCTGGACGGTTAATTTTTCTTTCTGCTGCCTCTTTTTCAGAGACTCCAATTCCTTTTGCTGTTTCCTGAGTACCTTCTGGTATCCTTTCTCTTGCCGCAACGTCTCCACCGTTATGGCGTCGAACTTCATTTCCTCTGAAAGCAAGAACGTTCCCGTAAGCGGTTGTACAGTCGCATGCTGGTAGACGTCGCGACGTCCCGATTCGACGCATTTACCACGCGGTCTAGGCACTTCGCGATGATGGGCAGACATGGAATCGGCGTTTCCTTTATTATCGCTCTCCTCTATCCCAAGACCGCGCATTTTGTTTTGCGCCGAGCTCTCCGGCTTTTTGTAGGCCCTGGGCGCAGTCAGCGCGTCCATGAGTCCTGTCAATGATAAGTAAAGTAACGGGCTCGGACGGAGAAGAGATCCGGAGAGACTCGAACAACGGTCGGAGCTCACCTTCGTAGCCGTCCGGTACGTAAATCTTGATCTCGATGTTGCAGAACAACATAGGCAAAGACATCGGGAAGTTGGCCTCTGTGCGCAGAGATATATGCCGATACCCGGATTGCAGTCCGTCCAAGGGGACGATCCTTTGGCCCAATAGCTTTCCATTCGATTCGTCGTACACGGCGAATCGTAGGGCAGCCAAATCGGGCAGGACGACCTTTCGAAATAGGAACGGCTCCTCGTTGTAAACTGGGTTCAGGCCGTTCGCCGGAACTACCCGGGTCCGAAACTCTTTGCGTATGGTGTCCGTCGGTAGACCGTACATCTCCACTTCCACGTACGTGCCGACTTTCTTATCGGACAAGAATTGTCCGGCAATTACCTACGCAGCCGGGGTCAACGGTTAAGGAGTCAGAGAAGGCCGTTGCGCGGACAGGTTTGAGGGAGAAATGTTCAGGCTACCTGAACGCTGCACTGCGTGGCGATTACACCGTCCACCGGACTCTCCGCGAACGGGTCGAAGCTACGATCGGCCCTCCTCATGAAGTCCGGCTTCAGCAAATAGCCGGAGGAACCGTTGTACTCGAATTTACCCTGGTTCAGCTGCATCGGCAGGTCCGCGGTTTGGAAATTCAGCGACACCATTTGGCAACCGGCGTTCCAGAAGACCTATTTCAACGATCGATCGCACGGGCGACACATGAAATGCCATTCACCTCTATCCCACGCGGCGTACATCATTTATTCCACGCGAGTGTTACCTGCGGCATGTAATTCGACGAATCCGCCCGAGTGCCCTTAGGGTAAATCCGGCTCATTTGCCGTTTATTGTAATTGACAAACTCGATGGCTTGCGTCTTCAGGTAGTTCAGGCCAGCGGTTTCCGCGAACGAAGACATATTGTGATGTATATTCTTTTCTGCGCAACAAGATGCGATCATCAATCTTTTCTTCGATCCCGCCCACCCTTTAAACGTATAACCGACGTGAAACTTTGCCTTACGTTCGGCAACGTCGAAGCCTGGGAATTTGATGGGCTGCGCGTAGTTGACCATGGAGGACAACCATGGATGAACGTTCGTCGTGCTTCCGGTATACGGTTGAACCACAGCAGCCAGTTCCAAGCTCTCCCCTAAAGCAGTGCTCGTGCCAGACTGCTGTTGATTGCCGGCCGTCGACGACGCAGCGGGCTCGACCGCCACGATCTCCTCCTGAAATGGGAAGGGAATCGACGGGGACGGTTGGTCAGCGAGTGAAAAAAAAAGGGTGCACATTAGGAAACGCCACCGTGCTCTGTGCATGCAACAAGGGTTACCTTTACCGATTGCTGTTCGACAACCGCTGCCACGACTGGAGGCGCGCTGGCATCTTCTTTCACCTCGTCCTCGATCACAAACTGACCTTGCCGGAACAGCTCCAATTCGTGCCTCTCCACTTCGGGCTTCAAACGTTTATTCTTTATCAAGATCTTACGCTTCAGCATGCTCGGAGGTGGCAACGGAACCCCTGGCTCTAACTGTTTTATCAAACCACACATCGACACGTTTGTTAATCCCGTTTGTTTTTTCGGATCGATATCATACAATTGTACATGCAACACGTACGCGCAATCTAATCGCGGGCCGGCTACTTTGCCGCGAGATAACAATCGGCAGCGATATCGATTGACGCACTTCCACCGACGATTTCGGGCTTGACGAGCGATACTCACGGGATACTCTTTGAGGGGATCCTTCAGCAAGAGGTCGCCTAAAATTTCCTCGCAGTACTTGGCCAATTTGTACTGCTGTTTCTTGCTGCAGTGATTCTCGAAGCTAAGAATGACCGGATACTCCGACGTGACGAACGCAGTGTCCCTTACCGCGTAAATCACGTCTTTGAATAGAATGTCCGTGCACATCGCCTTCCCGTGCGTGATTATCGGCTCCTCGTCCTCTCCTTTGCCATCCCAGCAGTCCAATTCTACGCACCTTTAACAGGAGGCAAGGCATCTCTATCTAGTAGAACGCTATTCGTTCGTGTACATCTTCGATTTCTTTCGCCCGCAGTCTTACCTACAACCGGCTAGCAACACCTGTCTGTACATCTCGACGCTGCTCTTGCCGCCAAACTGTCGGCCGCTCAGATACGTGTTGTGGCTCGAATTAATGTAATAATGCGCCAAGGGTTGGTCCATGTCCATATAGACGTCTAGTCTGTCCAAAAAGACCGGCGCGTTCTCGTCGGACATCAGGTACCTTATAAAACCATCCTTCGTCATCGTTTCTGAAAGGACGTGATTGCTTCTGAAAGGATGCCAATGCGGACAGGCGACGATGGGAGGCGGACGAATTTGAAGCGGTTCGAAGACGAGGGAAAGATCACAGAATCGGACCAAGGTCTTACTTTGATTTCGCGCGGCCTCGTTCGTCTCGTAATCGTTTATGATTTCCGACGCTCTCTTCTCGTCGTACAGCGGATACAAGATTTCGTTTAAAGTCGGGTCGCGTTGCTTCTCGTTCAGAAACGTGACCAGCTGTTCCAAATTGATGGTGTCCGCTTTACCTTGGGTGCTGAAACGTTCAGAACGAATAAACGATATCTTTTCGTGGGAAAACGGTTATCCCTTCCCGCACTTACATGGATTGAAACAGCTCCTCTATGTCGTTACGCGGACAGATCTTGTGGTAGAGCGCGTAGAACGCGTCGAACGTAAAATCATCCGGTTCGATGACATCGTTCTACAAGTTCCGATCAGAGTCACAAAAAGTAATGCGCGACACGTGTCTACGGACAATGAATACATCACCGCCTTTCTCACGCCTATGCATACCTTTCCGCTGGGTAGGCCTAAATCGGCGAGGCACTGGTAGACAAGCTTTTCCGTTTTCCCGGATGCGAAAGTTCGCGCGACCACTTTCACCGGAACTTTTCCATTCGGATCGACCAGCATTCTTAGCCGCATCCAGCTGGAACACGGCAAACGTGTCTTTTATTCTCCGACATCGTAGGATGCTGCTACATCTCGCGGATATCTCTGCCGCTTTCGTAGGAAAACGGGAATCCGACGACGCCGCGTAAACGTTTCACGAACGGAAACCGCCTGAATACGTCTGTGTAATTACATTAGCGAACTCACTGTTTCTTCAAGCACGTGAGCGGGCAAACGTTGTTGGCTTTCACGTTGTGCGTTATCGAGCGGACGCCATCCAGCCATACCTATCGTCCGGGAGCATAGCAAACACCTGAGCTTTACTGATTGTCGTAACAGTTGCTCGAACAATCGATCGAGAAGTTTCACGAAATTTCATAGAACGATGACACCACGATTACGGGCAAGTTTACCTTGGCCGTTGCCGGATCCGGACAGACGATGTGCTGGTAATTAATATTCGTATAATCCACGCCGGAACACACGGTTAAACTCTTCTCCTCTAATTGCTCCCCGTGCTTCGACAGAAGCCTGTCGTACAGCTTCGGATCCTGCATAAAATTAAAATACCGAGTGATCCAGTAAGTTCGACTTTCCCCGGGTAAACGTTTTCTTACCTTCGGTAATCCACCGGCACGTATATCGCTCACCTGACACAGCTCTATCACATCCCCGTCCTAAGTAAAGAGGAAAGCAAAGGATTGGTGAATGAAGTTTCGAAGAAAAAAAAAACGACAGAAGGATGGGCTCACCTTTCCCTCGCTTTGCCAATAGATGAAGAAACCGTATTCGTCCACCTTGAACATACAATTCAGTTCGATCTCCGTGTTGTCCTTTTCCTCTGTCCAACGATCGAACAGACACCCCTCGCGTAGCGGCAGCGGTACCTCGATCTGCCAATTAAACTCGAACCTTTTCGTCATCTTTTCCCTTCGATCCTTGCCTCTGCCCGCGTTAAATGGTACGCCCGTCTGATATCGTTCGATTTCTGTCGGCAATTTCAAGGAGCTTGCTCAGAGGTACGCTTAAGGACCATACTCCTGAGATAATTACTCGGAGACCATAGTTTATACGCACGGCTCCACGAAAGATAAAAGGACTGGTCACTGACCATTGAGATTGTCGATACATTGAATTCCCTATACCAATCAATGCTGCTATCTCGAAATCGCGATTACGCAAACGACCCGGGTCTCCCGAAGGGGTTGTACTCTATTCAACTAGGGCCACTCGAAACGTACCCTCTTGCAGCCGGTGGCATAGGTCGCGCTCTATTGTCGTGACGCTTTCCGCTTTTTTTTTTTTTTGACCGGTCGATATCGTATCGGTTTCGAAGCGAAAAGGATTTGCTGGCATGGTTGCACCGACCGACCTTTATTCCCTGGTTAATAGACCGTACCATAGACAGAAAGGTGAGAATATATAGAGGCTAGATGGATCTATGGTAACGAGGAACGGTCCGTGACGCTACTCCTACGCGATCGGCGAGTCGCTGTGCACAATCTTTTATGAGTTAAATGAAACTTTTGCTCATGACTGCCGTTCAAACGATTCGCTCGCGTTCAGAATAATTTTTCTATTCTACTCAGTTGTTATCTTTCGTGGGCGATACATACGACGGCACAAAGAGCGAGGAAAAGAAAAGACACGGCTCACTTACGACGCGATGTTAAGATCGTTTCTTCCTGGCTGGCTTGTACATCTTAGCAATCCTCTGCACCTACAACAACAAGGGCGACGCTGAAAGCTCCAACGAAGTGCAATTGATTAGAGGCTATCGCTCGCGTAATACCGGCTATTGCTCAGTAGCTGAACTTATCGCGCGCAAATGAGAAAGGTCGAGTACCCATCGATGCGGCTATCGTCTACGGATATCCCGCTTCGGCTTATCGAGCGTTATCTTAATTGACGCAAAAGGAAGCTTTGCAAAGCTCAGCCAATCGTAGGTAACGTTTATGCTCCGCTACCATAAGCGCGGTCGCGCCTTTGATATTCTTTGCCCGATGCTTGCCAACGCAAGGAAGACAGGCGCGTCAAATCATTGGGGGCAGCCGTGACATTTCCCGTGCATCGTTTTAAACAAGCAACGACGTCCACGAAGATGCAACGGGACCGAGCACGCATGTAACAGGTCCAGCAAAGCAGAACCGGGTAAGAGAGGCGAAAAGACTTTGGGAGCAAGGTCGAAAACGAGCCTAACGATAGATAGAACTCGCTAACTCGTAGATATTTTTGGAATCGTTGAGCTTCCGATTTTCAGGAACGCCCCGCGGTCTCTCGATCCGGTCGGTATAAAAGCGATACGTCGGCGTTTCCGAAGAATGACGAGTTCGGCGGGCCTCGAATTTATTTCAGTGGCATAAACACGCCTCTATAGAAACCACTCGTAGCGTATGCAGGGGCGGTGAATGAACAGAGACGAGTTACGAAAATAATGTGGGAGCGTGGCCCGTGCACTTCCTCGTTGCCACGATAGGAACATTTCTGGCGCCTCGCATTCAACGAATCCCTCGCTGCTCTTATAAAACAAACGGCAACCGGGCGTTGTATCGGTAGTTGAGTCGCGTCGCGATCAACCGGTGTGCACGTGCAACAAGTATTTCGCTGGTCTATTGATTTTCGCGAGCACGATCTCGCGATATCGCGAAAGGTTTGAACTATGCGTACCGCGAGCCTGTACGTCGTATTACGTAACGTCACCCGTCCGAGTTCCGGCGGAAATGAATGGAGCTATCTATCGTTCGGTACAAAGTTCCCGAAAAATGTATGAAGCTCGTCGCATTAACAAGACTACACACGCCAGCTGTGTAATTCTTCGACAGCGCTGTTCTCGGCGGCAGCGGTTTCGAAGAGTGCGGCATTAACTAGACGTTACGGTTTGCACGCACGCGCTCATAAATACGGGGCAAACATTTACAATCCGATATACCGACGTGGTATGCCGGCGCCGTGTGAAAATATTTGCGCGCACGGTTTTCCGAATAACAGCGACCACCCACGCGGAATGACCAGTGAGAGAATTCCTTTCAATCCGTTGTAGCTTACTTGGCGTTTGCCAATCGATAATTACGCAACTTCCGCGTCGGACTTTGAGGAACGGTGCTCGTACGTTGCCGCGACAATGACCGTCCGATCGATTAAACACGCTCCCAGGCATTAATTTAAGTAATTGCGTCCAACTTGCGCAATAACTCCGAACGACTTCTTACCCGTATTATCGTAAAGCCGCGTCCGCTCAGCATTAGCGGAAGGTCTGAGAAGTCGGGGAGCGAGGGAGACAGCGGTTTATGCTCGATGACAAGCTAATATCGAGGATGGCAAAGTGAGCGAAGTGATCGACCGCGGGCCAATTTCCCGTAATGGACGCGGAGCGGCATTTCCCGTCGAATCCATACGACGAGAGACTGCGTTCGCCCCGCTGCTTCTCAGCCACGTTTCCGTTTCCCTTGACCTCGAAAAAGCCACGGGAGGGCTGCTGTCAGGGTCGTTGGGAACTCCGTGGCCACCCTTCCTGTATGCTCACCCCGTGGCCGTCGTCGATTGACGGCAAGGGCCCGTTGTTAGTAAAAGCCTGTTACCTAATTAACTAATTGATGGCTCTTTGCTCTTGCTGCTTACCACTTGCTACGCACACGACCCACGATATACAAGGATTCTAAGCCTATGCGTACACAAACTTCGGGGGTGTATGCGAAACTTGCGAAACGCATACAATGCCCGCGTGTCAGCACGCATGAGCGGTGGGTAAACGCACGGGATAGACAAACAGGGACAGAGGGCAGAAGAGAGATGGAAAAACGGCTAGATGCCCGTAGGTAAAGAGAAAGAGGAGGAGAACGGAAGGAGGAGGTAAACGTGTGCATAAAGAATTGGCGATGAATAAACGTATTTGTTCGCCTGCTGATCGATGCTCCAAAAAAAAAAAAACGAATCTTGTTGAGGCAATAATTCGAATTACGTTCCGAACGAGCGTTCTCCAAAAGAACGAATTTTGGAATGTTCATACCAGCTGGGACACGTTGGCTACTCCCGAGATTGAATGCGTCAATAACGTACACATCGACACACTCGACGATACTCGAGCGTCAGATTCTACGTAAATTTATATAATATGTCAACCGGCGGTTTATACGGTCAGCAAACGTCCAAGGTTCTCGATGAAACGCAACGTGCCTCTGACGTGCAGTAACCATGGACGGTCATGCACGATGTGGAACGCACACCCGCGCACGCATACGCTTACATCGTCGCACACGGGCGTGAAAATTCGTCAACAAAATCCGCGCAAGCCGTCTTACCGTGAATGAAAATTATCGGCGGGAGGTCGACGATCAATTCCTCGGCGAAATTCGGTTACATTACTACACCGTCTTCTCTTGCACCGAACTGCACGTTCAAACGCGGACGCGCACCTGTCTGCGCACGAAAAAAAAAATAAAAATAAAAAAAAAGCTAACGAACAGTGTTTGAGAAGCGCGCGTTTCCGTCGCTGCGATGCTGAACGCTTTCCAGGCGCGGCGGAAGAAACTCTGGACGGTGCGGCACCGTCTGTCGACGGGCAAGCCAGTTCTCTGGCTCGATACCGTCCTCTTCTCCCGCGCGCATGTGCCACCGGCACATCTCCACTTGTCGCTCTGCTTCCAACTCTCGCTCGGTTAGTAAAAATGATATCTGCCACTTGATCTTCCCTAAAATCGTTCGATCCGCGAAAAAAGATATCGCGATTCCCGTCGCATCGTCACCGAGAAACGTTCGATTTCCTGCTTCGCCTACCCCTCACCGCGGACCAATTAAACTTAAACGCTTCCGTGTCCGAGCTTGGCCGAAATGCGACTACATCGACGGGCTGATTTTAAATTATGACACTTCGGTGAGAACACGTTTCGGGGAAGATATAGTTGGATCCTCTGTGCGATTAGCCGCTGAAAGATTTCGACGGTTTCAACGATTTCTATGCATATTCAATTCCGCTGGTGTCTGCGATTCAATTTAGGCCAGACTTAATCGGGAATCAAGTGTCCGCATAAGTACGCTGTGCACGGTGCAGGGAAAGGGTGCAACGGAGTCGCGGTGCTTACCAAACGTGCATGCAGTAGGAGACTGCGAAACTGTAAATCCAGCTGAAGAATATAGACGCGTTCTCCGGGGACTTGGAGGTTCCAAGTTGGAACCGTGCTCGCATCGCGTCGGTATACGCTCTCTGAAGGCTGTAGTCGATAAAGATGACAGCGCATCAAGTGGCAAATCGATATGTTATTGTATAATATAATATGCATCTAGGCAGATGGGTCTGCAGGAGAGACCTAGCTGCCTTTAATAATAAAAAAGAACACAATACGTACTCGAGGCTGGCAATTTTCCGTACAATTATGCGAGGGAGAGTAAAAACCCGAGATGAAAGCCCCGGGGGTAAGCTTGTCAGGGTAGAGAAATAAGGGAGGTTCTCTTTTTAGGAAAACCAACGACTAACTGGGCAGGCCACAGGGGTGTAAAACCCTGTTTTGAATATGCATGACCGTTTCCCTTTTTTTCGTGTTTCCGCCAGACTCTCGTCTCTCCCAGTTTACTCTTCGTCTTCCCGCTATTTCTGTGAGAGTAAACTGGTAGAAATCGGAACCGCCATTCGCGCAATTTTACCCTCAACACGGTGCGTAGTCTGCTACCAATAAACCTCGGTTATGAGAAAAAGTTGCATTGATTTCCCATTCAGGATTACTGGTACGATGATTTATGGACAGACTTTATTCCATGACGGGTGTGTCGCGAAGGAACACGCACGTGCGACACGAGATACATTGGAGTTCTCGTGTACGTTACAGGATGAAACGTGCTCTGGAAAGGGACGATGCCATTTCGTAATTGCTTTCCTGCCACGATGCGTGAACCGTGGGCGAAACTCTGCGACATACTCATCCTTGACACCATTGGTGATTTACGCGCGCTACGCGACTTCTGTGATCCGTGGAACTTTCGACCCGATTATTTCCCTGATTGCTTCGTTGGGATTGATTCACGACCGAATCGATCCTCCTAAGCAACGATTAACTACTTGATTCCGCGTTACCGTCCGACTGGCGAGACAGGCAAAAAGTCAATTACCGGAAAATCGGATCGCGCACGCTTCAGTTGTTTCGAACTGGACGTTTAAATAGGAATGATTGAACGCGCCAAGTCCTTCGTACCGCCAGGATTTCTCGGAGACGCGAAATTAACTTTTGAAATCGGAACTCGATTAGCCGTATTCATTTGATCATCGAATTCGATGCAATTTCAATATCCCTTGACGAGTCGAGACGGGAGTCAGCCAGCGTGTGCAACTTCTTCCGATCCTAGTCGATCGATGTCAAATGCAAATTGATCAATTGCAAGCTGCTGCTGCTCGCTCCGATGTACCGCTATTTTCATAGGGCTACATTCGTACAGTTTAGTCGGCAATTTGATGTTGGTTAAAGGGGTATTGTTCGACACCGAATACCAATGAACGAATAAAAGTCCACGATCGTTCGACTCCATTCTATCGAATATTATGTATCGCGCGTCCCGTCACGTTTCCGAACAAATCCTACCGAATATATTAGCGTGGCGAATGCGCACGCGATAAAGAAACGGATCGAGCGTATTCTTTTCAGCTGCAGCGACTTCCGAGGTCCCGTCATTTTTTAGCTCGTAATTCCGTAGATTCATTCGTTATTAAATAATCGGTGAATACTGTAGCAGCGGTATCGCACGTTCAACAACGGAACGACCGGCGGTGCACAGATGTGTCAGCGGTAGCTGCATAAATTGGACGCGTACGTGGCGCAACGTGCAGAAATTCATTCGCCAAGGTTGAAACTTCGCCGTGGTGGAGCAACACGGTCTCGCAGGAAATTCTCTTATCAAAGTATATCGTACGTTGCATCCGACAAATCCGTGATAACCACGGGATACGCATTCCTGGGCATTGTTTAAATATCGTTGGATACCAGTTTCGTTCGCCGGATATTCGGCCACTAAAACATCTTCGTACACCAACGGGAACTTTGTATCTCATTCCGTGCAAACGGATAATCGAAATATACGTGTCGCGCTGCTGGTCGATTTACATGCGACGAGCACTCGGTATGCATGCCCTGTGATAGACCGTGCCCGCGCGATATTGGGCAACGAAGCAGCGTGGCTCGAACAGGAATACATACGTAAGTACATACTCGTGTACTCGTGTTTCGCGTAACGATTCACCACGAATACGAAAAAAAAAACATTGATAAGAGGCAGAGAGACTCGAGTACACGGCGAGTTTCAACTTAATTGCTCAAGTGTCACTCGATAACGCTTTACTGTTACTTTATCTGGTCAATTCACGAATCGATCAACATCCCGTCAGACCGGTTCACGCAACAAGTATATGCCACGCGAGTGAGAGTGTAACGAAGAATGCGACGCGCACGTTGTCAGCTATGCCTTTTTTATTGAGTGATTAACTAATTTGGCGTGACCGGCGCGGCAAGGAAACGTGACCGTCAGGCGACCGTGACTATTATAGCTTTATCAATAATCGAAATCACGCTTGTTCGACCACTGCACCGATCTAAACGGAACGATCTTGACGTTGCTCCGTGACGATCGACTAAAGTAATGAAAAACGCTACATCAAATCTCGCCCCTGCGAACAAATTAGTTCCATTCTCCCTCGCTTCCTTCCTTCCTGCTTGACACGTGCGACTCGACTGCCCAGTCCATGAACTTGAAAAAGGAGAAAAACGTAGTCGCCAGGAATGTAGGTAGTACTCGATTGCGACTCTCCTAGCTTTCAATGGTGAGTAGAATGAATTACTCGCCGGCGCCACGCGGATTCGTGAAGAATGGGAAGAAGAGGATACTCTTTACGCGTTGTCTACTTCAATAAAGAATACGACTTGCAATTATGGGACATCATAGCGGGCTTGAAACTGTTTTGTTATAATAAGAATGACACGCCACTGCCTGGTTCGCGTGGAAAACTCGTTTAGATCTGAAATCGTTAAAAAGCCACCGTTTCAGTAAAACAAGGCACTGCCTACCTGTAAAGGAACGCGTACAAAACGTTTCACTCCGGAGCTCTAAGCTTGTCCTTATGCACATATACAGGGGAACGCATCGGTCCCATTGTAGGTCTCTATCTGGCAATGAACTTCGCCAAGATGGAGAAAGGCGACGATGCACATGATTTACCAGATCCAGTTTCGTACCTGAACTGGAAGACGCGCGGAACCGGGAGTGGAAAAGATGCAACATATAGTGTTTTTCACTCTCCTCGTAGCTATATAAGAAAGCCGATGGCTGCGATCGACCGCAGATCATTTTTACGCGTGGCTATTCAGCGGTTTTCCCCTTTGCTGCTTCGAGCAAGCCAATTTTTTTTTAAGTAAATGAAATGAAGAAGCTGGTGAGTCGTACGTTTTACACCTAAATATAATCCAAGTGCCGAATCAATCTTTCCTACACGGATCGCGACGTAATGCAGCAATAATTTGTTATCACAGATCGGGATTCTCCTTATGACAGTGGCTGTCACCGCATACAAGAACGGAAGGGGAAGCAGCGCGGATCCGGTATTAGATGACTTTCCACCTTACCAAGGAGCTCATCGATACCTATCTCCTCACGAGCAGCATCGTCCGCCCCCGGAGCAATCGTTTAAAACGCAACAGTATCAGCCCTATCGGCATCGACCCAATAGACAGGGTCTGTCCGTTTATCCTGAACAGCTTTCCTATCGGGATCAGGCGATATTAAAAGAGTATTCATCGCCGAGAAGCCACTCGCACGAAGACAGTGCATCCTTCACGAATGCTGCGTACTTTAAGGATCATGCTTCGTTCTTGGCGAACAGCCCGACGTTCGGGAACGACGAAGACGATCGGTTCTCCCATCGACAATCCTTTCGCGACGATTACCGCTTCGCGGACCTCTACGACAAATCGATTGGTTCTCACAAAACAGCGGATGAACAAAAGGTCGATACATTTGGCCAGGATGCGAATTATTTAAATCGCGGTAAGCATTCGACGCGGGATCGCAACGAGTTGACTGCAACGTTAATACGCTGAGGTAGAATTTGTTTGTGTTCCGCCAGGAAATAATGCGCTCGGTTACCTTTCCGTTCCACCTACTTCATCGTCCAAGAACGCTCTGCCGTTGATAGAGGAACCATCCACGTCCGTGGCACCGTCGACGCAATCGGCGTCCACCGACAGACCATCGCAAGAGTCTACTGCCTCCGTCACAGGTCGGGCAGCCGTCCAAGTCCATGCATCCGCATCTTCCGAGCGGAAGTGCTCGCATATGCCGTCCGCGGGATCGGATACGGTGAGTGTATCACGTCGCAGTATTCACGTTCCATCTGCATTTCGTCCGCGGAACGTTCTCATCTCTTTTTACTTGTCTTTTCATTCGTCAATAATTTCGTTCGCGTCCGTGCCCCCGCAAACTTTCTGATCGATCTATACCGTATAGCTACAACTTTCCAACAAAAGTGCACGCGAGCCAAGAAACGTGCAAGGTATCTTAGAATGTCCACCGAATGGGTATGATTAATTGCTTCCAGCTGATCGACGATGCTCCGAGCAGCACATCCACTCCTATGGTTCCCACTTTGCCAGCCTCACCGGTCATCGCACAGCAATCCACGAACTTGGCTCATTCGCCGCCGGCTTTGACCACGGAAGCTAGCTTACCCGCCACGTCTACGGAATCTCCGATCGTATCCCTCGGCCGGCAGTACGTAATTCCATTGTCAAGATTCATTACTCGCTTGGCCGATTATGACATCTCCACGGCCGATCCGTTCGCAAGACAATCCTGAATGTTACGAGCCTCTCCGTGGTACAGGAACGTTATTTTCTATTTCAGCACGATACCACCGATCGAGTTTCCAAACGCAAAACTCATCGCGCCGACGTCCTATTCCGTTTCCAATGGTTTCAAAAACGAGGTAGACCAGTCGTTGCTTAGCTATCTGTTATCGCAACGGGGAGAGAGCGACATTAAAAGCAACGAGCAGACGTTAGGCGCGTTGCCCAGCAGCCAAGGGAAGCTCCAGCTCCCTGTATCGAATTATCTACTTCCCGAATACTCGAGGAGCACGTTGAAGAACAATCTGCAGAACTCGCTGCTTAGCTACCTTTCGCAGCAAAACTCGGGTCGTAGCCCGTCCTTCGAGCGAGCCACTTACCAGGAAACTGTGAATTACATTCCACTGGCGTCGTTAACCGGCAGACCGAGGATCACGCTGCCGAGTCTGTCGATTGAATCTTTGTCAGCGGTTCCTCGGCCACTGCAGACCATAAAAAATCTTCCGACGACTATGACAGGAGTGTCAGCTTTCGTGAATCAGGGCTCGCCGACCTCGTCCGTTCTACCGTTAGGTATACTTTGCACTTTGAAACTTCAACGGGGGCTGCTCTTTTTGCGATCGCGATGTACGATGCAAGGAATGCTCTTGAAACTTCGTGTTTCCTGTTTCTAGGTCCAGGCACGACATTAACTTCTGGCCTCTCTTCCGGTTTAGCGAGCAGTTACGCCACGAACGCATTCAACGCTTTACCTGATGGAATAACCAGCGATATATCTACGGGGATGCACGCCGGTCTTGCCTCGAGCGTTTCCAACGACGTACCACCTTTCAACTTTGCCCACAATATGCAGCACTTGGGCCAACTAAGAAAATACCAAGCAGGAAATAGCCGACCGTACACAGCGGGTATTTGTTATATATCGATACATGGTGGAAGTCGCTACATCTTTCTTTTTTTTTTTACTTACTCTTCAACCCGTTCTGTACAGGATTGCAGTTGCAGTTGGGCGGCTTTGGAGGAATGGATTACAGCTTGCTTTCGACTAACCCCGCATCACGATCCGCGAACTACGGCATGGAGAAAGTGGGCTTGAGTTTGCCAGAATTATCACGACATCATTATTCCACGTTCCCCGAGGTAAATGTTCTCAGAAGTAACTACCACAACCTTGTATTGGTTAATATTACTGCAGGGAATAAAGACAGCTGTCGGAGCTTTACCGCACTGGTTGTGATCATTCCAATATTTCTATTCCAGCTCAGCCTCGAGCAACCAACGTGACAGACTTCAACACCGATTCTGACCACCGCCGCGAAGCGTCTGCCTCTACTCATGCCATTGGAAAAGGGTATCGGTAAACTGTGGCAAGGTTCAAGAGACTCCAAGATCCTGCAGCCCAAATATGTTTTCTAGTTTTCTACGGTCAATACTCTACGTTACTGTAAGCTTATGTAATTTAATCTCTTCGTTACAATAAAAATGAAACAAGAAAGTGTGGACGTTGATGTTGATTAAACAACAGAATCCATTCTACATTCCACTCCTCCCATTGCTCTCATAGCATGGACGAATTTGATGAAACTAGAGGTCGAAATTAATTTATGCTATACTTTATTCATTTTTAACAAGTGTTCTCTCGTCCATGTATAATCACGCCTGTGTCCCGTGTATTCGCTTCGTTTATGAATATTAATAGATATTGCCATCGGTACATACAGCGTTTTAGATATCCATTTTGTTCTCGCTCGCTTCGTTATCCGCTTATCCGCTGTTCTCGGTAAACCGACCTTTTAAATCTATATGCCCTGTATAGACCATTCGTACTAGTGATTAAGAAATTCATAGGAAAACCATGGTTCACCGTGGCACACTCCATCCAACGGGCACTCATTGTTTCAACATTTCACGCACCTACACGTACCTCTGTGCTTCGTGGCCCGTGAAGGTAGAAAGTGCCTACAATAGAAATCGAAGCCCCGATTTTGGCCCAGCTACGATAGAATTCGCCCGAGATTCGATTCTTCGTCGATTAGATAAATAAATAAGCGAATAAGCTATTTTCAGAATCTCTTGGTACAATACGGACACGCAGCCATACACATTTCTGTACAGAGAGGGAAACGCGTCGGGTTAGAAAAATACATTGATTTTATTGATCGGGCTGCAACAGTTCTGTGTACGTTCAGGGAAACAGTTAGCTCGTTGATTCTTGTTGATTCTTGCTCGTGTGCATAGTCGCGACATCGCAAAGTCTGTGAAGGAAAGGGCTGGTCGACGCGACGCGCAAAGCACACTCGTCTCGCTGCAAGGACCCCGTCGTCTACTTTCTGCATCTTATCCCGTCTGCTACGCGCTTTCTGTCAACTTTGTCCGTTGTAACGGGAGCTGCGCAGATCGGGCCGAAATTGGTCCGAGCGTGGGAATGCTCTTAACGTGAACAGAGACTAGTTGCCTGCGTAACGTAAAACGACAGCAAGTGCTCCGAATTGATCATAAATCATGCAGCAGTTCGACCCTCGAACGAGTGGCAAGGGCAAAAACGTGGAACGAAATTGTGGCTATATCGCAATCGATCGAAGACAGTTTCGCCTAAATACATACTTGGCGATGCGCTCTTATCGTTACGCGATCGCGGTGTATCCAGGCTCGATCACGCGATCGGACATCGCAAACGGGTTTGCACGGTACGGGTAATTCATTACTTCCTACTCAGTTATGTACAAATTTACAGTGGAGGCTTAATTGCTAGGCGACACAACGTATACGTAGAACCCACCGACAATGAGTAAAAAGCTTTGATTGTACGCGTGTTATTGCAAGAACCGCGCCGGGTGTCTTTCTTTTGTCTAGCGTGGCCCATCGAACGCACCCACTCATCCTCGGTGAACGAGTCGCGGATGCCAGTGCACGGCCGGTTATCGTGCATCCTCCTTGCATTGATATGTTTGAAAATTCGGTCGCGGGAAGCGGTCGCGATGATGAAACGCGGAATAGAATTCCGTGGAACACGTCGAGCATACAGAATTTATTTTCGCGCGAAATTCCGCCGGGTTGCCAGGGCCAGGGCAGAGGGTAGAGAGACGGGCGGACGCCTTTCTCCTATCGATTTTCGTTTCCGCAGCTCGGACGAGGACGTCTCGTGCGGTTAACGCGACGAAGACAATACATAAATCTTGATTAGAGCCCGGATATATGGCGTCGCAGCGTGGAATCTGATCGATAGAGTATCGAACGGGGGAAATAATTTCAATACGTTCCGAGGAATTTTCAGTACGAGAGAGAGAGAGAGAGAGAGTGAGAGGGGCTCAAGTGAATCGAAGGTAAGACGGTATATCGATGCGTCGCGTCGCGATGCGGTGGATGGATCTCTGTAATATGCTCCCGCAAACGGAATATCGTGCAAACTTTGAATCCAGGGATTCCAATAGCAACCCTAATGGAGTTCGGTTCGCGGTTCGGGCTAGAATACGAAGAGTCTCGTAAGAATTGAAGTCAGACGTATGATATGAAGTGTATACCGCAGCATGGTGTGTATGCACATAATGTACATTCACTCAAACACGCAATCCATCCGTCTTGCATTAGTTTACGTTATTTATAGTCTTTGAGTACCTACTGGAATCCTTACCCTTGTCTGCCTTGCATTACGTCATTTACAGAGTGAATTGTTTGTTCGTGGCGATGATGAGCGGCAGCAACCCTCCACGTATTAAACCCTTAGGCTACACTGGCGCGTCCACCGTTCCAGCGCGCGGGTTTGCTTGCTTTGCCCACACTTCCATTCAGCCATTTACGTAATCGAAATATTCACTTACAATTACTAATACAGCTCTAACACCGTTGCACCGGTTCGACATCCTTGGGAACTCGAACGATAAGCGCGATTGAGAATATTAACAGTTCGTACGTTTTTTGTCAGAGAGTTTTCTCCAGTATTGCTACTGCATACATACATACATTTGTCACGACAATTCTCCTTTCTTTTTTCTCGTTTTTATCGTGATAGCTCGGATAGAAAGAAAAAGGGGAAACAGTCTCGGGTCATGTTACTACCTTGAAGAATGCCACCGCGAAGGAGCTGTGAAAATGCAATAAGTACTCTAGTACCTTTAGCCGGAACAAATGTTGAGCTGTTCGATTGTCCAATGCCTCGTTGGTCCTCTGTTCTAGAGGAACGCGACTCTATCGATTCGTCTAGAAGGTGACTAGTTTGTGGAAGGCTTTACGAAATTCGGGATTGAACACAGTGTAAATTACGGGATTCACGAAGCTGTTCATATAGCCTAACCATGAGGTGACGATAAACGCTGTGACGCCTGGTTGGCAGGCTGCTTCCAGCTTCGTGCAAATCGCGTCCATGATGTTGCAAGTGAAGAAAGGCAACCAGCAGATAAGGAAGACGCCTGAAAAGGAGAATAGAATGTCTCATTTGATCGGTCGACGCAACGAGACCGTCATCCGACATACCTAACACAATGGCTAACGTTTTCGTAGCTTTCCGTTCCTTCTTCGCCGAACTCTTCTCCCGTTTCTTCTTGCTCGCCTTGTTCGCCTTGTATATAGTAAAACGGGAGCCCGCGGCGTCATTCTTTTTGTCCTTCTTACAGGCAGACGAGGTAGACAACACGCTTGGCGTTCGTCCAAGTTGAAGAGGAAGAAGGCAGGCTGCGCTTTTGAGCCTCCTTAACTCTTGCTTGTTCGTTTCGGCTCCGTTCTTCTTCGGTTGCGAGCTCTGGCCCATAACCGCGCTCGCGCTTCTCGGCGGCGGTGTCGAGGAAGTCGAGGACGACGGGGCCGAGACGATCCGAGGATTCGGGCTTGGGCTGGAATTCGTTTCCATCGGTTCGCGAACCGCCGTGCTGCTCGCTCCACCGTCATACGCGGAATCCTGTTTGACACTTTGAGTTCCGGCCAGCTGCGCTTGAGCTACCGCGCTGAAACGACAACTGAAATTCGGATATCAGTATGACTTCCCGGGAACAGTTTTAGCGTTTCTATTCGGTCACGGCCAGCGACTCTGGACTAGACTCTAACACGAAGTCGAACGCTCGCGTGCAGCAACGAAAATGTCAAACTACCACCGGCAATACGCGATCGTGTGGTTAATGTACCAGCCGCCACGAACGTCCGCTTCGTGCTGCTATAGGAAAACCGGATTCGACTCTTACGCGGCTTCCTCGACGACCGTGGCTAGAAAGAACTCCGTGCTCTTATCGTTCGAGATGACTACGACAGGATCAAGGGGAGTCTCGTCCTCGTCCTCGTTACTTCCGGACGCGGTGTTCGTCGGTTCTTCTATGCCAGGAGCCACGAGTGCCGCCGCCCCCAGCGCAGTCTCCGCAAACCTTGCCACAGAATACCCACTACGTGATCTTAGTCAAAAGCCTCTAAAAAAAAGCTTCTACACTTAGCAAGCTTTTATTATTCCTCGGCGACGCGCGGCATTAATCCAGCAGAGAGGAAAAAGTTAATCCATCCCCGCACAAAGCGAGCCTGTTCGCGGCTGCCCGCTTTTACTTCTGCACGTTGAATATGCTGTTCGCGGTTCAGGGGGGGCTGCGTATCTATCAAAATAAGAGACGAGAAATTTCTTGAAGGCTTGATGCATATCCGGCGTGTCCGGTTTCCGTCCATCGGAATGGTAACACGATTAATCACAATTATCGGACACGAGCAATTTCGAAATTCCACCTCACGAGCGATTAGCCCTCGCCCGGTCTAGTCGGTAAGGGGAGAGGACGCGGTCGTGCAGAATATGATCGTTACTATAAACACCTAACAAGTCTAGCTAGTATCGACGTTCTTTGCAGCAATGGTTCCGCGCAACCGTAGGTCCCAAGAAAGGATCCCGTAAAGAATAATTAGGAAGGCAGGACGTTTTCGTTGATGAACAAACTTGTACGGCTCTTAGGAACAGCCGAGTACAAAAGGCGGCAATTAAATCGGGGCGAGGTATGTAATTGGCTATTCAAGCCAAGCACACCGACCCAGAGACAACGTAAATGAAGCCTCGCCGCGATAAAAGCGTATTATCCGGAGATGCTTCAAGCTTTACTTCGCCTTAGCTCTTCTCCCCTTTCCACGAGGGCCTTACTTTTCACCGCCGTCTTTCCTCTTCGACGGACATACGTATTCCCGCCCGTGTTGTGCGCCATTCTCTCCCCCGAGAAATTGTCCCGTTAGAATGCAACGGCGATGCGGGGGAGGATTGGGGATAATGGTTCGCCCGAGGGACACCTGGCACATTCGAAATGAACGCAGCTCATCTGACTCGCGACATCGCAACGATCTTCTCCGATCCTCTCCAACGCGAAATCGTGGAAGTTGAAAATTGGTCCGCCGCGACCGTGCCGCGCCTCGCCGAGAAACCGCATACAAAAATATTCGTCGGGACGCCGACACACTGGCGGTGGATGTTTCGTTCGCGTAGCAGTTCATTGGCAAAAAAAAAGAGAAAAAATTACATATCGCTTCGACGCGATTCGCCTTGGTCAAAGTGATATTCCTGAAAGCATTTCTCATTTACCTTTAGAGGTAGGTTAGACGGTACTGTGAATGCATTCGTGCATCGCGGATAAGGGACGTTCTACAAATTTGCCAAGGAGTCTGCGAGTGCAGGCATGAATTATTGAACCGCCACTACGTGCGCATCCCTGTACAACACACGACATGCGACAGACTGAAACATGCAAGTGAAACGCGTTCCATGAAAAGTCTCTCGGCCGTCAACCAACTATCGCCCTTGGCTCCTCTTTTTTTCCTTAAATAAATTCAAACGCTACAAGTACACATGTAATGACTTTGATTATCATTTCAGAAATATGCAACGAAACGATTCGGATGCGTGTTCCACCCCGAAACAACGTCGCGTCGCTTCGAATGAAATTTCTGGAAGGTGTTTGGGAGATTCATGAAAAACGTTATAAGCCAGAGAAGATCAGTGTTAAGCGGCTTACCTGCGCGTATGAGCGATATTCTCGATTATGCTGCCCGGTTTTATGTCGCCCAGGTTCGGTTTCCTGTTGGCCCTTGCTTTCCTCGCTCTATTCCGCAACGCCTGCAAGCGTAATGGTAAATTGATATTCTACGATGGCACGTCGATCGCGAATAACCCTCACCTTAAATATATTATAGTAGAGAAACACCATGATGATGCAGGGTATGTAGAAGCTGGACAGGCTCGAGTAGATGATAAAGTCTGCGTTGTAGAAGAGGCATTGGTCCGGTATTCGGTCGGGGGTGTTGTTCAAGCCGAGGACAATCGGACTTCCGATCGCGGCCGATATCGCCCAGACCAACAATATCGTCAGCCATACTCTTCTATTGTTCTTGTGCTTGGCATACTTTATCGGCTGGGTCACCGCTATGTATCTGCAATTCCGATTTGTTTCACGTATTTTTCATTGCACTCTGCTCGATGGACATTGCACGATTTATTACTGTCCATCGCGGACCTTATAACGCCTTGCGTCCAATCTACTACCTCTAATACCACCGATTCATTCTTATCGGTTTAATAAATTGCAATTCAAATCGTGCGTCAAGCTAAGACGGATCGACTAATTAAATCTCTAAATTACAGTCCTCCCATTCCTGCGACGTTTCACGAATGGAAACGAGTGGTTTCGCCCACCGACGAATCGCTCGAATATGATCTGACCATTCTCCATCGATTCGTCAAACACGCAAACGGTACAGTGTTTGGACAGTACATATTTGGGAATGCAACGAAATGAATCGATCCTACTCTTCTTTCAAGTTAACCGTAGCAATACCCAAATCGCGGCCAACATTGATTTACAGAAGCCGAGCTCGCCTATTTCAAGTCTAACTCGTTTCGCGCGTTCCGGGCATCAGCGTCGGCCTCTCTTTCTTCCTTCGCTTCGGACCTGTTATTCGTCTCACGTAATATCCTCGAATCAGCTGCTCCATTTTTCATGACTTCGAAGATATTCTTTTTCGGTAACAGCCGGTACATAATCTTCCAGCAAGATCGAGCTACAACTAGCGTCTCTTCGATCGCCGACTTATGCACGACACGGAAACAGAAATATTCTTTGCCCCTTAGCTTGCACGTTCGCGATGACCAATCGTTTCCTTGCCGGAAAAAAAGAAAGCTCACCTGTCGATCGAGATCGCCACTAGGTTGAAGATCGAGCTGGTGCTGCATGTGACGTCCATCGCGATGTAAAAGTCGCAGACAAAGCCGGGCAGGCTCCACGATCCGTTTACCTGGAAAATCAACGAACAAACTGTCGACATTAAAGCTCGCCACGAAACGTGCCGGTCGAATTAGCTTTCGCCGTTCCAACGGTCGGCTATTGTTTCGGCGCCAAATTGTTCAATCCAGATTCACCGAGGATTCCATTCGAACGAACAGGGCCGTGTACAAATGACACTGTCACGTGTATCGGCGTAATTGGAAATGAAAAGGTACACGTTACGCATGAATGGCGCGCAAACGCGCGGTATATTATATTACGCTGGGCTACATCGTTTTCCGACCCCTCGTTCGCCTAGGCTCGCCTCCGTGATTTTCATGCGAATCGTTTCAGCCCCGGAAAAAGGAGCGGGGTGCGAAGCGGCGACTACTACTTATACGGACTATCCTCCATCGAGCTCACGCCCCACGGTCCGCGCGAGATGTCGGCTATAGCTACGTCGGGTATCATGTCGACCGGGCCGTTTAAACGGGTAACGGCTTCGCGTCGTCCCTATTAATTCTCGTATCGAGCGGCAGCAGTACTCGAAGCGATTCACCCGTCGTAATTCAATGACACGCGACGGAGGGTCGCGGAGACAGGGTGTGTGCGCGCGGACGTAGACCGATACCAAGGCCGTTGCTAAAATTGATTTGGAATTGATATAATCACCAAAGTTGAGCGGAGAGGTGGAGCAACATGGCTAGATAGATAAATCGCTAGATGAACCGGGAGGGGAACCGGCTGCGGAGAATAAATAAGGTCGGAAAAACGAAAGAGACGAATGACTTAGGCGAAATCGCGAGTGGGCCTGGGGGGGTGGAGGGAAGATTTCATCCGTAAAGTTAAACACGGGGAGCGGTAAGGAGGTGCGGCAAGCCCTGGCAAGAGGGTCGGGGATAACGCTTCAAGACTCAATCGTGGATAGAGATTGCAGAAGCCAGACGATTTAGCAAGCGAAGGATGGAAAAGGCGGCGGCTACACGTACTAGGAACCGTATCACCGTTAAGGATGGAACAGAACCGAGAATTATTTATGAAGAATAACCAATACGGCGCAATATTCTACAATGCATTTCTGAGGGTTGCTCAAGGCAGATAGCCCGCTGTTATTTACACTTTAGGCGGGCTTGCGGTACGTGCTTAACCACTGGTCCTAGCGACTCGACGTCACATTGCAATCCGGGTTTTGCAGTTTACAGATACCATGGGAATAGATTGCTCGAGAGAGAAAGGCGACGAAGCGACAATCAGCCTGAAGTTACATTGCACTCGTACATACATACCTGCATACATATGTATATCGTTCTTAAAGGAGCTGGCGACGGAGCGAGAAAGGCGAAAAGGAGCCTTCTGGTAAGAGGACCGTGTCGGACCGTACGGCACTTACCCAGGAACCGCCATAGGTAAAAAGTTGCTAGAACGTGTCAGATATCGATCGACCAAGAAGTAAGCAGTTCCACGTTCAACGGTAAGTGCTCGGAGAGTAAGGAAAGTCGCATTGGATACGAGTTGAACGAGCGAAGGCACCGGCCAAAACTCCGCCGTGCCACGGCTATGAACAAACTTTCGGAATCGCTTTTTCCCTTCGTTGAAACTTGGACCATCAAAAGAATACAAATTCTTAGCACGGTCGCGGGGATATTAGAAAAGTGATCGATCCATCACGAACGATCACGTTTGAGCCTGTCCTCGGTAAATTCCAAAGCGACATTAAAAAGCCATTAAGACGGCTAATGGAAGATCGTGTCCGGTGTGTAAGTTCTTTTCGACCAACGACTCGTGGGACTCTTTCCGCGTCGCTCGATTCGTCCCGAGGTTAAACTCAATTCTGTCGCCAGCTTTCACGTTTTCCTCAGGTGAAACGGAACGAACGCCCTGATGTATCAGCTTTTATACGTTTGCTGTTTGTTCGATGGGAAGTAAGACGGTAACCAGTATTCGATACTTTCTTGTATCCCGTCCGGTTGCAATCGCGTTGACCGTATCCTCGAAAGAGGCGCGTTCCCTTCTATAAAATACATCCACCGATCTCTCGACTATAATACCAAGTTGCCAGTTTCTTTCTATTTGTATCAGTTCTCGTCGAGGGTAGCCAATCTATACGCGTCGCCGTTCCCTCGCGTCTCGGAGCGTGTGGAACGCAATGGGACCACTAGCTGCATTAACTATCAAATTCTCGAGCAGAAATATTCGGCAGAAAAGTGTTCGCGGCTGAGCAAGCATGGTTAATATTCGCGCAGTACCGAGGGTGAACACGCCTTCGGAAATACACAAGGACGGTCTAAATTCGCGCAAGTTAAATATGTACCTACTGACAATTTTATTCAACCTATATCAGATTATAATGTAGGTGAAATCCTTTCGCGTTCCCTCTCGTATAGGATCATCCCGAACCGTTCTCTTTCTTCTTCTCCTAACAGTGTCGCCTTAGAACTTGGCCATTGCTAACACCATTTCCGAGTGATGCTTGTTTCCCAGCTTTTAGACCTGCTCCGTATCCCTGGACCCCTAGCTGAACAGGGTTCGCGAATGCAATAACGAAACTTTTGTCGACTCGATTAACTTTTCCTTCGACAGTCTACATACGTGTAGATTCCATCCTCGCACTGCTATCGCAACGTATCGCTGAGAAAACAAGAAATCACTCCGTAATCCCCGATGCCGTGTGTAACTTAACACGGAGTAATTGAAGTAATTCGCTCGGCAGAAGCTGCATTGACGCAGAATTGTTCCGGCTTTCGCACACGTAGTTGCGCTGTTAGCCGAGGATCGGATTAAATTTACCTAGCCATCTAACGTGGCAAGCGCGGTGTCCGCAAGGATGGAACCGGAGAACAATGTAAAGGGTCTTAAAGTTAGATGGACAGCAAGTTGATTCCAACCTTTGCGTTGCCCCGAAATGACCATTGCATTCCTGGAAAATATTTATTGACGCCAAATATTGGGAGGAGTATTTGATTCGCGTAACGAGTTCCTATGCGATGCAAAAATGATGCGCAACTAATGCATCGGGTGCGAATCAGGGAATTTCAACGGAAATTTATTAATAACTCTTAACGCTAACGATTGAAATTCTATTGTACGTCGGGGTAACAATGAAACGCGTCCGACTCGCAGGAACCTAAACAAGCGAAATGGTTTCACGCATTTAATAGACGCTTCGCGGAACGAATTTAAAAGGGACGAGGCTGGCTGCGAATCGTTACGGTTTAAATCGTTATAGTCGATCCTGCTAATCGTTAAATTCCCTTCGAATTTCGCACGCTCGTAATTCTGCTGTAGAACCGCAGATAAATTAGCGGCTCCCTAAAGCTAGGTTCCAATGATCTCTTCCCGCAATTTGCAGAAGCTAAAGACTTAAAGCTTAATCGAAATACGTCGACAATGTATCGGGCAAATGTGGAAACGGTGCAGCGAGTTCCGGAAACTTTGAAACGGCATTTTGTCCGGGATAGGACAAATGAGCCACGATCATGGAGATACCAACTTTACCAATCGCATTCTGGAGACACTGCTACTGGAGACGAGCAACTTTGTTACAGCACTTTAATCATGAAAGTTTCTTCGAGTGCTTATTTTCTATTGCACTGCAGCCATCTGATGGAACAGGCTGCCTTCGCCGAGCGATACAACCGGTTGGACCCGACCGTCTCTCATCGAGAAATCTTTCATTTTCCTTAATATGTTCCTTACTCGCCTGTTACTTGTCTCAGCGGTGACGCGAGAATGCGATGCTTACACCCCGAGTTTATGCTAGAAATGTTATTTCGTTAGCGATCGCCATGGGTGACAGCGGCGAATAAGAAAAATCGTCGCACCGATGAGACTGGGAAATTCTGCCCCTTCTGTCGGGTAGGCGTGAGCGGAGGATACTACACGAGAAAATGGACAAAAAGACGTTTCATCCAGGGTGCCGTTGCTCCAATCGTCCAAGATAATTCATTCGTTGCTGGATTTCATTCGGGCAAGGGTAGTAGTGTCGCTTCCGGCTGTCGGAAATAGAGCGAACCAGAGACGGATTGAAGAAGCATAATAGGCCGATAAGGGCTTTCATGGAAAATTTAGTCTTCCCACGACTATGAATCGTTATGATAATTTAGCACCGCGATTTCTCCCATCTTTCAAAGAAAAAATTATCCTTTCACTATGGACGGAGGAGGCTGTAGCTTGAAAAAGCACGGTTCTAGAACGACTGAATCGCAATCAATCGATCATTTAAGAACTGTATTACGCCACTGTTGTGTCACTGTTAGAAATGAAATGTATCGTACATCCCTCGCGCGAGATTAGCATGAATGCTCGTAACACAAAAAGTACCCAAGCTTTTGCTGCCTGGATTAGACTTTGCGCTACGGAGAAGACGAAGAATTTACTGATGTCACCAGCATTTCCACAGCAACATTAAACAAGTATAATGGCTGAAGAGAAAGTTTATCCATTCTTCTTCTGCTCAATTGTTTGCCGATTTTCTTATAGTTCTCGCGTAAAGAGCGATCGAGTTTCTTTGGTGGTTAGTCCATGAAGAAATCTTGCGCCCTATTGGTACTCAAGATATATGGTGCACTTAGCCCTCTGGCTAGAACAAAGAATTTCCCATCGCCTTCGTACTGGATCCTTTAAGGTTCTATTAAAGAGTACTTTCAAGTGTGCCTAAGAAGATGCCTGAATTATTGCGACTTTAAAACTGCCAGCATAATTTCCCTCTGAGTACCTCTTGACTTAACGTTTCATATTTCATGCAAGGAAAGTATCTGATAAATTATGGTAATTCGCCGTGTATAATAGACAGGTATATACTGAAGCACTTTGAAGCAATTTGATTGGAATCGGCATCGATTTTTCTACATTTTCATACAGATAAAGAAAATAGAATAATGATTAATCCAATAATGTTCGATAATTCTATCAATAGTAATATGATTATTCATCGAATCTCTATTAAGGGTTCGTCTAGGCGAACTAAAGAAATTCTCACAGGAGTAAGCTTCAGATAGAAAATCGTGAACGCATTGCGGGCGGCTGAATAGCCCGAGTAGGACTTCAATGGCAAATATTATGTTGAATCTGGGGTGAATGGGACAATGCCGATGAGACTTTATTATCAGAGGACATAAATGCGAGTATAGTACACTATGAACCAATAGGCTCGCTATAAAAGGGGCAGCAGCCCTGTGGGAAATACATAGGTCGTTCCTCCATGTTCCCTCAAAGAAAAATTTATCCAAGGACCAAGGTAACTTCATGAGCTTTTCCTAACCCGACATGAAGAACCTATGGTCCGAGATCCAGTCACTGTATTCAATGAACGGGTCCCGTTCCGGATCACCGTGCCCATATGCTTTTCCCATCTCATTTCCTCTCGAACGATCGCCCCCTTTTTATCACGGTAAGTTCACTTGTTCGCCTTTTAATTTTTCTCGGGCACGCTGATAGATAATTACTCTGCGCGCCTGTGCGCGCGCGTAGGAAAGGCAGGAGAATGGGGTGCATCATGGGGCGAGACCAATTAATGCTTTCCGTACCAGGAATAAGTATAGAAGGCCGAGCGACAGCGAATTTAGCAGAGGTGAATATAAATAAAATAACCGACGTAACGCCATTGAATTTAATACTAACGACAGGGATACCCGAGGACCTGCGCGAAGAGTCGCGAAACTACCGCCAGAATATTTTAGACTAAACTCGATTAGTAGGTGGAAGTTCTCTGCAGAAGCGTCTCTAACATTATTGTAAAAGCCACGGGGCCAGGAAAGTACGTGCAACGACGAGAGCCATCTCCGCGTTTAATTAACGTGCGTTCGAGCGAATGGGCGTAGACACGCGGCTTTACTTTATTACCCACGTCGATCCCGACGTATCGGGCGCAGCTTTGCCAAAATAGAATCCACCGATTCGATACCATACCCGGACCGGCTCTCGACGACTATTTCAATAAAGGTTAGCCGAAGTATGTCGTTTTCTTGATGTCGGGGAGTTTGCGTTCCGTTGCGTGTGCGGCAGCCGGTAGTTATTACGCTTCGAATAAATCAGGGGAAACAAGTATTGATCGTGATAATATAGTGGTGTATCGTTTTTTGCTGAGCGCAGCAAAAAGAGGGTCACGGTTAAGTAAAGGCGCGTGCGAGCAAATCTGAGAGTTCTGTGTACTGTACTCGATAATAAGCAGCACCGATTATACCTTTCGTGTTTCACGATAGATTATCGTAGCTCCTTAATAGCTACGTAATTTTAATGTGACCGCGGGAAAATGCCGTTGATGGATGTATATCATGCAAATAACGGGCGTTACGTGCACCCATTAAATTAGTAACAAAGTTAATCAACAGAATTATACATGAGCCCATTGATTTTACGAGGAGACGATGCGATTGTAGAATCCGCGGATACTCCGAGTTGATTCGCAACGCAGGCGAATAGCAAGCAAGCAACGGCAAATTATCTCAATGCCACATATTACCAGATCTCCAGGTTACGGTGATGATTGAAGCCTACGGTGCATAATATGCATGCGCGACGCGCGACACAGCGAAATCTTGATAACCGTCTAACAGCTGTTCCGTCTGCACAAGTACGTGCTTATATGGGAAACACGCAGCCTGTAGCATGCAGGAAGTAACGAGGGGAAGCGAAGCTATTCGAGATAGCCGAGCATCATGAGATCCTCCACCTTAGACGCTACGCTTCAATCGGACGAAATTCCCACTGCCGCGAGCGAGCCCTTAAATCGCTTCATCAAGGGATCGAAGCGTTCATCATTTGCCGTATCCAGTTCCCAGTTCCTTCTATTACGAGTGACCCATGTAAAATTCTATGTACGTGTAAGGACAGGGAAGAGAGGTAATATTGAATTCGGGCCAGTTTAGCCAAGCCGGATGACCTGCCGACATTAACTCTTAACGTACGTTAATACATAATATCGCGACGGTGAGCAAACGTTGTGATGGATCACTGGGCATACCGGCGTAGCCGGAATTTAGGGGAAATAGTGATGGACCGGGCTAACGTCGGCGTAAGGCCGCGCTCGATATCAGTTCCGGGAGAAACAAAGACTGCAAAACTAATTACATGCAGACGCGACTGAATTAGCCGGAGTAATATCGCTACCTTTATTTCCACGAGAAACTCATCGGACGTTCATTAAAAAATTCACTTCAATTAATTTGGACCTTTAAATTTTTACACGCGCCTTAACGCTGGCAAAATGTATAGGACCGATTCGTTTCATTCTAGTTAGGCAGACCGATTTGATCAAATCCACCATATACGACCTCGTTAGTTCAAACATCTCGCCATTACCGAGACGAAGTGCGAGGACTTGAAACTGAAACTTGTCGAAGAAGTTCTTAGTTAAATCACCCCGTCCCGTTAACGTTCGTGCCTGGTTTCGAAGCAGCGATGCGTTACGTTCGTCAAATTCTGCCATGCTCATAGTACTGTTCACAGATCTCCTGCAATGCTTCCCCTAATTGGTCATTTCTGAGCTACGATCTCTACGCGTAAACGGCTCGGTCCCTTTACCACTTCTCGTTCCCTTTGTACAGGGTAGATTTGACCAAACCCATAGAAAAAGAGTTTAATACCGGGCATCGTTAAAATTGGGTTGCGTTACGAGAGAATAAACGCAAGAGGAATTACCAGCGAGTGGTAGAAACGCGTTACTGTTCGGACGCGGCACAGTCGTGCATCACCGAACTGCATTTTGGGGATGAGTGGGTTGAACGAATTACATTATTTTAATTGATTTCCCTGAATCGTGGAAATACTCGCTCCCGTCATAATGGTATCGGTCATAATTTCCCGGTTTAAATAAACGCGTGAGCTATTCGCGTGCCAACGGCCTTTAAATTAACAGCGAATTTCGATTACAGAGTTTAACACCCGTGTAAAGAAAATTGAATAAACTTTTTATAAGCAAAAATGAATAGACTGTTTTCTTTAAATTAAGCAAGCTCGGGAAAGACTGTACTTCGTAGCTCGTCGATTATGCAGAGAGCCACTTAAAAGCTTATGCAACACTTGTTTATTTTCGTTTCTTCTGTTCCCGGATTGTCGAACGCGAAAGACAATGCGCCATCGCAATGCTTTATGCGCCACTTCCATCAGCACACAATACCTGTCTCAAGCTAATTGAAATTGCTGCGAATTTCTCACGAAGCTTCAGGCGCGGCCGGAATATTTAAAAGACTTCGACTCCTCGTTGAACCGTGAAACTTCGGCACGGAGTACCTTGCCTACTGTTCGTGCGCGACTTGACGGCTGTGGCAAAGCGTTCACGCTCTTAAATGATTTTCTTGATAAGGATCCGCCTGCGTTGCGATTCGCGACTCCGGCCGGCACAATCTAACTTGGAACGACAGAAATTTGCTCTCCTCGTCGACTCTATCGATCCTTTGCTAGAACCCGAGTTCCGTGTCCGAGGTTTCGAAACTTTTTCATCGTACTCTAACCGAAAGGCGAAATATTACGTGACTTGGCTGTAGTTTCCGAGATTCCTTCGCGCTACTACCGGACCCTCTTCACGTAGCAGCTGTTGTTGAGATTCCCTGTTTGACTACCAGCGTTTGCCCAAGGCGAACGACGAACCCTTAAAACGGGGATCGGTTCTTTAAGTCGCATGCAATCGCTATAACAGAGTGACTCAATACATCGAGACATAGGTAACCCGGTTAAGCGAATTTGCTTCCGCTCTAATTAGACAACGATTAGAACTCCTGATCGACAGATCCTTCGAGAACATTTTACGAATCCGGAACGCTGATGCTTGTACGTAAGTATTACGCATACACCGCACGGATCGGGCCAGAAAATTGAAAAACGGCCGGTTTGAATAGCGGTCAGCTCCGGCGCGTGTTGCTGCGAATCTGTATTTCGTAAAGGACGCCTCCCTTCGATTGCGGCCCCCTTCCCTATCGTCGTCCCCTTTGGACTTGGCCGCGCACGCGAATCTATCGCACAATTGGATTTCCTTTCTGCTTTCCACGATTCGAGCACGTAGATAGAACACGAGGGTAGCCGTCAGAGGCACAGAGGGATGACACAGCGATGCAGAAGAAGGGTGGCACCGTTGTTCCCTTTGTCCCGTCGCGTCGTCTAACCAATTCCTTCCGTCTTTCGTCTTCTTCATGAAATCGTGATCCTCCACTTTCGAGATGGGAGCGCACGAACTTCCGATTCAGCAGCTTCGCGAGACGGAAATCGGGCCCCATGGGCATCGAGACGAATATCAAATCCACGCGGCATGCAACCGCAACTCCAAGGAAATGTCTTCTTCGTCGCGAGCCCGCCTCGATATTTTTCATGAATTTCCCATTCGTCGAATAAAATTAGGAACTTGAAGGAATTCCGAAGGGATCGCCGAATGAACGTTATCTGCATTGACCGATAGTTAGAAGAGGCGAAGATTGAAATTTTTTAATGGAACGTTAATCAAATAGTGGACCAGATTTAATTTTTATTTCATCTCGGAAGTTGGACTCACTTGCCGAGAAAATTTAACTCGGTTGACTCGACGTCTGCTTGCTTGCCAGAGGCAGCGGTACTTATAATTAGACCGCAAAGTGAAAAAGAAGTTTTGCCCGAACGACAAATTTTTTAAATGGCTTCTCGCGCGTCGGTAAGGGCAGTCGTTTGTAATTGCTCCGCGCCAGATTATTCTATTAATTAGAAATTGCATTATATAGCACGTACTCCACCTGCCGTTGCCGCATATTTCGTAGATCGCAAACGTTTAACCGGACAAATCTCACCTAACTGCATGTGTCGCATAGATCAAATTTCATTTGCCGCCAAAGTATAATGAATAGTGCTGAAAGGTGACAAGCTTAGGGGCGATCTTCTGAACCATGCTGAATATTGCAGCCGGAGAAAAAAAAAAGAAGTATACGCGGTAACTCAGTGGACGGCTATTCAGGTGAGAAATCCTCCCGCTTTACTTTCCAAGAGGCAGAAGAAACTTTCATAACTTTCTTGAAACTTCTCAAGTGTAAAGCACGTAGGGCTTGGACGCACCTTTAAAGTGTGAACGCGGAAACCGAGGCACAAACACACGTATGTACTTGAGTTCTATCATATTTATTCGACCGCGTCGCCGGTGAATCGCTCAGAGTTCCAAAGCGAGCAACGTTCAATTATGGAAATAGATAAATTTATTTCAAAATCGAACCGAATGCAGGGTAGCGTGGCATTGAAGAGAACCCTACGCGGATGGCATGATACGATGGCCAGCGCGCTGGCTATGGTAATCTATGTGGCTTTCAAGGTAAATCGGCCGAAAAGATAGTTGGCGGGAAAGTCGCTTGATATTTTATTCATAGACCAAGTTATATCGCAAAAGAAATCCCAAAGACTCCGAGGAAGAAGGCTTCCTTACCATTGTTTTTCACTCCCTCTCATTTGATGAACTTGCACTTGAAAAGTGATTGCGAAGGAGCGTTCAAAGAACGGTAACTAACGTTTCCTCCCATTCGGATATTTAAACGAAGCATGGATGTTATAGCGCAAGAAGTATGCATACCATAAAGTTCAATTAAAGCAGGGACACCCCCCCTTCACGCGTCTCTAAAACCTTCCTCGACACCGAATTTTGTATGATCCTTTCTTAGGCCTATGATCGAAGGGATCCCTTTTCAATGACAAATTACAAAGCTAATCGAAAGTCAAACCGCAATGAACTTCGTGCCAATGCACCGAGGCTATTTTTGATCGGCCGCCACTTAACACCTATGCAGAGGGATGAAAGTAGGAGGGACAGCTCGGTGGCTGCGCAGAATTAACAGCATACACACGCGGATCGAAAAGCAGCTGCGGATGACGCTTGATTGATCGAGAATGTGTCAACTTCACGTTACAGTACGACGCATCAATGCCTCGGTCCTATGTCGAATTCGACGTAATAGAAAATGATTATAGTCGAAAATCAAAGGAAGAGACCCGGCGCACCGATTCGCAATCCCTTCGACGGAGATTCGTCGAATTAAAAAATCCCTTTCTAGAGTCGGGTTTCCGATGCAGCGAGGGGTCGCGCGACGGGCCTGAAAAACCGCCTCTCTGCTCGGCCCTTGGATTTCGTAGCGATCGAAACGGCGACCACTGTTAGTAGCTTGTCGGGAGGACCGGCTCGCTACTCCGATAATGGGATTTACAGGGGTATTGGGCAGTTGTGATATGCATGCGAGCTGTGTCCGAGATCTGATCACCAATTATCGCATGGTCGGCGTAGGTGAATATACAGGCGGCGAGTGGTTCGTATAAATTGCACCGAGTTTGGACTGCGGTCGTACTTGGTATCGTTGTTACCTGGCTCTTCCCCGTTGCACTCCGCTAGTTTTACCGCAATTATAAATGGGCGTCGGAACGAGGTAGCCAACATACTTTTCATACCCAAAGCCTTGCTATCCGATGATCCTTCAATTTACCGAAACTTTCGTTAAAACGTGAAAATGGCATCGCTCGGGTGTTTCGCATTCCACGCGTTGCCCTATTTTCCCTGTCTTGTGCGCTGCTACACTTTGGCCGAAACTTCGAGTTTAGAATACCTCGCACTTTACCATTACCGACCAACAAGTCAACTAAGGAGACGTTACCCCAGAGCGCTTTAATTCAGCGCAACAGGCATTCCGCTGCCTCCCTCGTAAATCATAATCACGAACGATGGTATAAATTTCAATTGTTCAGGAACTCGGCCGTAGCTCCCTTTCTGGCCGTCTGTAACACGCCTGTGCTTCTGAAGCACGGGCTTCCAAGCAAATATTATTTTTCCCTAGAATCCACCACACGGGAAAGGGAGACTGTAACAAAGGGGCTGAGAATCGCACGGTGTCGGGTTTTCAACCGTCGTTCACCGTTGCAAATTCTAACGAGGTGACCACAGACGCGGAGAAGCAACGTTTAACGCCCGCATACGGGGACGCGATATACGTTTGTTGAAGATCCCAGCCAGGACATCGATTAAGACGCACCGAGAGTTACACTGACCGCGACGAAACGATAGATATTAATAAAAATCGAAGAAGACAAAAAGAGGCTGAAAGCGGCAATAGCATTAACCGACCCTCATACGGAGCACGTATCGATTTGAATCCGCTTGCTCGAGCACAAAGTGGATTAGCGCATGTACGCGAGTGTATGCACATAAACACGACTATTCGCAACGAACCTCTTTGATCCATGCGGCGCCATTGATTTAGTGCGATGGCTTTCGACCGACCTCGCTTCAAAAGCACGGAACGTACCGCTTTCGGGAGTCGTACTTTCCCCGTGTCTCTTTATCCGTGCTACTTTAGCTTTTGATGCTTCTCTCGCGTTTGGTTTTTCTCCCAACGCAGTTTGAGAAAATAAAAAACAGAATTATTGTAATTCGATACAATAAATCAGCTGCTTTCACCCATTTCGCATGATACCGTCCATTCACCTACAGCTCGTATCGCCCCGTAAAGCGATAGAACTCAAATCGCACAACATTCCCGCTACAAACGCGCATCGGTTTTTACATTTTTTTTTTTCTTTATATATCAAACGCTACTTTGTCTGGAAATTACTTAATGACTCGTGCGCATTGTGCCACGATGATCAAGCTACTCCAATTGAGCGTATTGCCGATAGTTCGATTGGCTGCACGACATAAATGCGCCGTCTATCTATAGATACCCGATTGATGTGTGCGCTGGGTGTATTTCACTTATTATTGCATATATGCACGCACGCGTCCCTACCTCGAAGAAAATCTGCGGAAGGGTGTTCGGCTAGCACGTTTCTGCCTGCAGACAATTCATCTCACTTGTAACTCTTTCGGCTTGATAAAGCTACATACAAAGTAAATACGTTCCAGCAGACACGAAATTTGAGAGATATTCTCTGTTAAGGCACTGGAGAATACGTAGCGGCCACGAGTAGTTTGGCTCTTCTTAAAATTGTTTTCCTCTCAACGCATGTTGCGCATTTTCCTTTTTCTTACCCGCTACTTCGCGGAATTCCTTCGAGAGGTAGAGACTTTCAACATTCTTAGTTTGCATTGCACTTTTAGTGGAATTTTCGCACCGTTGTTTGCGGAACGCTCCATTACCGGCGTTTAATTAAATTCGAGACTTTTCCACCCTTATAACGTTGACCCTCTAAATATTGCCCAACACAAATATTTAATGCTTAATTGAGGGTCGAGCATGGGGACGCATAGCCAGTAGCGTGTTAAAAAATGAAACACTCTTGTTCCCGGTACCGAAACGTATTGCACGCACAACGGCCAGTACTTGAACGAACAATTTCAAGGGATTTAATGTCCAAATTGCTTTCGAGGAAATCGGTAATCTTTGTAAACCCCGTTCGAGAGTTTATTGAAAACCGAAGAGGTTTCCCAGAAACTGTCTTCTGTCAAATTACTTTGAAATACTTTTTGGCGGACCGACGAGAAAACGGAGGGATGCAAATACACGAGCCGATGGTAGATTGAAAATCTTATCGGTTATAGGAACGAGTCACCGTCGGTGATGTTGCAGTTGCCGACAATTTTCTTATAGCTATTTACAATTGCTACTCGTAAGATACGTATATGCGGATACCTGGGAAACATGCAGCTCCGCAAATATTTATGAACGTCAACGAATTAAGAAACGACCAGGAGAGTACGCAGAATGAAAATTTCTTGACAAATACCATGAATATTTCCTTCTAGAATTTAGAACTATCATCCTTGATAATGGTGATGTATATGGTGATTTCGAGTTTTCAGCATTAAAGATTTCAAAGGCAATCGAAACTTCCGCCATCGTACTAAGGTTTATTCGATATCGTTGCCTTGAAACAAGGTACGCCGTACTCTCCCTTCCATTCCTGAGAAGTGAACAGCCTTCGAGTTTCCTCCATTACATTTTTCTACGTTTTCCAATCTCCTTCAACCCCCGAGAACGTTATTTTTCAAGATCTTGCTGCGCATAAAAGAGCTTCCGAGCCCTCGCGAGTACGTTCGCAGACGGTGAAACAAGCAGCATCCCGGCGATTCGTTCGTTCGATGTTATACCTGCGGCTCGTGGCAACATCCTATAATAATATCTCGTTCTGCTGAGAACAGGTACGATTTACCCACGGAATAAGGTAGTCGTAAATTACTGTTTCGCTATCAAACGCTAGCAATTTCTCCGAAATCGCCAACCGATGAGCGATCTCGCAGAACGTTCCGGCGATATCGATTCCTGATCGACGGCAATATCTGCTTTTTGTATCCCCTATCAACGGATGCCGCATCAATGAGATTAAAGTGAACTTCTCTCCCGCTGAAAAAGTGCGGAAACCGGCCTTTCATAGCGCGTAACGAACCACCGGATGAAAGTCACTCGGATTTCACGATCCCTTGAAATCTCCAACTTTCCCGCCAGCGCTCTCGTGTGGCTAAGCCCGTGGACCAAGTGCCACATAATAACTAGGGATTTATGAAATACAAACGATTCCCTTTCAGGGCATTTTGAAACCTGAACGGCATACGCAATTTAGGGACCGCCTAAGTAAACACGTATTGAATACCAATAATAATTGCGATCAAAAGTTATCTGAACAGCAACGAGCAACTAGAGTGAAAAGGGTTGCGTTGACAATGATATTTCAGCGCCGACTCCGACCCACTTTTGCAGTGCAACGATTCAATGGGTGGCGGGACACGGTTATCGTTTTCTTTGACTTGGACAACGGCCAAAACGTTGCGCCAAATATTCTACAGTATCTTTCGTGTCCGGTTGATAACGTCGAAACTTGGTTCGATGGTTGGATTAGTTGTTACACGGCAATAACGAATCTAACGCATAAAAATAGAATGGGGCTCGTATACATAGTTCGAATTAAAACTTCATAATAAGCGTACATGCGATTTGCGTTATTAACATAGACCTTGCCCCGGATAGCAATCTACCGTGTTATTGCACTCCGTAAAACGGTCGTACAGTAAGGCTGCCTTCAACTCGTGGGATTAGGAAGGTAGACGGAGGGAAACAGGTTGAAATTGCCCGCGGTCACGCCAGCACCCTCTCAATGAAACCTTCCTGTGGTAGATCCAACGTTTTACCCTTATTGTTCTCTTTCGTGACTCTCACCTTCGCGAATACCTATCCTTTGCAATTCTGTTTTCTAATTTCAAGTATTTTTTTTTTCGATAGTTTAAATAGCAATAAAGTCCACCGCGCGCCGGATTCGGTTTAACACAGGGCCGATACCCTAGCTCCGATACACCAGAACCGATATCTAATAACTGGAGCCTGGAACTCCGGCACTCGATACCGATATTATGTACCCACACATAGGGGGAATTTCGGTTCTTCGAAACTATTTCGCTAAGGATCGTTATACGTATGTATGGCTGTTCCAAACAGTTATTTCCAGCAGAGTTTCAATCCCTAAAGTGTTTCGATCGTGGGTCGACACCGCGTCCCGACATTATCGTTGCAACGCATTAGGTACAGGTACACGCATATACACACGTCTGCTAAACCGTTTAGTGTGAAACTCGCGAACGATCGTTTAAACGGTCGGCGAGGGATTTTAGTACGCTGCATGGCATTATTAATATCCAACCCGGAACCCCACGGTTTTATTATCATCTCGATAGAGGCTGAAACGCGCCCGGTCAGTTTGCCGTCGTGATAACCGTGTAGGATGTGATAAAAGAAGGGCAAGGTTGAAAGAAAGTAACTTTCATATAACATAATTAAAAGTCCCTCCGTAAGTTATGGGAAGAAAGATTGATCGTTTTCCATAATCGTCCGACATTCCGAATCGTTCGCGTAAAATCGAATTCCGTTTCGGCTGGCATAGTATCTGTACGTTATCGGATTATTGGCTATTCCTTGGTAGCCGATTCACTAATGAAATTTAACTCTTTCGAGTCGCGAGGGAGTAATTATTGAATCTCGTGCCTTCTCACTATTTTCGATGATCAATTAGCATCGCCATACCCAATCCCTTTGCGGGGCCATAACTTATGAACGAACGGCCTGAATAGATTCGAGACTTACCAAAACGTAAACGGCGAACGGCATAACGAGCACGGCCACGAGCAGATCCGCGACCGCCAAACTCACAATGAAGTAATTCGTGACGGTTTGTAGGGCTCTCTCGCGGACCACCGCCAGAATGACCAACACGTTGCCGAACAGAGTTAAACAAGGCACGATCACGAGGATCAAAGCCCACCAGCTGTTAGCGTTCGTCTTTTCGTCGACACCGCTGGCCGGTCCGCACTCTCCTGGCCTAACAACTCCGACCGTCGTGCCCGCGACGATCGAGGACGTGCAGTTCACGTTTCCGCTCAAGTTCAAGTTAGCCCCTCCGTCGTAGTAGGCCGTTAGATTAATGAAAGCGCTATAGTTCAGCTGATTGATGTAATCGTTCAAGTCTTCGAAGACGAACAGGTCTGATATGCCGGTGTAATTGTCGGGGACAACCGACGTGAGCGACGGAGACTGGGACGACGGTGAAAAAGTTGACGACGACACGCTGAACAAGGAACCGGAAAGCGTCGAGCCGATCGTCGTCGAATCGTTGAACCAGCCCAACCCAATGCCACCGGTCGCCGCCTCGTTCTCGCTTCTCGAGCGAACGTCGTTCAACACAATTTCCTCGTCGACAACGGCAACGATATCATTGGTAGCGTCCACGGAAAATAGATCCGTTGCTCGCTGCGTTGGATCCAACGACAGCTTCTTCACGATGGACCTGATCAGAGACTCATCATTCGTCTTCGTCCCCATTTCCAACTCCGTCGTGCTTTAAATATCGAACATCAATGTCGATCAGAGGATCTTGTAACGCATTGCCCGATGTCTCCCTTTTTCAATGTTGTCCGCCATCCTCGTGGCCATTAAATAACTCCACGCCTAAGCGGTTCGTTCCCCTTATTGCTGATGTACACAGGATCTCCCGTGCGAGCCCGCCCCAGTCTTAGACGCGTTTCACTGAAATCCCTTGCCGAGGATCTCTGTAATGGAAAAATAGACAGCGATCAGTACGGCATTTTTTCCCTGCACCCACGGGCGGTGTACGACACAAAAGTTAATAACGCAATGCTTGTCGAGATAGCTGTAGTCCGAGCGATTCTTAATTTACTTTAATATCACGTATACTGCGCGTAGCTTAGCAGTTGGCAGTTGAAATACATATGCTGTGTCCACCCCGCAAACGACACTTCTCTGTTTTGGATTACCATTTCAGTTGCTTAAACAAGTTACTGGAATTTATCCGAAATGATCATCGTGGAACAATTTCAGAATGAAAAATATCTAAGTACTCAGGGCTAGTCTAGTTTGTCCTAATGTTGCTCCTTTGTCAAAGAATCGCACCTCCACGCCAGCCCCTCCGCTCTGTCCCACTCTTCTTCTCTCCCTCTAACCATCTGACGGGGTAAAAAGGATCAATGTCACGCACGGAGAACGGATGGATTGACAGATGGACAGGCATTACAGTGTTTCTGTTGTCCTCCCCGCGTAGGCGGTAAAAAAAGAGGAAGCAGAAGAGATTTCAAGGCGCCCGGATGTGGTATATCTCGAGGGACTCGGAGGACCCTTTTAAGGCCAGATATCATCTCCTTATCCCTTAGGACCTATCATTTTCCTATTCTACATACATTTAGCAAGCCAGCTCGATTCTACCGCGAATCACTGTTGTCGATACTGCCGACTTCTCGAAGAACGGATGACGCTGGTTAGTCGCCGTGAACTTGGCGGTTTTCGTTAACGGTAATTCCGTGAGTGGAAAAATACGGCGTTGAAATTTCACCCTCGATGTCCGCTCCAGAACTTCTCCCGCTCTTTATTATTCTTCCTGTTTTCTTATTCCTTGCCATTTCGTGCATCATCATTCTTTGGAAGTAAACCCACTCTATCGACTAAAGGGGAATGTTCCCTCCGTTACAACGGATACACAATGTCCAATTCATTCGACGTAGCAACGGTTTCTCTCTCGGAATGAAATCGCGGCACCTAAGATTGATACGCAGTGCTCTTGCAGCATATACCTGTGCAGCCACAAGAGAAAAGCCCCAAGTGCCATACATCACCGGGGAAAAGATGGATTTGTACCGTGCCAACATTGATTTAGATTAATTCACCGAACTGTGGCGTAATTGATTGCTGCCAATTAACAAAAGATTGTGGCAGAACGGAGGAGCGGCTCGCGTATCGTAATTACTTCGAGAGGTATAAGAACGGGGATTTCTGTTCAAAGTGAAATGAATACGTGGATGCTGGAACATCCTTTAAACGGGGGAGATAATTCGTGTGGTGGCACAAGTCATTCGGAACACATAGTGGTTACGAGTGCAACAGGTATCGCGTACAACTTTACATTATATTATGTATACTTATACGAATGAGGTTTTTAAATGGAAAGCTCCACAACGAAGGTAAAGCGGTCTTCTACATCCCTGTCATCGTTCGCGTTACGTAATTGAAACATCTATGTATTATTATAATAGAGCTGGCATTAACTCGAAGTGGTCTTCATGCACGCCATCCGATTTTATTTCTTCAAACCGGATAAAATATCTTTACTGAGACAAGAAGGACAAACGATTATTTTGTTTTTCATATTAATACGTTATAACGTGCATCTCTCCATATTACTAGTTTCCCCCTGTTTTTATGTCACACCCTTTAATTCTATCGACCTTCGTCGATCCAAAGTAAATATGTTTTCTTCCTTTCCCCGTCAAATCGTGTTTCTCATGTAGCTCAAAATTTAAATCGCATGTGGTTACATTCGTGTTGCACTTAGACAGCGCAGCTCGTAAAACATTGAGTGGCAATTAATTGTTACTCACCATTGATTACGTCCACTTCGACAACGAGCAACGATAGCCATCCAGTTTCTTTAATATCTATCGACCGGATCGTCGCACTGGTGTCGGAAAGTGTTTTGCTCCCTTGCCGAACACGGTATACCACCGAACAGGTAATGTTATTGCCCGGAAGTGTGAGAAATTTAAAAATCAATGCGGAATCAGCTTCGATCCGTGGGAGAATTTGTTTATGCTGGCATACGTTCGTACGCCAACTCTCCCCTGTGCTTTTCTCGTGCACTGTTGAAGTTTCGCGTATCGAGCTTCCTCGCTCGTCTTCGTGTATGTTAAAAGTATGATCCCCCGTGCCACGAGCAAGCAAACGAATCCATGAAAGTCGACGTAAGCCTCGCCGTTCACATACGAGCTACTAGATCGATCCAATATTTTGCAAAGTGATCCAAGCCTCCCCGATGCTTATACTCGATCCAAAGCGGGAACACAGTGCTCTCCCGGTTTAATACGCTTTTCACGAAATCGTTCGACAGTCAGATCGTTTTCATCTCGTTTCACGACGAACGTCTCACGATGCGCTGCTTACGTGGTCACTGTCCACCGCGGAAACTATTTCGTCGATCAGATTAAACGACGTCGGGCGTAATTTTTGTCGAACAGTGTACATTTGTGCTCATGTAATCCAAGCGCTCCTCGACCAGGCCAATCAGCGTTAAACTTCTCAACAGAAAACACGGCCCTCTAACGCCTAACGCTGAGAATCCTTTGGACGAACGGGATCCGCGAACGTTCGACCCGTTCTCCATCCGCCCGCGTACAATTGATGGTGATTATCAGACACCCTTTTCCACCGTCCATCGAGCCCCTCACTCCTAATAGCACCGTAACGCAATTTGCATCCTCTTCGATCATCGTAGTACTTCTTTCTTCTCCACTGTGTATTCGTTTCAACTAGTCAGTAACGACGAATGGACGAACCAAACGATTCAATTTTCACGTGCGCACTCTTGGCACTCGCCCACGACGAATATAACGGTCAGTTTGATTACCGCGTTCACGACGGGATGGGGAAAGTTTACGCAAGGAACTGTTCACATATCGACGGACGTAGTTGATAGTGGCGAATCATGGTAAAGAAGGACGTCTCCGGGATACCTGTGGATTCCGAGACCGTGAGCAACGATAGCAATGGTATCGCGTCGCCTTCTACCGATGCGCTCGAGAGATCAAACTCGACCATTTCGGCCGAGATTGAATGACGAGGGATGACATTGTCGTCATTCCGGTCACCCTCGTCGTCGTCCTTCCCTCGGTCGCTGGTCTAAATAGCCGCAGCGGCACCCCCAAACAAGGCTGTTCAACCAACGGCGAACGACTGCTTGTCTGGTCGAGCTTCCACACCGCTTCGAATCCCGAAGCTCGACGCGTTCGTGTGAGATCGGGGTGGAAGCTACTGTAGAGGGGCTGCGCGACAGCCTATACCCCTTGCAACAACCCTGCGCATACACACTGCCTCCAACACCGACCCTTAATTCGCGACTGTACCCTATCGCCCGCTTATTCCTTTTTCTGCAGTCACTATCCACCCAACCTCCCCTTTCATATCCCTTTTCTACTTCTCCTTCGCATTTCAAATTCGCCGAATCAACTCATTTTATAAAACAATTAAGTTTTATAGACTATTACATGTCCGCGACATTAAACGGAGTTCACTGCCGCTTTTAATTAGGAGCATCACAACTGCAATTCACCTGTCACCGCCGTTCGAATTAGCGAATCGTTTGTGTATCACTAGAAGAAACTGGGTCGATCTTTTCCACGCCATGCAAATAGGTGTAACGGTAAGCGGTATTACCTTCATAAGAAATGTTTTCAGTTGATACGCCTCCCTTTACCGACGTACAATAATACGTATTATCCAAAAGGACTTTTACCACGAAATAACACGTTTAACAGAATAATAATTTACAGAGGAAATGGGAAAATGAGATACTTCTATCACGCGACGTTGTTTTTCCAATGTTTCGTGCCTCGGCCGTTCGCAAACAATATTTTCTCCCTTTGCGATCATATTTGGAGTTCTAGGTGACTAGAAATTTACCGCGATACGTACGTTAATGCAATCACCGTGAAGTCGGGTGGCAATGAATGCGACTAGATGCGCGATACGGCTTCGTTAATCTGAAATTGAATTCGCGGCAGTCCGAAACGTCGCTTGTGCTCGACACCGACGGGAGAAGCGCCCATTCAATTTTGCCTTCAACCATGAGGAACATTCCTGGATTAAAGGAAGAGTCCTCTTCCGATCACTGAATGCTAGTATAAAAGATGAACCGGCTGAAAACCGCGCGAACATGATGCAATATTCATATAGCAGGTTTCTTGGAGAATCATAAGTCCTTTTGTGTAATACTTCTGTCAAATTCACGAATTATTTATTATTTTAATTAAGCCCCCAAGTAGGCCTTGCTCAGTTTGTTAGAAATTAATAAATTCATGCAAATTATACAAATTATGGAAGCATAATTCGTAAAAGAACAGAATTTTAGTCTAACGGCTTATTTGCAAGTAAATACTTCGAATTGTTTATGCATAACGACCGACCCTATATAAGGAGCTCCTTTTGGCGCCGAAATTCAGTTCTGTCGCGGACGTGGTAGGAGCAGGAGCTCCTAATTACGAGTGTACCAGGAGGAATGGACCTGGACTGCAGTGGACCTGGATGGGACTAGACATTGGACAAGTGGACAACTGGGCATTGGACAACTGACCACTGGACAACTGACCACTGGACAACTGACCACTGGACAACTGACCACTGGACAACTGACCACTGGACACCGAAAAGTGATTCTGCGGTCGGTAAGTCCCATGCTATTCGTATTATTTGAATTATTTGACGGCTGCTCGCTTTCTCAATTTATTAATACAGAATTCTAGTTATGATATTTTTACTTATCTGACCGCAACTGAATTTTGCATAGTGAATGAATTGATCGCTCATGATTTTTGAAATTATTCTGTAATTATTTACTTCTACTTTCACAGTTATTCTCTATTTTTCAGATTATTATTACATATTCTAGCACCTACTGTGAATGTTTAATATTTTTTAAATGAACGTTCAGAATTCTGAATTCTAGTCTTTGAAATTATTTTGCAATCATTTACTTCAACCAATGATATAATAAATCGCAGTCTCTGTTTACAGCTATTCTTCATTTTTCAGATTATTAGTTAGGTTCAGAGAGATTTGGATATTGCCTTCTATATGAATAGTTTGTTGTCTATTAACGCGATTGCTTTCATTAGTTTGAATGGAGTACGGTTTCGTACTTTTCGTATGTACTTAGTTCTAAGAACAATTATTCTTAAGCGTCAATTATTTTCAGTGAGACCTAATTCATTGAGTACGCCCATACTTAATTTGAGACTACTGAACTGCTATTTTCAGTACGAATGGAGCGAGTGACGATTATTTTAAATTATAATTAGCTTTAAGACCACAGCTCTGTTTTTATAAGTACGAATGGAACAGTCCTGGACATTATTTTATTAGAATTCCGTTTACTTAGCTATATATTATTTTGAAATAACTACACTTTATATGAAACAGATTTTTCTCTAAATAATGTTGGTAGTTGGTTAACGAATGCAGTAACTTTTCATTACATTCTTTGAAAGAAACAGAGTCTCGGACTCTATCCAAAATAAGCATGCATGTTAATTGAAATCATTCATTACTTCAGATTGTTGTCTTTCATTTAATTCCAAATAAAATATGTCCAAGCCAGGAGTAGAGTGTGATTTCCAAGTGGAGGGTGGTCGGGCCCGGGATCGGGAAAGGAAATCTGACATCGATTTAGTATCTCTTGATTCTAAATCGATGTCAGATTTCCTCACGCGTTCAGGTGCGAATTAAGTCATTGTTTTAGCTCGCAGTTGGACGGTAAATTAGTTTTAAGGAAATTGTTCTATTTTTATAAGTGTGCATGGAGTGTGCTACATAATTACGTATGTATGTAGCTTTAAGAACAACCCTTTTGTTTTTATAGGTGTGAACGGAGTGAGCGAAGTAGCCATCCATTTAAAAATGTACTTCTCTATTCGTTTTATAACTTATTGATCTAGTACTAATTGTTAATCACATTCATCTTCTTTCTGTACCTCTTAAATCGAAAAACAGATATCTACAATGGATGGTTACTGGTATATTAAGGCTTAGTATGCGTTTAGTTTTAAGACAACTACTCTGTTTTTATAAGTGTGAATGGAAGGAGCGAAGTGACCATCCATTGAAAAACTTACTTCCCTATTCATTTTATAACATATTTATCTAGTACTACTTGTTCATTACATTCATCTTCTTTCTGTATCTCTTAAATCGTAAAACAAGTGTTTACAATGGATGGTTACTGGTCGATTACTATATTAATGTAATGTATATGACTTGGCATAAGTATTAATAAACTATGCATGTTGAATTTTAAGACAACTGCTCTGTTTTTGTAAGTGTGGATGGAATGAGCGAAATAGTCATCCATTCAGTAACATATTTCTTTACTGAAACTATAATTTATCTTTTGTATTCGCTTCGCCATTAGTGTAGCGCACAAATTCGCGATTAGCCTTTGTTGATTAATGTTCAATCATTTCGCTGGGAGTTCTGGGTTGGTTGCGAGCTCGCACATAATCACAGGAACGAGCTACTTCGTGCATCAGAACGATTGGGGGTCCTGATCGCGAAATTCACTGGACGTAACGTAGCCCAGCCGCGGACCAGTCGGTTTACTGACTGGGCGTTCTTGCGGTGGTGTACGGTTCGATTCGTTTCACACCGGGGTGCAATTTGGGACACCTTCCCTTGGTAAGACGCCCATAGGATGAATCGTCTAACGAATTCGTACCCTCAACAAGGCTCGCTGGGTGGGTGAAGGTACGAAAGGTGCATTTCGGGACCAAGGCTCTTGATCGCTTTGTATTAGCCACGCGGTAACTCATTCTTGGGGTAATGTCGGGGGAGCATTTGCTTCGGGAAAATGTAGAATACTTGTTCGGTGCCGGGAGGGCCGCGATTGTCTAGAGTCAGTTCGATTTCTCATTTGAAGAAGGACGATTATCTCCTCCTTTTGCTCGCGTTTAGAGGTAGCTTCACTTAGATCTGTACTTTGTCAATGTCTGCAGTGAATGGATGGCTACTTAGGGTCACGTACACCCCGTCCATGATTCCTTATACTCAGCAAAATTCCATCTAATAATTATTTAGCTTTAAATTAGCAAATGTTCGATGATTCGTGGACGAGGTGTGCATATCGTAGCAACCTCCACGTGGTGTGACCTGGGCAATCGATATCATTTACCACGTAATTTTCCGATTATGTTGTAAATAATGTCGAGCTGATAGCTACGATTTTTATACAGTTTTAAGATTATTCCTCTGTTTTTATAAGCGTGAGTGGAGTGCGATATGCAAGTGGAGAGTGGTCGGGTCCGGGAAAGGAAATCTGACATCGATTTATTATCATTTGATTCTAAGTCGATGCCAGAATTCCTTGCGCGTTCTGTTACGAATTAAATCATCGTTGCAAATCGCAATTGAGCGATGAATTAGTTTTAAGACAATTGTACCATCATTCTTGTAAAGCGTGCGTGAAGTGTGATTTTATAATTAAGTATGCATTTAGTATTAAGACGACGCCTCTGTTTTTATAAGTGTGAGTGGGGTGAGCCAAGTGACCATCCATTTGAAACCGTACTTTTCTATTCATTTTAGAACTTATCGATCCAGTACTAATTATTAATTACATTCACCTTCTTTCTGTATATCTTAAATCTTCAAACAGGTATCTACAATGGATGGTTGCTGGTATACTACTATTTTAATGTAAGACCTTGTACAGATGTTAATAAATTATGCACGTTCAGCTTTAAGACGACTACTCTGGTTTTATAAGTGTGAATGGAATGAGTGAAATAGTCATCCATTCAGTCATAGTTCCTAACTATTGAACTATAGTTTATCTTCTGTAATCGTTTCGCCATTAGTGTAGCGCGCAAATTCGCGATTAGTCTTTGTTCTTTAATGTTTCAGCATTTCGCGGGGGGGTTCTGGGTTGGTTGCGAGCTCGCATATAATCACAGGAACGAGCTACTTCGTGCATCAGAACGATTGGGTGTCCTGATCGCGAAATTCACTGGACGTAACGTAGCCCAGCCGCGGACCAGTCGGTTTACTGACTGGGCGTTCTTGCGGTGGTGTACGGTTCGATTCGTTTCACACCGGGGTGCAATTTGGGACACCTTCCCTTGGTAAGACGCCCATAGGATGAATCGTCTAACGAATTCGTACCCTCAACAAGGCTCGCTGGGTGGGTGAAGGTACGGAAGGTGCGTTTCGGGACCAAGGCTCTTGATCGCTTTTGTATTAGCCACGCGGTAACTCATTCTTGGGGTCATGTCGAGGGAGCATTTGCTTCGGGAAAATATAGAATACTTGTTCGGTGTCGGGAGGGCCGCGATTGTCTAGAGTCAGTTCGATTTCTCATTAGAAGAAGGACGATTATCTCCTCCTTTTGCTCGCGTTTAGAGGTAGCTTCACTTAGATCTGTACTTTGTCAATTTCTGCAGTGAATGGATGGCTACTTAGGGTCACGTACACCCCGTCCATGATTCCTTATGCTCAGTAAAATTCCACGTAATAATTATTTAGCTGAGAACCAGCAAATGTTCGATGACACGTGGACGGAGTGTACATATCGTAGCAACCTCCACGCGGTGTGACCTGGGCAATCGAGATTATTTACCACGTAATTGTCCGATTATGTTGTAAATAATATCGAGCCGATAGCTACGATTTTCGTAGAATGTAGTAAAGAAAAAATGTTAACTGATATTAAATGAAATGTAATTTTAATTCGTATTTCAGACGCGCTATGGTGATGATATAGGTAATGCCGGTATTCGAATTATTGCTCTGAATCTCAGCTACATAATTATGTAATTTATGTAACTACAAGGAATTGTTTATTGTACGTAGTGCTGCCATCTATAAAAAAGTGCTTGAAGCTACTTGTGCGGGTAGATACACCACCGACGGGATAATAGTACCCCTCGTCGGTGTAACGAGCAAAATAAAATACTTTACGCTACAATTTGCTTAATTACGTTACATTATTAATACTACGTAATATATACATAATAATAATAATACCACTATATTTGACAGATTACCTAACAAAGCAGACTCCGAACGCGGGCTTATTTGGACGGATTTTAACTACCAAAAATGTATTATCATACTTATTAACGACTTGCAAAAATAATTATACAGCTACAAAATTCCATTATAGACTAACGAATATTCCGATTCATTCATCACATGTCGGATACATGTAATGCGCAGCCAATCAGCTCAATTATTCGCTATATAATAATTAAGCTCATCTTGTCCACTTTATCAAATAGGATAGACTCGAATAATCATTACAGAATGAATAATTGATTGCCCAGGTCTCACCACGTGGAGGTTGCTGCGATGGAGACCCACCCTACCCACGTTTAATCCACGTCCCACCCTTCGTTTTCAAAAGAACTAAACTCTACCAGAATTTACAACAAAAACCCCTGCTCCTTTTGTTGTAAGTTTGCAGAGCGTTCGTTAATTAAATGTCCTGCAAGTCAGACAGCAAGAGGAGGCCTTAGATAATTCTCATATCAAAGCAAAATCGAAAGATCGCAAGAGGGATGGAGGAATTAAAACCCCTTAACTTAAAAATTAACTTAATTTTACGTGCGACACAATCGCACTACAGTACGCCTGCACCGTTATTCTAACAGATAATGGGTGTAGAAAGTATTCGTGCATTCTTCAAAACGAAATATGTTTTAATAATCGATCCAAACGACTTGAGTCTTTACAAGGAAATAGAGGGCCACCACTTTACTATACATATATCTTGTTTTCGTCGTTTTGAAAAATGAATTTACTTGATTTATTTGAAGGGTGTACGAGTAGTTTCTACAACCACTGCATTCGTATAAAAAAAGCGAACATCGATGCCTGGCTGTACTTTATAGCACGAATGTCCCGTAGCGTAAATCTACTTAATAGCTAAACAAACATTTTCTTAATTACTAACGTGCCTACTTAGGCAATGCAGTGGCGAACACTGCCGCTGTCTTACACACTAATATCTTAGACTAAAAGCGCGTATAATAATTAAATAAAACTTAAACGCTACGCACATCCTTATCTTAAAGTTAACTTATAGTTACTAATAATATCCTCTCTAATTAGAAATCAAACTTAATATTAAAATCGTCTTACCCCAGCTGTTCAATTTAAGACTTAAATCTAAATAACCTGCCTATATAAAAATCTAACAGACACTTCCCCATACACATACGTGTACCTGATTACCCTTCTGATGATCCAGCGTTGTCTTATCGTTTCTTGAAACAGACTGAAACTCACACGAAAAAGGAATTGTTAAACCCTACCTATGTAGAATATCCAAAAATGTTCCAAGTCCTGCCTAACTAAAGATCTAATGGTTTCATTTCGTGTAAAGCCCTGCCTATGTAACAATCGATTGTTTTTGTTCAAATACATCCTGCCTACATAATGAGCTAAACATATGTTCGATTTATAGTTGAGCCTACCTAAATGATCTTAATAAAATGGGAAACAGGGGCTGCGGCGGGGTGAGAAGGGGGTGTACTCTATGTACGTAATTACCATGAATCCTCTTCTTTGACGACCAAATTATTATCTTGAAGTTGCTGAAACAGATACTAACTCGAAATGGTTAATAACACTTCACAAAAATTAAGTTTTCAAACCTTGAAACACACTGAAATTCACGCGAAAAAAATTGTTGAACACTACCTACGTAAAAGTCTAAGAATTTTGTAAACCCAAACACATCCTACCTATATAATGAGCTAAACATGCGTTCAATTTATAATTGGGCCTACCTAAATGCTATTTCTAAAACAAAGGGGTTGGGGGGCGGGGGCAGGGGTGTACTCTATGTACGTAATTACCATGAATTCTCTTCTTTGACGACCAAATGATTATCTTGAAGTTTCTGAAACAGATACTAGCTGGCAACGGTTAACAACATTTCATAAAGAATAAGTCTTACGACACCGGACATTGGATGCATGAGGCAGATATTGTTCCATATTTCCCATTTTCCATTTTGTGATCAAGTATCACCAAATACCTTGATAGCTATGGTATTATATTATTCTTTCGGACCCTCGACGTACTCATGTTTGTTTAAAATATTTGATATTGTATTTAGAATAATCGGAATTATCTGTGAATCTGTAACAATCTCATACACTAGATTAGTAGTTTCCTCAAACCCCCCTCAAAAAGAAAGGAAACAAAACTGCATCTGAAACAAGAACATATTAGAAATAGAACAGTTATTGTACGCCGTTACTTTAATAATTCATTTTGATAAGAAAAAGAGACGAAATATGAGAAATCGGAGTACAACGATTGAAGCAAAAATCTAAGAATAAAACTCTGTTAACGAACAGTCACTAGTACTGTGTCTATCAAATCAATCTACAAATTAGATATATTATACAATCAAAAGATTGATTCTATGTCAGTTCTACGAACTTTAATTACAACTCTGCAAATATTGCAGATGAAATTTAAAGTAATTATACTAGTACGGCTAATCAGATATTCAAATTTATATCAGTATTTCCATCAACAGACGATCGAGACAGAAAAAGATGCTGAAAGAAAAGAACAATGATTAAGAATAGGTAGCCAGAAGGGCTACCGGCAAGTCCACTCGTGCAAACCGTGAGTGGGAAATTATCTATCTTTCGCAACACTAATTAAACGCGAGTGGTGCTTCAAATATCAATACCAAAATGCAACTCTAATTCAACAGACTAAACTAGAACAAAGAAATGGTGAACTATTAGCAAATTCGCGATTCGACGCAACACTAATAAAATATTGACTCTATACTCTATGCACCAATTATTTAATAAATCGCAACTCTAAGAGGGGGCAGGGGGGGATGGTGCAGCCGTGGTCCTTGGCTACCGATGATGTGCCACCACCAAGGTGGCTCAGGAACATGCTCCTAGATAGGAGAAATTGAGGGGACTGGGTTCGCAACTCTGATTCAAAGAAAAAGGAATAGGTAGCCAGAAGGGCTACCGACAAGTCCACTCGTGCAAACCGTGAGTGGAAAAATATCTTTCGCAACACTAATTAAACGCGAGTGGTGCTTCAAATATCAATATCAAAAGGAAACTCTAATTCAAACAGATTCAACTCTAATACAAAGAAACAAATGAAATATTAGCAAATTCGCGATTCGACGCAACACTAATAAAATATTGACTCTATACTCTATGCACCAATTATTTAGTAAAACGCAACTCTAATGGGAGGGTTCGGGGGACTTGCAGCCGTGGTCCTTGGCTGCCGATGATGTGCCACTGTCCACGTGGCTCAGGTGTGTGCTCCCAAATAGGAGCAATTGGGCATTTGTGTTCGCAACTCTAATTAAAAACGCGGTCTTTGTTAAACGCAACTCTAAATGGAACTCGCGATGCAATTGTCTCGCAACACTAACATTTAAGAGTGACCCTACCAAAGTAATTCAATAAAGTTAAACTGCAAATTCTCTGAGAATTTAACTGGAAGCTACTATACTATTATCTGAGAAAATTACATATGATAAGAAATGGGCAAATGCAATTGCCACAATAATAAGAAGCCAATACAGAACTAAAATCTGAGAAGAGCAAAGTTGCAAAAACAAACGCGATATTTTTAGTCGCAACGCTAAATCAAACGCGATTTCTATTTCATCGCAACTCTAAGAAAAACCGTGAAGAGATATACATATGCGCAACTCTACCTAACGAAAACGCGATTTCTATTTCATCGCAACTCTAAGAAAACCCGTGAAGAGATTTATGCGCAACTCTACCTAAAAATCCGCGGACTTGGCCGCAACTCTAAGAATACGCGAAAATCAAATATCTCGCGACTCTAATTCACAATCCGAGTTTCATCTCTCGCAACTCTAATTCAAGCCGTTCTCAAATTTTGCGCGACTCTAATAAAAACGCGATTTTTGCCCAGGGGTCGTTGGGCCGCAACGGGCCAAGCTGAAAATACTACTACATGCGGCTAAATCAAGCACAGTGACAAAGTAGTAACAGAGAATGACTCTCCATTCTCTTTGAGAATGCAGAGCCATTAGTAGTTGCCCTCTTGAGTGGCAGTTTGCCGGGCCTCTTCGGCCTGTGGCCTCTTCTTTTTTTCGGGCGCGATGCCCGCTGAAACTTAGTCTAAGCTCGAGACTCTATTCGGAAACCAAGGAAAAACATACAAAGCTGAAAGAAAAATGTGAAAACGCGGATCTAGATGGAACACCCGTGGACGAATCACGACCGAGTATAATCGTAAAAGATGCCATTGCAGAAAATAGCAAAATTAACGATTAAATTCAAGAATCGTTGTTCGTGCACACGAGCAGTCTCGAGCCTGAATGCGAATACGTTTCGGGGCCTAATACGCGACCGCGACCGCGGGTGGAGTTCGAAAAGTCAATGTGCAAAGCCAGAGGCGAACGCATTCTTCGCTCGCGCCCAGCTAAGACTTGACTTTTCAATCTCAGATTTCCTGAAACAGGTTGAACACGCGAAAAAGTGGGCCTACCCGATCAGAGAATGTGTCAACCTGCCCGGCCCTACCTACTTATATTTAACACACACACCAGACGGTAAGTTACCTATCCTACCTCACCCTATATTTAAAAATGGCAAAGCACACACACCAAAAAAAACATACGCTCCACGGTTCTCACACAAACGCCCGGGTGCAAGGGCCTACACTAGGGAGGACGTCCCGGGACGCCTCCGACACCCGAGCGCGAGCATACATCAAACACACTCTAAGGTACGTACCATTTCACTGAAATCGACTGGCAATGCCTGGGATCTTTGCGTTCTCGCGATAAAAGGCAGATCGACGTTTTAAAAAGTTAATAAAGTACCCGAGGTATCGGCAATATATTTATAATGAGTGGCAATTTATTTCTAAGGAATGGAGAGATATTTGTAAGGAATAGCACAGTTTGTGCAACAAGTGGATGTTCAAAGAATACGAATGCGGTACATTCGTGATTGAATTGAACAGTGAAGCTACTAATTACTATTTCAAACGAAACGACGCAAATCCACAGCCTAACCACACACACAATGCGGAATGTACGTCGTGCACGATACACCAATGCATTGCCAGCCGCCAAAAACACATGATTAGTTTAAAAACTAGGGTCATCATGCCCACCGCCTTTTTCCCAATCAAGTAGCACCTGGGCACGTGAATGGGATCGAGGCAGTGAACACGGAAAGGGTTAAACCTGAAAATCCTAATCTAAAAGTGATTAATACATATATGTACATTTTCTAACGAGCTAAGCATTTGATCAATATGACTTTACTTCATTTGAAATGAAAATTCAATGATTCTACTTTATCCAAAAGTTAACTGAATGACTTTAATTTATTGAAAAAGCAAATCAATGACTCTATTGTGAAAGGATATTCAAACAAGTCTACGTTAATCTATTATGCAAGAATTCTGAACAAGAGAAAGACTCGAAAAAATTGAACAAGTTAATTAAAACATCCTCGGGCGTTCCCGTCATCAAGGCATTTCGTCTAAAACGCCAGTTTGGTGTTAAGATTGCTGCCTTGACTTCGAAAACTACCCGTCGCGAATTGTCTTCTTGTACATTTTGTTCGATTTATGCATCACAAGAGAAAACGAGATACCGATGTCTTTATACGCTAAAGATTCTGGTATGGATATCGAATAAACTCAGTTATTCGATAATTCCGATACGCAGAGAACAAATTGATACGCGGCAAAAGTCGACGACAAGATATACTCATTGTCGCTACCACAGCAATAATAATATGCGTTGATGTTATCATTGTGCAATAGTTACAATTATGAACGAAGTCGGAGGGTATCCGACTTCAGCACTAAAAACTAACTTCAATATTCATATCATTTCATTTAATATTCAATGCCACAATGCATTTAACTAATTATTTCATACTTCAAATAGTGAAAATATATTTGGTAAATATATTTTTCAATTAAAAGAGTTTCCTGTTAATTATCAGCAATAAATACTCTTTTATACTGAAGCACGAATTTAACATTACCGATGTATTAAAAATCGCGAAGTACAAGAAGACCTAGCCTCATCTAATATAAAATAATGAAATAATGTTACTACTCATGAGTATATTTGCATATACCCACGGTCACTGTGCTTGGCAAAATTTCTACGTAATACAACCAGTCACCCGTGCCGTTTCGGACCTTTCGTCCTGCGGCATGATTGAGTGACCGGAGGAACTTAAAATGCCCAATTCTGGGGTACTCACTCTACCCATGCGATGATACTGCAGGATGTCATCGGGGATGCTCCGGGAAGCCACCATGGGATGCTGTGGGAAGTCATCGGGGAGGCTCCAGGAAGCCACCATGGGATGCCGTGGGAAGTCATCGGGGATGCTCCGGGAAGCCACCATGGGATGCCGTGGGAAGTCATCGGGGATGCTCCGGGAAGCCACCAGGGATGCTGTGGGAAGTCATCAGGGACGCTGCTGTAACATATTAAAAGAAACCTCATTTGTAACTCGGTATCGCAATTGAAGCCTGATAATAAAAATTCAAGACCATTAAAAAAAAAGTATGAATAAACTATGAAGATACTTACGTTGTAGGATGGTGCCGCATTGCCCGATGATCGTCCTGATCACAGTTTGTAGTCGACGCACTCACTGACTCTAATATCGCGTATCACTACTAAATCGATGCACTCACTGACTCTAATATTTCATATCATAATTAAACATAACTTGTAATCGATGCGCTCACTGACTCTAATATCGCGTACCATTACTAAATCTAACTTCATTCAGAGCGGCTGCGCTCTTAAAGCAATGCAAAAGAACTTGAACGGATCAAACACTGACTCTACCGATCGCATTGCGCGCGATCACCAAAAGTTGCCAACCACCAGAACCATGGAGGAACTGGAAGCCACTGGAAAATAAAAAGAACGAAATTGGTTACTCATTTGTTCGTACAATTAGTTCTGGATAATGAAAATGCAAAATTATTGAAAAAAAAAGTGAAGAAACTATGATGATACTTACGTTGCTGTCTGACGCAGCATGCCCGATGATCGCCCGATCACAGGAGCAGGACACATGACTCTAATACCGAAACGATTAAAAAAAACATAGTCCTGTCGCGACCGCTTAATATTTGCCATCGGCGAACTCACTGACTCGATACAAGAAAAAACTTGAACGGATCACACTGACTCTACCGATCGCATCGCGGGCGATCGCCAAAATTGTCCAAATACCGACGAACCGAACCCGCTGAAACATAAAAGGAACGAATTTGGTTACTCATTTGTTCTTACAACTAATTCTAGATAATGAAAACCATAAATTATTTTAAAAAAAGAAAGGATTAATAAACTATAAAAATACTTACATTGTCGACTGATGCAGCCTTGCCCGATGATCGTCCTGATCACTGGAGTAGGTGATGCTAAAAAGGGGTGTGGGGGGGAACAAATAAATCAACAGAGATTCGCATCTTATTCCTCCTTCTCGTCGTCTGTTGAGGAAATACTGATATCTTTTCTATCAAAGCAGAAGTAATATTATTATTAAGATTCAGATACTTCTGAATATTTATGAATCTTTAAAAACCTTGTAATTTCATATTCCTATATTCAAGACTAGAAGTAATGCAATACATTTATCAAAACTGTACTGTGAATGTTTGTTGTCAAAGTTAGAACATATTCGTATCCCTATCAGTGAACTATGTCGCGTAGGTACAAATTCTCGGAATACTGCTAACAGTAATAAAAACTCTGAAGCTATTATGCTCCAAGGGCAAGGTGAAAACTACGCGAGCATGTAGCAAATCCTGCTGTGCAAAAACTACTTGACCGTACTCGCGACCGGGCATAGGGATAATAGAATTTCGAAGAAAATAACAGTGAAGCTACAACAAAACATTCGACCGAAATACAGTGGAAAATGAATATTTCAATTTCTTTTCGATGTTTAACATCCTATTTAAGAACTTTAAAACATTCATTAACTCGATTGTATCGTTCAATTTATACATTGTTCTTCGTGAAATGTACATGTGTGAATGATGTATCACCCATGATCAAAGTCCAATAAAAGAAAACAATACATTTGTAAACGAAAAAATTATAGACATAAGTGAATACGTTAACCTTTCTTGTAATACATTACGTGTTACCAATTGTCCATCAGAGTATTTTCTCTATTATTAAGATGCGCAGTTACATGCTGCTGTGTTATTATAAGTATGTTGCTTGATATCAATCATTCTGTACCAGACCTGTAACAAAAGAAAAACAATTTTAAGGAATCGCGTCGTAGTAATGTCGGACGAAAAATCAAAGGGATCTAATCGGAGTTAACGAAAGAAGAGACGCGACCCATCTCGATCGTACATCGGCAGAAGAAAGTCGAGAAACTATTTAATCTACTCGCACGATATCGAAATGATTGCTAATTAATCGCGTATTAGTTAATTAAGCTCGAGAAGAAGCCCGAGAATAAATATGTAGCGTCGCGTAGGTAAAATGTATTACGCACCATTTTGTTATGACACGTCCGTATGCTTCGACGACCGAAGTGCAAAAAGACGCGCGCCCCGATCGTCCACCCCGCTCTTACCTGCGACTCGGATTTCAGAAATGTTCGTATTGTCCAAATTGCCCGAACAGCTGTCGAGACGAATATTTACGATTCTTTGCTTCGCCTAGTAGGAAACCCATTCACACGTTAATGACTACGATATTCTATTATCCTTGTAAACACTATAATCGGACGTACGGTTCTCTCATAAAACACAGAGCTCGAAAAAAAGAAACTTGCAATCTGTTCCCGCCACCGCTTTCGCGCGTATCCTAGGTAGCCATTGTTAGGCAAATTTCAAATGCTATAGGAATACATTATGATTTATTTTAAATCGATTGTTCCCTAATAGCACGATCCTAAATTGTAATTACAGCACACTCTAATTAGCCCTTTGATTCTCAGTGTTGCACCGATGCAAAATTCAATTTAAAACTACAGACTAATACCTCGTCAGCGGATAGAGCAACAGCCGTGACTCTCGTCTATTCTACCGGCACTTTCTAGCAGTATTCTGCAGATGGCAGCACTATACCGTCAAAACGCCCGTTTTCTTATTAAAAAATTTCATCACGCTTTTGTATCGTATAAACAGAATTATTTAATAACTGCATTCACAAATTGAAATATACAGTCCAAAGAACCATGTAGTGGACATGTTGAATGATTTCCAAATTCATTTTACAAATAACCTTTAAGAGTATTCTCGTACATTTAATTGCTTATAACAAATGAACCAGAACAGAAATTGTTATACAACTACAGCAGTTTATACCTGGGGCTCTTACCTTTGATCGAGGTCCTCTTTTATTAAAAAGTTTCGTCTAAAACCGGAGAAAATAGCGCTTCTTTGAAAAGCTAACGTTGACCCGGCGCTCAGATTTAGTTCATCCTCCGTCTAAGAGATGGTTATAGTGCCGCGTAGCAGCGAATTTAAGGGTCGAATTAAAGGGGGACGGACCCCAATGCATGCCACCTAATTTTTCAAGGCAGTTTTCTCGACTGGTAAACAAAATTCTTGTAATAACTGTAGTCTAGAATTACGGTCTAGCTCCTCTAGTGTGGTATAGTAGTTAAGTAATTTCTAATTGCTGAGCCTTTTTTCCGCATGTCCCATAATTATTCCTGATAATTACGCGTTAAAACAAATGTATCATATATCTAATACCTTAAGTATTGATTATAATACATAATTCTCTCGCTGCAACAGACACAGTACGAGGAACTAACGATAAAGGGACAATGATACTAAACACACTTTATTGTTTAATTTGTTTGACAAACAAAAATGTGCATCAGTAGAAAATAATATTCTTTAAAATTAAGAGATCGGAGTCTGTATCCTTCTGTACCAGGACGCGTTTCATAGTAATTTTGAGGAGCACCAAGTTGCCCTCGATCGCTCAGGGCGTTCACCCCTTCATTCTGCACTTCACCTCTTCACTTCTTCGTCCCTTGAATTGTAACAATATCGCGGCCCAGTTTTCTCGGATTTTGCAACTCTCGTCACTTGTAAATTATTAAAATCTCCTAATGAAAACGTACATTACACTGACAACATAAAAGTAAAGATAGAAAATGAGAGAGAAAGTGAGATAGATAATTACTCGGTTCGTATCCTTTCCCTTAATCAAAGGCTTAAAAAAGGAATTAATCGACACTTTAAATCACTCGACACAGTATGCAAAATTTTCTTCTGACAAAAGCCAGAACATAAATCGTGGTTTCTTTTTCAAAGCAGAAGAACACAACTATTGTGCGATCATATGTACAGCTGAGAACTTCCTCTTTCGAGGGAAACTAGTCTGGAGCTGGTCATGAATTGTCCAGTTATCGGCGTTATCTCACCTCTTTAAAAGGCGACATGAAATCTCTGAAGCGGACCTTTCAATTTCCAATAGCGTCTCGATCACGCCCCCAACTATTAATCGCTTTGAATTTACTCGCCCGTCGAAACTTAAAATTCTCTTCTTCGTTGTTGCTCGGCTTTCCCCTTTTATCAATATCTTCTCATCACCGAATCTGTACAGTTTCAAATATTCCTCCGCAAAGAGAAAAGAACAACAGACCATCCATCCGAGCCCATCTAAATTCTCCAAACGTAAAGAGTATTATACAATAGCCGTGACTGTTCTAGCGGGCAACATTTTATTTGCCAACGGCATGATAACCTGTCCCGAAGATAAATTCACCAAGCGGAATATAAAAATTGGCAAACTTTCCAAAGTCCATCGGCAATCGTATGAACGCTTCCGTCCCACGGATGAGTCAGATAAATTATGAGAGGCTAGTAGTGGTTCTCTTGCAGGAAGTCCCTCTCGCTCTCCGGCATCGATTGTCGCATTTGCAGGAAAATTTTCCTGGAAACACGAGATCCGCAGCAGCGTGACTCACGGTCCCTCCGGCTAGATCCAAGGTCATCGATCCGCCCACAAAAATTGTTCGTCTTTGCAAATCTTCCCTCCCCGAGAGTCGGCGAGTGAGAGGGTGGAGGATGTAGCGATGCCGAATAAAAGGGATGGGGAAAAGCTTGGAGAGCGGCGAGAGTAGAATCGCTATGGAAAATACAATCATGGGGATTGCAATTGTAATTTTAGAATTATACGGTAAACCCATCCTATTCTTGGAGGAACAGTTGCTACCGATTGATAAAAAGAATTCTATTTCTCCTGATAATGATTAATGCTCACGTGATTTTTATTCCGGAACGGACTGAGGGTGACCGCACAATTTTTCAAAACGTGCATCCCCTTCTTGAATATCCCCCTATGAATATACCGAGTAGAATGGATCTTGGAAGCTGAGAGTTCTCTACAAAAGGTTCAAGCATTCCAAGCTCAATTGAAATATAGACTTCATTGGTATACGAACTCAAGGAGAACTCCAGACTCTGAGAAACTTCTAACCGAGACGAAACAATTATGCTATGCAAAATAAAAATGAAAGAAAGGCGAAATAATGTGATACAGTACCTTCGAAAATAGAAATACCGTCGGAGCAAAGCGACTTCTCCGTCGAATGAAAGTTACATCTTATATTTCTAATCCTCGACAAGTCTTAGGAAGAAGATCATCTCGAGTGTCCATCGGGCTATCGAATTCAACGTGGAAAAGATCAGCCTAAGTACACACGGGAGACGTACGTGTCGGTATTCACTGAATGGGGATCGCTGAAGAAAAAGAACCGAGCGTATTCGTGTTTCCTCAGGTGTAAGAATGCACGCGGCTCTGTGTGTTAGTGGAATGTGAGTCATCCAGGTAAAGACGCCGCGGGTTAAAAGAGTAGCGGAGAGAGGTGGGACACGATGGAGGAACGATCAACATTCCCGGAGCAACCCCATGAGTCACCGGCTCGTCATCCCTCGCCAGAGTCTTATACCTGCAGCCACCTGTTGCGCCCATTTTCTGGGTTGCGTTCAACTTTCATCCCCCTTTCCCTTATTTGCATCCACCTTGCGCCACATGGGAGTGTTACAAAAGAGTACAACGCCACGCCTGGAAGCGAGACGTAATATGAATTGAAAAGTGGATGGAACTTGTTCCGACCGTGTCGTTCGTTGACATGGATGGAGGGGTTGAAAGGGACCAAGCGTAATGAACCCTCGACTAGAGAAAGAAATTAGATAGGCAACGCGAGCCAGTGGTCATGAAAATCTCTTTCATATCGTTGCGGAGAAATATTCTTGTTTGCCCAAACAATTATCTCCAGAGACGGTTGCTCGAATCGCACCGATGGTCCCCGTTCGAATCCGCGTTACACATGCGTGTAGTATCGCTATCTATTTATCAGTCAGTCCATTCACGTTGGTCAACGCGGCACGATTTTCGTGGAAGTATGTCGGAATGAAAGAAACATGGCCAGAGTACTACGCAACATCGACGCGACGCCGGTTCCGAGAAAATTTCATTCAGGATCGGAGGTGCACGATTTACGGCAAAGCCTCGCGTAGTTCCGGTTTCCCGCGATGATTCACAAGCCCACGAATTCCTGAACGCGACCTCGTTCGGACGATCGATCGCTTCCGGGAATCCGTGGATCCTCGGACCTTTTGCAACTGTCTGCGATTCCCGAACAATTTGGAGCATTACCTGTTTATTTTAATTCAATATTATGGAATGTCACAAAATGATTGCTTAATTAACAAGAGCGCGCAGTCCCCATTTCTAGCTTTCCTCTTTTAAGAAACTCAGCAATCGTTCTAACGCCAATTCCAGACAGCAGGCCGCTTCACTAACGATCGCATAAGTGATTCGTACCTGCTGGTATGCGAATATTCCGTTCGCTCTGTCGCATAGATGCGTGACTCACGTACGATTAAACAACGGTCCCAACGGAGATCCTGTGTTTTCGATAATATTTGATCAGAGTGTCCGATTGCAGTATCCTCCATCACCGAATCGAACACTGGTCGATTTCGTTCTTTTTAAACTATAATCGTAGATACACCAAACATATTTCCCTTTCCTGTTATCCAGCGTAACAGCTGCGTTTGATTTCATAATCTTTCAATCATTGCGACGCATCAATGTTTCGGAAATTCCTCGGAATTATTCTCGACCGAAGCCAAGCGTGCATTTTCTTAAATGCGAACAATTAATCCGAATAGGAAAGTTTCCATACTATTTGTTTATTGCTGCGCGAGTTAACGATATTACGGATAAGATGGCTCGTGACGTATTCTTTTGATGTCGCGATATCAACGAAATCGCGACTCCGCGGCCACTGATAACACAGTCGTCTGATAAACGAGGACAGAAAAAGAAATGGAGCGCATGGAATGCTGCGGGTGTCCTTTAACGAGAAAAATTCGCCTTATCTGTTCCTGTTTCGGGCGTAACGCTGGCTCTTATCGTTATCAATTCATTGATAAAGCGGTAATCGCGGACACCATTGCACGACCTCGATTCTCCTCGTAACTGTTTCATAATGCTGCATTACACGATTTTTCAATAAAAAAAAAAAGAACAGAGATGATGCTCGAAGGAGGATGAAAGAGTAAATGAAAATAAAAATATATAGTATTTAAACCAGAAATAGACAGAAAAGAAGTTTCGTCGAAGCGCAAGCATTTTTGCTTACATTTTTATTCTTCCCTTACCGCTTCCATCATAATCAGAGCAATGAAAATACCAAATTTAATCGGGTCTTACTTTCTTTTTTAAGGCAATCAAACAGGAATCGCTGTTAATCTTTTTGAAAAAATACACTTTCTTGCATTGTATTAACAACTAAATACAGTCCATTTGATCGCCCGTTAGTACGATTCGCTTTCACCGTTCTTCGAGCACGAAAAGAGAAAGATATTTGTTTCTTGAAGCATAGCTCGGAAATTCATTGCGCTTCCATCGCGTAACAATTACGTACACCGAGCGCATAAATTCTTACGTCACGGCTGTTGCACGCTCGAAAACGCTCGCGAAGCCTCTTGTTATCGCTCGGACGGGATAATTCATGGAAAAGTGTGAGACATTCGCGATCCACGCGTGGAGCCACTTGGTAACGACAAATTGATTACCCTCATTTCCAAACTTAACGCGGTGCTTTACCGGTGCAATCGTGCGAATGACGAGAGTCGCATTTGGCAAATTATCAACGAAAAGGGGTTGCAGCCGGTAGATCAACATCAAGGGGATAACATTCGGCGCTGCAGTTTTTCCAAATCCATCCCGACACGTATAGAATACAATGGATTACGATTGAATCCTGTTTTCGATTCCATTTCCGCCTGTTAAACGACAGGGTCAAGGAACCTGGTCGCGTCACAAATAAATCCCCACGTGGCGATTACGTAACAGGAGCACGGCATTCTATCGAGGTGGATAACTGACCTACGTCACCGCGGTGAACATACTAGCCGCGTCATGCACCCTGCAAACCGCATCGACCGTGCTTTCACCGCGTTTCGCTCCTTTCCACCACCTCCTCTCGCTATCATCGCCACTGTACGCACGTAGCGTATGCACGTATTAACCTACGTCATCGTTTTCTGACTCAGAATCCACGATTCTCGCAACGCGCACGCTACGGCTCGGCGCGATTGCGACGAACGTGCAACGATCGGAGAAACGAGCGAGATCATGGAAAGATCGCAGGATGGGGGATTGATTCTTTAGCGCTGTATCTGATGAGGTTCTATTTAATATTTCATGAGCAGTAGATCGTGGTATGAAGGGGGTGCGGTGATTCGATCAACCCTTTCGGTAGCGCGTCAGAAATATGCGCGATGAAGTTAGACTCGAACAATTTTTCCCCGCTTGAAATGAAAAGTAATTAACGTGGGTGAGCAATTGTGATAACACGTTGCAAAAGCCGCTCAGTATCGCGCGATAAAAGACTGTGAAAGAATTCTAGAAAATTGTATAACCGATATTGCGAGAATCCATTGCGAAATCGCTGGATTAATCTTGCAGTTAATTACTCCGACTCGCTTCGCTTTGAATGCAGTTTATCTGCCATTCAGATTTTCACTCTCTCTCTCTCTCTCCCTCTCCCTACTTCCCTCGCGAATCGCCCTCTCATTACACCACTGTTTTCTTTATTTCTTCCTGCTTTTATTTCTACCCGCGAAAATAAGATTGCACAACGCGGTTGCTATAAAGTACCAATTTAATGGCCCGATAAGGAACCATTTAAGTATCCAACGTCCAGGCAAACACGATCGACGAAAAAAAAAAGGAAAGGGCGGAGGCGTGTAGGAGAAACGATCGAATAAATTCAACGGTAAAAACGGGGGAATGTAAATTTTCGTTGGAACACTGCGGGTCCAAAGAGAGGAGGACGCCGCTGCTCGATTTGGTCATGAGAGAGTGAAGGAACTGCGTGCGTCCTGTGCTCCCGTGGGCGAACTGGTAGCCACCGACCAAGTTCGCCCATCGACGAGAGATCGTGCTTTTCCCAAATCGTATCGTAACAGCATCGGAAAGGAAGCAAAGAAACGGGACCCCTCTCTATGATCGGATCGACCCACGGCTCTACAGCTAAGGAAGGCAAAATCTTGGCACGCCGTTCATCTAGGCCGAGATTTAGCGCCAGCGCCTCTGGGAACCCACCTCGGTTCGCCTGCCAAACGGATCGAATTCTGCGAACGCTATAAATCGATCCATAAGCGAACGCGATCACCGATTCGGATGCTCGTCTCATCCGACGTTGCTTAATAATCGTCACTCGGAAGAAACGTATTTCCCTCCCTCTTGGGGGGGGGGGGGATGTAACTTCGAATTAAAGCTGGCTGAAGGAAAATCGATTATCCAAAAAGTAATCCCCGCAAATCTATCGAACCGGATGTGTTACATAAACGGTCGGTGGCGCGTGTACATATGGTTAATGGCGAAGCGGTGTGCGACTTTGCTCCTCGAGTATACGGCAGAGAAAAGGCGAGCACAAAGGGGAACCAGGAAGCAATTACGAGGGGCACGTTTATCGTGCTTCAGCCAGAGAACCACTGCGACAATTGTTGCCCGCGTGAAGAATTAATGATTGTCAAGCCGGCTGATACCGGCTCTGGTCGCGAATATTGCACGCGTGCAATGGGGAGCGAAAGGATCGTATTGTCGCTCGACGGAACTGGAGAAACCGGTACAGAAACTCTGGTCAACCGTGAAGGAAGAAAAATCCCTTGAGAATTAAAAGAAGCCCCTTGAAGAATATATGCACACGCGTTGCGCGTTTACTTGCTCGTGCTAAATGAAAGTTTTGCTCGGCAACAAAAAAAAAGTGGATGCAGGGGATCGATCGTCGTTACAGTTGTTCGGTCGATTTATAAAATGAAATAGGGTCGCACGATTTTAACACGAAAGCCCAGAAACTCCGGGCAGCAGGAACCAAGGGGGTCTGGTGCGTGGCGGAGTATTGATTTTCGTCTGGTTCCCCCCCAGAAAAACAGGGAACGGAAGGGGCCATTTGCTCACTTCGTCGAATTAGCCGTCCGAAAGAATTGCATTACGAGATTACGAGGCTTAAGTGCCTCTGGCTTTGAACATTCTGCCCGTCGACTCGACAATTTCTCGTCGACTTCCAAATTGGTGGCCACGTATCCCTCGAAACGTTCAAACAAATGAATTCCCTCTGTCCCTGTCGTGTCACCCTTTAAAGTATTTTCTTAATCGTCCGCAGAAACCCATTACATCGACGATGCGAGCCAAGAATCATCTCGGTTCAACTATTCCAGCGTGAACGATTTATCCAGCAGCAACCGTTGCGATTCGCGAACGGAAGCCGAGGATGGAGGTTGAATTTGCAAGTCGACCATGACCCAGACGAGCGATTCGCGCGCAAGTGCAGCAATCGGTATCGACAAATTCGCCGACAAATCGGCGTCGAGCGGCGGTCGTAAGGTGCATGAACGTTTTATTCAGACGGCGTGCACGCCACGGAATAATGCGGCACGGCGCAGCACGCGTCGAATATCAATCGTGATCTATGGATCGTCGGCCAGAACGTGCCCGCGGCGCTTTCTATTCTGCCACGACGATATGTACGCCCCTAGGCCAGCTGCGTTCTCACCCCTTTCGCCCACGCGGCCACGATCGCACCCCCGAGGCGATTATTTCAGGACCGTAATACGTGAGGCCATTAACCCTTTCCTGTTTCAGGAAATGATCGTTCCTATTTCCGTGACGCGGTAAATTGTACAGTTTAAAAGTCTCAGAATTTCCCTCATTCATCTTCGTGACTCACATGACTCCTGTAAAAGGACCGTGTCTAAATTATAAAAGACATTTTCCGTCCTTTCTTCAACATCCAAACAACAAAAAGATTCCAGCCAACGAGTACCCCCGTGTTTTAAGCGTATCATTAATATACATCAATTTCGGGCTTCCCGGTGAATGGCCACGTGCTGGAAGACGCGCTTCAGCATTTCAATGAGCTTTCGATCGAACATTTCCTTCGTCATTTATGGCTTAAGGATGCTCGCCAGGTAATCAATCTTGATTACTTCTACGAAGCATAGCGAATAGAATTCCTGCTTCTGAAGTGCACCCCTGGAAATTAAAGAAGAAAAAAGAATAAGAATCTTCGAAGCAATGTCAAAGCTAGATTCTTGAAATATGAGAGGAAAAAGGCGAGGAGCAGGATGGTGTATACGGTTTGCTCGCAGAATTTGCAACGATAGTTGCAATCTTCTGCGGACCTTGTTCCAAGAAGAGAATAATTGGCACACGGTTTGGTGACAAGGTCGACCCTTACCGATCACGGCCTTGTGCTTTCATCATCGTTAACCACGAAATCCGGTGGTCGCGCTAACCGAGGGGGAATCTCGAGATAGAATCGCTAACGAGAATCTAATTTCATCCCCCGCGTTTGCTTTTCGATCGCCGCGAAGATAACTGCACTACACTGTAGATTTGTTGTTCCTTTTCCTCACTTCTAATATTGTTCATTCAGCCGGGAACAGTAGCCGAATAGAAGCTCGTCTAAGGGTTGAAGTGAGCATATCTAAGCCGACTACTGGCCTGGTTCCATCGCGCGGTTAAGAAACACACCCCCGGAACCCTCCGCGACGTTTCACCCCTCGAGCGTGCTCCTTACGTAATTTAGGCCGACACAGAGGGGAGTACGCTTAAAAATAAACCGGTGAATAAGACCTGCTGCTGCACGGTTACGCGGTGTCAACAGCTACAAGGGATTTATGGACGCGTTGCTTTTCGAGGAAAGTCTAATGACACAACGTTATGCAACGGATTCGCGTTCGCGACGCCTCTTCAACCAGGTCGGCCCTGATTAAAGTCGTTCGATTAATTTTATTCTTTGACCCGGCCACGAAACTTCGCTTCGTCATCGGAAGCAATTTTCCGGCTCGATCGAACGATGAAAAACTCCGAAGCGCGGCTTCTGCGACTTCGGCTTGATTATGGAGTATTCATTTAAGGCATTTGGCAAATAATTAAGTAAAGCCATACATATTTTCTACAATTACATCAAGTTCTTGTGTGCACCCTCCCGTTATCTAAAGGCATACGCTGGATATCGCTTTCTTTTCGGCGACTACCTCAAATCGCTAATGCGCCGATAATTCAGGGTAAACAGATCGATTATCGTTCTGAGAACCAAACGATGTATTAATAAATCGTAGCTGGTGATAAGATAATTGCAAGGTGAACCTTCGAGACGCCGATTCACGGACTTCATTTTAAAAGACATTAGGGGAACTGTTTTACATGAATTTCTTTGTTAATTGTTTCGTCGTTTCATGAGGATTTTAAGGAGCAGTCGCTTATCGGGGTAATTAGCGTAGAAATATAATGGAGATCCAGAGATTAGCAAGCTTCCGGCAGTAAAGCATTTTCTGAAGTACGTTTTTATAGTGCTGCGATGCAAATTGCGTTCCCGGAGTAGTATCATTTCAAAGGACTGCAAATGCTTTTTGTCGGTTCGATGAAAATAGTCAGTCTTACTGTAAAAGACATTGGGGTAATGAATTTTACACAGAGATTCTAAAACGGCAGATATTCGTTTCTTATTGTAGAATAATGAAAGGTAACGACTGTAGAAAATGTCTACTTCTAGAAAATGTCGTCAGGCCGTGATCAAAGGATAAGTTCTATTTAAAATTCTTGCGTTAGCCCCGTGTTTCCCTCGGGCTGGGTAATTGTTGTACGTGCGCGGAACCGACAATGACGAACCAGCGTTCGAGTCCTCTTTGATCAGCCGTCATGATCAACGACTGATTCAATGGCTTTTAGAAACATTTGCATACAACTGCGTGTCTATCCTGGATCCACGCGACAGCGCTTCAATAGATGCGCGAGAGATCGTTTCTTCCACCGAATCCGCTGGGAAGGAAGAGCGCGGAGCGAAGGATGCTGCAGCCGGTCGGCCGCCAGCCGCCGTCGATTGCGCCATCGAGAGTACGTCCAGAGAGTGTGTTTACGAGGTAAAGCGAAGGTCCCCCGGTTAAAAAAAAAAAAAAGGGTCAGTGAGCCAGGGTCACCATTTCGTATCCACCGCGGCGGAGTTCTCGTGTAAAACGCGCCTTTCTGCCTGCCGCATAATCCGAAGGCCGACGCAACACACCGGCTTCGCGCCGCGAAGGAATGGGGTGAATGCGTTTTCCCGAGGAATAAAACGTGGACGGCCTGTGCAATAAAACCCGGCGATAATCATCGAGGCTTCATTTGGCCCCGCCACGGCGAGGCATTTAGCCATTCTTTCTCTTTCGACCTTAACGTCGCGGCATTTCACCGACCGATATTCCTTTATGGAACGAATGATAAGATTGTAAACGCTCGACGATTTCAAATTGGCGACAAATTGATGGGGTTAATTTAATTGTTGACGCGAGACGAATAAAGGATCAAGGTAAACGTGATCTGAATCTGGACAGAATCTTGCGCGAGTCTGCTCAAATCGAGTACGATGCTAATGGTGCTAATAGTTTATCTCGCAGAGTTGTTGAACTTGAGCGAAGTCCAACGCAACGGCGCGAAAGAAAAATGGGAACGGTCCCGAGACAATCCGGAGATGATGAAGAGCTGAGAAAGGAAAGGAGTAAAGGAGCAATGGAAGGCGACCCTTCGGCAGGGCTCAGGAAATTCGGCAGCAGGCCAATTTTCCAAATTCGGAACGATGACTAAGAGGTCGAGGCGAGGCACGGCCAATCCTGCGTTCGCTCAATTTTAGCACGGCCAATCGGCCGCCACCTGATTCGCGAATCGCCGTCCCCCGATTGTCAACGGGAACCGAGGTCTCCCCTTCTCAGTTGCCCTCTGACTTCGCATCCCTAATCATCGTTTTCTTGATCATCTGCCAGAGACGCTTGGTCCCCGGGTCGTCGCAATCAGCAAACTCCTCTAGCCCGTTCACGATCGCGAGCATCGATCGGACACGATAGGGTTACGCAAGCTGAGAGTGACCTTTCAGAAAAAGAATGAGTAGGATTACAGTGGAGGATGAGCGGAAATTTGTGGAAGGTTCGTTGAAGGTAGATACTTTTACGACTGTTCTCGTTCTTCTTCGTCTTCCGCTGCGCGTTATACCGCCTCGCCTTCTTTTTATTATCCGCACCGTAATCGAACCATCCACCCGCGTCTTTTTAGATTACTCGCAATCGCAGTTCGTCTCCCGTCAAAATGTCTTCGCGAGGAGCAGAAGAGAAATTATGAAGAATTCCTGTCCATTCCGTTGATCGTACCCGTCGCGTTCACAATGCGTCCCAATGCGTTCAAACGTTTCACAAAAGCTATAGAAAGAAACGGCGTGAAGAGGCCTTGCCGTACAAATTAAAGAACATTTAGTATCATTACCACGGATACGATTCATTGTGGGTTACGAGTCGGTGAAGAGTATCGTTTCTCTCTCTCTCTCTCTCTCTCTCTCTGCTCCTCGTCCACGATCGTCCCGTCTCTCTTAGATTTTTTCCCTTTCTCCGTGCCGCTATTCCTGGACGACGGAGGATAACGAATCCCGTGTAAAAATTCCCTCACCTCGGCAAGATAAATGGATCCTGCTTTCGACATTACAATATGAATCGCGGCCACTTTTTTTTTCTCGAGGAGAAAAGGACTCCCGTGAGAGAAGGAGATGGACGAGAGAAACGATTTGTTTCTGGCCTCACCAAGCACCGACCACCGCGACCCTTGCCTATTCATAGCTCGTGCAGAGACGTTCGTTAGGCGAATGAATAAATGTTCAGTGGTGGCCGAAAAAATGGACAACACCTTGGTAAATATTCTGTGAACACCGCTGAAAGCTTTTCGGAAGAACATTCGACTCCTCGGATCGACGGATAGGAAATTTTTAATCGTCGCTAAGGTTTTTAGAAAGTCGTAAGAGAAAATATTCCTCCGCCGTAGTTCCAAGAGCGTCTTCTCGCGGGTGGGGAAGGATTAGAGGCACGTCGCGTAAATATTTAGGCTGCTCGAACCGCGAGTGTTTTGTTTCCACGATTCCGTTGGCAAATAAACCGATTTCGACGACGAATCGGCCGAACGAGATCTCGGAGCATCTGCTCCGTATACGACCCGACATTTACAGGATCTCTATCCCGTGGAACTGTCCTGCCTCTTTTCCCTACTCGCTCTCCGTTTTCTGTAATAGCGTTTTATTGCTGCGCGCATGGAAGTTGATTATAAGCTCGCGAGTGTACACCCCATATGTTCTTCGAAAAAAAAAAACAAAAACAGAACGAACGAGATACGAGCAGTCAGGGCCGCGTAGATAAACACGTACAGAACATTCTTTACAAATTAACCAACGAGTAACAAAGAGCGAAACGACAGAGCGGCCGATTTTATCTTCCTCGCCGGCAGCTGATCGAACCGTGCTTCTATTAATCTCGAACACCTGGACTTATACAGTGGGTGTGCGAACCTTCCCCTTCACCCTAACGTACACTCTGCCCCCTTCTGCGATAGTACATACGAAAGTGTATCGCGCCACAGCGTTCTCCATAAATATGAATTTTTTTTTCCAACGCGGAATTCCTTCGCGGACTGCGGAGAAAAATAATTGCATTCTGCACCGCCGCGATAAACGGCAGAGATGAAAGTTACGAAACGACCGTTCGTTTCTGGCAAGAGAGCTAACCCGTTCCCCTTGACCAGCTTTGCCGCGGCAGAGGCAGTTCGCGAAAAGTGCACGTGAGCTTGGTTAAGGAGACGGAACGGTGCGGGGAACACGTGCTTAGCGGAGTTGATTTTCATCCTGGGCTGCGGCGACCGTGACACCAGCGGGGCGTGATTTCGCCTCGAAGTCTCCTCGGCGACGCATATTTCGGTTGGTCCAGCCAGCCGACTTGACTCACTTCCTGCTTCTCGCATCGACATCTCGTGCGTGCCTCCGTGTCGCGGATCAATGTGCGTGTCCCGAGTCGTTGAGCCAATTTTTCCTCTTGAGACAGAAGCAAATGATCGGCAGGTGCGGCGCGTACGAAAATCGTGTCTCGTTACGCGAACGCGCGCGATCAAACGGGGTTGCACAATCGAAGAAACGAGGGAAGGAGAAACACCGCGGAGCGACATCGCATCAATTATCCCGGGCGAAGAGACAACGATCGTGCTACACGGTAATCATTCACGGTTTAATCGCCGGTTATTTCACGTCTATTTTCACGACACTTAGGCGAGGTACGCTGACATCACGGCGAACAAACGTAGTTCTCCATGTAGCGACTTTCTTCTGAGCAACTGCGGATAGTAATTGCCATGGCACAAAGATCACTTTGTTTCTTCTTTTTTTTTTTTAAGGCAAATCAACCTCGCTTGTTATTAATCGAGAATTGATGGCGCTTCTCCGACAGTTTATTACCAATACGATTTTAACGAGGATTCGTTTTATACGCAACGAACAATCCATTAAGTTTTCTCCATGAGGATCAGATATCTGATGTCACTACGTGTCGATTGATTATCCGTGGAAGAAGGATCTCCCTTCGTTCATCGCATCTAGTAAACTTGTTTTGCAATGTTAATCAAGGTAATCATTATTAAAAGTAGCCTAGGCATTTTGTTGTTTGGGTAAAATAACTGTGACACGGCCGTGGAAAATTTCCAAGCGTCCTGAGGAGATCTACGAGTAGTATGTAATTTATCTTTCCATCTCGGTGCGGTCAGAAGGTGGTCCGTAACAGCCTTTAACATTACGGGAACCATTAATGTAAACGAGTAGCGTAGCAGCTTGTCCAACGTTGAACTAATTCACTGTATGTACTGTTAGCGTGCTTGCGCAATCAAGATGAGAGAGATGTGTATTGCCCGGAAGAAAGATTGGCTGCAATTCGAAATTCTTCCAGGCACAGATTGTAGTTTTCTGTATTAGTTAGTTATTTAATTACCAGTCGCGAGAAAGAATTCGCTATCACCTCCAGCATCGATCGTTTATCGATTCGGAGAGTAAGAGATCCGCCCGATAGTCCACGAAATATCTATCAACGTGCACGTGGCATCGTAGTCACCGCCACGATCTTGATCCGAGCATAATCTCGAAACAATTATCGATGAGTCAATCCGCGGGTATGCCTAGGAGCAAGTGGCAAGCGAACTACGCGTTGTTTAAACGATTTGCATTCGGATCCGCCCAGATCCCGTCGATCTTCTATAGACTATACGTGACTCCCGATGGATCACCGTCGAAACAAGCTAATAGAAGTGACTTCACACTTCGGGGCGCGCCGGATCACTTTAGCGGACGTTGAACAAAAATGAAACAATCACCACGCGGAGACGATTGAAGGAAGGGCATAAGAATAAATACGGGAATAGAGGAGTGCAAAATTTCAATCACCATTACGCGCGTTTAGAATGGACGGAGCATCCACCGGGAGAGGATTAATAGCCGCGGCAAGTCGCGGCACGAATCCGCGATTAGAAACCTCGTCAGCTTCAATTTCAGAGCGGTGCTTGCTGCACGCGCCCCTCATGCAAATTAGTCGACACAATTGCGTTCTCTTTCGCGAACCGATTTGCTCACATTCTGCGGCTCTGAATCATCGATAACATTTGATTTTGAATAATGGATCTCGCCAGAGATCCCGAAAGTGTTGCATATCCAGGAGAAAACGTTTCTCGTTTCGGTTTTAAGGGTCATCAAATTGCACGGCAAATAAAGGTATGCAGAAAGCAATGGAATAGGATAGAGGGGGAAGGAAAATGGTCCCAGCGGGTAAACAACGCTGAAACGAACCTGAAAACAAGCCACGGCGATCCATTGCGCAATGCTGAATGCATAATGCTCGCGCCGGAACGTGCAAAGACCGTGAAAACGAATCGACGATAACCGTGGCTACCAGTTATACAATTAATTATACGCTCGGTAGACGGAAGAGACGCGGAGGTGCAACGCGTCCCGACGCGTCATCGTCGTCGTCTCTCCGCCGGTCCCATCCGGCGCGTCGCGGCTGGCATGGCGCCCCTTCGGTCGAGCGTCCGCATGTAAATTAACGAACGAACGATCTCGAAAGACCGAGAAGAGGAATCGGTCGTAGCTGTCCTTGGCACGTTTCTTTTAAGGACTGACCACGTTGAGGGGGCCGGCGAAAAGTAACCGTTCCTTCCACGAAATCGCGATCATTCCATGATAATTTTCTGTTTGATCGAAGGATTTTCTGATAGTCCCGCGTTCCACGGAGGTGTTCATTTTAATGAGCATTTTTGAAATTCAACCAGGGAGACACCATCCGCGGAATTAATTTCTCCATTCTATCGATAAGAGTTGAATTCTGGAAAACTTTGGCGAGCGTTCGCCAAGGGAACCCGTCGGCTGAAATCGCGGCGATGCTTCGGAACGTGCGGGGGAAAAAATATGCAAATGAAGAAATTGTTGAGGAAGAGTCGACTAGCTTCAAGGTGGCGCGAAGAAAAAGAAAATACCTGAACTAACAAGTTACGCCCAGCAGCCAGTTATATTATTCATTTTCAGCCACAATCTTTCTTCATTCCTTCATTATTCAATTTCATGTTTCCTTCACTCTCTTATCTCGCCACTGAACGACTCCTTCTAATTTCCTCTATTAATTTTCTTTCACCTTCTCCTTTCCTCCGCGATAAAAGGTCCGAACGTGCGCCAGTCTCATGATTCTCCAAATGAGAATCCCTGCTCAACTGGCAGGATGTGGGAGGCGAATGTCAAGGCTAAACACTCGTGGCTAAACCCGTGCCCCTCGACTCCCTTCACCGTCGCTTATCCGATTCTGTTTGTACTCCGATTTTCGCCTTCTTTTTAACGGTCCTCCGTCTACTAACTCCGATCCCTTCTTCTTCGTCTCCTACATCAGCCCGCAGAAAATGATTTACGAAATAGCCGGCTGTTGTGCGTTACCGTACCCGGGGGCCCACGGCTCGGGCCATTCGTTTCCCGTGAAAGAATTCGTAAGAATTCGTGCCGGCCACGACACCCTGTTACTCCGCCCGCTTCGCCTCATTTTTCCGTGAGATTGATCCTTATTTCGTGTGAACGTCGAGAGCGCGGATCGCTCTCGTCGATATCAGAGGCAAAATTTATAATTATCGGGAGCACGCAACGAATTTTTTGATAAGAAACTAATGTACTGCAGCGCTTCGGAATTTTACTATTTTTTCGCTAATCTCTTTTCACGCAACCCCCAAAGATTTCGCCGTACCACCATGGAGCCCATAAGAGTGTACTAAACTTGTCAACGATCCGTCGCCAAAGATACAGCGAAAACGAGAGGCAATAATTGTCAGAACGATAACGAGCATCCATGGCAATTATAGGGTCCATCGCCATGGAAACCCTTGACACAGCGGGCAACTTTCTCGCTGCATTTCTCTCCCCTTATCGTCGCCCTAATAAACGCGGCCGCACTTACTCGCCACTAACGGCACTCGCGGAAGAGGGAGGCCGATAATAAAAGAAAGAGCGCAAGAAGGAGAAGCATGCGCTGCAGTTAGGAAATCTCATCGTTGCCAGAGCTGCGTGGTTGTGCCCCATTTCTCGAGGCGAATAGTCCACCGATGGCCTCGTTAATTGGCCGGCCTTATCCTGATCAATTATTTGCCCTAATTGGAGGAGAGGAATTTATTGTCGCGCGAAGCGGAGCTGGCAGTGCTGTCCCCATTAATGAAATGATCGAAATGCGATTTTCACGAATGGCATTTACGATTATACAAAGATGTAATACTATTTATGCCACGAATAATTGACAGTTCTCCACCAGCACCGTGCATGCGATAGAACGAAGTGCTGAAATCACGGGACAGCCCGCGCAGAACTTGATTGAAGTTACGCAAGACAGCAATGCGTTTAAGTTCTTCCTGCTTCGAAGAAAGTGAAGCGGATGCCGCCCACGCGGAGCGGCCTCCGTAGAATCGTTCGCTGGAGACGAAAGCGTACGGAATACAAGTCGTAGAATTAAACAGGATATCGGACTGGTCCATTGTAAATTCCACGCTGGGTCCGCCGCACGCTGAGCCTAGGATTACGATATATTAAATTACGTGTAATAACATTTCAGAAGTCGTACAGCCGCCGCGGCGCGGGAACGAAGGGAAAGCGATTGTCCTTTGTCGGGGGAGCCTGCCCCCGCGCTCAATGTTAATTGCACCGCCATACATACACGCGCGGGCAGTTTATTTAAATGTACGCGTTTAACCGTGAGAATGTAACGCGTTGTGTGGTTGCGCGCGACGGCCGGGTAGAGCGGTCTTTTCGTTAATTAAGACCGCCATCAAATGTCCCCCTGTTGACGCGCAACATTTTTGACGAGTATTTTAGGATCGACGTCGACAGCGAGTTTAATTGGTCACCGATAATTTTCACTCGCGCGAAAATTGCCTGCGTAACGAGCGGAGCAAACTTTTCGTTTTAATCGGAGCCTCGTGAAATGCTGAACTATTTGGAATCCCAACGTTCTGCGATAGTACTCTGTATAATGACAATATCTGTATAATTGCTCGGTAGATTTCACAAAAGGTCGTCACGCTTTAGCTGCCTCGCGGTGATCAGCGACGATTTATCGGTAGCAGAACGAAATCCCTGGCGTTTGCAAGAGGAGATGCGCGTTTCTAAATTCCACCTGAACAACTATGTCCTACCAATAAAGAGGAAATAAAAGTGTTAAGATCTGATGCGAACACTTGACAACAGTTGGGTTCGCTTTGCGAGACGGTGGAGGAAAAAAGGAACAATGATAAGAACTCGAACGAGACTGGCTAATCGACGTTAAACGACTCCGCGGAAGGATCCATTAAGGGAAGCCCCACGAACGAGCGATTACTTTTGTGGTAATGCAACGCTTTCTTGCATCCATCCCGGATTAACAAGGCTGCATCTGCGTAAATTCGAGCCAGGTGACCAACGCTGATGAGGGTTAAGTACCCTCCTGGAACTTCCATTAAGTCGGCTTTCCTCTTTCCGCAGTAGCTGCGCGTTGCTCTCTTACGGCTTTAACGCCGCGATAAATGTCGCTGTAGACGGTGTGCTCGAAAACGGAGCGAAATATTGGTAATTCATTGAATTCAATCGACGGACCAGCTGTTTGCGATCTCGGATTCAATTTAATAAATCCTATAAATTCCCAAATAAATGTATAAAGTCCATATTCTTCAGGCATAATAGTTAATAGTTCTTTACTGATGCTGGTATCGTCTTTGCAGAATTATTTTAAATGTCGATAGTGGTAGAGCACCTAACGCGGAACATTTAAATGCATCGTGCATAAAGGAGGCGAGCTCTATGGTCGAAATGGTACAAGAGCTTTGAGAACGAGTAGGTTAAAGTGTTAATGCCGTATGATTGCCGTCGAGGCTCCGGTTGGACGGGGAATAAGTAGCTTCCCCGCGTTAAACCGTCTGTACAATCTACCGGGTGACGAAAAAACCTATCACGAACCTCTTTCCACTCCACTTTTTATCCCATACGAAATTCGGTAAGCAGAACACCCAAGAAAGGAGGGGGCATACGGCAGCTTGTGGGGAAAGCCAGATGTGGAAAGCTGTTGATAAAAGTTGAATTACTCTACTGAAGTACCGGCAACCACAAAATTCCAGTTCTTCGGCATAAAGTGTGGATAGAATAAAAATGTTGTAGGCAACAATTAATGAAATTTTGGTCCAAAGACGATTGCACAATTAATGGAAGGATAATTTCAATTAATCCATTATTTATCACGGCTTGAGGTACTTACACAGGATCGTATACGGATGCTTGATGATCTCGCGTTAAATTGCAGGTTGCAATTCCCACAGATACGCAGAAATACACGGTGAATTGTATGCCTGAAGGTCCCGGCTTCCCGACCGTGTTTCAATGCGTTCATCCTGCCGTAAAGCAGCGACAGCGATAGCAAATCGCAATTTAATCTTTCCACTGTCCTTCGGGCACACCATGAGCGCGCTCTATCCTGTCCCAAAGTAGGCATTCTGAAACGTGAAACATTTAATTGTGTCGCGATTCACTTTAGAATTATTCATCCTAGAGATAGGGGTTGATGGGCAAGAAATATGATCAAGTAATTTCTTTCGCGAATTTGCTAAAATCGTTCGTTAATTATTGTGAAATATAAGCCCGACGTGTCGAGTTTATAGCTGTGCGAAGGGGCTGGGAAGGAATATTCGCAGGTCAAGTAAAAGGGGGAGAGAATTGACCGTGTGCTCGCGAGCGTTTCACGGTCAACGTGCGTGCGGCCCCTGCCAGTCTAGGCGTCGGGACGCCCGGCGCCACGTCTGTACACCCCTGCACCCTCGACACCCGCTGTGTCTCATAAATTCAGGAGCGGACCCGCGTCGCGGCCTTTCTCGTTTCGCTCGTCTTATCGGTGTCCGGGGATCGTCAGCGATATAATTTCGCAGTTGTTTTTTGTCAGCTTCGCCTCTATCCTACTCTCTGCTGTCTCCCTGACTATATTTTCTCCCATGAAGAATACACCTATACTTTCCTGGGTCTTTGAACTGTCCCCTTCCATCTCTGGCAAAGAATATTGATTTAGCTGGGCGGGGTTGAATTTAGACAAATATCTAAAATATTTTATTAGACAGAATGCACGAGTTCATGAAAGCTATTAAAAGCCCGGCCTCTTCCCAGAACCATAACCTCGGCCACCCAAAAAGGAGAACATCGACCTCCACGGCTGGCCACCACCCGAAAAGCCCTGTTTTCAAACATACCGCGCTATCTCCGCATTCGATCACTGTACCCACCCCTTCGTCTCTGTGCGGGCGCGCCAATTTATATTAGAGACACTAGGAATAAAAGTGATATCGGCGCGCTTCGAGGGGGAGACTTGAAATTTTCATCGCTGTCAGACCGATTCGTTGACCCCCCCGTGGACGCCATAGGGGTGGGCTTACGTGAAGGGAGCGCGTATGGAATAAATATATCCCTTCGCCTAAGAATTCGTAATTCCGGGGTCGAGCGTAGGGGGAACACGACGGAACCCTCGAAACTTTATCGATCTTCGCCGACGCGCGAGGGGGAGAGAACGGAAATCGAGCGACCCCAGGGTGCGGTGAACCCCCTAGTCCGTCGCCCCTTTGTTTTCGAACGAGCCGCCTCTCCGGCGAGAATTCTTTCGCAGACACTGCCGATTCTTTGGCAAATTTTCGTATCCTCGTGCACTCGCAGGAATTGTTTTTCTTCTGGGGATGATAAAGCGGCCGGCAGAGCGGGGTGAACTTTAGCTTTCGGTGATTGGGGTGGATGAGAAGTGGCGAAATCTTGTGCCGGGTAAAAAGTTGAATTTATTGGAGAAGTAAAGTTCCTTCTTGCGTAACACATCTTTTTCAGTATTTCATACTCTATGCTTAAGGAAACAAATTAATTTATATTTCATTCAATAAGTTCGTATAATAATTCACGTCACTGTACGCCGATTCAAATTTCTTTAATCGAGCGAAGACCTCCTAGTATAAATTTAATTTCCTCCGCTCCTTCTATACCAACCCCCGCCTTTTTTTTCATTATCGTACCTGATGCAACAGACTTTTTTTTTTTAACGGGAAGAAACCTGAAAGGGATAAAACCCCGGGGTTCGTGTGTCGTTGAATTAGTTGAAAGGTGGTTGTCAGACAAGGGACAGAGGGAGGAGCGTCCTGCAGGCGCCGTCTGGACTTTCACCGCCCCGAAACACGAGCGTATAAAACTGTGGTTGGAGGCGCGAAGCTCGATTTGAACTCGCTTCGTTCCGCACGAGCGTCTCGCCCCCGTTTGAACCACCGGTTGTAAATGGAAATCGAATGGAAAACGCCAGCGAGGATACATATTTTTTAATACTCTTTGTTATTCTTGGCGCCGGCAAACGAGCTATACTATCGCTCTCCCGTCACTTCCCTTTTCTTTCACCATCCTTTCCATTCTTTTCGCTGCAATTCCGCTCGGTATCCGGGCCTTCGCGAATCCTTATCAGCCGACGCCGCTTTCATCCGGAGAACTGGCGGCTGATAATCAGCCACAGACGGACGATTCTTTTCGCAAATCATCGTGTGAACGATAATGATGTACCGATTAGGAACATATATTTCACCCGCAATAATTTTTACTCGCGAAGCAAGAAAAATATATATATATTTATCGGTAGCGTCAGCCAGTGGTTATTAGCTTCCGATCTTCGACAACATTAGAACCAGTTTGTCTTCGAATGTGGGGCTCAGATGGCTGACAGCAGGAAGTTACCGAAAGCTCTCGCCCGCGATGCTTTCGTTTTTATTGGCAATCGACGGACAAACATTTACATCCATCGGCTCGAAAACAGTCTGACGTTCCATTTCCCAAAATCCCTGATCGCGAGAATCACCGTTCACGATTGTCAGCTCCCGAGCACTAACTTCTCTCAAATAAACATACGTGTAAAGGAAGTTCTGACGGGAGAAAAGAAATTATTGCTCGACAAAACGAATATTCCTGTTGATCAAATAATGCGCCCGTAGGTTGACATTTTTAAAGAAACATCCGAAGACCGTTACGCAACCGTCTCCCATACAGGGTCGCTCGAAGATTTCAATTGAATTAACATCCCACGTGGGCCGTACCATTTTCAGTAACAGGAACAATTATGCCCGCATAATTTACACGATATAATACCTATTCTCGAGGCCGGGCATAGCGTGAAATGTACAAACGAACGAAATTGCTTTCGTACATGTAGAGGAGATACACGTCAGGGCTTATCCCATTTGGACAGCTGCCAATGCGCCGATAGGCCAACTTGTAGGATGCGCCGAAAATAACGGGGCCTAGCCCACGAAAAGTTTCAATGTACAAGAGCTGTCAATTAAGTGACAGCCACGGGTTGTTAGCCGGACGAACCCCGGACTCCGGATTCACTTCGATCGGGACCGAGCTTTCGAAACCCTTTCGAATATTCTTCTCTTTCGGCTAAATTTTCTCGAGAACCAGCGCCCGAGAGGACAGTGTGTTAATAATGTTGACACGAACCGCCAGTTGGTTCGCCCGAAAAGTACTAAATAATATTTGACAGCAACGTGAGCACACTATGGTCCTCGAAGATCGTCGAAGCTATCCGACCTTGGCTCACTGAAATTCCCCGTGAATTATTCGATTTGCATAAATTATGCATTCTAAACACGCCTGTAATAGCTTTACCTGGCAGCTACTTCTGATGGACCGTTCATGAAAACAAGTATAAAAAAAAAAAAGGAAATGTACTACGTGATAGGAAACATCTGTATGAAAATTATCAAGAGAAATATTGGGTCCTTCGACGTCGACATTTCTCCCAAGACTTGGCACATCGATCTTTGAATACGAGAATCATTTGCATTTAAAATCCAAGGATATTTGCGTGCAACGCGAAACAAAGATGTATGCGGCGTTAAATGCGGCCGTGTGTAATTCTGCGGAATCGCCGTGAAACTACATAAAAGTATAAATATAAGCAGCGTCCGTAAAATCCCGAGAAAACGCGGCCGCAGAAGCAGACGCTAGTAAACGATTCCGCGCCGCGGGATGGTGATTTTATTAGCGACACGAGGGCTAACATCGAAACGCTCACTGCTGAATTTCGGGGACAATATTTCGGCGCGCGGACACTCTCGAAATATTCGAATATCAATCATTCAGAGCACTGGGAATGGCGTGCAAGAAATCGTTAATTGTTATTCGCATCGTAGTGTATCGAATGTCGAGCCGGCGAGCGGGCAGAAGAATTTCGCGAGGCGGCCTGCTCGCCGCAAGAACACAGGCGCGATAAGGAGGTAATCTCAGCCAGGAAAGCATCTTCGTACGTCATTGTCCGATAGTTCGAGAGAGCGGCGGTCCTTATCGCTCGCGTTCCGAGGCCGTAGAAATCGAGCTTACGCGGGTCCAATTCGATCCGACAAGCTTGGACGTATTGCAACGGCCACGTGCACCCCGCGGGCTGACCACCTGCGACGCAAAGATCTTTGTCGCGGAAAGCGCGGCTCGCGTTTTCAGCTGCGAGAGAACCGGATCGCGGCTCGTATTCCAAGAGAACGGGCCAAGGTGTGCGGCAACGGGCGGAGGGACGCCGCGAATAGAAACTAGTCCTCCGACAATTATCTTCCCTGAATCAATCTCTTTTCCCTTTCCCTATCGCAATGCGTCGATCCGATCGCGAAACGTCGAAGCTGCAACGCGGTCGCTTAGAATGGAGGCCAGAAACGCGTTCGAGGAAGGCGCACGAGACTTTGGTCGCCGATTAGTCATTCGTTTGGCAAACCGCTATCGCGGACGAGAAAAGGCGGTCAACGATTTCACGGAGGGCTACTTGGCACCGTGCTCCGATCCGTTTGGATCAACAGGAAGCGACCAGCGGCACGCTGACGTGCCAGGGATTTCCTCTCCTGTATCCCGACTAACATCACGAACGGCGTGCGAGCAAACCGCAACGCCGGCTCGGGAATAGCAAAGCGAAACGGCTGCTGCGATGTTCTTAATCGTACCGAGCAGTCCCGTGAAAATGGGTCAGCTTGCTGTGCGGAGTGAGGAGATAAAAGCCAAGTAAGACGAGGCAGCGCGAAAATGAAAGGAAGAAGATGCAAATTAATTGAGGTAGAATTTTTCTATCGGCGGCCCCCTCACGCGTGAAAATTTATTCGCGGCTGCCCACAATTAGACTTAACGACCGAAATTCCTGCCCAAACCGAACGAAACGTTTCCTCTTCATTGTGATATCCCGCTACTATGGACCTTCGACAAATTACGCGTTTCCTGCGGCATGACATTTACCATGGTAAACCCGAGGAATACAGCAATCGACGGATTTTTAAAATATGTTAAGATAATTAAGTGAAAATCGTGATAGCGGAAGGGAGAGATATTGAAAGAAGGATTCCGATTAGGCAACAGAGAGTGCACGGATGATAGGAATAAAAATGTGTCTAATAACGAAATAAAATAATAATAAAAATGTGTTTGAACGGTTATAATTAATACGCGAATTTCACGTTCGAAACGAGCATCTTCGAGCGAAGCCTCGGTCATCCAGGCTAATTGCCGGATACCGAGGTCGAGATAATTAACTTTTTTCCAGTGATTAGCGTCTGGAAACAAGATGAGGTTCTTTTTTAACGACCATCATTGCGTCACGTTACATCAGTTATCTCGTTTCCACATACGTACATATCTTTTCTTTTCATTAATCGTCTCCGCGTGATCTATTTCCACGGATAATTCCGCTAATAGATTAAATAAGATGAAACGAAGGAAGTTGAACAAGGGATCACCGGACGGACAAAGCCCGAAAATCGCGTTTTCTCCCAGCGAAATCTGTGGACCTCGTGAAACTTGGACCAAGTCCAGCCACACCAGCGGCTCCTCTTCTACGTCCACTGGACCAGTTTCTTTATCCGACCGGCGGCTATACCGCGAGCAGATTTCGAAACGACCGGTTCTCCTTCCACCGAAAACGAAGCTGGCTTTCGGGACGACGAAAATAAAGCGTGCACTCGTGATATCCTTGCGAACTTTACGATCCTGGTCCCGCGTCGATGTACCGACACTGACAGGCCAACTTTTCGGGCGATCACAAGCTACATGGAGCTCTTCCCAAAGAAAAAAAAAAAGCAACCGAAAGAACCGCAAACCTTTGAGACTAATCGTAAGCTGACAGAAGCGTGCACAGCATATACTCGACCGGGGCTAGAGGTTTCGGTCTGATTAGCGACACACCCAGAACCTACGGACTCGGGAGACGGTCCAGCGGAGGCTGTCGAAGCTGGACTTAGCCCAGCTATTCGATCCTGACCCACGGAGATTGTTCGTCGTATGTAACATGTAACTTCTTACACGGGCGCAGCTCGTATTCTGGATCCTTCCGCGAGGTTGAGCATGCGTGCAAGAACAGAGGGACCGAAGAATGTCGACGACTTTCCTTCCAGTTCGGCCTCCGCGCGGCGGGCCTGTTACGTGATTCCCGTTTCGTGGAACCGCGTCGAAAACCTTGCCGTGAACGATGCGCGAAGATCAGGCAAGGATGCGGATTCTCGTATAAAAAGAAACAAGGAGGAAGAAGAAGAAGAGGAAGCTGGAAACACGAATGGTTTCCAAAGGAACGAGGAAAAGAGAACAGGAAAACGGGCGGACGAAGGCTGATGGAATGTTTCGATTGTCCCGATGAATGGTGGACCTTTTTTCTGAAGACTCTTCCAATGAAGATGGATCGGAGTTACGTAAAGCAATTGCTAGAGCTGCTTCGAGCAGGAAGTTCGTATAGGAAGATCGCGCTTCGGAATTTTGCAATTTAAGTTGCTCCGCGTTATTTCTTGCTCGAGGAATTGGAGTACACTTTCTGAGGGATGGACGGGTGTTAAAAAATAACGAGTTAAGTTTTCTTTGTGCTATGTACGTACTGATTACAGAAATAGTGATACAACTTAATTTACAGTTAACGCTTGTTGCTTACGCATATAGACTCCCATACGAGATCTACGTAATAAGATAACACGTTCACTTTCAATTACTTAAGATAATACACTGGCTGGGAAGTAGTGGAGGAGGATGGTGTTTTGCAAGAATTTAGACAAGTTTGTTTAGACGAGGCTGGGTTTTGGAAATAGAGAGAGGCTTTGGGGAAAGGAGGTCAGGGTTGCAGGGAACTGGATTACTTTGTCTATGGTCGAGCGTGGTTCGGATAATTCAGGAAGTGTTGTATAATACAAAACAAAATATAAGATATACAAAAAAGTATAAGAGGCAGGTGATAAAGGATTCGTAAAAATTCTACTCGAAGAACAAATCAGCTATTGACAAGTCCAGCCTTCCTTGGAACATCGCAATTCGCCAAGCACTCCGATAAATCTCCGAGCAAAGTTTGGACACCAATGATACACGGGATATTTTTAGTCGGACGTCCGCAGCATCGGGCGAAGAGATAATCGGGTCTTGAACCTCCGTCATCGCGCTACGTCACAGCATCGAAAGCCGTTAGATATCTGAGAATTGTTTCTCAGAGACTGGCAGGAGCCATCGAGCAACCTTGATCGCGTATCGGCCGGAGGAACGGTCTAGTCCAGCAGAATTCGCGTTCCATTCCGGGATAGTTGCGGCACGTTTTCTTCGGCCTTGAACATCAGACGGCCGTCAGACCCGGAGGAAGCGAGCTCTTGTCGAGTAATGGAGAACCGAACAAAGTCGAGAAAGGGAACGATATAATATGGTACCCGGGTCACGTTTTACGTTCGTGCACGCCCATTTTCCACGTCCAACGCCGTTTCAAGCACGTCCACTCCGCGTCTAAGGAACTGTTCTACCTCTGCGCTGACTAGAAAACTCACTTTGCATTTGCGTATAAAACAAGTAAATGCTGTGAACGGAGAAGGTGGAAAGGGAGTTGAGTGGGCAAAAATTTGACCGTCGGAAAAGGTCCAGTGCCATGAACAAATTGCAGACTGTTATTAAGGGCACGTAGAAGCTCCCCCTCAACTCCTTTCGATCATTCCACGCGCATCGGGTTCCCCTGTCAAACTAAACAAAAGAAAAAGGAAATCTCCAAGAAGAGGCATAAATTTATTAACTTGAGCGGGCAACATCGTCGCCATCGAGTAGAACCGAGTTCGCACCCCTCATCAAAATTCCTCTCGCCGCCCAACGAGAATGGAAGAAGAGGGAAGACGTTACAAGAAGGAGAACAAGAGGAGGAATCACGTTTTCCCGCGTTCTTTGTTCCGCGGACGCGCGCGTGCACACGGTGCATCGATGTGCGAACTGCGCAGCGGTCTAATCTCGGGGGAAAAGATAAGAGAATCGTGCGGCGTGGCGGTACACGAGGAGAACTGGTTAAACGGTAGGTGGGACGGGGGATGGTGTAGGTGGAGGCAGAGAAGGAGGAACACGTGGCACACGCGATGGCTAGGTCAAACGCGCACAATGCCCGAAACACCGTGTGAGGCGACAGCCTCGCCGTGGAAAATACATTGGGTAATTCCAAAGTGACAAACGTGCCACCGCGCCGCGAATGCACCGCACGTGCACCCTCGCGAACGAGTTCTGTCCGCGCGGGACTGCCGGATGAATGCCCGTTGAAATGCAGCCGTTGTTGAGTAACACTTGATAAACATTCGCCGGACACTTTTGTTGTAGCGTAGAGTTTCAGCCTTCGACTAGGGTAGGCTTGATATTCCGGCTTTCTGGAACCACCATTACTAGTAGCTATTATAATAATGCTGGAGAATTCATAAGGGGCGTCGTAAAAAGGACCGAACGGTCCCCGCGCGTAAAACGGGAAGCCATGGAAAATATCCATGGGTGGTCCCACGTAATACCTTCTTCGCCACACAGGGCGGCTGTTTGTTACACGAAATCCGACAAGCGTAAGAAACTTCCACCCTGGTTCGGCCACTTTCTCGGAAAGTACTCTGGGCTTCCGTGTTAAACGGCCAATGGTACTCCCGAGTTATCGGCGCGGCCATTTATCGTTTTGCCGTTCGCGATAAGTTGCCCCTGCGTTTCACTTCCACGGAAAATTCTATCTCCGCCAGCCTCTAAAGTGGCTCGATGCCGAGCAACCGTTTCTGACAAGGGCAAATGGCTTGCTCCGAAACACTTGGTACCGATAGATACCATCGTTGAAGAGCGCGTAAAACAAACAGACGATTCTAAAGCGATAGAAGTGCGAGAAAATTGTTCCATCGAGGGCAGTTGACTTTCCCTTCCCATCCGCGGCGCGATCAGACGGATCAGAGTGCGTTTCGAGGTAAATCGAACGTTCCAGCTGAGCATTCAGATCGGCGAGATAAGAGAACGGAGTAATATACGCACCGTTCGAGGGGTCGCTCGCAGTATTGTGCGCAGCATACAGAGGACTTTCCAGCTAAAACGTGCAAATAAACAGCGGGAGTGGCTCGAATTAAGCACGGCTCCCGCAACGGATGAGAGGGAAAAGGGAAGCAAAAAGGCCGCGGAAAAAGAGAAACTGAAGGGGAAGGCGAGAGTGCAACAGGAGTAACAAAAGTTGGTGAACGCCGCTGGCAGAAGCAAGCGGGCAGAATGGAAAGACAGACGAGTGACACAAGGTGGTTGCGGGACTTACTTTCCCCCCCAGCGATGGCGTGGAAGCACTTTTAACTTTTGATTCTGCCACAAAGCTGTTGGGGATGCACTTCAAATTAGGGATGAAAGAGTTAAAGAAATATTCCAAGATTCAAAGGATAGAAGAAAACTCAAAGATTCCAAAATTAAACGAATTCACCCGCTCGATTACGACCACCCCAATTAAATCGGACAATGATCGTAAGGTCCAAACTTGACTGAAAGTTTAGTAGAAGTAGAGACAGAGCGCGTACGAAGCGACAGGGATTTTACCAGCAATCGAGCAAGAGTCGTGGCCATCGCTACTTCTCCAGCGCATCCCCAAGATAAACTGAAAACAAAGCGGGCGTGGGATAACGCTAATATAACGAAGAAAACGGGAGGGCAGCAACACGAAAGGGAGGACAACGAACTTGCACCGTATGTAATACTCGCGACGCATATAATCGGCCGATTCTGGGTTAAGCGCGGCAGAAGCTGCTGCGCAGAATATGTCGCGTGCGTATTTATTGCGGAGGAATTGCAAGCAGACTTGCGGCTTACTAAAACGGTGAACACCTTTCATGGAACGATAGGCTGCAGGGGTTCGCGACTTCCCACGAATCTGGATACCCCCTCGAAGGGATCCTCCTCGCGTGAATCGCGACACACTTTTTTTTATCTACCGTGCCCTATTTCTTTGAAATAGAAGGAAACCATGTGTTTTAACTTTGACGCGCTGTAGAGATGAATTATGATTTGTAAGAAGTATATTAAAGATATATGTATAAGCGCCGCTCCGCCCGAAACTCTAGGAGGAAGTGGTTCACGAAGGATGTGCGGTGGTTTTATTTTTTATCTTGCATTCCTTGGCTGCCCAGAGGTCCAGAAGGATCCGCATGAACCACTCCGTGTCGAAAAGATAGAGGCATTGTTAGTGTAGTCTCGATTTGGCAGCTTTCAATCGATGCAGCACCAAAAATTGCGTTTATTTAATCTCCCCACCTCACGAAGTATGAAAAATTTTATTGCAACATCCGCTACCCTTATCGCAGAAGTTATCACGCAGGATGTTAAAGTCCAACTTGCCTCCAATTCTTTGTTACTCGTTTTAATGGCGTTTCTAGTAATTGCTGCCGTTCGACAAACGTGAGATTAAAGCGGAAGAAACGTGCATTTCATTCGTTTCCCCGAGTCTCTTTGTTCCTCGGATAAGTGGATATATCTAGCCACGGCCTTCGAACTATTCCCTTATCGCGAGTCCGAAGCTTGCTCCGTATAATCTGGATCTTTGTCAGCGATTCCAAACAAAGCGGTTCGAAATCTCTGTTTGGTCGAACGGCACGCAGCTCCTTATCTAACGTAAACTTCGCCTTTCTTTGTGGACAGGAAGGAGCGGAAAGAATGCTCCGACTCCTTCCTCTTTTTCACGACCCGAGCACGAATTCTTTCCCCTTCGGAATTGTGGAGAACGATCAACAGGAGGAAATGTTAGTTCCTAAACAAATTTACCTCCGCTCGATTCTCCTGTAGGTATTCTAAACTCGAACGAAACGTTTGCACCAGTGACTCCACGAACTCCGTATCAGTTCTAAAAAAAAAAAAAAAGAAACTAAAGGCTTTCAATTCCGACAAAAGCTTGGCCAATTAGTCAGGCCATCGTTTCCCAAAAAATAATTAATTGCAAACTATCGTTTGGAAATTCGTCGACGACCGCTATTCGTCCGGGTTAAATACGTCAGTGACGTTCTCCGAAATCTATTGGCTCGTTGGCCGATCACGTGTTAAATTGGTCCGCTGCCAATTCGTGTGTTGCTTCAAATCTGGCAAAATGCCATTTGTTTACCGAACGTTTTAACGACTCAATATTGGTTTCTGATTCAATCTCGCTATTGGCTTCCTTTCATCGACTACTGCCCGCCGTTCCTTTCCCTGTAATCCTTCACTCGGATCACCCCATCGATCGGCTTCGACGAAAATTCTCAATCGACAAATCGAATGCCTACGAATAATAAATGGAACACCTTCGTTTCGGTTGCAAGGCGTTTCGTTCGACGCCGAACGTATTGTTCAACACGTTATTACCATTCGTATCATATGCTAGTCCCGGGTGCATAACTCCCGATGCATCGCGGCGGATTTTGCAACTCGCGGAATCCGTGACTTGGTTCACAAAGGGATGACCACACGGTTCCCCCTGTTTGCGCGCGTGAAACGAATTAAGCGCATCTCGGACTGTCGAAAGGAATTCCAAGCGAATGGAGGCCGTGCCGCTAAAAGAGAATTAGCATAAGAAAATTGGAAGCCTACTTTCGTATTGTACTGTATGTATTTCGGTACATCGTATCGCGGATCAGCATACATATAGAAGAAGGGACGAGCACGGCCATCCATTATGCGCGCCCAGAAAGAGCAATTTGCATTCGAATTGATCATTTCGAAACGCATCCACGCGTGTCCGGATGTCACATTTTCGTCGATAAAGGACCCCGTTTCATTGTTACACTCTCTGCTTGCTACATGGATTAAAGAAGTTAACGTATTCCGTTTTCCCTTGCTAGCTGCTTTGTCAGGCAACCTTGATAGCTTTCGGTATTGTATGCTTCTTATGGGAGAAACATTAAGCGTTACAAAAGGAGGAAGGGTCTATCGATAATATGGTTAATAAGATGCATAGAAGCTGCACTATGAAAAACATCGCTTTACTCTCGCCGTTACTACGGCACTAGGTCAACCGGTGCACGTATGCATTCCATTAATCCCGAAAGGAATTATGATATTATTATCGTGACTTACGCATGTATCTGTGCTCGGTTTAACGACTAATCTGCAGCCTTTAAGCCAGCTTTCCACCAACAGACAACGCGGATTAATTTAATTCCGGAATTGAATTCGACCGCGAAGCATAACTGGTTGAAATAATAATGTTGCTTCATTTCTGACAAACAATATCGGTGATTCGAAGGAACAAAATAATGCCCGCTGCTGAAACGAACGGGTATACCCGCGTGCTCTTTTGTTTATCCGCGCATTCCATCGTAATTCGCGCACGGCCGGATCGCGTGCATGCGTGCAAATGCATTTGCATTAGCCGCGAGTTATCTACATCACAAAGCGACGCCGCTTAGTTGGCCTACTTATCCCCCGCGCCTCGACGCTTAATAACTCTGGGGGAGCGTCCAGATAACGCGTCACGCCTCGCGGTCATCCGCGAGCTTTTCCTTTCTTCACGAGCCACCGCGAAATTTTCGACTGTCTCCTGTAAATTAACTCCTCGAAGTACGCCTTAAAAAGACTGACTCGATATCATCTTTCTCTCGTCTACGCCGGATCGTACATCGTTTCGATCGAACGGCATATTTTTGCGCGACCTCGAAAATCGGCAATCATTCGTCAATTATTCATCTTCATTATCGCGTGGGAAAGGTTATCTTGTCAGTTCCGAATGACGCGCGTATTTCTAGATAGAGGGACGAAATAGAAAAAAAAAAGAAATATCCCATCCACAAGTCGAAATATAGATTTTCCCGAGATCGCTCGTAAACAGCAGCGCTTCCGGATATATTTAAAAATCGCGCTGCATTTACTCCTAGTGCATTTGATATTTGCCACTCACACGCGTACAAGTTGAAAGGAAGAAGGTATTTACACGAGCACAGGACTGGGATGTTTAACTATCTAATCTTAAGACACGACTGAAGTAAATATTAAAACCAGAACGATCTTTCTGTCACAGGTGCGGCTCGCTTGCTTGCTCGCACAAACGAAAATCGACTTCACGAAATTCTTCACTCTCTTTTTTCTTTTCGCTTGCAAAAGCATTTTTAATCGTACACGCGCGTATAATTTTTTCGCCCGTAGACTTTTTGATTCCTCGGAACGTGACTATACATTTTTCGCATCTGAGAATGTTGCTTACTTTGCTCTTTTTTCCGAGATTATGTAATAAACGTACGTATCCGCCTGAAGGAGTAAACATCACGAGTAAGCATCCGACGCAAAAAATGAAAAATGTAAGAGTTAAAGCAGCGAAATCGATTTTTCTTTCTATCGGTATTGTTTCTCTGCTCGATCTGTCAATGTCTTCCAGATTACATAATATATTTATACGACACCGGTTTCGACAATCATTAATCATTCTCGCCTGTAATAGTGTAAAGATGTTATCGAAACCAACAAATATTTGCAAACAATTCTTCTGGCTTTGGCACTTCCGCCCTCGAATCCCCGCTAATTTATAATGAAATTCCGATGAAAGGACCAGAGGAATTCTCTAAACTACATTCTACCGCATCCCGCATAAGATAAGGGAGGTTTTAATAATCCCAACGGAAGCAAATAAAGCAGCAGTTCGATTCAAGGATACACAGAGAGATAAAGAGAGAGAGAGAGAGAGAGTGCTGGACGTTGAATAATGAGACACGATGGTCGGAATTCGCGATAATGGCACCCGTTCCCGGCTCGGTACACCGTGTACGGGTATCCGCGATCGTCCTCGCATTTTTCAGCATCTTAGAGAAGTGTGTTGCATCAGTTAAGGAGATCTAGACGTACGTGCAACCTTGCGACTCGCGAAGAGGCCTTCGCGACGAATTACCCATTCGAAGCTGTTTACCGCGTAATCGAACACGACGCGGATTAATTGGGACCTCTACGATACGCGGTAAAAACGAATCGACCGTAAGAACGAAGCCTACCAGAGTTAGATGCGCTAGGAAACGAGTGGAGAAGGGAAATGGACGAATCAAACCAGTAAATCAATTATCACAATTGAATTTCGAAACGCATAGTGTAAAACTCGTCGGGCAGCCGGATGGTAAGAAAGAAGAAAAAAAAACGAGCAGAGGAAATTCAGAGGCTGCTTATTGTTTTTCTGCAACGGGCACCGTTCTCTGGCAAGGCTATTTCTGACTGCTTATATTTCAACTCGAAACCGGACTCGCGCCACTAATGAATCGCACGCGGTTTTCTTCGTATTGCATAAGGCAATCTTGTTCTTGCGTTTTGGAGCTATCGATCGGAGCACGCGCGTGTACGCATCTCAACCCGTTGCAATTCATTCTACACGATTGCCCGAGGAATCGCCACGCCTCTTGATCCCGCCACGGAGACAACCCCGTTACTTTATCAAAATTGTCAATCGAATATTCACAGGAATATGTTTCATCGTTACACAGAAGTAAGCGAAACGTTGGCCACGGTTTCATTATCGCGAATCGAAGCACATCTCACGTGTCCCGCGAGCATAAAAGCGCACCGATGCGCAGAAAACGGAGACTATCCTGCGAACAGCGTATTATTTATGGATTTTCCACGTAATCGAGAAATTCCTGCGCTTTGTCCTTTGCCAGGATAGCGGGCGGCACGAATCGCGAGGGTTTCAGTACTTATGCATGCGCATAGATACGCGTGAATACGATTTTCCTCTTAATTGAAACGCGTTTCCACGCCAGCAGAAACAGCTTCTTCATACTTTACAAAGAGAAAAAAAAGGAATATAGGACTAAAAGAAGGAGGAACAACTCTATTCCTGTTTCCCGTTTTCTACTCGTTCTGGAAGATCAGGAATAATATTACGCATAATACGATAGTATTCCGATGAGATAGCCGATGACTGATTAATTGATACGAGCAATTAGCCGGAGATTAGCTCGGTTTCTATAAAAGTACGAGGCTACTTGAACTTTCGATGTCCTCCGGACGATTAATGTGAGAAGATTAGTGGTAGACGAGGCGAGGTGTTCAATCCGTTGGAATGTGGAATTAATGTTAACAGATAGGGTGTGATTAATAATTTGAATACCAAAGCGAACCATAATTCCCTACGTTAATTAGTAAAATAATGAATGATAAATTTCTCGAAGCTAACATAGAGATACGTATAAACGTAGAGTAGAAAGAATTTGTGCATCAAAACCCTTGGCGCATCGTACTTTCCTGCGGATTCGATTGAGACAGGATAATCGCGATACACCGTGATCGGTGAGTTAATTGGAGATCAATCAATTAGGGAACGGGGTCGAGCCAGTGATGGTCTTCGTGGAAATTATGCCCGCTGTCAAGCATTCGGATTTGATTTGCCTGCTGGCTGGTTAAAGAAAAATCCGAGGACGCAATCATCACGCTGCCTTTCTAATCTATTCCCTTTTCGCTCGTATCGATTCGATTGAATTCAACAACCATTAATCGCCAAAGAATATAACAAAGATTATCCAAAATATCAGAACGAGATACCTATGCTTTCCACTGAAATAAAAAAATTGTGAATTACGACTCTTTGCCTTTCTGCAATTGATAAGCCGCATTTGATAGGAACGTGTTTCGCGCGATAAGGCCTCGATAATGCCGATAACTTCTACGATAGCCGCTCTTCCTCCGCAATACGCCGCTCCAAAATTCTGCCGGCTCGTCGCTATCGTGCGAATCGAACTTGTGCGATTGAAAAGCACTTACATGCTCGGGGTCTACGTTAACTGCGAATTTAACTGCAATCAAGGCAACACGAGTAACAGAAACGAACGCAAGAGCGATCGCCGTGAATTATTCATGAGCCACAGCAGACAGCTACACGATCGTTTTTCATATTCTAAGCGTTTATTTATGAGCTACGACTTTGCACGAAGATCTGCGAAGGTGGATGGAAGGCTTGTCTCGAGCATGGCAAGACGATCCTACGATTGATTCTTGATTGGCAGGATAGTCTGGTCCAATCATCGTTCTATCCAGTTATCGATTATAGATATTTATAATGGCCTTTTTTTTTTAAATTACTTCGAACCAGCGGTCGACACGGGCGATTCAGAAAATTCGATGTACTTGGGGTACCTCAAATAGTATCATCCTTTATAATTACAGAATTTTCGGGAGCGAGTAGATTGTCGGTGGAGGAAAACAGCCGCGTCTCGATTTCAGGCCTGGCTATGTATCGCGACGTTTACATTAAACTATCGAGTTATTTTTAAGCGTCGAGGACGTTCGACGCGCGAACAAAGCCGTTCGAATCTGGATATCGCAAGGCTTTGCGAATGAAAAGTAATGGATAGAATGTAGGAAGAGCAATCGTGACCCTGATTTATCGTGATGACGAAATTTCATTTCATATTTATCACCGTAACAATTATCTAATGTGCCCAAATGTTGAATAATTTTGCTAAAAATGTTGCGCAATAACGATTATTAATTTTCGTGTTGCAACGATTCCAGAAAAATTTCCCATCGCCTTTCTTTCGGACTTTCTCTTCTGCATAAGCACAGCGATATATTTTAAATGCATTTATTCGACATCCTACACGCTCCGATGAATAATAATTGCTCGAACAAGAACCAGCGTCGTATCATACAAATTTCTGTAATGAAAATTATTATTTCTTCCTAAAAATTATCCAATTTCCCGTATCCCCGAGCTGTCCTATTTTTCTAAATTTAAATACCCCTCGATTTCGATTCAATTACACCCGATTCCGCCCACGGCAGCTTTCACGCAATGCCCGTTTATCGCGGGCGATCATAAACGCGCGTTTACGCCTGCTAATAAACGAAACAGCTGATTTTTTTCGAGCGTAGAACGTGGGTGAAAGTTTTCCACTCGCGAGACCTTCGAGATTATCTGTTCCACGAATCTCGAGGCTAACAAATAAGTTGAACGAAGACATAAAGTATGGAAAATATTATGTCCGTACCGAACGAAACGTTACAAAAGATTCCAACGCAATTGAAGTTTTCTTTCTTTTTCTGACTACTGGCAAGTTTTCTGCGCGAAGGGATTGTTAATTTTCGATTACCGCGTGCAGTTCAATGATCCGTCTTCCGGGAAACGAACGTCCGAATCGGTTGGCCTACAAAAATTCGCGATCTTAATTCGTACCGAGAACTTTCCCCAATTGAGCCAATTAGGCAATTGCCATAATTAACGCTCAGCACGATGGGGGATGTTGTACCAGATGAAATTCTGTTTCTTTATGGAAGAAACTGGTATTCACCACGAAAATATAGCGGAAGGGACGGGGGGCGAGTGGTATTCGGAAATGGAGAGACTGTGCGAAGTCATGTTTTAATATAGAGAAATTTTATTTTCTTTTCATCGAATTTCATTCAAAAATAAAATTATTCGTAAAAAAAGATTTCTCCGCCTCTCGTGATCGGTAGACAATATATATATATAACATATATATAAGCGCCAAATATATGTATAAATATATACGTACGGCAATATATATTTATACATATATGTGAAAATTTCTTTATAATAACTATGACATATTACAATAGCAATATTTTACTCTCATGTATAGGGTTATACATAACTCTATATATGCTTCTTTTTATCATCGCGTCATTACCGTACCACTATTTACTTATATTTATATATATATATATATCTCGCGTATATGTACACATATAAAAAATTATTACATTTTATACGCATACGTATACCTTTTTTTTTAACGGGGTTATTCTCGCTTACATACTAAATCACATTGTGGTTGTTGCTTCCTTACTTTCATACGTTTCTTTGTGCCACCGCTTTTCTTACTCGAATTATGCTCTAAAAAAAATGTGGCATTACCTCGGTGTACACTACATATATATATATTTTACAATAATTTCCATCATGTCTCTCTCTCGTTCTAATCGAGTTCAACAAATATCTTTCGAATGGATTCATCAAACTGTATCCGTCTCTCTCTCTCCCTCAGCAAATTGAATGAAACGAACGAGTACACCGTGCGAAACGAAGAATCTTCGAAATCGTCGTTCCTCCTTTACTTTATTACTTTGAGAAAAAGGCACGCCGTGTAATTACGTGATAGCCGAATTGATCTAGACACCTATACATATACCTATGTATATAATAACTTCGGTTCCCTTCCTCGTGGTTTCGTCACAAAAGGAAACCTACAGGGAGAAGGTAAAAGGGTGAATCACAAAGCACTCCTTCTCCACCTTCACATATGAATTATTCTGTGTTCTCAACGCGAAGGCCAATTGGCAATTGTTAAAAACCGCTGGGGAAACCGTTCAGAACGAGACTGATTTTTCCGGTGAAATAAATAAAGGGAAAACAAAGGTTTCGAAGCAGTAGAAAACGGAACACGCTTATAGATCTAACGTTTGTTTAAAAAAAAAAAAGAGAGAAATAAATATGTATGCGTTAAAAGTTGTCAGATTGTGTGCCGAAAGTCGCGCGTCGAAGGAGGGAAAGAAAGTGCGAAAGAATCGACGCACGCGAGGCTTTCTTCGAAATTTCTTTCGAAACGAAAGATGATTGAAAAAACAATTCCTTCCCTTTGCTCGGAACCGCTTTCCCCACCTTGTATACATAGATTATTAGAACGTGTACGTGTATCTAAAAATAGCGGATAAATTGTTTCTGCTCTTCCTCGAATTGCAATCTCCCGAACGGCGAATCTCTTCGAGCTCGCCAATTACACTATATACGTATCTACGATTAAGCCTATATCTCTCGCAATTAAGCGAGCTTCTAGTCACAGAGGATCGCAACACGGTTTCTCTTTACAACTCTTCCAAGTCCGAAACGGTAATAGAATATTATTGTAAAAGCGAGCAACTGCGGTGAACAAATGATGTTACTACTCGTACGCAACTCGATCCCTTAACAACTTCGCGTGTCCACGAAATTAAAAAGTTGCGTAATTAAAATTTATTAAAGCCTTCTTTTATTGCAGAAAGACTGTTTAACTTGCGTGGCAGAACGCAAAGATATTTACACGTAATACAATATCAAACAACGAAACAATGAAACGTTCAACAGAATTCTTTCCCTAGGATAAGAAGCAAAAAGAATCTTCGCTAAATTAACAAGTAAACGCGCGGTTGCTCGATTATTGCCTCAACATTTCCATGAAATCTTCTACAACGATTAATCCTTTTGTACTTTTCGCAAAAGTGTTGCGACACTCCGGGAGACGACTCCTTTATTACAGTTTTCTTGCGTAATGGCACGATGGTAACGGTGTTACGATTCTATTACCATTCGCTTCGTCGATCCAAAAACCGAAAACGAAAATACTCCTCGAGTCTAAATACAGAAGAACCTAATTGTTCCAACTTTTTTCCTTCGAAACGCAGATCGCTAATGCAAATGGTAACACAACCGGAACCTAATGCACTTGTTACGTGGGTCTGTGGTTAGTTTGATGCAGCTCTGCGAGTAGCACGCAGTGCGCACAAGTTACGAGAGGGCATACTGGACAAGACTAGATGCACATATGACAAAAAAAAACATCCCTCGCAGGGGACGCAATCGTCGGTCTAAAATCTACGGAAAATGAATCGCGGACTCTTTGAAGTTGCTTACGAACCGGTTAAAACTGTACCACGTACTATAAGATCGAGAGTAAAGAATTATAGAAAAACTGTGAACAAGAAACTTAAGGTGTATCGCTATCTAAAACGCGGTGATTTCAACGCGCGCACAACTGTCGCTGCAGGAGCTACGTTCAAATATTTCCTAACGGCTTTAAAAGACAGCGGGGTTAAAACATTAATTAGCCGGCTACAAGACCGATTGCAATCGAAAAGAACTCCGTGAGCTCGCGTTTGCTCGTAAAAAAAAAAAAGATAAGAAGTCTATGCAGTTTGGGGAATTTGTCTAGAGCACCTCGGAACGGATAAAGGTCCGTCGATTCCCATGGGAATATGCACCAGAAGCTTCGACTACGGATTAATTTTACAGAAAGCACTTCTTCGACACATTCGTCCCTCCGAGAAGAATTGAGAGTTTTCCTTAGGCTACTTTGCTTTTTACTCGTTACACTGAGTGCGAATACGCGTGTGTAAAAAGCGATCGCTTAGTTTATGTACAATCTATGAAGAGTGTCCCCTCGAACGAAATTCTTCTGATTAGACACGGACGGCCGAGCGTTCCGTTTCGATTGTTCGTTCGAAGAAGCGAAAAATGTCCTCTTTCGAGGCATGGTTCTCCTTTCCGACGATTGCCACGAAATGGGCCCGGACCGCGATAGGATTCTTCCGAATCCCGTTATCATCGATCGAGAGGGAACTCGTATTTAGAAGAAGAAACCGATCTTATCGGAGGATTCCGCGGAAACGGCCATCCTTACTGTACAACTATACAATAGCGCGCGTCTTCGTTACAGAAAAACGAGACGACACACGGGGGCGGTGGTCACGATGCTGTCTCGTGGATCGATTACAAAGAATGCAAAGAGGTATTGATGTTTCTCCGACGGAGGGAAAGATGTTTAAAACAATCGACCGAATATAAAGAAGAGACTTGGATCGAGCGTGAAAGAACAGTAAACGGGAATCGATCAACTCTCTCGATCGGCCCATCGTTCATCCGTTTCTCCTAAGTTTTCCCTCAGCGAATGTACGCGTCGGGAAATGTTTAGAAGCAGAGTGAGGAGATTGAAATCTCCCGCTGGTACTCGCGGTTCTCCAAAATGGCCGCACCGCAGGATCCCTCTCCTCTCGTTCAAGTCCCACCCACTCTCCTTTCTCTTCATCTCTTGATCGCTCTCCCACCCTTCCGCTTCGATGCAGCGTGCTCCACACCGCTGTTCGTCTCCTTTTCCTCTTCCTCCATGGCCTCCCATCTCGCGCACAAATGTTATCTGGTAACCCTTTGAAGAGAAAAGTAAAAAACGGCTTCAGCATGTTCATCTCGCGTGGCACGACAAGGCACTCCCTTCTTCTTCTTCCCCATTTCTTCCTCCCTTGTTGTACTGGATTATCACTGTGTCCCTTGGTCCCAAGGACAACGATGTAAAAGGGAACTCGGAGAGGTAATCCAATGGAAACGATGATCGACCACGCTGACGGTCCTCTCCTTCCCGACGGAAAGGAAACGCAGTCGTGTTCGCGGCAGCGACGGCCGCTGTCAGACACGAAACGATACACGCCGCAGTGTCCCGTCGGCTCAGAACTGGCCCGACACCGCCATGATCTGGCAACCGGAGTGCACGTGGTCCATCACCTGTTCCTTTAACCGGCACACGTGCTCCTTCAGCCTGTGCACCACGGCGCTCAGCTCGGTGTTCTCGCCCTTCAGCAGCTTAACCTTGTCCTCCAGCCTGGAGATGCGCTCGAGCTTGCGCCGACGGCACTTGGACGCGGCCACGCGGTTCCTCTGACGTTTACGCTCCAGCTTGATCCTCTCCTGGTTCTCCATGTCGATGGGGGACATCGGCGGTGAACTGGACACGCTCGGCACCGTCTGCGGCTCATCCTTGATCTGCACGAGGCCCTGGCTGACGGAGGATTCCGTGCTCTGCACGCTGCTAGGCGGTTCCAGGGTCGTATACGTGGCCCCGTGGATGCTGCCCGGTTCCTGAGAGCTGTCCGAGTGATGCAACTCGTTAAGAGCGTCGACGAAGCCGCGGGCGTACAGTTCCTGGGCCTCGGTCACCCCCTTGGGGAACAGGATCTGCGTAGGCGTCGGCAGATTCGTTACCAGACTGTCCTGCTGGGCGATGATGAACTTCTCCAACTCCGGCGAGCCGAGCTTCAGCATGTTCAGGTCCGGGGAGCTTAGTATTGGCGTCACGTTGTTCAACGCCGGCGGCAGAGGACCCAGTCGTGGCCTCTTGGCTTGCGGTCCCTGTCGTTGACATCCGTTCAAGTCCAACGTGAGGTTACGCTTCAGCTGACCCATGTTGTTCTCGCGATTCACGGCGCCGTAGACGCTCGTGTCCTCGTAGAACGTTTGCTCCATCGTCGAACTCCGCACCATCGATGCTACCGAGCTGACTTCCCGTCGGAACACAGAGCGCGCGAATCCGACTCCCGTCGCTCGCGACACACACCGCCTACTAGAAATATGCGATCAACCACCTCCTCTCGCTCTGCTTTTATCTCCTTGTCCTTTTTTTTTTTTGTTCACCAACGCGCGTCCGCGCTTTCCACGAAAAGGTACTCCTGTCTTTGGTTTTTCACTGAACGTTACATAACCGAGCGACGGCCGTGTTCAAGAAATTTGCCGACGGTCCGTTTCCCGTCGCATTGGCCACGACCCGTCTTGTCACCGGATCCCAGTCTTTCGATCCGCACTCGGAGTTACGTTCGCGAACAACCACCTACACCGCCCGCAACACCAGCCACGTACTTTCCCCGTCTCGTTGCTATCGAGCTGCTTTGATCGAGACGCAAAAAGGTGCGCGTTTCCGTCGCACTGGTTCAAGTGCGTATCGGGATGCAACTCGTGCGTTCCGTCGGACTCGTTCCTGTTCTCAGCGGCCGACGGCGATGACACGAGGACCGATCGACCTGGTTCTACTGTCAACACAACAATGACTCACGGCACGCACAATCCGCAAACGTAATGGTCTGCGCGTGTGCGTTTCTAAAAACAGTCTCTGCAACGTACACCGAATGCGGATGTCGCACGCCCGTACGGCACAACGTTTCGACAACTTGTGAACACCCAACTAAACGTACAGCCTTATATCCCGTGACTCACGGCCACTAAAAATAGCTTTGTCGCCACCGATCTGGTCAGCGATTGGCCGGCGCTGGCGTCACTCGCCGTCCACCATTGGCCGGACAATCGGCACTACTAGGAAATGGCCGACGCCTGCGCGTTACCCCATCGTTGTCTCCGTGGAGGGAGAGTTTGAACGCCGCGCCGCGGGGCGACAATGCGCGCGTTTAAAGGCGTAACTTTTACTCTTTGAAATTCGCGTCATTTTCGCGGCCCAATAATAGCCAGGGCTCTCTACGATGTTGCATAAATAATGCGAACGTTATCGAACAGCAAAAATATCGCACTTATGCACCCTCTCGAGAGCAAGGATCTAACGCGCGTTCTAAACCGTTCTTGGTGTGCGGTTCAGCTCTCTTTTCTTTTTCTATCACTCCCACGCAAGTGGGTGTTTTTCACGGTCTAGCGATACGAATTACGAGACCAGTGTTTGGAAGTGAAGCGATAGGAAACCCGCGCTCCGGCACGGATTTAATGCTCCCCCCGTTTACAGGTAAGATTTCTAACGTTGATCGAGATTTACAAGATGCGCAGTACCCTTGTTGTTCCACGCTCGAATATCCCGACCGCACATAATTATTGCTGCACAGGGGAATGCGTTAATGGTAACCATTCATTATATAAACCGGTATCACGACTCTACAAGTCAATACACTAATCACGATTGTTTCGTGCTATCTCGCATTCGCCGCATAACGCTTGTAATTGACCGCTCGTATCTTGAGCAAAACGTTCCGCAATCTAAATTAATGCTAATTCGTCGGAATTCTATACAAGTGGAGCTCGATGTTCATGGATGTTTCGTTAAATGTGTAGCATTGTACAAAACAACGTAGGTACTCTGAATCATGCGTTCAAAAGACCAGCATTAAATAGATTCATTTAAAAAAGAAATATATCATTTTCTCTTACCTGGGGTAGATCTTCGGGTTCCCTTACACCCTTCCAGGTCAGTTGTTTACGAGTATATCGACATAGATGTTGTTTGTCTCGGTAGCGCATGGGTTGGCCCAGGTAATTTATTTGTGCGGCCAGGTGTCGGCCCTTTCGTTAATCCTCAGGTAATTTGTTTACCAATTAAGCAATAGAGTTCAAGCCTAAAAGTGCAAGTATTCATGATTTATGATCATGTTTGTCTCAGATATATTATTTCTCGGAGAAAGCAGGCAAATATTTCATACAAAGAAAAAAAAATACGTACGGTCACTCTCCATTGTATAGGAGAAATATATTGTCCAAGGTGTGTAATAAAGATTACCTTCCAGGCATCTTAAGAGATGATATTTTTCTTCCTCGTCGCATAATAGAAACATAAACACGAAACTACGGTCACGAATACAGTTGTATAAAACACGACTGTATATCGGCTATGCAAATTAATCGTCGACCTCAAATTCAGAATTTTACCAACAGAAAGTTTCGCGTCCGTACGCCCACACTATTGCACAGTCGCCGCGAGGTAGCGGTTCAATTAAATTAGCGGCAATTATGTCCACGCCAAATTATTAACGATTCTTGGAATCGCAAGCTAAGGATACATCGTATTGCAAACAATTCTAAAAGGTGATAGAAAATGGAATTAGATTCGTTGTTAATCCATAGAAAGTTATATCACTTTAAAGTGGACAATTCATGGGAAAAATTAACATAGAAAATGGAGGCAGAATGTTTTTTAACTTTCGTTTATTCGTTGAAACAGTCAGTAAGGGTACAAAAAGTACATCATACGAACAACACTACAGGAGGAAGCCAAACCACTGAAGTTACTAATCAACAATTGCAAATCCTACAAAGATGTGCGTAACAATGGAAGCGAAACGATCATAAATTGTGAACTTTGTTTGAAGGATATTCACAGTTAGTTAAAATTAACTTCATTCCTGTAATCCCGAGACCTGTTCAATTAAATTTATCGTACGCAACCGATAATTTTATTTACAACGCTTTGGAGAGAAATGCTGGTGGTCAATGTATTCTAAAGGAATATCGTATGCGTGATTACTGATTCCTTCGTAATTTCCTGAAACGACAACCAATTAGCCAATTTAGACCGATAGTAAGTGAACGAATGAAATAAAATGAATTGCTAACTTTCTCAAATTGGGTTCCTGAAAACTGACTGGCGCTCTTTTTCGTCTAGGTCGATTCTGCATGCAGCTCACACTTGTATTACTTTCCGAATCGCTCGACACGTCCCCCCGCGAAGATACAGGACTCCTACAAATAAGCATTAATATCACAGTCGCATATATTTCATACATCAATGTCGATCTTTTTGATACTTACAAAGAAATGTTTGGATCATGAGAGAATCTTTCTTCAGGCGAAGGGGTTCTGGATTTAACATCAGATTCATTGAGCTTTCGCAATACTACCTTAACTGCACTTGGATCCTTCTCTGTCTTATCTTTTCTCTCTTTTTTACTATTACCCTTATTATTCGGGGACACGTCGGCAACAAAGCTAACAGACTTCTTAAGTGTAAATTTCTTATTCTTTCTTTTCGGCTGCGAGGATGCCCTCCTATTTCTAACGGGTGAAAATTCGTTGTCCTCGTAATCATTATTCAAGAGTATCGGTAATTTGACCGTAGACTGATTGAACGTCGCTTCGTCGAACGTGTTATTCGAAATAGACGGGACCGGGCAAATCTGAGATATCTTTCGGAGAGTGGTCGTTATTTCCGGTTCCGGTTCGGCTAGAACCACTGGCTTCAGTGCGGACTGTTCCAACACGGGCAACTTTAAATCGTTTATATCGAAATGCATGTTAGGTGGACGTCTAGCATACATCAGGGTAAAATCGTCGTCGTCCTCGCTCTCGAAGCAACCGCGCCTACGAGTTGTTACAAAGCGTGCCAAATTCATTGTTGACGGTGCATCTTCAGTGTTGCACTGATTTTCAGTTGGCTCCGGTGCTACGCTTACTGTGGAATTATCACAAAACGAATCGTTGTTCTTACTGTCCTCCGACATACAGTTCTCATTTACGTAGCTGGCATCTTCGTTCGACATTTGCTGTGGGGATATTTCATGCGCACCATTTTCGGTTTCATCCTGCTCTGTTAATTTCAAAGTAATATCCGAGACATCATCACCATTGAAATCATCTGAAATCTCTTCGCTCTTGCTTAGGAATGAAGGCACATTTTGAGAATTATTAAGTAACCAACTTGGTCCTTCAAGGGGATCTTCCCAATTTGAGGCATTAGGTCCTGTATCGTCCTTTTTTTCATCCATAGTGTCCGTTTCATTGTTGCTCCGTTCCCTTCTGTTCTCGATGGTTGTATCGCTATCGCTAATGGATTTATCGGAAGGCGGTGTTTCTGGTATAACATCTGTCTGACGATCTACTTGATTCGCATTATCACTATTCTCTGGTTTGTTAGTCTCTCGACTATTCGGATTCTCTGTTAACTATAGAGAATAATTGGAAATAAAATAAAAAAATAGATTAACAGGATAAGAAATCGTACGAACGAAAGTGAAATTGACTTAGCGACACAAACCATCCGAATATTAATGCTTTGAGAGTTTTGCAATAACTTTGATACATCGTTTAGTTTTACTGTAGGACTTCCTATGCGTTCGAAACTTTCGCTACTACATCGAGAGTTGCTACTTCCCGACAATCTAGATTTCGACTTCGAAGCTCTTCCCGACAATCTTCCAGAATGTCTGCTACTTCTTCTCTCGCTCAACCTTTGTTCACTTTCATCTACAAGTGTGTATTAAAATATATGTTTAGTTTATTCGTAATACACTATTTCCACGGTTTACATAAAACGGGGCATACCGCTCTCTCTTTGCGAAGCAGCAAGCCTTTCAGGCATTTTGTACGAACGGCCGTTCTCCTGTAATATTAAATTCATTCAAGTTTTGCTTCGTCTCCCGAGCATAGCAGATGAAAATGATTAGTACAATACGTACGACTCTACGCTGCCTTAACGAAATTGTACTAGGAGGGCTCGAATCATTTGACTCTTCACTTCTCGGCGGCGTCGCCACCTCTGGTATTATGCTTAAGTTTGACGGATTATTAACATGATGCATTTTTACTCTACTTAAATTAATGGTGGGTTTTGTAATGGTGTGACCGCTCACCATAGGCTTCACCACTCCTTTCGGAGATTTTGTTGAAAGTCTCCTGTACGACTCCCTTCCTAAAATAATTAGCTTCCTTACAAGCATCCACTTGAATGCGCATATTACAAGAAAAGTATTATGTAAATATATCTTACTTCCGGCAGAGCTGTAAGACTGCCTTGTATTTGCAGCAGCTCCAACCGTGAACTGTTGGCAGGATGAGATCGTGTTCGTTAGGTAACCAGTCATTGTTACTAACATCTTAAGCATCTCCTTAGCATTCTTTAGTACATTTAATATTACAGACTAAAATAAACAATAGACTGTTATAAAAATTATTGTAAAAAATTCGTACAGCAATCTTATACAATTATACAAACGCTACTTACGTCACGCTTACTACAGCCTACGCCTAAGTCTTGCAACTCAGCAATTAACGCAACGTTTTGAGTAAATAACATTTGGTTCTCTTGTTTTTGTTTGGACAAAGCTTTTGCCAAGTAATGGTTATTGTTTTGTAACTTCTGGCATACTGAAATAGTTGAATACAGGTATTAATTTTTGGTTCAACAATTATTACAAATACAATTGAAAACGTACGTGGTTTATAAGATTTAATTTCGGAATAGCTTTTTAAAAAATGGTTCCTCTTTGCGAGCACTCTTTTTTGTGCCCTTTTTAATTTCATGTGTTTCGATATTTGAGACATTTTCCATTTAATTTCTGTGTAATCCTGAAAATCATAAATAGTACTAGTGAAGTAGACAATTAGCTTACAAATTGAAAATTGAAAACTATACTACAAAAGTAAGTCTCGAAGCATGAGTTATCGAATGTGTCACTTCAAAAATAATCATTCAAAGATATGTATAAAATACATTACAAAAATTAATGTCAAGTCAAGGAAATCGTGTACCTTTATACGTACCTATTGGCGCGATAAAGCCTTTAATAAATGACTTATCGATAATGTATTTTTCTTCTTAATTAACACAGTGTTAAATGTATTCGTCCCTTGTTTAAAAAATTACAAGCCCATTATCAATTTGATGCTAAATGAAATAGTGCATTTCCGCCATTGTGGAAGTACATCCGAACCTGGCAACGGCGGGCTAAAGTCATTGATTAAAGGCAGAACACCCGCAATATATTAATTTTGAAGAAAAATGATGAATACTTTGGTAGAAAAATTTGTTTGACATTTTGTAAGTGCACGTGTAATCAATACTCATATTAAATGAAACTGAACTTCGCGACGAATTAAAGGAGTATCTCGATGGCAGCTTGGATGCATTTCAAACTTTCCCCATACTTTCGAATACACCATTCGATTATTACTATTTTTTTTTTTTAAACGTAATGTAAATGTTAATTTACAATTCCACCAGTGGCTGGTATGAAATGATTGGTTAACATATTTTTAATCGTTGACATAAAGGCCATTTCATTCAAAAATAATTTCTGCCATATGATTCGTGCTTTCTCTTGTATCCAGCTCAAACTGTCGTTACAGTACCTGCGATGCTGTCCACGTCAGTCTATACAAATTTTGTAACATAACCTGGAATTCGTTATCCGGTATTCAGTCTTGCCAATGAACAAGACACTTACATGTCAATTCTCGTACACATCTCGTAACATAAACAAGGTATTTTTAATAATTTTCCCGCAATTTTTGTTTGCTTGATCATTAAAATTTACTCGGTTGTAGAAACAGACGCAATAATATGCGCGCATATTAATCGTCCGCTTTTATGAATTTCGAAACTACATTAACGTTGTGTGTAATTTGTTATAGAAATTAGGAAAATGAATTGGTCTCTGTGGCTTTTTATAATCGGATCCTTTAGTTGTAAATATGTACATTCTCAACAAAGAGTCCCACCTGGTGTATCGCCTCAACATTATCAACAAGTAAGTTGTTTCCTTATGACAGACAAACATATGGTTACTGTTATGCCGAAAATTCCGAACTGAAAATTTTTCCATCATTTGTCGGTGATCCCCGTCAGACAATAATATTAATGCGGTAATTTGAATCATTATTTCATTCACAAATGTGCATTTATTTCATTTGTTTTAGCCTATGCACCAAATGAATCAAGTACCACAACATATTCCGCAACAACAGGTAGCTTCTTCTAATAATATCAAACTGTTTTTTGAACCAATGAGGTCTTAAAGCCCAAAATAATAAGAAGAGTTGTTAACAATAATATGTAAAATAATCGTATTAATACTCATGCAGTACCAACAAGTGCCGGGTCAAATACCCATGCAACAAGTTCCAGTTCAACAAGTTCCAGTTCAGCAAGTTCCAGTCCAACCACAAGTACCCGTACAACAGCATATGCCTAGCCAGCATGTGCCGATTCAGCAGCACGGACACGGTCACGAGCATCCTCAGCAACTACTGAATGCTGCCAATATAGCTCAAGAAAAGGAGTAAGTTATATTCATTTAAGATATACCAGCGATATATACATTAACTATATTTATCTGGAAATCCATTGTAGTCACATTGCTGAACATATGGAAGTTCCGATAGACACTAGTAAAATGACAGAACAGGAATTACAGTTCCATTACTTCAAAATGCATGACGCGGACAACAATAATAAATTAGATGGTTGCGAGCTTATAAAATCCTTGATTCACTGGCATGGTATGTAATAAATAGTTAATTTCATAGGTAAAATGTCGTTTAATAAGATTCACAGCAGTCATAATTTCCTTTTGTATTTAGAACAAGGCAACAAAGAAGTAGGTGAACAAAATCAAGAGAAATTGTTTAAGGATGAGGAGTTGATCACGTTGATAGATCCGATACTTTCTTTGGACGATGTGAATAATGATGGATATATAGATTATCCTGAATTTATACAGGCACAACAAAAGGCACAGGCTACTGGGCGACAGTAGTCACATACAACAATGAACTATTCAGTATCACTCAACGATATTTTTATTCCATTTTCAACAACCGTACAGTTCCGTTTATAAACATCTCGAAAATTAAGACTCATCGTTACTGCTTCGATAATACAGGTACGGTCAATCTACTTTGCATACAATTGATACTACTCGTATTTTGTTAATTTTTTTTTTTAATAAAAATTTGAGATTTTTGACAAATGTGTAGGCTTTCCCGTTTTGTACAGGTGCACATTTATTTTGATTCGATCGATTATGTAGTATATTCTTTAAAAAATAGTACTGTTTTCTTGTGTAAGGGTACTGATCGGAGTATTAATTGAGTAACTTCATTAAACATAATTTCATTCACTCTAAGAGGGTTTAGCATTCGCTTTTTATACATTTAGAATAACTGATCTTTTAACAAAGCAAGACTGTGTTTTCGAATGGGAGATAACTATCTTTTACAATAAAAACTTATTATTAATCCATAAGATAATGGATTAATTAGTACTGAGATTCTAATATGAAAGCTCTTTGAAACATCTTTCCTTCAACGTAGATGCAAAATTTTTTGGCTTATTGAGTCGATATTATTAAGGCCAATTAGGTGCGAGGTCTGTCGATAATTTAAATGCTTCCATTAATTTTTTAACATTTTGTAAGGGTATATCGGTTGTGGTTTTATTGGTAATATTGTAGCATTTAGAAAAACAATTTTCATATATTCACACTGTATCCAATAGCATAGATCAGTCGAATTTCTGTACATATACGTATTCGTCATTTAGAAACGTACACCCACCATGAAATGGAAATTATTTCTCGTAGGTAGGAATAATTACCATAATTTAGAATGTATTAGCAAATACTTTGGTACCTAATTTTCAATACGATCAAGGTACAAAAGAACAACAGTGTAACAATTTTATAGAATAGCTAATTATTATAATCTTGAGAACAATGATACTGTTGTCAAGAATGATATACACTTATATGTATTATATGGTTGTAAAAGTTATGTATAAATATAATTTTGTTACAAGTTGGTAGATTTCATTTTTATGAACAAGAAGAATGAATAATATATTGCCACTCTTTGCATGTGGTTCATTTCATCAACTATATCTTTAAATCGTAAAGCAAATCTTTTTTATTGCAATTTTGTCCTAGAGTTTATCGTATTCTGAACTTTTACATTACTTTCCATATTGTCAACATTTCTTTCAAAATCAATTTACTATACAAATTGAAATACTAGTTTCAAACGCACAAGTTACTCCAACGATTAATTTATTTTACGAAATACTTTAATATTTGTCGTAAGTGTATAAATCGATCAGAACATTCGCGAATTCAGGGCAATTATGTTTACATAAAACAAAACTACTAAAGTAAATTATTGTATATTTAAATTAATAGTTAGAATTGACTAGAAATATGACTAGATTTCTTTGACTAAAGAAATTCATACTTACTTAAAGGTACATTCCATTCACTAAATAGTCCGCATCATGAGCGTACGGTCCGTGCCTTCTTCCTCGTCTTCGAACCATTCTTAATCGACACGCTATCAAAGTAGCCGTAACAGCTGTTATTATAAGTCCTAAAGCCAAAGATATGACTGCTCCTCTAGGTTTCAAAACCTCGTCCTCATTCGCTTGCTTCAGGTGTTCTGCTACTAAAGAATTTCTTCCATGTTCCCTGCTATGATTCTTGATAACTATAACCTTGTGCTCTGTGAAAGGACAATTATTTAAGTAAAACTTAACAAATCTCTTCTTTTACGAAGTAGTAGTTTTCGGCAGACCTTTTGCTTCCTTTGCTTGAACATGACTATGCTTTGGGCCTTCATTTTTTACTGTATCCTGCTTGTTATTCTGATTAACTTGCTTTTCGTGTACTACTGAATGCTTATCAGCCGGCTGAATGTTCCTCTCAGCATCTTTGCTTTCTTCTGGAACATCCTTTTGTTCGTGTGACGTCTGAAACAGAAATATTATTTAGCTTTTGTACCACGGTAAAGTGTCTATGTAAACTTACATCACATGGAGGCGTCGTTGTAATAACAACATTCTTTTCTACTTCATTTACTTGTTTCGGTTGTGCATTCGGTATCGGTGATGGAGAGGGATAAACCTGATTGCTTGGCCATTGGCCTCTAATCGAGGATGCGAAATGGGGCGCGTACGGATGTCGGACATCTAAATATATTCCCCTAATAGACAGTTAAAATTCATTATTCCGACACTACGAATAATTGCTTGTTTTATTTTGCAATTAAACATCATACCCGTCCATGTCTTTCTCTCCCATAACACCTGACCCCTTATGATTGAAGATATGTGGTTGGTCTTCTAAAAGTCAAATCAATTTCATAGGTGTCCATTTTATTTTTAACACAATCTCTATGAATATTTTTTTACTCACGTTCGTAAGGACTTGAATTGGGCTGTTCACGGAAAGAATTAGCAGAACCATAAAGATCCTTGTTCTGATCATACATGGCTTGATAATCCCATTGGTACCCTGGTACACCAAACCCCTTATGCATTTGTGGTACTTCCATTTGCTGGCCAGGATATAAAAGCGGTTGTTGTGGAATCATCTGATGAGGTAAATTGGGTAGTTCCCAAGGATTAACTTCTGGAACACGCGCGTACAAGGGAGCAAGGGGTTTATGATGATCCACCATTTGCTGATACTTCATAATATCAACCGGCAATGCCAGTGGAGGTGGTTGAGGTCCCTGCATCATAGAAGGAGAAACTGTTGGCTTTTCTGTGTGACATATAAGGTCCGCTGCCTCATCTGATCCATCCGCGCATTGTGGGATTCCATCACAGACATTGTATATTGCTATACATTCCCCAGAGGATCGACATCCGTATTGATTTCTACTACAAGCTAAAATACAATTGAACAAACTATCATTTGTATACTTTACATGATAATGAAAAAATGAAGATTCGTCTTTCCATATACCTGGTTTAATAGGTGGAGGTGTTGTTTGCAATAACTTTGCTGGCAAAGTTGCAATTAATTTTAAGGGAGGTTCCGTAAAGGTATATTCTATAGGTGGTGGGTCTGCTAGTTTTCTATATGAAAGATTACATTTTAATTAATCAAGTATATCGCTACGTATTGCTTAATAAAATGGCAATAAATTACCTGAGAGATTTTAATTCGTGCTCCTGTTGGGAAATTCTAATCTCCTCCTCCCGTTGCGAATTACTTTGTGTGTTATAATTGGTACGCACTGCGCTACTGTAATTAGTATGATTGGTGAATTTACATTTGAAATCGTGCAGTGGGCCGCATTGAAAAAGATAACAGCTCCCAGGTTTCTGTAGGATGCACAAAAATTGTGTTTAGGGAATGTAAGAAATATAATCGGATAAAGTTGTGTCTGCTATAGCGTTTATTTGAATAAAAACAAAAAATACGTGTACCTTCTCTTCAAAAATAAACACGTCACAACTTTCTGTATCACAGCAGAATTTCAAGCATTCCTCCCTTGAATTAACATCGACTTCTTTCAAATACTTAGCACCCATATCCCTGGACTCCTGCGTTCGGATGATTTTATCCTCGTGAATCTTGAAGCTGTCGAGGCACGTTTGATAATTGTTTCTGGGACCGACACGTTTCTCATTCTTCTTCGTTAACGTCTCTCCGGATACGTAGTATAAGATCGTAGAAAAATGAAAAAACACTTGCAAAGTTTTTTGAAGTATCATCTTCCGAGCATTTAGAAGCAAGAAAAACGCGCATGCTTTTTGGCCTTTCCAAGTTTGATCAATAACTTCCCTACTTATCTGATTAAACTGGCCAACTATTCATCGAAGGGTAACGTCGATGATATTATTATTTTTAATGCGGAGGGAAATATCGGGAACATGTATAATAAATAATTGATACATGCACAATAGATTCCAAACGAGACTATTTTTTTTTAAAAAGCTAAATTCTATTCGCATTTTATTGATCGTTGAGGGAGAAAAATGAAAACATAATAATTGCACAAGAAATTAGTCAATCGTATTTATTTCTTATATTCATTCGTTTAAATTAAATTAACAAAAGTAAATTGATGACTCCTGCAATATCGATAATAACCATAGTAGTGCACAATAGGTGCAAGGAAAATAATGCAGATGTCGCTATTATGCGCGTTTGATGAATGCATTTTTGAATTTGTGCGCGTGTAATTGCAACGGGCCGCAACTTCGTTACTGTTAACTCTAATAATTAATTCGTGTAACGGAAAATCATAAATTGAATCATTTCTGCAAGTGATACGAGTACAAATGTGCAATAATTTGATTACTTGTGTAGGTAAATATAAAGAAAAATTGCTTAAAAGTATGACCGAAGGACGCGTGCATGGGTCATAGAACAGTCGGCATGCTTGGTAAGTTTCATAGTTTATTATTTCTCTAATATGTCAACTAGAATTTCTGCATACACTTCTGTAGCCTAAGTACAATAACAGAAAATAATCTATCGGTTCGTACAATTCTTACTCATATCAATTAAACTTCTTACCCTTAATTATGGAATGATTGATGTTTAGATATGTAACATTTTTATGCGGTAATTTCGGAACAATTCAGCGATCTGTCGATTGTGATTTAAACTTATATTTCCAATTAAACTACCACAAAATCTTACTGAGAGATCCATACAACTTTTCAATGTTAAAATTGAAACTGGATTATTAAAAACTAGAAAAGACTAATTAAAACTAGAAAAAAAATGCTACAGATCTAAACACGCTTACAACTTAGTGTATGTCACACAATTATTCTATGTTAATCAAACACTGTGTATAAAACTAGCAGAACTGTATAAATCATTCGGTTTGATTTAGAGATTGCACAGCTTAGCAACCATTTCAAAAATTCGAAAATTCTTTTTATTGGGACGTTTGGTTGTAAATGTTGTAAAAATATATGGTCGCAGCCCTACGTTGCTATACAGATCTGCCTCAGTTCAATGGTGCTATTACTCGACTTGTATCTAAAGTACATTATCTTGATTTAAATATTCAAAGATATAAAAAAATTGCAATCATAAAGATTTTTTACATGATTCCTTCAAAAGAAGATGGATAAATTCATTAATAGACAGATGCTTGTATAGACTCGTGTTTGTAGTTAATTTAGAATATACAAATCGATTCACCACTTGCACAGATAAAAATTCGTGATTTTAAAACTAAGTAGTAATAATGCTATACAGCAGAATCAAAAACGGTTTCCTTTTTTAACATTATTTCCTACAATCTTTGAATCAGTGCAATCTTATATTAGTTTACATTAATGGAAGTCAACAATCGATTCTTTTCCCTAAAAATTCTCTGTATCCTCGGGTCTTTCAAATATCTGCAATGACTATTGTATCCGATGATGAGATGATATATTTTCTTTTTGTTTTAATTTTCTGTGCACGGATATCCAAGACACTAGAAAAGATTCTTATCATGTCACCAAACAGATAAAATTTCTTGTCATCACATAGTCACTCGTATTTATATAGAAAAGTTAAAATTATTTTCCTCTATACGGTGTATGCGTGATGTAAGTTCATATTATGTCGAAACGTGTATAAGCAGTATTATGCACTTTTGCATTTCGGATGTCTATGAATTTCTTAAAATTTAGGCACATAGAACACACAACGATATCATAAAATATTTGCATAACAGCACTTCAACCATAAGAGCGTATTTAGTCTAGCTCACGTAGTACTCGCGTTTATCATTTAAATTTAAATTCCATACTTTTTCGCTCACTAAGTGATGCCACATTCTCAATGTTCTCATAACTGCAGCATGTGTTATGCGCATATTGTACAAGAATATTAGAAATATATAGTTTCATTTATTTTAGATAACATGTATAACACGATACGACAAATACTGTTAGGTGTATTTTAAGGCACTCGTGCGAATAAAATATGAAACAGTTTAAAAACAAGCTTATGAAACAAAACATTAAGTGGAATAACATTCGAAATATATATATATATATATCTTTTCTATTTGGTTCAATTCAATAATAAAACTAGATCCTTCAATAAAATGACTTTTTACTGCATTTTCTCGTGCTTCGGAATGCAAACCAGAAAAAACGAGAAATTGTAAAACAATTGTTTAATATAGTCTATCAACCCTGTATTAGTTTAACACCGCTTTTTTTAGCCTCTTAACAAGAAATATATTGATTTCATCCCTTTTGTATAGCTAGGAACTCGTGCTTTAAAAGTCTTCCCACTCCCGATACGTGTATATCGATATAATAATAAGAAAAAACATTCTTAAAATTTTAAACAATTAAAAATCTTTGTAATACGTACAAACAATAACTTGTTTAGGTACGTTTAAATAGTTTGAAACGTACGTAAACATGAGAGGGGTGTGAACGGGCATCATCGTTAGACAATTTGTAAATCCTAGCTTTGAACTATGAGATGTTTCTACAGAACGAATTACGAACAACATATTTGTACTACTCCCCGGAAATAAATAGATAGAATTATTTGGAATCATAGCCATTAAAGTAATAAATTAAAAGGTTTCATAACAAAGATAAATCGAATGGACCATTTAGTTTTGTACACCCCATAATTCATTCTATTTCGTAGCATAATAGACATCTTTTTACTTCGCTTACCCCTGCTTCAAATATATAATTTCATACAAATATATAACTGTATACATATAACTGTAGGTCTATTTAACGTTGCAAGAGTACATATTATTTCTTTAAACAAGAATAATAAATATTGATATACGTGTATCTAGATATACGTATGTACATATACATACATATCTGTATATGCATATGATTTTTATACAGTGTATATATGTATAAGTCTTTTCACAATATAAATAGAGATTTATAACGAGCACGTTCACATAATGTATTACTCATTTTATATTCATTTGTACAAATAAAAGGCTGCATATAGTCTTTCGAAAACTATAAATAATCTAACACACGTGTACTCGTCTTTTTTTTTTCTTTTGCTAGAATCTTTGGCTAAGTACCTAACTACTTACAATAATTATTTTTCTTTCACCCAAGTAACTTTTAACAATTAACGTCGATGAACAGTGCTCTTTCGCACGGTTCATGGATGTTAATTAATAACTTTTTATGTAATTACGCAAGTGTAATATTATTACAAACGGTAATAATCGTAATGAACATGTACAATTGATTGAGATTACAAGTGACACAAAAATGCGTTTTGTGTCTATAATTATTATAGTACTTTTCTTTAGAGGTACTCACATTATTTGTTCCGCTATTGGTAATCACAGGAAACGTGTCGGACGCCGCCAAAGCAAACTTGTGTCTCGTTATTATCATTCCTTCGTTTTAAGATCGTGTTGCGTAAACTCGACACATTTTGCGACATCCTAAAAAAAAGTACAATCGGTCAGATGAGCTTATAATGGAAATTTGCAAAGCAAGCGAATACGTTGTCCCTATACCTGAACAGCAATTTGCAACGGTGTTAATTCTCCTATGGAGCAATCGCTGCGAATCACATTTGCAGGCAAAAGTCTTGGACAGGGCTTGCCAGTGAATAAAATGAAAAGCGCGTGAATGCTTTTCCGCTGGGTCAGTTCCATGTAACGATGTTGATATCCGGCTAAATGACGACGGTGTCTTGAAGTTGTGGGAAACCATCTTTCGCATAAATTGCAGTATCTCTTATGTCTTATTGTTGCCTGCGACAAGCGAAATCAAAATCATTATTAGTGCTGTATAGTTCGAAGGAAAAAAAAAGATTTGCTTCAATCAGCAAATGCGTTTACCTTCTCATGATAAGCTAATTGCGTAATAATATCAGCAATCGTCATCTCACAGTCTTTATAGGAATGTTTCTTATTCTCCTCCACATCCTCAGTGTGACTTATCACTTTACCCTCTGTCATCTTCGCATCCTCAGCCAGTTGCTCAGCCTCTTCTTGATTCGTAATAACAGGCGGAGATCTGGAACTATCTCTATCCGAACTGGAATCGAAATTCAAAGTAAACTCTGGTACTAATAAGGGCATACTGTCTTCCTTCGTTTTCGCTTCACTAGATGTGTCCCTTCGAACGTGATCAGTGTTATTTGTTTTTTCTTTTGGCTTCTCTTCCCGCGACTCTTCGCTGCTATTCTTAGTGGGCAGATTAAAATTATTAGCCCCCGTATTGGTGGATGCTTGACCAAATTTCTTAGACGCCTTCAAAGAAATCGTAGTCTGCTCAGGTACGCTGCTTTCTCCAAACTTAGAAGCTGTAGGATACGATTCTATGGAATTCAAACATTTTTTATCATTCTCATTACCAGAGTTTAATATTTCAGAACTACCAAGAGATTTTCCAAGATCCGTGAAACTGAAACTGAAACCCTGTTTCTTCTCCGCCACTGTCCTGGGTTTCAGTATCCTTTTATCCTCGTCCCCATTTTCTGATCGTGCGAGGCACTTCTTCAATGCTTCCTTAGCAGCCAAAACTTCTTTAACTAATAAATCGTTGCAATAATAATAATCATCGTTCGATCTTTTCCCTGAACTGTGCGATCGTTGTTTCTCCAGAGAACCGTATTTGCCCTGGTCGAATTTATTCCGTGAAGAACATTGAAATCCACTGAAATATCTCTCCGTCGATTCTTCATTGTTGTACTTATTTTTGGAATGCGATGCATGATTACTAATCTTCGATGTAACCATACTGGAATGCATATTATTGTTATCGATTAACTCCAATTCCAATTCTAATTGAGTGGGAATAGCATCATCGGTATTTGTCCTGCTATTGTTCTCAAATTCAGAATTTTTTGCCTCATCGTCGCTGCTATCCGGTGAAGCTGGTAAGATCTCTATAGTAGTCTGACTTTCGTCCGAGGAATCAACCTTAATTATCGAATTATCGTTATTATCATAATTACGTGAGCGAGAGGTACAGTCCTGGAACTTGTCCTCTGGAACAGGTGTCCCATCGACAGGTGGGTCCTTGGTCCCACAAAGTGAATATTCTCTCTTCACAACCATAGAATTATTTTCCTCGTTTAACAAGATATCTCTGAAGGAATGTTTAGTCATTTCATTCTCACTTTCATCGTTCTGATTAAAAAGCTTATCCTGAGAGAATAGCTTCCTTCTGACCTTCTTTAAATTTTTCATCTCGCTATTAGCTAAATTATCATCAAACTCGATACTCGACTTTGTTTCCATTTTCATGTGGTCGGTATCCGATAGTCTTCTTTGTTTGCATTTGAGAGGAGACAAACTGGACGCTGAACTGGACCTACATAACTTTACCATGCCCTCCTGATTGGAATCATCATTTATTGTATTCTTCATACGGACAGCAGAATCGATGAAATCTTTTAACGCGATCTTCGACTGCTTTAGATCTTTCACCATGTAATCCAGAAGCTGCAGTCTTTGGAGCTTCACTTTTGGTTGCCATTTCGAGGTTTCCGCGACTGAGGATTTTTTCTTCTTACTTATCTCGCATTTAAATTCTGCGCCTATTTGAGTTCTTTTTATTATTACCTTAGGAACTTTCTCATTGATACACTGAGGGAATTTTTTCCTTAATTCATCGTTAATTCCCGTGAAACTTTTCGATTCTTCTTCATTCATTTTTCTGGTTTTCTTCGTAGATAGTTTAGAATTATTTAAATCTTTGCCTCTGCTCCTATCTGGCGAGGACGATCTACTTTCATCCCTTCTTCTCAATTTTAATTTTGGTACCCTCTCGACTTCCGCGTCACCGTTTGACGATTCTTGAAAATCCTTCTCTTCTTCCTCGGATTCTGATGTCTCTACACCCGAACTATCCCCCATTTTCAATCTATTTTCTTGCATCTTAGATTTCTTATGTTTCACCTTGGGAACATTCCTTGCGGCCTTTCGTTTTAAATATAACTTCAAATCTTTCGAAGATATATCCTCCAATTTTATTTTCACCTTTGGTACTCTATTCTCGTAGTTATTGTACTTCAAAGTATACGACTCGGAATCACTGTTATCCGCATCTAAGCTCTCATCGTTTTGCTCCGATAGAAGGGATTTATTCTTTTCTAGAATTTCGACTGTTGGCGTGGCCGAACGAGATCTGTTCTTCATGATGATCACTTTTGGTATTTTTGGACGCACTTCTGAGAAAAATTGTGCATCGTATCTATTCTCCGAAGAGTTTATGCAATCCATTGAACCCTCTGAAGTTGAATTCATTGCATCAGTTTTCTTTATAACTAATTTAGGGATTGCTTTCATGCCCGTATTGGCGTTCGCTGAAAGACTTGTGCTTTTGCAAGGAGCTTCTTCAAGAGAATCATCTTGTTTTTCATTTCCCTCTTCTTCTTCCTCTTCCATTTCATTTTTACTGGCTTCTGGATCATCAGTTGGAGAATCTTTAACGCTACAATACACATTCAGAACAGGCATTTCTTTTTCTACCGAAGAATCTCGGCTGGGATTCGTTTCTTCTTGGTCAGAGATGCTTGGCAGTTCATCTGTGCCATTTTTCTTTTCCGAATTGTCCGTTATTAATTCTGATTCAATTTCAGATATGACTTCATTTTTATCAACATTATCATTTTCATCATTTGGAGTTTCATCTTTCGAAAAGCCAGGAAAGGGAACTTCCTCGGCACTTACATCGTCGTCTACTTCATCAGAACATACCTTCGTATTTTCTTCCTTCTCAGTCGTCTCGATTAAAACTCGCTCTGAATCATTTGTTTGATCAATTCCTTCATCTGTCGACGCTGGCTGAGATTTAAGTTCTTCTGAGAACTTTTTTGGAGAAGCTTCATCTATTAAACGTCTATCGTTTTGATGTTCCAGAATTTTAATATATTCCCCTTTTTCTTCTTCCGTATTTTCCTCATGATTTTTGCCAATTGAAATCTCAACCTTCTCGTTCAAATGTTCTTTACGATCCAACATTTTTTCTGCAGTTAAATCGATGGTCTTCTGGAGTTCTTCAACCACTACAGCAGATATTTCTGGCTCCAAAGATTCCTGTAAAATCTGTACAATATTATTATCTAAATCTTCCCGAGATTCTGTAATTTCCATTATATTATCAGCTTCAGCTTCAGGCTCTGGCTCTTTAATAATTTCTAAATTTTTACTCGTTTCTGCCTCCTGCGTGATACCTTTGAAATCATTCTCGATAATCTCGAAAGAAGTTTGACTATCAGAAACATTAGTGCTATTTTCCTCTTCTTTTTCTTTTACTATTTCTGCTGCATTCGAACGACTCGATACATTTTCTATTTCATCCACGTGAATATTTTCCATTAATAAAGGTTCCTCGTTGAGCAAATCCGAGTCTAATATTTTATCTGTAGTATTTGCACTCCCAGTTTCATTTTCCGCAACAATCGTATCGTCTACTTTGTCCACAACCAGATTTATACATTCATTATTTTCAATTTCATCTATCTTAGGATTTTCTGGAATGATTTTTGAATTATCGAGCGTCAAAGATTCTCCGATACTGCGTTCAGAATCTTCCTTTTCATCGTTCGCTTGAACAGCATTTAACTGTAGATTAGAATCGATAGGATCTTTACAATAATTATCACATTTTTCACGATCCTCGTAGTCTTTATTAATTTCAACGATTTCTGAGTGAAACTGCTTTGTCCCCTCCAAATTAACATCCTTATCTTTGTTCAAATGAATCTCAGCTACTTCATCGACCTTGTTCTTTTGTACCAAGTCCAGTTCGTCAATAGCAATTTCATTTCTATCCAATTTAGAGGCAGTTTTATTCTCAAGAATTTGACCCACTTCGGGGGCTCGAGTTTTACTTCGATCCACGATTTCATCGTCAGTATCTCTGCTGCTGTACATCGTATCCACCTTATTACAATGATGAGACCAAACGGCATTATTATTCCTAACGCTGTGAACGTAATCTTTATATTTAAAATGACTCTTGCCACAAAACTCGCCAGAATAATTCTTCTTCCTTTCGTATAAATACTTAGTGTCCTTGTACTCGTTCTTCCTCCTTTCGCAGAGACCGTGATGCCTTTTCTTTTTGTATAATTTACGAAACTTCGAGCTGTAGTAGCTGGTCCAAGTGTCCGTAGTATGAGATGTCCTCCCAGAGGAACAACTCTCCCGTTTCCGTGTCTCCAACAATAACTCGTGATAAGTGAACCTACGATTAGGACTGTAGCATATCTTTCCGTCTTTGGTAGTGTATACAGGAACTGTGTGCAGACTCTCCAGCTTATCTATACTCGAGAAAATCGGATTCACGTATCCGCTGCTACTTTGGAACGTCTCGCAGTCTTCGAACATATCTATCTTTGGCTTCTTCCATTTACCAGCATGCCCATCCTTCTCCGAATCATCGTCGACTCGTTGCCTCCTCTCCGGATTCGGTACAGAATTTCTCTCGCACTCCAATTTCTCAAAATCGAAGTCCAAACTCCGGAGACTCATTAATGATTTTGTACTCAGCTCGACGAGGTTACTCTTCGGCAGTTTCTTCGAAGTTTTTGCATGGGACACGCTGGCCACATCCTCCACGTTCACGCTCGCGCTACTTTCTTTCTGCATTGATTTATCCGCCCTGTCGGCCTTAATTTTATTATTTGCATCGACTATGGCAGTATTAGATATTGCACTCTTCGACTTGATCGTATCCACGTGATCAGTGGAAAAATTAGTAGTCTCGTTCATCTCCGCTTTACCCGTGTCCTTAGAGGACACGTTGCTACGGGACGATTTGTTGCACGCATCTTTGGGATTATTAGGACTCGTTTCTTCGTTCAATTCCAACGAAGACATACCACTTTCTTTGAGCGTGGCACTCTGATTTGTTTCCGCATGATTGTTAGCGGCATGGTCCGCTGCTACGTTTGACTTCTCATTTAACTTTAGATTGCCCTCTGTATCTTTGCAATACAATCTACGTTGACCGTCCAACGTATTCGAATAAGAAAGAGATTCCTCTATCTCGTACAGGCTACGGTCGTCGTATACCAATCTTTTATTCTGCTCCTGTCCCTTCGAAGCCCTTTCCGTGCAGGACACGTTGATTTCTATCTTGATTCCTTCCTTGTGCTCTTGTCCTTTGTCTCCAAGAATCAATTCCTTCGCAACGTCACCCTCTTTGATCATCAAATTCAAGTTCGCCACTTGAATTCCGAAGTCAGCGTTCTTTGGCAAAGCTTTCGAACACGAGTGGCCCCTTGTACTCTCCTCTGTTTCCGGGTTCTCCGGATTTACAGAGGATACAGAGGTCTGCTCCAGGCAGACTTTGTGCCCCGCTAATAAATCGCTACCCTGTTTAATCTGCAAACATTCCAGCTTGTTTCTATGATGAAGCGAGTTATCCTTCGTCTTCTGCAACTCTTCCTCCACGGGTTTAATAGAATGGCTCTTAGATTTAGCTCCGTTATTCTGCATTTTTTCTTTCTTCTTCCGGTACTCTTTCAGCAAGCGTATCTCCTCCGCGGTGTATCTTACGTCCCCGTCTACGGTCTTCAGATCTTTCTGCAACAGCCTAATAGTCTGCGAGTGAATGTTCTCCTGTAAATTGGAGACCGCCTTGCCGGAAATCTGTTTTCTTGTTTCTGATTCTTCGAAGGACTCTTTGGCATTGGTACAGTTCATTCTGGACGAGTCTGTGGTGCCCTGTGATCTCTTATCGCTTAAATTAACGTTATCCTTTATCACAGCTGCGGAATAGTGTTTGTATTGAGAAGTCGTATGGCACGCAGAATGCTCTCCGCCCTGGGACGAGCCAGCCTCGGAACTCTTTGCTTGTCTCGAATGATCTGTATCCCTTTTCCGGGCTAAGTATTTGTCTATGCATTTCTCCTCCCAAGTCGTACCTTCCTTTATTCTTTTCCTAACATTTATATCGATTTCAGACTTGGCACTGCTCGATACAGTTGAAGTTTTCCTTCTCTTTCTTCTAAATAGCTCTCTGTCATTTTTCGAATTATGGGATTCATCGTCAGAGTCTGTTGGAGTGGTAGATACGTTAGAACACACGCTTTTTCGTCTGACTTCGTGTACAGAATTAAGAGATCTGTGCTGCAAATTCCTTTCACCTTCCACTTCCTCCTGTCGACTGTCCAATTCGAACTGCATAGATGCTAGACTAGCGTCGGTCTCCTTACTATCCACCGAGAACACTTTCCTCCTCGCTGCATTGGTCCCCAGGTTTTTCACCTGTTTAATTTTAGGCATTTCAGTAGATTTCGCCTTCGAAACGTTAGGAAAATCAAAATTACTTACACATACCCCTTGTTCGTGGCTACTGTGAGTCTCGTTGCTTTTGTAACGATTATCCTTCTGGAATTCCAGCCCCAAATTGTCCAGAGGTCTGTTCTTCGCCTTCTCATCGCTGTTCAACTGCATAAAACTAATTACCGGACTATTCTGCATCACTTCGATTGGATTCGTAGATATTGTCAAGTCCTCCATGTTCTGCGAGGATTCTTCAGTGTCCGAATGAATGGGAGTGTTCAGCGTGGTAGATATCGGTGTACATTCCGAGGTGGGCAAGTCTGGTAAACTAATATCGTCAGGATTATGTGATTCCTCGAAACTATGCTGCTTTTTCAATCCTATATTGTCAGCAGCATCCAAGTTACTTTTCCCAGTTTCTGTTAAACTTGTGGTTGCCTGAATTGTTTGGGAAATACTGGGAACTTCCATATTATTGGTCTTACTTGCATCATCCAAAGGTGTACCGTAATGAGCAGGCATTACACGAGTCTCATCCTTTTCCTGCGGTTCTGTACTCTCAAGGGACATACCCACTGTCTCGTTGCCACTCGTTTCTCTGAAATACGATATCGTCTTCTGCTTCTCTAAAGTCTGTATAAGATGATCATTGCCTGTCCCTAATATGTTGCCTATTTCCAAATTATCCACGATGTGAATCGTTGGTATTTCATCCGGCCCATTGCTGATGCAGTGTATGATGCTTCCAGGTTTCACCACGCCTTCTCCGATAGTTCGTTTGGAGGTTTTTGCAAGCTCAACATTGTCCGGCGAAGAGTAGGATATTGTTAGACAATCCTCGGCAGCTGTTATATCCGCCTCTTCCTGTTTTTCACTCTCCAAAATTTCGCTCGAGCAGAAACCAGGTCTTCTCATTACTTCTGCGGTTGGCGACGTCTTAGACGGGAGGTCCACGTTCTCGTAACTCACCACAACGACAGGAGTTGTTTGACTAAGAGCAGAATCTGGTAAATTCGTCGCTGTTTCCTCCTCATCGTCCGTTTCATCCCAATTAGCCAGAAACTGCCTTACGTCGAGATCTGGTTTATCGGCGAATTCCTTTGAAGCTTTCTGCTGCATTAACGTTTCGTTGCAGGTACCTGTACTCAGTGTATCGAAATTATGACCATCGCTGGTTTGTACTTTCAGTTGATTTTGATTGAAGTCCTTGTGCATCGAGAATTGGTTCTGCTTTGGGAATGTCTCCGCACGAGAGGAAGGAACATGCTCGTTTTGTTGCTGATTCATTAGTTGCTCTGGTCGCTGAGATTGATGGCATTTCTCGTTACCCATAGCTTGGTCCTTGTTCTGTTTGTCCATGCCTTCAACAGTTTGCTCCATGTTCGGGGCATGCTGCAACTTTGGAAAACCATCCGATAGATAAGTGGAATTTATCAGCATTCCATTCTGATCGAATTGCAAATTAATCGGCGGTACTCCTCCAGTATTTACTGGCGTCGGAACTCGCGGGGCTTGCTGCATTGGATTTTGGTAGCCAGATGTTTGCTGTAACTTTAAGACTTCTCTGTATCTGAGTACGCATTCTTTGTATTTCTGATGCGTCTGATAGCCAGGTATCCTACTCAGTTCCCTAAGGTGATTTTCTATCGAAAACCTTTGCATTTGGAGTTTGTGTTGATACATTTGATGCTGCGGAGAAGAGTTGTGCATGAAAGAGCTCTGCATTTTGTTCACCATTGCATTATTATCTGTAGTTTCTTGAACTTCGTGAGATATTTCGGAAGGAATGTTCCTCGGGAATTGTGAGTTAAAATATAGGTTCTGTGGTGACGATGCCATACTTGTATTCACGTTTAAAGTAGGCACTCCTTTGGGCATCATGTTCCCATTTTGGTATTGAAATTGCTTATTACCGTATTTCTGTTGAACAAGGAAATTCGGTTCTTGGTGCTTCAGCATGGCTGGATTACTCGCCATATTCATATTACTCGTTTTCGTGTGTTCTTTCGTTGAATAAGGATATTTCTGATGCTCCGAATTATAATTGTAGCTCTGCATAGGATAGTTGGGATACATTCCCGAGGATGTCGAGTAGTTTCTATGCGTCAGATGATCATTGTGGTATTTATAATCAGCAAAGTTTCTTCTATGATCTACACTGGATGCATTTGCTAATGCAGAACCCATTACCTCTTTGCCTTCTAAATTATCCTTTCCGAAATTACAATTATTTCCATAATGCCTATTATCTATCTGATAGCCAGATGTGTGCATATTATCCCTGTACGTAGCGTTATTTTGATATGATCCATATTTACCCCACTGTTGGTAATTAATATTAGGATCCGAATTACAACAGAGACCTTTGCAAGGAATAAACGAAGAAGGTGGTGCAGGTTTCCCTGGTGGTACCACAGAATTTCTATTAGTGTTTCGTGGTCCCATATTTCCAGCCCCAGGGCCTGGCCCGGGTCCTGGAATAGGTCCATGCCTGGGACCCAATCCAAACATAGATCCAGGACCAGTTCCATTTCCAGAATTATTTCCGATACCTGATCTGGTATTGGTTCTAGGACCGGTATCAGGACCAGGTCCGGACCCAGGGCCAGATGATGCACTTAAATTGTATCCTGGTCCACTCAGGTGACCTATTTGTCCATTGAAAGACCCTTGGTTACTTCTGTATCCCATTTCATCGTTTATAGCTCCAACTGTGGTGTTCCTAGGATTCACAGAAGTATTTACATTATCTAGCATAGGATTTCTTGTGTTTGGCGAACCATAATGGCCGATGCAGTTCTGCATTTGCACCATAGATGCAAGCGGGCTGTTGTTTGGAATGTTTGGTCCACTTGTGACATTGCTGAAGGATTGATAATTTCTCGGGTTATAGTTGGCATCGTTCTGATGCTTACTGAGACCCTCTGCATTCAGACCAACTGCATTCAATGCTGGTGGATTAACACCAGAGATGAATCCCAAGTGACCAGAATTCACATTCTGCGTAGCTGGTGTGACTTCGTTTCCTTGCGAGGCATTATATTGATGCCAGTCTGGCATACTCCCACCGTAGTTCATTGTACATTGTTTTACTGCAAGTTTGGAGTAATTATCTCATGTCCCCTATCTCCCAAAAATGCTTAGAGGCAGGAGCAGAACCTGTGAAGATAAAATTCAATAATCTCTAAACAATTTTATGACAATACGAATTTAATAATTTTTCAACATTCGCATTTCTCTGGTGTTTTATACTGTCAGTTACCTTGTTATTAAAGAATTAAAAGAATTAAGAGTTAAAGAAAAATGTTTCGTCTTTTTTGCTCCAGTTCTACACATGTTCACCAGTATGTCAAAACACTTGCCACACATTGATACAATAATTTTCTTCAATTTTATTTGACATCGAGCTTAACAGTATTGATAAAAAAATACGCGGCGCGTACAATGGAAAGAAAAACGAATTTTGTTCGAAATATAACAAGTATTTGTCCTTTGCTCCGATACCCCGAATTATGCAAAGGTGTTCCGCTCAGACCCGAGTACCACTTGCCAATGACAGACGTTATCGCGCAACGAATCTACGTTAAAAATGAATTCTCTTCTTTTATCAAAAGCATAATTACGATTTCTCGTTAAATGAGCCGATCGAAGTCAGGGGGTTTCCGCACGGCCCGTCTGTCATCATAAATGCACCTCGGTAAACGGACCTTGAAGGTGCAAAGGTTGACAAGGTTCACATATTTTAAAGGAAAAGTTCCGCTCATATTCGATTTCGGCGGTCCCCGAACGAAAATTCGAACGGTCTTGATTAGCCGCCATCGTGAGCTACTGGATTTCTAATGTTTTAATTTATCCATCCTATGGAAATGCAGAAAAATGCGACGAAATTCTTACCTGCACGTTAACATAATTCACAATACACACGCCATATTGGACACGACTGCTAGACAGATATCACGCGTCTTCTGGAACCAGGTAGTTTCGCCGCGTTCCATTCTAATCGTTACCGTTCTATCATATCGACCAAACTTTCTGCGTTTCTGTAAACTACACACACTGAACACGTTCCAAAGGTGTGTTTTCACGTTACCGAAATAATATTGGAACGACGTCAGTTTTCATTTTGCATATTCGATGCGTTTCCAGGCATTTAATCGCCCCGCAACGATGATTATTTTTCACGGGTTCGCATGCGAGTGTCAACGGGTAATAATACGCGCGAATGCGGAATGAACATTCCTACGTGTTATTCGAACGGTACGTTGGATGAAACGGGAAAAGAATTAATTATGAGGAAATTAATATTTGCCTGCGCCGCAATGCACTCTGCAATGAAATATTAACGCGCGAAGCATTATTGTTATCGTTGTAAATGCTGTCGTGTATCTAATTGTATACGCATGCGGCAGATTATCAAACATCTTCGTTTGTCATTCTATAGTCTTGTAGAATATTCGATTTGATCGAGCGAAAGATAGAGTTTAGCGTCACGATTGATCAATATGTTATACGCGAGTAGAGTGTCGATTTAAAATTTTTCACCGCGAAAGAATTTTATTGCAGTCGTCCAAAAGAGTTGCATAACGTGATAAAACATTTTTATCTACGAGCGCAAACTTTTCCTGTTTCTTCGTTACGCAATTCGCGTAAAAGGAACGCGATTGCAACGGTTTTCCAAAATTATTGCTGGCGTGTAAAAGAATATTAATTACTTATTACCCTGTACGATGGTAATAGTGTATAAGAGTTGTTTAAACTCATTCTACACGTTATATGAGTACGTATAAAATTGCGATAGAAGTAAGTCTAATTGAAATCAAAATGAGTGTCGGTAAATTCGAAATTTGTTTTCGGACAAATGAAAACCCGTCCGAATGAAATTACTGTGGTAGCGGAAAACATTCGAGTGCTCCGAAGTTGGCTGCACTGGCGCCGGCCATACATGTGTATGTCGGTACGTTCATACGTACTGTTCCGTAGCTTTGTTTTCTATCGTAATTTCTCGTCTGTAAAATAAACGAGAACGTTGTCATGCCGTTACAAGTTCACGACGTTCAGGTAATGTTTTAGAACTACATACAACGATTATTTGTGTAAATAGAAGATTTCGTAGAATTCAGACTCACAACGAATTCAAATGTTGCTCGTTTTTATCTCATGTATTTCCTCTGCACCTTAATTTTTACGTTTCGTGACAGTTTTTCGTTCATTTTATCGCCCAGGCGTTTCTCGTTTTTTCTCTGTGCGTCAAATAATAGAAAATATACATCTTATTGCGCGAAACGTAATTTAGTGTCTGAAGGTGATGTTTTGTGTGAGTAGCAAAATGTTGTGGAGCCCATGCAAGTCGATGCTCCGGCAGAAGACAATGACAATGCAGAGGAAGAGCCATATATCGTGGAAAATCCAACCTTGGTAAGTATAATATTTATATAAATTTATGCTATGAATGTAATATTAAATACATTCAATATCTTCCTAGGATTTGGAAGTCTACGCAAACAGTTATACAGGCCTTGCCAAATTATATAGGCTCATATACATAGCTGACCATTGTCCGATGCTAAGGATAGAAGCATTAAAGATGGCTATATCCTATGTGATGACAACGTACAATGTTTCCCTTTATGTGATATTACATAAAAAATTAGTACAAGCAGTGGGCACACCTGGGCTCCCGGATATTGCTGCCCAGTCGACGTCTCAAGACATGCTAAAACTGGACCAGGCCTGGGTTGAATCCCGCTCCAAGAAAGCTGCCCTGAAGCTAGAAAAATTCGATACCGATCTGAAAAATTATAGAAGCAATTCAATCAAAGAAAGTATCAGAAGAGGTCATGACGACTTAGGAGATCATTATCTAGACTGTGGAGACCTTGTCCATGCCTTAAAGTGTTACTCCAGGGCGAGAGATTATTGTACCAGTGGGAAACATGTTGTTAATATGTGTTTAAATGTAATTAAAGTATCCGTCTACTTGCAAAATTGGGCCCACGTTCTGAGCTATGTAACAAAGGCAGAGAGTACACCAGACTTCTCCGACGTTCACGGTAAAGACAACAGTCAAGCAATAGTTACAAAATTAAAGATCGCGGCTGGCCTGGCGGAACTAGCAACGAGAAAATATAAAATGGCTGCGAGACACTTTTTACAAGCATCGTTGGATCATTGCGATTGCCCAGAACTACTATCGCCTGGAAATGTTGCTCTGTATGGCGGGCTCTGCGCCTTGGCTACATTCGACAGGCATGAATTGCAGAAACAAGTCATATTCAGCAGTTCGTTCAAATTGTTCTTGGAATTGGAACCACAACTGAGAGATATCATCTTCAAATTTTACGAATCGAAATACGCGTCGTGTTTGAAATTATTAGATGAGATAAAGGACAATATACTCTTGGACATGTACATAGCTCCGCACGTTAATGTATTATACACGCAAATCAGAAACAGAGCTTTAATACAGTATTTCAGTCCGTATTTGAGTGCAGACATGAGACGTATGGCGACTGCATTTAACAGGACGGTCTCTGAGCTCGAAGATGAACTGATGCAATTAATTCTCGAGGGCCAAATACAAGCTCGAATAGATTCTCATAACAAAGTAATTACTCTACTAGTACCATTCATTAATTTTTATATAATGAGTCACTACTTTTTTCTAATACATTAATGTTTCGTGATATATCTCTAGATTTTGTACGCAAAAGATGTCGATCAACGTAGCACGACATTCGAAAAATCAATGAGCGTTGGAAAGGAATATCAAAGACGGACGCGTATGTTGATTCTGAGGGCTGCAATGCTGAAACAGCAGATTCAAGTTAAGGTAATAATACTACTTGTTGCTTTGTATACTTGATAATAATGATATCTAAAGAGAAATTCTCTTAACAATTCTACAGAGTCCGCAACGCGATAGCACCCAAGGGGGAGAGATGTCGGTCACCTGGAAGCAATAGTGCAGTGGTAAGAAATTGAACTGTGACTTGTGCTAACCTTTTGGTTTTGATAAATATGTTTATGCAGATGAACTGCCGTGGTCAGTAAGATACGAAAAAGTACTTCAATACCTTATTGGGCATGTTATTAATATATTTCAGATGCTGATAATGAATTTGACTTTCGATAAACATTATGCAATAGCGTGTATATAATACATTATGTTATAAGTGAAAAGCTAGTATTTTCAAAAAAAAAAGCTGTGCTAATTACACGTATGAGCAAATGTTTGATAACATATGATGTACGCTAGCAACTTTATTATCAAATAAATACACGAATACTTTTTTTCATGCATGAGCATAAAATTCTATCCCATGCAGTAATTCGTGATCGTTTATAATAATAATAATAGCACAAACTAGTAATATAAAAGAGTAATTTTTACGCAATCTCACTATACATATATTAAATATAGTTTATTCACAATATTATAAACAGTACACAACAATTGTTATACATTACTTTTTTTTACATATTCTATCACACCATGGCAAGAAGTTTGTACATTTTGCATACACCATGTAATGTTCATACTTCTGATAACTTTTTCTATGCTTTAAGAAAGTATAAGGTGATATTATAGAAATTAGTAGCTTAATATTAGTTACAATTAACAAGAAAGATATACGTGCCATAGAAATACATTTTTGCTATCAGTTTTGTGTTAGTGTTAGCTTATTTATCGTTGGATTGCACAATGTCTATGACATTATTTTGCAAATTACTTGAATTCAGTATTCGTATCAATTTTTATTCAAATTATCCTATAAAATTTTTTCTTGATTATTCAGATAATCGATGCTTCAAAAGCAATTTTCACTAAAGTATAGCGATCAGACCAATTACTTATTTACATTAAATTAGAAAAATAACTTAAAAATTTAACAATAAATTTACCATTAATAAAAACATTGCGGATAGAAACAGGAATTAAAATTTGTGGGTAACATGTTAAACTTTATCATTGGCAACAATAAGTAAAGAATGCTATTACATAGGCCCCACTAATAGCTTTCTTCTTCAACCTGAAAAAGTACATTTCGTGGGTTAATTAAATGAAATTTAACTGGTTGGAAGAACAAGATAATCATGATACATGTAGCGAGCCTCATTGCTTTTATTCAGCCTTTAATGATTCAGTAAATTTCGTACATGTCTTTCTCTATTTCTTAGACATCGAAATGAACATAAAAAATGTTAACATTAATGAAATGTGCGTGTTATAACGCGGCTTTTCTAATCAAAGAGTAAACGAATAGCGTATACATTTGTGCTTTAGAGATTCGCAGAGATTTCGGGAATCTCTACGGATAAAGAAACAGCAGGTGCATTTAAATACGCCTCGACTTAAATACCTTTAACGCAGCCGTAATGCCAAAGGTAAAAAGAATTCCCAGGCCGAACGCTAAAAGGTGCGGGATGAATCTTGTCCCTGGGATGCCAGGCCGTTTTGTTAGTAACAATTCTAGAAGTGATAACTTTTTATCGGAATACGGTGGATAACGGCATCTGCAAAAAAATGTACATATATATTAATTATGCCTTTCCAAATATATCTGCATTGTAGTTCACGCGCGACGTAATAATATAGAACTTTGCTTACGACGCGATCTTCTCTCCCAACGGATTGAAGTTTTTAGTAAGGCAGCCTTTTCTGTGCACAAACGTATCGAACGAGTACTTTCCGTGATAGCATCCCATACCAGAGTACCCTACACCGCCGAACGGTAACGTGTCAACTGAAAAATGAATAGTTACGTAGAAGTACTTGACAATTAATGTCTCGGCTTATCTATATAGGCATACAAATGAATACAAAATTGTTTATATGTACATAAAATGTTAAAACCAAACCTAGTTTAAACTTAAACAATAAGCATCTGCTATAGTACATGCGATCAATGTTAAGATTAAAAAACAAAATACCAAAACCATTTGTACAGAAAAGAGTTTCGTATTACTACATATGTACATATTGTTATGAAATATTCTAACATTATTGAAAACACACGATACAAAAGTATATACAAATTCAAATACCTGCAACATGCATTATAACATCATTAATGCAAGCACTACCACTGCTTGTGTTGTCAAGAAACAAGGATATAGTTTTTTCGTCGGTACTAAATACGTACAACGCTAACGGCTTCTCCCTGTATGAAATATTTATACAATTCATAAATCACAATGAGTACTCGTAATACAAAATCGGTGGTGAAATGAAACGTAGGCTTTCGTTATTTCGGTAATAATTGCAGCGAGATATAGAGAACTATAAAATGGAAAGTCAAATGCTATTGCAAATCTAAAAACCTTTCTGGAAATTAAGTGGAATATAGGGAGTAATCAAACGAGATAGTCGAAGCAGATAAGAAAAGATTATTCAGCGACGTGAAAATTAAGGAACTGAAGCAGAAATTCTTTAAGTCCCTATAGTTTGTCGGGCAGTGTAATGTACCCATGTTCTGCAAACACTGTGGAAAAATCGCAAATTTATTAACCATCACCATCGTTGCACCATAAAGATAAATATACGTGTATTTACATTCAATTATTATCTACCAGCGTCCCAATGTAATTCGATAATGCAATAGCAAGCCAGCACCTGATCTCGTTTCTAAACATACCAAATTTTTGTGGCAATAATTTGTACAGATAATCGAAATTCCTTTTGAATATATAGAAGTACAATAAATAAATTCAGCAATATGTCCGGTTAATGCAATGCATAATATACTCGATCAACCAGTAATACCAAATATAATACCATTATAGTAAACCTTAATTCGTATATACAAAGGATTTTTAGCAGGAAATATTATTGATAATTTGTATATTAAAAAAAAAGCAATCAAACACTCATCACCTAATATCCTGACTCACCACAAAATTGCATTATCGTGTCATTCACTGCAACACTTCCGCTACGCGTTTGACTTATTATTAAATCCTGAACTCTCTTGTCCTTGGAAAATATATATAGTACGAGCGCGTTTTCGCTAGATGTAAAAGATTAAATCGTGATATATGATTAGAAATTCTAAGTGTATACTCTAGCTCTTGGAATGAACTTTAGGATGAAAGTTTTCGATCGTCACAGATTGCGTAGTTGTATTCTCAAAGATTGTTGGAAAATATCAGTTTGTATAAGAACTTACCGACTATTTATAAAATTGATTGCTTCATAAGCATTATTTACGTTCAAGATTGGTAATATAGGGCCGAATATTTCATCTTGCATTACGGGATCCGTAGGTTTCACATTAATTAGTATAGTTGGTGAAATAAATTTTTCGGATGCATCACAGATACCTCCTATTGCTACCTCACCGTTGCTCAAATACTTCAATATTCGCCTGTAAGAAGTTCAATGATGAAAAGGGGTAACAACGTGTTTTTTTTTTAATACCCAAAAGAAATTGTTGTCAGAATTATACTCACTGGTAATGATTTTCATTAATGATTCGACTTAAGTCCGGGCTTTCCTTAGGATTTTCACCATACCATTCTTTCAAGATCACTCTCGCTCTTTTCAAGAATTCGTTTTGAATTTCTTGGGTACAAAGTATGTAATCGGGAGCGATACAAGTCTGCCCGACATTAACGCATTTCCCCCAGAGAACTCTTTTCACAGTTATGTCCATATCGGCTGTGTTATCTATGTATACTGGACTATAAGTTATTGTAATTAGTTTTCATTTTTTGTTCTCTTCTTCCTTCTTGCTTCCCCTTAAGGAAAAGGGATGAAATTTCGTACCTTTTACCTCCGAGCTCCAATGTTACTGGCGTTAAAAATTTATTAGCTGCATCGCGAACGATTCTTCCAACTGTGGTCGATCCTGTATAAAAAATGTAATCGAACCTTTGTTTGAGTAATTCTGTGGTTTCGGCCACACCTCCAAGAACCACGTGAACACATTCCTATAAAGAGTGCAATATGAGTCGCCTAAAAAGACGTGAAAATGTGTAGCAATATGATACTTCAATTATCTTCGTACTTGGTCAAGGTATTTTGGAATAATTTTTGCAAATAATTTTGCCGTAGCAACGGATATTTCGGATGGCTTGAGTATAACACAGTTTCCAGCAGCCAATGCGCCAACTAGAGGAACTGCGCATAATTGGAAAGGATAATTCCATGGGCCCATGATGAGAACTACACCATAGGGATCCTTTTTTATATGGACCTTGTCCAATATATTAACTAATGCTTTTGGTGGCTATAAAATAATATATATAAATTGCAAAGCCATTCATTTAGGTTGCTAGCTAAAATAATTACAAGTACATACTTCTTCGTCGGCTGCCCATTCTTTAAGACACATAAGCAGGTGTCTAATTTCTCCTTCCAAGATTTTTGTCTCCATAGTTACGCTCTCAAATTTATTCTGAAACAAAGAATACATTATTTCTTTGCACCTTGGCAAAATTAATAGATAGGTACAGCTTTATGAAATAAACTATACAAACTTTGCGCAGATCTGTATTGAGTGCAGCTAAAATTTCTTGTTTGCACTCTTTCAGCATAAGCTCCGCCTGTTTCAATTGCTTCACTCTCCATTCCATCGGCCTTGTTTTACCACTCAAGAATGCATTACGTGTACGTTCGACAAGCTAAAAATCAAATGAATATTGCATTCCTCTTTGTTATTTTGCCAAAGTAAATTGTCAAAATTTGTCTCGTTTGTTACTACAGGATACTAACACTAGCATAATCTGTCACCATTTTTCCATTAGATTGTGCTATAAAAATAAAAATGAGTAACGATTAGTACATACACTTATAAGCCTGTTTTAAAAACAGACATTGCGTTTATCATTTAAATAAATACCATCGATAGTACATGTGTACTCTACGCATAAATTGTTGCGGTGCAGGAATTGAAATAAGTACGAAAAGAATAATTATAAATAATACCTAAGAGAGCAATTGTGTACAATTCATAATATTATAAAAACATTTCGAGATATTTAAGAGGCGTAGTGCACTGTATTATTCAGTGCGATTTTCACCTATACGGATTTAATTAATTATTATTAAAAGCAAGAAGAAAAATAAGTCCGTGATGCATGCATACATATGTGGGGTTCCTGTTTTCCTTTTGCACGGCCGATGACCTGTGGCCGCACCGTGCGGTGACATATAATTTAGAATAAATCGGGAAATTAAATTTTTCATCTCTTTGAGAAATGAAATAAGAGATTATATAGTCCATGAGGTGCACCGATCAGATATCGTTCGGTGGCTACGGTACGGAGATCCGGACAAAACATCTGCTCCGATGGGTTAAGAGATACGCATTTTAAATGGTCAAATTATTCGTTTGAGTCGTATCGCATGCAAAGCAGGTATTATCAGAAAAAGTTAAGTGCCGCATTACTATTAAACAGTGTCATTACAAAGAAGAAATATACGACATAATGTGCTGTCGAATTATTGTGTTTTCGGTATGGACATTGAACATTTAGTCATTGGCACGGGCATTGCCCAATAAAAATCCAGTAAAAAAAAAAAAACAAGATATTAATTGTATATACATATGTATGGTTTCTATACGTGTCATTAGCCTGCATATGTATCAAAATAAACGACTCTCCGCTCAATATTTTCCATCTTTGAAATAAATGTTCAATTGTTACGATACGTACCCATCATTTACAGTAGGAAAGTAACAAACTATCAGACACGCAATGCACGCTATTGCTCCTGGACGAAAGAATTTGAGACTGCCAACATTCAATTGTTTGGAAGCGAGCTTCGCGGATAGTGTAACTTGAGATAAAAGCATGAGTTGCGAAATTTAAAAAATTGCTGTTACTTATCGAGTTTATCCGTACATCTTAGGTATTTTGTTAGAAACTGTATAAATCCGTTATGAAACAATCCAAGAAAAATAGGTCATTAGACGGTTTCATTGGAAGATGTAGCATACAAATGCTCTCAATATTAAATAGGTTTAGTATACCTTCTATAAACTTATTACGTATGATCGTTATTCATTAAAAACAGACCTAAAATTAATAGGCAATGACTTGGGAATATATGGATGAAAATTGTATTATTATCATTTAGAGAGGAGAAATTACAATACTTTTTTCCAATTAAATTTTGTAAACGTAAGCAATCAAAAATGATTTTAAGTATTATCATTCTTTCGATATTGGTTAAAAAAGCATAATATCTTGTATTAACTTGCTTTTTTTTGTCTAAAATTCTAAATACTTCCTCTTCTGGAGCGAAACGAGATTCTTAGATCTGTAATTTTCCCTGTACCGACATTTCAACCGTCAGAACATGTTTCCTGCACTTTTTTATAGATGTCAGTACGATTCTGATTTCAAATAAACCGCCAATTGATTCAAACACAAGTTTGGTCCATGATGGCGAACTGTTGCGCGTCGGTGTTGTCGCTGCTCGATTTTTGTTCATTTTCCGCGTAATTATTTAAGTATTAAACGTTACAAACAGTCAATGAAAGTACAGTTCAGTGTATTTAACTTTGTTCTGCGTGTATGTGCCGTGATGTGCAGTGATTTGTCTGAAAATTTGGTGAAATTGGCCCACGTCGCAGTGGCTCGGAGAGGTAGTGTACAAACAATCAATCGTATCAGTAAAAATGTAGTCTTCCAAAAACATTCTTTGCGCTTATACTTTATACGATTCGCATATTATTGGATAAACTGAACGATATTGGTTAGTATCTGTTTGACGGAGAACTAAAATCTTCTAAAATTTCGTTTCAGATGTGTTAGCTGGACGTCAACTTCAACTTTCGAGCAGGTGTCTTCGAGGTACGTGAGTGACGAAATATTTTCTATTATTATACTGTAGAATTAGATAAATTCCGATGGACATAGCAGTTGGACAAATTAGTTCTAGCAATTCCACGCGAAATTCAAATTGCGTGGTTTTTGCATAAACAAAGTTTTTGCATAAAATAATTTAAACGGTGCAATCAAGCATGCAGTAGAGGCCTCTACGTTTTTTTACCGGTTTCCTACCATTATTCCGGAACCTTATGGACGGTTCTACGTTAATTTTTACGAAGCTCATTCTGACGTTTTTCTTTTCAAATTCCTCCGTTCCGAAAAAAATCCTGAAAACCGTACCTATATTTAAGATGTTTATTCTTAAGAAAACAAACGTCATCGATACTCTTTTCGTATCTCAGGATGACAAGCATTTAAATACTAGCGTGCTTGATTTACTGAAAACATTTGCGTAACGCGACGCGTGGGCAAAAAAAAAGGAGTTACAAGAAATCGATTTATCTCGCGAATCATGCAAGTTAAATACGTTTCTCGATAAAATGATTGCAACGCGCTTATATCATCGTCGCCGATATTAAAAGAAGCAAAAATTTATTTCTTTAAACGTCGACAGGGTATTTAAACATTAATTAGTACACTTAATTTCAAGCTTTAATTATAAATGTCCAATGAAAATTGAACCTGCTCCTTTTTTTATTCATATTTCCTTTCGAGTCCGGTAAGAAAAGTTCAATCTACCAATACTAGTATGGTAAATTATTTCTTCTAATAATATCTCACGGTCGGTAACACTTGTTTTATCTTCTATAAAATTACAAAATATTGTTCCGACTTACACTGTCCGCCTATAAATGAGTAGAGCAACCCTAATTGCTAAACGATCTATTTAGATGTATATGAGCTTCAATTAGTACCGCCTGTTAGGTGCGCTTGGGTAGGTCGTTTGTATTCGCTATGCTTTTGTAACACCGACGAGAAATCACTTGTCTGATCGTACGTTCATGATCCATACGAACACTGTTTAAGAACACTGACGAACCTTCTGCAAGCGTAATCGCGGAACAAACTCATTTAAACGTGTACCTCCCGCTTCTTTTTATAACTGTCCTGCTTGCTATAGCTTGTACGTCCTTATTGCGCCTGCGAAGAAGCTTGCACGACGATAACACCCGATAAAGAATCATGAGTCTCGTTTTGTGTAATTTCACAGCCTTTGAAGGTTGCCAGTTCGCAGGAGAAATGAGAAAGATCGATCGAACTATGTGACTTGTTTAGACGTTCGAAGATGTATGGTAGTAAAAATTTAGTATTCATCGGATAAAATATTGAATTAGCGAGTATTAAAAAATTGGTAATGTCCGTAGTCCGCAGAACGAGTTCTTTTCATTGTTGTCACAGCGTTGTATTTATTATCAGGCAGGCAAACATTTGTCTCGTGCTAATCAAATTCATGCGAGATGGGTTCTATATCAATCTCGCATTATCGTAATTGCGTTTTATTCCGTATTATCAGGATTCAATGGAACATGAATTGCCCTACCCTAAGAAATGCGGTCAAGCACCAATATTCTGATTTTACCTTAAAAACAAGTAGTATAAAGTTCACTTAGCTCACGGAGCACACCCACAGCTACTCAAAAGAAAATGTATCATAGTTCCTATATTCTATCCGAAGTCACTTACTTAAGTGATAGATCTAATATTTTCTGATCTCGCAAGCTATGTTTGTTTTCCTGCTTATTCCGTCCATCTGAGTAGTAGCATTGTATAATCGCATGTTGCAGTAGATGCACAGCTGCAATTTTACATAACTAAAGGTCAACTAGTTGGAGAATTAAATCTGTTAGAAGAAATGATCATTTTGCTACTATTCATCTGTCAAAGTGTATATCAGAACGGTTCTGCAAAAAAAAGAAATTAAATACATAGCTGCGGATCAAGGTATGACGTTTCTTTTATTACAACCCATGGGTTGAATAGAAATTAGTCAAAGAAATTGAATAAATAATCTCATCATCTGTACCACTAAGTCTTCGCTATGATGAACGGAACGCAGTATCGCGTTCAAACACTGCGTCACTTTCTCTAAATACCAAGTGATCTTCTACGTCGCTGTTATAATTAATGATTAAACGGACATTACCACGAATCAGATGAATTACAAGTACTCACATGGATCAGCATCTTCCGATGGGTCCGGGTAGATCTCGATTCGACATTCCTCAGCTTCCATGTTCATATTCTCTGTCCCTGAGACGACTGATCTCTCACTCGAATCGTTCATGTTGTTAACTATCTCAGCCTGCACATGAAGTTAGAGCAGAATGTACTTTAATATAATGTCATTAGCTTACGCAGGTAAACTTGCATCGCATAGCTTCTTTTTTTTTTTGCAGCATGCAATGTGATGCAGAGTGCCGATTAATTTGAATTTAATTGTGATTGACACCAAAAAGAAAAGCATAATTCCTTTTAAGAACATCAGTTTCTATAATAAGGATTTTTTCTGTTTATTTAAAACACTTGCGAGTGGTAAGGGTTTAGAGCTTTATCACTGATCGGAAATAATCGTAATCTTACCGCGGATTCAATTGATGGCTATCGATCGAAATAAGAGTCATGTTTTCAATTATTTCTCGCTAGTAGACAAATCAATTGGCAATTATTCTAATTCGAAATATCGGAAATGTTTAATTTTATTAAAGGGGCTTAATTTGTACGTTTCTTTAATCATTTAATGCGTTGCTATTCAATTATTTTACGATACTTTTCCTTCAATAAAAGGAAAACGTCGTTCCATATAATTTCATTAACGATCGATCGATTTCCACTTTCACTCGATGCAAGTCATTACCAATTTGTTCCTCTTATGAATACTTTCCCCGTTTATTCCAATTGAATATCACGGAAGCGCGAAGGAGTTAAGGAGGCACCACTTGAAATAAATATCGTGCTGCATCATAATTCATAATATCATTAAAATAATTTATTACGCGTTACTTATCAAGCCTTTACGGTGTTATAAAAAAATACAATGGGCCATTTAGTTGGATCACATTCACAGAAATTGTACAGTTTGGAATTTACCAGAACCCGATACTGAATGCTCGCGAGCTGAGAAAAGACAAGTCGGTATTGCCTTTCACACTGTTGAATCGAGACTGAACATTGAAATATCCTTTTGAGGAGTCGCAGCACCACGACAATAATATAATGTGAAACGCATAAGGGACAGATTGTATCTAGTCATTTTCATTTTCCATTAAAGCCTTAACGATCGAAAGTAGCTCGAGTGTATGATTTTCGAAACACAGGCCAAACAGGGGGAATTAGGGAAAATTGATAGCCAGCGCGGTACCGTTGAATACGTCGTTCAAAGTCTTAAAAATGAACCCTCCGAGGAGTATTTTTAAAATACAAAAGATCAAGGATAACGTTTCGTCGTAAATATTAAAAAAGCTGTTCTCCGCTCATTCCGATTTGAACGTAGAGAATTTCCGTATCTTGTTTTGTAAGAAAGCCAATGTAGATTGAAAAAGAGAGACAAGGATGCAACGTGACGTCGTGATTTGTACAAATACAAGATATGTCAGTGACGAAAAGATACAATGTATTTTGAAGAGAATTTCGGCCAAAGTTTCCTGGAAACATCGAGAAAGACCGTGCATCCACGTGTTTAGGATAGCTTTCGCCTTCCCTTTCGCTGAAACGAATAATCGAAACTAGAACTACAGGTTCAGATAGAACGGGGATGTTAATGTACCACCGGTAGTACGTATCAGAGCGAGTTTAAAGATCACAAGAGCATTCGCGAAATAATTAAATGGCAATTTCGTAATTACAGTAAAAAAATGTTCAAAATACATATTTCTATTATATTTTATAAGTTAAAACATTATTTTATCAATACTTTTTCTCGTGTTACACGATAAAATTATTGGCCATTTAAAATCAAGAATACACATTGTACAGGGGGAACGATATTCAGCAGGGTCAGAGGTGCAAGTAGAATAAATGAAACGTTCCATTATCCATGCAAATCACTAGGCCTGTGTGCGATCGTCGGACAGAATTATGTTAAGAAAACCTCGCCGACATCCATCATATTTCTCGCTGAAATTTATTCCCTTTTACTCGCATCACGACAAAACAGCTTCCCAGGGAGATATCGTAGAGCGTTCTATTTTTAAACACCTGATCCGTAACTCATAAAATATTTATCTCACGTTCGGCTTCACTTTCAATATCAAAAGTATGCCTAAAATATTCTCTTCACTTTGAATTCCCTTCCCAAAATGTTCTTCCCCTTTAAAAGTTCATCTTAAGTTATTACTTTCTTTTGGCAATCAAATTCTCCTTGGTATATCCAATTTATTGAAGATTACCTTCATTCAATAAGTAAATCTAATATTTCACACATACTTTGAACTTTCATTGAAAAAATCTAACCACCTCGTAATTTCACCACTTCTTTCATTACTCTTTTCTTGATACACTCATTGTAACGTCACTGGAGAGCTTCCTCGAAGTATTGTCGAAAATTTTTGACGAGAAACTTCTACTTATGTGCATCACGATACGTCAACACCATCGACAAGAATAAAATCCTTCCTCTCGTGGTACGAATTAACATCCACGTTCAACGCAAATAAACGCACACACGCAGGAAAAATCTTCCTTTTTTTCCTTTCTCACGAAGGACGTTGAGTCTACGCAGTTGCCGAACGACTCGTTTTCGCAGATTCGAACGACGAAAAGATGGGTCCTTCTACATATCAATTTGTTCCCTTTTCTCGGAATTTACGATGAGATGAACACTCACCACTTTTCTTATTTCTGTTGCACAGAAACCCGTTCCTAGTCGATTCCTATTTACTTTTTATTTTGGCTATTTCCAAAGTGGAGGAGGTCGTCGCGTGACCAATGACCCGTACGGAATCGTGGACAATCAACGATCGAACAATGATTTCAGAAACGATAGAACCGACTGTGTGGCGGGGGATACAGTTCATTAGAACTTATGCGGCGGAGTCGGAGAAGTCGAGGTCGTATGGTGACTTCCGTGCAAGCTAAGCTGATCGGGCCACGATTATCTTGGGCAGCGCATTGCTTTAAAAAGAAGCGGTGGTGACTTTGGAGATTTGTCGGATCTGATAGGGTTTGAGTGAAAATGTTGCCTTTCAGCGACGAGCAGAATATAGTAAGATAAAATGGTTCACGCTAGGTGAATTAGACAAATATTGAAGTGGAGTAATCTCGCGGTGTTTTATCACGTTTCCGTTTCCTTCATTCATACGTCGCTTCACAAATACATCGTCCTATAACTATCTCCTCCGACTCAATTGTACTCGTGCTCTTCTCGTGAGAGAGTAAGTTGTATTTCATGTGCAAGGTATGAGAGTCACCTTTCATTTCACTCGTCACGACGCTCGGCAAATATTCACCACGTCAGAAAATTGAAAAATTCATCAGGGGGTTGTACCTCTTCGCGTTTAACTTCTACAACTGAAAATGCGTAATGTTAGTGCAGTGGAAGTTTCGATTGAGGATACTTTGAATGTCCCCAGACGAGATGCCTTATTAGCAAAGTGTAATGTGTAATTTTCTTATGTTTCCGTGACCAAGAAATTGTTAGTGTCCATCAAGGGTATCGGTCGCAACGCGAATGTCATTGAAAAATGCATCGATTTCGATTCGAAGATGATAGACACTAATAATCACTTTGATCTATTACAAAATTTATTAAATGAGAGAACGCTTTGTCAGAATTTAAAAAGAATTTATTTTTATTTGCAAATGGGCACTTTTAATCTATTTTTAGTAGAAATCGGGTTCTCTTCTTCGTTTAATATTCGTTTGCATTCGACATTTGTTCAGTACCATTGGCCAAGTCTTTGAACCGCTTTTCTCCATTGAGCAATTATTGGCTGATATCGCGATTTATTCTCTTCGTTCGGTTCAAATATCCTTTCCGTCTTTCGAAGCTTGAAGATGTCCTCCCTGCTCTTCCATAAACCTGGGAAACAATTCAAAAACACTATTGATTATCTTAGAAAATTTGCAAGGAATAAGAATTCGTTTGATTCTTTTATAAGTTAAAATAAGGGGCAGCGGAAGAAATATATGGTGTATTGTTTCATGTTACGACTTCTCTTACAACCTTATATTGCACGAGAAAGTGCAGTTGTGTAAGCGTAATCTTTGGAACTTTCTCCAGCATCGCGTACGGGAAGTAGAATGAAGTTCATTGCACACACGTGAATGCATTATGTAATAGCATTTTTATTATTATTGTTATTGTCATTTACATACCGCATTGTAAACCAGCGACAAATGCCACTCCCAAAATGGACATTTCTGTATTCGTCGCTCGTTCTACCTGGAGACCTGTAAGGTCGGCCAGTAGTTGTAACACGAAATCGTTCGTAGACACACCACCATCGACCCTGTGAAAAGCATTCAGAATTATTCTTTCCTTAAAATTGTTTGTTCGTGTGATTAATTAATGGTAGAGCGAAATTTCTGTCTAACCGTATCTTTTCGTAAGTGAAGCTAGTTTCATCGCACAGCGATTCGTAAAGGAGCAATATTCTGTAGACGATGCTTTCTAATAACGATCGAACTATGTGGCTCTTCTCTGTCGTTGGTTTTATGCCTATGAATCCGGTGGCTGCAGAGTAATCATTTATGGGAGCCTGCAAAGAATGATCAATTATTATCTTCTACAAGTTCTTGGCAGAACTGAATTTCGATGGTATTTTTATATGTATATATTTCTTATAAGCATCGCACGTACCTGCAGCCCACTGAACGCAGGAACGAAATACACTCCATCGGAATCAATCACTGCGTTTGCAATAGTTGCCGTTTCAGCCGCTTGATTAATGATACCTGAAATAAGCTACGTCTATAAAATTCTAGTGTTTTTTCGGACAGCATACCGTGGGTTGAACGATATCAAAATTTCTCGTGTTCAAATTGCATTACTTGTTCCATTATTTTTGAATACAATTGGGAACATATTACCTATCTTCTTCGCCCATTCAATGAGCACGCCTGTGTCATTCGATGCACCTTCCACTACGTAAACTAATTCATCATTCAATCTCCATCCAACCAGAGGATATAAACCTGTTACAAAATGTTTAATGATTTATTTATGGCACAAGTTTTATTATTAATTTCTCCCCTTGTTGATTTGTGATATTATTTCTCAATGTGATTACCCGTAATAGAGGCGTGAGCTTTCGTCCCTGTGTTCACGTTTAAAAATGTCCCAGTTCCCATAGAAATTTTCAAATCACCCGGTTTAGTACATCCTGAACCAAACAACGAAGCTGCTTGATCAGCCATCTATTTTAAATAATTCAGTTAATATTGGAACACGTATTGGATACTTGATCATTATTTAATACAACTTACTGAGCAAAGAATCGGAATTTCAACACCGAATAACTCTTTCGGTATTACTCCAAAGTCCCCACCAGTGTCTACCACTTCTGGAAATATTTCGTTCGGAAGTTTTAACATATTTATCAACACCGTTGACCAGCACATTGTAAAGGGATCGAAGATGCCTGTCGCTGATGCGCTTGAAACATCTGTGATGTGTCTTCCTGTAAAACAAGAGGATACAAATAATTCCAAAGACTTCGTATACGCCGATTCTGTTCTTATAAGTAATTGGCAGGAGCCGAAACATCGATATTACGATTGTTGTCCGTTCGTCAGAATTAAATTATAATTGCCTAACATAATAGTGAAATTAATGATACCGGTGAGTTTATATAAAAGCCAGCAATCAACACCCCCGAAAACTGCATTTCCGCTTTTCACGGCTTCCTGCAAACCCGGCACATGATGCAAAGCCCACAATAGCCTCAGAGTTATCTAAATTAGAGATCGTAACAGAAGTAATGGAAAATAAACAGCAATTAAATAAAAACACCTTAGCTTAAAAGAAATCATCAATCTCTTAACAAGATATGAACGTAATTAAAGGAAATTGAAAAAGCAGAGAAACTTGTCGATTTATCCCTGCAATTCGACGCGAACCTGCGTGTTCATGAACTTGAACATACTGGCAGCCAGGAAACGCTTCTGTCTTGACAACGTGTACAAAATCTGCGATCCTAATCGCAATCCTTTCATCGTTATCGACGAATTCCATTCCTTCACCATGTCGTCAGCGCGTAGGTCTTTCCACGTGATAAAGCTGAAGCGTGCGGTAAATTTTAACACACATTTGAACGTGCCATTGCAATTGCACGATCGAACGATACAAATCGACGCTATATTGCACTTACTTGTGATAGTGTCTTCCGTCTTTCGCGTTCCATGTCGTGAAGCTGCCTCGTTGCGTAGAGATTCCGAAGCAACTTATGGATTCCGTCTCTATCCCACTCTCTGTCATTGGGAACCAGTAAAAAGTATAATTTAATATTTTCTAATGACGTTCGCATAATCGCCATCCTATTATTGCAGGTTACCTCGTAAACCGGTTTTTATTACGCTCGTTATGACCCTCCATAGGTCGTCGGGATCTATTTCCACGTAGCCAGGTTTCGGATATAGCAGTTGCACCTGAATTTAAAGAAAATTATCTAATCAGCTTCGGCAATTCACGAACTTTGCTTCAAATATTTTCCCGCTTTCTCGTTGACCACGTGGGTACGCTTTCTTTTTTATGTCGAAATAGTTACGTATGGAAAGAGGAGAATTCCAGGGTAAGTTAGTAAATTACGCATGGAACTCGCTTGCTTATTATTTGGGACCACGAGCAACAATACAAACGACGTACATATACGAAATTTAATGAGCGTACTAAACCGGTTCATGCGAGCGGAAAACAATTGTCTCAACAAATAAGTTAAAACAAAATGATGGTTCAAGATCATTTTACTGCGATCAAAGATAGAATTGAAATGAATCTTTGTGACTCCTTTGAGATTATTAACATTTTAGTTATGGACAAGTAAACTCTGATTCAGCAGTCGATGAAGTAATAAACTTTTTCGTTATCGAATAGCACTGTCCGCAGTTACGAATTTATAATAAGGAATATGTAAATAAATAAGAGAACAATGGGGCTCGTTTACGTATCTTATCACTGGCTGGTCAAAAATCAATGACCGCACTTTAATTATTACATGGTATAGAAATGGAGTATCCAATTTATAATAGAGCAAGCATGAATTGTGTAATATTTCTAATCAAATGTTCTCCAATGCTTCAACGGACTTTCGATGTCCTCGATTTCATTTATCAATGCTGTCTTTATTGACGCGCAAACGTATGCGAGAATCTACACGCGGTGCATTTTTTTCATGATTTATCACTTTGCATAGCTATCTCTCCTCTAGTTATAGAATGGTTAAGAAGTTTAATTTTTCTTGCATCTAAAATTCTGCTCGTTCAAATTTCAAATATCTCATAAAGGGACAAACATTGCCCCCTGTGTAAAAATGATCAATCCATTCAGACCTTTTCCACCGAAGTAAAAACCGTGTTCGCCTCCTCATCGAGTATGTGAAAACGCACAGTGGTGGTTCCTACATCGAGTGCTCCGATGTATCTCATGCTTTCCTGGCTGATAATGCTATCGTGTCTCTCATTCGAATCGTCCACAAATCATCGTCTCAATGAAATCTTCGCACGGTGTTTTCGAAAGTAAATGTACAGTAACGCGTGGCCGAATCATACGAAAACACGCGGCATACTGACGGCTACTTATTCGTTCTTACAGCCTTGTTCCAATTTGATGTGTAGGTACTACGCATGCTCTATCAACAAGTTTATCGGGATTACACTCCCGTGGAACAACGGAAACGTTCTGATGAATCAGCTACAGGGACGGTCGGGGGAAATGACGGTCCGCTTCTTTTTTAATTCCTCACCGCGCTTAATGATTCAGGAATTAAGGATTCGTTTCTATTGATAATACTCGATTGCTAGATGTTTTTGAGATCCAGACAGGAAGAGATAGGGTAACCTTTGAATTTGTCAAAGCCTTGAATTCCCAAAGCGCTAGAAATCTCCGAAGATAGGAGGCACCGATAGGATCGATCCTCAGAGTTGAAATGATAAAGATTGCAAATTTCCAAGCGGAGAAAGAAATTTAACGAGCGATCGCTTTTCGAGCAAAGTCGAACAAAGTCGTCCAAAACTCCGTCACAATCGTTTCGTATTAATTGCTCCATCTGAAAATACTTGAAAAGCATTCTACCACTACGGGGGCGTCTCGCCTATCTGCGGCATCGAATTTCACGGGGCGTCTGAAAAATCGTTCGATCACTAACAAAGAAATCGTTCAGTCGACTGGTAGCTGTTGGCTCATTTCCTCAAAAATGAGAATATCGACGGTGTTTGAGTTCTTCCTCGTATTCTGCCTGGATTATTCGGGTAAAGTGTCCAAATAAGTGTCTGTGCCGCCGCTTTTTCTAAATTAACAACCCTCTTTCCTTCTAAAAAAAAAAACATTAATCTATCGTCCATTATTTTTCTTCATTTAAACAAAATGTGATCACAGAAAGATTGAATTTCGCGTAATTTCTTCTTCCTGTTATTCTATATTCCTGTTCTATTTATACTACAAACTTCTCAGTAAAAATATCCTTCGATAATTCGAAATAAATTCCCTCAGCAGCCACTTTTTTGGATTCCGACTTTGTCTCGTTCGCATGTAAAAATTACGACAATCCGCCGCCGATGCTTAAATTGAAGAGGCATCTCTTCTGCGAGTACGATCACACAGTACGACCAACTTATTCTCATCAAACTGTTAACAACGTGACTATGAAGCTGTTGCCGAAAATATTGGATTTTGTAAGCGAGCTTCCCTGTTCCAAAGTATAACATTAGAGGCCTAACGTTTTATCCGGAGTTAACTTTTTTTAGGATGAATGGGACAGCAGGATGACGTTGCACAGTTGGATGACACTTGTAAGCGACGATTGTTCTAGGATACTTTTGCCAGAATTCTTTTTCTTCAGAGGTTTGAACTTTATTTGCAGACTTGGGTCGACTCCCATCTCATTTGGGAACCGAGCAAATTCGATGGGATCAGTTTTATTCACGTGAAAAGCGACGAGATCTGGGTGCCCGATATTTCAGTGTATAATTCGTAAGCGCAGTGGAACAATTCTTACTGAAATAGATTTAACAATAACTGGATAGACATTGGAACATTGATTTATTGTTTTTCTTTTCTATTTTACTAGCGGTGATATGACATTAGATCAGACCGGTATTCCACCGACGACATGCTTGGTATTCAGTAGCGGATCGGTTAGCTGCGTTCCTTCTGTGAAACATGTTGCAAAATGTAACACAGATTTTTCTTCGTGGCCCTACGATACTCATCAGTGTCGTATTAATTATGGCTCTTGGTCCCACTCTGGGGAGGAAGTTAATTTCCACCTAGACAAAAAAGGGGTAACTGCTTCTGTTTCAATCTTCCCATTTAAATTCTGACAATCTCTTCAAGCACAATTGATTCTTCAAACGAAAGTTACACTAGGTACATAAATTAGACATTAATTTGTACGTCACAACGATTCTGTAGTATCAAATGGAGGGTTACTCGAACAACAGCGCATGGGACTTCAAGGTGTTAAACGCATACAAAGTATTGAAGAAATACAAGTGCTGTCCTAACGATACGTATCCGATGATCGTTTATGAATTTTCGATAAACAGACATCACGGTATCATGCACGCCACGTATGTTACACCTGCTGTAGCAATGATGTTGCTCACCTTAACTGTATTATGGCTGGATTCACGATCAACCGAGAGAATGGCTGTCGCTAGCTTGAACTTAATCTGCCATATGCTCTGTATATTTGATATACATTGGCAGTTACCGCATAACGGCACCAATCCGCCCAATATACGTAAGTACTTAAAACAAGTACGTGACGCAACGGGAAACGCAATTAGACACGAACGTAATATCATGGAATAACAATACCTTGCAAACATAGTATTACTGATAACGTAATATCCGTTTAACTTACTACAAAAGAAATTTCAAACGCAAACACACACACGCAGCATATTACTGCTTATTTATTAAATACTGAAACATCCGCTTTTCAATCCCCACCAACACGAAACACAGCTTTAACAATTAAAGAATAATTTCTTCCATGAAAAAAAAAAAACTTGAACTTCCAGTACTCTATTACCGAGACTCGCTGGCAATGGCAGTATTCGCATTAATCTTGACGGCCTTCCTACGTAAAATGCAAGAGACGAGTATCGAGGTACCGTATTGGATCTCCACAACCACGTCGTTCGTTTTGAGCAACAGGGTCGGACGTTTTCTCATTCTTACCGAAGACAATTCGAAATTATCCACCGACGGAATCTTGGGTGGTGAAGTGGAGGATAACTCGGACATATCGAAAAATGGGAGAGGGAACAAAGTGTCGGTTTGGAGACATTTCGCAGCAATTATCGAGTGGCTGTCATTTTTCGCTGTAATCTTCACCTACATCGTCATTTTATTCACCCTCGTACCAGTCGCTTGAGAAAATTTCATTCTTTTATAACACTTCATCCGAAGTCAATTGTAGATTCTCATTTTTAATAAACGATCATTTATAAAGATCCCTTTTTTATAACTAAGTTTTGTGTTAACCTTGGTGATTACGACTTCAGTTATCCTTGGGAATGATAGATTATAAACGAATGATGTTCTGCGAATTTGAAATAAAACATGTTGCCTTCGTTTTTAATTTACCTTCGTTTTAAACGATGCTTCCCCTTTGTTTAAATATTCATCGATTCCTTAGTCTGACTCCTTTGCCAAGTTAGTATTTCTTTAAAATTGATGCACTCTGTTAATTCCTGGATCACATATTAAAATAGATCCTTAATTTTTTATTGCGGACATGTCATTAATTCAATTCAAATTCGTAGTGGATAGACTATAATTGCTTTTAAGTGGGCACTAATAATTAATTTGATAGACAAATGCAGAGTCTGATTTCCTCTTCGTAGAAATTCTTCTAATACAATCAACGTTCATCCAATTAATTTCTCTTGAGAAAAATCCCTCAACGTATAATTGGCCCGGCATAGTTTTCATTGTCGATAATCTTGAAACAATTCTTTTATTCAGAAAACGCTTTACTTGTGTATTCCGTCATAGTGTCGAAAATTCTGATACCGATAAACATCGTAGATGATGACGAGCAGAAGGGGGCGGCTTTCGATGAATTCGGTTTAATATTTCACTGGGCGTTCGGCTCTTCTCCCCGATCTATCGATTTACAGTCGTTCTAGATCTGTCGTTTCGGTTTGTGCTCTCGGAGAAGCTCAGAATTTGTCATAAGGGAGATGTACTTCTTTTTATTCGTAGCGTTTAGCTGCCTGTTAAACCGACAAGCATTATGCTTGACGACGCAGTGTAAAGATATCTACAGCAATTCCGCGATGGTACGACTGAAGGATTCTCTCTTTTGCTATTACGACACGGCAGTGAGGCCCACGGAAAATTATAGGAACGCCACTGTTGTTCGTTTCGGTCTGTATATTCAGCAGTTCCAAGTCGTGAGTACATATCATTAGATGGAATTAAAATCTTAACTCTCTTTTTTTCGAATTACTACAAAGTTTGCCCAAATTCCTCCTGTTTAGTACGAACTGACGGACACAGTTGATTTCGATGTCTCGGTAAGAATGGTCAGTACATGATTAGAAAATGGGTAGTGTATTCCCGAGCATACATGCAACACCAGAATTTCATTTCATTTTTCTTTTGGTGTTTCTATCTTTTGGGTAGATGTGGACAGATCCTCATCTCACGTGGACACCATCCGAATTCGATAATGTTCCGTCGATGCGCGTAATGAGCTACGAAATTTGGACACCCGATGTCGTGATGCATAGCGCGTAAGTTAATCGAACAACTGTATCAGCGTTTCTATTTTTTTTCCTTTTTTTTTTGCAACTATTCTGGACGTTTAGAACGAGCATGGGTGTCGATATCGAGATGCCAACGGTAGAATGTTGGCTGCACCATCGTGGTACCGTGCTCTGTGTACCATCGACGGCGTATTCAACGATTTGCCAGTCCGATCACGCTTGGTGGCCGTACGATGTAATGAATTGCACTATCGAAATCGCCTCCTGGTCTCATTCCGACAATGAGATAGAGTTGCGTTCCATAAGCTACAATACGGACGTACGTTAAGCCGCAATACGTAAAATTGAATCTTTCTAGCCAGCATTCTCATTCTTCGAATTTTCAACGATTAGCTCGACACGGAGATGCACGAGAAAAATTCTGAATGGCAAATAATTGTAATCTCCCAGAGCCAAAGCTTGGTGGACTCTAAATTCGGTTTAGGCTTCACTAGCGATCGGATAACGTATAACATCCTTCTGAAAAGACGTTCCTCCATGTACAGCGCTATGTACGTGACTCTAATCATAGGTTCGTGAAACGATATTACTTCGTCCGCAGCACAATAATATACATATGCATACGACTCTGTTCATTGCCTTCCGAGACATTAACATTTTTTAATTTCGTTTTATGATGCGTATATAGTATTAATGATGATGACGCTGATGGCAGTGTGGCTAGAGCCAAGGTCTACGGAACGCATGATAATTGCAAATTTAAATTTTGTCGTGCATTTGGTTTGTCTGCAAGACATACAGTGGTTGCTCCCTTATAATGGACCACGTCCGCCAGAGATACGTAAGTCGCTGTTTCGTTAGCGGTAAAATTCTCAGCTGATGCGACGAATTTGAAACAATTCTTTTTCCCCTTTTTTATTTTATAGTCTTTTTCTACGAGAACTCGCTAATTCTAGCTACGTTCTCGTTGATCTCAACTAGCATTCTGCGATACGTACAAGAATTGAACACCGAGCCACCCGCATGGATATCGTGGGCCACCGTGTCGATTTTGAAAAGCAGAATTGGCGAGATATTTTTGGTGAGCATTTTGGACCCGAAAGTAATGGCCAGGATCGAATTGAACGCGGATGATAACACAAACCTGGTATCTTTCGATAGAAAACAATCTTCCTGGAGGTATACCTCGATCTTAATCGGGTGGTTGGCTTTTTTAAGCGTTTTCCTTGCCTACGTGATAATGCTAATCGTTTTTCTACCGACTAACAGATCCGACAGTATCTTTTCACTCAACACTTAATTGTTAAAGTATCTCCTCCACTACGAATCGTTGAATTATTTAATTATAAGGAGGAAAGGTGTTTTAATGAAACTCCAGTGCTACTCGCTTTTCTATAAATACATTTATTTTGAAAAAACATTCCAGGCTTAATTGACTTTGTCAATCGAATCCATTTCTCTTTTGCGTGTGTTAACAGTGCGACCAGTTTCAGTTCCGCCGTTACAATGTACCGCTATTACATGTACAATGGATCGTAACAATAGAAAAAGGACGATATACATTTATAATTCTTTTTTTCTTTGCGTTGAACTTACTAATATTAAGACGAGACTTTATATATGTATATGCGGAATGAAGTGTGTGAATAATTTCTAATGGTGAATGGTAGAATCGTAATCTTGTAAAAAACGTCAGCTCTAATTAGTGTTTAAACACAATGAGAATACTTAGAACATATTCGGCGCTCCGTCAACAACTTCTTACATTATGTACACATTCGAATGATCAGCATTCACGCAAGTTACAAAAGTTCTACGTACACGATAAATTATACAAGTAACAAAAAAATCGGCTACCTGGAGAAGATGAATGCAATCTTGAGATCGCTTTACAAATAGTTTGTTTTCTCTTTTCTACGATAGAATTATTAATAAATGAAAGACGCGGTTGGCGCGCTAAATGCATTGTAAATTGTAGAAAAATCGAACTGTGAACGGAATTACAACGATACGAATTTTACTGCGACTGATACAGTAAATAATCCTTTAGAACCCGTGGAAGTGGGAGCGAGTCGACCGCGTTCCTCTTAGTATAACGTAAAATAGCGTCGCGGCAGGCACCTTGTAGCGTCGACACTGCTGAAACAAAGAATCGTTGAAGCGAAAATTCGAAGAATGCTGCATAAAAAATGTAAAGGAATCTCACCACCATATAGTTGAACTATTCTGACTTGCTTGGTGGTGCCATAAATGTCTACCACGGCGCGCAATGGTCCTGCCTTGTAGGGTATGTCTTTTCCACAAACGCCCTGATCTTCCCCATTGATTATAAAGTGCATCTCTGCCTTGTCAGAGCCAGCCTGTGGCACATACATAATCCCAATTCGACTACCGACATCAGTGGGTAAAATGTACTGTGTAGAATCGATCGTGTTTGGTCTGAGAGCGCTGAATGGAATAACTCCCCGAGATGTCTGCACATTCACTCCATCCGTGATTAGTTTCTTTTCTGCAGAAGGTATCCCATCGCCTGGAAATTCAATAGTACAATCTTATCGAACTAACAGACGATTCATATGCATAGATAGTCAATAAAGTTCCTCACCGTAGCCCTCGAAGTTATCCCATATAGTGTGGCTCTTAGTAATGGCAAATATCCATGTATTCCCTAGTTTGGCGAGCGAAGGCATAGCAAACTGGGGCAAACTGTTGCTGACCGAAGCAGGATCTATAAGCGTAAGCCCCAGTCTCATATGGCCGCTCCATCCTCTCTCGGTCTTCTCGATCTCTACCAGAAATATTTCACCTGGCTGGAGTGGCTTCTCACTGAAGGCCAGAGAATTTGCGAAGCTGGCCGTACGATAGGCCACAGTGCTATCCTCGCGAAGCACTATGTTCTCCCCGTGAGTCGGGTGAAATCTAGTTACTATTTTGCTGAATTGCTCGGTCATCGTACTGTACAGCTAGTGGAAGATTCGACACCGAGCACCAGTACTACGAGTTTCCTAGTGTACTGAACACGCACGATCTCGGGAGAAACTTCATCGAGGAATACACGAGGTAAAGAGCGCGAAGTTATCCGATAATATTTGGCAGAAAAGAAAGAGGATGCACTTTCTGCGCCACACGTCCGATGTGAATGATACATTGGAATGTTTCGATGATTTACATGGTTGCTAGAGGAGCCAAGCGATCGAGCCAGAGAGGTTATACACCCATCAGAACGATTGTTTTTTGGTATCACCTACGTTTCAATGATATTCGCAGTGTATCGATTGAAATTTATTATTGTGGAAAAAAGAATTTTATTGCTAGTCTCGGTACTCGAGCGAGAATTAAAGCCGACACAGATCTATGATAGCAGTCTGACGGATACAACTGGGGGAAACGAAACAGAAACAGCTGATTAGATGTGTGGGTAAGGCAGTAGCGTATTGATACTATTTTGGCCAATGCTAATTTTTTAATTAAAAATTTTGCATTTTTCGTAATGGCTTATGTAGAAATATAATCGATAAGTAGTCTGTAAACATTTACATGAAATATTTATTCCATAAACAGTGTGAGTACAGTGACACAACGCTAATCAAAGATTCTTCGCATTTTTCTCGATTTCATTTATAATTTAATAAATTCATGTACACTTTACAAGATAAGCCGTTTGTTATAGAATACAGTCTCAGGACACACGCAAAGTGAATCATATATCTTTAAAAAATTAAGATGTACAATTAAATTAAAATGTACAATTTTAATTCTATATCGATGAATGTTATTGTCCATTTGTATCTGCATTTATTTAAATCAGACTGAGGAATCGTAAGATACAATGATAGAAAAAAGTGTTCTAATTCTACTGATTCTTATTTTCAATTAATTACGTAATAATAACATCATTAATTAAAAGTAAGAGCCAGCATTCCACAGATACTTTTTTCTAATATTACGTGTCCTTATTGTCTTTTGTCGATTGGAAAATATCTTCTTTCTATTCGATTCGAAACATTCATTCCCCATCGAACATTCCAATGTTGAAATTGACGTATTTCGAATCCTATATTCTTCAATACTTTCGAGTGTCAATTCATTTGAAATCAACAATCTCGTTCTGCTCCCTTTTTCGTAGCCCTTCTTTGTTTAAAAGGGAATAATTGACGTTCATTGTACGCGCTTTCGTTAATATACATCTCAAACTTAATTGTCTTTCAATGTATCTATAATATATGGCGATAGCATCGCGAATTTATGCCCTTAAAAGAATTCAGAGGGTATAATAAATATGTAACTTTAACACGCGCTTAGGACGATATGTTTCACGACGGAAATTTTGTCTAACATGAACATTCTCTTGTTTCAGATGGAGTACAAAGTTCCGTACGGCTAGCGCATCCGATGATTTGGAATTCGTGATCGTCAGACGTTCCAGAATCGTTTAGTACAGTACTCGGTGAGTTTTTTTTTTATATATTTTACGTCATGTAGCTGCCTCTTTTTCATTTACTTTAAGGCAGTTGTCGAAGCGATCGCCCTTCATTTGGCAATTGTAAACTTAATCAACCTTTCTAAGTCAGTGATTCCTTGCAGAATCTATCTAGTCTACCAAATAAAGGATCGAACGTTTAGTGTATCGAGAAGCCGACAGAAAATGTATGTAATTACAGAAGATGCTTCCGATAATTCGCGCTAGAATTTCTTCTCGTTTTCTCGCGAATCCGTTCCCTAGCTAAATCGGTGTCACACGAGTATAGGACACAGAGAATCACAGTTTCAGTTTTCCATTCTAAAACATAACGATATTTAAACATAACATGCAATAAATCGCAGATGGAAACAGAAAGAGGATCTTTCGTTTTACGTAAAATTTGCTTTTGATGTTAGTGCTGTATTTTGTTTTTGTAATCGATAAGTAGGAACTAATACCTATCACGTAAACCAGTGAACAAATTTACTCCGGTACAGTCATGCGGATCTTAAATGAATATCTAAGTACATAAATAACATAAGTACAAACTAAATCACGAGAATAATACTGCATATCACCCTGAACTTATCGGCTAGCCCCTTATAATGCAAACCCTTTAGTGTTTAATTAAATTATCAACGAGTAAAACTAAAAATGCCACATGAATTATTTTCAATTTGATAACGAAGAGGGAGAAACTGTAAAGAAGAATGGCAATCTCCTTGGAGTCGCATTTATCAAGCTATACGCACGCACACTCATTCGATGAGTAAAAAAAAAATTTATAATACAAAAAAAAAATGAATTGCCTATAAATACAGCGTACAACTATGAATGGTAGAAGTGGACTAAATCATCCGCGAAATTTATATCGTAGGAAAATGATCGATTCACTGTGTTCTCGAGATCCCTCCGTTTTCGTTTTTCGTAGAATTAAGCCACGCGTTCTTTCCCTTAACAGTTGCATACCCGCAATCTCATCAAAAATATTCTATCTAAAGTCGTTAGCTGCTTTAAGGTAACGGTGTTTGACCCGCGGATTCCACGACTTTTCGAGGGTCCGTATTCTCGTTATTATTATTCTCTATTTCCTCGTTCTTTGCTTCGGTCTTTCGAGACAAGGCGTAATTGTTCAGATACTCCACTACCTGCATGTGTCCGAATGTCTCTGCTTCGTCGATCGGACTCTTTCCCCACCTGAAACAAACAATTTTCTCTTTAGATATTTATGATTTATTTAGAATTCCATGGTTAGTGTGCACTTCGTGGTTTCTGCAAAGACCTTCAAGGGTAATTTTTACCTGTCCTTAGGGTCATGAGGAACTCCGCAATGCTCGATTAAAAATTCTACACAATCCAAGTGTCCCTCGCTGGCAGCTAAATGCAAAGCTGTCCTTCCGTCGTAGTCCGACAGTGTCATGTCCATTCCGCTTAATCGATGCCTAGCGTTAAAGGTAAATCAGTGTGGCAAGACTTGCAGATGTGAACGAAACTTATTTTCGTTTTATCAATTCTGTAGAAGGATTGATACTAGATAGACTTATACAACTAAATTACCTTCTCAGCGCTGTAACATCTCCGCTAGCAGCGCTGAAGAGTAGATTAACAATGGATAGCCCCTTGGTCTCGTACTTGTGCCTCCGCGGATCCTTCTTGTTCGTTGCATGCTTCAGATTATCATACCTGTGATCATAGTAGGTGCTACACTAATTGGGACGGGATGGAAAACGGCGGGATAGCGATGAACACAGACGATGCAGTAGAAGAGAGACACAGGCAAAATTGTGTTCGGATTCATTCGTGTGCAAAGGGTTGCGTGTAGCAGGGGTTGTAAGAAAAGCAAAGGAGGGAGAACAAACGATTTGATTAATACGTGTTATCATTGGTTTCCTGATTAGCTTAACAGCAAGAATATAAAAAGAACGTTCTGCGATTATTTTTGTTCAATCGATTTCATTCTGTTGCTATTTTCTTTTGTGTAGTATGTAGATATATTTACATTGTTTCTTTTTGCCGTGATCGTTAGTGTGCAGAGAGCAGCTAAGTGTAACTCGTAGCTATATGCAAGCACACTAAAATCAATAAAACACCATGCGTACCTGTGAAAGTTAAACTCGGTGACAAGCTCCTCGCAAAATTGCACCCCTCGACAAGAGTTTCCCAGGGGGTCTAAGGGCGGGGACCACGTGCAAATGCCCATCACGTTTGGTATCACTACAAGCAGGCTACCTGACACTCCTGATTTCGCTGGGATACCAACCTACGGCCAATATTATTTTCAATTCCTTTCTTTTCGATATTTTCATTTTGCAGGCCCAATGGGGTAAAAATAATTGATAAAGCTATTCGAAACTACCTTGAACGCGAATTGGCCACTGTAATCGTACATCCCACAGCTGTGCATTAAACTTAGAACATCCCTCACGCTATCAGGCTTTAGAACTTTTTCCTCGGTAATAGGGCAAATACCTCCATTGGCCAAAGTAGCAGCCATCACTGCCATGGTGTCGCAATTTGCCTCCATAGAACAGCACTTGAAACGTTAAAAATTCCATTGACGCAATTCCCTACATATTTGATTTTCCTTCACTGTTAGAATGTACCTGGAAGTAAAAGTCCATGATCTCCCTCAGATTCGATTTATCGGGATAGCAATTGTGCTCTCTCATGTAGAATCCGAGAGCATAATTTCTGTCAGCAGCTTCTCTTTCTGATAGGAATACAGCATTGTTGAATCCTAGATTTTCTCCGCCTGCTAGCCTCTTGAAATAGTTCATCGTGAAATCGAATTTCTCTGCTAGAGTCATTTCTGGTTTGATCAGAGATTTTAACAGGGAACAGACTAGGATCGCTCCCGCGTTGATCATTGGGTTATGGGGTTTCTCTGTAAAAGAGCAATTTTTCCTTCTTAATAGAATGGATAAATGGGAAATTAGAAGATACGACAGGTGGTGCTGATTATATAAAATAAAACCAATGATCAGGAAACTTACTGTTATAATCGAGTACCAGCTCGTTGAAATTTCTCCCGGATGGCTCCTGGCCAACGTACTGATGGACTACTTCCTGTCCAAGTCTATCCAGGGCAATGGCATAGGTTAAAGGCTTGCTGCAACTTTGCAAAGTGAACGGGATCGATGTATCCCCGATGCTGAATCTCTGCCCATCGATCGTGCACACGGAAACGCCCCAGTAATCCGGATTCATCCTCGCCAGTTGTGGTATGTAAGAGGCGACCTTGCCCTCCGAGTTCGACTTGCATTTCCAATAGAAGTCTTCTATGTGCTTGGTGAAGCCAAACCAGTCCGGTATGATAAACTGATGTCTAAACGCTCGTGAAATTAACACTATGTTTGGGTTTATGATCCTGAAATAGAAACGATAGAAATAACAGACTTGAGAAACCTTCTTTAAACTTATAATTTCAACTATTCTTCCATTTTTTCCTTCATCATTACCTCCTGAATTGCTCTCTGCTTAATTTTTGCGTCTCGTGAGAGACACCCTCGTGGCCTCCGGTCTTCAGGTGTTCCTTCCGAAGGTTGTCCGTGAATTCTTGAAGCCTAGGATCATCGTTTCGCAGTCCAGTCGTTCTAAGAGCCTAGAAATTTAACGAAACAAAATAAAGATAAAGATCTTTGCCTTGCCCTGAATAGACTGCTTGATCGAAATTCGAATGAATACTCACGGCTAGGAACTTGCCTACTGCTAGGAGACCGGTGTCTTCGTTTTTGAACATGTCGAAGAGAACGTCTTCTGCGTTCGTCGCTTGGTCATGGTCTCTGGTGCTGCAATAATTAGAAATACAATTATTATTCACGTAACATTCGCATAATGCAAAATGTTTGCGTTGACCGGGAAGAAACTTAATATGTGATAACATGTTAATGCAATACTGACATGCACAATATACAACAATGTACAAACTGTATTTAGAGGCAAGAATTTATGCCAAGATTTCTATATTTATAAACGGAACAAGATCACGGATCGCAGAGTTATCTTCGAACTTGAATCTGAGAGAAATTTACGAAGCGAAGGATATTAAAAATTTAGTAGGAACTACGTAATTGCTTACAGTTTAATGGGATAGGTTTTCTTCTTAATTGTTACGCATTGCAACATGCAATAGACGATAGCAAAATTACCGCACAAGTACTCACTACATGTAATGGCTGTCATGTATGAAGCTGTACTCGCTGCAAAAATAGAACAACGAATCAGTGTTAGAAAAATGTCGCGACAGTTACCTAAGAAAACGCGCCAATATCCTTTTCGACTCGTCGGTGTTCCTTTCTAACCAGATCGAGCACGCAATCTTCGTTCTTATCGAATAATACTCTGAATGGCAAGAACTAATCACCGGCAATAATTCCTCGTCGTTAGCCGAGCACTCCTCGCTCAATTTGTTACAAGGCACAACGATGCTCCTATCGTATTCCTTCATATTGTACTCTTATTTTAATACAATAATTATGGAATTTGTAATTTTCCAACAAAATATATGTTTAAAATAGTGGACACATCCTCGCACATAAATATCGAACGCAGCACAATTTTTATTGCTTCTGATCGAGGAGTCTGGAAGGATTTTAAGAGGATTCACGCGCGATCGTCTGTACGGCTGTTTCCGTTTTCTGTGCGCGACAAACGGAAAAGGCGATTTTATATCAGCTGAAGAGAAAACTTATTGACGACCCCACTCAGAGAAGAAAAACATGGTATAAAAATAGCGAGGACGCCAAACAGGCATCAGTAGAAGAGAAGCACGGGAAGTGCATACATATTTTCGAGCAAACAACTTCTGTAAATCGAGCTCTCTCGAAGAGCGCAATTGTACAATCGCAAACAGTACGTCACAGCCCCCTCGTCGTTTATTTCTGCACTTTATTTTTCTCTAAATTACGGCCCGTATTTTATTTAGTTTGCATAGCGTTGCGATCCCCAGCGAACACTTCTGGAGGATCTTAGGATATTTGTTGAGTTAGTTAAGCATTGCTGCGACTTAAGAGGAACACGCGATTTGCGGTAGTGAATACCAAATGCTGCGAACGATGAATCGCACCTGCTTTTGGTAAACAGTTGATTAGGTTCAATTAGAGCCACTAGTCATCTGGTCAGTAGGAGGAAGAGTATTTCAATTTAACCGTCAGCATTCACGAACAGCTTGCTTTTCCTTCGAAATGTACGCACGACTAAAAAACAAACAGGACGTTCTGTTGCTGACTCGACCAAACGGGTTCAATTTCATTTCCAAAAAGACATTCCTCTTACAGTTTAAGTACTATGAATTTATTTTTACTTCGCGAGAGAACTATTTCTCTTAAATTAAAAAAAAAATGGTTTTGATCTTTCAATCATTCCTCTTACCAAGAGTAAGATTTACAGAACCGGTTAGGATTTTCACGGACGCTGGAGCTGTCCATTATATCCCTGTCCCTGAAGAAGGTGTAGGAAAATCGATCGAACACTAATCGTCCATAGTTCAGCCTCTACTTCTGTGTCTACTTGAACGCGAGACTCTTCTTCGCAGTTGCTCAAGTTCTGGAGATCGATGGGACAATCTCTGGGTGTATTTAAATGGCCAGCGGTGACGTGCAGGCAATAATTTGCGACCCATGGGGTCGAGTGTATAAGGATCGATGGTTCTCAATTAGCAAACGATCTCGCCTTCTTCGGTACTGATAATATTAATAATTAGGCAAGATACCAAAGAAGAAGTCTAAAGAAAAGTTGATGAAATAAAGTTCAGAAGATAATTTAAAGGAATTTCTTACTTTTCTTGTTAAATATTAAAGAGTTTGATTTACTAAAATTGTGGTTTGATTTCCGAATGAATGACGTGATCAATATAGAGGTAATATCATTTTCTTCCTCACTTGCGAGGAGATTAATTAGCAGTGCCGTGATTAGAAGCGATTGAGAACCGTCAGTATCGATTACTTCAGATTTATTGGCTCTCTATTGTATTCCACCTAGTCTACGGATCTACTTCTTCATTGTTACGAGAAACGATGAGACCTTTTTTTCTTTAAATGAGCGCAGCGAATAAACATGTGCGAAGACTATTGTACCCATTGCCGTGGTTCAACTAGCCCTGACTCCGTTAGTTGGCTCAATCATGCGATCCAGCTCGAAACTGATGCATTTATTAATCAGGAGCGAAATTTAAAAAGCAGAATCCGATCTTTCCTTCATTGCATTTTCATCGTTACGCCTTGCAACATAAATGGATGTTCTCCAGGATTGAATCTAACATCACGGTTCTATTCTCATGGCCAAAAGTACGCGAAATTCGAGAGTGCACGCTTAATTACGGTTCATCTTACACGATCGAATGGAACACCGTGCGGATCGTATCGCAGTGGCAGCTTCGTGGTAAAGAACAAACAGCGAGGACTCGATTTCTTTGAAAGGAAACAATTAGATTGATTAGCAAGCACGGTAATCGCGTTGCTTAACAATCCGTGGTATCTTAAATCGTGTATGACAATCCATTTCTGGTGAGGATTAGTAGCACGATTAGTAGTTAATTAAAGGATGCCGATGTTCATAAGATTTAATGGATCAATTACCGTGTCTGGACTCGCTCTAATTCTAAGGCACTTGCAAAAAGAGCGTCCGGGTGTTTTGCATGTCCCCCGAGCTTCTTTGAAACTGGCACTGCCGCCTGTCTCTGAAAGCAAAAATTGGCCCCAATTTTTTTTTTTGTTTAACTTAGAAATCGACTTTTATTTAGAAATCATCCTAACGGGAGGGTGAACGAATTTCGGGTCAGTAAAATCTGCGAGGAGTAACGTGGATTGAAAAGCACCGGTTGCCAGGCGGTGTTCTATATTGATCCTTCGATGAATCAACCCCTACATCCCTAAGCCGAAACCTGCCACGTGTACCCTTAATACGGATCAGCAGGATATGCGCGAAGGAAACTGAAAACGAAAATCAACCCCCGTCCCTTGACCTAGATTTGCCGTTCAATTCGATCGCCATATTCCAGCCCAGGATAATCAGATTTCGTTATCGGAAAAGTGTTATTTCTCTACCGCAAAGTGTTTCTTCCATAAATCGTGATCATCAACATCCCCTGCAGGAGCGAGACAAATAGCATAAATCAACCAACTATCGATCGTTAGCAGCAATTCATTCACGCAGAAACGCTAACGGCTCTCGTCTAATTCGAACACGTCCACTCAAAGTAGTCGCAACCAAGTATTTCTGTCCGCCGAAATGGGCCATTGCCGTCGCCCACGTGGGTTCCCGTGATCGATACTTTTCTCTTTCGAACTGAGCACCTAAAGTGCGATTCAGTCGCGCAAGTATACTGATTATTATAAATTATTAGCCCAGTCAGGAACATTGGAATTAAACTGAAGACTCGTCTGTCGAGATATCCGAACGAGTTCCACTTTTATAGAAAGTAGGCACAGATATTTCAATCACACTTGAATAAGAGCGTGGGAATCTAAATTTGTATAAGCTCCTTCGCCTGGGCTGACTTTTATCTTCACTTCTTCAGCTGATCGTTCGAAACGTATTCCACGGGAATCGATGTCCCTCCATATTATTCTAAGAAATCCAGGCGCCTTCGATCAATAAATCCAGCAAATAGAATATCTCAGGCGTCTATTCAGCCCGATAGACACCCAATTCTTCGCACCTTATCGCCCGTGTGCAGCCTTCTGAGTCCGTTCGCGCCAGCCTTGAGGATCTTCAGCATCCTCACGCCCCTAGTGATCGCCTCGTGGTTCATTCGAGCCTCTCCGAGAACAGCGTGCACACGATCGAAACGAAGTTAACGGAAAAGGGAAGTAACCCGAGGGACCGCGCTCTCTCCTAGGCTATTTCTTCTTCTCAGACACCACGTATGTTGAAAGGTGGAGGCGCGAGAGAGCGACCCTCGATGTCCCGACAACAACGAGGTACTGCGACAAGAAAGGGTCGTCCGTCAGTCGGGGAATAGGGCACATGCGCGACTTGGACGCGGCACTGCGAAATTCACCACGCGATTTTAAAATATCCCTTCGGTTGCCGATGAATAATGGGGCACCGTGAATTCAGAGGGGTCTAAATAAAAAGCTTCCCTTTAGGGGGAGCGCTGTAGAAGGGTTGGGAAACGATTCGCTGAAAGGTTTTTCTGTGGAGGGACACGGCAGTTGCGAGTCGGTGGTGCCAAGGGGTTGGTTCGTGCCTCGAGCTCTTGGTAAGTGCTAGATCGTGAGATTTTTGGATATTTGGAGAGGAGATTGGTGAAAAGAACGATTGAATTAATTCCGAGACGTTTCTCATTTATTGTCTTGAACTTATTCCTTCGTGATACAATATTGTACGACAGTGGTGAGAAGTGATAGCAAACGACGGCGAGTACGTTTTGAAACCTGAGCGTGAAGTATCGATAACATAGAGAGGTATGCAAGCTCGTAACAGTGAGTCTTGCATAAATCAGTGATTGATCAAAGGTAGCTGCCCTTTAAATAAACTTATCGCATGTAATAATACAGTCTATAAAATACGAATTAATACAGTTTAACAATTATTGCAATACCGTGCTATGGAGAAGAGATGTCGAGTTTATGTCGAATAATAATTTTAACTAACGTCCCTTCAACCCGGGAACTCCGTAGCAACAGAAACATCTCCCAAACTTAACATTAAGAGATGCCAGTAATAAAAATTAAGTACACTTATTGTTATATGGATAATTAAACCTATGTTGTACGACAGTCGGCGAAAGAATTGAGGCAGTTTTACGCTAGAAAAAAAAAATATTACAAGTATCATCGTTAGCTTACATCGATGTTTAAAACTTTGGTTTCCATTTCACGTATCCCATCATCATCGTCCACGTAGTGCATTTTGATTTTCCGTGTAAAAAATATTCCTTATTGCACTTCTCTTAATACAGCGCGTCTAAGAATATATACGAATTCTCTGATAGAACAATTTTATCTTACTTTTGATTCCATATAAAACGATCACTAAACGATTCACACCCTTCCAACTCTTTCCCCATTATCTGGAAGATTATGATACAAATAACGTTCAGTATACATCTTAAAAATCTCCTTTCTCGGAGATTTAATATAAAAAGAAAAATAAATTTCACATCGCTGCAACAGACTAACTGTTCCAGAAAGGAAAGAGTATGAATTGGAATGATCGTCACAATCTGTATAACGATAATGACACGGAACAGTGATAGTAAACTGGTATTTACAGATGAATTTCGTTCGATGAAAATGACTGAACATTATAAATAATTGCGCGGTTAATTAGCAACGTGTCCATTCTATGAAAAAAGTTATACGAATAAAAAGAGCTTCTAAAATCTTTGTGTTACTTGTACATACAAGTATTCTTCGTAAAATATTTAATATAAAACTTTCAAGGCATTTCATTTTGCAAATGTCATTGAAATATTTGTTTAAAAAATGGAGCAATCGTCCTGAGATGAAGAGGCAAATGAAATAGTAGATAGGTACGCTAAGAGATCGGTGAAAGTTAACAAACTCTCGAGGCATCTTATATGAAAAGATGCAAATTGATTGCATCTATTGTCGCGTAGTAAAGCTTGATTGATCAGCGAAGTAACGAATACTTCCTGTAGCTTAACATTAACAATTACAATACGCAGTGTGAATAATAGTAACATGCTATTATCTAGTTAAAAAAAAAAAATAGGCCCACGTTCGTGCTGGACGTTTAGTATTCGCCCTCCCAAAAAAAGATACTAAAATTTAAGAAATCGTAAATTAGAACATGTGAAAATTATTACGAAATTCTTTAAAAACTCTAAAGATCCTTAAGAATTATATCAACATTGATAACAGCATATCACAATTCGAAGAGTAAACTCATTAAATAACATGAATATAATTAACTAAACATCCATCGAACGTAGGTCTTCTGTTTCCCCCGATTTCTCAAATCACTGTATCCTGATAAGCAGGGGGCCCATTGAGAACGAATTGCCTCTGGCTCTGTCTAACGATATCCGTTCTATTCGGAACCTGAGGGGTCGCCCTCACCCCGTGATAATTACTATAACTGGACCTGGCACTGGCCGGACGGTTATTATAAATTTCATCCAGATCCTCACCGTTCAGGCTTTGCGTGCTGGTCTGCTGGAAAGTAGGATTGCTCTGGCCCTGCCATTGCATCGGGCTCAGCTCGTTTTGCTGCCAATTGTCGGTTAAATTCCTGGTGGAACTGCTCGGGTCCCAATTCGGATAACTCTGATTCGTGTAATTGGTAGCGTTGGAATAATTATTGGAAGAGTCCTGGTTCCATAGCGCGGGGGAGGACACGGCCATGTTCACTGCTTCCGGTTGCCAATTGGAATTTCTGTCTCTGTCCCAGCTCATTGATATTCTGTCGTAATTAAGCGTGCCCTGGGATAACGAGTTGACGTTTTGATTGGTCAAATTGCTGGGCGTTGTGTTGGCGTAGAGATTCTCCTGGTGGTCCATTATTCGGTTCACAGGATTTTTCCTCCGCGATTGCCTCACGGAGCTTCTTCTGCTGGACCGTCTGGTTCCATCGCGCGAGATCACCGATCTTCGTTTCACTCTGCGAGGGGTCATCGGTTTCGGTGATACGCTATCGTCGTGCACGATCGGCTCTGGTTGAGAATATTCGATGCTGTACAAAGGCCTCGGCTGCTTTTTCTTTCGATTAGCTTGAGCTGCACCGGGAGCAGAGAGCGAAAAGATGGTTAGTGGACGTGTTTCGAGAGGGTGATTGATTAGTTTGTGCCTGGGGATGCTGATATTAATTGATAATTCTCTACAACTGCGTTCGGTTCGTTCTCTGGAGAACATCTCCAAGCACAAAACGAAGCTCCCTATTTCTTTCGTGATGTATAATATTTTGATCAACCCAATTCCATCAGTCGCCACTACGTAAGCCCATTCATCCAAGTAATAAATTATTGTACAAAGGCATTAACGATTCAGTAAGAAAGGGCTATTACGCGATAGACGAAAGTACTATACAAAAATAAAAATGAAAAGTTCCCCTTGAACCATAGAAGAGAGGAGAATGTTAGAGGAGTGAAAGAAAAGAATGGTGGGTTAATAAATAAAAAAAAAAGCAAGCAAGTAGTAGGCATTGCACGTTTATTGTCGCCAATGAACTGCGCCGAAGGTAAATCATATGATACAGTAAAATAAATTATAAAACTAAGAGACCTACGTTTAACGAAGTATACAACGACACTACTGTACAAGCTTTTCGACGAAAAGGCGAAAAACCAAATTCCAATTGCACTACGATATTATATTAAACGATGAATCTGAAGTGACTCACTTTCTTCCAATCAAATATTTAATTATAGAATACAGTATTCTACTATTCCCGTTCAAAAAAATTACGTAAAATACGTAAATATTTCTGCCTTCTCTGCATTTTCTGCAGAAATTCATAAAGCACTCGATTCAAGAAGTAAAATATAAGTAGAATAATTATACGTTGTATCTTAAATAAGTATCGCAAGAATTGCAATGTAAATTAACTTAATTTACGCGCAGCTTGTGTATCTAAGTCCAGAACAAGGCCAATCGTAAGTCCAATCAGGTGTGATAAGGAAAAATTCAATAATCCAAGTTCTATTGTACTGTGACTGCAATAGAAGTTTATCATACATTTCATTTGTTTAGCATCGCTCCGGTAATGCGCAATGTAATTGTTGTCTATTATTGATTCCTCATTCACTTCTTATTGGCGTCGTCTTGCAACATATAGAATACCGTGTGCAGTGTAAAAATATGCAGTCTATGCAAGATATTAAACGACACCCGCGTCACTTCAGATTTTCATTTTTCTTTTACTAATGTATCAGACGTTCTTTAATTGATTGATCGATGGAATGTCGACAGTAGCAAACTTAACAAAAGTTTACAGACGTCTGTATGTTACATTTCTCGATTGCATATCTACTGTTGTTCAGAAGGAATTATAAAAATAAACTAAAAATTTCTACATAGGCAAAAAAAAAACGAGTTCTATAGCATGCACTACCGAATGTATACTCAGGCATGTTCATTAAAATCAATATGTTTCGTAGCACCTTAAAAATAACCACGTTCTTCACCATATCACGATACACCAAGCTAATTTCATTGCAGTCTAAGGGTTTCTGTCAAAAGTGCTATCTCGTAAACCGGGCCACTCGTGCCGTCAAAGGAATCCTTAATAAGTACCATTTTTAATATAGAATATATATTTGTAAAAAATATATATGTATAAACAACCCTAGAATATTCGTGAACGTTTACAATATAGAAGTACTTTTGTTCATCTGTACTTTCCTATATTTTATTTGATTCCCTCGTCAAGATGCAACGTTTCGTATTTCGAAAAAAGTACTTCAACAACGCTAACTTTTAAAACAATAAAGTTTTCGCTAACACAAAATTCCGTTAACGTTTCCGAATAAAACATGATTCATAGTTCTATACGTATCACAGTGTATATGTTGTCTGATCCAACATGAATCGTATATGAGCAAACAGTAAATATAAATGTCATCGTAAAAAAAAAAAAGAAAGAAGAGAAATGTATTACTAGATACGAACACGAAAGCAAACGCGATGCTACGTAGTGAACGCACAACATCCACTTCATAATTATTCAGTCGAGATACTTTAAAAGCCGTGACATATTACTGTGATGTTAAGAGAAGAAAGAAGTGCTCCACTGAAAAATAAAAAATCGAAGAATGGGCACCCTATGCTAGCGATCCTCTAATTTCTTCCATCTATTTGGCAAGGATAGGAATTCTATGTTACACACTTGAATTCTATACAAGGAAACGGTATTCAACTTCAGTCCCTGTGCTTTTCTTTTCCCAAAGCCGGAATCAAATTTCTATACGCAATTTCCCTACAGTCTGGAGAATCTAAAAATTACTGGCGTACAACGAGAGGGGTCGGCTGTCCCTTTTAGACCTATTCTGCGTCTCCTGATCGTTCGCAAACTGTTGATTCTCGAACGCCAATCTTGGATCGGAATAGAAGGATCTCATAGGTTGTTCGCGAACGTGATCCGTGAAGACTCTAGGCTTGTTCGAGGTTTTATTCTGCTTCGCAGCAGCGGGACGAGGCGATTTTACCCGCGATGATGCGACCGGACTATACTTGGACGTGTGCGGATAGTACATTTTGTTCCTTTGATATTTCAATTTAGCTGCGCTATCCAACGAATCGTATTCGTCGTACGGGGACACCGGTCTCTGCAAATGATCCAACGGGTTCGCATAGTCCATCGAGTAGTCCACGTGTTTCAAGTCGCGATGATGATCGGACACGTTGCTCCGTTCGGTACGGATCGTGTCGTTTCTAAAGCTACTCTTACTTCGCAACGAGCTGTTAAACAGTTTGCTATTATCGTTATGCTTTGGAAAGCTGGTATCGTGGCAAACGGACTGTTGCGTGCTAGTCGTGCCCGCGGGATAATTTTGAGCGGAATTTTTTTGAGCATGGGCAGGTGATGGTAGAGCCGAGTAGCTAACGTACATAGGATGCAACGGCGTGTGGCCTGCCAGCCCAAAGTCATCACCTCCCACAAAGTCAACTGAAATATGACGTAGAATCCATTGCATTAGATCGAATTTCTATCTCTATTGCGAACAGTGATAATTCGCATTTTTCTTTTTAATTTTCAATTGATATTTAGTGGTACCAAACATGTTCCGTTCTATAATGGCCCAATGTTGGTAGATCAAAATAATTTTGGAATAAATTCAATCGTGGTAAGTAAGTTTACGTTGCTGTTCTACGAAGGAAACGTGCTGCATCGTATCAGAAATACTCAGGCTTTAAAATCTTTTATCTGAGAATACACTGAACATTTAGAAGAGATTCGATGTACGAGTGGTGCATATAGGAAAACTATTTTACTTCGTGCTTTTACAAAGCTAATGCGTGCAATCCATGATACAGGCAAAGCACTTACCAAAGTGGAGGATCAAATCCACCAATGAAATCAACTGCAACCGACAACCCTCTTTTCAAGCAATAATAAATCTTAAAAAGTTACGTAAAAAGAAAGAATACCCAAAACAGTTTGTTGTAGTCTTAGGCTGTATAGTAAAACATATTGGTCGCTAATCGTTCAAAGATTTATCATTGCACTTTTCTTTAAAATTTACCGAGAGGATAGTTTATTTAGAATTTCCCCCAGAGAACTCCTTTACCAAAAAGTCCCAAATACCAAAATAATCTCACTGGGCAAACTAATTTTTATACTAAAATCCGACCCCGACAATAAGTAAAACCAAATTTCTGTATTTTCGACTTACAGCTATCATCCTCTTCCAAGTATACTTTGCTCAAACAAATACCAGCCACAATTGCGATAAACTGAAACGTTAAAGAGATTTACTTCAGATGGGACATTTTTCTTTTATAAATAGATTAAATAGAAACGAAGATAGAGGTAATACTTACACCTAACGCGCATTGAGTAGACGCATGTAAAATTTCAACTATTTCATAATCTAGTACACAGTCCGTCACATTTGTAGGTCGGGCAGGTCTGAATAATTCTGGTTCAGTGACGTCATAAATAGCTTTGCAGCCTGGTCCGTTCACATGCCACCAGGAGAAGCTACCAGTACCGAGATTTAAAATATCACTGTTCTGAAAGATTAAGTTCAATTAAATAATCTGCTATAATTTAAAGTCCAGCAAACAAATCAGAAATAATACTCACTTTATCCAATATACCCACGTCGAGGTAGAAACATATTATAAATATATTCCATCCCAGCCAGAGTATATTCCATATGCAGTACTGGAATAAAATGAATAATAACAAACATGTTTCTGATGGATAGATTTATGAAAAAAAGATTATTCTTCTTTTCGCTTACCGATATAACGTATTTAGGTCTATATTGAAAGGCCCCAAAGAAGCCTAATATTACGAATATAATGTTGAAGAAATTGACCAGTATCGGGGCCCACATGAAGCCCAGAAAGTCGAACACCTGTCGTTCTATGGTAGTGATCTGTAAAAGCAAAGACTTGGATCAATGAGGATAGTCTACGAGTCTAGATCTTAACGCTAATTCCCTCAATCTTTTCAACTGCTCTTTGTACATATTCTTAATCCGTACCAATTGGTCTGTGCTCTAAATACCCAATTAATCAGCTGCTCTAAGCAGAAGGCAGAAATCATGAGCTGTAGTATTGTAAATCTTTTCCAACAAAGCTATGATTCTAAATGAGAAATTGTAAATTGAATTCCTTTCTATTTTTATCAGTGGAAATTTTAGTTTTAATTAAGATGCTGGTGCATTTTAATTGCAAGCTTTTCTTTTTACGCTTCCTAATCAGCACGAACAACGTTCGAATAGTAGTGCTGGCATCGAGGCCAGTCACTAAGAAAGCGGTAGAAAGTAGGAAAAGAAGTAATAAATACATCGGCCAGTTTCTACTCGACGATCTCCGTCCAGCAGAGATAAACCAGGCAACCCGTGGATCGATAAAAACAATACGATAATGCTGTCCATGATATCGTCGATAAAATCGCTCGAATCGATTCCCTTCGTGCACGCGTAACTAACGTAAATCATTTTATAACAAAACAAGGAAATGTTGCACTTAATATTCAAATGTTCTTGGAATTTAAATTCGTTATTCCGTGAGAAAACTAAACTGTGACTCAGCGTTGGAAAAACGGGATCGCGTGTCACACACAGGATGACGACGATTTTCTCGATCGTGAGCAAAACATTATATATATCCATTGGCTTGAAACTCACAAGTTGCAAAATGCATACTGTCAGCAGGAAATGCCTTCGATTACAAATTCCCATGTCATTTGGCCAGATAGATGTTTCACGTGCGGGGCCACGGTTTTCCTCGGTCACTCCAAACGAACGATTTCGTTGCACGTACGCTGCATCACTGTGGCAAGTTCCAATGCGCCGCCATGTTCCCTCCAACACTTGTTCCATCGTTCCGTCCCTTTCTTACCACCACCTGCTGCAGCAGCGTCGCGGCGGCCTTATTCATGATAGGGTAGATTGTGCATCTTACGGGATCGCTTGTCCCCTGTTCTGAAATACCGACCCTGAGATAGCGGTGGAGAAATATCGATAATCGACACGTTTGTGTCGCGTTCAACGTTATCGATTCAGTGTGAAAAGAACACTATGAGATGGAAGACAGAACTTATTGTTAGTAAAGTATTTCTTTCCGAATTTCATATGTGATAGTAATAGAAGACCCAACGTTTGTCCTACGAGTGCAGATGTTCATAAATTATTCGTGAATAAGGAGTAATTAACAATTTTTCACCGCCAATTGAACACGCCATTAAGACGGGGCTTAGGTGGGGGGGAGATTTCTCTGTCCTTGTTCGCAATCGCAGTTTCCTTGTTTAGCGAGACCATCGGTGGGCGTGGTCACATCTCACTCTCCCTCCCACTCGCTCATTCTCCCACTCGCTGATTCTCCCACTCGCTCATTCTCCCACTCACACATTCTCCCACTCACTCTCTTTCTCCCTCCCGTTCATTGATTAGCTCCATCATTCTTTCTTTCTCTAACTATCTTTCTATATATTTACTTATTTATTCATTATTTATTGCACGCTAATAACTTACAACTTTCAATACCTATAATTATCGATAGTGACAATAAAATATCGATGATTTGTGATAGTGGTGACTAGCGATGATTATCGATAATACCATCGATAGTTTTCCACCACTATTCAAGATGGCGCCGTCCATTTAATGCAGGTATTTTGCATCGGTAACAATTAAAATGGTTTTATAATAATTTAGTGTTTGTTGTTTAAAAATAAGTACAAAAGTTTGTTCTTTGCGAATTCCCAAACGTGAAAAGTGGTGTAATGTTAAAGGGAGGGGACAATACATTTAGAAAACCTTCTTGACATATATGTAACCTCAATTATTCGCTCGACCAGAGATTATTATTAGATTATTCGCGAGACCACAACAAATTACAAGAACTGTAGGAATTCTGGTTTTACTTGAAACAATTCTATATTTATTTATTTGTACAATTTGTATGAATTTAAACTATGAAATGTATTGCAAATCAATTTATACAAATAGCTTTCAAACATTAACCCTTGTCCAGCGGATACAGTATGTATTCGCACACTGTTGACGGCTGCTTAGTTAAGGTTTCGTTCGTTCATTCATTTAAAACTATATATTTGTTCATAATAAATTAGTAATTGTTTATTGCAGGTCTGCACAGTGAGCTGTTCCTTGAAGCAACGTTTCTGGCTTCTCCGAGCAATGTTTCCAACTCCCTCCACAGCATTTCTGGTTCCTTCCATGGTTTTGGCTCACCCGAGCAGAAGCGGAGCTGCGAATTCTAAGCTGTGCCTCCTTGAACAGCGGTAACCCTGTGTGTGTGATACATCGATAACGTATCAGTATAATAGTGCAACATCAGCATAGTGCCATCTTATTAAATTACATTTATGCTAATTATATTAATTATATTTATATTCGATTCAAAAATTTATACAAGCGTTAATTTTAAGATGTATCATAAATGATATTATAAATGAATTTATAAGAATAATTTATAAGTAACAGTTTTTAGTTTCATAAACATTTTCTATAGCATATTTAAATCTATGCTATTATTATAATTTAATTATAGGATGTATTGTAAATTAATTTATAAGGATAATGTAAATGAATTTATAAAAATAATTTATAAGTACTAGTTTATAGTTTCTAAAGTATTTCTGTAGCATATTTAAATCTATGCTATTATAATTTAATTATAAGATGTAAATTAATTTATAAGGATAATGTATAAGTAATAGTTTTTAAGTTTAATTATTATAAGTCTTGTAATTTGTACATTATTGCAAATTTTCAATAAATCTTCATAAAAGGAATTCAACCGTGTTCAATTTTTTAAACACCTGACCACTGCTAATAATTTAAGTTAGAGATAAGTGCTGGAAAATGACAGGAATTCCCGATAGTATTGGAATTCCCGGCATTTCCTGGAAAATGACGTCAAATTCCAAGAATTAGTGTTATAGAATATTTGGCGATTTCGAGCGAGAGGAATTCTGTAAAATTATGTTTCGAGAAATACCTCCTCGCACATCGCGTTCTACTAATACAAATTGGCGATTTTGAACAAGAGGGATTCCCTAAAAGCATGCTCTGGGAAATTCTTGGAAAATGACGTCACATTCCAGGAATCGGTGAAATGAAAGACCTCCTCGCATATCATGTTCTCCTAATACAAATTGGCGATTTCGAGCACTTGGGATTTCGTAAAGTCCAGTTTTGGGAAATTCTGGGAAATGACGTCACATTCCAGGAATCGGTGAAATGAAAGACCTCCTCGCATATCATGTTCTCCTAATACAAATTGGCGATTTCGAGTAAAGGGGATTCCGTAAAGTCCAGTTTTGGGAAATTCTGGGAAATGACGTCACATTCCAGGAATCGGTGAAATGAAAGACCTCCTCGCGTATCATGTTCTCCTAATACAAAATCGTGAATTTCGGGCAATCCATTTGCTGAAAATCGCCAATTTGTATTAGGAGAACATGATATGCGAGGAGGTCTTTGATTTCACCGATTCCTGGAACGTGACGTCATTTCCAAGAATTTCCCAGAACTTGCTGTTACAGAATCCCAAGTGCTCGAAATCGCCAATTTGTATTAGGAGAACATGATATGCGAGGAGGTCTTTGATTTCACCGATTCCTGGAACGTGACGTCATTTCCAAGAATTTCCCAGAACTTGCTGTTACAGAATCCCAAGTGCTCGAAATCGCCAATTTGTATTAGGAGAACATGATATGCGAGGAGGTATCCGGAGTTCATGATTGATGACGTCACAACCAAAACATTTCCAGGAGCTGCTTTTACAAAATCTCGTGCTCGAAATCGTCAATTTTAATCAGGAGACATCATTTCCAAGAATTTCCCAGAACTTGCTTTTACGGAATCCCCTTTGCTCGAAAGCGCCAATTTTTATCAGGCGAACATAATATGCGAGGAGATCTTTCATTTCACCGATTCCTGGAATTGTGACGTCATTTCCAGGAATTTCTTAGAGTTAAAGTTACATGTGATTAGGACATCTTTTTACAAGGTTCCCGCTACGGAATTTCGCTATGAAAACTCCCTCACGGTACATCTTGTTTAAGGAATCGGAGTAGGTGTTTTTGGAAGGATACGGGTTCTAAAAGAAAAAGATCAGGCGAATTTCTTTTTATTAGATATTTATTCAAGTCATTTAATGATGTACAATTTGGGTATTTACAAAGTTGTAAATTATTTTAAGCGCCTTGCGAAGAAGTAACAACGTTGTAAAGAAAATTTTAAAGGGTTTGCGTCGATATTTTCATAAATATATTTTATCGTTCGCTGCCTTAGCTCTAGCTTATTTTATATGAAATTATTTGCAACAAAGAAGCGTGCAGTTTCATTGCGTATTAGAAAAGACATTAGAAAATCAACTTATACGACGCACCCTTCAAAATGCCGTCGCCAATGTATGAAATTATACTCGTATAGATCATTTACGCATACGCGAGGTCGAAATTAATCGAGATCCGCTGCCTATGACTTTCTATGACAAGTTTTAATATTAATGAACAATGCAGCAGCTGATTAGGTTGCGAGATTCGTTCAACGCTGAAGAAAACCTAAGCTGGACGTTGTCAGAAACCAAATACTAATATTCCTGAGGGTGTTTCTCTCACCCTGCCTCTGGTGCTTCCGCTGCTGCAGCGAAACATTCGAAGACGGTAGGGCGGTGCTTGGATGGTATTAACGAGACCTACCAGCAATTTAATTGAGTCGCGATACAAGTACACTATTTTTAAATACATTCGCAATACGCTAATACCATAGTCTTCTAATTTATATAATTTAATTTAAGTTAAACGAACACTTATCACGATCGATAGCCGACGACGGACTAAAGACAAACGTGTTTCGTCTCAGGTATTTATTTATAAAAAGAAAATCATCGATTACCGTTTAGATATTTCATTAATAGACGATAAGATTGCGCGTCGTTCGTCCGCTATCAAGAATGCGAGAAGATATAATCGTTTCGGAAACGAGCAGCAGCTGGATCGAGGAGACTTTTTCACTTCCGGTCTACGACGAACCAAATCTGTTTGCGACCAAAAAGCCGACTGGTTCGCTTGCGAACGCTGTCGCACGCGTACAAGAGTTAAACGAGGCAAAAGCAGGCGTTCTGCCCTTTTCAAAAGAGGTATAATACATCGTCCCCTGCGCTAATAGATTATATTACTTTTGATCTATTTTCGCAGGTACGGCTCGTTTAAGGTGCGCAGAGGGCACGTTTCGCGTGCACAACATTTACGGTGATGGCAATTGCATGTTTCGAGCGGTCAGCTATATTTTATGGAGAAACGAGGACGAGCATCGATACCTTCGCACATTGGTAACGATTCGTTTTACAAGACTTGCCCGCATACTTTATATACATCATCATACTACGAAAGAGTTGTATCGATTTCATTCGCGTAGGTCGTGCAGCACATTAAAGACAATTGGCACGAGTACGGACCGTTCGTGATCGCCGAATGGAACATATCCGATCGAGAGTCTTATGGTAACTACATGAACATGGTTGGCACGTTTGCCAGCGAGCTCGAGTGTACGGTTGCCACTAAAATATACTACATGAATCTGTCGATTTATCGTGAGATCCACGACAGGCACGAGCTGAAACGAGTGTTCCATAATCACGTCAGCTCGCAGTACGAAACGGCCAGGCTGCTGTTCACCGGAAACTCGGACAGCGGTCATTACGACGTGCTATTTCCCGATTGATATTCTCTCCTCGAAACGCAACGGATTCAAGCCGATGGCCGTGAACATTCATTTCAGAGCTTTTAACGCCTACGGTTTTGTGCCATTTTTCTTGTAAAGAAATTTTCAAATTTCGTAATGTTTTATCCGCGTCCATGAATAAAGTTTTGCTTTATACACAAGCATCGATGCAGTTTACTTTCCTTCTTGATATTCGAGGGGATGACAAACGAAGAGAGGGCTTGTATTTATGCCGGGTAATCGCATCCCTGCGAATAGATGCACTGAGTGAGCCAAGTGATTCCATTGTACATCAGGCAACTGCGGGATAGAACAGAGAAACGGAAAAGAATAAGTTTCATCGTGGAGAAAGATTATTAATATATCAGATTTACTTCTACATACTTCTTTCGATAAATTACAAACTACTTAAATTATTATACACTTTACTCGTGACAAATTAATTACCTAATTCGATAAAATAATCTGGATACCCAGCTAGAACTCAGACTATACTGATCAGTCTTTACGGCTCGTACGATATCCCTCGCCACCTGTTCCTCACTCTCCTTCAGCGTGCTGTAATAGAAGAAAAAATTGCCAAAGAGAAATTAGACTCGAATTCTTCCAAAGATCAATGAAACTTTCGATTAATATTATTATTATTGGCTTGATAGAAGCATGATTACCTGAGTTTTGCAACTGGCGAGAACGCCAGGAACGTTATATGACCACTGTGGTTACTCAATTGCTCGCACAGACTTTCCATAAGACCTATAACAATTATTAATAAAATCCTACTGAGTCGATTCTATCGTTATTATTAGACTGCGGATTTTCATGCGTTCGTCGGAATGATTAAAGACGCGAGATCGCACAGGATGCACGTGATATTATAAAAGATATAAATAATAGTGCTTTCTATAATGCCTGGTAGGCGAAACAATTTTCGGCCCACGTCCTTCCCGTTTTACTATGTTCTCGAAAATATGAGTATGCACAAAAATCCGCCGTCCAGTTATTACCATTACACTCTCTCCGAGGTTTTGCTAAGATACCAACTTGCTATAGCTGCTCTAGAGCCGTGATAACCGTCGGAGCTCGAAGCGACAGGAGTTAGCCCAACGATGTGGGCTCTACCTCGATACAGCATCATTGGAAGAAATGCTAGAACGACCTGCAAACGACAAACGAAAAGATTGTTTTGCCGTTCGTCGTCTCTGCTAATTAAATTAAACGATCAAGGACTAAGAGGTTGCTCGTCACGAGCGTTTGAGGAGATATAGAACGAAAGGAATTGTACCCAGAAATGACTCATTAGGGTCCTGCTGGCTGTGTCGAAAATATCCTGGCTCCTGTCACCGACACAGGTGACCAGCACGTCGACTCTTCCAAAATCTCCCTTCACTTTCCGAGCAGCCCTCGCAATATCATCCTTCTCGGAGAAATTGCACTCGTAGGCGGACACCGTCGATCCGCAACGGGAGGGATCGTTCTCCCTGTGCCCAGGCCTCGCCTCTGCGATCTCGGGATATCTGTCGTTCAATCGGGACACCGTTTCCCGAAGGGACGTCGAATTATCGTCCAAGCAGACCACGGAACATCCGTTCCTCGCGAACTCATCGGCCAACGACTCGCCTAGCGACGAGGAAGCGCCTGCTACCTAAAGCGGCAAGGAAATTGTACGATTAGCCAAATTGATTGAATCCTCGATTATCCATTTAAGGACGGACTTGCCACGATCGACACGGTCGCGTTATTTTTCTTTCACCACACGGGGAATCGGAAATGGACAATCGTACGGCGGAAGCGAGCGGCCGAAGGTAGCTTCGAAGGGTCGCGAAAAGAGGTGTCTAATGTTTTACCAAGACCACGTCTCCGGTTAAATCTCTGGGCGGCTTTGGTAGCAGAGATTTGATCGAGGAGAGAAGAAGCAGGAGGCCAGACAACAAAGTGCCCACGCAAAATTCCACGGTAAGGAAGAACCAAATGGCTGGCGATGAACCGGCTTCCCTTGGATTCACCGCCAACGTTTCGTCCCTTGCGAGGATCATCGTGCGCTGAAAGTAAAGTTAATGAAAGGAATGAAAAGGGACGACGAGACGAGACCCGTCGAGACTATGTACTTTCCAATGAAAAGAAAAACTCTGCACCCAAAATGCAAATGCTCCACAATAATTGCACTATCGTCGTTTGTAAGTTGACTTAGTACCGAAACTGATCATTCGAGGAAGTCGAAGCTCTTGCGAGCCTTTCATCCCCTCTAACACGAGTTCGCGTAGCTACTGGACACCGTTCAATCGAAGCTAATCCTGTCTTTCGTTTTTCCGGATACATTCATACTGCGTGTACCAACGAAGTTCAACAATCTATTGTAATTTTGTCGAGCATAATAGATCTACAGATAGATTCTGTGTATAGCGATCGAAATGTATGGAGGAGGAAGGATTCAATTTTGCGTAATACCCTGAAGGTGTTTATTCAAGGAATAGAAAATCATGAAACGAAGCGTAATAGTTATTGTAATAGCCTGATCAATAGTCTGCGTGGAGTTTTGCTGGAACACGTGGCGCGCATATCTCGTGGCACGAGTACGTCAAGTCGAAAATGAAAAAGTCAGCCCGTTGCATAACAGCTATTACGCGAGAGCGTTCACCGGTTCCACTGATTGCAAAATTTGATACAGTTGCACGTGCTCGTGCAAATTCACGCGGCCCGTTAATTTCCTTCCGCGTGTCTCGCCCCTTTTTTGCGTCATATGAAATATTGATCCGCGGCGAATTCTTTTGCTACTGATCGATACGCGAGACCATGATTGGCGATCGACACGGAGAAAGTTACATGCAATTTATTCAAATGAATTTTCGCCATTCGTTGATCGCCACTGAATGAAGTGTCATTTAAATTAAAATAGCAAAAGGACGACGAGAAATTCGTTTCTCTATTTTCTTTTCTTCCCCCGTGAATTAATGAAGGCTTATCACTCGAGGTCTCGACAGTCTCTGCAGTTCTAAAGGAACCGTGCAGCGATCTCTTCGTTGCAACGATGCGAGGCTGGAGTGAACAACCTTCGGCCCTTGGGTCAACGACTCGACCATCACCTGGTACGCGATGGAAGTGTGCGATACAACTACGGTCCTCGAGGAAGTTTGTCATGAACTTGCCGTCCGACTCTGTTCGGCTTATCTCAAGGTGAACCTGTGCCAGCGGAGTTGCGCGTACTATAAAGTCCGATATAATTGCCAGAGTGCCCGATTGCTCGTAAAAAGAAATATCTGTCGGCATGTTGTTACACGGACGCGTTAATAATTGATCTAATCATATCGTTGGGATTGCCGATCGCGTCAACGTTAAAAGAAACAGGAACCTCGGAAAAGTATGTGAAACAGGGCTACGATTGATCGATGTAACAATATATAGTTTAGAATTGGATAATAGAGTTACAGAATTATTAAGAGTTCGGGGATAAACAATTGGAGAACAATTGAAAACACGTTCGCCACGCTGGATAAGAAAAAAGGAATGGTAAAAGTCGTTTAAAAAGTGGCGTTTGTTAAATTCCTATAAACTGCGAGAACTATTACACCTGTTGGGTAATAAGCTCGCTGTGCCAGCCGATTAATAAACTCCGTACCATAAAAGTTATCCGTAATACCTCGGGTCTGCGCTCGCACGCTATGGCAGCTATAATTAACTCCGCTTTCGTCTTCGTTATTGTATAATACTTTCAAATGTTGAATGCTTTATGTACCGCAAAAATTCCACGACATTAGAAATTCTAATAAATGCGTAAAATTGATTGACAAATTTGTCGGTCAGAGACCGAGCGACTGATTAGCATAATTTTAAGGATATTTGGATAGAAAGCACCGTGGCGTGTTAAATTCGATTCTCGAGCGGAAAAGTACGAAGGGAGACATGCGTAGGCATAATTATTTATGTTAAGAGATGGAATAATCGTGTATGAACACGGCGGCAATTGCTCCCGTGACGAGACAAGGTCCTTCTAGAATTTCTGACACTGATCGCACTGCGAGCAGGATTGCAGCGTTTACTCCCATGAATCACTGGACATTTTCTCAGAATAATTATAATTTAAATGTACAAATTTCGGGATATGTTTTTTAAGACTCATAAAAATGAGTAATATTAATTGACCCAAGAACGAAGGTAGCGAAACGTACTCACTGAATTATTCTGCTCTTTAGACACGGAAAACGGAAGAACCTCGAGAAAATTCTAATCTAATTTCCCAACTACCTTTTCGTCCCAAGGTGAGCTTGCTTTGATTAACATTTTTACTCAAAACACTTCCACTGGCGGTAAGTCCGAGAAGCAAATCTGACACTGAGCATTGAAAGTTTACAAAAAAAAAGAAAACTCCAAAGAGTTAAAGTGTCTTTTGCTGCGCTTCACTAAAACATTGATCGTCTTTATTCTGATAAGTCGCGTTATTAATAAATTAAAAGAGTCTGGTATCGCAATAAAGAAGCTAGAAATTATTCAAAGAAGGTATGGATCTTCATTTATTGGGAACGATCACTCACTTAATTAAATGTCTTTGTCGCAGAATCGATTAGAGTCCTTGCAACCACCGTTCACTAAAAATTCCTTTGTTAATCAACGATTCTACCATACACAAAAGATGCTAAATCACTGTAATGATATTTCGCAGAGGATCGAAAAGCCACGCTGAAGACTACACTCATCAACCCCTAGAATCAAGAAGTACCAAGCAAAGGTCCTCCGATTCCCGACAGATTGCTAGGACCGCTTGAACTTGACTGAATACCGGTTTCACGTACATCGTGGGATAAGCTAGCAGAGCAGCAAGGCCATCGCCTCTATTCTCCTTGCTGTCTCCATTTACGCCAAGATTCGATGCTGTTCTCGTTCTTTTTTCGTTTGCCATTACAGGACGATTAAAGTAGCCAATTAAGATTTGACTCGCGGGCTTCAGATAAAGCGCGACGGATTTAAAGAGCCAGGTGAATAGGTGCATGTCGCGCGAGACAACTCTATCCGGTTTCACCGAAGAGTGCAATCGGTTCATAGGAATTGTCAATTGTAATAGTGGACTATGATCTTGAAATTGCTCGAGCGGAGGTAATAGTCGTCACACGTCCGTGCAACGATGCGATGGTAAACGTAGTAAACATGATAAAAAAAGTGGCGACAATTATGCAGTCATTTGAAATGATTCAGCTCGTTCGTCTTAACATGTTCCGCGCTTTAATGCACTAAAAACGCCTCGGCACGGAACGTGTTAAACGAGTCGGAGGTTCTACTGTTTCAGTACTTTGTGCAAAGAAGAGCTCTCGCATCTTAATGGAAAATTCATTTACAAAATTGCAATGCGACGCAACATTTCGAACGGCCGACTAGCCAACGCGGAACAATTATTATTTTCTTCTGCAACGCTGCAATATACGTCGACTTACTTCGTTCGGCATGTCCTCGCGATCCGATTGACGTGTACCATGTTTCTCGGCGAGTGCCATAAAAATTGAGCACGTTAACGATAGCAAGACAGAACCGATTGCGCCGACCCAAGTTACGCGACGATAAAAACCAATGCTGCTCTGTATAGCGCAACGCGGAGAAATTGCGTTTTCCTCCTTTTTCCCTGGGGAAACCTGTTCAGAGGAATATCGTGCAAGTGTCGGAATAGTAAATCGAGAACGGCACGATAATCCTTCGTACGTGTTTGTCGAGTATTAAACAGCTTAACGACCGTTCGAGGAACACGTGAAATTCTTCAAACAATTTTCAAAGTCTCCCGGTGTATCTCTATTTGGGCAGATACGACGAGCAAATTATCGTAGACGCAATGAAGAACTTCGCTCTCAAACAGAGCGACGAGCGATGGTTTGAAGATGTTATAGTCTGATGCTGCAAGGTAATTAAATCGTTCCACGTTAGACTTGGAAGCAAGGAAAGAAGTTGAGAGTTCGCGGGCCAGAAAAGAAATCATTCTAACAATAGCATGCCATTCCGAAGACGTTGCCCAAATTGAGAGACACTAGTCTCGTGAAAGTGAAAGGATGCAACATGCAGAGACCAACGTAACAGTCCCTTGAACCAGCTCGGTTCAACATCCATGGTCAAGGATTCCCCGGTTCGCCAAAGAAAGGAAAGGAAAACGTAGAATTAAGCGTCAACTCAATTAAGACAATCTATCATTTAGAGGAAATATTGTTTCTTATTTTTGACGCGGAAACTGTTCGCGCGGAAACCCTTTTATTTAAGCCGCCTCGATAGCTGGTAATAACAGAAATGTGACGTGAATAAAAATAGTGATGACCGACGGCATGTTTTTCGAAATTCAAGAAAAGGTTCACTCCAAGTACGTACTTATTTCTGTTTCATGTTTACCGTAGCAATTAGTTTCGCAGAAATTTCAATATCCGAATGAATAATGCATTGTACATAGCCAAGGCTGAATTTGGGAGGACTCGCCGAATACTGTGTGTTTTTTTCGGGACAACTTTTCTTCCTCTTCCGTATTAAATACAACTATATTTAATAAACGCTTCCAAACGAGGAATTCATTCTCCTCGTCTGTATTAATTCCGTCGAATTACTTCATAGGAAAACATGTAATTAGAACATTTCCAATTAGCACCATCGATTACTGGGAGCAAAGTAATGACGATTAACGTTGCACGAGATGTAAGATCGGTTAAGCAAGATATTTGTCACTTTCTTATTAAAAATGGAATGCTGAACATTCTCGATTATATTAGCAGAACATTTCGAACGTATTTAAATCGCTCGATTTATCAACGATCACGATGAAAACTATTTTTATTGCTCGGGAAATCGTGCAGCAGTGTCAATGCTGACGAAACGCTATTTAATCATAGTTTTCGAACTTAGTCCTACGGTGACAAGGGTCAGATCGCGTGACGGCTGCATTCGGGATGCAATGATAAAAGCGTGCAATTAAAGGCACGTAATAGCGACTTATATAATTCAATGTTATTCTAGTTTATGACTCGTCACTCTCGCAGGTAACGAGCTGTTCCCGTCGTTTTCGTTCCACGTCCGCCAGAAAGTCGAGGATTAGCCTCATCGCGGTTTCAGGGATCATCCTGGAGGTCGTAAAATTTGTGGGGAATATTTGTACAATTGTGGGGCCATTGTTAATTCGACACGAAGCATTAGGGGTTGATTAGGAGGCGAACGCGTTGATTAAGATATGAAATACCTGTTGATGGAGTTCAAGGTAAATAGACACCTGGGAATGGAATATTCGGTATAATTCCTCCTGATCGCAGTGATTATATTTCTCGCCGCATACTCCGGCGATATTACACCGAATATATAAGGAAACCTAAACGCGTCGTGTGTCTCAGTAAAAGGAAAAAAAAAAGGATTAAAGTAAAATAATTTACAAGTTTTACCTATACTTTGGATCTCTAGCTAAACCAGTGTCCACGTAAAATGGGTAGACTGTGGTGAATTTGATATTGCTGGTCTTAGAGTCCAATCGCAATTCCTCGTGAAGTGCCTCCATTAATCCTATTGTATTAACGGTTTATTAATGGTGCACAGAAGCCGAGCATTGTATGGGAGAGAATATTCGCGAAATCGGTAATTAATAATTCTGCCCACCTCTCACAGCGAACTTTGACGAACAGTAGGCTACTTTTTCAGATACTCCGTACATTCCGCACATGCTGCTTACACAGACTATGTGCCCTTTGCCGTTTTGTATCATATTAGGTAGAAAAGCTTCTATCGTCTGTGGAGAATGATTTTGAAACATTGAGGTGAGTGCATTTATCATTTCCCCGACAATGGAACGTACCCAGAAGTTTGATAGAACGTTAACATTGAAAGTTTTCTCTACGAGATCCGAATGATCGTGACTGAGAAACGGGCGGTGGTGCAATACTGCGGCGTTATTAATGAGGATGGACACTTCCGGTACTCCTGCTTTCCTCATCAGCCTTACTGCTTCTCGTACTTCAAGTCTTTTCGATACATCGACCACGAAACCATAGGCCTAAATTATTTGTTTTTTTTTTTATTAAACGATATTAAATTTTAGGTGAAATTCCTCGTTTCAATTATTTTTACACTAATTTCCCTTACTTCTCCACCGTTTTTCGAAACCGTACTGATAGTCCCTCGATTCGCCTCGGTGTCCACATCCCAACAAACAACTATACAACCGTGGGAAGCCAATTGGATTGCTAATTCGCGACCAATTCCGTGCCCAGCACCGGTGATCTGATAAATGTTACATGACAGACGAATAGGAGAATATCGAAATAATATTGCGAACATTATTTTCGTTTACCAATACTGTTTCTCCTAATAAGTTCTTTGCCCGAGGTGGTACAACCGCCCTAAAAGCGGCCACCGTCATTGCAAGAGTAATCCTCAAGGATAAAACGAAGAGATCGCAAAGCAAATGCAAATGAGAGAGCCTGAAGATATTTCTGATAACTGGCATCTCGGTTTCTGTCTCGGAATCTCTACAAAATTATCAAATTAATTCATTGCGACAGATGATAGCTAATCTGTTGAAAACTTCACGCAATTTCCTCTTACGTAAAATAATAATCGTAAGGGTAAAGTATTTCTAAGCAAGAAACAATGCGCACAACTTCGTTACTCAGCTTTGACCGGTAATTGAGCAAGGATAATTCAGTACCATTGTGTTTAAGAAAATAAATCAATGAGTCATTTCCCTATCTCACGAAAACAAAATATCCAATTCATATTTTCCCGCTCCGGATTAAGCCATAAATTAATCAGAACATAGAGGGGCCTGAACGCGAACGTCAGGCATACTCCAACAAAGGGGATATCGTAAACCCCCTTGTCCATGCTCACTGAAAAGTGTTTTAAATTCAAAGAGATTCGAAGCAAATGCCCGATGTATTAACAGGTAAAATATCACAGACGATGCCGCAGTACCAATCGAACAATAGCCACACCATAAAAGGGTCAGGGGGGAAGTTCTATTCTCAGAAAGTCGCATATCGCCCCTGGGTCGTCGGACTCGTAGGGTTTCCTATCTACCTCGTTTACCTGGCCAGTGGAAGGAAGCATTTCTCCCATCCTTCGTCGTGGAGGATGTTTTTATTCATCGATATCCGTGATAATATCGTCGATTTCTTGACTCGGCAACCGTTTTCTATTTCCGCGTGTTCTGTTCTTTAAATGTGATCATCCATAATGGACATACGCGGGATAGAAGTAACAAATCAATTGCGGGTAAGTGAAAGATCGACGATGTTTCACTCCTGGCTGTGCCTACGTTTCCCTGAGGCCTCCCAAGTTGTGTGTTCAGTTATCTTTGACGTAGAATTCTTAGAAACGATTAAATAATCCTGTATCTTATATTTTTATAAACTTCTACTATCATCGTTGCACGATTCATTACGATCTATGGATCATTTTTATCAGAGATATCGGCCAGGGAAAATACCCAAACATATTCGACCGTACATTTGTCGATTCGATTAATTTTGCAACGAACTTTTTTTCTTCCAGAGCGCAATTCGTGCTAAATTGCTAGAACTAGGAATAAGATACGATGAGGAGCTGCCCGATTATATTTTAGTGATGGTTGTAAATAAGAAGTCTCGCCAGCAGATGCACGAGGATTTACATCTATTCCTTGAAAATTGTACAACACCATTCGTCGACTGGCTGCACGATCAGGTGTTAAAGAAATTACAGAAAGTCACGGTGGCGAAGAAGAAATCGCTGAGGGAGTTTGTACCTACGGTCGTCGTAAAGCAAGAGGAGGAGAAGAAGAAGAAAAAGATATCTGCAACTTCTTTCTTAGAAGATCATGTTGCAGATCAGACCAGCGATAAGTCTTCTAATAAAAATCCCAAGGATGACAAGTCATTCAACAAGCAAAATGCGAAAGCTGTACCTAGTCAGAAGTTGGACCCAAGTCAGAATAAAATTGTAGATAAATCTGTAAAGAATATCAGCCAGGAGAACAAATCGGATGGCCCTGGGAACTATGCTGTTTCTCAGGTAAAAAGGATACAAGCAAACGATAATCAGAATAAAGAAGCTTCTACTTTGGAAACTCATGGCAATAAATCTAAGGACACAGACACAAAAGTGGACGATGTATCGTCGAGGAGTTTAAAGAGACCACTGGATGCAACGAATGATCACGGGGATACTTCTGAAAGGAAGCAAGATGAGGCAAAGAAATCGAGGATCGAGGACGACGGGGAAAGTACAGTAGAGGATAATGCGAAAAAATTGAAATCCTGCGTAAATAAACCAAAAATTACGTCTGTCGTCTCTGTGAAGAATCGCTTGGGTGTGGTTTCACCCAGAAAGAAATTCGAGATCCACAGGGAGAAATCGGAGGGCGAAAGTCGGTACAGACAGAACGAGAAACGCGTGGAGAAGCATCGATCGGAGGGTAACCACCGTAACAATAATTTTCCAAGGGGCAGAAACTTCGATGCGGAAGATCGGGCGAGGCGGAACCGAGACGCGGAATCGAAGCACAATGAGTTCGATAAAATTAGCGGTATAAAGAATCGATTAGGTAACAGTAAAATGGATAAATTAGGCAAGGGCGTAGAGACGAGAGAGAAAGTAAATTCTAATTTAAAGTCGAAACCCACGGAGAAGACTACCGGTACGATCAAAGATCGTTTAGGGATCGTGGGTGCCAATAGAACCCTTAAACAAACAGGAAACAAAGAATCGGCGGAGTTTAAGGGTAAACCGTTGGAGCAAGATCGCGACGCGTTGATTGATAATAAAAATATAAAGCATAGGCTGGGACCATTGAAGAATAATTTTAAGCCGGTGAATGTTAAGGGTGGCTTTAGCTCTTCGATCCGGCGATCTCAGAGCAGCGAGGACGATGATTACCTGAATCTGGGCGCGGAGGAAGAGTTGGACGATGATACGCATACCGTGGGAAATTCCGGTCCTATTAAGTCCCACATAATAGCTGTAAACAGGCCCGCGATAGTTAAGACTGATAGAAAGCGATTAAAATTATTAGACAGAGGAATCGAAGAGCATAGCGACGCGGAGGAAGAAGTCGAGGAGGGTAAGATACCCAGTAAAGTAATTGTAACACCGAGACCACTGAAACCGCTCCAACCAACGCAAAAGCGCGCGACCCAATCGCTTTTGTTGAGGGCTGTCGCGGAAGCGAATCAATCCGTTGTCAAGCAAAAGAATCCCGAGCCATCATTATTGGTGTGTATAAGAAATAATAGATAAGTTGTACAAGAAATGTTCATTGTTACTGCTCCCGAAACAATCATTTGATAAAGTCCTTTTTCAAACCGAAAAACTGTTTACGTTCATTTATGCAAATAAAACTATCTATTTCCCCAGGATAAGAAACAAAGCTTAAAGCATCTTAAACCGGCTACTGTTCGGGATGTCGGGCAGAATTTGTCGGTGCATCTTAATTCGAATAAGAGATTAGTTATGGAAAAGATTCAAGTAGAGTTAAATACGGATGTTTCGGAATCGAAATCGAAGCCCTGTAAGTATAAGCACCTTACTACTATTCTATGTCTATATATTTCTATATTGTAAAGCCTAAAATGGTTTTTCTAATATATTTAGTATTGTACGGTCTGTAGATGTACCGCAATCGGTTACCGAGGAACACATGGGCGTCGTAATGTCTTTGTTCCAAAGGGGTGACGATAATCAGAAATTTCTAGTTACCCTGAATGGGTATAACAATAATTTATTGAAGGAAAAAAATTCGTCGGACGACGAAGAACGATTGGAAATGGAGGTAGTTAGAAATAGTCCCATTTCGCTAAACATTAAATTATTGTATATTTAATTAATCGATTTGAATAATTTATTGTGGTAGGTGAATGAGGATGATGAACTAGCACTTTCAACGATCCAAAACGAGTCCGAGACGTCCATATTTCAAATATCTGAGATGGACAGCGACGGTGATATGATCAAAGATAGAGCGGACGAGAATAATGAGAACTGTAACACAGAGAACGTAGAGAAAACTGAGGAGGCGCCGAAAAAGAGGAGGAAACTGAGTCCGATTATTTATAATAGATCGCACTCACCGAGTCCGGTGGATTTACAATCTGATGCATCGGTAGCGAGCCGATTAACGAAACGTAAGTAATGCAATTTCTCCAACTTCTTACACATGGAAATGCCGGAATAAATATCCTGCAATATTTGTTCTTTCCAGGTTCAGATAAAAAGCCATTAACAGAGAACACAGTTGCGGTGATAGATAAATCGAAGGAGAAGTGTAGATACTGGCCGAACTGTACATTAGGAAATAAGTGCGCGTATCTTCACCCTCTCGTCATGTGCAGGTAATTTTCTCGTATTTTTCCAGAAATAACTATGCGCTCAATAAAAAAAATAGAGATAATATTTCTGAATCGCCTCTTATTATTTTTTAGTGCATTCCCAGCGTGTAAGTTCGGAGACAAGTGCGCTTACAAGCATCCCAAATGCAAATTCGGTCTATCCTGCACGAAACTGGGATGCGTGTTCTCCCATCCGGCACAGCAGTGCAAGTATCATCCGTTTTGCACGAAACCTGGATGCCCGTACGCTCATCCGTTACCGATCACCGCGGAGACCTCCACGCAGAGGGCGAAATTTACGTGGCGCAGACGAGATTGAACCGCACCATTTAACGATCGATCATGTACAAATTTCTTCCTCCTGTAGCGTTAGATCGACATCGTGCACATTGGCAAGGATACTGTCACGACCGCAAAGTTTCTGTCAACGAAACTTCTAATAAATAATACTACCGATAATATAATTTTAGATTAATAACTGCCAGTTACATTGCGTTAGCGGATTTATTAATAAACGTACTGATCAGCGATTGAAAAGCATCAAAAGTCTTTACTTTTTGCTCCAGTTAGTAATCGTACGCATTTGTAGATTTGTAGTTTCAGTTACTGTACGTAAATGCATACATTGCACTTTATAAATGTAGCGAATGTAGAGTAACTTTATCTGTGAGGATACTTTCTATATTATCAGATATTTCCGTCTCGTGCATCGTTGGCGATAGTATTCTTGCCGATAGGAAAGAAGAATAGCAATGTTCGACTTATTTATAAAACGAACAGGTCTACCTTTTGTTGTTTCAAATGAAATTTTTTTACGTTCGCCTCTATTTAATTTTTGTATATTAATCATAATCGACTCCCGGTCGAGTAACCTATTACTTCTTCTATATGGAATTTCTTGGATCGTCATTCGATTTACTATGCAGTAGCGTTTAAGGAAATCTCGATGAAACAATTGACTCGACAATGAAATACTACCTTTGGCAAGTAATACGTATAATATACATATAAAAATGAATATAATTGTTGAGCGAGACGTGTTCCGGATTTATTCTTTTCGTCAATTTTAATCCAAAGGCGTATTGTTATTCTCCTTCTCGGAATAATCATGGACTTTATTTATTACTCGATGGCTGTGCAATACGATCGTCATTAACATGATTTTATTCGAACGATACGGGTTCATCTAATTTATATTACCCTTCGTGTGTGAGTGTGTGTGTGTGCATGTGTAGCGTAAAAAAAAAGTGAAAACCATCACGCCTTGAGCACCTTATTATCCGTTCGATACATCAATGAAATTGAAAACACACTGATATGAAATTCCGTTAGGTATATCACGAGGATATAAATCTTGTATAAACAATTATAAATACATGGTTACATCTGTACATTTTAAGCAATTCTTTTTATTCGATTTCCCTTCCATCTAATATTTAATTAATATACCGATTAATCCTAGCTATCACACAATAACGCCTGATAAACGGTACATCTGCATGCACACGTAGTCATGAATCGCTGAGCCCTCCTTATAATCTAAAGCAAGCCTTCCTCTCTATACCTGTGCCACAATAACTGACCTATATTATCTCCGATTTTTCGGAGCAACGGAGGAGCTTCGGCGGAATCGTGGTGAAAAGTACCGGAAGGGAAATAATCGACCGTACAATGCGAAGCCGCCACTTATCTTTGGAACAATAAGTATTTCGGTAGAATGGAATACGAGCACGGAAGCGTTCGGAATCATTCGAACTCGTTATTTATGTGCAGAGATGCTGACCGACGTCTTTCGTAGATTATTATATTGGTTTCATGACGTCACCGAATCGCCAGAGTCTTTGAACGGAAAATAATCTGTACAAATATGATGATTCATGAAGAGGTTCCTTTTGTTCCCAAAAAAAAAAAGAATACACGTGAAGGGGAGGATGACAGACAAATGCACCGCATCGAAATTTCTGTCACAACTTCTATAGGATGTTGGAGTTATCAGTTCGTTTTTCGAGGCATTGATATCCCTTTTTGAAAACGGTAGTCCAAAAAGTCCTGATTGCTCTAAAAGAGAATTTCTAGTGGATCGTAGAAATTCGTGCAACGACGATAACGACGCGACCATAATATGCGCTCCAGAAGAAATTTTCAGAAAATACCCTGCCCTCCGTGGATGTATCCTCCGAGGCTTATCTTATCTCACGAATTGACGCGGTGTCTCCCGTCGTACTGCTCTCCGTAGTTCAGTCCAGTTTTCTTCTGGATCGCGTGGCCAGGCCAGCAAATCACGTGAAACTACATTCACACCTTCGACTGTTTCGTATCGAACAATTAATTACTAATATCTCATCCGTTACCCCCTGAATCACTCGATTCTCTAACCATCCCACCGAGGTGCCTTCATCTGGCAAACGTTCGTGTTACTCTTGTTCCTACGAATTTCTGAATGCACTGTCCATCTATCGAGACAAGGTAAGCCTCTTATAAATAATAATAACGATCCTCCGTTTATCACTGCGAATTCAACGAACTCTTCTGATTAAGCGGCGTAAGATGAAAAATGTCGAGTTCACGCGGAAGGGGGTAAAAGCGGTGAAAATTTGATCTTCGCAAATACGGGGACAGGGTTCGATTTTCCTTCCCTTCGATTGGCCAAACGGCACAATAACACGAAGGAGGAAGGGAATTATTTCGTAGGAAAGGCTCACGATCGTCCACCTTTCTGCCAAAAGGTCTTTTGTCCGTGCGGGAGGTAGAAGGGAGGCCGGTAGTCGCCCTCCGTTCAGAGGGGTGGTTGTCGCAGGTCGTATAAAGCGGACACGAAGATTATCCTGTTCATTAAGGGCCTAGAGTGACCTACGGTCAACGTCGCCACTTCTTTGGGGAATAAGAACGTGCACCTAGTGTCCATCCACGTACATAATTAAGAGAAGACAAACTGTGCAATGGGCATCGAGGCTGAAGTCGTGAACGAGGTTCGTGTGCTCTACTTTCTCTTCATTATTTGTGCTAATATCATCATTTATTGAACGGCTTGAATTCCGGAGGAAATGAAAGATCATTATCACGTTAGCAGTATTACTGATCGATATAGATTTCGACGCTCCGATAATTGTTCAATTCAAAATTTGGTACCTTCTGTCTAATATCTTCTACTTCTAATATCGTTCATTGTAGTCATTTTCTTTTTAAAGATTAGTATGAATACAATTTATCTGGACCAATCGTTTTTTTTTTCTAATTATTGCAATCTCGAAAATTGACAGAAATATCTCAAGGGTATCGCTGATATCCCGGAGTATCGGAAGCAGCCCGACTTGGATGTCGAGTATCGGGATTTCCCCGAGGTGAAGATTTGGAGCCCGAAGGAGGAAGTGAACGAATGGGTTTCTCTCTACGTTTTCATGGCCCGTTCTGTCCTAACTTTTGTCCAAGAAAGCCAAGGTATTCCCAATAAAGAAGCAATGGAGAACTCGTGTACTGGCTACGCGGAACAGTACATCGCCGATGTTCTGCACGACTCCGAGTATTTACCGGAAGTGGCGTTGAAAACGCTACTTACCAAGGAACCGCCACAGAAGCTGATCGAAAAATGGGCGGCGAGCGATATCGTAAGCATAAGTCAATTTTTTAAATACCAAAGAAGATCAGTGAATTAATTGATTTTTCATTTAATGAATTACAATCAATTGAGAAAGATACGAGCCTTAATCGGATGTTCTTTTCTTTGATGTTTCAGGAACTGTTCATTCAAGGAATTGCCAGGCACGGTAAAAATTTTGCAAACATAAGGAGGGACCTACTTCCGCAGAAACAAACGGTACGCTATTCCACTTCTATTATTAGAAGATAATTAAATATCGGGAATACTAAAGTGTTCTGATTTTTCTTGCAGAAAGATATCGTGGACTTTTACTACGCATGGAAATGGTCCGAGCCCGCGAAGCAGCTGAGGAACTGCCGTCGACGGCGTCGTTCCAACAGTAAGCGACGCTTTCCATCGATCGGCTGTATTTTTGGCGAGCTATCGTCTCCGAAGATCGTCACCCGAAGCGCGACGGCTGCTCAGAGGCATTCCCATCGGAAAACCGAGGCGATTGTGAGCGTATCGAATCCTACGGAATCCTGCAATTTGACCGCCAAGAGGAAACGAAGCGGTCCTCACAAGGTCCGATGATGATAATTAAAAATAACTTCTGTAAGTGATATTGCAGTGGCCTTTGAGACTGGTGAACGCGTACTTCACGTGCAACGTTTTAGTTGACAAAAATGCGAAAGTTACTTTCTAGAAAGACTGTTATTGATTAAGCAGAGAGATGATATGAATATTGTTGGCTAAGCGTATAAGAGACAGTGTTGATTTTTTTAAATATTTCTATGGAGATTTCATTACTTTGATCTCGTGCCGTTGGTCCGTGTAACATTTCTATTTAACATATCGTGAGGTTTTTATATTCTTGAACTATGATAGGACTCTAACTTGTTAAGCGAGTTACTTTTTAAACGGAAACCTCTTCAGGCGATAGAAGTTAATTTATAGATGTGAAGAAACTCATTCTCATTCGCGGGAAATGTGAATAAATTTTTGTTCTCACGAAAGAAATACTTTCCTGAGAAAGTGATTTAAAGGACGATCAGGGGGATGACGAAAGACGGGGTGGAATTTTAAATATTTCACTTTTATTCCATACGGTCGGTGTGTCATTAAATAAAATTCTTCGCAATTAGATGCTGTATAGCAACACTGTAATGAATGCGACGACGAGAGAGAGAGAGAGAGAGAGAGAGAGAGAGAGAGAGAGAGACTTTGCTCGATTTTTTCTGTGTACGTTATCTTTCGACAATAATGATTGTTTCAACCATATTCGCGCTATGGCACATTCGTTTTTACCTGCGTCTTCGAGATTCCACCCTCTGGGGATCGGTACCACTTGCTACTATTTATTATCAATAAAAATCAGAGACAATTTTATATAAACTCCAATTTCAACGTGTTCTCATTTTTCCCGTAAACGTTCGTATTATTTAGAAACTTAGAGAAAATTACAGTTCAACCCGTTCATAATAATATTTACATAAATTCTATCCCCACTGATTAATCGGAACAATTGACCCGTCATTTATGAGGGTGGCGAAAGGGTTGATTTTATGAATACGACCTTCGAACCTTGTATAACTTCTAATTCAGGTAATATTCAATTCGACGAACTTAAAATTCAATCGGGCAATAAAGTGGCAGGAGTAGGTACCGTGTCATGGACCCCAAAGGGTTAAAGGCTAAATCAGCCACCATTTATGGCCACGTGCAGGCTGACGACAAAAGGTCGCCGCGACGGCACGTCCTTTTGTCCATCGGAAGTGGAGGAACACCCTTTCCGTTCGTTAAGAACAAGTCTGCAATGCGCAACTATTCTCTCAGACCTTTCTATTTTCTTCTTTTTTGCTCTTTTGCATCATTATAAAAATGATGATCACTGTTACAATATTTCACGCAGGGATTTACAAGAAAAGATTGGTAGCGGAATTGTTGCTTACATGTAAGTATGCACGTGCTTGATCATTCGTGGACAGTTTCGACAAATCGAATCGATCTTGGACGCTTATCACAATATCTACAACAGGCAGTGTCGGTGTGTCGGTTAATTATTTCCCCTGGCCAATTTCTTAGTGGTTAAGAATTTCAGAGACAACGAGTAACAAATAAAGAGTGCAAAGGGTGGCAAATTTTCCAATGAAATTTCGTGGGTTGGGGCGAGGGACCAAATGGAAAATCGACAAACTTTTGATCGCACACACAATACTCTCGCAAACATTCAGACTTTCACCAAGTCTCGCTCACAATATAAATTTTCTTTTTGTATCGCACTGGGGCACTTTGAAATCCTCCGCCTTTCACATGTCCGTCATTTTTCCTGCTTCGCTTACAATTAGACTCTTCAGAAGAACTTTCAAAAAATGTACAACAAAGTTTCAACAGGCCAAGTTCGTAATTTTTCATTCATCCTTCTCTTCTTCGAGAATCATCCCTTACATTTACAAACGCCTGTATCCCGTGAACGAAAAGAAAATGATGTTCGAATCCGAAGACGTTCGGAGTTCTATACGATACGAAACACACGATTCGTACTCCGTTTGTTGTTTTTTTTTTAATTTCATGGAGAAGCAGTGAATATTTAGCTGCTTTTTACTAGGGACAGTCATTCGCATACTCTCCTCACGTAAATTCCTTTTTGTTCATCGACAATGTTCTCGCATTTAAATCTCTATATCGAATTGAATATTATATTAAATAATACCTATTCTTTTTACGCTATCGATTGAACATTTTTTAATGAGTGGCGTTCGAATTCAAAGTTCACGTTGAATGGCATAGACGGCTTCGCTAAACGCACATTCGAATCTTTATCCTGATTGCTCATGATCGAGAACGATTCTCTACCTGTTCATTCTGATTAATTAATTATAGAATATTAACGCGAGGAATTCCCAGGATTTCCGGAAATTCGTTTAAATGATCCATTACGTATCCACGGTATAAAAAAAAAACCCTGTTCCCACGCTCGTCATTCATCAAGTACTCTACGCGGTTCTATTTATCTGCGTAGAAATATTGGAAAGCAATCTTTTCTTTCGCGAAACCACGCAGTTCTCTCGAGCAGGCAAAATAAAAAAAAAAGAACCGCGCAATCCAATAGTCTGGACTCATCACTTATTCCGAACGTAAGGTATAATTTTTATATTAATTTCATTTCGCAATAATAATAATAATGTTAATAATAATAATATAATTACAAATAATTATTCATAATATTTATTTGAATATTTTCACTAGATTTGTATAGAATGTCTCCCTTCGTATTCGTTTTAGGCTCGACGTTCCCACACAGTGTGATCACGGCTAACATCCCTCCCATTTCTTACACATTCATCTTTTTCTTTATTATTTTTTTCTTTCGTTTTATCACAGGAGCCTATTCTAATCCGGTCATCGCCGGTGTCACACTTTGATACATTTCGTCGAGTTTTCGTTATTAGAACAATTTCACGTCATCGTCCTAATCTCGCAATTGTTTTATCTGTCAGACACTTCCTCCGCAACTCCTTCCAAACAACACTGATTAACAAGAGACGGTTCTCGGATTAAAAAGAAAAAGATCAGCGACAGTCGCGTAAAAACCGAAATAAACTTAAATATCGCTCCCTCTATTTCCTCGTTTTATCGAACAGAAATATTATTGTTTTGTGTGTCTGTACTTCGAAGCATTATAGCATTGCGATCGATTCTTCCTAGCCCGACGCGATCGAATCCGCCCTTCCCTTCCAGTAAGGGATCTTTTAAATATTCAAGGAAATAGGCAGGTGGAAAAGGAAATGCGACGCTCGATAATCAGTCCTTGCTCTTCACGTATACCCGGCTATCGTTCCCTCTTTCCTACGCTACCGTATCACACAGTTCTAAGGTAAATTGAAACGAGGAGGCACCCAGTCTTTGTCCACACTTTGAACACTGAGATTGGAGGGGACTTTCATTCATCATCTTAATTTCTGACACATCGATTGTCTTCGAAACTCCAATAATTCCATACCAATTTCGTTTCATTTGGTACCGTGGTTGCTCATAACTTTAATCCAAAAACTATATTCTTTCTCCAACGAAAAGAAGAATATTCAGACAACTGCATTCCTAAAAATGCACTTACGTCTTCTGAAACGACCCTCCAATTAAAGAAACCCACATTCCAACTCCAAAACTGCCTGAACAGTAGCGCAGGTGCAAGTATCCCGAGAGCTCTAATCAAAGCTAATCCTAACTCCTTAAGAGCCGACCATGCCACTCGTCCTGAAGGCACGCTCGTCAGTCGTGAAAAATCCTGCAACTTTCCTAGCTAATCGTCCATGTGTCGCGTTATTTTTCAATCTTAATCACCCCTTCCAGTCCGTTATTGAATTAATCTCAATTCGACAACCACACGATACAAGCCAATCAAGGTGTACCGAGTGTCCGCGAAAGAACACGGTCTCCCGAATGTGGATCGAAAATGAATCGAGCTGTTTCGGAAATCGGTTCTTCGTCGCCCTCTTGCGTTCTCCACTGGCTGCCGTTTCTTTTTTTTTTTTAATCTCGCGACTCCAGTCGAGGAGGTGCGTTTTTTGAAGGAATATTTATTTACATCGTCCAGCACGTTGTCCCGGGGGAACGACATGATCACAGCCACTCGGTGAGGCAGCCACCGAACCACATAACCACTATGGGCACGAGATACGACGTCAGAGCACGAGACAGAGACATTTTCTGCCTCGTGGCGCCGTTGTCCACACTGGACGTACTGTTGTTGCTGATGTTGTTGCTGTTGTTGTTGCTGACGTTTGTTTTCTGCTCCACGTCCACTCTTGGAGGCACCTCCTCCGGATGGACCACTGGAGGTGGCTGTTTCGGCGTTTCCGGGGGCGAGGTCTTGGGCTCGTAGCCGGAACCCTCTTTGAAACCGTCCTCGTCGTCCGTGATGGGGTCTTGGTCTATGCCATCTCCGGATCCACTTCCAGAACCGTTCCACTCGGTGTCCTCTGCAAGGTAGAATGCAAAGTCGATCGGGATGAGTAGTCTGGTAAGATTCTGTAGGAGAGCAGACGCCTCTTGGAGAGCGGGAGGAGGGTTTCTTGGAGTCTTCGTGCAGGAGTTGTTTGGATTTTCTTGATGGTCGTTGAGGATTGGATTCTTGGTAGATTTTGAAGAGTTAGTAGAACTGTGGCTCGGTAGCTTCTTAAAACTGTCTCTTAAGCTTCCTTGCGTGGTGGTTAAATCTCGATGGGTTGGTAGATTAATTGGAGGGCTAATCGGTGGAATTAGTGAACAGGTTCACGGAGAATGTAATTGATTCTGCTGGGGTTTTTCCAAACGTTCCTGACATTTTAATGACGGGACGAAGGATGTGGGGATGCAAGCATTCTTCTGGAGGGCGACTTTCTCAGGTGGAAGCGTTCTCTCTTAAATATTTGCCATATTTTTATAATAAATATTTTGTGAAAAGCATCTCGTAGCGGTTGCTTATCGCGAGCAGAACTTCTAGATAAGATAAGCATGCCGTTACAGCAGTTTGATAATTCTGTTCCCTCGTCACGTCTACTCGGATACAATTAGCCTCGTAAATAGCTCCTTTGAAGTTCGAAATGAATGCAATGCAGCACGATAGAAACAGACTCGTCACGACATGAAATACGCATCTACCATACGTTTCCTTTATTCCGAGAGGAAAGAATGGCCTAGTCGGTATACAATTAAGTGCGGGCAAAACAACAATTAAAACAGTTCGACAGAATTTTGCGACGAATTCAAATGATTCTGTCTAACATAAATTACTTTACTAATAGCAGATGTTCCATTTAATCAACTTATCGCACTATTTCGTAAATAATTGTTTTAAGCGACTTACCCGTGTCTATCCAGTCGACGTCCTGTCCATTGAACGCTGACTTTAGCCTGTTCGTGATCGTGGTCAACGCGAAGATCTGCTCCTTGACGACCGTTGGCTTTTGTCCGAAACTCCGCACCTCGGGATTCAGCGTTTGTGTCTCGCCGTTCGACGAAACAGGGTAAATGTATCTGAAACAAGTGATAAATCGAATGAACTCGGTGTCCCGGGAAACCTGGACATCCTGCAGCAGTGTCGAGAAGATACTCACTTGTCCACGTGTGTGCCATTCCAGCATTCCTTAGTATTGCTAGGAGGAACAACGAGGCCATCGTTGCAGAGCTTGTACGGCAAGTACACCCAGAACTGTCTCGAATCTCGCACCCTCTGGCGCGTCTCTTTCACCAGTTTGTCCAGAATTACTGCGGACGAGGCACGATCGTCGGTGGTCGTTTCTTGGTCGAAATTTAAAGACTCGAGCTCCAATTCTCGGTTGTCCCGACGCCTGCGTCTGCCTAGCACGGGTCGGCCACAGCCGGTGAACACCCTTTGTGAGACGTCTTGGCTGTTCTCTTGGAAATTCATGATCGCCTCGGAGATCTTCAAATTGATAGGTCGCACCAGCATCTCGATGTTGAATGGGCCTAACAAGCGATCCGCCACCTTGTCCACGGCCTCTGAAAGTCCAAAGAATGGAAATTAGAAAATAGAAAAATATTCCCACTGGACCTCTACTGTTCTTTTCCCTTTTTGTATGCTATTTCGCGTGTCCCTCGTGACTCTCGATCGCATCCGTAGGTCCCTTCTTTCCCTTTCGTCACGCGATCGCCAATGTACAAAATGCTACCAACTCGGTGGCGTGCATGGAGGTCGCACGGTGGACCGTACATAATATTTCCAAGCCGGTAATTACCACGGGACAATGCGAGTGGAAATTACTCACCGACGAAGTGATTCCATTCAGCATCCAGCGCCGCATGCTGGGCAAGGCAACCCTTCATCACGTTTGCACACATGTCGCCGCACGCTAACACATTGCCGGCGATCCCGCTGCACGATGGACAGGCCGTCATTCTGGTAAGTGCAGCTGCACACTCCGCTGACGGTTTCAACTATGATGAAAAGAAAACGATTTTTTTTTTCTCAGCTGTCCTGTTTCGTCGATGACACTTTACGCTTTTGCGTTTCGATGACGGATAGTGTCGGATGCTTGGGAGAGAGGATTCGGCTTAGGGAGGAGAAAGATTTATTGGAGAATAATGGGGATGGCGTTTAAGGGCGATCTTTCAGTTCGATATGATCAATGGAAAGATATTCTTTAGCACTGTTCTATTCGTATCGGTTTCAAGAACGATGACGTGCAAGGGTAGAAGACTCACCGACTGCATATTCTTTAGGACGTCAGCAGCCACGGTTAGAGCTTGGCTGAAAGCCCTGGTCGCGACGAAGGACCTTTTTATTTGCACCCCCAATTTCTGGGGGACGTCACCGAACGGTCGCATCTCCTTCATATGCTCTCCGACGCACTCCAAATATTTATTGTCAAAATTATATTGGCTGTTCAGCACTGTGAACATTTTCTGGTAGAGGGTGTTGAAGAAATTGTCCATCGCGTCGTCTAAATCCACCTGAAAGAAAGATCAATGACAAGAGAAAATTAACGCACTAATATTAACGGTCTATAAGGGGTCTCGCAAATTATTCAACCCCGTCCACGGATATTCCCCTGAAATTTTCCCAGACGCGGCAATACTTTAGCCCCCGAATAAACAAGCCGGAGTCCAGCTAATCGAACCGGCGGCTCACGAAACAAAGAACGAGCCAATGAGAGACTCGTCGATTAGCCGTTCAGTCTGCTCCTTTTTAATCTCTATCCACATCCATCGATATTAATCGAGCACTGCGTCTAGATCGAAGGAATAATCCTGCGGTTCGATGGAACGTATTATCGAGCAATGGGTGGGGGAAAAAAAAAACCGAAGAAGAATGGGATGAAAAATGGGAAAGGAAGAACTATAGAGTTAGGACAGGGCTAGGATAGATTTAGGACGGGGTTGTAGTACGGTAACGAGCGATCCTGGAATAAATTCGGCAGCGCTCGGTAGATCGAACGATTTATAAATTTGTTACCAGCGGCGACACGCGTGCGATTTCCAACAATAATATATTCATGCGGAGGCATTTTCGAGCGTGCACCAGAAAGAGAGAGGGAGAGAGGAAAGAGTCGAACCGCGACTGCGGGGTCCAAGTGGCGTCGCTGAATAATTCCAGTCGATTTGAATGACAATCGGTCCTCGAATCGACGTCGCCTCGGTACCTCCACCCCTTTCCTTTGCCGTTGTCTTTTTTCGCGTTTTTCCTTCTCCTCTTTCCTTCCGTTCGCGTGATCGATACTACGTGACGGAGCGATTGACGGTGATCCCGCACGCTTGGCACGTATACGCGAACGAAGATGGTCAGGGGATTACATGTACGTGGGCGCGACAGCTTCTGCGGATGTCTGCTTACGTTTAAGGAACAAACATTCGAAAGCAAAGAAAGGGGAGTCTCTCTCGAGTACAATACTAAATACATGACAAAATCCAAGACTTCCCACGTGCAAGGAACAGACGGGATCACGTTCGTACAAGTGTAAAGGGAGGTCTCGGGACTCTCTGCGATCGCAGGAACGATCCCGAACGTTTAACTCCAATAACAACGTACAGACTCTCGACGGATAAAGTGAAACCGCCTAGTAATTGCAGTAGCCCACGAACCCGCTCTGTCCCTCGACCAGAATCGGCCGAGGGTGGAGAAATCTAGAGGGCAGGATATTTTCTGGCCCTTTATCGAGGAACGCTAGCCATCCCTCCCCCGGACGTCAAAAGCATTGATTAAACTCGCCTTCGCACGGAAAGCTTTCTACCCGCCACCCTATCACGAAGTCTCGTTGCTCGCGGTTAAACGTCTGCTGGACGAGGGTCGAGGTTCCTAGCGATTCCGAAACTTTTGCACCCTCTATGAACCCTTCGCGACCGTCATAGAAGAAGGGATGGAAAGGGAGGAAAGCCCGAGGGGGAGGAGGGCATGCGGAAAAATTCTTCCGCCTTTGAAAATCGAACCAGGCGTCGCGCGACCCTTATCGATTTTATCCCGGAATTCGATTTGCCCATGGTTGCAAACGGAATTGGATGCTCGTCCTTTGCGATTGATCGGACACGTGTTGACGAATCGAAGAAAAAAAAAGTTTCGATGCTGAAGATTTGTCGGTGTAATGGACAGAAGGTAAATAAAATTAACTCACTGTTCCCTTGGCGTAATAATTCTCCAGCTCCTTGAATAGATCCGTGAACACGTACGCGTTCTGCTCGTACAAGATGCCGTAAGTTTTCTTGAACATCTCGTGGAATCCCCTTTTGCTAGTCGTCAGAAGATCCTTGAAGAAGCCTGTAACAATAATAAATAATGTAATGATAGATGCAACTAGTAATTGAATACGAGCGAGCCCACAAATGCAAAGGGAAAGATTAAAAGGAGGTATCCATAAAGGGAACGAATCGTTTACCCTCTTCCATCGATACATAATTTATACGAATGCTAAATAATTCGTCCAACAGCGAGGAGTAGGAAATGCAATTCCCTTAATCGCGAGCGTTTCCATCGTTTTCCCGCTCGGTCAGGACAGAGATAATGCGTAATTGCCGACGAAACGAAACGATCCACTGTTTCGAAGACTAAAGGGGAAGGCGGCCCTGTCACTTGAGACTTGCAAATCAATCGCAGGTTGATCCCCTTCTCGGGTAATCGATCGCGCGTTAACAATGTTTGCCTCTTATCGCACGACAGTGTGCAAAATACGCTTCCCCGACTTAATTTACAAGCGGTAATTAACTACTTTCTCCCCCTGGTTAGGGCAACGGGGTTACCGAAGTTTGCGTAACACGACGCACCTGAACTTTCTATCGCAAAATTAAAATAACTCTTCTGTGGCCGCGATTAGAATAAAAGATCTACCGAATTGCCACTACGATTTCAATAACAATTAACTCGTTTGCATAGAATATCGTGAAGTAAATGAAATCTTTTGGAAACAAAAAATGATATAGAATTCTCGGGTTTTCGTGAAACAATAGCGTCGTCGGTAACGCGCCACCCAACCCGACAAAGAGACCAGCGTGCCACCCTCGTCGTCGCTCGCAACCTCACGAACCCCGTCAGAGTCCGGAACCCGTTCTTATCGTCACTTCAGTCGCGAAGAATGTGATTAAAATTCCTTTTAACGACGCCGGCTACGGGGAAAGAGAGCGGACGAACAGGTAGGCGCGCAAGAGCCGCCCCTATGTAACGAATCGTCGAAAGCTGCCGGGGTGGGTTCTGCCGCGGCGCCGCGTGAAAGGGGAAGGAAGCACTTAGCGCCGCGACGACTGCTGCCTAGGAACTTCGTCGGGCTTTTAATTCGCGCCACGCTCCCACGTTCGCGACTAATTCCACCCTCTACATTCCTCACGGAAAATCCACCGCCCAGTGTCACGTCTATTTCGCTGCCCCGTTCTGATTTTTCCATTGGAGCTCTGCTGAATAGGAGGGAAGCGATGGAAAGAATATCAGAGGGTAGATTTGATGATTGTACTTAATTTTCCGCATCATGGGAAAATCTTGCGGTCCCGACCCCGTTTCGGTAAACAGAACAATAGCAACAAGAGGCGGCAGTTTAAAACGGAAAAATATTCGCTCGGATCTCGCGAAAGTAAAATTTGCTTGGAAAATCCCCAAGGCTTTCTATCATCTTTTCCAACCCCTTTCTTTCACACTACTCCTCCCCTTTGGCGCGAGGTTCCTGCACTCTTTCTCCCTCGTCGCTCATCTACCCTGTGTCAGCGTACTCGTATCGCTGCGAGTGGCGAGCAAAGTAGGTACGTAGCTGGATGCAACTAGGTGTAGTGCCGCCTCAGAGGAGCCGTGGTTCGTGTGTACGGGAAATGGGTACAAGGGAAGGGACCGAGGCTCGAAGAGCATGCAGGGCGAAGGGCCAAAGCTGCTGTTGGCGCGATCTCGCGTAATTTCGTTAATGAGAATCATTAGGCGCGTCCCCGACGTTCTCGACATTGGCGCCGACTAATTTCCACGGCGATCGTCAAAGTCGACTACTTTCTATTCAAAGAGGAAAAGCCGGCTGGAACACTATTACTCCAGGGAATGGTTCGCTTTTCACTTGCCGAGATTTTCTTCATGGAGTCGGGTATTGGAGCAAGTGGTCGTATATGGGATTACGGAGTCGTTCGAGGAGTAGGATGGACGTTGCGGGAGTCACTATTACGCTCATCTTCGGTTTCCTCTGTTAGAAATTTTGTTTCTCGAAAACGATACGCCCTGAGATATTGCCCTGGAAATCTCTAGCACGGGGATTGGGTTTTCTAGCGAAATGGAACACCAAATTTTTCAAAGTTGCCACGTATACGCCGAGTAGCGGAAATTCGATAAAAAAAAAAAGTTGAAGAGTAACGAGATCAGAGCACGGCGGCGGCGACATCAAACGAGGATTTACGTGGCCGGTAAACGGGGGCGAGGATTAAAAGCTTAGCAAAAATGTCGTCTGGTCGAGCCTTCACGTTTCCCGCTGCAACCCCTGATTGCGTATAAGCTTCTCGTAATTTCGCCGAATCTACTAATCACTTTACTGTCTCGATCTCCTGATCATCTGTGAAATTACATTTCGGGGAAATCTCCCCAAAGTTATTGGTAAACTTTTCAGTACGATTTCGTTGAAGAATTTTATCTGTTGAAAGGAGGATAACATCCGAGCCTTGGCTTCCAAGGACCATGAGAGTGTCTACCGAGGCATCATTAGCCCAGAAATCTCATTTCGATCCGCGACTATACGCATTACGCCTCCACGCCTCGTTCACGTCCGGCGACGCCACTCGTCCTGTTGGCGTCGAGGACGTCCGGCCGATTAAACTGCTCTGAAAAGACCTTTTGTGATCGAGAAGCGGCACAGCCGACAGGAACGTTCGACGTTCTCGACCGCAGAGCTACGTGACGACGAGTTTCTTCCCCTTGGGTTTCTCTCGACACGGCATCATCGGTTACCCAGTTTTGTATGGCCCGAACTCTTTCGCGTAGATACGCATTCAACGCGAACAGTAGTAGAACAACTTTAAAGTAATAATCGTTACAATAAAAGGCTAAAACGTTTCCCAATGAAGAAGATTTCGTTCGAAAACAAGCCGAGCAGCGAATAATTCAGTCAGACAATTACACCACCGCTTCTTCTGAACGTCAAACTACTCGAATTGCCTTAAAAAAAAAACGACGTCTGCCTCACAGAAACATGTGAGATTTCAAGTTTAAAGGCAACTGATCAAACGAAATTTCACTGACTGCCCTCAAAGAAAAGCACCTTTACCTCGTTTCGTCAAAGTAAACGTTCCCGAGTGGATTTTTCATGCACACGTTCGTGCGCGGGCAGAAAAAGGGGTGAAGCGATTAAAACCGTGAAACTACCGGCGAAGATACTCACTATTAAACCTGGCCGCTCTCGTCGACAGGACCTGGTGCAGCCGTTGAAGAGTTTCTTTGGTGGCTTTCTCGTGTTTGTCACGTGCCCTCGCCTGCAATCTCACCTCCATGTCCGCGGAGCAGCACACCTCGCCCCCGGTTCTCGCGCTGCCGCATACTTTCAGCTCCTTTGCTGCAAAAAAAAAAATAAAAAACGAAACGGAAAATTAGAACCGGCTAAAAGATTCACGAGGGTCTTGTTATCTTTTTCTCTTTTACAGCAGGAAAATAACTCTAAGCTCCACCCTTCCTCGATCAAATTGCCACGCGGAGGGAACACGCTTCCGCCCCTCGACGAAAACCATATCTCCAATAAATATCCGACGCTCCGCCACTCTATTCCCCGTTATCAGTGGAGAAGAAATTTTCCAAGCAACCAGGGATTCCCCCATAGCCCGGAACGTCCCAATAAACCATCCAACGACGCTGCGAACGAGCAGCAGCAGCCACCACCCTCGCCTGCGCAGGGTGACAATAAGCCGCGCTCGCATCGAGGGCCGCGGAACAGAGAACCACCCTAGGTTTGCTCCCTTTGTCGGTCGGTCGCCAGCTATATCGCTTATCTGCCAATATTTCCAGCCTGCAGTCTAAGTAAGCTAATTTCCAGTCAGTCGGAACTCGACGTCGAGCCACCATCCCCTTCCGTCCTACGACGCGACGTTCCTTCACCCCCGGTCGCGCTACGAACTTTCGAACGCGCCCGTAAAAGTAATCCCGATTCATTTCCGGGGATCGCGGGACGATTTTCCGCTCGTTTCGGCCGAGACGCGAACAGTTAACGAGAGAAGTGTAATCCGTTACGATTACGCCACCTCGGGGACGTAAGAGACATTTCTACAACCCTGATTTCATCCCTTTCTTGTCCAGTACTATCGTCCACGCTTTGGATAAACAATAATCTAATTCCCGAGGATCTATGGATCCACCCTTTCAAGCTCCCGAAGGGAAAGTCGAAAGACGACTAGCGAAACAAAAGAGAAAATGCCTAGCTGAGCCACTCCATCACACTCTCTTTCATTCAGCATCTATTTATCCAACATTCTCAAAGAGAAACCAACCCCCCCCCCCCCCCCCAGACAATAGCATCCACATTCGCTGCGGCATTCACAGACGCCAGGAACATTTATATCTCCACCCCTCGTGAGCAGAGAAATAATAAGAGCCATAAAAGCGAACTTATATACAATTCGATGCCTCCATCTACAAGACGTTTCCAAAGGAACGTGACGCGGAGAGCAAAACGCGAGATCCTCTAATAAATTGCTTCGCGGAGAAGCCGGATATAAAAAGGCAGCGATCCTGGAACGATAAAGAAGACAGACATATTCTTGAAAGCTCCGAGAGAGGCATTTGACGAACTACCATTAAAAGCCCCTGGCTGCAGACACCGAGACAACCCTTGTGCAGCTTTGCACCCCCGTAAAGGCTGCGCACACATGTTCGCATGTATATATAAAAGGAAGTTACCCAGCGCGCCGTTTGTTAGCGTCTTGACGTCGCTAAGACGCCGGGATTTCCGTCGCGACACGCTTCCGTGTCGAGCCACATCCAACGGGATACACTGGTTCCCTTTTCCGTTGGACGAGGGGGAAAGAAAGTATGGAGGATTAGAGAATCAATGAGGGAAATAGTAAGAGTGGTAGATGGTGAGATTTGCCAATCATCATTCGAAATGGAAATCAAATTTTAGGGTCGAATGTGCAACGATTCCTTTTCTATCCGGACAGCAAATTTAAACCGCGATCTCGCGCCTGACACCAACTCATCCCTCTAAACATAGATCGGTCCCTGCGTATCGATTCCGTCCCGTGTCCGTACACGTGTCTCCATTATCCACCGGACAACTTTAACAGCCGATTAATTCCGGCTTAATCGACCCGTAAGAACGCGCAACTCCCATCTTGTCTTTTTATAAACGAAAGGTCGTCCGTCAACTTTACCCATCCCGTTTGAATGTTAGTTAATAAAAGAAAAAATACCAAGAATCTAGGGAAGCGAGGGATTTTGCCGAGGCGGGAGATGAAACATCCAGTCACGTCTTTTGACTGCCATTTAAAAGGGCGTTACACGCGGAAATTGGGAAATTACCATTGGAAGTGGATTCTCGCGAATCGCATCGTTCAGCGCAATCTCCAAAGGGCAGAATCCACGCGTTCTATCGCAAACACGAAAAAGCGTAGGGAAATGGATAATAGCCATGGGAGTGGTAGTTCCGCGTGAGACTTTTCCCCAATAACATTTTGCTCCGATATTGCCTATTCCCTTTTAATTCCTCGATCGCAACAATTCTTTACGCTTTACAAATATGCCGAAGAAGCTTCTGTTTCTTCATTTCTAGGAATGCAAGCGTGGAGATACAGTTGAACGTTCGGTGTAAGTATAGGAAGGAAAATATACGAGGCAAGACCGAAGTGCAAACAGATTAATGAAAACCAAGGGGGCAAGATGTTTCAGCAGACGGCGTGCGCAAGAGTAACATACAAATCTCTGTAAACTGTAACATCTCCCACGAATGATAATAAGAAAAAGCCACTTGTATATTTGAACGAGCGGATCGAGAACAAGTGTACGTACATTTAATCTAAATAAAAAAAAATCAATGAAGCTCTCGAGAAAATTCATCTCCTCCCTTATCCAAAATCCGAAGACCCGTTTCATAGAATTCCAGGTCGTTCGATTCGCCATGCACCGCCCCCCGTTTAGGGGGATGAAAATTATAGTCATTGGCAGCGATACGTCGCCAGAGACTCGGTTCGATTCGGCCCGGAATACAAATGACATCCGAAATCCGTCCTTCGAGAAACAACCAAGGCAACTCCTCCCCCCTGGGGAAGAGTCAAGTTGAAAGTGTTTGCGCTAGTACAGCAAAGGAGGAGTTCCTCTCCCGAAGGATTGGAATAGAGGACTGTCGGTCGGGCGGCTGTTCCGTCTTCGACGAAATTGAAAACAGCCTGGGAATTAATGGGAGTTCGGACGTGGTTTGCCAAATATTTGCCCGACCGGCATACCATTTCCATAAAGGTGAATCCCGGTTTGTTTCCCTTTGGATCCACTCCCTTCGATTGGAAAAGGGAATTTTCTTCGCCGCTAACTCGAGGGTGGAGCGCGCTCCGGGTATTGGAAGGGGACGAATCGAATTTTCACTTGTCCTACGGGCAATGAAATTACGCGGACATTATACAAAGGAAGATGTGTTACAGATTTGCATGTGGATAATTGATATTTTCAGGGTATCGGTCCTAATTAATGCCAGTTAAAAAATTGCTATACTTTAACAGGAATCCCTAAATCCGCGTATCTCTAATTCTCCAAAAGTACACCCTCAATCCCTTCCCGTTTGACCGTTAAAAGCGAACCCTCCACGCATACGTTTCTGTAAAAAAAAAAGAAAAGAGGAAAGAGGACAAACAGGCGACGAGTACGCTGCAGCAGGTGCCCGTTATCAGGGTAAATCGTACAGAGAGAAAGAGAGAGTGACTTTCGTCCATTCATCGAGCGCCACCCCCAAAATGTTTCCAGACAGGAAAGAGGTAATAGCGGTCGTACAATGGGAAAAAGACGAAACAAGAAAAAAAGCAAGAATATAAAAGGGGATGAAAGATAGAGACGATTCGAGCATTGGACTCCTCTTTGTATGGAATCTATTCTTCTGCGTTTCCCATTACACACGTAATGGCACAGCGCGGCTATTTCGTTCACCATGATGGAATCCCGCCGCGATTCCCCATTAAATATTTACCAGAATAGCCTGTTGGTTGAAAACGCGATAGGGGTGTCTTTCTCGGTGAGAGTTACGCGATCAATCCTGCATCGATGCGGCGGACAGAGGGGACGGTCTGACGTCCAGAGGAGCGTCGTCGACGGCGTCTGGCGTCGCCTTGCGTTCTCGTTCATCGAGATTTCAATCCACTTACCGTCCAGGCAACGCTGGACACTGTGGCGATCGATTGTGTACGCAAAATGCTGGGGTACGATACATGAAGCGTTAATAATTTTGTACGGCCGATCGGGCGTTGGAAAGTTTGTTTAAATCTGGTTGCGAGTCTCCCTTGATAAGATTCGCGAATTTCGTGAAAATCAACTGCGTTTATTAGGAAGTTCAGTGCCGCAGAGACGAGCTTTGCGAATGATCAAAGAATGAAGGACAAAGGTAAAATCTAACGAGCACTGAAAGCACCCTATCTTAAACCGCCACAGTTTGATCCAGTTCCGTAAAACGCCTGGGAGCGCGCTGATAAAAAGCGGGGCAATACCATCGCAGGCTGTTCCGGGCGAGCAATGCTACTAAATCGATGCGTCCCGAAACGAGCGAACGAGAAATTGTAGTACAGAGCGAGGCAGAGGGTTGAGCGGAAACGTTGGCTGCCGGCGAAACGCGTTATTTGTCGTTCCCGGCTGTACTTGTCCCGTTTTAACAAAGCGAATCGTCGTCGACGCTGCTGGATACGTACACGGAGGACAACAACGAAACGCACGATTTTATCGATCGTTCGAGCCCCATAGAGGAGGCCCCCGCGTGTATCCGCGCGACAAAGGCAGAACTCGCCTAAAGTGGAACTACCGGTGTGCGTAACAATGTAACCAGAGAGCACGATGGCTTTCCGACCGGGAACGCCTAACCACAATCGCAATTTCTGCGCGTGTGTGCAATGAAAGAGAAAAGGACGGGGAATACATACGCGAAATTAACGATCATGATAATTGTGCCAGCGTGAAGAAAGGGGAAATCCTGACACGCGCGGGCGTGCTCGCGAGACCGATTCTCTCTCGTTCTTCAACCCCTCTCTGCGGGCAAACACCATCATCATCCCCCCTTGGTGAATGCCGCTGAATGGCCAATATACGGGGTGACCCGTTCACTGTGCTACCGACGATTGACTCGTTTTACTCTTTTGTGCGAGACTGGAAGTGGAGGAATAGAAAGTAAAGGGGTTGATGTTGCTGGAATTACTGTAGAGGCGTGTCAAAGAAATTTCCTCGGGCAAATATAAATAGTACTTTGTATAATTTGTAATTTTAATTTGTCGTTCACCTTCGACTTCCAACTTTAATTTACATATCCCTCTTCGTTGGTTTCTCAGATTTCACGAATCACGCGCATCGGCGGCAAGGCTTCGCTGACCTTAACCCTCCACCCTTCGCTCTCCGCTCTTCGGGACCACATCAATTTACACGAAGTTAAAGAAAAATGCACGAGAGAAGTATTTTTAAACTTCCGAGATAGTGGAAGCTGTTCGCGGTCAGAGATTAAACGAAATCTCTGGGCAACGACGCCGGGGGTTGAAATCTAGAGGAACCCGTCAGACATACGAGAACACCCTGTATACCAGGGGGGGATTTGTGTGCACAGGCGGGACCGTGTTCGTCAGACGAGCTGGAAGAAAAGCATTTGTGAAGTTTCACAGCTCCCCCAGCTGAAAATCGAAACTCGTTTGCGCTCGATAATCGAGGAAAAGCCGGGGCGAAACAATCGTCGCGAATACGTGCGAACCCTTAACGTCGACACGCTACCACCTTTCCAATCTTCCCGTCAAACTGACTGGGAGTACAAAGAAACAGATAGAAAGAAAATGCTACGAGAGAGAAGATACTGTTATCAATTATGAAAGAATCGTCAGAGGAAATTTGCTCGGAACGCCTTGAAAATTTTATGAAAGAAAATGGAAAGCGATCGCATCCCTGCAACACAGAGAACACCTGCGAAAACACAGTTCCAGAAGCGGAAAGTTTCTCGCGGTGGCAGCGTGCAGCGCGCGGATTTAGGGTGTTTTAGGACGAAGCTTAGAGAATGGGGTGAGAAGACATAGGGTTGCTAGGAGACACCCTCCTCCGCGTGTTATATTGCATTACCCTATGCGACTCGTGTGCACGGGGGTAGGCGGTGAATTGGTTGCACGAGACCCGTGCCACCCTTCGCACGAGGGTGTCTGCGTAGAAAATCACCGAACCTTCTGCGTGTCCTTCAGCCTATCTGCCGCTCCTCCTTTCCTGACCTTCTCCACCTTTCCCGAGGCTGCACGCGCGTGGTCCGGATCATCCGTTTCCTTTTTCTCCGACCAATATATCCGACGCACGACCCTTGACCCGCGCAACCCCTCCAGCGGTTTGTAAAATCGCTTTCGTCGTTTAACCTTTCGCCAGAAGGATTTTAAGGGTAGCTTGTAGCCGACGATGTGCGATGAAACGATGCTGTGCAGAACATGCGTGGAAAAATTCGATGGAAATAGTTGGACGCGTGCAAGAAGCTTCAAGAGGCGATTCTGAATCTTTAAGATTTATATTTGAAAAACCACTTCGGTGCGAAAGGTAGAGATACAAAGAGGGGAACAGAAGGCAAAAGGTAGTGAAAGAGGGGCACACACTGTACGGTCTAACAGGTGGCCCATAAAATAGCCAAGCTTCCAATAAGCCTCTCCGCAAGCTGCACCCTCCGGAACTGGTAAATTTCCGAAAGTATCTTAATTACTCGGCCGGACATTTTTCTACTTTGGACACCGCGTCTGTACTTTAAATCTTTATACAATATACAAGGGATTTTCATTGATTCAAAGAGATCAGGAAGAAAGAGAAGCGACAGTCTCGATGATTAAAACTTGGTTCAAGCTTTTGTTCGAATTACATTTCAAGACGTGAAGTTCCCATTCGAAACCTGTTAAGCCCACTTCCCGAGTTCCTCTCCTCCCCAAAACCGTGTAACAGTACCCTCGAATGCAGAAAGGTCGCGAGACGTCTACGTGTTCCTGGTTCTCAGCGATTCATTTGTATTCCCTTCGCGCCGTGCGCCTCGTATCTGAGAACACAGAGTGGAGGAATCGGCGCTCGTAAAGCAACCGGAGGAATCATTATAATTTAGTTAGTCGCACACGCGTGGCCTCGTATATCCTCGTAAAAAATGTCGTCTTTTCACCTGGCAACCGCATACAAACGCGACGGCAAACCGGTCGCTGGTAGAAAACGAGAAACGTCGCAAGATTCTTAATCTACTCGAATTCACGATCATCCGGACTACGGTGAAACAAAAATCGAAGGAGTGGATTTTAAATGGGGGATGATTTTTTTTTTAGTCCGTTCTTTCCCGTGTTCGTATCTATTAATACGCTTCACCCACGCTTAGCCTGAGATCGTTTCTCTCGTCCCGTCGTGATATTAAAGACCCCTGGCGATCGTATTTTTTCCACGGTGCCGGAAGTGGCCTCCATAATCTAGAGTGCGTGGTTCCTAAGTGGCTACCATGAAGAGGAGGAACGATTTGTCTCCACGAGTGAATGATGACCTTCCGTGGCTCTTGAAGTGGCCGATGGGAAATTCCTGAGGGGTAGCTTCAACCAAATATTCTCGGTATCAGAAAAAAAAAATGGCTACACATAATTGTAAAAATTCAGAAAGGATATTACTCCAGTGTCTAATAAACCAAAGTATTCTTACAAAAAAAAAAGTTAAATTCAGAAACGACTAATCTAGAGTGAATTTTCCGTGAGCCGGATAATTATCAGGGTGTACCATTTGGCTGTGAGACGAGCCGGGATAATTCAAATAATTACAATCACCGCTGTAGAAAGTGGGCTGCGCTCTGTGTACCTCTGTCCGCCGACGAAATGCCTCGACTGGCCGACCTCTGTGCGAAACAATAGAGGCCCGCCACCGTCGTTCGCGTTTCAAACAAAAGCTCCCACTTCACGTGGCCCGTCGTCAGCTGGCTGGGTTTACACGCCGGGAAATATCCTCCGCTGTTTATCGCAGCCGAGTTTAGATCGGCGCCTCCCGACTCCGGACGAGGCGTGGGTGCACTGACCAAAGGACCAGCAACGTCCAGCACGTTTTCCAAACATAGCGGGCCCGTGTTGGTCAGCGAACCCCTTTTCCTTCGACAGGATGTTGATCGTAACGATACAGCAGCCACTCGCGTTTAACCCTTTGCGAAATAAGCAGGGAGTTCGAGTTTGGCAAATTCGAAACGCCTCACTGGCCGACGTTTATTATGACTAGGTTGTACAATTACGACGAGGAGAGACTGAGGAATTCGTGCGGCATTCTACATACTTCGACCGCAGGCGTTTCAAACAATGCACCGTCCAATATATTTGTGATCGGGCAACTTAATTGTAACTATTGTAATTCTGATAGAATTTTAATTTTAAGTGTTCCACCGTGAAATCCTGTTGGATCAGCATTTTAAAATGCATCGAAAGAAAAAATCGGCTCTCGATGCGTAGAATCGTGAACACGTCCGCGGAATCGTTCGAGTAGCAATCCGGTTACCTTAATGCAACTCGCGAATCAGCTAGGACAGAACGTTACATAGGGGCGGATCAAACGCGAGAGGTTCATCGCATCGATGGGGCTCGGGGTGTTAATATTTCATCCCGTACCCCATGCTCGCCCCCTATCCCGAGCAAACACGTACGCGCGCACACGTGGCCAGCTTGTATTTATTTTATTCGACCCTCATATGACGGTAACGAGCACCCTGTCGCGTGGAACACTATTTCTGCTTGCTCGGCCCATGTTACGTGTATATGCTTTCCGTGGCTGTATGTAAATATGTAATATATGAATAGAATCCGGAAAAAAAAATATGCGTAATCATCGTTGTTAAATATCCGGGGTTGAAAATAGGCCACAGTGAAAAAGAAAATAGTTAAAAAATTATTGTGGACTTATGTCGAATTATTAAATGAAATGATGAGATATTTCGCAAGACGATGGAATTTAACCATTTGTAGGATTTGATCGTTTAACAGAAGATTGTGGAAAGACCGGAGAAGATACAATAATCGTCGGAAGCATGAATTGGGTTATCGAGCAATTACAATGCCGCAAGGATAAACGGCGGAAACGACGAGGAGATTAGACACGCTAGCGTTAAAATTCCGCAGCCTCTCTGTTCACGTTGCTCGCGATGAATGATCATCGACCCCGCCGCTTTGCATGCACTTCGATACTCAGAAGTATTACTGTTCCGATAAAACGGCGACATGTAGTCGTGGATCAATGAAAACATTACGAACACTGATGATAGTTCATTGGTAGCTGCTTATCAGCGACACGTGAACGATGGTAAATATCCTCCACTTTGCCTATTAAAATATTTCAATGGAAATCACGCGAAGATTGAACTTTCGCAAAATGCCCAACATTTCTATCGCCCTCGTACGGCTTAATTTAAGAAATCTTCCAGATTGTATCCAGCAAAGATATCGTATCTGAGAGACAAAACGACATCGACACCTTGTCCCTCTGAGCTAAGATATCATCTCTGGCCGCAGATATTATCGTCGCCGAGCTAGAAAATCGACATGCTGGCGAACAAAGAGAGGGCTTAATGGTCTAGTAACCCCGACACCTCGATGAATGTTTACCCTTCCCCTTTTTCCTTGCAATGCATCCCCTGATATTGCGCCTGGAGGGCAGCAGATAGTTCACCAAAGTGGCAAGAATAAAATGTGTACAAGTGTCGACAGTAAGAATTTCGAACGTGGAAAAACTTTAGACATCGGAATATCTGAATTTCATTCTCCTTGCTCATGATAATCGCTCAAGTCCATTTTTTTTTCCAACTTCCCAACCCCTGAGCCTAATTATCCGACTCCTGCGTCTCATCCTCGAAATGAAACTATCTTTCTAAGCCGGCACGATGGTTATAACGATACAGATCATTTGCCTAGTTCCTTCCCCATTGGGAATGTCTATTCCTCAGAGTCACTGGCGCAGCGCTTACCAAAAAGAAAGCCAATCGTCGGTCATCCTTAATCTCTCCTTGCTCACAAGTTTCCCTGGTCCTCGGCTTAATACGTAGGTCCTCGTTCAGGGTTTCACGGGGGGGCTGCAGTGCGCCGAAATTCACGCGGATTGTCGCGAGGCACAATGGCAAAAAGAATTCGTGTTCCACGAAAAGAGGTTCCGAGATGGTGCCGCGAATAACGCCTGGAACGACTTAATTGCTTAACGAGTCGGATTATGCAAATGGTTCGTCCGTCGCTCTACCCACGCCCGTCGCACCCCGTTTCTCCCGTGGATTATGGCGTTTGAAACGCCTGACTGTGCACACCATAAACAGCGGGCAGCAAACTGGAGTCCTGAAACGCTTGTACTTCCTCGGAAGTGCGTTTCGTTGATCCTTCGAGCTGCGTCGTTTGCAAATCTAATACCGCGTTTCGTTCGAAATAATTATTGTAATCCAGCAGAGGGCTTAGACACTTTATTCCGTGTAGATGAATCTTCCATTGTTTGCTCGCTTTCCAGACACCGATTTCCGCGGGACAGGCGGGGATTGAGCGGTAAAAACTGGCCTCGCCTCCGCGACGTATAAATCTGCCACACGTCGAGCAAGTAAAAATGCGTCTGCCTATAAATACTCTTACGCTACGATGACTTCAAATGGATCGTTCCGCGCTATGCAGCCCTTTAGCCATCGAACCGTTCCACGCAACACCGCTTCGACTTTCGTATAATAATGTCTACGCCTATCGCAATTAAACGAGCAATTGCTTGACTATTGATTCACGAAATGTGTAAGAAATGGATTTCGATTTAGTTGGCAGGGTGGGTTAATTAACCCTTCGGCGCTGTTTAAAATCAAGTCTCGTTAAACAGACCCCATTTTTTTTTGGAAGATAGTACAAAAGTAAAAATAGTGAAAAAATTGAAGAGATGTAGTTTGTCAAATGTAGCTATAATGATGTTATAAATGTCTTCAGGAGTTAGAGTTGCAACAGCCAGCTCGTAATACTTTTAACGACCCAAGGACAAGAAGACTGTGAGTATCGAATGCTCCAGACTTTCATAACGAGGGTTGTTTAACCAACTTCTTTGCTGGATTAACGTGGCTCTGCTTTTTTCCCTCTATTCCTCTTCTGCTCGCTTCCTTCGAATTGAAATTGAGCCTCAGAAATTTTTCATTATGAAAATCGATCTGCTTCCTCTCATGCAAATCATCCCATTTTCGAGTCATTGTGATCGAGGAGAATTACATTCTTCGATTAACGTGATACGAGTACTAAAATTAAAGAAACTGACCGGAACAGCCTCTTCTCCGACCGTCGGTGCGGGCAGGCTTTCTAAAAGTGAAGACAAAGCGGGTGGTCCAGGAACATTTGGAAAAGGAGGATATTTTACCATGACTAACGCGACCACTACCACCTCCCTTTAGTGTCCTAATTATGGACTCCATGGGCGCACGAATCAATCAGTTCAATTTATATTTATGAATAGTTTCGAACGGACCGGAAGCCAGAGTTGTACAGTGGTATCCGGCGCGCATTGTCGTCTAGTTTTCGAGGGTCGTGCTGCTGCGAAACGATGAGATCACTCGCGTTTGCCTCTTGTGAATCATCATCGTCTGGCCAGCGGTGAACACCGGCTTGCTGCGACCAGTTTCACGAACGCGACGCTGTCTGGCGAAAAAGTTCGAATAGGAATGAAACAAGTGAAGAACTCTCAATAACGAAAGAGGCATCTGCCTAAAAGGGAAACAGGTGTTCGCAGCTTAGAGGAGACTCTAGAAACTGAATTTCGGGTATCACGAAATTACCATGCCCATTTTTACCTGACTCGCGGAGCAGATCCTTAAAATCAACAAAATATCCATCTACACCACTCGAAGATGCTGAGATGGTCCAAACTCCCTTTGGCGGAAAAGGAAATCGACTAAATAGCCGTACAGGCAGGCTTTACCCCATTGGCTTCTTCATTTGCGGTCTACTACCTAGTCGGAGACGGCTACGAAAAGGTAGCCACGGCCAGAGGCACGGGTCCACGAAGAAGCATGTGTTCGTATCACCTGCCACGGCAGTTGCCAGCCCGGCTGCAGCTGCACGCGCGCAACGATACCTACCTACACGGCACGGGACCACAAAGGGAGTTGCTGCTGGCCAGGAATCCGACCGTTCTTTCGGTATGTAACCGGAATGCAAGGGGAAACCGAGGAAAAAGGAAGAGAAGGTATGTATATAGCAGCGGCGAAAGAATCGAGCGAGATTATCGCGCTACCAGAGCGTGCTCGCTTCTTTTCTGGATCGCTCGGCTAATCTTCTGAACCGGAGAAAAGACATCAGAGGAAGACCTCAACCTTCCGACATGGGACATCGATGAACGAAGGAGATGGATTTCTCGCCGAGGAAACGTTGGCATTGAAAATCGATCACTGTAATCGGATGATTGAAATTTCTTTGTTAAATAAAGTACACGGGGCCTATCATCGTGAATGATAAATGGCCTTTTATAATATCCTAATGATTCGATCTTGGCAATTAACAAATTTCTCGTGCAATCTAATTCCGGATTGGAAATTTTCTCAATCGGGAGAAATGTATGATATTACATATCGTATAATGTATCTGTAACAAAGCGCAGATTATCCGAAACTACCCGCGTGCAATGTGTGCTGTGTAATTGTCTACCAATCGCGTATCGACAATGTAATTCCAAGCTCTCGTGCACGTATCTTTTCTCGATATCGACGGGCGGCGTTAACGTACGGCCAGTTATACTTGAAATTCGATTGCAACGTCGTCGGTGTCGGGCATGCATCGCGGAGAAAGAACCTCGATTATTCCAGAATTATCGGCTACCGGTTATCCGAACGATCTCCGGCAACGTCTCGTTTCAGTGGGAAAAAGCAAGAGTCGGCTATCCGTGGCATTCGATCGGCTCTCGATTGAAACTGCGCTGCTTTGAAAATGAACTGTCGCTCGCTGATAGATTCAATGCAACACTTTGAACGTTCCATTGACGTTCCGTCCGCGAAAGGGACTCGTTAGAGTTGCAACTTGTTTCGCATCGCAACTGGGAAAGGGGAAAGAAATGGAGAGAGCACGATGAAAGAATTTGTTGATAAAATTCAGAGTGCAGAGATCAAGATTACGAATGGGCAGAAAATCGTTTTGACCATAGTTGACAACGATCGTTGTCTAATTTAGGTTGTTCATTAATAACGGGCAGATCGGTAATTAGAAAGGCGCAATCGGTCGCGGACCAATCCATGCCGTAGTTATTGTCGCAACCACAAATTAATTGGCTGGCTCCACGAGCGCAACCATGGATCGACAACGTTTCAATTTCCTCAATTATCGTGCGGACAAATTGCTATGATTATCATCTGTCTTCTATATACATCAAAAGAATCGTACCCAATTTTCACACTAACTCTACGTATCCTCAATGAATCTATTTCCCTTTTAATTCAACATGTTCACCGAGTGGAAAGAAGCTGATTCTTTCATTCCCACTGATAAAACATTTGCACTGACTTGCGGCTCCAAAAAGAAAACTGACCACGCGGTGGGAGGAGAAACGAGAAAGATGAAAGGGGTGGCGAGGCAAGAAGGAAAGAAAGGATGGTGTGAAATGGTGGTCGAGTGGCGCCAGCCAGCAGAGCTACCTTTTTTCTTTATGTCGTAACAACGTTCGTTGCTTCTCGCTTCCTGCAACCTCACTTTGGCCGTTCCTTTCATTACGATGCGTTCGCTGGACCCTGAACCTTGTATCTTTCGAAATTTTTTCATAGACAAGTGATCAATAGTATGTAGGACAATACTTTCGAACCAATGTCTCGAGGTTTATCGCTGACACTTAATTGGTCAACCAGGATATCAGCGCATAGAGAAAATCCTGGAGGGTTGCTAATTATTCTGCCGTCCGGTGTTTCCACCGTGAATCGCTCAAGTAGTTATACTCAACGCTAGTACATACATCGGCGGGTGCGCAAACATGTAGACACGTGTAACAAACGTGTCTGGCAAGGTACTCGAGTTTGCTCGTTTCACATCGTGAAACTCATACAGGTGCTTGCAACTCTTCCTCTCCCTGCGTTTCCTTATTTATCGAAATTACCATTCTACCGTTTCAAGCAATGGCCACTAGCATGAACCACTTTACCTTTAAAAAAAAATGTGTACTCATCTTCAGGCAAGACTGTTCAAAAAATATTATAAAAGGCTAACATCAACCCCTTCGTTGATTTCTCTTAGAATTTAGTCGTCGATACTCTTGCACACGTGCAATTGCTTGACTCGTCCAATGGGCTGGGCATGACAGTGCACAGCGATAATAAACGAAGAGATTCGCAATCAGTCACACGATTTACGACACTGACGGTGGTGCGAATGGCGCAACGGAACGACCGGCGGTCCCTTTAATTGATTTAATTCTGGAGGGCCTTGGCGAAGTGGCTCGAAAGCAAGTGACACAGGGTCAAGCTGCACTCTCACGCGCGATTGCTATGAAACGATCGCGCTTTGATATTCGTGCTGCTGATGAATCGCGACACGTCGAACGCAATTTATGCCTAGAGCCGCGGGGCAGTTCGCCTGGAAGTAAAACGATAAGTGAACCTTTGAAGTTTTCCAATTAATTGAATACCAACGGTTGGAGGGGAAACCTGTATTTCGACCGAACATGGATATAGAGAAATCCATCATCGAGGAGACCACCAACGATACCGACAATCGAAAATAAAACAGTGGGAGGGATCGAATTTCCCACGGGCCGGCGGGACTTTGAAAGATGTTCATCCCGACTTCCGCTCACCTGTGCAAGGTTGAGCACCATCCCGCTGGAGCCGAACTCTCCCACGCGTCCAACTATATTTCTTCCTCTCTCACCTTTCATTCCTTTCTCTCTTTCTGGGACGTTTCACCTCGATCTTCCATCCCTGTTTCTTCCACAGCTAATATACTGTTCGTCTTCTCTCCCTGTCTTCGTACCACCACTGGTAGCTGCCTCCTCTCTCTCTGTCTCTCCCTCTCTTTCTGTTACTCTTGTCCTGTGGTATGCTTTGAAATGTGCCGCCAGAACCGCCTGCCCGCCGGTTTGAACAGCTGATTCGCGAAAGGGGTCAGCCACCCCGACGTCTCCCTTCTTCTTTCTTTTCACCGATATCCTCCGCGTCATGACGATAAGGACGTTGGAAGAATTTCCTGCAGGGAGAGCAGGGACGAATTGATCGCCTCAGCTATTGAAGGGACACGGTATTGGAGGAGTATTGTCCAGTTGAGAACCATCGTGCCCTCCACTGTCACTTCCAGAAGCAGTAACTGCTCCTTATCCAAGATCTACAAGTTACAAAATACATTTGCTCCACCATAAACAGAAACGCTTGCCGATCTTGGTGCTCCGTACGGTCTTTTACGTTCCCAGATCTCTCTGTACAGGCCTAAATCAAGTTGGCTAACGTACAACCATTAAAGGGTTCCGCTTGTAAATCAGTGAATATCCCTCAGTGGAAATAATTACAATTTTCCGAGAACAATACGCGCGATGCAGGAAATCGCCGAAGTATGATATTGCAACGTACAACCGTTTGCACATGCCCTGGCATTAAAGTGCAAGCATTATTGGCCGGTGTATCGGCCAGTGGCATCGGTTTGCAAGGCATAGGGCACGAGAGAACAGCTATACACGTCGGGCGAGGAACGTCGACAACGATCTTATCTCGGAGAACCGGAGGACTTCCGCTTCTCTGCTGCGCAGACGCGTTTCATTGAAAATTAAAAAGAGAAAAACAGATTTTTCTAAACAGATAACGAGCTGACTGAAATTAATTGCGCTTTCTTAAATTCTTGACTCCCATTACCGTGGTATCTACTAATTTTCCATGGGACGACGGGACGAACAAAGGAACTGCAGAATACAGCGTGGGGGCGGAGATGCAATGATACGCGACATTGTTCGACCGATCGGCCCGCAAATTTCATCGTTTCTGCCCACGCAGAGGAACATTAAAGGCTTCCACGATCTAATGGAATTAAACTGACCTTTCGTTCAGAGACTAACCTTTCCAGTATCTCTAAAAGACGGTCTATTCTACGCGCGGTTAACTTAATTCCAGCCTAAACCACCGTTTCCATCGCGGACTCTCTTTCTCTCTCTATGTGTGTAATATACATAATAATCCTTTCCACGGTCCTACGCTTCTTTGGGAAACCTGAGATTGAGCATTATACTTTCACCACTATTATTTGAAATCCTCAATATTTCTTCCCAATCACATAAAATGACCAATTTTCAGTTGCGTCTATATTCAGCTTATTATAATATACTACCTTTCAAATTAAATCTCAATAATACTTAAACTTCCCAAGCCCTTCCCTACCGGCATCCAAATTCCTCATTTCCATTTCCCGAAAGATATCCACAATTCAAAACCTAATCTCCGCAGATATCTAAGCCCTCGAAAATTAAACGTCCCATTCTCTCGGCAAGGATTACCACAAAGCTGTACCATTTAAAGACCACCCGCGACGGAACAAAAAATTCTTTGCCAATCGTGCAGAGGAAGAGCGGGGAATGCGAGGCCCATCCGGGCGGGGGTCAGATCGATCGAAATCCGTCGACGATGAGGCGCGGTACGTTTGCACGGGATAAAAGGGTGCTCGGCGAGCGGTAATCACGCTTGGAAAACAACGAGACGACGTCGCGGTTTTCGCGGCCGTGGTCGGCCTCGGGCCCCGAGCGAATTGCACTGGAGTTTACAAGTGGCTTCGGTATAAACGCCGCGCCGCCACGCACGGGTGGGAGTTTAATTTGGAGCTGAATGCCTCGGTCGGATTCCGGGCAAACTCGCTGGAAAACCGCAGGATCCGTACGCTCGTCGGATACTCGAAATCCTTCCCGCGCTGCGGCCTGTTCGCCAACTTTTCCTCTCCTCGTTACCATACCGATATACTTCGTATGCATGTGCATCTGGAATATTGACAGATACGAATATAAACCGTGGTACGCGGAAGCGAACGAACTTCGGTCACACGTTGTGAACTGAAAAAATATTTCCTCTCTCTCTCTCTCTCTCTGTCTATATGAAATTCATATTTAACCAGAGGTCCATCGTTTCCCAGCTACCGCCACGGGCAAGGGAATTTCACGAAAGTCCGGCAAACAAGTGGCGGGCCGTGGCAAACATTTCGAAACAGGTAGGAGCGTGGTGCACGACGACACGCATAAACGTGTTCCCAGGAGCCCGGAGATATTTCGAAGGACGATCGTCCGATTGTTTAGACTCGATGGCTCGGGGCTCGGGTTAGCCTGCCTTCATCCTGATTCTCCCTTCTTCCCGTCCCACTTTTTCTCCTCTTTGGTCCTTTCATTCTTGCATTCGATGCAGAGACTCGTCCTCTTTCCACCCTTCCATTGGCCACCCACCCTTTCCCACTGTATGCACATCTCTGTTTCTCTTCCGCATGACTGTATACACACACACACACACATTCTCTCTCTCGCTCTCTCTCTCTCTCTCTCTCTCTCTCTCTCTCTCTCTGCCTCTGGTGTACGCGTCCATGCGTTCTTTTTGTCTTCTTATTTCATCTCGCTTTATTTTTTTCGTCTGCAAGCCTCGCATACCTGACCGCCACGAGCGCACGGCCGCTAGTGATGGCCATCCTCCCCCTGTGCACCAAGATTTATCGTTCGTGGTGAGTCTCTCCGAGGGTTGATGGTACCCTCCGTCGCGCGTGCGTGGGTGGTAATTGTAGAAATATTGTGGGGGAACTGGACTGATCCTTGGCCAGGATATTTTTAGAATTTTTCCCATAAGAAAAAACTCCTCAAATTTGAAAATATAATTTCCTCAGATTAGTTTAATTGTTTCCGAATAATGCCTTGGTATCTAAATGTTACATCCAGCTTCTTAACGAGAGGGTTGAGGCTTGAACGATTGGAGGCATCTCGAAGCCATCGCTGGCATTTGGCCCTGCCACGAGGAACAGGCCCGTGAACTGGTGGAATCGAAAAGAGGCAATCCAGAGGGAAGAGAGAGGCTATCGTTGCATGGGTGACCATACGAACGATGCAATGCGTGCAGTCGCATCAAGGTGCAGCAAAGTACAGGGTCCACGAATTTCCAGCAAAGTGCAGGGTCCGCAAAGTTGCCAGTAAAGCAGCTTCGCGTACAATTAAAGAAAAAAATAATAAAATACTCTAATAAAACCGTAAAATCCCAAACTATTCACCATCGAAACGATCTGAAACGGTAGGAGTCATAGTTCGATTCTCGATAGGGTTGACACATAACTCCACGTTCACATCCCGATAACTAATCTCGCTATCGCGACGATAAAAGCGCGTCGAACAGGATAAGGGGCGAGTTGTAATTGAAAACGCTACTTCGTCACGCTCCCTATATTTACGACGAGGTTTATCAGTGGCGTAGCTCGGAGAAAAGTGTTACGACCTGGATTACAGGCAGGGTTGCTTTGACTTTTCCTAATACCGTTGGGTTTAAATGGACCGTCGCCAGGACAGTCACCCCTTTTTGGCCTGACTTGAAGGAAAGGTCAATGTTTCGCTCGACGGTGTGACATGGAAAAGAAATAATTAATTAGGAATTAAATGTATGTCTTTCTATGCTCGTCGGATTTCCACGAATAACAACCGCTCGTTGCACTCTGAATTATCGCTAATAAATTTCGCCGGAAGGCGTTTCGCGGTAATTCTAATGCTAACGTGGCTCTCTCTCTCTCTCTCTCGCTCTCTCCTGTTCCCTCGTTTGAATCACCGTGAAACTTCAGCCAGGGCCCGTTAATTCGATCCCATGGAATGCAACGAATGCAAGGACGTCAAATAAATTTGTCAAATAAATCCCTACACGCTGGCCCGCGTGCCTCTTGCACGCTTCCAGGCGTATCCCATTTTATTGGTGCGTAAAGTGGAGAATAAGAATTAGGAGAATGACGGACCGGCGTATCAACGTCTAGTTGGACACAACAATTGGATAAAAAGCACTTACACTTTTAGAGTGACGAGGACATTTCATGAAAATTCTATGCAAATAAATCGGCAAAGAATGATGTCAAGAAACTGAATAAAAATCGGTATGCAAATGATACGCGAGTCGACGAGCAAAGGAATTAAGATATCTCCTTTTTTTTTGCCAACGACAGAAGTCCCCTCCCGAAAACTGGCTTCTGCGGCGAATTATGCAAGAATGTAGACGCGACCAAACGGAGAATCGCGAATAAGAAGTATCGATCGCAAGCAGTAATTGAAATTAGGAGGTATGCGCCGATTTCGGGTCCACGAACGAGAAGGAATGCTGAACATTCGTACGAATAATAAAATCTCTCTCGTTATTTGGAGACACGGATGAATCCGCGCTTCGGACTTCGGATACTTGAAAAAGTTTCAATGCATACCGGGGGTTGAAATGATAGCAGGAAAATGACCGAGGTTTCTTGGCTGGTAAATTAAATTTCTTGGAACAAAGTCAGATTAAGTTTGGAGCTGTTATCAGATATTGAATTATTATACTTTTCACTGTTGCCCCCGTAGTTTGTTTAAAATAAAAATCCAACCCTGTTATGGGATTTGTCATCGCTCGGGGATACAATTAATAACGCAATAAATTATTATCTTTGAATTATCGCTCACCACGGACGAAAGGATCTGCAGATACCACGATTCTTCGTACAAAAACTTCATTTACTTACCTGAAACAGAGAACAAAACATCGATTAGTACAATGAGTAAAAAATGCATTAAAAAATTGCTGCCAAAGAATTAGGTCGAAATCCACTTTCTAGACCCTCGACAACTCTATTCAGGGACCTACAGCTAAACTCTCCCCAAGAGGAACCCCAGAAAAAAGAAATAAACGCGAGGAACGCAGCCCCCAGGCATCGAACCTTTGCGCTTCACACGATTTAATATTTATAAAACCCCGAAGCGTGGTACACTTGACCCAGAGAACCATTAGTAGCTAGATAAAATCGAAGGAGTTAGTCCATGAAAGGGGTCGACGCGACCTGTATGAAAGAGAAGGGACGAGAATGGGGATACGGTATGTATAAGGAAGGAAAGAAGTCGAAAAGCGGTGAAAAGGGGCGAGATGGAAAAAGAGGACCGCGCGACCGATTCGGGTCGAATCGACCGGGCACACTTGAGAAACTCGCACAGACACTTGCCTCGTGCTCCTTGACCTTATGCATGTATACCTTCTAACTTTGCAGCGCTTTTCAGCCCTGGACCATCTTTGTGTCGGCTACTAGAACTGAATTATCCAAGGATTCGGTGGCTGGAGGAAAACGAAATTGGAAAGAACAGCACGTGTCGATTGGGGGTTGCTTTCTCGCTTTGCATATGATTGAACCGAATAAACTTTGAGGAACAAGGATAAAAAAATAATAATTAGATTCTGCAGTAATCATTTGAAATGCAAATTCACGTGAATGAGGTCGAACGTCCATTAAGCTGGAAAATTCACTTATGAATCCACGACAGAATCCATTAGAACGAACGTATCGGAAAGGTGTCTGATTCGAGTGTCAGTGATTGCGATCGATTCCTTGCATTTCCGTAGCCGCGGGAGATCGTGTCTGGAGTGCTGTAATTCAGGCTCAACCGGCTGCGAAACACGACATCGTATGAATAAGTAATCGGTTTAATGCTCCGCATTTCACCAAACACAATCTGTTCGCGCGATTACTCGTGCCGTCCGCATCGTGTGTTTCGCGATCGATTACCGTCAGTCAGGCTTGAACACACTGAAGTACATACAGGTGATTAATGCCGTAAGTTGAAAAGAAGAACTGACAAATTTTCACGTCATTCCAGGGCAACTTCTTTCCTTAGCAACGCAACGTGAGAGTGATTTAAAAGGAATAAAATCTCCGGCAACGAAAGGTGTAAGGGTTTCTTCTTGCGCGAATTCAAGGGGGGCCAAAGGCAGAGGTGGACGACTGAATGGAGGCAGAAGTGCATCGAACGCGAGCCCCAGATGGTCGTTCATTCACGGCCGCTTACTTCTCAGACACCTATCCCATCCCGTTTATGTATTTTCCCCGTTTAACCGACCGGAAAGCAATAAAATTCTGTGCCCAGCGAGCAATTGTTTTCGTCGACTCGTGGTCGGCACGATGATGTCCATTCCAATTAACAGTAGAAACACAAAACACCCACGGAAACCGCAAAGGAATTAAATGAAGGCTTACGAAAGTGGAATCCAAATATCACGGAGGTTCACGCATTAGGAGCTTAATATCGCACGCCAGGTCCTCTCCGTTTCCCTTCCACACTTTCTCTAATCCAATTTCCCGTTCGCCAGGCTTCGAAGCAATTGAATTACCAGATGGGTCAGCGCAAACGGCGTTTAACCCTGTCGACGGGAGCGCGTCACAGAATTCTATGCGCGACAAGAGCGTGTCCACGAAACAGCTTCATCCACCCTTCGCCAAGTTCGTCAAGCTCGGAAAAAGGCTTGAAAAGCAATCGATGGGATCGTCATGGCGCATAACTGGAAAATCATGCACGCATCGTCGAGCAGAAACGCGTCTATTGTGCCCCGAGTCTCGAGCTATGCACTAATGTATTCCCATTGTCGAGCTTTTTCCTCGACCGATGCCGGGACGCGTCTGCTAATCTTTCCGCTACAAAGGACCGGGGAGCTGCGAGCGAAAGTTTGCGGATAGCGTACTTCCGCCTAGACTTGTCGGTGTATATTTAAACAAAAGGGAGACAGCAGACTTCGGAGTTTGCTGCTTAAATAGAGAACTTTGAAAATGAGCTGCATTAACGGTTGAATAAATGAAAAAAAAACATGATTGAAAGCAATGATTTCAGTTCCAGCAGGTGTTATAATATCTAATAAGAAGCAAGCATTATAGCCTGAACTTCGTTGCAAGATTTGACGACGGCCCTTAATTAAAAGTAGAAATAACGAAGAGCGTGGTGATAACCGTCCGAAGTGCAGCTCGAAGAACAGGACACTCAAGATTGCTTGGTTGGCAGCGGGGGAACGTGAATCAGCAACGTGTTCTCCAACAGCGTTCGCACAGAAACGTCAAGTGGCGTTCGCAAAAACGTGGTCCACTGGAGTTAGGAGATGCTTATCGAGGGGCTGGTCGGCTTTTTGTGTGTGACTGCTTGCGGGGCAAATATAACGCCTGGCGTCACTGATTCACGATGCTCTTTTTCATACACGGTTCGCGCGATACGCAGCATGTAAACGCGAGTGTGCCCTCTCTGCTCCAGATGCAGAAAAGACGCTGTTCCCCTTTCTTTTTTCTTATCTCAAGCTTCGCAATATCTCGGGCACAGATCCATTTTAATTTTAATCATCGTGCGCTTGACACGCGTAGAAATGAAATTCATGCTTCCCAGGGGAAGCTCCTCGAAAGCAAGTAATTTATTCAATCGTTGATCAGTGGTAATGGCAATTTCGAGCGCGTTTATCGGTCACAGTAAATATTCCCAAGCGGGCGCGAGGAGGGAATCGCGCGATAAGAATCAGCCCGCGGGATATAATTTCCCGCGAAACGGACAACGTGTTGCCGGAGCTTGCGCGCGATTCCGCGTTTAAGGGCCGTATCTGCGGAGCTAACGTGACGGGATCGTCGAGAGGGGAACGCGGCGCGGGCCCGAGCTTTATCTTTTATCTGCTATCCGCCTTGCTTGGCTCGGCCAGCGCCGGTTCGCGATAACGAAAGGTGAACCGCCTTTGTTCCTGCTTTTCCGTAAACTCGCGGAATTTTTAACAAGCGAATTCAAAGATCGAATTATTCCATAGCCGGTCGATTCTTGTACGCGACAAATCTAATTAGAATAAAAATTTGATCAATCTAATGGTATTGGCTAATACAATTTCCAGAACGCTCAAGACGAACTCGTTTTAATTTCTAATTAGCTCACTGGAACCCAATTCACGGATCGACAAAGGGTTGTGCAATGGGAAAGGAACCGGATCCCCGAAACGTTGAAACCGTATGGGGTGTGCTGGAGTGGCACCACTTGAATTCCTCACCCCCGGGTGCCGAATTATTCGGTCTCGCGTCGACACTTGGTTAAAGAGTCCGCGTCGTGTTCAAAGGGAATATAAAACGTTTCCGATTCACAATGAACATCGGGCCATTTCGCGGTGCAACGAGTCCGAATAGAATTTCACCAGCCGGAATTGGCCGGGGTAAAACAGACATTCGGCTAGGTCTTTCCCTTTGCGAGGAACCATTAATTCTCATCGACCGGAAAAACGCGTCATCCGTATCACTTTAAGACTTGACTTCACGGTTAACAAGATTCTGCTCATTCCCCGGAGTTGCATTCGTGGGTCCGCTGGTCGCGAATCTGTGAATAAGCGCAAGGAGCAAAAGTTCGAGGGTGAAACGCACGTGCAGCTGCTTCTCGATATAAATACTCGAGATTTACGCCCGGAGGAGGCAGCAAGCATTTTGAAAACTAATTTATCGGCGAGCGACTTTTACGCTCGCGTCGCTGGCTGGATAATAATCGCAAGCTCGCCACACGGTAACGGAGAAAATTATTAATCAGATCCTAATTCCTTTCCCACAAATTACTTTTTGGAATGGAAACCCGGAAACGGGAAATTCCTCTAGAAAAAAACTGGGAAGTAACAGGATCCTTTTTATTTTTTAAGAAAAAGGAAGTATTATTTACGAAGCAAACATAGTGAAAACGATTTTCACCGGACACGTGTGTTGGTACGTATCTGGTCTGTGGCTGTAAAAGAAGCTGCAGGATGAAAATAGTGCGAGCACGGTCTACCATTACCAGCAGCACAATTTTCTCGGTTAACGACCGCCGTAAAACCAGGGGGGGTTGATACACCCTGAAACAACAAATCGTCTTCGCGGAAACGAAAGGCCGAATGAAGACTGTTCCGTGCCAAACATCATAAAGTAATCGTCAAATACAGATTTCCTTCTACGGATTGCACAAATCGGAGAACTGAAATTTATTTTATTCCTCCAGCGGAAAGGAAGCTCGAGCCGTTTTCAAGCGAGGAGAAGAGATTAAGGAAAATTCTATCAGAAATTTATTACCCCGAAAGCTCGGGGCTAACGAAATTGGAAAAATCGAATGGCGCACCGTAAGGGGAGAGAATCGATCGAAAGGGGTGAGATATCGCGGGCGAGACTCCGGGACGATAATCGGAAGCGAGCACACGTGCTGCGGTTCACACCCATCAAGCTAACACACGTGTCAAAGAGTAAAACGACGGGCCGACGAACAAAGGGAGAGGATGTAGAACGAAAGGCATTTAGCATCGTTCGGTTAGCACCGGACAGTTCTCCTCGTTAAGTGTGCGTAATTTCTAGCGGGGGTTCCGGGCTGAACATTTCGTGTGAACGCGTGCGTCGGGAGCGAACAAACGTTTGCAGAAGCTCGAGACATCTAATAGGAGGAAGAATAATTATCCAATTTATTAATTCAGTGGAGTTGAATCTGGGTTAATTACGATCCGACGCATAGAGAAGAGATGCTGCTAAAACGATTGACACTGTGCAGCGTCTCCCTTAAAGAATCAAACATTTCCGCAGCAGCACGGTTGATAATTCGTTGGGCATACACGCCCAGGTGAGGCTAAGACTATGCTCATTTGCAAGAAACAGGTTCGCAGGAAGGCGAACGTTGTTACAGTGTACTCGTTAATAACTTAATAATATAGCGTGTACTGTAACGTACGATGCGTAGCCCTAACACGTAAAAGCATACGAGGCACGTCGCGAGCGAGCATGAAGCTTTTTCTTCGACACGGCAGCAGTCGCAAGAAAGCAACGTGTTATTCCAACTCGAGCCATTAACATTCTCCTGGACGTGTTTGGAGAATCGTGAAACACTCGACTGGCGAACGGAAGGGACCTTTACCAACGCGCGCCTTTAATATAAAAAAAATACGTATACGTACACACGTCAAGGGGTTAATTTCCCCAGAACGACCATCCCCGTGGAATATCCTCTCGGCCATCCAGAGACCGTAAAAAATAATCTCAAAGATACTACTTTCGCGACAAGCTGCATAATGAACCGCCGCGAGTGTTTCCTCTTTTCTCCATTCTTCGCTTCTATCCATTGTCGCGCCGTCGTAGTGCTGAACGTTTTAACGTTATTGAAACTTTCGGATTTCCCTTCGCCAGGCATTGTAGCTCTTCGCATTGACAAAACGAGAACGCGACACCGGGCAAAAGCGGCCGATCCAGCCTCTCCTCCTCGTCTGCTCTCCGATGACTCTTTTCATGGCTGCGATCGAGGAGATCGTCGTTAATCCGAAGGAGCACAAGAGAGGAGAGTGGTTCGAGGAGTAATTAAAGCGCGCAGACGAGTGTCTGTGATACCGGCAGCCAGTTCCACCGGACCAGACACAGAGAAAACTCGGAGGACAGGAGAATTACGACCAACCCCGCGAGGACACGAAAACGGCGACCACTCGCAGGGAAAGAGGATAATATGGAGAGGGGGAGATGAGAAAGCCGGAAAGGATAACGAAGGAAGAGGGGTAAAAAAATGAAAAGCCATGGATGGAAAAAATAAGGATGAAGACCTCAAGAATCCTTCCTCGCTCCCTTTCATCGCGGAATGCATTTTTTTTCGTCTACGACTGAGGCCTGCCCTTTTTTCCCGATGATTGTAGACAGAGTCGACGTCGAATTCACCGTTAATCGTCAAGGGGTTAAGCACCGCGAGTCGTCTCGGATCGCAAACCGTACATCGGGGAGAAAATGAAACGTCGAGGGGTGGCTGGCTTGACGAAGTTTGTAGATGCTGCTTTCTGATGCTTTCGACGAGCCACTGATATTTTATTTATAATCTGGCGTTTTATGGTACAATATCGAAGGGGAGTGTTGTATGGGATTGATGACAATGTAGGGGAAATATTCATTGGGGTGTTCTTATTATAATGCATAACATATATTATTTATTCCAATCTTTTCCTACCATTTGTGTTCTTTTAATTTCAATTTTAATCGTTGCACAGTGCCACTCGTACATCAATGAAGGCGTAGCCATAAAAATATTCGAGGTTCAAGAGACACTTCAGCCTCAGATCCAATTATTTTCCAAGAAGAATTATTAAAAGATTTATTCTACCGTGCAAGGCTTGATTTTATTTAAAACGTTTCCATCCATCGTTCGTACCCGTTCGAATGCAGTGTACGTTGAAGCCTGCGCTCCCTTTTTTATTTCCAATGTGCTGTTAAATCATTAAAATGCTTGCCAGGCGCGAGCGGAAGAAGAAGAAAAAAAACGAGCGATTTAACGCAAGGAGAAAATTGCCGGGTAATTCGACGTGGCCATCGATCTCGACCACGACATAAATCGAGTTTCATCGACATTCCGTATTCAATTAGCCCGTGTCTCATCGCGAATTCATTATCGAGTCGTTCTTCTTCTCCATACCGTGATCCTATATGGAATTGTGTACGCGTGCATGTGAACGAGTTGCGGCGTGGCGCAATGCCAAAACGTCCGTCGCACGTAAACGATTTGCACAAAGCATCCCCGGCGCACGGTACGACACTGACGTTAATGGCTTCGATGATGAATGAAGAAAGCGTCGATTAATAATCGAAAACCGCGAGCGGCGGCCGGTCTTTAAAAACAAAAAGCAACTGGCCTTGTCGCGTTTTTTCCTTCGGAGGCGCGAGAGAAACTCGCATCGATATCAAACCGAATAAGAAGTTCGAATGAGAAGAATTGGTAAAAAATTTGCAAAGAACATAAAGGATGATTTTTACATTGGAAAGCGGTCTAACGATTTCGCCGTTCGGCCGGTCAAACGTACCGCGAGGCAAATTGCGGTCCCAATAAATCTGCGATCCACGTTATGGGCGATCGGAAAGGGATTGTTCGCGTAGGTGATCGTCGATATACGAGAGGACGCGAACATAAACATCGCATTCGCGTGAGATGCCGTAAACGGAAAGGGATTTTTTCCCCGAGGACCGGTAAACGTGGGAGAGAAGAAGAGACACGAAGCTAATTGATTTCTCGGGTTAATGAACAATGAGAAACGACGCCGATATTCGTAGCGAATATCCAAGGGAAATCTTTCATTTTAAGGGTACCGTTGCGGAAGGGTTAACGAAGGAATTTCGCTAAAATAATACACGGGGTTGGGGGCAAGGAAGAAATTCTCGAAAGGAATCCTGGCGAAGAGGATCCTTTCTCAGGTCAGGTGGCCACGGTACACACGCGGTGTGCGCACATATATATTATACGATTCGCGATCTATAGGCACCCTTGGCCCAAGGAATGCACGATGGTATAGTTTATGCGTTGACCACATTCCTCTCCCATGCCTTGAAACGCTCCTCTTCCACCATCTCTTTCATTTAACGCACACCTACACGTTCCTTCGGGGCACCGCTGTCCGCTCTTTTACTTTCATTCTGGAGAGTCGACAGGCACCGGTCTCCGCCACCCAAACCCTTTCGTACCTGCCTCTACCTTTCCATACACGCGCCCCATTTCTTCTTCCCTTTCCAACCCCCTCCGAATCCCCTCGATTTTACGCATTAATTCAGACATTTCGGGACCGAGCATGTATAATACTTCCCCAGCCATTTGCAGTGCTCATCTTCATGAGTAGGAACGTGCACGGGTTTTTAATTACTCGATGGGGTCAGTTTTTAAAACCAATCTTACCGTCAGTTATTAATATAGTTACGCCCGGCATAATACAACGATCAATCTAATTTTTCGGCGGTGCAGCGAGCATAAATCTAGCCGCGCTGATGAATTTCAAATTAAGTGCTGAGCATAAGGAAGGCGAGGCGGACTTAAAAGCCTGCTGTTCGTATAAATCATGAGAGTAAAATTTATCAGACGTCGATATCAGCCGAGTATCGTTCACGCATAATCGCACAGGGAAACCTCCTTTCGATCGCTTATCCGTTCCCCACATCGATCGTGTCTCGATCGCGCGAAATCGCGTCAAGTTATCATCCTCCCGTGCGATGCTCAACCCGCTCGCTAATTAATCCCGATCGCGCGTGAACGCCGCTTCGCGGATCCAAGTGTTCGATTTTTAATACTCAAGAAGTCTTCTGGGCCAGCTCCGCGTTCGGATCAGGTTTGACCGCGTGAAACCGGTTAATTAGGCCCTTGGCTGCCCCGAGAAATTTGATACAAATAGTGGAAGCTGAGAATTAGAGAATGCCAGCTACTGTGATATTCAACCCCTTCGTGGGATGATAAAATAATTAGCAAGACGAAAGTAAAGAATAATTTGTATCGAACGTTGCCGATATATCCATCCCAAAAATGCTCATTCGACACGTTCGGAATGGTCACGATTAAAACATAATCAGCTGCGAAGTGAAACGCGGTCCCCCGTCACCATTGAGTCCAAGTCATTGTCGGTGCCCCGTCGTTTTCGGGGGCCCCGTGAGCATACGCGCAGGGGCTCTGGGCCAGACGAAACGTGTAGTTAAATGTGGGAGCCCCTTCAGGTCGGACGTAATGTAGTGTGCTGGGCTGCAGGTTAAACTGGCAGCGGCGACCAGCGGGCAGGTTGAAACAGGAATGCACGCGGAGAGAAAGGAAGAGGATGAAACGAGACCAAAGAGGAATCCGGCGGCGGCTTTCTCTGTCCTTCCTTTCTTTCTTCCCTTTCAGTCCGCTTCACCCCCTTTCCAATCTTTTCCATTTGGCCGAAACCATCCTCTGTCTCTTCCTTGCTCCTCTCGCGCAGCTTCCTCCCTGCCTCTGTCTTTCCCTTCCTGCATCCCCGAGTCGCGTCATCCAAGACCATAATGGATCTTTTTTTCCACGGGCCCTCCTTATCTGACCACCGTATACAACGCGCTCCCTTCCCGGGCATTATTCCTTGCTTCTTCACGCTTAACGTGTCCCCACGGTTTCGACTTTCGAAAGGGAACTGCTACAGGATAGGTAGCTGCCGGGAGGTTTTAGGGCATATTAGTCATCTCTACCTCGGAGCTTCCTGAACGATGAGTCGGACTTTTCAACGTAGGGCATCAAATTTCAATAGAGCAGGCAACGGGCTTGGAATTTTGCTCGGCGCTTGGCGAAGTCTATTACAAATTAATCCCGCGCTTCAATCCCAAATGTTATCAGCCGTGTAACTTATTCGTGAACCCATGTTCGATGGCAATACTCGTTGTTCCTGGAGTGCATCGGCAGGCGAGAAACAGAAGCACGATCGTATCGAGCACGGCCAAAGTTGCGGGGAAGCGTTTCGCGCGTCTTAACGATCGCATAACTAGCCCGAGTTCGCCGACTAGTTTGCCGCGAATCCAAAGTTGACAGCATCTCACGGCACTACTTGTACACGTTCACGAATTCTGCACCGTTGTCTCGCAGTTATGCGCATCCAGTGATAAATAAGTTCGCATCGCAGAACGCGTTTATTAAATCCGTTATAAGGGTTATTAATGACTCGAAGTGCCTTTTCTTGTCTCAAGATCATATCCCTTGGAATTCCTAAACTTCCCGCTCGGTTCCCGCGGCATCTTCAAAATCGAGGATTCAAATTTTTCCCCTTTTCAAATATTTGACGGCCATCCGCGGAAAAGTCCAGTCGCGTTACCTTCTGCGCTACGTGGGTTGCTTTGCTTGTTCTTGCTCCACGCGACAGGGAGCAAGTGAAACGAGCGTGAATTGCGCGTCGATCTCTCGGCTTGCCTCTTGGATAATAAAGTCAGATTGTAAAAGAGTTATCAACGGTAAACTGTACGAAGGAGGCAACCGCGATAGCGGCACGAACATCTCGTTTAGCGACGCGACGTGTCCCTCGGGAGCAAAGAGTAATCACCCCGCTGTTGGTCGGAACGCGTTGGTAAACCGGTGGTGTATTCCGCGACGCTTATCGTTTATTACCGTGCCTAACGATACATTAAATCACATGAACCTCCGGCGAGAGGAGGCAGATGCAAGGACTAAGGAGAATCGATTCCAGCTGTTCGAGTGCGGGAATGTACTCGCATTAAACTTCATATAGAATTATTGTAACTAGAAAAAGGAATATCAAGACATCGAATTGCTTTGCAAAAGAATAGGAAGATATTTGTACAGTTTCCTTGGATAAACGGAATAAACTACTGTCTAGAATAAAGCAAAAGGAGAGGAAGGAAAAACTGCAGCCTCGCGGGATCTCGATCGGGGGTGTAAAAAAGTGCGTGCGGCCACGCGCGACTGGAATCGCTAATGTGTGCAAACTAATTGAGAACAATTCGAGCGATAAACGAACGCGCAAGCGACGACCCGGGGAAAATGTGGCCGTCGTGTGCGACAGCCGGAAGAAATTCCGAATCGAATCAGGGAGCCGGGATTTGTCGAGTTTCGCCGATGCGGCGTCGCGACGCGTCGATCTGCAAACGCGCCACGGCCAGATGCGAATATTCTTTTTTTTTTTTTTTTAATACTTGCTAAATCGAACACGAGAGAAATAAGAAAGTAACTTTTCATTCGTCCTTTATATTTATTAAACCTCGCGAAAGTGTAGGATCTTCGACAAGAATTTTAATAATCCCCGGAGGATTCCTCCTTTCCTGGAGGATCAAGTGGTGTACCGTCTATCGATCCGTAAAAAGAAAACGGAATAAACCACGCTTGCAAAGGGAGAGTCATTCGAGCGTAGCCTGCAGTAGGAAACGAAACGAAGGGAATTTTAGTATAGCGTACAACCTCACACCTACCGCCTACCCCGGCGGATCAATTTAAATGGCTATTCAGAACGGCTGAGTTACATTAATTGCAGCCGTCGGAGGAAGTCCATTCATTAGTTTCATTGTTATTTCGGCCCCGACAAAACCGACGGCCGCGGCCGGCCGGGCCCGTGAAAAACAACCACTTCCGCCATTCACTGGACCATCCTCCACCTCTGTTTTCTCCTCGCCCTTCCGACTCGGATCTGCTCGATGATCCGACAGAATGTTTTATTTCCGCCGGTTGTTATCGATCCCGTGGACGTCGAATATAGAGAAAACGGCGGTAACTGAATTTTTCCAAAGAAATACATTACACTTCTTGTGAATTCCTTCGATTCTCAAGTTGTAATTAAGACGAAAAAGAAATAGTAAATGGAAATACTGTTTCTTATTTATCCGCAAGGGTTGAATAAGGAAAAGCAAGAAATGGCTGTTCGACGCGAAACACAAGGCGAGGGGGTGGAAAAGGACGCCTCGGCGTTCGAATAAAAGCATAATCCGTCCGGGGAAATGCAGGAAGCGAGCGTATAAATTAGAAATGGAGGCGAGAGAGCAGGAAACCGTCCCCGGAGCGGCGTCCATCGTCGCAGAGAGATAAATAAAGGAACGTGGCTGCCGTTCGCTGAGACGAAGATGGTTATTAAAAAACGAACAACCATAAGAATTTCAGAGATGAAGTCGCAGGGATGAAGAAGAAGAAGGATGAGCAGAGAATACGGAAGAAGAGCACAGAACATGTATACCTGACCTAAAAAAATGCTAAAATCTATTTCTTTTTTCAATAAAAATAATTCTAAATAAAAAGAAGTTTCATCAAAGAAGGGAATACTATGTTCAAAGTACCTCGAGTCCCTTTTACCGAAACACGAGATCGGCTAATTACCGATGGCCAAAGGACCCAGAAAAAACGAGCATCCCGACGGTTTCGTACGGCACGTAAATTCCCGTCGTTGATTTAACGAGGCCTCGCGCGTCCCCGAAAAAAGAAGCCCTTCAATTAAGTGATAACGTTACAATGCACGGCCAGTATATGCCTGGCGATCCTCGACTCGATATTATTGCTCGAGACTCTTTTGCCCCCACTTGCAGCGAATCCGCTAATTACCGTCGTTCATCGAGGCAAAGCTCCTTCATTAACGAGAAAACAACCTTTACGCGCGGCGTCGTATTAAGATTTAATTACACACGGGAATTCGACACGTTTTAATTAGATCCGCCAGCGTACCGATAACAGACGATGGAGGGTAATATAAAACAAATCGCTTTCGTCAAATTCTACGGAGGACACTCTAATTAATGATATGCACTTATCCAGATTAGATGACGCAGCAGCTCGAGTGGGGGGACCTTTTCTTTTGGAACTATTTATTTTAGCTTCCGTTTATCGGTGTTTGATGCGAAAGAAACACCACGCAACGTGCGCATTTTGCAATATTGTGACACGTAGATAACATTTGTCAACTGGGCGGCCTAATCGGACAATGGCTCGTACCATTTAAACAACCGTCGACGGACGATCGCTGCTGTTCTACGTCCGTTATCAGATTTATTGCCTGGGACACAGAGTTGGAAGATCGAAAGCTTCTTGCTGGAAGAACAGCTTCCCTCGCATCTCTCGAGCCGTTGAACCAGTCGAGGATATTACGCGTGTAAAGAGGCACTTTCACATCGGGACTGTTATAATTAGTTCTAGATTACTGACGTTAACCCTCGACCGATGCAATACATTGCTCTTTCATTATCTTTCGTTGCGTATTTTAATGTTGCAGAATCGGAAACTACGAGAGGACAATTTTTAATAAATGAGATAAACAGGAGGATAACAATGCCAACTACAATCTCCGTAGTTCCGAATTTGGTCTTCCATACGCTACGAAACTGCCCTGCTCTGTCCAAAAAGAAGATCACACAAGACTAAGCCGCCGTAAGCCTGCCGTGAGAAAAGAAGAGTCCACAGCAAACAGAAAACGCAGGTAACGAATCTTTCGTGTTTGCAAATTCTTATCTACGGCTCGCCGCAATCGTTCTTTCCCCCGATGCCTAAATTCTTCGATAAACACGGAAAAGTAAAGAGCACGAAAGCTTTTTACCGGGCCGAATACTTCAGCTTGTGCTTAACAAGAAAACCAACGAAACGTTCTAAAGAATTATTGAGCCATTTATCGCAAACACGTTTCCCTTAGAAACTCTCCCCCCACCTAGGATCGCCAATAAAATCTGTAGAAATAAAAATCGGTGTCTGGAAGTCCGTCGTTAATCACAGATCCCAGACGGAACCCTCGCCGACTGGTTTCAGCTTTATTACTCATCCGCGAGGAATGCTAATCGAACGTTATCCCTTCGTTGCTTCCGGTCGTAGGAGGTCCAACCTCCGGGGACTCGCGAAAAAAAGAGAAATAATTACCAGAGAGAGGGAAACGAGAAAAGGGGGAAGAAGAATAAGGAAAGGGGAGAATGAATGCAACGCGGCTGACCTTCTGGACCTCGGGGATCCGCGGAGAAGAGTGTTCCTCCCGGTTCGAACGCCATTCTTCGATGGAGAGGAACGAAAGGGAAGTACAGCGGAGGGCAGGGGGTCGTGCGACGAGAACCTCCTGCCGTCGGGAGAACGACCCTGAGATGGCTATAAATTACCGGCTAATATCTCATAATTACCGAGCGGACCAGTCCCCAGGAATGCCACGGCAACGAATCAACATGCAGGTACGTGAACAACCTCGGAGATCCGAACGCGTTTCACGCGAAAAGATATCCTGAATAGAAGAATCGGGGAAACAATGTTCCTCCCTCTCACATTCGCCCGTGGACACGGCATTCTTTTTATCCCAAGTTAAATAAAAATCAAATTGTCCAATACCTTTTGCAACTCCTTCAATCATCATATTTTAACGATTTACTTCATGGAGGGAAGGGTGGCCTGTTTGAACTTGGAAACTTGCATGCTGGGAACTGGTAAATAAAAGTATTAAAAAATACCGGTGTGTGTCTGTCGAACAGGTCTTCTTTCGAGGAATCCCTGCGCGCATCACGAAAACGCAATTAACTTCCAGCGTGAACGTGTTCGTCGAGTTCCGTGGGCTGCACGTGGAATTCTGGCCGAGAAAGAACCGCGGTTGCAGGGGCGTGGAGGTGTCTTGGATCGCTTCATTCGGCGAGGAAACGAGATTAATTAGAGATCAGGACCTATGCGCAGTATGCTTGAACGGTTGACGACAAAAGGAACACCTACTTTTGTGCGATACACAGATCCAAGATTCCATTTTATCTATGTATAATTTTCCAAGTACACACGTTGCTATTTCGAAAGATGGTCGTCTTCCGTGGGCAACGGGGAAAGCAAAGCTGTCGGCGAGTGTTTGCCAAAAGGGGTCGTGATTAAACAGAAACGCCGTCTATAGATAATGAACACGCGACTTTCGCATAAACGTCGGGCTTGGAGACGACGAGAGGAAAGACTAGCTGCCTTTGGAAAGGTGTCCGGCGCTCAAATGGTGCAGAGAAAAGATACGAGGGATAGATTCATAACATAAGGGTGGAGCAGCGATGGTATAGTGAATACAGTAAGAAAAGGAGTGAAAGAGATTTTATTTCTACGCTATGTAATAAATTATTCCGACCAACTCGAACTTTCTAAAGTGGAATCATAAATTTTTCAAGACGGCTGAATATTTTTCGAATGGTTATTACGACTTGAAAGGGAAATGATCAAAAGTAGAAATGTCAGAAGCGCTCGTTGGGTGACGATTTAATCAAATATTTCGTGTACCTCCGGAAAAAAAACATTCCTCTCTAATTATCAGCCTATTGAGCAATCGTCAATAAAAGTAGAACGCTCGGCCAACGCCAGCAGGCAACACGTGTAAATACCTTCGACGAGCAGGCTACGCGAAAAATTAATTAACCAGATCGTTTCTTAATTAATTGAATCAACCGCTTGATCGATGATACGAGGACAACTTTGTCTAATTCCGCTCGATGTCTCATCGCGGAATCGTTTTTGGAATTGTGAGTTCCCATTGGAATTCCATCCAAGCCTCCTACAATTCCTCTGGATCATTTGATGGATGGAGTTGGCCGATCGGTACATAGATCACGATCGAGAAAAGATACGCGCACCTACGTTTTCACGCGGCTGTTCGTCGACGATCGATGACTGCGATTCGATAGACTGACTCCGGCTGACAAACGATTCATCAACCTCGTTCTGTCTCGGAACCTTTTGATCTTGCTCCAGTACTTTTTTTTTATTGCATCAATCTTTTTGTTTATGTCGAAGAGAGTTGGGAGAGAAATGGCGTGTGTTCCACGACTGAACTTCGGTATTCTTCTTTGATTTTTTTTTTATACGGAAGTACTAAGCAATTTTATGAAGAATTTATAAATGGGAACGTAACGATCGTAATTAATACTGCCTGCCCTTAGGGAAGCCAGAGTGTCTATGGACAAAGCTTCGACAGATTTCTGACGAGCCATCCAATGAATTTGCACGAGTGGAATCCGCGCAAACGGTTCAAAGCTATCGCGTTACAAAGACAAGCCCTCAAACGCAGCAGAACGATTCACGATTAACTCTCGACCTGAAATAATGCATCCAGAGATTCTCTGATAGGCAGAAACATCAGAGTACAGTCCAACAGTGCCACGTTCTATAAAACATCGCTTGATACTAGCTTTCCAACAAATAACAGAATAACGATAGTTTTTGGAGCACATCTGCTGTAGGCTCATCGCGAATTCCAGTAACAAAGATAACTGCAAGTATCAGCAGAAGTCGCGAGAAAAAAATGTCTAAGATTAGATAAGCCTAGGAGAGCGTAACTGATAAGTGACGAGGAAAAGAAAAAATGATGAAGAAGAATGAAATTCCCAAATATTCTCGTAAACTCCTCATCGAAATTACTCACTTCCTCTTCCTACTATTTTCTGCTACATATTTCACCCCAGTGGTCACTCCACCCGTACCTCCCACTGTTACTTGATACCGACACAAAGTTTCCTATATGGAGAAACGCGTGCACAGGAAGAAACCCATGCAGGGACCACGAAAAACGATGCTTCAACACACACACACACACGCGTATTCGAATTTCCCTTCTATATGTCCCTATCGCCAGCCTGGCGTCCCCGTTATTTCTGCCCGCTCCTGTATTTATCTAGAACACGATAGGGAGGAGGAGAGCCTTGGATAAGAGAGGGTTGGGGGGCGGGGGTGCAAGCTATGACACATTCCTCGAACCCCATCGAGCAAATTACGCTTGAAAGATAACTGAGATAAAGTTACGGACAATTTCCCGCGCTTGTGTGATTCTTTTTTAAGTAAAAAATAGTTAATGGGAGTTAAGGTGGCGATTGACGTTAATGATGTACAAATTATTCCCTGATCAAGGCATAATCCCCGTGAAACTTCGAGTGACGATGTCTAGACCAGATAAGAGCAGCAATATCTTCACTCCGGCGATGCTAATGAAGCCAATGACGTGATTAAGCCAGCGAAGAGACCTCGTGGAACGATTAACTCTGGCGAACGCATGATCCAGGCAATTCGATCAAATATGCAAAATTGTAATTTGAAAAAAAGTTCGTGAAATCACTCCGAGTAGCACTGAACACAGCGATGGCACCCCAATGCAGGGAGCAGAAGAATGGGAACCGGTCAAACGTTCTCCAACGGTGTTTCGCGAATGTATCGAAGTTTCCGCGTAATGAGCTTCTGTTTGATTTGCAAATGAACCAGTGGCGGCTGATGCTCTACGGTGGTGACCAACGCCACTGGGGGAGCAGAGGATCTAGGAGGCCGAGGGAACTGGTTATACAGAGGGAGAGAGAGAGAGAGAGAGAGAGAGAGAGAGAGAGAGAGAGAAAGGGAAAGCACAGGGAATGCGTTTGACGCGTGTCATGTGCACACGACAGAGCGGATCACAACGGGTCATTCATTCTCGCTCTTTCTCCGATCGTCGACGAAGCTATCCGTCAAGTTCGTTGCACCCTGTCACATCGATTTTCTTGCAAAACGGCTCGCACGTTTCCGTTAATGGCGTTTCATTTGCAAATCTAATTACGCGCGAACAAGCGCGCGCGTTCGTTGCGGAAATGATTTGTGTGACAGGAGTCGAAATCTGCTTCTGCCACTGAAACTATGTACCTTGCAAATTGTTCACACCGCTACACGTTTCATTCTTTTCCGTATTAACTTTGTTGTCAACGGTGAATGGTAAAATCGAGTTTTGATTTCATTCGCGGAGGCTGGCAGCAAGAGATTCGAAAGTATTTACATACGAGAAGCCAATACGATTGAATCTTATGAGATTAGGAACGGCAGACATCTGGTCGCGGTATTAATGCAAATGCTTGGAAAGGGAAACGAGATCGCTTGATTAATATTACCGCCGAGCGTCGCGATCTGCATGCAGAGTATCAGTGGTCGCAGCATCCGGGGCGAGTTGTAATTACCGGTTACAATCTTGATTCAACCGTTCGCCGTAATCGAGATCTTTCAGACTGCTGGCGATTAGGTGGACCGATCCACAAACCGTCGGAAGGAATATTGGAAGGAAACTTTGTTAACATGTAAGATTACGTTTATACAGAAAATAAAAAGAGGTAATTTCAACGAGGGGCACTTCCTGCGAAAAATCTATGGAAGAAGAGAGCATGGGAACGGAGAAACCATGAAAGTTCTATGGACGGTGCCCGAATCTCGTCTCGCGAAATTCAGGCGAATACACTACGCGTGAATGGTAGCCGCAGAATGCACATCCTCCCGGCGGAAACCGGATATTCCTGGAGGCTCTCTAGTGACGCTGTTGGCGTCCTGCACGAACAATTGTCCCCCGAGAATTTCCTTCTGCCGTGCGGTTTTTGTGTAGACACCGCGACGACAAAAGTGCACGAATTCACGGGCCAACGAAACCCACCTAACAAAAATGAATATCGAGAGGAGCAATCTCTGGAGACTCGAATTGATTGCGTTTAACTTGCACCCGAGGATAAATCTAACTCTGATTACACATCCCTCCTATTTTTTTTTAGAACTACTTCATAATTTGATGGATTATAGAGGGGTTCTTTGATTTATGCAAAGATATGTATATCCAACATTGCTTCGTATTTCCCACGTTTAAGGTAAATCTCGGAGTTCCTTCAAATTTTCCTCCCTCTTTACCAGCGTCTTGTTACCCCGTTAAGTGGATTTTCCCGGCTGAGTTTTCCATTCCCTGAAGCGAAAGCGGCACAAAACTCTGATATTTACACGCGCCCACGGTATCGTCCCTCTTCCTCCGTACTTACACGTCGGATAATTTCAACTTTTACGACGTTCCACCTTCTTTTACTACAGAACGAAACATTTACGCTTCCCAAGAACACTTGTACACCTCGCAATTTGCAATGATACTTTTCATCTGCATTCTATCGAAGTTTTGTTTGATTGAAATTCATACAGGTATTCTTTAAGATTCTTCGTACCGATTTAAGATTTAAAAAGAAGATAAAGCGGCCACGGTGGTACGCATTATTTTTTATTTGCGCGATCCTCCCGGGGTCGCGTCTCGAAAGCACGACACACAGGCCGGGATATTAAGAATTATTAGGTTCACCGGTCGAGAGGTCCGGATTTCATTCTGCCTCGAAATCTCACCGACGCTCCTTTTTTCTTTAGACCCCCTCGCCCCTAGACGCTTTTAACGTCGCAAAATCGCATCGATTCAAAGGTATTTTATGAAAATAATCGAGCCGAGTATATATGTACATATATACACTTCGTTTAAAATAAATTTTAGTCGCAGAATATCGACTATTCCTTTCACGACTCCCGAATGAAAGATTGTATTTTCCCCAAGTCCTTTTCTTCACGGGAAATCCGCGAAAAAGAATCTCGACAGTAATGGTCGAGTGAAATGATACTAAAAGGTAGAACACGTAGACCCATAAACGATCTGTTTCCTTGAAACAACGCCATCAATCGCGTAATCTGCTCTTATTGCGACGCGTCTCCGCCCCCGTTGTGTTTAAAATAAACGCACCGAGGGTGAGATAGCGAGAGGAAGAAAAAAATAACGTCGAAGGCGAACACGGGGCAACGCTAGACGCACAATGGAGAAAAGAATTACGCGAGGGTGTACGCAGTGCATGCATCGTGATAGGGTCCTTGGAAGCCATATTACGATGCGACAAGTGTACCCTTAAAGGTGCGAGATTCTAACGATAAAATATCTTCCTAGGGCTGCTGTAAAACTGTCGAAGTTTCAGATACCATGGGAAAGTTAATGAAAACGTTTCCTTCTTTTTGCATAGATCTGCTCGATACGTATCATTAGCCAAAGCAATTGGTTAAGAATTTTCTTTTCCACAGCAATTCAAATTAAGTAGGGGCTATAAACAGAAATGGGAGCTTATCGATGAATCCTTGATACGTGAAAAGTTGATGAACGGCTGAACTCTCTTTTACGGTAATCGACTTCGAACGATGAAGTCGCTATAAAGCTGAACCTCTCGTCCAGTCGGTGATTCCAACGCGGCGAGAAGAAACGAACCGATGCCTCTTGTACCCCTTCGATTCGATCGATCCCCTTCGTGCCAGATCCATCTCCTTTACGCGGAAATTAGAAAATGAGAAAGAATGGTACAGAACTTTTTCGCAAACAGACGAATCTCCAGTCTACCACTCTCGAGGGATTAAAAAAACGAGGAATCACGAGGAAAGAGGGGTAAAGAACAGGGTCACACGGACAGCTTTCTTTGAAACATCAGAGGAAAGACTGATTTTTTCTCTGTCTTCAAGTGAATTCAATGCGAAACACGCAGCGAGAGTACGCTCTTCTATATCTCGTCGTCGAGACGGGAAAAATCGCGGTAGACTTTTCCCCTTCCGGTTTTGTGTACCCTTCCGCTTTGGGCTCGGCTCGACAATCGGCCTTGCCGCGCCGCCTCCAACGCGAAAAAGACTCCCCTTTCCTTTCAGTTCTTTTTTTTTTTACACGGCAGAAAGAAGACGGAGCGTGTAAATACCGATGCGGCCGTCGTCGCGCGCTAGGCTTTTAATCAGAGCGCATGGAAAATTCTCTTTGCTCTTACCCGTGCAGCCTACAGACCGCTATTATGGATTTGCAGGTATGCGCGGGCTTTTTTGCACCTTTACAGACGACTATATGACACGGGAGACTAGAATTCCGCGATTGACTCGTCGATCTTCAGCGGCAACAGCCGCTTTCCTATCGACTTCGAATCAGATACAAACGCTTGCCATCGATTCGAAGCGTGCGTCGCGTTCGCTTGAATAATTAAATGTCCCACTGACGGCCGAAACATCAAAGGCGACAAACGGTCGGAAATTCGGAAGCTGTTTCCATATACAATGGGCAGAAAAGGATTAGTAAGAGCGAAAGAAAAAGAAAGGAGGACAAATGATTGTGTCAAAACTGTCGAGAGGTATGGAATGGGGGAGGACAGGAGGTTGAACAAGCAATTTGTTGGATCAGCAGGGACTCTTCCTAATCCATAACCAGGATCAGTCGTCGCCTCTGGATTAAACACGCGGCGTTATACCTGCCTCGTGGCCAACGAACGCAAGGCTGTGATCCGCTATTTAATTAGAGTCGAAGGTTTGGAAGAGCGACGGAATATCATATTTATGTCCAGTTTCATCCCAGCTACCTGACACGACTGCCACAGCAAGCCCCGTCGTTTTAATTAAACTTGATCAGGCTGACTCGAGCGGACGCGGATTCTCCGAGTCGTTTTGCGTTCACGCGTTCCTCAATTAAAACACTGATATACACATCAATATTATCCTGATGTATTTCGTTTGCAAATTTAACGATGATTAAACTTTCCATACGCTATGATGCTTTAATCTAATTAACAAGCAGGACAATAAGAAACCTATTTAGGCCAAGTTTAGCAGTTTCATCTGTGCACAAAAGCGTCTACAAATTCCCTAATTAAACGTTACAAGAGAAACGAGTGGCAAGTGATGGGGAAAAGCACGAGGCTAACGAACGAACCCAACACCACAGGCTACCTTTTCAGAAAACCTACAAATGAAGGCATCGAGAGTATGATCCGAGGCCGACCTTCAGAGAAAGTGGCGGTTTCAGCAAACCACTCGAGGGTGGCAGTGTTCACGACGTGGAAAGCCCATGAACATCGGCCAAAACCGCGCTGCTCTGCTTTTTACCTGCTGCGCCTTACATGCATACACATCAGCGATCATCATCGGGGGGAGGGAATAACGACAAAGAGTGGCGCATTGTCCTGTGCTCCGCCGGTCTCGAAAATGGGGAGGGAAATTCTTATTCCGTTAACGGCGGGTTTGCATACGAAATGAATGAAGAAGAATGTCGGGCGCAACAAAAGCCGTGTATATTTCGGTCGGAAACGTGTTTCCCATTTTTCCATGAACGATGCATATGCATCCTCCCCGATCTTTGCATGCAACGAATGGCCCCACCGCACGTTCCTTCTACGCTTGACCCCTGGTATCAGAATTTCTAATTCGAAGATGCACCGGAGATACCCGGTGGCACCACAAATTTCTACAGGAGAATCGTCGCGGGCATTCCAACTTTAATATCCTCGTTGGAATAGAAATTAGTAATAGAATGACCGAAAGCGTAATGCTAAGAGAATCCTGTGTCTCGCGATTATCAAAGTTCAAAGAAGTCCCTAATCGCTGTTAAATCAATTCTATCGCCAACTATTCTCCAGAAGGGAGAAGCGGCAATCCTTTAATTCCCTCGTTTAACAACGGAACACCCAAAAGGAAGCATAAATAATGGAGAATCGTGTGGCATTGTATCACGATGCACCTATACGCGTCGTCGGGAACGGAAAGTGATCGTCCGAGCACAGAGACAAACAAGGTGAGCTGCTTTCCAGAGACTGTAAGACGGAACCACCGCGGCCGGGGCTGCTTATTTAAAAGTTATAAGTTATAAACGGCGACCATTTAACCGTGGCCTGGACGAAGAGCAGCGCCAGCCTGCATATCTCTTTACGAAAAGCCTGCTTTCTGCATTCCAGAGAGACCGTGTGTCGGCCCTGTCGGGCTGCCGACGTGTTTCAGCCAGTTTTCTACCGGCCAGAACTTGTTCGCCGTTCATAACTTACTCGTGACCGGGGATCGTTACATTGTTGCTTTGCTACCCTCTTTTCTCTATGTGTCCCACGATTTTTCGCCTAACGTTCGACACGAGATAATTGAGCAAATATTCGATGATGAAATTGAAATTGACTTGGCTGGATGACCCAACAAAATTCTTTTCAGGCTCTAATGCAGAAAAAAAAGAAAAGAAATTGGAACGTCCAAAGACATACGAAACAAAATTCATCAAACTTGCCAATAGCAGACTAATGTTAAAATCATTCCTCTGCTGAACAGTTCTAATACGCCTCGATATAAAGCAGCACGAAAGGGAGCCTGAAGGGAGAGCAGAAATAATTAATCAAAAGAAAAGAAGATTTCGCAGGCGGAACAATGGGGAACGGTATGGTAGAATAGACAGTACGGTAACTTATACTGTGTATGCATTCCCCAAGGGTTTCAACGAAGAAAACTCTCTCAGGGAAGAACGAGCGATGATGGTGAAAATTTTCGACCGACTCACACCGGTCGGATCCACCTTTAAATACCATGTTCAAAGAGAGCCCCGTAATGCTCGTTTTCTCGATGATCTTGCTTCGTTCAGCTTCATTCTCTCTGCACTGTTGAAGATGCGCCCCCGAGGAAGAAGAAACACCGTTCTCGGTATGGCCTGCACACGCACACACCTGTTTCGACCTGGAGAGGCGCGTGAACGCGCCTACTTCGAGAACCTATTTCGCTCTATTGTTCGGCAATTTTTCCTTTCGAACTAGCCGAAGAAAGGACGAGAAGGGACTGTCCAACTGTTTCTACCTTTGAACCAGATCCATGGATTGCGTAACGAGTAATGTTGAAAATCTGATTAACAAAGGATAATTTGCGAAGGCGACAAGGAATTATTTGAACGAGGCCAATAATTAATTGCTCGCGTTCTGGAAGCACGTGTAGGTACAGAGATTTATTAGTAGGGAAGGGTTAATCGTGCCGGGTGACTGGCGCAACTGTACGATATCCCGGATAATAATAAAGGCGGCTTGTGCCTCGCGTAGTACGCTGCTTCATAGCTTGTCGGACACGCCAGAACATTTGTTAGTGATACCTTAAACCCTAACAGAACCGGAGAAGCCGGTCGAATGGGATTTCCTAGGAGTGCTATCGGTTTCGTACTCAAGATCCTTAATGCTGTGCGACGCGGCTCTTAATACAACGATCTTAAAAAGATTTTAATATTTCATTTACCATTAAACCATACATAATAGTGCAAGAATCCCTTAACTTGGCACAGGAAAGCCATGTAATCTGTCAACAGCTATACAGACAGACGAGCAATTAGCAGTGTATCCTGTACCCCACAACTAAAACGCAGCATCTATACTTTTTTTCTTCTACAAACGGTAGAAAGAGTTGTCAAAGCCCGGTCACGGGGGGTTCGTTACATTGTAAGTCCGAAAACGACACCTTCAGCCTGGATAATGAGCCTCGAAAAAGCCAGGTAGCAAAAAGCTGGGAACAGCTGGCCGTCGTCAGAAATTTGCAACAGATAAACGACACGCAGGAAAATGGGAGGATGATCTAAGGACGAGATACAACGGAAGATCGTAAAAGTAAAGAGCCCAGGGTCAAGGGTGTGTAATCGCTCCCGGATGCTCCAATATCCACGGTTCGCTTATTAACTATGTAATCTCGTCAAGCACGCTTTTCGCGATCGCGTTAAACGGTATCAATTCGACGGACGGATCAAACGAGACTGTCTCGAATCGATTCGAGTTTACAAAAGGCTAACAACTATGTACTAGTGAATTTGTTCGGAGATTATGCTCTCGTGAAAAGGTGTAAGCAACAACGACCATCATTTGGACGAGCTGAAACGTCTTAAGCAGAGGCCACGAATTTCGGAACGAAGGATAACGCGAACAATTCCGTGGCAGCAGGGGGTAGAGGTAATATCGCCGTTAGCAAAACGGGGTTTAGACGGAGTAAGACTGAAGCAATTAGTACTTTGGACGTAACAAAGGTAATTGTATTTATAGGTGGAAGTAAATTGGCATTTTGTAGGATTAAAATTAATTTTCATCGGTTGTGTTTCATTTCCGTTGTCCCCCGCATACGATTTCGTGTATGATCTATTCGCCGCGGGTAAACATACTTTTAAGACTGAACGTGTTTAATCGCGCCGATCGATAAAATCTTTGTGCTAGTGCGAAACACATAGCTGACTGATAAACCAAAGTATCTCTATCAATGTGAAATTTTCTGTCTCGAAAGGAAGAAGTAACTCGATAAGTAAGCGACGAAAACATTAGCGTACAGAACCAAATGTTAAAGTGTACAACAAAAAGTTATCAGTACAGCGAAGCGTGTAGTGCTTACTTTATGTAAAGGGTCGGTCGCGGGAGAGCATGTATACACACGCGCATAAACAACTCGAGCACGTCGCGTATCCGTGCTTCGAGACACGAGAGAACTCCGAATTTTCCTTTCGTCCTTTTCCCCCTAACGTTCAACACCATCGGGACGAGGTAGGAAATTCGGCAAATATAAATATTTCGTTGAACGGCGTCCTTTGCTTAGTGTATCAACAGAATTTCGCCAGAAAGGACGCGAGTCATCGTGAACCGCGTACACGACTATTTTATACAATATTTTACAATTCTGAGCTCCAACTTGGTCGTACTTATATCTTCGATACATAACACCGTCCAGTTTTGTGTCTTTTAATTAATTCAGTGAATTTGTGCTAATTGGAAGATTGAGTGCGGATAAAACAGGGACTATCTGACTTTAATAAGTCCACCAACGACGCGCCAGGACCGTGGACATTACCGTTACGATTATTCCTATAACTTGCATCGCAAATTTGAATTTTAGCAAGAACACACGCTATCTTAGAAACGGGCTCGAACTTGACTTTTTTTGTGAACTTGTCGCGTGGTATGCACCAAATTGAAGCTCGCGATATCGCATAGATTTATTTGAGGGGTTTGTTGAAGTACTCACATGATATCGCCTCGCTGGGAATGTCACTGGCCGGAAAGCCCTGCGACTCGAAGTACGGCTTGACAGCGTCACATTTCAATCCGGCGTGCGCCGTACGCGTTGCAGCGCCAAGGATCAGGACAGCCCACAATATCGCCGCTATTCCACTCATAATTATTCTTCCCCTGGGTAGCACACGCGACACACTCACGAAACGAGACGACAAATACGCGGGACGCGACACTTACGCTTGAAGTACATTCGCGGGACAATGACGCCGAAATCGCGACGACTTTCGGTGAGCACGTTTAACGAGACGGAAACGAGTAACGCCACGATGATATCGATAGCACCGGGAGGCGAAATTTGAAATATTCTAAGAGATCCGTGATGAGAAGGGAACAACACGATGAGATACCTCCTTCACACTGGTTCAGGACGCACTGACCGACTCGTGCAGGAGATGCATGCCGGCAATGGCGTGCGCACGCCTGAAAGTTCAAGCGACTCCCATAGGCGGAGAGGGTTTGAAATTGCACGGCGCGCCAATTCAGCCGCCATGCGCAGAATGTTCAATTTGTTTGAAATTGTTTCGCGAGAATTGAATTTCAATTTAAATAAACATACGTTTAATGTAAATTGAAATACGTTTAATGAGAACGATTACAGCTGATATAAATCTTAAATAATCACTCTATCGTTATAGCGGACGGTATTGATATTCAGTTGCTGGACGGAATATGAATTAGTCTAAATAGAATAATGTACGTTATAAACTAGGAACTACTATGCTACTAAATTACGAAAATGCACAACTCCCGGTGCATCGAATACATGGTCGTTGAAAGGCAAGTGTTAATTATTTGTGATGCATGCTCTGCGCATACTCTACATGTATGTGACAGTGCTGTGGCACAAGGGGCAAGCATTAATATTAACCACGTCTCGCTCCGTGGCGACATGATGTCTGCAAACAGTGCAGATCCAAGCGTTGCTCAGGTCCATCAACGGTTTTCCTGAGATGATACAAGGAGGAAACCTGGTCACGCAATTGGGACAAGCAACGCACCAGTCAGGCACGAGGCTCTCGCAATTCGTGCACTCTGCCTTGGAATTATGAACGTCCTGTGGACTATATTTAGTAAAAATGTCCACCGCTAAATCTTCGTACTCTTCTCTGGCCGCCTCCGAGATAGTCTCTAGGGATTCCAGCTTGATAAACGCTTTGGAGCAGACTGCGAAAGCATGATTGACTGCGCTGGACAGTCCCAGCAAGCAGTAAACGTCTTCGGGCTGTAGGATGTCCTCGTATTCTCTAAGCCTCAAAGCTGTCTTCATGGCTGCATCAAAGTTTCCTGAATATATCTGCCTGTGCGCTAATAAGAGAAAGTGGTATGCTTCCGCACCCCTCCAGGCATTCTCTATCACCCGACTGTCTTCGTTGTTCTCTGTTAATCCCATCATGGCGTTGCTTCGACCACCTTTGCTCACTGGAGCGCTGTTAATGTGGTCTTCGATCAGCATAGCTGCCAGGACGTAAATCTTCTTTACGCGTAATGGATTCGTTCTGGTCTTCGCCTGCTCCTCCGCCAACTGGAAGAGCAGCTTCGCTGCCTCCAAGTTGTAATTCGCTTTCTTGTACAGCTCTATGGCCTGCAGCCTCTTACCGTTGGACAGCAAATGATTAGCATACTTGTTTAATAGTTCACCTATCTGAGCCATTTTATAGGTCCTCGCCAATTCCACTGCTTGGTCCCAATGATTCAGACGAACGCAGGTGTCCACGGCTAGCTTCACGTCTCCGTACTTTATGTATGCTGCAACCGCCTGCGAACACATACCCACCGATGCCAGCATTCTAGCTACGGTTTTTAACAGAGGACTTTTGTCCGGTAGTTGTTGCACTGTTCCTGCCAGTTGAGCGAAATCTTCCAGTTTGTAGTAGCATTCTATGAGCTTCTCCAGATTCCTGCTCTTCTCATAATACTCCTTCGCTCCTTCCCAGTTTTGCCTCTCTGCGTAGTACTCACCGATCTTGTTATGAGCGTACTCCATTTGTTTATCGGATCCTCCGATACCCATCTTCATCAGCTGCACTACCCTAAAATAATCTCCCAGCTTCTGCCGTAACGAAACGGCCAAATCTCTCCTGTCCATTTCCAAGTATAGCTTCTCTGCATCATCGTAATTGCCCAAGAATGCTGCCACTTCCGCTTTCTTCAGCTGATCGTTATGCACATTTTGCAAACGCTTGATGAACTGAATGCCTAAATAATCTGTGCAACGTACCATCGCATTCTCCGCCATTTCCAAGTCCAATTTCTGCAAAGCAGATTCTGCCAATAAACGCCACAGCCTCGGATGTGGATTATCCTGAATGAAGTTATTGGCTTCTTTTAAGCCAACTTTCGTCAACAATTCCCTGGTGTCCCTCAAGGATTTTACTTCCAGATCCACTATTAGATCGTTCCTCGTATCGTCCGGCTTCTGCATGAGATCGTCCAGCAAAACGCAGCGAATTTCCAGATCTTGAAACGAACAGATATATCCGGAGCAAGATATCGGTTCCTCAGGATCGAATTCTCTTAGAACGTACATCCTGGTCTTTTCTATAATCGCCAATAAAGCTGGATTATCCTGAGCCCAACACATGGCCCACACATCTCTCCTTTCAAACTTGCTGAACTCGTCCTCCGTTTCTTCATCCTTGGATATATTTTTTCTTGGATCCGCCTCCAAGTCCAGCATCGTCAAAACGCCACTCGCGTCCATAATAGACGCCCTAGACGAGTTACAATTAATCGCTATTTTGTAAAGCTTGCAAGATGTATTGTATCTGTTGGTAAGAGTTATTTGAGACAAAGAATATCGCTGTATCATTCCCGATTCTCTGCCTATAAGCAGAACCTTGTCGGTCGCGCACAAGCAACAAATGGGATCCATGGTTGCTTTGGTATTAATAGGTGTCTCGAAAGATCTATCTTTGTCCAGATCTTGAATAACTTCCGTCACTCCGGTCGGAGTTTCGTCGATATGGTAAATTTTGTCTCTCCTTATACGTCCTGCGTGCAACACGGAATTACGGGGAGTGCGATAGCTCCAAACTAAAAAGTTGTTTTTGGACGCGGTGACCACTACGTTGTTGGTAATGGTCACCCATAACGGTTCTAAATCTATAAACTTCGTGTCTATCGGAGTTGCTATTGTATTGCATACCAAAAGAGCGTATTGCTCTGATCCTTGCGAAGGATCATTTTTCACCGCCAGAACGCAGTGATCTCCGTGCGAAGCTATGGAGATCAGCGCTCGTACGTATTTCGTGCAGCATGTATTATTGGTGGTGTTCCAAAATATAATGCAAATACCATCTTTGTTGATTTTTTCGTTCGTGTAAACCACCGTATTACTGAAGTACGTCCACTTGTAATCTAAGCGGATATTCGCAAAATAAATATGAGAATCCACTGACAAGGCTACCCGGAGAGATCCACCTTCCCATGCACAGCATGTGACTTCTCTCCCAGGTACTTTCAGAGTCCTCAAATGTTTACCGAATGGTGTATAAAATTGAATAACGTTACTGTCTTTTATTTCACTGCTGCCCAGTAATGGCATGATCCCTGTTACGGCCAGTATCGATCCACAGCTGTTCCAGCAGCACCATGCTGCAGTCATGCCAGTTTCTATTACTATCGGATTATCGTCACTTGTATCCTTCATCAGCTGTATTTTGCCGCTTCTGTAACAGACGGCCAACGTGGGACAATCTAATCCAACATAGCCGTTTCTACCATCATACCATTGCAATGATACGACTGTTTGAATTTGCCCACCATTAACTGGTAACATATTCAATTTTGTTAAAAACATTCCCTGGTTATCATACAAATGGACCTCTCCGTTCTTTATGCCAAACAATAATAGTTTCCCATCCGGCGACCACTGTACAGCCGAGAGAGCTATGTTCTTTAGCTCTTTGCCCCAGATTCTATTGCCATCGACAGACCCTACAATCACCGCTCCATCCTCGTAGACTATACAAATTTTTAAACCATCCAAACTCCATGCCATTCCCTTGACTACAGATTTGTTACAATTGTTTATCATCTCATCATACCAAGAACCTTTGTACAGCATCCAAACGATGATCACTCCGTTTTGATCGCTCGACGTCAGTTTCTGGTGCTGTTCGTTCCAAGTGACCACTTGTACGTGTCCATTATGACCTTCCAAAGTTTGGTTCATGCTCAGATTACTAGCAGCGGTCAGGCTTCTAGACTTCCCACCACTGGTAGACCCGCTCGCAGCGGAATCTACTCTGAGGACTTTTAACAAACCATCTTCTCCGCCAACTGCTATGTAACCTTCCTTTTGATTCCATGCTATGCAGTTCAATCGATAATTATTTGGAATTGCTATTTTTTTACTCAGGTACACGAACATTTTGATATGTATTATTTTTTGGCTCTAATTTCTGAAAAAAAAAAAGATAATTAGTATATTAGATAGGTTTATCACAATTAGTCAGTTTTTATTGTTATCTTTATAATTACACTAATTGATCACTTACGTTATTGCACAGTGACAATATTGATATCGTTCGTAACTAAGAATCGGAGTAATCGGTATTTATCACCTGTCATGAATGACTGCGAGCCGCATTATAATATTCCGTGCTTTAGAATATTTTTTCACCTGTTTTCAATAGATCGAACTTGTTCACTCGTGCATTTTTACGGTCCTTAAAAGCCCATGGAATAATGAGTTGAACAAAGGTTATAGTAAACAATTAAAGTCCGATTCACGTACACCTCCATTTTGATGTGTCAAACATACTCCAGTTCACACCGGTACCCCGAACCGCACCGCCATGTACTTCCGGCACGCTACAATTCGAATATTCCAATTTGAAAAAATTCTTTATTCTGACAAAGATGGATTTACAGTTATATAAAATTATTAATATTAAAATACCGCATTCTATGCGCCACTCTACATTGCTGTCAATTTTGTTGTATTGTATAAAAAAAAATAAAACATGCAAAGGACCTTTTAAAATGAATTAAAATCGACTTCAATTTATAATACTTTTTAGAACTATGCACACACGCGTTTCTGTACATGTAACGATATTAAATTTCAACTTACACTCCTCGTAAAGGGCTGAAAGACAACCAGATCGTACGGCAATTTTTGTACGACAGCCTTTCGTCTCCACAACTGAAGCCAACAATGACACACTTCGGGACTCATACTCGCAACTAATGTACAAATTTCTGGACTTTCGATAAACACTTCTGTATCTGGAAAATCGATTATATTCCCGCATCCGCTAATATCGATGTGCCTTATCGTTGGCGTGTACTTTAATAATAAATTCAAAGACTTCACCCCTACTTTCCTATTTCCCCTCAGCACCAGCTTCGAAAGGTTCGACACGTGTGCCAATATGTTTTCAACATCTACATCAGTTAAATCGCAGGAAGCCAGCTCTAAACATTCCATATTGACGAGTGAAAAATTTGATTTGTTAAAGATATTTCGTACTAAATTAATCTCATCGGAACAAGTTGTATTCGATAAGTTTAAGTTAAGCAATCGCCTCTGTAAAGCGGTACAAAGTCCATCCTCTTCGAAGCTGTTCCACGAAATATCTAAATTCACTAGACTGTTATTGCTATTGTTTAAAAGAAACCGGAAATTACGTAACTCACAATATCGCACGTTCAACGTTCGAAGATGAATCAAGGGGGCAAGGAGTTTGCTCAATGCTTCTTCACTCTTTGGCCCGAGGGGATTGTAACTGAGATCCAGTAGCCTGAGCTGAGCAGGCAACTTTTCTAATTTACTTAGGCAATTATAATCTATATCGCATCGTTCAAGATACAATTCTTGCAACGTCGACAATCTTAAGATTGAATCATTTAGAATCTCTCCGATTTCGTGCAATTCACGACCGGATAGATCCAGTATTTGCACGTTCTTTTGATATTCGATGGTTTTCAAAAAAGATGTTAGTTCTTCTTTTTGAATGTCCTCCTGTTTTAAACGCACAACATACGTGTTCTCGCAGGACTTTAAACATTTCGATATGCATTCTCGTACATCTGAAAATATTAAAAGAAAAATCATTCGTAGAATTAATGGAGAAATGCTTACCGATTACTCACCTATATTACAGTTTTTACAAATTGTTCTGTATCGCTCGACGATAGAAGGGGTTTCTATTTCGATTATCTCGCACGTAAATTGTTTTACAATATCCCCTTCGTTTAAGATTGTAAAAGCGTTATTATTATTAATCACAATACCGTTCATAGTTTTTAATTCGAACTTTGCTTTACACCCAGTATCATTATAAAATTTAGCTTCGATATCTGCTAGAATATCCTGTACCACTGGCTTCAGTGTGTTGGAAAATTCTACCTGCGTTTTAAACGCTTTCCCATCCACAGAAACATTTAAGATAACTGATTTAGTACTATCTATTACACTCGGTTTGATTTTCACCGGTGATGCAGTCGTGGATGGTACAACAGTTGTAGGTGACGGAGTTCTAGATGTAGTATTTCTAGTAAACCCGATAGACAACAAAGAGGGTTGATATCTTTTCTTCCTGAACCACCATTCGTTAGATCCATTTTCTATTTCGCTATCACAGCTATCATCAATATTTTCATTCTGTACGACCGGTTCTTTGTCTCTTTTAGCAGGGCAACGATCGTTCGTCTTCTGCCGTTTCAAACTTTTCTCAGCATCAGAATCACCGTTACTCGACTTTCTTTTCGTTACCGAGACGTTATCCTCGTCGGAATATTTTTTATCACTAAAATCTTCATTAATATCATCTTCCAACCATTCGTCCAAAAGAACCTCTTCACTATTTAATAGAGGTTTCACGTCTCGACTCGAGCGAGACATAGACGCCCCGATTGGGTCGCTTCTATGCTTCAAGCTGGCTATAGTCCTCTTATAATCCTCGCCGGCAGAGATCTTTTCCACAACTTTATTTTCATGTACCTCGTGAGTTTTCGAACCACACGGGGACAATTGAGATCGTTTCGCATTTCTCCTTTTACTGGTCGATACCATAGAAGACAATAAATCGTACATTGCGTCGTAATCCTCTTGATCCTCGGCTGATAAATGATCAACGCGATCCCTCCATTGCATCAAACAATCCAGAACAGTATCGTCTTCGTTAGTTTTGAGTTGCACGTTCGCTCCATTCTCAATTAGAAGTCTCATTATGCTAATGTTACCACAGGAAGCAGCATCGTGGAGCGGTGTGACTCCTTGGCACATTAAGCTTCCAGCATCGTTAACGTCCGCGCCATGCTTCAATAATAATTTTGCAATTTCCACGTGGCCGTGATTAGCCGCCTCATGGAGAGGAGTCCAGCCGAAATGATCTCTAACGTTCGTCGCGTGGCCGGATTCCAGTAACTTCTCCACACTCTCCACGTTCCCATTTATACACGCCACGTGAAGCTGCGTTTCGCCCTTTTCGTTTCTCTTCACGACGACAGACCTTTTTCTTGTACGTTTCCTACTTCTAAGATTCTCCTTCACTTTCAATTCCGCCTCTACGTCTGACAAGTCTTCCAGGCAAATATCACAACCGATGTTGTTTTCTTCCGATTCACTGCCGCTGTCTGCAGTATCACATAACTTTTCGAGTGCGTCTATTTTCGCTTTGAGTACCTCTATCTCGTCGCTTCTGTCGGATTCGTTAACTGAATTTAAAAAGTTCAGGCGTTCCTGTAAGACACTTAATTCCAGGGAAACGTCGCTGCAGGTTTTTGCATTTTTAAGCGCTAAATCGAAAGTCTCCTCAATCTTTCCATTAGTCGCGTTAACAGCTATCAATAGCTCCGCTAGGAACAAAGCAGATCTGCATATTTCACGCGAATCCGTGCATAATTCTAATTCTCTACGGGCAAATTCCAAGGCGTCTTTATATCGTCGAACATCTTTCAAGGTTTGAGCTAGACTTAACAAAGCTGCACCTGTGCGATCGCTTTTAATTTCTTCCGCGCACAATAGCATTTTTCTGTAATACTCGATGGCTTTGTCGAAGCATCGCGCAGCGATCGCCGCATCTCCTAACGTTTCGTACAGTTTCAGCTTACCATTGGTGCTTTCCTCCGTGTTTAAAGCACTCTCGGTCGCGTGTAACGTTGCCACTGTGGGAACAATTGCTTTTAAGATAAATATTATTTCTTACAAGATCTTGAAGAATGTTTTATCATACCTATTCTGAGATATTTTTCTACTTGATCTTTAAGATTCTTTGGCAAGTTCTCAGAGACATACAGGGACACTAATATCTTTCTCGATTCATGCCATCGTTCGATTTTTAAAAGCAACTCCACCTGAAAAATCTTGGCCTCCGCTTTCAAAGATGGATTATCAACCTCAGCAGCGGTTTCGAAGTGCTGCAACGCCAATTCGTAGTCACCATTTCGGTCGTAGACACCCCCGAGCGCAATTTGCGTTCTGTGAAAATCCTCGCGCAAATTGTGCGTCTCACATATTCCTGCAGCTTTTTCCATTAAATCGACTGCCTCTTGGTGTTCCTTTTGAGCTTCCATTACCAAACCCAAGTTTAGTAGTAGCCTCGCTCTCATTGTCATTAATTCTTTGAACTCGATATCGCTCTCTCCCATGCTGTGTAAAAGTATAAAAATTTCGCTCCTAATATTGTGCAAAAAATTAGCATTTAATACAAATGAGATGATACAGTACTCATTGCACAAACGTATGCTCTTCATGTATGCTTTCCTCGCGCTCGTGAGAGCCTCGGATCTTTTCTCAGATTTCTCAGGCAAGCTTTCCGCCAGACAAAAATATGTTCTACCTAGTGTAGCGTATGCGCGCTGTTGCTCGAGAGAATTTTGTATCTCCTTGGCTCCTTCTACCTAACACAAAAATATTATGGTTACAAGTATTTTAAAGGTGCAATGAACTTGTTATGTACAATTCATTGAATGATCAAAGTTTCAATTCATTGAAATGGTACAGTGAATTTCATTAACAATAAATGTCCTAAACACAAACCCAAATAACTATTCTGATGGCTTAAAGCTTCCTCGTAATTGCCCAGATTCGCATGCATTTCTCCGATCATCCTATGAGCCACGGCTACATTCAACTTATCCTCCAGAATGTTGCAAACTCGCAATTGCTCTGTATATTCTTGCAAGGCATCCTCGTACTTGCCACTCTCAAAGTACATATCTCCAAGCTCCTTGACAATCTCAGCCAATTGCCGAAGATTGCCATCTCGTTGGACCCGTTTCTTTTTTTTAATTAATCCTGTTATAAAATTGAAATTTACATGTAAAAAACAATTTGTAAAAGTAAATTCTTAAGATAGTTTGGCTTCAACAATAAATCGAATAAAAAAATAAAATACTCACTGTCGATATCCATTGTTTATAAATGTAAATGATTATAGAAGCAAGTGAATGACGTTCACTGTGCCAGATTCAAAGTTCCTCTACACTTGGGAATATGCACAGACACAGCGAGGCGGACATCACAAGAGGATAAGTCACGCACGAAAAGTATCAAACCAGTAGACGCCTCATAACGGTAAAGAGGAGAGCATGAAGTGCCATTCATGGAGAGACGAGGCGAAATCGTCAGGTTACTAGACACCGAAATTACCACCGACCACTGCAAAGAGTTCAGGTACTGTCACGCTTTCAAATTCTCCTCCAAAGCATAATCTGTTGCATATGGAATGATCTAAAATAGCTACGAGCAGCGTCGCGTAATCGTATGACCGAAATAACACCGAAACGGGACCGTGGGAAATGATAATTGCAGTCTAAATTCCTACGGGCATGCTGAGGCGCAATTGAAACCGTTTAAGTTAATTACATAAAAAGCGGGAACCGAGCACGCTAGAAACGCAGGGCTTAATCGAGTTTCAGTTTTCACCAAGCGCGTGCCATCGGCATTCGCTTTCATTAATTACTCCTCACCTAATTCGAGACGCGCGTGAACTTCAATGACTTCGTAATCTACGGAGCGCAAGCACGAGCTGGTACGAGCTAGTACGAGCTCGGGTAACCTGTGGCGCTTGAAAGTTCACTCATTGCGCGTCAACTACTAACATCATTGTCAGTCGGGCTTTGTGCGGGTCGCGAAAGGATGACGGTGGTCGGTGTTTCGTCTTCTTCCACGTTGACACGAAGTTGACATATTGTGGAAAAAGAGTAGCTCGTTCGTCTCGTTTTTCTCTCTGATATGCTTTCATGATCTTCGTTGCATCCACTAATGGCAGGAGTGTTTTATAGAGGAAGATTCACGGGTAAGTGTTGGATGCTGCTGCCAGCATTAGAATCCTAGCAATTTTCGATCGATACACGGTTGATTCTCTCGTCGATGAATTCCTTTCGGATGCTGGATGCTGTACGATTCTTTTCCGCGTTACGATATACTGAAATAACATACGAAAAATTAATTTTTTTTTTTAATTAATGGAATTATTCTGCCATCTCTTCCTTTTTTATCATATTTAGTTATACATTGCTCCTCCTATCCTGTCAAAATTTGGAATTATATTAGAACGAAATTGCATTAAAAAGTCAGCTTATGTGTTAACATAGATCATGCTCTATTTGCAGCACTATTTCTTTTTATAGACTAAGAAATGATACATACGTACCGTTGTGTAACATAGCTGTATTTATTTTAAAATCATTTCTCACCAGATTCAGGAATATCTTATAGATTTGCGCTTTCAAAGATGTTGCCATTAGGCAAAAATTATTTTTAGGCCAAGGAACTGGAGCATGTCCCTTCAATGTGCTTCATCTCTTTAGTTCCAGTTCAATCAAGACCACTTCTGCATCCGCGTAAACCAGAAAACAGCACAATGTTCAATTGCAATATTGAAATTCACCAACGATGGAAGAAAGAAATCTTGCAAACTCCTGCAACACTCTGGCAAGATTGAAAGAGAATGATCATAAATTGTTTGAGAATCAAAATCATCGTATAAAGCCGTTACCCATTACGTTTAACAAGGATGAGGCTGAAAGAATAAACGATAAGGATTCCATTAATGATTCAACGAAAATCAACTGCTGCAACAACTCTACAAAACCATTATTATGTGCAAAGGATTGTCAAGTAATTTAATTTTACGTTGCATAATTAATAATTAATTTGTGTTGAGATTATTGTAAGATTGATACCTTTCAAACCCGCAGGAAAAAGATCCTCCTTCGCCGACTACTTTGCAATGGGGTAGAGCTATAGCTGAAGTAAAGGAGCATGCTGTAGCAAAGTTGCAGGATGAACTTAGGAGAGCACACGAGGAGTTGAAACTGAAGGATGAAGAGGTCACAAGGCTCTCGAGAATCAAGCAGGATGTCGAGGCTGAGTTGGAGGAACTCACTGCCAGTCTCTTTCAGGTGAGCTCGTTCATTGCATCATCAATCTGTTGAATAAATAAACAGATGAAATCATATAGAATTGTTATGTTTAAATAGGAGGCGCATAATATGGTTCGAGAGGCAAATGTACGTCAGGCAACAGCAGAACGTTTGTTGGAAGAAAGTCGCATGAAATCGGAAGTTTTAGCGGCGGAAGTAGCAGCTCTAAAAACCTTGGTGCTAACGTCGACGCCAGCCAAGCCAAACTTTCATTTGCATCCACAAATCGATACGAAAAATCGCCCAAACAGCGAAGATAGTCAGCAGGGTATTTTCGCGAGGAAACATCGAAGGTAAAGATGCAGTTCGCTGTTTCATATTAATCATTGAATCGCTATTAAATATTAGACATTTTCGTATTTAGATCGCCGTCGCATTTCAATCTTAAGTACGGACGGGAGAATTCTCCACCTGATTCCCCGCTGAAAGAGCAAAGACCATCCTTGCCAACCGATCGGGAAACTCTGGACAGAGATTGGAAAAAGGAGTCCGAGAAGGAGAGGGACAAAGAGTGCAAAGATTTCGGCCTCGAAGTAGATCCTAGAATGCATACAGAGTTTCTCAAATGGAAAGCTAATCCTTGCGTAGACAAGGGGGATCCTTTCGTTGGTAGAATCTTTAAAGAGGACATCGATCTTTGCCTTGATTTCCCTAACAAAGAATTGGGAACTAAAGTTAGACAAGCCGTCCTCGACGGTATCATCTTTATCGAAGCGATCAGCGACAAAACTAAATTCACATTTCCAAAGTAAATCACATGTTTTAATATTGGAACGATATTATTCATTTTTCCCATATTTATATATATATTAAATTAATTCACCTTTCTCTGTGTTTGGCTCTTTTTAGAAAGTGCGTTTTACTTGAAGCACCACGGCAATGTTACTACCGTATGAGACTCGGGGATCAAGAAAATCAGTGGTACAGCATATCACAAATCTGTCGTAATCGAGTGAGTCCTGTAAATAATTATACATTATAGTATCTCTGTATTAAAAACATGTCCTTTTCACAGATCATTGCAGTCTGCGATTTTTTAAATTACCTGCGTTATATTGAACGTGGCCTTGTCAAAAGCTCAGGTAAATATAAATTATCCAAATCTCTGTTCCTCCGACAACGTAGCAAAATTTCATTTTTTCTTTTATAGTTCATGATGTTTATTGGGAAATCACACGGTTACGAAAGGAAATGGCATTTGCCCGTCTGGGGCTTGCACTCTCATCTTAAATGCTCTCCATGGAGGACTTCTTCTAGTCTTAACTGTAACAAATTAGGCCATGGATCTGTTATTATTCATTTGTAATTAGCAATTCTAGATTGTTACGAATTTCCATTGTTCCAACTAGCCTCGATCTTCCTTTATTATCAACTGATCGAACCTTTTTAGAGTAAGTGTTGAAGTGTTAATATATCAGAGCTCTCAAATTCCTCTATTATAGCGTGAAACGCTTTGAGTTATTTATTAAAAAAAAAAGAATCAGAAAAAATAGAATGTATATAAGGCAATTTATATATATATTTTTTCGATTGAGATTATAGTTTCTAAAATATGAGATTTTAATTTTCATCTATAACGTCGCAGACTACTTTCCTGATCAAACTCTGATGAAAACTCTTTATATTTTTGTTTTACCATTATAACCAGCGTAACTATAATTTGATTGGTTTTAAAGTGCAATCAAGTATTTATAAGATATTGGGGAACATGGTGCCTTTTGAATTTTCGCTTATCAATAACGCGTGACTAGCTTTTAGTTTAAGCTTTATAGTTAGTGATGATTCAATCGCATCACGCCAACAAAAGCACACATGCTTCGTTATTTTTATATTAATTTATTAGCAATCTATTGTATAGCATCTATTGTTCTTGAACTTTACGATGGCAGCAAGTAAGGCAGGCAGTTATTTATGCTCATATAGGAAAGTGCAAATAGTATAGTCGAAACATAGCATACCTTTGGACGTGACAAACTATACGTGACAAACTATTCTATAATACAATGTAAGACACGACATAAAACATCGAAACAACGAAATTGTTATAGTATTTAATTAAAGCATAGGTGTATCAGAATTTAGTTGGACACAAAATCAAAAACACAATGTGTGAATATGAAAAAAAAAATTAGTTTTATGTTTTTAATCGTTTTTTCATGATAATTAGCATTCTTATGCATAGTGGTTCTTCATTTTTGCATAGTGCGAATTTAAAGAACAGCTTTGTCCAAAGGTACACAATTTCCCCTCATAGAAATAGTTATGTTGACTTTAAAAACTATGTTTTTATTATTTCTTTCTGTTGCAAATATTAATTAGTACCTGGTAATTAACGCGCATGTAATAAAAGGAATATAATGTTAAGGATTATACGAAACATTATACATACATTATGCATGTATAGTATATCGTATGACTAAAATGATAAGAAACATTTGAAATTGCGGATATTCGATGTGTACTGTAGTTGGAATAATCTTTTACAATCTATCGAATTCTGTTCCCTTTATTTAGATTTTTCGATGTCTTTCTGGTTATGAAAAATTTCGTATCCGATGTACTGCATAGAATCAAACATTGTTATTGTTATACACAAAAGAGACTAACGCTTTTTATTCTTCCACAAGAAAATTCTCGATCGACGTAAACTATAAAATTCTTTTTATACGTCTGTACAAATGATCAATTGTTGACTAAGGATATATTTGTGTATCCACGGTGCTTCAAGGCAATTATTGAAATATGTATCTATACAAAATACTTCCTCAAGCTAATTTTAGACACTATACCCCTTCAGCAAATTCTTTTACAATCAATCAAAACTTTACTATTATTTATCCAATCGAAAGAAAACCTTCAATCGCGTGTTCAATAGCGTTTAAAATTTATGCTGTACATATATACAATATTATTTCGAAAAATTAACGTATAAATGCATTAATTGCATTCGTTGAACTTTCACGATCGAAACGATTGAAAATAAAATTCGAACGATACGTATTTACATGTTAACTAATTAGATAGAAATATTCTCAATAGTACTTGTTCGAATTGTTCAAAGTTGCCAAAGATCGCTTCCGAATGTTTTTTATCGAAATAGGATGAGTTATTAGTAGACGTGGTTTCTAGATGTATTTACATTTTAAAAAAGACTAAAACAATTTTTGCATAATTGTTCCACGTTCAATAGGATATAGTGACCCATTAGTTTTATGTACGGTACCGATAATTATTTTCCAACCTAATTATCATAAAATACAGTCCTCGTTTTAATACTGTACCTGTTTTCCAATTCATTTCCTCGCGATATTATAAATGCTTCATGTAATGGTGGATAGCGTTATAAGGGGTGTGCGTTGCTCTTGCAATTGAGAACTTGTACCATTTTGGGAAGGGAATTCGTCTATCTCACCTAATTAAAATATGAATTGTCATCGATCCTTTGAAGAAATAAATGTTGCAAAATATTACGCTACTATTTTCTGCACCATTCGTGCAGAATTGAACGCAAATTAATCATTTTAGACGGTGATGCTTACAGCATTATTTGAAACAGCATCATCCTCCTGATTAAACGCTTATCATTCACCACTAGGTGGAGCTGAAGATGAAGTTCCCACACTTTACTCCTTGCCTTATAATGCTTTGTCCTGCCCACCTTCGTTTTCCTTTTTCAATATTTCCGTTATAAAACTTATAAAGTTCCTCGCGTACGCTCATTGCCAGTTGCACCTTTCAGTCGGTGGTGAACGTACGTACGGCTCAACATGTGGAAAACGGCAACAGTATTTGCCCTGTTGTGCATGGCAGTAGCACTTCTTTTAAGGTAAGCACTTCGCCGGTGCTACGAGATAATAAAATATTAAATAAAGCCGATGACGTTGAAAACAACAATTATACATCGGCGACAACTGTTGCCAAAATACTTGACCCCTTCTTTTCACGTGTCATGCAAAATGATTACCGGTAATAACGAGTTTCCGAATTCGTTTCCGAAAGTTTTGTTTCCCTGTGCGCAGAATATTTTAAGTTTTGATTACCTTCTTTTTATAGACGCTGTAAAGTCATACTTTGTCCTATTTGTGAGATTGATTGATCCATAAAGCGTGTAATAGTCTCCTTTAGAAACAATCTAGAAAAGCATAAATGGCTTGTTTGTATTAAAAAAAAAATTACCGAATATTTGAGCTACACATACCATTCCGATGAGCATGGCCTTCGAAAAATTGCGTGAATTTGGAATTCCATGGACGCAACATTTTTTCAAGGCGACATTTACGTTAACGCCAACTGCAAATAAATATTCCATTGCTAACTCATGTTAGTAATTATGGTTAGCAATGGAATTAATAATTATTAAACAGGCATGTTCGACACCCTAGTATTCATCCTTGATGATTGATTATATGATTAAGGACCTTGGACCTGACGACGAGGAATAGCAAAGTTGTCGAGAAAATTGTATTCATTCGCATTGCCAATTTTTAATTATACCTGCGTCGATAATATATTAAATCTTTCATGAAACGTGATACGTGCGGATTAACTTTAAAACGAATTAATAAAGAATTGCAAATACATATTCTACGTCTTGAAGTCGAGTAATATGGAGGAAGATATGTATAGTCATCGCTATAGAAAGGCCCATCGATCTGGCGCGTAATCGTACGCTGGAATTTTTCATACAAATTATTTATCTCAGCATGTAGAATAATGATATCAAACAATGAGAAACAACTGTGCTTTTCTTCGTCTACAATTGCAACTTTTCGAGACAGTAAATTAGCGATACTCGCAATCTTGAAGAAGTTGCTGATATAATGCCCTCTCTTGATTCTTCGTTATCGTTATTATTGAGAAGTTAAAGATTCATGTTACTTAATACTTGAATCTGGAACCGGAATAATACAAAACCCAATCGACCTGAATCGATTTATTAGTAATACGAAACGGAACTGTTTTACCATAATATGACGATCACAGTTGTCGGCGGACTGGAAAATGAAATTTGCCAACTTTTTTCCAATGAAGTTTTATCCAGAATGAATTCAATGTAGATTATGCTGTACCATCTAATCGACTGAAATATTTAATAAACTTTCTCTCACTATCTGTAAGTTCGTTGCCACGAATGAAACGAAACGAACTTTCTTCGTTGCTTTCCATTTCATTCTCGACCATTCGGATGATCGTTAATATTAGCGATTGTTAATACAAATTAATGAAACACTGCTGGTCTTTCTTCGGCGGGTTCCTTGACCTCCATCTTGAAACGCAAATTCTGAGTGCGATACTACTCTCAGAGCAACTTGCGTATTTACAGAAACTATCGATATCTTCAATATTATAGATAAAACTAAAGATTCATATATGCACGAATGATCATTGGCTAGTTAATGTAGTAAACAAATTATGATAAACGTATTCTAATGCAGCAGTCTTGTTTGAATAAATTTTAGCGGCATTATGCAACTAATTGCGAGCAGGATCTAGAGGCAAAGTCTTCCAAAGCTTATTTTTCAACACGATTCTTATCGTCCCATTTATCTAACATGCAGCTATATCTTACAGAATACTTTCTTATTTGTAACGATAAAAAGCGTATCGTGTCGAATTTGATTTAAACGAGGTCACGGGTATAAACTTTTCCAACGATATAATCGATCTGTTACGAACATTAGTAATTATTTACAATTTTTCTGCTTAGTTCGTCGGGAGAACTTAAGGCACCAAACTTATCGGATACGAACTGGGGACCGAAAAAGAATGCAGAGGCCTCTACCGCGATTCGACCTTTTAAAATTGATGTACCACAAACGGTAAATAATAAAAGAAAATATTTAAAAAACTATCAGATTATATTAAAAAATTCGTTTCTTTGAAGGTACTCGACGATTTAAAGTATCGTTTGGCGCACAGAAGAACGTACGTGGAACCGCTGGAAAATGTAGCTTGGACTTACGGTATCTCTACGAAGTACCTGAATACGGTACTTGATTACTGGAGAGATAAATACAATTGGACAGAGAGGCAAACCTTGTTGAACAAGTACCCTCAGTTTAAAACGAATATTCAAGGTAGCGCCTAGATTCTGTACACTTTCTAATCCGTAAACGATTTGCAAAAGCCTAAGAACAAAACATGTTTTAGGACTGGACATACATTTCTATCACATCAAACCAACGAATCTACCGAAGGACAGGAACTTGAAGGTTCTGCCTTTGTTGGTGCTACACGGATGGCCAGGATCCGTTGTTGAATTTCAGAAAATTATACCTATGCTGACAAAACCGTGGCCTAATCAAGACTTCGTGTTTGAAGTCATTGCCCCATCGCTTCCTGGTTACGGATTCTCAGAAGGAGCAGTCCGACCAGGAATGGGTTCTGCTCAAGTAACAATTACATATACCCCGTTTATGCCTGTACATAAACCGAGATGCCTGACGGTTTTTGTTCCCATTTTTTTTTTTTAGATAGCAGTCATCTTCAAGAACCTAATGCAAAGGCTCGGCTTCGAGAAGTTTTACATTCAGGGAGGCGATTGGGGATCCCTTATTGCCTCCAATATGGGCGCTCTTTTCCCAGAAAAGTTAGTGAACGTAGGAATGTAAATTATCCGAGCGTAGGATAGAAACGAACATTGATATTCGTTTCGTTTTTAGACTAATCGGTGTACACGTTAACATGTGCTCCGTCCTGGCACCAAGCAATTTGTTCTGGTCGTTGATCGGTACATACTTCCCATCGTTGATAGGAGTAGACGAACACTACTCAATGTTCTTCCCTTTGTCTGAAGTTCTATCAAAAATTATCGAGGAGAGTGGATACTTCCACATACAAGCTACAAAACCGGACACAATAGGTAGGGCGTGCTTCAGTTGTTCGTAATGCTTTAAGATTTATAAAACATGATTGATTAAACTTGCGTCGATTTTGTTCGTCAGGTGTCGCGTTAACTGCCGCGCCGGATGCTCTAGCGGCTTATCTTCTAGAGAAGTTCAGCACGTGGACAAATAATGCATACAAGGAACGGGATGACGGTGGATTATCTGAAAAGTATACGTTGGATGAACTTTTAGATAATATAATGGTATATTGGGTTACAAACAGTATCACCACAAGCGTTAGGCTTTACGCTGAGAACAGCAATACAGCGTACAGGAATTTGAAAGTCGAGCGGTACGTTCATTATATTTCTTAAATCGCCGGAATTGTTTTTGATACAAAACGTTTAAGTTGTACGTATTTTTCTTTAGATTACCGGTAAAAGTGCCTACAGCATGCGCAGCCTTCCCCAATGAGCTATTAATTCAGCCAGAGAGTCTATTAAAGCACAGATACCCTAACTTGATTCAATATAACTACATGCCACGTGGTGGACACTTTGCAGCATTTGAAGAGCCTAGACTCTTGGCTGATGATATTTTCAGCTTCGTGAAAAAAACGGAGGACCTTAAAGGAAAATCTTCGTAGAACACATTAAAATAATTCCTGATAATTCACACACAACTATCGATATATTTTTTTAACTTACTTTAATGTACATGTTTCGTATTAAATATAAGTGAAAACTCAGATCGTTTTCACTGAGTACCATTTACCGTTTAATACACATTCTCCAATGTGAGAAATACAAAATTTTAGGAAGCCTCGCCTTCCTTGAAGCAATACAAATTCTGTACAATACCTTGTCCGTGATTATTCAGAGATCAAGGATCTTAATTACATGCTGCTAGCACCAGACTTTTCAATATTCTCTAATAAAGTCTGTAAGTTAGTTTCAAACAGCTCGCACCTGATCGGCATTTCCAATGAATAAAATGGATTCTTCAGAGCGTAATCCGCGTATAATTCATATACTCTTTTCAATAGAATTTCTATACCACTCTGTGTTGGTTCTGCTACCACGATGAACTTGATCCCAGTCAATGTCTGGTAGCAGTGAAGCCTAAATGTATCAGCCTCCAAAATTTCGATACCAGAGCAACGTGGCTCAGGACTCAGTTGGCTGGCAATTGCAAATAAGGGATAGAACATTGATGCCAGAAAGATTTTCTCATTCGTTGTCATCCTTGCACGGCTAAACCTAAGCAATACAGGAAAGTTTTCTGCTTGCTCAAACAATTCGAACACGTCTTTCCCATTTTCTAATTCTCTTCCTACTACGGGACTGCCATTTACTGCAGTTAAAACATGACCAACTGTAACAAATGGGTGAAATCAGTAATGCTATAAATCGCCAGAATTATTTCTTCTTTTACGGCATAATTAAGTCTTGATTTACCATTGATACCGTCCTTTTGGCCAAACGCAACGACAACCTTTTTATTTTCATAGCTCAATTTTATATCAAGCGGAAAATTAAAGGTCCTTTCATTTTCAATTCGTGGAACATTGTGATCGTGGTTAAAAATTAGTCCACCGGATTTCGACACAATGTAAACACCGTAAATAACCATTATTAAACTTAATTGACGTATTGACTTCACACTACAATCGAATACTAATTTTTAATTGGTCATTCTAAGTCTTGTCAATTTATATTTGTCGACTAATTGTTTATTTACTACACAATTGTCAGTGTCAACGTTTTTGTAGGTTGGGATTCATTTGTGCTACATGGGGGAAAAAAGCAACTATATCAGTACCAACGTAAAATATTAGAAACTGTTGACGACAATTGTCGATGCGATGCGTAACCTACCCTAATTTTAACCGTACTTTTTGCAAGAAGAAAGAAGTAATTATATCATGGAAGAAGATCCGAGTTTTTCGCACAAGATTTATAAGAACAATCCATTATTATTTAAGAGCTACGTTGGTATGGAGGTAAACATTTTGACCCAAGATAATACTTCGATTTTTGGCATTGTGTATACAGTTGATCCGGTTTCAGAGAGGTTAGATGTATTTCAATATCGTACTGGAAGTTTTTTAATTATTTGTCGTTCGATTTAAAATTTCATAACTTGGTTTGCAGTGTTGTATTGCTACAAGGACCTGAACAAAATCGGTTAGAAATCGTATTTGGTCATGCAGTAAAAAATATCGAGGTAATTTCGGATAAGTCTTGCAATTTACCAGAATTGTTTACAAATACCCCCACGAATATGCTTCAATCCGCTTTGGAGGAGCGAAAGAATGTTGTAATAAAATTACTGCAGGAAAATAGATTTTCAGTGAAAGATGATAACAGCATTTTAACGATCGAAGGTGTACTTTCAATAAAGCCACCGTACAACCCCGCCGACTGCATTTGTGCTAATAGCATTATTTTAGGAAGGATTCAAAACCTTCTTTCCCGTGCATAGACGTGATACTCTGATATATCTTAATCAATTTATGCGATTTCGATTTAAGATTTAATAAGGAAGGAAATAACATTAGATATGAATTCTCTTTAAAAAATTTGCTTTATTTTCTAAATCTGAATCACGTTTTCCTTCATACCATAAAATATCTTTTATTTCGCATGTGCGATGTCATCTAAAATAAAGTTTAGCTTGATACAAATTAAACATAGATGAAATTTAGTTTTGGTACAGATATAGAAGAATAATCTGTTTTCGATTTATGGATGTTGAGAGATCGTGGATACAATTAGCCAGTAGTTCGCAGTCACAGTAAAATAAAGTATATGCATTGCTCCTTAAATGCGAATAATTTCCATAGTAATTGCAAATAAAGAAAAATGGTATTAGAAAATAGTTGTGCAGACATCCTGGAAATGTCTCAAGTTTTGATCTCGCGGAAAAAGGATAATTAATTCTAAAATGTACATTTTTTACAAAAGCGAATTCGATGGTACAATATTACTTTAAAAATAAAGAATATCTGAAATCATATCTACTAAAATGTGTCCACGTATATGTACCTAGGTTTCGTTTATAATACACAGTTTTCCTAACGATGTTCGTATTAAAAAAAGAAATGGAATGGAGGAAGAAAGAATAAAATTTGTTCTTAAATAGTTGTTCAGAAATAAGTCTCCACTGTAACAAAACGGTTGTATAAATTTGTATGTTCAAGAGAGAAAAAAAATCACGTGTCTTTTCACGCCTTAAACCCAAGCCTTTTGCTGTGGCAACCTGAAGTGATAGCCATGGTTCGTGATAAATAAGAAATTCACCTTTACGCGTAACATGACCGGCACATGCTAAAAGCAATTGAACGCTTCGCGTTAGCTATTTCAAGACTCATCTTAGTTGTGTAGGTATGCGTGTTAGGTTCATTAAATATTTATCTGAATGCTAACTAGTGGAACGTAGATAATTTTGCGAAGCTCTATATGCTGTTATTCTACAGCGCTACTGTCTAAAATATTTGCCACAGCAAAAAGATCTCTTACACGAGGATACAAAATGAATACAATACTGTGGTAGAGCGCCGGTGCAGAATACTTCGAACAGCTTATTATTAATATTCACAGAAAAATGGTGGTTCGATCTTTTCTTCTTTTTTTTTTAGAAAAATATCGAACTTCTAGCTTCTCTACTGATCCGGGGAAAAAACTACTTGAGTACTTATCATTTGTTAGAATCTACCTTGCTGATCTAGGATCTGTTGGCATATCACAGCCACCGATATGTGCATATGCCTCTACGAGCCTGGTACACGTAAGATACGGGGCAACTGAACTCTGACGCCTTCTTTAGCTTCTCCATTAATATTTCATAATTCGTTGTACAATCACCGAGAAATTTTCAAAGACTCGGTAAAATGTCTCGACTGCGTGTGTAAAGGTTTCTAGCAGCGTTGTCACAGATGTTAAAAGAGAGAAAGCGATTTCTTCTAAAATAAAAAATTATTCATTCTTCATATCGTATTAGATAGCAGTAGATAGATACTTTTCTTTCTCTATGGAGAGGTATAATGTAGACGTCAATGGAAAAGCATAGGAAAGAATGCGTGTAGAGTTCTTCCAAGGCAGTGTGTTTCTCCACAGAAGTATGGGGCGCTTCTTTGGAATAAAATAAATGTCTTATAGAATTTCTGTTCTAGGTAGCAGGTCATTCGGTCTCTTCATCGGAATAGTATTCTATCGGTGCTGAATCGCGAAGTTTACGAGAATATCTTAGACCCAGAGAATCTGCAAGGCTTTCTATGTGTGATAACACCTGGGCAAAAAGAAAAAGACATCGCCTTATTATAGCACAAGGTCTGTATGCTACAATAAAAACAGCGTGCGTACACTTACGTAATCTAGTTGCTGCTTAGTGTGTGCCGCCGAAAGGCAAAATCGTATTCTGCCCTCCATCAATGGTGTTGCTGGAAATCCAACACCGACTGCCGCTATGTTGTATGTCGTCAAGGTTCGCACGACAGCACTGTTAATTTACACAGCAATTAAAACTTCAACTTTTAATTCGATATAATTGAACTTTTCCTTACGTACCCAATTTTAGAAAACAGGTATACTAGCATAGGTACGACGGGCGAGTCCTCGTTACCATAAATAATAACTCCGATTTGGTCTAGTCTACGCCTGAAGTACCTAGTGTTTCTCGCCAACTGTTTGGTTCTTTGTCTACCCTCATCGGTTCCGTCTTCGCCGGCAATTATCTTCATGGATGTTATGATTTGCTGTGCTATCGGTGGAGACATAGCCGCCGCGTAAGTATGCGCGTGACTGTGTATCCTTAAATGATTTATTAATGTCTAAAATTACAGGTTTTCCGATTATTACATTAATTATATCGTTGCAACAAACAATTAATCGGGTAGCAGTCTTTTTTGCTTTACCTTTGTTCCGGCTATATAACCGCCGGCAGATCCGAAACTTTTTGTAAAAGTTCCCATGAGTATGTCCACCTCTCGCGGATCAATTCCGTAGTAATCGCAGACACCCCTTCCACGCTTTCCTAACGCACCGGTGCTATGCGCCTCGTCCAAATAAATATACGCCTATAAAAATTCAATCGAACGTTGAAGAAACATGAGGAATAAATTGTTCATGCACAAAAGTCATTTTACTCGCTTTGTACTTCTTCTTGAGCGCCAAAATCTCGGGTAAATGCACAATCGAACCCTCCATCGAGTAAACGCCTTCTACTACAATCAATATTTTCCTCCAAGGCTCCCCAGTTTGCGGTTGCCCGAAAACTACTGCATTTCTTAAACAATTCTCTAAATGCTTCATACCTGGATCGATATAAAATTCAATGATTAATGTAATTAATGAAGCCCATGGAACTTTATACGATTTTTTACGTTTCGATCTTACTGTTGTGCTTGAACACCCTCACAGTAGCACCGGACAACCTCAGTCCAAGTATCAACGAAGCATGATTTTTCTCATCGCTCAGTACTAAACAACCTTTACTCAATAACGAGGGTAGATTAAGCACGTTCGTCGCAAAGCCCATTCCGAAAACAATCGCGTCTTCCACACCCAGAAACCTGGCCGTCAGTTTTTCCAATTCATCGTGAATCGGTATGTTTCCTGGCGCAATTGAACAAAAATACTAATTCAATAAATTTCGTATTTGTACGACAATAGAAAGGTGCTTAAACGACGGTAAAACATTAATTACCAAGCTCAAGGCGGGGGCTGCAGTTAGCCCAACCGAATTTTTTCAGTGTCTCGATACTCTCGTCGGCGCACTTGCCGTCCGCCTCCGCGAAACCTAAATAATTGTACGATCCCAAATTTATGCATTCCGTGGTTGTCCCTGTGAACCTGCAACGACAAAGATACGAATGAAATAATTACATCTTACTTAGAATCCGTGACAAACAGATAAATGTGTTAGTCCCAATTTCCACCGAGAAAACGAAATTTTTTATGAAAATCCCATCGAATTAAGAAACGACGGCGGACGAAAAGAGTTGCAGGAAAAACAACAGTTCGTAGACCCTGGAATTTGATTTCCAAGTTATAAACCTGTTTTAGCTCTAGCTGGTCGTCAAATCTCCTCGAGTTCTTCATTACATTTAATCGAGACAAATGTCTGCCTTCCTGTATCTCCAATCGAGAAGCTACGAATTTTGAATCTGTGTAGTGTCTCACTGCCATCTCCTTGCAACTGATTTGGAATTAAAGAAAAAATTATATCGATACTAGAGGAAACTCTATGCAAGGAAATTTTTCTTTAATTTCCGTAAGTGAATGTTATCGTAGCATACACGAATTTAGTACCGAATTAAGTTACAGACTAGTAGGAAAAGATTAATGATTTTTTATGTTCGATCAGTAGCCTTCGTTCGCCAACTTTTCTTGACTTTTATTAACTTACTGAAACGTCCATCCGTAATCCTTTGTTATTCTATCTTTGAGTGTAACTGTAGCGCCTGGAACAGAACATATTGGCCTGTTCCAGCAATCTCTCACTCTCCTGTACACGTATCGAAGATAAAACTCTTCGAAACTTTCGTAAAGTGGTGCGTAGCCCTGGAGCAAAAAAAAAAAGATTGGTACTAAAAATAATTTCTTTCATTGGTATACAAAAATTTGTCCAGAGTGCTTTCTCACGTTCGGAGAAACTTGAAACGTCCGCTTGAATATTTCAAGAACGGAGCAATAGATAATCGACTAAGTCATTTAACAACATACTATACAACACGTCGCAATATTCCTACAAATATAGTACGCTGCAGGGTGTGTATACGAGATGGCTCAAAATATATGGCACAACTGTAAAGTTTGCCGAACATTAAATAATTTCAATTTGCATACAAGCGAAAACTTTCCCCTGCATTAGATCGCCCGGCATACTTTGAAACGCTCTCTGCGCAGATCGTCAATCAATTTGAATTGAAATAACGCTTCCTTTAAATATTTTTCTATTCGGAAATCGATAAAACGGCATGGTTCTTGTAGATTCGCGGACCTCAATGATACATGTATTCCACGTAAGCCCATTTATCGCTAGACTCGAGATTAGATACCAATCCGTAGTTCCATCTGCAACTCAACTCCCCTCCATGCCGAAAAATTATGAAATTGCTGCCAAAGTATCACAAAAAAACGCTGCCGGATGGTGGTAAAACGAGTTCTTAAAATAATTCGTATAACATCCGAAGTTTTTAAATTGTTTTCTTTCGTAACGCGCAGTTTTCAACCGATCTTTCACGCAATCGTTGAATAACGGTGCGACGCAGTTATTAGCTTATGATTCACATTTACGAGCGTTTCGCATATTTTTTAGAAAAAGCTGTCCTTATCGATCGGAGAGAAGGGAAAAATCTTGACGAAAAATTGCGTAAAACCGCGCAACGTGCTGTGAAATATCGTACGATAATTCTCCCCCTTTATTTTTGTTTGGAAACAAACTTCGAGCGTAAAGATTCGATTCCCAATTTTTCAACTTTGCCCCGCGATCGATCGAATCTGTTGTTTCGATAATCGTAATTTCACTCGAACGCGATCGATTTGATTTTTCTTTCGCGCGATCCGATTTGTCGATTGCGCCCACCCACTTTCGATTCGATTATCGTTCTTTCGTTTCGCCTTTTTGCCGGCAGGTGTGTGAGCTGTTCGAAGGTAATCGTTTTAAAAATTTCTTGATTCTCCTTTTGTTTGAATAATGTTTACAAATTTACGAGGCAATTTACGTGTCTCGGCTTGGCTCGCAAAGGTATACAAAATTAATATTGTTGTTACTGAGTCACGTAAAGAAATTCACGTATCGCAATAATGTGCACAGCAATTAGCGAGGGAATGGCTCCATTTTTAAATTTGACCGTTACAACATAATGGCGTTGACGGACGTATCCGACGTGAAACTTTACAATGGTAATAGAAAAGAAAAAGAAAAAGAAAACGTTTAACATTGTCCTACCTCTCTATTGTACTCTTGTGCGACTTTCGGTGTGAAAAGCAATTGGTTTATAAAACCGAGGAACATAAGGATATAAAAGCCCAAATGGGTTAACGCTGCCGTGATGAATGGTACCCTTTCGAACGATTCCTTCGACCTTGGCTTCGTCGGCCTCGACTCTGCGCTGATTTTTTTCTCTGCAAACTAAATACATCCTTTTTAACGCATTTGCATTTATAATTCGCAGACAAAATTCGAGGCGTAAAAAAACGTTGGATGAGAAAGTAAAATCTTATGCACGGATGCGAACGAGCTGAATCGGGAGTTTAAACGAACCTTAAGCAGTGATCGATATTACAGATAAGTCTCTTGCGGCGGCAGATAAGTCGATCTTTTACGAAGGTATATCAAAACGGTATTATTCTTAACAACGCGTAATATTTCAGCTCGAAGAAAGGGTAGAAAAGGTGGAAGTAATAACTGTTTCGACTTTTTAAATCTTCTAAAAGAAAGAAATGACAAAATCTATAACTCCGTAATTTTATATATTTCAGAAGAACGTTAATAGCAGCGAACGAACGCGGTGTCTTCTATATTATCTGAAAGATGAATCTAATGAATTTGCCTACATAGGAAATATTAGGGTAATAATGAAACTTGTATACATATGAAACATTAATGCATGACTACATTTGAAATGCTTTTCAGGTGAACCGAATTCGACTATAGTTCCAAACGCCAAATCTAATATCGCGTAGAGGCTAGACGTTGCAAATTGAAAAATCTTCAGTTGAAAGTTGCTGGATACAATTTACAAATTATTAAAAAATGCAAGTAAGTGTGCGCCGATCATTTTAATAGTGTATTACAGGTTCTACTTTCGCATACTTTTATGTTAATTGTAATACAAATGTTCGATAGGGATTAGCAGCAGCGACGTGAAGTTGATTTGTATTGCAAAGCGGACTATAGAGTGGACATGAATCGGTATAGATGACTGGACGATGCAGAAGTAAATTACCGCATGCTGTGCTAACTGGGAACGAATTCCACATTGCCTAAAATTATGCAGGCGAATCGACAAAACAGTGATGAAAAGGAATACGCATGACAGGTGACGATCTAACCTGTAAACGTCCATTGCTTTGCAAACCGGCGTGGCCGTTGGCTAGCAAGATGTCTTTGCGAAAGGTTAAGCCATTTCTGCTGCTCGCTTTCTCCTCATGTTCATTCAGCCTCCTTCTGGTTGTAGCCTGCGCCGCCATTTTGCGAAGGGCGAATCTTTCACCGTAGGACCACAGAGAGAGAAAGAAAGAGAGAGAGGAGTTAGAGAAAAAAAGGATAGGGTACACACACGTCGGTGCAACACGGCGAACGAGCAAAGACTGACGCCGGAGCCACGCGTCGTGATACTGCCCGCGCATGCGTTTGGTTTTGCTGATTGTGTATGACCGCGTTTTGCAGAGAAACGCGAGGGCAAAATAGGGATAAACGCATGCGCAACCGATGCACGATTTAGTACGATTATACCTATTTAGGATTAGTGCACAATTGTGAATAGCGATAATTAAACTAACGGGGATTAAAATTAGCTCACTTTTTTTATGAATATCGAGAACAAACGTATCTAGTAAGGGTGAACAGTATGCGTGGGAACGTTATTGGTTTCGCGATAGAAAGCCATAAAAAAAAGAATGCTCGATGCTTATTTTGGGATGGATAATTTTGCTGAATTTAAAGATAAGGGTATAAAAAATGTGAGCGTGATTTTTTGGGGATGCTGATCGAAAAAGAAATTTGTGCTTGACTTGCAAAAATGACTATTAAAAATTGTTTGTTTTAGGTATATGCTTTTCTTAAAACATGATACCTTGCTGTAGAACCGGAATTTGAACGCAGGATACCGGGTCGACCAAGCGCATTGATTTCACGCGCATACCTTGTATACGTGTACGAATACCTGCAGCAACTTATAGATGGTAAATATAACGCTCATACACGAGTAAATTGTACGTACCGATCTTTCATTACAGTACATTAAATAATAACATACTCATTAATCTTCGAGGAACACTTGACAAAATAACAAAAAAAGATTTAATAGTGAATCAAATATTTTTGATTGCTTTGTCAGTGTTTTCTAGTATCGTATATATATATTGAGGATCAATGATATTACGCTAATTAATGAAATTCAGTAGGTATGACACACGTGATCGTCATCAGCGGCTACGAATGTGACTCATAGTCCTAATCTTTGTCTCCCTCCATCTCTTTGGCACGGTAGTGGGAGACTGTCGTAAAATTTTCATTGGTTCAAGTTCAGGAACGGACAATCTGGCAGATGTTGCGGATAATATCTCCGCATTTACAATTTTAATATACCAGCTAATTTTTAAATGAGACCAACACATTAAATTGCAACTACTGTAAGTAATTTATTCGCTATACATTTTTCTCGTAGTTCTAAATACTCCGCTAACAATTATAATAGATCTTGTCTGGTTTACTCTAAACATTATTAATTTAGTAAGCATTTCATGCAATGATTTATTTATAAATCCTTTAGGAATGACGCGCATCTCACTCGTCTACCCAAGGTATATACGCCACTGCTGCAGACAGAAGTGGTGGGGCAGAAACCCTCTCACGCACACCCCATGAGATACTCTGCCGGAGAACATGCCGCAGAATTGAATCCATCCGTAGTGGAGCGAACGTTGGACCGGTTTTTCATTTTCCAGTCTCTGCAGTTTATTGTTAACGTTCCACGAATTCGTGTGCATTGCTTGACAGCAAGTAAAAAGTTGCAAGGGGTAAAGTCGGAGTTGTCAATTTTGGAGTGTTGCGCGTACAGTGACACTGTACAAAAAGGAGTGACCAGAGCCGGAGTGAAACGTCAACATTCTTATTCCATTCGTTAAACGCTTCAAAGATATTTGAAGATTCTTCTGTACACGAGAAAAGATAACGAAAGGGCATCGACTGTGATTCGGAAGGACAGTTAAATTCTATGACAGGATAATCAACTCCTCGTTCACAGCAAAAATGGCCGAATCGAAGGAGCGACCAATCGGAAGGGAGCACGATTCGATGGATGATTTTGAGCACCTCGAGCACGAACAGGATTCACCGGCAAGTCACTACACAGGTCATATGGAAAAAGTGATGGAACGTTTGAACGACGACCATGAGGAGAAGGATATGATCAATTTCTCCTCCGATTTTTCAACGAGCGAACCAGACGATCCTAAGAAGGCGACATCGTTATTATTAGAATCGGAAAAAGGAAGGCCGGCTGAGGAAAATGATTTCGAGGTTAGACCGGCGGAACCTGCGTCCGATTTCGTGAATTATATGTTTACTGCTCCAGCTGGTATACCAGACAAATCAGAGATTCTGAAAGCGGAACCGGTCAGTAAAAAAGAGCAAGAGAAAGAAGAGATCGCAGAGAAAGAGGAGGCTAGGGAAACCCAAATTCCGGATCGCAAACCGGAAATAGTTCCCAGCTCGGCAAAGAAATCGGATGACTCGTGGAATCTCATCGAAAAGTCTCAACCCGTTCCGGAACCAATTTCCAAGGAGGAGACGAAGAAGGAAAGTGTAAGTGATCATGTGGCTGCTGACGCGGAGAAAAAGGAACGGATCAGTGTACCGGAATCCGGGGAATCGGAGTTCGAATCGGAAGTAGAAGCATCGCCGGCGAAGAGCTTTAAATCTGCGAAACAGGAGATGCGAAGGGATCAAGTGGAGGAAGTGGAGATCGCACCAAAGGAAATCTTCAGCAGTATGGGAATTGGTGAGCATCTTCTGCTTTCTTTATCTTAAGCGTTATTTAACGAACATAATATTTATGAACTTATTCTTTATGACGCGCGTGCAGGTGTCGAATGGCTGAAATTTGTAGCGTCAGATTATTTCGATACTTGCCGCACACTGCGAAACGCATTCCATTCGTCGACCTTCAAAGTCTCGAAAGCAGAAACGATTAGTGCGAAATGTTAATTAATTTAGCATCTTTGCACGAAGTGAACCGCGCTTCCGCTTAGCTACAGCGTCATCGCTTTTCTCAGCCTTAACGAAGTGATCATTTATTCCGGACACGATATATTCCTTTTTAGGAAGTCTTTATCCTATCGCTAATTTAAGAAGTTGGTCCGCAATAAAATACATGATGCCGAACGCAGCGTTCCTAGATGCGAATGTTCGCATGTTAAGCGCGTGCAAAATTACGATGCAATTAATATCAATGTATATGTTGCTTATTTCCGGTTAACTGTGTAACCATACTTGGTAGGTTTTATTACGTGCAATTACATCATTCGGTTACGGACTTGGATCATTGAACTTGTACTTTATTATTAATATGGTAGAAGGTATTGTTCTTTGAGGTAACAGCCGTCTTTGTACCGTTACTTTATATGCACTGTAACCGCGTGTAACGGTAAAGATTTTTGCACTGGAATTTATTATGAATCACGTTTACACATTCAGAACTCTTCTTGCAAACACCTTAATGGGGTAATGCTATTCTTTATCTTATAATTATATGCAATCTTCAGGTGTGCGTAACTGAAGACTGTAACTGTGTACAAGTAACATATGCTGGGTGATATTTTTAGTTCTTTTTCTGCGCAGTTATCGATTTTTACTCGGGCATTCCAAGTAGCTCAATTTTTTGAGAAAATTGGTTCGGAAACTCCATTCTTTTGTTGCTACTTCTTTGAAGTACAAATTGCACGTCGTTGCGACATATTGCACCATAAAAAAAAGGGATGTGCGTCTTGCGTTTATGGTTTCCACGGTGGATCGAAGTTAACCGTACGTTCTCCGTATATTGATCCGCAGTCGGGATACCTTACGACCTCTTTTGGTTTAAACCAACGAGGATTCAGCCTATGGAAAAATATACTTTCCACCAAACATACATGTATTTTGCAAATTCATTGATAAACAATAGGCAGTGCAATCGATCTTCATTCTCCAAGTTAAACAAATTTCTTTTACCCGTCTTTTCGCGGTGTTGCAAGTGTTTCGCTCTATCATTGAGACAGCATTTTCGCTCTTCGCGTAGTTATTTTTACACATGATTTCAGAATGAAAGCCTTTATGCTTGACTCATGAATTATTTTCGAACGTCGCACTCCATTGGAACGCGTTACTTTTTCTTCGCTGCTATTGCTGGAATATTTATATTTATATACTCAGTATACTTTCGCATAATCATTAACGATCATACATATTTTCTAACTCTAGACGTTCAAAACTGTTAAATCAAAGGAGATACGAATTTCTAAAGGTTCCCTACGGCTTCCATTGTACATCTTCGACTTTCCTACGTATTTATTTATATAATATTTGGCGTCTTAACGCATCGGTTTGATTTTGCTCTACAGAGCCATTTAAATCCTCGCGCCACCTAACGCCAGCCGCGAGACTCACTAGATGTCACTAGTCGTAACCCGCGCGAGGCGCGATCTGTTGGCGCGTAAAGAAACTACCTTCGATCGGAGCCATATTGCTTTCTTTTGCGCATGCTTCTGCGCGTGAAGTGGTAGGGATACCTGGAGCTGTGGACGGGTCGATAATTGTGGTCAGTCCGATTTTTGCCTCGAAGTTGGTTGTGCCGTTCGTACTTCTACGAATTGTTTTTTCATATATACGCGTTGAAAATTCTCTTGTGCGTCGCATTTTAATACATCGAACGGATTATACTCGAGTGTGTCATCAGTAAACAAACTTAGTGTAAAAGAGTAGAACGGTGAACAAGGTACAAAAAGTTTGCATCGGAAAGTGCGTCGCGCACTGTCAGTTCGCGGAGCATTGGGGGGTAGTGTTCGAATGCGACACGTCCTTGGTTCTATCGAGAAGCAAGGTTAGGTGAACATGACAATGGAGCCAGCGTGCCCTATGAATCCTCCCGGAAAAGAGAAAGAAGACGCTGAGGCGGTTTGCAAGAAACCATGCTCTGATCTAGCAAATGGCAATTCCTGCTTCTGGAATTTACTTGACCCGCGTATGTTAACTTTTCTTTATTTTTCCTTAACATATCATTAAACAGATATAAAGAAAATATTCGGAGCATAGGGGGGTAGATATTGTACTTATTCGATTCAGAGAATGGAGTGCAATTGGTATTCTGTAGGGCGCGTAGTAGTCGCGTGGTAATTCTTCTTTTACATTTGTTTTGTACAAATCGCCCGGAATATTACAGTGTAGTGCTTTTTAAATAAGCAACTTCTTTAGCGTAGGAAATGTAGCACTTCTAGTAATGCAACAAGAGAAAAGTCGAAAATTTATTACGTATATTTGGAGCAGAAAAAAAATCATTGCTATCCTGCATGTTTAAAAGCGATCAGAAAAGATGTTAGTGTTTAAGAATTTTTCAAACTACAATTGCAAAGTCAGGCTAATTGTACTCCAAAAGCTGATTCATCATTGCATATCATTTAGATTCCTTTATTCTTTCGTAAAGTTATTGATTATTAAATGAATTACAGTATGATTTATTTATAACTTGTTTTTCATTAGTAAAGCACTCATAAGTATTGATCATTTTTTCCTGCATGCATACTTGGATAGCAATCTTAATGGTTTATCATTATTTCATTATTTAATAGTATATTCTTATAAAATAGTTTTATGCTTGCTGCGGAAATATTTTTACGTATGCATTCTTTTCTCATTTGATTCTTAATTTAAAAACAATTAACGTCTCAGCGGTATTTAATTCGACCATTAGATTTATTGTAAAGAAAATGGTTTAAAAAGTAAGGTACCGTCTTCTTTTAGTATATCGATATAAATGGAACCATTCTTGACCGCAAGGATCCTGTTTTGCGTGCAAATCACCGTGATAATAGGCTCGCCGTACACGTCATCAAAAGTAAAAAGGGGAACAAAATAAACGATAGATAATTATACAGCTCCGGGTGCATCGACTGTCTGACATGCGCAGCAGAAACGCGATATTTGTAAGTGGGTTATTGATCGGCGACTATCGGTTTTTATAAATATATCCCGCACTCCACATTGCAAATAGCAAATTTTGATAATAAAGGAAACGATATTGATCTTGCGGACGAATCGTATGTCGCTCCAGGAAAAATAAATACCCAATTGCACGCAGTTAGCTTAGTCACAAACTATTCCCCTTGTACCTGAGGTACAATAATAGTAGCCTTGTTTTGTAAAGGACAATTAGCTCGTCCCTGCGAAAACAACGAATGAATCATTATTACTTAAACTGTAAATAGGCGTGGTCGTGTCTTCGTAAAGTAGCATCGACGTAGAAAAGTAGCCATTTTCAACGGTAGCTTATAATCTATTTTTTCTTATCAAGGAAAGGGTAAAGATCACGTACGAGTAAATTCTTTATCGTAATGATTCAGGAGCCGTCGTGAACAATTATCAAACTGCTTCTCCAAGCAATCTCATTGATAATTGAAACTGTAAGCTTTTATAAGTTACATAATGAGATAGATAGAAAAATGTGTGCGGTAATGGTGACAAAATAGATTACGTTCACCGTTCTGAAAAATCGATTACATTGCTTGATCAAATAATATCTTAGGATACAGTAATATGACTAAGTTTCTTTTTCTCGTTTGCTTCATCCTGCGTCTTAATAAATTCGAAGCATAAATTCCTTAGAATGGAAATTTTCTGAGGTAACTGTAAAATGTAATAAAAGTGGAACGAACTTTCGTTTCGGATTAAGCCGCTCGATAAAAAAATGTCTAATCAAGTCCGGCTCTCTGTATTAAGCACGGCAAAGGAAAAAATAAACACGTGTGCAGATTTTAAGAGCTAATCGCTGGTCGAAGTACAACGATGACGAGATAGAAGTCGAGGTCAAAGATTGCGCAATACTGTACGGGTACGCTAATTGCAACGAGTGCTCTACCAATCGATTGCTTTTTACAGGCTGGGCTTTCCCTATCCTCTGAGGGAGCATTTTATAATGTGCCCCAAAAAATATTTGGAATTATTCATAATGAGTAATTAGGCAGTTAAATAGCATAGTAATACTTCTGAACGATAAAGAGGACACAGTCATAGGTATTGCTAACACACGACAGAGCTTCATTAAATAAAGATTAAGACACTTTCGTGATAGGCGTTTTAACAATTAATTACTCTGGACAATGAATGCGTGAGTAATGCGGATCATTAAATCACCGGCGAAACAAAAATTACTCCAGCCACGTAGAAGATAAAATACGACTTCAAGTCAAGTTTTAACTTCGACAAACGTCTTTAGTCATTCATTCGTTTCTCACAGATCACCGTAGAGTAGTTACCTCGAATCTTCTCGATCATGGCAACTAACATATTTCGATTCTATTGTTTTACAGACGCATGGTTTAACCCCGATAGACTGAATCCAAAAGGTAAGAGACAAGCCTTGATGTCGATGTTGTCTGCCTGCTTGCAATTTCCGATATGCAATTTCTATCGTTTCAAATATACATTTTTTTCAACTTGTGTTGTTTTAGTGGGTGCGTAAAAAGCGAAGGAACGCCAGCTATGATTTATTTAGCGTAGACACTGGTGACTCAATTTGCCAACTTATTCTGAGAGGATAGGAAAAGAAATGTCTTGCCTACGAAGCCCCACGTTGAGACAATTCATGAAAATTATTCGATATTTTATCGGGTACAGTTTCGCTGCAGCGTCGCACTTGGTGCAAGGTCCAACATTTTGTTCGATAAAGGAGCAAGACCACGAAGAGATGACTGCTTTGGCCAGTCAATTGGCTTTACTTTCACTGAACTTGCCCACAAAGACAGGCTTTAGATTCTTGTTTCTTTGTACTCCAATGTACGCCATACATAGGCCAGAATATCTTTTTAAAAGGTATTTCAGGATTTCTCCTCTGATCTTGCATTTTCGTACTCTCGACGAATATTAAAGACTGGAGGAGAGTTTTCTGTACGCAATCGAGTTGCTACTTGTTCCTTCGAGTGGTTAGTAGTATTGATTTCGTTTTCCCTTCGAAACTGCAAAACCGGTGCAGTCTGTGTGGATGTGCATAGGTCACGTAGCTTCTGCAGAATGTCGAGGAAGCAGCTTTGGGACGACTCTACTCCAGGCTATTGTTCAAGATATATTATCGAAGGGCATCGATCCCACCGCGGTTCAACGACCTATTAAACATTTTTTACAAGCCCCATCTGATGTTAGGTTCTTATACGTTTCGACAGGGGAACTCGATCTTGCGTATAAAGTGTCGATTAAGATCCTGAAATTATATAAGACACGTTGTATGTACAAAGAATATGAATCTGCTTCTTGTGGCGACCAGTTAACTTCTTTGACGACCGCGGATAAAGCACGGCATTGAATTGTCTGTTTCACTGCGGCCGCTGGGGAACTTGCGCATCATAATAGTTTAAAGATCAATAATTGGGTAAAATAATTTAGGCAATAAAATAATTAATCGAGTGTCTGTAGATTTTCTGGGGAGCTTTGAATACTTGCGTAACTAGTCGAGGTAGATCAATCTCAGAGCTAACAATTTCCATTCGATTCTCCCGAAGTTATTTAGAACAATGGCCATTGGCCTGTTTCAATCATCAGCCCGGCTACTTTCCCTATTCAAGTCTGGGTCAAGGAACCAAAATTGTTCCACCACCCAGCCCATTTCAATGTACCTCTCTATCCGTCTTTTCTCAAGACGCATCATGTTCCAAATCTCCGCAGAAACATTTCGATTGCTGCGAGCAGCATCTTTTGTTCCTCGTTCATTGAATGCAACCGGCGACCGCCGGTTACGAATGAATTTGTGTCGTGGTTAGAATCCAAAAAAGCCGGAGACGATTGGCGGCGGCCGTAGCCGGGGGTTTAAATATAGTATCTAGCCGGGTTCGAGGCTGTCTGGTGCTCTGCCAGAGAGATCTCGATGGGAACTCTCGCTTTTTCCCTCGGCGAGTTCGTGCCAGTCTATCGTTCTACGCGTTTCCCGTCCGGTTTCTTCGTTAAAAAAAGCTCGTAATCGCTCGGTTGTTAACCACGCGTGTATTTTTCCCTCCCTCCGCTGGTTCCCAGGAGGTCCCCAAAGAAGGAGAGTAATAAGTGGAGAGCCGGTTGACGGTGGGCAGGATGGCGATCACGAGGGAGGAACGTGAGTAGCAGCAGGTTGAAGGGGTTGTGCAGATCTGCGATGATAATACGACCAGCAGAGAGAGAAGCGTTGACGGGGTGCCAATTTCGAGAAAGATGCCACGCAGACGCTGCTTGTCGCGATTGCGACAGAATTTTCGTTAGTGGGGCTTTTCGGGAAAGCTTGAGATTTTATCGAACAGCTAGACTATTGCTCCGATCGTCGAGGAAAGTTTAGGAATGGGAACTTTTTCCTTTCTGAACTCTTCGAGGGAGAGGTAGATTTTGCAATGAATGGGAAGTATAGTAATTAAATTTCTTGGATGGTCGGCAGATCGTTGCTCTTTTTGCTTTGAAACAGTGTCACTTTTAGAGCCGTTGGACTCGGTCCAGCTCCCGCAGAAGAATCGCATTCTTTGTCATTTTCAACAACGATGAAATCAATCGGAAAGTGCTGGGTATTCAGAATCTTTTTACCATTTCTGGCATCGCTCGTCGCAGTGCGACAGTTTCACGTCGGGAATTAAAAACCCAGTTCCCCTTTTTCATTACGTTTGTCAACAGCGGAGTAATTACTACCGAATTGTCAAAAATACTTTTCTTCCAACTCGAATGAACATTGTCAGGGACAGCTGTCTACGTTTATTAATAGCGAAGAGAGCTTCGCGCGACAGTGTGGAATGGACGAAAGTAGTGGTAATGTTCAGGTACATGTGTAACGTGTAATTTTCTATGGAAGAAAAGCAAGGAAAACGAAGGGCGGTAATCGTCGTGGGGTTAGAGAATATTATCCGTTAGTGGCGGCAGGTATATGTTTCTTGGAATAGTAAGGGACGTCGAGGCAACGGCCGACACTGCGACGCCGGGCGTCGCACTACCGTAGTAGACAACTTATTGATTTTCCACCGGCAAACCGCGCCCCGTCCATTTCCCTTCAGCCCTTTTTCTTTCGACAATTTTCTCCACTTTCCTAGATAGATCTTTTAACGGAGCATCGCTGTAACATACGTACAGAATGCTAAGAAGCGCAGAATAATATCGGAGCTTTAAGATTCTGCTCGAGTTCTGTTACACCGCAGATCCGATTCGCATATACGTTTCACTGATACATTATATCACGTAGTTTTTCATACAGAACCCTCCTCGATGACGCATTACATGTCGATTACACCGTCCCTGCAGTCTGCAGCCGGTCTCACTAATAAAAGAAGTTGAAACATTACCGTTCACTCCCATTTTTATTTATCTCGTTGCAAGAACTTCGAATTTGGAATTAGTTTTCGGATCAATTACACACATTGTTTAAAGAGGGCAGATTTTCGTCGGGGCAAGGTGTTTCGATTAGGAATTGGACCAGATGGCATAAATTCGTTTGGCAGAATTCGTACGACGTTGAGGAGGCCTTGGAAACAGTTTAATAGACCGTCCTTTTTGGATTAGAGACAAAGCCGAGGCAAAATTCGAGCATCCACTGTGGCTCTCTATTATTACCGTCAAGGCTCTGTCCACCATCGGTCGCTGTCATTAATCACCGTTCCTTGGATCCTTAATTATTGTACAATTACCCCGATTACGCGTACATGTGGCCCATTTCAATATTCGGACATTCTATTCCGCAGAATCTTGATTCCATAACTCCAGTTGTTGATAGCTTTATTATGGCCATTCAAAGTAAGATAGCTCATACTTAATCTCTGGATAAAGGATGCGTTCGATCATCGATTTACCTTTTCTCAATAACTGTTTTTTTGCTTCGCATGTCTATTTACCCAGTTGTTCCACCGGTTCTCTTTCCTCCCCTTTCTCCATTCCAGTTTCTCCCTCCATCTCCTGCCTTGGCCCATTCTCGTGCTCACGTATGTATCTCTGGTGATATCTTACCAGGTGCGTTGTGCTCCATGTGCGCAAACTAAGTTCTCTTAGCTTTCAACTTTTCCTACAATTAGCTTAGCTTTTTGGCTGTCATCGAAAATGGTGCGTAGGAACAATTTAAGGGCACCCGTAGAAGTTCTCCCTGATATGGGTCCCGGTGAGTTTTATTCTTTCATTTCCTCGAGAAAAATTGGCCTTCTGTGTACCCTCGGTTAAACATATGGTTCGGGAGCACGTGGTCATAAAGAAACATCGGAGTCGCAATTTCTCTACTCTGTATTAATTGCAAATCTGAGAAACTCAATAATTAATAAAATATTTGTCGAGTTTCTGTTATGTTTGTTAATTCTAAAAAAAAAGTAATAGTAATAATTCGAAATGTACGTGGGATAACATGAATCGAATTGTCTCAACGTGTATCAACCATGCATTATTTAAAAATTATCCATTTCTGAGAATAAGTTGAAGAGTCACCATATATATCTAGAAATATTTTAATATTTTATGCGTAGATATTATTATGTTCCGAATTAATAGGGATCTGAAAGCGCTAATACAGTAACGAGTTAGACAATGAAAGTGTGATAATTGAAAGTTTCAAGATTTTAACGAGAATTACTTTCTCTGTTCTTTTTAGTGGCTGCTCTAATTTACTGGCGCGATCCAAAGAAAACGGGAGCCGTTTATGGATGCATACTTGGCGTGCTCCTTTCGCTGGCCTACTTCAGCCTGATAAGCGTTCTGGCATATTTGTCTCTCCTAATCCTCACTGGCACCATCGCCATCAGGATCCACAACACCGTCCTTCAAGCTATCCAGAAGACCTCCGACGGGCATCCCTTCAAGTCAGTAGTAGATAAAGAAAATCAAACTAGGGAATGGATGTCGAACAGTGCAGCGTGAATATATTGTACTAACAAATGGGTTTACAATTTTAGAAATGTTTTGGAGATGGATTTGCAACTGCCCGCGGAGAAGGTGCACGAGGTGGCTGACGTGGCTGTCGCACACTTGAACGCAGCGGTCGGCGAACTCCGCAGGCTCTTCCTTGTTGAAGATTTCGTGGATTCATTGAAATTCGGTGTCCTTCTCTGGTGCCTCACTTATGTGGGATCTTGGTTCAACGGCCTGACTCTAATTATAATTGGTAAACAGCGCTCAATGATCGTAACTCGTTAAATTCTCAGCTGAAAAAAGAGTGTATCCCTTAAATATTGTGTCGTGGCAGGAACTAGTCGTATGTATATTTGTCTAGACAAATATTAATAGTACCGACGTCCCGACGAGGTACTCAAGTACATAAATTCGCGACTTAACAGTCTGTCTACGCACGCCGAAATGTATAGAACGGGGTCATTGTTCTCATTGAATAACGCCAGAGATATAGATGAGAATTTAAAAAAGGTCTAGCATGTTCCATATTTATTCCATTGATTTTTTTCTACAGGAGTGGTCGCCTTGTTCACGCTACCGAAGGTCTACGAGACAAATAAGGCACAAATCGATCAGAATGTAGCCCTGATGCAAGGAAAAATTAATGAGCTCACTGCTAAGTAAGTTAGAATCAATTTGAAAAAAAATTATTTCGCCCGATTCGAAAGCAAAATTATTAAATTGAAGAATACAAGTCGCAATTGAATATGAACCGCATAATAAACGTCTGTAGATCGTGTGTGTTCTATATTGCAAAGGTAGCATATGTCCCCTTCTGTAATCGAGCATTCGTTGCATAAAATATTAACACAGCGTAGAATATCGTGTGACACCACCAATGGTGTTCCCCCTGATATAACTCCCATTTATCTTGTAGTTAATAGACGTGTTCGTTGCGATATAGTGTCCATTAAAATAATATCTTGAGCTGCTCCCCTGCATGCGCTGGTCAGTTATTTCGCATGCGATTACATGTATGTAACTCGTTTTATAATTTCTATAGGGTAAAAGCTGCGATACCATTCGGTAAGAAGGAACCAGCGAAGGAAGAATAAATGTAACGATCACGCAACTACGCGGGGGCAGAAGAAACTGAAGCGAGTTTGTCGGACAATTATGGAATCCATGCAAGGGACGGGCGAAAGAAAATATGACCACGACGGATCTGAAAAGTTTAAAAGAAGGGAAACGCGCAGAGGGAACGGACACGGTTTAAAAAACGATGGGGGGGAGTATTTGCTAGGAAACATAAAAGAATTGACGAGGCGATTGGACCGTAGAGAAAAGATAAAACGTTAAAGGCAACGGTAACAGAAAAAAGGAAAGCAGAAGTATAAATAAATATACATATAAATAATATAATATGAAACAAGAGACCGAAGAAAAACAGTTCTTCGCGTTGTAAGATTTTGAGGTAACGAGATGATAATTCTTTCTAATTCTGAAGCTATTATATACGAGGAAAAAAATGGTAAAGAAGTAGCTGCGATAAAGGCATGGCTTTACAAGAAAATTGTAACAAAAAGGCATTGAGAATAAATACATATATATTTAAACAAAGAGGAAAGAATAGAATTATAATCCGAAAGGCAAAAGCGTGAACAAAAATTGGAACGGAAAATTATATATCGCTAATGAAGAAACAACGAGATAAAAATCAAGGATAATGGAAGACACGTACCTTTCTTGATATATGAAGAGTTCGGCAGCTGGATTTCAGTGTCCGATGATATCGTAAAGCGTTTTCCTTTTCTAGATCTATACGGTGTCCCTGTTGAGCGAAATAAGCGGAAAGAAGTAACATTTAGCGATTATGTTAAATTCGTTGCGAATCGTGAGGCGATAGAACTCTATGGTGTACTCTATACAAAAAAAAAACATGAATGATGCAATGCGTGTGACTCTCAAAGGTTTCCCGATTTTTGTTTTTTTTCCTCGCACACCCTCCCACAAGACCGAACTGATCTTTTTTCCTCAGATATAAAATGATATGCGACCCATATTCAAAATGATAATAGTTAACATTTCATTTCCCAGTACTTTTTAAAAAATTGCATTCTTTTTATTTTTATTTTTAACATTCTTGAGCAAGAGCAGATGGACACTATTTTTACAGGGATGTAGTAGTTCGTTTTACAAAAAATCGACTTACGTCCCTTCATTAACAGTTTCGAATTGGAGCGTACATTCTTGATCCTAGACTTCGCAACGAAAACGTTATGTAGAGTGTTTTAATTTTTGACGTCGACACTTGCGCACATTGCATGTGTGGCAATGATATATTTTGTTTAAATGTTAAGAATGAAATAATATAAACGGATTAATAAAATATCGCTACATTTTTGTTTTCAAAAACTTGATAATTTAGTGGTGAAGAATTAGTCCAAAATCCATTTGTTAATTCCTTCTGCAATTTTTCTTGGTAGAAGATTTTTATTTCACCTGAGCGCGAATACACACTCTACTACTTTCTTTTCCTTTCGTTACAAACTAATTGAAAGTTTATTCTCATTTATAACAATTTTTAGAAACTCGTATAAAGCACGTTAAAAGCTACAGTAAAAACTATATACGGTTATTTACGATTACATTATACTAGCATATGTTGTACCAGGAAATAATATTTATATACTCGTTTTTATCAATGGCCCAAGTAAACATTCTGCAATTTCCGATAATGCCAAGCATTCTACGTTAAAAAAGAACAAGAAGATTAATTATTAACAGTAACAATCGAACACGATCATTAAAAATACATAATTAGCTTTTACTTCGCGCATAATTGATTGCCTTAAAAAAATTAATTTGTTCTGTACGAAGAGAGAATGAGTGATAGAAAGTGTACATGCATTCTTTCGTGTGCGTGGATGTTGAAAAGGAAATGACGAAAGTGAATGGAAAAGTTTGTTACTAATTGTTAACGGTACTGAATGTAACAGCATGTTGCGCATACCTGGCTTGAATTATTATTTTTTCAATGATATGATAAATATTAATGTAAAGGTACTATTTAATTAAACGATCAATTGATTTCGAAAGGTTTCAAATTTCTATGAGGTTTACATGTAGAAATTTACAATGTTGAATGGAAATGTAACGAGGATTAAGAATAGATTTATTTGTATTATATCTAAAAATTTATTCCTCAAAAAATAAAGCCATTTTTATCAATGTAAAATGATCTGATCAGAAGACAATTTGTCTCAGTGTACACTGTATTATGACTGGTAAAAAATTATAAATGTTCTTCGGAGTTTGCGAACGTGGTGTGTTTGAGGGGGTATTGAAGAGATTAAAATTCGTTGTACAATTAATTTTTTTTATTGAGAACTTCGTTAATTTTACATAATTTCTATTTTATGACTAAATCAGATTCGTATCAACGCCAAATTCTATTTTATTAAGAAAGATAACGATGGACAAGCAGTTTTATCCATTACGGATTTCAATTTTTAAGAAATAGAATATTCGTGTATCTTTTGTCGCGATTGAATACTGTTAAAATTATCGACTTGCAGCTGGGACATATTAAAAAAGAATTGGGCATTCTTGAAATTGAATTGGCTGGTGGGTTCGCATATCAGTCACTCTCTGTATCATCGCTCATTAATAATTCTTAAAGAACCGTGAAAATAGTGTATGAGCGCGAGTGTCTGCAAGTATGTGAGAGAGCAAAAAAGCGCCGGCTGTTTTTCCTTCGGCGTTCTCGAAGAGTTTTTTCTTCGATTAATACAGAATTATCGCAATCACATTACTAAGTGTAACTACATGGTTAAACAATTACGATGGAGAGTTGTTGGCTGGATTGCGAATTTTTAATATAATATCGTTCCAAGTCGATCGTCGCTGGTATCTGAACGAAATTCCATTAGAGTATTTTTTAAATTGTGTTGATCGAACACGATTTAACGAAATTTCTCAATGAAATCAGATCAAGTACCATCGCCGCTATTTAAAATATAGCGTCCGCAAAAAAGGCAACTGCGGTGGCGAAGAAATGCGAGACATACGGTCAGAGATGAAAGAGGAATCTTTTTTCAGAATGCAAATTGTAATACGCGTATCGCTTATTGACGTTTTCATTATTGCATCTGCATCCGCACGATTAATTTATAAATAAATTATATTAAATAAGACACTGAACTACTGAGGCATGCTTTCTTTTCAACCTTCAGTATATTCAGTACAAATCCGACAAATCTGCTCCTTTCAATATGATCAATTATTGCATATTATACTGAATTCTTTTCTCAAATGTGTAGGACCTAAAAAAAAAACGATTGTTTATTATTTCATTTATGAATCGTTAATAATTGATATACCGTGCAAGTATCGAAAGCCCGACATAGATGGCACGAAGCTACTTCCATTTCATTTTTCGTAATGTGATCTGCATTACCGTTATTACAGGTCACATGACCGAAATATGATTGCGCTTGCGTGACCTTCATGCAAGGTGACCGCTTCGTGGATTACCAGAGAGATGCGCGTTATTCGTTTCTGAGTAACGTACGCGTACGGATCGGTTCATGCACACCGGTATTCCTGCATGTGTCGTGCAAAAACCGGTTAGTGCCTTCGTCCATCATCGAGCTCGTTGACAAACGTTTTCCATCACGATCGCTGGGCGTGAGTGAAGAATTCGGGTCATCGTATGTGCGAAGCAACGTGTTTCATTCAGAATTACAAAGAAAGTTGAACCTGTAAAAGAAAAAGTTAAATTAAACTTGAAGCGTTCTAGTACAAAGTTAGTCCCCGTTGTAATACAATTCAGAGAATACAGGTCGTAGATAAAATTAGATTAACGCTAATCATCGTTGAATTGGAACGAAAACAGTTGAGATAAATACTAAGAGAAATGTCGGCCTCAGAAACGGATCACGAGAAGAGGAAGCAGATCTCTGTGCGCGGGATCGTTGACGTCGAGAACGTAGCGAATTTCAAGAAGACTTTCAACAGGCATCTTCATTACACCCTCGTGAAAGATCGTAATGTGGCCACGGGCAGAGATTACTTTTTCGCTTTGGCACACAGCGTCAAGGACAATTTGGTCTCTAGATGGATACGCACCCAGCAACATTACTACGAGAAGGATCCAAAAGTATGTTCCTACGAATTTAGGTATCCACTTATCCTGTAACTTTTTGTATGGTAGTTGATTATTGTTTTAAGTAAAATACCTCCGACATACCTGAAGAATTGCTATCGCCCTGTAGTTATGAATTTGATCCGCATAATCTCGTTTTAGCGAGCATGCCGGTAAGGTAATTTCGTAACGTTCGGCGGTTAATAGCTTATGAAAATTCCTCTCCAGTAACATTGCATAATAAACGACTTTTAGCCTAGCCAGCGATTTTTTGATTTATCAGTTGCTTGATAACTATAATTATAATTAAATTGATAAGCGGATCAACTTACAACTGTAATAATTTTCATTAAAGTATCATAACGTAAACATTAAGCGATATTACATGAATATAAATTAAGAAACTTGTTTATCGGTTGCAAAAAAAAAGCACCGCACTCGCAAGATAGTAAGAACTACACGGAATAATTATTTCTTGCGAACTTTCGTTGGGATTCACAATAAAATAATATATCCCATCTGGGCATAACTGCGTGCACCCTATTTATACCAATAGAGACATTGCATTTGAAACTGACCTTCCAAATGTAAGATGCAACATGTTGCAGTGGCTATTTTCGTTTGGCCTCGCGATCACCTCAACCTGAGGTCTCGAGCCAAAAGGTTTTCATTCTTTTCCAAGCAATGTCAACGGCGATGATAAGACCGTCAATCTTTGAAAGCATTCCAATTACATCGATGCATTATTAATAATTGTTTATTAATTTCCGCAATGCTTTTGTGTCCCTCAAGCTAGCTTATCCCTCTATCGCCGAGTTAGTCATACATTTAACGTCGCCGGTCGGTTCCCATAATCTAAAGGTCAAAGGAAACAATTTATCGAATTAAAGCGATAATATAATGATTAAAATTGGTATCTCATTAAGAAAAAAAAATTAGACATGTCTGTAATTGGTCGATTTTCAACATTGGGCCGAGTATAAATTTTCCCGGAAATATTCCTTTACAAAACTATGCCCCTCGTAGAATGAGATGCTTATGGTTGTTCAGAAATTATAGTTCTTACTTCGTTGTTGAAACGTATGCCACTTAATTACGGAAATTGCTTGAGTAACACAGATCTCGTGACGCAACTACTAAAACTTCGATTCATGTTTAACACACTGCATTAGACGAGAAAATTTGTGCGAGGTCCCTCTCCCATTTAATACGGCCCTTAAGTTTGCTGCAACGCGACGCTATAACCATCTCGCGGTCAAACTTTGGAACTAATTTTTACATATAGTCAGTACTAACATTTTAAAGAAATATTATTTTCTCCGCTTCTAAGCAATTCCCTGTAATGAATGAGGCCTCAAATCAAATCAGGGCTACAAACCAGTAAAATTCCATAACAGTTGCTGGGCTGGTTTATTTCCTATAAATAATTAAAGTTTCGATAACACTGTTAAACATCTTTCGTAGGTTGCACTTAGAAATCACTTCAATAATATACCAATTTGTTGCCGAGAATCTAGGCTTTAATTTGAGCCCTTATTTATTAAAAAATGATGTCTAGAAGCGGAGAAAATAATTTATTCTTTGAATCGTTAGTGCTAACTACATGTGGAAATTAGTTGCAATGTTTGACCGCGAGATGGTTATAGCATCGCGTTGCAGCAAACTTAAGGGCCGTATTGAATGGGGACGGGTCTCAATATTCCAAAGCAGAATTTTTAAATAAATGATGCATCAAATCAGAGTCTAAAATGTATAATTGAATAATTTCCAATTGCTATTTACAAATAATCTTTAGTACGTATTACTTTTATCATAACGATGTTACTTTATAATTGTTTCATATATTTTCACCGATACTTTTTATAGTATAATAATCGTGCGAATAACAAAATGGAATTTCTCCAAGCGTGCGGAGTCTTCTATAAATAAGCAGTAGGAAAACACGTTGAGGATTCGAAAAGAATATCGAGATGGATGTCGACGACCCCAATGAAGATCAATTTCAACTTGGAGTCATCTCCCGCATATTTCTCAATTTATTTTTGCTTGTAAACCAATTGTCGCGTACATGAGATTTATGTTAATCGAACCCTGACAGAAGCGTAGAAGATACAATAAAATTGAATTTATGGATCGTACTTGCGAAACGAGGTCGATCACATTTTTTCTCAATTTATCGAATTACAGTTCAGTGTCTTTTACGGTTCAAAGTTCCATTGAAAAATAGTTAATACGCTTACAAGAGATAACATTTTTCTTCCAATTCTTTAACCGAGGATCCGACATCCTGTATTTCAAAATTAGTTATTATATCTCCTTCGAACTTATTATACAATTCGGAATCTCACAAATATTTTAATCTACTTCCTGCGTATTGTAATCTTCATTTATTTTTCAGAGGGTTTATTACCTCTCCTTGGAATATTACATGGGTAGAACCCTACAGAACACCATGATTAATTTGGGTATCCAAGGTGCTTGTGATGAAGCCATGTACCAGGTAAATATCGAATAAAATACGATCGAAGTCCGTATATAAAAAAATGACATTCCTCTGATTAATTATTCTTTTTTTACTCAGATGGGCTTGGATATTGAAGAGCTTGAAGAACTTGAGGAGGATGCAGGTCTGGGAAACGGAGGCTTGGGCAGACTGGCAGCTTGCTTCTTAGATAGTATGGCTACACTAGGATTGGCAGCTTACGGATACGGTATTCGATACGAATACGGTATATTCGCGCAAAAGATAAAGAACGGAGAACAGATCGAGGAGCCTGATGACTGGTTGCGATATGGAAACCCATGGGAAAAGGCCAGGCCTGAGTTCATGCTTCCAGTTAACTTTTATGGCCAGGTGATTGATACTCCTGAAGGAAAGAAATGGGTGAACACACAGGTTTGTATAATTTAAATAAATGCTCGAAGGTCTCAATAAAATGACACACTACTTACTTTCCTTTTTTCGCACAGGTTGTATTTGCCATGCCTTACGACAACCCTGTACCTGGATACAAGAATAACATCGTTAATACTCTTAGACTGTGGTCCGCTAAATCACCGATAGAATTTAATTTGAAATTCTGTAAGCAATGCTCATTTAAATACTCCATTTTTTAATTACATTTTACATACCGCAAGTTCAGACGGGTCATCAAACAGGCAAACTTCTTCTTTTTCCAGTCAACGATGGGGACTACATCCAGGCTGTGATTGACCGTAATTTAGCGGAGAATATCTCTAGGGTGCTATATCCGAATGATAACTTCTTCGAGGGTAAAGAACTGCGATTAAAGCAAGAATACTTCATGGTAGCTGCCACCCTCCAAGATATCATCCGCAGGTATCTATTTGTGTAGAATCTTACAAGTACACAAAGCATCAACTGATTATACTAAAAGAAAAACTATTTCAGATATAAAGCTAGCAAATTCGGATCAAAGGAACATCATAGAACAGACTTCGACTTGTTCCCCGACAAAGTCGCCATTCAACTTAATGATACTCACCCTTCCTTGGCCATTCCCGAACTCATGAGAATCCTCATCGACGTCGAGGGTCTCACATGGGAGAAGGCCTGGGATATCACGACGAGGACCTGCGCCTATACAAACCACACCGTGCTACCAGAAGCTCTGGAAAGATGGCCAACGAGCATGTTAGAGAGCATTCTTCCGAGACACTTGCAGATCATCTACCACATAAATTTCCTTCATCTGCAAAACGTCAGCGCTAAGTACCCAGGAGATATTGATCGTCTTCGTCGTATGTCTCTGATCGAGGAAGAGGGTGAGAAGAGAGTCAATATGGCACATCTTTCCATCGTTGGTAGCCACGCTATTAACGGTGTGGCTGCATTGCATTCGGAGATCTTGAAGAACGGCGTGTAGGTTTCTTGGGACAAATGAACATTTTATTACTGATAATTATTTGAATGAATGATGAGATTGTTCTGTTATAGGTTTAAAGATTTTTACGAACTCAATCCTGAGAAATTCCAGAATAAAACCAACGGTATCACGCCAAGAAGATGGCTCCTTCTGTGTAATCCGAATCTTTCAGACATCATTGAGGAAGTATGTATAGAAAACCGGGGGTTACTGAACGGTGACTTGTAGTTTAATATTGTTTAATTGTTAATCCTTCCATAGAAAATTGGCAGCGAATGGACGGTGCACCTAGAACAGCTAACACAATTGAAACAATGGGCGAAAGATCCGGTCTTCCAGCGCAGCGTTATGAAAGTAAAACAGGAAAACAAATTGAAAGTAACTCAGTTACTCGAGAAAGACTATGATGTTAAAGTGAATCCCGCCTCTATCTTTGATATACAGGTAATCATGCCCGGATAATTAGGTGTGCAAAGAAAACGTAGAATAATCTTAATAATATGTGGTACCATCGTGAAACAGGTAAAACGGATACACGAATACAAGAGACAACTCTTGAATTGTCTTCACGTGATCACGTTGTACAATAGAATAAAGAAAGATCCAGGCGCACCGTTCGTGCCGCGAACAGTGATGATCGGTGGCAAGGCAGCTCCCGGCTACCACTTGGCTAAAAAAATTATAAAGCTGATTTGCAGCGTAGGACACGTAATAAACAACGATCCTATCGTTGGTGACAAACTGAAGTTTATCTTCTTAGAAAATTATCGTGTCACGCTGGCGGAGAAAATTATTCCGGCGGCCGATTTGAGCGAACAAATTTCTACTGCTGGTACCGAGGCTTCCGGTACAGGAAACATGAAGTTTATGGTAAATAATTACCCGGAGTAACTTATCGTTTAATTTCCAATTGCGATCGATTGATATATCTTGATGAAATATAAATTTAGTTGAACGGAGCCTTGACAATTGGTACCCTGGACGGTGCTAATGTAGAAATGGCAGAAGAGATGGGTAGAGAGAATATATTCATTTTCGGCATGACCGTGGACGAAGTGGAAGAGTTGAAGAGAAAAGGATACAACGCGTACGATTACTATAATAGGATCCCGGAGTTGAAGCAATGCATCGACCAGATTCAAGGTGGCTTCTTTAGCCCCAATAATCCAGATGAATTTAAAGACATTGCCGACGTTTTGTTGAACTGGGACAGATTCTATACATTCGCCGATTACGAGAGTTACATTCAAATGCAAGATCACGTCAGTAAAGTGTATCAGGTGCGTCCTAAAATTTGTAACGAGGATCCGCAAGAAAATGTGAATTTTTATTTCATATCCGTACATTTTTTAATATTTCCTTCTTTTTTTAAATCTTTTTTCAGGACGAAAGCAAGTGGGTAGAAATGGCGATTCATAACATCGCATCCTCTGGGAAATTCTCGTCGGATAGAACAATTGCGGAGTACGCTCGTGAAATTTGGGGTGTCGAGCCATCTTGGCAAAAACTCCCGGCACCTCACGAGCCCCGAGACATTTAAGTTGTTGTTTCTCTATTTTTGATCAATTTATTGTTCTGCTTGTTGCGCACATTATTAACAATTTTTTTGTAATTCTCTTTTTTTAACAAATAAGTGAATGTTTTCTTTGAACGAGCGCGAGAAAATTTGCAGCTTAATCGTACGATGGATCGGTACCGATACATTTTTCACCAATAATCCTAATAAAAGCTCGAAAGTTCCTTGCAATATTTATTTAAAATGCAATATGAAATATCATACTGCAAATTACTCACGTTTATTTTAGAAACGCGTATACTGCCTCAAATTTATCAACAAAACTATGAACCCCTGCCAATTGTAAGTTTGGCTCAAGAAGGGAGTCTTTTGTGTTCCTACAGTTTAAGTAAAAGATGCAATTAACGATTATGAACACGTCTCCTTAAAAGAAAATAATACAATGAGAACAGTCTAGTCGAGAAAAGATAACAGAGGCGTCTAAAATGATTTTACTTATATTTTTCTACTTGTAAATATAACGTCCACAATGCAAAATAAGAAAGATGATAGATACATACATCGAACGTTATAACTAACTGAAATATTTTAAATATCAAAGGAAAATGTATATTATTTATATGAAAGTTTAAATGCTCCACTATGATATTTTTATCAATATATTTAACCGTATATTTATAATAATATTCGAAACATTACGAACGTTTACTAATATCTTTTACTGATACTGTAAAATGTTCGTTCTCAAAATTTGAGCGAGATAATTTGTGTTTATATATCTAACGCAATAAAATATACGTGAAAAATTTCGTCCTTTTTCTTCATATTCTTTGCCATTTGCGCAAATTGTTTCTTTTGTAAATGCGCGCCTTTGATCGAACGAGACATGCATTTCCAATCAGAAGTAAAATGGAAAATGATATTGCATGTACGTTCGAAGGCGTGGCTCTCGGAATAAGGCAATGCTCCAATAAATCATTGTTCGAGCTTATCAGAAAACATGTCCGAGGAGCAAACAGAAATTTTCGTGCAAACAAAAGAAAACGCGCATCGCGAATTCTCGTTTGTCGACGACGATACAGAGCCGTTAGTGAGTATCGATCTGTAATAATAAGCATTCGCTTCATAGAAAAACGCTAATACAGATTAAACAATTGAACATTTTATCAATAATCTAACCTATTCCTCCACATTAAGCCAACTCCTTTCCTACTCCAGCAGTGGAATTGTACTATATGGAAACAATCCGAGTTTTAATTCAATTGAATTTGCTCAACAAACAACCACCTAATTAACGTCTAACGTTTAGAGCGTCGATTACCTTTTTTTAGCGTCCCGAACTTTAAATTATTTATCCATCAAGGATGCAAAAATACATGGCAATGAACTAAATAACACGGCGTGCATAATTATGCAGTGTCGATGAATGATAATATACATATACACAGAATAATCGTTATCGGAGTATCGACGAGTATGATTAAATATTTCTTCATTTACAATTTGAACAAATTAAATTTTAGCAGCTAACAAAATTACCATAATAGACTTAATGTTTTAATCTTTTGTTAACAATATTATGCTAATAGTGGAAATTTATTTCAAAATGAAATATTAGGAATATCAACTGAAACTATAAGTTGGACATCGAGTCAATTAAACCAGCAAATATCTTCGTATGTTGGTTATGCTCGACCTTAAATGAAACGAGAAGTTTGATCCGAATGTATGCGCAAGTCTTAATTTCAAACCTCCTTTAACCTTTAATTAAAAGCTTTGTCAAGCTTAACGCAATTGTACTTCCTCTTCTGTTCGTCAGATTGTTAAAATAGAAAGGTCGGTGAAAGGCTCGTAAAACCGTAGAATTGGGTATCGAGAGTACCGCTAATAGTTGTTTGAGCCAGCAACTCCTCAACACTTTATCTTTAGTTTGTTCAATTGTGTATAATTTTGCATTAAGAAGACGAAGATGTATACCTGCGTAATCAGTAAAATAATTCCCATGGCGTCTAATGTCGAGGATTCGCATCCAAACGCTGACTAGTTTATATGTATGGCTCCTCAATATTTATCTTGGTATCGTTTTTTACATTTTCCCACTATCTTTTCCTACAATGCAAATATTTCCATTATCACAATGAACAAAAGCCGCAATCTATTGAAACACCCAGTATATAGTATCGCATAGTAATCAAAATTCAAATAATTCATGATATTTCTCATCAATGCAATAAAACATAATTGCTTCATATACTGGGCGTCCCAAAAGTATTTAATTTTCGGTAGTAAACTTTTCAGAAAATTGTTGCGTTCCTTGCAACACACTTTTTCAATTAATCCTAACTACTCGTCCTATTTCAGAATGCTTCGAAACCGGCCCCGCTACAACCCCTGAAACCAACGTCGGCTATCGTGGTTACAGGCTATATTCCTCCTGATGCCCTGAGGTGATATCTTAGCGTAAGAAAAATCCTATAATTGAAATTCTCGTAAATTTAAAGAAAGCATACATATGATAAAAATAAAAATTATTTCATATGAAGACTGCACATAAATAATAACTCGTTGAAACATTATTACCACAGGTTCTCAATCAATTTGCTATGCAAATCTGCCGGAAATATTGCGTTGCATTTTAACGTACGACTGGACAGGTGTTATGTCGTTCGAAATTCAAAATTCAAGGGGTCATGGGAGGAGGAAGAGACCTGCTCTCCTGCAAGTCACACCGCTTTCCGCAGGAACTCCTACGTCCATATTTTAATTTTCTGCACTGCCAATGAATATCAAGTAAGTGAAAAATGTATACCATATAGTGTTAATATTTTATAGTAACGATAGCTTTTCTTTTATTTTTATCTCACTAGATCGCTGTGAACGGAGAACACTTCTGCGCATTTTCGTATAGAATGCCTCTGGGGGATGTAGCATGTATCGAGATCAATGGCTCACTGGAGGACACGAGATTCAAACAATTCGAATTATTCATTTATCCTGATCCAAAGTTATGCAAACCAAGTAACATGTTGACTTTGGGAGTCGATCGGCCCCTCGTCGAATGTCTCGTACGTTTTTCTTTTAACTAGCAATCTTCGTTCTTTACCTGTTGACAAATTGCTAATAATTAAATTTTCATAAACAGAGCGTCCCGATTACGGTAGACATTGAAAATGAATTCAAAACCGGTGCAAGGCTGTTCATTGCTGGACGACTGAAACTTCTTCCTCATTCGTGAGTTTCTCAATAATCCGAGATGGCTGGAAATATCAATGCAGCAAAGTAACATCCTCTGTCTTTACTTTTGCAATAGGTTTTACGTGAACTTGCAAAGAGGAAAAACAATCTACCCCCATCCGGTAATTGCTTTGCATTTAAATCCTCGATTTTTATATGGCAGCAGTGCACCCTATGTTGTAATGAATTATTGGGTAAACGGATCCTGGGGAACCGAGGAAAGACATCAGGGTCACTTATCGTGGATGCCCGGCCGTGATTTTCTTCTCACGTAGGTTTTCTGTTAATGAAACAGAAATTGTAAATAACTTATACGAAACTACAGATACTTGGAACAAACGGGATTTAGAAATATTAGTAGGAGTAATTGACGAACGTTTTCAAGAAGAAAAGTCTTACAGTTGTCCATATTTAATTTTTTATTTGGTGCATTCTTCCATGTTTTTCTCTTCCGCAGAATTCGATGCGAACACGAAGCGTATACGATTTGGTTAGGCGACAAAATGATCGGTGAATTTAAGCACAGATTACAGCCGTCCATCATCGATACTCTTAGAATATCCGGGGACATCGTTCTTCATGAATTAGCCATGACTTATCCCAGTTAGATATAATAAGATAGCGTTTAGTTTTTATCCTACTTCAACCCCCTATCACTATCTGCTTTCCTCATATTATACGTACAATTGTATTATTTTTCCCGTGCAATAATATTCAATTATTATGTATAATTCGTGTATAAACGCTTCTTAAATAAGTTTTTAAAGTATAATTTATATTATACTTCTAATCGTGTACCAGACTAATATTTGACTAAAGTATTATCCGTATTCTCGTCCAAGCGCAATACTTTCAAAGAATACGTGGCGGTATTTATACAATAAAGAAAAGTGGTACCCAGAATACAACCTTACCATTGATGCATTAATGTTTTCAATATATGCAATAGATATCAGTTTATATTGTCTAATATTTAATGTTAATGCTAATATACGTACTAAACCACGCGTCCCGCCTAAACGGAGGGCTAGAACTCAGGATCCGTTCAAAAGTTGAATTTTGGTACCTGTGTTCAGACGAGATGTCGCTGCATGCAAAACTTTTCCGATCATTCTTTTGATATTATTGTTTCTTACGAAATTAAATTACACCACCAATTTTCGTTAAAAAATATCTTCATAATTTACGTAACATTTATCTTATATTTTCTTTCGCGTTACGTCGTGCCTCGTTTAATGCACTTTAGATTCACTTTGCTGGGCACGTTTTTGAACTTGAGTTTCCGGTCAGTCTGTATATTATACTTTCGGCCACAAGAATCGAAAAGCCGCGAAAACAGATTTACATGTCGTATGGTTGCTGTGCAATTGGTATAGCATTGTTTTTCGAATACTTTTTATACTTATTTATACATTTTATCCAGACACAGATTAATTTAACATGATATCTAATTAAATTAACGAGGCATGAGGCGAAGTACTTGAAAACGTTCACAGAAACGATCGAGGGTGGAAGTATTTGGTTCGTTGACGTTATCATACGATTTTCTCCTCGTACGCTATTTAGGTTAGTTTACTTATTTGTTGTTCGATTAGAAAATTTCACCTTTACCTTTGATCCAATTTTATTCGAATAGAATAAATTCGAGCGCCACTCAGTTATCATACACAATTTACCAGCTGTTATATTTCAATTCTTGAATTAAAATCTCTCGTATTTATACGAAAGAGTAAATAAAACAACAGACAGAGGCACGAATAATTCTCAGAGCATCCGACATCAATCCGCAATAATTTATTTTTCACTTCTGTAATGATTTTCGTGTAACCTTAATGTTTGCTTCTCTTTGTAGGATATCCGTTAAAGCTGACAGAACATGTCCATGGAAACGGTTGATGGGGATTCTATGTACACTCCACGTAGAGTCCAAAAATGTTTGTTTGGAGCAGGCGGAAGTTCTCGGAAAAAGAAGATGCATGAGGTTCAGAAAGACGTTAGAACTGAGGGCACCTCGTCTGGAGACGAATCTGACCTAGGGCCCATGTCACCTTTAGAATTTAGCGACCAAAGTCCTAGTAGTTGTAGCGATTCTCCAAGAATTCCACCTCTTTCCCCTAATGTAACACAAAACAGATTGTCTTTACAGTTTAATATGAACACATCTTGGGATCAGACTCCTCATAGCGCACGTAAAAGGAATGATCCTACACGTATGTCATTGAAGAAAGCAATCGATGCTGTCAAGCATTCCACGAAAAACGAGATCCTATTAGATTCGCCAAGATCATTGCCGAATTCTCCATTAAAAACCACTGGTAAATGGACACCAAAACAAACGGAAACAGACGTGGATGAGATTGTGCCAGAAACACCTGACAGAGAGTTCGGCAAAGAGTTGCAAAACATGATCACGGTAACCCCACAGAAATGCGGAAGTCCGAGATATAAATTAATAACACCATTTTCTATGGAAAGCAAGATGGTTTTGTTGCCTAGAGTGCACAGGCGCAAATCGCTGAATGTACTAGATATGATTGAAAACTCTTCGCCTCAAAAGACGGAGAGTTCGTTGAAGAGGCATGCATTCGAAGAGTTGGGGAACACTGCTACAAAGTTAATGAAAACCGACGAAAATCAATCAGTGCCAAGGGCCAGGGCAGCGTTATTCCAAGACAAAGACTACGAATCGAAATTAAAAAATATAACTCTAAGTACTAAGAATTTTTATAGTAACACTGAAACAAAAAAGAATTATACATGTATGTCTCAAGTGCTAGATCGTAAACTGCAGAGGAGAAGCCTTATGGGGCATACAACTCACAATAGAAGATCGTTGAAGAGGCATACAATAGGAGGAATTAATGCTGGTGTATCACATGGTATTAGAAGACCAAAACCAAAAACTAATTTAAATACTACAAAGAATAGCAATGGTACGCAGACAAAAGATAATGCACAGGTTGCTATGGATGTACAGGAAGATATACACAAAAAGGCAAAAGTATCAGATAATCAGAAGGTACCAGATGCACCACTGGAAGAAAGATCTTCATCGCCGGAAATCGATCTCAATAAGCGATTCTTTAAAATTAAAAGGTCCTGCAAAAGGAATTCTTCGGCCATAGTAACGATAAATAATAAAGTTAAATTAAAAGTCGCATCCGATGGTACGATGGAATTGAATCAGAAGAATAATCAATTTGCACGACAGGCTCACAAACGAGCGAAACTTACAGATATTTCTTTCGATGCCACGGACCTATCGGTGGATGAACCCGAGTTGGAGAGTACGATAGAAAAGAACAAGGTAGACAATATATTAAAAGTATTGGAGGATGATTGGGCCGATGATGATTACGATAGTATGGAAATACTAAGTAACGCGAGGCTTGCAAATATTACTCCGCTAAAGCCAGTTACGATATTGAACGACGTCACTATGTCGCCAGCGAGTGAACTTAGTAATATGACATCGACCATGAATATCACAGACATTAGTGCATCAAAAGTTATTGATACTGGTACTTCAAAAAATAACGAAAACAATGATGAAAATACTTCGGAATCGAAATATTATCCAATATTTGCCAAAGGGTACTCTTCCAACAAGGTGTTCAAGTAAGTCATACATTTAATATATTACTTCCTTTTTTTAAATTATTTGTTTATAACACAATATTCACTTATCTTTTAGCGATGCTAGTAAGAAGTCGGCGAAGGGAAATTTAAATTGGCAACTATCTGCAAAATTAAACGGTGGCGACAATCAGTATCAGCTGGATGCAGGACAGAAAGATTTCGGCGCTCGACAGTGCACCGAGTGTGGTGTGGTATATCAAATAGGAGATCCGGAAGATGAAAATGCTCATCTCAATTATCATAATAATAGAAAAACCTTAAAATTTCCTGTACGCTTAATTTTTACGCATACGAGTGATACAAATAATACTCGGCACATATGACGGAATATTTTGGTTTCAGGGATGGAAAACGGAGAGAGTGATTATGGAGGATCCATTTACATCGAGCCGTGTAATTTTAATAGAGCCTAGTGATTCGAAATTATATTGGAAAAAAATACTAGAAGTGTTAGCGTACGTAGACAGAGACTTGGGATTAGCGGATACAAATTTGTCTGATTATGAACAGAAAAAAGTAATGGCTAAAATTTGTCATTTTATTACCAGTTTCCTTTCTTAGTTTTGTTCTAACATAATTTGTTTGCAGGTGTACTTATACATAAGGGATAAAGCTATCATAGGAGTATTGGTTGCGGAACATATAACGAGTGCGCATCGTATGATTCCTGATTTATTAGAATTGGATTGTTGTACAGCAGAAAGTAGTCCAGCCAAGTGCGGTGTAAATGTTGTATGGACTGACTTGAATCATCGTAGGCAAGGAATAGCGACGAAATTAGTGGATATTTTAAGGTGACTATATTTATTCTTATGAATAATTTCATTGTTTATATAACTAATCAACAATTATATTTATTATTTTAGAGCTCAATTTTATTTTGCGTATGTGATGTCTATGGACGACATCGCGTTCTCGATTCCAACGCCGAGTGGAAAAATATTTGCTGAGAAATATACCAAAACACGAAGTTTTAAAGTGTACAGTTGAATCTTAGTGGACGCTATTCTTGATAAAAAGAAAAATTTATCAAAAGCTCCTGCAATGGTAATATTCGTTTGTTACTGTCTTTATGTACAAATTACAATATCTCCGCCAACCTCTTATTATAATAGTATGTTTGATATATTTATAGAAATCATATTTATTTTTTTATCTCTGATTATTCTTCGCTCAGAAAATTAAATGAGTAAAAGTTTTGCGCATTTATTATTTGTCTTTTTACAAATGATATACAATAATAGTATACAAGTTTTCAAATATTTTAGCATCGTTGTTTTAACATTACTAGCATTATTTGAAAACTTACATACGATTATCACAAAGGTGATATTTTTGTTTAGTTATATATGCTTATATAATACGGTTTGGAGGAGAGAAAATTTTCTTTATAAATTTTAATTTATGATCCCATAAAAACTACATTCATTTTTAAATATTTCACCTCTTGTACATCTCCAAGTGCTGTGCTTTGTATCAGATGTTTGCAATAGACCAAACTGATATGACAAATGATAACAAAAGTAGGAAATGTATATTCTGCTTACAATATACATTTCTATTCAGTTTATACACGAAATATAAACAGTATAAAAAAAAATAAAATAACTTTTCACCCACATTCAACAATGTGTATAAACTAAAAAAAAATACTGATTTTAAGTAAAATACTTTGTCAAACAAGACTCAATTAATTGAATATTATAGGAACTTAGTATTACATATGTAAATATACATATGATCGAAGAAACTACCATCTTCGGCTATTCCCCCTATTTGAGTAGCCTCCACTGTCCATCCGTTCGTACTGTTTCTCCCTCTCTCGCTTCTCCTTCCACGCTGCATATCTATCGGCCATGTCGTACAATTCTTGAGGAATTTCCTTTAAGAACAAAAATTGTTTGAATGTAAAATTGTTTCGTTAAACATCTAATTTATGGTTGTTGTTACATACCTGGTTCGCTTCTTCCAAGATATTTATTAGTTCCCTCGCGTGGGACCAGTCTCTTCTCGTCATATACGTTATGCTTTCTCCTGTACGTCCAGCACGGCCCGTACGGCCAACGCGATGCACGTACTCCTCGATATCTCTTGGGAAATCATAATTCAATACATGCCTGGAAGAAAAGATTTCAGGTTCAATAAATTTACATCTTAAATTGTAACCATATAATGCGTAAGATTAAACGTACGTGATATCTTCGATATCGATTCCACGACTCGCAACATCCGTTGCAAGTAATATCTGAACCTCCCCAGTCTTTAGATCCTCCAGAGCCTGTTCTCTGTCGCATTGATCCCTCCCTCCGTGTATACTTTGACACTGAACGCCTTTCAGTGCTAAGTCACTCGCTATGTCATCAACTCTTAGCTTTTTCCCGAAAAATACCATGACTTTATCGGTGGGAGCCATCTCGCGGAAAAATTGGTACATCTGTTAAAATGAGATTATTAAATATTATGCACCCTCTCTTCTTAAAGTATTGTTAGAAGAATCTTTTTTATATTTACCATATCAGTCTTATCATCTTCGTCGATTATATAAATCTTTTGCATAACGGTATGCACAGTAGCTAAGTCGAGAGATCCAACGAATACTTGAATCGGATGATTCATGTACGATTGGGCTAGACGTCTCACATTTTGAGGCCATGTTGCACTAAAAGACAAATGTGGTAATATTGTTTTTTTCTCAGATGAAAAGCAATTTAGTCTTTTCTGGTCAAAATTTACGATTATTTATCTTCAACGCGTTTTAAGGAAAGAAGTTGCTATACCTTGTCATAACTGTTTGTCTATCCGGTCTTATGTCCAGCAAACTCTTCCTAATTTGTGGTTCAAATCCCATGTCAAGCATGCGATCAGCTTCGTCTAAGACGAGGTACGTTACCGACGATATGTTTAAAATATTAGCCTCGACGAGATCGTTCAATCTACCGGGTGTTGCAATTACTATTTCTACCCCTCTCGTTACCACGCTAACTTGCTCCTTGCGACTTCCACCGCCGTATACGCATACGCTGGAATGATCATTTATTTTTAAGGGTGGATGCTTACAAAGTCGTGTAAGGATAAGTAAATTTCACTTACGCTTTTATATCGTGATAAGAATATTTATTGACTTCTTTTTCAATTTGCAATGCAAGCTCTCTTGTGGGTGCCAAGACCAAAACGTTGGGACCATTTCGTTCGGATCTAGGTACTTCTTGGCCCTCGATGTGAATTAAGGCGGGCAACAGAAACGCCAATGTCTTTCCTAATTATATAAACAAAGTAGAGGTTCTTCTTGCATTATGTATTTTTTTTTAACATTTATAAGATATACCTGTGCCGGTTTGTGCAATTCCGATCATATCTCCTCCACTGAGAAGTATAGGCCAAGCTTGGCACTGTATCGGGCTTGGTTTCACAAATCCCTGTTTCCTGATTTCTTCAAGTATCTCAGGGTAAGGCTGCGAATTCAATATTCGAATAATATATAGTCTTTGAAGAAAAAGAAATATTAATATTGATTTACTCACCTCAAAAGCCTGTTCAAATGTTTCGATAGGATTAGGTATACTAACATCCTCAGAGTTACCATCTTTTTCATTGAACATAAATTTCACCTCTATATTGTTATTTGACTTTCTGATCTGTGCCGCTTTCTCTTTTGTCATGTTTGCAACTGCCGGATGTTCTTTGTAAAAATTTTTAATAATAGGAGCGCAGTTTGCATATTTCTCTTTTCGATAATCATCCTGATGAATACAATTTATAAATGCAGCAGTTACATCATATAAACATGTAGAAGATAACGTACACTTACGCATTGCTTGCTAGCTTGGGACCAATCAAACGAATTAAAATCAATCTGTGGTTGGTCATTCGGTTTTTTTTCTGTATATACCATTTTTGGTGGTAGATAATCAGCTACTGATTCCTCTATTAGAGTCCTGGCTTGTTCTTGTGCTTCCTTGGATCCAATTATAGTTACCGCTGTGGTATCACAACTGTTAGATCTATCAACCTGTGTTAAATATTCTAGATTAGATTGCATCAAAATGCACCCTTTCAAAATTTCCTTTGTGCATCAATTGCTAAATGTAAACATAAATAATTTTTTTTTAATTTTTCATATGCCCTCTATACTTCTAATGGCAACATGCAGTTCTTGCATGGGTTGAAGTATTCTATTAATTACTTACCTGTGCATTTCAGTTGTTTATAAAATACAAATGGGGACATTGCTTAGATCCGTAATAATAGCTGGCATGTACGATTCCCATTATACAGCATAGAAGGGACTACATGAAAAAATTGTGTAGCAATATACGTTGAACGTGTTTATATTTACTATGGGAGAAGTTCGCTTAACATTTAGATACACCTATTAGATTCTATGCCTTCAATATCACTGCTGTATCCTTCACGAGGGTACATAAAGCTTAAAAAATATTGCAGCACACGTGTTGGTATTAACTTACATGAATTCTCGTATTTGTCTTGTCTTGCATCTCTCTAATGTTGCTCCCACTTTTTCCAATCACTTTTCCTACTTTCTCGGTGTCAATGTGTATTACAAGCTTTTCCTGTTGCGGTTGATCCACCTGATTGAAATTCGAATGTTGGTCTCGATTTCTAAAATTACTAGTCCTGCGATAGCCTCCCCGGTCATTATTCTTCGAATACGTTGATGATCGCCAACAATTTTTTTGATAATCCATTTCGTATCAAATATCTACGTGAGAAAAGTGTTAGACCAATGTGGAGCCTCCAGAAATCCCAGAATTATTTATTTTTTTAAATGTTTCTATACGTATAAAATTAAATTACACAAAGAATGTAATTTTTCTCATAAGATATTGTGAATATTTTGTATACCTTTTAGTCCTGATTGCCAGGAATAACGTATTTCCTAACGATAACTGCGTAAGAAAGGATGCTTTAGAACAGTTAAATTTGTATTATATGCTGTCAAGTGCTAGGTGGCGTCGCGTATAGGCGTTGAAGCAAACTTTAGCTTGTTACGATTATGGATTGTTTCCATTTGACGATTTACTAGAACTTTTTTTTATATTTCTTTAAGAGAAATGCAGTGTAGGAATTTTGCTATTTGAGGTTATGAAGTACACAAAATGAATTTCGATATTGTATTAAACCAACAATTGCCACCCTACGCCCCTCTGCCCCAGGAAGGTTAATATTATTACAATTTAGTTTTATAGTTTTTATTTCTATTTAATAATTATACTGAAATATAAACAGTGATCGATATACATCGATTTAAGAGTTAAATTATCATTAATTTGTTTGATGTTATTTTACAAACAGGATAACAGTGCTGCAATCCTGTAATCGAGAAAACGATATTACTATGGAGGCAAAATCAATGAATGCGATGCCTTGATCTGCTTATATATCTCCTGGAAATATTCCCTCCTCGATCCGTTGTTCCCATTTTGCTATCCATTTGTTTGGGCACATAGTACTATATACTTTCTTGAAATATTGGCAAGCCTCATATTCTTCACCATGACGTTTTTTGCAACGATGAAAGTCCAGGAAACTAGTGTAACAATATCTGCATTCAAAAGAAAGGGAAATAAGTAATCCCGTATTGAAAATTTACAAGATTAGAGAAAAATACAATGCTCAATATATTCTTCTCTTACTTTGTCTGATTTTGGTTTGGAAATCTTGGGTCGTACGGTGCTGTCATTGGATATGGTACCTCAGAGGTAACAGTAATTGGCTTTCCAAGATCAGCGTATTTTACCATATTTTCTTGCTGTTTAACAAGGTACAAGTTACTTAATCTCTAGTCTATTGTGTTCATCGAAAGTGCTACAAACGCCACCCTCCCATTTTCCCATAACAAGGCAAACTCTCTACATATTTGTTTCTCGCTTTAGTCCGTTTGTCTCTTGCACCACTTTCAGTACACTATCACAATAGTTGCTTCCTCACTACAGTCCTGCCTTATTTTTTCATTACATTGATAATGCAGATTTATGTTGAAATATTTAATAACTCAATACTATATATAATTGTGACTTCTGATTAATATATTCTGTACACCCTACATAATAGATGAAAAAAGAGAAAACCTTATCATGTTTATACACTATTTCATTTAGTATTTTTTGTTGTTGAAGGAATTAAATGCTTCACCCTGAAGCCTATTCGAATTTTAAATAATTTTAAATACAATTGGAGATTATTAAATTCGATGAATAGCTGTTCTTCTATGCTTAAATGCAATCAAGATGGAATAAAATACAGCGTCTTTTGAAAGCACATTCATTGTAGATAAAACGAAGTAATAAAGTTTAAAATAGAACTGAAATCTATTTGACCAGTGGTCTTGTGTTGTCTTCTTCCTGACAACAAACTTCTCTGTACTTTTTCACTTCGGCCATGTAAAGCGACCATGCATCTTTAGGTTGTTCAACAGTTTGTTCAGTCTTTGGTTTAGCAACCATTCCAGTTTTCAAAATTCTCCCTCCCCGCCTTTTTCCCACCATCAGTGGTGGAGGGACAACCGTTTTCTCCTCCAACACAGACGTTGCCGGTTTTTGCACGGGTTGCATTTGTTCCTGCATTTTCTTGAACATTTCCATGAAGCTACCATCGTTTTTAAAGGCATTAGACTGTGGAGGAATGACCGATTGGGATACAATTGTTTCGTGATTATCTTCTGCGTTATCCGATTCATAAGAAGGTGCTCTATGGTGTCTACGGCTTTTTCTGCTTCTATGTCTGTCCCTACTTCTATTACGACTGCGGCTACGCCTTCTATCTCGTGAACGTGACCTTCCTCTAGACCTGGATCTCGATCTGTCTCTTCTAGAATATTTCCGCGATCGATCTTTGTCCCGATCTCGTTCTTTATCTCTGTCGGTAGACCGAGACCTTCTGTGCGATCTGCTCGGCGGAGATCTAGACGCACTGCGTCTTCTTCTACACCTGTCCTGTGGTGAATCGTTTCGAGAAGTTCTACTGCTTCTATACTCCGAAGGTGAGGGCGAACGGCGTGACGACATTCTGTTTTTGTAGCCATCATATGCTGTATAACTCGCACTATACATAGGAGGCGAAGGCGGAGCAGGTGGTGAGTCTGTATTGGACTTGGAGCTGCGTTCGTGCCGCTTTGAATCCATTGTTGCGCTCGAGTGTCTCTCTCGCCAGACTGAACGGACAGATGGATACCTACAAGGATAGAAACTGCCTTCTATGAGTACACTGCCCGTTTCTTCTTACCGCGCCTTTATCTGATTGGTTTTTAAATGTACGCGTTTGCAAGAGACAAGCAGAATTATAGCGAGAACCAAAAATGTATTTTTAAATCGGTATTAACATGAGAGAAAATTCAATCAAAGCTAGAATTCTATTATTTCGGCAACATAGAATATTGTAAATTTAATACAATAACTCATTGTAAATGAAATATGTGAGTCCAGCTTTGATTGTATGCCTATATATTTTAATATTCTAGAACACATATCAATGTACAAAAAATGTTCCATTTTCATAAAACACAATCTGTATTGTTATATAATTCTACGATATTTATGCTCGGCTATAGCGCGGCAAAAATATTTATAATATTCCCAGAGACACTACATTCTAGTTCACAATAAAATTGCTATTCAGAAGTACAACCACATTGTATCAATTTTTAGGAAATTATATGGATTAACTCGTCGTACTAAAAGCATTGTTAATTTTTAAAATACTTAAGATGATATCGACCCGAATCTTTGCCAAAAATTAAATTTCGATTAAAGATATTTGATCTGCAGGTATGTGATTTTTGTTTCGATACGATACTGCGTAAAAAGGAATTGACAAAGCTTGAAATGGCTGTTTAATTTCTCAATAATCGTTCCACACTTTATGCAACATAATTGTTAATGTTTTAGTTTTTCTTAAAATATGTAATCGATGAAAGACAAATGGGGTAACGAGATGAAGGAGAACGAAATTTGGAGAACCCTTACCCAAAACTAAGAGCGATATTTTCAATTAGTGTCTGAACTAGTTCCCACGCAAATATAGGCAAGGTTTTCTTAACGCTATCTTAAATAATACGGTAGCTATATTAATCTAAGTTAATAAATATATTCTATAGTTACACAAAATATCTTTATATAAAATACCTTAGTCAGCCGTGCGATTGAAAACAAAATGGCTACTAGCCAAACTGCGCCAAACTGTTACGTCATGCGTTGGTGCATGCCTAGGGCAGAGTTAAGTCTGATTTTACTCGAAGAGCAAGTACTGCTACTGTCAGCACATTCCGCTAGAGGTCACTTGAGCTGAAACCATTGATTTTTTAAAAGACAATCTTTTTCTTATTCTTGCAAAAGAGTAGCAAAATTTTTGTTGAACAAATACTACGCAAAAAGTATCATGAATTACATTTCACGTAAGTCATACGTAGGTATTTTACGTTCAGTGAACTCGCAATCTATACGACTAACACAAAATTCTTTAAAGACATTCTATCCTAATCTTTAATGACATAGAGGGCACAATGTTTTTCTTAAAGTATGTGAAAAAGAGTAAGAAAATTTCTGTAGAATATCTAGGGATATTTTCAAAGAGTATAGTGCCCTCTATCCACCGGATGCCGAAAGAATGAAACGGATACTTCCGTTCGTGTGGCGCTCGCTTCGTTTATTCAATATCCGGTCGTCCATTTTCTTTTGGTCGTCGTTGCGTGCAATTACGGTCTTGTTCACGCACGTTCGTTATTGATCCTGCGTATTCTAGTAACTATTAAAAGTTTGAAATCATATACGAGCGTTCGTTAGTCTGTACGTTATACAAATATTCTCATTGCCTTTTCATTGCGATCATCGTAACATTTTGGATTATCGAGTGCTATAATGCGTGGTATTTCAGAAAGCCCACCGACTCACCACGCAATGGCGGAGGATTTGGATGTCGAAGCGATGCTGGAGGCGCCATATAAGAAGGGGGTAAGGCTTATTTCTCTTTTTCATTTTTGATACGTCTCGGTTTTGTTCCTTCGAGATCCTAACTTTTTTTTTTATCCTGTAATGTGACTGTACCGTACCTCGACGCGTGATATCCAATTACGGTGCGTACCGTCTTGGGTATGTCTCTTTTGCCGTGTTGCGTTCGAGAGAAAAAAAGAAAAAATACATACGTCCTTCCCTTCCCACATATGTACATGTAGAACAAAGTACGCCCTTGTCTCTCATACCGACTATTGATCAATACCTCCGTTTTCTGTACTTATAGATGGTACGTAACATGTACCCTCGCGCTCGTAGGATGTTCGGCAGTGAGTTCCTAGAATGCACTTGAAATACGAGGTATTAAGAAAAGCCATCACTAACATCATTTTTACTTAATTCTTTTTTCATTATTTCTCTTTTTTTTTTAATTTGTTCTTTTCTCAAAAAGATCGTAACGTTTATTATTTTACGACGTAGATAGAATTGCTACTGTCACCTATTATGATTATAGAGAGAAAAAACAAAAAAAAAAGATACACACGCATACGTACACGCAAAAAATTCTTTGCATTGACTTTTCCGGAGAGATAGAAAAGCTAATGATGGATCCGTTAGGTGCTGTTCTGCCATGTGCCATGCTATTCTCATTATCTCATTGTAACACATATATGCGGAAGAATAACTCAAATGGTTTGTATAAGCATTGAACGTACATAGAATCAATGAAAGCCATTGTTTTTCACCTATTTTCGTATTAAGGGGGCATTATTTCTATGTGTGTCTTTTGTATCGTTAGGTGGAATAATTAAAAGGTATCCATCGGTTTAAAATTTTTAGCATTTCCCCATTGGTTTTTTCTTTTCAATTCGCCATTGTGGAAGAATTGGGCACTATTGCTATCAACAACATGAAATTTGGAAGATAAACAAACGCAGGAAATATAATTTATCCATACATATAATACTTGTACTAAAGGTACATCATTTTTTATATACAAAGGCAGATAGAAAATTGTAATCAGCGATTAAGGACATTAGATATTTGTAATAGTTTTAATAATAATCGTCGTTAGCAGTTAAAATTCATTTTTTAAAATTATGCATTCAATTCCTATTTCCAACCATACATATGGAAATGAATGTCAGGTTTACTAAGATGCTTACAGTGTTCCCTTACTTCTAGAAACATTGTAATTTATTCATTATTGCAGTATTGTCTGCCTTATTTTATAAACAAAATGCATGGTAAATTGGCAAGCAGGAAATAAATAACATTTTTTTGATCATGAGAAAATGTTTTGAAGTATATTAGAATTTACTGAATATCAGTAACATACATTTAACGCCACTATCATTGTTTTATTGCAATTAATACCATGCTTCTGAGTGTACGTTTGATTTTTTTTTTATCGTCTGAAACATTTTCTCTATACAGCTATAACTGATCTTGTGTGACATAAATCTATTGGAAGCTGGCAAATGATCGTTTTGTTCCTATTTAAAGAGATAGTTAAATCTATATATTACCGTGCAAGGGTTTTGTAGGTTTAGCAGTTAGGGTTCACATCTCGTGTTACATTAAAAACGTACCGTCTTTGATGAGGGCTCTCTTTTGCAGAAGAAAAAGGATGTGTGGTTGGCCATTGGTAGTTTAAGACCAAGGCATGCTCAACCCAAGATTGCAATGCTTTCCTAAAACCCGATAAAACGATTGGTAAGTTTGAGCCAGGTGTATGCGAGGCGTCGCAACACTACGCTCGCCCCGTCTCTGTCTGTCTCTCTCTTTTTCTTCTCTGTACCCCCCCATCTCAGCCCCCCTCGAACCGATGTAATTGTATCCGGAAAAAAAGAGAAAGAGCACGAGAGTGCACCACCGTCCAGCAGCAAAATAGATCTTCGATAAACATAGTGCTCAAAGGAGAGTTGTGTCTACATGGTTGTAAAGAGAAAAGAAAATTAATTAACAAAAGACAGAACTTCATCGTTGATATATAAATTTTATTTTTGAAAATACTGTCGAAAAACTTGTACAATATGTATACGATCTGTCTTTACAAAATTTACTAACATTCTCTGATTTGCTTTTTGTCCCCTTGTTCGCGCGTCCCTGCCACATCGGCTGGCTGGCATGGCATTCAACTGTTTGCTGTTCGTAGGAGCAGGACTCCTCGTCCAAAGACAAATCTTCCAAGGAGAATGGGTCTAGCCGTAAAACGTCTGGGTATGTACACTTTAATCTATTGTAAATGTAAATTCCCATTGGATAGAGATTATTTGGTCTGAACCTTTAGCATTGTAGATTGAAACAAACACTGAATTGTATGCGAATATTTCAAAACCAGTCACTTGGTACATACATATAGCTGTTTGAAGTTATATTCTCTTTGTTATAGACCCCATACAATTAGTGTAAATGCTGGTTATTTTCATAATTCCAAAGGTTAGTCCTGAAGATGGTAAGTGTTTAGGAAGAATATCTGGACTGTGGATTCTCTGTTACAAATACGACGTCGAGTAAAAAAAAATCTTTAGGTAACTTTATGATTGCAAAAGATCAAATTACTCGCCTCTACCATTTGCTATTCAGTTTACCAGTTATCAGGCGTTATCACAATTTACCGTATTATATTTATCTCTATTTATTTGCCTGATTATATTAATCAGTCGTGCTGCACTGCGATAGATAAAAGTAGCTTGAGAAGAAAAGTTTTTATTACTAAGGGTTCGGATTAACAAAGATAAAAAATATTTAAAATAATAATGTAGTACAGAATAAGTTTAGGATTGTAGAAAAAAGATATATAAATGTCATGAATTATTTTATTATATTCGTTTATAAATGTCTTAGTCTAAATATCGCTCTCTTTTTTCTCTTTAAAGGAAGAACAAACATCGTTCTCGCTCTCGTTCTCGATCACGAGATCGCAGGGATAAAGATCGTCGTGATCGCGACAGAGACAGGGATCGTGATCGCGACAGAGACAGAGATCGCGATCGCGATCGTGGTGATCGTCGACGTAGATCAAGATCGAGAGATCGGAGAGATCGTGATAGAGAAAGAGATGGTGAAAGAGACAACAGGGATCGACGAGACAGAGATCGAGATCGAGATAGAAGACGGAAGCGATCGCTCACACCAATTACACTTCCCAGAGCGAGGCTACCTTTTGGAAAGGGTGTCAGCCCCCTTGGCATGTAAGTGTTCAGTCATTCATTACTAGATTTAAAATGGGAAACTTTGTAGTCTTCATTTCACGATGTATAGATCAATTTTTTATCGGTTGTATTTTATTTATTTTAGTAGAAATGACGAGCTAACACCAGAAGAGCGGGATGCCCGAACAGTGTTCTGTATGCAGTTAAGTCAACGCATACGTGCTCGTGATTTAGAAGAATTCTTCTCCAGCGTTGGCAAGGTTCAAGACGTTCGACTTATCACATGTAACAAAACTAGAAGATTTAAGGGTATAGCATATGTAGAATTCAAGGATCCAGAAAGCGTTACACTGGTTAGTCAATAAATAATCTTTATTCAATGTTCAATTCATTAGGAGTTTCTAAATTATTCATAACTTTTTTCCGCAGGCGCTTGGTTTATCAGGCCAGAAGCTCCTCGGTGTTCCTATAGTAGTACAACACACGCAAGCAGAAAAGAATCGTATGGGTAATTCCATGCCGAATCTAATGCCCAAAGGACAGACGGGACCTATGAGGCTATATGTTGGATCTCTTCATTTCAATATCACGGAAGATATGCTTCGTGGTATCTTCGAGCCCTTCGGCAAAATTGACAATATTCAGCTGATCATGGATCCGGAAACTGGCCGAAGCAAGGGCTACGGATTCTTGACTGTACGTATCAGAATTAATTACGAATATGTAACTTTTATTCTAAATTATATTTTATTAATTACAGTTTAGAAATGCGGACGACGCGAAGAAAGCTTTAGAGCAGCTGAATGGCTTTGAACTTGCTGGAAGGCCGATGAAAGTCGGCAATGTTACAGAACGTACAGACTTGATACAAGGTCCATCGCTTCTCGACACGGACGAATTAGATCGAAGCGGCATTGATCTTGGAGCTACGGGAAGGTACAGAAAGATATAACATTTTGATATCTCGACAAATTAAATTCCTAACTAATGTTGTAAATTCTTAGGTTACAGCTGATGTTTAAACTAGCGGAGGGAACTGGTCTCGAAATTCCTCCCGCAGCTGCGAATGCCTTGAACATGGCACCCGTTATGTCAAACCCACAACCACCTCCACAGGCAGCCCCGCCTATAGCTACACAGTGCTTTATGTTATCGAATATGTTCGACCCACAAAAGTAAGTAACTGTAAAATTTTCGTCTAATCTAAAATTGCATATCTGTAGACCTAGTGTTAGATGTTTCTTCCTTTCACTGGGGGAACGTATATGCAACATTAACGATGTTATTTAGATACTATTAAGTTTCATGCATATCGATATGAATATGCGTGTATGAATATAACATAACACTGCCATAATTTAATTTATAATTGTAATAACTATGGCCGATTAAACGTAAACATGATGGCATCTTTATTTTTCCAGCGAAACAAATCCAAACTGGGCTAAAGAAATACGCGACGATGTTATCGAAGAGTGTAACAAACACGGTGGCGTGTTGCACGTGTACGTGGACCAAGCCTCGCCTCAGGGTAACGTTTATGTAAAATGTCCATCGATAGCGACTGCGGTCGCAGCCGTAAATTCGTTACATGGCAGATGGTTTGCGGGCCGTGTTATCACAGCCGCGTACGTGCCAGTTGTAAATTATCATTCACTGTTTCCGGACGCGATGACCGCTTTGCAATTGTTAGTACCGAGCGCGCCGCGAAGGGGAATGTGATCATCGTAAACCGTGCGGTTGGGAACCGGTTATCAATGTGTAAATTCTTTATAGTATTACATTTTGTTTTTCTTACTGATGCGGGAACGTGTTTTTTTTTTTTTGTTACTTCAATGGAATTGTTCGAGATGATATTTTAAGTTATACAAGTTACTTAGATATCGATTCGCAGATGGGCAACACCACGGTGCATCTACGCAAGAGTTTCACGTGTGCATAAAAACGACTATATTTTAGTTTATCGAAGTTGACAGCGCGTATATAAAAATTATCTGTAGTAGGTCAGCCATACTCGTATAGATGTAAATCGAATTTTGGGAAGCGTTCGTACAATGTTAGTAATTCTCTGACCAATTAGTATGTGACTATACACTGTAAAGTCGTTCTCAATCACAATGTTTTATTACAATCCCAATTCGAAATTCTTCGAACAGTTATTTATTAATACGCGGGTGCGGTGATTTGTACGTGTTACCCACGTAACAGACTATACTTTAACAGACCTAGCTACGCAAAAAATAATTGAAACACTCTGTTGCCTTATTCGTTAAATATCTCATACAACAGGTAATTGTCCACTTGACAACATCTATTAATTGCAATATTACACAAGTTTCCAATAATAATTCTTGATGTTCGATCTGTTAAAGTAAAATAAATTGTAAGCGAAATCTCCAACGAAAAAATAGAAAGGGTTAATTCATCTGTAACACTCGCGCGGACATATGTTGATGATGGTCATTATAAAATTTGTTTTAAACATCGTGAATATTAAGATGCGTTCTATAAATCTGATAAGAAGAAAGAAGTAAAGAGAGGTCTGCAGGCAATAAAAATCTTTAATATGTCTACTTTAGCCAAAGTAATGGTATGACGAGCATTATTAATAATGTTTAACATTCTTGAGGGCAAAGGAATAAAGAAACATTAATGTCAAGGCACTAATTTCTCATACGTTTATTCAGTAGTACACAGATTAAATGGCCTCTTAGCCGTAGAATGATTTTCATAGCCAATTCAGTAATTAGATGCATCAAAGAACCGAAAGTTCAACTTCCCATCTATTCTGCGGACCTCTGTCGATACAAAATTGATTGTTTTAATCTGTAAAAAATTTTGTAAATTAACACAATGGTTCGTGTATGTTAATGATGCTACTACGACTTCTTGCTACTGAATATGTACACTTTGAGTAACTACAAATTAAACAAAATTAATGTGATAATATTATATGTGGATGTGAAATCCTCTTTTAGAGTTTACAAATGTAAACGCGCAAAGCAAAATATTTTCCCGACGTTTTCTTCGTTCATATACACGTGATAATTTAAAGGACTGTAGCATACATAAGGTTTTCATTTCCCATTTTAGAATAGAATACAAAGATCATTTTTTAATCGTTCGTTGTACGTATCCGACTTAGATCAACAAATGCTATTTTGAAAACATCGGAAAGTAATTTTATTGTGTACGTTTTATAAGAACTTTACAAAGTTGTAATTATTATTTAATAAATTAACAATCGAAGTTAGGGTATTTTTATATTTAGATAAATATTTAATTAATTAGAACTCCCTGGAGAAGGAACAGTGACATAAATGCAAAAACTCGATGTATTTTTTTTTATTAAGTTTAAACATTCTTTCAATAGCGTATATATTTTTACTTTGACCATTTTAAGTCGGCGCACAATGATATATGATCACTCGGGTACACTATCGATGGAAGGCCCGTGTGTTCGCTAAGTTCCTCGTTACTAGGCATCGGTATAACTTGTTCAACCTCTAAATGATCTGTTTGATAAAATATATAATCCAAACAGCCAGAGAAAGTGGCTGTGTAATTCGTAAATTCTGGAGTACCACAAGCACTAGACAAATTTAAGTCATGCTTGATAGATACATTCTTCACGTGTTCTTTAGAGCCTAGAATAATGTAAAAAAAAACATTCTTTGTAAATTAGACCTTCCTATGGAACATTGGATAGATAAAATAAAAAAAAAACGCACTAGATTTCCAATCACCGTGATCTTCCGGTATGTACTTCTCAGTAATTAATTGATAAACCGCATTTTCGGGCGCACTATTGAAATCTCCACAATATAAGATACTAACGTTACATTCTGGATACTAAAAAAAAGAATTGAAAAATTGTTATTTACTATAAAATATAAAACATTAATTTTTCACGAAACACTCAATCGATTGTTGCAAATACCTGTTCTTTAATTTTTTTCGCAAGTGCCTGTAAATATAATAGACCATAATATGCTTGCAGCAAGCGTAAATAATCTGCGTCAGGTCTAAAGTATAAGTGCGTGTTGCCAACAATTAAAATTTCTGGATTTTCTTTAGAACGTAGTACTGCCGCCTGTAATACATTAAATAATAATTATTTAAAAATTAGTAATGGTAATATAGAAGAATTATTGTATCTTTGTACCTGAATGATGGTATTCCTATTTTGGAAAGCTTCCTTTACATCACTGTTTTGAATTTTCGTCCAAATGGTGTTAAATTCATTTAAATTTGTACCTTGAGAGATAACACTGCAATCACAGGTTAATAGGTCAAACCTTTCCTGATTGTAAAATATCGCTGTACCCTCGTGCTTTGTACTTTTATGATTATATACGCTACCATAGTTTAGGATACTCAAGGATGGTGATAAATCGTTATTATAGACTTTACCATCCACTTCTTGAAGGCATATTATGTCGCTGTTGTACCCTACAGAAGTTCAGTGCTAAACATTCTTATTTTCATGATAAATATAAAGCCTTAAACATGCAGAATTTTTAAAAAATTACCTATTAATTCTTTAAGAATCAGTAGTTTTCTATAATCCATGGATAAAGCATAATGCGGACAATATGGATACAAAGTTTCCTTCGAGACAGAAGTTTCTGAATATACACTTGCTAATATATTGTATGATGTTACTCTGAAACTAAAGTTTCATTATTCTAATTTGTATCTTCTGTTGACTATGATGTGGGTACATTGCAAATTTATGAATATATTCTTATGACATATTTACCTTTTACCAGACAATTTGTGTTTAGTAAAAGCATGTCTGTTATCGAAAGGACATGGACCAGGCCCAGTGTGCACAATATCGTTCGATATAGTTTCTATTGCAGGCCCGCATTGCGTATCATTTCTTGGTATACATGATATCTTTAATTTACATCCTAAATCGGATGTGGTAGGCGTGTATAAGAAACCTTCCCCTACGTGTATCCATTTGTTCTCCTCCATTTTGTACCAATTAAAGGTAGACTTTGTTTTATCAACATGTGTTGTTTCAAACTTTGTCGGATAAGTTGGGAAGTCGATTAGTATACTCGATGGCAATTCTATTTTTTTAACGTAAGGTACATTTAGCTTGAGTACATACTCTGTATCAAAAATCAACAACTTTACATCCGAGAAATCTTCTAAAATCGACTTACATGTAAGGTTACCATCGAGCACAGTGTTATTTTTTACGAATTTGATGTTACTGTTCTTCACATTTTCCATCAGGTTCTCTAGTGAATAATTTTCATCCTTATTTCGAGTCTGTTTCTTTCGACTGATTTTTTTTATCACATAAGCGTTAATATTTTTGTCTATCCTCGATATAAAATTCTCTACACACTCGTCCACGTCTCTCTCAAAATTAAATTGTCTGTCTATGTTTAACTCGGGATCAACGTAACGAAGGTGCATCTTGAACTTCCGATTGTTCTCGCCGTGTAACAAAATAGCTTCGTTCATGTTCAATCGTAATATCGCTTGCGAATAATTTTTACAAAGAAGTTGATGTATTTTTGTAACTGGTAGATAAGCGGTTAAACACTTTACATGGAAATTACGAATAAAAAGTGGCATTTTATACTAACATTGTTTTTTGAAAGTATTATCTTTTTTCAGAAGCCGCACAACTTTGTAGAGAAACTTTGATTAGAAATACGATGAGCAGCGAGTAAATGAATTAGAAAAATATCAAAATATGTAACCAAATTGTTCCCTTACGTTCTTTACAAATAGCGTGGTGGAGAACTGCCGATACTACTATCGATGAGTATTGATGTTCGCCACTATCGATAACTATCGATATTTTATTTTATCGATTACAAGTTAAAGATTTGTCGAGACATATAGTACAATGTCAGGCAGAGTCACCTTCGCACATGAATAACAACCCCGGAAGAGTAAGGCCTTCTCGTATGGAGCCCAGGGATAGTTAATTAACTATTCAATACTAAACAAGCAATAAAACTTCCGAGTTGAAGCGTTTAGAGACAGAAATGGTTTATTTTTTACACTTTTATAGTTTGTCAGCCTGATTGGCGCTTCGATACTATCGATAAGAGTGATGGTGAAATATTGATAGTCGACATTATCGATAGTTTCCCCTGGTTGGACCACCGGCTATGGGTAATTATCGGTACTGATGAAAATACATTTATGAAAGTATTTAATATTTATTGCACACTATTAACTTACAACTTTTAATACCTATAACTATCGATAGTTTTTGGCAGTGGTGACTATCGATAGTGCCCGACCACTATTGAAGATAGCGTCGACCATTTAACGTAGTTTGCATCGGAAACAACTAAAATGTTTTTATACTAATTTAATGCTTCTCCTTTAAAAATATCTACATGAGCTGGTTCTTTGTGAATTCCCAAACGTGAGAAGTGTTGTAATATTAAAGTGGAAGGACAAGGCATTCAGAAAATCTTCTGCGACATATACATAACCCCAATTATTAATTCGGCCTGTGCTGATGTTTTCTGTTTTGTATTTTAGATTATTCACGAGACCATACCAAATTGAAGGATCTGTAAAAATTCTGGTTTTAATTGCAACAATTCTGCAATTATTAATTGTAAAATTTGTATGAATTTAAACTATGAAATGTATTGTCTGTCAATTTATAAAGATAGCTTTCAAATATTAACTCTTGCCCAGTGGATACCGTGTCCATTCGCACCCAGCTCTCTGCTGTTTGGTTAAGGTTTCTTTCATTCATTTAAAATTATGTATTTCTGCATTGCTCAGTGGATATTGCGTCCACTCCTACCCAATTTTCTTCTGTTGTTGGGTTAAGGCTTTTTTCATTCATTTAAAATTCTACATTTGTGAATAATTAATTAACCATTGTTTATTGCAGGTCTGCACAGCGAGTTGCTCCTTCGGAAGCAGTGTTCCTGGCTCCCCAAGCAGAAGCGGAGCCGCAAGCTCTAACCTGTGTCTCCTCGAACAACAGTAACGGTGTGTGATGTATCAATAATGTATCATCATGGTGCAGTAACAGCAGAATAGTGCCGTCATATTAAATTATACCTTTATTAATTATATTATTTACGCTTGTATTCGTTTTACAAATTTACATGAGTGTTAACTTTAAGATGTATTACAACTGAATTTATAAGAATAATCTATAAGTAATAGTTTTTAAGTTTAAGCATTGTAATTTTTGTAGCATATTTCAATCTATGCTACTATTATTATTGTAATTTTCATTATTACTTAACTATAAGATGTATTGTAAATTAATTTATAAGAATACTATATACGTAATAGCTTTTAAGTTTAAATATTATCATTTTTGTAGCATATTTAGATTTATGCTACTATTATTATTGTAATTCTCATTATTATTTAACTATAAGATGTATTGTAAATTAATTTATAAGAATAATATATAAGTAATAGCTTTTAAGTTTAAACATTGTCACTTTTGTAATTTGTACATCATTACAATTTTTCAATAAATCTTTGTAAAGGGAATGCAACTGGTGTCATTTTTCTAACGCCTGTCCACTCGTAATAGTTTAAGTTAGAGATAAGTGCTGGAAAACGACGTCAGATTTCGGGAATCCCTGATCGTATTAAAGTTCCCGGAATTTCGTGGAAAATAACGTTAAATTCCAAGAATTAGTGAAATGCAACATTTGGCGATTTGGAGCAAGAGGAATCCTGTAAAATTATGTTTCGAGGAATATCTTCTCGCATATTATGTTCTGATACATTTTGTCGATTTCGTGCACGAGAGATTTTGTAAAAGCAGCTCCTGGAAATGTTTTGGTTGTGACGTCATCAATCATGAACTCCGGATACCTCCTCGCATATCATGTTCTCTTAATACAAATTGGAGAATTCGAGCACTTGGGATTCCGTAAAAGCAATTCTGATAAATTCTTGGAAATGACGTCACGTTCCAGGAACTGGTGAAATGAAAGACCTCCTCGCATATCATATTCTCCTGATACATTTTGCCCAATTTCGAGCAAGAGGAATCTCGCAAAGTTCGGGCAAGAATAAAGAGGCAAAACGTTAAATCAGACTGCAAACCAGAGATGGCGCCACTTATATATATTCTTGCCAGAACTTTGCGAGATTCCTCTTGCTCGAAATTGGGCAAAATGTATCAGGAGAATATGATATGCGAGGAGGTCTTTCATTTCACCAGTTCCTGGAACGTGACGTCATTTCCAAGAATTTATCAGAACTTGCTTTTACGGAATCCCAAGTGCTCGAATTCGCCAATTTGTATTAGGAGAACATGATATGCGAGGAGGTATCCGGAGTTCATGATTGATGACGTCACAACCAAAACATTTCCAGGAGCTGCTTTTACAAAATCTCTCGTGCACGAAATCGACAAAATGTATCAGAACATAATATGCGAGAAGATATTCCTCGAAACATAATTTTACAGGATTCCTCTTGCTCCAAATCGCCAAATGTTGCATTTCACTAATTCTTGGAATTTAACGTTATTTTCCACGAAATTCCGGGAACTTTAATACGATCAGGGATTCCCGAAATCTGACGTCGTTTTCCAGCACTTATCTCTAACTTAAACTATTACGAGTGGACAGGCGTTAGAAAAATGACACCAGTTGCATTCCCTTTACAAAGATTTATTGAAAAATTGTAATGATGTACAAATTACAAAAGTGACAATGTTTAAACTTAAAAGCTATTACTTATATATTATTCTTATAAATTAATTTACAATACATCTTATAGTTAAATAATAATGAGAATTACAATAATAATAGTAGCATAAATTTAAATATGCTACAAAAATGATAATATTTAAACTTAAAAGCTATTACTTTTTGATTATTCTTATTGGTACATTTATAATATATCTTAAGGTAACTCTTATATAAATATTTCAAGCGAATATAAATGTAATTAATATAATTAATATTACTTAATACGACGACACTATGCTGCTGTTACACTACCACACTGATATATTACAGATACATCACACACAAAGGTCCCACTATTTGAGGAGGCACAACTTAGAGCTCGCTGCTCCGGTAGTGCTTGGGGGAGTCAGGACTGTCGGTGGAATAAGAAACGCTAGTGCATAAAGCTGAAACTGTCGCTCAGGGAAGCTAGAAATGCTGCTTACAGGCGTAGCTTATTGTGCAGACCTGCAATAAACAATTATTAATATATTATCCACAAATGTACAATGTTAAATGAATGAAAGAAACTTAATCAAACAGTCGAGAACTAGGTGCAAATGAACACGGTATCCGCTGGACAAAAGATAATATTTGAAAGCTACTTTTATAAATTGATGTGCAATACATTTCCTAGTTTAAATTCATACAAATTTTATAATTATTTCATACATTCATACAAATTTTACAATTATTAACTACAGAATTGTTGCACGTAAAACCAGAATTTCGATAGTTGCAATGTGGTATGGTTTCGCAAATAATCTAAAATGCAAAACGAAAAATATCAGCACTAGTCGAGTCCAGAATGAAAATTATGTGTATGTCAGAAAAAGGTTTCTAAATATACTGCCCTTCCACTTTAATATTACATCACTTTTCATGTTTGGGAATTCACAAAGAACGAGCTCATGTAGATATTTTTACAGCACAAGCACTAAATTATTATAAAAACATTTCGAATATTACCGAAGCAAAAGAATGTGTCAAATGGTCGACGCCATCTTAAATAGTGGTAAGGGTCTATCGATAGTCACCAGTATCAAAAACTATCGATACTTTATTTTCGCTATCGATAGTTACAGGTATTAAAAGTTGTAAGTTATTAGTGTGCAATAAATATTAAATACTTTCATAAATGTATTTTCATCTGTACCGATAATTACCCATAGCTGATGGTCCAACCAGGGGAAACTATCGATAGTGTCGACTATCAATATTTCACCATCACTCTTATCGATAGTATCGAAGCGCCAATCAGGCTGACAAACTATAAAAGTGTAAAAAATAAATCATTTCTGTCTTTAAATTCTTCAACTCGGAAGTTTTATTGCTTGTTTAGAATTGAATAGTTAATTAACTATCCCTAGGCTCCATACGAGGAGGCCTTACTCCTCGACAAATCTTTAACTTGTAATCGATAAAATAAACTATTATTTATTATCCACAATGTTAGTCACACTATGCTGCCATTACACTACAATACTGATGCATGCGACATCTCTCGGCAAATCTTTAACTTGTGATCGATAACACAAACTATTGATAGTTTTCGAAAGTGGCGACTATCGATAATTATCGATAGTTCTCCTCCACTATCTCTGACAGTATCTAAAATGCGATGAGGGGAGAAGGCTCCTGTTGTCATTGTTTTATATTTTATATTTTAAATTAAACATAATTTAATATGGACGGAATATGAATAATATAATAAATTAAAATATTATTCGATAGAAATGCAATTCATGCGTATTACAAGAATTTAAGAAATATGATTGATTTCGTAAACAAAAGATATTTGTCAACCTTTACAATCCCAAGATATTGACATTTTATGAATTATTCTGTTTTCATCGAATCTGTTTACCAAAGAAAATGCACTCCAAAAATGAATATCGCAGATCCATAGACGAGTACAAACCCACAGCACCAGTAAGAAGAAAAATAGGCTGCTATTGGGTTTTGGTTCTCTTGAGAATTACTGTAACGGTCATCCCCCAAACGGGATATATTCACCCTGATGAATATTTTCAATCTATCGAAGTTATATCAGGTAAATAGAAAAGTTATTACTGCTTATACAAAATTACCGATAATTCACAATATAAAACATCTATGAAAAACTTTTGTAGGGGATCATTTTGATATAGACGTTAATAAGCCATGGGAGTTCAATTCCACGTTTCCCATAAGGACAACGTTAATACCACGGATCATTGTTGGAATACCCTATTCAATCTTGAATAGGCTCTCCCAATATGCAACTTCTTATTTAGGTACATCGATGCGATCTCCTTATTTCCTTATTGTGTTTCCACGTTTCTTGGTATGCTGCTTATCCTTTGTATCGGACTATTGTCTGTACAAAATATGTTACATGTATGGACAGAATTATAAAATAAGACTAATCACATATGCCAGTTCCTATGTAATGCTCGTTTACGCAACTCATACTCTATCGAATGCCATAGAACTGGTGTTAACAGCGTTATTACTGTATTACGCATCATACTGCATGGCATATTCGGAAAAGGTACAAAAAAAATTCTGTTTATAATATGGAGCAATTTGTAACAAAAGAATATTATGGTTTCAGGTAGTCATTCAAAGCGACTATTTATCAGAGAAATATAGTAAAGCAAAAACTGGAGTGGAAAGAGTAAAATACTATAAACTAAAAGCTTCGTTGCCTCCGCATTCCTTGAATCATTGTATAAAGATCGCAACGATTACTGTAATCGGTATATTCAACAGGCCAACGTTCATCGCGTTTGCTTTTGCCCCAATATTCTTTTGGCTGCAAAGAGGCTTGGGCTCGAAAAGCGTTGGTTTTGGTGACTTTCACGTTCGAATATTCACCTTTGTCGTCTGTGGAATACCGACTGCGATCCTTTTCATTCTGGCCGATAGCTTCTACTTCGGTTATTTAACAATGGCCGAGATAGGCAATCTTGAGATCAGTATGAACAACTTTGTGGTAACGCCCCTCAATTTTCTCAGATATAATGCGAACAGTAAAAACTTGGAAGATCATGGTTTGCATCCTCGATATCTACATTTTCTAATAAATGTACCCCTTCTGTACAATGTTCTTGGAATAATCGGTCTTTGTACAGTTGCAAAAATGTTGTACAGGTAAATATTGCAATATCAATCATATATATCGTATAAATTGCGCGGAATATTTAACGAAAAATACTATTTCTTATTTGCAGCGGTTTAAAAGCGCAGTGGTTGAATCTACCACGGATGCAAAGCGTCGTTGGATTAATGACGGCGTCTTTCATCGTGCCTGTCGTCGTGCTATCGATATTCCCCCATCAAGAACCTCGATTTATAATACCAATATTATTACCTTTGGCATTTTTGTATGCACCAAATTTAAATCAAACATCGGGGGTCGACACTATCGCGCGTATCGCTAAAGATAATGAGACTGGGGACGCCTTTGCAGCGAAAAGCAAGCTTAATAAATTGCAAATATTTTGGTTTATATGCAATATCGTATTGACGTTCTTTTACGGGTTCGCTCATCAGGGTGGAGTTCTACCCTTGTCGTCTCACCTGGCCACGGAATTGAAAGCGAAACCGGACCTCACGCATATTCACCTATTTACGTCTCACATGTACTCTATACCAACGGCACTTTTGCATTTAAGAAACACCAGGAAAACGTATGTGAGCAGCGGGAATCAAAAGTATAAGCTAGTCAAAGATTTTTACATATACGAGCAAGGATCGAAACCGATCGGAGACGTATGTAACGTGATCGCTTTGAAACTAAACGAATGCGAACACAAGTACGTTACCAAAAGGGTGCCGTATCGATTGTATTACGCTCTCCCTGCTACGGCTTTGGAAGAGTTTCTTTTTATTCAGAATAGTACAAATTTATTTAATTACCATACTGTAAATAGATTTTATCCGCACGTTACCGTAGAAAAATTGCCATTCGCAAAAATTGTTAACGATATCGTATATCTAACGGATCCCGACACATTTTCTATAGAAAAATCCATGGCAATCGTGAACGATATGCTCGAGGCGTTTCAACAATTTCAATTGCTATTAATACGAATCGAGTACATAGTGGGTAACAAACATAAACCTGTGCACGCATCGTGAACGTAATTGTTTAATTGTTAAATTAATAATAACTACGTTTGTTACAGTGAACTTTTGAGATCTATACAAATTAAGATCCATAAATATGCAATTACATACAATATGGACAATTTTTTAAACATACGCCTGCTTGTAGATACATGATCAAAAAATGATACAAAACAATTTTCTAGAATTCAATTCGGTTGTTTCATATTGCTATCTACATTTTCGGTCTTGTGTACGTTACACGCAGCTCTGTTTCAACTCATTAGCCATCAGTTTATCATTAATCTACATAGAAAAATAGAATATAAAACTATCGAAATCTATCAGCTCGAATTTTGCCAGTAAATTACTAATACATTCAAGAGTCTTTCCAAATAAACTTTTTCCATTTGAAAATTGAACGTTCTATTATTGTTATTATTTGTATATGGTTATCAAGGAATTAATACTACTTCCGCCATGAGGTACACAGAAGCTGTAAAGTACTTGTTTGGAATTTTAAGTGAACAAATTATTCAGCCTAATGTAAATGGCAAGTATGAAAAGAAGATTATCTATTTCATAAATCATTTATATGTATAAATATAAAATTTTTCGATAGAACTTTCCTTCAATCAGCCCTATCATAGGTCCACGGTAGTTCCTCGTTAAATTTACTCTGGTGCACGGCATTACGCGCCGCATATAACCGCTAGAATTATCACATAAATGATAGAATCACGTTCGTAATTGAGCAGATGGAAAGACAGTTATTCATGAAAGAAATTTATTGAATCTTACCGGGTTATCTATGTATGCCTCGCACTTGTAGCACCACACCGATAAGTCAGTAAAACTTAAAACCAACGGATGATCCGTTTCATTGGCATGTGCTACACCGTGCTGATTAGTATATCGACCACAGTGAACAGTATAGCACTGCAAACAGATCCAATTCTCTGCAGTGCTTCCACATTCCATGCATGGTGAATTTACATCGATTCCCGAGGGCGGAACATCTCTGACACTGTCCAAATGCGGACAATCTCGTAATGGTATCACCGCGAACATGTCCTCAGCTACCAATGCCTTCAAAATGAGTAACAAAAATTCCAATTTACAAAGAGTGCCATGGATTATAATTAAATATTCGTAATTCAAGTATTTCGATATTAATTACTTTGGAATTTTCAGCAAGATAAGCATATAAACTTTGACTGCCACTCGAGGACTGTGCGACTACTCCATTCCCGCTGCTACCAGCCTCAGAGCTGCTACAAGTTTTGTCAGAAAGTTTTTCTTTCTCGTCCTGATCCGCGCATTCCTTTGTACACTGAGAAACTGTAATAAAAGGAAACCTTTTATCAAGATGATGTTCTTCGTATGCATATTTATATTTCCGAACATTGCAATACCTTTGTCGTCGATGGTAACATCTCCGATACTCAGCCAATATTGTTGCACCGCTTTCTCCATGCTTTCTACTAAACGATTTACATCGTCCTCCGTCACCTTTTTATTTACCGTGTCTCTCGGAGCGGAAACTTTTTTTGATTTTTTCTGTAGTTTTTTTGTTTTCGTTTCTCGCAACGATATCTTCGATTCTGATACCATAGAAGGTTCTTCTCCGTTTAAAATTGCTTCGTTTTGCCCTGTACTCTGTGCATTGGCTTTCGGGAGTACTTTTTCTTTCGGCAACGACATGTTGAACACCAAATTCTTCCAATATTGCTTCTGGGTTTTTAAAACATTATTTATGGTATTAATGGCACTTGTACATGGGACTTGGTCGTTCTCCAGCATGGGTAAAGGATCGCCGAGTAAAGACTTTGTACAAATGGCCATTGCATGTGCAATGGAATTGATATTGTATCCCCCTTCGAGACTGAGAATAACACGGCCATTAGTCAACGAAGATAACCAGTGTGTTAAATGTCCATACATTTCCGGGGTCACCAAACAACCTGAAGAAAATACAAATTTTTAGACAGCTTCTCTGGCACAGCAGGATACGTTTAAAGGGTTAAATTGTATACCTCCCAGAGGATCACCTATACACGCGTCAAAACCCGCGGAAACCAAAATTAACTCTGGATTAAACTGATAAGCGATGGGCATTACCACTTGCTGAAACGCTGCTACATATTCCGCGTCGCCCATTCCTTTCTGTAAATCGTACAAGTAAAGATTTGTTAACAGCAGCTGTTCGTTAATATTATTAAGTTGCAAGATATTTTATTCTAAGTGACCTTATTCCATGGTATGTTGACAGTGAAACCCGTGCCAGATCCAGATCCAACGCAGTTGTAATTAGCTTGTCTAGAGTTAGGGAAGAAACTTCCATTGTCGTAACGATGAACGGATATATAGAGAACTTTGGGATCTTCTTCGAAAATAGATTGAGTTCCATTACCATGATGCACATCCCAGTCAACTATCAGCACTCTGTAAACCATGTCATCTTTCTCAATAGAGTCGTAATAAATTTTAAAGGCGATCGTAATACCTTTTCAAGTGATAAAACTCTACGGCATATTTAGCTGCCACGGCGACATTGTTAAAAATACAAAATCCACATGCTGCGTCGTCTCCGGCATGATGCCCTGGCGGTCTCACAATGGCAATGCCCGATTGACTGTCCCCATTTAATACAGTATCAACTATTTGTAACAATGACCCAGTAGATACAGAAGCACTTGTCCAAGTTTCGGGATGCAAGTAAATTGATTTGTAGTTTTCTGCTTGCTTGCGTAGCTCCTTTACGTTCGAATTCAATGTATTTTTTATTTTCTCTATGTATTCCATCGAATGAACTAACAGCAATTCTTCCATTGTCGCGCTTCGCCCCTTTAATAAAAAAAGGTGAGAAATGTAAAACTTAGATTCAAAGATTTGTAATAAAGCGAAAAGGTGCATCTGCATACTTGTTGTTGGTGACACCGTTTGAGTAGATTATATTCCTGATACTTTTTATAAATTGCCTTAATACGATCTGGTTTTTCTGGGTGACTACCCTCAGATAAATCACAATGCTTTAACATTCGATCATCATAAACGATACACACCCTGTTGGGTGCTTTGGACAAATTAGTACCTAAAAACAGTTAGAAGAATACACTTTTACAATTACAGTAATTTAATTGTACCTTCTTATTATTTAATTGCGCTAAATGCTTTACTTACGATGTATCAGTGTCTTTAACTCCTTTTCTATCGTTTCAACAGTCTCTTTACTTTGAACTGGATAACAATTTCGAGTTTCGTACACTGTCGTTTTAACGTCTGGTCCTCTGCAATAAATAAGGGGCACGTTTGTACATTGAAGAGTAATACAGTTCTGCTAAGTACGATCGAATTCCATACATAAATGTAACTGCAGGTAAATGATGACTTTCTTCCTTATTATTTGTCGTATTAATACTGTATGTGTCCTGATACTGATAACACTTCCAGTACGGTTTGTGTGCATAAATCGTGTTTAGAATACTCTCGCGTATACTAAAAGTATTGCAATACAACATATTAATTTGTCTGTAGTATATATGATAATTTCCATATAATACACATTGCTGACAGTACCTTGCTGATGGAAATGAAAGGGTTTCCAACATAGGACATGGATCGCCTAATAAAGTGCGTAAAGTTAACGCTGCGCTTTCTGCTAATGATTTCAAGCAATAACCACCCTGCAACGAAAAATATATCAGTAACATATGTTAAAATATTAACATATAAAAAATACACTATTGTACCTCTAGTAGAACAGCAACTTTACCGGAGGCCAGACCCATTAAGGATGACAATAAATGCGCGTAACATGCCGGCGTTACTAACATCTCGCCCTTGATAATATAGAAGATAGAGATTATGAAATTAGTAGATCTAACTTATTGATATATATAATAATGTTAGAAATTATTATATACATCAACCTTTTCGTCTCCAAACGCGGAATCAAATCCGGCCGAAACAATGACGAGGTGTGGATTAAACTAGGATACAAAAAATTAATTATATTATTATTACCTCTGGACAGCCCAAGGCTGCATCGTAACCAGCTGACACTAATACAAGATCTGGTTGAAACTACAATAATTACATTAACTTTAAAATTTGTGTTAATATTTTAAACAACTATTTCTTTTAATTTATCAGATTCTTGTAGCATATAGCTTACCTCGTAGGCCATTGGCAATAAAACTTGTTGAAATATGGCTAAATAATCGGCGTTTGTCATACCAGTTTTATTAAGCGGCACATTAAAGTTATATCCTTCCCCTAAATCGTCTCCGACGAAATGGAAATCAGATTCCCTAAGATTTGGCCAGAATTCACCGTTCTCGTATCGGTGAATAGAAAAATAAACTACCCTGTATGTAATTTACATGTGAGACAAAAATCGGACCAGAAATTATTTGATAAAGATTACAACATGGACATTTATATACCGAGGATCATTGTAGAACATTTGCTGGGTGGCTTGTCCATGATGCACATCCCAATCGACGATTAGGATTTTGCTTGCTAAATTGTTTCTCAAAGCTCTTTCAGCAGCGATTGCAACATTATTGAAGAAGCAATATCCACAATACTCTGCCTTCATAGCATGATGTCCGGGTGGCCTGAGAGAATACATTAACAAATTAATTCATGCTTTTAATACATTACTGTTCTATTTCAATGTACCTGATGATAGCCATTCCATTTTGAATTTCTCCCTTGCATATGCTGTCGACTAAATTTATGGCTGAACCGACCGCTCGCAAAGACGATTTGTAAGTAAACTAAGGCATAAACGATATTATGTTAATACTAAGATTTCAAAATTTTAGAGAATTATAAATGTTCCCGTACAGAATTTATGTAAATTGCATCGTATCTCGATGATAGTAATTCTAAACTGTCTGCTTCTGTACAACTATCAGTGGCCTTTAATGTATCTATTTGTTTCTGACTGTGCTTCATAAGTAGTTCGTCCTCCGTGGCTTCTCTTACTGGAATAGACTTGCATCTTTCGACTAAACCCAGCTCCTTACATCTCTCTATAACTGCAATTTGTCTGGCAGGGCACTCTGGATAATTGGGATCCCAAAGGCATTTATGGTTTTCCATAAAATAATCGTATACAAGGCCAGTTTCCATTCTCTTCATATTAGATGCATCTATAGCCTTTTGATATATATCTTGTACGAAAACATTGTTTGACTTTTTCCCCTGCAGCATGCGTCGCTGTGCTGCTTCTTGCTTGGCCGCAATCAAAGCGGCAGATGGACGAACCTAATTAACCAGTATGATAAGTAAACTCGCATTCTTGTTTCTTAAGTTCTTTAACAAACATTTAAGACTTACATTGTTCGATTTTGCAGACTTTCTGGCACCTTTCTTATCTGTTGTAGACATGGCGTTCTGGATTTTTTTGCTATTCGTTTGCTTCGACTTTTCTATGGTCTTTATGAGTTCGATCTCGCTGTCTGCTAATTGTTTAGCAGCAGCAAATAAATCCTTCTGCACTGTGGAGTTAGACTGCAAAAAGCAAATGTGGGATTAACTGATAAGGAAGATATAAAAGGAAAAGCGCTATAGATCAATGCTATCGAAGATTACTTAAACGCATGAGATAAAAGAGTGACCCTTGAAAGATGAAATGATTCTAGTAAAAATAATGCTAGTTTATATGGTTTGTACTGTTTTGGAGAAGAATAGAAGACAAAAAAGAGAAGAATAATAAAATAATACATTACATGCGCGATAAAACTAAGGATTAAAGTATTCTGCAAGCCTTGCTAGAAATGAGTTGTCAAACGTAATGTACGAATGACGACAGTGTTGTTCAAGTTTTACTCGCGAATAAGGCGGAGAATTCCCTACTCTGCCACTGTGTATTTAAAGTCATCTGTTTAGAGAGCGGGACGGGGAATAAAAGCACGTGGTGGTGGATATAATCGAGTGAAAAGTCTCCCCACCTAAAGCCGCGCAGATTGACGGTACGAGAGACATAACCTTGTATAGCTATCGATACCCCCCTTCCACTTGACCGCATTGTCACGAAGGAAATCTCATTAAATCATTTCATTCGGACAATCAGAGTAATCGACACAAATGCAAATGATTTTAATGCAATTTCTTACCATTTATATTGGGATAACCTCAAAATTTCGCCACAACGATCGAAGCCTTACGACAGATATTCCTAAACACGAGACATGTTTAATGGACTTATCTCATTCTTAACGATCATATAACGTGTATCATATATGTTCGATGCTTTCATTACGAAAACACAATTGTCCCGGTTTCTTTTTCATTTTTCACTTTCAATTTTATGCACGAATCATTTCACCGAAAGAATGAACAACAAACTGCAGCAGTGCTGCCATTCATCATTTCGTAAAAAAAATAAGGTCTCGAGTCTCTACCGAACTTGTGGCCGTCAATAGTCAATAAATATTGCGGATTGAAATGTAATAAATTATGGTATGCCAACGTTACTTATTACAAATTTAGTTTGGCAACTTTTTCTTGCCTTTTAAATCAAGAGTAAAAGGAGTTCTTCATCACATCATTCATGAACAATCGTATGCATATCACACAGTCGGTCGACGTTGTGCGATGTAGGAAGAAAAACTATAAGAATCTCCTATCTTTTATTCTTTTTACGAAAGCAAAGTACTAATTTCTATTATTTCAATAAAAAATTCTGAACATACGATTTGTTGCTTACAGTGTTCGAAGTAATATTGGAATGGAACTAATCGTGTAACAGTTCTTATACAATTCACTCTCGATTTTTATACACTTTGAGTGAAGACTTTAGTTTCTATTCCAGTAAACTATCCACTACGTTACGAAAAATGATTCACCTATTAAGGAAACAAGTTTCGAGGCATTTAAAGCGGCACAGGAATGTAAATACATGGTCCTCTCTAGCGACTGCATTCAATTCCATTACCAAAGAAAAGTATGGATTTGATTTTTTAAGAAAGGAAACTGTGAGTGGTATTTATATTATTTTTAAACACCCACAATTAATTTATCATGTTAAAATTCATATGCTTACACAACTCTTAAACTTTCTACAGGGATTATTTTGTATACCCGAATTAAAAACTCCGGAGGGATTCAATATTTTAAAGGATCAAGCAATATCCCAAACAGATGCGCTTATAGCAGAATCAACTAGTAAAAACCGCAAGAGAAAGATGGTAGAAATTTTTGATGATATGTCCGATGCGTTATGTAAAGTTGCAGATTTAGCAGAGTTCATTAGAATCGCCCACCCAGACAAACAATTTATTAAAGCCGCAGAGGATAGTTGCCTGTGTGTCAGTGGTATAGTAGAGAAGTAAATTTTTCTTTAGCACTACAAAACTAACATGCTAATGTATCGTTTAAGAAACAATATATAAATTGTTCTTAAAACTTCTCTAGATTGAATACCCATCGTGAGCTATATAATGCATTAAGAAATGCTGTAGTTAATGGAGATGTTCAGAAAACATCCGTTATAGATAATCACGTTGGGACATTGTTTCTATTGGATTTCGAGCAATGCGCTATACACTTGCCAGAATCCATAAGGGAAGACGTTGTACAGTTGAACTATTACATATTACAAGTATGCAATCTCTCTGATCATACTCATATGCGTTTATATAAATTGCTATTTTATTTCTATTTTACTAAATACAGGTAGGCCAGAAGTTTATGGCTGGTGCAGGTAATATAAAGCCAGTAGATGCTAGTATCGTTCCTCCCAGTGTAAGACAATAGTAAGCAATTGTGGTTGAATGATTCTCAACAGAATACTCTATTTGGGATAGATGTGATAATCCTTTTTGCATATACTTTACAGTTTCACAGTAAAAGGGAATGAAGTACACGTGCAAGGACTTTACATAGATTCCCCTGTCTGTTTAGTCAGAGAAACGGCATATCGTGCATTTTTGTATCCTGACATAGAACAGGAGTATCTTTTGCAAGAACTTTTGAACTCGAGGCACACTTTGGCGAAATTATGCGGCTTCCCAACTTATGCTCATCGGTAGATTTAAAAATATAATTTAATAAGGCTTGCACGAATTAGCACGAAACGAACTAAAGGTAAAAATAATTTATAGTGCTGTGAAGGGAAGCACCGTTGAAACACCCGAAGTAGTATATGAATTTCTGAATATTTTAAATGATAATTTGAGACCGAAAGCGATTCAAGATTTTAACGAGATGCAGAAGATGAAGGATGCCGAATCGCCTGTGAAACAGGTTTATCCGATTTCTTTGTAAAAGTTAATTGTATAATTTCTTTCTCTCCATGTTTTAATGTTTTCGTTTATATTTGTTTAGCCAATCATGCCGTGGGACACAGCTCATTTTACGGCGAAAGCGAAGAAAAATTGGCTGGATATGTCCATTGTTGAATACGCACCATATTTTTCACTCGGCGCTTGTATGGATGGTATTAATATCCTGATACAGGCATTGTATAGTATTCGATTGGAGTATGTGCCTGTGTTATCAGGCGAAGTTTGGGCAAAGAATGTACACAAAATTGCTGTCATAGACGAAGACGAAACTGTTCTGGGTTACATATACTGCGATTTCTTTGAGAGAGAAGGGAAGCCTAATCAAGACTGCCACTTTACTATCAGAGGTGGACGACAATTAGCGGACGGATCTTATCAAGTATGATTTAATCGTTTTAAAAATATGCGCGATGTAAAATTAATTTTCATCATTTTATGAATATGGATTTCAGAATCCTATAGTGGTACTGATGCTATCATTACCATCTCCGACATGGTCCAAGCCATGCTTGCTTAGTCCTGCGTCTGTCGAAAATTTATTTCACGAAATGGGCCATGCGCTACACTCTATGCTAGGTAGAACGAAATATCAACACGTAACTGGAACTAGATGCAGTACCGATTTTGCGGAGGTTCCAAGTGTACTAATGGAATATTTTGCAAGCGATCCAAGAGTGAGTTACTGTTATAATTACAGTCATAATTATAAATCTCAATGTAATTACTCGATTTAATTTTCATCCATTAATTAACATGTATTTCTAGGTCGTATCAACGTTTGCAAAACACTATCAAACATTAGAACAAATACCGACAATGCTATTGGAAAAATTAAACGCATCGAAGAACATCTTTTGTGCCTCTGAGCTACAAAACCAAGTATGCTACAGTATGTTGGATCAAGTTTATCACAGCGGAAAATTGGAAAAGCCGTCGACTGAAATTTTGAAAGAAATACAAGGAAAATATTACGAGCTTCCCTACGTTGAAAACACGGTATATGATCTCTCCAGTTTGTAGCAATAAAATTGTTTGCTCAATTTGTATTTTAGATGTATACTTATAAACTTGAATTACCTTTCACAGGCCTGGCAATTGAGATTTTCCCATCTGGTCGGCTATGGCGCGAAGTATTACTCTTATTTAATATCTCGAGCGATTGCTTCTTGGATATGGCAAACATACTTCGAAGCAGATCCTTTCGATCGAACAGCGGGCACTCGATATAGAAATGAATGTTTGGCACATGGAGGTGGCAAGCCTCCTTCCAAATTGGTATCTGATTTCTTGAATAAGGAAGCCAATGCTAGCAATTTCGCCAAATCTTTACTCCATGAGATTGATATGAAAATGGAGCATGTACAGAAACTGCGAGGATAAAGGCTGAAACCTAGTAGTAGCTTTTTCAGGACCAAAGTTTATAAAAAAAGATTGTACAAATTACTATGTCGACCGCACTTTTAAAAATAATTTTGTAATCCAATATTTGCTCTTGTAAATAAAATGTATGTACATAATTCTATTAAACATATCGTAAGCAAAAGATAATCCGAGTCTTTTTCTTTTATTTTATTACAAGTGTGGAATCTTACCCTATTTACATTCTTGGGAAAACTACGAACGATTACACAAAAATAAGTTTTTCTTTCATGCAATACAGGCGAAACGCAGTATAAGGTAATGTATGAGAAGGATGATTTCTATAATCTAATCCCATATTAGAAATGGCGAAATGAACCCTTTGGTTTACGAAAGAATGTACTGCGCTCGAGATGATTTTAATTCATGTTAAAACTCTCCATCTGAACTCTCATTAAAAGTGGCTAATTGCGAATTTTCTTTTCTATTTAAACAAAATTCCTTCATAAGCTATTCAAAACTTGCCACTAGTATTAATAACGTACATAAATTTTTTTAATAACAATCGAATCCTGCGTTACAGAGTTCTGCTTATTTTTGTTGTTTTTTGGAAGTATTTCTTACACACTTCAGGCAATAAAATTATGCAGATACTTATATTCACAAAAAAAGCACTGGACTTGTTTACAATAATTTCTTACCTCTGTTTGTAGATTATGCTAAAAAGAGACAGTAAGGAATTCTGCGCTCGACTGTTTATCATACGTCGTATAGTTACAGCGATCTCATTTTATATTTCATTACTTTTCCTAGAAACTTTATTTTGCACAGCATTTACATGAATTATAAATTATTTCTTTAACAACCATTTGTAAAACAACCTTGTAATACAGAGTTACTAAGAGCGAAAATTGACAACAAATGAAACGCTTTCAGTTAATGTCAATTTTATAGCAAAATACCACCAAGTCGAAACTGGTTTATATCACTTCGATGTTTTATTTGTACATAAAGCAAGAGAATAGACACTTTTAACAACTTGCATTTATATAAATTACGCAAATTACGTAAAATATATGAGAAAATTAATGAAATAACTGCGGTATTATTTCATATTCACGTTTAAATAGTTACAATTTTATGTTATAATAGTGCAAATTGTAAAGCTAATGGCAGAGTATTTGGCTTTCTAGAATAATACGAAACACTTTTTGTTGCCTGTATTTTTTCTTTTATGCACCCTAAAATATCAGTATCGTACACGAAATCACATTTGATAGACATTACGATTCCGATAATACGCAGTTTATAAATAAAACAGGCACTTATTTAAAAAGTGCTTCGTATTATTATCAAGTTGAATGGAGTTTTACAATGTATTGCTTTACGGGCTTGTTAAGAGAAAATGCGATATTATTAATACAGCTATATACTTTCTTATTTATAAACTCTGTATTATAAGGTAATGTACAAAACTTTGTTATAGAAATACGTAATATTACGTTCCTAATAAGATTTCCTTAAACATTGTGGCATTCATCTTTATAATATATGCACGACTGTAATGTTTCAATGTCGTTCGTTCAGCAATGTTCCTAAAATTCTGTGAAGTATTTTTCGTGTGTCGGATATACTTAGAACATGGCCCTTCGTATCTATGTATATATATATATATATATATATATATATATATATATATATATAACTTTTGCATTTGCTTAAAATCATTTCAATGACCAGTACGTTCAACGTCCACGATATACTATGTATACGTTATACCTGATATAAATAACGCATTTCTGTTCACCCTCGGCCACCGAATTTTTCGTTTACCCTTAGAATATTCCTACTATATTATGTTCTTAAACTTTTATGCTGTGAAAAAGTGCTTCGCATAAAAAACAGTTGATATACATTTAGATGCTGTACCATGTAAGATATTTTGCATATGGTCCTTTCTTTTTTTCTTTTAGGGAAGTCCAGAAACAATACAAGAATACCAATGGTAAAGCACATGTTCGAAAGATGGATCTTAATTGCCCAGTTAATTCATTGCATGCTGTAAAAACCGAAACAATGAAGTCCACTCTGCTTTTATATATATATAATAGACTGACCACATGATGGGACAACATTGTGGCGATGTTCAGTTTTGCGTTCCTCGTATTCCTTTTTCTTCAACGTGTCACATTCACAATAGACAAACACCAAAATGAATTGGGTTTTTTTGTTAGAAAATGTAATGACCACCCAGTCTGAAATGACTTTGGCATTTGCTTCAGGTTATGCAACGTAATTGTACTCGTTTGCATTATCTTTATCTCGTTCCATATAATCCCTGTCTATGAGAGATTCGATTCGTTTTTTCAGGTCCGCAGGCTAAACAAGAATTTTCGGGATAATCATATTATTACGCATACTTTATAGAATATAACTGTGTATATGATCGTTCGTATAAGAATACATACTTTTACAGGAAACTTCAATTGATTATACAGTTCGCTAATCAGCAAATTGTGCGTGAGCGTTTTCCTCATTTTCATGATTCTAACGATAGCTGCGTCTATCTGATATTGTCTATCTTGGTAGACCCTCTCCTCCGTAGCTTTTTGTTCTTCATTCTGAAAAGGAACCACATACATTAGAATCCTTTCACTATGTATGGAAAAACATACTATACAATTGCTATGTCGTTACCGTTTCCTTCATTTGTATTTGATTTATTTTAATTCTGAACAGTTTATTCGTGAAATCTGCATTAAATACAAATCTGTCGTTATCTGCGACATCTCTTCCCCGTGGATTTTTCTGTAGAACTCTAGCTTTTCCACAAGCTAAAGATTGTAATGTTCTTCTAAGTTCACCGTCCTCTATATTCGTTGCTGCCTTTATGTCTTCCAAAGACAAATTATCGGCATCATTAAACAGAAGTAACACTAATGCTTGGAACAACGACACTTGCAGTTCTTTGTTACCCTATTCCCAAATTTAAGTAAATTGAATATATTAGTACTGTATAGATAACCAATTTTGTTTTACATTAATTGCAGAAATGTCAGTGATACCTGATTGAACCAAGCTTTCAGTACACAATGCCCCAAGGTAGGTTGCCACTGTAATTTCCTACCGCTGTGTTTTCCCAAATAAAATTTATTAAACACTTCCTGATGTTGAACCATTTCTGGTGGTAGTGTTACTTCCATTACAGGATACGTCGGCCAATAACCCATTGTAAGTATGGAAACAGTTAAATCCAAATTACTGGCGGATAATTCACTTTGCAAATTTCCTGCATACTAATTTATACAAATAGCGTTACAATGCGTATAGATAAATAATTTTGAATGAGAATTTCCAATTGCACTTTCTCGCAAATTTTACTGACCTGTTTAAAAGCGATATTAATATCTTTGCTAAGTTCCATGTCTTTGAACATACCCTCCAATTTACTCGTGAATCCGCCTCCACACTCCTGCTTTAACTTCGACAACATCGATTTCTCGGCGTCAACGGAAGCTGACTTACCAACTAACAAACGTTTAGCCAAATCTTTTTTATAAAATGCTTCGAATACATCCTTCCCGTGTATAAATCTGAACAATACCATAATTTTATCTAATAATCTTTCTAATTCTTCTTCGGTTGCTTCTTTATTGCCTGCTCTCAACTTGCAATCGACAAACTTTGCTGCGATTCCAAAAAGTTAGATTAAAAAATTCGTATGGCATACGTTATTATATTCTACGTAATATGGACATAGTAAATATTACCTATCAGCTCAGCCGGTTTGTTCGCTCGCTGATTAATAAACGCTTCGAAGGCTTCCTTTAAACTATTCGCGAATTTTTCTCTTTTATGAAAACAAGTATTAACTATATTGTCCATTTTATCCTTGAAGTCTAAGAGTTCCTGGACCATAGTCTTATCTTTTTCCGGATCTATTACTATAGTTTTACCCTTTTTCTATATACAAAGGAGAGAACGTGAATGTTTAAAATTATTAGAGCGTACTTAAGGAGATATTAAGTGTTTACAGAAGTACCTTAATATATGCGTTAAAGTTTAGGCAGAGTTCCGTAAGGCCGTTTTTTACTCGACTGTACAAATTATAAAGTAATGATAAATCATTAATTCTATTTTCATCCAACAAACCACTTAAACCTTTCTGCAAAATGCTGGTAATGTGTTCAGATAACAATTGCTTTTCCACCGTGTGTATTAACGACCACCTGTAACAAAAAGTAAATGTTAATATTACGTCGGATATACGTCGATCTGTGTAAAAATATTTCGAATGATATTCGCCTCGTCGATGCATCCAGATAATGTAGCAAACGTTCATTTTCCTCTTGAAGTCGCTTGTCCACATGGGCTAAGTACTCAGGAACATCGTGCTCGTTCATCAGTCGTTGTCCTTCAGCAGCATACAATCTTTCTGTTGCTACCAAAAACCTGCAAAAAATGAAATTAATGTAATATGCCATTTTTACACAAACTGGAAATGTATAAAGTTGTCCCATACTTCGTTTCAAAGGCATCTTGGTAGATTTGTAGATCCGATAACATTCTTAATAATGATTTAAGCAGTGTCCTGTCCACTGTATCACCTTGACGCTCTTTCTCTATAAGCATTAGCAGTCCTTCTACGGTACGTGTTTGAACTAAATTATTTAGGACAATGTACACTCTAAACAAATGTAATCCCATATCCCTGGAACAACATTGATACTTAGCAAAAAGGAATAGTAAAGAATACAGAGTTTTTTAATGAGAATAATATCATACCAAATGGACAGAATACTTGGATTTTGTAACACGTATGTTCTATCCAAATATAGAAAAATACTTCTAATCATAATCATTTGTCTGCAATGCGACTGCCAGCATTCGTTCATTTTCTTCAAGAATATATGTCTGTCCATCGATTCTGCTAAAAATTGTTCTATGTTCGCTTGCACGTGGGCTTCCGTTAATCGTGTCAGTTTCGTATACAACGTAGATGCCATTTTATGATTACACATATTTTCAACTGCTTGGTAGAGCTCTTCCAATGAATAACGAATACTCTTGCTCGTTTGTATCGCTATCACGGCTTCTTGTAACTTTTCCCATGTTTGTTCTTGATAATTTTCAGGTAGTTTTGGTTTGTCTGCGGAAAATTAATCATATGTAATATAATTTTAAGAGTGAGGTACGGAATAACTTAAACGTTGCAGTATAAAAAATAAAGTCGCAAAAGAGTAAGAGTAATACCATAAACGTTCGTATATTAGGCCTATTATTAACTAAAATAGTTTATTTGTACTTGGTCAGGATTAGTCACCAAACGTAATTAGAAGACGCAAAGATGCAAGATACGATACGGTTAGTTAATTACACAATCAAGGCAATCCGAAACTTCTGGAAACTATACAAAAAAAGATGAATAATGCGTCTCGGAGACGTTTATCAATTTTAGCTTTTCTCTCTATCAGGTTAGGTTATGTCAGTCTGAGTATTTATTAACCCCATTTTCGAACGAAAATAATACGCCTTTAACATGGATAATACGAGACGAAAATGTTTCCCAAAATTTCCGACACTGCGTTTAAAAAATCATATCGCAATTCCTGAAGGCACATTTTCAGTCAACAAATCACACCGCATGAAATTTTCGCGATTAACAGCAGCTGACTTTGAGGTTAGGTAGTCCCATGGCATTTGCTTACTTTTGAAGTTTTTGATGACGAGTTTCCTAGCCGTGCCAGGTTTCGCGCTTGCCAAACTCGGTGATATTTTGTTCTCGCCGTTTGGATTCCCAACGGTTAACGCCGAGAAGTTGGCTCTCTTCTGAGTATCGGTAGTCGTCGCTGCGGCCGTATCCGTCATGTTTTCGATCTCGTTGAGCTCTGTGACCGCAACAGCGGACAGCTTGCTGCGCTTCGCAGCACCGAAGTTTAACACCGCTGCGTGATCAGCGGCCGTCCTCTTCACCTGTGCTGTGGCCAGAACCTGAGTCCCCCCGAGCCTAGACATATGCGTGCATCACTCGGCCACCGGCCCTCAGCACACGGAAAACACGGTTTCCCCACTGAGAAATCGCTACGGAATTCTCCCTCTCCGTTTTAACGTTTAACCCGTCTGTTCGACAAAGCAGATAAACTTATTTATGTATCTCGTCTCGAACCCTACTTCCGACGAGGCTCGCGAACAATTGCTAATCTGTGCACATGCGCGATACTTCTACGGGGCGCTTTATTCGCGGCACTTAGCGCGCGCATATTTGATTATTGCCACTGTCTGCCTTTTCGTTTAATTTCCATCGAACGGGAGTAGAACATTTTTCATGGCTTAGAAATTTTATTGCATCCTGGTGTACATTCATTTTTCTCCAATAAAATATTTACAATCAGATACAGCTGCAATATGTACTTATATGTATATGTATACAGGCAGAAATATTGTACCAGAATATATTTTTCAATTACTTTCATTTATGGAAAATATTCTTATAATTTCATTTATAGCCCTCTCGTAAAATTATCTGTGTTGAAGAATGCATACAGTAGGCATTATTATATTTTCTGTGCATCGATACTATATCTTAAAATATTCGTTACCTCCTATCCACACATTTCCCTCTTTTTTTTGTTTAAATATATATATATATGAAAATTAAGATATGTGCGTGTAAAACATAAACAACTCAACTTGTACAAGCTGTTTTCATGTTTTAAATATAGAATATTTAAAAATGCACTAGTTTATCGCTTGAAATAAAAATTGTACTCCTGATAAAATCTTACGTTTGAAACACTGAATCAAATTTTCTTTAAAATTTTGGCTTTGTATTTACACTGTTTTATATCTATATGCTTCAATTATACTTTCTCATACTGGAATACCTAAACGTACAACTTCAATTAAAAAACGTACAGGGAATAACGTGCGTACTTTATAAAAAAGAATGTTGGGAGTATTAAGAAATGTATGTCTCAATATAACAAAATGGAAATAGAAAACGAGTACGTTCTATAGTAGTATCGAAGTAATATCGTGTCTTCCGTTATATACAAATATGTTGCGTCTAGTATTATACAATTAAATGACTAATCATATATCGTAGTATTATCAAGCATCCTGTGTTATTAAAATGTGTGCATTTGACTTGTTCACTTGAAGAGTTCGTCTATGAACGTACTATGATCATTTGCATCTAAACTGATGCAATATGATTCACAGCTATTTTGTTCCTTTCTACAGTCACATTTTACATTTTCTGATCAACGTACTTAATGTTAGACATTCAAAAAAGATACGTACGGTGCCAACTAAAAGCAGTGTGAATTGCTTTAAAATAGAAAATTATATACGTAAATCGTCATTATCGTTATACCAAGATTATTTCCCATTAACTACACATTGCCCTTTCGCTTACAAGAGAAAAATGAGCTACAGCGGTATCGTTCACCAGATTTTAAAATAACCAACTGAAGAAACCTTTCTTTTTCTCTTGATTAGTTGTTTTCAGAAAAATGCGATCGATATCTTTAAAAACATCTTTAGCCGACTGAGCTGCATTAACATAGTAATGCACTCCTTGTAAAGCATAATAGTCAACCAAAGGTTGAGTTTGCGTGTGATATGTTGCTAATCGTTTCTTCAATGCTTCTGCATTATCGTCGGACCTTTTAACTAATGGCTCTCCAGTAATCTATTACAAAACACAAATCATGTTTCATTTAGCAGTGGCTCTGTTCTACGTGGGAATAGAATTTAATCGAAATATTCCTTACATCATCTTTCATAGGCTCTTTGGGAGGTGCAAATTCTTCGTGGTATGATCTACCACTTGCTGGATGTATCAAACGACCTGTGATTCTCTTTATTAACAAATTGTCGTCAATTCCAAACTCTATCACAGCGTCCAACTTGGCTTGTCTTTTCTTCAACATTTCATCAAGCTATTTAAATAAGAAATTTATGAAAAGTATAATCTGTATTATGTACTCAATGTAGTTGAATTAATTACAAACAGAACACCTCTCGGAACTACCCTACTTTCTCTTTCTCAATGTCATCTCAAGGTCACTGGTAATCTTTGCAAGTTAATGAAAAACAAATCAATAATTCTCAATGATACTATCGCCAAACTAATTTGATAAGACAATCCAATTTTAAGCTTACTTTCTCCGCTTGTGGGACACTTCTTGGAAAACCATCCAATAGGAAACCGCGTTTACATTCAGGCTTGTTTAGATTATGATCAATCATATTAACTACGAGATCATCGCTGACCAATTTACCCTCGTCCATTACTTTCTTTATTTCTTTCCCAATACTAGACCCAGAACTAATCTCTGCCCTTAGCATGTCACCTGTGGATAGATGACACACACAGTATCGTTCTTTTAATAGTGGCGCCTAAAATGCGGTAAACATTCGATTAAACAGTGTTTATGCGAGTCTTTCAAAGAAGTTGGAACTCGATTTTTTTTAAGACGAATGAAAGTTACCTGTGTCCCTTTCCCGCTACCAGGTGGTCCTAATAAAACCGCATTTATTCCTCTACGTGGAACTTCTTTCGGTAGGTGTTGAGCCTCGTTTGGTACTGTTTCTGTACGCGGAGCCATTTTTTCCGTTATTAATTTCTTTTCGGAAAAACTTGCGTTAAGATATCTATGTAAAAAGACTTATGTCAAGGTCCACTATCAAGAGTACATATCACTGTTACGAATAAAAAGACTAGCAAGCACCATCAATTCCCTCCCAAATCTTCCGAAAGAATGAAGCAAAATGTTACGTGGTGGTTGTGTGCATAGGTGTGTACACTTGCCTCATCTATCGTTCTCTATTTAAATTAATATCGAATCGAATCGTATCGCTTGCGATAGTAAATTTGAATTTGAATTTCGAACTTTACTGAGAACAGAACAATTGTTATTTAATTATCAATTATCTACTTGTTATTTTCTTATACTTATTTGTACAATAAAGTTAGAATCGCAAACGGGTTTAAGCAGAAACCTGTTTTTAGAATTCATATGTATTTCTTTCTTATTACACTGCTTTGACAAATATATGTGAAAAACGCATTGAACAAAATACAATATTAAGTACACTTCTTTTAACATACCTCAAAAACTTGAATTATCCTTTAAATACTAATGACTCATGTTTGATAACTTAAGCGTGATCATATTATAACAATGTCCATTATTATTGTTATGCTCAACTTAATTAGAATCAAAATCAAATTCTATCTGAACAAAATACTGCTATCTAAAACTTCAGTTCCCTTGAAAAATGTTTTATGTTTCTTTCTCAATGCTTAATTACATTGCACATAGAAGAACATTCGACATTCGTATTATTCTTTGCGTGCAAAAATAAATTATATTAAATTTACTTTAAAGGAACAATAAAAGGAACCTTTTTTAATCCATTTTACATTTCACAAAATGAACTATTTTCCTGCAAAACCTTTCTGTCTATGATTCCTAAAAGGAAGCATCATAAGATTGTTTCATCTGCATTAAAAATTATTATGTCTGTGATACATTCATATTGGAACTATTCCATAATAATGGGCGTGCAATTATTGTCTATATTAATTTAATATCGTCCACAAAAGGTTCTAAAAACCTGCGAATCTCTCTTTTTTTCTCCATTGGAAAATGTATCTCAACAATAGTATGAATAAATCGTAAAATATCTTGTTATTAAATTTATCTTTATAATAAAAGAATAACCGACCAGGTTTTTCCTCTTTAAATTGTATCTGCAAATGTATCACTGTGTTGAAATTTTATTATAACCCAATATTGCTCTAGCTGAATACACATACTTTGCTATAGCTTTTGCCAAAAACAGAAGTTGTAACTATTTAATATTAGGACGGCGTAAAAAGTGATTCAACGTATATGTAATAATTTTCCGAAGATTGAAAATCATTAAATAAAAGTTAATATAATAAACTCAGTCGTGAAAATTCGCAATGACGAATAAATAACATTTTTCTCTGTCTTGCTTTACCAAAGAAAAGTATACTATTTTCTTTGGTCCAAAATTAACATTTTCTACTAATACAAACGTTGATAACGTATCCATCAATCTTGTCTTCAAAATCATGCATACATCATATTTATTACTACATTCAAGATTAATTATTATAACATGAATACCCTTCGCTAATATCCGCAGTACTAAAATAAATTATTTGTACTCAATATGTATATCTTTATAATCACAATAGAATTTCGTTATATATAAATAACATGTAAATTATTCTTAAATAATATAATTTACGTGATGAAATGTATCCTCTACCTTCAATTACAAAATGAACGTAATTATTGCACATTTACCTTTAAAGCAAAACGGTAATATTTAACAATTTCTTAAATTAGTTCTACGTCCATATAAATTTTCAGTACAAATTACATTATTCTGCACAATTCGTTATTATTATTATGTATTTAAGAAATTGGTGAATGGTTAGTCCTGCTAAAATTGGAATTGCTTTTGCTGAAACATTATCTTCTACGATTTATTACAGCGTTATATATTGCATAATATTTGGTGTTATTCTTGTATGCTCTACAAAAACTTGTGTATACGTCATTTAACATTTTGCATTTCTCCATTCTGCTTTTTTAATGAAATATGATAAGTAAGTTACTTATTATATACTAAAAATAGCACTAATATCAAGCTGTTTGGTCACAAAGCTTATTAACAATATATCATTTATTCTATCTACACTGGTATACTAACAAAGTTGTTTTGCTAATTTTTTTATCATTTATTTACAGATACACTAAATAAATCATTGTATACTCGATTTCTAATGATTTGCAAATATTATGACTACCCCTTTCGATAATAAATACAGTTTAATTTAACTTGTACTGTATTCGTTTGTAGAAATCAATAAATATAATAAATATAATAAATAAAAAATACTTCATAAATATAACACAGATTTGATTTCCTCTGCAACTTTACACAAGTTTCCACTGCGTAAAAAATGTCACAAGCATTTGGCTAATTGATTCTAAGAAGTAAGAATATTCTCTAGAAACTATTATATAAATTTCGAAATATTTGCACGTATGTATGTAAGTATAATACATTTCTTTGCGAGTACGAACAAGCCTTGTAAACTGTAATTTCAATGAACTCGATATGGAAGTATTAACTGAATGATTGTTGTGATTGCATTTCATTTGAATCTTTTCCCTCCTGCCTTTAATAACATAGACAATGACCGAAAAAATCTGTATAATCTGCGACAATTGCATTCTATGTAAAATGTAAATATGCAAATATGTGCGTGCACGATTCTTCTTCTATCGAAATCCGTTTTATAGAATTCTACAAATATTATTCCTCTTGTAAGAATAAATCTAGTTAACATTATAGTCGTGTTATAGTAAATGCAAATTCTATTTGCTTGCGTAAAGCACTTTCCTCAACAATTTTTCATAATACACTTTATGCAGTAGAAAAATTCTTGCACTTCATAATTTCTCGTTTCTTTCCCACGGGCCAAATAAGTGATATTAACACTTCATGCTCATTTCACATTGCACATCAATTTCAAAAATTGTGTGCAACTGGCAATTATTCAGAGATTAATCGCAACGATCGAAAAGCACGTATTGCTATATCATAACGTAGTTTACAACAAATTTCATATTTGTAGTATATATATGTATATGCCTTATGCAAAACTTCAAGTTTTTCTCATACTCTTTCATATTACAAAACCTTCCAAAGATGATTGTTAATAGTACCTACGCTTTAACGAGTGATACTCTTTTTAATTACGTGTAAAGCTAACACACTAGAAAAGTCTAGTGTGTTAGACGCCTGTTTCATATGGTCTCTTGACTGTTGACCGACTGCGAACTGCGCGAGGTCTTTCGGTTCATCGGTTCTAAGTACGCGGCTGGCGCCCATCCCTCTATTCCGCTGCCTATTAATTTTACAAACCACCAACCGGCACAACCGACTTTAAGTAGTTCTAAATTATCCCCCTCGCGCATTGTAACTTCCGACTGTCCAACGGCACAATAATCAGCTAACGCTACGTATCGTCCGCCCTAAATGGATGTGAAATTTACAGTGTATTAAGTTACAGACTACTCGATGATTATATTCAACGAGGCACTTACAGGAGCTGGACCAGGATTTTCACTGAAGGCATCCTCGTCATCGGTATTACTATTTTCTGAACTCCACGCGACATCGTCCTCGGTCGACTGTGAGATATCTGTAATGTGTGATATAACGCTGCTGCCGTCGACCGAAAGAGTTCTCAAAGATCCAGAAACACTGCTCTGTGCTTCCCATGAGATCGTTTGTCGCAACGGTCTACAAATATTTTGCACAAAGCTGTTACTGTCACCGGAGCTTTCGCTCTGCTGCCCGAATAATCCTGCATACTTGTGATTCGTTTTTCCAAGAGCAGAATCTTGTTTCCCTTTAAGCTCGGCCAATTGTGACATTAAAACGCCTTTAATTTGTCGCACCCAAGACTGTTTAATGTCTATGGTGGGTGCTTGTATCGTATGGACTTCTGCTCGACCCTGCAGCCAAATTTCGAAACGTCTCGCGTCGCCTTTTACCGATTCTGTCAGTCCAATTTGCGACATCTAATAAAATACGATAAATTAATGTGTTAACTCAAATGTGTCGTAAATAAGATTAGAAGAAAAATGAGAAAATCGTTGTCTTTTGTCACCTTTAAATATCTTTTAAAATGGTATGTAGCTTTATTGTGAGCTTGCGGCTTACTATGCTTACAAAATATAAGGGCTTTCTCGTATAAGAATATATGGCGCTGAGATGGTTTTAACCTGAGCAGTCGTTCCCGTTTACTGCTACTCCACACGCTGAAAGAGCCTTGCAACAGTAGTTCACCTTGTGCATTTAAATCGCCCTGAAAATTTTTTGCTCGTGATATCGTTGAACACAATTAGACAAAAACTAGAATCAGGTCTTTACAGTTATTAACTTACACCAAACCCGGTAATTGCAGTCTGATGCATACTATCGTTAACACATTTCAATACAATAAGCATACAATCCAATGCCTCTTGCAGCTCGGTACAGCACGATGGTTCGTCGCTGTATTTTAACAGATCTTTCAGCAACAACTGGTATTTCGTTATTCGCTGAACAGGCTTCAATAGATACGCAGCAAGAGGTAATTTGTGGCCAAGTCTTTGCTGGCACGCTGCGAGAAACTGTGGTTCGTTCTGTATCTGTTCTCGCAATCTCTCCGATCTGGGAATATTTTGACAATAATAACTGTACAATCTAAAGAACACCTCGCGCTGAAAGTGAACGTGTTTCATATTAAAAACTTAAAAAAATAGCATCGATGATTATCGGAAATAAAAAGAGATCGGTATTCACTTACCCTTTGTACAAAACACAACGCAACAAGTTCAGTGTTTGAGATACAATTTTCTAAATCTCTTAAAAATGTTTCTCCGTGAAAAATGTAAATATCTTCTAAATTACCAAATAAAATATCACCTTTGCCCATCAATGCTGCTGGCACTAAATGGGCCATCGCCTCGTTTGTTAATTCCATTTTGTACCCTTTAATTATCGATCCTAATTCAGCGACGTAAATTCGTTCAGTTTCAACGAGTTCCGCTAAAACATGTCCGCGTTTCAAGCGTAAAGCTTCCACATCCTTGGATTCGCTCTCGGGCGATGAAGATTCCCCTTCTATAGGACTCATCTCCATCTGAAAATATGTAACCAATTAAATTGACAAATAATTAAATTAAATAATAAGTTACCTTTGGCATGGTGTTAGCCTTTTTAAGAACCCGTCCAGGTTTTACAATCTGAGGCAGTGATTGTAATGTTTTGACAGGCTCAGGTGTTACGGTTTGGACCGGTCTCGTTGGTTTAATTAATTGTTGTTTCAGTGTCATTATTCTTTTATCACACATCAAAGACACATCTTCTATTCTTTGTAAAACCTAGTGCAAAGAAATACATTTTATGGAATAAGTAAAGTAATCGAAAGTAAGTTATTTACAGAAAGTACATACTTGAGTTATGAGTGCTTTAGTTTCAGGCATTATAGAATCTTGAAAAATGCATTTGGGGTGATGGAATTCTTCAGCCGCCTCTATTAATTCTTGCAACTCTTGAAGCGCTTGGTCGGGTGGTGTTGTGTTGTTTTGTGATGCAAGTAATTCGATTCCACGTGTACACCATGCGTTCGCCTATTATTACGCATTTACGTAGAAATAGATGCAATTATATTACCCCATATTTTCTGATAAATTGAAATATAAATAATAATTACCTTATCTATACGTTCCATGAGTTCTCTACATTTGGTTAGCATGTGTAATCGCCTTTCCAGTCTCTGACTTAAAATGGTACAAACTCTTTGCAATTCCACGCACTTAGGTTCTACAACATCTGTAGGGCATTGATGCCTTCCAGATAGTAGCTGTTGACCAGCGGATATCACTTCCTCTGCTCGTTCTATATCTCCCTATAAATTTATGCAATTTTTATTCATGTTTAGCAGCTATCGGGACGACATTAATAAGAAGAACTACGGACAGTCATCGAAGAACGTTTTCATCAGTTCTCATCGTTTTATCTAAAAAAGTATTTTAAAAAAAAGTCTCTAGCTTACGTGCAGTGCAAAGTGAGAAATAACAATGATATTCATTCTCAAAGTCCATCATGCCAGTGTAAGGCATGAATTAAATCCCTATTTATACATCCTTTTTATTTTCGATGAATAATGTCTAAATACAGAATACGTGTACGCATATAATAATCGTTCAACGAAGGAGAACAAGTTTCGATAGAGATTTAATTCACAAACCCACAAAGAAATTGCTAAAATAACAATTTTTTTCTGTTGTATCTTAAAATATATAATTGAAAAATCCAAGTACTAAATTATTATCATCGTATATTTAAAGATGTAAATCTATCGACAAAATATATGTATCTTGTTGAGTGGATTGCTTACCAACACCCAAATCCACATGGTATGCAACAAATAGGACTATCGACAAAATGAGGAAAGCGGTGCAAAATAACATTTGTGCATGATGTGCATTATATATGTATATATGTGATTGCTTAAAAAAGTATCCAAACCAGAATTTACATTCAAATTAGATATTTCACCTAACGATATATTAATTTGCGGTATGTGTTACAGTATCAATATATTCGTAACAAAACTTTCTAATACTGGTTTGAATATTATACCTTGCTGCCTTAAGTGCATTGTGAACATACTCATATTGAAAACGATTACTGTTATGTCGCTCGTATTTTGTTTTATCATGTAATTTCAATACGAAATTTAATGTGAAAATATCTTAGACATTGACTAATTATATGTTATTATCCCAGGTTTATAAATATATCTATTTAGGCAGGGTTTTTTGTTGCTTTGCAACATAGTTTGAAGCATTTGCGTTCGAGAATAGAAAGTAATAAGCGTGAATGAATAAAACAGAGGTACATACTCTACATATTCTTTGAAACGCTGATGTGTCGCATAGCAGCTGTTCAACTCTTGCTTGAGTTTCTCCCACTTCCGTCATTTCTTCTATGGTTTTTAAATGTTGGTCCAATGTTGCTTGTAATTCTCTAAAATCAGCCTCGAATTGCCTCAACGCTAAGTAATGTCTCAAACGAGAACTATGATGCGACCAGAACAAATCGAAAGTGCGCTCTGTTTCTTCCAATTGGACAAGTAATCTAAATACAAGCGAGAATTTTTAATATTATTCTAAGTATGAGAATTTATGCCCTATCAAATTAAATTAATACCTTTCTATTGCCGCAACATTTCCCAGTCTATCAGCTGTTCCTTTGCCGGTCAATTGCCTTACACTGTCCAACAGTGCTTCGCCGTGTCTCGCAGCGCTAAGAATTTCTTCCTTCAGTTCATTATATTCGACTTGCTGTTGGGACAGTAAAGTTGTAGTTGCAACAGTGTTATTCGGAAATTCAATTTCGGCTAAACGCCGCGTAAAAGAATCTAATGCGAGGGACACGTCTTGAGTCATTGATGAAAACTTTTCTAAGCTCTGAAAAAGAAGAGTCACAATTTTAATTCGATGATGATTATCAGCACAAATGTATGCTAGTTCTAATCTTCTGCTTACAATTCTGTTCTGTATCCAAGTGTGATGACAGTACGGCAATGTTCCACCTAGTTGTTCGGTTAACTGATCTTTATCTATAAATTCGTGAAGCTCAGTGATATTTGCCAAAAATATTACACGAAATTTAAAGTCTTCCCTGAACAATTTGTTCGACACTTCTGAAATAGCTTTCTGTAAAAATCCAGCTGGACGTAGAACATATGCCACATGAACCAAACCGGGGAAGAAACCCTGAAGTATGAAGTAAATAAATAAATTTTGTTTTGTATATTTTTATAGTATTTGATAGTACTTACAGAGATTTTCAATAGCACAGTTTTCACAGAATTCCACTTATCGCTTCTTCTGTCTATTATTAAGTGGAATCCAAGATCAGCTTCTTGTAATCTAAAAATTAACAGGGAATTTCGTAAATAACTTTTTTCTAAAGTGTATAGATTTTAATAACAGTGCAGAAACTGAAATCTTACGTTGGCACTGAGGTAAGATAGAGCATGAGACGTTGGTAATCCAAGTCTGATAAAGCATGGAAGTTACCATTATCGGGGAAAGTAATAATAGGACATCCTTCTCGAGTTTTTCCTCCTATAAATGTACAAAGAGAGCATGTTATTGAAAGTTTATGGGGCCGTAGAAAAATAGGACTTTTAGTTCAATTAAATTAATTTCTTCTCACCTGCTATGATCGCATACTGTGATTGAAGAAGGTCTGCAACATCCTGGATCGCCAAGTCCCCATTTTCGATCTCACCAGTCATACTCTCTACATCCTCTACAAAAATGAAAAATCAATGAAAATTTTAAAACGTGAATACACGCAATACTACGTACGTAATATTAAATGTTAGAACTCAGAATATTTATCTATGCACCACATATTGTATTCATATTATTGTAACACGATTATTATTTATATCTTTCAATAGTATTGTCACACATTGTCATACATAATTATACGTAAGTAAGAAGTTTAGTACAATAAAATTATACAGGAAATTTATGAGTAAACTTTATATTTTTCTTCCAGTATAAGTTAACTGGCATAACAACTGTGTAGCAATATTTACAGAAAGTATTTTAACAAACCTATGAGCAAATCGTGTTGATAATTACTTATGCAATATTTATGATATATCAGTCTAAGAGCTGAGAGTGCACTTGTATGACCTTGCTCACTCCGACTAACTGAAACAGTTTTCTGTTGTACCCACAATATTTCAACTGTAACTGTAAAGCAAGGGGCTCTCAAACCTCAACATTGCAGGTATTTTTATAAAAATAAATATCTTATTAAAGCACGAATCACACAGTGATGCTCTGTGTATCAATGAAAATAGTATTAGAAAACAGGAATGATGAAACAAATTTTATTTTAATGCTTTGGACACATGGTGTAAAAATTGAATCTATTGTAATATAATGTATATGACATGTTAATACACTTTGAAAGTAATTTGAGAAGCACTGCAGCACAGGTGTTTTAGTCCCATAATTTATGTTTGGGATTCAACTGTGACGGGCCATAATTGGAATTTCTTCACCCCAGCACTACCCTCAAGAGTCTCACAGAATTAAGATGTAGTGTTAAAAGGCAAACCGCTTGCAACTTGAAAAATAATACAAATTATTTATTGTTTGCAATGCTTGTTATACATCTCTACTTTTTACAAATTGTAAATATCAATCTAATACAATCACATAAAATTCTTATTTCAATTTGTATATATATACACAACTTATAACGATTATAAATAATAACTGAGCCTTAAAACATTCTCTACTTGTGCAAAATCCATTCTCTCTTAAATAATACTTGTCTTCTCTTTTAACAGAGTTAGATAATACGATGGATATTATAAAATATTTCACAATTGATGAACAAAGGTTTATAAACCAATATAAAAATATTCATATACTATTTTATGAACACTCAATGTATGTCAACTATACTGTATTTTTTTAATTATAGAATATATGTATGGAGAAAACATTGGTATTGTGTATAAGCTATACTTTATTTCCTTACGAAATGTAATACTTAAAGTACTATTTAAATATATATTTTGGGCATTCTTTTATATATACTATTTCCGTGACTATACTGAACTATTAAATACAAGCAACTATATTTTATCCGAGTTAAACAGGCAGTGCCGCTTTATTGACTAGAAACCCACTTGTAGTTATCTGGTAGCTCATACCGTCTTGTAATTTGCTAGCTGGTGTTAAAAAATAAGTTTCGCTTTGTCCCGTTTCGCTAGCAATGAATAAAGGTAATAAGGCACCACCCTCGGCTATTAAATCTGCTGACACAGACGATTTTTCGTCGGTCGCATCTTTTTTCTCCGACTCAGCTTTATTGCTTCCCTGACTCTGCATGCTTTGATTCCTGATCATAAACTCTAGTTTAGCAAATTTTACTTGCGGAAATTGCACTTTCATGAATCTCCTGAACGTCGAGTAACCCAGTATCTTTATATCGGGAGACTTTTCTCTACAATACTGTATATACGAATCGTATACTACTTTACGAGTAATATCCGATGGAAAATGTAATTGAGCGTTTTTCGCAACTTTTGTTTTTTGTTTCGCTTCTTGCAGCTCGATGAAATTTTTTAAGAATTCCGTGGCATTTTTGTATATATCCAAAGAGAATGTATTGTGCGGTATTTTTCCATGATTGCCGTGAACTCTTGGAGTGACACCATGGGTCATCAAATGTTTCCTAATTCTTTTTATTTGATAATGCGTACAATTTTCTAAATATAAAAAAGCATCCAAACAAACTCTTCTACCCTGATACACGTACTGTGCTCGTAATCTACGTCTTTCTGTATGTCTTGCAGTTTCATATGGATTTGTTAAACAAGCCATAGTAACACCCATTAAATACATGTCATGCTCAGCCTTTGTCAACTCCGCGATATTCAGTCTGTGTCGATACACAGTTTCAGGATTTAAACCTTTAAAGCATTGATCATCCTGACATTCGCATCCTCTCTTAAATCTTTCTAATACTTGAGCCGGACTATTTTCTAATTTTGAAGGTTCATAACTCGATTCCCCTTCGCTTTTAAGTTTCTTTGTCTTAATTTTAGTTGTGTTCTTCTTTGGTTTGGACGTAGCTGCTATTTCATCTGCATGTGATTCCTGAAACGCGAAAGACTTTTATACTCTAATGCAAAAGGATATTAACAGAAGAATTAAAAGAATATTAAGTAATTGGTATTTACAAATACGAGTCTTATAAGTCTGTTTCACCTAAGTACAAATAAATTGTCACTTACGTTTTCTGTGGTTTGTGCATATGTCAACTTATCATCGATCATACATTGACAATTAGATACTTGTGCCTTGTCATTGGTACTGCATAAAGTATTTGGCGACGTTATGTCCTCCTCCATTTTAATCTCAATTTCTTCACACAAATTAGTATCCATAATCCACTGAATATTATGCACAGATGTGCCTTTTAACACTCTATGCGTTCTGCTAAACAGCAATGGTTTAATAACAACGGAATGCGAACAAAAACAAATTAAAACAGAAGCTGAACCTAAGTGCTATTTGTTAATCGTGAAACAGTTTGAACGAGAAGATTCTAAACAAATGATCAGCTGATTACAAGTATCACGTATGACTTATGAAATTTGTTTAAATAAAAAGTATCTTGAAATTAATAACGTACTGTGATAAATAAAGCTTTATTGGGCACTGTAAATTAAGAAGAGAAAAAAACAGGAACTTATTCCTGTGATTTTTATTTAAAATAATATACTCGACATCGAAATGGTTGAGAATCGCTATTCACAACAATGGCTCTCCAACTTGGGTCTCTACTATGCTATGTGGCAAGTGAAATTTTACTTACCTTAACTTGACTTTGTGATTATTTTCGCAAAATCTGTTACTATTTGTCTTAAAAAATACCACATTTGTAACTGTATACACTGTTGCGATAACAAATTTCTTGTAAATCTCGATAATACCGGCTGATACTCTTTAAAACACCACGTTCAATGATATGGCGAATGTGTAGTTCCCAATTTCACATGGAGGGGGTAGCATAACCAGTCCCGTATAAATGGAACGGTCTCCACGTTACATTCGTATAGATTGTAAAAATTAAACTAAATTATTTTAAGTAATGGAAAATTTGTTTAAATAATTAAAAAATTCTTTTTCCATAAAAGGATATGTGTTACTGTATGAATTAAACAGTGTCACACGATGCGTGCGAAGGAATTTCGCTCGCCACAAATGATCATGACGAATTATTAATTATAGAATAATTACTGTTATCATTAATGTTAATTTTAGAAATTTATAATTACCGTGTCGACCATTAACAACATCCATTATTAGCGTGTAAACAGATTGAGAAGTCCCGTAAATCAATAATCTTATTATATTTCAGACAAAATCCATAAAAGGGAGCTATTTATACACACTTACATCGTTCGCAAGTTAATTTTGTCGCAGCGTACATTCACACGTGCTAAATTAATTCAGAAAGTAAATCAAACCTGCGCATTTCGTGGAGCAATGTTGATGACAGGGACAATTGCAGCTGTGCACAGACTTTCGTCGAAGGATCATCTTGTTCTTTATACCACACCAGTCAATATTTTTACCTCGCAAGATATAGAACGCGGTATTATTATCAGTAACACTTCGCGAAACAATTTGCTCTATCACGACGACAAGCCTATTCCATTTAATAGCAACTAGTCGCTCTAATTTTGTCCCGTGTGTTGCTTTTATGGAATTTCATGGTGTTTAGACGTTCGGAACATTGCAGCCGGTATTTCTATCCCTATGCACCACTCCGCGCAAAAAATTGACCGGTGATTTAATCATTCGCAAGCGTTCTGTACGTTGACTCGAGATGTTTCAAGATTATGACAGACGATGATGCACTGATTCAGTGTCTTTTTCTTTTAACGAGACTATCGAATGCATTTTATAACCCCGCAATTTTTAGGGCTCAACCCGTAGACAACTACCAAACGGGCGACGACCTCTGCCGTAACTTAACTGAGATACAGCACGACGCCATAATGCGGTGGAGGTAAAGTCAAGACGAAACAACCAATCAGAGAAAACCCGAATTCCAAAGGGGGGTAACTGCACGTGCCATGCAGCGTGTCACTGTCAAATACACTACGATTTAAGACAAAATGAATATAATTTTAAATATGCTATTTCTAATGACAGTCGATTAAAAAATGTGTTCGAGCAGACAAGGTTCATATGTCGTTTCTTTCGACTGACGCGCTCGTATTTCGAAGAATAATTAATATACATACAAAGATATACGCTTAGTCCCCTCATTATACGATTTAATCAGTAAAGGTGATATGCAAAACATTTGCTGTTGGAATATATTGCAATTTTCCACTTGCGTCATGATGCATAAGTATACATATAATCGCTAATCATTTTGCTTTAGAATGGTTTAGCATAAAAGAATAATATTTTGATATGTGTTTATATCATTAAAGTACAATAAAATTCTAAAAAATAAACACAATATAATAATACCGCCTGTTATTTTATAAAAATCATAGAAGGGAAGCTGTATGCTGTGTACAGAGTGTATGTATTCAAACTATCAACACAGCAGAGTGCTGCATCGGAATGTGCAAGAAACGCCCGAAAAATCAATGGACAATAAAGAAAGTTAAGCGAGGATCCGTAAGACATAAAAAACAGTAGGAAAGTGGTACAAAAATGCAGCGAAATTTAAGCATGATAAAACGATAGATCGTAGTAATGTTGCAAGCGAAAACTCACCAGCCTCCAAGATCTCAAGATCCAGGTTTCCACTCCGGCTATGACTGATGCTACTGCTGCAAGCATTGTAACTGGACCTGTGAGATTCCTCCATAGCGCGGGAGGCACTTCGTTTAAACTGTTCCAAAAAACTGTCTATTTGATTTTCGATACTGGTCGGCGAACTGGCCATCTTTTTGCGCGCCACTCCTCTGCGAACGTCAACGTGCTGCTGGAGGTGAGGACGAAAATTGATCTCATGGGTGTGTAGAGTTTTTCGGTGGTGACCACAATGGACTCGGTGAAAAGGGGTTAGCTACATTTTACGGTGACAAACGGGGTACACCAGGATTCGAAGGTTTATAGCGCACTGGCGAGGGAATCGCTATAATTTCATCCACTGCCGTACCTTCTCCCGCTACACGGTGCATGTTTATTCGTCGCTGAGGAACATTCGGAACTGAAACGACGCATCGCCTACTGCAGTGATTTGGCGGAAGGTGTCGCGGCAGATGTCGCGGAGAGCTGTAAAATTCGCGCGCGCATGGATTATTCGATGCTGGTTTTATTGCTCCGGTTCGTTGCATATTCGAGTTAAACGTTAAGGTAAGTAATTAACAGATTGCTCTTTTTATACTACATTTCTATATACAGTAGTGCTCGATTAAAATCAACCGCCGGATCTCGAGCTTGGATGATGAAGAAAATCAACCCCTGGATCCTGAACGAGGTTGATGATGAAAAGCTACCATTGGATCAATGATCCATTTAAATAATATTTTTAGCTGTACAGACTTGTAATGTAATTATGCTTTTCTTGGGTAAGTGCATCAAAAAGATAACAGTTTATACATCTCGCAACAAACAAATTTTGTTACTACACGAAATCTATTGTACATTTTGTTCATGGTAGCAGCTGCAGTAACTTCAGTGGATAAAACAGAGCAACTTGTAAAATATATGGAGGGGATCGAGCTGCGGCATGGAAGGAGGATCGCAAATGGTCACTCGTGTTGTAGCGCTGATGAGGTGCGTACGACTTTTTGTCAGTTGTATGGGAACCGGCAAGTGTTGAGTGTGGAAAATCGGTCCGTTGAAAAAGAAAGAAAATTTCTTTGCAACCATGGGTGGTAAGTCTGCATTACTATAATTCCACATTTTTTTTTCTTTCGCGCATCTCGCTAGAAGGTTACGTTCATTAAGAGTTCGCTCGGGGTGTGATAACATTCGCCGGTAACCGGTCTTGACCCAATGACCTTCATAAGAATTACATATCTTCCATAGACAACGAGGAATAACCTCTTAGATCGTAAAAACTTGCATGTTTTTATTCACCCGCGACTGTGTGATTAAAATCTTTAAAAAATATTCCCTTACAATATCTTCCCGACGTTACCAATCATGTTTCTCTCATTTTTATTTATTTCGCCGAGAGGCGGTGTAATTCGCGCTCGCCTCTATGGCGAGACCCTTGTGCGCATGCGTGGAAGTTTTCTGCTTTTTGATATAAAACTTGGCGCGGATTTAATATTCTATACTTGAAGAATTGCGCATAATTATTTCTTCTCGATCAAACACGTTTCACTCATTGATAAAGTAAAGCAATTGTGCAATTCTACTCTTGTAACCGTAATCGGACGGCCATATTCAAAGTTCGAACGCGACACGCCTTTTAGAATGAAAAGTATGATATAAAAAAGTCAACGGCAATACGTTTTTTAATACAGTTATAAAATAGTGAATGTATTCTGGTTGGATTCAAACAATTTGCATTTCTTTTCTTTTTAATTATGCGCAAGATTCCTCCCGTATAAAATAAGATAACTGTCGACGGTGTATCCCTACGGTTTATTCTTAGCCGTCTGGGGGAGAAATTGCGGCTGATTGCCAAACCTCCTGTATCTTTTAATATTTATTTTGATCCCGGTAAAATTGCTACGACTCCGCAAAAATATTACCACCTATATTATTTATACATCTATATCTAATACTTATTCAGTAGATACGCACAGAGATACTATTTTACTATCCCCATTTCACTGTAAATATTTATTTTCAGTTTCACTTACCCTTGATTGGCATTACCTAATTGAAGATTTCCGTAATCGGGAATTACTTCACATTATTACGACGATGATATTAATACGCTTATTGATCGACGTGCCTCAATGATGTAACTACAGCCTGTGATATGTACTCTTGAGGAATCTTCATTCACGAGAAATAAGAAAGAAAAGAAAATTTGACACTGACCGAGTAACTCTGCGGGTTACTTTGCTCTTATTTTTCTCGTCAAACTTATCTGTACCCGCGAGAAACATTCGATACATGTTATCATATGATTCTTTTTTAGTTACTTGGGGAAAAAAGATGATATTACCATATTGGTGGACGAGTATTGGATTCTAAGTAAAAAGCACATGGGCACAGTTGATACATTCACGTTGAACGGAAGAGCTTGAATCGTTTTAAGTTCATTGTACCGCGATAGGCACGAAATAGCTGGACACTATTTTTATATAGCTTCAATCTTGACCTTCATCTGGTCTGGACTCGGAATTCTAGTTTGCAGTGGTCGTCTAAACGCGTTGTGCGAATCGCACTACAACTCTTCTTCATAGAATGAATGCCTAATTAAATGTGAAAGTTCTTGTCCGTCTTTCTTTGCTTCAATTCTGCGTCTGGCGCGCTTAGAATGGTCGTGAAACAGGTATAATTGTGACTGATCTTCGGCCAATCCGCGTTCCTGAACTTGGCTGCCCAAGGGGGTAGCGCCGAGGGGATCTTTGGCAGCTACAGATTTAGACTATGAAATGTCTGGAACAACTGTAACCAAAGTAGTACGTCCCAAGCTTTCTTCCTCCGGTCTATATTCTCAACTGATTCGGCCTTTGCAATTTCTTAGGGAATCTTATGGTTCTACTTATAACTCTGATATCGCAGGAGGAAATTGAATTTCTATTATTCGATTAATTGTACAATGCGCTTCGTGTTCAGATCGTCAAACTTAATCGGGGAATGATCTTGCTAATATCAAATGATAAATAGCAGCAACAATAAAAGGTACTCGCAGGCGAGCACGCGCTAGAGAAAGTGTCGATTCCCATACAGTCGTGTGCGCTTGAGAATGATCGTATAAGGAAATCTAGTCAGACCTGAGAGACAAGTGCTTGACCTAAGGCAAGGGATATGAATGCATTTTGTACAAACGCGAGGCTGGACTGCTATTATAAGCCGGTCGGCTTGTATAAATATAAACCTGTGTGGCACAACGACGCCGGCACTCTGCCTCCTCGGGTTTCGTCTGCGTATTACAATATGCGAGACGCCCAGCACCGCGTTTCTCATAGCCAAGATAAATGTTTTATACTTTTTTAATCCACACCTTGCGAAAATGTTAGCGCGCCAGGGAAAGATGAAGGAACGGCGTAGGGGTATCTTTGGCAAAATTTTGAGGTCCATTCTATTTACTCTTCCGTTGGTCGAGCAACTTGCATTCGCGTTGAACTAAATGAAATAAAATGGAATGTACGATCGTCGTAATTTTGGAGCATTCTTCTTTGAGAAAGATGGAGCAATGTTTCTGTTGAGGATCGCGCATTTATTTTTGGTCGCTTGATAGAATATCACGCATTTAACATGCTCGGTGCTTTTAAGTTATCGTGTACGTAGACGTATATGATACTTAGAGCGATTAAAGAATTTCGGTCAGGAATTATGTTATCTAATAGCATTGAGTACTTTGATTTTTATTTAGACCTTAAAGATGAATTTACCTTATTCGGTCTAATTGCTTTGGGTTCTCTTTGGCCTGGAAGGCGTGTGCATAATCATATGCATACGAGAAATTCCGGTGAAGGTACCAAGATTCGTTGCGATCCAACGCGCGTTATGTTTCGGAGAACACCGGTAGCAGAAATCCGAGCTTTTCTCCTGCATCTATTCTCTATTCCGACACCCCCGTCCTTCTTTCTACGCCCAAGGCTCGCCATGTGCAGTTCCTCTGCATTCGTGTTGCATTTAATTCGACCAACATCTTTGATCGCGAATCGACATCGTAAAAACTCATCGAAAGTGGATTTAACAAGTTTGTTCTACATGTCGATCTCTTGTGGAACCACTTGATAGATTACGAACCATTGAAATCGTTCGGATAACGATCTGTAAGCTTTTCTGTATAACTTTCCTAGTCGAAAGTATGATCTTTACTTATTGCCGTTCACGGCAAGCAAATGAGCTTCAAGAATGAAATGCCGTTGATAGTTTGCGACGATTGCGCGCGATATCACGTTCCGATCACACTCTGAACTTCTATCGGCACTATAAAATTTCGTCAGGCATCGAACGTATCGATAAACTCGTCTACTGATAACAACGAGGACCAGTTTCTTCGTATATCTGTTCGATTCTGTAATTGTACACGAGTGTTAAACATGCCAATTAATATTTTCTCTACATCGTACGAAAGATGTTTGAAATAGTATTCGCCTGCGAATTATACGATACGATCGATTCAGATTAGGAGGCTTAATTAATAAGAACCCGCTAGTTATCAATCGTACAGTCTCCAATTTGTCCAGCGGTATCGTACGAATGTCTCGTTCCTTCATGATTATAACGATAATCTCTCGTGAAATGCACCTAACGCAAGAAACCTAATATCTCGTTCAATGTCGATCCGTGTATAACGCAAGCCATTTCAGAAACGTGAACGGTATATTTTCAAGGCTCGCGACTCCGCGGAATATTTCTAGATTTCTTATGAGTATGATATAACTACGCATCCCGTGAAACACGTGTTGCGTAGTAAAGTTTGAAATAAGAATCGGCCGAATTTCCCCCGGAAATGCCGTTCGCCATCGCGTCGTGAATGGCTACTTCCGGAGAACGATTGCGGATGCGTATCTTTCATTCTCATTAATGGAATGGATCCAGTGATTTACGTTAAAGCCATACTCGATTTATCTAACACATTTTCCGACCAACGTTCTGTTAATAATTAAGCGAAATTTATGTATCGGATAATTAGAAACATTTATATCTAAAATTTCGAGCAGGGGCTAGTTGAGAAGCTGATAACCAATTATCGTATATAGGAGCATAGTAAATCATTCCGTTCCTCGCTCGGGCATATGTATTTCAATTTCTTTTTATTTTCTGATTACATTCTATCTGACGAAGTAAGCAAGTAGCGCAAAGATAAGTGGGCTAAAGATAGAATTCGTATCCAGGAAAATTGGAGCCAAATTTCTCGTGATCATGGTGGCTGGTTTGGTTGGGGGCGAACACTGGCGATGGCATTTGCGAAATAGAAATAGAAAATGGTTATAAATAAAGCGTCAACGTTGTACATCCTTCTTATTGCTAAGGAACAAGTTGAACACATTTAGATTCGCGTGCTCGGATCAAACAGAACTACCAGCACGTGCGCCCCTTCTTCTATTTTCGTCGTTTTGAAAAACGACAAAAGTAGACGCGGCTGCGCATTTTCTGAACTTCTAGAATTAACTTCGAGAAGCGTATTCTAAAAAGTGCAACACGCTTATGAAAAATATACAAGGGGGTAAAAGACTTTGTTAATCGCTTCCGGGGCAATTCGTACGTGCGCTATCCTGATTCCACCGCTATCTGTATTACATTTGTAATTGTAATAATTGTACGATAGAGTTATATCGTCATTAATAGCAAGCGATTCTTCTGCTAGACAAACATTAGATTTGTCTCTTTATAGTTTTACGTAACCGTTAGAAACGATAAGCGACGAAGCAAAGTCAATGGCACTTCGCAGAGTTCAGGGTGTTATCTTTTAGCGAGCTACTTATATACAGAAGAGAAATGCATTCCTTCTTACAGTCTATTGATGATGTAATATCGAAAACAATTCAAGAATCAATATTTCAACGTCTGGGGGTGATTAATTTCACACACGACAATTTATGGCTTATCAGTTTATATGCATAACGCGCTACTGGCGAAACCAATGTTATCAATCGAGAATTTATACGCGTGCAAACTCTGCAATTTATATGTCGCGAATGCATTAAAATATCTACTCCAATTTCCTTTCAATTATGTTTGTTCATTGTTTTAATTGTAATTTTTAGGATACGCCTGGGTTACACTGGCCACCAACGATGCCTATTCCTTGGGGGCCCTGGTTTTAGCACACTCTCTGCGCCGAGTTGGTACCAAGTATGAATTAGCCATTCTGATTACTCCTGGAGTAACACAGACCATGAGGTAAATTATTCACGAGTGATTCCAATCATCATTATTACTTTGTTACTGAAATTTACACTTTCACTTGTATTTAGGGAAAAGCTGTCGGCAGTCTTTTCTACAGTGACGGAAGTGAATGTGCTCGATTCGAAAGACGAAGCTAATTTGGCATTGTTAGCTAGACCAGAATTGGGTATTACGTTTACCAAGCTGCACTGTTGGAGACTGACCCAATACGAGAAATGTGTCTTTCTCGATGCAGACACGCTTGTAAGTGTTCCAGAGGATGAATTTTAAACAATATACAGCTAGAATAATCCTGTAATTTCTATCTGCGCAATTTCGTATTAGGTCGTGAGAAATTGCGACGAGCTATTCGAAAGAGAAGAACTATCCGCCGCTCCTGACGTGGGCTGGCCCGATTGCTTCAATTCCGGTGTATTCGTATACAAACCATCCCAGCAAACGTTCGCCTCTATTACCGCGTTTGCAGCTGCAAAAGGTTCATTCGATGGCGGTGATCAAGGTTTATTGAACATGTACTTCAGTGACTGGGCCAAAAAAGATATTTCTAAACATTTACCGTTTATATACAATATGTGCTCTACCGCTGCATACTCTTATCTTCCTGCATTCAAACAGTAAGGGAGCATGTTTACTATATCGTAATCCTTTTATACGGAAGATAATGTGACCATACATAGATATTGTTGTTTGTTAGGTTTGGGGAAGATGTTAGAATAATACATTTCATCGGTATCACGAAACCATGGCTACAGTATTTTGACACTCTAACTGGTATCGTTCAGCCGCCAATGGAGTCTGCACACTTGCAACCATTGTTACAATTATGGTGGAACATCTTTTGCGAAAAAGTGCATCCTCAGTTGTCACCCGTTATGGTGAGTTTACCTCATTCTTTTAATTAATCTACCGAGCCAGCAAGAAGCAATTTTTAAATTACAATTTACACAATACCATGCAAGATTACGAGCACTTGTTTTCCTTTCTTACGTTTTTTCTTCTTTATCGTGTTTGCGATTTTAATATATTTGAGTCGCTAATATTAGCGGAACAGGTAAGATTTAGGTAGTAGCTTCTTCTTACTATCCTTAGAGTATCACATCGTTTATAGTTGTAAAAATTTGTTAAATACGTTTAGATATTAGAAGTACCAGCGCGTAACATTACACGCGGCGAACATGCTTGATGAAAACGTAGCTACAATTGTACATATTGCAAATAACAAAATCACTATACATAAAAATTAGCATTTCTTGGTCAAAGGTACTTGAATTCCTTTTTATATGAAGCGTTTCTCATGCATGCAGCTGTTTGAAATAATTTACAGTAGGTATTTTGCCTTTGACTTAGGAATTATTAAATTACAATAAGACTTCTTTATATAAATAAATTATAATTTACTATTATTGATTGAGAGTGGCATTTTTCCGTGTGGTTTATCTTTGGTTGAATTTAAAATACATTTAAGATTTTTCTTTGGTAGTTGATTTGTTAATGCGAATATTAATAGCCGAATTAATATAGGACGTGTATATAGAAATTTAAAAGAATATTTTTTGTTTATAATATTTTCTTTGTGGTTCAGTGTCCATTTTTTTGCGCGTTACACATGGTAAGCTGTATGATTTTATTTTACATACACTTACCTTGCTAAAAAATTCTTGACCGCAACATAAAATTTAATTCGATTAATATCAATAGAGGAAAAATGGACACTGCAAAATTAGTTTTCTACTAACCAACTGAATGTGCATTTTTCTGTTTTGGCATGATGCTTGCATAGGCTACCAGCACATTGGCACCAATTTGGCACAAATTTACTCCTATGCCTTTTCAGTCCCGGATTCCTAGAGCTCCCACTTACACAGACGTGCAAAACAAAACGCAAAATGACATTTTTCTGGAACCGCCAGATTTCTCCGAGTTTCGAGACCCGTGGGAAAATTATTCTGTGCAAAATGACCCAGTGATCTATAAAAAAGAGGACAATGAAACTCACCAGTATTATTCTACAGTTAATAATTCTGTTCACCAAACTCATTACGAATCACCGCCGGAACCGCACAGAGACTTCTATCATACACAACAATACAGTGAACATAATTCCGCTTCGCATAATCAACATTATCATAATCAAGGACAATCTAATCAGTTCGTTAATCAGAACGAGCAGCAACATTCGTGTTTCCATTCTGGGGATTCGAACGTTCAGTCTAATCATTGGCAGAATCAACATAGTGTAGAAAATTGCATACCTGTGCATAGTGTAGAAAGCTATCATTCCAATGAATCTCAGCATCAACATGTTGAGTATCGATACGTTCCTCAGAACTCTTGTCACGATAATAGGACATCAGTATCAGAGGAAACGAAACACTCTCAACAGATTGATTATCATCAGCATTCCTCGCGCGGGAGTAACGAGTCGCAGTCGGTAGAGATAAAGCAAGTTCAACATAACGAACCTTATGTTGATCGCCAGTGTAATCATCATTATCAGGTGTACAATAATGTAAATAACGAACAGGTTCCTCAACATTACGAGCAGAAGGATGAACCGCTTCATTTCAATTCGCAAACTGACTTTAGACGCGATGAACACAAATCGTTAGACGCGAAGGTCTATCATGATCAAGGTATGAAAAGTAGCATAGTTTATCAAAATGATCTTTCAATTCAACAAAATACCGAACAAGATAGAACTGTAACAATTAAAGACGTACGTACGGACACACTGATATCTACTAGCCCTTATCCTGATTCCAAACCTTGTACAGATACCCACAATGTAGCACAGCAATCTGACCCGCAAATAGGGGATGATCTAAATAGTTCAAATGTAAGTAATTGTTCCCACATATACATACATATCTTTTTTAGATTTAAAGATAAATATATCCTCTTGTTATTTTTGTTTAAGTATCATTTATGCTTATTAAGTTTTCAACATATTGCTTATGCAATTGTACTGTAAATACATTGCTTGTACTTTCAGTAGTGTTTGGGACATTACTTGCAGTTATAACATAGTTACTTTCGTCTACAACTTTTTTTTTTTTTAGTTAAATGTTTTTAACAATCCTGATTAATGCTATTTTTCTTTTATATTCTTCATTCCTATCGGATTATCCTAAAATTTTTCCAATTAATGAAACATTAATATTTGTCTTCGAAATTATTTAAGGAAAGATCTGTTACACCCGTGTGATTTTGCAACACAAATCTTTTCGCATTATTATGCTACTAATTTCTTCTTGACTTGGTTGTATTATTTTTATTCTTCACGTTTGCGGTACATTCTCTTATGTGTAGTGTACATGTATTATGTACGGTAATTTATTAAAAACTAATCTTCAGGCATGTATCCTGTTATGAGTCTCTACCTACTAGCATTTCTTACATTTTTTGTGTTACACATATTTAAAGAGGAGTACATCTTTGATGATTCCACAGGGTGGTCTTGCTGGTGCATTGGCTCAATTGACTTTGGGTGAAGCCAGGAGCGCCGAACAAATCGCGTTAGAGGAACATATGCGGAAACAGAGTTGGGAACAGGGTCATATCGACTATATGGGACGTGATAGTTTTGATAATATTTGGAAAAAGATTTGTGAAACCCTTGCACTCGCGCCTTCGCGATTGCCATCGCCGCCTAAAGTAATGAATTTTGATTTATATATGTATAATACATATAATCGGGATAGAGACCTGTATGAACACGTTTATAATTCTATTTGCAGGAAATACAAGAGGCCGAGGAAATTAAATCTGAAAAGACTGAAGAATCTATTGTGTCTTCTGAAGCTGTTGTACAATCTACTGATTCTATAGATGAGGTGGATAAAGGGACTGGTACGTATTTATACTTGTATGCATTACTTTTACAGTATTATCTTTTATCTACATTTTTTTTTAACAAAGAAAGTTGTGTAATATCGATAATATCAGGGAAAAAATTAAATTTTTATATAACAAATCTTTTTATCATGTTGCAATTACAATTACACTGTATATCTAATGTAAAGAGAATACGAAACTTATTGATTTGAACTAATTAAAAATTTCAGCAATAATAAGAATCGTCTATAAAGTTGAGAATTGAAGTGCTCATAGTGCAAAGCCATTAACTCTTTTTATAAAACGCTTTGCGATTTTATTTCCCCCCTTTTTTTTTAATACAGCATGTGGCATTCAAACTTATATTTCGAGTTTTAAAGATTTCTATTATAGATAACTTAATTGAAACAGAATTGAACTGTACACAATATTATATACTGGAAAAGATTTGATTTACTTTAAAAACAAGTGAAAAGACACATGTTTTATATACAGTTGATCAAGTTTAAGTGTTTGAAACAGGAACGGAGGACAGCAACTAACAGATCCTGGCGCCATAGCATTGCTACGTCTTGTAATGTCGTTTTGCTTTAATGGGGTAAATATTTTGCGAACTCGCATCACCATCGAATCGCGATTTTTAAGTAAATTAAAAAGAAGTTTGTTGAACATAACTAAAACGGCACACATGGTACACGTTGAAACTTGCATTACCACGAATCATTCTGCAACGACTCATATAATTTATACAGTGTTCTAATATTATAGATATATAGCTACTATCTCTTTCATTTATTGAATGTTCACATTTGAAGTAAGTTAATTCTGCTTTAAAATCATTCAATGGTAGTCTTAAACACTTTTCACGTAATTTATAAAATAACTGTAATCATTTTTCGATAGTTTATTAGATGTAGCCTTGTCTTCAAAGTAATTTTAACATTTGTGGAGCTTGCTTATATTCGTCTAAAAGCAGAAGCATTTTATGTATTCATCGCTTATTTGATACAAACATAATATTGCATGCTACATCGACTGGCAATCACCATGCATGATATTCTGCATAACTTCACTAATATTGCTTTTATACCGTACTAATAATGTGCTAAGTGCATGCTTTATGTGCTTTATAATAATCAGGAATGTTTAGATTGAATTTAATTTAATGGTACTTAAGTAAGAGCACTTGCGTAATAACAGTCTCAGTCACAATCATTCTACCCTTTATGTTAGAATTCCAATTACTTTTTCTTATGTAAAATTAATGCTGTATAATATTACTATGCATAGTAATCATACACTATCAATTTTATTCGCACCAAGAAAGTTAATCTCATTTTAATCATACATTTACTGTAATAAAATGAAATTTGGACGTTAGAGCTATTAGGCAAGAAATGCATTGCTTTGCATTTCTATCAACTATCGTATTTACGTATGCATAATATAATTATTTTTCCCTATTTAGCTGAGGCAACAAGCAGTCGCACCGAAGAACAATATCTAGTTAACAATGTTCCTATAACAAACGTACCTAAATTATTAGAGAAGAACGAAGAAGTTGTTGAAGCCGCTCCTCCGGTAACAGAAAGTAAAGATACCGTCACCCAGGAACTTTTAACGGAATCGAGAAACGAAACAACACTGGACACACCCGTGGATTCTTCTTGCACAAACATGTCAACATCTCACGAAGAAGTCGCAGAACTTAGTTCGGGTTCATTATCGAAAGAAACCGCACAGCAGGTAACTGTGCCTACAGAATCATCTGACACGGTTGAACCTCGTTTGGTTGAAGAACTAGAAGTAATAGCGCTAACGGAAGAAGTTAAAAACGATACGATTGGTGTAGAAGCTCTGGAAATTATCGTAGATATCCAAGAAACACCGCTGCCAGATATTACGAATGAAAAACACGCGAAAGAATTGTCAACTGCTTCTGAAGTTCTAACAGTCAGCCCAGTCCCAATACAAGTCGCGGAGTCTGTACTTCAAGTAGAACCTAAAGAATCTGTGTCGGACTCTCAGATAGTGTCAGAAGAAGTTCTTTCTTCCACAATAACGCCCGTCCACTTTACAGAGACAGAGAATAAAGTACATATAAATGGTTCGACAACGTCAACTAGTATCGGTAATGGCGATAAATTAAGTGAGCCACCTACGAAATCGATAGAAGCTTTACAAACTTCGTTGCCTGTAGAACAACCTGAACCACCTCAGCCAACGATATCACAGACAACGGTACCGAAAAACGAAGAGCCCGAAGCTTGTCTAAGGGAGCCTGTGATATCAACAAGTGACACCACGTCGGAATGCGAAAGAACCGAGGCATCACCAACAACCGAAACCCCGGTTAGGCCTACAAGAGTGGAGGAACTGAGCGCATCCTCGGCGGAAGTTTCGGATGCTACCCAGCAAGATAAAATTGAAGAGAAAACATTAAAGAAGACGGCAAAAAAATTTACAGAGAAGCCGGCATCGGAGGGAGAGCCCACAGAAGCAAAAGATGGTGATAGTACAGAGAAGAAAGTAACGAAAAAGGTAGTGAAAAAGATCGTAAAGAAAGCAAAAACAAAATCAGAGGAAGGACCGGATGATGGTGCGGAGGACGGTAATTCTGCTGTTAAACAAAAAAAGACTGTAAAAGTTGTGAAAAAAGGTACAAAATCTGCGCAAACTTCTACCAGTGAATCAACTATTCCTGAGAGCTCATCATCCAGTACTTCCGATGCACCAGTTCCGCCTAAGAGAAAACCAAAAGCCACAGCTGCAAAAACGGTTGCTAAAAAAGCAGATATGGAGCAATAATTGCACTACAGAAGCCGACAATAATAATCGAAATACTCTATACGAAAGCCCCGAAATTCTAAGTTATGCAAAGAAGAACAAGAAAAGAGATTAATAGGTGATACTTGCTAGTCTTTTCTAATGTTTTTTATACTTTTAGTATATCTCAAACTGTATCACCCGTAGGTTTGATTGTGTTTGAATACTTCGAAATTTGTTAGATAACATAATTGCCTCTGTGTAATGTTTCGCTTCGTAATTTATGCAAATTTTGTTACGTCAGGTTTTTTTCTATGTTATATCCCCCAGTGTACGTGTTTACATATATATTGAAATGAAACTAATCCTGGTTAGATATAATATTACATGTAATTATTACAATATTTTAATATTTACCTCAACTAATTCTTTACTCGTTTATTTAGCTTCCTGTTTATTTAGTAACACATATATAAGTAGCTGTGATTGATTAACTTTAAAATATAATGTATACATATATTGTTTTAACAGAAATGCAAAACAATATTCTTTACATTTCATGGAATTATTCATTAAGATACGTTACAAAAGTATAATTATACATTTCTATATTTATATGTATCAATTTATACCTTTGTATACTTTATACATACGTATGCACCTATATAGTATGCAACCATACTATCATCACGGAGATTTTAATTTAACAATCTTTGTTTTAATACAATTATTGAGATCAGAATATGCATAGCATTATTTATGGCCCATTTTAGCGAATACGCCATTTTAATATGTACAAGAGATTTAATAATTTTACTGTATTTATTTAACGTTTGCGATTATAAATAAATATTTGCTCCCAGCATTAAAATTATACCAGTTCCTTCTTATTACGACACCTAACGCATAATGATATTTATAGAAAAGAATATCAAAATATCTTGTTTATTTATGTGTTTATCATTTATCGAATGTTAGCTGTAATTATTGATTCTTATTGTTAGACTATGCATAAGAAGTATTTATGCGTTATCTTTAAACCCTCTTTGGAAGGAAATTTTCTCAATCAGTTTATTTTATATACAATTATCGACATCGGTAAAGTTCAAAAGTCAAATAGTTTCAAGATTTCCATAAATTACGGCCGTTGTGCATTAATATTTTATGCACACGCAATGCATAATATTAATTCGGGGTGATGGTTAGGGTTTCCCCTACTGCTAGATAACCCACGCGACACGCGCAAGCTTGCGCTGCAAGTACAGTATGCGAGTCCTATACGGTAGTCCCTACATAGTCTTATGCAGCGCGGCCGACCGTGCGGTTTTCTATGAGTGACAAGTATAACGGTTTCCGAATTAAGAAAAACACCGAATAATGATTCACTATAACTGAAGTGAATCGAAAATCGGTGTAATGATCAAAGATATGGCTGACGATGAGGCCATACAGGCCACTAATGACGATGCAAGTGAGTGTAAAAGATACGCGGTGCAGCTTGGTTACTGGTCCGATCCATTTATCAACTTTTTCGTAAAACAAACCGGACGGAAAGCACCGGAGATCAATCGTGGTTACTATGCGAGGGTTAAAGGGATCGAGGTGTTCGTTGACAAGTTTCTCAAGGTACGCGCCAGTCAGTTTTCTGACAAATATTCATTGTTGCATCTTGAAAATTGGCATAACCTAGAACATGATAGAAACAATCCGGGATACAGCTGATTTGAGTAGCAAAGGATGTGCAATGTCGGAAACCTTGACCTGGCCGAGGCCCTGTCCTAATTTCCGAAGTCCCCGTTTTACGATGGAACAATAAAATAGATTAATCTTATCGCAGACAACGAACATTTTTATACAAAAGTAACAATCAATTGAGAATTTGTTTTTTACTTTTGAATGATTTTTTAAATTTTCGTTAAAAAATAAAATATGATTTTGCTTTTAACTTCGGAATTGGAATTAACAGGATTTCTCAAAAATTGTTTATACAATTATCTCTTAATTGTTCGTCGTAAAATATGAATGAATAAATAAAAAAAAAGATAAATTCGTTTACTCGTTATGAATATACGATATTAATTTTAAAAAATATAGTTATCCGGTGGAAAGGGCCAAATAATAAACTTGGGAGCTGGATTTGATACACTGTACTGGAGACTCAAAGAAGCAGGGAAAAGTCCAACAAATTTTATAGAACTTGATTTTCCTAGCATTACTGCTAGAAAATGTTATCACATAAAGAAACACAAGCAATTGATAGATATGTTAAATACAGAAGGTAGAGTATTGAGTCATCGTTTATCTTGAGTTCTGTGCAAACAGTTTGAAATTAATTGCAGTTAATCTGTTGCTTTTTGCAGATGGAGAAATTAGGTTTTCAACAACAGATCTACACGCTGCCAATTATCATTTGGTTGGAATAGATCTGCGGCACATATCTGAACTTACGAATAAATTAAGCCAGGCAGAAGTTAATTTTAATCTCCCAACCATGTTCCTTACGGAATGCGTTCTAGTGTATATAGACACTAATGCAGCGTCTGCATTATTAAAATGGCTCGCCGGAAAGTTTCCAAATAGTATTTTTGTTAACTATGAGCAAGTGAACATGAAGGATAAATTTGGTCAAGTTATGTTGTCTAATCTACGTAGTCGTGGGTGCTTATTAGCGGGTGTAGAAGATTGTGAATCTTTGGAAACTCAACAAAGACGGTAAATGCATATCTTTTTGGCATCTCCCCGTATTATGGAAAATGATGTACTTATAATTTAAAAGAGTATAATTTGAAATTATGTACATTGCAGCTTTACGATAAACAGTTGGGAAGGCTCCAATGCATGGACAATGGTGGAGGTTTATGATTCACTGCCTCAAGATGACCGTAGTCGAATCGAACATATAGAAATGTTGGATGAGCGAGAGCTTTTGGTTCAGTTGTTGCAACATTATTGCATCTCTGTCGCTTGGAATGGGCAAACACTTAAAAATCTGTCTATAGCACAGGGTTAGCTTTCCTAACTCTTCTATGTTACTCCAGGTAGTAATACTGTGTTATTAAAAAAAAAAAAAAAACTATAGCCTTGTAAGTACATAATGCGAAAACTAATGATGCAAAATCATTGTTCATCGATTAGGTGAATAATTTTCTAAAGCTAAACTTTAGCATACATGAAACTGATAAATTGGTTCATGGTTGTGTTATTCTCTCCGTTATGTAGATATTTATTTCATGTATTTTTTTGAACTGTGTTTCCATTTTGATGGTATTGTGAAAGAGAAATTGCAAAATTATATTAAAAATGTTGATTTAATGTTTATGAACATCCGATTATATTATTTTCAATATAATGTTTTGTTCTGTTTCTATTGTAATTATTCTTGTGTGCTATAAGTGTTGTGACTGTCACATTAAAATTATATAAATGATGGTTTAAAGTCCTCTCATATTTTTTAGACGACTAAATATAAGAGGTAGCATTCGAAGGAGTGTATACCAAATTTTCATTTGTACGAGATTGGTTTACTTTTTTATGAACGTCATATACTTCCTGCAAGAACTGATCTTTTAACTAGAGGCTCCGTTTTCTTATGTAATTTGCTACTTTGTGCTTGGAAGCTCGTGTATGCATTTCTTCAATTTCTCATAATATCGTAATCCCAATACAGTAGCAACATTGCAACGAAAGTAAGATTTTGCCGGAGTATAAAGATTAAAATAGCACACTTATCGTGTTACTCAATATTTGAGTATATCATTCTATAAACTTATATAGGTAATTTAACTATATGACTTCCAAAGAAATACGCTCATATATTTTCTTATTGGATTACTAAGAAGACGTAAAAAATTACACTTCCACCGTCTTATTTTCATAGAAGAATATAAATAGGGTGCTCGTAAAATGATAGAGAAATTTCTCAGGAAATACATTATCAATGCATTAATTAGACAATATGTAAGCCAGTTTCATTCCAAATGAATTCAAGTTGACTGATGAAAATTGTCAACACCTAACAGAGAACAGTGTTATTTTCTTATAAAGGAACACATCGGGGTTGTGATATACAAAGACTAATGAAAGTGGACAATTTATCAGATAAGAAGAGGTATTGAAAAATTAAGTTGTCTCCTAATCATAAAACTCCTATCATTTTCACGCGTTTCAACGTATTAATTCTTTTACCATAAATGTACTTCGCTTTTTTGTAATAATATATTTACTAATATTCTTGTAAAGGCTTATTAGACCATAAGGTATAGTAAATAGTAAAAATACACAAGCAAATTAAAAGATTGTGATTTCGTGTTATAGGATTCATATGTTTTCGAAAATAGAATTGCATACCTGGAGTAACAAACACTAAAACAAAATAAAAATAATGTAACATTCTATTTTTCTGAAAAGTTATGGATCACAGCTGTATCTATCAACAATGATAGATTCTTTGCAATTTCACGTTCTAAACGTTCAATAATAAATCCATACCTCATCGTCATAGCTTCGTATCACCTTATTTACATTAAATAGTATTTATTATATATATGTTAAAAAATATTTTCAACAACTTAAAGTTTCAGAATCAAATTGAACAGTCATTAAGTTATATATATTGGAGGAAAACACTGCCAATGTATATTTGCAAAATTCTACAACGCTATCCTTATTACTAAATCGCATTAGTTGTCTCAGCAAAATTTTAGATAACGAATAAATATGCGATTCATTTCAACGCAGTTAAACACGACGGAACATGAACTTTTCTTTTTTCTTTTAAAGAAATGTAATAAGAAAAAAGCGATAATTTGAATCTCAAGTTTAAGCGATTCTTTGCATATTAAAAAAAGAATTCAAAATTCTATGTTTTGCATGTACTTCACTTCGTAATTAATGTTATTAATGTCTTATATGGATGCTGTAAAAGTTCAATATTACAATGGCTATATTCTATGTGCTTCCATATTATAGACAGATAAAAATGATCAGAAAGTATATTCTTACCCTTGTGTAATGTTGTGATATTGTTAAATTATGCATTTATATTATAATTAAAAGATAATCAAGAATTAATATTCGGTATAAATTTATATATATACATTACGATAATTCTTTTCTTACATTTAATATCGAAACGATATTAAACGAGGTAATAGGAGAGTAATGTTATCAGAGATTTCTAACTGCGATACAAAAGAGTGACTATATAGTTCTACTTTATATTTAATTTGCTATACGAAGACCACAGAACTTTATTGTATATTATTTTTTAAGCATTAAATTCGCTATTTTGTGAGGTTTAGTGAAGAATAAACTGCATCTACTTTCGTGTGTACATTTTGTAACAATTTATTTAAAATATCTATCTTCTGTAAAAATATCCAATATATATATATATAAATTCAATACTTCGAATATTATTATTCAGAACCTCTAAAATCTCTTAATTCATTTATGCTTCAATTAGAGTATCTTATAGCGTATATACAAATGGTCATTGCATTTTTTTTACCATTAAAAACCAAGAGGGTTTATCTGAACACATCCGCCAACGTCGCACATATTTCTTGAGATTTTACTTAAGTTAGTGAACACATTCAAGTTTTTACCGTGTGAAATTGTTTTTAGATTGTAATTCACCCGACTGGCTGCCTATAAAACAATGATGTTCGTAAAATAAATCAAAGTAAAATCGAGTATCATTACTAATACTCACTTCAGTGCACCAAGTTTGAGCCATAAGCAGTTCGTGCTCCATACTTGGAAGATTTTTTTGTACCGCAGTATTTGCCCTACTTAACACAACAGCCATCGTATACGTGTCGAATGCTGCCTGAGCTATTCGATTAAGAATAAATTGCTCCTCCACGATATTTCGTCCATACTTGATAAGAGTGGATTCTATGCTCTGACCAAAAGTCTCTATGCTCTATAAAGGATTATCCTTCAATTAGTGCCACTCGATTTTAACGCGACGATATTAACATTAGATGAATTGGTATAAACCTTAGCGCATAACGTAGCGCTTTCTTGCAAACTCGGATGAACTAAATGCGCGAAATTTGGCGTTGATAAGCCAATGGCACGGGTTGCCCTCTTGGTTGCTTCTTCAAAGATCAATCCTAAATTGGCCGCAGGATTTTTGAATGCTTTCTGTAACTCCTTCAAATGACTTCCCGCGTGCTGAATGCCAGTCAGCGCGACAAACAGGCGGAGAATATCATTAGTACCCTCGAAAATTCTAAAGATACGTAAATCCCGCAGGACTCGTTCCAGACAAGTGTCCTTCATGTATCCCATCCCACCTAGTATTTGGATAGCTTCGTCGCAAACCCACCAGGCAGAGTCGGATGCGAAACACTGGAATAATTTTTGTATGGAGAAATAAGAGATATTCTTTTTCGAAAAGAAAAATGGATCATACTTTAGAAATCGCAGCTTCCAAATGGTAATCCTGACTTCCGCTATCCATGTTGCCAGAGAGGGTATATGCAATGGATTCCGTCACATAATGCAACATCGCCATGCGTCCCAATTTTTCTTGAATAGTACCATACTGGTCTATCGTGCGCCCGAATTGAACACGTTGCGTTGCGTGTTCTACAGCCTTTTTAATACAATAACGCATAGTACCCGAGAGTGCTGCAGCCATGCCGAATCGACCATTATTTAAAATGTTCATCGCAACCTGATAAAAGCCAGACACCGTCACTCGCTTATCAATGCTTAAAGAAACGAAAGGAAATTAATTTTAAAGAGTGTATACTTTAAACCCTTGTCCTTCGCCACTTATAACATTCTCTGCTGGTATTTTAACATCTTCGAAATGCACTTCCGCTGTATTGCTGCATTTAATACCCATTTTCCTTTCCGGCGGACCATTCGTTATCCCACCAAAGGATCTCTCAACGATAAATGCGGTAACTTTATCTTTGGTTTCACCTGTTTCTGGATCCTTTGTAGGCACTTGCGCGAACACGGTCATTATTTCCGCTATACCGCCGTTCGAAATCCAAATTTTGTTACCGTTTAGGACATAATGGGATCCATCTGCCGATTTCACAGCACGGGAGCGAATAGAGCCAGCATCGGAACCAGAACTCGGCTCCGTGAGACAAAAAGCTGCATATTCACCATTACAAACTCTTGGCAGATATTTTTCTTTTTGCTCTTTAGTGCCAAATAAAAGTATCCCCTACACAAATTAGACCGATTTGTAATATTTCAGCTATCTGGTATTTACTGAACATACTTTGTATAAAAAGAAATGAAATACACCTTAAATCCTATACTTTGGTGTGCACCTAATGTAATGCCGATACCTAAATCATGGTATCCACAAATTTCGACGCATCTACTGTACTGAGTATTAGTTAATCCCAGTCCACCATAGTTTTGTGGAACTTGGAGGCCAAACACACCGAGCTCCCACATTGCTGACATAGTTTTCTCATCTATCGATGCAGTATCATCATTTTTCATTGGATCGTTTACTTCCTTTGAATAAAAGTTAAAAGATGGCTCAATCAATCACAGCAATGAATTCTCAGTAATGTTTCCTATCACTACTATAAATTTTTTACCTCGAAAAACCTTTCCATGGGATCGATTAATAATTTCAATGTATCTATTTGGTCTTCGGTTAAAACTTCTGGATATGGAAATACTTGGCTCGTTTGTAAATGCCCGCGGAAAGTATTCATCACAAAGGATTGAGATTCCTTTGGGGCTGGACTCTTTTTTGCTTTTTCCTCCGTTGCATTTTTTGTAGCAGCTTGGGTTGCTAAATATCTAAAACACATTGCAATGTTGATTCCAATTTGATTGATGTACTAGCTTAAAATTATTTAACGAAAAGAATAAATTTTCTCAATTACATAATTTATGCAACTACCCGAGAAAACAAATCACATAGTGTGTTTATTTACGTGTATGTGTTGTCGGTCCAAAGTTCAATTGGCTGACACATTTCGTAATTGTACAAATATTCAAAAATCCATTTTATGAATACGCGTATAGTTACTTAATAGTAATAATAATATTAATTTATTAATACTGTATTAACGCAAAAGGATTACCGTAAAATAAGTCAGAGAATGTTTGTATACGCGCGTACAAACAGCTGCATTGTTTTTTGACAGCTGATCGTAAACAGTTGTTTGGTAAAGTACTTTAGCAACAGGTTGCATGTTTAGTTGTCTTACGATGCATCATTATTCTCAAAAGTAACTCACCTGACATCCGAATCGATAATTTTTACAAAATTTCGAGCTTTCACACCAGCATAGTTTGCAATCCGAAACATCTTTTTTTTCTAACCGTCGTTTTATGCACGAAATAAGAAGAATGCTCAATGGAGCGATCGGAAATATATGACTTATTACTCGTACAATATAATTAAAAGTCGACGAAAGAATGCAAGTAACAATAAACTTTGTACTTTGCCGAAAGTAGGACAAGGTTCTCGATCTATAACACTACGATTACGAAAAATTGAACCAAATAGTAAGTGGTTCTCAGTAAGTGCGCTTGGTGCGAGTTCTATATTTATGGAGCAGTGGTGGAGAACTATCGATGGTCATCGCTATCGAAAACTATCGACAGTTTATTTTATCGATCACAAGTTAAATTTTTGCCGCGAAAATGATTTTCATCACTATCGATAACTATCGATGGCCGCTGCTCCAACTAGGGAAAACTATCGATAGTGTCCGCTATTGATATTTCTTCACCACTACTATTGATAGTATCGAAACGTCAGTCATGCTGACAAACTGTAAAACTTGCTGTATAGAATAAGTAATAAATAGTTGCATAAATGTATTCTCATCACAGAAACTATCGATACTTCTATATTAGCACTATGTACGTTACATATACGAGTATCTATTTAGTATTTTTATTTATATATTTGATAAGGAAACTGTGTTTCCGTAAATGAAACTATTTGCAATTTCCTAGCGAAAATCGTAGTTCAAAATTGGATGCTTCGCGAATTTCGATTGGTTCGTATATAAGCAGTTCCAATTGGTCATATCTGCATCTGATTTTTCGAAAGCAAAAAAGGCATTTCGAGTTCCAGTCGATATAGAAGGAAATTGTGAACGATTAGTACTACTACTCGTGGTACTCGACAAAGAGATGCAGGTTGGAAAATTGTGGATCGAACAACGATGTTTTTATATTGAGTTTGCGGTACATACAAAATGAGATAATGGGTTGAATCATGAATCGCACAAAATGTAAGCTTTCTATTTATAAAATTCATTTTTCTAAATTCTGATAAGCCACAGTAAAAAAAATTACATAATGTGACCAATGAGAGAAATAATTTTCAGACTGAACTGCTATAATAATTCACTTGTTTGCAGGTAAATGATTTTTAGTTCGATACGAACGATATAAAGAGGATGATTTAAAAGATAAGAAGTAAATATGATTGGACCCTCGACATTATAATCCATACAAAACATTGTGTAAAATATTTAATTATGAGTAACGTTGCTTCGCAAGAGGCCTCGCTTAAATCATTGTTAAGTCTGAACAATAATGATTTGAAGGAGTTTGTATGCGGCTGGGGAGCCGCTGTGATCAATGTATCTATTACTTTCCCAATAAATAAAATTATATTCAGACAGGTGTGTATTAAATATTTCTTTTTAAGAATATCTCTTAACCATTCCACGCGTGTGGAACCTTCAAGCGATTAATTTCTTTACCATTGTACAGATTTTGGAAGATGTTCCAGCTAATACAGCGTTTCGCCAGATATCCAGGGAGGGTATACGATTGTTGTACCGTGGTATTTTACCACCGCTTTGTCAGAAAACACTTTCGGTTAGTGTAATGTTTAGTATGTATGAAGGTTGTAAAAATCGTTTGTGCACATTCACAAATAATGGTATATTGATTAGAATATTAGCAGCCCACGTCGCCGGCACGACCGAGGCTATACTCATGCCGCTCGAAAGAGTACAAACATTGCTACAAGATTGGCGGTATCATGATAAATTCAGAAACACTCCGCATGCATTTAAATATTTACTAAGAAATTATGGTATATCGGAATGTTATCGAGGTCTAGTGCCAATCGTTTATAGAAACAGCTGTTCCAATCTTATGTTCTTTACTTTGAAAGAGCGGTCGAAAGAGTTGACAGGGGACCAAGACTCTCTGTTAACCAGTTTTGTTAATGGTGCTCTAATAGGTGGCTTAACAAGCACTGTATTCTATCCGATGAATGTAATAAAAATACACATGCAGTCAAAGATAGGTGGGAATTTTGAGAAATTTATGACTGTTACTCGCGAGATATATGCTGCAAGAAACAGAAGCATAATGTCGTTTTATAAAGGAGTGCATTTAAACTGTATGAGATCGTTTATCAGTTGGGGAGTCATAAATGCGTCCTATGATTTTCTTAAAAGGATCATATTCTCACACTAGCTCCTCTTCTTGAAAATTTGCATCTATAATTATTTAGAAAACTTCCTTTGACTGATAAGCGATTTCAAAGATCGCACATTTAATTTAAAAAAGCTATTAATCGCATATATTGTCTTACAATCAGGATTGCATAGAAATGAAAAATATAATTCTTGAAATTATCGTAAAATTGTTGGGAAAATTGATTTGTTAGAAAATCTGTTAATAATTATAAGTACTGTACAGTGTAAAAATGATTGTATAGATTTATTTTTTTATTCAGTCAGTAAAAGGTTGAATACTGCTTTAGTTTCATTATGCATTTGTAGAAAAAATATATCAAACTAATAGTAATGAACGGTCCCTAGTATGAATTTTTATTACCGTATGTGTTTATGAACTGAAGAATATTTTATTTAATAATCGTGCGTTACGATGAAAATTAAAGGAATGTTATATATATTTAAGAAAAATTTTTATATTTTATTTAATTTACACGTATTGTGCATATTCCTTTGTGTAATAATGAAATTAAATTGATTGTATAAATGTGATGCAGGAATAAATGAATAAATATCGGATGCGTTGACCGAATTCAAATGAACCAAACCGCTCAATCTTATTACAGTTCCCTATCATTTTTTTTTATTAATTTCATACGATACTGGTGCAATCGATATACGAATAATTAAAAGAGGCCGTTGGGGCGGGGGGTGAAATTGTTAATTTTATCTTTCCCGCGATTCGAAAGAAACGAGGTACCATCGATGCGCGCCGTGCTATATAAATCGATGCGCCTCCGGTAGTGCGCTTTTAGCTACTTTTAGTGCACTCCAATTTTTCTGCGTCCCGGTTTATGGACTTTTAACTGCGTTCGATCGTTTTGAAAACGTCGCGATGCATACTTTAAAGAATTCGAACCGTGGATAAATTATGCATACATTTAGGAGAGTAAGTTGATGCATTTTTCTAAGAGGAACAGCGTAAGAACACGATTTTGTTCCCCTTTTTCTCACACGAATACTTTTTCGCAGTACACCGTTGAATGGTTCGTGAAAAGCTTAATATGTTACTTGTAATAACGAGTTATAAAAATTCGTCAACCCCGGCGGTTTATGTTCGACGACACGGGGACTTGTACCTATTGGCTGTTTAATTATATTAAATAATGAGAATCAACGCGACGAAAATGAGTACTCCGATCGAGGAGAAGATTGATCAGAAGTTGAAGGTAATGAAACGAATTTCTTGACTGCTGTATAAACTGTTTAAGACTAGCTGCATGTATACAAAAGCGGTGCAGTTAATTAATCAATATACAGGGATGTTTGTAATCCTAATGGAGTTGTACTCCAATTTTGTTCAATTCACTATGAAAATCGTTTTTTTGTATTATTAGGGTAATTCAAATAATGTAATATTCGAAGGAGAATAATTCGAATTTCGTATGCAATTTTCATTGTCTTTTTAACGAACGTAGAGAGAAAATATAACTTAATGATTTATTTAAATTATAAATGTTATAATGTTCAAAAAGGTGAGGACAGGAATGGTAAGCGTCAGCGATGGAAAAAGCAAACCCATACCGATGCGTTTACATCTGTCTATGGAAGTTTTGAAGCTTCAGAGGGAGGACTTAGAGGTACAGTTTACTATCTCTGCATTATACTAAGGCTATCACTTTTTACGGATTACAGAAGAAAAATTAAACTGACTTCCAGCAGGCAGCAAATCACAACAAACCGCCATTGGATGCAAAAGAAAGAATGGTCCAAATCACCAGACAGAAGGTCGGAGGATTGGGATTAAGCATAAAGGGAGGAGCGGAACATAAGCTTCCAGTACTTATATCTAGAATTTATAAAGGCCAGGCTGCGGATCAATGTGGCCAACTGTTTGTAGGGGATGCAATTATTAAAGGTAATTGTACCAGTTATATACTGTGTGTTATATTTTAAAGTAGGAGACATGTAACAATTTTTTTTTTATAGTAAATGGAGAATATATAACTGCATGCAACCATGATGATGCAGTGAACATTTTGAGAAACGCAGGGGATATAGTAGTTTTGACTGTCAAACATTATCGTGCAGCCAAGCCATTTTTACAAAAGAGTGGTAACTATGATTTTGCATGTATCATTCGTCTTTGATATCATCCAACTGTGTAATTTATATTGCCCTCAGAAAAAGAAGAGATACTGGACAATGTTGCAAATGGCGGTTCAGAGGACGAATGGTTATCGCCTAACAGGCAAGGAGACAGTCCCAGATGCGGGCATAGTAGGCAAAGCTCAAACGCATCAGCCACTTCGTTGCAATCTAAAAAATGGATCGATGTTATAACAGGTTCGATAACGTTGAAATTATTCAATCCATTTACAGGAGAAGGAGTTCATTTACGATTTCATTTACTTTCAGTTCCCTTGATGATGGCTTACGTAACCAGGTACATCTTCGGCACGGATAAATTAAGGAGAAACGCGTTCGAAGTGAGAGGTTTAAATGGCGCACGTACCGGTGTTATACACTGCGATGATAGTGCCATTTTAAGCCAATGGTTAAAGTATATAACTGATAATATTACAGGTTTAACGCATTTGCAGGTGTGAGGAATATAGCTTTCTTCAATTAATCGATCCACAGCTATCATATAGTGGTTTATAATCTGTGCAATCTTTTAGATGAAGTTGTACAATCGCAATTTCGGAGTTGGCGAACGTATAGAGTACATGGGTTGGGTGAACGAAGCAGTGAGCAATAGTAACCAGCCATGGCAAAGTTATAGGCCAAGATTTCTAGCTCTGAAAGGGCCTGATCTGCTACTATTCGAAACACCGCCTGTTTGTTGCCATTGATACATATTTAATCAATCCTACGAGTCTGTGTTATGCTATTAACATCCTGATTTATTTCCAGTGTAACATTGGAGATTGGTCACGATGCGCATTGACTTTTAAAGTATACCAAACTATGTTTCGCGTAATGCGCGAGTCCGAAAATGTGGACGAAAGACAGCATTGCTTTCTAGCTCAAAGCCCGGGCAAACCACCGCGATATCTAAGCGTCGAAACTAGACAGGAATTGTTAAGAGTTGAAGCTGCTTGGCATACAGCGGTGTGTTCAGCTGTAACGCACTTAAAAGTTTGTAGCAAAGTTTCATCCTTTTTCATTTCGCGTTAAAAGTTACGTTCCAGATGTTTCCTTTATTTTACTTTTAGAGTAAAACATTTCCTGTTACTTTTAACGGGAAAAGCGCAGGCTTGACTTTAGAATGGACGCAAGGTTTCACGCTTTCCTACGAAGACATCGGGGAGATCGCGTGGCGTTACAAATTCTCTCAATTAAGAGGATCTAGCGATGATGGAAAGAGCAGATTGAAACTGCATTTTCAAGAACCGGATAGCATCGCCATTGAAACAAAGGTATTTTGGCTTTCTCAGCGAAGAAATACGTAAATAAGTCTTTCTATGTATCGTATACGTATCCTATATCATTTACTTCTGTAGGAATTGGAGTGTTCTCAGCTGCAGAACTTATTGTTCTGTATGCATGCATTTTTGACTGCAAAGGTTGCCGCGGTCGATCCATCATTTTTAACATCGACAACTCCGTAAAAGATCGAAGTAAGTATTATTGCCAAATAAAGATGGAAAGCGGATCATTGTTCAACGTTAATATACTGGGCATAGACGTATAAAGGGATACTATGGTTAATGAATTTCAACAAAGACACGTTGAATACTAGTCAATTTTCAAGAAAAATATCGTTTCACTAAAAAAATTATCGAGGTCGTTTACTTTAACGCTTCCAAGTTTATTTCTGTGAAATATTATTCGTGATCTTCTATGGTTACCGATATTAACTGTTAGAAGATATTTGATTTATACATATTATTATGTACCCTTGCTATTAATCGAGCACTGCTATTTATTTTTTCATACTTGATCGATTAAACATATGTAGCTAAGGAGATTATATTTTATTGCTGTCGCGCAAGTCGACGATAAAATATAAATGTTGTTGCTTTAATTTTAAAAGCATAATGTTTTATATGATACTCTTTTTTTATATGGCAAAGTCATATTCGCGTTTATTAGGAACAAGAAAAATTAAGAAAAATACTCGCGCTCGTTCATGATTTTTAAGTTCCTACGATAAGGCAATCTTCTTTGAGCAATAAGTTTGCACACTCACGTGTTACGTTATCCTTCACGTATATCTGGTGCCTTAAAAACCATGAACAAGATTTTAAGTGAATAAGTTTAAAAGAATTCATCGAACTTGTATAGTTCTTTAGAACAGCAAGTTTCACGCGATTTCATGCCAAGTATATACATTATACTAGAAACATTTCGTCTTCTGTTGAATGTAAATGTACAAGATTACATTAGCCTGATATTAATTTTAAATCAGTATTAATTGAAAAGCATGGTGTTATAATCTAATAGCAATAAGTAGTCACAGTAGACCATGGTGGCCATCTGTTAAAGCATTATTCGTTTACAGACATGTAAACGATGAGAGATAGATAACAGGTGCTAAATATTATTGAATTGGTTTCGTAAGCGATTGTATAATTATTTTCTCGTGAAGGTTAGCAGTGCACCTTTAGATTTTGATTTTTACTTGCACAGTATTGATTTAAAAGTCAAATTTGAATGAGATTCTTACTATTTTCTCTAGCTGTTCTTCTTTGCTTGCAAAGGAGATCTACTTCGTAGATATTTCTCCACTATCGTATTTAAAAGTTGTAACGTTGCTAACTAACACGTCGAAATAACTTCTGGAAACAAGTATCACACTCCGTGCAATTATCTATCAATTTACAATTCTATTTAGAGCAATAAATGTATAATGATTAAACAGGACAAAGCAGATGCTGTTTAGATCATAAACTGCACTTTGTATTAATCATGATACACGATTTTTATTGTTAGGATACTGCAAGAATTTTATCGTAACCGTCGCGAAAAGTAACAAGATCGTGTGTGCGTGTGTGTGTGTGTGTGTGTGTGCTTACTATTATATACGTATAGATATTCTATTAAATAATTCTTTAATTCTCTCAGTTGCTAATCTATCATAAAAAAAAGATATTTTTAGCACAAACATAGGAATGCATTTTAGTAATAAGAAAATTGTTGAAGAATTTATTTTGAAGTGTCTTTAGTTGTAGAAAGTGCCTACATAAATGTACGATATACATATATAATAGTAATTATAAAAAGAGATTTGCTTTATTTATGATGTGAGATTAATTTCGCTTGCTTTACATTCGAAGTTAGAGAAGTATTAACGCGTTACCATGGTCAGAACTTTAAGTACTATACTGATTTGTCAGTAAAGGAAAAAGGCACTCTAGAAATAATAATATCACCTCATTATAATCTCAGTATTTTATAGTATTCCGTGTGAAGTCATGTATTTCTTTTTGAATCTCATTTATTTTGAAGGATGACCACATGCATATGATATTGAATAATAATCCATTTAGGTACTAAGAAAAACTCACTACTGAATTTAATTACAGAAGCATTGCGGTGGGTTTTTTTAAAATAAATATCAATGTTGTTAGCAACGGCCGACCATAGTTAAAAAAATAATGCAAATGCAGGGGCGTACTATTTTTAGGCAACCACTTGTTAGACTCGCAATTAATAAAAGTGTAATGTCTAAAAAAGAAAAGGACAAAGTAATTCAAACAGGAGAGTCCATGCATGCCTAAAGCAATTGTACCTAGACATTGTACTTGCTAAATTGCAAGATGCGTTGCTGTTTTGTAATGTACACGTATACATCGCATGCATTCTATAGTTAAATTTAGATTCTTATACAGAAACTGCACAATTAGATTAAATATAGGTAAAATAAGAGACACGAAATTAAACCACAAGAGAGTTGAATATAATGTTAAACGCACTTGATTGCGATCGATTTTCGTTCTGGTGCCTACTTTTTCAAATGCAATCGTTGGGGAGACCGTATGTTGATTTTATAATTTTTTAAATGAAAAGTGCGCATTTCTTAAAATTTATCGAATATAGTATCTGATATAAACTTGGGGTTGCGACGGTGCGAAATTTATATTCTTTTAATTTTCTAAATTTCTCAGAATATTTTAATTCATTCTACGATGTGTTTTACGTGAATACTTAAATTTATCGTGTATTACACGTAAATATCAATGTACATAGAAGAACATGGCCATACATTTTCTAAATGATAAGATTTAAGTTTGAAACTGTTTATTCTGAAATCCCATCTCTTCTGAATCTCTATTGAACGCCATAATAAATTTCTCTGATATGGTAAAATTGATATGGGATTACAGAAGTTACAAATTGCTAAGAATGAAAAACAAAAACAAATGCGTAACATTCTTATCTGATATTTTAAAATATAGTTTATATGTTATAATGTCTATCCACCCATTGACAATATGTTTTAAAATATATTATTGTTAGAAGTTAAAAAAAAAGAGTGAACGTGAGATATCTTTTAAATCCCTACATCGTCCTTCCATATTCTATCTCTCCTTTTCTTTTTTTTTAAAGGGATGTCCCTTTAAATATATATTTGCCGCGTTTGACTTGGGAAAACATTTACTAACGTCTTTCTTTAATAAAACGATATTTCAAAGAAGCAACAATTATGTTTGCTTTAACTTCCTTTAGAATAATTACCCGGAGGTCCTATTAGAACCGAGAAGAGAAGCGCGGCGAAGCTTGATCGCAAGTTTGAATCGTGTCGATGTACGCACATGTGACATCGATCGCGCATTATTGAATTATAGTCCTGGGAAAAGCACGTCTGGGCCGACTACGCGTACGTGTCGTGTAATGAACAATGATTTACACGTTACGCGTGAAATGTGCCAGTATTCTTCCGAGAAAAAAAATCGAACTGTCAAACGAAGGTAATACGTTCGTAATGTTTCAGACAAGAACGGTATCGTTGAAAAGGTATCCGCTCTAAAATGTCAAATTGTGTATCAATATGGCGGCGAATCTCGAGGAGGAGCAAAGTTTGAGAGAGTGCGAGGAATACGTGCAAAGACACAATGTTCAACAAGTTTTGAAAGACTGTATAGTACAGCTGTGCGTGAGGCGTCCTGAAAATCCCATATCCTTCTTGAGGGAATACTTTCAGAAACTGGAACGGGTACGTATCGACCTGCGTTTGGTTGAAATAACCTTTCAGGCTTTCTGTTCCATATCCGTTTGATCGTTGATCGAAAACGGCACACAGTGCACGATTCATTTTCTTTAATTAAATGCTTCGCTATTTATTTGTAAGGCAACTACGTATGTATTTCAATGGTGCAACGACGAGGAAGAAAAATATACCTTTCTAGAGTGTCTTGCATGTCGGGTTGCATACATTAAGGAGCTCGGGTAAAAGATTACTTCTTGCTTATATTTCTGCTAAATCGTGATCCATCGATCGCCTAATTTTAATAATGTCGAATCACCTGCATTTTTACAAACTGAATGGTTTGTAATATTGAGAAACATTCATTTCAATTAGCACAGGCAGACTAGTGTATGAATATACAGAGGGCAGGTCAGTATTATAAGAATTTTATCAAACGAAAAACGGGCAAAGCCGCATTACCAAACTCTTCAAATAATTTGTACTGTAATTCGTTGTTTTTTTTTTTGTTGATAATCACAGGCAACGTTATTCCGAAAGAATTCTCGCACGATGATCGCGCGCACGATTTTTAACATTGGAGACAAACACTGAAGAATGCAGAGTATTTTTAACCGAACAAACAACACCACAACAGTTTTACGTCGTGTACAACGTAAAATAAAATACAACGTCGAGCCGGATTTAATGTGAAGCTCAGTTTTTAGGTCTACACGCGGTGGACTTAAGTTTTAAGCATTTCGTTCACAAACGTTTGCCTTCTAATCGCTTCGCGCCGAATACGTTTATTCGAACGCGTTCGTTCTTACAGTACGATATCGTCAGGTAGAACAAAAATTCTGATATCCTCATACTTTTATTCATAAATTTCTGCACCGTACGTATATTTAAAGATTTATACGTCGAACGATTATTTTGCAGTTTGTCCTAATTCCGAGCGAAGAGACATTTTTACGACCACGCTTCAACCTTGATATGCGGTAACTAACGAATAGCACATATCTTTTACTGGAGTTCTACAGCAGTATCCTTGACATTCAGATTTTCGTATCTCCGCGAAGGGTTTAGCTGTATATGCCGTTTTTACTCTGCCTCGGCGTGGCAGCTGTATACACAGCTGTATAGCGTTACGAGATAATCAATAGTATTTTCCATTTCTCGCGGTAATCGCGCGAACAATCAAACAAACACCGTCAGTTTGCAAGAAATCGGGAGGAGCGCACACGTCATCGGTCCCATTGCCGCCGTCTGTCACGTTATACAGAGAAGACAGCTTGGTATCCGCTGTTACAAGGGGCTGCTCTAAATATAGCGTATGCTCGAAATATAACGAGACGCGCAACCTTAGCCAACATCAACGACGAAAGCCATGTAACGCGTTCTACGTTCCGTCCTCGAAAACACGGCAAGCGCGCTGCGACAATGCGTTTCGAACGGGCGACGCCGGAAGTACTACGTTCTCCGATCGTTCCTCCAACCGTCTAAACGAGTTGTCCATTAATCTGACGCAGCATCGACGAAGAATCTTCGCGCGTTTTATATTTACGTGTTGACAGTCTGTGCCGTGAGCGACCGACCGCCACGAGAGATCGCTCGTCGCGTTAATCGAATTTGGCGAGACCTTAGAAAATTCTGAGGCGGAGCGCGAGCGGTGGACGTAGCACCGATCAAAGAGGAACGGTTCGCGGTTTCGCTCAGAGCTTTTCCTTCTTGGTGGCGTTGTTTGTTTGATTGATACGCGAGCTTTAGTGGAGAAATTGTAGACACTTAACGGGGTGGAAAAGGGCGCGCGGAGACGGTGACTAATATTGAGTAATAAGCGACGAATAATGGACGAGGTACGATCGCGAAGCGCAAATGTTAAGATTAATACGCGTGTAACTTGTTTGTAGAGCAATTACAATCATTTGTAGCTCATGCTTCGATACTTGATGCAGTTAAATCGTTTCGCTTCGTAATTACGCCAGTGTTCGCTATAGGAGCGGCTAAAATTCTAACTCCAGTTTCTACGCAATTGCAAATTGTTTCTGTATAATAGAACGCGTGTGACGTTTAATGGTTCACATGTCGTTTTCAGCACGTGCTTGGATCACTGACCGATTAAACTTGACACGGTTCTATTCATTTACCGCTAAACTATTGTTAACTTGATTCGTATCTTTGCAGCGTAGGTATTTTAACTACATTGATCCAAAGTGTCGCATACACTTAGTTTGTAATATTCAATGTTTCATTCAATCCTTTACGATAATCGTAGTCAAAAATCTGATCAGCACGATTGCGTTTGTTAAACGATATTTACTCGATGCAACGCGTTTTCCTTCGTACTTAGTCTTTTTTACGTTTTATTATCTAATGAAAATATTTCGCGATTGCTTACAACGGCTGTTCAATTTTCATTTAATTATAACGAACGAACGGATGCTGCTACATAGATTCAGACGATACTAGAGGATCGGTGTTCAGTGTTTCACGTTGTGTTGCGCATTTGCAAGAGGCCGTTCATCTGTAAAAAGCCAAGTGACCTATGCCATTATTTGCCTACCTTTTCATCGCTGCTCATCGTTCATAGACCGTGTAACATTTTTATATGATAATTTTCGAAGGACAGAGGGCAATACCTACACGTGTGCTTAATTATTACACGGTTTTAACGTTCCCCAAACGCTAGAGACTCGAATGAAACGTTTCTTCATTCTTTTCCGGTACATTTCAATTACATTTTTTTTTCTTGAATAACGGTACTTGATAAAAAATGAAAACTTTCGAAATCGATAGGGATTTGTTCTTGTTTATCTGCCGGAGAGGGTCGAGAAAAGTAAAAATAAAATTATTTATTTTATGTAACGCATGGAAGGGTCGGGCTTTGCCAATAAAATCAAAAGCTCGCGCGTAGAGAAACAGCTTTGCATAATATTTCCCTTAATTAACCCACTCTGTAACTTGTTGCCCGCGATTTCATTGTGCACACGTCTATGCAGGAGATTTTAAAAGAGAACACGATTTCATTAAAGGAAGGGTGCCGCGGTATCGTGTGCTGCGCATGCTGAACAAAATTGACTTATAAAAGTGCCTTGGTTTTTCTTACGCGGCTCTTTCAGGGTCGTGTTGCTCGTTTTTTGAGAAAAATCGCGTTAAAAAATCGTGGGTCAATCGCCTGTACATAGGATCGGAAGTAGTAATTGCAAAAGACATCTTGGAGAACATCGACTTCCGTCATGGTGCAGCAGGCAAGTAGAATAAAACGCGAAAGCCATAAACCTTAGACATTACTACTTCCAATCGCCTGTAAATCTAGAAACGGTTACACGAAACAGTTAGAAAATTCTTCAAGGCACTGGCCCCTACCCCCGTGTCGAAAAAAATAAGTATCTCGCAAGGTACATACATTATTTATCGTGCAACATCTTTTCTGCGGGATCAGGTTTCGAGAAACTCTGAGCGTCGAAAGATGATGTTCACCGATAACCCACTTCTCGTTTGCAAAAGCCGAGGACATACATAACATACGTTGCGTAACGTTCTATCGAACACAATAAAAGTTCTCCACTCTGGGCTAAATGAAACTGATTGACCCGCATAATTTCGACTTCAGGAGCAGGCTCACGATGCCAAGCAGCAGATCGCTACCAGCCCGGAGGACACCGAGGACATACCTGCTGGACAACAGGGTCCTCAGGTTCCAAGACGAAGAGGAGGAATCTCGGCGGAGCCGGTGTCCGAGGAAGATGCGACCAGCTACGTTAAGAAAGTCGTGCCCAAGGATTACAAGACGATGGCCGCTCTAAGCAAAGCCATCGCGAAGAACGTGTTATTCGCGCATCTCGACGAGAACGAACGTTCAGACATTTTCGATGCCATGTTCCCGGTCACGTTCTTGCCCGGAGAGGCAATCATTCGTCAAGGTATCCAAAATTGTTTCGCAAGCCTCTCGGGCTATCCCCAGTATGGATCGTTTAATTGGAACTTGTTTTGCTGATTTTTGTTTAATAATTAAGGCGACGAAGGTGACAACTTTTACGTAATCGACCAAGGAGAAGTGGAGATTTTCGTGAATGGCGAACTGGCCACGACGATAGGAGAGGGTGGAAGCTTTGGGGAACTCGCGTTGATCTATGGCACGCCTCGTGCCGCTACCGTTCGCGCAAAGACCGACGTAAAGTTATGGGGTATAGACAGAGATTCTTATCGAAGAATTCTCATGGGCTCCACGATAAGGAAACGAAAGATGTACGAGGAATTTCTCTCCAGAGTTTCGATCTTGGGTAAGCAATGATTCAACACACGTAAACGTGGAAGACTCGCGGGACGGATGTTTTGTAGAAAATTCCTGGTATTTTTAGAATCTTTGGATAAGTGGGAACGGCTCACAGTGGCCGATGCTTTGGAGCCGGTAGCTTTTGACGATGGCGAGACGATAGTTCGACAGGGTGAGCCCGGTGAAGACTTTTACATAATCGTCGAGGGGACGGCAGTCGTTTTGCAACAACGATCAGAGGGCGAGGAACCCGCGGAAGTCGGTCGTTTAGGACCGTCGGATTACTTCGGTACGTTTCCTCGATTCTAGTGGAAATACTTTATTCATTGGGGACCACCTGACGATGTTAAAAAATATTGAACGGCGGTAATAATTTTGCTTTACTTCTAGGTGAAATAGCATTGCTATTGGACAGGCCGAGGGCAGCAACTGTGGTCGCACGTGGCCCTCTAAAATGCGTGAAACTCGATAGAGCAAGATTCGAAAGAGTTTTAGGCCCATGCGCGGATATTCTGAAACGCAACATTACTCAGTATAATAGTTTCGTGTCCCTGTCCGTATAAAACGCTGTACCAGTCATCCTGGTTCCTTTTTCTGAAAGTACATTTCACTATTAACAATTTTTTCTTTAATTTAAATAATATCTAAGCAACCACCGTATTATATCAGCTAATGATATCGCGTACTAATAATGACACGTGTTGATGAATCGTTCAAACTCGGATGTTCTCGATTTAATTTATTAATTATTATCGCCGACGATAGATAAACGTCTATTTAATTTAATGGAAATAGAATATCTTTGTTTCTTGAGAAATCCATGAAACTGTTGCTCGGTGGCATATTATCCTTTTCGTTACATAAAGTTTTTAATTGCTTGGTTTATTAATTAACGCTGTAGGGACAGGTCTGTTCAAGATACCAGCGGCGTCTTATACAATTCTCGTAACACAAATTAAATAATTAGGTACGCCTTGATACGTTAAGTTATTACGCACTTCGTAACTCGTATCGCGACGACATAGAAACCGAATAATAATCACTTTTACACTTATCATATTCTCCGAGAGTATTTGGAAAAAAGTTTGACAAGTGTATGCCTCACCTCGCAAGTTCTTTGATCTTTGATGAGATAAATAAAAAAATATTCATCTCATTGTTGAATGTCGGATGATCAATTTTTGTTACGGTGACGATTAATCTACTTATTTCGTCGGATTTAATACGATTATAATCTGCGCGCAATAATTATGATTACTATATGCATTTTATCGATGTAGTAATTTATACACAGAGATGTGTATGGTTTGAGGAAAAATATAAAAAATGCATATTTGAGTAACACGATGTTAAATTTAAGTACAAAAACTCTGATGTAACTTCGCACAATCAGTGAAAACGGTACACGTAGATTTCAACAAATTTATGTATGGCCAATCTAATTTTATCGGCAATTCGTGCACAAGAAACAACCCGATCACTCTTAAAGACTTTCTTTATTAAACATTTAACTGGCTCATAAAAATTTACGATGTAGATTCTGAAGTCAATAAAAAGAACTATGTTCTCTTTGCCACGAATATTACTGATCAGTCTTCAGACAATGTCCATATTTATAATGCAACAAATGCGAAGATTGATTGAGAATACGTTAACTGTCGTATCAATTTAAAAAGATAAAACTGTTATTTATTAATAAAATTCATGACTTTCCCGTAAATTCATCAGGTTTTCAACATGATATAGAGATTAAGGAGCAGTATAATATATGCGAAAATTAAATAATTTATTACGCACAACACCATATGTTCGAATTGCGATCGTACAATGAAATGTCTTTTCTCTCTAAATCATATAAACCTTGTACCCTCTGTGCTTCTCGTAACGCGGAGATAGGATTCTCGACACTCGAGAATCGGTAATAGACTATCAAAGGAAAAAAAAACATTGTCCTGCGACAAGATAAACACTTAAAATGGTAAAAATGATCACTCTTCACACACGACTGGCATTTATAATACCAATGTGTTTGTCCCATTTAGAAGTTTCTGCGCCGACCCTTGAACACGTTAACATTAAGTATTCCCCATATGGAACCGATTGCTTCGTGTCGTTCTTCCCTAAGAAACCATAATGTTTGCTGAACATCCCCGGTCCATCCCTTCCTTCTTCGTAGACGAGTCGTTGAGCCTTGCCACCTTCCTTCTCAAAACACCTCAATATGTTTCTTACCGGAAAGCCCTTCGTAGCGCAATGAGTGGTATCCAATGTACTGTTCAACTTCAATTCTTTACCATTTCTTCTTCCTTGCTTATCATAGAGTTTCTTTCTCACGCGTGTTATCATCCCAACTCCATCGCACGAAATGTAGAAGTTCCCCTTTTGAAGTAGCGATAAAACAAATCCTTGTAGAGCGAAAGACTTGGTAAACGGTTAAAAAATTTCGATGCAGTTTCGTGGGTAGTGGTTGAAAGAATACGTTTGCGATCACCGAACACGAGAGTTAAAAACACGTGCAATAACGTGAACGAATCGTAGGAGGATCGATTGGCCTTGATCTAGGAATTCGAAGCGTGACCAAAGAGAAATCGTACTTCCTGAAGACATCACTTTTATCGGTTCCTTCCTCTCCCTCTCTTTCTCTCTCTCCCTTTCGTCCTCGCTCCTTAATTTGTTACTTCACTACGAGCCTCGGCTTCATACCGAGTTCTACCATGAGGTAGTAGTGGACAAACTTAAAACGATTGTCCTAATATTTCTTTGTACAATGCTTTGTTTGATCAGCCCGTGAATCGATTTGCTTGCATCGGGCTGAGATCGAGACGCGCACGTAGAAATATCATTTACGGGGAGAACTTTCATTTACAAATTGTTGTTCGACTGGTTAAAATCGTCGATCAACGAATCGAGCAATGATTAGGGGATGGTAAGAATTTTATCGAGTGGCTCTGGTTAATGTGTAGTAAGATATATGCACATGCATATGCATATGTACGTGTAGACTACATATGCATATAACTTTCGGGCAACATATGCATATACACACACAGAGAGAGAGTTTTGTGCTAACGAATGAGCACACAACAATGGTTCTTTTCTGCGTTATAACATCTTCCACGAGAGAAGGAGCGATGTTGCTTGTTTTTTTTTACCAAGCACCTATAGAACCACTGCTTGTCTTGCAGTCGATTAGATGATGTTCAGGATCAGCATAAACCAACCCCAATTCATTGACAAATTCATAAAACTTGTCCAAAGATTCAAAGGCCAATTCTGCTACGACGAAATCAACCGCCAAATTTTGCCGGTAGCTAAACAGCAGAAGAAATGTATCGTTAGACAATTATGCATTAAATGCATGTACATAAAAAAAGTTAATATGCAATGAAAATAATTAATGATAACTAAAACTAGTCATTTTTTCAGCTACGATGTCCTGGAACAGAAATCTATATATAATTATCAGTGTTAAAAAAAAATTATTTATGATCTATCACACCGGTATAGTGATATCTCCGTGTAATAACGTTCCATATTTTTAATGAAAATTAACAATGTCTCTCCTCATTTTATATTCTATAGTCTATAATAATAGAATTAATAAAATGAAAAATATAGGGAATGAATATTTTTCTATCGATCTGACTCATAGAAATATACACGAAAGAAAACTATTTAAAGATACTAAAGCAACTGGTACTAAAAAATATATATAATTCAGTGATTCTAAAGATACTCGAACTTTTTCCAAGAAAAAATTGTAAAAAAAACCGACTGAAAAATCATTTTGGAGACTATTTTGAAATTTCAGTAATTGAAAGTACCTGTTACTCTTAAATTAGTTACTGTTTGTTCTATCATATTTCTTTGCACTATAAAATTTCGTAAAATGTTAAATATAGCTTGACAATAGTTTAGTAAGAATAAACGAATGAACACTTCTAAAGTGTCTAGTACATACGACTTGATCATGCACTTCAATGCATTCTTGCGTTCCCTCGCGACGAACCAGTCCATCAGGAAGGCTGCCATCCTCGGAGCGGAAGTGTACAATTTGAAAAATGCATGGAAATTGCCCTGCCACCAAGCTGAGCGTACTTTCAGCGCATGCTTTATGCACTCGTCCCTTTTATCTTCCGTCGACAGGGCAGCTAAAATTGTTGTTAAATCTGCAATCAAAAAATTAATTGTTTTCTTCAGTTCCATAATTATATTCTAATGTTGGTTTACACTTTTTTTGTGCAATGAACAGCTGATGTACCTTGAGTATTCTTGGTGAAAATATAATACAATATCCTATATGCGACAAATTCACATCGGTTCTCTCCACCAACATCTTGATACAGCATCCTCAATTGCGTCTGACACTGGTTGAACTCTTCATGATCCCCTTTCTCTAAAGCTACGCGGGCGTGTGTTTCGTAGACATGGACTGTAAACGCATCTCGAATACCTTGGACGGTGAGATCTTGTCGAATGGATTTAAGTTGATCACAAGCGTATCTGTAGTCTTGATCAGCCACCCAGCGTTTCTTCACGTGTGCCAAAGAATTTTGGAGTACACTTACCGGTCGAACAGCGGAGGGGGCCGGAGCCTGTAATGTAAAAAGACCACAATTATTGTTTTATCGAATGAAATCTGAACGAAACTAATTACTGAAGTGAATCTGCATACGGATGTTAATCGCAAGTACGGTTTCTCTAGGTCCTTGCACGTTCCAACAATGTGCAGCCCGGTGAAATCAAAGTCCGTCGACGGATCGTCTTTAACACCGTTGCTGACTGTCCTAGAAATAGCATCGTTAAATCTTGCAGCGCGTTGCTGTAACTTCTCCTTGGATCCCAATTCCTCATTGTTGCCTGTAGCTAAACCAAACTCTGAATAGAAATGTGATTTCATCTGTTTAGTCTTCTTTGTTTTCTTGTTGCTGCTGTGGGTCTGTTTGCTCTTAGCGGACTTTTTCGATGTTTTCAGGGACTTATAATCGTGTTCCCGATCACTAACGTTCGACGACGATGACGTGCTACGCCTGTACCGACGGGAGGACGATGGTGGGCTACGCGTGTTCGAACGCGACCTCGACTTCGATCTCGACCTCGATCTCGACTTCGATCTTGATCTTGATCTAGTCCTCGACCTCGACCGTTTGTGATTCACAGAGAGGCGAGCGCCAAGCCGCGCCCCGAGAGAAGTGGACAGACCTGGCTTGCGCAGGCCTCCCTGTGCATTCATCAGCGGATTCGGCAATGCGTTCAATTTTAACGCCGGCTTTTGCGGTTTTATCGTCATGGTCATGCGTTCGCTGTGAATGCTGGGCAAAGGTTCTTGGTCCCAGTCCTTCACCCAGAGTGAGCCGTCGTTCGCGGCGCGTGTGATCTTTCCCTTCAATATGATCTCGACTTGGTCCTTGTCGACCGCCGTTTTGCACTTCTCGTAGCATCTGTTCACGTAGTTCTTCAGGCTGTCGGGCCAGTCTCCGACCGGGCTGGGAGTTGGTATAACGGAGGGAGTAGTAGTAGTAGTAGTAGTAGTAGTACCTACCGCTGGTGTACCAGCACTAGGAGTCGCGTTAACAGTCGTGATAACAGGTGTAGTAGGAGTAGGGGATTCTTCGGTCGGTGGAGGAGGAGCTGCTACTTCACGTTGCGCAGGGGGTAAAGGTGGTAGCTCGGTTTTCAGATTAGGGCCTGGTACGAATGCTGTCGTTGGACTGCTTGCCTGAAAGCTATTGTTGAACTGAGCTGCTAAATTTTTATTCCGCTTACGTTTTTTCTTCGCAGCTCCACTGTTGCCCGATGGGGAAAATGCCAGACCGTTCTTTTTGTTTTGCGCGTTGAAACGAATTTGGTTATTGTATTCTGAAACACGAATGATAAACATTGTTCTACGTATTCAAGAAAAAAAATATCACTTAAATTTTACAAAAATGCAACTCACGGGACATATCATTATGCATGCCGTTCCATGCACCATACGGAAACGCGCCATACATGTATCCTGGATGAGCCTGCATGGTTGCTTGTATTGGATTATTGTGTTGTTGAGATGGTTGCGCAGATGGAGGCGGCCCCGGCGGCAAAGGAGGAAGTTCAGAATCATCATCCAAAGACATAGGAGTACCAGGTACCGGAGGCTGCTGATGTAGCTGCTTCCCCTGATTGTTCTGTTGCGGCTGTTGTTGTTGTTGTTGTTGTTGCTGCTGATGCTGTTGCATTTGCTGTGGAGTAAAAGCTTGTCCGTATCCGGGCATCATTGCATGGTAATAGCTGAATGCTTGTCCTTGATGAGGTACGCCTTGATACCCAGCTCCATATAATTGCCTATGAAGAAAAAGTAAAAAGCGAGGTTGTTAGGATCTAAAAGATCTATTTTTAATTATAATCGCAAACTTCATAATATTAAATAATACTACGAGAATATTAAGTATTATGGGGCAACTTACTCATTAAATAACTTCTCTTAGAATTAACGCAAGTATATTACGTGCGTCAATCTAAAATTAGGCCACATTCAAGTGTTTCGTATGCGTCGATATATTACATTACTACACACATATACATACACACACACCACACACACAAATCTTTTCTTCATTCCTAGAAAAGCAGTATTCCGAACATTGCAAGGGCGTCTCGACCTTTTCAGGCAAAGACAAAAATACGGTATCGAGGCAAAAAATACAGGACATTACATACGCTGATACGCCTACTGTGTTTTGTTTCCGATAAGCCTATGGGTTTTTTCGGTCGCGTCGCATGACTCATAATGTTCGCTCGCAATAGTTTCCGATATGATTAATATCAATATTAATGTGGTACTCACCCTGAATACGGAGGAAACATGTTGTGGATATTATTAGGCGAGGGATATTGCCATGCCATATTCGCCATTGAATCGACTCCGAGTAGAGGCTGTTGTTGAAATGGCTGCTGCTGTTTCTTCTGCGACGCTGTAGCCTCGCCTTCTGACATAACGAGGAACAAAATCAGAATTGCTTAAACAATCGTACACACTTTACGTTTTCACTGCCGTTAAACACTGTAGCATTACCACGGATCGGTCCGAGCGACAAAAGTCCTTAAAATATTGCCCGATTAGACACTGCAATTTTTATCGAACCGTAATACGTTACACGAAACGACAACCCGTGTTCACGACAACTAAAATGGTGCCGACGAACTGGACAACCTACACGCTGTTAGACGGCAGCACTGTTCTATACACTTTGCACATGCGCGAAGTTACTCAATTACTATTTCATAGATTATATTTATAATATTAATAAAACCCGCGGATTTCATTGTAAGTTAATTTATACTAATTGTTATTTTCTATTAAATTGTAATGAACTGTCGCTTTTTTTGAACTGTATGTATTTATATATATATATATAATTTAGTTTTATTTGAGTCTTATTACAAAAGTAATGTAATACACATCAGAGATGGCGTTTTGCAGGCGCATTGTATGTATGCATATATTGGCTCATAGAATTCATTCCTTTTGGAATTAAATATTTTATCCAGACCGTTTCAAAATTAGAATTATAATATTTTAATTTGGAATAATCTGTGATTACTCATCTTATACTATATTTCGTTATTTTTTAACTGGATACTCTTTCCTTTCTAAAAATATACAGTGGCTACTTTATTGTTCTTCGCACCCTACGAGTGCGCTGTAAATTCAAAATGGACGGTCACGCGAAGCGACAATTTGCTTCGATTTTCCTTTTGTTCAACACCGAAGAAATATATTAAGATTATAAGGAAACGATTGCCGATGGTTGTTATTTAATGCGGCAGCGTAACGTAAGGGAATACCTAGGCAGTTGTGCAATGAAATGATAGAAATGGAATATGGCTTAGCACGAGTGTAACGTTATATGGAAGGGATATCGAATTAAGTTGCATTGCACCCAGTTGTGCTGCTTTTTTCCATGCCAGAACACGACTAAAGATAGATAGAATTATTCAAGTACAGTAGTAAATTTCAATAATCTATTTTATCTCTTAATCCACGAATTATGGTCTCGTGATTTCGCAGAAATAAAATCTTTGCATACAACGCTCTGCATTTCAATTACGTTTCGATTGATCTAAAGATAGAAACATATCTCTTGAACACTGGTGTGCAGACTTCATGCATTGTGAAAATCGTAAAAGACCTGTTTTATATGTTATTCATACTATTTATCAAGGTAGAATGCACCTTTGAGAAACGAATCACTCGTGATGCAATAACGTGTATTGTTTCGTCTTGTTTTGTAAATGAAATATCGGGTAATTAATTGATAAATGTAGAGGCATGTAGTTTGCCTTGGACGAGTTCTGGTCCTTTCTTTCATAAAACATTGTCCCGGGAAAGATTTGAAGAAAAACAAGAAGACTTGTCAAATGTTCGTACATAAAACTCTAGAACAGAAAAGGATGAATAACAAACAAGTAAATATGCTTACAGACTTCTGCTATGCATGAAGATATTCAGATTATAGTGATACATATTCTTTTTTTTTTAGGGGAGATGCGGCCGAAATAGTTATATCGTTTACGGAAAATTACCAATTTATGGTCCTTACGGAAAAGCGCGAGACCCGAGACAACATTCTATTTCCCGTTGAAAAATTCATGCCACATGTTACAAATCAAACTCAACTATCGTCGCTAGTTGCATCAGCATTTTCCACTTTCGTCTATGAAACAAACTGCAAACGTGTACAGTGCCCGGCCTCACGTAATCTTATCACACTAGAACAGATTGGTAAGTAATAGTACATATTAGAAAGCCTCTATGAGTGACAAACAAAATACTGAAAATTACATAAACATTTGACAGAATATTGAATTGCGTCTAGGAATTTGTATAGCGTCCTTTGGCATTTGCCTTTATCGCAGATGGAATTGTGCTTTCGCGTGCACATGACTACCATGCAAAACATTATTTAATCAAACATTTTGCTAAAAGGGTATTTATTTTCGCAACACGTGCAGGGATATGGAAAAAACTAGGATTACTCGGATTAATTTCCCGCATAGTCTTGATAAATGTATCCCCCTTGCATGCGCTTTAATTATTAATTACGGATATTTAAGTTCAAATTCGTAGACACGATCCTTCCCGATCTTTTTATTTCTTTTTTTCAAAGTGCGGTACACGCGATAGAATGTGTCGCAAGCGGAAGCCGGAATAAATAAACGTGCGTGGTCCTATACATATATGGTCAGATATGTGTTGCATGTGCCAGGTGCCGTGGGATTTCGTGTTTGGCATGATATTGGTCGATGTTGATCTTGTATTATGAACTTCGAAATTCTACAGCACTGTCGACATTAGTGCCAGCACGAAATTGTTTAACAACAGTAGTTTCCGTTCAAATATCTGCCAATTTTTTCTCTTTCTCTTTATCTCCCTCCGTTTTCTTCGTTGTCTTCTTTTCCTCTTTAGGTAATTCTGCTTTTCCTCGTGTTTCTTTCGATTTTTCTGGTACTTCTTCAACCTTTCCCCCTTTTTTATTTCTAATCCTTTTTACTTTCGGGGGTTTAATCGTAACAGGCCCAGCTGGCGGCTTTTTCCGAATTACCTTCAATTTAAGAATACGTGAATATTTTTGCATACCTCTCAACCTTATTGATAGGAATACGCTTTCCGCATTCCTTTTTTCTTACCGTGCGTTGCAACAATTTTTTAGTAGTTTCCTTTTTGCTGTGAATCTTGTCCCACATTTTCTTCTCTTGCCACCAGATGCGTTGATATTCGTTGGTCATCAACTGTTCCATACAGGGTCGTTTCTCCCTGTGCAATGACCGGTGAAGATAGTTTAATCGGTAAATTAATCACGCTGAATTAAAGCAAATATCTGTATAACATACTTTTCATACGACGGGACGAATACCTTCTGCAAAGAGAATTGCGAGGAAACGATATTGTCCACTGCTTTGAAAGGAATCGCCGGAGACCATGCTCTCGTTTTGTTCTCGGGGACCGCGCTCATGATTGAAAGCGATTTATCTTCCAGTTAAAGATTCCCGAACTTCCTATCATCGATCTCCTAACGGATAACCAAAAAACGAAACACAAAAAAAAAACGGAACTGCTGGGAAAATACGAATTTAAATAGTTGAACGTGCGCGGGGATGAAGTGTAATGTATCGAATCTCGAACGAGAGGCGAATTGCGATGACCGTACTTTAACCGACAAAAGACTTTGATTCGGATAACAGTAATAAGGAGGCATTGATAAATAGCAATCCTGACGAATTCGATGCGAACATCGAAGGCGTGTACGGCTAATACGCGGGTATGTAAAACGAAAACCGGCACGACATTGAGTTTGCCCGATAATCAATCGGGAAAACGTTCTCACCTCGTGCTAATCGGTTTAGCATGGGCCACGTGTTCCAGGTGAGCCGAGTATGGCCCAAAAACCTCCTCGCGAAGCATTTATCGAGATTCATCAATGATCATAAACCGGTGCAATCCTCGCCTCTCTATTGAACCGATTACGTGCATTCTATTACCATTCTCTTTTTCGCACAGAGGATAGAGGTAGCCGCAACTGTTGAGGGTTGTATTAAATATTCAAACTTAAGGGCAGAAGGTTAGTAAATTTGATTTATAGATCGTTTCATTCTTTTCCGGACAATGGCAGAGAGGATAAACGTTCTGTTCATTTAATTATCGCCTCTCTAACAAGATATTCTACAAAACGTACGCTAATAGTGAAATACGACGATCTCGCTTTCACAGTAAATCCATCCTCTCTGGACGTTTCTAGGTAGGAGGCAAGAGAGCCATGAATCTAATTGGCCCGTTAATTTTATCTGCGGCTCTGATCTCCGACTATTTAACGACTCGTTGAAAAACCAACGATCAGATGAATCGGATGAGACGCGATCTTCTTCGATTTGCAGTCATTTCTAAAGGAAATTCGTCAATGAGATTTCTGCCCTTTTCTCAAACAATAAATTGGGATCATATCAGTGCCTGCGTGTAAAGTTATCTTTAAAAACATTTAATCTCTATGATGCAACAATAGTTCTGTCTAAAGTACATTGTTTCTAGAATGGTAACACGTAGGATGCAACGGATGTTTAAAATTATGTATAACCGGATGTTCAAATAGTTCGCCCATCTTTGAGGCTCGTAGAAAGGACACGACCGCACACAATTTGCAATGTTACTTTAAATACTTAAATCTTCACGACGAATGGTAGGATGCTTTTCTATAGGAAAGCTTCGGTAACATATTTTTTCACGCGACGAGTATACTCGTCAAACGTCGTTAAAGGTCTAATCGAAACTCAGGGAAGTGATCTGTATATTTCTGCAAATATATTTAGACGATCGCATAGCAGTTATTGAATTATTGCAAGGGCGTACAGAGTAATTACAGGGGTGCTATTCTCTTTTCCTAATCGGTGGCAATTCCGATATCCGCGTGATAGCAGCTGACGAATCGTGGTGGCACTGTAGATAAACATGTGAAACGTGACTCTTCAAGGTAGGGAGTAGAAGCAACCAATATGGGAGGAGTTCCATCGAGTTCTCTCTCCGTTGAGGGACTGCAAAGGAGCAGAGGTGGTCTCTGCTCAGCTGAAGATCTCAGGTGGCAGTCGCCCTGCTGAGTTGTTCAGCGACGGGTTTCCTCGCTTTACTCTGCACTCTGTGATCCACACACAGAATCCCGCGAGTTCTCTCTGAGTTCTCGTTTTGCCTTCACACATAATTATATTTACGATGCCGGGTTTTCTACGGTTTCGTTTCAGCACCCGCTTCGGCTGAGATAAACGCGCTTTACCACGGTTAGTTTTGCACCATTACTCGATGATTTTCTTCCATAAATCGTTCCTCATACCCACGAGAGCACCGGCTCATCGATTTCTTCGCGGAAGAGAACACGCTATCCAAGTAGCAAAATTCCTCGTTGATATTTGGTGCTTCGTCGAGATTCTACATGCATTGTCCTATTATACAATAATCTAACATGCGCTGCGGTTCGATCGACATCCGAACCGATCGCAGTTGCCCTAAACAGAGATTGAACGCGATACGAACGGTGATGCTCGCAAAAGAATGGCACGAAAGAAAGTGAACGTTTCAGGGGGAGGGGGGCAACGCGTGTCGTACAATAGGAATATTAGTACTAAACATTCGGGCGAAAGAAGAAGCTGTCCGTACGAACCAGGATTGCTGTTCGCAGCTCGTGTTGATTAGCTATTCCGATTTTTTAGATTAGCGAATCTCGTGTCGATCCAGCTTATCGTCTATAACAACGAGGATTTAATTAATTTGTATTGTTACAACAACGTGAAGTTATTGGTACGGAGAGTCGATCGGTAGAGTGTTGCTGTAGGAAAGGTATAATTGCAAAATGATGTGCAGTGAACAGGTGGTGAATCGTGGACGATTAAAATAGACGCTATATGTTTGAGTGTGCAGTAAAGTTGCATAATCTTGATGTTGCAGTAAAGGAGACTGGTGGAAATTTCAATCTCTACAACCGGCTAGAGATGAGCTGTTAAATCGTGCAAAAGCTTTACGAGATATTCGACGACATAACAGTGTTTAGCAAAAACATGACAAGCGAGGGCAAACCTTTATTGAAATAAACCTGCGTGTGTATCGTGAACGTTGGTCGAAGGTCGTTAAGGTACCAGTTGATAACTCGCCAATGTTTATTGCCGGTCGTAATGCTTTACATCGCGGTATTCGAGCTCTGTTTAATTATAGCAATAGGGCTGCTACGAGATTCGAAGTGATTCACTTTTCATCGCAGTAATATTTTAAGGAAGCGGAAGATCAAGATTTATTCGGAAGCTTTATCTCAACGGGCGGGTGGCGATAGAATTTCGAAGGAGTAAATAGTAGCTGATTCGATATGACAGGAGGAAAGAATACGGATCATTTGTCAGTGTGCAAAATTTGCGGTGATAGATCGACGTTATATGCTAAATAGTCGAGCAGTTAGAAATAAGACGGAACAATTATCCGTTCACCTATACGTGTAAAAGTTTTACGTGTCTAACGGATGATTCGCAGGCCGTTATCCCGTTAGACAAGCTGTCAATTATTTTTTTAACATACCGAATATTATCGAAGCGTAATTAACATAATTGCGCCATTGATCAATACGTTCGTCAGACACATTGATTTGGGGATTATTGTAATTGGCGATTATTATAATCTGCTCGAAAGGATCGGTTGGTTACGTTATGATAGAGAATTCTAATGGATGGATGGTGTGACTCGAAGTGTATTCGCGATGTTTTTAGAAATCATTCGATTATAGATAAAGAATGCATCTTTCGATTATTGCTAATTGTTTCGTTATAAAGTGTAGATTGAAATTGAACAATGTTTCCTTTCTAATTGGTGATCTAAAGTGAAGTGCCTCGGTATATTGTCTTAAACCCCGTGGATTCAGTAAACGTGAAAGCATTGGCTGCTGCCCACTTTCCAAAGGTACCGGTGCACACTGTTATCACGATAATAATTAAAGCGAGCATCGAGGCTACCGGGGCTCACTTCTAAATCACTCGGCAACGACGGGCGAACAAGTGGAAGGAACTCGGAACGCCGATAAATCCGTGGGTGTACCTTTTCGATCTTTATTCCTTTATTCAAATCTGCATTTTATTCTGACATAGAATTAAATACTTTTTAATATCCTATTACGAGAAAAAACCTGGATACTTTTTTCCTCTTATTACAAAGGCAAGTCAGATTCGGTTTGAAACCATAATCTAATAATAGATGAACTTGTCCTTACTGGAGCACTGCTCAATTGGCACAGGTAGCACCTTTCTCTAAATATTACTGTGGCCACAGTGTGTATGCACTTCTATTTGTAACAGTAAGAAAATGCAAAGCGGCACCAAAGTGTGGTGGCTATTTAAAATCACATGCAACGCGAATAGCTTTGTTCAGCCACGCGTACGACAGGGAATTCTACGTGCAGCTCGTTCTCCCTAAGGTGTTACAGGGTATCAATTCTGTGGCCACAAAGCAATTTCACAGTACAATGGTATCACACGCGAATCGCGCGAACCCACCGAGCGCATTAAACCATGATAAATGATACTAAACGATTCTACTCGATCCTATGATATCGTAGACAAACAATTTGTTCCGACATTTGAAGAGCAAAATTGATCAGGGAGGATCGGTCAGACGAAGCACCAAAAGCTGCTAGATAATAATCAGGACCTATAAGCAACTGACCTCGTTCTTCTTTTTTTTTCCTTTTAGAGCCCGGTACCAAACTCGAATAAAGTGTTAAATATTCGTCATGTGGACACGCGAGTTATGGAAATCAGTGCGTTTCAGTGCAACGTGAAAGAAGCTCGAGAAAGAAGTCGAGTGTTAAACGATGGACTATTTAAAGAAAAACGGAAACACGTTCTGCCTACGAATAATAATAATATCGTAACGGGGAGAATGTCGAACGAGTGGTAGTGATTCTTCAAACTATTTTGTTCGATACATAAAAAAAAAAGAAGACATCGCGGTGCATCTCGTCGTATTTAAATCGGAGCATGATGGGAGAAGTGATTCGAGTTTCGGGGAGGGCACCGGACGTCGGCGAGTTCCTCAGGGAAGCGATGCTGTCCCAGAGATTCGCCGATGTGGCTCTCTGCTGCCCGGGTGGTCAAAGGTTTCTGGCACACCGCTTAGTCCTCTCGGCGGCCAGTCCTTACTTACAGGTCAGTGCTACTTCTATCAATCTCCGTTTTTTTAATAATTGCAAAAAATACGGTGAAACGTATTTTTTGTAAACTAACTTAATTTAAGCCTCTTTGTATCTTAACGTATACGTGTGATGGTGGACGGAATAGGAAAGAATTTATGCAGATACAAAGCAACACAACGATACTAATAACATTTCTCGTCGATTAAAAAGCAAGGAAACGAGTAGTGTCCGTCTGTAATAGAGAACATCAATCATCCACGTTCGTTCGCGTGCACTAGTATGGCATTCATTATGACAAAAAAAGAAACGGAAACACGTGTATACATGCAGGTAATATGTATCACACTTAACACGATAGAGGAAGATATTATGCAGTAGCTTCCTATTGTCCGTCTATTTAAACGGTAAAAGTAATGTTCCGTGTAGTGCAAACATTTATAATGCTTTTAATGCACTCAACGAACACCTAAAGCTAGTTAACTTCTTTTTAAAGATTTTAATGAATCGCGCCGGTCGTTAATCATCGACCATCCCGCCGCTGAATCACACGGCGGACGCTGCGCACAAGCTTAGAATCCCTTTTACGATGGAACGGAAATAGTGAAAGTAAATTGATATTAATTTCTTCTCTCTGTTGCAAACTTTTAGAAAGTTCCCTTTGTCCAATGTACACCATTCACACCGATCCCTTGTGTAAACATTTCCAACATTTTACACTTAAAACGAGGGAGATAAAGAAGTGGCAGAGATATAGAGTCTTGTTTCGCGAAGTCGCTGAGATTGACAGTTGTTAACTTCGAAGCCTGATGGAGGAGAGGATTATCTAGAACAGGGGATACCAAGAAATAGGAAAGTCACACCGAGAGCCTGTCATCACAGAGTTGCATGCATTAGTTAGCGCATTCACGCACTAGGGAATTAAAAGTAATTAATGGGGTACCGTGCTCGCTACGCAGCTCGAGATGCGGCCGTAAATTCCACCGAATCGTGCCGCTTATTAATCAAGCGCTAAGCGGACACTAAAGAGCAAATCGCGGGGCAAAACAAGACCAATTGAAACAATCGAATCTCGAGCATGTAGCGGAATGCGATGAGTCGGCGTGTTAAAAGCGATTAATGTATAGTTAGATCACACTTTCTTTAATAAGCTAACGGCGGATAGGTGAATATTAAAATAATTGCCGCGATAGCGATAGGATTTGAGATAAGAATCAATTTTCGAACGGAAGTGTTTAGATACCGATAATCGTGACACATTAACGATGCCGAGTGATTTAAATAATAGAAACAAGGTAGAACATTAAAAGGTACAAGATATCTATTGCCATTAAATAATGATCAATCTTCGATCTCGGATCGTTAAATCGCTACGCTGATCGATGCAATTTGCATATATTCGTATAAGTTTCCCATAATATGTGAACGTGGTGGCGGAGAAAGTTTTTCGATTCTTCTCTTCTTTCCCTTTGACATCGTGTTTCATTAATCTTTCCGAATTGCATAATCCTCTGTCCTCTGTTCCACATCTTTCTAACAATTTACCACCGGTCGACGGGTCTACGATTTGTTGCTAAATCGTTCTGAATTCGATCGCGCATAGTGGCAAGCGCGCCTTAAAAATTGCACCCTGCAAATCACCACCGTGAAAGGTTCTCCCGCTGTACACGTGTATACCACTTGGCCGTTTCCTTTTTTTCCATGGCACAAGCATTCTCGACGACAAACGTCGCTGTCACGATACCTGATTTCGGATTTACGTTTAAAACCAGTCCATAATGAGCACTATTTACGGCCCCCTGTTTTTCCTCCATTGCCATCTTCGTCACCCTGCTTGATCGCCGTATTACACGATTGCCCTGCGCGTTACGTCGATGACAAACCTTAGGTAATAATTAGACATTTCGTTTTACACCATTTAGCGTTTTCTCCGCGCATTCCGTTCAATGTCACGTTTCCTGATTCGAGCCTTTTCCGGACCTGGAGAACACCAAAAGCCGACGGAACGTGTTTCACGTTTGAGATAATTGGCGAGCAGAACAGAGAAGTAGATACCTGATCTTTAGAACAGAATCTAATTGCAGAGCAAGGTATTACGCAATGGAGTTGCAAGAAAACAATTGTAATTGACGATTTTTCCAAAGGAGTTTAGAAATTGTTCTTAGTATGCAGATTCGTCGTTTATTTCCGATTGTTAGATAGTTGTTAGATGATAAAGATGGCTCGGCGTTGCAGGAGAAAATCTCCACGATTGTTTCACGGACGTGGATGCATCTTGAAAGAGGGTCAGTGCACCCTAGTAATGATTTCATTTACCGTTTCGTTATCTTGCAAAGAGCGCAGAGGGTTTCCATGGCACGTAGGATGCACTATATGCGTTACATGCGAGTTGATGCATGCTAAACACCGCGCTTGATTCACAAGATAGCGGGCTCACGGTACCATTAAAATGCTTGCACGCAGCTATTTTATGGCGGTTGATTCGCTATATTTCCCAAGATAGCCCACGCCGTCGCCTTCTTGAAGGCTGGCCATAAACAACGGTCAGGTAGACGCGTGGCTTTTCGCATGGGAGAAAACGGTTTTCCATCTGAACGCATCGTTGAGTTATCTTTTGTTGAAATTCGACGAACATCTGTGCACCATAGGCGGAATTTATTCGCAACCCTGCACCATAAGGACAGATTGTAGAATTCTTAGAGCATGCGGCTCGCACATTTCCTATCCATACGTTGTAGTTGCTGAAATTCGTTCGCTTCTTCGTTCCTTTGTAAAGGACTGGCGGTTGTTGCAGTAATTTCTACAGATTTCGTTGCAGTAGGGATCGAGTAATCAGCACGGAGATTTATTGCTAGTAACTTTACACAAGGGTGAACTAATAGATTTTTTGGCTACGGAGAATAATTATACGGGAAATCGTGTGAGTTTATCTTGGCTAGGCCGTAAATTTGAAATTAAAATGAAGCCGCACTGTTAAATAGATGGTAAAGTGTCTTTTTACAACTATCGGTGATTGTGTAAAGCGTTTAGTGCTTTTCTGCTTAACGGTATAGATTGTAAACTGTGCTGTGACATTTCCACCTCGGCCAGCACGTGTATGCTTCGATTCTATGGAAGTGATAGATTTACCATTGGAAGCTAGGTAAATGCAAAATGATACATAGAAGTCCATTACTGTCTAAATTGTTTCATCCCAATTATCAACAGTATTATTTTCTCCCCAACGGTGCTCGCTCGTTTTCAAGCAGCCCGATTCATCGAACAAGCCCGCTAAAGACCAAAAAACGCGTAATAAAGCAATTTAGCATGTACACCTTGTGGCATCGTTTCTCGCAACAGGTGTGCATACTTTCCTCTGTTAGCCCCTCGACTGCTAAGATGAATCTCCAAGATTGCCTTTATTACATCTTCTGAATCTTCATCGATTCTTTATAAATCAATTATTAACTCCGAAATTGATCTCAAGGTATTTTCAACATTTCCGTTTCGGAAACACTAATTATAAATTCACCATCTTTTCTCGAATATGAGATTGAATATTAATATTGATATATTATCAGTATCCTCCAGCGCACCGTGGTTGAAACTTTGTTATCGTTCTGATAACATCACGATATAATTAATGGCGATGTTACTGTGTATCTAATCAAGCTATCCAGCCAGTGGCTGGAACGTACGGAAAGATATACAAAAGAAAAGTAATTGCACCGCTTTAATGAGAAACGTGACATTCTATGTACATCCTATGCCGAATGAAAGAAGGAATATCAGAGAGGCTAGATTAATCTAAATGGTGCAGTGTCATGCACAAAGTGCTATATCTGTGCCTCATCGACCGGCCTATTTCGATTAATTGCCGTACCCGATAGCGGAGATCGGCTTGGTGCCATGCTAGATTGCGTTCATAAATCATCGAGCAGAGAAAACCGCGTGGAATTGCAAAGAAAATCAACAATGTTGACCAGGGAACATGAAATTCGACGATCGGATAAAGCAAATATATTGTTAATGATAAAACGTTGATAATGAAGCCGGACAACACCTGTTCTCATCGGTATAGATTAAAAAAAGAAAACTGTTAATCGGTTTTATTTGTCCATAAGTAGGCGAAATATGTTTTGCGCGCGTTGCTCCGAATGCAACGAAAATTAATGAAGCAATCATTTTGAGCAGACTTAGTGGAATTCTCAGGTGTTGTCATATTAGAGAAAGGGGCAAATATGCGAGAGAGGGAGAGAGAGAGAGAGAGAGAACGGGACTTTCGGTTAGATAATTATATCCGTATGAAAATTACGATATTCCTTGAGGTACGAAAAAAAATCGATAGCCTTTCTGTGTTCGCTTGCTTTATCCCTTCGTCGAGTTTAAAAGAACGTAAAGCTCGCCGCTGCTGTTCCTTAATGATATCCATTTCTTATTTTGTCGAATTCTTCGCAATTCTATCTTGCTGAAAAATTGGTATAACAGCTTTGCGTCATTTGGTTAGGCATTAGGAGAACCAATGATTCATTCGATCTGTCCCCTCAGAATTTATGTTAATTCCTTTTCCTCTTCGACTCGTACTTCGATCGTTTGCAATGTAACAACAATGGATGTTGCGTTAGGTTTTCCGGAAAGCACGCGTTGGTAATTCGTGGGTATGTACGTGGATAGAACCGTTAGTCCGGATTGCCTTGAGCGATTTCCTACATCTATACCTAAACGCGGCAGGGCTTTATTAAAATTTAATAATTGGTTGCTTCGGTCTAAATTAATTTGCGTAAACGCTACGAACTGCAGCGGCATCGATTACTTTCCTCATTCACGGAACTATCATCAACGTGTTCCCAAGCATTAATTCGGTACGCATGATCGCTCCGCGCTCTTCTGTACCCAAGATTTACGATCGCAGATAACGTTTACGTCGTTGAGTGCTTTGCATAGCACACGCGGAGACAGGACCGTAATCCTGGTGAACTGTTCTCTGGGACGTGCATCGATTCCATCGTCCTTCCGGTTTTATTACTGGGCAAACAGTAGTTGCGCGCTTCAATCGGGCTGCTTCAAATTACATCTGTGTTCGTTTGGCTCTTGTTTCAAGTGCATTCGCGTCGCCGAAGTGGTGATTAGATATTGCAAAAGTTTGTCTGTACAGAGCGAGACTGGGTCGGTGAAAATCAAAGGGGCGAGATCGGCGAGGTGTGAAACTCTGCTATCATTACTTGAATTCTCTTCCGATAATGAAAGAAACGAACGCGAACCAAAAGTGATTTTAAGAAAGATCTGACCAAGATGCGCCAGTGCACGACCTTTGCAAAGGAATGAAACAGGCATCGGTGCAGGTAGAATTTAAATCGTTCGGCTGGAGCGTGCTCCATCGCCCGGCTGACCTTAAGAAGTTGGTCAATAGAGTTTTGCATTCGTAGTCTCGCGTCACCCATAAATATCCCCGGGGCCCGTTGAATAATCCCGTCGTCGGCCTTTTTCTCTGCTTTCAGGAAGTGTTGTTGGCTCACAGCGGCGCGTCGACGCACTGCGAGCCGATCACAGTGATCCTCGCCGAGGTGGAGGCGCCGGAACTCGCCGCGATTCTCGGCTTCGTGTACACCGGAAGCGCGACGGTGCCCCGGCCGCGATTGAACGCGTTTCTGCACGCCGCGGAGGCCCTGCGCATCAGGCTTCCGCCGGTTCCTCTGGTGATGACTTGCTCGCAGCCGAACTGCAAGCAGGAGGAAGACGTCAAGGACGTGAAGATTAGCTCCAGGTATTTGAGGTGCGATCAGTATCCGTGCGGCGGCGATCGTTGGTACGCGTCGCGGGCGAATCTAGATCCGGCCAACAAAGAGGAACCATCGTATCCGCCTGTCGAGTCCTTGGAAACCGCTGGAGAGATCGGGCCGCTTCCTGATTCGATGAACTTTGCGGGTCCGAGATACAGCCAGGCGAGAAGATACTCAACCTGGCCCGTTCCCCCGTTAGCCGGTGACGATCATCGGGAAAAGACTGTTCACGCCGTAGATCAACGATCGGATAAGGATAGGACAAGCCAGACGGACGTCAGGAGGTACCACCCGATCACCGCGGCATCGAGGATCAGCGATGTCGCGGGAAACCGTTTTCTAAACGCATGCGATTCCAATGGGAAGACCGGCAGACAACAGCAGGAATTCTGCTTCTCGGGTAGCTTTTACGATATTCACGATGGACAATTATTGGACCCCCTCGAGATGAGGATGAGGGCCGATCACGGTGATACTTTGACCAGAAACGAGGATTCTTTGACGAAGGACTCGACGTACAATAATAGCTACGAGCAGGAGAGAATTACCGAGGAACGTTTGAGCGTGATTCGATCTCGAATCGGTTCGTTCCAGGACAAAGCTGGCTTCGTGCAATTACCCGATTGTATTAAATCTCACGAGAAGACGAGCTTTGGGGAGGATCTAACTTGTCGAGAGAGCTGCTTCGCTTGGAAGTCACCGAAAAGGCATGTGGCCAATAGAGTCATAGCTTCGCCATGGAAACAGACTATCAGGCCTCATCATCTGCCCAAACCGCAGCCCATAGTCCTTCAGCCTCACGTCAACGATTGTGTAAGTTATCTTCCTTATTATCAGTGAGAAGCTCGAAGAATTGTATGATGTTGTTTAGCATGAAAATATCTGATGCACGGGAATCGAAATAATTTTATATCAACTCGAGGATAATCTTTAGCTGAAGAATTGCCGGGAACCCAAGACTCTTTCATCTGTAGCATAAATGACCGTGTATTCTCTTACGATTGCTTGGAAATAGTTCAATAATCTTCACAATGAGACATACAGAAACATTTAGAGAGTTATCCAGCGCCCATTAGACTGTACGAGTTGAATACGTATTCTGCAAATACCTTGCATCGTTCGAAAGGATACAAATTGGATTTCCCGGATCTAGGATTTCTGTTTCCAGATGCTCGTTAAATTACTCACTCCGTCGTAATCCTCTTCGGGATGTTATCCATCTGGTAAATTAATCTCACTTTGAATATCCGATTGCTCGGTCTGGATGAGTCCAGGTGGAAAAGAATTTACCGGCTCGTAATAATACCTCATGAGCACAGATGATATGCACTTGCATATCTACGAAATAGATCTGGGTCGTGCGTACGATTTTTAATCGAATCGTCGGTCGATCGTGTTGAACGAAAGTAAAGGTTCTTCGTTATCATACTTCCTTCTGATTATTCTAACTATCCAACACAACCGTTCCGTCCTTTTATTTATGATATTACATCTTCAAGCCATTTCCGTCGCTGTTCTATTTCTACTAGAAGAAGACTAGAAGGTATTTCCTTTCACCGGCTTCGGAAAAAAAAATCGGAGCAGCGCGGAGCACTCCGACGTCGTGAAATATCGTGAAGGGATCGTAATAAGAAATTCGGTGAGATAAGTAATTGAAGCACTTTTTTCTCCTGCACACGTACGTCGGATTTTCAATTGCGCAACGCTCGATGAATTTGTTCGGTCGATTATCGGCCAGGTACAATTACCGATTCCCGTTCCTTCATATTGTTACATCACGCCGCGTACGTACATACGTACACACGGATCACGTTGGATCGAGTTACAAATCTTGTACCCAGTAGCAATCGTTATCCTCTCATACAGAAAGTGACTTGTTTACCGTGGCTTTTGATCGCGGTGAAGAGGAGGGACTTTGCACTCTCATCCTTCGAGATTCCTCTCGCCATATGGTAGCTGCAATGTCGAATTCAAAACGTTGTTAATTCTTATTCCTTCTCTCACAGTTCATTGAACTGTACAATTTTAAATCACACTTTTCCTGTTCCCTCAATTACAATAACGAGGCAATATCGCTCCCTCCACCTCTAGATCGCTGCCGGTGAATTCTTCTTAAGAAAATGAAAAAAGCACAGCAGGAAATGGAAATGGCCCCATCCAATAACTGGATGAAACTAACATTTTAACGATCGACATTTTCTTCCTTCTTCATTTACGAGCTTGGAAATATGTTTGTAGCCGGTGTAGCGGAAGATGAACAAGTGAATATATTCGAATGATTCGCATTGATAGTTAATTAAGCGGAATTCGTGTGCATGCGCTCAAGGCGCATAAAATCAACCGGTTCCTTTGCTTTTCTCGTTAATTATTATCACAGATAATCAATAAGATCAGCGGAATCATTTTAATTGTCCTCAGCTCCTCTGTTGTTCATTTTATTCTATTAATATTCACCATACTGTGAACTCGCGCGTTTTGCATTCCGCTCTTTTACCTCTCGTTTCCTCGTTCTCTTTCTCGCGGGTCGATCATCTCCTCGAACGTGCCGGGGTCATTGCATAACGTTCACCCATCTGCACTGCTCGAGATCGTCCCCGTTTCTGGTATAATAACACTTATGGAAAGTCTCCCGCGGCTACTCGAACGGTCTACGCGCATCAGACATTATAAATTTATGCAATTCTTTAGTGTGTTAAAACTCAAATCAGATCTAGCAGTAGGAAAAATTTTGTCCAGTTCGACTGAATATAGAACTGTATAGAAGTCTCATAGTTGTTCTTTCGGATATTCCAAATCATTACATTAGACGGTTAATACGTTCGGTAGCGTTCTGTCTTCGTTCACCGCTGAAATTATTATCTGTCGTGTCAATCGCGAGAGAAGAATATCTCCAGCAAGTGCAAGTAGAGCAGAAATGGTTTCGAAGCAACGGCCGTCATTAGAGTTCCTAAGATCGATCTGAATCAAAAGAACAAAAAAAAAAAGAAAGGAACGAAACGCGGCTCCGTTAATCGTCCGCAAACAATTATCATCCCGCCACGCTCTTCGTCCGAGCACTCGATTAGACAGCGTTAGACAGATGCTATTCCCAGTTGCTTTTCATCGATTAAGGGTTACTTGTTTCGCCTTTCCATCCTCTCCGCTCGAGTCGTTAAATCCTTCCTTTAGATCACCTGGCGCGATCCTTATCTTTCGATGCAGAGCAAAGAAAGGGGAAAAATCGAACGATATGTTGTCATGTATAAAACATGTATTGCCAATCTCTGGGCCGTTTGTTAAGGAGGCAAGCAACGTAAGAAGCATAAGAGTCGCGGGGGGACAAACAGGATCCACTTATATTCTTCATCGACCTTTCACCACAAATGAAAGCACACCGGTGAACCGCGTCTGCGACGTACCGACCCGTTCGTTTTGCTTTCTTCTGCTGAAATATGCAGAGGAATCAGTGCACTCCTTTGCAGGCTCATTTAGCGGCGGGCCAGCCGTAATTCGATGGTGCCAGGTGATAAGACGCGTCCGCGACACCAGCTGCTGCTTCGTCTTACTTGCTCCAAGTCATTCTGATTAATGAAACTATCACTTACACGCCGATCTTCTTGCTCTTTTTACCCGCTTCCCTTTCTTGTTTCATCGTTTTAATCCCAGCCGTGTTCTTGCCGCTTTTCTTTTTCAACTGGTGCTCCTTCCTCTTCACCTTTTGTCCTCTTGGTCCCCGGTGGACGTTCTCCAAGGTGCCGCACCAGCTGGCAAAAAGGTCCAGCTGCGAGGATCTGCTTTTACATACGTGTTATTACGCGCAATCTGGAGAAGGAGCGTTTTCTCTTTCGACACGTGTGCATGCACTGATATGCTCCAGATTTTTCTTTTCACGATTACTTTACGACCTTGCGCAACCTGGCCCGTGCACCTTAACGCGGCAGAACCTCTTCTTCTTTCTTGGTCATTTTTTTGCTTTCTTTCTAAATTTCTTCTTGCTCGCCGCTGCAACGGGACGCGGCTTCTCTCCGAAACGGCAAATCAATGGTTCGACGCGCAGGACGATGATCGATAGGGAACAACTTGTGTTCTAATCTAGATAAACGTGCAGTTGTGATTCTCGTAATGCTTTTTGCAGCAGTCACTGGAATTACTCGTTCCGACGTGTGCTATCGTAGACGCATGTTCTTCTCATGGAAGAACATTATTGATCTCTCAGTTCGTTATATCTATCGCACACGCATATGGCATACACGCTTACTGCGATTAATACGTTATAAATGTTCGATGGACGAAAAAAAGTCCGCGAACTGATTGAAATTAACTCTCTTCTGTAGCGCACGGGACAGAAAAAAGGAGCAAAGTATCGTGAATCGATAAAATAATGTTTCGACGATGATTCTGGTCTTTTGATCTGCCCCAATTTTGCCAGACGCTTGTTGTCTTTTAATGGTAATTACGGATTCGAGGATAGTAGAACGAGGGAGAATTTCGTCTGGCTTTACGCTCGAGCAACTCGATCAATTATACGCACTGCGCGAATAATATGATGCCATTAAAGTACTGCATAGATATTCAATGAGGATATGGGGAAAATGCGAGATGACCGTAATTAACTGGCAACGGCGGAAATAGAACGTTTGTTGATCTATGTTGCAGGAAACGGGAGAAAATCTGCGCGCACCAGAAGCTCTACTGCCTCCGGCGATCGTTGCCAGCCCCAACGAACGGTTCTCCAAAAATCCTGGCTCCACAGAATTCTATTACGGTGTCGAAGTTCCTAGCACGCACGAAGCTCCGTATAATAACGGCAGCAGACTGTTAGAAACGAACTCCGTGCTGGAGCCAAGAGTCCCAGAATTTTATTCACCTCAGATCCCATTGGCAACGCGAACTACTCCGCCGATCGATACCACCGATGCCGGCAGAGGCGAAACGATTTTACAGCCGCAGTGTAATGTAATTTGTACTACAACCAGGCCTCTGTCGAATACTAGTGACGGTAATCAGACGAGCGTTCACAGAATGAGCGCGCATTTTGCGCAAACGTTGCATCAGTCGCCGCAGAAGCCAGAAATCTCGCATCCTGTTAGCAGGCTGTGCGATACGATCGAGCCGAATGATAACGCCGATCGTTTCGCGAACGTCGAAGTCGAGAAGGCGGGGAAGGAACCACGGATGGGCGATAAGTTAGCGGAAGGGGTTGTCATCGATAGTGATAATAATAATAATAATGCGATCGTTAATCAGGATGCTGCGCAATGCGGTGGAGCCCAGGAGAGTCATAGGTGCGATCAGTGCGACAAAGCTTTCGTTACCAGGGCATCGTTAAAGGCACGTATATAAAGTCTGTCTTCTTTCTTTTAACTAAATCAAATACAGACCTGCATAATTTATCGATCTAATTCAGGTGCACGTCAGAACGCATTCAGGGGAGAAGCCGTTCCGTTGCGCCGACTGTGGCAAGCAGTTCTCGCAATTGCGAAACTACAAGTACCATCGGAGTGTCCACGAAGGTACGCGGGAATTCGCGGCCACCTGTCCGGAATGCGGCAAGTACTTCAACGACCGGGGCTACTTGAGCTCCCACATGAAGATCCATCGTAACCGGAAGGAGTACGGTTGCGCGGAATGCGGCAAGAGCTTTAATCAACGCGTCGCCTATAACATGCACGTCAGGATCCATACCGGCGTGAAGCCGCACCAATGCGAACAGTGCGGGAAGGCGTTCTCCAGGAAGATGCTGTTGAAGCAACACCTGAGAACCCACTCCGGCGAGCGGCCTTATCAGTGCCAGGTTTGTCAGAAGGCTTTCGCCGATCGATCCAACATGACACTGCACACGAGACTTCATTCCGGATTGAAACCGTACCAGTGCACGCTGTGCTCGAAAGCGTTCACCAAGAAACATCACCTGAAGACTCATCTGAATTATCATACCGGGACCAAGCCGTATTCCTGTCCGAACTGTGGACTAAGGTTTTCACAAAGCAGCAACATGAGGACGCATTTTAAGAAGTGTACCGTTAACAATCCAGCAGCTGGGACGAAAGATTCTACTGTCGTTGACTCCCCTAAGGTTGTACAGACGAGAATCATCTCGAGGACACCCACGGACGCTCTAACGCCTCCTAATTCCGATCAAGAATTGAGCATCTTAACACCGATTTCGAGGAGCACGGGAATAGAAGGGTCTGCCACGTAACGATAGTGTTCCAGGACTATCCGAAGGGTCCTAACAAGTTATTGTACGACCAAGTTGTTACAATTTGTTCGAAGATGGTTTTTCTTTTGTTAACTTGGGCTCGCTATAAGTGGCCTTTGCTGAACGCCAGTGCGCCGTGGTAGCGGATGGATAAACGGATCCGGCTGCGGGCTAGCCGCAAATGTAACCGAACGGTAGAAAGTACATATTGGATTCGCTTGAAAGTAGCTCTGTAACTTGGTAATCCGAGAGCTACCATAATGGTACGAATAGCCGGCCGCCTTTTCCTGGAAATTGTTGTTTTACGGTAGGACAGATCGATGCGAACCCGCAAGCTCTTACGTAAACCCTCCAATCTTTTATTTTCTATTCTTCTTCTTGAATTTTTCATACGAAGTAAATCATCCGTGGAATTAATTCTCGATTCGAACGGTGGCGAATGAAGAATTGTTTCAATGGTTGAATTTATTGCTGCGAGACTTACGTTGAACGTTTATGTATCTATTAGGAGAAATAATGTGGGAACGAGTATGGATGAAGTGAAGTCGTCGTCTTTCTGATGCGTGAGAGGGAGAGAACGTGTTGCAGTATGCATGATTATAAAGAGCGATCTAAGAGCTTCCTAAGTTGGTAAGTTGTGACTTTCGTACTTTAATACGTAATAAAGGAAATCCCCCCCTTTTTTACTTGTAAAATATAGAATGCAACTTTGAAAATGTATATTATTTGTATAAAGAGGAGAAAATCTTGAGCAATAGCATCGAACGTTTCGAACGATTGATTGCCACACCAAAAATTTAAATCTCAGTTTCAACACAAGAAACATCCCAAAATTGTCCAATGATAATAATCTACAACTCTTCCATATTCTAACAGACATTGCCCAGAATTTTAGTTTCATTGCGATACATTTCCAATCACTTTTCTTCCTACATGCGTTCATCCTTCTACAAAAAAAAATATTGTACTTTCGTTACTAACCCGGGGTCCCCATCATTCCCATTTTTCCTCGGATCATTTGATGTAACCAGCCCAAGAGGAACTTTCGAGCCAGGGTCAACAATGCGCCCCGGGATAGGATCGTACGGTGAAATATTTAATGAATCCACCGGCGCAGTTAAGATTGTAATTAGAATGACTAGCCAGTCGGGGGAACAGTGTCTCCGATTACATACAACGGATCCATTCCTCCTCCGGCTTTCTCGTGGTCCATTGAAAACGTAGAGACATCCTCCACAACGTTGTCTCCTCTTCAGACGCGAACCAAAGAATCTCCTCCGAGCAGCAAGTGGAGAGATCGTATCGTGTCCACTGTAGATAGCTGTTTGTTTCTCTCTTGGCCCGGAAGCTTTCGATGGAATAATGGGCAAACCGAGTTTACACTCGTTAGAATCACCGGATTTAACATAGAGAGGACGACTTAGGTACGCTCCCATGTTTGCCGAGAGCCCCGTTAAACATTGCAATACAACGAGAAGCTAGCTAAGCAATGTGGAAGATTATTTTTGGAAAGACCCGGTGTGCCCGGGCATCCTGATCGAGGTCCGATCGCTGCCGAGACTCTAATAGTCGGCTCTAATACTCCGTATCGAAACACGCGAATGTAAATGTTTGGTAAACGTTCGAGCAACCGACAGCCAATATTTGCTCGACGTGTCAGTTTGTCTTGAATAAGTGTGGCCGCAGGTTTTCTAAGGCAAAAAAATCAATATCCATATCGGTGGATCTATGGACTGGGGGATCTATTATAATGCCCCCCCCCCCCCCCCCCCCCGAGTACTCTGTCGTCGATTTGTCTTGCCGGCTTTCACCGGATTCCTTCCATCGTCGAAAGTCTCGATCGCGAGTAATTATTAATCGCGAATGATTCGCATTATTTCCGTAGCGGATTTTCACGTGGGTATTCCATTCGAATGACGTCTCGTTCAATGACCACCCAGGCTCTTAATTGCGCCGATGTAATGATCGCCAGATATTATTAGATCGGCTTAAGTGTAGGTACAATCGAAGATCGATCAATTTCGCAGTCGCGTTAGACATTGAGAAACGGGGAGCCGCGATAATCTCGTTATTATATAAAATAGTTAGCTAAAATACTTAGCGATAGGAGAATTACTCAACGATCGTTCTTAACAATTCCTTCTAATCCACGTGGGGAGCAAAAAAAAAGGAAGCAGACACTTTCATCGACGAAAGTCGTTTCTTCATTCGTCTGGTTCTCTTCTCATTTTTGCAGAGCTCCCCCGGATAAACTGGATTAACACACGATGCTTTTGGCATCATAAAACGTTTACTTTCATACGTTCTCCGAGAACTGTGTGGATCGTTGAAAAACCCGTACATATAGATGCGTTAGACATTTTTGTCATTCTGCGACCGGTGAAAGGGTCTCGAAACGGTGATAACTAATGCACACGCGTTTTTTTTTTCATGATTCACAGATTTTACTGGGGCCAGGGCAATTAAGTGCGCGATCTTATAATGCTTTCACTTTGTAGAACAGATAAAATTTTAAAATGTAGATCTGCAGACAGTCGTGTCCCTTGCAAAATGGGAGGGAAAAAAGCTAGCAAGCTGGCTTGATACAAAGTAATTGTTACATTCAATTAAGTTCGCTGAATATTCTCTGACCCTGGCGACGATCCCCGGATTAATTTAGCGGCGCAAATGAAACGTTATTTGACGCGGCGCGTACCAGGAAGCAAGATCGTAGATGCACTATCTACCGGATCATCTCGCAGGAAAGTACCGGCGGTGATTCTTCTGAAAATTAATTACGATCCCGTGGCACGCGAGCGAATCTCTGTGAGTCACCACCGTTCCTCGGCTTCCTTAAGGTCGACGTTCTCGTTCGTGATTCGATCGTCAAATGGCACACGCTCGCCAGCCAGAAGAATTATCCCGGAGATCCACCGGCGGGTACACCGCGATCTCGTTGCACCATTGCAATACGTGTACGTACGTACATACACCTCGGGGATTCAATTCACCTTTAAGGAGAATCGCGGATCGACCTCCTGAACTCGATGATCGGAGGAGAGAAACCCGGTGGAACCTGACCAACCAGTTTTAGACTGAAAAATTTTCGCGCGTACGTCTTTCATACGGATCAATGAATAATTAAGGTCTCAAACGTGAGCCATGGTCGAAAACGAAGCAAAGCCGTGAGATCGTGAAATCGTTGAAGCACATTTATTAGAACGGACTGGACCCTCTTTAGAAAGTTCTCTTACCTTCCGGAAGATTTTAGACAGTGCTTTAAATAGGCCAGAGATCGGACAAGGTGGTGCCATTAGGGAAATCCTCGACTGCAAAATACGAACACAGTCCGGGCGACAATGTGAGACAGAACTTTCGTCACTCAAATCGAGTACCGCGGTCCGGAAGATAATGCGATCGGTCCATTTATGTCGGGCCCTTTAATCCGATGGTAAAACGAGTAGTCCGAGCACCCACGACGCATTGCGCAATTCTAATGGATCAGGTTCATGCCGGTAGCCGGGCATAATCGATCGGTCCCCCGGTTTCGCGTTATTCATTACTCGGCATTGGGAACAGGTTCGGGGATCGGATACACGAATTTCGAGTTGAGAAACTGTCAGTCACGTTCTCGCGGTTTCTCCTCGTCGTCCCGCGATCCCCTTTCATAATTTTGCACCGCGCCGCGACCGCTACTTCTTTCTTACCTCACAAAAATTAATCGAAATACTTCTCGTAGGGAACGGGCCATTCGTTGAAAACGATCGAGGAATTTCTCAGCCGGATGAAAATTGAGCATCTGAAAAATTGCGGACCAAACGAGGGATATTAATAAAACAGATTCACCGGCCAAGCATGTCTGGCGGTTAAGAAAGATACGATGTCTCCATCAAAGGAGCGTGGACATTGATGGTCAATTAAGTCCGTGGAGCTGACATCCTGAAGCTGTAATCCAGTTAATTATAGTTTCCTGGCAAACAATTAAGTTATTCTCCAAATTACGTATAGAAAGTGCACGCTTGTAGATCCTTCAAAATCGCCGCCGTCATAATGAAATGATTTATGAAGCGTATTGTGGAAACTCGATGTAAAAGGTGAGCAAGGTTTATTCCGCCCCTATTGAAGCCCAATGAAACATTGAAAATGAATCCCATGCGTGTACCAGGCAAACGTTTCAAAAGGTTTCCGGGAACAACGAATTTTTCCTAATTGCGAACGTTACGTTGCCCTCGTTCGAAAATTGTGGCAAGGAATTTTAAAGCGCAGCCACAGGTTTCGCCGCCGCGCCGCATTAACATCACGATGCATCCTTGATCCGAAGGGAATCGGGCTCAATGTTGCCCGTTGATAATTTTATCGTGTTCGTGTAATAAATATCTCGCGACGAAGCGAACGACCAAATGCATATTATGTTAAAACCAGTTCGTCCGAGTTACACAAGGGAACCTGTCCCCGCGCCTTGGATTCCCTGCGAGTCGAGTGCAGTCCGAGAGATACAGAAAGAGAGAAAAGAAGAAGTCACGTCGATTTGCATATCGTATACAAAGTAACACGTACCGATTTCTGGGTCGTTAATACAACACCGTCTAACACCTTGCCTCGTCGACTACGATCTCTCCATCTGTATCTATTTACCCGTTTTTCTCATCTCTCTATGTTATCGGTGATTAATTGGTCACTGTTCCGCGAATGATTAGAGAGAATATTCTCTCGGCTATTTATAGCTTTTCCACTTTTTTAGGTGACGTCTAATATTTTCTCCTGTGTCCGTGTACCACTATACAGATACATACGGTATCCGCAGAAACATGTACGAAGATACACTTTCCTCCAAAAAAAAAAAAAAAAAAATTAGTCGCATATGTATGTATATACCGAGCAACTGAAGAAGCAATTACATGTCTGCATCTACCTGATAGAGAGCGAACAGGCTGCAAGTAAATCACAGTAAAAGATTGATCCCCTTATCCAGCATTAGATTCGTCGTCCTCGCACTCTACTCTCATTAAAATGTGATTCAAATGTATTATCCCGCATGCGTGTTTCCAGATCGAAGAAAGTTGAAAAAGCAGAATAAAAAGAGTCGGAGCATCGCCGGAAGAAATACATATTCATGTCCCCCGATCGAAAGTTTCGTGGACGATCAACAGGCGAATTACATCAGTGCGCCTGGGCGGACAAGGAGTTCGCTTTCCACTCTCGGCTCGTACAACGATTTTTAACCGAAAACAAAATCTTGCTCGTTTATCAGAGCCATATCGTTTCCATCAAGATCTAATTGACATCCGCTCGAGACTTTCCAGGATCACACGAAATGCTTGACTTTAAAGATACTCACTGACACGCCGGTTACGACCTACCGTCCCGGATTCTTTCTAATCTCCAGGGACGGCGCTTACCACGACGATTTTTATGGACACGTGGCTGTCGAAATCGTCGGTGATTTTATTATCGGCATACCACGAGTGCTGGTGTAAAACGAACGTATAGGACGGTGTAAATGCAGATACGTGCTTTATTGTTCCGCTCTTTGATGATCCTTGGAAATCGTTGACACTGAAATTAGAAGTGTTCCGTTTTTATTTCCCCACACTGGACGGCTGTTGATTTTTCTTTAAAACGAGCCACAGGCATGGGACGCCAGTCGGAGTGCTGTCAGATCCCGTTAATCACACGTTGTGCAACCATGGTAAAAATCGGTATCGCGACCAAAGGCACTGGCCCCGCAAGCCGATTTCTTTGCTTTACACTTCAATAAATGTCATCGTTAAAGCCAGGCTCTGACGCGATGCCCGTCGCTTTATGTACATACGAAAGGCAAAGGAGGAAATCTCGTGATGCGCGATCAATAGGAACAAAATTGAGTCCACGTGGGTCCACGAATCGAAACATGCCCGGACATCTTTAGCCATCCTTGTTTCGCTTCGCCAATGTTAAGAGAGCACTCAAGACAGAGCTGCTATCCTGGACACCGTCAAGTGTAATTTCTTTTTTTTTTTCTTTAACGAATCCACGCCCGAACGATCGGGGCTCGCGGATAATTTACAACCGATGACGGCTGACGTTACAAAAACTTGCCGCAGGAAATTGTCGCGATGTAAAAAGAGTTTTTACTCGCGCAACCCGGCAGCCCCGGTCAATAATTTTTGGAGCTGCAGCTTATTACCACGTGGTTAAGTCACGAATCGCATTCCTCGCTACAGATTTTCTCTCCGCGGAGTGGAACAGGTTCACCGTTCTCTCCCGCTGGAGAACGGACGTAGAGATGCTTGCATACAGCGTCTTCCCTTGACCCCGGATGATTATCTTCGTTTCACGAAAAAAAAGTTTCACACACACCAAATGCGTCACCTAGAGGGACCGGTGATTATTCTACTTCTTCCGGAAAAGGAGGACCGTTCCCTCTTCTTTCTTATTGCCCAACCGGACGATTCAGGTGAGAAGAAACGAATTCAATTAAAAGGCCGAAGGAAACTTTACCACCAACGGGCATCCGATTTTTTTTTTTTACCGATCTCTAAATAATTGTTCCGAGAACGACGATGAAGGATTTACTTGCAGGAACGAGAGAAAGATTCTTCTTGCGGGGAAAGAAGCTGGAGCTGTGCGAAGTGAATCATCCGCGAAGGAGAGGAAAATTTATTAGCGTCGTTAAGTCGTCTGAACGGCTAGCCAACTTCCGTCGACGAGCATTGTATCGTCAATTAAGCGGTTATATTGGACAGCGCGTTGAACTGGATTAGAAAGAACTGTTCTAAGAAGAAACGAACTTTCCTGCGAAGTCGGCGGCAATTTGTTTTGCGATCCGCACCGGCCACTTTTTATCGATCGCTTTGGCGAAGAACGAGGAGAGCTTCGCCAAGTAGGTGGGAATAGAATGTTCACCTTGTTGTGCACAGTTGCCCATGATAATATTGGGTCAAGCGCTCCTTTATACAATCCCGTCGTCGAGGCGACTCGCCGATCGTCCAGCACCGCGTGTCCGCGCGATTTTATGCGGCTGCTCCAAAGAACGAGGTCCAACGAGAAATCGCGCAAAAAGCAAGATCATGCCTAACATGGACGCCGACCCCCTTGCGCCCACGACATTAGTTATCTCTCCCAGTGGACCCTGATGCGCGACTTTGCCAAGATAATCTCACCACCTGTTGGAGAACACTGACTTATCTCTCCCATAGGAGATACAACGTGCACGTAACAAACCGTTGGCAACTTTCTTTAATCGGAAATGATTCGCGCGCTCACATTTTGTTTCAGGAATGTCGAGAGAGTCGTGTGATCCTGTGAAATCTAAGAAAGGAATATTCTGCTCATTCAGAAATGGAATAAAGAAATGACACGTCAATCGGTACGGTATAGTCTCCTCTGGATTTCTGCTCACCGTGGCGCGAGCGAGATTTACGGGTAGAAAAAGCCGATGCCGACCGTATCGCTTCCGATGTTGATCGTTCGATTAGCATGGTAATATGCATACGTAACTAACTGCTTATTAATAAGCTAATTAGCGACACTGCCTTTTGCGCCGCCCTAGGGAGAGAAGCAATTGTCCGACAGGGATCTAGCCACGAATGGTGCACGCTAATCGGTTTACGATCGTCATGGGGAGCCTAGCCGGTTTCTTTCCTCCTCCGGCGTCGTAATATTTTTGGTAATAGCGCATAACTTACACTTTACGCGAGCGCACTATTGATCCGGAGGCTGATCCTTCCGGAAATATAAATCGGGGTATAATACAGACACTTTTACGTATTGAAAAACTAAAAGGAATTCTCGAAAAAATATACTGGAACTCCGTGGCAATCTCTCGAAGAATTTTTCTGGTAGCGAAATGGTTATCGATATCGTGCAATCACCTGCATATGCGTGAATGGTGCATAATGGTCGTTACGCTATCATTATTAATAACAGTACTTAGCTATGCAAATATGCCATTACTAAATAGACAGGTATGTATTCGTGCATTCATGATATCTAGTGTACTATCAGAAAGTACATAAATAGTTAATAATATCAATTTAATCTACGTCAAGATAATTATTCACACTTAATTGAAACTTGATATGGAAGAAATTTATATGAAAGACCTTGTTTACAGGAGCGGCAGAAAAATGACAAGCAGTGTAAAAGTAATTGTTCGTGTTCTCCGTAATGAATGCCGTGCAAGATCGAAGAGCGCAATATCTGGCTCGCTTTGTCGGCAAATTAAAGATCGATAAATTGGGCCGATTAGCCAGTCAGCATGTAAAAAAGAAAAAGGAGTGGCAGGATTCAGAGGGTGCATTCGAAGAGACGAGAAGTGACGACTTTCCATCGTCATCGGCAGCCGCGTGAAACCGTCGCGTCCCCGTGCTTAAAATGTCAAGGTGTTCCCCGGAGTGAAAGGACACCGATATATTTATGCCCTTTTTTCCCTGTTGAGAGTAAGATTTACCACCGCGGAATAATTAATAAATTATTCTTCTTTCGGCTGCGGCCGTTCTTCGGTCGAATTGATTCGTTCAACATTGCCAGCAGGCATTGTTCAGTTAACGCGGAGCCCCGTCGCCCATCCGTCTGCCAATCCATGTCACGAAAGGAAACTCGCCTACCCTACAGGATAATAATCATTACCGGTACAATTTCCAGGCAAAAGGCGTCTCAACGATTCAGAGATATAACAAATCGCGCCTCTAGAGGAATTCAAAGGTAGGGATTCCCTAATCCGAGCCGCAACAACTATCTCGACCATACTGTTCAATAAATTGGGGGACCAATTGCCCCAGAGGCCGCACATTCTTACGGACCGGTGTTACCTGGCCAACGCCACGAACAATGGTGGTTTTCTTCCTCCTAGTGACGCCGTTCTGTTTTCAAGAAAGCATAGAACCATCGCGTTCCACCGTAGCGGCTAATTAAGCGTAAACGCGTTTGCCCGCTTAATGTTCGCGACTCGAGGTGTAATGGTGCCGCTTGATAAATACGACGTTCCTAGAGAAGATCATAAAGACCGTTTGCCCAGCTTCCTGGAGCGCCGCTCATGCCGCTTAATTGTTTCAAGCTATTAAGATCCGTGTTTAATTGAATCGCGCAGCATCAGCATCTCCAGAGGGATCATGGGAAAGGGTTACGAAAAAAGGAAGAGGAGAGACCAACGTGGAACTGTAACACCCAATAAATAATTCTGGCTAATTAAGTTGGGCGAGCAACGTCTAATCTCAAGCGCGGAGCACCGGTTCACCGGCTTAGAGGGTAAACGGCGAGGAATCTCATGGCATTCCATTCTTCCCGAGTAAAGATGCTGCGAGATAAATAAATCTGTTTTAGAAACGACCCGCAGGGCGGCTCGAGACATTCTTGGGGATCTTCTATTCCGTTTCGTTTTCAATTCACTTTGCTCTACTCTGTACACTGTACTGTGAGAGGCTCTGTTTTTATTTCACACGCTGCTCTCGCCAGTGAAGTTGATTATTTAATATTTTTCCTCTCTCGGGATCTCCTATTGCGCTTCCATAAGTTTATCATTTGTTTTTTCTTTTAATTTGTAAATTCGTTTGTAATTGCAGATTAGCCACGACCTCGCTCGGCTCATTCGGCCAATTATACTAAACGATATCTGTTCTACTGAACGCTGCTCGCCTCATGAATGAATACTGACACGCTGAATGGTATAGCCTGCTCTCCTTCCACCAACGAGTGCGTGTTAAACGCATAAATATGCATGTGGGGTGCATATCTAAATCCGCGTGCAACTGCGTGTATACCAACATCAGAAAGTACTGTCCGCCCGTGGCCCGAGATACTTTCGGCAACAATCGCCGCGGAGTTAAAGATTACAATTGATTCTGCGAACAAATCCATTGTTCAAGAAAACTGGAATCCTCGAAACATGATGTCACAGTGAGATCATCGACCTAGCTGAAAACCTCGTCGTACAATTGTTCGTCGATCAAATGTCGAAGGACAATTACGATTAATTCATAACGCCTCTAATATCTGGGACATTCAGACTTCCATCGTAGCGAAAACACTTGATCCTTGATTGATAACCGGCTATGCACGCGTTCATTCAAAGTGGCAACAATTAGTCGATCGTGAAGCGTGGCGGATCTCATGAGCCAGGATATTAATTGTACAAAAATTGTCGAGTATTCTTTACTCCACCTGTATCTGAGGGGAAAAGAAGGAATCCGAGGAATGGAGTCATACCTCGGTCTCAGCTGGATCACAGCTGAAGTCCGACAAGACAATATCTGAACGGGTCTGAGACCTTATTTTTCTACAATTACTCTCCGTTTTGTCAATCAGTCGTAATTCGTTTTCAAACTTTTCCCATTTCGATAGGGCTGCGTACCAGACGCGTACAGAGAATTTCGCTTTCCTCTCCGATTACTCTGCGGTTCCCAGACACCGGTAGAAAAGAATCTGGCGTTCGACCCCGGTGAAACAGGGAGACCAGTTAAGATCCAGAAAGTTTACTGCATCTGGTATCACGTGTGTATAATAAATGTGCATTTCACAGCGGCGGCAAATGTTAGGCGGTTCTCATCATCGAGAGTGAAACGTATCCGTTCGAGCCGGACATTAAGACAACCGGAGGAAAAACGGGCAGCCAATTGAAACAAATTCGAAATGCCTCCGGCACAGCTCCTCTGGTAAATATGAGAAGTTGAGCTTAGGACGAGGCTGTTGCAATTACAGTGAATTGCATTGCTGGTTTTTCCGCGTCACCTTAGGGCGCCCGATGATACGTTCGCGAAGGCTGCAATCGACCCGGTGAACTTACGGGGAGAGAAGTTTATTGCCGATGCCGACAGCGTTGCATACACATACTTCGCTCGATATTAATTGGAAGCGGTTGTGCGCACGGTGAACGAGCCGTGGCCAAAGAATTAGAGCAAGGATTTCGTGGCGGGCATGAATATTTGATACGTTCGAATTCGGACGGATTCAATTACGGATCCGCTCGCGGACAGCTTCTGAATACGTCGATGAATCAACAACATTTTAGGCGTTAAAAGGACCGGTCGAGAGTGGTCCGAGAGTGGCACGATATTAGTAATTACGCAAAGGCTGAAAATGATGCAAGCGTTGAGTAGATGTCGAGCATAGGATTATGAAGGGACTCAACATCGGTGGAACAGACGCCGAATATCAGTTTTCTGTTACCCCTGCGGATAAGGATATGCCGGAGGACTGGAACGATGCTAATACGTCTGAGGACGACAATGAAAAAGTTCGTAGCAATATAGAGAATCTGCATTCGGATGACGTGCTGCGTACCTACAGTGTCCCGCGGAGTCGATCCTTCTGGAAAGCAGGAAGTACCGACTCACGGTGTTAATCCGAAAAGCCATTAATTGCGGGAAGAAAGAATATCGGACCGTGTAATTTTGCACCCAAGGAAACGCGGCTCGTAATATTTATGATACTCTCTAGCTATCTGGTTAACTGTAACGCATCTTATTTATAGTCCGAGCCACCGACGAGGTATATAAAAATGTAATGCAATTTGCATTCGCCTTCTTTATCGGTGTCTTTGATGAAAGTCGATTCCACCCGGTCGCGATCCGATCAGATGCACCGATACGATAAGACGATGGAAACAATGCTAATTGCTTTCGAATTAATCGGCATGTTATATCGTGACTGTGGATGCAAATACGTACCAGGTAACCGTAGAGGCCAGAGAAATTACAACTACGACGCCTTTGGCCACGCTGTTCACTCCATTTTTTTCTTTCTTCCCTCTCGGAGCGCAGCCTTTCCAATGCTCTTTCTCCTCTTCCCTTGCATTAAAATCGTTTGTTCCTTACAGCTGCGAGGCAATCGTTTAATTATACGCCTCTATCGCTCCGCCATACAGAAGGGGTTCGTTACAGCCGTTTCGAAAGACGAACCAGGAGATTCGTGGCGTTTCCAGCGAGAGGCAGTTTTATCTCGGATTTTTCATCCGGATCATGAACGACCATTAGAAAGTGAAGCGAGTCATAGTTATTGCATTTTCTTGGCAAGATTACGGCGTCTGCGACGTGTTAACTGTGAATCGTTTAACCATTTCACGTATTCATTTTCTTCCTTATGCCATTAATATTCAAATAATTTGATATAAATGTCGCGGGCAGTTACTTCCACGTTACAGCGCTGTTCTTCTTAATTGCAGGCATCCTTGAAGAAAATCTGCGCTGCTGTTTTACAATTGGCAATGGAATTAATGGGACCCTGTCAAAACTTCGCCAAATAAATGGTCCAATTTAAGATTACGAGTGGAAGTTACGGGCCTGCCATTCGGCTCAATGACGAACAGATTGTTAATCCTTGATTTCATTGCCGCGCGAGGCTACGACGATACACAGCGTAATAATTTACTCCTCAACAAGCCGGGGTACTTAACGATATCCATCTTTTTCCACTTTTTAAATAGACCCATTTGTCTTTACACGCTTTATTAATCATGTTTCAATTTCGTTTTCAATCTTCCATCACTGCCGCGTTCCCTTTTGCTACCCAGGTATTCCAGTTTTTGCTCAACTTCTTCAACCGCTACGGGGCAGCAAACGCGTAAATCCAATTAGAGGGTAATGAAACGGCGATTAGGGTTCGCGAAGGAAACGCAACGGAATCATGAATGAATGAACTGCCCGAACGGAATCAATTACTATTGTCGTATACAGAATAATCATCTCCTCGCTCCGTTCCCGATGGATGCATGCAGGCACAGTCTACACGTGCGATTCCGTGAATCGTGCTCGCCGGGACAGGTTCCTCTCAAGAAGTCGCAAGGAAGCCGCGGAGAGCGACTCGTGCCGAGAGATTAAAGGGTGAACAAGCCACACACGCCGATCGTATCGAGCCGCGCATTTCATTTCTGCCATGCGTCCCATCTAAGATGAGTAACTGTAAAGCGAATGTTCTTTTTTTTTTCTCTCGTCAACCAACTGCGCGTGTAATCTAGAATTACAGTCATCCTGCAACTCCTTTTCTTTCTCTAAAGCGCCACGTTTCTTTTTTTTTCAGGTAATTCTCGGGTGAATCCCATGTATCCATGAAAGAATCAATAGGAGATCCTCCGGAGCGAGGAACAGGCGTCAAGAAAAATATTTCCTGGGCGGTGTCAAGACATATAGCACTTTATTCGCCATTAGCGTAATCTCTCCTGCTGTCTCTAATGTTTCCACGACCGCAAAGAAGGGCATTGAGTCGAGTAGTCCAACGAGGATCGCAGCAATTCGCGCTTCGAATTAATTGCAATAATGATTCCGTACAGAGGTAAGAAAACCGCTAATGGTAACAGTTTCGAGCCATCATCCATTTCCATGGGAGGGCTGGCTGCTGGCTCTCTTTCCCATCAGGCGATCGCGTGAGCTACCAGCCTGTGCTGATTATCACCTAGCCGGCAATAACGGCCGTTTCTTGTAACAAATACGGATTCCAAATGCATCACAGGGGAAAAGGAGACATGAATAACGAGAACGGGCTCCGCTTCGTTTCCGATCGCAGAGGAACAGAGAGAAGGAGACGTTGGTAGCCCGCTTCGACCTATGCTGACCATTAGAAGCGTATGTTGACCCACTCGTAAATGCTCGTTAGTACTTCCAACAAATTCTATGTCGGCCAGAGACATTGACAAGCATCCTGGTTCAAGAAATCGGCTGCCTCGTGGAATGGATCACGCGATATTCAAATGAAGCCGCCCGTTAGATAGTGTGCCAGGCACACTAGTTGGCTAAGCGATAGTTGGCCAAGGGTAATCGTTTATTCGAAGAAAAAGGATGCGTGTAAAAATCGAGATACACGCACGATTACATTTTCGCCTTTTAATGCAAATTAGATTTCTATCTGGCTAGAATTTTTCTTGTAAGCTTCTACCACGGTTCCGTGTACCGCGAAAATATATCGTAATGTTTCGTTCGCAGGAAGAGATCGGCTGGTTGGGACTAGGAACGATGATGGACCTCGCCTTGTTTTCGGTGGTCGGTTTATAGTGCAGTAGGCCGAAGAAGTTGGCCTACATTCTTCTTGTTACAATCGTGTTATCGTGAGCCCGCTCGTTTTCCTGGTAATTACACATTGTACTATAATTTTGTTCCTCAATTAAAGATAATACGATTCCTATAGGTATCCTGATTGTTGCCTGTCCAGTTGGACTCTGTCGACCTTAAGATTGCCACGTTCAGGCGTAAATAACATAACGACGAAGACGGGCCCCGGCTCCGTGCGTGTGTAGAAACGTGCCGAAGTCTCGTCTTAGTTTCATTCTTCGATAATCGCGCAGCTTCCAAAGGTAATTTTGAACGGGGCATCCGAAAAATGAAATCACTTTCTATTACAGTAAATGATCGGTGAATTAATTTCGAGAAATTATTGCTAAGAGTATTATAAATACAATACACCCCCCCAATGCAAAGGCAGAGGCCATAAATACAATTTTGGGGCGTGGTACGGTTGTAATACAATCGGCATTACCATTTCCTCCGCCACCTAACGATCTGTTACGCAGCTTCTTATAGCGTTTTACATAATTTATTCGACTCCTACATGCACAGGGGAAGAAAGGTATCGCGAGACGACAATGTGCGAAATAATCGACGTCCCTCAAGTCTTTATAAACGCCCCTTTGAAATGGTAATGATACGATTGTGAAATTGCCGAATGATAGATGTTCAATTGGCATAATGCGTAGCGGGCAGGAGAAATTCGAAATTGATAAATTATATACATACTTTAGATTATAATGACGAGTAGCGTTAGGATACAATGGAAACCTGATATACACACAGTAGAACAGTGTACAGCTTTAGCGTTAATAACTCTTTCTGCATTAAAATTAATTTTTTTAATGTTTTTTCTGTGGATTTATATCCCTTTTTTTGTTACAGTAAAAGGTAGCTGCGATTAATTAATAGTACAAGGATATAAGATTGGCAAGGAATTGGTAGAGTTGATGCAGCCGAAAATATTGGGAAAAGAAGAGCAAAATTTCTCTGGCCTACATTTTCATTCCAGCAATGCATTAAGCAGCGGAAATAAATAAAAAATCTGTGCACCATCGCATCTGCTTAAGAGCAGGTGGTGGCTCGATGCAGCTTGTATGTTGAGCAATTTGGTAAATAATGTGAAACGACGTTTTGCATTCAATCACTGCATGATGCCACTCTTACTTTCTCAGTAAACGGTGGACTTACAGATAAGTATTAGTTCATAAAACATTTTTGTAACTTACATTTTTGTGTACATGTTACCATTTCAACTTGTAATGCTAATTATTATTCAATTATTGGGACTAGGACATCTTTTTACAAGACTCCCGCATCGGAATTTTGCAATTAAAGTTCCTCCGCGTTATCTCCTGCATAAGGAATTGCAGTAGGGTTTCCAAGGAGTAGACAGGTGTTAGCACATAACGCGTTAAATTTCTTTTATTGAAGATTTATTTAATAACTTTAATATGTATAAATTACAGAAGTAGATTACGATTAAATCTACTGCGTATACAAAATTACAATACGAGAACTACACAATAGGATAATAAATGGCTAGATCTGGAATCCGAAGGAAATCCTCTCTGCTAAGAGAGGACTAATTACATAATAAAATAGATTCAAATAAATTACAACAATTCTTAAATTTATACTTCTAAGGCAAAAATGATTTGTATTTTGCAGTTTTAAAGTTTGTCAGACTGATATTATCGATAATACCGAAGCGCCAATCAGGCTGACAAACTGAATACTGTATGAAAGCATATTAGTGATGCAACCTAGTGATCCGTGTTTTGTATGTGAAGCGGAGTGTTTATTAAAGTAGACTAATTTTAGAAGTGTGTTCAATAATATTATGTACATATTTGTACCGCCCAGTTTGCGCGCCGAAATACTTCCGCGATATTCTGTATATCAGCCTTAAAAGTTCTTATCACTTACCTTTGACACTTGCTCCTAATCTATCATCTGACAGGCTAGTTTAGTTTCTGTACTTTGACCACACGAAGAAAATATGAATTAGGGCACACGCCCTAAGTTAATCAATTTTTGTTTAAACTATTACAAAAGGTGCTAACAATATGGGCAACAGATCTAGCCTTCTTTTGCGCGAGGAAGAAATAGCGCAAATACAGGAAGCCACTGGATGTAAGTTTCCTAACCTCAATACATCTATTATAAAATATCATTTTAGATTAAAAGTAGTGACGAGAGTATTTCGTGATTACAGTTACTCCGAATCAAATCGAGCGCTTGTACAGTCGCTTCACCAGTCTTGATCGTGGAGACTGCGGAACGCTTAGCAGAGAGGATTTCCTTCGAATTCCAGAGCTAGCCATTAATCCGTTGGGCGATAGAATCGTAAACGCTTTCTTCGAAGAAAGCGGCAACGACAGAGTGAATTTTCTTCAGTTTATGCAAGTATTAGCCCTTTTTAGGCCAATTAAAAAGAACAGCCCTAACAGATTAAACTCCAGACAGGAGAAGTTGAAGTGTAAGTTGACATAAAGACAAACGATGAAGTGTAACTTAAAGGTCAGTGGCTCACTTCTTTTTTATTATTTCCAGTTGCCTTCAAAATGTACGATTTGGATAATGATGATTTAATTTCGAAAGATGAACTTCTAGCTATTTTGCATATGATGGTCGGTGCGAATATCAGGTAGGAAAATTATGGCAAGAAAGAAAAGAAGGAATATAAAACAGGGATTGCCTGTTCAAGCGAATAATGTTTATTGATTCTAGCGAGGAACAATTGACTAGTATCGCAGAGAGAACTATAGTAGAGGCAGATGAGAATGGCGATGGGATGATATCGTTCGATGAGTTTTGTAAAGCACTGGACAGGACAGATGTAGAACAAAAAATGTCTATACGTTTCCTTAGTTAATTTACTTTATCTTCGCTTCTAATAATGCACAATTTGTTGATGTGCTGGACACACGTAAAAAAGAAAAACGAAGTATGCATGTGAAAATGTGTTGCAGTTAATAATAGTAAATTTAACGGCGAATTTTTTTTTGCATGTACATATACCCTTGTTTATTTTACACTGGAAGAAAGTTGAACAATATTCGATACTTATCGATACGTTGAAATGATAAATAGTAAAATCTCATTTTCATCTAAAACTGTTATTAAAACAGTTGCAAGTTTAATACAAAAAAAAAAAACAAAAAATGGTACAATTGTATAATATCCTTTATAATATTACGGTTTATAGTATATAAATTTCGTACATATTACAGATTTCGATAGCCTACAGTTTACAATATCTAATTCATTATTCGTCTCGTTACACTGTTTACAATCTTCAAAAAAGAAACAACCACCGTTTGCATATTCGATAACGAAAGAGCTATTGGCAAATAAGTTACGCTATTTATGACACGTTAAAAAAACGAAGAGTGTAAATATAAAATATGTATTACATTGATACTATGTACTTTATTTGTACATTAGAATTATGATTTTGACTTCGGAAAGAATATTTAGGAATTGCATTTAATTAACCGTGTATTTCAATATATTTCTTACTTCGTGCGTCTTACCCTCCTTTAACAAATCTCAACTACAATTGTCCCATCAGGATATCCGAAGCTTAATGTTTTTTCTCGTGTACAAAACGTTGAGGAATCACTCTTTATCTCATTGTAATTCAAGCCGTGGACGAGACGGCCAATTTTTTCAAATGCTCCATGAATACTTGTAGACTGACGTCGTCAGTTAAGACAGGCGCTCCGCTTTCCTAGTTACGAAAAGGCGAGAATTAGAAATTTTTAATTCAAGAAGAGGCCAATAAATTTTGTTCCCAAACCGAGTGAAAGAAAAATTAGAGTTATATTGCCATGAATTTTAAGAGAAAAGTATTCTCGATGCCAACCACCAGTGAATTGTAATAAACTGTTGAACTGCGTAGAATTTTATGCTTGCCTTATAATAGCATAGAATTATATTAAATAACGTGAGGTGGATTAAAACTACCCAGTACCCATAATTTTATTGTTGTTAGAGACTATAGTGATAAAGGAATAAATGTTTTATTTCATAGATAGGTATAAACCGTTTAGGATCAGTCCCACCTAGTCCCGATACAAAAGCAGTAAAAGCAAGTGTTAAAGAGAAGTAACAAATAAATGAAAAACACACCCCACTGGGTATCGGCATCCCCTGGTTGCACGAACACGGTGACATAAAAAAAATGATTAGTTACGCATGATGACTCACGTTTGATGTAATCGAAAAGGATAAATCAAATAATTTGATACAAGAATCTCAATGCTGCAAACGAAACACATTTCTGCGAAAAATGTATTTGTGTATAATAGTGAACTTACCGCTCCGTACGCGTACATGTTGTTGTGAGTCTGACTTGGATTAACTTTGCTTAACAAAAACCTCGCTTGCGAACCGCCTTGCTCAGTGTCGATGTACCTAGGTGCAGGGAATCGCCCAGCTAATATTTCAGCCGCATCGTCGACTGGCGCGGCTAATAATTGTCGGAAATTTTCGTATTCGGGTAAATCTTGATACTTCAGTTGACGCCACTGTGCAATAGTCTGTAATAAATCGACGAGCATTGTGATCTGACTGTCCTCTAATAAGACATAGAAAAAATATGAAATAATTACTTCTCCGTGGAATATAAGGATTTGGAAAAACGTGTCCATCAGCAAAATCCTATCAGGCTGAATGGACGAAGTGTCCAACAAAACTGGTTCCGGAGGTCCGCTGAATCCGTAACTGTACAAGATTGGTTGTACCATGATCAACGAGTTTGTTAAATCTTCCCGCATCAGCATATGTCTGTAAAAGCTAGTTTCATCCGGTGAATTATTGAACACTTGTAAGAATTGCGATCTACGTAAGTGGTACATAAATTGAGGATACAGGGAGAAGTTCTCCGCGAGCCTAAAACTATTCGGATCGTCCTTCGAGTATTCTCCAAATTTCTGGCACTGTAATAGAAGAACATAATATTGCAGAGAAATTACGCTTGATGTTCAGGATATTAAAGAAAAATTTAACGAAGAAAGCTACCAGTCTTATAAGCATCCGATCGACCCATCTAAGGACATCCGGCCCGTCGTCGCTCTCTGCCCTAAAGACTGCTAAACGTGACATAAGAACAGCGGCTGCCTCTTGATCGAAACCTGCGCTTATATGATGCAAGGACGTCGATGCGTCCGCCCAACTGTAATAGAGAACAAAATTGTTTCGGATTCAGCGAAAAAGCGGAGGTAACTCGAGAGATTCTCAACGTACTTTCGTGCAACCGTAGTGACTCTGATTCTTCGCTGACCGCTGCTGTGTTGATACTGCGTAATGAACTGAATGCAGCCTCTTCCACCTTGCGGAATAGGTGCGGTATGTTGATTAACGACTTCGAAAAACAGTGCAGTTGTCGTAGAAGGCGTGAGAGAGCAGAATTTCCATTGACAAGTGCCGCCCAGCCCCACTTCCTGCTCTCCGACGCTAGGCCCTTTCACTCCAAGAGACACGCAAGGCCCTATCGCCCCGGACACTTTGATCTCGCGGGACGTCTTCACCTCTAATGTTACGTTAAATGCCATCTTCAAATCGCCTTTACTGTCCTTGGCGAACACGCGTTGGAACGTTTGTTTGAACAGAGAGGAATTAAAGGAATCGCCCATAACCATATGGCCACCGGTCGAATTGCAACACTGTCTCATCTCCAGTAGACCGGTTTGATCGAGAGCGCACGAATATATGTCTATTATGTGGCCGTTGGTGGCTGCGCGAGACGCAAGGGAATCGTAGTGTTTGGTCGCTTTCTTCATATGCTTGGCGTTGTCTTTCTGGATGTCGTGGTGCGATCTGATGGGCTGTCGCAGGTCGTCCGTTACGACCTGACCGGGCCCTTGGGAGCAAGGTCCACCAACGAACAGCATAATTCTGGAAATACGAAGATCATTACACGTTCAGACGTGATGAATTATAGACGAAACTCGTACCTAGCTCCCGTATTAGCGTAACTAGCTTCTAGAAGGCCGGTAGCAACGGAGAGGGCTACTCCAGTGGATCGCAATGGTCGTTTCCCTGGGCCGACTGGCCACGGATCGCGCTGTAACTCTCCGAGAAGATCCGTCAAGCTCATATCACATTTATGTATAGGTTGTAAGAATCGGTTCGCCGGTGGGAGCGGCTGACCACCGGGTCCCCTTTGCTGGCTCGGATTTTGACCAGGAATCGGACGACCTATACCTGTGCATCATACGGATACAAATATATATATTATACGTTGCTTATCTTATGAAACATATCACAGAATTATACCTAGCATATCTTGCACTTGTTTTGGCTGCAAATCCTTAGTACCGCGGAACACATAGCTTTTGCTGCAGCCGTCGCAACCTAATTCGTGAACTTGCACCATTCTCCCGAATGTAATGAGACCTATCAGGGCATTAGGTGGAAGTAGGGACAGCGACATTTGCAGGGAATCTTTCAGGGAACCCAGTTCTTCCTCGTCCATGCATGTATCCACAACTAATAAAAATATAGGTGGCAGGCACTGTGCTCTCTGTGGGAAAAACGAATAAAATCAGTGTGAAACAAAGTATTAGAAATAACAGATGGTAATATCATTTACCATTATGGTATACTCAATTGTGGAAAACATTGGAATTAATTCGGCTGGCTGATGCTGCTCCGAAATTGCAGCATATTGCGGAGGGAACTAAAAATATTAATTATTAGAAGATTATTTAAATGGATAATGCTGATATCTCATCTGTCCTTAAAAAATCTTACTGGATTCCTCTGAAAACATAGATTGCACACCCACAGCTTGGCGCGATAATCCACTTGGCATAATGGATTTAAAATCGCCCTGCAAGTAGACCTGGTGCATAGAACAGGGTCGTACTGTATTGGAGGAAGATCAGGTCTCTCTTTGATCGGTTGATAAAGCGTTCCCAGTGGGACAACAAGCCTGGTGGCATCGATACGCGAGGAGGGCCAAACGTTCCATGTGAAACGTACTCCATCACGGTCCTCATTCTGTTGAATGAAATCCTCGTACGTGGTCATGTCGCTGAAACGATCAAGCAGACCAACACATTAACGGATATTTCATTCACGTTAGGCGTACAGTTTTTTAAATATGTGGCAAGTGTGAACGTATGATTAAACGATTATAGGTTAAACATACCCAACTGAATCGATGTATAATTATCGTGAATTCTCGAGTACACGAGTTTCGAAACGATCAGAAACAATTAACACTATAAAGTTCTCATAATTACAGCATTATTTTACAATTGGATTAAAACGACACAATTCCACCGTAACAGCACGACTCGTGCCGTCATTGAAGCCACGTCACTTGGAGCGCGGAGGCGCCACTAACCGCGCATGCGTACACCGTTTTTTTAAATGTCAGGCGGTATTCAAACGTGAATTTGCAAGTAAATAAAATCCCTTGTATTTTTCTATTCTATCACGTAGTCTGTAGGAGCAGCGAATTACAATTTTCCACGAATAGAAATAATCTTCCAAGTATATTCCTTTAAAAACGGTACGCGAATAACGATCGAGATCAATTATACAGAAAGGTAAATGCGCGTGACGGGCTTAGCCGCGAGTGCGCGTGACAGTAATCCGTAATCGTATTCTTACGATTCATTGCAACATGTTTTCGGGGGCTGAAGAACAAGGATTACGATGTCATCAGGGTAATAATCATGTTTTACGGTGAAGAAACGGGTAGGGGTTCGGTCAACCAATCAGCCACGAAGCGATAACGACCGATTCTGAATAGTGCAGCGGCCAAGTGTTTACCCCGTTTACTCATTTACTATTATTATAGCCCGTATTCTAACCCCGACTTACGCTAAGCGATTCTGTGCGAGAAACGGGACGCTAGTATTCCAGCGTACGCATAACAGGTCGGAAATTCGTGTTTCCATGTCACGTCGCGTGCGTTGATCCACGACTAACCTCTGACGCGGTGCAGCTCATCCAGAAATGGATAAAAGGTAAGAACGTTTTGCTTCTACTTGTACCATTTACCGATTCGCTTAACAAGGACGAACTTTTAGTAGATCGGACGCAACGAGATCGAGTTATCGCGACGATGTTTCCAGTCACACGAAGAAGTCCAAGAAACGCTCCAGCAAGAGGAACAGCTTACTGGACTCTTGGGTGAACAGTGTACAGGGCAATCAGAGTAACGACGTAGTGCCCGGTATGGAGTATCAACCCTTGTTGTGGCAGTCCAATGTGCAACAGAACTTTCCAAGCAATGGACAACGTCTTTTCGCGACAACGTCCGATCCTAGCATGTGCGGCTACACGCAGATGCCTGTGACATACACGATGGAACCCGTTTCCCTGCCACCCATGTATCGGCTGTATCAGCCTGTGCCTTTGTCTGGCGTCAGACCTATGCATGGTAGACCCAGGCGCCACTGTAATCAAAATCATACCATGAACTTGGGTATCAATTCCATGCCGAACGGATATACCAGTTTACAAGAGAACGGAATGGAATCTCCTGTGCCTATTGCCTATCAGAATGGAGATTACGCGAGTCTGCCACCAACGGCAAACAGGAACAGTGTGATTAACGGGGATGAGTTGAATTCAGAGCATCGGAGGTACTCTGATCCTGGCCTAGCATCTGCTGAAGCACCAGTTCATACTCAGAGCGAAGAGTCCGATAGTGCCGCCAGTGGAAGCTCTATCACAACAATTGGAAGGAGCAATAAGCTTGTATTGTCTCTCATAGAACAGGTAGCTTTATTTCTGATAAGTAGAAAGCAATCTTTCTGTAGTTAATAGCTTGTTAAACTTATTAATAGTTGTATGTTTCTGTTTCCAGATGACTGAGTTGAAGAAAAGCAACAGTCAGCTGTTCAAAGAGTTGAACGAAACAAAGTCGGAGTTGGGTAGTATGAAGGCGAAATTGGCGCAGTGCAAGTACAACAGTTCCTCGGATTATCAGCCAGGAATGTTGTCAGGTATGCGGTCGCGAAAGTTAATCTTTGATTCCTTGTATTTCAATTTTACTTTGTTTCGAACATGCTACAAATCTTTCAACTGTATCAGATTTCATTCGTGAAATTCGGCAAGCCAACAAGACGAGCGAGGAAGGACTATTTTCCAAAGTAAGATCATTGGTGGAAGAGAGGCTCAGTCAAAGGTCCCTGGAGGTGTCCAACTTAAACGTATGTATTGAATTTACAAACATCAGCAATTAGAATTTAGAGTCCGGTCTGTTCCAAAATGACGAGCTTAATCACCACTCTGCCCATTCATATTTTAAATACCTAGGACAATGGTGATTCATGCTGTGAGCGTCCAAAACACTGACTCATTATCGCCACAGAGCGTCGTTAAAGTTACTCACCAGATGATCTGTAGCCCTAAGAAACTAATGGATCATCGTGTCATCATACTTTTGCAACTATCTCGATTAGAAATTCAAAGTGAAGAAGAAGCTTCAAAGAGAAAGAGCGGATGGATAGAAAACGTGGGAATGGAAAACAATGCTGTGGCGGAAAGGGAGAATTCCCACTCTTCCTTTTCTACCTCAACTTTGCAGTTAGGCGAGATATAGTAATGTGACGCCCGGACCGACGCTTTCGGCATTTCCACGACGTGGTCATGGACATATTGTTTGCGTAGCGTTCGTACGTTCTGTTTGATTAGGACGGCCAGGTGATCTTTGCTTCTCCCCTCTAACCTTTCGCCCTTTCTTCCGCCCGTACGATTTCCCTCTCTCGATTATCGTCTGCACGCGAATTTTCATCGATCAAGTTCATCGTTGCACGCTTCCAGACTCTTTTTGTTCCGCTATTTATCTCCGTCAGAATTTTTCTGCGGCATTCTCTAAATCCACCCCACATACCACACGGTTCCCTGAACTCTTAGCTTCAATTTGATCCCTCGTTCATTAAAGAATTCCGCTTAGGATCTATAAGACTCGCGCACCAATGGCATTTTCGATTTTAAGATTGCCCGTACAGTACCCGATTGTCCGTTCCCGTAACATCAGTTTCGATTCCATCCCCTAATTGGCCTCACGACCAAGAGTCGAAAGGCGGTCCCGACAAAACCGTTCGACATCGGAGAACCTAATGTAGACGTAATACGAAATATCCGTGACGGCATGGTAAAAATGATTAGGTTTCACATGAGGGTGCCGCCCCCGCGGGCAGAGGAAGAGCGATCGTTCAAAGGGACGAGGAAGGGTGAAGGATGGAGGCACTTAGCGGCTGTCACGGCCTGCCTCTCCCGTGGCCTCCTTCCATTCCCTCCTTTCCTCCTGCTCCTTCTCGGGTTTCAACCATCCATTAGCTTCATCAGCCGAAGCGATGGCCGTCCGCGCCACGCTTTCGCCTCTTGCTTAGTCGTCGTCGCGTTGCCAATCTCATAATTGAGCCACCGGGACCTTCCACTTTCGAGCATGTAAGTCTCTCCTCGTTTATGCCATTCGGCATGAAAACTCACGTGGACGAGGCGGACGTCGAATCTTTCGCGCTACCCTTTGCGGGGATGAGGAGCACTTTGGTTTATGTTCTTTACGTAGGTGCAAAGGTATATAAACGAAAAGACCGTCGTGTTTATCTGGTAATCATTTTCTTTCGGTATCGAAAATGATGCTAGCAATGAAACGTAAAAATATTCTTCTACCTGCGTGATCACCGTTCACGTTAACCGATTATTTTGCGTGGCGGCGCGTTTAAAGAGTGCCAGGCAGTAAAACGTTATCTCGTACAAAATTGCAGGTACTATGTAAATTGTTTGATTTCTTTCGAAACGAGCCGAGCCATCTTATCTAAGCTGGATATTATTGTCTCCCTTATCGTTTATCTTTATCCCCGTTTTCTTTCGGGGGAAGGAAAATCGTAGGAGAAACATTGCGCACGATATTACTTCCTCGTGTTGAAGAATCGATCTCCGTGGCCGAACAGAAAATACAAATTTGTCTTTCAATTTACAGAGTCAAATAGCAACGTTATTGGAGGAGAAGGAAGCGAACGAGAGGCGGATCGTGAAACTGGAAGAGGAAGTAGCCACGTTGAAATTGAACGCAAAGTGAGTACTCCCGTTTTATAGTTTGCCGCATGATCCGTAGAACATTCCTGTAACAAAAATATTCTCGCTACTTCTTCTTCGCCTCTCCTTCTGTTCGATATATACACGTTCTGTTCGTATTGTTCCTTTACACGGTTTCGTTTTTGCACCGGCCACACGATAGAGTTCCTGTGAGTTTTGTAAATCATTATCGAGTATCGTCGATTTCACGGAACACGTGTGCGAGATTTTGTATAATTAGTAGACTGTTTAGCGAAGTGTGATCACGAGTGACGATATAGAGGAATCTTGTAATATTTATCCACTGGAAGGAAACGTAGATTTTATATGAATTATTTCCTAGCGTATCGTTGTATTATATTTGTCTTTTATTTATTGCGAACTTTTTGCGGAGATTTTTACTTGTTAGAGAGAGAGAGAGAGAAATTGTATATAAACGATCGATCTTGAAGTAAGAACGTTGCAGTATTTTTTTTTTTTTCTTAACAAGTATTTTAATTTCTTCACCCATGCTTCTCCCACTTTAAAGTTCCTCGTTCTATTACTCTTCTGAACTCTCTTGGAACATTACATTCATTTCTTGGCTGGTACTCCTGATGGCCAGCATGCAATAATTCGCCTCCAACCAGAATTTAACCTGACTACAATAACTCCAACGCGATGCAATTATTTTTACAATACTATACATATAGCTCGCAGAATGCGATTTATCTGTTTTTCCTCGATACATCACGATAATTCCCACGTTTCCGATTGGAATAATAGAAAATGTACATAGTAACAAAGGTATCGAGACACTCTAAAGAATCTCAACCCAACGATTTTCCCAAACTCACCCCCTCTAACACCTTCTACTACGAAAGCATTTCAATACGTACTTCTCACTTGCATCTATACTTTTCATCCCGGAACGTTGAATAAAACTCCTCCGCGGAAGAATGTTCCAAGCACGTGTCTTCTCTTTCACAACGTCCCCAAGGGCAGCATGCAAACCACTACCAACCCCTCCAATTTCGAAACGCACAGCCATGCGTTTGGAGACGCGCTCGATCTCCACGAGCCGCAACTATGTATATAAAATGCTGTCACTTGTGTGTTGATTGGCACGTAGCAACGAAGGCCGCGAGATCGCCGCGTTCGAGGAAGAGACGTTGGCCCTACGGCGGGAGCTCCAGGAGGCCAGGGCGTCCAAGAGCCTGGCCGAGACTCACGTGGCAAAGCGCGTGAATCTCGATGCCGCGCAACTCTGCGTAACCAGCACCCCCGTGCGTACCGCTCTATCCGACACCTGTAGCCTCATCCCTACACCGTCATCATCATCATCGTCATCATCGCCGCCGCCCTCCTCTTCAGCCCCCCAACACGTCACCTCGCTTCTTCCGCGTTTCCGTGCCACGACGGTGGCCCATCATTTCGTCACGGACAAGACCACCGACTCTTATCCAGCCACCGATTGCAGTGGCGGTAGTCCCACGTCAATGGAATCCTCCTGGACGTTGGAGAATCAGGATCCAGTGTCCAGCCACGGCAAACAGTCTCCAGCTCCAGTCGTCACTGATACCTCGGCCTCTGAGGAGCCTCGAGAACAGAATAATCAGGTGGCTTCTGTAGAGGATGTTGAATGCAAAGTCGAGGTGAATTCGTTGGAGCATAAGGCGGAGGATATCGAGGCGAATCATTGCGATGAGGACAAGATAGATTCCGGCGTAGGCAGAACTTCCCGAGCGGATAATGTATGGGCGACAACGTCCAGCGCAGCGGAGAAGAGGAAGAAGAACAGCAAAGACGAGGGACTGCAACGTGGTCATCAGAGGAGCAGTTCGAAGAAGGGTAAGAAGAAGAAGAGCGGATTCCTTGCGAAGAGATCGTTCAGCGAGGCGGACAGAGGTTCGACGATGACGAGGAACGAGGGGAAGGATACTCGGAGAACGGTGAGCGAGGACGAGGATCGTGGTCGTTTAAACGATAGCGACGTCGACGACGAAACGAGCCGAGCCATCACCGAGATCCCAGAAGTTACCGTGGTCGGTGGTGGCTCCTTCGTGCCGAAAGATCTCTGCTCGACGGGAATCCTCACCTCCAGAGTCCTGACTGCACCTTCACGCGCTACCTACACCACCGCCTACATTTAGGCTACGTACGCGCGGGGCCCTGGCTTCGAAGGGCTTGCTAGAGGCTGCCACTATGTATGTACATGTCGACTAGCAGGTAGATAATAGTGGTGGAGAACTATCGGCGGTACCGTCGAAACGTATTGATAGTTTATTCTCTCTATCGATAGTTCGATTTCGAAACAGAAATCTAAACATCGTTTTAAGTCAGTTGAAGTCTATTTTATTATGTATGTAAATGTATTATCTTATTACGTAGATCTCGTATCGGAATCTCTCTAAGCTATAGCTTTAATTGTAAATTCATTTATGAGCGCAGCTTATAAATAATAGCATTTAAGTTATAACACTACTTCTGTAATTTTTATGTACATATCGAAGTTACTAAATAAATCTCCAATAAAAGAAGTTTAATCCTTTACTTTTTTAACACCTGCCCCCTCCTTGGAGAACCTACTCCACTTCCTTAGGCGAGGGACAACGTGGAGGAACTTTAATTGCAAAATTCCGAAGCGACAAACCTTGCAAAAGAATGTCCTAATCACATATAACTTAATGCAAGCCGAAATTTAAAATCCTGAGTAGAAGGGATTCCGTAAAATCGAGATTCGGAAAATTCTTGGAAATGACGTCACAATTCCAGGAATTAATGGAACAGAATACCTCGTCGCGTATTAAGTTCTTCCAATGCAAATTTGGCGATTTCGAGCAAAGGGAACTTCGTAAAAGCAGATTCTGAGAACTTCTTGAAAATTACGTCTCGTTCCAGAAATCGGTGAAATGAAAGACCTCCTCGCATATCATGTTCTCCTGATACAAATTGGCGATTTCCAGCACGAGATTTTGTAAAACCAGCTCCTGGAAATGTTTTGGTTGTGACGTCATCAATCATGAACTCCGGATACCTCCTCGCATATCATGTTCTCCTAATACAAATTGGCGATTTCGAGCACTTGGGATTCCGTAAAGTCCAGTTTTGGGAAATTCTTGGAAATGACGTCACATTCCAGGAATCGGTGAAATGAAAGACCTCCTCGCGCATCATGTTCTCCTGATACAAAATCTTGAATTTCGGACAGTCCTTTGGCTGAAAATCGCCAATTTGTATTAGGAGAACATGATACGCGAGGAGGTCTTTCGTTTCACCGATTCCTGGAATGTGACGTCATTTCCAAGAATTTCCCAGAACTTGCTTTTACGGAATCCCAAGTGCTCGAAATCGCCAATTTGTATCAGGAGAACATGATATGCGAGGAGGTCTATCATTTCACCGATTCCTGGAACGAGACGTAATTTTCAAGAAGCTCTCAGAATCTGCTCTTACGGAGTTCCCTTTGCTCGAAATCGCCAATTTGCATTGGAAGAACATAATACGCGACGAGGTACTCTGTTCCCATTAATTCTTGGAATTCGACGTCATTTTCCAGGGAATTCCGGGAACCGAAATTCTGTCGCGGATTCTTCAATTATTCGTGAACAGGACTGTGTTTACAAGTTTCTCGCTTCGGAACTGTGCATTTAAAGTTCCTTCACGATACTTCTTGTGTAAGGAAGCGGAGTAGGCTTTTTTTCAAAGGAGTGGACGTTAAAGAAGTTAATTCAGTTGAATTTTCTTTACTGAAGATTTATTGAAAAATTATGATAATGTACAAGTTACAAGCAGTGATAACATTTGAACTTAATCGCTGTTACTTATAAACTACTCCTACAACACGTATTCTCCATACGCCTTACGGTAATTAAATAATAATTAAAATTACAATGTTGAAACAATAACATGAATTTAAGTATGTAAGATACAGAAATATTTTATGAACTAATACCTAGTTGTAAGTTATTAGGATGAATCGAATCGCAATATACTTTGTAGCCTAAAATTATGTATAATTTAACTTAATATCTGCTAATATAATGTACGTAGATAACGCTTAATATATTGTACTAATAATAAGTTCCGTCTTCCTCTTGGTTACGATGAGATGCAGGACGCAGTAGGTCCATATCTTGACCGGAAAATCTGTAAATACAAAAGTTACATTAATTAATTATATTACTGAGTTTATAGAATAGTGTGAAATAAAGATTGTCTACTCCACAGTTAATGTATCTTGCATATAAAACGCAATAGTAGCGTGCAATAAGTCCACAAGATATATCGTGCAATCGCATAAATAGTGCCGAACATCGATATTTCTCCACCACTAGCCTATCGTTGTTTCACCCTTTCTTTTCTCATCTCTACGCTTCTCATTCTATATATTTTGTTCGTCAATTTTACAAACTCTTCTTTTTACTTATATTGTACATTTCTGACGTGTTTGTAGCGTGAACGAGGAGAGTCTGACAATTTATAAAGCAAAGCTTAGATCTATCCGTGTTTCACCCTGTGATTTCAATTAATCATATGATACTTGTGTGCTTTTATGTACAGCTAAGTAGTGTAAATTTTATAAGACGCCACGGCTCTGCAGCTTGCGTAGCATGCAATTTTCCGTCGATCATTGCGTGCCCGATTTGCAACTTTGAGTGGGTCAAAAGATCGAGTTAAATTTTGCCAAATGTTGTTCTCTCTTCGTATACCGCGAGCTCGTATGCAGCAATTTAATAAATGATCAAACATCACGTCATACCTGTGCTCGCGTTGCGTTGCCTGCGCGCTCCGCGTAAAAATGATATTTTCCTTCTTCTAACAATCTCCATGGTAAACAGCCAGCGTAGAATCCCCGTCAACGACGACAAACGACAAATCAATCCGTCGTTTAAACAGTTACAGCCGGTTGCGTGTTGCGGGTAAACGCGTTAAACGCCGCCGACGAGAGAGGAGGTTGCCTATAAAATTCGAAAGGAGTGCGTGTTAAATAGTAGAAACTTTCATCTAACACGAGCCTATGCGATATAGTATAATTTGCAACTAAACATTGCCCGCACGTTTTGCGGGCAGCGTGCGAATTGAATGAATCGATGAACGATGAAATGCTATTTTCCTCCCTGCTCACGCGAAACGAACCGATGAGATCTGTATAAATTGTTCGTTCACCCGAAGCATGCCCCACGCCCACGTAGAATCCCGTAGGACTCCTTTAAACGCGCTCACGGACAAGGGAGAACCGTGTGGTAACCGGCTACGGTCGTGCCTATTCTTCTTCTGTTCTTCTAGCTGGCAGCATGGCTTTCAGCTGACCTCACTGTTGCTTTTGCCGCTTCTAACGAGAGCATTACAGAAATTCCTTTGGGCCAAGTAGCGCGACGCTAGAGGAGCGAAGCCTGCGAATGTAACGTGACCTGACTCGTCATTTATCAGACTGGAGAAGCTGCTGGACATACTGGGTAATAAGATGATCGGCGCCAACTACCGCGGAGCCACGCCGGATCTTATCAATGCGAGATGCAGCAGGAGCGCCTCCTCTTCGTCCGAAGGGGATGAGCAGGAAGGAAGAGAAGAGGCGAATCGAAGCGGAAGATGTCCGCTGGACGATGGGAAGGATGGTAACGATGACACGGGTGGTATTGCGTTCAGAGAGAAGCTTTCCGAACGATCGCCGACGATTGAAAATGGTGTTAAACTATCCGGGCCTGTTACTGACCTTTAGGCTAAGAGTTTTTTTTTTTTAATTGTCGGACACGTTGAACGAGCAGCGGGATTTCATTGAAGTTCCAAAGATTTCGGGTGGCTGGAAATTGTTGAACATTTTTGAGAAATTTTCGACGAGAATGCAGTTTTATTTGGCAGTCAAAAATATGCGCCGACGTGATTAAAGGATCGTGATAGGGCCTCTTTGTAATCTCCAAAAAGTTCCACTTAAGAATTCTTCATTTGTAAGAATGGAAAGATATGTATATTTTCGTATGATCATGGTAATCAGATGCGAAATTGTATACATATCGTGAAATCGTAATGCGAATCCCTTAGCTGTAATTGCAGTTTTATTGATCACGTGTTAATCAGAATTAATAAGATCTTCGTTAACTAATTTTTATACATTTTGTAGAGAACTTTGGATAGTTGCAGCGAAAGGATTAAACGATTGTTTTGTCTTCGCAATCGAATTTCGATTTACTTGGGAATTAGTGATCTGTATGTAAATGAGATTTAACTATTTAGCCTTGTGGAATACGATCTTCTAAATAGATTCTACCACGTTTATTATCCTTCTGCAATTAAACAAAACATGATATAAGTGCAGGCGAAACTACTTTCTATTTTTCGATATCCTATACATATATTAAATATAGACGAATCTGTAGTCTAAGTAAAGTTAAAAGGGCGAGGAATAAAATGGTTGCAATAATGGTAGTTTGTACTATATTTTTGTAAGAGATTCTGCGAGGAATCGATTGAAACAGACATAACATCCTATCACATGAATTGTAACACGATCAGCAATATTATAGTAGCGACTAGTACCTCTTTGGTTAAAAAAGAATTAATCATTGTTAACTAGCAATTAATTAGTTTGCAAAAACTAATCGATATGTATGTATATAGATAAAATGTTATTAGATCGATATGCTTAGAATGGACAACACTTTTTTTCTTTTTACTACAATTAACTCGTAACCGATTGTAATAATCGACGCTGTTCCATTTTATTTGACTGTGCTCTGATCATTCTGAGTATTTGGATATAATGGTAGTAATCATTATATATTAATTAGAAAAGTACGCTATTAAGGAATAAGGGACAGGGTGACTTTCGTAGAGCAACGACAAGAATACGCGCGTTCTTAAGCGCAGTACTTAAACGGCACGGCTCAATTGTGCATTGTATCATGCAATTAGCTTACAATATTCCATCGCCTCATCTTAAAGTGACATTAAGATCGCGCTGAACGCTCAGGTTACTGCTGTATCTGTTTTGCGAACGCTATCGGAAATTCTACCCCTTCTGTTATGCGATTGACTCAACTTTGTCGAACGAATATCTGTCAATGAACAAGCGTGCGTAGTATATTCTTGACACTTTAATAAAATAAAATGTATACCGAATGCAACGCGACAGTTTTATTTACTTAAACACCTGTCTTTTAAACCCCTGTGATCTCGTTCGTTTTTAATAAATCCGTGACTAATAATTTGCCAGAGTTCTGTTAATTCACCTACCCGCTAAAAATGTGGACGTATTGCAACTGCACTTGCAATTATGATCTACTGTAATTAGTAGGGTGTAGATTCCTACTATTCTACCGAACATCCAATTTTCGTAAGAACTCATTTAATTCACGCCGCGCAGAAGTCTTACCATTTTTCCAACTACGGAGGACGAATGTTTTTCCATCTCGCCTCCACTCGCCACTTGCTCGGCTGGCTCCAAGTGTTGTGATTAGCGGAACGCGAAAGCTGTTATTCTTGTGTACGGCTGTTTGTCTTTGCTGCACAGCCTCCCACGAAGATCCCCTGAAACGGTAAAAGGCTCGATACACGGATAGCCGCGATGATAGCAAAACACTGGTTCGATCGTGGCCGAAATGGGAATCGAGAAATTCCTATAGAATGGAGCATCCTCGAATGGAACGACCAAAGGATATTCTATTTTAACGCGAACGATCCTCTATCCGGAATGAAAAAATTCCCTCCGAAAACGGAATTCCCTGCCCGTCCTGAATAATATTTTTACTCCGGACACGGATCGTATGTATTTGAAGAAGCGCGCAAACATTCTTAGGACCCAGACGAAAATCCAAGCTTCAATTTTTCGCTCATAAATCTCTGCCCTCCAGTTCTCTCACGCGTAATCCCCTGTGCTCTCTAATTACATCTAATAAGTAGAATTCCAGGGGTAATCCAAAACGATGTACCTGAGCCGACGCGGGAACCGCGCGCACCCTTTCTCGTACACGCCACCCCCTTCTTCCTTATGCGTGCGATACAGAGCGACCCCCCTTCCGTCGTATCGCTGTTCGCAGCATTATCAGACAGGAGAGTCCGCTGCGAATCGCAACAACAGCGATAATTCTCGGCCACGCGCGATCATAAAACCGCTGGCCCTTTTTTTTTCTTCTTCTTTTATTACAGCCGCAGTTGCGTCACTTTATTATCCAGAAGAGGGGAGGAAGGAAAAAAGGAATCCGCGTATCTCCGGTTTTCCTTCGTTTCCATTCTTCCTCGGTCTCTCCAGATGTGGGGTGGTCCCCGCGGCGTTAAAGCGCCGCCCTTGTAAATCGATTATCGTTTTACGACGGGATTTTAGGTTTCCGTTCGCACGTTCCTCCTCCCCCTCCGTTCCCGAAGAAAGCGTTCCCCGCCGCGCTACCTGGCGCACAGGTACCACTTTTTACCAACCTCCTACCGCGCAGACAAAGGATCCCGTGAAACTTATCTCCCGTCGCGTCCTCGTAATATGCCGATTATCTGCACCAATCTGCGGCGACCATGCGAGGAGCCCTCCACGTGTTGCGCGATTTTTCATAATTTAGGTATTACGCCGCAGACACGCCGCGGGACAATTCTATCCTGAGGCTCCCTCGTTTCTTTTTTTTCTTTCAAAGGGTAAACACCTTCCGTCTGCACGACGAGGCTCGATAGATAATCTGTCGTCGGCGAGGAGGAAACTGGACGATCTGGCGTCAGGGTGATTATCAACGGATCTTCTTAAAAGGGTTTTGCCACCCCCCCGACCGGAAAATCATATTGGAAATAGTAATTTTTCTTCCATTGAGGACAGCAGCTATCCGGTCTTGTCGAAGATCGATTTGCAATTGGCAGATTTATTTCGGTAAATGATATTATGTAGTTAAACATTATTTGCCATTCCTCTGTTTTTCTTAAATATAGCTTTCTCGCCCGGTGTTAATCGTCCCCCTGAACGTGAAATGTTTCCGTTACATTATCGAGTAGAAATACTTGATCAATTACACATCGTAACAATTACCTCGCTTCTCGTTATCGGCATCTTTCTCACGTTTAACCTGCTGAATTTTTAAACCGTGTAGTACACGCGTACACACGGGGCCCATCGAACGCGTGCACCGACGATTATCGCGGAGTTTCTCGCCTTCGTAACGTGAACTCCAGTCACTTCCGGCGGCCACGCACAGCCGTCGAGAGGCCGGGGATCGATATTACGCGGGAGGGTAGTAACGACTCGTGGGAGTGTGCCTCCGCGGGTAATTGAAAGCCGCTGGAAAATCGTGCCAGTCATCGTCCAGGGACGTCCACCGAGAGGAAGTGATACCATTAAAATCGACTCGAAGGGGGCGGTGGACTACAGGCGAGTCGAGAAATCGCGGCCAATTCGTTTGCCGGCGTTTAGATCGCCGACTCGTCCAACACCTGCCGCCCCCCCCCCCCCCCCCGACTACTAACCGCCAGAGAAACATTTAACAGAACGCCAAAAAAGAGCAGCAACTTTTAGAGAGCAAAAAAAAAACGAGGGATGTCTGTATCTACGATAGCAAAGCAAAAGGAACGCTCGCCTAGCCGTTTCTCGTCGGTCGAATAGAAACGCGTTTCCGACCGGTCCTAGGAAGCGTCGGTTTGTTTCGGGACGGTGTGTACCAACGAGGGGTTGGACGGTCGGGCGGTACGATTGAGAATCGAACGTTTTTCGGCCGGCCCGATGGCCTGCTTAAAAACTATTACCTTTCGCGGGAACGACGAAACGGAAATTTAACGAAAGATCGACAGCGGAGGGTTGAGGGGGTGCGCGCACACACGCGCGCACACACCACCCTCGGTCTTGTTTGCACAATCGATTCCGAAGCGTGCTGCTTTTACACGAGCCCCCGCGTCGCGGCAGAGTATCGCTCTTTTCTCGTGTTGGGAAATATCGGAAAACCTTCGACCACTCTCGCTTCTTGCAACCGAAGCTTGATCGTATGAAATTCGCCGGAACATTAATCGCGGCGTCCGGCTCGTTTCACGCTTCCGAACGATCCGCCCCGAATGGAGAACGCATTGTAGAAGGCACGATCGAATATTTGTCTTACAGTCGCGAAGCGTGCTAATTTGTGAGAGCGATTCGACCGGTGCAAATATATTTCATTGGGAGTCGTCGTTTGATCGATCAAAGTCGTGCCCGCGACTCGCTGAAATAAAAGGAAACGCGCCTGGCGTGGAACTAATGATGACGGAGGATTAAACACGTTCAGTATTAGCGATCAAAGTATTTATAACGAAATGTTTAGTGGACATGTAATGTATGCACAGATTCTCTGGAATTTCTTAACGTTTCCTTAACGCGTTAGGAAAATCGTCGTGGACTGTTTGCTTCACTTTTCCCGACGACTTTCGCGATGTTAGTCGGTAATTGAAATAATCAGCACTCCTCGCGTTCCTCAGCTTCGACGCACAGTCTTCCAATATCAATCGATTACAATGATCTATTGCATCCCCGAAACACGAATCAAGCTATCGGCGTGGCAGATAGTAAATAGCGATTCGCAGGACCTGAATTTCTTTAGTAGAAATCGATGACGAATTCGAGTAGATGCGGTACAATGTCTACGATGACTAACGTTCGCCATCGCAAGTTCCCTTTGGCACTAAATAAGATAGTGCCGTTTACGAGAAACGCCTAGATCCTTGGATCCTACACTTCCCGCTGACTAATCGGTCACCGAGCCCGAACAGCAGTAAATAAGATCGTAAAGAAAAGCGTTAGTCATTTTCCGCAGGTCGCGGTACCGGGAAACCTTTGGTCCTTCGACACGTTCACGATTTATGATCTCCTTTATTTTCGACGCGACGCAGCCAAAGTTTGTGCACGAACCCCGCGTTGCGCGATGGTGCTTTTCAATAATCGTTGTTTGCCCACCCTGATTCTCTTGCCGCGAACGTTCGACTATGATTCACAAGGGTACGATTCGACCGACTATCTGGTCATCGATAATAGACCGATTATCTTGACTAGCCTGTTACATTGTCCTAAGGATATTTATGGTAAGTTTTATTTACTATGGAATTCGATAGAATCCCAGTTAAGGTGGGCCCGAAATGGTCATCCTTTGTTTAGATAATGAAGCGGATTTGAAAAGCGTAAATGCTTGCTTAAAGTATGAATCACATGATCGTATTAAGAATCCTCCAAGATAGGGAAAGGCGAATCGTGGATGGAACGATTGTTTCACAGGATCGGACTGTATAGCACCAGTTTACCAGTCTAAAAAGTTTGCGCAAACGACTCGAGATGGTTCGGCGAACGTCGTCAAAGCAATTGTGCTCCTATTGATCCTTGCCAAGCGACTCCGTTATTACTTGCAAATATTTACCGATTTGCCGCGATGACAAACAAGCGGCCGGGAACGCGATTCGACGAGCTTCCTCTCGCGCGTTCAGCTATTTGTACTACTTTTGCGATTGCGTTCATTTTCGCGCCGGGGGATAGCCGCCGTTCCTCCTTTCGAGAAACAGGATGACGGAAGGGAAGAGATGAAGCGACGCCGAGAAACGCGAAGAATTCGCAAAGTGAAATAAATCAATTCCAAACCGCTTCCGTCAACGTCACGAACAGGCATTATCTCTTTCTTCTCTTCTAAACGTGCCCGTCTATACCGAAAAAGAAACATGCCAGACGAGAAGTGGGCGTTATCGTTGCGAAAACCGTGGACGTCGTTTCGTCCTCACTCGATTCTCCGGCGGAGCTGGAAATTACATCGGGACGAAAACGGATCGGGGGCCGGCGGGGGGTGAGAGGTATAAGTGGATGCAGGGTGAAATTGAGTCACTTAAAAAACGATACGTCGTGTGTGCTTTATCGTTCCCGGCGCGGTGCAGACGGTGCCTTGCGGAGGAGTCACGTGCGGTGCGTGCCTCGCCGGGCTTTTCCCAGATTTGCGGCCCTCGAAATCGGGCCATCGGCCTATCTGCGACCGGGAGAGACCACAGGCCACCCTCTCGATTCGGTTCTAGAGCAAAAATAATAGACTCGTCGCACCGTTCCTGGGGATCGTGGCGGCGCAAAGATACGTCGACCGGGGCGAAATCCTCCGACCGATTACAAACGATGGTTCCTCAATGGGCAAATTTGTATCCTCGACCATGAACTCAATACAATGGCTGTTGTTTGTAATTAATTGAGCGTTGAGAGATCATTTTAGAAGGGCATCGATTTTCATGGCAAGAATAAACTAAGGGGAGTTAAATTACCCACGAAGAAACTAGAATTGGAATTCAAATTTAAATCCACGGTAAAAGAGTTAACGTTCGTCCTGTTTGCCTGCGCGAACTTCTTGAAATTGTTCTAAATTGCTTAGCTAAATAAACTAGCAAACGCGAGACGGGGCAGCGGTTGCCGCAACGGGGTTTCCCCGGGTCGGGGGAAAATTGCCTTCGCCCCGATTATGTCGCCGCTTAATACGGTTCACGCTCTCCTCTCGCGCAAATGTTGTGACAGCGATTTACGAAGTCACCGGGCGAAGATTTGCACGGATTTACAACGCCGCGCTCGAGACGCCTCGTCCCGTTGCTCGTGCGTTCAGAGTATACACGGATTTGCCGATCGCGCGACTCACACTTTCAGGGAACAAGATCTATCCCGAAGTCAGTTTCGGGCTGCGCTCCTTATTTTTCTAGGCGAGCGGTCGGAAACGTGGAATACGGAACTTTGGAGTGGAGGGCGAACATTCGGCAGTACTGGGCTGGAATACGAATATTTATCAGCTGTCCCCTTTCGTATGCTCTTTCAGAAACTGCCCCCGAAGGCTTTGGGATCCGCTGTGCCTTGGGACAGGTACCCGGAAGGTTCGACGGAAATTCGTCCATTGTTTCAAGTTGCCGATGCGCCTCGTTTGATCAACTGGCGATTAACTCCATTACTACTTTCGATTGCCACTGAATGCAATTGTAATTAGCACGCGGGAGACCTGGCTAATAATGAGAAAAAGTATAACTTTAAACGTAACTTCGACCGCCCACCTCAACCACCCCTTCCGATCGCCGTTCGAAATTTATGCGGTAACACGGCGAGTTTCACCATTCATTAACGCGCGGCCGTGTTTCGTGCGCACGGTTTCCCCGGCGGTCCGTCGCCCCATCGTGCAACAAAGATAGGTGTTTCCCGGACGTGACCGAGACGCGGATGCACCTGATTTTCCGGGCCTCGCGAAACATTGACTTCTCGACGCCGGCCCGGTGGTTTGTTGTTTCGTAAAGTCTTGAAACAACAAACCCCGCGCCGCTCACTCTCGCCGGGGCATAATCGCGTGACAGGTATTTAGGTTGCCTCGTGCTCGTCGAGATATTTTTCTAGGACGAGCCGAAAAAAAAGAGGGACGAGAGCAGTCGGCGATCCTTGCCTCCCCTTTGAACTCTGTCGGTTCTTACCCCCGTCCGGATTGCCGGCGTTCAAGTTTTAAAATCGAGCCGTTTCTGCATTTCTATTCGATCAACATATTATTGTCGACGTATAAAACGACGGCTTCACGCATTCCCCGGACGGTTCGCCCTGGTTTCCCGCTGGACAGATCAGCTTTTCGCGTCCTCTTTGGCTCGGCCGTCGACCCGCGGGCCAACAAGCTATCAACGGCGTTAATAATAGGGAAAACAGGAGTGGACCACCCACGCGGGCCAGGTAGCCGGATCCTTCAGGATCCAAGGGCTATACAGCCTTCGTTCGTCCGTCTACCCTCGTGCCACCCCCTTCACCCCCCCTAACCCCGTATAAAAATGACAAAACACTTTTATCGAGACGGAGACACTCGACTCGCGCGGTTCGGTGCTTCAAAAGAAGTTAAACACCCTTTTGGTCGGTGAACTCACAATCAGCGGAGACCGCCGCTTTCGAAGCGCTTCAAATGGGCTCGCAGCGGTGGGATTGGAATGCCTGGAGAAGCTTTTGACGGCTTTGTTTTATTGGTAAAGCGAAAAACCGAAATATCGTTCCGTTCATTCTTTCCACTTCCCGTGGCCCCACTAACGCGGAAGAATCCGCCCGATGAAGTTCAGCTACTGCGTCAATCTTTTTTCATCGCGCGCAAATAAGCTGCTCGAATTCCGCTGTCGCGATAAAAGCGATCGCGACGGAACAGAACGAAAATAGAACGTCGTCGCAAGTAACGCGAGATAGGGTGGCAGTGTCCCTAACCTATTTACCATATTTATCTCGAAGTAAGACAATGCGCAACGATTACAAAAGAATGGAGAAAGAAACGCGTAAAGTTCTAATACCTGACCGTGACAGACGGGACAATAAAACCCCATAAAACTTGCCACGCTTGGCACCTACTGAAAAGTATTCAAATTGCCTATAGAATAACAGGTTATCCATTTAAACGAATGAATCAACCGCAAACAAATCTAAACTACACCCCCCCCCCCATCCCCCCTCATAAATGTCCATCGTTTTTCGTTCAAATTCGGTGTTCCCAACAAGGGAACACAGTAATTCCCGTTGAACCAATTGCGAGGCTGTTTGAAAAGCGGCGAACGCTCTGTCTAAAGGGAAACCTCCCTCCCTCGAGGAGGAGGCAACCGCAAAGGCGTCCGAAACTCGCCACCGGCGTTTTACAAGCCCCCGAACGAGAGGCGCCGGGAGAAATCGATCGCGGCCGCGATACGGCGTAATCTAGGCCAAATAGCAAATCGTTATTTAATCGTAGATTAAGGATCGGTACACTAATCGAAACAAACAGCACTCGATTGCGCACTTCTGAGGCGGCGGCGGCGGCGGCGGGAGAGGAATCACGAGGGAGGGAGTGATTTGTTGTAACGAAGAACCGCGCTCGAGCCTGGCACAATGTAGTCCACTTGTTTACAGGGACAATATTTTCATTCCGCAAACAATTGGTGGCTCGATAAAGACCCGGCGTACAGGTGGGTGCTCCGATCTAACGTTGTAACGCGCCGCCTGTTCGTGAATGCCTGCCTCTCTCTCTTTCTCTCTCCCTACATGTGTGTATGTGTTTACGAATCTCTCGAGTAAAGTATTAGCCGACTCTAAACGCTTGAATCATCGGGTTGTATGCCTTCGATTCGTCGCCCAGTCACGCCTGCCGTGAAACGATTTTTCTAGCGTAACTCCTTCTTTTGTCTACAGGCAGATAGATATCTTCTGCCCCGTTATTCGACAATCTGCCTGTTCTTTTTATTGCTTTTTAGATTTGGGTTCTACGGACGGGGGATGGCGGCAGTCGATATTGACGGAGGAACAGCTTTTGGGGATGTCGATTCGTTTCCTTTTCGAGGGGGACGACTATTTGTGTTACTTTTGATAGGGCATACGTAGATTGAAATTTCGACTTTGGTTTCAGCGATAGTACCCGAGGGTACTTCGGGCTCGAGCGACGGGGAGATGCGACGGTGTGGAAAGTTTCGCGCGACGATCGGCGACCACGGCGGGCAACGGGATATCGATCACAAAGCGACGAGCTTTGCCCTCATCGTCGAGGAGAACAAAGAAAAATGTAACCAATTACACCGTGAATAAAGTCTGTACAGAAATATATCTTGTGCCGCCTTTTAAATCGTTCCAGCGAACAACCCCCCGTATATCCCTAACGTCTGCGTCGTCTTTAACGTTCCTGCCCAACGTTTCGGATAGATCGTCTGGCGGCTGTAAGAAGGATAAATTTCTATTATTTCATCCCGCGTAAGAAGGTGTTATTGAAAATCCCTGCTGGAACGCGTCGGCGGAGCGACGAAGGAAACGGGTGGGCAATAAAACGCGAAGGGAAACCCCTCGCCGCTCGTTGGGCGCTTTAAGGCGGCCGCCGGAAAACTGGGGGGGTGTTGCGGATGCCACACGGAGATAATCCTGCGGTGTTTACGATCGAGCAACCGCAAGAACGAAAGCAAACGACGGACTCATCGGGGGTTAGAGTCCACTCTTTACGGCCCGCTGCGGATAATAAGCGGCGCTGAAGTGACTGTAAACGAAGATATTTCGCTGGTCGCCGGACGAACGATGCGCGGATGAACTTCCGTCTGTTCCGAACTCTGTGCTTCCGTAGAGCGACGAATTTTCTTGCAGCCGAACAACGAAACGAATCCTCCGAAGATCAAATTTTACATCAACCCTGTCGTTTAACAGAGAAATGAATCTAATTCGGCAAGGCCAGAGAAACGTCTGTTCAACATTCGACGATACTCGTTTTCCTTCCGTCGACGACGAGGTCGTGCGCGGAGAGCGGATGAAAGATAATCTCAATCGAAGTAACGCGCTCGAGGGGGTGAGTTTCAATTAAAGAAGCGACCGATCCGCTCGGCGATTTCGAGCTGCTGCTTCCGAGATTGCCGGATCTCTCGATCCTCCGGGGGCGCAGAGGAGGCGTGTTTGCGAAGCGCATCAGCCGTGGCTTAATAAAGTTAAAAATGCACTTTGCGCTGGTCCCGCAATAATTGCTACTCGGCGGCGGAAAAAGGCTGAGTCCCCGCCGCGCGATTTTAACATTGTCCGAAAGAAGTCTTCTCACGGAAACGGATAGGAAAGCTATTCGTTTAATCGACGAGGTAACAAATTATTTATCTGGTCGGAGCGCAACGTTTCGTCCGCCGTCGGAGAGAACGGTAAACGGCAAACGGTGCTTCCGATCGCACGGTAGCAGCGACGCCCGGTCGATAATTCTTCCGTCGTTTGATTAATTCGTATAATAAAATGCGAACGACGAGGCGGCTAATGAATAATCGCGAAATAAACGGCGAGTGATCGTTTCAACTTCCGAGCTTCGAGGCGCCGGACCGACGGAGGGTGGAGACGACGCGAGGCGAGGCGAGGCGACGCGACGCGACGGTCGGGACCGCAGCTGGATCGAGTTAAGCTAACCGAATTATCCGCCGAAAATCCGATCTCTTTTTATTACGCGCGTTTAATATTCATGGGCCGCGGGCCGGTTAATTATTCGAGATGCGATAAACGATTAATCGCTGCTGATCGAGCGACGCGACGCGCCGCGCAAGCGGAAAATTCAATTGCAAAAACTCGATTGCCCGGCACCGATGGGAAATCGTGCGTTTCCCGTTTTCCGCATAAACTAACATTGAAATAGAAATTATCGCGAAAGAGGATGGGGCATAAATTCGAAATCTTGTTTGGCGCTGAAATTACTTCTAAACACCCCTAATTGCTTCGCTTTAGAGACCGTCCTTTTGAGTAGTAGAATATTTTAAACACGAATTGGTATCGCTGTTATTATTAGCGGTGGTGCTGTTATCGAGAGCGGAAGATTTTTGATAATTTGCCACGGGAGTCGGAGCTCGAGTGTACTTAAAGTAGAAGAGGCTTAATTCGATCGCAAATATCGACGAATTTACGCGAACTTGTTTAGAGTTATCAGTGTTATGTACGGATATAGATAAATATTATGCCGGTGTATTTGTTGCTGTAATTAAATGTTATCGGCTCTGTTTGAGTTATCTAGCTTTGACATAGGTAATGAAAGCGGCCGGGATTCTTATGTTGATGGAGCCAGACCAAAGTGGAGCTGCAATCTGCCGAGTCCCAATATTTAGATTGTTCCATTTGTTTAAATGATCTACTTCCGTGCCGGACGACTCGCGCGATGCCACGCGGTTTCGTTTTCAATTTCAGGGCTTTTTTGGTGGCATCCTAAACATTTAATTCTATACACCACTGTATTCATTCGGGGAACGTGTGAGACATTATCTGTCGTCAAGTGCGTTCGAATGATTCGTCGATGAATCGGGCTCGATAACGAGCCAGTCTAATTAATCCAAAAATAAATTTGGCATCTGTTTAAATAGAGTAGCTCTACGGTCTGGCTCCCAGGGTCTCGAGGCAGCTGAGGTGAAGGGTGAATCGGTAGAACCAAGGTTTAACGAAACATCTACGAAAAGCCGAAGAATCGGAGACTACTGGCAAAAGCAATTTTCCAATAACCCACGAACCTTCCATTGTTCCCGTGCCGTCGCATCCGTGCTCCAGCCGTCTCCTCTTCGGCGATTCTCCGCGTTCACCGGCACCCACTCGAATTCACACGACGACAATTCCCGCGATGTTCCAACTGAATTTGCCCCACGAGAAAACCGTCCCGGAAGCCGTCGACTCACCGAAGAGGCTAAACGAGGAAGAGAACATCGAAGAACGTCCGTTCGATTGGAACCGTGAAGATCACACCAAGCACCAAGCGAGACAACCAAAATGAGAGGCCAAGGAAGAATTTCGCCCAGCCAAATGTTTAATTATAAAATGGGGAAAGAAAAGAGCGAAGCGAAGATCGGGTTAGAAGAATTTCGCCAAATCCGACATGTGACGCGCGGCGATAGGTGTCAAACGCGTGGTAGACAGACAGTTTGACATGACATAAGAGCGGAGCGTCGCGTCGGGACGCCGGTGGTCGCTCTCGGCCGTAAGCATCCTAGGGGGTTGTTGCGCAAGCGGCCGCAGCTGCGCGTTCCGTTCCTCGTCCCTCGGAGCGCTCGACCCGGCTCGAATTATCGCGCTCACGGATTCAGCCCACCCGAAGGGGACACGTTGCTTTGCCCTCCACCTTGTCCTCTATTGGCCGCCGCCGTACCCGACCGGGGACGGACGCCTGGCCATTGGACGGTTAGGTAGAAACAGGCGCGGCGGAGCTTGCCGAGAGTGGGATCTGTTTGAACAAGTTCGGGAGACTCAAGAGTAGCGGAGTACACTCGCTAACCGGCCTCCATCCACACGGCACACAGAGCGACAGAGAAGCTACCTGGTGAATGAGGGTGAGAGTGGAGGTGAGGTGGTCCAAACACACTGCAGCCCCGCTCAAACAATCGTCGCGAGTTGTGTGCTCAGCAGGCTGTGTGGCTGCTGTCGCGTCTATCACGCGACTCCACGATTTCGCTGCGAGTTCCGGCCACGTTTCTCCGGGTGTGATACAACAGAGAGGGAGAGAGAGAGAGAGAGAGAGCGAGAGAGAGGAGAGAGAGTGTTAATCGGCGGACAACGAAAGTGTTGCATTGTCGTTCACGGTGTCAGAGGATTTGTGGGAAATCTTGTGCGCGATCCTGTGCTCCGAAACACCCCGAACTCCGTTCGAAACACTAGTGCAGTTCATCGGACGCGCAGTGACGACGCAGCTCCGTCGAGTGTGACTCGATCGTCGAGCGGCGATTAGCCGAATTGCAGGATTCACGCCTTGCCAACGATTCCCGTCCACGGGGAGAAGATTAAGGCAGCGTCGCATTACCAGCAGCAGCCGTGGTACCGCGGTTTTCATGAGTCCCGTTTGACAAGCAGACAACAGCCCGCCACCCCGGCACCCGTTAGCTCTATGACCATGCTCCAGTCGCAGAAGCTGTACGGCGACGCTGGTGGCCTCGGCGGCGCGATGACCAGCGCCGCGATGTCCACGATGGGCAGCATGGCGCCGACGTACAGCTCGATCAACTCGGTGGGATGCATGTCGATGGGCATGTCGATGGGCGCCGGTGTCGGGCCCAGCTGCAGCCCGCAGGGAGCCGGCGGATTCAACATGAGCACCATGAGCTCCGCCATGGGGATGGCGTCGATGGGCGGCGGAGGGATGGTCGGTTACGGGAGCGCCTCCATGGGAGGCGGAGGTGCCTGCATGAGCGCCGTCGGCTACGGTCCCTTGACCCCGAGCGGCGGTGCGGGCGTCACGAGGGATCCCTTGTCCCTGACCGAGCCGGACTCCCCTAATTCCGCGCTCCAGAGAGCCCGAACGGACAAATCGTACAGAAGAAGCTACACGCACGCGAAACCGCCCTATTCCTACATCAGCCTGATCACGATGGCCATTCAAAACGCGCCGTCCAAGATGCTGACGCTGTCCGAGATATATCAGTTCATCATGGACCTGTTCCCCTTCTACAGGCAGAACCAGCAACGCTGGCAGAACTCGATCAGGCATTCGCTCAGCTTCAACGACTGTTTCGTCAAGGTGCCGCGCACACCGGACAAGCCCGGGAAGGGTTCCTTCTGGACGTTGCACCCGGAGAGCGGGAACATGTTCGAGAACGGTTGCTACCTTAGGCGGCAGAAGAGGTTCAAGGACGAGAAGAAGGAGCTCAGCAGACAGACGAACAAGCATCAGCAGCATCAGCAGCATCACTCGAACGCCGCAGCGGTGGCCGCGGCCGCCGCGGTCGCAGCCGCGGGACACAACAGTCCGCCGTCCCGCGAGCCAGCGCTCGCAGCGAAGAGGGTGTCGTCGTCCATTCACCACGATCCCCAACAGCAGGACGACAAGGACCTCCACTCTCTGGTGTCGTCGCATCATCATCACCACGCGGACGCTCTGCGCGATCATCACGCGGCTCTGAAAAGCGACACGACGGACATCGGCGGCCTCCTGGGGCCGGACTTAGGCGCGGCCCACGACGAATTCACGGCCATGGTCAGCAGGAGTCTGCACCCTCACCTGATCTCCGATCCCGCCGCGCTTCACCACGGCATGACCGGGAGCCTGAAGCAGGAGCCACCCTACACCGCGGCGAGCCACCCGTTCAGCATCACGAGGCTACTTCCGGGCGCGGCGGGAACGTCCCCGGGCGCTCACGACACTAAACCGCCCGAGATGAAGATGTACGAGCAGCTCCATCAGAGCTACGCCAACTTCGGCTCGCCGCACCATCCGCACGCGCATTCCGCGCCCCCGAGTCATCATCATCACAACGGGATGCACACGGGTTCGAACGTCGGCCCGATGCACAACATGAGCAATCATCATCATCAGGAGTATTACCAGAGCCCGCTCTATCATCACGCGACGAGCGTGGCCAGCAGCAGCGCGCCGCCGCCCCCAACGGTCGCCACCGCTGCCCCCGGCTTGTGACATCACGCGACGCACCCCTACGCTTTGGCCTGAGTCGCGGCCTACGTCGCCGCCAGCAATCCCTCGAGCAACTCGCTTCAGGTACCGGCGTCCTCGTTGCCCTCATCCTCCTCGTCGTCCACCTCTTCCTCCTCGTCGGCGACGATGCAGCCGATCGTTCCTGCGCCCCCCGTGTCGCTGAGGGCCACCACCTCCTCTTCCAACGAGCACCAGCGACGGAAAAGGCGTTCGCAGGAGAACGAGGTGGGCGACGCGTGTTGGAACGTCGTGCAGGACGAGGATTACGATGACGAGGAGGAAGAAGAAGAGGAGGAGGACGCGATCGGCTGAAGGGGAGAGAGAGACAGAGAGAGAACGAAGATCTCGAAGGTGAGGATCGTTGTCGGCTGGAGTCCTGTGGTGTACGGTGCGTCCGCGAATTGGAATGCCTTGTGGAGAAAGTGTTTAAACGATCCGTGGCCAGAGCTGCCGTGAGTTGCTTTCAATTTTCCATTGAATCTGTGCAACGTTGGAATCAAAGTCGGAAGCTTTGCCGAGCGTATCGTAAGATCTCGCCATCGGGTAAACCATTAACAATTTCCTTTAGAGATTCACGGAAATATAAGCCTTGCAAAATCAAACGGATAACGCGTTACCGATTGTTCTCTGTAGACAGACACGATCGGCATCGCACTGACGGCAATCGGGGGGGGGGGGGGGGAGTGCAGAGAAAAATCTACCGAATCGTCGATCAAGCGCCACTCGACAGGGTTCGCGTGACTCACGGCCCGCGAGAGAGAAAGAGAGAGAGCATACACGCGATCGCGATCTGCAGGGAGGAAATTAGGGGAAGAAAGCTTTTTATCCGTTGACCCAACTCGACGCGTTCTCCGTTGCTTTCCAATTCGCCACCGTTCGACGGACGTCGTAGGTTTTTCTTTTCTGTGATACGCGACAACGATGCACCGTCTCTGACTCTCTCGCCTCGAGTGCCAGAGATCTTCCTCCGTCCCTTCCCGGTATTAGGGGACGTCGTGTGTAATAATTAGTTCACGAATCGAACGATTCCGTTTCCGTTCGCAATACACGAGTGCAATTTCCCTCCTTGACGGAGGGAAGTTGGACGCGAGAGAGGTCGTTAGTTTCTTGGCTCTTGGAGGCGCGAACGAGGATCTTGGATTTTCTTATTTTATCATGTTCGCAAGGGTCGGAGAACTCGCAGATTTATTCGAGTCTTCGAAGATCGTTAACGCGGGGCAATTGTGAATTTTACAAGACGGTAGAGCGTTCCAATTTCATCCTCATTCGGCGATAGGAATCTGAATGGGTAGCATTTCATTTTCATATTTTAAACGGTAGAAATTTTGTTGCACCAGCAGCGTTATTAATATTATTATTACCGTAGTATATTAGCTTTTACTATTATTACTATTTATCGTAGAAATGGTCTTACGATAGAAATTAAACAAAAAGATCTGAGTTTCCGTTGAAAATTCTGAACAATTTCTATTTCGTTCAAGCACAAACTCATCCCCTTTTTTCGGAATGCATCCCGCGTTACTGTTTTCGGAACGTATCCCGCGACAGCGTGTACACGGAGTAACGCTTTCTGACTCACTCGTTATGCTTGTTCGAAGCAAAAGAGCAGAATCAACAATCGCTAGGCGATTGTTTATCGAGCGTAGATATTGTGATACTAGAAAGCGATAGGGGAACGTGTCTTTTTAGAATTATTATCTGTACACCTTCGATTGATGTACGTACGCCCGGCTCTTTTCACCAGGGTCGTTGATCTCGGTTCCCTTGCCTTTCGGCACGACGCGTTTTCGCCACTCGTTGCCGCCCCCGTGCAATTGTACACGCGTCGACATCCGAAACTTCGTTAATTCGATAATTAGAGGCTTTATCGGGATCCAAGATTCGATAAGTCGGCAACGCGTCTGAGGAATTTCGAATGGTGTTGTGCAAGTACTCAACAACAGGCTTCCTTCTATCGCGAAGCCGAAGTATTCGGTGGCTCGAGAGGCGTCAGATATCTTTTCCTATTCAATTTTCAACGTTCACTTCACGATTTAACATTCGTACAAAGGATCTTCGAAGACGATTACTCGTGGTTCAATGCGTAGAGTACGAATAATCGCAAGCTCAAATTAAACGTTGCAAACGAAACGTCGAATGAAAGCAGTCGTAATCATCTCTGCACGGAATGTTTGCTGTAATTACGCTGCAATCACAATTCTCGCTGTGAACGATCCGAAATTCGATACGCATCGGAAAATCCAAGATCCCGCTTGCGATTCGTGTCTCGCAGAGGCTCCAAGTCTCTATACAAAGAGGAGAGGCCACCCTCCGTTCGATGGCTCGAACCCGCGCGAACGTGTGTCGGCGTAGAGCGAAAAATGTGATAACCCCGCGAGGATAAGTCTAAATTAATGAAACGTAAGCTTGCGAGAGACGCCTGTATTTCTTGCGCGCGACGGTGTTCGTAGAATGAACGGGCACAACGGCGACTCGACGACACGTCGTTTCGAAAACGCGTCGAAAGCAGGATACGTCTAAATAGTGTTTCTTTTTTTTTAAATGTATGATACGTGTAGATAGCCGCACAACGTAACGCGTACGATGTACAATATTATTATATGTTACAGAGAGCTATATATATATAAATATATATAAATAAATGGAGTCTAACGATAAACGCTATGTTAGGTATATACATATTATATATATATATATAAATAATTATACAAAGTGAGAGCGAATGAATGGCAGTTGCGCGTGTGAGAAAGAGAGTATTGTACAGCGCGTTTCAGAAGCATCGCTCAGGACAGCTGGAAGCCTCGAGCGTACGCGCCACCCTGAGGCCTGCACACCAGCGAGGGGTTGCTTTTGAAACACGCCCCGCCACGAGATGCCCTTGTAAATAGAGGAGACGAAAGGAAGCGCTTCGCGGAAGATATTCACCGATCACTGTGCAAAAAAAAAAAAGAAGAATCGTTGTCGGAGATCCATGCGTTCTCTGGGCGCCCTTTTCTCGACACGACTTCCGTTCGTTCGTCATTTCCCTCCACACGCACGTTCGAAGAGATTCATGGAATAAAAGTAAAGAAAATCGAACGAAATTACAATACTTCTTAACCCGGCACACTTTTCAGCCTTCATTTCTCGATGGAGTCGGATCGTCGGAATGCAGGCTGAAGAATGGCAGATACATCTCGAAGTGGAGAGATATCGCGCGAGCGCGAAAACGGGAGATCTCGTCGTCACACGTTCACGCTTTTATTGTTCCTATACGCGTTCCGACGTTTCTCCACCGCCGCCGCTTGTCCACGAAGAGATTACCAACCCCCGGCCTCCGAGATTTGCGAAGGGGGTACAATCGTTTCATTCACACGCACACGCACACACACACACACACACTGCCTCACGTTGGACCCACCGTCCCCTGTTCAACCCCTTCGAAGATTCGTCTTCTATCGTCTTCTATACTGCTCTACATGTTCGAATCGCCTCTCTTCGGGCACACGTTTCTTCGAGTGTCGTTTCCAGCCAGGGGGATAAAGCGAATCTTTGAGAATATCACAGTCATCCGACGCGTGGCTGATACATGTAAATACAGCGGAGATGACGTCCACCGACCACCGCGAGTTTCCGGGGCCGGCTGAACGGAGAAAAACGACGCGAGCAAACGAGGATGTAAATGTTTCAATAAATCCACGTATTTCTATGAAACGTTTTACGCTTTTCAATTTAACCTACCCTTAACCATTCCACCGCCCCACCGTACCGCCACCCGACGTTACATGTATTCCGGAACAAACATTTGGCGAATGTTCATTGATAGCCTTTTAACACTTTTGCCTTTATCATATTTTGTTTTCCTCTCGCTTTATTTCGCTGTATAATACGAAAGTTCATTTTTCTTCGATTGACGACCCGCGAGGGCCCGAGTTGTTCTTTGTTTAATAGATTCAGCGTGTCGATTGCGATTCCGTATGGAGGGAAGCACGGGGAAGTCAAACAAGTTTATTACACGGATACTGTTTGCGACGAGCAAACGGAAACTGCGACATTTCCTCTGAAGAAAGTTGTCCTACAATCATTTCCTGCTGTCGCGCAACTCTCACCAGTTTTCCGGTTTCTTTTGCGCGGTCATTAAACGCTATTATTATTTGTTCAATCTGTCTTTTTTGGGGGGTGGGTGGAAGGCTAATATATTGTGTCCATCCTCACGGATTCACCATTGATTTTATTATCATGGGATCGGCGGTAGTTGATCGACTTTGAGGAATCGCTATATACTGTAATCACGCAATTTTTTTTTTAGATACGATAAGGCGCGTGTCGCGTTCACCGCGGCCAAGTGGACGGATAGTCGAAAATAAGATAGTACGATAGCACGTGCGCCAGGGTCTCATTTATGTATTCGCCCATGAATTTCTTAGGGATTTCAATTCTCCTGCAGCGGTAGCGGAAAAGCGGGATCGTTACCTGTGCGTGAAACGTATGGTAAACCTACTTTTCCACGAGTCACCGAAAATATTTCTAACAGAAGCTGTGAGCGTAGAATTTTATTTATCGCGAGCCTTTAGTTTCCTCCCACTTATGAATTTACCGAGACTGTAATGAAACGCAACATTTGTTAACGTCCGTGGAGCGCGAAAGTGACAACCTTGAATCCGCGAGCTCTAATAATAATTTGCCACAAAATTCTCCGTTCAATTTGCATAGTTATCACGCCGTTCGTCAATTCCATCCGTTCCAGCAGTGAAACGAGAATACCGCTTCGCGTTGCATCTGTAAATTCCCATCGAACGCTACGCTTAATTTACACGTAGACGATATTTTATTAAACCTCGTGCGTCGCTGCATCATAGCCTGGTCCTCTACGTCACTTTCGGTCCCTCTCGTAAACTCTTGCCTTTGGACAGAAAGAAAAGGTAAAACGAAGTCCGGAACTTTTTTTCCATTCGACGGAATAAATTCGCCCGATAATATTCGACTTTGATCCCAGAGCGATTGACTCCTGTTCCTTTTCTTCTTTTTATCACCAGCACGAATTTTCCTAATCCGCGTGCATGCAATCGATACTCTCGCTTATTAATTACGGGTTCGGCCGACGACCGCGGCAGTCGGCGGACGGACGTGAAAAAGAAAAATCCTGCCGATTATCGACGAGTTTTGCCATAGACAATAATTCTGGTTTCACGGCACGGATTTAGCGGTGCGATTGATTTCCTCCACGCATAACGCACAGGGGATCGATCCTCGTGGCTTCGCCCCGAGGGATATTCGATTCTCGGTTTCTTATTGGAGATCCAGAGCGGAGGGATTTTTATTTTCAGCCACCGTGTCATGTCCGACGAGTTTTCTGGCAGATATTGATTTTCCTTTAACAGATACCGCCGGCCGAATTTACTGCCGGCGGTGTTTCTCATTATCTTATCTGCCCGTTTTACGTCACGCGTTAAAAGTTCCTACATATTCGACTATCTCCGTTTTATTGCTCTTAAATTGACCCCCAAGTTGAACGAGACAAATGTGACATGTCGGGTGGCAGCATTAATCCGAAGTTAACCAGACGATGAACAGGAGCGTCGACAACCGTGGAAAAGATGACAATCCACGGTCCGTCGAGTTCGGCTAACGTAACGAGTCTTAGTTAACGGGTGGACAATCGAGGTGCAATCTCCCGCGGATTATTCGGTATGATACACAGGCAGATATACATCGAGAGGTACTACAAGCCTGTGTATCTCGCCAATATTTGACTAAATCATGAACAATGTTTGATTGTACACATGCGCGCACACAAACACGCCCGGCTTCCAACTTCGCGTGTATATCCGTGTCCCGTTCGACGGAGCCTCTGCCTCCGAGCGAGGCGCTCTATGCGCCCCGCGAGAGGGACAGAGAACGGAGGGTGGAGGGTGAGAAAGGGATGCGATGTAACAAACTGGACAGAGACGCGGAGAAACGGTGCAGCAGAGGTTCAAGGGAATAGACGACGGCGAGAGAGCGACAGGAAAGGGTAGAAGAGCGATGGGGTGGAAAAGTGAGCACAGGAGGACGATAGAAAGAGAGGGAGAGAGCAAAATGCTTCGAAAGACACCGAGCGAAGGGAAGAAGAGCGTCGCGGAGGACGCGTCGGACGAAAGGTGGAGTAACTTTGAAGCATGGTGGGAACGCGTAAAGGGGTGGCAAAACGAGGGGAACACGAGGGGAAGCCGACGGAGGGATGATCGAGCAGTGGGGAAGAGGTATAGCTGCCTCGAAGAGAGGGGACGAGAGGCTCGTGGTGAGGGTAAAGGGAAATATCGTGGATGAATAATGGGGATCGGGGGGGTCGACGATAAGGGAGCGAAGGGGAAGTCGATATCGACGAGGAGAGGAGAGCCGCGTGCGCGCGTGTACACGAACGTGCTCTCTCCTCTCATTCCGCGGGGGCGCAGAGAGCCTGAGAGGGCCGTGGTGAAGGAGAACACGAAGGGTAGAAACCCCCTTGCGCACGGAATTTAACGCTTCATCGACGGGTTTTATCAGCGGCTCGCCTCTTGGGCCCGACGATAAGGCGGCGTTAATTCGAGGATATTGAAGCTGTTCCTGTGCAAGCGGCACAGTGGATAAGAATAATATAGTTGTTCAATGGAAGCCATTGCGATGAACAAGTACAGTGGCAACTAATTAATTATACACACTATGCTACCTGCGCATCGTACTATATTAAACATTCCAATGTTTCGCGCGTTGCTATCGACCGACACTTTTTATACATGCATAAGTAAATAAATCACGTTTGAATAATTTGTACAGCAGGCTCGATCAACCGTCGATATATTCACGGGTCGCGTGGAATGCGCCGGCTGCATTGCGACGCCTGTATGCAGATATTTGCACGAGCTCGTGTACGTGTGTGCACGCGGTGTTAGTCAGGCTAATTTGCAGCTTCGTTAATTTATGGTTGCGCAAGCGTGAATTTCGCGTCGCCTGCAAAGGCGAGGAGTCAAGGTTCGCGGAGAGAATCAGTGACAAGATGCCTGACCGTAGTCTCAACGATGCGTCTTCGCTCCTAGCTTCTCAGAAATGTATTCGCCGTGTCGGTGTTTAAATTTACGAACGCGTCGCGCCCTTTGACCGCTCGTTATTTTCGTTACACCAGAAAAGGGGTTCACTTTGTTGCACATCCGGCGATGGAAAGAAAATACATATACATATATAATCGCCGATCAATCTTTCCCACGTGAGAATTTCATTTCAATCCGTGTCTGTCTATGATTCATAAGCTTCTTACCTACCGTATAGATACTATTAGAGTTCGCAGAATTCAAGAGATAATCGACCGATAATCGCAACTGTCACGTAACTGTAACGCGAGCAATGGTAATTCACGCGATTGGGACTGTGTACGCGCAGTCACAATTCGTACGATTACTATATTGCACAACCATTAACTACCCTTCCCGTGAAATCCTATGACGCGCATTTCAGTGTCCGTCGCCGCGTTTCTAATACTCTTTACTAACCGGCGTTCTCGTACGCGAACATCCAAATGCACGGAGCGGCAGTAAATTTATGAAAATTTGTCGCAGCATCTCCTTTAATTAGCGTGGCCATAATTAACCCGATACCGTCGTCGCGAACACGGCAAATATTTGAAGGAAGCCGGTGGCTATTTCACCATTAGAACACCTTCGCCACAAACGGCCTGGCCGCGTATTTGTTGTAAAATAGTTTGCCAACGACGCGTTAATAAAAGGTAAACAGCGAGTGGGGAAAGTATTAATGTCGGTGGATGATCGATCGATATTTTTACCTCTAGTTCTTTTCTCACCCCCGGTGTCGCTTTGTTAACCAACTGCTGAGAGCAGTGAGCACAGAAACCAAACGAAAGCTGAACGCTGAGAATTTCATGAAAAGTGTTTACGAGATGCGTCGCGAAAGAGACGTTTCGTTACACCGAACGTTTCGTTCGGCCGAGACACGTGAATTTCGCGGAGATATGGCTGGTAAGCTCCGCCGCCTTGTAGACGATTGAATAATATCAGATAAGATATATCTGCTTAACGCCGGCTCTTAAGTGCAGCATGCCGATCCCGAATTTTCTCTTCCAACGGAGCGGGATTCTCGCATAAACGAAAGCCGCGCAAATGTCTGCGTTTCTTTTCCAAGTAACCACGATGATGACATCGATGTAACTTCCCTGACGCCTGTTTCCACGATTCAAAACGAATAATCGCGATCACCCGAGCCGACAAACATACGTGGAGTAATGTATCAATCAATTCGTTCGCGGTTAAAAAGAAAATTATTATTAATTAATTGTATGCAATCACGCGGCGTCAATGTCTCTGTACCGAATTAAAAGTAGATAATCGATCCCTTTCTCGCTCGGAAAGTATGGAAAAAATATTGCTACGCGCGAGGACACCGGATAATAAACGCGTGACGAACAAAAAGTTTACGCGCGTGTACGCGCGATCGATTAGCGTTCCGCCGCGAATTTCATTTTAATGGAGTGTAATAGCTTTATGGAAATACGATATAATAATTCGCTGGCAGGGTAAACATGATAAAAACGGCAAACAATTTTCGTGCGTTTCGCGCGGTTCGCGCGCCGCACGCGTTTTCGTATAATTTTCAATTTAATTTTGTATACGGAACCCGTTGCGGCAGAGCTTTGCTCGTCGTTCATCGCCGTATTGTTTCATTAAAAAAAAAAATGTATAATCGCGGGGGAAAATTATGTGTTTACCTCTGTTAAACATTTGTCTCTTCGTTCACGTCGTAATTAACGTGAAATGATTTTTGTTTTAATTTGAAAGGAACGGAAATATAAACGACCCAGAAAAGTCCAGAACGATTAACGGAATGATCAAGGACTATTAAATCTTATTCAAGCATTCGTAATTGTTCGAACGATAACGCCACGAGGGTGAAAACATTTTCCAAAGGTTCAACCCTTTCTGGTGTGCCTTTCACCAGTTATACACTCGGGGGAGAAAGAATTTTCACTGCCAACGATTGCAAATCGATGATCGAACAGGGAAAAAGAGAGGATCTCCGTGTTTTACCGCGCGAGGATTTATTAAACGGGCAAACGTTATTCCATTCTGTTCCGCGAGTGACATAGTACAAGCTGCGCCCCCTTTTAATTAACGTTACTACAATTAACCAACACTCCCGCGGATGGGACAAATATTTGAGGCAGCGAGGTTACTTATCTGTATCCGTCAGTCTCCTCGCTGCGCATTCCCTCGTATTCGGTTCGAAACGTACCCATGCTCCCCCTTTTATTTTTTAAACACCATTTCTCTTTTTCATGTTCTCGCGGCGAGAATGCGAACGTCGCGTTAATAAAGCCAGACGAATTTAACGCGTTATTACGACTTCTGCGACGATGTTAATATTTAACGAAGAGCAGGATATATTTTCTTTAAAGTTCCCGCGCCTGCATTTGATTATGCATAAATGAAAGGGGAACTGAACGGATGCTCGTCAGCTCGATTATTAAAGGGCGGATGATAATAGGGAATGATAAATTTCCACGACAGGGGAACTTCCCTTCTCGTAGCGACACAAACATTTTTTCGGAAAGCAATTTCAATTTCTCGGCCGCGCCTAAGTAACGGTTTCAACGGTATACTGGCAAAGAGAAGGGCGATTTCTTTTTTATTACTCGCTTTGGCTGATCGCAAGTTTGTTGGACGGCGTGTAATTGTTGACGGCCGCTTGTAATTAATTCAGCTGGCCAAAGCGACGCGCAGCGTTCGTTGAACGCCGGTTAACGTCAAGTCGACCGAGCCTCGTGCCGTCTACGTCGTTTCCTCGTTATATTACACTGGTAAGTGGGGCGTTTACCCCTTGGATCTCAACGCGGCCGATGAAAACGTTCGCATCGATGTTGAAAGTGACGCGTCGAAGGGCCGCTCGTTCGAGGCGGATCGTTCCCTTCGCGAAACCGATTTAATCGACTTCGCGCGAACAATGGAAGAGCAACAGTCTTTTGTCTGAAATATTTGTGAAACTATAATCATAATTCATATCAATACTTATAAATATTCCTACCAATATTTTCCGTTGCACACCAACCATTGTGCCAGATCCCCGGAGGCGAGGAGGACGCAAATAACCGACGCTTTCGCTAACCCTCCAATCTCCCACATCCCCCTTCGCCCCGTGGTCATAATTTCTTGGTCGCGGAAAGGATTAGCATTGCCGATCTCCGGTGTGTATAACCGATCCCTAGACGAAAGGCAAAGTCTGTCGGCGGTTTAAGCATTTGCGGGACCGTGTACGTATGTGTATGTGTCTGTGTGTGTGTGTGTGTGTCTGAAGCAGCGCGGACCGGTTTACTTAGGTGCGGCCGAGAAATTGAAATTTTCGTAAACGGATTAGAGGGGGTACGGCCGCACGACAAACTCCTTGTTAATTAGAATGTAATCCGCCGCTTAATGGGACGTTCGTTAATAAAATCAGGCGGGCACACGTAGCGATCTCTGAGACACCGCCGGCCAATCTCGGCCTGTCCGGAAATTGAAAAGCGTCTGGAGAACGACGCCGACCCCCTGTGTCCGATTGCATGGAGGCGTTTCAAGAATACAGAGCTTCGGCTCGGCTTAAATCAGTTTAGGTGCGCGAAGCGTTGCAACTTTTTACTGGGAGAACGATTCGTTGATTCTTCCCTTTTAATACGTGGAATTCGTTCCAATAGGATTCTGCATATTCTACTGTCTTGCGAACATAATAAGTGGAATTGTTATTTCGAGACACACCGGGATCAAGGGAGCACTTTTCTTACGTATTTTCCTTGGAACGAGGCAGCCACTCTTTTTTCCCCCAAGGAGACCGCCGGTGGAAGAGGAATCGATGCCGCCTCTATTTGGTTATCGTTTACGTAACGCCTGTAATCTCGCGGTTGTAAGTTCCCCCCCCATAATTTCCCCATACGCCACACCAAGTCTCCCAGGTATAGAAATATCGCGTCGACTTTCTCAGCAAAAGGGATAGACGAATCCATCGGACGATCGAAGCGTACGCAGTCCAAACACAGGCTGGATATATTATAAACAACAATTGATAAACAGAACTCGCTAACTGAGGCCAGTCCGGAAGTCTAACGAAATCGAGACTGGGGCTGATGAGTGGCAGAAGGATGCGAATCGATGGAACGAGACGAATTAACAACAACAACAGCCCCGAGCAGGAGGAAATCCCAAGAGCGACGGCCTCGAGTGTCTTTCGGATCCCGAAAAATCCAACCACCACGGGGAGAAACGGGGGGTGTGAGCCGAAGAACGTACGGGAAAGAGAAAGGAAGAAACGCGGGAAGGAAGCCGGGCCACGGTTGAAAGCTGCTGAAGCAAGGAAGAGCGGGGAACGAGTCTGGTTGCTGGAAGAACGAGGCGGCAGAGAGGAGGGCAAGACGCGAGTGCTGACGCGTGTGGGAGCGGCTATCAGCGAATATGAGCACGTTTATCAGCGCGGGCGGAGGGGCAGGGAGGGGTTGCGAAGCGACGGCCATGTTGAACGGGCCTGCGTTCTGCTCCGTTCCCCACTCTCCGTCCGCCTGCTCCTCTCTTTGACCCTTTCACTCGATAACGTCCCTCTTTCCCTCGCCGGTCTGTCCTCCTTCTTTTCCCCACTTGTTCGTATCAATGTGTCCTCGTCCTCCGCGCGCTGTCGCGCTCCTCCTCGCTCGTTCACCGCGGACACGCACAGCTCGTTCATCCGCTTCTCTCTGTCTGGTGTTTCGCTGCGAGGGCAGCCTGCCGTTCGTCCCTCTCGGTCCTACCAAGGTGCGTCAATACCTCGGCCAAGCGTGTGCTTCGCCACCCCGCGAAGTTTCATGGGCCGCGTTCGCTCGGGCCAACCAGAAGGCAAGCTGATACCCAGGCGTAGCGATGGCAACCGCGTTCCTCGCTCGACCGCCACCGCCGCCGCCGCCGGGCAGCCGCCTCCCTCTGCTCCGCTTCGCTGTCTATGCCTTGCCCCTTCGCCGCGTTTTCGCTCTCCCCTTTCCCTCTTCCCGGAGAAAATCACGGGGAAACGAAGGAGACTCGCCGGACCCGGTCCCTAGAGGAAGCTGGGATTTGGAGCTGATGGCTGCTGGTTCACTGGGCTACTGGGATGGGTGCGGATCGAAAAGTGGCGAGAGGACGAGGCTTCGCCTGATTTTTTATAGAAAATGAATCGAAGGTTTCTTCGGTGGAAGGCCACGACGTCGATTTTTGTTATCCAATAAAATGTTTAGAGGGTTACTAGGTGTAATTATTGCCGGAGTCCACTAATTTGCCTCCCTTGTTGTTTGCCGATCGTCAACGTGTATTTTTCATCGAAATCTTCCTTTGATTCATTGTTACTGATAAATTGATGGTCTTAGGGTGCTCAGTCATTTTCCATTTTCTCGGGAGTAGACAGTGGGGCACCCGCAGGTCGAATCCACGTCGCGGAGACATCGTTTCGGCGGAACGACGCGAGGCAGCAGCCTATGAAATATTAAAACACCCCGTGAGACGGGGGGATAACGCGTTCCCAGAGCTTCTCGTCGAAATGAATTCCAGCTGGAAGCCGGTGAAAACGGCTTCTTCCGCAGAGGAACCGACACTTAATAATTCTCGATGACCGGCAAGAAATCTGCTCGGTTTATGTTACACGATTCTCATAAGTCCCCTATGAAAATTGCAATTCCTTTCTACCTCCGTTTAATTAATTGAACCACTCGTACATTGATACAAGAGGAAATCTTCCATCTCAGCGTGTAAATAAAATACGAGAAGCTCGGCTAAACCGCATTTAAATTATTATTCACCAAACTCGCGAATACGTGTCGCTAAACCGTAGTTAATACGTGTACAAACAAATTAAAAACCACCCCGTGTTGCACCCTTCATTTCCATGAATAAACCAAGTTGCCCGAGCGGATGAAATAGTTTTACCGGCCAGCGTTTCCGCTCAATCGCATTAATCCTAGTTTCATAAATACACGGCGAACCCCTTTCGACGATCGACGCTTAATGCCGTTCCAATGACGACTGCTTTCCAATTTTACACCTCACTGTAAATACTTTCCCTTTTCGAGCGATCGCTGCTGCAACCCCCCTTTTTTTTCGTTGCTGCTCGAGAAGAAGTAGCACGAATCATAAGGATAATTGCTGGCTGCGTGTGCAGCGACAGTGAATCGATTTGATACGTTCACGTGAATTATTCGTAGGTCACGGTGCGTGGCGTTTAGCTCTCGTTCATCTATAATGAAGTGCAAAGGGTAAACTCGACAATAACTATCGTAGGGGCGTGACGGTGGGGTGGGCTTGCGCCGGAAGCCTACGGGGGTTCTTCACGCGTATCGGGACATTATCGAATACATTTGCTATTCAATATACATGTCGATGCGTTGCATCGCAATGAAAACGATCAATTATTCATACCCTTTTAATGTGAAGAGACTAAGGGAAATCAGGAATGCACTTGCTTCTTCTCTGCAAAGTAAAAATCAGGTCTCATTTCTCCCTTTCTTAAACTCCAATTCCGTTCATCTCCGGATCTCTTGTCGCTTTCAACGAATTTCCCCAGCTTCGGCGCCCACGAGGGAGAACTTTCCTGCGCCGTAATTTCATTTTGCGACATTTGCCTAAACAGAACGACCGCGTCACACACACGGCGCAGCTTTTGACAATTCCGCGTGTATGTACGCAACAGATCCAAAGCTGGCAAAGAACACAGCCAGGCGTCGTTCATCGCGAACGGCTCTTTTTGGATTCACCGATAACAAACAGCCCCGGAACAAAGTCGGCCCGATTACAAACGCGGTCCGATCGATGATGCGACTTTCGACAAACACACACGGCACACGCCTGGTCATCGTCATCAGGTGGGCCTTTGATCGCCGCCACGGTCGGTGTAACGAGACCTTTCGAAACAATAATTCGACAAATTGCCGACACCGGCTTTAATCGCGTTAAGGACAGCGGGCGTGTAATTATATGGTCGGAAATCGTGACGGGAGCCGCGGGAACGCACCATGTGCGGTCGCCTTTTAATCCGTCGCACACCTGATTCTCCCACCCCTCCGCTGTTTTCCATTGGGGTGGACTTGATCCGGAGGAAGAGAGAAAAAAAAAGTGGATTAATAGAGAGATCGGTCTGGAAGGCAGACTGCGAATTATGCACCGGCTTGGTTTAAGTCGACGGACAATGCGCGCGGTTATAGATTTCTTCCATCCGTTTGTTTGGCGAACTTATTGTTCGCTGGTGTTCCGCTGCGAGTCCAATGTTTATGGATTAGTTTTCCCGAGGTTTTATGGGGTACGGTAGAAGATCCTCGATAATCACCAGCTTGTATGGCTATATTTAGATGGAGTCGATCACAAGGAGAATGAAGGGATGAATTATGTGACGGCGAAGGGACAGGAAATAATAAAAAGAAAAGAATTCAATAATCATCGCGAGTGGGTTTCCTTAATCAAGCAGTATCTGGATCGTTTGCTTCCTGCTCATTTCGATCTACGGAGCGACCATCGACGTAACGATCGCCGGCCACGGCCATCCCCTGGCCATTCTCGGGCAAAATCCACGAAATGCAGTGGTAAGCACGTCCCGTCACGGTATCGCCATTTACAGAGGTCCACGGATTTCGTGTCTATGCCTCGAAAATTGATTCGTTCGACTGGTTCCTTCTATTTCCGACCATCGTTACGGCTCTTACATCGTGGACATTTATTTGCAAACATTCTTGATTCGACCATTGGACGCGTGTCGAGTAAATGCTGAAGCGTGAACCAGAATTTGCGTGATAAAATAATTCCCGGTGTCAGCATTGCTAATCTTGTAGAAACTTGGGGGGGTAGAATTCTTGTCCAGATTAAAAATAATACAAAGTTTCAGCTACAATCCTGTACTATTTCTAGCAAAAGTATTTATGACATGTTAATTGTTAGACTTTCAACTTTCACCTGCTATTTTTCTTTTTCTAGGTGTACCAGAGTTTATCAAGTATCGATAGGCACCGTACGATTGATTCCCCGAAAACCCGACGGATTAGCGCAATCTTCGAGACTGTTTGCGCGGTTCCTTACACGCGGCCGAGAAACGATCGATCGCGATTCGCCAGTTAACCTGATTGCCCCGAGCGAACCATTTCCGTAATTGTAGTGGACCACGGTCATCTCTTGATCGTTGCCTCGTAAATCCACACTCCGCGTTGTCCGGCACGTCGCGAGCTCGTGTCTCGTCCATGGAATTGTTTCCGTGATTGCTCGCCCCCGCCGTCGCGCTTTCGCGAAACGCTCAATTTATGGTGGACATGAAAAATGTTCGTCAAACGGTATCCGTCGTGATGATTACTAATAATAATTTTCCGCGCCTGGCGTTCTTTATCAATACAGAAGTGGTCGATCATCGGAAACAACGCGGATCGCTCTATCGATTTTCGATCGACCGTTACGTCGCCGCGGTGTTATCCACTTTGGAAAATGAATAGGTCAATTCGAACGATTGCACGCGGACGACGGTGGTTCTTGGGCGAGAGAAGACAACGATCGGAGGATCGTCCGACGTGTTTACCGTCGAGGAAAGCCAACGATGGAGCACCGGTTACAGGGGCGACAAGGGTGGACGTTATATAATTAATCACCGCTCATCAATCATCCACCTCCGACATCCCTTGGTCACTTTCGAGTATAATAGATTTCGTCTTCGACCAGGGATCGCGCGGACGCCTCTGCGCGAAGTGATAACTCGCGCTCGGCGAAAGCTGTACTGCTGATAAGAACTTAGGATGCTTTGAAAAGTTGGCTACTGTCTATTCTTCTACAGAAAAAATAACTAAGATCATAGAAAGGAGGCAGACAAAAGTGGTTCAACTAAATGCGTCATTATCGAACTCTGTCGTCCAGGGAGCATCGCTAAAAAAAAGTCCGTCCGACGAATCCGCCACTCGTACTACTGTTCCCTGTCGCGCGCGATTAAGCACAGTATCATTTAGTAATTATCCGTCGGGAATTTACTTCGCGCTCGGCAATTCATGCGCGTTAAACAAACGTGCCGATCGGTGGAGTTGCTGGTTAAAATAATCCGCGAGTCCCGGTGATTATTCGATGCGAGTGACGAACGAGGACGATCGTTAAAAATGCGCTTGTTTACATTTAATAAACGACGCATGCTCGGCAACCCCTTCAACCCCGTGTGCGATTTTCGACTTTGGATCGTGCTCGTTAGCGGTGATTATTCCCAATCAATGGCGACGCTTTAAAAAGAGGCGCCCGAAATATCTTCTAACGTACTGAAAACAGTAGACGAACCTCATAAATCCAGTCGATTCAATCGTCCTCCTCGCCTCCTGGATATCGTACATCAAACCAGCGGCGGCAAGGCGTATCCGCCCCTTGCGCCAACTGGAAACAAATAACAAGATCATTGCTCGCGCGGAAAAATGTCCCGTATGTATACGGACATTCGACAAACAGGGGCGATTCGGTGGATTTCCCGCGTCCGCTCTACTAAATGCTGCTATATTCCTGCTAATTCCCCGGCCAATCCCTCCGGGATCCCCCTTTGCATACCTTATTGCACCCCGTTCTTTCTCGTCGATTCATCCGCGATGAACTCGACCGTATGCCGACAACCGTCCTGTCGTCTCCCAAATCTTCGGCTTCGCACGCATCTGAAAGCGAAAGACTTTTGTTGTGACCGCTGCTGTCGTATAGGTAGGAAAGGGTGCTCGTGGCTGCAACTCGTGTTGGGGGTGGATTTGATTCTGAATAAACGGGGCGAGCATTAATCTTTCCTCGCTGCGTCTCGTCCGCTACGGTAATTCGTCGAATCTCTCTACCCCTTAGGATCATAAAAATATGAATTTTCTGATACCAGTGTATTTTATCAACTGGAGAGATTACGGAAATTTAGAGGATCCAGCGACGATGTAATCGATATATACGGGGCCTATCGATCAGCACCGACCCTATAATAACAGGGGGTGTAAGTGCGTGGCACGTGGGGGTGCAGGCCGCAACGCGTATAGTTGGCGTTTGCATGGGGTGTTTTCAATTGACGGGTGTCGCGCTGCAGGGGTTCGGTCGGCGTTAAACGGTGCGATCTTAAGCCGGATCCCCTCCCCTATTGGACGCCCTCTCCGTGCAACCCCGAATCTGTCGCGGAACCGTTTTAGGCGGATTCTCCTGACACGGTGAACAGGTCTATTAGTCGGGCCTTTTGCGCTCATTGTGATTCTTGCTCTTTTAAACGGTCCGCTGACACGCGTCGCATGTGTGGGAGTACAATGTCTGGCTGTTAGGTTTCAATCGTTTGAATACGTATTTAGAATTTAGCCAGGATCGTTGTCGCTGGGGGGGCTCCATGCATCGGGGATGCATCGAAGCATCTTTCCCATTCGGAAGGAATTTCGCTGTCAAGATTGTTTCGGGGACCTTTACTTGCAGCAGCGGCACGATAAGGGGTGAATTATAGTGTTGCGAATAGCTTCGGCCCTTTTGTCGCACGTTTGCTACTGTATCTCGCAGGATGAACCGGGCTCTAGATTTACCGGGCCGCTGCAGACAGCTCTATTATTATGCGTCCCATGCATCTGTTCCCCACCCTCTGTGCGTCGTGCAGTAAATTTCCCGAAAATATAGAAACCGAATAATCATGGTATTATCGCGCAGAAAGGTAAGGGTAATAGTCGATAAATGCATCTTGATAAAAATGCTTGATTAAATTCATTCTATGCTACTTTCCACCCGAAATTTATCGATTCGCATGCCTGTTTGGACCGATTTATAATCAACTCGTTCCGTTGTGAAACTCTGCGGCCTCTGCGTGTACGAGGAGACGCAAGAATCGCGTCAAGGGATAAGTCTTATCATCAAGAGAGCACGGAGCACGCAGAAGACGTGCTATAAATTTCCGAAAGCTTAATAGCGTGTCAACGCGGCCTGCGCGATTCGAAGAATTGCGAGGTGGCACTGTACTAAATTAAAAAAATATATACATGTATATGCTTCGTGTTGGGAATTTCAGTTGGACCAATATAACAAATTAGGGATAACAAATTTGAAGCGGGCGACCTGGCATGGTTTAGAACGGAGTGAAGATCTTCGAAAGAAGGAGAGACTGGATTCCGTGTATTTTTTTTTTCGAATGCAGAGATCTCGAAGAGACATTCCGAGAAGCGATAGCAACGGCCAAGGAATATGTGGCCGGTGATAAGGAACCGTCAACTGCGCCGTTCGAGGCGGCCGTGAAGAAGAGATTGAGAAGAATGGATGTCGCTGACCCGCGACGTGGAATTTTGCTATACCAGTTAATTTACATTCTCAACGTTTCATTATTTATCACGCAAAATGTAACACATTTAATAGAAGTTTCTTTTACGGACTACTGCGCGCATCCTACTACCCAAAGTCCCAGATTTTGCTCAAGGATACCATTTACTTGTTCCAGGTAGAAACGTGTTCTTGCGATTTAAAAATGATTTCCTTGTAATACCGGTGACGGTACAAAGGTTCCACGATTTCGCTCCGAGCAGGAGAAGTTAACGAGGCCAACGATCGGGGAGGCGCGAGTTCATCAGAGAATTCCTAGCGGAATAGTCGCAACGCGGCGACGACGTCGACGATACCAGTTCGCGGTGACGATAGCGAGGTGTTTGCACAACGATAAATTGACTTGTACCTGGCGCCCGTCTCCTTAGCCATTCCGCGTCATCTTGGTACGTGTGCCTCGCTGCCGGAGAAATGTAATGCGTTAATTGTCTCCCCATCTCACGATGCGTATAGCACTTTATACGTGTTCCCCGTAACGGCATCTACCAAGAAGAACCCCCCCGCGCCTCGTTCTTCGCTTTCCAGTGAAAGCCGCGGTTTTTCAGGTAAACGGTAAAGCGTCTCCGGGGTTACCAAAGTATCTCCTCTCCTCGGGTACCATGGAAACGAGCCGCGATCCGATGTTTAACCCTCAGCCTCTTGGGCAAACAGCGGCACGCTCAGGATTTCGTCGAAAGGGCCCCGATGGAGGAACTCTTCGAGCTACGGGGGCCCCACCACTTCCGACGTCGTCCTCGTTCTCCGAAACGACGTACGTAAAAGCGTCGAGAGAGAGAGAGAGAGAGAGAGAGAGAGAGAGAGAGAGAGAGAGAGCCGCCTTGTTCTTTAACCCGCCGCGTTTTTCTCCCTTGACGTTTTCAACGGTGGATCGAGTTTCGTGGTCCCCGCGACGATGGTGCTGGACAGGTATGAGCCAGGGGGAGAGCTCGGTCCACCTTTGACTTTCGTCGATTTTGAAAGCCGCCCTCAGCCAATTTGAAAGCAAGATGACGAAGAGTACAGCTTGACTGTTTTTCAGTTGACTGTTGGAAAATTGAATGACAATACTTCGTCATTTCGTGATTGCGAAACGCGTGGTACACGGGGCGAAGATACTTTTTAGCTAGCCGATTCCCGACGGAACGAGACACTTTCTCCCGGCGCGGTGAAGATCGATTTGGCCGATTTGTCGAGAGACACGGAGTTCCGGCACGCTTCCTTTGTTTTACGTAATTTCCGCGCCAATATTAGCACGCTGCGTTCCGTCGTCGTGTTCCATTCTCTCTCTCTCTGTCTCTTCAATCCCGCGGCCTCGCGTATTGCTCTGTGTGTGTTCTTCGCAAACAAACCAATCGATGTCGATGCCTTAACTCCCTCTCTCTCTCTCTCTCTCGCGCGCGCCCGCTCCGCGAACTTTCATCGTTTTTAAACTATCCGCGGGAAAAAGAAAAGAATCCGCCAATTACACGTCTTTCCGATATTTCGTATTCTCCCCGTTCTTCCATCCTTCGCTCGCTTCATATTTTTCGACTTCGCTCTTTATTCCGTCAAATATCGTCGCGACACGGTGAAACGGTGCAAAGGAGGCCAAGGCAGGTGTGTCGGCCGCAGGGACACGGAAACGAGCGGAGAAGAGAAGCGGCGGCGACGAGAGACACGGAGAACGTTAAAAGCCAACCTCGTGGGCGTCTATTTGCGTAGATCCAAGAGATCGGACAAGTGGCCAGGCCTTTGTCGGACTCACCGTGGGTGGTTCCTCCTTTTTTTCCCTTTTTCTTTTTTTTTTGCGCCCCCTCCCCCTTTTTCTATCTTCACGTAACCCCGTGCACACTCGAGCCGTTCACCCCCGGTACGAGTTAGCGTCACCCCTTTCAGACAGCCGCTCCCTATCGTTCTCCTGGACGTCGTGGACGATTTTTCTTTTTTTTTCTGTTTCGTCTAGCAAGAGAACGCAAAGAACAGGACAAACCAGTTTTTCCTTCGCAACAGAGGGCGCAAAGTGGGGTGTAATGGAATCGGGATCGGCCGTTGTTTATCGAGTGTGCTGTTGAATATGGAAATTTCAGACGAGCTTCTGTTTCTTGCCTTTTAAGGAGCATTTAGTAGAATAATTGCCTCGGGAGTCAAGGGAGACACGAAGAGTTTGGCGAACAATTTAGTAACAGCTGGGCAGAGTATAAGAAGAAGAATTTGGTGAGTTCACTAATTCCTGAATTACTTTTCCGTGGAAAATCGTGTGATGGAACAGCTTCCACTCTCTCCCTCTCTCTCTCTATCAATACTGAATTCTGTGAGTAAGGTATGCTCGGCTAGCAATCGAGCATCAGGATTCTCCTGATTCCAGAGCATATTTAAAGAGGCCTCCGTTTTATTTGTTGGCTTTAAAAACATCCCCCGCGGAAAGCCACATCGTCTCGCCCCTCTCTGCTTCAACAGACATCGTCTGACATCGGGAAAATGTTGACTGGCGATCAAACAATATTCAATCATCGCGCGACGAGCAAATGTACGCTATAATTTGCTATGATTCTACTGAATCTAAGATCAACGAAACTGCAGGTTTGAATATTTATTGGAATAAAAGGAACAATTTGTCACTGAAAAGCATCCACTTTGCCCGCCACCCTTATTCACGTTTTCGCACGTTCACCGCTTATAAACAGGCGTCGAGTGTTTGCGGAGGAATGGAAAATTCACTCACGGCCAGAAATTCCATGCATCGACGGGGGGGGGGACCTCGCGCAAGAATTTCGTCGCCTTCGAGCGCGAAACGCCGCCTCGGCGAGGATTGCACAGGGGGTGGTTGGGTGGGCGGGTTTATCGGGGAAGTCACGTTTCCGGAACGGCGGCTAGACGAGTTCGACGATTTCCGAATGTTTCCCCGGAAATTCTCGCCTCGCTTCCTGGGCTCGACACGCTTCCGTTGGTTTGTACATATCGTCGCGCACACGCTCGCCAGCGGGGATTCGGATTCGAAGCTCGCTTTCGATCGACGACCAAAAGACGCTTTTTTATTCCGTTCGATCTTTGAACGCTTCGGAATGGGTAATTTTTCGATTGCCGCCCGATTCACGATCACCTCTGATACTTCGTTATAGATCGCGGCGCGATATTCGCGATAGGAAACAGCAGACATCGGCTGCTGTATATTTATTCGCAATTCCGCGACGTCTGATAACGGGTCCTCGACCCGCTTCAGATAAAAAACGACCACCCACCACTATCCGCGGGATCGTGCGCGATCGTCGAGATACCAGGGGAATAGTTTTCATCGATAATTAATCGATCGGAAAAAAGAAAGAGCGCTCTGTTTGCGGCCGACCTACATTGCATTGCGATAATAACGCTCTTACGTGACTGCAACGTAGCTCAATCGTTTTCAGAGCGTGCTGCTCGACGAGTACGATAATATTTGGCTAACCGGCGAACGGGGTTGCTTCTCCTTTGAAATCCTGACTGGCATTCACGACGTTCGAGCCACTTTCTGCTCACCTTATTGCTTCGTCGATTTCACATTGAAGCTGATTTTAGTACCGGATTATCATAGAGAAAGAACATTTCAAAAGCACCTGTAACGGCTCAACCATGTTGAGAAAAAGATTCTTTATCAATCACCACCTATCGAAGAAGCACAAACAAGAGGAACACACCATGGGAGCAAATGAACCAGTAATGGTTCCGGGATGGTCGGTTTTTAGGGTTAATAAGCGAGCAATAGTTCAGTGAAGGGGCTGGACACGGGGGCGCGGGACGGGGCGTCGTTAATTAGTCGTGCAACGGGTACGCGCGAAATTTGCCAGACGAATCTGAATGGACGTGCCTTGAATCGTGCTACGCGGTTAATACAAATGTGTATTGCCGAGCAAATAAATAAATGTTTGGTCATGAGCGGAGTAACTCAAATATGTTCAAGCAATGTCAGCAGCATCTCTGTCGACGCTCTTTCCCTCCCTCTCCTTCGCTCGATCCTCTTTCTCCGGCGCGCACGTACGCTGCATCGCGTGTAGAATGCATGCGTGAAATCTGTGCGCGGAGAAGGAAATGCAGGAGGGACCAGGGTGTGAGCGCGTGTCTATCTCGCTGCGATTCTACCCCCTTTTACAGCTTCCCATTTTTTCCCGTGTTTCCACTCTGTCACATTTTCGTGACGTTCACCTTTCCACTCGGTGCCCTTCGATCGGAGGAAGCTTTTACTCTCTGCGACTATGCCGATGCTTCGAGTTTGTTCGAATTCCTCACCGTTCTCTTTCGCTGCCCGTCCGCGCCCGTTTGCCATATTATAGCATCGTTATACGCGCCGCCACGTGTATACAGAGGAGACGTATATACCGTACGCGTATCCGTATCCCACGTAGAACGGGAGGCGATAGTGGTACAATATGTACTCAGTCTACCCCACGGTTGACTCTTGGTATTTGATTCTTGAATCATTTTGTGTACGAGAGAAGCGGTTAATCGTAGGTTAAATATTTTGGCCGATCGGCGTGCGTACTACGGGGTGAAAGGTGGACGGGGAAGATTTCCCTCAGCGTTTCCGGCGGCGTTCGAAAGCTCGTTTGTAACTCGAGGGACAAAAGCTCGTTTCGTGGATCGGGAATTAGCGTGATCTCTCGTGAAGTCGATTTTCGTTATGCGCAGAAAGACTAAATACCGTATGAAGATTAATTTCGTTCGATTAGTTGCCGTAATTGATTCACCGTGCTTGATCTTCAAACTGACACAGCGAATTGTTATGTTTGATCGCGTTGATGTTTTTTCAAGAATTGTCTTCAAACTGTTCGTCTCTTTTAACGCGGATGTCAATACTCATACCTTATTGACACTCCAAACTCGATTTTAAACGTTTAAATATTTAATCGTACACTTAATATGTTATAATGTTTGTTATGCGTTTAATTGTACATCTTTCTCCTTCGTGAATCATATCGTGTCTCTTTCTCTCTCTGTCTCTGTTCCTCTTAAGTACATATCTATTGACGAAATTAATGAAACAACTTGTGTTGTAGATGAAACTAAATCGAGTGTAAGAAATGCTTGTAAATGGCATCTGTTGATACTAAAAATATTATTCCATTAAATACCATTCAACGCTTTGTACATTGAATTTTCTTGGCTATAATTATTCTACACTGTCCTTGTGCTTTCCAAGACGCTATTTTTTTCTTTTCATGCCATTTGCGTTCTCGATCAGATATGTAAAACATACAGGAGGACTTTATCTCTTGAAAGGTAAAGAACGATCATGCAGAGGCTTCTATCTAATCGTATTGCTGTTTGTTGGAAACGGAAGGTCGTCGTTTAAATAAAGATATTCGACATTCTTCTTCGCTGCAACTGCAGTCTTAACGCTTTACGAACCGCCTATAGAATACGCTACGATACTCCACAAAATTTAATTGCCAAGAATGATCACGTCTGCTAAAGTCTGCTAAAGGATCGAGAGGCAATCGTTGCTCGTCCAAGTGACGAAACCGCACTTATTAGCATCCATTCGAAGAGACGAGGGCGGGGGGGTGGGGGGCCAATTAACGAGACACCGAGCACACTTGTGCAAACCGCATCGTTCGCGTATTCTCCGGCTCTCGAAAACTAGCCGATTGTTTGAATAGATCGACGCTGTTGCGCGGACACGCGAGACTTGAAATGTCGTCGCAAGAAGAAACTACGTACGAGTGTTACGGCCTATTAGGAAATGGATAGACGCCGAATGAAATTGGGAAACTATGGAGATTAATATTTGGGAAGAGGCAATACTACAGGTGTCACGATTCGGTTCTATCGAAGGTTCTATCAAATTATGGGCGTCTGGATAGGGGACCCGACGTTCCAGATGAAATCGCAGGAACGGCCCGGGGGAGAGGGGGGACTAAAGAATATTAAAAGCGAGACGAATGGAAAAAGTGCGCCCGGATTTCCAGGATTAATATCGATAAGGTGGAGCCGTTAATTTTTATTCTTTCATACTTTAATGAACCCCGAAGACAATGGAGTCCCTTGAGTCTTAGGCATGGTATTACCAATGGCAGGGGCGGCCGTTCCAGCCGTTCCCTTTGAAAAGATATTGAATCCAACGGTCGTGGCTGTAACGTACGCCGCGAAGGAATCGTAATAAAATTCTACTTGTCCCTGGATACCATAGGTGGAACGCTTCTTGCTACGCGCGCAGACTTTGCTCTAAATGTACCAGCCTTACTGACAGCGATATCTATCCAATCTTCGGCTTCACATCCCATCCCATAAATACATTGGCTGATAACGACGGACTACGTACCGTCGGCGATAAGATACACGACGGGAAAGATCGTGGCATGTTAAACAAAAAAAAAAAAAGAAAAAAATAGGGGAAAGAAGAATGGGAAATATATTATTGCACCGAAAATTGTATAAAATGTATATTAATCAATTCATTATTTTTGAAACTCCTATTGGCGTTTATCCTTCTCAAATAAAAATCATGGAAATAATTCAATGTCTGTCCCTGTTTCCCCTGTCCTCGAACCGTGCAACCCTTAATTTAGAACGAAGGAAAAGAGGAACGGCTACGGGTTAAAAAGCATTGACCTCCGATCACTTAAACAAGAAAAGAAACGTAAAGCGTTCATAAATCGAGCTTCACTAAAATATTCAGGACTAAACGAGAGCAATTTCACGTGGCAGCGCGTTTTTCCCCCCCACTGGAATCATAGATCGGAACAATGACGCGGTAGCGCGTGACTGTAATTAAGTTCCTCGTGATTAACAGCGCGCCGCAACAACGGGGCTCGTTCGCTCGACTGCTGCATTAATTTACAACTCCGTTTTAAGGTCTGGCCAACACCGGAGCCCGAGTGTCGGCTATACTTAACGCCGGTCCGCCATAATTTTCTGTCGAGCTACGCCACTGTTTGCACACCTGATAAAGTGTACGCCTTCTTCTTTATTTTTTTTTTTTTTTTTACCGTGATCGCGGTATCGTCGTGGTACATACTGAGCGTAATCGGCCGATTTCCAATCGCGATCGGACACTGGAGAACGGTTTTCGATAGTAGAAGGGAGAGCAGGGATTAAATAAATGAATTCGATATGCTTCATGAAATAATTGATCGGGAAATCACTGGTATGATTTGTGCAATCGTTAATGTTAACCCTTACAATTGTCAACCATTATTAAATTAGTACGAAGCACCCCTGGAGAATTGAGCGTAATCGGATTCTTTTAATCACTCCTACCAAAGTACACTCGGAATGACGAAGACGAGTTAAAAAGTATCTTCTCCGGCTAATCGAGATGGTAATGGTCACCGATATCCGGAAGAAATGACCAACGTTTAAAGGGAAGGCGAAGCGGAATCGCTTTCTCCGATGCTTCTAATCGGATCTCGCAAAGTTGCAACACGGAACGGACCGCTTTAATTAATTGTATCAACTGATGCGGGGCCAACGAGATGAACGCGATTCGACTAACGAGGCAAAGTCTTAAATGAACGAGCAACTCATCCCCTTCTGCCGTTCGATTCTTCTTTCCGTCAACCTTTCGCTCTTTCTCCCGTGATAAATCACTCGCTCTTCCGCTAATTTCAATCCTTCATTCCTGATCGCATGGAAATTCGCAAACTCTTCTTTACTAAACTAAATCGCGGACAAATCACTGCATTATTGCCACCGATCCCTAGATCAGTCTTATGCGGATCTTACGATCGGTGAATCATTACGATTCCACGGCTAAGCACCGTTCCACGTCGGTGCCATGCAATTCTTTCCGAGAACAGCAGTTATCTGCTCGTTAGAGGTGCTCGCCTTATCTTCGCGCGCGAACCAGACGAGTCAACACGCAGATTTCTCGAGCTCTCTTTGGTGCAAAGAAAAATCTCGACTGCTACGTGGAAAGCGGATCGCCAAGATAGGTAAAAATTTCAGGTCGAAGAAACGGTTCAAGCTAAAGGAAAGAAAGTAAAACAAAGCTATCTTAGAATGAAATGTGTTCCGCGAAGGATATCGTTCGGTGAAAAGTTTCGAATCGAATAATTTTGCCGATATCGTGCTGAACGTAAGAAACGTAACGGAGAGAAAGGCATGAGATACTTAGGAGAACGAGGATATCAGTACCCACGTTCCTCCCCGGTTTCCGTCGTGGAAGAAGAAGGCGATCCGCAGGGTTAGCGAGATCAAAAGGGCAGGCAATTACACGGGCCCGCGATCGATTCCCCGGCCGAGTAATGAATTTTTTACGACGCACAGCCGAAAAAGATCGGCCTGATCGTTCGTCCGCGGACGACGAGGCCCGTGTCCGATCGGCCGCAAAAGGCATCGGTCCGAATTGAAAACGGCACGGCACGGCATGCAGCTCTCTCTGCCGACACCGCCGCTCTTATTCGTGCTGGCAGGAAAGCATTCGAAAACCTGTATCTTTCGTTGCGCTTCAGAAATTATACAATTCGATCATTCGGATCGACGGCAAATTCAAAAGGGATATTATCGCATGCATTATTCATTCTTTATCAATTTCCTTTTATCAGCAAGCACTCGCGTACGTAACAGGGGTGTCCTTGGTGAAAATCGCAATACCCTGCAAAACTGGTCAAGTGCGAGCGCAAAGAGGGAACTGCTTGCGCAACGCTGACTTCTTCGCAGTCTCAGTGTCAACCCTTCCGGTTGTTTCACCCTGCAAACAGGAGATGATATTTAATCAAGCACCGGAAGCAACCTGCCCGTACCGTCGTGCATCGCCTCTGCACCGGTGGCCGAATAAAACGGCTTGTTACACGCGATCGTTATCGACGGCTTGATTTCGACGCGGGTTAATTGCGATAACTCGAGGCCGGTTAGACGTCGGAAGGGTTGACGACATATGCTCTCTCCTCGGGGTTAAATAATCCAAGCCGTGACTCGTCGGATACCCGCGTCGACGTGACGCGAGCTTTCGTGCACAGCTCGTCGGCCTCGTAAAAACGCTTGACACGCTACGCCCACGCAACCTGCACACTCGTTCGCCATATGTCTAACTTTGCTGTTCACGATTCGCGACATACATTAATCCTATCGCGGTGCACAAATCGAGGAGACACGCGAGTTTATATACACATTATTTCTTTTAGGGTAGAAGTGCATAGATTCGATTGCAGATAACTGGTAGCATTTTAATTAGGTCGGTGCCATTAATACTTTGCCGAGGAAAATGTTTACTTTTCTGTAGAATGATTCCCAGGAAATGACGTTACAATATAATTGATTATTGTCAAATCCAACCCGCAATTCTAAGTTTATTTAAACTGCCTTACTTTTTTTTTTATCCAACTGAATAGTCTACTCAAAGAGGAAGTTTGATAAAAAGAAATCTGAACAATACCATTCAGCTATTCTAACTACAAACGATTTGTGATTAATCTAATTGCATCGCAAAGTGTTTTGCACCTTGGCAAGTGTTTTCCAACGTGGAATTGCTCAATTCCGCGTACACGTAGCCAGCGGTCTGCTTCAAGTCGATAAGAACGCGTGTTCTCATCGACGTTGAACGCGTCGCTTTGGTAAACGTCGAAGGGGCAGGAAAATCCCGCGGCCCGGCCAAGCTGCACGCAAGTTTCAGTGCTTTCGAGCAGTTATGGAGGGCGCATGCCTGCATATTTCATGAGCAAATAGACTTCAACCCCCGTGGCATGCGCCGCAACCATCCCCCTCTGTCTCTCCGCCACCCGCTCACCCTCTCCCTCTAACATCAAGACCGGCGTCGAGCTTCGACGAGTCTGGGGCCCGCTTCAAAAAGACTTCGCTGCGAGGAAAACGCGCGTTAGCGGGGGCCGAATTATTAACGAACTTCCGCCTGGTCAACGCCAAGTCTGCCCCCCTTTCTTCTCTCTCCCGCCCCTTTCGCCACTGTACTTTCCGCCTGGCTATCATCCGATCGAGCCATTAATTAACCCGGGCTTCGGTTGTACAGCAAACGCGACGACGGTATATTTAAGAGCCCCGGGTGTCGTTCAAACGTTGCAATCGTATCGCTCGATAGAACTGTTCCGGTGATGCGAGATTCTAAACGAATGCGATTACGAACGATCCATTTTTTCGGCTCAAAAGTGGCTAGGAACTTTCCGCGCCGACGAACGATAGACACGAGAAAAATCGGCTGCTTGCGTAGCGCTGTTTTTCATCGGCCACATTATCGTCTTTCAATGGGACAGGTGGATGGCCGATAGCATCGCGACACGTTTATTTGCCGTGTCTCGTTTCGCATCCCGTCTTTTTTTTCGTCTCTTCGGTGTTTTCCCCGGGAAAATAAGACGTTCCCGCGTTCGATGCGGTGGATCGCCAATGTGGGAAATAATCGAGTAGACTCTTATAAAAATGAATGAGCAAAATGCGCGAAAGCTCAGCCAGCCCCAACCCCTGTGTATCACGTATGGAGAATTAATTTCAATTAGATTATCGCTAGCGGAGAAACAAAATCACGGATTCGCGTCCGTACCGGGCAACAATGCCGTATCACTGCTCTCTCTTTCTCTGGAGCCGCAACAATGCGTACAATGGCCTGGTCGCGTGGCACGGCTGCTGGTTAATATCGCCGGCGATAAAGGAGCCCGACGCGGCGGCGATGTTTTACAAACACCACCCCGCCACGTGGCCAGCCACCCCCTGTCAAAACATTCGGGACGCTGGCCCAGATATTCCTGCCCTGTTCCAGGGGGTAACCTGTCTACCCCCCCTGTTCCTTTCAGTCGATCCTCTGGTTCGTGCTCGAGCGACGTTTCCTCGCGGGCTGCCGGCTGATCGCACACGTGGACCACGTGAAGCTCTCATCAAGCTATGAGAACGCTCGGGATGAATTATTCGAGCGAGGAAATTCGGCTGCGCCGTTAATCTGCTGACGAGCGGTTTAAGGCTGACTGTACTTTGAGACTGTCACAGGGGCGAGAGAAATCATGCTTTATGGAAATCAATTTGAAGTACGAATGAACGTCTTGCTGAAGCGGAAGATGGAACACTCGCAAACTGGAATTCAGTGCCCGAGCTCTGAGATCTAAAGTCAATGGAGTGATTAATAAACATTTCTGTAATAATTACAGGTACTACTGTACTTTAATTTCCATCCCCTAAAGAGCTCTTTACAGTGCCACGTTTGAAGCTGTTCCCTTTTTCTGAAGTGTATCAGAAACGAGATGCTGTCGCGTGCAGCGTATTTCTCAAGAGAGAAAGCCGCGTCTTTCTGCAACGCTCTCAGCGGTCAATCGAACCTGCCACGATTTCCCACGGTCGCGTGTGGGGTGTCTATTTAAATGGCAATCGCCTCCAGCGTCGGAGAAGTTAATCGCGAGGCTGGTACTAGCCGATGCAAACTACCTCTCGACGATACTTCCAAGTCCATCGACGCCGAAACCCAATTCCCCGAAGCGATGGACGCATCGTCCCCTTCGCGACCGTGTTACTCCCATAATTTCCCATGCGCGCCGTACTCGTGCGCGTCATTCGGAGGGTACAACGGGGAATGAGTGATTTTCGAGGATCGATCGTCGATCACCCCGTTATTGAACGGGTCCTTCGGAGTTCTAATAAATATTTTTTAAAAAGTCAACTTGCTTGTGTACGGCGATTTCGATCCGTGAGACGGTTTCGCAGAACGGAAGTTCTGAATAAGCAAGCGTGTGTAGGCCCGCCGCAGCGCGTTACCAAGCAAACGGGGCAGCATCGAAACGCATCAGCCGATCCTGATAATTCCGATTTACGGTGCGCTTACGCCCCCGCTAATTGTCTGATTTATCGGCGATGTTAATGCGATTACCAAGTGTCACGCGATACCGCGGATCAGTTCGACTTAGACGATGCGCGTGTGAAACGTGGTAAAATCATTGAAATGTCAAGTGCGCGCGAAGGTATTCGTGAAGAGTTCAATTATTGAATTATTAAGCTGCAATTTATATTAGCGCAGGCCGCAGATGAGCCACCAAAATGTTACCGTAATTGTTCAATATATGAGATTAACAAATATTAACAAACGATCTCGCATCTGTTGCCGAAGAAATTTAAAGGCCGTCAAGATTAGGTCGTGAGCAAGCATCAAATATTTTATTCCAGAAAAGCGTATATGGTCCTCTCGTATTTATACATTCCGCCAATGTATATTTTGTACATATTTACACTCCGGCGGAGAGTATTTGCACGAAATGGTTATACGGGAGGATCTTTAAATATTAAAAAAGAATATTTACCCGTGCAAATCGTCGTGCACACGCGGTTTCGGAGGGTGTCGAGAGGGTGTAGAATAATTGCTTCGGGATCATTATTATTTCTAATCGTTCGCCGATGATCACTGAATAAATGGCCAATGATATTTAGAATCAACAGGGAACGGCCGTAGGTACGCAACACGCGAAAGCTGACTGGAAGCACGAGCAAATATATACAATGTATACAGCGATAAATGTCTGGCTCCGTTCAACACAGGTTGTACGCACGGTTGTGCCACCTTGGAAATGCGTAAGCATACACGCGCGGTGTCGTTCGTTTCTATTATGGTTTTGACTTACAAAATTAGCCGGGCACACACAACAGAAGGTTGGTTGTCAAGCTACCACTGTTCGGCTATTATTAAATAGGCTGCAGAAAGTTTCGAAGTTAAATCAACGGAACAGGGAATACTTAATTCCACATATTTTTCTATGAACAAGCTTAAACCGTTCTCTCAATAATAATTACTAATCTGCAGAACGTTGCAGGCGTATTGTACGATCTCGATGTTCACAGATCTATTGAGATATCATCCGAGCGTCCAATTTCAGCGAATTAAAGGGAAGCCACCCTCGAAGGTACTATCCCACGACCCTAAAAGCCAGAAATTAATTGAAAATTAGGCTGGTATCCCGATGAACTGATAACCGCGCGTGGAAGTCTCGAAACCACGGATGGGACAAGCGAATCAACCCCTTGAACGTTCGAGAAGGGGGCGCGTGTCCTCTTTGAAACGGGCCCAAAGGAGCATAAAGAGTGCGGTAACCGTGGGGGGGTTTGTCGGGGGGGGCTAAGCAGTAGCTACACGGCGCCCAGCTGTGGCCCCATGGTGTCTGGTGTTGCGTACGGGGTTTACCACGGGGGTGGTTTGACGTGCGCCTACCCCACGCTGCGCGCTTGCCACCTGTTCCGCGATTACCTCTTAGAAAAGGGGATTTGTCGGCTCGTTCGATCGCCCCATAAGCGAGACACCGTGATAAAACAAAAGGGACCGGCTCGGGTACTCGCGGTCCATGGGGGGCGGCCAACTTTGAGAAAGTTTGGCGCACAAGGATTAATGTCAGCGAAGACTTTCGCGTTTCGCGCATTCTTCTTTGTAAATGATTTTAGTTGTGGCGGCAGTGAATTGATTAGTTACGTACGATTGAACCGACTTAACCAATCCCCGTTTAATCTTCCTAATCACCAGGGAGCGAATCGTGTCCCGGAACCCATTGTCAATCCAATTCGCTGTCTCCCTATGTTCCTGTTTGACATCGCCTCTCCGCTTGTATCGGATTACACGCCGTCGCAGGATATTACGTCTCAGCCAATTATCTGTTTATCCATACTTCCAGGTTTCCAGAAGATCGATCGATCGACCCACCTTTGTGTGAGTTTGATATCCGCTAAGAGCTCCGATATAATTAACTTCCGACCTTCAAATAAGTTCTACATACTTTTAATAACCGTCTCCATACGTTCCGATTTAACGGTTCCGTCGGGTCGCCATACAATTCGACACGAATCACATATGCATGTACATACACGGCATATCGGAACAACTTTGTACCGATATTCGCCGCCGAGGCGTATCGAATTAAATAGTTTGCACATACGTTCTAAATCGGGGCACGCCGTTTCGAGCATACTCAAGGGGGCGCCTATTGAAATTCGATAAAACGCGCCACCGTATATTGCCAATAGGCCAAACAATTCGATCGTCGTATTTTGTTTGGCGAGTATGTTGACAAGATTTGTCGTCTCGCTCCAATTTATTTGCCAACAATAAATCGTCGATGGGCCGCGGTGTGCTCGCCCCTCGAAATTTCCAATTGGCGTAAATTACTAACTTCTAACACAGATTTTCATTAATTGATCACTCATTTTATGCGCACGAGCGTGTCACGTATTCCTCGGTCCGAACGATAAAATAAATTCTCTCTAATCTTTGCGTAAACGATAAAAGATGAAGATTCGACGGAGGAAATGAAGTAAGAAAGATTGGCCGTGGTGGCTATTGTCGAGTTCTCCGGGGTCCCATTCCTTGGAGGCTCACGGCGCGAGCGTTCACCAGGGTCGTCCCCACGGAGAGGAACATCCGGTTATACGCGGCCATCTTTCGCGATGTCGGGGACATTGTATTCCCGTTCGGTGGAATTTTTCGTCACGGCGACACCTCGATCAATATTTGCGCAGCCGGGAGTGGAGACCACGTCACGCTCGACCTTCCGTGGCCATATGCGAACACGCGGCTTGCATATACGCGCGTGTTCCCGAGCGTTCGCGCGCTCCATTGTGCATCCTCTTTGATCCGTAGATGCATTCCGGCGGGAGGAAGAACGATCAGCGATCGAATGAAAATTCTGAATGTCCTGCACTGTCGATAGGCTTCTTGTACTTTCGAATGATCGCTAATTAATAAGGAATGCGGGGCGGAACGCAACGAGGGCTCGCGTGTTTGCCGCCTGAGTTATGTCCACGTTTAGCGACGCGACGTCCAATCTGGGAAGGACGACGCCTCGGTACCCGGCCACGCTAAACGCTCGTAATGAGTGATTATCTTGGTTAGCCTGGTTAACACGTGGTCCCATGGTACTTGGTGAACGTGCAACGTTTATTTGTTCGCCGCGACACGTGCCCGAACACGACCAGGGAACCTCGCCGCTTACGCGATTACGTGCGCACAGGGGACTTGAACGGTTCTCCAAAATTTTCATTACGGTTCGCGGAAAGAAATCTTTATGTTATCTATGCTAAACGAATTCTACGCTGCGACATTTCAATTGCCAACCGAATATTGAGAGTTCGATCAGACGCTGCTGCCATTCGAACGATATAGCGAATCGTCGTTAAGACACGCCACGCGAAATATCGTAGACAGTAATTACCCCGGCGTTGCTTCGACGATCGTACGGATCCTCTATTGCTACCGGAAATCAAACCACGAGTGTAATCCGGCTTTAGAATTATTTTACCTCGCAGCTTGTTCACGAGAGGATCACTGCGCCGCTTCGACTCTCGCTTGAAAAAAGGCTTCGTTTCAAGGGGGCGCGTGCGACCTGATTTTAGCAAACGTTCGCGAAACGCTTTGTATTAGCCCTGCACATATAGACACGCTGATTCCGCGCGAAACAGAAGTTTGATGACAAAATATTTGTCGTTCAAACAGCCGACCAGGACCTACGAGACCCTGCGTCACGCGTTTCCACGCGATTCCGATCTCCGCGTCGAATTAAGTGTCGTGCTCCCGGATCGACCACGACCCGCCTCAACCTACGTCTATATTCCTCGTCGGGGAAAACGTGGTTAGTTTAGGCACACGTTGATCGTTTATCGGTGATGTTACAGAAATTGGAAAATCCATGGTATCGCGGAAAACGTATTCATGCAACTGTTATTAAGCGATTCTACTGCGCGAACGTTTGTGGAATTTCACTCGGTATTGCGATTTCTTGCAATTGCGAAAGAAAAATGTAGGTCGGCGTTACATTATCGTCTCGAGAGATCGTCTTTAATTTCCGATTCCCGAGAACCGGGCAGAGGAACATTTACAGTAGTAGATATAACTGTAACTCTCGAATGCTCGACTGTCAGCTCAATTAGCACGTCACATTCGCGCGTGCATAATTTCGTCGCTGTCTCGAACACGAAGCTAATATTCTTCTTTTTTTAAGTTCCTCTGGAGGATGCGTGTTTTTATCAATTACGAGAGACACGACTATATTTTCAATAGATATATATATACGTCCGATTGACGTATCTGTTGTTTTTCCTCCGAAAAGCGACGGCTATAAAAATTCGCATCACGGTTCCCACGGTATCCAAATTATTCGGTAGCCGAACGGTGCCGCCGTAAAGCGCCTCGTCCAAAAAGAAGCTAAAAAGTACCATCAAGGTAGCTCGAATAAAATAATAAAGTTGTAGCCACGTCGCCTCCCTTCACCGCCTTTTACTTGTCTTCCTTACTTTTTTTACCTTCCTCGTCGTGGCGCGGCCGAACACGTCGTACGATTTTACTCCGACTAAGGTGGCTGGCTACGCAAGGTAGTTCTCTACTTGTTAGCACTTAATTAACTACCACCGACCCGACGAGTCGTCTACGCGTCCAGACGAGAGATTCCTTCTTTCTCCGACCCACGGGCTTGCTCTCTCCATCCCGTGGCCCTGTTCATCGTTCTATCTTTTTCCCATCCCTTCGCTCCTCTCCGCCGGTTCGTCGAAAACATCGACGCCTCCGCGCACACACGGCGGGCATTAATAAAGTCCACCGTCGAGCGATCGTTTTTCCAAGAACACCTCTCCTGGGTCGAATATTAATGAAATATTAATGTCGTCGGCGACTCCTTTCGTAATCGTGCGCGCACGCGAAAACACGATGACCTAATGGGCAAAGATCAACGGACGTGGCAATGCGAGCTGGGAACAGGCTGATGCATTCTTTTACCATACATCGCTTGTGTAATACAATTCCTCCATCGACCAACTCACCCCCCCCCCCCCGAATTCATTTGAACGAAATTGCAACCCGTTGAACGAAATAAAACCGGCCCCATTGTCCACGACGCGACGGTAGAGTCGGAGAATCATTTCCAGCGGGGGCTAATAACGAAGGGAGAAGATGGTGTGGTCGCGTTGGATAAGAAGCCGAGGAGGAGTACGGTCGGCACTGGATCCGCGGGCGCGGAACTCTCGTGTCGGGGATGATTTCCGTGGCGCGACTTCGTGAGCGGTCTCCTAACTCGTCCCGTTCCTTTGTTTTCGAGGAGCCAGCGATAATTCCGCCATGAATTTTAATTCGACGCCGCTCGAAGCGTTCATGAATTTTAATTCACCCCTTTTGTTACCCCCCTCTCTCTCTCTCTCTCTCTATTCCTACGTTTTTGGGGTTCAAGACACTTTACACGGCGACTCGTCTCGCGAGTTTCCAGCTTCACGCGCGCGCGAGTGAAGGCTTCGAGAGTTCCCTTAAGTTGTCTGCGACGGGAGGAGTAGGGGTGGTGCTCGCGGAAGGGTCGAGTCGAATGTGGGGCGAACGTGAAGAAATTATTACGCCATCGATAGTGTTCAATCTTTCGTTGTTTAAATATCGAAGCTGCTAAAAAATGTCCCATCGCTGTGCTCGAAATGATTCCCCCAAAACAGCTATTTTATTAACTCGGCCGAGGAATCATCGCGTATATCCGTGCACCCTCTATATAACCCACACGACAAAACGATTCCTAAAGGGAGACAAGCGGGCGACAAATCGTTATTCAAATCCCTGTAGCTAAATTCCGGCCGAGCCGAGCAATATGTAGCGTTTAACCGGTATTATCCGCGACCCTTGATCGCAACGAGGTTACCGATGCCAAGGATCCGCGCCGGGGGGCGTGTGTCGGGCCAGCGTTCGCTCGTAATCGCGCGCACAATGCTCCAAGAACGGGGTTGCAGGGAGGCCACCCTTCCTTAACCACCCTCGCCGCGCCGCTACCATTTCCAGGAGGGGCGCTAAGCTCCGCTGTCGCTCAGGATTACAGGCTCTGATTTGCTGGTCGAACGTGTCTCTCGTTCGTTTCTGCGTCCGGGACCCAGGGCAAACCACCCCCTGGGGCCACTTCGACGGATAGACTGCAACCCCCCTCCCCTCCATGCAGCCCTCTGCTTTCGCGGCCACGAGATACTTGGACCGATGACGATTGTCTGGAAACGCGAGGGTACGCTTTTTTTTTATTGGGCTCTCTATTTTCGCATCGAGTTGGATCGTTGTTTTGTTCCGTCTCCGGGGGTGGTTTCGGGGTTAATTGTGCGCGATCGCGAAGTGGAGGCCTTTGATCGTAGGGCTGGCTTGCGATGAATCCGGGAGTTTCGATTGATTTTATTTTGCACAAGCAGCTGGACATTTTCGTAAATTAATTATGGTATTTTTTGACTGAAAACGCGAGTTTTTTGTCACCAGGCCGATCGATCCTGGCAGGGTTACCGATCGCAGGACCTTATATTACAAATCCATAAATATTTCTCGAACGTTTCCCAAAGCAAACCATTTTATAAAAAAGAAACAAGCGAAAATACTCAACAAGCACGATACAAAAGAAGGAATAAAACGTGGACTGTCAATGCTCGTCCCTCCCCATCTATCGTTTCACAGGGTGGAAACGAAGATGGACCAGAAGCGCGAATAATACAGCGGGGCCCACTATGGAAATTGTATCAATGGACCAGCACTCGAAGTTTGATGTAAAACCGCAGCTTGTCGTGACAGTGAATTACCGGGCAAAGCTTTTGGAAACGCGTGAACGCGGCGAAAGGAAACAGGAATCCCCACGTGGCTGGTCGAGGGTCCTCGATGTCATCGTTACAGAGACGTTACTTTCGTTTCTCGATCGGTCCCGAAGCGTTTTCGAGACACGTCGCATCCGGTCCGCACCTCGAGTGTCCACGAGCTTCGCGCGTTTCATTTTCCCGCTTTGGTAACACGTACGTCGCGTATCATCAAGTGCATGTTTCGCATCGTTCGAAAGACGTGCAAAATATATTGTCGGCGATTTCCCATGGGGAAATAACACGTTTCTAATGAAATTTCCTTGGTCAGCTTTATTATGGATGGAGAGTAGCAAGTTCGGTGTAGCCCACTTTGAGGAGACTGGATGAAAACTATATAACACATAAACATAAGTAGTAACCAAATAAGGGTGGGATCCCCTGCATTCCACCCCGAACTGGATCCAAAAATAAATTCTGGAATTATCGAAGGTACATCGATGACAAAATATCCACTGTAGGCAAAGAAACAACAGCTCGGGAGAGACTATGGTGATAACGAAACAGAGGGAAGAAATGTAGGGGAGTGAGGGGGTTGTGAGCGCAGGAACAGGACAGCAGAGGGATTCAACGCGAGGAGAGTTTGGAAACTTTTCCAGGGAGTCTCCGAGGTAGAGTTTCCAGTCGCATTAGACTCGTAAATTCGAAGTCCACCCCTCTGCAGCTTGAAACAACCCCCACCTTAGCCTCCGAAGACTTCGAAACTCCCCTTTCCAACCCTCTCCTCCTTTCGTTTCTCGTCCAGCCTCAAAGAGGTCGGTTCTTCGAGACTTCGAAGAGCAATATAACAAGAAGGACCCCGGCGAGGGTGTCGAAGGGGGTTGGCGCGAGGCAGGGGTCTGGTATAGGGACGGGAGTTTTATTAATTTCGAAAGTTTCGAAACTGATAATTAGATCCCCGCGGAGCCAAAGGCGAAGGAACTCAATTTCTGGGTCGGCAAGGCTATACGTTTAATTTTCTTTAATGTCGCTTCATGGCTCCTTCCGGCGATCCTGCTTCCGCCTATTCCACCCCATAGGACCTGTGTTTTATTATACCTACTGTTGCTGCGAGAGGAAAGAGGAAAGACGGAGGTAACCTCTATTAATAAGTTCACTAGCTTCCCCTTGCTCTCTACTGCAAAAAAAAAGTATTAATAAAGAAATATCTTTATATTGCTATCAGATTATATTTTGCGAAATTCCAAGTAGCTCGCGGTGAAAGTATCGACGCTTTTCTTTTCTAGGGATTCAGAATGTGTCGCGTCACTCCATCGTGAAAATTGCGAAGCACCAACGCTACTTTCCCTTCCAGCGTTTAAGTACACACGACGCGCGCCACGTCAAACACGAGGATCCCTCGCGGCGACTAATAAGCAACTGTATTCTTAAGCTATTTGCGTACGTCGCTGGAGCAACAGCTCGAATCACGTTCCATTGCGAAATTGATCACGGTCGTTAGCGTGTAGACTGTCCGGGCGATTGCGGCCAATCCTCGACCAATTCTTAAACAGCTCAAACAAACGCGTGTACGCGAGAGCTGTTTTCCCATTCAATCGAATTGAAATTCATTCAGATTACACCTCGATCTTTCTACACCGAAACGTTCGAAAGCAAAACGTGTCGCGATTTGCGAGAAAAAAAGCACCGCGCACGAGCACAATATACAACGTCGGAAACACACCCTTGCTCTCTTTTCCATCCCTCATCCCCCGTAGCCTCGCCGGGGCTATCCTGTGCAGCGAACACCACAATCGGACGTCGCCGCGTTGCTGTGTTCGGTATATCGCGAATGTTGACTCGGAGTATATTTGTCCAGCAATGGAGGAGCGTCGCTGTGCCGGTGGCCGAAAAGGGGATGGTTCGGTTCGCTACGAATATTGTGCCGCTTCGTTCGCCGCTGCGCCGCGACGATCATAGACGCATTATTCCAGCGTCGCGAAACGCGGCTCGCTCTGTGCCGCGATGAAAAAAATTGCACGGGCTTTTACGAAATGGAACATCGATACAAGGTAGATCGATACGCTTTCCACTAATCTGCTAAGGGTAGAATAAAAATTGTTCGACTGGTATTTGCAAATTGTTGGACAGACATTGATTTTCTTTTTTTTTTTTACTTTTTGAAAAAGTTTGGATACTGTCCAAGGGCTGAGTCGAACAATTGCGACTCTCAATAGGCGTAGACTGAGATCGTAATTACACACCCGTTAGAGGGGTTGACCGGCGAGGTGGCTGGCCGAGAAGCAGATATCGCTCGGCGAATCAATAAAACGTGTTTGGCTCAGTCAAACTGCGTGTCATCGCGTATCCATCTCGAACGCCAAACAAGTACGCTGGCTATCATTTATCTCGATAATTATACGACCACTGATTATCGGTTCATTTTCTAGCAAACATTCGGGCCGACTCGAAACGGGATAACCCTGTATCAGTGTTGCCCTAGCTGGGAAACACGGGCCGTCTTGGCTAAACCGTTCCCCGTTCGTCCCCTGAATGAAAGAGGGAACAAATTATTGCTAAACAGAGACACTTGCGAACGTTTACCCGATAATGAAAATTATGTAACGAATCGCAGGGCTTCCGATTATTACAGCAGTTGGACATAATGGAATTTGTTAAATTAACGTCTCCGATATAAATAACGCGGTGCATTGTGCGTAACGTTGCACCGGATGTGACTCGAATGGCATATAATCTGTCGGAAATAACGCGGCCGGTCCTCTTTCGTCTTCAAACAATCAAACTCTCCTCGAAAATCGATTGCGAATAACAAACATGATAAATTAATCACGTAATTCCGAAGGAATTAAGCGAAACAAAAGTATCGTGGACGTGAAAAAGCAGCAGCGGGATAATCGCAAGGGCGCGAGTAGCCACCGAATCGCGTGGATCAATCGAGAGCCGTGTGCCCATTCATTAAATCATAGAGACGCGTCGGTTACGCTCCATTCCGCTCGTTTCCGCTCGACGTCGCGTCGCCGCCGATATACGAGCACGTCGCCCGATGAATAGGCCCGTGTTTGCATAGGTCCCGAGGTGCAGCGCGCGCGTTGTCAGGGATTCGTGAGAGGAGAGGAGAACGCGCGAGCGCGAGCAGTACGTTTCACGATGGGGTGGCGGAGAATTCGAAACGTCGAGCAGAGAGCAAAAGAGAAGCGGAAAAGAAAGAAAGAAAGAAAGAAAGAAAGCCGGAGCACAGGCCTCCTATGTACACTCAGCTGTCGGCCTGTTTTTACCCGGCGCGCCGCGGCGTTCTCTTCAACCCTCTGCGGTGATGGCCTGCGCCACGCGGTCGATTCGCGTTCGTCGAGATCCCTTGGAAAACTCGAGAATGTTGTGGCTTTCAACATTTTTCCAATGACACACGTTTCATTGCGCTATGTTGAAACGCGAACGGGGGGTTGGAGGGAATAAGGGTGAAAAGCCATGTCGCTGGATAAATCCTCGAGGAACAAGCAGCCAAACACTCGACGCGCGCTGAACGGAAAGGATGGAAAGAAGCGAAGGAGCAGCGATTGCATTTCAAGCCGGTTCGTAAACCGGCGGTAACGAAGGACCGGAGGAAGGATAGTCGAGGAATTAATTCAACTCGACCATCTTCTTTCCCCTTCCGTGCCATCTCGAGGGAGCAACCGGCTGGCTGTCTCTTTGAAGGAGGGCCAATAAGATCGTCCCGGGGAACCCTCCACCTTCTCCCTGTCCTACGGGATGAGACGAGCACTCGGCTGAACTAGACTATCGGGTCTTTTCGCGGGTCGCCGCTCCGTCACGAGACGGCGGTCCTCGATATGGCTAATTTCGTTCGAGGGAAAGGAATCAGCGCATTTGCGTCAACACTACAGAATGAAACAAAAGATCATGGAGAACCGCGAGTGAGACGTTTCTGGCAGAAATGATTGAAGGACTCGGAATGGAATACAATGTGATTGACGAGAGGAGAGAGAAGCAATAAATGTCGGGGCAGGAAGCAACGAAAGTACCGGGCCTTGGAGGCGAGTCCAATGCCGTAGGGAATAGCAAAATTTTGCTACGGCGAATTTTGCCATGGCGGTCGTGATCCAACGTGCAAACATCCCTGTAGGCAAGTAGCTTCGATTTGGTATCCGCCGGCGGTAACTACCGTGCAACCCTCGACATTCAAAAGTGGTGCTCACCCGTGCAACCAAAATTCTCTCTTACTTTCTGCCTTAATGTTTTTCCTTCGGATTTACGGGGCACACAGACACGTGGCCCGATTTTAATTAAACGTTTATTAGAAACTTAATCAAAGGGAAGCGCATGCGGCTTCGTCCTTGTTGATTTCTCTGTCTTTTTCAAATATAAGCAGGTGTAAGAAGAAATGGATGAATTCCTAAAAAAAAGTAACAGGTACATCACGGCCGAATTTGGAGTTATTCCGGTGGAACGTTTGAGCACCACAATTCAACCACCTTCTCCACGGGGGTGGAACAACGAGAGCGGGGTGGTTCGACGGTAGCTGGTGGCTCGGAGGGATTCAATATAATCGCGCAATAAAATTCACTTACAACCTATAGCCGTCCCCTCCTCGCAGAGCGGCGCCTCTCTTCCACCCTCTGTCCGCCCTCAACCCCTTGTCGACTCGTTTCTCGCTCGTCCCTTTATCCCGCTCGAAGCGTTCGGCGGGGGAGAACCGCGAAGTATTATCGTTCAGCTTTCGACAGAAGCTCCCTCGACGACTCTTTTTTTTTTTACTCACCCCCAACCCCCGGCAGGCTCGACTCATTTCCCTTCGTATGAAAATAGTTGTATGTAAAAATACAAAGAAAATAGCATCCACTTCCGTGAAAGAATCTAATAAATCCGGCGCACACCGTCGAACAAAAAAACAAACGGTAATCTTCGCCTCTATCCTTCATCTCGATCGGAGTAGCTTCGTGGCCGGCATCGTACAATCGAGGCCACCGCGGTCTCCTTCTTCCCTTTTCCTCGATCCCTATAGTAACGACGGACTCGCCCCGTGGGGCACGGGTTTCCCGATTTCCTCCACGCTTTTTTCCAATTGCACCCGACCCGCCCCAGAGCTCGTCCACTCTCCTCCTCCTCCACCGATCTGGTCCTCGAAGTCAGGGCAAGTGGATTATTGACGGCACGAAACAATGGCGTGGCTTTGTTCCGCGTGCTTCGAACGTAATATGTTCGATGCAGCAGCGGAGCAGTAGTGGCTGTCCGTTCGTCAGTTTTGTGCTCATCGAGTGGCCCCGGCTAAGCCTGGTACACCAGCAAAGCCGAGTGTGCTCTCTTTCGAGAGAGAGAGAGAGAGAGAGAGGGAGAGGGAGTCAAGTACCGGTGCGGTACATCTGGCTGTCTGATCGGTGTTTATTAAAAATCATACGAAATCCGCCAGCAGCAGCCCTTGGCCCCCTTTTTTCATCGTACGCCGCGTGTGTACACGAATCGAAAGTTAAGGATTCGACCGTGAGCCGAACGGAGAGAAAGAGTGGTCGAAGCGCGGTTGGTTTTGTTCCTTGTCAATTTCGAGACGAGACTCTGCTCGATTGCTTTGGAAAACTCTTGATACGGGTGAATAAATTCTTGCAAATATACAATTTAGAACAGTTTTCTCCGTCGTGCTATTTCGGTCGTCCTTTAATCCGAAGTTAAGAAATCGTCAAATTAATTAAGCGTAGCACGCGAAGGAAGGTAGGTGCGGTCCGGTGGACGCTTGGGTAAATATGGCGAGCGGTTAGATATCGGTCCCCCGGTCTAGGAAGGACTCTAAGCGTCGGCAATCGAATGATTAAAGGCGTCTTCGCCTGGTTGCTTCGGATAGGGCGAAATTCCCGACGGAAATCAGAGTCGCTGGCCATCCAGCCGTGTTCCCGTCTTTCTAAGCACCGAACGCATCCAACCCAACACGCCAACCACCCCCGCCGTCCCCTCCTATGTCCTCCTTCGGGAGTTATCCTCAAAGCCAGCCGGGCTCCTTCTAAACCCTCCCGAATCCGCGCGTCCCTCCTGGCAAACATTGCGCACCGCCACGGAATCCTGCGGATACGTTTAAGACGCGGATCGTTCGAGCTCAGGTGCGACTATACTCGAGTATAGTTGCGATTTGGATACGCTGCACGACCTGTTGTTCGTTAGGGGAATTATTGAATGTCGGATAATCGTCTGTTGTGCAACGATCCGAAGCTGCGAATTTAATACCGGTTATCCAGTTATTGGACAAAGTTTTAATTTACACAGTTTAGATACGACATTTCAACGTGTCGGTGGATGCAATAAATGCGACGAGCGCAAAAGAAAATTGATTTCAAAATGTAATTCCCGCTAGATTCGTCGCGAGACGCAACGTTTCATTGACAATTCCCTTCGCGGAAGAGCAAATTGTTGAATTACAAAAAGAAATGGAAGTACAAAGACACATTTTACATCATGTGAAGTTAGAAGCCTGCATACATGTAATAAATGAAAAAGAAATGATCGTTTGATTCGATTTATCTGAGTGCAACTTCCGGCGAACGATGACAGTTCGTCACGATCCGATATTTCCTGTTCGGTTTACGGCAAAATCCCCGATCCATTCGTTCACGAAATCACGAAGAGTAATTTAAAATGGTGCGAAAATCGATCCTGGTGTACGATCTGCTGAGAACCGCGCAGCCGGAGGAGAGTTTCTCGGAGAAGGAGATCATCGAGCAGATCAGCAACAAGCACGACATCCTGGCCGGGAGAGGTCTGAAGAGGCAAGTGTCGGTGGCGCTTCGTCGTGGCCTCGATTTCGGAATTATCGCGAAAAAGAATAATAGATTTAGGTAATCGTTGCATCTAATGTTTCTTTGCTCTCTACCCGCTTATCTCCGAATTAAACTACGATTTTCATCATGAAAACAAGATTCAATCCTGACGGCGCGAAGGCTAAGATGCTTAAACAGGAAGCGCCAGCCCGTAAGCCCCAAACGAGAAAGAAGAAGAGTACGAAGAAGCCGCGAACGAAGCAGCGGTCGAGCACGAGCACGAAGAACAAAGGTCGCAAGCGGAGTCGACAGATGCCGCAACCAAAATTGCCAAAGTCGTGGACGCCAAACAGAAGGAACCTGATCGACGAGCCTGTGTCGAAAGTGAAGAAAATTTAAATCCGCGATTACCGTCTAAATTCCTCCTCCGATCCGTTGTGACCCGCGTTTCTCGAATGTACTTTTAGAGTATGTTTTAATAAAATTGTACACGTGGCTGATCTTCCTTTTTATATCTGAAGTATCTTATCCTCCGTTGCGATTTCATTATTTCCTAATTCAACCGCTAAAGAATCTTGCTTACCGCATTATGCGTTTGCATTTGAATGATCCGGAAGCCGCGGGTCCACTCCTATCTAGCCGCAAAGTTTTGACTATCATGCAAATCTGTCCAGCTCGAAGGTTTCCCGAGAAAGAAAGGAATTTCGGAAAGATGCGGAACCGAGGTCGATCGAAATCCGTTCCCATGAAATCCACCTTCCGCTACTAGGATTTCGGATCCTGTTAAGCGAGACAGGTTCAAACGCGGGCACCGATTCTTGAACCTGTAATCTCTGGCGAAATGATCGAGAACTAGGTAAGGCCACCGTCGTCCCTTTGGGAACCATTCAGAGCTCCACTGACCGGCCAACAATTAGACACGGCTAGTACCGTCCGCGCTCGGTATTTGAAAGGCCGAATTTCTAAGGGCGACCGAAGATTTTTCATCGGGTTCTCATCGGTAGGATGAATATTGCGCAAAAATCTGGCCGGATACGCCGTGAAAATCGCGTCGAATCGGCCGAACGAATCGTTTCAGACATCGTCGGGGTTGCGAATGCACCTGTTACAGTGGCTACGATTGAAAGACAATTTCTTTTTTATCCCGCTCTCACGCGGTGGATCCGAAAACTGATTAAACTCCATAGGTTAATAGCAGGAAAGCATTTCCTCTAATTATCTGTAGCGCTTTAATCGTTTCATTGATCTTACGATAGCAATATTTGAGCGAAAGTAAAGAACGCTTGGTAGCGAATTAATTCTCCCGACGTCATACGGTGAGAAATTGTCGAAGGCAGCCTGCAATAGGAAGCTTTCGATATTTCCAGCCTCCGGGTTGTAGATAACAAATTGAATTCCCAAAATTCCACAAACTGGCTGCGCGCACACCCACACAGTGCCCGTATCCAATTAGTGTTTCAAGCCTGATTTATGTATGTACGTCCCTAAAGTGTCAACAGATTGTTGGGTTACAATAATAAGTGGGCGTATAGAAGGCTACCTGGTCTTTTGTTCAAAGATTGCGCAGAGGCTAATAGATTGATTGATTCCTGTGCTTAGGGTCTACGGCCCAAAGGGCGACGAGGTGCGCCCGCAAAGCTCCGCTTGACCGCCATATGTTCGTATGCGTGCAATCTGTCGGTCATTGGCGATTGAAATGTACAACGCTAATCGTGGGTTTTATTGTCAATCAAAAATATTGACGTAAAAGGAATGTAACAAGCACTCCGTGGAAAATGGAGCCGTTTCCGTTTTGTTTCGTGAAAGTAGGACGGTGATGTATGAATATATCTGAATGGAGAAGCAAATATTTATTGGAGAATCGTTTGATTCACTATTATTGTTAACCGCGGGCTATTCTGCAATTACTGGCATATTGGTGTAATTGACACCGACGTACCAGGGCCGTACCAGGCTAAAATCCACAACAAAAAGAGATAATAATTTTGTAAATTTGTGACTTCACAGCTTCGGGAACGCGTTTAAATACCACCTGATCTATTGTTCGCGTATAAATGTAAGGAAGGCATCGAATTATAATAAGAAAGGGGGTAAAGGTGTTTCTTCTATTCGAATGATCGAAGAATTTTATTGTACGACAATCAGGTACCATTTAGGGGACGTTTCCTTCTTCTTTACAGCGGGCCTCCTGCCTAGGAATCTTTGTCCCTTCGTTTTCGGAACACCTTGCAACAGCTACATAGTCTTCTCTAATCTACATTTCGACGAAATAGAGGCGCGTGCTGCAGGTGTTTCACCTTTCGATTCCATTTTTATGTTTTTAACGGAACAGACACCCACTGTGTCTCTGGACACGTGTCGCCGCGCGAGACTCGGATGATCTACTTCCGGTTCTCACGGAACAACGATTTTTAGTGGTCGGACGGCCGTCAGTGACGTGCATTCCAAGCTTCTAACTACAATAATCGTTATACTCGAGCGTGTGACTGCGAAGCGTCCGAACATAAGAAACAAGACAGTAATAATGAACAATAATTAACGCCAATCGCGCATCGTCGCCCTTCACCCCCCCCGACCTCGATTTCATCGATAGCAGAAGAATCTCTCACTGACCACGAGCAAAACGGTTCCACGAAAACAAAAGGGGGGATCTACTATACAGAGAGGTGGCCGATCGTCGATAATAATCGGAGCGATGAAACGATTCTATATACGTGTCCGTGGGGTTCGAGGAGGGCTAAGTGCGCGTCGAGGGTTGGTCGACACAAAAGACCCTGGCCTCGCGACGTCTCGTGTCGGGCTAATTAGGCGCTTTATTGTTACGAAGGGCCGTCGTTCTATTGGCGTCAAGCTTGATATATTGCCCGATCCTCGCACGTTTTTCTATTCGATTCTAATTTTAATCGGGCCCTAACGGTACCTATAAAGTAGGTATGGAAATAGTTGAGGCGCGAGAGCATTGATCACGTTCGAGGACAGATTCCCTGGAAGCTGGCTTAATTGAAAGGGAAGGAGAGAATTCTTGAGGGCCAGAATATTTTAATTTCGGTAAAACCGTGAAACGGATAACGTGAACGCGGTAACAACGCGTTTCTTGTGCCGGGCAACGCCTGACATCTGGGTCGACGTTATCGTCGCGTTATCATTTTTAAGATTAGCCTTGGTAGTCGCGCGTTTGCATTGCACCGTGCTGCTTTCACTGTGTACCCTCTCGCGGTATCGCCGTCCTGTCACACCGAAACTCCATTCCTTCCACCGACGGTTAAGCGACGCTCACAGAGAGACCCGAGAAGAGTTCTGTTATAGATTGTTCGAGGTGTAAACGAAGGGTGAGGATCTACAATTTTTCGGATATTCCCGTGCTAGGAAATCGTATGCTTTAGACATGTTCGAATATTCTCAAGTCTTTTTCCTTTGAACTTTCTGAGAATATTGTTAGTCCGACGTGCGCGTGAAGGGAGCCTAAAGACGAAGAAGGACGGGACACGGTATTCCCGCTGAAGAAGAAGACTATCTGGTAGATTTTCCGGCATGAGAATGCGATAGCGTTCCTGGCTGAGCAAACATCGGCAATCGTGTGAAGGGCCACGGTTAAGCGGTTGAAGATTGCCACGGCCGTGAGAATTTTTCTTAATAAATATCATTTAAGAATCGCTCATGATAACCGGTGTCATCTGGTACCAGAAAGGTGCTCGACGAAAAGAATCCACGTATTCTATCGCAATGTACATGAAAAAAAAAATAATAAAATGTATATATTAATTCTATATCAATTCTTTCAACGGCATCTATTTCTAAAGAAGACCAACCCTGCGAAGCCAAACGACCGTGCCTAGTCCACAAGTACGCCGAACTTGCTCAAACACCCTAAGCAAAGCACCCCGATGACCCATTATCTCGATCACCTATTGCTAATAGGAAAAAGAACGCTTATTTGCACCTCTTTCGCGGTTGAATCGTGGACCGGACAATCGGATCCGAGCCTCTCCGCAGAAGTGGAGAACACGAAGGAGACACAGCGATGGGAAAGAGAGGCAAGTCGGAGAATGCACGAGGGGGTGGAGGCGCGGTGACAAGGAGGCGCGGAGAAAGAGAAAGAGAGACACGGATCAAGGATAGTCTTTGCCAAATACCAATATTTGCGACCGCCCTGTTGGTACCTCTGCTCGACTCGACCTGACCCGACTTAACTCGACCGATCCAGCCGCAACTCTACTACGACACCCTTTGCCACCCCTTCTTCTCGCTGACTATCCACGGGATCGCGGCGGACTCCTCCGGATTATTCCGCGGCAAAAAAGCTCTATCGTCTCTATCTCTCAATCTCTCTCTCTCTCTCTGTGGTTGGATCGGTAACGACACTTTGCGAACAGTTCCCACATGCTGGATCCGCATCGATTCATCGAGAACGTGTTTAGTCAGCGCGAAAGTCTGATTTAATTGAAAGGCGACTACTGCGTTTGATATCTCATGGAATCTTCCAAACTGTGAACCGGTCCCCGGAGCTTATCATGGGCCAACCGACCATTCATCCGTCCTTCGTAAAAGCATCGTTGGGGGCATTGCGACAAGCCGGAGATTGATTTCGGGCGTATGCGGATCGTAACGTAGCCCGATTGGCTTCTAGCCCGAAGGCACGACGAGCACAGAGGGAAAAGCCGGGGTGTGGGATGAGTTTCAACGATGGACGAGACGCGGGGGTGGCGGCGGCAGTTATATTACGCGGTGTGTCGCGACTGTCGCTGGTGTCGACACATAGCGGGTCGCGTCCGATGCAATAAATAATAATTAGGCGCTAATTAGCGGCGGCCATGTTGGCCGCCGCCAGTTGTCCGGGGGTGGAGAGCAATGTCGGAGGGTGGGAACGATGGAAGGGCGGTTTAATCACGTCACACACGGACGTGCACCACCGTCCTCGTGGTTCGTGCCTGTCTCCGTACACAAGGAGACCGTCGTGTATGCGTGTACAGAAGGCTTCAAAAGCATCAGCGAAAACTGGTGGAATTTATTCGGAGAAAAGACTGCTGTTAATTCCACGCACCAAACTCGGATCAAACATATTATACTCTTTATGGCAAATGCTCGAAACAATGACAAGAGTTGCATGACTTTTTCGGGTTTTCATGGGATTCGCCGGTCTGTACATTTCCTACCAATAAACTTTGAAACCGTCTGTAGATATACATATGTGTGTGAAAAACGGCGGGGGTGGGTGTGCGCGCGCGCCGCTGCTTGTCCCGGACATGTTGACGATGTAGGGGCTAGTCCGTGCGGTCGTACGATAATACAACGAGCTCGGGGGTGGATGGCGGAAGCGTAGGGGGTGGAAGAGGAGGGTACGTGGACGTTGGATGCTGGATGGTGGATACCGGCCGTGGGATGGCGGTGCACGAGGTGGTCGATTTCACGCGGTCGATCGCTGAACCCGCAGCTCCACCCCCGTGTAACGTTCGCGCTCGAGCCCATTCAAAAGAACCTACGATTATTCTGATCTCTTGCGGCTTCTTGATGAGGGCGATAAATGAAGGGAAAAAAGCTTTGGTCGACGCTTCTTCAAGATCCTTCACGAACCGAATAAAGATTCCCTCATAACAAGGGTTGGTTTCATAGGCAGTAGCAGCGTTAAGTTTTGGCAAAGGCTCCAATACTTTGCTCAATGATAATTGTAGTAATAAAACACATGCAGAGGTGATTAAAAATACCAAGATAAGCAGCCTTGTCAAGAACAAAATACTGTGAACAGAGAGAAGGCAAAAAAAGACACCGTGGCGAGTTATTCCGCTCCAATATTCATGTGTAGACGTTATCGCGGGACGAGTCGAGGCTTTAACGTGTTATTCCGAATAGTTTGTTCGGCTGTCAACAGAGTCCTTTTTGAGAGTGCCTTAAAGGGCTCGTTAAATCACCACGGACATTTTCGCCTTTTACCTGCAAATTTTGCGGGGCTCCTGTCAGCGCCGAGTTTCCTCAAATATTGAAATTGGCTGCGGTTCCCGAAGCGCGTCGCATTCTTCGAACCCCAGGCACCCGCCAGACCGTACTCGTAGGTTGCTCCCCCGCGGAAAAGACGTGGAGGGAGAGGCGCGCACTTTCGTCGTAATCCCGTTCGCAACTCGTTGCACCTGTAAAGTGACTTCCTTTACCAGCTGGAACAGAAACACTGTAGGATGCCCTCGAACGCGCCGCGAGAGCACCGTTCAAGGGTAACCCACTACTTGTCAAAGGAAAATATACCGTGTGTGTCGAAGACACACGTCCCCTGATATGCTTGTTAAACTGTAACTTCCGTTCAGCGATTAAACTCGTATTAATTGCAAGAGAAAAACACCCCGGGAATTATTGTGCCGAGAAGCTGAATCGATTTTAAATTAGTTGAAAATAGGAATATACGAGCGGTACGATTGTTGAAAAAATTAATCGACCGATGCAGCAGAAATATTAGAAGTATCGAATCGTTAGATGAGACGAGAAGCAGGCTGCCACAACTTTCTCTCTAGTCGCCGTCCAAGCGTATAAAAGTCTAAAAATTGAATTAATTTGAAAAAAAAACAAGGGTCGAAATCCCATCGCGTGATGAACGTTTTAAAATGGCCAGTTCCGATCGTGTTTTGTTGGTTGGAAATTCATTTAAAAGCGGTAATGGGGCAACAATGACGTTGTCCAGGTGAAACGCGGGTGCAGAGCGAAACAGGGGTGGAGGATGGGAAAAGGAGCGGGAGGATGAGAATCGGTGGCATCGTAATTCTGTCGCATTACCATTTAGATTAGTTGGATTTGCTGGTAAACAGCGCGTGGCCGATCGCAAAACACAAACACGCGCGCGGAGAACGAACCTGCACGAGCAAAAGCATCAGCATACACAGGCAAATATGCGGTCGATTGACATTTTAATTTCATCGCAATAATTACCTTCAAACGGATGGCTTTTTAAGCAGATTGAAATATTCCTGCGCCACGAGCACGTCCGCATTCGTATAATTAATGCATTTTCACGACACAAAGGCAGGAAATTTTCACGTTTAATGCTTTCACCCTCTCTCTCCTAACACGATAATGGAACTGTCTTCGTTTAATTAGGTTAAGCTGGATACAAAACGTGCAGTGGTAAAGGGCGGAGCAGCCCGAGTAGTAGAATTAACAATTTACTATTGTTCTATCGAGTTGCAAAGCTTATTGATAGAATATATTATTGATAGATAGCGCCCATTTATGTAGATTCACGAAGTCGGAGAATATGTAAGTCGAGAGCTGGATTCCTAGGCAAACGAGCTGTTTATTCGATCGCTACAGTGCCTCCACTTGACCACTTCCGGGCGCAAACCCTTTCTCTTTGCCCTTCTGCACCGCGCGTTGTTTCGATCGAAGTCAAAGGCGAAAAGAATCCTAACAAGTTTCTCCACTCGCGATCAGACGAAAGTGCGATAAAGCGTCCCATTGTCATTCTAATTTAGCATAACCTCAACTACCTAAAGGGAACGAAAGCCACGCGGAACGCGGATCAATTTAAAGGCGGACGACAATTCGCGTGCAATAAATTCGTCGACGTCGGTCGCCCTCGAAACGAGGGGATGGTTTAAAGCTAGTTCCTCCCGAGGGAGACGAAAGGAATTGTTGGAAGAAGAGTGGCGATTGTACGTACCTCGTAGTATCACGACAGACGGGCACTGTGGCGCGTGCAAACAATGGCTCCGCTTCCTTCGGCTACGTTAGGCGTAGGTGGACCGGATACAGTGCACGCGTTGTCTGTATGCGTGAGGTGCTTATTGGGTCCACCGGGGGCTGCTGCGGAGCGGAGAAACAACCCTCTGACCAAACACGGCAACATCAATCAGCACCAGTCACTCGAGCGTCGCCCATTGGCGCCAACATCGCGATATTGCCTGCATTTACATCCGGCCAGGAAAAACGTAACGCCCGACGTCGATGGATCGCGGTCGCGCTGGTTCGACGATTGGCCCCCGTTCGCTCGATCCTAAAGCACGTACAAACGACGCGACGCGACCGAACCATCGATTTTCTGTGTACTCACTTTGAGGTCGTTGCCTCGATATTATTCTACGCGTCTCTGTCTGTACACGCGTTTGCTGCTTGTGGCGTCCTTCGATTGAAAGCCGCTCGCGCTGCCGCTCGTTTTTGCGAACGTCCGGCAAAAGGTTCGAATGGTCAATGTTTTCTCCTTGGGCGTGTAAAACAGGCGTAGCAACAGCGAAAGATATTTAGCAACTACGGTGAGGTTGTGGCATATTGTAATTAACGGTGGATTTATGGACGAGAGAGTTATGAAAAGTACAAATTACACAACTGTGAAGTACAAATAACAATGGAAAACGTACCTGGCACTCGTGGCGCGCAACTCGGAGCAATCACAGAAACCTCCGGAAACAACGAAGCATCGGTGAGTTCGCTTGAATATTATTCTCCCCGTCGATTTTACTAATCGCCGTAATTGTGCTTCGCTGGTCCATGCAAAAATACAAATACCCGCGCCTACAAACGTATTTATATTCGATTCGCAGCGTCGACCGATTAACAGGTTGCACGACACGATTCCGTAGGCGCAGTTTTATCATTACCCGTGTATCGTGTAAATAGCCGGTAAAGCAGAGGTAGGGAGGGGAACACGTGTGTACGGCGAGGGAGAACGGCGCGTAACGATATTAAATTAATTCGAGACCTCTGGAGCAAGGGGTGTGCGCGAAATTGTCGACCACCCTGCAGAGAATTATACGCGTCGGCTTACAATAATATGGGCGCTAATGCCATGCAAAGCAGCCCCTCCCTTGGCGTCCCTAGCCCGTACAAACACTCCGTCTTGTTTTTCCTTTCGCCTCTAAGAACGCGTCTTAATTTTTGATACCTCGCGCGACATCGAGTGCCTCCGCGTGAGACAACACGCGGAGGTATTTTTCGTGTCCTAAGGGTGGATCTGTTGTCCTTTCGAGATTAGGGGCGGAAAGGTGGAGAAGTTGTAAGGGTTGTTTCTCTTGCGGTACGTTTAATTGTTACAACGCGATGGGTTTCGTCTCTGTTTAGAGTGGATGATAAAAGGTAAAAGTCTGTCTTACCTCTGTTTGACGAAAGTTAAGAATCTTTTCACGCATTCTTAGCTATTTTGTTTAAACTAAAATAATGTAGCGCCCGATATAGAAGGGCAAACAAAAGCTTTACAGCAAGGGGGTGGTTTTTGACCACGTTGCTGGACTCGTGGGAACGACTTGAAGGAACACGAGCTAGCTTGGCCTAGATTCATGTGAATTCCGTGTTAGAGCAAGGGGAGAGTTGCATCTTCCAGGCATTAATAAACAAACCCTCATCCCCCTAGCGATACGAAGCAATCAGCTGAGCTTTCGACCCCGTTCGTTCGATGACGTAGACGAGGATGGTAGGTGGCGATCCACTGTTGTCGCAGTGACTCAGTATTTGGACAAGAACCCCGTGAACTACAGCCAACGAACAGTTCTACTTCCGGCAGAGAACGATCCTGGCCGCTTTTCCGAACGTTTCTGCTTTTATCGTTCACGAAACACATTCACGATATTACGACGTTCTCGGTCTAATTGCTGATATAAAATAATTCCATCCCACGGACGCCGAGACGTATTAATGTAGTCTAATTCAAAGAGCAAAACCAGTCTCTTGGGTGTTGCATTGAAGGACAATGGTAGAAAGGAGACGACGCGTCGCGATGCTATCTTCTACGCGGTGTCACGCCGGCAGGTATATGGGTATCCATCCCCCATTTGCAACTAGTCGCATTATTGTTAGCCCTAGGTATGTACCATACCGCGCTGGTACACACGCCTTGTGTACACATGTATATCTGGCCCAGGTAGGTAGGTAGTACGAAATCTCCTCCTCGTCCACCCCTTAGATCCACGCCGCCCCTTATGCATCTGTATGCGCTCTCCCGTGCTACGAGTGCACGCGCTCCACGACCGTGCCTACTACCACTGTCTATGCTCGAAATATAAGGATGCCCGACATACGCGTATACATGCGTAAATACGTGTGCGTCTGTACTAGGTGTTCGTTCGCGTGTATCCCCGTGCCGCGTGTGTGTGTGTACGAACGGGCGTAGAGGCCGAGGGGGTGGTGTAATATAGAGAGCGGCTAAAGGCGGACGTAATTTCCTGCCCGCCTGACAACGCTACAGACATGTTTGCGAACTCGACACACACAACCTACTTAGAGCCTACGTACATGTGTCCCTACGACAATGCGCCGGCACAAGCTTAATCTATTCCCCGCAGGTATGTACGAGGAGTATATCCGTGCGTGTAGACAGGCGCGAGATCGTATGGGTGCATTCTATTTAGATTCGACCTGCAGCGTACTATACTCCGCCGCCCTGGGGGGGCTTTGATCGGAATACAGAGAGGATGACCCAATCGGAGGACGCCTCGATATAAGTCGCTGTTTCCGTACAGCTACGGGGGCGTCTTCCGTGCAGAGCCTGACCCCGAGCATACATGTTCAAGCTTCGGGGAACATTTGCCGGGATCAGTTTGCTGATCGTAGGTACATTATCAAAATGAATTTTGATATTCGAAGAGAACTGTATGTGCAGATCTTACGAAACTCGTTGGTGTATATTGCAAATCGTATCTCAGTCTCCGACTTATCGCACACTTATCCCGTGTCCTCGTTAACTTTCAGTAGTACGATCCCTCATAAGTCAGACATCGTCGAGTTCCCGCAACTATCCCGAATACTTTTCCTCGCAGTCGATCAATCTCATGTCTATTTTATCGAGGAACATTTTTCCAACCAATCGCTTGACTCCGATACGATTGCCAGTTCATCTAAATATTCCCATTTCGACGGGCACTCGGCGCGGCAGATGTGTCGTAAGGAAACGACTTGTCGCGTGAGCACTCTTTTTTATAGAAAGCTTCCACCTCGATAAAGGAATTGATGGGATAGCCGCGATTGGTCGAGGAACGCGTAGCTTTCGTCCAAACATTTCGGACAGCCTAAGGAAACACATTTGCCTGCTGGCAAACACGTCCCAGCCGTGGCGAAGACGAAGCGTCTCGGCGCTGCCTCGAGGCGAGGAGGAACGCGGAATGTGTCTGGTGGGACTGTTTGCACTGCAGGACAATATTCTGAGTCTTTTGAAGGATGAGCCGAGAGAGAAAGAGAGAGAGAGAGAGAGAGAGAGAGAGAGAGAGGAGCCGCGCGTTATTTCGTCTCTCCTCTGCCTTCGTCGTCCACTCGCTTCGCGAACTCTTATTTCCTGGCTCCTATCGGTCGAACGATCTCGATATTTCTGATTAATTTTGCGCGCTCGATCTCTCATAGGGAAAACACATCTTCCCCGTGTATATACGCGAAATCACAAAAATGGACCACGACCGAAAATCGCCTCTGGAACATTGATAACGAAGCGGTCGTGTTACACGGTCCGCGAGTACGAATAACAAGTCGTCTCTCGTAGAAAAAGGGGGTTGGCGCGCGTGTACATACACACGCGGAGCAAGGCATTATAAGTCTGCGAGTTTAAAGGCGTGATCCGAAAGACAAACAGATGCACCCTGGACCAGCGGCCCGCGTTTTCCCATTGAAAATTCATCGCACGGGCAAAAGTGCGCGGCGCCGGACCCTTTTCGTCGGTGTCGCCCCATCGTGAATCAAGCCACCATACGAGATCCCGCGTGCTCCTTTCTTCCCGGCGGCTCTTTCCATTCCCCGGCCCTTTTTCCCCCCTTTCCTTCTCTCTTTCTTTCCCTCGGCTTTCGTTTGCAATAGGGAACGGGCACGTCTCGCCCTCGGGTTATGAGATTTTATGAGAGCCAAAGCGGTTTACGCGCGGCGAGATTTCCTTCGATCCGCTACGAATCGCTCGATACACCAAGGTGGACGATGGTGGAACAAGACAGGCGTGAGGGCATCGATTCCCCTTTGATCCTAAGTTATCGTGGCATTTACCAGTTCGATCGACCGCTCGGCTAGTAACAGAGTGTAACAGTCAGGATGTTCTGGAGAAGCGATCCATTAATTCGCCGGGGCAGGATGGAAAACCGCTGCGGAGCTACTTACGGAACCGCGGTGAAAGCAGGCTGAATATGAAGGGAACTCTTTAAGCGAGCCTCGAATAGGAGTTTTCGAGTTATTACCTCGTATTCCGCGTGCAAACAGAGGCGAGCCGTAGGTGAAATAGGAACGCATTCGACCGCCACGGACAAAGTGTTAAATCTTCGTGCTGCGAGGATGGTGTTCGTGGAACTGCTTTTTCCACGAATACCACGGACTCCTTCTCTATCGTTCCGGTGTTAAAGCTAAACAGATACCTCGGGCACGTCGAAAATTCCACAGCCAACAGCCGCTTTAGAAAGAAACGCTACACCCCCGTCGGCTAATCATCCTTCAGAAGAAAAGGGAGGCTCGCATTTTCCTAATACAGAATGAAATTAAAGAGCACCGAATTTTATTTTAATAAACACGGAGAGCGGGTGAATCGGCGACGAAGACGAGGAGAAGGAAGAAGGTTCCTTCTGGGTTTCCGCGGCGGGGGTGTCTTCGCAAACTCCCTCCACAAACCCGAAATTCTCCGGGGCGCGGCGCGGCGGGAAGTCGTTAGGCGTTTTCTGACGCGAGATAAAATTCTGGGAAGCACGTTGAAACGACTCTCTACTCCGGGGCCTGGGTATTGTTTTAACGTGTTTGAGTCAAATATTGACGCAAGTTGGGCTCGCAAGCCGGCCTGGAACGAGACGGAACGGAAGAGACGGGAATGGCGGGCGAGAGGCCGCGGGACCAGACACAGAGAGGTGAAAGAGAGGAGACGGAACGACCCACATTACGTTCACGGGAGAAGGAGAGAGCGAGGCCGCGAGAGAGGCTGTAGTCGCGTGGGTAACGAAAGAGCAGGAGACGAAACGTAACGAGAAAAGGAGGGAGACCTCTTCTTCGTTCCAACCCATCTTGTTCTCCGCTGATCGATGCTCAATTTTATCTCCGGCTGCCTGCCTGCTTTTAATGTGCATGCGCCGATACTGTTTAGAAACCTGAAAGGAACTGCCTACTCCCTAAAAGGGAGCACATACAAAATTCTATATGGAACAGAAGATTGAATGTCCCTAAAGAACAATTTCACCCCCGCCCGATACATAATCCCAATCACGAATCGATCTCCAACACGACCAAACTGGCGTTGGCCATGCAAATCCTGGTCGACGAAGAATTCTACGATCAACAAATACTTCGCACCAGAGGAACAGCCCTTGACACACATCGCGGTAACATCGGCAAATAGTCAATTTCCATGGGCAAAGTGTAACGCACAGTGTAAGGATCATCATTGCCAACGGCGGTAAGCCAAAAAACAAACCGAGAAGGGGTGGAAGAATGTCGAGCACGGCCAAATAATAAACACGAGCGCAGCAGAGGAGAGAGGAGTATCGACGCATACAGAGATGGTCAAGAGGTGTGCAGTGAGGATCAGCCGAGGGGGGAGTGAAAAACGATGTCACGGTGTTCAGCGGTGACAAAAGGGAAGGAGAGTGCAGGCCGGCCGTGGCACGGTCATTCATTCCCGGGGCCATTTCTTGGCCATCGAACGGCATTTAGGCAACAGTTGAACCGGGGCCGTTTTGCGCCGTCTGAATGACCGTGTAACGTATTGCAAACAGTTCACCGTTGTTGCCGGGCGAACAACGATTCCGACGATCGTGGGGCAAGAGGGAGAAAACGATCCCGACCGGTAGTATATTGTGCCCGATGTTTGGACATGTGTTCCGCTACGGTCACGCCTTTTGTTGTAATATTCTATGCATGTTTGCCAGCTTAAAATGTTGTTTTAGTGCTTGCGCCACGCATCCGTCGCCCCACCCCCCCCCCCCCTTGCTGTCTCTTTTTTTTTTTATTTTGCACCAAGGAGACACGCGTTCCCTCGGTCAATGGATCAGCTTGTGCCATCTTATTCTTCTTGCTGGTCAAAGCGCGGGGTAGACTTGTTGCAGTCGTCGAGCTGTAAAGGGTGTCTCCTTAGCAGGGTGCGCATTGATTCCAGGAGTAAATGCTGCTTCCAATTCCAATATTACTGTGCATTGGAGGGGGCCGCCTGTTGAAAAGGAGCTTCCAGAATTTCGGGCACTTCAGATCGATCGCGGGCGCGTGGTTTTTGTGCACTTGAATAATGTACCTCCTCGGGTGAATAATAGTTCATTACAAAACTATCTTTGCGAGGGGTATGTCGAAACAAGCCGACACGTTGCAAGCGCGTTTCACGGTGAAAAGTCAATTCATAAGCCAATTGATTGCCCGAAATTACTGGGCGATTTAATTAAAGTCTACAATGCGCAGGCAAACACGTAATACCCGTCGAATAAAAAAAAAAAAAGAAAGAATCGCGGAAAGCACCGGAACGAGAATGTTTGCCATCGTTCGGTGCTGAAGTACGCGGCTATTAATAAAAATCAGCCACCGGAACGAGAATGTTTGCCATCGTTCGGTGCTGAAGTACGTGGCTATTAATAAAAATCAGCGACAGAGACATTTTTTCCCGCCACGATTTGGAATAATACGCTAACCTCTACTTTTCCCGCGAGCATTATGTTTTTTAATATCTGGCATTTTCGAATCGCCATTTGCGCGGCCTATTTTCGAATCTCTCAAAGGCATGTAAAAGCGCGCAACGAGGATTAATAAATATTTGAAGTATCCCCTCTCGCCATCGACCCTGCTGCTGCTGGAACAATTTAAAAAGAAAAACCCTTTTTTTCGCCGACGCATATTTATTCGCGTGCAGTCCGTCGTTTTCCACCCTTCCGCAGCTTGTGGCAGTTAACAAACGCGTGCAAAGGCAACTGAAAATTTTTGCAAATTTTCCTAGAACAAAAGGAATCGTCTCTATGTTAAAAACACCGTGTTTGCCCACGAGAGTATGTGTTAATATTAACGTTCGTCTGTCCCCCTCGGCATCCTCGGATCATCCGAGAAAGAAGGTGTACATTATCAGATTACTGTCCGCCGGGAGATCGTAAGTGAAAAAATACCCGCGTAACTTTTACGTAGCCACGTTAACGTCAGGAACGCTAATTGTCTAATACAAACTAGAGACGGATTATTGTCGTAAACAGGCGGGGCGTTCGCTTTTATTGAAACGAGACCCGATATATCATGGGGCAGAGAGCATTCGTCTGCAAATGCGATCCACGCCCCGATAATAAACGAGACACGTTATATACGCAATCAAAGGCTCGTAGGGACGTTGTGCTGACTGAATGGCGTTTCCTGGGGGCGTAAAGGGCGGCGTCGCGGCATTCATCGATGCCTGAAAAATAGACAACCCCGACAAATTGGCTGGGAAAGACTCTATAGCCGGTCTTCCACCTCCCCTCTTCAAACGGGCTCGTGTTGTACAAACTGCCGCAATGAGTGTGACATTTTTTGGAGTGAAAGGGCGATTTATGGAAGGCGTGAGCTTGGCAGAAAGATTACAATTAAATTTTCAGGATGGTACTTAATAATTCATGGGATTGTAATTTCGTTAGAACTCATAAAAATTGTTTCTTCTTTACTAAAGGAATGTAATAGTGCTCATAGAACCAGGATAGAAATATAAAGTTCGTAGCGTAATTCGCGCACAAGAAAACGGTAAAAATATTTTTAAAACTTCCCATAGGGTAGATTAAAAGAAAAATGAATTTGCCTCTAAGCAAATGGAAGCTGTTTTCCATATATTAGGGCATTTAATTACTACTACGGAATCATGCATAATCGACATAGAATGAATACGTAATCGCTGCTATTCTTTCCCAACTTAACAAAAGGGGAGGGGGAGAAGATCCTTCTCAATAGTCCCCGGTGCAACAGGGTGAGCACAGGAGGGGAAAAGGGCTCGGGAATCCGGAGCGGCGAACGTCCGGTGAAATTGAAGAGGCAAAAAGGCGACGGACGGCCGAAAGGAAGCGGCGATGGTTAAAAGCGCGGACAAAAGTCAAAACGCCCGGACCGTGGGCTGGCATTGTCCGCCGTGGAATCGGCCGTGAAATTCATGTTGTGCCTTTCTCGAATTCCTTTTCACGTGGCCGTTCAATGGCCAGGCAAGACCTGTCTCTCGTGGCCCTTTCCCGCGCAGCCTAAACGAGAATCGTATTCGGAAAGTGGATATTCGATAACGGGAGAAGGGCGGAGTGTTGCGTCGGGATCCATGATCGATCGCGAGGGAAACGGTCGAAAGTGGCCGGCGAAAAGGCGGTTCCGTTCCATAGTCGTGCATTCGATCGTTCTTTTGGGGATGCAAGGTTGCGATTCGAGAATGTTTAGCGCCTTCGCTTGACAATAGAGAAGTCGAAACTGTTGGGCGTTAGTAGGCGTAGAGTTTGATGAATTTGAAGAGGAAATTGTGCCAGTGGAAGTGAGTAGCGAAAAGTGATTCGTATTAAGATTAGACAACCCGTGGGGAATCTGAAAGTTCATCGTGCTATTTCCACGGAACGGTAGAAGGTGAAACTGCAGGTACTTTCCGAACATTTTTTCGCTTTGACAAATGATCGAACACAGGAAGCCCCGTTTCTAATCCAATAGCGAGAAATGTGTATGGACCTTAAAGGACCGTTTGCGCTTGTATCGGAGGATTCACCCCTAAAGTTTTTCGGGGCCGGCGAAAGGGAAGAAGAAAAAGGGACCGCCTGCCTCCCAGCGCGGATTGGATTGGATCGGCTTAACGTTGATTTAAGCCAATCAGCAAACAGCCAGTCGCCAGTTCTGAACCTCAACATTGATCTCGTTAGCTCTTTACAAGTTCAATGTTGCGTTCCACGCGCCCCGGGCACCCCATTCGCACGCTTTTCCGCTACTGCCTGCGCGTCTTCTCTCGACCGCAATTCCTGTTGCTTTCTTCTCATCGACAACTTTGGAACGATCGCGGTAAGATTTCCGATCGAGATAAAGCGCCGGCGAGTCGCGCGGATCTCAGCGATCCCAATGACTCCGTCGACAAGCCAAAGAGACCGCGCGAACGACAAACAATCCTCCGCTCATTGGGACGCTCGAACGCGTGATCGATCGCTGGCTAATCCCGACAGCGGCGGAGTTCGGCGAGGTTCGACGACGGAATTTTTGCGCATTCCGGGGCGTCGCGACGCGGGCCCGCCGTTTGCCGAGCACACACCGCGACTCGATTCGCCCGCCGCTCCGTTTTCTCGTGCACGGGCGCGTGTGCCACCTTGCCGCGATCGTCGCGACAAAAGGGGGTGAGAAAGACCGAGAGGGAGAACGCCAGGTCGTCGCGAGCGCGACGAACGACTCTCCGCGTGCGTGTGTGGCGAGAGTCAGCTATCTTCGCCTGTGTGTGCACGATGTCAATATTATACGACAAACACACTTAAATAGGCTTAAAATACTAACATCCAGCTCGTTCCTCGCCGCTCTATGAACTCCGTGCACACGGGGCGCAAGTGTGTTTAAGCCGTATCGTTATGTCGCGCGCGGGGAGCTTCGAATCGCGATCCTCCTCCTGGCTATTTCGAATACCTGCCGCCCTCTCTTTGCCCTAGCGAACCCCTGTCTGGGGCGAACGGGACGTTAATTCGCCGGTGTCGCGGGACGAGCATCGTTTCGCGGCACAAGATTAGGATTCTTATAGAATTATCGCGCTTCTGTTTTCGTCGATCTTCACAACCTGCTGATTGATTTATCGAAAATTTACAGTGACCGTGACATCCGTGCGCACCTAGGATAAATTGTTTCTATGGTCGTGACTTGGTTCGCTATTGCTTTGCTCGTTTTTCCCGTTACGACCGCGTAAGCGTAAGCGCGTAACAGTGTATTCAAAGTCCGTGCAAATGTACGGGGCAGAAGAATTCCCCGACCCGTCCAAACATCGGTATTGTACTCCCCACGTAATTGAAACCTCAACGCGATCGCTAAACAAGGCGCCGCCCTAAAAATTAACGCTGCCAAGTACCGGCGCGCGACGGGGCAATTCGCCGCGAGGAATCCTCGCGAATCCTAGTCACAATATTTGAAGACAAACTTTCGATCCCTCCGATCTCGGTATCGGAGTCAACAAATAAATACAGCTTTCCACGGCAAAGGAACAAAAAGCATCGGAGAACACACTTGACGGAAAACGTGCCCGAGTTCCGCGTACCAAAAGAAAAAGTTCCAAGAAACGCGACTTCCGGCGTACCGTTTATTAAGCGGAAGCGTCTCGATCGGCATGGTAAAAGATGGAAATCTGCCGAGGGAGGAGCAGCCGCCGCGGAACGGTAGCCGAAAGGCTGTCAACGACACCGGTAATCTGTTGGTAATCGTGACAAATTACGGCCGAGGATATGGTGCTCGCTTTCGCTACGCTTTCTGAATGGGGAAGCAAGCGCCAGGTGGGGCGTGCCCGTCCCATGCTGCGAGCCGAACAATTATTATAACACCATGGAACATACCACCGGCGCGACGGGGGTTCCTAAGGCAGCACACGAGAGAGCCCCCTCCCTCCCCATCGATTACGATGAATTATGTTGCAAAGGCGTAACGTATTTTCCTCGATCTTACGTGCGACGGGGAACGGAAATGTTTCCTTTCGTTTTTCGACCTTCATTCCAGCATGATTTCGCGCGCCAGCGGATTCCGCGATCGTGAAAGTTACACGTGGGAAGGGAAAAAAAAAGACATTTCGCTTTGCACACGTTTCGATCTGTTATTTTCGACACGGTATTCATTGATTGAATTTTATTCAATCGCAGCGGCTAAACAGGGTAAGCCGCCACCCCATACTTTTATCCGACTATGGTTTGACACTTCGGAAAGCAGTTATACGCGATGGGATGAGGAGCGATGGTTAGAAACTACCGTGTCACTCCGATGTTTAGGTAAGATATTTGGCCTCGCAAATATTTGGAGATTGTCTACAGCCTCTAACCACTGCGCACCACTCCATCGACTCTTCCATTTAATTAATGACGTACACCAACGTTCGAGGTGTTGATGCACCTTAAGGGAATCGTCGCTCAAAGATTATCCTTTGCATTCTTGTCATCGCGCGCGCACACGCACATGCGTAAACACTGAAATCACACGCGTTTCAGAAGTAAGCTTTTATTAACGTTACAAGATTATCCGGCCGATGTGTAAACTATCGATCGCGCGACGGATTTGCATTGCAACGTCGACGACAGCAAACTGACTTTGATTATTGTTAACGAGCCACGCAAATATTACAAGAGAATCGTGTTCTTTTCTTTTTTACGAAATATACATGATTGTTGAATGCAATTAATAATCCCATATTATTTACCGAGAATTCCATGGATACGATCAGAAGATTTCATTAAACAGCGAGCGATTATTTCGATTATTATTATCACGGTGGTTTTTAATTGGAAGGCGAAATTAATTTCGTTTACAAATTATTGATAGATTTATTGTGCACGGGCAAATACACGATCATTATTATTATATTTGTAGAAGGAACATCTCCATTGTCCTCTTCTTTCTGGTATGGAATATTCCTAAAATCTTGTTTGGCGAGCGTAAAAGGTTTTCATTGTGGGTAACGCGCATGTGGCGGGATGCGTCGTAAAAGCCCTTTTTATGGTGTTTCGTGTGAAACAAGTATGGTCGTAAACCGCAAACCCTTCCTAATATACTGCGGGGTGGTCGCTGTCCTTAGAATGAACCGCAAGTCCTCTTTCGTAATACGGTCGACCATTAAACGGTTGTTAGGGCTACTTAGCTTGCCGATATGCGTGACCATATGGAAAGTAATCGCGCGTGTCCGTAGCGGACTAACAATTTGTTCGTTACCCCTTTCGTCGTGTTCACCAAAGTGGAGTATCGATACATTAAATTGAATATTAAACTGAAAGCAGAAAATCTTTCGCGCAATTTTGTTTTGCCGTGAAATAAAGAATAGCACCGAACCACCGGGAAATACGTGGATTCGAAATGAAGACGCGACCATCGCAGAGCAAATATATCAAGACGCGTAAGCGGTGCAATCGAAAAATTAAATTGCATATTACGGGTATAATTAAAGCGGATGTTTGTATAACGCTCTGGCGTATATAAAATTCCAAAGCGCAACGCGCGATGAGATTTGTTTGAATAAAAATTATACGTCCGGCCTCGCGTATTAATACAGTGCGCGTAATAGGTATCGCGCGGGGCCATCATTTTCGATATAAATTTCACGGAATATTAAATGAGTTTTAATGTTTTCGGTAGGTAACTTTGCTCTTCAATCTGACGCGCGGAAATTCATTTTTACTCCGGTTATTAATACCTCTATAATACGGAATCGTTCGCGGGGTAATTAAAAACTTGCCTCGCGCGCGAAGTTTGTTAAATGATTTCTACTAACTCGCAATCATCGTTTCAAGTTTGCTTGGAAATTTAATAAACACCGCGATCAACAATATGCCTCTTCGCTCCTTCGACCTCATCCCTCTAAGAATCGCCTTCGTGCACGTGAACACAGTTTTTTCTTTTTATCGTTTGATCGAAAAACGAGCGGGACAAACGGCGCAAAGCGAACGCGACACTTTGATCAGCCGGGCTGTAAAAGCGGAAGCGGCGCCGTGCACCGCGAGTCGCACGCGTCTCCGTGGCACACCCGGTATATTTGGCTGGTTATAATGTATGGCCTAGTCAGGTTCGGCGTGGTCCAGTAGGGGGTACGTTCGGTTGACAAATCATTAACTATGCATCGAGCCGGCCTGCAAATACTCGTTACTAGTGCTTCTCCGTACTAACCCACCCTCGGCCTCGATCTACCACCGCCAACCCCCTTTCACCCACGGCCCGTGCCTCTGTCTCTCCGCTCATCCTTCCCCGCTCCACCTTTTCCGACCGGCCTCGCGAGCCGACAAACGCGCCGGCACCATCAACGTACCTTCTGCCAACAGCCCGACCTAGCCATACCTAAATACATCGGTGATCATTATGCGGCGTTTATAACGACGGTCGCCGGTTACTGGATGCTGCACGAACACCACGCTTCACGGTCTCGAATTTTTAGAGGTGGTTTGTGAACGCTGCATCGAACGGCCGACACTGTCGAGTTTTCCCAAACTCGAGAGCTCCCATTAAAGAATAGAAAAAACGCCAAGCGAACTACCCCTAACAAACTGCGATAACACCCAAGGGAGGAAATAGATGCATGCGTTTAGCAGCTTTCTCATGAGAATTTGTTGTCCGTTGCCCGGCGCCAAGCTCTACCGTCGCGGAGACGAGCTTAGAAGGGGCCAGGGGTAGGGCCGTGGAGGAGGCCAGACCTGAAAAAGGAAGCCCCGACCGCGGAGGGAAGGTACAGAAAGGGCAGGACAGGAGGGGATAGGAGGACGAGCAGACGGAGGTTAGGGTCGGTACCAGCATCCCCCCGGCAAGGGGATGCAAGGGACGAGGGTGAGCGAATTCGCAGCATTAAACATGGTGGACTCGCGCATTGGTTGCGCAGTAGCTGGGCGTTACGGGCCGCACCATCGACCAGCGGGGACTATACACGCTACTGTATACCAACCATCCTGCGGCATGTTCTCTACCCTCCACCCTCCCACCCCTGTTTCTCTCTCTCTCTCTCTCTCTCTACCCTCGTGTTTCCATCCCCGTCCTACGAGAGTTCCCGCTCTCGGATGTGGTGGCAGAGACTGGTTCTCGCTTTTGTTGCTTCTTACAATGCGCCGGAGAAGACAATTCCGGGGTGGGGACAAGTAAATTATGTCGACGATTAAGGGTTGAACGAAATGGGGTTGAGGATGTGGTTCTCTTTGGGGGAGATTCAGGAGGATTCCGGGTAATGGTGTGGTCGCTTTGGCCGGTGGCGAGCAACAGTCGGGGATGCGGAGACGCTGGATCGTGTTCCCTGCGAGATTAAGTGGTACAGGTAGTTTTCGGTCAGACGGTTCGCGTTCACCGCGGTGCAATCGCTGTTAGATGATCGATTTGGCGCTGTTACTTTTCCCGGGACGCTAGGTACCCGCTAAAGCTAAACACTATCGCACCAATGTTTGCGTCTGTCCAAAGAAAGATCACAAATTTGCCGTAAGATTCTGAGAGGGAAGAAAGAGAGAGAGAGAGAGAGAGAGGAGCCCTGATACTCCACCGTTCGCTGGATGGGGGCGGCGGGGTGGTGGTCTGCGCTGGCAGAGAGGATGCGCGCGAGTATAATAAAGGGTAAACAGACGCCCCTGGGCGCACGGGAAGTCCTTCTGCGATTTCGTGAGATTTTCAGTTAATTTTCTGGTTCCTCTTACGGACCACTCCATCAAGCATCCCCTTCCATTACTTTTCCGGGCTATCTCTCGGTCGTCCACCGTTCCGTGAGTCCTTCCCTTTTCGTTAGAGTTTTCAACCCTTTCTAACGGGACTGGCCTGGTATAATATTCAATTACATAGCTGCGAGTAAAGTCAAACAAACCCACGGGCCTCTAAATCTCTCCCTCGCCTCGCTCGAGTCACTGTCCTCGTTTATCGTGCAGGCTCTTTCCGGGGTTGGTCGAGACTCTCCGAGACTCCGCCGGGATGTATACACCATCCCCCCGCAACCACCCTCCTCCTTCCACCCCCCCCCGGCGCAACTAACCCCCCTCGTGTATACGTTGCGTTATTCCACGTTACTTTATCCCGGTGTTCGGTGCAGTTTACAGAGACACGCCTGGCCATGGTAACGAAGAGAGTGCAAATTCTTGTTTGGAAAAGACGATGACGAAGAGAGAAGTACCGTAGCCCCCGTTATTCATCCCCGCGGCACCGCTGCCGCTCTGAGAAAGAATAACGCGCGAACGTGCGCGCGTTCTAATGCATTTCAGCCGAGCTTAGCCGCGCCGGAATGCGCTGAAACTGCATCTCGGAATGGATCCGACCGTGGTGGTAATATTTGGAAAATGAATTTTATTTTTCGGTTCTTCGTCGTCAGTGTAGCTTATTATTGCAACCCGAAAGGGGCTCGTGTCGCACAGCCAGTTACAAGATACGTAGGGTGTATCGATATGCAGTTGCCACCGGTATGTATCTGTGTGCAGGATAGAAGCGCCGTGTATTCCCAAAGGTTCGGCTCTTGCCCGATTTTACATCTTGTATTGATCATGCTACATCATTGGACGCTCTGAAGAGACTCCACTGGCGCCATCTGTAGAGATTTCCCCCAGTGAAGCAACCCCTAAAGAGCTTTAATATTCCTCCAACATTTGGTTTTCCCTTTGCAGGCCAAACAGCCACTCGAAATGCGCAACTGCAAACAATGCCAGACAGCTCTGCACGCGGGCAATCCTTCTCGCGGAATTAATAAGTAACACGCCAGCCTAGATCTTCCCTCTGGCGTTCCCCCGGCAATAAATTCGGCGGCGATAAATCATCCCTTAGCTTCGATGAACGCTTTCCGAAGCGTCGAGCGTTCCGCGTAATTACGGCTCGGCGTGTCGGGGCTGTTAAAACGTCGCTGGACGACAACAATTACGGGGACAGTTTAGGAGAATTATCGACGACGATGAGCGGACGGCGAGAGAGCAAGCCGGAAACGCGGCGTAATGGGGGGGGCACGTTTGCCCGCTGGCCGAGAAGCAGCCCCTGCGATTCACGCTCGCGGCTACCCCCTTGACGAGTACGACTGACATGGCGAGCGTATTAAATATGAATAAGCGGCACCGCCGTGCGACCAAACGATTCTCATGGCTCGACTGTGTTCCGTCGGACAAATTACGCGTTGCACTTGCGGCCACGAGGGGTGGCGACCCAAATCGATGGTGAAATTAGGAGATGGGAAATAACGAAGATATTAGAAACAGGCTTCTTCCCTAGTTTTGCCGATTCTTCGATTCCGTAAGAATCGCGAATCACGGGGGAGAAAGATCCGACACCCCTCGAAGAGGGGGTCGCGAACGGCCGGCGAATAAAAGTTGCGCGACTCCCAGGTCGCTTCCGCTTTCTTCCCTCGGCTTCCGCTACGTCCGCCAACGAACTCCGAGAGGAACCCGGTGCCTGGCCACGCTTAATTCCAGCTAATTAATAAACTTTTACCATCTCCGTGTTTGTAGCCACCCCCCTGCGCCCCTGGGAACCCCCTTGCAGGCAAGGTTCGAATTCATCTCCTAACCGGTTTCGTCTCAAAGGGTGGCTTTACTGTTCTCTACACTCGCGCCACTTTACACCCCCTTTCCTTTATCTCTGTCTCTCTCTCTCTCCTGCTTTCACCCGTTTCAGGACAGAAAGAGAGAGGAAGGGAGAGTTTAACGTGCTTCAAAGACAGTGTACAATCATCCGCCTTCCGCTAGACAAAGTTCAAAGACCGGATCTTCCGTCGTTTCGTCTTCCTCTCTCGCTTCTCGTCGTCTCTTTCCCGCTAGCAGTGGACGCTTCAGAGCCGGCTTTTTCCACCCCTCGAACGGAACGGTGTATCTCGCGGATTTTTCCGAGATTTTCAAGAAACTCTGTTTTCCGCATAAGCGAGGGGAGGCCTGTGACGAGCCCCGCCGAGTGGAAATTACCAGGCAGCCTGAAAATTGAAAGTTAATTGAAGCGTTTTAGAAGGGGCAGTAATAGTACACGATTAATTAAGTCCGAAATTAAATTCCGTCGAAAAGTAATTCCACGGCCTGGCGACACGCGTAATTAATCGCGTCATATTCTGTTCCGCGAGACTTGCACGATCGATTCGAACGGCGTTGGATTAGCGAAACGTTGATGTTCAATCGACAATTATTTCAACGCCGCGACAGTTTCCGTTACGGATGAAGCTAGCTAAGGGGAATTGAATGTATCGAGAGCTCGGAGACGGATCTGGATGTAGTTCGATTACAACGGGAGCACTCTTGAGCGCTAATGTTGACAGAAAAATATTTGCCGGTACACAGGATATCGTAGAAATAGCGATTCTCTTCGAGCAAATAGAAATAACTGCAGAATGAATTGAAGAAGGAATCTATATAGTTTGAACCGGAAGGGGAAAAAAAATCTCTCGCTATACTTTCGTCGCGATCGACCATAGAAAACCTGTCCAACTGAACCTTCTAAAATATCCAAGCATGCGGAACATGATTTAATTAATTACATCGCTAAACTTTTCCGTGGTATACATATATTTCTCTTTTGGACTGCAAGGCGAGACGTCGTCGCCTCGTAGCTTCGTATCGAGCGTAATTAACGAGCAGGCTGTATCATCCGGCCCCGTAAAACCTTTATTGGGACATAATTTCGGCGTGCACACAAAGGCGACAGTTATTGGAGGGCGGCTCGGCTCGTGCAAGCAGCGTTTCGACCGAGGATCTTGAAGATTCTCGTGATCTCCCCCCGATCCCTCCTTTCCATCGCGCTCTATTGCCGAGCAAACATCGCCGGTCGTCGCTGCGTCGCTAATAAACCCCGACTCTCGGAGACGTGATTTACACGCCGACACGTTCGCTACGAATAACGCGCCTTTATGACTTTGCGCCCTCCGCCCCCTTCTGATACCGACAGTCCCGAAGAATTATGCAAAATTTCCGCATTAATAATAACATTCGCGTGAAATGCAATCAACTGTATTTCCACGAAATACTGTAGGTACGCCGCGTACATATTTATATTAATAGACAAATAAAAGAAGACCCGTCATTAGGCGGATCAATCGCAAAGAACGAAAACTCCCGTCCACCGAAAATATCCTCGTGTTTGCGCTTGTCAAACGAGGAAGAATTGGGGCCAGTGTATCGATGTATCCTGGAGTATTCATGGGGAGAGTCGAGAGATGTCCATCGCGGGCCGAGCGCGCACGCGAATAAACAGCCCCAGCCTCTAATTAACAGGCGGGGACGTGTTTGCGCGTTTTCGAAGAAAACTCGATGCGAACGATGTATGACAGAACGTGAGGCGAGGCGTAATTACGGGTCAGTCCGGCACGCGGCCGCGCGTTCCGATAAAAACTGTGCCCACCTGTTTGACCCTCTCGATCCCGGGCTTCCGCCACGTGACCGGAAACGCCGCGATGGGCATCGAGAACGTCCAGGCACGTGTACACCCAACCGCTGCTGTCCCGGAATAATTAATAAACGTGCCAGAAACGGTCGAGACGTTTCCCCGAATAAACGAAGCGTCGTGAGTGTCGTTTCTTTCTTGAAACCGAAAAAAAAGACAAAATTCAATGTCCATTGTAAATACAATTTATTACCAACGAACCAGATCGTTCGAGGGACACTCGGGCGTGAGCTGACGGACAATCGAGCAAGATTGTTTGAACGAGAAAGAAAAAAAAGAACGCCGAACGAAAAGTGAAGCGGCACTCCACCGGTGGCGTTGAAAAATCGGCGCACAGGGTAACGACTGTCTCTTTCGCGCTCTTTCCGCCGCATACATCTGACGGAACAACTAGGTATATTTGCCAGGCATAAACGGAATGGCACGGAGCGCCATGGGGTTGCGGCCGGATATCTATGCTGCGCGACTACCCTGTAATAATAGACACTCGCTCAAATATTTCCCGGTTAAATATTTGATCCCGTTTTTATGCCATTTATTAAAAGCCACAAGTGAAACGTGCACGCATGCGCTTTCACCGATATCCGTTTCGCCGGCCGTCGCACCTTCCGCCGACTCCCCCCGGCGAAAACACGGATCCGTGGATCAAAGTAGAACGGACAAGGGTAAATTTGAATTGAACAAGAGCTGAGATTCTTTCAAGTTGAACAAATGGAGATGGGAATTACATGTTTTATTATAATTAGCAGTTTCGCAACGGGGATGCGGCTTGTTGATCGATTCTACGATCAACGCGCCACTCACCCCTCCCGCAGTGTAATGCATAGGCTCCTCGTTTTTTTTTCCCCTCCCTGAAGATTGCATTACTCTCCCATTACCCGCTGTTGACTCAATTTCGTTTCTACGTCTCTCCTGTCAATATTATTTCCCAGCCGCCGGACCAATAAAATTTCGCCTAACTTCCGCAAATCTACCTTTACGCGGCGCTCTTCAAATATATTAAGCGGCACGCCGATCGGCAGCTAGCAGCCCTTTAAGAACCGCAACAAACATCCCCCCCGCGAGCTAATAAATTACCATATATCGCGCAACTGCATCTTGTAATTAATTAAATGCAAAAAGGGGAGAACGAGAATCTACATTGATCAAGTTGAATTACTTTCCAAAATTACATAATTTTGTTTGCGAAATCGCGGCCAAACGGCAGAAGGTATCATTCGTTTCAGGCGCCCCGAATTAGCATCGATCGCCAAAGCGACAAAGCGAAAAAAAAAGAAGAAAGGAGTAAACTACTTCACAAAGCGTACAAACTCCACGCTGTCCAGCAAGTCGGACAAGCGTACACACGTAGAGACACCAGTCTGCGCTCGTCCCTCTGCGCTTTCTTTCAAAGCCTTTACTCGCCGCGAGTTGATTCGTCGATAAGCGACCGCGGCGTATTACCTAGATTACCGTCGACGCTGAACCGCCCCCCGCCCCCCTCTCGCGAGCATTAGAACGGTCAGAGTCGGTCAATATATCCGAGGGTGTACCCGCGGAGGGCGGTGTTCGCCAAGGGGTTGAAAGCCGGCTGGACGCGCGTAGGGTGGGGAACCGCGGTGGAAGCGAGACGGTGAACAAGAGGAGGCGTAGGAGGCGAAAGGTGGAGGAGATCGGCGACGAGGTTGGAGAAAGCGAGAAGGGTTGTACGATCGCGGGGGAGTGGCGCAAACATTTGCCTGCCGCCCGGTAAATTAAAAGCACACAGAGAGGAGAGAATAGAAACGGGCGGAGGGCGAGTAAGTGAATGAACGAGCGAGGGATCGTAGGTGGCCGTCGCTTTCTCCTCTGCGATCCACCACCCTGTCCCCCCTTTTTTTTTTGCATCGCTCCGGAGAACGACCGAATCTCGGCCGCGAACCGCTTTCGCCCCTGTGTACCCGGAATCCGCAACAAACTCTGAATCCGTTGGAAAAATTGTCCGATTAGGCCCCCGCCTCACTCGGCCGCTTTCGAGCGTTCGGAAAGTTTCAGCGGGGGTTGGGTGGGACAGTTCGATGAAAGCGGGAGGGAACGGTCGCAAAGTTGTGCTAATTAGGCGATCGCTTGCGCGGCATGAATAGGAATGACCGGGGAATCCTTGTGATATGGATGATGTGTCTCGCTTCTTAATTTTAGATGCGCTCGACCGACGAGTCGCGTTGCAATTACGCCCGCTCTCTGTACAGGTCAACATTGCAAAACAGCGGCTCGTGTTTGGCGAGGTGAAAAATTACAACGAAGGTGAACCGAGCTTTTCATTCGCGCCTGCCCTACGTAACAGATAGACGTGCTCGCATATTCAGCAGCTCGCGCAAATTAATCTGGAACATTGGCCGGTACTTCGCGGAGGAGAGAACGTTAGCCCCGTTAATATTGTAACCCGTGTTTCCAGCGCGGTAAAACATTTTTTCGGCAAACGTCCATTTTCGTAGCTGGAAAACTTGTGACCGGAACGCGGGGTTCGGCTTGTGATAATAGTTGAAGCGAATTAATTTCTTTTCTTCAACTTTTCGAACGCTCTCAATCTGCCCAGGGAATTGATTAATTTCCGTAAGCAAATCTCCGCTAATTAAGTTCTGATGGGTTTTCGAGCCGAAGTAAAAGGAGTAGGTATGTAAATGTAAGAAGGGACGTTTTAGGTACTTCCTTTTTCATTAACACTAGGTTTACGGATCTTTTTGTGTGCCTATTCGTGGGAATTCTTTAAAGAGCAGGTACATCGTGTACAAGTGTTTGAAATTATAAAGTGCTGAGGAGAAATGAACTAGGATGCGTGTAGATATTACTGCATCGATCAAAGTTAATATAAGCTGCTTAAAAATAATGCTTATGACATCTACAACTTTAAACATGAAATCTAAACCGCATCGAATTGACGCGTTCCGTAAACCTAGTGTTAACAATTTTTCTCCTGTTCTTCCCGTTTGTATTTTTCACCCCCTACCTGTACAGCTAACTTCATCTTTCCAAAAGTGTACGTTCGGTCGATGGGACACGCGTGAAAATCAAGTCCTCCGTTCCTATCACTTGTCATTGCCTCCTCGGTTCCTCTTTGCCTCTCAATCAGTCCCCTTTATGACTCATTTCCCTTCATCTCGTCCTCCTCTCTCTCTCTCTCTCTCTCTCTCTCTAGTCCGGCCATCGAACGTTCGCTTGGATACGCATGTCGTTTGCGGCGAAGGGATGGAACGGGGATGGTAGCGCGAGCCTCTCTCTGTGTTGACAGGTAAATATTTGTCGCGGCATGCACCACCATCGTCAACCACCGTCAACCGCCACTACCCCGCCGTCTCCGTGTTCTCGATGCTTGCACCCCTGACGACGACTTTCTCCGTCTTGTCATCGTTCCCGCGACGAGACAGCCGGTCCCAACGGTGTTCCGCGAGAACGGTCGCATCGGTGGAAGGAGACAGTGCAGTCGCATGGATAAGGGTTGTAGAACTTGATGGGAATTCGACGAAGAATTCTGTTTGGTCGAGGGAACGGTCGATGTCGTATCAATTGAATAATCGTTCGTGTCGTATTAATTGAAACAAGGCGAAGAGCGTTTGTGCCGTCTATTAATATACGAGCCGGGTGTTTAACAATGCTGTTGACGGCAGCGAAAGAGGGGTATCTTTAACAGGAAACTCCGAACTGTGCTCGGTCGATCGCAAACACCATCGAATATTCTGTGCTTACATAATAATTCGCTAACAATATCAGCGAACCGTTACACAAACGTTTCCCTTGGACCGCGATGATAGAAAGCAACGAGGAGGCCACTGTCCACGGTTGTCCGTGTGTTCAAGCGAGGCAACGTTGTACACCCCCGCCCGCTGTCGAACGTTATCACTTTAATCGTAAATCGTCGGTTAAAGCGTTAATTAAGGTTCTCCGGCCGGACACCGCAAGGATCGGTCAACAAGCACCGCGCCTGTGTCGGCCGGTGGAGCGCGAGAACGAAACGAACGACAATCGTGGATCGCGCGGGCAAAAAGGAATCGGGGGCGAGTGAAACGGAACGCGATCCGGAGTCTTTGTTGCGCTTTTACCTGGAAGCCGGGGCCCGCCGCCACTGTCTGCTCGTGTTTGTCCCGCGCAAACTTTGTTTTTACAAATAGAACCGCATGTTCCTCCGTTCACCCTTTGCCCATTCTCTTTCGACCACCCATCCACCCCCCTTGTCCGCCCATCGACTGCCCGCCGCTTTTTCGTCGCTCGGTCTCTTTCCTTTACTCGCTAGCCCTCTTCCTCTCGCGTTTGCCCCCGTTCGTTCTCTGTTCCACCCCCGCCGCCGCCGCCGCCCACCCCTGTCTTCGCGCCGCCCTTCGCCGGCACACCCTTGCGCATACACGCGACAGGTGGTAAAGTATAACAAAAAGGCAAGTTCATTCAAACGGTTTGCGTTGGATTCGCTTTGCACCTCGGAATTTCTTTGGGAAAGCCGCACACATACACACACATACACACGCGCGCACACGCCCTCTCAAATATTGGCCCGCGACTGACTTTTGTCACTAGCGGTTCCAATGGAATTCCTCTGGCGTCTGTTGCGGTCGTTTAAAGAGAGTGCTACTGTTTTGCGACCGATCGAGATTCTTCTGGCCGGAGAATTTCGCGGCCGGTTCGTTCGAAAGCGAAGGATCATTAATCGGCGCAATCTCGGTTTATACTGTAATCGTATTTTATAGCTTTCCACTTTCTTTCGTTTCGATTCGTTTCGTCTCTTTCCTTCTTGCGGAATTGTTCGCGAATCGCATCGGCCGCGCTCGCGCACACGTTACTCAATATTTATGAGCAAGGTACGCGCGTTTCCGCGTGCAACTTGTTCAACGAGCGCCAATCGTCGGCGGCGTTCGCTTAAAGTCGCTCGTCGAATATTCATACGCGGACAGCCGGCGGGATTGCAGCCCCGAACGATGCCTGAAATGCGAATGAAGGATTCCGAACGGTTGCAAGACGAACCGTTCGCGTTTCTCAGTACGATTTCTCCGTACACTTCTCTCTTTCGTTTTCCCTTTTTAATTCGCTGCCATTCGAAACGGAGAGGACTGTGAATTCGGCCGGGCGACGAGAGTTCCTGCGCCGCGCGAAGGAGAGGTAGGAGATGTATACTAATTGAAGGGCCGGTTAGAAGCAAGACAGTAGCGAGTCTCTTGATTAACACCTCCGCATCGGACCACACACAGCCTCGGCTGGAAGCATCTCCGGTGCTATTTTAATTCATCGACGCGACGTCGGATCCGCCTGGTAGACAGAGAGCCGTGGGCATTCTCCGTATAACAATTGCACGGCCTTCTTTCAACCGGTTCGTTGTTCCTCATTACTCGTTGCTCCGATTGTCCGTGCGTTTAAAGAATCCTTTAATCGTCGTTACTTTATAACCGCCGATTGGCCAGCTCGCGATTGTCCGCCGGAGGAGATTAGCAACTATTTACTAAAGAATCAATGGACAGAAGCGAGAAACGCTTGGCGAGAACATCGACGGCGGAGGGAAGATAGCAAAGGGGCAGGGGGGGAAGGATGCGACTGCTTTCGGAAGTTCATGAAAGTTCGTTTACACAACTCTTTCCCCGTGCCGCGATGCATTATACTCTCGAGACGGGCTGACCTGAAAATCTTCGGCCTCTGCCGCTACTTCAACGAAGGAACAGCATCGCGACCCGTCATTCCGCTGCGCTTTCTACGGATTCGTCTGATATACTATGTGTCCCGGAAGTATAAGAGTAGCGCTACCAGTGATGGGTAAATGTATTAGTCCATCTTTATATCTTGCGACGCCGGACAATCGAAGAGACTTGGTTGTCAAAATAATTCACTTTATTTCACGTAGGGAGGGTACAGCTGACTGTTCCAGGTCTTTGCTCTTAAGTGTATAATGTCTCTGGTCTCTGATTTCACTCCTCCGATTCTTCGGATTCTCTCGATGATTCTCCCACTGTCGTCGCTGGATCCGCTTATACACTCCTTGCCGATGACGTCTTGTTTTTTCGGCAGCCCTTATCGCCTGGTCTTGCTCAATTATCTCCATCGCGACGGTTCCTTGTCTCGTCTTTCGAATTGTCTCCTCTTCGTATCATTTCCATTCGAGATTCTTCCTACCTGTCCCGTCGCAATCTGCATTCCGTTTCTTTCGGTTCCACGACAGATCCTGTCGATTCTCTCTAACGAATGAATTGCGGTGAATCGTTTTTAAAGGCGCGTCGACCAAATATCGGATCGCCGTCGTTTCGGGAAGGGAACGGATTCGCAACAGGGCTCGCCGGGCGTGTCGAAGGATCTCTGTTGGAAGAAGCTGGCTCTCGTGCCTGGTGCCGTATTCTACCCGGTATGCCGTCCAGAAGCGGCTACTACTCGGCCCCGATGGAGCACTCGGTCCGCGCGCGCGCGACTCCTGAGGGTACTCGAGGCCGCGTCGAGAGAGATCTCTCTACATGGGTGGTCCATTCTCCTTACGCATGCATTATATAAGTTCAGTAAAGTTCACGCTGAAGGAGAGACACGGGAGCCGTGCGTCCGGCGACCGTCCGCTGGAATTCGATAATTATATCCTAAACCGTTGTTCCCTCGTGGATCCCTCCTAGAGAAGAAGAAGAAGCCCGGCTCGGAGAGGCCTGGAGCGAAGCAAGTGTTTTCTCACTGATGATTTTTAGAACGGTGCATGTTCGGATGAATAAATCGGAATATGATATTCTTAATGTGTTTAACAGGAAAAGGAGGAGCGTAATTCCGACATGCAAATGGAGCGAAGCGTAGGGGTTGCATGGGATACGATTCAAGGGTGTGGAGAAGAGCAGCGTGAGTCGATTCATCATATCCTTGGACTTCGTGATGTAACTTTACGCGATATGGAATACAGAGAGGGCAGAGAAACGTGGCCTGCATTCCGCAGATAAGAACGGGACCCCGTATTCGCCGGTTAGACATCGCCTTCATCCCCTTCGCTATACGAATCGCTACGTCGTTTCCAACAATTGGCCAGAACTTGATTAAGTTCGAATGGACAGTGCATCCTGCGTCTAATCGTAATCAAGAGCAAAACGGAACTTATTGTTAGTAAAATATATTAAGCGTTATCTACGTACATTATATTAGCTGATATCAAATTAAATTGTATACATAATTTTAAGCTATAAAGTATATTGCAATTCGATTCATCCTAATAACTTACAACTATGTATTAGTTCATAAAATATTTCTGTATCTTACATACTTAAATTCAAGTTATTGTTTCAACATTGTAATTTTAATTATTATTTAATTACCGTAAGGCGTATAGAGAATGCGGTTGTAGGAATAGTTTATAAGTAACAGCGATTAAGTTCAAATGTTATCACTGCTTGTAACTTGTACATTATCATAATTTTTCAATAAATCTTCAGTAAAGAAAATTCAACTGAATTAACTTCTTTAACGTCCACTCCTTTGAAAAAAAGCCTACTCCGCTTCCTTACACAAGAAGTATCGTGAAGGAACTTTAAATGCACAGTTCCGAAGCGAGAAACTTGTAAACACAGTCCTGTTCACGAATAATTGAAGAACCCGCGACAGAATTTCGTCGAATTCCATGAATCAGTGAAATAGAATATTTGACGATTCTCGAAATCGAAACGAGAGATCTTGCAAAAGTAGCTCCTGAAAACGTTTTGGTTGTGACGTCATCAGTCATGAACTCCGGAATACCTCCTCGCATATCATGTTCTCCTAATACAAATTGGCGATTTCGAGCACTTGGGATTCTGTAACAGCAAGTTCTGGGAAATTCTTGGAAATGACGTCACGTTCCAGGAATCGGTGAAACGAAAGACCTCCTCGCGTATCATGTTCTCCTAATACAAATTGGCGATTTTCAGCCAAGGGACTGTCCGAAATTCACGATTTTGTATCAGGAGAACATGATGCGCGAGGAGGTCTTTCATTTCACCGATTCCTGGAATGCGACGTCATTTCCAAGAATTTCTCAGAGCCCGCTTTTACGGAGTTCCCTTTGCTCGAAATTGCCAATTTGTATTAGGAGAACATGATATGCGAGGAGGTCTTTCGTTTCACCGATTACTGGAATGCGACGTCGTTTCCAAAAATTTCTCAGAGCCTGCTTTTACGGAGTTTCCCTTTGCTCGAAATCGCCAATTTGTGCCAGAAGAATATCATACGCGAGGAGATCTTTCATTTCGCCAATTCCTGGAATTGTGACGTCATTTCCAAGAATTTCGTTGAACTTGTTTATACGGAATCCCCCCTTGCTCAGGATTTCAATTTCGACTTACATTAAGTTATATTTGATTAGGACATTCTTTTGCAGGCTTTTCGCTTTCGAATTTTGCAGTTAAAGTTCCACCACGTTGTCTCTTGCTCAAGGAATTGGAGTAGGGTGTCCGAGGAGTAGACAGGTGTTAAAAGATCATGCGTCAAATTTCTTTTACTGAAGATTTATTTAATAACTTCGATATGTACAAATTACACAAGTAGTGATATAACTTTAACGCTATTAATTATAAATTATGATTATAAATTAATTTACGATTAAAACTATAGCATGTACAAATTACAATACGAGATCTAGATAATTCGACAATTTACATAATAATTTACATTTTGATAATAAAGTAAACTTGAATAAGTTAGAATAATTTCTAAATTTATACTTCCAAAATTATAATTATCGAAGCTGTCTCTATGAACCGACTTAGAATACGCTTTATACTATAACGCTACACAAATTTTATAAGTATAATACGTATGTAAACTTTACAAGAGATATCTATAAAATTTAAATAAAAATCAGATTGCTTCTTCCGCGCTGTGGTGGTCGTATATTAATTCCCTGTTGCTTAGATGCTGATATCGAGCAGCCTGTAAGGAACCTGTAACAGAAACCAAATAATTTGAAGAATCTCCGCTATATTGCAATTGTTAATTGATCGAGTTTTAATGAATTCAAACGAATAAATGCGTCGCAGGGGTAGGGAAATACATAGCATAGTATTACATGCTTAACAGCTATTGCACGCCAGGGACGCATACGCATACATCATTAAGCATTAGCTGAAGTCGTGTACGTGGCGCCATCTCGTATTCGGCGTCGGTACAATGTCGCTGCGCAACAGAGATAACAGCGCCGTAGAAGTACAGCGGCCTGGTCTGTGAAACATATTCCATAACATGTACCTAGTGCCATCTTGCTTTTAGAGTGGACCGAAATTGCAACGTCAGTGATCAGGAAGTGACGTCCCCACAGCGCACTGTCCACGTAGCGCCCAAACTCCTGACGAGCGTAGTTTTTCGTACGTCAAACAACACTTTGTGAAGTGTTCTCGAGTCGTGCGGAACGTAAGTATCGCGGTTTTATCACATCTGTTTTTCATATTTCTTTAACAATATTAAGAGAAATAGTGACGATAAATTAATCAACGTCCCTTATAACCTACATTCGTGTCATTAACGATGAAATTGGTTAACACACAACCCACCTAAATCCAGTAAAATATAACACAACTTTCGTGGTGTTCTATAACTCAAAAAGACATATGCGTTTTCGCGCACTGCTCGGACGTTTTAAATCGATTCTATTTGCCAAGTCTAATTATAAGAGGGTGTCGACGTAAATTTTCCATGGATCAATTTGATTTTCAGTACCAAAAAGCAGCACAATAATAATGGATCAAGTAAAGAAACTCACAGAACCCGGACGTCAATTCGCAAAGGACAGTATTCGTCTGATTAAACGATGCACAAAGCCTGATCGAAAGGGTAAGCCGTCGCGATTTAATTCATTTCTAATTGTATGATATAAATGTAACTCACCTGGTCTGTCTGTAGAATTTCAGAAAATTGCCATCGCCACAGCGATTGGTTTCTGTATAATGGGCTTCATAGGATTCTTTGTTAAACTAATCCATATTCCAATTAATAACATCATTGTGTAAGTAGATACAAGCATTATACGTTTGTAATTATCGATTAGAGTTATTGATCATAATGTATAATCAATGCCTTTCTTTTCATATTGTTTTCCAGGGGTTCGTAAGCTAGTGCTGCATAGGTACAATTAATTAAGGTTTAACAAGATTATTCCCCCACCTTCTCTCCACTTCCCATCCCCCGATGCATCTTTATTTATACGATAAAAATGATTGTTTCGAATAACTGATTGTGATTGAGAGCTGAGAACGTGCGTGTATTATATTAAGATCGAATTTTATAATAAAATGCCTGTATAAGCTATTCTGGTTGTTATTTCTTTAATCGCCGCAATGTTCGTATTAACATTCATTTTGTTGATTCATTGAATTGGAAACAGACAGGGCGTTAGTATCAAAGGCACTTTTATTTAAAGAATAAAATTCTCCCTTAGGGTTACAACGATAAAATTTTGCCAGCCATTTCTCGAATTTCATATTCGATGCATTTTCCTTCTAAGGAAAAAACAGCTGTCGCATGGAAAACCATGGCCAGGTACTCAGTAATAGAAGATAATAGTACGATTGTTACAACGAATAGAATCTTACATATTCTTCACTATTTTGTTATTCCGCGCTTATCTTCTAGAAAGACTGTCCTTCTTTTTTTAAATACACTTCGCTATAAGAAACCGACGAACTTATAAGCCAGATACCGTAAGCGGATAGTACCTGGTAGTTTTAATAATGGCAGTACATAGAGGATAGCAAACGTAATTATATGAAAATATCTTCTATCTTCTTTCTTAAACTATCAATTTTTATCCGCGAGTTTATCATCGTTCGATTTTCTCGTTTAAAACAAATGCAACGATCCCGAACAGTCTGCATGATATCGTGCGTGAGAACAATTCAACTATTGTACAAAATTTCTACTCGCATTTTCCCTTTTTTTTTTAAATATGTCGACAACATTTAATAATTCACCCTTTACGAATAATTCTACTCTGACTCTATCAGCAATAGAAAAAGACTCTCGTATATAAATATAAACTCTGTTTCGGTATGTCTGATATACTATTACTTTCAGAAAATTCTGCATTAGTAAATATAGACATCGATAATATACGCGTAACATGTGTATTAAACTATTAAATACTCTTCTTCGGGCAACTTAATAAAATTTATATAAAAAGCAAATATATATTATATATACATATATATATAGCACCACACGTGTGTGACTAATTTATAACGTGACCGTCCTGCGCGTTTTTAATTAAAAAAAAAAAAAAACATTTTCAACGCTCGTCGACGCTTCTACCTCTTTTCAATCTCGTGAGAGAGAGAAAGAGATTAAAACAAAGGGAAGACTGTCTCGCTTCCGCTTTTCACGAAGCGCAAGGAAAAATCTTCCTTAAATTCAATCGGAGCAGCGCGGCGCGGTAACATTCCGAGCAAATGAACAAAAAAAAAAAAGCATCTTATTAGTCCTCGTGGACACGAGCAAGCGTTTCAACGTTTAATTACACAGCGCTCGGCTATCAATTAAAAACTAGCTTCCGTAAATTGTAAAAACGCGTAAGCGTAGCCCCCTTAGCGCGTTCGCCAGCTTTTCCCTATCGTTGCTCATTTCTCCCCTTTTTTTGCCGATAATTTTGTATAAAGGTAAAGCAAAACGTTCTCCAATCGATCTTCCCGATGGTTCTTTGGCATTCCTCTGTTTAAACAATTTAAATGATCCTCGGTCAGAAGTTGCGACGTAAAAAAAAGACAATCGGTGGTGTTCTTTTCGCGCGAAAGCACCAAGGGGGCGGAGGGTAACTACCCACGGAATTGAGGTATGTCGTTCGGCCGTTTGTCATTAATCGTCATGTAATCGAGAGTGTACGTTTGATTAATTGATAACGCGCGTTTACGTAATTGACGTATCCGCGGTGTCTCTCGGCGCGAGTGTAGACACGATGATACACGTAATCTGTATAAAATATTCGCGTTTCGATATATAATAATATTAAATATGTATCCTCGATATTACTCGTATAATTATAAGTATCCTCTGAACGCGCCTCGTTGGATCGCGTTCTATAATGCACACGAGATTAGTCGCGAACGGTATTAGAATAAGACTAATTATATATTCAGTTACGAAATATACTCTGTTTCGTTTTCTCACTGGTTAAATCGAGACGAGGCGGTCGTCTGAAAGAAAAGAAAAAGAAATGGTAACGGCACCTGACCGTCGAATACTCGATTCTCGCTTAAAGCAACGCGAGCCACCTTTGCGACACCTGAAGCTGATTGTTTAAAAGAAAAATTTAGTTAAAAGTTAATTAAATACTACGAGAATCCAATTTTTCTCTTTCCAACAACCGATTTAATACGAATTACTCGAACACCGCAAAGGTGGTACGTCGTCGTCTCTACCCTTATAACTTATCACCGATCGAGAATAATTCTATCTTAGAATGTCACAGTACTTATGCTCAAGGAATCCGAAGGAGGGTTACTTTCAAGGAATGTCTTTAAGCGTTCCGCAATCGAACGCTGTTCGAGTATAAAGGGATGTGTTAAAAAAAAGAGAGAGAGAGAGAGAGAGAACAAGAACGAAGGGAGTATACTTACAGGGATGAAACGGGGGAAACTAGAGCGCGCTATTAAAATAATATAATCATTAGACTGCGGACTTTTACGTATTTGTAGGAAATTTAAAGGCGCGAAATCGCGCACTACGCGTTTAAATAGGAACAAATATACAAAGTGTCCAAATTACAGCGCTTTCTATAATTCCTCGTAGGTGAAACGAGTTCCTACGTTCTGCTCTTCTTTCACCATATTATCAAAGATACGAATTTTACGTGATAACCCGCAGTCTAATAATCATCTTACGATCTATACAATCCCGCGACTAAACGGAAAAGGGGGGAAGGAGGCCCAGGAGATTCAGTTTACCGAAAGCGTTAAGGAATAAAGATCGTCTTCCGAACGGGGGTGTTGCTCCCACTTTCGTCTAACTTCTTGGAATGCATGACAACCGTTCCCGCGCCATCAAACCCACTGTCTGCCCACCCTTCGATCTCCGACTTTTCCGAAACGGTGAAACACCGGACATCTCCGCAGAAGAGGCCGCTCCCCCGTGAAGGGACAGAAGAGAATGTCGCGACAGGCGGGCGTCGCTCGCAAAAACGGACGAACATCTTGAACTAAACCGTGCAACCGGCGTCCGACGTCGGCACGAACGCGCTCTCTTGCCGGTAAAAATCGTTCTCGTACTCCTCCACCTTCACCGGATACTCCGTCACGCAGTTCTGCGGCTGATTCAGTGCCGGCGGCGGTTGGGCGAAGTTCTCCTGGTAGCTGGGCAGCTGCAACGGCTCGGCGAACTGCTGATACGTATTGTCCGCGCCGCCCTGCTTCAGACAGGTCGGCCCGTGGAGGCTGAGCATGTCCACCAGCCTGCGCCTCTGCGTCTCCAGCTCCTGTATCTGCGACTTCAGATCGTGGTTCTGCGTCTCCAGGATCTCGGACTCCTGCACCAGGGTCACCGTCTTCTCGCGCTTCTTCAAACGGCACTTGGTCGCGGCTATTTTATTCCTCTCGCGCCTCCGACGGCGCCTCTCCTCGTCCTCCGGTGTCAGCTGCAACAATCGTCGCCCAAGTCTTAAAATTTGCCCTTTAATGTTCAAACGAGTGGAATCGGTGTTTGTTGGAGGCGAGCGCACGGTTCGTTGGGAATAGATTTCTCTTTCTCCGATAGGGGTGGTAATTGATCGGCAGCCTTGGGAGAGGGATGGACGGGTGGTTTTCGAGAGAATCGGGGGGGTATCCATGGAGAACGGCGACTTACAAAAGCGCGGACCGACATCACGACTGCTTTATCGTTTTATACGAGAACGGTATTGTGAGGATTTCTTACTCCACCGCGGTTGTTGTTGTTACTGGCCTCCTCCTCCTCCTCGTCGTCCGCGCTCCCGTCCTCCCTTTTCGTCTTCTTCTTGGTATCAACCCCGGCCCCGTTCGCTCGCCTCTTCGTTTGCAACGTCAACTTCAGTCCTGCAACATTCGTCGATCGATCGATGGGAATAATTCGCGAGGACGACGGTGACAAAATAAAACACAGGCTACAGAGTATCGCACACTAAAGTATCCACTATGTACACCTCGCAGGGGGGGTATAGGAGGGCAATCGAAAAACGTTCTCGGCCCCAGGGAAAGAAATCAATCGATTGGGACCTTAATAAATTGATAAGAAAATAATTGAAAGGCAAACAACACCCTTCTCCTCCTCTTCCAAAGTGGATACCGTTCCGAATATGGAAATGAGAATCGATGGGCGCCCGAGCAACCTTGTCGAAACCGCGGGGCGGAGGGCGGCGGGGGGAGGATATCGGAGAGGCACAAAAGAAGATTACGAGAAATCCATGTAGGAACACCCCGCGGGCAGAAGATATTCATCAAGGCCACCACCACACCACCGGATGGGTACCTTCTTTAATGAGTTGGCTACAGGTGTGCTGAACACTCGGCGGGCTCGGCTCACCGCTGCTAGTCGAATCCGTACGGTCCCTGCTCCTCTCGTTCGTGTAACCCTCGAAGGGATTGGTCATGGCGATCAGGGAGTTTACGATTTCCGGTGTCCTTGGCGTGACCTCGGCCGCCGCGACACCCAGAAGACCCGCGGCAGCCATCGGACTAGGATTCACGTTCACATTCAGGTTGTACATGGTCGTTTCTTTTTCTTTTTAGATTACCATTTAACCTGGAACAGAGAGCGGAGAGATTAGAGGGACACGCGGGGGGATGGTGTACGGTCACGGGATTCGGAATTAAGCTTATGGTGCCGGAGCAGGTGGGAATTAATTAAAAGTCCAAGTATCCCGAACGTGCGATACACTGGAGCCAATGGAAACGAAGAAAAGGGTTACGATATTTGGGATTCCATCTCCGGAGAGAATGAAATGTAAACTTTTATCTACGGGGAATTTCGAATGGCTACTGATAATACAACATCCTTCTCGCCTGCGGTTTTCTGAGCGCGTGGCTAATTAGAATGCTGTACACCGAATTAACGAAGTAGCCACTAACTTTGTGCAGTCTCTTCGGTCCGACGTATGACAATTTTATTGATACAGCCTTGGCGCGATAGGACACGGCTAGATCGAGACCGAGTCAACGCGTGGGAACAAAGAGGAATTCACGGGCTGAATAATCGTGAAACGGCTGATAGCGGGACCGGAAACGGCAGATCCTTATCGATCAGTCGGAGCGTGACCGACTCTCGATGGTCTGCTTATCAAGGAACTACACTGATCGTGAACGCGGGAGAGCTAATGACCAAATGCAAGAGCGACTGTGCGAATGAAGAATTAAATTGCTGCTAAAATTAAAAAAGAAAAAACCCTTCGCGCGTGTATACGACTAAAACAATAAGAGACTGTCGATCATTCGAAGTCTCCGTGTTCCCCCACGACGGCCTCGGGCAGAGACTCCCAAAGCTTCCGGTAGCCTTTTCCGAAGGCAGATGAACGGCGCTTATGTAACGTCGCGAAAATCCATTTGGCGTTGAGAGAACGACGGAGGAATCGCGGGAACGGCAATCCGGGAGGGGAAACGTTAAAAGCTTGTCAAGTCCTCGTCAAAAATACATCTCGACGTCTAAAACGTCGCTGTCCTCTAAAAAGAAAACGGTGCGCGGAGCGTCCTCCAGCTAGGTTTGTTTTCGTGCGCCGAATTCTTTCGGACTCGCCTCCGCTTGCCCAACCTCCTCCCCCTACCCTCCGCCGAACTTCCGTGGGCCTCTCTTTTTGTGAGAGCGCCTCCAGTATTCGATGTACAATACGGGAGTAGTGTATATGCGTGAGATGGAACCCGGAGAGGGAACCGTCGTTTCGTAAGAAGCTTTATCGTTCCGTATTCGGAGCCCAAAATGCCCTTGCAACTCCTCCTTCGCAGCCTTCTACGGTTCCTTTCCCTCCTTCTCCCTTCCGCCGCTGCCTTCGTGCAGAGATGGTCCCCCGTGGTCCGCGAGAACCGTCGAACGAAAAGATGGACGAGAAAGGACCGAGAGATACCTACCGCTCCGCTCTTTGGACCCCCGAGCATTCTATGGGGACCGAACGACACCCACTGACCTATATGCCAAGCGGGAGGATGAGGAGAAGTCGGGGGAAAAAGCTGCTGCCCCCAGGGGGATGGTGATAAGGGATGAGATGATCGGAATGCGAGTTGCTTTGTTTCTCGGGTGAAGAGCGGCAGAGTTGAATTCCATTCTTTTCTTTCAATTGTGAATATCTCCACTTGCCATTTTCTCCTGGCGTGTTTACTCGCGCCGATTAAACGGAAAGATGATAGAGCGGACAGCGAGGAATCCAGCGAATCGAGGCCACGGAGCGGAAAGAGGAAGAACGCTCGGATTTTCAGATTGAGCTCCAACGAAAATAGCCTGGCTGAACAAAAGCTTTACACGCTTTCCCCATTGCACCCCCAATAGTAGATTAATCGATCGCTGTTTGCGTAAAAAAAAAACAGTTCCACCGTGGCAAAACCAGAATCTTCCTTACGATAAAAAGAAGCAGTTGCTCTATGGTAAAGCGTTCAATTTCGTTCTTCAGAGTCTTTATAAAGAAACAAGCCTTGAAAATGATGCGACCGGGTGCAATAAACCGATCGAGAACACGTAATCCGCGAGCCGATGCAACCGGATTGAAATAATAATCGGTAAATCGAGTTTGTTTGAACGGGAGCAGGTGTCCGATCGAGTCCGTCGTCGCTGCACGCTGTTAAAACGTATAAATAGAAACCGTTTTGATTTTGATGTATGCTACCGAACGCCTCGGGTCTTCGGGGCTCGTCTCTCGTTGCCGGAAGGTTCTAGAAACGCGATTTTAATGAATACTCTTTCGCGCCGAATAGGACAAGTTACAGAAGGATAAATTCATCCCGATCGCCAACGTCGAACGACAACTAGAATCGAAGGCGAAACAACGCTTGGGAATTTACGAGCGTCTTTATTCCGCGTCAAGGTGCGCGGTCTATTCGTAGAGCGGTGGCCTAATAATAAGCTCACTTCCGATTCGCAGGACGGCACACGAGTATCGTGTATTTGTCGCGTGTGTTCGCCACGGCTAAGTAAAAAAAAAAAAAGAAAAACTCCTTTTCCGCGTGTATGTACAGGGTGTAAAGAGGATACTTGTAAAGACCCTCTCGCACAGCGTGCTCCTGCACCTTCTGATCGGTGGACGTTCGTCCACCCTGTACGTTCTCCGAATGCCGGAAACCTTATCGAGTTTATCCGAATCTCGTCTCGCGTGGAAGTCGGCCATACAAACAGAGGCACTATTGTTCAATTCTGGACCGGGCTTGCGTTCATGTTCAAGGTGGCACGGTGTGCAAGAGTTGGGGGGCGGCTTGAACATTTTCGGCCTGGAAATCGGCGCGTCGTCGAACGTGTTTATGGCGATCAGGAGAGAGAAAGACGGCGGTTCGTGGAACTGTCGTTTAAGTTTGGAAACAAAAAAGCGAGCCAGGGGTAAAAGAGATTGACTGTGGTACGCATGAATTACGGGAGCTTCGAGGGATGGTCGTTGAGGTGAACATTTTACGGGGAAAGTGGTGCGCTCGAGTGGCGAACGATTAAACGGACCTCCGAACGGGGCGGGCATCTTACGAAAATATTCTCCGTGTTGAAGTGAAATATCGGACGAAGCAAAATGCAACGTTATGTAATTGCTCGTGCGGCATACCTCCTCCTGCACGGTGTCACGATAATACGAGAAAGAAGTTTCACGGTGTGGTGACCTGACGAAAGTTTCACACGCGCAAGGAGGATGAACGTCGGTGGGCATACATTTATATTGCATACACGCGCGGGATAGGAGGGCAGAGGAGAGGATCCGTGGCTAACGAAACGGAGCGAGGAGAGGGTTTTGCGCAACCGGTGCCCATCTGGCCAGAAAGCTTTTATCGTGCTTTTTCGGTACGGTCGTCGACACAAGCGTGGGCGGCCTAATTCCTACGGCTGTCGTTTACTGCAACGTACGGGTCCGATCGCCGATAGAGAAAACACAGAGACGCGACCACTCCCTTCGCCGAACCGCGACCTGTCGATCGAAAACCCATGAAACTCCTACGAAACACGCGACCAGTCCACCCTCCGTGGACTTTACGAGCCTGGCGGCTCCTCGGAAACGTTAAACCTTCGCGAGAAAAACGGATCGAGGTTGAACTGATCAAAATTATAGGCGAAAAGCTCGTGCAAAGAATCGGAATCGTTCGACCGTCGATTCCCGGCAATGCTCCTTCCGGATAAACTTTTATCGGATAAACTTTATAGGATTTACGAGCCTACGTAAACATCCACGGGCAACTTTTCGGTGCCTCTCGTTCGAGACAGATGAGAATAGCGAAACGCGTGGCAAGGCTGTCGTGAAAGAAAAATACGAGAAGGGAAGCGACGATGAAGCGCGAACCTGTTGGTAGAACAATTACTACCGGTTGGCCCGGCGGCGAGGTTTCAACTAGAGACGGAGGTGAGAGGTCGTCGTCGCCAGCGAAGGAAAAAGGAGTTCGAAAAGTCAATGCCTCGGAGCGGTCGCGTTTGCTGCTCCTCGAACCGTTCCCGGCGCGCTTGCTTTCTAAAGATATGAATTTCATAGAGGGACCTTCGGTTGTCGAGAGGACCCTTCCAGGGCCTTGGTATATCGACTTTCCTCGAATTCGAAGGCGAAATTGGGTGTTGCTACGGTGTTAAGGTTACTGTGATTACCATATTGGCATTGCTAACCTCGTGTACCCACTTTTTTACCTTTCTTAAGCAAAGATAAATTAAAATGTCGCAAGCTCTTCAAAAGATCGAATATTACATAAGTTTCAATTAAACGGGGATTAATGGCGAGTACGCCTCATCTTACAACGCGGCTGGATCGTCGCGCAATTAAGTCGGTAATTAAACGGAACAGAATGGAGTGTGGGTGATCAAGATTGAATGGAGCTGAGTTCGAAAGAAGCACGAAATTAGCTTTACACACAGATCCTGGCTGGAAGAAGGGATAGAGAGAGAGAGAGAGAAACACAGCACGAGGGGGATCGGGGACATTACTGGGCTATCTATCCCAATTATACCACTTTAATTACGGCAAATTACTTTACCGGTGCGGCGAAGCATGACCGGCAGGCGAGTTTAGCAGCAAACGAGCCACGTTTTGCTTCTACAAAGTGTTAATCGATCTCCTTCCAGCAGAAAAGGAAAGAAGACTTCAAACAAAATCGCTTGTGCAAAGACTTGCAAATAGCAAATGCTTGGGGCGTTTGAATTTTAAAGGAGCAAGAAACATTTCGTACCAGTGTTCGAGCGTAGAACTAATCTCTTTTGGAGATATGCAAATACCGGAGAATCGAGGCGTTTAGTGCATGCTAAATATGTATGCTAATTGTTCGACAAATTAAATGGTGGGTTTGGAGTTGCTTTAATTACGGTTCGGATAAGGATCAGATTAGGCTTCGAGCGAGAAAGTGAGAGGGGAAGTTCAAGTTTCTTGCTATGACATTCGTTGCATGGTGATTTAATCTTTTAAGCAGGGTAAGTATTCTAAATCACTTTATCCATCACGATAACACGCTCTCTTTTCTTTTTTATTAACGATAAGAGCAAGAATATGTATTTTGTTGAGAAAACAAGCTTGTAAATTAAACCCAATTAATATCTCCGAGATTAAAAAGAGCTCAAACTAATAATCATGCATCTGGCTAAATATAAAAAACAAACATTCTCAACTGCAAAAAGAGAATCTCCAAATTCTCTTAAAAAACGAAGTTTCGCAATATATGCAAGACTAAATCGAAATTCCAGCCGGTCCACGGAATTCGAACGGGTCGATTGCTGAAAACACCGAGGCACGGGTCCTAGAGTTTCCTACGCACGCTCTTCCTGGCGCACTATGTTTGGCGTTCGTAACGAAATTTATGCTTCCTGTCCGCCCGTAATGCGACCGCACGATAGTTTGTTGGTCGTATAATTTACATACACGCCGCCCGTTTCGGTGCGCCTCGCCTATGGCCATAATCGCGAGGGGGGAAGCAAGGAGGAAACCACCGAAATGAATCGGGAAAGTAATGTATTAAAAATTCATATGCGCACCGGTTTCTTGAAAAAAAAAAGCAAAAATGAATTGCTCCGAGTTTACACGAACCTTTTCCGTCCCTTTCCGAACCTTACGCGGTGTCCAATTCTTTCGTAGAGAGAAACGTTCAGAAAGGATCAATATTAATGAAGATTGACGCTGCCCGAGCCCGCATGCTGGTTCTCTCTTTTCAGAGAACACCATAGGGGCGCGAATTCGTGTCTCGAGAACGGGTGAACCTCCGGTCATTAAATTCTGAGAAGCAGCACTTTTCGAACGAGCTCCTCGCTGTAGCGGAGAGCGCGATAATTACACTTTTATTAAAACGCAGGAACAAATAAGATTCCCCGAACTCTCTGCGACGCTCTCCATTTAGTTTTCGCTCCAACAATGAGTTCCGCTTATAGAATTTCATCTGTTAACGTAAGAGGAGAATCCCCCGTTCGCTCTTGTGAATGGCAGAAAGATTCTTCTTCTCCGTGGGATTTTCCCCTGTGTGTGTATGTATGTATGTATGTATCACCGTGGACAAGCAAGCTTGTTTCGTAATAATTGTGCGCGTAGAAAGAACTCAGGTGTACAACAAAGCTACGGTATTTTCTGGTGGAAGAATATACTATTACCGTGTCTTCCTTTGTCGCTCGCTGGAATTTCGTACACCATTCCCAAAGGAAAATTCGCGACGGTGGATGGAATTCTAGGTCATAGTTCGATTCTCCGCGCAATGGAGAGAGCGGTGATCGACTTTGAGATAAAGCCAGCAAAGCTACCGTCGACGGACACTCGTCGTATAAAGACTGCGAGCACTGGTTAAAGGTTCACGGAATCAGGATTAATAAATCTCTATCGCAGCGTTCGACTCTCTATTCCTAAAAGCGATTTCAGCGACGCGTAAATTCAGCAAGAATGAGCGCGAGTAGTTAGTCTTCCACCTCGTCGTCGTCGGCGGATGATGGAGCGAACACGGCTGCAACATCTTTGTTTCGCGTATCGCCACCGTGTGTTCGGCTCGTTTGTAAAGGCGGGTCTAACCCAAATCGCGGAGAGAAATTTCGCGGAACTGCAAGGTATTCGCGACAGAGCCAAGTCCGAGGCTTTTAGGATCGCCGAGCACGTGCGCTATCCGCGCGAGCCTTTGAAATCCTCCGTTCCTCCTCTGTTCTCCGGTTCGCGAGAAACACGGGGATTATGTAATGCACGTTGTTGGCAGAAATCCCTATGTGTCTTACCCGCCACCGACTCCGATATGTCGCCTTATATCTCAAGGGGACGCGCGGTGAACTACGGGAATGATTGGGAATGACAGCAGAAATGTTGTAAAGGGGAATGATTTATCGCGGCCAGCGGGCGCGCGCTTTTCTGGACCAGGCGAATCTTAATTATTCAAGCGTCTTACGCCTTACACCTTTAATGAGACTCGGAAGATGCGAAGAGTATAAATGGAACAGGTTGATTCTTCAGAATATGGAATTACTTATTTTGCCTGATAGTTTATCGACGAAAATAATTTCAATTTCCTTATCAGTTCGCACGCGACTTGGCTCTCATGCACCGAGGAAGTATGTTCTTCAGAAAGAGAGACGTCCGCGCGAGGGAGAAATTCGGGCTACTGTTGTCGCAGGCTCCACGATTATTATAAGTTACCGGTGCAGACTCTCGTATTCCCTCTACAAACAGCGTGTAATTGTTGCGTTACGAGTGCTGTTCGCCGCTAGTTCTGCGCGTACGGCACACATTCCTACAGGAGAGAATGAAAGAAGCGCGCTTCGACTTCGCTTTGATCTCTAACGTGACGGCGACCAGATTTGTTGCAGCTCGTTCGAGACGAATTACGAGCAGAATATTCTGCATCGTTAGCCGTACACTCGGGACGGTACGCGATTCTTGGTAAACTTTGCGCTATTAAACGAGCCGGCAAGTCGGTCCTCACGCGATACGAGATCCTAATAGAATTCCTTGCGCTCCGAATTTATTACCGGCCTGTCGCTGCAATTGTTATCGCGAACGTGAAAGCAAGAAGTAATTGAAGGTGATCGCGGCATTCCACGAGCGAATCGCACGAGAAAAAATTAAGCGCACACTACCAAACGTAAAAATATCATCTTTGTCACTTAACGGAATTGCTACACTCTGATGCGACGGAATGATAAATCTTTACTTCTGCGAGAGAGGAACAGAGCCACGGCGAAAGTGGACGAGTAATTACGAGATCTGGCTGGCAAGTGAAATGAAACGAAATTTGATAAGTAGTAGAATTTCAAGGCGAACTTATGGAAATTTACCCTATCGAGGAATATTTTAATCGGACGGCACGATCGTTGAAGAAACTGAACAATGGCGCTTCAACGTCATTGCGTTTAATTAATTTCGTGAGACAATGCGTTCGCCTGTAGGCCGAAAGTCGCGGGAACAACGTGGACGTTAGTTGAAGAAGCGTAAAAGCGGAACAAATTAAACGTCAGCTTATGCGGGTCCAAATTTATCACGAAACTAATTGAGCGACTGAATTATTAAAGGGGGAGCAGTACTAAGGGAAAATGTTAATTACCACGTGAAGTTTGTCCGCTATAAAAGAGGAGAGCATCAGCATTATAAATATTCAAGGCATCGTTGCCGAAAAGTCATCGCAGTTGTTGCATGAAGCTTGACCAGCAGGAAAACGGAGAATGCCATTATTGTTTCCGCACGTGGGCGCGCTTATGTAACGAACACTATCGTAATTACGATACGTTGTCAACAATGGGGCCCGATATAAAATGCATTAAACTAATTCACCCCTGCACGTACACTGTTCGTGGCGTTAATGGCTTAAATGTCGCGCTGATTAATTCGAGACTTTGCATGCGGCTATGCAATTTCTGCGCGACTTGCAGTATTACATGTGTAGTTCGACATGAAGTATCGTTTATCCGTGATTTCTGTTGCACTTCTGTAGACGAATCGGAAAACTACTAATCAGAACGCGTCGAGTGGATAATAAAAATGATTACTATCGTTGCTCTATTATTGGAATTCCAAAAGCCTCACTCATAATACTCCAATTATTTGATTTGCCCCCGCACTGCTTCTCCGATCCCGAATAATAGAAAGAACGCTACAGCATAAAACTGGAACTACGGATAAGATCGGCCAGGTTTTTGCACCACGAAATTGATAATTACAGCCACCGGTCGATCGTGATTACATAGATCACGATCGTTTAGCGAGAACGATCCTATTAAGTGCCCGGTGGTGTTTCGTTCGCGTGTATGTAACTCATTTCTATCACAATTTCTCTGGTAAATGCACATTAGCATTTTAAATTCAATCCGTACATTGACGCCCTTGAACAATAATGGCCTCCCCCGGCGACCCCTTTTCTCCCCGTCCAACCTCTCTCGCTCTTTCACCGTGACAACTTGCAAATCCAGTTATATCATCTCTCGAGACTTTGCAATCAACCGCGTGGTAAGAAGTTGACTCCGCGAGTACACGAGGGGCTCGATGATAAATCAAACGCGCGCGCGCGCCTCTCGCGAGCTTTTAATTCGCGTCCACGTTTTTTTTCCCCTTGACCGCGGTAAATTCGATTGAAACGCGCATTTTTTAAACGTACAATTGATTCTCGATTCTCTTTTATCCTTTTTTCCCTGTGGAAAGCGATAAACAGGATTATCCCACATGTGCATCCCTCTGCATAATCCCGAGATCGATCTACAGAATGCAAAATGGGGATCCATAAAAGAATAGATCCGCGCGAGATGATCGGAGCCACGTGGAATGATCGATGCGAACGGGGAACGAGCGTGCAAGCGTGGGACGAAGTTTAAACGTAAACAGAAACGGTTCGATTAGAACGAGATGAACAGGGACGAGGTGTACGGAACCGAAGGTATCCCGTCTCTAGTTGCAATATTTGACGGCCTTCGGGCGTTATGGAAATGTGCACGCTATCCGAGGGACTGACGTGTGCAGGATCCTGTATGGACGAGTTTCGAAGCTGTGGGAACGATCGAAAAATTAAATGTCAGTAAGGTCACGGTCGCGAAGAGAAAAGAAGCATCCTCTCCGGCAATCCCATCGGAGCGATAATTACACCTCGAAACTGTCGCGATAGCGTTTGCACGCACGCCGATGTCTCTTTAAACTTTGCCTTTTACAACCGACCTATGACTGATTTCTGCTGAATTTCATTTCTGGCCGTCCGTTCGTAACGATTCGCGAACGGCGAGCTACGTGGGAGTTCGATTTGGAGTGAGCGCACGGATTAAGTTAGAATTCTGTTTAAATTCAATGCTCGATAAGATTGGACATTCTTCAGATAGCACACGTATTTAAAATAAAGGAACATGACACATGAATTTTTCTTTTTAATACCAATTGGATTGTGCGGAAGATGTTCGAGAGTATCTCTTTGCGGGACAGTGCAAGGGATGAATTACAGAATACAGATAAAGAAGAATGGGCGAGGTTCGAAAAAGTTGTACCGTAATTATTATCGCGTTATTCAACCTTGCGATTGATTATCGCACGCCCGGGCAGATTGCACCTTAGGAAGATTGACTTCGTTTGCATAGCGAATACAAAAGATAAGATTATTGTTGTATAATTCTTATCAGCCGCAGAGGAAGTTTACAAGTGAAAGTAAACATTTAAGATTCGCGGCTGGGCGCACGCGAGGATATCCTTCTGCATTCAGAATTCAATTTGAGAAGCGCGCAGTATTTTCAATTTATCAGCAATATCCTATTTCCTTCGCGGCACTTTATAAGTTAACGATAGACAGTAAAGTGGGCAGTAAGATCTTTCATTGATAATCGAAAATATGTGCTGAGCAACGAAACGGTAAGTCGATTAAAGGACCGCTGCATACAGTGTTATAGCAGAGTTTGTTTCTCCAGCGGATAAATATGTTCCCTTACGAGCATGCATTTCCAGTAAACACTAAATCGTTTATAATAAACGCTGCGCGCGTTTAAGTCGCGGTAATACGAGATTTTATGATTACGGTTATTTGTGATCCTACTTAACTCCACTTTACATGCCAATCTAAACATTGTACGAGTACTTTCATCTGCGGACTATGGTCAGCGAGATGCGCGAACGTTCCAGAAGACCTATTCATTCTATACCCTTAAATTCATATTTCAAAAAAGCGATAAACTTCAATGGAACTATAACGAGTGCATTGTCTATTGTGCAACCAGCAAGACCGTGCCGGCTGAGGATAGTATATAGTCTTTAGAAGAATCGTGACAATGTTGCGAATGTTCCGTTTTGCTATATTTAAGATTCCCCGCTACGCTAGATGTTCACCGTGACACTAATTATGCATTATTACGGCGGGTGCATCCTCAGGTGGCACGAGCGTGAATGCCAGCCGAGAGATTCACGAAATCGTAATCGTGACAAATGGCAAGAACGACACACTTTTCGTTTTTACTGGCGTCCGTTCTCGCGTCGGTCTCGCACCGACGCGACGCTCTTTGCTGCACTTCTATTTCGAGTTGCATCGTATGAACTTGACTTTACAGCCGACTTGGCCGTGCGCATGCATAGAAAAACACGATTCGCGACTCTTAACCGCGAGTTTCGATCGTTCGAATTGAACTCGAGGGGCGAGGGGGGGAGCGAAAGTTATTAGGGATGGCTATCGCGATCTTAAGAATTGTTCCAAGGATGCTAAATGAATATTCAATTCGATATGGACGAATAACGAAATTGGAAGCGGGGCTCGAGATGCCTGCAACATCTTTACGGGTTGAGATGTAATTACGTCGCGAAGTAAACGCCGCGTTAAATGTATTCTTCTCTCGACTCTTGCCGTAATAATACAACTTGCACGTAATAAAGCTCTACTCGGCAGTCGCCCGACCTTGACTACGCGTGTACTCGATTTTCGTGCTGTTTCGCGTACATAAGAAATTATCGCCGATAATTGTGCGACACTTGTTCCGCTGCTCATTTTTTTTTTTTTTTTTTTTTTTAATATCGATAACAAGAAAAATCCAATCAACAATCGTAACGTTTAGCTGTGAATTTAATGTTCAACGGTAGTAGAAACATGATAGAAGGTACCACTTTTTAAACAAACGTCACCAACATTGATAATTAAGCTAAACAAATTATGACAATCTAATCTCCAAGTGGAATTAATCTCACAGACTCGATATATCTTCTTGCGCCTATGGAACTGTATTATAAAGATAGCCGTACGCAGCCCAAGAGAAGCTTTAACACGTGCAAGGGCCGAACAAGGTTCAAAACGCATGTGAATCCTACCTTTTCTCTGCGAACGACAGCACAGTTGAACACAACGTTCCGCTGCACTTTACACCGTCTTTCTCGGTCGGCTGCCGGCGCACGACTGTGGACAATTCGCGGTTGCGACCGGCCTAGATATATACGAGCTATATTTAGCGACAGTCGTCACCAAGAGCAGCCACCATTGGCTGCCGGTGGCGTAACGAAGAGCCAGGATTGGTGGATCCGCGAATACGTCGTGATCACTGGTGCAGGCCTGGCTTACGGCTGGGCGCGACTCGCGGGCACGACTTTTGTTGACGTGAAACTGTCAGGGAATACGCGCTCCCTTGCTGCACCGGCATTCGCAAGCCGCACGTTGCACTTTTACTATGCGCTATGACGATGCTTTCATCCCTTTCAGGTTTGTTCACCCGTAACAGCATTGTAACTCTTTCGATCTTTTGCGAAAGCAATTTGGAATTGTTTGATTATCAAGTATGCGACTGAACGTACAGGGATCCAGTTTAGTAACTGGAACAAGGTTCGTCGGTATTCTTCGCGGTACAGGTGAACAATGATTCGCGAGCAGGTTAGGTGGGTGGGTGGGTGGAATTTATGGAGAATAGGAGCGATGGTAATGGACGATTATTAACGCGGCGCGGCGCGCGCTATTAATTTACTACTTGGAGCTTTCGAAAAGCCTTGAAGTCGACCGGCATGCCTCTCTTTGCTTCTATGAAATCATAGATTTCCCGGCAGTGTTATTATGTGAAAATTACGCTCTAAAATTAGTCACAGTCCATTACCGTGTGCCGTGCAAAGGGGTTGGCGGGGGAGCTAGGCGCGGCATGAAAAAGCTGTTTGAAACACAGGATTTTCGATACGTATCTATTAATGTCGCGACGATGATCATATTATGCTAAACAAGTCGAGTAATCGTAATGCACGTTTACGTGTTCGCTCATCTGATTGTTAGTCACACGGGTCGCACGAGAGGGAGATTCATCTTTGATTTCTTACCTATCCGTTTCGTACGAGCTCTTGAAAGGAAAGTTGCCGTTAGATGATTAAGAAGCCAAGCATCGATACTTTCGATTGTCACCATCGCGAACCGGGTTAAAATGACATTCTTATTCAAACATCTGAAGCATTTAATCGTATCTCGCACAGGAATCTCCGTTTCAACTTACTTTCAAATTACACGGATCAAACTGGCGAACTATCGCCGCGCCACCTGTCGATGCGCGCGCCAATTGGAAAGCATGGCGACGCCCGTGATTCGAAGTGATGTTCAAAGATAGCTTTAAATATTACAAAGGTCGAAATCCTCTTCCAGATTTGAAACATGTAATTGATTTACACAATCCGGACTCTGGTAAAGTATGTAGTGAATTGTAAAAATCTTATGTATGTTTTATGTAAGAACATCCCGTGTTTTTTAGGTTACTGAATTTAAAGGGACACTATGTTCTGAACGATGTGAGCATGAGTTAGGATTGAAACCAGTGAAAGACTGGAAAATCTTGGAACTTGTAGATGTTCCTGGACTTATTTTTATAGAAAATCCATTTACCGTTTATGGACAACGATATTGGATAATAAAATGTTTAAAGGAGTATACTAGAAAGCCATACAAATTAAACTTGGATGCCCATAATGTTTTAGACGATAATGAAGATTGGTGGGATATGTGCTTTAGGTAAGATACTACTTAGCATTGTTATAAAAATGTGTAATTTGTAATATATATATATATTTGTTAAACTACTTGCAGCAACAATGATAATGGAAAGGTATTATTACCAAAATTAAGATGGTCAACATTGGGATACCACCACAATTGGGATACAAAATTATATTCAGAGACATGCAAAACAGAAGTTCCCACAGAATTGTCATTGCTGACATCATTCTTAGCAAAGACTTTGGACTTTACAGATTTCAAAGCTGAAGCAGCAATAGTTAATTATTATAGAATGAACTCGACCTTAGCAGGACACACCGACCATTCTGAAGTTAACATAGAGGCACCCCTATTTTCTATAAGCTTTGGTCAGACAGCAATATTTTTAATTGGAGGGCTTACTCAAGATGATGCTGCTAATGCCATATTTTTAAGAAGTGGAGATATAGTAGTGATGTCAAGAGAGTCCAGATTAAGATATCATGGGGTACCCAAAATTTTGCCAGCCACTATTGAACCATGGGATGAAGCGGATTTAAATAGCAATGATCATAACTTCGTCTGGGATCAAGATGATTGGAACAAAGCAAAAGCTTATATTTCTCAAGCTAGAATAAATATGAATGTTAGACAAGTGCTGAAACCTGGTCAGCTAACTTTGTTCTAATATACTGTATAACGTTGCTTGGTAGATTTTTATTAAAAATACTTATATCAATTACATTAGTATGGTATACTTATTCGCGTTTTCCTATATGTATAAGCTGTCAATTCACATTAGCAGCAGAAGTTGTGCTATAAAGATACGACTGTCCATCTAAGCCTTTCGTTACTAGCACTTAATTTTCATTATCCAGTGGACTATTCTTCTCGGATAATCGATCCGTGATATCGTTTTGAAACATGTCCAAAACGTTCAGAAAATCCCACGCGATCGTTGCCATTCTTAATAGGAAATCTTGCGAATGGCTTATCCATCTTTCTTTAAGACGATTGATCGCCTCGTAATTATTTTCGTATATATTCGGGGCCGGACTAGACTCTGATAATACTACTGGCATATATGGTTTTAACAAAATATTCGTCGCGTCGCGGACGGCTTTATTTAAAATGAAATCCTTAGAAATATCCGACGTGTGGATCATTTTTTTACTTTCCGAAACTAAGGGTAATTTATCGAAAGGATAATACAAGTAGAGCTGAAACGAAGATGTCCAGCTTAGCGGAATTTTATCGTTTTCATAGATATACCATAATATACAAACCTATGTATCTAAAAACGACTAATATTCATTCTCATAAGAATATTTTCGGAGGCCTTTCTTATTATTCCAGCTTGCCAGCAACTTCTACTAATGCTATGCGGATTGACAGCGCAAACGTCTATTCTGAACGTATTCTTTGCGTCGTTATCGTTAACGCGAAAACAACGATTCTCTTTTATTAATCGTTGTACAAAAGAGTTCCTTATTTCTTCAAAGAAGTAAAAAGTTTTGTACTTCTGTACATTGCGAATTTTTTATTGTAATTCTTTCGAACACTACATATTTCCGGCAGAATAATTGTGTTGCATTAATTAAAAATGTTACCGAATTTTCTGTTGCATATTAATGGGGAAATTCAACGTATTTTGTTAACGCAATTCACCGTTCAATTGTCCCATGTACTCTGTGTATTTTAAACACAATTTTTTTCAAATCGCGCGCTATTTTTTGTGCGCGACCGTATGCACTTGTAACTTCCGGTTTCACGAGTCAGCTGATCAATCTCATTCCTGTCTGCTTGATAGCTTTCACAGCTATGTCTGGAAAGGACAAACTCGCAATTTTCCCTTCTCGGGGGTGAGTATTCGTTTAGAAATATGTCTAAGCATATTTTATTCGTCAAGTGACATTATTTATCATTTATTCAATTTCTTATTGCCTCCTTCGTTGAATTAAGCTAAGCTGTTATCCTCCGTCATTAGATGGGTGTAACCCTATCTTAATTAATTTCAAACACTTAGACTGCGTTCTTTAAATACACGGTCGAACGCGAAAAATTTCATCCCTAATTTCGAACGTATCGTTTCAACATTATTTACTTACTTCGTTGCTAAAAATGACAGACGTATCTGCACTCACCTTCGTGCTATATAAATAGTAATTAAACACTACGAATTACTAAATGCTGGATCTTAATTCTTTTCTCTTTTCTTGCAGAGCACAGATGTTAATGAAATCCCGTTTGCAGGGAGCTCAGAAAGGTCATGGTTTATTAAAAAAGAAAGCAGACGCATTGCAGATGCGTTTTCGAATGATTTTGGGCAAAATTATCGAGGTAAACTTCGTCTATTTCGCAATAATTATACCACTTTCATCGAGCACAAATCTCCTTTATTTCTATTTTCGTAGACGAAGACCCTTATGGGAGAGGTAATGAAAGAAGCAGCTTTCTCATTAGCCGAAGCAAAGTTTGCGACTGGTGACTTCAATCAAGTAGTTCTACAGAATGTGACAAAAGCACAAATTAAAATTCGGTCTAAGAAAGATAACGTCGCTGGCGTTAATCTGCCGGTGTTCGAATCCTATCAGGATGGCACGGATACTTATGAGTTAGCAGGTTTGGCAAGGGGTGGCCAGCAGTTGGCGAAATTGAAGAAGAATTATCAGAGAGCGGTTAAGCTGTTGGTGGAATTAGCATCCCTGCAGACGAGTTTTGTAACACTGGATGAAGTTATTAAAATCACAAACCGTCGTGTGAACGCTATCGAACACGTTATCATTCCAAGAATTGAAAGAACTCTTGCCTACATTATTTCTGAACTAGACGAATTGGAGAGAGAAGAGTTCTACAGATTAAAGAAGATTCAGGATAAAAAGAAGCAAGCAAAGGCGAAGGCAAGGGTTCAGGAATTTTGCCGATTTTTTTTTATGTTACAAACGGATATTATTTTTGCTTCATGCTAAACTTCTTTCCAGGTTGAAGCACATAGGGTGGCTATGATAGCCGCTGGGAGAGAAGTGGAGGCAGCAAATATGCTGGATGAAGGGGATGACGATCTTTTATTCTAAATCCTGTAAATAACTCGTTTTCACATTCTCAAGTATTAAAAAGAGAAGTATGCCTTGATTCTGAGCGAGTGTGTTGAAGAGCGAATCCAGTGAAGTATGAGAACATATTTAGTCTCCCCCCAACAGAGATCCTTGGACAGTAGTAATGCTCAGCAGTGCAAGTAATGTTACACGGAAGAATGTGTATTATGGAAATATAAAAAAAGAAGAGATTATGTCAGTACGATTCCGCTGACATTTTAATTACACCGCGATGTAACACATTACGTTCGAATTTATCATTGTATAAAAATTGGAGAATGTTAATCAGATCTTTCGCTGATCGTATATCACCGGTTGAAAGTTTGTTGAAACTGTACTATGTATACACACGTTCAATGTGCTAAGGGTAGTTATTGAGCGCAAACAATTCGTCGCGTGCAATTTTACGGAGGGTTATAGAATCAAGTATCTAGGAAGAGTTTAAGCATAATAAATATGTACATATACATGTATATACATATATTCTTTTTTCCCTACATTTATATTCCCATTCATTTCTCACGATTGTATTCCTTCTATTTCTCCAGAGAATTATCCATTCGATTCGCACCATTTGTAACATATCACTTATCTTCATTTAATAATAAACGCATGCTTATTAATACCATCGTAGCTTTTTTTATTAATACCCGAATATAGAATCTCATTGCCTGAAAGGAATTCCCTATTGTTGATTGAAAATCATTGATACCTTTAAGCAGTCACGAGCGATTCAGAAGAATGAATAATGATTGTTGCCGGTAAATTTCTTAAAGTGGGTCAATCAATATATGGACCTTTTCCCATATGAGCCAGCTCTCCCTGCTAAGGGTGGTGCGCGCGTGGAAAATCCTTTCAGTGCGCGGAAAATTCGTGCCGTGACCACCCCAAAGATGTCATCCGATCATTTAACGGTCGTGGAAGTCCCGGAAAATCGTTTTAACGAGGCGATCCGCCACTTGAAATGGAACTTTTTCTCCGACGAACCATTGAATCACGCGGTAGGGCTATGCGAAAAAGGGGAGAGCCAGTTCGAGCTGGAGAGACACTGCCTGCTCACTTTAAAGCAGGGATACTCGAGGATGCTGGTGGATCAGAACGGGAGGGTAAGTGTAATTAAAGAAAATAGAATTTCCACCCCTTTTCCGTTTCCTAATCGATCGACAATTATATCCATTATTCTCAAGCCGATTTTATATACTACAAAGAATTCCTCATCGAGCGAATATTTTCCTACAATACGCGGACTTTGAACGTGTTAAGTTCATTGTTGATCATAAGAACTCTCCTATCAGATAGCTGGTATGGCTCTGAATGGAATCCTGAAGAAGGGAGAACGCGAGGAAGCTGAACGTCGGCTAGCAGAATTGAACGACGAGAAGTTCAAAATAATATTCGGACTGCTGTACAAAGTTAACGAGAAAATTGATCTATTCTCTAAGTACAATGTCGACGAGTTGTTCGAGTGTCGGATCCTCAGCGTCGACGAGAACTACCGCGGTAAAGGGCTGGCGAACGTTCTTATCGCGGACAGTATAGAGACAGCGAGGAACGCTGGTTTCAAGGTAATTCTGACAAAAATACGTGAAAGAAATACGTAATTCTGAATGATAAATGTTGTTAAGGCATGAGATTAAGTTTAGCGAAACATCTCTTTCGTTCTACGATCCTATCCACCCCCCCGTAATCGGAAGGGCATGCTCTTGCGTTACGACACACCCCGAATTTCATGTTGAAATTCTTTAAACATAGATTCTGTGTAACTTGTTATTGTTTCAGCATGTTCTTCGGTTAGTATGCATGAGATGATTTTCGTTTACCAAGATGTATAAAAGTGGAAATGCACAATACCTCCTTCGAAAGGTATTTTTGCGCGAAGTGTTTCTTCGTACGAGGTGTACGTAAATGTTCAATGCTACATTGTGAAATGTAGCATGGAATATTTGATGCTCAAATAAATGATATGATATTTGCAGGTGTTCAAAGCAGACGCGACGGGATTGTTTTCCCAAAAAGTATGCTTGAAACACGGTTTTCAAGTGGAGGCCGAAATTCTGTACACGGATCTGGACGAATCTATCAGACCAGCTCCTCCCCATCAAGCCTTAAAGCTGATGGTGAAGGTGTTGAATTAAAAATATATAGAGAGTAATAACGCGGTTTAACAACGTTACTCTTGACGAATCTTTAACGAGCAACAAAAGAAAAGAATGTTACGAAAGAGTAGTGTAAAACTATGTGTATCGTTGTGCGACAATAACAGGTCCCTAATGTATGTTTTGTCTCAAAGACGCATCTATGAAGTACTTATATCTAAAAGGAAAAAACCGGGCGGACCGCGTGTTTCTCGTAGAAAGTAATAACGATTCGAGGCATCGGTTACCGTCTTTCTGTGTTCTGAATAGTGTGCTGTTATTGTGACGAAAAAAAAAAAAATTGTAAGAATTTAATATAGTAAAATGTCAGACTGTGTATCGCATCGACGATATTATTCGCGATGGATATCGTGTGTTAAATGCTCTCGCTATACGTCTGTTAACTCTTCTGTACGAATTTACAGTTCTCTGCTGGCAAATTGAAAGTATATTCTATATAGTACACGAAAACATATCGTACGTTCTCGGTGATGTACGCGTGTATGATTGATCGAAAACGGTAATTTAGCTCATGATTACAGGAATTACTGGATGGGTCCACACGAATATAAAAGTATAAAGAAAAACGAGGAGTATTATTTTTTTTTTTGGTGTCACGTGTTACGAAAATATATTACGAGTTATTTTGTAAAACTGTCCACCAAATAAATATAACTATTTATAATGACTCCTGCTTCATCGTATATCCTATTGATTGATCTTCATTTCTAAGCATTCTTTAAGATCGATTTTAATTAAATAAGTACATCTTCATTTCGGTAATAAATGTATAAATATGCTATGCAACGAGCATGCCTAACGATAAATATGTCCTTCATAAAAATTGTACAATTTAAGAAAGGAATGCAGTCCTGCAACGATATTTATACACATAAAGGTAAAGTCTAAAAGTTCACCTGTGGTCTAAAGTGCTTTTGCAATTTGTTTGCCTTAAACTGAAGCTGTGTCGAATATTTTGCCTGTATTCTCTGCATGTACTTAATGTCCCTGGCTTTCTTTATAACTGCTTCTTTCTGCGTTTCCGTCCATCCAAGAGCTCTATACTGTGACAATACCTTGCGTAACTTTGTACTCTTTGACACTGCCAGTGCTCTGTTCGGATTTAAGTTTTGCTTGTAATATCTCATCAAAGATCTATGGCCAATAACATTCCCTGACGGTAAAACCAGTTGATAGTCACTATCATCTAACTCTGGTATTTCGACCTCCATATCCGGATCACCAACATCTGCATCCGGATAACTGGACGAATAATCATAAAATTCTGAATACTCTGCAAGAGCATCCCCCTCATGCAACATTTTACAATGACCCTTGTCTATCATGTGTGCCCTGGCTGCCTCAGCACTTTGGAAACATCTTCCTATTAATTTAATGAGTAATTATAACTTTCCTTATCACTACACAAGTATAAAAATGAACTCATGGAAATTTGCTTACCAGAATTATTGCACCAGATGCACATGTATCCAGCAAAGATCTTTTCCCCGAGATATACGAGCAGACCTTTAATATCTATACAATACTCAGGATCCGGTACGAAAAAGGAATGCGCGATTGTCATGTGTTTCAAGTTGCGTACCAAGGATCTACTATGATGATTGCAGAATAGACAATTATTATTTCTAGCTGGATTCTCTGTATCCTCGATCCATTCTTCCGAGTCAACAGATTCAATATCAGAATCTACCTCCATGTCCTCTGTCGACTGCTGGTTGGACTTCTCCACGGTTACATTTTTCTTGATTACAGAATCCAATGAAGGGCCTGCATCGATCTGAAGATTTTCATTCTCATTTTCAAGCTCCGTTACAACGCTTTGCTTTGCAAGTTTTTCTTTGTGTTTCTTCGACGATAAATGATTTTCATATTGATTTCTAGTGTTGAAGTTCTTCCTGCACGCTTTGCAACTCATCGCTTCCTCTTCCCTCTCCTTGTCATCTTTGTTCCTTTGCGCAATCACCCTTTTCTGAAATTCCTCCACTGCGACCGGGGGTAACTCGGCGACTTTCCTTTTTAAATTGTACCTGTGCCAGTCCGACTTGTAATGCTGCCTCTGTATTTCCAAATCTCTGAATGCCACACGGCAGGTGATACAGGTAAACGGTGAATTCATCTCGTATAAATATGTGTCCTTAAACGAAGATCAACAGCTTTACGAAAATCCGTTGCCCCGTACTAATTATGCCATAATAACGTTCACTAGGCGCAATTTATCGTAGCGAATTGTCAATATAAACCATATCGCGAATACTGACAACTATATGTGAAATAAATCGATGCAAAATACGTAACAAGAGTCGTACAATACATCACGTGCGCACCTCCTTTCGTACTGATTTGGAGGTTATGCGTGCCGATCACCAGGAACTCGTTGCGACTATGGTGACTTTTTTGTATTGCAACAGAGCGCTCGAAAAAATACGTACAACTATTTCTGAACTTGCAAGATCATGAAATTCCTTGATAAATTATCACTGAGTCATGTACTTGATTTTGGCGGCAATTTTATAAAATACTTTTTGAAAAATCGAATATCGTCAATTCGGTTCGAGGAAATTTTTACGCGGTCGTACATTAGCGGGATAATGATTCGAACCACCAGCGGCGACAGTGAAATTTTTCAATCGTGGAAACGAAACCGAGAAGCTTCTATTGCATCACCGTCGAAGAATATCGCGCGCAGGATCACGTGACGATCGGTTAAAAAACGAGTACTCATGAAAGGTGAGGGCAGCGCTATCACCCGCGAGGAATCGCGTGTCACGTTTACGGCCCTGCTTCGAGAATCGTTTCGGAGTTGTATTCAGGCAGTAGCCGTCTCAGAAGCCGGAACGTTTCCGTGTGCACACGTCGCAAGGGAAAAAACGAGAAGGCACAGCAGCACGTAGAATCCGCGAGCGGAATCCACGAGCGAAATAATCATTCGACGACAGGGATACACTTGTCATTGAGAGTGTAAAGAGATTAACGACCAAACACGAGGGATCATCGGCACGGTGTCACGTCGACGCGGCTGGCCATTCTCTCCACGACCGACTTTCGTAGGCGAATTGTAGAAGGACGTAATACGAGACACTGGGGTGCAGCCGATAGGCCGATCCATCTGTCTCGATACACCCACGAACGCCCGTTCAATTTTCACGCTAGAAGGCGGCCGTCCAGCAGGGCGATACCATTTTATATGACTTTTCTTCGACGCCAAGGTGAGTGAAACAACAGGGCATAGTAGCAGGCGACGGCGACGATCCTATCGTTTCGCTGCTTTCCACGCTAATTTTAGAGATCAGCCATTTTGGACATGAGAACGTGTGCGCGACACACGAGTTACTCGCTTTATATGAAAATTAATATTTCCCCGTTTCTTTTTGCCCACGATTCCCATCACGGAGGGCCCACATGTTACCATGTTTCGTACGTTTTCATACGTCTTCATATTGCGAGCAACGTACGTGTGCAGCCACGGATCAATATTGCTATCCGAATTATTGAACGAATCAAAGGGCTGGTTTCCGTCGATCGTGATTGAGATTACGATAACGCGTGCTCGTGCAATGTTTCAATGAATCATGTTTGCCATTCGACGGCGTGGTTACATGAAAAATCGAACTGAGCTCGATTAAAAATGTGGAAACTACCGAAACGGCGTGTTAACGTTCTCAGATAAAATTACAATGTTTCCAGGGATTTAAATTTTTGTTCCTTTTCTTGCCGATATTTGTGGTGCAAGTGATTATTCGTATGCAATATTTTCTCGATCGGTGCAATAAAGTAAGTGACGTCATCTGTCGATCAGAAATTATAATTAAATCGAGTGTGTTCCGCACGGAGAAAGCAGTCGATACCCCCCCGAATCGAGCGGCACGCTTCGAGACGTATTTTAAACTTTGGCACTGTCGATGAAAAAAGTAGATCGAATCGTTCAGAATGTCTCTTAAAATTCGATTACACGTTTTCCATTTATTAATATCGATTTAAATGTCCGTATTGTACTTTATACGCTTATAACGACCGACCGTATTTGTTTTTCGGTATCGGGCTATTATTTTTCTGCCTTCGCATTGATTTGTTTACCAATCGAGGCTCGTAAACTGTAAATTATCATCGTCGAATCACCCATTTCCTCAAACCAAGACATTTTTCTCATTTTGTAAATACAGTTATGATTTGTCTGCTGCAAATATTGGCCATATCGATGCTTTTTGCCTTACACGTTTTATCTTACTTATATTAAAAATATGATCGTGTATCGATGGTTGAAACTTTTTCTTGAACAGTGAGCAAATAAAGTACACGTGCTGAAAATGTATCACTACGATGTTATTAATCACTTTTCTCCATTCTCGTTAGTCGTAGACGATTCCTTTTTTCAGAGTTCTCGCGTTATCTGGATCGTACCAGAAGTAATCTAACTAGGGCCAATTTTTATCGGCAGCGATATTCACTCTCACCATTGGTGAAACTCGTATTTTCATCTGCTTTAGCTGAACCCAAATTCTGTTGTCCGTGGACGTTTGCATTATGTTTGTGAAAAATAAATGGTAGGATGGAGATTTTCTAATATTTATGAAAATAAGGAATAAAATATTAAAGCAACACCTATGAGCAATTAATCATTGAATAAATCTTATCCAAATTACGTATGGAATTTTAATAGACTAAAGTAGAAGGAATTTGGAACTGCGCAGAACCCTATTAGCCGAGGATAAAAGACATCAAAAGTATAAACAAGCTATTAAAATCTAATCTAAGAGTTGGCTCATACGAAAAAGAATATATTAAACGACCGAAGGGCGGTAATTAATAGGGAAGTGGAATTATAATTAAAGGAAGCACGATCTAGATAACGAAGTGGTTCTAAAAGTAAAATATATTACGTAGGAAAGCTGACTACTTAAGCGGTATTTTTTTTTTAATTACTGTATAGAAAGTATTTATTTGTAGTGTAAATAATGTATTCCGTTCTCTACTTTGCATCATTTATGCGTTTCCATACGACAGCAATAATTCCTGTTCACTAATTCATAGGAATATCGGAATGCCCTTGCCTCTAATATTATTTTAAGACCTATACACGACTGTACGTCAGAAATCATTCCTAATTCATCCCCCTCAAAATTCTTGCTTCGACTTTCTTTCATCGGAACACGAAACTTCGTGTTTCGAAAGAGATCTTTCGAGCACAGCCTCGGATTATCCGACCTTTCGCTCCCTTCGCGTACGTACACTGGTCTTATTTTTCCATTTATCTGCCGTTCAAGATGGCCTGTACTGACCCTTAAGCATGCACCGCGTCACGATAGCGATGCAAAATAATGCTTCATTAATCAGTTTCCGTTTCAACCACAACGGTTCTGAAAAGTGGCCCGAGTAATTCGTTGATCTATCGCTCCGTTCGAGCAGCGATTTTTTCCAAGATCCGAGCGTATTTTTTTCCCTATACGAACGATACGTTTGTAAAGGAGTGTATGTTGAAAATTTATGAGAAGCCGTTCGGCATTGATAACGGTTTCGTAACGGGTATCTTATCTTTCGCGAAGCAAGAGCGCGAACAAGCGGAGAGATATTCTGTCGCAATGAATGCTTGGAAACATGACGATGGCTATTTTCGCAAGCCTTTACCGTAGAATTGTCAGTCCTTCCTCCGAATCGATTCAAGAAGGCAAGACGCGTATCTCCGTTATCACCGTGATTTCTGTTTCTCGATTTCCAATTTCCTTTGCACCCGCGTAATGAAGTTCACCGTTTCACGATCTCTCTTCACCTTTACCTCCTCGCATTTGTTCACGTCGAAACTTCCGCCATGCGTGCTGCACGTTTCTCGTTCTTCTTTATCGTTATTACGGTTTAATTCGCGGCTCGCGTGTACACGACTCCGACTCGCGAGCGAACGTTTCAAAAACTCGCTCTCGCACACGCGAAAGCGTATTCCCACCTGTAATGAAACGTTCAGCCGGAGAGCCTGACGTTGTAGGTCGGCATTTGCATAAGGAGTCGCATGCCGTGCTTTATCGCCAGGAATCTGTCGCGGTCGCGATACGTCTTTACCGCGACACGCCGCGGATCATCTAAGCAGCCTTGCCCGAGACGCCAGTCCCGGTGGATCGATCGTCAGCCAGAGAATGCATTATGCATAGGACGGATAATAAACGGTCTCTGCGAAATGCATAACCGCGTGATTCGTTGCACGGACATGTATCCTCGTCGAGAGTCATGCTTCAGCTTGATAAAGAGATTCACCGACGATTCGCCTTTAAAGGGACGCAGCATCCTTCTCCGATACTCGGACAGCCCGAACTAGAGCAAAGGAAACGTGCATCGATCTTCCAAAGCAGCGCCTACAAATTCCCACCCCCCTTCGAATCAAGAAATCTGATATTCCTCGCTATACGATCATGTGGAATCTGCTCGGCATCCCTACCGGCACTCCGATCATCCCTCCGCAACCATATGAGATCTTTAAGATCGCCTCAGTCCAGGCCGGGTCCAGTTTCCACTTCCAACTCCGTTCTCCGTCCGGGGTTCAGGGGATTCCGTAAGAAGCTCCGGATTGCGCATCCTCGTGAGCGTGGGGTCCTCGTGCCGAATGATCGTCGGCGTACACCAAAGCTCTGACCTTGCCTGTCGTCGCGTGTAGCCGTAGCAGAAATTCCGCGTCCGAGGTGCGTTAACGCGCGGATCGGGCCACGTTCCGATCAATATACGGCCGTATCCTCCCGCGGAGGACGCTTGCGCGACGCTTAGGCCGATCCGGGAGCGCACGGCGACGAGGATTCCACCAGCCGGCAGAGAGCAGCCGTCCGACACGCGTGCCGTTTGCAAATTCAATCTTCGTGCGGTAGACGCGTGTATTTTTCCGCGAGTATTAGACGTATTCGATTAGCCGGCCAATCAGGTCAGCGGGGGGCGACGACAGGGTGCGACCGTTCTTCGGCTACGCGTGCGGAACCGGCGTCAGATCACTCCTCCTCGATCTAACTTCTCCGGACCGCGGGCGAGAGTCTCGAGGAAGACGTAACGGAAGACCGGAGAGACCAGCAGCTGCAGCAGCCACGGTCGCAAATCACGACTTATGCGTCTGTACCGAGCAGGTAAAGATCCTCGGCACTCTGCTACGCCTACACGCGCCGCTCGATACCCGCTGCTCCCTGGGCTTCGGCCGATCTCGACGATTCGTGGCGAAGGATCTTCCCTCGATCCCTCGGTTGTTAATTCTGTGCTTTCAGTATTGGACGTTTCGAGGACTTCCTAGCAGGCAGAGGTGTTTGCTGGCATTCACGTCGTGGCCAGCTTCCATGCACTGATGTTCCGATGAAGATCAGTCGTCGACGTGGTCTCGTTTGTGAATTCCGCACATCCTGCCGCGCGTTTCGTAATAGCTGGATCACTTTACTTTGATCCCCTTCGTTTGCTTCTTGATACCGTCGGCCCAAAATGTACTTTCCTAACAGTTTGCTGTAGCGATCGCAAAAACCATGTTCGAGCATTTTATAATTGCTGACGTGCCTCCATTCATCGACGATTCCCCGAGTCTCTCCTCCTCTTTCGAAGCCTCCTCCCACGACCGGAGTAACGTGCATCGACGTGGCCTCTTTGCGCAGTGTGCGACAAAGTGCAGCATAAACGTATGCACCGGTTCCGCGATGTTAGATTTCAATGCAGCATCGCCGAGGATTCATCGCAACGGAGCCTCTCCGTAAACCGGTGTGACCCCATCGAACGTGTATCACCATCGATGGCAGATCTCTCGTTTCTGTCTCTTGGCTTTATTGGCAGTGGGAGTGGTTTCCTACGAATCGCGTAGATAATGCTGCTCGATAAAGTCTGAGCTCCGTATTAGTCTTCCTTCACGAGACTCTCTCAGCTTTTGCTCGAGGATGCGCTGTGGAAAAACCAGATTGGAGCCTCTCTTGGTTCGCTGACTGATAAAGCCTGAGGAATAAACAATTGGCGCGCCAGGGGTGCAAGTAGAAGAAAATAGGATGAACGTCATGCAAATAGTGGTTGGAATATCTGCCTTATTTTTCATTGCGCCGACCTTAGGAGTCGTACTATTGTTTAACAGCGATAAACGCATATTTGTCCACTGCTGCGTTGCATGATCGATATTGCTCGTCAAAGAAAGAACAATTTTATAGAGATTAGCATCGCGTTCGACGCATCCCCGCCTTCTAATTTCTGGTATTATTCAAATTCATTGCAAACGAATTTCAGCGTAACGGGTGACCTGAATAATTTCAGAACTTCCCTCGTGCGTCAGAGGTCGTTTGATAACTCGTTGCATTATTTAATGCCGACTGCTATTTCATTATGCACGCCTTCGTTAGACCCCACGCGATTATGCTCACTCGTCCTCTGGATTAAAGATACCCGATCCAAACGTATCCTCTCCCCATGGGTGTAGATTTGACAAATTCGTCGCTCATTCGCTCCTCGCATAAGGTTCGCTTCTTTATCGTTCCACCGACAGCCCTCGAGGTCGCATGGAAAATTCAATTACGCCGCGGCTTCAGATAATTACCTTTCATTACGCGTATGTAAATAACGTGCGTGTCCTACGCCTTTTTCATTCGAACAACTCCGAGTAATACCGTGCACGAAATTTCCTTCCCAATGGAAGATGGATCGATACGCGTAGCACGTTACGCTTAACCACGCTCCATTGCCGAATTGATAGACCGCTATCGATACACGGAATGTCTGGGCTGGAATTCTAAGCCGTTATTTTACACCGCTGGGCCAGACACGCGATCGCTCGATACACGTGAGAACGTGAATATTTCAGAAGGAGGCTATCGTGAACTGTGTGCAAGATAACTCTGCATTAGGCGGTGCGGATCTACTCTTTACGCATCCTCCTCTTCGGCAACATTCGGATGCCGCAGTATCTCCTAAAAAAATGCAGTTGCACCGAGAGCAGCGTACATCGCAACGCTTCTTCCGGAGTCCGTTGACCCAATGAAATCAATTTTCCCGTCGGCGTATGCATAGGGGATCGAAGACCGTTTAAATTGGAGGCCTTTGTCGGGGAGATGCTCGCCAGGATATTTTCCAGAGAAATTTGTCCGAAGGAACAATTATCGGTCTATTGGATGAAGGTTGAACAAAATTGAAGAAGCCTCGCGATGATCCAACGTTATCTTGTACGCTGTCGTTTCGAAGCGAAGCACAATTCGTGCGATAATTAATTAGCTGCCATGCTGATTAATGAAACGAACGGTTTCACGATAAATGATAAGGAAAACTCGGTGGATCATATCAATGCGCTGATTTAAAAAATGATCTCCGCTGCTTTGTATCGTGTATACGTAGCCGGAAGTGTGGTCACGGCGTTGTGAACATTGTCTGGCTTCGCGTCGAGAATCACCGCTGCTATATTGTTGCTGATACTCGGAACACAATTGTTTTCCATTGGTTCCCTTTATTTTGTCCATCATCATCACAGAGCACTTGGACGACGAGGGTCTCGCAAAAAATTGGTACCGCATCGCACGATCGTTGGAAGCTCCGATGGACGATCCTCGGACGACTAGATCGACTTTCAACCGTATCCAATTAGTTTATTTCTATCGTCGTTCGATTGTTCCATTTTTTTTTCCTGGCCGTCGATGTAAAGGATTCCCGTCACGTCTTTTCCGGCACTGATACCCCCCGAGACGCGTTTCCACGGTAGACCAAGTCCGCGTGCGATCTTCGCTATCATGATTTTCGCATGGTCGATCACCTCCGAGCATCGGCTGGACGATCGTTAAATCGTCGCGAGCTAAATGATTAAAATTACACGCCGGGCAAAATTCACGAACGATCCACGGAACAACATCCGAAGCACAAATGATCCACGAACCGTATGGTGAGAATCATCGTCTCCCGATGCTGCTCCCGTTCCACGAACGTTTCTAGCAGGCCTGATTCCCTCTCTCTGTCTCTCTCTCTCTCTCTCTCTCTCGCTCTCGAATCATTCCTCGTACACGCGGATGGACAAGGCAAATAATTACCCACCCCCGGCGTAGAAGAAATTCGTCATATCCTATGATTCTGAAGTCGTAGAACAGATCCCAATGTCTACGGGACATCCCAAGTGTTCTTTGGGTTGAGATGATTTGGCCGACTGAACGTAGGTTCGTTCTTAAAATATTGTTTAGGGGTCGGAGTAGGTTGAGATTCTTTTTTGATATATTCTAATTTTTCCTGAACGGTCAATAATTTGTGGACTCGTTTTACTTACAGAAACATCCAGGATATCATCCAGAGGGAAAGGATCGGTGTACAGCAAAGGCGGCGGTAGTAGGACACTGTCCAAGCGATTTCTAAACGGCAACATCATCATTAATTTCGGCCGGTCTAATCGTTCGTTACGAGCCACTTGCGAGTTGACCACGCCAACCTGGTACCCAGGCTTTCTTAGGGGCACAAGCAACGGACAGGCAGCGTGTATGATCATTGAAAACTATCCCCCTCTGCCCACCAAACCGAGGCAATATCTGCATCAAGATACCACCCAACGATTTCTAAACCATCTGGTCCTGCCTAAGCACAGGACCTCAAAATTTTCCAGGTAGCAACTTATTACGTACAAAACATTATGAAATCCCGAGCCCTTCGAGATTCCGTTTTCTCAGACACAGATTTGTTATATTCAGTAATAGGCATCGGAAGCTACAGCCGTTCAGAGAAACGTGACTGGTGTCAACGGTTAGTGCGGCACACGTTACCGCAGACAACGAAAATCACCCTGACTCGACACGTAAAGAGCTACCATCGGGTAGCCATTGCCTGGCAACGTCGTCGCTGCACAGCGATCAAACTGCCGCTGGGAAACGTGGGAAGTAGATCCAGAAGGACGAGGGCGAAGACATTACCTACTTGAACAACTATAGCGATCGAGAGGCGCCGGGATTACTAAAATACGAAGAGAGAAAGCAACTAACAACCGGGGAGCAAGGTTCGCACGCCAATATCGCGCATCCACAACGACGTCTCGTCAGAAGTTGCTGTTGTCGCTCGGGGTAGACATTAAGTTATCGAGGAGCAAACGACGGAAACACCATCGATCACCATGGGCAGCGTGAACGTGAATCGTAACGTCAGCGATGCGTTTTATCGCTACAAAATGCCGCGGATCCAGGCGAAGGTGGAGGGCAAAGGGAACGGCATTAAAACTGTGATCGTGAACATGATCGATGTGGCCAAGGCGATCGGAAGACCGGCCACGTATCCGACTAAATACTTTGGCTGCGAATTAGGAGCACAGACCCAGTTCGATTTTAAGAACGAACGATTCATAGTGAACGGTTCCCACGATGCTACCAAATTGCAAGATCTCTTGGACGGATTCATTCGCAAATACGTACTGTGTCCGGCCTGCGATAATCCAGAAACCGAACTGATAGTCAGTGCGAAGAAGGGCACCATCTCGCAGGGATGTAAGGCGTGCGGTTACCACGGTCTATTGGAGAGCAATCATAAATTGAACACCTACATCCTGAAGAATCCACCGAGCTTGAATCCTGCGGTGCAGGGTAGCTCTCTGACCGAAGGCAAACGTGGAAAACGCTCGAAACGCGCCAACGGTGATACGACCGCTGCTCCCAACAACACGACAACGACAACCACCGCTACCGCTAATGGTGATCGATCTGGTTCTCCGGAGAACGATACCAGTACCAACGACATCGTGGTCGAGGCTCCCCAGAAGATGGCAAACGAGGAAGAGGACGACGACAGCTGGGCAGTGGACGTTTCGGAAGAGGCGGTCAGAGCCCGTATGCAGGATCTGACGGCCGGGGCTAAGGGGATGACCATCAGCGATGATCTCGATAAGACTGAGAAAGAGAGGATGGATATGTTTTATAAGTTAGTTAAATGTCGTCGCGACGCTGGGCAACTGGATAACCATAAGGAGCTGGTCGCCGAGGCTGAACGTTTGGAGATTAAAATGAAAGCGCCGTTGGTCTTGGCGGAGTTGCTGTTTGATCAGAACATTGCTGCTCAGGCGAAAAAGTACCGCGTCCTACTCCTTCGTTTTACCCACGATGATACCAAGGCACAGAAGTATTTGATAAGAGGTATCGAGCAAGTGATCGCTCTGCATAAAGATGCTTTAATGCCGAAAGTTCCTGGCATATTAAAGGTAACAACAGGGAACTTAACAATGTCATAATAATGATATGTTTCTATGGTATACATATTAAGAGATTATTTTTGTGTCAGCTGTTTTATGATGCTGATATTCTGGAGGAGAAAGCTTTGTTCGATTGGTCGAGCAAGGTCACCAAGAAATACGTATCAAAAGATTTGTCCCAAGAAATTCACGATAAAGCTGCACCGTTTTTGACCTGGCTAAAAGAAGCGGAGGAGGAAGATTCCGAATCGGAGGAAGAAGACGACGATTTGGAGGTGGGTTTCTGTCTTTTAAGTATAAAACATTTTTTAATTTACGCATACATATGTTAATTATTCTTTTCTTTTTTGCAGATCGAATACGATGACAGAGCCAAGCAATCATTAAAACCACAACAAGCACCGCCTGCGCAGAAGCCTGCTGTAGCTAATGATGATGACTCGGTTGATGAAGACGATTTTGACATCGATGCCATTTAAAAAGAAAGATGCTCAGTAGTCGGACAATACAGATTAGGCAGGAAATATGTTGGATGGGAAACTATGTCCGATTGAAAAGACGACTAACGATCCATTTCTCATACGATACAAAGAGTCACAATGCAATCTCTTATAAATATAGCATTTTGTTATTTTAGGCCAAGAGTGATTACAAAAAAAAAAATGCCATTACAAGTATGAAAAATTTTAACTGTTCCCGAGTTAGCTATATTTATCTGTACGGTAAATACTTTTAATTGTTTTTAATGAGCCGATTGCGAATTAACCTATGTCATTATTCCTAATTAATTATTGAGAGATTTTTTAAAACGTGAGCAGCGGTGCTTCTACAACCTTGATGTCGTTGATCACTTTTTAGAAGAGAAAAAAGAAATAATGTTAATAGTTCTCCGCCGTTATTGGGAAGTTGGCCTGCTAAAAGCGTTCTCTATTGTATCCATTTACTATTCAAATAATTATTCAAATAAATATGGTTTACCGCAAAGTCTTCTCATTTTCAATCCATTTTCCACGTTCTCCCATGCATAATATTCTTCATCCCAGTTAAGAATAATTTCGTTTCGCGCCTAATGGTAGGCAATATCAGTAGGCACGTATGCAATACTGTTCATATGTATTTCGGTACCACATGGCATTGTTAAGTTCCGTGCAAGGACAGTGAATACGGAAAACGCATTTTACACGCAATTATCAATATTTCAATGCAAAAATTCTATATTTATTATTTACTGCGTTCCTTTCACTCTTTTTGATTCAAATTACCCTCGATACAGTATGGTAGATCAACCTATTTAATGTAAATTATAGTACCAATGCATTGTGAGGTTAGTGAAACACGGGAGATGTCGGACAGTTAATGTGAACAGTTATTGAAAATCTTCTAGATCATTTTTATGCTTAAATTAAGAGAAATGCTAGCTACAAAGTTATTTTCAACTGTACGGCAAATTTCGGCGCTGTATACGAGCGCCAGGAAATTCAACATGATATCGTTTAACAAAAAGGAGTTTCTATATTTTTACGTGGAGTGGAAAGAAAAGTACGGGAATTTACTAACACAGCCCAGCAACATTTCCAAAGAAATGTGGGAAGACATAAGGAAACATGTAATGAAATCGGAGTTGTGTCCTGTGGTTGTCGACTCTTTCATTCTGGAGATACTGAGATATCAGAATGTCATGGATGCCGGGATATCTTATTACAACTTTCTCAAGGATAACAATTACGAGCTTCCAGTGGGCACTCTTTATAAGTATTTGCAATTGTACGATCTGAAAGTAGGTCCATTGTCTAAAGCGGAGAAGGCACATATTTATGACCTTTGTAAAAGCGTGACGGACAAGTATGCAATGTACGATCTCGATACGTGTAACATGTTGGTCCAGAATTTATGTAGGATAGACGAATGGGAGAAGGCGATTCAAGTTCTGCGCACGTACGAAGCAAGCGAACAGAATATAGCCAGGCTGTCCTATTCCTATTTAATTAAATATTTTTTTCAACACAAGCAAGAGGAGCTAGGGTTCAAATATTTAAACTTGATCTTGAAAGCAGGCAAAGGGCCTAGGAATGAGATTTATTACGCATATTTGGAATATTGTTTGCAAGACAAGAATACGTTTAACGAAAAGCTGGAGAAGTTATTTATAATGTGGAGCAAGTACGCCATTATACCAACTTGGAACGTTGTAGAGAAATATATAAATGTTTGCAATCAACATGGTTGGTCTGCCAATACAACAAGTATATTAAAGTAATTAATACATATAATAATATAAATAAGAAACAGGGATGTTCCTTTGAGTTTAATGTTTCGTTTCTTTTACGTTAGATCAGTCTGTGTGTCGTGTAACCACAGAGTGTCTGGAATCGTATTAACTGACAAGGAGTTCAATCAGTTACGTACAATCACAAGGAAAAAGTTGATATACGAGAATATGTATTATGTAACTAATCCAGAAGAGATAGAAGCTTTTATAAAGTTTGTTGATAAAAATAAGCCATTCGACATTATTATTGATGGATTAAACATTATATATAGCAGCAGGGAGGGATACTATTCGGTGAGACTTGAACCTTTTGTAATAATGTCTTTGTCGTGATTGTAAACTGAGTAATATCTTTTTTTTCTTAGTTGAAAGAGCTTCTGGAATTATACAAACAGCAGGATAAGAAGGTGCTGGTTATTGGAAGGCAGCATATGACGAAGAAATTAAAGAAACTAGGGTGCATGGAGCTTGCGCGTTATTTCTTCGTTGATAATCAGTTCGTATTGCAGCGGTTAATCGCGTATGTGTCTGTTAGTTCTACGAGGATATGAATTTAACTGTATGAAATTTCAGGTCGAAGGACGACGCGTTCATATTGTACGCTGCATTCTCAAGCGGACGAGATACCAAAGTTATATCCCAGGACTTCATGCGGAATCATAAATTCGCTATTAAAGACCAAGAGCTAGACGCTCTGTTCAAAAAATGGCAAGCCATGCAACAATACAGTATCGATCAGAGTAGGACACGTATCTTGAAATTGAATATGCAAGTGCCTATGGATTCTGTGACTCAGAAGCAACATAACTGTTGGCATATACCGTATAATGTTTGCGAATCGCAGTATAAGCAAAGGCACAGGAGTAACGACAATTGGGCGTGCTTCAATATGAGTCCACGAAAATTGCACGAAACGCATTCATCTTTCGCCAGTTGATTCATATAAATACGTGTATGTAAAATTGTAAATAAATGTACAAGGATATTAATACTACTTTTATTATAATTAATTCATTGATAATTTATAAGGGTAATTGATTTCATATTTTCTAGACGGCTGTGTTATTGGTCAGCTCAAGATCGGAGCTCTAGCGCAGACCAGGATTCTCGCTTGTATTACCAACACGCGCCGATAGATGGCGCGTAGAGCACGGTTCCGTCCCGATATCATTCATGTCATGCATTCCAGTGTGTGTTGTTAAATGCAACAGGTGTTACGGATCGGTGAGTTTTCGCGTAATTTTTTAATACTACTGTGTCGTGCATTAGCACGTGTGTTTACGTATTCCTCGTAACTTCGTTCACAATTTATACGCGTTAAGACTTGTTTTACTTTCTACATACCTGTGTTTAAATCTTGAGTGCTCGGGAATTGACTTGGAGCTCCGGAGGCATTGCTGTATTTGGGGAGATGCTGCTACACCAATCGCACAGGCAATTTGTTTATCACTTACGTAGGAAACGAATCCCGATATCTTTCGATACTCGACAAAAATTAGAATTTCGTAATTCACTCGTAACGGGACGCGGATTATTTAGGTTACACGCGAAATAATTTGTACCGTTGACACACGCGAGAAACGGGTACGATCCCTTTGTCGTTCGTCGCGTGAAACTGAGAGCGAGCAATATCTATTGCGACCAATGCACGTGCCCCGTATTCTCGTTTTATACAACTGACTAATGTCGTAACTGCACTATTTAGAGTCGAAGTAAACTGACAATTTAGGCATCCATTTTTTTTCTCGATGCCCACTTCGCTGCGCCGTATAAAGGATCTTGCGTTTGACAATTAAATCTTAAACGCGTGACCATCACGTTTGTGATATCGTTCACGATTCGAAATATTCTTATCGCTCCGTGTCACACGTACTGCATAGCATAAACATTTTTCTCTTCATTAGATAAGAAAAGTAGATACCCGTCGAATTTAATTAGGAGTGAAAAGCGCCATCGAAAGTGGTCACGTGACAGTGTCGTCACTGGTGTCACAGGATATCCGGTTTAATAGGAAGTTTGAAGCGAGCTCGCTCGATCGCAGAGCCGCCAAAATCAGGGATTATTGAAACGGATCAATTAACGCGAAAGAAAAGACGGCGAGAAATGAATCGGTCAGGTTTGTTACGAGTTCGTCGAACGTGTTTCCTGTTCGCATATTTTTTCTTGTCTCGCGCCGTTCGGGCCAAACCTGAAACGACAATTTGCCGTCGACTTATATAGCAGCGTGACGTTAACGATGCTGTAACAACTCATTTCCAACTTGAAACGTCTCTTTTTCTTTTCGTATCTATGGTATCTCTACAAATAGTACCGCGAAGCTTTCGCCGCGTTAATCGTAATTCCGCCTGGCGGATGATCCGATGCTCGTAATATACAAATCAAGCAATTAGGGGTGAAAGTCGACGGTCCTTTAATTCAGCTTCCTCGAAATAATAAAAACGGAGAAACGGTTTTGACCTTCATATCCGATGGAGCGCTTGGAATATAATGACGAAATAGATGTAACGAACAATGTCGATGGTTTCTAGCTGTGACTTAACAAAAGTGAACGGCCTGGTTGTTTGTACACCTCGACTCTAGGGAAACCTGTTTCCTGAGCGTGGGCGTAGCAAAAATATCGGAACCTACGCGGGTTTCACGCATTTGGCGTGTTTCAGCGATCGAACGGGGCCCCTCTTGGCTTTTCGCGTTCTGCACGCCGGGGAAACGTAGGCACCAGTTCGTCGACTATCCTAATAATTCCACCGCTCGTCTCGCAAGTCTTGCGGGTAGTAGGAATACATTGGAATAATTCTGCTTAGATCGTTGCGTTAGACGAGGTGTTTCGCTACTTGCTCGTTTACATCCGTTGCAATTAATTCAGCGGGCACGCTAGATACGTACGTTCCAGCCGTCCAACGCCCACGTTCTGGTGTCTTCATTTACGATTCTTTTAGCCGTGTTTTCCGAGGCCCCGCTGGCCGTTCGTCGCTTGGACAGTTGAATGAAGAAAGGACACTGAAGATTGTCGCCGAAGTTGCCGAATTGATGGCCGCCTACTTTTATTATTTGATTGTTTCACGATACATAGTCGTTGTATGCTTCACCCTCTGCTTGCGTTCTTTTTTCTTTACCCATTTACCCCGCTTCGTTAGCGAGAACCTATAAACTGTACTCGCAATATACAGTAAATGTACCGCGTTAAAACGTAGATATCGATACGGATAGCGTTGGAACTGGTGGATAGAAGAAATTGGAAATAATTCTAACTTATGGGTTCGATAACAGGAAAAGGTACGATTAAAAGGTCAGAGCTTAGTACATACGGTTCTGTATATCCCTGGAAAATCCTGAGAAAATGTCAGAACGGTGAGGACCAACACCAGTAGGCACACATCTGGATAAGATAACGACTTATCCCACCTACCTGGTTCGTTGACATCCCCGGTCAACTATTCCTTCCTTATCGCGCGTTTCAAACACGCGCAACCGCTGATAGCGTACGCGTTTGCAGTCTACACAATCGCGCTACTGTCTTCAGAGCTGTGCCCGGCACGATTCCATTTTTCCGATCGACTTGCAAGCTTAAACGCGCAATCGGAGAATTCGCCCGTCCCCTTTTAGGGCTGTCCGTTTGCCAATTTCATTCACTCTCGCCCATTTCCGATGCAGCTGTCGCATTCGTTCGGATCGAGTTCACTTAGCTCTCCGCTCGACTCGTCGTCCCATTATCGGGATGCAGGTGAATCAAGGGCTGGTTCGCGCATCGCATCGGAAGGATTTATATGGTCCACGGTTGCGAGAGCAGACGATGGCCGCTCCCGTCTCCCATCGCTTTTCCCTGCGTGCAATGGGGGTGTGCATTCGCCTATGGTGGTCCATGCGCCTAAAATCGATTCAGGGAGACACAGACAGGGCATAGACCTCCGTGGATAGGGTTGATTCGTCCTAACTCTCTCCGAAGATGGTAAAAATTTCGCGCTCTCGCTCGCCACGGGAATTCTTTGTTACCGTTATCAATTAACTTTCTAACGCGAAATTCATTACTATCGTCTGACTCGATCTATTCTTTCCTCCCCCCTGCGCGTTCCAGCCCACCGGAAAGAATTCACTCCCGGAGTATATAAAATTGCCTGCGAACGTTCTCCTCTGTCATCCGGTATTCGTGAAAAATTGTCCACGGTCCCGCGTCGAGGCCGAATAGTCGAGCTGGCGTTGGCAAAATTTTCTCGTCGCACCCTCCGCGAGTTTTACGATCGCTCGTAATCGTCGCGCGGCCGAATTATGATGGGGGGGAAATTTCGCGGCGCTCAGACATCGCCGGCCGAGTTTCCCCAATGACTGCCGGATGCGCCGGTCTTCACGGCCGTCAGCTTTATCAGTCGTCGTTTTCACCAGGGCACCCTTCCGCCATCCTTTCCAACCGGTTCTCATTAACCGCGCGAAAGATTCAACTCCTAAATACCGTGCAACAAGATCGGAGCGGCGTTAAAATAAAAGGTAGCTACACCTTTACGTAGCATCGAACCGAGCGTGTTCACTCTGTATCGCGAAACGAAGAGCAAAGAAACCTTGAACCAGACCCGACCCGACGATCAAACGCATTCTTATATCCGGTTCATTACCAGGCGCCGGTGGGCCTCCGGTCGTAGTTCACTCCCGTACTAAATAATCCGGCACGACACCTGGTACACCCTGTGCATCATGCTGCGTATGCACAGGGGCGTCTGGTGTACCACCGCGTGCCGCGTGTAACGTATGCATTATGCACGGGACGCGATGGTGTGCGCCGGCGAAATACCTCGCTGTTACACGCCGTTCTATATATCACCGGTGCACGCCGGTGCATTCGCAAATACATTCTACCAAGCGAGTGGTGTGCACCCGTTGCATCGGTTATCAACGGCTCGGACCGCGTACACGTAGGACGGCTTGAACCCGTGTCCCTTGGTTCAGCGCGAAGAATATTTCCGGCCGATAGAAAACGCGGGACCTCGCCATGGGTGGCTTCGGGGTGTTCGGCGTCTCGGAAGGCTCGATCCGTGGGGCAGTTTAGTTGATACAGGTTCGTTCGTACTTTCGCTGGCGCGGGCATTCAGGTGAACGCGGACTGCTCGCGTACGGATCGGCGGAGGATTTGTGGCAGCGAATTGAAATTCAATGGCTTAAAGACGGCTTCTCCCGATGACGGAGAGTTCATGGGGCCGGGTGTGAATTTAACCGTACTCCTTGGGAATTTCATGGAACATCCTTTCTCGTTTAGTTTAACTCAGCTCGTCCATGCTTTCGTTCACTCGCGAGCGATTACAGCGATTGCGACCGGCCGCGCTCTAAACGATCGCAATTGAAGTTAAGGGAAACGAAAACGGTGGACAGGCGCGGGTTCACGACGCGACGAGCACGCGCTTCGTCGTCGAGCGTTCGCAACCCGATTATAAAGCTATCGTTCCCAGCCGTGTTCTTCTCGAAATACGCGCCAACCTCTGCATTTCGCGATGGATATTTGCCCAGCGATACAACGCGGGAGGCTGTGCGTCGGCGCGCGCGTGTAGTTAGAAGCCTTTACAGAGCCAGACAAGTCGATTGAATTACAGTAACAGAGTTATCCGTCACTTCCGTGCGACGCGAGCTAAGGGCTAAACACTAGAAGTCCCAACGGGATCCAAACCGATTCGCAGCTTATTCCGGCGTAGGGCGAGAAGGGGTCGTCTCGGAAGGAGATCGATCGAAACCCTTTTCTATAATATACTTCTTTTTTCTTTCGTGAAGATTGCCCTAACGGAACGGAGGGGTTGAACACGCGTCTCTCGTTCCAGTTAATTCGGGACGTGTCAGACGAAAGGTTTAGCCGCGTCGACGACGGTCGTTCGCGTTAAGCGGCCTCGTCCGACGCCCGGCACCCCTGGATCTGTATTTGACTTTGTAATTTCATTTATGCCGGTATCGCGTATTCCGCCCGGGCCACGGCCGAAACGCGCGCAAACATTTGCGGCCAGTGTCGCCTGCCGAATCTCCGCGGGGAGGGTTTTCTTTGATTAGCGAACTTCGAATTGAAACTGGTTGAATCGCCTCTTGGGGCGAAACCGCGGACCGCGACGATTTTCCGTCCACCTTGGACGAAAGCTCTTCCGGCTGAAGTAAAATGCGAGGAATTTCGGTCTCATCGGGATTGAAATTGATAAACTGCCTTTGAGATCGAATCTAATTGAAATGATTACTTTTCTTTCTTTTTGTTAGAATCACTGTATTCTATGATTTACAAGCGCATAAACATAAGTGGCCGCATACTTGGCGATGAGCGATCACGTAACAAGCCTCAATGATTTTGTTCCACTTCGTCTCGCTTCTTTTGTGCGCTTTTCATAGGCGATGATAGAACGGAATACACATTTGTTCCATTATTAGACACGTAGCAGAATTTGTTTGACTCATTTTTAATGTCTGTCGCCCCAGCTTTTATTGACCATGCACTTGACGTACTCGATAAACACTTCGCATTCGTTGACGAGATTATTCACTGAAATTTCACATAAACGTTTAATTGCAAACCGTCGCAGACATTTCTCTTTCTCAATGAACGTTTCTTTCTCCTTTACCTGCCACAGCGCACTCGTTCGCGTTCGTTATATACTTGTGTTTCAGTTTCGGTGTTATGTCCGCTTCCCGAATCAGCTTGTGTATGACTGGTAGCTGTACCTTCGCGCCGACCATCTGAAAACGGGTCCGTGCAATAATTATTTTCATCAGGCGATACGAGAGTCGGTCCTAAAGTGGTTTCCACGCTTTCCGATATATTCGTTCTTTTTTTTTTTGTTTTCATTCGTGCAAATACTTTTCTCACCGTCCCTTGCACCTGAGCGCAACAAGTTGCGGCACATATGGCTCGCCTTATACCATCTTTGTCAGCATCCACTTCATCGAAGAACGCGTCCTCCAGAATATACAGATCCTCTACAAACGGATTATTTCTCATTAAACGAAAGACAGTCCCAGCGAATACATATAACGCGTCTCTCTACTTTTGATCGAGCCAGAGTTGTCCCCTTACCAACGGTCGCTCCAGTCTGGTGAATACATTTCGCGGCATCCGTCTGAGAAATTCGGAAAACATTTGCCATACCCTTTACCACTCTCGTCATTTTGTCGTCCGTTTCTGTCGTCGCCACGTGTAAGTCAAACAAGGACATCTAAGAAATAATGATTAAAAGAGAGAGCAACGCCACGGTTTTGTACTTTTCGTCCGGTCCTATCGCGACTACTTACGAAGGCGAGGAACGCGAACAGCGCGAGCGCCGAGCACTTCATCGTTGCAATTTGTTTGCGAGCTTGCCAAATTGGTGGTCGGAGCCGATCGATCACCGATCTCTGATAGATCCACCGTCTGTACTGCGAACGAGTCTGACCGCTGCCTCATTTATATTACGCGGAATCGCGGCTAGGGGTTAAATATACACGACAGCGGCAAACGATAAGGAGCCGTAAGAAATATTAGAAAAATCGCAATCAATCGTTGGATGCGCGTTAAGTTTGTTGTGTTACACCAACGTATTCAATGATTATCATTATTCTGGTCGCGATCGATTGGATCACCCTTTTATTTATGAAAAATTCAGGCGATGTTTCGATAAGTAATACTAATGACGATGATACAATTCAAGCCAAATTCTACAAGTATTTTTACAAAAATTGTCTATTACTCATTGAGTATAAAATAGGCGGAGAACGATTATTAATATATTAATTTCTATAATTTCTATTTTACGCTTACGACTAATACGATTCGTTAATCACTTTCACGTTAGATGATGTTGAATAATTAGCTCAACTTCAAGAGCTGAAGAAAGCAGGCTGTAAAGCCACGCGCAACTCTTTCCGTATCTTCTTGTTGATTCGCTGAAACAACGAAAAATATCAACTAAGCCTGCCCAAACGCGGGAAAACCTGTCGTAGAGTTTTATTTACGCGTCGGTATCGCTGCGAATTCCTAGACGATTCTCTGCTATCTGCGCGTTATTTTCGGGTTCGATTTTACTCATCGCGATTTATTAAATAAACATGTTTGGTAATCCCGGCACGACGGGGTTAACAGTGCTTCGAACGAGAAGCCGACGAATCGTGAATTCCCAGTCACTGTTTGTTTCGTCAAATATTTTGCGTCTATTATATAATTTCAAGCGGATGCAATAATATCGACAGCAACCTTCGATTGCGTAATCAACCTCCACTAATTCATTAACTTCAATTCTATTCGATTCCCGTTCGACGAAAGAGCTTACCTTCTTCCCCGCATTTGGCCACGTTTTCCTTGAATCCATCTTTCACGGGTAAATCACTTCTGTCCGCAACCTCAGCCAGGCGTTCCGACGAAATCTGACCGTTTTGCAGCTGCGATGATCGCGGAATAACAAAAAAAAAGAAGGAAACGTTAGTACGTAGAGTAGGTGGAGAGATAAAAATTGTTCTCTCTAAAAAGCCTTACTATATTAGCTTTTTCTAGTGCGCACACCAGAACCCTGTCGTAGACGCTCAATAAATTTTCAGCCTCCTCCTTGGGCAGTGTGTCGCGTTTAAGATAGTCCTCCAGTTTCGACAGTTCTTCTACAATTGCAAACGAAAGCGTAAGAATCGTAAGAGGGATAATCCTCCTCCGTCTTCTTCCGCTATTAGACACGAAATGAAGAGTGTAATAAATTATTTTCTACCCTGTGGTAGTTGACTCCCCATTACGCATTCTCCAAGGTTTCTTAGAGGAAGATCCAATATCGTTGCGAGATCTTGTATCACGGATGATCCAGTCGTTACCTGGGTCAATAACGAGTCAATCAATTAATCAATCGTGGGGAACGATGTATGGTTTAGGAAACGAAGAAATTCAATGTTCGTTTAAACGTGTCACATTAAAATTCTATCCGCGATATGTACTTACGCCGAGGACCAAAGCGCACGCGACAATTTCGAAAAGTATCTTCATCGTTCCGATCGATCGCTGCACCGAATATCGCCGATACAGTAACGAGCGCGCCTCTTTAAAGAAATATTTTGTAAACCGTGTCGCCGGTCGGTTGCAAAACTTGTATTTGTCATCAGCCGCAAAAAAAAAAAAGAAAATAATATCAACACGTTCGACAGTCGTATCGGATTTTAAACAAAACTCCTGTGCTGTTTGTCCTGTGCTCGTAGGTAAACCGAATTAGTCAGCGAAAACTGTACTGGTCAGCGTGATTGCGTGAGGGAAAAATCTTGCAATGCGATACACGGTAAAAAGGAGAACGACGTGTCCTGATTTTTTCCCCAAAATCCGTAAAGCGATGCCAGTTTCGAATCGTGCTTCGAGCAAATTTCTGTCGACGATGCGAACCGAAGAGATGTCGTCGAAACTCATTGGCATCGAAGAATAGTAAGAAAGGCATTTCCTTTTTTCAAATCATAAACTACGACACAATTTTGTTTCGAGGGATTTCAATTGTCAAAGGATCGTTCGAATACTCTGCTGTTCTAGCTGGCGATAAAATAAATTCGACGCGATGAACGCGCATGACGGTGGGGAAAGAATGCACGAGTCGTGATGTTACATCATTTTATTGAATGTATTACACACGGTAATTCCAGTGATTACAATTTCCGCGGCCTTCGTCGAGCGATTTTTTGTTGTTGTTGGTAGACTGGTTTATTGGTTAAACAACTTCTCCACGTAACAATCGGTGTATTTGTTGCCGATGTTGCACTCGTCGCTCTCCCCTTTGACTGTAACACAGGAGTTATCGCGTTAATAAACATCGGGCAGACAGTACTAACACCAACGGAGGTTCGAGTATACAATAAATATGCGATATTATTGTATATGCCTCGGGAGAATGTTTTCGAGTTGCATAATTGCGTGCACCGAAAAGGAGTTATCGCAAACGTGAAATTTTAATCGCGTTTACAATGAACGTCAGCACTTCCTCCACCCTTTTACATAGAACATCGAAATCGTTGCTTACTTTCTGCGGCGCAGTCGGTCGCGATCGTTCTTACTGTTTGGATGTCAGCGTCGTTTCCAGCGTGAACGACGTCAATCATTTTATATATCGGCTCCAGATGGAAATCTGTGCCTACCAACTAGAACACAGAAGACCGGAGAAAATCGTTTAGATCGATTGGGATAATTAATATCTTTTTTTTTTTTATGCAGCATGTACTTACAATTTCCAAACGTTTCATGACGCACGCTTTCATGCAGCCCATGGTTTTCATGTCGACGGAACTACCGGCCTGTTGTATGTTCGTCGCCATCTCTGAATCATTTAACTAATTTATAACACCTATCGTGTGCAGAATTACCGGAGTCAGGGACCCAGATAATTTGCTTCGCATCGCGTAGGGGAGACCGGGGCTAAAAGTTTCGCGGGCACGTTGTTCCGATAGTTGTGTTAAACAAAATTCAAAGGAGCAACATTGTGCTTTCGATTGGTATAGAGATAAAGTAGGCGTAATAAGGTTAACAATGAACCAGTCAATGATGAATAGAATAGCTACATTATTTTCTAGCTATTCTTTTTTATGTTCCCACAAACTCGGAACTTGACGGTAAACGATAAGAATTTCGGATTGAACGAAATCAGATTTTCTCACCCTCGGAGATGTGAAACTGGTCGGCGCATGGTTTTACATCCGGCATCAAGTACTCCATGTACTTTACTATGATCTCGTCTTGATCCATACCACGCACGGCTGCCTGCAATTATTGCGATCCTCGATTATTAACAAACGTTGAAAATCAAATTGAATTCATTCATTCGAATGAACAAATTACTAGCTGAATTTCCGTTATTTTCGGAGAATCTGCGCTAGAGCTTCTTCGGAAAATGAACGACACTCACCGCGACAGCCAACAGGCAAGTAACAGTCACGAGGGTCCTCATCTTACAAACCGGGCGTACTCTACAGAGGTTTAATTCCTTAGACAAGATCGATCCGCACTGCACGGTACTCCCCGTTGAATTACTGAACTATGCACGGCATTGAGTACTATGGGGACGATATTTATACGAGACGGTCAACAGGACAATAGCAGGTGTTAAGACCTGACCGGCAGGAAACGAGATAATTGACCGATCTGCCGATGTCAATTTACGTAAGATCGGTTCAAGTACGGCCGAAACGCGGCTAATTATTGCTGGCACGCGTCAAATTTGTCACGAGAAATGATTGCTTTGCGGCGCGTCCGTGTACGAGGATCCTTTGAGAAGAAATTATAGCTTTGCACGAGTTACGGCTTAATGATGTCGCATATGCTGTGATCGTGTGGTATAATCTTGGCTGGGCTGGCCCTCGATCAGTAAATGCGGAATTAAAAATGACCATGCAGTCGACCAGTCGTTGATTTGTCTGTTTCTTCCCTTCGTCTCTCCTTACTCTTCTTCCGAGAATTAATCGACAGATTGGCAAGCAAACTGATCGTCCGGCGCGATTGTCAATTTTCATTTTGTTGAAGGACTTTGAGGAGATTTTTAGGAGATTTGATTGGAGAAAATACTGGATCTATTTTACGGAGGAATTAAATATAGAAACTTGGTACTTTTAAACTTGATTCGATTTTATTCGTAGCGTGCAAATATGCAGGTATAAAGTGCCAGGGTAGATTTACTTTACTTCAAGCAGATTCTTTAATAGGGGTTCATCTTAAACTTCGTTCATTTGTCATCGAAGTAGCAATGAACATAGGCGTACGCCTTTTTGCAATCATCTGGTGTATCTTTTACTAAAAAGAATCAATAGGTGTATCAATTAGCAATTCCTTGTTGAATCGGTTCGTTAATATCATAACTATTTACCTTTATCGGCGCAAGCGGCTGCTTTCTTTTGCATTTCAGAAACCAGTTCTGGATTGTCGGGGTGCACACCCTTGATATACTTGTTCATCTCCTCCAGGTCTATCTTCGAATCTTTCATCTGAAGCGAAACAATTAAGTTCTCAGTACATCTTCGGTTCATTATCGTATCTGCATTATCTTCTGGTTCAATTTACTCACCGTCTTCACCTTTTTCATTATGCATGCGTCCACGCAAGTAGCCTGTTCAATTCCTGCATCTCGATCTTTCTCGTATAACACTCGTGGATCCTCTGGTGTTCAGAATATTTTTATATTTCTTTTGTTAGTAATTCAATAAAATTGTATGTATCGTATAATACTAACGTTCAGTAAGGCCACTTTCCTTGGCGCATGCTAACAGTACGTCCTTCGAATGTTGCAAGTATACATCGATATCAGCTCCACGAATGGCTGACTAAAAATCAATATAGAAATTGATAGAATATCAAATATTTTCGTATTCTGTTCAATAAATAACTTGTTCGTGTCTTGCATCGACCGAAATTATATTATCCATGACCATCTTCTACTGTAACTATTATGGTAAACGTCGGTGTTTCAATTGCTCTCGTTACAGCGACAGGAGCACAGTCGTGAACTTTAGTTCCACATACACCTTTCGAATATCAAATCAATGTCGTACTTACGATACCGAGCAGGAAACAAAATGCGATCAAAGTATTCTTCATGTTGAAACTGGGCCCTCGGACGATCCGTAAAGCGAAGATAATCGTCGAAGACTAACAGAATCCCACCGATTGCCAGCAATATTTATATTGCGAATGCGATGGTAAAAAATTAATAATATGCCGTTTAAATCTCCCGTGTCTCGAATCTCGTGTGACAGATGAAGAAAAAAACGATGTAATTATTACTGGCCGTGGCTGTTTACATTTATATATGGTGTTATATTTTTCAGCCTTGAATCACGACAAACGCTTTGAGCAGAATACATGAGTATTCAAGACGGATAATATGCTATGTTTATTATCTTCGTTTTGCATATGGAATCAATTAAAGGCAATAGTCGAGGGTTTCTGCGAATTTATGCCAGACAATGACAGTGATCGCAATTAAACGAGAGAAAAATGAACGAAGATAAAATAATTCCTTACTTCAGTCTTCGAGCCGAGAAAATTAAGACCGATCGCTTAATAAGCTGTTCTTCAACTTCGTTCCTCTTCCGTCGCTGTTTTCATTCCCATTCACACACCGTTCTTGACATTTGAACAATTTTTTAGAGCATTCAAATGATCCGAGATCGCATAAATCGTGTTGCTTTTAAACACTTTGCGTAATCATACGTCACGCGAATATTATTACAATTCGCGCGAATGTAATTACATGACGAGGGTGATAAATCAATGCTTTGAACGTGTGAACTTCGAAGTTTCATTTAATGACTATTTTAATCTTCACAATATTGTGTCTTACATTATGGTCTTTCATTATCATTTTCATTTTCATTGCCCCAAAAAAAGTAGAATGCATCCAGTGCCAGTGTTCCAAGTATTATTTGGAATTTTAATCATTCTTTACCGCTGATCATTATGCAGCGAGTCCATTCGAATGCCAGATCACACTCCTCTGCTATCTCTTTCACTGAAAGGATATTCAATTCATTGGTATTATAAATAATTGGCGAGAAATTCCTTCCGTCTTGTTCGCTTGAACTCGCGTTTACCTTCTTCGGTACATTTTTTCAAGATATCCATTTGCGAGGGTATCACATCCGGATTATCCGCCAACATCTTCTCCAATGTCTCTTGGAAATTCTCCGGCTTAATTTGGCCCTCCTCTAACTAAATGATGAAACTCTCAATAATTGTACGAAATTCTCCACTTTTCTGTGTTTATGTGTGATTCTTCCGTAAAACAGTAGAACAAGAATAAAAGATTCCAAGGAGGATCTTACCACTTTCATGCGTTTCATCACGCACGCCTTCAAACATCCAAATTTCGTTCTCTCGTCGCCCTGCAATTCCGTCTCATGGAACTTGCTCATTTCCGCTACGGGTTAAAACGTATTTTGTCAAATTTTTGCCACTACCAAGTAAAAACGTTCGAAAATATAATACTGCAAAATTGATTTACTTGAAGCAATCTGCAGCTCCTCAGCGCAAGGTTTTATATGCTCGGCTAAAACGCCTTCGGTATACTCCATCTTATGAGAATGAGCCACCCCCTAAATATTTGAAATCAAAGTCGGGCATGTAATTTTCCTGAATCGATAGTATTAAACTTGACACGAGAGTAGTTCGAATGGTAAAAATAATAATGAACGTGGCAGTGGTCCAAATGTTGCATTTCATGTAGTCAAATTAATTATGGGCAACGGAAATCAGTATCCTGCCATAAATGAGAACGAGCGGAAATAAAGTTATACGAATGTCAACTCACCGCAAAAAGGAAAATGCAACAAACGGCCAGGATACTCTTCATCGTGCAATTTTTCACTAAAGTCCAGAAGAACAAAGATACTGACTGATGCCTGTCGACGTGCGAACGTCATATTTATACAGGATTGGCACGGTTATGTGTCGAACCTAGCAAGGTGTTAAAATCACATTACGAAATTACAGGAAGAGATATAATTGCTCGATCCAACGTCTTTTTATGTAACGCTCGATACCCATCTGCAGAAGGAGATTGCCAAGTTCATTGAGACCTCGTTACGAAAAATAATTATCAACAGCGTGATTTTCTTATAAAATAAATACAATTTGTATGGAACAATTTAAATTCGGGAGGGCGAAATACTTAAAAATGAGTTTCATGTGCGTGTTTATTAAAAGCGAATCCGTCGATTTCCTGGAAATTAGCATCCAATGAATCACCATGGGAACGAATTTTTTCTTTAGACGCTCGTAGCAAATTGGCATCCAAATTAGACAGGTAATTGCAGTATTTGCAATTATTACTAAATATGTGTGCATAATCTTAGTGAATACTATTCAATAGAGTCTGTAAAAGGTGAATCGAAACGCAGAGTCTTGTACTAGTGTGTAGTTTAATCGCAGCCTTCAACTAGATGCAATTAACTCGTAGGCAATGAATTGCAAGTAGTTACGCAATACCAGATTGAAGCATTGTGGAAGAGAGAAAAATATTTTTCAATTGTTCGAAAATAACAAATTCTAGATACATTATCAGGCTAGGTGTGCACGATTAAATTCTCGCGAGAAATTTCCGTTTGGCGTATAAAACAAATTTTTTACCGATGGCACAGGTGAAAAATCAAACATTCAATGTTTCAGGAATGTCATGTTCATTAATATTGGCGGTCTTCTTGTATTGTGCTGCCAACGAAAGAATCTGGCCTTAATCTTCTGTACGATTAAATAAAAATGTGGATTACATAAGAGGTAGGATTAAAAAAAGAAAAACGCCTGGTTCATATAGTACAGTATTGTATATTATCTGAAAAGACAAGTAGTTCTCCTTTTTACTTTTGCATCGTACTCTTCATAAGAGCACAGTCCACCATAGAAACTAGAAACTAGTCCTTCAATTTGAAAGAGAGTGGAAAGCATTGCCAGTACATTTCCCGTGCTACGCTAGAATCGTCTTGTACCAGGGTCCTTTGCGAAAAAGAAACTACATACATGTTTGAACGAGCTAGGGCTAAGTGATGTCGCATCACTGTGATCGCGTACACGCGGAATCAAAAATCATGATGTAATCGTGTCTTTCTTCTTCGTTTCTCCTTATTCTTCTTCCGGGAATTAATCGACAGATTGGGAAGAACAATGATCGTCCGGCGCGATTGTCAGTTTTTATTTTCTTGGAGGACTTTGAAGAGATTTTCAGGAGATTTGATTGGGGAAAATACTGGATCTATTTTACGGAGGAATTAAATGTAGAGCCTTGATATCTTTACACTTGATTCGATATAATTCGTAGCGTGCAAATATGTAGGTATAAAGTGCCAGGGTAGATTTATTTTACTTCAAAGCAGATCTTGTAATAGGGGTTCATCTTAAGCTTCGTCTAGTTGTCTTCGAAGTAGCAATGAATATAGGCGTATGCCATTTTACAATCATCTGATATGTCTTTTACTGAAAAAAATGAATAGGTGCATCAATGAACAATTCCTCGTTGAATCTGTTCGTTATTATTGCGAACTATTTACCTTTATCGGCGCAAACGGCTGCTTTCTTTTGCAATTCAGTAACCAGTTCTGGATTGTCGGCGTGCACATTCTTGATATACTTGTACTCCTCCTCCATGACTATCTTCGAATCTTTCAGCTTAGAGTGAAACAATTAAGTGCTCAGTACATACTCGGTTCATAATCGTATTTGTATTGTCGTCAGGTTGAATTCACTTACTTTATTCAGCTTTTTCATTGTGCATCCAATTACGCAGGTAGCCCGATCAATTCCTGCTTGTCGATCCATTTCGTATGACAGTCGTGGATCCTCTGGTGTTCAGAATATTTTTATATTTCTTTTACTAGTAATTCAATAAAATTGTATTTATCGTATAATACTAACGTTCAGGAAAGCCGTTTTCCTTGGCGCATGCTAACACTTCGTTCCTAAATATTTTCAAGTACAGATTGACGTCATCCTTCGCGCAGCCACGAATGGCTGACTAGAAATTAATATGGAAATTGATAGGATATCAAATATTTTCGGATTCTATTTATTAAATAACTTGTTCGTGCGTTATGTCGGCTGAAATGATATTATCCTTAACCATCTGCTACTGTAATTATTATGGTAAACGTCACTGTTCAATTGCTCTTATTAAAATCACGGGAATACAATTATAAACTTTAGTTCGACATACACCTTTCGAATATCAAATCGTTGATGTACTTACGATACTGAACAGGAAACAAAGTGCGATCAAAATATTCTTCATCTTCAGATGTGCCCTCGGACGAACCAATGAAGACGGGTGCGTAAAGTGTAGACTAACCACCCGCCGATTGCCAGCAATATTTATATGACAAAGGCGATGATAAAAATTAATAGGATGCCATTTAAATTGCAATTGTTGCAATTGTGGCTAATTACATTTATATTCAATGTTACACTTTTCAGCCTTGAATCACCTTAAAAGCTTTTACCCGAATAAATCAATATTCAAACGGATAATATGTGATAGCTATTATCTTCGTTTTGCATATGGAAAAATTAGTGAAAATAAAATAATTCTTCGCTTCAGTCTTGGAGTCGAAAAAGAATTAAATGGATTATTTAAATAACTGTTCTTCTATTTTGTTTCTCTTCTGCCATTATTTTCATTCACATTTCCGAACTTTTCGTAACAGTTTAGAATATTTTCATGATTCGAGATCGCATAAATCTTGAGGCCGTTAAACATTTTAATTCTGATTTTCTTTGCCTAAAAAAAAAATGCAGTCAGTGCCAGTGTACCAAGTATAGTTTGGAATTTTGATCATTCTTTATCGTCGATAATTATGCAGCGACTCCATTCGAATGCCAGATCACACTCCTCTGCTATCTCTTTTAGTTAAAAGGATATTAAATTCATTGGTATCGTAAAGGACTGGTGAGAAATTTCTTCCGTCTTGTTCACTTGAACTCGCGTTTACCTTCCTCGGTGCATTCTCTCAAGACATCTATTTTCGGGGGTATCACATCCGGATTATCTGCAAACACCTTCTGCAATGACTCTTGGAAATTCTCAGGTTTAATTTGACCATCCCCCAACTAAATGAAAACACTCAATAATTTTATGAGATTTCCTACTTTGCTGTGTTTGTGTTTAATACTTTTGTAGGAAAGTAGATCCAACTGGATGCAATTAACACGTAGGCAATGAGTTGCAAGTATTTACGCAATACCAGATTGAAATATTGTGGAACAGAGAAAAATATTTTTCAATTATTCGAGAATAGAAAATCGTAGATGCATACTGATACTAGCTGTGCACGATTACATTTTCGCGAAATTTCTGTTTGGTGCATAACGAGATTTAATTGGGAAAAATGCTGGATGTATTTTATGGAGGAATTATAGAACCTTCATACTTTCAAACTTGCTTTGATTTTATTCGTAGTGCGTAAATATGTAGGTACAAAGTGCTAGGGTAGATTTATTTTAATTGAAGCAGATATTTTAGGAGGGGTTCTACTTGAATATCGGTCAATGCTATTCAGGAAGCAATAAACGTAGGCGTACGCCATTTTGCAATCATCTGGTATGTATGTTACTGAAAAGAATTAATAGGTGCATCAATTAACAATTCCTCGTTGAATCCGTTCGTTAATATTGCAACTATTTACCTTTATTGGCACAAACGGCTGCGTTCTTTTGCAATTCAGAAACCAATTCTGGATTGTCGGGGTAAACACCCTTGATATACTTGTTCATCGCCACCAGGTCTATCTTCGAATCTTTCATCTTATGTGAAACAATTAAGTGCTCAGTACATCTTCGGTTCATTATCGTATCTGCATTATCTTCTGGTTCAATTTACTCACCGTCTTCTCCTTTTTCATTATGCATGCGTCCACGCAGGTAGCCTGGTCAATTCCAGTACCTCGATCTCTTTCGTATAACACTCGTGGATCCTCTGGTGTTCAGAATATTTTTATATTTCTTTTATTAGTAATTCAATGAAATTGTATTTATCGTATAATACTAACGTTCAGTAAAGCCATTTTCCTTGGCGCATGCTAACAGTACGTCCTTTGAATGTTGCAAGTATACATCGACATAAATTCCACGAATGGCTGACTAAAAATTAATATAAAAATTGATAGAATATCAAATATTTTCGTATTCTATTCAATAAATAACTTGTTCGTGTCTTGCATGGACTGAAATTATATTATCCTTGACCATCTTTTACTGTAAGTATTGTGGTAAATATCAGTTCTCAGTTGCTCTCGTTACAGTGACAGGAGCACAGTCATGAACTTTATTTCCACATACACCTTTCGAATATCAAGTCAGTGTTGTACTTACGATACCGAGTAGGAGACAAAGTGCGATCAAAATATTCTTCATCTTGAAGTTGTGCCCTTAAACGAACCACAGAGACGCATCCGTAAAGTGAAGATAATCTTCAAAGACTAACAGAATCACACCGATTGCCAGAAATATTTATATTGCGAATGCGATGGTAAAAAATTAATAAGATATGCCGTGTAGATCTCTCGTGTCTCGAATCTCGTAGGGCGGATGAAGGAAAAACGGTCTAATCATTACTGGTTGCGGCCGATTACATTTATGTATGGTGTTATATTTTCCATCTTCGAATCACGAAAAACGCTTTTAACAGAGTAAATGAGTATTCAAATGGATAATATGCGATATTTATCATCTTCAGAAATCAATTAAAGGTAATAGTCGGGAGATTCTGCGAATTTATGCCAGACGATGATAGCGATCGCAATTAAACGAGAAAAATGAGCGAACCTAAAGTAATTCCTTACCTCAGTCTTCGAGCCGAGAAAATTAAAACAGATTACTTAATAAACTGCTCTTCTACTTCGTTCTTCTTCCGTCGTTGTTTTCATTCCCATTCACGGACCATTTTTGACGTTTGATCAATTTTTTAGAGCATTCAAATGATCCGAGATCGCATAAATCGTGTTGCCTTTAAACATTTTGCGTAATCATATGTCATGTGAATATTATTACAATTCGCGCGAATGTAATTGCATGACGAGGGTGATAAATCAATGCTCTGAACGTGTGAACTTCGAAGTTTCATTTAATGACTATTTTAATCTTCACAATATTGTGTCTTAAATTATGGTCTTTCATTTTCATTTTCATTTTCATTGCCCCCAAAAAAAATAGAATGCATCCAGTGCCAGTGTTCCAAGTATTATTTGGAATTTTAATCATTCTTTACCGCTGATCATTATGCAGCGAGTCCATTCGAATGCCAGATCACACTCCTCTGCTATCTCTTTCACTGAAAGGATATTCAATTCATTGGTATTATAAAAGATTGTCGAGAAATTCCTTCCGTCTTGTCCATTTGAACTCGCGTTTACCTTCCTCGGTGCATTCTCTCAAGACATCTATTTTCGAGGGCATCACATCCGGATTATCTGCAAACACCTTCTCCAATGTCTCTTGGAAATTCTCAGGTTTAATTTGACCATCCTCCAACTAAATGGGAACACTCAATAATTTTATGAGATTTCCCACTTTTTTGTGTTTGTGTTTAATTCTTTTGCAGGAAAGTAGATCCAGCTGGATGCAATTAACACGTAGGCAATGAGTTGCAAGTATTTACGCAATACCAGATTGAAATATTGTGGAACAGAGAAAAATATTTTTCAATTATTCGAGAATAGAAAATCGTAGATGCATACTCATACTAGTTGTGCACGATTACATTTTTGCGAAATTTCTGTTTGGCGCATAACGAGATTTAATTGGGGAAAATTGCTGGATGTATTTTATGGAGGAATTATAGAACCTTCATACTTTCAAACTTGCTTTGATTTTATTCGTAGTGCGTAAATATGTAGGTACAAAGTGCTAGGGTAGATTTATTTCAATTGAAGCAGATATTTTAGGAGGGATTCTAGTTGAATATCGTTTAAAGCTATTCAGGTAGCAATAAACGTAGGCGTATGCCATTTTGCAATCATCTGATATATCTGTTACTGCAAAGAATTAATAGGTGCATCAATTGATAATTCCTCGTTGAATCTGTTCGTTAATATTGCAACTATTTACCTTTATCGGCGCAAACCGCTGCGTTATTTTGCAATTCAGAAACCAATTCTGGAATGTCGGGGTGCACACCCTTGATATACTTGTTCATCTCCTCCAGGTCTATCTTCGAATCTTTCAGCTTAAGCGAAACAATTAAGTGCTCAGTACATCTTCGGTTCATTATCGTATCTGCATTATCTTCTGGTTTAATTTACTCACCGTGTTCAGTGTTTTCATTATGCATGCGTCCACGCAGGTAGCTTGATCAATTCCTGCATCTCGATCTTTTTTGTATATCGCTCGTGGATCCTCTGGTGTTCAGAATATTTTTATATTTCTTTTATTAGTAATTCAATGAAATTGTATTTATCGTATAATACTAACGTTCAGTAAAGCCATTTTCCTTGGCGCATGCTAACAGTACGTCCTTTGAATGTTGCAAGTATACATCGACATAAATTCCACGAATGGCTGACTAAAAATTAATATAAAAATTGATAGAATATCAAATATTTTCGTATTCTATTCAATAAATAACTTGTTCGTGTCTTGCATGGACTGAAATTATATTATCCTTGACCATCTTTTACTGTAAGTATTGTGGTAAATATCAGTTCTCAGTTGCTCTCGTTACAGTGACAGGAGCACAGTCATGAACTTTATTTCCACATACACCTTTCGAATATCAAATCAATGTTGTACTTACGATACCGAGTAGGAGACAAAGTGCGATCAAAATATTCTTCATCTTGAAGTTGTGCCCTTAAACGAACAACAGAGACGGATCCGTAAAGTGAAGATAATCTTCGAAGACTAACAGAATCACACCGATTGCCAGAAATATTTATATTGCGAATGCGATGGTAAAAAATTAATAAGATATGCCGTGTAGATCTCCCGTGTCTCGAATCTCGTAGGGCGGATGAAGGAAAAACGGTCTAATCGTTACTGGTTGCGGCCGATTACATTTATGTATGGTGTTATATTTTCCATCTTCGAATCACGAAAAACGCTTTTAACAGAGTAAATGAGTATTCAAATGGATAATATGCGATATTTATCATCTTCAGAAATCAATTAAAGGTAATAGTCGGGAGATTCTGCGAATTTATGCCAGACGATGATAGCGATCGCAATTAAACGAGAAAAATGAGCGAACCTAAAGTAATTCCTTACCTCAGTCTTCGAGCCGAGAAAATTAAAACAGATTACTTAATAAACTGCTCTTCTACTTCGTTCTTCTTCCGTCGTTGTTTTCATTCCCATTCACGGACCATTTTTGACGTTTGATCAATTTTTTAGAGCATTCAAATGATCCGAGATCGCATAAATCGTGTTGCCTTTAAACATTTTGCGTAATCATACGTCATGTGAATATTATTACAATTCGCGCAAATGTAATTGCATGACGAGGGTGATAAATTAATGCTTTGAACGTGTGAACTTTGACGTTTCATTTAATGACTATTTTAATCTTCACAATATTGTGTCATATATTATGGTCTCTCATTTTAATTTTAATTTTCGTTGCATTTAACACGTAGGCAATGAGTTGCAAGTATTTACGCAATACCAGATTGAAATATTGTGGAACAGAGAAAAATATTTTTCAATTATTCGAGAATAGAAAATCGTAGGTGCATACTCATACTAGCTGTGCACGATTACATTTTTGCTAAATTTCTGTTTGGCGCATAACGAGATTTAATTGGGGAAAATTGCTGGATGTATTTTATGGAGGAATTATAGAACCTTCATACTTTCAAACTTGCTTTGATTTTATTCGTAGTGCGTAAATATGTAGGTACAGAGTGCTAGGGTAGATTTATTTCAATTGAAGCAGATACTTTAGGAGGGGTTCTACTTGAATATCGTTTAATGCTATTCAGGTAGCAATGAATGTAGGCGTATGCCATTTTACACTCATCTGGTATATATTTTGCTGAAAAGAATTAATATGTCCATCAATTAGCAATTCCTTATTGAATTTGTTGGTTATTATTCGAACTCTTTACCTTCAGCGGCGCACATAGCTGCATTCTTTTCCATTTGAGGAACAACTTCTGGATTGTCGGGGAATACATTCTGGATATACTTCTTCATCCCTTCGAGGTCTATCTTCGAACCTCTCATCTAAAGTGAAACAATTAAGTGCTGAATACAGATTCAGTTTATAATAGTATTCGTATTATCTTCTGGTGGAATTTACTCACCGCCTTCAGCCCCTTCAGTATGCAGGCATTTAAACAGGTAGCCCGAGCAACTCCTAACTGTCTATCTTTTTCGTATATCTGTTGCGCATCCCCTGTTGTTCAAAATATTGTTTTATTTGTTTTATTACTAATGGAATAAAATTGTGCGTTTTCGTATAATACTAACGTTCAGTAAAGCCGTTTTCCTTGCCACATTGTAACATCAGATCCTTCGTATATTGCATGTATGTATCAAAATAATCTCCACGAATAGCTGACTATAAAATTAATATAGAAATTGGTAAGATGTCAAATATTTTCGTAGTCTATTCAATAAGTAAGTTGTTCGTGTCTTGCAACGACCGAAATTATATTATCGTTGACCATCTTCTGCTATAACTATTATGGTAAACGTCGGTGTTTCAATTGCTCTCGTTACAGCGACAGGAGCACAGTCATGAACTTTTGTTCCACATACACATTTCGAATGTCAAGTCAGTGTTGTACTTACGATACCGAGCAGGAGACAAAGTGCGATCAAAATATTCTTCATTTTGAAGTTATGCCCTTAAACGAACAGCAGAGACGTATCCGTAGAGTGAAGATAATCTTCGAAGACTAACAGAATCACACCGATTGCCAGAAATATTTATATTGCGAATGCGACGGTAAAAAAATTAATAACATATGCCGTGCAGATCTCTCATGCCTCGAATCTCGTAGGGCGGACGAAGGAAAAACGATCTAATCACTACTGGCTGCGGCCGATTACATTTATACATATATGGTGTTATATTTTTTAGCCTCGAATCACGAAAAACGCTTTTAGCAGAATAAATGAGTATTCAGATGGATAATATGCGATACTTATCATCTTCAGAAATCAATTAAAGGTAATGGTCGGGAGATTCTGCGAATTTATGCCAGACGATGATACTAATTCCTTACTTCAGTCTTCGAGCCGAGCAAATTAAAACAGATTACTTAATAAACTATTCTTCTACTTCGTCGTCCTTCCGTTGTTGTTTTCGTTCCCATTTACGGAAATCGGACCGTTCTTGTCATTTGGACAATTTCTTAGAACATTTAAATGATTCGAGATCGCATAAATCGGAATGCCTTTAAACATTTCGCGTAATCATACGTCACGCGAACATTGCTTATTCTTTGACGGGCTTTTGTGTATCGTGCTCGCTAACGATCAATGCGGATTTAATCACCTGTCAATTAAACAAAAAAAAAATGGATTACATAACAGGTAGGATAAAGAAAGGACAAACGCCGGATTCATATAGTACAAGATTTTATATTATCTTAAATACAAGAAGTTCTTCTTTCTATTCTTGTATCGTCCCGTTTAGGAACACAGTCAACCACAGAAAACTAGAAACTATTCGTTCAGTTTGAAAGAGTGTCGAAAGCGTCGTCAGTACGTTTCCAGTCCGCGTCGAACTTAGTCGTCGATGGTTCCAGTGAAATTTAATCGACGATTGATCAAATGGATCGAGTATCTTGATGATTCTTCTTTATTAGACCCTTCTGCACTGTGGTTTGGTTCTGGAATTTTTACACACTGTCTTGTCCGCCTTTCGGCGACTACGATGATGGAGATGACGATAACGGGGCGATTGAAAATTGATCTTACTCCTTCGTAGATGTTGCATGTCCACCGACGAGTTCGTCATGGGGCTATATAAAGCTGAAACAAACGAATGGTTGGTTAATTTCCGGAGATGTAATCAATTATCAGCGATTGCAAGCGCGCGGATGGTAGTTGAATGCGTTTTCGAAATGCTGCTACGAGCTGAATCATCGAGGCGCGACAAGTGATTACTATTATTATATGTCATATCATTTCATTCGTGTCGATAAAGCACCTCACTGTCCGTCTCCCAGAGGCATTTCCCGGCTTGCCACGCGACCTCGCATCCGTCCGTAGCCGTCACTGTTAAACCAATCGAAATCGTTAAATGTTTATTTAGCGAAACACCGTTCCCTAGTACGATTATTATGATGCTTGATACTCGCCTTGACTTTGGCACACTTCGATCGCGTGTTCAACGCGCGGTACATATTCCTCTAGCAGCATGAGCCGCGATTGTTTCAGGAAGAAGTCCCACATAATTTGATCGTTCTTCATCTGAAATGAACAGTTTTATGCGGCTTCGAAACAATTCAGACTTCACACCCGAATCGATATAGATTATTTTCCTCACCGTCTTCGTCGATGTCATGATACACTTTATGTAGCACATCAGCCTCTCGTCCTTCGGGAATTCACCCCTGTGTTGGCCGTCCAAAAGTTCTGTACGCCAGACCATCAAAAGAATATTATTCGATCGGCCCAGAAGCATAAGGGCAATCATTTCTCTTGAGAGATTCTCAATCGGAACTCTCGAAATTCCTTCATACGAAATTGTTCATACTGTTTAATTGTCAATGCAAATGTACCTTTGGGCGCGTCGGTCTTCTTCGCGCAGGTTTTCCTGAGGTTCTTGATAGTTTTCTTCACGTCATCCAGAGTCATCTTTTTCTGTACGCATGCAACGGAAAGCGATTGGTGCACACTCGTATTGTACATCATAATCGTCTGATGAATAAACGAATCGATGGCTTACGCTTTCGCTGTCCTGAATCGTCGTCAGCAGGACAAGCATCAACGCGCTCAGCACGAGAACGTTCAGCCCCTTCATTCTTCGATCCCTCGCTCAACCGTTCCTCCTGGTTACTTCGATCACGACAGATTTCCGTACCGGTTCCTCCTTACAGCCGAAGAGGGCGACGTGGATTTTCGCCAATGTGCCAGCGTTTTCGATAGGCAAAACACGCGCGACGACCGCACGCCGTTTTTTTTATACTCCGCCGAATATGGCAGGGGGAGTGGGTGGAATTTTTGCAATTTTCCTCGTGATCGTCCTACTGCTGTATAATTAACGTGCAACCTCCACTTTTCGCGGATGATTGCCGGCAGGTTAACAGCTGCACCGGAAAGGGAGGAGTGACGATGGGACGTAATAGATTACGTCGCTGGTATACAATCATTATGCAATGACATTCTTGCTCGATTATATCCTGCCTATTTCTTCGTCGATGGCGCACTTCTTATACATATTTTCTTCGTTCCTTGGAGTGGGAAAGGTGAACGATTGGGGAGAATTAAGGGTCGTCTTCTGGACGTGCGAAGGATTGAGAAATATCTGAGGTACTTATCTTTGATGGCATCGATCATGTACACGTGATATCGCGGTTTTATTTCAATTATAATAATTGGAAAATAAACGGAGTAGGGTATAATGTTTAAAACGAACGCTCCTCCGGTTGTTGGCGCGATCTGAGTTTGCGGTTTACAATTTTCAAGCACTCGTACCTACGTTTACTTTGTCAGGGGAACATGAAATTCGCCGGATCCGCCTCGTAGTAGCATTTGACGTAAGCGTACGTCATCGTGCACGGGTCGCCGGTATACTCTACGCATAATTCCATGGTCTTCGTGTATATTCAAAAAGGGGAGATCGTTTAAACGTTTAGATCGGATTAAGTATATTCATCTTACCGCGTTCGCATTTGCCAAGTGCTTCCTTCACCGGACCCGCCATTTCCGGTGGCAGAATCATGTCCAATTGCTTGGCCATCATGTCAAAATCAATGGCACCGTTTCTGAACTGAAAGGAAATGTAAATTGAAAGCGATTCGTCGATCATCCGTTAAATGATTATCAAATTTCCTATTACACTTCGTATCGTCTTCATGATGCAATTCGTGTAGCACGCAAGATTCTCGTCGTCCGGGAACTGGCCCCTCAGCATCCCCTCGACTTTGTCTGCGAATTTTCGGGAAACATTAGGGACGAGTTCGAAGAAGGAATGGTACTTCTTACGTACCGTCTGTTGTGCCGACTTTTTGCAAGCAATTCTTTCGCATGGTCTTGGCGAGCTTGTCCAATTGATCGGCGCTCAACTACGATTTATTAAGTGCTTTACTCATTTGCAATTATCCGGAGTAGGCAAAATATAACTTACACTCTCCACGGATTTAAACGCAACGAACGCGAGGGTCGTTGCGCAAATTAACGATTTAACATACATGTCTCGATGCTTTTTTTCTTTAATAAAGCAAACTAAATACAGCTCCACGTCGAAAGCACGTTGTTCCCCAGAGATCGGACGACTGAGGAGTTTTTCGTATGCTCTCCTACTTATAAGCCTTAACGATTATTAATGTCGTGCACGATCTTTAGAGGGGACACCGATAATTCGATAATTCGTTAGCGGTCAGAGAATTACGGTGCGAGACGGTGGTTTTCAGCTTGATGACAAGTTCGCTGATTTTATGTAACCCGAGCGCGCACAGAGGTTGGTTCGATTGCGAGATTACCGTCCAACGATAGACCGAACTCCCGAGACACGTTCGCGCTCGTTTGCGCTTACGATGATCGACGAAAAATTATTCGAAACGAGAAAATCGAACGGTGTCGCCGGTTGCTTCCAATTTGTTTGGCAATCCACCTTTGCGGAACTCTCTTCAGCGTCGGACCGCCGACGAAATATTCCATTATAGTTTGCACTAGTTGGCCTCGACGCGATCAAGTGATCCACCCTCTCTAGCCTCGCCCCCGTACGGTGGTTTGCACGGTCCAACTTGCGCAAAGCAAGTTTCGCGGCCGGTTGTTCCCTTTGTTCCAAATCCCCATCGGAGGCGGAAGAGTCGCGTTAACGTCGAACCCTTGTATCGCGAGAGACGCCCTTTAAACGGGAGCATCTGGCCGAAAAAGTACGACCAACCGCCCCCCTGTGGCCATTAGTCCGATGGCCACTAACCATCGTCCGGATAATTACATTTTTTTATCCCTCCACCTCCGTCCTGGTCGCACCACGATACATTTCCACCCTGGACTCGTGTCTCGCCGTCTCCGTCGTCTAAAATCGACGCGTCCGTGAACATGCAGAGAAAGTTCACGTTACGATATCGTTCGTTCGAGAAGCCGCCCGCGTTGCCCAGATGTGGGTGAAGGAAGGCCGGTATTACGTGATCGGATTCTACCGGTTCGATGTCGATGTCACCGTCTGGCGAAATTTTCTTATTACACTGGCAAGTATTTGTGGTCCGCGAAAGGAAAACCTACGGGACCTACGTGGCCCTATGATTAGATCCGTTCGACAGTCGTTCGTTCTTTCCTATAAAGATTTCTCGAACTCGAGCGACAAAGGGAAACGACCTCTGTTTCCTGGCCAGTGTTTAATGAAGAAACATTCGCGTGGCGACGAAACTGTTTCCTTCCACCGGCGCAATAGAGGCGCGGAAGCAAAATGCAAAGAACGCGAAATGGAAAGCGGTGCAGGCGTTAACAGCGTCACGAATTACGGAAAGAGAATCGCGCCGGACGAAGAACGAGAGTGGTGCGGTGCTGCTCTAATTAAACGCATTTAATTACAGGCAATTGTAACAAGCAGTAGCACACTGCGGGGCCAGGAAGGCTTTGCTGATTTGATAATTCGGAGTGGCGAGCAATCGTAAATCGCACACAAGCCGAGAATATTCTTTGTATCTCTTTGTAACCGCTTTCTCCATTCCAAAGCCGTCCCCATAAATTCTTTACGCGCGTTACATTTTTGCGGGCAACGTCACCGCCGAATTAAGTGTCTCTCATAAACGGCTCGAGCGTGGAAGAGGAGGCACAAGGCTAAGCGAGAAATGAATCGCGCCGACGCGTTTCACGAAACGCGCGATCACGAAGCGACAACGTAATAAATTAATCATTAAAGCCCGCCCTTTGTGATGCTAATTACCTTTCAATTAAACTCACAGCCCCGCCGTCGAGGCCCTGTCGACTGAATTAGCTTTCAGTCCACGCCGATTCGGGAGACTTACCTTCTTGCGGGGAAATTTCGAGCAAATTGCGGCACGAGCTTTTAGTCCAACCCTCCTCCACCCCTTGTTCCATACAAGTCCCTTCGAGGGCTGCAAAAAAAAAAGTACGCCCCTGCTTCTCGTTCCTCGTGATCAGAGTGGTCGCCCCTTGAAACTTGCTTCTCGCATCTCTTGCCCTGTTGCTACTCGTAGTCACGATCTTCGTGAAATTCTTGTTCGCAAATTTTTGCACTTGAACCAAACGAAGATGTACAATCCCATTATCGAAGACAATTACGCTTCCTAATCAGGCTCTAATCGATGCGTGTGAAAAGCTCTTTCTTCCTTCAATCAGGGACCGTGAATTCCAATTCGTTTCAGCTGAGACCAGTACGTGATTGACCACTCAACGTTACTAACCAGTCGAGCAGCATCGATTCGCGCGGGGAGAACCCTTTTTTTGCCCTTTTTTTTTTTACTGCGCCGACCACTGCGCGCAGTAAGTGTTAAAGCAATTTGCGTAACTGTAAATTACTTTTTCCCCCGCGAAGGAGACCGCGCGAAACGAAGCTCGATCCCGCCGATCGGGATCGTACTTTGCAGCGAATTTCCGAGGCCCTCGACATCGCTCGGGTTCCTCTCGCTCGTTGCAGGGACGAAAAAGGTCGGGCTCCGAGATATCGTCGCTCTTCCGGCACACGATGTGACTCACAAACTCGTTTCCACTCTATCGGCGGGGCGAACATTTAATCTGCTGATTCTTGTCGCGCGGTTCGGTCCATGGAGATTGCGCAACGTTCGCGAACTTGAACAACGTATTTTAATATTAATCCAGTTGTTTATTCCACGTTTCGTTTGCTCGCAATTCGACAAGATCCGTCGCTCTAGCTAAATTAGAACGGCCGAGCTTGTCTAATCGATGATCGACCTTCATCTCCTCGTTAACGGGGCAGGAATTATTTATAAAAATAATATACCAGCCCTGGCTATCGGCCGTCTGTTCTCTGACGCATAGACGCGCGGGCGGGCATCATCGTATCCGCTTCCTGTACGCTTCGAGCGAGCCACGTTCATTTGACGATAAACAAACTGAAACCGTTGCTCTCGAAATAATCTCCGTCGCGAAGGCACGTTTCCCTCGTCCCTCGCTACTGGAACCACTTTTTAACCAACAATCGTATATATGTATTTTCCTATTGAATAAACTATAGCTCGGATCGGTCCAGCCCTCGTGGCTCGAAACAGCTTCGCCGCTATCTGTATAGTGAATTATACGCCCTGGCTTATGTGTTAATAAATTGCGTAACATGTCTGCTTGTTGGAACCAGAACGAGTAGAAAGGTACATATGCTGGAAACACGGCGGGATAAATAATAAATACGTACGCGGTGCTATATTAATCATGGTTAAATCATGATTAAATAAATGCACGGGTGAAATAATTGTCTACTGAAGTTCTACTGTTTTGACTATATTCTGAAAAATATGAATTTGCAGAAAAACCCGCCGCCTAATGATTACCTTTAGAGAATAATGCAATTTTTGTGTAGTCTCTCTATAAATTCCTTCCTGATTCCCAACCACAAAGAATTATGCCAATTTATTTGCAATTACGGCCAGCGGCGGGACTTTGATTGCGTTAGCCTGCACCGCGAAATCCCCGCGATATTGCGAACAAATCGATGACGGTTAATTCGAATAAAAGGGATTGGCGTTAGGGGGGTGGATAGGACAAAGGTAGCTCGTAATAAAGTCTGACACTCGGCGTATAGCAAGGGCGGATCGTTTTTTGATTTAATTGCTGTAGAATGCGCAGGAATAACCGTATTACGGAGACGCGCGGCTTCTTTCTTTCCTCGGCGGAGGGATTTCTGCTCCATTCCTGGCCTGAATAATTTTAACGAAAAGGATTTCGTTTGACACTGCAGTTTTCCTTATTAAGCAATGCTCAAGATTTCGTCGTACGTACGTAGAACAGTGCGTTTCATTACACAATAGCATGATTAGGACAGGCGAGCCGACGTATTACGCAATGATGATACGCTATTCGATGCATGCTAAAGTACTTTGGCTAATACGCGGTTAGATATGTATAAGGTAATTAGGTGTATCTATAGGTATAGACGACGGTAGAGTTACCGACGATAGTATTGCCTCATTTTTATTAATTAGCCACACAATTACAGCGGGCGACAGTCGGGACGAGTGTGTGTGCGCGCGCGCGATTGTGTAACTCTAATATAATTTTTCTGATGAATATTTAGAAGTACATTTACTGCTTACAAATCAACTCACACAGGCGAACCTCGACGTGTTTTATTTCTATATCGTCCGAAAGGAATGTCTCATCCTCCGAGTGGTCGATCGATCATCTCGGTCGCGCTCGTTCCATCGCGTGACGAGAATTTCCACAATAATTTTATTCCCCGTTTTCCACGACCGACGATCCTCGTCCCGTTTCGTTGCCCCGGCCGCGAGCCTCGTTTATTAATAAACAGTTGCCGCTCTGCTCGTTCCTCTTTTCTTTTTTGTTCAATGAGCACGTACCGCGAACAGAGTACGAAACGTACACTCGGTATATTTTAGTTGGATGATTCAGCGACAAGCGAAACGTTCTACTCATCCATCCTTTCGACCGTCTTTCCCTTGCTCCTCTCGCGAATCAACGCTTATCCGTGGAAAACAGATATCCCGCTGGCTTTTCGAAACGATAGGAAGTTCTACATTCTCTTCGTTCGTGTCGTATAAACTTCGTGAAAGTGGATAGGTTCATCGTTGTGCAGCACTGCAGCTCACAACGCTGCTGGTAAACGCATCGTGGTGCGGTGACGCGACGAAGAGGAGGTCGATGCTGATGATGATGATGTTCATGGCGCAACCAGTGGTGCCTGGAGTATTTCTCTGGTCGTCGTCCTCTTCCGCCGCTTCTCGCTAAATTCGTCGGGTCCGACGTTCGATGTTTCGCGCTTTCTCCAATCCTCTCCCTTGTTCGACAAAGAAATCTTCGTACGTTTCGTTTTCTTGAATTATCGAATAAAACAATTGCGCTCCGATCTTATCGGTGCGGCTCGATTACAGCGATGCGTGGTAGAAATTTAATGATCGAAGTGAGCGTAGTAAAAGGATGGGACGAGCGGTGCTATTCCTAGCAAGAATGCGCTCAACCCTTTCGTTATCATAATATAATACAATATTCTCTTTGTCATGTTCATTTTTCCATTCCGATCGCGCGAATTACTAAAATGATACTTCCCCAATTCTCTTCCCCTCCATCTTTCTTCTGTTTCAACCGAAACGCGAGTCCTTCGTTTTAAATCAACCCCTAAGAAAACCTACCCTCGTTAATAAAAAACTGAATCGCAAGGCCAAGGAAAATTGCTTTCTATAGAGAACGATGTTTGAAAGGGGGCCTCGGATGGACGAGAAGGCGCTAGCAACATTGTTCACTGCAAACGTGCCACTGTATTTAGAGACGAGCCACCTGAGCGTTTTCGAGGGCAAGGACTGTTCAGTGTTTCGGTAGCCGTGCTCGCGTCGAGTCGACGTTACTCTGCGCGTCCCTTGTACAAGAAAGTCCGCGGTCCGTTTCTCATCGCCGCGACGCGAGTATTTTTTCTTCGCCCGACTGTGCCTCCACTGTGAACTTCCGGTCGCTGGGCATTTCCTCGGAGAAGATATTCCGATATCTGATCGACGGGGCATGCTGATAATGGTGCACATGTGGTAGGTGCGTGAAGAATTACTTCACCATTTCTTTCGTTTAACGTTTTACCATTTCGATTCCCTTTAATCCCTCGTCTCCTTGTATTGTGATACTGTATGATAGATTAAGAGTTGCGTATCTTGTTCGAATACTTTAAGCAGGACGCTGAGAAGTATCTTTGCGCATTCAATTGTGAACAAATTATATATGTGGTAGTATATACTCTACCCATTAATGTTTCCGAGCGTACACGGAATCGCGTGGAAAGTTTCGCGTCCCTATTCACCCAAGCTTCAAGATGACCTCGCGTCTGGAAACCAAAACACATCGCCGCCAGCCAAATTCGAAGAATCATCAACCCCGCCTTGTCGCGCACAACGCGAAACGTGTTTAGCTACTACTTCTTCCAACAGAGACCGCAATTCGATAACAATTTCGCGACCTACGTAAATATACCTTACATCGAACGTTCTCACGGTCGCACGGTATTTCGTTTGATCACAATTCGAGGCGTTGCGCACCCACAGTCTTTACCCCGTTCTTTTGTTCCTCTTTTCGTGAGCTGCGTGGAGAACGACGACTCATTCAAGAAGACAGGAACCACGAGCCGATGCGTTCACGGAATGTCTTGGCCCGCTCCTCGCCGGGCGAAGTGGAGACCGCGTGTCCAAGTGCCCTTTTCCGATGGCTCTTGAATCCGCGATTCGTATCGTCCGTGTTATTTATCGTCGGCGTACGGCCGGCAGCTCCTATTCCTTCCCGTTTCGCGTTGACCCGCGCCAATTACGCTGATTACTCGCTAGACCGCGAATGACGAATCGCTCGCAGCTTCTCTACGAGGAGCACAAACGGTAATGGATAAACACGCGTTCCAGGCTTCTTGATAAATTTATGCAGCGACTGACGATTTCGTAATTAGATAGCGGTGAGTGTAGTCAATGATTTTTAATTATTCCGAGTGCGCTCGGAGTGGTCCGCTCTTTCGCGCAGTTCGCCCAATACATTCGCGATCACAGGGGCAAAGGGAGACGCGTTTGAAAAGCGTATTCGTGCTTGTTGCTCGCTAATTTATCGTTCCACACGCCAACACTCTACCCTTCTTAGCTTCGTCCGTCTCTCAGAGACTTCCCAGCCGATTCCCCCGTTCCACTCCCAGTAGTGTGATAAAGAAACTGTATTGCCGCAATTCGGATGCTGCACCGCTGCGTTTCATTTCATTAACCGTAATTTACATCAACACTTAGAGCTGTCGTGCAGTCCTCGAGCTGCCACGATTGGCTGCCCTTTGTTTTACCAGTTTGTTTCATTGATATTTTCAGTTCATTTCGTTCGGTAGTATTCTGTATTCCGCGACCGTTTTACCGATCGTCTATAAAATTAAAGAGATGCTTCAAACGTTGTCACAGGGTTCCTTAAAGTTGTCGGAGAAAAAGAACTAAGACGCCTGTCCATCGGCCAGGCATACGGGTATATGCGGGTCGAACTGTTGAGCCAATTTAAGCTAATTCCGTGTAGCTATCGTCCATCGTGATTCCGTCGTACCCTTTTCTCATGGAGAGACAGGTCTTTGAATCAGAGACCCACGTACAAAAGAAAAGAAATGTCTCCTCGAGTATTTCCTAATATTTCCTGAAATTAAAAAAAGAGGAAAGGTTTCCAACACGAGTATCTTAGGTTTATGCTTGTATTAGTTGCTTAAATTATTCAGTCGATGGGGGAATATCGCAGCTGGCCGTGCACTTTCAGTTTTATTCAGCTTCCTCCTCGCGGAGAGATACGGTACGCTTCCATTTGGGTACGCCTCGTTCGATCCACCCTCGAAGAATATTTTCGACGCGTAAGCGCATTAACTTGCGCGCCATGTATCGAGGGAGGATTTCCTTTTGGTCGTAGATGTGATTTTTTTTAAGCTGACAAGGGGACGTCCCTGTGTAGAGTACAGGGAATACGATTGCGTCGAAATATTCAGAATTGCATAAAGTATAAGGCGACAGAGAAATCGAAAGATAAGATAATTAATTCAGCGTGCCAAGGTACTCGTAAATTATTGACAATATACTCCAAATAACCATTAAAAAAATCCTCTGTCTCTCTCTCTCCTTATCGCAAAGTTCATTATATACCAAACGCGTCACTGTTCCATGGATTAAATAGAGGAAAAAGGAAAACGGAAGAGAAGTCGTCTGGTTTCGAGAGGAGGCCTTTATTTTCGCCCGATCGGGGGATTTAATAAAGTCTGGAGCAGGTGTCACTGGCGAGACGCGAGGACGTCAAAAGTGGTGGCAGGCCGTGAACGTTTCTCTGTGGAAACCCCAACGTGTCGCAGCCCCCGCCGCGACGCCCCGTTTCCTCTCGCCGTTTCATTTTCGTCCGTTCGCCGAACAAAGCTGCAGACGATAGAGCTGTCGATCAATCCTCCGTCGTAGACGTAATCTCGACATTTTTGCCTCGTTAGAAGTTACCGTGAGCCTCGCGCCGTACCGTCGCGGGGTGGTTGAATGGGAGTTCGAAGCGATCCGTTTCGGGGCGGGGTGTGCGCCTCCGAAAGTAAGCTCAGACTCGGGTCATTGTGCGAGTAAATGGCTGTTTCGTTGGCTCTTGGGCGCAGACGGAACGCACGACGACTTTAGGAAATGGTGTTTTCGCTTAAACAGGGTCGATGATACTTTCTTTTTTCCTGGAATCGAAGTACAAACTTTGTGTATTCAAGTGTATATGAAATTTTCGATTAGCCGAAAGGAATGATGAAGTGTTGCGTACAGAATCGATTGTAAAACTTTTAATTAGGCCCATTTTTGTTTTACAACGATGGAGAAACGAATTTGCTTCAACATTTTCATTTTTTCCTCGCGCAAAGCGCATCGGCGTCACATCGCGAACTCGTCCCTCGTAGGCTTTCTTATAACTGATGTCACCAGGCTGGACGGCTCGAGCGATCCCGCGGGTCGATTTTAATCTAGACCAATCAGCCCAATGACTGCGACCGCGAACGATTACGTTCAAGCGTTTCATGGGAACGCGTTCGAGCTGAAGAAGACTGGCCACACGGAAAAGTTAACACCGAGATACACCGAACGTTTCTAATGATTCCCGGCTCGATATCGAACATTCCCGGAGATCTTAAAATCGTGGATGCGCCGGGAGAGCGGTTTGCCTGAATTTAATATCCCCTTGATCGCGTTTCTCGACTAATCCTCGATATCTAACGGGTAGCACAGTATAATTTGCCGCATTGTCGGCTAGGTTTTCACGGAAGTATCCGGCCGGCGTTGCTGCCAGCCGGATCTTTCCCCTCGTGTTCCATCCACCGTGAACCGCGCGGTGAATTGAATTTAGAGACCGAAGAAAGCTCAGTCAAGGAGCATCGAGCGGCTATGAGCGACGGTAAACCACGTTAAAATCGAGTTTATCATAAATCCGGTCCCACGTCAGACAGCTTTCGAGCCGGGGAAAATTAAATTCTCGTCGAATTTCGTTCGAAAGCATTTTGTTAAATCGGAGTATCTTTCTTTCTTCCACGGTACGCGTGGCGCTTCGGTTTAAACTCTATCACACCATTAAAGTCGACGTTTTAGCGCAGCTTACGATTCGACTCCCCGAGGCGTGGCAGGGCTGAATGAAATATCGCTGTGAAATTATCGACAAATTCGATGGTGAAATGTTTTCGAGCCCACGGCGATGAAAATAACAATAAAAAATTTGACGTTGATTAAGATGCATATGCACCGTGAAACTTTGATCGTGAACCGGCTAATTTTTGCCCTTTCGTATGATTTGTCGTGGTAGGAGAATTTATAGGATATTCGCTGAGCTGTGGTCGTTCTCTTTGTTGCAGATAGAACGGTTTCCCGGTTGCGCGGCGATTTCGCGTCGGTTTGGTTGTTCGCGCTCGGTGAAACAATCGTGATAATCACGCGGGTGTTCGTAATTAATCGTCGCCTTCCTGAATGGATTGCGTTAAAGTTTCGTGTCTAATGTGACAAGAAGATGACGTCGCTGGTGCAGAGGGATCTGGGAGCTCCGCGTAAGAGGGAGTCTACCAGCAGCAATGCCTCAAGCTACTTGATGGTGAGTTGCCAAAGATATTTTGTGAAATCATATAGGTGTTAGAATGGAATAATCTGACGATGTTTGTTTCAAGAATTTCTATATGATTTATTGTTCAATTTCACAATCACATAATGACAGTACATGTATCGGAAGTGTCTCAAATTTCGTCTTCGAAACGGAACCGTCGGATCTGTCCAAGACAACACGACATTCGCCCTGAGAAACATCGCCCGATCTTCCCACCGAACGAAGAACCGCGCAGACAGACTTTCCCCGCCGTCTCCGTATTCCCTTTCCTAATCTCGAGAAAAAAGAAATGCTCACCGCTTTCCCAAGCGCTATCGCGTTGTCCAAATAACTTCTGATACCAAAACCATCCCCGTTATCGTGCCTCCGAGCTCACGCTAGATCTGAACTATATTAGAAGCATAAGTGTTATTGTCGCGACAACAACCATCCAGGAAACGAACTGCCGCGTGGCAATCGCGCAGTCAAAGTCGCGCAGACGTTTGATTAAGAGAATCGTCGCGGTGCAATATCGTTTATCAAAGCGCGACGGAAGGGAATGTTAATGGAAAAGTTTGGCGGGGCCGAGGCAGGATTTCCTTCATCGTCTCGCTCTCTCTCCCTTCGTTTATCCTCGCGCGCGACACGTGTCCCGTTTCTTTCCCTTTGACACGATTTCTTCGCGCGGGGTGGCGGGATTTAAATCGCTCGGCGGTTGTATTCCGAATTTTACAGGAATTCCTGTCCGGAGTTTTCTGGATCACAAAGGGATGACGATTGCTTCGTGCCCTTTTTCCTTTGGAGTTCTTGTTGCAATTTGATTATTTTAGGAAGTCGTTATTGATATAAAGATGATTCCGCATAGCCCAAACTTTAACGCGACCCCCGGGCGTTTACACCGCACGCCCATTAAAGGAAAGCGCGTCTATTCTCTCGGATACACCGCCGCCTCTCGCGTCCCTTTTTCGGTATCGAACCGATGGCACGGACGGAATTTTATAAACGACGGGGAAATATATATCCGGCCAAGACGACGAGGGATTCCCGGAAGGTATGCAAAGGGGCAAAAAGCAGAGGCATCGCGACGCAGACACCGAGCACCAGGGGGGTTGAACGCCGAGTCGGCAGAATCAGCGTTTAATGCAAATTTTGTCATGCACCAGAACGATATCTCGACTTTGTAGAATTAATGTTCGAGATGTTTCCTTTTCATTTCCTGTCCCCGTCGTGCTTCTCTCGATCCCCGAAGCGTGATGGATAGTTGAAACATCCATCCCTGACTTTTTCACGGTTAGAAACGTATTAATACTAGCTAGACTGCGGACCTCTATGGAAATTCATATTTTTCAGTATACAGTAGACACAGAGTAGAGCTTCAGTAGAAAGTTATTTCATCCGTCAGATATTTTAAATAGCACTGTAATTTTGATATTTTGTATATTCCGCAGTCTAGTAACAGCTTATTATTATGCGGGATTATTTTTTCATCAATCTAAGAATTTCTTAAGTTAAGTTGCCCGTCAATCGTTTTTCTATCGGTAAGCTTTCCTTTTCATACGAGCTGTATTGCTAGCCGAAATTTCTTTCTACATGAATGTACAATGAAATTAGACCCATTCGTTCGAAGTGCGGCCGTGACAATCGAGTTCCTAAATAGGGAGAGGCAATTAGGTGAAATTTGAACGAGACTGTCTGGGCGATTATGCGGGAGCACGTAAGTCCATCCCCCGCGTCTTTCACCCTTACGGGGGACTATTACCGTCCCGGCCAGCTTAAAAACGCTTTAACTTGCTGCACGGATAAGAACGGATGGTTCCTCTGTCCCCACGGAAACACGTAAGCCGTGCGAGTTAATGCCCGCTGGAATATTCAAAAGTAGTCACGGAACAACTATTTTTCACGGGGCGACGCCATCCACTGTGCACTAAGGGAAATGGGCCATCCTTTCTGTCTCTCTTCGATAGCGAAAATGTCAATTTACGTACAGCGCAAAATTTTGAAAGCCGAGTAAAGAGTATCAGTGAAAACCCGCCGCTTTGAAGCTTGGCGATTCTTCTTTTTAAAACTGCGAGTCCCACGCGAATATTCGGTTTCCTCGACGAGGAATCGGATCGATGAACATCAAACGCAGAGGTCCTAGAACCGATTTCCCGTGGTTAAAGGGATGCTTAATCCGGTGGTTAATTGAATTAACGACCGGTGCACCGGACCATCGATCGGCCTCCTTGCACCTTTCCAAAGATCGCCAGACAAGAACTCTTAGCTTGATTTGCATACCGGTTGATCCTCGGGCTGCTGCGGAAGCCGACGTCGTCCTTCAGACCGTACTTTTCCATTTAAATTGGTCCCTACACAGTGTCCTGGAACGATTTATCGTCGATCGTCCCATACATGGTCAACTGCGAGCGCGAAATATTTAAAAAGTGAAAGAACAATAGTATGATTTAAGAATAGGGGAATTGAGTGACGATCGAACGTTGAATAAATTTGTGACAAACTATTGATGCGCCGATTCTGCTGCGGGTTAATGATTAGGGTGTTGAACTTTTCTTGGGGGCTATCGGAATTTATTAGATATAGACGATATTACAGTTTCGCGATCGACAAAGTTCCGAAGAAAGGGGGAACAATGCTTCTTCGACACCCGGTGCACTTCAATTCAGCCGCACGGGGAAGGCCGTGCTCGCAGACACCGGTTCCAGTGTCTAGAAAGTTTCCTGTTAGTCGACTGCCGATATACACTTTCGATCCTCTTGGTCCCAAACTGCAATTAGGCTCTGTCCGCTCTCCGATCGGCTACGCATACGCTTCGCGCCGTTTAGTCGAATCCATTTACGAACATTCCCGGCTTGTCTCGGTAAAAGATCGGAGAAGAAAACGCGGACACGATAAGTAACAATAAAACATCGAACCCCCCCGTACTTCCGTTGAATATATCGCGGAACGGGGTTAATCCTGTGAATCGATTCCGCCTGAAACTCCACGGATCGTCCGCGAGTCTTCCCGTTTCTCAGCACAGGGGAGAAAAGGCGGAACGGAGAAACGCGGGCGGAAAAAAAGAAGAGGCGAGCGTTCGGGTTTCGGGCGAGTAAACGCTTATCCGCGTCTCTTCGGTCCATCGGCGTGGAAGAAAGTCGGCCGAACCGCGGGGGAGGGCCGGAGATAAAAACGCGCGCGACAAGCCGATAAATCTTTCGTTCAATCAAGTTAAAACGATGCTAAATTATTTGGAAGGGCGTAACCGTGCCAAGAGTCGAGGCCTCGAGAGTCGTACTTTTTCACGATCGTTCCCTTGGACGATATTTCCGATGGGGGTGGGCTAGTGCCTCCGACACGTGGGAGCGCCCCTTTAAGTCGACGACTTAAAGGAGGAGCCTTTCGCGAGGGTGGTCAACCCTCCGACGACTCGAGTATCGCGAATTCTCTGCGAAAGAACCGGGAGAAATTGCGTTCTGCCTCGCAGCTCGGTTCCTTTATTCTCCATTGCTGTGGAGTAGTTTCGACGGCGTCGCAGGAGCCCCGGCAATAATCTTTTAGGTATTGTGCGTGAAACGAGTAATAATGGAAATAGAGGGAGCCTGGTGTATTTATATTAAAAGCAAATACGATAAATGATGTAATGATGGTGGAGAGTAACTCTGCCTGTTTCACTCCTCTCGAATTCGTTAATAGGCCTTATTCGTCCGTGAAAGCTTTTCAACGTGTCCCCGAATATGGGTCTATGGGTGGCACGAGAACGATTTTTGTTTGGTCTCGGATGTTGCTATGGAAATTGAACGATGGGTCGGTGGCACGCTCGTATCGATTCCCGAGCACGAGTAAGTATACACATTCTGTGTACTTCCTCGTCGTTGCACATTCGTGTTGAAGTTCGGTTCGCTCACCTGCCCCCGATCGTAAGAAGGTGTGTACTCTACGTACGTGTTCCATTATTCCGCTTGACGTGATCTCTCCGCTGTACAACAAAGTGCGACCAACGTCAAACGAGATCGACTTCATTCCGATCTCCCGAAAGCATCTTCGCCGCAGCATTTACCGATGCATTACACCCTGTCCAAATTCTCCCATCAATCGCACCGAGTTTGTTGTTGAAAAGAGAGCGCATAAATCGTTTCTAAATTGTGCATGACGAAAAGCGCGACGGTGCGGATCGATTCGATTGGTTCTCCACCGATCGTGATAGAAAAATCGTGGACGGTTCGTTCTCCTTCGGCGCCGCTCTCTTTCCTTTTCGCGCTCTTCTAGGAATCGCGTTGCGGAGCGCACCGTGTGTAAAGTGCAATTCAGAGTCGCCTGTGCGTCATTCGCGTGGAATTAGCGGCGTTACACGAGTCATCGAAACGTTCTGTTCAACTGCCGGCTACTGTTCTTTTGCGGTTCTACAGCGAGGAAATCGAGTGGTGTCTTTAGCGTTATCGTCGGTTGAACACGGACGTTCCTGTCTCTCGGTGTTCCTCGGTAAGTGAGAAACCGATATTCGTTCTCCGCGTAACTCTGATTGGAAAAGGATTTTAGGACGAGTAGAATTTATCAGTTACTCTGCGAGCAGATGAATGAATAGATAGTTTCTTTATTGGTAATTTAATTATCGATAAGCAGCAGTCATTAGTAGCATAACGTCCGCAATAACGCGAGCGCGTTTCGAACATTAATTCCCCGTTTCGCAATCGTTGCATGCACTCATATTTCAATCGGACGATTAATTCCTTTTTGGAACGCGACTAGCCTGCGGCACGATTCATTGATTCCGTCAGCTGCGAACGTGTGCCGACAGCGAGCGAAAGAAACACGCGTCGGCTTCGAGTCGATTGCTCCAAACGTGTAATCCTTTCCAATGAAAACAACAAAGGACAAGCTAGGAATAATATCGAATTAGCCTGGCCGAAACGAGGGGAAACGATGAAACTCTTTGCGACTGTTGTTTCGAATAAAATGGACACGGTCCCGCTGGTACGACGAAGCATAATTTTCGTTGCATGCCCGCGTGCGTTTCGAAACAATCGGTACACGCGGTGTGCAACGACAGCTGCACTCGATCGGGAATGCTACGTGTTTCCCGTGGGCACCGTTTACTTGCCAGCCTCTCTTGCGTACCCACGAACACACGACACCGTGGATGATAAGACAACGGGAGCGGAAAAGAAAGAGGAGAGGCCGTGTTCTCGCGTATCTTCGCGCACCAGTCAGCAACGTGCTCCGAGGCGCGGATGTGGGAATAAAAATGAAAAAAAAAAATGCACCGGAGAAGGTGAATCTACGGGCTCTTGCGAGTTATACTCCGCGCGACGCGAATGTTGATCGCGAGGAAGCTGGCCAGACACGATTATCGATGTCCTATGGAAGCTTTTAATTTCATGCTGGAAATTATTGTTCTCCTTTCAGAGATATTGCATGATATTTGCATTGTCCATTACGATAACGAGCTGGACACCCCTGGTGCCTGTTTAATTGTCATTCGTGCCGGTTCAGTCATAGAACTTTCGTATAATTTAGGTTTTTATTAATAGCGTGCATAGCGAAGTTCATTCGTACTTTATTTGATTTGTTTACAACTTGGTTGGTTAGATCGTACTGTATAAATAGTCGCGATCGAGTCTAGTCCTGATCAGCGAAACCCGGATCTGGTGTGCACCCTCGATCCGCCCTTTGAAGCTAGAACGCTCTCAAATTAATTACAAGTCTCTATTTCTATCGCGATTAGTAGAAAGCAGACTCGAGCTCCAATTTGCCCATCCAATTTAGATCCAGTCTAATTCGGACGCGAATCGAATTCTTCGTAAGAGTCGTAGAAAATTGTATTGCAATTGATCATCGAGGTAAGTCGATACGCGGAAACAGGATTACACCCCGTTTACGTTACAACCCTCTGCGCGTGTGGAACGCTGATTCTCCAGCTGATGGATCACTGATTAATTGACTATGCGACAATGTAGCGCGGGACAGCAGTACATCCTGACGATGCCCCCCGAGTACGAGGTTGATGTATTCCTCTGGGGCTGCCGAATAGTATTACGGGGGGTCGCCCAATTCTTTGCCCGCGTTTATTCACCTTCTGGCGGGCAACGTATGGTATACGTGCAGTAAAATATGAAGTGATCCATGAGTTATGCATGCGCGTTATACCAGCTAACAGAGCATCGAACTGGACGCAGGGCATACGTCGCGGGGCTATCTCGGAACGGTGATCTGAATGACTCTGTTTCTGGTTCGCTCTGCCAGGTAGACACGCAAAGGTGTCCCCTATAGCAACGGCTTCGATTAGAATCCCGAGTGAATCATTCAACGCCACGAGCTCTTGTTTTCTTCGTTAAAAGAAAACGAGGCTTTAACTATTCCGAAAGGAATAGCTTATTAAACGTAAATGAAAGAACAGCAAAAAGAAAGCTCGTCCATTGAAGGAAGAAAAGTCTGCACGACCCTGGCACGGATTAAAAATCTTTAATAAACTCTATCGCCGAGATAAAAGAGCAACGAAACGGTGTCAGTTTATTTTCATCCAGCCTCGAGGCTAGGACAAGCTTTTCTTCCACTTTCTTTTCCCCCGTGATAGCTCGACCGTGGCCGAGTTTTAGCGGAGGCGTTTTCACGTTCCCGCGTACCTGTTCTTCGCGGGTATGAAAAATGCAGGGGACGATTTTCGGTCTACCGCGTCCCTGACCAAGATCGCGATTCAAATGACGGATCCCCGGCGTTTTTTTCTTCTTTACGTTCCAAGTCCTTGCGATCTTCATTTAAGATTGCGTTGAATGACAATAGATCCCCTCTGAATGACAATAGATCCGAAGGGCGTCGCCGTTATTTTTTATGCATTCATACAGCCGTTCTTTTTTGATCCCTTGTCACCCTGCTTCCTCGGTTTCATATTCAAATGTCCCTTTTTCACGGCGGGGACACCGTCAGGTGTCCCCGATGAACGGTGCAATTAAACGTATTGTATGTTTAAAATTTAGATGCCGTAAAAGTAATTCAGTAGGAGTTCAGTTTTTCCAAACGACCGAGTTTCTTGTGAAACGCGGTGAGACAAATTTTGGGAAGTCAGAGTTTCGTGGTGAGAAGGTATGAATAAAATTTTGCAAGCCTCCTAGCATGTATAGAGGCGTTCATAGAACGGGAGCGTTGATCATTTCTACGGGTTCCATCGGATTTTCAGAGGAGAGAGATCCGCGAAGGGTTTCCGTTGCTTTGGCGAATCCATCGATTCCCATCGGCTTTGTGAGCAAAGCTTCGACAACCGGCATATCTAACCGACCACCTATGGGGTTCCATGCTTCGTTGCTCGTATGACTCGCATCCTATCCACGGGGAAGGTCCGTGTGCAGGCAAAATATTCGTGATTCGAAGCCCCGCCGGTTGAGAATTCCTCAGTTCCAAAGCCAGACGGAAGAAAATATTGGATAGTAAAAATTTCAGCAAACCTCGTTTAATGTAATGTTACTCCCTCGTCGTGCAGTTATAATTTATTTACGACCTCGTCCTGAAAAGTGCAATGTTCAGGAGCTTTTATGTGCGCACGATATTTATGCTTTGAACTGATCACTCTTCGCTGACGTGTAACAAAATGATGGGAGCAGACAGGATTGGCAGCGGAGCGGCCGCGAGTTTCGCAAAGACAACGACGCATCCTGTTATCTGTCAGTCGAGCTACCCCCGAGCGGACGGGTATGAAAATTTCAGAAATAGTCGGAGACTTCTGGGACGCGGGGATGGCGTACCCGTGTCACAAGGGGGACTCGATACTCGTATCGACAGATCACCGCTGGTTGGCAGGGGTGAATTGCAATTACATCTTCACGATGACCCTTTAAGGTCGTACACGCGGCTTCGCCAAGGGCTCTGATGATATTTAAATTGCACTCGATACGGTGCATCGCACTCGACTTGTTATATTGGTCGATGTGGAAGTAACAAAAGTAGTCTGGTCTAGAATTTGATTGATCCATTAAGCTCTTCTTAGTTGATTCAGAAATAGCTACATGAAGTATAATTAAAAAGAGAAACATTTCCATCGTACGACTACAAACCAGTCCTTAATTAATAGCTGCCGCAAAATGAAAATGTTGTTCAGAGTATTTCTAAAAATTGTATTCTCACTTCTATACGTATCCCAATCTATTCCTCTAATATACAGCAGTTCCGCATAAAATCTGCCCGCTCATTAGTGCCTGAATCGCGATGGAAAAATCGAAGGGCAGCCCGTTGACTGCTACTCGACTAGCCGGCCACCCTTTTTACCGCTCGGAACCACCATTCACCGCACGATAGGGTGGATTTAATTGCGTTTCCTTATTGTGCGATGGCGTATTAACGTCGACAGAGTGGCTCGAGACCAGTTACATAAATAATGAACCGAAGTATGTCGGCTTTCATTGGCCCATTGGTCGATGGATTGACTTCAAAAGCGAAACAGCAGTAAATCATTCTGGACGGCAAAGAATCGATGCGTTAAAGGGGAAGGGGATTTAACGTTGAGCGAAACGAATGCGAAAAAATGAGCTCTGTACAGTGTGGGGCACTTTCGGTTTACAGGGAGGTACGTAAATTAATCCGCTCTAGAATAATAATTTTAATTACACTTTCCTCTAATCTACCATTCAATTGAAACGCTTGACACGAAGAAACGCGTTTGATATTGATTCACGTCACTCCGAATGATTTGCTCCTATTATATGCATATTATATAATCGCGTATTAGCGTCAAGACGTCGCGTGATAATGGACTAGCTCGATCAGCTTTCAAATTCGCCGACCTCGCGCGCGGCGATACGAAGAAGGTAGACCTGTTGTGCCCGCGGAACGAGAAGGGAAGTTAGTTGATTACAAAAATACCCTCTCGACTCTCGGGATCACTATCCCCAAATAACAACCCCCCGAGCTGCGTTTTTTTCATAAACGAGAACGGCGATGCTCGTAACTTTCGCTGATCGTTGCGGTAGCAAAAAGAAAAAGGGGGGGGGGACGGGTTTTCGTGTGGAGTACAGTTTCATGAAAAGTTATCTTCCTCTAACTGTCGCGCACATTTAATTAACATTCACCCCTTCCAATGGTTGCGTTATTTTTCACAATCTTCGTTTTGTCGTAATTTCTTTCCCGCTGTGTTTTAAATAAGGAGGTCTTAATTCGAGGGCTCGTTCGTTTACGAAATGCCGAAACAGTATAACACGCGTGGATAGAAGGAATCTTTCCGCAGAGTGTGCGACGCTAGCGATGAAAAAAGAAATTCACTTTCACCCCCGCCCAAAGCCCGTCGGTTCGCGGTCCGCGTTGCATGGCGAAACTTTATCGGGCGTCTTCTCCACGTTCAATATTGACTTTGCGAAAGTGCCTCCGGATGGAAACCTTCTAATTTTCCGGGCTCCGGTTCCATGATGCAATGCAAATACAGCAGGCATTCGCCTGTACAGGCACAAACGGCTGTACCTCGCGATCGCGCAAACTTCGTTCCTTCCTCGACGCTCCGGTTGTCTCTTATTTCTTTCCCGTTCTTTCATCTCCCGAAAGAAAAAGCTATCGTTTTCATCGCAAAAGAGTTTTCTAATACCCCCTGTCGCAGCCAGAACGCGACGTTATTATATTTCTTTCTTTTCTTTGCACGGTTCGTATAAATAGGACAAAATATGTATCAGGAATTTCCATGCGATACTTATCGGTAAACGTGATTGAAATTTGCACGTAATCGTGCAACATTGCTGGATCCAAATGCTTTTCGACCCCTTGCAAAACCCTCGATCGTACTCGCTTCTCGAATTTTCACGAAAACTATACAGGGCGACGGTTGTTTCGCAGCGGTGCACAGGGAACGCCGACGGGGCGTGTTCATTAAAGGGGTAAAGGACTATCGGTGTAACGCTGCGAAACGAGGTGTGCTTCGACGATCGTAAACCCCTTTTTGCTTCTCTTTCAGCTGCTTAATTCCCTGGCGACCGATTTGGACTGCATGCTGAGCGAGTTGTGCACGACCCCGAATTCCTACGAGCGGTGAGTACTTCTTCCCGTTCTTCTTCTTCCTCCTCCTCCTCCTCGTTTTCTCGAGGTCAAAGGCAGGGCGCTACCGAAGGCGATCGATTCGATGGATCGTGATCCACGGTCCCGGCCTTATCCCGGTTACTCGCTTGCAAGGCAATCGTGCAGAATTTGTCGGTGACTGAGATATTTTACTTTTCTCACGGGTGAAAAGAAAAAGACAACGACAGCTTCCGTTTCAGATCGTACATCCTCGCGGGTGGTGGCGGGAGCAACCCCTTCGCGTGACCACGATTAAATCGTGAGTTCCTCTAATTTACGATGGAAATCTTAACGACGCCCACCCGATGGAAGCCGCGTCGCGCGCGGTATAATTTCCATATCGTAAGGGCTTCTCGGTGATCTATGAGAGTCTTTCGCCTACAATATCCACGATGCTATTATGGGACACCGCGTATAACGGCCACCCCGTTGTATTAAACGCGCGTCTAACTTTCGACGTTATTGCGCGGCCGTTCTTGTCCACGATTTATCGTATCGCCCTGTTGGATCATCATTAGAATGTTCGATTGCTTCACGGCCGCGAATTGTTTACCGTTCGCAGACGAAACTCTTCCAAAGATTCGGAATTGTTCCACCTTTTGTTGCATTAGATTACTTGTTTGACGGAATATGTTTTATTTTTTTAATATAAAACGAAGCAATGATAATACCCGCTGGTAAAAATGAACATAGAGGCAAGACAATTGCTCGTTATTCCCAGAGGCTGTTATAAAAGACCCCTGTCAGCTTAAGATGACGGTCTAGCAGGAAGAAACGCCAGGCAGCTGGCAGCCAAAAGCGATTATGCATAATATTATGGCGTTGATCCCGGACACATGCCACCAATTGGCTCATTTGTTCCTGGAAAATGCTAATGCCTCGGCTGTTTGTTGCTCCGTTCGCTGCTCGTTCAATTTTCCGCGCAAACTGCATTCGTACTTCGTTCCGTTCCCCGTCTACGACGAACACTACAGAAATAGGATTTGAAATGAAGATTGATGCGACAGCTTTCCGTCCCGGAGAAATTTTCACCGTTGAGACGGTTCCAATTAGAGGAGAAGGATCGGTCGTTGAAAGCCGGGCAGCAAAGACAGACCGTTTATTAATTTATACGCCAGACACTGAGCGATGCTTCCGCGGAGAGAATTTTTCAAACTCCACCGAATCCGTTGAAATATGCACGAGGCTCTGATAAGATGTGGAAAATCGAGCAAACTCTACGAAAAGTGAACACACGTTTTTGGCGATGCGTTAAAAAATGATTGAAGTCCGTCGTGAAAGTTCGACTGGAATCGTATTTGAAAATGTAGAATATGGATTTTCATGTATATTCATCTAACCGTAATTGGTTTATCCTCAGTCTTCGAAGATTTCATTAATCAGAGGCAGATTATCGGTATTATCTCGAGAAAGTCCGGCGAGCCATACCCCGCTTTGTTCCCGATTCCGTCGCAACTTCAAAAGTCTCGCTGGCCATTCATAAGGAACTTGTATAATCTATCAAGATGCCCATCTGGTCGTTTGCCGGAAAGTTTCCGAGTGTTCTCAAGCGTTGCGGGTTCCACGATAAATCCCCTTCAAGTTACTCCTCGCTCCTGTTGTTCGTAGCAAAAGGCGCGAGTCGTTCCTTTTCCCGACTATCCATAAAAAAAAAGAATTAAATACGAATATTACAAGTAGTAGCACGATCATGAAAATCCCAATAGAGTCGCACGCGTGGAACGAACACGGTTCGGTTCGACATACAAAAAGCGACGGAGCAATGAAAGGGGTGAGACCTGCGGATATTTCTGCTGCTGCTGGAAAAGCGCGCGGATCAGAGTGGAGAAGAAAGACAGAAAAGGTAGTGTGATAAAAAGAAAAAAAAATGGAAATTTTATTCGCGTCAACGGCGAGCAGTACCGCGGCGTTGAATAAGTAACTCGGCTCGTTATCGTTCCGTGTATCGGGTCGATATCCTTTTCACGTCGTTTTTTATACCGCCTGCATCGTGCCACCAGCGTGCCGGAATGTTTTTCTCCGGGCAGGAGTGAAAAATAATTCGAACGCATCCGGGAATTACGCGACGAGCACGGCTCGGGTGCTTAACCGGAGCTCCGCGTGCATTTTATGCAAATCCCCGGCTGGAGTGGCGTAAATTAGAAGGAGAAAGACCGAGCTCTGCTGTTCCGGGGAAATTAGCGCGTACGCGTTTGTTTCGGGTGCAATTGTGTAAAGCAGATAGGAGTAACTTTGTCGGGAACCGTTTGGGTAAATGTTAGCGTTTTAGCGTTGACTTATTATTTAACGTTTGAAAGGATTCCTTGAGTAACTAATTAAATAAGGTTGACCAGATCAATTGATTGCGCAGAGATTGTGGTGCTTTATTTGTCGTCGCAATTATTTTACAACTATTCCAATCAGAGAGCAGCTAAATCTCGAAAATTCGAAAGCAGTCCTCGGACGTATGATTACCGGCCCACCGATCAGATTTTCAATGCCATACCGCTGTCAGTTACAGCCCCTGGAACACGAGCAGCCGAAATCGCGTTCCACCCCTGCTCTCGGGGGTGGGCCAGTGGAATTGAAATGAAATTCCGTCCCCAGGCCGCAGCTCTGCTTGAATTATTATCGGCCGGTAATCTCGCTAAAAAGTTCGCCCTTGTTGAAATATCGCCATTCTTTTCGTTCCACCCGCAACCCCCTTCGTTTCCTGTCTCTTTTCTCACTTTCCCCGTCTTCTCCAACTACGAACACTATTCTCGGCCAGCTTCTCGAATAATTAATGAATATTCGTTTATGTGCCCACAGACGCATGTTTTATTTTTCGATTTGCTGGAATTGATCGATTTTATTTGAGAGGGATTACGGTTAAGGTCGTGTCTCTTTATGATCTTCTTGGGGCGGTTTTGCGGTCGTCAGGGTTGTTTGCACGGAGTTACTATCGTTACAAGATTTGGTAGCGACAGTCGAGAGTTTCTAGCTCTTCCAAAGTGTTCCTCGAGTCCTCTTCAACTATCACAATAGTGTTCTTTGAGCGTTCAACCTGTCTACAAAGGGTTGCTTCAATCGAGGAGTTTCCAGCGTGCAGTGTATTCTCTGTCGCCCCTAAAACTCTTGTTCCGGATGCTTCTGTTCATCTGCAAACTGCGTGGTAATATTCAGAATTATATTAAAAATAGATACATAGACACTGACGAGAGACCCGTAAAAGGATCCATTTATTAAAAAATTACAATTTCGTTAGATCGTGCTCCTTTTTTTTTATCGGAAAGCCTTTCGTTATCACCGCAAAGGCTAATTCTGCATTTCTTTCCTCATCTTTCATGGTTGAACCACCTTCGATACCCCGCTGAATCCTCTCGAGGGCTTCCTCTACGGGGTGATTCGATTAAGCTCGACGTAAGCTCGGATTGATCCAACGTCGCACCACCCTTTGCGCGCGATGTTCCTTTACGATCCATCGAAATACGGTCCGCCGACCGTAGGCCACGGTTTTTACAACGTTGCTACGAATTCCGCTCTTCCCTTTAACAATTCCCTCGCCTAAACGCGAATCTAATACGACGGGGGCTGGGAATTTATTTCCTCCTCGCCCTTGCTTCCCCCGTTCGAACGGGCTGACCAGTCGCATTAAAAGAGGATTTGTTCGGACCTCGCGATTCATCGGCAGCGGAGCATCGTTTAACGAGCGAACGCTTCGTACAAGTATCCGTTAATCCCCTGAGATGTCCATGTTGAAATTGAATCTTTGGGCAATCGGGAGCGATCGGTGACGCGTGTGCAGTTGAGACCATTTTAATCAGCAATATAAACATAGAATACGCGCGACAGTGGGCCCTCTGTATAGGCTACCGTTTAATCAATCCCGATTCGTTCTACCTCGGACGCTTTTTTCCTCGAACATCCCTGTTAAGTCGGTGGTCGGACGCGTTGTCTACATAGTCATTAAGATAATCATCCGTGTCGAAGCGGTCGCGGGGGGGCCGCGGCCATCGTAATCGATGTAGAGCATAAACTGGATACGCGCGGTGCTCCCTCGGGCCACACAGCCTCCTGTTCCCCTCTTTCACCAGGGTGTCCTTCGATCTTGCCGCGCGATCGATAACGATCGCGTTCGATCCTGATAATTGGCCGGCGTGTCGTTAATCATCCTGTTGCTTCGGCGTCAGGTGGACGTCGGGAAGGGTGCAACGTACGCCCCACGGAACCGCGTGTCGATGATTTATATCGGAGGGGGTTGTCTGGCTACCGCGGCGAACCTGGAATGAGCGAAAGGTCGTTGGTGATGATGTTCAAATTTCTCGCTGGATTCTGATATTTCCTTTCTTTTTTTTTTTACCGCGGCGTAACACGAGATACTCCGCGGGGGGGCGGATCTTTTTCCCTGTTATTATTAATGTCCGCTAGTTTTCGAAACAGGATTACGTGGAGATTCGCTGGACGAGTGATTCAGCTTATAAGTAAATGGAATGATTCCACCCCTGTTTGCTTTTCGCTTGACGAGATTCCGCGTGTAGTTGGTATGGCTTTCACTGAGCCTCTTTGCTCATTTTGCTCTCGTATCCCGTTTCATCGGCCACTTACCGCTTCGTAGCTTCCGATTTCAGTTTATGAGAGGACGAAACGGCGGTGCTACCGTTTCGACCGCTTGCAACTTTTACAAACTGAAATCCTAGCTACCGTGTCTCGTGTTATCGAACTCTGCAGGATTCGGGAAACTCTCCTCTTAGATGCTACATGTCTGACACAGATTTCGACCGAAATATATTTCTCTCAAAAGATTCCTATGAAAGTAGTGAATAGCTTGTATATTCCTGGCGGCATCAATCTACCAATGCTTCATCTATCTACAGAGAAAGGAAATGCTACACTCTTTCTAATATAATGAAAAAGAAAACGATAGGTAGAATGTATACTCGTTGAAAATACTCGTCGTTGGCTCACGCAACGATAAACCCAAAGGTGCCATTACATGTAGCACACTCGAGGACAGCATTCCGATAATTCAAGTGAAAGCATCGCGTACAGCACGCAGACGCTCGCGCTGCTGTGCCAAGGAAGCAAATGCCTCCCGCGGGAAGAAACAGAATCCAGGCGATCGAAGCGAGTCGGACACGGAACGAACTCCGATCGAATTATCGGGGGAAACTCGATACAAGGGTGAACGCGGAGACACCCAGAGAAAGATGGATACAGCGCGCGGATTCCCCCGGGCTTGGTTTCTCCGGCTGCCGCCGGATATCCCCCTGATTTCTGACGACTAACGCGACTCTGATGTTTGCGAGGGGCGAGCAACCCTTACCCGGCCGACCCCCGTATCGTTAGCCATAGACAAAGGGTGTGTCGTCGAAATACGTGCCCCCAGGCGGCCGCTAATTCTGCCGATAATAGATTTCACCCCCGCGCCCGCGCTCGTCACGAGATTTCCCTTTGAAACTGGCAGGCCTCGCGTTTTCCCTTTCGAACGAATCTTCGCTTGGTCCTTTGGATTTTCGGCCGCGGCGAGGCTGAGTTCTTTACCTCGTGCCGTGTTTTCGACTATCCCACTTGTCGTCACATCATTCTTATTCAGCTACCGTGGTCGATATAAAATGTAACTGAAACGGAATGGAATTTATTGATATTCAGTTCGGGCCAATTTCGAAATGAAGTGTATCGTTAGTAAACGAGTACGGAGTATCGAAATCTCTGTGGTGAAAATTGATGTAACGCGAGTAGACGCACGTCGCGTATCAGAGTTTGCTCGTCTCGAGTACGAGCGATGTCTGGTCCTGGTATCACCGCTATTCTGACAATCGGTTAATTTCCGGTCCGTGTCAACGCCAGGTGTTTGTATCATTTCACGCACGAATCGCACAAAGATGTCAGATGTTGCCTAGCGGATAAGCATTCAGATATCGCATAATGGTGCGACGGACGTGGCTGTTGACGGGGCGAATTCGATGAATAGCGGGTATTAAATGGACGTATCCGTTCTAAACTGCCGCGAATTTTATGTTAATAAGATGTTTCTAGCGTTGCAGTATTTCAATGTTAAGTTATTCGATTTTAAAACGTTCATGAAGCACATTTTTAGAAACACGGATTACACATTCCATGAAGTGTATATTCCTTTTTCATTGAAACTCGACCTGATCGAAAAGATGAAACATTATTGAGAAGACCGTAAATCGCGCTGGGTGTCGCAAGCGTCTGGCCGGCGTCTGAAGGTGTTCCTTAGCAGACTTCTGAAACTGTCGACCGCAGAACCCCCATGGTTCTCCCATAAATTTCGCGGGGACTATCCCCAGAGACCAGGGTGGCTTCTCTTAGGCGTGGTCGCAGGAAAATACCGGGGAAACGGTTTTCCGTGCTCCCTTGGCCGGCTTCATCGCGATGAAACGCGGACATTGGAGCGAGCAAATCCGCCGCGAGTAGCGAATTACACAGGATTAGCGTTGCTACGGGTCGTCTAACGCGCCCGAACACGATGAGCACTTGGCCGATTCTAGAGATCGCCTCCGTTTACCGTGTAGAATCATCTCTGTAAGCTGGAAACGTTCCTGCGCTTTCTTTGCCAGTCGTAAGGGGAAGCAGTACGATGACATTAAACCCGAGGAATCGTTTAATATCTTGCGCAAAGTATAAATGAATCAATTCATTTCACGTTCGGAAGCCGGCGAAATTGATCAAACTGGATTATTGCTAATTTATTCATTTCGCCGAGCTTTTGCGCGAATAAACCAAATCTTTAATTGTAATTGAAACTTTTGCCTACACCAAAAGGAATTATTATCTTACCCCCCTTGCTACGTAACCATTACTCGGACAAATGCGATATCGATCTAATCAGGATTAACCTGGACCCAAGCCAGTACTATCGAGCACAGATGCGAAGGAATTTTGGCAAACGATTCGAGTTTATATACACCTCTTTGACAGGGATGGGAATGGAATCTGCTCCGAGATCCCCGGCTCCACCGGGAAGATCGGGTTCAGGCTACGGGGGAGAAGGAATTTATGGTGCTATTCCGCGACCATTAAACCGTCCCGTACTCGAAAGTGAATCTCATTGCGGAATCGCCGGCCGATATGAGCACGATAATTTGCGGCGTCGCCTAGGATCGCACTAATATTCGCCGCGAACCGTCTCTTTCGCCGTTTATCTGACCGACGATGCTCCATTAATCTTTGCGCTTCGTTAGCCCCGTACCGAACATGGAGTGAGAGAGAGAGAAAGGGTTGAGACACGCGGCGGAACGTTTAAACTACGCTTGACTGTTGTTACAATCTACTTGCTTCAATGATTTAGCTCGGCTTCGTTCGCGCACGATAACGCTTGCCATGATGAATTATGGTTATCGCGATTGTATAGAGAATCAATGTCCCAAAGTAATTCATCCCGAATCCCGCTCCAACGAATCGGCATCTGCATTAAATCAAATTAATCTGCCCTGCGAAATAGGGAGCCGTGTCTACGTCTATTTGGATGGAAAGCGCAGGACACGGAGAATCCAGCGAGATGTAATTGGACCGCTCGCTCCGGGCAGTATAAAGTTCGGAAACGCGATTAACGGAATGACATGGTGGACCTCTAATCCAAAGGGTCGGCCGGGGCTATGAGACTGTTCATCTATACTTTTCCATTTCTGCCTCGTGGCAATTTTCTTGTTTCCCTCTATTATACTTGCGCCCCCCCGCGCAATTTTCGTCGACACCTTTACGGGCGAAATCGTTGGAGGATGCGACGCGACGATTCCGAGTTCCTCGGCTTTTCTTCGCCCCCAACGGCGCGGAAGAACGGAAACCGGCGGAGAAACGGCGAATGGCGTGGTGGGCAAGGATGCGAAAGGATGAGTTACTGGTATTATCGTTCCGCTTCGATTCGCCTGGACCGAGGGAGAGAGGGAGAGAGAGAGAAGGGAACCTTGCTAGCGGTTACGTGTAATCAGCTTGGTTTCTTCCAGTCCTCGTAAAGATTTCTTCGTGGTCGAGCCCTCTGGACCGTGTGATAGGCTGTATCCTACCACTAGGCGGACCTCGAAATAGCCAGGGCATAAAGGAAACGTATCTTTTCCACCCCTCGAAGGTCTTGTAAAATGTTCCAAGTGGTTGTTGAGACGAATATTTAACGATCTTTCTATTTCTTCTTCTTTATCAACTAAAGCTCGGTTGCAGTATGATATTCGTGAATCTTTGGCACAGCCCCTTCTCTTTTCCTTTTCCTCCCTCATTGCCCTGCGGAGAGAGACGAAGACGCGGAACAGCGTGGACGAGCGAATCGATACTGGACCATCCTTGAATTATGCACATCGGGTCGGCCGACGGGAAACGAACTGTTTTCCTTTAAGGTCCCTCCTTTGCGCAACGCCGTCGTAAACTCGTTTTACGAAAAAGGGGAACAGATTGGAGGCAGGAGTGAAGTTTGTCGGCTTCGCGAGTCAGAGCGTGGATCCTCTTCTGCTTCTTTCCCTTTTCGGGTATCTGGAGAGAGAGAGAGAGAGAGATACGGAAGATCCTCAAGGGACTCCCTCGAGTTTACTATATTTCTATTTTGTCTGTCGGTTTCCATGCCGGACTCGCTGGTCGATTATTCGAGCCGCGTCGGTGCCGGCTATTATTTTGGATGGCTACTCGTCTCTGTCGCAACAGGTGCACTGCGTGCAGACGACACCGGTTAAAATGCAAGCGGATCGAGCCTCGGGCAACGCGGTTCCTCGTTTCGCGGATGTCAGAGTTGACACGGACACGAGTATCGGAATTATCGGGTCGCTCGTACAGCGGATTTGCATTCCCGGTTGATGGATTGCGAATGACAAACGTCTGTGCCCCGAAGGAATTGAATTCCCGTACTTTTTTTGCTTTTCCCTCTTGGTGCAGTCGTACAGTGATTAGCTTATCTTTCCTTTTGCTTGATTAATTTTCGGATGTTCGTTCTACGTCGCGTTTGATAATGAATTACGAGTGATCGAATTAAGTAAAAATCCCGGAAACATTAGGATTTACGAACGCAAAGCTTTAGGCAGCATCCGAGACCGGGGACTGTGGAACTTGGGTAGCTGGCGAGAAATGAAATTCACCGAAAGTAAATCGAGTTTGCTTCGCAGCCCGGGTCCAAAGGGTCTAACGAACCAAAAAATCACGTTGCCGCGACGAAGAAGCAGGAGGAGGAGGAGTTTATTGAATGGCCAAGGAAGCTTCCCGCCGGCTCTCCTAGCGAACATTTAAATGGAAATCCTAATTTGAATGGCTAACAAAAGGAGCGCGCTGATTTCGATGGCCGCGACGCATCGGTATGCGAATGGCATAATTCCCGATCTTAACCCTTTTGAATCTTAGTCCTGCTAAAGGTATAATTTAATATTTATGAGATCTGCTAATAACTGCAGAGACTCCGCCTCTCAGCTAATTCGATGAAATCGGGAAAGAAATTCGTTCGAATCCTGCGATCCTCCCACCGATCGAGAAAATTTCTTTCTCATATACTTTTGCTCTGTGACATGTCCCAACTCGGTTCAGCGAATCGATTTGCTCTCTCGCGAACGGCGATTTACGCTCGATCCCAATTTGTAAATCCGTAATTTGCACCGAAATCACCTTCGTTCCAGCCGAAACACCTGGTACCCTCTCCCTAAAACGTCTCCCGTCCCTTTTCGTAGAGGAAGACGAGGGGTGGAAAAAATCGTCCCTTTCGAAAGCGAGTCAGGCGTCGAAATTTCACGTATTCTAACAGGCTTCCAGACAGATTGGTCGAATTTATCAGCGCGTACTATCCGCTGCCATACGATACAACGTTCTCTGGCGTGCGCGAGTTAGGGGGACAAGTGAAAACGTGATTCGATCTGTGCGATCGGTCTCGTTGCTTTTGTAAAATTGTGAAGCTTCTAGATGAAAGTTGTCCGAAGGCCGAATATCAATATCAAGCATGATACAAAGATACGGGGGATATCGAGCAAAAAATAGGAAACAGTGCTGTCAAAATTAGATGCTTAATTAAAACAAAGAAAATTATTCATTCTGAATTTTCTCATTCAGCCGTCTTACATCCTTCGCTCTCTCTCTCTCTCTGGAGAAACTCAAAATCTGGCACGGCAATCGAATCACACGCGCAGTTGCCTCCCAAAACCCACTCGAGTCTCTCTTGCATGCGGAGACAAAAGCTCTCCCCCGAAGCACTTGCAAACCACCACCATTCCGAATGAATTATCGCGAATTCGTTTCGGCCAATTAGCAGCCCATTACCACACGCGCCCCTACCATCTACAGTTTCCCCGATAAAACAGTCTGTAATTTTAGCAATTTTCCCCACACAAATCCCACGGCCGGACGATTTTTGTCTCCCATCGTGGAGGAAAGTTCGACAAGACGCGAAAGGGCTGGTTGTTCGCTATCGTTCCCGGCTATTGTGGGAACATTTGGGTTCGTTTGGTCGAAACGGGGGAGGGTTGCTTTTCAAGAGAAACTCGACGACCATTCATCGGTAACTCCATCGTCAGCGGAGATTCGTTGGCGCATGATCGCGATCGTTCGTGCGTTCGCGCGACGCGGTATGCAAACGAATTACTAATTCCCGAAACGTGCACCGTGTAACGGGAGCCAGGGTACGTGTTCGACTGGTCCTCGACGTCGAATTTTTAGGCGGAAGGGTTATTTTTAGCTGGAACGCCGGTTGATAGGAAGCTGCTAAAACGTGGACGATTAAAATCTCTTAGCTCGAACTATTAGGGATAAGGAAATTAATTGAAGAAAAATCCGCTCGTCTTCGCGGAATCTTCTAAGGAAGTTCAACAATCCGTATCTACCCAACAAAGATGATTTCTTTGTCTTGGAATTTTCAAGCCGCCCGTTCAGGAAGGAGACGACAGATTCCTCGAATTCGTCGAATAATAGGCTGGGTTAATTTACGGCCAATGAATCACGCCAGCGGGGATGATTTATGGTTAAAATATCGGACGTGATAGCGGTCTTATCGCGCAGAGAGGGCATTGTGGCTCGATTAATTGGACTCAATAAAGGATTAACGCTCCTCCGGCGCGGATCTCAATTATTTCGAGTAGTTCACTCATCCGCCAGCAGAGACTGAAACTTGCCAGTACAAGTAATCTGCGATAATTATAATGATATTAATAGTAGCATTGGTGGTAGACTGCGTTTATCGCGTTCACAATTTCTATGAACTCCGTTCCGCGACCACTCTTTTGGCCCACTTCCAGTTCCCCTTCCACGCAGGGCTCTTCTCGTTTTGCAAATTATCGTCTATTTCTGTTTTAGTCTAATTCAAGCCAGCCCGGTAGCCGAGTGCACTGTACCCAACCGGCGCATTGTCGAGTCGCGTGTCGTTCCTCGATCGCGAGAGAGCATCATCCTCCCGTCGCCGGCAATTTATTTCCTTTATGGAGGCGCGCGTTCTCCGGTGCTGCTGTTACAGACGAAATTTCTCCGCGAGCTTGACAAACCGTCGGTGTTTTCGGTGCTGCGCCCGATACGCGTACCCTCGACAAGTGAAATAGCAAGAATTCGTCATGCTGCTCCTCTGCGACGTGGTGCTTGGCCCTTTCGATCACAAGAAAAAGAGGTGACTCGAGTTTCGTGCGTCCTCGTGCATGACTTTTGTGTTCTCCTTTTCGATGATCAAAAGGCTTCTATCGTTCGAAATGATTTCCGTCGACGTTCTTCTCTCACGCGAACGAATGCGTCTCTCGGCAGGGTTACCGAACGAAGGCGTGCGTGTCGTTCTGCTCGAGCGGGATTCGCGTGGTCGTCGCGACATTAAGGCGATCAAGGCTGCCCGAACGACGCCGAAGAAGTGCAACGTGTACCCGTCGTCATTAAAATCACTCAGGCCGATCCCGTTATTTAGACCCGTTTAACGGTCCGTCGAGCGTTCCTCGGCCGCACGGTTTATTAATTATTAACAGAGGAGCGCCTGGGAAATTGATTTTCGAAACGGCATCGAATACCGCGTTCAGATTCTACCGCTTTGGTCCATCGGATTCTATCGTTCGCGCGATCGGGGAATCGACGTCGAACGACATACTCCGTTCTGGTCGACGAATCATGGAATTGGCATTGCTTGCTGCATACCGCGGGTTGTTTAGTCGACAGGAATGTTAGAAGTGCGAAACTTGTTTCGGTGTTTGTACGATTCGTGGTTTTCTAAGGACTGTTGAATGTTTATTGTGTCGCCGAGGAGTCGTAGGAAGGAATTTTATTGCTCCTCTGATTGTATCCGTGGAGAGTGAAATTTGATTGATATTAACGATCATGGATGTGGACGAGCGGATGACACGCAGTCGCGCTTGATCTCGATCCCGCTACGTAATAGTGGACACTCTCGCCGGCAGGTGTGAAAGTTATTTTCACTCGGGATCTAACAGGTCCGTCGACGGGAGCCAGCTTTCTCGTCTCCTTGCATCGATCCCCGAAGCGCGTCGTCGAACAAGCTTCATCAAATATATCTAAATCCGATATATTATTTAATTGAACACTCGACCCCGGTACTACCCCAGCTTCGACCCCAAATTAAAATTAATCCAAACATCCCTTCTCTTCCATCGAATAAAACACGCTCCCTAACACGCCCACGATTATCTCATTTATCTAAACATTGAATATACAATCGATCAGCCTCACGAAACCACCCTCGCGGGACCGTCTAATTCAAGTTTAATCAAACGTCTGAAAATTCTGATTCCAATTCAACGGTTCCACCCACGCAACCAACCATCCAAGGAACCACCCCTCGAATCCTCCACAGAAAATGCCGTGGTGCCAAGGAAAAAGGAACGCTCGTTCCCCATACACGCGCCACTATTTCGCACTAATGCACTTTCTCGGACCGCCTCGGGCCCGTTCACCGTCGCGCCACGGCGCGTCGTTTTCTCGCTCAATTTCCAGCATTTACAAAGCGGCCGGCGGCGGGAAAATCGATGTCCCGGCTGCACAATGCGAGAGGGTTGCTACGAGTGCTCTCCCTTCCTCCGTCTCTTTCCTCTCATCTTGCGTCTCTTTTCTTTTGATTCCCTCGGTTCACGTCGCTGCGACTCGAGCAGTGCGAACAGCGAGAAGTGTCTTTGTCACCAGTCACAATAGCAGCCCCCCTCGCGGGGGGTTGCAACACCGTGGACGCGCCCCCGTGAACGCTATGCCGTCCATGGTGTACGCTGATATCGTTGTCAATAACGGAGACCGATAACACGGACGCTGTACGATCCCCGGTCGATAGCTTCCGGCGGTACGGATAACGGGGAACTGTGTTGAGAAGCGTTGATGGAATTGTGTAACGTCCTGCGGTGACTAGGGTGGACGATACCATGGGTGTTCGATTGCGGGATTACGCGGCGTGGTCATGATCCACTCGTAGCGAGTTGGGAATGGGGTGACGGAATGCTGATTATGGAACTTCGCCTTCTAATCGATTAATCACATTACTCCCGAATGGTGGCGTAGCGTAAGAATCAATTTTCGCGGCCAGTTCGACCCGAGGTAGCTGCCCTGTGGCGGCTGTAAAAATGTTATCTATTTCGTTTGATCCTGAACGACTCCCGGGGACGATTATTTTCCTCCGGAGCTGGCTTTAATATTAGAGGAAAATGTCGCCCCTCGAATTTATGACGGCCCCTCCCAGGACCGGGGGCGACGCGGCTCGAGGGGTGAAGATACGAACGGGAGGGCGTTATCGCTAGGAAGACACCGCGAAATCGTTATCTTTCATTTTTCACCTCATAACGTCGGGACAATGACGGCCAGCCCGAAGCGTTGTCGCCAGGAAGGCAGCTTACCGTTGCTCCCTTCGAGGGAAAAAAGAAAAGAGGGGCCGGGAGGGTGGACACCCCCCCCCCCCCCGTGAAAGATTTCTAACCCTTTTCCGAAAGAGGGTCCACGTTACTCCGTTTCCCAGGTCTGATTAAAATGTCGCCGCGAGACGAGCATTCCTCTTTCTGCACCCTTTCATTCTACCCCTCCCGTCTCGTGCGACGGTTTTTGATTTTTCCTACGAAAAGTTCTGCCTCCGCTGCGTTAATCTCTGAACTTTTTCACATGAAGAACCAGTCTGGCAAACATAATTCTCCCATCCAGTCCAAGCCCAGTGCAAGTTTCCCTATCATCCGCCGGGTTTTCGTCACAGGATCTAACTCGCGACCACCTTAATGCAGGCTGAATTATTTACAAGGTGAAGCCGCGACTCTCTCTCTCTCTCTCTCCCTTTCTCTCTCCGCTTCGTCAGAATCCTCCTGGGAACCATTACGGCCGCGTCTGTACGCCTAGTTTTGCAGGGCAACGGATTATCCAGCTCCGAGCATGATGTACAATCTCCATAAATCGACGCGCAAAGGCGGCAACTTTTTTTCATCCACCACCCCCGCGAAAGCACGCGACCCCTGTTCGTGTAAGATTCATGCGAGCCTGGAAGAACGCTTCTGTCGCGTTTGATGATCCGCCATTGATTATGTCCCGAGGGAGAAACAATTGTACGTTTGATGAAGCAACCGAAACCACACAACACTTCTAAAGACGAAGGAGATTGAAGCCCGAAGGAATCGCTTACGGGTCCGAATTAACATGATTTCTTCCGCTACACTGGCAGTAAAAGATCAGAGAAGCAAGCCCGGGGCTATTGATGCTATTAGATGGGCGTGTAGCGAAACGACGGTACTTTTCCCGGACTAATTTCCCCTTGGAAACGAGCCATCTCAACCGATCCAGCATCACACGCCGGCTGGTACATTAATTGAGTGCATCGCGGCGAGCGACGGCGCTTTGATTCGAATCTTCTAATTCGTGGCGTTCTCAAAGAGCTCGCTCATATTAATCCATTAAGGGCTAATGAACCTGCAGCGATTCCCCGTGCCTCGAACAAGAAGGGCTCCCTTCGACTCCTACCACTTTGCGATGCGCGAAACGGAGAAAAGCTTCTCGCGCATTTGAAATTCAACTTCCCGGACACGCGAACCGCGGTACGAGTCGCCTCTCCCTCGGCTCTCCACCCACGGAACGCTTGCGAAACGGAATCGAAATACGTACGGTGTAGCAGCAAACACGGGGTTCGAGGGGCAAACAGGAACTTAGGAAAAATGGACGGGGTAAGAATGATGGGCTCGTGCGCGGTGCAGCCTCTAATTGCTTTCTCGGGACGATTAGCGAACAAAGAAGGCGCGCAGTGGGACGGCTATTTGTGGAAACTGGCCAACTGGTCAAGCGGTTACAGCCGACCTTCGCTGGCCGGACAGCGAAACACGGAGAACGGCTGCCGGTTTCTCGCGAAGGTTGCACCTTCTATCTCGTCTGCCTCGTCTTCCGCGGATTTTTCTCCCGGATCCTGTTCCGCCTATAATACGGCCGGCCAAGCAGAAGAACAATCGACTCCGGGTACACACTCTCCGTTTCTTTGGTCGATGAGAACGCATGAATATAATAGTGCGTGAAAGGGTTAAAGTTAGAGATAGGCCTCTGGAAAATCGGCAGGTTTGGTGAAAAGGGCTTAGGTAAATTTGAGGAATCAGTGGACTTGGAAGTTCCAAGATCGCAAGGTTGAAGAATCGATAGGGTAAAAGGAAGGAGATGAAATGAATTGAACAGGGTTCAATTTGCAATCGACAGTTTGAACGCGAAAGCCGCGGAAGCATTCGTCTCGAATTAAAATAAAAGGAACAGAATACTAATCGTGACTATTAGACAAAAAATTAAGGTCAGCCAACGTATCACCGTTAATCGTGCATCCTCGGCCGCGCGGCGCATCATGTGCTCGCTTTAACAGCAAGAAATTGATACCGCCTTGCCTAGGAAGCTAACGATAAATTACGCGCATTACGCAGATACATACGGCTGTGCAGTCCCGCGCAGCTGGAATTTCAACGAGCCCCAGTTAGCTCCGTTCCTCGATCCATCTGCAAAACCCGTGAATTCGTTCTTAATTATCGGCCAAGCGAGGGTAATTAGGTTCGACCAGAGTCGGCACGAGTGATCGAGTGGTTCCCGGGTTAGCCGATCCTTTTCCCTCGCTCGAAATTCTTTTCTTCTCGTCGAGGAGGCGAGGTTGGATTTGGAAGTTGGATCATCGATCGGGCGTGAACGGCTTCCTCTCTGAAATTCGCGAGGTCGACCGGACAATTTGAATAATCGCGAGGTGAAAACCACCGCGCGCGAAACACGATCCTCTTTACTCCGTTTTCCCGTCGACATTCGTTGGCTTTTGTCAATTGATCATCGTTTAATTTATTACCAAGCCCCTCATTTATCTCCCAAACTTATCAGCGTAGTCGGATTTCCCATTCGCCCCAAGAGCTCCTGATCTTCCTCGTGGCGGACAGATCCTGGTCCCCTTGTCTCCGTCCGGGGATCGAAGCCAAAGAGACCGGTGCCCCGCGAAATTATCACCCCTCCACCAAGAAATAAACGCAGCAAGGCAGGCGTCCCACGTTTCCCCGGTGCCTGTTACGTGCCGGCGGCCAGTTCTCGAGGACGGTGTGCGCACTCGCGTCGAAAGTGCAGAGCCTCTCTTGCACACACGTGGAGGAGACGCTCGGTGTGCCTGCTCGAAAAGTTCTCCGTGTTCAGGCACTCGCAGGACGATCCACTCTGGCCGCGCGCCGGCTATGGGACTATAGGCGCCTGTGCAGCTAGAGTCCGCGCGGTGCAACCGTGACTATAGTGTTTAACAAACGTGCACGGGCCAGTCCATTCGCGACCGGCAGCCCGGCTGCACGCTCTCCGCAAACCTCTTTGTCCAACGACTCAGCCTATAAATAATCGGCGGGAACGGGCATCCTGGAGAACGAGCGATTTAAAAGAGTTCTTCCTAAATGGTTGCCAGCCGAGTCGCGTCTAGTCGAGGATGAGGGTGGTTCGGTTGGTTCGCCGATGAGATACCGAGCAGCGAGGCTAATCATCCGTCGATGGTCTTCTATGATCGTCCCCCCTCGAAGATGGGAACCTGAACGAAACGATTTCATCGACAACAGTGCGGTGCGCGTGGAAGGTACAGGCGAAAGCCGCTTCGCTACCAGCTGCAGCTTGGTCTCTTGGATCGTTCCCAGTCCAGTGATGAGCCAACGCGATGCCACCCACGATCGTTGAAAGCTCGGCGAAATGTTTCGAATGGCCAGGATTACGAGACTACGGGTATCCGGAGCTCGGCAGGGTTCGAAAGTTAGCGCGGATGACCCAGACTCGGGCGCGATCGAGCATGAAATCAATTCGAGACGGAGAGACGCGAGGCAGAGCGGATTTTGATCGTGGCACGCGGAAATCTCACAAGGGACGAACCTTCGGATTTCAATGATCCCGCTGCGGTTGGTCGATGAAATTCGTCGAAAGGGCGATCTAGCTGGAACGACGATTGCGCGGCTCGAATATTGTAACGCGCATTGCCGGAGGAGTTTCTAGAGGCGACGTCATCGATATAAAGACTGGCAGACTGTTTATCGTTGGCCTGTTCTTCGTTGACACCGATTAAGCGTGCCACGGAGCGACGCGCTTATTGAACGAATCACTTCCGAGCGAAGTGGCGGACAAGGACTACTGGCACCGTCCGTGCTGCTGTCGATGCCGCCCTTGATTGCTTCGGTGCCACCTGTGTGTCGATGCAGCCGACACCAAAGAGTGCAGTGATCGAGATCGATGGACATTTCGGTGGCAATGTTCTCCGAACCGAGCAAACCGAACGATTCCCTTTGGCATACGTTTTGAATCGATACACAGTTTCGTAGTGTTTGCTACTTAAATTCTGTGCGACGGTACTGTCTCGATTGTCCCAAGGGATTTTTAATTGGATGCAACTATGCGAGGACTTTGAATATTTGGCTCGCGGCTAGCACCATGGTTCCTATCGAACTATGCGGACTATTAAAATGAAATGCGCTTGCACCGTGAGTGACAGCATGGCCCCTGAGTTAATGATCACTCTCGAGCCGCGGTATTTAGACGGGGCGTATTTGGAATGTTTGCATCCTTGGCGACGATTCGGAGTATCTGTTGAATGTCTCTCATTCGTTCGGCGCGTCCGCTAAATTGTTTAAACCAAGAGGACACCGCGCGGAGGAATTCCATTCTGCCGTTTTAATATCATCGGGGCACGTCTACCGGACTCTACTAAATTGGACTCGTTTAATAATCAAGATCTCGCGATCGCAGCTCCGACCTCCTTCCCCGACTCTGAATTCCAAACGGAGCGCTGCCACGGTCATTCGAATAAATGCTCGAGAAGCGAAACTGCAACCAGGGATACCGCACCCACGAGTCGTACACGGATTTTCTTTCTCTTATCGATAAAGGGGCCAATACCTGGGGCATCTTAATCGAATGCAAACGAGACGATTCACCGTGAGACTCGGAATACCACGAAACGGGTGCACGCGCACACCGCTCGATTCGCGTCGTCGTTATTCGCTGCGTCAACCGAGCGAGTTGACCGCGATGATCCCTCCGTAGTGGCGCTAAAAATACCCCGTTGGCCGTTTGCGATTCAGCAACGGCGGACGATTTCCACGAAATCGCGATTCGAGAAAACGATCGCGCCCGACCCTCGGTCGTTCGACGAATCGCCATATAAAGGAATAATTTATGAGAAAAGAAAACGCGAGACCGCAAGGCCGAAGAATGGATCGGTCATTGATCTTTCAAGATCACGCGAACGATCCACGGATATCATCGTTCGAGGTAAAGTGAATCGGAAGGACAGGAGAAGAGAGGGAAATCCCTGGAGTCGACGAAGACTCGGTGATCAAGACGCCGAGGAGAATCTTCGCGTTGCCGAGAATAGATTCGAAACGGCGCCGCGACGTCCAGTCGCGTGAAAGGAAAGCAGCGATCGTTGCACCTGTCGCTATGTCACTTGCCGCTCGTTCCTCAAGTCCTCCGAGCCGCTTACCAAAACGAAGGAGCAAAGGTTATTGATACAGCGTGGGCTTGTTCATCGAACGCCGATGGATTCTCGGTGTCGAAGAAAGAAGAAGTGGAATGAAATTGTTGCATCCCTGAAGAGAACAAGCGATCCTGAAGAGACTCTCTGTCGAACCGACCATCGACACGGCGTCGATTGCGGACATCCCCCGTCAGCGGCGATCGAGTAGAAGAGACGTACAGCAGGACCTGACCACACGCAAGAACGGACGCGAGAGTCGAGTGACGTCAAAGGTTTCGCTGGAAGCGCGGGAAGAAGGAGTGAAGAAAGATGCGGCCGAATCGCTTTGTGCCGGCCGAACTCGCGATCGCTAAATATAGCCGGAGGAATTTCCGAAGCGTCCAAAACGCGCGCTCTCCTCTTCGTCTGTGCTTTACTCGATTTTCCTAGGCTGTGATTTATGCGAAACGAGTGCGGGACCGTCCTTCGTTCCAGCAGCGGAACGTTTTGCCGGACGACTGTGTATTTTGTAGCGGTCCCTTTCCTCTCGACCCTTGGTGCACACCGTCACGTCGGGGCTGCTGACGATTTCCGGAGCGGAAAGATGTTGATCACGAAGTACACGACTATCCTGCTGCAGTCCACCAATCAGCATATCCTTAGGTGAGCGGAAAATGATAGAACTCTCGACGGTCGGAGGGGTTGTAATGAATTCGAGGGGTTGTTTATATCCATCCCTATAATTATAGTCACCCTTGGTATCGACAGGATTGGAAAGAAAAACATGGAAAAGGTTAAAGGTAAAGGTAGCGACTGAAGGACATACATAATTTCCCCTCTTAGTTTAATATTTTACTCTCTCCGTGAGTATAGAACAATCATTAATATTTTCCTTGCAAAACAAAAATTCAGCAGATAACTCGAATCCGTCGAAAGATGTTCGAAACATTTCTGAACACCGGTACATGACGTTCGAGATCGCTGTAAATCTGGCGCGCGAGGCCACTAATGAAAGAGGGCAGGAATTTATCGTCGATATAAATTGTCCCCGGATGTCGGATATCCGGCGGCGTTCGCCATCGACTGCGATCCCCGCGCGAGCACGTGAAAGAAAAAGAAGCAGAGAGATCGCTGCTCCCTTAGCCCTTTATTGGTTTCCACTGGAAGGCAAGGTTCGAGCCCGCTTTAATTAGGCGATCGAAAACGTTCGGTCGGAAGATCGACGCGGGCACACACGATACGGCAATAACGAGGCCTCGTTAGAGCCTCCGACGATGAGATCGACCGTTGCTATACTATTTGCCACTGACAAACGACCGTTCTTGCCCTGCTCGCGGTTTCACGAACGCGATTAACCAAGTCGCCGCGTCCCCTTTCTCCACCGATCGCTGCCGCTTCGGAAACGCGTGGGCGTTTGGACCACGGGAATTGTGGCTGGCCTATCGAGAAGAAGAAAAAAAGAGCTCCGACCGTACGCGTAAAGAAAGATGCGTGTTATTTAAGAAACGTTTGTCTGGCAAAGAGGGAAAGAGGTGGCGAAGCACGATGCAAGTCCCTCCAGCTCCAACGATTACTCCCATATCCTCGTTCGAAGATGGCCATCAGTCGCCGCGGTAGTCCAGAGGACTCGAACAAAGAACCTGGGACACTCCTCTCGAAATCGGATGACAAGAAACCCCGGAGGAAGTTGAGGGAGAACGAGGAATATGCTAATGGCCGCGTGTCGCCGAGGATAGTCGCGTCGTAAAAGGAAGGTGGTCGGCTCGATCGCAGAAAAGTATCGACCAGACCGTTTTTTCCCCCTCAGAGCTTTGGTTCTTCCTTTACAGGGGAAGATCCACGGTGAACTCCATCGATCTGTTTCATCGGCACGACGACACGAATCACGTTTCGGTCGTATATTAGGAAATTTTTCATGTTTTAAATATTATTCCAACACTCTGCAGCTTTTCTTCTTTCCACACTGCACTGTCGATGCGATCAGGATTTCTTACAATACCTATTTAAAGGGAACACTCTGCGCGGAACCATTTCATCACAGTTCTCCCAAATGAAAGGTCACACTCCAGTTAAAATAATCGGAGCGCACTCGTTCTCCAGCCTGTTTCGCATGGGACCCTAAACGAACGGTAACAGAGGAAAGCTTTTTCACTCGCGACCCCGTTCGATGCGTGCCCCGCTCGCTTTCCATTCGATTGTCCCGCGACTGGATGTCGCGCGACACGCGCACGCGACTACCTACAGGCGAGATGCAATTTGTTCCTTTAGCCGACTCGTCTGGCCGTGGCTTTGAAGGCGAAACTTTTAATTAAAAAGTAGCCGGCCGGCCTCGAGCAATTCGCGACGATACAAAACTTCCCTTCCTGTCGCGGCCGTTTCGGGATCGGCGGAAACGACGAGGGTGCCCTTTTCGTTCTCGCGTTTTTTCAACTGTAAAACAGTTTAGTTTTTAATTATTTTTTGTTTTGCGAGGGAAACTTGCTTCTCTTTTTCTCTATTTCTTTGGCACCGCGGCGATAATATTAATTCGCGAAAAAGAGTTCTCCGAGGATAAGCAAAGACACGGATTGGTCCATTTCCACGGGTCCTGGCGCATGTTTCCAGCATAGCACGCTTCACGGGGAAAGATATACGTCCCATGGGAAGCGGAGTCAGACACGGGGAGGAGGTCGCTATTAAGCCCACGGGATAAGACCTGGCACTTCACTTCGTGCGCTTACTAATTAAATTATTCCGGAAACGCAGCACGCTGCTACCTCCTTCTATAAAGACCACACACACACACACACATTCTCTCGTGACACGGTCCTCGGTGAATCGAGCGTGGCTGATGATTATACTGATACGATTGGACAGCCATTTCCTGGGAAAAGTCTCGACGTACGATTCCAAAATGTTTTTATTTCAAAAAGTACAGGATTCGTTTCTCCTTTGATCCTTCACCCAAAAGATCGGAGCAGATTTTTAAGTAACTAACACGTGAAATGTCCGACGGCTAACAGAAACGATGCACCGATTGAAAAAGCAATCGGGGAAGAAAACAGGAGGGGCGCGATGGTACCGTACGTGACGTGATTTCCGTGAAACGGGATCCTTCTCCCGTTGAAGCGGAGTCTGCGGTCGCTCCGGACTTTGACAGAGACGAAGCTCTAGATATGACGGATAAAAAGGACGGAGCGATGGAAAATAGCCTGGCTGGCAGGCAACAAATTGTTCGACGGATACGAGCCGTCTCGAGACGGAGGAAACTTAGACGAAGTCGTCGTACACCACGGCGGATTGTCGCCAATTTTGAAGGACAAAGCAAACGTTTGTCAAAGGAATCCTGATTGAATCTTCGATGATTAGGCGTCGAATACTTTAGTGTTCCCGTCATTTTTCAGATTTCATTGATATCGATATTTTCCGTGATTAAGTCCTCAGCTGGTGGCGTCTCTTATTTTCTAAATATTTCTGGGCAACACGTGCGTCGTTTATTAGATAATCGACAGTAGGTGATCGGATATGGTTAAATGCGCGACGAGTCTTAAGCAGAAGCACAATGGCCATTTGAACAGCACCGAAGGAAATTGCTGAACTGCAGTCATACGGTTCTTAATAGCCGTTTCACATTGCAACGGAACGTTACCACCGGTGCATGCGAAGGAACGCTAATTACCAGCACCGTTAGCACGACTACGAGGTGCAAATTGTTTCGTGCACGCCTTTTTTTCCTCTTCTTTAAACTTCGATCTCGTTCGACCATTTGAAGAAGACGCGACACATTCTTCCTAACAAATTGGGATGAGTCACGCGGTTCGTTCTATAAGCCGGGGGGTTGAAAAATTGTTAGGGACTATTAGCGGCACAATCGTCGAGAGGCCCCTGCGAGCATCAAGTGGCAAATGGAACGAGGAAGAGCGAGCACGCGACAATTAACATTAACCTACAGCGATCCGCCGAGTGTCGTTCATTCGTCCGACCCCCGCAAGAATTAATCCCGATTCAAAGCTGTCCCAGTGTCCTCTCGCCAACCCCCTTTAGAGAGGTGTAATTCATTAAGGGAAACGTTCCGTTTCAATTGCGCCCCGGGTGCCAGGCGACGCGTTTCCCGAATTGTTTAGAAAACTACGCGCCGCTCGAGCGTTTTGCATATTCGACCGTCTGACGGGAAAGGAGCGAAAACAGGGGTGAACGATTACTCAACGGCGTCGCGATTATAATTCTCCGCTTCTGCAACCCCTTCGCCACGTTCCGCAGGGAACGATCGGGCGTCTCCGTGCGGAAAAACGGGGCTCTTTCGTAGAATTCTTTTTCCAGAAATGAATTAAATTTCGCTTCTTGTTTCTTATAAACATTGAACAAGCAAAAAAGAAGGACCACCCATCTTCGTTTAATCTTTCAAAGCACTCGGCTTATTCCAGCAACGTAAAACATTAAAATAGACTTGAACGAAAAGAATATACGACTCAGCGGGACTTTCTTCCGTAATAATCCGCGAGATGTACGAGCGATGTACCAGCCAGCGGTGTTTCCCTCATCCCCTGGCTAAATTTTCAGAAGAAAGTTTTTAGTATGTAGTTCCAGCGAGTTCCTGCAGGTCCGAGCACCTGAGCTCGCAAGGTTAAACATTTTCACGACACCAGGTTCAACCCCCAAAAGGGGGATGAAAAACATGGATCTACCCTCGCTACAGTAAATCATGAAGATTTTTACGATGTTTACTTTTTTCATCGTTACACCATTCTCGAGGAACGAAGTTGAACCGTGTGTGTTTGACGGCCACTTTTATCGTTGGATTTTTTTTTTACCGCGCAAGGGTTGCAACGAGGGTGGCTCGAACGATCCTTAAACCGTATCCCTAGCGAGGTACGATCGTTTCTTTACGATTTCTCGAGTGAAAGTTAAAGATTCGAAGGGATTGGAAGAGTAGGTTTACGATGGAACTAAAACGAGCAATGATTAATTTATTGGAAAATGTAGTACATGTACAATTATTACTTTACTTCCATCGGCGTTTCCCATCGTCAAGCCCCTTGACTACCCCATAGGACTCAGTCGAGATTACCCGGGTTACTCTCGATGAAGCTATCAGTCTAAGCAAACACGTCGACTGCATGGTTTCGCTTCAGTTCGATGCTCGAGGGAAGGCGTCCTCGCGATACAGGAGCAATAAACTTTTTCTTCGGTGGAAACGATCGAAGTTTCTCCTCGGACAGTCACGAGCTCATATTTCTTCGGCTAACCCGAGCCGCTTCGTTCCCTTCGCGTCTAGCCGCGATTGCTTTTTCCATCCGAAGAACCGAAAAAGCGTGCGGCTCTTCTTGTTCGTACTGTTTGCGGGGGCCGATGGTGCGAACTCTGCGCTACAAATCTCTTCCGCCACCTTCCACGTTCTTTCCTCCGAGCATGGCGTGGTTCTAATCCACTCGCGATCCCCTTTACAAAGAAAAAGGATCCGCGTGGGATCGTCGTTTCGTTCGTTAGCTCGTGGTTCCCCTAATTTTTTAAATGGAAGAAGATATTATAGTATTGTTATTGATTCATCGTGGAGAAACTGGAATCCAGTCGCGTATCTTCTTGGAATATTAAATCATGAAATTCTTACGTAGCTAACAAAATTGCCCCAGTGTCCTCATCCGCGTTGCTTCACAATGAAACGAGGCGCGACGGAAGCTACTAGCGGCAGGAAACAATGACCGTCCTTTCCCCGGCCATTATCTGTCATTTCTAGATCCGTTCTGGCGAAACCGCGGTTCGCCCTGTGCACAGGTGGCGACCGAAAGAGGAACGATCCGAGCCGCACCGTGCTCGCGCTTTTACAACACCGATCGGCGAATGGCGCACGGCTAAAAGTCTGTTACATAAACCGATAAATGCCGCGCAGCCACCGTGGTTTTCACGAGCCACACCTCGGCACGAGCAAACAGAGATCTAAGGCTACGGCGGGGATTCGTAACAGCCGATCACGATCGCATTGCTTATGCCTGCGGAGGATGGACCGGTTCTCTCGGCCACAGCCCCACACGACGACCCACGGTCTCTCTCCTAAATGGATGAACGACTCGACTGATCGAATCGTAATCTGCCTTCGTTAATTATCTTCATCTGATTGTGGCGGACGTTGATTAAGGTGCACTCCCGATACCAGCCCGGGCTCCAGATATAATGTACAAGTTAATGTAAATTCGTTGAGATAAGGGCTGCGGAAGTTGACGGGGTGTCGGGCCTCTGCTGGAGATAATTGATTGAGTTCAACCCGTTCGGTTGCGCTAATTCCTCGCGACCATTCACGAATATATTAATGAGCAATCCTTTCTCCATTAAATGTTTCGCCGAGGAAACAATTTCTATGAGCCATTTTTTGTGAAGGGAATCACCCCCTCCCACACGCACACACATCCTCGGATCCCGCATGAAATAAATCTCCGAGGATCGGCAGATTAACAAGTACGAGACTGTTATCAAAAAATCGGAGGCCCCAGCCGCTTCCACCCCCTCAACCGCGTTCTTTCTACGCAACCCTTTCCGCCCTCTCTCCGTGCGTGGGCCACACATTCGATCCATAGAAGGCGAGAAAAAAAAGCTGGCGGACAATTACTTTCTCCGTCGTCTCGATTTTCTTTTTTTTTTTCCACCTCGTACCCCATCGAACCCAGTGATTCTCCGGCGGGTAATATCGATATGCCGATGGCAAAGTTAGGAATGGACCTGGCTCTCTTCACCGCTGCGCTTGCGTGTCTCCCTTAGCTTCCCCCCACTGGGTGAAAGCATCGCTGGCACGGGCGCACGTAGACCGGTCTCTCCTGTCCTACGAGCCGGCAGTTGCGTCCCTGTACGCGCTTGTCGTGCGTCTCGTCGAAGGCACCAGGTTGCCACGGAGTGCGGCAGCCGGTACGGGCGTCACGGCGCCTCCCGCCGTCGCGTGTGAATCATGTGTGGATCGTTTACAGTTTGCGCCCGCCTGTCCCTCGCGCGGCAAAGATGCTGTAGCAGGGTGTACCGTCCAAACCGTTTCGCATTATGAATTGTCCGATTAATCGAATCGGTGCTGTGCCGGGGCAACACGTGGTGGTGAACGCCGAGAACGGAAGTGAATGTCGCGGGAGGTCTGCTGTCGCGGTATCGATCGAGAGAACATCTTCCGGAGGAGGAAAAGGGAATCGGGTGAGGCGTACAGGGGAAAAAAAGGGAATACCGTGAGACCAGTGACGTCACTGTTCCGCGATCCGGAGGGAAGATGGTCTCGCGACAGCGTCGCGAGCTCATTGATAAGAGTGATCGAGTACGCAGGCAGAGTTCTTGGTAAGAGTAACCGAAAAGCGATGGATTCCCGATTAATATACAGAGTTAAGGAGAACATCGTTCATCCATCAGGCTAGATTAAATCGTGCAGGTTTTTTTTTCAGCAGATCTTTCTTTCGAAGCGTGTTCTCGTTTAATTTGTCGACGGACCGAAAGATTCGCTCGTCACCGAGGCGTGTGTCAGGAGTTTTTTCGGTGTGTTTGAGCAGCTATTAGTCAGCCTCTCTTTCTGGTAAATAGCGAGCGGATGCTGGACACGAGAAAGAGAAGGTTTCCACTATCGTTGGATCAGAATAAATTCGACAGCACCTAGGGCGTAGCGTCGCTTTCGAAACCATTCAAGGATAGGAGTAATAACGCGAGCGTTTCTTAGAACCGTCTTGTGCCTGTGGTATTTGTTATCAATGGCAAGTCCCGTGTCGCAGGTGTCATTCGCGGATACGTGCCGTGCCTTCTTTCTCTGTTTCCCTCTTCTGTCATTCACCGTTTCATTTCAGTGTTGCACGGACTTCCACGTTTATTCCCCAGTGTGTCTCCTTGGCAGAGCTTCGAGAAATATAATCTAAAGGGGATAGATTAGAATGTTTTCCCCATTCGACCCAGGTAACCGTTTGAGAAAGGTGTCGTTCCTTGGTCTCTCTATCTGATTTCGTTAGCGTACTCCTCTCGCTCGATAATCTTTCCTCCGGTGACACTGTCAGGCGGCTGCAACCGGCACTGATAAGCGAGCGCTTGTTAACCGCATGCTACGGCCGTCTTATCGGACGCCTCCACGTGAAAGGAGAATCTTCGTGTAAGGGGCTGTCCGTTGTTTGATCGAACAATCGCCACGGATATCGTGGCTAGTGGTCGAGAGAGCGAGATTAAAAGAGTTGATTCTTATTATTATTGAGCTACATTACATTTATCTCTTTTGTTTTTTATTCATCGGGCGGTCGCGTTATTATTACACACGGCTAACCCATTCCGCTCACAGTAATAATTAAATTTGCGAAATAGAATAATGAAAGGAAAATATGAATCCCTCCCCCTAAGTAGTGAGTGAATACGCGCACATAAAACGTTCAATCAATAAAACACGATAATACACGCAGCGGCCAAGAACTTTTCTGACCCGTGTCGAACGATACAACGCTTCGGCCAATCGATTTTTCATGTTTCAACCGCGCCATTTAATAAACCCCGCTAACGAAAGAAAGGATCGCGCAATAAACTGAACGTTTCACGCGCTGGCAGAGCAAGTCCGTTGATTTGAAAAAGAGGAAGCTCCTCCAGCGCTTTTCCAATCTCTCCCATGCTATACATCACGACCGATAAGAGGAGACTTTTATCCGCTCCGAGCCCCTTCCAGTACTCTTTCCCAGGGACAGTTCCTCGACTACCCTCCCGGCTTTCAATAAAAAAAAGAAAAGAGAGAGAGCATCATGGAAAGCATTATTCCTTCGTCGTGCAACGTTTCGCGCGGAGATGCGGCCAAGACTCACCGGCTAATTATCGATGACGTAGCGTACGTCACTTATCAGGGAGATAACGATAAGTCGAAGCGCTTTGACGTCGTCGTGGGTGGTGCAGCCACAGTCGCGCGACAGCCTCCTCCCCGGGAGCAATGCCTTACGCGGTCGGTTGATCGCGCGTACGCTCTCTCGCACAGCGGCTCAATAAACGCGATTCTTCGGGGATTTTTCGCGCGATAACGTCCTCTTTACACTCGTTCTCCGACTGTCTGCTGCTTCGAAAGGCGGTTCAGTTTGTCGTGAAAGAAACGTGCTGCCGGTGGCCGCACGAGCTTGCCTCGCGCGGCATTGCTCTTTCTATGAAGATATTACGTGCTATACATACGATTCGTTCATGGAATCTCTTCGAGGATTCGGTGCGCAACGTCGTGGAAGGTATCGGAGAATATTTGAGCAGAGCGAATTTTTTGTGCGGTTTTATTCAAAGAAGATTGGTGTTTAATGTAAAGCTAGAGGTGTCCCTTCGATATTGATAAAGATTGAGCAATCGATTCCCGGCTGATAGGACGCGTGATGTGAATTGTGAAACGGCTTCGTGTTCGATGTACAATCGCACTTTGACCGGTTGTTAACTGAAAATGATTGTACTTTACTCCGGAAGATTGTGCGGTGCGAATTGGATAGCTGCACGGTTGGAAATATCGTCGGCGTCGCGATGAATTACGCTAGGAATCTTTTGCACAGACTCGGGAGAAGGTGAGTTCCGAAGATGAAGAACCAAACGAATATTACAAACGCGCCGACACTCTTGCAAACACGAATCTCTAAAAATACTCGTCTAACCCAGATCTCCGCGGCTGGCCCGCGCGAATTTCCATTCAACCCGTCGAGCACGGCGGAACGTCGTGCCCGCACATTATACGGCGAACCCTCGTTCCTCCGTTCGATGTTCTTTTTTTTTTCTTCTCTCGGAAGAATCGCGAAACGTGCAGGCTCGCGTTGCTTCGCCTGTTATTGCAAAAACAGAACATCCGCGTCGAATGACGAACGAAATTCTGATCGTAGAGATATCTTAGGGCGAATAGGAAGACGATCGATGACCTCCGTACGGTCGCAGCTTTTCTCACCCTTCCCCTTTCTCGTTTTTCTCTCCTCGTCAGGGCGAAGCATTTTTCGTCGAGCCAATATCGAAGGCATTTCTCGAATCGCGTGTGCTGTCTCTTTTTTTCTTTTTCTTACTTGGCCGTATCGTAATAACACGCGTGTACGCGACCGTTGGTCCAAGTTTCTTTTATGCCCGTCCGTTCTCAGAACCTTGATCATAGAGCTCTCTATGGGTATAGATCCTTGTAATACCGCGAGACCTGAAAACCCTCTTTTTTATTCTGTACCGCCTGGCCTCTTCTCTGATACGGTCTGATGGAGCCCAAGGCTCCTTTCGAACTTAAACACCGAAGCGTAATTGCTTCTTCTGCGAACCGGCCATTGAATTTGGTATTTCCTGCAACATCTTCTACCTTTCAATACAACGTGGCGAATCTTAGCTGCTCCATTTTTCGTGGCAAGAGACCCTGAGAAAACCTGTATTTTATCCGAAGTTTAGTTTCTTATTTTCCGTGCAGCCTCAGTTCTGTCTATCGCCTACTAAGCTTTTAACGAAATTCAGATTGAGAGGTGTAGTAGTAAGGTACGAAATTTTATTATTCTTTCCCCTTCGATTTTTCATTGATGCGTCTAATCAACTCTGCCGAAGCTCCAATAATTAATTATCTAAATCTTTCTCCACCCTTTCAAATACGATTGCTCGCTGTCGTGTAACTTCTCCAATTAATTCGATGACAATTCTGCCCGGCGATCAACCTCCTCCCACAATTTCAAATCATAACGAAGGGAAAGAGCGAATCGGTTGCGGGTGACCTTACCTCGGGGGCGGATTTTTATTACGCCCAATTAATTTCGCCGGCCGTAACTCGCGATATTTCACGGCCAATTTCTATCAGCGGCATATCCGTCGCACATTTTTTCCACGGCGCTGCGAAACGTCGGCAATAAATTATCGGGCTGCTAAATCGTTTACGATGTCGACGATTATTCTCCACGGCCTCTCGCTCGTACGAGTGGGAACCGTGATCCGCGTACCTATACAACGGGGAACAATTTGCCCCGTTTTATTGCGGCGAATAATTGCCCCGAAGGCTCGGGTGTCGATCCGAAACGCCTTTTATTGAACTTTCATTCGCTTACGGCCGTGCTTGCGAACGGCGACCGAATTATTCTCCATGCAGGCCTTTCAGCACTCTCACGGATGTCACTTATTATTATTATTAGTACGATCTTCAGAATGTTCAGCTATCACGTTTTCCTGTCTGTTGGTTAGATATCTAGAACACTGGATCCTTAATTATATACCGTAGAAGTAGACCTGCTGGATAGAATTATATGAAATGCATTACTAGTAGTTTATAAAGTAGAATAGAATAGAGTAGACGTCCACTATAACTCTAGTTAAATGAAAAGTATATGCATCGAGGAGTAAATTAGTGCAAAGTGTTGCAGTAATTATGAAATTTCAATAGTAATAGTAGTTAAATACCTCGAGCATTTCTCTCTCTCTCTCTCTCTCTCTCTCTCTCTCGCCCTCTCTCCCTGAAAGTAAAAATTGAAAGCCTGTGAAATTACCAAGAACTTTTCTCCGAAAGTATAAAGATCGCTACTCGATAGACCGAGCTTCCTCCTCTGGTAGGCTGGCAAAAGCGCGTCCGCAACCAGATTATCATTTGCTCCAGAAAGGTGTGTGTGAGAGAAGCAAGAACAAATCCTCGTGTCTGTGAGATGCATCGCTGTGCCTGGGCCGAAGGGAAGAATCGACGGGAAACTGGATCGCAGTAATAATGCTGCCGCCGATTCTGAACAACATTAACAGCGACATATTGACGCTGTACACGAACCCCGGAGGCGGAAGAAGCGTGGCAACACGCGCGGCGACGGGCAGATACGCGGAGATCGGCGTAAAAAGGTAAATTTTTCGCATGGAAGATCAATGGTCCGCTCGCTCTCGAGGTAGCGACCGAAACGAGGAGAGGAAAGAATAATAACGGCGTACCTGTACAATTTATATGCATGATTTATGATACGAGTATTTTGCATTCAATCTGTGAATGGGTAGGATCGATCCTTCTTTTCTTTATTCGTCACGTAGAAGATTTATCATTCCGTTAGAAAGAATCCTTCAGTTCGGACTCATCGGTCATAATCATTGTTCGTGCGACTGGTCAATTAATTATCATACAGTTTATTCGTCGCGTTGGCTACACGTTTTTATAGGAGTACGTGTTAGGAGTGGATCATCGCTGCGATGCCGCGCGTAGCAGCAAGACCGTGTGTTAATTGTTAATCGATGGCCGTTGCACTCGGATCACACTCGTTGCAGTCGCGTCACTTGGTTTTATTGATCCCGTCGCGAGTGACCGCCGTGGGTCGATGGCGAACGCGGAAATGGACATTTTCGTGATATTGGTGGTCGGCCACCCCTCGAATATACACTTTCGTCTGCTTTAATCTTCCTAATTAAATTGCCCAACATAATTTCTATTTTCGTTCGGGCCGAACGATCACCATGGAGCTTCATACCTTCCATGTATATCTTACACGCTTATCTACAAAAACAAAAAAAAACAGAGTAAAACCTAGGGCAACAAATTGAGCAAGACCAAATGAAATTCTATCAAAACGAAGTAACGTAATACAGGTATCACGTAGCTCGGTGCATCGTGAATCATTTCCGAAGCGCGACGAAACGATTTGCCTCGCGTGTCACCGCGGGAAAATCGATTTTAATCAGCGGTTAATATGAAATATGATAGCAAAGTGGCCGCGAGCCACGAGAAGCCCTTCGGTTTATTCTTATGTAAGCCTCTTAGCGGTAATCCGCTCGGAGCCCCACCAGTAGAGAGATTCATTTATTTCCTTCTTTTTTTTTTTGCGGCTGAAACGCCACGCCATGGAAGAAGTATCCTGACCCCATTATAATGGACTTCCCTCCGCTCGATGGGTCCCAGTTATCGGGTGTCTCTCGTCGCCATCGCGAAAATACAATTTCGAGAGACTGAAGTTAAACACTCTTTAGCAGGGACGCGGAAAATCAAGGGTTTGATTCCGTTTTATAGGGTGCTGTAAGATGTCGATTATTTTTATTCGATTTTTAATACGAGGTAATTTTGTACAAAATAAGGAAAAAGCCAGGCAATTTTTTGTCTAGATTCCTGTGCAAATACCAGCACTAATAACTTTTCTGTAAAAGTATAGAAGCATTTGTTTTCAGGAATTTACAGAATAAGTACACCGGCAATGCTAAGTGATAAATTAATTAGCTGGAAAATGTTAAGTTTATGAAAATTCTAAATTATTCCGGCTTCAGCTTTCTATATTATACAAGATCGGCCTGTACTCGAAATGATACACGCCCGCGGGCCAACTGAAGCAGAATTTCCGCGTAACTCGCGTTTAGTCGGAAGTGCAAACAGAAGCGTGCACAGTGCCATCGTTGTTCAATGAATCATGCCCGTGATATATCTGCGAAACTGCGTGCTTTCTGCGGAAATTGCAGCACGACGAGGTCGATGTTCATCGTTCCTTCCCGGCTAGCATAAAATTAGAATTATTATTATAAATACCGGACGATCACACAACACCCAAATTGATCATAATTTCTCAAACGTTCAACGTACAGTAATAATTCAAAAGCCGCCGGAGATTCAGCGTTCTGCAAACGATCGTTCGCACGAAACAAAGGGATTCCAAACTAGCCAGGGATGCGTTCCAAAAGTGCCAATGATCCTTTTGAAAGGATGCTGTACGCGCCAAAAGGATACCGAAGGCAGCAACCCCAATTCGTGCGGGTTCGCGAGCGCAGGTAAACCCATCAAAGGCTGGTAAGGTCGTGTGCAGGAAAAAGATTGGGAAAGGAGAGGAGGGTCCTTAGTGGAATTTAAGCAAAGCCTTCTGAACCATTCGAGGTGTCTTTGATGCGTTTATTACGCGCGGCGTCGTTACCGTTTTCCCGCATTTCGAACTTCTTTCCGCTTGGAAATGCGACGCTTTGTGGATCAGCTGATCGTGAACACAAGCGACGGGATTCTATTAATTAATCGCGACACTTCGAACAGCGGGCCGATTTATTGTTTTGCTGAAGGATTGCCAAATTGCCGCAACCGATCGATCGATGTACATATGGGTGGCACGATCGGTGCGCGAATCCCAGCCGATTGTAATTCCAAAGCAGTCAGTCGTTGAAATCTAAAACACTCGTGGGACCGGCGATCGATCGTGTTTCCGACGAAATCTCGTACGGTATGTAACAATAAACAATGCTCGGCTCGATCGAGGGGTCGCATTAACGCCGCTCACCTACCCCCCGTGGAATCGACAGGGGGTCGAGCGACGTGCACTCGTCCTAATGCGACCACCCTCGAGGTGCACGACGTGTGAACGCATTTTCATATGTAGGAAGGAGCGTGGAAAATTAAAGGGTGGCTGTTAAGGGTGTGAGGGTTGTTCGAGGGTTTTTTCTTTTGTCGAACGATTCTTGCGGAAAAATTAGAGTGGAATTGGTATATTTAGATATAATATCGTCTTTAGAGAATTCAGTTCGATCCAGAAACTACCCTAATCTACTGTTTCGCTATGATCGAGAACGTGTTCCCTATCGCAAGGGTAATCACAACAATTCACCCTAGACTCTGCGCATCTGCCAAAGGAACGACATCCGTTTCTATTATGTCCTCCTTGCCATTTCCAAACAAGGCTTTCGCGATTAATGCGACTGCTCTGCTTGGTTCCTTTGAATTCCGTCGAAGGGACAGCGACGAGAGGACCCCAGGCACATTGTGCTGTGCTTTGACAACGGGTCAAGCGCGAAGCACTACGTTTTCGTGGTACGTGCCAGCCAGTCGAATCCTTTAATTTCAACGCGATCTCGATCGATCCGCGTCGATTAGTATCCACTGTATGGTTGAAGCTGGAAGTTGCCTCGAATCACGGTGGAGATTGTAGTTAAGAAATTAATAATTAGAAAGGTATGAAAAGTCGCAACATGCGTCTACTTAGGCAAAGGAAGAGAGAAACGCGGCTGTGTGAACGGTGTTAATTAATACACGAGGTAGGAGTAAATTGCTTATGCAGTAACCGTGTATACATTTTTGTACAGACTTCTAATTACTTTTAATTAACGCACAGAATCCTGTTTGTCGACTCTATAACAAAACTTACGACAACTTTGTTTTAGTACATTCATTTTTTAGTAGATACCATTAAATCAATCGCGAGTTTTTGTTGTCGCGAATTACTTTACGATAAGACGTCTGCCTTGTGTCGCATCAATTTTCGATCGTTTATTGATGGAAAACGGATGGCACGACACGAATTTCCGCGAACCCTCGGTGCGGATTCCCGGTGGAATGTTCTGAACGGAAGCCCGATGCAACGCGACGTTGGACGGACATAAAAGGGCGAACGATTCACCTTTGATCACCGACCGTACCGGTCGCCCCGCAATTATGTACCCTTTAATTACTGTATTTGGCCAGCGAGCTTCAGCCGGGCAATTTGCAGAATGAAACGTATCCTTCGTCGAACGTTGTATCCATTGCCGTTTTTATCAAACGACCCTGTCAATATTCGCAGACCTTCAGCATATACTTTTACACACCCCTTTAGTAAAAAAAAAAATATTCCATCCATTTTATTTGGAATACTTATCGAGGTTCCCGATTTCTTTATTCCCTTCCCAAAGTTAATTTAAATACGATGAAGGGTGAAACGCTGAAGAGTCGCGCGGGACGAGGATTAAAGTAGACGGAGAATCGCCTTCGTATCATGGGCGATGAATTTTGAGAAAGATTAAAGCTCGCTCTCCTTAATTCTCTTAAATGTCCAGTCAGCGGGCGGATGCTAACAATATTCTCCGCCTCGCGACGAATCTTCCCGTCTGTGAAAGTAATGGAAGGAGTAAGGAACGAAATAATAACGGAATGAGACAATTCCACTTGCAAACGATAGACAAATAATGTATAAATCCTGTTAGTCGAGTTATGATTTTATTTCCTGTGATAACTATCGTCCGACATTTATCCCAGCTTGCACCTTTATCTGTAAACTCTCCGTGATACCGAAGGGACCACGGTTCAGCCAAACACGGCGCACTTGCCGGTCCCAAAGAAGACAATATAACGGGTGACATGGTCGGGACACGGGTCCGCGTCCGAAACAGAGCGTGGAGGTACTTAGAGAGAGCAAAGTGTCGCGTGTTGCATGAAGTAACTTAAGACCACTTTGCTGCTCCCATCGTGTAACCCAAGAGCCGCTCTTTGGCTTCGGTTTCCGCAGGAAATCGGATAGGCTGCTGCTGCTGCTGCACGGCAGTCGCACTTTGCCTTACCTTTGAAGCAACAACCCCTTCCTTCATTCGCTTCGTCCAGACTCGCACCTCTATTTCCTGCTCTTCTCCCTACTTTGCCTGTGCGTCGATGCCTGGCTGACCACTTGACGGGCCTCAGACTTCCCCTGCAGTCTAATTAATTTCGTAGTAATGTGATTATTAGAAAATGATATAAGAGAATGAACGAAAAATTTCTCACTACGCATTTCCAGGTAGAAAAAGGATACGTGGAATCTAAAATTGATTTCCCCTTTGATCTGCCTTTAATTTCCTCTCATTGAATATTAATTAACCCCTCGATGAAACGCTGCCTCCACACTCACTCTCTTCCCAGGCGAGCAGAAGTACAGGCAGGCTGCGTCTTATGAAAAAGCGTCCAGGAAATGTGCTATTACTCTTAATGCAAGAGGCGAGAGTGCTCTCCTCGAAGGGCCGTGCTTCCTCGTAACGTAATAGATGTTGGACGGGCTCGTTACTTAGTCCACGATAGATAGAGAGAGAGAGAGAGAGAGAGTGAGAGACGAGCAGGAAATTTTTGACTGATTCTCCAACACCATTTCCGGTCTCTATCGCGTGTCGTCTCCTTTCCATTGAAACTCCCTCGATCGCTCGATTCGACACGGTCCAATTTCTTCCTCGTTTCGCGTGAGACCGTACCATTATTTCCAGCAGCGTCGACCTGATTCCCATTGGATTCATCGTACGCGGTCTCTGTATGCGTGCGGTTGCATGACGAAACGTTATTTTCACTATCTACTTTGGGATAGGTAATTTTGTTTGCTTTACCTCGCTTTTAACTATGCAACAGAAACGCCCAACTGTAAAACAGAAACTCAGATCTTTATTCGGGAAACCAGTTTAAAGGTTTCATGAAGAAGATTTCTTACGATAATTTCATCGGTGAAATTTGAAACGCACAAGTTTAATTAAGACCAGTTTCGTGTAATTAAAGCGTCGCGTACGGTGTTTAGAAAATTCCGTTTAGCTTTCCTGATTTTAGAAACGAATAAACTCGCTAATTCGCTGGGAGATTCAGTTCCGCCCGTGTTCCGGAAACTTTGCTCGTTTGCGAGGCTCGACAGTGATAAGAGGGCCGGTGGATGTGTGGGAAGAAAGATTCTTTTTGATGCCAGGAATTTCTTTGAACTTCTTCACGGAGAAAGTGCTTTGCCAAGGCTTGAGAAGGGTGTCACGATATTTACGCGAGAGTGCATCCGTCCCTCTCTTTCTCCGTGTTCTAATTAAACGAAGAAGTTATTGCTGTTTAGGGGAGGAAGGACATTTTTCCACATTGGAGTATAGACAAATCCTGGGTGACGTTAATAATTTTGATCGGCTGTCTCGTGCCGCCCCCGTTGGCCGGGATTCAAGATTCCGCAAGGATACCAAGCCCTCATTGGCCCCGGTTCAATATCAGCCTGACAATTGAATTAGAATAGAGAATCGAAATAGCGTTCCGTTTAAAACGAGAGTACACCACTAAATGGAGAGTAACTATTTTTATCATACTCTGCGATGCATCCCCAAAGCGTTCTCCTCCATATCCACCCCATCCCCTCGAACCCTTCCCTCGAACCAGTGCAAGCTGCAACAATTAACCACTCTTCGTAGCACTGTGCCGCAGCGAATTAACATCTCCAGACGGTGGGAAGCTCGTGAGAGCCATGGTAAAACGAGTGCAGCGCGCGTAAAAGAACGAGCAGCAGCCGCTCCTCCTTGCTCGTCGTACCTTTGAGATCAGACTCCGCCACTTGGAGGATCCTCCCGTCCTTTGAGACGGTCCCCTGGAGGCGGAGGTGGAAGCCGCCTGCGTCTGCAGCGTCTCCTTGCGAAACGCATCGCGTCCCCCTTCGGTGCAAGCGCACGACGCGCAGGAGTCGCTCGTTAATACGTAAAAATCCTTTCCACCCTTACGTGGCGCTGGCTGGACCACGTGTTGAGAACCCCCAGTCGCCATGGCAACCCCCGATCCTCGCAGACAACGAACCACGCCGCGTTTGCTCGCTGTCGAATCAGGAACGTAACTTCCGCGTCGCTGGCCCTTTATGAATTTTCGGACAGCCCGTTGCTGGCAATGCGACGCGTGTCACAAAGGAAAGGGTTGCGCCCTGCTGGCTCCAGGGGTCGCGTGCCCATTTGTCTTTTCTCCCCGAATTTTGGAAATGTCCTTACCGGCGCATGTGCCCCGTCTAATTAAAACCGACACCGTACTTCTGTCCGAGCGGCAGAGCAACACTTTCATACATCTCCGGGCAGTCAGTTAATCCCCGCGCGATGCGAGATCAGTCAATGACGTCCGGCGGATAACGCGGAGGCGGAAAATCGATACGTCGCGACGTAACGAATCGTCTCTTGATTGCGCGTCGCTGCCTCGGAGGAAAGGAAAGAACGACCGTGCGTACGTCGACACCGTTTTCGTTGCGATGATTTATACCCGTTCGTGGGCAGCTTCTAATTGCCGCAGCACGTGGCCACCGGAACTCGCGCATCAGAGAATGAGAAATGAATTTTGAAACGTGGTAGCGATCGTTGAACGATAATTAATACGGTGATTAACGAGGCTGAGAATCAATTACAGAGAGAACATTCTCTGATAAAAATTCAACTCGAATTAATATCAAGATACAGCTTTCTAATGAATAGTATCTTCCGCCCGTTGATTGCCGTGAATCCTTCCCGTTTCGTTAAATAGAACTCGCCGATCATTCCTTAACACTTCTACACCGTAAAACTCGTTGCTCGCAGCATCCGTGCACCATCAGCATCCTCTGCGATAATTCTCGGAACATCTGCGTTGCCTCGTATCGCTGCTCGAAGAGTCTCCCACCCCCCTCTCTGCTAAATCGAGCGAAACTCCCCAAAAATTCCTTCGACCCCCGTGCACAAGGGGTGCCATGTACGATCCTGAGGATGGTCCCGGGGAACAAACGCGGCCCCGCGTGCAGAACAGACGAGGTCCACGAGAGGCCGGCTGTCCAACTGTCAAACGCAGAGGACAATAGAGCGGTGGACGCATAGAGAGGGTTGTAGCGGGCGACTTTGCATACACGTCAACGCCCCCGCTCCTCCCTCACGCGATATTCAACCCGGGAACTGTGGCAAAGTTTGCTCGAAATAATACTGTTTGGGGCAAGCTGCCTCGCGGCTAAATGAGACGCGAGACCAGCGACAATTATTATTCCCCAGAGGGAAATAGCGTCGATAAATTGTTGAATAAATTATGAAAGCTGTTCGTTACACTACTTGGCCGTAGCGATTGCCAACTATATTTCAGGACGAAGGTAGTAATCGAGTCTCTTCGGGAGCACCGTAAATACTCGAAGGTACGATAAAGAGCATCGTGATTAATCTAGCGGAGGCATTTCCGCGTAACGCGCCACTTACTCTCCGGATTCTGATGCGTCGCGAGTTGGTACGTATGTGCGTACGCGCGCAGTAGAGAGTACGTGGCGCAATTAGCCGCGATGCGCAACGCGATACGTATGCATACGTGCGTCCCAGTTGCACAAGTCACAGTGCGCTCTCTTCGTCCAAGGCGATCGGCCTCGGCGCATGGACCAGGCGATAAATAAAATCCGTGAAACCCGGAGAGAGGAATTTTTCGACGGGGCCAGGGACCGGGAGGGGGGAGTTGCTGCTCGCTCGTAAAGCGGGGGTCGTTAAGGGACTTTTGGGACTCTAATGAGACCATTAATTAGGAGTCGGAGCGTCGCGCCGATGGGCTTCGAATAGCTTTACACGAGTACGGATTATCGGTATAATTAGCGGATACTCGAGGCGTCGTTAAGTCGACGATAATTTCGCGAGGCGACGACGACGTCTCGCGGTGTATACTGGCGCTTCTTAAGTAATATCTGTTTCGCTGCCTTCGACGTATAATAATCAAGAATACCGGTGGATGTTCCTCGTTTAAGAGTCGCGATAACGTTGAACTCTGTTTGCAAATTGTCCTCGGAGAAATCTCAGGTAATATTAATCTGTATTCCTAAGATACAAGCCGCGCAGAAACATGCCAGGTTTTCCTTCTAACTGCGCGAAAGTGGCTCGAAATCGCGTCTACGCTTATCCGAGAAGAAGGCCAATTAGCGAAACGGGGCTAAACACCGATGATTTGTCTTCTCTGTTCCGCAGGAGCGATGTCTTCCTGGAACCGTATCTGCAGCAGCACGGCACCGTTCAGGTTGTCAGCTCGCCCAGCACGCCTCCGCCGAATCCGCTGCAGCATCACCAGCTACATCATGTACAGGTGAGAGCGCACGCACCCACCGTGCGATCTATCGCGAAATCGTAGCGACGTTGAGATACCTTGCGCGTGTGATGCAATTAAGGCATTCGAAAAATTAGCCGCCGGGACGTTCTCAGCGCGCGACCCACGTTCCCGTTTAATCCGTTTAACCCGAAACGCCGTTGCGTGTCGGTCTGCATTTCAAATTGAATCACACTCGAAACTCCGGCACGCGGCAAACCCCGTCGCGAATCATCTCCGAACCCCTGGCTGCTGCGAAATAGGGGTGCAGGGAAAAACTTTCCTCTACTCGACGTTTGCCATGTTTCCAAGCCTATCAATATTAAATTTCATTAAACATTCGATTAGTAACGCAATTTTTGATTATAATTCCATTATTCGCCGCAGTGAAATATTGAACTCGATGGATACGTTCCGAAAACGTAACCAGTGCAACGTTTAGTATAATTTAGTCCGCGTATGGCCAAACGGCTCGTTAATTCCGGATCATTGCTCGATCTCGTACCCCGGTACCTTCGGCCACCATAAAATCGTTCGCCGGCTAATTCCAGCACGGAGTCGCAGAACGAGTGGACAAAGTCGCGCCTCGCCGGGAATATGGATATCCCGCGTCCCTTAAGCCGCAATTCCGAGGGTGTAAATCCAGCCTGATCGTCATACAATACACTCTAATGCGGCATTATACCGTCGCGCGGGGACGCACCGGGAATCGGTTCTCCGGTTATCTCAATTTGCAGCCAATAGTCGGCCCATCGTTTATTCGCCACCCGCGTTTAATCGTGCCTCTGGCTTTTTCTCCTTTCGTTTCCACCTTCCTCTCGTTTCCCGCGTCTTCCGTAACGCGCCCCCCGCTGCGCGCGGCTTTTAATTACACCCCTTCGGTCCCCGCCGACGATTACGCGGAACGAATGAATCGCGCATCGCTTCACCCGCACTGTTCCTCGTTTTTTAAACGTGTATTACGATCGTCGGAGGAGAGTTTTGTGCGGCGATTGGGAAGGAGAGTGAAATGTAAAGTATGCAGTTTAAAGGGAAATAACCTAAGACTGATTAGGTAAGTGTATTAAGCAATCGATTAATCTGTATCTTTCAGAGCGAGGAGTCGCTATCCTCGGAAGGCTCGGCCACCACGGCTGGATCCTCGACCTCGACGGAAGATTCTGGCAGCGAGGTCGCCTGCGATATCACGCTGATCGAGAGGCTCATACGTTCCCATCCGATCTGGTTTCTCCCTGGCATCCAAAGAGCCGGCGCTTTCCACTTGTTGCAGGGGAAGGAGGAAGGGGTGAGTGCGCTTAAAGGAATCGATTAGGCGTAAGAAAATTGCAAGCCCGGCCGAAGTCTTCCTCGTTCCATCTATATTCCGTTTTCCTTTGGTCGAAAGAGACCAGCGAGTTTCACCATGAAAGTGCAAGGGGTGGTAAGAGCGTGTCCTGGTGGAAAATTCTCAAGCACTCCTGTGCCACCCCCTCGTTGAACTTGCCGAATGAGCGAAGGTAATTTCATTTATCACTCTGGTGGGACCAGGTTCTTTTATTTTAAAAACTTGATTTATTGGGAAACGTGTCTTTGGGCAGTAATTAGTTTTCTAACTATTGAAGTTTATTCTGAAAGTGCCGTATACTTTATACAGATCACCTTCCCGAACTTCAACTAATTTTAAACTCATCCAATTTGGAGCATCAGAAACGCCCTCGTTTTATTCTTAACCCTTTCGAATAGTAAACTTCCAAAATCCGAAGCTTAGAACATTAGAACTTTACCGTTCGCCGTGGCAACCGTCCCAATTGTTCGTAAACGCTGTTGCTCTACGCGGCACGATATTACACGCATGGCAGCGATTAACATTCCCCTATCGTTCGCGAGATCGTTGTCGGATCAGCCGTGGCCAACGTATCTACGAACGCATCGGGCATTTGGCAGGCAGCACCGTTGCACTGGCTAGCTTAATATGCAGTAAATGTAAACGGCGGACGTTTGCCCTGGACGAAATACGACGTCCTAAGCCTCCTGGCGGTGTTCCAAGCCGCGATGATCTGCCAGAAAACACGCGTAACGAGTGGCATTGTTAGCGGTGGCTGGCCTCGTACAACTCCGCCTCTTCGCGGCTTTGCTTTGCTTCTCGCCGGATTCAAACGTGGGACGAACGTTCGTCGTGATTTTCGAGAAAAAAATAAATACGACAGTCGGCGATAATTATCATCGTTGCACGAGCGTCGTTTGCGCGCAGACAAACGTTGACACAGTTTCTTCCCGTCGGACCACTCTGGGCGACTGTCACTGTCGTTCTCTTCCGGTTCTGTCAGATAAGAGAGTCGATCAAACTTCTCCATCTACACAGACCGAACTCTCGCTTCCACTTCCTGCCGGAGAGCATTGTTCCCGCGCTGGCTATCTCTCTCTCTCTCTCTCTCTCTCTCTCTCTCTCTCTCTCTCTCTCTCTCTCTCTCTCTCTCTCTCTCTCTCTCTCTCTCGCTTGGCCGCGGAGAACAATCGTGGCCTGTGCACGTTCTTATCTGTCACGCGAGGAAGAGAACGGCCAGGCTGGTTCCACATGAAAAATCGTGTCAATGCCTGCCACTCGAAATCGTATGCGTTAAAAATATGAAAGGGTGAAATGAAAAATATTGGCCGAATGCGTTCAAACACGAATGACGCTATGGAAATTTGTATCCTTCGAAGTATTTCGAAATCTTTCCATATTAGAATCGCTGTCTGCGTCCGAATCACTTGGAAGACCGTGTCGCGAGGACGGAGGGTAAGGCCACTCGAAAATTAGATCGAGACGCGACGAGTTCATAGAGGCGAAAGCAGGCGGGGTCAAGATCCTCTTGTTGGAACCGTATCAAGATGTAATCGAGGTTTCCTCGTGATACGAGCCCCCCGGCGCAGAGGCAGGGTCAAGCTTCGTCTCGAGGCTTTATACTGTAAAAAAAAAAAAAAGAAATGAGGAGATCGAGAATGGATAAGGGTTCGCGAGAAAAATTAAGCATCGGGCCAAGTGGGAGTAACGCGACTCGACGACGATAAAATCCCGAGATAATATTGAGCGAAACGAGACCAGGTCGAGAGGTGGTATCTTTTGCGACGTGGGATCGATTGGTCCGGCCAACTCCTCTTTTCTCTGGCGGAGAAAGTAGCCTGAGCTGTTGAATCTGATTAATTTAGATGGGTAATTAATTTAGCGCATGACGAACCCTGTTAGGGTAGAGAAGGAGAGAGGTCGTTTTAATTGCATCCTCCTTACCTCTCGCGATGATATCAGAGGCGCGGAATCGCTGTCATTATTTGTTAAGAGTTTATTAAGAGGCTCTAATTACGTTGGACAGCGAAATGAAATTAATGATGTAACGTGGTTTAATAATAATTTTACAATACATCCCGGCAGACGGTTCTGTGAAAAATACACTCTGTCTGTAAGAGAACAATCTGTAAGGGAACACAACAACTCTGAATGCAGCGCGGACAAAACCGCCCCAATAGTTCATCCACTGCAATGGAGGCAGCGTCCCGTTTCCCAGAGTCACTTTCCACGGATTCCTCCGCAACGAACAGTATCTCTTTCTTCTTTTTCTGTTCGCTTCCCCGTCGAGTAACGGAAGAGCACGGGGGTGGGACGGGAGGCAGTGTAATCAGCGGGGGGTTGGACGGCGGCGAACGAGCCGTGCTATTGCGGCAGCATTGTTTTCCTCCCTGGTTCATTGTTTCCCAGCTTTGTTAATCGTCCCGCGCGCTTTCCATCGCGTTCGCGAGCGAATATCGCTGCACCGGCCGAAAAACAATGCGGCTCGCAATTACTTTCTCCATCGACGAGACGCGTCACTCTGCCCGCCCAACCCCCTCTTCTGTGCGGACGTTGATCGCGCGGTGGAGAGATCGGGGTTGAAATGATCGCGACCGGTGTCGATACGTTGATGGGCCAGACCACAGTGAAGTGGCTGAATGTGCGATTCGAGATTGCTAGAGCTTTTTAAAAAGGAAATGACGGGCGGTACCGTTGTTGCAGTGAGAATGTTCTATCCCTCGTTCTTCTCGTCGATAAACTATTCTTTTTCGTAAATCATCCTCGACATATTCCGTAACGAATGATTACATCATTCTCCTTACAGAACTTCGTGGTTCGGCAATCGAGTCAAAGCGACACGATGGCCCTGTCTGTACGGCTACCACCGGGAAAGGGGCCGTACATCGAGCACTACTTGATCCAAGCCAACAAGGGGAAGCTGAGCTTGGAGACCAGCGAGAACAGATTCGACAACATCCCCTCGTTGATCGCCCACTATTCTCAGTGCTGGTGAGTGGCGATCGAAAGTATTGTAAACGTTGATCCGGTTAACGAACAGTTCACACGGACGATTGGCGGGAGCGATCAGCCGTTCCCGATCATCGCCGTTGAAGTTTCCCCGATCGCTAATTTAGCCTGATTTGTTTGTTCGGCGGGACGGGAACAGTGACGAATTGCCGGTCCAATTGACACTGCCAAGGGCGATGCGCGAGGCCAAGAATAGGCAACAGCTCTCCTCCCTTGCGCTACTGGGTCAGGAATTCTGGAGATACCCGATGGCGAACCCGAAGCCACCGGAGAGCAGCAGCAGCAATACGTCCAGCTTGAGCAGTTTTCGCGGTGGTTGGTTGAAATTCTTCATTATCCATTGAAATATATGTATATAGAAAAATTCAGAATTCTTCATTGATCTCTGTTCGCACTTCGACAGCAGTGTACATTTGATGCGAGCCGATTATCGTGTGTGTTCCAGGCAATAACAATTTGAACAACAACAACAATAATAACAATATTCATACACCGACCACGGAGAGTATCGTGCTGAATCTGGCGCCCATCTCGTTCCACGGGACACGTGAGTGATTTATCACAATCGTTTCGTTGGCTCCAAACTTAGAACAATAAATATCCTCCCGAAACAGACTGACCCAATTTCCCACCCTTTCCTCGCCCGATAAAGAAAAAGGAAAGGTCTTCATTGCACGGAGCATTTCCCTCTAATTCACTCGCGAGAAAAAGCAATCCTAGCCTACTTCCAGAAATAATCAACACAAGCACGCGGGCCAGAAATAATCCCGACACACGGTCGCTTTATTTTCGTGTTTGCGTGTGTGTGTGTGCAGCAGGGAGCACGTCGCCAACGGCCACGGTGACGACGTCCACGTTCACGTCGTCGTTGCCGCGGCAGCCGCGGCCCACGCCGCCGAACACGTTAAACCTGACGACGTTCAACGAGCCGTTGGATCACAAGAAAGAGAAGATCTCGCCGGGCGACAAGTTGTCGCAGAGACTGATCTCGCCTAATCTAGTGCAGAGCGTTCGATGCCCGTCGCCGGTCGTGCACAACGTGGAGAACAACGTGCTGAGTCCCGTGCAGGACAATAAAGCCTGCTCCGAGACGAAAACCCCGGGGGTGGACGCGTCGAAGTCGACGGTGGTCGAGTTGTCGAGATCGTCCAGATTCTCCACGGTCAGCGCGTCGATGGCGAACTTTCAACAGACCGTATCGACGTTCAATAATCTCTCCTGCGCGACGTCACCGGTGTTACCCGAGATCAGGAACATCATCGCGGAGAATCATTCCGTGGGGCAGATCGTGAAAACGCCACCCCCGCCGCCGCCGAGATGGGCCAAGCCCGGAGTGTCGCAGGGTCAGAGTAATTTTACGGTCACGGCTACGGTGACGTTCAACGTGAACCAGGCTACCGACGTCAGCAGTTCACAGGTGATTATTTCTTTTCGTTTTCTTTTTCCACGAAAAGATTGTTAATCAGTGTAATTCCTCTTCTATCATATTCGTTACGTATCCATGATTCCAGCAGAACACGCCGTCGGATCCGAACAGCTCCCTTCTGAGCCCGCAGAGCGCCACATCGAACAAATCTCTCGCGTCGAACTTCTCCATTAAATCCCCCCTGTCGCCGACAACCCCGATACTCTCCCCCATGTCGAAGCTAGTCCCGAATCCCGGCGCCAAGACGCCGAACGTGCTTTCGCCGACCACGCCGTCCGGCACGAGCAAATCGAAGCGGCGACGTGACCGGGAGGCACGGAAGAACTCGCAACACTACCAAGAGTCCGACATACTCGAGTCGTACTACAGAAGCTCGCCCGGCGACAAGATATCCGACTACGAGGACATTTGGAACACGACGGATCAGTCGAATCATTCCACGTGGTCGCCGAACGATAAGCTCGCGAGGAACGAGCCGCCGCCGACGACGAATCCGCAGGAACGATTGAGAAACTCGCACGACCGGCTGATGGTGCCGGATCGATCGGCGAATCCGCCCGAGAGGAGTTTCAACGAGAGATTAACGACGAACGAGCAGCTGATTGTCAGAAACGACAGGATGATCGTGAGGAACGACAAGTCGATCGGAAACGAGAAGCTGAGCTATAAGGAGATGACCAGCCCGGAGTTTAGCAGCTTCAAGCCTGTCCAAGAGACGAAATCCGCGGAGCAGAGCAACGGATCGCTGGAGGAGACTGGAATGGGGAGGAGACCGGATTTATTGTCTCGAGTCTGTGAGTAGCTTTTCTCCTCGAAGCTCTTCCGCGTTGGTTTACGTTTCTCTTTCAAACATTAAGCGAATTTTCGTTCTCGAACAGGCAGCGCGAATTCCTTGAACAGTCCAAGCACGGTGACGCCTCCCAGGAATAAGCTCGGCCTGATGCTGGCCAAATCGGAGAGCAACAGCCCACTGACGCCGGAATCGAAACAGGGGAGCCCGTTTTACGCGGAACCGGCGGACGCGATCGCGCAAAATGCGGCGATCATACCCAGAAGACGGGCGAGAAACAATCCGGCTGCGAACAAGTATCGCCACAGCGAGCCAGGTTGGCTGCAGACACCCCTCGGCGGTAATTCTAATCAGCTGCATCCGATCGATTGGGAGGAGCCGGACGAGACGGAGGATAAAACGCCGCTGATATCTTCCTCCGTGGACAATCTGGCCAAGAGATTGGGCACCAAAGAGGTGAAGAAGATGCCGCGAGCGAAACCGGTGCAACCACCAAAGATCAGGACCAAGGTGTTCAATGATACTTCCTGGGCCGTCGACTCCAGTTGGGAGTTTATCGGTAGGATATTCCATTCACCTTAGGAGCCGGGATGTTTCTTTAAGCAGAAATCAATTCTACGCTGAAACGAAAATTGTATATTGCAACAGAATTCTCCAGTAACTCGGAAGTTCGCGCTAGTCTACGTATTAACAGAGTGAAAGAGGAAATCCTCGGTTCGCTTTCGCTGTATAGCGAACGACCGAAAGGGGGAACGAGTCCAAGGGGGGAAATGATAACGGTCTGCTATAATGTTTGTTCAGGCAACGAAGGGGACGACTGCGAACCAGACTACGACTGTGACGCGGATTACGAGGGCGATAACTTGGCAAGAAAGTTTCCGGACGAGGAGTGCGACAGGGACGTTATTGGGAACACTTTGACGGTCCAGAGTATCATCCTCCAACGGTAAGATTTTTATTGCCCGAACCGAAGAAGATGAATTCAATATTCCTTTCGATATCCAATCAATCATTATTGCCGGACGGTTGTTATCCATTTTTCGTTTGTTCGTGGTACCAACAGGTACCCAGAGCTGTTGAAACCGCCGGACACGTCGGAGTCGCTCTACAGCGACAGGAACTCCTCGTACGACAACGTCGAGAAGAGGAACGAGAGGGAGGAGACCGGGGAGACCAGGAAGGACCGAATCTACGATTCGTCCGAGTGGGAAACGCCATTGGAAACGGACGAGAGCGATGTAGAGAGGATGAAGAGGAACAAGAGCTTCAAGGAACGCCTGGACCCTCTCCTCTGTAAGTTTCGCGTGTTTAATCAGTTTCAAAGTTCATGATTCGTATGCCAAATTAAAAACCACGGCGATTAAAACGGAGCGGTCGAATGTATGGGAACTCTGAACATTCTAAACGGCTTTCGCTTAGTATTTCAATGAAATGAAACGTACAGTCCGAAGCATACAATAGAAGTCGGTGGACGATGCACCGACAGATTGCACAACAGCTGGCTTATCCAATAAAGTTCACGGCCGACAATAATGCAGATTCCCTTGTTATACGCTAAACTATTCGTCGATGGCATCTTCCGTCTCAGACGCGTTCACTTTTCAACCCTGGATTTCGATTCTGAAACGTCGCATATCGATTAAAGCCGGATTAAGAAATTTGATATTACAATTAAGCGAATCTCGAACAATTGCCGCGGTGGGCGTGTCGAGAGATACTCTTGCAAGGCTGCATCTCTTTTGATTCCTCGGTTCTGTGCGAAGTTTCCATAAGAAGACATGTTCAAGATATTACTCACAAGTTCCCATTAATCATTCTTCCGCAAAGCATTAGAGCCAAACTCGGACACCGAGCTACGTATTTATCGGCAACTGTGCTACGGAGTGAATCATGCAAAAGAGGATCCCGGGGAAGCGCATTGCCACACACGCGGCAAAAGTGTATCAGAAATCGTATCGAGAAGGTCACGCGTGGCCGATCGTTAGTGGAGGATCCAGCGGGGTGCGATAACGCGCTTTATCATTCGCGGGACGCGCAGAGGAAGCCGAATGGATTATGACGACGACCGACCCGATTCGCGGGAGAAAGAAATCGATTTGCAGAGGATTGATGCCGGAACAAAGGCGGTCACGGTTTCCGTGCCCCCAATTGTCTTGATAAAAACCGCGGATAGATAATGCGCGTCTAGACCGGTGCTAATAATTACTTCGTAATTAGGATAGTCGAGAACGGACAAGAAGATGATCGGGCTTGATCACGAGTTTCAGGGCGTTCCGCGTAAAAAAATAACGAAGCTCGATCGAAACTCGCAGGCTTCGCATTATTCTCAACTAAATGCTTCTTAACATGAATATTAATGAACACGCGTCACCGCCGGATTACCATTAATCGATCGATCTAGACGGACGGACAAGCACAAGTAATTACATCGAAATCTTGTTTCCCTTCCGTGCCGCTACTACCTGCGACAATAAAGGGACAATTTCCATTGTCTTCCCCCTGTGGCGGACTATAATAGAGGCGCAATAAAAGGGGTGGGACAGTTCCGAGGCACGCGCGAGACCTTTTTGGAAATCGCGAGACTTTGCTCTCAGGTGGATCAATATAGCTACCCTAATCCCTTTCTTAATTGCACGGTTCAGTTGTGCCGTCCTATTGTGTCCGTTTACACGTGCCGCGTTAATAAAATAATGCGACACCTGCCGAGCTGCGTGCCGTCGGTGAAATTGCTGCTTTGTGTTATTGTCGTCGTGCTTACAAAGATCGACGATACAATGAAAGTCAAGTGCGTCTCCTGCAATCAAACGGAAGAGAAGTTCAAACCGCTTGGCGACCATTTCGCCTGTTACTCTTTATTGTCGATGACTTTTTTCTTTTTTATTTATAATATATTTGTACGCGTATGGTGAAGAAAGGCAGAAGTGTATCGCCTCGGCGTAACATGCGTCGCGGAAACAATAACATCCTTATGCAACGGTACACGATTTTATCGCGACGTTTATCATATCACCCCGGAAGCGCGTATCTTGAGAAAAATCCTCAAGCGTACTACACTTCGATCTCGAATCCCCATTATCCCATTTTTCTTTTTCTTTTCACGGGACTATCTCCGTTGAATGTGGATCATCGATATTACGGAAACGCGGTTCTGCGCGTCGCAAAGAGCAATGCTTCGCGTACGTAATTGCGCTATAATTAGAGCTATGGCTAATCGGAGCGAATGAAACGTCTTCGTTTCCGAATTGATGAACAACTTCGTTGTTAGGGCATGTTCGAAGGCTTCTGGGCAGAATTTTTGTTTAAGAAATAGGGCCTCGATTTGAAGCTTAGGACTTGTGAAAACAGGTAGTGCACGAATCACATGATTTCCAATCCCATTCCCCGGAGATGGACAAAGCGATTCCTTCAGGTAAAATCCCTTCTTTACTTAATAACCTTCGCGAAGAGAATGCCCGCTTAAAAGTTTCCTCCACAAATCTTTGCAAGCGCGCGATTTTTCCTTTTTTTTCCCCTCCCCCCATTGCTTGCTCTCTGTCTCGCCAGTGGAATGTTTGTCCACGTTCCTTGGGTCTGGGAATACACGGTTCCGGCCAAAGTAAACCGACCTACGTAATCGCACGACAGTAAGAATAAAACGAGACCATCCCCTTAACGGAAGCATCGGTCACTGCGTAACGATGGCCGGTCCACCCCCCCCCCCCCGGACCACTTAGCTTAATACAACGTCGAAAACAAGTCGTAGGAACTGTTCCCAGTCGGTTTCCGGCAAGCCCCCATCACGAATAGGCAGTGGCTGGCGGAGGAGTAAGTTGGTCAGAGAAGTTTGCGACCGAAAGTCGATACGATCTGCTCTGTGCTCCCGCCTTGTCAATGTTGAAACTACGATAGGTACGTTGTTTTAATCGATTTATAGATGATTCAGAAGAACATGTAATTCCACTTTATTGGTGTATGATCGATTAGAGCGTAGGAATTAAATAACATATCAATTACATCGAAGAATACAACCGAAATTGAATTAAGGCTCTGTATAGGTCATCGATAATGAATTTTACTATTACCTCGAAATGCAAACATCAATAAATTGTCTGTAACGAGTCGTTGGAGTTTCCATGGCGTCCCATATATCTTCAAGGGTGTCGATCCTTGACCCGCGCCGCAGCTCGAGCTTAGGGAAAACCCTACGGTCTCTCTGCCAGCCCTCTACCCCAGTCGTAAAATCCAAAATCGGCGACGTTCCATGCAGACAAGTTACTTAGCCGCCCCACTACCATCGCTGAACGCAACGGAGTTTACCTTCCTCAATGGCACTGCGGATTATTCAGTGTCAGCCGGACGATCGTCGATGTAGCTTCGACGAGGCTTCGCTTAGATCGTCGAAACAGCTCCGGTTCCGATGATCGGTTCAAGTGGTTCCGAAGTGTAAAAACGGGGGAGATACTCGTTAGCGATACGCGCGGCCGGGATATTTCACGAAGCTTAGTGTAAAGCGGACTATTGATACAGGGTTGATTGAAGATGACTCGAGACCGAAGCATTCTCCCGCGTGAAAGATTCTCATCGACTACAGAGCGATCTGAATGTTCTCCAAAGTAAAGGATCTTCCATGTTCGAAAGAGTGACATCCCGACTGATTGCCCGCGGCCGCAATTAACATTTCCCCGGCCAGTAAATTAACTCGCCTGCCGTGGAACGCGGAGGAGCGAATCGAACTCTCCGTACGAAAAGAGACAAAGAGGAAGTTCTAGTTGAATTCTCATCCCGTCGCGGTGATGAAATTCCTCCTCCGCAAAGTAATCACCTCTATGCAATTCCACCCGTGCGTCGGCCGAAATTTCACTCTCCCGATAAATGTTTCCCGAACGAATCAACATTCCTCCAACGGTCTACGGCTGAACCGCGTCGTCGCGTAGTAAGAACAATCAGCGAGGGTGCGTGTATCTGGCCGTACGATTCCACGCGGTCGTAGAGATAGCCGGTCGACGGAGAGCCTTGGAGAGGCTGTCCGGCGCGTCCTGGCCCGGGTCAGCATCGCCGATAATTCGTACGCGGAGTTCTGAAAACCGATAAGCTTAGCTGGCGCACCGTCCTGCGACTCTTAAGATAAGCCGGACGCGATCCTCAGCCCCGATTACAAGGAGGGAATATGCAGTTCGCTGAGAAACAAGAAGAAAAACAAAAAAAAGAATAGCGGGCGGAGCGAAGTCTGTTGATCGACCGGCGTAATCCACGGGACGCGTTGTCGAGAGCTGATGAACCCTGGCAAAAGTCGACGGATGGGGAAGGAAGAGAAGAATAATATACACTCGCGTGAATAACAATTGATATTCTTGTCGGCGGTTCTCTTGTTAAAGGAATTTACGAATTCAACAGCGATTTATTTGCAATAGCTCGCGGAGGGAATGATTGATGCGAAAGCGAAGCGATTATTCCAGGGGAAACTGTGATGAATTGAAAGTCGAGGAATATTGCCCGGCGCGGAAAGTTGTGGCCGAGGAAAGCACAGTATTGTATAGTCTTTTTTTTTTAAGTTGACGCGTTCGCCGAGTGATTTAAAGTTTTCCGAAAGCTCCGAGGCGGGAGCGCGAGCAAGATGCTCAATTGTTCCGTGGATGTGCGCAGCGGGAAGAGGGGCTTCTCGATCAAGACCACTAACGTGTTCCAGAAAATCGGCAGATGGTTCCGGTGTTTTTGCAGGAGATTGCAAAACAGTATCGAAGTGCTGAAACGTAAGAACAATTCTCCTATCCGTAAGATCGAAGAGAGCCTTCTTACGATGAACTATCGTACGTATTCCATCCGATAATAGGATGACAATTACTATCAGTCTATCCACGTGTTACGGATAGTGTCTATTTCCAATGTTTTTAACATACTTGAGTTATTTTAGAATTCCATATATATATATATAAATACAATCGCTAGTATTTTCAAATCGATAAGATAACTCGATGCGACGTTTACGCGACTATTTACGAAGATACCCGAGTTAAAAAGCTTTCAATTGAATTTCTGAAATAGCAATATCGATCGTCCGTATGTACATTGGCTTACCACTGAAAGCCCACAGCATTCATTCTTCGTCCTGTAGGTATATCAATTACTTAAATTGCCACTTCAATATTTATCCTCCCCCCCCTGTTTATCAACTTAATCGCTAACGATATACTTCTGAACTCATCTAACTGAACAATTGTCTCTTCTGTTTCCAGCCCCGCCGAGGTTGCAAGCGCTGAGGAATCGGGACAACGGCGGCACCGGGTCGACCATAAGGTCGTACGCCCTACAATTAGCCGCGGACAAGACGACCACCTTCTCGCAGAACATCGACAACTTCATCCAATGCACGAGGGAAGGTAAAGAAGCTAGCCCGCACGTGGTGATGAGGAACATGAGGCAGTTCATGTCCGGGATGAAGAACTACCTGGTGAAGCACGGCGAGCGGGAGTTCGAGAAGGAAGTGGAGAAGGAGAGGCTGAAGTTGAAGGCGAACGAGTTCCTCAATCTGGACGCGATCCTGGAAGGTGTGATGATGGGCCTGGTGGTGAGACCGCTCAGGGAGCACGTTTACAAATTATTCGTCGAGCATTACGCCGCCACCGGGTCGTTGCAGACGCTCGCGGAGAGCATTCAGCACGCCCAGGGAAAGCACATCCAGGATCTAGGGGTTCGAGTAAGTTGTTGGACGGATAATTATTCCAACGGGATACATTTTATTACTACTTTAGCGTGCATAGGGCTCGCAATCTCTTATTACAATCGAACGTTGCGCGACAGTAATAAATATTTCATTCGAAGCAAGGAAAGCGGATAGTGCAGATAGTTCTGAAGTATTCTTCTCCCAAACGGTTCAACATTTCTATTTTCAGCCAAAGATCATACCGCCGTCGGAGCCGAGCCTGGAGAGGATCCTAAAGTACATCGAGCGCCTTCAGAAGTCGGATTCGCCCCTAGATAAATTGGAGAACCTGTTGGCAGCGATTTCCGCGATCTTCAACTCCGTAAGGCGTCCGGGATATTCTTTTCAGTGATCGTTTGTTCCATTCCGGTCGGTGAAAATTTTACCGAGCGCCCCGATATTAATCCGTTGCAGGTGAAACACGCGAATTCTGGCAGACACGTGACGCTAGGAGCGGACGATCTTCTGCCTCTTCTAGTTTGGGTGTTGGTTCGCGGCAAGGTCGTGGACGCTGAAGTGGAAGCGGAGTACATGTGGGGTCTTCTTCATCCCTCGCTGCTCACGGGCGAAGGGGGATACTATCTGACCACGTTGTCCAGCGCAGTTCACGTTTTGAAAACGTTCAAGTCCAGCCAGGGAACGATGTCCACGTTAAACGTGAGTGCTCTCGACGACGATGACCTCCTCTGAAGTTCAGAAATCGTTTTTTTTTTCCCTTTAAACATACCTCGTCGTTGCTCGCGGTACGATTTTATTTCTTACGCTTTGTATAAATGCAACGAGTGCTATGTAGCTCGTGCTTTTCTTTTTCATGCTTTTCGTTTCCTTCATGCGAAATAATGGGAATCAACGAAAGCTGTGTCAGCGAATGGGAGGCGTTAATCGGTGTACGAATTGTTGGTCCTAGGGCTGTGGAACGCCAGACTGTTCGTCCGTGCTACGAATCTTAGTGCCGGACGAACTGCACGGATCCCTGAACACCAGGACGCTGCCTGTGAGACCGAACATGAACACCCGGGAGGTCTGTCGCATTCTCGCGCATAAGATCAGGTGTACGAACCCCCAGGACTACGGCCTGTTCAAGTTGGTCCAAGGGGAAGGTGAGAATGCAAAATCTCTATCCCAGTGTATATGAATTTTCCGATCGAAGATTGTGGAAGGTGGAAAAAGGTGGTTAACCCGTCGACGAAATGTCGAACGGTACAGGCAACTGTCTGCCGACGAGATAAGAAAAGTTTGATCTGCTTTCTGTTGCAGAAACGTTGCTCGGCGACCACGAGTGTCCGCAAGAGCTCTCTCACTGCCTTTTCGCTTACAAACGGATCGACGCGAAAATAGCCTGGCCGAGGACCAGTTCTTAATAAGCATCGGTCTCGGGCTGACGAAACTAATGAATTCTGAATGATGAACTTCCACTTGGCTTCGTTGACCATTCAGCACCGTGTGTTCTCCGCACATCCTCCCGTACTTTTACACGTATGAAAGAAACAAATTCGCCCCATTCCGAGCGCGTAGGCTTAGAATAACTGAAAACACTGCCACATTTAGACAGCGATTTTAACGAACAGTCGAGCATAAGAAGTATCCCGACGAAAGCGACCAAAGTTACATGAAACAAGAACGAGAATATCCATTTTATCATCGTAAAAGTTGCTCGTATTTTAATCAAATTCTCGCCAGTATATACATATTTTTTAATCGATAACAGGGCTACCCTTCCTTAGCTCCAATGGCTCGAAGAGATTCGATTATTTTTGCAACTACACGGTCGACGACCAACTGTTAAACCGCGACGCGTGGTAGCGGGAAACGAAAGAGAATAGAAACGTTTAATTGGAACGCGCGGCTAAAGGGGCCAGACGAATACGATCCGCGATCGGTCGATTAGCATTCGATCGGATCTGATTTTACTTTCGAGCAGGTGCTAGGATCATCGAACCGGCTAAACGGAGCGACGAAGCTTCGCGTTCCGCTTTGTTCTATTATACGCACGCAACGAGTCGCTGTGATTCTTGCAAACTTTCATCGAACTACTACTGGTTCATCCTCCACGATCGTGCGGATAGAGAATAGGCGAAGGACCGCGCGTTGCTCAGTATTCGATATTTCCCGACACTCTCTACGATGACGAGAAGCACCTGAGACGTGAGAAACGATATGAAAGTTCGATGAACGAATCGAGTTCGAAGCCGAACGGCTACGAGGGGAAAAATCTTCGTAAAGAAGCTGCAGGGTGAAAGCTACTAAATTGTGGATCATGCAACTATACTCTGTGATGTCTCTTTAACGATGCGGATAAAGTTATAGCACGTTGGGATACGTATTTATGTTTAATTTTAAACAAAACTCTTCGTATCAAATAAGTTTTACTCTACTTTTTAATGACGATATATTTCATAATATATTGAGCGGTAATTTCTTTTCCACCGGTTTGTATCATTTATTCCGATACAATGTTCGGCGCATTCGTACGATGTTCGTTTTTTTTAAATGACTTCCGTCTCGAGTAAAGTATTATTCCGATCGCATAAGAGAGCAGAGATACGCACGCGGATGTCAAGCCTGTGCTGATAATCGAGGAACGCGTAGGAGATACCTCGTCTTGATACAAATCTAATATTAGAGTTAGGAGCACGGAAAGACTAGTTTAGACTCTATTTTAAGTACGTTCCGCAACGAGATACGTTGGCGGATTACATACGTAAGCAATCTGTACTTTATTAGACGGGCGTCGCGTCGCATATTTATTGGAAAGTTGTATACAATATTTTGAATATCGTGAAATCGTCGGACGTCTTTCTTTGTAACCCCGCGTTGTCGCTTCTCCCTTTTATCCGGAAAATAATTCTGCCAGGCTGATTTGCTGCTCACTTAATATTATTATTATTATTATTATAAAAAGGCTGTGGAACTATTAATCTCTATCTCTCTCTCTCTCTCTGTCTGTCTCCAGAAACGAATTAATATAATAAACGAGCGGATGCGTTCGACCATGTTTCTTTTCATGGGGTTCGCAACGTAGGAGTTTGGGATATTTTCGGGGTTGGGGAGGGTGGGGGTCAATGGGGTTGAGCAAGTCGCGGAGCGCGAATATTTTTACTACTGAAACTCTCGTACAAATCAGCCTTGCAATCGTTATTATCGTCTGAATAAGAAATAATAAGAAGTGGATAGGACGAGAAGAAAAAGAAAAAAGAGTAACAACGGACATACGTGTTAGCCCTCGACGATACGTGTTAACGATAATAATAATTATTCTTAGCGATTTAGTAATGTACATTTCTCCTTTGTACGGTCGTACCTAATATTTATTACGAAGCGAATTTTTCTTACTACCCTGTAATATCGTAGAGTAAGCGTTTCACCCGCCGTTTCGTGAAACGTGCTTTCGATATCCCTCTCCCCCTCCAGCCCCCCTCGAGCTGAATTGATTAACCGCCTAACGTTTAATGCTTCTAATATGCTAGTCAAGCTGATGGGAATCAGGAGTTTGCGAAAGTGGTACCGTCGTTTCTCTCTATTTTTCTTTCCTCTCAAACTCACCACCCCCCTCCCTGTCTGTCCTCCCTTGTATACGAATGTAACGTTTCCACGTGATAGTTCTCTCTCCCTCTCTCTCTCTCTCTCTCTCTCTCTCTCTCTCTCTCTCTCTCTCTCTCCTGCCCGATTATATATACGTAACGATTACCACCCTCTCCACCTTTATTACGATTACCAGTAATTAATTAATTATTACTATTGTAACGTGTAACACTCTCTATGCTCAATAAACCAATTTTTTCTATAATTCGAAACGGATGGCGAACAGTGCTGGTGTGGTCCGCGCGGATCACGAACTAAGGAAATTTCGTACGCTGCAACTGATGGCCCTTTTTCTTTTCCCTTTTTCATTTCTCGCGTGGATCTATATGTAGGCGCGTTTGTCTTTATGTTCGCGTCGTACAGTTGCTTCGTGTAATTGTTGGGCAAAGAATAGGGACGGACTGCTAGCAGGAAAAGGTGATTGTACAGATAACAATAGCTCGGTGCGATGCGCGTCATATTTGCATTCGTATCTTTTCTCTTTCACATTTTAAGAGCGGGCATTTCAGCCGTCTGGCGACCAAGGCGAGGGGGGACGAATAATTTATCGACGAACAAACTGTCCCTGGTATTTATAGCTACGATTTTTAATCGTTGTAAATAGGCCGGCTCGATCTTTATCAGCTTATGGCGGTGCCGTGATCTCTACGAAGCGATTAAATCTTATTTCTTCTACGCGAAAGCGAAGAAAGTTTATCGGTATGAAAATGAAGAATGAAGCGGAGACTCGAAATACTGCGGGAATCGTGAGAAACGCAAATAACTGGCCGAGGTGTTTGTAGCAACAAAAATTTAATGTAATCGAAAAGTGCGGATACAATTTCTAATTGCACTAAAAATGCACCCTCTCTCGAAATGCTTCCTGTGTTTATACATTTTCTTAAAATCGTCCTCGTGCGAAGGAGGCAGATGAACAAGCAGGGTTACAAGTGGAAATATTTATTATAAATGAAAACTTACATATTATTTAAATAACAGTACTTGCACCTGAGAGCCGGCGACACCTTGAATGGTGTGCTCGCTATAGAGTAAAGCGATTACCCTCGGGGTCACGGGTGGATCGAACTTACTTCTAGTACATTATCACATCTATTTCTCGACTATCAACTGAATCACCGATAAAAAGTTATTCGAGGTAAAGGAATTAAAAGTAACCCCCCCCCCCCCCCCACAAATAATCCCCTTCGTGCAACGAAAAACAAAAGGCTATATTAATTAAAATATACGCTTAAAAGTATTAAAATCTAGTCGCTGACTCGAGAAAAATTCATGTTTCTCACTACCGCACGGCGCGAATGTAAAACATTAGAACGCGGAGTTCTCTGTTGAAGATAGTTAAAGGGTAAAGCGCAGCCGCCGATTAATTAAAACGTCGCAAGCTGTAGGCCTTCAAGCTCCCAGGTGCGGAATATGCGTATGTATCAATAAATGCATCTCTTTCCCCCGGGGTAATAATGATAGCACGCGCGGGAAACAAAAATTACCGAGAGAAGAATCGACGAATGGAATTGACAATAATAATTGCTGGTTTAAAATAGAAGAGATACGAAGGCGTTTGCCTGGCGAGCCGGAAACTCGAACGATCACCATTCCCGCGTCGTCGTATTTGCGCAAAACGATTTCTCAGACTCGGTTTCAATTCACAGCCGGCTTACAATATATAATCCTTGGCTCGCAAAAGAAGCGTCGCGATATATCATTCCTTCGCGCGCGCTTCTCGATTTTACAGTCACGTGGAAATCTCTCCTATCCCGCCGCTCGAAAATAATTTAAATAACTGCGGTACTGTACAGACGCGCTCTCGCGTTCGCTCGGTTGATCGCCGGCCAGAGAAACGCGGAGACAGAATAAATTAAACAATTTCCGAAGATACACGAACGCGTAACGTTAAGTACTTAAACGTACGATTATAAATAAGAGAACGATCCCCGGGCGGATTGACTGTTTCCGCCGCGATGGCATCATCTTTTCACGCGATCCGTGGAGAAGCGAAACGAAACATTTGCCCCCTTCTTTTAACACGATGATGAATACGCTCGCGTTGTTCTAACGTGCACGTGGCGTGTGTCTGTGTGCTCGTGGGAAGAGTACATTCAACGATGATAAAGCGACACGTTACAAGCATTGCTGTTGTTCCTCTCCGTGAAATATTTCAGAGCGAACCATTTTCCACCGACGTTCTTTCTCGATTTCGAAGAGAATCTACAGGAGGAGGAGCTCGTGGAATGATCACACGTTGTCGCGTTTCTTTTTTCCGTATTCTTTAAACAATGATGATCCTCGACGATGAACGAAAGGGACGTGTATATATGGACTGATTAGATGCAATTACTGTGGACGCACGGTGCCTGCGAGAAATCTATTCCTCGCTCTTCTCTGTACAATAATACGAGGGTGAGATTGAATGCATCACGGTTTAGGTCAAACGTTCCCCCATTCTGTGACTATCCCCCTTTCGTCTTCTGCATTGGGGAACAGAAAAGCGCAGATCATGTCAACTTGCTTTTCCATTCTTTTTCTCTGTCGCTCTTTTGATTTCGGCACACGTTCCATCAGCAGGGTATACTAAGAAAAAATCGGCTTGCAAATGATATTCGTTCTTTCGCCATTCGAGTTTCAAACGAAAGGTAAAAAAAGGATCAGTCGCCAGCACGAAGCCATGATTATCGCTCCGTATCGGGCACGTGTCGAGCAACGCGGTGCAGATACACGCTTTTCATTGCGGCGCGTCCGATCAGTCGAGAAAAGCAGCCGGAATGTGCTGTGTTTTACACGTTTCAAGCGATCCACGCAGAGACGTCCACCAATGTCTCAATCGAACAACGCAGAGCGGAGCCCCTCTTTTTGTCGTCTCGACGCCTATCATCGTTTCCGCGTATAACTCTCATACGTAGTGTCCCTCCTCGCGTGCCACTTTAATACTTCCTGTCCTGAAACAGAAGAGGAGAACACCTCTCTAGAGACTCGTATCGATTACCGGGCAGAATATGTTCTACGATAGATCCCGCGTCCTCGATGCAACATATTTCGCTAATTTGCCGGTAATAGCGTCCGGCAAATGAAATAGCTAACTTTATCGAAGACGCAAGACCTCCGGGTGTTATAGAAGCTGTGAAAAAAAAAAAAGTATGACATTAATCGGAGAGCGTGCGCGTGCCGTGGCGAGCATACATTTAACGTCAACGTTTAGAATAATTAATTACTGCTCGCGAGAGAAGGGGGACGGTTCCAAGTATGTACATACAGGTCGAATGTTGCAAGTAACGTCACACATGCTGGCCAGAGGTTTCACGTCGGGGGAGCAGTAATTAATTACCTTCGATAGCAATTTTAATGATCACAGTTTCGTTGCGTCACATGGAGAATGATAAAAAAAAAAAAAGAAGGATGTAAAACATCTTACACCGACGACGGCGATCGATAATTGCGCGTGTAAACGCTTGCAAACATGAAATTACGAACTGCGCTCGTCGATGAAGGGAGGGAAACAAAAAAGAACATCGAGGGTGGATAAAGTAAATGTTAAACAACAACAACAACAACAACAAATGATGGTTCTACAAAATGCTACGAATACGCACCTGCCTTTTAGTCTCGTCCCGGTCACTATATCGCTGTCCAGGCGAGATCGTTGCTCCGGAGCGGAACATCCTTTTATCTAACAGCCCCGGCCCGCAGAGAGTACTCAAATCAAAGCGAAACAAAACGACAACGCAGAGATATCGAACAAAATATACGACTGGTAACAATGGTGATATGACGGCGGTGGTGTTAAACAGGGAGCACAAAAAAAAAGAAGAAAGAAATGTCGTGCGTGGAGGATTAATAAATGCAGATGCTGTCTTGTCATCGAACACGCGTTCGACGCACGTTGGCGCACTACGCGACGGGGATGATAAATAGAATGTATACAAATTAGAATCCCCCGCCCCCTAAAACGCATGAGATATACTAAGAAGAGGAAACGACGTTCAATTAAAAAATAATTTATTCGGTCGCTCGTTAAAGTATCAAGGCACTACTTATATATTATTATTAAATAATGCGCGGTTTTCGCGTGAACTGATTGCTCCAGTTTGATGCATTATACACCGTAGAATCGGACAGTAGTAGCGTGTAGCATTTTCTTTCGAATTCGAAGAGCGCAATGACGGAAGGACGATTAAAACTGTAGTTTTAGTACATTTTCATCGCTGATCGAACTTTCTTCGTCCTCTGAAAATCGTCACCTTTGCCAGTCTATACTGTGCGTGTATAGTTAAGCAAAGCTGCGGTTGAAAATTTGCCTACGTGTAAATTCGCGCGCGTGTGTGCGTGATTTCGCCGCGATTTTGGCTTCTCTAGCGATGAATGAAGGAATAAAGGTTCGCGCGAAAGCGTGTTCCTCGATTCTCGAACTAAAGCCGGGAGCGATCAAAGTGGTGTGGTCTCGTTGTGACGAAAATAATCGACCCTGGAAGCTTTTGTCGTTTGAATTCTAATTGCTCCTCTGATACGGTCGTGTATAATACAAGCGTAAAAAGTTTCAAACGGTTAATAATAGTAATAATATTAATAGTAATAATTACAGATAAATAATGCAAAAGTGATAAAAACAAAATGCTTTGTAGAAAGCACCTCCCATTTCAATTCAGATTAACTCGCCTATTCTTTTCCCTTTTCCATCTTTCGGAAGTGTTTAATGCACATTCGTTGTCCCCGATGTTTCGCTTTTGAAAACAAGAAACGGACGAGAACAAGAGAGAAGACAGAGAAATTAATTTAAGGGTCATTGTTATCACAGCTTAACAAAGCGGAAAGTGATTCCGTTCTCGTATGAAGCTTCTCTACCTTTTCCTCGCGATGCTTTTCAGATAAAGAACAAGGAGAACAGACTACTGAATGGACGCAGAAATGCTCGTAATAAAAAGAATGTGTAATAACGATGTGTGCTGTCGTCAATTATTGCTAATCAGTGATTAATCTGCGAGATAAAAACCGAATCGAATGCCCGAATGAATTGCCAAAGGCCCGTTCCTACGTTCGGAGATCTAATTATTTTAACGTTCCCTGTATAAATGTTTGCCCATTTACGAGAAATCGCGTTAATAGGGTGCGCGTTGAAATTCCTCGGCTCGCGTTCGGGTTATCCCTTTGTAAAATTGAACAAATAAAATAGGTACCTAAATGTAACGCCCTCGCGATTATACACTTTCTTTTTTTCTTTTTCTTAAATTCTTCTTAAATAACTCTTTCCCGATCGGAACCAAGTCGGCAACAACTTCCGATGCGACGAGCAGCGGATAAAATTCGTATCGTGCGATCGGGTAATAATTAAACGACGACGACGACGTGGACGACTGGCAAAATACTACAAGGCGAAGGGAGAGAGTATATCCTACGTGGAAGAGTGAATCCCGAAAGCTTGAAAGATCTTGTTTTTAAAACCGGGTTTGTTAGGACTAGCGTCGTGGTGGCCGGACTGTCCTTCGTGTAGCGCCCTTTGTACCATCGGCAGCGTGCCCTGTGATTGTGTGTCGTGTCGCCATATTCATCAGAACGGGCCGGATAACGAAAAAAGAACAAAAAGAAAGAAGAAAAGGATAGTAGACGGCTAATCGTGTGCTACGACATGCAGTGCGACTAAAAAAAAAAGATATGTATACGTATCTCTCACTTGTCTTATACGACACTGCTTACCTCGTCCTGTTGCTCCTGCTCGCTGTTGGCTAGACTCGACCGCGAGCTACGTCTCATCCAACCCTTTTCCTCGCCCAAAAGTTGCGCGGCCTTTGCCTGCTTCACGAATTCCAACGTCTGCGCCGAAAGAAAAGTGGCGTGAATCGCGTGTAAAACAAAACGGCTTCCGCTAACGCGTTCCACGCCTTAGTGGGAAGTTAAGGGGGATTCGTTGGACTATTCGAAGAGGACACTGAACGTGTTAATTTGAATAGTCACCCCGAAGCTAATTAATTCGACTAATCAAACATTTGCGGTCGCTTACTTCTTCTTTTACTGTACCACACGTTCTGTTATCTATACAGTAAAATTTCTTGGATATATTTGATTGATGCGTGGCTCGAACGGGGGGGGGGGGGGGGGGTGGTTCTTAGAGAAGGAACGATCGGACGTACCTCTCTTCGTGACCTGAGGGCACAATCCTCCAAGGTGTCCGCCGCCTCGTATTTCCCTTGCCTTCGATACAGTGCACCAAGGTTTTTCAGAGTGGTCGTGACCGTGGGTGAATCCACCTTGGCGGCTTTGTGCCATCCACCGTACTCGCCGTACGGAGCGTTCTCTTTGTTTCTATTCTTGTTCTCTTCCCTCTCTTCCGCGACCTATCGCAAAAGATGTCGATCCTCTAACCGTCGTTCTATGCCATCAGCGATCGTTCGTGAAAATAAATGTTCGTATCCCTACCTGCCAGATTGGTTTGTTATCGCCAGCAATAGCACCAAACTCTTTCTCGTGCGCCCTGGTCAGTACCTGTTTGTACAAAATCTCCGCGTCCTTGTACTTCCCCTGCCTCAGGTAGCAGGAGGCCAGATTGTTCTTCGTCTTCGCGACGTTCGGATCGTCCGAACCGAGCTTTCCCTCGTAAATCTCCAGCGCCCTTAAATAGTACCGTTCCACCTCCTCGTACTTGCCTTGATTCTGACAGAGCAACGCGAGATTGTTCAGCTGCTTCGCGACATCGGGATGATCGCGGCCTAGGACCTTCTCCCGAATATCCAGCGCCCGTTTGCACAACGGCTCCGCCTCCTTGTACTTGCCGCGCTTCCCGTACAAAACGGCCAGATTGTTCAGCGTGGCGGCGACCGCCGGATGATTCTCGCCGAGCGTCATTTCGCGAATCGCCAGGGCATCGTTCAACAGATTCGCCGCCTCCTTGTACTTGTTCTGATCTCTGTAGACCAACGCGAGAATGTTCAGCATCGTGGCCACGTCGGGATGATGGTGGCCGGACGTCTTCTCCAGATCCTCCAACGCCTGTTTGCACAGCGGGACCGCGACTTCGTAACGACCCTGGCTCGCGTACTGTATCACCAGATTGTGCAGGGTACGCAGCCGCGCCGGTATCTCGTATCCGGCGTTCACCTGTTGCGCGAACTGCGACGGCGGTGTCGGGGATATCGCTGCGAACGGAACAGAACGATGGACATTGCGACGAAGCGGCCCTTGTCGGCTGGCTTAAGACCCCGTGAATCGTGCATTTGATCCGGCGTCGGGCTTAAGCCGGCAAATCTCTAACGAGGACGAAGAAAGCGAACGTACACTTACTGTTTCGGTCGTCCGCGTCGTCGTCAGGGAACAGATCGACCACGGGATCACTCTTCTCTTTGTCCTTGGCGTTCTCATCGTCGGCCGACGGTTCGGGATCGTACTGCTTCATACTCTCCATGAAATCCGTAAGCTTCTTCTGTTCCTCCAGTTGGGCTAGCTAGAGTAACACGATTTTCGATGCTTGAATCTCTCTTTTCTCAACGCACCTCGATTATTTGTGCGCGCGATATCTTGCGACTACACTTACCGCCTGCTCGCTCGCTTGCAATTTCTGCTGCGTCCCGGCCAGTTCGTCCCTCAGCCAGGCGTTCTCCTGGCACAACCTCCGAACCTGCGTTCTGAGCTTCTGCTTCTCGGCCTCGACCATTTGCAAGTCGTTCGCCAGGGCTATCATCACCTGCGCCTCGCCGAGGCCCAGCTCGATCATCTCGATGTTCTTGGACAGGAGGCTGGCCTTGTCTCTGGCGACTGGCGCGTCCTGGGCCTGCAGGGCTTGGAGGAGACCTTCGTGCTCGACGCGAAGGGCCTCCAGACCCTGGGCCACGATCCTGGCGCCAGCCATTATCTCTTCCTGCGTCATGGCCGTCATTCTCCCAATGTTTTCTATCTTCTTGCTGGAAAAATCGAACGAATTGAATCGCAACGGATCACGCCCGACTGGCGAACTTTTAAACGCCCAGATACATCCCTTCCTTCGCTGTTAACGATTCGCGATCATTGCCACGACGATGGGTGCACCGCGCGATACAAAGGCTGCGTTTCGCGGCTCCACACGGAGAAGGCACGAGGAAAAGGGTAAAAGATCATTGAGGTGTACTTGGGACGAGTCGCGCCGATAATTAACCGCAATCGAAAATAGGCATCGCGAAGGTATTTCGGTCGAGGCAAGCAAAACGTGTCCGGCATTCCATTAAACGATCTCGTTTCCACGGTGAGCGCAGACTTGTCGCGAGCCCAACGTTGCGGCGGCACACCACCACCGCCAATCGAAATTAGGGGGATACTCGAGAAAGCGATCACGCTAAAAGTTATCCGACGAGGAACTTACCCCATGTCAGGGCCGCGTTAAGATCCAGAGAAATCAATGGTTCGCCGTACAAGCGCAAGCGCGATCGCCGCGGCGCTACCCCGCTTGTCCGAGTGAAAATGAAATATCCGAGGGAGAAGATGGACTTGCTAGCAGATCGATCGACGATCCTCGCGATCGGCGTGCTATCGGAGGAGACGTTCGCGGTCGCGGAATCGTCTGACCAGGGGAGCGCGAGGAAAAATCAATGCCGGAATGCGGCGTGGTCGCGTTTTCGATACGGACAAGTCCACCCCCGTTGTCGGGGCCGCGTCGGCACCCGGAGGGGGCGGAGAATCAATGGCTCGATAGTCCAGCGCAAGCGCAGCCACCGTGCTCTCGAACACTTTTATGCGACAGAGTGCGGTTATATAGATTATGCGGAACGACGAAATTTCCAGAGGGACAAAGGGCGAAGCAGCGTTTTCCCAGGGATCGATTGAACGACACCGGAAGTACATACGCATAGATTCGGGAAAGAGAATTTCCTCGTCTTGCCGGGTCAGGATTTCCGCAGACCCGGACACCTTGACCCTCCGCGAATGTCCTTTCAGACGAGCCGCGATTGTTCATCATTCTCCTGCCCGTGAATTCTTGTGTTTCTTTTATAGAATCAGTACCGTGGAGTAGCCAATGATTTTCTACGCGCCACGGGAACTGAACGATCGGGTGCACATTTGTCGAAGCATGCAGCAAGGGCCCCACCGAAGGCGCGTACAGAGAACGATTCCGCTGGAGAGCGAAGGCGAGAGCCGTACGCGGAGTTTCTAATTAATGCGCGCGGCAATTAGAGCTTGGAGCGTTTAACGTAAAACGTTGCGGGAGTACCGGTGATTGTTAGCACGAAATTCGAAGAAGAAAAGAAAACGCAGACGGGGGAGGGGCCGGGTGGCGAATGAAAATGGGGGATCGTAGGATTCGTAAGTAGGGAAACTACTCACATTCTATAAGCGTTCAGCGTTTTAGACATATCTGTTCTACCCATCTGTACGGTTGGACTCTCTGTCGGACCTACCTAATCGGTGTGTAAATAGAAAAATGCAACTTTCTACTATATATATATATATGTACAATATCGATCCGTCTGCCGCTTCCACGCGGGACAGACGCGGCCGTGTATTGTCACTGCTCCCAGTCGATCGAGTCTCTCGTAGAAAAATCATTTATCCCGTCGCCGGGGCGTAGAAAAATATAGCGCTCTGTACAATTTCTATATGATCATATTGATTGTATTATTAAACATATGTACATGTACACTACAGCGTGTCCCGTAATGTGATTTCTAAAAACGAAGGGGAGGGACGGCCACCCTCGCGGAATCGCGTTTAATTCTTTACTGAGGGGCTAACGTTTGGCTTCGCGCCCCCTCCGCCAACGGACGGCGGGAGGTGGTGGAAAGCGAGGGGGTTGCGTGAAACGAACGAGCGACGCATGCGTTCACGATTCACCACGGGGTGTTCCCGGCAAACCGCGCCGAATACGTACGGACGCGATTCGAGCCTCGGCGTATTGTTGAAAAGGAGAGAGCCTTCGTGCTAGGCGTCGCGACGCTGCGGCGAGCATGTACGCTGATTAAAACGCGTCAGTCGGTCAGTAGGAATGACCCGGGGGAGGGTTGCAAGGGCGCAATGAATGAAGTTTCTAAGAGAGGGTGCCCACCCCGCTGCCCCGTGTATCGCGCTCGACACTTTCTACAAGGAGGATATGCGCGTATCTTTATCAACCCTTTACGCTCTCCACCGCCCCTTGTCCGGACGCTGTACGTGTCCCACGATTTCTTTCGCTATTAACATCGCGCGCAAACGTGTAAAACGCGATCTATGGTAGCAGTTGAGAAGTTAATCAACCTTGCACGAAGCTTGCGGACCAATTTCGGAGTAGCCTAAGTAACGAGAAAAAGAGCGTGAACCTTTCGCAATCCCTTTCCTTCAAGGGGAATAGAGAGCGACGGTCGCGCCGATGACTCACGCACACGGTATGACGACAGAGACAAGCGCTGCACCATGTGCGCCCATTCGTGGAGAAGCGCCCATGTAGATCATAGTTCATTGAAAATCGCCTTTCACGAGTTTCATTCCGCGAGACTGCTGCAAGTTGATAGTTCTAATTATAATGGTCCACGGTTAGATTATTCGGTAGCGAAATCGTTTCCGGCGATTGGGCAGGTAGTTTATTCTGTTTTACAAGATTTTTGGTACTGATAGATATTCACTCGTAACAAAGCCAAAGCAGCAGGGATAGAGAAGCGAGGAGTACGGAGATGCTACGCTGCAAATATGCAACGAATATCGATACCAGTATCGGGATGAGCACGTGCGTGATCGTTTCACGTAAAACGGAGTAAACGATACTTGCACGTTCGATGGAGGATCGTCTTCTTACACGGGTAGACGCTTTAGTTTATTCTAAGCGTATTTAGATATTAATGGAGAGTGTAACAACGGAACGGCGAAGGCGGCTCGGCAAATAATACAAATTAGCGGGGACGGGAATTTCGATGCTGCGCCGCGGAGAGTTCAACGACCGCACATGCAGGTGCAGTGAATTTTTCAATGGCAGACACGGCGGCGACAGCGTGAAACAATTCACTGATCTATATTTGTAAGGTTAACGATTGATCGGAACTCATGTCCCACCTTTCGCATCTTACTTCGAACGTGTATGGAAAATCAACGAAAAAGCATCGCATCGCGTTCGGTTCAGAATTGATAGGTGCGCTTTCGTGATCGGGCCTCTCCGCTTATCTGACATTTTTTCGGTTAATCTCCGCTTATCTATTGGCTGCATTTATGTAACTACACACACGCGCACGCGGAACAGCGATACCAGAAAATTATTTCTATCTATTCGAGTCCCACGATTCCTTTCTAAGCGTACCAGAACACGGTTAATTATCATCGGTACAATCATCGTCGTCACGGTCGCTGGTTTTCTGTCATGGTTCCGCAGAATCTTACGGAAACGTTTTCTGTTTCCGGCAGGTGATCGAAGGCGTGGCAATTTAAATAAGCGAACGGATCGTCGCGTTTTCGGATCATCGAAAGGATGAGTGACGATCGAGGTGGAACTTACCCTTGCGAACGGTCCATGCAGGAATTCTTCCCCTCTGTTCAGTGTATCATCCCACTGTCCCTGATAAAGGGCGCCGGTGCCTCGACGTGCACTCGAGAAAAGACCCTCCGGAGAATCTTTTTCTACAGTGGCTGGCTACGGATCTTTATACAACAAAGGTGGACAATATTTGATAATCCTTGCGACGACGTAGAGCGATGCGGATGATAACGTCGGGAGATCCAAAATCCACCCACCGTGGTACCAATTGCGTGCTGACCGTGAAACGATCGTCGCAACGCGCTCGAGGAACAGTTCAACTTGACGTTTCTCAAAAACTGTCTCCAGAGATACGAAGAAACGAGTGGAGAAGAGGCACCAAAACTTTCTGTCCACACGTTTGATGACAGACTAAGATGGCGAAAACCGTGGCAGTTAATAAAAGTAGAAAAAACACATGTTTCACGAGACGGATGGCGAACGGGCGAGCACTGAACGTGCGCGTCGCACTCCCGGATATCGTTGATTATCGTAGAATCGCGTGCAGGTGGAAGATGCGTTTGTCGGAACGAATAATTTGTCGGGAAAATTTCCAGAATGTAAATCGACCGACAGCCGATTGTAAAAACGCGACTAAAGCGACTCTATCCGATCGCAGCGCCAGTTTGGGGATTTTTCGGACAGTTAAATTGGTTTTCATACGGCAACGATTACACTATACGATTATACTGTCGACATTTATCGATGGTCAGCCCTATCGAAAGCTATCGATAGTTCGTTGGATCGATCGCAGGTTAAACTTTTGCTGAAATCGTGCGCGTGACGCCATCTCTAGTTTGGGTTTCATTGAATCGTCGAAAATTAACATGCAGGGAACGTCGTTGGTTAGTACCGACACGGCCTGCGAGATGGCGCCACGTACACGATTTCGGCGAAAGTTTAATGACGCGTGGGTATGCGTCACCCGCAAGAATAGGTGTTAAAAGTATAATCCAAAAGGAGATTTATGAGCGCATCACTAACACAAAAAATGTACAAAATATGTAAATTGTATATTTCCATAACTATCGATATTTCTCCACCATTATTTAAGTCTTTGCTTATGAAATATACTTAAACAATTCTAATAAAACACCTATTTCATTTCTTCATTTATATGAAATAAATTTTAACATTCTAAGCAAATTCTATAAATACAAATTCTACGAAACCCTTTATTGGATATTGCAAATCACTTCTTATTAGTTTCTAAATTATTTATTTAGTGTAACAATAACTAAATGGTTATTTATTTATTCTTTATTCATGTTTAATATCTCATGCCTTTACTATTCAATTATATTAATATACTTCTTGTAATGTAAATTGTACATTTCCATAACTATCGATATTTCTCCACCATTATTTAAGTCTTTGCTTATGAAATAAACTTAAACAATTCTTATAAAATACCTATTTAATTTCTTCATTTATATGAAAGAAATTTTAGCATTCTAAGCAAATTCTATAAATACAAATTCTACGAAACTCTTTACTGGATATTGCAAATAATTTCTTATTAGTTTCTAAATTATTTATTTAATGTAACAATAACTAAATGGTTATATATTTATTCTTCACTCATGTTTAATATCTCATACTTTTACTATTTAATTATATTAATATACTTCTTGTAATGTAAATTGTATGTTTCCATATCTATCGATATTTCTCCACCATTATTTAAGTCTTTGCTTATGAAATAAACTTAAACAATTCTAATAAAATACTTATTTCATTTCTTCATTTATATGAAAGAAATTTTAGCATTCTAAGCAAATTCTATAAATACAAATTCTACGAAACTCTTTACTGGATGTTGCAAATCACTTCTTATTAGTTTCTAAATGATTTATTTAATGTAACAATAACTAAATGGTTATTTATTTATTGTTTATTCATGTTTAATATCTTATACTTTTACTATTTAATTATATTAATATACTTCTTGTGTGTACAGATTTCCTGCTGGAGGTATGGACACTACATCCTGCATCTCATTGTAAATAAGAGGAAGACGAAACTTATTGTTAGCAAAATTAGTATATTAAACATTACCTACGCACACTACATTAGCAGATATTAAATTATGCATAGTTTTAAGCTATAAAATATATTGTACTTCGATTTATCTTAATTACTTCGAACTATGTATTAGTCTATGAAACAGTTTTGTAGTTTACATACTTAAATCAATGTTACTACTTCAATATTGTAACTTTAATTACTATTTAATTATCGTAAGACGTATTAAGAACTAATATATATAAGAATAGTTTATAAATAATAGCGCTTAAGTTCAATTACCATCACTATTGTAATTTGTACATTATTAAAATGTTACAATAAATTTTCAGTAAAGGAAATTCAACTGATTTATTTCTTTTAATGCCTGGCCATTCCTAAGAAACCTACTCCGCTTCCTTACACAAGTAGAACTTGTAAAATCAATCCTCCTCACGAATAATTTAAGCTAAGGTGATTGTTTGGGAATTCCCGGGATTTCCTGGAAAATGACGTCACATTCCAAGAATTCGTGAAATCGGAGACGTTGCATATCATATCCTGATACAAACTGGCGATTCCGGACAAGAGAACTCTTGTAAGATTATGTTTCCGAGGAATATTTCCTCGCATTGCATGATCCCTTAATACAAATTGGCGATTTCGAGCACGAGACATTCCCTAAAAGCAAGTTCTGGGAAATTCTCGGAAATGACGTCACGTTCCAGGAATCGGTGAAATGAAAGACCTCCTCGCGTATCATATTCTCCTGATACAAATCGGCGATTTCGAGCAAAAGGGATTCCCTAAAAGCAAGTTCTGGGAAATTCTCGGAAATGACGTCACGTTCCAGGAATCGGTGAAACGAACGACCTCCTTGCATATTATGTTCTCCTGATACAAAATCGTGAATTTCGGCCAGTCCCGTTGCTGGAAATCGCCAATTTGTATCAGGAGAATATGATATGCGAGGAGGTCTTTCGTTTCACCGATTCCTGGAATGTGACGTCATTTCCAAGAATTTCCCAGAACCTGCTTTGGCGGAATCCCCTTTGCTCGAAATTCACGATTTTGTATCAGGAGAATATGATATGCGAGGAGGTCTTTCGTTTCACCGATTCCTGGAACGTGACGTCATTTCCAAGAATTTCCCAGAACCTGCTTTGGCGGAATCCCCTTTGCTCGAAATTCACGATTTTGTATCAGGAGAACATGATGTGCGAGGAGGTCTTTCGTTTCACCGATTCCTGGAATGTGACGTCATTTCCAAGAATTTCCCAGAACCTGCTTTGGCGGAATCCCCTTTGCTCGAAATTCACGATTTTGTATCAGGAGAATATGATATGCGAGGAGGTCTTTCGTTTCACCGATTCCTGGAATGTGACGTCATTTCCAAGAATTTCTCAGAACCTACTTTTATGGAATCCCGAGTGCTCGAAATCGCCAAACGGTATTAGAAGAAAATGATATGAGAGGAGATCCTTCATTTCACCGATTCCTGAAATTGTGACATCATTTGCAAGAATTTCCCGGAGTTTGCTTTTACAGAATCCCTCGTGCTCGAAATCGCCAATTTGTATGCCCAGGATGTTGTCATGTGACAATTTTGACTTAGGAATTAATCATAAATTAAAGAATAGGAATAGGGTTTCTGAGGAGTGGACAGTTATTAAAAGATAACGAGTTTAAGTATCTTTAACTGGAGATTTATTCAATAATTTTATATGTACAAGTTACAGAAGCAGTTACACAACTTAAATAGACTAATGTTTATAAGCTACGCTTATAAATTAATTTACAATTAAAGCTATATAGCTTGTACAAACTTCAATACAAGATCCACGCGATAGAGAGATCTATATAATACATTTACATAATAATATAGACTCGAATAAATGAGAAAAATGGTTAAATTTACACTTCGTAACTAAAAATTATAAAAGTTGTCGCCGCAAGGCGATTTAGAATACGTTTTCGAGCTTAGAATTACGCTGATCTTATAACTAATACGTATGAAAACTTTCTAACTAATATTTCTATAAATTAAATAAAAAATTGCATTCCTTCTACAGCGTCGTGGTACTCCTATTTCGATAACTTGTTGCTCGCGCCTGCTTGTGTCCTCCGGTATCGAGCGGCCTGCAACGAACCTGTAACAGAAGTTAAAACAATTTAAAGAACTTATTGAAAACGTACAGCATTACTTTGAACACGTACAAATTACCGAAGTAATGGATACAACTTAAATGCTATTATTCTATAAGCTCACAAATGAAACGGTTCCTCTCTGCGGACGCTAACTCACGACTTTCAAACTTTCGACACCTTTTAAGCGTACAGCGGAGGACAGAATGAGCATGTGGAATTTCTCAACGCGTGTCGCCCGCCTATCGCCACGGCACTGCGGTTTAACTCGCGGTCACGATGGCAAGTGCTTTCGAAGCATCTTATAAAGAGAACTGATAAAACCAGATGTAGTACAGCCTCGAACCTCGGGCTGGCACATCTCGGGCTGATCGCGCGGTCCAGTTTCTCCGTAACTTGTGCCCTCGAGGCTCTGTCCAGTGTACGAAGGAAAGGATACCAAGGAGCGTGGAGAAGAAAATCTCGCCGAGGAGTGATCAGAAGCGAAATCGCAGCGAGGTGAGAGAAGAAATTACGCGCGAACGATATTATTTAGTTGTCGAAACGATTGGAACGTGCACACTGGCGCAAAGCTAATACGAATAATCGAGCTATTAATATTGCGATCTTGCTATTACACGAGAGACGGAGGACCTCTTGATGTCAAAGTGGATCGGGATTTTGTAAATTCGTGACAGACACTGTGACTACACACAGGATTCATCGATTTCAATTATTGCTGTTATTGGAAAAAAGAAACAAGTGTCTGTACATCGACTGGCACTTGCAATCGAATAGACAATTAATATGCAAATACCACACGGAGGCTTTCGCGAAATCCAAGCATGCAACTCGATGCGCCAAGGGGATCACATTAAGGCCAGACTAACAAAAGAAAGTTATTAATTAATTGGATATTTTTGTGCGCCGGCGTATCTTATTGAGTCACAGGGTCACACTTCGATGCAACTTTTCGACTAGCTCAACCCAGAATATATCTCGAACGTATCTGACGAAAAAAAAAAAAGAACAGCAAATCATTGTTTACAGAAAAGTAATTCTTATCTCCCTTGTATCAGAGAATCATGCCTGCTAATTGTCAATAAATAATCCGGTTTTCCGCGTGTTTTACATAATGCCGCTGACTACTGATAAAGCGGGCAACGAAAGTCTCTGGCCAGTTCATTTTCCTTTCCACGTCGATCGAGGAAATATTATTCACTTATCGTTGCGAGACCTGTCACACGAATTCGTGGCCGAAAATCAACTCTTGACTCGGCATCGAACCGTTCGCAATTCTAATCGAAGCATACGATTTACACCCCAATTGCTGCGAAACAATATTAACAACAATCGTGACGACCATCCGAGAAGTATTCTATTCGTCTCACTATTTCCGAAGGGACTCTGCATAATCGAGCGGAAAGTTTTCACATCGCGTACATGGAGAGCTACACGTCAGACTCCAGCGACTCGGATTCCAACGCTAAGACGTTGGATCTCTCTTACCTGATGCTCGACGCGCAGCTGTTGAACGAGCATTTCTTAAACGCCAAGAGCCCCGAGCACGTGGACACGCTGCTGCTTCATCAGAATCGACTGACCGGCATCCCGGAGACGATAGTCAGGTTCACGAGTCTGAACTCCCTGGACGTGTCGAGCTGCGGCCTGACCCAGCTACCGGAGATCCTCGGGGATTGTCCGCTGTCCTGCTTGGTGGCCAAGCACAACAATCTGTCCAACGATTCGCTGCCGAAGAGCTTCGAGAATTTGTCGGGGCTCAGGGAGCTGAACCTCAGCGGGAACAGGCTGACCGACTTTCCGGAGCAGATTCTGGAGGTGACGGATCTCAAGTATCTTTACCTGGGCGGCAATCACATCTCGGAGATCAGCAAGGATGTGTGGAAATTGCAAAGGTATCATTTTCTTTGCTCGCCGCGTTTGTCTTTCCATGAATCATCACCTCGTTAAATATTTGTCATCGCGAGGCGCGCGATCGTCGAGCGTCCGGGTCGGTTAATAATCGCCAGGCGTCAGATAACGCGACGAAGCTGTGCGCTGTATGAAGTAAAAATGAATCGTCTCTGCTTCGGTGGATTCCGCTTCGACGATTGAATTTGTTCTCCCGTGACGAATAATGAAAGCGATTCGTGTATCTCCTCGTAGGCTGCACGTGTTATCAATGGGAAGCAACAGACTGACGGAGGTGCCGTCCTCCTTAGGCGAGTTGAAGTCCCTTCAAGCGTTGGTCCTCTGCGACAACATGCTGGAAGGTCTGCCCAGCTCCATAGCGAAGCTGACGAACTTGAAATCGTTGCTGCTTCACAAGAACCGACTGAGGACACTGCCCACCGAGATCATCACGTTGAAATGCCTGACGGAGGTACGTAAAAGAGGGAAGGAACGATTCCAAGACGAATATCGGTCGATCGGGATCGCAACTGGAGATGTTTCGTAACGATCCGGGGAGATCTCGCGATCCGACCCGTCGAGGCGAGTGTCGCTTGGTCTAATCTTTCGTCTATCATCTCCCCCGTTCAGCTATCCCTCAGGGACAACCCGCTGGTGGTCAGGTTCGTCTCGGACATGACGCACGATCCCCCGTCCCTGTTGGAATTAGCCGCCAGAGTGATCAAGACCGCGGCCATCCGGTACAACGGGGAGAGCGTGCCGAGGAACCTGGTGGAGTATCTGAACAGCGGCCACCATTGCGTCAATCCAAAGTGTAGAGGTCAGCGACTAGCCGTGTGCAAAGTTCAAAGTTCCGCGTATCGGGCGGCACAAGCGTGTCCCGGCGACACCCGACTCTTTCTTTCTCTGTCGCGATCGGTTGCATTATCGCGGAATGCATCATCGTTCGTTCTTCGTGGTTTCTTTTCTCCGCGCGATGCCCAAGCATCGCCGGAGGAAGAACCGTATTCGAGAGAAGAACAGGCCGCGCGGCTGATCTTTTCGTTTTTACAGGATAAGAAAACATCTTGGTTCATTCGCGAAGGTTTCAATTAAACGTTCCTTTTTTTTTCCCCCCCTTCGCAGGCGTATTCTTCAACAACAGAGTGGAGCACGTGAAGTTCGTGGACTTTTGCGGGAAGTATCGTCTACCTCTGCTGCAGTACCTTTGCAGCCGGAAGTGTATAGAATCGAGGGACGGAGACGAAGTGGTCAGCGGTGCGATGATCAGGAAAGTTCTTCTGGGCTGATGCCCGTCACCGATGTACTCGTATCTACGTTATCCAGCCAAAGGATGGGGAAAGGAGCGAAATCGGGTCCTCTTATTGTCTGTAACAGTTGCTCGAACCATCCAGGCCATCGGTGGACCTCGCTTTCTATTTTCAATTGATCGTCCGCTCGGTCGGAGCAAGCACGAGGAGTACCAGATCTGTCATTCGAAGTCTAGATGCGCGAGTGCAACGAGAGATGATTCACTAAATTGCAGTAAATCGAGCAATTCGATTTCTGATATTTAAAATGACTTCGATATGTTCAAATGATTTCTCGTCAAATGTATCAGTTGATTGTCTCTGTATGATTGATTTAACAGTTACACGTATAGTAATAAAACTCTTCGATTCGATTGAACGTTAATCTTATTTCTGTAATCCTTAGGAGCCAGCAATCAAAGTATATAAATAAGTTTATCAAGGAGATTTCTTCTGAAATACTTACACATCCCCCTTGAGCGAAATCGTCGCGAATGAAAGCGCAGTGTATGTTAACGTTATCGTTTTATTGTTAAATAAACCACAAAATCTACAATAATAATAATAATCATATTATCATATAGAGTCTCCGTAGGAATGGAGGCGTTCGATCCTCGCTTAAAACACATCCACTGATTTATTCTCTACAATTACCGATTATCGACTATTCTCGTGTGTGAACCGTGTAAAACTGAAAATATCCGACGTATGTATAGCGGTAGCGAAGCGAACGATGCTGTTTCAATCATCGTGATTCGTCGGTGTAGAGTTTGTATTTTTTTAAGATTCATAGAGAATTCTTTCTTCTTCTTCTTTTTTTTTTTTAATAACTCGAAGTCGGTGACAATATTCTCGTGAATATTAGCAATATCGTAATAAGAGTTCGCTATTTAGTGTTGTTTTTTTTTTCTTTACATTTTAATAATCGCATATAGAGTCGCCGTGTTTTTTTTGTTTGTTTAATTACCTATACATACATATGCATATTCGTATATATGCGCTCTGTTATTCTATACATTACATACATGTATATATGTATGTACATGTTTCAGTTTCCTTCTCTTTTCCCTTTTTCATTTACCGCGGCCCTAGCTCTTTCTCTTCAGCGAACGAGTATCAATCTTCTCACACGCATCAGGCACTCTGTTCTCGCTCGCGCACAGCCACACGGTCGTCAATTTATTTCTTCCCCTTTCTTTCTTCAGACCCATTTTCGGATCAGCACGTTGTCTTAATTAATAGCTACGCTACTCCTCCGTTCTTCCCTTCTCGTCTCGTTCCTTCGTTCTCGTAAACCCTTCGCCAGTCGTTTGGTACGCGTGCTCTTCCGCGGATTAGCTATGCGTAATTAACATAATCTTTCCTAGGTGTAGTCGCGATTAACGGTAACCCTCTCGGTATGGCTTTTATAGTTGTCGGTGTACGGTGCTATCGATGATCAATAGTGCATTATGGACGTTTTCTTTCTTACTTTACAGGGTATGTATAGTAAAAACGAGGTTGTTACAGCTCGGTGAGTTATTATAATTAGTCGAACGGGTATGTGTGTGTGTGTGTACGCTCGGAACGGTTCCCTCCGTTATCAGCTAGCGAATCCTACAAGCCTGCCGACTATAATCCTCCCGCGAGGCTTCGTAAAAGACACGGGAACCTGACGGCTATAGCCCAGCAAGGATCTTAAGCGCACCGTTCACCGCTGAATACGTTCGATCTGTAGCTTAAATAAGCGTATAATGGCTTGGACCGACTATAGTCGACTTACGGTCTGAAGCAAGTACCCACGGATGACCGTCGCCTGAATAGTCGACGATGGTTAACTTGGCTGAAAGACTTCATTCGCGGACTCCTAATCGCCGTAGAGTAGAGCGCACGGTTATAGTTACCGTGTAGGCACGAGTCAGACTAACGTACAGCCGAGGTGCAATAAAAGGGACCACGGTTGATCCGCGCTCTCTGCTCGATCGCGAAAATGCTTTCACGCTCGCGGAACGCTAAACGTAGACAAGCGATTAGAGTCGCCGCGCAGATCTAGAAGAGCGAGTTACAATCAATGAAACGGCCCGGAAGTAGTCGAGTACAGTCGAGTTTATCGTGTGCAGCCTCTCGGGCACCCGGCAATCGTGACTACACTCGATTCGCAGGCACGAATAGAGCGACTATAACCCGTGTGGCCATACCGGAAGGGGTAAACGCGCGTTCCACAGCCGATGTTCTATTCAACATCGACTTCATTCCGTGACTATAATGCCGCCGCATCGTAATCGGCCTTATAGTCACGCTTGTTCCTCCTTTCGTTTTTTCATCTTCTTCATGTTCGGACGAATCGAAGAGAGCGATACAGTTTAGGTAAGAGGATCCGCCGCCACTATTTCGAGTCGCGAGCGTCCCAAGCGTCCCCGAGAGCTACTCGACGATCATCCGACCGGATTAAAAGGATCTTTTGCAAGAATAACGATACACGCCGCGGACGCGCGGTTCCGATCGAGGGACAATCTTCTGTCGAGAGACTAACGATCGAATCCGGGGCGAAGGATACCTTCTAAAGAGGATGTCCCTACAGTCGTATAGTCCTAGAAGCGATTCCCTCCGAGCGTATTACGGGGGAAACACAGGTTCGTACAAAATGCGATTGCAAAGGGATAATCGTGCGCGTGTCTCTTCGCTATTGCATATCGTAAAAGCAAGAGGCGTACCTGACGATAAATTACCGCTTACGCGTATTGCCATCGTTTGTTTCTTTTTTTTTAAATATCTTTCTATCCTCCCCAGGACCAGCGTACCTTTGAAAATCGTAGGAGCCTCTTAATCGTCGAACGTTTAAGAGAAGTCTCTCGTTTCTCACCGTTTACGTGCAACACGCGTGCGGGTAGAAACGCGAGCGGCACGGACAGAATCGCTAGTGGTGCAAAAGTAAAAAGCTTACAAAAATTTCGATCGCGTGTGTAAGGTCCGCCTCTAAAAATCTCGAAGCTTCTCGGCTTCCGTCCTCGTTCGACCATCGTCGGGACAAGCGTCTCGTAAAAACGACTACACGTTCTCCTTCGTTATGTACATGTTACAATCTTCGTGAAAGCGATCGAAAAAGGGAGAGTGCACCAGTGATCGAGCATCGATGCGTCTGAATCAAACGTACAGGCTCGCTTCAATTCGTTTCGCGAACTGTAAAAGGGAAAACGATTATAACAGACACAGGAGAGACGTGGCAGAACGAGATCACTCTTCTTTTCCAAGGAGTACAAAGAATATTGATACACTGAGCCTGCACGACACGCGTGAAGTTTAATACGAAATTTTATTACGCCACATATTCTCGCCGTTGGAAAATTTACATATGGTAACGTCCTCCTTGTAGAAAAATATCAATCGAACTAATTGGTAACAAAAAAAAAAACACATCCAATCGGGAACCAGAGAGAAAGCGTCGATCCTTCTACTTGTCGACGAATTTCGTATTAAATGAATCACTTCTTAATAAAGCATATCTAATAATATATTCATCAACGAAACGAACTCGATATAAATACAAATGGTATTATTTCATTTCGCTTATTCGTCGCTGATCAATTGCCCTCCGCTTGTCGGTGAACGGAAACAAGAAAACGATACAAATCGTAAAATGATCGTAACGACAAGCTAAATACATTGATTCATCGTCGTAATTGAAGCGTTCGCCGTTTCATCAATTGCCGGACATGTACGGTAGCGCTTACAATGCTACATTTTGCCACGATGACCGTTCAGAACGTGCCGCACGAAATGATAGGATATTCGAATACATCTGATTCCGTTTAACAAATGGTCCATCTCGTAATCTGGCGGAAGGAGCAGCGGCGTTTAGCAATTATTAGAGACGCAGCTACCGGATCATTATTTCCCCAAGGTGCGATAATAGAACGGGCCGATCATTTTCTCGCACGAGAAGATTCCTTCGACGTCGCCCGAAGCGTCGATTCGAACGCGAACGATATTGATTCGCGTTGATTTGAAAAAAAAAGAAGGCATCTCTAATAAATCTGCCGAGGCGATATCATAGCGGCGATTAAATACATGTGTAAATATATATAGATGTGTTATGTATAGCTCCTCTCGCAAAGTGTTCCTCATCTCCTTCGACGTATGTAAGTATATATACATATGCACACCGCACACGCATACACATATGCATATTATATACATATTAAATTACTTTATTTTAATTCTTTCTTTACACAATTATCATTACAATTTATTTACTAGGTGATCCGAAAGGGTGCGACATGAGTTGATATAGAATAGTAGTGATAAGAAGACACGACAAAGGAAAAGAACAAACAAATCTGCTGGTCTCTGCAGTGGTGGTGGAAAATTGTCGGGCAAACGACGTGTATAGTTCGAAGAGTAAATTATTCTTTCTTTGAAAATCGTGTTTCCTCCCAAATTTCTATTCTTCCGTTCACATACACGCGCAAACACGCACTCTTTCTCTCTCTCTCTCTCTCTCTCTCTCATGCATTCTCCGTTTTCCCTCTCTTTACAACAATGTATAGCAATCTCGCGAATTGCCAGCGTTAAAAATTAATCTGCATATTTATATATATACGTAATTTAATTATACATAGAAGTATGTATGTATATATCTATATAATTATGTATATGTATATATACACACACATGTATCTATCTATTTATATATAGACTTTCAATATTTTACACGGGGTTCCACTCTCCCCATACCATTCCGCAAATGTCTCTCTGCGTGTTCACGTGTGCTTCTCTTTCCTTTCGGTCTAATTATCGAGTACCTCAGTAGGAATAAAAAAGAAAAAGAAGGAAGAGACAAAGAAAACTACGAATTGCTGGAACAATCTATTGCTTATCCTTTCGATGATGACGATTGATCATATACACATAATTCGTTCTCCTTCCTCGCTACGATTTTTATCTCTCTTCGTTTCTACCCGCGCTGAAACGTTTCAGACGGCACGCGGATCGTGCGAAAGACTGAATACGCTCAGTATGTATATTTGAATCGATCGATTTATTTACTTAGTAATAGAATAACCACGACAATTTAACCAACAATTTATATATCTCAAGCCGCGCATCGTTTCACCTTGGATGCGTTTTCTTCCCTTTAAATCCATCCTCTCACATTTTTCTCGCTTCGGAACGACGCGTCAAGCCGGCTGCGAGAGATGCGCGAGCACGGAAATAATTTACTTCTACGATGATTCTTTTGTTGTTTGTTTCTTTATCACAAATTTGCAAAACTCTACGATCAGGCATAATTGCCTTCCAGTGCATGGCCGATGTTCCTTCGAAGCGTTTCCGAGTATCAGGTGGGCGTTAAGGATAACAGCGTCGTCGAAGCACGGAAAGAAGAAACGTCGCAGTTCAGGGATAATTTTTGTTCCATCGACCTAATAAATAATCGACGCATCCGCGGGGAAATATTGCTCCAGAGGAATATTTTCACCGCCGGTAGGGAGGGGGATCCATGATTGACAAATAACTCGGCTCCGTTTCATTCTTCTTCTTTGAGAAGAAAATCAACAGCAATCGCAAGGGATGCTGCGGACAAGTTAGCTTCCAGCCCGGGCAAGGTTCGGAAAAATCAATTTTACATACAATCTCGCGTGTGAAAATAAAAGAAAATACGTCCAATGCGTTTTCCCTTCTTTCGGTCGCGTGCGTTCAGACTAGAGGGAAACAAAACTGAGATGAATTCGGCTAAACGTTCTCTCTGCCTCTCTCTCTCTCTCTCTCTCTCTCTCTCTCTTTCCCGGCGAATGAAGTACACGTTTCGCCAAAAAAAGAAAAAGGGAAACATTGTCTGCGTTAGTCGTTTAAAAACTTAATTTACAATTACGTCGATCAACGTTCATACAACTCTGCGAACGAATGTCTTCTCGGCATCGCTCTGTTCTTCGCACTCACGCGTTCTTTATCACTTTCATACCATTCTCCACACTCGTTCTACCACTCTCTCTCTCTTGTCTGTCACTTCCTTTCCGTTCGTTTCCCGTTCTTCCTTTTCCGTACTGTTCTTTATTTTTTTTTAACTTCATCGACACGCGCGCTCTTCTCCCATTTAAAAAGAAACAATGGAACTGAATGAAATCGTTCGTGCTTTCGTCGGCAGCAGCAGCGGCAGGCCTCCCCCTTCTGCGATTTTCTTGCGGTACGCGCGATATTGATATGTAGAAACGTGCAAAAATGTCGGCTTTCGAATGGTTAAACACACGCTCGCGGCATGCCTCTCGAAAGGCACAAAAGCCGCAGCAGAGGTCCTTCCTTTTCTTTGCTCCCGTTTCTTCGTACAAGGGGCAACGCGTCTCTCGATCCAAGGAAAGAAAACTCACGAAGGATCGCACAGCCCTCGGGGTACCGATCGCGCTTTCTCCACCAGGCATACAATTAGCGTAACGTATGCATACGGTGACGCGCGTCAATAAAGGATCGTCGGACTCGCGCGAGAAATCGTCCCTTTCTGAACGAGAACGTTCCCCAAGGGTTATTCCTCGGAGCTGGACGCAAGAAGGATATGAAGAAAGGCGGAAACGTCGAACGATCGAAGGACGCGAACGAAGGAACGAGTGCGTGTATCTGTGTGTATTTTTGTATACGTGTGTTGGACAATTAAAAAAGGAAATTGCTCTAGATTACACTTAGAGGTTCGTCGCGAGGAATGAAAAATTCGCTCGGTGCAACCGAGGGTCCGATACGGCCTGCGACTGAGCATACTACACAATGACCGTGCGACGATTAAATAATCGTTTTCTTAACGGAATTAGAAATGATCGCGGATCGATCAGCGTTCGCTTTCAGCTGGAACGGCAAATTCGGGATTCGTCCAGGCACGATGAACGAGTGCAAAGGTGTTCGGAGACGTGCACAGCGATCGCATGGTTTGTCGTGCCTCGACGATAGAAAACTCCGTCGGCCTTTCATCGAAAATCCATTTTGAAGATACTCCGTTTCACTTTCTTTCTTTCTTTCTTTTTTTTTTTTGCTATTCGCGCTGGTACAACCAGCATGTCTCGGCGTCGCGGAAATTCGTCTTACGTTAAATAGAGATTGTCCACGCAAATTACTAATGTAACGCGTGTGTGTCTCCGTGCCGTGGCTCGCATTGCGCGAGATTCCCCGTGTGAAAAATTAATCAGTCGTTGTTTTTGTTTTTTTTTTTTTTTGGAAAAAAACCATGGATCTGCGCTCGAATCTTTTGAACACAATAAAAAAATATTCCCTACGCGACACCACGCCAGTTCTCCTTCGTACGATACAATTCGAATCGATAATAATAATGATAATTATAGTTATAATAATAATAGTATTCAACATTTTCCCTACTTGTTCTCCGTTTTTCTATGGAATCACGTGAAACTCACCGGCGCCAAAAATCCATGAGTCAACCGCGTACGATTTCTCCGCTTTTCCCTCTTTCCCCGAAAATGATTCCGTGTATACATGTGTGTCGTGTTCGTAATGTGTGAATTTGTATGATAACGAGATAACGACAATCGTGAGCGACGTAAACGCGCGCTACTGCACACGGTGTACGCGACGATTACACATTGCTCTCTCCCTTTCGCTCACCAGGCAACCATCGCGTTCATCTTTTCTTTTTTTTTTTTTTGTATCTTTCTTTCATTTTACTTTATAGCGATTATCGTTTAAAGAGGTTACGAGCCATTTCCTATAATTAATATAATATATACACTGAATTGAATTTTTTTTCTTTTGGCAATAGGAGGTGGCATTCGAGCGCGTTCGCCGCACGCCACTGCGAGAATTCGGTTGTCGCCCGGGGAGGCGAGAACCCGTTACCAAGGGTGGACGACGGCGTCATTATCATTTAATAATTATACATATATGTGTACATATAATAGAATATTCGTCATGCTGTTCGTGTTTCAAGCGAACAAAGCTCAAAAGACCACGCGGGTATCGCCGTTTGCATCGAGTTCGAATGAAAAAAAAAAATAAAATAAAATAAAATAAAAAGAATACGAAATGTGCAACCTCGGGGAGGGACGAGTGTTGTGTCGTGTTGTATTATCTTTCCTTTTTCCGTTTTCTGGACATCCTCCTCAGAAGAACACCTTCTGCGCGCGCGTCTCTTTGCCCGGTTCTCCCGATCTCTACAACCGCGGTGTGTACTCGCACGTCTCATTCCCTTCGCACTTCCGTCCTTTCCCTCTGCCCCTGTTCGAGGCTAGCTCCTAACGCGTGAATTCTCGCATTTCTTTTCTCCCTGTTCGTCTGCTCGGTGAAACGTTGGAAAAAATAGAAAGCGGATTAAGCCATGTTCGACTGGCCGGGGTCCGTGTTGTTCTTCGACGTGGACAACGTGTTCGTGTTCACGTTACTATCGCTACAGTTACCGCTACTCCCGGCGACCGGTTCCGACTGGCCACCGGGATTCTCCGTGCTCTGCATGTACTTCGGCTTCAGGATCGAGTTCAGCGACGGCTGGATCCGCAGCTCGTACTCCGTGAAGTTGAACAACGGTGGCAGCTCCCGGCCGTTCGGCAATCGCGTGCCCTGCTCCCGAAGCTCGTCGAAGAAGGGATGGGCGCACGCCTCCAGCGGCGTCAATCGTCCGGACGGCGTGTACTCCAGCAAGCCTGCCACCAGCTCCATCGCTTCCGGTGGCGTGCGTGCCCTGAACACCTGCAACGAACATCGTTTTCTTTTCGCGTTTCAAACATCCCCTCAACTTTCCTCGCAGTTCTCTTTCACTGTTAATTCGTGTGTAGAAATGTAGTAGAAATTCGCACAGCAACACTAAACGAAGTCCTACGGATAGAAAGCGATTAAAGAAGAAAGGAGACGGCAGTAGCACGTTCCGTTTAGATGTTCCTTTCGAAGTTTCGAAGTGACCAATCAGTGTTTCAAGTTGAATAGTTATGGTAGTTATGAAAGATGCTTCGCGAAACTTGTTCCAGTGTAAAATCTATCTGTATACATACTTTTTTTTTTATAAAATACGCTTACATATTAATTCTAGGATCGATGAAAAAAAAAAGATGAAAGAATCTGTACAAGCTTAGATTTTACAAGAGCCGCCACGTCAGCAAGGAATTTTCGTAGCTAGCTCCCTTCGTCGCTTGTTCCTCGGAGTAAAACGAAAGAAATAAACATAAATGTTGAGGAATTACCGAATCAACCAGAATAACAACTGTATACAGCTATTCGAGTCACTGGAAAATACTTTCGACCACCAGAACATTAGAGTAAGTGATGCACCGAGACCTTTTTTTAGGGCGGACTATGTTATAGTTAGGCTGAGTTGATTATCCAGTAACGATAATGGCGAATGAAGGATGATCACGAGACAGAGGAACGGATACTGCACGAGATGATTTAGAGAAACGGTGCACGTCGAGCGATTCGTGATGAAGGCGAAGAGTCGAAACGAAGGCGCAGATACGTCTCGTTGCGCGATCGTTGTCCTCCGTTCGATTCGCATAATTCGACGATATTCGTGGCTCCCACATTTCTCTTTACCACATTTTCAGAAGCTGAAAATGATGGTTACACTTCGGTTAGTAGTAATCAAGAACCGGGGAGGGAGAGGAAAAAAAAAAGGAGGAATATTTTGCCAGCCAACAAATGATTAAAGAAACATTGCCTCGCAACGGGGGACCACTTACTCTAATCTTTTGGTGCTCCGTGGAACACTTTAGTCCACTCATTCGTTGAAGCATAAACTGTAACCACGAGTAACCATGTGTTTGATGAGTGTGGATTAGAACCGGATTGGCGGGACAAGACCGTCTGTTTAGTTAAAACGAACGAGATTCGATGAAACGATATATCTTACACGCAACGATTCCTTCTCCGTTTCATTTCTTGCCTCGTGCAACGAGTAAACTTGCCGGAGGATCGAGCGAGACGTGCGTCCACTGATATGAGATAATATTCACGAACAGGCCGATTGAAAAATTTACAAGCTACCAGGAATAAACAGAGATAGAAAGAAAATAGAAATTCTATTAATTTCAGCACGAATAGTAGTTAATTTTAATAAAAACTAGAAAAGAAATGGGAACTTTGTAACAACTTTGGAGCAATAAAATTTAGACAATTAGCCAACTTATATTGAAAATCAGTGCACAGCACGAGATTCCCTTGGTTAGTCACACGAAAACGTACGAGAGATCGTCTCTCTGGTATCTAATTAAAAGTGAATCAGTCATACGATGACCTACCTTCTGCCACGGGTGCGCCTTGATCTGTGGGAATTTGAACTCGGTGTAGTTGGGGTTCATCTCGCGTATCTGATCGCGAGTCGGCGTACCGAGGACCTTGATGATCTCCACTAATTGATCCACGCCACTGTCACCGGGGAATATCGGTTGGCCGAGCAACAATTCCGCCATCACACAACCAGCACTCCACACGTCTGTAAAGTAAAAACGGAAATACCATTGTACGCGCATCGCACAGAATTCTCGATCGAAGGGGTTCATCGGAAAGTGGCCGTACCGATTTTCGTGGTGTAATCGATAGCGCCGAAGATCAATTCGGGCGCGCGGTAGTAACGACTGCAGATGTAAGACACATTTGGCTCCCCTTTGACCAGGTGTTTCGCCGAACCGAAATCACAGAGCTTCAGGACACCGGATTCTGTGTCCAATAAAAGATTCTGTGGCTTGATGTCCCTGTGACAGATCCCCAGCGAGTGGATGTACGCCAGAGAACGGAACAGTTGATACATGTACAGCTGGAAGCGTAGAAAAACGATCGGAGAATGAAATTGTATTCGACTCGAAGGGAACGAGCCTCTTCGAAGTTGTATGAATCATTGCGCGTAATTAGGAATCGCATGCACTTCGTGACGGTGGCGAGTGATTCTAATATCGGAATTCACGCGCCTCTGTTTTAGAAAATTGATCATCAGACCTTTGGACTCACCTTGATAAAATTGATCGGTATGGTCTGCTTGCTTTTGTTGTAATGCCGAGCGACTTTGTACACGGTTTCGGGGATGTACTCCAGTACTAGGTTCAGATAAACCTCGTCCTTCTAAAAGAAATCCGCGAGAAGAACTGTTAGCACGATACATCCGCATGGCTAAACGTCTGTTGCATTGGATGCGTGTCGCATCGAAGGCACACGTAGTTTCAAAAAGCAAATAGCTTCGTCTAGCTCGGGTTATTGTGTCGCAGAAGTTCATTATCGTATACAGCGATTTACGCGTGGGGGCAGTACCTTTGAAGTCTCAGCACACAAAATTCCAGTAGATTATTTTCTATGACTAGCGAAGCTGCGCTTTAGCTGCTATAGCCTGGACCAAAAATACAATAGATAAAAATTGAAGGGAGGGTTCCGCCTTTCGCTTTGAAAAACATTGCAATTGCGAATCTCTGGTCCAGGCTAGAGGATCGGGGATGTGACGTTCTACGACGATCGCAACTGACTGGGACAAGAAAACGGGGATAATCGTTTTTTGCCGCTTGTCTGTCTATAAAAAATATATAAGCAGAACTGCCTAAAAATTCTCTCCGCGAGAAAAGCTGTTTTACTTTGGATACTCGCTTGTGTTCACTTACGTCCACGTGAAAAACCGGATTAGTCGCGTTTAAGATGTTCTACAAAATAACACAACAACGTCGCATGCATTAAACTAACGGGTACATACTCGGTGTTCTTGTTTGAAACATGTGCAACACTTGCATCGAGAGAGAGAGAGGGAGAGAGAATATATAATCTAATATTGTTTACTCGAATTGTTCGCGCGAATATGTACAATGGGAGATGATTTTCATTATTATTAACCAGACAGAACGCGGAAGAGTAGACCCGCTTTTGGGTAGAATCAAGTGTGAGGGACATTACTTTGATAAGTCTAATTACCTTATCGCCACTGGAGTAGAAGAAATATTTCAGCTTGACTATGTTGCAGTGCTCGAGACGTCGCATGATTTGTAATTCTCTGTTCTGGAACACAGTTCAATACACATCATAAGTCAATTTTATTATTTCGCGAATCAATTTTTCTTTTCCGTACCTTGAATCGTTTGTCTTGGAGGACCTTCTTGATGGCGACCAGTTCCTCCGGGTCACATAGTTTTGCTAGGTATACCACGCCGAAGCTGCCGTTCCCGATTACTTTAGTGTCTGTGTAGGAGATTTCTTGGGGGCGGTCTGGACCAGCACCAGGTGTAGCCACCACGGTCGTGACTTTGTTGCCATCTCTATCTGCATTATACATCACACCGCCCATAGAAACAAGCGAAAACCAGAATGGTAAAGTACAATGAAATTAATAAGATACAGGGGGTCGATAAAAAAAAAAACGTACGTACAAAACTACTAACAACATTCCTAATATTTCCTTTTTCTTTTTTTACTAAATACTGTATCAAAAATATCCGATCCCCAGATGTACCGTAGTAATACGCAAGATTTGTATACGATTGGAATATTAAATATGAAGCACTTATGTAGAAAAGGGGGAGGAGACAAAGTTGTTTGGAATATTTGAGGAGCTGTGAAATTTGTAATCTACAATAAATCATTCGTTTCGATTACCAATGGATCTCGTGCGCATTCTACTTTTATCTAAAAAGATGAATATCGTGTCGACAGAGTGACAAAGTGACGACAGCATAGACACGAAAGAATTTGCGACACGACCGATCGGGAAAGCTGTACACAGCCGAAACGGTCGCCGCGAAAATAGCGAGACGATCCGAAATAGCGCTACAATTTGTTCGCTTTTATCGCTGAGGGGTCGCCCCATCGAAAATTGCCCTCACCTTACTATTTGCTTCTCATCTCATAGACTGAACGAACTCGAAAGTCAAAGAGAATCCAAGTAAACGCGGCAATTTACCGCGAACGGGTTATGAAAGGAGCAGAGTGAAAAAAAAAAGAAAAGTTCTACCAAAGTAACATAACAATTCGAGCGGTTCAACTCCTTCGGTCGATTCTTCCAATTGCTCGAGAGAGGGATAACCTTGATAAGATGCGACGCAGGATAACGCGAGATCCGCGTTTACGGACCGGTTTTACTCTCATTGAACCGCGGCTGAAAATAACCTCGTGCTATATAAATTCAAGCCTCCGCCGCGCGGATCGTGGGGGAGAAATCCTCCCGCGAGACAAACAGGAAACGCGTTTTCAGTGGTTTCGCGATCGCGTTTACCCTAATTAGTCGGACGGATCGAAAAGGTCGCGCGGGCCGACGATAAGATGCCGCCGCGGACCGTCGGTGCTTTACTTCCTGACATTTCGCCAACATTTTTTCCCCTTCGCACCTCCCTCTGGCCCTTTTAATTCCGCTCGATCGTTCTTCCGTTCGGTGGGAACCCTTTTTGAAGGTTCGGTCGAGAGCGAACGTACGATTAAATCAGCTGCGCTGCTTTGTTCTCGTCTGGAATTCCCGGCTACGTTCACGATGGATATGGTTGAAAGATAAGGTTGGTCATTTTTCGAGATCAGAATTAGAGTAACTAAAATCGGACCGAATTCCCCGTTTAAGCCTAACCAGGTCTTAACTTTTTACAATTAAAAATTCCACGATTCGGCCCCACCTACTAAATGCGACACAGAGTAGGCGCTATTTCGAAGAAGCGCGAAACCCCCAATTAGACCGTGATGTTCTCGTCTCGCGGCAGACAAGCGAATAGAAGAATGCCAAGTCGAGCCGTGAATATTACTGACGCTTAAAAATAGCGGCACTACTCCTCGTCATGTCCATCCTTTGGCCGAGCGCGTCAATTGAACGTTCAAAAATCTCACGCTTAACACTAACGCTCGAATTCTAAAAAAAAAGTAATTGCCCGAAACGAGTACAGGAAATAGAAAAAAAAAGGACACGATCTTCTAAGGAAAATTTTCTCCAACCAGATCTGTCTCAGGGGCGTTGGAGAATGTTTCCCGTACTCGAATTAAGAGGTCCTTAGGGAGACGACACATGGGAGACACGAATGTGGGTCAAGCTGCGTGGATCTCTGGCAAGAGCGTCGCGCCCGTCGCTTTGGATCGCGATAGCCGGCTAAATCCAGCGTGCGACAAAAAGTGCAACAGCGAACCAAGGATCCGGATGCACGTTAGCTAGCCACCCTTTAACTCGCATGCATCAGAGGACACTCGGCCTTTTTTTCCTGGCCGCAAGGGAACGTGTGACATTTTGCGGACGCTGGGACACAGGCTCCGGGTTCACCGATGCATCGCTCAAAGCTATTGCAAGATCATCATGCGGTGGAATTAATCGCTTTTCTGTTTTACTCGAGACGGACTTGTCCGATCAACATGAGCAAAGTGTGCACCACGTTTTTCTCGTGTTAGAGAAACGTTTTTTGTTTCTTCGAGGGTGTGCACTTTGAGCAATTTACTAGAACAACTTTATTTCGCATTACTGGCAATTAATGTGTGTAATTGTTACAGCGTGGGTGATCATCTATGATTCGAGAATTATTTTAAGCAATCACTGTTCAAGCTTCAGAGAGGAGTATTTTCAGCCGTTTGCGCACACAACTTTCGAGATAGATTTCTGAGACTGTTCAGTTAAAAAGTTCCAAGCCGATATATAATAATGGAGTTCGATTAAAAGAAAGAAAAAGAGGACAAGCTTTAATTTCGAGAAAGTTGGCAGTCTTGACTTTCACGTGTCAAGGCGAGAAGGGATTGTTACACACCGAGTAAATTTAAATCTCTTGACCATTTTCGCTTCGTCTCTTCTTTTTTTCTTTCCCACTCTTCTCTCGTCGGTGTACGTACGTCAGACTGACGTAGCAACGCCTCTTGACGTATGAAAAAAAAAATCGTTTCTGCGGGTCGATGCGCATAACGAAAATAAATATGAATAACAAGGGATAAATGTCAGTGGGTCGGTCGGCGTGTATTACTTCTCGTCGAGTAAGCTCCTCTTCCTCGCATTTTGTAACCTTTCCTGGTTAAATGGCACATTTCTTTTTTTTTCATACGAAAGTGCAGCAAACACCGTTACGTAATTCGAGATCGAAACATTTTTATTGTTACCAAGAGAATTGAAATCAACGCTCTGAGAGCTTCGAACGCTTGTACCGCGGGTAAAGGCACGAATTTTAAATGGCACCCGCCAGCCTTTCCCTCCGTATGTATTTTTAATCGATTCAAATAGGCCGACGAGATAAGACGGAATCGTCAAGAGCGGATCTCGCGAGACGAGTCGAGTGAAAACTGACAAAAATCACTTCGGGACTAGTGACACGTTCGACAGAGATAAGAATAAACCCAACGGCGCTGAATAATTTAACGATGATGCCAGGAGTCGTTACGATTTAAAATATTCCGCGTACACCGTGCACCGTTCGGATTTTAAAAACTAGTCGGGCCAAACGGAGGCTGTGGAATAAATTACTATCTACGCCATCGAGTCCACTGCGTTCACAGGAAACTGATAGAAAAAAGTCGCGGTGAAATTGAATGAAACAATTTTCCAGCGAAAGGAATTGATCGAACGCGAGATTGTAAAATATAGACAGAAGGTGGGCGAGTGAAGCAATATAAGAAGTTCCTTAGTATTTAAACAAAAAAAAAAAAAATACCTAACGCGGATCAATCGGACCTCCACCTTTTTCACTTACGTTTTTTATTTCTCAATCTCCTGAGGAACTTGCAGAATTTTTTATACGCGGTGTTCGCTTCTTTGCTGCTCAGTTCCATGGCACTCTTCGCTCTTTCATGCTTCTGCCCGGAGGGGCAGAACTTCGGGTATCGCCAATGCTGACAAGGCTCTGACCAGTCGAGAGTGGCGGCTGGTGCCATGACAATCGTCTCTTTACCAAAAGTAACGTCTCTGCAGAGATCGCGCAGTCCGCTTTATGGATCACTGGCAACACAGTTCCTCGGTGCGGCGGAGACTTAACGTGTCCACAGTTAGTTTACAAATATTCACAGACAGTTAAGACCGCTATTTGAAGGAACAGCAACTGTGCTGGATAATATTATTAACACCGTGTCGCGGAGCACGGTGCAGATCACAACTGTATTCAATTGAAGACGCCAAACGGTTCCGTTGCTGGTCCTTAACATGCTACAGAAGAGAACTGTCGGCCAGGTGATGCGAGTGATTCACATGAACGGCGTTCATCGCACGGGAAACGACGACGAAACGCACAGGACACTACAACACCGGTTACACAAGAGTTCCGGGCGTGCTGGGAATCGTTAATAACTCTGCCGCGGATGAGGCTGACCCGAGGTGGAGGCAATGGGACTAGATATCGTTGGGATTCTACAGAGATCTTACGGGGAATCCTTTGAAGAGGCTAACGCAAAGCGGCGACGGTCCCAGAAATAATCTCAGCTCAGGAAATATCTCCTCGACAATTAGGAATGAAATGGAGGACTGTCCTCTCGCCGATTATTACACGAGCCCAGCGTGATTTCACTCATTCCAGTGCTGCGAGATAACTCTGGCTAAATAGGCTGCCGTGTTTCACCAATTCCAAGGATCTATACTTCTCATAAACACTTCGCGCAGTTCAAGAGCTCCAACTTACACATCAGGTAACCGCAGTATTTACACTACTTGTCCTTGTAATTTCTACGAATCACAATCGATACCGTGCAGTAGCGAAACTCGCAAGATCTGTCGAACGATTCCGTAGAGTTTCAAGTTCATCAGGTACGTAGGCGAACTGGATCACGGAGCCACCCTCAAAGAGGAGAAACTTCTGCAAGGTGTTTTCACGTGGTGTCCCTAAGGGATCGCGGAGCTCCGCGGGGCGAGGATCGCGTGTGTCCAGATCGATGGACACCGGTTCCCGTTTACGCGACGGAATCACGCGAATATTCGAGCTGCTGGCGGTTATCTCGTCGTGTGTCGCCACAGCTCTCGCCAGAAACGTTCTCGTTCCACGGAGTCTCGGCACGCGACTAAACTGAACGCGCCGCCAATCTCCATTACCACGGGAGGAATCGGCTTCTTAGAGGGGGACGACCAGAGTACACCGGAGAGGGGAAAGAGTTATATCGCGGATGTCCAACCGTGAAGGTGGAAGACGATTCTTTTTTAAAGAATTCCCGATATGCCCGGCAAATTTTTGTTCAGCGGAAAAAATTGAGCCACAAGTCCAGATTCTGTTGAGAGCATTTCGCTGCCACGTTAATTTCTTGTTGAGGAACTGGCCTGGTGGTTTTCAGAATGGAGTACTTGGCGTTCTCGATTCCGTAACTGAAGATTCCATCTTTCTTTTGTTTTGTTAAATATTTCTGCCCCGTCATTTTTAATAGACAGTCAACGATTTGTAATTTAAGTATCACCGTCATTGGATAAGATAATTGACGCGTTCAATTACGCAAATTAGATAATCCGCTCGTCCGAACAATCGAGCCGAGAGAAACTCGCGCCGCGGAAACATTTTCCCTGATCATTACCAAAATGACCTGATTAATCATCGATCATGCAAATTACGCGCACACGATGACCTATATACATCTACGATCTCCGACAGACCTTAGGGAAACCTTATAGCGGGCACCAGAAGAATTAACTCAATTAAAGGATCAACGTTCGCTCGTTAATGATTGCATCGAGCACAGGTAGCTTGAAGGCAAAAGAGATTTCTCAAGACGCAAGGTGGCCAAGAGATACATATTTGATTCGCGCGCAGGGAATAAACTCGTAGATGCGAGTACGCGGTGATACAAGCGGATTATTCATGATAAAATCTATTTATAGTGGATGGTGTCGTCAATGACGAGCATTACGTCGGATTAAAGTAGAACGTGCCAGCGGCGCAATGTAGAATTTCATGACTATCATCAAGCGTCGTAACTGAATGTTACCGCTGTCCGACGAAATTTCATTCAATATTTCTTCTTCCTACGAATTCGTGGGACAATATATTAATTGTCGCTCGTTTCTAATTGTTACACGCCTAGGATTAATAATACGCGCGCGCGGCACACCTAATCAGCGAGGGGTCAAAGTGCTATCGTTATTTTGGAGCGCGGCGATCAACTTTACCCGCTGTTCCACCTCGAAGACAACGCTTCTTCAATTTCTTGATCCGCCTATTAATAGAGGCTGCGTGCTCCATTTAAATCACTTCGCATCGTAATCGCCGCGAACAAGTCCGGGTTCTCCGCGCTGAGATCGCCCCAAAACGATTCGCGACACCCTGGTGCCCGTCATTTGCTCTCGCAATCAATCGACATTCATTTCACCGATATCGAGATTCGATAAGAAGCGCTTAAGCAGGGCTTTTTTGTGGATCGTCTTAATACGCCTGATACCACTTTCACGATGTGCGATCGAATGCTCATTCGGCACAGTTTCATCAAGGAACGTTCCAAAAATCGGTGCAAATCGTTCCACGAGTACATCGACGTGTTGCTGGCTGTTTGAACACTGGTTAGAACAGTGGCTATATTTAGTCGTAATAACCAGATAACAAGCTGACAACGGTGAAGGAATTCCACGTGAGTCTTGTGCATCGTGTCGCAAACACCGGTGTCGTCCTCGAGGAAGAAAACAATTTTCCTCGAGCACGTATGAAAATCGTGATCAATATTTTCCGTCAATGATATTCGTACTTATACATTGCGATAAAAAAAATGCGTCGGAAAAGGTTCGTCAGCTGAGAATAAATCGTGCTACTGATGGAGCAAAGGCTAATGGAGCCTCCGACTGACTGGGTTTTCGATATCGAAAGTGTACAATGTAATTGCGTGTCTGAGAAATATTTGAGACACACTTTCGCGACCGATAAGGTGTGCAACTGATGAGGTCGCTATAAGAGCGCTCCTTGAATACCGATGAAACCGTTTCGCGAAAGTTTTTATCATTGAGGGTGCATTTACTTATTATCGTTCGCCCGGACAAATATTCACAGAGCGATAGCAGCTTAATTTTTGCACCTCGATTTAAAAAAAGATATCCACGGTATTACAGAGCAAATCGATCGCAAATGATCCATCACCGAATCACACGGGGATCGATACAACTTAATCACCCCGGGCAATGCAAGATTTCGGAGTGGAGAGAACTACGAGCATCTGCTCCTGAAAAGATTAATCGGAAATCCGTCGTCACGAGGTTCGACAGAAAATTTCAATAGGCTGCAAGATACTCCAAAAGTCGTCGTTCGATTGGTTTATCGAGCATTTTTTTCCCCCGCTTTATCGATACACGGCTATCGATCACGGTACACATTGCGGAATAGCCGTTCCACGAAACACGTTATCGCGCCGTACACGGTGAATCTGGGCAGAATAATGAATAATGAATCTGCATACATCGCTAATCGAATTACGGTCGCTCGAAGGATTTCAGCATAAAGGTGCAACGGTGGCATGTCTCGATGCGAGATCTTTTCTCCACCGAGAAATCAGAAAAGATCCGGTCCAGAGAACTAAAGATGTCTGGAACTTATCTGCAGGCGAATTTTATCGAAGCACTATGCGTGGAAGAGAGAACACGCGCAAAACTTACAATGTCCAGCGTACACGAAAAGTCTTTCGCGAAATCGTTTCGGAGTGGAAATTCATTCCACGAATCGCCAGATCAATTTTATGCGATCATGTATAATACAAGAAGAATGTTCTCGGAAAACTCTGATTCTAATGAAAATGAAACATCAGGCGATCGTCTATCGAAATTTTACAACTTTTAATGGGCTTGAAGAAGGAAGCCAAATTCTATAAACCTAAAGTAAGTGTACTGTATTTTCTCTCTAACTTCAACGTGTTTTCAGCTCATAATCTTGAAGATTCAATAGGTAGCTAGTTCCAGGGGACGAGAAATGCGAGAAGCACGCGCAACACCGCGCACGCAGACCTCGAGGGTGTCTTCTCTATTGAGTTATGAAGCAGGCTGCGCAGCTGATCGGCCGTATAAATAGATCGAGCGTGCATCGAACAAGTTATTCTCGTTCAGAACTGATACACTTCGACCAGGCGAGGACGCAGAGAATCATCTGACGCAAGAGCGTTTAATGATCGAACGCTTATCCGTGGCGTTTCTTCTTGATCCGCCAATGCAATTCCCTCATCGTGATACTTTTAAATTCTTCGCAAGCTTGCTGACCGCACACCTTTTTATCGTTTTGCACAGGCTTTGGAAAATTGTTGAACACTCGCTCTTCGATCTTTCTTTCATAATGGTGAAAGCTTAATGAATCTCTGTTTCTCATGCAGCAAATTTGAAACTGTATGATCGTTATCAATATTATGAATTCAAGTCCACTGCGGGCCGCAATCGAAGATGTTAGTTGTGATTAATAAAAACGTTTTATCTATCTAGCGCCCGAATTTCCTTATCATTTTTATCACAGCATAGTAAACAACGGCTTTAAGACGCGTAATAACAGACGTGCGATCATTCATGTGATGTTTGCTACCGAGAAATTGTCCAACAAAATATTTTTCTCAGAAGGAAACCGCCTGAAAGTGCCGACAAAAATATACGAAAGAAGACGTTCGGAAAAAGATTCGCAGGAAATTACAAAGATTACAGATCATTAAAAAGATCTGTTCAATCGGGATACAGAATAGAATCTGGTTCCAAGGAACAAGTACGGAATAACGAAAAGACCTAGACACGCTGCTCTCTCAAACGCGGAACGAAATTTTAGGGCAGAGTTCGTTCACACTAAACTAGATTCGGGATTAGTGTCGTCATTGGGCAGGTTGGTGCGGCTCTGGCCAGCTTCCAGGTCTCTTCAGGGGAACCAGAAAGAATTGTACAAATCGCCCCAAAAGGGCATGCAGTCGATGATCGGCCAACTTTGAGATAAAACAACGACAGATATATACACTTCGTTTTTCTTGCCCTCCTTTCCTCTGCTTGAGCAAATTAACGTCTGTTTAATTTGCAATCGAAATGGTTTCGTCTTCATACTTCGTTCTAAGGCAAACTCGTCCTCTGTTATTATATTATTCTACCATTAATCTTGATGTACATTTTTTCCCCTCTCGATGCAAATGCATATTGGCGGCTATCCTCGAAGACGCTGTCGGACCAGGAAAGTGGCTAGCTGGTCGCAATTAGCGACAAAAAAGAGTTTGAAAGGGTTGGCGGACTCAAGTAGCTACGCTATGGCTCCTTGGGTCGGTGGGTTCTATTTTCGGATAGTAATTAGCAGGTTTGCCTCGAACAGAAAGAAGCGGCTTTCGACTGCTTCTCGAGGCAGGTTGCTATCTTTTTGGTAAAAAAAAAAAAAACTCGCGGGCACGTTGGTTAACAGATAACCGAATGGCCTGGTCCAATACAATCTCCAATTATTTTAAGAATCCTGAACCGTAGACATAGATCCAATATAGAAATGAATGAAGTTGATCCATTCGATGGAAAGGATCGACAAATTCATAGCGTGGAAAAGGTGCCAAGGCCCGTTTCGAAAGGAACGATCGAGTCACAGGGCGAATTAAGACTTTTCACTCCTGCACCGCGTGCAATGAGCAGGGAAAAAATTCCGCTCGATTTGATCTATTGCACGCGAGATCCACGGGATGCCTCGAGGATACGCGCGGACATACATGTTTAATAATAGGCTGTTACAGCCAAGAGCAAAGGAAATTACAGCGTTTCCATATAATCAATAATCCAGTCTTTTTCAGGGTCAGCTGTAAGCGATTTTGTACTTGCTCATCTTCCTATCTGGACGCTTCTCTGTGGAATTTACGTGACGCGAAGTGTGGCTGTACGGGCCCCAGTGACAATTAAACGTCCCTATCGTTGAAAGTAACGAGAGATTGACCCTTTTTTCACGGTCACAGGTCGGTCCAGAGTTTCGAATGAAATGTTCATCAACGATTCCCGGCGGAACACCCGACAGAAGCGCGAAGACGTCACGCAAATCGTTTTCCCGGATCGGGAACAGCGTCCAACCGTGACGTCAAGAGGCTTACCATAGAATCACCGAGGTGCAATATGGGAAACCAAAGCGCAATTCGTATTCGATCTCGTTTCACGCGATTCCTGTCGCCTCGCTGAGGAGTCCGACATTTAAATTCCACGTCGTTTTCGTATACCCAGCGAGACCGGAAGTCCAGCGTCAACGGAAACCCGCCTGACGCAAGGTGCAACGCTTAGCTGTTGCCCGACGGCTTGGCCTACGTGACTTTCTTCGTGATCTTTCACTTTGATGCCCATGAACGTGATCGTTGGGTGATTCTATGGGTTACAATAGAACGTCGATGGTTATTGTAACTGGGGGACAAGCGAAATCCCCTCATCCTCGGCGTTTCCTTTTATCCCGTTTAGCCTGCAGATAAATCCTCCTTGGGAATTAATTAAGAAGCTATCAGCCAGCCTATTTGCTCGTTGCGAAACAAAGAAACGGAAGATTTTCTCGCGATTAAAGATTCCAAGAAGCGAAGAAAAAAACGTGAAGCAACGGCCGGAGGGTTCGCGATTAAACGCGCGGATGATCGTGGCAAGGCCAAGTGGAATTCTTGCCAATTCGCGTGACAACGACGACCCACGGACAACTGTCTGGGGCCTGGTCGTGGATGGAAAATCTTGGTTCGCAAGTTACTCCGACACAGAATTCTCTGAGCTAGCGCGATCAATTCTTGGCTGCGCTTTGTACATTATCCAGCCGGACTCCTGTCACTTGGCACACCGTTCGCAAAGAAGGCGCATATAAATTGGGGGCTGACAACGGAAAGATATTCGTTCACCTTTGCACGTCGGAAGAACGTTCGCGCGCGACAATCGCGGATTTTTCAGCGTTCGATGAATCAGATTTTATTCCACGACGAGTAAAACTGCGACACTTGTTCGAGGTTCGCACGGATACAAAATTCTCGCGAAACGCGATGACAGCGATTTTTGTTTCGCGAATTCTGGAAAACCGAGCTGGCAGTTTTCCCGTCTCGGAAGACAAGGCGAGATCGAGTTCCCAAGAACAAGACAGCCCGCGATCTACCTCCCTTTTGATCTTTCCTCGGAAAACAGCGACAAGCCTTTCCCGTGGCGAATGAGACAGCGTCGTTCCACTGAATGTCTTCGATATTCTGCCAAAAATATTGAAACGCGTGACCGCGTTGCGCGACACAATTTTTTCACGATAAAGAATACGCGTGCTGCCATGGAGCGCCGATGACAAAGTTCAAATTTAGCTGCACGTGCTGCTGGATAATGATCGGTTCCAGAGTAAAAAGTCGGCGGCAACGACCCGCGAGACCTCTCCGCGCTTGCCCCGCGTTCGTGCTATAATTAAACGAGGCGCGTTCCGATAGAATGCGGCTCGGAAACGAAGTTGCGTCCGAAGATAGCGAAAAACGAAGTGATGATAACGATGCTCAAGCTTGAAAACGTAGGAGATCGGGAGGGTTGCGGAGATCCGGAAGAAAGCGCAGCGGGACCACGAAGAACGGTGTCGCCGTTCCGAGGAACGCAATCCACGGCCAACGGTAAATAAATAATGAATAACTTAAAACCAGTTAAATCGACTTAGGTAAACGGACCATTTGGCTTGATCCTGGCTCGTGAAAATGCCAATGTTGAGTCACTCCGAACGGCGAGGGCGTGCATAATGCGCTGGCTGGCATTGCCTCGAGAGGACGGTATAAACCACGCCACGGTGTGAAACACGCGTGTCCCTGTGACGAGGAGTTTCTCTTGGACGGCGATCAAACGCGTCCAATTTCAGCGACGTCATCGTTGACGGTTTCGTTTGAAGCCAATTAATAATTTCCTGTAACAATGACGTCACCGCGGTCGAGCCTTCTGCCAATTCTGTCGAGGAGCTAATACTTTCCCCGCGAACGCATGGCCGACGGTCAACAGGGGTGATTAAACGGAAAATCATCGATTTTACAGTCGCTAATTCTTAACTACCACTAGCGCTGGTTCCACTTGGAGACTAAGAAAACCAAGGACAGACATTTGGATGCAGATGCTGCGTCGCGATGTCAGGCTTCCTCGTGGCGGGAACTAATGACCGTCTCAATTTTCTGTTATTCGCCAGAGGCAGAATATAGTCGAAAACAGCGATAACGCCAGAACTATTAATCGTCACGAACCGGTTGTATTGCCCGCGGCGATACTGGCAAAAATAACCCCGAGTTCCTCTCGGAATCGCGTAACATTACATGACGCTAACGATCGACAACGCTATCTACGTCAGCTGGATCTAATCTGTTATTTACATTGTTTTGCGACACCCGTTTCGAACATTGGAACAACAATTCGCAACGATTTCATTAGATCCAAAGCAATGTTAAATATATCGCTCGTTCGTCAGGCGTTCCAACTTTGTTGTCCGATTGAGTCCTCCGCTTCCGGCTACCGTCCTCACGCGCGACACTGCCGGAAGACTGGACAGAAGCAAGGAAAAAACTACTACCGTATCAGCTGTTGCCCGCCCGTCTAACAGCGAAGCACGTTAATCGTGATAACGAGCAAAGTGTTAGCGAGCACGTCCTAATCGAACCGCTGTTAAGCACGATAGCGAGGCAATAGAGTAATTGACGCGCGAAACGGACGTACATTCATGAATATGGATGGCATTAATATACACACAGATTCATCGATGATCGCGAGGTGCGATAACTGGATTCGCATAGGCTTTTTTCACGCCCGCGAACTTTAATCATTCCACGTTATCGTTGGAACACCTGTGACCTCACGTTGGACAGTTGTTGCTCGACACACCTTTATCGGCGTGCTTCGTAATTCGAAGATTATTGGAAAATTTTAATAAATCCCCGTTATCGTTGGAACTCGACACACTAGACGCGTCAACGTTTGCTTGTCTTCCAATTACACCGAAGAAATTGAATGAATTCGGGATACCGATGATTGCTGCTGTTCGAAGGAATTAATGACCCTCCAGAATGTTTTAATCAATTCCAGTTCGTTCAATACGATGACATGATTTTGCAGTGACCATTTTTGCTGGTGTTGGCCGATGATAATTTATTTAAATTCGATTCCTCCGGCTTTTGCGAACTTTTGGTTCGAGTTAAGATTTCTTTCGGGTCGGTCAACCTGATCGGTGGAATAATCAATTGATCGTTTCTGAATCAAATAAATTAAGTTCGATCACCAACGAGACGGAGGCAACGAGATCAACGACCGTGCAAGATTCTTCGGCACAATGAATTCGAGCTTCGTGACTAATTTCGGAGAATTGTTCAACAATGGTTCTTACGGTACGGTATTGAGAATCTTATTTATGTGCAGGATGATCGAGTGACACGATACCGAAGAATCGCAATCGGAATCGGTATCCAACACCCGAAGCATTGGAACGTGTTCGAAATTTTTACGTCTCGCAGCTACGATAAGCTTATCTCGACGCACGCTTGGTTGATCTATTTTTTTTTTCAGTCTTTTGTACAAGTGTACGTTAAGAGATATATTGTCAAGTACATTCCATCGTATTGCATTTAACAAAAGAAAAATGTCTCACCGACACCGTGATTTTACTTTGCATTACATTGCGCCACAATTATTGTAAGATAATTGTCATACAGGTGAGCCAAGTTTAATTTATCCTCTAAGCCCAGGAATTCCATGAATAATTAAAAAAAAAAACAATCGTAACAATTCCCCGCGGGAAAATCAATCGAGCCCTGACACCGACCGCACGTGACAAAATCCCACGTACTCCATCGGAATCCCGGTGGAAAGTCGATCGGAATCCAATTGCAGTGACCAACCAGAGCATAGCATCGACCCAGTGACAGTACCGCGGTGAACACCCTATTGTACTAACCAGCTTGTAAAAGAAGCATTCATCCCCTACCTCGACGCGCGACGCTGTTTCTCACCCTTAAGGGGTGAGCTTTAACCTCGGGCTACCTTTGTGTCAGGACACCGGGACATGTAAGGATTCCATGGATCGGTAGAAGCTCGTGGGACACCTAACGTCGGTCAACGTAGAATAGTTCAAGGTGGAAACAATGCGATTCCGCACGCGAGGCGGACACGTGGACGCGCGTAATTCACATGGCACGGTGGTGTCTGAACCTTCCTAAATCAGCCTACGCATTTATGCGAATCCGGCTAGACCTTCGGACCTACGATCATGAATTGCAAATCGGACCATCGAAAGCTCGTGCTCCAGTCAGTGGATCGGCGTGGCTCCATTTATCTTCTGGTCTATCGTTGTGCGAGAACAATTGGTGCTATCGGGACTTGAGAAGCCTAAGGCTCATCTAGGGGATATATCACCCCGTTGGAATTATTTCGATTCCGGTTAAGAGGGGCAGGGGGGCTATTTATATAATAGAAACAGAATATCATTTCGTTACAACGTCATTGTTAAATTATCTCTGCCCTGAACTCTACTCCACCTCCGAAGGATTAATTTCGCCAGTTCTCGGGGTGAGTATTCCTGGAAATCGTTCGACGGATCGATAACAGGTGGTCCCGCGAGCAAGGCCGAGCATTAGCGAATTACAGTCGAGCACGTTATTGACTGGGATCAATAGGGACGAGGTCGCGGCAACGAGATTAATTCGAAATCACTCGAGAGTAATAGCTCGGTGCAGATAATGGTATTGCCGGTCTGGGTGACGGGGGGGTTTTCGTGCCGCTGTACGTGCCACTCGACACACGGCGGCGGCATGAATGAGGAAAGGTGAACGCGCGTTCGCCGAGAGGCAGCCTCGCGAACAGCTGATTCCTCGTCGACGATGACAAATCAATGAAACGTGGACCAGATGTTCGCGAAGAGTGACTGCGCTGCGGATTCTCCAGGCGAGACTGTTCGCCAAAGTGGCACGCGACGGTGTAAGTCCACTTGAGGATGTATCGCGAGTTTTCCTTTTTTCAGAGATTTCACATGCTCTCGCGAGAGTCTAATCTATTTTCTCCTAACAGTTTGAAATCCAAAAACGTGACGACACGTGCTCGGCATCTGGATACGTAGCCGCGATAACTTGCTTAAAATAGAGGCGAAGCTGTTCGGGGGATTGGAATAACATCGACGCGCTGGTACGAGTAATTAAAATAATCGTTGCAGATGAGGGACTAATTGTTTGACGGGTTAATGGATTGTTTTTTAGTATTTGGATTATTACGAGGTTGGTAGGACGAGGTATCCTAGTTTATTTTTACGGGCATAGACTATAAAACATCTAGATCTGCTTATAGTTCCCTGTGTTCTCCACTAAAGGATGTGGAAATATAACTAGATTCTAGAAGATGTCTTAACGATTAAAATAATCCAAGTACTAAAAAAAAATGGGAAAGATGATCGAACGATTCCCCTTTCCTAACTTATAAGTATTCGGATTTAAGGTTCCTTACTTCGTGAAGTATACGTATAGCATCTACAGTAGCAATCGGAGCATTACCTTTAAATGTTACACCGCCCTGAAAGGGATGACCTGAAAATGAAACAATAAACCAAACTGCGGCATTTGAACACAAAAAGTAGTTTAGTCATAAAAATGCTAAGCGATTACGGTAAATTATCCCACATTGGCGGTAATGGCTTTCGCAAGTAGTTAACCAAGGGTGCGCTTATTCCAGCTAGAAGGACCTTTTCCAAACAATTTCGATTCCGCCCGAATGGCCAATGTGGGAGAATATACCGTATGTCGTCTCTCGTCTGTACAACAAAGGCGTGCTCCGCTAATTTCGGATCAATCAATTCAGCGTGCCTGTTTAGAACGAACGTTTGAATTGGCGCTAAAACATAGTCCGGGGAAAGCGCCACGTTATCGATCGCCCTCCAAGATGCCGTGAGGATTCGCGGTACTAGAAAGGGTGCGACACGGAATTCCCCTATGTCATTCGCGGTGCACGTGTTCTGCTTTACTAACCGAGAACCACTGTTGTTTCGAAGCAGGGGCGCCACTTAACGCAGGAAAGTGGCGCCGCCGGTCATTTAACGAGGCATCGTCGTGGGCGCAAAATGGCGTCACTAATGGAGCAATCAGCCGCTCCTTCTTAGGAGGCATGATTCGCCTTTTTAAGCCAATGACTAGCACATGACAGTTAAATCCATTTTATGATCGAAAACTGATGAATTTTTCCAGCAAAACTGAACAAATTCTCGACAGAACAGAGGAAGGTGTATTTTTGGAGCACATGGTTCCTGAACGGTAGTTCCCTGAACTTTTGAGAGAGTCGCAGTCAAGGCAAATAGAAGACCAAGTACACCAAACAATAGTTTCCCGGTGGCGGCCGTGGTAACTTCCGTAACTTTGGCAAATCAAATTCTATGGTCTATCGAGAGCACTGTAATTACACGAGGCACTCTGCTGTTCTAAGGGAACTGATCGGGGAAGTTTAATTACTGCTATTTAGAACCTAATGCGACTGAGATCCTGTCCTTGATTTCTCCAAAAAACCTACCTCTGATTCATTCATAGTGATATTAAAAAAAAAAAAGAAACAACGACACTAAATGAAAATTCAGCTGTGCAGCTTCTACGCTATTGGAACATCCTTTACATGGAGCTCATTGATCTTCTCCACCGCAAAGTCAGCGAAACAAATATCTAGGCTGACTTTCCAATCTAGGTTTATAGATACATTTATCAACGGGATTACCTGGCGCTGCCACGTGATACAAGTCTAGGGATATTTAATCTTGCAAGATCCACAGAAGAGATCAATGATATGAAGAAACTTGCGAGAACAGAGATTAATGGAAAGTCCTCTGGTGGCGAGCAACGGGAGCTGCTGCCACACCCAATTTGCTCCAGATCTAGATCTATGATACTTCCTGTTTCAAATCCTACCCTTATCTTAAGTGTTACACGAACATCCCCCTTCAGTGTAACGCGTTTTCTCCCCAACAATATTTTAAGCAATCAACAATTATTGTTCATGTTTTCACCCCATGCAGCTTAGAATATCGTGCGAAGAACTGTGTCCATCGACATCACCCTGGACCATTTCAACCCTCATTACAATAAGATATACAGGACATCCTGCTAGATAGAACCATTTGGATAATGGTCTAGCCACAGAGGCATAAAAAGAGAATTTCTACCTAAATCTATATATCCAATGCTTCTTCAGAAGTAGATAAAACCCGACTGTGCACAGTAGCGGCAGCAGTTAATATCACCAGGCGATACTAACGAAAAGCAAACACTCGAATGTGTGCTGGGCAAACAACGGATTTTCATTCGTAAATATCGAAGCACCGTCACTCCTTCCGAACGGGAGTTCCACATAAAGGGAAAGAAAGCGGGGACCAGGCGATTGTTACGTGTTACGGTGCAACGATTCCGAAAGGGATGAAACATACGAGCGGGAGTTTGGACCGCTGAGCGAACAGCTGCAGCACTCTCCATCGCCTTTGAACCCTGTTAATTTCCTCTATGGAAGCTATTTGGTGACTACAAGGAAACCCAGACTAGGAATAAGGACAGTGGTTTCTCCAAAACGGAGAATGCTTTTCACTGGTCGCAGGTATTCTCCGCCCACGGAAAACTCGGCAAAGTGTGTTAGGGGTGGAAAGTGGAGGGAAGCAGAGAAGAGGAGTCAACGAGCTCGTCCCTCGATTCTTGTAACGCAACTCGCCTCTATTGACCCTGAAGGTGGAAAAACACGTTGGTTGGCCTGCTACCAGAATTTCGCGTTATTAATACGTCCAAAATCTTGCGTTCGATCCGCGTTCATTGTCCTTCGGATAGCGCGAGAGATTGAATAGAAGTTCCGGATTGTAGGGAATACCGAAGTCAACAGCTGATGTCTTTTTTTTTATCATCATATTTTTATTGAAGCATAAAGAACGTTGGGCGTATGGGTAGCTTGCCCAATTCACCCTCTGACGACACCTATGCAGCTCTTTTCTAGGATTCTACTTAGAAGCACTAAAATACCGTGTGCATCGATCTGTAATTTTTAATCCGGCATTCGTGCAACTTTCCAGGCTTTCATCGTGACGCCATTCACGATTTATCTTTTTATTAATTCCTTTACCGAACGCATCCGCAGAACACAGATAAGCTCAACACTTTTCTTTTTTTGCGACCTACAGCTGCCAATCTGATTATGGATTAACCCCTAGATTGCATTCGAAAGAAACCAAAAATTCCAAAGAAACCTGCGGCGACGAGTATTAAAAGATATCAATGCCAGGCAACTGATTTACCCCTGGAGCTATCTAAAAATAGGCCTAACTATTTCCAAAACTAGCCACCTTCGGGACCAACTACCGTTCTGCATCCCTCTCGGTGTAGCAAACAAGCTGTGCTCTATTTTCGAAATTCCACACGCGTGACATCAAATCCAATCTTCCTGACAAACAAGCCCGCCATTTAGGCTCGGGCAACGTGGCCGTCTCGTCACACGGGAGAAGAACAGCCACGAGGAGGGCTGGTATAAAGCGACATGCACCGTTCTCCTTAACGCTTAACGAAGTAAAGTGATTACAGTTTGCCGCTGCTCTCGAATCGAATGCACACCCACGCGCGTTGGCATTCGTTCAAAATGCATTTGCACCGGGGAAACTTCGAAGGTAACACGTGGACCGTTTTCAAATTAATTGGAGCAGCGATCTTTCCAGGTTGAAAAAGTACTACGTTACGATGATACGGAATGATAAGAGCGCGTTCATGTTGCATGCAATTGCCACGATGAATATTCAATTAATTTATGCGTGAGGTATACGCGCGGGCCAGCAACTCGTAAATGTCGCCCAATGGGGAAATTTTTAATCGTGGTGCAATGTGGAACGCTTGAAAACACGAGATTCGTAGGTGATGAGCTGGCGTAGCTCTTTGAAGGAAAAGGCGCGAGTTCTCGAACGCTTTAGTATGCTAATGAATTTTCTTTAGAAAGTATATTCAAGTGGAGTAAGCGGAAATAGTAGATGTAGGCGTAAAACCTTGATTTCGTCAGCTTTAATCTTTTTGGAGATTATTAACATGGGTGTTCCTCTTTTTATGATTCTAAATATGTATATGAATTTAACGTGTGGGATAAAAATATGGTCCAACTATCGTAGTCAAAAGCTTGCAATTAGGTGGAGTGTCGTCAAATTATTTTTGTACCCTAATTCGGTTATAAGAAACTTGTCGTGACCAGTCGTGTGAGTTTTATTATTAGCTTTACCACCAGATAATAAAATTTCATGGTAGATTAAGTCCCGATATACTTTTTTTTTTTATATGGACACTCAGAAATCAATAGCCTATTAATTAGCACATTGAAATATACTGGTTCTAAAATAAATTTCACATCATCCCTTGCTGCACAACTTTGCTTTTACACCTATCGCAAATTTCGATCTTTATTCCAACTATAACTGATAATTGCGATAACGAAAGAAGCTATAAATGTGGCTTATCAAATTGCACGATAGATTCAATACATTCTATCGAAGACCGATCGTCAAGGAAGAAATCACGTGGATAATCATTGTTGATTCCACAATTAATCATTTTTTAATTAAATCATGGATTATTAAGAATCGTCTTAATCGATAGGGATAAATTGCTGCGATATGATAGAATTCTTTATGCAAAATTTTCAGTTCATTTACAACGGCATCGAATCGAGATTTTAGCCTCGGATAAAAATCACATTGGCAAGATATCACCACGATCCCTCTTGAAACGTTCTCCCTCTTTTTCGTCGAGCAGCACGCGATGACCTTTGAGTGGACGAAAGAAAGCGGTATCTCTGTGTTTCATGTTTGCGAAAAGCGCGAACTACGTTGCAGAATTTTGTCAAATTTGCGTTGATCGCGTAGAATCGTGGTTCTCGAAAGATTTTGGAGCAAGAAATCTTTAATGCGAGGCTGCTAATCCGTTATTAAACGAAAGACAAATAATTATTTTCCTTCACTCCATTACACTAGCACAAGAAAGCCTTTCTTCTATTTGAACGGAGAGATATTTGCATAACGAAACCAGCGATCGTGCAACATTAAAGTTTCCACGATCTTGGACAGGATTAGTTTCCAAATTCGTGTCCACTCTGTGTAACACAACTTGGCAGCTGTACTGCTAACAATATTTTGGCGATGAGAGCGTTTTCACTTAAAAATGGAAGTCCTATTTCAAGTGGTGGGCAACTTTTTTGTTTCAACAAACTCGATTCGGGGGTTAAAAGAAGCTCCCAAGGAGAGACAGAGGGAGGACACGTGAGGATAATCGATACTTGGCTGGCGAACACTGGTACCGGTAGCGGAGGACTGTCTCCGTTCAGCCTGGCAACCAGCAAGATATCGATACTCGTAATTACTTAATCGGCCATCGCGCACGATTATTTATAAATTCGATCGTTATTCTAGTGCAACGACGTGCCGCGAAATTATCGAACAATTATCGTTCCCCGAACTGACTAATCGTTCTTTAACGAGCCGCATGTCTCTGTTCCGCTCGAAATCAGCTCACGAAACCCTTACACGCGTTTCCTTCCAAATGAACCATTTCGCTACTAAAAGAGCGACTACGGTGTGTCACGTAAAGAATGCGAGGCACGGTTATTTAACTTTTAAGATAGGAAACCTCGAGGAAGCCTATTTACCAATTAATCATTACAGGGTTAGAAAGGAGGATACAGTTATTCAGCATCTGAAAAATTGGAAACCTGATCAATTCCAGATACCTAATCAAATGTTCGAGGGGGGGTAGCGGGATGATAATTACATACATCTCCAGCTATATAACATCCTGAAGGCTGCCTTTCGTCGACTCTTGTGTGCAACATCGAGACGGTGCGATTGCAAAACTCGCGTGTCGCGGGTGGCTTAATATCATGGGGGCATATTGACCCAGATCGCGACAAGTGAGCCGGTAAAGTGATCGACCTTCTTGCGAACGCAAACAGCTGAGAACTATCAGCGTGAACGCGTCGTCATCGTCGTTGACGAGGAAGAAGATAAGCGATCACGCATTCACAGGGTGGACTAGTGCAGCTTTTTGAAACGGAAGGGAAAAAGACGGAACTGGGTCGGTGCGTAACACCGTTTCCAAGACTCGATGTAATATTGTTGCACCAGGCTCTGGTGGTAGGTATCGACGAATTGTTTTCACGAGCAGCTCGGAGAGAGAGAGAGAGCTTCTGGGGTTAATGAGAACGCGATTACATACGCGCGAAGGTGTAATTACAAAGAGCAGTTGGATGGACGCTTTAAATAGAATGCAGAATGCAGCTCTCTGACCAGTTGATAGAAGTGCTTTCGGGGAAATAATCGTTTCGTTTCATTGCTTCGAAGCAGAACTATTTTTATGAACGGAGAATTCTGAGTAGTCTTTTCAATGGTATTCTCATTTGTTAATAGCCCTGGAAGTAAGTTTCTGCGAAGCTATCATAGTTCTAAGACCCACGTTGATTTTGGAGCACGCGACAAGCTCATAAGTTCAGTAACACCCTACACGTGAGTGGTGTGCAAGGTGCTTGAAATTCCCCTACTGCATTTCCATTTTCGGGGGATCCAAAATTGATCCTACAACGAACCAATAACGAGCAGAAGCATGTTCTATTCTTCATCGTTAGTAGACACTCCAGAGTGCTATTACAAATAGTGTGTCCCTGCAGCGGATATAATTGCCACGCTTTATTGTCCATCCCTAGTAAACATCGGCTAAGTGTAACAAAAGTGTTCTAATATCTAGAAAAGAAGAACCTCAGCTTCAAAAATTCCGGTATATAATGAATCATGCTTTTATCGCTCAATTTCTCAGCTTCTTTATTTTTTCTTTTACTTTCTTTAATACCTCGGCAATTATCTCCTCCTAACAGACCGTACATCCGTAAGAAATCGAACAGTCGATCGTCGTTCGAGCAGATCCAAGCAAAGAGCTACCGGGATTTCGCTGGACACGCTTTCTGCCTGTTTCCCGAGAAGCGGGATCCGGGACGTGCACTTCTCTAAACATACGTTCGCTTCGATTAATACGTGTCTCCAATCGAATTCCCAGCTCGATTGAGGAAAAATCGTTCCCACGCCCCGGAAAGCTGGGCGTCGTTTCGCGTTCGACACGGACACACGACGCCGGTCGTCGCGACGCCATAATATTGACCCAGTTTTCTAGGCAACCGCGGCTCGCCATGAATGTCTCATGCGATCATTTCGGGCTGCTGCGCCAACAGCACCGGCGGACCATGCATTTTTTACGCTGGCCAGCTTTTTCAGAGCACCATGCGGAACGAGAAACGCGGCCCTCGTTTATGCGGGGAGACTGAAGAAGCTGGAGGTGGAGGCAGTTCCTGTTGCTTTTTGGAAAATGATAACGATCGCGACTCGATAGGGAATGTTTCGGTATAGAGAACAGGGACGAGGGAGCATTTTTCAAATTCTTTCGATTCTTCATCAGCTTTTTTTAGCCATCTGCTATATTTGCACGAACGATGATTTATCGAGGACGAGATTCCCGAAGCTAAGATACCTTCGATAAACGGAGTCACGAATCTCTCGCCTCTCCGTTGCGGCTATGTCAAACAAATGATCGATCGAGCAGTTCATGTAAATATACATAGACGTTGCTGTAAAATTTCGATCTGATGTTTCCCGGTTAGAGGAACAGTAAAAAGAACGTGATTCACGATTCCTGAGTATTTTAAGCAGATTTTGTTGAAATATCAATTGAAAGTAAAGTCGAAGACTCGGTCTGTACACGTGTCCGTTCATTTCAAGAGCGATTACCGGTTAAATTAATCCAACACTTGTTTTATTCCTCCTCAACTGCCAGCCAAGCTAATCGTTATCAATATCGACTGTACATATATTTATAATGTTGAAGGAAAATGGAAAATCCTGAAGCTAGTCTAACGCGATAAGATGACAGAGAAGTATTAGCATGGATAATCGATATCATCAATCCGTAATTCAAGCCATTAACAGCGGTAATACGTGGCTCGACGATAATCAGCCAACGGTCGCTTCGTTTATGCAACCATGCAAATTGATTAGATAACGATGGAAACGTATCCAGTTGAGAAACATCAAGATTGATTCCTTCCTCATTTCCTAACAGTAATTCACGGGTAAGGGCGACCGAATAATTATTATTTTTCTTTGCATGCATATTCGCATGGCCGATTGCCAAGAAATATGTGCATCTGGCTCCCGATATATCGATACGAACGGCGATCGGCACCAACGGAGCTCTAACGACAGCTCGTTATTTCGAGCTTGCAAACGCGCAGATATATACAGAGCTATTAGTCGTTTTAAAAGTTACATCAACGACGGCTGAGCTTTTTTCAAGTACGACATTGAACGAGAGCGCGTTAATTGTCTGAGCGGACGATAAGGACGTTAATAAAGAATGCAGATGTGCAACTGTTGCATCGCTATTACAATTTGAATGCCATTATTTTGTTGGTGAAAAATAAAAAGTTGTCGCAGCACTAATTAATCGCCGTTCGAACAAGACTTGATAATTCTATTATAATAATGCACAGGGACGAATGGCACAGAAATATTTCAGAAGAGGAGCATCGATTTTACGAATTCTGTGTCAAGTTGGCAACACGCGGACGGTATCTCGATTTTTCTTTCCTCCCTCTGGCATTACGGATTCCCTCGTTGTGCCACGGGAACGGGAAAGGTATACCATATACCTGAATTTCGAAAGGGGCTGGAAGGGCGTAGCCCAAATACCGACCAGATGATACCCTCCACCGTTCGACACCGCAATATCATCCTGTAACACCTTTCTGGGAAAATATTTCATCGGATACCGTTGGTTCGTTGCTACGAAAAATTAACCAACGCGTTCATCGCTGCTTCTTGGGATCATCGATTGAAAATGTGGATAAAATGAAATGCACATTTCATCAGGGACAATATTTGCGTTCGAAGAACGAAGAAGCTTGGTCCCTGCATACAACATTTCTGTGATTAACATTGTGCTAATAGAAATTACGATAGCCACTAAACAGTAATTGCGATAGGAAGAATCATTGTAAATAGCACGTTTCGAACGATAAAAGAATATCACTGATGATAGAATTGTGCGTATATTTTAACTAGATAATTAGCAAGTATAATAGGACTTTAGATATTCAGTTCCGATAGTGAAAGAGATTAGCATGCTTAGAGAATATTTGTAGATTTACAATAGCTATCTGTCGCTTACAAAGAAATCAAGCTCTTCATGCTATCACTTTGCAAAGCAAAGGAAGATGCTTACGAATATTGGGAAATATCTTTGGAATATGATAGTATTGAACAGTATTCGTTGCTCGCAATTGTTCATACAATCTGCTGAAAAAGAATTCGATTGTTCAATTGGTCAAAGGTAGTCTTTCATATAAGTAGCAGCTATTTTTGTAATGGAGCTTGCATAAGCCACTCTAACGTCTCACAATATGATTGTAAACTGCTCATGAATTAGAACTCTGTTTCTTTTATAACCCTTGACGAAGTTCTCCCCAACATTCTCAAATTTGATTAATCAACCCACTACTTTATAAGCAATGTTGATCCTTTCCGAAATGTAATCATCTTAAGGAATAGCTGGCAAAGAACGGATTGTGGTATTTCTTTTTATACAATTGGAACTAAATCTCTCGCAAATGAAATCGCTATCTTACAGCACGTACATTACAAACCCAACATGATCATCGATACATCATCTACTCGTAGTTTCTGTCCAGCGCTAATCTATCAAATCCATAATCATGCAAACGAACACAGACAATTCAACATGCGAACAACTGAACACGTGTTAAGTTCACCGTTCACTTCTCAAGACTATCTACTCCGGGTTATCCATACAACATCGACAGAACTACACTAGGGAAATAAGAAAATTTTGACCAGTGCAGCGGTATCACCAATGCGTCCAGCATCGCGTCATCGACGTGAACGTATTTCTACACAATTTTAACAATCAATAATCTGCCGTGTGACGTCCAGCGTGTTCTACACGACGTGGCAAGGTTCAAAGGAGATACGTAACAGCGATTTCTGGTGGAAGCGATCGAGATGTGGCACGTTCCCGTGGACGACACCCGCGGACAGGAGGGTCGCGAATTCGCTAGGCACAGACGAGCGATAATCGCGGACGGCGCGAGCACGATTCGCGTGTCGCGCGAACATCGAATTCGGGAGAAACCGCGTGAAAAAAATCGCGGTACAGGTAACAACTGCATCGGGTTAACAAAAAAAAAAAAATGTCAATGGTCCCCCCTACCCTCTTCTTCCTCGGGCACCCGTTCCATGGCTTTCCCAAAGAGTAACCCAAGCACTGGCACGCAGTCGCACAGCTCTGCATTCGGAGACGGACAGGCGAAACGGAGCGAAGCAACCAGAGAAAGAGCGCGGCAAGAGGGGCAACAAGTGAGGAAGGGGGATCCTTGGAGGGAGTCACGACGAAGAAGGGTAAGGTGCGGGGAAAGAGGATTTGACAGAGGAGAGGGAGAAGATACTAAGAGAGAGATCGGATGAGAGAAAGAGAGAATCGAGTAAAAGCTATGCGCTAGAGGTTAAGGCTCGTCCTACGGCAGTGTCGTCAACGAGAGTAGGGCCTCCTTTTGCGCGTTTTTTTAACCAACAAACTAGCGGTCGCTACGAAACGGAGCGTTTTGGAATCCAGCGATATCTCGGTTGTAAAACAAAAAAGCTGGTACTTTGAATTCTCTGTGCGGAGAAGCGAGATCGCGATTGAGCGCGTGTTGTGCGAGGCAGAGAATAGGGGAGGGGGGAACGGTTGTATGTATATTGTAAGGGAATAAAGCTGTACTCACTGCTGACGACTCTCATGCCACCCAGGGGTGGATTCGAGGGCGCGTTGGTGCAATCGGCAAAGGAGGTGGTCCTCGGTCGGCTGCTCATCCTGAACTCTCGTCGGCCCGCTTCTCCACCGCCACCTGACCGCTTCAAGGGCCTTTAGAGTAAAATGCCGCGTCTGCTTGTACCTCGCTGGTCGCCGCCTGGGCTGGCCGTGCCACTTCCTCGCGTGAAGGTAGCCAGCAGCGCGTCTTCGTCGCCGTCGTTGTCGTCGACACCACCTCGGACATCAATGACAGTACGAACGATAATTACATCGCACGCACGCATGCACGTCCGTACGGTTCGGTTCTTCTATATTACGCCACGGCCGCGCTCGATCGATGGGATGGTAGGAGAGAAAGAGAGCGAGACGGGATGGGACGGCACAGGGAGAAAGAGAGAGAGAGAGAAAGAGAAGGGGAGAGAGGGCGAGAAAGAAAAAGAGAGGAAGGGAGGGTGTAGGAGGGAAGAACTACGAGAGGGCAAAGCGCGCGCAAGATTGAGAAGAAGGAAACCACGGTGGAGTACCGTGCTTTCACGATGGTCAAGTCACCACGATAAGGAAAACAAGGAACGCGAAGACCGAGAAAATTTTCGTTCACTGCTATCGACACTTCCGTCGAACGACGCCCTCGCTATCGTTGGTGACAGCGGGCAAAAATGATACTCGCGCGATTCGAGACACGTTCGTCGTAACAGCGCACACTTTGGTTATACCCGCTCCGTTCGGACGGGCAACTTCGCGCGACAGGCTTGCCCACCGATGCGATTCTTCACTCGATGCTCTTTTCACGGCTAATGTTCACTGGTCGCGGCTACGATGCACACCACGTCCAACTAAATACACGGATTAACACAATTTACGAGGATCCTTCGTATTAACCACCGACTGTCAGGGAGTATCGCGCACCGAGAAGTGCGGGTTCTATTACCTAAAACCTGACCAGGGCGCGGAGTATAGCGGAGAGCTATGGCGCGAGGGGAGGCAGGGGTTGACGTTTTCGGAACGGTTCGTACACGCTCGCCAGTGGAGGCACACCGCCGCACTTGGTAGCCTTCCTATATAGCGCAACTCCACGATGATCCGGCTGACGGGCTCGGATTTCTTCGTCGTTGTTGATCTCTCTATGTACAACCTCGTCGAGGTTTCTGTTAGAAGCCGCAGCGAGCTGAATTTTTCACTTGAACGATACCTCTGACGGTCGTCGGAGTTACATCGTACTTCACTCGTACTCTCTTTTTCGGCCTAACGGCGTAGTCGTCGATTGTCTCTGCCCGCCTCTCTTTCTCTCTCTCTCGCACGCTCTCTCTCCTCGTCGCTCTTTCGGAGCGTGCGGGGGAAGCGATACTGCCTCACCTCCTCCACTACCACTCTCTTTCTCACTGCTCCTATCTCCCTTGATATGCCTCGAATCTTGTCACTGCTCGTCACACTTACGCTTCCCGACTTGTCAGGCCCGACGTTATCGACTTGCCAAGCTTGTGCACGCTTCGTCGCTATGCTATGCGGAGAAATGAGCAGGTATCGTGCTGACGCCGACGAGGACGTCTTCGTCGTCGTCCGTGTCGACGTTGCTCGAGGGGAGGTCGTCGTCACCGTCGTTGCACACCTCTGCTCGCTCGACGATCGTGAAAAAACCACTTTACACAACCGAACGTCGCCTCGAGCCTACGGCGGGAAAGGAATAAACGCGCTAGCTTGACTGACGCGGCACAATCAATCCTTGACGATCAACGACGTTTTCTCTTCCTCGCCGTGCACACGAACACCACACCAGCTACGAATTTTTCGAAGCCTTCTCAGACATTGACCCGTTCGGGCTAGATCGGGCCACTCGAATGTCGACGGACATTGCCGAAAGTGACGTCAGTAATACCCCGCCCTGCCTCTTGCCGTGCCGTTGATCAGCTTGCAACTGTGGTGGCGCACCGATCGTTATCGATATCGCCATCTTGTAGCGATCGTCGAAGCGAAATACGACAAGCGCTAAGTTTGAGAGCATTGTAATCCTATTTATCGTTGATATGTAACAACTGCTCAGTTTTGTTGCAAAATATGTGACAATAGGTTATCGTATACTATACTGCCTGTTTTCAAGACGTATTTTGTAATGCACAAATTAAAAATTTGTCAGATACGCAAAAGGTAATATTTAGTAAGTTACGCAGCTTCAGCATAATTTCTTTTGTAGGAAAACTATTTAAATATCACTATATATCATTATAAATACCTAAAAACTCTTATTTAAATATCGGAAATTGTTCTTTATTATAAAACAAAGTTAAATTATATTGTATTAAATACTTCGACTGACTTACATTGTTTCCGGTTTACAGCTGCATCCGCCATTAACGCAGTTCGAAACATTCGCTCTTCTGAACGAAAATTGAAATGCATTTGCATAGTAGAAACGTTGCCATGTGACGTACTGGTACGAAATAAATTACATTAAAGCGATAACAACTAACAATAAGTATCGAATCAATAAAATAGTTCTCCTCGGTATAATTTCGCAAAACAGTAACCAATATTTGATAAAATCTTACTCTGCCCTATCGCGCACTGGTGTACCGCTGCAATGGTAGAGAACAGTTTTAGCGTCGCCTCTTGAAAACGCGTCAAATCTGTACAGCCATCTGGTAGCCGTTTCCAGCAAAGGCAGGAGCTCGCAGCGAAGAGCATCCCCACTCCCGATATCTTGACAGTCAGCAAAGCGCGGGCTAAGGTTCAAGTTGCATTTTAGATGCGAGCGAACGCACATCGTTCTTGGTGAGTGGACATGAATTAAGTTTCGTGAGACTTAACAACTTCTGCGAGGGAGGACAGGACCGAGTGGTAGCGGTTGTGGTGACCAGCTTGTGAAGCCTACGATCCAGATTCCGGTAAGCATCTTTACAATCACATATTCGCCTATCTATTCTGTCGCAAGCGTTGATAACTATAAGCGTCTGAACTCTCGTTGTAAATTAACTTCCCACCTGTAAATTTCCTACGATTGCCACGCAATGAAGCTTCGTCGCGGCACTTCCTGCGGTATTTATCGAGCGAAATTGCTGCACTTTGGTTTAATGCTGCATGCATTGAGACGCACGTGGCGTTGAAACACCGGGGGCGAGACGCGTCCGGTGTTTCATGATTGCTCCGATGCGGGATGAATTACGCATAATTCCAATTAACGTTGACTTTTCGACGATGAATGTTCGCCAATATACACACTCGGTCAATGAATCTCATTTGTGTGTGCTATCCTCTGAATGTTTGTATTCCAAAATCGCACGCCTTTCAATGGCCGAACGGCACGTAGTAAACACTTTTTTCTCTCTTGACCAGCGGAAGTTTCGAGGCCTTGACTATGTTCCAAAACACTTACCATTACGCTAGCGAAGATTTTTTTGTAAAAAGTTGTAAATCGACGCGCGGTTTCGCTGTTGGTTGTGCCGGGTCGTGAAAGTCACCGTTAGCTCGTCGCCTGCACGCGTACGCTCGTTAAAAAGGATTAATCCCAACGATTACGCTATCATAGCATCGGGGTATGAAAGGTATTACGACGGAGTTGGCGAAGCTGTAGAGAAGTTCGCGCGCCCCAGCTTTCATCCGCGTCCCCTTCGACCTGGCCCGAATTGTTTTAGCTGCGAGAAGTTCGCCGGAAGTTCAGCACGCGTGTTAACTGCTCGAGAAGGAAACGGTACATACATCAGAATATTACCATTTAGGCAATGTTAAATTTAGAAACATTCTCTTTTATTATTATCTTTCTTTCATTTCGATAACGCAGCTTTTGATTTCATGGAAGATTGCGAATGCGCATACATACACGTTCTATATAAGCTCGCGAGGAATTCGAAATGGTATTCGATCGGTATAATCGGTGCAAGCGTAGCCACTAAATTACCATTAGAATTGATTCGCGTTTCGACTCCGTAGCGGTAGCATTATCGCTGGCCAGTGAGGCTGCAATTTATTTCGAAATCGCAACAATGCCGTTTTCATTAAACGGCTGCCGGTTGCAGCGTAAGGCACGGTCGCTCTGTTTTCGATGAGGAGAGCTAGTCGTGTGCATCTAATGTTGACCAATGCGTTCTGTGCCCTCGCGTTATTAACTGATATCGAAGATGAACGCGATTCTAGCGGAAGTACAATAAGCGACAGTTGAATTATGGTACCAACGAGAGTTCGAGCACGGTACAACTACTTATATTTCTCGTGTAATGTAAATTTTTATGCAAACAGGCATTTAAGTATTTCAATTTGAATCATCATTTATATGTAAATCGTGAACTTTACGTATTTAGATGTAAATGAATATTTTTTTTATATCTAAGTAAAATAGCAGTAGAATGGCTTCGACGAAGGGGTGAGAATTAGCGAACGCGAAGGAGCGGAAAAGCGTAGAACGAGTAGCTTTCCCGGTGACGCGCTTTGCAGCCTCTCGCATTTTCGCAGTCTAACGAGGTTTCAACGGCCACTTTAGGGTGTCGTGAAAATCCTTCCAATGGACCGAGGCAACGCATTGTTAGCCGATGTCTCGGTGTATCTCTGCCTTCGTGCCCCGCGAACAGGGATTCGATTTGTTCCCCCTATTTCCTCCCTACTGCCGTTCCTTTGTTCACTTTTTTCCGCCTGTCTTCTAAATTTTATAGGATCAAGACTGATCCGGTGATCGAATTTAGTCGCGTGCTCTCTTTACTGAATTCACGGACAGTTTCTCCCTCGTATCTGCACGTGAAACGTTTCTCGAATGTCCCTCGCTGGAAATTGTCTTTGCCTTCGTATAGCGTTGCGATAATTCTTGTCAATTTTCTAAAATGCTTTGATTTATTTCTGATTTTCTTTTTATTGTCGTCATTTGTTCTGCATACTATAAATTTCTGTTCTCGTTTATCATCAAGTATTCCTTTGGTGTTTGAACGTATAAAACAACCCCCCCCCCTTTAATCCCGTCCAGTCGTATATAATGGAAATCGATGCGGAATCCTCGTCTCGTTAATAAACGAAAGGCAAGGAGATTTATCTCGTCCGGCATTTTGAATATACATGGACAGCAGATTACGATTCGTCGACCCTGCTGAAAGCTCGAAAGTCTTAGCCACGGTTCCCCTTTCATATCAACCCCATCTCTGGAAATGATTCGACGGGTGCTCTAATTGAAATGGCTCGAGCATAGCTAGGCACCGTTTATTTGCTCAAATTGTCTGCTCGTATCCTAATGGCACCTCATTCGAAACTCGATCTAAAGTGTGCAAACTTGCAATTTTTAGTAGCGCTAAGTGTATGGCAGATAAATAGTACAGTTCGCGTTGTACAGGCAAAAACGGCGAGCAGCGAAACGGAATTCCTGCTTCAGGCGCGATCAATTTTTAAAGGCGCGACTAGTGAAAGCACTCTGAATAATTGGTCGAGTATTTAATTGTTTAACGATCCAAATGTGCGCACCTCTGTTTAATGTCACAACGCGTGAACATTCCAATGATTCTAGTGCAATCCCCTCGTTCCTTTCCATTATCAAAGGCAGCTGTTTGCATCGATTCTATTCGAAGCCTCGCCCTTCCACCTGCCATTCGGAAAAATCTATTAATCCGTACTCGTTTATGAAAAATTCTACAAATATAATTTCCGGTCGTAGCGCATCGTAATCGATCGTTCCGACGTCGGGGGATGTTACTCAATAAAAGATAGGCGTGAATGCGATCGTTGCAATCTAGCAAATCGTTCGGCTTCCGCTTTGTGCATGCGCCTCGCTGTTCTTTTTTTTTTTGCCTATTCGTATTACATTCCTTCCGTCCGTGGTCAGGTGAAATCATCCGGGAGAGAATAAATGCGAGCGAAATGGACGGTCCGCGACGCGGGCTCGATTTTGTTGAGCACACGCGATCAAAACCATCGAATCGCCTCTATTCGCCAGCGAAACACGTTCTGCGCGCTTGTTGTTTTCATGACTGACGGATGCCACGGTGAATTAATCTCATGGCAAAGTGCCCGTGTGGCCATACGACGGAATAATCGCGATCGTCAAATAACCGGGAACGTTTTAACGTCGATTTCCGATGAATTTCGGAATCGAGGTCGAAATTAAGAATTAAAGGCTATTAAAAGGGAAGTTTACAGAATTTTCATTAGTATTTTGTGACGGATCAATTTTCTCTTTATAACGAATGCATCGATGAATGAAATTAAGCGCATTAATAATTTTAACGATGTCCGTGAACATGTGGATTGCTTTTTAATTTGACAAACGGGATTCACCAACGCGACTTCATCGAACTCGGCGAATTCAAAATGCGACAGGCTAATGGAATATCGCGATCTGATTTTCGTTATCCATGGAATTAGCATCTTGTCTACCGATAACTCGATATGACAGTGGTCGCGCCGAAACTGTCGCACAGATTGTTTAATAACGATCTTCTATCGACGCTGGGAGCGAGGATAATTAGTGAAATTGACGATCATTAATGCAGGATGCATTCGTAATCTATTTCGCGACATGTCGATTCAAAAAAGGCCCCAATTTCTATAAACTATACTCGTCCACGTAATTGTTCTCCAACTTCTCAATATTTCCACTTCCTTGAACGCGAAAGAAGAAAACAAACTCTCAGAGCGAATATTCGGAAGGAAGTCGGAAGCGCCGATGAAATATCGCTGATACTCTCCTGTACAGTGAAAACCACGGCAACAAGTACAAAAACAACTCCTCTTTCTCTCCAGCCAGACTGGAAGAAAAAGAAGAGATCTCGTTTAAACGAGAACTGGTGGAGCGCTAAGTAAGCCCGACTTCGAAATCCTTTCTATCCTCGTCTTTCCGCCCCCCCCCCCCTCCCCACAAACTTTGACGCTTCCTAATCCTTTTAAAACGGCAGGTCTCGCGTACAATAAAGCGTTTAATGAACGTTTAAATATACAGGGACCCCCAGTGATTAGCATCGGGGACGGATTCAGCGTCTTAATTAGATACGCCCTTGTCTTTCCCATTGTCGTGGATCTCGCGTCGAGGAAGAACGAGGCGGAAAAATCAGCTGGACACGACGTCGTTCTTCTTTCGTGCTCCGGAGGTTCACCCCTTCCGATTACGTGTTTCGCTTTTCCTCCTCAAAGCCTCGAATTCCTTTCTTTAGGTCGCGTTTGTATCAATCGGACGACGACGTGAAAAATGATTTCGCCGCTCGTGCACGCGATGGTTTACACGGTGATTCATTGGCGGGCCGGTTCCATCGCTCGTGGACGGTTGATCTGCAGATATTCTTACTCCAAGGATAAAAACAATTTTATTCGTTGGAAGCTCGAAGGAATGTCGGGTTACATGTAATTCCATTTGTGGAAGCGTCGTTCCAAATTCAACACGAAATTCGTCGCTTTCTAGAAAGAAACTTTCGCGGTTTGTAGTGGACGAGCCCGAGGACTGCTCGCGTGCCTCCTCGCGTTCCACGACTCCTCAGACTTTTAAATCGGGAGCACGAAATGGCAGAGGGGCTTCGATTTAAACCGGCTACCTCTGCATAAAATCGTTTCCCGTAATTTTCCTGGATTTATTGCCGGCTCCCCGTCCCGTATACTACCGCCCAGTTAACAATCGATGTGTCTTGGTTTAGCGTGCGTAAACATCGCGATAACGCGGCACATTGACAATTTAATAAATGACCCTTCAACACTACCGAGAAGCGTGTAGAATAATGCGCAAGGGTTTCGCTGAGAGGATTTTCGAAATTCTTTTGAGGCTTTCGACAATACTCGCTCGACCGCGAGCGCAAAGGTTTGGCATGGAAAAAAGGTGTACCTGATCGCACGTTTGCACCTGGCCTCCGGCGAATTTTCGGAAAACGGCCTTTTTGCACGGTGGAAAAGTTCGCGTGGACAGGTAGATGCAAGTGGTGCACACTGCAGTTTATACATCCACGGTCGTAAATCCTGTCGGCCTTTCGTGGGGGGGAGGAATTTACATTCCATCCCTGTCCTGACAGTCGTAAAATTCCTGTGGAACAGGTGTACATGTGATCCTGCAATATTATGCCACTTTCTTTTTGTTTGTTCTTTTTTTAAGAGCGCGTTTTTAAAGCTTTCTCGAGTACTTTTTAAATAAAATTGTAACGCGTGACGAACGGGACGAACGGTCTTGCAAAGTGAATTTAGTTACAAATTGACGCTTGAGACTTTGTAAAGTGTTTGAGTAAAAATTAGTTTTCAATCGATTCGATTGCTGCACGATTTTGCACATATTGCATTCGCGCTCGGTCGAGCAGTGTAATGATATTTTCCAAACGGGAGACTATGGAATCCGTACGAAAGGATCAATTTGCCCGACTTATAGGATACATTGTGGGGACTGGCGCGCGCCCGACATAATGCAGAATCGAATTGGTCAATCATGATCCTTGCGTAGTCTGCATAATTTAGTAGCAGCTGGGTCGAACGGTTGATTCGATTATTCGTATCACATTGTAGTACCTACCGGCCCGCGTACGAATCGTCTCTCAATTTCGAATCAATGCACCGCGCTAATGTAACAGGATTCTCTAACTCCGCTGATTTATATGTAAACACGTGTACCCCATTTACAAAAGCGAGGCGGAGCTTTATTAATGTTATGTGGAGGGCAAATATGTTGCTCACTGCTTGCAGAAAAGATTAGAAAAATTGTAACATTTCTTTTTTAATTATTGTACACACAGTAAATTTTTTGGTGGTAAATCTGAACGGGAGGATTTTTCACCCGTTACACCCAAGGTACAAGTTTTCCATTCGGGTTCTAATCAAATTGCGCAGCGGCTACCAGCTGATAAAAAATGCATGCTGAATCGCGAAGCAAATTGCCGGGGAGAAAATGCTGTTCTCTCCACCGTGAAACAAGTGTGACCGCTAAAGAATTGCTTCTTCACGAGAAAAACGAGGATTAAGGATGTAGATTAGTTTTCACGCAGTGGTGCAACATGTTCTGTGTAGAAATATGTACAGGGTAGGCTAGATAAAGTGTTTTTCACCACCTTGACAGACCCTTCACCAAAATTTATATTACCCTAGGTAAATGACTACTGCGTTTAACTAAATATATGATAATAATAACATCGTACCTTCACGGTTCTAATGAATTTCAAATATATATTTTTATATTCTACTAAATTCAATTTATCATCGATTCGAGACGATCTCCCGTTCAGTTCCCCTGAACTAATGAAATTACAAGATGTATAAGTAACTTCTATCCCATTGAATCATTCGACACGGGGCATAAACGCATGACACACTCGCTCTTCCAGTCCAGGAGCTCTGAAATAGAATTACAGCCCCCATCGATGGTTATCTTTACGAATTCCTCCTGTCTGAGACTCCATTCCTTTCTCTCCTTCTTTACCATCGATGGAAACCAGAATCGTCCGTTCCTTTGTCGCGAATATAATCCTGAGGCACCTTCGCACAGGTATCCGCAAGGCTGTAAACCAGGATTATGCATAGTGTCTCAAAGGCCAGACTTAACCCCTTCTTCCCTTTCCATTCTCTACTCCTTTTCTTCGACACCTCTATAGGAATCGACGATTCCGTGGTATTTTCTTTTCCGTTTCACTGGTCGTCCACCATCGTTGTGAGGTCTGGGAGAATTCGAAGAAAATTTTATTCTCAGGCGATGTGATAGGTAAACGGAGAAGCTACTTTTTCTTGAATTTTGATTAATCGTAGCAAGGTATACAGTGGAATACTTTTTAATGAATTATTCTTGTATTTGGAAATTACGAATCTCAAAGCAAACTTTGGATACGTCCTCGGGTAGTTGACCGACGTAAACGATTGAGAATTTACGCGGAGTTGTCGAGTGGAAAAGGAAAATCGAGAACTTTACACGGTCAAAGTAAACTCATGATCGAACCAAGTCTATTGATCACGAACGCGGGGCAGTAGAAGAAAGTTTAAGGGGCTTTATTTTATTTACCGACAAGTGTTTTCCGCTCCACGAGCCGCTTAAAGAAAACAGCGTTCCGAGAGGCGCCATCGAAAAGTACCACTGTACACCCTTTACCTTCCATAAAACTCCTCCTCTGTAAAACAACTTGCAAGGTCCACGACTGCCTTTAATTAAACAGCAGCATAAACATCGATGGTCGAACGTTTATCAAGGAACTTCACTCGAAGGAACACATCGGGGCATTCGTTTTGCTTTCTATACAAAGTGTTAGTGGAATCAGGGTAGATCTTTGTAGATTTTTGCTAGGGCACCAAGCGTGTCGATCATTAGCGCAAGTCCAAATTATTCATTTTATTTCTATAATAATAATTGACAAATGCAGATTTCGTTATCTTTACCTACTGTTGAAATGATTTCCCAACGAATCCCACAATTCTATAGAAGGTGGACCCCTTCATACGTCCCATGGAGGATTCTCGAACCGCATTTACCAGTCGAAGATGATACTCCTCTTCGAGTCCCGGACTCGGGAACTCCACGGCACCGACCATATGGGCCACTCGTACTATTCCGGACATCTGTGTTGGCGCAACAATGGTCTCGTCCAGTGGGCCACGAGCGTTCCCGCGTGCTTGACTTTCGTAACACAGTTACCATCCTCCTCTGTCTCTCGTAAAAAGCTCTTCTCCATCGGGCTTCTCTCCCACCCCTTCTGCCGGTTCATTGAGCCAGATCGACATCCTCCGCTACATAAGTCCCATTTCGACCGAATGAATGTTTCACTCGATCGTCATTCAGCCGGGTTTGCCAGACCGTACGGAGCACGATCGACGCATTAATTCAATTTCGCGCTAATTATCGGCGCCACTCGCCTCTCGCCTGATTCGATTTGAATACGCTCCTGGACACCCTTTTCTTTCATTCGTACGCTTCTTTCCTTCTGAACGAAAGACTTTCACCGTTTGTTTTTTTTTATCGTGCTTCGATGCGGACTCCGCCGGTCCAATGTTCGGTGTTCAATCGATTCCATGCAAGGCCGGAGCACCGGCGCTCGAAAGTCGTTTCAGGGATTTTCGAGGACCTCTGCGGGCGAAAGAGCGCGCCGCGCAAACGCCTACTGCCATTACAGCCGGTTCGTTATCGTCGAAACGCAGCTATGCACAAGCCCTACTCGACGTAACCCGATGGTTAGGTTACTTGCTCGAAATTCCACGACCGCTTCTCCTCCACATCTGACAGTTCTTCGAGGCTTTGTCCTCAGAAACGTATATTGTCCCGCTTGAAAAACATTCGATCTCCGCGATCGCGGTCATGGTCCTTTGGAAAAAAAATATTACTGCTTGAAAGTTTCTATACTATTAGATAAAATCTTAACTAACATACACACAAAGGTCGATTTTTGTATCTACGTAATAACTCCGTTCGCTAAACGCCAAAGACTCGCCCAGAGAATCTCACAGGAAGTGTCGTCTGACCAGTGCTAAACTTAACCACTTCCTTTGGTCTCAAACTTCTCGGTGTAACACAGGCAATTACCCTTTCACGGAAAGTTTAGTCCAGGCGCGCTCTAAGTTCCCACAGATCCATTTCTATCCCACCCTAGAGATTTGCGAATTTAATATTATAGTAACGGGACTGGTGATGAAATGAATTGGCAATCCCTTATATATTTGTCCACCTGTAAACGCCGTCTCGACATTCCAAGAAATGAGCCACGCTCTCAATATACAGAATGAAACGAGTTAATTCAGGGTCCGCGACAATTATTACTCCCCGCCTCTCACGAAGTCCCATTAACCCAAAGTGCATCCGAGCAGGATATCGATGTACATTGCACGCGCAGTACGTTAAATCCGGTTGCGGGAGGCGGGGATGGCGCAATAAAGGAGCCATGGCGTCTCGACGGAATTTATAGCGACCCCCCCCCCCCCCCCCCCTACAGCCTGTGAGAACAGAAAATTCCCTTTTCCTCCCTCGTGCGCAGTCCCTACTAATTACAAATTCCAACAACACACTGGTTATGAAAGCGTCGCCGAATCGCGATACCCTGGACCTCGTTTTCGAATCTACCGAACGGCGCTATATGTGTATCTAAATTTCAACCCTTTACACGGGTGGACTGGAATTAGGATAAGCTGAATCTGATTTTCCCCTCGGATCCCCGTGATCTTCTCCGTCGAATGGAGACTCTCGTCGAAGAGATACGAACGTTTCCTCGTATTTCCAATTCCATCTTCCCTGATGCATCGACGCCGCGCCGGATGCAAACACCGGAGAACATGGTTCACGTGTCGTCCTTTCAGCTGCCACCGTTATTCCCTTGATATTTGGGGACAACGGATCCATCCTGTAGGAAATCGGGAATCGTATTACGTTCAGGTGATGAAAAAATTGCTCGTCGCTGTCCTAGGGCGGCGTGGATGGAATTTTAGAAGAATTAAAAGAAAGACTTAGACGTGTAGTGTTTCCTTAATTTTCGTCGTAGCGAACAAACTTTCCCATGGACCGTTGCGCGTGTAAATAAAATTTCTGCCAACGCCTGCGCAAGTAAACTGCTAGACGAAGTAATACAGTGTCTTCGCAATGAATGATTTATGAACGAACGGATCGGTTTCGGCGAACAGATCCGATAGTCGGATATTTTTCGTATCTTGCAAAGTCAGGTGTTGCAACGTTTTAACCGCTCCAAGTAACGTCACTGGCCGTGGAAAAGAGTGATCGACGATGGAATTTTTATTCGGAGGATGTTTCATCGAGACTTGACGGATAAAATTGTCGCGTGTCGCGGTCTGACACACAGAAATGAAACACGTAGCCGCCGTTTGGCAACCGGAAATGCATGTTCCAACGAGACGCCCCTCGTTCGGTAGTTACTTTTCGCCTTTCTCCCTTATACATTATAAACGTGTAAAAACTGTGGTGCTCTAGAATGAAAAAAAGAATTGAATAAAATCGCCATTAGCATGAGTTATTCCATAGAAACACTGATGAGCAATTGTTGATTCCACAATTGATTAAAGTGAACGAAAGATTCCCATGATTCAACTGCACAATTTTACGTCGTTTCGGTTTTTATAGTAGCAAGTGCGTCGGCATAAAGGAAAGTACGAAGTCTTGTGCATTATGCAACAATTTTTATTATTTCAACGACAAGGGATCACAATACTGTAATGAAATGTTGATTCCACTTAACCAAGGGAACATTCATGCGTTACAGTCTTGTGTATTCGCGAATCGAAGTGCCCCGCGATAAATTCTTCGCCGTTTTTTTCTTTCCATTCTTTCACCGGAATTCCCGAGAACGGGGGCAGGCTGAATTAAATGAAATGTGATAAAGGTACAGAACGTGCTTAGGAGTCGGAAGCGATGAAAGTTAACGACGTCTTAGGCAACATTGAAAAGAACGCTGCTTGCATATTGAATTAGCGACTCTCATTTCCTGTGCGTCATTTTTCACTTCGAACGAATCATTCGTTGCTCAAGATAAAAGTAAACAAAGAAATGTTAGAAAAGGAGTTTAATTTAGAAGGAATTATTTCTGCTTGCTTAAAATATTCTGCTGCAATTGATCGTTGCAAAAAGTGATATTACAGTTTCTTGGACCAACGCAGTGTTGCGGCCTTTCATAGAAACTGAGTGTTTCAAAGCAATTTCTGTGCAATTTTCAAGTGCACTACTCTTTTCCCTTGTTCCACTGCTTTAAATTGCATCGGCCTGTCTAATATGACACGAAGACCCAGTAAGCAGTTCACCCCTTTGCCGATACGATCTCAACTTCCCTGTGTTCAATCTAGTTAACAAATTTCGTAATACAATCTAGAATTAATTTTCGTTCGAAGTGGTCGAATCAGGACAAGAATTGATTACTCGTGAGAGGATCGTTATTGGAAGAATACAGCAACATCGTTGAAGTGTTCGATAATTCCGCGGTCGATGCAACCGAAGGCGGGCTGGCGTGAATGCACGTACAGGTACGTAATAATCTTTTCGAGTGGCAGCGGCCGCACGATACGATCCAAAATACACGTGTATGCATACAGTAATCCCGTAAGAGGCGGGAGCCGGCAATACCTTGGAGTGGCTTAAAAGCACCCTGCGAGCTCGACCGCGGACATTCGGAATTCATCGTGACTGAAAGAACCACGTTTTCACGTAGCATCCAGCTTTCGGGACGCGTCCCGTTTCGCTTCGATTAGAATTCGACGAAGCAGCGATCGAATAAAAACCGTTCCGGCGGGGATGCGTAACAAGATCGATCGGATAATAAACGCGGCCAGAGTTTCAAAACGAACGTGCTAAATCTGACGCGGAGGTCTCGATAAAATTAACGCAGCAAGGATTATCTGTCGCGCGCCACCTCCTGGATTAACCGTGCTTACATTATTTTATCGCGCCCGATATTAATTTACACGACTGGCTGCACCATTAATCACGGGATAAACGATTCGTCCACCGATTCCCCGCTGAAAACGAAAACGAATTCTGGCAACAGCCAATTAACGATCCTGGCTAATTACTTGTTTTCCTTTGTCGATCTCTCCGTGTTACATCCCGGGTATCGATCGAACCGTTGGATCGCGTGAATGAACAATATCGCTACGTCGCACGACCGTCGAAGCGCGGAATATTATTCTCATCGTTTCCGATATTGCGAAATGATATTTTATCCAGAACGCGTGCGATTCCCATTTATAAACTGGGGGAAACTGGCTTGAACGCGAGTGGAAATATAATTTTGCCAGCGAATGAAGTTGCGAAATTTTTACGAAGCTAAATATCCGCGGAGAGAAGCGTATTTGTTTGCCCGGACGAATTTCCTCTGTCACGTTGGGAAATATTTGGTCAAGCAGATCAATATTGTTTTCCATTTTCAGCTGTAACGAAATAGAAATCCTCGTTCTGCCGGTCAACTTTATTAACAATATTTTTCAAATCTTCCTGCTCTGTCAGGCAATAATTCATTCTTGCAATGAATAAATATGTCCATCGGAGACTCAGGAAATTTCACAATTTAATATGAAAGGCATTTACTCGTGAATGATCAATCACAATATTTCTAATTCCGAATGAATTTTCAAGCCGATTTCGAGGATTATTAAATCCACCCTGAAATTGATAATTGATAAGGAGCATCTTGCCCACCGCATTTCCAATGGCCAAACGTCAACGTGCCTAATCACGCAAACAGTGTATTTCCTCGTTCGATCCGCCCGAGAATATCGTTCGATCTTCTAAATCTAATTCCTCGGTGCATAAGTTGTGGAATTCGCCGCATAATCCGATGCAACCTGCAATTCCGCGGAGTGGCTGGATGCCTCCGGAAGTAAGATAGTGGTAGTGCTCTCGATCGATCGCGAGACGGAAGCGGGCGAATTTCGTCGTGGATAACGCTCGGAGTTGAAATCCCGATTCCTATGGATCCGATAGAATTTCCAGCTTTATCCCAACCGATAGCGGCTCGGGCCGCCCCGAGGAACTTTCCCCGTTGAAATTTTAATTTCCCACCGTCCGAATCGCTCGCAACCCGACTGGACAGGGAACCGTTGCAGCCTTCTCTTGATCCATGAAAAAAGCAACAAGATGGAAACACGGGTAGCACGGATAGGACCTTTTTACCTCGGGCCAGCGGAGTCGCTAGGTGTCCTGTTATCCGCGAAAGTTTCCTCGACGCTTATGAGAAGGAACGGAGCTCGCCTCCGCGTCCTTTACGGGGGAAAACTTTGCGCGTTGCTGACCGTTAGAGTTTTCCGGTTATTTGCATGCGCGGCTGCATATGTGGCGGCAGAAATTGATCGGGCAGCGCCGGGATTGTTTAAAACTTTGCTCGGACCGAACACTTCATTTCACTTCATTTCAGCCGAAATTCAAAACCTGGATGAGCTTTCGCCGATTATTCTGCAGATTTTTGTCTTGTTTTCTTTTTTTTTTTTCTTTTCGGGACCACAAATACTTGAAATTTCTCACGGCAGCTTGATGCTCGAGTCGCCAATTCGAGCGAAGCGTGCAAAATACTGCCCGGAGCGGAATAAATCGGCGGAAAGCTTGGCGAATCAATTCCGCCCGTGTTCCGTAGGTTCTCCGCCTGTCAGTAGGTACAAACCGGCGAGTATTTAAGCGCACCAAGACCACCCTCCTCTCCACGGTCGTGTTTGGGCGCAGGTTGCATTATTCAAAAGTATCGGCGCATTGCAGGCTACGTAGCGTAAGGGGGCTTGAATTATGCACGATTTATTAGCCTACAGGATAGACTCCCCCCCCAGTAGTGATTCGTGCCTGTGTACACAGTATATCTCAATTATGGGGGACCACACCCCCTCCCCTCGTGCTAGAAAATTGATACCCTCTCTTTGCAGCAATTCCCTCTTTCGACCGATCGTGAATGTGATTATCAATTCTGTCTCTCATTTTCCGCGAATAAGATTTTTCGTTATCCGATCTTTCCTTCGTGGTTGTTTATTCGATAATCAGTGTCCGGCGGTACACGGTTGAATGAAATTACTGCTACCATTGTTTGGCGAGATTTATGCCGATCTTATCCTTTCGTGTCGAGGTTCCCTTTATTTCCTTCGCGGATTTTTCTGTCTATACCGCGCACGTCTTGTAAGGAATACCGTGGTTAAATGGAATAATCGTACAGAGGCTGTACTTTAAAAGTATGAAAAATAATATCCGCGATCGTATCGAGAGCATAGAACATGGTCATCGAACCCTGGTCTCTGACCCCTTTCGCCAGGCATTCGTGCAGCAGAGAGATATAATCACGGAGACTGTTCGCTCTGTCTTTCAGCGTACAGCCGCATCCACGCGCAGATATCGAAGCGAAAATTAGAAAAAGAAAAAATTAGGGTATCTAAATCCTCTGCAATCGAGAACAGCGGTTTCATAAATTCCACCGAGCTTCTTTCCTTTCTCTATCCCGGAAAGGCAAATAGAATTTTTTAGTTGCCCCCGAACGATCGTTTGACAATGCTCACGCGTATATTAATGGGGACGCCCGGATTAGAAGCGTATGACGCATGACGGTAATACATATTAATTGAATCGATTTTGCCGTAGCGGGATGTATTGAACCGATAGAGAATTCTTGTCGCACGAAAGCCATATTTGTACCCGCGTTTATTGTTACGGATAACATTCGTATAGAGGAGATATCCGCGGTGCGGGAGCATCGGTTCGCAAATAATGGATGCCACTCCCAGCCTGGAAGCCGCAGTAAATTCAAATGCCGACATCGTCGCGGTTGCGTAAAATCTAGAAATTTGTATCATTCGTATAAGGAAATTTCCCTGTTACTATTCGGTGGGCAAATCCAAGTTTCTTCCTGTTCTCTAAAATTGATTAATCAATGATCCAGGAAACTCTAACGGAATAACAAAGTGTTGCTTACTTTTAGTAGATGAACAAAGTCACTGTGAAGTTTTCGGAAAAAGAAAACGTATCAGCTACTTTCGTCAATCACGTTCTAATAAAAATTCTAGGTATGCATTATGAACTTGTTAATTCCATAAATAGCCTGTATGTATAGCGTGTCCAATTACATCACTCTAAAGAGTGACCACTTCTATCGGTTAGCCCTCTATAGAAAAAGTGATCTAATCTAATACTATTAGCAATAATGGCGTAGGTAATCGCAATGATTTGAACGCAAATAGAGGCTGTATCACGTCAGGCAACGACACATCGCATCGCGTTGATCGAAGGCTCGAAGTGGGCCATGCTCATCTCTCTCTCTCTCTCTCTTTCGTTCCCCCTTGAACGACCGCGTGTCCTCGCGAGGGATTCGCGATAGCGGGAGCGCGGAATATCCACGGACACACACATAAATGCATTATTCAGCCGGGCTGGCCCGCCGCCGCTGTGTGGCTACTGCATTTGCGTTACTTCCACAAGATTAAACTTGCATGCGACGCTGTTGTAGCCTATGAAGTATAGTCGCAGACGGTACGCTCGACATGCGACTTGCCGCTGTCGGACAAAGCCCGGGACGCGGGTTTCGTGGCACCCCGTGTCGTCGTTGCCTCACCGAGTCCTCTCCCCGCCCGATTTCCCGGCCCTTTCGCCCCTTGCTTCTTCCCACCGTCGCGAACGGACAAATTTCGATTTTATTAGGGGCGGCGGTCCAGTGGGAATCTCGCGACTTCCCTTGTTTTTCTCCTGTTCGCTGCGAAGCCTGATGGACCAGAGGTGTACGGATTTATGCTACATTCTCAATAGGGCTGTCGGGCTTTTCCTGGCGGTTGTTTAGGAGCTGGTCGACACGCCGCGGTTTCCACCATTCCCTATTGCGCGGCACGCTTTTAATCTCTTTCCTTCCTCGCTCGAGTTTTTCTCGCCGGTGTTCTATACACTGGGGAAAGTGGTCGGTGGATTTCTATATCGTATCCGGATTCTTATTCTAGCATTAGTTTTTCCAACGTCGACTTGGACCATCGCGTAAAAGTATTCGGTAGCTCGTCGAGCACCTCTTTCTCCAGGAGCGCGAATAAAGATATCTACCAAAAAGTATGTCGTCGAATGGCTCGATGGAAACGGTGTTGAGAATAGAAGGATCCATATATTCGTGGCATGCACAACGTTTCATCGCAACACTTTCTTCCCGTAGTTTGAAGTTTCCTGGATTATGTCTTGCAGGGATGATGGATGAGGCAAGTCGGGCCCGTATCTTAGCCCACCCTCCCTTCCTTTTCAGTACTCTTCAGAATTTTATCTTTAGCATGTAAGCCGATGATTCCCTGCAAACGATGAATTGTAAAGTATCCAATTTCAAAGAGAGAACCGACGTCTATACGTATTAAAGAATACAGGCGGGAAGGAGGATTCCTTTTCCTCCAAGGAAACGTAAATTTCGGCATTCTATATTACATTCCTACATCGAAGTAGTCCCTCTTCTTCATCAGCGCAACACAATTATTGCCTCTCTTTCGGAATACAAACCGTAAATGATACTGTGCGCGCAGCAAGTGCGAAAGTACATACATATCTACCCGCCGTGCCATTTTACGTCCCTTTCGGTTTGCATAGTGCTACGAATCGCGGGAACGAATGTCGATTTTATTACGCGCTCGGTGCTCGTTGCGACTCGTTCCGCCGACGAGTTACAGTAACAAAAAAAAAAGGAGAAGCGAGAGGAAACAATGTTTTCGGCGGAGAACTTTTCAGTCAAGTTTTACAACTCACTTCTGGCCTGGCAGCTTTCCGGGAATACAGATTGCCATCCATGGCCGGGCTGAAAGCGTTGTTTGATATATTAAAACAAAACGACACGTTGATATATCGCGTTGCTCTGACTATAAACCGGCCGGTTGTACATAAGTGTATTAAAATAAATAGAGGCGATCTTCAATGGGGTGGACAATCGATTAATCGTACTTTCGGTCGAGGCCGCGAGCGTTTCACTGTTTTCCGGTTCATAAATATTTTATCCAGTCTGAAATATTAAATTTAAATGGAGCGGCTTCACCGATTAAAAATTAATATTTGTCACACCTAGTCCTTGTGCTCGGCTTTCATTGAAGATTTTTTTTTTTTATAAAGGTTCTGTGTTCAAAGGGGTTGAATTATGTGCTATCTTTACACTTACGCGTGATTTCGTGCGCCCATAAATTGTTCTTCAGCGAAGGTTTTAAATAACGGCCCCGCGGCTGAAGTTTTTTAATCTTGGAATCTGCTCGTCCTTACGAAAGGGAAGAAGCCGGTCGAGTTTCGAAAAGTTGGCCTTTATTAATGAAATAAGCCTGCGGGGCTTTATTCTCGATGCCCCGGAGTGGCTGACTTTTGCAATTAATATTACTGCACCGCGGCCTAAGTACATAATGAGACTTCATAATTTGTTAAATGTCTTTTATTAAGGCATCGCGGAAACTTTTATTCGATCCGCGGGATGTGTTTGTATTGCGAGGAGAGGAATTCTCCAGTAGCCTTCGCCGTGTAATGGATTTTCCGTGGAATTGAAATCTGTCGAGAGCGATAGGATGTTAATAATTCATAAGAGTAATAAGATTGTTCTGGTAGAGCACCGCGATGCATGCAAATCTTCCGATACGCGAGCGAATTAAATGTGATTCATTATCGGAACTTTGATCAATTATTTTCATTATACACAGCTTCCTGGGCGAATGGGAAAAGGGGTCGCTGACCGCGAAACTCCCCTTTGGATATCACAAATATCTCCACCCATTCATACAGAGTATCAACAAGGCATTCTTTTTTTCTTCTCTTCCGAAAGCGAGCATTCAGAAACGACCAACGCGCTTCGATTCAATAACCTGGATAAAAACTTGCTACCCGGCGCCTTTCACAGCCGCCTACATTTTAAACCGAGGGGGGTGAATCATCCCTGATGCTTGCCCCACCGAGCTTCTGCCAAAGTACGCCCTGTTGTAAGCCTTTTATTCCGCGGCGCAAAGCGATAACTCGATAAAACAGCCTTATCCTCGGATAAATATAAAAAAATAGCTTAAAATTCGATCTCATACACAGAGCGTGAGCTTTTCCCCAGTACATTGGCGTTTGTAAGTTTCGCTTTGAGCGTCAAATTTACGATTATTGCCGATTTATGGAACATTTATTTGCTATGTTTCCACCGTTCTATATTCAGTTACTAATAATAATGTCCTAATTACGAATGAATGTGGAATCACTGTCATTCATCGTAGTAACAATCGCATTAGTGTCTCATTGATCACGTTCGAACCGATGGCGGGGTGATTTATTATTTTTATGCATTCGCAATCAGAGAAAAGAACAGAGGGACATTACAATTGCAAAGTCCCCTCGAGATTCACCATTGCCAGCCAACAATTTCAACTTAATTAACCACCTACTCCGCAAGTAACTACTCGTCGTCGAATTTCAATTATCCTCCGGTCCGGGCATTGGAACCACGTGGAACTATTTCCCTCGGTCGGAACTTCCATGCACTATAAATTCGATTCTATTGGCATGCGGATATTAATTTTAGCAGAACCCGGAGTGTCTTTAGCTCGTCAAGCATCCCGATCGAATCGTCCTCGACTCCTGGCTGCTGCTTCAATATTTACGACAGTTTCGATTATAATTCTCAGATCCGCCGTTTCATCTACCCATTAAGATTTAATTCAAACCCCGTCGAACGGGAGGTTCTGGTTCCCCACTTAAGACGCTAAGATTTCTCGCAGTAGACGATATTTAAATAGCGTGCTGGCGCAATTAACTGGACGGCAGACTCCGAGCGATTAATGTAATTAATTAGTAGGCGAACTCTGGTGCTTCGTCTATTAATTATAAAATACGGAACAAGGTGAAGGAACAATAATGATTATCAGTATACAGCCACAGCCGGCCCCCTCGAAATTGTCGAGCATCCCCATCTCGATGGTGGGCCGATGAATAATTGCAGGACTTTCGAGGATCGCGCGCGTGCTTGCTCGCATGACACAATTGCGTCCTCGAGAGTGTTCCGCGGGCTGCTTGTAATTGCGTTCCCCGTTAAGGGACGAAGACGATGGCCACCGGATGGTGAGAATGATTATTTTCATTGAGGGCGAGCGCGCCGCGACTCTGCGTCCAAGTGCCAAAATCAATAAAAGATCGGGGCGAGAATGGCGGGGCCGCGAGAAGGATTTTTGGCACGTGCCGTGTCTGATGCTCTGCCAGTCGACGGAATTGCAATTAACGGGATTTTGGCAACATTACGCGCAGCCATTCTAGTTCCTGCGGTCGTGAGATTCGATTAAGCGTTTCCCGTTCGATGTGGATTCCGGAAACCGTTCTCCGGTCACGCATTCGCTGTGGTGTATTTTTCAATGTTCTCGGTGTTTCGTAGAGACGTGTGAAACGTTCGATAGGAGAATTCTACGATTGATTAAGGACAGGATCGATTAATAAATTATAATTCAAGCAAAGGATTCCCAGCACTCTGCTGTTCGTAAGAAGGAAAATTGGTCGAATTACCGCGCTTGACGTTACCCAGTCAACAAGTTAAATATGCAACTCCCACGACCAATATAATCGAACCCACGGCTAGTTACCTTCCGTTTAAACTGAGAAAACTTGCTCGCTCTTCTCTCGCGGGGATTCGTATTGATCTCCCGTGGAAGCTTTCGACTTCTAATTGCACGTCGTTATTCCTTGGAATAAATCCAGACTGAAAAACAGGGAGGAATCATATTACACTGTAAGAAGTTCGGCAAACAAATCGGCCCAACTTTTCCAGTCTCGATCGATCAAAAGGCGAAATAATACGGAAGAAGGAGAAGCTAACAATATTGCAAGAGAATCTTGAAATGTCTTAGGAAATCCATTTTCCATCCCTCCCTTGAAAATTCCGAACCCTTCTTCCGCCACGCGTCGCCATAATTTATCCATGATGCCATCCCCGTTTGGAAGACCAGTGGCAACGACTGGACGATTGTCATGGCTAGTTGTGTGTCGTGACGATCGTTAAAATTAATGACGCACGACGTCCAAAGCGTCGACAGGAAAGTAGCCGATGAAATACACCAGATCGCTCGAGGAGAATGGTCTCGGTCGTTTTTCCGACGACCGGCCTGAGTCTGCAGCTTCTCGAATCGAGTGTGAATCTACGGAGGGAGAGAAAGAGAGGGTGGAAAAAACGATTGGACAGGGTCGACGAAAGGCAGACCAGTAGTAAGAGGCTGCTATAAGTCACCGACGACGATCCATCGATCGATCGTGCGCGCTGCTGATCTCGCGTCTGTATATCTTTCCTGGGACACTTTGTATCTAGCTTCGCACGCAGTTTCCCTTTTCCTTTTGCCATTGTTAGTCGCGCGTGATGCACCGCTGCCTCTGAACTGTGTCCCTCTGTATGCCGAACACGCGCTCCGGCGTACAATAGAAGTGGGCCTGTCAGCGTGTTCTGCTATTATTAAGAGGTAGCAAAATGTGAGTCGATCGGAGATTGATGACTCTGGGAGGCGAACGGAACGCGGGATGTTTAGATGCTTTTCGGGCCTGATTTCTGCATCGTTCGATCCCGACAATGGGGGGAGGAAGTCGTGCTCGAGTTCGAATTGTGCAGCGTGTAAAGGAGTTTCATGTTTTCCGAAGCGTTTCGCGTACCACGTATTCCCTGCTCGACCACTTTTATTTTATCTTTCTTTTTAATTTTGTTATTTGGAAGGAGAGGATGTTGAAACTGTCCCGACCTTAACCGTTCACATCAATTTCGCGAACGATTCCGCGCAGCGAAATGAAACGTCTATTAATCGCTGACCAAGTTTTGAAGCAGCCACGTGGCGGATAACGTTGTTCATCATGGCGCAGACACAGGGGACTTCCGGCTTCGTTTCCCGCCGGCGGACGAAAACAATTAATCGCCGCAAGACGGCGAACGATAATTCAATTTCCCCCCCAGACGGCGGTCCCGCTTATAATCCCGCGCGATACGAGATCTCCCGTTCTCGCGCGCGTGAAACGATGGATCGAATTATGCCTATGAATATTAATTAGCCGGGGAATCGCGGCGTTTACAGCGCGGCTTTTCGCGCTGCCACCGCGAGAATGCAATCCCGGCGAAACATTGAATTCCCCCGAACAAGCGTCGCGACGAGCACGAGCCCGCCGTTTTGTCAACTCGGGAAATTGGTCGTCGGTCGTTTGCAATCGGATCGAAAAAAAAAAAAAACAGCAAACGAGGACTTCGCTCCGGGAATTTTTCTTTTTATTTTCTCCGTTACACGGATGAACGTGAGTTTGACGGCCCGTGTGGTCGCGGCAATTGTTGCGAACCGTCTGCGCTGTTTAATAGCGTTTTCCCTGGGGAATCAGTGGAACGATTTTCTATTTCTAATGGTGAATCGTTAAGAGAGAGAGAGTTTGATTAACAATTAGGAAAGTATAATAAGCTTGGAGATTATAGAAAATTGTATCGAGAGCGATGCAATTTTTGCGTACATTTAGATTATAATATAAACGATGGCCGGGTTGCGTAAAATGCTTGTGATCTTGCATTTCATTAATTAATTTGCTCGGAATCTCCTCCGGATAATTATCCCGAAGTTCAGCTAGTTTCGGAGTTCTTCGCCTGCCGATAATTAGCCGGCGCTAAAATTCAATTTAAATTCAGGGAAAATGTGTAGAAGTGTGCCAACTTTATCCATAAATTATCCGAATAAAGTATCTAATTATTTCGTTTTGCTTTTATTTTACAGAAGATCGGCGGGGGCCGGCGATTTCTCGAGTTGACCTGCATTCGGTGAGTCGGACAGAATTATTGATTCTATCAGCGTGTCATTGATTGACCGCGTTCGTTGTCATTAGTATTAGTAATCGATTAGGAATTTATTTAAAGGATCACTCGTCAGGTGCTATCTATTCAATTTGCTCTGCGCCCTTAGAACTTAACCCAATTTTTTATACACAATTCGCACTCTTTTTAAACGCCAGCGCAAAGTCAACAATTTTCCAGCAATATTCGTGATAATATCCCAGAGAAAATTGCTCATTCGAGAAGGCATTTCGAGCAGCGGGGCTCATTTGTCGTTCGTTTTAATAACCGTCGAATCGATTATAACGAGCCACGGTCTCCATTTGATTTAAACAGAGCAAAATCATCTCGTCCCACGCGCATACGATACGGTTCGATTATTCTCCTCGTAACTCTTCACAGCCACGTTTTCCTACCACGCTCGATGACGATTTCACGAGGGGTTGTCGCGGGGCTCGGCGCGGATTGCTCGATTCTCCTTTGATCGTTATTGTTTCCCATCGGCCCGGAAAAGCGGGTGCGATCGGGGAAAAAAAGGGAGCCACGTCGCGAAGCATCTGGCATCGCGAGAAAATCGAATTTCTAGTCCTTCGATTACTGCTCCTGCGCTAATCCCTAATATTCCTTTGGTAACTCGATAGATAAACCGATCGGTGGAGAACTCACTCCCCAATTTTATTCCATCTTCGCGGCGACTTTCATCGAGGCACGTGGGGGAATCAATTTTTAATTGCCAGAGGAAAAAGAGTAATTTCAGCGCCGAAAGCTTTTCGAACGTTTCAGACTGTTTCAAGTGAACGCGTTTCCGATTCTTAGATTTCCCTTTCGCGGTCTGAACCGCGGTAGTGATCGAACTGTGCCAGTCGCGGCTGGCAATTACGTGCAGCTACGCGCGCTCTTTCACGGATATTGGGACCACCCCGCGTTTTCGATAAAACGAACGGTTACCGTCGCCTCGAGTCGCCTCTGCCACGCTCGAACGCGTATTTTGGAATTGCTCCAGGCATTTACGCCGGAAATGAAATGGGATGTTTCCAATTTCCTCGAAGCCGTTCGGCGAGCTTAATTATTCCTTGACACTCAATACCTTCGTACTTGCAATCATTAAATCGAAAACGAAAGGGTGGATATTCATTGTTCAAGCGAACTATTAATTATTCAATTGATACCATCCACTGCTTTCCCCCTGCAAAGGAGCATTATTTTATCCTCCAAGAAAATAGAGCGCAACGCGAAGCTTAAACACCAACTCTCCGCGAAATGTAAGCGAAATCCGCTCAAACTAAATTCCCGGAACATCGTCCAGTTATAATCTCTATCTTCCCCGATGGAGAAGGAACGCTGAAATCGAAGTTTCCCACCGTGAAAGTTTATCGGGTAATCGATTTGGTAACTCGATGGACACGCGCCGCGCCGCGCCAGTTCATCCCGCAGCGAAGAAGTTACTTGCGCGAGGCGAATTTCCATATTCATAGCGAGATGGTGGTGTTTCGAAATTTTAGCGGGTCGATCGCGTTTTACTTGCGCCGAGCCGCGGCTAGAAATTTCATCGGCTGTTGTAGATCAGGCAAAGAAATAGGCCGCAAGCCACGGGGCCAGGCGGAGGGTGAATAAACGATATCACGGATTCCACGAACGGGTTTACGTTAATGAATTATTAGAGCTGTCGGAAAGTTCAACCGTTTTTCGTGCCGGTTCGCCACGGTCGGAGATAATAAAATATGTCTGGCTTAATCTCCCGATGGAACTTGCTTCGGCTTGTTTCAAACGATAATCCACCCCGCGTTCCCCGGTGATTTAGCGATAGATTTTTTTCCCCTAATTGCAATATAAAGTTACGCCCCACCGCAGTCCCGTAACAAAAACCCCCGCTGCAGTTTATTTGTTGCATGAAATTTTTATCATATTTGAATTATAACTACAAGCCGCTCGTTCAAAATTTAACAACAGCGTCTACCTAAAATGTTTGCCATCGGTGGCGGCCGTAAAGGCGTTTTATCGCCGTCTGGAAATTGACATAAAATCGCCGATGCTCTAATTTTCCGCCGCAGTTTCTCTAGCGCCGTTATAGAGGCGGTAGGAAAAATATCGTAACGGATCGGTAACGATAATACGCTAATGGTCGACGAAAACGCTCGCACACGTGGCGACGTTACGACGACGATGAAAGCACACACACTTCGTAGCTTCGCTTAAAGATCCGCCGAAGCACGTTGCAATTCGAATAACTAAAGCGCCCTCGGGGGGTGGCTGAGTAACTTCGGCCAAGGGATGGTATTCGGCTGGTCTTTGTACTTTATGGAGCGAATGATAAAGTCTCTTGATGCGTCCCGTTTATGCATCGTTAAGACAGTTTTTCAATGATCTCCGACAATGGGGCAGTTACTTAACACGGACTGTTAGCTGCGAAAATCCTTTGATCGCCTGGTAATTTTTCGCACGAGCCGTAAAGAGTACTGTTTTCGTAAAAAAAAAATGTATGGCTGCGATTTAATAAATGATCATGGTAATTTCTTAGAAAATAGAATTTTCCGAATCTTATACATTTCTCGGGGGAGAACACTAAAGTGTTAATGCCAGATTGCTTCCCCTCGATCTGGTTAAGCAACCATTCGCCTAGGGTATGTAAAATCATAGAAAGCCTTTCACTGCCATTTAAATTAATTACCTTCGCAGTAGCCGCACCGCCCAACGAACGAAATAAAATTTGCTTTCGAGAATACGATATAAAATTCCATGTTAGAAGGTTGGAATAATGCTGCCGCTCGTCGATGTGGTACAGTAATAGCTACTAAAATTTATCTGGTACACGCAATTTTATTTGCCCCGGCGAACCGTCGAGTATTTTATCTCTTACAGTAAAGCAATTTTAACTAGAGTCGTTTCGTGTTTGTTCCCGACGCGTTCCTTTAGTTAAAAAAAAAAAGAAGAAGAAGAAGAAAAATGAGAAGCGTTGAGAGAGAATTCGTCTTTTATCGTCGCGTGTCCCGCTGGAAACGGAAGGCTTCCGGATCATAAAGTTTCGCAAGAAGTGCAACTAGCTTTACACAAAAGTAATTGCCGGGGATCCTATGCTGTAATAATCATTGTATAGTTTAATCTCGACTACTTTTTTTTTTTTTACCGCGGTCTTTGACGTTTTAAGGGGCAGCGGTGTAATATTTAGTTATCTTACGCGGAAGTTTGCGTTCGCTGTGCGAATTTTTGTCGACCGCTCCCTTCGTGAAATCGAGCTGCCTCGACGATACCTGCAGGCACTTCGATCCCTCGCGTCACGTCACTTGCCACGCGTATGATACGCGGGAAGGGAATACGTGCTCCAGAAGGAGAGGCAAGGATTTCTGCCTCGGGCTAAAGGAATCGGTTCCCGTCTCTGGAGTTCTGAGCGAAGGGAAGAAAGGCTGCGTGGATGACACGCGTGCTGCGAGGGCGAGGAAAATGTGGTCATTCAGTAATAATTCCTGAGATTCATTTCCATTTTTCAATTGCTGGTGAATGTTCTTGCCCAATATCTCATTCTCTGTAACACCCCTGATCATAATTCTTTTCCAAACCTCCGCCAATTGATCCCTTCTCCGACCGTCCACGCCTCGTCGCACCCACGCTATTCCTCCGCGAAATCCACGGCACGTGTACATCCTGTCGACAAGCGTATTTGTCTATCTTCCAAACAGGAACCGTCTCGCAGGGGTGCAATCGTGGGGCACTCGTACCGGGGGTAGCGAGGGGGAAAAAAAATCAATTTGTCTCGTCGTGATATCCTTTGACGATCGCTTAGCCGAAAATTCGCGAGACAGTCTCCACGCTCCTAGATTTTCACCCCCTTTCTCCTTAATGGACCGCGGAAGAGGAGGGTTTGCCCCGCTGCCTTCCGCCACGGGCTGAAGCTACCGGCGAAGCTAATGTCTTTGTCATGTTGACTGTCGACGAATCGCCCTTTGAACAAGCCCTGCAGCATAGGGGTGCGTCACCGCCGCGTGTACCGTTCCCTTCTTCGGCTTACGTCAGTACGAGCTAACTAGTTTCTAGCCGCGATAAAAGGGCGGTGGGATCGGGAAGTAGAGGGTGGATAACGGCCTCGTATCGAGCACGTCCGGTGCGACTCTTGCGCTTTGAAGGGACGGAATTGGTTCCTGGGAGCTCGGTATCAGATGCGCATTTTACAATTTTTCTTTTTCCCCGGGATCGTGTTCAAATCCCGTGAAATGGATCGACGATTCGCCACCGCCCGCTCCCCGAGATTATTTCGGATAGCCGCCCCCACCTCGTTGAAATGAGTAATGATTCGTCGAACAACGTGGTCTCCGCGAGCGTTTAAATTGCAAGGCTATTTCTGTTGCTAAAGAATGATATATTATTTTCGTTAATGTTCTGGTGATTCGATTCTTATTTTGATGCTTCACCATTTGACACGTGAAATATATTTACGAGTAATTTCTCTGCAACAAGGAGAAAGGGTATAGAACGAAGTCGTCGAAGCGTACCTGTCCAGATCCGTGTTGCAACGAGTAAATAATATGCACGCTGCTTACACAGCCCGCAGGGAGATTTTCGAAACAAACTTCCGCCGCTTGTTTCGATGTTAACGAGAATGTTATGAAATCATATATCAGAGTAATATATCATTTACAGTATTTAATTTGGATCCGTTTTCACGAAAATACCGGGTACGAATGTTTCGCTTGTCACGAACGTCGAGAATTTACTATTTGTTATGAAATCACGTCTTCTGGAAGATTACAGAAAATTATCTGCATCCTTGATTTTTCAAATTATAATTAACTCCATGGATAACCAGGGAGGATTTTATTGTTCTAAAGTATTAGAGTATCCATCGTGATACCTAATAATTGGCGCATTTAATATAACGTAGAGTGGACATTTTGTTCAAGTAATTTCCGCGATTGTTCCTCAAGCACAATGGCCATACAAATCATCGACTGGAAAACGAAGCAAGCCGTAACTCATGCCATACAGCCACCGTAAATACCCATCAATTGGAACTGTAATTTTCGAGCGGCGGAAAGAATAGCGGCGCGTTATTAAATCGATCCACGTGGAAACGAGCCATCAGTTTTTATAATGCCACCATAACTGTAACTGACAGGATTAACCAGACACTCTAGCCGTGTCCAATTTGTTAATATCAGGAAAATCCACTGGCACGATATTTTCACGATTTCAAAATACTCGGAAAATGAAATAATAAAGGTGTAACAAATACCTCGCGGTCGAGTACCCTTCAAAGGGGAAGGAAACATAATCAATGAACGCTGAAGGGATGAATTATTGTAATAAAAAGAATCCTATGGTAAAAAGGGCGCTTCCATAAAAAATGTTCGGTGTTTGCCATTGAATTTTCTCCCTTCACGGACATATTCTAAAGCGCACCGCTTTTTATATCCTCCATAAAGTTAATGCAGACTCCTTTTAGAAGTTTGCCGACGGTGAAACGCGCAGCGGTGATCTGTCGGTTCGATCAATCTGTTTGCCGTTCGTGATTCCGCAGCACTGCGTTCTGCTGATATCTAAATTAAAATCTAAAACAGTCACGTGGCGAAATTTTCAGTCGGTTCGTTCGATTTCGCGACGATAGGAAACGGAAAATCCTTGCCGTGAACACTTTGGTACAGTGAAATGGTCTCGCGACGTTTGCCCTTGTTCTCTCTCACTCTCTCTCTCCCCGTCTCTCCACAAAATTTAATTATCTTCTTCAGGAAGTAAAACAGGTATCCAATTACGATCAGTGGCAAAGCGACATTCTAATTCGCTCCCCACTAATTTTCTTTGCTCGAGGAGTCACGAAAACGATTCAACGTTTCGCGACAATTAATTCTTCCATTTATTCTCATCCGACTTGAATTCCGAATAGCAGGACGTTGGCCGCGTTCTAAATAATTTCATCGTTGTTACACGACGTTACTGTTGCGACGCTAAACGATACATTAGGAGGGCGCGTGGGCGGGCGAAATGCGGGGCGCGGCTCTTAGTATCTACTCTCGCCCGGCACGTTCTTTGTGGCCGCAATTTACGCATTTTGTATATTGCGTCCACTTTGTCGCATACGCGGCCAGAGACCGTAAACCATTTCACCGGATCCACGAATGAGTGCACCACTCCGGTGTGCCGTGCCGGGCGCGCGAACAATATTAGACACCTGGCCTAACATTTCACCATCTTTCTCTATTATTCCGAGGCAAGTGTGCGCGCCCCGGTGGCGTTATGCATGAAACGGAAGCCCCAATTATTATATTTTTTGGTCACATCGGATTTTATCGTGTGGTTAAAGATAACGATTTAAGGGGTGAGGGGCGGATGCGAGGGTAGATTAAGGATAAATGATTGGGAAGACGATATTGATTTGTTTGATGCACCTGGATCGTTTCAAAATTTATGTTAATGCACATTTGAGTAAGATTGTTCCTGCGATCAATTTGACTGTAAAATTATTGTTCCAATACATTGATAAATCACACCCCTAAAAATACATAGTCATATCGGAATAAAGTACGCGCCGCAATATTGCAAAATGCAATTTCTCTAACAAGAACTAAATATTTGCTTCTCATTTTCTCGCCGGAACAAATTTTATCGAATAAATTTTCCCCGCACGTGTGTATGCACGTTCACAGCTGTATTTGCTAATTAGCCAAATGAATTTCATCGATGGCCAGTTCACTCGCAACACGCAGAGTTTCGTACTTTTGTCCCTATCTACGCTCTACCGGGCGTACGAAGCTTCAAGCTCGTTCTGAAAATTGGGGAAAGGGCTCTTAAAGGTCGTCCAGCTTAGCTCTCGAGCTGGCGTACGCGTATTCCGAAAGGCCACTTAAATGTCGTCGATATTCCATCGAGTGGCCTTTAAAGCCGCGTGAAAAATTCACGAGCCGCTCGCCAAAGCTGCTTTCCTCCGTGTAACTAAACGTGCCGTAAAGAAAGAAAATGAACGACCTGGTCATTTAAATATATAAATACCTGTCGATCGCCGTTTCTCGAGGTCGTGTATCGCGCGAAACGTCGAGAAGCGAATCTTCAACAGCCCCCTCTCGAAAATTGAATCCCCTCTGACGGCTTTTGAGAAAGGAAGCTGCCTCGCGATATTTATTTGAAATTTGATATTTTCAATCCTGCGAGCCCATACGGATTTGTTCGGATAAAATGTATTGTCTTAAGCATTTTTTGGTGTTTCCCGTTTGAACATAGTTGTCGGATGAAGAAGTGTGAAATGGAAAAAAAAAGAGAACTGAAGAATAAAAAGGAGCATCAAGAGAGAGTCGCGAGAGGAAACGGTAGAGTCTAGGGTTGAAAGAAAAGTTGGGCGGAAGGAAACGGGGGGGTGAAGAAGAGCGTCGTTCTACATTGTTTGGAGGAGAATCTGGAGATATCTGGAAAAGTAACTCGATTCTCGCTCTTTGAACGCGTCACCACTCGTGACTTTTTATATTCTGCTATAACAGAAAATTCAAGAGAGTCAGGAGACCAAACACGCTCCATTCAAAAAGTTGATTTTAAATACTAAAATAAATACGATTAATTGAAAGTAATTAAGTATTTCAATAAAGTAATCGTTCTGTTCGTATCGTACGTATATTCAAGCGGACACATCATGTAAAATTCCATTGTGAGTAATGAAAAGGTGGGGACGCCCCTCGTTTCAATGGTTAATGGACGGAAAAGAAGTTGTGCCTTCATTATCTTCTGCTCTTGTAACACGCACGCACGATTTCATTTGTCACACGCGATCGTAATCCATATCGAATCCCTTTTCGCGACCCATTGAATTAATTAGACTCCCCATCGAAACGCATTCTCCTTTCCATGAAACACAACCGTAGTTTATTATATACGCGTAGTGCGTTTATATCGTAGTTCGTCGATGAAGTTTGATTCGCGTGGTTTCGGGGGAATAATTATGTAGCGATGGGGGCAGCTTTGCACGGGATTAGACGGCCGCTGAAAATGCACGAGGAAAGCCATAATATCCAACTGCCAAAGCCAGGGTAATTAAATTTCTACGTCGAAGTGCTGCGAGCTCGAATTTCCTGCTTGATCGTTCGCGTAGTTTCACGGAGCTTTCGTCGGCGGTTCTAGAAAATATTTGCCGATGTTAGGAGAATAATAATAATCTTTCTTCTTAATCTCACACACTCGTAAATAATTTTCGTTTACGCAGTTCAGAGAATTCGTTGTATCTCACCGCGACAAGGTATTTCGGAAAGCTTAATCACGCGACAATGGCAAAACAGAGAAAAGGTAATTACACGCCGGTAACAAAGTGATCGCGGCTTGTCGCCATTCCCATTGGTTTCCACGGTAATGAATGGCAGTAGTAATTAATGATTATTGGTTAATCAACGATTACGTATTGCTCGAATAATATCTCTTGCGCGAATCGCTTGTACTAATTACAAATGTGACGTTGCACGTGATATCGAGCAGGACGTAATTAGTGGGCGTCGTTAGTCTCGCGAGCTCCCTGTTCGCGATGTCAAGGGGGAATACGTGTGATCGAGAATCGAAGTGGAAGCTGGAGGATCGGATACTCGAAGACGTTGTTAGACAGTGCAAAGGATTATCATTAAAAACGTGAATCTCATATGATTTTGTGTACTAGGAAAATGTGTGAAGCAGTTCGGTTAAAATTTATTTTTCTTTTTTTTTAGTTGATGCTAAGGGTAGGTAGAAGAAGAAAAAAGCACTGAAAAGTCGCTAATGGGCTACTTCGTGCTACGTAGTTGATCTTTAAGACAGAAAAGGAGCAGAAAAAGGCTTTGGAAAGGAAAGTAATTAACGACTTAAAAAATGATGATGTATTTTTGCCTCGGCAGAGGTCCATTATGCTATTATTTTACGGCTGGCGAAGTACGAATAGCTGTCCTGTCAAATAATAAATCTTCATCTTTTCCAAATGTTCCAAACCGCGGTTACAAGAAGCACGTTAAAAAGACGAATACTCGGAGATTGTACGATTCTCTGCCCAATTTGTTAATTTGTTTCGTTTACACGTGGTGCGGGTAGGCTGACACTCGGAATGAAATTCATTTAATCTAACGGGGAAATTACACACTGGTCCTTAGAAATTCGCAAGTCGCGGAAAGTTTCGCAGCGGGTCGCCTAGAAATTAATTAACCACGTCTACGGAAAGTTCCTGCGTAATTGGTAATTAAGCAGACGTCCGTGGACATTTTCCGAAACGTTCACGCTGAAATTCTAAACTTGCTTCTTGTCCAGACACTGTTCATTCTTTTTGGTTTCGAAAGTTCAGTTGAACGTAACATATCGTTTTGGTTATTTTACAAAATTCTCGAAAGAAAAGAATATATCCGTTAAATCAAGGGAGATCACAGTGATTCAACGTGAACGAAGGGTTGAGCTTCCGGAAGATTAAGCAGGCCCTTCGCCCCATCCCCTTTGCATCGCATGCAGTTGCTTATCACCGTCTCTATTGCTCTGCGCGCAGTGCATCCTCGTTGCATCGTTCGTCGATCAGCATAAATAGGATCAATGAATTAATTGATCCTGGCCGAACCCTTCGCCGGTAGTTAATGTGACACACGCAGCCCGATCTGGGGAGCTGATTTAAACTCCGATTTAAAGAGGAAGCTCTGTAGGAAAAACGTGAATGGCGATTTAAATGAAATTCATTCGATATGAGTAATGAAACAAAGAAATAATGATAAAGATATTGAATAATCTTTATTCTGAATCGAATCCTTTTGAAGATTTTCCCGTTTCCCAAGTAATTTTTATTGCTCTAGCGAGAGGTCGCTTTCGAAACTTAGATTAAATAGCGGTCCCGATTCAGTAACGCGTTTAAACGACGGAACAGCTCGACTTGTTTATTCGTTACAACGCGCGGCAAGCCGCGTTAATTACTCCGGTGCTTGTCGTGCTCACGAATCGGACTACAAGTGGATTAGCTTGCAGGGCTTCCTGAAAATTGTTGTACTACGGTGCAGCCACTGTGTGTGTGTGTGTCAGAGTCGCCCTGTGAAACCGATAATTAACTGGTGCGCACAGGTCTTATCAAACGCCCCTTTGCCTTTCCTTCATTGTCCCCCGCGGATTGCGGTCGCCATTCATCCGAGCGACCTCAAAAACTGCCGGATGAGACTCTGGACCGGTTGTCTGCGGTGAGATTCCAGTCGATAGTGATTGCTCGATCGCTTCAACGATGATTCGAGGATATCTCTGAATTTTCCGTAATGGAGAGATCCTTTGACCTTTATTGAAAATTCGAAGCTTCGGAAAATGGAGTTGAATATTTCTGTAGTCCAGTCGAAACTATGGGTATTTCGTTTAATTTTTCAAGGACTGTTACTCATATTCTCTGTCAGGGAAATTTGCTACGGGATATTTTTAGCGCTCGCTTTACTTTGAACCACTCTTTTAATAGCCAAGTGCATAGCAGCCTGTAGTTACTATGCTACGCATAGTCTATAGCTCCGGAAGATATTTTTAGAGAATCCTTTTAATCTTTCATGGGGCAAGAAAAATTCTTAACACTTGATCATCGATTCTCCTATTTCCTATTAAAAAAGAAACAAAACAAACAAGTTTCTATCACCCGTACAAAAGTACCGCACCATTGATAGTATCCATTCCCCTCCCTCCATTGTTCAAATTTCGCACTGCACTGAAAAAGGAGAGACGAGTTCTCGCGAGTGAAATGATTGATACGTTGCTTCTTGCGAGAAACATCCGGGCACAATATCACGCGGATCGAGCGGGGGCAATTAATCTCGACCGGTAGTAACTGCATCGATTTCCGCTTTAATAAATAGTCACGATCGCGCACGGCTATCCCCCACGGGGGAAGAAAAATGACGCCGGGGTAACAAAAGCTGTGCTCGCCTCCGTTCCCTTAGAATTTATTCCGATCGCGCCCCTTTCCTGTTTCGGTCGCGTTCCATTTCCGAAATGAGAATAACAATCGACGCTCGATACGATATCTACACCCGGCCGTCGCGCGATTTATTTCTGCACACGCCGTGGAAGAAACGCGGGCGTTAATTCCTCCTTTCTTTCCCACCGTATCGATGTGAATGGAGTAGCTTGTACAAAAGGGGTTCCTCGGTTTTGTTACGCTGCTTATCTCGCTGCCGTCTTATCATTCGCGATCTACCTTTTGCGACGGAGCAGTTTATTGGAATTCACTTAATCGATGTTGAATATCGTTTCTTCGACAAAGCTGTTTACAGTTGAATGGTAAATGATTTTCTACGACGGAGCATTCGTTTAGTATACCGTAGAGAATCTATTACTGTGAATTTGTTTACCATAGTCGTGCGACTAATTAATTATTTAGCAACGAACTTATCGCGTTGCGGAAAGATCGATCGCCTTTCCTTCCAATTTAATGAATGGACAAAGTTGATACATTATATTCAAACAAGCAAGTCATCGCCCACCCGTCCTCCGCCCCTAAAAAAAAATGAAAAAAGCTATCAGTCTAGGGAACGATGAGTAAAAATAACAGGAAGAACGGCGCGGACTGACAAGTGTTGAGTGTAACGAAGACGGAAGAGGCTTGCCCAGGGAAGCCAATTTTCGTGAACATCGGTCGGATCGGCTGAAAATGGATCGTAATTACGTTTAATTAACCTGACTCGTCGACAACGCGTCGAGAGATCGCCGGTCAGCCGTTAAGGTATCTAGAATTTACGAACGCCGCACGTTCTCTTATCCACTTCGGTAAAGTAACTTCCATCCTTTTAGTTTTAAATATTAACCCCTTACGACGAGAGGGAAATAATAGATCTCGAAATAATTGGAGTTGCAAAGGGGAGAGGTATTTTCTACACACCTGAGAGTAATTAATTTATTGGGTTGAAAATAATTATTCCTATTTAACGTTCTACCTGATCCCCGCTATATGCCTATAACCCAGACAAGCAATTAAGGGAGCTTCGGCGCTTTATGAGCAAGAGGCGCGCCACGGTAATGCAACTTTCTAACAAATTCCTTTTTAATTTATTCTTGGAAGAACACCGAGCCGTTACTTAGGAGGGTAAAAAGAAAAATATCAAAGGTTAGCCTGACCAAGAATGATCGATGAGAGTATATTCCTCATTATTAATGAAACTTTAATTCAAAATCATCGTTTCAGCATTTTGAAGATGTTGATATTTCAGAGGACGAACATTGTCTGGTTGTTTCTCAAGAAAGATAGTGTGATCTATTTTTAAACCGGTGTTCCGCTATTTCTGATCACGTAATACCATGATGAAGGGCGATTCTTCTTCCACTAATAAGTGCGGCCCTTCCTTCCTTAATGGCTGGCACTAGATTCCATCTAACAAGCATTCTCGTTCGTTTAAAAGCCTCTGGGATCGTTTCAATTTATCGACACGTAATCATTTCCCTGCGGCTATTAAAAATTAATCAACGCAGCGGTATCGAGTGGCTCGGCCTGAAACGAAAGATGGATTTCAATCGAATACATTTAATTAGAAGCTGCCCAGGACAATCCTTGTATTTCCCGTTGTCTTTACTTCCGGCTTTAACTCGTCGATTCCCCTCTGCTTTCTCATTCCGTTCGGAAAACGGCCCCGATTTCCGAAAGCTAAACGCCCCGTGCACATGCACCGGCCGAACGAAACTTTCATAATTTGCCATCGACCCTTTCGCCCAAGCGTTCAAAGATTCATGGGCCTTCTACCCTGGTTTGTCGACGAGCAGCAGCCTGTCATCGACCTCCACGCCGGAAACGTTTCTCGAGCGATCACGCAATCGTGATCGACGACGACGATCGTCCACCACTTTCTTTCATGTCCCTCTTTCACCCTCCTCGTTTTTGTTTTCATGGAATGCCAACCTGTTATTTTGCATACGCACAAACGCCACGTGGGTGTTCCCCGGATAAAATAGCTGGGGGGATTGCTACCTGTAATTTTGCTCAATAATCAAGCGGGACAAGAATTTATTTACGCGTTCCGCTAGAAACACTCGCCGGAGCAGAAATGTTTAGCGCGTACAATCTTCCAACGAAATTGCTTTTAAAGTATTGCCGTTATCCCTTGCCATTCTTCCTTTACCAGCGCGATTTTCGGTAACGATATGCAGGGAACGCGGTTCTACAATTTCATTGTGCACCACCGCTGACAATCGGAAATAGCTCCCCTCCCCCATTGTTCTAATCATCAGACTGACTTCTGGCTCTGCATCTCGATACGCATACGCCGCAGGCATTACAGCCGTCTTACGTGCGTCGGGGTTTCAACTGCGAATAGAAGCCGCCAACAATGTAATATAAACTATGGAAACGTAGTTAAACTGTGATACAATGGTTCCGAGTTGCTCACGAGATCCGATTATAAGATCAGTGTGCACTTGTTCGGGACGTATTAGAATTCCGACTGAATATTATGTATAATGAAATTGGAGTTTGCGCTAGCAGGAAAACCGATTAACTCCGTCGAAAGAGATTCGCAACCGGGGAACAGATTGCCTGAATATTCATGAAAGGTTTGTGATACCGCGATTGCTTTCATATTTTCGGTTAACGCGTATTTTCCGAAACCGCCGGTCTCGCTCGGCTGGCAATCGTATGACGCATCAAATGACACGTCAGCAGCTGGAATTACGCGTAGCGTGGAACTTTTCACGTTTCTTCGCGTCCGCAACTGCTATTTTTCCCCCTCCGGCGCAAGTTGAAAACTCCTCGAGCTGGCGCCATTCTGACCACGCGAACTTTCTCTGTCGCCACCACCCTCTTATTTCACCGACTATGGATTATCGTCGCGGTGTTCAGTCACGGCTGGCGTCGAACCACAGACATTGTCCGATACGCGCGATACTAAAAAAGTTCGGATGCAGATGTAATTACGCGCACGTATACCTCACTGTATTCTTGCGGCTGGTGCGATTACCTTCAAATGCGCCGCTTTACTTATATCGACGGGCGTGCATTTGATTCGACGACACGATTCATCGGGGCCGAACAAGCGTCGCGATTGAATTATGCAAAAACGTCCGTAGCAAGGTACGCGGGCAATTTCTCCTCGCCTAGGCCGCGCGGAGCCGGTTTATCCCGCGGTGCTGTTTGCCACGTGCAAACCGCTCCGCGTTACCGCGAGTCGACTGTGTATTATAATTGCTACGTTGAAACGCGAGTGGGACGTTAAACCTCGCGTCGGGGCGCGCACGTGAAACCGCGTTTAACGAGATGGACCGTGTTAGTTATTGATGGTCGCCGCGTACGTTTCCGCGTGGAACGATGGTTAGTCATAAGGGACGCTTCGAAGTTGCACAGAGTGTTATGAATGCGAGCAAACCGGGATAGAGGTACTATTAGATGCTTTCAGATGGATCGCAGCCTGGTTTTTAAAGGCGGAGTCGCGCACACAGGACTCGCTTGATGAATGTTTGACTTTGGGAAATATTTGCTGAAAGCGTGGGAATTTGTTCGAGGAATTTCAGTGGGGCTGTATTAGCATGATACATGCTCTCGTCATTTTATTTATTTACTTTTTACTGTAAACTAGGTGGAACTGTTAATTGGCGTAAAGGAAAGTAAGCGAAAATTCTATTGGTGACTGGAGACATGTTGCACAGTAGTACGAATCGAACATAGTCAGCCGCGTCGAAACGTTCTATGGTCATACTACTGGTCTTACCTCTTCTCCCTTCTTTTTCCAATCACACGTTCCATTAATTGTCCCAACGGAGGCGACCTCGCATAATCTCGAGCATGCGCCCAACCGTTACGCCTCCGAGATAATCATCGACGATCCATATAGAGCAGCGCGAATCCCCGCGACGTTGTGCGACGTAACAGCGTCGCGACGCTAGGCCCCCCTTGGCGCCGCGCCGTGCTATCGACGCAGGATTAATCCTAATGAATTAGCCGGTCGAGATTGCACGTCCGCGCGAGCTCGTCGACGAAATCGAAGCCGGCTCGATGCGTAAGTGGGTGTTCGGTTGCGCTAATTAAATGGATACCGGCCGGCGTTGCGCGCCGACCAGGGTCGGCTTGCGTTTCGAGAACCGGAGAATCATCTCCGACACGCGGCCTTTTCGAGGGCGCTACCGAGCTTGTGTGTGGATCGCGTCGGTGGAAATCCTGATACCCTCTGATCTCTCTGTTCTCGCGGGCTGTTGCGAAACTCTCCGAAGACTCCGATCGTAGGAGAGCCAGACTGGGAAGTTTGTCGAGCGGTCAGATTTGGAATTCTGTGGAGACGAATTCTTCTCGAAAGATTTGCGACGACCCGAAGAAGTGGCTATGTAAATTTGTACATATAATTTCATTTGTCAGGGCACACAATCGGAGGGAATAATGGTTCGACCCCGTGGCAACGTGTTATCAGTAAATTAGCAATGAAATTATGAGCATCGATAAATGTTATTAACTCCAGCGTAAATGCGTAGCTTCGTTTGCTCCGCGTAAAGTCTAACTGTGTATGGTGATGCTTCGGCCGGGGCTCCATCTCATTACGTTGCGGTGGGAAATTGTGTAATCATGATACAGGCCGGCAGTCTTGCGGCTGGTTCATTATCGGAGATTACAGATATTCGCTCTTCATTTATTTCACTGGAACGTAAATCGGTTTCGCGCGCGCGCCCAATTCGTCCCGTTACTTTTCTTCGCCTGTTACCATGCGACTTTTCGTTTGCGAAGAAACTGAGAAACTTCAAATGCTAACAGTATTATCTAATGGTGATAAGAATAATGAAAATGTTGGTTTGATCTCGGGCTGCGGTGCAGCTTTCTGAAGATCGCTGTAAAACTCGCACTACTTTCCATCAATCACGTCGCACAGGTGTAATTAATAACCGACTTAATCTAAGTATCAGATACCACGTGTGTCATTAATATCAACTTAATGGAGCCGCGTGCGATAGAGCTGCTTTATGATATTAACCAGTCCAGCTTGACGGTGCTTTAAAAGAAAAAGAGAAATGTAATGTCGGTGACTGCGTTTGAGATAACGATACTGAAAACAGTAATTAATATCGATCTAACACCCTGGAATTATAAGGAAACGATAAACTGCCCTATTGTACCTGATATCAATTATTATCTTATCGCACGAATCCAGTTGTAGAAATTTCCGTTCCCTTTAAAGCCGGTCTCGAAGCAGGTCTCGCTAACATTCGCAGCGTTTATTACCGGCGAACCTCTATTACTAATAAAATGGAAATTCCCGGATGATAATTATTTGGAAGTAAATGTTAGCCGCACTCGCTGCGCAGGAAGCGCTTACGTTCTAATTAGAGAATTGCATTTATTCGAAGCGTGCTCGCTGCACGCCGGCCTCACAATTACATCCCCGTCGCACGCTTCCGCGAAGTATTGTTCAACATTTTTGCTCCTCCCTTTTTCATAGCTCGTGATTCGTTGGTCCTTTTTCTTTTTACCGTTTTATAGAAATAAACAGCAATTCTGGCTTAATTTAATTACGGCTTCTCCGCGTATCCTTTCTCTAACAGATTTTTTACTTCTCCCGAGTTTTTCTCCGGATGGTTCTTCGGGAAATTACAAATCACTAATTGGACAAGTTACTTTGTACTTTGCAACATCTCGCTGGGGATTCCGGAGTAACTATCTTCGGCGCGGTGGGACAAGGAAATAGTCTCGCGCCAGTAACGCGAGTTCAACGCAAGCCATGAATATAATACGAATGATAACCGGTATATCATTTGCAACGTCGTCCGCGAAACAATTAACCGGAAACCACTTCCGACGAGAGAAACTCCCTCCTTCTTTATTTTGCTTTCTGTCTTTCAATCGAAGTTGGTAGAACGCAAGCGACGGACGCGGCTGAAATAAAATCAGTCCCGGCTAAATTGATTTTCAATTCAGCGGAGCAAGACGAGCGCCCTGTGCCGGTCGCGGAATTGATTCTTATATTATTTCGGTCGGCCGCGACCCTGTCCGTCTGCGCCGGGGGATAGAAGGCGGAAGAAATGCGAAAACGTCTTCGGGGCTCGGGGCTTGTTTGTATTTAAAAGAGGCGAGCGCAGCGTCGGCTCGCCTCTTTTATCTCACCGAGGCCGACGGATGGGATGCTGCCACGATGTGGAACGAAACCGGAAGAGAGAGAAAGATAGAGAGCTGTGTGCTCTCGTCGGGGGTGAAATTGTTAGAATGCGATTACGGTAGAGGGATATTGAATTTAGTTGAAAGTAAGCCGCACCTTGTATCGCTCTCGAGAAGTTGATTTTGCACTTTGTTAGATGTTTCGCAGGCCCTGAATAGAATTTTAAAACACGACCTTAAACACGGTATTTGTATTCCATTCATGCCTCCTGTTTCCCTGGTTTTGTTTTTCATTTTCATGTTATCTGAGCGACGTCTTATCTGGATGTTACAACAATTCTACAGCACGGAGTAATCTTCGAAATCGGTATTTAATCCCGAACAGCTAACGCTGACACGCGTGCATAGAATGTAATTAAAAGAAATCCTGAAATAAGGTAAAAATCAACCCTCGCCCGCCAGCCCCTTTATTCAAAAATAAACACCGCTGTCTCCAGTTTGCAGAATCTCGGAATACACGTAACGGATGCAAACGAGAGCATAGGAAACACGGCGAGCAGGTGCGGGGACGAGCAATTCCCAATAACGCGACACCATTTTTCTCCTCGTCGTCCATGGTGCTCGCGACACGGTCGGCTTTACGATCGTTTTCCATCGTCTGCCTCGCGGATTTACGATTGTTTCTAGACGCCGCACAGCTCGGAATATTGTGTCTCGTGTAACAAACGCGCCACCGCGGGTTTCGATAATTCCGGGATGGGCGGGCGACGTGAAAACGCGCGGAGACAACGCAACGTACTTACGCGCGACGAACGAGGATTTCATTTCTCTCGCTCTCCCCCCCCTCTCTATCTCTCTTTGCGCGTGCAATTATCTAATTAGAAATAGCTGGCAAATGTAATCACTTGCGTAGCACACCTCCCTCGCTGCATCCGACCAATGAACTAAACGATATTGCCACGCCGAACCGTCTTCGTTCACGCGAACCGCGTTTCTATAGGAACGAAAGGGGTGTAACCGTGCGCTAGTGCCAGACAGATGACGATTCTACTCGAACATATTAGTTGAGCTTGCGTCGGTGCAATCAGCAGGGACATTCTACATTTTTCTTTGCAATTAATTTTACGATAGACTGCTAGTGCAACGCTTTTTTAAAAGTATAATTCTGTCTGCGCGTTAATGTATTTTTTTTGTTTTAATATTTAGTGAGCGAACGGTATAATACAATTTCAGTATAAAATAATTATACGGAGATCGTACGTTCGTCCTTAATTATTTACACGGATATTTCTTTCGATCGGGGAACATTCGGCGATGTTATTTCATAATAGAAAAAGCCCGGGGTTTCCGTAATTTCTGCATCGTACGCGGACCGTTCACTTGATTTCTCTTCACTCCCATGGAAGGAGCGCGCAACGAGATATTATTACGCCGACCACGCGGAATGCTCGCAGCAGCGGTTCGAACAATTCTACTCGTCGAACCGTGAATCGGTCGGTCGAGATCTACGTAAACTCGAGGGCAGTCCGGCGAGCACAGAGGGTCGGTGGAAAAAGGGCGTTGCACAATGGAACCGATGGAGCCTGTATTATTCGCGATGCTGAACTATTTTGCGATGCTCGGAGGAACGGGCCTCTTAAAAGTCCTCCGAGGAACGAAACGCTCTTTTTTTTTTACCCTTTCTTCTCGCACCTCCTGATTTGCTGGAACTTGTCTGATCACCGATTCTCATTCGAAACATCCATCGAACAAGAAACTTTCCTCCTGTCTTACAATTCTTACAGTTTCTTCCTGCAAAAAGAAAATCACTCGCTTTTAATGCCTAGTCGTTATGCCGGCACGCATTTTCGCTCGAATTATTTCTGCCTTACTTTACATTCGTGGCATGCATGTCGATAAAATGCATGCCGAATAACTCGACTATCTCAAATTGTGCGTAAAACTCTGTAGCATAAAAGAAAGCCACCGGGGCGAAAGAAATTCTCTACCTTCGTAGAATTCGTGACGTCTCGTTCTCATTCCGAGCGATATCATTCGACGACGCGTTCTCTCGTCGCGGAAGTAATATAGGAATTGTCCTCGAAATTCTGTGAAATCGATTATAATTAAGCTTTCTCCATTGAGAAGTGTTATCCTTTAAGTTTATTTGTTTCGAAAGAACATCATTCTTACAGAAAGTAGATAACAGTGGCAAAAGACTTTCTAAAACCTGAGAATAAATAATGATCGGATGAAATAAATAATTTGAAGGAGAATACGATTTTTGATCAAAATGATGCTCACGAGCCAAAGTAAGACAAAATCATAAATCGTAGAAAATACGCTACAGTAAATCCGCGCACGATTCACGTATACAATTTTTCACCGATTTCGTAATAATCGTATCTCCAATGGAACGTAAAGACCTTTCCCGCTTCGGACGGTTTCTATTCGCGGAGACCGCGACCGAACCGAACGTGACGCTGAAATAATCGACGTGGGGCGATTTCGTTCGACCGCTTGTCGTTCGTTATCGCATTGTTGCTCGTCCCATGAACGCCGAGCCGCGGGACGTCCGTGTTATGCAGATGCGTTCCGCGGAAAGGCGGTCTCGGCGGCCGCTACGTACAAATCATAAATCGAAACTCGAACTGGAAAAAGGCGGACAATCGAATAACTTTCGTAGCGAGGGCAAACAAAATTCGACCGCGCAAAATTGCATTCACTCTCTCTCTCTCTATTTCTCTGCAAGCTGAAAATAAAGGAGAGTCATTTCGGGAATGCTTCTCGAATGTTGAGCTCGCAGGCAGGGATGCGGTGCTCTCGTCGTTCTCCACGCTAACGTTTCGTTTGTATTTCCTTCAGGAGTTCGATATCTCTTTTAACGGAAAGAAACTTGAGCGTTCTTTTTCTTTGCAAGGGGGTAATCATTTGATAAAAGAATAAAACTCTTCTATCGTTTGTTAATCTGAAAGTGTTCAGCAACGTATTCAAGCTTTTATTTGAAAACGAAAGAACGAACGAATCGTTTCCCTGGATGCCTCTCCGGCATCCATCCATCCTTCGGTCTCGCGCCGCGAAATGTCCAAGTTCCACTGTCCAAGTTTCTCGCAGCACCTGTCGGATCCCAAAGCCGGATCGATCGGTCGGGATTCCAAGGGAGCCGCGGGAGAATTCGGCTCGGTCGCATCGCGTCGTCTAGCCGGGCGTGAACAGGGAAAAAAATGTTTACTCCCCGGTGTAGAGGTTGGCTCCGTGAACCGGATGTCGTGCCCGAGGCGCTACTCGAAAGCGCTTTTTACGCCGAAAGGGCGTCGGCGTCCTTTGTACAGCGGAACGCCTGTCCAAAGGAGACACGGGCATCGTGAATGTTTCACAGGCGTCGATGATTCATCGATGGGTGGCTGAAAGCGCGGGACGCAGATGCGTTGCGGAATGCGAAAGGAGGCGCGCAATTAGGCCCGACGTTAATTACACGCGGCGAGCTTCCGGTAATTTATCGCGGCACGCCCGACCGGCCCTTGTTTCGTTTCCTGTACGTCGATATGACGGATCCCCGAGCGCAAAACGGGTGTGGAATCGATGGGAAAAACGGTCTGTCGACGAACCGAATGGTTCGAATTTAATTGCTTTAATCGCAATTAAATCTTGCACGCGGAAGAAAATAACAGACAAAGTGCCCACAATATTTAATTACGAAATGTATCTACTACTACGTTGAAAAGAAAAGTTTCCAAGTCGGGCCACGCTCGCTTACCTTTCACCCTTTGACCCGGAAACATGTCGCGCCCTGAACACCGTAAACTCTAGATCTTAATACCATCCGAGGCCGTCGCGACGGTAGTGTCGGGCGGAAAAATTTCACAATGGAAGCAGCCGCCTGGCTAGGGGATGGAAAATCTAGAACGCTCCTGGGTGAGTGACCCGTCCTCATTTGACATTCAATGGATGGCACGCGCCATAAAGGGCGGCGGAATGTCGTGTACTGGAGCGGGGTAAATTACGGCCGGCTAGGAAATTCGTTGTAATTTCCCGTTACGATGATTAGGCGCGTGCTGAACGAAACATCGACGAATTCTCGCAGAGGGGATCACGATGCATCCCCATTCAAGACAAGAAGAATATGAAGAAAAAAAAGGGCGGAGATAAGGAATAATTAAACGAGCCCATTTCGTTGTAATTAAATGAAAATACAATAGTGAATTGATATTCCTTTTCTTCTTCTTCTTTTTTTTTTATACTTGAAACAAACAATCGAGGAGACGTGGCGATCGATGAGAGATAATCATCCGCACATTCGTTTCATTCCGCTGTTCTCGATAGCGAAAGGTAATTAAAATCGTACGCAACAACGGGGTAATTATCGTTCGGAAGTATCAATGGCGCACGATGCAGCGTGGTTGGATTAGTTGAAGTATCCCAGTTCCATGCGGTGGAAAATACGAAATTCTAATTAGTCTGCGAGGGTCTTCTGGAATCCCTCTTGCTCCATTGGGATCGAGCTCGGCTCCTCCGGCAGAAAAATCCTCCGTAGTGCACTTGAAGCGCCGTCTGTGCCGAAGTGCAAGATGGTTTCAAGAGTAGGAATGTACGTTTTAAGGCGAGAGACCAAGGTTTTAAAAGTTAGAATTGCCCGGGAAAGTTTCCAGTCGGGGGAACGGCGAGTCCGGGGCATCGAAAGTGTTCGAGTTTCGAAAGGATTCGATACACTTTGGGATAAAGCCTTGGATTATACGGATGAAGGATAAAATTGCAGTTACATTATTTTTCCAAGGGGATTCAATCGAAGCTAACCAACGCCGCGCGAATGTGTTCGTTTCTCGACGGAGAAAGGTTTCCGTGAGTGAATGATTTTCATCCGGAAAAGAATCGCGCGCCTCGAGGCAGCGCAGTTACGATCCACGCAGAGGATCCGTTTGCTTTTTAATATTCCGGTTGCTTTCAATTACGTCTCGTTCGCAGCTTTCTGGTAAATCGACGGTACCCGTGCCCGGCGACAATTGGAGCCGGACAAGCGAAACTTTGGAATCTTCGACTTGCATTTCGATCAGTTCTACGTTAACCCTTTATCGTGCGAGAAGCAGCGAATTCTCGCGAACGCGCCGCCTCGTCATACACTCCCTGCCAGCGTTGCAACCATTTCTTACCCGGCCCACTCCATTTCAACTAGTCAACGCGATATAAAGGATCGGGCGATCAATTCTCCATCTGCTGTGCGGCACGATCGTTAAGTGGAAACGCTGACCGACCTCGCGCGGGCATGATGAATTCGAAAAAAGCGCTTTCCCGAGCGTGCCACGCGATCGATCTTCGCCGTAAGTACGTAACAATGGAGAAGTCATTTCCGTTTTTTGCGGTAATTATGCGCGCGGCGACCGCGCGTTCGCTTTTAATTTCAACCGCGCCCCATTATCGTTTCGCCTTTGAGCTCCCGCGCGACCACTTGTTCGCCGCCGGACTGATTGAATTTTTCATAAGACTACGTAACAAGAAGCATTACAGCTCGGCCGGCGTAATGTATTCCAAACTGTTACTTATTCAGAGCGTACAGCAAGGAAAAGAAAAGGAGAGAGGGAGAGGGAAGAAAAACGCTTCTGGTAATAACGCCGCGCTACTTCACGTCGCATAATATTCCCTCTCTCGTCGCAGCTAATGCACCTTTGGTCGTGTTTCGATGCATCGTTCCATGCACGTTTTACAAATTACTTCGCCCACGGCGGGACTGGAGAAAGCGCGCGATTTTGATTCTCCCCTAAACATCGGAAAGTTCAAATGATTCTCTCGCATCATTTGCTTGTCACGCTTTTGCCTCATGACGAATGCGCAGACATACAGAGTCGAACGTGTCGTTTATTCCTTTCTTTTTTTTTCAACGGCCCTCGTGATTCACGCGAATGTGTGTACGTACCCGCGACATCGACCCATCTATCACGCGACGACCATTCGAATGAACGAAAAAAAAAAAGAAAAAAATATCAGTTTGATTGGGCGTTGGTATCGAGCGCGTAATTTTCAAGCTGCTCTGTAACCGGTAGCTACGAGCTTTATGGTTTCGACAACAGTTTTCAACGTGTAATTAAAAAAGCAGCGGTTTAAACGATCCCTTCTTCAATTGAAATAATGTTTAAACGTAACAGTATCTCGGAAAGAATGATTTGTATATATACTTAACATCTTGTTTTCTCCCATTCTCCTTTCATTCACCGAACCCCTTCACCATCCCCCGGATCCACTCTCCCGGAAAACAAGTTACCAGCAAAATGTACGCGACGCAGCTACAGCATGTTTGCGCCGACCGGCCATTTGAATCTCATTGCCCATGCAAATGGTCGTTGCGCCTCGACACCGCGATTGATACGTACACATAGCTCTCTGCTTAAACTGTTTCGCCTTATTCGAGGCAACTCGACCGAATTTCACGTCGATTCACCGCGCGATTCTAACGCGCATCGCGCGTGCAACGCTCGAGACTGAGATTCCGCGGAGGAAAAGAAATACACCGGGGCCATTTAATATACCGCGAACGCTAGTTCGCACGAGGGCTCATTTGTCACGCGCCTCGTATACTTGTCTTCGTGCCGGTTATTAATCGCACCCTCGTCGACCGGGGCGTACGAATAATTGGCCAGCGCGGTGTACGCTTGCGAGTCGTACCGGCAATCAGGATGTCGTCACACGTGAATTTGATTGCGGCTACTCTTCGCACGAGCGTGCTCAACGATGACCGGGTCCCACTCGAGTGATCGTGAGACGAAAAAGTAAGCGTATAACGTTGCTTTTATCATTGATACTATCCGCTCTCTCGCAAACTCAGGTAAAAAGGATTTTTAATGCCCGACGACAAGGATACTACCTGCCGCGACTATAAAGCGAACGATCCAAAAGGAAAAGAGAGTTTATATGTCCAAACGAATACCTGAATGGACACACGTTGCCCCGTGTGTGCACGCGCGCCTGTGGAAAACACGACACGTCTGATTCCCCAGGGAGAGGGATTATTCTCCCTGACCCAAGGTATCCCCATCCGGCGAGTTCCGCTCGCTGGGCAAACACTTTAAGCCGCCACGCCGACGCCCTTGCGTCCAAGAAAACCCCGTCCCTGGCACGGAAATAACTTTCGCGAACAATGGAATACGCGCGAGCGATTCCTCGCGAGTTCGAAGCCGGACGAAGTTTTCATCTCCGGCATAGTTTCCCTCGTGCCCCGATTCCCATCGTCGAGCCGTGCCCCTGATGATTTCTTTCGAACCGCCCTATCATCGGTTGAACGGAGATTTTCGATGTACGTTGCAAGGGCAGAGGTCGGGAAATAATCGACAGATTCCTCGTTTTACGGCGGCAGAGTTTTCGTTGAAGCTTGTACATTCGACGAATTTCGCCCGCGATATTTTTCTGCGCGAAATTCTTCTCGTACGCGTATCCATATACGCCTTTACGCGAACAGCCGCTGAACAAACAATCCACGAATGTTTGAGCTGCTATTAAAAGGCTACAGATGGTATGCATTAGCGAAGCTACCAAAAGAGACAATTGATATCCGAAGGAGCCAAGATTGGATGCTGCACGGACGAGTAAGCTGTGGAACAACAAGCAAAATCGTCTGGTGGCTCTACGACTACTTATGCAAAAGAGGGAAATTCGGGGAGGGTGGCTCGTTGTTATCGATGGTTCCAGTTCGACGGACCGGATTCCGGGATTTTCTCGCTCTTGGAGCATCGAACCGTTCTTCCAGCGTTCACGGGAATATCGCGCCCGATGCAAGTGGATACTCTTCGATCATTCTTCCTCGATACATTTCACTCGGTCCGCCAGTTTTATTTATTAAAATCTTTTCCGCGAGAGTGATTGGGACGTTATTCTTATTTGCAAAACGTACCTTCGATGCTATACCCGAAGAATTTCTGCTGGAAGTTCGATGAGCGTTCAATTAGAAAGCTATAACGAGTCCCGATAAGTAATTTGGTTCAGAAAATATTGTACATTTCATTTCTGGTTAAATGAACGTACAAAGACCACGCATTACAGTGCATTGTGCAATCAGGAGGAATTTTAATTAGCTGCAACCTTTTCAAATCTAAATATCATAACTTGTATTATATATATTCTTCTACTTCCGAGCAAATCAATTACCCAGTCTACGATATTGGCAATTTACCTACCAAGATAATTCTTCTTCCCCAGTTAACCAGCAATCGTAAGTCGAGGATGGTTTAAAGTAGACGCGGAAATCTACAGGAATTCATAAATAAAAAACGAATTTCCGCGTTGCTATCTCTCTCGCTCCTAATTGTCCATTAAACCCCCCCGATCCGAGAAAGTCGGACACAGGGGTGGAGCGGAAAGAAACTTAGACCCAAAAGGAAGTGAAAGGCGGGGAAAGCCAGAACAGGGAAGCCGAGAGGATCGTCTTAATAGGAGCAAACTTACCAGCCCATTATACGACGAAAAAAGTGGATGCAATAAAAGGGAGGCTGGGGCGGAGAATCAGGAACAAAAGATACCCGTGAGAGCGTAACGCACGCGAGCAACGTCGAAACGAAGCAACAGCCCCAAGCAGACTCGGGGAACCTGTATAAATTCCAGCGATAAAATTTCATTTTGATTCTGTTACTCGAATCTCCGCCCCCGTGACGCAAGCGCTCTCGACGGAAAAAGGAGCTCGACGAACTTTTTCGTCGGAAAGTTGCACGCAAAAATGAATTCCCTTTACCCCGGGAGAAGCCTCGGAACCCTTGTAACGAAGACAAATTTCCCCCGCGAGTGGCTCGACGACCCGGGGCATTTTAATGCCGAGTCGATGCCTTTTAATTATTCAACCGGGGCTTGTGAATTAATAAATCCTCATTAGCTTATCGGGGCTCGATGTGAGCGTTCTCTTTCCGCCTTCGTGCAACAGAACAAGTGTTTCAGTCGTCCAGGAAAGCCAAGGCTTCGCGACTAAAACCGTTCCGTAGAGAGAACGAGAGGGGCTTCTGTGAAGGATACGCTTTCACCCTGTCGAGGGTAGTGGAGGTGTTTAACATATTTCTTGACTACTGTATCTCATCAACTGATAACGAAGAGAGGCATAAAAAAAAACAGTGGTGCAAAAAATACCCACTATACATCCCCCTTAAAATTAAACTGAAATACCTACTGTTATTTTCATTATTCGCAAAAAAATTCTTTCCCGTACAATTTCCGAATCTTCTAATCACAATTCTATGACCGAACCCGAGAATCGTAGCTGGAATCGTCTCAAACGGCGTTTAACCCCTAATCACTGCCCCCATTAGTCGCTACCCCAACGTTGCTCCATAACGATCCTCCCCTATATCCAGCGAACGCGTAGCATACGAAATTTCGTTCGTCGCTCGCGCTCACCCCTGGCGGTCGATATTTTTCCACGTGGAAGGCCCCGACGTTTACCCTCCGCGGGGAATAAAACAACGCCGACCGCGGGGGCAGCAATTGTACCGGACGAGCAAACACTCGTACGCGGTCTGGAATCCATTAATAAGACGCGCGGCGGTGTACGCACGCAACGTGCGTGCGAAACGAGATAGGCAGGTGAATGGCGCAGGTGAATGACTGTTTGCAGTCTCGTCTATATCCGAAGTGGACGAGAGGATAGCTTGAAGCTTAAGGTCACGATGCATCGACCTTGACAGATAAATCTGAAGTAAATTAATTGGTGGAAAGAGAATGATTAGACAAGTTCCGTGCTGGGATTATTTAAAACTTTCGCCGAATTTGTTTTGCGATACGCGTTCCGAGAGAAACCCGTGGAACGAAAATTGATCAAGCGCAAAGGCCAGGCTTCTATCGCTCGGTGTTAAACAAAAGGGAAATTATCGTTTCGCGATCAGTAGCGACCACAAGCCACTTGTTGATCTGTATCGCTGCTGGGAGAACGATTCATTGTCCTCCTGCGGCTGCAAAGCGGCGGATTCCGCGGATTCAAAGGAACTACCCTTTAATCCGTCGATTGTGGTTCGGTGACGCGTTCAACTTGCGCTGAAATCCGCGCCAGAAGGATCCGCGGCGAACGAATTTGCTGACCGATGGAACAGGTGGGCGGAGCCGCGGAACTATTCAGCCGTCAGGCTCTCGTCACCGGTTCCCAGTGCACGTCGTTTATAAGAGGGACGGCGGGGGTGGGTGCCTGCTGCCCTTTGATTTACCCGTGGAAACAGGTGTCGCCGACGATCCGTTCCCTCCACTCCGAGCGTTAATACTTTGCGTCTTTCATTATACCTGCGCCAACACTTTGGATTTTCGGATTTTCCTCCAACCCTTGCGAAACGTAGCAATTGTTAAACCCCTGGACGAGTTGGGATTCTTTCCATTTCCGGAACGAAAAGGCAAAGAAGCTTTTCGAATATTTTCAATGAACCAGCGATGGGAGCGAGGATTGAAAATGGTCGGAATCGAAGAAGCGCAAGATGGCGACCACAACCCCTCGACTGTCAGACGAATAGGGGATGATGGGGGCCGGGTCTGCGCGTAATTTTCACAAAAATTAGCCAGACACCGCGTTGGGGATGTTCGCCATCTTTAAAGCAGCAGTGGGGAGCGTTTCGTCGGAGGGTTCTGCGACCACGAGCAGCTTTCACGCACCGATTGGCTTAACAAAATTCTGCCACCCCGCGGCCACCGGCTTAATCGTATAAATATTGAGTTACGTCGATAGCGTTCCCTTCTGGCGCACGTGCGTAATTTACAAATCGCCCTTAAGGCTCGGCTGGTCCCGTTGACCACTGGTCTGTCCACGTTGGACCAGCGATCATCGAATTAATCTACCTACCAGCAGGGTTGTACTTTCCTCCATTAACTACCAGACCTTTTCAGATTGTAGAAATGAGTGGCACGGAGTGCCGGAAATCTGTAAGGACGGTAGCTTTATCGGGCCATTGGTATGAATATAAAATGAGGGACGGCAAGTGAGGGCCGATTGCAAAGTTTTAATACAAAGTGAAAAAAAAAAGAGTAGTCTAGAAGCTGTTCGTTCAAATATTCCGGTCGCTCGTTCTTCGGTTACGTTGTCTCGCAGTTAGTCCATCACCCCGACCGTTTCGCATCGCGAATGATTAATTCGCCCCGGTAAGTCCGACCACGAAAAACACGACGGCATCGGGGTTAAATAAGAAATAGCCGCCGCGCAGCCCGCGATGAAATATTTAATCCCGCAAAAAGCGTCGGGGACCGGGTGACACGCAGTCTTTCCCGCGGTAGGAATCATCCCTCTGCCCGCCGTCTCAAGATTGTCAGGATTGTTTCTCTTTAACGTCGATCCTCCGTAACTTCGTTCCTCCCACCCCGTCATCCCCGTCTCAGCTTTCGGGCGGCAGTCTCGTTGAATGTGTCGGGGCGCATTGGAAACGGCCGCGCCAAAAAGGGGCCCCGGTTTCCGGCGGGCGTTCATCCCCTCGACGCCGCGCGTCTTTTTCCCCGTCGTTTCGCGGAGAATCGAATCTCGTTCGAAACTAATTTCGTGCCTTTGTGGATGTACGTCATTACCGCCACGGCAGACGTCAGTGAACATGGATGCGACCCTCCCCACCCGTGGGGTGAAGACAGGACGGGCGGGTGGGGCTAGATTTCCGATACTATTGAAATCCGTCGAAGCGAAAAGTAAATTATATGAACTCTGCCCGTCTCGTTTCCTCCGGCCGTGCCCCACGTCCGTTCGCGTTTCGAGCGCGGCCCGACGGGCGCCGAGTCCTTTGATGTTCTCGTCGACGGGGAAAGAGAGCCGAGACGCGTTCTCATGCGGAACCCGATCCTCCGGCTTCTTCGATGATCCTCGCAGGAAACGCGGAGAATCGGCCAGCCACCGCCGGGATTTTTCCTCGAACGTGTTTCACCGCGTAGCGCGCGGCCAATTTGACGGCGGTTCGATGGAAATATTGAAATAGGTGGAACCCCGCGTTTGGATGAATAAAATAGAGCTCGTCGTCCGCGAAGGTTCTCTTCTTTTTGATGCTCCATCAAAATTGGCATAAACCAAAATCAACGTTCTCAGGTAGATAAATTCTTGTTTAAACACATTTCCCTGCAACATTCCGTCCGTCGCGGAGAGATTTAAATTTCGTGGGCGAGCCGAGTGGGAACGGCCACGGGGCAGCTCGCATTCTCTCCCTTAAGAAGTATCGCCGGTGGTAGAGACGGAGTTGGCGCTTACGGGGGGGTTAACGGTGGATCGTACAAGCGGCCGTATTCCACATTCTTATTTCCCTCGTTACGGCTTACGACGCGAACGTGAATTTCCTCTACGTGACTTTCCCCGGTCGTTCGACTCAGCTGTCAGGACAAGATTTCGGGAAACGGTCGGAGAAATAAAGTGTTTCGCTTAATGGTCCTTCGTCAAGCACCGCTCTTTATATACTTTAAACGGTCGCGTAATTTCTTGTTCCCAAACGGCTTCCAAGGCTGTTATTTCTTTCCTCGAGGAGAAGCGCGAACCGAAGACTCGTTCGATTATTTGCGTCACGATCCGCGATAACGGTCTCCGATTCTCGGGGCGGCTGATTTTCTATTTTAACCGTTCTTTCGACGATGCCCACGATATTATCTACAACGCCTGGGTAATTTAAAGAAACCGTTCATCTTCCTTTCACGTGGGACACGAAGACGCGTCTTTTATCGGTCCTGCTGATCGCTACAGATTTACCAATTTCACTCCCGGTGTCTGGCCGCCTTAGGAAATCGATACTTTTTTTTTACCCAGACGAAACGTATAAAGTTTCCACAGATTTCTATCGAGCATCCTCGCGTTACAGCGTAAACATACTTTCACTCCGTCGAGTCGATCGCGTCCCGTCCGAAGATCAGCTGCCTCTGCATAACGTTTAATCGATAACGAATATCACCGTTTATTGGCCGAGCCGAATCCACGTAAGTGCAACGGATTCCAAGCTCCGCTCTTGGACGTGGACACCGGGGGGGGTGGAGGGGGGGGGGGGGAATTTATCTCACGACCGCCGCGCGAAAAGACTCCTAAGCGGATTTCGATCGAACCGTTTATCGAAGTTTGATGTTTCGTTAATCGCATCGACGCCCGGCTCGTCGCCGCAAGTAAACCCTCTTGGAAAGTTTCGTTATAAGACGATACCGCCACGCCTGGAACTGTTAAAACGCCCCCACGCTTTCAATCCGCCCCCCCCCCGCGGTTCTTTCGTTTATTTTCACCGTGACTCGTGGCGCGGAATAGCGGTCCGGTAAAACCGAAGCGAAGTAATTAATTCTGCGCGATCCTACGTGCAGTCGTGTAACCCCATCCTGCAATTTCGTCGTTGCAAAGTGCTTCCGTGCAGCGAAATGTTTGGATATGTTTGTCTTTTACATTGTTATCGATCCGACAGTCGATGCAACGCATTTAAAAATTATTCGTTTACTTGTTTCGAACGTGGGTAAAAGGAAAGTTGGTTAGAAAGGACTTGAATAGAATTCCCTTACTTTAATAACTCAATGAATCGCTATTGACATTCCTGGGAGATGAATGTGCTTTAATTTACATCGGAAGCACGGCCCGTTCGTTTGAGATGGATCTGTTCATCGATCCTACATATGCACGCATTCCCCTCGTTTGTACAACGCGAGCTGGATGAAACGTTATTCCAACGTACTCCCCGACGCTGGGAACTACCTTCATCAGAAGCTGGAGAGGCTGACCGACTGAAAGACTGATTGTCGGTCAATAATTCGGCGCAGAGGCAAAGGCCTAATAACAAGCACGGGAGTGTCCGTATCTTCAGATTCTGGTGAATTTGAATAGAACGCTCTGATGATGCGTTGGAATGGCGGCATCGCATGAAAGTACATACATTTCCCTTTGAAGTTGTACCGTTCTAGTAAGGGGCGAGGATCTCCAGTAGGGGTAACAAATTATTATTGTTGACCTATTAGAGCGGGGATAATTGACCAGTTAGCCGAGACGATACGGCGAGCATGTCTGCTGCGCGTAAAGCGCATTTACGACGTCGTATTTAACAGGGCTATGTCCTAGCAAGGAAATAACGCGCTTACTCCTGGCCAAAATTTGTTACTGATCTACGAGTTTGATGGCGGCACAACGCAGACCGGCTGCGGCTGCAAAAAGATTTAGGATTTGTTATCATCGAGGCGAATTACAGAGAAGTGTCAAACGTTGAGTAGTGTGCATTAAAAAATTACCAATAAGATTATGAATCAAGCGTACACAGAATCGTGCACCAAATACTTGTATCCTTGACTCTGACATCAGCGTATCAATGGTTGAATATAAAATATCCATTGCATCGGATATTATCTATCCCTTGATAACTAAGCAACCGCTTCTGTATCGCGTCTGACCTCAGACTTTCCCAGCTTTCCCAGCAGCGCGAAACGCTGCCCATTTACAAAGCTCCGAGATTAAAATAGCCAAACTCATAAAGCGGACTCGCGTCGCGACGTATCGAACAAAGTAGCGGCGATTCACAGTTGCGATCGTTCCGTAGCACGGAGGCATCGGGATCGTTATCCGGAGAAATAAAATCGCGAAAATGATCTGGCGCCGAACGGCGAATCGCGTAAAGTAAGGACGGGTAAATAAAATCGCCACGGAGACAGCCGTGTTCTATTCGCGAGTCGAGGAACGGAAGGGAGTCGATAAAAGTATCGGCGAATTGAAAGAGAGGGGTATCTTCGCGCGAGCATGGAAGAATGGATAGAATACACCCTCGGCTGCATTACGCTGAATATCGCGGACATTAAAAATCGAAGCGGCGCGGGGGAGGAAGCGTTAAAAGCGGCACGATATATCGCTGTCCTCTCTATTCGCAGCAGCGGCCGCGAAATCGTGGGAAGAAAGCTCGTGTCGATTTACGACCGAGGAGCGGAGCGTTCGGACTCGCTGATATCGGACCTGTTGGCGGGATGAAAAACTGGCTTGATAAACCGCGTCGCGCTGGTCACTGTCAGTGCCACGGAAAAAAAGAACCAAGTGGCCGGTGCTCGGCGCGGCTCTAAGGGTTTTCGAACCGAGTAGGTAGAAGCTCCACGATTTGTTTCCGAGGCGAATCGCGGAGACGATTTCTCTCGGACGCAGCAATCTGGAATATAGAAACGTCGTGTCGGGGCCGAGTACGAGAAAGCTACGAGGCGCGCCGGTAGCAATCGCGACGAAATACAATTAGCATCGTTGGCTTATCAGACGCGTCTCTGGACGCGAGATCGTGTTGAAGCTCGATGGTAAAACTCTGCGTCGTCGTGTCCATTAGTAGCCGACGGGACAATACGATACAAGGGGCCGCTGAATATGGAGCAGCGACAGCGTCCCTTTATGAAATTCGAATCCCCGACGGACAGTACTCTAGCCGGAACCCGGCGAATCCGTAATACCTCGGGGGCGGACCGGTGTAATTAGTTGTTAGTTGGCGAAAGCGAGCCTCGTTCCCTCTCGATGCCCGCGTGGCTCTGGCCGCGCGACGCTTTCATTGTCGTCGATAAGTTTAATCACGCCGTGCCGGGGCCACGTACGAATGCGCCTCTGTTCATACACAGTCTATTGTAGTCCGTTCTACTCGCCGCGCCAGACCGGCCGCGATAGTATCAAAAGTGCCGGCAAACTTACCACCGGTTCCCGTAACACGTACGTACGGCGCGCACGCGTGTTCGTGAAACGATACGCGCAAAGGCTCGTTCGTGCTGCCCTACGTGGGTGAGGCGAAATGTAACGTGCAGACGTGAAACGTGGCTTGTGGGCGATACCGTGGACAGCAAGCGTTTTTGACAGTACAAACGGACCTTGACCCGGACGTAGATGCATAGGTCTCACCGTATCCGCGTTTCCTACGCTGGCCGAGGAGGGTGCATCTTACACGAACGCGAACGGAGCACGGTTGGGGATACAGCATCGATTCCGAGCTGGCTCTATTGTTCGATGTTGAAAGTTAGTCGATTCGGGACGTCTGTGGAAGAACGAAGACACGATATGGTAATGGAAACTGCTGATTTTAAACACGAAATGCATGACAGAATGTAACGTAGTTCGTGACTGAAATTATTGGGAAACTTAACAATCTTGCGAACTATTCTTTGACTGTTTAAATATTGTTTCGATTCGATGTAGCTCTCAAGGCGAGTCAGTATGTTGTTGAACATTCGCGCGGGGGTGGTTTAAACCTGGACGCGTCGATGCGCCGGGGGTAGTTGGAGAATTCGTACATTACGATATAGGGGTGTCAGGTCGTGCTTTGTGTACAGCGGAATCGGGCTCAGCCGAAATAATAGGATTCGGTTTCAGTAAGCGGAAATTTCGGATAGTTGGCGGTCGTACGTAAAATTTGCATACGCGGTCAGAAATCCGTGGGGGGTTTATGTTGATAATATAATTCGTTCAATCGCGCTGGGCGGTTCAGCGTATGATGGTCCCTCCTAATTGAAAGATAATCTCGTGACTCCTAATGATATCGGAATCTAATTATCAGATGGAAGCTTTTTTTTTCCCAAAGGGACAACATTAAATGCGTTTTAATAACAAGCAGAATTTGTTGGAAATGCCACGTTTCCGAATCCTCCTTTTCATCTTTCTCTCTCGCGTTTCTTTTTCCGCCAACACGGTCGGATCTCACAACAGAGATCGAGCATAATCGCGGTTTATTATGCAGCTGCCGCCGGTATCAGTCGTGCTTGAACCACGTCGACGAACCTACTTCACCTCTCTCTCTCTCTCTCTCTCGCTTCGTTACGGTGACCACAATTCTTTTTTGGCAGCCGTGCTTCTATCGCGTTGTCTGCACTTTGTGCAACGCTCTTTTTCACGTGACTACAATGCGCCGCCTTCTGGCTGGCTCGTTATCCGACCAACCCTGGAAAATATACATACGTCTTTATCCCTCCGCTCTTTCTTTGCTACAAAGAATTTCGTGGAGAGATGCCTAACGCGCGGACGACTATTCTATTATCTTTAATCAGATTACTGGACCAACACTGGACTAAACAATGCACGGTAACCCGAATGAGAAACAAGAACAACTTTGTTCCTTTACACGTATGCAAGAGATAATATTGAATCGTTCTCTGTTATACAGAATTGATTTCAATTTATACTGCACTCTTTCCAAGCAATGCTTCAACAGGCGACCCCTGAAAACTCTCGGCTTACCTGTGTCACGCAAACACCCTAAAAAGTCACAAGCTCGTCCTTCGCCAATTTATCATTCGCCACGCCCCATCAGATAAATTTTTTTCAAACCCCTATTAATACCACGACCACTTAATCATCACCTATCTCGTATTCACTAAATCAATCCAGTACACAACCCCTGTACAGTTGGTTAGAAAAGTATTCAGCCATGCGAAACGTTCAGTATTATGGAAAACGAAACAATGCGTCAATTAGAAACGGAAAATAAATGGTAATCCATCTTTAACATCGACGGGAAGGATATTTTTAAGACTATACTGTAACATAAATGAATAGTGAGCGAATGTGGAGTTCTTTGCTTCGCATTAAATCGCCGGATACTTTCGCGACGAACTGTGTCCCTCTCCAACCCTTTGGCGCAGCAACACGAGTACAAATAACAACCACGTTTCGCTGTTCGTTCGGGAACACCTCCGCCCTCCCCAGCTGGTTTGCACTGGCGACAAGGTGTTTGCCCGCGGTAGTCACCCCCTCCGTTTCCGCTCGAACGGAATCGCTTGGCCGAGTTTCACCTGGATAAATGTTAGGTGGTTGTTAGAACCGATACAGGCTTCTCGTGCGTTCGACAATATGCGGCTCGGGTCGTGCTTCAAGCAACCGGGGATCGTCTCATGAATATTCTCCTGGTCTCCGCAGAGTTAGTTCGCCAGGCGTTACAGCGAGACGTGCCGTCATTGCGCGTCGCCTGGACCACGAACGATCCCGGAACTTGCCCATTCTGACGAAGGAATTGGATTTCCGATGGGAAAAGGCTGCGTTGAGATCGTTGGCTCGTTTGAGGTGCTTGAAACAATTTCGCGGATGGCTCGGACAATTTATTGCGAGTGGTGTAAGTCGGACGTTTGTTCAGAGATTTTTATATCATCGAATCGATGAATAGGTGTAGGGGTTGAAACGTGTTGGGTTAGATTGCTGCTATTTTGCAACTGTTGATGGAGAACATTTTTAGAATGTGTAGATAACGGGAAAATTGACGTACTTGAAAGATTGTCGATCTCGCGAGATCAGGGGTTCGCGGCGCAATCGCGGGCGATAAACGGAAACTTCGAACAGCGGACTGAGGGTAGAACAGGAGTTGCGGGGAAACTTTGTCGCGGAACATGCTAATGACGGGCAGGCGGCCGATGAAGTTGACAACGAAGCGATGAAAGTGACGCCGCGCGAAAGCTGCGGATAAATACGTATACCGTATCCGTATTAGCTAATGAAGCTCTTCAAAGCTTTCATCGTATTCGAAAAGATATAAAGCGCCGCACCCCGAGGAACGCGATTAGGTGTTCTCCGATATTTTTAACAAACACGTCTCCCAAAGAAAAGAACGATCGAAAAGGGTAAAAACTAAATCTTCCTCGCGCCGCGGATATCCGTTTCAAGCGCCCATCGTCACTCGAGCACGTGAAAGGGCGCGTGCCAAGCGTATCGCGTAACAGTGGGCGTGCAAACGTGCGGAGCGGCTCGATCCACGCGTTCGACAAGAGCCGCGACGTCGTGTCGGCCAGCTGACACGTTTAGATTGATGGCGAGACGGGGGCGGGCGGTCGCCGTGAAACGATATCCGCGCTTGGCCGAATGTTAATTACCTAGCATAATCAATGCGTCGCCTAGCCGCTCTTGAAAGCAGCCTCGGGCGTTACTCAACCGAACGGTCTGCCTTCTTTTCCCCGCTCTCGACATTCATAAACGGGGGAGGTAGGCGAGTGTTCTGGCGATCGATCGTGCATTGTAACCCTCATCACGCGTTTCAACTGACCGTTCCCGGCTGTTCCTCGCTTGTGTAACTTACAGCCTCGCCCCCCTTTCGCTGGTATCCCGCTTCGTTCACGGTGGTTCGTACGTTTCTTGCGCGGCAGTGATACGAATGCGGTCGTACGGGTGGTTTCAGCGAGTTTCTGCTTTCTAATTTCTATTCGACTCGCTCCACCCTCCGGCGAGCTTGATTTGTGCGCCCGGTTGCTTATTAGTGGGCGAACATCGAGATTGCATCGACGGCTAGGATTTCAGGGGTTGCTCGGCTGAGAATGGCTGTCGCGGGCTGGCAACCGTGGCCGGCATGGAGAACGGCGGTCGAAGCGTAGCGAATGAGGATTCGAGATTGTTATTTAGGGAACGTAGCATTTCTTCATTCGCAAAATTATTAGCCCGCATGATAGAAATAATAATCAAGCGATACTACACTATCGTGTAACGATCCGAAAAATTCCACCGCCCCGATTGAAATCTTTTCCTATCGGACGCAGAGAAAATACTATCCCCGACCCCGAAAAGTTCTCCAAAAAATCGCTAAAAAACCAGAATTATCCTCGGTTCTATTTCCTATCCGCGCCCCGATCCCCCGGGGCCTGCACGAATCGACGCACCGTGAATCCGCCCCTAAAAATAAAAAAAAAAATAGAAAAAGAGGAGAGTGGAAAAATAGTCGAAAGTATTGTCCGTATTTTACGACACGCGAACGCGGATTTCCGCGAGTGCCTGGTCCGCTGGAAAATCGGGACACATCGGCGAGGGAATAACGATAGCGCTATGTACCGTGCGGGGCAAATAAACGGTCCCAGTCTCGCTTTGATCGTTCATTTCGGAAACGCGTGTGCGGTCGCGTTCGATTGCCGCGCCGCGCGCCGTGGCCGCGCGAGCCGAACGAGAGCAGCCCCGCCGTAAAGTAGTAAATTCCGTTGAATGGCGGCGGGGAATGCGTTAACGGCTGATCTAACGCGCGCGGTTCCCCGCCGCGCGCTGAGGTATCGTTTAACGATTATCGATTAGGTGTCCGGGGTCCGTAGATAATTACGTCCACGTATGAATCTTCGCCGCTGCTAGTATGCGGGTGGCTGCTATTGTGGCCGCGGTTCATTGTCTATCTTTATCCCCGTTGATTGAGCTTTCAGAGCGCACGGATTTTTGGGGGGGGGGGGTGGTGCTCGATGATGAATTCGGAGGAATTGAATGGTAACGGGTGTATTCGGATTTACGATTCGTACGATTGAGTTAACTACTATTAATCGCGGGACTGTTTGATATTTAACGGTGCTGATAATTCGGTATCAAAAAAGCAATTGATCAAAAGCGGCAAATATTTTGGGAGACAGAAGCCCCGTTAACAACCCACGTGGCGCGTGTTAACAGGGATGCAAAAAAAAAAAAGAGAGCATACCCAAGCACGAAACGTGTCAGCGGTGGCCGCCGGACGAACGCCTCGCAACCCCCGTTTCGCAAACGAGGCAGACGAGCGCGAGATTTATGGGGCCGCAGTTTCGCGGTCGGAGCCGCCGTACGCGTAAATCGCGAAAACAGTTGCTTACGATATTCAGCAGAGCTTCGTAAATTCGGACGTGTACGGACCGGCTTCTGGTTGCATACACGGACAAAGGACCTGAGCACTGTATCGTCTCAAACAATCTCTACAACGATGCGATACACAATTACATTTTGCCTTTCATCATTTATTATCGTTCAATGGTCGTCCGCTGCTGCATCTTCGAGCGGAACGAGGGACAGGCGGTCTCTCAGCAACTGGAAACATTTGGAAAGCGGGCAGAAGTGTTTTAATAAAACACACCTCAGAGAAGTGTCTTCTGAATAAAACGTCACTGCTCTCTTTCCTGACGTTAGATCTTTTATTAGGGAGGATTCTCCATGGTACCCGGGTCCTCTGTTTAATCGTTCGTATCAAGACGAAAAGATTCCATAAATCAGGATTCCTCCGGATCGAACGTCTGACGAGCAGCATGTACGACAGCTGTCTTTCAGATGTGAAACGTGATCCAGACCGTGGAGAGACGTCACGTGTCACGATCCCAATCGATATCTGCGCCGGGTAACGCGTCCTTAGCCTATCGAACGACAGCTTGCGCCCGGAAGATTGAACGAGCACTTCGGCTTTTATTGTTCGCGGAACTTGCAGCGACTACTGCTTGGAGGATCTCGTCGAGACGTTCCGGGGAATGCCGCCCTGTGTCCCGATAATATAATAGAACTAGTTCAGAAGAGGGAAGGGAGGGAAAAAAACGTGGATGCCAAAGTTGGACTAACAGCGATCGAGAGCGAGGAGAGCTTTCTCTCAAGCTCTTCCGATCTATCGTAATATAATTAATCTTTGACACAATAATGATAAGATCATTATTGTAAATTATTTCTACGCAATTCTACGCGGGAAGCAACACGTTTCCCTCGTAAAATCTACTAAGCTGCCCCATCGAGAGTCCGCCAACGAGATAGACGCAACGGTGGAAACGAAGCGTCCGCGAAATTAACGGCGCAGCGCGGCGCCGTTGTTTGACATTAGAGTAATGCGCGTTGTAACAGGCAGTGTAACGCGTGACCGAGTGTGAATTATACGTCGACAAAGGGCCACGCAGGGAATCCGAAATGGCAGTCGCGTCCTGCGTGATTTACAGGACCACGTTGGTCCGCCTAAACTCTCTCTCGCTTTCTCCCTCTCTCTCTCTCGCGCTCTCTGTTTGGCAGAGGCGCACTTTGAGATTGAATCGTAGAAATGACTGTCGCGCGGAAGTAGAAGGAACAAAGGAGCGAGGCTCGCGAACTCGCGAAACTGATGCTAGCTCAAGGGATGATTTATAGACGGGGGTGGCTTCGTGGCGAGAATTACGTGCTTGTGGATGGTCGCTGCGATTAAGCTACACGACGTTACGCCAGACTGGATTTTCAAAGTTTGCTTGGGCATTGTTAAGAAATTAAGGCAGTAGAAGTTGCAAAGGGATTCGTGTTTGGAAGGGAGAGAGGGGGAAAGAGAGAGAAATAATTCATTGTTCCTTATGAAAAACTTATAATAGACAATACTTATCAAATAAATGTTTTAAACTTGTCACATATTTCACGAGATGGAGTTCAACGCGGGCAAGTAACCCTTGGAGAATAAAGGACGCAAAGGGAGCGTGCGAGCTCGACCGGAACTTCCCTGGTCCCTTTGAAATAAGGTTTGCCGAGCAGCGAGCGGGGAAAAATCGTGGTCCAAGTAGGTTTAATGAGTCGGTAATTAAAGTTTGATGTTTGCTGCGAATATTCATGGAGTTTCTAACATCGTCGGCGGTCTATGGAAATTGCCTGGCTGTAGTCGATCGCCGGAGTGATTCCCGATGGCTGCTGACGTCGACTCCCATCGGACGGACACGTTCCAACTTAGCAACGTTAATTAGCATAACAGTTAGTCAATTAATTAAACCGATGTATCGCGATTGTCAGCGCGATTGATTAGCACTTTACGATCAAATCGGATGGCCACTGGCGATCCGTGGGTGGACGTCGATCACGCTACGTGTCTTCCCTTGTAACGTTCGCTTCCGGTTCATTTATTGCGTCTCGTTGCCTGTACGGTGAATGACGAATAAGTTGTTTTATTGCAACGCGTACCGCATAAAGTTGGCGATTCTCTTTGGCATTAGTAGCGAAGCCTTGCAATTTCTTGCAAACATAATTTTACATAAGAAGTATAATAAAACAGCGGGAGTAGTAAGTTTAATCGAAAGCGAAGGTAATGCGTCGAGAACTATCGCGGCGATGAAACGCACAGACTATCAAGCCTATTTCCGTTTGCATCCCTAATTTTCCGCGAGTTAATCTCAATGTCGCCGCACGGTCCTCGGGAGTACGAACGAATTCGCGCTCACGACTCGTTAGTCACGCAAACTTGCCTCTCCTTAGGCCACGTAAGGGGTTTAAATTCATTCGACTAGTTAGGCCACTTATTCCACGGTACGTACCGGGGCGCAGGTGGCAAATAATCGTTCCAACGGTTTCTCGCATCTTGTCTACCGTGTCGAGTGGCAGGGAAAACGATAATAGGCCTTCGAAAAATGGCAAAAATTTTACGGTCATCCTGAACAGAATCTTTCCCATTGTGATTTTCTGGTTCGTTTCCTTGGCGCAGTCGGCCGACCAATTTTTATTGCGGTTTCGAATTTATCTTATCCAGTTTCACGAGCGAAGGGACCGAGAGATCTTAACTGTGCGTGCTTGGGTACAAAGGGACTCTGACGTTTCCACGGCAGATGCACAGTGGAAATGCCTGGTTCGTCGGGCGACAATTCTTGCCGGCTCGTCCAAGGTAATCCTACCACAATGAGCGTCCCTATTCTCACCGTCGAGCTCGCTGAAAGTAAAATCATTAAATTTAATCAGGACACAGTTAGTCTTCGATCGTCTAAAGCTTCTACTTGTGAAGGTTCGTTAACAGAGTTTTCTGTCGTTAATTTCTGTCTTAGAATCGATTCCAGTTCTGCTTATCCGGATCACGGATGAAAAGGTGTAGCGTGTCAATTGCGAATCGAGATAGCGATCGGTAGGCGAAAGAAACCGACTGTCATATCCCGATTCCGCGTAGTGGAGACATCGCGTGCAGACATTTTTAATGTCGTGGCGGAATCGCAAATGCACAGCCCCGCGGCATTATCGCCACCTCGCCACGCACCCTTTCTTTTATTCTCATCGCGCAACGAACGGCAGCATCCTCATTGTCAAAGCGTTTGTTTGCCGCCGAGTTGCTCTCGTTTGGCGCGACCACGGCGAAAATTAATGCACTCGGATGCGTCTGTTTCGTGATCAGGAACGAAGGAGTAACGCGAGGTTCAAAGCAAGGGGGTGCCCCGTGAGAAATTGTCGAAATGAACGTAATGATAAAGCTTCTACACCTTGCCACTGTATGCTTGGAATTTGCTGTCGAACGATGCCGTCCTACGATGCAGAGGAAATGCGTCAATTTATTTTTCATTAATGTCGAAAATCAAGGATGCTCGGGTAAGTGGACTTTTATAGAGGAACTTCAAACAGCAATAGTTCATAAGGAAATTTGATCGCAAGGCACTTTAATGTAATTTGGTAGGATGAATGAATTGAATTACTTGGTTATTTAATATTCAGATGTATTACACACGTCCCAGATTGATTTGGAATAAAAATTAAATACGATACGTGATCCAATTTCACTGTCTCGGGGGGGGGGGGGGGGGGATGAAAGTATCGCTTTTCTCCTGTAGGGAGATTGATGATAAACGGAAAGGGTTCGATGAGACAGCAAGATCTGCACTTTTTTTTTTGTAGCAACATAAGGTCGGGTCCCGAATGTTTCACCTGGGTAGATGCTCGTGTCTCTTCTTTCTTTTTTTTTTTCGACAAGCAGAAGCGTCCGAGTTCGAAGAAAGCCGGAAGGGTCTCTAATGCAGTCCAGGTAACGTCACCCTGCTGTTTCCTGAATGAAGCTGCATTTTTCTACCGTAAGAGAGGTGTGAATCCGACCCCTGAAACACGATACCGTACTGTTCTTTAGAAAATCGCCTGCTGTGGGTACAGTATCATTCTCTTTGTGCTGCAAATGCACATTCCCGAATGTTTCTTCAAAAACGTATCTATTATTAAAACTGCGTCCCCGATTGTGAACAAAAGGAAGATACGCCAGGAACTTTCCTCAGGAATTTATTATTTTTCGTTGGAATCATTAAGTATCGTTTTCGATTGCTTGCACTCTCCAATCAACCTTACCACCGATTGTTTAAATAAAGTTTTTCCGAGGCACTAGTTGAACGCTTTGATCTTTCGTTGAATTCACGCTGATACAATTACTCTCGGATGGATCACCTTGGGGATTCGATTGTTCCTGCTCAGCAGAGAATTGTTGAACGCATTCAGGTATCTCGGCAGTAGCTTTGCGTATGACCACGCGTGCTTGAACCACGAATTTCCTCACGCAATAACTGAAACGGAATACAAACGCGCCGTATCAGCGGCGGCTATCTGCATCAGGAAATTAACTCCGCTGCTAACCCAGATTCGCTGTTACCGCGATATCAATAACCCGTTGAAAGTAATAACGTCCACGGATGGATCGTCGGATAGAATCGAATTAGTGTTGTCTAGAACCGTTGTGGATTTATGATAATTCGATTAATCATACCGAATAGGGATTCGGGGATGAAAGAGAGGTCGTTGAGGAAATTTTTTGCAGGTCGCCAAATTCAAAGAAATTTATTTGACAATCAAAAATATAAGGCTATTCTTCAACAAGTATCAGGTACCCGTAGAATAGCGAAATAGAATTACGTTATTTATAAAAATAGAGCTATATTCCTTTATGAGAACAATTGTCTGCATTAGTACCCGGGGTCGCGACAAAATTTTACACGAAATGGGGGAATGTAAAATTTTACGCTGCCCTATATAAATTAAAAATTTCAATCAAATCCCGAATCTCTTCTCCATCTGAAACTCCAGCGGCTTCTCAGCGGCCTCGCACCCATACAATCAATCTCCTTTGAATCTGGATGCTCGCAGCACTCTGTCCAATAGAGAAATCTGTCTATGGTAACTGAGTTTCGCAAAGTGTCGTCGTCCAGCAGTCGTAATCAGAACACTTACCGGCTCGGGGGCTCGACCTTTCCGTTCCGATTGGAAAGTTTCCCATCCGTCTGGATCCCATTCGAGAGTCGCTTCCGTCGAGTGGGAAGCTTCTTCGCATAATTTTCAGCCGCGGTGGACGCGCGGATTGGCGGGCGGATGTTGGAAAAAGCTTGGCGCGAATTCGCGTCACGGACGCGGCGCGAGGAAAAGTTCGGACTACCGGCGAGGCGGAGGCGCAAGAAAGGTGTACATACAAGTTGTACTAATACGAATTTATAGGTGACTGCGTTTGTCTCGCGATTCCGGTTATCTCGAGGCTGGTTACCGTTTGAATATTTTGCGTCATGGACCAAGTCGCGTGCCGTTGGGGGAGTTGAAGATGAGCTGCGCTGTTAGTGGGAAGAATGAGATAATTATACGTTCCACGATTTGGAAAATTCCCTTTATTGTCTCCTGTTCGGTAACAGTGGACTTTTATTCCAATTTTTTGGAGATAGTCATCGAGAAGACACCTTCATTGCGTTCTTTAATCACTCCGAGGATTCATTCATTCTTATATGGAACGAAAACAATAAGGTATATCAATATTTTTTATGTTGCCTAGTAATGATTAACCAGAATTCCCTGTTTGAAGTATGTGCAAAGTACTTCTCCCGCGAAACGTACATGGGCGCTTATAAATTAAATCCTTGTAAGCTCAGGTAAGATCTCTGTAAGTACCACTGTCGACCAAAGATTTACTACTGCTTGGTTATCCTTTTGTTACCTGTTAGGTCAGGTATAATACGTGCATCCCAAAACTGCAGAGAAATACATTTTTGTACATTGAAACGACGGCTTGATTTTCTGTCACTACATATCACTCTAAGAAAAAAGCTCGATTTTATTGTACAACACAATCTTGAAAAATTATTCACAACTATTTCACGTGGAATTCTTTTTACTCTACAAGAATATCCGAAGACTTCTTGGATGTTCCATTATAACATGATTTATTCCATATACAACTTACGGATCGCACAAAAGGGAGTATTCGCATTCATCGAATTGCATCGTCGTTCGCCTCAAAGGCGCATTATAGAATTTCGCAAGTTTGCTCACGGTATTCTTCTCTCTCCTCCTCGCGGTCCTTTTTTCTCTAGGGGCGGGGGGAAAAAAAAAGAGGAAAACGTTACCGCTCCTCAGGAGAATTTCGTTTTTATCGAAGGAAAGGATGCAGCCACGCATCTCTTATGCTCGCCTTGTTGCGGATCGCATAGTTTGGGAAAATTGCTTGGAGAATTTTCATTTTCCTGAAGCGCTCGTGTGTGCCCGCACGGCTGCTTCATACGAGTGACGAATTAAAATTCATTAGATGGAACGATCGCTTTTCGTACCTTTGTCAAAGTCGTATTAGAACGTTTATACGACATTGAATAAATGATTATCGTTGAAATTCGCACAGAGCAAACAGATTTATCTGTACATCCGTGGAGTATCTACTCGATCAAAATATTTGTCATACAAATTTATTTAGAGGACGACAATCATCGGCGAACGAACGCTCCGATTATTCCACGCGAGAAAATTTGAAGTATCCCGAGGGCAGGCTTCAAACGTGTGCCACGCTGGGAAACACGGAGATCCTCCGTGGTTCCTCTCGCTGGCTGTTTAGGGCGAGGCTGCGTAATTCTTGCTTGAACGTGAGACGAACGAGCCGAGGAAAGGGTTAAATTACTTGAGCGCGTAAATTAGGAGCCGCCTTTAGGCCCTTGTTTAATTTGCTGCAGCCCTTATGTCAGCCATGCTCCGCAAAGTACGCACGCCTTGGCCCTCAGTCTTCCTTCCGGTTGCCTTCCTGCGGCTCTTCCTTTATCCTGTTATTCCTCTGTCCTTGTTATTTTACATATTCCTAGTCCGCCCCGTTCCCTTTATTCCACCAGTGCTCTACTATCGTCGTTACTTATTTTCGTTTATTTGTTTTCCTTTAATGTTTGATGCTCCAGCAAGCGCGTTCCACTACTGCCTTCTCTATCATTGGCCCCGTTCATCTTCTGAATTACTTTCTCTTTTTTTTTTTATACTCGCTTCGCTTTGCTTGCCTCTCCCTCGAACATCGTTTCAGTCTCGCTCATTGTCTCCCGTCTCTGTTTGCGCAGATTCGAGTTCCCTGCGATTCTCCAGACCGAGCACGGCATCCCGGCGTATTCAGGAAGCAAGCACAAGGTAACAGTCGAGAAGATTCCTCCTCTATCCCTGTTCCCGAGGCCCCGGACCCCTTGATCACGCTGCACGGAAACGCTCGGCTTTATGCAGCTATTGTAATTACACTTGCTTATGGATAATTCCTCTCTGACGGGAGACGATTAGCCGGTTTGTACGTCGAACTACAATTGTTTATCCCATTCGGCGATTGTTTCCTTTCATTTCGTATCCACATCTCCTTTTCTGATCAGGCTAAACGTCGTAATTGTATCTCGATAAAAGAGCAGCTACTATCGTTCGCTTAGAAATCTGGTTTGAGAAATTCTCAAGTAAAATTCATATTTTTCCTCTTTATTTAAAATCATGGAAAGTTTTTATTCCGTCACAGAATATAAACGATCTATACCCTTTTATTGCCCGACATTGGACATTAAAATTAAATTCACAATGCTAGCCGGGGAGACAGGCATAATTCAATGTAGGAACAAATTTTGTGTCCGTATTTATGGCGGACAATCGCCGCGAATTCATATCGCCACTCCCGATCCCATTCGCCCTTTTAAATTTCATCTTGCATCCCAGGTAGAGAGAGAGAGAGAGAGCGTAAAAGGTCCATCGAGATGATATCGTCATGGTTTTTGGTCGTTAGCTTCTTAATCGTGGTTTATGGCTGCGCGCATGGTCCGGAATTATAATTCGCAGCATCTAATTCGAGAACGACCAGCAATTAACCGGTTTGCTAACCACCACGACACTATCTACCTCTCCCTTATCCTCCTCGATGTAAAAGGAAACTTTTCCTGTTCCTGAATGAAGAACGAGGAATGAAAATGATACGAAATCGATTAAAAATAGTCCACTTCGAGGAAAGTCTTTTGTATAAAAAAAATACTCAATAGCGCTTTTTTTACATATATCTGCCGTTTGGATACTGACGATTCAGCGGCGTTCCAGAGGTAACAGACACCGTTGTATACAGAGGGTGTTAAAAAACGCTTTCAATCCTCGACACCGATTGCAGTCGCGACGCGACGATTTACATACACTGCGAACACGATCGTTCAATTTGGTGTGTAAGCGTTTCCTCCCTCCCGCCCGTTCTTTTTTCTACAGTTTTAAATAAATTTCACGCAGTTCGATTTGTCCGGTCAGTCGTGAGAGAAATCGCCGGTAAATCACAACGTACTCGCTTTAATATCGGACGGACACAAATATTTTCACCTGCACCAAATTAACCGACAGTTTTATGGTCGTGTTCTGATCGCACCTGTCGCTCGACGCTGATATTTCTCGTTCAGGTAAATCTCTCATGTCTCTACAGTTTCCATCTAGATAGCTGCACGTGCCTGCGCCCGAATGTAATCGAACAAGTCCCATCGGCGAACGAATGATTCTCTCCGCGCGGGGTGTTTAAATATTCAAGCGAACAAATACTCGCTCGGATATTCGAGGAAAAGCTTACTGAAGCTGAGCTGGATAAAACTGCAGGGGCGCGCGCTTGAATATTCGGGAAACGAATTGCCAAGATGTTAAGGCAACCGCTTAATTAGGCGGTATTATGAAAACATAATCATAGGAACGCGCAAGATTCTAAATTGCGCAGGGAATAAAGTTTATGATTCCTTCGCTATCATTCTCAGCAACACCGCGGCAGTATCCCGCCAGGCCGATTAATTTTTCACTCGTCCAATTACCGTCCGCGGTGCCTAATAATTCCAGCCGCGAGAGGCTCGATCGACTTTCTTCCGCGGGATCCGGTCGTCCGTTCAAAAAGTCGATCAATTATTCGCGCGGGCCTGGTCTTCGCCAAGACCCGGCTACGCGGCGTACAATAACTCGGCTGTACAACTCGTAAGCCGATTTCCAGCTGATCCCCCGTTAGATTCTTCGCGGGTGGTCGGAGGAACGTGGAAAAAGTTAATGGACCGAGTCTCCAGGCTCTTCGTTCCCCTTCGCGGAAACGAAAACAGGCAATTTTAAAGATCACCTTTTAATTGACCACGCTTATGCCCCTTCCTCGGCAGTCTCCTATTCCCATTTGGTCACATTCTACAAAGAACTGTGACATCGGGGATACCTGTCGCGGGAATCAAGCAGCCGCGATAAGCGCTTACGCTTATTCTTCATTAATTCCTGATCTTTACTATTTCGACGCGGTGGCCTGACTTTAATTAAAGCCGGAGCTGCACACGTCGCGCGTGCACTCGCGAAATACACCACGGGCGTTGTCAAGAAATCTAATTGAAGTGCTTGAGAGCTGCGGCCGGATCAGAAACGAGACGCGGTGGAAAAACTTCTGGCTGTCGGTTAGATTTTTCGCGAGCCTTTTAATTAAAAACAACTTCTGCTGATGACGAGACAGAGAGAAAGAGAGCGAGAGAGCACTGAAGTTGAACGCTGGCTGGTTTCCTATTGGGCGAGGGTGAATTCACCCCCGCGCTTATGGCGATTCAACAAACTTTCGACAGACTATTGAGTTATTCTTTTCTTTCCTTTTTCTCTCCCCCCTGCAGTGTCATGGTAGTTCGCGACCGCTTGTCGCTGCGTTTAATCATTTTTTATTGGCCGCTGGGAAGTTTGAAGCAGGCATTTAGTCGTCGAGTTTCCGTTCCGACAGAGAGGCCTCGATTTCCTCTCTGATGTGGCGTTCGTTGTCCAGGTGTGATTCATCGCGTATGCACTTGCGTGGAGAAAAGATGTATCGCTCTGCTCGCGAGAAGTTCGTTCAAGTGAATATTTCTTAAAATAACAACTTTCCATTCCTACTCAATTAAAACAGTAATAACGAATGAAACCAAAACGCCGTGTGCATGCAAGTTCTTCATTTCGACGTTCCAACCGTGCTTCTGGTAAATAAAAAAAAAAGAAAAAGAAATTCCAGCTGTTTTCCCTGCACTCGACCGACAGGGTAGCTTCCCGCTACTCGTTTCGATGCGCGACTCGATTCTTTCATCTTTGGGCGATCGATGGCCCACTCGTGCCAGCGTTTATCCACGCTATCTTCTAGCTCGTTATAGCGGCAGGGTAAACCCCATGGGAGGTCAGCATGGTTAACCGTGCACTCGATTCCTCCACGGATGTTACAGCGTAACCGATCCACTTCGAGGGGCGCCGCGTAAAAGATACCACGTCGCTAAAATGCCCACGGTCAGGGTGACTGTTCTCTTTTTTTTCGGGTCAGCGACACGCCCGCATACGCTAATGTTGGATAAGAGAGATAGAAAAAAGTACGATAATGGGGAGAGTCGGAGAGAGGAAAGTAGGGCGATTCGGAGAGAAAAGAATGAGCGGCAGACGGTGGCGGGGGAGTTGAATTCGATGAGAGGTTTTTTTTTTATATGGTGCACACAAGGCAGCGAACGATGGTGGTAGGCGAGAGAAATAGGAGGGCGAATGGGGGAGACAGGGACTAGAAATTGGCAAGAGGAATTAGAGAGACAAATGGAAGGTGTGGGGGCTGTAAAGTGTAAAAAGTGTTGGCTAATTAAGGATGATAGCGACTGGGAGGATGAAAAACATTACGATCGAACGTGGTGGAGAGGGTTAGAAAATTAAACAGGACGATCGACAGGCACGCCTATGTTAATTAATATTAATTAAACCGTCGTGACCAGTCGAGATGGAGATCAAATAAAAAGTAACAAGTAATATAACTGTAACAAGCATTATTATTAAATACCGGAACAAATATAATTAAATAATGGAATTAGGAGGAAACGGCGAAAAGGAAATAAAGTTGAGTGTGCGAAGTGTCACGGCAAAGTTTGAAGATCTATTAAAAACGCGGTCGCCACAGGGTTAATTAAGATTTCTAGCGAATTTTTAATAACCCGCGGCCGTTTTAATTGAATTTGCTTTAATTAAGCCTTCGGTCGGGTCGCCGAGAGGCATCGCGGAAGAAAAGTAGCGGACCGTCGGATTCGAGGATTCCACGGAACATTTGGAGTGCCTACTCTCTTTAACCCCACGAACCCGCAGGGACGCGCGGAGAGGAATTTTAGATTTTCCAAAATTGCAATCGGAAGATGAAACGAGTTCGATTATCCCACCCGCAATCGTTCTCTTAATTCTCGGGAAAATAAGTGACTGTACCGTGCATCGATTCGTACATTTTGTCCGGCGTGTAACATTGACCGCCAAATATCGACGGTTACTTCTCAGCCGGAGACCGGGAGCGAATGAATAATTAGTGAAATTATCATGGCGGCGGGCTGAAAGGCAGAGAGGGAAAAAAAGCCGCGAACGAGGGGATGGAGGAAGAAAAACCGTGGCTCGAACAGCAGACGGCCATTGTCTCGAACCAGGCACCGTCCCGCTTTCGTCGCTTTTATTTTCACCTCTTGTTCTTCTTTTACTCATCATAGCGGGTCCATTCAGCCGCAATTAGGATTATTTATTTTGCCCCCGACGTCGGGGAAAGAACGCGCTGTCGAAACTCCTTGCGAGAGCCTTGCTCCGATCTTCCTTCTTTTTCCTTTCACTCCGCGGTAAAGAGGATCTTCCATCCCCTAGCGCATTTGCCTTTCGTTTCCAGGGGAGGACAATTTTTTTTTTTTAGTCCCTTAGCTCTTCTCCGCGGGAACAGAGTATTTCAATCCCGGTCGTAATTGCGAAGATTATGTTAATGATACGTGTATCGGGTAATGGGCAATACATTTGGTTAAAAATCCAAATGAACAAGTCTAGAGAAATTTCTGCGGGGCTTTTAAAATTGTATCTCGCCGATCCGGGATATCCGAATCCAATATTATGGCGCATGGAAAATTTTTCCGTCTTGGAGATTGCACCGCAACCTTTGGGCGATGAGAATCGATTTTATCGATGCAAGGAAGTGGGTCGAATTAAATCGTACCGTGCGCCGAACGTTGATCGTGCATCATTGAAAAGTTGCGGGAAGACCGTGTTTACGTTGTATTACCGTGAAACTGCGAATCCACAGGATGAAATCGTCCCTAAACTTATTTAACGAGAGACCACCAGATGCACCCGTCGCTGTCCAAATTTGCATAGTTAACAGTACAATATTTAACTATGTGACAGTCTTCGCGGCAGGATGCTGCATCAACGTGATCACGGACTAGCGCCGTGATCCAAGCCGCTGTGAACTTAACATCGCTTCCCTTAAGTTTCGGCTTTCCTTAGCCGAATTTCTCGAGGCTCGATTAATGATTCAGCGTTGTCGTTTTGTTAAAACATTCTAAGCAAGCAACTTAACTCTCCCAATCTTTTCTCCTCCTTTGTCGAATATCAATTGATGAATTTGAGATGCAAGTCCAACAGCGGTCATGTGCGAAGCAGCAGCAATTAAGAAAAAAAAAAAAATGTTTCATTGGCCATCGTTCACCAAAATGGCTCTCTTTACGCTCCCATTCAATATTTCGCGTGAAAGGTACCACCCGTCAGCCAGAGCGACAAAGTTCGCTCGTTTCCCAGCGTATAGTCCGAGATTTACAGAGAAAGAGAGAGAGAGGGAGAGAGAGAGAGCACTGCGAATCGAGGCCTGAACGAGAGTTTGTTCGCGCGAACAGTTGCGAGCAAAAGATACACGAGGAAGTCGTAACCAGGCATTTAGCAGCGGCCTCGTGTAGGGGAACGCGCTTTGCACTCCGTTGAACTCGTTTGTCACTGAATTACATACTCTCTACAGCTCCGGGGCGCGCGATAAACCGTTCGTAAATCGCGATGCCGACACGCGTGATTTTCTTCTTCCTTCCCGCTCCGTGCTACCGTAGCTTGTTCCTCCTTGTAATAGAGCCATGCGTCCGCGTTTCCTAACATTTCTCTGCCAGCTATTAGTTTTTCCTTTCTAGCTATTTTATTATTTAAAATACAGTGTGCCTGCTTTATGCATTTTTTTTGTACGCGTACACAGCTGGGAAGGTAAGAAACTTGTAACTTGTTTAGTTTTTTAAATTCCCTTTTTGGCGTTAATACTTGTTCATATACCATTCAGCGCAGCATTGTTACTTTTATACAACGCTATCAGACCTAACGCTTTTCTTTTCCATTAAGATTACAAATTTAATTATACAGATTCTCGTCGATTATAAATGTACAAATTCCACGCGGCACTGTCCAATGGAAGAATCGCTTTTAACTCGGGTACACGATATCCAGTCCGTTGCCACGAGTTCCCATTGAAACGCGGCGCGGTTAAACAGCTCTTGAACTTTTCTCACGTAACGCTGAAAAGAGACGGAGAGCGAAATATGCTAATTCCGAGCCCGGGAAACGTGATTTTATCCCGCGAAACGATCACGAGCTCTCTTTTATAGCTTTTAAACCGGCGGAAAGTCTTGCAGCACCTCGGAATCGGCTTCACATATTCGCGCGGCACAATGCGCCGCTGGTTAAAACCAATTTCCAACGTTTCCCGTTCTCGTGTAAATCACCGAAGCATCGTTTAATCGCGGGGCCAGAGGTACGTCGATGCATAGGACGGGCGTGAAAGAGATTTCCCCCCTTGCCACGATTTTCGACGCTCGTTCTTTCCGCCTTCGCGCGAAAGGATTAATCCGCGGATTAGATGGAACGCTTAACAATCGGTCCTTTAAATCCGCGCGAAGATTAAGGGGAAAGTTTATCCCTGGGATTACGTCGAGTCCCGCTTGAAACCAAATCGTCGCTGTTTAATCTCTAATTAGCATCGGGAAGGCATACCTGTTGTGTATCCCATTTATGTCCTTACTTCGTCCCTTATTCTCGTGACGATTAGGGAGATTAAACATAAATTGGAATAGAATGAGGAAAAAAAATGGGCTTCCACACTTATATTTGATTACTTATCAATATTCGGTAACACCATTTTCACCAAAAAGTAACAGCATTCGAAATCACACAATTCTTCCCCTCCCTTCCTCTCGAAATCTCTCGACACTTCCAATTCGAAACTCACCCCATTTACCCCGATCCCCGGATAGTCCCGTGCAAACGATCTCAAATTGTTTCGCCCTCGGAACCACCTTTGCCCCCGACTCTGGATCTCCTTTTCGCTTTACCCCGCAACATCGTCCCGTCCCTTACGAGCTCCTTCTCGGGAGAGACCACAGGTGAGCCGAGGAACGTCGCATGTCTTTTGTTTCCAGCCTGGACAGAGTTACGAGGGTCGCGGCCTGTTGCTGGCCGCGTTGTCTATCCTCGCGGCATTAACACGTAGACGCGCATGCACGCGTGTACACGGGGATGCATTTAATTTCGCGCATTTCGTCCCCGGCCTGGATACGTCGCCGGGATACGACGACGGGGAGGCAGGAAGGAAAGCGGGGCCAGGTTAATGTACGGTTTACGAGCTCGGCCTTTTCAGCCCCGGGGAATCTAAACGGTCCTCGCTGAATAAGACGTGTCGGCAGAGACGGAAGCGAGTCGGATCCACCGTTAGACCCGCGGTGGAAGCTCGTAAATAATCGTTCCGTTTCACGAAGGGCGAGAGTGTTACGTTCTGGTCGACGGAGTTCGACGCCTCGCTACGAATGCCCTTAAATAATCGACCAGCTTGATTGTGCACAAGAAACTGAGCGCTCATTGCAAATATCAACTGCAATTCGATCCATCCCCGATCCCAAACGTTTCTATTTCCCTCCGTTGGAAAAATTCGAACGTTCTACGACAGCTTTCATTCTCGCAAAACTCAATCACCTTCCCCCCTCGCCCCACCATCTCTAGTTATCGCCCACGGAAGAGATTCCAGTGCAGCAGATGTTTCCGACTTACACGGAAATACCTTGGCCAAGCTCTCACCAACTGTTTCACCCACCTCCATTCCTTTCTCTGACATCCCTGTAAACGAGCGCATTGCCAAAACGTGCCATTATCGATAAGAAGCGTTTCAGTTTCTTCTTACCCCTGCTGTTACTCGAACGGATGGAGGCGGCGGTGCGGTGGGAACCGTAAGAGAAAGAGAAGAGAATCGAAAGGAATCGGGGTGGATCAGCTATCCGCTTGTGACGCGGAAACCAGATCGATTCGATGGTCCGCTCCCCGCCGAGGGAACACGGTGTCGCGGAAAAATGAATTCGAAGGCGGAGCATACTTCTAACGTGTCCTTATCTGCGAGCTTATGCAAATGCCGAGCAGTTTGCCAGCGCGGATTTGCATACACTAGCCCTGGACAATCTATACGGGATCATGTCCGGGCATAATCTCGAGACGCGCCGCTTCGCGCCAGTTATGCGCCTCGCCTTTTCGAGCAGCAGTCACGTTAGTGGTCCTCCTCTTTTCCTTTTTCTTTTTTGCTTTCCTTTTGGCTGACAGAGAAGAGGCTGCGAGCGCGAAGAAGGCGTAAGGGAAGGCGTGCGAAACGGGGGACGTACCCCCCGTTCGTTTTATCTGGAATACCTCGAGAGCAGCGTTGACCTTTGGATAATCTCCATTGACGTTTCCAACAGTTTCCCGGATAATGCTCCGATTAACCGAAGCGAGGTGCAGTTTGCAGACAGTTCGTGAATGTGAGTCTGTTCAACGACCACGTGTCATTCAGGCATAGTTAAGGTTGGAAATTAAATGAAAAGAATTGTTTCATTTACTCTTCTTCATTTGATAAAACGAATCGCTCCGATCTCCAGTCATTCGAGATTTATTCCCCGACCTTACAATTACTTTTCCTTAATAGACAGATAACATATTTCTACATTCAAGCAATTGCGGAATGTGTAATTTTAAAGACGTACCCGCGGACAAAAATATCATGAAAATACAGTACTCATTGGCGAATAATGTTGATGGACTTTAGGGTGACGGGAGGAGGTATCGTCGAAACGACGATCTCGTTAAATCGAAGCTGCGCCGAGAGTTCGGTACACGTGGTCGTGAAAGAAAAAAAAACAAGACCGGAGCGCTCGGCTGCTGCGCGTGCGGACGTCGATTAACAATTCGCGGTTTTATTGAAACCATCCTCCCGCGCCATACTTTATCACGTTCGCGTTTAATTGCGGAATCAGAGCACACGGTATCGGAGGGAAATTCATTGTCCCGTTAAAAATAAGAGCCGAGGACGATCGGTATTAAGTTCGTATTAAAATGAAGAGTCTCGGGAAAAGACTGTGATACTTTTTGTCAGAGTTACTGTTAAGCAAGGGGAATTAAATTGCATTGGCTAAAGTTCGCTTCCAAGAGTGTCCAGAAGACGTACACTTTGATTAAATAACCAGTGGTGAAGTCCGTGTTTCAACAGGTGACTACTTGGAATCCATGCACTCCGAATTAGAAACTCTGCCTCGATTTAGAAGCTTCGTGTACCGCGATAATTAATCGAGAAACATTGTCAAAGCTCCCGATCCTCATTCACTTTTCCCTTGAAGGACACAACGAACCCACTTTAATGAACTCGGCCGTTCGAATAAAAGAATTCAAGAAAGAAATCGAATGAACCGCAACTGAAAATCAATTGAAACTGTATGCATCGAATTCACACTTGCACCGCTGTCCAACGTTCGCTGTAAGAGAGAAAGGAAAAGGACGAGAAGAGAAAAGCCCCGCGCTTTTCGCTGCTGATTTTCTAACTCGTTTACTTACACGGGCCGCACCTTAATCAGATGAAAAGTTACTTTCCAGTTGATACCCGGTCCCTCTGTGTGCGCTTTCGCCGCGATACTGTTGATTAATTTGTTCCGAAACGGTTTATCCGACTAGCCGTAAAGTAAATGCAATCGGGGCGCGGCGCGGTTTCTACCCTTGCCGTTTTAACTGGCACCGCCAACTTTCGCGTAGCTCCCTCACGGCTCGAAGTATTTATCTTTCCGATTGTTGTGCGGCGCAAGAACGCCCGTCCTCCTCGCAGCATTTCACACGAGAAAACATTTGGGCCGTGCCGCGTGGACACTTTGCAACTTTGCCCGCCAAGTTCTCGCGCGAGCTTCTTGTCCGTTAATTGGAAGCAATCGAGTCGTGCCAGGCGTTTTTAAGGGGGTCCTGTCGGAGCCAGCGATGTAATATTTATACCGGATCTCGCATATTTGAAGTTTTCCTTTTCCACAGACGGCAGTTATCAATTTACCCACTTTAGCAGCTGTTTATCGATTAAAAGTTTCCGACTCAGGGTCGAAGGATTGTTTCTACTATCGTCTATTCTATTCTCTTTCATCGAGTCGATTACCCCGATCCTATTCGAGGGTACGCTCTGCGCCCCCCATAAAAAGAGCTTCATACTCCCACACGCGCACGATCGGGTCCAGGTTCCGACTAGAGAAATTATTTATTCAACTATGAAATCGACAGAACGCAGCCAGAGTCCGGCCCCAGACGATTCAGCTCACGTGTCGAGGCTTTCGATTAAATTGTGCAACGCTTCCCTCCGGACCGTACTTCCCTGTCTGCGAAACAGATCTACGTTTTCTTTTTCCCGAGAACTCCCCGGAGTCATGTCCTTGATGGGCGTATAAAGGATCGAGTTTTTCTTGCTACACTTCAACTTAATTAATTAATTAACATTATTAGGTGACGTTGGAGAAACGATGGATGTTCTTTAATTCGCCTAACGATTTACTAGTGTACGTTAAAAATATACGATCCCCGGCGTCCGCCAGAGAAATGCCACGTTGGTTAACTGATAAAAAGTTATTCCGACTCGCGCTGCGATACGACTTACGCAGAGTTTTAATGAACCGTAACTTTTAGAGACCGGCGGAGAACGCAGGCGGGGGAACTGTGTGGACAAATTAAAACACTATATACCGCTGTAAAAAGGATGAAACTAATTCGAACAGTATTCATTATAGTGCGAACAATATCCAACTGTTTCCCTTTAATATTTCAACGAATCCTTTCGCTCGTGAAATGATTTAAATAGAAGCAACAATTATTTATCTACAGGTTTTCGTTTTTATAACAGCAGCTGCCGCGTCCGTCGTTGGTTCATTCATTGGAACGCGACGAGAACAATTGCGTGGCGCGTTCAAACGAAGGGCAAGACCCTCCCTTAGAATTGTTTAACAAATTTTGTTCACTTCGGATCGGCGAACGAGCCAGACTACCGAACACAAAGTACAACGAGAGCGGTAACTTTTTTAATTAGTTGCCGCCACCAGGCACACGTCGCGTCCAAGCCGCCCTTTTTTTTTATTACGAGCGAGGAAATGCGATTTAATAATCGCAATTAAAATAACTTTTTTCCCGCGAAACGCGAGCGCCGAACGACCGACAGCGTCAAAAGCGCCGAATTACCAAGCCTCATTTGCTACTTTGCAGCCTTCAATTCAATCGCCACTTCGTTCGATACGGCTCCGTTCTGCGGAGGAACGCAATTTTTGTCGTTTTCATTTCGCCCCTATATCGGACAAATTGTTGCCTTTGTTCGGTAAATTGCTTTGAACTGTGCCGCGTACAAAAATCAAGATTATTAATATTTTAAATAATTCCTAATTTAAGCAGTAGCCTACCGAAGTCTATTAACAAAGAAATATATACTGCTCTGTGTGCCTTATTCACGAGTATCCTGTAGTAATTATAAATTCCACCGCCCTCCTTTCCGTAGGGGATATCTCGATCGCAATCCTGAAATAAAAGCATCTTTGGCATCTGGAATATTCCCAAATGGTCCGGCGGCTATCGTCGACGATGATTCCAAGTTCAAGCGGCAGCACAAAGGCCGCGAAGCTGCGCGAACGAACGGGTTAATTGTCCGTATCGCAAAGGGTGAGGGAGAGAAGCGGCGTGGCGCGTTCCACACGCGTCGGTCCGCTGGTGAAACGTCATCGACCCAAGTGGGATGATCGTTCGATCTCGCGGAACTTTTTCCCTCCCGTGTCTCTGAGCATCCCCCTGTTTACGCGGCGGAGGGGGCGAAAGAGTGGGGCGAGCGTTTTCGTTGTACCTGAACTCGCAGAGGGACGATTTCGTGTACTTTGTTCGGAACGAGCCAGTCGCGCTTTGCCTGTCGCCTCGAAACGGTCGCCGCTGCTCTGAGCCTCGTTAATCGCGCGTTTCCCCTTCGAAGTCGGACGCTTGCGCGATCGTGCACGGTGCGAGAGTTTATATGTCGTACATTAGGCGCGTCTTTCTTCTCCGGTGACGGGAAACATCCTCCGCCGCAGCGAGAAGCAGATTCTTAATGATAATTAAAGTCGATCGTTGAATTCGCGTGAACAATCGTATCCGGTGGACCAGAACTCTTTCGCCGGATTTTGTGACTCGTGCGCGGGGATTACAGTAGTGTTTACACGGTCGCTAGTGAACTGGGCGATAGGTCGCGGCGCCCAATAGTGGACAAGGCGAATTATCAGCCGCTGTTTGTAGCCGAGGTGTACCTGAGAAAACGCTCGGGCCTCGTCGACGCTGCGGTAAACTGGCGACGCGAGAATTTGCAGGCAGAAAAAGATGTAAGTCGGTTTATTTACCACTGATGGATGTTCGCGTTGATTTCTCTCAGGAACACCGAGGTGTTCAGATTATGATCGACACCTGGATTAATCTCGCGATCGTGTTAGATTTGATTCATTGGAAATGTCGCACGAGTGCGCGTCGTTTAGGTGAAGTCTACTTCGCAAAGTGATTATATTACCTAAGACAATTTTATCGACACTTTTCTACAAACGTACGTGAGACGACGGGGTGACTACCCTTAGCGGCTCGCGATTCTCGCCGCAGTTGCAGAGGAAGAATAAATATCGAGTATCGGTGCAAGGTAATTGCACGCCCCGCTATCCTGCATCAAATATACGCGTATCCGAACAGACGTACCGCAAACACCCGCAAACTGATCTGACCGTGCGTGCGATCTACGGGGTGAGATGTACGAGGAGATAACACGAGAGCTCACAGCCCTCTTTGGATTCGTTTCGATCAAAACTTCTGAAATTCTCCGTTAACAATATCGCTCGAGCGTTCAGACAATTCAATCTCTATCCATAACCCGCCCTTGCTAGATACTGCATAAATGACCCCCGCGCTTGAGAATTAAGCTGGCCGGACTTCTCCGCCCTTAAAGACAAAGTAAGTTGCACGACGAATCTCCGTATCGATGTCCTCGCTGATCGATGTAATCCCATCGGAAGTTCGATTCCGGGACCACCACCCTGCACGTACACGCGGTCCGTGAGCCCGTGCGAACAGAGGGGGCGGATATCAACGACGGGGATGCGTGTATCGCGAGTTTCGGAGGGGGGTTGACTCGTAGCGCCGGAAGCATTACTGGGAGAATCAAGTTTACGTTTCCTGATATGCGTATTTCCCGGCCGTGACATATGATTTAGACGTCATGCAGGTTTCTCCTCGCGGCCACGGGATCACTGCCATTCGCAACCCCTGCTTCGAAACCCCTCGAGCGCACCGCGATATACGCGCGCCGAAAGTTGGCGATTTTACGGGGAGGGGTGAGGAGAGGAGTTACGTTCCTCGACGTGTACGCGGCTTACTGGGATACCCCTTTTGATCTTCCTTTTATCTCCCCACCCGCCCTTATCGGCGACTATCACAGATCATCTATGACCGTCGCGTCTTCCTTGGCCAATAATATTTTTAGTGCTCGTTCGCTGGTCAATTTGCCGCCGTGTTCTTTATTCGCGACAGCTTCGTAGCGGAAGAGAAACAGATTCTTCACGAAATCAATTCTACTTCTATGGAAACAATAATCGTTTCCCAATGCTCGCAAAACGCGTGCTCCGATTTCCATCGATTCTGAATTACACGCATTACGTTCCGAACGGCAATCGCTCCCTGCGAATATACGTTTCTGCCCATTAGTTCTCGAACCTCGAAATTTCACCCAGACTCTCGATCATCAGTGTATGGGGAGGGGAAAAACAGAGGCAAGTTCGAATTCAACGAAAACAAGCCGAAATTCCATGCTTGCCCGGTGAAATCCGCGGATGCGACGATTGAACGATTGCGATCGATTGAACAAACGACAGGTGCAGGATGCAGGTGACTCGTTTCACGCAGTTTTGTAGAGCCGAGGTCTGGCGCACGGTTTAATAGACGAATCTATTTGCACCCTCGACCGAGGGCGAATTCGATCCTCCGGCATCAGCGCGGACGCGTGCGCGGATAGGAACGTAAACTGACCCGCAGCGATTCCATCTTTGGTTCGCCGATTATACCGGGCCTGTAATTAAAGCTCGCTGATCGACACGCGCCTAGCCCACCGATTCATCGACGGCCCGACCGTCGAATCGCTCTCTAGCACCGCTGCAATGATTCATGGATCATCTCGTGTCCATTTAGGGCGAATCCTTGGAATAGTGGCGAATGTATCTCGAGTATCGAGATTGAAATTCCGGAGAACACATTTTTCTGGGGCGACCCTGGAGTGTTTTATTAAGCATGTAGGTTTACAATTTTATCGTGAGATTAGGATAATTGTAAATTTTCCAATGTACACTGCATTTTATAAGACTCAGAGTAGTTTTTTCCTTATTCATTTGGAGCGATTTTTGTAATCTGTGTTTAGAAATTGCCTTCGCGAGAAGGACCGATGCTCTTTTGGATAGTTATTAGTCCACAGTTGAATGGATAGTTGTCGGTACGGCAAAATTCATTGAACAGCTCCCACTGCTCCAGAATTCGTTGTCCCAAGTGACTGAGATCGGCAAGCGTTTTATCGTGTCAGGCGCCTATACACGTGGACAGTGCTTTGGCGCACAATTAATAATCCGTAAATGAGAATATATCCCTCTCTCGTGTATTTCATATGCGTCGACGTATCAAACGCGGTTCAATCTCGGACTATTTGCATACGAAAAGGGTTATAAATAAAATCTATATAATGTACAGAGGATTGAGCTACATGCGCGACACGAAATGGTTGCAATTAAAAAAATATTCCCGGGCGATTTTATCGCTGTTCAGTGTAGCGTGTAAAACCCTTCATAAAATATGAAATAGGCACTTCATTCGACAATTATAATCATTCACTAATTTATTCCTCCCCGCACCTGTTTTCTTTTTATTCTTTACAATCCCCTCCAGTTCAATTAATTATTGTAATTCAGTGAATAAGAAAGAAACTCATTAATGGCACGTCGGTTTAACAATTCTTATTATCCGTTTAGTTACTCTTACTAATTTCCATCTACCTTTTTCCCCAAACATTCTTCCTTATTCAAGTTTCATTTCCGTTTTCCGTACGTTCAACAATTCCATCCGTCGCCCTCGCGAATCACGCTCTTATGAATTTTATGAATTATATGGATTATGAAGATATTCCCCAATTACGCTGTCGCCCAAACGAAAATTTACCTGGTGAATTATGTTCACCGAAAGAAGGGGTTTAGACGATATTTTTTTTTTTCGTTCCATGGAGGATCACATCGGCGCGTTACAGCACGTAGAAACGACATTTTATTGCCAGCCATCGCGTCGTAAATCTTTCACACGGCTCGTCCCGAAAGTTCGCCGGCCGCATTTGCAGAAAGTTCATTTGAAATTCATCCCGAGGCCTCGGAACGAACGAAGGATCCGCGACCGTGCTTCGCGTCTTTTAAAACCGCGCACCGATTTAATTACCACTCGTTTCCCCGGGTGAGTAGCCACGGTAAAATAAATTCCAGAACGCTACTCGACCCCTTTCGACTGTATCTAATTTACCGATTTCCCCGCGGAATTAATAGCATTCTCGTCCGGTTGCACAGTTTATTATTTTTCCTTAAAGATCGAGGGCGAATGTTCCTTAAAGAAAATTTTCCTAAAGATCTGTACCGAACCTGAAAAAGAAATTGTACAATTAGGTGTGCAGTTGTTGCGAAAGTAATTTTGCTCCAGAGATTTCTGAATTTCATTTAATATCAGGGTTCCTCTAGCTCTGGCAGCTTTCGAGTCCCTGTTAATGACACATTGCGAGCGTCGTGCTTAAAGTGGCCGTTCTCTCCTCGCGTGTGAACCAACAACCGGTTGGCTAATCCACTGCTTTGGTTAATTAACACGCTTGCTCTGTTAATAACTAGGACGAAGATATCCGGAGGGTTTAATTCGAAGCGGCGAGATGCTCGCTGCTAAAAGGCCATGTTGTCTAATCCATTTTACTCGAAACGGGCCAATAACTTACGCCAGTGTGTCCGATGGAGCAACGTTTACAGAGCATCCTGCTACAGTTGCTACAGCGGTTTAACATTTAAAGAAGTTCGATAGGAGACGAATTAATGTACAGAATAAATTGATAGAATAAGAAATGACACCATAGGAAACGAAATCAATTCTAAAGTAGCAGAAATATAATTCCATCCTCCCTGGTTACCACAAGACCAACGACGATCAACAGAAAATTGATTGTTCCAGCGAAACAGAAATCGACTAAATTCTCGTACGCTCCTCGTACGGAAATTTCATCGACGCACCCTCCGTACCAATAAAAATGCCAGCCCTTCCTAGCAAGCATGGATCTCAACAAAATCCACCACAAAAAGCTATCGAGGCGAGAGAAAGCATTTGAAATTCCCTTCCAAAGCAAACTTGATCCCGTTTAAAAGCGATTCGCCAATCATCCCCCCCGACTGGGACTTAACAGTTTTCCCGCAGGGTTTCCCTTGTCCAGGTGGTCGCCGCTCCTTAGCCGGCCATTAATTTCTCGAGCACGTAGCCCGAACGGTGCTCTCTTTTTATGTTTCGATCCAGCTTTTCCTGCGGCAAGCGGCGCGGAAACTTCGTGTCCCGCAAACGAGTTCCAAGCCAATACGAGGCCGAGGAGGGTTCCTGCGCTGCACCGTGGCCGTACAAACGTGCGGAACGGAGACCCGCTCTCTTTTTCTTCTCCCGACGAACCCCTTTTCCTTCTTCTTTCTCCGCTAGCCGAGTATCTAAGCCGTTAAGGCAGACCAGCAACTTCATAAGCCCCGGCGCGCCATCGTTTCTTTTCACGGTACAGCGACGCGTCCGTAAAAATTGACCGATTCTAATTGAAAGCCGGAGCAATAGAGATCGACGCGGATCGTAAAGTCGTGCAGCGAAGGGGCGGAGGATCCAAGATTTAACATGGAAGAGATATTTTGGCCTTAGATCTTCTTCGATTTTTATTAGGCTTACGTAAGGATGGGTTTTATCTTTGCTCTTTAGGGTTGATATGATTTTATTATTATAGTTCGCTTGAAATCTCTCTTAGGTGAAACGATAAAAATGTAGCGTGCGAAGATCGTCACCCGTTAATTCGACGGCAGTATAGAAATTCGGGATCTTGTTTAGAAGCTCGAGGCACGCCGTTTTCTCCACCCTTTCCTCGCGCCCTTTTCTCCTCTCCCTCCTACGTGAAGAGTCGCTGGGAAACGCGCGAACGTCCTTTTGCCGCAGTTGTGATTCTTGGAGCGTTCGCCCGCTCTTCGTTATTTATTTCTTTCCGTTCTTCGGCCCGCTCGCACCCGCGTTTCGCCTTTGTGGTAAATTATTGTCGTCCCCTTGCTTTCTCCTGCTTCCGTTTTCCACGCCACGGCGATACCGCGCCTCGGGACGCCACGTACGGTGGCTCAACGGAAGAAGGACTCGGTCCTAAAAAGGAAAAGGGGACAGGCCGGGTTGTAGATTCAAATTTCGCACGGGACACCGAGGACTCTCCGAGAGGGACGATGCATATATCGCTTAGAACGTTTGCCGGATCAAATTTTACGCGATTCTAAAAGGTTAATTGTGTCCCCGGTGGAAAATGCAGTTTCGGGCAACCTGTCCCGCGTTTGAAACTATTTTACGACGCGCCGGAATTGTTTCCATTTGCCGATTATACATTTTTCTATTTCCATCGAGAGATTATATTTCTGCGGCCCGTGGACTTTTCGTTGAATTTCCGCGTTGCAATTATCCGTTACCTGACATTCATTTTCCCTTTTTCCTCTCGCGGATTTTGCTCTTTTTGCGTCGGATCGAAATTGTTTTTCATTAAGCCGCTTTTTCTTTTTATTAAATCGGCTTTGAATAGAAACTGTGATACATTTTCTACCCCTGTGAAACTTCATTTTCGTGTAGGTGTATTGCAAAGAGATTTTATTACAAATTTCCAATGTACTTCCATTACAGATTGTTTATTAATGCTCAGCCGTCGGAATTGAAACGACCGACTTTGAGCAGGTGATTTATCGCCGCGCGCCTTTGTGTACTCACTTCGAGCGTATCTCTTCTCATTGCGAAATGAAATTTCCGAATGTGACTGGACTGTATTTTCACATCGTATCGCACGCTCCGTCGCTAAATAATTCCGATTAATTTCGCGCATTCGTCCTGCATGCCATTCGATCTATAACTCATCGGATCCTCTCGATCTGCCGAGGCATTGGTAAAATTGAAGCTCTGCCGATGAAGAGCATCGCAATCCGCAAATGACTAAGAGTAGAAAAGCGAAATAGAAGAACAAAAATGAAAAGAAAACACGCGCACGTAAGGAATCCTATAAAATTTCGTTTAATCGTTAAGTGAAACGTGAACGCGTGAAAGATTTCCACCATCTATCCAGAGTGGCGCACGTGGAGACGATCGAAAAGGGATTCGCCTTTAATCGCCGATGTAACAATTTCTCTCCGCGGAGAGATCGTCTCGATCGAAGATCCCGTGCAAAGTCGTTGCCGGCTCTATCGACAGAGTGCCCTTCTGCGATCGCGGGGATGTCAATAAACGGATAAATCTCGGCAGAGATTCGCATTACTGCCGGCGGAGATAGGGGTGACGGGCGGCGAGCTTTAATCGTTAAAACGTCGAAGAACGAGCGAACCCCACCCTTCCTCGGAAAGTGGGCAAACAAGCTTGACGTGCAAGTTTTCAGCCCGTTCTTAACAGTCAACTAGCCGCTGCTCCGTTCGCCGGCCAAATAAAACGGAACGGATCGATGAAATCGTGCAGAGATAAAAATGTAACGGAAGCGGCAGTACAACCGGGTAAATATTGCCGCGAAAGAGAAACTGTCGGGAGTTGAGAGTATCGGTCCCGATTGTTACGGCGACTTGACGCGTTGGCTTCCCGGTTGTTACGGTTCTTGATCGAGCCCCGACCGTTTCCCGCCACGCAAAATGGGAATTTAATGAACAGGCTGGTCGACCAGCGAGAAAAATGAAGCAGGAAGGAACGATTTGGTTCCCGGAAACCTGCACGCTCCTCTCGGTGGTTTTCTTGTTTAAACGACCGGGCGAAACGTTTGCCCCTTCGACTCGGGCTTCGCTTATCGAATTAGCAAAGATCATTTCAATAGAAATCAAGTATTCCGATTATGGACGATTATGGGCACAGTAATGAACTGCGAAAAAAATTAATAACGTACTCTATTCTTTGAAACGAATTATCCTTTAATCTCGGCATACAGCAATTTGAAATTCATCCCGGGGCGCAAAGTTCAGTGGCCAAGGTGGAAAATCAATTAACCCAGCACGGGGTATCCCGTTCGACAACGGGAGTCGGGATGACGGCGCACGGTGACAGATCGACGATCCCGTCGGCGTTTTCACTTTTGGTCCTCCCCCGCCGCGGGATTGGCAATTGTTCGAAACTTTGATTAGTTGGAACACAAGAGGGGGGGGGGGGGGGGAGGAATTGATCGAGCGAATCTTAGAATGAACGGTCGCGACGGATCCGGGTGTGACTAACTAGTCGCCGCTTTTCTTAGCTTACTCTCTTTCGTTAACTTAATAAAGGGAACGATCCGACCGGAGATTTCGACGATGCGATGACTCATTTTAGAGGACATTGCCACGACTCTGCGGTGGACATTCCTCTTGGTTGGCGTAACACGTGTTGCGTTAAAAGAGTAGCCACTGGATCCACTTGAATTGATTCTGTGGGTGTGAATTTGTGATGTCTTCGTGCAGACGTGGTCAATCGTAGATTAGATGGTTCCATGTCTACGTATGTGGATATGTAGGATGTTCAGCGTTGTAGTTTTATTGGAATTATATAAGAAATGTAGAGATACAGCGTTATTTGGTAGGTAATTAAAAAGAAATGTTAACTGAGACGGTTACTGCTGTCCAAGTAAGTAAATGTTGCAAGTCAATCGCAGTGCGCGTCCTTTGAAGGTAAAAGAGTTTTGGGCGATCGTACTACTCGCTTCCTTGGACAAGTAATAGCATAAAGATGTCTCGATTTAAATAAGAAGACTCGCCCCGTTTGATCAAACTCTTTGATTCCGAAGGGGAAGAGTCTTCGGCATGTTTACTCCAATCCGAGGAAATGGACGCTTTACGGCGATTCATTTTTAGATGGAACAGGTCTGTGCGCTTGCCAAATCTGAACGCTTCCGTTTGCAGGCAATATCTCAATCTCTGAGGGACTTGATCGTTCAGATTTATAGACCTCTTGTAGCTATCCGTTACGAACAAATCGATACGTTCTACTTAAATGAAGCATCCATACACGCAGAAGGGCGTAGCAATAAAGGAGCAATCCTACTCTTAAGATACATCATCGCGCTTAACGTAGGTGGAATAAAAATAAAACAGTTTCATCGATTTCGTAACCAGTAGACTTTACATTATTGTTCTTTTTAATCACAATTCGAATACTCGTAATAATAATCACTATTGTCCCCCCCTTGAAAACTACTTCCTCGATTAATCTACAGATTAATTTTAAGCGTAGTACGTACGTATATACAATAAAGCGGATCGTACGATTCGGTGATGCGTCACAGTGTCAAGCCAAAAAGATATTTAGAAACGAATGGGTACATGTGGGTCATCGCGCAGCTTCGCGATGACGTTTCACATGATCATGTAACCTGCGTGTAATGCGAGCCATTATTGCTGGCCGGAGGGCCGGCTCGACCTTAATTGCGGTTGTTTCGGTACGAGATATAGTTTAACATCGCGCCCCTTTTACTTGACAGCAATTATCCTCGAGGCTGACGAACGTCAGCCGCGGTGCACCGGTCCCCGCCAGATGGGACAGAATACTCTCTTCTCCTCTTGACAGGAGTCATTTCTATTTTCGAGTATGATCGCTGTCACCTTTGCCGATCCCATATTGGATTATGAAAAGTGAAATCGTCGATCTGCCATTCCGAGGATGAATTGGATCAAGTGAACGATGCGTGGGAAAGAAAGCGCTCATCGTTTTTTTGTTTCAATACCAGCGATTATATATATTTTTCCATATCTTTACGAAAGAGAAATATTCGAAAGCCTTACGGAAAGCTTGAACGATTTCTGGCATCGTTCGGTCGGATTTCGAGGCAAGCCCCAGTTTTACTAAACTTTCCCTCCGGTAACAGTTAGTGAAATATCGTTCTGGCTAATTACCAAAATCCCCGGCTAACTGCACCACGACCGCGTGAAAAACTACGACGCGTGCTGAGCCGCAAGCTGCACGGGGAAAGCTTCTTATTACGTGTTCCGTTCACTTCCGGTGGTGCAGCGACGACGTAAAAGGTGAGAGATAAAAAGGGAAAATAGACGACGCCTTTCGGTCACGAAATCACCGCCCTTTGGCTTCAAAGGCCGGAGAAATCTCGAACGTGTTAAAACTGCAATCGACGAAACCGAGTGGTCAGCGAAAGTATCCGATCGAAGCGGGGAAATGAATTGGACAAAGTTACCATTAAATTAAGTAATGTCCAAAGAATTATTCATTTTTTCCACGAATGGTACATTTCATCGTACAAGTCATCCCTTTAATTTTATTTTTTTTTATTAACATTCGCCAGCGTGCCCAGACAGTTCTTTTTTTTTACGGATTAGACGTCCGCGAAAGGAAAGGGGGAAACTCATTTAGGGGGCAAAGTTACTTCTTCACCATGGCGACCACCAAGTTAATCGGTTTACGTTTCATCGGATAATTAATTCTCTCCCCCGTTAATGAGCAGCAAGCCGAGCTTTTTCGACTCGTGTCACCGGGATAATTGAAACGGCTGATCCCATTTGCTGGCATTAAACGGACAACGCGCTGCCCTCTCGCCCCCTTCGAATTATCTCTGCGAAGTGTGTCGCTGACTGGTAATTACTTGCTCGCAATTAGCGAAACAAACAAGCCAGCCACGAGCAGGCCCGCGTACGGTACAAGTTCAGCGCTCTCAATTACTCAGACTTTGAACGCAAAGTTCCAAGAATGTGTGTATGTTATTTTATAAAGTATATTTCTATAACTCGCACGATTGCATCTTTAATTATACTAATTATATTTACGGAATATTCACGCTTTATTTAAAACAAACACAATGGTGTCGAACGAAGCGATTCGATGCTTCTTTAAAATTTGTCTTCAGCATCGACAATGACAGCACCTCTTCAGTCTAGTTTCCTTTCTTTTTCCTTGGCTGTTACGAGACCACACACGCCTGACATTCCCAGGCAAGCAGCGACGGCGAGGCTCTTGCTACCAACTCGTCGTTACTAATTAGTACGAGGGTTGGATCGATCACAACCAATTAAGAGCTGCGCACAACATCACGGTGTGTCTTCTCTGTCGATTGAAATCCGCACTTTGTAGGGACGATTAAGGTACAAGCAGCCTTTACAAACGTACACGCGCCATCCTCCTCGCGTTCTCCACGTTCTACTTTGAACTGCAACGAATAGAATTTTCCTATGAGAAACGATGCAGGGGCGATACGAATTTCCGAAAATTTGACAGAGAAAGCGCAGGGTTTTCTTTGAATTCTGGAGATTCGACAGCTGTTTAAATCGAGATTCCGCTTTGATTCTCATTCTTGCATTATTTGTAAATATTTTACATTCAAATCGTGCTTATTTACTAATGGAATTGGTTTCTTTTTTTATAGATTCAACTTGCTCTGCTGACTCGCGCCACTTCTTTAAGCACTCTGCAAGAAAGATACACTTCTACGAAATAAGGTAAAAGAAGCATCGATCAATCAAGCAAATCAATTTCTATATCTCGTAGATCCACGAAACAAGCGACAGCAATTTCGACGTCGATTTACCTGTACGATAATTGGTGTTAGAGCGAATCGAATCTTTGTAGCATCACGGTGGTAGAACTCGCGGGCATCGATTCTCTAAAACTATTAATTCCGCCGTGCCGAGGCAGCGGTACAAGTATGGAGTACCTAAGAAAAGTTAGAGCGACTATATTTCATAAAGTTCCCGGATAGCGTGGTTCCCAGACACTCGGTGCGAAAATGGTGGATCACTGCTGGCCGATATGTGTTCGCATAAGTCACGAAAAGAAAAAAACGGTATAAAGAACGAACCTGCAGCGAGATAAGGCTTCGTGTGTGGCTTACATTTTCTGTACCCGCATCGAACCTTCCCAATGAATTACTCGAAACGTGATTAATGAATTAGGGTGAATCGAACAGTAGGGAATGATTAGGAAAATTATGCAATCTCCACGATGTACGTTTGTTTTACTAGCAAAGTGCATTTTGTAGATTAGTAGGATTAATATCTATTGTTTCTTTAATCAGTAGCTGCATATAAATGATCATAATACGTTTTTCGTTGCGCGGTAAACGTTAAAATAAAAGGCGGACGTTAAAGTGTTGAAATGATCAGCTGTTGCATTTGGAATAGAGTCAGGCGTTATTAGGAAAGCTAGTAATTATCGTTTTAGCGAATCGAGGGAGCATAGTTCGGAACTCTCGCAGTAAGTCACGGAATGCTGCTGACTCGAGCCGGACGGCTGTTGAGGTATACAATTGGCACTTGATGAAGCTAATGCCAGTGTTGACGATACAATGGAAGCACATTGTACTGCGCCACAATGGTGTTCTCCGTGGTCGCAGATTCGTGGTGGTTTAGATAAAGTCGCGTTCGATTTAAACCATGGCTTGCCCAGCTGTGGATAATAATTGAACACGAATTTCCAAAGTCGTCTTTCCTTTGCAAATTCCAAAATTCCCTTGGCGCAAACACGAACTTTCCCGCCCCCGCCACGGCACTTATCGTGCTAATCATAATTATCCGCCAGTCAGCCCGGCGACAAGGTTGGCCGCGTAATTAGACGTGTGTCGGATATCTCGGCGGAAAGTCCCTTCGCTCGGAGTAATGTATATTCATAAACCGGGAGCAGCTCGAAAACTGGAATCGGGCGTGCGGCGCGAGAGAGTGTTTAAGGGGCGAAGAAGACACGGGAAACAGGCGGCTGGCAGCGTGCTGCATAATTGTGAACTCGCCGGGTAATCGATACGGGCCGGAGAAATAACAGGAGTGGCATCATCGGATCCGCGATCTCTTAGGCGATGTGTTCTGTCGCGGTTTATTGTTCGCGGTGCAGACGCGCGCGCCTCGATAACACCGCTTCAACGCGCGGCTTTTGCCCGCTTAATTAGCGGCCGCCTGTCACGAGAATCAAAGCCAATAAAGGATATGGAGGTGATGCGCAGAAGCTTCCTGGAAGCGAATAGATTATACTTGGCAGTTTTTGGGACGATTAGCGAATTGCAAAATTGTAAAGTTCTTCAATGATTTTTGCATCGGCTATTACACCCTCCGCGACACCCTACATTTACTTTGCGTCGAGGTAACCGTGAATCGCAGAGGTTTTCGTCCACCCAGTGGTCCCTGGCGCGAGCAACACCTTTCAGTCGTCAGAAGAACTTCGTCCAAAGTTAATATCAGACGCGGCTGCGTAATTCCCGTGGAAACGTAACTTGTGCATACGATTTAACGGTTCGGTGATGCGTTCCGTATTTCGGATCGCAATTACAAATTTCCTCAACAGATCGACCGACGCACGCGCGCGTTAATTCCTCGAGACTTACGGGAAGCTGGTGTTGGAACGACCGCGAAAAAGGACGCGGGACAGCTCGAATTCCATTTCCTCTCTTCCCAATATCCGGCGGCATGAGCGGCGATATTGCGTCAATCTGTTTCATCGGATTTTTTTTCTCTCTATCAAGTTTTTCGTTTAACTTCGCCCGTGTAGAGAAAGAAAAAAAGAGATCGCGAGATCGCATCGGCCCGCGAGTGAAACGAGTTAATCGTGGCGATTGAGCAACGTCTCCCCGATCGTTTCAGTCTCGCCAGGATGACGAAGGAGAATTTAGCAATCCATTTACACTCATGCTTGTTAATCGTCTTAAAGATAGGCATAGATACTAGTATCATGTTCGACGTATTCGAAGTTACAGACGTCTCGCTATCGTCGCGGGCTGAAATTGGTATCGGATTGCGATCAGCGAAATGCATACACCCGGCGCGCTCGCGCCGTTCTCCAACCCCCTGTCGGCTGGCGCGCACCCTCTGTCTAGCCCTCGTTCGCGAGCATCGTCGGGACGATAACGTAACAGCGTATTACGAGCTGTAAACATAGAACGACAGAGGCCACGGCGTGGAAATGAGCGAAATAATCCCCGCGGCTTATGCGGCTCTAAGATTTCGCGAAGCCACCCCTCGTAAATTTCCACCGCGACAGCGTAAATTACCCTTCTCCGCCATCTTCTGTGCATCTCCGTGCGCTACGAAATGTACAATGCTTTTATCTGTAAAAATCGTTAACAGTTGTAGAGGCCTCGACGTAATTGATAATATATCAAAGGGGAAAACGAAAGGATATTAATCCTTCGACTATAATAACATTTTCCTGGAATCGCGTTTTCACTCTAATCGTTCCTATCGAATTGCTGCGATAAAATCGACCGTTCCGGCGTAAAAAGAGTATATTCACCGCAACCGTAGCCTGAACTGTTCATCGTCTAGCGAACCGCACACCCCCTGAACCGCTGTCTATCCAAAATAAACCGAGCCATCCCCGCGTAAGGTGCATCCCCTTTCCGATTTCTCCATAGATGCATCGATTCCCAGTTGGTAACGCCGGAAGCACGTACCCCGGAGCACGTGTACCGTGTGTCTGGTCGCTTTATTAGCGGGCTTCCAATAACGCGGCGTGTGTATATCTCGAAATTGGCAGGGCACCGCGAGCGAACGTCGCGATCGTGAGCGCCGGGTTCGCCGGACTCTTTCGACCGCACCGGAAACGGATATTGATCGTATCAGCGGGCCGTGGCCGGACCACGCGGAATCCCCTTGTTTGTTAATTGGTTACAAGCGCGGCGAAGTATATGTATAGCGGACGCGTGTACGGAAAAGCCACGGGAATTCCTTGCGAAAAGCGCGCCGGCTGTTAGATGGAACGGCGACAGGAAATAGTTGCGCTCGTTAACACGTGTGACGATCCATGTACTCGTCAGCCGCTTGCTCGAATTATGCGGACATTATCGGGGTGGTTTGGATTCCACGGAAGCGGCTGCGGGAAATGATTGATTTGGAATTTACGAGGATAAATAATTCAATGGCCCGTGGATTAAGTGTTTAGCATATTGAATAACTCTTATCGTCGATTTTATTATCTTCTCCGTTTTGGCAAAGCGTTCAATTAATACAGAAAAGAGTTATTTAATATTAAAAAAAATTATTAAGCAGCCGCTCTTTGACCCGCCGTTTTTCTCCCGGTACAAACTTCATCGTTTCGTTAAATATTTCCATAGCCGAATTCCCTCCCTCCTAGTGTACACGCGCGTGTCTTACGCGTGCCTCGATGCCTCGTTTACGTTCCACTCGAGTATGCGACGTTCATAAATTGCCGGGGTGCGCAGTAACGCGTTGCATACACAGTTCGAAGTTTCCGCCGGGCCAAATTGGATTAGCAGGCCGACGGAAAAGTAAGCTATTACCGCGGCGAAAGGAGAAGGACAACGACGGAAAAAGAAGAAGAGGAAGAGGAAGAAACGCGCGAACAGTAGAGAGCCGAGGAAGCCGGTTCACCTGTACCGCAACGAAGCGTTAATTATTCTCGGCGCAGCGTCGCAAGGGTGATTAAGAACGGTTTCGGAGGCGGGCGAACTTCCACCGGAACAAAAGCAGAGCCGCGTCGTAATTAATAGACGTAAAAAGCGCGTGGAAACGTCTTGACAAACCAGGCTGTGAAGTCCGTCCGCCACCGCTCGAAACCCGTGCGAAACGCGGAACGGTACGTAATTAATCGAAGGGAGAGCTTCCTTATCAGCTTCGCGCGAATTAAAGAGCGACCCAGCCGGGGCCGGTAATCCGCGACGCGCTTCTCTATTAATTACGAGCAAGACGGAGTTGCGCCGACATAATTAGAAAGGATCCCTTTATGGCAATTTCTCGGAGGCTCCGGATAGCTTTCCTCTTTTACGAACGCATTCGCCTTTCGTACAGAAATACGAATTGCATTTGAGACATTAGGAATTATTTGTCGAGAGTTACTTTCTCTGCAACGAAGTTAAAAGTTCGACAGAATTAACTGGAATGTTCACCTCTCGGTTGCACAATGAACAAAACTCCCGGCGCAAAGACCGGCCGCTGCCGGAGAGTGTGCATGAAATTAACGTGGTGCGCGTCGCTGAGCTCCCTTCCCCGGGAATCACAAAGGGCCAGCGGCGCTCTACAAAACTCGCAGCAGTCTTATCCAGAGGAGAACTCTCCTCGAGCCCCTTCTGAAATCTCGATAATCGCGCACAGCCTCCTCGTGGCGTTGCGCGTCGGCTCGGTGCCGCGTCTATAATTAACGCGGAGGGGATCATCATTTTCCTCCTCGGATGCGCCGCACGCTCGGTGAACGCGCTCGAGGGTGCGGCGTGTGTGCGAGTGGAGAAGAAGTCGAGCAAGAATCTCGCTCGTACTCTGCGCCTCCGTCGCGGCCGGAAACTTTGCGCCGGTGGAAAGATAAAGGCGAAACGGCTATCCGCGGTCCCGGCTGGGAAACTTTTCCGATTTTCCTCGGCCGCGAGCCGCCGTGCGGTCGCGGCAAGTTTCATCCTACGACCAAGGATCGTCGCGCTATTATTGTTCGATCGATCGTGTCGCGCGCGAGAACAAGCTGTTTCGTTTATTGAAGCAATCGGTGAAACATTGCTCGAAGGGGGAACATGTGAATTTTTCTTTTATACTATTGTCGAAATTGATTCTTTGTTCAATTATTCACAATCACGTCGAGTAGGGAAATTTCGCGTTCACACTGACAACGAGCGGAGAAATCTGGAGAATCTTCACTTGCTATAGGTATGGAGGATCGCGCGGCTTCGTGAAACAGAAACTTGGGTAGAATAGAATTTTGAACAGCGACCATCGACGCCGCGGAGAGATTAATGTTCCTGGAAAACAGAAATGTTGCAGGGAGTTCGGGGGTCTATGCAAATTTTGTTTGAGAAACACGCTAACGTTACACCGCGATGCCTTAGTAGACTGTGGCTCCAAGATTGAACATTTCGGGACCAAGTTCTACTTAAACGTAACTCGCGTAGACACGCTTCGGCAGGGAAGTATCGATTGGATATTAGAATATCCGAAGCTCGATGATTAAGACAATATCGATGAGAGTTAATGATATTTCATTGCGAGCTATAATTATCGTTCTATTTGAAAATAAAATCTTTCTCTTTCGAACGATAAACTCGACGGATATATGAGAATAATTTCCGGTCGATCGTTAGTCAGCTCGAAGTGTTTCTGGGACACCCGGTAGCCCTGTCTGGTTCGCGTGCCGATAAGATTCTAATTAAGGAGACTTATCGAGGGTCGTCCGCGGCAAGCGTGGCTACCCCGGAATACCTACGACTACCCACGTCTGGCTGCAGCAGATTTCCTATTCCGCTCGGGGCCGCGGAGCGTGTCTGAACTCCGTGGAAACGATAGTTTTTCCAATGGGAAAGGAACGCCCTGTCTAGCGTGGCAGGTGAATCGATCTCTTAACAGGACGCGACGTTGACAGCGTGACTTACGCGCTGCCAGCGTGATTCGACTCCGGCCGCGTTTTTCCGTCGCGTCGTCGCGAGATCGATCTGTTACGGAGACAAGGCCGACGAAATTTCTCCAAGCGGATTCACGTGACCTTTACGCCCCTGTAACGTGACGGGAGATTTATAGATCGTAGACGACGAGACACGCGTCCCCGTAAAAATTTGAAAGAACCATACATCTTGAAACGATCATCACGATACGTTGTTTTAAATCCTTCATTACGCCGCGGGCAAATGAACAATCATATCCCCGCCATCCGATCGATCTAATTCATCTCTGCCCTCGACAACTCCCCCAGTTCCTCGCTTCGTCCGAATTATTAAGAGGCTTATCTGAGCAGCGCGAAACGGAGATCGAATACCGAAACGCGGGCTTCGGAGAATACGTAATAAACCTTCCCGAGCATCATCGAGCAGTTCATAAAATTATACGATCCCCGAACGAAGAAAGCGCATTCGAAATGTATCGCGCGGGGCCACCTTTAATGCCGAAGAGCTCGGCGTATCGGAAACATGCTTAGATTAAGCTTATCAGCTTTCCCCTGGAAAGTAACACTAAAGAACGCAGAATAACTTTCCCTCTATTTCTTGTGGCAACGTCGACGCTTCAACGTTCTCCGATAAATGCTGTTCTATTTTTATGGATGTAACAAAAGCAGAAATTCGCCAGGGTTTTCAACGGTGGAATCCCTTTGCCGTTATCTGCGCTTCAGGTGTCTGTGCAAATCGACACGCGGGATGGTCGACACTCACTGGGTATAAAGGGATGAACGCATTTTAGTTATACTCGAGGAATTTCATTTAAAAGTTTCGACAGTGGAACCACCCATTCTCGTCTCCCTTCCTCCCTCTCTGCCTTTGCTCTTTTGTCTACGACCCGTACGAGTAGACGTCTTTCCGTTTTTTTTTTTTAAATCTTTCTACAGCTTTTTCGTTTTCCCAATACCTCCCGATGTCAGTTTCCAGTTCCAGCTTCTGGAATTTACTTTATTCCCCTATTTATTGCATTTCCTATTTACTAAAACTTTTGCTCCGTGGAATCGCGCGTAACAAATCCGCTAACCTGGCCGAAACACGAACCCTTGCCTCGAAGGATTTCCAGATCAGCTGACAGCGCAAAAGTAGCCACAGCCACTTCCAGCGGAAGACGAATTTCTTCCGACTTCCGTGCGCTTTCCGTATCGAAAATTTGCAAAGCTTTGAAAGCCGCTTCCGATTACAATCGATCGACGATAATCCCCCCCGCCCTCCCGCCGCAGAATAAAGCAGAAATTTCAATAGCGAGCAAACGCGAATCCGGGCGGGCTCTTTGTGCGCGGAATTTTTGGTTTCCATTGGAATTTCGCTTGCGGTGAATATTGCGCCGTTCTGAATTCTCGCGGTTTCCGCCAGAATCGGGCAAATGCGCGCACGGATCTCGGGGTATTAACAAATTGCATTAACGATACATTGTCGTGCGGAATTTCGCGATATCGCCTCTGCTTTTTTCCGAGGGAGAGGGAGAGAGAGAAAGAGGATTTATTTATTTATCCAGCACGCGAAATCGTTAGGTACGCCGCATTGTATGTATAAATCGCCGCTTGATTTTCAGTTTGCCATCCGCTTGTTAACTTCGTCATCATTTATGAAGCAGATAAACGGCTTTTGGCCGAAGCCGCGAGAGAAGGTTGTTGTTCGGTTTTAAAATCGAACGTGCGCGTGTGCGTTCCTTTTAATAAACCAGATAGGTTTTGCTGGCGCTGGTTTATGAAGTTTGTGAGCTTTCTAAAATTATCACGATCCCCTAATATCCGAAACGAATAAATATCAATAAAATGGAGGGGCTGCTACGCTCTAGAATAGTTTATATCGCTGGAGATTAATATGAACGAATCGTACACTCTCGTTGCAGTTCCCGTGCAAGCTCCGTTACGCGCGAAACGCTCGGTCTGTTCAAAGTTCCATGAAGCTTAAATTCAAGACGAAGAAGCTTTAACTTCATCCTGAATAGGGTAACCGATTCCTAAACTGTCCCCATGCATCGTGCTGTCTGCAGAATCAGGATCTCCATCGGTATCACGGCTAAAGATTCAGCAACTGGGAGGGGACGAATTTCTCCGTTTCGAGGAGATCGAGGTTACGCAGAGCCTTTGCTCTCCGTTCAAGTCCGCCTCGTGTTTGTCTCCCCCTCGGCTTTCTCTCCTTGATCCCCGTGAAGCCCGGCGATAAATCGTGGACCGTTGCACCCCTCGTCTAAGTGCTGACGATGCGACACGCTTCATTCTTAAACCATCTTCTACGAGACTGTCCGCTACAAAGATTTCTCGTTCCGTTCTCATCGATCGGAAATGTCCCGTGATACTCTGTCGAAATTATTCTCCGTACGAGCTTTTCTCGCGCGCAGAGAATTCAAGGGAAAAACGCCCCGGGGCTTGCGGCGGTGACGCTATTTAATGGACCGTGTCTTTGTGTAACGTACGGGAATGTTTTTATTTTCACGCGGCGGCGCGAGCCACGGCCATTCGAACGCGAATTTTCGATTATAAAATGTGCTCTCGAGGTGGCATGATGACGAGAGACACGCTCTCGTTGTTTCCCCCGTTGCGGCGCGAATAAAAAGGATGGGAAAAATGGGGAAAACAGAGGGGGAGATAGAAACGGGTTGCAATAAGTCCAGCGTGTGCAGCTGCATTCGATGCACCTTACGAGCTAACAAATTTTACAGCAAATGTAAAAAGGGGAATGGATTCTATTTTTGTTGTTCTTTCGTGCTCGTATCGCGAGGGTGAACAGTAGCCGAAGGAATAGATCACGTCGCGGAGAGTGATTGTTGGGATGCCATTTGGATCTCGAAGGGGATGATTTGTAAAACGGGTGTACCTTCATAACTGCGTTCTCCGTTACCTCTCCAGGATTACTCTTGCCGCCAAATGATTAATATCGCAGATTTTCTAATGACATTGTTTCACTAATTAAATTTACATAAATTTATATTCCACGCCTTGTCCCTCTCGCCTCCCGGGCAGCTCGCGGAAACCGCTTTCCACGCGACTCGTGACTCCCATTTAGCGTAATTCCTTTCCTCCCCTTTAAACGACGTTGCATTAAGAGACGCGGGATGAAAAGCGGGCGCAAGAAAATTCGCCAAGCGCGATTCCACCGTTCCGGAAGAGTATCATCCCGTTTCTTCTGTTGCCCGCGGAAAAGAAGAGCGCCGCACGGTTCCCTAAACGCAGAAGAAACGCGATAGTAATCCAGCAGCGCTTACGAGCAGTGTCCCCGCGCTCGTAAAAGCGCAGGATGACCGCCGCGACGCTTGTACTCGCGCGTCTCGCGGACGACGAGCCGTCTCGACGCCGGGCGTCGACGAGGCGCCGCGCCGCTTGGAAAATAAAGGCAAAACGCGAGCGCGTTCCGCTCGGCGAGATAATTTCTCAAAGAGGCGCCCTCCTCTCGCGCCTGCCATTGTGCCCCGTTTCGGCTCGTCTTCGTTCCTCGCCGCCGGAGGAGCAGATAGGGGAAAAAAAAAGAAATGTTGAGGCGCGTCGCCAGGTGAAAAGCTCGCGTCTCCTCACACCTGGCCAACGCGCCACCCCGTGAACGCGGCAACCCTCGCGCGGATTCTCTCTCGCCTTCCCCCCTGTCCGCGCTCTTTCCCCCTTCGTTTACCTTTTTTTCACGGTCTTTGCGCCTCCAGCCTTTCTTCCGTTTCCTTTTTCTCTTCTTCGCTCGCCCCTGAGCTTTTCCCCGCGCTTCTTTTTCCTCTGCCCGCGGCGAGATTTTTCTAGGCCGGTGAAGCATGACACGATCCCCCGTTGCAACGCGAGGAAACTCGCAAAGAGGAAGCGCGTTCGATCGCGCCGCCCCGGTTCGCAGAAGATTGTTCGCGGTTTAAGGGATTCTTTGTGAACATAGCACTTTATCGCGCCCTTGTCCGCGTTTAACACGTCCTCGCGGCTCGAAGGAACGGATACCCCGAGACATGCTATTCTTTTAATGATCCTTTTACTCAGAAGTGCCGTCTCGCTTCTGTCAATTACGACGGAACTCGGTGATTCCATTAATATCGATACCAAAATCGTACAGCGTTCGTCGATCACTCGAATTTCCAGCAAGAAATATTATTTCCCTTTGCAGATCCGAGGAGAGCGTATCCAAACATCATGCGGCAATTATCGTGGATCTTTCTCCAGCTTCTTTTGCTGACGTCGCTGATCTCCCCGAGTCTGTCTGCGTCGACGAGATCACGCGGGAAGAAGAAGGTCGCGAAAGAGACGAAGGAGGTGAACATTTGCGCGATAGAAGGCAGACAAGCGCCCATGTTCTGTTACTGCGACGATAACACCGTAAGAAACGCCACGGACGTCACTTGCTTGGTGTTGAGTCCGTTCAGCAGCACCGACGCGACCTGGGGCTACTTCACCTCGCAGATCTATCTGCAGAAGCTGAAGTTCGTGGTCAGAACGCCGAACGGGCTCGAATACGTTCCCGTGCAATTGCTCAGGCAGCTGAAGAATCTGCAGAGGATCACGTTCCAAGATGCGAGCATCGACACGCTGGCGGAGTACGCGTTCTCGAATCTGCCCACGATCACGGAGATCAATCTGAGCAGGAACTTCATCGCCACGCTTAGGACGCACGCGTTCGAGAACATGAAGAACCTGTCGGCCATCTACTTGAACGAGAATCGGATCACCGAGATTAACAGGTGAGACGAGTCACATTCTACAACACGGATAGTTTTAGGAATTGTATATTTGTATCATTTTTGTTTTACACCGATGTTCGGAGATTGATAATAGCGGGTGTATCTATTAAGTGGCTTTTGGGATTGAAACCTGGAGCGAGTATAAAAGGAAAGGAACTTGCTCCATTATATTATTCCTTCGTTGCGTTTTATCTTTACTCCCCGATTCGCTCTATTTGTCAGGACAAAGAAAATCTTCTTATTCATTTGCAAACGCGAGACCACTTCATCTGGAACACTGCCACGTTGTACTTAACATAAATTAGATATTAATAATTCTGAGACAATTGAAAAAAGTCAGACCGATGCACAATAATCGTTGTAAGCTAGAATTGAGTCGTGAATGAACGTTGCTCGATGGTGCTCGAACGATAAGGAACTACTCTCTGCGTCACCCCTCATAATTCCGGCTGATTCGTTCAATTACACTCTATTACGAAGTCAAAGTACCGGAGTAAACTGAAAACGTCTTCGTCGGAGGGCGTTTTACGAGCTGCGCAACGGTATAAATTGCCGTGGAATCTCGCGAATGCGTCGAGAATTCGGAGATGCGTTTCGGTGAATCAGCGTGGTTCTACGGTAAATCGAATCGGCTTCGGGCGTCGCTGGTTGTGAGATCCGGTTAGCGCGACCGGATTAGTTAATAATCGTTTAGCGGCCGGATGTACGGAGGTGACGGGGTCAAGATTAACTAAATTCAGACCTGTCGGCGTTGATTATTAATTAAAGGCGTCGTTGAAACGCGACGCGGTGTTTGCATTTATCATTTCTGCGGATCGCGCTTCCTCGCAATAGCTCGGCCGAAACAATTATCGACAGCAGGATCGGCGAGTAAGCGTTATCCAGAACCCGATGTACGCGTCGCGCTTTCATATCTGACGGCGCGCAACAGCTTGGGGCATGAATGCGCGACGCGTTATCAACGTCGAAAATCCCGGCTGTGGCGGCCCCTTATCGTCATCGCCCAAGGGTTTCCGCGAACGTGATCGCGCGAACTGCTCGCAATCTTCCCGCCGCCATAGGACACCATAAATAAAGGGGCGGAGATCGGTCGATGCATGGATTCAGTCACGCGACAGAAACGCGGGACGATGCGATACGGAGGAATCTCGATCGTTTAACTTTCCTCTAAATGCGCGCTCGCTTAGGACAAACGCGTCCCCAGCAAGTGACAAAAGCTCGCGCGAAGGGTGACAATCGCGGCCGCGCGCGTTCAACTCGCAAAGAAACAGCGAGGGGCTGTTGAAACGAATCGCTGGAGTTTGGGGGGGTGGTATTAATTGTCCCTTCGCGGCTATTTCGGTCGATTATTTCGAGACACCGCTACTTGCCGTCTCTCCTCACTAGTTCCGCTCGCTTTCCAGAGACACGTTCGTGAACCTGCCGGCGCTGAAGCAGCTTCACCTGGACGAGAACAACATCAGCACGCTCCACGACAAAGCGTTCAAACATCTGACGACGCTCGAGGAGCTGCAGCTGTACGACAATCAGATCAAGGTGATCACCGCGGACAGTTTCCACGGATTGCGGAGCCTGATCAGGCTGGACCTGCGTAACAATCTGATCGCGATGATCGGCGATCGAACGTTCATCGAGATGCCCTCGCTGAGGGAACTGGAGCTGGATCAGAACGAGATCGTGTACATCTCCGAGAAGGCTCTGGACGGTATGAGGAACCTGAGGAAGCTGCGACTCAGTGGGAACAAATTGGTCACCCTGGAACCGGACTTCCTCGCCGGGGCGCCCAGTGTCGATCTCCTAGACCTGCGGGCTAATCTCCTCAAGACTATGACGTTCGATAATATCAAGCCTATCGTGACCAACTTGTACAGCAACACCAGCCATTTCTACCTGAGCGGTGAGTGATCTTTTCTTTTCTATTTTTAATTAGGTGTAGTCGAAGGGGGGATCCTCCTGGAATTTTATTAGACAGAGAAACTATCTAAGTGCTTCTTAACAGCTAATTTACTTATAAATTCACTGTCCGCGAAACGGAGATTTACTCGTCAATCGCTGCGGACAACGAATCGATGAACTTTGCTCTCGCTGTTAATTACTGGATAAATTTTCCGCTGATCAGTCAACGAACGCCTGGGAGAACGTTCTCAAAATCATCGATTCATAAATATTTATAGCGTTCTCTGGATCTCTGCTAGATACACCTGCACCGCAATCAAGCGGTAATGAAATACCTCTGTAATCCGTTCTCGTGGAGGGCTGGCACAAAAAAAAGAGGATCGTGGCGCGTCCGCTTCCCTAGTTTGAAATGTAAATAATCCAGAGTACAATATTTCGAGGCGGCCGGCCCGCGGTTTCCGATACAGAGGAGAGGCCGGTCTGTCTCTTGCAACGCGGTCCCATACATTCTGAAACTCCCATAGACTCTGGCAAAAAGCAAAGCCACCGCTGGTTATTATTTGCCCTTTGAGAAGCGCCGCCAAGAACGTGGCCACTTGCTTCGAACGACAATTTCTTTTTTTTTCTATCAATTATACCAAAAGCAAGGGACACTAACACCCAGCAGTGTCAGAACACTTCGCGAAGCTATAAAAGTTGCTCCCCGTCCGACGGGTTAATTAGATTGGATCCGACCGGACTTGGCGGTCGGTCGAAAAGTTAACCACTTTCGTGGAAAATCCTGTCCGGACCAACGATCCCGCAGCAAGAAATTTCGGAAAGTCCGACTTTAATAAGAGAAGCGACGGACACGCGGTGATCTGTCGATCTCGTTTCGGCGACGAAATTTGTGGGCCACTGCGGGCAACTTTTGGGCGTCCGACAGCTTCGGATTTTAATACAAAATCCGTTCGAGTGGCGCGTCGCGCAATTTTATTCCAGGATATTTATTAAATTTCGTTACAAAGTGTTGCAAACGCTGGTGAAATGACAATTCGGGGCTTCGTTGTTTTGAGCTTCGAGTTCGGGGAAATTTATGGGGCGATAAAATGCTCGTAAATGTTACATAGAGCAGTGAGGACAATTTAGATGTATTACTGGCGAAACGAAATGCCTTGGTAATTACGACGACGCTTTTAATTAATGATTAAACATGCGAATATAATTAATGATGATCATTTTCACGAGACAGTACATCTGCAGCGGGAATTAAATTAAGTAATTCCGATGTGAACTCGCCTCGTCTGATTTCGGCAATACAGAGGTTATTAATTATTACTGTCGACCGGAATAGAGTTTAACCACTGAAGTTTTACCACTGATCGTTTCATTTCACCGTTAAAAAAGAAAAAGAAATTCGAGCTATATAATGAAAAGTTGTAATTCCATAAAATCAATTAGGACTTTATGATTATTCATTGAAAGTAGCATTAGTCGTATAAATTGTTACGCTGCGTTGAGTGAAACAATAACGGAAAGTAAATAGCAGGTGTTCCATAAACGTCCGACTACATTCAACATGAAATCGAATCGATTACGTAGTTCAACGGGCATTCCAATTACGCTCCTGTAAATTACAGAAAAGAACCAAACAATATGAGCGTGATAGCAAATTAATTACGGCACATCAAGCACATATCTAACAATAAACTGCGCATTGTCGGCTGTTAATTCCACATTAAATTAAATATTAATTAAATATTAATCATTACAACAGGTTGTACTCAAATCGGTCGCCGCATTAATTCGGTCCGAGGCTGCGTTACAAGCGACACGAAATTCGATTTCGCAGAAACTTCCTTACGCGGGATTCTCGTTGCCGAACGGAAGCGTAACTCGGTTCAACCCTCTTTCGCGCGATTCCTTTCTCCCATGCACCCCCTAGGTCCGGCCGCGCTCTTTAAGCTTATGCCTGTCGATTTATCAATTCCTTCGTTCGCCAAACACTCGATCGTATTAGGTGTGCGACGGACACGTCCGGCCAGAGGAAAGGTAGACTCGAACGGAACATCCGCCGGTCAGATATCAAAGTAGTGCCCGATAACGGGTCGCTGTCGGCACTCATCGATTTCCCCTCAGCTCCGTATCCCCGTCGTCTCGCTCGATGCCTTACATTCATTTCGGTTCCCCCGTCTGGATAAGGAAGGGTTCCTGTCGAATAAAGGGAGGATTTACAGAGGATACGGTTATTATTTGCCTTCTCCTTGAATAAAGACGGGAGGAACAAAAACTCGGGGCCGCGCATTAGTTTAGCCGTTGGGCGTGCAGCGTATGGGTTGAGGTTTCAATTTCTAGTAAAACGCGCTCTCTTTTGAACGCTGCTGAAAAGGTTGCACAAGAATCGCCAGGGGCGCGGCACAGAGACGCGGTGTGGAGTGCGAGAGTAATTGTTGGGAATTTATTACCTCATCGTGACCGCGACGCGATATAAATATCGAGATGTCCTCTCGGCCAGGTGTGGCACAGCTTCGCCCCGTTGCTCGATTAATAAAACGTACGATCGTCGTTTTAGTCGATGCTTCTGGCTAATCACGCGCACGCCGTACTCGAATGATTAATTTCCCGATTTCCGATCGCACCGAGGAAGCGGTTCCCTTTTTTTTTCCGGATGCGAAATGGTGAATGAGAAGATTGACAGGCATTGGAAACGGACGCGGGGAATAATAGGTAAAGTTTCGTGTAGATTTTTCGGGAACGAATAACGCTTTTGTAAAAATAGAGGAAAACATTTCATCGTCCGGTAGGGATTGAAGTCGCTACGAAAGTCGAGCGGTTAACTAATGCCCGAATATTACTCCGTAGCCCGGCCATCTCGTATTTCTAATATTTAAAAACGTTCTACGCGATTAATCGAGTCATTTAAATTTAGATTGAAGGACACATACTCGTTCTGCATATTGATCAGTGGGAACTGCACGCGCCTCGCGCGGCTGTTAATTAACAATCGACAAATTTATATTCCACAGCCATACCCTGACAACGCTTTCATCCCGCATTAATTATTGACCACGAAGCTCGTCGCTCCTGCACGATGCTTCGAAACATTTTTCATACTGTTCTAAACTTTTAAAGGATCGGAATATAAAGCCAGCGCACTGTCCTCCGCATGCACGACCGTCGTAATTGCGGATTAATAACTCATTTATAACTCATTCGGTCGGCTATTATTTATTTGCGTTTGCTACTCATTTAATCAACGATCAACTCCGGAGATTTCCCGTTGAAATTGATACGCTAATTTGTTTCCGATATTTTAGTAATTAGCAGGGTATTCCGGCTGCGATATTCCATTATTGAAATAACTACAAAGTGATTCGGATTGTTCAAGGTATGCGCATGTTATTATTCTAATAAACGAATACGTCCCATGAATTTAATTAGGACGGCATTCCGATTAATTTGGTTAATAAAGCAGCCGCGATTTAAAGGGAACAACGCGAGATGCCCGAAGGATCTGACCTGAAGGAAAGAACGCGAGGGAATAAAAAATTGGGCCGTGGATCAAAGTCATCGTGCTCATCCGGCGTATATATTTCATTTCATTCACTCTGGCCAGGTGTATCCCCCCCGCGTTTTGTCCGGAACTCGCTTTATTATCGGCTTCCCTTAAATGGGAGCAACTTGAAAGATATTTCCAATTTCTCTTTACTCCTATACAATCTTTGATATTGTCCGTAGAAAAAGCTGTCGCATCTGTCTGAATCGCACGTGCGCCCAAAGACAGCGGTAGACTTTGTTTAATTGTACCGTAACATCGCGTGGACGAGACTCGCGTCAACGAGAGGGACACGACGAAATCTATTAAATACGAGGGCGATCGATCGTGTTTCTAATGGATCCAGTCTGGCCGGAGGCTATCTCTACGGCCGCGTTATTTGCTAATATCGCGATATCGAGTTTGACTTTCCACCGCGAACCGAGAGACCGTGTTTACTGCGAGCCGGCCGTGATAGCATGGGTCTGTAAATCATCTGCGCGCGGATTCTGCCTCGCCATGTCCGACGAACATCGTGAAAACTCTAATATATAACGTGTAGCGGTAAACACTCTAATGAGCGTCGTCGCGAAACGCGTCGATGTTTGAAAAAAAAAAAGAAGAACGCAGCGACGAGTCTCAACCCTTTCGACGCGCTTTATTCCTCGCGCCAGCGCACACTCGAGACTTCTCCTCTCGACTCGTGTGCCAGACGTTCGATTCCTATGGGGTCGGAGGGCACGCGTGTCGATTTCGGGGTGTCTCGTTAGACGGAGGGCGGTTCTCCCTTGAAAACGTGATCGACGCGTGCTCGAAACGCCGGCGGAAACGTTTCGAATAAGACGGGGCCCGGTTCGGACGATCCGTGCAATCAGAAGCGTGAGAGTTGGCTCGTTTTAGGGTCGGAGTGCTGGGAATGCTTCGTTTTAATTCGACCATCAACGTTCGAAGTAATGATAGAAATGTTCAGGCTGTCGTTGAAAATATTCGTATAGGAGGAAATTCAATTTCCGGTATCGTATTCTTGTTCGCAGTGTGGTCGGTACGTTTCCTGATCGGAATATCAAATAAACGTGGTGTACTCTTCGTTAGCGCCGAATATAACGATAGTTTGTTGCGGTCGCCTCGATCAGTGATAAATAGTGTAATAGTGAACAACAATGTCTGTCGGAATACAGTCGCCAATAATCGAACAGACAGGAGGTTCACGGTACCGACGCCGGCAATCCGAAGAAATAGTTACGTACTACGTTCCGCGGAGACAATTTTTTGAGAAGCCCAGATAACGTCGTTCTTAATATATCACGTTTATCTTCGCCATTAGCCGGTATAAAGTCTCGGTAATACCGGTGGCAGAAGCAAGATTTATTTTATCCTCGTAAAGTACCCGTGCTCGGATGTAGTAATACTATATTTATAATATTGCGGAAATGTTGCTGAGACAGACATAATACATTTCAAGTAACACGAAATTCAAGAAAGATAGCTTTGCCAACGTTCCCGTTAATACTGACAACCAAAAGCGAACAGAAAGGTATGCTCGTGATACAAATTTATGAAAATCTCATTTGTCGTTTTGTGCGATTCACGACAGACGCTTATTTTACACAGCCAACTAAAAAAAGAAAAAATGAAACATTGCCGACGCACAGTGGATTCTAATCTTGCTAGAACTCTTAAAATCATAAATCGCAGGGGAAACAAGGCAAATGATAAAACGTGCAACATTTAAATATTTAGTCCCGCAACATTTGCAAAGTAAAATTTGCGAGGCAAACAAAAATTCTTGAATCCGGAGTAAAACAGGGATTCAAGGGAAGAGTATAAACTGTGAGGGAATGCTGGGGATTATAATTCGTTGAAGAAAAATTACGCTGTCACGGATAATTAAAATAGAATTAACTTTAAACCGAAGGCGGGAGGTAATTTCATATTTTTCCATTCACATCGTCCCTGGCTCGGGTGTAAATCCCCCGCGCGCGCTTGTGTGTGTAATACGAACGGTGAATTGAAAGCGGAGAGGGTAAGAGAAATGAAAAGCTGTAGCCTGCTTCTTTATGGTGGACTCGACGAGACACGGTGCCACGTAATGGGAGCACCCTGCGACGAACAGAATGAATCGAGCCCCGAACGATTCCGTATCCGTGAAACGTAAAGTCAGATTTTATCACAGCCGGAAGTGTGATTGAACGCAGTAAAAAGCTTTATCGTGGCCGTTTCTTTTTTTTAACGTCTCCCTGTCTGCGAATTGTCTCTCGATGATCACGCCGGACTTGCGCGAGGCTGGATTTGTTGCAAAGCATATAAAATCGTGCACAGAGAAATTATTCAAATCACGACTACTCCTAAGTAACTTGGCGATAGGACAAAGGCGAGGCATGCAGTTACTCATCTCTGGCATCGAAACACGCGACGGAAGTGGCAAGACAGGGTGCCCTTTCCTGTTCGAATATACGCAACGATGCCAGGCGGTAAAAGCGGCGATATTTCAACGTGGACCGAGGCTAGAATGACTCATAGGGAGGCGCGTGTCGCTGGGTGCTCTCTCGATGCTTCGCCCTTAAGCAGCGTGTGCACGCGAGAAGTCCTCCCCGGAGGCGAGGGAGCGCACTTTCCCCGCGAATTAAGTGCCGCCGGTCCTGTAAAGTAACTGTTTAACTACGAGCGTCGTTCGCGTTCGCGAGGAGGGGACCGGGCTTCCGCCTACGATCGTCGTTTAAACGGTTTTCAAGGAATTTCAAAACCAAGGAAATTTCCCTTAAAGGGCGTCCCGAATTTTTTTTTTTAAATCAAGACCAGACTAATTTTACTCTCCGAAATAATCGTCCGGCCTTTGAAAGGTCCAAAGTTGAAGTTATATACAAATGCGAAGCGGAGGCAAGGTGTTCGGCGCAGCCAGTCTTATCTACGGCGTTAAATCATTGCGTTCTTCAGGATGAACACACAGTCCCGAGATGAGAGGCGAAGAATCTACTTCCCTCGCTAGTCCGAATTTTCCTCCTCGCTCCTTCTTTCCAACGGGACGACCAGACTTTTCTCAGACTTGCGAGAATTACATTTGGAATAATCGTGGCGGATCTCGAGCGAAGCGGAGCGAAAGACATTTGTCACGGCCGGCCGGCCGGGGTTAAATAGTCTGTCAGTGCGTTCGCTGGCAAGTGAGCGCGGAAAATGAAAGAAATTGGAACGGAACAGTCCACTCTAAATGAATTTTGTCAGGACACTCGAATATCTTTCATTGCCGGTTATATATTTTAGATTACAACGTTGCGCATCTTCATTTTTCGTCGTCAAACATTTTGTTCTACTTATAGCGTTATTAGTGGTTGTTGCTATCTTTCTCTTTTACTCCGGGCGCTCTCATTTATTCGCCACTTTTCTGACGGCGAAAGATAAAAGTATGGACCCCAGGGGGAGCACGCGATGCTCGGAGGAAACATCGCAGGATTATCTGAGGCAGAACACAAATTTCATTTTAATAAATTGTCCGAGCGTTAGGAAAATACATAGCGACACACCGCTTAATTAAACTCGCCAGATGAAAAGAATGATACTTTTGCGCCGGATCCTAATAACCTATTTAACGTAGCACTTTCGTTATTCTCTTCTTTGCAACAATTGCATAGTACCTTATTAAAAAAAGAAAAGTCTGTCACCTCATTTCCACGCAAAGGCATAATTATCTCTTTCCTCGTTTAAAGACTCGAGGGACGTGCATTCATTACGCAATCGCAGTATCGGCTTCCATTGAATTTAGGAACGAGCGTTTTCCGCTAACGCGCGCAACGAACCGAGATCTCAGCGACGAGATAAATCCGACTCCTGAGGGAGGCGGTGTACCAATAATCGGCCGGAGCAATCGAATCGTTTCTACGCTTCCCGTTTAATGAATAAAAATCAGCGAAACCGAGTGAACCGAATAATGAACAAAAATGATTTACCGAAAGCCAATTGATTCTTTTTTTCTTTTTTTCATGGTAGGACAGTCAGTAACCAACTGTTGGCTCGCTTCGAAGCCGGCGTTTAATGAACGCTTACCCGCGTGGAACCGTGATTCGCATACCGTTTGCATTATTTATCCGGCAAATTGCCCAGCCGCGTAATTTTGTTTCATATTTTCTCCTCACTGTACGTGAAATTCATTTCGAATGCGCAAGTTAATAAAGGATAAATGTCGCGCGATTTTTATCTTATGAAGTAGGGGCCGACGAATTTAAATCACTCACCACTGACTAATCGCTTGGTCTCATAATATAATGAAATGTACTCGTGTCACTTTAAAGATGCTTTTACTCGCACAGTGGGTAAGAGTAGTTTAATATCTTCTTCGAATTGCATACGTATTTTTAGTTGGCGATGGTTTGGCCGATGTTTGCGATTAAACCACTTTTGAACAGCTGCATGGAACGCCATAGAACTACGTCCTGGTAGTTTTAAAATCCACTTGACACGAGTTAATCCGAACCACCTGCGTCCCAATTAGTAGAAAACTCTGATTAAGCGTAGCCGCTGCACAGTTCGCCTAGTTTAACAATAACTTCGTTCCGCTGTAAAATAATAAATCCGTAAGACTAATCAATTTAACAAAAAAATTGCATTTAATCAAATTAAAGATAAAACATTTTTCAATACGAGTACACGTAATTGAATGATCTATGAATATTCTACATTGGAATAGATAATATGTAAATTAACACGAAATATCACCGAGCATGAATTCATCTTAAGTTCGAGCTTGCTGGCGAGATATCACGTCGGCCCAGAGATAATATCCGGTAAATAAAGTCCGAACGCCTGCGAATAGTAGTTTCTTCACCCCTTTTCCCTCGCGCCCCCCTTTTTCTTTCTTTCATCCCTAAGGTGACTCGAGGAACGACAAATTTCCCTCTCGTCGACGCTTGACCAGTAGTGCTGCACACAGCCTGGCATAAATCATTCATCAACGCAGCAGGCCAAGAGGCAGGATCAGAAGGGGTCTGTTTGCCGCGGAACGACCGATAAGCCGCGTCATTTACAGAGCTGCCGTGGGTATACCCGCGACACGGTTTCGTTTGCTGAAACTCTGATGGCCCCGTGAATTCCCTGGGGAACCGAACTGGAGCATGAGAAAGCTCGAGGATGAATTGGCGTAAGGCATTCTGAACGATGACTCCCTGTGACCAACGATATCGTGGTGGATTGATTTTATCGATCACGTTGTAAGATCAATAGCGATGTAGTGATCAACGTGAATAGATTTATTGCATTTCTCCGAAACGCAATGAAAATAGTACTGTCGAGCATCACTATTTCCCATTCATCCAAAGTTGATTGCTTTCCCCCCGGACGCAATTCTTTATTTAAGCGAATCCCCCGCGAGGGTGTTATGCGAGCAAACGCGAGGCGTTCGAGGACGCGTCGATTTATTGGGCCATCGATTTGCAATAATTTGCTCGATCTTATGGGGAACGGGCTGTAAATTTAGCCGCGCGATTAAGGCCCTGAGGAGGATGCTGTATAAAGAGATTTATGGAACGTAACGTAATGTAACATATAACATAGCATATTTACGAGTAATTTCCCACAAGAACGAAAAGTAATCGAAATTTCTGTTTATTCTCCTTGCAACTTGCACACTTTCGTGGCAACTTCCGGTACGCACACGTACGTAATTTCGCGTAATTTTATGCCGCCCGCGATGCACGGTTTTTCTATTTCTTCCGGGTTTTTTTTTTCTTTTAACTGCATTTTCTTCTTTTTTCGTTTCACGTGGTTCTTTTTTTCACTCTCGGCCACTTTTTTCCTTCGCGGCGTCCTTTACGAGCGGCCGTAAAACCGCGTTTGAGCTGCGGAGATTCTTTCACATGCAAATTGAATTCTTTTTGATTCTTACTGGAACAGAGGGTGAACGAGAGAAAGCACGAGGCCGGGAGGGAGACGGGAGAGCGTAATATAAAAAATCCACGGGAACCAGCGGCCAGCCACGAGGAATTTGATGGCTCGCGGATAAAGGGATGTTGCATGGCGCGCGGTTAGAAATATGCTCGGAATAAATTTCAGATTACGGCCGTCGGGATCTGATCATGTGATCGCTTTATTCTTCGATTTGCGCTGGAGCATTAAACGGGCGTTTTTAATGAACACGCGGGTCCGGTCGTTTTTTCAGTTAAATCTTAGGCCTTAAATTGAAATTTAATTATGACGTATCAGTATCGTGACACTGTTTACTGCTAGCGTTACGAGACAAACTGATACAGCAAATTATGATAGGTTCGAGCAGAGCGATAAAGAATTGTTCGGAATTGTACTCGACAAGGATAGGAGATCAAGAGGGATGGAACAATGTCGGTGATCAATTTAGAAATAGAATCCGTAGAACAGAGTACAGACAGACGAATGTATACTTCGTTCAGTCGAGGAAAATCTGGGATGGGGAAGAAATTGGAGTGTGGAAGGAAGCGAAACGCGGCGAGCCGGTTCATGGAAGGGAAAATATATTCATTGCTTCTCTGACGAAAGACATTTCGGTGCACCGCGAAATTACAAGACTTTTACACGAGTGTCGCGTCCTTTTCGATCTGTCACTTATGCGTCCCCATCTCGAGAATCTTCCCCCGCTGTCCCGCAGCAGAACAGAAACAACATACCGAGGAAAGAGAGCAATCATTCGGGGAACAATTAGAAACGAGTGAAATCGGAAAGTAATTTAAACACGCAGAAGCAAAGTGGATAATGTGCAACACATTTTCGACGCTCAGTCCGTTAATAACAAACAGCGGAGGACAATGTAAGAGTAAAGTTTCAAACATCCAGCGATCCATAATTTGTTCGCGGCTGAACGAAACTGGCGCGCCTGTTCGCGGGAAAAAGTTGCATAATAAAAATGCAGGGGAAGCAAAACGGTTTAACGAGGTCGAAAATACCTCGAACCAAAGCAGCCGCTTCTGTTCGTAGCCATACTCTCCGTGCACAGCGGAGGGGAACGTTAGAAGAAACGAAACGTTTTTACGCCGCTAACTCGATTAATCCGCCACTTTGTCTCCCCGGGAATAATGTTTTCGTCGTGAAAAATAAAAGTTCGCCTCCCCCCATGCTTCCGTCGCGTTCCACGATGTTCGCGACAGTCGGAACTTCCGGGGTTCGGCCTTTGACGCCACGGAAACGGAACTTTCGTAAAGGACACGCGAGGAGGGCCTCCCTTTGATGAGGGGGGGTGAACCTTTCCGATGATGAAATGAGAGTATAAGTTAAATTGAGAGACAGAGAGCTTTCCACCGTCGCTCCGGCTACCTTGTTCATTTCCCGTGCTCGTAATTATTGTTGTGACTTTAATGAGATATCACGGGACGGGATAAAGGTAGGATGTGGTGAATATTCTTCAAGAGATTAGAATCGGAAAATAAACGTATTGATCTTTTGATGCTGACTAAATAAATGGTAAATGGAATTGAATAAACGGGCGGAGATTTCTCTTTCGACAACGAAGTGCATGAGATCCGGATTCGTGCGCGATTGACGTGCATCCGGGTGTACAATAAACGTCCTCGACTTGGCGAATGAAAAGAAAGGAGTCGTAACCATATGTCGTACGTGGAACTACCATAAATCGTTGGATCTTGTGCTCGGCTCAGCTTCAATCCGTGCGCCCATAAAGCCGCTGGAACTGCGCTTACTACACGCATCCGTCATGTTACGATGCTGCAGATTTTATGAAATGTATCGTGCAGGAGTTCCGATGTCGTAATTGCATTGCTATCTTGTCCACGAGTGTATGCCACTTTTTTGTTTTTTTCTAACTCGTGGACACATTTACCTTTCGTTCGAACTCTCGGCACGGTAAATATTAAAACTTTGATTTGTATTATTGACTAAACGCTGCCAAAGTAAATAGTAACTTCCATTAGAAGCTACGCCCTCCGGCTGTCGCTGGGCAAACAAGTTTCACCAGGTGGATGTTCGGAGAGCCTCCCTACAGCCTCGACTCCGAAACATCCCCACGGATTTCGAAACAGACCGCGCGGTGTGTACGCTGTCCGCGAAAGCATTCGTCGAGAATCCATTTTCACGACCATTGAATATCGCCCCGTTTGCGGGGCGCAGCTTTTACCATTAGAAAAACTGGCGAAGGAGAGAACACGGTGAAACCGAATCTAACGGGGGTTGAGTCAACGCGGTACCTACCGGTCCCCCAATGAGAAAGCAAGCCGCAAACAGAGCGATCACGATGCCACGCGTTTCGCACCCCCATAGGATAGACCACGGTGGGTTAATTTCCTCCCCTTCAATTATGAAAGAGTTTGTTTTCGATGCTGACCCCGTAAGATTTACAGGCTCGTAAAACGGGGCACGAAACTATTTTCGGGGCCGCCCCGAACAACCGTCACGGAGGCCTAGCATCGAGATGAGCGCGGAATATCAAAGGGGCGGTTTGAAAAATTAAAGAAGCGAGATGTTCCTTGCCGGAAGACGCGACACGCCTCCGCTCGCGACCCCCTTGTTTCGTAGAGCCCGAAATATACCGAACCCTCCAATTTTTCCTCGTTGTTCCATCGAGAACAAAACGGCGGCCGCGTGAAAAACAGAATATTTTCACCCTCGTCGATGCATAATCAGCTTAAACAACGAACGACAGAAGAGGGAAGTCAGAAAAAGGCATGAAAAAAAAAAAGAAAAAGCGGTTAAAAGCAGAGGCAGACTGTGGTGCACAGTTTCTGGTCAGAATGGGCGTCCGGTCGTGTGTGTGTGCGTGTGCGCGTCCCTGCATATGCATGACGTAATCCGTTCCATTTATTAAAAGGCGATCCCCCATTGTTTTAGGGTGAGTCGCGACGCGACGCGGCACAATGCGTCCCGATGCGAGCCACATGGCGTCGTCGATCGGCTCATACACAGTTTTGTGTAGACTCGCCGCGGGTCTGCACACGCCTCGATCTCGTGGGAAATACAAGCATGTATTCCCTCTCTCTTTTCATCGTTTGTCTGTCTATTCGCGTGTGTACGAATGCGAGGCCGTAAGGGGGTACGTTTTGGGTGACGAGAGGGTTGCCGCGTCGACTCGAACGGACGTTTGAACAGAATCGTCTCGAGAATTCGCAGTTTCTCCATGGAAAGTAATCATACCTCTATTCGGAGGTCCCTTCATTAAGCAATACCAATGCCCGAAACATGTATCGCGAAAGTAATTGTATAAAATTTCACCGATCTTAAAAAGAAATGCATAAAGCCAGACGGCAGACCATAAAAGAATGGCCGAATAAAAGAGCGTTATGTTTCGTGACGATAAAATCAATTTACCCATTTTTCTTCCAATTAGAACGCATCGAACGGCTCCTTTCATCGCCACTGCTGCATTAAAATTTTAATTGAACTCTCCGTGAAATTAAAAAACAAATATCCAATTTCGTTCTGCCATTGCGATTCGTCAATATTTTCATGCGTATTTATTAAAAACGTCTATTTCTGCTCGCACAATCGACGATGGTTTATTGCCGTAACTTTTGCGTCCGCGGATTTTGTTTCTTACAAAATTATAGTTAACCGACGTGCGCACGATAATTCGAGGTTGCCTCGTAGTACACACGATCTATAGTGGAATTATTCGCGTTTGCGGCGCTTTTCGAATACCACCCCCCCCCCCCCCGAGGGCTGCCACATTTCCAGCGTTCCATGGCCGCCCCAAAAGAGCACAGTTACGTACACCGGTTCGCATCTACGAGGCTCGTTTTGATTAAAACTGAATCACGCAATTTAAGCGAATCTTTGCCCCCAGTGACGCGACGATTAATCATATCGACTCGCGGACAATCCTTGTTTGCTTACGGAGAAAAGTGATTTCACCAAACACGGCTGCCTAGCTTGATATTGATCGTTCTGCTTTGTAGTTGTTTGCAGAAGCTTTTCATTAATCCCGGAGATTCCGAGCGATTGTGGTGAGCCGTTAAACATTGAGAACTTTTACAGATTTAGGGGAGAAGAGAATTATTATGGAAAACGTTGCTCCAAACATCGTTCTCATTCATTACCCCGCAAAATGTTTCCATTTCTTCAATTTTTAATAACCAATCAATCTACAGAAAAAACAACATTACCAATAATACCTTCTAATACTTCACACCTTTCACACAACGTTCAACTTTCAAACCAGGTTGGTTTCTCTCCTCGACATCCACTTTTATCCGCCCGACTACCCACCCGAGGAGCGAACCGTGGTTAGATCGCGCTCAGGTAACCTCATTAAGCTTCACGTTTCCTCCCTCCAAACGGAGCAACAATAACCAAAGCTCAGACTACAACGAGAAGGGGTGGCGGGATGCATCTGGTCGGATTAGAATCTGACCTTTGTAATCGCTTTAAAACCGACGGCTAATTTATTCGCGGCACGGATCGGGTCGCCAGTTTCACGCCCGACTTGCTTTCTGTAGAAAAATCGGCAGGCCTCGCGTGGCAATATAATAGGACGTTGCGGACAGTTGTGATCCACTAGGGGATGCATCGATCGACGCTCTCGATTCCCGAACGCTAAGGGGGTGGTCGGTTGAATTTCGACGAGCACTCCTTCTCTTTCTTGATCTTTGCCATCGCGTATTCTACATACGTGGTTTGATGTATCGGTGGGAATTCTTCTGGGACCCGGTGGAAATTATCTGGTCGATTACACCGTACGATCGAAAACGTGCGACAAATCTTGCTGGTGTAAGAAGCGAGATTGGTATTTTAACGGGAGATAATGCTTATAATAATACATATTTGATTAGACACTTAATACTAAATGGAGTAATATGGACGGGATCGAATATTTATTCATTTTACGTAAGCTGCGTCATGTATAATTCGATAGTCCTTAAAAATGCACGGTGGCCGCAAGATAACACACTTTTCGCGAAATGGGGGCAAGAACTTATGCAAATCCAGAAGGTTAGCCTCGGTAGTGGTACAAGCAGCTTATTTTATGAGGATTCCTAAGGGATTAGTTTCTATTCCCTTTGAATTAACCCATTCGCAAGAACCAAAGCGAGTCTAAAACCAAGTGAAATCGAATGAAGAAAAATTCAAACGAAGAAGGAACCACTGGCTTTCAGCAGAATGAAATTGAAAGATAACACGCGAACATATTTATCTCTATCAAAAAAGATAGCAAAAAAAAATAGAGAAGAAAATGGGCGAGTGAAAAATAAAATTGCAATGGTTCGATTCTTTTTCCATGGAACTCGAAGGATTTTTCTATGTCGGCCTGTTACTCTCGCGATTAAAGACAAACCCGGAGGCGAGATTGGGAATGACAGAGCTCTGACACTTCTGTTTCGATCTCCCTTGTTGCGCTACTTCTCTGATTGATGGATGATTTTCCGTGCAAACGTCATTTCGGTCTAACATCGATCGCCGATCGTGTGACAGCTTTGGAAATTCGTTCTGCCAAAAGAAAAAGCTGGTCTCGCCGATTGTTCCTCGTGTCAAAAGCGAAGTTTCTGTTTGTTCAAATGAAACGAAAGACTTTCGGTGTCAGTACGAGGTGTTGCAATTGGAATGAATTTGTCAGAGAAAATTTGTTCAGTGCCACTCGCTTATTAAGTTACACCTTCCCCACACTGAAGTTTGATCGTTGAAGTTCCTTAATTCGACTCGTGCTTTTGCTACCCCCAAGTTTTTCAATCTCCTCCCACTCGCTGTTTCGCATCAAATCATGAAGCGCAGACACACACAGTGGTATGGAGCGTGTCACGCCTCACTAAAACCGCAGCTGTGTGAGATGTTTCATTTCAAAGTCACTCTGCATTTAATTAACAAACGATCAATGTTGCCGCATGTAGTATATCGCAGCAAAAATTGTCCGCGTACAACTTAAGTGATTTAAATGCAAAAAAGAGGTCCAGTAATTAAAATCCCACCCATCCACCCTTACAGATCCACGACAAAAGTCCTTCCCCTCCACGATTTCCATCAGCCCGTAAAACCACCGGGTCATAACCCATTCCATCCCCTCAGTAGACACACGACTACTTCAACCGGGGGTTTCAGATCGGTGGACACTAGAATCTCGACGAATCGCATCCCTCGATCGCGCCTCCATTTCCAATTAGGGGGCTCGAAACCGAGCCACTAGCACGAAGCAGAAAGTGCACGCGCAACCAGCAAGCTGAAGAAGGAAAAAAAAAAACGCGGCGTGCCCCTCGCTGCAGCGACAATGGTTCGTTGATTCTGCATTCGAAGGGGGTTGCTCTCGCGTCCAACGTGCGTGCAGCAACCCTTTACGCGACTACACCATTATCTCTCTCTCGCTCTCTCTCTCCTTCCATAGGTTTCTGCTCTATTTCTCGGTTCATTGTGAACGTGGCCGGTGATTCCTAGCGTCGATGTTTTGACGTAATCCCATAAAGCGCGTCATTCTTGTGTAAATAGTCGTTTGGCCGCGAGGGGTGGAAAACGATACGCGGTCCATGGACAGGGGTGCGTCGCACCCCGGTTAATTGCTGAAACTTTACCACGCACTGCCTCTGCGCTGGTGGGAACGTTGTTTGGAATCCTGGGATCCAGTTTCTTTTTGGTTTGTCTTCACTGTGGTCCCCTGGCAAGTCATGAGGAAGGTTTGGAACAGATTTATACGTTTAGGGTTGCTTCTTTTTTTTTTCTATTGGAGATTATTCATGACATTATCGAGGCTGTGTACGTGTGTGTGTACTACTATGTCAGAATTTTATAATTCCTTTATATGATACAATTGGGATCTTTCAAACAGTTTGATTTTGATTTAAATTAATCTAATCCTGACTGATCTAAATTAATGGTAAAGCTTCTCTTCATTTCCTTCAAGACTAGTTCCACTCTCGGTATCTCGAGAGATCGCCTGGCCTTGAATTCGAAAGACCAACAAGCGGCAGAGTTTCGAAAGTTTCGAAGCATTAGAGGTTCTTAAGATCTTGGAATTGTTCATTAACTATCCCGATGAATTTAAAAGGTCCGAAAGTTTGCTCAAGGAATTTTCCCCAGTCCTATAAAGCACCGAGTGGAGCATCTTAAAAACTTTCGTAGAGGAGCTTTAATAATATTCACGACAGGATATTCCAAATCATGCATAATTTATACCGACATCGCTTATTAATTCTACAAATAATTTCCTAGAAAGAGATAATCCCACCGAGGAATTCGCAGATAATTTCTGTTCTTTCTTTTCTCCTCATTAGCATATCCATGAGCATGCAGTGTGCGTATGTTTTATGGCATATATAGTAATCCCTCGAACGGTACAACCAGCCGGGAGGATAATATAATATATTGTGAGAAAGGCTCGACGAATTGGTAAGAATGGCTCGTCGAATATCGTCGATGCTTTATGTATGTTTGTTCGATTCGTTGGAGGATTGGCACGTTTTAGGGCGCGGATGGGTTGCATAATCCCCGTCCGGATGAGACCAAGGGGTCGATTGTAAATAAATTATCAAAATTGAACGGTGCAGAGATTTCGTGACTGGGATCCATGTCCTGCAATATTCTTTATCCTCCCCTCATATCGGAGAGTACTTGTCAGGGGATTCTGACACGTGGTGTACATCTACAGAGGGTGGACTGTAAGTAACTAAAACTGCTAATTATTCAGAAAACTTAATATTCGATACAGCAGTGAATTTTTAGAGAAAATGCTTTCTATGCAGACATCAACAGAATGCTTCTCTTTAGTAATTCTATTAATTCTTTCTGCAGAAAAGGAGTGAACTACTTTATTCTCGGCTGAAGCTGGATTTTTCAGTGCAGCCTCGAAGAATTATTCTCGAAACACACGAGAATACTAAAAACGACCCCTTTAACAAAAGAAAGAACTCTTCCTTGTTTTCCCTTTTCGACTGTGGCCCGCCCTGAATTTCCATTGAAGTTTTTCGTTGCATTCTCTCATTCAAACTTTCATTCATTGTTCCAACTTAGGATCGTCTCGATTTCAAGCGGGAAGCGATCGCCTATTAATTGAGGAGCGTGCAATTCTTGATTCTTTCGAAATGAACATTCTCATATATTTGAATAATAATGAGGATATTTTTGAGGCACCATTATATCTATAATTACAATAATCACAGTAGGATTTTAAGAATACTTTCACACCATTAAAATATATTTAAATGAAAATTATTTTTAACTCACACCACTGCGATCAATCATACACTCCTTTAGATTTATTTCACGCTGTTATTTGTGTGCTATGTTGAGGAAGACGGAACTTATTGTTAGGTAAGTGTATTAAACATTATCTACGTACACTATATTAGCAGATATTAAATTAGATTATACATAATTATCAACTATAAAATATATTGTAATTCGATTTATCTTAATAACTTACATGTACGCATTACTACAAAAAACATTTTTGTAACTTACATACTTTAATACCATGTTACTATTCCACCATTATAATTTTAATTATAAGTTAATTATAAGCAAGATGTATTGAAAATTAATTTGTAAGAATAGTTTATAACAAATAGCTTTAAGATAAGTTCAAATATCATCACTCTTGTAATTTGTACATAATTAAAATTTGTTAATAAATCTTCAACAAAGGAAATTCAACTGTTTTAATTGTCTTAATGCCTGTCCACTCCTAAATAAAACCTACTCCTCTTCCTCACACTCTACATTATAAAGCACTTTAACATACAAGAACGCACAAGGCTAAATTACATATAAGGTAAGTATATTGGTAAGTATATCAAGACTTTATTGCTAAGAAAGGATTCTGCAAAATCGAGTTTTACGAAATTCTTGGAAATGACGTCACAATTCCAGGAATTGATAGGGTTTGACCATCACCTCGCATATCATATTCTCTGAATACAAAGTGGCGATTTCGAGTACGAGGGATTCCGTAAATGCAAGTTCTGGGAAATTCTTGGAAATGACGTCACATCCCCGGAATTGGTGAAATGAAAGACCTCCTCGCGTATCATGTTCTCCTAATGCAAAATCGTGAATTTCGAGCAAGAGGGATTCCCTAAAAGCATGTTCTGGGAAATTCTCGGAGAATGACGTCACATTCCAGGAATTGGTGAAACGAAAGACCTCCTCGCATATCATGTTCTCCTGATACAAAATCGTGAATTTCGAGCAAAGGGGATTCCGCAAAAGCAGGTTCTGAGAAATTCTTGGAAATGACGTCACATTTCAGGAATCGGTGAAACGAAAGACCTCTTCGCGTATCATGTTCTCCGGATACAAAATCGTGAATTTCGAGCAAAGGGGATTTCGCAAAAGCAGGTTCTGAGAAATTCTTGGAAATGACGTCACATTCCAGGAATCGGTGAAACGAAAGACCTCCTCGCGTATCATGTTCTCCTGATACAAAATCGTGAATTTCGAGCAAAGGAGATTTCGCAAAAGCAGGTTCTGAGAAATTTTTGGAAATGACGTCACATTCCAGGAATCGGTGAAACGAAAGACCTCCTCGCGTATCATGTTCTCCTAATACAAAATCGTGAATTTCGGGCAATCCATTTGCTGAAAATCGCCAATTTGTATTAGGAGAACATGATATTCGAGGAGGTCTTTCATTTCACCGATTCCTGGAACGTGACGTCATTTCCAAGAATTTCCCAGAACTTGCTCTTACGGAATCCCCTTTGCTCGAAATCGCCAATTTGTATCAGGAGAACATGATATGCGAGGAGGTATCCGGAGTTCATGATTGATGACGTCACAACCAAAACATTCCCAGGAGCTGCTTTTACAAAATCTCGTGCTCGAAATCGCCAATTTGTATCAGGAGAACATGATATGCGAGGAGGTCTTTCGTTTCACCAATTTCCGGAATGTGGCGTCATTCCTAAGAATTTCTCAGAACTTGCTTTTACGGAGTCCCTTGTGCTCGATATCGCCAATTTGTTGCTACTTCGCGAATTCCTGGAATTGTGACGTCATTTCCAGGAATTTCTTAGATTTAAAGTTATATGGGAACAGGACACTTATTTTACAAGGTTTTCGCTTCGCAATTTCGCAATCAAAATTCCTCCACGATGCTTCTCGTTTAAGGAATTGGAGTAGGCTTTCTGAGGAGTGGACAGGCGTTAAAGAATAACAGTTTAAATATCTTTCATTGGAGATTTATTCAATAATTTTATATGTACAAATTACAGAAGTAATGATATAACTTAAATGCTATTGTTTTATAAATAATATAGATGTAATATAATAGTATATAACTTCTATGTGGATATAACATAACTATCGTAATATATATATAATAATAATATGTGGAAGGCGAGAAATGGAGGAGGGCAGATGGCAGGGGAGTGTAAGGAGGATATTAAGAGGAAAGGGAAAGAAAAGATGTTACAGGAAGCAAGGGAGAGGGAGCAAAATGGATAAGAGCAAAGATTTCGGTAAAAGGAAGAGAGATAAGAAGGGGAGTTGTAGGAAAAAGTATAAGAATATGGATGCAGTAGAGTAGATTAAAGGTAGAGGTTGTAAAGTTAAACAAGTTAAATTGTATAGCAAAAGTAAAGTAATTAATAGAATGGAAATAGGTAGACATTAAGTTAAATTGATATAAGAAACAAAAGCATTGCAACCCTTGGGGAACAATAAACATATTTTTGTACTACTATAATAATATGCAGTAATATTATAATAAACAATATAAAGCGAGGGAAGCGGTGTTCGGGGATTTTCTTCTGTTTCGCCTGGCACGATTCGGCGCGACGTTACTTCCGCCAGGCACTCATGTCCCTTTGATTTATCGCCGATTTATTTGGAGGCGCCGTCGACAGCGAGAAAGGAGCCGCGTCGAGCGTCGTTGTCCCGTTTAGCAAGAGACGCCTGGCCGATGTTCCTTCCGGTACGAATCCGTGCCACCGACTGCGATACAGGCGCGTAAATCGCACGCTTTCGCACCCCTTTATCGAATTTCCAGTGATGAATCAATGGAACGGGGCTGAATAGTGTAGAATCGTCCTAGTACGTGGTGAATTATTCACCGTCTCTGTTGTATGATTGATGAACTGGGCACCTTTAAAACAGAAATGAATTTGTTTTATTGAATAATAATTGATTGGTCAATGTAAATGATGATAAATTATTTAATTCGCGTAAAAATATTGAAGTATGTGGAGTTTGTTCCCCTCCTATTTATTGGAATTCAATTTAATATTTTAATGCTGCTAGTTCGATCAGATAAAATATCCGCTCGTTCTTTCACGACCGTAATCCGCAACAGAAATGCAACGTCGTCCGCTAGCTGACCGTAACATGACGTATGTACGTGTTCAAATGGAACGTAATATGCATGGTGACACGCGTGTCAGACGTCGATCGTGCTGCAACGCGTCGACCAGTATGCCGGATTAATCGAAAAGCCCTCAGGCACGAAGCTGTCCTGGCAATAATTTTTGTCTTCCAAGTAGCAAGCCGGAATTCCTTACTGAAATAATCATTAATCATTACCAAAAAGATTTGATTGCCTACGAAACGGTTTATTAACGTTATTTTCGCGGATCGATTTGTCATTTGCAATCACGAAGCTGACTCCTTTGCCAACGTCTTACAAATTCTTCGAAGGATCTCCCTACCGGACGATCGATATCTGCTGCACTTCCGGCACCGCGGCAGTAACGAAGTAAACGACTCGCGGCCGCTTTTTGCCGCGGCCCTCTTCACGCTTGTCATCCGCGGAATTTACGCCAGTCCGTAAAATGTGCATAAACGATAACGTAAGCGGCAGAGCTCCGTTCTCTCTTTTATCGTTCGTTTGCGAAAGGACGCGATTCCTCCGGGGCTGCGGCTATTAGCTGCAACGGGTTCCAAGGAGCTGTTTGCAGCCCTCCCTCCAACCCAATGGCTTATCGCCGCGGACTGAAGATAGACATCTCGCGCGTAAAAGAAAAAACTCACGCGATCCGAAGCTCGTAAAGAGCGTGCCGGTAATTCTCACGCCGGCCGAGGATAACTCAATCCGCGTGCTCGTTCTACTTTTCGCGTGAAACAATTTCATTTTGCCCGAGAATATTCATTCGCCCCGTCGCGAGCGGAGGGCAGGGATAGTAATTTATCGCGCGCAATCGTCCCTGGCTAGAAATTGTCGAGGAGGATCATTTCGGCGAGGAAAAATCTCGAATCGAGTGGATCACCCGTGTACGCCTCGAAATGATGTCGAGCGGAGATCCATGAGATTCGCTCGGTACTACTGTGCGCCTGGCCGGAATTCAATTTGATCGTTCCATTCGTCTTTGGATCGGTGACGGGACCCTGTTCGACCCTTGCGGCGGGACATCGACGCCCCACGGTTTCTCGATTTATCCGCCCCTTGACACAAAGAGGGCCGCCACGCCAGCACTGGCTACGCGTAAATGTTTATTAATGCGCGTAAATCAAAATGGTGCTCGATCCTCGATGAGCTTGTCGAGTGCGGTTTCGCGCGGGGATGGGAATCGCGGTAGGGGATGGTAGAGTGGTCCTTTGGCATTGATTCTTGATTCATACCTAAACCGCTTTGTTAAACATTCTTCCACAAAATTCATATTAAAGATATAGTCTCTACGATGCCTCGTTTAATTGTTTAATCAATCAAGACGCACTTTACGTGGAACCTTATACAGAAGTTCACGTTTCGCTCCACCAAAAATTTCCCCGCTTCCGTTGAAACGGAAAGATGAAAGTTCAGGTGTAATTATAGGATTGTTCGGTAGTCTGGCAAGTTTAGAAATGCTCGCAGATAACCCCGCCGCCGGTTTCGGATTGTCGGATAGGAAACTTGCGAGTTTCCCTGAAACTCGATATAATTTGTTAGGTATGTGGATACTTGGGAGTTTCGGCGAATCGCGCTAAACAACTGAGGCTTCATCGCCGAAGCTTAGATGCGTCGGAGGCCCGACAAATAGCAAGATGCATAAAGGTGGGCCTTGAAATGTGCGAAACAAAACTGGAAGGCGTATAAAAGTTGAATTGAATGATAAATGAGTGGAATAGAAAATGATATGGACACGCTGGCAACGTACGAGAATGTTCAATTGACCTCATCGTTGGGGGATAAGTTTTTCTCAATGAAGCATCACCGCGTTTCGTAGTAGGCGAAACTTTCGCACACTCTGAATACATCATTACCCCATTCAACCGAGGCGTAAGTAAAAGTCCGAAAAGCCATAAACGTCAAAACGGAATCATTCCTCTTCTGCTCAAACAGAAGCACGCGGCAAGGTAATCGAATCGGAACCGCCCCTCCGCCGCTGCTGCTACATAACATTAATCATCGTTGTCCCAAAACGATCCACCCTACGCGGACACCACCATGGAACTCATTAACGCGCATGAATCGCATTACCACTCGACGCGACGGATCCCCCGTCGAGATTAAGAGGGGTCACAACAGTGTCCAAACATCGCGGAACACCCCTTGGCCCCCTAATTCCTGGCCCGCCTTGTTCCACGGTCTCATATACGCTGCAGACACGCGTTCCTACGTGCTGCATTTTTCTGAAACATTCTGCACACGGCTGCAACGGCCATTACCCCGGGACGAACACGTACCAGCATGTTTTATTTCGTCCTGCTGTGAATCGGAAGACGCATATTCGGTTCGCGGGGAAAATGTTAACGACGGTTAATGACTGTCCGCTACGATAATGATGATATTTTATATATTATTACTTCGTTTAACACTTAAAAGTATAGAACGGTCGCGCGAACGGCGCAGGGTTCCACGTAAAAGCGTTCAACGCACGCACGCAATTTTTCTCCACGGATATTATTACTCTCATCCAATCCCCTGTGCCCCCTTTCATTTTTTTTCTCTTTCCCCGATACGACCCCGCTGAATAATGCTTCTCAGAGGCACGCGACTCGCCGGCGGTGACCTAAAAACTCTAATAGCAAACGACTAACGTTGCGATTAGAGCAGGTTGCGTTCGCGAGACCTACAGAGAAAAGGTGTAACCGTTTCTGTGCGCGTTCACGCAGAGAAGTTAATTGCCGGCAGCTCGCTCGCGTATCGTGCGTTAACGAGAAACACGTTCGCCTTTTCTTCTCTTCCCGTCGCCGCGAAATTAATCCCCGACCGACGAGCGATCGCGGCGCGCTTTGACAATTTTCGTTTCCGCCGCGGTTTATTTTGTTGCGTCCAGGGTGGTGAGCGTTTCATTCGCAGAGATATTAAAGCCTGCGGATATTTGGGGAGGAAAATATAGGACCGAGTGTCGCGCGAGGGAAACGCTTTAGCTGGAAGATATTAATACGGACGAAATGTAACTGAGTAGAATAATGCGTAATGCGATGCATTTGCATATGCCACGTTATAATTCACCGAGGTAAATTGCATTTGGGCCACGTTTGGCGATAATGATCGTTAATAATTGCGTGTCATTTATAAAAGCTATCGGGAATCAGGAAAATTAAAAAGGCAAACATATAGCCTGATGATACCACGATAAGGCTGTACGTATAAGCAGTGCAGGTAAATTAATAGAAGGCAGCCATGTTGCTGGGCACACGAATAAATTGCGTTCTAATTGCGTTCACGTTAAAGTGAGCGGAGAATAAAATGGAATTATTATTAGAATGTTGGAATTGTGAAAAGCAGGAAGTACACGTAATATTCTAATTAGTAATTCCTCTCGACTGAACGACACGTGTAGTAGCCTACTGGAATTATTTCCCATATTGTTGTTACACAGAATCCCCGCGGCAATTTCAGCAGAAGAAAAAATACGTTACACCGTATACACATACACGCTATTATATTGTAACACCGGAGGGTGAAACGAGAAGCTACATTTCGAGTCTGGCATAAATCGGGCTACCCTCCGCGGGAGGATTCTGATGTGACTGTGGGGTAATAATTCCATGATTACACCACGCGTATGCAGAGTAACGGGAAACGGAGGGCAAGCAGACACGCGCTGGGTGTATCAGAAAAAAAAAAGTTCATCAAAGCTTGGGAAACGAGAACTGTGTAATAAATGATTAACCCCAATAAATATCAATACGCAAGCAAAATCTACAGTAGCTCTCATAGTGTTATTACACTTCTCCAAAAATTCTGCTCAATCTCTGCGCCCTATATAAAAGGACGAGGGTGGGAGGCGAAGCAAGACACGCTCTACGCGCACAAATAACAAGAAAGAGGACAGGGATCTCGCGGGGGGTGTACTCTTTCTCTTTCTGAATATGCATGCGTCGAAATTTATAGCCGACCGGAGGGTAGAGAGCGTAATTGTAGAGCGGCCATGGGTTCGCGAGGGGTCGTCGGGGCGTACGTTATAATAGAAGCAAAACATCCCTTAGGCTGGCCACCGGCGAACCTTTAATTATATTTCGACTCCCCATCACGAAGGTACACAGAGTCCGGGGGCTCGCTAATAACCAGAAAGCACTGTTACTACCTACCCCGTCGTCTCTTTTTCTTTTCTCCCGTTTACTATTCCCCCATTCCGGAGCTCGCGTTCGCGCCGCGGGAGCTCCGAAGCGTACGGGAGCGTTCTCCAGCGGGTTCGGCGCACCTCCATGGGAAGGAAGTACGTTTGATAGGAAGGAACGGAGGGGCTTTGGGGCTGGTCGCGTCGCCCCGGGGCTACCGTGGCGGTTTCCTTTGACTGCGAGTCCGGGATTTCGGATTAGACAGATATTTATTCGGGCTCCGCTGGAGGGGCGGCACTTTTGGGGTGTGCTTGGGTGGATTCTTGAGGGTTGCTCGAATTGCAGCTGTAATTATCGGACGATGTGTTTTTGGCAATTCCCGCGATTTTTAACTCCATAGGGTGATAATTCGTACCGCATTGTTCGGCGAATGCTACTCGATTGAAGCGTCGAGAAGTCGTGGAGAGGCGCGCGTCCTACCGCGACGCGCGCTTCCTTTCCCTGTTCCCGGCAGAAGTTTGCCGAGATGATTCACGATGATTGCGCACAATGCCCCCGGGCTGCACCCCCGTTGTAATCCCATTAAAAGCACTTTAATAAATTGACAAATATATGAAATATCACACCGACCACGACCCTCCTTCGCTTGCACTCGTTGCATAGATACGCTGATACGATTACAGAACGGGAATCTCGAATTTCCTGCGAACGCATCTGCTCGATCAGGGAGAGGGTGTAACAAGCACGAAGCGTTGTTACAATCTGTAGACAGCGCATCACTTTATGCTCGGGGGAGGTGATTGAAGGCTGCGTTTACCAAGCAACGTAAATCACTGTTCTGTTAATAAACTCAATTTATAATTAAACACCTCGATAGCCTCGGCCAACGATAAAGGAACATGTCCGAGCAGGAAAAAGTAACGAAATAGACATGAGAAATATTCTCAGATGAGGATATATCGTTCCCACTTCCCGAGCAAGAAGCGCCGAGGACAATATCGGCAGAGAGTAGGATGAAAAATAGTAGCCGAAGCTATTTAACAAATCCGACCGCCGCTGAATGAACCGCCGTGTGTACCGGGTCCTCGAAGCTCGCCCCGAGCGCAGCCGGAGAAAAGGCCTTTATCATCGCCAATGACGCGTGCGATACACGAAAACGAATGGCGGTGGTCGACTACAACCGGGACAAACACATAAATTACACCCGGTGGCCTTTGTACTTTCATCGTCGATCATTCTCGCCCGGTGCACGCCACCAGAAGAAGAAAGTTCAGACACGCTGTTCGCCCTGGTAGGGGGACACGTTTTGTCACTGTCGATCGCTCAGCTAGTACGAACCACGACTCGTGGAAAAAGCACGAGGACTCGGTGTTGATCTTTGGGGTGGAGTACACGTCAGTGGCGGGGCAATACGGAGTAGAGTGTAGGATGAAGAAATAGTGATGTGGAATCTTTGCTTAGACAGAGTTCACAGAGAGAGATAGAGAGAGAGAGAGAGAGAGAGAGAGAGAGAGAGACGTTTGAGAACTTTCAGAATTCTTCCGTTTGATACTCGCGAACGGGTGTACCTTTTATTAAATAAAGTGCAGTCTTTTTTAAACATACAATCGCTAATTATTGTGCTGGACAATCCATTTTACAAGCAATCGCAGTTTACAGCAAAGAAAGTTAAATAAAAGCCCGTACCGAAGGTTCGAAAAGCCCAATTAAGAAGCCTCAAACTTTAACTCAAAATTTCCACCCTTTCCCGAGGGGTAAATATAAAATGTCATAGCTCGTTGGAAAGCTTGAACTTTCCCCTTTAAAACGCATTTTTCAAAAATTCGCTACGACTTTTCGTTCCCGAGATATCGTCGTGTAAAGACGAGCGCATTTTTCCGCCAAGCCGCTATCGCTGTCCTTGCCGCACATTCGGAAGTCTCGCTCGCACGTGCGTGAACTGACCATGTCCAATTGCGCTGGTCAGTGTCGCAGACGCTGAGTCAGCGTTTTTTCGCGTTTCCAGGAAAAGATGTAGGTCGCGGCCTTGTCTGGAATGCCGCAGCCATGTTGAATCTGGCGCGGAATCTTTAAACGCTTATATCTCGGGAACGGATTGAGCTATCGAGTTCTGGGAAAAAGCAAAATCTTTTGCACGATCCCCGCTACCTTCTGCGGCCATGGAATAACCAATTTTCACCCTCCTTCCTATAGATTTGTTCAATTAAAGTTAACAATATATAGTTATACAATGAACAAAGGATTGTCCGGACTCGATTATTGTTCCTATTTATTTCGGCAATTATCCGGAGTACATTTTCCTTCTATTTGCCCATAATAAAATCGCAACAAGAGACTTTCCTATTGTTCCCTCTTTCGTTTTTCCATGCTATCCACTCTCGCGAACGCGATTCGCCAGAGAAATCCTGACTTAAGGGTAAATAAAGCGAGCCACGGGCAGACTTATCATCGAGAGCCCCGGGTTTCGAGGATGGAAATATGACGCTTGGGATTTTAATTTCTTATCGGGCCAGCGGAAAATGATAACGGTTTATCCAGTGGATCTTCGCGAAATAAATGGTACGTTGCAGAATGGAATGGAGGCTATAATTAATATTTTCCGCCCGTTCGAGGACGACGGTATAGAAAAAATGAAAAATTGCCGTGCTCCGCTCACAGATTAAATAGTAATAGAAATTGACTTTTATCCATAGCCGACGCGGCAAAGAATTCCTTTCACAATTCTCCTCTACGGACATTGAATTTAATAACAACAATCGTACGAGATAGAACAAACTCTGTTCGAAACTGAAATCTGCCTATTAACGTGAATTAACATTTTTTTTTCTAGAGTGTCGTATAATATTATTTCCTACTTTCCTCGTCAAATTTTCACCTCGTGGTCTCGAGGTGCTACAGTTAAAAAAGTTACAGCCCATTAACTTTTAAAGGGCACTGAAATCTTGTCCAGAGCGCGAAGATATAACCGTGCACCTTGATGTGGAGCTGAGAAATACGCACTAAACGCTTTCCTTGCTATTCACACTGTTTGTTATGCCTCGAAGCATTTTATCAAATATTTATAAAATTGTCTTACACAGGTATCGAGATAGAAACATCGCCTCTAATTGTATTAAGAATTGAAAAGCTATTGACTGTGAGAACGTTTAAGAAATGTTCCTTAATTTATTTCGCAAGCTCCGATTCCCCCGATAAATTAAAAATGCTACACACTTTTCGGATTTCTCTAGTGAAGATTAAGTGGTGAAACGTGGAGTACAGCGCACAGAGAATTACTCTTTCATCCAGAGACTATATTTCCGGACGATAAAGTTTCCCGAGCAGCGACGAGTGGGTAGCCAAGAGTTGGCGAACTTTAAAACATTCCAGGGAATGAATGTAACGCGACGTAAAGATTTAAGATGCAAATACATCACGGTTAGCCAACAAATAAAGATACATTATCACGGTCAGCCGAATTCGCGTCAGCTCGTAGAATGAAGCGTCCGAATATTCCTGAAACGTGTAAATCAAAGTGCGAAACCCTGTCGTGGAATATTATTTATTGCACGTGTAACACCTACGGTTGTTCAGAAGAATTTATTACCTGTTAAAAAAAAAACACACACATTTTTTTAAAAGACTGGTCATATGACGTTTAAAGATTTAAAAGGATTTCAAGATTCGATGAATGAATTCTTCGTTAACATGAATATGGCGTATTGAAAATAATCCGCGTGAAATAGACTCTATCATTAATTTGTTAAATACACTGAACTTCGAGACGTGTTACGGAAGAGCAAGCGCGTGAAAGGACGGAAAAGCGAATCACGTTGTGTCGATTTTATTGATACCACCGCGTCGAGAGTTTGTTTTTCACCCTTTTTGCCGGTATTTTCCCTTTGACATCGGCGGTCGTCATCGATTTTAATTTGCCGCTAATACCGCAGCCCGAAATCCCGTGCTGTCCTCGCTCTCTCCCGGTCCTCCCTCGTTTTTTCCCACGCTCTCCGCGTGTCCCAGCTCGGTCCTCCGGCATTTTTCGTAATTCGACCGGCAGACGTTTAAATCCCGTCTGAATTTGGAGGGAGAATAAACGGATTACTAAATGATGCATCCGTTTTCCTTTTATTTGCATTTCTATTTTCTGTTCCGTTTGGAGCGTGGTAGGAAAATGTTAATTTAGTTCGACACCGTGTACCGAACAGTTACGACTCGTAGCTGTCATTATTATTGTACCACTTTAAACTCATAAAAACTCCTGAAACTATATGCAACAAAATAGACGAACGTAACGTTACCTCTGCACGCGAGGATTTTAATTAAAAGTCGCAACGTGGAATCGTGAACTTTCGTGAAATTTCCAAAGAGACGTTCATTAACAGTTACAATTTAATTAATTCAATCGGAGCGATTGCAATCATTTGCCAAGTTCTTCTGGCAATGATTGATATATTTGGATTTCAAGAAATTATTAAAAATCACTGTATATCCATTTGTTTCACGGTCAAATATTTGTACACTCGTGGATATCGCGGATTTAATTATACTTTGAAAAAGTGCAAATATGATCTTCGGTTAATTTGCAGAATGGACTCCAATTAAACTACCATTCACCGAAACGCAAAACCGAAGTTAAGTATAATTATTACGCTCGGTCGTAATGTAATTTCAAACAGACCCGATATTTCGATATACGTTCATCGGGAAAAATACACATTTCCATTAAATGCATTCCATCGTTTTACAACATTAACGTTGGAAGTATTAATCGTGGCGAGTAATAAAATTAACGAAGCTTCTAAAATAGCGGAGAATCCGAGTACACCGCATTGGTCTGGAGAATAATTGTCGAAGAATTTTCCCCTTCGCGATATAATCAAAAATGATCTAACAATTGTAACGCCATATCGTACTAAACAAATAAAATGATCATTACAGAGTAGGAAATCGCGAGGAAAACAAGAAACTAGCGTTCCGCCGACTAATGTTAATCGCTACAGATTTTCCACTCGCTTGTTTGTCGAGGCGAATTGTTCCACGGAAATCGACGAAAGCGTGTCGAGCAGCCCTCGTGTATCCGCCGCGCGCATTCAAATCAATCTAGGCATCTCGCTTAACCGTATGCTGATTGTCTGCTGGCAAATTGTTCGAATTTTTATCCTCCTCTATTTCCCCACTCTCTATTGCTCCTATTTTTTTTTCTCTTCATCTGTTCAACAACGTTCGTGTGCAAAGTTTGAACATGGCCCGCGCCGCGTTCCATCGATCGTTCTCTGTTTCTCCTTTCGCTTCTGTTTGCAAAGGGGCTCGTCTCTCGCTTGTACCACGCCGGTAACGAACAACGCCGCTATGGAAGCCGGGCAAAAAGCGTGTAAGTTTGAAAGTTCCTTTTTGTTTGAACCGTAGCAAAGGATTTCGCAAGGGGGGTGGAGATCGTGAGAAAGAACGAGGGAGCGGCGGGGGGGAAGGATCGATTGAGGGTGAAGTGGCTGTTCGAGTATGTAGATTGCAATTGCCTTCGGTGAATACAGGAGAGATACTTGGGGAAAGGGGGAAACAGTGTAAGCTTGATGATGGACAAGCTGAACAAAAAGAAAATTCGTTTCAATTGCAGCGAGGAAGATTGTTGAAGAATCTTAAAACGTTCCGTGAGAATTTTGATACCGTAATCCGATTGATTTTCGATACACTTTCGACGGAATGATCTTTTCGATTCGATATTTCTCATTCGACGGGCTGGAACATGCGTCCGCAATTAACGACGCGTGAATAATGCGTTTATTTAATGAACTCGCGGATATGGGTAACTATAAGTGCGGCATTTTTTTAATGAATTTTCACCCAGGTTGTCAGATACAAATTAAGATCGAAACGAAAGCCGTCAGGGGACTGCAGTGGCGTGTTTCGAAAGCCCACTCGTTAATAGTGAAGACGAGAAGCGCGTTACGAATTATTCTGATACATCGCTGTGGGCGCAGAATTCTCGCGTGTCTCGGTGATGAAGAAGAGTGTAAATAATGGGATTCGCCATAGATCAACGTCCACCGAATGCTTGACACGTGAAACTTTCGATGAGATGATCCACGAGCTTTCTATACGTCTCTCTGTTACGTTATTAAATTATGGATCTGGTCTTTGAAACCCGTGGTAGTACATTTTTGCAGTAATATGTTCGCGTGGTATTCGAAGACCGATGCTGTTTCTAATGGGAAAAATATTTAACCAAATAGAACAATCCGCGTGTCGCGGCCCAGCCGCCAATCAAGAATTCCAACGATGTCCGAGCGTCGTTTAGCGAACCGAAAATCGTCGAGTCGCAATTGATCTCGCGCGGAATTATTTGTCCATGGTCCTCGCGGGAGATGAAAAGGGGATTCTGACGGATAAAAATGTTGCGCCTGGATGGAGGGACCATCGAGCGGAAATCACCGCTGCGCGACGAGATAATCGTCGAGGCTTGTCGCATATCTCTTCGAAGCGAAATTGTCACCGCGCCAACGATGGATCCGCGACGAAACTCTAAAAACGCAGGCCCGGTCCGCGGAAGTCTGACGGGGCGGTTTCGCGTGATTCGAATCGTGCCCCCGGCGTGTTTGGTAGTTTTCTGAACGTGCTGTAGAGTTTCCCCTTTTTACTTTTTCCCTTCTCGAATGCGAAACGAATTGCCGTTGAACGCACCGATACGTCCAGACGATATTATCTGCGATTTCTTCGCGAATGAATTTCGTAAAAAAAAAACGTTTGGTCTCTCTTCGAAAATTCTGCAGAATTTATTTCCACGAGGATTCATCAAAGACGAACGAGATGCGACCGCGAGTGGAAGTTCGAAAGCATTCTCTCCACGGTCAATGATCGATGAGGGCCACTCGCGGCCCCTCGGTATCAGAGGAAACGCGGGCCATTTTCCAAAACGTCGCCGACGCGGTGGACTATCGATTCCCCGGCTTGGAGAGAACGTTCCTCCGGCGTGGTCTCGGGTGCAAATAGAGGCGCGCAAAAGGAGCAGCAAACAAAAGGCATCGAGTGAAACGCGGAAACCACTTTTCGCCGGCTTTCTTCCCGGGGATCGGTCTTCCTCCTTCGAGGATATCGAAGGATGCGTCGCCCTGAATAATTGAGAATCCAATTTCACCGCGGAAAAAGCCGCGTATCGTTTCCAGACGACAAGCAGCAGTCTCCTCTTTCCCGTCGACCCTTTCCCCTTGAATCGGGGGGCAATCTTATATTCGTGACGCGCCGTTAATTAATTGTGATATTATCGAGAGAAAAACTAAAAAATATAGTAGATCGTGCAGCAGATTCGCTGAAGACGAACGCAGGGAATTATGCAACGGCGCGCCTCCGCATCGAGTTGCATCTACTTAGTAGTCTCCCTCGGTTAACGAGTCGAACACGGTTCGTTAGTTTGATGCATGCGCGGTTGATTTAAGGGGATGAGGCACTACTGCGTCATGGTGACGGGAGTTAATCATTGCGATTGGAACGTTTTTGGACACCGCTGTTCGAAAGAGAAACTTTCCGAAGCTCGCGGTGCAAAAAATCATCACTTTCTGTTGTTCTAAATTTTTTGGATCGAACGTACAGAGTTAGATGATACGTACAGAGTTAGATGATTGATTATAAAATACCAGAGAGCAGAGAGAACTCCAAGGATGTAATTTCATTCTTAGAGTTTCTTAATTAAATTATTCGTATGCAACATTCTCATCGTGACACTGCGATTATTTGCTTTTCGACTCTCTATACGCGATTTCAGTTAAGATGATATTGCATTTTAATTAAAATCGTAACATTTTTGCATGATCGCTTGAAATTTCTGTTTGTATAATTGCGCGTAGATTAATCAGAAGAACCACACCGTATCTCAACTCCGCGCACACGGTTCCCGCTCAAAGAACAACCCCTTGACGCGAAATCACGTTACTGCCACACGAATCGTCCGTCACTCGGATCGTCTACGCGACGTTGAACAGGTCGTCGCGCGTCTTATTAAGGCGTATCGGTCTCGGGCGAGAGGAACGCTGTTCGCAATTACTGCTACCTTGTAATTGCAGCGCGCTTTAATAATTGTACTTACGTATCACCGCGACGCGCCGCTCTCGCCCGGCTCGTTCCCATAATAAAGCGGTTCGCACAACCTTCCCTCCATCCCTGTCATTCACCCCATCCGATGCTCGCGAAGCGTTCGCCGGGATCGCAGTGACCGTGAAAATTTCGCCGCGGATTTCTTCCGCACGGCGAGGACCGTCGTCTGTCGACGGCCCTCCTCTCTCCCGGGACCGAAGAAGCATCGCGCGCGGCTGAGGGTGAAAATAAAACGGGGCAACGACCGGGGGAGGCCTCTCGCCAGGCTGGCGAAGAAAGGGAAATTGCGGGGGCGGCGGGGAAGCGAGAGGAACGAGCACGAAAGTGAGAGGACCCGTCGAAAGCGAATACGGGGGTTGAAAATGGAAACAGAGGGGTGCGACGCGTGAACGCGGCCGACCTGCAACCCGGTAGGCGTGTCGCTGTATTAAGCTTTAATCATTCAGGGGATGAAGTTTTCGGGGGGTCGGAGGCGTGGTAGTCTGCTCCTCTGCCGGCTACACCCCCTTCCTGTCCAGGGAAATTTCGTCGTCGCGAATGTATCCGCATTTCAGCGCACCTGCGACGAGACAGGATACGCGTGTGAGGGTGTTGGCGTAAAGGTGTGTGCGCGCCTCGAGAATTTCTTGCCCGGCTTCGGAGAGAACGATTCCTGAACTCCAACGGAGGAAGTGGACGACGGATTTTCATTGGTGAACTTTTTACCGACGCGGCATTAGTTTTGTACGGATCGTATCCTTTAGATCGCCTGATACTTTAAACTATTTGCGATAGATCAAAGCGTTAGCCGGTGGTCCTTTTCACTTAATTCGTGCCCGCCTCTGAACCGTCGAACAAGCAACTCCATCGAAATGGAGATCTACATCGCACAGAAACTTTTGCAATATACAAAATTACGTATTCCCAAAAATATTCCAAGTCGCGGGCGAGCTCGTAGCTCTGGAACGAAGATGGTTACTAGGTTGGAAAAAGTCTTGGAGTTCGCAAGTTGCAGGTAATCTGCAGTAAATTTCTCCTCGCTGGCCTCGACTATGTAAGCCCTTCCTCCCATGGATTCGCGTTATCTCACGATCTTCCCGCCACGATTTATAATCGCGTGTCCTCCGATTTCGGGGCTTCCCTGGAATTTACGCGAGAGCGCAGCCCCTTTTTTGCCATCGGCGGGATCAGAGCTTTTGCAAGATTTCGATTCTATCATGGACTTGCTCCCGCCGGATTGGGATACCAAACGTGTATAATTAATATATTGTATTTACGAAGTGTGGAAAAGCGTAGACACGGTGTTCGCGATAGATTCGATGACAGTGAAAAAAGGTGGCGAGTAAAAGCACATCGAGAAACCGATTGAAGATACAGGGAAAAAGTTCCGGGGGCGCTGTTTTATTGGCGACGACGCCTGGCGTCGCGACACCTCCGTGCCCGCGTGCTCTGCGCGTCGACTTTGTCAGTCGGAAGCATAACTTAACACGACAGGGGCTTCTTGCTGCGCGAGCTTCCGTTGCCGCAGCTGTTGCAGGTATTATTTCGCTGTGTGACGCAAATCAGAGCCCACTGCACGGGCCACGTCGAACGAGAGACAAAGGAAGCTGGGGCGGGTGAAAAAGCATAATGCTGAAGCAACCCCCCTCGGATCCCCTTGGGAATCGCGCCCTCGGTTCGTGTTAATTGTTAAACAGGGACTTCGATAGTATCCCGTGTGTAGTGTTGGATTAAAATATAATTGCTTCACATTATGCTCCAGGCTTCGAAAGGAAATAATTGGACATATTTTTATCACAACATAGATGATTCATACATGATCACTGATTACTCAAATCTCTGTGCTTGAACCCTTTTTTAGGTAGAAATATCCAGCGGAGAATTTAGGACAGGGGATTTCGTAACGAGACGAGGGACTATCCTACGGGACACGGGAAGAGGGTCTAGCATAACCCTTTCCTCGGTATTGAAACGAACTTCTTGGCTAAATTGAAATTCTGAATTTAAGAGGGTCGCCTGACGTAAAGTTACATGATGCACTCGATGCGCATGCACTATGGAACGCCCGTCGTCAAACGTTGTTCCAACAACGAGAACCGTAGTGCACATACGCGTACATTTAGAAATCCTTCGAAAGCTCTATTTTAAATAAAGTCAAAGAATAGTTCTATCTATTACCTATCGATTATCGTTCTTCATTCTCTTTTTTTTTTGCTCACAGTATCAATCACAATGATAATAAGCTAGATCGTTGAATCCCAATCGTTTGATCAATCTATCAACAGTTCGATAACCACCCCTTGACTTCCCAATTTCCGTCGTCGACGCGAGATTCTCGACGCCGCTCCGCCTCGCACCGATCGTCCGTTTTCGATTAATTAAACAAGCGTGAAAGCCCCGTGGAGCCCGCGGGCCGGGAATACGCGCGTTACTAGCGCGAGGCTGGCAGAAACACTGGAACTTCCGGAAGTTCAGGCCGCGCTGTTAAATCCTCGTTACCGCGCAGATTAATCCGTCCCGGTGGTGGGGAAAAGGTAAGAGAACTCTTGCAGCGATAACAGGACGTTTAATATATGCGATTCATCAAAAGGCAATTATTAATCCTCGAGAATACCACGCCGACCGGAAGTTGGAGGAACGTGCCGCCCATTATCGCCCTTCCGGTTCGTGAAACAAGGAATTGAACATGGTTTTTTGTGGCACGGATTCAGGTGGCTCGTTTTGTAGGTAATTAGTTAATTGAAAGTTCAGGCGTCGAAGTCGAACATTCGTATTGTTTGATTAATTAAGATCTTACAGGACTCTTCGTATAACTGATGAAAAAGTAAGATCAAAAGGATCTCTAGCGCGGAATAGCTGTTCCCTAGAAGATTCGAGAAATAACTCAGCCTACGAAGCACTCGACTCGTTGTGTTTATAATTGTTGCATTCACTTTGCTCTACATAATTGTTCGCAGTAAGACGAACGGCGTTATTACTTTATTGAATTTCCACGGTCACTTCCGCCGGGCGGGCTGGCCGGTGCAAAGTTGAGAAGCCTGTTCCGTCTCGTTTAATTCGTGATAACATTTCAGTTTGTTCAACTAGACAGGGTCTCCTGGTGGATCTCGGTTTTACATTAAGGCAAAAGTCAAAAGCAATATTTTCCCGCTGAAACTTCGCGCCCGCGTTGTTTCCGCCGGTAGAAGATCCGTATTTTCCACGGAGTAACATCAACTTCGCCTTTTTTTTTATTTTCTTTTTCAACCGCGAAAGAGTATTCGTCCGGGAAATTTTCGAGCAGATGAAACGAAAATATTTGATCTTGAATCGATTGGCCCGTACACGATACAACTTAGAAAGAGCGTATAGGAAATTGAATGATAAAATGACGCTGAAGGAAAGATAATAAGATTCCAAAGGACGCTAAAAGGAGAAGAACTTTTACTCCCGCCGGTATGAAAATGCTTTTCTCGTAGAAGCATAGAAAGATTAAATATAATTGAAAATTTCAACTGATACCAGTTTGCTGAGTTCTTTGGTAAATCAAGCGAGTCGACGCAGTGTTCACCGTTAATTCGCCCCTCTGAATAAGCGTTCAAGGGCCAACAACTAATCCCACCACTTTATGTGACGTCGGACAACACGAAACGCAAGTGTTCCACCGTTTCTGCGGCGTACATTCGCGTGAAATATCTGTCTGCAACGCGTGCCGTTGCGATATTTCGCGGTGTCACGCGAAACGAAAGCCTGGACTTATCGATTTCATCGTCCCGCTCTTTTCTGTTGCTTCGCTCTGTCTACAGAAAAATGTGCAAACGTTTCGCCGTCCTACGAGGATCAAAAGAACCCCCCAAATCAACGAGAAAAATCGGTCGTAAGCCTGCTAATATAAAAGAGAATAATAATTCTCTCATGATCTACCAGGGGAGCATCAAGGAGAAATAAAAACGATTAAATTAACCATGAAAATCGGAGGGAATAAAAACGGGAGAGGTTCTAAATAAGAAGCTTTTAACAGAGTGCTAAAAAATAGTTGTCAAAAAGAGGAACCGACGCATCCGTGACGTCGATTTGGTAGACGGAATATGTTCGCTTCCACGCGTCAAAGCAGTGGCACGGGATTAAAATTCGATACCGGGTGTATCGCATTCACCCGCTGCCAATACTATCTTCTCCCGACCGTTCGACGAGGAAATACCGATCGTTAAATAATTCTCGGGCGGACCGGAAACCTGCGTCGACTCGCGGGCGCAAAGGCACTCTCTTCCATCCGGCATCTACTCTATGGATCCGGGGATCGGGCGAGGCGCGCGAAAGGATATGGATGATAAGAGGACGGGAAGGTGCAGCGGGAAAATCGAAACTGCCAACGGAGCTCGGTCAAGGGTATCGTTACAGCCGGAAAGCGAGTCGATCCGGTTACCAATATCGACGATCAAAGGAAGGATGATACTGGCGGCTCGCAAGTGTCCGGTGTCCTAACGCCGGATTCAATTTTTCCGACTGGACACGACATATCGACAAAACGCCGTCGTGTCATCTTCGTTAGAGGAATTCAGACGACCCGATGGGATTTAAGTAACTGACTGGTGGTCCGTTGACGCGAGGTGGTTTGAGAAACGAAATTTAAATATGAACGTATTGAAAAGGAACCATTGAAAATCGTGTCTGCAAGATACGCGGGGAAGCCTGAAACGACTCGCCGCAATCGTTGTCGATATGAATGATTACTATTCTACGCAGTGCAAGAATCTTCGTTTAGACTGGCCAGGTATCTTGAGAACGAATAGAGAGCGAAAATAACAGGCGAACGTTTTTTAAGAACGAAACAGGCACGTGCAGCTGAAAATTCCCCTCTATACGACAATTACAGTGACACAAAGGGAATGCAAATAATACGGGAAGGAAGCGCAGCGAGAGAGATCCGTTGTTATTAGAGAAGCCTCGGCCGGGAAATATTCCTATGAAGGAAAAACCCTTCTTTGGAATTCTCGTGTACCGCTCGCGTTCCGCCGTGAGCACGTCGACATGTTTCTTCTTACTAGCGAAAAATGGAAAAACGACCAGAATGCCGTCAAACAAATACCAGCAACCGCATTCATTTGTCTTCGTTCCGCTCTTTATTACTTGTAACAATAAAACGGGTGGGGGAAAAGTAAACTCAGCAACGGTTCGTAATGGTATTCATAATTGGACGACGTGGTAGAATTGTTTTCACCGGATGATAAATGCAATTTGCAGCCTTTGAAATATTTCCCTATCACCGACACGCATTATCATATTAATTGTCGTGGATAATCAAGTGATCGGTCTGTCGGGAATTTACTTGTGGCAATCGATCGCGTATCGTTAATGATAATTAAGTGCGAAAACAAGAACGGGTTCGATTTAACTTTCTCTTCAAACATCTTTTTCGTGGACGACAGACTTTTCCCTGCATCATTAATGATTAATCCTCAGCCAGCTGATCAAGCGATTCAGCTATTCAATTGATAATATCTTAGTGCATGAAGAAGAGAGAGAGACATGAAGTTTCATTAACAACACACTCAAAAGGGGTGGGTAGCGAATGCCCGTAAAGTACACGGGGTACTTTGAAGAAAGAGCACGGGGAACATTCAAGATTCATGGTGCGCAAATGTCCCAAAGTACAAGGATCTTCTCGATCTATTCGATAGGGACCTGTCGCTGTTTGCTTCTGTAAATTTTTCAGCCAGAAATCCGTGGTTGGAAACGGTAGACCGGTGCACCGCAGCGAGTGGTTGGTGAATAATGTTCACGAGTAAAGGTATGATTAAAATAGAGCGATTGGGAAATTGGGATGCCGGACTGGATGGTAATATTAATTGCGATAATAATAATGGTGATTTCGCCAGATCCTTTAAATTGAATTGAAGAGGACCATCGTTCTTCATTAGTCTGATTACCTCCTCGGGAAAAGTGCAATCCGATAAAACCAATTAGCCTGAGCATCGATTTCGGTAGAAGAACATATTTCTACAAAAACGCGGAGGTAATGCAGCGAATAAAAGCTGCTGGAGCAACTGTTCGCGATAAATATTCAAGACGCGTAACACGCGGCGCGCGCGATTCGACTTTCATCCCAGAATTAATGGTCGTTTCGTCGAAGTTGACACGATTAACCCTCGTTAGCCGACGCGACACCCTCCGTGATTATTTTGCAAAAATGGGATTCGCCGAAGTTTAATAAACACCGCTTCCGTTCGCCATTGGAATTTATGAGTTGTCAGGGGTGGAGGAAGGGGCGAAAGCTCCGGCCACCGTGCAATCACGATCGTTCCACTTAGCTGCGCAACCCCGTCCGGTTAAAATACGACGGTGTTTGTGTAATTTCCTGACCGAAAATTGTTCGGTGTCGATATAACGCTGATTGGCTACGACCGCGTGCTTTCCATATTGCTGCACCGTTACACGAGAATAATTCTTTCAAGATCTCGTGACGCGTTATTGCAAATGAAATTCGCCTACAGAGCAAAATAGTTGATAGACAATAAAGAAACAGAAACTTGCATTCAAGGGCTAACGTTTGTGATCCGTATAATCTGCAAATTAATAATTCCACATCACGCGCAAGGAAGAGATGAAACGGACCGTTCCAGCAAAAGCCGTGTCACCGTTTCTCATTGGAGACGTTTCGTGTCCGTCTGAGGACCCAGCGGATTCCGCGAAACGTTTTAACAGAGGCAACAAAGAGGTCCAGGAATCATGGAGGAAGAAAGATAGAGAGAGAGAGAAAAAGGGAGGAATGACAGAGGAGAAACGAGAATCGTCCAATAAAGAGGGATCCAGTTAAAGATTCGCCGAATGTACGTAGATGAAAATTCCGAAGTCAAGAGGGAGGATAAGGGGAGAGAGAGAGGAGATAGTTGCAAAGAAAGGATAGAGAGTAAGGAAAGGATTCTTCTCTATTCCCCTCTCTCTAGGAGGGAACTCTTTGGCCGTTTTCATTCCACACGATCGATCCTCGATTCCTTCTACGTGGCCCAGAAGAATCAAACGGACCACGAAGAGCTTGTATAAAAAAAAAGAAAGAAAGAAAGAAAGGGAGAAGAAGCGGAAGAGCCGAATGCCAGGCGGGAACGTTCTCCAAGATGGCGAGTACGTAACAATAATCAAATACCGCGAGGAGACTCTCCCCGTGGGAAATAAAGTTCGATGGCAAACGGAAACCAAGGATTCCATCGACCGGAAGTGATCGTGGGATGGCTAGATACGCGTGAAACGTCGGTTTATGCTTGTTAGGGGTGCGCTCCGCGGTGAAGGTGATTTATGTGCCGGGGGGTTGCCTGCTTTCTGAGGGGTAATTGAGGAGATTGGCGGTAAGGGTGGCCCCCAGGTACGAGGGATGCTGCGCGGAAAATTTATTCTGTTTCATTTCTCGAAGGGAGATCAGCCCTTATTGAGTGCACAGAGTTAGGCGAATTGAGAGTGCAACCTTGTTTAATTAATTAAATAAAAAAAAAGCAACGATAGATCTCTAAGCAACCAAGGAAATTCTAAAACAAAAAAAAAGTTCCTGTAATTCCATTTTAATCGCTTTCGGTTCTTGAGTCTCGGGACAGTTCGCGATCCGACTTTCCATGATACTAATCACTCGTTACTTTCCAGTATTTGTGCGAAGATCGGCCCCACGAAGGGATACAAAGACGGTGCTGTTAATTTTCGTGGAAACAAAGCTTTCTCTCGTAGCTCCGATAGAGCCTTTGCACGGTATAGCTCACAGATCGGTCTCGCGATCGTTTGTTCCGTTTCATCCTGGCTTGCGGATCGCTCGAAGGCTTTCGCTAGATTATCCGCGAGAACTGCACTATCTTTTCCCGGTCGTGTCTGCTCGCGGCGCTTTCATCCTGAACCCACCGGCGGAAATCTGATTGAAATTCTACGCAACGTCGGAGCTCTACAAAGGTCAGAAAGAGATCATAACTCTCGCGTGCTCTATGATTGCGACGCGTCGCATTCGCTTTTTCGAACATCTTCCTGCATGAACGACGATTGATATATCGCAAAGCGTTGCACCCTAAGCGTTTTTCGCGAACGAAACAAAAAATGAGCTCCATTTGCCATCGGCTCCGACGCGAAGGATGATCGATTCTCGATACACGTCCGTTATCCTGGATAACTAAACGGGAACATCCGGAGGGGAAACACATTCTTGATTCTCGGGGGGGAAAAAAAACAAGCGAAATGTTACCCTTTCACCCTTGTCTCCTCTTTTGGTCCGCGGTCCTTTAAACCAGGAGATCCCTGCACCACGAACCGTCCGGACAATATCCCTGATTGAAAGCGGTTTGCGCTGTTGGACGCTCTCGTCTAGAATGCGGATAGAAGGATTGCGAAATAAAGATTTAACCCAGAAAAAGCAACAGACAGTAGAGCTGGGGTGGGGAATGGAAACGTGGTGGAATTTAGAATGGAAAGCTCGGCGATACGCGTTGAGATTATTGTGCTTCTGTTTTATGATACCTCATACTTTTCTCTCGTTATGGACTCGAAATATTTCTAAGGGCTCGATGATGAAATGTTTCCATGAATTTAATAATTAAACATTTCCAAGGAAAGAGCTTATAAAGAAACACTTCAGAACTGAACTATAAATTTCCCGTCTGCTCGGGACACCAAATAATTGCAAAGTGTCTTTGCAGTACTTGAAAAAAAAAGAGAAACTGATTCCAATCTGATTTTCGATTGATTGTGCAAGTAATTTCTCGAAGCCTCGCTCGTTTCATCTCTGTCTTCCAGTGCGCACTTCCCTCGTCGCAAGAGGAAAATAGGTTCGATTCGCACGGAAAACATTCACGAAGACCGTTTCAAAGAAGGGAAAAGCCAGGCGTGCAGTTTTCGTCCTCTCCTTTGATCCCACCTTTCCCCAAATCAGGATTTCGCCTCGATATCGCGGACCCGATTGAAAACATCCCGAATGCTCGTTCCCCTTTCAAGATCGCCCGGCGTTGCGAATGAGAGAATTTTAAGACGCCGTCCGGGATTTATCGACGGTCCCTTGTGAAATGGTAAAACAACTTCTATCGCCTGTCGAACGATCTTTCTTTTCCATCTCGCCATTTTCCCGCGTTTATTTTCCACTCTTCACGTTCCCAATATTCTTTGGATTACCTAATACAGAATAATTGTTGGCGCTTTACATTATTTGAAAAAAAAAAATAATGAATGGCCAACATAAGAATTTTTCGTTTAAACGAACGGACGTTACGCGGTAACTCGAGCCGTATCGCAAGGGTGTATGCGAACCAATATGCAAACGGGCGTGGTACGATAAAATTGAAAGATCGATCGGTTTGATAGTAAATTTCGGGCGAAACGAGCGCATTTAATCGACGCGCGTTTTCATTGAAAAATTATTTAGCAATCGGCCGGTTAAATGTTGCCATTAGCAGGCATGTAACGATGACGCGCACACGTTTTAAACGGCTATCCCCTTTCATTCTCCACTCGTTTGTCGTCGTTGAATAAATTCTGATTGCGCGGCAACGCGTGTTGCTGATGATCGCCGGATCGACGGGGACATAATTATGAAATTCCACCGTCGAAGCTCGGATCCACGATGAATGGTGCTCCTGATGAAACAACTCGGTAGATAATACTCTCCTTGATGAATGAAGAAAACACCGTGTGTAACAGAGACACGGAACGCAGTCAATAACAAACGTATTGTGCTTAATGAAAGTTCTATCAGCTATTAATTACACTCCAATTTTTATGCCCATCGAACAACACGCGCAAACATAGCAGAATCGTTATTTTATTGAACTAAGTATAACAGTTTAGAGTTCGCGTCGATTGTTAATATCAACCAGATCAACAACGCGGAACCGCGCGTCTTCTAGTTATGCCCGCTCCAAGTTGACTGTCGTTACGAATTCGACCGAAAACTTGCTAACGACGCGCGAGGAGGGGCGCGTGAAAGGGAAGAACGGAGGGAGCACTGGCACTGCTCGCAACAAACTTTCAATACGATGGCAAAAATAAAGGAGCCAAATCTCGACGCAATTTTAAGCTCGTCAACTTGTTCTGCCCTCATCTGGAGAGGAACTCACGTCCTCCCGCGTTCGCCAGGACAATTCTCCTCGTTTCGCGACGAGTCGGGCGCGATACGGGAAAATGCCCTCTCCGTCTCTATATTATTTCGTTATTCTTTCACGAGGCAACCGGCCGTCCTTGTTCCAGCGCGCGGCGGCCTTTCAATTTTCAGCGCGAGATCCCGAAGGACTCGTCGGGCAGGAAACGGGTCTAGCGAGCGACGCGACGCCATGAAAGATGCAGAGAAAACGAGCAGAAAGCACACCTACCAGCTCCTCTATTGTCCGTTGCTTCGACAGTGGACGAAGCCGCGAAAGCAATCAGCGACGATAACGTCGTTCGTTCAGAAGAATTTCTATGCTAATGCAACTCTGTCACTCTACTCCTTCCACTGCATCAATTTAAAAAAAAAAATGTATACTTGTGTTGGATAAAAGTTTTGCTGTTTCTTTAGTTAGAAAAAAAAATCACTGGGCTTCAAAGTATGTACACGAATTTGCAGTGATTTATTTGCGCTGCGTATTAATTGATTATCAGCTTAACGATAGCACACATTTATGCATGCATGATATTTGCATTCAATTAACGAGGCTATAGTCAACGGTTTCCCACTTTTCGCTCTCCATCTCAATACCTTTAGCTCTCAGAGAAAAAGATGCCGGCGAGGAATTATGCGAGGATTTTATTCCTCGCCTCCATTGTCTTTGATCCTTGGCGAGTCGATCGTAGAAGATGGAAATTGCGAAATGAAGACTGGATGAAATAATGTTTAGACTTAAACATCTACTTTTTTCACTGCTCCTCGAGGAGGAAAGTTTGCTAATTTCTGTCGTTGTCCCTTTGAATGCCGCAGCGAAAGCTTGAGGCACGCGAAATAACGGATACATATCGCGAGGCCGTGCAACTGGAACAATGAAAGCATGATAAATGGAGATTGAAGGGACCGAGAAAGGGAGAGACGCGGGATTGTCACGGTTCGTCTTTAGTCACCGTTTCTGCCCTGTTATTATGAGCTATTATGAGCTTCAAAGCTCAGAATATGGAGCAAGTTACTGTATACACACGCGCGAGCTCTCATTGTTTTCGAGGGCCGCTTTAAAATAATTGCTAAGCGGCATTGTCCACGCGACAATCGCGGAGCTCGTATATCCATTGCATTCGCAGGAACGACGAGGTGTTGTTTTCCGCTAATCCGTCTTCGCTCGAACCGAAAATTAAACTACCAGCTTCAGCAGCGTTCCTTCCCTCCGCGTCATCCTTCTGTCCCGTCTCCGTCGAAATAAAACAGCACGGTAAACAAACTAAATTGGAACGAAGGGAGAATATCCTGGCCGCGAGGATAACGAAGCAACTAATAATGGCAATCTTGCGGAAAAAACGGGGTAACGCGAAAGATAAAAATAAAACTACCAATTTCGTATGAAACGATATTGCAGGGATCAGGATGTTCTTGTATTAAATGTTGATAAGTTTCATGATAAATATCTCGTTATCCCGGGGAAAAGAGGAACGCTATTTAAAGCGCCGTTACCTCGATATTTGTCGGAACGTCCACTGTATCGTCGCGTTTGTTCCACTTTAATTTGACAGACGTGGCTGGAGAGCATTTTCCGGAAGATTAGATACGGTCCAGACGAAAAGTAGCTCACGTGGTGGCCGTATCACCGTGGAGGGTCCCTGAACGATCGGCCGCGCGAAGCTTACTCGATGAGATCGTCGAAACGCTTACACGAGCACACTAGCGACCGGATGATTTATTTATTTCCACCTTCCTCCAGACGATTTCACGCTGGATATCGCCCAGCGATTCCGAATAGAGACCAGGCGAATAACATGCACGTGTATTTATTGCGAAGGGAAATACCGAAGTAATTCAGTAGCGCGTAATTATCAAACCTACAGAATTCACTATGAATTCCACCGAAAGCATAAAGAAGCTCTTAACGGCGGGAGGCCGCGAAGAGTCGGAAAGCTGGGTCCGCTGCAAGCCCCGTGCCCGGTTGTGTATGGTCCAAGACCCCGCGATCGCATGAATTTCTGAGAGTCAGAGGGGACGAAATTCCACAGGCGCCTCCGAGCCTAGAATATATTATTAAACGATTAATTAGAATGGTCAGGACTCGGCCTGGACCCGCTGCGGCCACGGGCTTTCCCCGCTATAGATTGTTCTTGAATTATTTAAACCCGGACAGACAACCCACTCCAGGACTTGGATCGCAAAAGCTCGAGTTTAATACGGTTAAATCAGTATGACTGAAATATAGAAAATCAAACAGGGATCGACTCTGCCTTCGGGAAAATGAAAACATTTAACGGATGACAAAGGATAAAAGTGCATCTAATCAAACGCCCGTCGTCGGTGTCTCGGTTTCAGGCAACAAACTGATCTGCGACTGCAAGCTGGCGTGGATCTGGGGCCTGAGGAACGAGACGAAGAACACGAAGCTACGGGAGTCTCTGGAGGACCTCACTTGCCTCCTGGAGAGCAATAACGCGACGCTGAAGATCAACAACGAGGACCTCGAATGGAACGAGGCGCTCGAGATTGCACGAAACTCAGGTAGGTCCACGCTTGCTTTTAACACGCTCCGCAGTTTCGATTCCGTGTACCGCTCGCGTTTCAACTTCCTCGACCATTGTTTTAGCCAGAAATCGTGTCGCTCGATTGGGACGGAATTTGTAAAGGAGGCGGAGAAAGTGGTTGCAAATCAATTTGAATTTTTAGTTTCATTAGCCACCGATTAGATATCGTTCTTGAATGATATTCGATTAAATGATATTCGTTCGATATCATACACTATGTCATGCGAAATTGTAATATCCGTAATGTTTAAAAATGCAAAGTTCGAATGGAACGCAGAACTGTGGAATGGATATGTGCAAACGCTTTTTGCTCTCAGTGTGTGTATATGTATGTATGCATTCTGAAGGAGCGTGTAATAAGAGGCTATGCTACGTTTTATTGTATCGTAAAAGCAAGGAAGGGATTCAAATGGCAGGCAGCGTTGCTCGCGTGCATTTTCGTCATTGTAATATGGGGGAGAATAAGGGTTTCTCCTCGGGATCCACCATTGTTCCACTGGATGATTAACAGCGTAGCTTCGTTCTTTCCATTGTTTTCTAAATAACGATTGGTGGGTGGACAAAAACGGGACAGCACTTGCTACAGTAAAAGTAATTAAAGCAAAAAACTGCTATGCTAATCTTGGGAAAGATATTAATATCAGCACAGTAAAGGATAATTTACCGACCAAATCATTTATAATAAAAAGACTGGAATACGGACCTGAAGATTCTGTGCTTCTTTCTTGAACGGAGAGTTTACGATTTTATTTCGTCTGTGAAATTTCAATAAGAAAAAGCACAGAAAGAAGGAAAGCAACAACGGTGAATGCATTTTCGGCGACAGCCCGATATGTATTTCATTCGAGTTTTCGGTTCTCCGCTGTTGCAGAGGAATATCGCGGCGGAACTCTGAGGGAAGGTAGCATCGAGGACGACGACGCTTACTTGGGCGACGAATTCGAGGGCAGAGACGGATACGAGGATTCTTCTTCGAATCCCGATTTTCAACCGAAGGTATGTACACCTTACCTTCCCTACCCACATTTTTCCTTCCACCGTTGCGCCTTGGGAACAAGATCAATTTCGCCCCGCGTTTCTCAAGATCGTCCGTGGAATTACGAAATGATGGATGCTGTGCGCGTTTCATTTAATTTCGAGTCGTTTCATCCGTCAATGGTCGACTATTCTAAAATCAACGCAATACAATCCTGCGCGATGTCACGATAGTTTCCCAACAAATTATCCAAAGATTTTACTTCCCTCGTGCCTCGAACGGCACAAAGCACTTCCACGATAATTCACAGATGGTATTGTTCCTCTTGGAAATTTCGCGCAGCCAAGAAGGACTACCCCTTAAACCGCGAAGCCGTTCTAATAAATTCCTCCTCGAACTGTTGCAGGTGCAGATGGTGGAGGGCAAGCTCTGCTACGTGAGGAACCTGTTCGACCTGAAACTGGAGGAGCTTCCCTGTCCCGAGCCCTCGAGGGAGGATCTAATGGCGTCGGAACAACCGTCGAGTCGCCACGAGAACGCTCGCGTGGGTTCTTCAGGTTCCATCTGGTTCTCGTCCTCGCCCGCTCCTATCCACCTCGATCTTTCCGTCCTCTTGTATTCCCTGGCCCTTCTGCTGTCGGTGTTGTTCACGTAGAAGCGGCTACGCTAGCCGGACGACGACGACGACCCGCTAAACCAGTTGCTACATTGGAAGGACGGCTCCTTGCACGAGGACAATGATGGTTCTCGGTATCTCGAAATGTAAAAGCGTGTGTGCATGATCGGGTCGCGCGAGGTGTATGCGTTGCGTGCATGTGTTCGCGGGTGGATGGGTGATTGGGTGTGTGTGTGTGTGTGTGTGTGTATCGTCGTGTGTGCGTCGAGCATAGATATGACCGATCCCTAGTTTCGAAGATCTGACGATTCAGAAAACTCTCCTTAGGGGCGCAAAGATTATTGTCTCACAGTAGCTTATTCTCTTGGGGGGGGGGGGGCGTGTAGAGTATTTCAATTTCAGGATCTTTATTGGCGACTGATGACCGAGATTCAAATTCGAGACAATTGGTAAATAATAACTGGGAGACGTTGCAATTTTTTTTATCGAGCTCCTTGACAATCGAGTGCTCTGAAAATAATTGCAACTCAGAGATGTTAGGATTCTTGGAATTCCTTTTGCCGTATTCAATCCGTCATCTTTCCGAACTTACAAAAAAAAAGAGAGAATCGCGAGACGATATAAGAGACTGCCGATTCCCACGACTTTGTAACTTCCCCGACGTTTTACCGCGGTACTCGGTCGTAAACGGGAACGAATCTCGAATCCAGTGCACAGCGAAATCGTCTCCTTCTATACTTGACCGTAAAATCTGCTGGGACTCGAGTAAGATCGAATTGGCTGGTCGGGAAAGCGTCAGGCATCGGTCGTCGGTGAACAAGAGTGGTGGGAAGCTTCGATTTTGGTAACTTTGTGCGAGGCGACGGCAAGTCTGATGGATTCGGAACGTCGACGTGGCCCGAACGCATTAACGAAGTGTGTTACGTATTTGTGAAACGATTAGGCTTGTCCAGCTGCCGCTTTTCGGTGACTCTTGTCTTTCTGATATCATTGACCTTTTCGCGTGTGTATTTCTTCGCTGTATACAATCGATTATCATAGTATGTACAAAGGTTTGTATATATAGTCGGTCGGAAATGGTCTTCGCGTGTTTCGAACGCGAGATGTTTTGTACCTACGATTTTAGCTGTTGTATAGTTAGTTTAAAATTATCGATGAACTTCGATTTACTTGGGAACTTTACGAAATAGTAATTTCGTCAAATGACTAATTCGACACGGCGAGCCCATCAGATGGCGACCGTTAATGGAATAGAAATTTCCAAATGGTAATCGGTATGATTACCATTCCCAATGTACTGCCGCGATAGTAACGCTTAGTTAATTTTATCCGTCAGAAAATATCCCTCGTTGATCCATTCAATTATACATAATCATCATCGTTGCCATCCGCACTTCCGGTTTTCTCCAACGTCATTTTTAAATATCATCAATTCGACCACTGATAAAGGTGCAATGTTTCGTACGTACTTTTTTTGGACGAACGCGAAGACACTTCTGACCGAATTGAATTATTCATCGTCGATTCAATCCTCCCACGGTATACAGTAATGAACGCGTGTAACAGGCGCACACATTAATACTGTTTCCACGAGTTGACAATTTCTGGCTAGCCGCGTCCTCGCGAGGCTCTCGGAAGTTCGACGGACGGGTAACGGAAGTTGTCCGGGAGACGATCCAGGCGAAGCTTAGTCAATTCCCCGTGCAATCGCGCCGGTTGTATCGCGGATCGAGCTCTCATCTCCCCCTCCCCCCTCTCTCTCTCTCTCTCTCTCTCTATGAAAACGCACAAAATCCCCCGGAAAACCGGGCACATAGTTCGATTTGCACGAACGGGCGTGTCGTCGTTTCCGTTCAACCGAAATGGGGTGCTCGAGGACGCTAGTCAGGATACACATTTACGGTGCGGGAAGCAATGGTTGTTGAAGGAGGAGCGAGCGTTATTTGTCTCGTGACTGGGAATCTATTTATTTATTTGCGAAATTATGAATACGTTAAAGATGGTAAAGCGGTGGTGGGAAGGAGAAAATTAACCGAACGAGAGACACCACAGATCTTTTGTAATTAATTGCGGTACGAAAGGAGCAGTGTACTGTGCTTTGGAATTTTTCATACGCGTTTCATATTAGAGGGTATTCCGGTACGAGTTTCTAGCTGCTTTCGGATTAACCAAGCCGCCGCGCAGAAAATTAGATCCCCGGTATCGATTTATCACTCCCAGCTGAACTAAACGTAAATTCGGGCCAAACTCATAGCTCATTCATTAATCCGGTTGGCGGATCGCAGTCCTGTATGAACGAAGGATAACTTTGTGATAACTCTTGAATTATAACGAAGGCCAAACGGGATGTTGGTTTCGGTTTTGCTGGTTAATTTCAAACAAACTGTCCCCTCCTCCCATCCACGGGTAAGGTTGAAAATGTTTCTCGCAGAAGAAGAAGGAGTTAATCGATCGAGCTGTCGAACGAGAAAATAACGATGGACTCGGGTAATTGTTCAACTCGCATTTCAATTAATCGCTGCATTGAAAAACACTGTCCCGTCCCTCATTAAAATCCCATCGATCGAAGCAGGGAACGGTTCGCTCGATTCGCCCTCGACTTCAAAAGAAAGCAAAGAAGCAAACCGATCGTCGCCGGCCAAAGCAAACATTGATTAGCCGCTCCCGTTAGGGGACTAATGTTTCTCCGAAATCTCCGAGCACCGATTCGCGCAGATCGGAATCGTCATCTTCCCGCGGCGGATAATGAGTCTCAAGATCGAGACGAACGCGGATCCTCCTCCTCCTCCCTGTTACGCGGCTTTCGCGCTGCACCCGCGATGTCTCGAATTCCCAAAGTAAGGGAATCGTCTGTCAAGCCTGCGAGAGGTTCACATGGTTTCGTGTTCGTTCAATGAATAAATTAGCGCGTTCTCCCGAGTCGTCAAAGACGCCAGCGATGATCCCGCTAAGAACGGCGCGTCCTCCTTTCGTCTCCGTCGGGAGCCGCCCCGTCATCGACGAGCCGGCTTAATTGCGCCGTGCTAATTGAACGTCAGACAATCGAGTGAGAAGGAAACGAGTGAGATTGGTCGTTCGCGACGATACGCAAACGTATTCTTTATCTTTCCACTGCGTAGAGTCCAACCAAGACGTCCATTCGTCGTTTACCTTTTGTATTATATTATCGGAGAGTATCTCTCTTTCGCTTTTTTTCTTTTTTAACCGCCCCTCAGTGCCATCCCTTAGCTGTTAACTTATTATTCCGTAGAGGCTAGCCTTTTAACGAGTGCTCGAGTTGGCGTACAGTTAATTTTTAAGGTTTCGCGTTCCTCGCGTTTTCGTGGACGAAAATTCTGCTGGTGAAAAGATCATCGAGCGTTCTTGATCACCCTATTATTACCTTTCGGACTCGATTTTGATTAATCGCACTTCACCCTCGCCATCGGACTTGATCCACGAGAACGCAGGACAGTCGCGTGATCGATTAAAATAAGCATGTAAGTAAAGTATTACTTAAGGCCCGCTGCGTTCTAATCGTAAGTTTTCTAATTTAAAGCGTACTCATTTACCAAGACCGTGTTAAAAGGAAAGAAAGGGACTAACACGGTTCATGAAACGGAACGAGATAGATAATTCTCCTCCTTGTTCGCGAAACCCTCCGCGTCGTTGCTTTTCTCGTAAACGCACAAAATATCTAGTGGATGAAACGTATGTACGTTCGTTCGATCCCCGATTCAATTGGCGGGCGACCGATTGGTAACGTGGAGTATCGCTTGACCCGCGCGATCTAGAGAAAGTAGGAAGAATGGAGAATTATCGATGATGTTGAGATTGTTTGTCATAGTATATGCGTTAACATATATATATACATATATATAATAACACGATATATAGTATATTAATGGTCGGACTGCAAAATGACCTCTAGGCTGGAAACGACGGGGTTGGCGAAATAAAAGCGGTTTATGGAAATAAAATTACCCTCGGTTTGGAGATTCGTCCTCGAAAATATTGTAAAAGGATAAATAACAGGACACGGTAAGGGGCAAGAGAATCAGGGGAAAGTGTAAGGAAGACTGACGAGGTAGAATAAAAATTGAATCATAGCGAACAATAATAAGTAAACGTAAAAATCGAAACTTTATCATGGAAATCCGATGATAAATTTCTTAGCTGGCATTTCCAGTTCAAATTGAGACATTAAAAAAAGAATCATACTGAATTGCATTGTATATAATAAAGCAGCAGCGTCAGAATTCTTTTTAGACAGCTATGACAGCAGTTCTGGCAAATTGTCATGCTTCTTTCCAAATTCAAGGCTTTAACAAGGATTCCCCTGGGTGCTCAGTTTTGCCCCATCTTCGCCTAACCATATCCGTCAGCCTGCACGATGGCATTTTGTGGGCACGACTTCTGTTGCCAGTCGAGACGCACGCACGCACGCGTACCGAAAGGATCGGGAAGGCAAAAGGACCCGTGAGAAGAACGAGATTAAGGGGAGTGAAATTATATCGGACGGGGTTATCGCGTGCGCCACGTTATTCCAGCGGAACGAAAGAAATTCCATGAACGCGCCCCCGATAGATTTGCCGCGCGCAATTGTTTTCCACGTGTGCGTAGAGCGTTCTCGCTCGAATACGACGATCTGAAAAGGTGTTCTAGGATACTGTCCGAGATTCAACTGGATTAGGATGTATCGCAGCAAAGAAAACCCAAGGAAGATATCTCCTAAGGTAGGCTTAAGTACGATTTTAATCAAAGGAAAGAATAAAAGTCTGTCTCCCTCTCTTTTTCCGTCACACGCAAGATACATTGAAGCAATCACAGACACGCATTACACGTAATCACATAAGACGCATAAATTTTCTGGAAAAATATTAAGCTCGTAGGTAAACCAAAGATAAGGAAAGTTCGGTGTTAGTCGTTAGGAATGCTCATTAAACACAACCGGATGCTCATGGTCCGCCTTTCATCGATCACATGTTAATAAAGAGAAAAAAAAAGAAACAAGCAGAATTTATCGTCATGAAGCTCGAGTAATTAATGTTTACACGGGTTGAGACTACGATTATGATTACCTGGACGAACTGCCATTATCGAGGAGTGCGTACCGATTTCTTCTTACACCGAGTGATTTCTAATTTTTAAGCTAACACACAAACACAAGGGCGCGCGATTTTGCGCCGCGATAAGTTCTAAGGTTTTGAATATTGTATTTACTACTTATGGATTCACTGTCAAGCCGTGTAACATGTACTATATGTTTCTTTTGTAAAATCTAAACGATAAATAAAGAAATTCGTCGAGAAAGAGCAGCGTATGATCTTTGAACATGACTAAAAGAAAGAGTGGTAAAATAATTCTCCGAAGTCTATTTACTTTTCGACAATCTTTTCTTCTAACGATCGTTTCGAACGAATTGCCTACTTTAAATAATTAAAGTCTATTACCCCAATCGCTCTCAATAACATTCTATAAACGATTGTGCAGCAAAAGCTTCCAGTGATATAATATGTATTCGATCTTACCAATTTTTGTTTCCGTTGGATATATTGGAAATCATGATTTTTAGCCAGCAGAGGATTATTTCCCAAAGTTCGTACATAATCCTCTTTGCCGTACCTTTTCTCTTGCCGTCACAGTTTCTTCTTTCTTCGTAGTTTCTTGCAAATCAAGTAAGTGGCCAAATGGAACGGCAGTTAAGAAGGTTGAAGCTTTGCTAAAGTAGCTGGAGTACCGGAATAACCGTAAATATCTCGCTTCTTTCGCCAGTGCCATTTGGACGCGTTTCGAGAAGCGCATAAATCAGTGAAATCGTAAAGTCGAATGGTAGCATCGAAAATAGCTGTGATTCGCGGCACCATCAGTCACGCGATAAAAACGCGCTTCCGCTAATTCCATATGTAACCACCTGCACTTCAAGTCGCAAATTTATTCAACAATCTTCGCCTCTCGCGTTGGGCTTGCACTCGCGTTTAAATCTGTACGAACGTATTTAGCCTTCTGCTAAATATCACATCAGCCTTAAACTCTTATTCCGTGTAAAATTAATCGTCTCGCGTGATCCAACCTGAATACCTAAGTGGGACGTCTTTCGCGATACTAATTAAGCGTGCACGTGCGATTCGATCGGATAGCAAATTTCAACAGTAGAATGCAATAGAATCGAGAAACAAGTCAAGGCTGAAAGTCTTTTGATCGAGTGATCCTAAATCGAATGATGAAAATCGTTTGATCTAATTTGAATATAAATGGAAGTTTAGTTGTTCATATTGAGCGAATAAAAATTGATCCCAGACAACGATTCAGATGATTGAATAATCCGAAGATTCTGTAGAAATCCCGTTCCAACGATTCGTAGCTTGTCATTATTTAATCACTGTGCATAATCGCGACGGTCCTTACTGATTCGTATCCCAACGCGGATCGATCGCGTGTCATCTAAGCTAGCATTGAACGACGACGGTTTTTGCTTCTCTAGTAGCGGCTCGGTCGTCCTCGAGGAAACAGCCGGTGTATCCGTCCTCGCGCACTCGTCAATCTCGTCAAATTCTTCTGGTAAACAATAATTTTCTATGAATTTGTTGTTCACGCAAGTATTCATTGTTAGTCGATAAACTTTTATGCTTCATTTCTTTTTTTTTTAAGAAATGCTCGTTTCGCAGAAATTTTCTTTATTACCATTTTAGTCAGTGAACTTCGGTGAGTCGTCGATGTTCCTGTAGCGTACGAACGATCGGCTTACACGCGAATTTCGAGGAGGAACGAGAAGTCGCCGATATGACGGTATAAATTACCGTAGAGCGTGGCTCACTTCCGTCCGGGGCTTTTCTGCAGAGAGACACGGTAAGCTCGTCCGGGGAAAATGTGTTCCCGTAAGTAGCTCATAAATATAATAAATATCTCCGAGTTCGATTACCTAGGCTAACAGTCTCGCGAATTTATGGATCTCGTTATCGATCAGACCACTCGAACCGCTTGTTTTCCGCTTGATGGGAAAACTGGAAAAGAGAGAGAGAGAGATTCAAGCGGTCTAATAATTCTATTCCTAACAATTTTCTAATAACGCCAGATTTTTATTACTATTATTATTTCTACTCTTTCTTCAACATGAATGACAAGATTTCTATTAAACATAACGCATGTTCCTTAACGAAATTACCAGTTGGTCACGACAGAGAAGCTATCCCGGCAAGGAAACGTCTCCTTTCAGATGGGAATCGCGAGCTCGATACGGTTAGTTTCGCGGTATTATACCGCGTGCCGTTAATTGAGCGCGGACAATCGATACGAATCCGAGATAAATTAAATCGAATCCGTAAATGCGGAGTAATTACTTACGGTTTCGGTCGCGCGCCCCGTTGTTCGTAACTCGCTGCAATTTACAGCCGAAGCTTCCGCGCGTTGATGCTTTCGCAACTCTCTGGTTTCACTTAATCTCCGAGGGGGCTCGCTCGGTCCACGGTTAATAGAGTTAAGGATCGCGCGGTTACGCGTGAATCCGTGTACTCCGTTTAATGATAGCCCATGCGCAATGTCGAGTAGCGTCGAAACAACGTACAAATCACCGGCACGAATTACTTGAGATTCGTATACGGTCTGCACAAAATCTCAGATAATTCCAAGCGGGAAGATTCGTACGCTGCACAGCGCTCGATGGATTTGCATTTTGTTTAATGCAATTGAAGAATATCTCGGGAAAAGTATTTGCATAGACCGCGCTTAAATTCCTTGCATATCAGCAATGTCTCCACGTCCGTAACAAGAAGTCCATTTCATTCCGCGAGGAAGATCTCTACCAAGGGAATCCTTTTCTCCGCGCGCAAAAGAATCCTTTTCGCCCTGCGCCTTTGAAAAATCTGGAGAATGCTTTCTTGTATTTCGACCACCGCAAAAAGAAGGAACACCTTTGCGCTCGTGAGCACCGCGCCTCGCAGTATCCCGAATTTTTTCCCCACATTTTCTTCCATCGAACGCTAGATCTGGTAAAGCGAATTTTCCAACCGATCGATCGAACGCTCGGTAATGCGTAATGAAATGCATGGAGCGGGCATAATTATACGGGCGGGCTGTACAGGGCGAAAGGAGAATTTATATCGAGAGGATTTCGCGTCCTTTATTTCGGCCCCGGGAACTCGTTTGACGAACGTCGAAAACACTCGCCGATCGAACCTCCGAGCTTTTGAAGCCGCGATTCGAATATAATTAGCTGCACGCGTTTCGTGGACGAAAGAGCGATCGACGTGGAGCATCGCCTCGATTCCATTTCGCTTCTGGTGAACCGAGTCCGCGATTGGGGAACTCTGAAAGGCGATTGGAAATGCCGAAAAACAGATAGATCGCGAGCTTTCCTCTATTCCTTTTGGCCGGTTACTGCGGTCGGGAAAAATGGCAGCGACAAAGGAATCGTTTAGTAGGATTGTTCGTTAAAGTGTAAAAAAAGAAGGAGCATGAAAAATTGAATATAAGTCAGCTGAATGACATGTGGAATTTCTTTTTACTATTCCGCGTGATTGTGGCACAGTGCGACGAGGCTATCCAAGACGCTGCGATGCCATGGTGAGTTAATTGTTATAACAATACTCAGGTGAAGACGATCTATTTCATTCCTGCGGTGCTATCATTAGCCGATTACTACTCCACGTATATCCTATCCCGGAATGATCAAGTTGCGTCCTCGTCGTTTACAATCACGACTCGCAACGCGGCGAAGAAGGAGAACACGTTCGACACGAACTGAAACAGGAAACGAAGAGTCGATGGAGGGTGACAGGCTGAACAGCTGAATCCTGCTATATAGAATTACTTTGTACCGAGCAGTAATAGTTCAACGAAAACACCGGAATGACACAGCTGACCGTTACAGCCGTCGGAGATTGAGGAGCCAACATGACAAGCAGAGATCTCTGCGTCTCAACAGGTAGATCGTACCAGTCCGTCTCGTAGCCGGCCTGCATCGCCATCTCGCTCTGACAGCGACACGACCGAAAGCATGCTTCGTTATACGGTACGGGACCGAAAGGGGAAGTTAAACAGGGCTTGAAACGCGAATGAACAACTTACTGCGTCGACCAACCGATCAGCCGGCCAGGCACACATGAACACCTCCAACAGCGCGGTCAAGGCGACGAAGAGCAACTGTACTTTCACAGTAAACGACTGTTGCTATTTATGTACAGACACAGGATACTTACAGTTTTCACTCATTTAACAATGAACGACATCGGCCGTGTTACTCACTACGATAAAATTGATGCTACAAAAGACAGCCGCCCCGGTGCATATGAGCACCATAAGCAGCACCGTGAATCGTATCGAATCAACGACTTCCATCGCGTACCTGCAACATTCCTGTTCGCATAATATTTCGTACAGCGGATAGAAGGAAAGGGATGGACTCGTCGTACCTTCTCAAAGCGTAATACTTCCTCACGCACTCGATCAGCGCGTCGTGACCCTTAGCCGTGCGTAGCTCTGTCATCAAAATTTCGAAACGGGCCGCGGTGAACAGCAGGAGCAACGCGCAGTATATCGTAACGCAAACATGGGCAGCTACTTGAACACCGGCGACGGACTGATGCACGAAGACGATGCTTTTCAGCGGCTCGAAGTCCACGGGGAACGGGTACTCCGCGTTGGTCGGGAATGGATCGGCAATGACCAACGTTCCCAGGATCATCAGAGCCGTGGTCATGTAAATCCAAACGGCGGTCGCTCCGTAAAACACGGAATACCTGTCCACGTATCTTTGAAAGACGCGTCGCTCGTGCGTGTTCGCTTTCTCGCAGCAGATCAGCAGCATCTCCTCGATCAATCTCTGCGAAAGAGCCCGACAGTTTTCGGCGATCGATTTCTTCGCCTAAACGACAAACGCTTTTTTTGTTTTACCTGAAAACGTTCGTACCGGACGGTGTAGAGACAGGTTTGCACGACGGTCTGCAGGACAGCAACCGCCAAGCAAACAGCTTTCGAGAGGTTCTCGGCGTCGTTTCGGTGCACGTGTATCGCGTAGAGCAGCGGTAAGAACAGGAGGAAGGCGTTCAAGACAGACGCGAGTCGGACGATTTTGAAGCGAAGCACTTGACGCCTGCTCGCTGACGATGGAAGAGGCCAACAGAACGAGAGTGCCACGACCTGTTGCGTAAAGGCGATCGCCTTCTCCGGCGTTACGTTTCGCAACATTATTCGAAGCGGCGCGGAAACGTGAATGCAAAGGGGGTAAAAAGGAAGAAAAGAACGCGGTTCTACGGGAAATAGATTGGAAACAGCCAGCGCGCGTGGGAGCGAGAACGGTTTTCGCATCGGATGACTTCAGAACGATTAGAATGAATAGTTGATGATATGAAATCGTGAAGTGGGGTCTCGCCTGTTCGTACGAAACCATTCGCGAGGCTTCGATAATTTTCTATTAGTACAGATATACGAGCTGTGGTAGAACCGAGGAGATAGGGTCGAAAGTCTGCGGCGGTTGTATTAATATACCGCAACCGCAGTATTACTAATGATAGACTTTTATGAACTATACCTTTCCATCTCCTTCGCGAAACGCTTGTTGCAGTGGGAAATGTTGCACACGCAACGCACTGTGTATTATTCAGTGGCAGTCTCGGTGAATTATTTCTGTGTAGATGCAATGGCAGCGAGCGTTCGTTTGCTGGCATGCGTGGACCGGCAAATAGTACACCACCCGGCCAGTAAAGATGCCCTAGTAATTTCTACGCTGCACAGCTGTATCGATAGTTATTATTCTGCTAATAATTCGTGATCGTTTTCGAAGGAATCGTTAGTGCGACATCTTAATCATACATGTTGGGGCGTAAAATGTACTGGACAAGAGGGCATTCGACAAGGTAACGAAACAATTAGCAATCTGTAAATAACATTGACTATTGTTATTCCTTCGATGTGTGCCTTCGATATTATCGTGTCAATCTCGAAAGAATCTGTCCTGCTCGCTTCGGTATTCCGTATGCAGTTGTACAAACAACATGAATGAGACACGAGACTGCATAAATGCAGCCGATTGCGATTTGATTGACGATCGCGTGACACACGAGCGCAAGGGTGGATCGAGTCGTGTCCTCGAGGAGTCAAAGCAAGATCGTGCACCTTGTTTCCCAAGTTATTCTAAACGTGAAGGTCTCGAATTGGTAAACGTAAGCTGCTTTATTCCTACGATACTATCGTTCGCTGGTCAGTCGCGTATATTTTACCATGCAATTATTTTAGGGCGCTACAGTACTATCTTCGTCCTTCGTATAGACAACTCGTAACGCGGTGAACAAGGAGAACGCATTAGAGACAAACTGCAAATTGAAAGAAAAGGTAAAGGAAATTGACTGACATATCAATTAAATCAACGAAGTTCGATAAAAGAATCATTTCCGTACCGAGCAGTAATAGTTCAATGAAAAAACTGGAATCACGCAGCTGACTCTTATGGCCACCGGTGGCAGAGGAATCAACGCAAGTAGCATAGACTTCTGCTGTCGCAGAGATTTCCCCTGCCATGCCGAATCGTACGCCGCGTTCATCGCATTTTCGCTCTGACGACAATCGGGTATAGCAATTTCATTCCCAATTCAAAGAAGGTATTGGTGATAAAAAAAGCTAACTTACCACGTCGATTAAATGATCGGCTGGCAACGCGCACATGAAAACCTCTAGAAACGCGCTCACGACGAGCAAGGTGAACTGAATTCTCACGGCAAAAGGACGTTGCTGTTTACAGAATTGAGAGTCATTGTACATTGTCGTTCGACGACGATTAACGCGGGATGGCCGGGTTACTTACTTGAAGGAAACTCACACCGGCGAACACGGCTACGATGATACAAAAGAGCACCATGAGCGAGACTATGGAGCGAATCGCGCGTACCACTTCCTCGGCGTACCTGCAACAGATGCAGGATCGTTTAGAATATAAAAATAGAGACGCATCGGCCACGCACCTCTTCACGACGTGATAATTCTCAATACACTCGACCAGCGCGCCAAGATTCTCCGCAGCCCGCAGTCGCAGCATCAGAATCTCGAAACGCGCGCCGACGAACAGCAAGAGCAACGCGCAAAAGATGCTGAGGCTTATATGCGCGGCGCACTGCACCCCGACGACCGCTTGATGCACGAAAATGATGCTGCTCACCGGCTGGAAGTTCACTTGGAACGGATACTCGGCGTTCGTCGGGAAGGGATCCGCCACGATCAACGCGCCCAGGATCATCGTGACCGCGGTCACGTAAAAACAAAGCGCGGTCGTCCCGTAGAACATGGAATATCTGTCCACGTACCGTTGAAAGACGCGTCGCTCGTACGATCTAGCCTTCTCGCAGCACGCTCGCATCTCGTCGGTCAATCGCTGGAACGCGAGTACGTCTTTGAACTTGGAATACGTCGTGCGATCTCGTATTGTCGCTATATGTTCGCACATGTAACGATTACATTTTGTTTCTACGCCAAAGGATCGGAGTTACCCTAAAAAAAAGAGCGAGAAAATCTTACCTGAAGACGTTCGTACTGCGCGATACAGAAAATCGTTTGAAGGATACTCTGCACGACCGCGACTCCCAAGCAAACCGCTTTCGACACGTTCTCGGCGTCATCGCGATACAAATGCGCGGCGTACAGCAATGGACCGAGGAGCAGCGACGAGTTTAATATGGCCAAGGATCGAACGATTTTGAAACGAAGCACCTGACACTTGGTGGCGGTGGACGACGGTGGCCAACAGCACGTCGACGCCACGACGAGCTGTGTAAAGGCGATCGCTTTCTCCGGCGTCGCGTTTCGCAACATAATCGCGCCGATGCGGAGGAAGCTGAATACGAAAGCGACGAATAAAGTCTCGCGGGGGGATAGGGAGGCGTCGTAGCCGGGAGCGAGGGAAGCATAATTGCACTCGGAATGAATTCAGGAAGATCGCGATGAATAGTTTATTCGGCCGTCGATGAAGGGGAGAGAAAGGGGTGGACTAGCATTAATATGGTGCAACTGCTGTAGATGTAATGATAGCTCGGAAGGCATCTCCCTCGGTTCCCGTGCGAAACGTAATTACCCCTTCACGTGCGGTTGCCGCGAAGGAGGCATGTACGAAGCATTCTTTATACATTATTTTTGTATAAACTTCGGTGCCGCGTATAGGGTACGCGGAACGAGGGGATAGTACCTCGGGCAAAGAATATTGCCGCAGAAGTTGCCGCGAGAAAAGATCTATCTTTTGATTTTTCTAAGCACTCTTTAACGTTCAAGATAATACAGCATTTTATAATAACGGTGATAGCACATGGTTTCGTACTTTGTCCCGAAATATAGAATAATGACTATTGCAACAGGTGTCGGACACCACTGGTACGTGAAGGTATTGTTACTTCCATCATCAATTATTGCATGCAATCAGAAATCGAAGTTTCACTTACGAATTTGCTACTTTATACACCCATGTACGCTTGTTAGGATATTACATTTCATCGTCGTCATTAACAATTACAACTCGCAACGCTGTAAATAAAGAAAACACATTCGACACGAACTGAAACAGCAAAAGCAAGGCATTTTGTAGTAAACTGGAATCGTTCGAACTCGCTATTAATAGAATCGTTTCGTACCGAGCAGTAGTACTTCAATGAGAATACCGGAATCACGCAGCTGATCCTTATGGCCACCGGAGGCTGAGGTACTAACATGAGCATTATGGACTTCTGCAATTCGATGGGCTGCCCGTACCACGCCGATTCGTAGGCCCCTTCCACCACGTTTTCGCTCTGATCATAAACACGATGATAGTCCGATTGTACTCGTACTAAAGAAGACGGTATCAAGAACGATTGCAGCTTACCACGTCGATTAAATGATCGGCCGGCCAGGCGCACATGAACACCTCGACAAACGCAGTCAGAGCGACGAAAAAGAACGGGATCTTCACGGTAACTGGTTGACGCTGTTCGCAAAGACGCGCGCGATTACGCTACTTTTAATTGAAACAAGAGCCCGCTAACGTCGTTAAGTACTCACGCCGAGGAATGTGATGCCGCACAGCACCGCAGCCAAAGCGCACACCATCACCGTGAGCAGAGCTATGAATCGGAACGCGTCAACCACTTCGTTCGCGTACCTGTCGAAGAAAAGCTTAATTACCGCGAGCGATACGCTTCGAAAAAGGAAAAATTCACGGAGAAGGATCGTCTACATACCTCTTGACGATGTAATACTTTTTTATACAGCGCACCAGTTCCTCGAGATCCTTGACAGCGCGCAGCTCCGCTGTCAGGCTGTCGTAACGAGCCGCGGCGACCAGCAGCATCAGAGCGGCGAATATGCTGACGCACACGTGCGCGGTGATCTGCAAAACGGCGAAAACTTGATGCAAGAGGACGATGCTTCGCACCGGTTCGTAATCGACGGCGAACGGATACTCCGCCTTGGTCGGGAAAAGCTCCGGCGTGAGTACACCCCCTAAGATCATGATGGTCCCGGTCAGGTAAAACCAACTCGCCGATACTCCGTAAAACACAGCGAACTTGTTTATGTACTGCTGGAGAACTTGGCGCTCGGTCGGATTCGCTTCCCTGCAGTAAGCGTTCATCCCCTCGATTATTCGCTGCAACGTGTCAAATTGTAATTGAAACAGAAGAAAGATTATTGTTAGCCGTTCCTATATGCGCTATAGATGCGAAGAATTTGATATCATCATTTTTACCATTAATATGACCATCTCTTGCGAGCCTGCTGACGCGAGAGTCTTACCTGAAAGCGTTTGTACTCGACGATGCAGAAAGACATTTGCAATGTGTCCTTAACGAAGGAGATGCACAGGCAAGCCGCCTTGGACAGATTCTCCGGGTCCTCCCGGTGCACGTGGATGGCGTACCATAACGGTACAAGGATTAGGATTATATTCACGAACGCGAAGAATCTGATCATTTTGAAACGGAACACTTGGAGCTTGGTGGCCGTCGATGGTAGCGGCCAACAGTAAGTCAAGTACACGGTATAATAGATAAAGGCGATCGCCTTCTCTGGCGTTACATTTGGAAACATAGTAGACACCGTCTGACCATGACATTGGATAAATCCAAGCGGAGGATAGGGTTGTTATCAGGACGTACACAGAGGGTGTGGGAGTGTAGCGCGTTGCTACAAATGAATTGAGATGGATCGCGATTAATAGTGCATCGAAGAAATGATGAAGGGGTGTTTTTTTTTTAAACGCTGCCAAGAATCCCACCGATAACGTTATTAATATACCGCGGATCACTAATGACAGCCCCCGACGTATCTCTCGCTATTTCCTCTTTATTGCGCTCCGCTACTGCCAGTGGGAAGCGTTGCACGTGCTACCATATCGCGAATTACCTCGCTACCATCCCTTGAGGAATTTCATTCTATGTTGATTTAATAACTGACTGTGTCCGAGCCGCGAGTATTTCTGGCGGGGGGGGGGGGGGGGGGGGCAGGTTCAGCGAACTGTAGCACCGCTAAGCAATCGAGATTTAATAATAAGAACAATGTGACACGAACTGGCTGTTGTTGTAGTATCGAGGAATGTAGAAAGGTTGTCGAGCCGTCAGCTGTACGAGGATTAGGAAGAATTTATCTGAATAGAATTGTACGGTATAGCGAACAAGTATTGTATTTCATTATGATGAATGACAAAATGATCATCGATACGGTGTATCTGCAATTCGTTGGACGGAGAGGAATTGAACGAACGTTGACACATTATTAATCTGTGAGTAACCATAACAAGCCATCGTTATCGATCACACAATCAAGTAATAATAATTCATCCTGTAAAACGACGCGACAGCTTCTTTTTGAATGCAGCGCATAAAAGCACTTCTTTCTAAAAAAGAAATCAACTAACATTCGAGGAAGACGAAGGAAAATCTATTCCAATTAAAACTCGGCCTCCTCGACTTCGAGCGAACCATATCACAATTTTCGCTTATCATCCAAATATGTCCTGAACTTCGGGCAACAGCTGTGCTTCGCAAAGTAAACCAACTTTGCGAATTAGTTTTTCCAGAAAGCCCATCGAACGCATTCAGAGTTCGATGGTTTCCTCGAGGCTGAAAGTGAACCTTTCATCCTCCAAAGATAACACATCTTCCTTCGTTTCTCCTCGAGACCCGGATTCCGTGCCTATCGCAATTTTCCAGACACAGCTGTCTCGTTAACCTTTTCTCGTCCCCGTCGCGTTCCGCGTCGCGGGACTGCACTCGTCGCCGTCGTCATTAGCGTTCAGAAAACAGAGGGCCGGGACACAATAAATCCTTATTCCCAGTCGGCCTACTTTCAATTAGCCCGGCTAATCGTCGACGACGACTGCATCGTTGCCGAAGGGGTTTCGTGTTACGGGTTTGCGAAAAACTCGCCCATCGTGTGCGTTCTAGACCAGCCAACTATTTCTGGCGAGCCACACGCTCCGCTATCAGTGACCGCTGAGAATTACGTAAAAACGACCAATTGTTTCTAATTCACCGGAGTTTATATAAGCCAGCTGAACGCACTGGAGCGGATGCTTGTCGCGCTCGATATACCCCGTGCTTTGTTCGCTGGTAGCTGTGCTTCAACGTGCTTCCAAAGTGAAAGGAAAAGGGGCTCTTTTTTTTCATTGAGGAAGGCAGGTTTAAGTTTGGCATCATTGGATAATAATCGGTGGATGTTTTGGTTCGAGAAATCGGAAGGTCGCAACAAGTGAAAGGATAGAATTGTGGTCGGTGAGCAAGGGAGAGACTTGAGAGATGGTTTCGTATAGATTTTTTAATCGACCCAAATATCGGGACGTTTCGACGAGAAAGTGCATTAAAGACCGATTGTACATAAAGTTGTTGGATTAAATCGCACGGTGTAAAACAATGCAGTCTTGACGGGACAAGTGAAAGCATATATGCATGCAAATGATCGGGGAGATAGGAGGGTCGGAGCAAATCGAATCATTCAAACGAGTCTAGTAGATGGAAAGGAAATTCGATTTTTCGCTGTGCGGTCAAGGAAACGCTCAGAGGTGAAGCTTGAAGTGGAGCAAATTGATTTTCATGTGCAGGACGAGGGAACGTCTCCGCCCGTTGATAAAGAAACAAAAAAGAAAAGCAGGGAAGAGAAAAAGCTAGTTACCGCGGCTCATCGTTATTCAAAGGAAGCCTCCCCGTAAGATAAATCGCATAATTTATAAAAGCAGCTTCCGTATAATCCTCCGCGCTGTCTGAAACCGTGATTCGCTTCTGTATTCATCGGAGACGCGTTCTACCGAGCGAACTTTTCCCCGTGGAGGTAATTGTGCCCCGTAGAAACGAGCGGAGAACCAAAAAAAGATATGTTAATTTGAAAAGTGTTTTGCCAGATGCATTCATATGATCAGCACAGTTTGCGCGCTTCACTTTTAAGTAATAGATACGCTAACAAAGAAATATTTCAAAAGTCAAGAAATTGCAAAAGTCCCTCGTACAAAACATCCACACGACTTGCATAGTGACAAAAAAGAGAGCTCATAATTATTGCTGTAGGCGTTCTCGGTCCAAATTGCCAAAAATCCGGATTCGAGATGATCGACGACCAGTGACGTACGGGAAGCATCGATATTTCGCAAGGAAGGAAACGACGCGAAGCTCTCCGAATTAAAAAAAATGGGAAAGGTAATGCACGAACCGTGGCACGGATAAACAATAATCGTATACGATAATTCCCGTCGCGCGATCATTGCGCGTGTACGATGCGTCGCTGCGTCTGATTAAACTCTGCTGTGTAATACGTGACCACAAATCACTTTATTATTTCGATACTATGGTAATTTTGCAATTTGTCGATTATCAATATGCGTAGGTTGCTTAAGTTTCGTCCTCTTCGTGTATCATCACGACGCGTAACGCGGTAAACAGGGAAAACACGTTCGACGTGAACTATAACAGCAACCAAATCATGATAGAAGATGATATAATTAAATAAAATTCAGGCTTGATACATTTTCATACCGAGCAGTAGTAATTAAGGGAAAATGTTGGAATAACGCAGCTGATACTTATGGCCGTCGCTGGTTGCGGGTGTAACATAATATGTACGGCTCTCTGTATTTCAAGTGGCCGCTTATACCATGCCGACTCGTACGCCCCTTGTACCGCGTTTAAACTCTGACAGAAGCAATGAGAAAAATCTTTTTTTTTTTTTATAACAATCACGGAACGAAACAGCATTGCAAAAGTATGCTTACCGCGTCGATTAAATGATCAGCTGGCCACGCGTACATGAACACCTCCACGAATGCGGTTAAAGCGACGAAAAGGAATTGTACTTTCACGGTAAACGGTGTTCGCTATTTATCAGAAAAGAAGGAACAATAAGTACATTTTCAATAAGCAATAATCGTGAGACATCGCCCGTTACTTACGCCGATAAAATTGATGCCACAAAACACGGCAGCCACAGCGCACACCGTGACCGTGAGCAGGACAATGTATCGGAAGGCATCGACGACTTCGTTCGCGTACCTGACAATAATATCGCATCGGAGTCGTTCGAGTTTCACTTTCGAAAGGCTGTAAGAAGAGGAACGAAAACGAGACTCGCGGCACGCACCTCCTCACCGCGTAGTACTTTCTTATACAAGCCACCAGCGCGGCGAAACTCTCCGCCGCGCGGAGCTCGATCATCAGTGAGTCGAAGCGGGCGGCGGCGAACAGCAGGAGCAACGCGCAAAACATGCTGACGCAAACGTGCGAAGCGACCTGCACCCCGGCCACCGCTTGGTGCACGAAGATGATGCTCCTCACCGGCTCGAAATCGACGGGGAACGGGTACTCGGCGTTGGTCGGGAAGGGGTCGGCGATCAGCAACGTTCCCAGGATCATCGTGGTCGCGGTGAAGTAGAACCAGATCGCGGATATCCCGTAAAACACGGAGAACTTGTTTGTGTACCGCTCGAGCACCTGTCGCTCGTAAGATCTCGCCCGCTCGCAGAACAGCATCATTTCTTGGATTATCCGCTGCAACAGGTTGCGTGGGCAGGCGTATACAGTCGGCTGGTCGTTCTCGCACGGATTCGAGCTTGCTCGCCTACCTGAAAGCTCTTGTAATGTTTGATGCACAAGCCGGTCTGAACGACATCCTTCACAAACGATATCGACAGGCAAGCCGCTTTAGCGATACCCTCCGGATCGTCGCGGTTCACGTGTATGGCGTACAGCAACGGGAACATCAACGCCAATATGTTCAAGATCATCACGGATCGAACGATCTTAAAGCGAAGTGTTTGAAACTTGGACGCCGCCGACGAAGGGGGCCAGCAATACGTTATTGCCACCGCGCCATGGGTGAAGGCGATCGCCTTTTCCGGGGTGACGTTTCGAAACATACTGCCGCGAGGGACAGCAGTCGACTACGAAAGGGATGAATGAAATTGCAACGAATCGTGACGCGTCTAGCGGGCTGGGAGGCGGTGAAGTTGCATCGCTCGCGAGAGCGATTAAAAAGTTCGCGATTAATATTGCACGCGTACTGCCGCGATGAGGAATCGCGGGAGTCTGTTCCCATGGGGTGGTAGATGCGGACGATCCTCCGATGGTGTAATTGATATATCGCCGCTATTAAGGCGGTAATTATAACGTCGAAGAAACCCTCATCATTTCCGCGTTGGGTGCAATTACTTCTTCCCGTTACGCCGCTACCGAAGTGGCGAGTGTTGCGTGTGATAGAGAGTTACGAATCGATACCATTCTTGAAACAATTTTAATTCCACGCAGTTCTAATAACTCCTCCCCTGGCAGTACGGGTGAGGTTCATTGTACGGGAAGGAACTTGCTGAGATATTCGCCACATGTAATCGATGCTTGCTACGATTGATAGATACATGCAGAAGGTAGAGAATAAACAAGGATGATATCTTGAGAACAGAGAGGGAGAATTCCCCAGGTAAATATTAATCATTCTTATTGAGCGTTGGATTGGTAATATTTGTGCAGAGTGGCAATTGTTGCAGTTCTCTCTGGCTTTGGAGGCCACCGCAATAACTTCGAAACAAAGGCAGAAATAGTGCAACTCGATATTCGACAGAATTGTATTTCGCAATGTGCGAGTACGCCCAAACTAATTTATTTACCCACAACGATTGATATCCGGTCACCAGTCCATATATTCTTAACGTAAAGGGAAAGCACTTGAACTTCCTCTTCCGAAAAAGAATTTGAAAAGGTCGCCTTCAAGAGATTACAAAGTGTATTCCCTGTACACAAAGGATACAATTCTTTCGGTTTTTGTTTAATCTCTATGAAATTAATTGTAACGAACTCCTGAGATTGTTAAAGTGACATCAAACACGGCGGATAGTTTGTTCTTAAGTTAAAATAGTACGTCGCTCTCTACTTTTGCCTGAAAACGCGTCGAAACCCGGGCACGGCACAGTTGTGTACAAATAATCCTTTACCCTTCTCAGGACATACGAAAACAGTGGCGTCGGTTCATGTACGCGCAGATCGAACGAAGCTGTCCTGATTAACGGACCTTCGACCTTTCAACAATTTCTTTTCTGTTTAACGTTGTACGTTAACACTTAGGCTAAACCTGCGAGCAGAGTATTAATAAAGCAGGACCGTCCGTTGTACGGCACGGTGAACAAAATGTAGTTACACTAAGCGATCGTGGTTTCACAATAGTTACAAACAAACAGGCATGACCCGTCTGTAACGTTACCGAGAACTACACGATCTCTGCCTTTCACCGATCATCGACGATTATTTTAACCAACAATTGATCCTTGTCGCAGGGAATGTTCTCCGGCCGCAAGCAGCAAGTATGCCAGCTGTTCTTCATCCAAGTCGTCCTGATCGTGCTGATGGGCGCGCTGATGACATACGGCCCGGAGGCGAACGCTAATTTGTTAAAAAATCACACAGGTCAGTGCGCGGTTCGCGCGAACGTGTCAAGCAAACGGCACGTGAATTATGTTGCGGCGTAACTTATCAGAGAGCGCACAGCCGCGGCGCGCTTGTTATCGTTAAACATTCCGTGGCGTCACTTGGAAAATTATACCCCGCCACTGTCGCGCATTAATTCTCGAACATGTCCATCAGATGAAAAAGATAATTATTATTCATATTTAAAATCCCCCCGTATATTTTTACAAAGATACACGCAATCCCTCCAGGGAACGCGTAAACAAAATTGCCACACCGCAAAGCAAATAAAGGTAGACGCTCCCAGCTTACGATTTACTTTGACGTAACTACAAGGCAAAGATTCGTTTCGTAGCATTTACTAGAATAAATGGCTTGAGGAGCGGAAAAGAGAAGGAAATGAATCTTCAACGAAACGAAGACGTTGGAGGAAGAGTATCTTATAATTTGTATTCGTAGGATTCATAAAATTTCACCGACGTCGGATGGACAAAGTGTAATTAAACTTTCCAGGTGACCATGGCCGGAAACACGTCAAGAAACCGGACACGTCCTCGTCGCAAGTTTATCCGAGTGAGTATTTAATACGGTTTACTTAATATTGCATTTATATGCGCCCCAGAGATGAATCTTGGAAAATCTCTGTCTTTCCATCGGACAGAAGGAAATCGTTTCAAAGCGAAGACTTTCGTCGAAAAATGTATTCTAATTCTTCCGAGTGCATGGCACCACTACTTGCAATTAGAACAATACCAATTCTAGAATAACAATTTTACTGCGAACAACTTAAGACGCTATTTTTCTAATACTTGACTCATGCTTGGAGAAGTGACTAACGTATCGGAACAGCCCCGAATAGCAAGCAGCTTGCTTAATAATAAATCCACCTCAGGTCTCTGATTATCCCTCGAGATCCATTCGTTTAATTCAGTCTTTGACTCCGCGGCGCGTTTATTCGAGCCCGGGCCGCATTAATCCGGCGCGAATTCGTCCATTTACTTTGCCGCTTCCCGAATTTGAATAACGCGCAGCGTCGATTCCACGGCTACTATCGTCGCGCGAATAATTCTCGCCCGTGTATATCCGGCGAAATTACGCAAATGGAACGCACAACACGTAATATTTAACGCGAACTGTAATCCTTCGGAAAACCAAATTGCAACACCGAAATCTTTTAAAACAGAAACGTATAAATAAAGAATACACTCGAGGCACGGTCGCGATTCTATAAAAAATGTATTGATCGTGATTTCCTACCTCGTCGTTTGAAATCGAATCCATTAGAATGTTTAAGCGCCGATCGCGGATAAATATAAACTCGCGATACATCCACGAGAGCCGAGGAGCAAAGGTCCCGACCTTTTCGCTTCGCGAGAAGCTGCCACTCCGATCTTTATCGGGATATTCAAAAGAGGAACGCGAAAGCATAGGCGAACCACGACACTCTCGATGGAGTGTCACACGAGTTACCAGATAGATCGAATTCCAATAAGCAGCGAGCAAAAAGTTTGGCGTCAATTAACTGCAGTGGAATCCCCCTTCGCGACCGGAAGTGCCTGTCGAAATCGTCCGGATAACGCCCTAACGAAGGGGAGAATGTAGATCGTTATTTCATCCCGATACTCTCGTTGTAAAAGGTACGACTCTTTTATCGCGGCATTGTTCATTGGCGTTCTCTGTACGATTGATTAAGGAACAAGAATTCCCTCCCCACACATTTACATAACAGCTTTCTCTCATTGGTAGAGAATCGAGAGTCAGCTCCTCGTAAAAATCAACCATAGAAATTTCCATTCTTCTCGAAAGCACGAAGAAACAATTGAAACATTCGCCCACGAATTAGCAAGTTGAACAATTATTTCATTCGACGACTAGTCGATGAAGCGGCCACCCCTGTGCGACCCTCGAATACCGGTAAGGCATATACGAATATATCACAAAGGGAGGGAGAAAGGCAACGTATCAACATGACTGATAACTCCGTAGAGACAGAACGAAGGAACGGTCACGAAGCTCGGTTTCGATTCTCGTAGAATCGAGAACGTTTAAAGAGCAGAGTGCGACGTTGGCCCTGTGGTGAGCAAGGTGCACCGGGAAAGCCACCCCTGGGTGTCAGTGAGTGGAGAGCGCCGTTTCGCGGCTTCCTATTCCCTTCTCGTGGATCGAGGACGAAAAGGGAAAATAAAGGGATGGCGACGAGGGGCAACCTATCGCACGCGATCGTGCTCCTCTTTATCGAGGGTTTCCTCTTGTGCGGTTTTTTGGCCACGTTCGATTACGCCCCCGAGGCGGACGCTGGTAACAGGCAGAACAGCTACTCGCCTCATCTGAATGGCAAACCGAGCTCGTTGCCGGTCACGTACACACGTAAGTCCTCCGACAAAACGGCGATACTTTATTCGTCAGTCCGCTGTTTTAATTCCTTCAGGCTTCTTCCGTTCATTATCACTTTGCCTACGTTGTACCTCGTTTCGTGGGCTACGGTCTGCGACCGATCTCCGTCATTCTGTGATTCTATACAAATTTCAGCTACCTAATCAAGGGCGCATCGAAGTTTCAAAAGTTTCCCGCACATGAACGCGTGGTCAACACTTTTAACCCGTTCAGAATCTGACTTTCAAAGTGATACTTTGCGTAGATTACGAAACCGGGCAGCAGCATAATTGGCGGACTAATCTCGTTGCTTCGCGGGGACTGCAAATTCTCAGCCGGCTAAAGTTGGCCGGGCCGCGTGTTTTCTTATGGAAATCGGCTCCCGCGCGCGCGGGCAAGGTGAAATTTTCTTCCCGCGGAAATGGACCGCGGTTAAGAAACTACTTAGGAATGCTTTACATGCTATCTGCGAAGAGCAGACAAATTCCGCGAATAATTCTCAATGCGATAGTTTCGATAGAAATGACTTTTAATACTCCCACCGGAAAGAATGATATTTTCCATAGAATATTGTTTGTAGACCTAACATTTTTATAGTTCATCCTCGAACAGACTTTATTCCTCTATAAACTGAACCTATGAAAAGATTCTTTCCCCTCGTAATCTGTTGCTAATGAAAACTCGTAGCGAACGATCTCTTCCTTCTTTTTTTATCACTTTTCTTATTATTCTTCCGCCTTTCACCAAACATGATACAAGAAAGAAATCACGAAGCTCCCCATACGCGGACAAATTAAATCCTCTAAAGTTTTGCACTGTGAAGAATAAACTCAGAATCGTACAACCCTCGTTTGAAACGCGACTGAAAAATATTGATAATAGATTAACGATTACCTGGGGGAAAGAAACGAACGCTAAAGTATAATAACTGATAGTTTTCGGTGTAAATAAGAAGAGGGGTAGTTAAAAAAAAGAACTGTCGCGAATATGAACCAGCTCGATCGGACCGAATTATAGACGACGATCTTAACCACTGGTCGGAGGAGAGATAATCGAGTCACGTCGTCAACGGGGCCAATTATCTTTGGTTCGAGAGTCGGCTAATGCGATTTCGCTGCTACTTTATCCTCGTGGATTCCGTTTGCCTAACCGGCTTTCCGAAAATCACCCTTTGATGGACGAGAACGTGAAAAATGGTCGCCGTCGAAATTCCAAGCCCCGTCTTCTTTTTTTTTTTTTTGTCCACGCCCCTGGTATAAAAGTCACGGCAGGTTCGGCGATGCCTCGAGCGATAAATAGATTACCCGAACGCGGTTCGAATAATTTCCAACGAATCCGACGACTCTCCCCCCGCGATCCTAACGCGCAACCAAAGACTTGATCCTCTTACGCGCTCTCTTTTTTATTTTATCTCTCCCGGTGTTCTGCTTCGTGTTTTACACTTCGAAAATTTATTCGTCCTCCTCGGTATTCACGTTCGAGCGTTCAGCAATTGCGTGCTCTGTGATCATCGCGAATGGAAATCTGCGAGACTGGACATTGGGAAAACCGAAGGGAAGATTGATTAAACTCCTTTGTTTTTCTTAGAAATAAATTGAGGAATCTCTATGAATTTAATACGATCGTGTACGAAAAAGGATTATAGTTGAGGGAAAGGCAAAATTGTAAAGTGGCTGCTGTTAAAATGATCGCAAACATCTTTCTAATATCTTGTACGTTTAGTAAAGACAATCCCTTTTTTCTTAAGGGATACAGAATGCAAATTAATATTTCATATCGCTCTAACGTGGAAACGCGTGTCGCAGCTGCGCGCGCTCAGAAATTTCTTCATCTTCCTGTTGCATTCGCAATAAGCCTCGATGCATCGATGCAACGTGTACGCAAATGCTCGAGGAGCTACTAGCCCGACGCGAAGCTTCATCCCCTTTATGAAACCTATAGCCCTCCACCTATATGAATCTCTACCTGATGTCTGCGATCATCGATTATTCGCGTATATAAATTACATCCACGACGCTGCGATACCTACGACAAATAAATGAAATCATCTTCCTTCCCCAGGAAATCAGGCACTAAGCTGTGCATTCACTGAGAGTTCTTTGCGCGGTCGAATCTTAATAAAAAAAAACAAACAAACAAACAAACAATGGAATAAGATAAGGGAGGAAGAAAATCCGTGCAATTTACTTCCCGCATTTCTGTTCTCTCTCTTTTTCGTACAGTCGATAAGAAAAATAATCGAATCGTATACAATGCCTCTTGAAGGATTCTCGAAGAATTCATCTTGCCGTCGATCAATCTCAGAGAAGAAAATTCGAAGCCAAGCACCGCCCTCGACATACGTACTATCAATCGATCCGTTCGCCAGGCAAAAACGTTGACCCGGATCAGCGCGATTTTCCGGTTATTATGCATTCACGCGCGGAATCGCAGAAGCCGCGCGACACCCCGGTGATGGATGAGCCCCGGGGTGAAGCGCGAATTATCTGTTTCGGGACAAATCCTAAGACGTCCGCCGGATATTCCGATGATTTACGTTCGCGCGTTATTTTATAGGAAGGCACGGCCACGCGTGTGTCTCGTCTTAATCCCAGCCTCCTCGCCGCGTTTGATTTATTCGTGCTTAATTTCGCCCACGAATGAAAATTCACCCGCCGGCCCCCCCTCTCGGTGAAATCGATTACGTCCAACAGACAGAATTACAACCCCCTGCGCTATTCTCTAGCTGATGAACCGAGGGACAGCGGTGGGTTTAACGCGTTCTCGCACGAACGCCGCAAGTCACCAATTTTTTACGTGAAAATTTGTAATTCGGATTGTTCCTTTTCTCGGGAATTTCTCGCCTCGAGTTCTCCTTGGTTTCAATTAATTTGTTGACGGGGTTGTAGAGTATTGCTCAACTCCGTAATTGCCTTTATCGAGTGCAAAGCTGAAGAAAGAAGCAGACGCAGAAGCTACAATTAAACCTTGACCAAGCCCCCTTTATTCGCTTCGGTAACTTATTGCGCCGCACGACTGTATGGTCTATTAACACGTTTCGCATAGGAATTACCGCCCCTTCCCACCCGGTTACGGTTATCTCGCGATTTGTAGCCCCGCGGGTTATCTTGAAATCGGCCCCACCCTCCCCAACAGAAGCCGCGTTTCTTCCGTCAGGCCTGGCCGCGTAATTGCGACGATCAATTAACGGGCGATTAACACCGCTCTCTGGCGAACAAACGAGCGAGGCGAGCGGGCTGATTAACCGCACGCGAGCCAGCCATGCATGCGCCTACAAAGAGTGCTCTTTCTGTTTCTCCCTCTGCCCGCGTTCCATTTTCCTCGGCCACCATTCAAACACGGCACAGTGTATCAAGATGTCCACGTGATGATCTGGATCGGGTTCGGCTTCCTGATGACGTTCCTCAGAAGATACGGCCAGAGCGCTATCGGGCTGACCTTTCTCCTGGCCGCGGTTTTGGTGCAAGTCGCTATGATCTGCGAGGGGGTGATGAACATCCAGAATAACAGTAAGGCCTACTTGTCTTTGAAAAGGTTGGTAGACCCTTTCTTTTTCATTATCTTGTTGTAGAATTTTATGTTTCTATAGAAATCCAATTAGTTATTTGTCTAACAGACGAAGCACGGTATTTTAAATCATTCACAATTAACTATATACATATTTTTCCCAGACAAATCTCTGAATTCCTTTTTCGTCGATTATTAATAATTTAACATTCCCGAAAAGCCGAATGGCTGGATTATGAATTGAAGAGGGGGGATTATGCATTTGCGTCCTACTGAAATAATCTTTCCAGTATACGTACAGGGCTGTCGATGAGTTCCATTAAAATAATTGAGCAGGAACTTGCGGCGGGCAAAACACGTGGCATTAAACTTTTAAATCTGCAATATCGCTAATTAGACCGGCCGACTGGTTGAATAGCGCGTTCAATAATCCATGGTGGGGCTGGCTTTCAAATTATCCATTACAAACTCCACGTAGAAGGGGTTTACAAGTGTAATAATCATACTGGTGCTTTCAGTATGGAATTTCGTAAATATCAGACACACTGGTCGCAATCCGCGTAGCAATTTTATGGAAATAAATAAAGAACAGCATCCGAGTAAAAAATGTATCTTTGTGAAGCTAGAAAATATTCGTAAAATGATTACTCTATTTATTATTAGAGCCAAACGCATCTTCGCAAAGCGAAATATTTCACCAAAGTCGAAGGGAAATGTGTGTAAACTAAATAATACAGTTTGACGAATTTGAACACTTAATACGGATCGATTATTCATTAATACGGATAGTCAAAGTCGCAGATCCACCTTGCGAAGGGTCACGAACACCCTCCGCAGAGGTCGTAGAATAACGAGAGCGAAAGTAATTACCCCGGAAAACTAATTACGCCGTTGTATTCACAATGAGGATATTCCGAAACGCTGAAAACTTCCGCGCTTGACCAGATTCCCGTCCGAATTACCACGAAATTAGCGACTAAGCAAGCTAATTGAAACATGATATTCATTACTCTAAAAAAAACTGGATTAACTCCTTGGCTTTTAATTTCATACCTTGAGAGATCACGATCACCCTTTACTGTCTAACTAAATGATTCAAACATGACCGAGGATTTTTTTCACCTCTCCCTTGCAAACGTTTCGTTAAACAATATTATGCAAATTGCAAGTGGTCTCGGTGAAATTATTCAATAATATCGTACAGTGCTGCAGAGCTACTCCCAATCATTTTCACCGCTTTCAGCAGCATCGCGTAAAGTAACGAACCCTTTGACACATTTATTTGTAATTTGAAAGATTCCAATTATCGCAACAATTGTTGCGCGATGCTTTGCGATTCCTCTTCGAGCGTCATCTTCACCTTTGTCGCGGTGCAACGGAAATATATGAAACGCCCGATCAATTTTCGCACGGCTCCAGAAATTTCCGTAACGATACTGCCAAAAATATCGTAGAACCTTACATTCTGCTAATCTTCAGTTTGCTGAGCGCGGACGTCGCGGTGGCCGCACCGTTGATATCCATGGGCGCTTTGCTGGGCAAAACGACCTACATGCAGCTCGTGTTCATGGGTATCCTCGAGCTGATCATGTTCACCGTGAACAAGTACGTGGGCGAGCATCTGCTCATGGTAAGTTTCAACGCTTCTCGTTCACGCCGGTGATTAGGGTGGCAAGAGAGATACAGCTCTCGAACGAGAAGCTGTCTGGAGAAGTTGAAACTTGTTTCTTCATTTTTTCTTTCAACGCCGGCAGAATAGAATTAAGGGAGGTAGATGCCGGGTAATTAGAAAAGTTGCCGCAGGTATTCGGCACGCGTTCGATTTTAAAAAGCGAACAGCAGTTCGGTCTGATGCGATCGATGCCTGGACTGTGCGGTGAAACGAAAAAGAATCCCTGTTGCCTTTTACCGTGTGTACTTTGCGGTAAAATCGAACAACATTGAAATCGCTGTTTCTATTGAATGTTCAAAAGAGTCGCGAGCGTAGCATGTGAAAACGCTCCCGTGCATCCGAAGCGACACGCTTGTTTTCACAGTACTGCATACATATTGTTCCGCGGCATCGAATCTATTTACTTTCGCTATTATCGATTTCACTTGAATGCCCGCCTCTGAACGGGCACGACGTATGAGTACGACGTAACGCGATCTTTTAATTAGAACGAACAGGGGCGAAACTTTGGGCTGACGAAGTTTCCAACGATCCACGATTCGCGCGGCTAGGAAAGCAGGATGTTTCTTAACATTTCAATGTCCCCATTAATTGCAACTAAAAGTTGCTCACTTTATATCTCGACAGGCTGTCGACGCCGGAGACAGTATGTTCGTCCACGCGTTCGGAGCTTACTTTGGGCTGGCAGTCAGCTTCGTGTTCGGGATGAAGGACAAGCCGGAGGAGCATCATCTCGAAGGGCCGTCGTACAACTCTGATATATTTGCGATGATCGGTCTGTCTTTCTTTCTTTTTCCCTATAATTTCCCAATGAGAAAAGAAAGAATAGCGAGGAAGCATTTGGAACGAAGGGTCTGCCCGACAGGTACCGTGTTCCTATGGCTGTTCTGGCCATCGTTCAACAGCGCGGCCCTCGAAGGCGACGATCAGCAAAGGGCCATTATAAACACCCTCCTGTCGATCTCGGCCAGCTGTGTGATCGCGTTCGCCACCTCCGCCCTTGTCTCGAAGGACAGCAAGTTCAACATGGTCCACGTGCAGAATTCGACTCTGGCAGGCGGTGTGGCCGTCGGTACCGCGGCAGGTAAACACGACCGCCTAATTAATCGAACATTTACATTGGACGGTCCGCGGCGTTTAACTGGAACGTTTTCTGAACAAACACAGGCATGATGTGTCAACCGGTCGGCGCGCTGGTCGTTGGAGCTTTGGCCGGACTGCTCAGCGTGCTCGGTTACAAGTATCTCACGGTAATCGACCGCTTTTAGATTTTACGCGGCAGGCGTTCGCTGGTCACGGCATCTTTGGATCTGGAGGGACGGCCGGCGTTAGTAATCCAGAATTCAACGCGCTTCGTTGGTTTTCATTTAACTCTCACGTAGATCTGGGACATTTATTGTCGAGCGGTCGGCGGAGAGGGTGCGCGATAAATTAGGAGCGTGTCTGAAAAATGTACAGCCGCGAATTCAGGAGAGACTAATTACTATACGCTTAATATCAGTCACGGCGAAATTTAAATCGGCCTAAAGGAGCGCTATCGCTATCCACCGCAGTAATGAATCTCAACATCCCGATTGCAACCCTGGAAAACCCCTCTAACATCCAGGCACGCCTAGCCCGAGAATACTCGTCTAAATTACAAGATCCCTCTTAAACGTAGCTCTGACCACTCGGACGCTTCGCGTTTAACGATCCTTCCGCTGCCCCTGTTTCAGCCACTGATCCAAAAGCGTCTAAGGATCCACGACACGTGCGGCGTGCACAATCTCCACGGGATGCCCGGTGTTCTGGGTGGCATCTTCGGCGCCTTGATGGCCGGCCTGGCCACGGAAGCCTCTTACGATTATTCCCTTTACGAGGTATACGCGTGTTTCCATAACGGGGATCGGTCGGTGACCAACGCGAGGGGTAATTGATAAGTACGAGAGCCAGCGACCAGCTTCTGTCCCGCTCTTGGCGAACAAAAAGCGTCCAAGATCGCTTAATCGGTCCGGCGTGGAACGAAACTCTCCTCCGCTTCCCGGTGTACGCAAGAAATGCCTCGCTGCTGCGTTGTTCGCGAGGGTTGAACGGAACTTTGGGGGCTGGCTCCCACTAAGGGGAGGAGATCGAATCGAGTCCCCAGTGTCGGTCGCGCTTTTGCGTTGCTTGCTCAGAGGTGGATCCTGATCGTTATTGACGGGCAGAAGAGTAGTTTCGTGTCCTTTGATATTTTCTTCCGCTACTGGATGTGCGCGTTGTCTCCTGAGTAGGCTGTTTAGGGAACGATTTACTTGAAATTGTCCAGATCTTCCCTGCGAGAGCACCGAGTTCCGAAGCAAAGTTGGCTGAGATGAGGGACAATTATGGTATATCGGCCGGGCTAAACAGAACAGCGGGACAGCAGGCTGGCTATCAATTATTGGTGCTAGCCGTCACTCTTGGAATGGCCATCGTCTCAGGATTAATAACAGGTAGTCGGTCGATAAGGGTTTAATTAACTGATACGAGCTTCCTCGGTCGAGACGGACAACAGGTCGCGCAATTTACATCTTAACTTATGCGTAGCGGTTCCCCTTCGGGCGGGGTCATGATCGGACTGGGAGAAATAAATAAATTCTTACGTAGGTTTAATGATGCGCATGTCGATCTGCGGGTCAATTTCCGAGGAGCAGAAATTCGACGACGAGGTTCACTGGGAATTGGAAGAAGACGCTTCTCAGGAGAAAACGAAGGATGGGAACAGCTGTGCCGGGGACCAATTACCGATGGGCCATATCTGAGAGCAAAAAGAAAAGAAAGACAGAGAAGTTAAATTCTGAGCATTTGTATAATTAAATGGTTTAAGTAAAAAAGATATTAACAGGTGTGTAAGAAACGATATTGTAGAAAGTAAAAATGTTTTACGGATTAAGATTTAAGAGAAGAGGGGTTTATCGGAGACTATCAACAAGGATACGTATTTAAACACGATAATATATTATTCTTGCTAAATTTTTGTATATAATTACAATAATGATGATAGAAATAATGATAATTCATTCCCTGAATTTTTGTCGATAACAATCCATCGAAATCTTCGTCTCTCCTCGCGTTATAAATTCCCTATTGTTTTATCGATTCGGATCAACAATTTTACTTCATCAACGCGTGTACTACGGCTTTCGCGTTCAGCGACTTCAAGTCCGTATAAGTTTGTCCTGTGCCAACGAAAACGATCGGCTGACCGGTGATGTAAGTCATAGAAATCGCGGCGCCAACCTGCAATCAAATCAATCCAAGGACGAACGATGTAACGACAGCTATTAAGCTGTAAGTTGTAAGCTGTAACCTTCAATAAATCGTATTCACCTTATCATCGATCGTATCGAATTTAGTTAAAACGATGCCATCAATGATGTGAGGATTACTGGACTGGCTATGATCGGCCAGGGCTTGATTGAATTTCACTAGTTGATCGACAGCCTCGTTCCCAACGAGAGCCTCGCCGACGAAGAGCACTAGATCCGGTTCGTTCACTTTAATTAACTTGGCCAGAGCTCTCATCAGCGGCTCGTTATCTTGCATTCTGCCGGCCGTGTCCACCAAGACCACATCGATTTTCGAATCCTTAGCGAAACGGATAGCCTCCATTGCTATACCGGCTGCATCTTTCCCGTAGCCTTTCTCGTACAGTTGTACCATAGATTGATTACCGTGCTTCTCCGGCGGATGAAGAGCGTTCAAATGTCGCATGTGCGTTCTCAGTTGTTCGACTGCGCCAGCTCTGAAAGTAGAATCATTAAAAATAATAACACATGTATCGTCATACTGTAAGAAGATTTCGTTAAACGTCGAATGTTTTTTAAGTACCTGAACGTATCACACGCAGCGATAAGCACGCGGAAATTATTCTCGATCAGCCAGAAGCATATCTTCGCCAAGTTCGTCGATTTCCCTACACCATTCACCCCGCAAAAAGTCATAACGTAAGGTCTGTTATTTCTTTTCGCCTCCATCGCATCTCGAAGAATATCCACGCGTCTTTTTGGGGATAATATCTGGACCAAAGCGTCGGTCAACGTCGATTTGACGGTACTCGCCACGCTATCGAACGTACCGAGCACTTTTCCCTCCAACTTCACGCCCACGGAATCGCATAATTTCTGCGAGATATCTGCGGCCACGTTCTTCGAGATCAAGTGGTCCTTCAGTTTCTCCAGGACCGGAGCCATATCCTCGTGTTTCAAACTCTTGTTGCCGACCAAACTCTTAAACATCGAAAACATGCTGCTGCCTTTCTTTTGTACTTGCGGTTTGGAATTCTCCGTTTCCTCCTCAGACTCCTCCTCCTCCTCCTCCTCGGACTCACTTTCGATCACTATATCGCGGATACCACCTTTCATCTGACCCACTAACTAAAATGATAGTACCGGGTATTAATTTTTCATTCAGCACGAGTTACTGCAAACGAGCAATTTACCGTTGTATCAGCTGGCACATAGTCACCACTTTCCTCTGGTTTATCTTTGGTGCGTTCTAAAGCAGCAAGATCTTTGGTGGTCCCTCCCAGTTCCCATACACGAGGCTTCTTGCCCGCCTTCTCAGGCTTCTGACTTTTTCTGCAAAATATCATTACTTCGTGCAACTCCCCTTTCAATCGATTATTCCTAGCTCAATGTGAGCACTCACTGTTTATCACTTTTCTTCTTTTGATTATTCATCTTTTGCGCCAATTTCATGCGATTCGCCATTAAAATTTCTTCATCTATCTCTCCGTTCGTAGGTACGGGAATAATCGGTGGATCCTGTTTTGGGACCTCTTGAACCTTCACTACAGAATTAAGCAAAATCGTAGAAATGTATTAATAAAAAAGAAAACGTAATGTCCGATCGGGAAATTTAATATTTAATAGGCAAACGCATATAGATAAAGACATATCAAAAAATTGAATTCTCTGGTATTTATCGAAAATTTTAAATCACTTACTTTGATCATCTCTATTAGTATTAATTCCCTTCTTCCTTTTACCTAGAAGCGAAGAAGATCCCCATATCCTGTTAGTGATACCCACATTGGAAAGGACATATTACTACCTAAATGAAAATTGCTTGTGATTCTATATTAAGTCCTGAACAAACATCCTTGACAGCTTAAAATACTCGACAGTCAAAACTAAAGGAAAAAGGCCAGAGGAATACTTAGAAGTTGTCTGATTAAAAAACTCCATTGGCAAATGTTGCAGACTAGTAACCATTCGTTAAATTACTCATATTATACCCAAAACCATATTCCACGATACAAAACAAGAGCGATAGAGGAGAAAAATAAAGAGAGAGCTAATCCAAAGGAACGGCGTTAATATAATAATATCTTAAGCTTATCAGAGGCGAATCGCACAAACTAAATACAAATACTTTCTCATTGAAGCTTCGAGCTGCAACATTACGTACCCTGTTTTCTATTATCTTTGTCATCTTTCCGTTCGATCATACTGGCGACAGTCTTTTTCGATTTGAGACTTTCGTCAAAGGTGCGCATCTGTTTGGGTATCTTGGCCTGTGTCCGTGCCCATTGTTCAGCCGCGGCCAGTACATGCTCATAATTATTATGAAAATCGTAGTTGTAGAACCATTTTGAGTTGGCCAATTCATTTTTGAATCTATCTCGAAATTCCAAATGGATGTCATTTAGAAACTTGTCTACGTACGAAAGTTGTAGGATCTTTTGATACGCGACGACAAACACCAGCTCAAACTCGTTGTCGAGCTTGTATTGTAATCGTAAGGAATCATATTCAAAGGTATGATTTCCCGTACGTTCCTGGAAGAAGTTATTAAACAAACGTCATTGCAATACATAGATGTTATTAAAACGATCGATGATTTATAAATGCGTTTCCTTTCTATTTAATAATATCGTCGACAATGAAAATCATATCTTTAATTAAGTATTCCATATGGGCCAGCAAACAGGATGAATTTGCAAGGGGAAAAAAAAATACTAACTCATTGACAGCAACCACTTACTTGCAATATGACACTTCGTATTAACGCGTTAACGCTGGGCGCGAATATTTGCGACGTGCTCTGGAAACACCATAGCACGATTCCACCTTTACTGAATATAGTAAATAGGTCGAGCATGATTGCAGGATTTTTTAAGTAATTAAAAATAATGTTTCATTCAACGTTACACTCTAACCTACTCGGATTTGTACGATTTGATTTCTGTACACGTCAGACACTGTGTAAACCTTCGAATAAAAACCATGAGATACGGATAAAACGTGGATTATGGACGGAGGTTTATGGGATCGCGCATTATTTTCGTTGATTCATAAGGCGCCACGTGCGATACCCGCGATATTTAAAGAATGCACACTAGATTGCAGAATTTTGTATTATTGTAAAAAGGATACGAAACTTTATTACCTAAGAGAATAACGAAGGTAAAAATATAGTTGAAGAAAGATATTTATTGAAGTCATTAGTTGACAAAATTATTCACACATCGAGTGCTCAACAATAAATACAATAATTTTTAGGATACACTCTTCGAGTTATGAAAGACGAATATAGCGCAGCTGCGCTAATAATTTGAAAATAATATACAGTATTCTACACTTTACTGGTTTTTCTTTAATTATACACTTATATAATTGTTCGTTTTATTTGAAAAATGGTTGTACTTCACTGATACTGCAACACTTAACAGGCAGTGCATGATTATGTACACTTTAGTTACCGGACCATCTTGCATCTTGTTACGCATAAAATACATATAAAACGTGTAGTAAAAACAAGTTCGATAACTTTATGTACAGTAATTACAACATGCTTTAAATAAATCAACGCTTCACTGTAGTTCAATTAGAGTCTATATGACGGCTATATGAAAATCATACATCGTCATTCGAAGTAATTTCATTGTAGACACCTTGCTTCTGTACACTACTGTAGTCGAATAAAGACATTATGATTGCGAGAAAAACCTGTAATATAATAAAGTGTATAAAGCATTCTGAATACAATTCATATTTCTATAAAAACATATTAAGAGATTAAAGATAGCGAGCATTGATCTACAGTCTTTATCAACTTAATCAGAAGAAAAATAAATGCTGTTCGCATATTAAAATGAAAAAGAGCTTGTTTTACTAAGTTCACGAAAATGCACACCTTTTATTTCTTCTTTCAAATGAAAACTTTAGATTTATAGATATACGTATGTACACATATGGATATTTACATTTAAAAAAAAAACAACGTATCATTGTATTCTTCACTCAACAAGTCACTCAGAATTATTGCTAATACAAAAATGGAAGAATTAGTAAAATCATCGGTACATTTTAAGATAAAAGTATCTTCTTATATCGCAACATTAACAGGGTTTTGGGAGATTTTGTAAAATTGCAACAGTCAATTACAGTCTTTTTCTTTTACTAAGAAAACAGTCTTCGTATATCATCGGTAATACTGTAAGAAAAATATCATCTACTAATGTATAATGCAACCCTTCACACAACCTTCGAACACGAAGAGTCATTCAATTCGCTTTTGTAAAAATACAAAAAATCCCCCCGTTCAAGCTATCGTGTTAACTTTAAAGAGACTAGAAACTTACACGCTACTGATATTAATTTTACTTCTAATTTTTCCTAGTCAACCTAGATTTAAATTTAAATCATATATACTTTGTGCGTGTCAATGCGCTTCCTCCTTTCGTAGGATCCATCATACGATCCCAGTTGGTATGACCAACTACGAAACCTACAGCTCGCATTTTTTCTTGCTCTTTACGCTCTTCCAAATCCGCCCATCTTACCTATTCGAAAACAATAAAATACATTAAAGAATTCTGTGCACATCTGGCAAAAATCAGTTGAAAATATACCTACGCGTTTTTTACCGGAAGTATCCTCCATGTTGTAATAATCGGGAACTTGTAGAAAATCCTTCATAGTTTGCACTTTTCCCTCATTCTTCTTCTTGGCCAGTCCATCCAATCGATCTGTTTAATTGATACAATTATTGCAATTAATGGAAATTCATTTTTCGACGAAGTACATCGATATACCATCAAGTATATGATATCTGACCTAGTTTATCTTCAGCTTCCATGCGTTCCCACTTGCTTACGCCCTAAACATTATTAATACAATTTATCACAAACTTTTTCTTAACATTAAAGGCACAAATTCAGACTTACAGTTTCATCTTGGCCATCCTCTTGACTATCTTGGCTATCTTCATTCTGTAGTGGCGATTTTTCATGGGTTTCTTCACTATCTTCCATATGAACCTACAGTCGGGGATGTAAATAATAGATTTATTTTTTTGTTTAATACATGAACTGCGTAACTTTATTCAAAAACGCACTTCTTCAATCGCTTGTTCCTGCAACATCGAGTTAACATCTAACTTCTGATGATAGCTCGGCGTTGGCTCGAAGTAATCTATGATCCTGTTTATCTCCTCTTCTGTACGATTATGAATATTCCTCTTCAAACAGATCTGTAGATCCATTTCCATCTCGCACACGTATACCTATAAGCATTTTGCAAAAATTGTTTTCTATTCCCGCCTATTAATTATTCCTCGATACCTTCGGCGAACAACTTACTTTAAAACCTTTGGTCTTAGCAAAACTCCACATTTCTTCGTAATCAGATATTTTTTCATTGATACAATCTAATATTATAAAATTGAAGAACCCATCGGTAATGTTCTTTTTAAAAGCCTTAACCAGTGACGTGTTATAACTTGACTCTACCGCTTCCTCGTATTCGTAAACCATTTCCTGCAATTAGAGCGGAGAAATATATTTTGCTTTTTCTACTCATATTTGATCCAAGTGAGAAATGGAAAATTCAGATAAGTACTTTGACTGTAATTTTCTTTCCATTGTCGTCCGTGGTTTCTCTCTCCTTCTCCACCAAGAAATAGTCGTCCAAACTTAATATTCTTGGCGCGGAACCACCCTGTTCGACTTCCTTGTCCTATACGAGAAGAATGCAGAAATATTTCCAACATAGTACTCAACGCAATCGTACATTTTAATAAATACGACATTACTTTAATCAGTTTGGCCACAAAAGATTTCCCACTGCCCGGCGGACCTCTCAAAATGACTGCTATTTTCGGTGGTCTGTTCTGACGACCCGGAGGGCACAGTAAATCATCCACCATTGTACAGTTTGGTGTTTTTGCCAATTCCAAGGTTTTTTGCGACGGTTCCAACACATTGTGCTGAGCAGTATCTGTAACACTATTAACGCGAAACATTAATTTATCAAAAAAAAAAAAAAGAACAATCTTCAGTGATCTACAGTCTGTTCAATGTGTGATCGAGGAAATAAAATTCGTTATATGGAACGTAACGTAACAGAAAGAAGATAAATGATTTAGACTACGAGAAACACATTTGCTCATAATATGAACATATTGAAGAAAAATATTCAAATAAAATATGTTCGTATTACACAATTATATTTATGTGCCTCGTGTGTTTAATCTCAAATACTTTTTTTTTTTAGAATGCATGTAACACAGGAAAAGGGTAGACCATAAGTTTCTATGCTCGTTAAACGTAAAGTTCCAGACTATGTGAGTGCACAGTGGAAACATTAGTAAGTTCCAGAAACAGTTTTCACTCGACAACTCGTTTCTTTGTCCGGTGTGCTGTATGCACATGCGAATAAATTTTCCACGGGTTTTTGCACAATATTAGATAATATTGCAGCATTAAAATATAATGATACATATGTACGTATAGATAATATCGTAAATAAAGAAAACCAATGGTTTTCGAAACATGTGTCAATAATATCGACACGATATATACATAATAATATATAGTAGTAGTATTTTTCAACTGCGCTTTAACAGTTCTCAAAGAGAAACAGAGAGTCTTGCATAAATGAGTCTTCGTACTTTATGCAAAATGCAGTGCTTTGCCAGAGATATATCTACAAATATCGTAATGTAAATTTAAAAACACAAAAGTTGTAAAGGCATTTATTTGACAATGTTTCAAAGGCTAAAAAACATTATAGATCGCATCTAATAATTAGATTGAAACGTACCTGGTCTCCTGCGGCTTTGTATCTATCACGTTCTTGTTCGAATTCTCCTGCCAGTTTATATTTCCTTTCGATCTAAAGAAAGTTGCATATTTTCAAACGATATTGATTTTACATTGACAATAAATCACGCTCGATTCATTTGCATATGATATATAGTATTATAATGTAAAATATTTCTTTAACTATACCTGTCCTCATCTTTGTCGCTCTCTTTACTCGTTACCTTCTGAGAAGAAGATTCACTCCTCTCCCACGTTCTTTCTACATTTAGAAGAGAGGAGAGTAAGTATATAAAATGATCTGTACGATTTACTAATCGAACACACATTTATTGAGAAACTTTTCATTGAAATAATGGGTAAAATGAATGGCCATGCACTCTCATTGCTTAACGTCAAATTACCTTTCTTCTTAGTGTTCTTCTCGTATCGACTGTCTTGCTCTTTGTTTGCCATATGACGATCGAACGTCCGATTCTCCAGCTCTTTCGACTTATATTTTTCTTCCTCCCTTCGCTCCCTTTCAGATCTTCTCTCGCGTCTGTCCACTTTGATCTCATCGTTGACCTTTCTCTGACCGTAGTCCCTGGACCGCCTAGGATGCTCCGTCCTTTCAGCATAGCGTTCATACCTTCTGATCTTCTCCGTGTACTCCTTCAAGTTCTGCTCGCTCTCCTCCCAGTTTCTGAAATCTTTCTTCGGCTGCACTTCGTGCTCCGGTACAGATGGCTTTAAATTACCGTGTCCATAGTCGAAGCACTGCACAGGCGTTACATGATCGTGGAGAACCGATGATCGCGAGGTATGAGCGTAATCGATCACTTTAACAGGCGTGTGCTCGACAAATTTATTTTCCGGCCCACCACCGGCCCCGGCGTGATTGTAATTAAACTGTTTCTCGATACAGAACTCTTTAACTGCTGGACACCTGGCTTGAGCCGGTCGATTATTACCGGATCGTTTCACGTACATATTGGAGGCGTTGTCGAACTTGGAGTAATCGGATCCCGCGCTTAAATCTGCCATACTTTTCTCGGATCTCCTAAGAGGAGATCTTCCTTCTAAATTATTTTCATTCTGACCAAAATTTTCGTTTTGCATTGGGAATGGTTTATCAGCGTAGCCAAAATCTCTTCCAGATCTCTGATCAACATCAGCGAAACTGCTTTTAGCATAAGGCTGCTGCTGCTGCCTCCATCCTGAACCTTGCATCTCGTTTGGATCGTTTGATCCCTGATCCAATCGCAGGTGTTGACTCTTATCGAACGCATCGGCACTTGTTTCAGAATTTCCTTGAATCTCCTGGCCAGGATTGTTATCTGGGGCGTTAGCTCTAAATTCTCCGACTCCCCTGGCATCGAACTGTCTATTATCGTAGGGCCTGTCGTTCGGACCGGTCATTAATCCTCGAGATCCGAAGTACGAATCGTTGGGACCCTGAGGTCCAAAGCATGCGTCGGTGTTATTATCAAACCGTTTCTCGTTAAATCTGTTCGCCGACGGTCCATCGTTCGGTCCATTCGGACCACCTGCACCTCGTTGATAAGACAGATCACCGCGTCTAGAGCCGAAAAGTCTATCATTCGGTGCTGTAAGTCTAGACTGGCCATCGTTGGGCCCTCTGGGAATAAACTGTGAATCGCAGGGACCTCGATTGTCGAATGGAGCATCGTTGGGCCTTCCTGGACCAAAGGGCCTGATAGTGGCTCCTTGGGATCCGAATGGTTCATCGTTTGGTCTTTTGGGACCAAACTGTCCCTCGAGAGGTCTTCTTAGTCCCATTTGCGTGTCGAACCTTGGACCAAACTGTCCAACATTCGACGGTCTTAGACCTAACTGTCCGGTATTGGAACCTCTCGGTCCGAACTGATTGTCAGGCGAACCTCTGGGCTCGAACGGTCCGTCATTGGGACCCCTTGCACCTCTTGGAGCAAATGATCCGTCGCTGGGACCTCGTGGGCCTAACGGATACTGATTTGGGCCGGGAGAGTTAAGAGGAAATGCATTTGAACCCCTGGAGTCGAGCATAGAGAATCTGCCATCGTTTGGACCACGAGGTTCGAAGAAGGGTGCGCTCGGCCTGAATTGCGTCCCTCTCGGGCCAAACGTAGGGTCGAAACATTCCGCGTTGTTTGAAAAAGATTTCATGGAAGACTCCTTTACATCTGTATGCTCGTTAGCGTTCGCCGAAATGGGCCCCAGATTGGGTAACTCTGGTGGCGGCTCCATGTTTAGATCTTCCGGTTTCGGATCGTTTTCACCCATAAAAGGTAGCACTTCAGCTTTCTGATTAACACTATCATCGTTGCTGGACGGACCTTGTTTCGCTTCTGCCGATTCATTTGCGGTATTCTGAGTGCTCTGCTCCATTGAATTATAATTCAACGAGGAATTCACTTCCTCTTTAGCGCCGTTTTTTTGCAGCGTACTTTCTTGAGGAATGTGAGCGTCGACCCACGGTGGCTTTTCTAACAGCGGAACTTTATTTTCTTCCGAATTATCTTTCGGCGCACCATCAATATTCTGTTCGTTCGATTTCGATGTCGACACCTCCCCTTGTTCCGGTGGGATAACGAATCCCTTCGTGTTCTCGCATTTTGCATCCGTCTCCTTTCTAATATTAATCGTGTCCTGTTTAATCTCTTGTACTTGTTGCGAACTAGAAATCGGCCCTCTAAACGAGCTTAGACCTCCGTCCCGGGAATCAAACGAACTGTTACACCCGATCCCGGTTGGACCGCGCGGTCCAAAGTCTGGATTCCCTTGATGCTTGAAGTCACCAGGCATTCTAAAATTCCCAGGTCCAGCCGGCCCGAAATTCTGAGGCGCACGTGGCCCGAAATTATTGTTACCAGCCGGTTTCATGAAAGGAGAATCACCAGTGATTCTCTTAAAACTTTCGCTCAAGGAACCTACATTGGTACATTTCTCCGAGTCAAGGTAACTCGGCCTGAATACGTCCATAGCAGCCCTTCGTTTCTCCATCAGCTTCTTTAATTCTGGTGCAAGTTTATCTGGCGCATCGAACTGATTGTTTCTATTGAAACCTCTCGCATTATTGGGGAAGCTATCACGCCTGTTGTCGAACATATCCTTCTGATCGAAACGATCCATATTATTGCTATTGAACCTATCGCCGCCAGGACCATACGATTCATTATTGGGTCCAAATCGATCATTAATAGGTTCATTTCCTTGTCTATCTCCACCTGGCCCAAATCTATCACTGTTCCCAGTAGTAAATCTATTATCTCCTGGGCCAAATCGATCATTTCCAATTCCGAAGCGATCGTTACCGAATCTATCATTCGATGGACCGAAACGATTACTCCCAAATCGATCGTTCACGGAATTAAATCTATCATTGCTGAAGTTCATCCTCTGCTGATTGAACTGATTACCCTCGTTTCCCCTTTCATCGTTTCGTTGTCCGAACATGTCGCTACGCCGAAATTGGTTACCCTGTTGATCACCGATCCCATCTCGACCGAAACGTTCTAAAGACACCCCTTCCTTCTGCCTACCAGGATCGTTCGGACCAAGATTATTCGGTCGTCCCATCAGGTCGAAACTGTTCATAGAACTCGTTTGTTTCGATCGTTCTAAAGCAGAATTTGGACCGAATGGCGGTCTAACTTGCATGGTCGGATTCTGTCGCGAATCGTTGCTAGAAAATCCTGGAGGCGGTTGCGAAAAGTTTGGTACGGCTGTAAAATTTGGTGGTGGTTGCGTGAAATTTGGTGGAGGCATCTGAGTTGTTGCGCCAACACCGTATGTCGGAGGTGGTACGCCAGTCACCGATTGGAAATTAGAGAAGCTCGACGCGTTTCCGCTTGTGTTGTATTGCTGCGTCCACTGCTGCGAATTCCACGCTGACGAAGTCATTGTATTCGACGCTGACGATTGCGAAATCACTTGAGTGCTTGCTGTTTGAACATTAGACGTTTCTGTGGCTGGTGGAGGGGGTGGTGGTGGTGGAGCGTTGGCAACATTTTGCTTTCCTGTTAGACCAAGAGTTTTCCCAATGCCTAATAAATTGTTAATCAATCCTTGGTTCTCTGTGCTCGACAAGATGTTCATTATCTTATCGTCGCCGGGCAGGCTTTTATTCTTGTCGACCTCCGCCTTGGCAGCAGCCTGTTTTTGTTGCTCCCGTTTCTTACGCATCTGTTCGCGCCGTTCAATGAGCTTCTCTCGCCAGGACGTCCATTTTGCCTCGTATTGCTTGTATTGAGTCTATAACGAAACGGAATCTGTATATTGCGATACACTGGAACTAACAACACAATGGCTTAGCAATATTTTAGCCCATCTACGTTCGTTATTCTATTTCATCTTTTTCTCGCCTGAAGTGAAATAATAATCGTAACATCACTTACCTTGTCAGGGTGATTAGCATTTTGCTGTTTCCACTTATTAAACTGCTCCTCCCACTGTTTGAACTGAGCGTCGAACGTTTTCTCGGCCTCAGTCAGCTCTTCGTCTTCGACTTTCAACTTTTTAGCACTGTTCGATTCACTTACGGTACTGCTACTACGTTTACCATTTAAACTATTGCCTTCCTTATTACTATTGCTAGTATCGGGAGGTAACGGTGGTTGATTCGGTGGTAACGGAGGATTCGTCGGGCATGTCTGTACGCCCGATTGTTGCACCACGGTGCTCGCGTTCTGTTTCACTGGGAATAGTGGAAGATTGTTCTGATGCGGAGGAGGCATGTTCGTAAACTGATAAGCGTTCGCGTTCGTTGGAGGTAATGGTGGTTTTGTGTCTTCTTGTGGAAGAGGCGGCGGAGCTTGTACGTTTGGTAACTGTGCTACCTGACCGGCTAAATTAATATTCTGGGCAGACATGTGTTTCATTGTTTCCTGGTACTGAAACAGAGACGAATCAATGAATAAACATAGATCAGCATAGTTTCTAATATTATTATAGAATTGTGGTCCCAGGGAATTACTGATGGAAAATCCTTAGTCCATCGTACCTTCTCTCCGTACTGCGCTTGCCACTGTTGATACTGTTGTTGCCATTGCTGCCATTGAGCCCAATTCTGCTGTTGGGCTGCAGCCCATTGCTCCGCTGTATATCCGCTGGGTGCCTATCGATAAATATTCAATTGGTCGATACAGTCTCATGGTACAAAACTGAATTTTGAATCAAATACTTACTGGCTGATTATAATACTGCATGTACGCTTGCATCATAGCCATGGGATCTGCTCCTGGCGTTGCGTAACCAACTGGTGGTTGCGGCATTGGAGTAGCAACAGCACCAGCTGACAATTGCCATTGGTTCCAATTTTGCATTTCTAAACCCCCTAGCAAATGCTTTGCTAGTGCATTCCAAACTGTTTTAATGGCCGCAGTCCGTTCGGACGCTAGTTTATATTTAAAGAAAATTGTTATACAGTTTTTGCTGCGTACGTACAAGAGTTTATTCGTCTAATGTAACTACCCTTTACGTTTAAGTTTCCCTTAAACATAGAAGAGTTTCAGGGATTCTCGGAGATGTATTTATAAAAACTATATATACATCGGTTTTGGAACATATGAGAGGCTGTTTGAAACAAATAGATAATGTTAAAAGTATAAAGTGTAATGTTGTGTGTTTAAAATCACCTATAATAATCGCTTATTAAAATAATCAAGTATATATAAACTTATCTCCTAAATTTAAGCATTTCTGTTCCGGCTTTATACTAATTCGAAAAATTAGTATAAGTCATAATATATTTTCGCAGTTAATACTGTAAAAACAGACAATCATTTAAAGTAGAACATTTTAAATTCTACAAAGATTCGCTTTCGCATTTGAAATAAATGAAAATGCTTGAAAGCTGGATCTAAGTCAGAAGCTTAATAAACATTGATAGACCTAAAATTACATTGCACAGAAGATTACTGTAGCATATCTCACAATCTTTTGTCGCATAATGCGCAAAAGTTTTGTGCTGTACCTAATTCTTCAAGTTCAAAAGCAATGCGCCAAATGCATTGAACTCTCGCGAGAAGTAGAATTGGGTCAAAATAAAATGCATCGTTCCATTCGGTAAGCGGGGCAATAAGTATCGCAAAATAGAAATCGAATTATTTTTCCTTAAACGTATCATAGTGGATCGAAAAATATTTCGTGCACCTTGATTAAATGTAGAAATTCATCGGCTAAAAAGATCGTGCTCCGAGGAGCATTGCAATGTGCGATGGCCATGATTATTGACGGTAATGTAAATTTCAATCTCATCGAGTGTATATTTCGCAATTTCATATTTAATAATATGACAAACGCAAAGATAGTTGTCTCATTTTTGTTGTAAATAGTAATTTGCGTTATGATTAGTTGCGATACCGCAAACAAGCGCAGTGTCCATTATTTTGCGAAGTGTATATCGAAAACAGAAATTGCGATAAAAAGCAATTGAAATTTGAAGGAAGGTACTCACGACTGGATATCCTGGAAGCAGCAACCCTTTTGTAACGTGAAATTCACAAGAAAGAACTGTATTTTTGTTGCACACGATAACTAAACGAACTTGGCACGAAAACGTCGGGTCGGAACTATTCAGTCAGTACTTATGGCGGCCGTGTACGATAGGGTCATCTAACATCAGGCGTAAAACAGAAAAAAAAGTCCCTAGTTCAATTGAATCTCCTCTGATTTATCGTTTTACGCGGTTTGTACGAGAGATTAAATTTCGTACGCACAAATTGCAAAGATATTTTAAGGTATGTCGGATATTATTTACCCGAGAATAATAAATGAGTCGATACAAATTTAACATCGCGCCTCGGTTGATCCAGAGCGAAGCAGGAAGTTGAGGAATGCTCGCACTTCCGCTCCATTAATTCTAAACATCACAAGTAAGTCAAAATTGGTTAATTCAGTTATTAACAAATTGATCGCTGAACAAACGAAGACGTAAAAATAATCGGAGCAATTATTTTCACACTAATCACATGTTTTATCATCTTCGATTTCACATTAGCGCAACAAAAATTAATTGAAATATAAATTATAAGATGATACCACGAGAATCGTCCACTATTACATAAAATACAGAAATAAATAAATGCATTAAGAGCATTAAGCCTTTAATGTCAACGAGTATGTCGCCTTATCGTTCAATTAGTAGACGATTCATGTACCGGAGAAATTCTACGAGTCTTGCAAAACAACGGGAAATCCATAGATAGTACAAGACACACTGTGTCATGCGATACGTCAATCTGTTTCCCTTCTGGCTGAATTAGCAACGCGAAAATACTCTGCTCACACACACTAAAAATGAATCAAAACATTAAAAAGGTTGGGTAATAAAAAAGACGCATACGGGTCCTTAACAAATTCCATGTACCGAAATAGAAAAACCTTCTCCAATTTTAATTGTAATACACGAAACAATGGTAAATTAAAATCGTCGGTGAACGATGATCATCCCTCATCCACGTTTTCCAAGCGCGTGAATTTAATATAAATAATCCGCTTTTGCGACGGGAGACAAAACGTTGAACCGTCGCGAAGCCGGCAAGAATCATTTACGCGCAGCTAGTGCCGTCGAGGTAAATTATTTATACGGAAACCTGTTTGTGATACTCCGTACTGGTTTCGCGTTCTTCAGTATCGCCTGAACCAGCAGCATAGTCAAACGTGCGCACATCATGAACATTGTAACGGCGAAGTGGCTCTATGCCGTTGTTGTTTTGTTGCTCGATGTAATTGTTAAAGAAAATTTAGCGCAATACGTTCCGCCTACACCGAGCGTGGAACCGCTTTATCCAAAAGGATTGCGGATGTCGATTCCGCGTAAGTAAACTTACCTCGTATCGCCTTTATTTCAGCGTCTTTGTGTCGCTTTTGTTATCCCATTGTTCCTTGAACAGGCAAACAGAAATCCCCAGTAAATTCCAATTTTCATCCGAACAAAACGATTGAATGCAGAAAATCGCAATTCCTTTTAGTAGGAAATTCAATTGTTTGAGCTACGATAATGATCTTTATTTGAAGAAATTTTAGCTGTGCGTATCTATAAGAAGAACAAGTATCTTGTAAATATGTATACTCACAAAGTTTCTAAAAATGATTTAATCCATTAGTATCACAGAATAATTATGTAGATAATATGCAAACTGCGACGCCTGACGTTAACTTTTTTTTTTTATCGATCCGTGCTTCTACAATTTCATCGATAATCCTATTCCTGTAACGCAACACACAGAATTTGGATAGTTTTATCTCCGCGTTACATGCACATTTACAAAAAGAAATGTATCGATAGTACTCTTAGTTTTATTTTCCTTGTTATCACGGAAATGGGATACGACTAAAAAACATTCGCGATAACTGGATAGCAACGAAACATTTAAATCTTCGTTCTATTCGAGCAATTCTTAAAATGATTTCATCTCCCATTATATTTGTCCATTACATTTTCTATCAATTAATTGCCCCTCAACTTCACGCAACATTTCCCTTGAATATTCGGGCAATCAGTCTGAAGGCACACTTGATACAAGAAGTAACAGGAAAAAGCGATTGAATGCTTCTATAAGATTCGTTCGACGGAGATTTAGGAACCGTAATCTATATATATATATATATATATAAATTAAATAAAACCATGCGTCAATACTTCTCGATGTCATTAATTATTCAGCGTGCGCATAAAAACTTGTTCTCGAAATACATTTTATTAAATCGAAAAAACGTATACTCCAACGGGATGAAATGATTATGATCATCGATTATAATTAGCCAAACATGTATTCTAATTGAAAACGAAAATTCCTTTTGCATTTAGACGAGGATGGGATTTCCCTGGTCGCTTTCCACGTGAAATTTAACGAGGATTTCAATGGCCTCGAAGCAGGAACGATAGCCAGGGATATTGTAAAAGTAAGAGACGGCCGCTGGACGTACGAGGATCGAACCACGAGATTGAAACGAGGAGACGTGATTTACTATTGGGTTCACGTGGTTTACGATGGGCTCGGTTACAATTTATTAGACCAGCAACACGCGGTCGATGGTCGGCTTAAAATCAGAGAATTCATTCGAACGATGACTCGGTCGCCAAATATATCTGACGATGTATGTCTTTTGAAGATTTCTACAACTACGACGGCACTCCGATTGGGGCGGAAATCAGCAATGGAATGGTCTGCGCCGTACCGTCCGAGACCAAGGTATTCGAAAACGAACCGGGAAGACGACACTTGAGACGGCAGAACGTCTGCCCGGGGCAATTAATTTTCGATGAAAATTTCGATACACTGAATACCAGTCGGTGGTTGATCGTCGAACGCTTTCCAGACGTTCCTGTAAGTACGTTACTTTAAAAAAATCATTCACAGAGCTTAATCTGATACAACAAACTATAATAATTTACCGCAAGCTCTCAGCTGCTCAATGTATTTGTCCAATTGTAGAATTACGAATTCGTGGTGTACATGAACTCTGAGGATAATGTGCTGGTGAAAGACGGCGTTCTACACATTAATCCGATCCTTGTAAGCGAGAAGTACGGGCACGATTTCGTTCGAGGAGGGAACCTAGTTTTAGAGAGGTATAGAAGTCCGAGTAGTATCGTTTGAAATTGATCACAACGACAGCTGATCAGTGACAATAAAAAGATGCTTTTCTAATTAGGTGCACCGGTGAATCCGCTTCGAAGGAATGCAAACGGAAGGCGCGCGGATCATACATTATACCACCAGTAATTTCAGGACTATTAAACACTGAGCAATCATTCAACTTTTTATACGGACACGTTCAAATCCGCGCTAAATTACCTGAGGGCGATTGGATTTATCCTGGTTAGCTTGATTATGCACATTCTGTTGTGTTCTATCTTGAACTTTTGAGAACCGCAACAGCCACGGTTCACGTGTTAACAAAGAATAATTTATTTTCCTCATTTCAGTGCTAACATTGCAGAGTAAAGATGAGTATGCGAAAAATTCGTCGCTGTACTGCGATATCATAATAGCTCACGCGGTGGGAAATCGTTTGCTCGTGTCGCAGAACGGATACGATTTGAGCGGTCGCAATCTTCTGAGCGGGGCTCACGAGATAAATATCAATGAGCAATTCCAGCAGGACAATCAATTGAGTCTTCCTAAGAAGAACTCCAGCTTTTTGTGGTCCGCGGGTTATCACGTGTACGATTTGGAATGGAGGAGTGGCCGGATCACGGTCAAAGTCGACGGAGAACAATACGGGGAGCAGAAAGTGCCGGCCATATACGATACTCCGGTTAGTTATTTCGCAGTAAAAAAAAAAAAACAGCCGCTTCCATCGACTGTCATAGACACAATTAACCGAATATATTTCACTCTTCCAGGTGTTCATAAATTTAGGTCTAGCCGTGGGCGGTCTCATTACGTTCCCGGACTCCTGCATCAGCGGAAACTACGTGAAACCCTGGAGAAACGTCGCGGCAAAGGTACCCCTAACAGCGAGCTTCATTTAGAATATGTGCTGTCTCATAAAAAGCAATACTGCAAACGCGATACTATCCGTTTCAGGCAATCTTCAACTTCTACCAGGCGCAGGACAACTGGGTAGAATCCTGGAAAGACAAGGATAATAGTCTCCACATAGATTACGTCAAAGTCTGGGCAATCTGAGTCCCTTTGAAGACTCTCAGTAGTACAGCTAATCATTTTTTAATACTCCATTTACTCTTCGCTTGCTTGTATCGTTAGATCTGTCAGAGTCGAGAAGGCGGCAGCGCGTGCAACCGGAAAGGGTGCAGATGACCGTTACGACGCTGTTAAGCGTGCGAATCTCGTAGTCCATCTTCCTGTCTGAACTCGATGAATATTTTCTTCCTATTTTCCGTATGGATCATGTATCGCAAAAACTCCCGTGCACTATTTATTGGCTAATCCACGAGTCCTCCGGCCACAAGGATCGGAAGGTGGCTAGCCATCTCGAGGGGGCAGATCTACTCGACCGACAAATTCATCGCACTGAAAATTATTGTAGCCTATCTCACAATTTTTTGTCGCATAATGGACAATAGTTGTGTGCCGTACCTAGTTCTTGAGCTTCGAAAGAAATACGCCAGATGCATTGAACTCTCGCGAGAAGTAGAATTGCAACGAAATGGAAATCGAATTGTTTTGCCTTGAATGTATCATAGTGGTTTAAAAAATATCTCGTACACCTTGATTGAATGTAAAAATTCATCGGCTAAAGGGATTGCGCTCCGAAGAGCGTTGCAATGTACGATCACGACGATTGAGTGTGTCTTCCGAAATTGTATATCTAATAATATGACAAACGCAAAGATAGTTGTCACATTTTTGTCGTAAAGAGTAACTCGCGTCTTAATCAGTTGCGATACAGCAAACAATTCAAGCGCAATTCCGGTCCGATATTCTTTGCATCGAGGAACAAAACGTTGAACCATCGCGAAGCCGGCGAAAATTGTTTACGCGCAGCTAGTGCCGCCGAGGTAAATTATTTATACGGAAACCTGTTTGCGATACTCTGTACTGATTTCGCGTTCTTCAGTATCGCTTGGACCAGCAGCATGGTCAAACGTGTGCGCATCATGAACACTGTCACGGCGAAGTGGCTCTGTGCCGTTGCCGTTTTGTTGTTCGATGTAATTGTTCAAGAAAATACAGCACAGTACGTTCTACCTACACCGAGCGTGGAACCGCTTTATCCAAAAGGATTGCGGATATCGATTCCGCGTAAGTACATTTACCTCGTATCGCCTTTGTTTCGGCGTCTTTGTGTCGCTTTGTTATCGCATTGTTCCTTCAACAATCAAACAGAAATCCCCAGTAAATTCTAATTTTCAACCGAATTAAATGCGGAAAACTGCAATTCCTTTTAGCAGGAAATTCGATTCTTTGAGCTGTGGTAACGATTTTTATTTGATAACGTTCAAGCTGCGCGTATCTGTAAGCAGAACAATTATTTTCTAAAGTTTTTTACTCACAAAATTTGTAAAAATGACCTAATTTATTAGTGTCACAGAATGATTACACGGATAATGTGCAAACTGCTACGTCTGACGTTAACATTCCTTATTAATCTGTGCTTCTATAGTTTCATTAATAATCCGATCCTTGAACGCAACACACAGAATTTGGATAGTTTTATCTGCGCGTTACATATATATTTACAAAAAGAATGTATCGATAGTACTCTTAGCTTTATTTTTAAGTCTTCGTTCTATTTGAACAATTCTTAAAATGATTGTATCTCCCATTATATTTTTTCATTAACTTTTCTTATTAATTAATTGCCCTTCAAATTTACACAAGATTTCTCTTGACTATTCAGACAATCGGTCTGTAGACACCCCTTGATATAAGAAGTAACAGGAAAAAGCGATTGAATGTTTTCACAAGATGCGTTCGACGGAAATTCAGGAACCGTAATCTATATAATGTATACAAATTAAATTACACCATGCGTCAATATTTATCGATATCATTAATTATTCAGGGTGCGCATAAAAACTTGTCCTCAATATATACATTGAGGAATACATTTTACTGAATGAAAAAACCAGGTATATACCAAGGGACTGAATTGATCATGACCATCGAATATTATTAGCTAAACATGTATTCAAATTGAAGACGAAAATTCTTTTTGTATTTAGACGAGGATGGTATTACCCTGGTCGCTTTCCACGTGAAATTTAACGAGGATTTCAAGGAACTCGAAGAAGGAACGATTTCCAAGGAAATCGAAGAGGTGAAGAACGGTCGCTGGACTTACGAGGACCGAACCACAGAATTGAAACGAGGAGATGTGATTTACTATTGGATTCTTGTGGTCTACGACGGGCGCAATCACAATTTATTGGACCAGCAACACGCGGTTGATGGTCGGTTTAAAATCAAAGAATCGTTCGAACGATAACTCGGTCGGAAAATATATCTGACGATGTATGTCTTTTGAAGATTTCTACAACTACGACGGCACTCCGGTTGGGACGGAAATCAGCAATGGAATGGTCTGCGCGGTACCCTCCGAGACCAAGGTATTCGAAAACGAACCGGGAAGTCGATACTTGAGACGGCAGAACGTCTGCCCGGGGCAATTAATTTTCGATGAAAATTTCGATACACTGAATACCAGTCGGTGGTTGATCGTCGAACGCTTTTCAGGCGTTCCTGTAAGTACGTTACTTAACAAGCAATTCACAGAGCTTAATCTGATACGACTAACTATAATAATTTACCGCAAGCTCTCAGCTGCTCAATGTATTTGTCCAATTGTAGAATTACGAATTCGTGGTGTACATGAACTCTGAGGACAATGTGCTGGTGAAAGACGGCGTTCTACACATTAATCCGATCCTTGTAAGCGAGAAGTATGGCCAAGATTTCGTTGAAGAAGGACACTTAGTTCTGGAGAGGTATATGTAGAAGTGCAAGTAGTATAGTCTGAAATTGATCAAACCGACAGCTGATCAGTTACAATAAAAAGATGCTTTTCTAATTAGGTGCACCGCTAAACCCGGTACAAACGAATGCAGATGGAAGGCGCGCGGTTCATACATTATACCACCAGTAATTTCAGGACAATTAAACACTGAGAAATCCTTCAACTTTTTATACGGACACGTTCAAGTCCGGGCTAAATTACCTGAGGGCGATTGGATTTATCCTGGTGAGCTTTATTATGCACATTCCGTTGTGTCCTATCTTGAGCTTTTAAGAACTGCAACAGCCACGGTCCACATAATTAACAAAGAATCATTCATTCTGTCGTCCTGTCTTGAGCTTTTGCAGAACTGCAGCAACCGTAGTTCACGGAGTACAATAATTCTATCCGTACACTCCGAATCAGTTAACAACATTGAATATTAACGAAGAGAAATCATTTATTTTCCTCATTTCAGTGCTAACATTGCAGAGTAAAGATGAGTACGCGAGAAATTCGACGATGTACTGCGATATCATAATAGCTCACGCGGTGGGAAATCGTTTGCTCGTGTCGCAGAACGGCTACGATTTCAGCGGTCATAATCTTCTGAGCGGTGCTCACGAGATAAGTATCAACGAGCAATTCCAGCAGGACAATCAATTGAGTCTCCCTAAAAAGAATTCCAGCGTGTTGTGGTCGGAGGCTTATCACGTGTACGATTTGGAATGGAAGAGTGGCCGGATCACGGTCAAAGTCGACGGTGAACAATACGGGGAGCAGAAAGTGCCGGCCTTATACGATGCTCCGGTTAGTTATTTCTCAGTGAAAAAGAACAGCCGCTTCCATCGACCGTCATAAACACGAATTAACGAATATATTTCGCTCCTCCAGGTGTTCATAAATTTAGGTGTAGCCGTGGGCGGCCTCATTACGTTCCCGGATTCCTGCATCAGCGGAAACTACGTGAAACCCTGGAGAAACGTCGGGGCGAAGGTACCCTTAACAACGAGCTTCGTTTTAAGTATGTGCTGTCTCAATGAAAAGCAATACTTCAAACACGATGCTATCCGTTTCAGGCATTCTTCAACTTCTACCAGGCGCAGAGAAACTGGGTAGAATCCTGGAAGGACAAAGATAATAGTCTCCACATAGATTACGTCAAAGTCTGGGCAATCTGAGTACCTTTGAAGACTCTCCGCTTCGAGACTTGCAGAGATACAGTTAATCAATTTTTAATACTCCACTTACTCTTTACTTGCTTCTATCGTTAGACGTATCGAAGTCAAAACGGCGGCGGTGGTGGGGCCAGAAAGGGTGCAGGGAAGGGTCGCGGATAGGGTACGCTATTTGGATGAATACCGGAGCCCAGCATTTCGATCAACCACTGTCCTCGATAACCGTAACGACGCTGATAAGCGTGCGAGGCGCGTGGCCCATCTTCTGGTCTGAACTCGATAATCATTTTCTTCTTATTTTCCGGATGGGTCACGTATCGCAAAAGTTCTCGTGCACTGTTTCTTGGCCAATCCAGAAGTCCTCCCGGCAACGAGGATCGGAACGTGGCTAGCCATCTCGAGGGGGACAGGTCCACCGGAAGTGTTCTGGTGACTCGAGTTAATTCGCTTCCACCGCACTCGATGATTACGCACAACTGTACTTATAATAAAAAGAATGAGATAATCTGGTTGCCCTTTACCGCCGATTATTATTCTTAGTAAGTTCTCGTTCTTCTTCTTCTGTTTAGAACCACAACTTACCGCGAAGATTAACGTTAACGAATGGCTCGATCGCATCGCTTCTTACTTTGAGGGAACCTCCGAGCAACGACACAGGAAAAGAAATAGAACTGCGCTCATGGTCTCCGCCTACCTTTATGTCCTCCGTGTGGCTATCGGTTTCGTGCATTGAATACATTGCGATCCCTTTATTTTTTTCACCGCGATAGAATTGTTATTCGAAACGTAGCGCAGTTTTTTAAACGGCTCGCGCTTGTGAGTTACACGGATCTTTTTTTTTTACTTTCACTGCTTGCTGCATTGCGCCACGATACGCCAGTTGATTTCTTTCTTACGCGTGTAGTTATCCTTTGGAGGAGACTGGAATTAGTTTGTATTCTGCGCTCGTCTTATCAGCATCGCGCCAACGCTCGTGCCAGCATGAACCTCCCTCGTAGTTTGGTACAGTTTTCTATTCTCGCTAAACTTTTTTCTTATTTCCACCTGCTCGCGATTTTATATACACTATTTAAAGTTGATTTCTTCGTGCAAAGCCTCACTCTTGTGGTATTTAAAAAAAAAAAGGGTAACTTGTCTTCTGAAATTCTTTAACGTTCGTGTGCGCGCTATTACTTTCACCTGATAAAAGGCACAAGTTATATTCATAAAAAGGGCGTTATGAACTCGTGTAGCAATGTCAGTACAGTATAACTTCTCGGAAGAATTAAGGTTTGCAACAGCTCCTGAGGTGCCCTTTAGCAAAAGTTGCAACGAATAATAGTGTCGGAGAAAAACGAATGCCGCGAGTGTTGCATTTACAAATACATCCCTTATCGTTGCCCTTATTTAAAGTGTTACAAGGAAAAGGCAGACAACTTCGAAGCAGAAACGAGGATGCGCAAGTAGAGGAATTTATTTGATACGTGCATGTTATAAAACTCATATCTCTCCGCTTTTTCTTTTCCAGGTAATTTCGATTTTCCTGGTCTTGCTGTTTCGCGCTGACCGATCAGCCTCGGCACCAGCCGGCGTTTTCTCCTTTGTCCACGATCTAATTCAGTATAACGTAGCGGGGGTACCGCTCATCCACGAGGCAAGTAGTGCAATCTGTGAAACAAAAAAAAGTCAATGTTAAAAGAAGAAATCGAGAGAAGTATACCAGGGTCGATATTATTACTTGCGTTAAATTGACGACCGAGTAAACGTTAATCGTTGTACAGCGAACGCAGTGGGATTTCGATCCGGAAGTCGGGAAGCAACGAAGGGTCAGATACCAGGAGGAAAATGGTCAGCGGGGTGAGATCGCGATCGCGAAGATCGGCATGGGGATCGGATTCAAAGGACCATGGGGAACGCCTGTGTAAAGTCTCACGGGAAATCGCTGATCTGTAAAAAGACAGATTGAAAATCGATCATATAAAAACAGCAACACTATTTCTGAAACGGCGATCACCACTAGTCATCGAACGATAATAGAGATAGTTTAGATAAGTAAAAAAAAATGCGCAGAGAACCTGTTGAAAACAAAATTAAGTCGAATAGGTAAAAGAAACGCCACTTTGTACGATATTGAAATAAACGTATAGTTGTTTTATTTTAAAAATGGATAGATTGTTTAAAAATTATTCTGATTAGAACAGAATGAGAATGTTCGACGACCGACGATGAAACGACGCGATGTCACGTTCGTTCTTTCTTCGGCCTTGAGAAGTTTCGTCACCGGAGCGTCGCGTAATCGTCTTTCGATAGATGACGACGTAGAGAGTGGCAGAAATCGGTTCTCCAAGGCTTCTCCTATCGTCCTCTGCCTTTGGTACCAGGTGTGCTTGCGTGCAAAGTACAATGTGCTACGCACGAAAAACTTTCACCTGCCGCTTGGACCGAAGAAAGAACGCGGTGGGGAGAGAAGACGGAGAACGGTGGAGTAACGGATGTCGGAATAAGGCAAGGTAAAAGGTGGTATCAGAAAAACGAAAACAGGCCGATCGTACGGGCTGCAGCGTCGTTTTGCGCTCCCATTGATTCGCTAAAGATTTGTTTAGTAGTAATCGGTGACTCTTCGACGGAAACAGGTGCGAAAGAGTATTTTACATCGCGTTTGGTTCACGCTTCGTGACGGACTTTCGAAACTTTCGTTTCAGGAGCTGAAAGTGTACCAGCGAGCACCTTCCAGTCACCGCGATGGCACGACACGCTTCCGTAAGTAAACGAGCGCGGGACATAAATTTCTATTGAATATAAAAATAAAAATTTTATCAACGGTTTGCACATTAAACAGGATAAAAGGGACGACGAAGTTTTGGAAAGATATGTATAGTCGAGCCGCTTATGGTGCACGCGCCACATAAATACTCCTTTCTTTTTTAAATATTAATAAGAGTATTTATTACGAAAACATTTAGTAGATCCATCTGAAGCATATACTCGCGCAGCATGTAGAGCACGTTTGTTTTTTTTATAATTTCGTTTCGTCACGCTAATATACTAATTGACCTACTTGCAGTGGACGACCGTGATCTTTGCGACAATGATCGCCGCTTTATTGCTCGGAATAATCGCTGAGACCGCGGCGACGATAGCTCAACCGAAGGCACCTAACTTCCAATACTTCGAGCGGTAAGAAATTGGACAGGATACAAAGAATTTAGTTATTTGTTGAGTTACGTAACATAGAAACGAACGTATATCGGTTTGCTGCCGCACAGTTATTCTAAAAGGATTCGCAATGTTCTCATGCTGAGATAACGATCATTAGCAATAGTATGGTAATATGTACAACCAGCAGGGAAAAACAATCGCTTCGAGGAGTTACAAACTTTGTACCGCGTTAAACGCTGGCGGATAAAAAGGAAATTGCAATTACAATTACAGGCCCAAGTATCGTTATCCATACTATGATGAGAACGGCAGAGGAAAGCTACTCTACGGCTACGGAGGGCCAGAACTGTATCAGTACAAAACTTACAGTGCTCTGGAAGGGATCCATTAAGGTCGCCTAGCAGTGATTATACTATGTAAAAGCTAGTTTGATGATCGTTCGATGGCAAAGTGATACATAGTGCACGCACGATTTTGCTTCCGATCGCAAGGATATAATTTCAATATGCGACGACGCGTTTGACAATGCGTATTTCGATTGTCTGCATTGTACTTTCAACTGTCCCTTATTATCGGAAACATATCGCGCTGCATGCCGGTATTAAGGAACATTACAAGATCGTTTATTCTTTCAAATTATAATGAATCATTGTATCTTCTCAAATGCAATTCGATCCGATGCGCTTAATTGCGTTGTAAACATATGTTTCTTCGTCACGGATATCATAAATTCATCGTTATCATTATTCGACGATACGGTCTAAAATTATCGTGGCCCAACAAGGATTCACGTGTATATTACGAAAAACGTACGAGTGTCTTTTTTTTTTGCATATCGGGAGAACAATCGCCCCGTTAGTCGGATGAATTATGAAAGTATCTTAGAACGATGTCAATGATTGCTGAAAAATTGCGACAGATAATGCTACAAACACGATTAAGAATGTATCATCGTTAAAATCGATCGTCTAAAAAAAAAATTTGTGGAATGTGCACAGCGTTTCTAAGTAGAATCTATAACGTGTCCGATAATACAAGTTCACCGTGAATCACGAGATTGTGGAACGATTATATTCTAATATTTAAAAACCGGATACACCGTACTCGGAGAGTCAGAAAAGTTTGTAAACGTTCAAAATCGCAGTCATTGTAAATTGTTTCAGTTAAATGTTCGTTTCGTGACAGGTGCACGTACAATGTTTAGAAATGTGCAAGCATTTAATTCGAGAGAGTGTGTGTGTGTGTGTGTAGCGGAGATAACGTCGATCAAACGAACGAATGACTACTACCCGTACGATGACGTATGCTTGGGTATTTTATTCCAAATGATCCTTGTCCGCCTTATCGTCGGCAGACTGCAACTGTCATACGAAATCCATCTCGGACTTATGGTAATATTGTGTACCTGCTCGCCGCCTGTACAGTTGCCTCTCAATAAACTTCTTTATCTCGCTGATTATGAAAACGCTTGACGTGAGTGCGACGAGAAACAGGATATCTATTGAAAATAGAAAATAGAATGTATATAGGCTTTTCCTTTCTTAATACGGATAATACGAAAGTGCGTTTCCTTCGAAATATACCTGTTGCTGAAAGTGCCTCGGTTTGGAAAACTCTTTGCAACGGTGGAAAGTAGATCACCAACATCTGTCCAATTACTGACAATGTTACGGCTACTAGAAACATTTTGTTACTCCACAAGCCAATGGTGAATATCGATTTGGTCTAGAGTATTTTATGTCGCGTTTAATAAAAAGGTAGTAAGATATTGCTACATTGTTACACAATTGTGTCGCTCCTTACCTGGGATCTACAGCTCAGAGCGTTGAACATGTCAAAGAAAACGAAACATGTGAATGTCATGGTCGTATCCCTTGCAGTATTGCCGTCAGTCGTCATCTAAGAAGAGTTCAAGGCAGAAATTAAGAAGTGTACAGAAAAATGATTGTACGCAGTTTCGTACCTCTCGATTGTAAACCCACAGGGTACCAAGGATGATAATTGTAGCTGATAATAATACATTGACAATAAGATGCCGCGTGATCATCGGTTCCTTCGTGTTACGCGGTTTCTGTTTTAGAACATCCTTATCAACTGGCTCGACTCCAAGACTACGAAGAATAATGGTAAACGTTTATAATTGTACAGTGGTACAATTAATAACATTTGTTCGTCTTAGAAGTTACCTTTGCGCAGGCGGGCCATCCATGATAATGTTAATCCAAAGGATTTGCATCGCATTTAATGGATTCGGTATACTCATCAAAGTAGCGAGCGCGATTAGAGACAGAGCAGCTATGCTAGTACTCAATTGGAATCTCACGAAATTTCGAATATTGTGAAAAATTCCTTTTCCTTCCTCGATTGCGGCACTGCGGAAACACACACAATCGATAAAGGGGTTCATTTGACGAGGTGAATAATAATCAGGAAGGAGAAGAAACTAATATGTACATGATAGTTCCGAAATCATCATCGACTAATATCATGTCCGCAGCTTCCTTGCAAACGTCGGTACCATTTTTACCCATGGCTATGCCTATGTCTGCCTTTTTCAAAGCGACTCCATCGTTCACACCGTCACCCGTCATGCCCACTATATTCCCTCCCCTTTGCAACGCTTTTACGATGCACAACTTGTGCTTAGGCGTGACCCGATAAAACACGCTGACGCTATCGATGCACTGTTCCAATTGATGCTCGGACATTAAATCGATCTCGTCCCCGGAGATTAGTCGCGAGTGAAGTACATCCAACCCAATCATACTCGCTAGAATGAGAAAGAAAATGCTGGTGCACTCTATTCTGGTCTTCCGAGACTGTGAGGCAGATATTTTTCATGATTGAATACCTATCGAGGATGCAGTTTCCTTGGCATCGCCGGTTACCATTTTAACTTTAACTCCGCTGTTTATTAGAGTCGTTATAGATTCGCGAACGTGCGGTCTTGGAGGGTCGCAGATACCCACCAGACCGACGTACATTAGATCCTGTAGCGATGAGCCACGTGCCAATCCGATCACTGTAAATATGTTTAAAAACACGTGATTACAAATGTTAAGGGTATTGCCGTCGGTATTAAATTATACCTCTCAATCCCTGCTGGCCGATGTCGTAAGCCTCAGTTAAAAATTCCTCGTCCTTTTTTTGATTCAGCGAGTACACCTGACCATTAACAGAATACTTTGTGCACAGAGGTAAAATTTTCTCCAGAGCGCCCTTCACAAAGAATATTTCTTGCCTGTTCTGTTGTATGCATAGAAAATGATTGATTAATAAGCAGTAAATTTTGAATTACGCACATCGCAACGAAATATTACCTCTCCGTATTTTGGTGTACACTTCACAGCCATCATCTTTTGCTCGGATGAAAATGGATATTCTTGTAATCGTAGATATTTATCAGCAACCCCGTACATCCCGAATTTCATGGCTACGGCCAGCAATGCACCTTCCGTTGGTTGACCGAGCAAAGTATCATTTTGTATTATAGCATTATTGCAGACGCTTCCCACTTCCAAGAGATTAGTGATAGCAGCCCGTGCAAGGTCGTAATTGTCACATTTCCGAATCCGTACTTCCCCTTTATCATTGTAGCCAGCCCCGGTAATATCAGCTATGTATCCTTCCGATGTCATCAGAATCGTTGCGGTCATTTCGTTCTTCGTGATCGTGCCGGTTTTATCGGAGCATATCACATTCACGCAACCTGCGCATTACGGAACAAAGTATTTTCATGTCTCTTCGCCTAGGTCAGATAAATCTTGCATAACTAAACTATGCGCATGCATACCGAGTGTTTCAACCGTAGGCAATTTTTTCACGATTACTTTTCTTTTGGCCATCCTCATAACACCCAGTGCTAAGGTCACAGTTACAACAATAGGCAGGCCTTCCGGAATAGCCGCTACCGCCAAGCTTACGCTGATGGTGAACATTTCTAGTATAGCTTTGCCTTGGATCCAGCCAAGAAGCATAATTATACCGATAATACAGAATGAATAAAAGGATAATTGAGTGCCCAAAATGTCCATGCTTCTTTGAAGCGGAGTTTTCGGCGCTTCCTCGGCCTGCATCATTGAGAAAACTTCTCCAAATTCACTCTTCTCCCCTGTGTTCACTACGATACCCTGCGAATTATTGTTTTCGCATTTTTATCATTTCTTTCTATTATATACATCCATGAGAATTAATTTAGCATAACGGAACTTACTTTGCCGTTCCCGCAACGAACTAATGTACCCATAAACGCGATATTCCTCTTTGTTGTCAAACCATTGCTTTTGAATATCGGTGCTGTTGATTTTTGCGCCGGTTCAGTTTCTCCGGTAAAGCTGCTCTCATCGATCGCTAAATCTATTGCCTCAAATATTCTGATATCCGCCGGTACTCTGTCCCCGATATTCAAGTAAACTACATCACCAGGAACTAAATTGCGTGCGAGGAACGTTTCTACGCGACCTTCCCGCAAACTGGAAAATTTTAAAGATCTCCTTAGTATTCAAATATTTACCATCCGAATAGCTTTATATATTTTAACAGTGAATGGTTCCAACTTTCTTGTTGGGTCTAGAACTGTGTGCCTTTGGAGTAGGACATTTTAGATAAGCCTTATAGGGAAGGGAGTTTCACCTTACTGATCTAGCAATTGGAACTGAATATTACATCTTCTTTTTTAACAAGGGATAGGAATGCTCCATGTACAAAGGGCTAATATATCCTCCAAGGAACGTACTTCTGAGAAAAATGTTAATTTGTATGAATGCAACCAAAGTTTTTACTATATTTGGAAATGTCGAGCGTTATTCACACAATTGAAAAAAAGTAAGAGTAAGAATGGTAATGAATTCCTTTACCAATGACAAGTCGGCGGCACCAGCTTATTTAATTCTTCTAGAGACTTTTCAGAGCGATATTCTTGTACAAATGCAACTGTTACTACTATTATAATGGCCTGAAAAAAAAATGTTATACAGATATAAAGATTTGTCAGCATTCAAGCAACGAATAATTATCATAGAAATAATACTCACCACTGTAATACTGACTGCATCGTCAAACTGCCTCATACATATACTAACAAAAGCAGAACCAAGAAGTAATAGAATTAAAGGGTTTTTAAACTGTGAAAAGAAGGGAATACATTTAATTTTACACTTGTTTCATCATCCTCAACACTTCTAATTAGATTCTAAAAAAATAGAATCCATGAAATACCTGCTCAAGATACTTTTTCCATGTCGGCTCTTCTTCTTTAACGCTGAACTCGTTGAATCCGACCAGTTGCCTTCGGTGGTCAGCCTCTTGCCACCAAAGACCGTTCCTTACATCAACGTGCAACCTAGCTGCCACTTCTTCAGCACCGAGGCTGGCTGCTTCGGCTGTCGTTAACCACATTTCCGGAGTCTTACTATTATCCTTTAGAAAATTACAGTAAATTACAGTTAACAATATGCTTCAGTTACATCCCTTAATTAAAACATATGACAAAATTGGTAGCATATATATACAATTAATTTCCTACCCTTTTCTACGAATTTTTACTTGTTTTTAACTATCGGGAAACAAGTTCCACGAAATCAAATACATCGTTTAAGAAAAATTTACGGTTTAAGTCCGTTTGACGTTTCTTTGTATCTTTCTAGACGTCAATGAATTTACAATACTTCATTTTCATGTCAATATTTTGTCCACTTCTATAATAAATAATGAATAGAAGCGTTCACAACATTCTGCTCGCACTAATATTTAATAAACTGGCATTAAATTGACATTACGTTTAGTCACACAACGAGAATGTAAAGCAGCCCAGTAATTATTATTTAGTATCGAACTAACGTTCGGAGCGATGACACGTGTATCTTGCGCTCCGGTCACATCACAGCAGATACGTGCTAAATCAACAAGGTAACAAATGCAACAGTTTCAACAATGAACAACATATTTCTCCAGTATGTAAAAAAGATTATTCATATCACAGGAATAATATTTCCTTAAAGATAATTTTACTTCGTAATGTAAAGTCTCGGAAAACATAAATCATCCGAAGTCCTAACCTTGAAAAAGTTTGCGAGACACAGGTACACAGAATTTGCATCTTTATTATTGGTATCAATTAAGTTTAAACACATGCTAAAACTGCATAAATATCTATGTTAATTAATTAGGAAGGAAAATAAAGTGACATCATGCATTAAGAATGTATCGAACGCACTACAATGGTCTTGTAGACCATATCCATTGTAGACAAAACTTTCTTCGCAAGTGTTTTTTTATCTTATATATGGCTATACATATGCGTATATAACGTATTTGAGTGATAAATTACTATGGACCCAATATATATATAGATATATAGATACATATACACGTGTTTATTCCGGATTATTAAATTTAGAATCGTTGTTCTACGTTGCTCACATCTGGAACAACGTTCTGGTACTTTCGACCATAACAACTTATTACTCAGTTGTGTAACAAGTAATTACTTTTGTGCGGATTAAGATTTGCATAGACTTATATCCTTCCTGACTTGTGAGTATCAAAAATTGTTTGCCCGATAGGAGGAAAAACTTACCATATTATTTTTTAATCTTTTAAAATATATCCCTTAATTAGTGGACCTTGTTATTCTTATTAAGAAGCGGATAAAGTTTGTAAATTTGTCTTGTTGTATGAATTAAGAGCGTCGAAGAAACAGTTACTAATTTCCAACTGCACTGGCGAAGCAAGAGTAATATACTCTTAATAGTTGCCATTTAAAAGGAACTTTACGCAACATTAATTTTTGAATATAGGAAATATTGTAACTATTCGATTTTCCGCTCTAGCGATTATCGATCCATTTTCCTGCAAGATCGTATTGTTACACATGCTATCACAGCTTAAAATGCCCATAACATCTAATTACACCACTTTTGCGCATTTCTCGAAATGCTGCACTACGGTATACTTTAGCGGTAGAAAATTACCACGTACTAGGTGCAATAGCCGTGTAATTTCTACTATTATCAGTGCGTTAGGTAATCCATCTACCAAACCGTGCCGAGGTATGTCATTTTTCCGTAGCGCGACCAATGGTGTAAAAAGAAAAATGCATTTGTAAAAAAGCACAGGTAACAATCTCTTAGCTCCGGCAGGTGAGCTGTCGGCAGGGCGAGCATTGGATCGATAACGCAACCATTCAAAGACACCGCGATTGCAATGAACTTTTCCCCCTACGCATTAGAAACTATTATAGTTGTTCTAGATTTGATATATTATCTTTACCTCCTTCACCGGCGATGGATTCTCGTTATGCTCCTTGTCGGTGACCGCCGCTGCTGTTGCCGCGACATCCAGCTCATTATCGTCGAATAATTGTTCGTATCTCTTGCTCGCGGTGTCTTTCATCTCTTCTTCTAAGCAAACGTTTCTCCGTCGATTTGCTTTAATTCGCCAACTATATCGTGTGCCACCACGCACGATATTCCGTTACTTATTTTAAAAGTCAAATGCCCGTCGTGGCCAGGACTTGCGGCGATAATTCGCAAGAAGATACACGTTTGTCAATCCGGCTTTACGGTTTCGAAGAATGGGAACGCACAACTCATGGTCCGAATGAATTCCTGTCAAAAGATACACGGAGTTATTGAACACTGTGTAACGTATAGATACATGTAGTTGTGCGTGCCGATTTCTAGTCACGCGAAGGCCAAATAAGCAAATTTCTAATGATCCTTGACAATCGAGTTTACTTTTTCGACTCACGATGGTAAATAACTGGTTCTTTTCCAATCGATATGCTTCCTGAAAAAAGTAGAAGAATATCAGTACATATTTATGAAATAATTATCATATTTAATGGGCAAACATCTTCAACCCTTTTTGGCCCGTTTGAACCTTCTCGTGGCTATCATATAATTCGTCGATTTGAACACTCCGTTCTGTCGGGCTTAATTTGTCCTACAGGGAGAATCGACAGAGACATTTGATCAGAGATAATCCAATCCACACGGTTAGCCTACTTTCCAGTTAAACAAAAACCGATAGCACCCTTGATTTTCGAGAGAAACGACTCCAGTAATAATTGCTAAGATAATTGCCCACTCAGCGCGCCCTGTTCAACGATAATTGCAAAATGCTTTGTCTGGCACCGACAATCGTTAGAAGTGTGTAACGTTGCTTTACGTAATAAAATAATTAATAATATTTCGAAATTTACGACGGACGTACACGTGATACCATGACAGACTATGAACGATAAACGTCGAATTGAAAATAATTACTCGATAAACGATAACAGAAACTAGATAAAGATACAATACGAGTACTTCGTGCGATCTCTATTAACAGTTAAGATAAGTCGAAAACTGTCCGAAATACGATTGAATTGTACTATGAAAGGGATGCAATGTACTCGTGCAATTCATAATCGAGCGCTTTACGATACATGGTATTCTTCACTACAAATCGATAGCGCAAGGTTTCCTCGGTGATTACACGAAAGCCCAACACGGAATGCCTGATAACTTAGACCTTACAATCTGAATAAATGCACGCGACATGCGCGATTTTTTATCAAAAAAATATATCCTACCCTTAAGGATTGCGAAACCCCGTTAATATCCGAGGCACGTCGGAGGATCTAGTCCCGATGAGCTGGCTGGTGAACCACGCACGTCAGATTGCTCGGAAATCGCGAACTCCGTGAGATTATACTTCTTTGGAAGCTGCGTTGCGACGTTTTGCAATTACTTGGCTTTGTCTTCGGCGAGTAAATTCTACGTATTCCCGTGCGGGAAAACTATTGCGAACGCTATACTCGGTTGACGTGTAACTACTACTGGATGACAAGTAGCGAGCGATGTAGCGGGCTGCGCCGCGCTGCTTCTACCCCGCGTAGGCTACTGATCTGGGAAAGCAAGCTATACGAATATACACGTGTGCCAGGCGTTTGTATAGCCGGTATCGTCCGTGTGGTAGAAGTGGAGCAGACTCTGTCGATCCAGCGTACGACGACCTTACGTTGCTGCACTTCCAAATTCGCGCATGGTGTCTTCTTTACCTGTATCTTTAATTATACCACGATACCCTTCAGTTCTTCACGTTAGCAGCGAAGCGAGATTGCTGAAGGTAACGATTAGGCCCCTCAATCGCTGCCAATCTGAAATAAAGGATACTTTCTATATTATTTAAACGAATTAAAAAATCAATACAACGTGCATATATGTATGTTAAAGGGGTTCGAGCCTTCCTGTCCTATTTCCCGTTTTTTAAAGAACCCTTTTGAAGTATAGGGCGATTGTCAGCCAAAAGTAATGAGAGATAGTATACTTACAAGTGTAATTTCTGTATTAATGTGCATCTATTGAATTTTCCAAAATATGTTTACGTTGTAACGAGGGTATATGTAAAAAAGAAAGATGAAACAATGGTCATTCAAATTTCCCGCTCACAGCTAGATGTTAAAGTTCATTGACCTTTAAATGACAGCGGTTTCTTTTTCACCTGTCAAACAAGAAGTGCTATGTAATATACCGATATATAACGTTACATAAGAATGTGATAAAAATCAATGAATTGTGCTATGTATCTATCACCGTGAGTTAACCTAATTGTGAGTCCTCTGCCTTTCGTCACATTCAAATCGGTCGAGGTGCGCCAAAGTAATGCGGTATCAAAGCTAAAAAAAACTTCGTATATATCGTAATTGATATGCATATATGCTGGTTAATCATGTGTTTATCTATTACCATATTCACGAGCTTGTAGTAACTGGAAAATCTAGCAAAATTTTCACTGACAATTGAATATTCCATATTTCAAAGACCTCGCGGCAATATTATCGCGGAACGCAGATGGCGCTGTTATGAAAGAATTACACTCGTATAAACTTTCAGTGGCAGATTGTATATATGTGAATACATGTGCGTCCCACACATGGATCGATTTGTTAGCCACCTGACCGGCGCGGCGTTAGTTTTGTGTACACATTCGAGTGGCGCGCAAGCCTAACCTCTATGGAAAAAATAAAACCGGCAGAAAATGCCTCGAAATGTGTCAAAACAATTTGCCCGACGCCGGAGGAACTGAGTGTCATAACAAATAACGTGAAATGTGAAAAATGCGGGCTCGTGTTTCAAAACGAGCCGCGATATCGGCTTCATGATCTCAAAGTGCACCAGCGTAAAAATTTAGACAAGACGATCAAAGAGAATGTACGGTACCATTGTCCGGTTGAGTCTTGTATTTATGCATCGAAAGCTGAAAGGCACTTCAGCACTATGAAATACCTTAAACAGGTTAGTGTTTCGCATTGTAAAGTTTCACAAAAGGTCTCGGGCATGATATAAAAATTAATATTTCAATGTACATTAGCATTATCTTAAAGTACACGCCAAGAAAACGCACGCGTGTACTCGTTGTGACAAATGTTTCTCCACCGAAGCAGCAAAGGAAGGTCACATCAGAATATGTGGCATTGAATTTACGTGTTCGTGTTCGAAAACGTATACCTCTTATGAAGCGTTGCTCACTCATGCCAAACGTTCTTTGCATACAATTAATGATAAGTACAAGAATGGTTTAAGGTAAGCAGGTTTAGAGAGAATAAATAACGCTTTGTCGTTTAACATAGTCCAAATATATATTACCAATGTACATCATGATCGTTAACACTTTTCACAGACGCACAAATTCTAAGACAATGAGATTGATTCTACCAGCTAGTCAAATAGAAATAAATAAACTAGTTACAATATTACCAATCAATCAAAATCAGAATAGAATCTCTGATCCTAATAGTAACTCTACACGAAAGATTACTTCAGATGTTGGAGTGCAAACAGATGAATACAGGAGGACCAAGCGAGTATCGAGCCCATCAAAGCATATTGGCAATGGTCATTGTCACAATGGAAGGCGTAGAATATCGAAGCAAACCCAGACTGGGATTTCTCAGAGAGTTAGACGAAATGTAATGTCTATGGAAACGCAGACAATGGAAGCTTCACAGGCACTTAAAACATCGCGGAAGCTTCAAAAGCAGAAAACGAATTCTCTATCGCAAAATCCAGACTATACATTGTTAAAGGAAGACCTTAATCTTGACAATTTTGCATCGTCAAATTTATTCCCTAGCAGTCCGTTGCCACTTCGACACGATGACGGATTGCAAGATTTCTGGGAGGATAAGAGCACTTCGGGTACCCAAACGATACCTGAAAAAGACATGTTCGAAGTTTTAAACGATAACGTTACGCAAACCGAGTTTGAAACATTTTACGATCATAGTTCAAATCCGCTTGTACAGTGTACTCCGAAGAGTACAGTCGCTTTAATGACTTTACCTTACGTGGAAGAGTCCTCGACAGTCGTCGAGGGATACTCTTTTGTATCCTCCGATAGCATGTCGCGATCAGATCCGATGCTTACGGACAAAACTTTTGACGATAGGTTTAGTAGTATAGAGACTCAGACAGAACAAGCTTATTCGCATTCGTTTTTCGATTCGGATCCCTTAACAAGAACGTTCGCCTTGAGCTCTACCATTGAGACGCAAACTACAAACAATCTTGATAATATGGATCAGTTGTTATACAGTAATACATGCACACAGACATGCAACGAAATGTTGCCGACTGATTTAGGATTATCTAATATTCAAACACAAACATCTTGGACACAACTCGAGGATACCACGGTCTCGGCCGAAACTCAAACAAAATCCTTGATATGTGAAACGGGTTGCAACATTTCAATGGGTGCATGTCGCTCCTGGTTGAGTACTCAAACTAGTCATACCGAAACTCAAACAGACTTACTTAGTATTTTCGAAAGTCTTCAATAATACGGTATTGTACATACTGCAGCGTAATAATTGATATTTAAGTAATGTTGTGCTGTAAGTATAAAGCCAGAATGATTTGCATTTAGTACCGTAAAACAAGACTAATTTTTTTCATATTGTTATTCAATACTTTGGTATTTTTTTTTTAAATATTCTATTGCAGAGTAATTTGTTTTAGTTCCTGTGTATGTGCAATTTTTTGAGCGAATATTACGCGAATAGTTGGAGAGCTACGTTTTCTTAAAGAAAATAAATTATCAATTTTTCTGTTTTAATACAGTATTCACTGCCACAACTTAAAAATATTGTTTATGCAAGAGCTTCTAGAATTAAAAAAAAACGCATTGCAGGCAATGTAATTCTATTCCATATAAGTTGTTAATAAGCTCATTAAGTTAAAACGTGTATAACAAAAAGCATCAACAATGTTTTATTTTTAAGAGGGCAAACAAGCCTGAAAAGTCTGACAAATAATTCGTAAAATACTTTCTAGTGAAAAAAAATAAATGGATAAATTTAAGGCAAATAATCGTAAGCTGTTGTATTGCAAGCTGATGTATATTTTATGAAGATATAAAATATTTATTATAATATTAGAATATATACCGCGAAATAGTTCGTGTGTCACATAGAAAGGCAAATTTTAAAAAGTGGACTTTTTTAATACATATATTGTTACTATACATCGTTTAGAAAAACATATTTGTCAATTCGCATAATTACAACATGGAGGGAGATTCGTGTTTTCCAGACTTAAGAGTCATGTACCATAGAAAAATACACGTTGAACCTTGTCTGCTTCGAATCTAATAGCTTAGCCCATAGTCTCAACGTTTACAAAGAAAATGGAACATGTAATTTGGAACTGTACACGCAACACCGTCACAATAATTATTAAAATATTGTTTCTTTTTCATTTCATTTAACATCTGCGTTGGAATTGCATTTTGAATCCCAACCAGTGCTCTGCATTTTTTGGTTTCGCGTCAAAATGTACGTATAAAAGTTATAATCTTCAGTTACTTTTTGCTTGGAGTCTCATCATCGCGATAGATCACGGTTCAATCCATTACTCTCTACATGTTTGTTGCACGGGATTAAAATTGCACTGAAAGAAGCGTGCCTTGCCAAGCATGTGTGATATATAATTGTTGTGCATCTAGATTTGTTACGTAAGTCGAAATTCAAGAGCTATTATTAACACATAAAGATACAACAAACATGATATGAATATCGTGCTCTTTAATCGAATCAGATCACAAAATCGACTTCAAAAAACGTTTACTCAACGCAAACGTGCGAGTTCGAGGAACTTCTTGTTAGCGCAGGCTGGGATACATGCATAGAAGTGAAACAGGAGTAGTGTACAAAAAAACGGAGTACATTAGAAGGTATTAAAGCGCAGGGCCAGCAGCATTGTCTTCGTCAAAATTTGGTAGAAAATCTTTGGTCCGGTCTTCTATCCTATCCACATTTTCAAGCGCCGAAGCTAGTACTCTTAAATTATCCACACCAGACATTAGCTGCCTGTAACACCGGGATGATATTATTACTTTAATAATCTTTCGAATTAAAAATCTAATTGAAATATTTCCCCTTACCTCAACGACAGCTCCGCTGACGAAGCAGCGTTTCTTAAATCGCTGGCTAGCCTTCTTACTGTCTGATTCGAGTTCGTAGAACCAAATTCACTTCTACTACCCCCCGCAATTCTAGCTTTAAGCTCCTCGTTTTCTAATCGCAGTAATGATATTTCGGACTGAAAGGAGATTATATATATATTTTTTAAACACAATCAAGCGCAATTTTTTAATGTCGAAAAAGCTATACGAACCGCCAAAGACTGAATTTCTTTTCTTAATGACGACACAGTATTCTCTGCGTTTACCGCTCTTCTCTGTAAAAAGACGTAATAGTTATGGGTACTATTTTTAGTATTATAGATTTTTCCTGTTACTTACCATGCTGCGTTTTAAATTATCTTCAGCTTGTTCCACGGCTTTTTCAAGATGAATCGTATCCACATGCTCCACTTCCCTTCTAGACGCTAATTCCGATTCTAATAATTGAATTCTATAATGAAAAATCATGCAAATGAACTATAGAATAGATTCTATCATTATTTGCGTAGCCGTTTTAAAAACTACCTTTCCGTTTTGTCGTTTATTTGCGTTTGGGCTAGTTCCAGTTCGTGTCTTAATCTTTCATTTTCTAACAGCAACTGACAAAAGAATCCATTCATTACAAATGAAAAAAATTATAGTAAATGTGTTACAATTCAGAGCTTAGTAATATCATACGTACTCTCCTCTCAGTAGATTCTGAATTATTCGAAATAGCGCCGGACTCTGTGGACAATGTTGTCCTGTTATGAATAGGACCATCATTCAGAAAGTCTGGTAAAGACTTTGGAACATTCGAATCACTCGTTCCTGGGTGAGAGCAATCTCTTACGGCAACATCTGAACCAGGATCGAGTTCAGCCACTGATATTGGTAAATCTAATGGAAATCCTGAACGACAAAAGGAAAATTATAAGCATAAAATCCAGTCAACATCTCCAGCATTGTTCATGCCCTACTGTTCCTATATAATCACCTGATGATTCTGGACGTTCCGTACATCCTAGATTGGATCTGATAAAGGTAGGTGTATTTAAATGAGCGGAGCAACTGGTATTTGGTATAGACTGATTCCTGTGCGGTAATCCTTTGTCTATATTTCCGGTTAGATCGAACAAACGATCGCACGATACATTAGATTCTCCTTTCTTAGATTCGTTCCTAAGCCTATTTTGCCTCTGCTCTATGCTGTTCAATGTGAAATCGGGAAGATTATCCACGTCTGGTAGAGTCTGCTGTTTGGGTTCGTTATTCAAGTAATACTGCTCGATGACCAAATGATCTTGCACAAAGTCCGGTAACTCTGTTGGATTACGGGAATAGACAGCGGGATCTTTTTCCAGGTAGTACGGTGGTGTAGGGGTGGTGTAAACCTTGGGACGTGCTCCAGCGTTTTGATAATTTACCCGTGAACCATTCTTTAAAAAATGCTTAAAGCTAAGCGGATTCTCGACGTTTCTTTGTGTGTCTGGCCCTGTTGAATATTCATACGAAAAATATATGGAATATCAAATGAATTGTCAGTTAGATTTCTTGAGGAATATTTTCGATTGAATCTAACCTGCTTGGCAATCAGTTTCCGCAGGATTCCTGGCAAAGCATTCGTTCGATGTGTTTCTACAGCTCCGACACCCGGTTGTTATCTCTTCGTCGGAGGATGAGGACGACGAAAACATGACTCCGCCGGCATGTCGTCTCGCGTTTTTCGAAACGGACCGAGACGAATCATTACTCTTTTTACGACTCGCCATCATCTATGCAGAAGATCAACTTTACCGACCAGAGAATCATCTGGGATGCAGTCAAGACTGCACTTGACATTTGTCACTCGCTGGATGCACTCGGGTCAGGTTAGTTGTGAAAAATTTCTTTTTTTTTTTTGTTTTATCCACCCTTACTCAACGTGAACTTACGTGATAGAAATCTAGGCGCGCGTTTCTCTCTCTATGTTCGCTCACATCTCTTTCGTAAGCGGTGTATAAAATTATAATTACGTGCGGTATCTCATCTGAAATCTGTCACGTTTTGTATATACATATAGTATAGTATATACGTATGTGCATTTATATATAACAGTGCACATTAATCAATGAAATTTTGCTAGTAAACGGGATTATAGTGGATTTACATGATTACGATTACACCAGTAAATATTCGCACGTGCAGAAAAATGCGGCACGCCGCGATTTGATTACACATGAATTTTTCTTCGTACAAACAGATCGCAAGTTATAATTTTAGAGGTTATCCCTTCCCACGTGGGAGAATCGTTAATCGTGGCGATTGTTAAACGCGTTCACGGATGTATGCGGTGAATTTAATGGAAAGATGTCTGAGGAAAAACCTTGTCGCGCATGTATGGACTTCAAATCGTGGGCAAAGAGTCAAAAAAAGGCCTACGACTCTGAGCAGGTATAAGCAAGAGTCTTTAATCATATTCTGTATGATGCACAATTAATTTCATTTACGTATGATCATGCGTATAATGAAATACAAGTGTTGGTGCTGTCATGTGATGAAATGTTCACACTAATACCAGTGTTTCACTCATTTTTAGGAATCAAAGAAAAAGGAGAAGAAAAGTTCAACTATAAATAGTAATGTTGGACGCAACGACTGCCCATTAGATAAAGACGAATTAGGGTCGAGAACTTGGTCGTTCTTACATACCATGGCAGCGTATTATCCTAGTAATCCAACCGATGAGCAAAAATCAAATATGAAGCAGTTCTTTCATATATTTTCAAAGTTTTACCCTTGCTACGTATGCGCGGAAGATCTGCGGGAGCAATTGAAAACTTCCCCGCCACAGACCGATTCCCAGAAACAGTTAAGCCAATGGCTTTGCGAAATACACAATGAGGTAAACAAAAAGCTCGGGAAACCAGAGTTCGATTGTAAACTGGTCGACCAGAGGTGGAGGGATGGTTGGTTGGATGGTTCGTGCGACTGAGGATGATTAATAGTTACGGCTTAAAACTTTGTAACGTGAACTACATGTGATACAAATAAATTCTTATGTAAGTTGATTAATGTAAGTATTTCTTAATATAATAGTTAAAGATACAATAGTTCAATTGCTATCTGTTCTTGTAAATTGTACATTATCAGTCAAATTGGTACAAGATGTCGTTTGTTAATTATAAAGATTGTAATATAATAATAAAAGTATATTTAACATGTATTTATAATCACACAATTTATCACTTGTTTTTAGAGTATCTTTATTTTTATTATTGCAAAGTAGACGGCGTTAGGTGCGAAATAGTGAATGCAGATGTTGCTGTTCTAACATGGGGCTCGTAACTGTGGTCCTGCCCATCTCCACCAATCGGCATTACTTGACAAGTCCTTATATGAAAGGGAAAATGTTTGTTAGCCATAGATGGCCTGGTGATGTATAAGAATATTATATGCCCCATAAGAATGATCCACAACGAGCATCCTTTGGCAACGCTTTCTCGCACCCACTCGTCTACTAACAAAGTGATGCAGAGGACCTATGAAATTGGAAATATTACTTTCATGCACTGCACAAGATTTTTTGGATTGAATGCATATTGTGTACCGTTATTGGATGGCACAAGAACCACGCTGACCCCAATGAAAATAGCGCGCCATAAAAATGAATTTTCGTCGACATTTTTCGTACAGTCTTAAAGCATCGAAGAGAGAAGATGAGCCATGCAATTAGTTTTAATATCAGTAACCCATAACCAGGTGGGGATTCGTAAATGTACAACACCAGTCCAGGATCGAAAACGTCAGACTGGTAGATATGCAATGAAAATTGACAAAAGCAAAGCAAGCTGATAAAGCATATGAGCCATCTCATTTGTTTAGGTGTTAAGATGCTCTTAGTCACTGTGAAACCGAGCGCCAACAGTAACATAAGTAGAGTATATAAAATGTCCGAACATGCTTCCAACAATTGTCCCAGTAGAGAAGGACTTTCCATCGTTACACCTCTCAGTCCAAGATTCGTGTAATTATAGATCTCGAACAGTACTCCCACCAACTGGCAGAACAATGAAGCCATGAATATTTTATATGATACATGTAACAATCGCCTCGCTCGTAATTGCATAGCAACATAAAGACTTAGTGTCGCGAGTACGATGTAAATGCAAGCAATTGTTATTAGTTCCGGCAATATATCTGAAACGTGAATAACTTCAATTAACGAGCATAAAACTGGCGTGGATTAAATTAATGTTACTTGCAGAATTCGTCCGCTGAAAAGTGCTCTTTCCAAAAATTGCCATGCGGCCCGTTTGTCAATGATATCCAATACGAGACATTTATTCCTGTTTTCGAGGAACAGTCTGCCAGTGCAATGAACCACCATCTCGGACGAGATGATCGAAATCGTCTATAACTAGAGCATCGTACTATCGCGTCTTCTTCTTCGCATCCTGACTGTTCAGGTGTTGATGTGGACAGTGGTACTATTTGACCAAGACCGTCCCAAAGAATAGCTTCTTTTTCGATACATGTTTTATTCGTGGGATAAATACTTGGCCATTGATCGGGTGCATCATAATATAATAGTATTTTCAAATCACTCTCTCTGCCATCTAATTTGAATTCATACCGAAATGTGCCTTGGTCTGTTAAAAAACAGAACCTTGCAAGAAAAGCCCAATTCTGAAAAAGAATGCATTTTTATTAATCGGAATTAAAATTATGTAATTTACATTTCTTAATTACGTATTATAATATAGTACTTGACGTGTTTCAAGGCGTCCTTGGAGAATTCTGGGCTGTGAAAATGTTAGTAGAAACGAGAATATTGTAAAAGAAAATAGAAACATGCCGGACATTGTTAACACACGAGAACACTATTTTCCTGAACTGAAGTGGTATCTATCTTCGTGTATATGTTACAAGTTACTTGCTACCTGCTGTTTTTCTCGGGATCAATATTTCCCTGCTGCTTGCCACTATACATTTCAATTAATTTATTGATCGTAACCGCGATGTAAATATAGCTTCAATAAAATCTGATTGACATTTATTTTCAATCGTTTCTACTAATAGTAAGTAAAACATCGAGTTTTTATAAGGTTTGTGCGCAATCAATAGTTTCTCATAGTTGGACCATAGATCAGTTACTTGTACTATTTATGATTGACATATATATATCACTTAAATTTATACATGTCAATATTATGGGCATACATTTTGCCAATTTCGAAAAAGAGGTGTTTCGTAAAATCTAATTTTGGCGAGAATATGCACGTGGTGCCATCTCGTGTTTGTATTCGGCCGAAATTAATAAAAATTACATTTTCTTCATTTTATTTTACAGACAATGTTTACTGTCGAAGTAGCAGCGGAAACAAGACCTTTTAAATCTGAGCAATTTCTGAAAATGACGTCACATTCCAGGAATTGGCGAGTTCGGGCAAGGGGGATTCCGTAAAATCATGTTCTGGGAAATTCTTGGAAATGACGTCGCAATATTATTCGGCCCCAGAGGTGGCCCAGATTTGGTAAAAGTACTTAATTTCTAAACATTTTTATTGCAACAACTCTAATGCAGATCGTCTGCAGTTAATACCATTCGTTATATATTTAATATGTACAGGATACTTAAATTATAATATATTAGGCAATGGTATAACGCGTTATAAGATTTTCTATTCACGAATAAATTGTTTTACAAGACTATCCTTGATGCAACTGTGCGACAGACAATCCAGCGAAGACCATTTCGTTCCTCAGTCTTTCATTGTTCATGTATGTATCGTAATCAGAAGTATACAGTGAGATTGAGTCGTTCATTACCAGCCTGGCTGTTCTTGGATCTTGTTTCCGCTGCTACTTCGACACTATCCACTGTCTGTAAAATAAAATGTAACACTTCAACTTGTCCTCACAGTTTAATATATGAAATTTCTTAATTATAAAAGAAGAGGAATACGAACCCTATCGTCATCGTCCCAGGACAATTTTTTCACTCTCTGCGAAATGGAAGATGCGGGCCAGGCAGGCATTAACGAATCCGGAATGTCTCCAGAATAATTCGAAGATTCGCGAGGGGTAATATTCAAATTAGACTTGGCGCTTAGATCGTTCATGTTCTGAACGAGGCCGCCGACATTGGGAATATTGGAAGTCGCAGATAAACCTGGAGGATTCGGAGCTGGACCCACTTTGTGTCTCGTGTATAGAGGCAATTGTCTAGCGGAAGTTACACCTGGTTAGCACACGAACAAGAAACAACGTAATGAGCATAGAAATGTTAGATGTATGTGCATTATAAAAATATTAAGTTCAATGGCATATAAATCGGAAAAAGATTCCAGGACAGGATCTTAGGGGCTAGTAATTTGCAATACAAATCGAATTACTTTTTATCGTGGCGTTGTAGGAGTTTCTGGAACCAAAGACAGGGTTTCCGATATCGTTGAAATCACTGGTTCGCTCTCGGGTTTCAGTATCGTTGCTAGCCTCGACGATTTCTTGATCGACACGATCGTCTTCCTCTGGGTCCTCTCCAGTTTCCAGCTCTTCATCATTCTCATCTATACTGTGCACGCTCGCGTTTCGATTGCTCCTTCGTGGAGTTTCCAAAGCATCCCGGAGCATGTTTGCCCCCAACACTTGAGGCGTCGGACTCAACGCGGATGGAACAGGTGATTTCTCGCGATAGCCTGTCCCTACTGAGCTCACCGAGCCACTTGACTTTGGTCTTTTACTGCAAAACGTTGAACAACATTATCGACATTGTACGATTGTAATTAATTCAACAATAATCCTACTAGAAACAAAACAATGTAAGTTATTCAAAGCACTTACTTTTTATATATGTACAAAATTAAAACGAGTATGATTACTCCAAGAAGGCCCAGAACAGAGCCGAAGACTGCAACCAGGAGGACACTGCTGCCCAACCAGGCAGGGGCAGCCCTCGCCGCAATTGGCAGAGAGCCACTATTCGGTATATGCACAATTACAGGAATCATGCTAGACCTTTAAAGAGTAATTTGAAAGTAGTTACGAATTATGATCGGAAAGAAATGAAGTGTAACTGAGATTATTTTGTTCTGCGAACCTCGGAGGACGGCCTGAATCGGAGGCCACAGCTACCAAACGGGCCAAGGTACCATTAATTGTTGTAGCTGATCTTAGAATTAACTCTCCAGTTTCGCGCACCTCGAAAGACCTAAGTATAATAATAACAATGCTCTTTTATATTTCACATTATTACTACATTTGTTTATTACAATAGTAAGAGCAACGATTCTTTTTCAGACCTTGCATCTGGACCCCGAAGAGACAAATGAACTTTGTCATCCCGATCGCCATCGGCAGCTTCCAATTTTCCTAAAGATTGCACGATTATTGTCGAACAATGTATTCATGAGTTTGCCAAACGAAAGAGAAAGCGTTTCCTTACCAATGATGGATCCCTCCTTTAAAGTTGCAGCGTGGAATTCGTATCTGGGATGTCGAAATCTGGGCTCCCATTCGTTTACATCTTCGACAGAGACGTTCACCCGTGACGTGTCGTTCTGTACCAACGCGTTTCAATAATTCTTATACAAACGAATGAATGAACAAAAGAATGAATTATTATATAAACGTACGTGGTGGCCGTCCGTAACGCGAACGAGAAAACTATGTTGCACCCTCCTCTCGTAATCCAGAGAGCCTTTTAATATCAATTCTCCGGAATTCGTGATGGAGAACCTTTCCAGATCCTCGACCGCTCCCACCAGCCAAAACCGTAGCTTCTGGAAAAAGAGCAGAGTTTATGGTATTTTTAATACTACATAATCCGCTCTATTTCAACGCCTATTTAATTTAACATTTGCTAAAACTCCACTTACAGAATCAGCTTTGTTCACCGCTGTAGTTAACAGAACGCTACCTGGAGGAGTGTTCTCCGGGATGCTAGTTTGATGATCCCTTCGAAGGAATTTTACAGGTAATCTCCCACCTAATTTGCAGCGTTTGTATTTAATTAATTCCAGCTTTGCACGGATTAAAAATGAGTAGACTCTAAAAATGAAATGAATTTCATTTACCAGCCGTGGGCTCCACGCTCCAATCACCCTCCCTGGAAACGACGATGGTAGAGAGAGCATATTTATCTGGATTGTCTATTTGCGTAGCCTGCGAACAGAAGAGGACTCGTTTTGTAAGGAGAACAATTATTACGATCAATTAATTCATTTCCAAGCGCGCTTGCCTTGACTACTATCGTTGCCGGAGACACGAGCTCGTGCTCGTACAATGGTCGCATTATAGCAACCTCGGCCGTTTCCGGATTCAGCGTGAGGAACGGCAGAATTCCTCCTTGAATCGTGTACTTGACTGGTGCGTTAATCCCCAGATCTTGGTCCACAGCTTTTATCGGTGTCGGATCTACTTTCAGCAATCTCCTCTGGGGAATAGAAATTATCCGTTTCACTCCTGCTTACGCGACAACGAGTTCAGATTAAATATTGAAAGACAATTAAACGATTGATACCGATTTTACGTGTCGTGGAATGACGATTTTATATTGATCACTCTGGAAGGCAGGATTTTGATCGTCCGCGTCGATAACATTTACGTGGAGGGTAGTCGTCGATGATTTGGGTGGACTACCCTGATCCTGATAACGCGAAAGAGTTTCGTTAAATCGATAGAATTAGTCGGAGAGTAATAAAGTACTTGTAGAATGATTTCAATGCACTCACTTGAGCGCGAATGTCGACCGAGAAGTTCGAAAGGGCTTCGTAGTCCAGCGGCTTTCTTAACACTAACGTACCCTCCAAGGCGTTCACGAACACGAAATAGTCCTTAAAATAAATTCGTCATCATTGTATTATCTCTGTACAAGAGTTGCATTCACGAAAGACGGTGTAAACGAGACATTACAGAATGCGGCCCAGGTAGAACTGCGTATTGCACGGTAGAGAATGGCCCCGGTTGATCCGCATCCATAGCTCTTACACCCTGAAGCACCCTGGTACCGACCACCGTCACCTAAACAAATGTTCGAGGACGAAAAGGAAACATTGGAGTGGAGCTATTCGAAATTCGCCCCCAAGGGATATCGGCGTTCGTTTTCTCACCTCGGAAATATTCAGAACGTACGGCGCATTTACAAACTGTGGCGCATTATCGTTGGCGTCGGTCACGCGAATGTTCACCGGAATCACGAAGCCCTGAAACGAGTGCGTACAATCAGAGCCTTAATCCGTTTAACATCTTATTCAATATATAGACAATCAATTACAGGATCCAGGGTGTGCTTCCTCTCGCAAATCACGTTCACGTAAACGCTGGCCGGCCCGCCGACGCCCTCCTTATCCAGAGGCCTGATCAGGGTCAAGTTTTTCGAATAGGCTGAGAAGGTCACAGGACTGTCCAGTTCCTGGAGGCGAAGCTCGATGTCCCCTTGCGGTCCAGGATCCCCGAGCACCCCCAGAACTCCCACGGTGTCACCGACAGGCAGATCCTCGCTGACGAAGAGATGCGCGGCGGTGGCACCGTTCTCCAGGAAACATCTCGCGTCACGAATTACTAGAATTTAAACGCGAATCGCATCAAGTCGATGGAATTCATTGCAATTTTATTGGCAAAATATTTGTGGGATAGTTGTGCAGTTCCTTGAGGCACGTCTCTCTGTTGCTGGTGCGTGAGGATGAGGCTCGAAGGACCGGAAGCGGTGAACAATGCGAAGAGATAGATTTCGAAAGGTTGCGCGGAAGGGTTTTATTATATTGGTGGATCGAGTTTCTTCAGCTGCTTCGTACGAGCGTGCTCCTTTGACACACACGTAGGTATTGTGTGGTTTTCGGGTTTCCGGGTACTTTTTTAGGGTGTGGCTGACCGCTCGTCTTCCCGTTGGGAGACTGCTCGTTTTTACATGCATCTCATTTCATCGTAAAGTTCGTTATCCGCGTGCTTGTACTAGACCAAACGTTTCAGTTAATTTTAGAGATAATTTACCGAGACTTCAAGACTTATGCCATAGAAGATTAAATAATTGAAGAGTTAGGGAACTGGACAACCTTCGTTTTATTAAATCAAACCACTGAATATTCAGAGGCATCTCAATCTAAACAAGTCAGGTAGTTCCCTGTGCTTGATTTATTTCTTCCTGATCAAGAAAAAAAATTAATTTATACAGGCGCTACTTGGTAAATGATGAATGATCAAGATATCGGTGCACGATAAATTCATACCGGTCTCCAATTAATCTAATTCGTTGCGCATCGAAGCTCCCCTTATCCGTTAATTGCCCAACGATCTTCTAAAATTTGATCCTCGGGAAATGAAGCTTCTGTAAAATATTTAGCTCCGATTCACGGTAGCACGATACGATGGTGGTTTAGAGTTGAAGCAAGCACACAACTGGTCATCCACGTATTCGCGATGCGGTCAGGTAGATAAGAAATTAAAACGAGGCAACACGTGGATGTATAAGAGCCTCTATTCTCTATGGGAAACGTGTGCACGTATATATTGAAGTCATTTAACAGGAGCGCGTGCACGAAGGGTTAGACGTGTGCGCTCCCTTGGAGCGAAGTTCCGCCTGCTGCCAGGCAAAATTCACGGTATATCGACGATGCAACGTTCCGGTTTTGCCTTTCGTAATCTTTCCCTTCCCCGACGTTCGAAGACTTTTCCAAAGGAAAATTGTGCTATCAATTATTACACGGTGGAAGCAAATTTATACTCCTGCGCGTCTCTAGCGTTCTGCGTTTCAATTCGAAGACCTCCTATTAACAACGACAGTCGTGTAGGAAGCAGCGATTAAGCCAATTCAAAGAATATTGCATTCCCGGCGTATCTCATCGAACTCGGACAAATCTTACAACATTAATGATTAAATTACATGAAAATTTACGGCGCAGCATTCAATTTAGAACAATATTTGTAAAGCTTTAAATCGAATCTAATGCAATGGGATTAACGAATGAAGAATCAATTTCATCCCCGTCATCCTTCTCGCGTTTCAATGCAACGACAAGGCGAAAGAATGTCCTGCTTGCTATTATCCACGGATCATTTCAGCTGCTCTATTTCAGCGTGAATTCGCACGATCGTTCGAGGTGAAAAGGTAAATGTTCGTTTAAGCGTTATCTAAAGCGATGGACTTCCTGCGTGTACAGATAACGATTAATTGTCATGTAAATGAGGGAGCGGGCGATTCCTCGAAGAAACGAATCACAAGTCTCTCTCCCTACGCGCGGGCCGTTAATTAGGTAAACGGATTACAAGCTTGCGCAAGATTGACCAACGAAGGAAGGGACGCGTGTCTAGCCGTGAACTGTGCCACGCACGTGCGCGATCAGAAGAGATAAAGAACGAGTTAATAATGATTATCAGAAGAAACGAGTTAAGATTCCTGTAGTTGAACGAAGGGGAGGACTCGAGAGCGCAGCGGAACGAGACTTGAAGGAAACAAAAGAAGAAAGGAGCATCGGCGAACGGAGGTACCCGGATTTTCGTAATGCAACGACTTTCTAAGTCATCCGATCCTAATCTGCGTCTGGACGTGTCGCGAGAAGCAGCGAAGGGAAACAGAACACAAGCCAAGGGAAACCAAGGAGGAGGCTCTTTCGTGTACATCTGGCTGGCCGCGCGGAGCTTCTATCGTATCAGCAAATTCGACGATCCCGGGTAAAGAAGACACGCCGCGTTTCGGCTGTTCCGTTCCTTCCGCAATCGCAATTCTTCTGCGTTGAAATGTTTTGCGCGCGATCAACCGTGTGATGAAGACGCGGCTCGATTAAGGTCGCGAACCTAGCGAGAAGAGTTACGGGACAGAAGGGGCGGCGAGAAGCGGCGACAGGGGGCAAGGGGTACGCGGGAGCAGGTGGCGTGAGAAAAACTTCGAAGACCTACATTGTCCGGTGTGCAAATGCAGAGCGCAACACAGGATGGGCAGGATCTTCAGAATGCTGGGTCTCATGGCGATCCAAGGACATCCTTCACCGATCCAGGCGACGGCCGATGCATCTGAAAATCGATGGAACATTTAGAATTTGTTGCAAAAAAAAAGAAAAGGAATAAAGACGGACGCGCGAAGCGAAGGATTGCGAAATTATTTCTTAGGGTGATTGCGACGAAAAATGCTCACGATCTAAGGGGTCGCGTGACGAAGAAACGCTCCCATGGCAGTACGAAAAGCGGGCGCAAACATTTATCTGATCGATGTCGAATGATCGAATGACGTGGGTGGAAGAACAAGCGTGCGTTGTCTTCGACTGGCGAGCATAACGCGTGGTTAGAAAGCATGCGAAGAAACTGCTTTATTACGTGAAATCTAGATACGTGGAACGACATCGAGGCTGCAGGTGGGGGATGGCGAGAGTGATAGTCCGTCTTTGCGACCAAACAAGGGCAAAATGCATCAGCGTGGTCTAAGGGTTGCAAGAAAGTTCAGCTCAGCTTGGGAACCACGATTTTCCGCTTTCCATTCGATGAAGAGTTTCTTCCGGTTTTCATCGTTAAATGGCAATAGCAGTTTTGGGCGGAACTCGACGAATGAAGAATAACGAAAGTTCAAGCCAACGAGTGATTATTAAATTACTCTCAATAGGATCGAGCTGCTCTAAATTACGAACGAGGAAGGTTTATCAAAACTGTGCAATATCCTTTGCGAAGCGGTGATGAAAGAAAGGAATTGAACGCTTAGAAGAATGTTTATGGTTATCGCAGCAACCGCAAGTAATCCTCGTTCAAGTCGCCAATTACGTTTTCCATCGACTGGAACCGAGCGGTAAAAGAAAATTTCCGCGGGGGATCGACGGGCAAGTGATTCGCGAGAGGAAAACGGATTCCGCCGGCAGGGCCACGGTGATTTATATACACCGGGATGAAGCAGCCGGATACGGTGGCTATGTGGGCCACGATACTCCTGAAATTCATCGTAGCGTAAACTGAAACGCACCGCCATGGGCAACCGGCGGAAAGTCCTCCCTCCTGGCAACGATTCGCGCAAATGCCAACGATTCGACATGTTGGGCTCAAGGAACGACTCGATGAATCACTGTGCATGCTCCGTTGCTCTCTCTGCTATTCCGTTTGGCCATGTAGCGTTTAGAAAATGCAGGAGGGTGGCATATCTTTTCAAGGGGAATAAAAATGTATAAGCATCAGACAAGGGTAATCGCATGGGAGTTGAAAGCGGCCGAACGATCAAATTGCTTTCCAAGCTACTTAGTTTACGTAAAAGGACTCACCACAGGAATTCTGTTAGCAGACAATCGGGATCAGAGGCGGCACAATTTCGCTGTTCGCCAGTGAAGCTTCCAAAGTTCCTTGTGCCAACGAGCGGCTGTTCCTCTCAAAGGGTCATCATCATCACTAACTATAAAAAGCAGCTCACTTCCATCAAAGAATAACTTTTCCCAAAACGGAATATTTCCTATCACCGTCCACGGGGAGTCATGTACATTATTGGAGAGAGACACCTAATCACAGTGTTGCGATGTACGGAACAGGACAAATTACTTTAAAGCACGTGCCACTGATCGTTTCATTTGTTACAAAAAAAAGAGAAAAGAAAAAAAGTGTATCACTCCAATAAAGAGACGTTTGCAATTAGCACCTGTGCTGACCAAGCAGGACTCTGGATACTATGAAACTCGGACGAGCAAAGAGACGCGCCAGACCGGCACTCGGGAAGTTGGTTCTCCATTTGTTAGGAAGGGGGGAATTGAACGACCAACCAAGCACCTTCCTGGCCCTGCTTCGAACAGGTGTTTACTTTCGTTGGCAGGAAATTGGACGGCTATGTGTCCGGCACGTTGCACATGCAACTGCTTCTCCCTTTCCTTGCCCCCACGAAAGCCAAAATTCTCTGCCTCTTTTCTTTCGGAAACTCGAGATCCAGCCGATTCACTTCGATAGCGTTGCTCGCTTTGGATTTCTACACGGTGGACTTTTTCATTCGTACCAAGGGACAGGGGTCAACGGTGTCTCATTTGCATCGTTCGAAAAAGGGGGGGATTAGAATGGGCTTTCAACGGACGTCGCTTTTGATCGCCCCTCTGGGCGTTTGCATTATTATAATACTCGAGTGGAATAAGCAGATTATTGGTGAACGAAGAACAACATTTTGCCAAGGGGAATTTATATTGTTCGACGATCCGATTAGAGAAGTTCACGCGATCGCGTGATAAAGAATGTTTATAGATAAATGTTGCGAAACGTTGATAGCAAACTTGGTAAAATTTTAACAGTCTCTACCTGCGAGGTAAATGGAAGAGATCTGTTTTCTTTTTCTGTGAACGTTTAACGTGCTGCTTTCAGACGAGTTAAATACAAAGACAGATTCGTGTTACTGGTATAGAGACACACTTAGAAGGTATTACGTGCATTCACATCAAGGGTGCTCCGTTCCATTGTATATGAGCATCGTGCCACCTGGAAATGAATGGACGTGCATATCAAAGAGTACAGCGTAAGATGTGTGTTCGAAGAATATGGTTATTCACTTGGATCGAATCAGTTTTTCCAAGGGGGTCGCGGCAATGTCCAGGCACTCTTTGCTGGGGCCCTCCGGGTCTGAATCGTTTCCGGAACTCGACCTCGTGTCCACGGTCAGAACGGCGTGGCTGCCGCCGCACGTGAAGTATTGAATGTCGAAGCTTCACAGAAATGAACGAGATATTGAACTGTTGGGCGGAATGTTCGAAGCATTTTGGAACGGCAAAGTCCGGCAGAGTATTAGAATTCGATCGGAAGGCGAAGAAACGTTCGTGCGTACCGTCGCTCAGCGTGATAATTTCGAAGCAGTTCCCGATTCGTGTTGAACAAGACACCGTGATGCCCATGGCAGAGCGTGACCCAAATCGGCAAACTGGGGGTTTTCAAACGGGAGCCTGGCTGCCTGCTCAATTGTCCATCACCCTCGTGAACCAGAAAGCCAATCTCGCTCCTTACGAGTACTCCCCATTGCGGCACAGCCTTGACATGTTTCAAGAGAAATAAGCAACATCCAGGAAGGATATAAAAAGAGAGAGGGAAAGAGAGAGAGAGAGAGAGAGAGAGAGAGAGAGAGAGAGAGAGGGCATTACTCACGTACATAGGTATTCTCATCCCCCACGTGCATCACCCCATTGTGCAGGTGAGGCGAAGCACGACCAGTTAAGGACAGCATTATTACGTTCGTGGGACCCTCCTCGGGGCAGCCGCTCAATATGGATCCCTTTGGATCTTCCAAATCGGCCCGAATTCTTTATGGAAGATAATAACAAATGATTCTTATGATAATGATTGAATAAAGTGAGCGTTATAATACTATCCCCTCACTTGGCGAGTCCTCTGGATAGCACCGCGCTGTACAGCAATAATTTAGCACCTGGGCCACCTTCGTCTTGAAACTGGAACGATTACGATAGACTTAGATTCGCGGGATAGCGTATTTTCGCATTGACGATAGCTCACCAAGTACAAGTATCTCTTGATAAATATCTCGAGGTCCTCCAACGATTCGAACTCGAATGAATGCAGCTGGAAAGAGGCGATCGTAATTTCTCCCAGGAATGTGAAATTAATTATATATCGATCGCGACAAGAATATATTCGTTCACGCACCGTCTCGGTGAGGCCATCCTGGAAATACTGCACGCTGTGCTGCACGTAGGGTGTCTCCTGCGGCAGAACCACCACGGCTCTGGGAACATTCTCCGCGCAGCTATCGTTCGACGAGGAGGCAGTGCTCTGCAGGACGAATCCACCGGCGCAACGCCAAATGATCTCGGCTATCGACGACGTCAGCACGTCGATTTGCCGATCGTACGACGGTTTCAGCAAGCTGCGTTCGAGGATAATAATCGTTCAGGGTGCGTACAATGATTTTTATACGCCTCTTTGAAAGGAGTTTACTTTTCCGGGCCAGCGTTGATGTCCTGTCTGTTGCATTTGAACAGGAAATGCTTCAGCATGATCGCCTGCACCGCTGTAACGAGGCCTCTGGTCGTGTTCCTCGGTGATCGTAATCCGAACGCCAAGCTCTGGCCGTAAGGTCGCAAGGTGAACCCGGTCCTTGCCCATTCCGGTCGGGGAGGGCTGGCGCAGCTTCCAAAAACCAAGGTTCTTAACGTCTGTCGCGCGAGCAAAAGATAAAATACGGAAATGTTATTAAAAAGGAAATACTTCTTGTCTCGGATGAAGTTTAGCAATTAATTCACGAATTACCATGCAGGTTTCCTCGTCGATCGGTTTGCCCCCGATTACGGCCGTCTTGGCCAAAGTTCTGGTGTTCCTCGGGTATATTATCTTCTCTGAAACGGAAGAGAACACAAGGGCCATTATCAGTTTCACGCTCTTCACATTTCTAGGCGATATTTCCAGCTGCCGCACCTGGATACAGTTCATCGGGCTCTCCCATCAAAGCAGCACACCTGGCTGCTCTGGCAGACAGTAACATCTCTCTCAAGATCTTACACAACGAGAATCACGCAGGGAAAAAGGAAGGACTAGAAACGGTGCATATAGCGTTTCTTAAAAAATGAATTCAGCGATTAGAGGCGAAGGGGGACACGCTTCTGGCGATTGTCACCTAGCAATGTACACCTGGGACACACCGGCGTGCCAAGCTATCGACTATCAATTGGGATTCGTGCTGGATTCCAGGTCCCTTTATATACACGCCGATTCCGGCTTGAATATCGCGACGAGTCCGTGAAACTTTCGGCCGCACGAAACGCGTCAATTCGGATGCCCAAAGACACACTCCTCGCCCAAGATAGACGACAGACACATGCCCTAATAACGTCTGTCTATCGCTTTGGCGTGTGCACGATTTGTCTCGGGCCACGCGAATAAACGTAATCCCGCGATCCAGTCATGATTGATTGTATTTTGAACAAGGTAGACCGGAAGAACCTCCTCTGGATATAGGCGGAAGACCGTGATGCTTCGGCGTTAATTACGGCCGGCGCGGATATTGATTGAAATTGCACGATACGGCAATGAATGAGATTTCTGTTTTAATTTCGATATTATAGAGCTTGGTCTCGTCGTGAAAATTTTGCATCAACGTTTTCCATTTGACTTCTTCATCGATCTTAGAAGGGATTCACCTTGGAAGAAAGGTGATCTGTTACGATATACTTATGAGAATGACTGTAATACAAGAAACAGTAACATGGTAAAATTTCGTAGCAATTACTGCGATTATCCCGGTCGGTGCACGTAAAATTCGCTTCCGCAATCTTGCATCTGGGGCAGAGGTAAATTGAAGGAATATACGGTAAAAATATACGGTAAAGTACTGTAAAGTAATTTTAGTATTTCTTTGCAAAAGTGTATCGTTCGCACATGTTTCGCGTGACACGCGACCTTTGAAAAATGTACTAGCCATGTATGTATATCGACTTTTGCTTTACATATTCTATGCTACGATTCTTCTTTCCGCTCGGAGGAAATAGTTTCGGTGCCTGTCTGCGATTTTCGTCGCTTTACACAACGTTTTAACGTAGAAAAATCGTTTCACGCGCAATGGAATATCATCGACCTATCACGTTACCAATGTCGGCGACAGGAAAAAGATTATAATACTAAGTATTGTAATTTTCATCCCATTTCATTCTATTTCTATTTTCGAATCATTCATGTTTCGTACGCGGATCCTCGAAGCAATCGGAATCGCGTGTTCGCGTGTAATCGAGTCTATCGAATTACGAATTCACCTCAGAACAGGCATCCGCATTTGTAGATTACACCTACCGACATAACGCTGTTTAATTTCCCCGGAGATTCATCGATCTAATCCGCAAGCTTGCACTTGGCAATACTGTTTGTCCAACCATCGAGACGAGCTTTCATTCGTTCATTGTCAAGCTTTCAGCTGATCTGCAACGACCTCCTGTATACTTGTTACAGTGGTACAGCGCGATAAAGGGGAACGAACAAAAAAATTAGTCATTTGATCGAATTATAAAGTAATTAAATATTGTGCCATTGGGCCTCGTTTCCTGACAGCGACAGAGAACGAAACAAAATCCAGCGAGATAGTAATAACCGTGGGACCGAAGCTTAAGTTTCTGCAGAAATAAGTTGTGCAATTTTGATTGCGAAACGTGCAGCTTTTTTTCTGTACCTTTCTGGCGAAGGTACACTGGTTTCTCGGCTCGCATTTCCATGCAGTGTTTCTTTCCCCGTGCCAAGGCTGAGGACGACAGGGTGGCTGTAGTACACGAGTTAGTACTTCCCTCCGTTTCCTCCACTTCCTCCATGTCCAACGGTCGTCTCCGCGCACACGTATCCAAAAAGGTCCTCAACCCTTACAGACACTTCAACATAATATAAAAAAAAACCGATCTCCCTCTTGAACATAGAGGAATTATCGCAATAGAATCGGTAAAGTACTTCGTCGAGAATCAGAACTTGAAGAGGAAGCGGAAGTTGAAACTAATAAGTAAACTTTGTCTGGTTTGATCCTTGGAACGATCGATTGCTTTCTTTCCTCGGATGAACAAAATAATGAGCGAAAAGGAGGCTGAAGTGCACGTTGCCGCATAGAACTGCCTGGACTGACAGGCGTTAATAATTCGGCTAGCTTTTAGCCGAGTCGGTTCATCGCGCCGCGCATAATCTACCATCCCACCAGGCTGTGGATATACATACGTACAATGCACGTAACATCGGGCCATGAACTCAAGGATTCGAAGGCTTCTACGAGCTTAACGCCTCAGGAAATCCGTGATCTCGTGTACACGGTGAAAAGAAATTTCGAGCGTCAGACTGGCGTCTAAGCTGCCGCTTAATTAGCCTACAATTTAGAATTGATCGTGGTACAGACTTGTGTGTGTTGGAAAAATTCCGGTCAAAGCGAAAACTAATCTGTTCTACCGTTGGAAATTCATTTTTAAGACCTTTGCATTGCAGATTATAGATAAATGTCGAAGTATAAAGAAAAGTGGTGTTTCTACCTATTAATCATTTTTTGTGTTAAAAGAGTAATCGATGTACCCGATAGTATTCAATTTCTTATTTGCGAGATCGTTTTACCTCATTCGTTAAGTCGGCAAAGAGTCATTGAGGATGGTACCAAAATGGCGAACGCAAGGCGATACCTGAGGAAAGAAAATTGAACGTATAAGGAATTCATTAAATATCGCGACAATGTTGGATAATTAAAGGGAAAGCGATTCACCTCATACCCGAGGATCGTGACAAGTATACTGAAATCCTAGATCAACACGGGCAATGCTTTTATGCACGTGCACACATGTGCAGCTTGATCGTAGGTCTCGCGCGTGTGCTATCTTGCAACTTTATCTCTGCTTCCGATCTCTGCACGCATTCCATGCCGTTTTCGTACGATCGAAGTTGATAATCGAGAACAATATCTGCTCCCAACGTTCTATGTGAAATCAACCTTCCTCTATTTCTATCTGCACGAGATAAAGCTACAACAGAGTTCTAAGATTATTCTTTGATAAGCAGTAAGCGCAACATAGCCTCGCAATTAATAAAGTAACTTCACCTACATAGATCCATGTTCGGGCGAGCCGTTAAACTTTATACGGAGGACGCGCGTTATCGTTCACAGGCGTAATTACCAATTTTCTAACTATCATGCAGCCATAATCAAGATTGCATCGCCTGGTTTAAGTTCAAGTTCGCGTTCGGTTCGAAATAGATCCTCCATATTCGGCCTCCGAAAGCGCGATCAGAAGTTTCCAACTATAAACACGTATGCGCGCCTATTCGAAGCAAGGGAAGAAGTGTATGCACGCACGTGCGCTTGGTTGCATACGTACAGGCTCGAATCGTTCGCACACAGCGAGTACCTCGTTTATTGTCAGAGTGCACTATGGAATTGGACTTAAAGTTGGGTAGTCTAGTGCCAGGAGCGAAGTTACAGTGGATTACGTGCAACCACCCAGTATTTGGTTACTCAATCGATTAGATATAAACGTAAAGACGTTAGAAGCTGGCGTGTTTAATGGATCGATCGTTAAGTAAGTGTGAAAGCACGATTCGTGGGCGTACAAACAATGTGCTACAGACCAGGTTACAGACTATTCGTGCAATGTATTTTCTGATCGTTGGGAAAATTTGTCTGGGTCAGCCAGATTCAAAGAAATCCATTTGACAAGAAAAAACATATGGCTTTTCTTCGACAAGTATCAGGTGCCAGTAAAATAGTGAAATAAAATTATATTATTTATAAAAACACAACTATACTTTTTATGAAAAGAATCGTCTGTATTAGTACCAGGGGTCGCAACCAAATTTTACACAAAATGGGGGGTCGGAATTATCATTACCATTTTCGTGTCACTGGCGGCATTACCAACAGACCAGAAAAACAGATCGTGGCAAGTTTACGCGTTTCTTCTCTAGAGGGTACACCAGTCGGACGATAAAGTGGGGCAGAATCGTACGGATCGTATATACGTGTCAGCTTTCATACATCCATTTGCCATAGTGTAGTTTGTTTCGAAACAAGTTTACTTCGGTGTTATTGCTCTCGTTACTCGTGCATGAATCTCGTGCCAATGAGAAGCAGTCAAGATTTTGATTCCCGAGTGTGTGAAGAATAGAAAGATTACGCCGCGCGTGCCACGAATAGGCAAAACACCGAGAAATAAAATACTCAGGCCAGTCTGTCAAGCCGCAGGTATACGTTTCACAACATTTACACACGAAGGATATTCTCTCGGCATGCGTTTTACGATTTGGTGGGGAATACTAGGGATCGAAAACAAAAAGACTAAGTAGGAGGAATCTACGCGCGCAACGTGAAAGTGAAGCAACAAGCACTGTTATGATAACAGTATTCTAATTGGACGCCGAGAATGCTAAGTGGACGCTTTCCCGCTATTTCTTGCTGTAACTTACAAACCGAACGAAAACGATATTATCGTCCGTACACCTAGCACGTGAAAGTAATGCAAATATTTCATCGTGTACCCCGCGGAAGTACTTCTCCGATTTTATCACTTGTCGACTACAATCCCGTTGCGAAGACAAATAATTGCGTTACAACTATATAACCCCCAAAATATCATTCCTACGTTGGAATGCCCTCTCGATACTACGTCTCGGCCGTGTTGTCATTGAATTTTACTACTTCTTACGCATTTTTTTTTTCGTCCACCGCATCCTCCGTATCCTTAGTGCCATATTACAAAGCTTTGACCGCGATAAAACGTGATACAATCGAATCCGCCGCCCACATGCGTACGTAAGTCCACGTACGGAGCAACAACGTAATACTCCATGAGCGCATAGCCAGCGCACGCGGACTCGTCTTTTTAAGTTCATTACTAAACGCGTCACTGTCGGTCGCATGAAGAGCCTGTCATTCGTTATTTCCAGGCGAGATGACTTCACGTTGTAACATTAAGTAATTCCCTGCACTATGCCACCGAGATGTGACATAATTTCAGCGAACAGCATCAATCCGAGGATCAAATGCAACGCCGTGGTCCGCCCTTATCTGCGACACCAAACATGTTTACGCCTTTTGCGCCTGCACGATAGCTCGTAATCGATCCGGCGCGGCGGGCTTTTTTCGACTGTTTCAACATTTTTCATTGACCAATATCATCGAAATTTATGTATTCAGATTTCTGTACTTGTAATTACGAATTGACGAAGAGGACGCAACTTCAAATTCATGAATGCTTAAGAGGTGCCCCGGACATTTAATTGTCTAGTTCCTTTTTGTTTTTAAATCGTATCGCGTGCATATAATGATCTACCGATGTAACAAGCTCGAGCTTTACAAATGATACCTCGCTGGATTGATATACATACGTGTTGCGGCGTGTAATGAAATATCGGGTGTGTCTCTAAACACTGGATGAGACTTTTAATCCGCGCGTATCCGGAGGGAATTGATCCGCGCGCGGACGTTTCTGATAAGTTAACGAAATCAGAATTACATTCAATATCGTATCGTGGTTGCTAATTAAATGGGCCCGAGCGAAACGCTTTACACTCATCTAATTTCGGTGATTTCCTCCTACCTTCAGAAGCGTTCGATGTTTCTTTTTCATTATTTTTATATAATATTTCATTTGTCGTACTAACGTTCTCTGTAGTGATAAAACGCGATGGCGCAAGAGTTTCCGGGGCAACATACTACTACCACAACGGTAACGACGAGCACTACGACGACCCAACCAACTATTCGTTTCGATTCATCTTACACGAAAACGGTGCCTGGACTTCTCAAAGTTGCTCAGGTGGTAAGTGCCTCGCGCGATCGTCATTCGACGGAGCGAGAAATGTATTGAAGTTCGTCGTAATTAAGAATAGAAGAAAGATCGTCGTCTTTCTTTTTTATCACAATCGTTAAATTTTTCATTTTTTTTTGTTTTAGTCGCTGAATCTCTTGGGATTCATATGCATAACGGTGTCGAGTCAAAGCAACTCCAGCCGAGGAGGATGGTTCAACACAGTGGCGATGGGTGGCTTTTGGTTCACTGGGATATTACTCGTTTTTTACCTATTTCATATAGTCGAAAAATTCTCGAGAATACCTTGGCTGAAAATTGTAAGTCAGAGATTACGTATGTCGCGCGTGATTCACTTGGCTTTACGTTATTCCGGTACTGCGCCGGTGATAACATCTGAAGGAAAAAAGATCGGTGAAACAGTTAACGTGTAGATTGCTTTTACACGAGGGCGAAATATCGATCTCAGTCGGAGAAACTAGAACGTTCGGTTCCATAGCATGCTACGTACATGCCGTGTCGATAATTCGTCTTAATCACGTTAACATTACGATCGCTCCTCCCTGTGTTTCCTCTTGCGCAAGTGTATCGTTCCAGAAGAGGTGACACGAGCTTTTATTTCTTTCCCACAGGAATTCGTATTTTGCGCGATTTGGACTGCTTTCTATTTGCTGGCCGCGTCGCTCGCGGCCGATTATGCTAAGTACGTGGAAGCGTTCGGAGCTGCGGCAGTAAGTTGGTTGGATTATTAATCGCAAAGTCTCAGATTAAGTTCTCCATTCGTCAGATGATTCGTCCTAGCCATATATGCAGGTGCATAAAATCCGATTCGCCATTCAAATGGCCATCCAGTAAAAGCGAACACTCCTCCCAAATTGTTTATTCGAAAGTAGCTGAGGTAGGGTGCAGCTGATCGAAAATTATTTCTTCACAGTTCTTCGGATTTTGCGCTATGCTGGCCTACGGTTACGATGCCTGGCTGAAATTCCGCGCGGCGAGAAGCGGCGCATTGGCGCAGGGACATCACACGCAGAAGGAAGTTTCTACAGTGACGACTACTGCGTATTAATTCCATCGAACACATTCTTGTTGTTGTGTTGTATGGACCACTTTGAAGAAGTATCTCGTTGCTTTTATACGAAGGATCTAACGCGGCGAATACTTCGCACTTGTGCTCTCATACGGTCTAAACTCTTCATTGACGAAATTTAACAGAGAACTGGGCACAGCGGATTCGTTGGTTTTATTCGCTATTTTAATTTATAGTACGGACGTATTCACGTACGTGCGTGGCATTGTATTTTTTCACCGTGGCACAGAGCTCGTGAATATCATTATCTTTGTACCATAAGAAGATCCTAATAATGTAACGCGTATTTTTAACATTTCTGGATCTATACTCATATATATATATTAATTATATAATTGTACATTGCATCGTGAATTTTTGATGCCGAAATAATATTTTTTTGAACGACCGTAGCATATACATATACGTATATTTGTATGCATGTACAAGAAATATAACGTTTGATCAGTATTGTGTTCGCGCTATACATATACGAATCGTTGATATATGTCGCACACGTTTTGTATTTCACTTTCGTACGATGACAATTTCGTGGCGTTCTCGATTTAGAACGACAGCTGGGCGGATGGTTATATTAATTTATTTGTGATTATTCGCACGATGATATTGTGGCAGGGACGTGTTACACGATAAACCAGATTATGTCCACCGTCTTCGCTTCAGTTACACCACGCGTTGTCGGGTGTACTGTACGCGAAATTATTTTCTTAGCAGCCGTAGGGGTAATTATTGTAATTTATCGAATCTTTTCTCATGATATTACGTAGCGAGTTGGTTTCTTTCTTTTTATCCGGCGAACTTGTACAAGTAAACTACAATTATATATATATATACACAATAATATACATACATACTAAATAATTCTAATGATAAATTTTGAACGGAAAACGCAACGGAAACTACCGGAAGGACGGTAATCGGAACGAAACATGCATTATACGTATTATAGCGGATCGATATTTAACGAAATAAATCATTCAACATCGTTTCTCCTCCTCGCTTCCGCGTTTTCCTCTTCGGTATCGCTAAAATGCTATGTCCAGGAGAAATAAGCAAGGGGCAGATTTCCTGAATATGTTTCTCTGCGTCTCTTTTAAATATAAATAATAATCAACTGTTTCACGAAATGGAAACGAAGCGTGTTGAGAAATTTGCTCTAATTGCCGTGAACGAAATGAGGTCTGCGGGTCTGTTTCTTCCCCATACTCGAGAGATCTATGGTTTTGCCATTGGGAAGCACTAGCTTGTTCTCTTGATAGTCCACGAACCCGTTCTCCTCCTCTTCCCGTTGCTCCTCGTCGCATTTGATCCCAGTCTCGTACGTGTACTCGCGGCGATTGCCGTCCGGATCGATATAGCCGTACTTACCCCTGGTGAGGCAATCGATCCCGATTACTTCTTCCTTGTACGACCCGTCGTCGTTTTCGAAGCCCCAGGTAATGGAGCCGTCTGGATTATCGTTGCGATACCTTCTGATGATCTGTTGGAACGCGTGACAGTAGAATTCGATTGAACACCAGTTCCTTCTACAATCCGTTTTAGCCTACCTGAGCAACAGGCTTCTTCCCGCGGCCGTCGTAGGCCTCGGATGGCTTCACTGGTTTCGTAGGTGGCTTCACCTGTTGCTTAAACGATTCCTCCACCGGTTTCCGTGGTTTGCTCGGCTTCGGCGCCGGCCGGTACTGAACAGGCGGTGGCGGCGTCGTTAGGATTGCATTTCCTCTGCCCGTCGGACTTCCGGCCCCAGGAATTGGACGGTACTGCACCGCCTGTCCGCTCGGACCCACGTTGGTTCTCGATATTGGTCCCCCCGCAAGGTTTCCAATCGCGTGCGGTACATTTTCTTCGCTCTCTTCTTGGCTCTCCGATAGTTCCTCGCTTAAATCAGCGTTGTCGTCCCGATTGTCGTGGTCACGATTCCCGTCGCGGCCGTGCGCTCCCTCGTCCGGTTCCTCGTTCACCGGTTTGATTTGCGGTGGAGCCGGCGCTGGTCCTGTAGGTAGATTCGGTCGGAACGGCTTGAAGGGTGTGAACGAGCCTGGGCCCGTTCCTACGCCATCTTCTGCTCCTTTCGGCCTAATAGAATAGAGTTTTAATCGTCTGGTGCTTGTGTTAATTTAGGCCCCGGGGGCTTAGCAGATGTATAAATTTCAACATTCACTTGAACGTAATTGGACGACGTATTCTTTGATTCGCTAGCGCAGCCTGCGTTGGAATCACCGGCCTGGCGGCGGGCAATCTCTGGAGACGAACCGATCTTAGGGGTACGGGCAACCCCCTATGTTGCAACGAGTCCTCTTGGTTGAACTGGGCCGAAACCAGCGCAGCGATGCACGCCAGAAGCTGCAATAAATAATTATAAAATGATAAATGCTCGATAGTAATGAATATATGGCGCATCCAAGGAATTTCCATCTCGTTCAATCTGGTACCGTTACGGAAGCAGTGTAGCAAACCAGTCGTACATTATTTTCCGCACACGAACGATCGGCCTTCCACGTATCTCCCCACCCTCCCTTTCTAAGCTTCTTTCTTTTTCATTGTCAACGCGTTGGCGACTTGCAAATGTCAAGCAGAAAGTTACGTGTGCATCGCGCGAATCGCAACATGCGTCGCGAGTAGACACTCGCTCGAGATCGAACCGCTTTCACTTTTTCCTCTGGCATCGCACACGTCGAATTTTCGCCGAGCGACCGGTACGCGATTAATTATTACACGCGTATATGGGGTGCACGCTAGAAACGCGTAAACTAGAATGCCCGGACCGGTTGGAAACCAGTCTCGCGAACGGGAACCTGTTGCATCGAAATGCAAATGGAAGGAAACAAGAACAATCGAATTACTGATCGTGCCGCGCTAAGTAGCGCGATCCGATTGCAGTCTAGCCGATCGCAACCCCCCTTTTTAATGTGCACCGAGGAGAGTTTAATGCCTACAGAATCATGCTCGCTCGTGTGTATATAATTATTTTCGTTACGCAACCCGATAAAATACCAGTCTCTCGGTAACGTAACTCTCCTGGCGATTCGTTTGTGGTAAAATATCGAATTGTGTCCGGTGAAAAGTGAACGATCGGTGCTGCTGAGATTAAGCGATCGACGAGGACTCGGAACACTCGTAAGGTGAGAGTAAGAGAGATTTTCATTTGTCGTACATTTTCGTTCGTTCGGAAGACAATTCTTTTAGTTGACGCCTGACGGTGTAACTGAGAATTTGTCGAACGGACCGTTGCATCGATTGGATTGGCGAGTTTAATGACTGGAGGAAGTGAGAGCGAGGTTGCGCTCGGGAACTGGTCTTGGATTTCTAATACCTGCAGCTTATAATATTGCGAGCCGATTAAAATCCTTAATCAGCCGATAGGGATCGATTTTGTTTGGTTGCAAAGCGAAGCCAGCCATCGGCTCGATCGCCGTATTCTCCTCTACGGTTCCTCCAGTCTCTGCAGGAATGCACCGGTCTTGCCGGCGAGAGAAGCAGCAGGAAGAAAGGGAAGAAAAGAAACGGGATAAGTTGGAGAGACAGGCCCAAGCGACTGCGGATTTGTTTCTTACGGAATCGCGCTTGGTTTCCAACTGGTAGCGGACGTGCACCTTTGGACATTTATGCGTAAGGCAGTACCGTGAAAAATTTCATGGACTTTCCCGCTCGTGCACTTTCACTGTGCACGACCAGCCCGTTAATTTTCGGCCGAGCATTGTTCGTAAATGAAACGCGTTCGTGCTAACATTGTCTCTCCTTCCGATTTTCAGTTTTCTTCCACCCGACCCGGACGGCGGGGCACGTTCATTCACTCCCCCCCGGTCTCGTTACTTTCACTTTCTTCTTCCGTCGGAACTCCTCTATTTCTACGTTTGTTTGCACATCAAGCGGAGGACACCTTTTCAAAGGGGAACAGAAGAATCGTCCCTCCGAGAAGTGATACGTTCTAAGTCATTGAATTCTGCAATCGAATTTATATTTTCCTCCGTATTTCTATCAAATACATGGCACGAACGATATTTCACCCGTTTCATCGTTTGTTTTAGAAGACCCCGCGACTTTCTCCAAGACCGATCGACAACTCTAAATAAAGATAGTGGAGCGATTACGAAAAGGTACGTATACAGCACCGAGTTTCTTGCGCGACATACGTGGTGATTACAAAGTACGTAACCGGTAGAAACAGAAAGCCCTTCGGTTCGAGCGCGAGGAACGTGGACATGCCTATGGCGGGGCAGCAGATCGAAAGGAATGTCAAGTATAAAGGAAACTCTATATGTAAGTCGATACACTTTTTACACGTTGTTTAAGAACCTGTCTGTCAGGTCAGATTCTCCGGCTACGCGCTATATACTGCCCTTCTCCCCTTTGTTCTTCGTTCACGATTTTTATGGAAATGTATTGTAATGAAATGGCCAGAGACGTAAAATAAAGGTCCGGTCTATTAAGAGAAAGACAGAGCTTTATACGCTCTTTTTCTTCTGAATTGATTTTCTTGTTACTTCATGACTAGTTATTGAAAAATGTTCTTTGATCAAATCAAATTGTGTTTCCGACTCGATTGATCTTAAAGGATCTTATCTATCGCGCTTCGCGAGCATCGGCGGAGAACGAAACAGGATGTTACACGGAACTGCAACGTCCGTTCAAGCTTCCTCCATTTTCAACGGTCTACGTTATTATCAGTGAAAGGGTCTTCTATACATATCTCCTGATCTTTTTACGCTTCATTGGACACCGCGCGCCTGCGGCTATTACATATTTTCAATCCCTCCGTGCCATTACACCCGAGGGATGATGAAAACTTTTTCACTGTTCGCAAAATGAACTAAAAACAAAACAATGAGTAAATGATTACTAAGCATGTCCGGGGACTTAATCTAACTACTCCAGGATTTACTCACACAGTCTTAACCACGGTATCAACTACATTCGAATTTATCTCATTTCGTAACAGACGAGCTAAGACTTATCCACGATGGCCGACGATGGTCAAAGAAAGAAGTTAAGGGTGGTCCAATATGGCGACTGGCGCAGGGGCAATAAAGCGTCTCTCGCAGGAATTTTAATGGTTAATAATAAAAATGAAATAAAACAAGGACGAAATTCGGCTACTCACGATCGCCGGGACGTGCATGGCCGTGTCTCGTGTGTCCCCCTTGTCGCAAACGGTGTGGTCACGCTGGGTGTGGTGCCGGCGCGTTTATGCCTCACACTACTGCGAACGGCTCCCCGTCTCTTTGCTTCTTATACCTATATCCCCGTTTAAATTCCTATGGCACGAGCGACACGCAGACCAACTTTCCATCGGCTAGCAGGAATTGTGTGCCCCGTGCGGACACGAGATCCCGAAAACGATTTGGCCACGCCGCCGGTATACGCGCGGCTTACTATCGCACCGCGAATACTATCGGTAGATTAGCGTTCGACGATCGTCTTCTTCATCTGGCGAACGTGAAGAGTCGTCGGTCGTTCGATCGGCCAAATTGTTATTTACGAGTCTCAAGGGGTCGGTTGGGAAAAATTGGTGACATGTACCCGCAGCGATATTGTAAATAAATATTTATTCATATAATGAAATGATGGTACTATTAGATCACGCTTGTAATTCGTGTGTCAAGCGTAGGTACTCTTGCTAGGAAATCGAACCGCAATTGCAAACTTGACTGTTCGGCTATCAAGCAGTTGCGCGTGTACAGCGAGAGTAGCCCTAGCAGTGTTGGTACAGTGGCTGGGGCTCGTGGCAGATATAGTATTCAAAATAAACGTATTATTTCATAGTTGCATAAGCATTACGCGCATTACGTTTTCGCCGTAAACGGCAAAGTAGTTCACAGTTTCTGAAACAAGATTGCAATAACATTCGCCGAGAGTTATTTCAAGTTGTTCTTTTCATTCTCATCTTGAACAATACCCTGCAGTGAAATCGAATCTACATACGTATGCTTCAAGATGCTCGATTTTCCGTGTGATTCGTACCATGCATCCAACGCTTAATAATTAACACCAATTTCAATGGAGGAAAGTTTCGTGTTTCATTGAATTTAGAACGCTACAGAAACCGTGCAGCTCGCGCTTTCTTTCGTTAACGTCAGAAGACTCCGCCTCATGGTTACCCGGAGGAACTTTAGCGGGGAGATAGTGGCTGGAGGCTGGGATCCAAGGTCAGTGTCGGGGCTGAAGCCAACTCTGCTATATACGTATAGTCCCTCGTAATATGATGGCAAGGTATATTACATACAGTACCCGAGACGTAGCCCGGTATAATTTACTGTACATTATACTCTCATGCGTGTCCACGAGCAAGCTATTTCGCGCAGGAAAGCACGGGAATCGCGATCACTGCGGTGTCCTCGATTTTCCTCAAACTACACCGCAACCATTTGTTAAATGAATAATTCTAATTGACGCCAAATTTTTAATTGCCAGCCAGGCACTGGCCCACCATTTTCCTTTTCCTTATAAACTAGGCGAGATCCAAGATGGCGATCTGGTGTCTCCTATCGTCCATTGTTGAAGAGACGATTAGAAGTGTATAAAATGCTGACAAACGTGCGAACTGTACACGCACACTAAATGCAAGTGTTACCAGAACATTCTGCAACATCCGAAACCAGTTTTCTCTTCGTGTCTTCTTCGTATCTCGTAACACGAAGCGTACTTCGCCATCGTGCTTCTCTTCTCTGCATTTCTCAAGGTCAGTGCATAAAATGCAACTTCAGTGTCCAATTTTAGTAGCGTCGACTCCGATATTCTATCTATTAGTCTCGATAAATCAAAATGACTTTTATCTCGCCGTGTAAAGTGTGTCAGAATATTTGCACAGGCGAGCTTAATGTTCGCCAACAATCGTTCTCTTTACATCGGATCGCAGATTCCGTCTACGCGTTCGCCGGTCGGTCTGAATATTTCTTAAGAGACTAGTTATTGAGCCACTGTTTGATATCTCGTATGATTTAAACGGGATCAAGTCATTCTTTAAGTAACATTTCCTTTAATCGTTATTAAAGTAACCGCAACGATTATTATACAGAAGGAAATTGCGGTGAATTATTCTGTTTTACCAGCAACAATCTATGAATTATCGTTTGCTAGAGTGTTTGCAAAGGCTTCGTCCATCGCGACTTTGGCCGTCGACGATATTTACCCCTCGCATGGAATGCCCAGTCGCGCATTCGGTCAGGAATGCCGCGAGTTCGAACCCTTGGAAGTCGAATCAGGTACGTTGGTCAGCAGGTCTTGGTAGACAGAGCGAGGAGAACGAACGGTGGTAAAAAGAAAGAGGTAGATTGGTAGGTAGGTAGGTGGGTAGATAGGTAGGTGGTGCAGCGGAGCAAACGCGCTTTCGCAGGAGGCGAAGCACGGTGGAGGCGAAGCCGAGTGGAGAACCGGCGAGCCAGACGGATCATTTCGTGGAGGCTGAAACCCCCGTGAAACCGGTTCTCCCTTACGCGCGCGCTTCTCTTCTTTATTCCCTTTTTTTCCCCCCCTTGGCGACGACGTAGTCGCCGTGTAACCATCCGCTGGTACTACTGCGATCCATACTCGCGTGTTACACGAGAATGGCCACGGAGAAGCACGATCCTTGGAATGTATGGTATATCGAGAAGGAGACGTAAGAAGGACACGATAGCATTTGAAATAATTTTCAACGATGCAAATTTGAGAAAATTCCATTGGTATCGCGCGGAGGAAATTCTCCAAGATCGGATGACCATTCGATTTCTTGTTAGGTATCGTGGAAATATTGGTCCACAGTTTCTAGATCGAATGTTGGGTGTGCTTGTGCTTCTGGATTGTAGTTCTTAAGGAACATCAATCGAACCGTGCGCACTTGAGATCATCCCTACGTGTTTAATGGAGAGAAAGACTTGCTTGAAGTATTAAACGACTGAGGTAACCGGGTGATGCCATAGATGACTTAGAAAAGCCTGGTTACCAAGGGACTTTAATGCGTTTCTGAAGCTTCGAGCCGCATTCGGTAGCATCGACTTTTTTCCGCCTGCATCGTCGCGACGTCGGGCGTTTCGCTTCGCTTTATCTCCGATTCACCTCGCTCCGCTGTCCGTTTCCCTCGAATCGCATAAGTAATGCACCCGATGCACGCATAAGCGAATTGTAACGCGATGGCTTAGAATTCTGCCAGCCTGTATCGGGCGCCTCGATCTCGAAACCTTGCATCTTATGCATTAGCGACCTTGCTATGAAGGAGATCAGCTCATTCCTAATGCATTCAACTTGCAGTCAAATAAATCATCCCCCATAGAAGTGTCTATGAAAAAAACATGTTGGACTATTTAAATATTTCAAAAAGCGCCGAGTTCCCATGGCCAAGCCACAAATGATCCAACAGATCGAACTTTCCTTTCTTCTTTCTTTCTTTTTTTAATTTAGCCAGATTAGAGCTTTTAAGATCGGGCTTTCGCGTTACAAAGTGAAGCATCGTTCCAGGTTTTCTTTTCTTCTTTTTTTTTTGTTTATCCGAGCAAACGCGACGATGGCAGAGCGTCATCAAGCTCCTCGTCGAGCGACCGGCCGATTGAACCCGGACCGCGATCGTGCCGATTCTTCTGATTGGCCGAGCGAGGCCGGCGTTACTCACGGCGCAAGAAGACTCTTTGTCTGTTTTTCGTTCGGCCGACTAGCCGGCAACCGGCCGCGGCGGAGCGCAAGTTATACGTGCAGTCGGAGGTCCTTCAGCCGTCGCGCCGGCTGCAATTATTACCGCTCGCCTTCGAATTCGATCTCGACTCGTTCTCGCGTATACGTCGCGAATCTTCCACCCGGGATTCGGCCGTCGAGAGGCGCGCCACGAAACGGGACCACCGAGACGCGTACCGGCGTAACCGATCGGGTGGTGTGCATCCAAGAAAAAGTTTCTCGGAACGCGGAGGATATCGGAGAAATTGCGACGACGCCCCGATTGAAAAGTAAGTCCGTTTTCCTTTTATAGAGATCGCGTGATCTATTGTAATTCGAAGATATTCGTCCCGAAAGGTTCTCCAACGAGTGATTCTCCACTTTTTCCTTCAGCATTAGAATGGTGAATAAAATCTGGAGAGCGATGTTCTTTACAAGCTTGATGATCGATTAATTTTTCTCGTTTTTATTATAAATGCTGTAACTTGAGGGAGATTAGTGCTAGTTTTAGAGCTACCCGGTAGATAGACGGTAATATTCTACCATGGGCCTCGACTTCCTGCGACGACCTTCAGTCTTGTATCGTTAATGGTAGAGGAGCGTTGATTAAGGCTGCCGCTTCGCGCAGTGAAAGCAATTTTTATTTTAAACAAGCTTTATTTTCAACTCCAAAGTTGGACATATTTGTCTACGTTAGAAGAAACTTGTTCGTATTCGCTGTTTCTCGTACTTGAACTTTTTAACGAAAGATGTAAGCCCTTTCTTCGTACAAAAATGTGTAAAAATTGTGCAAAAAGGGGAGAACGAGTAAGACGCCAAAGAGACGGAGTTCCTTGAAGCGTTAGACGTATGCACCGAGCATTCATACGTGCATATACGCGTATGCATGTGCTTCAGGCGCGGGCACTGCTTCGGTCAAGGTCGTAGTCTGCAAGTTAATGCTCTTTTTGCACGTTCCCTTTCCTCGCCTGTACACGGTGTCCCAAAAAGGGGCGATGGCTGGCCATCTGAGCGAAACAATTTCGAATGATGATTTAGAAATGAATTGCAACTTAAAGAAGAAAATAGCCTCTTTTAAACATTAAACTGAATTATTTATATTTACTTGAACATAGGGTACACTTTGCAGAATAAATTGCTCAGTTTATCGCTAAATATCTAATTTTTGTATTTATAATAATTATTTTTCTTGTCGGAATGTTTTATTTAATTTACATATAATATTTGTTTAACAGGGTACTGTGTCGAGAATTGGTAACTCCACCACCGTTGGCGGAATTTCACTAGTCAATGGGGTAAGAGTTTCCTTCCCTCGGCCCGAAACGCAGCCATTTAAGTTTTGCCAGGTTCTAATGTTTCACCGGAAGTCGCTCGGTACCACCGCGTAAGTATCCCTCAGTGAGTATCTCGTCGAATCGTTTAATAACGTGTGCAGACAGCACAGTGGAGGCAATTAAAACAACAATGTAACAATTTAAATTATGTAACTACATCGTTTAACAATGCAACGCGACTTTTATTTGCTGATTAAGGAATTCAGGTCATTCGATATGATTGTTGCAATCAAAAATGGTCGTCGAATGCACTTCCTTTGTCTTTGGTGTTTGGGACCTAGCGTCATCTATTCACCGATGCAGGAAGTATGTTCGTACTTGTCTAGAAGTGACTGTAGTTAAATTAACTTTTGAAAATATTAAAATATACTCAATTATATGCAACGTATATATGCATTAGTAACATTTTTGATTAACCGTTACGTCGTATTGTTTGATATTTTGGTAAACTCACGTCGGAATGCTCGCAAACGCGATCGAACGCGGCGCTGCAGGCAGCGTGCGTTTCAATCCATTTTGATTCCAGTGGTCGGCCTCAGTAGCGGGCAGACGCGTTACAAGTTGCGGTGCTTGCTGTCAATAAATGTTTTTGATTTGTTGTTACACACGTCAGACAGCATGAATAATGCTTTTGTGCTATTGCTTTTGTTCATCGCGTCATTAGACTTTGGATGCTGCACGCAGAGGAGTGTAAGTAATTCATCTGATACGATTATTAAATACAGAGCGTTCCTGTTAACTATTGTATGTAGAGTCGATAGAAATAGTTGATTTTATTCGTTCAAGTTATTTGGATCAATGCGCTTTCGAATATAAAACAAAGGTCGCTGGTAATGTGATTCATCGTCTGATTACTCTATCTCGCGGGCAGAGTCGATTTAGAAATTATTGTTATATCTCCGGGACTGCGGCCCGTTGAATGACAATTCGATGGTAATTGAGTGCAGAGCGTTAGTTAATGAGGAACACGAGTTCCCATAACCTATTTTTTTAATTAACGTGAGAACCTTAATAATCAACCGATTAGCAATAATATAATGTACGGAATTTCGTAAATGACATCAATGTCGTTTAACTATATCACGATTAACATAGAATATAATTATTTGTAAATACAATTAATTATCGAGTTGTAAACATTATATTTACATTTTTTTATATAAAAGAATTTGCCTGGCACTAGTTACGATCATGGGTGAATCCTGACTGTGGCTCGATATGTAATGGCAAAAATTTAACAACAGTTTATCTGAGAGCCGATGGGCCGAACGATACGTTGCATTATCTGTGGGATTTTAATGGTAATCCGTCCGTTTTACTGGCACTTACCTCCCCCACTGCTGTTTTAAACATCAGTTGGGAGGAATTCCTTGTTAATGGAAGGAATTCGATAACCTTCACCGAAGAACCAACTTATACGTTTGGAGTAGTTTTAAGTAAGGTGGGTATATATTATACATGAAGTGTAACAATAATAAATCGAATGATAAACTAATATCATTCCCAGATCATAGAGTTTGATGATTTAAACGACACTGCTTTAATAAATATTGCAAACGTTGTAAACACAAATGTCTTGCACCCTGTGTTCTTTGAATGGGAACGCAGAAGTGTAATGCAGAACAATGAATTTGTCACTTTGAACATGGAGGGCAATTATTACAAGGATGCTGCCATGAACATCAGCAGATACGGAAGCCTAAAACTTTCGGTAAGGTATTTTGCAATACTAATATCGCGCTTAAGGCATAATAAAGTATACTAGCTTTATTCTGTTCTTATTCGTCAGTTAAAGGGCTTCTGTTCTCTCGATCATTCAGATGTCATGCCCCACATGTTACACACCGAGAACTCCACTCAAGTCGACATAATTCTAGATAATATACAAACCAACAAAAGCTTCACAAATAGTAGATTTGCTATTGAATTATTGGTAGTAGGCGAGGGGAACCCTGATATCCCAATGTTTGTGAATCCCAAGAAGTCTTTAGATGACGAACACACGCCTGGTATATTCGAGGTAATGCTCGTTTAATTAATACCTAGAATTTTTATTTTTACAAACGACTGAGATACCAACTTGTAATCTTTGATTTTCAGGTCGTTGAAGTTCGAACACCACCCTATAAAAGTATGGACAGTTACGAGACCGAAGGAGCTTACTTGCAATGGAGGCCTGTATCTTACACAAACGTTGCACGCGAGGCAACAAGTTCCACAGAAACGATGCAATATCCGCCGATGAAAATATCGAATCATACGAGCGCGATCAGAAATTCCATGCTGTATTGCTTCTATGGGGATAAGGTGAACGATTTGCTTACGCAGAGTATCGTTATATCTTTAGGATCGAAGGGAGATGGTTTTTATAGGAGGACCTACTATTCTACATGGTAATTTTACTTTGACAAATATTAAAAAACAATAAAAAATGTACTACGGGTAAATTTTATTCTTTTTAAGGACATTTTTGATCGGCTACGGTACACCGCCTGACGAGAAATTCTCTTACTTGGTAATTATGATCATGTCTATCGGCCTTGGCCTTCCACTCCTCATTCTGATAGCGACTGGTCTATATATTTGTATAACTAAACTTCCGAAGCGAAGTAACGAAACTTATTTAAGCCAATGATAATACTCGTAGAAGGTGTACGATGTTTTTAATTACGCGATGTTTCATAGAATTGTGCACTTTTAGCTGCATCGCCGATGTACCACTCTTCAAATATTTACAAAGAGATTTTCCTATATTTATACAAAGCACATATATTTTTTACACGTATTTTCAAGTTGACGCACGAGAGGCAACTTGGATTATATAAACGCAACGCATACGAACTGGTCTGTACAAATTTATACACAGATCATAATAAACTACAAACCAACGAAATGAATCATGGGATTACTTCTTGTTTTTAATCCAGAAGCATGCCAGCATGCGCAAATGATTTTTTCTTTATGTAAAATGTAAATAAAAAGGCTTATGGAGATTACTTTCGCGATGGGCTTGCGATCACCAATGTTACCATAATGGCGGATCGCAGCACAATCGCCGGCCACCGATGCTCCACAAGGAGATCATTGCGGACAAATTCGCGGTCGTTCCGAAGGGCGGCAGGCGAATGTTTTTAGCCGAAGATAGTAAAGATGGCGCGGTGTGGTACCGTGTTTCTATCACGGGGGTTGCGGGTGGGGTGGGCATTTTCATTGATCCATTCGTGGCACGGAAGTACTGGGCAGGCGAATTTACGAATCTTAACCGCGACATCGACGTCGCGTGTTGTGTACAGAGTTACCGTCGGTCAAATTCTCATCTTCCATTCGTTCTCTCCCTTAAATCATTATCGATGCGAAAATAACACGCAGGATGATCGGACGAAAAATCGCGGGGCCGAGGGGTTCGATCGGAGCTACACACGGAAGAAGCGTATACGGCGATCGTGATTGGGTGAGTACGGAATCGTAGTTGCGACAATCTTTCGCGCAGGTTGGCGGAGCGCGACGGGTGGACAGTCGCTAGGGGGTGGTTCGCGTTGGGGGTTGCGAACGGTGCGGGTGTATCAGTGGGGGGCGCCTCGAAACTAGTTCCGAGGGAGTCCGCTGCGCGAGACTGGCGCGTGGCGGTGCAATAACGTCCGCGTCGAGTTTGTCTAATCGTGACAGTCCTCGGGGGTAGCTTTTCTTCAGCTAGCAACGCGAAACGTGTGCGCCGAGAGGCAGGTCGCGCTGTCGGTTTCGCCGAACTGTACAGAGTGATATTAATCGGGGGAACTGGTGAACGGTGGTGAAATTTCCCGTGTTCTTGGTTGGATAATAATAGAAAAATAAATATAGTACGGGGGTGGTAGAAAGAAGAGAAAACGAAACGGAAGTAAACGAAGAGTGTGCCTAGTGGCGATCAAGTGAGATAGAGTCAACGGATAATATCGAAGAGGGAGGGGCGAAGAAAGAGTGAGAAAGCGCTAGGCAGGAGAGGTGGTACAAGAGAAAAAGAGAAGGGGGTGAGCTTGCGAGAAAGAGAGACGAGGCGCGCGCGCGCGCGTATGTGTGCCAGAAGCAACTGAAAGACAAAGGAAGCGGATAGAAAGGACCCCCGGCGGACGGTCCTTCGGTTAGGAAAGTTAAGGGCGGCGGTGAAAGGCTGTGGAAAGACGGGAGGAAGGAAGGATCGTAGCCCGAACGAAAGATTCGTTAACGAGGGTGGCCAGAGTTCGGAGTACAAGAGTGGTTGAGAGTACGGGTCGAGTCTCTGTCCCCCAGGAAGGGGCCGTCGCGCGCAGCGCGATCAATTTTCGTTGCGACGCGGGCGGCGAGACCGTGGAGGTAAAAGGAAGAAATGACGACTGCAGCGAGATACCGATAACCGGCCAGATAATGTTGTCGCAGAGCAAGTTTTACGCTCTCTTTATCCACTACACGTTCGTGTAGCCGCGACACGGGGCGGGTCCTTGCCGCTGCGGTGAAGAACGGTGCTGTCGGAAGAGGTGGTGGTGGTGGCGGAGGAGCGAGGTGAACAAAGAACGGAAGATAGAAGAGGAAGAAACGGAAGAACGAAGAGTACGGGGGTGAGAAACGGAAGTTCTCGCCGCAGGACACACGAACGGGAAACGAATAATTCCGTCGTCCTGGATGGTTGACGCGCGTACTCGTCGGGGAAGTAAATGGAGAAACGAAGAGAGTGAAGAAGGGGAAGGAAACAGGGCCCGCGCGAACACACGCGCGCATAGAGATAAAGCAAAGACAGAGGAGTTTGTGTCGTAAGGTGTGTGCACAGTTTACAGTGTCGTTGCTTTGGTAGTGTTGCTACCCTTGCCCGAAGCTGAACAAGCAAGGCCCGCGGAGGTATCTCAGAACCCGCCCCTCCTCGACGTCGCAGTGCCTCTTCTCCATATCGCTACGCCGTGCTTCTTTTCGTTCCAAGCCGCGACTATCTCTACGCTACCGGAGAAACTCCTCGACCGTAAGTGGAAGAGAACGAAATCCGATATTCAGGGAGTTAATGATTTTTCTGTTTAAACCCGAACGCGAGTATCCCCGTTTCCCTTTAACGCCAGTGGTACATGCAGGACTCGGGGCGAACAGCGTGGTATGATATTTCCTTGATTTTACTACTTGGCGACCGCGTGTGCCACCCCGAAGCAGGCGCTAATAGCGCTGCCGCGCAGCTCGCGACCCACGTAACAAATAATCGTTGTCGCAACATCCTCCCTATATCTATCCTTGTTTTTTTCTTCATGCCTATCCAACACTGCGAACGATGCTATTTAGTTATTGCGATGTAAAAAAAAAAAACTTGTTCCTTCTTCACCTACGTTATTCTACCACCCCCCCTTGTAGCGCCTCCTATTCGTATAATCAATCACCGTGACCAGTGTACAGTTTCGATTCGGTTGGACACGATGGCACGAATCGAATCGTAAGGTGGCACGTACATGCATGTACACGCATATATACATATGCACACACAGGTGACATATATCTATGTATAGCGTGACGCGCGACTGCTGTTCCATTCTCAATATATCGATCGATAGCCGCCCTCGGTCAGGGATCAGTCAGGGGTTCACTCTCGCGATGACGATAAGCGCTTGCTCTTCTTCTTTGCTCTCTCTTCTCGAGATTAGTCGCACGTGAAATAGCTCCGGCTGCCTTTGTGTTCGCGGCGACGAAGGCCGTATTCATCGGCCACACACACACACACACACGTACACGCACAGCACACTGGTTTTATATCGTGTTCTTTCGCCTCGCAGTGTCTGCTGCATACACTTGCTCACCCCCTTCGGTTCTTCTGTGTCTCGCGATGACCTTCCTCCGCGAGAAAATTGCCGGTCAATACGACCTGCACGATCCGCTTAAGAGTCGTGTGATGCTATCGATCACCGCCTCGTGCACGTCCACCGCACGCTTCCACGAGCTCGGAGGAAACGTTCTCCGATTGCTGGAACGATCCGTCGATCCAAGCGTAACTTCCGCTGGGAAGTAACTTCCGCGTGGTTACAGAACTAAGATATCAATTAGTATGTACCGTTTATTATGTGCACCCTATCTGTTTGTGCTTCTTTTAAGAATGGTATTTGAACGTTCGATGAAGAACCGGTTAATCAGCTAGCTCAATTGGGAGGAATAATTGTGTAAATGCATGCTGCATTCTGGAATGGGAACAGCGTGCCTCGCGGAACAACATAGTAAGCATTGTTGCGAATTCGATGAACTATTTAGCTTAATAAATAAAGAATCGATACCGCACCGGTGTAATGTCAAAGGTCAGATCGCGGCTACATTGTCTGTGCTAAAAGGAAGCGTATTTTCCTGTCTGTCCATCGGGCGAGAAGAGCGTGACGTCAGTCGATTTCTTCGGCTTAAGCGTCTCCCATTCCTCCGGGAACCCTTCTTCCTCGTCTCCCGACATTTGCTTCGATTCATTTACGGCAAGTCGTCCGAACGAGTTACTTGTTGACATTTTACATGCGACAGTCTCGCGATCTTCTCATTTCATCATTTCTTTCGCAGAATAGCATTATTGCTAGCAATTTTCCCCTGTGTTTAGAATATGCAGTTCTATAAAATTGCAAATTCGTTGCGATTGAAATTTTAGAAACTCGAAACTCCTCGCGACACCGGTTCCTGCGATTTTACCATTTCCTCGTCTACGCTTTCGAACAAAAAAAACGCAATCGCGAAATCGACGATCACACGAAAGCACCACTTTTCAAATTCTTTAGATCTCCGTTTAACCGAGTTCATTATCCGGCGATCCACAGCTAAAGGATCCTCGATCTAGTCCAAGCGAAAGGGCCGAGCTCGCCGGTATCGAAACTCTTTGATGCGACTTACAAAGGGGTCGCAGATTCGTTCGCGGAGGGGGCGAATAATCACTTAGAGTAGATAGTTCGGAAGTAGCTTCTTCCCTCGTCGGAGATCCCTATCATTCCGATTTCGAATACGCCATGGCAAGCGACGGCGTTGGAGAAGCGCGCTGGCGCATTAGAGACGAGGGTTAACAGTAGGAGGGAGATTTTGCAGGGCAAATGTTGGACGAACGAACGCAACAGGTGCGATATGCTTCGCTCGACGGCTCCGGACTGGCATGCCTCTCTGTCACTCCGGCGTTTACGATACGGATATTAAGACGTTTCTCTGGGATTTGCGAGCCTCCCTTATCTGCGCCTACGTATAATAGCACCGTGGAATTAGCATTAAGAACGGTGGGTCGTATATACGGGCCATTTGTAGTTCGAGGCAAATGGTCTTGTCCCAAGAGAATCGGGAGCAGGCGAACAGTACTTGATGCTCGAAGTAGCGTATTTAGATACATTTTAGCACCACTTCCAGGCTTAGCTTTCGACTGATACTTATTTTGCAGACAGTAGTATTGCGTGCAATATTGTTCTCGAAAGCAGATATAAAACCCATGAAATGGTACTGTTTTCGAGATGTAACGAAGTAAAATAAAAAACGACAGAAACCACGATCTAACAGTATATTCGAAGTACGTAGTATTCGTTAAAATAAGATTGTCGTACTAGCGTTTTAGAAAATCCTTAATAACGCAGCAAATTGAAATTGCCCTTTTAGGAAAAATACTGCACATTTCGAAGAAGAACCATCGTTATTTCTGAATTCTCCCCATCGCGACACAGCAACGTTCCTCCTGAATATTTCAACGGTTTACCTTCGTCAAGTTCTATAATAAGAAAAACGATAGGTTGACTCGGCATTTTCAGCGGATCTAATATTAGACCGGGCGGTCACAAAGGGGGCGGGACACGAATCGTCCAGGAAGGGGATGGTAGACTTCCTCCAAGGGATGGCGATCAAAGTGTGTACAGGGAAAATGATGCAGGGTTCAAGGTTCTATCGATCGATGGAGCAGCACGTTAACGATCGAGATTCGCATCTCGCCTGGTGGCGGCGGTCCTCCAAGGCGAGTTAAATCGCCAGGCGAAGAAGAAGTCAGGCGTTCAGGCCAGCCAGGCAGGGAAACGGGCAATCGATCGATTGTCCTCGCGAGAACGCATGGCCCTGTTCTGCACTATGCTTTAGCTTCGGATATACTTCGCCTTTTGTGGGTCGTATCGGCGCAGCTGATGCCGCGGGAGCAACAATTTCTATTATGTATTCAGTGCTATTGTTAGCATCGCACGGTGGTCTACATTCTACTACGCTGTAGAATTCATTAGATCTTCATGACGAACTTTCACCTGTCGAAACTTTTCCTTACTCCTTTTTCTTTTTACTTCGGAAGAACGGTATCAATAATTTGCCGTTCATTATTTGCCCGTAGATTTTAATAGAAACACCGTCGGTGAAGTTTTTTAACGTAGCAACTTACGCTTATCCATGGGATTGCTTCTTAAGTGGTTTTCGAGGGATCGGGTTTCTCGCGATTCTTATTTAACGTCAGAATTATTAGTCGTCACGTATACTACAGATGATTATTGATTCTGGTCCGCGGTGTGTATGGCTGTCCGTGCGATAACAATCTTTCGGATGTCATGCTGAAACAGCAGGCGCGCCCAACAGTTACCGCTATTATGTCTTTCCGTTGGCGGCGCGAAGTAACTTTCTACCACTGCGGCCGCACTGTCAACTCTCGTACTACTTGCAGCTAGTTCTTCATAGCATCTATGGCGTGACTGCTCTCACGAATCTACTGTCCCTTAATACAAACGCACTCTATTGCTTCTACTTGAAGTTTACAGCGATTTTAGACGGATATTCAATACTGTTCAACATGTTTTAAATCTTTAGGTAAACTTAGAATAGATCTGTTCCGTTACGGTCCATAATAGCCACTTCAATTGGCATAGTTAGATTCTCCTGTGCAACTTTTTCCATCGTCTGATACAAAAATTGTACGAATTCCTCAAAGAGTGCAATTTCTACAAATACCTGCCCACCCTCCCCCGCCCCATAAACTGCCCGGTCCGAGTCTTCAATTCCCAGAATCATCAATTCGCAAATGGGCAACTTCTTCCGCTTCCCCGTGTCGTTTTCAATCCATAGCGGATGACCTATATACACCACGACTTCCCGATTCCCCCGATCGTTTCAGATACGATAGACGACGCGATATACGTACGCGAGGGCGAGGGGGCGGCTTAAGAAAAATCGAATAAAGCGTCGCGACAGAAAAACAGATCGTTCTCCACCCAATGCTCGGCGTTTTCGCCGTTTTCAACCCTTGGCATTGGTTGGATGTGACTCGGGGGATCGTTGGATGGCGGTGGTGGTAACGACGGTGCGGCGATGGGTAGCGTCAGCGCTCGTCGGCATGGCAACGTTTTTCCGCAACGTACCCGGCCTGGTTCGTGACGTCACGCGACGTCGGCGTCGGGACGCTGGTGTGCCACACCGCCGCACAACGTGGAGAAAGGGGTTTCCCCCCTTGTCGCTGCTTTCTGGGGGCGCCACTGTGTTTCCTACCCTCTATCGTCAAGATGGCAACCGCTGCAATTACGGGGAGCACAGTGGTCGCAACCGATGTACAATACCTCCTCTTCCCTTTTGTTTAATACGCGAAGAGAAAATTTCACGGGCTACCCGTCGCATCATGAACATCCAAGCGTGGTAAATTAGTATTTTCTTCTTCCGCGATTAATGGTTTTGTAGAGAAAAAGGAGGGGGGGGAATTGATTTTGGAGCATGGTTGGAGTTTATTATAGTGTTGGTTCGCTTCCATTTCGATGTGCAGACATGCAAGCGTTCGAGTAGATCGTGCTTTCCTTTGCAACACTATATGCCATTGGGACTGTTTATTGATCCACGATTCCGACTTTCGAAAAGCCTGTCTCGGTTTGCAATGTTCGATTGCGCGTAGAATAGTGCACAGGGCACGTGCAGGGATTAGTACTTTCAGATGAGGCTAGTAGATTTTTCATATCGCAAGGAGAAATCGGGTTTTAAAGACGCTTCATGCACTTCTTGGGGTCGTTTTCATTCAAATAATTTTCCACTAGGCACGTGCATGTATCTCTAATGGTATTCTTAGAAATTGCAATTGCATCCCTGAAAATTCATATCTTGTACATACAAAAAAAAAAGAAGAAAATGGGACCGAGTGTTTAGTCTCTTTAACAGGGGAGCTCTTGTAACGTCGAATACTTTTGTTGATTCCTCGATGAAGGTTGATTTACCGTAGACATACCTGACCCCGTTTTCTCTCCAGCCTGCGTGTTGGCAGAGTGCCGTTTTTTTATTGTACTCATATATCCGCAGGATAAAAGCTGCAATAGGCAATTAAATCGAGCTTCATCGCATTCCATTATCGCTGATTTATGTATATATTTATTTCCATAATGTTTACATGCTCCATGGTACATCCAAGTGTGATTCATCTCGTCAAGTTTTGTCTAAAATACGGGATGGACAAATGATTTTCACTGGACAACAATTACTATTGTAGAACAAGTATTTATTGGTAATCAATACAATTTCTGTGCTACGCATCATTATATCAGCACTATACTTAAGAACAATTTCTTGAAAACTTTCCCCTCGGCATCCTAAACCCTTTGAATTGGTTGCCTTGTTTCTAATAAATGCCCCTTTCTATCTAATGATCGATGTCGCGATCAATCTATCATCGATGTGGTAATTTTTAAAGGAGCATAATTCTAATAAACGCACTCCGCTTAAGCGTTCCCTTGAATGAACAAAATTCGACGGGTCCCCGGTGTGGTAATTAGCGTAATCGAATTAGCGGGCGATTCTCGGCCCCCGGTGAATCGGCCAGTTGGTGGTCGTCCTTAAATTAGCTCGGGAAGCTTCGTCCACCCTCGGCTGGGCCGGTATTCGCCTGATCCTGCGTACAATCGTGCCACTGGCGATCCTCCACAGTTCACTCTTACTTTTCCCTGCCCTGCGTGTATGGGTGTGCGCTCGTCCGCCCGTTGGCGCCGCGACGACCGACACCGATGCATAAGCGCGTGACCGAGTTCCGGCGCAATATGATCGACCGGACGAAACTCGGTCAAAGACCACCGACACCCTTCTTCAAGCTCTGCCCGTGTATCGTATGCTCCGCGCAAATTTTTGTTGTTCTCGCGAATACGCGTGAACGCGTCGTTACCCTTTACCGCAAACCGCGAAGCTTGAGTAACTACGTTGTTTTTTTTGCTAAAAGATATTTTGATGGGACGGCGGGAAATTGTGTAGAATGAGGATCGACACGTTCGATGCACCATAGTTGATTTCTATTCAGAGTCTCGATTCGACTTGTGACAGGGGTTGTTTTGTTTTTGTGGTTCTGCTGCGGATAGGTATCGATCGACTCGCAGATCGGACTATGCTGTTTCGAATAACGGATTGATCGCACCCGTCGCTTCATTCACACGTGAGTAGAATATCAGTCGCTGTGCGGATAATTTGTTTCTCGTGCAAATTAAACGCTTGCTCAAGCTGATAGAATACTCGTATGAAACTGAATACCCCAACATGTTCGATTGGTCATAGGGCAACTCCACTCGCACCCACGTCCCAGTCAAAATAAAGCGCACTTTCACCCTCGAACCACCACTTTTCACGTCATGCCGTACGTTTATCTATTATCCGTAAGAAAAAGAACACGCCACCGCCTTCCTTCTTTTGCATTCCCCCCCGTCCCGTCCCAATCAAGAAAATCACAAAGGAAGCAACCCGAGAACAAGTTGTGGCCACCCCTCACATGAAACACCTATGTCGTTTCAGGTCGGACATGAAAAATCTTGGTTCGCGTTGGACGGTCCCCGACATAGCACGCACTGCCGCAGCGCGTTCGTCATTTCACGTCGCCGTTTCGTCGGAACGGGATTCAGATAGTAGCAGCAGCATCATCATCGGCGATAGCGTTCCCAAAGTCGGACGAAGCAACGTTAGAGGTAGCGATAGCAGAAGAAGGATCATCGGGAGCGAGAAAGGCAAAGGCGTGACGGGGCACGACAAGTGCAAGAAGAGAGGAACGAAGGGCATCGGTAGATCGGCAGTCGACGTGCTGCACGAGCCGCATTCATCCGTCCGATCGTACGTAACGGCGTGGTCGAATCGGATCGGCACGACGCGTTCGGAATCGTCGCACCGGCCTCGGCTAGCCGGCAAGTCGCGCGGTTCTCAGCTACGTCCGGCTCGTCCTCGTCAGCCACAGCGGCTCTATCCTTATCCCCCCGCATCGTGGGACACGCGCACATTACACTTCAGGAACTGTTAGCACCGATCAAACGTGAGTACCCCATGGGGGACACGATCGAACGTAGTTGTACGGGGAAAGTGTTTTCTTTTTCGGGGAGGATGGAACGGAATTGGATATGGCTCGGGGGTAGGAAGATCGGAGTCCTCAAGGTTGATTCCTCCCACCCCTAGCTGGGGTGAAAGATAACTTTTTTTTCATGTCGTCAACTCTCTCTCCCTCTCTGTCCACAACTCTGCATATTTTATTGTTAAACATCGAAACGTTTCTCCTTGCGGCTGAACTAATTTTTCCGTGTTTAAAAGGGCGGGGGCACTAGTATGCTTTATCCGTTCCTTATCAAGATGTAATCATCTAACGAGTGTCTCAGGATATTGAATTAATTTGGTGGCTGGCAGCTCGATATTTCCCATGCATAATTAATGGAATTTCTATTTTTATTTACGACTCTCTGGAGCTAGATATCAGTCTATGGAGGGTGTTATTTAATACAAATGCTAGAATTATTCACCTGAGTCAATAACAATTCCACTGCGTTCAATAAAGTGTTGAGGAAAATAGTCAACGTTATATAATATAGCTGAAATGGTTTATTTTTTGGTTCAGCCACAATTGTACAATTGCGCAATTGTACAATTTTATTCGCAAGGCACTTGAATGACAAAGAGATTCATTAGATTCTCAGCTTTATCTCTCCATTGTTCATAGCTTTTCAATAACACAATGTTTGATAATTAAGCTGGAGTTGATCCTACGAACGGTGCTTCCAGTTTCGACGCGATAAAACTCCTGCTGCTGGCAGCACTCCGATTTTCGAGGGATGTCGCGGCAAATCCCTGGGTAGACAAGAATTAGACCAACTGTCTGTCGATTCTTCGATTTATCCGGCACCAATTTGATCAATCCTTACCGAACGATTGTTCTTCGAACACATCGTTTTATTTCACGGTTTAAACTTTACGAAAAGAACATAAATAAACGTTTCGAGTGCCACAGGCTATAGAATAGAATATTTAAACGTGCTTGCTCACGATCGACCATATTTTAGACAGCCTAACGCGAAACTCCACGATACCGTAGCCGCCTGGAAGTTTATTGCTAAAAGTATTCTGAGAGATAGACATGGGAAAGGGGGTCCCGAAGTGCGCTATCCCTTTACAGAAATAAGTTGAAATTTCCTTCGATTCGAATGTGACCTCAGCTGCATGGAATGTCCATCCATTTTAAGCAAAAGCTCTATATCGAAATCGTGATCCCAGTTGTTCTGATAGAATTTCGCTAAGAATATTCTGCGGTATTTTTTTTTAGAGCAATAATTATTTTACAACAGGAAGGTGGCTCAGCTGTGTGCAGCTTAGACAATGTCCGAAGATTCTGACTCTGTATCAGAGGAAGAAAGAAGTTTGTTCCGTCCGTTCACGCGGGAGTCCCTGGCAGCGATCGAGGCTCGCATCGCCGAGGAACATGCCAAGCAGAAGGAGCTCGAGAAGAAGAGAGCGGAGAACGAGGTAAGAACGGCGACCGTTTCACCTTCAGCCTACGTTTATTAGAATTCCGCGAGCATCGATTCGAAAGGACCGTTGCCGACGAGACACTAGGCGATCATTCTTTTCTTTTTCTGTTCCACATTTTTATTGTCAATTACGACGGAAGATATTTACCATTCTCAATTCTATCGCGATTTAATCGACGAACGATTTTCACGCGCATTTTCAACGTTGAAGGTGCAGTCGGCCAAGATATAGTAAAACGCGATTAAGCCGAGCGATAACATCTTTCGGTAGAAACACGAATTTCAAGGAACACTACTCGATGCCTTTAACGATTCGCAGAAGTGTCGTGTCGCAGCGACTGCAACCTAATTTACAAGGAGCGCTTGCATTTTCGCAGAAACGTTTCACATTTTTATTGCACGCGAATCGTTTTCGTCGATTATCCGCGATTTTCAATTTTTGCGGCGTCCGTCGTCCTCCCGTATATACGTCCTCCTTTCGCATACGTCTCATCCCACGTATGCGTAACGTATCGATAAGGATACGATCCGCGGCCATTCGCAACCATGGACAAACGGATGGCACGTTAAGAGCCGATCAAAGCGATCGCGATTCACTCGGCGGTGATTCCGCGTTTCCAGTTAGACGGGTTCCAAGAAGACACCTACGGCCGTTCCACGTAAACGTGCGCTTATTAACACCGATACACACAGGTTGTTCCACTTTGCAGATCTCTATAGCGAGACCACGAACGTGTACAAGCATCGCCATTAAGTGCGTTAACTAATGGTTCTTTTTGTCCCGCAAGTAATCACGTTTGCGCTTGATGGCCGATTAATGTTTCTTCGTGGAAAATGGTATTCGAGAAAATTCAGGAAACGCAGGTCTGTTACAATAGGTGTATGCTTTTCAAATGGTGAAAAATTAATCGGTCTCGAGTATGTAATTAATTAATTAGATCACGGTGTTGTCCGTGACGCTCGATGGACGTGTTACCGATTATTGTTGTATCCTTACCACGTACTATTTTTTTTTTCATTTGATCGTGCCCTTTTTTTCGTTGCGTAGTTGCAGTGGCGTTCTTTGCGAGATCTGTCTCCTCATGTTCACGATACCATGACTGTCTCTATCTGTTTTACGATTATTATATACGTCGAGCTGTTGCGTTTCTACCTGGTCCCCTTGTAAACAGCCGATTGTCGCTATCACCCAAAAATACTCGTCGCGTTGATTGTCTGCTTGATTTACTGCTGAACGTAGATACATGCCTATATCGACGATCCTTCTCTACACCTGTGTGCGTATATAATATATATATATTTTATACAACACACGACTGCCGTCGTCGGGCAAATGCATTTGTGATCTGTGTCTTACCAAAGATATCGATGTCTGCAGTGTCACTATCTCTCTGCGCCTGTTTCTATGTACACGTACATCAATCTAACTGTGTCGTAGTTTACTCTCTCTCTCTCTCTCTCTCTCTCCCTCTGTGTTCTTTGCAGTATCGTAGATTTTGCCCCCTCGACGCCCACCCTCTTAATCGTACACTTGTCTCTGTGTACGTAGTTATGAATGTACACGGTATTAATAGCACCGGCCGTTTCGCTAAGTTCATTGCAACCGAATTCTTTCGTGTATCAATCATGCAATGTTTCTTTCGAGTAAGCTTTATTTGTCGAGGAAGTTTTATTGAAGGTGAAATTTCGTTCGGACTGTTGACTGAAATATAATTTACGAGGGAACGTGTTCTCGGTTATGTCGAGTCTAGGCATGTCCGACTATAGACGGACCACTTCCACTTGCGCCGCTTCATGCCGCGCTCCAAGTAGTATAGGTAAATAATATCTGCCCCTGTCCTACTAACTCTTTACATCCGTGCATCGTATTCAAACGATACACACTCTTCTGATTAATTTCACTTCGAACTCTTCAATTCGATCGTTGTTCAAAGTCTGCTCCGTATTGAAATTAGCGAAACAGGCCCGATATTAAACCAAATCTATCTTCCTGCTATAGTGACTTGATTACTATTAGATTAGTAATAATTTACTATTAAAAAATTCTTATTTATCCATCTTTCTACTCCAGCGGTTGTCTATTTATATTTTATTCGACGATTTCTTGTTCGTAATTAATCCGAAACGAGTTCGAGGCCTACTTATCAGTTCGAAAGGTTCCTATTAATTAACAGGATCTCTTTTCACTGTCCCTACCGTATCTCCCGGTAGAGTAAGATCAGAGAGGGAAAGAGAGATAGCCGAGGTGGGAGCAATTGGTACGCTTCGATCTCTGTATCCTCCATCAGCTTGTCGTATCCCGCGATATCCTCTCGCTTAAACATCTTTCGTGTCGTATTATTGGCATACCAGATGTATGTAGAACAACGTATGCGATTCCATGTACAAAGAGAGTCGAGCAACGTGTACATATAGATATCTATATAAATATGTATGTAATTGCTGTTACGTGGCTCCCCACTATTTCTTCGTTTATTTCTACGTCTATACCTATCATCCGTTCGTTTCTCCTGGAGTCTTAATCCCTGTCCTTCATCGTACACTGATCTACTTTTTTTTTTTTTATATTCGCCTCAGTGAATGCACATCGAAGAAAGCCCGTTTCGTTCCCCGTCTCCTCCCTTTTCACTCTATCTCTGTACACCCGTATTTTCTGTGTTCTTCTCTGTGTGTAACGACTGTTTCTCCGTTTCTCCAATTTCAGGGAGGTTTTGGACGGAAGAAAAAGAAAAAAGAAGTAAGACGTTACGTCACGCTAAGTAATAATAAATACACGAACATAACACACATGCACATTAACACGCATACATTCTTCTCTATCTCTATTTCTCTGCCATCCAACTGTTCTCTTACCTTCTGGATCGTGATCATTAGTTTTCCTTTGATTGTACGTAAGCACGGACACGCCTAGAATTAGATCCACTTGTATCGATAATTCTGCCATTCACATTCGCCGGATACGTGTAACGCCTAAATTTCACGAGCGCCACGGTGTACATCGAATCCTGTTCTTCGATCGTTTTGTAAGATATCGACACGAGATTACTAATTACAATGACGAGACGACGACCCGTTGATTAAGATCCCGTTGCCGTGTATCTTCGCGTTGATCGCTTCATTTACGCACGTTTTGGTGCTTCCCTTTTTATTATCTTGTCACCGTGTCCCGATCTTGTGCTGGAAAAACGGCAGCTTTCTTTGGGAGTGTACTGTCGATCGTTATTTGTTCCGTTTGTGCTGATACGCGCAACCTTTTGCAGCGATAGCGATTCACCGAAATCTGTATCTGAATTTGAAAACCCGTAATCGCTTGTTGCGTTGTTGTAAGAACCGTTTCTGCTGTTGTATCCATGTTACAAACTTCATCAATCGAGGCTACATCGCGGTTCCCAAAAAAAAAGAAGACACATTCATACATTCATGTAATACACACATTAAGGTAAATCGAATCACGCTAGACATCGTATCAATAGAAACAACGCGCTTCTCCTGTTCTGCTATTACGCACCATCATTCTGCAAGTTATTCTTGCAACAAAACGAGCCATGCCTGTGCTTCGATCGCTGTGACGATCTTTCTATAGAACGGTCCGCGTGAAAAATTATTCGCCACACGACGGCTCGGAACGATAAAATAAAAGTTTCGTTTGCTGTCAGGTAAATATGTGAATTTCAATGATACCTCAGCAGATACTGATCGGATGGGATCGAATCGACCCAATAACATTAGAGTAGATCGAAGCGATTCGTTCGCGTCCGTTCAGTGGCACGATTATAATAATTAACGTACACACGCACCACGAACAGGCTGCTTTCCGCTAACAAGAATTACGCGTATTTATGCACGGTGCTTGACGGAACAAGTTGGACCTGCTCGTGGAATTCAAGCACTGGCAATTAAATCGCTCGCGAGAAATAAAAAAAAAAACAGTCGGCGACGGCTTGGTTGTTCCTTGCTAAATTAGATTAACGAAGAGAGGAAAAAAGTGACGGGAAAACGAAATGATTCGGATTAATCAGCTTGGAAACTACGCTTCGGGATATCATCGAACAATGAATTAAACATAATTCAGAGTAGCGTCTGATAAAAAAAAAATAAATAAAACACGTGAATACATTTTCATCCTGAAAATGAAGTTTTGCAGTGAACGAATGCGAACGTGAAAAGCGCAAAGGTCTGACTTGTTTTTTTTTTTCGTCAAGTGCTGTATGTACATGCATAAGTCCGGTTTAGAGCTCGCAGCCGCCTGGAAATGCTTCTATAGATCGTATGCCGTATCCGCAATGCTTGGAGCTGAGATTCTTTGTACATATCTTTTTTATTCATTCAATTGCGCGTCCTGCAGCAGCAGCAGCAGCAGCAGCAGCATAAAGCTACGCGAATTACACATGATCGCAGTGGTGTGTAGTCTCTCTCTCTCTCCCGGGATCGTATTAATTTATAGCTGGTACGTTGCAGCACAGTCTTCGGCGAAAAAGATAGTCTCCTATCGGGGAGCATCGATCGCGCGAAACTTATACACCAAACGAAATGTCGCGGTTGAAATTTGAAGGAAAAGTTTATTCTTGGATTTCACAGCTGTTCACTGAACAGAGTATCGACACTGAATACTTTTTTTTTATTGCGAGGGCTACTTGTTATTAAGAACTTAGTCGTGCATGTCGCGTGTTAGTTTATTAGTAAATCGAGTATACAGTAATATTTGCAGGAAGATTTTACCATAAAATCGAACGAATCGATTCGGGTTAAACTGTCCGAAAGGGTTGAATGTATTTAGAGCGAAGGATTCTTAAAGTTCGCGGGGATCAATGTTTAATAGACTTTCCCCGGGCTCTCTGTTGAATTTCTCGGACGGTAACGCGAGGCGAACGAAAAGGAGATCGATGAGGACGGTGTCTTGCCGCGCCGTGTATTCTCCTCTGGCCGTGAAGTTCAGCCTGAATATTCATCGGCGGACACTTCCCGCTTGCGTAAATTAGATTCCGATAGAACTTTAGTACGTTCTGTCTAACGAACCTAGTATATAGCTCGTATTATTAAGCGTAGGACGTTCATGTATGTGCACCTGCAATAGTGTCAGAAGATAGTCGTTACGTACGTATAAGGAAACTGCTACTGTAGAGATAGTCCAGGTAGAGTAGGTCGTCCTCGTAACAGTCGAACGAATGCAAGAAAGATTCTGTAGAAAAGTATTCGACATCAGAGGGAGAAAGAAACGAATAATGCAAGGAGGACCTTAATTTTCCTCTACAACCGCATTGTTCTCATTCTCGTCCCCGTGGGTGCTTTTTACTGTTATCGTTATCAGCACCAAACGAACGTTCCGCGCGAGATGGTAATTACCAAAACGAACAAGATTGAACGAAGGAAAGGCAGGTGGGGGGTATGTCGAGTTTCTAACAATCGGTCGGCAGAAAATTTCAGTCGGTGAGAGGGAGCGGAACCCGAGCGGATCACGTGGACCTTCCTCAGGTTCGTATGTTCACGACCCGCTTTTAGCACCAATTTCGTACTGTACACACGTGTATGTATGTATAACGCCTTCTATACGACTAGCCGCCGTAGCTGCTTTTCAGACTAGACGTGGAATAGATGCTCCCGATGCTTCCAAAGTACGGGGGGGTGGAAAAAAGACCGATAGAAATGTGGGCCAACGTCGTGCTATCGGTAAAGTACACGTAAATACGTACGTGCAAAGCGGAAACGCCGCCGTCCTCGTGATACTCGCCGCGAGTACTTCGCATAATTTCTAGTAGCGCGATTTGCAAACAATAACGTTCGTAAGGAGAGGCGGACACTGTGTGTATTGTCGTACGCTATGGTCAAACATTCAGCGCTCTCCGTCGTAATTAAAATGTTACACTTGAGGGTCCCGAGTGTTTGCCACGACGAACGTAAAAACAATCGTAGCCAGCACAGTGTATTCGCTTGTTACGTGACCCGACAACAGGGACGAACTCTTCATCTATTCGTCTCTGCTTATTTATTTTGTGTAATGAAATGTCTTGCCAACGCAGCGATGGAACTGAATCATTGTTCTGTACGAACGTTTAATCTACGCTTTGCGACGAGCTTCATCGCGGGGACAGTGGCGACTTCCGGTCAGCGGGAAGGAAAACAGGGGAAAGTTTGATCCCAGGGTAACGCCTGTCACGAAGCTCGGGATGTCGCCTTGCGATGCACAATCTTAAGCCGTGAAACGAATGCGAGCGCGCGTAGAGTGCTGATCTAGAAGCGGGTTATGAATAACACCGGGGTGCACATATACACACACATAGCGGACAAGTAATACGAAAATGAATATTTCCAAGTATCACCGCATCGAGTCTTCTCTTCAAGAAGGAAACACGACTTCGTATATTTCGATACCTGCAACATTTGATCCACGAACGTTGGAAATATTTGTTTCATCAGTCACTACCGGTGATTGAATCATTTTTTTTTTTTTTAATCTGTATATAATTTCGATAATGGCACGTCTAAGAAACGTTACGATGATAATGATACGATGCAAGAGCTTGAGAAGCATTGCGGGCGAACGGATGTTTAGAAGTATTTGCTTCACAGACTCGGTATGACGACGAGGACGAGGACGAGGGTCCTCAGCCGGATCCGATGCTCGAGCAAGGAGCACCGATCCCGGTCCGACTGCACAACGAATTTCCACCCGAGTTGGCCTCCACACCTCTCGAGGATATCGATAGCTTCTATCATAACCAAAGGGTATCAATATTTTATTACGAACGCGGAGAAACTGCGACAAGAGTCATGTGTGTTTCTGTACGGATTTCATTTTTCTTCTTCTTATTATTACTGTAATTTTGTTCTATTTATTTTTAAATTAAGCCCACCCATATTGGTCGATAAATGGTAGATAATTTGATTTATACGAAATAGTTACTTGTTCCACCGCGACGTCTTTTGTACAATTTAAGTATATTTAATTATACTCCAGCATCAGCTTATTCTAGCAATCAAGTCTTTGTTGCACCCAGCTTTTGAAACTTAGATGTTACAATTCGGAATCATTAATGAGCTTGTTACCGTTAATCTTGTACACGACTGAAACTTTCCTTTACAGCTTGTCTGATCTTCTAAACGTAATAAACTTGTTTGTCTTTTTTTTCGGCCAGACCTTCGTCGTCATCAGCAAGGGAAAGGACATATTCAGGTTCTCGGCGACAGACGCGCTGTGGATCCTCGACCCGTTCAACCCGATACGACGCGTGGCCATTTACATATTGGTTCACCCGCTGTTCTCCCTCTTCATTATCACTACAATATTGGTTAACTGCATACTCATGATCATGCCCACCACGCCCACCATCGAGTCCACGGAGTGAGTATCGTTCGACATTCTCGTCCTCGGTTTAACGAAACAGTGGCGAGAACACGATTAAGTCCTCTGTCTATAATCTCTCTTTACTGCCCACCCCTTTCCATTCTTATTAATCACTGTGCGTACGAGCATCGAAAAACTTCCCTCGCTGCGAAAGCAAAAGTTTCTTGCTAACATTGCTGTTCTCGCGGGTATTAAAATTCTCCGCCGTTTTCTCATAAATTCCGGCAAGGGATTGATGTTCGTACGTTAAATTGAAGATTTTCAAGGAAGTATCAATTACGTGTGGTTCTTGATTGGTTGGAGGCGTATCGGTAACAAATATTCGGACAAGGTGTTTATTGTTGTAATTCCAAGATTTTACTTTTCTGGCAAGATCTGCGATAGTTGAAACAACTGTAAAGGAATTCATTAACTATTACTACGATTGATTAAGCGACGCGAAATATGGAAAAAGTAGAACCTATTTCTACGTCGATGTTTTTTTTTTTGTTGGTAATTTTCTCAGTCAATTATATATTTACGCTTGCTCTGCAGTGACTGTGAAACAACGTAGCTTAGCGCGCTTGCGAGCCTAAGCCGGAGACGAATCGAGTGGCAAACACTTTCACGCAATTATTACCCCTTTGTTTCTATATATTGAATTAATCGTCGACAGCTTAGAGCGAGTACACGTTGTTTAAAAGTATAGCCATACAAGCAATGTTCTACATGTTATAGCTCTAAATATACATATGAGTAGAGACTGTGATAAATTGTATAACCGTTGGTAAGTTTTGCTCTAGTCTCTATAGAGGGTAGCGTAGAAATCTTGAACGATCTGCGCGAATAATGCCTGAGAAAGAAAAGAAAAAAATCAAAGTTCGGTTGAAAGAAGAAATTGTTCGCTCGGGTCGTGGTGCTATACAATAGCTGACTTATCTGCGACGATCTGTAATCGATTAGACACCGATAGCGATCGGACACTATCGCCTAGTTTAGCAAAAGCGACCACACTCATCGGCGCGGAGATTGCAGGATAAATGGTTCCTCATTTGGACAGGATTTCAATTAATCGAATTTACCCAATTCAATTATTTCGCAAGGTTTTATTCAATTCTATGTCCATATGAAAAGGATTAAAACAATTGTCGCCTGTCGACCCAGCAGCGCATTGTATATTCCAATAGAAATAACACAGCGGATCAAGTAATTCGACGTGCAATTAAAATCCTTCTTTCATTTTTTGTTACATGAGTGCGTCGCTAATGCAATCTATCAATGATTAAGACACGCTAGGCCAGAGTAGAGAGATTTGTGCGCGCGCGGGCGCTCGCGCCAAGGAAAATCGCATTTTTAAAAAGCTGAGCGGTGTTGTTTGTTGTTTTCAGAGTGATATTTACGGGCATCTACACATTTGAGTCCGCCGTTAAGGTGATGGCGAGGGGTTTCATTCTGCAGCCTTTTACCTATCTTAGAGATGCATGGAATTGGCTCGACTTCGTAGTTATAGCTTTAGCGTGAGTAGTTAAAAACTTATTCTTTAACTAACAGAAAGAGAACGTCTGAAACGAAAGCGAAACCGAGAGAAATGGTAATAGTAAAAATGAAGGACGGTAGAGTACAGCGTGTGACGAAAGAGAACAATAATATAGAATCTTTATTCAATTAAAAATAATATTTTGTACACAGATAAGAAAAAAAATAGGGAGCCAAAAGATATTCTTACGGATGGATATTCCTTTCAGTTTAAATCTATATACATGTTGCTTTTTTTTTTTGTTAAAAGATTCTAGTAAATATGAATAAAGTTGGCAGGAGCAATTGTGCAAAGAAATGGTACGACCAGAGTTTAAACGCTAATTAGTTCAACAATCAGCACACAATACAATAATCCGTTAGTCGATACACCGAGTATGAAGAAGAATTTGCGTTAACAAACGAATTTCTGCTTCTCGATCTTTCTTTCAATTCACACTGACACGATTACAAAAAGATACGCAAACAGTGTACACAGATATGTATTGACACAAATAGTAACACAATTATATTAAACATTACGTATAATACTAGGTAATATACGAACTAGTCACTTAGATAGGGATTAGAGATTTTTTATTATCATTATTGTCATCACCATTCTATTATTAATTATGTCCAGTTACCTAAAACGAAGAGTATCTATTATTTTCTTTACTACCATCGTAATTGTTGATTAGCATAGCGTATTATAACGACGCATCGACTCGATCACTTATTATTAATTGTCGTAGATTTAGAACATTCTTATACGCGCCTATCACAAACGTATGTGCGTATAATATTCATTAAGTAATTGTTGATAGATGGTCAAATACGTGTATCTTAATATTATTCAAACGTAATAAGTATCCGTTTGCGACTCGGCATCACGAGAACTGTAATAATCATTCCACATGCTCATCGTGCTGTCAATTAGAAATTATTTTAATCACTCCAATTCCGTGCAAGGAGGAAAAAGATGACTGTACGGAAACAAAAATCTAAAGTTCGATCGTAATTCTGTAGAATTTAGATTCCCGTGATACCGTGGCACATTATCGAGTGACATCGAGTGCATGCAGTAATAGTTACCTTAAAATACTATATATCTATTATTATTACTACTGTCATTATACGAGCAGTTTCAAAGCAGACGTTTTACTTTTGGTAGGCGATAGAACAAATCTGGTAGCGAGTAATCGTTTAGAGTAAGATCAATATGTATTTATTTTATTATTTATCCTCCTCGATTCTCTCTCTCTATTTCTCTGTTTTTGTTTTTCTCTAAAAAAGAAAAAAACCGTCTTCTCTTTTTCTTTTGTATCACTGTAATGTGTGTGATGTTCGGGTGTATTGCAGTTATGTGACGATGGGCATAGATCTAGGCAACCTTGCCGCTCTCAGGACATTTCGAGTCCTCCGAGCCTTGAAGACTGTCGCTATTGTACCAGGTATGCTTAGTGAAATAGATCAAATTTGGTGTAGATCGCAGATTCTTTAGAGAGTCATTTTCGTTTCTTTTTTTTTAGATGAAGACACTTTATCACGTCGCGACTCGCTCTGTACACACACATTCTCTCGCATTATTCACCAACATACGCCTGTGTTCTCTGATCTCTCTGTCGACCGCTAAAATACGTACATACATGTACATCTGAATCCCCTTCCATTAACTCCTCTTTTGTTTTATATGCGCCACCCTTTTATCGTTCGTCGCTCTTCCATCTTTCGCTCGATCATCGATTAAAGATCAATCCATCTTAACTTTGAACGTCTATTTTACTGATCATCGAACCGAACGTTTCTCACGATCTTGTGTTATCCATTCACTCGTCCAGTATCGACCTCATCTTTTCTCAATTGATGCTTTTCCTTCTTATAGAAAAAGAAAAGAAAGGAACAACATAAATCTCTCGATCCTACCATCCGTTTCTCAGTCAGCTATCAGTCCATCATCCGTTCATTTCTCTCTTTCCAACGCGCTGCGATGAAAGGCAGTGTTTTGTTTTATTAAAAAAAAATAAATAAATATATAAATAAAAAAGCTTTACGTCCACTGTCCACCATCGAACGTTGTCTTCGTCCAAGTTTCCTCTCGATCGTTCGTAGTAACAAAATCCACTGGTCTGCTTGTCTGTTTCGTCCGGCAGGTCTGAAAACCATTGTCGGCGCTGTGATAGAATCCGTGAAGAATCTGCGCGATGTGATAATCCTGACGATGTTCTCTCTTTCCGTCTTTGCGCTGATGGGCCTTCAGATTTACATGGGGGTGCTCACGCAAAAGTGTATAAAGAACTTTCCCGAGGACGGCTCCTGGGGTAATCTCACCGACGAGAACTGGGAACGATTCGTTAGCAATGAAAGTACGTACCCCTATATCCATGGTGTATCGTGACAATTGGGAACTGTTGGATAGAAGTTAAGAAAGGAAATTTTAATCAATTAAGCTTTCCGTTCCCTTTGATGTAAATAACCCCCTAATTTGATTTGCATCTGTGTGGATTTCAATGATTTCCATAGTCGAGTGGTATATGTCAGTCGCTATAGTCGCAAATAATTTCATTTATTATTCCACTTAGCTAATTGGTACGTGGACGAGGCGAAAAACATGCCGCTGTGCGGAAATTCGTCTGGAGCTGGGTAATTTCGAACTCTCCACCATATATATCGTTTAACCGGTATCATCGTTGCCGTTTTAATGAGAATGATTTTGTGTTTAATACAGCCAGTGCCTCCCCGGCTACACGTGTTTACAAGGATACGGCGAGAATCCGAATTACGGTTACACGAGTTTCGACACCTTCGGCTGGGCCTTGCTCTCCGCGTTCCGTTTGATGACCCAAGACTATTGGGAGAATCTGTATCAACTGGTGTTAAGATCCGCCGGACCGTGGCACATGCTGTTCTTCATCGTCATCATTTTTCTCGGCTCCTTTTATCTCGTCAACCTGATCCTCGCCATTGTCGCGATGTCGTACGACGAGCTGCAGAAGAAGGCCGAGGAGGAGGAAGCTGCCGAGGAGGAAGCTATAAGGGTACGGTTTCGTTCACCGTTGCAAACGATCTCTTCCAAGAGCCACCCGATTGCTTAACTATGATCAAACGGTTCCTCGAATCTAAACAGGAGGCCGTGCAAGCAGCGCAGGAAAAGGAGGAGAGGATAGCCGCGCAGGCGGCGGCTCGGGAGGCCGCAGCAGCCGCGGCCGCGGCGGCCGCGATCGCCGGCGATCAGATCGTCAAGTCTCCGTCGGATTTCTCGTGTCACAGCTACGAGCTGTTCGTCGGCCAGGAGAAGGGGAACGACGACAACAATAAAGAGAGGATGAGCATACGTTCCATCGAGTCGGTCAGCGAGCACAGGGTGAAACAGATTAACAATCACACGACCACCACTAAAGTGCGAAAAGTCAGCGCTGTAAGTGTCGGACTGGCCGTGGTCGCCTCTCTCTCTCTCCACGCCATTCCATACTCTCTTCTCTTTATCACCATCGATTTGCCCTCCTTTGAACGCAACGTACCCTCTTTTGCGCCTCCTGTTATCGAACTTTCGCCCCCTCCCGCCCCTTGACCTCGCTTCTACGAGAGCGATTCACGCGAGGCTGGCTGTACGATCTCGACTCGACTCGTCGATAAGGGAACGCGCAATTACAATCCCCGCGGGGACTGTATACTTTTATTTCGCGGCCTTACCGCGGACCGCCCACGTGACCGCTGGCTATTCATTTTTATAAACCGATGGCGCGTTAATCATCCCCTCCGATGATAGTAGGATGACGAGATAGATTTTTAGAACGGAGGAAGCTGGATGAACTCCGATCCAGAAAATTGTACGTCAGGCTCGTGTTAGCATTCGAAACGACGAGTCGAGCCCCTTCATAGAGAATCTATCGCTCCACGCAGCATGCTTGTCGTACCGTAAATCGATTGTAAAGGAATAATCTTGATACGATTCGGCTAGGACGCTCGTCCTCGCTTGCTTACGTTGCGTTGAATTTTCCCTCATCGATTCTGTCCTTGGTTAACCGCGTGACCGTTTCCGGTAGCGTCCGCGCGCATACGTTTTGCTTTTCCATCGTCGATATCTGGACGGGCTGGAGAAGAAAAATATAAAAGAAATCATCCTGTGCCGCCTCTCTGCATGGTAACATGCATGTCGTATGGTAGAGAAAGGAGATACGAATTTTCGATTTGCACGGAATCGTGATCCATATCGATTTCTGAAGTAAACGGGAAAAAGAAAACACGAGAAAGATAGCTTGCCGAGAGTTGCGAAAGATATCACTTGAAAGTGGGAAACAAGAATTGTTTAAAGTGGCGAACAGCTGGCGGGAGAAAGATTCAAACACGATCCGTAGTTAAATAAGCATCTCTATTTTCATTATTGTCTTATTAATTGACGCGTGTCGGATGTTCTTAGAAGGAACTGCAAAATCGCATAGCTATAGAAGTTACGATACTCGTGGAAGACCTAGATGACGCGGATCTTCGTGTCTCCCTCGCTTCCGTCTCTTGCGATTAAGAAATTCGTCGAACATCGTTTTTACCCCGGCATTTCGCGACATATAACTGTTATCTCATTCTATCGCCGACGTAACATCTTGCTCTATCCCTTCTCTGTCCATCATTTGATATGTGTATGTACGCTTCTGCAAGTATCTTACACGTAAACGTATTACACCCTTATCGAGTGGCTCCTTGGTGTACGCATTAGAGACAACGTTACGAGCCGTTTGGTAGGAGATGTCTTTTCTTGTTTTTTTCTTAAGGTCTCTCGCGCCGCTAATGGCCAGTTTACTTATGCCTACCAGGAAAGCCTGCGGAAGGTATGTGTGTCACCGCCGACCCGTACGTACTAAATAGTTGTACAGGATCCACGGGATCCGAAACGTCGTGCCGATACAGTGCGTCGCGATTTTCGATAGACCGTCTTACGCGTAGGGAATACCGGTGGAAACGACATTTAATCGAGCCTCCGCCGTGTTAACGTTAGTCATTGCGCCAAGTTTCGAGTACGGAATTATCCCTTCAAGGGTACGATTTTGACATGAAGGAACTCGGTAAGGATAACAGTACTCTGCTAGAAAAATTCTAACATCCGATTATTAACTTTCAACATCGCATGTCGTCCCCAAGAGTTATAATATCTCGCGAAGGCACTTAAACCTTCGACCCACCGACCCTGCAGCACTCCGTAGGGTGAAAAGAAAATATCCGTGAGCGTGCCCATGTAATATCTCCTGAAGAATGCGCGCAACAGTTCCATTCGAAAATCTCCTCGACACAGGATGTTAAAGAAAGAAAGAAGGAAGAACCACTCCGTCCCCCCGTCTGACGACGCACCTCTTGACAACTCCCCCCTCCCCCGCCCCCACGCGATCGTCCACGTTTCTTTCGCGAAGGGCACGAGAACGGTGAGAGAGAAAAGCGGTGGTCCGCTTTGTTCTAATTCCAGGCGAGCCTCAGCCTGCCCGGCTCACCGTTCAATCTTCGCCGGAGCAGTCGCGGCAGCCATCAGTTCACCATCAGAAACGGCCGTAACCGTTTCGTCGGCCCGCCGGGCGGCGACCGGAAGCCGCTGGTACTGTCGACGTTCCTCGACGCCCAGGAACATCTGCCGTACGCGGACGACTCGAACGCCGTCACCCCGATGTCCGAGGAGAACGGCACGATCGTCGTGCCGGTCTACTGCGCGAACCTCGGGTCCAGGCATTCGTCGTACACGTCGCACGCCTCGAGGCTCTCCTACACGTCTCACGGGGATCTGATCGGCGGGATCGCTAACGCGGGCAAACCGATGACCAAGGAGAGCCAGCTGAGAATACGATCGGTCAGGCCTCCGTCCGTGAACGGGCACTTCACGGATTCCAATCAGAAGTACCATTATGTGAGTGTAGATTTCTTCTTGCTGTTGGGATGGTTTACGTTTTGGGGGAAGAATTCGTGTCAGTTTTAGACGGGGGTCGGCGATGTAAGTACCTTTACTGCTTGTATTTAGGAGGGGAGTAGTATTAATCCGAAGACGCATTACAGTAATCCCTCAGAATTAGTGTGACATAAATTTGCGCGAATGGAGCTAAACGTTACTTGCGTACACGGGACGAGATTGATCCCCTAGCGCTCGTGTAAAATCACTTGGTACCTTAAGGCGATACTTCCGTCCCGAACAGTTTCATTACTGCACAACGATCTCGCCTGAGGGAAATCGTGATAAAAAGTGCTCATTTGAATCTCCATTTAGGAGGGCGACCTAGACGACACCATGGGCAAGGCGAAGCAACAAGACAATCCGTTTATAGAGTCCTCGCAGCAGCATGCCGTGGTCGATATGAAAGGTATGCCCAGTTGATTGCATGAAGAAATTAAATAAATTGGACAGTGATGTAACCTGTTTAGAAAATTAATACGATCGCTCGTTGTAAAAGATGTATGTGCGCATTTTTTCTTTTTAATTTTCAGACGTGATGGTACTGAACGATATCATAGAACAGGCGGCTGGACGACAGAGCAGAACCCCGGAGCAAGGAGGTAATGTCGAGAGCCCCGTCCCCCACGTTCGAATTACTCTTTTCTCGCAGTCTTCTGTCACCCTTTATCACAGATGTGTATCTCTTGTGCGATGAGCATCCTGCCATTTCGATGTACACCGTTGTTAAGAACTCTTCTGTACAGTTTTCTCCGTTGATATTCAGTGCTGAAGATTTTTGTCTGAGCGCCTTGTACATAGTAGATCGAATCCTCTATACGTACACATATCGTGTTCTCTTCCTTTCTTTCGTATTATTTTCATCCGAATCATCCAAACGCGTGTCGAAGAAGCGAGCAATCATTCTCCCCATTCTATTCGTTATCGATCGTGTTAACAGAACGCCAACCAACGGTGCATGGGTATCGTTCCCGTTAATTCCCGATGAGTTTTATATTTTGATTAACAATCACAAAGCGCATCGAAGATAATTTAGCTGAAGATTATATGCTCACGATTTTTTCCGCTCGTAACAAACGAAAATCAACGAACAATCGCGGGGCGCGAGCCCTCGAGCTCTCTCGGGTGGTTACCGAAAGAAAGAACGAAAGAGCGGCTTGTGTTAGTTGGTTTTTTTTTGGGGAAACAGAGTTTGTTTCCTGGTTTAATTGCGACACAGATTAACATCCTCGCTGCGGCTGCACGATCCTGGTCGCTTCGTATCCGGATCTCGCTTTCGCCATACTAAATCTCACCGGCGTTACACTGCGGCGAACCTTTAGTTGTTATCATGATAGTTTTATCCGTGACGGCACTCGCTTACGGGTGGGCACCGCCCCGGTTCTTCCTGCGCTGCACAACAAATCACGTAGAATCGAGGGGCTTTGATCGAGCAGCTACACTCGACGCTGGCAATTAGGGCTTCTAGAGTAACGTTTCTTAGCGAAAACACTGAGAGCAGTATCATCGTTGCACTTCGGTTTTAGAACGCTGCGACAGCCGGTCCAGCGGTATCCTCGACGAATCAGATCGGACGTTTCGTCGCGGTACTTTTGTATCTTTCGTTTCTTTTTGCATTCTTTTAAACCTGTTACATGTAGTTACTTTTATGCCTGGATCGATCTTCGTCCCTATTGTATGATCAATCCTTTGAATGATGTTAATTTGCCGTATCTATTGCTTGATCGGGGTTTCCCTGTACCATTGACCCGTACTACTTAAAAGTGTTCCTTTACTCCTTCGCAATTATTACTCCTGTATAGAATCTTCTTAAGTAGTATGGGCCAATATCGGCATAGCGTTCTATTCTTTTTAACATCCTCGCACTGCCGCTGGGCTGCACGAATTTCCCGCTCTGCTCCTCCACGGTGTACCTTGAACGTAAAACCCTTCGAGTTTGAATTGTTTCCCTTTGCATAGACAGTGATTGCCCGTAGCTCTTGCTAAGCATTCTTTGATTTTCTTCCTTCCCCCTTCGCTTGCCACGGTACACACCACCTTGCCTGTTCGTGTCTACTAATCTGTGATCCGATGAATACGAAGAGAATGAAAAAAGGAAATGATATAGAAACGACATGATTGTCCGATGTATTGTAAAAGAAAAGAAAAAAAAAACGAAATGTGCAAGCTTGAATATGATCGAGAAAAACCTCTTTCCCCAAAAAGAGTGGTGCCAGACAAAATGACTAACACGCGTTACAGTTTCGACATATTACTTTTCGACAGACGACGATGAGGAAGGGCCAACGTTCAAAGTTAAGCTGTTGTCCGCGGTGCTACGTTGTATCGATATCTTCTGCGTATGGGACTGCTGCTGGCTGTGGCTTGAGTTTCAAAGATACGTGTCACTTTTGGTGTTCGATCCGTTCGTAGAATTGTTCATCACACTTTGTATCGTCGTCAACACCCTGTTCATGGCCCTCGATCATCACGACATGGACAAGGATATGGAGAGGGTGCTCAAGACGGGAAATTACGTGAGTAGCAGACTTTCTTTGATATACATATATTTATAATAATAAGTAGTCGAATAATGTCGAATAGAAAATAATACGGGCTTCGAAATGTTGGAAGTGGGAAATGTTTAATGAAAATTGTAATATAGATGCCGAATTCTTTTGATCAAACAGTTCTGTGTAGGCGTGCAAACATTTATCCGTAGTTTAATTAAACTAGCGTTACGCGTGTAGTAATTAATCTGTCTCGCTCGAATTCTAGTTCTTCACAGCGACGTTCGGTATCGAGGCAACGTTGAAACTGATCGCAATGAGCCCTAAATATTACTTTCAAGAGGGATGGAACATCTTCGACTTCATCATCGTCGCTCTGTCGCTTCTGGAATTAGGCTTGGAGGGTGTGCAAGGTCTTTCCGTTTTGCGATCGTTCAGATTGGTAAGTTACAACCGCCGAAGAAAAAAGGAAGACAAAACCTGAACTACAATTTATTATACACGCGTCAAATTAACGATCAATTTTTCTCTTTTACTAACATCCGCTTGAATGAATTGTAACATAAAGTAAGGAACATTCTCCCCTTTCCAGCTGAGAGTGTTCAAATTAGCAAAATCGTGGCCTACGTTGAATCTGCTGATCTCCATCATGGGCAGAACAGTGGGCGCGCTAGGTAATCTAACGTTCGTGCTCTGTATAATTATCTTCATTTTCGCCGTGATGGGTATGCAACTGTTCGGGAAGAATTATACCGACAACGTCGATCGGTTCCCCGACGGCGATCTACCGAGATGGAACTTCACCGATTTCATGCACTCGTTCATGATCGTTTTTCGTGTACTCTGCGGCGAGTGGATCGAGTCAATGTGGGATTGTATGCTCGTCGGCGACGTCTCTTGCATACCGTTCTTTCTCGCCACCGTTGTCATCGGTAATCTGGTTGTAAGTATAACGTAACGAAGTCCCTTTAGTTAATTAATCGCGAACACGCGAGGAGAAGCGAAGTACCTTAACGGCCACGGTCCTGTACCCGTTATAAATAATCCTTTCCTCCTCTTCACCGTCGTCGAAATTATCTTCAGCGATCTCCAGCTGTATCCCTCCCCCTCAACGAGGCAAATGTAATTAAGCGGTGAAATGTTTTGACGACGAATAAAACAGGTGCTGAATCTCTTCTTGGCCTTGTTGCTGAGCAACTTCGGCTCGTCGAATCTCTCGGCGCCGACCGCGGACAACGACACGACCAAGATCACGGAGGCGATCAATCGGATCTCGCGTTTCATTAAGTGGATCAAGCGAAATGTCCTTTATCTTCTAAAAATGATGCGAGCCAAACTCACCAATCAGATATCCGATCAGGCGCCAGGTGAGGGACCGTCCAACAGTTGGAAAGAAGGTTTATATCCAATCAGATCGCTTGCTGTGTGCGCTGTGTAGTTCGTGGCACTGTTCTTCAGTTTTGCTTTTTCACTGTTCCTTTTCTTTGTTTCCTTTTTCCAGAAAAGACGAATACTCTTCGGTTTCTATTTTCGTTCTCTTGCCTCGCTGCCAGTCGACGGATGAACGGTTTTCTTTTTTTCTCCTGCAGATCCTCGAGGGCAGTCCACTTTCTGTTTCTTTAATTAAAACCGCAATAGGGAAAAGCAGCGCGATTTAGCAAGATCCTTCTTGTAATATCGAGTAACTTCTTTTTAATTTTGTGCTGCATTTGATTCTTCCCCTTTGATACATTTCGTGCAATAGTATTGCTCGGACGAGCGAGAAACACGTTGACTGGTATTCTCTATTCTCTTTTCATTTTTACTCGATGCAGATTTTGTAACCGTTTTCGCTAGTTTCCTACGTTTCGTCGAAATAAAAGTCGAATACGATAGAAAGAGTGTGAGAGGACCAGCAGAGGAGGGATAGATTAATTTTTGCTTCGCCGATTAGCCTGGCAGTTTTATGCGTTGCTTTTGCCTATTATTTTCACGTTGGAGAGAGTAAACGTTCCGTGTGTCGATGAAGCACGAGAATCATCTGGATATTATTCTTGAATAAAATCGAACGTAGATAGAGAAGTATCGCGCGATACATCTGGATTAATCAGAATTTGAATTCGGAAGAATTCGTGTAACGAGGTAAAATAGATTCGTCGGTAGCGTGGGATAAATCATTGAAATTGGACGAGATAAGAATTCAAAACGTTGAGCGGTTTATTTTATTAAATTTTTAAAGGCGCAACATAAGCCAGGATTGACTACCTTAATAAGTTTTCAAGAGATCAATAATATTCGTTCAATAACTATTCTATAAGACACGATACTTTGATATCATTTCATTAAAGAAGGGGGCACGAATTGAAACTATATTATCGCTCACAAGCTTGCGTTACTTTTCACTGCAGTACAGCAATATTTCCTTCTTCATTTGAAACTTCTGCTTATTATCGATATTTTGCGATTAAAAAAAAAAAAAAAAAAGAAAATACACCTTCTTCGATTCTGGCCTGACGTTAAATAATAATAACTTAAACTAGAACGGAATCCACCATGTATCGCGGTACAATCGACTAATCGCACCTGTCACTATCACAGAAGTGCATCGTAAGACGACTAGATATTGCATGAACGATAATCGAAGAAAATTTGGTAACCGATAAGAGTTAAACATATTTCTTTTCTTTTTTTACCATCTTCCAATCGGATCGGAGGGTCGGCGACTTTTTGTTCGTGTAGAATATCCTGGTACTCGGTGGGACAACGTCGATTATTTATGTATATTTTTTGACGAAATCATGCTGACGAGGGCGGGTTAGAGATTCTGTATGACTGTGCAGATGGGACTGATCGCGATGGGAACCTAGATCTTGCAGATGGCGAGCTCGACGGGTACAGAGATAAAAAGAGTGCCAAGGAGTTGAATCAACTCGAAGTTGCCATCGGGGATGGCATGGAGTTCACTATTCACGGTAAGCCGCGAAGCAGCTGAGACAGAGAAACAACATTCCCATGATCGTGAAAAACGAGAACCACACTCAATCCTTTCTTCAATACCTTCAACCCGCAAGATTCGAGGGAAACCGTTTCCCGCTATCGATTAAACGTGCTTTCTTCTGTTTCCGAAGGAGATCTGAAAAATAATTTGAAAAAGGGCAAACTGTGCATGAACAACAGCAAGGTCATAGGGAACTCGATAAATCATCGCGACTATAGCCTGGACAGCGATTATATCAATCAGAACGAGGATGACACCATCAGGTGAATCTTCCGATCGGTTTACCATCGAGTATTAACGAATCACTTCGACCAGATGGGTCACGTTCCTTTTCTTTTTTCTTATCGTAGTAACAAATCGTATGGCAGCCACAAGAATAGAGCGTTCAAGGATGAAAGTCACAAGGCTAGCATGGACTCGCTGGATGGCGAAGAGAAGAAGGACGCGAGCAAGGAGGATCTGGAAGAGGAAGAAGGTGATTGTAACGCGAGATTTTGTAGAAAAGATTCTCAATGCGTTTTAGTGATTAACATTCGTTTATTGTCGCGCAAGGTCTTGCGGATGACGAAGACCAGATTAAGAGCCAACTGGGGGACGTGATAATCCAAGCGGACGATGATCCCATCGTGTCCGATTTTCCAGCCGACTGTTGCCCAGAAAATTGTTACAAGAGATTCCCGTTCTTGGCTGGCGACGACGACGCGCCGTTCTGGCAGGGTTGGGCGAACTTGAGACTGAAGACCTTCCAGCTAATCGAGAACAAGTATTTTGAGACTGCCGTCATTTTGATGATCCTTTTGAGTAGCATGGCTCTCGTAAGTAGAACGAACAGATTCCGATGAAATCTGGATTATTCCTGGAAACGACGGTTTCGTGTATCACCATTTACGCAATGCGTTCAGGCCTTGGAAGATGTGCATCTTCAACAACGACCCATTCTGCAAGATATCTTGTATTACATGGACCGAATATTTACTGTGATCTTCTTCATCGAAATGTTGATCAAATGGTTGGCCCTCGGCTTCAAGAAGTACTTCACGAACGCTTGGTGCTGGCTCGATTTCATCATCGTCATGGTGAGCCATGTTTATTTAAAATATTCGATTTATTGCTACCGTCCAAAAGTATGATTCAAAGAAGCTGGAGATTGTCCGACGGTCTGTTTACGTTTTAGTCAATCGATCGGACAGATGATCACACACATGAATACTTTCAGACAATCCCAAGATTATTTAGATTATTTACAAAATGTCTTTAATCTATTTAACAATTTAGTTCATACCGGCAGCCAAACTTCGTCCTGTTTCCCAGTTAAAGAAACAAGTTTACCGTACGAGTTCCTTGCTAAAAATATTTCCCTCGAGATCTATGAATATTCAAACAGCAACGTTTAACTTCTTCATAATATAGTGGAACGCGTTCAGAGAAATATTGCAAACGTCTGAGATATTTCTCTGAGCGTCTTCGAACTTTTGTAAACTTGTTCCAAAGAATCGTCCCGTCTTTAAGTCTCTTCTACCCGCTTCTTCTCTACTCCCAACCCCCGAAAGAGTGATTTCGCGAAGCGGAAGAGCACCAGCATGGAACCTCCCCTCACGGTGGATTAAGTCTCTAATCGTCTACGTATAATTACGATATCTCATGTGTATCATGTCACCGTTCCATCTGATCGAATATTTGATGATGATGATATAGCTTTCACTGATCAACTTGGGCGCAATCTGGGCCGGTGCCGCCGACATCCCGGCCTTCCGTTCCATGAGAACACTGAGGGCCTTGAGGCCTTTACGAGCGGTCTCACGATGGGAGGGCATGAGAGTAAGTCATTGGTCGACGAGAGAAGAAAAAAGAAAAACTATTTAAAAAGAGATCGGCCTGATATGGTAATGTGACGAGGTATCATGCAAATCTGACGGATCAATGGAATTTAGTTCTAATTAACTAAAAGTCTCTTTCCACTTCTCATACGTTATCGGAGTTTAGTCATATTTTTCAGAATTTTAGATAGAGTATTTTATACAACGGTAAGACTTCGTCAAACGTATCCCCGATATTCTGCATTTTTTTGAAGAGACACATTAAAAGATTTTTATGATTCACTCTTGGAACGACGATTAATTATTTCAATCTTGATCCGTCAAGTTTGCAAGGGGACTCCGACTTATCCCGGAGAGTCGGTGAAAGGGGATGAAAGACGAATAAGAAGGGGGAACCGTATGTCGAAACCGAGGGGGAAAGATATTGCGAAAGTGAAGGATCGCTACAAACGATTGTAGCCTTGTACTCTTGTGGTGTGCTTTCCGGTGTTCAGAGGCACCCCGATGTCTCTTCTTGATGTCTGCACTGATATTATACATTGGAATTTTTTGTCGTACCATAGCTACCGCCTATGTACGCCTCTTCCTAAACAGCCTTTCCGGCACAGTGATTGTCGTGCAAAGTACGATGTGTCTATACATACGAATTATACATGAATAGATTATTGGCTTGAACTATTTAACAAGTTTCGTTGCTCGTTTACAATTCGCAACAGTCGTGAGAGCGAAAAAGAAAGAATACTACATCCTGTGTCGTAATGAAATTCTACTAAAAAAGAAGAAACAGTACCAAACTAAATGACCTACACTAAAATTACTCCCTGTGTACGACTATCGACTTATACCGCTTGAAACACATATCTCAAACGTCCCACGACGTCAGCGCAACGTTCCACAAGAATTGTAGAAAATCCTAGCTACTTCTGGAACGTATTGATTAGCGAATGTTCGAATCCCCTTCAAGCGTAGTGCAGCGAATCGCAAATGAGCGTAACGTGAAGCTTGTTAAGTACGAGTTAATATACATATGTAGAATATATTTACATATCGCTTTGTGTGTATTGTAACAATCTTCCCTGTGTGTTAATGTATGCGAGTGTATTACGTATGTACCATATTTATGCGCGTGTAATTTGGGACCGTTGTCCACCAGGATGTTGGTCTTCGGTGTTTTGCAATGCATCGATCGAGATAGAGTCTAACAATTTTGCAACACAAAATTCCGCATCTGATCGAATCGTTCTGCAGCGTCCAATTAATATACCTGGTGCATTGCGACTGCAAGTATTACGAACCTTTCATCTGTTTCAGGATGGAGCCAACGATCATGCTCATAATCATTAACCCACATCAAATCATTCACCGCTCTCTTGCATTGTAATCGGTATACTTTACCTGTATGCGTGCAGTCGAGGCTAATAAGGCCGTTCATTTGAAAAGAGACATACTCGAATCGTACGCAAGCAGGTATAGGATACGATGTCCACTCTCTGTTCACTGTGAACCGCTACGTGTGCCATATATCTGGTTTCTATCAATGTCTTCGTCCCCGTGCTCTGGATATTTGTTGTACCGACGGCGTGTATCATACACTGTACATATTAGATCTGAATGGAACGATCTCCGCAGCTAGGACGGGCCCCTCACTGTTATACTTTTAATCCGCTTCGATGGACGAGAAATGGAGAGAACGAATTGACGCGTCGACGGTCAAACCATCCCTCTCTTTTACCCTCCCCTAATCTCTCTATCTATTTCTTTTTCTTTCTATTCTTTTATTATATATATATACATATATTCTTTTTTGTTCATTTGGTACACAGAAACATTGGAAACTGATAATGATGATAAAATCGTTCTCGCGAGTAGCCCTGTCTACCTGTTGCTGTGATCCGCTCTCGTTTCTCGCTCGCAGGTGTCACTCATTAACTTCGTAGCGTCGCTCTGTGGCGCTGGCGGGATCCAAGCCTTCAAAACAATGAGGACCCTAAGGGCCCTAAGGCCACTCAGGGCGATGTCTAGAATGCAGGGAATGCGGGTATGTAGCCCACAGTCTCAGCGGACCTTGCAGTATTCATTCAATCCCACCGTTTACGAAACGGTTCATTCCCTTCGATTTTCATAAGAACGAACGATGGCCCGAGCTTTTCGCCGAATCGAGTCACCCTGTTAGGGCATGTTACAACGCGATATCGTTTGTCTCCAATAATTTAGCGGCGACCGCGAAGCTATGGGTGTCGTTCCGTTGGCGTTCATTAGTCATACAAAATTAAAGGCTCGATTCCTCTTGCACGTTACATACGTAGGACGATCGCGACTGCACTTGAGCTTAGAACTGCGAATGTTTGAAACGGCACTTAGACTCGTTCCTTTAGGAAGTCGCGAGGTATATTGCACCTTAGAGGACACGCATGCACTGCTGTTCAATATACTCGGAATCGAAGAAGTCTGCTAACGAAATGCGTTAAAAAGAAAACGAAAGTAATCAGCCTACTCGGAGCATTGGTAAAAAAAAAAAATGAAAGATTATAAAACATCTCTCCATAGTGGCGAACAGCAGTGTGTTTAGAACTAATCTTAATTGGCGAGCCCTTAATGCGACGTGCCTCATTCTTAGAATGCAGCTAGATAATCTCTACATGCTCAAAAGAAATATGCAATCAACAGTACACAAATACATTATACATATTCCTAATCACTCGGATCAATTAAACCAGTTTATATCTGATTACAGACATTAAACGATTCTGCCTAACTATAGTACAAGGTCGCTGAGATACTGGGCGTAGAGTTACTGTCATGCCCACGCCCTGACACTGTTCTATCTTATTTTATTATACAGTAGCTACTATATTTCAGCATATCGATGTATATACATGTATACTCTATCGTTCCGTCCCCTCCACCTGACATTGCAATTTATTTATTTTCTTTTCGTTCTGCATGGCATCGTCGTCCACCCCAGCTCTGACCGCCGCTTTAACCCGCACCCCGTAAACGCTTGAGCCGTTAAGCTTTCACGTCACTACCGCTTCGCACAATCGTACGCACGCCTTGCATTGCGGCCACGAGGCAGGATTGAGTGCGCACCACGCTACATGAAATCGACGATCGGACGAATGTAGAATTCGTTACGAATGTCAAAATCGTTTTCGGTTTCGCCGAAATATTGTTGAAATATCCTTCGATACATTTGGCTCTTTCCGTTCGTCCGGGGATTTATGGTTTCGGTATTTCTCCATCGGTACATAAGCGGATGTACAGAAATTAACCGTGGCGATCGATGGATCGTAAGTATGCAATGAATTTCCTCGGCTCGCTCGGGGAATAGAAATGACGAACTCGGCTGGGGACGGATTCGTGTAGAATTATCGCAAAGTCCACGAGGCGAGGATGCTTTTAGCCGTCTCCGTCTATTCGATCGGATCGCGCGTAGTCTCGTAGAAATCAAACGAATCAAGTAGGAATGTAGCTCTGTTATTCGTTAATCATTGTTCTGCAATGATTTTATCCAAATGAATTGTAACTTCAACGCTAGAGGAAGACTTCATTTATTTACGATCTCATTGTTTCGCCAATCTAATGTCACAATGAAGATGCAACATTCCTATCTGTTTCTTTATCATCGTTCCGTTCGTTTCACCGCAAAGAGGGAAATATAGAAGATCGATTTGCACATTCGAGTAGCCCGTCACGCATTGCGTAGAGAAATAGATACGCGTAGAGAGATGCCTAAGAGCGTATACTCGAGCACACAGATTATTCCAATGGTTAATCCTATTCTCAGACACTTGAATACCAACATTCTGTTCCATAGGTTGTCGTCAACGCTTTGGTTCAAGCCATTCCATCCATCTTCAATGTGTTATTGGTGTGTCTTATCTTCTGGTTGATCTTCGCCATTATGGGCGTGCAACTCTTTGCCGGCAAATATTTCAAGGTATCTATCGTATGTTTAATGCTGTCGCTTTACTCGGCTATCGATTGTTCGACGAGTTTATTCGAACGATTCTTGTTTGCCATCGCTGCAGTGCGTGGACGCGAACAAAACAACGCTCAGCTACGAGATAATCCCCGATAAAAACGCCTGCATAGCGGAGAACTACACCTGGGAGAACTCCCCGATGAATTTCGACCACGTAGGAAAAGCGTATCTGTGCTTGTTCCAAGTGGCCACATTCAAGGGATGGATACAGATCATGAACGACGCCATAGACTCCAGGGAGGTGAGTGGTGTCGAATAATTTCGCAACGATCATCCTGGGTGACGAGAGAAATGATTGATATATATCCCTCTTTGTTCGTCGCAGCTCAACAAACAACCAATCCGCGAAACGAACATCTACATGTACTTCTATTTTGTATTCTTCATTATATTCGGATCGTTTTTTACCCTTAATCTATTCATCGGTGTGATCATCGACAATTTCAACGAGCAGAAGAAGAAGGCGGGCGGCTCCCTTGAAATGTTCATGACGGAAGACCAGAAGAAATATTACAATGCCATGAAGAAGATGGGTAGCAAGAAGCCGCTCAAGGCCATTCCACGTCCAAGAGTACGTTCGAGATACAATTCATTCGAACTGCATTGTATTGTGAATGTAACACGATATAATATCATTCTGATCGTTCCCCGTGTTTCTCTTCTTTCTTTTCCAGTGGAGGCCGCAGGCGATAGTGTTTGAAATAGTGACGGACAAAAAGTTCGATATGATAATCATGCTGTTCATCGGGCTGAACATGCTCACGATGACGTTGGACCATTATCAGCAGACGCAAACGTTCAGCGACGTTCTGGACTATCTGAACATGATATTCATTGTGATATTCACCAGCGAGTGTCTCATGAAGATCTTCGCGCTACGTTACCACTATTTCAAGGAGCCGTGGAACCTCTTTGATTTTGTTGTTGTTATATTGTCAATATTAGGTAATGTAATGTAATGGCTAGTTCAGTCGTATGGCTCAGGTGAAACCGACGCAACGTTCGATCGCGAGAAAGGGAAGCGTGTCCTGTCGGCTTTACTAAACGAACCGCACAGCATCATCACATGTTTCTTCTCTATTTTAAGATAGCCTTTTTTTCGCAATTAGAATGGGAACGAGCATGCCCGATTTATCGACTGCACGCAACGACTAGATTACGTCTCTTCCAAAGCAGAAGGCTGACAGGATCGACGTTTCACGTGTGCCGCAACGACTGATCAGTGCCATTACGTTACGTAGCCTTACATTGATGTTGTTGGATGACCCTTTGTTCTCCCTTCGCCCATCTATAGTCCTCGCCTCTCCCCCTCCCCCCTCCCCCAATAAAATCATAGACATGTGTCCAGTCATATGCAACACCATGAATTCGAATTGTCTCTTTTGGAAAGTTGTCGGTGCTTCCACTCGCTGTGGTGTTTGCAATATCTACAATCGTTATTAATTATCCACGCCTATTATCCGGCGTAAATGTTATAAATGTTGCATCTGACTGAGTTCGCACACATGTTAACTGATGCACAGACCGTCGTTTAGTAAAAGAGAAATCGGGTAAGAACGGGTAAGAACTGCGTAGCGAGAGCATTCTTCAAAATTAGTTTATTACTAGAGGAGAGCAATTATACAGTTGCTGAATAGTCCGCCAATTTTTCAATCTTCGAATGCCTAACACGACATCGATACGTACATATATATTTTTTTTTCTTACACAGCACCGCGGGATACAATAGTGATCGAGCTTGAACCTTTCGATTCTTCCGTCCGTTCAATTGCATGTTACCTTTCCTCTTGCGAGACGAGCGACAGTTAAATTAGACACGACCCTCGCCGCCAGCCCTTGGGACTGAAATGCATGTTTCCTTAAGAAAATCGAAATTACAGTACGCGGGCGTGAATCGCAAACTTCGAATCTTCCTGTTTATGCCGCGAAGAGCGAAGAGAAATCTTCATTGTCCTTCGTTTGTACAACGCTGTTCGAAAGATCGATTACAAAAGAGAATGCATAATTCGTAGACATTTTACATCCAACGAATGAATTAGATCCTGCAATAAGAGCGAGCCTGCGTGAAACAGTCCCACGTTCCGCGATAGACTGAAGCTGCATGGAACTCGTAGCACACCCGTGACCCTAGAACGGCGCTTGCCTCTTGTCCACATTCTAGTAATACGATACTATCGATCGTCCTGCGATTCGTTGAAATTAATAGCAAGAACACGTTCCCTTCAGGTCTGGTGCTCAGCGATATCATCGAGAAATACTTTGTCTCGCCGACGTTGCTCCGTGTGGTGAGGGTGGCGAAGGTTGGTCGCGTGCTGCGTCTCGTGAAGGGCGCCAAGGGTATACGAACGCTCCTCTTCGCCCTGGCCATGTCGTTGCCGGCACTCTTCAACATTTGCCTGCTGCTCTTCTTGGTGATGTTCATCTTCGCGATCTTCGGCATGTCGTTCTTCATGCACGTGAAGGACAAGAGCGGGCTGGACGACGTGTACAACTTCAAAACGTTTGGCCAGTCCATGATACTGCTGTTCCAGGTAAATGGGATATCTAATTGAAAATAACGTTTCCATTGGCGCCGATGAAAATGCCCGCTCTCCCGTCCCGTACAGATGTCGACGTCCGCCGGCTGGGACGGCGTCCTCGACGGCATAATAAACGAGGAGGACTGTCAGGAGCCGAACAACGAGATCGGATACCCGGGCAACTGTGGCTCGTCCACGATCGGCATCGCGTATCTCCTTTCGTATCTGGTGATCAGTTTCCTGATCGTCATCAACATGTACATCGCCGTCATTCTGGAGAATTACTCTCAAGCCACGGAGGACGTGCAGGAAGGCCTGACGGACGACGACTACGACATGTACTACGAGATCTGGCAGCAGTTCGATCCGGACGGGACGCAGTACATCAGATACGATCAGCTGTCCGACTTTCTGGACGTGCTGGAGCCACCGTTGCAGATCCACAAGCCGAACAAGTACAAGATCGTCTCGATGGACATACCTATATGCAAGGGGGACATGATGTTCTGCGTGGACATCCTCGACGCCCTCACGAAGGACTTCTTCGCGCGCAAGGGCAACCCGATCGAGGAGACCGCCGAGATCGAGGTCCAAACGCGTCCGGGCGAGGCTGGCTACGAGCCGGTCTCCTCGACCCTGTGGCGTCAACGGGAGGAGTATTGCGCCCGTCTGATACAGAACGCCTGGAGGAAGCACAAACAGCAACGTCTGGGCGGGCCCAGCGAGGAGAGCGACGAGGCGGACACCGATCCGCGGGTCAGACAGACCGCGGTGCTCGTCGAGAGCGACGGTTTCGTGACGAAGAACGGGCACAGAGTGGTCATCCATAGCCGATCGCCTAGCGTCACCTCGAGGACCGCGGACGTCTGATCGGCGACGAGGACGACGATGTCTCTAGCACCGCCACCGTCGCAACGAGCGCCACCATGAGCCGTTATCTACTACGGCCGCGTCCGTCGGGGACGATCCCTCGGGTCGCGGGGAGGATCGTCCGACGAGCTGCTAGTAAAGTACCGCACACACTTTTAGACGCGTCAATCTCACGCAGCGTCTGCCGTTTGATATTGCTCGCGGGGAGCAGCGGCCTCACGGACCTCGCGCGCGCTTTCCATCGACAGCCTTATAGTTGTATAAAAGAAAAAAAAGAGAGAGAGAGAGAGAGAGAAAATAATACATTCCTCCAACGAGTTGCCTTTAATCCACTGTAAACGCTACGATCGTTGGGAGTACACGTCCGCTAGCGGAATGGAACGCACGGCAGAAGGGAAACGGATGAGCGTCGGGACGCCGATTCGTAAGGGAAACGGGACGCGAACGCGTGAGACGAGGAAGAGAAATATAGACTGCTAGAATTGTCCGTGCTCGACTTGTTGTCCGATGTAGGTTCTCGGTTCTCTCATATACCGCGGCACTAGAGGGACACGCCATTCGTTTGAAATCGGTTCACCTCGGCGAGAGGTCGAAGATACGAGGAGGAATCGAAGAGAAGAAGCGCTGGCGAATAAAAACGTAACGCGCGCGGCCCATGTACATTGGAGTTGAACGCTTAGATTGTACGGTGTACGGAGAGGCGTATCGCTCGACTGCGCGCAACGCAACCCTCGAGTGGACTTCCCCCCCGTTTCAGAGCAAAATATCAGGACTCGAGGGTGGCGTTGCCACGGGTTCGGTACTACCTTCGATGATGGACTTCATTACGCGCTCCAATCTTTTTTCTTTAAGGACATCGCGTACGATGATGATTCGCGCCGGCTGCGTTAGAAACGAGACGAAATCATGTTCTCGCGTGACCGACAATGAAGACCTCCCCGCGATGACGGAGGAGGGAATATTGCCGCGTTTCCCCTAAAAAAAAAAAAAATACCGCGATCGTTTCACACCTGAGAAATTGTACTGCATTTGTTCTTTTCGGCATCGTTCTCAGACAGCGACCCTAGCCGACTCGCTGACGAACACGACGAACGAGAAAATGTTGAAGAATATAGAAAATGTATTATAAACGTTGATCCGCCGCGGTGTCGAGGTTCGTGGGTGATATTTCTTCATTTTCATCGGTTCGCCCGGATCGGATTGTACCGCGGTGTATCTTGAACTTTCAAACGGAGAAGTAACGACAGAAAAAGAAAGGAGGATAAGCGACGGAAGAGCGGAGGAAACGAAGGCATCGATGAAGATGCTGATCGTAGCTGACGATAACAGCGTGGACGATTATAGAACGATTAAGATTAGAATTGAACGGCGATGATGATTACGGTGGAAAGGAATTAACGATGTGAAATGTACGCGTAGTTCACTACATTCGCTCGGCTTCAACAAATTTTACGCAATACGTTGCGCGGACATCCGGCTTCGTTTCATCTGGCCCTCTGCTTCTCTGTTCCTCTTCTCCGTTCGAACAATTGAACACGGGTCGTTCAGATTTTAGAATTATCGGATCTATATACGATAATGATCTGCCACTTTTACAATCGTACAAAGATTATCCTTCGAACAATATAACGTAGAATTTATCATTTGCAGAATCGAGTAAAAGGGGGGAGAATGCGAACGAATTATTTTTATCTAGCGTCTTTGCTCTCCCTGCGAACTTTTGTTGGCGTAAATCGTTTCCTCGCGGATCGAACTGTTTCATTCGTTGAACGTAAGCGATCAAAGTGCTTTGCTTTTTATTTATATACGAACCGATCGATATTCTTGCCAAAAGAAATAGGAACGGAGAGAAGGGTGTCGATTATGCGCAAATTTCGCAATCATCATCCGCTAGATAATTACACGTTCGCAAGAAAGAAAACCTTACACCAGACACAGAATCTTACACGACGTAGCGATGCGTTTTGGAATAAACGAATATACATAATAGTGCAACGTTATTCGAATAATTGTAATCGACGACCGTGCGCCCGTAAACCCGTTTCGCGGTAAACGCGTATTATCGTTTAACGAACGAAAGAAATTTAGGGGATGCACATTTAGAAACACGATGAGAAGGATGTTGGCGATTAACTGAGTTAATAGCGGTGGTTATAGGCACAATTATTTTCTACCGATTTCTATCAGCAACGTTCGTAACAGTTATTTAAAGTACAATTATTAAAGTTATTATTATATATATATATGTAATTATTGAATTCAATTTATTGTATGTTGATGACATGGAGATGTCTACGTTGTTCAAAACTTTTAATACGGACTCATCAATATTTATATTAGTAAAAGTAATATTTCATTGATTATTAACTATGTGCATCGTCGATTGGGAATCATCGATAGGGATTTAATTAACGCAAGAATCTCGCGTCGCTCTATCGGTTTAGCTTAAAGTCATAAATGCCGGAACGGAAGTTAAGTTTTCACCGAAGATTGTTAAGACTTTTAATTGCTGTTCGTTGTTTCCAATAAATTTGCAATTTCTGTTATCTCATGGGTGGAATTCCAGGGCGGGATTCCGGGACTAGGGAGGATCCCCAGATGAAATATTCCGAACGGGTTTACGTGCTTAATAACGATCTCATGGAGAATCGTGTGCCTGAATTCACGTGCGAGCAAATTCTATCCGCTACAAATCGTAACAGGACCTCTTCCAATGATCCAGAAGAGGTTCGACGGATTTTCCTACGGTTTTGGAGGCCCTGAGCAATTACGGCATCCGATTCTGCCACGAGCGGAGAACTTGATTCGCAACAAACGTGCATAGGATCGCGCCAAGTAAACGGAAGGGACGAAACGCGTCGCGAGATACACCCGAGACGAAATGTTTGTCGCGAAACAAAGCGCAGGTCAACGTATATTTATACACGTATGCAGGTACTCGCAAGGATGAACGTTATCTCGAGGCAGGCGCGATCAATAGAGCGTGCGTCTTCTCGTGGCAACGATACCGAGGGCAAAAGGGAACTGTGTAAATGACTGCGTGCGTGCGTATGTATGTGCGTTAACGCGGATCGCGCGATCGTTATTTTTCTACGTTTCCATCCGCGATCCAGAGACAAGGGAGTTTCGAGAAAGGCACAGAGAAATGGAAGGGTAAATAGCCGGTGGTGATCTATCTTGAAAATCGGCGCCGCGGCTAGCGACGGAAGAGGAAACGCGTAGGGGATCGTTCTCGCTGGCCGAGAACGGACGTGACGCGCGGGGTTAGAGAAGCTCGCAGGTACGATCGTATCCGGGACGGTGCGACGGGATCGACGACGAGGACTTTGACGAAGACGAACGGTCACTGTACGCGAGGCAAGGTATATAACGCGTAACAGTTTGTTGGTTCAACTTGGAGGAGAAGAGACCGGTAAAAAGAAAGATGTTCATTAAGTTTAAGCTACGAAGGCTCAAGAGGAGGGCGAGGATGCATTAGGGTCCATTCATACATCATCGCGCCGTGTCTGTGTTTTTTTGAGAGCGACGTACTATTATAATAACTTAAGAACAAATTATGCGATTTCTGTTGTATTTGGTGTCACTTTAATTGCAAAAATCTCAGGAGTTCATTTGCGTCGCCAATTCCCTCGAGGCGTCGCTAGAAAAAGAATAATTTTCTTTCTTTTCTATTATTAACTCTGAAGAAGAGCACAGGAAAAAGGAATGTGAAGTTTGTTCATAATATGTGATGAGATAGCGAGGAGTATACCCTTTAATTTGCCGTTTGCCCCATTCCGATATCTCGATTAGTTTCCGAGATATAAGCATTTAAAGTTAGGGCATTTAAATATCGCGACGTGACCTACATTTCTTCCTGGAATCGGAAGCAGTTCGCAGAATCGCGTCTGCGGCTTGTCTGGGCTTTTTTTCCTGGAAAAAAGTCGCGACTCGGCGCCTGTTTTTTGCTTGCACCTGCTAGGGTACGCGGTGGGGTAGGTCAGTGACGCGCCGCGCGTGCGACAAGGACAGAGATACAATAACATTAGAAATTAGCCGTACCTTTGCACGACGATATCTCAGGAACCGGAAGTCGTATCGAGTTCAACCAAAAACCATTTTAAAGGGGAAGAAAGCGCGCTTCTAATGAGACCTGGCCGGATAAAAAATAATTCATATCTTCGGAGTTACAGCGGCTCAAAGTTCGTGCAATTGTAATACTTAACAATCAAGTTTCCAGCCTTCGATATTTGGCTATGGCCCGGACAGCCTCTTCAAAAGGTCCCCTTCCGGAGGTTACAAAGGGCATTTTCTGTACACAAGGAATATAATTCATTTAGCTTTCGTTTAATCTTGATGAAATTAATTTCAATGAACTCCAGAGATTTCTGCAATTAAAATTGGAACCAAACACGACAGAAATCGCATAGTTTTTTGTTATATTATTATAATAGTACGTCGCTCTCCGAAAACCGGGACATGGCACGGTGATGTATATATGGACCTTTACTCGTATAAATAATTCACACACACACACACACACACACACACACAAAACTGTCCGTGTCGAGTCCGCTCTGTCAAACGTATCTTAGAGAAGCCTGTCCGATGTTAATGTCCTCTCGTACATGCAACCTTTTCTACGTATATTATAATTGCATTTCACGATTCTCGTCGCGGGCCATTCGATGATCCATTCTCGCCAGCACGCTTCGACGTTAATCATTCGCGGCGCGACGTCGTCGCTCTTCGTCTTTTCATTTTTCGCCCCGAGAAGCTTTCCCGTTCTCCGGGATCTCTGTTCCTTCTCACCGAGAGAATCCAATCTTCGCGTAAGCACGATCGTTGCAATCGGGTTTCACCGCCGCGTCGTATCTATTATAGGTTCGGGCGACATCAGGCAATTCACTCGTGAACAGCGAACACCGGCGTCGCACGCGCTTTCGCGGTGATTCCGTGGCTTTCCGCACGATCGGGCGCGATGTTCCAGGCCAGCGACTCCCCGAAACGGAGGACACCGCGGGAAAAAGAGACAGGAAGTTTGGGAAGCTCTGATCTAGGCGGAGCGACGATAGAACGCGCGACCGGCACGACAAACGCTCCTACGACCTATTCTATTGTTAATCACGCGGAGCACGACGGACGACGACGAGACGAGACGAATTACGAGATGCGGGGGAGATCGATCGACGACCGATTCCCACATCTCAGCCCGTCGATCCTTCTATCGTCGTGCTACTTAATCCGATGGTCCGTCCGGTTCGCTAACCACTCCGATATCCCACCCTCTCGACAAACCTCTTTACGTTTCGACCCGACCCACCCCCTCGAACGAAAGCATCCCGTGCCGTAATATGTGCAAATAATTCGATAATAATCAAACGGTTTATACGCGTATAATATACATACATAATATATTTTCGATACTACTTTGCCGTCGAACGGGCAACCGCGAACTTCTCGAAGCAATAAAGGAGACACGACAAATGAGGGAAAAGAGCCGAGGTGGAGTCGCGTGACGAAAGCGTTCCGAGACATACCGGCCGGCCTCTGTTCACAGGTTCTCTTGGGTGATTCTTCTTCCCCGAACGTCGTGTTCCTTCTTCTTCTCCCCCTTTATCCGCGATGCTTTTCGCCGGAACGCGTGGAGAGGCCGTTCCCGATTCCCCGCGGCCGGATGTTCGATTGAATTAGCAACTTCCCCCAATCCCACCCCTGTTTTCAATCGCGTTCGCCGGCGGATCGTCGGCGAACCACGCGTACATCCGGCCGCGTCTGATCCGCAATCTTTACCGAGGAATGGAGGCAACACGCGTCTCGATGGTGACTGCTTCGGCGAATTCGTTTCGGCGCTACAACGTTCGTTCGATCGGCCAAATTTTGCCACGGTCGCGAAGAGAAAGGAGATGGGGTCACGGGGGTGGAAGAGTACGCGTGGTGTGCTTTATTGATTTTTCGTTCACCAAGGGCAAACGTACGTTAAATACCAGCTTTTGCGCGACGACGGCTGTAAGATATTAAAGAACAAACAAATATATATATATATATATATATATATACATATACACGTATAGGGCTTTCCTTCGTTAAGCGAGGTAAGGCGAGATTTAAACGTACTTTCTCCGTGGACGATACTGCCGTAACGCATTGTATAAAGTGAAATGAAACTAAGTTAACTAATCGTAAATGCACGAAATTTTCTTAAACCGATAGCGAAACAAAACAAGTAAAATAAAAGGGCTTTTTAGTGTCTCGAAACTCTCGAAAACTCATTTACCTAATCGTCGTCAGATAATAAACGAAAAGAAGAAACAGGATTAACGAATGAGTACAGGAATGGTATGACGAAAAGGAAAAGCAACGTTCCAGGGCTGAAATATACGGGGGATGATATTAAATGGGTAACGAAACTACACGCGCAGAGGGAGAATCAGCGAGTTAAAGTATCTAGCTGCGGAGCCTGTCGGCCAGTATATAATGAACAAGCCAACTGCCATGGGTCAGCAAAAGGTAGATAGACGAAATGTGCTGAGAAACCATTAAACAGAGAAAACGAAAATACAATTTTAACGAGCTAGCTGTCGAATAAAAAAAAAAATGATCTAAGACATTAGACGCGAAGGATCGTCCATTCAAAATGCGTGCTCCGTGAGTGCTCGTGCGCGCATGCGCGGACGCTTGAGCTATTCGCGGGCGATGCGAGCGAGCAAGCAAAAATGGGAGACACATCGAGACAGAGTGAGTGCGATAGAGCGTGTGTGTGTGTGTGTGTGTGTGTGTGTGTGTGTGCGAGAAAGAGAAAAAGGAGAGCAAGAGAGAGAGAGAGAGAAAGATTAGCAAGAAAGTGAGGGAGAGAACGAGCGAAACGTAGAACTCCTCCGTTGAACGACATTCATTACTATTAAACAGAATAAAGAATATGAATTATTTGCACAATATTATTAATAATTACTATGTTTACTACGATTATTAAATTAAAGAGCAAATAATAAAAGGGATAAAAAAACTGTTGTTAAATAATTAATACGAAAGAGGCGGACGAACGAAGAAAAAAAATGAACGACGAGACGATTTACCGATGTCGCACTCGAGTAACAAATTAAATCGAGGGTAAACGGATGGAGAAAGGAGAAGCGGAAGTCCGTGGTGGGATACGAAATTGAACGGAGCGTGGTGAATGATGGCGAAGATCAGGACGAAGCGAAGGAGGGATGGAAGGTGGAAACGATTCGTTTGTTATCGATTAGTTAACGATCATCCTTACATTACATTATTGTAATTATATAAAGTAAACGATTATTACCGTAATAGTTACAATTAACAAGTTGTTACCGCTTTGTTATACATAATATAATTAATATACTAAGATTAAAAAGGGAGAAAATGAGAAAAAAAAAAGAAGAAGAAAAGTAAGCGAACGCATCGTTGATTCGTCCTTTACTTATGTAGATAACTAAATAACGATTCGATCTCTAATTATTGTTTTCAATGTCTTCACCGTGTTCCTTCGTTTGCTAACCCGATTACGTTTCGTTGTCGAGAAAGAAAAAGAAATTCGGTTTTGTCGGCTTACCTCGCCCGGCCACAATATACACACGTTTTACAGAGATATTTTCAATAAACGAAAAAGCTTAACACTCGACACGGCTGTGTTCTCCTTGTCATCACTCTGATCCTGTCTTAATTAATCGACAAATATCAATTGATCCGTCGATTTTTCTCACGCACGCAGGACCATCTTAAAGTTTCAATGCCGACTGTAGGAAGCTGCGGAGAACAGGGTGTTTTCCACCTTTTCCTTTTGATCAATTGTTTTCTTCCCGCTTCGCAACTTATCGTCCACATTTTATAAATGCGTTCTGCGAGGGATTCGATTGGTCGCGTGTTCCGAATCGAACGTATGCGATTCGAACGAATGCAGACAAATTTTTCAGAGGGAGCAGCAAGTTTTCGGTAGAGACAGCGTTCGATTCTGTTTAAACGTCGCTGTGGAAAATAATCAATCCTTTCACAATCTGCAGAAAAATATCTTTACCATTCTCAGAATTCTATGAATTCACCCTGCGCCAGTATTTCTTTTTTCCACGCCCAGGATCGTATGTACTTCCATTCGAGCAACATTACGCGGAGATATAAATAGATTATCAACGGGTTATAAAAAGATTGTGCCAAACAAAAGCGACTTTGGCCAGACTTTAGCTATTTCAAGCGTCAAATCGATGCTTCGCCGATTCTTTCGGCTAGCGAATTTTCGCGGCGCGCAAACTAAAGGAACTCGCCCTGAATCGACGCTGAAAGCAGCTTTCTCCTTGCTTCACCGATGAGGTACGTTCAGTACGTCGTGTCTTGCGTCTTTGGCAAACCGTATATGGTTCCCTGGACCGGAATGATGCAGCACGAATACCTAATTACGAAAGATTAATATACGGGCTGGCTGGTTCAGGACCTTTGACACCTAACGTACGATTCATTCGTAGTCGTCGATTTTTCGCAAACTAAAATCTTGGCTTTCCAGCTCTAACAATATTCGAGTTAAACGCAAACAGTTCAAGACTTTGCGTATTCTCCGATCGGTGTACATGCGAGAAACCGGTGAAAGAATAACACTTCAGTTCTTCTCATTGTAATTTCTTTATTTTAATTTTGAAGCCTGCACATTGCTAAACGCGAGTCATTTTCCATACGGTTTTACAAACTATTTCCATGTTTCCTAATAGCAGCTGGTTAACATTAGGCTCAAGCTTTTGAGTTCTAAAAAAAAAAAGTGTAAGCCCAAGGTAAACTTGAATTGAAACACGTCAGCTGGCGGTCAGCGCCAGGGGAATCTCTATTTATAATATTGTCTCTTAGATTCGCGATGAGACGCATAACTCCGGCCTGACGTAATTTCAGATCCGGAATGCAGCACAAGCTTTAAGTGTAATCTCAAAAACGAGGCGGAGTCTTCGGTTCAAGGCTCCCAAGTGACTCGAGCGCAAGATATGATTCATTCTTCATTTATCAATAGGAGGTTCACGATGTGAAAGGAACAATAAAGGATTTTATTGACATAAAAGAATTCCACAGCTGTGTACAGTATGATTCAAGTATTTAACATCCAAGTGTACAATTTGAAAAGAGTAATAAAAGACTCTGACAGAACCGCCATCATAAATTCCTCTACTTCCGGTTCTCGCCGAAGAATGGCGTTCTTCTACCGTGCCATTGCAGTCTTAGGAGAACTTCCGCCGCGGCCGAAGCAGAGAGCGAGGTAAGAGATGCACCGTGATAACTTATCAATAGTAATAAGGATATATATATATTTGAATATTTACGCAAGTGTAGAATATATTTTATGAATTTATTGCATGCTACTATTGTGTGTTGTATGTAAAGTACATTTAATTGTAACCGCGGAGTAGACAATCTGTATTTCGTACTATTAAATAAACTATGTAATATGACTAATAAATTACTTTGTGTGCACAGATCTCCTGGCCAAGGAATGGGCACTAGATCCTGCATCCCATTGTAAAGAAGAGGAAGAAGGATCTTATTGTTAGTAAAGTATATTAAATACTATCTACGTACGCTATGTTAGCAGATATTAAATTATATAGTGCATAATTTTATACTAAACAATATATTGTAATTCAAGTTATCCTGATAAGTTACATAAGTATAGGCATTAGCTCGTGTACAACATTTTTGTAACTTACGTACTTAAAACTATGTTACTTTTTCTCCATTGTAACTTTAATTATTATTTAATTATCGTAAGATGTATTAAACATTTATTTATATATAATAGTTTATAAATAATAAATAGCTTAGTAATAGTTTAGTAATAAAATAGTTTGTAAATAATAGCGTTTAAGTTTAAATGTTATCACTTTTGCAATTTGTAACATTATTCAACTTTCTCAATAAATCTTTAGCTAAGGAAATTCAATTGATTTCATTTTTTTTAACGCCTGTCCGCTCCTAAGAAAACCTACTCCGCTTCCTTACACAAGAAGTATCGTGAAGGAACTTTAAATGCATAGTTCCGAAGCGCGAAACTTGTAAAAATAGCCCTGTTCACGTGTAATTTAGGATAAGATAATTGTTGGGGAATTCCCGGTAATTCCTGGAAAATGACGTCAAATTCCAGGAATCGTGGACATGAAAGACTTCCTCGCATATCACGTCAATTCTCCTCATACAAATCGGCGATTTCGAGCACTTGGGATTCCCTAAAAGCAAGTTCTGGGAAATTCTTGGAAATGACGTCACGTTCCAGGAATCGGTGAAATGAAAGACCTCCTGGCATATCATGTTCTCCTGATACAAAATCCTGAATTCCGAGCAAAGGGGATTCCACCAAAGCAGGTTCTGGGAAATTCTTGGAAATGACGTCACGTTCCAGGAATCGGTGAAATGAAAGACCTCCTGGCATATCATGTTCTCCTGATACAAAATCGTGAATTCCGAGCAAAGGGGATTCCGCCAAAGCAGGTTCTGAGAAATTCTTGGAAATGACGTCACATTCCAGGAATCGGTGAAATGAAAGACCTCCTCGCATATCATGTTCGCCTAATACAAATTGGCGATTTCGAGCAAACGGACTTGTCAAAAATCACGATTTTGTATCAGGAGAATATGATACGCGAGGAGGTCTTTCACTTCACCGATTCCTGGAATGTGACGTCATTTCCAAGAATTTCCCAGAACTTGCTTTTAGGGAATCCCAAGTGCTCGAAATCGCCGATTTGTATCAGGAGAATATGATATGCGAGGAGGTCTTTCATTTCACCGATTCCTGGAATGTGACGTCATTTCCAAGAATTTCCCAGAACTTGCTTTTACGGAATCCCAAGTGCTCGAAATCGCCGATTTGTATCAGGAGAATATGATATGCGAGGAGGTCTTTCATTTCACCGATTCCTGGAATGCGACGTCATTTCCAAGAATTTCCCAGAACTTGCTTTTACGGAATCCCAAGTGCTCGAAATCGCCGATTTGTATCAGGAGAATATGATATGCGAGGAGGTCTTTCATTTCACCGATTCCTGGAATGCGACGTCATTTCCAAGAATTTCTCAGAACTTGCTTTTACGGAATCCCAAGTGCTCGAAATCGCCAATTTGTATCAGGAGAATGTATGTGACGAGGTCTTTCATTTCGCCAGTTCCTCGAATTGTGACGTCATTTCCAAGAATTTCTCAGAACTTGATTGTACGGAATCCCCTCTTAGCGACAAAATTGCAAAACGTGATTAAAATACAAAATACTCACCTATATACTTACCTTATGTAATTTAATCTTGTGTGTTCTTGTATGTTAAAGTGTTTTATAATGCTTAAGGAATTGGGACAGGCTTCTCAACGAGAGGACAGATATTAAAAGATAAAGAGCCAGGTTTCTTTTATGAAAGATTTATTGAATAACTTTTATACGTACAAATTACAGAAGTAGTGATAGAACTTAAATGTTATTGTTTATAAGCTGTGCGCATAAATTAATTAACAATTAAAGCTATAGGTGGTACAGATTCCAATACGAGATCTACATAATAGGATAATACATTTACATGATAAAATATACTCGAATAGATGAGAACAATCTTTAAATTTATACTTCTAAACTAATAATTGCATAAGTCGTCTCTATGAATCGATTTTGGATACATTTTATAGCTTAGAATGACATAAATTGTATAACTAATACGTATGTAAACTTTATAATTGATATTTATAGAAATTAGACAAAATTAGATAAAAATCGGAATGCTTCTGCATGCGTCTGAATCGAACGTGTCTTGTCGTAATCGAGCAGCCTTCAATGAACCTGTAACAGAAGACAAACGATTTGAAGAATTGATTGGAGATTTATTTAATAAAATAAATATAATGTATATGGCAAATGAACGTTAAGTATAAAGTGATCTATCGATAGTTCTTCGGCACTATTTACCATTCGGCCCCCACGTGTTTCCACTCTACATAAGACGTCAAAGAAATCAACGCATTCTTAAAAAACCAATTCCATTCGTTAACACCACATATCTGTCCCATATAACAGCCATAAATTAAGCTGAGTACCCACAGCTTCCTGAAACTCACGAGTAGAGGAGCACCTTACTCCTCCTAGGCGAGTGCGTGGGACGTGAGTCGTAAGTCCGGGCAAAGATTCACCGTGTGTGTGATTCTGCGCGACACTACGGGGGAAGCCTAGGGTAACGGGTGGGGTCTAAACGATGAATCCCTTCTCTTCTCATATCTGATTCAATCTCATTCGAGTCAGTTTCGCGTAGCCCAACGGTGTCCTTTGTGTTCAAGGCGTATAATGTGCGCTCGTCGCGATGTCCAGAGCAATGGCTGTGCTAAATATGTAAGCGAGAAAGGAAAATCAGTTCCACACCGTAGGACCAGCCTCGTACAGTGAGTTACGACCGCAAACATTCCAGAAACGATGCGTTTCGTTTCACGAAAGCCAAGTTCGATGCATCGCCGCTTTTTATAGTTGCTTCATCTGTCAAGATAGCGAACGCATTGCGGGAGTCTAGGGGAAGAGGCGCGGTGGAGATCTTATCGACATTATCGAATGCAGCACCGGATGTACCGTCTCGAGTCCGTAGCTGAGCGAATATTTCTGCGATGTGCGACGTGAACGAGTTTTTGTGACCGAAGCTTCCCGAATCTCGAGAAAGTCTTTTTCTCTGGCGAGCGCAGGGAAAATCCGCTGCTCGCTGATACTTGTAACCGAATCATTGGACTGGACGCCTGCATGGAGGTTAGTAGACTGTTTTATTCTATTTATATGCATACACGGAATGGTGTATAATTGTTTATAATGGAGGCCCTGTTTCAAGGTGTTCACCGTGTAAACATATCGAAATGGAAAATCGGCGATTTAAGTAAAATATTATCCTACAGACAATTCTGAGAAAAGTGTTCTGCGTCTATATTTTTACTACGCACGTATTCTGTAATAGTAAGAATATAGATGCGGAACACTTTTATATATGTATATTTGTAAGTAAAATATCAATATTTCAAACTAATAATACGTTCTCCACATTTGTTGTGTAATAGCAGGATGATAGTGAGAAATTACAATTTTTGAACACAATACTTTTGACAAATATCAGAAACTTTCCACAGATTTGCTGTATACTAATCAAGGAAATATTTCTTTTAGGTATTATAATACGTTTAAGTAGAGAAATTATTTATGCGTCATGGAAAAGCGAAGCATCAGCGGAAAGGACATCCTAAGGATGGACGGTCTTCTGCCACCTACTCGACGCTTGCCTGTCTGCGATGCTGTGACTCCTTCGGATAAGAAGAAGGAGAAGAAGTGGTCTCTTGGTGGGATATTAAAAAGAATATCCTCTATAAGGGATTACGATAGTTCCTCAAACGACGAAGAGATAGTGTATTGTACGAGGCAAGCGAGACCTCGCACAGTGTTTAATAAAAAATCCCACAACGTGATACTTCATCCGGTTGACAAGAGTTCCAATGAACGTGCGAGTAACAACGAACCAAACGACGCTGCTGGCCAGTCAATAGATGCTACGAGTTTACAAAGAGAATCTATGTACTCGCGTAGCAGTGATGGGTCTCTTGAGGGGTTGAGTAAAAAAGCACGAAGGAGCAAATTGAAGGCTCGAGTAGAAGCGAAACGTGACCGAATTTGCGCAGACAGCAGCTCGGATGAGGGGTCGCGTATATCTAGCAATTCCTTGACCAGATACCAGAACGATCTTGCAACGCAAAGCGTGCAAAAGAATAATTCTGGCAATCGGCGAAGTCGTGCCGCACGAACGGAACGTTACATAAAACGTTTGTCCAAAGAGGAGGCTCAAAAGTTTCCTGAAAATCTGAATAACATAGCGAATAAACGTAGCAGCGTTGATTTTGCGAACGAGGGACAATTGTCTGCATCGATGGGCGCTGACAGATTATCCCGATATTCGCAAGAATCGCGTTTTATTGGTTACTCGAACAGTAACACCTTCCCGGTGCAAAGGTCTGTCGAGAATCTACGACAGTCCGGTATGGTAGCATCGAACTACCAAGCTAGATCTTCGACCGATCTAATTAAACCGGCCGCGAATCAGTCTGTCGCTGATTTCAATCAGAATAATGCGTATGCGAAACCAGACGCACTGCACAAAAGTAAGAACTACATGAATCGGGAAACTAATTGTTATCCTCCTAGTTTATCCATGGGTAGTACGAATTACGTCGATTCGATCGATTGCTCGAGAAATCGTCAATCTGTAAGTCGAAGCTCTTTACCACCCGAACCCCCTCCGAGGGATCCGCGGTGCAGACTTTTCGGCTACAGTTGTAATTCCATTCCGCTGAATGGAAAGTACAACTTGGCAAGGCACGACGATACCCTGCGTGCCAAAATGAACGACATCCACGAAGTGACGAAAGATCACTTAAAAAGTCTAAGATCCTACGAGTCGAATACGGAAATCGATTGGTACGGCTCGACAAAACCGTGTCCCCCTCGGCGCCCGTTGTCTTTGACCGTGTGCCCGACGGAGTGCTGCGATTTCTTAGAGTGCACGAACAATAAGCACAATTCGACCGGCAAACACATGGAAGAGGCGATATCTAAAGAGACCGAAGCGATGAAGTGTCGGAGGAGGAATGATCGAAACGATCAACTCACTTCGAGCTTCAAGACCTATGATAGCAAAGTCCGTGAAAGAAAATCGCCGACGAGTTACATTAAAAGTGTGCGAAACAATAATTCTCTGTCGCCTACTTGCAATCAATCGCCAGTTCGACAAGTTGCGCAAGAACGATTGTACGACTTGTCGAATGATACACTTACAGTGAACGTGATGCCAGAAACGAAAGATGAAAAGTTGTCGCTTAGCGAACAGGAAAGAGAGAGGAGAAGAAGTTCAAAGAACCTCGAGGAGGCGCTGTCAGAGTTGGAAGCAATTTATAACAGCCTTCGTCTTGGGGATGAAGATCTCCTCGACAGGGCTGAAAGGCGTAGTATGGAGGAATTCAGTCTACTCCGCGCGAAAACCGACAATGTTCCGTTCGTCTCGGCGGATGCAGCGGACAGATCGAAAGACGATATGGCTTACAGAAGAATGCATCCGAAGGAGAGGCCGACATCTTTCTCGGAAGTTGTCGGTCAATCCGCGCTTTCTAATATCAGCTATCTGATAGCCTCGCCTATTTTGTCACGCAAAGACGGTGCCGATGATTATATGTACGGCACAAATTATCCGGCACGTCGAGACGAGCCGGACGTGACACGGGACGATGTTGTCTATCGTAGCATTCATGACGCGAATAACAGGTTGAAGGTGGTCGATCCGCAGCCACCCTTTGGGATACCTTTAGGGCCAGTTACGACCGCCACTGAAAGCGACTACCTGCACACGACACCCATCAAGCCGGATCATCCACGTTCCCCGTACATACCGCAATGCGAGCCGGACATTGTCACGGACGACTTAGCTTTCAGGACTCTCAGAAAGGATGCCAACACGCCGAAGAGTAGCCTCGAGAGCAGAAGTAACCAGGAAACCACTTTCGGTGCGACGAAGAAACGGGCGGTTAGGTCTTTATCCGCAAACTTGTACGGGCTAATTAATCACGATACCATTCATCTTCGAAGGGAGCCCAGTCTCCAAGAGATCAATGACGAGATGTGCAACACGATCACGGATATTAGATCTTTGCCAGTACGGTCTGATAGACGCGTGGTCAGCGATGGCGAGCTGTCCGATTACGACACGCGATGGCGAACCGATGGTTTATTAAAAAGCACTAAAACCGATATCAATGGAAATCATCCGGTCACCAGTGCCGATAGAAAGAAGCTACGCGTTTACGTATCACCCTCGAACAAAATACCGAGTTGTGAAGAGGAGGATGAGCAAGATAGAAGCGCGGTGTGCTCTTCGACGTCCAATGAAATACTAACGAAGGCCCTGAAGAATGAATTCTGGCAGGATTGTGTACAATCTAAGCCACATGATTCGGTCAATCGAGATACGGAAACCGATTTCACGGCGTACACTCGGTTGTGCCAAGATCTGGTTAATCTGATCGACGGCCAGAACGACGAGGATGTGAGACCGATCGATGATGAGCAAATGGATGTTTCGACTGGTAATAATAAAATAGAAGAACCATCCATTTTGCACATTCAGTCTTTGGGTAGCCATTATGCCGGAGACAATGATGAGAGTGCTAAAGAGAGTACGGATAATAATGATGTAGAGAAATTAACGGAATCCTTTACGAAACCCGAGGACGAAGTTCCCGATGAGACTGACGATAACACGTTCGATTTCTATCTTCGTGTCGCGGACGAAAATGTTAAACTAATTGCGGAGGCGCTCAGCAGCTTTGCGGATCACTTACGTGATAGTCGCTTAAGCCAAAAGAATTCGTTGACGTCGCAACGTTCCGAAATAGAAACAGATAGCACTGCGCCCAGTACTAGTGCTCGTAGCTCTGTTACTTATAGTCTAGACGACACGAATGACGATCTTTCTAGCTCGTCAAAGACCACCGACAATGCGTCGAATGTAGTTCCTAACGAAGAGGCTAAGGTAACCATAAAAGGGGAGGGCCAGAAAACAGTGGAACTGGAGGAGGCAAACATTCATTCGGATATAGACCCAGAACTCGATCTGTCCAAAGCTGTTCATGATTTGCAATTAGCTGCGGCTAGTTTATGCCAGCACGAAAGAGAAATCGATAAACTAGAGGCGTTACTGAAACGGGGTGCAAGTACTAAAGCTTCTTGCGGTGATAATATTGAAGAGATTGCCGAAGATGAATCCTCGTTACGTGTCGGAAGGAATTTGCTTCCCTACAATGAGAACATGGAAGAGGATCGTGATCAAGAAGAAACTATATTATCTACCGATGTTAAGTCGCGGATCGATGATCATGACCCAAATTGCGAAGGTGAGAGCATAGATTGCAAGGATGCTTGCGAATCGTATGGCATCCCCCGTTCGACTGAAATGCGTGTTTCGTATGTCACTAACCTTATAACAGTATTGATAACTACATACTCGATAGTTTTGCTGGCTTGTTTTCTTGCACTGCTTTTAGCGAACGTAGCGGCATCATGACTGGCCCCTTAACGAAAGTGTCTTAACGCATTTTACGATTAGAAAGGTTTGATTCGATGCGTTCTCATTATACCGAGACTATTGTTATTTGAACCAATGTTACTAATGTCGTAGGTCTCCCGGCGCAATGATCGTTCATGATCCACAACTAACCGATACCCAACGCGTCGTTGAGCGACATACGGCAGGACGATTGAGTTTTGTGTAAGATCGAGTTTCTGTGGCCTGTTTCCGAAGGAATGATTTGTTCTTGTTGTTCTTGTTACTGTTGTTGGTTTTAATAAAGTTTAAACGTTAACCATCCTGTTGAATTTATTTCACATGGCACTTCGCGTGTACATTTTATTGTGGAACTGTAGTTCAGACTTATATGTACTACAAATCGATCATCAAAAGATGCGAAATACAATTTTCTGTCGAAGATTTGCTTTCAATTACTCTGATTCTGTACATTTAGGTCACGATGATAACACAAATGAAGTACATCTAAATCCAATTCTTTAAGTACTTTCACAGTAATGATCCAAACTTTGTTTTGACGCTAACTACAGAATAGAAATCGCTATGGTCGATAAAATTAGTCTCTTACCTTGTAACAAAACCGTACATACCTTTTTTTTTCATGAGGAACTCGTTATATACTAGCATGTCTTCTGTTTTTCATAACCAAAGATATAATTGATTTATATCCTGGGGTTTCTATCGGAGTAAAGAATGATGCTGCAGAATGCGGGATCGTATTGTAGGAGATACATGGCGCATTGAATGCGAACATTGATTGGTCCGTAGTACTACCCATAACGGGGTTAGAAGGGGTATGGTAAAAGTCGAGTAAGTTATCGATTGCAGACTCCTGTGACGTCATCGTGGATCACGCCACATCCCCGCCCATTGAATCTGTCCTCCTGATTGGTTCACGTGTAGGCCGGCTATCTATATCGAAAGGCATAGCCGTCTCGGTTTGCGGGTCAAAACCTTGAGTCATTATATGCGTATGAATCGAGTTGTATTTTCGTGTTTGCTGTTCGTTAATTTTATTTCGGTGTTTCACGATGGTTCACGCATTCGTTGTGTCATGTTAATAAAAACTGTTCGAACGAAACGCTAAAACCTCCAAGGTGTATACTATAGCTATGGTCAAAGGTTGGCGGGAAATTTAAAAACAAAACAGCACTCGAACCGAAATGAGTACTTTCTCATAAACTACCTTGAAAGTTCAGCCGACTCACGTTGCGATTTACGCCTCGAAACATCTATGAAAGTTATGTCGCGCGTAAGATAATGGATTACATCAGATCGCGCCGCATTTTCCTCGTCGTTTCTGCCAGCTTTTAAGGTCGCGAAGACCAAGATGGCCGCGACTGGACCGAGCATGTATAGAGTTGTCGGTGCTCTGCGCTGGCGTTAGTCGTGCGAGAGTAGGGTACGTTCAGTTTCGCCAAAATATACGCAGTACAAGCGAATGCTCGATGTGTGAGAGGTTACAAATTTGACATGTATACGGGAGGAAGTGTTTTACCTGTAGAAGAGATGATTATTTCGCGGGAACACTGAATTGTGCCGCCTCGAGTGCGCGTTTACGTGTTACCGCCGCAACTGCTATAGGATCGGCAGTAACGGTGTACCCTATTCAAGTTCATAGTACAGAAGCACGTGGTGGTGTTAAGCCTTTCTCGGTATCTTATCAAGTAGCAACGAGTCGGCGGGATTAATCTACTGGCCGGGGGACGATTCAAACAGATTCTCGATCATCGGCTATCTTGAAAATAAGAATGTAAGAACAAACGAGATCAATTGAGAGGTGCATGGGAGAAAAGAAATAGACACCTTCCTGTCCCCGCTTGATCTGTCGAACAGAACCAGTTCGAATTAAGAAGCGATTTCGTTCTCGACGTTATAACACGCGACTGATAATGTTATACAAATGATCCGCTGAACAGCTGTCTCGCTATCGCATGTCCCCATCGCGCATTTACCCTCCTCCGTGCGAGTGTTGGCCAATATCAAGCACGGGAGATGTGCCTCGCGTTCGTGAAACAGGGATCAAAGATCAAAGATCATCAAAAAATTGTAACTCGCGTAACTTCTTGCCTCTTAATCGGTATACAAATTCAGTTGTTCGTCGAACCGCGAACGGAGCACGTCGCGCCGTGGATCAACTCCGACCGTCCAAGTCCCTGGCCTGCCCCTCGTGCGATCTTCTCATCCCTCTTCTTCTACGTATGCACGCTCGTGCATACGAAAGTAACCAGTTACACGTACCGAACACGTACACACGCTCGCACCGTTCTCTACCCTTGGATCGCGCGTACAGTGATAATTTCCTTTGCCGGCCGCGGTGGGAAAAGCGACTGTTAGTAGACGGGAATCGTCGTGCTCGTTAGGAACAAGCCACGAGATTTGATAAAGTCGGTGGATAGTCGTGTGTGGGTAGTGTATTCGGAAAAGGTAAGCGACGAATTTGCTTCATTTTTAGATACCTTCGACCGGAAGGATTCTCGCAATTCAATATCATACGATTTTCCTTGTTCATTCGTGTGCGCGTGTCCGAAGTGCAGAATCGGTTGTGATAATGTACGTGTTTTCTTTTTCTCCTGACAACCAGAAGCACGACGTATCAATCAACCCGTCAGTGGTTTAGCTGAAATAACTTTGAATTAGCCTCGATTCAAGCTTCCGGGATGGCACTGCTTACCAAGCACAATAAAATCCAGTGTTGGTCGCTGACATTCTTCCTCGTTCGCTTCATCAAGCGGACGCATGCCGTGGTTTTCGCTTTTTTTTTTTTGTATCAGTGATTCTTCATATTAAGATCACCGATACTCGATAATCGGATATCGAAATCACGGTCGAATTCGACTCGCTTACCAATCGGGCGACGCGATCGATGAATGAACGGATTGGACGCGAACCGTTCAAACTCTTACGCACCCACGTGTGAACACGTCTCGGATACACTTGGGACAACCTTACCTCTTGTTCGTACCCTCTTTATCATACGAAACGCACGCGCCATGCGCGACGTGCATCATCCGTGACTAAGAATAGAGAAAAGGAGTACCCCGCCAGTCGTGTACACGATGTTTATCCTCCTGACGGCTCGTCGGATGCATTTTCATGCATTCGCGTTCATCAGATCGAACCTGTATCGCTTTGTGTTTAATTAATCGGGTCTATCGAAGAATATTGTACAACGAAATTTCTGTATCCGAATACGTACTATCGTTCCTAGAGAAGCAGCTACTGCGATCTTTGATTAGTCGGCCATGACAGTGTCCAGTTACATCCGATAAATAGCTTGGCCAGCCAAAGACAATAGTAACGCAATACAGAGTGGACGAAAACAATTGCGGCTGTACAGTACAGGTTGTTACGTGGTAAATTAAACACGACAATGCAGAAGGGGAATCTAGAAAGAAAACGATGTATCGTCCCTTCGTAGTAGTTACGCTCTTTGCTTCGTAAGTTCCGTCTATAACTCCATTGCGCTTATAGATCAAAAGTTTCTCTAGCGATTTCGCTTCCAATGTCATTCTTTATTTAGCCATCGTACGATCTTATTGTACGTGATACGATTATTTCGCGATTCGTTCCAAATCATTCCGTTAAAGCTCCCTAACGATATAATTGCACCGAGCATTTCCTTATCGGTAATTCACCTATCATTGGCAGCAAATATCGTATAGTTAGTAAATTGGTTGCACAACAGCACGCCGTACACGATGTTACAAAAGTGATGCGCGTCGGTACGAATTTATACATTAGACTATCTCGCCGTAAAGTATCCCGACTTTAATTGCAAGTCATTTGTAGCTGCACTTATCAATCGCCGCGTCGATCGTCGCGAACGCGTGTGCCACTATAAAGCGTGGAACGCGCGTGCACGCGTAACCACATATATTTGCGGGACGATTTAATCAGAACTGGACTACACCGTCGATCAGCATGGGTTGAAGTAATGCTCTCTGCGCGCCGTTTAAATAGTTTCAATAGCGTACCGGGCACAATAAACACGGCGACGCCGCGCCGGCCCAATAGTGCATATAAATGGACGTGTGCGCGCCATGTAGTCCCGCGGTTCACCTTGGTGCAACTTAACCGTAACTCGAGTTATGCGGGGTCCGATGTTCAATGTCGCGAAATTCGTTATCTCCGGACTTCACGGAACGGTCCGCGCTTTTTTACACACATTCTACCTGCACGCCTGGTCGACGAATTCGCGACTCTTTTGACCGGTGCGGGACGTGGCGCCAACTCAAACTTATCGCAATGCTTTTGGTCAAATTCGGCTAGAAGTCGGGGGTGTCGTGTATTTATAATTATTTACGCAGGTCCCGCGAAGTCTTGTTCGTGAAAGGAATACTTTAAAAATGATTTGCGAAACGGATACACGCGCCTATGAGGAAAAGCGATAAATAATAAGTCGTTAAATAAGTTTCTCGAGACGCACCGTACTGTCGTCTTATCATTCACGCCTTATCATTATCATGCTTTACCGTTTACCCTTCGCTGAAACACCTTGTGTATCGCGGGACTCGATTTACCGCTGCTCCGCTATTCCCGACATTTTATAGAGAAAGTTTTGGCCAGTTAAGTGACCATGCGTATGGTAATTGGACGTTTGCTACGCATAATTAGGACGACGTCATGCTTATACATATTTCCTTCCTCTCGCTTCTTGTCGTTGACGCTTGTTCCAAATGAAAGCGAAGGTTCCAATCAAGATGGTGGACGATCACTGGATATACATTCCGTGTAAAAAGTATCCGGAATTTATCATTTGAAAGATGCGCGTAAATGGTACTCGTCACAATTTTCTTTTCTGTTAGTTACCAGCACTGTACCAACTTACTGCGCAGTTTTGCGTTTCGAAGCGCTGAATGTGAAGAAGAATACCCACGGGGAATCGTGCAATGTCAAAAACACAGGCATATGAATGGTATAAAGCATTCCAAGATGGCCGAGAGGTGGTAGTCGATTTGCCTCGTTCTGGTCGACCCTCAACTCCTACGAACGACGAGAATATCATGAAAATCAAGAAATTGGTGCCTGAAAATCGTCGCATTAGACTTAGAGACTTGGCTCAAGACGCGAACGTATCTTTTGAATCTGTTCGTAACATTATGACTGATGATTTTGGGCATGAAACGCGTTGCCGCACGACTGGTTCCGAAAGAGCTTAATTTTGTCCAAAAAGAGCATCGAAAGCAGATTGCTGACGACATGATTTCCCGAGCTTGCTACCTCCATGAAATGTATAATAACTGGCGACGAGACATGGGTTTACGAGTACGACATGCAAACAAGCCAACGGTCTACGGAATGGCGGCTCGAAAACGAGCCGAAACCCAAAAAAGCCGCGTCAAAGTCGCTCGAAAATCGGAGTCATGTTAACAGTTCTCTTCGATTATCGCGGTGTGGTGCATTCTGAATCTCTTCCAGAGGGAGAAACGATGAACAGGGAATATTATTTGAGCTACATGAGGCGTTTGCGCGAGAATGTCCGTCAAATTTGTGCCCCATCGCACAAAGCCATCGTTGCGCAAGAGTTTTCGGCGAGAAACTTAACAAATGGCGTCGACCAAGCACCGTACTCGCTTGATATGGCCCCGTCCGACTTCTTCCCGTTCCCGAAGTTAAAATTACCACTTCGTGGGAAGGCGTTTTGAGTCGATTCAAGCCGTAAAGGAAAATTCGCTGAAGTAGTTTAAGGCCATACCTCGATCGGCCTAGGAAAGATGTATGGAGGATTGGGTCAAACGCTGGCATGAATGTACTGCACTCGACGGGGCCTACTTCGAAGGCGACAAAACAAATTTTGATGAATAAATTACTCCTTTTGTGGTTTTATGTAACAATTCCGGATACTTTTTACACAGAACGTAGTCAACGATATGATTTTTGTGTCCACACATGTTTGATAATTGCGAGTTTCTGTAATTTTTACTGTATAATTTTCAAGTTGTTTGTTTTTATTGTACAGACAGCTTTTAATTAAAAGTATTACATCCCTGCATTCCTTCCTCCCTACGGACTCCATTGACAAACTTCCGTCCCTAGAATCGGTGCCTGGCGAACGGCGGGGTTGTACCGCGATACACTTAGCGCTTCAACGATTTAGCGTTAGCCTTGGCGTAAACGGCTCAGAAGCCTGACAATATTGAGTGAACTGGGAATGTAGAAATCGAAACATCCTCCCCCTCCCCCGCCGACAATAGTAGCTAACACATCGTGAAACAGAGCGAGGTACTCGTATGAATCGTAATGCACTGGTACGAACTGCCTCGCTCGTCACACGCCATTGTATTCCAGTTACTTTGTTCCTTCCTTCCTATGTACCCGCGAGTGGCGATCAATAACCGTAAATTTTAATCGATGGAAATCGACCTCTGCGATACGTCTTCCTCATTATCGGCCTTAATTCGGATTCAATGTCCGACATGTTATCGCAGGCTTGATCGACTTTTAGATCACAATGATCAAAACACTTGTCGCTATGAGGACACTACGAAGGGATGAATGATACGCCTGAACGATTCGATCGCTTCTTGTGCTTAATAAGATGATCGGACAGAAAACTCGTCTCATTCTCGTTCACGCGATTCGATCTAACATTCAGAGGATACTGGTCAGTAGAGCCTTGGACGAATATATTTAGGGCACGTAGGTTAGCGGCCAAGGGACACACGAACGCTTCCCAGACAGGAAGCGGACCAAATAGGAACCTTACAATAATTAGGATGCGCACAATTGGTCGACACTGAATTTCTGCTTTACCAGCAAAGTTCCTAGTCACGTGCACAGGGAATTTTCCAGTGTTTGTTCCGGTCTACTTTGTAGGCGAACTTTCTGTCGGCTTACTTCCAACTGATGCTCGTGCATACCTTTCGTTCGCCTCCATCTTGCATTCAGATCAAATTAATCCTCGCAGCCTGTGAATAAACTCTTTGCACAGGATCGGGATAAATTATCATGTGAACTAAACAAATAATTGCCCCTGAGACAATTGTAACACCGGCGAAAAATATGTATGCACAGTTTTCGAGATTGAGTTTACCTTCGAATTGCAATGGGAATGTTGAATTGGTTGGGAAAAAAAAATGCTTGCTCGATGTCTCCGTTAGGGAGAGGGGTCTTTCGAATGCCGCGTATTAATATGGATAATATGGAAATACCTTTTGATTCGTCGTATAATAGGAAAATTTGCTAACCAAATGTTAAGGAATACTTTGTTGATAAATCAATATTTATATGCACCGGATAACGAGTTGCAACGAGTCGCACGGACTCACACGAATTAATACGCATTGTTGAATACACAGTTACTTCTCTGTAAAATTACAAACTCTGTTAATTATATAAACTGACTACACGGAGTTCAAGTCTTCCAAGGCTATTCCAGAATTGCCTTCGCATAACTTGGCCTTTAAAATTCTCGTCTCGGTTTAACGTATGGGATGGGACACGCTTGCAAATTTTACTCGTGGACGATTCCACTTTTTCTTCGTCTTCGGGATGTATATAAATGCAATCTTTCTTCGATACACGGATAAATAGTGTTCACGCGTTGCACAGGTGTTAGATTCCTGGGACTTTTCCTGCGGAGATAGCCGAGATAGGTCGTTCAAAACGTTAAAACAGAAGAGATCGAGTATCTCGCGTATGACTCCGCAGTATTCCTCAAGGCCGACAAGGTACTATCTCGTAAGTTGGTCGCTCAGTGACCCCGTTGTCTATTTTCAAAGACACGGCTTTATTATACCGTGCCGCTGCTGCCTAGTTTCTCATTTTCTTTTCTCCGACACCGCTGCTCCCTCGATCGGCCCCGATTACATTTGAACAATCTCTACAGTTTCATAATTATTGGAAATTAAAATCGTTCAGGGAACCAAAGGGCAAACGTTTATTACCTTTCGATACCTTTCATCTGAAACGATAAAGCACCGCAGCTGCTGAAGAATATCACGATCCTCGCGATGGTTTTCCTTATCTTCCTTATCTACACTGATAAAGAACAGCTTTGTCGCGCTGCTAAACAAATTTCATACGTTTCGAGCGTTCAGGCAGAACTGGAAACGTTATCTAATAGAAGTAATTTCAAAGGTTGTTCGCGTTTTAGCCATCTTCCGATAAGACTTGCCGATATTTTATGGAGTTTCCTTAGTTCAGAGACACGTTTCTTTTATCACTGATTATTGGCGCGTGACGCGCGTAGGGTAAAGTGCACTTTAGCTTACTCGCTGCATAGTTTCAAAGATCGGTAGGCTTCAAGTGAATTCAATGTCGTCCGAATGCTTCGTCGCTAATCGATCGCTTGTAAATAGAAACAGAAATAAGCTGCGCGTGATGTTTAATATACATCTAACGGAGTTACAATGAAGGGATCCTCTAAAATTCGAAAACTTCTACGAAGGGATCGATAGTCGAAATAAAACTGACAGGGTTAAGGGTTGCACCCGGCCACTCCACCGCTATCAAGTGCAGAACTTAACCCAGAATCGAGAAACATTGGGAAAGTGCATACGTACGAGATCGTCGCCCCACTAAGCGTTGTCGACGAACTTGGAAAAACGGAATTTCACGCGATCTCCATCGATTATTGCTAATAGCTACTGTCGCACAGTTATTGCAGATAACGCGCGGTTAAAGTAGCTTCTACTGAAAGTTACTGCAATTACGTCCTCAACGTGCAATAATATTTAAGTGTCCACTGGTGCGATTCAATTACTATATCGGCACCGATTTTTACATTAAGATTCCGATAACGGATGCCGGAGCGTTATCGGCATCGAGTGCATAGTTCACGTCGCAGCGTCAGTGGTTGTCCTTTAGATGATGTTTGACATTCGTTTAACGTATTCAGCAGCCGACATCACGGATCGTTTAACGGTCCAAGGCCGAAACGGATTTGTTTCGCGCGTTTTGAGAAACGCGACGGGGAAGGAACGGCGCCGCGCGCACGTCGAGAACGATATCGATGCTTGCTCGACAAGAGTAACGAACAATGATAAAGGAACGGAATAATTAAAAAAGGGAGAAAGGACGCATGCATCCCGAAATCTCAATTAACCATATCGATTTGTTTCTTGGCAATGGTTTTTCTTGCAGTGCCATTAATCCGCAGCGAATTGACCGCTGTTAAAAGCGCGGGAGGTACAGTATCTCTTTCGGATATAAGGGTGGCCTGATAACGAGCCACCATGATCGTGGAGGAGAAACAGTGAGTCTTCGTATAACATTAGAAACAAACTATTAATTCTCCCTTGTTACTGCTCGTGTGAATATCTTTTGGCTAAGCATGCATATGCGCACTGTGCATGATACTCGTGTACACAAATACTCGCACCTTTTCTTCAACGTACACGCTCTGTAGTTTAGAACGTTTCTAAGCAGGCTATTAAGACGAATTTTTATTGTAAAAAAAAAAAAACCAGACGAAGAATCGCTATTGCTGTTGGGTAGTTGCGCTGATTGTACGCTACATATCTTTCAATCTCTCCCCAGGTGGACACGTTTGCAATTACAATATATTGTCCAGTGTCACGTGAATCTAAAAAGCAACAAGCGTTCTTACAAATTTTCATTCAACTTTCAGCGATTACTTTCTCGTCTGGACAATGTATTTCCTCTGTCACGTGTCGACCATTATACTTCTCGCCGCATCTCTTCTTACGTCTCGCAACTCTACTGTTCTCCGACTTCCTGCATTTCTTCACTTTACAGTATGTACCTAGCGATCAAAGTGAAATGGCCGATAGGAGAAATACTTCGACGTATCGCCCTTGTTTAAAATTGGGTTGGCATTGTAGAATAAACCTACGAGCGTAGGGTCGCATCGTTTTATCGTCGCAAGTGACCCGAGTAATTAATCGGTCGTCCGGTCCGGTTATCGAATTTTTCAAATGTGCAACACAACGGAAACCTTGATCTTCGCGCGGTCGAGCGCCGCGCTTCCTCCCGACCAAGGGTACGGAAAGAGGATGTCCGTCTCGTAAAGTATCTCGGGGGGGATAACGTGAGAAATACCATGCGCGTAGTTCCGGAGCTGCACACGCGTCTCGCGCGAACCAACGACCGACGTTCAAAGTCCGAAGAGATATTCAAATCTCGCGTACTATACGCCGGGTTGCGGTCACGCCACTCTTTCAATTGCTTCGTGGCTATGTACTTGGTATGTGCACTGCGTATACGGTGTCGCGCGGTGTATCCTATTGTCTTAAAACCGGTGCAAAGCAGCGCGGGGTCCACGTTTTAATGATCTCGGATCGTCTACACGTTCCGCGCCCATGTCGCCTCTACCCCTGCAATCGTCTTCGTTCCTCTTCTTTTCAAGGGAAATGCTCTTTTTCTTTTTGCTACATCGATTCACACGCAAACAGTTTGGCCGCGTCGTAAATGAATTTTAACGTTTGCAAGAAAGGAAGTCTTTGCCATGAATATTGCAAAGAAGGGAGAACGATATGTATTGTAATGTTGTATTATTTGTATCAATTTCAATCGATTTCCTATGATTTCGTTGGACACTCTGTATAAAGTGAAGCACATGTGCAATAAGGCAGCTGCAAGACAGCGCAGCCGGCTAAATTGCCTACCAGAATATGGAATGCAAGAATCATCCTGTCATGTTTCCTCCCGTTTACATATCTCTCTTGCTTGTTTTTCTCGAGTTAATGATATATGTGGTTGCAACGTGTTCAATCGATTCACCAATTAATTTCACACGATAAATCATTTATGCGACCAATTAAGTCGGTGCACTAATTAATACGCGATTGCAGTGTGACAATAGTGAATTGATTAAACATGATGAAGCTATATTAAAATGTCAATGTAATTAAAATGTATAAAATCGTATGTTTTTTGATCACGATTAAGAGCCCGTACCGAGGACTTCCGGTAATATAGCCGGCGCTTAAACGCGATCACCTGACCGACGATAAAGTTCAAACGTAATAAAGTCCAATACGCGTTACATTGTATACTGGGAAAAATCCAATTACTTTCCAAGTGGACACCAAGTGTCCGTTCGATCGATATCTAACTTCTGCACACGTAGAAGCTTCTTATAAATGCTTACAAGGCGCCTACGCGAGCTGTACAGAAGTCACAAGATAAACTCTTTTACAATTTCTCGACACTCTGATCTGCTCCTCTGTTTCTTTTCTCTTTCTTTCTCACGCCTTCCTCTCTCTTTGCACGTTGGATCCTCGATCAATCTCCGTTCATTCAGAGGACGAGGCACGCGAAAGCGTGTTGCCTCTTCGGCGCTGTCGAATCCGGATGTTACGAGATCGCGTGACCCGACCACGGTCCGCCTGCACTATTTTTGCACGGTGCACGCTGCGAGGCCGACAGCCTCCGTTCTTGTTCACGCTTCGAGACCGTCCGGATCGTTCGCGAAAGGATATCGGGGAGGCGAGTGGCTCTCGTAGCGAAAGAAACGGCCGATCAATCGCCAAATAAAGTACGCCTCGTTCGATCATCGCTGGGATCGTATTGCTGACGCGCAACGATTGCCGCGGGCATATTGCTGAAGAATATTGTTGGCAAATTGTTTACTGCATCTGTCCCGATGCTGATGCTGTTAATCGTCGACCGATGCGGTGGATGATTTGTTATTTAATCGTTCGCTTAGTCGCAAAATTAATACTAAACAGCGTCAGATTAAATAAGCCGTAGGCTCGACCATTTTCATTCGATCGCGTTTAATAAAAGCGCGATACCACTACTTTCCTATGTAATGAACATTATTATACGGCTGATAATGATATAATCGAATCACGCTATTTCGGGCGGCGACCAGTGATCCAATGTAATTTCACACTCCGATCTTATCAGTCGACGGTTAACAGCCAATATTCTGAATGATCTTTAACCCCGTGCCAGCCCCCTCTTTCTTTCACTTTCGTCTCAAAGCAGTTTTTCTTTTGCCTTTTGTCTTGCATATGAAAATGTGGAGTCTGTACGTACAGCCTTGATAGAATATGTATGTGTATCGGGGTTGATATACGAACCGCGAGGAACGAGTACTGTGGAACTGTTCCAGGCTTATATATAGCTTTATTTTCTTAGACCAATCGGCCGATATCGAAGCCGAAAATATAATGTTTGGAATGTTACAAATGTTTTCTGTCCTTAACGAATGGGGTTCCTCGATGCTTTCTGCCGGTATCGCAACTGTTTCGAACAACCGACTCGTCGTTACCTGCATTGCTTGGGAACATTGACTCTCATCAGCATTTCCCTGACTTTCATGTCGATCAGCGAATCGGTAATAGATGTTGTAGTATTGATAGTGATTACCGGGCAACCACGAACAGTTTATTAATCGCAGAATCGTAATGCTGAAAATATCCTGACACTGTGCATATCTAATTGTTACACAGTTCAGATGATACAAATTCATAAACTCGCGAATGAGAATTTCGAACATGATGTTTCGTAAAGCGTGCAGCCTGCAACTTCGTCGTATAAAGGCATGCGCCTGACCAGAGTCGAGATGCACAGCATTACATAAACCGTAATCACATAACATTACCATCGACGCTAATTACCGCCTCGTACACATTGTCCGAAGTCAACGTTACATAATTCCAGGAAAGGAATATACCTCCTTTAATGGTACACAGTTGCGATACCCGGCGAAGGCATTGTCCAAAGGAACACTTCCAGTCTGTACCGGGACAGCCTTTAGACTCCTTACGCGTTACCGTGAAATAAAAAAAAAAAAAGAAACCTATCTCTCATCTTGTTCCCGGTTTTATAGAGAAATGGAAAGCTTCTGGATCACCGGCGCGATCGGCGCGATCAAGGCGATTTCCTACGTGTACGACCTGCTGACCTTTCCGGTGTACCTGGTGCTGCAACGACCCTGGGAGAAGCGGAAGGCCTCGAGGAGGATCAAGGCTCGACCTGTCTCGCAGGACGAGCACAGGATCACCTACAGGAGCGTCGATCCCCCGGGGCCGATGCACGTCACGCTCGTACGCGAGAACATCGACACTTTGGTGAAGATGTTGTCCTGGGTCGTTAAAGTGCACAACGATAAGAGGTGTCTCGGCACCAGGGAGATACTTGCCGAGGAGGACGAGCTCCAGGCGAACGGTAGAATATTCAAGAAGGTAAAGAAACGAGGCCACCGCTTCGATTCAATTCACGATCGACAACTGACTGCGATAATTTTCATGAATTCTCATCGGCAGTACAAAATGGGAGACTACAAATGGAAGACCTACACAGACATAGACAGGCTGACGACGTCCTTCAGCCGAGGGCTGAAAGATCTCGGCCTGACGACGTGCAAGAACATCGTGATCTTCGCTGAGACCAGGGCGGAATGGATGGTCGCGGCTTACGGATGCTTCAAGCAAAACCTGAGCCTGGTCACTATCTACGCGACCCTTGGGGACGAGGCTATCGCTCACGGCATCAACGAGACCGAGGTGGACACGGTGATCACCAGCCACGATCTCCTGCCAAAGTTCAAACGTCTTCTCGGGATGACGCGGAACGTGAAAACGATCGTTTACATGGAGGATCAGTTAAAGCCGACCGATACCACCGGTTACAAGGTGAGGACGTGTCATCCTCAACGGGGAACGTAGATCGGTCCGACGATACTCGCTCGCCAATTAACCGGCCGATGAATGTTAATGGGGGATACGCAAAAATACAAGTTTCCCTTCAATGGCTGCTAAGCTACATTGCGATTCATGCAAATATGCGAGGATCTATGATTTAATGATTCCCGATGAATCATTGAATTCTGTCGACGTGGAAGATCGCGCGACGATCGAGCCCGATGATTCATCTTTCGGGTGGTCGGTATTATAAACAACTTCATATCTCTCCCGTGTTCCAGGACGGCGTCAAGCTGATACCGTTCTCCGAGGTGATCAAGATCGGCAACGAATCGACCGCACCGCTTGTACCGCCGAAACGCGACGATATCGCGATCATAATGTACACTTCCGGCTCGACCGGGGTGCCCAAAGGTGTGCTCCTCTCTCACATGAACATCATTTCCTCCCTGAAGGCATTTTGCGACGCCGTGGAGATCAAGGAGGACGATGTCTTCCTTGGTTTCCTCCCGCTGGCCCATGTGTTCGAGCTTCTCGCTGAAAGCGTGTGCCTTCTTACCGGTGTGCCGATCGGCTACAGTTCCCCCCTTACCATGATCGATTCTAGTAGCAAAATTCAGAGAGGATCCAAGGGAGACGCGTCCGTGTTGCATCCGACTTGTTTAACCGCGGTGCCAGTAAGTACCAGAAAGATAGACTCATCCGACTGGGAAGCCTACTCAAGCTCGAGTGTCCATTGCCTCTTCGTACCTTTCTCATTGTTTTCTTCCAGCTCATCTTGGACCGCATATCCAAAGGCATCAACGAGAAGGTGAAGAAATCGGGACCGTTCAGGCAAGCGATCTTCAAGTTCGCCTACGACTACAAGTTGAAGTGGTCGAAACGCGGCTACGACACGCCTTTCTTCGACAAGTACATCTTCGGCGCCGCGAGGCAGGTTCTCGGCGGACGAGTACGGCTTGTACTTAGCGGAGGCGCTCCCCTCAGCCCCGACACGCATACTCAAGTGAAAATCTGCGTCTGCGTCACTGTGACGCAGGGCTACGGTCTCACCGAAACAACTTCCTGCGCTACCGTCATGGACAGTACGTGCACGATTTCTGTTCTCCTTCTCCCAGAAACGTCCGCAGCTGTTCGCCGTGGAACACGCAGACTTCACGTGCTTTACCTTTCAGAAAACGACAGGAGCACAGGAAGAGTGGGAGCACCGACCACGGCTTGCGACATCCGTTTGGAGAACTGGGAGGAGGCCGGCTACAGAGTCACAGACACGCCGTTCCCCAGAGGGGAGATCGTGATTGGCGGCGCGAACGTGTCCTCCGGCTATTACAAGTTGCCGGACAAAACGAAAGAGGACTTCTTCGAGGAGGATGGAAAAATGTGGTTCAGAACCGGCGACATCGGCGAGGTTCATTCGGACGGGTCCATCAAGATTATAGGTATAGCCGACACAAGTTTCCCACGCGCGTCTTTACATTTTCGGAGCTGGCAAAACCGTTGGCCCTAATTAATAGACGATGTCGATCTATACACGCCGACGGTCCTTTGACCCCTTCCAAGCTGCCGCGGTGAATCCTCTATTCTAACGGGCGTGGCTCGAGATGGTTTACACGCGTTTATATCGCTGCAGATCGAAAGAAGGATCTGGTGAAGCTGCAGCTCGGCGAGTACGTGTCTCTGGGAAAGGTCGAGGCGGAGCTGAAAACCTGTCCGGTTGTGGAGAACATTTGCGTCTACGGGGACGCGCATAAGACGTACACAGTGGCGTTAGTAGTGCCCAACCAGTACTACTTGGAGGAAATTGCCAGCAAGATCGGTATCACCGGGAAGAGCTTGGAGGAGCTTTGCGGCAATCCACAAGTTGAGAAGGCGGTTTTACAAGAATTGGTCGAGCAAGCGAAAAAATGTGAGTATTCGGGACGTCTTTGAAAAAAAAGAGTACACTTATTAAATACTTAAATCAATTGTATCTTTTTTCTCGACCCCGATTCAGGTAATCTCCAAAGATTCGAAATTCCTGGCGCCGTGAAACTGTGCCCGGAGCAATGGTCGCCGGACATGGGACTGGTCACGGCCGCGTTCAAATTGAAGAGGAAAGCGGTGCAGGAGCGGTACCAGCACGAAATCAACAGAATGTACGCCTCGTGATGCGAGAAGAATTTCTAAGTGATACCGTGCATCTATCGAAATCCGAGCACTCCTAAACGTCCGCGTGAGTTCTGTTACGCGCGTGGCCAATTGTTAAAAACAAGGGACTTACCTCGGATCCGGGAAACGGGAGATTCCACCGTTTACCGGAAGTGGACTCTCTCGGCATTGAAAGATCCATGGATCACGGCACGGCCAAGCGGATATTAGAAATTAACGTACAAGAACTCTTCTTTATTTTCTATCACGAGGATATCTTAGTCAATTTAGTCTTTCGTTCGCGAACGGAAACGCGATTTTCATCGTTAATTGCGGAACGCTGAAATGGACGTTAATGAACGGAGCCGACGAAAGGAGTTATTGTAATATAATCGTCACCCGGGTCGGCGAGGGACGACTGAGAAATATGGTGCAGACGATTGTTCCGCGATGGAAGATCGTCAATGTTCTCTTTCATTCTTTTCTTTCTCCTTCTAACAGCTAGGTGTAGCTAAATATTTACTCATTCCTCTGTAACTATTCCTGAACTACGTGAAGAATTGAATCGCCAGAGCTTTCGGCTTCGCAGCTGCGTTAATTAATACACTATTAAGTTCAGAACTCGTACGGTGTACTTATTTCAAGTATTATTTGAAATCGTCGAGTTTCGTTTCTTCGCTATACAATAATTACTACATATGTATGTACATGCAGAAATAATCGAGCGGCGGATCGTCCGCTTTTACTTACTTGTAATACACGTCTCAATGGCACGTGGCGTTTTGTTTCTTTTTTTTTAGATTTACTCGAGTACACACGCGTTTAATTAAGGTTTCCTATAAATTGAGTTTCTGTTCTGCGGTCGAATACCTGGATTAATATATATATATATATATATATATATATATACATATATTTTTTATATTTTAGGTATTCTTAATGGAACTATCCTTCGTCCAATATTGTACAATATTATCTCTGTCTATAGGTAACACCTTTCTCTATCGTTTAAATTATTCTCGCGACCAGACATCACAGAAAATATCTTCCTTTCGTCGCCGATCGGACCGGTCTCTTTTTACATGCGTGTATATGTGTGTGCGTTGATGATGGTGCGCGTGTATGCGTGTTTATTCTTGCCTGTGCTTGCATGCATATATGTCCAAGGAATAAAGAGAAGAATAACGTACGTGATCTTTCACAAGCAAAAAAAAAAAAAAAACGGGGAGAAAAAGGACGAACACGTTTGTTCACGAAATGGAAATGATTCTGTTAATTTTGCAGTCTTCCCTTTCGCTGTAAATAACTCTCGCTTTGGTGAAAGATCCAGTGTAGTTAAATAAATTTCTTTGCCACTTCACGTGTGCCCAGGCATACGTATCACCGGGGTTCGCTCAGTCGCGGGGCTTTCGCTACGTTAAGAGTTTTGTTTAACGAGACGCCACGCGGACTACGTTAGCCCGAGTCACGGTATGGTTTGCGATCACAGGTAGTCTTCTTCCTACTAACGGGCCGGCGTCGCGCACGAGATCAGGATGCAGCTGATATGCGTATATCTTGACGCACGAACAAATTCTGTTACGTTCGATGCAAATCGTCATCCTTTCTTCTTATCGAAATATTTTGTTGTTCACCGTGGAAAAGCGCGACGCGTTCGAACGCGAGCGGTTTCTGTATCGTACGGTACTCGCGTCGGTTGCGCGTCCCACGAATGCTTAGCATCTAAGCACAGATATTCGCGATGCGCCGGCGAATATGAAAACTTGTTTCATACGTCTCAATTGTATTTCGCGGTTCGCCGAATCGCGACTGTTTAAAAAGAACGGGACGGACGAGTAACGGAAGAGATATCACAGGCAGCTCGCTCGTTTTCCCCCGTTTCAGTCGGGTCCACCGAGAGTTCCTGCGGCGTAAGCTGAACACACAACACGCGTTACTGAATTGTTATACGAGCCCACGTTGATTTCTAATAAATGAATGAAGAACTGTACAATATTAGATAGGAGATGATCAATTGTCGTCGTTCAGATATAATCATATCACCGACACGTCTGTTATTACGATTACCACTCTGCTAATTAGAATTATTATCGTCTTGGAATTATGGCATGCAAAAATAAATGTACAGATCCATACTACGATTGCTTGTGATTACTTCTCTCTCTCTCTCTCTCTCTCTCTCTCTCTCTCTCTCTCTCTCTCTCTCTCTCTCTCCGATTTGCGATCCTATTCGTGAGAGCGATATGTATGTGTGTCCATAACAATATATCCCAGTGTTTTTCATTTTTCTTTTTTATATTTCATAGTGTGGACAATAATCCAGCACGAAACGATGTTCGAATTATGGCCAGAACAATAAATATGAAAATCGTCACTTTACATTAATTGTTCCCTTCAGTTACAGAATCCATTTACAATTTCCTGCACCACGATACATATGTTTTCATATAGCCACGAGAAAGTATAATGCGTATCTGAGATTTCATTTCCTCACAAATCCAGCCGAAAGGAGTGATGCATTTTGCAATGCATATTGCAATGCATGCACAACGATCCGTTAAGTTGGTCATTGCATTGGGTATCGTCTTTCGTGAATTTCATCAATTTTTCTTTATTCCCTCTTTTCCCTTTGTTTCTGCATGAAACAGCATCTACTTTCAATTACAAACTCGAGTCACCCGCTAAGCGGATTCTACGAGCAACGTGTACCATGTGTAATGTCTATCAAATCACCATAAAAAACGTCTAAACGTCGCGGTGCGCGAGGAACATTGGATATCTCGACATTCTACAAGCCTCTCGACGGTGTACTTTAGTTTAAAAGGTGTTGATCATTGCGAATAGATATGAAAACGAATTTTCTAAGACTTCGTGGAACTTTCAATTGATATTTCTTCTTCTTTCTAACGATAACATGGACCGAGGGGGAGGATGGGTAAATTATTAAAGCGAGGAGCGGAATTTGTTTGTCCAAATCTTTCTTGCGAATAAAATGCTTTGAATGTCTAATCGAGAGGCTTGTGCGTCACCATGCCAGTCACTCTCGCGCGATAATCTAATTGCATAATATATTCTATCCACGTATCAACAATGCATAATTCCTCTAACAATAGGTACTCGTTACGCTACAATCGTTCTCTACAGATCATACACAATCAGATCGAGACACCCTGGTTGAATAATATTCTCAGTACTCGGAAGTATATATTCTAAAGTTACTTTTTGGTCAGAATCCTTATGTTTTAACGCGTTAATAATCGTTACATTGAGACCCTTCGCGCACTTAACCGCTGACAATCGTAGACGAGAAGTCTCCGTTGAGAACTTTGTGCACCGATAGCGTTTCCCTTTCCGTTTCGTTATTTAGAACTTGTTTGATGTCGAGGAGACGTTTGCTGAGCCATTTCCAAAGCGTCGAACAGAAAAACATACGATTCTCCTTCTCCGAAGAACTTGGCAGAAATATTATATTAGTATCATTCGCTGCCCTGGCGATCCTTCGCCCTAAATAATTTTTTTTTATATTTAATTACATCTCGTCCGTCGCCCAATTATTATACATTCATGCTAACTGACGCCGTCGATATTTACGGAACACACGTAATTACGATTACAGTAGCTAAACAGCAGTGAATAATCTACAATTGGTATAGTAAATAGCGGTCTCGCGAACACGACTATTACGAAGATAAAAGAACTATTTAAAACTCCTTATTAATACACTCCCATTTAGATTTGACGTCATTAACCTGCTCGACTCAGTCCCGTTGAAATGCATGGAAAATTGCAAAAAGATCTTTTTAGAGGAACGGGGATGACAGTGAATTGTGCGTCCAGTTTTCTCCCCATCCTCGTTATTAATCCCCGAGTAATTGCGATAGATTCTCTGGTCGTTTACTTGCCGCTATTAATACCGATCGCGCTACTTTAGAATTGAAATTATCCCCTTCGTTGATCCTGTTTCTACGTGTTCCCGAAAAAATTCGTTTCCACTCTGTTCGTCGATGAAGCTACCGCGGAAAGATATCCGCACAGCTTCCGTTTGTAACATTTCCAGTACGGCGGTAGACAATGGAATCTGTCGACTCGCGTTTTATTTAAATCACGAGCACCAATGATCGATCGCCGTTTCATCCCTCCGACGTTGGTGCATTAATGCTCTTACGATATCGGGGGTTGGGGAGTTACGAGCTCTCGTTTACGAAATCACGCGAGTCGAGTAAAAGGAGCGCGAGCCGAAAGTTTCGGAGACGATACTTGGCAGGCGATACGGCCAGTCATAAATCCGACTGTCGCGCTACTTGCCAAGAGGGTTGTTTTGTTTAAAAATTGACGCGACCGCGTCTGGAGACGGGCGTCCGCGAAACTTTGGAATATTATTGCTATTCGCGTCGTTTCGTGAACCGCAATACTGATTCCGCTTCGTACAATTGCAATTGTTGGCTTTCTTTTTTTTTTTTTTTTTTAAATACTTGCTGCGATTAGGGGAAAGATTTCGCGCATCTGCAGGAGAGCAGTAGCGCTTTACATGGCCTATCGCCGGTGTGCGTAAAACGGATGATGAGAAACACGTTCGATCGAGCGAAGTGCCGTTCCGTTTGCCGTTCGAAACGCGAATCGCGAGTTTTCAACGCGATTTAACGCATTTCTTCACATTTACCCCGAGTCTTCGATTAATCCAAGTTTCCCCGATCAGCCGACCGCCTCTTTTCCTTGGGGGGCAACAGAATTTCCTATCGATCGCGCGAACGCCAATGGCTGGCCTCGGTAAATCAATGTAAGCCCGAAATGTCTATAAAACAGAAATGAAATTGAGATTGAATATCATTGGCGAGACAGGATTTTTCCAAACGGACCGGTGGCCGGAACTAAAGGATCCTTCCTCCATCTCGAGACAGACAACGTTCGAGGGGTCCTCTCCGTTGGTCGATTTCCACGAGAACGAACGAAACAAAGAAACAAGAGATGCTTAGGATGAAAGACGTCGAGGTATGTAACGAAGCGTCGTTCGATTTTCCGTTCGTCGTTCGACGTCAGCTCGCTCGACGTCGAACGAGGCCGTTGGCCACCGGATTCCGGTGTTAGACGGTGATGTAGTACGCCCTGGGCTTGCCTCTCGACGTCGTCGGGCTGAAAAAGACGCCCGGCGTCGACGGCGAGAAGGACCAGGAGGCCCACGAGGGCGGCGGGAGCGTACGTCAGGAGGCGTAGTAACCCTCGTTCCGTTTCCGGCACTTCTCACGAGCGATGTAGCACAGCGCGATCGTGATCAGTACCGCTATGGTGATGCCCATGCCGATGCTGATCCACATGATCTCCTCGTTAATACCGCTGTAGCCTTTCCCTGAAAGCATGCTGAATTTATCTCGCGACCGACACCCTGCGTCGGGGCTCCGTCAACGGCGTCACTTATCGCTACGGTTGTCTTTGCTACTGCGCTTTGTTTAGGAATTTGTTACGTCCGCGAGTGCGATTCGATAGAATTGCATATAAAACGCATAGAATTCTAATGGTACGAGCAAAATCATCGGGTAAGCATTTCTGGATCATCGATCTCTTCGGAAGAACTGCGATTGTCACTTCATGTCTTTTGTTTTTGCAGAATATTAACGATATGTAATTAAGCATCGATGCGCTGTTTATCAGTACCATCATTGATAATCGTCGGCCGATAGAATGCAGGTATCGAACGATCATCGAACGTTTATTAAATACTGCGAAGCGTGCACTGCGGAAGCATAATTCTACCTGCGCGTGATATGTAAAACGGTGCGATTATCTTTGTGTGCATTACCATTGTAATGAGAGCTGTATATCCCAACTTTACCAGCGACCCGTCCACCCACAGGCATCTTTGCGTTTCCTTTCTTCTATCACTCGCCGCCTTGCAATCTGTAAATATCGAAATTCGCTTGTCAGTAATTGATAAATGACACCGAGAGATTATTGATGAAACCGCGACGAACGAACTGATCAATCCGAAGCTCGAGGGAGCGTCAATCCGATATTCCTAGCCGAGCTCTGACTCCTCGGCCAATTAATTATTTCATCAGACCTTCTGTATTCCTGGTCTATCGAAGTTTATTCGAGCGGGCATTGGTTATGCAGAGTATTGCAAATGTACGTCGAATAATCGTTCTCCGAAGTAAATGCAAGCAGTGGATTGCGATATCAATTATGCAAAAGTAAATACTATACGGGATGTATAGAATAAACAATTTTCTTATTGATATTATCCGACCGAGGAGAATTATAAATTTCCAGTTTCACTAGACCGATAATTATGCTGATATTAACAACGCTCGAAATATCTACATTAAATAAAATTAAATATAAAGAGGAAATCATTTAGTATAAACGATAGGGAACGAGATACCTGAACAATACTTCATTACTCTTAAATAAACTTCTCTAATACCTTGCAAATTAATCAATTTAAATTCTTCCCTGTTACACTCACCCCGACACACGTGCACACACCTTTTCCTTCTCACGCTTCTGATAAAAGCACGATTCCAATCCCAAGCGCTGTACGTGCGACACCGTTCTTGATTTCGTTCCAGAGACGCTTTCGCGGGATGCACGTGAATTTGCTCCACGGCTAAGCTGTTTGATTCGGACTTTAATTCGCCCTTTTAACGCGAACCAATGTTCCGGACAATGTTACACACACCAGCGAGCACGTGTGTATGCTGGTCACGAATCGATTGCGCGCGTAATGCTCCCTTTTTAAGGGACACCTTTTCTGAGACGAGAACAGAAAGTCGCGTTTCGAGTCGAGTCGTGCACACGCTCCGCTCTCGCTCAATGCGAATTAATTGGAAATCGTTCGATGAACGGGGATGACTGATCGTACGAGGGTTGCACAGGGCGGATAAGTAAAAAGGGAGGAATTATTTTTGTAGAAGTTCGTTGAGTATCATTCAGCTAACGGGGATACGAACGTTGTAAATTTCTAATTTAAGTTTGTAGCGCGCGAAGAATTTAGAAGTTTGCGCATTTAACAGTATTCAGTAAGGATTTCTTGCGAAGCTATCTCTTTGGAAGACTTCCAATTAGGTCTATGCAAAAGTTTCGCTGTTTATTACAAAGTTACACAGATCGGGTGGCTCGCAAGTTCTCAGAGAGCTCAGCCAAGTCGGCTACGGAGCTCGCGACAAAACAGTCGAAGATTAATTACCCGAACGGTGGAAAGAAGTTTAGAAGGATATGGCAAACATTTGGAAGCATAAGATTCCTGCCGGAATCCGGTTGGACTTGCTTTTAGATTACTTCGAATGTGCTGGGTGTGTTTTATGCTTTTCCCTTATTCGTATTTCCTTCAAGATAATGCATAATGAGAATAAACAAGTGCGTCTATTCTGTTATTCTAAAGATGACTAGAACTAAGATAAGTGAGTCGCATTTTAATTAATTTTACCAACACTCCCCTACAAATCTCCAAACTTTATGCCAGTACCTGGCTGCAATATTCAACACTCGTCAAAGCAATGGACAAAGGCACAAGTTTCCTTCCTTCTAACTTCGTTAACCACTGTCCCCTCTGAAAGGATGAAACTTCGCCCTAATTACCATTCTCCGAAAACCCTGGCCTCAAGTATTCAACAATCCTTCGCATGATCCTGAGCAACTACGTATCTACCCTCCTGCGGTTCCCCAAATAAAAGGAAACACCCGGAACACCCAGGATTCCCCCTCTCTCACCTTAGCAATACGCGCAACCCTGAAAATCCTTAGAGAAAGATTCTTCCCTTATCGCCAAGGGTTACATCATCAGGAAACCTAATCGTCTCCGTTCAACTCCCGCAATCTACTTCGCGATACACTCGACCCTGGCTCGTCTTCGTTCAACGCCAACAATCTCTCGTTCGCTCGACTCTCGACAATCAAAGAAACAAGCCGAACGACAACGACAGCCGGAAACGGCATCGCCGTCCCGCCGGCAACAGGGGATAGGGTGGCGGTGGATCTTCGTCTTCGCGTGCACGGATGCAACAAGTTACCCTCGGTCTCGCTTCGCTCGATCTCGCTTTCGCCGCGCGAACGTACGACGTCCGAGCCGCGTCGTCGGAAACGCGCGACTGCCCGCTCTTTGTTCGTTCGGGCCGGAAACACGCGTGAACCGGCTGGCCTCCACGGCGTTCGAGACACGTTTATTGTACTCGCGGCGCGGTGCTATTGTCCGTCGAAAGGCGTGCCGAGATATCGCGCGAAGGGAGAGAGAGTCGTTAACGCGACGGATGTCGTCCTCGCGACGCTCCGTCATCCCTGTTTCAGGACCAATGGAGATCGATAATGACGAGCAGCTCGTATCGTGGGGGGAAATAAGGCGTTGTCGATGCCTCGCTGGTATAATTACACGGCTTCAGAGACGTCGCGGAGAATTGGGACAACGCTGCCGGGCTATTTCAGGTGGAATGTGAGAGCCAGGGGGGTGTGGGTGGTCTTGGGGGGTGCTGAGTGCACGCATGGATCGAGAGTTTTTCCTTGTCTTGAATTCGCTATCAAAGATGAGTCGCAAAGCTTGCTTTGCTCTTTCTCGTTTGTATCGAGATTCTAGCATTGGGGTGAAGTGGAGAACTTTGGGGCTGATTGCTCGGAGGTGGAAGGACCAGCGGAACGGGAGAGATTCCTTGATTGAACGAATCGAAATATGCTTTTTGAGTCTCCGCATGTCCGGACTTCTTTTCGCTTGGGGCACGATTGTAGGTAATTTGGGAAGAGTATTGTTCCGTGGAAATTGATGGATTGCTTCGGAAATCGCCGGAAGGGAAACTATAGTCGAATTCGGTTCACACGCCGCGTTTCTCTCCATACATCAAAACTTCTAATTTCTTTCGAAGCTTCCAATATCTTCAATACTAAACCAATCCCCCTGATTCCGCCTCATTTTACATATGGTAATTTTCTGAACACTGCTTTCACCTTTGCCCGCTATTATACGGAATTTAATCTCGCGGCAATTCTGCATTTAACGCCCGCCGAGTATACCATGGGGATAACGAGTTTCAGCCCACTCGAACTTTCAGCGGCACCGTATTTCTCTCTGCGCTAAGCGGGGTACAACACCGAGTTCGCTATTCACCGTGTTCGAACACAATCGAATGCCATGTTGTGCCCGAAGCCAAGGGAAACTATGAATTTCCAGCGCAACGGTTCATTATGCGCTTCGAGTTTGTTGGTAGGAACAAATAATTCCAGCTGCTATCCCATTCATTAATTCACCCGCAGAGATAGATTCTACGAGAAGCACGAAGCTGAAGCGAATGATATTATCGTTTCTAAATAAATATTATTATTACAAAGCCTTTGGTCGTTCGACACCGGAATATTTCGCTTAAAAATTCCATAGTTAATACTCTCACTGTTACATTAATGCAGCTCCGCGGATTCCTCTTTAATTAAAACCTACTAATCAACGGGCTCACTTCTTTCTTTTTTCCAAGTCACCCAGGGTGCGCGAGCCGACCTATCGGGCAAACTTTTAATTGGCGCGCACGCGAAACACCTTTGGAGCAGCGTTTTCCGCGTCATTGAAAGAATCCTTCGCCGGGCGAAGCTGTATAAAATACCTGGTCCGGCGATCGAAAGTCCCCGCAAAGTGGTAGCGATCGCGTTGACACGGGAAAACAACCGGAAAAAAAAGGAGCTTCCACAGGCTTTAAGCTCGGCGAGGAAGAATGGACGGTAACAGTTCTCGACGTCTCGTTTGCCAAATCGGGGCGAAATGTCATCCACGAGCACCGAAAGTGTATCTGAATATTAAGATCGAAGGATTTCCCGACAACCGAGATTCTACTCAAAGCCTTATACGTATTTGTTTCAACGTTTAGACGTGTTAATTAAAAACGGTTTCCTTTTATTTTGTATGAAACCTATTTCTATAATAATCTGTCTACTAAATTTTCTGCAATCATTTTTACAGAACGCCAATAGTAATATGTCTCGCCAATAAATGCAATTCTCGCACTACTTTAGAACAATTATTATTTGAAAAAACTGTTTCACCCTAAAAATACTTCATCTCAATGAATAATAATTAGAAGAAATTGCCGACTCTCCTTGCCATTAGTACAGTCTCGATGAAAGCCTCTTGTCTCATCTGGAAACGAATACATTTTCGCTTTCGTTTCGATAGTGTTTTAATAACACCGTCGGTTTACTTGTTTCGAGGGCTGGTTCGATTCGAGCACTTTCATCCAAACGATCTGTAAACTGGACGTGCCAGGAATTTTGCCGAGTATTCACCTTTTTCCGTTCACGTTCGCGTCTGTAAATCGTGCTCCGACGTGTGAATTTGTTAATAACCAAAATTCTGTACAGTAGAAAACCGTTCTAACACGACGCAATTGTCTTTCTATTCTAAACGAGCTATTAACATTAATTTCTTTTTATTATCTGTCCCGAGAAAAATGTTTCCAACTGGATTATACTAAAGTCCGAAGAACTATTCGAATGACCAAGAAATATCATTCAACTTTGCCTCTTAATGATCTAGTCAATTATGCGTCGAATCCTATCTCTTGTTCCAGTGAAATAGAAAACTCTGCAACGCATCTGTAATCCTGCAATCTTTTTCACTTCCCCGCTCCTTCGTGATGCTAGTTTCGTGTCACCGAGTATACAACGATTTGGTTACCACAGCATCGGTAAGCGACGTGATTCACTCGGACAAGGGGTTGAACTCGTTCGAATACATCGTCGGGACGTATTAGCGGAGGAATCAATCGACCTGGCCACGCACCAGAGAATCGCCGCTCGCCAGAGAATAATCTTGCCGCGTTTTCGAAAAATCACCGCGCGCTCCTCTGACCACGCCCTTCGGCCACCCGGCTAGTTTCTCTGTCAGCGCAAGTTTTATTTGGCCACCCCGACGCGTCAGGGAAGCATCAAGGAGCCAGAAACCATTGAACTAGATTTTAGCAGCGCTTTGCAACGACGGCATTGTCGCAGCAATTAAGCTGTCCGAAATATAATCTAAGCTCGTCATGCGGTTAATGAAAATTGGCCGGCGGCCCTTGAACGAATCGTGTGAAACAGCGGACAATGATGGGAAATTGAATTACCCGCGAGGACTCGATGTTGCGCGGTTAATTGATGGAAGCGACGAAACGATTTTCAGTTCAGAGTAATTAATTATTCCTTATCCAAACGAAACGGAAATTCGCTGACAGCGCGAATCGGGGCGGGAATCATTTTTCCGCGCAGTGACGATGCGTACACCCTTATTCATTTACTCGCTTCGCCCATCTCGCTGGATAAACAGTGCCGGCCCGTCGAAATTTTCAGGGGTATCGTCGTCTCGATGGCAGACGAGTGCCCGCTCGTCGGGATGGAAATCCGGCGGAAATGCGATTAGACCCGATTAATCATTCAACGTGCTACCTCGTTACGGTGTTACGTGGACGACTGTTCGCTTTGCTATGCTAGCAGGTAGCACGGAGGGGACAGTTGTGACTGCCAAACAGGCCTGATGCAAATGTTTTTCGTGTGGCACTTAGCATGAACCCTGTTCTTTTTTTTTCAGGGAAATACTTTGTTATTTAGAGATAGTCCGAAAACTCGGTAATGGAACAGAAAATCCATCTTTGGTTCTTCCATTTTTTTGGTGTCCAAATAGTAAAAGCTAAGTAAATTAATTTATTATTCTATTTTAATGGTTCAATTATTTGATCATTTTTGTACTTGCCGAGGAAATTGAACTTTCTTAACTGTGATCAGAATAATTAGGCTACTTAATCATTGATTTCTGCGAAAACACCGTTTTGGTGGAAACTATAAATAATACTTATCTGCTGAGATATCTAATGGTAACGTTATTCCGTTCCTAAAGCAACTTTTATCGCGCGATATTTCCAAAGCAGGGAAACGTCGAGGAACTGTTTTATTCTTCCAACCGCGCATACGAGAGATTTCTTTTTATTCTCAGCACACAATCGTATTCCGTATGCGCGTTTAGAAAAAAAAAGCCGCGGTAAACAAATTCTTCGTGTTTACAGCTCCAACCCGGTGGCATTCTAAATATTCCCTTTCAGAAGAGTCGCATCGATATCTGCTCGCCGTGTTACAATTTCAGCACGTGCCTCTACTTTTTCCTACAGCTAAGAGATATCGAGGAGCAACGTATTCTTCTTGATTCCAATTTTTCGTGCAACTACCGAACGCATCAATCTGACCGGAGCTTCCCGAAGCGTTTGCAATTTTTCTTATCTTGTACGAGTTCACTCGGGCTTTTCGCAATTCGTCGCTTACCTCGAGTGCAAAATATTCGTGGAATTTTTAAGGAAGACGAGACGAAAAGTCTGGGACAGATAATGCTGTTCAATTTAGCTTGGCGTTCGAGTGGAACAATGGAGACGAGTAGAATAAGTCTATCTTTGGTCAGACGTGGAGAATGGAGAGTCAAGTAGCCCTGGACCGCGCAATGGTCAGCCGAGAGTAACCGAAGTTCTCGACTTGCCGTGTGATTGCTTTGGAAACTTTTCAACGAATGTCTTTGCTACTGTGTTCCTTTAATGAACAGATTATTATATCGTTTAGTGCTAAAAGAAAGTTGGGTAAACGTAAACGGTCGTATTTACTGTAATTCTCAGTTAATTGGAAGTGAATTCTGCCTCAAACGGCTTCTTAAATGTTATTTTCAACGACTAAGAGGGGGGGAGGTGTGTTATACTTCGTTTAAATAATTGATAAATTCATATTAAATATTAGAATGACTAAGACTCGAAAGCTTCTTTTCTTTTTCACCTCGTTCATTCCTTTCCACGTACAGTAATGTCCGTAGCAGATCAATTAAGAAATAGTTAAGGGGTTGTTCGATTATTATTTAAATAGAATATTAAAATTCTATGACAGCAAGAAACACGAAATCATCTTATCAGAAATTAACGACTCTATCATCTGTCACGAATGCGCACGTTCGTTCTCCGCACAATAATATCATTTGCTTTATCATCGTGTTTCGCTTATCTGAATAGCGTCTCCATTATAATAATAGTTGAGAACAGTAATATTAGGAAACTGTATAATTCTCTGGCTTCAAAAAAAACGGCGCACGAGAATGTATCACGAAGACGAATTCCACACACAGTCCACGAAACGCGTACCCTAACAATAACAAACTTACTCTCCCCAAGCATGCAGCCACGCATAAATCTTGTTTATATCGTAAACGCGGCTCGCGCTAAGCCCTGGAACACGTCCCCGTTTTCGCCCATGCACAACACTTAAACAGCTACACACCTCAGCGTCTCCGAGCAACAATGCTCCTCTCCTGTGTGCACCGCCAGGGCAGCTTCAACAAGGTCCAGGACAATCCAGCTTCCTCCGCCTTAGTACCGTCACGAGTCTCAACCGCCCAGAGTGTCGACGTCGACGCGCCCTTGTCCTAGCCGAATTCTTCTATCCTCGGCAATCCCCTTGTAACCTGCTCCCGTTCACTCTCTTGTGTCCCGGTGTGGGTGGCCCGGCTCCGAACGCGGCTGGAACGCCGACTGAACGTCCCCGGCGTTCGCCAGAACGTTGCCGCTCGTCTAACGACGGCGGCCAGCCTGCGCGGACCGGTTGCCACGATTCGCGACGGAGAAAAGCGCGCGACCGGCGCGGCGGGGTACGACCGAGGGGAATGCACGCAGGATCGAGCGAGCTCGGTAGGGGCAGGGGGGGGGGGTGGTGGTGGTGGTCGGTGCGTGGAGATAGAGGGAGGGGGAGGGTGGATCGGGTCGTAACGCCCAGCGAGACGTGTAGCGAAGGAGGACACGAAGGGTGGAAAAACCGGGAGGGGTGGTTTTACGGCGAACCTGAAAGTCGCTAGCAGGGGTCGCTAACGGGAATGGAGGCGAGGGACAGACCGTAAGATGCGAGTCTGTGGAAGAACGGTGAAATCGCGGCGAGGGGGTGGATAACTTGTACGGGGGAGAAACGGGCCAAGACGAAAGCTGAGAGTAAAAGTGAAGGTGAGGGGGCGAGAGAGAGAGAGAGAAATGGTTTTTGTGGGATGAGGGGATGGTAAGAGAAAGTGGGATAGGTTTGGGAGGGGTTAGAGGGTAAGATAGACGGAGACAGATCGATCGGTGAGAAAGGGGTGCGGGGAGAGAGAGAGAGAGGTAATGAATGCGAGGGGCATGGCAGCGAGAAGGTGGAGGGTTGATGTGGGTCTGGCGTAAATAAGGGGCGACCGAGGCAGACGAATTGTGGAGGAAAGACGGTTCGACGAGGGAAAAAAATATTACAGACGCGCCGCTGGAATAATAAGAAAGCGGCAGGTCGGAAGGGGTGTAATGACGGTCCCCGGGGGTGGATGGGTGGTCGGAAAATGCGGAGGACGAAGCAGCACGGCTTTTCGCGACAAGAAATCCCACGGGTATCAAAAACATTTGGAAATAGAGAAAATGGAAACTACACGCGTCTATCCCTTTCTCCGTCGTAACATTTTTACGAATATTCCTCCCCCATTTTATCTTGCTCTTCATTTTGTTGTTCACGCGTGGAATATTTTAGAGAAAACCTTACGCCTCGGTCAATCTTTCCTCCTCCTCCTCTCTCTCTCTCTCTTTCGTATTTCTTTCGAAGGGAAATTGGATTCGCAAGAGCAGGTATTTCGGAGGCGCGTATTTCCATATTTTCACGAGGGAACGAGAATACATCGGGAATCATTCCCCGTTCGCAGATACTCATTATTGGGAATTACCACGGAGATTCTACTCCCGCCGAGCGAAATCTTCTTTTGTCCGTTTTCGGAACACCGTACGTCTATTCCCCTATTCGACGTGATCCGGCGATTTTTAGTTGTCTGATCTCTCGTGTCTGTGTGCATGGATTTGTACGTGTCTTATTGAAATGTGTAGTGTGTTATATAATAAATAAAAATGCTATGGAGGACTAATTAGAAAGATAGTCAATTAATAAACTGAGAAGTTAACAAAATGAAGATTACTTACACCAATACAAAGAAATATTTCTTTCCCAAATTCGAAGAAATATAAAGTCTCCAAATTGATCACTGTAAATCCCAAGTAGTTAGAAAATTTACGTGATGTCCCTTAATTCTCATTTGATTAAAATAAGAATAGAGTAAAATAGTATATTTCTTGGAAACATCGACATTTATCACGGGATGCAAAGTACAGACACCTGTATCCATCAAAGGATTCTCCATACGGTTTCCGAAACTTCTTCAGCCGCCGGCTGATCGGTTTCAAATATACGCGCACGCCTTTTGAGCGAGCTTCATGGAATTCGATCAGGAATTCTTATTAGAATCGCCTCGGCTGTGGAATCGAAACGGATATGATATAAATCCCTTCGCGTCGAGGCGAAGGCTGAGCCCTGCACCTTCGCCCAACGTCTCTTCATTCGTATTCTCTGATTCGCGGTTTGATCGATGCTAACCCTTTGGCGACACCCCACGTATCGGCGATTTTTCGTACAGATCTGACGACGCATTCGTGTTGGGATTACATTGATACGGAAATAATCAGTGAATAATGAATTTAAATAGTTTCGAGTTTGTTTGTCAAACATGTAAGTTTTTTTTTCATTTGAATTACTTTTTGGGCGAACCCAATAATTCGCTGTTATCGAGCTGGATAAATTCGCTAGAGGCTCCCCCCGCTCTTTATCGATTACCTTGCACGGTCGGAGCAGATTTCCTGACCTGCCTCTTATCTAAATAATTAATCCTTGAGATCGTTTTATCGAGAGATTTCATCCGCCGGGACACGGTTAGCGTGAACTTGTAAACTGCAGGGTGCACTACGATTTACAGTAGCTAATATAGTTGTACCAGAGCGTTTGGGGAATATCGGGAGGGACAAACGCGGTGAAATACTCTGCAGTATAAAGCGACTAAAGAGAAAGGCTGCGAGGGTTGATGGTATATGCATTTTGTTCTGCTAGCATATCCCAGAGGAATCGAAATAAGTGCTATTTCAAAGACGTAATAGCGACAGGATTATAGTAACTAGTAAACGATGAAACGAAGCTAATTTTTTTCATTATTATGCTGGTAATTGGAATAAGAATGTAGTGGAAGAGATAATCAATACTATAATAATTATTCAAATATTAGTATTTAATATATCTTTAATACTTTAATCATCGCAACGAACTCTCTATAATTTGATATCAAATTTCTCGATGACTCTCCACCCCCTGGATACCGACCGGAATCAGGTCATGGGTGCAACACCTTTACCTCTCGCCTTATAATATCCCACTAATTTAATTCCGTACGGATCAATTAACGGTTAAAAGTCATCGGAGATCCCTGTTCCCAACGTTATTCCAGCTGGATAATCTAGCCGGACTTTCGGGTTGGTTCAATACCGTCGTATGGTAACTGCTCGATAAATAACTGTGCGATTTGTTTCTTCCCCGATAATGTTTCGTTTGGGACACGATCTTTATTGCTATTTCGAACTTTATAGTCCACTTTGTTGCTCATAAATAACCGTGCGATTTTTTTTCTTCTCTGATAATGTTTCATTTGGGACACAATTTTTATTGCTACTTCGAACTTTATAGTTCACTTTGCTGCAACCAAATGTTTGCTCCGCAGTGATTTTAAGAAAATCGACCTTGGATTTTTGATTAGTTTAACTTCAAGAATTTCAGTTGTTTTAATTAACGTCCTACGATCCTCCCCTTTTAGTCGCCTCTTACGACAAGCAGGGGTTACTGTGGGTGAATTCTGACCCCCACCCACAGGGATACTGCGATCTGTTAACTATCGTCACTATTGTTATTTAATATAAATTGAAATACTAATTTCATGTGACACGCTTTACACTCCATCTTCCTGAATTCACGTACTTATCTTAAAAGGATCCTCGAATTTGCTGCCACAAAAATGAAGCTGCTTCCCAGCTTCCGCGTTTATTAATATTTCACCCTTATACCTTTGAGAACTTTGTGTCTCTAACGCAATGTTTTTTTCCTTTGCTAAGAACACGTTCATTAAATATTCCTCTTTAAAGAAGCAGCTTCTTCTGTATAAAAACAAGCTACTTAATTCTCCCGAATATCCCATGGTATTTATGTATTCCGTGAAAGGCAAAACGTATAAATGAAATTGCTCGCGCTGCGAAACGCGTTCTATATATTTACGCTTCTACAAGCTGCACACTGGAATCTAATTTCCACGGTTAATTAGCATAATTAAATGTGCACGCGGAGTAAGGTAGCGGGATAGTTGATGTATCGTGACGACGTTAAATCTTTTAGCCTACTAATTGTATATTGCGATATTGCAGCGTATGACGTCGATTATGCAACTGATGTCGTCCCTATTTCCGCTCGAAATTCCACGACTCCGTTCTTGGATCGAAGCAAGAATTAAGATACGAAGAATATATCGAATGTTTGAAACCCGTTTCAAAGACCATTTCAATAAAATGTAATAAAACCGATTAAATTAATGAATCTCAACTACAAGATTCCTGCAGAAGAGACTGACTAATTACGCAACCGTAATCAGACGAGGCAGACACACCGGTCGGTCAGCAATTAATTGATCGAGCCGTCTCGAGACGTCGTCGCCGAACCTAGCGGGAAAACGTTATCTCGCGACCAAGTAACTTGCTCGATTATCGTCCGGTGGTCGCGCAACGAGGCCAAGTGCATAACCCGAGCTCACGATGCCATGCAATTTCATTCTTTTTTTTTTGTCGACCGCGCAACGCGTATTAGGCTGTGTCTAAAAGTTGAAGGGGCACTGCTCGTCCCGCCGCGAGCAACTTCGCCCGCGAAACTTTCTCGCCTGGATTTATCGCGGTCGTTCGTCCCTCGTGGCAAAACTATTCGTGGCGATGGGATCGTTTGTCCTTTTTGCTTCTCTTAATCTTTCTTTTTTTTTTAATGGGATTTCGCTGCTTTTACGGAGCGCGCCTTTGCGGAATCGTTGAATCGAATCTACTTGCGCCGTTAAAATTTCTGTCGCCGCAGCGGAACGCGAGCGTTGCCTAGAATTCGCATCCTTCACAACCCCATTGCACCCGACACAACGAACAAAGCGTGTCCATACCTCGAAGCGTTGCAGCTTCGAGCAGCAGCGAGATAAACGCGATTATCCGCTAATAAGGGGCAACCTTGACGTTAAAGCGAATCACGAACGAGGCGGAAACGCGGGCGAGCCGAGGTTAATGAAATCGTCAAACGGAAAGGGGCGGACGTGAAAAGTCGGCGGCCGGCTGATGAAGAGCAAATAATTTTTCGAAGTCATCGGAGCAAGGCCGATGCTAAAAAAAAGGAAAAGATGAAATCGATACAGAACCCCTTCCTGTCGACGCTAATTCGATTCCACTCCGGCCAATCAAACGATTAACCGTGCCCGAGGGATTTTTCCGGCGACGAGACGGCCGGTGAATATCGATTTCGATGTTGAACGGAAATTGTGGAGTCTGGCCGAGAATTTTAATCATGTTAAAGACGCTGCGGAAATTATTCCGTTTTAATATTCTTCCGCTTTATTTTCTTTTTTTTTTTGAGTTTACTAAAGTACTAATTCGTTCAAGGAGTTTCGAAAATGTTGCATGGAAGGCGATATTTTTCGAACAGACTCTGTTTCCTCTACATTTCGACATTTTAAATGGCAGTAGTTGTTAGTGTCAAATCGCTCGCTTTATGCATTATTCGATTGGGAATCAGCACCGAGCCGCTTTCAACCCCCGATAACTCCTCGAAACGCATTAGCCCTCGCAAATATTATGCGACCAAAGTTGCCGATCTGTATTTGAATGTTTGCGATTCACTTCAATATTGCTGATCAAACAATCGGTCTTAGCTGCGGCCTCCCCGTTAAATGAACGAATAACTCTTGCCACTGCAGAAGCATCACGTTAGTAGAAACTTCAATGGGAGATTACGAGTACTTGTGCGAGCGATTTCTTGTTTCCTCTTTCACAGTTTTTATATACATCCAAAGTCTACGCATTATCACGATCGAGTATACGATTTCGAAATAAGTATCGGCGTACCGAGGAGCGAATTGAGACGTGCGCCTTAAGTGCTTAACACGAAACAAATTGAGCGCAATCAATCACGTGCCGCCCCCGATATTACGATTCCAATATCGTCTTCGATGTTATCACAGCGTACACGTTTGTTTCCAATAACGGAAGCGAATGTTCGGCTGCAATTTTCAACGCGTCGCGCGAAGCTAGACAATTAAATTGAATCTGCGCGACCGTACGTTTGCATTCAAGGCTCTCTCGCTGGAAAGAAGCACGCTCGAGATTCATCGCAAGAGGAGGGCGGGTGGAAAACTGCGGACATTGAATCGAGGATACGCGATAGAAGGTCGCCGCTCAAGATCGACGTGCCACTTGGAATTCGTAATTCTGTTTGAAAAATCGCCGAGCTCGGCGATTCTCCCGAATTATCATAGAAAACAAGAAACGTGAACGGAAAGGATCGACCCCTGTTCACCCACTTCGCATCCCCCCTGCCGTTCCGTCGTAATGAAAAATGCAAACGGCGACGGTACTCGGTGTCAAAGCGGTGAACACGTTTTCGCAGTGACAAAAGCTATCCACCGGCGGGATATTCTGTACCACGTCGTTCTTAGGGCGAGCAAAAACAATACGGAATGACTCGGTGTAACGCCTGTTCTACACACGCGTACGTACGTGTTCGTGTAACACGCGCGGGCAGAGCTCTTTGAAGTTTTACCAAAGGAAATGCAATGGTTTCGAATTATCCATTTGGGAAAGGGCGGACGATGAAGCGAGTCGACGCGTCGAAGATAAATCGGATGTTGTTTACTTTTAAATAATTTGCTTGATTTAAAGGAGAAACTAAAAACTTTCAGACGTTCGGAGGAAGAGGACGTTCCCGGCACGATAACACGAATCAAACGTTAAAAAACAAAAAGAGTAGAAACGCAAATAACTGCTACCGCCCAGTAATTGAACTTCTATATCGAGAACCAAAAAACAAATAACGTAGAACGGAAAACTGACAAAGAACGATAAAGAAAAAAAATGTTACGCTTCTCGTTATACACATGTTTCCCGACCTTTTTCGCTTGTTCGGCAAGGAAAATATTTGTCTGGGCGCTGGTGTAAAACTGTCTCCGATACACCGTTTGTGACACGCTAAACGCGCGTATCAATTTCGGGGTGAGCGAACGGCGAAATAGAATCCCCGGTGGCGGTTCCGGGGCGGCGGAGGGGAATCATCGAAACGCGCGTCTATCAGGATCTCCTCTGGAGAGCATCGAAACGAGGCTGAGAGGGGTCGGGATCATTATCCGAGTGGCGTTGTTGACCCGCGAGCACCGTAATTATTATTCGAATGCGTTCGATCGGCGGCGAGAGCCGGCCAACAACCGATCCGTCGATGCTGGTCGAGCTGGAATTCGAGGGCCGATGTCGTTAATGTCGAACGGATTGGTATTTTTAGCGCGCCGCATTCGCGATCGCTTTTCAACTGGGCCAGCTGAAGGCTTTCGACGAATTTTCCCGTGGACGGGGATCGTATAAAGGGACTAAGGGACGAGATAGAGAGGGAGAGAGATAAAAGCAGAGAGAAACGAATGTCGCCTTGTGAAAGGTAGCGACGAAAGGGTTGAACTCGAGTGGTCTTATAATTAGATAAACCGTGTCCCGTACATCCACGGTGTTTAATGGAATCCGGGATGGCTATTACTTCCGCCGCGACGTTACGCTCCCCGTTGTCACGGTAAATGTCAGAAAGTGGACGGCTGTCTGTCGCTATTATATGCAATCCTCTAACTTAGTCCAACGAGAAAAGCATCGCGTCCTATTACCCTCAGATTTTATAACAAATAATCCGCATTAGGCGCACCGAGTTAATTCTAATGTAATTCTAAAATAATGTTTCATTAATACGGCTGTATTCCGTCGCCACGGCGCGCCACCCTTTACATTCACTTACATCCCCGCGGTTCCCGTTTCAATATCGCCGTGCCGTCACGTAATCCTTAATGGAAGCATCGTTTCACGCGAGATTTACCGTGCAACGATACGAAAATCGAGGAATATTCCCGGCCCCCGGCTCGTGTTCCCCGACGGGAAAGCTTCCGTCGTTTCAGAATCCGCAGGATATTGTACGTTTCCGTTGCTGACTGATATTTTCGTGAATTCCCCCGACCGCCGGATCTTCGGGGATGGTTAATCTCGAACGGGATACGAGCGTTTTTTACGTTAATCCCGAGCGCAGTCGGTCGGAAACGAGTGGCGCATGAATATCGCGTTGGCGCACGTGAAATCGTCGATCACGAATACGCGTTTCCTTTGTACCGGGCGAAAGCGCGGAACGGGAAATTTTCGTATCGGAAACACGCCGATTTCGTACGAAACGAAAAATAATGTTTCTGCCCGCGAGAATCGAGGAACGTTCGCAGTTTATACTTTCAGCGATCCGTCTCCGTTTCTTGCCCCTCGCTTCGACGTTTCAAATGTTAAACAGCTATCGACGATCTCGTGACGGGATAGATCTCCGGAATAGAGTTCCGTTTCCGGAGTAACAGAACGGTAACTGTCGCGTTTTTGGGACGCTTATTTTTAGATTAGACAGATGGGGATTATTTCTGGTTCAGGTAGTTCGCGATCGAGTTCTAATCTAATTTGTTACCGTGACGTGAATGTTTTACAGAATTTTTATGAGTTTACATTTACGGATTGTATAATAAGATATACTTGCACCTCAATTGTTTCTGGATTCGCAAGTCTTTCGTATTTCCGGGGATTCGGTTTTTCGTTTAAATATATTCTTCCTGAAATATATCTGTCTAAACGAACTGACCGTTCTTAGGGGTAGTCACCCAAAACACGTGCACGTTCGAGCATTTCTTCTTTGATAAATAAAAGTTGACAGCAGTCCACAATAGCGTAGAATTTTCTACAGTTTCAAGGAATCAAAGTTTAGCAAACTACTCTTATTTCAACAAAATCTCTAGGCTGTATATTTTTAAGTCCGCACCGCGTATGGCAGCAAATTGCCGTCTTCGTTGCACGGGAAACGTGGACGAAATGCCAGAAGTGTCGCAGCTAAGAAAAAATGCGGGTAGGTGAACCGAGGTAGAATAGTATTGACGTCAGAGTGCGTTCCGGTTTCCAATAGTTCGATCTTCTGTCAGCTTATTTTGTGCACGCGCCGTAGTAAATCAAGGAGAAAAAGAATGCTTTTTTATTCGGTGAACGTTTGTCAACGTTGGTGACCGTTGGTCAAAACCATATTCACTTTAGACAATATTTTTGCCTGTGCGACTTTTAGGACCACCGAGATTTGCGACGCAAATAAAATTCTCTTCTGTGCAGTTAACTTTTAATGGAAATTCAAATTGAATTTCGTGGAATAACATCTAATTATCGTTTACGATATATTTCATCATTTACTTAGTAGCCCTCTTTTAGACGGCTAAGATACGATTTATAACTTCCACCAACAAGAGTCGTATAATTTGTGCTTCGAGTTTGTCTAAAACGCGGAAATTTATTAATACAAATTAGAGAAATTAAACAGGAGTTTCATTACGTTTAATTACAATTGTTTAAAGTCTAAGTAATAGGATCTACAAGGAACTCCTGAACTTTGAATAAGTCATTCTATTACGCCCAGTCGCCGTCTGGATTTTTTGAAATTGATGAAAAGGCCGAAGCGCATCTCTGACCACTGTCCATTTTGCAGACAAGATATTGTTGTGAATTAATGGATTCATTTAGTTTACAACTGCTGAAAGTTTAAGTAATAGAATCCACAGAAACTCCTGAACTTTGAATAAATAATTCTATTACGTCCAGTCGTCGTCCGAATTTTTTCAAATCGATGAAAAGGCAGGAGCGCAACCCTGACCACTGTCCATTTTGCAAACAAGATATTGTTGTGAATTAATGGATTCATTTAGTTTACAACTGTTGAAAGTTTAAGTAATAGAATCCACAGAAACTCCTGAACTTTGAATAAATAATTATATTACGTCCAGTCGTCGTCCGAATTTTTTCAAATCGATGAAAAGGCAGGAGCGCAACCCTGACCACTGTCCATTTTGCAAACAAGACATTGTTGTGAATTAATGGATTCATTTAGTTTACAACTGTTGAAAGTTTAAGTAATAGAATCCACAGAAACTCCTGAACTTTGAATAAATAATTCTATTACGTCCAGTCGTCGTCCGAATTTTTTCAAATCGATGAAAAAGCAGGAGCGCAACCCTGACCACTGTCCATTTTGCAAACAAGACATTGTTGTGACTTAATGGATTCATTTAGTTTACAACTGTTGAAAGTTTAAGTAATAGAATCCACAGAAACTCCTGAACTTTGAATAAATAATTCTATTACGTCCAGTCGTCGTCCGAATTTTTTCAAATCGATGAAAAGGCAGGAGCGCAACCCTGACCACTGTCCATTTTACAAATAAGGTATTGTTACGAATTAATAAATTCATGCTAATTATATAAATTATGAAATATAGTTCATAACGTATGAAAGGTATAAAATTTTGGCGCGACTTTTGTTTGTTCGGAAATTATTTATGCGTGACACCCGATAGTATATAAGGACCCCCGTTCGCGCGCGAAAATTTAGTTTTATCGCGGCCGCGGAAGGGGTAAGAACTCCTAGTTTCGTCTACTCGTGCTAACGGATCTTGGGCTTTGAATCTGGAGCAGTGGACACTTGACCAGAGGACCTGGACCACGGGACACTTGGCCACTGACTATTTGACCACTGGACACTTGGTCACTGACCACTTGACCATTTGACCACTTGACCATTTGACCACTGACCATTTGACCACTGACCATTTGACCACTGGATACTTGACCACTGACCATTTGACCATTGGACACTAATAAGTAATTATACGGTCGGTGAGTCGCACGCTTTTCGTATTTTCGAATTATTCCAATTCTGAATTGCAATTCAGTTACTATTCCCTTATTAATGTTTCTATTGTCAATGAAATTATTCTGACAAATTTTAACATATTCTAACTTCTGCTCCACTTTTACTTGAATTATTTTACTGTTACTTAAATCAAAGAGAGAACAGCTGCTCTCTCTTTCAAATCATTAATACAGAATTCTAGTTATGATACTTTTGCTTATCTGATCGCAATTGTTGCTTTTCATTAAATCCCAAATAAAACGTGTCCAAGCCAAGAGTAGAACACGATTTTCAAGTGGAGGGTGGTCGGGTCCGGGATCGGGAAAGGAAATCTGACACCGATTTAGTATCCCTTGATTCTAAATCGATGCCAGATCTCCTCGCGCGTTCAGTTGCGAATCGAACCATTGTTTTAACTCGCAATTGAACGATAAATTAGTTCTAAGACAATTGTACTGTTCTTGTAAAGCGTGCGTGGAGTGTGGTTTTATAATTAAGTATGTATCTAGTATTAAGACGACGCCTCTGTTTTTATAAGCGTGAGTGGAGTGAGCCAAGTGACCATCCATTTAAAAACTTATTCATCTAGTACTAATTATTCATTACATTCATCTTCTTTCTATATCTTTCAAATCGTAAAACAAGTATCTCTAATGGATGGTTACTGGTATATTTCTGTATTAATGTAAGACTTGGCAATAAGTATTCATAACTCGAGCGTGTTTAGTTTTAAGACAACTACTCTGGTTTTATATGTGTGAATGGAATGAGTGAAATAGCCATCCATTCAGCGATAGCTCCTAACTTAAACTATAATTTATCTTTGGTAATCGTTTCACCATTAGTGTAGCGTACAAAATCGCGATTAGTTTTTATTCTTTAATGTTTCATCATTTCGCGGGGGGGGATTCAGGGTTGGTTGCGAACTCGCACATAATCGCAGGAATGAGTTACTGCGTGCATCAGAACGATTGGGTGTCCTGATCGCGAAATTCACTGGAAGTAACGTAGCCCAGCCGCGGACCAGTCGGTTTACTGACCGGGCGCTCTTGCGGTGTTGTACGCCGTCCCGCTTTTACGCGGACGATTCGATTCGATTCGTTTCACACCGGGGTGCAATTTGGTAAGACGCCCACAGGATGATTCGTCTAACGGATTCGTACATGCAACAAGACTCGCTGGGTGGGTGAAGGTACGGAAGGTGCGTTTCGGGACCAAGGCTCTTGACCGCTCTGTATTAGCCACGCGGTAACTCATTCTTGGGGTAATGTCGGGGGAGCATTTGCTTCGGGAAAATGTAGAGTGCTTGTTCGATGTTGGGAGGGTCGCGATCGCCTAGAGTCTGCTTGATTTCTCCTTAGATGAAGGAGAACATCTTCATTTTGCTCGCGTGTTGAAACAGTTTTACTTAGACTTATAAAATATTTTCTACTTTGCCACTTCTGTCGTTCTGCAGTGAATGGATGGCTATTTAGGGTCACGTACACCCCGTCCATGAGTACTTGCACTTAGTACAATTCCGTTTAATAATTATTTAGCTGAGAGCCAGTAAATGATCGATGACTCGTGGACGAGGTGTACATATCGTAGCAACCTCCACGTGGTGTGACCTGGGCAATCGATATCATTTAACACATAATTATCCAATTATGTTTTAAATAATATCGAGCTGATAGCTACGAATTTTATATCATTTTAAGATTACTCCTCTGCTTTTATAAGTGTGAATGGAGTGCGATATTCAAGTGGAGGGTGGTCGGGCCCGGGAGCGGGAAAGGAAATCTGACATCAATTTAGAATCTTTTGATTTAAAGTCGATGCCAGATTTCCTCTCGCGTTCAGTCACAAATTAAATTACTGTTTTAACTCGCAACTGGACGGTAAATTAGTTTTAAGACAATTGTACTGCTCTTGTAAAGTGTGCGCGGAGTGTGGTTTTATAATTAAGTATGTATTTAGTTTTAAGACGACGCCTCTGTTTTTATAAGTGTGAGTGGAGAGAGCCAAGTGGTCATCCATTTAAAACAGTACTTGTCTATTCATTTCGTAACTTATTTATCTAGCACTAATTGTTGATTACATTCATCTTCTTTCTGTGCCTCTTAAATCGTACAATAGGTATCTACAATGGATGGTTACTGGCATATTAGTATATTAATGTAAGACTTGGCATAAGTATTCATAACTTAAGTGTGTTTAGTTTTAAGAAAACTACTCTGGTTTTATAAGTGTGAATGAAATAAACGAAATAGCCATCTATTCAAAGCCATACTTTCTTACCCAGATTCTAATTTATCTTTTACCATGGATTCGACTTTAGTGTAGCGTAGAAATTCGTGATTAATCCTTGTTCTTTAATGTTTCATCATTTCGCGGGGGGGATTCAGGGTTGATTGCGAACTCGCACATAATCGCAGGAATGAGTTACTTCGTGCATCAGAACGATTGGGGGTCCTGATCGCGAAATTCACTGGACGTAACGTAGCCCAGCCGCGGACCAGTCGGTTTACTGACCGGGCGCTCTTGCGGTGGTGTACGCCGTCCCGCTTTTACGCGGACGATTCGATTCGATTCGTTTCACACCGGGGTGCAATTTGGGACACCTTCCCTTGGTAAGACGCCCATAGGATGATTCGTCTAACGAATTCGTACCCGCAACAAGACTCGCTGGGTGGGTGAAGGTACGGAAGGTGCGTTTCGGGACCAAGGCTCTTGACCGCTCTGTATTAGCCACGCGGTAACTCATTCTTGGGGTAATGTCGGGGGAGCATTTGCTTCGGGAAAATGTAGAGTACTTGTTCGATGTTGGGAGGGTCGCGATCGTCTAGAGTCTGCTTGATTTCTCCTTAGATGAAGGAGAACATCTTCATTTTGCTCGCGTTTAGAGGTAGCTTCACTTAGATTTCTACTTTATCATTTCTGCAGTGAATAGATGACTATTTAGGGTCACGTACACCCCGTCCATGAATTCTTACACTTAGTAAAATTCCATGTAATAATTATTTACCTTGAAATTAGCAAATGTTCGACGATTCGTGGACGGAGTGTGCATGTCGTAGCAACCTCCACGCGGTGTGACCTGGGCAATCGATATCACTTACCACGTAATTGTCCAATTATGTTGTAAATAATATCGAGCTGATAGCTACGACTTTCATGTAATTTTAAGAGTACTCCTCTGTGTTTGAAAATGTGAATGGAGGGTGATTTCGTAAATTACGTACGTATTTAATTTTAAGTACAGTCTTTATCGAGCATTAATTATTCTCAGTGTGAATTAATTTCAACTCTTTCTATAATCCATCTCGTCATCATGCATATAAACGGGTCTTCAATGGGGGCAAGGTTGTCTCTCTACTAGACTATATTAATTTTAGACTAGTGCATGCGTAATATATCACCTTGAGTTCGATTTTATAAATTACTTTTGGATAGTCCGTCACTTTAGTTTGCATCTTGTTTATTAACCATTCTTGTTCCACTAACTTTTATCGTTCGAATAATATTTCACTTACTTTTACTTGTGATACAAAGTATATTTCTCTACCTGTAAATCAAAATCGCAATACCCCACCAAGAGGGTAATTTTATTCCCGTCTGAAATTCAATCCTAACATATCGTCCAAACGGTATATACGGACAGATTTAGAAAAAAAAAAGAAAGAATTGCCTTGGGTCGATAATAAATCTGAACGTCATGTCTGGTCGAACGTTATGCGTTTGACACCATAAATGCGAGTAGGTGGGCAGAGGTTAAAGGTGAACGCTTAATGTCAGGATAATTCGAGCGACGCTCGTTTCCGGCCGAGGGAACGAATGTTCATAAAGCGGAGGAAGTTGCAGGCGAAGACTGGTCGCAGAAGTAGATTAACAACTTCTGTGGCGGAGGTGTTACGATGGATGAAACAGAGGGAAGGGAAAGTCGTAAGAAAAACTTAGGTGGAGGCGTGTTGCGTAAATAATGGTGGTCGTAGATCGTGTTGGAATGACAGTGGAAATATTAATATGTCACAGGGATGGGTTAGTGGAAATGTTAGAAATAATACGAGTCAAATGGTTTTATAGGAACTACGATAGTAGAAATGTTATAGTAAGGTAATTGCTTAATAGTTATGGCTACGATACGCGGTTGTAATTAAGGGTTAGTATAACGAGTGGAGAGTAATTGCCGTTGAAATGGTACATTAAAGCGATCGTAAAAAATTTACCGGCATTTAGACAGAAATAACTAAGGAATGTGAAATGTTATAATTAGAAAAGAGAGAGTACTGTATAAAATCTTAATGTTTCCCCTCAAGGGGAAACAAAATGTCGGGGAATGCGAATGAAATGCAAATCTAGGGGGCGAGTAGAATGATTAAACGGAGACGAGAACAATAGAATCGTTTTAGCGGAAAGAGGCTCGATCGAGTTAATCAAATCGCAGGATAAGTTATCTCTGAGTAAGATTGTTGAATAGCAAAGAGATCTCCTGCAGGAATAAAGTGGACCCAATCGGGGGAAAATAACGGAGAGCAAATCGACCTTTGACGTTTTAAACAATCGATAAGAAGAGATACCAAATTGTGTTTAAGGAATATGTTACTTAAACATCGAGTAAGTTACACATTTCGAGGCGGAAACATTTTTCGGTATATATTGTACAATTAAGAAGGCAGGGGAGCAGAGAAAGAAGTGTATGACAGTCAAGCGGAAGAAGTAGGCGTCGTGCAAGTAGTGCGAGTCAGTGTATGATGAGCCACACGGGACAGTGTACGCAACAGGAAGCACGAATGCAGTATTCTCGCCATTAAATAAGAACATGGTTTTTATTGCAATCTGTTGTAAAATTGCTCTATAAATGAAATCCTGCTAGACTCTCAATTTTTGTCTTTTTACCAGCATACAGAAATATAGAAGAAATATTATTGCTACTATATCTTTACTACCTATTTTTCCTATTCTCCTTTTTACTATTATTACGACTTTTATGAAATCTTCTATCTCCCGTCTATATTTTACCTTTTACAGAGCAATATCTTTTTTAGAAGAAAGATTGTTGAGCAACTCTTAGCAACTTCATCTGAACCTATCAAAACCACTGGCATTACTATCAATATTTATATCCCCAGGGACGGTAGTACTCTGGCCTCGTACATCTCGACCGTTTGAGGACAAACATCGACCTAGGCAGCCCCGCATTCGGCCTACAACTTTACACCATTATCCCATTTAACGTCTCGCCCGCGAAAAAAAAATCCCTTACACCTGTTTCCCTGTAAGGCAGCCCTAGCATTCAGGGAGTAATCCACGCCAACCAAAGTAGCCCCGGGACCGCAAGGAAGAAGAGGATCGAAGCAACTCGTGTATACGCGCATGCAGGCGCGGCGTCGCGCCGGCAGGGGTAGGCCGGCCAAAGCAGCAGGAGGCCAGGGCAGGGCAGGTACGAGCTGAACAGTCCGCGAGAAGGCAGCCGGCGAACGAAGACGGGAGCAACCCCGCAACAACCCCTGCGCCAGGCCGGACAAAGATACGAAAGCGTAGACGCGGATCCTACGCGTTACAACGTCGGAGGGACGGAGACGGCGAACGGCGGAGGGAACGGACGGAAGTGGCCGAGGAGGATGGAGAACGGCGCCTGCGTGCTCGACACTTGAGAGCTCGCCTCTCATCCGAAATCCTGGATCCCAGTCGCGAGCGCGCCGCCGATAGAAAGCATTCGGAGGAGCGAGGACGTGCACGGTCGCTGACCTTAGGCGCTGCCACCCGCGACGAGAGTTCGCCCCCCTGTCGCGATCCCGCTCGCGCGCACCCTCGTCGCGCTCGCGGATCCACAAGTTAGAATCCACGAGGAACACCGGCCGGCCGGTTCTCCGTTCGGTCGACCGCTCGCTTACTCTACCCGAACCTTTGCCTGCTTTGATTGATGCTCGTCCACCTGGCCGAGGAACCGAGGAAGAGAAGAGGGGGGGTGGTTCTTGGAGGAGAAGACAACCCTTCCGGCGGAAGGGTCGCGAGGGTGCGTGGTGGATTTCGTGCGATGTGTGAATAAGGTTCTATGGGAGTGGACCGTGGCGTGGGTTTGAATATTTTTAGGGAGGAAAGCGACGACGAGTTTTAAGGGTGTGATTTTCAAAGAGAAATTTTGTTTCTTTTTTTCTAAATTCGTTCGGTGGATTGATGAGATCTGTGGGTGCGAGTGTCTGTGCGTGTCGGTGAGGAGAACGCAGTGGAGAGGAAAGTTGGAGGCACGAAGAGGATATCTTGATGGGTAAGAATTTTGCAAGGGTTGACAGGGTTGCTGATACTTATTTCTTTTCCCATGCCGGGGTGTACGAGGTGAGGAACGCCGGCTTCCACTCGGGTTGAGATTGGTATATTCAGGGGAATGTCGCGCGAGAATTATGCGCAGGTGGGGAAGAAGTCGCAAGCGAAGCAATTAATTGAATTTGGATGAGGGAGGAATTTAAATTAGGGCTGCTCATGCGACGGTTGGGTTAAAAGATAGTAGTTAAGCGTCTTTCCTATTTTTCGTGCGATTACAGATAAAGGTAAATCCATCAGTTGACAATCAACCTTCATTAATAGAGTTGAACGAATTCATGGGACAATAAATCCAGAGCCAAGAGTTAGATCAATAATCAATCATTCCAATGCCGGGGAACCGAACGAGTACGAACGAGAAGTAATACCGTGCATGAAAGTCGAAGAGAATTATCCCTAATCGCTCGGATTTGCATGCCCGTAGGAGAAGCGGCACTCGAACCCCGATAACAGGGGATCTTCGACGCGGAAACGGGAAGCTGGAGTAGCTGAAACGTGCGTAATACGCCGAGTGCTGGCTGCCGGAACGATCCCGATCGGCTGCACGTGTCCACGCAACGAGAGCACGCTTTAAAGAGCACCGTCGATGCACAGGTAGGTGCAGCGCGCTTATGCGAGGCTCGCGATTAAAAGCTTCGATCCCGATCGTTCGCTGTGAGAATCGGTGAGCGCGTCTCGGTGCCGCACGAGATTTCGGAGTGAGTTCGTCGCGTCGTTGACGAAGTGATTTCCGTTCGATAAGTCTAATCCGACGGTGAAAAGTGAGCTGAGTTGGAATTTCGAATGGGACTTATCGAAGAGATTTATTTCTGATCGTTTGTTTTTTATTTAAGTGAGGGCGTCGAGCGTCGGCAATTGTTTGTTAGATTGGTATAATTCAATTGTATTTTCATTTATTTTTAATTCTATCTTTCGCACAGCAATGTATAGTTTTAGTACTTTAGCTGGAAATCTTGAAATAAACGTATTTTTATTTAATACGCTCGACATTTATTGTTTCTCTCTTCCGATTGAGGACTTCGAAAGCTGTACAGTGGGAAATAATAGCTGTATTTGAAAGGAATTGAACGATCGGCGATGGAGAATTGTTCAAAGATTTGAATAGATAATGAAGCTACTCTGAATAGGGGTATCATTATCGTTACTGATGGAAACAGGTATTGAAGCGTTGCAATTCGTATTGACGATAAAATTACAAACCAATTATTGGCTACAAATTCAACTGCGATGGAATGAATATCGCTTTCAATGTGTTCGAATCGTTTGCGTTATCATTTCTGATACTAAACACCAATATGATCTCTGAATAATTAGGAAATTTGAACATCGGTGCCTGAATTAAATTTAAATCGAAAGATTTATCAAGCAAGACTATGAAATCTGCTTCAACAAAAAGGGGCGAAATAATATTGCTCAAAACAATGAATAAAATAAAGAAAAACCAAAACAATTTCTAAGATGAGGAATTCGTAAATGTAAAATTTATATGCTTTCTTTAGAAAGAAACTTTGATGCTCTTTTTAGAATCCCTCTTGTACATTAGCATGAAAATAAAAGCTGAGAAAGTATTATGCGCTTAAACGTTTCTCATCTCGGCAATATTCATCCGAACTCCTCGACGGGAGTAAGTAATTGCCATCTCTTTACAGGGGAAACAGAACCCCTAATAATATTCCTGCCAACCTGAAACTATGTTACCCTCCCGCACAGAAATTATACATTCCGAAAGAAACTCTTTCCACCAAACATCGGCGATCGCGTTTCGTCAAACTGTTTGCATTTAATTATCCAGCCGCACGTTAATGTCGACAATACTAACTGATCAATAACAACCACGACGATACCGCCCAGCGGTCATTTCGATACGCGAATAACTAACAACACCAGCTGGCAAGCAATGATCAATGATTGTCAATAGAACAAGGGATCGTGAAGAAATGAATTGCAAAATAAAATCGGATAAATGTCCAATCGAACTGATCCTTCGCTATCGTTAATATCGATAGCCCTCGAGACTTATTGCCACGGTCCGCTTTTCAACCCTTCGCTCCCAGAAGCAGATGATTACCCTTTCTCACCGGTTAATGAATTTACGCGCGATTCAACGAGATATGCGCTCTCCATGGATATATTTATTTATCCTGGCGCGTTCGCAAGCGGTTGCATTATCCGGCCGACACAATGGCTTGACTGCTTCGAGGATGAATATCATGCATATGTAGTGGATGTAATATCTCGTAGCCGCGACATCAAGATATGTATTTGCACTGTAATACGTGCGCGTAGATGCGCGAGCGGTTGTAGCTCCCATTCGGTTGCTGAACATTCATACCGGACGGACAAGACGTTTCAAATGTCGTTAACAAACGCTCGACTTGTGTAATTGTTTAATGGATAATTAAAACGAATCCATAAGCGATTAATTCATTTCAATTTGATATTAATTGAGTCACTTGTTAAGCGACCGACCCTGTCTTTTTAAATAAGACATTGTCAGTTGGGATAATGAACTTGTTAATAATTGCCTGCGTCAGCCGCTACCTTTATATCGGGATAAAGTTGACAAACCGGTTGAGTGCTTCTTAAGCATCTGGCTAAACTTGCGCACCGGTGTTCGTGGTTAAAAAAAAAACACCCGCGTTTTGCGAACGTGTCGCAAACTTCTGCTGGCATAAGCTTCTTGAAGTTACGCGGCCCGTAATACGAATTTAGAGTCGTGTAATGTTCGAAGTTTCCGATGCGACCTTAATCCGAGGCTAACAAGTCGTGTTACAGCTATTAATTGGGTGCAAAAGCGCTACGCTGCTATCTACCTCGCCTGTTAATTGAAAAATATTCTCTACCCTTTGAATAAAAAAAATCGTTGACCGAAGGACATTGATTGAGCAACTCTTTTCAACGGATACCGGAGGACACAGAACGCGTGAACGATCTCCAATTCGGAGCAGACCATTCAGGCGTTCCAGACGCAATTTTTCTTGTCCGGTTAAGACTCGATAATTAACTCTCGCTCGCATCAGTGAATTAATTTGCTCGCGATCGAACTGACACCGGTGGCGCAACCCCTTCTAAAAGCTTCTCCCCTTAATCCCATATTTCACCGACAAACTGAGCGCAATTCCTGCAGTCGCATCTCTCAGCGAAAACGCTTGCTACACGTTCTCGCAGGAGTACGCAATTTTATCGAGTAATAGCTGTCGCGCGAGGAGAATCGTGAACGGTGGGCTGGCCAAGAAAAATTTTTATTAGCCGCCCAGGGCGAGGCCGGTGGCGTTGCCAGATAAGCCTGTATATCTGCTTTACGAGGCGCGTATCCGCGGCGAGGAGACGCTTAGTGGGATGCGAACACCGTTCCTTTGCCCGATGAATGGACCACCTACTCTCTCTCTCTCTCTCTCTCTCTCTCTGGGCGTTTTCTCGTTAAGAAGCCGCACAACGGGTCCAGTTGACTCTGCGTTAAGCGTAGGATACTTTGACCGTTTTTTTGTTTCCTCCTCGCCACCTGGAAGAGAACAAAAACGACACATGGGATGCTGCAGGAGGGAATCTCGCGTCTTTTCGCGCTTCCAGACTTTGCTCTGCCCATTATCGTTCACCCTCCCCCTCCTTCTGACCGCTTTTCGCGCGAGCCTGGATCTTCCAAGTTTTGTTTCCAGACTTTTATGAGCGGCGGAAAAGGTATCAATCAAATTGAGGGGGTGTGGTTTATTGGTCGTGCAGATATTATTTCGTCGGCACGAGAGGGTCGAATTAATGTTTCGGGGTTACGAGAATAGCGCAATTGCATTGAATGTTTGCGATCATTGATAGTTTTAAATTACATAAACCTCTTCCATTCGGCATCAATTAACCGTCCGTATCGTTGCAAGCCGCATTAATTCGCGTTATTCACCCCAGACCGGAGCAACTACGTACACAGAGGGAAAATAGAAAGGGCGCCTCCGCAAGCATTGCTCGCGCAGGAGAGAACTTAACGAGTCAGCTTTCACCCCCTGTCAGATTTTCGGGGATACTCGCGAAAGGATTATGCAGAGAGGAAATGGGCGGAGGGGGTGGAAGGTTTCTTTTGAAAGGCGAACGGTTAATAGCGGCTCGTAACGAGCGACCACGTCGTCGAGAACTAGTCCGCGAGAGAAAGAGAGAGAGAGAGAATTTCTAAAGACACGGTTGAGATCCCAACGCGACGATCACCCCTTTTCGGCGATTTAATCCCGTTGAACGGCCGCGAGGTCTTAATTACAAGCGTCTCGCGAAACGTTTGCCTGCTCTTGCAGGATTGCGGCTCGCTTCCGGCCGCGGCAGGAAATTGCAGAATGCCGCGGTCGCCACCTGCGACACGCAGCTTCGTTAATTAGGCAGGCCGGCGAATTCTAAACGAGACTCGCGAAATGTGTCTCGATTTTTCTTGTGCTAATTCTTTTTCCAGGACGCCCGGAGGGTACGGCTTGATTTTCCCATCTCGGAGATTCGCGTTTTTTTCACGATATTTCGTACCGAACGCAGGTATCAAAGAGGAACAGGAGCACCTCAATTAAAATTAAAGACTCGTGACGAACCGCTTGAATAGCTATTTCCACGAGACAACGCGCAGGTAATGCGTTTCATGCAACGTCAAGTAATTGTCTGGCTAAATGACGCCACGGAAATCCAGAGATTACCCTCCTGCTATCTCCCCCGATGGCTTAATTCGTCGGCCAGAACGCGAGATCCTACCGAAGCACTGTCTACCAGCAACGTTAATTAATTCATCGAAACGCTAATTACGCATCCATGTATGAACATTAGTTATTTTTTTTTTTTGAAGAAAACAAAAATACGTAGCTTGTACCTCAAAAAAACGATAGAAGGTCGGTCAGGGTTCGCCTAGAAACCTTTCCACGATCTTTTCGCGCATGAAAGACGGTAGCGTGTTGGTTGTTTCTTCTCGAGGAAGTTCCAATTCCGATGATTAAACGGGGACCACATCGTTGCGCGAGCGGGGTCCGCTTCCCATGGGACAACGGGCTCCTTTCGCGGCGGGAATGAGGAGGGGAAAAAGCGAAGGGAAAAAAGGGGGGATGATGGAAGGGCGAGAGGCCATTGTGCCCTGTTGCGCCGGCTTCGACGCGCTGATTACGCGACCGAGTATCTGTCGGTGACAGTGGAACAATGCGACAGCGATGAACGAAAGGGTAAATAAATGGATATCTCTCGATGCGGGGGGAAGGAGTCTTTCAAAGCGGGTTAAGCGATAACGCGTCGATCGAGACACTGCGGGGACGAATGTATCTCTCGTTGGACTAAGTCCTGGATAACTCGTCGCCTTTGATTGGAACTGGTGGCGATTGTGATGGGAATAGGGGCTGGGGTAGTTAATTTTTCATGGTTCGTAGACGTCGGCGTTCCGGACGAATTCGTATAAAGTTACGATACGCTGTTTGTAATTGCTTTGCAATTAATCGTATCTTGTCCGGCAATTCATGATCCTCAGCTTCGAATCGAACCCTGATTAGATCGACGATATTATCAGGACCACGCGTACCTACGGGTTTATTATCGTTACATTCCGGTGGAACACCCCGCGGACCGCACATCCCGCGATGCAAAATCGAGTTTCTCTCTCGTCCCCGGCACGTCACTATTCGAAACTATATTTACCAGAATTCCGGCGGTTTGGCCGGTGCGAAGCGTTTCAGTGGAACTTTCGTGACAAATCTCTGGGCGGAAGCGAGCCGCGCGGATAGATTGTATCACGTAATGTTCTCCAGCTGCCGTGACGGATCACGAATGCTACGCTTTCCAGCGACATTTCGCGCACCAATTACGAAAAGATCCCAATTAGAAGCTTTTACGAATGCTGTTGACTACTCGTTGTTATCGTAAAATACTATACCTCTGCTAATATGGCATTGTGATCTACTTGCCTTCGTTTCGGTAGATTTTATTGTTGGACGGTTCAAGTGGGCGACCCTGGTGGAAGAATGCTTTGGTAGCAATTGAAACGCTGTGATTTAATTTCCATTTTCATTGCTGATCTATTGTGTCGCCCATCATTGATTTACAACGAAACATTTTTTAACGAACGGATATGTTTCCTTGATTCTCAGTAAACTTATATTCCTATCTCCCCGCGATGATACAATTTCATTGCAATTTCAATTAGTGATCGGTATTCAATGCCCGGTATTTAAAATTCAATCAATCATCGTAAAAAAGAATGGAGTGTACAAATTCAAACCAGAAGCCCCATATGTGTGCCTATCGTTTCCCTGTCCCTTGTTCTTTCTCCTCGTTAATCAGGAAATGGAGTTTTTGCCGGCAAAGAAACAAATGATGCTGGTCTTTTATTTTATACAATCCATAGAAGAGCAAAGAACAACGGAATCCCTCTGCACGGTTGCTCGAGTAGCAACCATAATTCCGTACCTGCACGCCCCCGGGCTTTGTCTCGGCGGAGTAATTTATAAAAGTGCAATCGAAAGATTCCGTTCGAAACTACGAATGAATATTCACGATCCATCGCGAGATGAACGCGACTACTCTATAATAAATTGATAAAAGTTGAAATTCTAAAGCATTACAAATAAATTTCCATTGATCACATCAAATATAACTACTTCATTAATTCCATATCACCGCCAATATCCCTGATTCCTATACCCAATGAGCCGTTGCGTCTTCGATTTCGAATAGCGATCAATTCCATCGAAACGGATAATGCATACATCATCGAATTTGCAGGCCCATTAAACTCGTACCGAAAACGCGGCCGAGTCGTAATTTGATTTAACCGAGTGTTATCGGCAAACACGTGGCTAATGCTCCATTTGAAGCTTATAAGAATTTCATTCACCTCTCGACCTCGCGAGATTCGCGCCTCTCCAACCACGCGTAAATCGCGTTGTCACCGTTGGAAAGTGAGAAAACGTATTTTCCGGGTATCAGCGATTCATTTTCAGGAGAGGGCGACACGGCGGAGCGAAACTTTGTGGGTAACTTTATCTATTAACAATTCTGCGCGAAGGGAGGAAACGAAATTTTCTGTTCGGTATTTGTGGGTGCCTTGGGAATTGGATTTTCAAGTTCTGATATCGATGCTGCGCAGTTTCGGGCTTTCAATAAGCCGAGGGATGAAAATAATCAACGAAGATTTATGTATTAATTTTTCTCCGAAGCGCAGTTTGCGATTTCCATTAAACAGTCCAAGGCAACGCGAAATTGCGATGCGAAATTTCGAAGAATAATGCTTGAAAGTATATTCTCCCGCGACCACATTTCTGATGCAAATAAGAAAGATTGGCGGATGTATAGAAACGAAGATGTTGTAGCACACGTGTTTCGTTAAACGCAGCGAGGGAACAATAACGCTAAAATCGACAATGGCCCGAGGGATCTTTCTCTGTGGTAACGAAACGAGAACGTTCCTACAACGATTCGCGGCCAACGCTCAACGACCGTTTTAATATTCCCATTTAGAGATTGCACGGCTGTGTTTCATCTCGTGGATCGATTAAATAATTCTACGGCTCGAGGATAGAATCGTTCGATCGTGCCTCGATGGACTAATAATTCACAAATGTGAACGTAACGGGCCTATTGAAAGCAGAGCGTCGTACGACGTCTGAAATGTTGGTCGTGAAATTTTTAATAAACGCTCGCTGTTGTGGTGGCCGAGTCGAAATTCCATGGAGGATCGTCAAACTTGCACGAGAGGCGCGACAAAAGAGGAGAACATTCTTTGGGAATATTGCGACGTACTTTGTCTCCTTTTTGTGGATGATAAAGTCTGGAATTGCGCGTTCCGGCGAATGTCGGCGGAGTTTATGAAGATTCCCTATTGAATTTTTAATCATTAGCGTACTCGCGAATATGAGATTCGAATTTCTCAAAAATAAAGAACACACTACAGAGAACCGAGTGTGCCCTAAGATACCGAAAAGCGCTACGTTTCTCTCGCTTTCCATTAGAGGTAGAAAAATGTCCTCGACCACGGGTTCCCCCGGCAGGAAAATTCAACCGTGAAACACAGCTTTTCGCAGAGACAACGCCGGGGGGAAAAAAAGGAAGAAATATGACATTTGCAGGGGGCCAGTCAGAGATTTTTTATCGGAAATCCCTGTCGCGAGCAGCGTTGATAAAATTCGCGCGTGTCCGGTTGGATCTGGGCTCGATTTGTTGTTGGAAATAAAACTAGTATAACGCCAGAGTAAAACGCTTCCAATTTGCAATTCGCGGCGTATTTTCAGCTGCGCTATCCGCGATGTCGTCGAACTGACAATTTATTGCAGGGGTACACGGTCGAGAGGAGACAAAGGCGTTCGTGGCATAGTTGGCTGTATGCGATTTGTAAAACGATGATAGATAAATGTCCGGGCGAATAATTGGTATGCACGTAAAATAGTGCGCTGCCTTTGCCACGCAGTAAATTATAGAATACATTAAAAAAGAACTGGAGATATTTCGAGGAAGATTCGTGAGGGACCAAGTGAAAATTGTAGAAACTATAAAAGAGGAGTATCAGATAGAAAATAAAAAAAGAAGGTTACTAAAGTGAAGGATAGAACCCTGAAAAAAAATGAAAGGGTGTGGAGACTGGGGGAAACAAAGGGTGAAAGGGTCGCAACTTCGCCATAAAACCGGACAATTTTCTCTCAATTTTCCGCGGGGGCAGGAGAGGAAACACTGTCGGGCAACTGCAGTTTACCACGAGGAAATGCGATTCCATTTTCGCGTGTGCTGCGTTTCAAAGGTGAAGCACGCATTTGCACGAACCACACGGCCTTATTAGTATCGGTATCCATTTACGTCGGGAACGAACGTTCGCATATTCCAGGTAACAACACTTCAGCGAGCACATAGCTGCGCGCATTTTGCAATACGGCTTCAAATACAGATCACTTAATCATATGCTAATTACACGTGATAATCTTCCAATTGAACCTTTCTCTAATTAGTACACTCCGCCTTTTCAATCGCAAGCTGACTAAACAGCGATCAACGCGCCATGATATATTTTCGAGAATCCTCTTCTATCTTCCCTATTTTATATATATCGCGCGGATAAAGTATCAAAGCTTTTAAAGCCGATTCCATTTTATACGACGACGGCGGCAGATGTTTGAAGAGATCGCGGGGAAATAAATGATAAAGTTCAACAGGGACGGACGGTTGGTCGCGAGCCACGAATAAGTTAGGCAATTCCGGGGCAAAGTACGGAAACCAAGCGGCTCCCTGGCAATTCACCGTCCAACCGCTGTGGCCTGAACTTTGTTACGCTTCCTCGATTCTTTTCCGCGGCTACGTGCCACAGGAAAGGGGCATCGTATTGATGCTGGAACTCCGAACTTTCGGCTTGTACCTTTCTTAAGCGCAATTAATTAAGCTTCGGAAGCACCACACTCGGGGAGAGTGGATTTATCATTTAAAACTTTGAAAATTTTACTCTTCCAGACCGGAATGCGATTCGAACTCACCGCGAGTATGCTCTGGAACGATTGTTTTCGGAGAATGTTTTCGAAAGTCCGATCGCAATCGAAATGGAAGTGATCGAATTTCGCGTCGCTTCTGAATGCTACTTTTTATTCGAATGTTCAGCTCAGTTATCAGCGATGGTGTTATTATTTGAAAGAAAACAAAAAAAAGACACTGGAGAAACGATATCCAATCTGTTCGAAATTCGACTCACGTAAATTCTGAGACACACGTGGACCACCGCTGTGTCACGTTGCGGCGAAGCCTTCGATAACGCCAGCGAGTTTCATCAACGGTTGCAGCCACCGTGAAGCATCTAGATAGAGATTTCTCGAAACGTTTAAACTTTTCATACATTCAAGAGCAATTATATCGTATTAATATTCACGCCCTCGTTTTTATGAAGCATTGTTCAATCCAAGGCAATTGAAGAAATACAAAATAAAAATCGGAGACTAATGCTACGCGAAATAATTACTGGCCGCGATTATTTGTTCGTTTGTGGAGGACGTAAGTGAAACGAGATTTAACTAAACTACGAGCAGCCTAACAGAACAAGGCGATCATCAGTGTATTTGCGCGGGGCAGTTTGCGGTCGCGCAGCAACGAACCACAATGCTCGCACCTCGCGTTGTTTAATTCTGAATGGCAAAAACCGAGGGGTTAAACTGCCTGAAGAGTTGCACGATGTTTGTTTCGTACGAGCGCCATGGAATACACATGGTTCGCCACAGGGAGGGGGAATGCTATTTCTTGAAACGGCATACCTTGAATGATATGAATTCGATACCAAAATAACGAAGGGAAAACAAATTCGTCATCAATATTAAGGAAGATCGTAACGAACACTACGAGGGACCTCACGAAACGCCACATAAAGAATTACCGACATTACCTCGCGCCTGTCCGACCATCCATCTGTCCCCACTTACTCACTTGACAAGAAGACACGGAAACAAGAACAACGAGACCGGAGAAAGGGCGCCATGGCTATCGTGCTTCCAAAGTAGACAAAAGCGAAGCCATCTCTAGCAGCTCCTCCCGTTGCAGCGATCATCGACGCTCCTCCTTCCCGAAGGAAACGGTATATTCCTTGAGAAAAATATACATCGTCGCTTGCCAAGAATCCCCTTTGGCCCTTTTCCTTCCTTCCCGCGGACTCGTTAGCTGGAAAGCGATAACGGGACGAAACGTCTAGATTAGAGTCGAGCCAGGGGCGGCCTATCTTTAGAACTTCTCGGCGGCGTGTGTAAGAGAAATAAGGCGGAGAGGGGAAAAAAAGGCGAAGAATAATAGAGGAGAGGAGGTTAAATGCGAGGGAGGGGTGGCTTTTCGCGAGCTTCAAGTGGGCTGCATTTAAAAAATCCAGAGCAAATTAGCCGGGCGAGGAGGGGGCTCGCCATTGTTAATTGCCAGGCTGCTGGAAGCCGGGAACGATAAAGGGACAAAGAGCGAAGGCAGCGTGAGGTCATCGATAGCGAATGGACGGGGTGAATGAAAATTGACCGCGAAGGAAACGTTGTGTCGGGGACGAATTCAGAAGGAAGAGTGGAGAGAATGGACCAGGGACGGTTTCTCGAAGCGTTGCCGAAAGGTGAATAAATGGGAGAGAGTGACATGGAGGACGGGTTTAGAAGAACCCGGCGACTGGAGGGAATACAGAGAGGAGGAATGCAACTGGAAATGCACAGTTCTGTGCGTAACTATTGCAAGAAGTGTATATGCACAAGTCATACAAACCCTCGAGTAGTGTGGGTCTACATATGGTCAGACGCAACCTATTATCTTGCACACTCGAAAAATTCGAATAAATTATACAACTAGACAAAGCAAGCTCCGTTCTTCGGTCGAGCTACAGCAAAGGGATCGCAGGAGAATTTCCGTAACGAAGTTAGACAACTGCTTGTACAAGACACCCTTCGGCTCGGTTGTCTGCTGAACATTAATACCGTTATGCTTTGTCTACCGGCGATCTAATTTGACAGTGGCCCCCAGTCGAACGTTGCTTTGGCCGCTTCTAATAAGCCATCGGGTCAAAGTTGCAAATCATATTTCCATCTCATTTCCCGTATTCGTGTCAAGGGTCGTTCTTAAGCCTCGTGTCTCGTCGGACGTTCAAATAGACACTCTCTCTGTCTCTCTCTCTCCGCTCGGGGTAAATGTTTCTCGAGCGACGCCAGTTGCGAGAACGTTCAGCGCGGGTTGGAAGCGTTCAATGGAAAACTGCGGAGTTTATTCGCTTTTGCCTTTTTTTTTTCTTTAATAATGTTTTCCCGGCGTACATTCGCGGATGGCTGTTCGGGCAAAAAGCTCTGAGGAAGTTGGTAGTTGGTCGGAAGCACTTCCGCGGTGAAACCATAATTTTGAATTTTCCCATTTATCGCAGAGGGGTAAAATTGGTTGGTTTTTTCTTTAGACAGGGATTAAAACAAAATCCCACCGTTTTAGGAAACTCGGACAATATGAGCCATCGAACAATTGCACAGTTTCCACGAAAAATGTGGCTTTTCGGCCCGCAAAGTATCAATCTTTAAAAACGCAAGGGTTCAGCCCCGGGACTTGTTCGCGACAAGTCAAACGCGCTTTTCTCGCGGAGAAGCTTTCAATACCGCCGGATTCAAAAGGAAAAATTGCTCGCCAGAACGAAACGCGAAATGGATTCGCTGGGGGCTAGCTAGTTTTACGTTTATTAAGCATTGTTCGACAGAATGAGTTTTTTCTCTCATACTCCTTTGCTCCTCTTTCTGTTTTTTTTTTTTAGCCAATTAAACGAGACGTGTGCTGTTACCACAAATAAATTTGCTTGCCCCGCGGAGGAAAGTTCTTCGTTCCGTGTGACTGAATTGGAATCGGTTTTAACGTTAGACGGATGAAAGAGGCGGTCCCACGTTAGCCGGTATTCTTATTTGAACGGAAACTTTTCTACGTCCGTTGCGCTGGAAGCTTGTCCTCTTTCTAGAACCCGCAGGCTTTTATTAAATAAGCAGAAAGTGGTTCAACGTTAATCAACTCCGGTATAAAGGTTTCCGTGTGTAGCTGCAAGTGTTTGTTAATTTTCAGATGACTCGGTGGTGCGTACAGTACGTTCTGAAGATGGGCATAATGTGATTAACCGCTGTGCCACGTTGAATTGATTAAGCTATCCTTAATTAGATTCAGCAAACGCGATAACCGGTTTAGATAATGCTTGATACTCCGCTGGATATCCGTAGGATGTTAATTTGGATTGTAATATCATCTCGCGCAATTCTCTAATTGTCCCATAATGTTCTTTTCAAATTTTATCACGCATCGCTTTTTATTTGCTTTTTAATTCGAGAGTAAAATTTTTCCTTTATATTGCAGGTCGCAATGTTTCTGCAGTTATTCCATTTACTTGGTCACCGCCTGTACACATTTTACTTTAGACCCCTTTCTCAAGGATTCACTTGCAATATTAAAAAAAAACATTACTCACAGACTAAACCTTGTCTATTTTCCTTCGCCCTTCGCAATGGAAACTATCAACGCATTCATCATTTTCTACGCGCTGCAATTCGTTAGCGGCATCATTTATTATTAAATGGAATTGTAGATAAACCGTGGAGGGCTCGTTTTTCATATCGTGCAAATTACAGAGGAGTCGCCGTGGAAAAATGTGGGCCGATCCCTCGAAAGAAATAATTTCCACGAAAATTAAATCCACGGCTAGCCCGGTAATAACTTTAACGAGATTGCCCGCGATGAATAGTGGTCACATCTCGCTCATTCACCCTTCCCATTACCTCTTCATAATCTCTTTAATATTTTTCTAACTTTCCAGCGTAAGAGTTCCTTTGAAAATCAGTTTCCTTTCCGCGATTCACTGGCTTCGCCACCTTCTTCCCGATAACGAACGAATTGTGAGCTGCTCGTCTATCTTGAAATCTTGTTATATCGTACGTTTTGTAACCGACTATGGTAAATATAAAGAGGATAGACGTTTGTAGGATTTTAAAGCCTTTACAAATCTCCCTAATAATCAAGTAATTTCTTAGCGAAGACACACGACGGATAATCAATATTCGTTTCGCCGTAGTTTCCACGGAGGAAAAGGGAAATCCTTTCGGGAGACTTCGTAACTTGATCGCGGCCGTTAATTACGAGCTTGCCCCAGCTGGCTAGTAATCGCCGCGTTTACTTTTAATCCCGTTAACCCGTTCGCCATAGCCGTTCGTTATTTTCGATGCAATTTTCGAGGTATTAGTTGTCTAGCGTTAAGGCGCGTCTGTTCGTTGGGAGTTTGCGAGCAGCATGAGAATTTCATTTGTTATCTATCCAAAAATCGCTTACACGATTTCGCCGTTCGGCTCGTTAATCGCGGCGATTTCCGATTCGCGCACGCGAGCGTGTTCTCCGCGCGTTCGATTGTCCACCGGGTCTCGTCTTGTTTTAACGCGTTCAACCAGTGTTCGATGATCGGCCGACACTGACCGATATATCCTGTCCCGTTAATCCTGATTATCGTGTCATCGAACCGGTCCGCGATCAAATCCGGTACACGATCGTTTCCGTGTCTAATCGACCGCGTTGTAACTCGTGCCCGTCGAAACAGAACTCGAACGTAGCTCGTAGATGGAAATTAAAGGAGAAATGTTTCACGATCCTTCATTCTTTGTCAATTTCATTGCTGTATTATATCGAATAAATGAAGCCGCGAAGTGTGTGCTAAGTAGCAAAGTGTATTCGAGTATCGCAAGTGAATTAAATCTATTTATAGGTCTATACGAACTATTGAATTAAATAGGAAGACACTGCCGATAGGTAATTTCTTTAGGCATTTTAAAAGGCTCGACTGTTGAGACGCTCGTCGATGCATCAAGATCGAACCCCTTAGAATATAAATGGATGTGATCCGTGTACACTGCTATCGGTGTACGCTGTGCACCGTACAATAGACACGTCCAATACTATGTACGATTGCGAATGACTCGCAAACATCCCGCTACAGTGCAAGCTAGGCGAACAGAATAGCTGTCTTCGGATTCTGTGAATAATTCGGACGGCTATTTCCAGCAACATTACCGTGACGGAGAGCGAAATTTACACGGAATATTATATTGGAATAAAAAAGAAATCAATAGAAGAAATAATAAACTTCGTCTGGGATCCTTTAAATATTATACCGAGCAATTATTCTTTTACTTTTGAAACGATTAATACTTCCAATATGATTTCACGATCGAGCTCGCGATTCGAGTGATCTAATCGTCCACAGTCTCAAACAATGAATAAATTACTTCGCCTACATTTGAGTGTCCACGGTGGATAATTGGTTTCATTCATTCTGCTCCTGTTTTTTTCCATTCTCAAAGCTTTGAAAAATAAAAGGCACGACTTAATTGAGGGGTAACGAGGATGGAATGTTTTGTTCTGGAAAGAACACTGATTTCCACGGCAACCTATTCAACCATGGACGTCTTTTATCGTGCCGAAGCAACACGGCGAAAAGAAAGATCTACTTTTCTTCTGCGATAAACGCGTTTATGTAATAATGTTTCTTACGGATGAATACAAAATTAAGGGGCATAGAGGGGTAGCCTTTATAAATAGCGCACACGGGTGTATACGTTTCATCTTGGAAATTAATGTATTCGTAAGAAACGAAATTTGAAGTTCATAATGTACTTTACAGAAACATTCATAAAATGCGATTATCGATAAAGATAAAGTATGGGTAGATTCTGATATTTAAATGAAGTTGCAATACTTTAAATATCGGCACTTTTTTTAACAAAGATTCAAGTATTCGTTGGCTCACGGACGGGGGTGTATATATGTATAGCGCGATAATTAATACTCTACGCTTAAATGCAACGCACGTAAGGCACTATGGATGCGCCAAGAGAATGCGGTGGTTATTTCTTTCTGCCGATAATAATTAGCGGGGATTCGTAACCGCTGGCCTCGATCGCATGGTATGTTCTCGTCTGAACGCTGGACGAGAGTTGGCTACAGGTGGTCCCGGGCAAATCAATATTGTTCGCGTGGTTCCGTGAATACGTGAGCGGTCTGAATGCCCTCGCAACACTCTACCCCTGAACCCACCCATGATCCCGACACTGCACCCCCCCCTGAGAACCGTGATATACGTCGTGTAGCTTATTCCTTGTCGACTGAATCCTTCGATTTGTGGAAATTAAAATGTCCGAAGGGGAATATTGAGTAGATAAAAAGAAATACTGATATTCGTAATATATACAAAATTTGCGGGGTGCTTCGATTTTGTGTGCAATAGCGAAGAACTAAATTATAAATTATGTACAGGACTGGTGATCATTTTGTTTTTTAGCCGAATAATCTGTTATATTCTAAATTAATCTCATTCCTAAAATGATCCTATTCATCATCTCCTGTTTAGGATTCGATCACAGCAACGAAACGCACCCCCTTTTTGGAGCAACAGATATTACTCTATCATTTATAATAATTCCTTAAAACTCTAGCTTTAATTACAAAATATGATCTGCCTCCACCCTTGGAATAAATGTGGCACTGATAAGGGGTAAGTCGAAGGAACGAGAGGAACGGGTGGTTCTCGACGAGAGAGCACGTTTAGAACCGAGGGGATAACGTTAAACGTCATGTTGATTCGTCGCACATGCTGTCGGAATCTCCATCGGGCTCTTCCTCCACAAGAAATTGCGGGAAACCGAGAGATAAAACGTCCTGCTGCGACAGTTCTTGGAGGTACGGATAGAACGATATCAGTTTGTACTGACTGATACACTCGATTACCCAGTCGTGGACGATCACTATGGCGCGAGTCTTTTTGTACCATTCTACTAGAAGCAAAGAAAAAAGAAAGAAACAAAAAATTCAGCCGTTATCAGGAACCTGGCGGATGTTATCGAGGATATCGATAACAAATTATATTTGACCTATGAAAAATCGTGAGCAATGTCTTTGAAGCACTTGTGTGAAAAGAAAAACGATTGAAACTAAGAAATACAATTTCTCAATCTCCTAGATTGAGATATTCCAAGCAAAATCATGAAGAATTAATTTCCTAAACGTGATAATCTCATCGATGGTCATTCGTATAAGTTATTGTATTCTCCAAAATTTCTACGTGCAATCTCGCAGCTACGATCGATAGACAATTACATATCATAAAAATGATTAATCGTATCGTGAAACCAACGATCAAGGATAATGATAATAACTTACGGATAATCTCGTAACTGTAAATGTCGGCTTGGATCACAATGATCTTCAGCTTCTCCCTTTCTGCAGCTAGAGCATCCAACGAGTCGACCACTAGAGCGCCGGTAGCACGTAGCAAGTCCTGTAAAAGAATGTACACCCGAAACTTGGCGAGGGATCAAAACGTAATGGTACAGAAAGGCTGGCACAGCCAGAGACCCGTGAATAATTGCGTTTCTTGAACCGTAGTTTCGTTTGAAATTGCTCAAACCATCGGCACTAACACGTGAAACGTATCAAATTTACACGCGTGATTTACAGCCACGGTCTATCCGCGGTGGCTACCGTTCACGGTGGATCAGAGACTGACTTTATTCCGCTTTTTATTGTCGTCGAACGACATGTGGACAATTGTGATAATGCAACTTCGCAGCGCCAGTACAAGAAACAATGTTAAAGTTTTCGTAAATAAGATCTTTAGATATTGCTCCAAACTTCAATTACCACTGTTATCAGTGCTTACCTGATACTGTTCGACGGAGACGTCGTCGTACGGCCCGATACAGAGGAACGCGAAGCCGTCGAACAGACCCTTTTCCCTGAGCCGCGACTTTCGAGGGCCAGCCTCGAGCGTTCTGGAGTCCACTACCTCGTAAGGTTCTTCGTTTGTTAAACTGCCCTCGTCCAACGAGTCGAGCACCCACTGGTGGCTCACAATCCACTTCCGGTGGGCGATGCCCTGCAGGTACTTCAACGTCTTGTTCGCCCCGTTGTTCTCCTTGTCCGCCTTTACGATCACATGCGTCACTTCCGGATCGAACTGGGTCACGTATTCCGCATTCATCGTTGCAGCCAGCCTCCTGACTTGTTCTATCTGAGACGGTAGCAAACCGCTGCACACGAAACGCAACGCTCGTCTCGCGAAGTGTTGAACGTTCTGCACGTTCTGCGCGCTGCATCTCGCCACAGGCTTTGCTTCCTTGCCGAGTGGTTGGTGGATGGAGGAGACGGTCTTGCCGGCGCTGGAATTGCTGTTCGATATCAGAGGATCACTTTTAGGGGTGCTTTGATAGAGCGGCTGGATCCTCCTTTTCCTGGCCGGTGTGCTGATGGAGCTTCTTCCGGGTGTGGACGACGGACTTTTGTACGGGAATTGTTCCTCGAACTTCCGTTGGAGCAACTGGACACGCGAGCTCTCTTTTGGCGAATTGATTGTTTGGCCGCTTCGACTGGGCGGAGGAAAGCGATTGCGAAATCAATGAAAGACATCGGAACAAAGAACGCTGTATGAACAATAATTACTTCGTCCATTTAAAAGACGTCGAACGAGCTAGAAATTATATTTAAAAAAAAAAAGAACAAAGAATGCAATACTAACGAAAAGGTTGTAACAAAATTCTATTAGAAGCAAGTGGGAAGGACACTGCAGGAGAGCCGCCGTTACTCACGTTTTCGTCTTTACGTCAGGAGTGCTCTCAACAATGCTATCTTCTTCATCCGAGCGTTCGGCGTCCTGGGATATTTCAATGCAACAAAGCAACTCTTTAGGAACGGGTTGTTCACGTTCGATTAAATATTAACCTAATAACTTCTGGGAACGACGATGATACAAACCTTTGCATTCACTTCTAAAGCTTGCCCCTTATTCCGCGGGGTTTCTGGCCCCTGTGTCGTATTTCCTTTCTCAGAAACCGCGTCAGAGGTTTTAGGTTTCCCGAACAGATCCTCTTCGAACTGCTTGATCATCAAATAGTGTTGCGTGATGTTCATCAAAGAATCCTGCTCGCACGTGTCCTTAACTATCGAGTCATTAGCCGTAACTTTCTCATTACTTGGTGGTTTATCGTGATTGGCAGGCACCGCCGATTTATTAGCCATCGACCTGTTGTTGACCCTCGGGGATTCCGTTTTATTGCTCGACTGGTCTGCTTTTCGATCACCGTCGAACTTATCCGTCCCCGAACTCCTGTTAGCCGCATTCACGGAACGCGGGGTCAGAGTATTGTCCGTTTCGTCAACACCGTAGCACGTTGGCCTTCTATACGCGTTCTCCTTATCAGAGCTACTGAAACTCTCCACCGCCGCATCTTTGTTCACCTTCGAAACATTTCCGCCGCGCTCGGCCGACTCCTTCCAACCGCCGAATTCTTCTTCATCGTAATAATCGTCCACCAGGGACGCCGTGACTACGTCCGCCATCGCTTCATCGAAATTATCCTGCATAAGGCAGCATTCCGCTTTAACGTCCCTCTGCTCCGCATCGAACAGCCCACCGCTCCGTATGTCCTTCGCCTTATCGATCGTTGCACCGAAATCCGGCGAGTCATCGTCGACCGCCAACACCGTCCTGCCCTCCGACCTCTCGTCCCGTTCGGCCGCGGCGAAATTAGCTTCTTCCGAGTCGGAGTTTCGCCGGAGCCCGGCAGCGCGTTTGTTTTGCGAAGCGGACCTGTTAACCTTTACGGCACAATCAACCGAGCGAGACGTCGACGGGGCGTCGCTTCTAACTTCGCGAGCCGCGTTCGTCGTACTAGGCGGGTCACGAGTCGCCTCCAGTTTGCCTTTCTTCTTGCACCTCTCGCCAGGTCTCGCGTCCTCGTACCAGTTGCTCACGATCACGTTCAAGTCCGCCTCGACGTCTGAATCCGGGGAGACGCTCCGTTTCCGTTTGGACGTCGTAGAATGACTGACGAGCTGCTCGCTGAACGCCTTGTCACCGTAAACACGGTCCGGAGAGCTCGTGCCTGAGCTACCCACTGGTATTATCCTTCTGTACACTTTTCTCTGTTTTCCCCCAGTCTCGCACGCAGGGGTATCCGTGTCGGAGCCCAAGGAAATGATACCGATATCCTTCGCGCTCGGCGACCGACACTTTTCCATCGCGTTATCCCTGACAGGAACAAGCTCTTTCGCCTCGTTTACGATGCGCGTGGTCAGTGAAGACAAACTGTGACTCGAAAGGCGGTCGTCGTTTCCTTCATCTCGCTCCCGCGTCTCCTGCAACGAAATGTCTGCACACCGCGGTCTCTTCCGCTTTCTCTGTGGCGTGCTGGTAGGAGATGCCGAGCTAGAGGAAGGTGCGTGTATGGCAGCTCTCGATAACTTTCCTCTGGCTTCAGAGAAGCTGCCATCTCTAGTGGGCTCGGTTTCCTCGATCACCCTTCGGGCTCGAAGGTTCTGAACGCTGGGAGATTCCAAGGACAGAAACTGCAGCTGAGAATCCTTCGTCGGGGATAACATCTTCACTGTCTCGTTGGTTTTCTTAGGTGGCCCAGTCGGTTGCACAGTAGGGTGTTTGAATATCCGTTCACCGCCGTCCAGGGTGACAAAGAGCGCGTCTTGGGTTTCCTGCGGGACATTATTATCCATCGTGGCAATCACCTTCGAAGTGCTCTGTTCAATGATTTCCAATCCGCCGCTGGACGGCTCCATCGATACATCTTTTTCCACTTCCTTGTCTGGTACTGTATTATCATTCTCGCGTTCCCTCGTCGCTGATTTATTCTCCGCTGAAATTTGTGCGCCGCTTCCGAAATCACCTTCAATATCTTGGGAATCCATCACGTCGATAGGATTGCAAGGTTTTTCTATCGCGGGAAAAGGTAAACAGTGAGCCCGCTTGCGACCGACTTTGCCCAGGTACAAAAACTTGACACGTTTCTTGCGATGCTTGTAAATTTTGCCCAGCTTCCTGAACATGACCACACGCCTTTGCTCCATGGACTCTTCCATCCTATTGCTAATATCATCGCGAACCGCTACCGAATCTTCAATTCGCTTACCACTGTGCCTATCATTCCCTGAATAACTCCTTCCCTCCGTCGTTACGTTTTCTTTAACCCCTCCGCCACTTTCATCGATATCCTTCGTACTCTCATCGATTTCCCGATTCAAGTCGCGTCTAATAGCCCGTAATCGCGAGTCACAGTCTGATCCAAATGAATCGTTCGATCTTTTTTCGGCGCTCTTCTTTAGAGACAGTCTCCTGCGACCGGAATCGGGGATTCGCTGCATTTTGGACGCTGAACAGGGCTCATCGATGGCGTCGAAGCCTTTCGATAAAGCTGCGGATAAATCAGTCTGTTTCTGACAAGATTTACCACGCGGACTGTTTAAACATATCGGCGTAGGTGAATTCTCCGGAGTCGCGCGAGGAGATTCCTTCGATCGATGCGGCGTGTTACACGGGTCATCGACGCGTTTCTCAGGATCATTCCTCCTATCATTTTCAATTTCCTTTCGCCGCGCCTCTTCGAAGACTCCAATGATATCGTTCATCTGACAGCTGTTCAGATTTCGAATATGCACCTGTTCACCCTCTTGCAGCGTGATAAAAGACGCTGCACGAGGCACGCCAGCTTCTCCCGATATCGATTTGACGCCCGCACTTCTCGGGGACTCCTCGTCCCTTTCGAGCGCATCTTTGTCTATCGCTGCGCGTTTCTTCTCCTCGAGGGATCCCTCGTCCAAGAGAGCTTTCGCGACGTCCTCGTGCATCCGGGTGCATATCTTTCTCCTCTTACCGTTCGTCTCCTCAATTACATTCGGCCCAATAATTACAGCGTTGCTCGTCGCTTGTTCGTCCAACGATCGAGCTTTACCTTTGTTCTCGATACTGACGTCCAGACATTTCAATTTCTTCCTCTTCGCTCGCATCTCCTTGCCAAACTTCTTCACCGAACACCAATTCTTCTTCGTCGCGGGTAATAAATCGCACGGCGATGTTCTGCGGACGTCGCTGACTCTCTCTTGGCTCCTCTCTCCATTATCGTCGAACGTTCTCGTTACTCTCGAAGTGCTCGGCTTTGGATCCTCCGCGGCCGTGTCCAGCATTGTATCACTTCTACCGGCGGTTCTCGTTTCGGAATTCGTTCCCGGTTCCTGTTTATCGTCCAGCTTGTTCTCGTTAGTCTCGTTTCGCGGAGAGCTTCCCGTCGATCGTCCGGTGGTGCAACGAGTATCATTGTCTTTTAGAGCTTCAACGACCGCAGTTTCACGCTCCTTGTCCGTGGTTCCCCGTTTATTACTATTATTACTGCAGTGTTGCGATATCGACGTTATTAAAGTATCGTCCAGATTACAATCTCCTGCCGCGATTTTATTCGGATCATCGAACGCATCCGTTTCCGGCAAATTCTTCAGCCAGCTGTGCACTCTTTCTTCGATCGACGTCTCGACTTGACGGTCGCTCGGTTCGTCCGGGGGCAGCGGTTCCACACCAGAGACAGAACACTTGGACAGGTACTTCGTTATACCGATTCCTTCTTTATGCTCGCGCTTCCTTTTGACCTTCTGCCCTTTGGATGTTCTTCTTTGTCGGCTCGTGACGCGACCCGATTGAGAATCCGACTGTTCTTTCGACGCGGAGACGTTGTAGCGAGAACAGCCAGGTTTAACCAGTTTCGCGTCGTCACTTTTACTCCGTTCGGTATTCGCTGGCAAGCAATACTCCACTGTGTCGCGAGGTCTCGACAAATGCGATAATACTGCAAAAGGTACATCGTGTTTGCCGTCTTTTAGGGAACGTGCGAATTTTCTTGTTGTTAAAGTACAATATTACATTGGCGTTAGGCTATTAAGGAATCGCAAAGAACTACAACATCATTAGAGTGCTCGGCTTGCAATACCATCAAAATATCACTGGCACGTGCAACTTTTTTTTTTACTAGCCAGAGGATTGCATTCGGAGTTAGTTTCGAGCGGTTTTGCTTAGTATTACGGAAAGCCAAGCGCGCGTATATGTACACGTATGTTTTGCACACGAAAACATGAGCACGAGGATGCATTTGAGAAGAGGCAGAGTGGAGAGCGCGTCATGCTAAAGAACACCAGGAAATCGACCTACGAGCCGTTGTTCTGTATCTCGCGAAACAGGATATTTCAAGTTGCGTTCACTTATCGTTCCGTTCCTAACTTCCTGATGAATGTACACATATGCGGTCGGATGATCAAAATCGATCAGCAAGCCTTCTGCAGCTTCGTTCGAATAATAACGATTCTTTACAGACATTTAACAAAATGTTAACAGCGAGACGACTGCAGTGTAATAACAGGATTGCGAAAAGCAGCCCACGGCGATGCGTTTTCCCTGAACTTTCTTTTACCCTTCTCGTATGATGGTATTGTACGATTGAAAGACCAATACGTCGGAAAACAATGAAAATTAAAGTTTCAGGCGGAAACACCGCGAGTCTCCATTTTCCGATAGCGTTCTAGAACCTCAACGTTAAAAGCTCGTAAAACATTGAGGGTTTAGATACCAGGGGGAGAGAAAGAGAAAGAGAAAGAGAGAGACATCGACATACGAAAGAACAGTGGGACTTAAATTTTTTAAACGCTCGCTGCACTCGGGGACAAACGAATAGTTGACCTAAGGGAACATGACGTTGCGGTGCTGCATGCACCATGATATTTTAAGCTTCATGTTATTCTTACGGTACAAAGGGAAACTTTATCGCCTGAAAAAACGCAAGCTCCTTTAAAATGTATCGCTTCGTGCTGAGAAATGTATCGTCCCCCAATATTTCTCCATGCAATTTTGTTAGTGCTCAAGTATCTATCGCTACCTCGTCGAACGAGTAAAACAAGCGTGATAACAATTGATGTGTATCATTGAAAAACTGCATGACGGTGATATGCGCATTGTGGAAAACGTTTGCGCTAATTTTTACGCGGATACCGATAAGTGGAAGGTACTCACCGTCGATGCCAGAATCCATCTGGATCGCCTGGTTTAATTCCTTTAATCGATCGATGTAGAGCGCCATACGCTCGTCCGTAGAAATGCGACGTCGATTTATGGGCGTGTTGCACAACGGGCAAAGCGCGTTTTCGTTTTGCAACACCTTTTGAATGCACGCGCGACAAAATCGGTGTCGGCAAAGGGTTTCCACTGGGTCGGATATAGTATTCAGACTGCAACGCAGAGGAATTTATTACCTATCTCATACATTGCAGTGTGAATTTATTTAACAATGCCAAATTTATTTCGTCTTAGCGGGCAACAATTAAAATGGGATTTAATAAATGATAGGTGAGAATGATGGATTTGAGATTACTTTGGGCAATTCAATGCTCTCTGTCTACTAAAGTTGTATAATTTATTCGTATGTTTCTTGGTCTTAAAAATTGATGTTACGAAGCGAGGGAAGAAGGATTAACTTTAAGAAGAACGGTGTTGCTTTCTAATTTGCAGAACTTTAATATTTCTGCGAAGTAGAATTATTTGTATATTACTATGCGTATCTATAAATTGAATCATAAAGTGATTATCGTACAGCTTCTAGATAACTTATCAACGAGGTATTCTTGAAACAAAGTTACAAGAAACGCTATCAGTGATTACATATACATTATACGCATGAGATATTATTTATTGCAGCTACGTATGATTATTACCTAACAAATGCAATTCGTCGTTTGCTTGGAAACCAAAGTGCCCTGCATTTATAGAAATATGAACAGAAGACTAATAATAACCGTGTATCTATGATAATGCTCTTAAATAATAAACAAATTGAATATGTATAATGTAAAGCTCTATCTTCGCGTAAGTTTAACGTGATCGTATACAGCCAGAAAGAAATGAGAGAATATTGAGATTGCAAAGGCAATTACACAATTGATTGAAAATATTGATTTCGTGCTGCGTAAGTTCAAGACGATTCGGAACGCAGCTACGCGGGCTAGCAAACATAACCTACATGCATACACGGAGCACATGGCAATTCAAAATATGCTAATCACTATGTCAGCATGAAAAATATATTTTATATTGGTATTATTCTACAAATTTTACATATCCTTAATGCAACGTTTGTAAACTTACCAAATCGTGCACTGTAAACATTTCTGCATCTCCGTGATCACCTCTGACAGCCTGTCAGCGGTAGCGTACACTTCTTCCATCATTTCCTTCTTTTTCTTATATGCCATAACTCGTACGCGCGTTGAAATATTATTGACTTCACTGGTCCCGAGCACATTATTAAACGTGAGAATTACATTAAACAGCGGGCTCACATTCTACCACTGTCATTATCTTGCGTGCGTACAATCGACAAGTATTGTCAAACAAGTTTTCCAAGCACTGCCTCGGATTTAACGCGCCAAAGGGATGGCGCTGCGATCGATTCGTTGATGTGCAAAGTTCGAAACCTGTCGATTGTGCCACATCTTTCAATTTAATTTTCCGATATGCTCCCGAGACTAATAATTGATACAAATCAATACAACAATTGTGCGGCGTTGTTCGATGTATTATTTAAAGCAAGTTAATCCTTCGTGGCAATCACGCTTTCAATGGTTATACGTATTTTAAGAAGCGCGCGATTGAATTTGGTTAGGTGGGAAATAATCGTATTCTTTGAAGTGTCCTTCCCTTCGGTGGTTAGTTTTCTTTGTGAAGCGTACCGACATTAAATGGAAAAGGAAACGAAGGTATCTTGAAATTTGTAGTATTTAAAGATTCTCGATATTTAGAGTGATTCCATGAAACGTTTTACGGTTGATGTAACATTAACAATTAGAAAATAAAAAGAAACGATGGTGGTACCCTTACTCACTTGCCGCCATTTCCTTACTGCCGACGTTGTTGATTTTAGAATCTCTTCGTTTGCGTCCGTTGTACGATTCGCAATTATATAAACATATCTTTTCGTTTCCATAGAAATTAACGCTCAAATGATCAAGCCAACATCATCCGGAGTAACAATCGGGCAAGGAGGACGATAGTGCAGCGTAACATGAGCTTCCTGGAAACTACTTGTTGATGACGTTATGGGGTGGATCTTCCTTGCCAGTACCTTACTCTTCTGCTTATGCGGTAAGTCTTAATTAAAAATATGTCAATTAATATTCCATGGGATATTAACGAGCAATGGAACAAATATCGCAATTTCAATTATTTTTTGTTTGCGCTAATTGCCAATCAGAGTTAAAATGATTATGGTTAGAATCTCTTAACGTGCTCAGCAAGCAATTACAGTGTTCTATTGGTTCATTATCCGGTTATTGTAGAAGATTTTCTCGAAGTATAACGTTGTCGAATCCGAAAAATTTCATTAAGCCACGACAGCTCTGAACCAGTTTAAGTTTTCCTTCCTCCGGGATCAATTACGTATACCGGACCGCTGGCGTCTACTAGATAAGAAAGTTCCGGAGAAAGGAATTATTATTAGAGAGCGTATCGGGGTACAAATTTTCCACTAAGTGGAGCATAAAGGAGAATTGAATTCAATTGGAATTTCCTGCAAAGAATTGTGCAATACGTGTACTAATTATATTTTTAGACATTGTAAGAAACATTTCACAAACGTGCACTGAGATCTTAAAAAAAAGAGCCGATAAAATTGTTGCTTCTTAGGATAGTTTAAAGATAGCAAATCTTTTATTCTGATTTGTTCGATATATGTGTGCACTAGCGTGTAGTAATATTACTTGAATAATTTCAACAATTGTTTCCGACATTTATTAGCGAAAATTTAGTACCTTTTCATTTGTTTTTCATTCTAATTTCTCCTAAAGTTGCGATAGAATGCGTTTTTCTTCAACAGAGAGATACCAAGTTACGCAAATTTATGTTTCCTCCAATACTTTGCGCTATTTTGATACGATAAAATTAATATTTTTATGTGACCATCAACAGGTATGCGTTAACGGTGCCGTGAAAATTTCAGTGACACTTGCAAAGTGCCGGGTGAAATGAATTTCATTTCTATAACACTGCAAAATAGAACACTTCTTTCTTTTCTTATCTCCTTAGCGGCTCTGCATGCGAATAAACCGGCACTGAGAGATACTAGAGCTCGGTAAATTTATTCGATGATTATACTTATTGGCGAGGTAAGCGGGGCATAATGATCTCTTTGCATGGAAATTGGAGTTCTCGCTTGCGAGAAACTTCCCTTTTATCGAATGAATTTACCAAGAGCGAAATCAACTGCTCCGGCAGTGATTAAAAGAGCACCATCCTGTCTACAAACTACCCCTCCACCCTGGTATGATTCATCAGGGTGTATACACTTAACGAACTTTCGCAAGATTTTAGCCCCGCTGAAATTATCTGGGCAGTCTTCTTTTATTCGCTATAAGGTGTTTTGTTAGCGATATTCTATATTCTTTTCTATATAATATCGTACCGCAAACTCCCCCTCCGGCATTCAATCCCACGTGCAACTCGCACCAACATCAATGAGAGCTCAATAAGCCCAGCACACCAACTACCCTTTTCTGTCATATTGAACATTGTCAATCAACAAATTGTCCTTTCTTTATCTACCGCGACTCCCCGATAAATTCAGCATCGCGCGAATGGTCAGGTGTATACACCTTCGCAACCACCCCCTCCCTACACAAAGATACGAAATCGAAAGCCGAGTTTGCAGAATAATAATTTGAACGGCGTGTCTTGCTTTTTCATGCTGCTTTGGATTAAAACAAACAAAAAAAAAGCGGCAGGATTGCCGTTGCCACAGGGTGGCGGTGGCGCGGGGGCCCATGGACAGCCGCAGGCTGGTTCGCCGAGCACCCCGGGCCCCGGCGGGGGCACGGCTGGCAGTGGCGCGAGCAGCACTCTCGGCGCCGCTGGCGGCGGTGCTTCTGGCTCTGGCACCGGCGCCGCCGGTGGAGGCAGCGGGGTTGGTTTTGGTGTGACAGGTGGAAGTACCGGCGGAGGAGCCGGTGGCGGTGCCGCCGGGGGTGGCACCGGTTGGTCCACGGGACCGGCTCGTCGGGGCCGAGGGTGGCGCGACTGGCGCCGCGGCGACCCCACGCTGATCAAGGGACTGTGGAAGTCAAAGGGACCCTTAGGTAAAAGGAAATTTGCCAAACAGTCGATGTTTATATGTTCGGACAGAATCTTTCCTTTTTCCTACGTTTCGTTAAGCTTAGAATGCGGAGGCGCGTCGAGATTTTTCTGTTGGCTTTTGCACCTTTCGATAGAGCGCTTTTGGTGTTTTAAAACCAGCCGACTATGGAATCCATTTAATATCGTCCCGGTGTAAATGAAAGAGCGATGCATTTTTCTCCGCCTTCGCCGCTCTTTTCTTTTGTACATTGGCCAAACTTTTATTGGACAAAAATTCAACGGGATGAAAGGATTACTTAACGTCACATACGTTTCCTCGAATTCCCACTAACTTGGGCGCATGTTGAAGCTAATGCGGTGAGATACGTGAAAAATTCATGAGCCAGAATGAACGAAACGTGTCTTTTTCGCTTGCGAGCCCAGGTTCTGATTTAACTTTCAGATTCAGTGTAGATCGGTGCATTTTAAATTTTACCAGCGAATGCCATATTTCATTAGAACTTTTACCTTTTCTTTTAATAATATAAATTACAAGCTGAATGCAGCAGATGAACATACATTATACATATATTTCTATTTAATTCTTACATGCTCTCACCGCTTTACCCAAATGAGAAGAACAGTGAAAAACGATTTCACTTACCCATTAGAAATCATCATCAATTTCCATCTTCCAAGAGTATTCCGTTCACATTTGCACGATCTCCACACGCAATCCCCTTCCCTTCGCTTATCCCCGAGCGAGATAAAGATGCCAGCATGCCACGCACGAATCCACCCCGTATCGCTCTAAGCATTCAACAGTGTTCTCAGCCAAATCGAACGAAGGGATAAAGGAAACTGTGAAAATGCTTGTCCACGCGCAGATTCCTTAGGGAAGGCGGAGGTGTATATCTTCCTAGCCTTGCTGATCGGTTTCGTGACAGTGGTGGTCGGCTGTTGGCTGTCTGACAACTGCTGGTCCCCGGAGCCGGAGGGGGTGGTCACTCTGGCATAGCCTAGTGCGGACTTCCGTTCGTCCAGGCGATAACAACTAGTACACGGGCCCTCCTACAGGATCTTCCAGGACTTCATCCAACGGAACCAGCGGCCTTTGTTGGACATTAACGATAACCATACGACGCTTCCACCTGTATGACGTCACGTTACAAAAACAGAAAAAAAAAGGAGGAAAGAGAATACCTTTGTCATTAAACGTGCCATATAGCGGCGTTGTCACACGAACCAATAACCGATCGAATGTCGCGCGTTAGCCCTGTGTATAATATCGTATAATGTGTCGCGGTACGCCCTCGATGGAGCCGCTTGACCGGAAATTCAAAAGTTCATCGAAATGTCGACGTATCCGTGGTAGGCGTAGCCCTGTTACTAATCTACGCGGATCCCCGGTCGCGTCGATGTCTTTTTTGGGCGTCGATCGCGTATCATCGACGAGGAACGTCGAAGGAATCGGGCACGTAATTGGCGAAATTGGTACCGCGCCGGGGCGAGGCATGGTACATGAGTCAGGTGTAACAAGAGTCTCTCTGTTCATCCGTGAACTGTAATTCGCTCGTTAACGTGATCGACGTTTGATCGCCGCTGTCCAGATGCGGCAGAATTGTACGCCTCTTCGGTGTAGCTTCGGCCTTCCCGTTGCGGGATCCTGAGGGAATAGGGGGATGATTTGCTGGGTTGACGAGTGGTTAATCGAGGCGTAGGAACTGGATATTCAATTTTGTTTTTCTATTACACCTCTCTTTTGATCTTCCTTTCTGTGGCGTTCAATTGGCTTTGTTTAATGTTTATGATTTCTCTTAACGAATAAACTACCGACTTCGTAAACGATCTTAGAAAAATATTTTATTGCATTCACGTGTAGCAAAGGTTTTCGAATTTCTGTCACTCGTATTCCATATTATATACCTGGACATTCTAGGGATGGACTGTCAATGTTCTCGTTGATTTTCATCAGGGACGGAAATTTAATAATTACGTAGGGCAATGTTGTGTTTTGTACTTTGCACCCGATGGAGCGAAATTTACGCACATGCAATATTGCTGGCTCGTGTTCGAAACTCAATCTTCGATCGGTGTAACGGCGTTGGTACGGTGTGTCTTCGAATTATGCACGCGGTGGCGAATTTAATCGTGGTATATTCATGCACCTGCGTCACCGTGGTACACGCGTGCCGCTATCAAACATCGATTCCCAAGATTTATGATATTATAAAAATTTCTTCTGATACGCTTCACGCACAGATATGAAATATTAGTGGATTTATAATAAAATTCGATCACGTCTATTTTATCATTCATACTATTCCTGTAGTATATTGTTCATTAACACATACTTTTTAATGAACATATTTTTAAGTTGAAATTTCGGACTGTTAGATTGTTCCTTGAATTATTCTCGCTCATGAAACATGTACGCTATACGCGTGCAACATTCATAATAATTATAAAGCGTACATCCTGCACGATTTCCTTTCGCTGCGACAAATAATTGGTTTCGGTGCTCTCCATTATTGCACCAGCGACATTAATTTCAGCGTTCATTTTAATAACGCGACCCATTGTCGCGTTCCCTGCACCGCGATATTCATGCGGCAACTTTCATAATTAGCGTAACCGTGCGAATTTCCAATGACGCTTCCGTGTTTTTGCAACAGCGCTGTTAATAGATACAGAATTGTCCATCCAGAGTTTCTCGATCGCGTTCCACCGAATACCGCGAACTTTTCAGACTGGGAAAACGCTTTACTCGAACGTGTGCATATCTGAACGTCGTAAATCATTCTGACAAATACTTCGCCTGCTTCGAGCGCAGCTACTGCTTCAGTTTCTAGGTGTTAGCTAGCCTTCAGTGAAAAGAAGAATCGACATGAAGTAGTTGGTGTGAATTTTTGAAGGGAATCACCATCCGAGTGAAATGAATTGCTAGTATTCGAAGTTTAACAAGAACTGAAATATCGCTACTGCATTTAGCTCGGGCCTTTTAGCCGCACGCCAAAAAACAACAGAGCATGGGGCATCTTCACAGCCAGACGACAGTCGACAAACGATCTCTCGCCAAAGAAATGATCAGTTACCGAAGTCCTGAAAGGGAATTCCCTCGCACTGGAGGGCTCGGTCTTTGTCGTAATTCATCGCTTTGTTCGGAAGTTCCATTCCAGCCGAGGCTCGCCGGCGCGTTCTTCTCCCTCTCGAATCTCGTGAAATCCGATCGCGATTCCCCGTGAAAGTCTTCCGATCTTAGCTTGTCAGAGAAGGCCGACGTCTGGATGATATTGACTAATTGCGAGCAGGCGAACGAATGGCGTCACTGGCCATACGATATCTCGTTTGCCGCGAAATGATTCATCGCGCGATCGTCGAATTTGGAAAGCGTCGCTTCAGAATGTCCATTGGACACAGCCACCGGGAAAGAAAAACTCCTGAGGCTCATTCAGCTCTCTAAAACGTCCTCCACTAATCCATTTACAGAATTTTTTTTCCCCCCCGTGAATTCTAACATCGCTCTCGACCTCCTTAAATCTTCGCGAATTCAACCTCCGTCGCTTTCAAACAAAAATTTATACCACCGCGCCATTCAAAATCCGCGCACTCGTGTACACGCGGATTGAAACGAGATTCACCACGTACAATTACCGAGAAGTTTCCGTGCAAAGCGGGACAGAATCGTTTACCTCCGTCTCCGTCGAGCCTCTTTAAGATAAAGGTGCTTTCGCCTCGTTGAACTTGCTTCATTTTCCCCTCGCGACGAGGGGAAACAATATTTGCAGCGCTGTCGTCGTTCACAGAGAATTTAATTGCGAATTTTCCAACTCGTAACGCGCCGAACATGAAGCTTCCCGTTGTTCCGCGATTCACCCACGAATGACGTCTACGATAATAACTTTCACTCTGGCTTTCATGGATCGATCTCCTCTCATGCCTATTAATACAGGGCGCTTCTGTTTTCTTTTTACCTCGATAAATTCCAGACTTAATCGAAACATTTCCATTTGAACGTCGGATCGATACGTGACTCTTCTACGGATTCATAGAATCCCATTTTCTGTTAACGTCTCGCGGGAAGGGAATCGTATTAAAATCGATGCGCAAGGGAAATAGCGTGATGGGGCTGGACTTTTCGCGTCGTTGCAGAGAATAGGAAGAATTTAAGCGAGTTGGAGTTAGGCCGCTTCCACTGCGAGGAAAATATCTTTCCACCTTTCTTGGTCACACATCGTGCGAAAGGAGTTTCTGGGCTTTTCAAAGCGAAAGCCGAATGAAAGCACGGACACGAGCTTGCAAGAAATGAACAACGTTTCACGGGGCTTCGCGAAAGTATCGTAGGAAGTAAGAAATTGAAGTTCAGCAGGGGGTGTTGTCCCTGCGGTGCTCGTAGCACACTTTTCCTCCGGCTTCTGCAGCTTTTAATGGCTGTTCCGTATTCTTTGAAGCTAAACCCCAGGATCAGCCGGCTTTATTACTGGTTTTCTTGATGTAATAAAGGAAATCGTTTTTCTGGGACTGTAGTTGCAATCAGTCTGTCGTGTAGGGTACACTTGGAGGTGACAGGCATTTTGTGCAAATGAATTTTCTTTCACTGGCAAGAAAACATGTTATCAAACAATTAATTTCTACGCAAATATGAGATCAGATACATTTGCCAATTATTTGAAGTACGGCAACAAAGAATATGTTCAAGTTCTACTTATTTCAAGCTCGTTCTTTTTTTTTTTTCTTTAAATGATATAATCAAGGGTGTGTAGTATACCTCAGATATCCATGGCGCCGGAAGGCACAATAATCATCCCCGGAAAGCGGGGTTAACGAGTGAAATCAACGAAACAAGCCACCAAGATGGCTTTGATCTCCGATATTGACGATTCGTTGCACGCGTGCAATCGTGAAAATTCTAAGCTTCGATCCTGTAACGCGGATCGATGCGCGGGGTAATATAAAGATAAAAACAAAGTGATAATAACGTATTAAAGTGGACCAACGCCCAAGCCACGCATTGGAAATTCTAAAAAGGGTCGTAGGATACGTAGAAGGACCCGCTTGAAAGCGTTAGAACTACAGCGCGAGTTAGTCTTTCGGCCTTTCGATCATCATTTCGTTTGCATCTTCTAATGATTAGATGTTCATTTGATAGAACATTGTAAGATATCGTATTTAAATTCGTTCTATTGGATTAAATAATAAATTCGTTCCGATTCGAGGACGTTAGATCTCGTATTAAACGATAGATAGAATAAATAGAAGATACATTAGTGGGATACGATGAGAAATAAAAATGGATAAACAGGGCGTAGCAAAACGAAAATGAACAACGAAACGCTGAAGCAGAGGGAACATCTTTCTTATTACTATAAATAAAGAATGTTTCGATACTTTCACGCTTTGTGTAGCACGAAGTGTGAGATACAGAAGTCCGGTTTGCCACCTTGTGCAGAATTTATATATTCCATTAGGATAAAAGCTTTCCTTTGTGCAGTTGAAAAGCTCGGATGTGCTATTTTCCATATGTCGTTCCCCGGTGATTTTTTATTGGACAGTTTTCTAACACTTCGAGAAAGAGCGAATCTCCGACAGTAATATCCAGGCGAGTATCGTAAGTGACACTGCGATCGAGATTGGAACGAGTTTGTTAGTTGATCGAACACTTTACTGCAATTATTCTTTCGTACATTATTTAGCAAAAATTAACGTTACGTCGTTGTTGTCGACGAAAAGAAGGATATTAACCGCGTCGACAACGATATCTACGATGACGGCCGGAGGCTTTAGATAATAAAAATAAAAATGCGATAGGCGCCGAGGGACTGACGATAGTTAAGCATAGTACGAGAACCTAAATATCAGCTTTAGCTACGTACAACGCTGTCTAAAAGAATATTGAAGCAACAAATAATGGACAGATTTATAGATAAGTATTTCTGTGAATATGTATACACGTGTATACGCGGTATTTATATAATATACACACACGGTACAGCGCGCAACTTCCTTTTTCTAGTACGTTTTAAACTACCGTTCTGGATAATTGTTACGATGCTATACCTTTTTGTATTCTCGTTGTACATAAATGCGTGAGGATTTGTAATAAATGCGCGATAACGTAACCGGAAGTAGTAGGAGGAGGCCCGATTAGAATGCATGTATTTTGATATGATTTCGATTTTAGTCGTTCAACCAGAATTAAACGGAGGAAAGATCATTAGTCGGTTGCATCATTAACAATTTTACAGCTTCCTGTTCTCCGTATTGAAACCCCGTTAACCCTTTAGAGTCGAGAGATCAGAATTGTGTTAATTGTACAATTAAATATGAGGAATTTTAATTGCAATTTTTTAAAAATAAACATTGGGTATTCAATAATCTTTTACATTCCATAAACTGGTGGACGTATTAAGCCTTCAGCAGTGGTACCTTTTAAATTAAAATGCACTCGGTGTGGAAATTAGAGAAGCCTGCAGTAATTCAATTTATTTCTCGATTTAATTAATTACGATGATATTTATGTGACCGAAAAAGGTATTTGTCCAAAGGGCTAGTAATTAAGGAATTATTCTCGGTACTTTGGGGTTGAGATATTGTATATAGTTTCACTTTTCGAGGTATGTATTTAAATAGTGATCACCCCTAGTGTCATTCATTTATTTTCTCCGAATCGTGAAATATTCTCTATTGGAAAATTCTAATCCCCTCGCGTTTACTACATTTAAAGAAACTACCCCTGGCATCCCTGCCGTGTAGAGTATACTTTTTGCCGACGGAGAACACGCTCTCGAAGGGATCGTGCCGACAAGCGTGTTAGATCGCCTCCTAGGGCTGTGTCGAGGTTTCCATTTTCATTCGCGACGCAAACTACCCCCGCGTAGTTTCGTACACGGACCAATCTGTTCATAGACCATTATAACTTCGTAATCATTACAGATGAATCCACAGAAATTTATTACGCGAAACAAAAATTTCAGCGTCTTCCCCGTTACTTTTATCATTCCAATTTCTCCACCGTGTTTTCCCTTAATCACTATCCTTCTTCTTTCAATCTTGGGGTATAAAAAAAAAGTGTCTGATCCCCAGACGCTGAAACTTTTGTTCCAGATGAAATAAAATCGAAGTCAGGGGAAGATTCGTGACTCTCGGGTCTGCTTTTTAGTTTCACAGCAGTTTCTACCTCTCCTTGTCCTCTCTTACGCGTAGAAATATCGATTTCCCTTATCCCGAACGTTTCTGTTGTCCCGTACAGACAATTGTACACGCGAGTGATACTTATCGATGTGCATAGGAAATTTAACTGCAACGTCCACTTCTAGCTCGAGCTGTGACTGGCGCGGGCAGCGTGTAAATACTTTGGTATGCGTGTGCCTACTTCGTCTGATAGTTCAACATTGTTATATGTATATACATACATATATGTAAATTATATACGGAATATCGTGTTTGTACAAGGATACCTCGAACGACCGAACGAATAAATGGAAAGGGGAGAACGAAAGGGACGAGGCGAAGGAGACAAGAAACTGAAAAGGAACACATTAAACTAATTGTCAATTACGAAATGGAAGTTTTACACGAAAACTGAACGAAAATTAGTCGAACGCCGCCTGGCGTACCCGTTGCGCGTGTTCAATGTAAAACGTATGACCGGTGCATAATTCTAAATTAGATACAATCAGAGTAATCTAGGCCTATACACATAAACGCATACAGGTATACATATAACGAGTATCGTATTATTATAATCGGCGGACTATGTGTAAGAAAAGTGTTGCATCCTCGAATGGAAAGCATGTACGCATGCATGCGTTGTACGTGTGCCGGGTAAAGTACTATTTTGCCGTGTCAAAGTGTGATAGGAAGTTCTCCCTTTTTTCTCCGAGAGGGACGACGATGTGTTTAGTCGGTTAATGAGTCCTATTTAATCATTGTTTCAAAGGGAAGGGCTTTTGCGTTGCTCAAACTAGTATTTTACTCGCCTGCTGGTTATCGCGTCGTATAACCGATAACCGACGACGTGTGCGATTTCAAAATGATGATTATATTGATTGTAAAATAGAAATGGGAATATCAGTATGCTGCTGAGTGCATACATACGTACGTTTCGACCTGCGACACTTCAACGTTGCATTCCCTCACTCCAAGACGATGTAAATAGCGAGATATTTTATGTATTCTATATTTATTGTATATATATATATATATATAATATATTTACAGTGTACATGGAATTGCTTAATTAATATAAATAATACGATACACCAATCTTGTTCGTTATTTTAGATAAGATTTATCGTCGAGCATCGAATTAGGCCAGAAAATAATATGATCGTTCTAAGTACTCATATTTACAGAACGTCTCGTAGCATCCATTATTTTCCCGCTTTACAGCGACAATACTGTAACTGTACCGTAAAATAAGGGACGCTTCAACGCGAGAATCGAACGATCCAACGTGACCCGTGCTTTTAAATAAATAATTTAATTAGGTACATCTAGAATAGGCAGAGGGTAATTTCTATTAAATCTAATCGAATGCATTTGGTATGTTTTTGCACGAAGCTAATGATCCCATGGTGATAACGATGTCATCGCAGGAGATATAATCAAAATATTGATCTAACGATAATCACCGATAAACGTACGACCCGTTGTATTCCCATGTTTTCTGTTTAATTGACTGCGACGCTTTCAGACTTCCCATTTTTGGTATTAATTTAATTACTTACACGACAGTGTGAATTGGGTGCTAATTGAACAGCATAGAAAAAAGTGAAAAAGTACAAAATTAAGTATCCTTCGTTCGAGCATCCTACTCCATTTTCCCCCTTGAAAAAGATCGTAACAAGAAGAAGGGTATTAACCTTTCGATCCTCCGGATGCACGAAACCACCTAGAAGACGCGAATATTCCCTGAAAAGAAATCGAACCCGCGACTAACCCCCCATGCTCCTTTAACTCTTTTTCGTCAATTCCTGGAAGAACGCTTCGATAGGCAAAGTGGGCTCGTCGGTGGTTATCTTGAAATGCGTGGACACCACTCTGCTCTCGGGCGAAACGGCTTTGAACATCCCCGGCTTGTCGTACAGGGCAGAGGCGGAACTGGTCAGATCCGCGACGCTCTGCGACGCCTTGGCGAACAGTTCCTCTTCCTCGGATGGGACTTCGAACGCGGTCGTGGTTTCCGCTCTTCCGACCGTCTCCGTCGTGGTTTCCTCGTTTCTCGCCGTGGCATATGATTCCGCGATCCCGGCTTCCTTCAGCTGACTCTCGTCCACGCTTTTGGCTGTGCCGCCGGCAACCGGTTCCGCGGGCTTCTCGTTTCCGGGATGAGAACCGAACCCGGTTACGCTTTCCTCCTCGTCCAATTTCGCTGGCGCGCTCGTGGACGTGACTTCCACCTTTTCCATCGGGATCTCGTTGGCGACTAATCTCGTGGAGCCAGCGGTGGTCACCGCGGAATAGAAACTGGTTTCCTCCGCCGCCATTTCGGTGGCCTCCGCCTCCTTTCTGCTGGGATACGTCGAGCTCTCCTTATGCGGCTGTAGCCGGCTCTTCATCACGGGTCGCCGTCTCACCGACGACGAGAACACGTTCTCAGGCCTGGCCGTGCTGGGCTTCGTCTGACTATCGTTTTCGTAGTTTATCTGTCCTCTGTTGGGGCTACCAGTGGTCCCCGATATTCTGCTCCTGTAAACGTTCGCGCTGACCGGTCTCCGTTTAGGCACGAAACGACTCGACTTCTCCGTCGTAGATGAGACTCCGTCCACAGCCGGGAATTCTTGTTCCTTGGACGCTAATGGGTTCGAGGTCGATGTTCTGTAATTCACCCGGGACATGTACTTGTACCTTCCGCCAGTGTCCTTAGCCCCTTCGCCAGTTTGCGTTTGTTGGCTCTGCTGATTCTTCAAGCTGCCGCCCCTCTGCTTGGCTTGCGGGGCCGACGTAGCCGGCGTCTCTGTGCTAGACATCTGGGCTAATCTGCTCTTGTAATCCAACCGACTCTTGTAATCCTTGATGCTGAAGCGAGGTCTCGTGGTGTTCCCGTACCTGATCGGCCGGATCTTGTGCGATCTGATCGTCGAGGTGCTCACCGGGGCCGCCTCGGTGCTAGTTTGCACTGTGGACGTCGCGGTCGTGGCTGTGGTGCCGCTGCTTGGACCACTGCCGACGCTCGTGCTGCCGGTGGACACTCCGGTGGCTCGATCGAAGTAATTCCCTTCCGTTCTGATGTATAGATCCTCCAGGGGAGTGTTCGTGGCTACCGCGGCTCCTTGCTGTAAATTATAGCTCTCGTTGTCCGAAGCGCCGTCCGGCTTTACCCTGGCCGCTTCCGTGAAGTACTCCGTTGGCACGGGTCGCGTGGTGTCCTCTCGTTGCTCCTCGACGGTGGCGAACTTTTGCGAGGTATAATCAAACGGCTGATTAGGCGGGTTGGTTACGTATTGATCGTACTCGCTGTAGGGCTGAACGGACTCCGTTGAACTCTTGTAGGTGTTCAAGGGTGTGTGGACGATCTCCGTGACGATCTCAGCCTCGAACGGTTCGCCCGGATTCACTCTGTTCCTGTGTCCTGGCCTCTTCCTGATATTAGCTTTTTTCTCCGTCACCAATGTCTCCTCGAACGTCGCCTGAGTCGGCCTGATCGGTCGCCTCCTCTTGAAAGTGTCCACTTGGTGGACAATTTCTTCCGGTTGCTCGTACTTCAAGTAATCCTCGGACGCCGGGACGGTGATCGGCTCCGGGGTGGTGGTCGTTGGCCTTCTTCGACGCAACGGGGCACCTGGTCTCCGGGTTCTAGGTTTCTGCGTATTCAGTGGCGGCAGAGTCGCAGCTTCCGCGACGGCGGTGGTCGTCTGCAACGGCACTTCCTCGGCGTGCAGAGTTACCGGGACGGAGGTTTCCGGAAACTGGACCGGCGCTTCCGTTGGCGTTGGCTCGTACGTCGCGGTAGTTGGTTTTCGCCGCCTGTACTGATCCCGAGACGGTTTCTGCGCCCTTTGAGGCTGCGAATCGGTCTGCTGATTCCGATAATTCCCCTGCTCTTGCTGATTCCTCGTGTGGCTTTGATAATGTTGATTCTGGACAGCGGGACTCTCGGATATGACGTAATCCGGTTGGATCACCTGGAAGGAAATTCGAGAAGTTGGATGAAACTTCGTGCAACGTGGTTGAGACTGAAGTTCGATACTTGAAGATAGTTCTGGGGTTCCTTGTATAATAATCAGTTTGATTAAATCTTACTCAAGGGATACATATTAAAGAGCCATCTTCGCATTCCAATGAAAAAGATCGTAACAAATACGACTAAAAGATTAATCAGCAATGGTTACAATTTAACAAAAATACGGTACGCTTTGATTCTATCCTCAAAAGGGCTAAAATTACCAACACATTTTTCACAAAAAGAAAAGACCACGAAGCAACTTCAACCCCGTTCCATTGCCCCCGAATCAAACACGACTACAACTCATGCACTTTCCACTCCAACCACCCCAGCCGCACCATAGTCCAAACAATATCTCACCCTCACCACGCGATTCTGCGAGTAAAATCCATTCAACATTCACGTCACACCCACTCGCAGAAATATTCCGCCGTAACCGAATATTTCACGAAGGCCCCATTCCACCGTAAACGGGAACTACCTGAGACTGTTGAACATTTGGCTGCTCGCCAACACCGCTCTGCTCTGTGATCACCTCGGCGAAATCCGTGGTAACCTTCGGTGTTTCGTACTCCCGGACCGAGAACGGTCCCCGATCATCCGTGACTTTGGCCAACTGTTCCGATTGATTCTTCGCCGATTCCGCGGCCCGGCTCGCCTCCTCGTCCTCCTTCTGCCGTTGCAACAGTAGCCGCAGCTCTTCCTGCCTCTTCCTCAACTCCTCCTGCTGTTGCTTCTCGATCTCCAGCTGCTGTTGCCTCTCCTGCTCGGCCAACCTCTGCCTGTCCCTCTGCAGCAGCTGTTGCTGGATCAGGTATTGCTGCTCGTTGAAGTGTTTCAGGGAGATGCTCTCCGGCGTCTCGTACTCCGGCTCTTCGTTCTCCGGCTGAACGTCTATCGGGTGGACTGGACCCTGATACTGAGGCGGCTGCACCTGAGGGCTAACGTAGACGACTTTGGGAACCTGAGGGATCTGATCGTTCTCGTTCGGCTCCTGATTGAACTTCGACGGCGGATTCACACGGGGCAGCACCTCGTTTATGTCGGACGTATACTTATTCGCCGGAACTGGCCAGGAGGGTGGCGGAGGCGTCAGATCCTGCGACTCCGACACGTAATAGGTGTTCCCTATGCCAGCCGTGGGAAGAAGCTCGGGTTCAGTCTGCTTCACGGTGCTACCGTGGCCGGGCCTCTTGTAATCATCGATACCCTTCCCGGACTGTTGATACTTGTCCGTTTCCTGACTCCTCGGCGTGGTAGGTGTCGGAGTGGACGAAGAATAGACGTCCGGGGGAAGGAGAGTTTCGTAGGGTAACGACGGTCTGAAGTTGAACGAATTGTACACCGAAGGCGGAGTGATGTAACTGATCTCGTGGCTCTCGTGAACCAAGAACGCCGGATCCCTTTCGTACGAAGTCTTATAAGAGTGGGGCTGATGATTAATCTGCCCGAAGAAGTTTCCACTGGCGGCTGTATTGATCGCGTGATCGTTGTGGCTCTGTCCAGGGAACTTGTCGTAATTCTGCCTGTGGTCGTAATCGCTCACACGCTTGTCCTTGCCAAAATCATTGGCCAGGCCAGCTGCGGACGGTTGGTAGTAGGGTTTCGCGTTGTTGGACACTTTGAGGGACTCGAACGTATTTACTTGGTATCTAGGCGGCTGCAGCAGCTGAGGGACGTAGGGGTCCGCGTAGTGCCTGTTCTTCGAAGGCGCGGCCTGCGACGAGGGCGAGCCCGTGGTCGAGGTGTAGCCTTTGATGAAATATGTAGCCGCTTTTAGCGGATCCGGCTGCTGGTGCACCGGCGGCGGCGGGAACTGCGGCTGGCGCAGGTACGGCGAGCTGTCCCGCAGGATCGGCTGCCGGTGTTGCTGGTTCAAGTCGAAACGGTACGCGTCCTTCGGCGGCGGGACCAGGAACGAGTACTCCTGAGTCTCGGCGGCGACGTGTTTATTCGCGTGCTTGTGGCCGGGGCGACCATCGCCCCGCGCCTTCCCGGGGGCGTGACCGAGGGCCGTGAAGCTGCCCAGGATGCTGGGCGGACTGTAGTCCTGGTAGGAAGACGGTTTTCCCTTCCGTTGCGACTTCAGCTTCTCCGAGGCGGCCATGTGCTCTTGGAACTTGCCCAGCACCGGGTGCAGGGGTCCGTTACGTTCCAGATCCGCCGACGGGGATACGTTTGTGCCGATGGTCTCCTCGTAGCCGTTGGTCAACGGTCGCCAGCCGTTCGCGATCATCGATGATCGCGTGGGTGGCTGAAAATATGGCATTCATAAATTTGTACCGAAGTTATATTCTATTTGAACGGCTGCCGGATAATTCTGATTGGTGGAATACGGAGACGGGATCTCTTGTGACACACGCGGCTATCCCCTTGTCGTACAGCTCCAGCCGCCCCCATCGCTAGCCATTTTTACTTTGCTACCAACGCATTGGCAGCTTCGTCGGTGTTGGGAAAAACTAGTCGAGTCACGAGAGACTCCATCGCCGTATCACTCCGGTGAATTTCTTTTTAGAATTTTACTTACTGCTTTGTTATCGGAACGGTCTATCGATACGGTAATCGCGCCGATGCAGGTAACGAGGCCCATCGCGAGGACACCTGTACGTTATTCGCGTAACAAACAATAGGTAAGAGGAAAGCGTTAATTACTCCTTTCGAAGCATTTCCGTACAGTGCGAAATGGTTAACGGATACGTCTACTTACAATTCAACGCCAGCGTGGACCGCATCGTGACAGACCATGGGGTCATTCGCGTGAACGTTCTACAACAGAAACAAAAACATTGTTCGATCGTTGAGTCGGCTCATGGTTTTCTCGTAGCGTTGCGAATCACGCGAATTACGAAAGCGGAGATCACAGAGGATAGCGAACGATGACGAGCTGGATGCCGGAGAAATGTGAGGGGAAGTATAGAAAGCATCGAGGACCAGGTTCGCGCTGCTATTTTCTCGTTACTCTTTGAATCATGAGGTCGAAACTCGAGAAAACGACGATCTCTCCGTCCGTTTCTACGATAACTGGTGGCAATTTATCTGAAGTTTCCACTTAATATCCTCCGAGTTTCTGCGTTAACAGCCGGTGATTAGATTTCGAATGGTCCTGTATATTGGAGACCTTATTTATTGTACTCATAATTGTTCTGGATCCTTCAATTACCTTCGATCGATGCCAATTGTTAAACTATTTTCAAACGATTTCCCGGGAGGAGAAATTCCTTCAAAATAAAATCTTTTCCCCAGGCGCGCATCAGCCGCATGCGTTTCCCAAAGTTACGTTTCCGCTCGAGTTCTCAGCAAACAAAGACTGCGGTACCATTGCGCAATTGCGTGTCAGCTCTCCCACCGTTCATAAACACCCGAGCTACTAACCACCTTCTTTTCCCATTCCCTTTGCCAGCGAAATAACCAGCCGAAAAGCGAGTCGAAGATTCGAAACGAATTCTCACGCGCGCCGGTCTCCACGCATGGCAGAATGATACAACGGGGCGCTACTGCCCCCCTGTGCACGCGGGCCGAATTTCTGGGGAATCGGGGAAATCGATACAGCGGCTGCATTTAAATTTCACGCAGATTCCGGTTGAATTAATTATTAGCATTAGCTTGCCTCTGGGGCTCGCTGCAACATCTGACCACCCTTGGCGAACGCTTTCCGGTCGTGCGATCCCGCGCACAATTCGGGGAAGAGAGAATCGGCCGGATCGCGTTCCTGGCCGATTTCGGAGGACGGAAATGTCAGGGGAAAAGAAACCGGAGATGGTTTCGTTCAGGCAACGCGTTTCGTCTAATTGGGAGTAAAACGTGATGCTGGGTGTTTCGTGAAATTAAACGGGACGTTGTTAACACTTCGTTTAGCGTTCTCGTGATACTGGACACGGGATTGCCGTCCTCGAATCCTGCGAAATGTATGTATATCCTAAAAGATAAGTGCCGCCTTTGAAGTTTCTCTGTATCGTCCCGTACGATCTTCGTAACATTTTTCCAACGATATCCGCGCACGAGGACACCCGGTCGATCCAATCGTTCCCTCGCGAAATTCGCCGGCGCGACACGCAGTTCCCATGGTTCCGCGTAATTCGCAGTGCTTTCACTTCTCCATAATGGGGCGGTTTGCATTATTTCACCACGGGATCTATTTTCCATGGAGCACGGTGAAAGTGTCCAATCTCCAAGAAAAATTCCAGCCACCAGAGAACTTCTGTTCCCTGGATATGGAACTCGATGATAGTCATTTATACATAACATTCACGAACCTGTTTATCAAGCAACGTTCTACGCGCTTCCACAGAGGATCCAACGGCGTTCGGTTTTACCTCTGTCACGTGCAAGAGATCGAATGCCTCTTCTCGTTGTTCCCCGAAGAAGCTAATCTGCAACGCGGCGCGGTCTTGGGAAATAGACGGTTTTCGCATCGCGCGATTGCGCCACGTATAGTATTAACCAGCCGGCATTCTATTTCAAAGCGAAGTGGTGCACGGGATGTTCGTGAATGCGTGCAGACGAAAGAGAAGCTTCTCCCAGGGAAACGCGCGTGAGACACAGGGACCGGCGGAGCAACGATTCCCATTGGAAATCCCATGGAGCTCTTTACACGAGCGGCCGACTCGCGAATGGGTCCGCGCGACGTTCCAATTGTGAATTAAACGCGTTGCATGCGTCCGCACTGAATTACTCTTACCATGCTTCGTAGTCTAATTGTTGCAATACATAATTGTTCCGCACACACTTGGAGTGGAATGTAGGGCAGATTGCTCGGTGTGTTTCGCTACGCGGAAACAGACGTGGATTAGACTGAATCTGGTTTCGAGATTAGTTTATTTTAAAAAAAAACAATCGAAATGGCAAAGCCCGACCTGAAACCGGGCGATCTTGTATTTTGCAAGTGTTACGTATTCGTCGAGTGTTGGCTAATGAATAGTAAAATAACGCAAGCTCGATATATATATCATCGAAGCAGTTTTATTTTTAAAAAAGTATTGGTATTAAACTAGAAATATATTTTTTGACCCAAGATTGACAGAAATATAGTTTAACGCGTTACCCCCATGTCCATCGCTCGGGCAGAATCAAATTTATTCCATCAGAAATATTCGCTCGTCCCGTTGATTGATCTGTAATTGACAATTAATGCGTAGATCAGTCTAACCGTTGCACGTAAGTGGAAAGCGAAAGGCCGGGGGAAACAGAGCGCAACCGATCCGTGAGATCGTGAACGCGACTCGTTGAAAACCAGCTCGGCGTTCGTGTTATCGCGCGTTGCCCAGTTTATCCGACTTCTCTAAAATCCGCCTTTCGAACCTGTTTCCGCGATATTTTTCCTCTTTCCCGTGAAACTAGCAGCTCCAAGCGCTATTCCAATTGCATCGGCTCGAATCGCTCGAACGTGATTTTCTTTGGATTGATAATTTGGAAATTCGTGCACCGTTCGCCTGTGACGATAAGCTGCTGCTATATTACGGGTAACTAATATGGCTATTAGTCGTGCTGGACGTTTAGCGAAATGGGAAACGATAAAGTTAATACGGCGTGTAGCGCGGTTGTTCGATGCTGTTGCGATCAAAGGAGCGAATCAATCATTATGATCGTGGTTGAACTGAGGAAAAATGATTTACGGTTACCAAAGTAATAATAGCAGATCTTATTACAAATAATGAATTTCCACATTAAGAGTAACAACTTGAGAACTTCTAGGGATAATGGAACGCTTTTCGCGAAATTGAAGGATGATAATAATTATGTGGAGTAAAATATTTTCGCCCGAAGTAGATTTACAAATTACCAAACCTTTCCTCTCTGTAATTCAAATATTAATATTATATTCTTTTTTTCCGCTACTTTATTTGTTCCTTGCGAGGCTGCATTTCGGTAGAAACACGAGAAAAAGAGGAAAGGAGCGTAGAGCAAATCGAATCTATTGCGTTCGGTGAGCGTAACAGGATAATGAAAACGAACGGTCGCAATTAATTTCGAGTCGACGTATAACGACGTATGATTTAATTTCCTCCACCCCCTGCGGGCGTGACTAAACTTTTGCAAGGACTTGATACGCTTCTGGAAAGTCTTGTCCTTTCTTAGAGTAAACGTGCTGCTTGTGGAAGCGCTCGAATCTTAATTGTAATTCGTCCACCTGAAGATTCCTTTGCTTGATTCATTAAGGAGTGTGTTATTAGTCTCGAGGGAACAATGATTATAGCTTTCAGCGATGACCAATCGAATCGTCTATTTATTGGTAAGCAACTAAGAGAGAATCTGTAACAGAACGTAAGAGAAGCCTGTAATTTATCCGAACAAATTGCATTTCAATGGGGACCAAAGTGGGACACGAGTGTCTCAACGCCGCCTGAAAGTCATTCCAACAATCCGAACGCGTGCCCTTTTTCTTTTCTAATCCGAGCCTCGGGGTCTCCAATCGGATTACAGTCGCCTTAACGCCTAATAAGAACGCGTCTCACACCCTGTCGGCCGCGAAGCACCCGCAATTAGGCGATGCAGTTCTCGTCGGAGTGGCATGTATCTGGTGTCGTCATCGCGGCGCGAAACCGCCGATCGACTCGCGTTTCTCTCAATTACAACGCAACAGGCGAGAAATAATGCTTGATACGTATCTAAGCGTGTTAGGGGGGGGGGGGGGGATCGCTATTTTACTGACGAAACAGGATGCGACGCGATGTTGTTTAAGCAGCTGCTCATTATCGCTTTTCCTTCAATGATAGATTTCGTGTGAGATCTTTACGCGGATATATTAATTGGCAAACAATTCAATAGATAGGTATAGCGTTTCTTAAAATTTAGAATGAAGAAAGAAAAGGAAACCATTGCGGTATCATCCTCTCAGACTACAAGTGTCGCGAGTTATCGAACGTACAACAATTATTGTGTTTCTTAAAAGCGTTTCTGCAAATTTGGGGTGAAGAAAAAAAAGAATCATTGCAGTATCATTTTCCCAGACTACAAGTATCGCAAGTTATCAAACGTACAATAATTATTCCACCATGCGACCATATACATATTGAAATGATACGATCGGCTGAAATACCAAATTTACTTCCTATCATTCGCAAAATGTTTAACCGAGCGGGATACTGTCCGATTGAAACAACCAAGCCGCGTCACCCGGCCAATATCGCCTTCCATTGAATTCCGTTCTCAGGCTCGCTCGAATTAGCCAGTCAAAAGAGTAATCGGTACGAGGACAGTTTCGATTTCGAGCGTCCACTTTCGTGACCCACATCCGCAGGTGTATCAGACGTTTTCAGCCGGCCCGCGCTGCGTTCCGTATCGTTCATATTCAAGAAAGTGTAAATAGAATCTCTCGGGTTCGGCGTTCATCAGGCCGGCTCGTTAGTATTCCTCTCCGCCATCAAACTACGTTGTTCACGTTTCACCTGGACGTATCGTGGTCCCGCGACGCAATTAATCGCCTTCGATCACGCTCCTTCGATTTCTATACGCGTTCAAGAGAAAGAAAAGAAAAAGATATCTTTCACTCGTAGGAAAGTGCTAGGCGAAACTTCGATCGACCCGTTGCATCCTGTTTCGTCAGCGCATCCACATGTGTCATTCTAGAGACGTTATAACACGTTGCATGAATTATTAAACTATCGTTATTACGTTCTCGAATTACGACGGGGCAAGCGCTTTTCTTTTTTTAACAATGAATAGACCGTGGATATATAGTACAAATAAATTGCACAGAAAGTTTAAAGGGATCACCGCGGCTATAGATTTATTCGGAAGAATTTAATTGACACTGGCACATGTAGAATAAATTTGTTATTTGAACAAGCATCGAATTTTTGGCCGAACCGAATCTCACGCTCATCGTACGTGCGCGCTGCGAAATCTGGCCTAATTGGCCTGTCCATCGTGCGCTCGGTCAGACAAGTAAATATGTATTTGTGTTCGCGGGTTAATTAAGGATCAGCGTATCTCGCGTGTGTTCCCTTTCATAATTACAAGAATTTATTGGCTTCGTGAATTTAAATTCTACGTAAAATTAGTGTAAATTCACAGACATTCCCGTGCTCGTTTCACGTGAATCCACGGTGGATCGTTTAATTGAAAATCCCCCATAATCCCTGGACACCAAAGTTTCCGGTGCAACTTCCTGCGCACAGGGAATATCCAGAAGACAGTCCGGGACCTCCTTGTGGCTAGAAGATAAATCTAGTCGTCGTTTGGGAAATTTATACTGCATTTTACAGAAGAACAAAGTATTCATCCAAAGCGATTTGTCCACGGTTCTTCGCATTCGCTAGGAAATTGCTGTTCATTCAAAGCTTTGTATTTCGTTTGTACTTCGATTCCAGTGAAATAAAAGAAAACATACATTTCCGGATCTTATCTAAAATTAGTAGCGCATCACGAAAGGTGAGGTGCCTTCTTCTTTAAAGTTCAGCACGTCGCTCATTAAGCAAAGCCGAAAATTCGGCTTAGACTAGAGGCACGAGATTATCGAATCATTCCGAGCAATGCACGCATTTTCGCTGGTGGCGGATCCGGGTCGCTATAATTCGCTTCTAACAGCCACGTAAGATAGGGCGTGGATCTTAATATGCGTACCTCGATATGCTAGACTGTTCGGGCCAGTTTATCGGGTTTCGGGCGCGCTTCGAATGAGAAGCAACGCGCGTCGTTAACGAAGGGAAAGTTATGACGATTTTTAGGTTTCTCGCCTGACAAGTCGATTAGCCTTTCTCTGTACAGCGTATCCTTCGGTAACCAATCGCGCTACGATGTCGATCGTTCTTTATAAGACCGTCGATCTTGTTGGCCGACCGAAGACGCGCAAATTTAAAGTAAACTAATTCAAGTGAACATCCTTTAGTTGGGCGTGTATGCTTTGTTTAAAATGTCGATGAATTCCAGCGGAAACGCGAACGTCCAAACTGGCCGGGTATAGTTACGCTTTCGCCCAGTTTCTTCGCTCTACATTTAAATTCGGAAAACTAGTCGGCGTTCCGAATTCAACACCGCCGCGAGAGTTTCTGCTTCCGCTTTTCCAACGTTCGAACTGCTCGTTTAGCTCGTAGCGATCGGCGGGCGGGATGGCTCGCAGGAAGCGAGCCGCTCCCCGAGATCCTCGGGAGCGGATGCGGCGTGGCTTCGACTACCGCTCGCGGCGGAAGTCGCGCACGTTGCACCACCGGACGCGATCGGTTGATGGACGCGATCGGTTGATGCGCGTTCCCAACGGAGGCTGTCCGATCGTAAGTAACACGCTGCGCACAGGTAAGCGTCAGGCCGTCGAAATAAGAAATCGAGGGATCACTCGAAGGGGCAGATGCGAATGCAATTTCCCGACCTGGTCCGCCGTTGCGTGCCTCTCGCGGTTGCAGTTTCTAAGCACGACAGTGGAATTCTGTGCGAGGAGAACGAAACGGCGAAAGGAGGTGCACGAGCGTGCGCGTAAGCCCGTTAACGAGCACGCGACGAAACGTCGTTGCGTTTACAGAGAAGCCGAGAGAAGCTTCGACGCGTTTTTCACGCGACAGACGTTCGCCGCGACTGCTTTTTTTTTTTTAATTATTTCGCAGACGCAGCGACGTTCCACTTGCGCGTCTGAACGGAATGAATGGGACACTCGTGGGAACTTGAGCGAATCCGCTGTTTCGCTATCGCGATGATATGATTGTTGAAACGGGTCCTCGATTTTTTTTTTTGAGTAACTGAAGGGGTTGCTGGATTGAACAGAGGATCCACTGCGCGGATCGTAAGGAGCGCTATGGGGCTTCACTTCGTTGACGCACCAAGTACTCGCAGTCTGAATTTGAGTAGGTCCGCCGTTTTGAAAGTTTTAGAAGTAATGTGTCTTCATGTTGTAAGGTGTAATTGTCATTTAAAGTATAGAAGAGTCGTAGACGCACTAAATAATCCATTCTTATTTTGAATGAAACAGTAATGCGGTTCGTTAAAACTTTTCCACTAACGCGATATATCAGTTTCGCGTTGAGTCGAACGAAATTTGTAGCGGTTAGATCGTGATTTAGGTGATCGTAGGAGGATGTGATTAATGGGTTTAATCGAGACCGGGACAGGGTTGATAGATCGGAAGAGGATAATGGAGAACACGAGAGAAATCATATTGTGATTATAAATTCTCTCTCTCTCTCTCTCTCTAATACTTAGCTGTCCCATTACAGTCTATTATGGTAATTAGAAACATCAAAATTAATTATAGGAAGTGAAAACCTCGCTATCCGTCGATTCCAATTTCGTCACATCGTTGTCAGTGTCTTAAACAAACAAAAAAGAAGGCAAGGAAAGTGATCTAACATTCCAACATTTTCTAAGCTTCACGTTCTCTAAACATTTCCTTAAAATAAAAAAAGGTCGTTCGACTTTGAGCTGTTCTACGGTTCATCGAAACGCACAATGAAATCAATCGAAGCGTTTGATAGGGAGGAAGTAGGCGATTCAATCAAGATTTGACGGAGATCGAAGGGATCGGTCGCGACTTCGTTACGTTCGATTTCAGATCAACCTCGTCGCGGTGATTTCGACGGCTTAATTAGACCGTAGCGGCGCGGACTCATCGAAAAGCGCGGCACAATCGAATTTCACCTAGCTCGTCAGCAAAGTAGGTCGACGCACGCTCGAATTTTTCCCATTCTCGCGCGTCCGATAAACGCTTCCGCGATCGTTCAACGCGGAAAACTCCTTTGCAAAGCGAAGCGGACCGAATTCATGCCCGGGTCGTTCGTCGCCTTCGCTTCGCTGTGCACAGTTCACACGCGAATCGTTAATATTCGATAAAGAAGTTTCGTACACTTTTATTGCAGGTATTCAACGTTCAGATCGTTCCCTTCGTTTTTATTAAACAAAGTAGTCGTTGAGATTTTAATGTGCGATAGTTTATGCATGTAATTGTTTTAAAATTCCTACTTTTTACGGTAACGTTCGCGAAATGTGTCAAGATAGAAATTCGAAGAAAATGTATGTTTAGCGATGCTGATATAATGATTTCCTCCACTGCTCGCCATTTCCCTAAAAGTGAAAGTCGAATTAAACGAAATTATGTTACGTCTCGCTTATTCCCACAATTACCTGCATTCTTTCCATTATCGTTTCTCACAATCGTATCCTTGCTTGTTCGTTCGCAGCATAATTGAACCAGGTTTTGTCCCGAGAATGTCTAAGGTTAACGAACAAGATAATTGTACTGTCATTTACTATTATTACACTATTACTACCACGTAAAAATGAAGATTGTCCCCGAATACTGTGCGTGTAAATTGTCAGATAATATCTATCCATAGCCTGTCTGAAATTCATTGGCCTCGCTGCTACCCACACTATAAATTGAACACGGTACAATACAAATTTGCGAGGTCAGATATCTAATAACTCAATCGAAAATGATATCGCGTCTCTAAGCAATACTATCTTTAAATTATAAAAGTACGTTTAAAAATTCTTGGGACTTCAAATAGTAACAATAATTGTTTTCGCATTTTTGCCACATTCCATAAGAAATACTTTAGCATTTAAACATCGTGGCATAAAAAGAAAACGCATGAGGCTTTTCTGAAGCAATCGTTCAATACAAATAGTTCAATCGTCGACTGCGTTCATACATTAGAATACAAAAAGGAGACGAATAAAGAAAGAGAGACTTGAATGCCGACGGAGAGTTCGATTCTCATCAGCCTTTCACGTCGCGTAGCGTGCGAGCGGCACGCGACGACAAGCTCGAAGGCAAAATGTGTAACACGCTCGCCGGGGGCAACCTAGATGACCATACGAAGCAAAAGGGAGAACAGGCCATCCGGTCGGCCCCGTGTCATTTGCGACATAAACTGTAACATTATCGAACGACGCGACGCCCGCTGCCCGTGAATTCGTTCGACGGACTTCCGTTTTCGTTCGATCCCTTCTATATTTCATCCCCTTTGTGGCATCGGACGAACGGGCCACGATTCAAACACTGCGCGCATCTAAATACCACCATCGCCACTTTATCAGCCAGCGACGCCGCTCTATATTTTTCGATTACCATTCCTGTCGGTGCATCGGTTTCACGTTCAGCTTATGTGCACGCCGCGTTGCGAGGCACGAATTTATCCTGTACCATTGTTCTTTTTCTTTGAATGATATGTACTATGATTGGCTTGATTACTTCTTTTTCAGACGAACTGGAAAGATTTTCAATTAATCTTCGATCAACGGAATTCTTCCCTGATCTTCATTTCTCTTTCGTTTCTATTATCTTTTTCGTTCGTTAGTCAGTGATCTCGCGATACTGATTTAATAAAAATCGCTGGGAACAGCCGGCAAAACTCTCGTTACCGCACAGTGGACTTTCTATCCTCCGAACCGATCGGATAGTTTGAACCTTGAAGTCTATTTCATAGATAAGTTTTCGACTTCCTGCTAATTTTTCAAGGTATCTCTCCAACTGCGACCGTTGCGTGTCCATGATTGTCCCTAATCCACGCCCTCGTCCACGGGGATGGGCAACGTGGCGCGGACTATCGTCATCCGCAACTCGCGCCTTCCCCGGACTCGCTTGTATCGCACTCTCCAGCCGCTGAACGGCGATCCAATGGCGAACCCAAAGACATTTATGGTGTACTAGCGTGCGATTCGTAATGCACGGTAAACGACACTATCGCTTCCGAGGCGATTTTCGTCCATTGCACCGGCACCTTTCCGCTTTCAACGCTGCCGTCGTTTCGAAGATTCCTTTGTCGAGGTTTAAACTCGTTGCGGAATAGATTTATAGTTTCTTCAGTGTCAATTATTTGCTCGATTTATTAAGTTCCACGGATACTATCGTTTATTCACTTATCCCAATGCCTTTCGGTTTCGGGGGTCTCCCAGTCTTCCCCATTTCTGTAACACGAGGCCGAGTCCACGCTCGATGTCATAGCTTGCATAGAGCGGCAACGAATTCTAATATCCTCGAAGGAGGCGTCGAGGAAACGCGTGTCGGACCAGTTCTATTCTCCTTAATCGCGTCCGAGAGAAAACACTGGCGTGAGTGTGTTAGATCTCGAGGCTGGAGCGCCGGGCAGCGCATATTTCTCCGATTTCCACGGGTGCCGGCGCGTTCTGAAAGTGTTCCCAAGATATTCCTGCTACCAAGGCGAATCGATCAACGCGACTGCGTTCGGGTCGCGATTCTATTTGCGACACGAAGCAAACGAGATCTGTACGATTACAAAAGAGAATAGCAACGTTCTCCCCTTGGTCGACTTGGGATTTATTGTTGATACGTAATATTCGATTAGTATATGATTATCGACTCGGCTAACTTTTATTAAGAACATCGTATAGAAGCTTTACAATATTTTCGTGACACGTGCGACGTTAAGCGGCACGATACGATTTCAGTTCATTCAATATTTAGCTCACGCGCTACAGGTAGCTCGGGGTTTATTGGCTGTGCCGCTCGTCTCTGAATTCTACATTCTAATCGCCACGGGTCTACACGATTTCCATTTCGACTCGTGTGAAACTGATATTAGATGTGAAACCATTTAATGACTCGCTTTCTTCAATTTCGTTTAAGAATCTTAGAAACTTTCTGTGTCAGCGTGAAATTGTCAACGATAAATCATGATCCCGGTAGAGTTTTACGCGTGAGAAAGTACGTCTTATTATAAACACGTTTCAAATTATTCATTTACAACCGTACTAGAATTAAACCCAATTAATTCACACCGTTTAAGACCACGCGATCTACGTACTATTTACATGTACATCTTCCAACCGGAAAGCTCCGCCCAGCCAATCGATTCAATTTCCCAAGGAACGTTCTCAGAAATTTCCTTGACGAAAAAGGACCGACTGGAAAGCTTCGCTGAGTGATCCCGGCGAAGATTCGCTCGTTGCCCAGACGTTGTAACGTTTAATCGTAACGTTCGACTCGGAAGCTACTTACTCGTCCCGACGTTCTCCAAGTCCGCTTCTCCGGGTGTGGGGGGGTGCTTGAAAATAACCAGCCGAAACTCACCCCGTGTCGGCCACTCGGTGGATTAAATTTGTCTCGAGAAAATTCCCGTAGGATCTTCACCGAATCGACGTGGAGGTGAAGAGCGAAGGCGAATGAAACCGAGTCGTCGCCGTCGAGGGGGATTAAACTTGGCTCGAAATTTTGGTCGGTCGCGTCGCGTGTTTCTAGGAACGAGACACGGTCCCGTCGAGATTCGTAGAGCGGGTCCTGCGGACTGATGCGAACTGGCTGTCGACCGGGGGCCAGCCTCTCCCCTCGAGGTTCCCCTCTTCGGGCACAAGAAAGAGGAAGAAAGTAGGCTTCGACTGACCCTTCTTATTCCGTGAATCGACTTCGCTATTACTCGCCACGAAAACAGAGAGAGAGAGAGAGAGAGACCTCGTGCCGCGTCGAATCGTCGCGGGCTTTCCAGCCGCGTCCCGTCGTGGAAAGTTGTCACGAACGTCCACCGGGATTCGAATCGTTTTGTCACGAACCCCGCGCCGTGGCGAGGGTCAAGCGTCGTCCTGTTACAGGCGATCGCAGCAGATCGCTGCATCGATTTTCGATCGCTTCTCTGCTGCGTACGATGCCTAATTACTTCGTTAATCGTATTCCACGTGCAACCGTTTCGTGTCATTTCGTTTGGCCACTGTTCCGCGTGTTTCGATCGCGGACGTTCCTTGACCGAAATCCTTCACGACTCCAACGTCGTCACTTTAATCTCGCTGGCTGCCCGGGCTTCCGCCAAAGTTTCAAGGCGTGCTCACTGTCCGTAAATCATACGTGCCCTAAACTTGACAGTCCCTGTTAGTGAACTTCCGGTCAGGAGTCCTATTTTTCCTATTTATCTTGTCGTCCTAGATTCACGACGCGCAGTACAAAATAATTAAAAAGCATCCTCTCGATCGCTCATTATGTTTCCTACAGGAAAGGAGCGACGCTTTATTACTTTTCAGTTACTTTCAAACGTATTTTTATTACTTAAGCGTAGCAACGTATGCATAGCAGAAAAGTGAATTTTGCAGTTACTTAATTAGCGGCCAGTTCGTTTCACACTGTGTTGCAATGGAAGCTGTCGTAAAGCGTGGTTCTATTCCCGCTTTTTATTATCATTTGCTACGCGAAATAATTCCTCGCCACATCTCGTCGGGTTTCGTTCGATCCAGCATGAGAAATGAATTTCCGATCGAACCGGTTCACTTGTCCTTTTTCTTCAGCTCGCCGTCGCGGCTTTCTTCCTGTTTCGCTAGATGCTCCAAGCGAGCTTGGTCGGCATAATTACGAGTCGAACGAGAAACAACCTGACAAGCATTACCGCCGCGATTACGAAAATATAAACGAGCATTAAAATCGCTCGTGCGTAACGGCGTTGATCGATTATTCGTTAACATAAATCATTATTGCAACGATACGAGCAGTCTCTAAAACAGTCGAAAAAAGTCCCTCTAAATTAAGCTTTCCAACAAGTGTATTCTTTCGAATAACTGTGACTCAATATTTTCCGATCTCTCTTTTTCGTTTTCCAATCGATTCCGTTCTCGCACCGTCTTTCCTCGCGCTTCATTCTCTCTTTATCCCTGGCCAACGATCGTACTATTTGTTTAAGAAAATAACGAGGAACTCCGCGGATTCTCTTTGATAATCGTTCGCATTGCTGAATATCGATTTTCGTCCGTACAATTAGAATCACCGAATTGAAATAACAGTGTACAGTCGGTGTGCGCGGTGCGTTCCGCTTTGTACGCTGCCCGCAGTTTGATCTGCTACTATTTCGGAGCTAATTGCGTCGAGTTATTATGGCTGCCGATGTGTTCGCTCTGTGGAAAAACGAAAGTTCCACGGTGGGTGGACATGTGATACGGTGAGGTAGCAATTAGCTTTGTGCCAGGGTAACCTCCTCGTGTACGAAGGTCGAAATTACAATTTTTTTTCAAACGCTGCCTCGGATGGTGGATATTCCGATTTTCCGTTTCCTTTTCCCTTGCGATTGAACGAATGAACCGGACGTTATCGGACAATTGGTCGGTATAAATTGTATTCGATAAAGCGAGGCCGCTTTTGATGTCCAAGCGGAGAATCAAATCTGTGCCAAGTATACTTTCCATTCGGAGGAGTATAAAACTTAGCACGCATAATCCCCCGAATACTTTCCTGATCAAGCATCGCGCACGCCAATAAGCGTTGCCCTACATATTTGCATTCTACGAGATTCACTATCCGTTGCACGCTATTCAATTTCATTCGGCGATTTGTCGCACGCAATGTTGTACGTGAAACGCCTCGGTCGAAATTTATTCTGCGTGTTCCAGATAGTCGACCGTCCGTCTTGATCTTTCAACGCCTCTATCACCGTTTTCACATGAGATCCGAACAACAAGAAGATTCACGATTGCGCGATCAATTGCGACGTATTCCACTGCAACAGTTCTCTTATTTTTCCCTTCCATTCGAATTCCGCGCGATAAAGTCGTAAAGTACAGGGACAACTTTTCCCATTTAATGCATTCATCAAACTCGCCGCGCATCGAATCGCTTATCCGTCCAGCCGAAGCGTGTCGTGCTGAGAATTGTATCGCGAATCGATTTCCTGCGCGTCGAAGGCTAAGTTCGCCAGCTTCCCGGATTCTCAGGAGCTTCGGGGGCGCAGATGGTGGGACGAAAGGTAGAAACAGGGCTTGAGGAATCGCGGACGAGCAGCACGCGGGAGATAGAGAAAAGGAGGATTATGACATAATTGCTTAAGAAAGTTTGGAATGCGACGTGCACGGTCGTGTGCAGTGGAAGTAGTTCACGCTCGTTTCGTAAAAGTCGTCCGCGGTGAGTTCTACCTGAATTGCCATGTATCATTCAATTACCGAGCGCTATTCTTGCGTTTTATTGTATGTAAAATGCATTTGCAATTTTGGAGTGGACAATCTTTATTTCATGCTGTTATATAAACTATGTAACACGACTGAATAAATTATTTTGTGTGCGCAGATTTCTTGGTGAAGGAGTAGAGACACCAGAGCCTGCATCTCATCGTGAAGAAGGCGAAGACTTATTCTTAGCAAATTATATTAAACATTATCTACGTACTCTGTACTAGAAGATATTAAATTAAAGTATGCATCATTTTTAACTATGAAATATACTGAAATCCGATTTATCTTAATGACTCTAGAGTAGATATTAGTTCGTGAAACATTATTGCAATTTGCATACTTAGATCTATGTTACTATTTTAATATCGTAGTGTTAGAATGTTCATATTAAATTATGCATAATTCTAAACTATAAAATATATTGTAATTCGTATAAGCATTAGTTCGTCAAACATTTTTGTAAATTACGTACTTAAAACTATGTTATCCTTTCAACATTGTAACTTTAATTATTATTTAGTTTAATTTTATTCTCGTAAGATTTATTATATATCGTAGTTTACAAATAACAGATAGTTCAGTAATGGAATAGTTTATAAATAATAGCGTTTAAGTTTAAACATCATCACTGTTGTAATTTGTAACACTATTCAACTTTCTCAATAAATCTCTAGTAAAGAAAATTCAATTGCTTTCATTTTTTAACGCCTGTCCGCTCCTAAGAAAACCTACTCCGTTTCCTTACACAAGAACTATCGTGAAGGATCTTTGAATGCGTGGTTCCGAAGCGAGAAACTTGTAAAAATAGCCCTGTTCACGAATAATTTTTAAGATAAGATACTTGTTGGGAAGTTCCCGGCAATTCCTGGAAAATGACGTCACATTCCCGGAATTGGTGAAATGGAAGACCTCCTCGCATATCATGTTCTCCTAATACAAATTGGCGATTTCGAGCACTTGGGATTCTGTAAAAGCAAGTTCTGGGAAATTCTTGGAAATGACGTCACAATTCGGGAATCGGTGAAATGAAAGACCTCCTCGCTTATCATGTTCTCCTAATACAAATTGGCGATTTCGAGCACTTGGGATTCCGTAAAAGCAGGTTCTGGGAAATTCTTGGGAATGACGTCACATTCCAGGAATCGGTGAAATGAAAGACCTCCTCGCATGTCATGTTCTCCTGATACAAAATCGTGAATTTCGGACAGTCCCTTGGCTGAAAATCGCCAATTTGTATTAGGAGAACATGATATGCGAGGAGGTCTTTCATTTCACCGATTCCTGGAATGCGACGTCATTTCCAAGAATTGCCCAGAACTTGCTTTTACGGAATCCCCTTTGCTCGAAATTCACGATTTTGTATCAGGAGAACATGATATGCGAGGAGGTCTTTCATTTCACCGATTCCTGGAATGCGACGTCATTTCCAAGAATTGCCCAGAACTTGCTTTTACGGAATTCCCTTTGCTCGAAATTCACGATTTTGTATCAGGAGAACATGATATGCGAGGAGGTCTTTCATTTCACCGATTCCTGGAATGCGACGTCATTTCCAAGAATTTCCCAGAACTTGCTTTTACGGAATCCCCTTTGCTCGAAATTCACGATTTTGTATCAGGAGAACATGATATGCGAGGAGGTCTTTCATTTCACCGATTCCTGGAATGCGACGTCATTTCCAAAAATTTCTCAGAACCTGCTTTTACGGAATTGCCTCGTGCCAAAAATCGCCAATTTGTAACAGGAGAATATATGTATGTGACGAGGTCTTTCATTTCGCCAGTTCCTGGAATTGTGACGTCATTTCTAAGAATTTCCCCGGAACTTGATTTTACGGAATCCCCTCTTAGCGACAAAGTTGGAAAACGTGATTTTACAAAATACTTACCTATATACTTACCTTATGTAATTTAGTCTTCTGTGTTCTTGTATGTTAAAGTGCTTTATTAAGGAATTGGGGCAGGATTCTCAACGAGAGGACATATATTAAAAGATAAAGAGCTATATTTCTTTGATTAAAGATTTATTTAATAATTTTGATACGTACAAATTACAGAAGCAGTGATAGAACTTAAACGCTATTGTTTATAAGCTGTGCACATAAATTAATTAACAATTAAAGCTATAGGTGGTACAGATTCCAATACGAGATCTACATAATAGGATAATACATTTACATAATAAAACAGACACGAATAAACTAGAACAATTTAGCAATTTATACTTCTAAACTAATAATTGTACATGTTGTCTATTTCATTGAAGATTTATTCAATCACTTTTGTACGTAGAAATTACAGAAGCAGTGATATAACTTAAATGTTATTATCTATAAGCCGTGCTAATAAATTAAATAGTTCTCGAAGTTTTACTTCAATAAAGTTTCATATTAACACGTTTAATTCCTATTTCAATCAAACACAATGCGCAAAGTAATCTCGAATATCATCACGTCGGGAGTAAAACGTTCTTTTTCTTTGTAGAAGCTTCGTTCTTCCTACTCAATTTAGTTCTGCATACCAAATGAGCTACCAGGTTACATCACCATAACATATTACTTTGCATCGAAACCTGAATACTAAAATATTCCAAGACGTCGACTTTATTACAATGCCATAATACCATTTCGGTGCCAGTCCTATTAAAAACTTTATTATTTGTTCCCTATTCAAAAACTTCGTACAGCAATGTTTAATGATCGAAATAGAAAATTGCACTGATATGGAAACTCTTAAAAAAAAAAAAAGAAAACATAATTAGAATAGAATAGAATAGATTTTCTTTGAGAAATAAAGTATACTTACAAATAAAATCATGAATATACGATCTTAGAATTCTTTTCACTATTCATACACGATTTCATATCCGGCAAGAAGCTTCCAGATATTGTCTCGCGCCGGCAATCAAGAAAAAGAAAAGTCTAATTCCAGTGAAATCTTCGATCGCATGCGGCGCGAACGGGACAGAAATTTTCCCCTGCGGGGATATAATCGACGATCGTCGACCGCGTATTCGTTCGGCCGACGTTTCTCCTCTCCCTGTTCCGTGTTTCTTTCAACGTTCGAGAGAAACTGTCGCACTCCCGGTCAGGTTCGATCTCGAGAGATCCGCGGAAGAGTCGCAAAAGTGCCACGCGAAACGGCCGACCGATTGGTATCTTTACGTTTCGACACCAGAAACGTGCTCTTTCGCCACTCGAACGATCCTGCGTCTCGTACGGATCCGCGATCGCGTCGCGTGCGCGCGAAAACGGAAGCGGCGAGATAGAGACGAACGATCTTGCAAATGATTATGAAAAATCATGGTGGGGGAAGTGGAAGTTTCGTAAAAGAAGAAGGGAAAATAGGATTGCGTTCCGAATGTGGCGAGAGCGTGATGTCATAGATCGATGATCGACGAATTGTTAATTGAAAGTAAAGAAGCAGAATTAACGCTTGGAAGGCTCTGAACGCGTTTTGTTCAACGTGCACGTTTGTTAGGGAATACGCGACACGTCTCGTATGCATACCGAACATAACGCGATCGCTTTTTTTTTTCTTTTACGGTTAATTAATCGTGCAGTTTACGAAGCCCCGTGCCGCTAACCCACTTTTCAGGCCGATATACGATTTCTTCGGTCCACTTAGAGCTGCTCTGCGCAACGAGTCATTCCACGCGAAAAAGCACAAGGATCGCGGATTCAATTCCGATTCCGATATTAATAGAAACCGTAATTATAAATCGCATACAATTGTAAGATCGTAAACACTCACTTACCTCGGTAACAGTAGGCGGAGATTTGAATGCGCGCACAGGAAAACAAGGGCGGACGAATTTACATCGCAGCCTTGCAATGTATTTTAATAGATTTATTCGCTCGCGTTTTATAATAATCGATTTCATTTTTATATTTCTATCTCCCCCTCTCTCTCTCTGTCTCCTCGTAATCGTCGACAGTGCCGCGCTTACAAGTGATCGGTGTCCGCGGTAACAAGAATTAGAATTAATCCGTTGTAGTAATCATGATAATCGTGTGACAATCGAATTCATAACGATGATATATATTAATGGTGACAACAATGATAATAATCAAAACTCGAGTCGTTGACTGTAAAAGTGGCTCGATTGTATTGCTCCCCGAATTTCGAAGGCGTTTCAGAATACCGTTTCAGAATACGGTACTCTGAGCACTAATTTTATTTGCAAATATATATATATATATATATTATTTAGCTCTAAGCTTCTCTAATTTTTCTCTCTCATCTCTTATCACGCACGCACGCACTCATACAATTTTTCCTCTCTCGCGCTGCTTTCGTTCGATCGTTGACGAAGAAATGCTTTCAAACGCTTTCCCCGCTTTTCGAATACTCGGCGCAACGACCACCTTTGGCTTCGATCCGCCTCGATGAGAAATACGCTTCGGTTCATCGTTCGCAGAACGATGATCCACGATCTTACCAGCCTCGCCTTATTGTTTACCTACATTTTATCTACAACTTGGCCTCGATATTTCGATTCGACGCGCCGTATCGAAATCAAGAGCAACGAGCAACGGACACGCGGCTCAGCGTTTACAGTGCGCAACACGCGTTAAGCTGGATATCTACAGGATGGCCGGTTTTAGATTAAACACCATTCGCGTCTCCGAAGGGATGTTCAGCTGTGAAATTGAAACGAGCGGTAGACGGATATCGGCACGGTTTTATTGGCCTATTAAAGGGGAAACTGGTAGGACGCAAAGATTTCAGTACGATTTTATAGCCAAACAGCGGAGATTTCAGAGTAGTCTCGAAGGGAACAGAATTTTCTGCATCGCTGCCGTAAAAGTTCAATTATAGTTCGATACTTTAGTTTATCTCTGGAGTATTTCTCCGATCAATTTGCATCGTCTTACGAACAGTTCTTGCGCGTCATCTAAAGAAGTCCGTTCGAAATTTTAATACATTACCGCGTCAATGAATTAATAAAATCTTCTTTCCAAAAACAGACCACCCTGTGCACATGCAGATACTCGTTCGCAGCTACCAATCTCTAAACGTTCGCGCGCTACAATGAGAGGCAAGAAGATTTCTTCTCGGATTCTATTAACACATTCGAATTGTTTAAAATGATACTTTAAAGATACTCGCGTCTATCATCAAAGTCAAGCGAGAACGTTCGTACGAAACCCTTTCCCGACGTACGCCCCGTCGGAACATTCATTTCTCTCGGCGAACTACGCTAAGGACTAGGTTAATAGGATAAATTGAACTACACGCGATCAACAAGCCAGTCTAGAGCCTCTCAAAAACACAATCCAGCGTCGCTTTTCTTTTCTGCTAAACGACTGTCAGCTTTTTCTGGAAATAACTGCCACGCGATAAAAACGTTTCTTCATTTTATTCAACGCTTAATACTTGAAGGAAGATAGTACCCGCGTACCTTTCCCCTTCTTATTTTCCCTCCTCTAACGATAAGTCTCTCTAAGTCGCCTAACTCGAACGTAAATGATACGAAACGTACGGAGACACGGTTGGAATAGGTCCGAGGACAGACAGAAATTCCGGAAACGACGATCGAAGATTAGGATGCTTCGGCTGAAGGATCTTTCATTATTTGAAATACCGCTTTTCTATATATCGTATCCTTTCTTCACGAGCTTCTGTCTTCCTCAGCGTTACCAATGTTCACCGTGACACGTCCCCGTGGCTATTACGACGTAACGTCTCTCTAACTGCATAAATACTCTGTGGGTAGTTAAATCTAATAAGTGTGTACGACGAGCGTCGCCAAAATATTCGCAACGGCTGCTAGTCGCTCGTTTAACGTCGCAGACGGAATCTTTAGAATCGTCGGTAATACGTATGCATGCACAGTGTGCCCGTTTTTATCTGGAAACGTGTCTATAAGTATCTCTGCAATTATTGGTGTACAGTGCGTCGCGTGGTTCTTTGGACGACCAAGCTTTAGATCGAGAATATTATTTGTTAAACACTTTTGCCCGCAAGTGGAGAATATGAAATTGAAACAGTGGGGCGTCCTGTACCCCTTCCAGCCCCTTTGGCGCGGAAAGAAACAAGGAGGCAGAATTTGTTAATAAGTAAGAGTCTGGAATGAAGCTACTTTCTCAGATAAAACGCAGACACAGTGCGCTGGGTGAATCTATCGGTATCCGAGGCAGCGTGTTTGCTATAAAATCGCGAGTGAAACGACTGAATAGTTACAGTTTCTTCTTGTTTACGATTGGAATTGCATTGGCGAGGCGATTATCGCTAACACGATCGATTCTTTGGTTTGGTGTATCTTTGTTGTTTTTTTTTAGAGATAATATATATATCTTATAGTAAATGGTATTTATAATTACTTTGGTATAGTCAGTTATATCACACTAGAGTCCATGGCGTCTGGTGGGAATCGTCTTCAGAGTTCCGCCCGCAGAACCCTGAGGAAACGTTCACGGGTCGATCGTTTGAAAACTTTCGCACTTACTTAGGGTGATGGAAGATCGTTTACCTGTCATTGCTTGGCGGTTCTGAACCTAGCCAGTTTCAATTGCACCGGGTTCGACACTTTCACGTGGACCGCGATGTCCTCCACCGGCGCCTCGCGAACATCCTGACCTCCGACTGCTATCACTCGATCCCCTTTACATATCTTTCCGCTTTCCAAAGCGCTACCGCCGGGTAACTAAACAGTCGCGAGGAAGAGGCGCGTATCACGTTGTGGAATAAAATGTAATCCGTGGAAGATTTAATTCTCAACATTTCTATGTTTAAATGGCGGAAATCTTACCAGATCCGATACGTACGCCCCTTTGCCACTTTTGTATCCTGTCAGACAGAGACCAGCTCCTTTGCCCGATTTCTTCTGCAGCTCGACCTCCACCTCCTCCTCCCCCTTCTCTTGTCGATGCACCACCATTGTGATCTGCGGAACAGAGAATACGATATGCTCCAACGAGTACGCATTACTTAATTCAACTTAAACTAAATTAAGAGGAACGTTTTAAGTGATATTAGATAATTGCTGTTCAATAAAGAAAAAATTCATACGATAAGAATTTCTTTAAGAAATAAAAAAGAAAGACACTTACTGTGCCAGAAGCTTTTAGAACGGCAGCGTGAGCTTTATCGTGCTCGATCTCCTTGAAGCTCTGCTTGCACATGTCGAGTATCTGGTCTCCGGCCTGCAGTCGGCCATCCTTGCCTGCTGCCCCTTCCGGGAATACTTCGACGATGAACACCGCTTTCTGGAAGATGATGATAATATTCGCGTGCGCGACGAAAATCACAGGAATGATCACCGATAAGTATAAAAGTTATTGGCAAACGTTATTGTAGCATCTACGAACGAATAAGGATTACCATCGGCGTATCGGAGCCTCCAGCTATAATTAATCCAATCCCTTTGTCCTTCTCTTTCTGGAATTCTATCGTGGTATCTCTACCGGCCACGATCTTGCAATCCTTCGGATCCTGCGGCGGCTCCGGTTCCTTCGGCTTCTCCGGTTCCTTGGGCGCTGTAGATTCCACGATTTAGTTCGATTAAAATGATGGGAGAGCATCACGAGAAGTGTGTCGTGTTACTAATTGATAAGGGGTATACAATTAATTACCCGCCTCAGCCTCGGGAATGATACCCTTCGCCCTGTCCTCCTCCTCTTTCGCGACTTTGCTCTGATTCGGATTGACCACGGTCAGCGTCACCACACCCTCTGCCATTTTCAGTAGACTGGTGGCCTGTATCGAAGAATCTCGCCAGGTAAGAGAGCTCGGAGAGCTACTTCGACATAGAAAAACTGTGATCCCGAATTAACGGTATTAATTACCTCGTCATACGTCGAGCCCAGCAAACAGTCCATATTGACAGCGAGGATCATGTCTCCCACTTGCAGACCGGCCTGCAACAGGCGGAAGGGGGACAATAAGAGCACACTTGCGAGCTGAACAACTGTAGCTGTAACAATCAATCGTTTGCATTCGTAATAAAGGGAGGCGAGATGGGGGTCACCTGTTCCGCCGCGCTGCCTTCCTGGATGTCCGAGATGAATATACCCTGGCCAACCTCCGCGTGCTTTCCCTCGATGATCATTATGCCCAAACCGTACTGACCCTGCGCACATAGAAAACCAGCGTGTAGTAATGGTAACGCGCTGCAATTGCCACCATCTGGGATTCGGTTAAACTTGCCTTTTTCACCGGTATGTTGCGTATCCCTTTAAACTGGCTGAACGCATCGGACTGGAACAGAGAAACGATCGATTTACGTGTCGTCTCTGTTGTATTAATGCACGCAGGGAGAATATTAAATGAAGTATTAATAAAACGGTGCATCATAGAACGACTCGCTTAAGACATTTCTCAAGGGCTAGCAGAATTTTTATTAAACGGAAATTAAAATGTACAGTTTCGCTAGCTTCCGTCGGGAAGATTTGTGAAATATTAACTCACGTCTTCCAATGTCGGTGGGAACTGAGTAATTGGCTTCACGGCGACGTCATCGAGAGCACTGGATTTTCTGTGCGTGAAAAACAAAGATCACAGTCTCGTTGAGTGGCAGTTCTTCTAAAGCGATCTATAAATATTTCTAACGCAGATATTATTATACCGTAGAACGATTATTTTGAAGATGGGTCCGGGCATTCCTTTAATCATTGCGGATGCGTTCAAGTGGCATCTACCTTGCAAGACGCATCCGTTTACCTAGAGAAGAAAAGAGAATTAAAATGCCATTGATTTTTTCGAACTTCGATTGAATGAATACGTTCGACACCGCGAATGAAATCAGAGTTCACGATACAATCGCGAGCAACGTGATTCACCGTGCAAAAGTAGGTTTCTGGGTTCCGCTTTTCGAGATGATCGGGTTTGAACGTCTGCCAAGTACACGTGCGCTCGACTAAAAATTGAACGGCGCGTGTTTTTGTAATTTATCACACTCCACGGCGATTCTGTTTGTAATCTACGGAAGAGGGTAGCAGGAAATTTCGTCGAGCAACACTTGCCGAATCATTAAGGACCGATGTCAAGTAATTCCTGGCTAATTTTATCAACATGACAGCCTCCAAATAATTCTTGTTTAATAAGAAAGAAAAACTATTGGAAGATTTCCTAGGCGAAACATGTACAAGTTATCATATTAAGGAGTTAAGAAATAATGATCAATTAAGAAATACATAATATTCGTTGAACATTTAAATGTTCTATTAAATGCATTGCATATAACAGATTTTATCTCCCACAGTTAGAGTTTTATGTCTTTTAGATCCTGAATATTGATCATGCTATTCATTTGTAACTAAAAACTCATTAGCGCAGAGTAAAAGGAGCCTACCTCGAGTATCTCGTCACCGACCAACAGTTCGCCCGCTTTGTGAGCCGGCCCCTTCGGGTTAAGGCCGCAAACGAACACTGCCATTCGATTTCGATCCCTGTGACCGGCCAGCGAAATGCCCAAACCGCGCCTGTCCTTCTCCACTTTCACCAGCAAAACCTTGTGGCCCAGCGAATGATACTTCTTCTGAACTTTCACTGCAAAGGCGAATCCGTGAAAAATAAACGACGCGCCCAAAACTAAACAATTATAGCGCTTCACAAAGTTACGTACTGCCGGTGTAACCGAACTCGTCCTCCTGTTCCGGATCAGCATCGATTTCCGCTTTGCTACGCTTCACGTTCCCGGCGCTCTTCCTCGAGATCTAATTATTTATCCGTATTACTCTTCCACCCGTGAATTTCTTAAACGTGTCGCAGTACGAGAGACGTTGGTCTTTTTTTGTTTTCTTTTTTTACCTCCATGCCAGCCTTCGTGTAAACGTTGCCCTCCAGTTCACGCGTGTCTTCCTCGGAGCTCTCGTCGGAGGAATACTTCCGTTTCGGCGGCTCTTCCGGTCTCGAGGCATTATCCTCCTTCTCCTCGCTCACCTCGCGCAGTATGCCTGGATTGGAAGGCGGCGACGGCGCCTTCTTGCGCATCGATTTCTTCATGGAGGATCTACGGATTTTAATCAAGCGAATTCTCTGGCTGCTCTGCTCTACGCGCAGACTCTTCGAAACACGAACGTTTTTCGTATGTGTTCCAATGTAAAGCGTGAATTTGAACGAACTAAGCGCGCGATCAAATTGCGAGAGACAAACTGCAGAACTACCTTCGCGAGCCGGCTGTCGTTCCATCTGTAGATCTTGTACTTTGCCTCCTGAAGTCCGATCTAGAAGCACCTTGTCTTTCCCCGTCTTCGGCGGTTCCCTAAAGAACAAATTCGACGCATACATCGATACACGCATCGTCCTACGAAGAATCTCCAATTCTCAAGATGGAACAACATTCTCCAGATGCTGACCGAAACTTTCAGCGATTCGGATGGATGCTGCTCGGGCCGGACATTAACCAAGTCCCTCCTTAAACACCCACGCGTCGGCGAACCCTACGAGACACGTGTTCCCCTCGTGTTCCGAGTTGCGCCCGTAATCAAGAACGCCGGCCGACGCGAACTCGCCGTCGATTCTAAACACCGTTTTCGATCAAGCCTAGACGCGCGCCAAGAGCGCGCGTTACGCGTACGTAACGTGCACGTTAATTCCGAGAAGCGCGATCGAGCAACGTCTCGAGAGATTGTCTAAAATTGGTATCACCTAAGCGAGGCGGCGCGTGCGTTTGTGCATTCCCCGGTATCGGAACGTATCGAAGGGAACCGCATCGCGGGGCGGACTCTGACAACCCTCCCGCGTTTTCTCGCGCTCCGACGTCCTCGCCGACGCGTGTAACTCGATCGATTCCGTGGGCAACGGAATTATTAGGTGTGAGCAAAAGTTTTAGTCCCTCTTTTTTTGCCACTTGTGGACAAAATGGATTATCTTCACGCGTCGGAATCCGAAACCCCGCCAAAGGGACGGGGAAGGTCTAAGTGAAACGAGGGAAGATATTAAAGGATGCTAATTTTTCACGCGTCCGTTACGTGTAAAGTAAAAGAACATCGAGGGAAAGAGACTAAAAATTTCTGCATACACCTAATCACTTGCATTGCTAACGATTACAGCTTTCCGTTCTCCATCGTCTCGCACGTATTCGAGGCACCCAATGTTTTATTCAGTCGCGATTCCATCGGGCAGTCCATTAGCTAATTATTAGACCAGGCTTAATTAGATTGCATGGAACACTTCCTTGTAACAGTTCTATTCAAATTGAAGGGGATGGTTTCGGGTATGATGAATCGGTGGTGGTTTCTTTCCGTTTGATTGCAGTTTCTGTTGTACAGCGTGGCCGTTGCGTGTACGTGGAGCTTAATTGAACATTAAACTTGAAGCGCGATAAATTATGATAAGGACACGGTTACCTTGCGGGCCGAGCAGCACTTGAAAATCTCAAACAGCATCGTTCGCCGGGAATAATAATAAAGATAAGGGAAAACTGCATCCAGCGCTAAAAATCACAGCAGCCATCACGGAACGATAAAAGTATCATTCTTTCTTCTTAAACGGTATCACTGCAAGTAACAAGTATTTCAAAGCATCACTTCGGATTCAAGTTTCTAATCCGCTTCCCGTTTCGCTGTTCGATTGTACGCGAGACGAGAAACATTCCGCGGATGCCCGATTCCTCGCCGATCAGCCGGCGAAGCATCACTAAACAAACGTGCCATCCGCCTAACGGATTCGTATAAAAATAACTAAGCTGGAGACCCGTGTCGCCGTCCGATTGACGTACGAACGGACGATCAGCCCCGAAGGAGACGACCCACCTGTGTCGCATCCGGCGTGCCGGACCTGACAGGCGAGACTGGCGATGCCTTCTGATGAATGGATGCGGTGGGTGTTCCAGGCAAACGGCCACCGCTGTTCTGCCTTATCCCCGATCTCGCGCCCTCGTCGCCTCCGCCTTCGGTGCTCTGTAAAAGCGTGACCGGGGAAACGGTATTAGAAGAATTATACGAAAAGGGACAGATTTTCATCGGATGGATCGGAGTATTCGGATTCCCCGAACGAAATTTCCATGCAATGTTCGCCCAGCACGTGTTCGCAAGATCATCGACAATCCTAGCTCGAGGACTCGGCGACGCGCGATCCGGAGGATCCAAAGCGAGGAAGAAGAAGAAGAAGAAAGAGGATTGGTAAAAGATAATCGATGCTATTTCGGTGACTTCCGGGGCCGAGTGGCTCGCGGGCGTCGGTGAAGCATTCGACGCGGCGGCGTCTTGAGTTGTTGCCAGAAGAAGGGAGGAAGGAAACGCGTTTGGATCTCGCGCGTGCTCGATCGTGATCGGCGATAACAGCGAGCCCGCCGAGCGCGTTTCACCGCGCTCCTTAGGAATGTGATTAATGCGTGTTATTAGATCTCGATCTCGCGCGAGTAACTCGCGTCGCATACCACCGACTACCGGCTCAAGGATCCGCGAGATAACATTTGGTCTCGTGACGCTGGCTCTCGCGTGTCCGAGGCGTATCTCCGAGGGGATGATTTCCGATCGATTCCGCCAGGGAGAAACAGGGAGGGCTCGAGGATCTACGAGCGGCCGTATTTGCGGGGCTACTTATGGGGTTCGTAAATCCGCATGCGAATTTTTCGACGCGTCCACGGTTGAAGATAAATAATTAATATTTATAAAACGCTCGCTGGATAAAGTGTTATCGATAAAGAAAGAACCGAAAAGAAATTGCTCCTAACGGATTACACTAACGAACAAAAGTTTCAGCCCCGTCGCGTCCGATTTTCACAGGACAGTCGCACGTGAAACGATTGAAGAAGACAATTCTGTCCAGTCGCAAAACGAAGAGGAGCAGAAACGCGAAATCGTGATGCAAATCCTTCGCGACGGTTGTTCGAACAAGCCCAAACGATCCGCGACGGTAACCAACTGTGTTTCACCGAATCACACACCCCCCCGTGTAAGGTGAGCGGGCGAACGCGAGGGTGTCGCGTGCGTTCCCCGTGCAACGTACACGAAACGAGACGCGTTTGCGTCCGAAAAGTCGGTGCATCGCGTACGCGGTGGTCCGTCGGGGCAACGTCTACCAGCCGGTTTCGTCCATGAAACTGCCGGGCGTCGATATATCGCGACGGAGAGCGGAGAAGGTGGACGTGGTGATCAGAGGGGGTTGCTGCCGCGGATGGAAGGGGCGCCGATGGTCCATGGTGTGCCCGATGATGGACGGGGGGTTGGGTTCGTTGCGACCACGTAAATCCACACTTTCTCACACCGACAGACTCGATGCCAATTACTCCTACCATTTTTTTTTTTTTTTGCTTTTGCACATCACCGCTTTGGTTCTCTTTCAACCCCTTCCTCCCCACCTGTAGCACGAGCCTGTTTGTCAATTTTCTTTTTCACCCCCGTTGTTTTATTTAGTCAGCGGATTTGCCCTGTGGCTCTTTATGTACCGCGGACGGGGTGGAAGGGGTCTCTTTTCAGTGAAATATTAGTAGTATTGAAAGGGAGATATTTGAAATAATGGGGGACTCGTTTTTCGAATAAAATACGGACGAGATATTTGTACACGAAACGCTCGTTACCGTTGCTGCATCGCTGGTACAATTTATAATAAAAAAGAAACGTCAAAAAGATACTCGCTCAGAACGGGGAATCCAATTGAACTTTATCACAGTTCGTTTTACCAATGGTCGATTTCAGCCGCAGAATGATTAAAGACTAATTAAACTCTCGATTGAATGCCTCGCGCGTCCAACGAACTGGCAAATCAAACATACACAGCGATTAATAAAAAGAAACGTCTACCCAGAGACCCTGGTCGAATTGAAGCCTGCAAACGAATTATCAAAATGCATGATCGATCGTCACCGATGATTACGATCTTTGTAGATCCTTTTCCAAACTATTTCTTCCTGACAAGAGAGAAAGGCGTGAATTGGCACGGCACATTCGGAGTTCCAACGATTTGCAACCCTCTCGAAACGGAGCTGGTTCCCTGGACAAACTTATCGGGGCCAAAGCATCCACCCTCGATTGTCGTTCCTGCTACCAGACCATCTTCGAAACCGTTCGCTCTGATTTGCATGATTCTCGTTCTGTCCCCACCTTTCACACCGTTCCCACCCTCCGCCTGTCACCCCCTCGTCAGTCAGGTTTATTGGAAAGTTCGACCTCGATGCATCGTACGCGAACAAGGGATGTTCTATAATGGCTCTGCCTATACTACTCTTCCTCTTTCGTTTTTTTTTTCATCACACACACACACACACACATTCCCTCTTTTTGTCTCTGTCCCCGCCGTTGAGTTTCTCTTTCTCCGGCCTCTGTTGGTTCGGTGTGTCGTTTAGTGTCTTTAATTCGACGGACACCCGGAATGGCTCTTCGTTAACAAAAGCCAATTAAAGGGGGAAAGAGGAGAACGTATAATTGTTATCATAATCATGATTGTATCTACATACCTGGCTTCGAAAACGATTTGTGCAATTTCCTTCGTAATTAGTAGTTTGAATGGATATTTATTTAGTGGACCAATTGTCATAGATATGTTGCTTTAGATTCGATTTTTGTTTACTCGCTCTCCCCTCGATCTTCCGCTTCGTTCAGATGCGAATCCATTAAAGTGAATTAACGGTAAATTTCCAATTTAACTAATGTCGTATCAGTATGTCGCAGCAAATCGATAGCGTAAAAGGCGGAAACATGGTGCAAAACGGATTCGTTTCGCCTACAACTTTTATTCGGAATAAAAACAGAACTGGCTATTCCACCGTGTGAAAAAGTTTCTTTTCCCAATCAACAGAGGGACGGCAATATATGATTTTCAAACGACCTAGTTTCTAATTTGCGACCTCGTGTATAAAATTTGGATATACAAATCTCAAGTGTTGTTCGGCTAAATTTGAATTTATCGCACGTAAGAATGCAACTAGCACAGCGACACTTGGGCAACAACTGGAAACGTCGCTGAAGTTTCGTGACACTTCAGTTTACACAGTTTCACGAGATACTTTAAAAAAGGAATCCACGAAATACTAAAAAAAAAGAAGTCGCGTTCAAAACGTTCGTCCACGTGATCGAAACTGAACGCGGACGACAATGATCGTCTCTCGTTTGGGAGTCTATGAACGATTGATGAAACGATAAACAAGATACTGGAATCAAAGGGATTTCGCGTGCACGAAGGTTGAGAAAAAGCTGCACGAATTCCGTCTGTTAATTATTTCTGCTATAAAGCAATGATCTCATTCACATTTTCGCTACGTAGTCACAATCACGGATAATTTCTGCTCCTCAGTTACGGAATTAATTTTGTATGACAGCAGAAGATTCGGTTCGCCCGAGTAGTAACAGTAGTGCTGATGGATCCTTTGTCAATTTTAATATTATCGAATTCGTTCAATAAGAGATTATTCCTCGGACAGCGACAGACAGGATTCTTGCAATCGCCAAAGGTTACATCTACGTACATTGAAGAGACGCCGATGAAAGGGATTCGGTTCTTCCAACTATCGACTAGAGACACGAGAAAATACAGACTTCTAAATAATCAACGGTAATAGGAATGAGATGTGGGGGGATTAAGGATAACGGTGGATGAGGAATGTGTGCATCGATATCCCGGCTGCGGTGATGTCTCACCAGGTTCACCAGAGACTGGACCAAGAGACAGACAGGATTCCCGGCTGCCTGGATCACTTCCACCGCCCGCTCGTGTGTACCGTGGCGAAGATCCACGCCATCGACCTCGATTATCCGATCACCGATCTGAGAACAATCACAAACGGGAAACATTTTATTCCCGAACCTGGTAGAAATCAACTTCCATTCGTTCGTCTCTATTAAAATTCAATTCGATTCCGTCTACATCTCGTTTATTAATAGCACGGTAATTGAAGCCGAGTGAAATATTAATTGCTCGTCAAACGAAACAATACGATGTAGGACAATGAGAAAGGTAAAAGAATGAAGGCCCGCTCTCGTCAACCAGTTTTACGACACCGCTATTGGGCTAGCGAAGAAAGTGCTTCCACTCGCGAGATGAATTAGAAGCAAATTTATTCCAAGCAGTACTCTTTGTGGCTCGCTTAATCGAGTTCTCAATGAAATCGTTCCGGCGAGAGGCTGCTCGTTGAATAGAAATTCCGACGTCTGTCAATTTTTCAATTCAGCTCGGCCAATCTTGTACAAAAGATCTTTTCTCGCAGAGAAAAACTGACGGGAAGAATTGTCCGCTTTTTGTTATCTCTATCTGGATGGTTGTTTAAAAATCTCGCGCTTTCACCTCGCATCGTTCTAATTTATCGCGGCTTTCTCCAAAACGATAGGACCGGTTAAGAGATTTACTGGAGTATCCACAGACGGAATACAAGAATTCTTCCCTCCTCTATTCCTCGGAATTGAAATCGTATCACACGTTACCTTCAACTCGCCGGTCCTTCCGGCCGGACTGTTCGGCAACACGTTCTTTATGAATATCCCTGATATGTTTTGCGACTCGCTGGAGCTGCCATTGTGCAGGTCGACCTGAAACAAACGTTTCGGTTTCACGCGCGTTTCAAAGAGAACGTAGGAAATGGATTTCATAAATAGAGACCCTGAGATTTTTGCGCTGAGAAATTGAACAGCACTGAAAATATAAACATTTGCAATTGCACGAAGTAATATTTATCAAAGATATCAATAAATGTTCGTGGGAAGAACGAATAGTCGTCGGAGCAAGTAGGGTAAAATTAATTTTGCACTTCGCAGGAAATGGTCTGTTGCTCGAGTTTGTTTGAAATTGTTCTGCCTCAGTCAAATAATCGAATAATTGAATACAATGCGACAAAAGGAAGCGCAGATCAGAGTAATTGGAAGGGACTATTCGATTACGTAGCGCAGACGGCTGGCTCGATAACTACGAAGCCGTTCGCTACGTTAATGGACTTACACCACTGTGACTATATCTATACGCGTGTCGCGCGGCTTGTGGCACTCGATTGAAATTTATCAAGCAATGCCATCGGCGTGCTACCATTAGCGCGACACGCGACATCGTTAACCAAGCAATTAATCAGAAAAGAAAACGAAAGAGTTACGTTTGATCGTCGCTAACAGACCGTCTCGAACCGTGCAACTGCCGTACAGTGATAATAGAACGTTCGCTAAACATGTTACGGATCGTTACAATATTCTGTTCCACGATATTAATTGAATAATGAAATTGAATTTTAATAAAGCCGATTTAACGTCAATCGGATTTCGATTTAAACGGGAAACAACAGGGTGGATCGAACAGCGAGCATTCAAATTCGAAAATACGAAGTATATTTTACGCGGAAGTTAAAAGTCAAGTCGTAAATTTCTGTACTCAGATTAGTTTGCGGTCGCGTTACGATCCAGCGTTAAGATAAATGAGCCGCGAGGGTACAAGTATTAATGCGAACGCGTTGCAAAGACACGTTTAAGGAAACTGTAATTTGAAACAATGCAGAAGAAACTGTTTCAAATGTTCATCAAGCTGGAAATGCAATGAGCTGTTCCGTATATCGTTTGTACAATTATATTCTCGTCGAATAAAAATATTTACGTTTCTCGATAATTAAGTTAATGGTACTGATAGATCCGCTCGTAGTTACTCTGTACTCCTTCCTTACCTGAAATTCACCAAAATCCTCAATAAAATGAGATCGACCCAGAGTTTCCTAAGAGACTCCCATTCACCCGCACGCACACGCGCGCATGTTTCCACTTCCGTTCGCAAAGCCACGTGTATCGGCAACTTTTATTTTTAACCAGCCAGCATATCCGCGTTACGCACCTTGCCGCCGACGATGCTCAGTCCCAGACTGGTCTTCGGTTCCCGGTAGATCTCCACGAGCCTCTCCGGTCCCCAATGCTTCGACCAGTTCGCGTTCCCATCGTGATCCCTGTGCGTGACCGTCATGTCTGCTCGTTGCTCGACGAACACCAACGTGGGAAGCCTGCAGGGTGAAGGGCAAGTGGAGGAACCAGGATTATCCGGCTCCCTCGCGGTTCCGCTCGTTTGAAACTCGCTGGTCCGTTCAGCGGCCGCTTCTAGTATCTCATCGTCGCCGCATTGGATCGCCTTGGACTCCTGGTACGTCTGAACCTCGACCTCTCTGCGCGGACTACCACGCAAGCTGTCCTGCTCGAACGATCTCTCCTCGCTCTGTACGGTCTTCCCAGGGCTGACGGTGATCTCCTCGGCTATGCACTGAACGCTCTTCGACTCTTTCACGTAGCTCTTCTCGGATCTGGATGGACTATCGACGGATACCTCGACGTCCCCTGTCCTCGAAAGACCTCCCAGCCCGTCCAGACAACACTGTACGCTCTTGTTGTCCCCCTGAGTCTGAGTCTGCACCTCCTTCCTCGGGCTGTGACGATGCCGCGCAGCGAAACGAACAGGACTTTCCACGCCGGCTTCCGTTGGACTGGCGAGACTCTGCACGGGGCTGCACTGGGTGCTCTTCGTTTCCTGCTCGGTCTGCGTCTCCGCGTCGAGCTTCTCCTTCGGCGAGTACTGGGTCTCCTTGAAGCCGCGCTCCGCTTCCTCGCCGCTTCTGTCCGGCTGACCGGGCCAGCTGTCCGCGCTGGTCTTTAACAGGCTCTCCAAGGACGCCGAGAGCAGAAGCTGCTCCGATTGACTGCCTAACGTTTGGCTCTGGTACTCCAGGGAGTGCTCCTTGCTGATTACACTGCTGTCCTCTTCGGCTCGGAACGGGACACCGCTTTCCTCCAGCAGTGGACGACGTCTCTGCTCGCGGAGTGTCCTGTCATAATCCTTCGCTTCTCGTTTCCCGTCCCGATGATCGTCCTCGTCGTGGAACCCCCTTACAACGTCCTGTTGGACGTTCCTCGGAGGTAGCTCGACACCCTCGTCCGCAGCTAGCCTCGATTCGGCCTCCGCCTTTCGGTCTCTCCGCCTGCGCGAGGAGACATGTACGCGTTAAGAAAAATGAGGCGACGCAACGAGGAATACGGTGCTACGGCGGGGAGGGGTTTAATGAAACGCGTGGCTCTGAGCCGGTAATGAGAGAGCGGGCTTCTCTTTTTTTTTTTTTCTTTGTCCTGGTTGACGCGAGCGAGAAACCGGAGGAAGTTGCCGGTGCGGTGAATGCAAAGGTCTTCAGGGCTGACGCATTGATTGTGACGACGAGCCGGGCGAACAGCTTCAGCGGTTGACGAAGGATTACGGAATGGATTGCTTCGAGGACGATTCGATTATTGAACAATTAAGTAAATGTAATTAAGTAAAATTACCGCAACACCCACGCGTCGAAAAATTCCACTCCGCGGGAAGACAAATCAATCAAAGAAATCCACTTAGCACGAGCCTCTCATTTCGATCATGCCATCCCGTTAAACGGTAACGACGTCTCCGCGCAGCTGTTTCCGTCGTAAATCGCCGACGAAACGACCGGTCGACTAATTCTTCGTCACGTCCGTCCGCGACTTCGGGACAGCCGATTCGACGCGAACGAGAGACCTCTTAGTGTCGGGGCGAATCGCGTGTCCCGGACACATTTCTGCCGCGTATAATTCTTACATAATGGCCCGGCGAACACTGCGATCGACGGGGTGGTCTAACAATAACATTAGGTCGTCGCATGAATTCCCTGCCGAGGCGATTTCCTCCGATACATTGACGGCGATCCTATCCGCGGCGGAAAAAGCCTCCTCGTTGATACGACGCGCGTATGATGAATGTTGCAGAAACGGGGAAATGATATTCCGCGCTGCCTGGCATTGTGTTCTTTTCGCTGAGGAATGGACGGCTTTTAGCTCGCGTCACTGTTATCAGCAGGGAGTGTTTGCGTTACGTTTATCGAGCTTTTAAAGTAGCCTCGCTGAGCTTGCAGGAAAAAGGAGGCAAGATCCCGTCTTCGTTTTATTTATATTACAGTCTCCGCTTTCATACTGTTTCCCAGATTTATTTTTCTTTTCTTGGGAATGGGGATATGCTTTTTCGTAAATGTAGCCGATTAATATTCATACAAATGCAAGTACAAGTATGGACTCTGAAATATTGTAAGAGTTCCTGTTATGAAAATGATTTTCGTTACGGTTCGAAGTATCAACGAGTAAATGGAATCGTCACACTGATTCGCCTCTGAGCGTTTTGTAAAAAGTGTTACGCGTTCAGGTGTACGAAATCAACTCGCCAAGTCCCCGAATATATATCGTATTTTATGGTTGAGGTTTACAGTACAAGTTCTTTATTTATAGCGTAGCGCCGTAAAGCTTGCCTCGAATAAATTTCAGACACCCTGAACTTTCCTTCCACTTTAGCTTTTTATTAAAGCTGTATATTTATGAACGTGTCCGTCTGAAAAAGTAATCAGAAATCCCGGACAAGTCTTGATTCAATTACTCTGACGGTTGCTCCCGACTCACCCATCAGCCTATAACAACCCCTATGAAAACTCAGTAATCAACTTCCAACCACAATTTCCGATCTCGCAGGTCAGTACCACACTCGCGAAATCAGTCGGCAATCGTTGGAAACGAAAGAGTTGTCGACTGTGCGAACTCCCGTAGAATAAAGCGCTCGCAAACGAGAGAAGAATAAGGGTTGAAAATCGAGTACTCGTGGACTGAGCGCTTCGAACACCACTCTAAGCCACCGCGCGCTCCCCGCGAAAAAAAAGGAAGAAACAGTAGAAATGACTGGTACAAATTAAAATAATAAATGAATTAACTACCTCCGGCGTTTCTCCGCGAAGCAAAGGTGTTCACTGTCGCGACCCGCTGCGTCGCTTGCAAACTGGCTTACTCTGATCTAATAAACAACACACGCTCCGGTCCGCGTGTGCGACGCTAGGGAAACGTGGCGTTGCGCGCGTACACCGACGCCTCCCCGTGACACTGTACGCCGCCCCGATGCACCGATGCAGAACCGCGGAACACGCGAGACGCACGTTCGGTAATACCTTTTTTTCTTTTTTTTTCAGCGTCGAGGAGAGCCGAGCCGAGTGCCGAGCGGGTGTCGGAATCGCGACTAATCGCGAGCAACCGCCTCCAGGAGCGTTCTCCTGCGAGTGCACACGCGCGCACGCGGTTTATATCGCGCGCGCGCGTGTGTATGTGTGCGTCGCGTGCGCGCGCGAGTACACGTGAGTTACGAAGCTCTTGCAATCGCGTGGGAGGAAGTAACGACGAGCTTCGCTGCCGCAGAGCGTCCCGTCTCTTTTTCTTCTGCTCGCCCGGCGCGTCCCCCGCGTTTCAACGCGGACTCGCGTCTACAGGGTGGTCCGTACCGGACAACGGGCGGAATCTCTGTGACGCGGGGCGGTGTGAAAATGTGTGGAACGACGCGAGGATTAATTGGACGGAGGTGGAAATTAGTCTGGCGATTTTTGCTCGAAAGTGCGGCGGATATCGATTCGCCGTAGGGGATGATGATTCGCGGGCGAAGGAATTGCATAGAACGGTCCTCGAATCTGAATTCGGGGTCGCGGTGCACTGAAGGGCGCGGCTTATGTAGCGATGTTTAAAGTAATTTTAAAACTGATCCAAGGAACAGGTAGAATTCAATTTTGCGCAACAAAATTTCATTCACGATTCTGCATTAACCAAAAGGACTTTCTATGAGTTTAAAAGGAGCCACTCTCCATCCTTAAAATATTCCAGCCCGAGAAAATACTTTATCGCGTCACCCTGTATAGTACTTGTTCCCTTAAGCAATTCCGTTTGAAAGACCGGAGAGACTTTGCGCCGCGATTTCTTCCTCCGTCCGATCTCTAGGATGCGCGCAGCTATGAGCGTCCTGCTTCTACGCTATCGCGTCACGACTTTCATCCCTCATCCCCGCCCCTTATCTTTTATCGCCGCGTTTCGTTTCCTGGCTCGAATCCTCTTTCTCTCGTCGTATTTGTATTCCTGTTCTCGGTCGCTGCAGCGACGCTGTCTTATTCCTTTAACCCACTTTCGAGGCTTCGCCCGTTTCCGCCACCCGCTTTTGGCTACAGCCTCTGTGCCGTTTCATTTTCGGTCGTGTCCAGCCTTTTTTCAGATCCTAATGGCTAGCACGGCGGAGGGGGTCGACTTTTAGATGCGACAGATAACGAGGAAATGATTGGTATGAAGTCTGATTACGAGAACCAGCAGATTTATGAAATCAAGCATTATACTCGAAACAAGAATTCCGTATAAGTATTTTAGCATAATTTGAAATGTATTCAATTCATGAGGTAGGTACTAATTAGTTTTTTTTTAATGAGAAACAAGATTTAATAGAGAAACAAGTTTTAATAGATTCGACGTTGCTGAAGTAATATTAATGAATCGACGGGCCAGGTCTTGTCACCCAACGAGGGAGAAAGAAAAAGGGAAAAACCGGAGAAACGGCTATTGAATTTTCGGGTCGCGAAACACTGTGCGGTATTCTAGACGACCTACATTTCCAATCAATTGTGCGCATTTCGCGGGGTTCCTACGGTCACTCGCGTAATCCAACCAGACGGCAGCAATGGAGAACAACATTGTTAATTGATCGACGTTCGAAGCCCCTTTTTGAATGCCTCGAACCGCGAGAGGACTACGGCCGGCAAGACTTCGCCTCGTAATTAAGTCCGCTTAATTAAGACAGTGCTTTGCAGTCGTGACCGTTTTTATTTTCAATATTACACATTCCGTGTAATTATGTTTAGAATGATTTAGAACATTTAATATCATTGTAATATGTTCTTGTTTTTATATGTTTCTTTAAACAATAAACCTTGACAAGTTTGGTGTCATGAACAATCTCAAACTAAACTTCTGTAAATAGAAAGGTAATAAGTAAACCCGGCACAAGGGAAAATCAATCGAATCAGCTTATTCACAATTCATTTAGCTCCGTTAACTTAGATTTTCCTTACCTCTTGATCTCCTTCTCGATACCATAGCCCACCAGGCTGTCCCGGTCATCGTCCTCGTCGATCCACTTCCTCTCGACGGCGGCGTTCTCCGGCAAGACCGTCAGTTCCGGTTCGTCCGGTTGCGCCAAGCTGCCAAACGTGAACCCACCCTTCTCCTTCGACTTGCCCTGCGCCTTCGATCTCTTCGAGCCCTCGCTGCCGGTCCTGTTCAGCTTCCTCTCCTTCTTCTCCCCGTCGATCGATCCCTCCTCCGCGAAGTCGCCCCGCACCTTGGACAAGTCCAACAGAATCTCCGCTCTGATGTTCCTCTCGGAAATTCTGTTCTCCTCGACGATTAGATCGTCCGTCGTGTCCGCCAAGGTGTTCTCGGACGTCGACTTGGCCAGGCCGAGCAACTGCAGCTGCGATAGCTTCACCGTTTCCGGCGACGGAACCCTGGCGGTCCTTACCCTGACGGAGTCGGAGACCACGGCCACCCCCGGCGGAGAGTGGACCTCGATCCTCGTCGGCTCCTCGGCCCTGTTAGCCGCCGCCTCCTCGGCGGTGATTATTCTAGCCTTGACCAGCTGAACCTCCGGGAGAATCCCGCCGAGCTGCTCGCTGACGTCCTCGAAGAATATCTCCTCGACGTTCTCCTGTATCCTCACCTCCTTCTTCGTCTCGTCTAACAAGGATTCTCTGGAAGACTCTCTGGAGAACGCTCCAGGCCTCTTCCTCATGGAGCTCCTTCGCTTGGTCACCGGCGCTTCAGTTTCTGACGTAGACACCGGGATCTTAACCACCTCCACGCTTGCTGGCGTTTTGTCTGAGACTGTGACGGGTGTCGTAACCGGCGTAGCTACTCGCCTCTCCGACTCTACCGACGAGGGAGTCTTCACCACCTCCTCCGATCTCTGTGAACCTTCTTTCCTCGTTCCTGAGGATTCCTTAGCGGCGATTGCCTCCGGCTCTTCCTGCTTCACCGAAAGACTGGATGGACGAGCGACGCGTTGCTCCCTGCCTTCAACAGCCGACTGGGCGGCCACTTCAACGCCAGGGGCAACGTCGGAATAGGTCAGCACGCTGTGCTTAGTCAGGAATTCGGTCACCCTCTCGATACACTCCTGCTCTCTGAGGCTCTTCCTCTCCTCCCTGGACCTGACGACGATCTCCTCCGGCTCGTCTTTCCTTTTCGAGTCGTCGGCCTCGATCTCGGACGTTCGGGGAATCGATTCCCCGTCGAGTTCTTTCCTTCTCCTGGACGAACGTCTGTCTTGATCCCTCTTTTTATAAATCTTCTTCTTGGCACCCCTGTCCGACGTGTCCACGTTGCACGGTACATCCCTCGACGCGGGTATTCCTTCCCCGGCGTCCATCCTCTCGCGGCTGCTCCTCCTCTTCCCGCTGTCCGCGTGTTTCTCCGATGACGTCGACGGACGACTCTTACTTTCGACCAGCCGAGCTTCCGCCGCCTCTTCGGAGTCCGGCTTTAACTTCACCTTCGGCGCCACTTTCTCCACCCCCGACGATCCCTCTTGAACGTATCTCATCGCCATTTTCTTGCTCGGCGGTGTGGCACCGCTGTCGATTATTATCACGTCCTTCTCGTGCGGCGGACCGATCGGCTGGAAGTCGTGAACTTCGACCTCCACCGTTCTCCGCGGTCTCTCGCGACGCGTGATACTTCGGGGGCGTTTCGCGGGGCTGCTGGTTGGCGTGATCGGTGAAGCGTCCTTCCAATGCTCCTCGTCTTCGTCGGATGCCGGCTTGTCCGTGGACAATTCTGTCGCTCCTGGAACGCGAAGAGGAGGGAACACCGTCAGCATCGGGAGAACGGGTCGAATTCGCGAAATGGATCGATGCGCAATGCTCTGTTCTTAAATGTTGTTCAGAACGGGACGAATGCGACGAAGCAAATGGAAGACAAGATATTCGCGGGTCGACCCGTTTCAACAAACTAAGAAGTTTCGATGGAGAATACCTGATCTGGAGGAGAGGAACTCCTCGAGCTCGGCCGCGTGGTGGTCGGTGGTCTCGCTCTCGTTCGGGAAGCTTTTGCTGCGTCTCACCGGGCAAATCGGCGGCACCCTCTGCCATGAAACGGGCCATCGAGAAATGAAATCGAAAAGAAGAAAACAATCGGACGATTAATAGAAAGATCGCGATTCGAGGAAGGGGGATAAACGCGCGGGAGAGATCGGAGAAGCGATACTCGACACGAGTGCTACTTTCGAACTATGACGGACACAAGTTTATCTAGCTCGAAACTCGTGGCCCGTCTTGGGCGGAACGAGATAGATTCGAAGGAGGATCGCTGCCAGTGACTGTCTTTTGTAATCTATAGCTGGATGATGATATTAGAATATTTTATTCCGCCATAGTAACGTTGAGAACAATTTATTATCGTACAACTCTCGGCTGGATCGATTTCGCTATTAGGTACTTCCATTCTTACCATTTCAAGTAGTAACAGACCATCATCGATCAGACACGAAAGAGAAAATAATATATCCTTCTCCTTCCAATTCTAGAAAACTAATTACTTCATAGACAATCATTGGCAACGTTCGCAGTCGAAAAGCATAGAGCACAATATCAACGAGTGACGGATCTGGAAATTATATTACAAATAGCTGCGGGTAGACGCAAAGTGAAGAGAGTTACAGTAGAGCAACAATCCCAAAACATTTATATAGAATAGCTTCTAACTACTGTTTACACGAATATTTAACTACTTGCTCTTTCCTTCCTTTCTGTTCAACGAACACGCTTGAGATCGCGAATATTTAACGTTGCACTGTCGGTGTCGACGATCACAATGCACCGCGAATCGCATAATTAATATGTTCCGCATCTAGCGTGTACCGACCACGTGCTCGGGTGGACAAGTACAATACAGGCTGCTCTGTTAGCGCGACAGCTTGTTCCTACGACAATAGCTAACTAGCGCTACAATTTCGGTATGCATAGATGGATTCAGTCGATCGAATTCTGTTCGCTTGAGGAACGGCTACCCTTCGATCGAATTCGATCCTCGATGAAAGGGAGCAGATACTTTGGGACGCCGGCACTTTAACGAGGGGATAGAGCATTGTAGAAGTAATACGTTGGTTTCCTTATGTACAAAGGGGACAGGTGTAGTTGATCAAAATAGTCTAATATAACTCGATTTTGACTATCTCTCACCTTTTCATCGAGTGCTTCCTGTTCGATTTACGAATAGCGTGCGTTTCTCATTCATATAATCGCCCCTTTCTCTTTCTACAACAACCGACAGGCTGCACCATGCCTTGGGCGCCTTCAAATTTGAAGATCCTTTAAAGATAAGAATCCAAGGTAGAGGTGGACAAATATATTCCATTGATCTCTCCTTTCGTAATTATTTATTGCGACTTTTCCTTGTTGTCCCTTCGATTTGAAAGCTCCTCCCTAAGCTCTCCACGCGGTACTCGATACAAAAATGAATCGATGGTTTCGTGAAACAATTATGGAAACGTTTACGCAAGCAACTTTGAAATTTATGATAATCCTATAATCTTATTATAAAGACTTCTTAATAAAGAATCACGCGTACGTTCTTCAAATACGTAAGACGCGCTGGGCGTTGCAAAGCCTCTCCAATAAAATTCGCAATCATTCTCCCAATTAAAATACAACACGGAATCTCCTATATTTTGATCGAAGGGAAATATTTGTTCATTTTACTGAAACGATTTTCTATTTTCCTTGGAAAGTTTGCCACTTCCAAGCGCATGATACGAGACGCAGTGGAGAAAACAGAAATACAGTGATCGCGAAGGGGGAGGAGACTTGAAGGGTTGCACGAAGAACACGTTTAAATTAAAGGAGAAAAGAAAAAACAACCATGTATAATGTTACATTATGATTGGTCATTTGCTCTCCGATATGAATATCATTGTTATTATTAAAACGATCATTAGACGAGCACATTGTGTATATAATAATAATAATAATAATAATAATAATATAGATACTATATATAAATACTATATATAGCATTTAATTATATATATATACTTTGTAATTTATTTTAATTTCGGTTCGTTCGTTCTTTGGTCGGTTAACTTGCGGCAAATTGATCGAACTTCGCAACATCGCAAACGGTTCCGCTCTGGACGTTTAAGCATTGCCCTGAAAATGAAAAATGAGATAGCCGAGTTAGTAGCGGAAACGCGTGTACACGTTATACGCGCTAGAACACCTAATATTTAACCGAAGAGATGACAAAAGAAAAAAAGAAAGACTAAGGAAAAAACTAGGAGCAAAATGACAGATCCAACTGAGTCGCGATCGATCGTGTACGCCGTTCTACGCGTGCATTCCCACTAATTTTGTTCAGCAGAAACGTAAGCGGTCTAACGTGTAGAGATAACTCTGGATCATTCGGACGTCGAAACTCGATAAATCGGCAGAGTAATATTTTACGGCGAGTCGGTCCATGTATCGATGATTTCATTAAAGAAAATATTCCGCAGCTTACTGGACGTACAGAAAATGGAATTGTTCAAAATGATCTGCCGATCTGTTGAGTTCTTCTTTGGAAATTGTGCTCGAGAACCGAGAGCCACGGCTACAGCGATTCAATCGCGTTTTCTAATAAACGATTCATGCTTGTGTAAGTAGTCGTTGGAACGCAGGCAAAATTCGTTCGAAGTACAATGAATTACAGAAAGCGAGAAGCAGCTACGTATTTGGCGCGACTTGAAGGAAAACTTTGCCTCGACTGCGATCCACGGCCTAATTGGTAAGGAAATAGTTTCGAATCGATTTCGTCTAAGATTAATCGAGTCGAGAGAAACTCTGATTCTGAAACTTTCCCAGCTCTGTTCGTTCCCGCGAGTAGTCAATCGAATTTGGTTCTCCGAATGAAAAACCGCGTCTAAATATTGAACAAGAAAAATAAAACGAAGCGCTATAACAAAGTTGCACATCAACACGAACAGCGGCGACGACGATGAAGATGACGATGATAAGATGATCGAACAACGGCGAATGATTGACGCGTGCCTTCGAGACTCAATCGTCGAACGTACCCCCCCGTACACCCATGTACACACCGTTCGCCAAGAGTTACGAATAAGAACAGAAAGCAAACAGAAGCGTGGGAAAAGGGGAGAAGATAAGGAAGCCCGCAGGAGCGGAATCGATCGTTCGCGTGATCGCAAATCGCGGGCAAGGTATCCAACCACGGAGGAGGACTGTTCAACACGCCCGGTTCACGGATCGCGGGGGTGGCCCATTCGATTCGGCCGGGTCGAGAGGAGTGTTCCGAGCACGAGCGCGTCCACCGTGCCGAGCGGTAGAGTAATTCGCCGAGCACCGAACACGAGGACAGCCTGCCGATAATAGTGAAGAAAGGTGCCAGTGAGTGGTAGACAGTAGTGAAGATGCTTTCAAGTAGAAATTCGAAGGAAGGTGGGCGAGAAGGGCACTCGTTAACGGCTGCCGCGAACGAACGTATGCCGGATGATCGGAGGGGTGTGGATCAGCGCGAGGGTTAAAAAAAAAGCTACGAGCAGAGCTTATGAAAGGTAATCATTTCTGCTTCTGTGTAACCGGTTCTTAGCTAAATGAGAATTATTAAGATATTCAATTTGTCCGATCCCAACGAAGGTGCGTTTCACAAATTCTCTCTGACATTTCAGGCGAACCGTCTTTTTCTTTTCTAATTTTCTACCCCGTGGCAGGATTAGGGGGACGGAAAGAAAAATAATGTGCTGAGAATGGATATCTTTCTTTTCGACGATGATCGGAGTGATTGGATCTCTCGCGTTCGTATCCATATCATTCTGCAGTTTAATCCAATTATTCTGTTTCGCACGAGAGAAGTGTTCCGTGTGTCTTTCAATCACTGCTCCTCCTATATTTTCTCGTCCGCCACCCCCTCTCTGCCCCTAATCGCTAGACAAACGTCGAGTGCATTAAAACGTAACGTAATTTACATGAAACTAAGGAAAGGAACAAAGGTATCGAAGCAATGAAAGAAAATTCTCTAACTGTAAGGAAAAGAACAACAAAATAAAAAAGAAGAGAAAAGGTAAAGATCGCTATGTATAGTTAGATCCTGTAATGTATGCGTATTTCGTGTGGCGTGTGCACGTGTGTACCAGGGTGAGCCTGGTTCGAAGGACAGTGAGACAAGAGTCGATCGAATGCAAAAATGTCATTAATTATTAATACCCGTTCGTTTTTGTTCAGCTACTCTCTACCAGGCAACTTTCATTCACTATTACAATCGTTTTGTTCGGTACTTACTTAGCAGTCTCTCGATGGTTGGTCATTCTATAAACGCATCCGCGGTAATTCCACAACTATACTGAACAATGATCATCATTCTTTCTTTCTTTTTTGTCACGCGACCTCTTTTTCTCTTCTCACATGCACGGTTTTCATATTGTTCATTGCCTCTGCGGACACAGCGATTTGCACACTCGTCACGATTTTTCTTCTACGATCTCTCTTTCTTTCCTTTTTCTTTTGCAAAAGATCTACCGAGCTCCGATAACTTCGTTATCCGAGCAAAGCCGTGGACTAAAAGATCCTTCGTTTCCGCGACCGATTGCTCGAACCGCGACAGTCCGAGCAACCGCTTATTTAAGATCGGCGGCTCTAAATGAAAGAAAACTATTTCTTACTCGCAACTTCTTCGGAGGAAATGATGAAGAAAGCTTCGGGGTATCATTGAGAGACCGTTGGATATTTTTTTACCGCTTATTCTCGAATGAAAAAGAAAGTGGAATAACGGAAAAGTGAACGGGATAACGTAAAGATGGTCCAACGAAGAAAACGAAACAATAATGAGTAAGATAAAAATGAATGTAAATGAAATAGGAATTGGATAGGCTTCGGATGGATGATGTTAAACAAAAACAAAAAAAAAACAATCTGCACGGTACCCTAATTTATTATTTATATATACTCGTACACGATAGAAAACTTTTATTCGACGTGCAAATATTTCTTTATCGTATGTTTCCGTGTGTATCTTAGTTAATGGTAAATTTTCTTCGCGAAAATGTACCGCTTGTGCATAAATCCCTATCAAAGACAATTAAGCCACGTAATAGATTACGCTGGTCAATAACGGGCAGTCTTATCTATCTTTCTAAAACAAAAAGAGAATCATTAATTTATGCCGTAATCGTAAATGAAGTTGCACGAGTGCAATTAACGTGAATCTCTGAACTCGACTGAACGAATGCCTACAGGCCAGAAGCTTTGAAAACTGTTTACGTGCTTCGCCAGTAACGTTAATCTGATACTTCATCGTGCATCGTACGAAAATTTAGTATATTCAACGAGAGAGCAGATTTCTCCAACTAAACCACGTGTGCGCACTGTGCATCACTCTCAACGAGCTAGGAGTACTCGCGCAAGTAAACATTTATGAATTCCCTCATAACGATTTAAATTAAGTACTGCTTCGAACATTGGCCAAGAGTCAAAAAAATTCAACGTCACAAGAAAATCAGAAGTCGTATTAAAATATGGTCGCGAGCCAAGCTGGCTGTATGAAATTTTGTACTGTTCGTATTCAGTGAAAACTTGGCTAATCAAAAATATTAATTGAACGGAAATGGAGCGCAAAGCACAGGAGAATAATTGCACAACCGTGATCATCCCAAAACCACGAACGATCCTGCTAAAGAGCCGTCAAGCTTCGTCTCCGACTCAAATTGCAAAAGACCAACACAGTAAGATGCAAGAAAATTCGCGGGATAAATCGAGCATATAATATAATAGTCGATCGTCTCGAAGACACGCGAGTCGCGAGGGGAATTCACGTTTAAAACACGCGAGACCAGTGGCTGAATAATTTTTTCCATCGAAACGACAACGAAGTTCAGCAATCCCGAATACGAAACATTTAAATGCAATCGGAGACAGAATTTATTCAGTGAACAGTGGCGAGTTGTTACTTGATATCTCATGAAAACGATGTGAATAAATTCAAACTAGAATTTGTCAGCAATTAATATTTCTAGCATGAGCTTAGGATAAAGCAACATTGAATTTTAAATATACAATATTAAGTTTAATTGGGATTTTGTAAAGTTCCATCGAACGATCGTCATTCCCATTGCTCTGTTCATTTGATCCTGCCTCAGAATACATTTCCACAAAAATAAAATAAAACAATTATCCTCAGAAGCTCTCGGATTTGACGAGATTGTGCTGGTGCTTCAATCCCTCGATCAAATCCATATGATGCGGCGGCTCGATCACGTTCACTTTGCGCTCCCTAAAGTATTCTCGCCTCTGTTTATGGCTATCCATGATCGAGCCGATGGCCGTCCCGTTCTCATCCCTATCTAGAATCGGTTCGATCCGATCCACCTCCTGATCGCTCACCTGGACGATACTGTCTGGTATGGGCAACGGCTTGGCCACGCCGATGCGCACGGTGCCCTTAGGTGCGCCCTTCAGCGCCTGCACCGCCTGGTCCAGCGTCGCATTCTCCAGGGCGATGTCGTTGACGAACAACAGACGATCGCCCGGTATCAGCTGGCCGTCGACTTGAGCTACGCCACCGGGCACCAGCGATCTTATCACTATCACAGTCTCGTTGGGGTTCATCGGATCCTGGAGGCAGACGATAAACGGGGACGCGACGGTGTTAATTACGCGATGGTTCTCGCGCGGTAAGGAAGAAGGATGTATGCAGCGGAAGGGAGAGTAGAATTTATTTCATTCAAGGGTGAGTGTCAATCGAATGCCGCCGTACCTGATAATCCAAAATGGAGAACCCAAGGCCCCGTTCTCCCTTTACCAGTTCGATGATCTGCGGCTCGGAGCTCCACATCGCCAGGCCGGTCAACGGTTCCAAGGAACGTGACTTCATCTTGTTCAAGCTGGCGTCGGTCACCGTTGCGGTGGTCGTCGTCGACGCTAACGAACCGTCGGACTTGGCTTTCACCAGACGATCCATCGTTGGCAGCAGATTTTGCAACGAACCGCCAAGGATGCTCTATACAAAACAGGGCTTCACCTGATTACGCTTGAATTCGTTTGATTGCGCGATCGAACCGTCCTTCTCGTTCGGATCATCGATTGGGTCTCTTACTCTGGTTTGGAATGCAGCCTGATGTTGAGCAGTATCGATCGGGCACAGAGGATCCTGAGAGGCGATGTTCCGTCCGCAAACCATTCGCACGTGTATGGGTAATTCTTTCAGCACGCTAACTACTTCCATGTGGTTGATGCCGAGCAATCGATATCCGTTCACCTGTTTCGGGGGGAAATGAGGATTTTCTTTTTTCATTGCTCCTTATCTAATTATGTCTAAATTCTATTTCGCGATAATTTAATTATCGAGTAAACGGTGTCGGGTGAATATTTCAAGGCAGACGTATTTGCCGTTAGTTTCACGGGTCCGCTGCGCGCAAAGCGGTGACTCTTGGCTAGTTATCAAAGTTAAGCAGTATTAGACACGGTTGACGCTTGGTCGAGCGATTATCTAGGACAGCGCGGTCCGCTCGTAGAAAGCTTTGTAGCCTAGGAAGCTGTGTCAACTATGTGTTTGTTACCACGATCCTCGAACCACGGTCTAGCATCGCAAAATTAACGCTTGAAAATATACCAACGTGAAACCTTATTAAACTACGCGGCGTCACGCCACAGGTGTTAAATCTTCCAGTTAATTGTGCTTAAGGGAAACAGGATCTTCTACGAGTTAATAACCAAAGTGTCTCATTACCTCCAGCAACTCGTCCCCGGAACGCAGCGTTCCATTCTGTCCCACGGGTCCCTCCGGGAGGATCGATCGTATGTAATGATGAGGTCTCACTTCCTGCCCGTTCTCCACGTCCACGGTTCCCTCCAAGCTTATCCCGAGACCGCTGCCCTCGGCGAATTTCTTCAGCTGTGCGACCTATCGAACGAAAGAAAGGATAGGCAAATCTTTCTTCGCGCCCTTGCACGGATAAGCAAGCTTTAATAAAAGCGCACGGTGGCGGATAGAAGTGCATTAAAATGATTTCAACGTTCGCGTACCACAATTTCGGTGTCCGGGCCTACGATCTTCTGCCACTTTGCCTTAATGGCGGCACGGATTTGAGGCGTAAGCTCGCTGGATGGGTCACTCAATAGAGCTTCCACGTTGGCCGCGTCATCTAATTCCTCGGACGCTCTTTCGCGTTCACCCTCTTGGAGAACCGCGCTGTCCACAGTCGTATGCGACTCTCCTTCCGGTTCTATTTCCGTAGTGGTCTCGCCATCCTGCAACAGAGTCATCGAACGCATCGCAGTCAACGGTCAGGCAGCAAAACTTTATTATCAATGGGACGAAAGGGGGGCTAACATCTTATTTAAACTACGGGACGCTTTCATTGGTTTCTTTAAAGTAAAATATATCCGAGCAATCGGAACTTACAGCGCTTATAGGGAAGCTCGGCAGGCTGGTAATCGACGGAGAGCTCGGTTGAGGTAGCCTCAGCTCGCTGGCAGCGATCGCCTGCTGAAGCTGATCGTATTTTGGTCCACGTAGATACCTTTCCAGGCATAGAACCACCGTTTGCCCCGTGCGCCGTAACACCTCGACAGCCTCGTGGTTCGAGTAACCCTGTAGAGAGTGGCCGTCCACCTCGACTATTCTATCGTTTATTTGAATCTTATTGCTCAAATCGGCCGCGCTCCCCTCGCTGATGCTCTTCACGAATATACCGGACAGCTCCTCTGCAATCGGATTCCCATGAAATGAGAAGCAAGTTCTGCGTGAACGGTTTTCAAAGCCCGCCAACGAGCATCACCTTTCTCGCACACGTATCCGGCGATGGTGATCCCAAGACCGTAAATGTCCTTCTTAAGCTCGACGGTGAATCGTTCCATTTCTGGCAGTGAATTAACATCGATGGTGTCCATGGTGAGCACCGGCAGCTCCGGCATCTGTACCGGAACCGCGGGTATCACTGGCATCGCCCCGATCGGCATGGGATTGCGGACTACGTCCATGATGAGGCCTGGTCTTGCCTGACAAACAACGTCGACACATTAAAGAAAAAAGAAAGAAGCATTATTACTGTATTTGAATATATTTCCACATTTAACAGAACCATTTGCTTTCTCTTTCCAAATGAACTTTGAGGAATGTACAAGCGCGCACTCACGTGCATCTCGACGTCCGATTCCTGGGAGTACATGTACCCGTTGTCGTACGCGTTCTCGGATTGCACGTGACGCATGTTGTACGTCTCCGGCACGCTGTGCACCAGGTGACGGTCCAGCTCGTCGGGGTCACCCAGAATCTTCGTTGGCACGATCGGAGCGTGGCTGCCGAGTGCCTGGAACCGGAAGTCGATTGGAATTGCTTGGATCGAGCACAGGATTCGGGGACAATTCGCGAAACGAACTCCGGAATTCCTTCGTTCCGTTCTATCTCCACGCACGGAGGTTTCTCGGTGAAATTACTTATTAATCTCGCGCGGAATAGTTCATTTGCGGTATTTGGATTTGAATATCATTATCTCGCGCGACGCTTGATCAGTTATTTCACGAGGCTGATGTCTATGATCGATGTTTGATCATTAATAGATTAGCAGCGGCATGTAACGAGCAGAGGGTCGAATGACGAACGGTATTTTTATCGTGACAAATTGATTGTATAACTATTGACGAGCGTAATGGTATAAATACCATTGAAACGGGAAAAGCCACTGCCAAAGTGCTTTCAGTTTAGTTAATGGACCTTCGGTGCTCCAAGGGAATCAATTACGATGGTATTTGCCGTGCAAACAGATCGATCAGATGATTTAATGAAAACGCCCTGCTGCTATTTAATTAAAGAGAACTTCGGCCGAGTCGTTTTATTGGACCGCGAACCGTTGGGAAGACCCGTGAACCCGAGACAATAAATCGACGAAAACAGAAATGAACGTGAGTGAAATTTCCATTTAAGAATTTCGAGGGACTTTCATTGAATTCCTTGATCCTTGGAAAATTTACAAAAATTCACAATATCCACAGATCACAGACTATATTCTTTTTCGAACACTTTCCACGTACCTGATAATCCGGCGAGGTCGGCTCCACAGGTCGCGCGACAACGAGACGCACATGCGTGCCGGATTGTCGCAAAACCGCCGCAACCTGTTCACTTCCCATTCCCCGTAGATTGACATCGCCGATTTGCAATATATGGTCCCCGCTTTGTAGCCGATTATCCTGCAATTCGCGTTGCGCGCAAACCTCATGTTTAATAACCCCGAATCGATCGTGGGCTAGACTTTTACTTCGCTTCCGTTCATTTCGGAAAACATTGTTCGCCCCCGTTTCCATCGTCCACGCAGTTTCCGTGTCGCGACAACGAGTTTCGTGACTACGTGCAGAGGACTCGGGTAATTCGGTTCGCACTTCTGCTGGGAGACAATGGAAGGGATTGCAGAGGGAATGGTTCGCTATGGGGAACGTTAGGAAAGGATTAACGTTCGTACTTTTGTTTTCCTAGAAGAGCTCCCTTTCCATCGGCGCTCTCGTTAATTAAATCGTATTAAATATTGGAAGTAAGCTCACTCGATCGGCGACGCCTCCTGGAAGGATCGTCTTGACGACGACGCCCGTGCTGCGTCCACCAACGATTCCGAATCCAAGACCGCTGCCATCGTTGATCAGATTTATAACTTCAACCTGTGCCCATTCCGTGTTCAGCTGCGGCAAAACGCATCGACGCGTTGATAATTAAAATAATTACATCGATACGTAAACTGATACGCTATATCAAATAGAAAATGTACCCTACTAAAAGAAAAAGTTACATCTTGAAAGTATCGAAAGGATTGAAGATTAAGTGTGGGTAAACAAGTATGAGAAAGACCTGTGTACTTCTACGTGAAAAGACATTTTACTTTCCCCTTATTCCCGAGTTTCCTAGCCCGAGGGGTGTAAGCTACCTGGCCTATAAGGAGACGCGTTAAAGTTGCACAGGAATAAATGCAGAGAGGAAGTTGATGCGCTATCGTCTTCGAGGAAATTCGTAGCTCGGGGCTATCGTGCAACCTCGCATCGATCGACGTCTATTTCCATATACCCGCGTAGAAAAGCAAGGAATTTTACACACAGAATAAGCCATTTGTCATGTGGTTGCGCGAATCAAATTTTTCTTAGAAACATATTCATCTTGGACTCCCACAGGAGGCAGAAATATTACTTTTTACTCTTACAAAGTTTTCATTAGAGTGGAAAGGATTGCACAAATGTTTGTTATCTTTGTAATCAATATTTAATTAGCGACATTTAAAAGGATGACACGATTTGTGTGCGTTTCTGTCACAGAGGATTTTCATCGATCCGTCAACGATCCAGCAGAAGATATAACAACCAACGTGGCCAAGTCTTTTAATTGTCACTTGACCTGCAACGATGTAGAAAACAAGATCGCAAGAACGAGAGATATATGGGTCAATAGTTCTCGTTAGAACGCAAGCATGCGGAAAAGGATGAATGGGAGAAGAGAATAAACGGGGGAAAAAAAGCTGTGGCTACCTAAACATTCTTGGCTCCGTTCTAATTTGTTGGTACCTTTATGTTTCAGAGATGGAATTCAATAAAAATGCGTGTAATTGTTAAATGCGTTACAAATTGTCCTGGATCTAATAAACTTCCTCACATGAACAACAGTTACACGAAAAGCTCGTAACACGATTATTAATAAATCACTATTTGGTATTCATTCCGCGATAATGAAACCGTTTTTGTCGATCGAGCCTTTCCAAGAAACTTCATCGAATTACGGGAAGCCGATATCGGACGATTAATCCCGAATTGAAGTGTTAATTACTTTTGACACCGATAACAAAGTTGCACGAAAGAAACCAATAACTTCGGCCAAGCCAAGTAGGTCTCCCCCTTTGATCCGATAATTGAATGAATTTCATAGCGTCGCGACGCCGCGTTAACTGTACCGAACGTGCACCTTTCTCTGCAATTAACGCGTTTCAAACGTTCCGTGTCGAGATTCGAGACGACGCATTCAGTGGCGCAAGCATTGCTCCGGTAAATTAATTAGAAAATAGCTTTTCTTCGCGATCAATCAATTGGCAACAGCGAAGGGTATCAAATCGAACCGAATTCCGTTAATTAGCTCGACAGACTCGAGGACATTGTGTTAGATGTGAACACGAATGGACCACAAGGCTGCGCTTTTTTTTTTCATATCGATTGTGCCATTTCTTAAGCGGTTGTCACGGCCGTTCCAGTTCTCGTTACGGCGGAGAAAAAACGTTTCACGAGTCGTTGGCTTATTGCTTTCCCCTTTATCCCTGACGGAAAGCTACTGGTGGCCCGAGAATTCAGGGGGGAATCGATTTTTCCTTGTCGCTTAGGGGATCAGATCTATGGGGTGGGTTTGCCGCGACGATGACTTTGATGGAACTGTGCTCTTAAGTGCTTCATATATTTGGCCACTATAATAACTCGTGTTGGGAAAGAAGGTCAAAAGCTTGGGTATGTGTACTCTCGTTATTAATTATCAACAATTATGAACCCTGCGTGTATTGTGAAAAATAATGAAACGGGACCGAAAATAGTTCCTCGACAAAATCCCCTTCCAGGATCTATGATTTCTTTTTTCCTTCCACCAACCGGCCTCCTTGTATTATTCAATTCAGCACGTATATCTGGATAATTGAATTCCGACTTATCGGCTGGAATAATGAACTGGCGGACGAGTTTGTTCAACTTGGCCCCGGTCAAAGGAACTTCATCAATCCGGCCAAAATGCAGAATTTCTTTTCGCTTTCTCGTCTCGAAATAAACCTCACCGTTGGATTCCACCCGCCCTCTAACTTTTCCCTTTACCCTGCTCCGGTGCGTAATTGAATAGCACTTCGAAACGAGATTCGCTAAGACGATTCTCGCTTAATCACGAAGTTCCCTCTTACATGCAGCTCGATACTGTCAGCCTCTCCCAAATCTGTTCGATTTAAAGGAGACGATCGGTAAATGCCAAGAATGCGCGAGATCTTTCACAGCTCGACACTTATTAATAGCAGATCCGAATGATAAATCATGACGGACAATGGATAATGAAAAAGAAACTCTTCCCTTTTCGACACGATTGCGGCCAAAAGAATTCCAGCAAGTTCTTGCGCGCAATAGTTATTTCTTACGAACGTCGTTTCGATAAACAAGCGATCGAGTTCTGTCGCGCTGCCGACTGTTACCCGCACGCGAAACTAAACGCGCCTCAATCGCTAATGATCGCTTTAATTAATCGAGCAACTCAGCCGGCCGCAGCAATTCTTTCCCGTGCCTAATATTTAACATGCCAGTAGCTGCGCAATTAGGCTAGAAATAAAACTGCGGCATAAATAAGACACGATAATGAGACGATCCGTGGCAATTAGCTGATTCCCTGACTCGCGTAACAGAAGAGCGAATCACGCGCGTTGTCGAGGCGGAAAACCGCGTTTCACCACGACGTCGTTCATACTTTGCACCCTATTAAACCGCCGTCCAGTTTTCCGGTTTAATTCGACGCGGGGAGGAGCGTGTCTAGCTAGAAAAATGGCCAGCGGAGCGTTATTGATCTCGGTGCCAATTACTTCCGGCTTAAGTGCCGCTCACGTCCGACGAATTATTCTTCCTCAAAAACTCGATCGTTTTGATTCGCCGGGCCCGATAATAAAAGCGCGCATAAAATCTTCTCGAGCAGATCTTCTTCTTTTTATGATCGTTAAGGGAATTGGCGATCCGAGGATTAATCAATAAACATTCCTTTTCGTGAATTAAAATTGTACAGCGCAATCGTTGCGGCGCAATAAACTAATGAGCAAAAAGCGTCGCGGACAGACTACACCCGGTACGCTCGAACCGCCACAAAAGAAAGATCGGCCAGTTCCCGCAAAAGGAAACCCATCATCGAACTCCATCAATCAGGGTAAGTGGCTAAGAGAGAGAGAGAGAGAGAGTTCGACAGATCTTCCGCAGAAGACGCGAAAGAGAAAAAAAAGAAATCATCGGAGCACAATCTCCCCATCGACTGGCGGAGCATTTCGTCGGGGAGCTCCGTCCTAATCGGTCCCTGCCAATAATCGTGCCATAAAACGACTCGTCAGCTAGAAATAAAAGAGCAAGGAGAAAGAAGGTGGGAGGGCGGGAGGGGGAAAAGAAGCTTTCACAGAAAAGCTGAGCGATCCTTCGGAATCCAAACGGATCAGGCCAATTTCACTCGGTCGTATATAATTATTGCCGTTTTAAAAAAATGACGACGAACGTCCGAAACTTTGCAGAACTTTCATCCCACGCGTCGAATCCACCCTCGATCGCTCGGAGGGTGGCGACCGGGGAGACAGGAAGATGAACGACGCCTCCTCAACGTCGAGAGGCACACTTTCATCGACGTAACACGAGCCAGACAGGGGCATTATGGACCGCCACTGTTTGCCAAACTAGTGTTCGCCTCCGATGATGATGATACACCATTGGCACGAGGAATATCGCTAACCTTACAGGGACCGGACGAGTGGCTTGCGCCGCGGCCTTTCATCAACGAGGATCTAGTGTCGGTAAATATGGCAATTTTTTCGGGGGAGTGGTGGTGGTGGCTCGGGTAAAATGAGCTGGGTGAAGTGGCCGTGGAATTGGGTTAGAGTAACGTCGGTGCCGATTCATTAAGGGCTGCTTTCTTTCTAAGGTCTTCCGAAGAAGGTCGTGCGGGTTGAGTCGAAGGGTGAGTGGGTTCTTCTTAGAAATTAGAATGTTGTGTAAATTTGGATAATTATACTTTGTTTTTCTTTAATGGGAAAAAGGTGAGAACCTGGGGTGCGTGCTGCAATGGGAAAGTTAATAATAAAAGAATTGTTGTAAACGGAGCTGCTGCGCTACATGGTCGCGACATCGGCCTTCGTAAAATAAAAATACGATGAAAAATAGAAGCCCTTCGTTAGAGGAAAGGGGAGAAAGTGTAGAAAAATAATGCAAAAAAAGAACCCCCTTAAGCACGACGAGCAGTGTGAAATTATTTCGTTGCGCATCGCTGCTAAAATATTACAAACCGCCTCGTTGGCGATTACATAAATTCTCGAAATAAGCGCATCGAAAGTGATAAAACGATGATCAAGCGGCCAGTTCGCGACAGCAGCACAATTATGCCGAGTACACGAGAAGCGTACGTAAGAGTTATCTAATCGAAATGTTTTAAATGATTATCAGGCATTCGCGATTGTTAATCGCAACACGTTTACTTCGATTGTCACGAACTATTGATATCCACCGGACCGAATACATATGATAAGAACTAAATTATAAATTTGATAATAAAAGACGGACGCTTGATTTGATGCGAGACTGTTAAATGTTAATGAAATAATTGCAGTGAGAAACGGCGAGTATTAAATTGCGGCGAAAGGTGCAAAATCTAATACGTCAGCAAACAAATTCAATTTGATTGATTGCATAAAATTAATACGATATCAGTTCCTACTGAAAGTACGAATAAGGGTAAAATATTACTTTGCCGTGCTTCCGATTGTTTGATGAACACAACATTGCGCGCTTGGCGGTCTCGTTATAATACATAAATTATCTCTATTCTGCATACGACAGACAACTTCTGCCACAAATTCAGCTTGTTACCCTCCTCCTCTACTTATCTCTCGCGTATCCGCAACGAAGTTACAAACGAAGCTAAACTTTCCGCCGCATAAGTGCTGGCTAAAACTGCATCACCATGAAACCTAGCTGAATTGTCGCATTCCACAAACTCCACTGTCTCTACCGTATAGCCACGGAATGCCAGGACAATCCATAGAAGATGGAAAATAACGCCGTCCCAAACGAAAAGAAGCGCAAGACACTTACCACCATGTCAGAGCCACTCTTGGAGGCGTCGCTGACGGCGGAGGGGCTCCTTTCGACGACGAGGCCTCCAGGTACCGGGGTCGAGGTCGGCGGGGTCGGTGTCGGTGTCGCAGTCGAGGCTGTGCTCGCCGGCTGGCTGGACTTCGGGGTAGGCGCTGGCGTGACGATGGACGACGTCGACACCGATTGATCCTTGTCGGAGCTGGCCTGATTCGTTCCGCCGACACCGCCGCCGATGATGGACGCACCTGCTCCCGCGGCCGCTGTCGAACTCGATGCTCCGGACAACTCATCCGTCGGCAAGGAGCTCCCAACGTCTTTTCATGGAATAATTAAACGGGGAGGGAAAAATGTAACAGTCTAACAACTTGACGGTATTCTTTAATTAACGGAAAGAGGAAGGGAGGGGTGGAAAATATGATAGAGTATAATAAGCACAACGATGCGTAATAGTAAGGTGCGAGAGAAAAAGAAAAGAATTCCATATAAAAGGCGATTGGTTTATGGGAAATAAATCGTTAGGAGAAGCGGCAAGTGGATCTTATGAAGAGAAATCGCGTTTAAGAATATATTCGAAGGGATGAGGAGCGAGGCTTGAATTTACCTTGGGCGCTTCTCGCTACGACCAACTCAACCAGACCACGTGCCTTCTGAAGAATCGAGATTGCCTGCTCATGAGAGATGTTCGAGTCTAGTGGTTGTCCATCTATTGCCAATATCTGATCTCCCTCTAAAAGTCGGCCATCGCTGAAACGGAGCAGTTCAGTATGTGATGAAAAAAGAAAGTCGATGCAATTTCAGGCTGTCAAAGGAGCCTGATCTCGGCTATGTACATTTTTAATCCGACAAAATATATCAATTCAATTTTATTGTATATAAATAAAGATGGGATTGTAAAAAAGATATTTCGCTGGAGGAATATCGTACAATAAATTTATCCTACCAATTCTATAATGGTAAAGTAAAATCGAGAGCAATCAGCTCGGGACGAATAAAAATCCTAGTGGCTTATTGAAATATTGAAAACTGGATTAACCGAGCTGCTGCTGCTGCGATGGTTTCGTTGAACAGGAAGGAAGCTACGTGCATATGGTATGTCGATTGAGAAGCACTTAATACCCCGCCTAATGTCCGGTTTTCTATTAAGTGAAATTTCATCAGGTCGATCCACTAACGCATATCCGTGATCATTAAAATTCTGTTAACCCGGCTAATTGTGATTGCGCCGTGGTTAAATCTGTCGCGTTCGCATACGATTTCTATACAGCTTCCACGTGAATTGATGGTGAATTATTGCTTGCGTAAACGCGTTGCTATTAACTGATTGGAATGGAAACTATTGTTATATTCACAAATTCATGGAAAGTACTAAAGAAACGAATTACAATAAAATTACCATCGATTTCTTGAATTTGTACAATGAAATAGAAGTTAAATTCTTTACAGAAAATATCCTTGTCTCCGGTTTTTCCACTTTTTTCCACTTTTAAGAAGGGACGAAGTGTTGATCAACGAAATGTTTGGACGGTAAACCCTTGTTCGGATAACAGAGAATTCAACTGCGGCCCGTCTGCCACGCAGTCCAGCCACAATCTGCCATGAAATCTGAAGTTCAAAAGCGGGAGTCAACGTGACAAGGCAGACCGTGTCGGGTGATTTCCAACAACAAAACCGACCAGCAGGTTTTTGGAATCCGGCCAGCCAACGCGGCGTCTCATTCACGCAACTGTGCCTTCATTAACGATTTCCTTTCCTTCGGAAATATTTCCGTCGTCTCTTCGTCCAAATTAATTCCACGCTCCGATTACTCGCCACTGAACCTTTTCCGATGACACGACACGCGTTAACTATACACGACGGATAACTATTTTTAACTTCCGTCTTTCTCTATAGAAAATATTGTAGTAGAACCGAATTACATGAATAAACTATAGAACGACTTGTTCGTTCCTTTCCGGCGCAAATTGCGCAAAAAGCTTACTTTCGAAATCATCTCTGGGGCCAACTTTACAACGGTTCGTGCTTAGTAAAATTAATATTAAATATTTCGTACTCCTTTCCAACATTATCTTTTGCTTCTCTCGTTCCCCATTGTTATCTAGTGAAAGGCTTCCTGCACAACGAAAGTAACGTTTGCAAGAGGATCGACGCAACCCCTAGCTTCCGCGTCTGCCGACCGGTGAATTATAAATGCCAGGAATATTGCGGGACCGGTTTCCGCGGCCACGAAGGGCGCCTTTCAACGATGAAGAGCGGAGCGTCTCGCTAAACAGAAAACTGGCCGACGTTCGCCGATGATAGCGGATGTCAGAATTTCAAGACCGGCCCCTGTGGTCTCTCGTTTGAATTCACCACCGTCCGGAAGCATCGCTTTGTACTCCACATTTATTTACATGGTAAAGGACGCGCGGATTATTTTATCCGAGCGACCGGAACCTTGTTACCTGCTTTTTAACCTGAATATCCGAGAACCTTGTCATCCTCAAAGGGCCACGCGAGTGTCGCCTTTAATTTGAAAAAGAAGTTTCGGTTTTGTTAGCAGGATGTTTTGTCCTGGCGATTTTCTTCTAGCGCGAGCTTCTCTTCGACAGAAATATTCATTGGGACGTTGAAGCGAAGGAATATAAAAAGGGATTTTTATGGAAACCCTTTTCGTGTGAATAATTACGAGCTCGTTCGGTAAACGAATCGATTTAAACGCTTCATTTGATTGTTTCATTTTCGTGAATTAAATGCAGGATATTTTTGCGACGATATTTACTTCCAACATTTGTAAAGCAGTGAACGCGATTGGCTCTGAAGTGTCTAGCAGTGCGAGTCTCCTGACGGGACGTCTCTCTTGGAACAGTTTCTTCCTGAGAAACTTCGTCGCGATCTTCAATGGGAACGTTTAGAACGGTCAAGTTAAACGGGACGCTCCGTGCACCTAGAACTTGCGCCGCAGTTAGTACTTCCACATCAATTCAATTACCTATTCGCAGTGTTTCAAGGGAGATATCATCGCGAGCAGACGGCACGATTACGCGATGCACTCGATCATATGTTAACTCTAGTCAGCGCCCCAAGCTAATCCAAAGGCAAACATTGATTATTGGCCATCGGCTCGTTTGCTGATAAGAGTTCCGTGTTGATTTTATCTTACAGAGATTCTGCGAATATAAAGAAAGGGCCCGATAGTCGCGATAAAATGTGCAACCACGTGGATGAGCGAAAGTTCATTTATTAGAGAAACAAGTAGAAGACATCGAAATTTGCATTTCTATATGGGAAGCAATCGAATTGAGATTGCTTCGCAGTCAATGGAGTTTCATATTTTAATCGATGATTCCTCAAAGGGAAAAAAACATGTAAAACGATTGTGTGACACTTTGCTGGAGCGATTGGGCGGAATAACGAAGTACCGCGCTAAAGCTTGCGCGATGCATGGAATTTTTGTAGCAGCCACCGATTTTCACTGAAGCGAATTATCATAGAGGATAAATTCCCCCGTTCCCGTGATCGCTGTTGCAAGGATAAAAGTCGCAAGCAAAAATGCGTACTAATGCTTCCTAGAGACAGTGTCGCTCGATACGCTATCAACGGTGATCCATCATCGTTCATGATTCAATGGGACAACATAATGTCCCGCTTAAAGCGATATCAAAGCATGAACCATCTGCCCTTAATCCTACGCGAAGCGACACCACGTTCCTCCGACGAATATCGCTTTTCCAATAATCGACTTCGTGCACGTTGTTCCCTCGTTCGGACGACCCTTTATCATCCGCCTTTTTCGGAACGACGTAACTCGAATTAACCGCACGGTTGAACGCTAATTACTGGTACGGCTAACAGGGGTGGGAATCAACGGAAAACTAATACCAGACGGATCGCTGTACGATTCTTCATCGAAACCACTGGCCGCTCGAGAAATCATAGAGGGATTGAAAGTGAGAAAATCAAATTCACGCAATACTGTGCAGTGAGGAAGCCAATTGTAGAAGACCTCGTGAATTTGTATAATTAATTCAAGATCCTCCTTTAGGATTAAATGATACTTGTTTCGGATAATGGAGATTCTCCGATTCATTTTTAGAATACAAAAACCATGCCTGCAGCAACAGAATGACCACGAACATTTAGTAACGACGAATTCTTCAAGATCAACGAGATATTTTCGATCGATCCGCCGAACAACGGTAGCTTCGGAGGCTGTTTCTTTCGTTCGAACAAAGGGTACGAACACGGTGCGTTTAATTCGGTGCGGTATAAACACTTCGCTGGCATGAATGCACCAGTGAGGATCAGTCTGTGCATACATAGGTGAGGAATCGCTGATGTTTGCTCTCGTTTCTTGTTGCGCGAGGAGAGAGATTAAAGTGTCTGACAAGTTGTTAAGCTGTGCACAGTTAGACGCGCTGGTGCGATCAACAGTTTGTTAGGTTTATCGCGAATTTCTGTCGCTCGGCATCGCCAGTTACGTTCGGTTTAAAATAATCGAAGAATTCAATAGTCTTGAAGATTGTGACAATTAAAATAGAGAAAGGAAAGATGAAGATAGAATTGGAGAATCATTTTTCGTGGCTCTTTTAATTCTGTTGCTGTACTTTTTGATGAAAAATCCTTTTTACACTGTCGCGTTAGAGTTTCATAAGGTCGACGCTCAATCGGGAACTGAACAGGTTGAACAAGCAAGCAGAAAGATTGTTGGCTGCCGCTCAAATTGCACCGAAACGTTTTCACGGAAAGTTGCTTAATTACAAGAGATTTTAATCCGGCAAAGAGGATCGGGCTATTTCTTTATTAATGCCTAATTACCGGAGGCACAAAGAAGAGCGTAAGCCGGCTCTGTAGGATGTGGCTGTCCTTTCTTTCGCTGTCTCATTAATTATTTTACGGGGCAAGAAATTGCGCGGGACGGGAGAATGCTGTTCCCGTGTCACGTGAATTGAACGTCAAGCTAGTCAAGTCAGGCTAGCAGTTAACTAATTGCTCCAATACCAAAACTAATCATGTGTTTGCTTGCAATAATTACGGAGCTGCCAGGCTTGTTTAAAGAACGGCACAAAAATGTGATTTCTTTCACACATTGAAAGACGCAAAATATTCCCCGCGCAATGAAAATAAGCATAGTAGTAACAGGTAATCGCATAAATTTTATTTCCTGCGTAATAGCGTAATGATATAAAAAATTCCCCCATTTCAGTCTATAGGTTTTGTAGCTCCTGCACATATTGTTGCTTCCGCGACGATTTTCCTGAGATTGTTTGCCAATACAAGCCAGGACCATCCGTCGTGTTCCTACGTAACACACGTCGCCCAGCCGCATTTGTGTTCGCCGATACACGGCCTACCACGATTCTAAACCGAGCTATGTCGTGTTCGAATCAATAACGAATCTCTCTCTCTCTCTCTCTCTTCCGCCCCTCGTGTCCCACAGCCCACCACCACCCCCAACATTCGTTCCGTCTTTTCCTTTTGCTCGACACATTGTAGCAGAACCCCTTCTTGCCCTATTCCTTCGGCTACCCGCGAGTTCGGGTGACGAAAGATGGAAAGAGTCGACGCGCCGGTGGCTTATAGGAATTCGATGGAGAACGAGCAATGGCTCGACGATTAATTTTAGGGGGGGGGGGGGGCAGCATTCTCGTGGAAAAAGGGATGGATGCTGTGTTAATTAGTTTTCGATCGTTTTCTTGTGGGCGAGGAAGGATTGCAGATTTTTAAAATAAATGTTTATCTTTTCTTAATCATTTCTGTTTGAAATATTTTCTTAATTATTGTTTCGGGGACCTCGCGGTGTTCTCGTGCGTCAAAGCGTCACGTTGAACGTCATGAACGGCAGATCTGTTCCTCCGCTTAACCTGACGAGTAGGTCAGTAGGCCTGACCAGGAGATCGATCCGATCGAATTTGATATCGAAGGGATTAGGGTTTGCATTCAGCTGTCAGATTGAGAATATCTATCGATCTTAAAATACAGAAGACCGGCATTTTAACGCTAAATAAAACAACCATAGAATTAACTCCAAATCGCTGAAATACTAAATTCGTAAGATCGTCGGTCGGAACTTTAACGACTGGTACTTACTTTAATTGTACCATTAACGCTCCGAAGCTACTCGCTTCATTGTTACAAAATCTCCAGGCGGTTCTCAACACTGCGTGTTCTCGCCTCTCTGACCCACAGAGTGTCAAAAAATAAGAAGAAAGAAGTGTTGAAGAGTCGGAGAACCGTCGAGTGCCCACTAAACACGGTAGAGAAAAAAAAAAAAGAATTATTCGCCGCTGGTAGAAAAATGAGTTTCGTCGACACCGCGAGCGTTGCGAAGCAACAGAAGCCGGTATCGCTGGCGCGCCACCCATATAACTCTTTAATGCCCTCAAACTACCGTTCGCCTCCCCCCTGAGAATTTTCGTTCCTCCTCATTCGGGAAACTTGCGCGGCGGTTCTGCTACGAGCCGAAGGAGGAACCCCATTGTTCCGGCCTTTAACTTCCACGTTATTCTTTGACACGATGCATATTCGGCATGCGAAGATTTCCCTCGAGCACGTTAATTATCGTAGAAACGCAGCGCCGTGAAAGTAGCGCAAGAATTGCAAACTCTGCCGAAATTCATTTAATAATGCAACACCGTGTGGAGCCACGAGGAATGGATGCGCGGGGTTTATAGAAATTACGGAAGCTTGCAACAAGCATTTCCTGTTACAATTCCGACGAAATGTTCTGTTTATAAAATTGACGGTATATGTCACTATGCGTTCGGCATACATTAATTACAGCGTTCGATTTACAATTAACCATTCAATTATCCTTTCCGATGTAACTATAATTTACTTTCTAATTCATGACTACCTTGGGGTGTTGATTACATCACTTGTGTTCAATCTGATTCTTGCACTGCACGAATTTTACTTACACGATTTACCGGCACGTATAAAAATGACAATGAATTTCTTAATCGAGATTCGACTGCACAGATTTGTATCGGGCCGGCTGCACGTAATCCACCGTTGAAAATTCAATTTTTGTCGTGCGCGAAACTTCGCTTGAAGTTTCTCAAATGTTTCGTTGAAACGGACGACTCGCCGCTCGTTTCAAGCACTTTGAAAGAGTACAAGGATTATCCAGCAGCGATGCCTCGTCCTCCGACTTTTTTGCAATTCATTGCTAGGAACTTATCGATTTGCACCCGTGCAAGTTTCGCCTGGCTACTTGCAAATAAACCGGAATATCGTGTAAAAACTTTCTTCATTGATTTCATTTAATTCCATTTCATTTAAATTGCTTCGGGTCGTAACATTGATTGCGAGTTCAATAATAAATTTACCCGGGCGCAATTTTTTTTGTTGATTCATTTGTTGCGAGTTCTCCGAGATATGATTTAAATGGAAAATAAAGGATGAAATACGGGGCCTCGGTATAAAATTCATCCATCCTCCGCTGCATATTTAGCTCCGCAACAGCGAAATCTAATTATCCAAAACGAACAAGAGAAATTGTAATGCTGCGCGGTAATCCGGGGAGTTCAAGTTAACTGTTTGAAACTGGCTCGAAGCTTAATTAGCTGTACAAAGTTTGTCGGGTCATCGAAACGCGGTTCGACGCTGAATCAAAGTCACCGTGCAGAATTAATTAGCTCTAACAACAACAAAAAAAAAATCAGATGAAATATTCAAACATCGAGCTGACAAAATCGCGAGATTAATACAGAGTTCGAATAGAAAAAGAATCAAATTAAAGTACGATCCTCCTTCTAGAAACGTGGACTGAATAAAACGCGGCACAGGAATACATATTCTTTCCTTAAATTTTACAACAAACGTCTCGTCGACCGCGTTTCTCGTGCGCCCATAAACCGTATCCACAATGGGTACAAGAGACCGGATGGAAGTTCGCTCGGGGTACAAAGTGAAACTTGGAAAGGTAAGGCTCGAACGAGCAACGAAAGCCTTTCAAACATTGAAAAAACGAAACGCTCCCGGTTCACGTTTGCGGTGAATAAAACTGACACTTCTATCGAACCGGACATGTATAACCATTTTTCCTCTATCGATTTATTTCTTACTGGGAAGAAAATACAAGAAATGTAATGCGTCGATAAATAAGGAAGGGCGTCTTATTAAGACCAAAGTAACTCGAGCGCATACATTTGAAATATTACCCCGTGTACACAACCCCGTGAGAAGCATTTCCGCGAGGGTGGCCACCCCGTTACGATTACAGGCCGCAAACTGGATTTACGAAACGAAACAGACCGACCCTCTCCGGTCCGGTCCATGGTCGGTAATCCGAACGTGTCGATTTCCTCGGACGGAAACGGGGTGAATCGACCGGCCGTTTGTGAGCGGCAAGAGGGAAACTATCGAGCGTCCGCCTCGTTCAAGGGACCAGCAGAACGTGTAATGGCACAAGCTGTCAAGCATCGAGCCTACGGTATGACCGACTTTGCGCCTCGTTAAAATTGCATCGGCCGGGCGGTGAAAAGGACCGAGCGACGACTGGCGATACGGGAGGAAATGGTGTTCGACGAGTCCTTGCGATTAAAAGCCGAACGTTTTTCGAGCATCCGATAAGAGGAATGAACTTCGAAACTGTATTACATATTTTAATTATTATCATTACGTTATCGGTACTCCATACAATGTTCAATCTCTAGATTTTCTTGCGATTTACACCTGTTGTGTTATGGGGCGCCTGTTAAGAGATCCTTACGAATCCAATTAACCACTGCTGGCGAATGGATTGCTATAGCGTTTCGACCTCTTTTGTTTTATTACAATTTCACGTTTCTGCTTATAACTGCACGCCCGGTTTCAGTATTCTGCTACCTCAGTTTCAATAGGGAACGTGTATCATGAACCAACGGTATGTCGCACAAGGCTTGTAGTCTGTGACTGCAACAGATGTACGGCTCTCGGATCTAGATCAGCAATGCCGTGCACCTTCCTTATACGTGATATAATATCGCGATTTCTAGATATAAAAAAAAAAGAAATACTGGTTGGAAGTAATCATTTGTTCCTTAAATGCGCTACCGTTCCTTCGATGATACAGTTAAGAGTAGGCTTTCAGAGACACGAGTTTAAAAAAGAAGACGGACATTTCTCTTATCGATAAGCGTAGAGTGGAAGAAATTTGTTGCCTACAGAAGCAACGGTAATGGTCACTTAAAATACGTTCCACATTCGACGTTTCATAGAAATTCAGCCGGGAATTAAAAACTAATCAGCATCTGGATCGCGTCTCCACGTAGCAAGATGAAAAAGTGAACGTGACCAAAGTGCGCGTCGCAGTTTGCATTTGAAAAATCTCCGAAAACAAGGTGCGACGGGACTGTAACATTCGGTTTGAGTACACAGCGTCCCAATTCGGAGACAGAAACGCGCAGCACATATACATACGTATACAACCGGCTGGCACACCCTCGCCCCTTTAATTGGGGATGGGAAGAATATCGAGTTACATAGGTAATGGAATGATTAAACTTCCCGTTGTTACCTATCTGCTCACGTACGCAAACTCGTGTCGCAGTTACGAATCGTCGCTCTATCGCGAAAGAAGGAACTCGAATGCTATTGTTCCATGCGAAATATAGAATTTAATTAGAGACACGTTGGGGAATCGTTTTGTTGCAGTTGTCAGATAGTACAATCGGGAGTTAAATGAAAATTCTCTGCGGTGATCTAATCGTTCAGTTAACTGGAAATCGTTTTGTATAACGATCCACCAGCGAAACTACGCGCTGTCCTCTGTTTCCGGTATCACCCTCAATCGCGTGACTCTCTGCAAACGTCGTTTTTAGGGTCGTCGACCATCGTGGGGGTAAAGAGTAGGGATTGCGAAATTGCTGAAGGCCGATCTCGTGGATTAAGGTGTCTCAACGATGCAGCTGTAAAATTCAGACGAATGCAAAACATTCAATTGGAAAATGGAAGGCAAATTACAAAGTGTCTCGATTATCTAAACCCTCGGAGAGCATGATATTAAGGTAAATTAAATAAGAAAGAGAAACGTTACAGAAATGATCATTGTAACGATAGAGAAGGTATAAATTCTCAATTGTCGAATAAGAGGAACATCGGTGATGCTTTTCTGTAACCTGAGAAGCTACTCGATCGAGAACATAGGCGCGCAATCATGGTGAAGTGAAAGGAAGACGGATTAGGTGGGTGTACCTGGTAGAGAGAAACTTATCTTCGAGCAGGTGAACAGGAACAAATAGTTCGCGTGCTATCGTAACAAGTTCGCGACGGGGCAAATATTTTGCCACACGGTGCAGAAAGCCGAGAAGATACCCCTTCGGTAAACTGCGTTACACAGTACATATCGTTTACCCTGGCGAGGAAGCACAGCGTTCGACTCATTAAGAAAATAGCCTGACATCGATATTCCGTTGGCTCGAAGTACCAGAGCGGCGGCGTTTAAATACAGAGGTAAAGTGTCCAAAGATTACGGACGAAATTAGGACGAACGGAACGCGTGCACGGATTTTTCAATGATTACATGTATGTTGAAAAGCTACCAAATTTTGGTAACGAGTTTGCGCTGCGCTTTTGTGCAAGTACTTCGGAGTTAATTGCATTCATAATTCTCGGTAGAGAAGAAAGCTGGTCTCTGTTGCATGGTTAAGGGGATGAAAAGGGACCTAGGGGGTGGTAACCAGTAATTATACGAGGGGAAAAATGAAAATTCCAGGAGCGAGGAAGGTTTAGTGGATTTTAACAAGGGAGAATTGTTTTACAGTGTCATTTACTATTTCTCCGCATCGTTATTTTTGCTACGCTGCGTGCAATGTGGCAAACGTGTAGTTAGAAAAATTGTCCTGCTAAAACTCGAAAGAACTCCCGAACCAATTAGCCATAAAACTACTGCAATTTCCGCACGCGCGTTCGTACAAATGCCACTAGCGTTGCAAGCTGCAACGGAAAATCCACCGATCGAAAGATCGGCTGAGGGCGAGTTGACCAGGCGAACGCATTTCGAGCAACCCCTTTGATCTACCAGGTGCATTCAACGAGACGTTGATTACACGAGACATCGACGTGACACGAGTTCCCGTTCCGCTGATCGCCCGGCGACGGTGCTTTTCTTTCTAATAGGACACCGCCGTTCGATCGGCAGTCGAAACACCGGCCGGATAACGTGACGAGATTTTCAATCGCGACCGAGACATTTTTACGGCTGCCCGTCCCGCCCCGGTATTACGGTAAGCCCAAAGACGAATTGGATCTCCCGGGGGAATCACTGTTCGAAGATGAATCACCTCCCAGGCCACATAATAAACGGCCGAAACGTGGAAATGGTAGGAGACAGATTTTCAACGAGAATTGGAAGGTTTTTCTTTATTAAAATAGATGATTATCTTCGTTCGGTATGATAGATATTGTTATGGAACATTGAAATTCCTTGAAATCGGGATTGAGGACAGAAAATTGTTGACTCTCGATATTGAAATTCAGGATAGAAGATTGACACTTATTTTAAATACCAAAACAGGTATTGCAAAATTTGTTAGATTCAACTGCGGCATTCGATCTTTGAAAGTTCGCTCAGAATATTATTCGAAACTGATTACCTGGCTCTTTCGATCTCCGAATGTGACGATCTAAGCTCGTATTTTTGGGAACGAGTACGTGAAAAAAAAAAGGGACGATGCCTAGGGAGGAGAGATTCGTTAGCGAAATCTGGAGCAGCGCTCTGCATCCATCGCATTTCCACGGATCATCTGGATCACGAAAATCCAGCGCTTCAAGTTCGAGTGCTCGTCTACACGTTCGAATTCCCACAGAAATATGCTCGAAAAAGGAGATAATGACTACGATTATTTAAGGAAACGTTCCTGGTTTCAACCTCTAAGTCTTCAGGGGTCGGGATTTTTTTTTTAATTAAAGAAACTGAGCTGTTTAACACGTTTCCTTTTGGAGAAGTTTTAACGCGAAATCATTGAGATATTTTATTAAACTAACCTGGCACAGTTACTTTATTAAGTTACTTTTTTTTACGGGACTTGATTGAAATTGTTATTTTGCTAGACAGTAGACAATGTACGAATTAATCTCTAAAGTAACTCTGAAGTAGGAATTTGAGATGAGGGTTCGATGTAGATATCCCGTGAAGCTAGTGCATTATACTCAGCTACTCTAAAATTTACGACCTCAACTAGTGAAGTTTCTCCCTTAATTACTGGGGCTTCTGATTAATCACTGCCCATAAAAGCAAATGTCCTTCGTCTGTCCATCCATCGCCTACCCACACATATATTATTATCTCCACACATCTCTCCAAATGTTTATCTTAACGCATTGGAGTATTAATTTCTACATTTCAATATTTAAATTTCTGAGTATGAATATTTATGTCTCACCTCATCATCCCTCACTGCTCACTCTCCCTCTCTCCCCCCCCCCCTCTCTCTCTCTCTCTCTCTTTGTCGCATCCAGAATCTACATGATTAATATACGACGACAAATGAATTTTACCACCTCGTGCAGCGTTAGCTGAAATTTATCACACAGAATCGCATATCAAAATCCGCATAGCTGGGTTCCTCAATTCCGCAGAGTAAGGATCTGAACGGGAGCTAAAAGGGCAGAATTATAATTTGTCGTCGGCGCATTCGAAGGAACGAAGTAGATCGTGCCGACTTCGTGGAGAGAGGGAGCTATCACGGACACTGATCTTCATTGTGCCTTTAAACCACTCCGAGCACTTGTTCGACGACATTAGCCTTGCCACGAAACACTTGCACCACCCTTAACCGGACGAATTGTAAGGCAAACGAGCCGAAACCCCCTGTAACGAATCGACCATCGACCTTTCGATGCGAAAATCAACCCCAACTCTCAGCACTTCTTTCACGTAGAACGACATTAATTTTCTTTCGACGTTCGACATTTTTCGCTGATTCAAATGCTTAATCAATCGAAGCTGGCGTCGCGCGGCAATTATTTGATACGAATTCCAAATTTGTCTGGGAAACGTTAACTGCCCGGAGTACAATGAAACGGCTGGAAACAGTATCATAATGTCTGAGATGAAAATTCTCGTCGAGGCTATAATTTAATAAAATGATCAAGGGGATTTTATATCGCCGCTATGCTACGAATGACAGAAGCAGAAAAATGGATATTAATTGTGTATGGCTTGCGGGTGGCAGAGAAATATCAATTCCATCGAAACAATGGAAATCGTTTTTGATAACGAGTTCGTGCGCTACACGAAGTCAGTGAACTCGAAAATTATTGCTTTAATTCCGTTCAGGCTCGATGTTTGCGTTGATATTGAAGGCAGGCTGATCGTTCTCCCGCGATTTAAACGGAAATCAATTGCATGCCCTTTCTTTTTATCCGTGATTTTATAAACCGAACTTGTTGGTAAATATTCTTGGTTTATTCATCAGTTAATTAATGCTTTCCAAGGGAGATAAGAATTTGGCTATTTAATGCCCGTACTAAACATACGTCGATCGAGCAACATTCCTCGGATTGAATCGCGAGCAGAGCTGGCTGTCAGACCATGAATAATCCAGAAAGAGAAATAATTTCGCGCTGAATTCGAATCTGAGATCGATGAGGCCTACACCTACGGACGATCTAACCCAGTTTCACCTTCGAGGCGTGTACATGCCGCCACTTTTCCCGCAGAACGAAGCCAGGTCGATAGAAACACACGATTTTACACTTTCCTCCACTTATTCTTACATTTCGCTGCCTCATATGCGGATATCCGATACAGATTGATGTTATTTTTGTTTTCATAGAAACGAATATCACGATAATTACGCGAATGCGAAAATGCTTTTAAAATATCAATTTCGCGTTCCGCCCTGAACAATTTTATGGAATGCTGATACTTCCTGCAGAACATTGTTAAACGTTTTACGCTGCAAATTCTCACGCGTCTCGTGAAAAAGAGCGTCTGAATCGATATTATTTATCTTTCCTCTTTATCCCCATTTCGAGGCAATTTATTAATGCGATATGGTAAAAAAGAAACGATACCGTGCATAATGCACGTCACTATGGAAACGTAATGATTAAATCAAAACGGTATCGGAAAATTACCGATTTGCATCAATGGCCGATGTATAATTGCTAATGACTTTCGATTCAATACAATTTTCCATCAAGTCTGACAAAAGACATTCATAGCTGTTAATAAATTCGTTTGCTGCATCATTTATTTAAAGGCTTCAGCGATTGTTAGCCAACGGGGCAGGTATAAATTATTTTTAGCAAAGTCGCAAAGAGAAAAAAGAATCGAAGGCCGTGAGATCCACGATCGAGATTCGAATATTATTTTTTCTCCAGGCTTATACTCGACTCGGAACTTATCCAGGGAGCCCTGATCTTCTTTCTTTTTAGCCAGGTGGACGTGTGTCTCTGCTTTTCGTCGTAAGTTGCCAGAGAAAGCTCCAGTATTTAAAATTAAAGTCTAAATCGCCTACGGTTGTGTCAATAGCAAAGAAGATATTGCGCTGTGTATTCCCTACATACAAAGGTGCTCGGTGAATAAAATTAAATTTACTTCACTAATTTTAGACGCAGATAAAACTATAAATTGCTGCTTTTATTGCTCACTTGAACTTGAACATTCGATCCACGCCCTCTTCTCATTAACTTACAAGATACAATAGGATTTCATCCTTTCACCTGCATGGAATCACAATATTTTAATATACCTTACAGAGTGTCAGCAGCAATTTTTTCATGCGACACTTGAACCTAGCGCAACGCACGTCCGACTTCGACGAGGAACGAGTATCAGGCATGAATAAATGCACGAGAGATTCTATTTACGTAAATTCTGATCGATCTGACACTTTCTGTCTCTCAGACGCGTAACGCACACAGTAGTTTTTCGTTCAAATCCTCCCTTACGTCTATCCATCCCCTATCTCGCAGCGATTTCACGTAGAAAGGAATTGGATTTCCAACAGGCATGACGCGCTGTGCACTTTGAAAGCATCTTATTAAAAATTGAATACGATTATCAGCTGATCGACCTTTTTTTATTCCTCGAACGCGGAAATGAAATAAGGGTGGATAAAACACGGCATTGTACGGCATGAATTTGCAAGTAGAGTAATGACAGAAGCTAATACGAAGTTAATCATTCAATTTCGAACAAGAAATCTTCGTGTTATACGTTCAATTATCAATGAAATGGGGAACTGATTCATTCTCATCTGAATATTTCTAATTAGTTGCGATATTTATTCTGAATATTGATTGATACACGAATGAACTGTTCGATACGAATGCTTACCAATTACGGGAGCAGAGTTTGAGGACTTTCTACAGTGGATGAACGATAAATCATACTTGAAACATCGTGGGAAGCTTGTTTGTACAAAAAGACTGATGCCTCGGAAACAAAACAGAGCGATCGCAATGGTACGCGTAAATGTTGGCCTACGCGGAGTTCTGTACCTGCTAAATTAACCGTTTGCACGACGAACGGTATGGAACATTAGCAAAAACTCTGGGAGTGTAACTTAAAAGGTCGAAGCCATTGACAACATCCTACGATACGTGCGTTGTTATACACAAGTCCGATTCATGAAAGTTCGGTTAAAACATCCCGTGAATGAGATACGTATAATTAGAATCATTGTGCACGTACTGCGCTACATCAAAGAAATTACTAATAGCTTAACAAACTACGATCTAATTAAAAACAAAAGCTGTGCCACGTTACGTTAATGCGTAAAATCGTAGATACAAATTCGTTTTGCCACGTACCATCAGAAGATTGCGCGTAAAGCGTGGATCAAGCCTTCAGGGGCATATCTGTCTGCGACACTGTGCACTGACCCCTCCGCCCCTAAAGCACCAAACATCAAAGGGCCATGTCGCGTGAAAAGAAGCACCGGGGCCAGCTTCTACGTGGCGCGAAACGATAAGGGACGACAAAACTGACCGCGTAGCATCGTATTATCCGGAGCCTCTACCACCGAACGCGAAGGATTCGTTGAACCGAAAGAACATCGAACTCCCGACGTCGCGCTGGGGTAAACGACGAACCGGGGGGAAAAAAAAACGAGAACAGCGAAGGGGGTTGAGAGAAGGCACAAACGCGGGCGGGCACAGCCTCCTCGTGCACCAATTCTTTCTGATCGGCCGTCGCGCGTCCGGGTGGGGAAAGAACACGTTCGCGTTTCGCGAAACGCGGGATCGAATTGATATCTCTTTTTTTTTTCCGCGCAGACCGCGCGCAATCGATGGGCGACGACGTGGGAACGTGTTGTGCGCGATGTTGCGCGGCAACGACCGCGACCTTTCTCGCTCGGGGATCAGTCGAAGACTGCTCGACCGTAAACGGGGAGGCCTCCTCTTCGAAAGCGTCGTTTTCTCCAACGGTGGCGAAGCTTCCGGACAGGAGAGGTAACCGGGCATGCGTGCCACGGGCCACTCGATCAACGCACGGTGGGCACACAGGGTGCGCCAAGAAGCAGCACGTCGTGAAAACTTGGACGGCACATCGAGCGCGCGTGTACAGGACGTTTTAGACGCGAGGGGGATGGATCCCGGGTGGGCGACAGGGGGATCGTCGCGATGAAAGGGACACGCGACGGACGTGCCGAGGGCGCGCCGGGAAATCTCGTCGTAAACGTTGGATAAAGATCGGAAACGCGTACAGGGCGTTACAAGGATAAGGGGGGGGGGGGGGGTGGATTTTCGGAGGGTGGTACAGAATTACATGAACGAGACGGACGATCAACGTGTAGCGCACGTGCAGGGTGTAACGAGGAGCGTACGACCATGGTTTCTGATGGCCGACGAAACTGTAGGGGGTGTTTTAGCAGTAGGGGATGAATTTTTGTAGCGCTGACGGGAAAGTTAGCGAAAAGTTACACGAATCGTGTGAGAAAGGACCAATTGCTTTTTCAGTTAGAACAGATATATTCTTTTTTCTTTTTAGTAATGTTTAAAAGCGGAGACTCTGTTTTCCATTAAGTAGATAATATTAAGGAATAACTGAACTGTTCTTTTTTCCAGGGGCTGTTGCCTTACGATTTTCTAAAATGTATATTATATCTCACAGATGAACTTGCAGTGCAAGTGCAACTACCCCTTTTTTCCCCATTCTCGAAAGAAGTAATTATTCCGATGAATGTTTAAATGATTTAAGTGCACGCGTATGTGAATTTACTGACTGCAGATAATCAGTCACGTCGCAGGTGCTGATGAAAATTTTTCGTTCCCTTTTTTGCGAATGTTTGCATATCATTATTCACCATACGTAATCTCCGTGCGTTCGTTCCTTGATGCCCGATATTCGTATTGTCTGTGTACGTCCCCTGAGCTTACGAGGCGTAAAATACACGAATATTCATGTGCCTTGATTCGTATTAATTTATCGACTGGAACCGTAACAATATTCGCCGTGCGGCACGGATAGCGTGATCGCAATCAACGCGATATGAAATATTCCTACGGCGCTTGAAATCGATTTATACCCGCTGAAAAATGGCTAGCTTTGACTGATGGGGAAATCTGTGCTACTCATAAAAAATTGAACGTCCCCTCGAATCGCCTGTTTTGAAGAATGATTCGACGATATTTGATCTAGACTCCGCAACCGAGAGAAGAACGCAAATATTTTTGTGGTACCACGGACGATTTATTGAAATATAAAATATGCGATTGACGAAGATAAATTGCCAGAAGCTCGTGTATCATAATAATTCAGGATAAATTCTTTTAACTCTCTCAGACTTTTTATACACGAACCGCTTGTATGTTATTATAATTGAAATCAATATTTGATATCCCCTAAACCAAACAACATAGCAACATGATAAACCATCCTGATAAATATCTACAAATTCAGGGAGGAGTGTTTTCGTTTCTTTAATCGTAATGAAAGACATCGCCGCTATAAAGCATGTAACTATAGAAGATCGGTCTCACATTTGAGGCTACTGGATCATATAAAATGTGTCTTAATAGCGAACGTGGTAAAATGTTTACGCCTCGCAAGTCATGAGTATCGTTGTTGATAAAACATTTCCACAGCTCATTCGACGGTATTAAAAAATGTTTATGTTATTGTATGAAAAATCTCAAATATCATTTAGTGTTTCATTTGGGTCTACCGATATGGAACCACCGTTTTTTACCATTAGTCAGGATTCAAATATTTCACCGAAAAATTGAAGCGACTTCACGGTGAATAAAAAATGCGCAAACTACACTTTTAATTCTAATTTCTATTACTACTATTTTAACAATCGATATATAAAGGAAATATATAAAAATTCACTCACCAGCCAGCTATTCCGTTCGGCTGTATCTCCTGCAAGAATATTCCAAGCTCCCCTTTGTCCTTACTGCGCAGACCGACGACGCTGAATCCCAAGCTGGTACCCTCTGGTTTGTACAACTGTAAAACAAAGGATCGCTTTATTTAATACCACTGTCAACTACAACATTATCGACGAATTAAACAATTTATTTTGCGAACCTGCACGGTAAATATCTGCCGACCCCTTGCTGCAGCTTCGATAACTTTCTTGAACTCCTTCGCGTACGTTGTCGTCGTAATTGGAGGCATTCCCATTACCTCAGATACGAGGCTTGGACTCGTCACCTGTAACAATCCGAAAATCCATATTAAATACCAGGGAAATATTGAAATAAACTCTGAGCATATTTAAAACGTAATTTTACCTGCGCACTGGTATCTTCGCTGCTGCTATGCACCAATGGAACAACAGGGACCCTTTGATCTTCCAACTCGCTGTTATCTTGATACAGATCCTGATACACATTCGATCCGAGCGGCTGCACCGGCGTACTAGGAACGGAAAGCTCCAGCTGTCCGCTGATATTAATGTCAAAGTCTCCAGGGATAATTGACGGATGTTGTCCCAATTGTGTGTTCAGTTCGATCAAAGAGTCTTGAATCGTTACTATGCTCCGGAACACCGGGTCTTCCAACAGGGAAATTAAAGACTTTATGTCCTGCGCCGTATGCATTTGTAGCTTTGGATCGTCGCAGTCCTCCACTCTCTCCTGTACATGCTCCAATAAATGGAGCGCCGTGGATATGTCTGAAGAAATACAGGAGAAACAGTCTCAGGATACTTTAATTCTATAAGTAACAGATTCTGTATAACCCAAATAATCGTTAAAACATTCGACTTACCTGCGCTTAATGGCATTTTGTTACTGTGAATCTGCTTTGATTAGAGGAATATAAAAAGTCTAGCGCATCCACCTGTAAAAAAATGTCGAAATATAAATGCATACATTTATGTTGATTGCGTGTTCTTTATACGAGGAATCAATGCACATGTTTAATTTAATGGAACGAAATGAATGAATTAACAAATCGTGTCCTAACCTCTATAATAGACGAGTGTACAGATTTAACAAATAAAGTAAAGTGCACTTTTGTATCTTCTGTACGATGTAATCGTTAAAGGATGGAACATGTTCGTAAACGTTATATTGATTGTTGTTAACTTTAGCTCTGCCATGAATTTATCGTAAATCAATACGAGGTTACGTCTAACAGCTTCGGATATTATAATAATCATTTTCCTTACCGAATCTCCTCCGAAAAAGTCGAGACGCAGAGGAATCAGTTGCGTATCGTCGAGCACGAGATATTTCACAATTAAGCACGAAGATTACAAACGATTTCGGGGAATATGACGGAAAACATTTAATTGCATCTTGCCATCAGCTGACTACGCCAGACTATCGAATGCTTGACAGCTCTCGCCATAGGAGAGGGTAGTATAGATTTTATGCCGTTGTAAAGTGCGCATCTATGGTTCGTTTAATCACGCGAACGATTTAAATCTTCTATACTGGATTACTTTAGTTATTAATAACAAAAAAAAGGAAGAAAATTTAACGTTTAAGAGTAGATTAAAAATTGAGACCCCTTTCGCTCCCATTTAAATCGGTCCTGTGATTCGGTGCAGTGAAACGCTATAGCCATCTCGCGGTTGGACGATGTAACTAATTTCAAACATTTGCGATTTTAAGCACGATAAAGAAATACAAATTTCTCGGCTTCTAGGCAGAATTTTTCAATAAATTAGGGCTGAAATTGAAGCCTGAACTCTCAGTTGTAATTTGGTGCGCCACTTAACTTATTCCCGTTTGCAGCTTACGAACAATTCCTAGGAACATTTCTCAATAATGAATTATTTATAACAAATAAACCAAGGCAGCAATTGTTCTGCAACTATAGTAGATTGTAGTTGAAACTTTTAGCTTTATTTTGAGCCCTGACTTATTATAAAATTCTGCCCAGGAGCCGAGAAATTCTCATTTCTCTATTGCCTTAAAAATCGCAAATGTTTGAAATTATTCAGATTGCTCGCCGCGAGATGGCTGTAGCGTTTCATTGCGCCAAATCAAAGGGCTGTTTTAAATGAGAGCAAAAGGGGTGCACCGCGGCTCAATTTTACAATGCAACATTCTCGACCTTTCCGCAAAGGTTTTCAATAAATGAGAGTCTTAAATTAAAGCTTGGAGTTCAATTAACCAGACGATACATGAACTAAATGACTCTCGACTATTGCTAAACTAGAAACTACGCGCAAAGGCGTCGATGAACTGGAAGGGGCGCCCTTTTCTTTATACTCCCAAAATTTGAATAAAAATAAAAACACATTAAAAAAGAGGCAAGCGGTGAAGAACAAAACGAGTCTGGCCTCGCTGATAGATCACGACAACCAGGTATCCCAGCTCGTTGGTCATCCTAGTTGACCTCGGGTAGGAATCTCTAATCCATGATTCCGCTACAAGCGATCGCCCATCGGCACAATCAACCCGACACGTCGCCGGTCGGGCGCATAGATTCTCAATCAGGGAACCGCGTACCCCTAGGGGGGTCGACAACAGCGTGTAAAACCTTCCACGCTGAATCTAAATCCTGCAAATACAAATGTACAGCTGCAACAGAAGAGAAGAAGAGAACGAGACGCGTCGACTCGATCGATTTCGTTTGGAAAACTTTTTCATTGATGCGCAATCTGTTTTTTTTGAAAATAGGAAATTGGACAATCGATTTGAATGATTATAACTCGATGAAACTTGAGAACCCGTGGTTCCGTCGTTTACACGCACGCCGAACGTTTTCCCGGATGGCCCCACGGAAACCGGACACAATGGAGCTACTTCCGGCGAGCACAAGGCCAGAAATCGGACGTGGGGGATCCCACCGCTCCCGTGTACCACCTGCGTTATCTCTCCTCCGCATTCTGCCCCCTATGGCTTGTCTATCCGAGAATCATTCATCGAAACGATTCTCTTCCATCACCAATCTCTTCCCCTTCCGCCCCCCCCCCCCCAGTGTCGGCTTGTTAGGTGTTATCCATTATTACCATAGTTTGCGCCGATTTTTACCGTCAGTTTGATTACAGGTGCCATTCGCGTTGGATCGACAATTCCTGGTGCACTTTGGTCAGATCGTTTGTTCGGATCGGTGGTACGTTGGAAGCGGTGCAGAGGCTTAGAAGAGGAACTGTGCTCGCGAGGATCGATTGCTCCTTAGCGGGTGGGCGAGTGAGGCTTGTCACAAATTTTTGGGTAAGTTATATTTACTGGAATCGTCTGAGGGAAATAGTTAGGGTTTGCTTGGTTCAGTCGATCAATAGCGATAGAGAATCTGCCAGATTTAATTGATACGCTGCCTGCTTGGAGATGGGGAGATTAAACGTATAGCTGAAGAATTCTTAGTTTCATTATGGAGGAAAAGGGTTTTTAACAGACTTTTTCACATATAAAATCTAAGATCCGCGGCCAATGAATTTTGTCTGGTATAATTATCTACATCCCACGATTAGAATGTTGATCGCTAAAACTGCGTGCAGCAGATTGAATTAAAAAAAGAAAAGAAACAGTCAGCCGAAAGGATGAAATTAAGTAAAAAGTTGTATCAGTCTTTGTAGTAACAAAATTGTACACGTTTAAAAGTATCGTTGATACAGAATATATTCAAATAATTTGCGCAAGAGACCACACCATACGATTGTGTAAAGAAATCTTTTTCAGAGGATTACTTCACGCTTAAAGCATCTTTAGTGATTAAGATTGTCTTTCACAAACCAGCTCGATGAACAATTGCGATTTTGTAACGTCCGATGAATAAGAATTAATTATCGCGCAATCGGGAATACGAAAATTGTTCAAGGCACGCAACAATGTTATCACGCATCATCTTGAATTCAAGGTGTTGCGATAATGTCTGTGTTTTACAGTTCATAACGAGATCTCTGTAAAAAAAAACAACGGAAACTCAAGGCTGCAGCAATTTTTTACCAATAAAATCTAAACAACGAGATATAATCGGGCAGAAAATGTTTTTGTAAAACTCTAATCTTTGTATACAAGGAGGATTAAACAAAGAGTATTCTCAATGATCATACATTTTCAGTACGATTTTCATATAAATCCATTAATTATTTCAAACCTCTGCAGTTATGATTTCCGAGTAGGTAATCGTTGAATGGAATCACGGTATTTCACTGTAGTATTAAAATGCACAGGTGATTCGAATGGCCGAAGCTATAATTTTCTCTCGCTCGCCGTACCGTTAATCACCCAACAAGCGTTCATCCCCTTTGGAAAGGAGAACCATAATTATCGAGGCGATAAACCATAAACGTGATTGATAAGCAACGTTTCTGAACAATCCGTGCGCGGCATTTGTTGCATTTAATAGAGAAACCCGTGCATCGCGGTTGACGATTTGCAAATTCGGATTATTCCCTTGGCAAACGTGAATTCTTCACACAATAGTTAATCAGAATACTGAACAATCGTGAGCGTAAAAAAATATTGGAAAATGTATGCTCGATGCTGGAGGAAAAACTGACCATCAGCATCATTGAAAGTATCCAACTGTAACATTGCCAATTTTTATTCTAAACTTGCAACATTTTTACAAATCCCATCAAAGTCTTTGCCTATTAAGAAAAGTGTTCCACATTTTTTACGTTCGTGCAATCTAAAAGCAGAGCAGCGTCAAGGTATAAGAAATTGTCGCATTCGCATCGCGAGATAATAATTTTATCCCTTTGATATGCGGATGCAGAATGATATATATGTATATTCAGACTGCTTGACATTTCGATCTATTCAGCGTGCACAGCGGTTTTTATGGAATTCCTGAGCTGCACTCACCCTGAACACTTCCACACGTTCGCACCCCCGTGGACCCTTTCTCTGACGCTCGGCGTGCACGTATAACACGGACGGCAAAGAACCAGCACACGCCCGTGAAGGCAACGAACCGTGTTTCCAACTTTCAAGCATTACATTATTAGTTATCCGGTATTCTTCCGATTTCTGTTATCGACCCGCGTACACATTTTGCTCTGAGAAAAAAAAAACAACAAATCTATAAGGTTCATCAATCAGCGAGGAATAGATATGTATTTAATGAAAATCACATTGTAGAATCTTTTTTCTTCTCTTAATATTCACCAATAACGATGGAAATTTCTTTCAGTTCTGTGACGATGAAAATTAATAAAATATCCCTTTCCAGAGCTTCGTCTTTATAGGAATGACTTACACGACGGTGAATTCGAACAATTGAAAATGAAGAAGAGCAACGTAACGAATCTCCTGCGATCCATTTCCGTCCTCGCCACTCTAAAAATTATCGTTAACGGTAAGTGAACGATCGCTGTATCATCGAATCAATTAGAATCCAGCAAAATGAAGACAAAGAAAAAGGGAGAACTGTAGTCGTCATAAAAGTCACTTCAAACTCACGTATAATCCTACGTGCATCCTCGCGCGATTAACGACACACCCGGAAATAAAACTGGGACAGAATTTCGTTAGACAAAGGGACTAGCTGTCCATTCTTTCCTACCCTCTCCGAATTAATTAGCCCCACCAGGTACTACCGAAAAAGTTTCCTTCGTACAGCGGGCGTTAATCGAAATCACAATGACGAAACGCAACGTGGAGGAGCGTGATGTCATTCGCCTGCTTGCGAAATTGCGTTCCATCGGATTGTTACACGCGCCGCTTATGGCACGAAAAGGACTCGCTTCGTCGATGATAAAGATCAGTCCGTGATCGCGCGCGTTCACAGGAAGCAACTCGATTTTCACGATTTGGTGGTGGGGGGGACGCCGGAAATAATCATATCTATTTACGAAGGAAATAAACAGGGTTAAATGGGAAGCGGGGGAAAAAATGTGAAGCGTCGAATGAATTCCTAGGCGTAAAATAAGTAAGGTGCTCCGTGTTTCCAGGGCAAACAACGTGCAACGGTGGCTTGGGTCGAGTCGTTTACGAGAGACTCCCGGATCAGCAGCTTCAGGGCTTCGACGACGACGTGGTATGAAATTCTTCGCGAAACACTTACGCATCCCCTGGGTTGCGGTCTTGGAATATTCAATCTCGCACGAGAAACTATACACAATATGCTGAATGTTAAAAGAAAAACTACTGCCGCTCTAGATTCAATATATAGAAAAATAAAAGGGGAACGAAACGTTGGAAATTTTAAATATATTTTTCTATGTAAACGCCTAGGTGCGCGACTCGGCGCCACCCTTCAGGGTCTTGGAGAAATGTCAGGAGTTGTGTCTCCGCGATAGGACGGCGACGAACAATTTGGTTCGTGCCTGCACGAGCTTCGACTTTCAACCTGGCAGCAGAATCGCTTCGTTCAGCGGTGCCGCTGAATACGAAGAAAGCACTTGCTATTTAACGAGGGAACAGGCACAACCGGAGGGAATAGGAAATCTAATGCTGGTACCTAACAGCGTTCACTTCACCGAAGTTTGCCTTGGCTGTAAGCGTGCTACCCTAAACTTTATTCTGGAATAATAATTATCTTGTTAGAAAAAAAAGGAAAAAGACCGTTTCGTGGTGATGATTTCTTTTGTACAGCTGACAGGATAGAAAGGGAATGCCCCAATCGGCGTTACGTGTTCGAGAGACACCCTAGAAAGAAATTGAAGCTACCATTGACCGACATAAAGGAAGTTAGCGCGGCGAACAGGACAGACTGCGAGGACAGGTACTGCGGAATTAAGAAGAGAAATGCAAACCGTCTTGGATCTACAATCACGGAAAATATTTGATAGATAAATTGTCTCTTGTGTTTGAAAGATGCCTGAACGAGTTCAGCTTCATTTGCCGATCGGCAACCTACGACACTGCTTTGAGAAGCTGTGCCCTAAGCCGTTTCACTAGAAGAACGCATCCCGAGTTGCTGGAAGATGATCCGAACTCCGATTACCTCGAAAATACCTGTCTCAATGGTATCGCCGATATAAATATCCATATAAGTCGGATTTAGTCGTGTGTCCAATGCACGATTAGAATTGTTCCTTTCTCGTTCTCGCAGCTGAACGCCGTTGCGACGGGCTGGCCGTGTTCGTCAAAGAAGAGAACAAACGTCTACGAGGACCATTCGAGGTGGACATTTACACGAACCTCACCTTAGACGAGTGCCAAGCCCTTTGCCTCAGGGCGGAAAAGTACTTCTGCCGCAGCGTCGAGTTCGACGAGCAAACGCGGCAGTGCGTCATTTCCGAGGAAGACTCCGTCTCTCAGAAGGACGATATCGGTATCAGCAGCAGCCCCAGCCATCATTTCTACGATCTGGTCTGTCTGGACAATCGTGAGTATAAAGCTTGTCGGTTAATTTTATTGTAAGCCAAACTTTCATGGTAGGAAAATGATTGTGAGACGAGTCGTCGGTCCGCGCGATACCTTACCAATGCCCACTTACGAAACGTAGATCCGTCCATAGCACGTGGCTCCGAATACCCGGACAGCGGCTCCTCGTCGCATCTGTTCTCCGACGGGCGAAGACCCGACACCGCGTTCCAACGTTATCGAAACTCGCGTCTGAGCGGTGAATTTCACTCGGAGATAACCGGTAGAAGCCTGAGCGAGTGCCTCGACGAGTGCCTCCGACAGACCAGCTTCCAATGCCGCAGTGCCGTCTATTCGGAGCATTACCACACCTGTCGATTAAGCCGGTTCAATCAGCGCGATGGACACAGGATCATCTACGACGCGGACTACGATTACTACGAGAACCTTATGCGTGAGTGCTTCGGATAGATGAACGTGTCTCGTAAGAATTCTAGCAGCCAGTTACCCCTTTCTAATCGGTGAAACGAAATTGTATGAGCAGACCAATATTTGGATGGGGACCGTGATAGCCCAGGATACAGACCGGATCCCCTGGGACAAGATACCAATTTTGGCCGGCCGTCCCTGGGAAGACCTGGTAAACATTCATAATGATATTAATAATTCGATTCTAAGGAGAATACCTAACATTGTCGCAGTTCAATTAATTGTATTTTCTTGAAATATTTGAAAAATGCCACACATCTTATATTGTACAGATGTTATTCTAGCAGTTTATCGTAAGAATAATTCACAGCGCAGAACTCGTTCCCCTGCAGGTTACCCGGAGGATTATGACAAAGGTTACAGCAGCAGCGTGAAACCGGATCGTCATCCGGATCGTTATCCGGATCGTTATCCGGACCGTCATCCGGATCGTAATCCAGATCGTTATCCAGATCGTTACCCAGACAGATATCCCGATAAGTATCCAGAACGATTTCCAGAGAAATATCCCGAGCGATTTCCAGAGAAATATCCCGAGCGATATCCAGAAAAGTATCCAGAGCGATTTCCAGAAAAATATCCGGATCGATATCCGGAGAAATATCCCGAACGTTTCCCGGATCGTTATCCAGGGGACAGATACCCTGAAAGATATCCGCTGAATGGCCAGTATCCAATTGGCACAGTAGGAGATACATTCGGAGATCCCATAGATCGGTATCCGATCAGTGATCGTTATCCTGTGAGCGATCGTTATCCGCTCGGCGATCGGTTTCCATCCCCCGATAGGTATCCCGTGCCTGATCGATTCCCGATCAGAGGCGGCGATCGTCGTCCCGTTCATCCCGATCGTTTTCCCATTCCTGATCCCGCGGCGGACAGATATCCTACTGGTAGCAGATATCCTAGCGGAATTGGTAATCGGTATCCTATATCCGCCGGTCGTTATCCTAGCGACAACGATCGATACCCTAATGCGATAGACCGGTATCCTCTCCCCGAGGATCCTTTGGATCGGTTTCCTTCCGGCTTGGGTGGCGCCAGACCTCACGTCGACCGGTATCCCGTCAGCGAGAGATATCCGGATAAGGATCTCTATCCTAATCGGTATGCGAACAGACGGAAAAATATTTACTATTAAAGTTGATCAGAAAGCTTGATTAATATTCTTGCGATAGCTTTTAATAATTCCGTTTTTGTTTTTCTTTTAAGAATTCCTTCCAGAGTTTCACCCTTTTTAATGTAAATTCGAAAGGACGCCAATTCACCCTCCCCTAGCAATCTGTACTTTTTCATTTTCAGATTCCCACCTTCGTCCCACAGCGGCTACCCCGGAAACTTCCCCCCGGATGACATCTACGGTCCGCAATCCCATCCAGACCGAACCCACTATCCCGTAGCGGGCCCGCCCCGACCCTTAGGCTTCAACGGCTACAGCAACGACGGGGCGATAATCGGCGGTGGTTACATAGGCGAGGGCGGTGTGTACAATTCGCGGCCGTTCGGCACCAGCGGCGGACCGATAATTGGTCGGCCGCCCTTGGTATCCAGATGCGACGAGCAAGACAATTTCCGTCAAGTGGGGCCGCACACCAGAGTCCGAAAACCGTTCGTCAGACGCTACACCACAGCCTCCTCGTTGGCCCAGTGCGAGAGGGAGTGCGCCGATGCGAGGGACTTTGTCTGCAGATCCTTCAATTATCGCCCGTACGCTGCTCCTTACGGCGCGGAAAGGGACAACTGCGAGCTGAGCGATCGCGACTCCAGGGATATGGACATGGGGAATCCGGTGTACTACGACAGCGGGTCGGATTATGATTTCTACGAGAGGAACAACGGCAGGCAGGGCGCGGACGCGGAGTGTCTGGACGGTAAGCGTCGTAGGAGACCCTGGACACCCGCCGCTCGGGTCGCGTGGAGAGATTTTTACGCGACCGCTCCGTATTACAGATATTATTGATAACAGTCTGAAATATTGTACAGATATTTTGTCGTCTGGTATGAGCTTCGAGAAATAAACCGTCTGTTCTTTCCGAGATGACTTTCTTTCCACATTTTTGTTTGGTCACCTCCGTTAAACTCGAGCTCCCTTTACTTTTTGAAACTTTATTCTATGGTTGAACAATTATCATCGAAGCTGTCGAATGGTCTAATTAAATTGATATCGAGATTACACTGTACAGTGAGCAGGACGACTTTGATAAATAATAACAATGTTTCGTTATCGTTCCCCTTCGTGGGTTTCCCTCTTCATACTTTTGTTCGTTATTACAAGAGGAACGATTTTCTTTCTGGTTATTCTAGTGAGTCAAGTGTGTAGCGAGGACGGGATGGAGTTTACCTTGAGGACACCGGAAGGATTCATCGGCAGGATCTATACTTACGGGTATTACGATCGATGCTTCTTCCGTGGAAACGGGGGAACCGTGAACGTTCTTCGAATCAGCGGTCCTCAGGGTTACCCTGAATGCGGCACTCAAAGAGTAAGAAAACTTTCATTAGTCAAACGGAAAAGTTCATTAAAAATGAGAAACGTGACTCTTAACTAGACTAAATGAAATCGTTTAAACACGCCTAAGAGTGAGTCGATTAATTTGCAATGATTTCAGTACGGTGACACGATGACGAACATCGTGGTGGTACAGTTCTCCGACTACGTGCAGACAGGAAGGGACAAACGCTTCAACCTTACCTGCCTGTTTCGAGGCCCTGGCGAAGCTGTCGTCACATCCGGCTACATCGGTGCCGGGTATGCCAGGTCATATCGATTGAGAGACCGTCCCTTGCACCCGGTGCATTTCACGAAACAGTTCGATCCGTCAGCGAGTATGGATTGCAGAGCATGTAGCGTTCGCTTAGAATTGATCCTGGTGCAAGAATGGTCGATAAACATATTCCTTTTCTTCGTTGAGAATTAATTGCTTTCGTCCCGTCAATGTTTGCTAATTGAAAAGCACAGTTTAAATTTAATTGCTTTCGTCCCGTCTCGCATGAAGTAGAGTATTTATTTAAAGCGAACAAGACTTGTGGAGCAGGAGTTTTCAATTACTCGTGGACATTATTAACAGCACTGTTAATGAAATTTGTTTACTCTTCATTCCAGTAGATCTGGGTCTCCGATCCCCATCGAATATCTTCCAGCTGAAAACACTCTAAGTTCTCGAGTACGTCTGTCAATCCTGTACCAGGGCAGGCCTACGACAACTATCGCTGTTGGTGATCCATTGACTTTCAGACTAGAAGCACAAGACGGGTAATTGATTTTTTTAATTTTATTTAACCTTATTTTCATTGCTTGTATAATCGAGTGGAGAAAGCAGATACGATCGTCTGTGTTTCATATTTTCTACAGATACAATTATGTGAATGACATTTTTGCTACCAACGTGATTGCAAGGGATCCATACTCCGGGAGAAGCGTTCAACTTATAGACAGATACGGGTAAATAATATAAACTGTTATATTTCATTTTAATACTTAATCAATGTTCGTTTAACCACTTAGCAGAATCGCATTATTTGCCTGACTCGTCTGACCGTACCATTTACCTGCGTCACTGAATCTGTCCAAATTTACATTTTACATTTTATTCGTTCAGCTGTCCAGTGGACAATTACGTGTTCCCCGGTTTGGATCGTTTGCGCGACGGCGACAGCCTGGAGGCGCGTTTCAACGCCTTCAAGATCCCGGAGTCCAATTTCTTGGTGTTCGAGGCGACCGTACGAACCTGTCGAGACGGTTGTCAGCCAGCCTATTGTTCCGGTGGTACCGGAAGGAGCGAGCCGTCCTTCGGAAGGCGGCGAAGAGACGTGTCGCAGAACGACACCGTCGCCGAGGAAAACGAAGTAGACGTCGTTACCGAGGATAACGCGAACAGCACATCCTTGGTTTCGAACTCCACGATTGTTAACAATCATAACAGCACCGAGGAGGAGGAAGAGGAGGAGCACGTTAGAGAGATGATCGAGGTATACCACGAATAATTACTTCATTTAAACTTATACGTCGTTGAATTCACTCCGACATCTTTCATTCGCATCGTTCAGATTGCTCTTCACCGAAAGTAACAATGAATGCACGGAATCGAATTGTGGTACTAAGACACAAACAGCTACCACGTGTAAAAATATTTATTCGTTTGTAGCTTTGTTATGTCGTTCGTGTCGTAAAATGGGTAAATATCTTGTAAAACATTCGCCGCGTGTCATTAATAAGCGTCTGCGTTGTATAACGATGTAAACCATTGTGTTATGCGTAAGCATGTACATATAAATGAGGAAACCAAGGAAATATGTCTTTAAACCTCATAATTAATTGCGCTCAATTTTGAAATTCGTAATTAAACTCTTTACCATAGGCTTCGCATCGAATGCTATCTTGGTAATGGGAAATAATCGTTTCTTTCTATTGCGAGAAAAATGGATGCCTCTCTAAGAAGAAGAAAAATGGAATCCAAATAATTGGTCCAAGGTGAAACAGACTATTGGGATTGAGTGTAAATTTTGTTACAGGTTCTGGATTCGAGGATGGATATAGATGAGGAGACCACGTTCGAGAGGCAGACCACGGTTTTGGAGAACGTCTGCATAACTCCAAACGAGTATTACGGATTAGTAACAGCGGTCGCGGTGCTCGTGGTTCTCCTGGCATCGGTGGTCTTATTATCGATGTTGATTTACAGGTATGCATTGTTCGATGAATTCACTTAATACGGCGTGGATGCGAAGTGCAGTTAATCACGTAAATCGTTTCAGGAAATATGCTTACTCGGTTATCACAAAGAATCGCAGAGTTGATAAAGCACACAACCGCAGCAGTCATTCGGACGAGGCGTACGCTAGCCGAGTAAATAACTTCTCGTTTTTGAGGACGGGTCTCCAGAAGCCGTTTCAATCGGCGTATGTTTATTGTTATTTCATTCTTTATCATTCTTCGAGCATGCTACTGTTGCCAAAAAAAATATTGCCTCCGTCAGCAAACGAAGAAATGCTTAATTATCTGAAGAATGTCAAACCGATTCAGATTATAGGAATGCTTAGAGAACTAATAGCTTTCCCTTCGTTATGATACATTATTCAATTACTCAATTATTTAAACATTTGACATATTAATCACTGTTCAGTGAAATTTGGAAGAAATTCCTCTCGTTACCATCAATCCCATATGGTCTAGTGGCTAGGATACCTGGCTTTCACCCAGGAGGCTCGGGTTCGATTCCCGGTATGGGAAATTAACTTTTTTCCATTCAAAATTATTTTGTTCCGATGTAGAATTAACTGTACGTTGTAACAGTACTTTAGTTATAAACTGAAATGAACGACTGAAACGAATCAATTCCACTAGAGATTAAATGCAAATTGCTTCAGCAATTTCTTGTAGATCATGAAATTCAGAAAATCTTGTATATCATGAAAGACTGCACATAGATTCCAATCGAAAAATCTATCATTCATGTTTGATGAATGGCATAATGCTTTCAGCGCTTTTGGCACAGTGCTTGATTTCTACTTTAATTTATTACCTGACGTTGATGCGAGCTCGTTTGTTGGGCACAGATCCATTTCCCGATCAATGAGCAACGCTATCAGTCAACGGGTGAGCTCATCATCATCGAACGCTTTGGAAGGCGCCGTGGGATTGTCCAGCAACAGAAGGACTGGCTTCGATCCAAGCGAACCGATCTACACCGATCCGTCACTGTTCGAGATTGCACGCGGCGCGTCGCCGAAACCCACGATCGATGATAATTTCCATCTCATGTGAGAAAATACCAAAGAGAGATCTCGTTTAACTGTCTCCCTCTGAAAGTATGTATGTGTACTTATTATTAGTGGAATATTCGAGACTTGGAAACAGAGAAATAGAAACGTCGACGGATCTTTTTGAATGGTATTAAAAACGATATCACACGAGCTTTTGATCGGGTATCATTGTCAGTAAATACACAAACTTAGCAATTTGTTGTATGTTTAGAAACACTACGTAGTTTTTACCCATTGTTACTCTTTCCTCTTCTTTCTTTACGATTTAAAACATTGCTAGTCAAATTCACTGACCACTGCCAGCTATGACTGCCACGTCAGAAGATCGACGAGCGTACTTCTACTGTCTCGATCGAGATCGCTACAATGTTGTAATAACAAAACTAACTTCATATTTAATCACGACGAAATAAGGAATCTAAGGAGACTGGGACCAAAAACGAATCCCTGTTCGCGTCTAAAAAGAAAACATACTATTAGCGAATCATAAGTATCTATCACGAGCCTCTATTTATTACGATTTCGTTTCAATTGTAGTTAGAAGAAATTGCTACCAATAAACGGATACAAGAGAAATTGAGTACCATGTATTGGTTTTCTAAGAGTGTCTTAATCTAATTGGAGCATCTTCTTTCTCCCTTATTCTCTAAAGAAAAAGAAAAAATTGAACAGGGCCATTGAATGAGATATCAACGGCCTATTGATTTTATTCCTTCCGGTCAATCTTCCTTTATCCTATCGAGCTTGTACGTGAAGAGAAGCATCCTTAGTCTAGCTTCTTCTTTACGATAGTGGGCCTCCTCTAATTTAATCCTGGCCTCCTCTTTCAACATAGCAGCGATATCCACCTTCATCTGAGCCTCCGACAACGCCAGTGCGTGTAACTCCTCCTCCTTGTGAAAAGATCTTTTCGTTCTACGTAGCTGCTCGTGAACAACCGACGGAGATACAAGCGTTTGCGTTGCATTCGATTTGTAGATCGAGCGATTCTTCTCAGGCGTTTCGCCTTTCTCCAATTGTTCGATCGCAGGCGAGGCTGGATCATCGGCGAATTGATCGAAATCACCAATCGGACCGTGCGGTGATGAATTCGACTCGATTTTGCTATTGATAGAGTCTGAAGAAATAGAAAAATCATCGAAGAATCTATTTATTTATACCGCTATCAAAGGGAAGGTGCTTTAACCTGAATTCTTCTTATCATTCTCCTCCTTTGAATTCTGCTTCGCGGGTTTTATAGTGCAGACACTTTGCAACGTGAACGGTTCCGATTCCTTCGGCTCGAAAACGATGTTCGGCGGTAAGCTGACCGTTCCCGCGGGCATGGCGACATCCGATACCGAGTTCCGATTGTCCCAATTTCTCGTCCGCGCGTGGTCTTTGGACAAATGAGACAAACTCTTTGAAATATTTCTGAAATAAGATCATTACGAGAATCATTTCGATTTACCTTTAATGAAATTAAGATTCGTTTAAACGTGGACACCCCATACACGCGGTACTATTCCCGCGGGTTTTTTTTTCCTTTTTCTTTTTTACGAAGAACTAAATACGAAGCGCCTTTATATTTACCGCATCGTTTTCTCCTCCCGGTTTCGTTTGCAAGCCTTCATATTTTCCCAGCAGCGTCTCAATTGCACGGCTGAACGCATCCCCTGCGGGCCTACCATTGCGTTGTACTCGCTGGCCAGTAGGGACCATGCCGATTTTCGTTTATACATCGATATCGGGTCGGCCCTTTTGTCCTCGATATCCTCGTACTTATTTATCAGGTTTATCAAAATCTCCCGTTCCTCGAAGCTGTACGTTTTCCGAGTGCTTTTCAGCGACGAAGAAGCCATTTTCAGCGCGGAAAAAATTGCTAAACTATCGCCGCGTGCTTCCACTGTTTGTTTCTTCCCACCAACGCAGCTACAGCGAAAACATGTTTGGCCTCGAATCAATACGACGCGGTCGAATCGTATTTATGCAGGAAGCAATTTGTCGAAAACGATATTCCTTTCATCACATTTACTCCAACTATTACTGTAGTGATCTATTTCATTTACTAATGCGCGCGGTATGAAATTTTAATACGGGATAGTTCCATCCTAGATAAGGAATTGCTCGCTGTTAATTAAACGTTTCGATTTCTACTTAATTATCTTAGAAGTTGCGCATTAAGATGGAAATTCATGTAGTAGATTTGTAAATTATTTTACTTCTCGAATCGGCGGGAAAAGGAGCGGCAAAGTAGATCAAATAGTTTTCATAGATCCCTTGCAGTTGGCGCTCGAGGAGAGATACTGAGTTTACGTAGATCCCTAATAGTTGGCGCTAGGGGATGGATCGCGTTCTCACGGGCAGTGCGTTCAAAATACAACAAAGGTGCAGGGGGATGTCGCGGAATAACGAGTGCTTGTAGCTAAAGTGACTGTGCGGTTCTAGAAGTAATTGTTGTAAAATGAAACGGTATGTTCCATCTGATGCAACTTCTTAGCGGGCTCCTTTTCCTTCTCCTCTCACTACCGTCGAGCAATGGTGTGGATTACACCTACGAGATCGACTGCAATAACCTACGAATGGGACAGTACATCTGTCCTCATCCCGATTATGATTTCATAGACACGAAAACGCAGCAACCTAAGGGCTGCACGAAGGAGAATAAAGCCAAAGGTATGTGAACCATTTTTAGGTCTTCCCATCTTTATAATTTATACGTGAAATTCGTATGACATAACCTATACTCGATGAGCGCTTCGTATATTCTGTGCTTGTTGTAGTCACTTCAGTATCTGACATCTTTTTCTTTTACTTCGTTACCGATAAACGTTCCGTTTGTTTATAATTTGCTGATTTTATCAGTTGGTTTCTATGGATGTGTGTGCGAGTGTGTGCGCTATGTGTATACGTATGCAAGGTAATTATCGATTTTATAATACGAGAAAGTTAAAAATCTCGTGTTCGTTATCTTCTTTGTCAGTGTTGTGTCTGGCTGCGGATGGCCTCATTTGTACAGAAACCAAAAATAATACCTTCAAAAAGGACATTCCTTGTAAATGGACGTAAGTATGCACAGCTGTAACGTTCGCTTTAATCATTGTTTCACTCTATATTACTTTTACAGAAATGGATATTCCTTCGAAACGTCATTGTTACTCTCTATATTCCTTGGCATGTTCGGAGCAGACAGATTTTACCTAGGGTATCCAGCATTGGGATTGCTGAAGCTGAGCACCTTGGGCTTTCTCTTCCTTGGCCAGTTCGCCGATGTAATACTTATCGCAACGCAAATAGTAGGCCCAGCTGATGGTTCGCATTATGTAATGCCATACTACGGAGCAGGCATTCATATCGTGACAAGTAATAACTTTACGTACAGAGTAACTCAGTATGACTGTTGAATAATGAAAGAACAAGGATGATCACCCTGGATATTAATACAGTCCTTGGTTTAATCACGAGCAGCGACTAAACGATCCGATTTCAACACACTTGGAAACAGAAAAAAGAAAAGAAAAAATTATCCATCTTGTAGATATGCATTTAAACTGCAAACTGTATATAAAAATTTGTTACTGACTTATATTACCTATTGCCAGTATAGCCCTGTAATAAATACTTGTTTCTACCTGTTAAGTTTTATTCCTTCCTCCCCTTTCTCGATATTTCTCCGAGACGATGCGTGATAATCGTGCCTTGGTTTAATCGCGCAATTATGTTATTGTATTTAACATAGCGCTGCGTTTTAAATTTCCAATTTCATAGAACGTGCTCGGTGACGCGTCCGAGGGCAGTTGTTTGCGAAACGCAGCATGAAAACTTTATTTGCACACGGACAGCAATATGTTTACCGGGGTATACGTTTTTCGATTTTATTGCACGCACCTGGCTTCGCTGTACTGCCGAACATGACGTTATAATCGTATTTATCACGCCTTCGTTATTATCGAGAACGTCTTTAATATAAAAGTGCCGGCACGCGTCACCTTGGCCATAATACTTTTGGCAACCGCGGGGCAAAAAAGGTGCTCGCTTTCGAATTCTAACAATTTTGGCTCAATGTGAAACGCATCCAACATGAAGAGCTTCCTTCTAGTTTTACTATTTCAAGTAGTGATACTGGCCGTATTTAGCCAGCCTGTGAAAGAATTAGATGTAAGTTATATACATATTACAAATATATTCTCACTGTTAGATAATATTAAAATTATTATCGATTGAAATAATAACGTATTACTTCGACTGCAACAATCATCCCCATTCATGACGCTGTTGAAATTCATCGAACAATATTTATTCCTCTTAAGGAAAAGACGCATTTCCCAAATATTTCATATATTTCAAATATTTTTTTATCTGAGCTGATCATACATCCTACACGCGCGTGTACTTATTCACGGAAATACTAACGATATTAACACTCGAACGAATAAAGTCTCACGCTTCATACCATTTATATTATCATATTGACTTCTTACAAATTTAGCGTTTCACCATAGGTACAATACATCCAGCTTTTTTATTAATTTCTAACAAGCGAACTATTTGAAGCGATAGAAAGTTTTTAAATAAACTCCACTTATCTACAGGACAATTTTGACACAAATATCCCCAAAAATGAAGTACAGCACAGGTACCGTAGGCAGGTAATTGTTGGGACAACACAGTGTAACGTGAACCAGTATTACGACGTGGAAGAAGGGCAATGTTTAAGTGTAGTGGGTGGTGGAAGAGTACTTTACATAAACAGCACGAGATCCTGCGGTAACAACGTACTAAAACCCCATTGCAACAATCTGAAATATTATTACATCTGTAAAAGAACTAAGACTATCCTAGCGCAATGCGGAGATGGCAAATACTTCGATGGTAGTTTGCAAAAATGCGTATTGATACCCAATACCGTGCACGCTACTACCATCGCACCATATACCGCATATCTTCAACCGATACCGATTCCTGAATGCACGACAATTGGTGTATTTTCGATACCCGGAGAATGCTCGTTATTCTATACTTGCTACTGGAATGGACAACAATTACGACAATCTTTCTATCGTTGTCCAAACTATATGGCTTACGATCCTGCAACAACAATGTGTACGCAATCGAGTACATGCAAACACTCAACACCGTGTATAGCGACTGGTACGAAAGGAAATATTATGCTAGAGACAACTGTAATCCCGCCGAATGATGAATTTACATTGGATGGAAGTAATATCACGCATTGTGAAACTGTGTACGCGAATGAAGAGACGGATGACAGTAACTATCAGTCTACTACGGTCTCTAGTACTCAGGACAGTATTCCGACCACTAGCAGCTACGAAACAAGTACAATCTCAGAGAATAATGAAGAATCTACGTCGACAACTGTTTCTACCAGTCAGCAAACCAGCCCTGGACACACGCAATTCGATGGTGATTTCGATATCACGAGTACGACGGAACGTGCTTCAATACTGTCACGTACATCATATATCACTAATGGCGATATAATTTCCACACATTTAGGTATGCAAGATTCCACGTTTGGTAACGAAGTAAGTACCGTTACATCGGACGCAACAAGTGAATCAAGTCTGTACGATCCTACTATTCCAATGAGCACAATTAAAGGAGAAGGATATAGTATAACTGAGGTAAAGTCGACGACAGGATATGATACTAGTACTTCTAATCCTATGACATCGACAGATCCGTCGATGTCTATTATCACTGGAACGGAATTAAATACAAGTGAAACATTGCGCCCATGTAATCAGCTAGCAAAAACCACTATTGCTCAAGTAACTGATCCGTCAGATATGGAGAGTACAACTCTGGAGCACAGCACGACTATTACATCTGTTGGTCCTTCAAGCACAGAATTTGAGACTTCTACTATGTCATCAACTGATACATCAGTATCTCCTACAACAGCTCAAAGTAGTACTTCGGAGCCTATACATAGTAGGACATTTGAAGATAGTACTGTTTCAGAGTCAAGTACGATTTCGACAATCCCCGTTGAAAGTTCAAGCACCGAATCTGCAACATCTACTGTGTCATCAACTGACACATCAGTACCTTCTACAACAGCACAAAGTAGTACTTCGGAGCCTATACATAGTAGGACATTTGAAGATAGTACTGTTTCAGAGTCAAGTACGATTTCGACAATCCCCGTTGGAAGTTCAAGCACAGAATCTGCAACATCTACTACGTCATCAACCGATACATCAGTACCTCCCACGATTGTTCAAAGTAGTACCTCGGAGCCAACAGACAGTACGACAATTGAAAGTAGTACTATTCCAGAGTCAAGTACGATTTCGCCAACCCCCGTTGGAAGTTCAAGCACAGAATCTGCAACATCTACTGTGTCATCAACCGATACATTAGTACCTTCTACAACAGCTAAAAGTAGTACCTCGGAGCCAACAGACAGTACGACAATTGAAACTACTACTATTTCACAGTCAAGTACGATTTCGCCAACCCCCGTTGGAAGTTCAAGCACAGAATCTGCAACATCTACTACGTCGTCAACTGATACATCAGTACCTCCCACGACTGCTCAAAGTAGTACCTCGAAGCCTACAGACAGTACAATTGAAAGTAGTACTATCTCAGAGTTGAGTACGATTTCGTCAATCCCCGTTGAAAGTTCAAGCACAGAATCTGCAACATCTACTGTGGCATCAACTGATACATCAGTAACTCCCACGACTGCTAAAAGTAGTACCTCGGAGCCAACAGACAGTACGACAATTGAAAGTAGTTCTATCTCAGAGTTGAGTACGATTTCGTCAATCCCCGTTGAAAGTTCAAGCACAGAATCTGCAACATCTACTATGTCATCAACTGACACATCAGTACCTTCTACAACAGTTCAAAGTAGTACTTCGGAGCATATAAATAGTAGGACATTTGAAGATAGTACTGTTTCAGAGTCAAGTACGATTTCGACCACTCCTGTCAAAAGTTCAAGTACAGAATTTAAGACCAGTACTGTCTCATCAACGGATATATCAGTACCTTCTACAACAGCTCTAAGTAGTACATCGGAGTCAACAGACAGTACGACAATTGAAAGTACTACTATTTCACAGTCAAGTACGATTTCGCCAACCCCCGTTGAAAGTTCAAGCACAGAATCTGCAACATCTACTACGTCGTCAACTGATACATCAGTACCTCCCACGACTGCTCAAAGTAGTACCTCGAAGCCTACAGACAGTACGACAATTGAAAGTAGTACTATTCCAGAGTCAAGTACGATTTCGCCAACCCCCATTGGAAGTTCAACCACAGAATCTGCAGCATCTACTATGCCATTAACAGATACATCAGTACCTCCCACGACTGCTCTAAGTAGTACCTCGAAACCTACAGACAGTACGACAATCGAAAGTAGTACTATTCCAGAGTCAAGTACGATCTCGCCAACCCCCGTTGGAAGTTCAAGCACAGAATCTGCAACATCTACTACGTCGTCAACTGATACATCAGTACCTCCCACGACTGCTGAAAGTAGTACCTCGGAGCCAACAGACAGTACGACAATTGAAAGTAGTACTATTCCAGAGTCAAGTACGATTTCGCCAACCCCCGTTGGAAGCTCAAGCACAGAATCTGCAACATCTACTACGTCGTCAACGGATACATCAGTGCCTCCCACGACTGCTAAAAGTAGTACCTTGGAGCCAACAGACAGTACGACAATTGAGACTACTACTATTTCACAGTCAAGTACGATTTCGCCAACCCCCGTTGGAAGTGCAAGCACAGAATCTGCAACATCTACTACGTCGTCAACTGATACATCAGTACCTCCCACGACTGCTCAAAGTAGTACCTCGAAGCCTACAGACAGTACGACAATTGAAAGTAGTACTATTCCGGAGTCAAGTACGATCTCGCCAACCCCCGTTGGAAGTTCAAGCACAGAATCTGCAACATCTACTTCGTCATCAACTGATAAATCAGTACCTCCCACGACTGCTCAAAGTAGTACCTCGGAGCCAACAGACAGTACGACAATTGAAAGTAGTACTATTCCAGAGTCAAGTACGATTTCGCCAACCCCAGTTGGAAGTTCAAGCACAGAATCTGCGACATCTACTATGTCATCAACTGATACATCAGTACCTTCTACAACAGCACAAAGTAGTACTTCGGAGCATATACATACTAGGATATTTGAAGATAGTACTGTTTCAGAGTCAAGTACGATTTCGACAATCCCCGTTGGAAGTTCAAGCACAGAATCTGCAACATCTACTACGTCATCAACCGATAAATCAGTACCTCCCACGACTGCTGAAAGTAGTACCTCGGAGCCAACAGACAGTACGACAATTGAAAGTAGTACTATTCCAGAGTCAAGTACGATTTCGCCAACACCCGTTGGAAGCTCAAGCACAGAATCTGCGACATCTACTATGTCATCAATTGATAAATCAGTACCTCCCACGACTGCTGAAAGTAGTACCTCGGAGCCAACAGACAGTACGACAATTGAAAGTAGTACTATTCCAGAGTCAAGTACGATTTCGCCAACCCCCGTTGGAAGCTCAAGCACAGAATCTGCAACATCTACTACGTCGTCAACGGATACATCAGTGCCTCCCACGACTGCTAAAAGTAGTACCTTGGAGCCAACAGACAGTACGACAATTGAGACTACTACTATTTCACAGTCAAGTACGATTTCGCCAACCCCCGTTGGAAGTTCAAGCACAGAATCTGCAACATCTACTACGTCGTCAACTGATACATCAGTACCTCTCACGACTGCTCAAAGTAGTACCTCGAAGCCTACAGACAGTACGACAATTGAAAGTAGTACTATTCCAGAGTCAAGTACGATTTCGCCAACCCCCATTGGAAGTTCAAGCACAGAATCTGCAGCATCTACTATGTCATTAACAGATACATCAGTACCTCCCACGACTGCTCTAAGTAGTACCTCGAAACCTACAGACAGTACGACAATCGAAAGTAGTACTATTCCAGAGTCAAGTACGATTTCGCCAACCCCCATTGGAAGTTCAAGCACAGAATCTGCAGCATCTACTATGTCATTAACAGATACATCAGTACCTCCCACGACTGCTCTAAGTAGTACCTCGAAACCTACAGACAGTACGACAATCGAAAGTAGTACTATTCCAGAGTCAAGTACGATCTCGCCAACCCCCGTTGGAAGTTCAAGCACAGAATCTGCAACATCTACTACGTCGTCAACTGATACATCAGTACCTCCCACGACTGCTCAAAGTAGTACCTCGAAGCCTACAGACAGTACGACAATTGAAAGTAGTACTATTCCAGAGTCAAGTACGATTTTGCCAACCTCCGTTGGAAGTTCAAGCACAGAATCTGCAACATCTACTATGTCACCAACTGATACATCAGTACCTTCTACAACAGCACAAAGTAGTACTTCGGAGCATATACATAGTAGGACATTTGAAGATAGTACTGTTTCTGAGTCAAGTACGATTTCGCCAACCCCCGTTGGAAGTTCAAGCACAGAATCTACAACATCTACTGTGTCATCAACCGATACATCAGTACCTTCTACAACAGCTAAAAGTAGTACCTCGAAGCCAACAGACAGTACGACAATTGAAAGTAGTACTATTTCAGAATCAAGTACGATTTCATCAATCCCCGTTACAAGTTCAAGCACAGAATCTGCAACATCTACTGTGTCATCAACCGATACATCAGTACTTTCCACGACTGTCCAAAGTAGTACCTCGAAGCCAACAGACAGTACGACAATTGAAAGTAGCACTGTTTCAAAGTCAAGTACGATTTCGTCAACCCCTGTTGAAAGTTCGAGCACAGAATCTGAGAGCACTACTTTGTCATCAACGGATACGTCAGCTTCTTCCACAACTGACTCCGGGATAGGAACATCTGTAGGACTCCTTGCAAGTGATCAATGGGTGTATACTACAAGAAGCGAGACAAGTACGGTTTCAATAACTCCTGTTGGACGGTTAAGTACAGAATCTGAGAGCACTACTTTCTCATCAACGGATACATCAGTACCTTCTACAACTGAAACGGAAATGCAGACATCTCCGTCATCCCCTGTATCTGATCCTCCTGAGGAATCTACTACTACCGAAACTGCTACTTCGCTGCGTTCGGATGGTACCACTAAAGCAGATAGCTGTTCAAGAGCCAAGACGACTATTGCAACATCTACCGAACCGTCAAGCAGTACATCTGAAGCGACTACTTACGGTTCAGAAACGTCAACGGATTCATCGACGTATTCCACGACTGAAACCGAAATGCAGACATCGACAACTTTACCTTCATCTCGGCCTATCGGAAGATCTACTATTCTTCAAAGTACTGCATCGAAAGATACAGAAAGTACGACCAAAGATATTCTGGAGTCGAGTACTATTACTGCAACTCCGGTTGAAAGTTCAAGCACAAGTTTCGAGACCACTACTGTGTCATCAACCGATACATCGATTTCTTCTACAACTGGAACATCTTCATCATCTCTTGAATCTACTACTAATACAGAGCAAACAAGTACGATTGCGACAACACCCGCTGAACAATCAAGTACAGAGTTTGAAACTACTACTTCCAAAGACCTAACGTCGATTTTGTCTGAGGTGGTACCAAACACCGAAATATTGGAACTAAAACCAATCAGATTAGACGAATTACTCGCATTTTGTAGAGCATACGCTGCGGCAGAAGCTGCCAAGAAACTGGTAGATTCTACTACCTCAAGTAGTGATTTATCACCGTCTAGTACTGAACAGAATTCTCAGAGCTCGTGCGGAAGTACAGAACCGAGGGTGCCGAAAACTATTACAGATCTTTCTAGCATGACTTTATCTAGGCAGATCGGAGTGCCAATAGCAGCAGCAGTATTAAGTCTCACCGATGAGTTCGAACGACGTATAAAAAACATTTTATTGGAACTACTGAACAACCAACGCACGTAAATTATTGGTATAAACGAAAAGGAAGATTATACGCTAGCATTTATTATGATAGGTATGATAGGTATAGGGGTAAAGATAAATATTTTTCAGAATATAATTATGCCTGCATATATTTAATATCCGAGGTAGTCCATTGAACATTCCCAAAGACTATTATAATAAAATAAATATTTGTGTCAGTAATTGTACTACACTTCCACATTTTGCACTAGCGTTACGCGTTCTCTTTGTCTTGTTCGTTTACCAAGGTATAATACAAACCTCTCTTCTTAATCAATTCCGCATGAGTGCCTACCTAAAAATGAAACATAATGATAACAGGAATAATCATCCACCCGAACGTGAATGTATTTTTGGACTTCGTTGCTCGAATACGCACTTCCGCGATTACTCCTCGTTGTAGCACAACGATAACGTCTGCGTTCCTTATCGTGCTCAGTCTGTGGGCAATCACTAATACCGTTCTACCTTGAGTAGCATTATCGAGCGCTTTCTGTACGATCCTCTCACTTTCGTAATCTAATGCACTGTAAATAATTATTGTACACGAACTATAACAAACTATTGCACCTATTTATTATACAAAATATATTGTAAACAAAGATTATATCCCGAGACGCATCATTTCTATGAGAATATCGTCCTCCTTGATGTTTTACCTCGTAGCCTCGTCCAAAATCAGAATCGATGGCCTTTTGAGTAAAGCTCGCGCGATAGCGATACGTTGCTTTTGTCCACCGGATAATTGGGCCCCCCTTTCACCTACTTGCGTGTCGTATTTGTTTGGGAAGTTCATTATAAACTCATGAGCATTTGCTTCTCTAGCAGCTTCCATCACCTAACGATTTGCGTTAATTAGCTGCACGAAGGCCCCATCACGATTCTCTTAGAACTACTCACATCCTCGTCGGTAGCATCCGGTTTTCCGTATCGTATATTCTCCTTTATGCTATTAGCAAATAAAATTGGTTCCTGATCTATGTATCCTAAAACCTTGCCTCGAAGGTAACTGGCATTGAGCGATCTTAAATCTTTACCATCAATGGTGATTGATCCATTGTTAACATCGTAAAATCTAAAATAATTCACCCCATTCCGTATACAATCGAAAGCCTTTTATTATCTATGATCGGGATACCTTTCTAGCAGTGCGGCTATCGTGGATTTGCCATTACCGCTTGACCCAACGATGGCCACCGTTTTACCGGCAGAAATGTGCAAATTAAAATTCTTTAAAATTACGTGATCCGGCCTAGTAGGGTAGCTAAAACTCACGTCCTTGAACGTTATATTCCCCGCGAGGGATTGATCTTTAATTATTTCCCCGCTAGTCATCATCGGCGAGGGTGGCATCCCCAGATACTGCGATAATGAATCAATCGATTAATCCGCGAGAAACGGTGTTCATTAGGATAATTTTCAGAAGAGGATCACTACCTCAAAGACTCTAGCGCCAGCGCTAATACCTCGAACGTACGACCCAAAAAGCAGCGATAATTGCGATAAAGATTTTTGGATCGTCTGTGTAGCCATTAAGAATGCCATTAACTCTCCTGGGGACAATTGCCCGGTAGATAATAAATGCCCACCGAAATATAAGGTGCAAAGCAGAATACCGTTAAGAAACAAATTTGTTCCACCTTGGAACAACCCGATCCCGAAACCCAATCTTTCGTACAAAGTAGTGCTTAGCGTAATTTCGTTCGAATACATTTCTATCTCTTTCTCTTCAGCTGCGAATGCTTTCACCTATAGAAGACGTGCAATTATAAATTCTAAACAATTTTTATTAGTATCGCGCGCTTTATTACCGTTCTAATATTTTGTACGGCTTCCTCGCAAACGGCTGTAGATTTAGCAAGCTGATTCTGTGCCTCTATAGATAATTTTCTTAAACTTCTTCCTAGCAATGTACCAATAAGAATTATGGTAGGCAAAGATAAGACTGTGGCTGCAGTTAATTGAGGTGAAATCCCTATCACGGAAACTATGCAGCCAATAATTTGTGTGATACTCCTCAAGCCTTGGGAGATGCATATTTTAAATGTGCTCTTAAATTCCTGAATATCACTGGTTAATCGACTTACTATTTCACCACTACGGTTTTTGTCAAAGAATTCGATATCTTGCATTATGATCGATTTGAACAAATCCTGTCTTAAATTCATCGCTATTCTCTCGCCCACGTGGGAGAGCGTGTAAATATATACGAATGTGAAAAATGCCTGGAAATCGTTTTTTCTGTATTAGCCGTACGATTTTTTTATGCAACAAAGTGAGAAAATTGTGTAACTACATACTTGTGCTATGTACATACGTGCTAATGCAAATGCAGGTTTACGCAGCTGCAGTAGCACATTTTTCGCAACCGTTTCCCCTTTACTTTGGCATATTTTTGTCAATACGTTTATTACATTTCCCACGTTTTGCGGTATCCAAATATTTAATACGGCAACTACCATTGCACTCTGAACAATGTAAATAGAGCTGCTTGAGAAACTAGCAGAATTTTTCCATACGTTTGCGCTATACATGAATACTTACAGATAACGCTATCAATAAATGCCATACGTAAGGTGACAAATACCGTAAAAACTCTTTCCATTTGAAATTTAATTCTTTGTTATCTTTCTTTGGGTTCTCAGAAGCACTCAGTGCTCTGCCCTCCACGGTGGAGCGGTGAGATTTTATTAAACATGTTATCGCTATGCTACCCACAGCACCCAAACCAAATTTTAAAATAGTCGGAACTTTGCGAGATTCGTTCGTCACGGATTCTCTGATGCTACTACTAAATGTTCCCCTCGAGACATTAATTGATTTACTTTTGCCTTTGGTTAAAAGCGATAACAATGAATCTCTATATACAAGAAATCGCAATTACAAGTGTATCTTAAATAATAATTGAATCAACGTGTAAATAATTTGAGTATTGGTGAATGTTACCTTGATGCTCTCGTATAATTAGGCTGAGGCTTAAATAAAACTGCACGTAATACAGACATTTTCGTAAAATGGTAACAAACTGGTTATTCACTCAAGTATGTATATTTACGTTGTTTTCGCAATATTTACGGTACGTGTCAAGCATTTTAGTGAATTAAAGTGAGCGTTTTCTAAATGGGTTTAACTATTTCTCGCAAGCTTATCACTGGACTAATTGTTATTGAATTAATAAACGGTACTATTTAGGTTGTGTAAGGTTAAATCATAACACCGTGCCAAAGGGAGCGCCATGTTTAAAGCGCTTGCGGCAAAGTTAGTTCTCAGATTTACGAATTGATGGCACCAGCTGTACCATTTGGTGGACTTTTAAAACTGCCGATCCTTTTTCATTCTTACTCGTGCAAAAAGAATCGTAACATATGCATACAATTCATTCAAACCAGTATGCATTTTATTTATACTAAAAAAAGGAGCAGCGGTTTAGTTTAAAAATTTACAGTAAAACTGTAAACGCATGCCAAAACGGCTCTACTAAAAAGAGAAGGAAAGATAGTCCTTTCCTAAAAAATTCTTCGTCCTCAAAAAGAAACCGCAGCAAACGTATCGACATTTGCGAAATCTAACGGCAATAGTAAAACAGTAAATGAGTTTCAGCGGTACCCGAAGGTCTCGTGTCATTGCCAGACTCGTGAAGCACTCGAGCAAGTACTTAATACTACCCTCCCGGTGTATTCAAGGCGGGAGCGAGCATTTCAGAGCGAATGTAATAGCCGCACAGGCAATTAAACGTGGCAAATACATAAATACACGTTATTAACTTTGCGTACAAAGAGGCTGCCGGGACGATTAGGCCTTTCAAGGCTCAACTGTTCACCCTAAATCTCCGCGCCCTCCTCTTCATCGAGCGCGGCAACGAGTCGCAATTGCAGAGCTTTTCTCATGTACCCGATGCGTTACCATGCTGATCAAAGCCGGCCGTTTCCCAAGTGTACAGGGAACAGCCAGGGCTGTTGTTGCCCGTAAGAAAAACCGTGGATCTTCACGGAGATAAGTTGAAGAGTGGCTCGTTACACGTTCGAGACTAACGTTCGAGCAACCCTTTGATCTTGTGGGATAGGGTAGAAAGTCTTCTACTTATTGTACTTGAACGCACTGCGATACTTCTGTGGGAACTTTTACTCTTAGTGATCATTTGCTTTATTAATCGTTAATCGAGATTCGATGATCTAAAGAACGCTGGAAGCCTTCACGGATGGAACTCGATTTTTCCCTAACGAATTAAAACGGGGGATCGACCGGTCGGTGCAGCGTTAAAACAGTTCCTCCGACAAAAGCCGTCGAGCCCGAGGTCAGACTCTTAACCCAGATTCCCATTCGAAAGGCGACAAGACTGCATCCTGTACAATACACACTATCAACGTACACAATCCTCGAACCTTCTTCGTGATTCTACGAAATCGACCCTCTTATCCGCAACCCCCCCACCGAAGAATATCCCTGTCCGCGAAATTTCTGCATAGAGAAAAATGTCTGCCTCGATGCAACAAACATTTCCGCTGGCGTACCGCGGTACGTATCACTAACACGCAGCAGCGAAAGAATGGTACAAATGAAGCCTCCTAAATTTCAACACCCTCTCCGTCAGCACGGCCGCCATCCTCCTCTCCTTCCGAGCCCCTTTCTTCCCCTATCTCTTCAGCCTATCGTCCTCTTTCTCTACCTCTCCCCGTCTTCCCTTGTACCCTTGCCTTCGCGGCCCGTTTTCTCGATACCAGTAGCTCCACACAGAGCGGCTCCCCTGTCCGTTCCTTTTCCCTCTCTGTCTGCGAGCCGATGCCCTCTGCAATCAGCCGCCAAAGTGGAGTCGGCGTATATCCGTGAAACACGCGGTGCGAGTTGCCGCGGGGTGGCGATGACGCAAAGTCAGCGCGGGCCAATGGACTGGCTTCAACGGGGGTGGCAGTTCGGTGGGCCACGATTGGGCGTGGCTCGAGCCGAGGGTGCATCGAGGGGTGCCGGTGGACGCTGCGTGGGGGAATGCACAAGTGTGCCCCGGGGTGTAATATCATACCTCTAGGTGGATAAATAGACGCACGAAACCAGTGGGGACGGGGTAACGAACGGAACGAAGCGGGGGTGCAACGGTGGGAGGCTTTGGTGCGGGGGAGGATGGAGGTTCTGCCCGAGCTAAAAGAGTAACCAGAGGATGACGGACACGCGAGCAAAGTGCGGAGGGAAACAGGGGCGGGGAAGAGGAAATGAGGAAAGGGGTCGTGCACCCGGCGAAGGGTTACCTCCTCGAGGGGGTGCTGGAAGGAGAGGCGAGACACAAGGGTGCTGGAACAGGATGAACGATTGCTCCGGCGGGGGATGGGAGAAATTGGGTGGCTACGCGATGCCAGGCAGACTAGGCTAGAACAAATAGTGGTTGTAGCCATCCTCAGCTTCTGAGGTATTTTCCACTCGTGCGAGTTGCACGCATTCGAACCGCACAGCCTTCGCTCACGTCGGACCGTGGAAACGTTTGTATGCACAGGCCGTGTCGTGGCTTTGCCGGCGACGATGGTTGATACTGTGGGTATACCGATTCCACGTTTCTAAATAATATACCGAACGCGTTACGTAGGGCAAATTATAATGGACAAGAAGATTTCAACGATAAAGGAAATCCATTCCCCCAAAGGAATCTAGGATCGTCGTCCGTGGCGGCTCGCTTGCCACCGAGCCGCGCGCGTTATCGTCTCGCATGCGATTTTCTAGAATGCTGAGCGCAGAGTGTAGCGAAACAGGATGTTGTCAGCTGAAATTAAATTTTCCTCCTAGAGCTCGACGGGTCGCTCGACAACCCGATATTGTGGGCGTCAAGCTACGTACACAAGCGACGACAGACGCAGACAATGAAACGACTCGACGCCGTTCACTTTGCCCGTTTCGCAAATCGCCTTATCTCTCGGGAGTAGGGATGATAATTTCATCCCCTCGCGATGTTGTTCAAATCTCGCTATTTTACCAAGAATGGGTGGGAGATATTTTTTTGCAACGGACGGCTTCGATTACGCGTCGCGTCTGGATAATAATCGTTGCGCGCCTGTTTACAGTATATCTTAATTTTTATTCGATGAGCGAATGCGGAAGAACGCGCGAACAGAGAACGTTCGATGATCGCACTTGGAGAATTTCTGCCGGGCGATTGAATTCGGAAGGTAAGCGGTGCGTCGCGACGTGGGTGGTCTTTTTCGCGCAGCAAGATGAATCGTTCTCCTCCCCCGCCCGAACGAGCAACATAATACGACGTAATTAAGTGTAATATCGGGAAAGCTTAAGTACGTAATTAATGTAGCGCAACGAGAAAGTTTCGCGACCGTGTATAAGAGATTCTAATTTCAAGCGGGACAACGTTATCTTCGTCTGTCCGCGAAATTTTTCGCGTCCCTTGCTCCTGTTCCTTTGTCTCCTCCTTCAACAGTTCCCTCGTCCCTCTCTCTCTTCCTCCCTGATACAATCAACTTCAACGGTGTAGAAGAAACGAGGTAGCCATTTATCCACCGCTACCCTTCCCAAGAGCAACCAAGCAAAGTCCAAGAAAACTGAATGAGTGCCCCGCCATTGTCGTGACTTTTCGCTGCAGGAGATTCTCCTTGACGAGATCAGATTTTGCCTCTGCTTGAATCGAATTAACTTCTTTTCTTTAAAAACCGCTCCATTTAGTTTGCTTTAAGCATCGTTTTATTAGTTGTCGTCAATGAAAGGTTTCACTGATCCATGGTTAAACTATTCTCCTCATGAGTGTAGACCCGCTCATAATTATTTATTAATTCCCGTCAGATCTACTTCACAATTTTCCCATACCCTCCCGCAGAGTGCAAAGACATATTACCAGTACAATTACGTTCTCCTAATAACTTATTTACCCGGACAACCCGGCTCAGCGGATATTCCAATATTTTCATTCAGCGACCGCAATTGGCGGATCCGCATAATATTTTCCCGAAACGATTATTACCATCGCGCCCAGTCATCCCCGAATGTTTAGCAAACAGAGTAGGTGTGCCCGCGTCCACGCCGCGCATTCTATTCTTCTATCCGCAGAACCATTATTCCGAGTTCCGTCGGCATCGTTTGCTGTGGCTTAACGAGTGACTTATGACCCCCGACGGGGGATGCTTCACGTCCAGTCGATGATTTTCGCGGCTCTATCCGGGTAAACGACAGCCATAACGACAGCCTCACCTCGCCCCTTTTTCAATTCGACAAACACGCGGGCGACGGCGGGTTATGGCTATAAATTATGGCCGGCATTAGAGCGTGAAAGCACGGGCCGGGACCAGCGATTCGTACGGACAGCGGATCCTCCGGATCGGCCAGGATTTACTTTAATGCCACCACGATTTGCTGACTCTCCGCGCAATTAGAATTCTGATTCCCGACGATGCCGAGGGGAAATTCGGTGGCTACTTGGCGAATGTATTGACTCGGGGAAATGAACAGTGACAAACATTTTTATTGTTTGCCCTTTTAATATTACACGTGGCCAGTGTATTGTCGCGGATTTGCGTTTAATTTTCGTGGATTCTCCTATTCGTGTCAGTGAAGCTCGTATTTGTGTATTTTGGGGATCGATACGTAGATACGTGCATGTCCGCAAGAATTATTCCTAAGAACTCGTTCGATCTCATTTTATTTCGTTCACATTGCTTTATGTTTAGGGTATATCTCAGAATCGATTGAACAAATTAATTGAATCACTTCCCAATTCTAATTGGTGGAATGGCTCGAAATCGAGTGGCACGTGCTTAAAGGGAGCGCGAGTAAAAAATCGTGTCGAGGAATACATTATGAAAAGTAATAAAGTGACTCAATATCTGTCCCGGGTGACAGGTCCCTTTATGAACGAACGATAATCTGTTGCGGTAAACGCATCTGTCCCGTCGCGAGCAGGTGTTGCATTTCGATTCGAATCAAAGAGATAGATTTAAGGGTCTGAACGTTTTTGTTGGGTCACGTGCTTCGGTCAAAATAAATCTGCTCTTGTAATCGGATTCACGGGGTTACCGATCAACTCCGCCCGTACGATTATGAACTTAAAGAAATAGACTGCTGCCACGTTGAAACTGAATTCATTTCTGTCGGGATTGTTCACCGTATAATGCGACGATTAAATCGTTCCTGGCAACGATGGAAGACGCTTGAACCTTTTCCTGTTCGCTAAATTTCTCGTACACCGAACATTTTTTACGCTAATTAACCGATTTCTATTTAGCGAACAAAAAAGGGGTAGACGCATATTTCCCCCTTTATTCTCAACTAAAAAGCATTGTGCTCCTGAAGCGGGGGGGCGGGAGAAAAATCTATGGCGTGTAGCTGCACGAAATTCTCCACTTTTTAATCGACCGTTGCCATCCTTCGTCTCCTCGTGCCTTTGTAAATTTTCGCGAAAAACAGCGCGCCGGAACGGCTTGATTATCCCAACTAATTCGAAGGCACGTCTCGCCGAACAATAGACGCCTTCAAAATTCAATTTCAATGGAATTTCATTTTTTTTCAACTTGCACGAAAAATATTGCATTAATATTCTTGAGTTATTCATTGCATCAAGCGGTATTTACATGTACGTAGCATTGTTTGTGCGTGTGCGTATACCAGGATATAAATAATCATAATTATTCCACTAACCCGAAAATTATAATTACATTAATCGACACAAAGGTCAATCTAACGAAAAGAAACTAAACACGATTGCAGCGATACGCAACCGAACAATGACACGTTATCCGTAATTTGTCCAACAATCAATGTGTCCCTTCTTTAATCGCGGTTTATTCAGGTGAACGGAACTTTATAAAAATGTTATGAGGAGTTTAACTAGACGACGTTTAATTACTCCATCGCGTCCCTGCCATCGATAAAGACGCCAGGGATAACGGAGTGTAAAGGACAGATGGAGAAAGAAAGAGCGGACGATAGAGAGCGAGGCGGCGGGCGCGAGGGGCTGACTAATTGCGAAGTTTTCCACTTCGATTTTCCGAGAGGCTGCATGCTGCCGCGCCATTTCTCGCTGTTGTTCGAATTAAACGCGATGCAGTTTTAAACTGGGAAAGAGTGCCCCGAGCACACCAAGTATTTTCTAGCGAATTAAATGCGACAAGTGAGGAGCGAAAAGAAGCCAAACGGATCGATAAATGCATCGCCGGATGCTCCTCTCTCTCTCTCTTCCATTCGTCCTTCTTCTCCTTTTTTCATTCCTTTTTAAGAGCAGAAGTATCGTGCAACTTGTTTCGCCGTTCTCTGAAACGCGTCGCCAACATTTCCGATTACTTGCCTGTGAAAATATAGACTATGCTTCTGTGCCGACTACAAGGGGTGAGGGTGATTGTTCTTCCTTTACATCGTTTTTTCTTTTCACTGTTCGTTGTGGTAGAACGTTTTTGGGATTCATGTTGTTAAGGGTAGATTTGTGGTGGTTTTCGGGACAGTTTTTCGGTTGTAGGACTTGTTTGTTCGTTTTCATTGTCGGATTAGGTTGATCGAACTTCTTACCTCAATCTCGTGCTGTTTTAATTTACCAATGTATCGATGAGGGTTGCATCGAAAGTCATGAATATTGAGCACCGTGATAGAATACTTTGCGATCCGGATAATCATTTTGAAACTGCTCAATAATTATGAATAACATATTGCGTGATGTGCATTCTGAATCCCATGAAACCGGAAGTATTGTAATTTCCTGTCTAGCGGATTCATCGAAAACGTGGGACGTTCGAGTCCTGTGTAGTAATTGAAATTTAGACGAGTACCACTAATTTCGTCATTGAAAAGTACAATTATACATGCACTCCCACCCGAAAGCCCCCCCCCCCCCCTCCCGGTCCATCGAATAGGTGACTACCAGGCAATTAATCTCGCCGCCACCCTGAACAATATAAAATTATATAAATCAGCGAGATCTTTGTTCAACCCATCACACGGCCGATGTGAATTTTCGCGAAGGCAACGCACATGCGGCCAAATATTGGGGCGTAGCAACGCGGCGGCGGTAGGATCTCGTCGGCAAAGGCCGAAGGACGCCCCTAATGCGGGGGCTGCAGAGCACGACGAGGGGTGCTCGGTCGAGTGTACGTCGACGCAGCCGTAATTGTTTTACTCCCGACCATTCTCTCCCTTTCTCTCTCTATCTCTCTCTCTTTCTCTCTCTCCTCCGCCCTCCCTGTTTCTCTCAATCTATTTTAACCGTATCCCCGCAGCTACTCTCATTTCATTGCGACACCACCCGCAGCGCCTATCATGCGCCGCTAATGCTCTAACAGGTTAACGTCTCGCATGATTATTCTATTGCTTCTCACCCTCGAACGCGCCAATTCGACCGGCTCTGACCGAGTAATATTTTGTAAGGGAGAGCACGGACAGCTTGGATTCTCCTGCTTACCGGTGTCGCTCCTCGCTGTTGAATGCCCGGGGATGAACCGGGGGTAGATTTCTGTCCTTCGGCGGGGTTGATCTTGTCACTGGAGAGGTTTGAGGGCAATTTTTTGGAAATCGGTAGTGGAGGAAATCCGGAGCATCCGGGTCCCGCGTGTACGCACGTAATTGGTCTTGTTAGGTGTTCAATAAATTTCGATGAAAGGAATAAATGACATAGAATAATTTCCACGGGGAGGGACATTAACTGATGCCAAGGATTATCAATTATGCTGAATATTCGACCCGTGATCGAGTGACAGATACATCCACGGTTACAATGCGAAATTTCATGAATCGTACAATAATAATTATAACGTTTCACGCTATCCTTATTACACTGCGGTTGCGGCGTTCAACTGGATGCCGCGTTCGAATAATCGAAATCCTCACCCTCTCGATTGATTAAACGGCAATATTATCCGCGAACGGAATTTTCGACGGGACGATTTACCGTGGAAAAGGATCGCGAAACACCGACTAATTATATCGTTGTTTCGTCAAACGGTGGACAATTTTCGTTTTCTTCCGTTTCGTTTACACGGATAAACGATCAACTCCTAGAATCTCCGGATCTACGCAACACCTTTTCTCCCTGCTGCAAGGGCGCAGCGAAAATCGCGCCGATTTACTTCTCGACGAGATAAGAAAGAGGAACGAGGTGAACGTCGTCGAACTCGTTCCGTCCGCGGCGGTAATGCGGCCCATTAAAATTCCACGAATCCGCGGGAAGTACATAAGACCGCGAGCAAGAGGAAGCAGCGGCGAGTGAAAAGAGAGAATGCTTAAAGGGAGGACGGGATTAAAAGAGCGGCGGCCGCGGGCGATGCAAGTTGGTCGAATTATTACGGAAGGCCGAAGTTTCAATCGTCCTGGGGACAGGATCGCGACCCCCCGCGGGCCGTGCCCACGAACCGTCAAATTTAAATCTCGCTAAGCTCGGCCATTAGTACGAAGTGCAAACAGCAAACAGTGCATTAAACGGTGCTGCACGCGTACTACCGTTGACCATTCACGGATGGGGCCCCGTTTCTCCTTAAACGTAAAGCCAAGTGCCTATTCCCACGGGGATTGTCGCGAGTTACGCTACGCTTCTATTTGGACCCGTTTGTGCGCGCCTGTGTTTACGTGTTCTTCCACTTTGATGCGCCTCCACCTACGACCACTGCCCTTTGCAAATACATTATCACTCGACAATGACATTTTTTTTTTCTTCGTGGATCGTTCCTCATGCGTTAGTCGTGTAGGTTCATTATTTTATTGGAAGTTCAAGGACCGCGTCACTTATTTGTTATTGATTACGTCTGCGCAGGACTGTTCCTTTAGCATAGAATTCCGTAAAAATTTGTTGCTCATCGGATACAATTTTTGTCTTGTATTACAGTTTCGACACTTCCTCCGTGAAATCCATGGACAATTGTTTTCATTCGATTCGGATTAAACAAAAGTACTTTATCCTGACGAGAGGGGAATGGTGCTTCAGGCTTCAATTGTCTCTCGACTTCGTTTGCAAAAGCATATCGGTGATGGTCGATTCGCCCAAGCGAGTGGAAGGAAATGTATTCGAGAAGCCATCCCGTGATGCATCGAGTTTTTACCTATATCTCTGCACGGACACATGTAGGCCTGCGTACATATTCTTATGCACTTATTTCTTTCCCCGGAAACCACTCTTGGGGTAGCGACGAAAAAGGCGGGCGAAAGTTTCAAGGCACATGCCTGTACCTTCCCAAGAAACCTATACATTATAAATGTCGTACTTTCTTATCCGTCCTATCGTTTCCCACTTTTCGCCGCGGGGAATGATATATCCTTGTATTGTCTCTGTTCCCATGTAGATCGACGGCTTCTTTGGATTCTCGCAAATAAATGCTGCACAGGGAGATCGTAAATTTTCGTTTAATTAATGAAAGATTCGGGAGTTCAACACGAACATGGGATTGAAAATCATATTTGGGTGATTCATTTCTAATTCCAGATTTAACGATGATAAGAGTAATGATGATGTGTAAATATGTGATTTAATGGAATGACAATTTTTATTCCTAAAACGGGACTACCTTTTTTTTAACCCGTTGGCTTCGTAAGAATGTTAATTGCAAACACGTGTGTTGATTCTTCAACAGACTTTTAATCAGAGATAATTACTGATTACAAACCACGACGATGGTTTACTTCCCCCCTCTCGATCTACTTGCCCGTAATCGTACGTTACAATAACATTTGCGGAATGCAAATATTGATATCGAGATAAAAATAACGTTCCCCGTGATAACGGGAATGATCTCATAATAATTGTTATTCTTTTCTCGATTACAATGTTCTAACAGCATCCAGCGAGTATAAGAAAAAAGAAAAAGAATCTTGTGTTCAAAATTCGTTCGGATAAATCATGATGCTGCAACCAACAATTCAATAATTAGCAGGAGAAAACGGGGACACGATTTCTCTATCTATTCCCATTCGTCTGGAGCTTGTCCGGGCTTGAAAAGTAGTCACGAAGACACGAGGGTGCAAAATAAATTGAGGATAATGTGGGCGGAAAAAATACATGGCCATGGTGTTAAGTGGGAACGAGGGGGTTTTAATTTAAAAGCGCGCCGCGCGGTATTCTATCGTCGGGGGCGAAGACAAAAGCACACAGCGAGAAGAAATCAATGCCGAAGGCTAGCTAACACGCGTTCCTCTTCTTCCTCACGGACGAGCAGCCTCCGGGACAGCTCTCGAGACCTCGACCATGCGAAAACTTTGTCCAAGAATCTAATATCATCCTTGGTTCGCACACATTCTCAAAATTCCTCGGTTCGATGCGACACGTCCCTCTCCCTTAACCGTGGACCGCGTGTGATCTTGCTGTATTAATAGTGGGTCGTATAAGGCGATCAAGCTTTTCCTTCCATCGGATCCTGCGCGATTATTCTTCATGTGTAGAACAAAAAATTGTCAACTGATGACGGGGGAAGTTGAGCTTTTTGTTCGACCAAGAGGTACTAATTGGAGCTGCAATATTCTTTGCAGAATAACTTGATTATATTACAAGACTTTATAGATCGTTTTTGATTGTTTTTATCAGGAGGTTCTCTTAATATAATGTGGTTCTGAAAACGATTGTATGATATTTCTTTCGATCATTTCTTTACTATATTTTTAAGAGGCATAGCCAGGTGGAAGTAGCCCGTGTTTACAAGTGAAAATAACAAATTCCTTTCGAAATCTATAAAGGTAAATTCTAGATGCATATCTGCGGTGTAAATATGTCGTGGTTCGTATAAATTCCGGGGGAGGAAACCCTCAGAGGAATACCGATAGTCTTCTGTGTGTGTATTAAACGAGAATGAAAACAGCACGCTTTAACTATTCACGGGAAACATGTAAATTTTTCTACGATTCCCCGAGATATTACTTTGATGAACTGGTAAAAATGAAGCAACATAATTTATATCCCATACCTGTTTCCCAAAACCACCCCGAGAAACTTGATTTGTAATTCTCGCTTCGCACAAGCAAGCCAAACCTTCCACCTCGTGAACGAAACCCATTAGCCTCGCCTAGACCACTTCTAAATTCAACTTACCACCCCCATCATTAGCCAAACCACCAAAGCCACCATAAACGTCGGATTTCCATCGTCCACGGCAGCTACCCTCCATCTCGATTCCGAATGCACAAGAACGCGTTCCACTTTCAAAAGGAAAATCAGCCGATCCGGTTACACGTCGTCCCCGAACGGCTCCATGTCCGGAAGATGTTCGCAAGCGCGAATCGCGAAGAAGCGGGGGGGTCGGCGGCGGCGGCGGCGGGAGGGGGCGGCGCGGAGCATCAGGCAGGTGATGAGGATTCGCGGAGGGACGAAGAAGGGTTAGAGGAAAAGTGGGTTGCTATCTTAGCCACCACAAAGCAGTGATAACATTTTCCCTCCCGGACAGAAGCCTAGCCACCCTTCTCGTTGCACCCAGGTCGATATCGGGATAACGCCGCCGCCGCCGGTTACCCCGGGCAACCGGAAAGCCACGCCCGCACCCTCAAATATGGCTGCCCATATTCGCGAGTCGCGCACCTTGACGTTGCCAAAGGATGAAGGACGCGGACGATGAGGAGCGGGGTGGTGGTTAAAGGGACAAGGGGGGGTGGTGGCGGTCGAGGTGGTGACAGATAAAACGACCGTAGACGGCCGGGGAGAGGGTTGGAATTATCATAATATTGGTCATTGGCTGGTCCCCGTTGGTGGAGGCGAAGTAGCAGAGGCGCTTCAACCCCGGGATCTTTCACACGCGGGAGAACGTGTCGCGTGCACACGGTGAGCTTCTCTTTTCTGGTTCACGGTCGATGAAATGGCTCACTTGTGGTAGACCGGGGTATTTTGTCTTTTGACGGGGACAGGCTTGAGGGTATACTTTTTGGAACGCGGTTGGAAGACTTTTTTCAGTTGGGAAAGTTAAGGGGCTGGTGGTGGATTCGTTTCTTCGGGGATTTATCGGAATCTATTTGGGGAACTTTTAATTATCCTGACAAATAGTCTGAAGTATTTATCAGCATGATAACCATATTTTCTTTACTATCGAATATAAATCGATAGCAGCTCGGTTAGAAAGGAAGTCGAAGGATCAACGGGAGAACGAGAGGGGAGGGTTGCAGGTATCAAGGTAATATCATGTTTACCCGAGCTCGATGCAAAGGCGTGTCTGTGCGGAGTGGAAAGCGAAGGGAGCAGAAAATGAGTGGATTTTCATTGCAGTTTAATCCAGTGTCCCCCGCATCCCCCATCACGGTATTCTAAACGACGATACTCTCGAAGGCAACTCTTGTCGCTTGGGGTGACGATATTACATTCCTCGATCGTGACGAAAACAGCCAGACCAAGGCAGCTTCCCGAGTCTAGTGATCATCCCTCCACTCCTGTACACACGCACGTTTTTAATTCCTCTCCGGTCTCACCTCTAGCCACGTTTCGCTCGATACACTTTTCGTCCCTTTTTCAATCATTCATTGATTTTTCCGTTGAGCTTTAATTTTTATATTGGTTTCCCTATTTTCGCGACGAGCGAAACACGCAGGACCGTTTAAACTGAGAAACATAACTGCAGTCTTTTCCACGATACAGACCTACTTTCTTCTTTTGCTCTCCAGCCTCGTTCTTCGTCTTTGTCGAGCTTTCATTTCCCCGCGGCGCGATGAGAAAATTTATGGAGCTCCGCGCGCGTGACGCAACGCCGACAATATCGTCGCTCGAATAGACAATTATTCTTACGCTATCTCTAGGTTGTTGCACATAGGTAAACACGGCGAATCGTAAGTGATAACGTGTCGTTAATCGCCCGATAGTAATTTCATTCAGGGTCGAGGTGATACGGTATTTCGAAAAGTTTCCACGTCCAATATCCAAAACGCTTTTTAAGGGGGTCTGTCTTCTTTTTTATCAATAGGATATGAAGAGCAAGTGATAAGTAGTATGAAATTCCCGCCGTCCGTAGATTAATCGAGCTTCCTTCCACCTCGCAGGACTCTCTCGTTTACCAAATAGTACTCGGAAAACTACCCTGATCCAATCGAGATCGAGCATCCTCGGTTCTCGTCGAGAGCATCCTCTGAAGTGAGAAAAGAAAAGGGCCGGCGGGCGTGTTCATCGTTGTCACGATCTCGTGGTTCCTTTACCGGCGCGCATGCCACCCCTTTAATCGTTCGTCAAGTGTGTGTGCATTCGGAATGTAATATATCCTGGCCGGCACGTGCCGCTCACGTGTCGCGAAGTGTTTGTTTCGGTTTGCATTGTCGCCACGGACTACGCGAGCTCTGTGCGCCGTTTTATCCTCGTGGGCTGGCGCACAGAAATTTCACGGAGACATCGCCGCCCCCCCTTTTATAATTCCACGCTCGTTCGAGTAAATAACGTGCCGGCGCAATGGTCCGGCAATTAGGACGATGGGAAAGAGATTCGTTAAACGACGCGAGGTAATAAAGAATCGATCGTCGCGTCGCGACTCTCCCCCCGCGACGGGAAATTCGTCGACGTGGCATTGTTCTTTGGAAAAATTTCGATTCGTTGACGAGATTCTGTAGAAAGCATCTGGCATTGGAATTAGCACCGCTATGATTTTCATTTTCGTTTCATTTAATTGGAATGATTAATTTTGTATTTTCTCTGTCCATCTCTTCTTTTCTTCTAAAGGAACGAAGCAGATGTGACCTTCATACTTAACAGTACTTTATTGTTGATATTATTACACGTTATTATAAATCTATCGTCTTGACACGTATAATATGTACTAAATCTACGGAGACAAGTGTAACAGTGACCTATAACTAAACATACATTATCGGCATCGGTACTTATTTTAGCGCAAAGGAACAAACAGACGTACCGTTTCATTTTCGTCAGAATATCGTGACACGCGGCAGCCGCAGAATCGACGAGGATTAATAAAATATATACCGCTTCAAATGATAATCTTGGATCCTCCTTAAAACTCTCATCCTCTCCACCATTTTTTTTTTATACACAGGACAGAAATTAATAATATTCTCCATCGGATATCTCTATGATACATCTCAATTAACATTAATAATTCTACGCCTCTAGATTCGATCAGCCGTGAATTTTTCCGAGTATAAAAGACTATCATCGTTTTACTTTGTACCCAAACGTTAATGTCGTGATACAGAATCGCTGGTCTTCCTCGCCTTTCGGCACTGTCCCTTCGCCACGGATCGAAAGGGTTTAAACAATTATCTCATTCTTCAGCAATTAGTGGCTGGTCGAAGCTCACTTCGCGAGATGCGTGCTCTATCATTAGGATAATATTGTTCGTTATCGCGACGGACAGCATTCGCGATTTCGCGAAACACGCGCGTAAATTTGCAACGTAATCAGCTCTACATAGACATTAATGATAACGAAAATATTTGTAGATCCCGCTCGCTCCGCGATACGTACCTTGGAACGAGCGGAAAACACGAAATCTCCTTGGCTTTTGTTGAACGCGTAACACGTTGAGTGAATTACAATTTAAATGCTCCTTGCGAATGTTTCATTCTACGCTGCAAAATATTCAAAATGCTAATCTCGAGATTTCTTAATCGTAAACTTGATTCCTGGGCACACCTCCGTTCATGAATTTCATTTTTAAATACTCTCGAATGATACGAAAGACCAGTCTGATTGGAATTTCAATAATTCTAACATATGAAAAATATTTGTTCTCTGGAACGCTAGACGCAAACGTATTATCCTCAATATATTATATCAAATTAAACCTCGAGTTGCGTCCCTTCTATCGCGATTCCAAAAACATAGCTTCGATCTGATTCGTTAGACAAACGCAACGGTTGTTCGCGTGGTAGCTCTTATCTCGCAATTATTATCGTACAATATTCGAGGAAAATTCACTAGCGATTCGTTTAAGTGTGTGTGTGCGCGAGTGCATCGATTAATACACACATACTCGTCATGGTTACGGATCTTCGTCGGGACTAATTACAAATTATTCCATTCTCTTTTCTCGTAGATCTTCGCACATGCGTGCGTGCACCATCCGCATGGAAATCGTTGCACCGAGTCTCATCGAACAATCACGACTTCGTTCCTTAAACCCTTCACCTTGTTTGCCCTTAGTGAAAAGAATTTTTCAAGTGTGTTGGAAAGTTCAAACATCATTCCTGATTATTTTATTTTCGAATAAAAGACGTTTTCCCTTTTCCCTCCGCATTACCCTCTGTTTCTGACGAAATTCGATCGAACGAGGACGCGAACGTTCGTAGTCGGAACTTGTTCTCTATGTACATCGAACGTCTACTTGACCGAAACGTTGGCCGAGATTTACATTAAATCCAAGATGAGAAGAGCTGACCCGCTGCTTCTCTATACATCTCCATCCATTTCACTCGCACTCATACGCTCTCTTTCCCTTTCTCCCTCTTTCCATCTATCTGTCTCGCAAACACAATAGAAAGCTGAGCAAAGATTTGTTCGGGGGGTGGGGTGGGGTGGGGTGGGGGGGTATGTGTATTTACAATGGCGATATTAATCGATTGTTTACAAACGAGCCAACACGCGCAAGCTACTCTCCACTCTAGCTACGAATAGAACGCAAAGGAATCAAAGTTATTAGGGGATGAAGTATCTAGACACGATCGTTCCGGAGAACGTACCGTCGCTAGAGCTGCTCCAGGACGTTCAATCTTTATTGGCCACATTTGAACATTTCCATTGCGATCAAGACGAGGAATAAATATCGAACGCCCTCAGGCGCATAAAATTGTCCAACGCGGCAAAGAGATATTAATATTTCGTCCTTAAATCGATCACTACACTATTGCACTACACCTTTTTACACATCGTTCGATTGTTTCTCCGTTCACGTCCGTTTTCTATTTTTACACGACTAATAATATGTAGTTTCAAGACTTTTGGCTTTCCTTCATATCTCTTTGGCACCGTTCTCGAGCCGCTCCGTGCCTCCTCTCCGTCCTCGAATCCTTTAAACCAAAGGCGAGAAGGCGGAGGCCTGACTCCTGATCTCCCTGTGCTCCGACGGACTAAGGTCCAGCAGCCCGCCGCAGTTCTGATCGCTGGCCGCCTGTTTGCCGATCAGAGCATCGATACTGAAATTCCTCTTCTTATCCACCGGCGGATGGCTGCTGGACACCGTCGTGGTCCTCGTTGGCGCGTGATCGATTTGTCTGATCGGCGGAGCAGTGATCGGCACCGGTTTGTACAGCGGCGGCGGTGGTTCCAGGAAACCGCCGAGCTTCAGAGCTTCCAACGTCGACGGGGAGAAGTCGAGCAAGGGTAAACCGGGCGGCGGCGACAGGTACGCAGCGCTGGGGTACGTCAGCGCGCCCGGATGACCTCCGCCGCCTCCGGGGCAAGGTCCTCGATCGCCGCAGATCGCGAACGTGGCCATGATCGCGCGATCCCGAAGCACGTAATGCGGCGGGGGCCTCTTGTATCTCTTCCTGCGTCTCAGGAAGCTACCGTTGTCGAACATATCCTCCGCGAGCGGGTCCAGGGTCCAGTAGTTCCCTTTCCCGGGATTACCCGGCTCCCGGGGGATTTTGATGAAACAGTCGTTCAACGACAGATTGTGTCTGATCGAGTTCTGCCAGGCCGGGAACTTGTCGTGATAGTAAGGGAACCGTGACATGATGAACTCGCAGATTCCGCTGAGAGTCAGTTTCTTCTGCGGCGACTGCAGTATCGCCATCGTGATCAGCGCGATGTAGGAGTACGGGGGTTTGATCAGAGACGAAGACATCTTGTCGCCGCCGTAGGACGATGCTTGCCCGGTTGCGTTGTTGTTCTTCTGTTGGCCATTGGCCGACATCATCGAGTAGTTCTTTTTGCTACGACTCCCGCCGCGGTTCCTCGACGCGGTCGACGGCGGTACCGGGGAACTGGGGATTATCGGGCTCGACGACGATTGCGACGGGGACAGGTCGTTCTTGTCCAGACTCACCGGATCCACGATCATGCTGCTGCTGTCCGAGTCACGGTCGCTGTCCGCGCAGCCGTCGCATGACAGGTTCGACATCATCATCCCACGCGGTTCCATCGTGTACGCTTCATCAGCACATCCGCCGATTAGTTTTTGGAACTGCTCAATTCTTTGAACTGCTGGCGACTCCATTGCAATTTCTCGTGCTCCTCATGCTGAGCTTTATCAGTAATTCATTCCTGTTCCACCGGAGACCGGTCAGTGGCAAACTTTTACACGCGCACAGGCTAATACTTTTTAATGTTGCAAACGTTTGCTATTAGCGTTTTCTCGTTTTCACCGACGCCGACCAATTGATACGCATAAATACGCACGTGCGATTTTCCCTACGATTCTCATTAAGTAGCTTTATTATTTATTCTTCACGATCTTCACTTGCCAGCTTTATAATTAACACGTACGAGAAATGCGTACACGTGGGACCGTTTCCACAGTCCTCGGATTTGTACTGTTTATACTTTCACTCACAGTTAAACATATTCAGAGCGCAAGAAACTTGTACGCGTGCCCAACCGAATCTCAGTTCGCTTCTTTTTTACATAAAGTCACAGAGCGAGTTATCACGAGCGTTCCTCCTGCGACATATTTTCGCGAGGCAACTGTGACACGCGCGTACCGCGACGAAATGATATCTTACGCTAATAGTTTGTTTCCACAACGATAACGAGGGGTTTTTTTTCTCGTTGGCCGTCGTTCGCGGCTGACGGATGTCGTCTCACGGTGACACACTCGACTTTTATCGTTCACTACTAATCATCTCGGGAAGCTTTCGTTAACCATCGCGATTCTCTCGGAAACTCGTGAATTCCCCGATAATACAGTGACCCAAGCTCATTCTTCACGATAAATACGAGCGAAGCCGGCTCCCAATATCTGTTCAGCGAGCGCACTGCGTGTCACACTTTGACTATCACGAGGTTTTCGCTGTACGAAACGCGGTCGAGGCTTATGAAGCGCGATTGCGAGGGTTGCCAGCACGCTGGAGGACCGGTCTACGGGGCGAAATCGTGGGTCGAATTGATTCGAAGTGACTGTGCTTTGGTCCTACATGGGCGGACCAATGGGCGGGCGTTTCAACCCCTTGCGAAGGGGTGGCTGCACCCCACCACGCCGGATCCCCGGTTCGCGCTCCCTCCACGTCCTCGCTTTCAGGATAGAAGAGGAATCGTTGTCGTCACCACCGCGAAACGGGAGAGAAAGCCCCGGAGGGGACGTTCGGAGTTAGGAAAATAGCGGGATAGATAAAGGGACTTTCGTGGCGGACGGGGGCGGAGCGGGAGGGGCGAAATTGTAACACTCCGAGGGCTGCTTTGCTTTGAGCGGCACGGCAAAAAGGACCTGATGCTACGTGGGTAATAGAACCTGCACCCCTGACTACCGTTATCGATACTCGGCTTCGAATGTTCACCGCTCCGCCAGGTCGTGTCGGGGATGATTATGAGGCGCAGGTGATGGGATTAGGATTTCACAATGTTTTCGATCGTAAAGAGGATGATTGAAGAGGACGAGTCCTTCGAGGGGAAACGTTAGTTTTCATTTTCATCTTCCATTATCGATGGAGGGATTACTTTTGTATAGCGACGATGATAAGTTTTCGAAACCCTGTTCGCTCTCGTTAGAATTATTTTAATAAATAATCAAAGCGCAGGAAGATCCGCGCCTAGGACGAGGCCATGCAAAGCGATCGGATCCTTGGATCCGTCGCCTCGAAAATGGAGAACGATATATGGGATCCGTAGCATCGCCAGCAGAGCGAGTCGAGCTGCACGCATCACGAGTTAACTTCCCTCAGGCAGCTCAAATAGAATCTGTATTACGCCGCGGTGGTACACAGCGCGAGCAATAAAGACAGTTTTCGGGCGAGACAGAGAAATGGAAGATCCGGCGGGATAGAGAGAGAGAGAGAGAGAGAGAGAGAATTACAGGGGATACAATGATAGACGGAACACAATAAAGGTGAGAAGGAGAGAAACGGAGGAACTCGACGAAACGGCGGGGAGCGAAAGGGTTGAATAAAAAGGGACAGAGCTACGGGATGGAGGGATGCGTATCTACCTGAGCGCACTATCGGTTCACAGAGCCGAGCAGAGAGCGAATATTGTGTTTACCCATACGCACGGCTTTGCGATGCAAATAATCTGGTATTATTGCACCTACTTTCTTCCGTCACTGGCGCAGCTTCAACCCTTCTTTGCCTCCTCCGTCCTTGGCCCCGGCATCTATTTACACGAGATATGTATATTTTCGTTGTATCGAAACGGGATCCAGTTATTGCTGCTTTTTCCCTTGGATCACGATTATTCACTGCAACAGCATTTTATGCCGCTTTGTTCACGGAAGTTGGATATTGTATCACTGTCGTCGCTGCAGACGAGTTAGATAACTTTTTCTGTAGGCTGTTTTCAAGTGATTCGGGGGATAGATTATTCAGTGAATACTTGGAGAATTATTATAGTACTAGACACGTGGATAAGTAATGAAGCACACTCTCAAGCTTTGTCGTAAAATTGAATTACTTGAATCTCTATTATTTCTGTACACTAGAAGAAGACGTTCAGGCTTCCTGCAACCGCGCAATAATAAATAAATAATATCGTAGATTTCGAATAAGTAGGAGCTTCTTGCGCAACATTGTAAATCATAGAATTAATTTAGAGCTCACGAAATTCATCGATCAAAATACAAGTAGATCAGAGGAAACCAGAATATGCAATGAATGCAAATTTTTCCACCAGTCTGCTTCCGCTCTGCCCACTGTTTATCGGTCGCTCTTCGTAGACTCTCTCGACTGCTCGTCGAAGAAGAAAAGTCTTAGAGGCATCAGGAAGGAGCCCTCTTCCCCTTTCACCGTCGGTTGTCGTGCCTTTTGCTGATTCAGCGATTACCACATTAATCTGAAGTTCCGGCTAGGTTTGGGTTTTGGGTCGTCGGACAGTGGAACAGGCGGCGGTATACCGAAATCATAGGAGAAGCCCTTAGGCGTTCCGCCATTCACTTCGCGACGGATTGCGGATTCCACGAGTGCCTCTGTTCGATTCGATTGCTTCTTATCCATGGACTTTCACTCTCTTATTCTCTCTCCCTCTCTCGCCACACGTATTTTACCTCTACTGATCTCTTTCATCTCGATCCTCTCCCGTTAAATCTGTCGAGGGTGTCCCTTCGATTTATTGCACGTTTCCAACCACCCTCCTCTTGTACAATCCACGGCACCGTGATGAATGAAGTATGTGGGTTAAATTGTTCTATTTCTCGTTCTATGGATCTGCAAAGTAATTTTACAGTAACGCTGGATCAAAGAAATATTTTAAAAGCAGCGTCACGCTTTTTAGTTAACATTACAGCAATCTATCCGTCTAATTAATTCTGACAAAGATCAAGCGACTATCATACAACCAAACAGCTTTTCTCAATGAATTCCGCGAGACAAAATTTGCGAGGACGCTGTCGCACCGTAGTAACCGCGACGTGATCGATCCCAAGGAGAAGGGACCTTCTGTACAGGAGTCTAAGGAGTCGTTGGAAGGAGTTTCATAAGAAGGGACCCGAACGATAAGAAAGGGACCCGAGGGTTGAGCGCAAGGGCGGAGCCGGTGAAAAGGAGAGCGACGAAAGTGTTTATGGCCAAAGGAAAAAGGGACTGGCCGCTTCGGATGACTCGTCGACTTTCCACGCAAAGCCGGCAAGATTATACCGCGCCATCTTGGATGTTGGTAAATATCTCGTGGCAGAGGAGAACTGTCGAGTAAGGGATCCAGCATGGGCGGAGATGTAAGCTGCCACTGCCACTGAAGTTCAGCCTTCTTGCTTACAAGCACAGCGTAGTCGCGCCGGTAATCGTTGCAGGGAAGACGAAGCGTCGAGCGTGCAGGGAAGGTGGAAATTGGAGGAGCGAAAAGAACGATGGAAGAGGGTACGAAGAAGATGTTGGAAGCGGCTGACGAAGGAGGGGGATGTTGCGACGTAAGAAAAAGAATGGCGGAAAGGGGGGGGGGATGATTTCGCTGGTGGTGTGGTAGTAGCGCAGAGGGTGAAAGAGGGTAAAGAAGTGCGCGCGAGAGGTCTTGGGCACAGAAGGCGAATATCCCCGCTACAAAGAATACTGTCGGCTTTGCACCTTTTCCAAGACACCGTTTTTCCCGCCAGTAACTCTCTGCCTTTTCCCCTCCCCGCCGCTCCTTGTACCCTTTTTCCCTCGTCGCCGTGCTTACCACCTCGAGAACTGCACTCCTACGAGCCTCTGATCCTCTCTCTGTTTCGCGACAAGCCTCCTTCGTTCTTTCTTACCGCCCCCTCGCCTTCGTTTCATCCCCCTTTCTCTATTGCATAACCTTCCAGAGGCTTCTCATCTACCCGTTTCGCTCTTTCTTTCCGTCTTCTGACATCTTTACTCCCTCAGCCTCCTCCTCCTCCTCCACTCTTTTTTTTTTATCTTCTAGTTCTTCTTAGTCGTCAAGCTCTCACGTGTGTGTCGGTATGCGGTTTAAAGAGAACAGCCATTTACCTACGCGATTCAGACACGGCAAACTGAAGCTTCCTTTCAGCAGAAAGATCCACGGGCTTTCTTCTCTCTGCGTGTGTAATCGTGGAATGTTCTTCTCCGTGTGGCATTTCACATTCGTGGTTGGTGCAGGGACGAGGGGGGAGGCGTGTTTCGTATACAATTTCCTTGGACGGAGACGTTTTAGACGGACGACACGTTTCTGAGATGAAACGGTTGAACGATGAGCGGTTTCCGTGAAGCAGCATTTTTGCTATTTATGGAAACGTTTGATCGTGCAAATAATCTAGGCGGAATGTACTCTTGGATTATGCACTTGGTTTTTCTTTTTGCATAAGTCGATTGTGTTCGAGAGACTTAATTAAAAATATCTTTATGACGTTCGAGATTTAATTGTGGACAAAGAAATGAAATGAGAGAGATAGAGAGGGAACAATAATGGAAAACAGGAGTGAGCAAACAGGAAGATAATAATAACGTCATAATGTGGTTCAACAACAAAATATCGAATAAATGAATTTCAGAAGAGGCAATATACAGCTATAAAGTAATCAGGAACATGTTTATTCGGTATGCGCTTGAGGGGGATTAATATTACGAATCACGTTAATAAATGATCAGGAAGGTGATTAAGTTTTAACAAAATTATTCGTGAAATTCAGGAACCACCTTTGATACAACACACGGTTAATAAAACTACTAAAACGTATTCCCTTTTTCATTCCAGCAAATATCTTTTTCTTTCTACCTTTTTTCTCTATTTCAACCATTGCGTAAAGTGAAGGTTCCAAATGCAACTTCGTATATTCGGGGCGGAGTATAAAGCGCCGCTATATTAATAACAATTTCATTTCACGCGGAATTGAAAGCAAGAGGGTGGCCCTAGGTACTCGAGACTTCGACCGCGAGTACGTATAGCGACGAAATTTGAAATTCAATCGGATGCAAATGGCCCGACGGGGAAGATACTTATGGCTAACCGGCGAACAAGATCGAGGATTCGTCGCTTAGCGTGCTGTAAACACTCGTCCCCCCCTTTTTCTTTTTACCAGGCTTATGAAATATTGATAGGCCCCCATTTGGTGTGCACGAGCGCGAAAAACGAGCTTTACCTCGATGACGCTAACGATGTCGCCGCCAGAGACTAAAAACGACACGCTGGAACCCCGCGGATATATATTGCACAAAGAAAGTTACCATCTAGTTTACTAAAAAGATATACACATAAGGAAGGAAGTGTATGCATTGAATATATTCATTTCGGACATTTTGAGTAAGCAAGCGCGAAAAAGAAATTGACGAAACGCTGAAAATACGATTCTTTCGTATAACGTGATTGAAATAATTATTCAATATGTTAAATGAAACAATCAAACTCGTGGCACGTGAATAAGAAAAGTTACACTGGACGCGTGTACAGAATTGCGATTCATGTATTCTAAGAAAAGTGTGCGCAACGGGCCAACGATACCAATTATAAACATTTCTCGTGGCTTTTCAGAGCTACATTCGTCGAAAGAGGGAGGAGCGTGTGTAGCTGGTGCATTTCATAGTTCACGCACCCTCGGTGGTACACTCTTCACGTTCGCCGACGTGTACCGCCTCCATATCGCTCTTGGCCCGAAAGTACTTTTCGTTTTCAAGTGCGTCCGAGCACATGCGGGTTGATTTTCTTCCTTCTTCCCCTTTTTCTCGCCCCCCGTTACATCACCTTCCACGAGCTGTTCGACAACGTTAGGCCGGCGACTAACATTATGCCAAATAATGCTCCTTCCCTCTCTTTTTCATTTAACATCTTTGTATGATAAGTTTGACCATTCGATACATTCGCGGACTGAACCGAACGAAAGATAGCGGTTGCGTCGACGAATTGAACAATGGAAATTCACCGACGAAGTGATGCAGCAACGAACCACGCTGGAACGTGTAACCGGAAATAATAGCTTCGCGCCAGGGGTGGCGGTCATCAAACCTAGCTGACACACGGGGTTGCTGCGTAATCGCGCGGGCTTCAAGGAAAGTATTTCGCGCAGCGGAAGAGGAAGGCGGCGTGGAAGTACGGCGCGGCGAAAAGAAAAAAAGCAGAGAGCGAGAGAAAAGTGACAGAGGGTTGTGGGGGGGTGGGGGGGGGTGATAATTTGTTAGCATGCGCGCACCCCAAATGCGCGAAATCCCGTCGAAGTGTGGCTCGTGCGCATTGTTTCCTTGTTTGCCAGGTGTTTCGAGTGCCCCGGCCGAGTGGGGGCCACGCCATTGTTACGAGAAGTCGCGCAACCGCTCGACAAAGCCGAGGATCTAATGCTCTTTTATTGTGCATTGTGCTCAGCCAAATCAAGGAACGGGGAACACGTTAACCGGGCTGGGGATCTCCATCCGTTTCGATGCGATAGGGGTGAGGAGGCGCCTCCGCAGCCACCACCGACGATCCCAACAAAAGAGAACCGACCCACCCCCTCCGACCGTCGAGGAGGACTTCGCGATCGTGCACGTTTCTCCAGTGTTTACGCTGCTCCCCGTTGCTCTTGGATCGATCGAGTTTCGCGGAGGAACGTTGCTTTTCAGCACCCATCTGTTTTCTTTTTAAACATTTTTCTTTTTCTTTAATCGATCTTTTTGGCATTGGTTGGTCTGATTTTTCGATCGGGCAGTTTAGATTATCCCCCTTTCAAGGATAACGGTATCGTAAGTATTTCAGCATCTAGTTTAGGTCCTTTCCTTTTTTTTTCTTTTTAATTTTGAAACTGTGTAACTTCCCGGACGTAGGCTTTTGTTTTGGAGATTAACAACGCAAAGGGGGTTTCTTCCAAAAGAAGTTTATTCTGCGCCAACATTCTTGAAGTGAAAATTTATTCGTACGGTTCCGTTTCACTGTTGGTACTGCGACTCGTGTTCACAAGGGTGGCCGACGATAATTCACGGAACAAATCGTATCGCAATACGATCGTAGTGAAAGTGACAATTCTTGCGATTACAATAGTGCACACGTAAATCGTCAACGCATATTATTACAGCAATGCGGAGTACTGTGTTTAAACGTCGTTGAAATTTTATCTCTTATCCTTCCATTATCGCTGTCCAAGCGGTTCCGCTGATGTATCTTTTGCTTTGGAAATTTGTCCCTAATTCGTTTAATCAAGCGATCGATATTCCGGATGCAACGCAAGAAATCTTCGGCTCGATTGATCGCGATATGCATTACACGTTCAATTATAAGTTCACAGCTGTCTTTATACAAACTCGTCTAATCGATCCAAATCGCTATTTTTTTCCAGGATTTCGGGTCCTCGCAAGATACACAAGGGATTAAACAGAAATGCATAGTCGGTGAGTGTATGCCTTCATTGAAACTCTTATTATTGTCAGTACAACTCTGACTAATTTGTTTGCTATCAAATGATTCGTTAATTGATAAATAATATATTCGTCACAAAATATCAACACCTATCTACGAATAAAAGAACTGGAATAAATATGCAGGCTAAAAAACAGCTAGCAAATAAATATAAATGAAACATCTCATAGCATCGATTCTATTTGGTATAAATAGACTTTTTTTATACCTTCGTGCTTTACGTTCTCTTTTTTTTCATTTTTCGTTCGACAAACGAATATTAAAACGAATACGACAAGCTCTCGTTCGAAAATTTCGTTCCTGCTAAAAACGCGATTAACTCAGTTGTTGCGAATTGAAAGTACGCGCCGAGATCACGTTGAACAATTATTGATCGTACAAACTGCACGCACATATACAAACCCCAATCGACGAATCAATTTCACGCTAACACCGATATAACATTATGTACAAATTTATTAAAACAATGACTAGCAGTTCGGTACGTCGCTGGTACCTCATCGATAACTAGCTATCGATACGTGAAGACGAATCCTCTTCGTTAATGGACAACATCGTGGACAATGGTACCTAAACATTTCAATCATTCGTTTCAATTTTACTTCCCTGCCGCTCAGGATAAAAATTCATTCAATTGCAACACAAGTGTTTACCATATTGGAGAGGTAATGAATTAAATCATTATCCTTCGAACGACTCAGTGTTAAAACTGTTAAACAATTAGCTACATCTACTGATTTTTTAGATTACTGAATATTAAAATCTGGAAGCAACGAATATATTCTCCATTGCAATGAAACAATACTAAAAATTTATCCTGCAATCATCTTGACTAACACTTATCGTTACTAAACAAAATTATTGTAACTGTCCATCGTAACTCAGAGGATTACACTAAAAACAAAACAGAAGTTTGGTTGATCAGTGAGAGCATCCAGGCCTCGTGTACGTTCGTGGACAGAAAGAGAAGACGCGCCTCTTCGTATCGCCCCTCATCGTCAGTCTCCGGAAAGAACTTTCGCCTGAAACACTCTGAAAATGTCCGGCATCGTTTCCGCCTAGGTATCACATGCCTCGAGCGCCGCATCAATTAAAGAAATCATCGTCATCGAAGGGATCGTTCTCCCTGGCGAAAATGTTCACCGACTCAGACTTCCTGATATATTGATCGTTCCTAGATTTATTATTATTGTTATTACTCCCTCCAGCGTACTTCCCCTGACGACCGTGATTCTTCATGGGTAGAGTAGCCCTGTGGTCACCCACGCTGTCCTCCAGCTCCGACTTGAACGCGAACGCGTCGTCGTCGTATCTCAGATCTCCGTTGAAAAAGGAGTCGCGTCCGCCGTCTTCGGAAACGAAACCATCCGCCGTTCGATGGGGCGCGGAGGTGTCCTTGATGTCGCAAGGCATCTCCTCCGGCGTGGTTTTCAGCTCCGCGGACAATCTTTGCCGGTCGGAAGTGTCGCTCATCCCGCTAGCAGTCGGCGTTAAGTCGTCCTCGAAGTAACTAGACCTTTTACCATAGACCTCCTCCATTGTCATACCCCTCCTCGATGCCTTGGCGTATCTGCTGTTGAAGGATGGACTTTGCGGTCCGGGTTTCTGCTCGCTAACGTCGGGTCGAATTCTGGGCTCCGCCGTGGCCATTGGCTCGCCGGCGGATGGATCGACGTGTTCCACGCTCTGCGCAAAGTCATCCTCGAACGGGCTCTGCGTCTTCGACGCGTGCGGCTGTCTAGGTTTGTGCCTGGGTATTCTCTTTCTATGAAGACTCTCGCTCTTGGCATCCGGCCCCTCCGACCAGTACGGTCTTTCGACCCAGCTGTCGTACTCCTGATCGCTGCCCCAGTAACTCTCGCGACTCCTAGACCTCTGCGAGGATCTTGGATAAGGGTCGGAGTCGTTGTCGCTGCACTCGGACCTGGAAGTTCCAAACTTTCCCCTGGAATCAGTGTAAGCCATGTCAGTATTGCGTCCCTCTATCGCACTGTTCGGTCTTTTCGGCCAGTGCCTCTTTCTACCGGACTGGTTATACCTTGGAGAATCGTCGCCAGGCCTGTCCGAACCGTACTCCTCCTCCCAGCCTGGTGGATAGTCATGCGGACGTTCCCTGCCCCCCTCCCTGTAATAATAATAATTATCTCTGCTAGGATAATCGGACTCCGGTGGACCAGCCGTCCTTCTGTTCCAAAATCTGGCATCCTCCTCCCATCTTCTCCTCTCGTACTTCCTCCTTGACCATCTCTCCTCATCATCGTAGCCCATGCTCTCTTGGCTACCGAACCTGTCCTCTTTCCACAGCATCATCTTTCGTTTCCTCTCCTCGTCGTAGAAGGGGCCATGCTCGTGCGGCCAGTTCCATCGCTGCGGTTTTGGCCTGCATTTCCAGTGGGCCTCGTACTGCTCCTCTTCGTCTTTGTACGGCATTTTCCTATGGGGATACCTCTTGCTCTCCTTCTCCCATTGATTCTCATCGTGCCAGGGAGAGGTGTCCCGCGGCCTGTGACCCGAGCTTTTCATCCACGCAGCTTCTCTAGGTTTCTCCGGCATTCTCTCCCTGAAGCTCCTGTCCCTCTTACCGGCCGGCCCCCCAGGAGCATCCTCGTAATATCCACGATCCCCGAACGGAACGTCGAACCTAGGATGGCGATTGCACCAGAACCTACCGTCCCGTATTCTCCCGTTGCTCTCCTCGCTTTCTTCTTCGTCCTTCCACTCGTTGTCGCTGTCACCCGACTGTCTGTAGACGCTACCTTTGAAGGAAGCTTCCTTGTGGAACTCCTTGCCATCCGGAGACCAAGGCGAGGTGCCGCTGCTCGAATGCGGACCTTCGCAAGGCGGCCTGTCCGACACGAAGAGACTTGAGTCGAATTTCGCCCAGTTCCCATCGTCTTTGCTCTCCTCCCTTTCCTGTTTCAACTCTGCGAACGGGCAGAAGATGTCCTCCGGAAGCAGAGACTTGGTTTTCTTCGCGGAATGACTGCCAGAGCTCAGCATCTCGATCTCTTCGAAGATGTCCAGTGATTTGGTTTCTTCCTCCTTCTGCGTCTGCTTCTTCGGACTGGATGAAGGCGGTGTATCGGAGAATAAATTCAACAGCTCCACTTCTGTTGTTGTTGTCTTTGCTTGGGTAATATTCGGGGACATTCGAGTGGAGCCTGGAGCCTCTTCCTCCAGTTGCTTCGCTGGTGGCTCTGGCTCGCCGATGATCTCACGAAGAGCAGCATACCTGTCACTGGACGCTGATACCGAAGGCTTCGCTTCCACCTTGTCCATCGCCAGAGAATTATTCGCTTCCCCTGCGATCGATTCTGTTTGCTTCTTCTCACACTCTTCGCTGGAGTCGTTCATTCTCTCGCAAGATTCTCTTTCCTCGATCGCTTCTGTCACTTCAACCATAGACTTCGGTCTGTCCGATTCTTCCTCACCTTCCACGGTAATCCGTTTCGCCGGGTCTGCCGTTCCTTCAGTTTCCACCATTCGTTCCGCTGCTACTTCCTGCTCCATGTTCTGAACAATTTCGAACTCCAAATTCGAAGAGCTTTCCATCGTTCCTTCGAGCACGCTATTCGTCGGCTCTTCTTTGGTCAGATCTTCGTTACTGGGTGGTAGTTTCACAGTGAGATTTACTAAAGAAGCCAAAGCCTCCGATCTACCATCCTCACTGGCCTCTCGCTGTTGTCCAATCGCTTCGAACTCCTCTTTGCTCGCAGACGACGTTTCATCTTCAACGCTGTCCTTCGTTGCGCTCTCCTCGCACCTCCCCATCTGCTCCAGCTCCAACAGTTCTCTGAACACAGCGTACTTATCGTACGTGGTGTCCTGCCTGGTCTCCGGGTCGGTGTTCATTTTCACAAAAGCTTGAGACTCGTTGAAAGACTTTGCTGTAGTCGTATTGGGCACAGTTTGTGGTTGCTCAACCTGTTCCAGTTTCGCACTAGCCGGTTCCTCGGCATCGCTGGCAGCGTGTTCTCTAGCGGAGAGCGTAGCCAAACACTCGGTTAACTGCTGAAGCGTCAGGCTGGTCAATTCTTGAACAGTCATACCCAAACTGTTAGCCAGTTCGTCCAAATTGGCAGACGTTAATTGGCTGAGAGTGATATCCAACGATGGTTTGGTCTTTCTCGATGCAGCAGTGGTGTTCGTAGAAGTGAAAAACGTGGACAAGTTTGTTGTGGGCACCATGGAGCTGAAGGAATCTTCGAACGTCGACGTAGTCATGGACCCAATCAGATCTGTTTTACTGGTCAGTTGGAGAGGTGGACTGAAATTGTCATCGAATCGGCCCTCCGCTTCCTTCGAAGGACTCTTGCTTCTGTCTTTGGCTACCGTCGGCTCCCTTTCGGGGAAATCGTAGTGGAAGTAGGTATCGGTGTGCGGTGGTCTCGGGGGTGGCTTCCCTCCTCCTCTAGCTCCTTGCTTCTTCGGAGGTAGAGGCGGAGGATTGATCAGGATGTTGGAAACACCTCGCGGAGGTGGTTCGGGTGCGAATTCCAACTCGGCTGATGAACTGGACAGCCTGGAATACGCGTCGGAGGAGCAGGATTTCAGCGGGGACGCCGGTGAATCGTTCGATGCAGAGAAATCAACGGGGAAAGGTTTGTCCGCGGATTGAGTCTTATTGGGCGTGACGTCTATATCGAATTCCTTTTTCCGCGCGGACCTTACGGGACTGGGCAGCTTGACGAGGCCGTGGATAGACTCCGGGGAGTCCTTTTCCATTTTGTTCAACAGCGAGACAACCGCCGCGTTGGGGATATTCGGTAAATTGGGGATTTTCGAAGCGGAGGAATCTTCCGGCGGCAAGGAGACGGAGAGCGGCTGATGCTGAGTCTGTCTGGGTGTTATTTCTGTTCTTCTGGTCGAGTCGGGACGCGCGAACGCTGACTGCGCAGCTTCGTTCTCGTCGAATCGATCGAAATTCGTGAAATTGTTATCGTCGAAGTGATTGTCCTTCGCGATTAAATCGTTGCGAACTTTGACCGAGGATTCCGGTGGGTTCGAGAGCGCGTTGAAGCACGTTGGAATCGTTTCCGCCGCACTGGTGGATACTAAATCCTTCAGGACCTTTTTCGGTGGATTCTTCAGGTGTTGGAAGAAGTCCTTCTTGTCTACGTACGGTTTGATCAGACCGGTTCCCAGCGGGTCCAGTTCTGTGAAGACGTCTATCTGCGGACTCTTTGCCTGTGACTGCAACAATCACGAGAAAACGGTGCACGGTTAATAAGAAATAATACATAGAAATTATTCTAGTTTTTAGAAGAATTCTGACCAGGAGCATCATTTTCATTTACCTCGTCTATTTCCTTCTTAATCGGTGTGTTCCTGGCGGAGCCGATCAGCTCGCTGTCGCTGAAGAGATTCTCGGTTTCCTTGTCGAACCACTGAACGGAGCTCTGAAGGGGTGGTGTTTTACTGGTTAAAGTGGTCGCTGGGCTGGACGTGATTGACGACTGGGCGCCCGGAATTGTTTGCTGCCGCTCTAGGTGGCCCCTTTTGGACGATGATGGGGGTGGCGGGAGAATTGGTCGCACTGTGTCCTCCAACTGTGATCACGTCGATGATAGTTTTATCATTTCAATCATTGCCGGCTGACGATTATTAAATCTATCGATATTTATTATTCGAGCAATTTCTGTAAAATTATTTGACCGCACCTTCATGTTTGCGAATGAATCGCCGAACGGATCGGTTTCGAAGGGATCGTCAGCGGTGGACACTGGATTATCAGGGGTAATTTTGTCCATATGATGGATTCCTTGCTGCAAAGAGTTTAATTCGAATTGTAAATCTAAGAGATCCGCGATTACGCCGCTTTGGGACTCGTTTCGTTTATCAACTGCTTTGTCTACGTCTGAATTCGTGTTTCTTACTCGATGAAGGGAGGTTTCTGATCCTGCTGCACCCTACGCGACAAAGAGAAAAGAAGAGACACTTTAGATATTTCCACCTTGCCTAAGGCAAACAAGAACGAAGATGTTATTATTACTTTAGTATCGGGAGTTGGCTCGACGAAAATGCCACCGATATGATGTTTGATAACGTTCATGGCATTCTGCACCAAGTGCTGCTTCGTTAGTTCGATCTCCTTCTTTTTCAATTCGAACACCACTTGGAACAGATCTCGCATCGCGATCACCACCTGTAATAGATTCGGGGAAAAAAAGGAGGGTGCACAGTTGAGACCGGAATTCTGCGCATATTATCCGTAAAATATTCTCCGCAAAAATAATATATCGAGAAATGAATGGAAGGAGAGAATGATTTCGAGTTAAATAATCGTTTCGATCGAAGCTAATGATTTCAAATAATTGAAGATAAAAACAGAGAAGAAGATAGAAGGGAATAAGAAACGAAAGAGGGACGAGCACGAGGAAATCGTAATCCCTTTGAACGTGCACGAGGCAAAATGGTGTATAATCGAACAACAATCTCCCGCGGCGCATCGTTGGGGCGGCAGTCCGAATCGTATAATGCAATTATTTACATACCCCGTACGGAATTACCGAGCTACGTAGGACGATATTGCTCCTCCAGATTGGACAAATATCATTTCAGACTCCCTTGCCCCGGCAAAGCGATTCGTTCACGATTAATGACACAGCTCGGCCGCGTTTAAGGATCCTATTCGCGCACGAACGGTTCTCCTATATCGAATCAACGCGCGCAAGCTTGTTCTTTTGTTGTTTCTCAAAGGCAATATCCGAGCCGCCGTCGATATAATACCCTTCTGTTCTTACATTTACCGCATCGAGGTTTTATCGATTCGAGAGCAAACGATCGCGTAATGCACGGTGTAATAATTATTAGTATTGTAGTTAGAAAACAAACTTAAATTTATATCCCTTCTGCCCTCCCTTCAGACGATCTTTAAGAACCCTTATTTATATCATTCTACCTGGGAACGGAGAACGTTGCAGTTGTTCAGAATTATATTAAATTAGTTTTAAAAGGCCGATTTACATAATGAACGCAACGTAATCCTAAACGATAAGAGTTTGTAAAGTGTACAATATATCTTACTTGACTCGCTGCTTTATCAGTCTTGATGCCAAAGAAACGATGGCCACTGTCCGGTGAGCCGAAAATATAGCCGAAAGCTCTCGAATCGCTCATATCCTGCGCGATGAAGGATATTTTATGTACAGGATGGTGATGCAGACAGTCCTGACATAGTGACGAATAATAAGGTTCGTTAGTTCATTCAAATGCAATCATTATGGATCAGTTAAATTCTGCTTTCATTAACGATTGGAATTCTTACCCCTGTCTTTTCGTCTCGCAAGCGTAACCCATCGATGCTGACCTGGACAGCGATTCGTTGTTTGTGTTCACCAGCAGCTCGAATAGCCATCTTCAGGTCCGCCAAGGCTGCCTGACACATCCTGTCCCCGCGCGCTTCCGATACCTCCAATATACCGATCAGCTTCGCCTTGAACGATACACCCTCCCCAAGAAATCGGGTCGGTTCGTTCTTGACTGCGGAGCAGATTTATTCTTAAAGGAGACTGATCATTTTCCTCATTCATAGAAAAAGAGGATCCTCATTTCTATTTTCCTTATTTCATGCAATCACAGTTTCTCGCACCCGACCATTAACAATCAAATTACATTTCCCTCGTCAACGGGCCCCGCACGAAAAGGTGTAGAAAAATTGGAACGTAGATCGAATTGTTTCTCGCACGAATGGGGAAACGTAGTAACAGGAAAGAGAAATGAATTGCTTGTCCGGAGTACCCTTGAACGAATTCTCGTTTCACGCTTTCGCCAGGCCGGCGAATTGATCACGCCGCCGATCGATGCGAAGTTCAAGAGGTTTAAAACCATCGTCGACGGATCTCGTTTCGAACCCCCGCAGCGTCGTGTTCGATAAGCTCGGTACGTTCGCGTGGAACGAGTCCCCGCTTGGTCCCGCTTTTGAATAAGACCTCGATGACGGGAGGGGGGCATTAAACCGAGGCGCCCGCAGCGACAGATTTCGCGTTACTTTGTTAGTCGCCGTTCCAATTCGGTCTCGATCTCATGGAAAATTGATCTTGTAAAGCCTGCTAAACGATTGCCGCCGATTCGCCGATCGATCAAGTTCCAGCAAAGAATGCCGCGGTAGGTGAATTCGAATTCTACCAAATTAGAAATTACTTCCGAAGCGATGTTTATATCGGATATCATTAAATCGTTGTCAGATAACTCTAGCAACCCGCAGTCTACTCGCACCATTTATCGTCTATCCTGTTCGCAGCAACCGCCCCTTGAAAAATTCTCTCCGCCAATCGTCGGAAGCTCGCGCGCACACACTCCCCCTTCGCGAGTCTTAATCTCTGGTACTTGTGACTCCGCGTTTTGCCTTTCTACAGACAATTTGTCGAATTCTCCCTTGCGCCCACCCCTCCCAAGCACGGGTTTCTTTAGCGCGCACTTTCGTCGACCCCTCGCGACTTTAATGGCCACGAGAACACCGGTGCATTTGTTTGAACGTACTCGTGCGGCTCAAGTGGAGAACGCCAACTGTCGATACTCGAGACTCTATCCGGATAACCAATTCATGCACTTCCCTCCCTGCTTTTTTCACGGTCACCTTTGTGCACCGTTTCCTTTTTTTTTTTACCCCCGATCTCCTCCTTGTCAGACGATCCGCCTGACGTTGTCACGACTATGAAAAAATTCATCGATAAGATACGGCGAAAGTAGCGTCGAGAGTTGTCATGCGGAGGGATCGTTTATGATTATAGTGCGGAAATCTGATTGATAAGCAAAAGTGTATCAGATTTTAATTAATCGGGAGCGATCAAATGGAATCGATGAATTGAAGAATTTGTTTCTAACTTATTGCTCGTGATTGCGCAATAATGTCAAACTATGAAGCTTGCGATATTTCAATTTATTCTTCTTAAGAACTTATTATTAGTTAAACAATGATTAACCTGAGCCATAATATGTAATCGTTTATTGAATTATCTGTATAAGAACAGACATTTAACGTACAATTCTTGCAGAGGTAAATTGTTGGGGCTTATTAATTTGGGCTTAATCTCTAGGCTCATTTAATTGGGACTTATTTGTTATATTACAATTTTATTTCATGCATTTCCCTCCAAAAACTGAGTAGTGAAATTCGTTGGCATTAAAACCAGAATCTTCGAAAGGAAATGAAGCTTCGTTCGCATTAACAATTCCATATGAATAATTGCAAGTAGTAGCGCATGCTTTTCGTCTCGCAGAGATTAAGTAGTACGGCTTTAATATAAGTCGTACAAACTGCACCGTGCTTCCATCTAAAGGGCGTAACACGTACTATCGGGAACGTCAACAAAACTACCCCCATTGGGTCGGTAAAGTAAATCTGTAATAAAAGCTCGCGCGAAGATGAAGATATTAATATTTCCTCCAAAAATGCCTACGTCTAGTCAGTTCACGCGAAACAATGTACAACACGCATATACGATACCGTAGTCGCGTATTAAACCGATCTGCGCGGCTCGGATCGAACGAGGATAGTTTTTCACCCCCTTACGGAAGGGAAGCCATATTCCAAAGCAGCCTTTGGCTAATCTACGCAGGGTGATATTGCAACGTAATTCTTCCCGCAACGTCAGGAATCACGCGGAACGTTGCAGACCTCTCCCTTACGGGTCGTAGAAACATTCTTCGATCCGTGCCACGCAACGTAGACGCGCACCCGCATACACGAAACGACATCGGTACCGTGCCATTTAAACGGTATTCCACTCGGACGTCACGCAATATCGTCACGGGGGATGGTTTATCATTTCTACTCACACTTGCACGGGCTGTTCTTCTTCCGTAGGGTCTGCATCGATAGTCCCGTGTAAACGACGAGAGAGGATCGGATATAGGAGAGGAGCGTGTTACCGATCTTCTCTCTCGGCGCACCCTCGGCAGAGCCGCACTATCGTGGACGAAATTCTCAACACAGACACATGTCTCTACGTCTTTTCCTCCCTCTATTTCTACGATTCTCCTTCTTCCCTTTGCTCTTCCACGCTCTTGCCGTGCCCGTCGCCGTCCTTTCTCTCTCTATATCTGCCTCCTACAATCCCACCCACCCACCCCCCGTTCCCTTTCAACCCTTCTGTCTAACTCGTGCTTCCGTGGCTATCCTGACTGCGGTCGTCACTCTTCCCGTCGCTGCCTCTGTCACAACCCCCCTCTGACTCGTATATTTCCACGGACGCACGAGCCCGGCGCGTTTCACGTACGATCGGTGCCGATTTCTGTCCCGCGGCACGCGCGCACTTTGTCCCAGACGGCCAGAGGGAAACCGAGATCGCATGGACACTGCGCTGAGATCGGTTTGTCGCGGTGCACGCGCGTGGCGTAAAAATACGAAGGAAGTAACAGCTGCCTCCGCCGGCACGGGTCACCCATGTTAGCCTCTCTTATTGATCAATAATATACCGTCTAGTACGTGGCGTCGTCGCTCCGGGGCCACAGGGAACGTTTCCCTTTTCGCGCGCGCTTTTCCCGTAGGTTTCGACTCTCCTTTCGCACCCCTATCGCTTTCGCCAGTCGGAAACCGATGCTTTGCTGAGCTTAATATACGACGGATCGCAGTCTCTAGACGTTTGGGATTTCTTTTTCATCATGGTGGGATCTGTTTGCAGGGCGATTTAATGTTTTATCGCAGTCCCATTAAGATAGCGCAATCGCGCCGACGGAAAATTTAAAAAATACCAGTACAGCGTACATATGTGCATAATTTGCATTTTGTGCGGGGAATGGAATGACTTTCAACAAGGAAATTTCATGGAAAGTATTTTCTATTGTATACAACAAATTGTGGACAGACGTCCGGACGATATTTGCAATAGATTATAAAGAAAATGCGGGCAAGATAGAGTTGCTTTCTGAATTAGGCTCGACGTCGACAGAGAGCGTCATAAGTCCTGGCGGTACAAATTGAATTTTACTTTCGGAAAATATATCAATCGTTTCACTATTGATCAATAACATAAGGGCCCTAAAAAATGTTTAGAAAATTAATTTATTCCATAGACAATAAATATAATAAATACGTCTAATAAATATAAGATGTGAAAGAAGCTCGGGAGATCCAAAAGATTTTTACACGTTTAATTCGAAGCCGAATTAACATAAAACATTCAGCGTTCTTAATAAACATGTTTGCGTGAAGACTTTCCTCAATTTCGTCACAGTAATTCTCAGGAATGCAAATATGTTTCGCGTCACAGAAAAGTGCGACGACGCGGTTGCGGCACCCGATTGCTACGGCATTGGCGTCCCCGTACTTTACCTTCCAATAGGTGGCCACGAGCGCTCTCAGTTCGCGCAGAGCCGCCGCAGCGCGAGGACGGAATGTGACGCTCGTCGCCTGTCAAAGTGGGATAAAAGGGGAGAGAGAAATACAGGACTGTGGTGTATCCGTGCGTAGTTATTAGCCATCGCCAGTGTCCCGGACGGTATTCCCAAGTAAATAGAGCGGCTGACAAATGAACGGACACCATGACATCCCGTAAATACTTGGCCCTCACGTTCGCGACGATACTGGGAATATTCGCGACTAACACGCACGCCAGATCCTGGGGTAAGTGCAGCGATCCGAATGGAAATTGTTTTCTGTGACGAGACAGCGTAATAACGGCGATCCAACGATTTACCACGAGGCGGATCGAGCACGACCGCGTTGCGGGTCGCGCCGACCGCTGTCTCCATTCACGCGGTCTCTCCGGTCACGTACGCCACTTCTCGGGGGAACTGTTTTACCATTGCACAGACGACCGAAACGCGGCCCAGAGGTGAATGAAACCGACCGTCTATTTAGATCGGGATTACGGGCGATTTTCTTCTATTTCTTTTTTCCTTTTGTGGAACAACGCGGGCGAACGGTACCTTGTCCTTACACCTCTTTACGTAATGAATGTCAAGTCGCGCTCTCGTTGCGCTCATGCTGCGTGCACGCGCGCGCCGAGCATCGGCGTGCAACTAATGAGCATTCGTTTTATGCCGTGCGTTTTCTCATCGATAATAATTACGTGGACACGATGCGTTTGAAACATACATCTGTCCAGAGAGATAACTGCGATTATGCGCCCGGTCTCTGTGCACGCGCGTAGCTTTAAAGTAACGAGATCGGGGTTCGCCTTGCCCGTGCATCGGTGGGAAACCCGCGTGGCACCGCGGTGTAAAAATAAACAGCCGGTCTCACGAATCATGTCGCACGAATGTCATGTGCGGCAAAACGATCGGCTTCGTCCACGCTTTTCACGGCTCGCCTTAGAAAAATCACAGCCCGCCGCGCTGCTTGGGCTCGATGGCGCGGCGAATCGCGCGTTTAATTACAGGCGAGCGAAATCGCGGATTACGTAACGCGCGAAACTGATAAAATGGTATGCTCGCGGTTTGATTTAATAAATATAGAGAGCGTATACAAGATCATATCTTTATTGTACGTCCAATGCGTATACGCGTGTTACGGTTATGTAAAACTTAACGTGGCGCAATTTGATGAAAGGTTCATTCATCGATATACATTTGCCCCCTCCGTGCAAGGGGAAAATTTTATTCACACGATCTTTAGGCGATTGAGAGATTCGATGGATTTTCATGCACATCTCATTAATAGGTTTCACACGTGACCGCGTGTCTCCGTTGCGAGCTAGCATGATAAGAGGTTTCACGCGTCGAGAACCTTTTGCTCCGAGTGCAGTTGCAAAGCGGGACAATTCTAAACGATGCTCGCAAATGTAATAAATTTTATGCAGAATAATATATTCATTGCGTACGGCGCAACGTTAGACGTCCAGCGATCGTTCCCTAGGAAAATTTGAAACCTGGAACAATATCCCTGAAGATGAGTCAGCTTCGCCATATCATTTTTCACTTTCTATGGTAAATTTTTCGTGGCTCGTCTGTCGTGAGACCGTTTTAATCAGTCGCTTCTCGAGTAACTCGGGCGACGACGAAAAGTATGCGGAACAGTTTTGTTTAAGACGTTGTTGGTTACGTAGTGTATGCAGTGCAAAGGCTAAGCATAACACAGGAGAAGTTTATAAAAGCGCGCGGTTAAAACATTTTCGGGAAAGAAGAAATTATTATAATTGTACGATATTTTCTAGGAATGAAGGAATCATTGCTCTTCTCCGAGATATGCAAAAAAGTAAGGTTTTGAGAGGAAATAACGGGTTATCCTACTTTCCGGGCACATGTAGGCAAAAAAGAAGGTGGTACTGCTATAAGGAATTGATTTCACTATTTGACGTGAAGTAGAACGGCATGATCGACCATTGAAATTAATTTATACCACATTAAAAATCGTTTAAAAGCTTATTGGTATTCATTAATGATCATGAATTAGTGTCGTTACATTCCTGCAGTACTTTTTGACGCAGTATAACATACAGTCCTTACAGTTTCTAGTTTACCGAACAGTTGAATATTCATTCACCTAGGTGCAGCAAGTATAGATGAATTATTACCATTAAAATGCAGCGAATGAAATACCAGGAAGTACATCTCAATGCCGGCAAAATCTTTGACGAACGCGTCCAACTGGATTTCATACGGCGAATCCTAGATTCGATACGACAGACGAGCATAGGAAACGGAATCATACATATTTTCCGCTCATTATCTAGTTTTGCGTAAACGAGATCGTCACTCGGGGGCCTACGGTTCCGCTCGAAACGCGCGTACACGTTGCGAAAGCACCGACGATTTATTCCGTGGTACTCGAACTCATTGCGCATTTCCATTTCCATTTCCTCCTGGCCAGGTCACTCGATGGATAAGAAAAGAAAAAGAATATCCGATGATCTTCGACATTCGATCCGATTTATCGACACTGGCTTCTTAGATAACTCCTAAACGATCCCCGTATTTCCCGGACGCTTTGCGTTATTCCCTTGTTTACAGCTCGCTTGTTTTATATCGACGACGATGCATTAATACGCCTTTGCACAATTACGAATATGCCATTGAAATGTGTATAGCGGCTCGTAAGAACCGATCGCTCTTCTGGAAGTTTCGGGGAAATGATTCGGGGGGAAAAAAAGTTTGAACGGTTTATTAAATTATCGTCCGATTTATTTGGCACAACTTTTTCTGGATAACACAGTCCCTGGTATAATTTTCATTCTTTGTTAATGCGGCGCATTAAAAGCGGTATGAATTTCTTCTGTTTAATATTAAATACTTACCCCTGTGGTTTATTGCTCTTGAATTGTATTTATTATTTCCTTATTCGCTCGACGCACGGTACGCGAGTATAATTATGCTTTAAAGTGCAAAGGTGTCTATCAATCTTTTTCTTTAAATGCCGGCTTTATTTTTTAAATACGAGGATTAATATTTCCTCGCGCAATCTTTCGGGGCGCCTTTTAAATGCCCCGTCGACTGCGCGCGCGCAAGGCATAGCACGTGTGTACCGGAAAGCACGTGTGAGTGCAGTTTGCATAATATATTCAATGAAACAGGCATAAAATGATTGTAAAACCAAGTGGAATATCAAAGTGCACGTATTTCGTTCGTAATGCACATTCTAGAAGCACAATATGCAAAGATGAACGCATCCAAATAAATTAAAATGGAAACGTTTTCTTCGTGCGATTGCTATTGTTCCTTCTGAAACCTCGATTCGTTAATATATTTAAGGCTTAAAACGAGAGGAAAGATATCGAAACGAAGTCAGTAACTCAAGATAATGCAAATCTCGGATCGTCTTTGCCATGTTTTCGTGACGTGTAATGTTTTAAAGTTCCATTCCAAATGGCAAGTAGGACTGGCTTAGCAAAATTCTATCTTTCTTTTATTTATTACTACTATTTCTTTATTTATATAATATTTCTAGCGAGACGAAGGGGATCAGACGAGCGCGAGTTAATCGGTTTTAATGAAGCCGTATCTCACGGCGAATACGCGACGGATGAGAGCGATGTACGCGAAATTATCTTCGCTTCATGAAATCAAGCGAGCGCTACTTGCATTGCTAACGGAAAAGAAATAGATTTGTTTAACGAGCTCGATTAACAGCTGAAAATATTATAATTAAAGGAGTTTACGAAGTGGGAGTAATTCGGATAATGAGACGAGCGCTAGAGCTTTTTCGAGCGATCGTAATAAAACTAGTAAATGGCATGATGTGTAATAATTTGCTTGATTAAAATATTCTCATTTCGTTCGTTGCAGATTTAGCAATCGTGGTAGGGCGCGAAGTGGAGTTTTTCGCTCAAAATCGCACGTTAACCGGACATGCGAAATTGGCGGATGCTGTGGCCCTGTGGGGGGTGGCTTACGATGATATTACGCGGACGATGTACTTCAGCGACCCGAGTAATCGAAATATGTCCATATTCAGTAACGACCTGACGGATAAAAATTTCACGTCGAGGCCGTTGCTCAAAGGTAAACTGAATTCGATAATCACAATTGCCTCCCCTATCAATATTTTCTGACATCTCATATTTCCTTGTTACCTCGCATTCCTGTACGGTAGATATAGAAGTTTTTGAATGGAATTTTCCATTACAACGGATACTATTCTAAGGGTTGAGAAACACAAATTGTTTGCCCGAGAGTTAATGGCAGGTATTTCGCAAAGGCATTTAGCCCTGCAGGGTAATTTAGGTAGGACCATTTCGCCATTGAAAGTTTCCTCCTCCAATTAGTCGCAGTCGTTTCTAAAGAAGTATTACACCTTGGAACAGACTTTACGAATGATAGAACAAAAAGATTTTGGCATAGGCCGGAATAGATGCATATCATTGAATTGGCTTTGGAAACGGACAACCTTCAGGCAGAAGTGAAAGCCTAAAATTTCTTTAACTCTTAACTCTTAGGCCGGTGAAGGGGGCGATATAGTTAATATTCCAAGAAGTTGCATTCATAAATAATATTTCGGTTTACATTCCAAGTAACCATTTCGAATCTCCTGCATCGTTCCATCGATAGCGCGTACTCTTGAAGCCCGGCTTCGTATTTCAAATGCAAGCAATGGTATCTGTAAACGTTGCACAATCTCCAGGGCAAAGAAGAAGCCATATCTTAGGGCTGGCCTTCGACACGAACTCGCGAACGCTGTTCTGGAGCGACCCTCTGCAAGGGGTGATCATGAGGATGCACGTGCCGCTGGAAGGACCGCCGGAAGCGGCCAGGATCCTGCACCAGCTGCCGAATAGGAGTCCCCGAGGTATCGCCCTGGACGTGTGTAACAGGTGCGCCGTTTAATATGTTCCTACGCAATAGAGTATCGCGAGCAACTTGCGACAGAATCGAGACAGAAAGAGAAATAGATAAAAGTCCACGCGCCACGTGGAAGGAGAACAGGGCGGAAGTGTCTGAAAGAAAATGTAATGTTATTTCCAGTCACATATACTGGGTTAATAGTAATAGCACGAATCCGAGTATCGAGCGGTCTAATCTAGACGGAAGCGATCGAACGACCGTCATTAAAGAGAATCTGTACATGCCGCTGGCGGTGGCTGTAGATCACGCTACAGAGACGCTCTACTGGATCGACGATGTCGAAGGGTTACGGATTAAGATCGAGCGGAGCAACCTGGACGGTAGCGAGCGTAAAACGTTGGTCTACCCGAAGCACCATCAGCCGGTTTATCTTGCCGTGGACAATGAGTCGATATACTGGTCCGATGTGGTGTACCGAGCCGTTTGGACGATACCGAAAGACACGAAACTCGGCGACGCGCCGACCATGTTTCAATCCTATCACGCGACGAGCCACGACGCCGACCCTGCAGGTATCGTCGCGCGGGATAACGTAGGCAGGGTTGATTGCGCGGCGATAGCGAAGGTCAGGAAAACCAGCCTGGGTGGTACGACGGTCGTCGAGTCCGTGGAATCCTATAATAATTTAACGACCAGCACGGAGGAATCGGAATTGACCACCGAGACTTCCAAATACTGCCTGCACGGGGGACACGCGGATGGTAAACAGGATGGTTGCCAATGCAAACCCGGGTGAGTTAGATACTTTTGTGTGCTACCGAATTAAAAATCTCGCTCAGCTGTTAATGACGTCTCTTTGGACGTGTTTCATTTTACTAACGACTCGGATTGTCTTTTTTTTTTAGGTTCACCGGCACTTATTGCGAGATAGATCTCTGTCACAATTATTGCCTCCAAGGCAGCTGTAGTATAAACGGCGACGGACTGCCCACGTGCAAGTGCAGCGAGGCATTCGTTGGACCAAGGTGCGAGACGGATACGTGCAAGGGCTATTGCTTGCACGGTGGTCAGTGCACCGTCAATAACGAGAGGCCCGTTTGTAAATGTAAATATTCGGAGGGCCCTCGTTGCGAGACTCTGAGCAACGTTACCAAACTTTGCGAAGCATTTTGTACAAATACCGAACCAGTTCCTACGAGCGTCGTCACTGCTAACTGCAGGTACACATCGCTCTCTATGTCATTGTAAAAAGTACCAAACATTTCGTCTCTTACATTCGGCTTGAAATAATTACTCTTTCGATGCCGGACAATTTTGCAAGAAGTTTAAACTGAAATACTCTAAGGTGTAAAACGTGAGAGCGGGATATAATCCTTAATTCGTTTCTTTATTTCCCGTTTGTTAATACAGATGCACCGAGGGGGAGAATCAAAGAAGTGCACAAATGGTGACGTCCAGGGAGAACGACGAGTACAGGCGACTGTTGGTACCGATCTTCGGTGCGTTCGTTGGCGTACTCGTCCTCGTGATAGTCGTACTTAGTTACTATGTGAATAAATTCCGGAGACGGCCACGAATCAAAAAGCGTTTCGTCGTCAGCAAGGGTGGTGTCACGCCGCTCACATCTCGGCCGCAACTGCCCGACAGTCAGTGCGAGATTACCATAGAGAATTGCTGCAACATGAATATCTGTGAAACTGTGAGTCAACTATCAGCTAAAACATAAAAAAGAAAAATCATTCACGTGCATGCTGTGTTGTGAGAGCAATATCTGTGCATTCGATCGAAAATATATTTATGTTAAAGACTTGAAAGAGGGAAGGAAAGAAAATAGTTTTGAATCTCAATTAAATGAACGAGTTAACGAACGATACTTTTACGTAAAAAGTTTCGGATTTCGTTATAAGTCGATACATCAATGTTGCTATTGTTCTTTGTTTAATTGACCATGCTTATTACTTAATTCTAGATCAGTTTGTCTAATTATAGTTAGGTTGATTATACTTAGCATTTAATTACAACCGAGAGTGACATATTTATTATACTAACATCGATGCAGCTTTAACAAAGATTTCGCTATATCATCGTTGTCCTGGTCTCACGTGCTGTTGTTCATAAATTCACGGTAAATTTCGTCCTTGTCAATCGTTCAATGAAGAAAGGGAAAAAAGAAAATATTTAGTGCTTTAACATAACGAGACGGTAATGTATCAAATATTATCATACTTCTTTTTTATTTAAACGCACATGTTTTATACATAAATCGACCCAGGCATAATAAACAATTTTTATTCGCTTGAACAGTAGTTTCTCTCCAGACTTCTGTTCCCACTATCTTTCATTGTGCTTTGCATCGTCAAAAGAATTCCCCCTGAAAAAGAAGCGAATGAAAATTGAACCCAACAATTACCCAAACATTTTGTCTTTTACAGCCGTGTTTCGAGCCAAAGTTGCGAACCGCGACGCCCGGTGCGAATGGCACTAAGAAAGAGGAGAAGAACTCTTTGCTCGATAACATGGAGGAGAATACATGGTAGCATAGACTAACGTTTCGATGTGTCGATCGGCGAAGAGTATCCCGGCTTGTCGCTAAGAAGTCCGTGGAAAGTTTCAGTTCGCGAAACTCTACGCCTGTGCGAAATGCCACGGAACGTCGTAGTAGTATTATTGTTATGTTTTTAATACGGGAACACCGTGACGACGATACAGTCAAAAGTAGGAAAGCCAAAGGACTCCGTGTGGGCTCTTAATTTTTATTACATCAAATGATGTGTAGGGCTGTGTTCGGATATAAAGTGAAAATTGTTTCATTTAGCTGTTAAAGAATTATCGACCTTTTGTTTTTTGAAGATGTTCGATTATATATTTTTTCATGAGAGAGCAGAAAACCTTGAGTTCCATGGCATTTTCGGGATGCCTGTGGACGTATAAACAGCAGAGAGAAAGATTTATACACAGGCTGTTTCGTTTTTGAATTGAAACGATGGGATATTTTATAATCCATCGATTCACTCGAACGAAACATCCTGCGCACAAGTTGAACTTAGAGAAATTTTATATAATACTTTTCCCGATATTCCTAATTCTCTCATTTATTACCCGTTCATTTCTATTGAAACGAGAGAGATAGTAACGCGAACTCATTCTGATCGCAATTGAGGGGCGGATGGAACTTGCCTTGAATTGCTAGATTTAATGATTGCTCAAAGTCGAGTACACTTCACAAACAAATTCTACATTACATTTTTCTTTTCTTTGAAAAAAAAAAGAATGCTTGGAGGTTTCCAATGGAGATCGTCTCGTCAGGCTTAATAGTTGGTGCATCCGAATTTTAAGCATACAATTATAGAAACAATCGTTTCTCTTGAATCTATTGTGCCCATTTTTATGTCTTTGCGCACATTACTTCAGAAGAAAAAGAAATAACAATTTCTCGCTTTATTGACTGATCCGAATATTTTACGGATATGAAGATTATTCAGCCAAATTAAGACGAAGATAATATTAATTATTCATTCAAAATGGCGCGAGTGATTTTGTCGTTTAAGTGGTCAGTGGTATTTAAAGGAAGATCGTACCAAGACGATTTATAAATCTGCGCAGGTATATGTGCATATTTTAAAACCATCATAAGTAGACCATTACTGTGAATTAGTAGAATCATTCATTAAATTATGAATGTTCACGCCTATAGAAAGTACAGTACCGGAGGAATCCACGTAATCTCTTGATTTTCCTTCTTTTGCTTTCGAATAGAGTACAAATAACTGTATACATTTAAGCGAAGAGTAACTTACGATGAAACGTTGCAGTGGTTTGTTCGTGAATGTCGTAATATATATTTTTTCGTTTCGCCTGGCTTCCGCGTTATATCGAATTGTACTTTCTATCGCTCTCTTTGTAACTTGAACTAAATTGTTCACGACGAATGGTAGCTACTTTTTACAGACGTATAGCTACTTAGAATAGAAACTTAAATTTATACCAAAGGCATATGTAATATAATCAACCATTAAGTATAGTAGTATAATTTCTAAAAAAGGAAAAAAAATGGATTTCGAAGTAATATTAATAATTAAGCATAGAGAAGTTCGCATATACGATAATTATACTAGTAACGATAATGCGCCTTCATTGCAGCCCAAATTTACATGAAATAAGTAGATGAAAAAGGAAAAATGTAATAATTGTAACACGATAGAAAATGTGGGCGCGAAAGGCGTAATACAGACGCACTACTATCATGAATTTAACTGCGAACACGATGTACCATTTACCATCACGGTACAAATTCAAATATTTGTTATTTGACCAAAAAAAGAAAAAAAGTGAAAAAAAAATAGTTAATGATTCAAGCATCGTTCGTTATATTTTGTTTCCGATATAATTCTATTTTTTACACTACGGAATAATGTTCCTCTTGTCTCCTAGACAAATTCAGAACATGACTTAAGAACATTTAACTTTTGTTCCTGTGGAAAAAGCGGATGAAACTTAAAGATCGTCGACCCCCCTGCGAAGCGGCGATCGTTTTCCACATAGAGTTTAATAGCCTGTTTTGTAATCAAACGTTTGCATCATTTGTTGAATTCCGAGATATGTTGAAATAGAATGATACGATGAGTGATATGTCGCGCGTATTAATAAATATTATATTCGGAATGTAGTCCTTTCGCGGGCACTCATCCCCAGAGGAGGGATAGTGGATTTTATAGTGAAAGGCTTATATTCCCTCGCGGGAGAAAGTTTTTTTTTCTAATTAGAGCCAAAGTGCAATCTTTCTGTGTTTGTACTTAATTTCGTTGACACCGGTAATTAAAAAGAGCATTTTGTTGTGTCAAATATTAAAGTCTACTTCATTAAACGTGTCTTTTTTCTATCATAATCCCGCGGTACTTAAATTTTTAATAATGTTTTTAATAACGAAACATGCTGCCTCGATTTTTATCAGATGTACACGTTTAAATTTGGAATATTTTGTATCATTCTATTACGATCAACATGTTGATCGTTATTGTATACAAATGAAAATGTAATAAAAATAATTAAGCATCAGTTACGCATCAACTAAATGTTTATTATATATTTAAAAATGAAATACATTCTTTTAAATTGTACACACGAACTATAATACCACTCCAATGCTGGCGCAGATAAATAAAAAAAGAAAACCCCTCCCGGTTCAATAAACATATTTAGATGTGAATCGATGCATTAGCTACAATGCAATTTTAAAGTAAGTAACGTGTACAATATAAACGTTGAAATAGAATATATTTATAACTCATAATCATCTTCCTAGTTCGACTTTAGCTGACTTTCGGGTAATACTATTTTTTCACCAGGTTTGAACGCTGGCATTCCAAGATACGGGCAACTGGCGCATCGAAAGGCATCGCCAAGGTAGCACTAAAACGAACAGAATATCACACTATTACTTGTTTGAATTTTGTTAGAAAAATAGATATCGAGATTAATGAATTGCGTACACTTCCACAGGAGGATTTTCCTGTTGTTTCCGGTGCAGCTTCCCCCTTCAATTCCTCTGCCAAGCCACAGGAACAGTCCTTGCATGCTTTTCTTTTACCCGTCGTGCTACATACTACAAGAAAGACAGGTAAATTGATAATCCAACATTTATTACCCGATTTTCTTTAAGCTTCCATTTACCTCGTAAACTAGTAGCATTAGGTTTGATGATATCGCTTTCATCCAAAAGATCATTCTCATCGATTAACTCCTCGTCAAGCGCGCTATCCAGTTTCCATACATTGGTAGGTTTCTTTTCTCCGAAATTAAGAGCTATGCTGGAGCCAATCTATAAGAATCGTAGTTTCAATTGCTTCATGCACATCCAGATTAATTTAGCTTAATTTAAATGAGAAAGATATTTACCTCGAAGGAAGGTTTTTCTGCTACAACTTCGCAGATATTATCTACTTGATTATAAATGTTGAATAGACGATCCTTGAACTCTTTCGTGTGTGATTCATCCTGCGGTTTCACTTTAAAACCGACCAATTTCAAGCTCGATACCCTCTTGTCGTACAGGGAATTTGCATTCTCCTTTTCTCGAAATGATTCGTAAACGATCAACGTACCAGCTGGCTTCAGCATTCGCAAACATTCTTCTAGAAGTATTTCGGGGTTCGGACAGGACCGTTTAAATATGGAAATAATTGTATCGTGTGAGGATGAGTTAGTACCTGAAAGGGATGACACAGTAATTTTTTGGATGAAGATAAAATGTATTTCATACGAAATACGATCGAATCAATGGCAAACATTTTCGTGTTAAATAATACACTCGCTAGAAATTATTTATAATCTATAAATAAATGCATTTTGCATATATTATACTTACATTTGTCTAATTCATTGGTCGATACTATCGTCAGCTGTTCGGCATTGTTTAACTTATTTTTAATCGTGTCAGAAAAATCCACGATATCACTTTTTGGAATTTCACTGTCTAGAAGCACGAGAACACTATTGTTTTTATTGAGCAGAGTCATTTTTAATGAATGTGGTTAGAGATCAAATATGCGAGTACAATTTTCATTCGTACAGGATACAGCTGATTGCATGAAATAACGTAAAATATACACGCGGAAAGTCGCGGAGAGCTATCGATAGTTTGTTGAATCGATCACGAGTTAAAACGTTTACCAAAATCGTGTACGTGGCGCCATCTCGCGTCTGGTGTCGGCCGAAACGTCGAAAATCAACATTTTCGGGACGTCGTTCGGTATGTCCGACTTCAAGCGCGGGATGGCGCCACGTACACGATTTCGACAAACGTTCAACGACGAATGCGTGTGCGCCACCCGAACGCGGTAGCTGTTAAATATGTAATCCAGGGACGTTTTTGGCGGCCGTTCAGCTGCGCATTAATACAGGAAACGTATACATTATGCATTTTAATAATTATATTCTTATCGCTGTTAACAACCGTTGCTGGCCGAACCAGCTATCGGAAATTATCGTTAGCGCAAACTGTTAGTACTTCCCCGCCATTACACGGGGATCTACATATATGAATTTATAGATTATCGCTACCCCGCGACGTTAGCATACTCTTAAATGTATCCATTTTAATGTGACACAAGGAATAGATTACCTATTTTACAGATTCGATTAAAATATCAGCAAATGAAATTAGATAAAATTGATGGGAATTAAAATTATGATAAGCAGTATTCAATTCCCGAACTATTTCAGTGATGCAATCACAGACGAGGGTATAGAATAGGCTGCATAGTTTTAATTATAAGAATCGTCTGAATATCAATAGTATGCACTATAAATTCTTCATGCTTTTCATGAAAGAAAAGTTGCATTTATTAATTTAAAATTAAATTCAATGAAAGCCAAGAAAGAGGGACTCATTGATGTGTATCGCTTACAAATTTTCTTATCTAACGATCGAATGTACGCGAAGTAACACGCCGGCGGTGCTGTTATCGATATCATATCACTGATCGTGATCTTATAAGGACAATTAACCAACCGAATTATATCTATTACATTCAGAAATACTATATCATTACGCTGCATCGGATTACTTAATTCATCGATAGGGCTGCGAATAAACACACAATTTAGATTACTAAAAAAAAAGAAAACAAAAACTATTTAATAAATAGAATCAGTGGAAATAGCTTACAGAAACATTCGACTGCATTTCCATGACAATATTAACAAGATACACTTGCAATTAAAACAACGTGATTTATTCGTTCGCTGTTTACGCGTAACAAGCAGTAAAAGGCAAGTTTCATAAACAAAAAATTGCATCATTAAATTACTTAAGAAAACGAATTAGCTCCGTTTGTCCAATACAATCGTCGCAGCTTGTTCAACCACTGTGGCTTGGATCGAAGGCACGATTTCGCTCAATTCAATGATGCCTCCGTCCACAGCGTGGTTAGTAGAGGCGGTTCAATTAACCGGCGCAGATGTACACACGTACATACAGATATATTTATGTTTACAGCTGGAAGAGAAGGGTGCCGCGATAAGTGGGACGTGGTAGGGACAAATTTCTTCGTTCGCGTCTATACGGCCTACGGAATAAAAAAAAGAAAACGTCATAGAGGAAACGTATCTCGCTTGATAACCCAGTGGTCAGCCGTTCCCTGTTACACGAACTAGTCTCACGCGCGCGCTCCTTGGAAGAGCATCGAGACATTCCTCTGCGGCGAAGTAAGTCTTTTCCAGAAACGTTTTATGTAACTTGTAAATGTCACAGCGTTCGCGTAAGATTCATTTCGCATCCAGCACTGTGGAAGTCGGAATCATTACGGAATCCATCGCGTCTCGGATCGTAGTAAAAATCTTGCAATCATTTCTCCACCCGCGAAAGGGACTATCGATGTTTCGAAACTATTCTTTCCATGTTAAACATTAGTCCCTTGTTCGTAATAGCGTCGTGAATGAATCGCGAAACGGCTGTCGAAGCTTTTGCAATAACACCGCGACACCGTTGTACCCGGAGCGGCGCTAATCATTTCACTTCTCGCTTCTCCTCGTGCCTGTTATCCGCTCGTAGCTCCGCGGGAGGCATGGATCGGGCTCGGGTCAGATGTTTCTTAATAACGATTTTCTGTAAATAACAATTCGCGAATTCACGCTCGAGTTTGTCGCGCCAGCTTCTGGCCGAAAGCGTTAAAAATAACGTATATAAACTCCGATAGTGCAGAAAAACATGTAGGAAACAGAGAAACATTGTCGAAGAGTCGATGCAGTCCGTTTATCGTGCGTTCCAATAACGATGAAGCCCGGACCGGAAAAATGCATTCGGTCGTTGATCTTTCGCACGAAGTACGAAGAAAATTTAGCGCCGATTGTCTCGCGATTATTCAAACGAAGCAGGGCAACGTTACTCGTTCTTATTTCCATTTTAAGTAATATCGTGGAACGTCGATGGTGAATGATATATTCCTCTTTACAGGTATCGTCAGATCAAAGGCGGCAAGAATGGTTCAAACGGACGGGCGCGTTGTTATCCAAGCTGAACCCGTTATCTCGAGTAACGCGGATGGTAGTAACGCATCGCGTACACTCGTGTTTTACGTGAACGGCAAGGAAGTAAGCAATCGTCAATGCAAATGCGTTCCCCCAGTAGATTACGCGCGGAAAATTCGATGCGCTCGAAACGTTCTCTTCTTGTTGAATTTCCCCTTCGTTTCTATCTCGATTCAACTCATTCGCCCGGGTCTCGGCATTGTACTAAATGTTTGCACAACATTGTAGATAGCGGACGACAAGGTCGAGCCGGAATGGACTTTGCTATGGTATTTAAGAAACAAACGTATCCTTTTATTATTCCCCGAGAGCCGCGGAGACGTTTGCGAAATACCGTCCGTCGTTGGTCCGCAGCTGGAGCGGCACGATCGTGCCGTTGGATTACTTTAGATACGTACTCGCATTCTAAACCTTGGATATATTAGATTGCAACTTTCGCATCCATTGTTGCGCATCGACGCGGAGGCTGTTTATTAGACGGAGACGACGCGCTTATGTAACGGATTAAAGACGATGCCGCGGAGCAAGCCTGAGTGGAGAATTCTTTTGAAGCCGGGAGAGAGATTCGAGCGGGTATTGCGAGACCGCGAGGATTTGTTAGAAATTAGACGAGAGAAAGGAATGCATTAGGAACACGTGACGTGGTAAAGAAATGATAAAGGGAAAAAGGTTTGTCGAACGAATGATAATCTGTACGAGCACGAATGAAATATTACAAATTAAGATCCTTGACGAGAATACTTTAGTATGCCTGACTGGTACCAAACTGGGCTGCGCAGAAGGCGGCTGTGGTGCCTGTACCGTGATGATATCAAAATTGGACCGCGCGACAGGAACCATTACGTATCCTTTTTAATTAAAGAACAAAAGTTCAAGAAACAAGTGAAACACTTCACGGAGAAGATGCGAAAGATTTCCGAAATCGCGCTCGCCGTCGTTCGCCAAACGATTGTCGCATTCGGCTAAAGATTGACGCGAGTGCGATACAAGGTGATGATTTTCGCTTGACTCGAATTATCAGACACTTAGCGGTGAACGCGTGTTTAACGCCGGTCTGCGCAATGCATGGCCTGTCGGTGACAACCGTGGAAGGTATCGGAAGCGTTAAGACGAGGCTGCATCCGGTGCAAGAGCGCATAGCGAAGGCACACGGGTCGCAATGCGGCTTCTGCACGCCCGGGATCGTGATGTCCATGTACGCGTTGCTGCGAACCACGCCTAAGCCGACGATGAAGGATCTCGAGATCGCGTTTCAAGGTAAAACTATTCTTTAAATCGAGGAGAAGCAAATTGTCTCGCGATTAATCCTTTGGGATACACTTTCAGGTAATTTATGCAGATGCACAGGGTACCGTCCTATCATAGATGCTTATAAAACTTTCACGGAGGAATGGGAGAGCCTGCAATCGATGTCGAAAGATAGAGAAAAGTCTTTGGCTAACGGGGACTGTCCCATGGGTGAAAATTGTTGCCGAAGAATGCCAGTGGCAGAGCCCACGGAGCTCTTCGACTCCGCGGAATTCCGTCCGTACGATCCCTCTCAGGAGATTATATTCCCACCGAAATTGCACGTACGCGTAACTCCTCGAAGTTAATTATTCCCCACTCTCAGTAAAGGTACATCGGCAACATGAAATACCATTCCTTTTGTAGCTCTCCTCGCATTTAGACGAGGAGTACTTGATGATAGAGGGGAAGAACGTTACCTGGCACAGACCCAAAACGCTCGCCGATCTACTCAGCTTAAAGGATCGGTACCCGAACGCTAAAATCGTTGCGGGTAACACGGAGATAGGTAAAACTTTTCTTTGTTTAATCAATTCAGGGAACCTCCAAATGATACGAGCGATTGTAGAAAATATATTTCCTGCGTACCTGTTACAGGGGTCGAAGTTAAGTTCAAGCGCCTGTCCTATCCGGTGCTCATACAGCCTACGTTAATTAAAGAAATGCACCGCATCGAGGAGCGTTCGAAGGTATTGAACGTGGGCGCCAGTGTTACACTCGTGGAAATGGAAAAATTCCTGAGTGCTCAGATCGAGGGGAAACCAGGTAAATATCAACACGTGGGTCGATGAACAATTTATTTCAATGCAATGCTATTTATTTCTTTAATCATCTTAGAGCATCAAACGAGAATCTTCCATGAAATAATTAATATGCTGCATTGGTTCGCTGGAAAGCAAATAAGAAACGTCGCTGTAAGTTCTTGTATCATTTCTAAATGAGTAACGTGCATTAATCTTTATTTTAACACGCGTGGAATATTTGTCGGCGCAGTTTCATTTTCGATCTGCTGATTTTTTGAATTGCTTCAACAGGCTGTTGGTGGGAATATAATGACCGGCAGTCCTATATCCGATCTGAATCCAATTTTCATGGCGGCTGGAGCGACATTGAATGTTTCCAGTTTGAGAAATGGGAACAGACTCATCCCAATGGATCATACGTTCTTCAAGGGTTATCGGCAAAACGTTGTAGCGCCGGACGAAGTTTTGCTTTCGATCCAGATACCCTTCACGGAGGAAGTGAGTAATATTTAAATAAAGAAGAACGAAATACAAAGTTCAAGATATCATCATTAATCGTCGAGTATACTAAATCAGTATATTATTCGTTCTGTTTATGTTTAGAATCAATATTTTGTCGCCTATAAGCAAGCTAGAAGGCGAGACGATGATATAGCCATCGTAAACATGGCACTGAACGTCTTTTTCAAACCGGGAACGAGCATCGTCGATAAAGCGTATTTGGCTTTCGGTGGAATGGCTCCGACAACTGTGTTGGCCAGGAGAACCTGTGAAAATATGATTGGAAGGTGCTAGAATAGAATCAAGAAATTTCCAATCCTCAATGAATTCCTTCGAAAATATACATACATTAACTTAATATTGCTTCAGAAAATGGGACAAGGATCTCTTAGAGATTGTCTACGATTCCTTATTGAAGGAGCTGCCTTTACCGGACGATGTTCCAGGTGGAATGGTCAAGTATCGTAAATCGTTAACTTTAAGGTACCTCAATTACCACGTTAATTGAACGATCCACCCAAAGACGGTATTACCATTCTTAATATTACCTTCTCCTTTCGCGTTCGCAGTTTATTCTTCAAAGGATTCCTGCATGTAGCGAAGAGACACGAAATGATATCGGGCTGTCGGCCGTTGCCGAAAGAGATTGAGAGCGCGGTCGATGGATTTCGCACCAAAGAACCGAGGAGCTCGCAATATTATCAAGTGGTATGTTAGAATGATTCGTCCAGCGTCTTCCGAATATATGTTTCCCTTAATTTCAATATTCCCCGTTCGACTGATACCCTTTTACGTTCGTTCGAATCAGGTTCCAAAGGATCAGGCGGTGACCGATTTAATCGGCAGACCGGTCGTCCACGCGAGCGCATTCAAACAGGCGACAGGGGAGGCGATTTATTGCGACGATATGCCGCGATTCAAGGAGGAGTACTACTTGGCCCTGGTTCTGTCTACCAGGGCGCACGCGAAGATTTTGAAGATCGACGCGACCAAAGCCTTATCGCTGGAAGGTGTCGTGACGTTCTACAGCGCTGACGACGTGCCCGACGATCGCCGCTGGCACGGTCCTGTGTTCCACGACGAAGAGATCTTTGTCTCGAAGGAAGTAAGGAGAAGAAGCACCGAGGCCAGAGGATACGATCAAATCTCTTAATGAACCGTCTCATTCATTGGCATTAGCGACAACTAATTCACGTTACCTCTCTTTAAGGTGACTAGCCACGGTCAGATAATTGGTGCGATCGTGGCAATTAATCAGAGCGTCGCGCAGAAGGCGGCCAGGATGGTGGAAGTTGATTACGAGGACATGCAGCCAGTGATAATCACGATAGAGGTTTCCCCCGAATAATAATAATTCTGCTTCCAATTAAATATCAATCCGCTAACATCCACGTTTCGGCGTCCCGCGATCGCCCACGGATACCCATCAATACTCTGTATCGCTCTCCGCCGATTCTAGGACGCCGTTAAACATCGTTCCTACTTCAACGGGACCGCGGAACGCTTGCGAAACGGAGACGCGGAAAAGGGTTTCGCGGAGTCGCCGCACGTAATTGAGGGCGAAGTCCGAACGGGCGGGCAGGAGCATTTCTACCTCGAGACGAACGCTACCATCGCGGTACCGAGGGAGGAGGACGAGATGGAAGTATTCTGCTCGACGCAGCATCCCGCGGAGCTGCAGACAGTCCTCGCGCGCGTTCTAAACGTTCGCGCGCACAAGATCGTGGTCAGGGTGAAAAGATTGGGCGGCGGTTTCGGTGGAAAGGAGTCCCGTTCCACGGCGCTCGCCGCGATAGTCGCTATCGCCGCTCATAAGTAAGTACCTGAACGCGTCGCATTGATTAATAATCCTGCCCGCGTATGCGGGGTGTCCCCGTAACAGTAGCGTGCAACGGTAAATAGGGAAATGTGGATTAATCTCTCTCATTTGGGACACTTCGCATCCAAGTAAAATCGACTTCGAATCGACTTCGTCCTTTATCCACCTTCTCTGACGCTCGTTGCATCCTGACGTTCGAAACTTTCGCAGATTGAGGAAAGCAGTACGCTGCATGCTGGACAGGGACGAGGATATAATGGTAACCGGAACGAGGCATCCGTTCCTCTTCAAGTATAAGGTCGGCTTCGATGACAGTGGTTCGATCAAAGCAGCGGAGGTTCATCTGTATAACAACGCCGGCTACTCTCGCGATCTTTCCCTCGCTGTACGCGCTTTTTAATGCTCTTCGTATGATTCCTCGAAAGCGCGGGCTCGATCGTCTGATTTCGCTGCATCCCGTAGGTTTTAGAGCGGGCCATGTTCCATTGCGACAACTCCTACAAAATACCAGCGTTCGACGTGCACGGCTACGTGTGTAAAACGAACGTGACCACGAACACAGCGTTCCGCGGTTTCGGTGGACCGCAGGGGATGTTCCTCACCGAGACGATGATAAGGCACATCGCGGAGTATTTGAACGTAGAAGCGAGCAAAGTATGATATTAATTACGAGTCTTAAGAAAACTGACACTCGGATGGGTTACCAACTTTCGATAGCGGGCGAGTAGCGTAATGCGAATTTTTATCGTGAAGGTTTCAGAATTGAATTTGTACCAAGAAGGGGACTACACACATTTCAATCAGAAACTGATCAACTGCACCCTGCAACGTTGCTGGGACGAGTGCGTCTCGTCGGCGGATTACAACGAACGACTCGCACGGATTCAACGGTACAACAGGTGAATACCGTTCGAGCATTCTATTTCTTACCAGATACAGCGAAAAGGGTCTAGCGTCGTGTTCTAAATAGTTCCGAATACTCTGGTGTGAAGCTCGGTTGTCGATCTTTATGAATATTGTTTCCTGCAGAGAGAACAGATACAAGAAAAGGGGATTGGCGATTGTCCCGACGAAATTCGGTATCGCCTTCACTATACTCTTCTTAAATCAATCCGGAGCGCTCGTACACGTCTACACGGACGGCTCTGTGCTAATTAGCCACGGCGGTGTTGAAATGGGACAAGGTTTACATACAAAAATGATACAAGTAATGCTCATTTCGTTTCTCTATCGCAATCACCGTTTCCTCTCGTTCATCTATTCGCGTACAATTTATAATAACGCGATACGGTATCGAGCGTTGTTACCTAAAATACGTGCTCGATGATCGACGTGGTTCAATTACGATACCCGATCGCTCCCGCCTGAGATATTCTCTTCCTGCCGTTTAGGTGGCGAGCAGAGTGTTAAAAATCAATCCGGACAGGATACACATAATGGAAACGGCCACGGACAAAGTGCCGAACACCACTCCGACAGCAGCCAGTTCCGGTTCGGATCTGAACGGTATGGCGATCATGGTGCGTAAATAATTCCTTGCCGCCTCGAGTATGAACGAACGAATGGAAATCATCCGTGAATTAACGCACGAGCTTAGATCGCCTGCAACGAAATCATGGAGCGACTGAGACCGATAATGGAGAAGATGCCGAACGCGACGTGGGAGGAATGGATAGCGGACGCTTACAACGAGAGGATCAGTCTCTCTGCCGCCGGCTTTTATAAAACGCCCGATATAGGATACTGTTTCGAGACCAACACCGGGACAGCGTTTAATTACTTCACTTACGGCGTCGCGTGTTCGGAGGTGGAAATCGATTGTCTAACCGGCGATCATCAAGTGAGAATTCTCATCATACGCCTCTCTCCTTCTTTTGTTGAATTTCATTTTTCCAACGATCTACGTTGGATATCATTTTCGTTGCACGCAGGTGCTGCGAACCGACATCGTGATGGATCTGGGCGAGAGTCTGAATCCAGCGATAGACATAGGGCAAATCGAGGGTGCTTTCATGCAGGGATACGGTCTGTTCACGTTGGAGGAAATGGTGTACTTGAGGAACGGGGCGGTTTTCAGCAAAGGGCCCGGCGCGTACAAGTTACCCGGTTTCGCGGACATTCCTCAAGAGTTTAACGTGTCTTTGTTGAAGGGAGCATCGAACCCCAGAGCCGTTTATTCGTCCAAGGTATTTCATAAAAGGGACACTTTAAGTAAGTTCGGCATTGACTTTCTGTAAATATTTCAGGCCGTTGGGGAGCCTCCGTTGTTTCTAGCATCCTCCGTGTTCTTCGCGATAAGGGAGGCTATTAAGTCCGCGCGGGAGGACTTCGGCGTCAAGGGCTACTTCCGGTTCGACGCACCCGCGACCGCGGCTAACATTCGACTCGCTTGCGTTGACGAACTCACATCGAAGGTCTCGTATCCGTCGCTCTTATTTTTAATACAGAATCTGCTGCACGTCAATGTTGCGGTGTTTTTACATTACAGATCGAGGAACCTGATTTAGAACGTCAGTGGAACGTTGTTCCGTAGAAACACGAATCGCGGGCCAAAGTGTGAGTATCGTTATTTACGCTACAATATGTTTCTGTATTTTCAAATGCGTATAAAACGCTGCAATAAACACATTTTATTTCTCTTTCGATTAAAATGTGAGAACATTGTGTCGCAATGAAAAATTCACGCCCTGCTCAATTGAAACAGCTTTCGATGATCGTGATAGAGCGACAAATGTTCGGTTCATTAGATTCGTTCATATCTTCGTGCCCGATTCATACGCGCGTTTTCCCTTCCCATTCATAATTCGTGTCGAATGCGTACGCACAGTAGTATCGCGAACGTGGTAGCGAGCAATCGATAGCGCGCTCCTTCCTGGTGTATCGACTTTGCTGCGCCGCGGACAGCACGCGGTCGTTTTAAAATATACGCGCGATAGCGGACTTTTAATGCTTCGCGATTTTTCCTCACGTCTTACGGGAAGATTTTATTTGAACAATCTTCTACGGAACATTTGCATAAAATTGATCATCGAACAAGTTATTCATCGAGCGCCTTGTTGATAAACAAGGTGGCATTTTTTATACTGGGCCATTTATTCATTTTACTTTCGTTTAAAAATATATAACGAGTTTGGATTTCATTTATAAAAGTTCGCCCGCAGTGCTAGGCATGGTAAGATTTCGACGTTCTATTTAGTAGAGATCTCGCAGGTAATTCTTGCCGCGAGGTCGGCGATTTGAATTACTTTTAGCAATCATTTTAGTTTAATATAAATAAACGTGTGACGTAGTGGAGAAGGAATGGAGTAAGTATGGATGTAATAAAATGGACTGCATACTTGTGCCATTTTCCCAAATCCACTGTCGTCAAGAGCACTATAATCTTCCAAGCGATATTTTATTAATTTCAGTGGCATCGCAAAAGTTTACTTTACCAATGCGAGGCAGATTTGTATCGGTATTAATTCCCAAATTCACAGTCGTCAAAAGCATTATAATCTTCTAGGCGATATTTTACTAACAACCGCAGTGGCATCGCAAAAGTTTACTTTACCAATGCGAGGCAGATTTGTATCGGTATTAATTCCCAAATTCACAGTCGTTACGAGCATTATAATCTTCCAAGCGATATTTTATTAACTTCAGCGGCATCGCAAAAGTTTACTTTACCAATACGAGGCAGATTTGTTACGGTATTAATTAGATAAATTCCAATCTCCTACTTCCTGGTTAACAGTACAAAAACACGTGCACGCTTTTCTTAATCGTACACCTGTTGTAAGAATCATTTCCTACGGATAAAAGAAACAGGTGCCGCTCGAAAGTTTATCACACAAGGAACAAGGACATCGTTCTGTAGCGTAGAAGGAAGGTAGGAAAATCCAGGTGCTTCTCAACAACAATACATTCTTCGACAGGATGTTGAACCATTCCCATAAATAATAGCGGCAAATGAATCTCGAAGATGCTTTGTTCTCCAAAATCGGTACACCGATGTACATACCTCGAAATATCCATCCACCCAATTAACCCCCTCGCAAAGAAGTGACTCGCGAGAGAAACACGGAGGATGTTGAAAAGGAGAATCTCTATCGACGTAAGGTCGTGAATTTTGGGGCGCCAGTGGACGTTACACCGGTCGCAGCTTTACTCTCCTAATGGTTTAGATAAAAATCCATTTGAATAGCTCTCGCCGCACCGCGAATGGTGGGGACGATGTTAGGGAGATCGGCGCCCGTGGCCGATACCAGAGGTCTGTTCGCGTTCAGTCGGTGCGTGGTAGCGGCTCGTGTCGCATGCTTTCTCGTTTCACTCCTTTCGTCGCCGTCGTCCTCGGCGCACGCTCCCCGCCGCCTTCGTTCGTCTGTTTTACGCGCGTCCCCGTGCACGAGCTCCGAATTCGCGCGCCGAACGCCCCGCAGTGCGACATCCGGAAGTGTCGAAGAGATATATCCTTGGCACACGCGCTCCGCCTTGTGGTTAGCCACCCCTTCGGGCACGACGGTCGCGAGTTTACGGAGGTAAGTTTAATTAGACGGTAAATTAGCAGGTGCCTTGGTAGTCGAGCGAAACACGTGGACCACTCTCGATCGCTCCATCGCGGTAGTTGCTTCTTTATTAAATAGCGGGTGTACAGCCATCGGGCGGAACAATGGGAACGCATCGTTAATCGAATCGAACTAACCGATGGTGATCGGATTTCAATGAATGAAATGAAAGGTAGAATCAATTGAAGAGAGAATAGAATCAAATTGATTCGCGTGTTTCGAATCCGAATTCTCCAGGGAATAGAATCGTAACGAATCTTGATGTTGTTTAATGGGTTAGCATTATCATTCTTCGTGCGGTAGCTTTCTTCAAATGTTTCCATTATATTAAATACATCCATCCAGCCACTGTACGCATGTTTGTTGAGCATTAGAATAGGAGTTCACGTTGAACATACATTAGGTTCGTCTCTCTAACGATTCATAGCGTTCTCAAAAAAAAAAAAAAGGATAAACATTGACGAGCGTCAAAAGCGCCCTTCGCATTTGGAGCGCTTTAGCTTCTAGGGGCAGCGATTCGCTGGGTCACGCGTAACGCAATTATGTACGTTTCCTTACCGCAAGCGAATGATTTTCTTCACATATTTTGTTAGGAGTATTTGTACGACGCGTGCTAGGCGTACAATCGTGTAAACAATTCTCAAAGTTGAGGACGCGAACGTGGAACGATACAGTGACGATGGATAGATTCGACGTTTCGTTATCACGCCCCAGGGGCGTTATGTAATATTTATATATTTCTTTCTTTATTTTTAGCACATCGTCGCGCGGGGCTTCGCGAATTTCTTTCATACTGTTAACATCGACAATCGCATCCGGCGCGATACCGATAGAACCCGCGAAGTTTACCCTGCTCCGTTTGAACATTCGCCCTATTTTAGTTTCTTTCCTCTTCATTCGAGCGAGATAATTGAGCGATTCTTGTGTCGTCTGTGTTATTATTATTTATTTAACGCAACGCTCGGAACGCCTCGTTACTCCATTTAGGAAATCATCGGACGACCGACGTTTTATTAAGCGAGCGATTAATCAAAGTATAATGATTAGTGAATATTGATGGATATCAGTAGCGTACTCCGATCGTAATCGAATTTATAATTTCTCAGTAAGTATTGCGCTACACAGTATTTATTGTAAAATCACAAGAAGCGGCTTCGAGATGCCGGAAACGTCTCTCCAAGGGAGGCAAGGATCGCAGTTGGATTCCGAAAAATCATTATTCCTCCTATCGTACACTTTATCGTTTTTTTCTTTTCTTTTACTCGGCTTCCACGATTCCATCTGTAAATTATTCCCTGACATTAGCATCGAAGCCGGACGAGCTTCGCGGATTCTCGCGGTGGTCGTGTAGCCACGAGCTTAATTAAAAAATCGGTAGCGACAGGCGGAAGTCGGACGAACGGGATGCGGCGTGTCTCCTCGTGTTGTATCCCAATTCTTTTCCCCGTTTTGTCTGTCTTTGTTGCAAACAAGTTGAGTGGTGCTTGTACTTCTAAAAAGAAGACAGCTCTGTTTGATCTCGCCAAGTCCTTGAGATACGTGATTTCCATACCGTGCCAGTTGACTTACGAGCGTACCGTTTCCATTAGCGATTCGCGGGGCGAATTCTTCGTAAGGTGCCGAGAAGCTTTTTATTCGTTTCTCGATAGGCGATTAATAAAATCCGCCAGCTTACCGTAGAAACGGCCAGGCCCGTGTGTTTGATGTTCGAACAGAGAATCGAAAAAAGAAGTCCCGCGAGGTGGTATCGAAAAGCACGACGGCGCGCAAATTCGAGACCGTGTCTCGGTTATCCGGTTCCTCGGCGTTTCGACATCGCGCGGTACGAGCAAGCGGGGGCTCTTACCTCGTAAGCGGCCGAGACGAGCCGCGCGCTCGTTCATCGCGCGATTTTGCATTCCGAAGCATTACGAGGTAACGTGACGCCCCGTTGCCGATCTTAGGATCCGAGCGTGTTCGTTTTGAATTCGTTAATGTCCCGCCCGTAGCGGCGATCCTTGCTCCGCTATCCCTCCTGCCAATTATACGCTTCGTGTCCGTGCAATCGCTATGCTTGCGCTCAGGTTTGTTCGCCGGTCATCCACGTCTAAACTTGTTTCATTGAGAGATACGAGGATCGTTGGACAGATGAGCGATAGAAGGCTTCAAGGGTACAGTGTCAATGTGAGTCACTTCGAACTCGTGTCTTGATTTAATTCCGCTATGAATTATCTTTTTCTTTTCGTCGTGAAACAAAGCAGAACGATCCTTTTTCCTTTTTAAATCGATCCGACTGGGTGAAAAGTCTTCGGAGACGATGATTTCCATTCCTCGTACAGAACTTTGCGCCGCACAGAGATTGATTAATCGATGAGTCTTCTCCGAAAGCGTGGCCGAAGTTTCTCTGAATTTTCGAGATCTTCGGTGATAATTATGAATCTGTGCTGTCAGCGTTGAACGAACGATAAGTACGCTATCTTCGCGAGCGTTTTACATCCGAGTCCTAGACGAGCGTCGCGGTGTTATATATAAAATTTTCTTACAGTATCGTACGATGCGCGATACGGTCGCGAGCAGGTCGCGTCGCCCTTATCAATCTGTCCGCGTTAAGAGGAACGCAGACGCCGTTTAAAGAGATTGTGAACGATTTCGTAATATCCACCGGCTTCTTTAGTGTAAAATCTCGGCGTCCTCCTCCAGAAAATACAGCGAGGGATTAGTTTAGAATTGTTGCAACGAGACTGCTGAAATATTTAGGGACAGGAGAAAAATCGAGCGGAACCGCGGGGATAGTTTAGACAGTTCAGGCGAACGTTCAATCGCACATTCTTTCGCATTCATCTGGTTAGTAATTTGAAATTGTCTTCAACCGCGGGACACCTTATCCCGCAAGAGCCTGAGATCGTCTTTTTACGTAGCTTTCATGAAATTGTTGAACCCCGTCGAGATCGGAGTTACCCCAAGGACACAGTCAGACGGGAGCTTCCTTCAATCGTGAATGATCAGGGGACGGAATGTCCATGAAAAATTTCGTACTCGTTGCATCCGGATAGACCGCGGCTCGTTCCGAGTATCCCCGCGGACTTTTAACTACATCCCGATACCGCGTCACCACTGAAAATACATTTTATCGTTAAAGAATCCAGCGATTCGTACGCGGAGAGTAACAGTCGGGCTTCGATCATTCGGTCAAGACTTTTATTTGCATCGCGTTCGAATAACATTTCTGCCATCTCATTAAGCGGGATCTCGTCGATCGGAGGGAATCTAGCGATTTTATTCAATATAGGTGGAAAATGAAATGGAAACAAGGAATGCTCCGAAATACATATTTCCCGACACGCCAACAGTTTATATTTCTAATATTTGAATGTTTCATTCCTTTACGCTATTCGTCGATGCGCGCAGTTAATTTGATCGCTACTTCTTCCCGAACGTGCAAATCGGTTCGAGCGCCAGCGCGCAACGACAGGGCAAGTAGCTCCTTCAAAGTTATTCCTTCAGCGTCCTCCTCGATCGTAAGCGACACGTGCGATCGCGAGACCGTCCGTCGTCAGCAGGTCGAGGGGTTTCGATTCGCGGACAGAAATTGATCGATCGTCGGATCGGGCTAGGAAAGGTAGTCGATTACGCGACAAGAATAGTTTGACCCAGACCTTAGGCGACCGGGCGAGGTCAGCAGCCGAACGCGACGTCGCGAGCGTCCGTCCCGCTTTTATACATTACACTCTCGGCGACGCCGGTCGTCGCGTCGCGGTCGCGGCAGACTCGCAAACGCCGTAACGTGCAACGCCTCCGCGATCCTCCTCCGCTAACTTTCATTACCAGCGCACGCTTATGTGGCTCGGTGATACACACCGCCCCTCGGCAACAGAGCATAGTGCGGCCACTATGCTGCACGCGAACCGCAGAGGTACTTGTCCCGTTGCTCTTATTTCCTCGCGTACGTTGCTTTCCACGGCTTTTTCATCGCGATAGGAGGACGGTGGCGAAAGTACCGAAACCGTCTTTATTGCCGCTATCGCACGATGTGAGGATTAAACGTTTTCGGCCGATACGGATTATACGAAGATTAAACACCGGGTTCAAGTGCACGGAATTTCGATTTCTTTGTAATCTTCCAAAGCGACGAATATTTGCCGTATTAATCACGCGAGTTTTACTCGATTTACGTTTGTTCTTTCCTTAGTGGTACATGATTTTATTCGCGCTGTTTACAATGAGCATGATTAGCTACGATTCAAGGTAGTTAGAATGAAAGACACTTTCCTGATCGTTTGTAGCAGTTTTATCGAATAGCGATAGAAGGGTTGATAGAAGGGCGCGGATTCGGTCTGGGTTGCGTGATGAAGGTCCTTGATGCGGCGAGCTGGCAATTGTTAGATCTGTCCGCGGCGAACGCCGCTCTTTGAATAATCCTCTCTTGGATCCTTGATCGATGATGTTTTCTTTGGCCAATAAATACTAATGAACGCTAGCCTGAGTTATTAATGCTCGCTGTGTACGGCGGATGTGCAAGGAATTAGTACCCCGGTCACTGTGTATCTCTATATTCTAACAGGCGAAATGAATCCACCTAATAAGAAATCTTTTAATTTTCTTGTGTGAAACTAGCTAGAACACCTTTGCTTTTTGCAATAATTCTTAGCGACATTATTTATACTCCGAGCATCGCGTTTACTTCTACTTCGAGTTTGAGTTCTTTCACAGTCTTGTAGATTAATCGTTTGATTTAGTGGATCGTTTAATAGTAATACATAGCTCTGTGTTTCACGTAAGAGATTAAAGTTAGCTAACTGGAATCTCTTGAATGGTGCAGATACTATTTGCTAGAGATTGACATTACTAATTACGTTATTGATGGTCGCTTTTGGTTTTTTTCTCTATTGCTTTCTCTTACGTACAGACGTCACGTTCTATTAATTTCTAGCCCTGTTCCATTTGTAAAAGGAAGTCGTAATATTAACATTTTTATTATTCGCCGGTCCATCGATAAATTATAGTCAACCCATTACATAATTCTCTGTAAAAAAAAAAAAATTACGCTGACTTATCTACGCTTAATTTAATCAATAATTTGAATGCTACCCATCTGCTATTACAAACTCATGGATCTTTGTAAATCTTCAAAAGCACATTGCTGATTCAATTAACACACCCGTCGCGTGGAAATCCTCTTCGGGGAAAAAATCGAATCATTTTCGTGCGATTAAAGGCGGGCAAGTTCGTAGAACCGTTCGATGAAACGCATGAAAGAAATCGTTGAGCGCTATTTATACACCGTCCGACTTGGTCTAATTACCGATTCCCGAAGCTGCTTGCCCGGACCACCAGATAATCCTTGCCTAGCTTTCGCTGTCAAGAGAGCAATTTCTATAGACAATTCCTTCTGTGTAATTTTTTACATTTTATTAGTTTAGATTTGTGTCACTGATTTAGAAATTAAGAAATTTCCCTTCGTTTCCATTGTCCAGCGATTTGTCCGTCACGTTGAGACGCAGCGACGATTTTCAGCTCAATCGGGCATAGCTTGGTCAATTATTTCCGAATTAACGCGTACGCCCGATCCAATCAGCGACGCGTCAATTAATCGCGAGCCTTCTCTCCGCTTCTCCGCCCTTCGCGCAGATACGATCGCGAATTTATTTGCTCCGCCGCGGTTCCCGTGTCGCCCCGGCAGGAGAACGACACGCCGCGTCGTAAATGTTTAACGCGACACGAATCGGTTTCACGGTGATTCGCACGGTTAAATTGCAGGACAGGGAGAAATCATCTTCTGCCCGGCGGAGACCTCATCAAGGAAATTATTCCCTCCCCCGTAACAGAGTGGACGGTCGTACCGCTTTTCCTCTGTGTGCCTCTTCTTTGTCTTTGCACTATTCTTCGAGGCGCCCGTTTTTATCAATACACTTCTCTATGAATTATGTATATTTTGTGATTGAAGAAAAATGTGTAGACAAAGCTTCTTTCATTCTTTTACCGTAAATTCTTCAAATTGGACATGGTACTGTGATCATTAATAATTATAGAAGAGGTCTTGGGCAAATAATTTAATAGAGACTATCGGAGAACTTATCGATCAATCTCTAATTTTCTGACGGAAGGGGTCAAATAATTGGCACAATATAAATTACCACCATTTGCATGCATCAACATCGTCACACTCTTTGTTTCAGGCCAGAACGGACCACACCGGCAGCCCTCCACTGATCACAGAGGACCATCGTACCTCATCCATTCACCTCCCCCCCCCCCCCCCATAAACCTTGCACACTGTATTCCTTCGCTTGATCATAAATGCCCGCCCCTTAACCGTTTTCATCCCCCGCCCGATCGAACTGCCTGGCAACCAGACGGACGAGCGCATACAAACGGCTAGGAAAATCAAAAGGAAAACGGTATCCGAACGAGCAGCAGAGTCGACGATACATCCTCCGGATGGCCTCTTAATGGGCAATACCGCGGATCCTGGTTGGATTTAGCCTGGCTGCTTCCACGCGAGGGAAAGACAGGCTTCGAGAGGGGAGGGGGGGACAGGCGAGGGAACCTTGAGATCCCTGGCTGCGGGAGGACTCTATGGGCGCTCGAGGGTTGCTCCGAGCGGGCGAATGACCCCGGCGCGCGGCGATATAATCCTCTGCTCCTCCCTTCGCGGATCGACGTCGTGGAAATGATCGACTGACTCTCGGAACGATCGGTAAATGTACGCGCGCTCGAGGCCGGGCTCTTGTTCGTTTCGTTGATCGAGGAACACGCGCAAGGGAGGGCGAAGTCGCAGCCATGACGCGTATCTCGAATCGCGCGTCCACTATCGCCGCGGCTCTCAGCATCGTGCTGCTGGTGATACTCCTGGTGATACTATGGACCGGTGTGCGTACCACGAGGCAGGAGTTGCCCGAGAAGGAAGCGCGCGAGGGAATTGACTCCGTCGTCGAGGACGTCGGCGGGTTCCTTGCGGAACGGGACAATGGGACGACCACTACCGTCAGGATCGCGTTCGACGAGGGTGGCTTCTCCAACGAAGGTAGGACTCCCTTTACCTTCTCCACATTAGAATTATATCAAATAATACTATATCGTAATTCGCTTTCGTTGCTATGCAAGCGTACGCGTGTCAAGACTTGGACGCGTTAATTGGTGCGAGAGTTGGTAAATTAGGATTCAATTGTTGAGGACTCCCATCTGCACCATTCTAAGTTCGTTAAAGGAAATGCTTGAACTTTTTCGCTATCTATATTCGACCAGATACTTTCTTCAATTCTCGAAGAATGTTAAAAGTTCAATATTTAAGATACACTAAAGGATAGCTTAATCAGGAGTGAAATATCTTATCGAATTATTAAATTTATCGAAATTCTCGGCCTGAGGATATCCAGGAAAGTGGTAATAAAATGTTCCATAGAAACGGTCATCGGTCGCTATCAGTGACAATTCTGATCGCGCCCGGTCATCCAATATGACGAGCTTCTTCTCCGAGCCTCCTCGCGTTGATCGTACTTTCAAATCGTAATCGGGAACATCGTCACGCAGAGATCGCGAAGTCGCGAAAGATCCGTTGACGCGTTTAGTCGCTGAGGTGTGCAGCAGCATCTCGCAGGGAGAGCTGTAGAACGTGCAGACGGCCTTGCGAGGCCGCTGCACCAAAGCACACCCACACCTACACCAGCACCCACACGCCTATAATCTCTCTTCGCGGTGTCGCGAGCATGAATCTTTATTCACTGGAACCGACTCGTATTCCCATCCAACCTGCGCCGACGTTCCAAGTTACCCCGTTCGCTCGCGCGAACGCTTCATCGCTCGTCCCTTCGTTGCACCTGACGTTGCTTCGGCCGAAACGTGCTCGGCGTTCCTCCGACAGAGGTTGAAAAATCACCGCCGACGTCCCGAGATCTCTGCCAAAAATCAAACGATATTCTTGTTCCTGTCTGTTCTGTTTTTTTTTCCGATGACAAAAGTTTGACAGACACGATGGTGTTGGCCTGTGGTGCAAGATTCTTATCTGCGGGATCGCGCGAGACGATGGGAATTCGGAATTAGCTTGAACGTTTCGTGTGTTCGTTGGGAAACGGTTTCTTTTCGGTACGGCGGATTCGGAGATTCTTGGTATGTGGATTACTCATCGCTAATACCAAGGGATAAGCCTTTGGTTCCTTTTGTGTAGCGTTTGAATTCATAGCGAACGCATAGATATACGCGTGCACTTTACAAAACACGTGGCTAAGTTTATATAAATTTTTTCCTAAACTTCCACGAGTTCATTGTTATCGTAAGTTGAATTTTTATTACGATTTCTTACTCGTCCATGCAGCAGCGAGACTGTACCTTCAACTCCTCCAATAATTAATTAATATTTCAAGCATCTTTATCAGTTTAACAAAGTTTCAAGTTTCCGCATCATCGAACATTGCTATTCAATTGAAAACTTCCCTTAGAACCGTATACCTATTTTATTCGATCGAGAGTTAATCGAATAAACGTTTCGATCGGACGCATATTTTCTACTCCGTACGAGAAAGCACCACGTTATCCCTCGCACACCGTGCGCATACTAATTCCCAAGGTGAAGCGAGCGGAGAATCTCTTCTCGGCCAGTCTCGTAACGAATGTACAGGATCCAACGACTCTATCCGCGTGTGATAAACGCATAATTATTCCCGCGGGTTCGCAGATAGCAAGCGAGAGGTGGGCACCGTAATGCTCGTCTACACCTTCATTCCCGATTTCCCAGCCCCCGAGCCTTCTTCGTAACACTAATTTCGCGCGGTTTATTAGCTCCTCTGATGTTCGTTATCTCGCCGCATCTTTCCCGCAGCCAGCTCTCGAATCTCGCGCGGTCCTCCGCGTTGATTCATCAAGGAAACCCTAATTGCGCCCGGCACAGATTAACCCGCGGAATTCTTCTCCCTTCAGTGGAAATCTTTCTTTTAGCTTCTTGCTCGATTCTTAACTCGTTCGGCGAAAATGCCGAGCCTTCGACGAGACCAGTCGGAATTTTGCCAAACGGACACAGCTGGAATCATGAATTTTTTTTCTCGCAAGCTGGCGAGAAATCGGTCGAACGCCAGATAAATTGGATGCCCATAGGTGGCTCGGGTGAAACGCGGACTTGACGTCACGGAATAGGCGAACTTGCAATCGTAGTGATAACTCGGCGTGATAAGAACACGAGCGTTCAACTGTTTACCGTGTACGCATGTCGCTTCCTACCTTTTGTCGCCCGGCGACAAGCTGTACACCGTTACGACACGATAATCGAATCGTTTCACCTCGGCTTTATCGTCCACGCGTGTATTGAACGAATAAAAAAAAAAAGGAAGAAAGAAAAAGAATTGTCTGCACAAGGAAATAATCTTGGAATGCGAATAATTTTACTCGATTCCAGATATCATGCGGCGTAAGTGTAATCGGATGAATCGATTAATTTCTATGATCGCTGTTGATCTTTCAACGCGTTTGTCGCGTTTCGTTCGTCAGATAAGAGTTTAATTACTATAGATAGCCGAAGGGGAACGTGGCGCGATGATATCTTTTCCGGCACCGTCCATCCGCAAGCCGTGCGTTCGCTCGTCAACTTTCGTATTCGCATGCTCGCGGATTTATTTAAAGGAAAGCACGTGTGCTCGAGGTTGTGACGTAGGATAGAGTAAAATTTGCCGGAGAGCGTGAATGATCTTTTTCTCGCGAACGGAAGTTACGTAAGATCGGTCCAGATTGAGGAAGCGAGTCTCGAGAAATAATCTTGATTCCTCTGTACCAAACATTTCGTACACTTTTGCTTCAATCTCAAGGGCTAAATTCCACCCCTCAGATATTTTCACGGAAAGCTTACGTGTCGCACGCTTGACGGGAATCGAAGTTTCATTAGGAACACGCACTTGGCGGATTCTCCAAGTGTAAACGCTGACTGGGAGCAGTGCTTTCATCAAGACGTCGCGGTGTCTCGAGATTTATCTTTTAGCCGTTTCTAGCGAGCTTTCGTGCACGATGCAAGGCGCATCGGCGCGTGCACGCACGTTCGCACGAAAGGGTTGTAACGTTGTAAATACGAATGCGAGCGTAGCCACGCGTGCATGTCGAGTGTGTTGGATTAACATTCGTCCAACGAGGAAACAGCCATTTTATAACAAAGTAAATTGAGACATATTTTTATTTGATTAATTACTTAATCAGAATATCGCATTTCGACAAAAAAAAAGTTCTCCCGCGTCGATAAAAATTTTAACTAAAGACGCTGTATGTTATTTGAAATATTCTTATCAATTAACAGGGTACTTCAATCAGGACTAATTCTAGCCCACCGAATCGAAAGCAGAAATTCGTTTCGGGTTAAATGCTCGCGGGTGATTCTCAAAATATTCCGTTTTCGGGACGCTCCAGTGTAGCACTCTGATCGGTATGCAAATTAAGTAGGCTGAAGGAGGCAATTTAAATGGAGCTCGGATTGCGAAACGTTTAAATAGATTCCTTCGCTGCATAATAGCGAAATCCCAGCTTCGTTCTATCTTTTCATTGGAACAGCGAGGGAATCCGAGTGTCGCTTCTCTCGTGATTCGATTAGCAAATTAATTCCTTCATTTGCATGCTGGCTTCCTGCTGAATCTATCAATTGCATAACAGAAAGAAACGTTTACTTAAAACGTTCTCAATTGTTTCTCTCGAGTTGTCAAAGTAACTCTTGAAAATGCTTAAAAGGATAGTAGTTTAATTATTCAGGAAGCTATGTAATAATTGTTCAAGTAGTGTCTCCAGATTAAACGACGAGCGATGAAGTATTTGCGATGCCAAAAGAATTTCCCATTTATTGAATGAATCGCAAAGGAACAGTGTAAATCTCGAGGCAGGGAAGGGAATTCAACGAACGGTCAAACCGAAGCTGACCGAACGCCTTCGTTCTCGGTTTCTGTACCGGATTGCAAAAGTTACTCGGCAAATGCGAGGCGAGTATCCGTCAGAAAGGTTTCTGGTCGTTCCGTATCGTCGACGACGCGCATGGACGACGGCGAACGATGCGAAAAAGTGCGTACGTTGTGACGGTTCGTATTTCTGCAAAGCCTAGCAGATACGGATATCACGTGTTTAACAAAGCCACACCACCTCGTCTGAGCAAGAAATCATTTTCAGTTCGCCTCCTTTCTTTCCGTCGCGTCTGCTCTTTCCATTACGAGATCGTTTAAATAATAAATGCAAGTTTTATTATTCACTTTACTAGCGGCGAAAATTAAACGGCGTATTCTATATCGATATTATATCATTCAACCGGAGCAATCAATTTTTACGAAGGCTCCGAATTATTCCTCCAAGATCCCCCGAGGAAAGGAATATCAACGAAGGGTCGCCGTAGTTCCTTTGAAATGTACGATAATTATCCCCTTTTCGTACGATCTCTGGAACTTCCTCTGTTCTTACTGTCCATCGAGCAACGCCTGTCCTCGAACACGCGCTTCCGGAAACCGAGGGTATTGCGAAAAAGAAGAAAGAGCAGGTGGGAAACGTGCTGAAAAGTAAAGTAAATGCAAATCGTTTGACATATCTGAATGATGGTATTTACGCGGGTAGACTGCCTGGCGACGACCTCCAACGAAACCGGCCAATCTGCTTCGAATACACATTTTTATGAGCGGAGCCTCCGCGTTTCCAGCCGACACGTACGTTTCCTCAGATTCGTTCGATCCGAAGGCATTTCGGGGAAAAGGAGCTCCGCCTTTGCTTTGCCGTGGATCTTTATTGGGAAAAATATGGACGAGGATTTGTACCATTTCTTTTTTCCATATTTATTAGCGACACCTTGCTAATTTTCGAAAAGTTCATTAATATTCGACTACTTGACATCGTTCGAACACTCTAGTCATTTAATTAAACGATGCTCCACTGAAAGTCTTAGCGTTCAACGATTCGCTGACTCGTGATCGAACGTACCAAATAGATCATTATTAAGAGACACCCAATAAGAAAGGAAACCATCGATTCCAATCCATGGAAGACGGTGGCCCCATTTCGATATCCCACTTTTAACCGACCCAGCACGGATCAAGGCAGGTCAGTTTTTGAAATTCTAATGCGTTCAATCATTGTTCCACGCGAGAGGGGCGATTATCTCGATCGGAGTTGCCACATCGGTCGCTGTTAAACACGAGTTCGCAATCAAGGTGGTAATTATTCGTGTCTACTTGGGTAGTCCGCCGATCGATCGTAGCGGAGTGTGCTCCATTCCCGTCGGACTATGGCCCCGCGTAATTAGAAGTAGCTTGCTTGGGACGTTGATTGCCACAACGTACGTACGCACCATTGACTCATACGAAATAAATGCCCACGACAATCTATCCTTATTCGTGATGGGGGGGCAGGAGGATTAATAAGGAATTCTTCGGTCGAACATCGACGCGCCTTTCTGTTCAGCTCCAAATGAAAGATACTGTTATTCTCCCGCCATCGAAACAATCTCTCGGTTGTTTCAAGAAGAAAACATTCAATTTTTCGTAACCCATTGATTCTATTCGAATAGCTCCATTTTTCCATTTCATGTCGACGCAACTTTCGGATCTACCGATTTTCTTTCTTCCCTTTAAAGCGTTCCGCGGCCAAGTCGTCCAAATCGTCCAGTGTTTTACTATCGTGGCAAGATAATATATTTACGGATCACTGTTGAAAGCGAAGCTAATCCTCTCACGCGTTCGCCTAATCTCGACCGCACATCCGTGTCGCGGTGCGGCCAGCCGGGATCTTCATTCTCCGTAACGAGACGACCCGTGGAACTCGTTAAATATCCGCTAAGTAGTCCAAACGAGTTTGCTGGATACTATAAAGATCGCCGTGGCGCCGCGTAAAGAGCGGCACCGTAAGGGAGGCTCTCGCGGGCCACGTGTGCTCGAGATTAGATTTAACGAGAGAGGGAAAGCGTGTCGATCGAGGCACGTGTCGAGGGAGCATCGAAATTCATTGAACGGCTGAGCGTCTGACGATACCACCGGCTATTGCCATTCACGTTGCCCCCGACGGACAGGTGAGCTCGATAAAAAGAGTGGCTCGAGTCGGAACGAGTTCTGAGCTGAAAATCGGGGCGAACTAGTTTATTCGACGTCTGCAAACGACGGGTACACAATTATGGCGATCGTTCCCTTTTATTTTCTCCGAATGGAAAAACGAGGTGTCGCTTGTCTCCGCAAGGATGTATGGATCCTCGGGCAGGCGCGAGTGCAGTTGTATTGACAAGAATTCGTCGTTTTTATTTCTCCGCAGTTGGAGAATCGGTTTTGTACCATCGCCAGGATAAAGGGATAAGCAATACACGGTGAACATTACGCATTTTTGTATTTCTCGATGCACAGAGGTTCGATTGTAACGAAATTGCAGAAATTCAGCGACAGATCGAAATATCTCGCGTTGAAGCGCGTCAAAATATCCCCGCAATAAAAGATACCGTGTATCGAGGGCCTGTCCGACGAAAGCAATTTCGCGTTCAGCTACCACTGTCGCTAATGCGAAAGAAAAATGATACGTGCGTTGTCGACGAGGGTCAAGCGTAATTGGCGTGCCAGTGACACGAGAGCGTGGACGATTGCACCCCGTATCGGGACTAATCGTTGGAGAAAATGAAAGAATCTTGAGATCCCGCGAATCCGCTGAAGAATCGGAAAGGTCAACAGCGTCTCCGCGGCCGATCTGCTCGCGGTTCCCTTCACGATCGATTATATCCCCGCGCACAGGAGGAGCCGCCGCGCTACCTCTGCCTTTGATTTTCATGGTGCGGCCGGTTCTCGTTCGGAATGTTCCTTGCGTGAGCGAGTCGCGTGTGCGCGACGGTCGAATCTGTATTCATAGGGATCGTTAATATCGTCGGCGACACGCGGAGGAGCCTGTAAGAGCAGCGAAACCTTTGATCGCGTGTGTATGCCTTCCAACCACGTGGTACGGTTGTTCGGAGCGATGTAAGAGGCGACCAGGGAGGAATCGAGGAGAGTTATCTGGTCTGGATTATTCCGATACGATCCTCCCGACGGTTGGATATCCTGCACGGGCGTGGAGTGGAGAACTTGAGGAGCTGATGAACGGAAACGACGTGCTATGTAAAATAGAGATGAAAGCTCGAGCGGTAGGAGCAAAGTGGTTGAAAGGTGAAACGCCCGATGGGCTCTCTGAATCATTTCTGAATCTTGTTCTCCTTGCAATTGCATTTACTTACTCGTTCGTAGGTTGATTACTTTGGTTTAGTTGGCACGGTCAGAACTGTATTTAATTTTATCCATTATAGTGCTTTTTTTTAAATCTCGATTCTCCTGAATACAAAAATTGTGGAGGTACCAAGTTCAAAGGTGAACGACCGAAATCGAATTGTCGAAGGTAGGAATTTGAGTTCTCGATTAGACCACACACGGTATACGTACACGGGCGATTCACGGGCTATGATATATTATGCAGTATCGCCTGTCAAACGATACACGCGTCGGTGCGAATCATTTATCAATCGTTATCGATCAAATCCGATCGAAGCTCTTATTCGAGCGCAGTGCATACTACGTATCTGTATCCCGATGGAATGAAGAACGGAATCCGTGGTGGATGGTACGAGTTGCAGCAATGTATCGTTCGTTCTTGCTATCTTTATTAACTTAACCCTTCTATACGTGTACCTCTCAATAGCGTTGATTACGGGAACATCAAACGGGGCAATACGAACAAGCGTTCGATGAATCCGTGCAGTTAAATAAATTAGAGAAAAATATTCAATTGACATTGCGTTCGAAAGTATAATTTCTAATGATTGTTTAGTCCTTCCATGTCGAACAAGTCGTTCTATAAAAACCATAGAATATGAGCCCAGCGGTTTCTCTGTCAGCTTTATGAAATTTTATTCAGCATATCGACGAAATGATTTCGCTGAAAACGACCAAGCTTCCAAATGAAATTTCTTTCCGCACTTCTCTGTTTATCGACGAATTCCTTCGCTGCGAATACAGTGTTCGAAAACAAACTGCCACCTGCTGCAGAGTTAGTTTCACAAAGTTACTGGATCCCCGTCACGTACGAAGCTTAAAGCTTGGCTGTAACGTGAAAAGCGAACGTAAACGAAACGGGCAAGTGCGAGCGCTGCCTTTGAAAACTATTACGGGAACGCGGCTCAACATCGAGACCCGGATTATTCCGTTTGCCTTGCGAAAGTACGTATTGTAGTCTTTCAAAGATCGCTTCCACCGTTCCAAATTTATTCCAGCCTCGAAAGCTATCGTGAAACGCAAAAGAAAAAACTTTCCGCCTATATAGTAATGATCAGCTGATTATAGAATTATTTCCCACGACAATTCTGAGGAACAAAAGTCAGTCGCGAGGACCGGCTTGAGAAATAAAAAGAAACGTAGCTTCGCCAAGTGTGTCAGGCATTCTGGAAGGAAAGATATCTGTATTTAGGAGCCGTTAGAAGGGTTGCTCTTTGATCCACGGAATATTCGGCCGGGGGCAGCTTATCGAGCCGATCGATTTCCTCATCGCACGGGGCATGTTTCTAATAACTGTCACGGCGCACCGCATAAATTACGCAGGAGCACCGTCAATCGAGCATGCGACCTATTAATAGGATCTCTTTATGCGTTCCAACAACCTGGGGTATGACATGCACGCACGTGCGAGTGCAGTGAAATTACATGCACCGTGCTCATGCCTCTTCGGATTAGCAGGCATTTCTAACTGGACCGTCGTTCTTCGAAAAGAAAAAAGAGAATCTGCCACAGCTTCGAATTGCTCTCGCGAAAGGAACACTTAGGACTATAATGATTGCAATTGGTTTTCAACTAGTTCGAGTCTAGGGTTCACTCGTTCTTCTACTTTTTCTTTGGCCGCAACGATTGCTCGAATCGCGCACGCTTGCCGAGGATTTTATTTCGGATTCTTAAATGCCAAGGCTAATCAAGGAACGAGAATAACTGACCTGTCTTATCAAGCGTGATTAACCCAACAAATGAATCGCTAATTTCAGGCCAGTGACTGCGAGGCTTTCTTCTGTGGGTAGGACAGTTCGTATTATTCGAGAAGAAAATCATTTAATTTACTTTTAAACAAACCAGGATTTTTAGTAGTCCTTATTAATGGTAAAATATCGTGTAAATTCTACATTTCTGGAGAAATTGATTCCATTAGCTCTGCATTATCAAAATACAACAACTGCGTCGAACTGCGATGACATTCTGACATTTTGCAATTCTTCCTCAATAATTTTGCTACCAGCGTCGTTCTCAGATGCACTTTCCCCTGAATTCAATTTTCGTATCACATATTATTGGACAGTAACGTTTCACTTAGCGAATAAAAATAATTACTCAGAGACAAGCAAGTCTGAAGAATGAAGGAAAATCAATTTATTAACACGTATCCACGCGCTAAGAGCAATTGGAAAAGTCTGTCGGATAAATGGCAAAATGTAAACGACGAACGATAATCCTTTTTTGTTTAAACGCCGAACAAAGAAATCTGCAGATAATGATTGCGAACCGTACTGTGCCACTGTTGCGATTCTTTATCATCATCTTACCAGATCGTTAAACAAACTCTTGCGCAACATTTTTTATTAATCTTTGCGTGCAAATTATGCTTAACGCGCGATTTCTCGCACTTCGCACTTGCGATCGCTATTTCCTCATGCTCGGAAAATGATGCTTCCAAGCATGCCTCCGCGTCTCCACCTTCACTTACGAAAAGCGGTTCGTCGTTTCCGACAAGAAAAAGCTTCCCGTCCAACGACGGGGAGACTTGGCTAGAGCCGCGCTTGATTTATCGATGCGAGTTGTTCGATCCGCGGAAACCGCTGTCCGAGATCCCCCTTCGCTATCTCCGTCGTATCACGGTGCGGTTTGTCATTTCTCCGGCTAAGTATGTCAAAACAATTATATCCCGACGTTTATCGCGGACGCGATGCGACCACCACGCGAGCCGAAGGTAAAAAAGACCGTCGCGACTCTGCCTTCTACTTGCGAGATATATTAACTGGAGCATCGGCATCGTCGTTTTCGAAGATCATTCGTCACTGTCGGGTGGACAATGAGAACGGGATCCGCGGCTTCTTAACGATCACTGTGTCTCAATGTCTTTCTCATTAAAATTACCGAGAAATAATTAGAAACCATGTGGAGGATTTAATACATGTACGTACAAGGTTGCGCTCGATGAACTTTCTTGCAGCTTTGGTACATGGTTTGCTTATTATTTTATATCCATAGGATTTATGGCAGAGTGTTTCTTTTTTTTTATGAAAATGTGGTGCGTGCTTGCGAACAATGCTAGAATTTACTGCTCGGATTACTTGGGTATTGTTAAACAAATATTGAATATTAATTCTGCCTTTCATTTTCTGATCGATCCATTTCGGTAATTAGAGGTCGAATTTCTTTAGCTCGGCTGATTGCACGGATTCGATCATTAGCCGCAATTAACCGATACTCAAGCTCGATGCAAGATTATTAGCAGCGAGGACACGTTCGTCTAACCGGCGATAAATCGGTCCCTCGCGATCTCGTAAATTATAACATTCATTAAACGACAATCGATCGTTCACCGGCCAAGCCGATCAATTCGTTCCGTCGCGGTTGAAAGAACTCGCCGATACATTGGAGCCGCGTCTGTGATCGTGAATTTCTGCACGACTTTACCCTTCAGTCGATGACATATATACATATATATAAATGAAATCGCAATGAAACGCTTCGTCCAATAATAATTATTCAGTTAAACGGCTTTATTAAAAGGAAATATCGTTCCGGCTAATTTCGACGTACAATAATCAATTTTCCAAGCCTGGCCGGTCAGGGAATTAATACACAAATTGTTTAGAGACGTCTCGTTTCGAACCAAATTCCACGAACGGTCTTCCCTTTAAAGAAAACAAACCCAGGATCCTTCCTGCAACCTCCCTCATCAAAAACAGAAAGCACCCCTTTTGAAAACCTGTTCCAATGTTAGGAAAAATGACACCCTGTATAAACTGCAGACAAATGGTTCGTTTAATCAACGATAAATTTCGCGCTCGAGTCTCCGCTCCATAAACATCCCTCCGAATATAACGGAGCATTATAAAATACGCTCGGGTCCCATTTCTGTTGGCCCACGAGAAGCAATAAAATTATTGAGCCACACAGCTGGAGACATCCTGGCTAGGCCTCGACAGAAGAGTCTCGGCGATCTAACGAAACGATGCATGGAGTGTTAAATACACTGTCATTCGACGAGGCTTATAATCATTGATATATTTGATATTTTCGGTAACTTGATATGTTGTTACTTTAGTAATAAAAGTGGTATAGAAATGTCTGAGGATGATGGTAATGGTGTTTGAATTACCATAAATCACGTTCGTGGTGTTACACAAATTGACCGCTCTGTAAGGATTAATTTTATATCGAGCAATGTTAGAAAAAGAAAGCTTTTCGATCAAGGAAATCTGGTAGTAGAGAATAATCAAAGATATTACCGTAGAATGAATCATTGAACCTTGGATTTCAAAGTCCACTCTCCGAGCTCATAAGCTTCCAATGTTAACTATCGCAAAAATTCTATATGAAAATTATTTCATAATGTGAACCAATTATAAAGCTTTGCCCACCCGTTTCTTCGAACGCCCAATGAAATCGTTCTCCGCCATAAGATCCACCGAAGGAAGAGAATTCTTTTTTTTTTCGGCAACGAAAAAGAATTTCCGCTCGACCTTGATAGTTTTTGGCTGAAAGATGTGCGAGGTCCCCGAACAAGATACTGCCGGCAGACGTTAAACTTCTGGTCCGTAAACATTTTTCTTGGGCCGCCGCGGAACCGCCACCTCGCGCAGCGGGATATATTCGTCGTTCGCTTGTAATTTATTTCTAAGACGGTTCAGGCGAAAATAGCTCTGGGAAGCTGTACGAGCACACGGTCAAGCCCGTCTATCGGAATCGCGCGATATCGTTCGATGCTCTTGAAATTTACGCTAATGCGTTCCCCGTAACGCGTGCGTTATTACGCTTCGCTCAGCTCGATCGAACGCTTCTAGCGAAAACGATCATAGACTCTGGACGGAGAACTTTTTTCATGAATTGGTTATATTGAAAAAAGACACGACGTTTACGTTTAGAGATCTCTTGCAACTTCTTGAACGGTTTGGCAAATTAAGTGGATAACAAACCAATTCTAATAAAGGAAGACTCGTCGAATATTGCTTTGGAACAAATACAATCTGCCAATTTGAAATTCGAGCAGAATTTAATATGTCCCAAGCATCGTTGTTCATTCTCATAATGTTAGAAAATCATTTCCCTGGCAATGTCCAAACGTTGCAGCAGCGTCTTTTGCCCCTTTTGCTTTCGTACGAATAATCCATCCGGATCTATCGAAACGCGAAAGAAATCCCCACGGAATTTCTTACGACAAACAAAAGATTTACATCGCTCCGGATGATTCTACAAACGCCGCTTCCGCGTGTATACATAGGAAATATTTGACACACCGTGCTCGGAGCGTGTGTTTCGAATCACAAGCACAAGTGGGTTGCCGTTATTCGGCTCGCGAGAAATTCCACCCTGCGATTCGGAGGCTGGACAATCCAAGGCGGACCGCATGTGATTCCGAAACGACACCGTCGCGGCTGGCTCCGTTCTATTTTGTCTCCGCGCGTAATTTGGCCGCTGCTCCGTCGGTCCGCTCGTATTATCTCCTGACCTGGGATAAAAGCGAGGCGACATCGGTGCGTGCGCCGGAAGCTGGCTTCGCGGAGAAGGCCCGGCTATGCGTCGTTTGCCGACGCTTCTCGTTGATATAATGGGAGAGGTACAACAAGCTTTGTACTGCGAATGGAATTCTTGTGAACCGAGCGAATACTGTGGCTGTTAATAGTGCAGCGCGATATAGCGTTCGAGTTAAGGTCCCGTTTAATCGTTACGTGTCAGTGTGCAATTTTCTAAATGAAGATAACGCTTTAGAACATGGATCTTTATATTAATTTGATTCTTGTGCATTTTCATTTTGATACTATTTTACTGTCTCGACGGATGAATATTAGCTGTCCCCTTGTCTATTCCATGAACATGTCCTTTATATCGACCAGAGACTGTGTTAACGCTTCTGAAAATTGAATATGTGGATCATTGGTGGTACACTGTAAAGTCTTCGTTTGAATATATTCCGAAAGAAGCGGATCCATCCTGTTCCTCGAAGACTCCATTCAAACAATCTCCTTCGCGCGTGGCTATAAAATGTATTGCCCTATAAAACATAGCCGCCTCCCCCCAGTCATCGACATATGTATACGCCACTTTCGCCTTCGATCTGGAGCAATCACCCCGGCTCTTTGTCCGATCGACGCGGCGTTAACGAACGGCGATCCCGGTCCGTGACTTTTATTCCCCAAATAACATCCGCTCTCCGTGCGCGCCGTGGTAGGCGAAATGTTTATGCAAGAGGGAAAAGAGACGGACGCAGGCAAGGGCCGGCCTTTTATGCGTCAAACAATGTCGTCCAGTTCAACGACACGTGCTGGCGCCGCGGCGCGCGAGACCCCGACGACGGTGCGGACGGTGCACGGTTCGCGAAGACCCCCTTTCCAACCGGCATTCTTCGCCTTCCTTTCGACGCGCCGTCGAGGAACTCTCTTGCCCGATCATTAGCAAGTCGTACCCGAGTTGGCAACGGGTTGCGTAAAACGGGGGGCGGCTAATTGTTGCAACGCCGTTCAGGCTCGATCGGGTGATCGATGGTGCTTTTCTGCCTTCCATGCCGTCGCTTTCTCCTGCCATTCATTCACGGTATTCGCGTGCGAACGGAGGAGACAATCTTTGTCTTAGGGGTAATGAATGCATGTGTCGGTTTCAAGGTTTTTATGTTGTTCAAGATTTATTTGACGATTCCTTTTGAACGGAGGTATTCCGAGGGTTTTGCAAGATACGAGCTACCGAGAGACACTAAAATAGTAAACCGAGCTTATTAAACGCAGAGGATGAATGATAAGTATAGCAATATTTAAAGAACCATCATCGGCTCGATGTCCGACTCAGTTTCGAGTCTATACTACTTACAAGTAGAATAAATCGCTATTCGATATACCACCCTAGAATTTCCTTTCGTAGAACCATGGTACAAGTTTCTCTGTTATAAAAGCCATCCCATGCGACAGGAAATATTACAATTTCCATGCCAATTAATACAATACTAAGCAAAATAAATCACTTATATTCAAGCTTTATCATCAACATTTTAATTAGCGTTGATATAAAAGCCATTGATCTATCGATGATTGGCATTCGATCTGACATAAAATGATCCAAATTTTGCCGCACGTGTCAGCATGGGACCGAATTCCTGTTTAACCTTCCAGAGGGTCGCAGGAAAGACTCATGGATGCGGGAATGCGGTCTGATTGGTTACGTTCCGAGAAGCTGGTCTTCCGTTTATCGTATTTTGTCATACACGGCATCTATCAGTGTCCAGCGATGAGAACTGCACCAGCCCTCTTCCCTTATATTCACGTGATCGGCAACGCGTGACTCCCGACTCGTACGGGTACAACTGTACGTATATCGTCTATCGCTCGCCCCATATCCTGTATCCTGTGTCGGGATATCGGATTATCACGCGGTAAGCGCTTTTTCTGTGGCTCCGCGTTGCCGCCTCCGAGTCCTTTTAGAACAGTTTTCTCATCGTCTCCGCTCCGTTTCGACTCGGCTGCACGTCGGACGCCTCTCGTTTCTCCTGTTTCATGCCTCTGAATGAACGGTCTCCTGTTCCCTCTTGAGAAACACGCCCGCCTCCGTTGTTCCCGTTAGAAAATAGAATTTCCATAATACTCGTATCGCCCTTAGATTCATCCGTATTTCCCGTGGATCGATCGCTTTGATCGTCTTGCAAAAAAAATCATTAACACCTGTGCATACTACTTTTTACGAGACACCGATATTCAATAAATCCCTGTCACCTTTTTCCTCTCGAGAGCCAAGGATCACCTGGCGGCGAAGAGGGCTTCCGAAATGAAAGTAGCAGCAAAAAGAGCTGGCTTTTTTATGGCGTTTAATCGAAATCGCGGTTTCACGGGTGGTCGTCAAGGCTGCGAAACGAGAGGTCGAGTAGACTTGAAAGAAAAGTATTCGATTTCTTGGTTGACCGCGTGTTTCGCGCGACCGTGGCTGAAGCTCTTTCATTCCTTCACGCGATAAGTCTCTATTTTTTTTTATTATCATACACATGCAACTGTAACAAGTCTCGTTCCCTTAACAAACAGTTTTTTCTATGCATATCTTTAATGTTCTCGTGGCGTTTCACGTTGTCTACCGTGCGAGTGCACACCAGCGTTTGCAAGACACCGTTTCATCGATCTCGGGCGATGAACAACGGAGACGTTGCGTGGACCAAAGCCAATCACGTCGGACCGTTTAGCTGTTTCGCGACACGATAGAGCGCGAGTAACGCTATTAAATCGGCGACAGTATTGCAATCTGGCAATTCCACGTCGACCTCCTTTATTTTATCTCGACCCGTTGACCTTTTAGAGTTTCATTTCAACCCCCTTGATTTGCACGAAGTTAAGACAGCAAACGAAAGAAAAAAGAATGATGTTCCGAGTATAACATATAATCGGCGATTTCATTTATATTTTATTATTCCTCTGAAATTAATTCATCCTTAAGTTCGATTGCATACCCCCTTTTGCGACAAGTCCGTGTTAGATTCTCGCGTAACGCGGGTCTAATTTATAAGAGGGCAGAGAGGCAAGAACGCGCCGTGCGTGCACCGAAAATCCGTTATCGGACAATCTTCGTTCCCTCTATCCGATAGCGGCTAATCGTTGTCGACGTTCACTCCCCAGCCACGGTAAATCCATTTTTCCCGTCGGACACGTAGCCCGTTGTGTATCGTTATGCAATTGTACCCGCGTACAATGTGCGCGGTGTGCCGACCGTGTGCCGCCCACGCGACGACATTTAGTAAAGCACGTTTAATCTCTGCAGACATGACGTAAAGTCCCTTTGTTCGACGACACGCGGACCACGACTCCGTTCTGGGAGTGGGACGTCGAAATTTCTCTTATTGTTCCCTCGCTCGCAGTCGGCTTCCAGGTTTTAACCGGCCGCCGTGGCGGTATTGTGTTCGATTGCATTTTGGGCCGCCGCCGATCGGGTTAGTTGAAGATTCATTCGCAGTAGCGTTTACTGGGTGGAAAAAAAAAACAGAAAGACAGATCTGAGAGTTATTTGGTATTGATAAAGATTGCGAACAGTTTGCGAAACAATGCGCGAAAGGGTAAGCGACCCTTGTGACGCGAAAAGGCAAACGACCAGGTTATCGGCTGACCCCCCAGATTCTTTTCTTCGTCGTAGATCGTGTTAATTAATTACGCGAGTCGAATGACGTAGTATCGGCACTTGCAGCGCGACGTAAATTGTATTGCACATCGCATCTGGATGATGTGTAGATATTTTTTTTTTTGGTAAGGATGAGTCGCGTTAGGGCAACGAAGTAAAACTTTATCGAAATCACGATTCCAATTTATCTCGTTCGTTTTACCAATAAATTTTAATGTCGTCTCCGAATCGCAGATATATTTTCATGAGAATATATCTGTCTCGATGCGTATCACTGTCGAATCTTCGAAAAAATCCGTCTGATCGTCGCGTCCGTACCACTTTCCTAATTACACCAGCTAGTTAATTCGACAGACGTCTAATCACCGGTCGGGCCTCACGTGAGATATCGCATCCCTTTCCGCTGAAGCGACTCGGCTATCTGAAAATCAGGAAATCCTTTGTCGGCCCGCCGCTGGAATCGGCTTAATGAGCCTGCGTAACGCCACTCGCAGATCACTCTGGTTCGTGGAACGAATGAATCCGTCCGTCGATCGATTTAGTCTGGCCATCTTCGCCAGTTTATTTACGCTATTTCGTTTACGCGCATGGCCACTCGAGTCTTTCGAGCGGCGACGATATGAAATTAATTTACGAGCCCTTACACCGCGATCGCGGTACGAATCGCATCGACGTTGCGACTTTATACCCTTTAATTCAATATAGAATCTACTTATCAATCTGGAGAAAAGGGGGAAACGCGGACAAGCAAACCACATTTTTCTCTTTTAACAAAATATTCCACGATTCGTTCCACTAAAAACCGTTCTATTCCGCAACCAGATGATTTCCGGAACTAATCGCGAACGAGGGAGCCGATTTGCATTTTACTATTGACAAGTGCACACTTGCAGCGTTGTAATTATCAAGGTTGACGAGATAGCTGGAAAGAATTTGGATTTTTCTGCGGCACGCGGGAGGAAGGTCGGTTAATCGATTCTAAGCAGCGAGTTGCCTCGCGCAATAGCTGAAAGAGAAATATAATAGCAGCGATCAATTTGAATGGCGAACGCAGAAGTGCAAGGTTATCGCGCGAAATTCTCCTTTAAATTTGTACGGCGGTTATCTTAAGTGACTAATCAACTGTAAGATAAAGAGTCCATAGTCGTTCTATGCTTCGTGGGGAACGTAGGACGTGTTCGACACATTCGATTATTATTCGGTCGCCCTTTAACCATCGTTAGCATTTAATCTAGAATTTATCGTATCGATTTCTAATGTTTCTAACATTCGTCCTTTTGTTACAGTGATTCCAAGAGAGGATAAGTCCTCCGAAGGGCAGGATAAATCGGCGAAGAATGGATTCTCGTCGAATCCAGACTTGGAGTACGTTGAACTGATGAAGATCAGCCAAAATCAGTACGAGGAGCCACGTAAGTGGATAAGATAAATATTAATTGTGTAACATCTCGATAATTGATTATGTTAAACTCTCCGCCCGGTGTTTCGACGAGCGCTATCTCGAATGAAAAGATTGAGCGTACCTAATAACGTTGCCGATAGTTACGATAAACAATTACATCCGATAAGTTCTGTCGAAATATCAGCAATGAGAAGTGTGCGTGCCCATAGAGATCAACGATGACGAATTCCATGATCGAGAGAAATTACAAATGAGTCTCTAATTCGATTTGTATCCGACCCAACAAACTATTTAACTTCTCATTAATTGTATACTTCTCCAAAATCGTTGTACGGGCACCAAAAAAAAACTTATGCTCGGCACACTTTCAGGAAAGAATTTCCCAACGCGTTTTCACGGCTTTCGCGGTATAAATCATCCTTGTTTAGTGCCAGAATGTACATAGTTGGTCGAAAATACGGGTCGACCGTCGGAATAAATTTTCTCTAAGCAGATACGATCTAACCGCGGAAGTTTCGGCCGGTGAAATTGTAGAACGTTTCCCACAGGTTGCGCGCGGGGCATTAGGACACCGTTAAGATGATTGTTAATAAATAAGTGGCATCGCCATTCCGGCATCCATATGCAGTTTCAGCGAATCGCCCGTCTCGGATGACCGAAGAAAATTCTTGAGTGTCGCTTGACTATCAAAGACGCGAAACGTGTACTTGACATTTATTTGCGAAATTATTTATACAAACGTATAGGTAACAAGGAACCGCGCGAAGAATTTAATATCATAGAATTATTAATTTTCATCGAACAACCGCTGTTTTGATGCGAGACGTCCGGATCATTCGGGAGATGATCGATCCGATCGCTACTGTGGATCATCGAGGCACGCGCGAGCCGCGACAAAGCACCGCGATTCAAATTAGCGCACTTAGATCGCGACGCGTTCGAATTGCGTACCGATGACGGAACGTGTAAAACACGCGACTCCCGAAGCGTATCGTCGCGAGCGTACGCACCACCTTTATCAGGATCACGTTCGCCTCGTTAAGCTCTCGATGATGCGAGACGAGGCGACGCATGCATCGAGAGATGTAAAAAAAAAAAGGAAAGGGAAGACAGGCGACGAGACCGGAACCCAGATATTTATAAAGGACGCCGTCGTTTCGCATCGATCCGCGATCGCGATTCTCAGAAGCGCAAAGTTTATTACTGTCCGTTCCGCCACGGAGCTTAATTGCTTGTTTTTACGTACCGTTATGGAAAAAGTTTCTGGTTGTGATATTGGTGTCATTGCAGTGAACACTTTATTTTTTATAATCGTTTGAAAATGGATCGATTTGAATTTATTGTTTTTTTTTTCACGCGCATTAAAGAGATAGGAATCTCAAAAATATGTATAATCAATAACCATAGTGGTAAGGTTTTGATATATGTGAACAAGTTCGAAAACTGACGATGTGACGATTCGTAATCATGAGCGAATAGTGGAGGAAAATTAATAATCGCGCCACCACGGAACAGTTAACGAAACAGTGGCCTTTACGGTAAAACACGTTTGCGCATCGCGACACTGAGAAGCCAGATAGGCGAAACACGGCCGATGGACGAGGATCGTTTGAACGGTAAAAGCCACGCGCGTTTTCAAACGCAACGGGACGACAAGCGCATTTTGTCACGCACCGATCCGCCCGTCGCGTTGCCAAGTTTGCGCGACTGTCAGCGATTAAGCACCAAAGTGGAAACAAATGATCTAGTTGTCGGCTATCGCGAAACCTCGTGTTTCAAGTATGCAAAACGTGCCTAAATCCCTCTTCAACGTTCGCGTATTTATGATCGGATCTTCATGGGTCTATGCATTTATTTTTAACTCCCGTCGATTAATGGTTCTTCCGAATCGCCTTGTCGCACTAAATTCGCATTTTACCACTTGCGCTCGGTGTGTCGCCAATAATAAGTTTGATCTACTTAATCACTCGCTTCGATACCGAGTTAAACAGAATTTTATTATATATACGTGATTTCCTTTTTGTTTAAAGGCGAGCAATTCTCGACAGCCCAAAGGCACGACAGCGGTCATTTTCGCCATGCCAAGGCTGAAATTTGGGATCCTCACCCCCAATACGAGTTCACCGCCTTTGGTAGACACTTTCTGTTACGTTTGGCTCACGATTCCAGTTTCGTGTCGCCAGATATCAAGGTAAAGAATCACCGTCAATACTTTTTATTCATTCACATCACGCATCTCCTATTAATTTATTGTTATACAAAATTTATCTTGTCCCTCATGTTATTACCATCGTAATATACATTCATAATGTCATTTCCGCCTTCTGGCGGTGGTTTCTTCTTTTAATCGACTGCATCCTTCTCCTAACTTAATATACAGATTACTCACATGAGCGAGAGCACAGTCAGAAGGGAGCATCCGGGTCCAGAGCTTGGCTGCTTCTACAGCGGAACCGTGGACGATGATCCGCACTCCTCCGTCACCGTCAGCCTCTGCCACGGTATGGTGAGTAGAAAAGATTCGAATTATTCTCTATGAAATCCGCGAGAAAATGTTTTCGCACCGACCGCGCGCCGCGACAAACGTGCGAAAAATTCTAAAAATATCCGACGTGCTTCGAAGCGTCGCCCGTCAAAAGATTCCACTCGTCCCTCTGGAAATAGCTTTCCTGCATGTCGCATAGAAGTCGTCGTCCAAAGAACCTCCGCAGGGTCGCGTTTCCTAGTGAATTCCACTTAGAAGCCGCGTTACCAGGAGGGAACAGAGTAGCGAAAATACCTGGCGAAGTTTCTTGCCAACCGCGCGCAGTGAAGCGCGTTTTACGGACGTTCAGTTTCAAAACTCTCTTCTAGTCTTATATTTAAATGCATCTTCATTTTTATTTCTCGTTCGCAATTTATTACGATTTCCGAGATTACGCAGTCGTTCCATATCGACGACAAGTTAATTAAACATCGCATCCACTTCCATTCGGATAAGAGCAGCAAGTAGTTTCGTTACCTGAAAGCCGATTATCCGGACTGTTGATCGCGCGCAATCGTTCTCGGGATAACTTTCGATCGCTATCTCGCTGTATGATCAAGCATTCGGCCACTCGAAGGGGTTTCCGAGGTATTAACGATTTATCGATCTAACTTGTCCGCATAATAATTGATAGAAGAGAGTGTCAGATATCATTGGAGGATCTTTGTCGATGTTTCGTTGATCGATAAAAGGTGGATCATTAATCTTCTCTATTCTTTTCTTTTTTTTTTTAAGTAAACAGTGTCCATAAATCGTGGATCGTTGTCCGTTCGCCTAAGTAATACCGCGTTGAGCACGGTCAGTGTTTGCGATCGTTGGACGGCTGACCGTACGAGTGCTATATATCTCTTGGATGATTCAGAGTTCACCTAAAATTATATATCCACTTGATACTCGATAGTTTAGTAGACGATACGTCTTTCGATCAAAGATATAGATCCATTTTTACGAGGTATCAAAGAAATCGATGGCGCGGTCTCCTTTTTAATTTTCATTCGACCGAATGCAGCTGCCACGCGTTTGCGAAATTTCTCCGGCGTTTCCGCACGACCGCATTTCTCCGCGCGTTTCATAGCTGACGCCTAGCGGCTAGATGGCACACGGTCCAGATTGGACATTTGCCATGGGTAATGCTAGAACCAGTTTCCGGATTATCTTGGCAAACGAGCGGCCAAGTGGGCGCCGTGCACCTCGACCGAGTTCGGCAGTGAATCCCTTAAGCTTTAGCCGCGATCGATTTCTCTTGCCGTCGAATCGTCGGCCGACAAGCGAGGACAGGCTTTTCTTTCGAACCCGAAGGGAACTCGCCAGACCTTGTACGGGCCGAATGAAATGTTTAGAATCAGACAGCCGACGGATCTGGGTCGATAAAATGACGAGCGGCAAAAAGAATTTGTTCAATGAACCGTCGACATTAAAAGCCTCGCTACGAATAAATTGTTTCTCGAGCCGCCGGCTAATTGATTGCGTTATTCAAGCGTGCGCGCTTGACGCTTTGCGTTTTTATCGGGCGCAGAGGCTACGCAGGATGGCACCGAGTTATCAAGCTCCCCTGTGAATCGATCTACCGAAAGGGTTAAACGCGCCGACCGCGGCTTGGTAAATCTTCTCCCGTAAGTTACAGGAAGAGAAGTCCGTAGATGGTTTTCACACGGAAACGTGAGAAATTCATTGAACGCATCGTTCGTGGAATAAGTTTTACTAGATCCATTATCTATTATTTGCAAATTATTTCGGTTTTCTTTAGTGGAAAGACGTGGATAAAATGGTACTGTGATAGCTAGAAATATTCCAAGCGGACAGAAATTGATGCAGCGTCCAGAAATTAGCGCGCCTGACCATATATCGAGTTGCACTACTTACGAATCTACATACTACAATACTTCTGCCATAACGTTTAATCAAAAACTACCCAAAAATCTTTTGTTGAGAAAAATGTTCCATTTCTTATCTAAATTTGTTCTTCAACACTCGAGCACAAAAAAAAAACATTGCAGCCAGATCCAATTTATAATCGAAATTCCAAGCAGCTTAATACTTGAAGTATTTCTTGTTTAAGATTAACTTTCTTTCCATCGGGCTTCTGTGCCTCCCGACAAATATTTATTTCACCACATTATTTGGAAAGCGTTCGAGCTTAATTGCAATTTCAGTATCGCGAGCTCGGCTGAAGAATATCGTCCCACACTTCGTCTATTCCGCCCGAGAAAATGCACTTCGTCGAGTGTCGTAATTCTACTCTAATTCTACTCCTATCCGCAGAAATTCAACCGCCCTGCCGTTCCTAACATCGTTCGATCGTTTTCTCTTTTCTTCCCCTCGGCCGCGTAACATTATACACAGACGCAATCGCGTAGCACGGCCAGACGCGAAACGTGAAACGGTCGATCGCGACAAACACGAAAATCGCGATGTTTGATTACGCGCGCCGATATTTGATAGATGCGATTCCGCGAAACGAACTTTTGCGAACGTCCGTGGTTTAATCACAGCCGAATTTCCGTCGAAGGAAAATACTAAACGAGCTCGTGCGTACCCCGGGACGAGATCCACGAGGGTATTTTTAAACGCGACGCACGAAGATATCGATGCTTCTGGGGAATGAAACACGGAATCTTGCACTTTCGAATTTCGCTGATCTTTAATGCTCAATTTGACGTAATCGATGGATAGCAATTTTGTAGTATTAATGCGACGGTTGCTAGGAGATTCACTTTAACGCAGGATTATAGGCAAACTATTACCTTGAAGAATATAGATTTTTATGTAAATACTCATCAAATTGGCTGCTTTGATTCAGACCATTTCAACGATCATTTTCATTAGCTCGGCTACAATCATTTTTTTTTCTCCCGACGCAAGGGAGTCCGGGAGAAAGCACCGTTCCAGGTGCGTCAAAAATGCAGACACGTTCAGCCTAACTTTCTGGTCGTAACTTTTGTTTAACTTCCCCATAAAGTATCGTCCGAAATAGACCCGTCGGACGCGCAGTCGTGCGATCATCCTCGTTATTTAATTGCCGGGGATTGTCGGCAGGCTCGTTAATGGGAAATAAATCTCTAATACCGCGCGGACCTTTTCCCTTCCGCACTTTTCGGTAAGATCCATCGATGTTCTTTCCGCGCCAGGGCGCAGGGGTGGGATGGGAGATTTCACGGATGGAAAATCGCGCGCGGACTTCTGCCGCTGGATTTCACGCGCGTGCACATTCCCATCGGCAGAGAAAGCTTTACGGTCGTGTTTTTTCTTTTTTCTTTTTTTTACGAGCACCTCGTATTCTTTCGCACGGTTATTTTCGACGCGGCGACGCCGGCGGCCCTGGCGATTTAATGAATGAAATTTGAACTTCCTCACGGTCCGTTCAGGTTCAACGACACGCGTTTCGTGCTCCGTGCGCCGAGATCTTGGCGAACTTTTGTCCCACCCCTCCGGGGAGACGGGAGGTTCGTGGGACGCTGAGCGCAGGCGAAACAAAATTTTACTTCTTCAAAGTGCTGCGCGGTATTTCAAATAACATCTATTGACGTCGAAGGGATGACGAAATTAATTAATCGAATCGATCCTCTACGCATTTTCATTTAACTCGATTAACAGACGGAGCACTTTTTATTTGCTGGATGTATTCGGAGGACTCGCGCGACTGCTCCTAACGAACGACAAATCGTTCGAAGGCGGTAGCTAAAAAGCACTTGAGTCTGGGAAAAAGGAAGAGAGGAAAATGGAGCGGGAGAATTCCGGTGACGGATAGGAAAGAGACGTAATCGTAAATCATACACACGCGTGGCGTTAAATCTCGGAGTTTTTCTCGCGAGTCAACGAGACCAGTACGTACGTGCGAACCGTCGACTTTGAGCGGAAAGATTGACGACGCGCGGACGTTCGTTTGTCTCGCTTTTTATTGGCGGCAGCCTGTGTGAATTTTAACGGTCATTATTAAGCAAGAAGCGGTCTTGGCGATGTTTAAACAATACCGCGTGCAATAAATCGCTTGGGGAAATTTTATGAAAGCTGTTAGTTATTCGTCGTTCGCCTCCGGCTGCATTTTATTATTCGCGTTCGGGTTAATTAGGTAGAATCGAGATATTTCGTGTAATTCCGTTTAATTGGTATCCGACTCTTTGAAGCGATTTTACGTAGACGAACGGGCGGACAAATGTAACGTCCGCGACCCGTCGTCTGTCTATCGGTATCTCTGCCGTTCCCGACCATGACCGTGCCAAAGAAGCTGGCCACATGGATCTGGGTCATACACAGTCATGGTTATTTCAAGCGCGAAGCATCTTTATCTTAGCTCTACGTGTTCTTTGCACCGCGTACACGCGTGCGTACGCTCGGGCTGGTTCCGCGTTAATTAAAAGCGCTCTTAGGTCGATGGAGTTTCTCGTAAAGGTTCGTCGTAGCTTCGTTCCCGTTTCACATCGAAACGAACGCATCGAAGCGTGAGTCGCGATGGAGTGATTCAAGATTCACCTGACCAAGGCAAGTCAATGAATCGCGATCATTGGAAGAAATTGTTGTTCCGACTCGTCCGGAATGCTCACGTCCGCCCAGCTTTCACATTCGTCGCGAACATTGCGTCGCACGATGTTCGATCCCGAAAATGCAGGCCTTCCGTCCAAGAAGCTTGACGCAAAAATAATCCCAGTTCAAGGTTCCCGTAGGTCTGTAGAAGGACTGGCGAGGGGAGCGCGCAGCGAGAGCGAGGTGATACCAGTTTTACGACACTTTTACACCCTTCGCCTGTGCTGATGCTGCTGACTGAAAGTCATCAAATGCCTCTGCACGTTACCCGGAAGCGCCTTGGGCGTTGCGCCGGCTCCCTTCTATTGCGGACACTTGGAAAAATAAGAAACTCTCGAGAACTCGATCGTATATCAAATGCTGCTGCCATAGTTATCGATAGCCCCCGAGTATTAGAACGTAGACAAGATAACAGCTATGTGCAGCTTCGAACGTATGTAAGCTCAGCTTTGATCCGACAGAATCTTTGTTGGACGCCTTTCGAATGACACGAAATTCTCGGATAGTAAAAAGGAATCGCTGGACAGTTCCGTAGGGTAAGAATATTCCAGTATTATTATTCTTTCAAGCTTTGCCGGCGAATAGAATACCGTCTTTCGTTCGACAATCAAACTTTCCGCGAACGTGCGGGATGGAATTAGTCATTGATTATTCGAGGGGTCTCGATTACCTCTCGATAGGAACGCATCATCCCCCTGTGTACGCCTAGTCGATCGCGCGCGAACCACGGTTCAAAGGGCAAACCGCGTGATTGCTATTGGATTTGAAATTGCACCGCTGCAAGCTTTACGCCGCCGGCGAAAAGGAGTGAGAATTATTTGCGACTAGACCCATAGGAATTTATTGCCAATCTGCTTCGTACGTCATATCCCCTGTGTGTCTCATGCGCGTATCTCTCGCCAATGACAAGGAAGTGGCGTTACTCCATGGGATACGTGTCGCGGAATAATACGGAGGATAGGAGTATTTTATTCTCGCGACAGCCGCCGCCGTTGAAACGTCCGTTTTCCGAACGTCGGAGATCTCCGAGAGGAGTGAAACCTTTGTAACGTGTTTGCGGGAAGTTCGCGTTAGGATTGTTCCTCGCTTTTGCGACACTTGGATCTTCGGAGATTGGCCCGGAGTCTTGGAATGTAATTCGAATCAAGACGGTTTCGTCACTTGTATTTATAGTGCAGCGACAGTGGCTGTTATGCTTTCGTCAGAGAGATAAGCGTAATACGTTATCATGAAAATATTTGGTGGCCTACTTATTATACATGAATATAAAATAACACGGTATGACCCGTCTAGCACTACGCACTTGCCGCTTACTATTCGTCCCCTGCCGTAAAATCAAATCTATCTGTTACTAATTACAATTTCGACGAGAAATTGCATCCGTTCTTCCGAATAAACGCATTCCGAAGCAAGGGGGAACAGGCGAGTAGAATTTCCACGAGTTCAACATCGCTCGAAGGATTCGCGGCGTTGAATTCGATTATTCATCGTTCATTTAGCACTGCTCCGGGCCATCTGGGTCACGTTTTAATTTAGCTGCATCAAGGTTCGGCTAGTCAATCAGACGTCTGTTTTCAGGCATAGAAATAGGAACCCATAAACACCGAGAGAGGCCAAGTCCCAGCGACGTCACGATAGTCTCGATACGGAATCAACACGCTCGACCTAATTACTCGACCCCGTAACACCGTACGAATATCTTTTTCCAATGACTCCTTTTCTATTACTGCGCTGTATCCGTGACCGATCCGCGACCGACGCAATCTGCGACGAGTTTGACGGGGAAATTGTAATACGTGGGAATCAGTCGTGCCTGAGAACGGAACCCGAGTAGCACGATGCGCGATGACTCAAGATCATATTTCTTCCTTAACGATTCCCGGCGAACCTCCAGTCATTGTCCATTTAGGCAATTATACGGGCGGCATATTTTTCTGGACCAACATCGATGCACGAAAAACCATTCGTTTTCCCCGCACTCCATAAATCCCTTGATCAGCGGTTCCAACCATATTTTCGGCAACAAATGAGACCGGTTCGAGAGATCCGCGACAACAGTTCGATCGTGACAAAGAAAACGGGGAGGGTGATATTCTGGCTTTATTAGCCGGGTCCAGCAAGGCTGTTGTGCGCGATGCTCGCGGGCGCGTAACCCACTTTCGCAAAATTAGATTTCGCACGCGTGTACCGAGAAGGAAGACGCAGAAGCGTATCTAGGCATCGGACTCCCTGCTGAACGGTTGCTTACAACGCGCGATCGACTAACGGCTACCGAAAACGTTGTACAGACCCGTGCCTCTTCTCGAGGGTTAGACCTAAGGAGGGCCGCACGTGTCGAGCAAATCGGTCGTTTAACCCAGTTTCCGCACGTGGGATCGTCGATTAAAAACCTTCGTGTCGTCGATAGAAAGTACCTTCGGCGTTTCAGCTTGCTTCGCAGAGGAATACGCAGAGAGAGAGAGAGAGAGAGAGAGAGAGAGAGAGAGAGAGAGAGAGAGAGACTAAATATACCCTGCACCATCGTGCACCCCATAACTCTGTCCTCGTTAAAAATACACGAATCAAACCGCGGCAAGATGTCCAGCAATTTAACTCGGATAATAATAATCGGAACAGCGCCTTACGTCCAAACGCAAAGTAATTATCTCCGTACTAAAGATATCGAACGAAGCGCATGGATCGATTGAAATCCAACCCTTTGATCCACTTGGGCCATGTGTACCAAAAGAAAATCGTCCATGTGTTTTTATTTCCTAAATAAAACGACCGATACGAATCCAACTCGGACATCCTGGCTGCCTATTTCCGACGCGTGGACGATTCAGGACCCGAGGTCCATTTAATCCATTTATCCCATTAGATACGGATACGTATAGGCTTCGAATTACGAGGGTGCGGACGTGAATGCCAAGCCTTTTTCGCTCTGACGCAATCGTCTCGATAAAGTCGACGTGCTTTCGGAAGCGGCTTCCTTCGTAAACGGAAGTGCGCACCGAGCTTTCTCTGCGCTAAGAATATACGGCATCTCGCTGCTCTATCAAAATCGTCGCCGCATTGGAAGACAGGCGCCTAATGATCTTGCGTCATTTAATAATTTTCTTTTCTACTCGATCGATGGTCAAACATTCTTCGAAGTGTGTAGATAAAAATCGACTAGGCGTACGTTCGTTTCCATCGATTTTATAAACTCTCTAGTACAGCCAAGAGTCCGAGGCATCTCATAAAATTAAACAGATCCTCATTCAAACATATCCAGACTAAACACGCTTTAGAATGGGTTCTTTTAGCTTTCCCGATGTTAGATCGGCCGGCATTGGTTTTTCAGTTTCGTTTGTTAAATATGACTGCTGTAAATCTACAGAATGAAGAATCGCTCTGATGCTAAGAAAAAAAGAAAAGAAATTCAGTTTACTCTGGAATCAGCGGAGCCCCTTCTATTCCACTTCGAGAACGAATCTTCACGCGCACGATCCCCTCGAATAGTTTTCAACGATCAAACTCGCGTTCTAATCGGATCTCGTCCACGATAAATTAGTTCCATTCTAAAGTGGTCGTTTCATGAGCGAACAGCTTACGGTCCCTGGATGTCGAGCATCTCTTTTACCACCGGCCCACGTAAACCATTTTTCCCAGCCGCGTGCCATTCCTCGCGAGCAAACGCCTCTTTCGATATTCACGACGCTGGACGCATCCTTATCGAGAATAGAAAGAGGGGAAAAAAAAATGTTCGCCCACGTGAATCCGTTTTTCTCCCCACGAAACGCCTCGGGCGACTTGTCGCCCGATAAGAGGAGACTATCGACGATTTCTAGGCGGAACCGCGAGCTTCTTCTGATACTTCGCCTGTCCGATCTGGTTCACTTTGTACCCCCTCGCGAGGGGGGAGGGACGATTTTTGCAATCGTGTATTACGCGATCCTCGAGTTTATGGTGATTTTATGGTCAGCCGGGCTTGCTGAGCTTACAGGCATTATTCTGTGAGTATGGAAATTGGAGTTTTCGATTTGAGGGGATCGTGAACGTGTAATTTGGATTTGCGGACGCGGTTTTCTTTTTATTCAAAAGTGATTTCATCGAAATTTTGGATATCTGTTATCGTGGGAAATCATCTTGAAGGATTATTAAGGAATTGGTGACGTGGAAAGTATTTGTGTCTACAGATTTCTGATTAATTAATGCGTTTCTGCTTTCGGTCATTGCTTTTTATTTTTATTTAACGTTGTACAGATACAATTGCAAACATGATCCATTAACATTAACATAAAATCACAACGATCCTTGTATCTCGTGCACAGAGTGTCGCAGAAAACATCTTGGGTCGCAATGACGAAGGTATTAGTTTTCTTATCACGCTTCCGATTCATAGATCTTCCGTAGATCGTGCTACTCATTTTTCCACGATCGCAGAGGCTCACGAAGAATATCTTAAGAATAAGCTCTCCGTTCCATACCTGGATGCTGGGCAATAAAGTAAAGCAGGAAGAATAATCGAACGTCCACATGAAAATATACAAATATTAATTTATTTGCGTTTCTCTATAAAAGAACAACAAGGGATAGAAATTATTTAAAGTTTAACTACTACCTCCAGTCTCAAAATTTCACAAAATTTTATCCCAAACATGTACTTTTCACAGGACAATGACATGATCGTGGGTCGAATCGTTAGAACGACGTCGCGATCGCATTGTTAGTGCCTCGTAGATCAACGAGACGATTTATGATCTCGCGTGGGAGACTTTTACAAAGGCCGATCACCGTGCCCTTGTCCTTGCCCATTAGTCCACGCGAGTCCGGCGAATTTCGCGAGCGAAGACGAACAGTGAAATCTGTATTATGAATATTTAATAATGGTAATTACTTTTGATAAAGCCGCATAAATTCATACGAATTATAGGGAAGAAACGCGAAACAATAGAGCCTCGAAATATCTGATTCCTAACATAAACGACGATCGCCAATGCATCAAGTAATTCCCGATTCATTTCCATTAAGTTTACGAGACTTATGTAAGCCACGTCATTGCTTGATTAGCGTCTGGCTCGTAGTCTCGTAACCACTTGGGACTTGCCTGCCGTTAGTGGCCAGGCAACCGGACAGATTCCCGTTTGCATTTTTTCTCGGACGAATAACAGATCGCCTTAGAGTAGAAAATTAGTTTCACTCCAAAGGATCGAGCAGTTTCCTTAGATACTTCCCTGGCGATCCTCGATCGTTATATTCACTTGATGAATCTTACTTTCACGAAGAGATATAGTTAGATGCAGTTCGAGGGGTAATTGAATAGTTTGATCCTTTGATGAAACCGATCTCGTACACCTGTGAATCGCGTTCGACGAGGTTGCTTCCTTGTACGATAGTTTCATTTACGCGTTCGGCAAATTCTCCTTTTCACTATTTAAGGTTTCATTGGGTTGGTTCAATTTGAATGACAAATTAAACGATATCTCATCGCGGGTGTATTAGCTACCCCTCTGCTGTGATATCGTGTCTTATCTGTCCGTAAGGATTTTATAGAAACATCATCGATCGGCAACGCGTGCTCCACTCGTGTACTCGATCTTCTCGTCACCGACGTCGCGTACATTTTCCATCCCGAAGGCGTAGACAAAGGTGATTGTAATACAGTTCGTCGTGACTAAAATTCAAACATCCGCTAACTCTTGTCATATTTAAAATAACAATCGTGACTCATGAATGCTCGACACTTTTCTTTCCATCGCGAGCACACCGTGCGCGTGCTTATCGTTATACCGATTTCCGTTGTAAAACATCGTGAAAAACGGCACAACCGTCAGGTGAACGCTGTAATTCTCGCGTCAGCTGTTTATTTTACACTGTCGTTTAACTTTCACTCTATGCGCCTGCAACAGTTTAATGAGAGATTGCGTGGTTATTCATATCGCAGTGCTTAATTGCGCTACATTTCTTCGCGATGAGGCGTCGGATTGTTGGCCACGATGTCAACGAACTTTACGTTTCTTTTTTCAATAACCAATACCTTTGACGACGTATTGAAACAATCATTCTTTTCATTGTCTCGACAGTTCCTTTTTCTTCTGCGATCGGCTTAACGTACGTTGGACTTCGTTGCTTAACGAAAAATCTATCAGGTGTCTTACCCTTCTTTTCCTGCTCCCTTTGCGCAGCAGTCGAATGTTTATTCTTCTGGCGCGAGTGGAAAGTGAAAATGCCGTAGGTGCATAATCAAAACCGGTTGATTGATGGTTACGAGGACCAAATAGCAAGCAGTTTATTTACCGATCCGCTCGTTAAAGCACTGGACCAGGATTGATAAAAATTTTCGTACATTTATAACTGCACGCGGAAGAGCAATGGAGCGTTCCTTTACCAGTTGCCAGCACGTAACGTTCTCCGATAACGTGTCAAACATTGATTTCCTGCTAATTTCTCGCGAATCGTATGAACGCAAGCAAGTACTTAATTAGCCACTCGACAATTCTCAGCAGCAGCCAAAGCTTAATTAAATAAATAAATAGAAACGCCGCATGCATAAATTGAGAAAAACGAAACATTGAATCCGCTAGTTCTATCAATTGTAACCAAATACCACGAAATTCCTTTTATACCTGCTGATGACAGGATTACACACGATATCAAGCCAATCGCTGAGACAGGTAAATAATCCTGGACAATCGAAAGGATCCTGAGAATCGGGTTGCTCCATTTGTCACGTCGAGCAAATCCAAAGCAGGATACACCGGTGGTCGTTTAACACCCGTGCTGCGGGATTTATAATTTACGCAATTAAGGAGATCACAGGTCCTAAATAAAAAATTTCGAACGCGAAAACCCTCGCATGCCCCTCCGTCCCGTTTTTAAATTCGTCGCCCCTTTAAATTCAGTGGACTCGTTGACTTTTAGCAAGGCTTTAAGTAGAGAGTCCGAGCCTCCAGTAAGTACCGCCTGGAGTATCGTAAATTCGGCGGCGTGCATTCCTGTAATAAAACAGTCTCGTTTACCCTGGCCAAGTCGGGGATCATCCGCGTCGTCCTCTTCGTACGACTTCCAACGGGACACAATAAATTGCTGCGTTTTAGCGCAGGGAGCGAACGACGGAATCGGTGCACGAAGGCGTCCGACGGCGCTTCGAGATCCGATCCTTTTGAGTTTTCGATGGCCAAAGTATCTTACGCGCTACGGCCCTCCTTCGCGTGCGTTTGACGGTTCGACGGCGCATTGTTCGGCCGCCCGAGCCGTTTTATTCCAGCAATGAATTTCCAGATACGCCTCGCGTTCGAACGTTTTGTACTTTGTCACGGTAGATGCCGAAGCTATGGAAATCTTGACAGGGCAAGGAACTTTTAAGAAAATCACCTTCTTGAGGATTAGATTTTCAAGTTCTGGATGCCAGTTTCTTGGATATTAAGAGATGGGATTTCGTTGAGGTACGATTGATTGATTATCGAGTGCGACACGTTGGATTCGAGATCGACACGATTTTGTGTTTTTATGGAATGAGGATGAATGTTGGGAGGTGATTGAAACGCGTGCGGTAAGGATCTGGGTGTAGTGCTCTACGGGTGGAGCCTCTTGCAAGGTTTTGTCACGTTCCCACAGGAAGCAATTACACTCACCAATGCGTACTCCTCGCCCGTGAGACGTCAATCGCAGTTCCTACGCCATAGCAACGGAGACCATGATAATAGCGGAAGTTCTCCAAGCTACAAACTCGGGTAGCACCCGATGAAATGGGAATCGGTCATAAATGAACCGAGGGTGAAATAAGCCCAACGATTATTGTACCGAATCGAATTAAAATTATACTATCTTAGAAAATCGAACACTTTCACCATAAAAGTGCTTCGTCTTTAACCATTTATTCGAGGTAGATTATAAAAATTCGTAATTCCAGTTTAATCCTCGCTTTCCACGGAAAAGGGAGAAATCACAAAAGGAAATTCGAAGGTATATTCTATATGATTCGCAGAAGAGGCGGCAGGAAATGAAGAAATTCCTAAATCCCCGCCACTCTGGCAGATTAAATCTTCTTTCCGTACGAAGAAGCGAGAGGAGGGAAGAAGAAGTTTTCTCGCTCGGTCCGTCGGGTGTCTTCTTTTCGACTCGAATTTCCGACAAAATATCAGCCGTTTTAGCTGTGGTCGCCATCGAATCTTGCCGCGGCGAGACCAGTTCCCTACGAACCGGCCGGCCTTGGTTGAAATCCGTAACATAATAGGTGGAGTTAATTGGGAATTTTTAACGGGCGAATCCGGTCGCATGACGTTTTCGATGTACCACGTGGTAGTCTGCTTAATTGTGCGTCGCGTACGCGCGTCGGGATCGGACAGTAAAGTATAAGAATGATCAATCCTCGGGTCTAATTATTACAATTGAGAGATTAATTCAAAAAAGTGTATCAATCCCTCCAATCGATTTCCAAAGTTTTAATCTGTCTTAATTTTCTTTCATTTCTACGGAACAGATGCATTAAAAGTTAGTGTTCTCAAAATATTTTCCCTCATTTTCTACGACCTTCCCCAATCAGCAAGTTTCGGATGTCTGTCGTGAAAGAAATAATTACATCAGTTTGGAGGCAATGAAGTAGTCCTGTCGTTTTCGTATTTCCGCAACATTTCGAATGTGTTGCCCGGATGAAGAGCGCTGCATCGACCTGAATAGATTACGATCCGTCAGCGCCAAATCTGACATGTCTAAGCGGCGTTTCTTCTTTGCCGGGACTCGCATATCGGATGCAGTTCTTTCGCGGCGTTCTTGCTTCTTTTCGCTCACGAAGTCGGCGTTTTACATAGATCAAGGCCGACCAAACAAATTCTATCGATTACATGTAACTCCACATGAACGGTTAACAAGGAAAAGGAAGACCGAAACTGTTGCGTACAGCTAATAGCTGAATCGTCTACAAAAAGAAAAGCTGTCTGACAACGATTTGATACACGGAAGACGATTGCTCGTTCGAGAAGTTCATCCCTCTGCCCCTCCCTTATCAGGTTCGCATTAAACGTTATCGACGGGAACACGAACGTGTACACGAGCCACCCCGACGCGTCTAATTACCACGGTCCCAATCTCCGTCGAGTAGAGAAACGTCATGGGAATAGCAAGCGGTTGAACGAAAGTCCGTAGCTCGCTGACAATTGGGTCAGTCCGTGGGCATGCACCGTTTCGTTTAGCCGTCATTAATCAATTATATACGCTTGCGCAACGCGCAACACACGCGTCGCTCGCTGATTAACAGAGGCACCTTCGGATCCGTGCGCGATCGTGGATTATGCGAACGCGTCACTTCGTTTCACTATCGTCGGAGGTGCGCTCGTTAAGCGCGGAGATAAAAGGAGCCTATCCACGGTTGAGAATAACGAGGAGACTTGTTTGAGAAAAAAAAAAAAGTCGGAGACGCAACAGGCGAGAACATTATTGCTTCTTGCTTTTACGATTGCTTTTTAATTATCGTTCCCACGTGTTTTCCATTTGTTCGCTTGGATAATTACTAAACATGACGCGTGCACGTTTGCGATTTCCTAATTATTTAAAGAAACACTCGCAAAGTTACAAGAATACACCTTGTTATTTAAATATTACGAGAAACATTTGACATAATGGCATTTATAGAATACAATTCTGATAATAGTTTGAATCACTTCGCGCGCGATGATCGGGTTCGCTTGTACGCCAGTTTACATTACACAGAGGCGTTCGTCCGTGTTCCAAGAGTTGTGCACGCCATCGATTCCATACGGAGTATCTTGCGTGCAACACAGGACGCAGAGACCTGCTCCTGCTTGCATTGAAAAGTTTAAGGCCGGTAGCCCACCCAGTAGCCACCATTGTATCCTCGTTAAGCATCGAACGCATAAAACATATCGCATAAAATCGTGTTCGGAGAGGGACTCGATAAAAAAAATCCTGTAGCCGGATCGCGTTACTCTTTTTGTTATCTCATTTCACCGGTCAATGCACCGTGAAGCGCATCTCTTTTCTTTTTTAATAAGTCTGTAGAACGAGCGAGATTAAACCTGAGGAGGCGGAAATTATCAAGTCGAACATTTGTAGAAATTTGTGGCTTGGTAAAAGTTATTTACGACAGCGATCTCAGAGCAATTTCCTGCAAGAATATCGAGCAGTTTCCTGTCAACCGGCGCGCACGATATTCGCGAATGGCTATATCGAGGGTGGCGAAAGTCGGGCTGTAATTCGAGTGGAGAAAGCGAAACTGTATTTTATGGCGGGCAAAACGGGTCTTTCCTCGTGAGGGTAGTAATTTCGTGATTGAGTCCTTTCGACTTGAGTCACAGTTTGGCGGACGCGCGTTAGGTGAGCGCGGAAATCCTTCGAAGTGCACAAAAGGAGAAAGATCCATTAGATTGAAGATTCTCATTAAAAATTCCTCAAGCAACAACATAGATACGCATCCACGCCGTTAAAAATCTACCCTTGCAATTTCAGCTATCAACTCGCCCCTTTAACCCCCCTCCCTCCATTAAAACGTCACTATCGACATCAGAAATGAAAAATAGCGCAACAAATTCTGCCGCGACGGAACAAAGGGTGACGCTCCATATCCACCCTTCGGCGTGCATTGTTCATAGACGCATCTCTGCGCATCGTATCAGCGATTGCCAACAGTGTTGTCCATGCATCTCCGGCCAATCTATCGTACCGCAGTATCACCTCTGCCCTTTATCACCCATGCAAACGCATGCCAAGGGACAGCGCAGCCGACCGTCCGCAAAGTGCGTGCCAGGCCCACACAACGATCGGGTTCCACCCCGCGAAAGGAAAAGCGTGTGGTCCAGAAGGAAAGGGAGAAAGTGATCGAAAGGGAAAGCGATAGCGGCGGCTGCACAGCGAGGGGATCAGCTGTACTCGCGAAAAGGTCGATGAGTTGTTCCAGCGGTGGATCTCCTCGAGGTCGTTGCCGCAGCGGCGTTCGCCGGTCGAAAAGGCAAAAAGAGAGTACGAGTGGGCAGAAGAGGGATATAGACCCGTGGGGGATGAGACGCGGCCGGAGGGAGAGAGGAGAGAAAAACAGCGTTCCTGCCAAGAGTTCTCGGTAACCCTGAAGTCAGTCTTTGTGCCATCGGATAGCCACGGGACGTTGGAGGAGGTGCACGCCTGCAGGAATGCAAATCGCGAATGCGCCGACCGTGCAACGCGATCCACGACCGCTTCTTTCTCCACCTTTGCTCTAGCTGTCTGGCCGTCGAACATTCTCTGCCGATCCCGCTGATAGAGATATTCTCCAACCGTCTCCCTGGTTGACTTCAGCGAGAGGGCAGAAGCACCTTTAACCCCCGGCGGTGTAATTATTGTTTACGTTGGGCGCCTTAGATATTGGTAGAACGAGGATCAAGAGTTGACTCGTGGAATAGAAATATTTGATTAGGTACTATTTATTTCTGCGTGAACGTTGATCTACAGCTAGCAACCGTACTTCACTCACCTGTCAACCCTTTGAACTCTTCTTTATTGCGAATCGTGCAAATTCCACGATGTTAGAGACTCGAATAGCCCCGTTTATTCTTCATAGGCGGTAAGGCTGAACATGATCTTGAAGGAGCTGAACTGTTCAGGAGATCTGACTCAAAGAAAAATACCGTGGCGAATAGAATCGTTTCGCAACGATAAGTAGCACAGTCGAGGTTTCCGCTTTTTTCCGTTTAAGCACGGAAATAAAGTTCTGAATATTGTTGTCTGCTAATTTGATTCGTATTGCGTTATCCTGTTGGGAGGAACAATGGACCAAGGATAGACACTACCTACGTCTTTACAAATATTCAATGCATCCTTTTATAGTCACTACTGACACGTAACGATCCGTTGAAGTACTTTTTTTCTGATCGCACGATTTATCAATAATTTATTAGTAGAGCAACCTTCTGGGTTCTTTTCTAGGAAAATAATGCATTGCGCACGGTTGAGCTGAACATACCACTGACAAATGAAAGTTTAATCGAGCAGAAAAAATTCCGCAAAGGTAATAGCAAACATTCCTCTGCGAGGTGTCTTATCCAAAGAAAAACCAGACTTTTTTTGGAATACCAGCAACACTTGACAATCGCGAGAAAATCTGGGTTAGGAGTGTGCTAATTTGTGGAAACGAGGAACGGTCAGCCGACAGTACATCCGAGTATCGTCTTCCATTTAAGAGTAATTTTAGACGAGCGATAAAAATTTCTTTCTAATTTTACGCTGCTGATAAGTTCTATTTAAGAACGGATTACGTAAACATTAGCAGGATACATGCGGATTTCTTCACCCTGAAATCACTATCGAAACTACAGGCCACTACACTTGCCCGTCTATTATTAGTAGCGGCCAATATCCTTTGAATTCCCTCGAATGAAAGATTACAATCGGAATTGGACCGTGGAAATATTTCAATTAATAACGCGTCCTTTGAATACAGTACTCAGAAAATATTTAAAGGATCCTGAAAATTAAATGACAGTGGATGTACCATCTTCCAGATACATTGAATGATGCAAACGAGTTGTAAAGTAATGCAACCTCGTCCATAGGAATCGGGATAAAAATAATTTCTAATCAATACGAATTTCTTAACAACAGTCCTACACATAAGCAGCGTTCTCTCGCGCATTCCTGCTTGGGACAAGCGACCGTAAGACGGATTCGTGTCGCAAGAGCGAACGTATTAACTCGGCAAAACAATAATTATGCAACCGAATCGTGATATCGGAATTCATTATCATCGGAAACGAGCCCCGGCTTAGCGCCGGCACGCGCGGAACGTTAGCTCCGGGCTTTTCATCGATTATTTTCACCTGATCCGCTCGTGTACGTCCGTGGTCCCGCGGTTTTGCCCTCTCACGGAATTCACGTGGGCGGTGTATATTTAGCGGGGGCGTCTCGTGTAGCCGAGAGTGTTTCGCATTCAAATAGAGAGGAAGTTATGTCAGGACGGCCGCTGCAGGTATAAATAATTCGCGACGAATGCGGCGAGAACTAATCCGCGAGATATTTCGCTATCTATGAGAGAGAATGATGGCCTTGTTTGAACAATAGGACAGCCAGAAAAATCGATTGCCCGTTTGCTGAAACATTCAGACGACGCGGTTTTTGGTATTAAAGGAGTATCGAATCATCGACCTGTTGTCCATGATTGAAACATAATAATTAAACGCGTTCTTCTCTATTATACACTTAACGTTTCGTTGGAGAGTTGAAGTTGTATAAATTATTGTAATTAGTAAAACAAATGGTCCTCATAAAAATTCATTTCTCCAGTCACCACGAATTAATCACCCTTGTACAGAATTGCCAATTAAAAGCGTATCATTAATAATCTCGTCCAGACGCACGGCCGTTAATTTATATTTAACCATAAAGAAAAGTATGAGACAAAAAAGGAAACGATCGATTGCTTTCACCACCAAGCGCCGGATGCGCTTTAATCGAACGTTATCCGGCTAGAAATTGCAGCCGAGCAATTGGTCGAAATTTCACGGCTCGTGGATCGTGAAAAAGAGAACGAACGAGAGAAAATAAAAAGTTAGCCAGTAGGTAACTCGTTTCATTGAGCAGATAAGGACCAATCATGCCCGGGGTGACTCACCGAATTTTTGGCATACTTTTTTTTTCTTCTTGCCGCAGACGGGCCACGTGAGAACGTCGACAGGAAGCTACATAATTAAACCGGCCGAGCCATGGCCGCGGAACGACAAGGATTCTCTAGAATTCTCGCTGCGACATTCCATCCAAAGGATACGATCCTCCCCCGTGGATGCTGGCCGCAGGAGCTACGTCGGCGAGCAGGCTGAGACGCAGGGCTGCGGTGTGATTGGTGAGTTAGAGCTGTTTAAAATATCCAAATCATTTTTCCGTTGATCATATTTGATCAATTATCATGATCGAATCATTTATCAAACAATTTTCATTTATCAAATACGCCGTTCATTTCATGATAATTACATTCAATTTCTCCTATTTATTACTTGGCGATAATGCATGGCTTTTAATTTGGAAAAAAAATGGTGAAATAACTTTTGCTGGAGAAGTGGGTAGTCCATTTTTAAATAATATTATACTCACCCCGATCGGCGTCTTTCGTTTCGCAAATGATTGATCCAAGCCAGCAGTGATTTATGAACACCGTCCCTCCCTAATAACAGAACGCACAATAACGCATTAATTTCGAGGCGGAAAATAATTAATTCTCGCGACTCTTTCAAACTTGGAAACGATTAAAGAACCTTATACTGCCTAGACGTTGAAGTGCAAACATTGCCGGACCATTAAAATGCACAGACTTCAATTAACCCTTTGACTCCGCATTAAATCGTCAACGAAACAAAAAAAAAGAATCGATCTCGCTGGCCCCCTTATTCCACCATGGCGATGAAGATTTCTCGTTGACACACGCTTTCATCTGCTTATGGAATCAGCAGCGTGCTTAATTGATGGTTAGTCGTACCTCTCTTCGTTCCCTTCGTTTTTCGTTCCCTCGTATACCACGTTGGTTCGCCTCCCTTTTTCTGCCCGGAGGCCTAACGCGTGTGTACGAATTTAAAGAACGTTAACCCTTCGCGGTCGAAGACCGAGCCACTCGCCTCCGGGAGTAGCTGCGGGCTTTCGTCATTTTTCAGGAAAAATAAACCGACCCCGTCCGACTGCAGTAGAAATTTATGGACCGACAAAATTCTCTGCGGTATTACTGCCGATCTACAGCGTATCGTTTGGTGTTTTTATCGGAGAGATATTGGAGGGTGTGCAAGGTGCAACGGAATGAGAAATAGCGATCGGAAAAAAGTTTACAAGAGGATTATTTATTGCAATTACAGTAGAGCAAACGTTATACAGATGTTAATCACTCTGATTACCGTATTACCATACTTCCTAATAATACAAGGCGAAAATACAGAACGGCAAAGAAATTGGTACAATCACTTCCAAGATAAAATCGCTTTCGTTCATCCCTAAAGAAACGCTCAACAACGTTTCCGCGCGTTCAACACTCGATCTGCATACAATAAGAAGCATGCCCACCTCGAATCGTCGTACCTATTCTGGATTCCTGCGGAATGATAGCCCTCGGCGACCCAATAAAGACTGAAATCCGTCCAACAAATTATTCAACCGAGAGACGTGCCCCGAAGGAGGGTAGGAGAGAAGATCGAAGGCCGCGAAGCACCTGCGATACCATTAAACGGTGCGTGACGCGATAAGGCGAGATTACCAAAGCAAAAAAGGAGGGTTAATTTCATCGTCGCGAAAGAGCCGCGTCGCGACGTGATCGTGACCTAATCTCGTTTCAAAGGGACGGCCGTATCCGCGGCGCGAGGATCCGGCGATCCGAGATGAGTCGTATTAAGAGAGCTTGGTCTCCCGGCGACGACCACCTGTACACCGAAACAGGTTCAGCCATTTACGGTTCCCCTCGGGCGGATTCTGACGTTCCATCGAGACAGCTTGGCGACGTGCTTCGCCTCTCGTCCGTGAGCGAACGCTGTCCAAATTTGCCTCCGCACGTTCGCACGACCACCTTCGGTCCCCTGTACGCGTGTGCGTCCGTCCGGTGTTTTCGGGATGCTTGTCACCGCAGTGATTGAAGGGGAAGACGAGTTGGTCCATTGATGTACGATCTCGACAGGTGTTTGAGGTAAGGTTTTCTCTTCGGATGGGTTTAAAGAGCCATCGCGGATCGAAAGTTTGTCCCATCGATATTTGGTAGGCCAAATTGAGGATGACGAACGAGATTAGAAATGATGGGTCTTCGAACTTTCAATGATTAAATGTAAGAAAATATTGGACATTGTAAAATGATTCTTTTCCTTTTAGTTGAACATGATATTGAAATAATTGATAAAACGATAAAGTGTATTTTTCAGTAATCTTGCTTTTGCTAATTAATGAGATCGCCTGCAGTCGAATTAGCGAGAACGGTGTCGGGTAAACAACATTGCTTGTAGAATAGGTGTGCTGAAAATAGTAGGCAATTAAGTGGGATGCAATTATGGCGGTGTTGAATGAGATTTTCATAGTAACGTAGGTGCGCTTGGAAAGAGTCGAATGATGCAATTGATTTACGGTTTCGAGTTGCTTATGACAATTGGATTTTGCTTGCACTTCCCGTGACGTAACCGAGTTGAGTGAACTTTGATTACTCGGCTAACAACGAAGTTAGTTCACCGTCGCTCTTGTATAATCGAAACGGAATTTGTATAGCATAAAAAATGAAGCCGTTTAAAAGCCTGGAGTAAATTTATCTCACGTCGATTGAAATTCGTATAACACTATCGTTATCGTAATTGCGCTTAATATACAATAAAAGCTGAGAGGCAATTTCTGTTAGAGAGTCAGCAATGTATCGGATAAAACCGATTTCCATTTATCGGTGTCAAGTAATTCCTGTAATCGGTAAACGTGCGCGCAAGCACGTATTAAGGAAACATCGGCTCGAGTCGACGCGTTAAATTTTACATTCCTCATCGAATCGTCGTTGAACCAGTCCCGAGATAGTGGAATTTTTATTTCCGCGCCAGGTCGTTAAGAGATACAGAATTTCCTAAGAGCACCGATCATTAACACGAATGCTTCGGCTGTAAACCCTATAAATCTCTATATAAAAAGCTGGCAATTCCTAAACTAATGAATGTCGCTTTAGAACGGTACGATGATTCATCAAATGATAATCAAATATTCCAGGCTCGGCGATATATTCCGCTTGATTTTAATGAATTTGTGCAAAAAGCAAAGCTACGTAGTAAGGCAGTAGTAAAGCGGTAATAAATAATGAAAATGAGAATTCGAAAATATTGCTGTAACAGACTTAATGGGTACTTGCTACACTGCTACGACCAGCTCTCGACTTGAAATTTTAGCACCCCGGAAGTTGCGGAGTAACCATCGATCACTTTAAACGGATCGTTTACCTTTCCCTCGAGCGTTACAGCGTTTACACCGAGAATAGTTCGCGACGTTCGGATCGATGATCTAGCTCGATCAAATGGTCCGCTTTAGTGTCAAAACTGAAACGCGAAATTTCATTTAACTGAAAGCGTTCTCAGAGAGCGGCAAAGTTTTGTGGATCATCCAAATCGAATTTCTCCGCGACAAGTGGACGAAGGGAAATGCTGGACGGGAACACGTGGGCGATAGATCGGGATCGATCTAAGATTCACGATCCGGTCGGGGGGCACGATCTCCTCGGCTTGCTCTTTCCTTTGGCACCGGTTGGAATCGGGCCTGGGGCACGGCAAACCTGTTAAGCCAAAGAACCTGTAATCACGCGCGAATTTCGAACGAGCCGACCCAACCCTTCTGCACCTCGGAGCGGAACAGGCTAAAATCACCTGATTAACCGGCGCGGAGCAGAGGGCTGGCAAACACGAGAAGATGCGTGACGCATGGAAATGATGACAGAAGAGATGAATTTTTGTGTTGGAAGGAACGCAAACCACCGTCGTTAACGTGATCAGCTGTTTCGTTTTTATGGAAATCTTTGAATAACGTCCGTCCCTTCATTTCGACCGTGTATGGTTGTTGGCATTTCTCTTCTTTTTTCTCAGAAAAGGAAGAGAAAGGAACGGAATCGGAGTTGTAAAAAGCACCTTGGGCAAGAAGCGCCCGGATAAACGAAGGGCGTGGTTGAGATAGAAAGATTTCTTTGCTCAGAGGGGGCGTGTGCCCTCCGAGGGTGGCCCTTCGACGTTGCGGACCCGTGCAACCGATGCAGATCGTCTCAGTTTTAAAGGGAAGGGTTAATAAATGGTCGGGAAAGCGACAGGGCGAAACAGTACGATGACCCTTAGTGTATCCTGATAATTATTAACATTCTCCTTTGGCTAAACAAATTTATTATTTGCAAAAGAATCATCGAAAGATCGGTGGCTACGTTTATTTGTAAAGCATTTGTAATTAATCTTAGAGGATCAAATTGTGTCGGAGGATCCAGGAACGGTCCACCAAATTCGCTGAAACGTTTCTATAGACAGCCCGGCGCCGGCCACGTGGATATCCGCGAAGAAGAAGTAACATGCGGTTGACCAGCGATCGGGAGTTCGATCCGGTGATATGCAAAAGTCATTGACTCGCCGACGATCGTCCCGGAATAACGGGGACGGTGATCAAGATCGGCCCGCGCACACTTTGCTCCTTCCCCCTTTGGTCCATTCCTTTTCTCTCCCCGATCTTGATCCCGTGGATCGCGACGCGATTCGAACGAGCGAAGGGAGGACTCGCGTTATTACGGGCCTAGCAGCGAAATGACAGACATTACGCGCGCCCCTTTCACGATTATCGTCCGCGTCTTCCCTCGCTTATCGACTTTATTACACTCGGCGTCCGCCGAAAATCAGCTTTAACAAAGCGCTCCTCTCCTATGTATCTTAAAATAATTTAATATCCGACGGTGAATATAATTGTTTTATCCTACAAGCGGCTGCTTTATCGTGAACGAGAAATGAGGCAATCCTTTCTACGCGCAGAAGTTTCTCCCTTTGCTTTCGTTGAAAATTATTATTTTTCACGAAGATGCGAAGTCTGGTTCTATGAATTTTAGTGATTCTCCTATGCGCGCGCGATGCAATTGCATCGGGGATACGTTCGAGCGAAAGGTGTTATTAGACCGCCGCTTCCGTGTTATTAATTGATGATCGATCAATGTTTTCCCTCGTCTTGCCCCATCGCGATGATCGTGCACGATGACTTAATAACTCGCGAAAGGTCGCACCTCCTCGACCATTCTCAATTCTTGACTTTTCATCCGGCAGACGGGAATCGCGAAACTTTCGATTACACGAATTATACACGGATACTTATGGTACTCGCTGAATGCTCGATAATTACTTGGAAAGTCACGTTGCACGCTGTAATTTCGGGTGAAAGTTCGCATCCTCCGTAATTTCTTTCGTCGCGGACGCAACCGCGAAACGCAGAAATCGTGAAGAAGAAAAGAAACGAAGGCTTCGGGATTCCTCGATTCCGAAAAACGATGGACAAGTCGATGGTCGGAATGCAGGGTAACAATTAGAAAGTTCGCGTTTCATCGTTCGTCGTTCATTCAGCCCGATTAAAATGAATAGCCACGAAATGATGATGTTGCAACACTCTTCGCGGATACATATTTAACAGAATGATTTCTAAATAATATATAATTAGGAATGATCAGGCGTTTCTAAAATGCATTGATAATCCACCCGTTTCAACGCTGTCGGTTGGATTCACCTCGAGCGAGAGATGGACTTGAAATGCCCCAGAGACGCGTTTCGAACGCGAGAGTTTGAATAATTTCACGCGATTCATCGGAATCGGTCCTGACAGAAGTCGTCTCGGATACATTCTACGTCGCGGCGTCGAATGGAAGAAACCAGACGAGCGTGCACGCTTAATAAATTTCACGCGGTGGCAGGTTTATACGCGGTCAGAACCCCTATGGCGATCGCTTCAAATCTACGAATAAATCAAAGCGCCCGTATGAAACCGGCCGAGTATTCGTCATGGTATTCCAGCGTCTTTCGATCGATTCCGTGAGGAGAAAGAGAACGGTCCATACGCAACAATCTCCACTGAAAAAGAAAAACAGAATAAAGTCTGTTCTTCGATAAACCACCCCTGCGGGTTTTCGGTCATCCCTTGAACAACTCCAACAATTATTTTTCGCGAGTACAAATGAAACACTTAATCCCTAACTTGATTAAGTAACACTGATACTATCAACGCGACCCAAGCAATATCTGCCCCAGAAAACTTGCTTCAAAACCGATCAGTATTCATTCCGATCGATTCTCAAAGAACGCAGAGAGCCGCGCCGTAATAAACGGTCGACAAGGGAATACGTAACAAGCGAGTCGGAATCGATGTTCAGTCCGGAAAGGAGTAGTTGTCCACGTTTTCCACCTAGACAAGGTCCACGGTCTGGACCGTGGAATTCCAGCGTCAATTAAATCCTCCCGACCGTCTCGCCAGCCAGAGCAACCACGGGCGATCGCGATTACGTCCGACGCGAGATTTATTCTCCGGTTTCCGTGAATGTGTCGGCTCGGCTGACTAACGTTAGAGAGAGTTCTAGGCGTGACAATAAGGCGCGGATAAAGAAGGCTTTGCACGATACTCCAGTGCAGGCTCGAGAGAGGAAAACGCCGCGAGCGAACGTGGACAAACAGACTGCCCGCGTTCGAGACTCCCTATTATCTGTCCAGAGAGGCGCCTTCCGTTTCCGTCGAGCCAAAGCAGTGCGAGCAATCGAGTTGGGAATCATTTTTAAGTAATTTTATCGTAACTATGAGGAAAGGGTTGAATAGCTCCAGAGTCTGGATAATATTAAATCGCGAAGAATCAAAGGGTTCTATTCGTTGTACATGCCAGGGCACACCCTGTGTAATGTGGAAGCGAACGAAACGGCGTTCACTATCGACGGAGCGCACGGTAGAAATTAGAATGACAAAAGCCGCGCCCTAATGGTCGTTAAAAGGCCTGACGTACCGGAAAGCGAGCTAACGCATCACAGAAACATGACTCTTGACATCGAGACGTGAGAGTGTAATCCTGGCTGCCCGGTTAAAGGTGCCCCGGGGATTAACTGTTTCATGAATTTTATCGGGGCGCATCTAAAAAGAGTCTTTACGATGCGGCTTTAGTGTTATTTAATTTCTCTCGACAGCGAATTGTGCTCGGATGCACCCGTGGATCCTTTTTGGAGATCCATACGACAGATATACATTAGAGATTCAACGGTGAATGCGTGGGTAGCCGAGGGTGCATTATTTCTTTTAATAGGATAGGATATTTCTTTGCGGCCGGTGTGCTGACAATTGGAAAAAATTGATTCGACGAGATTCTTTGTAAGGTGGAAACGTTGTATTGATTTATGTTCGTTATCCGATTCTAATTACTCCCGCCACGGGAATCTCGCCAATAGAAATCCTAAGAATCGGGGAGATATTTCTGTTTCCTCGAACGATCCTGGTGCGGAACAATGTGCACGAGCAATCACGCCGCTCGTAATTATGGCAATTACAGCGAGCCATAAAGCTGTCATTACAATCGCAGCAAAGTGCATTCCTTCGAGGACCTACAGCAATGTCCAGCAGCGCGTTGCTTTGTTCTTTTTTTGCACGCAGTCGTTGCCAGATGTTGCCTTTCGCTGAAAATCTCTGACTCGTTTCGATAAATGCATTATCTATGAAGTTAGAAATTTGTAACACTGTATTTAATTGAACAGTTTGCTTTTCATCATTTCTTCATGTCATCGCGAATTGTAGATGGATACTTTTGTCGACGCCAAGGGCATCAAGATGAATCGCGTCGGAACGCGTCAGTTTCTCTCAAAAGTGTCGACTCCACGCAATTAGACGCATGTACATAATACGATCATTGCATCGATCCGTTGATCGCGCATAGATACTTGCACTGTTGCACTCGGAACAGTTGTCCTTTGTCTTCGATCGATCCGATCGCGTCTTTATGCACCGCGAAACGAGGACATTCTTTTTTTTTATAAGACAATCTATTTCTTATTTATCAAAGAACTCGCTTGGCGGATTTGCTCGATCGCTTCAGCGCGGAAATGATTAATAGTTTACGTCCGCGGATCGGCGGAAATCACTTTGCAAAGGGTTCGAGCAGATCATCCATTCGCGTAGACGGCTTCATCGCACAACACTCTCGAGATCCTATATCATCGCGAGAAAATCAATTGCGATATTTCATCAAATAAAGATTAGTAACATAAACAAATATTAAGATATAGAAATATTAAAAAATATTAATAAAAATTAGGATCCAACTGATATTTCATTTCTCGTCTTCACAGATAACAAGAAAACCATTTTGGATGACGTGTCGAGCAGCGAAATGTACTTTAATGATCGACACCGCGAGCGCAGGTCGCTGACTGGAAAAAGTGTCCTGAATCATTCCCGAGGCGATGAAGAGGAATTCGTGGGCCAGGGCGTGGACCGTCGGAACTTATTACGAAACGAGAACGGCTACGAGAGGCGAGTATTTCTAAACATCTTCGTTTGATCGCCGAATCGTAAGCTTCTTTAAACTTATTTTAATGGTATTTTATTTGGCATAAAAGGAGCTCGCCAGTTCTCACAGGAACGATGAATCGTTTGAAACGAAATAGCGAGAAATCAAAAATACGAAGTACGTCGACAAGCGAAATAGTAGGCGCCTTCCGCGCGTAACAAACCGGCCGAGCTAAACACAAATAGTCAATTAAGGATACGTTCGAATGAAGCGTGTCCGATACGACAGCAAGTTATCATCAAGGAACAGTTATTAAATGAGTACTTTCAACGCAGGCAGAGACTGATTATCGCATTAATCATTGCCTGTTTGCGTCACAAGAAGGAATCATACATCACCGTTGGTCTCTCGTAATTTTTTGGTAGACAGTAGACGTTCGCCGGTCGCGGTAACGAGAAAAAAATTGCACGCTCCTTCGGACGAGACTTTCTCGACTTTCTCGCGAAGCACGGGGTGGTACAATTGTCCGTGGAATGTGGTACGATTCTGTCAGTCGGGATTAAAAATCGGTTTCACATTGTGCAAAAAGTTACATGGGCCCACAGTCCGCTCCAATTCGAAAATCTTTGCATATTTTACAGAGACCCCTTATTCAATTGGCGACAAACTTACGATATTTTCGTTTACCATTAATAATTAGTGAATTGATCTTGTATTGAAATTGGTACGAACATGAAGGTGTTTGAAGAGATTAGAAGCAAAAATTGTTACTAGCGCTTACTCCTTTGAAAAAGGCAAAAAAAAAGAAAACACTTCACCGAACAGGATATATTTCAGAAATATGAAATATGTAAATTACCTGAGCCCCAATGATCAAGCCCGCGCGAGGTATCCCATAGTTCTCGCGTGTCAGAAGCTAAGTGGAGGCGGTTTAAAATGTTACAGATACTATTCCGTGGATAGAAGGCAGCATGATCCGAGCGAGGAGTACAGCCAGGACTCGGAAATGGAATCGGACCCCTTCGTGACCTGGAGGCCGCGTAGAGCTCTGCCACGGGAATATTTCATTCAGATCATGGTGGCAGCGGACGCGGAGATGGTCAAGTACCACGGGCCGAGTTTGTTCAACTACATCTTGGTTCTGATGAGCACGGTAAGAGCAACAATTAATCGAGAGGCGCCGTTCGCTTCGAACATTCCGAGAACTCGACTGCATTCGGTAGGATCATCCTGCTATGCGCGACCGTGACAAAAGATTCCTCTCACGACGCGTGTATATAAAACGTCAGGTATTTATCATAACGCACAGGCCCGCCGTTCGTTTGACGCTGAAAGATAAAAAAAAAAGAAAGAAGAAAAGACAAAGGTCGACAGTGCGTGTAGGTGTATCACTTTGTTCGAGCACGGTTTCGGTGAAACACAAAAAGAGAGCGTAGGCTAAAGGAAAGGGATAGAGGATTAAAGGAGGATCCTCGAAACAGCGGCGGTCGTGTTTCGTAGGATGATCGATCTTGTAAGCCCGCCTGGATCTGTCGCGAGCGTTAAATATTATGCAAATGCGAGCATCGCGTTCCTAGTTAATTCCCAGCATCGGAAAGGTAGCGGCGCGAGACGGCAGCGTTCGATCATCAGTCATCTACCTTGGCAAGCGTTGCCTGGAGAATATTTAATTCAATTATCACTCGAAGCGTCTATAGATCTATCGTTCGAACTTTCACCTTTATAGAAGAGAGGCTTAGGAATTTATTTGTTTAGCGTCTGTTCTTATATCGCGTCGCGTAATCCCCCCTGTACCGAATATAGAAGTTTAGCAAACAGGTCCTCGAGGAACCTTCTTTTAGTCATCGCCGATAATTAATCTGCCGCCGTGCAATCGAGTTTTATGAGAGAAATCCGAACGTGACGAGCGATTAGCAAGGTCGATCGACATAATGGACGTACCTCGTTGAAAGGGAATAGAATCTGTCGACGGAGGCGGATTGCTTTTACTCGGTCGCGAGATAGCCACGATGCCGGACATTTAAAAGCCGTCTATTCTGAGGGCATAAATTTTAGAAGAGCGACCAGGGACTAACACTGGCCGCTGCCCGGGGCGCGCGATTCATCGTCGAAGGCGTAGAGAGTACAAGTTGCGCTTTGAGGATTATAAATTCCGCGCTGATGGTATCTTGCGGGGCTACCACGACTACCTGTAACGCCACTTTGACACGTGGTTAAAGACTGGTATTGCTGTCCGTGTAGCATAAAATTTCAGACGAGTTTAATGAAAACGGTGCGGGGAAACAGATTGAAAATCATATTCGGCCGTTCGGTGCTCGTGTTAGAGAAACATTATTCGTCACGATTAATTTCTTATCAGTTCAAGAGGGAAATGAAGAAAGTCAGTACGTATATAATGTTTGGCAAAAATGCGAATACTACCCCTCAAGACTCTCGTGCGAATACATTTCAAACAACCAGCACAGGAAATTAAACGAGAAATTCGATTGCAAATATTTAGGCGTGCATCCTCTAGAAACTAAGACTCTCGCGAACCCATCGATCATTTCTTAACGAGGAGCGTGGAGACATTAAGGGGGATAAAATCAGGCGGAGGAGAAAACTCGATCGGCCGCGTCGATAAATGAATGATTCATGTAATTCGATGGCTAGAGCCGCGATTGTCAACCGGGTCATTACCATCCGGCCGGTTGCGTATCCCACGCGGGACCACACCTCGAAGAAGAGGGCAACATCCCACGAAGAGGTCCCGATAGTCACTTTCACGTGCCCACGCCCCGTCATTCATACGACGATTCAATCAACCGTCCGCCTGTCGATCTCCTTTTGATGTTCAACAGTTTTTCGTCGATCGACGAAATCTAATTTGACACAGCGCCGAGTTCACGATTACAGGCCCGATAAGTTGAGCAGGGATCAATGGGATTTCAATCGGCGGATCGAGAGAAAGGAATGAAAGTACGGTTTATTAAAAAGAGCATAAATGAATGAAAGGAATAGTGTAATCAATCGCGTTTTCTTGCACTGCGTCTGACCGAACAATTGACCAATACTACTGCAGAAACGATCTCAAGAGACAAGTTATCTTCCTAACAGCATTCCGAGCCAATCATTTCTCAGCCTCGTACCACCACAGCCTTTATTCCTCCAAAATCTATATTTTAATTAAGATTTCCACTCTTAATTAATCCCAAGCATTCGTATACTTGCCCGAACCTCGATCAATTATCGAATATGTCGAGCGCACGTGGCCGACGCTGGTGTTAATCTTATCAACAGGTCGTAACGAAGCTTGAAACCGTAAAGTTTAATGGTTTACGAGATCGAACCGCTTAAGTGACTTCAACGTGTGTTGATGCTGCCTGTGGTTGAAGTAATGAAGAGAACATGCCGCACGTGTTCCTCCTCAAAAGTAAAATGTATAACGGCAGATTAATTATTGGAACATCTCCTTCTCGAAATTTTCTATCATCTAATTATTTCATTAATTGATTATTTCTCTGGTTCCCCAGATTTTGTATTTCATTGGATAATTCCTCGCTGCTTCGACTCCCTAATTGCTATCTTCTAAATCGCAAAAGTTCCCAATTGACAGAATCTCGATCATCCAAATGTCCAGAGGTACCCAATCGAATATTAACGTATACCAATGATCAATTATTTCAATGAACATCATTCCCGAACGAAAACGATCCCCTCGCTGTCCAAAGAAGCAACCGTTCCACCGATTACTCTGCGAAACGTCGATCGGCAGCGGACGACGAACGAAAAGTAGGCATCGGGGAGGAGCTGTCTACGGGCCGTAGTCGATAAATATACATTTTTGCCGTCCGGCTAACCCATATAACCATACCCGCGCATCGTGAAAGAGGATCATGTTAGTTGCGAACAGCGCTTTAGAGACAGTCGCTCACGTCTGACCACCTCCGACGTGGAAATGAAAAACTTGATCTCCTCTCCCGGTGACACGATTCGATTTCTCGGTCGGTTCCTACTCTAACCGGTCCAGCGGGACGCATCTTTTTCAAACTTTTTCCACGCGCGTCATCGCGTGTCCGCGCCGTGATGTTGACGAGAGGAGATCGATCGAACGAATTGACGGTGTTCTATTGCAGATAATACCGGGTCGATGCTGTATTATTTAATAGAGAACGATCGAATGAATGCCATTGGAATTGTCGGAGGTTTTTCATTGCTCCTTTGGCGTAGTGTCGTCACGAATTGTTGCGGGATCATCGATTCAATGCTCGTTTCTTCGCGGAAAAGAGGAATTCGTATTGAATCGAGGAGAGAAACATCCCGGCAACGCGATACTGTAATAAAGACGGAATTTTTTTCTTTTAGAGAGATCGTGATTGAATTAATTGAATGGAGGATGGAAGTGATAGGTGTAATAAAAGTGGAAGGATGCGAGAAAAAAAAAAGAAAGAGTGGATGGATCACGATGTTTCGTAGTAGCTAATATTGGTCCATTTCAACACGGTAAATACCAATTAATTACCAGCGCGACGCAATAAGCACAGAAAGTCAGAAGATCCTCCGCAATCCGTTTATAATGTCAATGAATTCATTTCACTCTCGCTGCATTACAATAATCGCCTAGAACGGCATCACCTGCTCGAAGTCCACCGGATCCGTTCACCAGCGTCCGTGGCCTACCGAATGGTACCGTTTCGAAACGGAACGGGTAAAGGAAAGATAAAAAAAGAAACGCCTCATTACCAAGAAAATCGCACCAGGTTCAAGCCAGTGGCTCACCGGCGCGATTAATCAATCAATCACGGGCACGCAAACGATTCTACACGCGCGTACGCGAATTTAAGATAAGCCGTCGTTAGGAACCGGAGTAACACATCACTTTGACGCCCGGGGAAATTATTCCAATTGAGGCCCCGGCTCGTTTCATCTAATAAAGTTCGTTCTCGTTCGAGACGACTCGCGGTTAATCGGTCGAACGAGAAGATCTTCTGGCGTTCGTCCAGGACGAGACTGGAGCGCATTGGAGCAATTCCCGTTTGTATTTTACTTTCAATGGAACGTTACGGAGCAGCTTCGCTTAATATCACTTGGCCCGGATGAATAGTAATTAATCGAAATTTAATCGCTATACAATTGGCAGACTTTTCATACCCGATGCATTAGCCAGTTTATTTTTGATTAAATAACAGTAGCATGCGTTTGCCGCAGGTCTCGCGAATCTACAAGCATCACTCCATAGGGAATCCCATAAACATCTCTGTGATGAAGATCGTGCCGATCAATAAAGTGTTCGCGTCGGACGGTAGCGGATACGACGACAAAGGAATCGCAGCGACACGCATGCTGAACGAGTTCTGTCACTGGCAGAAGAGCATCAACCCTAACGAATCGTCGCCAAATCATCACGACGCCGCGCTGCTCTTAACCAGGTGATTACGATTTCTCATTGATTGAAAACCACCGCGACCACTTGTCCGCACATCTAGACTTTCTATTTTAAAAAGAGACCTTCCAACCTTTCGCTTCCTAGCTTTCGAGGAATTTTCGAATGGATCGTCCCTCCGGTGTGTATATCCGTCAACGAACGTAAAATTCCGACGACCGTAAATGTATTCCTCCACAGAGAAATTGTCGATTCTACGATTTTTAATTGCAAGCGAAACCAATTACGTTTCAGGGCGAATCTCTGTCACGATTCCGCTCAAAAGACGTGCGACACTTTGGGCCTGGCCGAGCTAGGACGAATGTGTTCGCCAGGAAACTCCTGCGCTATTGTCCAGGACAATGGGCTGGCCGCTGCGTTCACCATCGCCCACGAGATCGGACACGTGTGAGTAAAACTATTTAAGAAACATCGGATATGGTGCAGCTCTGTATTCCCATTAAATTCGTAATTAATATTAATCTACCTGATTCACAAAGTATTCGATTGATATTAATAAATCGACTCGTATCATCAACATCTCCCTCCTTGTTCCTTTATTACGAATAACGGAAGATTTTGCTCGACTAAATATCTTTCAAACGGAGCTCCACGTCCATTTAAATTCCAGATTGAACATGCCGCACGACGACGACGAAAAGTGCGCCAGTTACGAGAACAGCGGCGTCCTGAACATCATGTCCAGGATGCTGGACGACGACACCTTCCCCTGGGAATGGTCCAGTTGTTCCCGCTACTACGTCACCGAGTTCCTCGAGTGAGTCGACCCGTCGCCTTAATCAAACCGTTAACGTCGATGCGTCATTGAGAAAAGAAAAAGTATCGCAGCTAACAAATTAACCCTTGAATCATGTTTTTTTTTTCCGAACGAATCCGCGCGTCTCTCGTTCGCCTCGTCAGCGCCTACTTTTTCTTCAATCAAGATATGTACTTGCACAGCTGCTGCACGCACAGCGATAACACGCTGCCGCGGGAGCACGTGTCTACGCCAAACAGACTCTCCGTCGTCGAAATCGTTCGTATCTCGTCCCGTGGAGTACGCTGATTGTTAAACGCGGGGGCAAAGGTCGTGTTTGCTGAGTCGACCCTTGCCTACCATTAATCAGAAGACGTTTATTTTCTGTTTAAACGAACGGAAGGTTGGGCGCGCCGTTTGATTTCCGCGTTACGCCTGAATTAGAACGATCTGATCGGGACTAGGGGGTTGGCCGACCGCTTAAAAATAAACGCCCGCCAAATTTTTGTTGGACTGGAAGAATTCGTTTCCGTATTTAAAGTCGAAAGCGCATGCTGGCCGGTCGCGATGGTACTCGAGAAGTTTCCTTTGGAAGCCGAAGCTTTTCCAATTAGCCCGAGAAATGGAAGAATCTCGAGGGGCAAATAATTCTCAGCATATTTTCAATAAGACGATGATTGAACCCTGGTCCGTTATAAATTACAATTTCACCCCCTCGAGCGTCGACGCGTTAAAATGTTAAGGGTAACAAGGTTTATTCGACATTTCCAAGCAGATCAGCTCGGTCCAAGTCGAAATAGGCAGCGGTTCATTAGGGATTCGGCTCGACAGAAAAACCTGGTGGCGCGAGTTTTTCTGCGACGACCCCAGAAGAGACGATGCCCACTTAGGAATCCGGTTCCGCTGGATTTCCGAATGAGCCGCGGCTCAGCACGGTTCCCATACGTATCGGACGAAAACTCGAAGACCCCTGCGTGACACGGTGGTGGTGAACAGTATTGAAATCTGTCGATACTTGTTGCAGAGCCGGCCACGGAAACTGTTTGCTCAACGAGCCGGCTAAAACAATGGAACGAGAGGACGAGAGCAGACTTCCCGGTGAGGATTATTCGGTGAACAGGCAGTGCGAGCTTGTGTTCGAGCGGGGGTACAGGATCTGTACCCTTATGCCGCACGATGGTAAGTCACGCGTTTCTTGTATAGATCGACATTTAATTAGCTTGAGCAACGGTTTAAGCCGTATCGAGTGATCATTCTATTCCAATCCGTCGCCGCGTTTCGATCGCAATTGTGCGAAGCAATTAATGAACACCAAGGATATAAGAATTAAACGCGAATCGCGCCAGAATCATTGAGAACAAGTATTAAAAATCCTTTGTCCGTCGATTCAGACCTCTCGTGGATAAACTATCCCGTCCTCCGATTATTCGAAAAGGCACCAAAAAAAAAAAAAATGCTGCTTAAGAATTGAGATAAACTGAGCGGTTGGTTGGTTATCGGCCAGGCAGTATGCAAGAAGCTGTGGTGCACCGCATCGAAGTGGAACGATAGCGATCAGTGTCATACCCAGCACATGCCGTGGGCAGACGGCACCCCCTGCGACAAGGACAAATGGTGTCATCACGGCAAGTGCGTCTCCCGTAGGAATCTCGAGCCGGTGGACGGTCAATGGGGTGAATGGGGACGCTACGGTGAATGCTCGAGGACCTGCGGCGGCGGGGTGAAGAAGAGGAAACGCGAATGCAATAATCCACCTCCGCAAAACGGTGGCAGATACTGCGTCGGTGATCGCGTCAAGTATCGGAGCTGCAGCACCAGGGAATGCCCACCAGGAAGTATCGATTTCAGGTATCTACGCAGACTCGATGGCTAACGTTAGCTAACAGGGAAAAAGAAAGAGGGAGATGCAACGGCTACACCTCGGTATTTATTTTATTTGGCTGACCAATGAAATTAGGCATTATTAAAGATACAATGGAATCAGCAAGCTATAGATTCTTTAATTGAGTTTGGAAAATCGGTGAACGAACGAGGATTAAAAAATCGGCAAGCCATAGATACGTTACTTGAATTTTGAAAATCAATTAACGAAGACTGAAAAATCAGCAAGACATACTTTTATTAATAATTATCGGAAGAAAACTGTACGACTTGAGACACGTATACTGTACTAACTGAATTGCAATTCACAGGGAGCAGCAATGTTCCAAGCACAATCGCAACAACCACAGCATCGGAAACTTGACGGAGGACGTGATATGGCACGCCAAGTATTCCCGTAGTGAGTAGCACAATCGAGATTCTGTCAAACCGCCGAGGATCTCAGCCTTCTTCGTCCTGGCAATTACAATCCCGCGTTTGCTTCCTGCTTCAGTCTTGCCCCGGGATCGTTGCAAGTTGTACTGCGAGGTGGACAGCAGCCAGTACTACAAACTGGAGGAGAAGGTGGTGGATGGTACACCGTGCGGCCGCGACACCTTCCACGTTTGCGTGAACGGTTTGTGCAAACCGGCCGGTTGCGATCACGTTTTAAACTCGACGGCGGAGCTCGACATCTGCGGCGTCTGCAGGGGCGACAATTCCACCTGCCAATGGATCACCGGCTCCTACAATTCCACCAAGTACGGCTACACCAGGATCACCAAGATCCCAGCGGGCAGCAATAATATCGACATCAGGCAGCACAGTTACAAGGAGATGCACAACGACCACAATTACCTCGGTACGATTCCTTCCGTTTCGTCGTTGCGCTTGCCCAGTCAGAAATTACACCTTTCGTTGTACCTTTAAGCCCCGCAAAGAAGGAGCTGGCTCGAGACCGGCCAGTTCCTTGTAACGAGGGCGTCGACTATTAGGCGTGAGTTTGATCACGAAGGGTCCGTGAGCGAACATGGTTCACGAGCGAGGTGGTCGAGATTAGCGGCCAACCATAAAGGCTTCAGTCGTGATTGAATGTTATACTTTAGAGGACAGATTACGACATGCCCTCTCATTTGAACGCTAAGCGACTCCGGGACAGGTAGAATCGTATGAATGAAGCACGCTCCTATTCACTAATTCCATAAACTTCCGTTCTCCGATTTTGCGCTCTTCCGTTCGCCGATTAGCGCGGCGACTTTGTACAAAGAAGCGGGGAGATAACGATTTCCTTCTTTTGAAGGCGAAACCAGTCCCTTCTTTGCGTGGCTTACTGTATTGCGATTTTTACGAGCACTTGGCAAATAGCGAACGATCTTTGGTACCCAGCTTTATTCTTTATTATACTCTGTTCATTGTCCATCATATCCAATACCTTGAGGAAACGGAAGATTTTAACGGAATTCGTCCCTCTCTAGCCCTACGACTTACAAACGGATCATACATACTCAACGGGAACTTTATGGTGATGACCGAAAAGGAGATCAATGTCTTCGGCATCCCCATGAACTACAGTGGATCTAAAAGTGTAGAACGCCTGAACACTTCCAGACCGATCGACGTCGATTTAATCCTGGAGGTAGGTCCGCGTAATTTCGTTGCTCCGAGTTAATTAATCCAGACGGATCGGTCTGTTAACTGGGGTACAATATTTAAGGTTCTATCGGTGAAGGACTTGAACCCGCCCCAAATTACATACAAGTTCACGGTACCGAAAAAGATTCTGAGCAATTACATCTGGGTGAGCGATTGGACGGAGTGCAGTCACGCTTGTCAAGGTGTCAAGCATCGAAAGGCGGAATGCAGGAATATTGAAGACAAGGACGTCGTCTCCGACGACTATTGTCGCGACGTGGAGAAACCACGGGAGATCAAACAGATTTGCAACACTCACTGCACGTTGGAGTAAGCGCAACAATGATTGTTTGAAATATAAAATAACTTGTACATTTTCTTCTCCTCTCCTTTTTGGTACCTAATTCTTCTCCAATAAAATAAATCACATCCCAATAAATTCCTTCCAGATGGAAAATCACGTCAGCTTCGGAGTGCTCCAGCCACTGCGGGCCAGGAAATCGTACGGTGACTTCCGCCTGCGTGCAAAAGTTGTTCAACTCGATCCACTCGGCCCGTAGAATTTCGGAGCACGCTTGCGCCCATCTTCCGCGGCCAAACGAGACGGAATTCTGCATGGGACCGTGCGAGAATGTCCACTGGAGCTACGGGGAATGGAGTGCCTGCACTGCCACGTGCGGGGGCGGTATCCAATATAGAACGGCCACGTGCGTGGACTGGAACTCGAGGGAGGTGTCCGAGGAGAGCTGCGCGCGACAGGAGAAACATTTGGAGAGGATCTGCGGACAGAAACCGTGTCCCACTTGGGAATTGGGAAACCGAACCGCTGTAATTACTTCTTTTTTATATATATATATAAACCGCCTAGATGAATTAAGGAAAGAACAGATTGTAATTTGAAGAGTGGCTCGCGCAAACTTCCGCGTTAATAATTTCTTTCTCTTTAACAATATCTCTTTCTTTTATGGTAACAGTGCTCAGTAACGTGTGGCATGGGCAAACGATATCGAGAATACTTGTGCCACATAGAGAATCGTGTCGTGCCAAACAGTTACTGCGGCAATGCGCCTTCGAGGGTTGTCGAGGACTGCGATGCTGGACCCTGCGAAAGGTACCACTGGCACACTGGTAATTGGAGCCTAGTATGTAATAAAATTACAGCTACATTATAAATATATATATATGTAATATTCTCGAATATCTGAAAGATCAACAATAAAGCTGTCGAAGTTAATTAACGAGCAGGAATAAATAAAAGTGTTCCCTTGCTTACAGTGTTCAGTCACTTGCGGCGAGGGCACGAGGGGAAGGAAAGTTATTTGCAAGAGTTCCAACGGACTGATAAGCAATCAGTGTTCCTCCTCGAACAAACCGAGGGACACCGCTGTTTGTACAAACAAGCCTTGTCCAACAGTGGTACATTAATCTTTCTTCCTTTCTACTGCGGCTACGTTTATTGTATAAATGGAACCTGAACTTGTCTAAAATGATCATTTCACAGGTGAGCGGAACACCGATCAAATATTCCTCCGATCCGCCGCATGAAATTCTTTCTCAGCAGGACAACGAAATTCACGATATCATTTTCCACTCTGGATACGAGTGGCAGGCTGAATCGTATAAGGAAGTTGGTCCTTTTTACTATTAAGAAATCTTAGTCAATTCAATATTGAACGTAATTTATCTTTTGGCATTGGCGTTCATCTGAGTATTGTATAACGTGATTCTTTCAGTGCTCCAAACCGTGCGTAAAGGGTTACATGCACGTGGAGGTGAAATGCGCGTCCACTGTGACAGGTACCATCGCACCTGACCATTACTGCGACAGGCGAGAGAAACCACCTGTTATGGTCCCTTGCAATCGTCACCGATGCCCCATGTGGAACACTGGCGATTGGAGCTCGGTTAGGGATTACTTATTACACTTAACGCTTTACAAACTGTCGGAAATTTGACACGCTTGGCGTGTCCGTGTAACCGATTCATTTATCGATTTAGTGTAAAGGCGAATGCGGCATGGGTCTCCAGCAGCGACAGGTCCGTTGTCAGAGTCCGAGCGGGGAAATTCTGCCGGACGAGAAGTGCGATGACAGTAAGAGGCCGGAGACAGTGAAGCTGTGCTGGAGGAGTCCTTGCGTGAACAGCTCCGTGGACCAGAAGCACAGACCGGAAACGAATATCCTCCGCAAATGGACAGTGTCTAACTGGACTGCCGTAAGTGTCTTCATTCTTTTTTTTTCTCCGTCATTTCTCTGTCTCGATATATCAACGTCTAATAATGTACACGGTCGTAATCAGAAATATCTGTCGTCGGTCGAACATAGGAATAGCTTATGCCTCTTTAAAAATGATTTTCACGAAGGTAAAGTAATAATTGATTAAAAAAAAGAATCCATTGATGTTGTGAACCATGAATTTCGTCGTTGTTTAATGCACTGCCTAGCATGTGAATTGTTAATACAATGTGCGACAGTGGCCAGCTAAAAAGTACAAGCGAAAAGAAACGCAAAGAGCCCTTAACTGTTAATCAACAAGGAAGAATAATATATAATTAATATATTACTATAAATTACTCTGAACACAACAATTGTATCCGACCCGAGAAGAAACTAAAAAAGAAACTGCTACACGAATATTAATGTTAAACGAGTGATGCAAAAAATTAATCAATTCACCCCTTAACTCTGACACAATTGTACGATATCGATTAACTTTCATCCCTTGCCCCTCTAAATTATCTCTTACCGTGCACCGTGTCTAATTAAACTGGAACGTAAGCATATACATTCCTCGTCGAATAAACGGGAGTGGAAATAGGCTACGGGGATAGCATAGGGATTTGCAATCGCAGCTTGGATCGAACGAAAATGTTTTGCAGTGCTCGAAATCGTGCGGTAGCGGACTGCAGAGGCGAAACGTGGAGTGTACGATGAGGAGAGGAAACCACGGGCCGGAAGTGACGGTAAAGGACGAGCAGTGCCTGAGGCTCGGCTTGAACAGACCGAGATCGCAGAGGCCCTGTCGACGCGTCGCCTGCGACTACGTTTGGCAGGAGGGTCCTTGGTCTGAGGTACCTTCATACCTCGTCGCTATGATCCACGATCCATGGGATCGCGTTCTCTTCGCGCCATCGCCTGCCATTCGTTCACCTTCCAATTGGTTTCAGTTTGTCTTGGCTGGAATTTTTTCTTCAATCGAGCTTACGGACGAGGCGAACTTCATTATAAAAAGAAAAAAAAACAACGTTGCATTCGCTTCAACCGTAAGCTCGATCCGCAAGCTGTTTAGATGAAAGGATTCAATAGAAAATCGTATTCCGTTGCGTGGTTTAAGGGACAATGCACGAGACGATCAAAGTTAGTTGGAAAATCGCGATCCGTATTGATCAGCGTATCCTCTTCGATAAATACCGATAATCTTTTTGCCTTCGATAAAGTATCATAAGAGCCCGATCGATTGCCTGTAAAATTCACCGATTACTTCGCCAGATATTATAATAACATTGTACCGACGTCGTTGAATGCTAACTTTGATCGAAGGAGGTCTTGTTACGTTTTCGGTGTATCGTAGAGATTAATTCAATCGGTTAGACTGACCCGAAGTCCATGATTCTTTAACACGTGTCCAATTAATCATCATGTTTATTCATACACGCCATTTCTTCTTTTGTTTTATCCACTTCATAGACGCAAGGTAGTTCCTAGGCTTGGCCATTTCTCCAGGGAAGACTTGTCTCGTTTCATCGGGTTTCATTGTTTCGAATGGAACAATTAGTACCTTAACGATTCATCCTATTAACACTAACGTTGTCGGTTCTAATCGATTTGTTCTATGCACATTTGACCGTTCGAGCTGGCATGCTGGAGTGTGAAATTAAATCCTGCCCATGCAAGCATGCAAAAGTGCCTCTTTCTTGTTTATATATTAATGCACATTTCTAAAGCATCGATGAACAAGTTTGTCTATAACAATCATTGTAACCGGTTTATTCATCTATCGGTGTGTCACGATACTAAACGCATAACTGTCGCTAAACTAATAAATGAAAACTGATTAAAAAAGGGAGATAATAAGAATGATAATCATCGGAGAGTGTAGCGATTTCCCGTTTAATTATCCCGCTAATTTCAAATTGCTCTTGTCCCCAGTGTTCAGCGGAATGCGGCGAGGGAACTCAACAACGAACGGTGACGTGCCATCGAACCGATCGCTTCGATCCCAGGCCCAGCGATGATTGCCCGTTGGATCAGAAACCGGCCACGGAACAGAGCTGCAAACTGCGGGAGTGCGACGATAAATATTACTGGACCGTCGGTCCGTGGAAGAAGGTAGGTCGCGGAGTTTAATCAAACGCATATAAACAAGCAGAAGTCGTTTCACTCCCTGTCTGGTGATTCGGATCCGCAGTGCAGTCACACTTGCGGCCAGAAGGGTCGTCAGACGAGGAGGCTGTTCTGCCACGACAGAACGGGGAGGAAAGTGGCCCGCACCAACTGCCCGAAGAGATTCAGACCGCAACGGAAACGGAAGTGCAACCAGAGGAAATGCTATCCGATGTCCTGCCTCGAGGCGAAGAGGTACTACAACGCGTCCAAGGACAACGAGTACATTCTGCTCGTCGGCGGCAGGAGCATGTCGATTTACTGCCACGAAATGTCCAGCCCGGAGCCCAAAGAGTATTTGACACTGCCCAGCGGACCGCGGGAGAATTATGCGGAGGTGTACGATAAGAAGTCGGTAGCGAGATAAATACATGCATCAAGATGCTAGTCAAACGATTTCAGTCTACTTTGAATAACGTGTCTCTCTTTCCTCTTCAGTTTGAGGGATCCCGAAACTTGTCCGTACAACGGGCAAAGGAACGACAGCTGCGACTGCTCCACGGATTTCAGTAGCATTTCGGGGAGAACGTCCTTCGGACGGGTGCGACTGGACCCCGTGAAACTGTACATCCTAGGTGAGCAGCGGCGCACGGAACGTCGATAATTAATCGTACATCTGCTACAGAACAAGTTAGAACGATTTAAAAAATATATATATACATATGTATGTTTCAGAAAATGATTACACGTTCTCGCGAACGAGAGGGGCGAAACGCGTCGAGTACGGGATGGCCGGGGATTGTTACAGCCTCGTCAATTGCCCCCAGGGTCGCTTTAGTATTAATTTAATCGGAACTCAGTTCAAGCTGTCGTCGGACGTCGTTTGGACGAGGACGCGAGGATCGTCCATGGAGATCAGTAATATTGTACGTTTGAAACGTTGCATAGAATAATTCCTATCATTATTTCCTTCGTCGATACGCGACTGTGAAATGTGTTCGCAGAGTAATCAGCACGTCGTTGGAAGATGCGGAGGCTACTGTGGCTCGTGTCACGTCAGTCCGAGTACCGGATTAAAATTAGACGTTTTACCACCTTAGTCCTGCGTACGCGTGACTCAATAATCCTTGATTACCTGTGGAGTACAGGTGAGCGAGCGACGTTACCCCTCTTTGAATCAACGATCAATTAGAACTAAATAATGTTTCAATGATTGTAGAACAATCGCGGTCGAACTAGAACGAGTATTATAGGACGGGATGAAACGAAGAAAAGTAAAAAGATGTAAAACGTGCAAATGTTTCAGCTTTCACCGGGTGGAAATTCCATTGGCGGATTCTCAGAGGTACATCGCAAAAGACTGGTACGACGAGCGCGAGAAGAGATCGGCAATCCGTTTACCGATTCATTCGCTCCGTGTTTTGCTCCGATTCGATTCCCTTAAATCGTCGCTAGTCTGTCCGATATTTATAAACGATAACCGTTTCGCGGAACCGGGATCCCGTGTGAAAAATTAAGAAGCTGCCGACGATATAGGGTAAGGAATAATTAACGTCGCGTCAATTGTCCGTTAAACAATTCGCATTTAATGTTCAGCGACGATTGCCTGTAGGCAATAAGATACAGATGTAGGCGCGTGCTTCCGAACGTACAGGTGGCAATACTTGATGGAATAACTGTATTCTAACGAGACACGAAATCTTAATTAACGCTGTTAAGTCGAAACAGTGGAGAGAGCGTTAAGACGAATCATAAACGATCAGTATCACGGAGATAAATCCGTTCTTCGTAGTTCAAATGTATCCCGAGGTACGAGCAACGAAATATAATTGCCATTTGAAGGGAGCATTGCGGAACTGGTTGGAAATTGTGCGAATGATTCTAACGCTCTGCGCCGAAGTCGAAAGAGTAAAGGAAGCCTTAGGTGTATAAGTAACTTAATTGTCCGCGGCAATTGCAGTATTCGTTTTATGTTTGTCGAAACGTCGTGACTGCCTGACGAAAAACTGATTACCTACCTGACCGAGGAAAAGAAGAGGAAAAGAATGTTAATTTAGCAGAGTCGATTGTTCATAGGCAATTGAAGTGCAAAAGAGTAAAGAGTCCAGAGAGGCCGAATCGCCACCACGAACCCTTTTACGATTATGGTGCTATATAGGTTTACTCGGAAACGCGAGAAGTAGATCAAATTGATTAAAGTGTTCACTTCGTCCCCTGACTTATTCTTTTGGACAATCAATTGTTTAATGGTAGGGAATATTAGTGTCGAAGCTAAGCTTCATTAGGCGTATGAGAAACGTTTTTCTCGTGACACGATGCAGTTGTAGTTATCCTCTGCCACTGCCATATAAGTGCCTTTTTGTAATCTATGCGTATTCGCATAATGACCAAATGTAGAAGTCTCCTCGTCGATTAGACGAAGGAAATGCCATCGTTTCGACGAGGGATCGCGATTTAGCGCCTGTGTGTACCGCAGGACAATTACGTATCGGGACATTTAGTATTCTTGTAACACTTACTTAACGTTAGTAGTATAGTAATCAATGTTACGGGCGGATTATAATTTCAGCCTTACCTGCGAACGCGTGCTTCTTGGAGCTGGCTAATTCAGCTGTCCGTGGTCTGAAACTTTCGGCGAACGAATTAACTTATTAACTGGTGTCGACGTTTCGCAATTAATCAGATACACAGGATGTTTGTGATTGATTAAAGCGTCGCCCGATGAACGAACTGAGAACGACCGAGTCTCGATTATTTTGTACAAGTAAATACACAGGCATGTGCCGTCCCCTTTTGTCTTTACCAAAAGAAAATCGTGTCGCTGTTTCCGCAATCGTTCCCTGTTACGATAGAGATACGATTAACGAATGATTCACGAAATTCTTCACGGAAGACTGTAACGCAGAATAGAAATAAGAAGTTCTCCGCTAGCTTTTGTACAGCCGTATGATCAAAATTTTACTTATACTACTATGCATCTTAATCGCTAGAAAAAAAAACACACACACACGCGCATTATCATCCGTAGGCGAATATGTTTGGTAAAGCAGAATCGAATCTTCCGACTTGCCTATGCATTTCATCGAATACCTTTCACGCGTCTCTTGAGATTTGCTGGTGTTCGATCGTTTCTCTTTTTCATTTCTTCTTCGTACGAATGAACACGTGGGGCACGTTGCATGATCGAACGTGTTTCCATTGTTGACCGTAAGCCGAGCGACAATTAGCGAACTAACAAGCGACAATCTCATCCCGTATTCTTAGATTTCTGCATCAATGTTCTTTTTATTTATCCTCGACGTACGCCCCATGCATCCTTGCACAATCGTTACTATATTGTCAATCAATAGGATTCCTCGAATCGTTCTCCGCTCCGCCAGCGAGCCAAGTATTTGTAGCAAATAAATTTAAATAAATTTCAAGCAATCTCTCGTCGCTGGAAGCATACAGTCGACGAGATAAATAAAAAGAAAAACAAAAGTAGAAGATGTCGCGATCTCGGAATTCATGTAATCGATTAGATCTTATCTTTCCTATTTTCCTGTCGCCGAGCGCAGGATGGATCCGTTGTTAATAAACGGCGAACGCGACACCGTTCCATTTAATTAACTTATTAGCACGTATCTCGTTCGATATCATTACTGTGTAGCTTATTGTAGGAATCATCATTAGTACCAGTGTACGGCAAATTATTTAAATATATTATACGTCCACCTATAAACAATGTTCGATGTTCATTTTCACAAGGATAGCCGTGGTGAGCACTTTTCGCAAGGATTCACAGGAACAATATATTGGTCTACGGTGCGTGGATCGTATGTACGATGCGTTATTATTAAATACAAGCAAAGTCCCTTCGGGGCCGCCCGGGTATCTTCATACGAATCCCCGAAAGTATCCTTGGGAGTAAAGTCGTGCAGCGCAAACAAAATGAAACGATATCGTACTGAAAATTGCGGTTCGGGGAATCACTGATACACGTGTCCCAATAACATTACGAATAGATAAGGCATGAGTAATGGTCTTTAATGGCAAACGTGTATGTATCAATGTAAATCATCCGATTGATCGACATCTTTCGTATGATACTGATATTCGTGGTTGATAAGATTTCAGGGAATAATTGTTAAAAAAAAAAGAATCTTCTGTACTCAATCGTTGTTAAACATATAGAATGATATTCAACTATGGCTATCACTGGAGGAGACATAACTTAAATGAAATAAATAGTGCTAAATGTAACAGTGATTTGATTGAATTTTTATTCGTTCATAAGATTACAATAATTGTCATTTGTAAGGCATTTGATTTCGACGCATATGCATTTCCAGCGGCGAACTCGTAAAAGGTCAATAAACGAATAGTCAGAAATCCTTCGCGCTGTGAAACGCATCGCCTCTCAAGAACCGGAAGTATAGTGTTCCTCTGCAAGAGAGCGTCGAATCTAGAATGATGGGAGACAGAAATGGGCAACACTCATGATCTAACTGTAAAGGATTAATGCAGCCTACTTACACGATTTCATTTTCCTGTTCGCCTTATCTTCAATCCCCTTCCAGCTTTGCTCAGACGCGTCGTCCAGTTTCGCTTGCAAGTTAGCTACGTATAAAGAGGCCGGAGTGCTTCTCGTTCGCCAGTATCAGTTGACGAAGGCTCCGTAAGTCTAACGAAACAGGACACTCTTCTTTCTAATTAACATGAGGTCGTTCATCTTTATCTGCCTTTTGGTGCCACTCTGCAGCGCGCGGGTAAATATACTTTGTACCATCGCAATCGGTTAACGTATCATCAACTGGATCGATTCAATTAATTCAGCCGGAAATATGATTAGCGTGGTCTAATTTTAGAGATACCGTACAATTAATGAATAATACCTTCGTCGCTGTTCTTGGATACTTTATTATTATCATATTGATACAGTAATATAAAACAGGATTCATTTGCGATAACTCGCGAAGCGTTGAGAGTTCGCGGTGCATGGCGGGTTGCTCGTTGCCAGGCGCCGAACGCGTACAATTACCATTTCAGTAGAGATCTGCTAATGTAATTAAATCGTATGCAACCATACGTATCCTCGCAATTAGTTCTTCCCTGCCAGCTGATTATGATTGTTAATTCTATCTCCATATCGGATTCGTTGGTCAATTTCATGACCGATGGTTTGTTTCTATTCCAACAGGGTCCGTTGGACCAAGCAACGCAAGCCATAAAGACTGCGAAATCGAATGTTAATGATATAATGTCAGACATCAGACGAAGCGCGAACATGCACAGGATGAATACAGAGAATGAAATAAGCAATCTTTATTTCCAAAGCTCTCGCAGCATATCGGATATTCAACAAAGACGCCTCGATGACATTAATGTGAGTGACGTTAAGTGAGAATTTTGATCAATTCGAACCATGCTTGTAAATCATTGATTCCGCAATTTAATATACCAGAGAGAAAAGAAATACGTTTCTTTCAATTCCATGCATTTCTGACATCCTTTGCCAATGCTTTAAGGAAAACTATTTCAAATTCTCGTAAGTTTATTATTAATTGTAACCATTAATTATTATCCTTAGAAACAAGTGGAAGAGGCTAAAGCAGCGGGCAAGGCTGCTGCTGTTGATTGCCTGAACTCTGTTGCAAATAAAATGAGAACAGCCACGCAAGAAGGAAACAGAGGTCTTACACAATGCCAGAATAATGGGAAGCAGAGTGTCGCGAATGATCTGACGAAATTCGATGCCGAAACGGCAGTAAGTATTATACTCGCATAATAATTCGTCGGTTCAGTTAAATTAAATTCCAGAGATATTATTTATCGCTTGCGCGAAAGTATTGTCCTGAATAATTCTCGAACTTCTTCATCTACATATGTCGGCACATATTACTGTAAAGCTAAATTACGCGCTTTTTCCTTTACCCCTTGAGTCACTACGCCCCGCGGCGCGCAGTTCTGACATCTATGAAAAGATGCGTGAAACTATTAGTGCCCTCCTGTACCGATCATCTTTGGCGGTGTGCCACAGATGCGATTGACATAGCAGAGCACATTATCATCTGTAATGCCACGATAAGCGGTACAGGATGGCACTAGTAGTTTCATGCATCTTTTCATAGATGTCGGGAGGATCGAGGGGTCCAGAGAAGTCGCGCGTAATTTAATTTCCACCAGTAACGACTGTACTCTCGGCACAGGGGAGCGCATTATGAATAAACCTCCTCTTAATCAATTGTGCAATCGTTGTAGATTCACGTCAAAGTAGTTTAAATGAATGATCCCCGTATTTCAACGTTTTACAACATCTCTTTTACACGAGAAAGAACCATTCTTGTTCTACCACTATTTAAATACCACTTTACTGTTATCGATAACAATTTTCTACAAATGAAACTTGTTCTTTCAGGCTGGTCAGCAATTTCTAAATGAATTAGATCGCGTTGCTTTGGAGTGTTTCAACTCGAACTCTATGCAAATGGCAAACTGCATGATTATGAAAGTTGCGGTGATCAATTTAAACATCCGCCAATACCAAACTAGGGTCAATCAATTGAAACAGGATACGCAGCGTAGTAAAAACAATATAGTCATGTCAGTAAGAAATTGCAACCAACAGGCTATTAACACAGTGAGTTCCGCATCGACCGATGCTATCTATGCGGCAGCAGCATGTCTTAAAAATTAATGGTAAGGGCAAGGTATAAAATAGATCTATCATCCAATGAAAACTTTTGATGCAATGTGTAACAATTTATTATTCTCAATTTATTTATTACCGATAAATGGCTATTTAACATACTTTTTTGTGTGTACAGATTTCCTGATCAAGGAGCGGACAACAGGCCCAGTATTTTATCGAAAATAAAAGGAAGTCCGGAACTTGCTGCTTGCAGAATATTTTAAACATTATCTAAGTACACAACATTAGCATTTATTAAATGATGCATAATTCTAAACTATAGAATATATTGTAATTCGATTTATCCTAGTAACATACAAGTATAGATATTATAGTTCGCAAAACACTTTTTGTAACTTGCATACTTAAATCCATGTTACTATTCCAACATTGTAATTTATATTATTACTTCATTATCGTAAGATGTATTGTAAATGAATTTATAAGAATAGTTTGTAATAGTATTATAAATTGTATTATGTAGTAGTTTATAATAATAATAGCACTAATTGTAAGTTAAGTTAAAGTATCATCATTATTGTAATTTGTACATTATTTAACATTTTACAATAAATCTTCAGTAAAGGAAATTGAACTGATTCAATTCTTTTAATGCCTGCCCACTCCTAAAAAGAACCTACTCCGCTTCCATACGCAAGAAGTATCGTGAAGGAACTTTAAACGCATAATTCTGAAGCGAGAAACTTGTAAAAACAGTCCTATTCACGAATAATTTAAGAATCCGCGACAGAATTTAAGTTCCCGAAATTTCCTGGAAAATGACGTCACATTCCAGGAATCGGTGAAACGAAAGACCTCCTCGCATATCATGTTCTCCTAATACAAATTGGCGATTTCGAGCACTTGGGATTCCGTAAAAGCAAGCTCTGGGAAATTCTTGCAAATGACGTCGCATTCCAGGAATCGGTGAAATGAAAGACCTCCTCGCGTATCATGTTCTCCTGATACAAATCGGCGATTTTTGGCAAAAGGGAATCCGTAAAAGCAGGTTCTGAGAGATTCTTGGAAATGACGTCACGTTCCAGGAATCGGTGAAATGAAAGACCTCCTCGCATATCATATTCTCCTGATACAAATCGGCGATTTCGGGCACTTGGGATTCCGTAAAAGCAAGTTCTGGGAGATTCTTGGAAATGACGTCACATTCCAGGAATCGGTGAAATGAAAGACCTCCTCGCATATCATATTCTCCTGATACAAATTGGCGATTTTCAGCAAAAGGACTGCCCGAAATTCACGATTTTGTATCAGGAGAACATAATATGCAAGGAGGTCGCTCGTTTCACCGATTCCTGGAACGTGACGTCATTTCCGAGAATTTCCCAGAACTTGCTTTTAGGGAATCCCTCTTGCTCGAAATCGCCAATTTGTATCAGGAGAATATGATATGCGAGGAGGTCTTTCATTTCGCCGATTCCTGGAATGTGACGTCATTTCCAAGAACCTCTCGGAACCTGCTTTGACGGAATCCCAAGTGCTCGAAATCGCCGAATTGTATTAGGAGAATATGATATGCGAGGAGGTCTTTCATTTCACCGATTCCTGGAATGTGACGTCATTTCCAAGAACCTCTCGGAACCTGCTTTTACGGAATCCCCTTTGCTCGAAATCGCCAATTTGTATCAGGAGAATATGATATGCGAGGAGGTCTTTCATTTCACCGATTCCTGGAATGTGACGTGATTTCCAAGAATTTCTCAGAACCTGCTTTTACGGATTCCCTTTTGCCAAAAATCGCCGATTTGTATCACGAGAACGTGATATGCGAGGAGATCTTTCATTCCACCAATTCCTGGAATGTGACGTTATTTCCCGAGAATTTCCCAGAACTTGCTTTTACGGAATCCCAAGTGCTCGAAATCGCCAATTTGTATCAGGAGAATATAATATGCGAAGATGTATTCTTTTTCAACTTAAAGTTATGTGGGATTGGGACATTGTTTTACAAGGTTCACGTTTCGGAATTTTGCATTTAAAGTTCCTCCGCGATACTTCTTGTTTAAGGAATTGGAAGTGGTCATCTCAAGGATTAGTAATAAGGTCTTAAAATGATTAAACAGATAGTGATCCTTTTTATACATTTATTTAGTACCATTTAATCGTATACAAGTTACAAAAATACTGATATTCTCGATCTATATGCTAATACTTATAAACTAATTTATAAACTAATAATTAAACTAGCACTTAAACTAATAACTAAACTAATAATTAAAGTAATACTCAAACTAATACCTAAACGAATACGTAAATGAATAACTAAACTAATATTTAAAGTAATATTTAAAGTAATACTTGAACGAAAACTTAAATGAATAACTAAACTAATAATTAAACTAACACTTAAGCTAATAACTAAACTAATAATTAAAGTAATACTTAAACTAACAACTAAACTAATAACTAAACTAATAATTAAAGTAATACTTAAACTAATGCTTAAACGAACACTTAAATGAATAACTAAACTAATAATTAAACGAACACTTAAACTAATTCGAATACTAACAATGTGCAATTAAACTATAAAGGATACATCGTCTAATCTTATACGTATAAAATAAATCGAGAAACTAAAGAGTTGCAAAATTAAAGCTAATTCTCTGAAGGTTGTACGAGTTCAAAAGTTAAAGGAATACTGACAGAACTTAAAGCCTAAATATTAAATACATAACATTACATTACATTCCATACATTGCCGGATGTCATTTTCAAAAATATCAATTACCCTGTACCATCCTGTCCTGTTCATAAATGGCCTATTAAATTCTGGTCCATTTAAATCCTCAAACGTCGACCTCTTTAATGTTCAACTACTCTCACGAGATTCGACGTCAAATCGCTTTGAAATAAACCTGAATTCCGTGTTACTCAGAAAACTGTGTTAGTAGGACGATCTTTACGAAATGTACCGCGTTCCTCGCGATTCCGGGCGTTAATATGCAAGGGCAACGAGGGAGATCCGTATAATTTACGGAGACTAACTGTCCAAGGTTTAAGACCCAACAGTTTTCTAAAAATACAACACTGAGATTTCCCGGAAGCCTCTTCTCGAACGTTTCTCTTTTGCCTCCTTTTAACGCCAGTTGCATCGTGAAATTTCATTTTTATTCCGGAAGCTTTTCCATCGTTTCTGTTCCCATCGGTAACCGCGAGACACACCAGTCAAAACTGCGACTCGTCTAATTCCGTTTAAACAATTAAGAAGACGAGCAAGAGTTAACGAGGACGCGGCTGAATCCAGCAAAGAAAGTGACTCATTTTTACAAAGAGGAAAGAGAAAGTGTCCCGCAGAAGGAAACGTGTGATCGAACCACCGCGCTCTTTGATAGTCTTACCTGGCTCGCAAACGGAAACGGATCGGACAGGTGCGCGAAGAAGAACGAAGAGGAAACGAGCGTGGAATGATAAGAGCCGGGAGGGCGTCTACATTTTACGAATATTACGTGAGTAAATTATCCTTATCTACCGCTAAATTAACAGAAGAAATCATTCCAAAGTTCGCTTGAAAAACACAAGGCTTGAATTGTAATGAATTCGTAAGCGTAACTCCGCCTTGTAATTAATACGCAAAACTGGCAAAGAGCTGTAATATCATTCTCTGCGCGACACGTGTAAACGATTGATAGATCAATTAGAGAAGGCTAAACGAGCGACGCTGATTTGCACGACGCGTCCCCCAGCCAATTGAACTTTCTTAAGGAAAGTCGGGGATAGCGCATAGCTCGGTCGAATTGAAGAAAAAGGTGAATTTGCTTTTTCTAAAACTGCTTTCAGGTTTACCATGAAGCGTAACGCGTCTCTCCCCTTGCTCGCCCTGTTTATTTTCCAACTAGGCGATATCTGTACGGGTCTGCCAAGTACGTGCGGTGATAAGCGTTTAAGACACTTTCTCCCGTATACAGAAATCACGAGCGTCCACGGAGACGATTTGTATTTACAACGTTTCTAGACGACCGTACGCATTCTGTTAGGAGTAACGCGACGATAACGGAGACGCACGGGCCGTGGGGCGAGATCTTGGAGAGCTGGGTGGTGTCGGATTCGAAGACGGGGAGGACGCCGAAAGTGATGAAGCTGGGAGATAAAAGTCTCACCGTGTCGAGCAAAGCATCGCCGGCGAACAAGCGAGAAGTCTCCGAGACCGATCTCTATCTCCTTGGTACAATCGAATAGAAAATATAAATAATAATCGAGCACAGATACGTGTAGGAAATGTATCGACGCTGGTGGATTTGACGGGGATAGCTAATAAGCGAATGGAGAGTATCCGCATGGAAAAAGATCAAACTGTCTTCCGTTTTATAGGGGCGATCGAGAAGCTAGTTTACAGGGTGGACTTTCTGGAAAATCGGCTGAGAAGAGCGGAGGAGCTTTTGTATTACGTGATCTCCGGGAACGTTAAGAAGAAGGGTACCGATTCTCTCTATCCTCCTCGCCCCTCGACTTCGTCGCGATGGTATAATTCCTTAATATTCAAACGTTGCGCAAATTACTTTCCGCAGAGGCCTGCCCGTCGAACTACACGAAGATCGGTGAGAATTGCTACCACTTCAGTAACCGCGATTTCGACTGGAAATCATCGGCCAGCCTCTGCCGGGGGATGGGTGGGAACTTATTGGAATTCGACAGGGAAGAGGAAAAACGCGAGGTGATAGCCGGCTTGCAAACAAGCACCGAGTTGAAAGGTAAAACCTACTGGACGGGGGGATTGAATCCGGGCCTCCTTTGGATCTGGGCAAGCAGCGCGAAACCGGTTCACCAAAGTACCAAGCAAACCGTTCCGGGCGACGGCAGGTATTCAATTAATCGCGAGATATATCAAGATTATTATTACAATCGATCATACGACCGGGGGGATCGTTTTTCAGGTGTTTAAAATTATCCTACAACCCGACGTCCAGATTGTACTCTTACCAAAGCGAGGACTGCGGAGCGCGGCACAGGTATGCGTGTAAATTAACGGCAGACGACGAGTCGGCGAATAAGATTGAGAGAACCGCTCGAATGTTAACGAGCAGCGGCCGTGCAAAGGAATGACCGACTTTGTCTATTCGCTGTATGTATTTATTTTACCTTAGAATCTCCAGATATGTATTTATTCCTTGTATAGAAATTTCTGATGGCCCTCGGTAGTCTCGAAATAACTCGTGCTAGAGCTCAAATAGATATTTCTGAAAATATCGCGGGCGGCTATAACGTGTGAATAAAAATATTTCCACCTCAAGTACTCGTATTACCATTCTTCTTCTACTTAACATGATCCCTAATCCCTGGTTAAATAAATTAGCGAAATTCTAAACTAAAGGCGAGCTGCACTGGTATCTGCCAATGCCGAGCACGTGAGAGAGCGCAATAAAGAAATCTTTGAGAATCTACTCGCACAGAGTGCTTCGAAGTGAGTTGCAAATACTTAAAAATTAGTAACATCGCGGAAAGAAAAGATTCAACGAAGCTCGAACGCATTCTATCCTCAATCGATATCTAATTTCTGCGATTGAACGATTACTTTTCTATGCGACTGCAACTCTCGAAGCAATCTGCACGCTTCTTGGACGATCGTGCAATCGCGCGATTCCGTTCGCGGATGTGTCAGCGATAATCTGTCCTTGCTCTTCGATGGCTCATCACGAGACTCCGTTTTCCCTCGTTCACCATCGATAGAACGTCGCCGCTGTTAGTAACCAGGCCGCCGTTCTCGAGGATTAGTCGTTTAGCCGCCTCGATGTTATTAGCGTCAACGCCACGGCAACAATCGTCGATCACGGCCAATGCGTACCCCAATCGGAGCCCGTCCAAGCAGGTGGCTTTCACGCAGACATCGTAAGCAAGACCGCAAACGTACAGATCGGTCACCGCCGATTTCCGTAGAATCGTTTCCAGCTCCGTCGACGCTTTGCAACTGTTGTCGAAGAACACGGAATAGGCATCGATTTCCGGGCTCTGCCCTTTGCGTATCTGAGGAAACGGGGAAGATTAAAATTAGAATGACCGGAGAAATTGCGTTGATTCTATTCTTGAATTGATGCTCTTTCGATCATTGATACTCACCTGTTCTGAACCCGGAGCGATCGCGAGATCTTTATGCAATTCGGCACCCCATGTGCCCATTACGCAATGCCTGGGCCAGAGTATCTGCTCCGTGTAGGTATCGGCGAAAGTGACTTTGTCGAAGAGCTTGGCGTTTCCCTTTGTCACCTGTAATTAAATCAAATGTATTAGAAAGAACCGAGATGTTCGTGATCATTTCAAATAACCCAATGTTCCCACGTGAGAAGTGTGTATTTTCTGTTTTATTTTAAAAACCCCTTAACAGATACAGTCCGAGAGCCATTGATTGGCTTATCGATCCACCGCTAGTGATCCCACATACATACATCCCTCGGAAAATAAGCTGTTAGCTTTCGAGGGTGATTCATTCTCTTTAGTCTGGGGGCGAAGAGCCCGAACAACGTGAACCTTTTATTCTGAATGCTGTGAAGCATTAGACAGAGGGGGGACATGGTGATACTTAAATATAGCACTTCAGCAATGTCCTCGAACTCCAAGAAATAGGGACACAAAAAGGAAATTGAGCTAAAGGGTCCTCTGTCGAGATAACAGAAGTTGCGCGGCGCAGATAAAATTATCGCACTTCTATTTGATGGAAAAAATGTTTGTCATGAAACAATCTTGTTTTCGATAAAACGGTATTTAAATGAAACACCATTACGCGAGGTAAGTTTCAATTCAATGCGGAGGAATCAATGACTCACATGGTGAAAAGAAAGGAGAGCTAAGAAAAAGAAGAATGAAATTTATATCGGCTAGATAAATGTTAAATAGTTTCGTAACTAATTTTGATTCGCATGATATACCTTCGAGTCCGGGTGCAATTCCCTCAAATGTAAGTTATCGTAGAAGCCGATGTGATCTGTCGGATGCCAATCCAGCGAGTAAACAATTTTATGGAATCGCCCGGATTTGATTAATCGGTTTATCGGCTCGACTACATCGGCCCCGTCCTGATTGCATCCGCAAGAACGAAGAGCTAGAGAGCCATCGATGAAATCGTTTTGCACGTCCACGACTATCAGAGCGTTCACAGGCGAGAGTGTCGCTTTTAGCCAATCGCAGAATCTGTGGAACAAACGTTATAATTAAAACGAGGAAGGAGTTGAAAGGATTCTAATTCAATCAATAATAATATTACAATTACGATAACGCAAAGTGGTTGATGGCAAGTGAATAAAGATTCGTCAGCGTTAAAATCATAAATCGTATAGTGCAATTTGCAAATTAGTTATGGTAATTTATCCAAGTACACATTGTTACTTTTTACCGATAAGAACTGTAATTCTACTTGCCGGTATATTAGATTATCCATGTTAATCGAGCGACCTATAGCTTGCATTCGTATCGCCCGAGTTGTAAAGCTGTTACGAGTACACTTCCGGTCATCCGGTAATACCCCGAAGAGATACGCTCGATTAAACTGCACGCAATATCGTATGACACATTCAAAAGTACTTACGCATCCCATTCTTGGCCCTTCAAGGCTCCATCATTATCTAAATCGAAGAGGTGAAAGATTTCACGAATCCTCCATTCGTTACTTTCAATTTCGTCCCGTTGAAAAAGCGCCGAGCAAATCGAACAGAAGCTTGTATAATTTAAACAACGCTCGCCGCCTGCTAAATTGAATTCGGCGAAAAATTGATCGAGAGAACACTGCCGCTTCCCGCCGAAGAAATCGATCAACGATTTAGCTACCCCGTTTTCCATATCGACTCGAGATACACCTTAAAATAAATGATCACCGGCTTATTATTTTTTTCTTTCTACGATATGCAAAATCTTTTTATTGTTTCGTACCACGTTCTGCTTGCACGGACAAAGCCCCGAACGAATATTTCTATTCGCACGCGATGGACAGGCAATGTTGTATCGATTTAATTTCAATTTTGGCTAATCCAATTTTACAAGGTTAGCTTTAGCGGGCAAGCGTGGTATATAGACAACACGTACTATCGATCGGCGGCATTTGGCAATATGTCCTTATTGCTTCAAACCTTTTTTCCTACACCTTGCCGTTCTTGGCATTACTATACGTATATATTGTTAAATCTTTTATTTAATTATACGAAAGTACTGAGTTGTGGCCATTCTTCTTTTAATTAACGATTACTTGCCGATATAATGTAACAATTCTGTTTTACGAATGTATTCACAACTCTGTTTGGCAACGCACAAAATCAGGAACTGACTCGAGTATTGACAAAACGTTCTTTCAACCTTTTCCGGTTGCATAACTACGCGAGTACAGATAGGAGGGATACTGCCAGGTGGGCATAGCAAGTCATAAATGTGCCCGAATGACGAACGCTTATGTATTTCAGGAAAGAATTAACTGGATTGTAAAAAAAAAAGGAAAATAAAAAAGCTGCTACTTAATGTAACCCGTTTACTGTTCTCCTTATCCGTATATGTTAATTTTAATTGCAGTGGAAGCATCGCAATTATTACTATCTGTCCCATAATATGTATATGTTGATAGCTACAGAATTTACAAGACAACATACTCAACGCGGTATATATTATATTACTATGGTTTCTTTCAACTCTATCTACATGTTTGACGTTTAAAACAATATGTTCAGATATTTTATTCTTTAGAGAATTTATTTATCATCATAAATAAGCGATTAAAATTAATTTGTACGTGTCTTGTATGATAACTATTACTTACATTACAATAATTAAAACATTAATATTTTATTTTTATTAATATCAAATGAAATTAATGGGTAACCTTCTGTCATTTACGAGTTAAATGAGTAGTTTGCTCCTTAACGCTAATCGCAAAGTGCTCCTGTTTATCCCGAATAAACTTGAGCGTCACAAACGCTAAAACGATACTTGTAACTTAGAACATTCTAAAGCACGTGTATATCACGATACACAAATACTCGACATCGTCGATTGTTCCAAAACATAAAGTACTCTAAAATCTTTGATAAACTTTTCTGCAAAAGAAAACAAAACTCCAGACTTGCATCGTATGCCTCTCAACTATTTTAAAATCTCTATCATTAATAAAAAAAAAAACATACCGTATATATAACGATGGTTTTGATTTATATATGCACGTTATACGACAGTGTTCGATATCGTCAAGTTCCTTAAATTCTAATAACTTAAACACGGAAAATATAAATAGAACGGAAAGTATGCTTCCCCTTTTTTCTGGGCTCTAAGAATCTTCTACGTTATTTTGCGTTAGCCGATTCTTGGCATAAAGCTTGCCTCCTCTCAACGATTTCTGAAGCTACTTTTCTAATAAATGGATGCGAAATCTTGCCCCTCGTGCTAATGAAGAATTCTTCCAACTTCCCAGGTACGTTGTCCCTTTTTTCATACTCGAACGCTTGCATAATTAGATCCAACACGTCTAGATCCTTGACATACCTAGCCTCTGGAGACTCCTGCTTCTCGTATTCCTATAGATAAGCCCGAGACAATATCAGAAACCGATAGTATAGTATTAAAATCTCAGATACGTAAACTATCAACTGTTCTTACCCGAAACATATCCAATATCATAGGACCTTTGTCGCCGAGGAGTTTGCAAATCTCTTCCATCGCGTCATCTTCCATCTTGTGCTTCACGTCAGGTGGAACTCCACAGTGCGGCGTGATATCACCCACGATGCATTCTGCTAGATCGTGTATCAAAGCCATCTGCATGATCCTATAATAGGCAAAGAGCAATTCCAGGTTTCTAAGGATTACATGGTCGCGAGTCGCATGCAAGTAGGATTAATAATACCATTTTCATACTTCACTTTGTCTAAGTTTTCATTGTTGTCTACGAGAAAAGACAGCATGGCCATTCTATACATGTGGCCAGCTATTGTTTCCGGATCCGAAACGTCCTTTCTGACCCATCCAGTTCTCTTTAAATGCTGCAATCATCAAAGTCCAGATTAGACGTTGTCGTACTTTTGAAGTACAAATATCCTAGGATTCCGCCAAAGAAATCTAGGATTTGCAGTGAACGGAAGAGAAATAAAAGGAGATAAAGGGATAAAAAGGATAAAGGGATAAAGTTTCCATTGTTCTGTTTATCGATTTTTTTCCCTCGCGGTTAATCTTGCGCAGTAATCGATAAATCGGGTGCAGTTTTTGCTTAGTGAAAGCGAACAATAGAAAGCCATGCTCTATAAATTATGTGACGCGACGCAGGGCGCGAAAAACTGGCGAAATCATTATGTAAGAAACATAATGTGCGCGATATAGTAGAAGAAATATAATTCATCGTACATCGTAGAGATCGCGAACGATTCAAGAAGCCAAAAGTACACAAGTTGTTTTGACGTATGTATATGATGAGCGTATGTATTTTATGTATGTATACACGGTGTAACAAGGTACGCGTGCAACAAAATCGTGCATTTATATTTGACACAATGATCGCCTTGAAAAGTCTCGATTTAGACGACTTACCTTCAGCCGGCCCACCAATTCCATAAATTCTTGAAACTTAAGGATATCCATGATGTTGTTAGAACAAGTGAATATCGTTCTATTATACACACTAAAGTTCAATAGATGACAATATAAACCGCGTCCTGAAAATTGTTACAGAGTTAATACAGTTTCAGCAATCGTTTTGATACGGTAACGAAAAGAGCAAGAAAATTACGAACAACGAGAGCGAAGAACAAACCGATAACGATAGAGCACGAGAATCCAAACACGAATGGCATCATTTATAAGAGAGGAAAGGTATATATAAGCTTAACCAATGGGCATGCGCATTACCCGTAGGATAAGTTATATTGGGCAGGGCCGTTCAATCTACATGGGGAGCCTTACACGCTTTCGCTCCTCCAACAGATTATTATCTTTAGATATAGAATGTTCGGGGCTACATTGTTTTTTTTTTTGGAGTAATCTTTCTTAAAAGAAAGCGTGGAATTGGTTACCGTTATGTATGCATAGATGACACATTCACGCCTCTTCAGCGATATAGCGGTCAAGTTCAATTTGCCTTGAATGCTTCTAATTTTATCTAGCTTTCCCCAAAGTCGCTGAATCGGGTGTAACTATTCTTAATTGCTGCCCGCGTTATATAAATACATATATAACATGCTACGTACCGATCGCTCGAAATAACAGCATTTCAATTATTATACGAATTAAAGTGTTTTGAATGTTGCGCTTATCTCTGCGTGCCATTATTCACGAAAATGGAAACCACCTTTTCATTTGAACGTACGACCAAATGGAACGATTATCTACGAAAGAAAGAGTTCTGCATTTCGCGCATCTTCTTTTTTTTCAATAGTTTACAAGAACAAGAAAAGAAATTGCTCAAGCTGTACTTAATCGTATCTCATCGAGCGACTTTCGTCCGCTTGCGGATCGTCCTTTAACCCGTAAAAAGCGAAGTAGCCGTTGGAAACGAGCACATCGGTCAGTCAGCTGACCTGTCTTGTGATAGCAGCCAGGCTCGACTGAGAAGCTTGACTCGCTGTTATAGGCTGGACATACATCGATACGTTTCACGTCCCGTAAGTTTCTTATTGTCATTTATTTCCTTGACTGCAAACCAGCTCGCTTAACTTCCATTCTTTCTGTAGCAAGAATTCATGGAATTACTCCGTACTGTACAGAGAATGGCAGAGATTTTCGTGAAAAAGACTGGCGCGTATAGTATCGATCGTGCCAGTTTGAATGCGCCATCGTTTTTCGATCGGAGCCACAATTTCTGTATTTTCGCTTGCGATCCGCTATCGTACAGACTCAGCTCGTTCATAGAAAATAATATGAGAAACGGATAAAGCCGTTCGATGCGGACGATCCACAAGTATCCCGTTCGGACTGGATGTTCCAAGCGAGCAGACATCTCGCGGGCTTAAAGAGGGCTACGCCTACTTTTTAAATGAACTGCTCACGTGAATTTCATGATGAATGGGACGCGTTAGCTGGCATCAACTTTCTCGACGATCTCGATCGCGATCGATGAACCGCGTGTAAACCGCGTGTAAGAATACCCGATCCACGACCGATTAACTCATGATCGTCGCATTTTTCTGTTCATTTTACCGTAATTTCTGTCTGCGCGCGATGACTTACTATCAGATGTCAGACTGAAGTAACATTCACTGAATTACTCGTTGTCACACCCTGTACGCAGTAGGATCGTTATGTCGAATTTTATTTTGCACGACAATTCACATCTCGCGATATATTGTTAACGAAATGTATCTTGTATCAAGTTGTACTAATTACCTTTTGAGTAAGGCTCTATTGTTGATTGAGTCGTTGTATTCCTTTTGTAATCGTACTTTACTTTTCAGTACTAAACTCTTGCAGTTGTTTGCTGCTTTCTGTTGAATAATAATTCACAATGACGAACCACGGATTGTCAAAGATCAGTAACGAGGAGAGGGAGTCTAAGTTCGGCTATGTGTACGCTGTATCCGGTCCTGGTTAGTATATAATATTACCTCATTGCGTTGTAACGTTTTCGGTTGTATCATACCACTCTTTATGCCCTTCCAGTCGTCACTGCCGAGAAAATGTCCGGATCAGCTATGTACGAGCTGGTCAGAGTGGGATATCACGAACTGGTAGGAGAAATTATTCGTTTGGAGGGCGATATGGCCACCATTCAGGTGCGATTCTGTTTACGATATTTACAAATTAATCTCTCATTGATTTAAAAAAATATTCCTATAATGTAATACGTATACTTCCTCCCTGCACAGGTATACGAAGAAACCAGCGGGGTAACCGTAGGGGATCCGGTCCTACGTACAGGCAAGCCGTTGTCCGTAGAACTCGGGCCTGGTATTCTTGGAAGTATTTTCGATGGTATCCAGAGACCGCTGAAAGATATCAACGAGCTGACAAACTCCATTTACATCCCAAAGGGTATCAACGTACCTGCTCTGTCTAGAACTGCCACTTGGGAATTTAATCCAGTCAATATCAAGAACGGCAGTCACATCACCGGCGGAGATCTATACGGTATAGTTTACGAGAACACATTAGTGAAGCACAGAATGATTTTACCGCCGAAGAGCAAGGGAACCGTTACTTATATCGCGCCGGCTGGGAACTACAACGTTAACGTAAGCTTATACATTTATAAATACAGTCGATTCGATTACCGAACGCGGCAAATTTAATGCGCGCCCCTTGTCTTGCAGGATATCATTTTGGAAGCGGAGTTCGATGGCGAGAGACAGAAGTATACTATGCTTCAGGTGTGGCCTGTACGTCAACCGCGTCCGGTCACTGAAAAATTGCCAGCCAATCATCCTCTGCTTACCGGCCAACGTGTCTTGGACTCTCTTTTCCCGTAAGTATCGATCTACTTTTATTACTCGTTACTTACGAGAATCGGTGTGAATATGTTGAAAACATTGCAGCTGCGTCCAAGGTGGTACCACGGCGATCCCTGGTGCTTTCGGTTGCGGTAAGACTGTGATTTCACAGGCGTTGTCCAAGTATTCCAACTCCGATGTTATCATCTACGTCGGTTGCGGAGAGCGTGGTAACGAGATGTCCGAAGTGCTGCGCGATTTTCCTGAATTAACAGTGGAGATCGACGGAGTCACCGAATCTATCATGAAGCGTACAGCTTTGGTCGCCAATACTTCGAACATGCCCGTGGCCGCTCGTGAAGCATCCATTTACACGGGTACGTATGCAAATGTTGAAAAAAAAAAAAAGAAAGATTAGCAGGTTTCGTACTTGATAGTTTTTAACGTAAAAGAAATTTGTCAATGTACAATTCGAACGTTTCAGGTATTACCTTGTCGGAGTATTTCAGAGACATGGGTTACAACGTTTCGATGATGGCTGATTCAACATCTCGTTGGGCAGAAGCTCTTCGTGAGATTTCTGGTCGATTGGCCGAAATGCCTGCCGATTCTGGTTACCCTGCATACCTTGGTGCACGTTTGGCCAGCTTCTACGAACGTGCAGGAAGGTAGTATCAGTTCTTATCCATTGCAATCATAATATTTGTGAACGAGCAGTATTATTAATAATAAATATATTTTATGTTCAGAGTGAAATGTTTAGGTAATCCGGATCGTGAGGGTTCCGTCAGTATAGTAGGTGCTGTATCACCACCAGGTGGTGACTTCTCCGATCCTGTTACCAGTGCAACCCTTGGTATCGTACAGGTACAGATCGAATTAATATACTTACTTTATCCATTTATTTTTCGATCCACGCGCTACATGATTTTCTTGTCCACTCAAATCGTAGGTGTTCTGGGGTCTCGATAAAAAGCTCGCACAGCGCAAGCACTTCCCGTCCATCAACTGGCTTATATCGTATAGTAAATATCTTCGTGCTTTAGACGACTTTTACGACAAGAATTTCACCGAGTTCGTTCCATTGAGAACGAAGGTGAAGGAGATCCTGCAAGAGGAGGAAGATTTGTCAGAAATTGTACAGTTAGTCGGTAAAGCCTCTCTCGCGGAGACGGACAAGATCACCCTGGAAGTAGCGAAACTGCTGAAGGACGATTTCTTGCAGCAGAACAGGTGTGATTTCTTTTTTTTTTTAACAACGATAAACTTGAAATTAATTATGAATTTTAATTGAATCGTTTGATTTCGTAGTTACTCTGCGTACGATCGTTTCTGTCCATTCTACAAAACTGTCGGGATGCTGCGAAACATGATCGCGTTCTACGACATGGCAAGGCACGCGGTCGAATCTACAGCACAATCGGACAATAAAATCACGTGGAACGTGATCAGAGATAGCATGAGCAACATTCTCTATCAATTGAGCAACATGAAATTCATGGTAGGTATTGCGAATATTATCTTGCAAACGCGGCGAAGATTACGTGTTATTCATTCCCATTTTTCTTTTAGGATCCGGTGAAACACGGCGAAGCAAAAATCAGGGCCGACTTCGATCAGTTACACGAAGATATTCAACAGGCATTTAGAAACTTAGAGGATTAATTATCCGATACAAATGTAACGTTCCCTGCGTTCAGGAATCTTATGCTGGTCATTTAAGGATGTCCTGGGCCAACCGGAGAAAACTATAACAAGCATTTGTAATCACGTATCGCACGCTACGCTGTTATATCATTAATTTCAATTAATACACAAGGAACTTGTATATAAAAGAAAGGAAAGTTTCAAATATAAAGCTTGTTATAATTTTATGTGTATCAATTTTAAAAAACATTTAACAAAAGATCGTACGTGATAGCTAAACCATGTATGGGACGTCCTTAAATGTACGATTTTCCAGCTCTTATATAAATACATGTTAAGCGCTATAACAAGTTACTACAAAACAAAATCCGTGGAATGAAGTTGTAGGTAATTACATAGTTTGAGAATTCTTTGGGAAAGAATTGCGGTTACTTTATTCGCCCGCAAATAAAACTTAATCGTGGAAGGATTTATGTAAGGAGACCTCTGTATGTATGTAAAATGCGAGTAAAAGCATCGTAAGGAGCTTTCCATTCATCCGCACGCGTTCTTTAGAAAACAAAAAAAGGAAAAATTATAACAACTGCATCGTATTTTGTTGTATGCCATGGGATGAAATGGTAGCTTTTTACAACCAATGGAACTTCAATTAAAGAGTATTAAATATTGTATTATAATAGTGTATTATGTAATCGCGTAAGTGACGAATACAGACGTTACATAAAGTAGATGTTATTTTAAACGTTAAACCGTTGAGATATGGTCTGAAAGTTTAAATGATAATAATAAAGTGTCAAAATGTTAAAAAACTGTTGTGGTGCCGGGTCTTCTGTGGTTTAAAAAAGAAAAAAAAGAAAAGTATAAGGATGCATCGCAAACAGTGTTCCAATAATTTCGACATTTCCATTGTATCATATGTAAAAACGAATAAACACTATGCATAAAATGATTATGCATCGCATTTCTTATTTGGGTCCCTTACGATCGGGAAAAAAAAGATAACATTGGACTTTGGTAAATTTTCTTTTTAATAGTAATAATAATAATATTATTATTATAACAACAACCTCGCGGTATGTACATCAACGATATATTACAAACCAGTAGCATTTCACTTCCTTTTCAATTATTCTGGCGCCGCTCCCATGGCATTCAGAGTCGCGCGATTTGAAAAACATGTTTATTGCTATATGCATACGTATATGTATGCATATGTACACATACGTGCATATATACAAATATATATACATACACATGAATGCGTGTACGATTAATCTATTTTACATTTCTCAGTCCCTAGATCATTTTTTACGAAGTACCTACTCTACACTCGTGAAAACCGTATTAAAAATAAAAAATATTTAACGATCTCTCGCAAAGATTCAGTCGTCGCGTACTTTTCATCGTAATTTTCTCGTTACCGCTGCAACAAAACAACTCCATTCATTTTTTTCTCCTCAAAGTATTCTTTTGCCATATCACCCAAAGATTGCATCCTCGAAATTTCTAAATCAATCATGATCAAGTACTCACAGCCTTGGCTCGTTCAACGTGCACGAGGTAATTCGATGCACATGCGTATTTAGAAAGAAAAATCTTTTTCAATAGATCCTACGAGGAATAGTCGCAACTTTTACATTATTTTATAATTAGCAATTATTTTACCGGTGTGTCATGTCTGTACATATGTATAATATTGTAGAGATCGTAAACGCTTACAAGTATGTTGTCGATAATTTTCTAAGCGTCGAAAAACAAAGTAGAATTTAGGCATGAAATTAGTGACGTTGCATCATGCAACGCATTAACTAGGAAACTGACCACGTCCGTAAAAATATACGAACGGTTCTAACCATGCCGTTTAGGACCGTACAATGTACTTTAAACAATGCACTTGTAAGAAGTAACAATGCGTTTAAATTTGATGTGGCTCTCCCGTGAAACAGAACGTTTCAAGAGTAAATACTTCATCTGTCTGTTAAGCCAGTTCGTACAGCCTAATATTTACAAATAGAAACAAAAGCATTACATTACAAAGCAACAATCTTCTAAGGACTCAAATGAACAACATCAACGTTCGTCCCTGTAGACGACGATATTTGTGATCTGAGCTGAAGATTCTCACGTTTCAATTGTGTGACAAGTTGCTTCAAGGCAGTTATCTCTTGACGCAATTTTTCATTATCGCGTAAACATTGGCCCAATCCTTGATTGGCTGCTCTTAATTCCGTAATATATTCACAAGCCTTTGACAATATTCCTCCTTTACTCTGTATGGAAAATACATGAGAGACAATTGCATTATACAAATATATTTTCAAATTGTAAAGTTTTATACTTATATTTCCATACTGGTACCTGAGTTTCGTAATTCGCCTTGCCCTCTCCGCTACCACTACCACTACCATTCGCAGCTGTGTTGCACTCGGGTATAATTTTCCCCAGTTTCGCGATCCAATTGTTTATTTTATCTCTTCGGCGACGTTCTACTTCGTTGTGAGTGGCCCTTCTTCTGTCATCCCTCTAACATGCATATACGTTTAAGTAACAAACAGAAATAGGCTTTCTAAAAATTGAATTGATAAAGCAGCTTGTACCTTTTTTAATACGGTGGTACAATTTCTTGGTGTTTCTATCTGTAATGTAGTGGTCCTGGGTACCAGGGATCTAGAGGTCTGCGCTGTGGTAAACACGTCGTTAGCATTTCCGATAACGTAAAACTGGCCATTCAACGGGGACGTTAGGACCTGTACAGTATTATTTCCTGGTTGGGTAACTGGTAGTTCTATTTCACTGCCGGCGGTAGTGCCGTTTACTTGAACCACTCTATATGCGAGAGCTTCTTGGTAACGCATTCCATCCTCTGCCACTGCCTCTCCTACAAAAGAAAAACAAACAATGGCTAACCTAATCGTCATACTTTAACGATTCTTATAATCGACATAAGAAATAACCTCTGAAATTTTGTGTATAAAGACCATCGATCTTTAAAATAAATATATGTCGTTTCGAACGATTACTGATACGTGTATATTTACCCTCGCAATCGACGATCTCCGCCTCCTCGATAACAATTCCCGCGCCCCCGTCATCCTTCGCGTTAACAGTGCTGTAAAATAAGCGATAGGTGCGTTCAAGAATGGATATGTAACTTGTCTACAGAGTTACGTCTATGCCTATTACTTCCACAACCGTTGTCCTAAGTCTTGTAAGTGCGCACTGTGCACTACGTGATGACCTTGAGGAGACCTCGAGCGAAACAGGAAGGATAGGTGTTCGCATTATCAGCCAGTCGATATTTAACATAAACACTACCTGACATCCTGCTGTTCGAGGTGCTGCTCCAATATATCCATTTTTTTTCTACCAAAAACGTTTGAATTTGTCAAAATTCACGTGAGCTGGTCACGGGACACGGCAACGAGGTCAGGTGGTGCACAAGATGGCGATTTCTGATGACAACGCCATCTGTAGCCGGTCGTGTCTACGATTTTGAATTCGCAGGATGATACCGATCATTGGTCACTGCATCAATGCGACTTTCATGCACCTGCACCACAGATATCATCAATATCTCAATAATTAACCAAAAAATTCCTATCTAATTTCGCATGTTAAAGTAATAGAAGGCTCAAAGTTTGTTCTACTCTGGTCCACGTTTGTGCATCTTACAAATAGTATTCGTAATTTAACATTTCAATTATTGTCAAATTTAAGGTGTCAGGAAAGTCCAATAAAATCGTCAAACAATACTCTGTTTCTCCTCTCCCGATTCACTATAAAGAATAAGAGAATACTTTCGTTGACGTCTGTAGAACGCTTTTGAAAATTTGAAAGTCATTCCAAGGATCGCTGTAAATACGAATAGCATGAACTGCAACGCATTCTGCAGCAATTTTGATTGGTCAAGAGAATACAGTTCATCATGGAGTACGTCGGTATGTATTAACTTGAAGAATTTTCCATAATATTTGTCAGCAATTTTCAACAATAAAATGACTTGCTGTGTTTCCTTATTATTTAATTTGAATTATTTTGAATACTATTAACATCCATCCTTTCGAAAAGATCTAAATGAAAAGTACTACAAAGGACAACCGCGTATACGTCGATTTTATTTCAACGAAACGTTCACTAATTTCTTCAGAAATGTATACTCATCTTTCTTTCCAATTAATATAATGATCCTGTCATCCTTTGCATTTATAAGTTGGTCCCTTTATATTTCGTAATAGATACGTATCGTTTTAAACATAACCCCGTTACCCAAGAAATATTTCATTTTACAATTTATTTGCTGCATTCTTTTCAATTTTTTTTTTTCTGTGACACCTTGTTCTTTGCATTTCTTATACGTTGTGTTAAAGTTCTTTTATATTTTGCAGATGCTGCCAAAAATGAAAGCAGCGATAACACTTACAACTCAACCCCTTGTCCAGAGCTGGTGTTGAACGCAAATTCTAAGGAAAATTCATCCGTAAAGACAGGGGATTCGACTGAGAACCATGAGACACATTACGTGCAAACGGGGGATAATAATGTTGCAACTACCTCGCAAGTTCCACCAGCGGAGAATATAGACTTTAAAGTGATTTATAATAAGCAAAGGATTAATGTAAATTTTCCATTGGATGGCACGGTGGCGGAATTAAAGGACCATCTACAGAACATCATATCTGTACCGCAAACTATGCAGAAAGTTATGATCAAAGGATTAGCCAAAGATGACCAAACGTTGAGAAGTTTGGGTGTTACTAAAGGTAATCTAATAAATCGTTCTTTATCAAGCAGATGTTTTAAAGTTCAATTTTCCTTTTGCTAAGGTGCCAAAGTAATGGTAGTAGGGTCGAAGCTAGATGATGTATTAGCCATTTCAATACCGACAAAACAGGATTTGTCCGACGAGGTTGCTTCCACCGCAAATAAAGAATCTTTATCGCAGCAGAAGATGCATAGGAAAGTATTGGACAAGGGTATACCAGAGGATGTGATGCCTGGTATATTAGACAGTAAGGTACGATTATTTTTAATTAATTTAATACAAGCCTTTATGAACTATCATTAAATTATGCGTATTAAATTTAGGAGCCCCTGCCAGAATTTCCACTGGCTGGCATGTTAAATAAGTCTGGTGGTAAAGTTAGACTAACGTTTAAACTAGAGCAAGATCAGCTTTGGATTGGCACAAAAGAAAGGACAGATAAAATACCTATGAATTCCATAAAAGGTGTATACAGCGAACCGATACATGATCATCCGGAATATCATATTATGGTTTGCATTTGTTTAATATAAAACCTTAGCTTGTACATATAATTGGCTAAGTGCTTAAGATTCATGGAGATTTCTTTTAAATTCTAGTCTATACAATTAGGCACGACAGAAGCCTCGAGATACTGGATATATTGGGTCCCTGCTCAATACATATTAGCGATAAAAGATGCAATTCTGGGCAAATGGTGCTACTTCTGATCGAACGTTGATGGAACTTTCTGTCTCTTCGAAAACGATGCGTAATCAGGTGTAAGCATTGATACAAACACGACTGTACTAGTCACACATTTTTAACAGTAAGTAATAATTTATTTTGCGCTGGATAATAATTGATAATGTTCTAATAAAAGTATTCTCTGTTAAGAAAGATCTTTTCAAATAATTTTTCATCTCTTTGAATGCAAGATCATTCTGTTCACAAAATTGACGCGTATTGGAGTCTAACGCATTGATTTAAAATCGTCTGATTAAAAAATAAAAACTATGTAAAGTATTGAGCTTTTGGTACATTGAAGTGATACTGCATCTGTAATTTTTATTTTCCTGAATTATATAGTATGTAGTGTTTGTAAATACACTGTCTTTTAACTCTTAAACGAAAAATACATTTGCGTTAAAAAAGAAACATCCTATTATTTAAACAAAGATTGTCACGCATTAATTGAACTGACGAATTTTACCATCTCTGTTTATTTAAATCTTTTAAACGAAAGTGAAATTTCTGTAAAATTACATTTGTAGGAGGAAGCGAAGAAAGAAGTTATGATGTTGCATTTACAATCTTTTCAAGTTCGTCGAGAAATAATTCAACTTTTTGTCACATTTAACGATATTAAGGGAATAAGTTCAACAGTTTATAATTTGTGTTTTGATAGTAAAAAGAGACTTTAATTATATCATTCTTTAGAAGAAATTAATATGAGAAATTTGTCATCAAGAAATATGGTCCGCAATTTCGCATGCACGAAAGGAAACGCATAATTAATACAGTCATACCGTTCGATTACGAAACAACGAACTTGTAAAATAAGAATAAATTTCCACGCGCGACTCGACATTGGCCTACATATAGGAAGAAAAGTCCGTTCGAGAGAAAACGACGCTGTGCATTGGAATTCATGCGGGCTGTATACTTCGAATGTACAATTAAATTTATCGCATAACGACATTAGTATTGCAATTGCCGTAAATTTTTATACTGTGTAACATATACGACTGCAAAAAGAAAACGTACGAGCTCACGAAGAACAACAAATCAAGCTTATATCCACCATAAGATAGTCTTCTATGGAATTCATAAGTATTTGCACATTCAAAATCTCCTTCAGTGTTTATTTAAAATAAGACTTGTATATCATGTTGTGTGATTTGATAAAAAAATAAATAATTTCAAGCCTTCTCTATATTGTTGTTTTACTTTAATTATCAATTTCCTTCCATTTCCTTTAATTATTTAATATTATCATGATAAACTATAATTCTATGAAGAGTTATAAAAACAATTTCGCAAGATTGTTAAGATTTGTTTAATTAATTAATATGCAGTAGGTATTTCCGATATTCGTGAACGGAATATCGAACTTCTATGCCCGCATTACTGCGGGACGCCCGTATTCCTTAACATTTGCTCGTTCCGCGAACAGGAAACTTCCCATTAGGGTTTCAAATTACTCCGAAGCTATGCAGGAGAAGCTTGCATAATCTCCGCCGTTTCACGTAAGAAGAACGAAAGGATCAGTCGTCGGAGAATTCTCTTTGAATAAGACAACGATTGCACTGTATTCCGCAATCGAAACCTTTTTACGTTTCGCTAAAATAAAAGTAGTTCAAGGTTTACTATGGTGGTCGTGTGCGTGTGTAGGTGAAGGCAACGTAACAGTAATATATATAGTTATACGTTCTTTGTGAAATCTCATATACTATATGATATGCCATTGATGCCATCTGATTTGACGTCATGTCGTTGTGTCAAGTTTTACTTTCACGTGTAAACAATGAAATACAGTATTACTGACTCCCGTTCATTGATAAGAAAATCTAACCAATGTAATACGAACACAAGAATAATTGAAAAAATGTTTCAAGTTGCACAAAACTCCAAATACACAAAGCATAATAATATGTGATTATTGAATAGAGGAAGCTGTCAAAAAGGAGAATTGAACATAAACGAGATCTGTACGAAAATGATCAGCTTTTCAGCACATTTATCATCGATGATAAAAATAATGTCACCACGTCGAAATTCGAATATACCAGAATAATATACATTGACTGTCATCAATGAAATCTTACGAGGATCGATGAGAAATAAGTAAAAAATTCACTGATGGTTACTTAAATGATATATTGTTGCTATAGAAATCCTAAATGCTTGCTAGTAATGGAAGACGGTAACAAAGTTTTGGAAGATATACAAGAAGCATTCCTATCTTTATCCGAGAGCTTCCTGAAGCAAGGTGTATCATTGGCAGATCTTAAATCCGCCAGTGCGAAAAATAACGCGAATATAAAGAGGAGCCTAACTTTTAATTATGCTTGCTCAAGAAAGGTTTTCCTTGCGTTGTTCGCACCAATATTGTGTGGCGTACTTTTCAAATCATTCCACATTGATCCGATCAAAAGTATCCGTGGAACGAGATGCTTGATACCAAATAATTATTTCATATGGGAATTTACAAGGCCAATATCGAATTGCGACTATTGTCGCGATGTTACTTCAGCATTGATTTTGCCAAATTTAACCAGAGAACAATTCAAACCGTATGCCTATTCGTCTAGGCCTATGGTGATAAAACAGGCGGCGAGTCATTGGCCGGCTTCAAAGGTATTTAGCTGGAGATTCTTCAAAGATTTATACGAGAGTATCGACGGTGCTTACGATTCGGTAGATGAATGTCAGTTCTTACATTTCAAAAGTAACTTCACTAATCTGCGTGATGTTTTTGCAATGAGCGAAGAGAGAGCTATGCTAAGCAATGGGCAAGAACCCTGGTATGTTGGCTGGAAGAATTGTCATCTGCAGATTTTAGATGTTATGAAAAAGTATTACAGTCTGCCTCATTTCTTGCCAGAGGACGCAGAGATTCCTTATTCCAATTACGTTTTTCTGGGATACAAGGAAGGTGCTATTATGCATGTACGTATGATACCAACGATGCACAATGCGATTACCTTTCAGTGTTAATTAATCTCTGTTATTGTTCTCTTTCCACAGCTGGATTACATCTCGCGCCTCATGTGGCAGGGACAAATTATAGGCAATAAGACATGGACGGTTGCGCCAACACCGGAATGTGATAATGTCTGTACACATTTTAATTTTAGCGTCTATGCCGGAGACATTGTACTTTTAGATACGAGAATCTGGTACCACGGAACTTACGTAAAGGATGGAAACTTTAGTTTAACAGTCACCTCGGAGTATGGGTAGACTTTTATACTCAAGGAAATTGTATTTGTACGATTTTTTTACATAGATAGTGTTCTATGAAATGGGAGATTTTTATATGGTAGAATTGGGGGTTCACGATATCTTGCCTTACCGAATTCTAGTATCATACTAACTCTTCTTACACGTACAAAAACGTAATGATATTAAGGGACATGCTGTTAAGGAGCAGCATTAAATTATTCATACAAGCATTCTTACCTAACGTAATATTAATGGGTGCCATTTTTAGTGAAATATATATTGTTTACTAATGAAGAGATTGTACAGTATACGAGACATTAGACTTTACAATGTTTCATATTGTCAATTTACTCGAATCGTTGTACCTAATCGAGTTGTATGCAAACTTTTCTGATACATATGTATTATATGTACCGTTCATCGCCATAGGTAATACCTAGTCCGAATAGAAGCGACCGAATTTTTCGAGCACAAACGGAGTAATTTGTGCTATGGGCGTAGCTTAACTCGAAAGTTATTTTTATATTTATATATTTCGATTTTTACACGCATATACATGCAATAAAATATATTTGTTACAAGCCATCATAGCATATTTTACTTTCAATACGAAATAATTAAACATATTTTTACTATCAATGTTTCTTGTAAATCCAGTGGAAACTTTACCGGGCGCGATCAACTGTTATTTATTTTATCTATAATTATATATTTATGTACATGTTCAAATATTATATTTCTAGAATTTTTAATAAAATATACAAATATAGACAACGCGTTTCGGTCTAAGTAATTTTTCCCCCATGTATAGTTATACCTTGCAACTTTTATTTTATATACTCATTTAATTGCATGAAACACAACGATAGAAACTTTTTTTTGTTTGTAATAGTTCATTTATACAGTCTACATAATGCGTATATAAATATTTGTGTGCCTTGAAGCATACCAACACGATAATAATACGGTGTTATATTGAAAATTATTGAATAGCATAGGAAAAAGATAAAAATGTTATTTCACGTAATTACACACACCAAAACGGCAATATAGCAAAAATCTAAAGTGGAATGCATATACCTGTTGCTATGCAGTACTGCATATAATACACATAATACTAATTGGACAACAACAACAACAACAACAACAGTGTTGATGTTACATCGCCACTTTTGGACACCAAGGGTGCATCCTTACTGATCCTTTTTTTCTGTTGCCTGCTGAAAGCTCGGTGGACTTTCCTAATCAGAATATACCACAAAAAAAATGTTTTATGAAACTGTAAAACCATTCTTGTTTCCTAAATATCTTTTTAATTATTTGAAATTTTTACTTACATAGTATGCAGGAGGTGGAACATAGGCACACTGTGGTCTGCTCGGATCGTAATATGCACTTTGAGCAGCTTCTGCCGCTTTTGCATCTGCAAAAAAAAAATAGAATAGCAATAAAGTATCAGTCCCAAATTCTTTCTTGCAAACATACTCGAGAACCAATTAGAATTACATACATTTGTACACGTTCGATGGTGTACATTTAAATTGAACAGGCATTTTCGAGTTCTTAGCAGGAATTACATAAACAGTATAATCGTTTGAATATGTTAGAATTTGTTGTTTTCCGAAGATCTCAGTTTATTTTATAAGGACACTAGCAAAGTACGTTATCGGAGTGAAACTATAAAGTAAATCACTTTTAAAATATTTTAATGTAAACGCCGAAATATTTATTTTCAAAATATGAACGAGCTCGCACGATCCTTCATGTAGTATTGCGATGGTGGATAATTGGCATACTGTACTCTGGTTGAATGAGTCAGTGATTATATTCCAATGTCTTAGGCTGTTTCTTTTCCTTTAACAGAAGGAATGCAAAATGGTGATTTAACGCACTATTTTGCAGTGTTTACACTTCGATAAACGAACTGGAAATGATTAACAATTCATGCTGTGACACTTCACGTATTTTTCAACTATTCCTGACAACTATGAGATAATAACTGAGCATAGTGAAAGTCAACCTTACATCAGGTCAACTAACAGTGTGATGTAATAACATTGCATAATATTCAAAACCTTCAAGTCTGTCAGTTGAAATAATATATATGATACAATTGCAAATTCTTACGTTTCTTTTACGAAAGAGAATTTAAACACTTTTTTTTTTACAATGAAACGATTTTTCATATTGGTGGGTTTAAATAAAAACAGCAAGTCATATTTGGCTAAGCTTTAATAACACAATACGCCTTTGATTATAATGATTATTATAAAGCTGTAATGTAATCGAAACAAAAAAATATAATACTTGAGTGTGTAACAATGTTTGAATAAAAAAGGAAAGTATTTTTAAATGTGTACGAAAATTCACTGTATTGTGTATGTTACGAGATTTTCGTGTGTGTATATTACGTATAAAGATTTATACGTTTCATTCAAAAAATAATCTCTTGTGTATTTATAATTATATTATTTAATACACATGATTTACTTTGATCGATTCTAAAGTTTGCATCTCTATTCACGAAAAGTTGGATATATGCAATACTATATGTATTACAATTAGTAGTTCGGTCGGTATTGATTGTAAGGATTTTGTTGAGTATAATAATTGGGTTGTGCATAATTACCACCTTGAGGATACTGAGTATACGGTGGAGGATTCTGGGGGTAATTGTTATATGCTGATTGTCCATAGTTTGGATACGCACCTGATTGGGACATTGGCTGGGCATTGTAATTGGGATTGGCCCAGCCGGGTACTCCATTCTGTTGGGGGGGTGTCCATCCAGGTTGTTGCGCAGAATTACCCCATGCTCCTTGTGGTGGTACGTTCGCATAAGGTGCATTTATACCAGGATACGGTGGTGGCATATCCGTCATAAATACACTGTTTGCTACATGATAGAAATTTACATTTATATATAAAGGATACAAAGAAAATGAATAAAGCATTACAAGAGAATTAACGTAGCAATAATGGGTAATATAAAATCCTACAAAAAAAAGAAATTTAACCTGGTGGCATATCTGGAAATACATTAGTTGGAGGTACCCAACCGTAATACCCAGTTGGCGCGGCTTGATAGGCTGGTGGTGGAGCGGCATACCAATCCGATGATGGTGGTTGGTATGGGGGTGGGGCATCGTTTGCAGGTCCATTGCGTTGAGCTACAAATAAACGCAAGTGTTTCTATATGCAAGATATAGAATGAAATAATTAGTGCAAGCAGTTGTAATGAATTTACCCATTGCTGCTGCTCTTAGCATAGCTTGACCAAACTCGATCGCCCCTCCGCTCTTGAAGTGCAACTTGAATTTACATTCTCCGATCCAATTGCCGTTCGGTTGCGCACGGCATTTACCCTTGATGTAATTGGCGCCGAACATAGGCTGCTCCACTTCGACTTCGCTTAGCGTCACGAATGGGAAACTGAACGATTGCATTTTCTCTTTCTGCTCTTTGGCGTTAAAGATCATTCTATGCGTAGTCAAGTACAATCGGCCACGTTTAGTGCCGAGGAATTCCGGTTGCTCTTGTCCATGAAATTCCATCGTGACATTGTCGCAAAATAGTAATATGCTGGATGAATAAACATTTATAAATAAATACAAAATTTGTCTACGCGACGATTTTACTAATGGTTAATAGTAATTCGAAGGAATGGACAGAACATATGTTTTACGTATGGTAGCATTGTTTAGAGGAAAATATATCGATAACAACAAGGAAGGTGCAACCGGAAAGACTACGTTTATTACGTTGCAGAAACGTCATACGCAAGAACACGTGAAACAACGATAGTATTCGGGTAAAAGAGTAAATGCAGTGTACAACTTACCATTCTCCGGCGTGTATAAGTACACCGCCGTTTGCATGCGCTGTGTTTAACGACATACTCGTTTAATTCGTACCACGATACTGTTGAAACTTCCAGCAACAATCCTCCTTCATCAGCTGATTCATAAGTGATAAGTGTGACGCAGTGCGCAAGCGCATTTATCACGCTACCTGTATCCAATGATACTGTGTGCGGAAAAACATTTTAACGTATAGTATGTTCACGTTCGATACAAATCAGTAATTATTCTTTTTGCTAATCGAAATTCTTAATGAAATGTTACATCAAACATTGAATAAAATACAAATGTACATTTAGGGTGGCTGACGTATTGTTATTAAGATAACCCCAAAATGCATTCGTTTACAACCAAAACATGTTTCAATTCTAGTTTAATCTTACCAATCTAACCTAACCTACGATCGAAATGTATATTACGTATGGAGTTTCGATCACGTCACGGAATTACAATACACTCTTTGCATGTAGTAAAAAAAAAAATTATCTTGCTTTCTTACTAAACTTGTTCGTTCGAATGTCGCGGCGGAAGTGGAAGGGGGGAGCCGGAAGCGCGCGCAGAAATCAATGCCGCAAACTTTCAAAGCATGCGCTGGCGCGTGAATGGCCGACGCGTCCATACAACGCGTAAAGAAATAAATAACACGGTGATCAGTTGCGATTAACCGATCGGCGGAAAGTGCATTGTGCTGTAGAATCGATCGAGTCATCTGTGTGAAGAAAACAAACCCGCCGAAATTTCCACTGAACGATGGAATCATAAAGCGAACGGCGACTAATCGAACTCTCGTCTTCGCCCGTTTTTTTTTAATACGCCCACCACGGCAAACATGGATGAAAATTTGAGCCGGGGCTACGTGCAGCTAGGCAAAGCGAGGGGGATGAACGAATTCAAATTCTCCAACGGTTACACCAATTTGTCGCCGCCGGTTGACAAATTCAACATCATCTATTACGCGCTTATACTTGGCGGTATTGGATTCCTTATGCCTTACAACAGGTCACAACCACAATAAATAAGACCATCTCTTCCCATGCGTGGGCAATCGAATGTCCAATTTACGTTTTCGCCCCAAATGTAGAGTGAATGTCGTGGTCGAATGAGAAATTATTTTCATTACACCTTGTTGTATGATTTTATAATGGCGAATTTTGTTTTTGTATTATATCTAAATTGGATTTATCAATCATTTCTTTTTGTTTAACCAGCTGATGCGCCAGAATTAGAAGTATTGCATGATTTTAGCAAAAAAAAAAAATATTATAAATGTTAAAAACGCTATAATGTTCTGATTCCTCCGCAGCTTCATTATAGCAGCGGACTATTTTCAAGCGAGGTATCCCGGCACTACCGTAATATTCGATATGTCACTTGTCTATATTATCATGTCCTTCTTCGCGGTTGTTGCGAATAATATTTTAGTGGAAACGTTGTCCCTGAACACGCGGATAATGTTTGGTAAGAACGCAAAGAAACAGAACAAGCGTATTAATTGCAGTAGAATTTAGAATAACAGGATACTGTTAATCGATGCGATTTTAATTGCAGGATATCTGGTAGCCTTTGTCACTTTAAATTTCGTAGTGATCTGCGAGATTCGATGGAACATATTCAACGAGGCCACTTCCTACACGATTAATTTAGTCGCCGTTGCGGTAGTGTCACTTGGCTGCACGGGTAAAATTAAAAATGATACAATTTTCCATCGCAAAAGCGATTCGAACAACTACTTTGTATTAAAGTATGCCGTTTCTTCTTTATTAGTTCAACAGTCGAGCTTTTACGGGTATACATCTATGCTGCCCAGTCGTTACACACAGGCGGTGATGATCGGGGAAAGTTAGTAGCGATTCAAATGCAAAGTGCATTCAAAATATTCAATCGTATAAATTCCAAAAATTGTATGAATTCTTTTGTATAGGCATCGCTGGACTATGGGTCTCGATTAATCGAATAGTAACAAAATCATTGCTCGACGACGAACGCTTGAACACGACCATGTTCTTCGGTGCGACTAATACCACGATACTGATGTGCTCCGTGTTCCACCAAGTGATACGCAAGACCGACTTCGTGCAATTCTATATAACGTTATGCCAGGAACGAAATCGAATCACGCTGGAGCCGACGGAGGATGTTGGTCTGGTATGGATCAATTAGCATAGAATTATCGTACTTGAAACTTACCTAATCGCTGCCGTTTAAAATAGATGGATCCTCTGGATCAAGTCGGGGATCCTTCGAAGGGTCACTACGGGGTGCTAAAAATTCAGACCAGTCCACTGGGAAATGATTCCGCTGCCGCGAACAATGACGTGAATGGTGAAGGACGGTTCATACATAAAAAGAAAAAAAAAACAATGAAATATTTGCTGTTGATTAATTCATAATCTTTCAGGGACAAACCAGTATTCAGCGTTTTCGTTTAGCAATCCCGTGTACGAACCTGGTGCACCGTCAGGAAATCCTCCTGGCAGCGCCGGTCCTACGTACAAAGTTGAGGACGTTGTCGTCATGAGAGGAACGTACGGAGCTCAAATTAGCAAACCGTGGCTGGAAATAAAGAGTAACTCGTTCACATTTTATTCGATATCGATCTTTATCCTAAACGAATTGATTACTAAACAAAGGCTACTACTTTCAAAGAGGGTCTACTGGCAAGACTCGAGGTGGCAAAGATAATATTCCCGTACATGGCCAGCATCGGGATAGCATACTTCGTAACGCTCTGCTTGTATCCTGGGATCATGTCGGAGATAATCTCTTGTAAACACGGCTCGTGGATGCCAGTGATTTTAATGACCGCGTTCAACGCTTCCGACGTCCTGGGAAAGGTATAAATTAATTGGAACATCTTCGAAAAGCGTTCATTCGATGAATTGAAAATACGAATACTTTGTCATGTTTCCAGATACTTTCAATGATCCCCTACGACTGGAAACGCACTCAACTGTTGTACTTCTCTTGCGCTCGATTCATATTGATCCCATTATTTTTACTGTGCGCGCTACCAAGGGGTGCGCCGATACTATCCGGCGAGGGATACCCGTTGGTACTTTCTTGCCTGCTCGGTATCACGAATGGTATCGTTGGTTCGGTACCCATGATGCAGGCGCCTACGAAAGTTTCAGAGGGACATCGTGAGTTAGCAGGTAACCGTATATGTTATTTCAAATTACTTGTATGTTATTATAAACGCGATTGTAATTTTCTTTTCTGTTTACCCTCTTCAGGTAATATCATGACTTTATCCTACATCACCGGTCTGACCGTTGGCTCGCTATTGGCATACATGATGGACACTTGCTTCGGGCTACCGGTTCAAGTGAAGGATGTATGCTACGAAACGTTCAAGCCAGCGGTGATGTCCTTTAACAGCACGACACCGAGCGTCTTGGTGAACGCCCTGTCTTCCACTGTGCCCACGTTAGCGAGCATCACGCCGAAGGTAAAGACTACTGTTACTATTTTCTCAACTATTCTGACGTCCACCGCATCGATATCCAATAGTACTGTTAGTACATTGACCAGCGGATTCACCGAGGCTTCGACAACAACGGTTGCCTCGAAAATATTCAGTAACGTTACCGCCGCGGTGAACAATGCGATCCTGCAACACTAGGACACGCGCGTTTGTGTGCTGTGCTGAATCTGGCGCTTCAAAGAAATTATTTCCAAGCCGTTGTATCTCATAAGCACTTTATTGATTGTTTATTTAGTAATTGGAACGATCGCGCGATGAAAGAGTAGCGAATAAGTTTTCAAATGTTTAACAGTCAACGTTTCGGGAAAATGATCGCCAGATTGAACACACACACAAAGCCTAACATTCTTACGATTCCTTTAAATAGTAACTGTGGTGATTATTTCTGAATGAAATTTTTAACGTAGTCATTTAACGAACGAAAAGTTTCCTTAACGAAGCGGAGTTCATAAATGAAAAGAACATTGAGTTCTTGAATTAATTAGAATCTTTGTTAATTAAAATGATAGGAATATTCGTTTAAAAAGAAACATAAAAAAACAAGTCTTTGTTGCATACATATCTCGAGTTACTATTTAATATAATTATTGTGGTTGATTTCCCTCGAAGATATTGTGCCTTTCATACCGTTGCACATTATTCGATCGTTTGTTAAATTCAATTGTTGATATCGAGGATATTTCGTATGTACAGCTATTCACATGATTTGTTGCATCCGAGGAGAAGAAAAAGACGAGCAATCGATTTCTTTTAATCCTTAAATAATACGATGACTGGCAACTGTAATTACTATTACATTAATTTCTAGTGTACCCTTATTTCTTTAAATAATTAAAGAGAAATACTCATATTTACTGATAAGATTTCTGCCTAATAAAAGAAAAACCTACTGTCCTAAAATCAAGCTCGTTCTCATATTATTTAAGGATTAAATCCAATTCTGTCCCCTAATAGATGCTTGTTAAGTTGATTCTGGAACCAGCCGGAAATCAAAGGAATATAATATCAGTCGTTTTCCGGTAGTTCTACGATTGTTAGAGATCGATATTTAAAAAGTAGCATGTTTACACGATTCAGTTGTCGTGCAATTATAATTGTGTAAGAGATTGTTACATGTCTGCGTGGATAGTTAATTAATATTTTAAATATAAGATACGTATATTCGAAACAACACCTTCTTATATGAAAAAAAAGCCAAGGGGAAAAAAGGAAAAAGAAGAGAAGCATGTGTTTCTTTCGAACTCGTAGTTTTTCCTTTTTGTCTACGTTACACGTCCAAATAACATATCCTAAATATTGTTTCTCGGAGAACGAATTATAATCGATATCCTAAATCTTTGTAGAATAAAATGAAAAGCTTTACGTACGCCAGATAGACGCGCGTAGAAAACTTCAAAGACGTGTAATTAAGAAGTAATAAGAGGGGTAGTTTCCTCGCTACAATTTCGCTCTCTATTTTTCTTTCGCCGTTTTAAATTTAAATCACATAATGAAGCTCATCCAAGCTCGTGAATTTAAATGGGACTTTTAACCGACGAATTAGAAAGCTCGGAAGCATTTTTACGGACAGTTCCGACGACGGATTTACTTCCAGATACATACATTACATAACTATATAAAGTTAAACGTCTTAATGGATAGATGTAATATCCGTAATATTCACTTAAATGTACCGACCCATTTGAAACAGCTTAGAAGCGAGATATAATACATATATCATAAACAATGAAACTATACCTTTAAAATAGAGAGATCGTTTAGATGATACGCTCGTACAAACGTAATTGTTACACACGTACTTACGTACAATTGCATAGAGATATTTCTTGCCTATACGTAAATACTATACATAATAACGAAACACACGCAGCTTCCAACTAACGCAAACTCTAATCATATCAATCTTCGTTCGCATTCATCGATAATTATTGTATCACAGTTTCTCTTGTACGATGGTTTCTTTTATACGATATTCTTTTACGTACAGCGTCGACAGCTCTTTCGAAAAAGCAAAGAATCGATACGGACTGATAAGAATGATCTTTAAATCGTGTTTAGGCACCCTTGTCTTTTACATATCGTTGCAGAGATAAAAAGAAAAAGGTTTTCGGCAACTCTGCGTGGGGGGGGGGGGGGGATGATATTAATTCTTGCATGGAGTCTGATGTACGAAAAACATCGTGCAAGCGGAGCATCTGATTTTTTAAACGGATCCTTTTTACAACGCGTTCCATTCCTTTTCTACACGCGTAGGAGGAGAAAAGGATATCTTAACCGTTCGACAGTACCGATATATTTTCTATTCATTTTCGATTCGCTATCGTGCGTGAGTTCCAAGATGCGTAATCCTCGTCGCCCTATCGATATACGTATGTAGATTAAAAGAGAGGAGATGGATGCCGCCCGAGGGATCGAACGTAATTAGGAATATTTATACGAGAGCAATTAAAGCTGTAGGTAACAGGATAGTGAAGTGAGTGAGGCATGTGATTCGTGAATGTACAGTATAAGAATGCTTCCTAAAGAAAGCAACAAAAAAAAAAAAAGAAGACAGATTGCGTGTAGAAAAAAAATAACGGGGAGCCGTTTGCGTTTGATAAAATGTTCTCTGGTAGAACGCCCTATTCATTATCGTGAAACATTTCGTCAGACCAACGCGACTTGGAGTAATTTCGTCTGAACAAGCGTTTTTAATACGTACTTTTATTCATGGAGTACTATTAAATCGTACGATGAAAGAGGGATGAATGTGGAACGATTTTTACACATTAGTAATCTGCGTGTTATCAGAAGTTACTTCACATCGTAAATAATTCATCAATAATATGTACAAATAATAAATATGTATATAAATTATACTGTTTAATTAATATCTTATCCAAGTATTATACTCTTCGCGGATCCAACATTGCACCCTTAATCAAGTTACCGACACTGTCTTAAAAAAGAAACAGTTTTCCCTGTACATTAAGTAGTAGTGATCGTTCCTTTTCCTCAGAGCAACGAAAGAGTGAAAACCGTCGTGCAACGGATAAAATACAACGATACTCATTAACGGATTTAAGCGGTACAAATATCTGTTCCTTCCAAGAAGCTGCAGACTGGTCATTAATATCGCGATCACTTGTGCGCACGAGAGAAAAAATATAATCATCAAGTGATCATTCTCTTTATGACAAGCATACTGCTTTCGTCCATTTGAATATTTCGCCCGGTTTCTCGTCGCAACGTGGAATCGAGATAGTGAACGTCGGTCTATCACAGTTAAACGAAATCGTACATGCTATATGGTCATTTCAAATACTTGGCGGCCCAGTCGGTTCGACCGTGAAGGCTTCCACTGCCTTTTCCGTTCACCACCGTTCCGTACGTGTTCGCCTGAAACGCTCCCTTGCCGGTGCTATCTGTTCGATAAAAGAAGAAATCGTTCACAGTAAATTAATAACGGAGAGAAGTTCGATCAATCGTTTTGAAACTTCGGCTTCTAAAACAAAACAAAACAAAAAAAAAATAAACGAAAATCACGGAGGAACAGAAAGAAATGAAATTCGAAGCCCGATTACTCAGCGATATTCTGCGTACCGTAAACAGCAGGGTAGGGCAGCCTCAGACTTGGATCCGTGATATAACGATTCCGCGGTAGGTAATAATGTTTCGTCGGATTCTCGATGGAGTTCCTGGGCACCCAGAACGAGTCCGTGAACTCCTCGTACTTCTCCATCGGTTGTCCGACCAGGTTCCTCATTAATCTAGGCCTGGTCGCTTCCGGCTCGCCGTTTCTTCGAAGTGAACAAAAGAAAACGCACATTGTTAGAACGATATTCCCATACTAATAACTGTCAAAAAATTAAGACCGGAGGATAGTTCGTGATTACTTTATTGCACACCATGGGGATAGTTTACACAATAGGAACGAATTGGCAGTACAATGTGACAAAGAAAAATGTAATAAAAAATATATATGTATATGAGAGATTTAGTTGCGATTATTGATAATGCCAAAGGTGTATACGAATAAAAAGAAAAAAGGAATGTACTAATACTTCAAAAGAAATATTCGACGAATTGCAGACACTCGAAACGCTCGTGCTCCCAGAGCAGGCAGCAGAGCAACGTGCATCCAAGCACAATCAGCGAGCAAGGGTGCAGGATTCGTTTTATCATTCTGCACGTTCGATACCTGGACGATAAGCTCGCGCTCTGGCCGGCGACGTAACGCGCCACGCTGAAGTAATGCTGCTTCGCCGACACCTTTCGACCGTTCTTCGTGTTCGATTGCGGCTGATTCCAATTGTTGATCGCGTGGCCCCCTTCGTTCCATCCCGGCAACAGCCAGTTCCCGTTTTTGTTATGCTGCTTCAGATTCTCGGGCAAATAATTGGCATTCCAATTGGCACGGTTCTCTTTGTACAGTCGTTCTGGGGCTAGCTTTGCGTTCTCGGGAACGATCTTGCTTCTGACAAATTGCAGACAATTCAATAATGCGTTAGATTAGACGGATTTTGTCTTGCGTAGCGCAGGGACGGGTATAGGTCCGATCGATTCGATACGCGGCTCTGTGATTTTCATTAGGAAAGTCGTGCAACGCACCCCAATAGCTCGGCAAAATCGTCCTCGTCCAATTTTTGGGGATTACCGTCCCGCATGTAACTGTTATGGTTCAACAGGGGGAGCATCGTTTGCTGCTGCTGCGGCTGTAGCATTTTTTCTTGCGCTCTGAAGAGGAAGACGTTGGAGATTATTATGAATTGTATGAAAGAACTGTGTCGTAATAAATTTTCTATACAACAAGCTAATGTAAATAGCAGTCTCATTTACCCGGACTCCATCGAACTCCTCAGGATGTCCTGCTGGTTATAATTACTATTGTAAGGCTTGGAGACGGGGGGCGGAAGATTCACTTTGCTGAGAACGACATCCCGTTGAGACGCGACGCCGATCTTTTTACTATTAATTACTCGTGGGACGTTCACTTGGAAGTAGGGATACCTTGAGGAATCGTTTCTATTAGCAGAGTTATTTCTGGATAAATTTCCGATTGATCCTAGCTACCTTAAAGACTGTTGCGCCGTGGGTCTTTTTATCGGGTTCCACTGTAGCATATCCTCCATAAGCACTACCGCTTCCTGGCTGGCATTCGGTATTAACACGCTCAACGGTGTCCGAGAGAAATTCGGAAACTTGAAATTCATCGCCGCGGCCAGTTGATACCCCTCGGGCCAGTCGTCCCTCTCGGGTGTACCGATCACCGAGCATATCTTAAAGATCTCGTCGATCTCGCTTTTGCCTGGGAACAACGGTCGAAACGTGTACAATTCGGCCATAATACAGCCGACCGCCCAAATGTCGATCGGGCTGTTGTAGGTGGTCGAATGCAATAGCACTTCCGGCGCTCTGTACCTGGAATGCATTTCAAACGTTACAGATACCGAAACACGATGCGCGCGGATACAATAAATTCATCCATACATTCCTATTTTTCCATTCATTTATCCTCAATTTTGTTTATTCATCGTTTAAAGTGGATAATTACCATCTGGTGGATACGTAATCCGTGTACGGCGGCCTTGACCTTATTTCCCTGGCCAAGCCGAAATCGGCGATCTTCACCAGTTCCGGTCCCATGCACAATAAGTTTTCTGGTTTCATGTCGCGATGGAAGAAACCATGTTTATGCATGAACGCCAGACCTTGCAACACTTGATACACTATATTCCTGATCACCGGTTCGGGGAATAGTTTGTCCCTGTTGCATAACGCATCGATTTCATTTCACTTCCCTTCTGCTGCATTGAATTAGAAAATAATTGAGAAATTTACCTATCCTTCATCAGCTGATACAGATTTTCCTTCATATACTCGAAGACGAAGTAGAGCACGTCGTTCTCGCGGATTACTTCTTTTAATTTCACTACGTTAGCGTGACTGAGTTTCTTCAAGGACTGTAAGAAAAAATGGGGACATCGAATTAATTCATCGATCACTTATCTTTGCATATTTGATCATTTTGCTCTACTGCTATGATTTACTTTGACTTCCCGCAGGTTCATCGCCTCCTCCCAGGAATAGTATTTCCTTTTCATCCTTTTTATCGCGACCTTCTCCCCGGTGTCGATACGTTCTCCAAGAACAACGGAACCGAACGTCCCGTCGCCTAATTGATTCAACGTTATATATCGATTCATTGCCTCGGCTTTCCTTCGCGCTACGATTAACGAAAATTCAAAGCATCTTCTTCAGCTTACGAACTGATCTCCCGTGTCCTCGGAAAACTCTGCATGCAACATTTTATTCTCTGGAACGAAGTTACGTATGCATATCAATTTACTGATCGTGAGCTTTCACTCAATTGTCCGGCTAGCGATAAGATGTTAATACATCGTTATTCAATCAGCGGTATTGTATCATTTATGATAAGAGATTGCTGCATTTAATTCCCCTTGCGCAATAACACTTCTGGTAATTAAATAATCCGCCCAATTTATTCTTTATTCAAATTATGGCAATTATCGAAAGGCTACTCGCAAATCGGAAACTCGTAACTAAAATTGCGTAATAAATTAATTACCATACAGGGGCATACGATTATTTACGATACACTATTTTTGTTGTGATTTATGACACGGGAGTACTGTACTGCCAGGCTTGATTGTCTAACGCGAAATTGCATCGCCAATGCCTCTTCATTATGATGCCGAACTCAGGATGACCCCATCGCGTGGAATCGACGCACAATTTGCAAATCGACTTTAGTAGACGTAATACCGTGCGTCACGTGTGATTTTCTCACTATCTAAATTACAAATGTGGCAGAGGATCAATTTCTTACCACTTTATCTGGACGATGAATGCGATTGACGGAGAGAACGTCGAACGATACGCAAATAGAATCACGTGTCCTTTATCATAGTCCAAACGATCGATGGAAATGATACGCGGGATTCATGTGGAAGGAGAGATTTAAGCTCCGCTGCTGATCACACGTCCGATATAAATTCAGTTGTATACAAGATTCATTTTTACGAATAATCTGCAAGGAAGCGGACGATAAGATTTCGGCGAATATCTTATACCGGTACCTGCATGTACCGTGGATATGTGCAGGTTGATTACAGTTACTTCAATTACCTCCGAACACAAGTTACGCTCGTTTCACCCCGGGTCGATAGGTTTAGACTTTGCTAAAGAGCCACGTGTACCCTACGCCCAATGTATGCGCATACATGCATGAGTAAGAGATGTATAGCTGGAGGCTCGATACACCTTTGCTCGGTCATTCAATGCGATTAGTATTGATCATAGAACGTATTAGAAGCCAATCGTGCGGTGCCCCTTCGAATAAATGAAAAGGCCATTAAATCGGAAGCTATATGAAATCTTTACAGGCGTAAAATTTGCCGCGTCTCCTTCAACCCTGCAACCTTGTTGTTCTCCAACGTATTGTGGACACGTTCTATTACAGGATAATTTGTTCCCCCTATCATCGTACTTCGATCGATCTATCACATGGTGTTACAATGTTCGGTATCCCCCCCTCGCCCCCTCGGCTTACGTAACCCATGAATAAAATAAACGGCGAGTACTTTGTATGTACCAGGCTGTCGTTTCTTTTTTTTTTTTGTCGATGATCGTGTTTCAAGATTGACATTAAGCGCTACTCTAGCAAAGTAACAAGTGTTTTTTCACTCGATGCAATAGTATTAGCAGCCCGACATCGTACGATATATGTAGAATGGTCGAAATTTATGCCAGAGCTGTTTACATATACGACTGCTCGATTACCTGGCCGGAAGGCTTTGCTAATGATTTTGCCCTACAATCTCGGTTGATTTAGGTCACGTCGAAATTAGCATTTTCTTACGCTCGCGAGTGGTCAATTTCCGTCACTGGCCAGACACGCGAGAGTATAGATTTTCTTGACCCTCAGAATTTAAGAAAACGCGTACGGTCAAAAGGTGTAATCGTTTAGTGCGGTTTTCTATTTTTTTTTCCTATTTCTATTTCTTCCCTGTGCAGCATTTGTAGTATATTTATAACCGTCCCCTCCAGGAAGATCCAGAACGATTCAGAATTGGAAAAGTAGTTAATTAATTAAATACAAGTGAGATACGACGAATAAAAGGAATTATAATAATTTAGAAAGATTCTAAAATCATTCATCGCAAGATTCTATACTGATCGATTATTATTTGATAGATCCTCCTACCATCAATTTTAATTTCGAAACATGCTACAATAGGATTACCAAAACAGTGTACCAATAGACTTGTCAAGTTTCCGGTAGAATTATGTGTGAACCGGAAGTGCTGGAACTTGATGGCGTCGCGGGCGAATATTTCAATTGCACATATTTATGAAGGACACGAGTGCATTTAACGAATATAATATGTACTTACGCAAATTTCATATCATTTGCGACGACGGAAAACCTGGTTCACAAGCATTCCACGTACACGATTACCTTTCTGCGCAACGTTCCTTCGTAAACTGTTAATCGAGCGACCATTCTTCGTCGTGTAGCCATGGTTACAAGTACTAACTGAAACTTGAACCATTGGGGAGGTTCAACCCCTTTCGTGACGGTTCGTTGGCTTGTCGGGCACTGCGCAAAGCCAAAAAAAAAGCATTTCACGCTAATTGCTAATAGAATATTATAGATTGAAATTATTGCCCGATAAAAATGGAGAAAATATTACCCTGCTTGGCGAAAGTCCATTTTCGTAAGTCCAAAGAGGAGTAGCAGTTGTAGATGTGAAATGTATGAGGGGCAGTTGATTAGTATCCGTAGGAATTACCTGCAAAAGTAAAAGAACACGTTAGGTAAAGTATCGCAAAAGAGAACCATAAATAAATGTAATAAGCAATACCATACTAAAAACTTACGAAGGATGAATTAAAATTACGTCCATTGTGGTAAGTATTTGATGTTACGAAAAATACACAGATAAATGATTACAAGCTTCAATTTTGCGAATTGATCTGCTTGTATGCATATGCGAGAGTTTAAAAATAATAATTTAATGTTGGCACCGCATACAGGTAGGACTTATTAATGCCTGTCACTAAGGACTTGGTTCATTTTTCTCATCACAAATGCGTTAGATTTGTGTTAACGTTAATGCAAGCGTACTGTTACGTCAGAAATGTCGCAGGAGATTAAAAAAGGGAAGAAAAAGCAGTCCAAAAAAGACAAGACTAATCAAAAGGAAGAGAAATCCGAGGAAAATGCAAAAGAGGGCTCCAGTGAAGACGTCAAACCGTATGTTACATAAAATTCTCGCGTTTTGTTGTTATACGAAAATAAATATAAAATTATTAATTAATATCTACTAGCACAATTAGTTCGAATTTCTTATAAAAGTCTACTTTACTATATCCTTGTGGTACAGGTTAACTATCTCCTTATACACAAATATCCCATGCAATGCTTTACTTTTTATCTTGCACAGTTGAGATTTATTTCTCGCGTAAAATATTTCCCCTATTTTTACGTCTTAGTTTAAATCGATAAAAGTTTACAAGAGATTAATTCTTTTTTCCAGGAAATATGGCCCCTCCATCAGATTCCCTTACCAAAGGGTATGGTCACGCTGCGCCTTGATACTTGCTGTATTATTCATAGTTTGGTACAATAGCAGGCAAGGTAAAGAAGTTCATTTGGCCAAGCAGAAGGAAATTTTGCTGAGCCGTTCGCAGGATGTGGAATGCTCAAGCGATTATAAAATTGAGACCAGCAAATATCCGGAATGCGTGCCAGAGAAATGTGGTAGAAGGGTTGCGGATAAACTGGTGTCCTCCACGGAAACAGATATTTTATTGAAGATAGCAACAAATGGTTTAAGCTTAGGTGGTTCTGATGGCGGTGCCAGTATTTTGGACCTCCATTCGGGTGCTTTAAGTAAAGGCCAGGGCTTTATAGATGTTTATGCATTGCCAGAAGCAAGGGAGATATTCAACAGCGCTGATTTTGCCATTTATAAGTACGCAGATTTTACGTATTTATAGGAGAAAAGTATACGTTCATTTAAATGTAATAATTGCGCAATATTTACAGGGCAGTCAAGACTAAGATACACCATGCTGTGGCGCATAATTTTGGAGTACCTTCTAATAAAATATATTTGACAAAGCCCACATTCTTCTCGCGAATGACCAATGCATCTGCGAAAACGATACACGACGAATATTGGCATCCTCATGTCGATAAGGTATACAATTATTACACTTGTGATGAAGTTATTCGTAATACATTCGTAATTGAATTAAAATTTGTATCGTTTAGGAAACATATAAATCGTTTCATTACACAAGTTTGCTTTACTTGAACGACTTTGGACGAGATTTCGAAGGAGGTCGATTTGTATTCATCGACAAGAATAATGTTAATGCAACGATAGAACCACGTAAAGGTAAGTAATAATAACAATTTCGAGTGGTATGTACAATGACGCTTGATTTTTAATTCGTTTCGTAGGCAGGGTATCTATGTTCACTTCTGGGAGTGAAAATTTACATGCAGTTGAAAAAGTATTATCTGGAACTCGTTATGCGTTGACTGTATCTTTTACGTGTGATCCGGACGCCGCTATTTCGGATCCAAATCATCGTACAAGGCAATAAAGTAATCGTGTAAATAAATATTGTACATTCCATTAAACTACATATTCACCTACTTTTCTTTTTTACTATATTTTGTTTAAATAAAGTATACTCGTTTCATTGACTTCAGCCTTTCATTTGAGACCTTATTACAAAATTCTGCTTAGAGCGAGATGGTTCTAGCATCGCGTTGCAGAAAACTCGAGGACCGTGTTGAAAGGGGCGCAGGCACCAAAAATTTTTTTTTAGCGCCGAGCTAATGGAGAAATTATTTCATGTTCTTTATTTACTTATCGATATAGTACAAGACATATGTAACATATAACAAATGCATACTATATGTAGTTAATGACAGTCAAAATATTTATGAACATGTACATCATCATATTTAATTATTTAGCAAACTGGCTTCTTATTGCTAATGAAAAATAGTACAAATGGTTGCTTTTAATAGAGCATTAAGTATGTTATGTGCAAAACAATGGAATTGCGTACAAATATACATATATCTATGTATGTATATTGATGCTTTAGTACTGGAATGTTTTCCTGCTTTTTTAAATTACTTAAATATACATTTTTCAAAGTGCGTAAGAGAGTGGAAGAAATGTATGAGCTTCGTCAATTAATCGTTACTTCTGTCAAATGTTTTTGTACATATTTCTTCTCTGTAAAAATGTCATGGTTTTCCAAGTATCTGTTTATGAAACGACAAGTAACATTGTTAATTTTAAAATATATAACAACTGCTTATATATATATTTACGTATACATATACACTATATGTCTAAGTAATGATATTCGTCCACTATAATTAATCATTACAGAGACCTATAGTAGAATATCCGGAGTAGTATGCGTAACTATTACAAAAAGAAGCTAAACTATTATTTCTTTCCCTTGCTACTTCTTGTATCTCACGATCTAAGTTATTTTACGATTAGAAATTAGAGAAATTGACTACATAACTTAATGCAGATGATATAAATAATGCGCGTGGAACCCCCAAGGAAGAAACATTTGTACAAAAGAAACTTTACAGAAAATATGTGTAGAATAAATCATATTAAATATTAAATATTAGGTTTCGATGATATCAATATATCATTGTACGTTAAGAATTTTTTTTTTCTTTTGGGGACATACCTATGTAACATTTATGTACATTTAAGTAATGGTAATTAATGTTACAAAATATTTTCCTGACGTTTGGAATGATTCGTAAATTTCCAATATCCTTACGTTTGTAGAAGATTGGCGATTTGAAGTGCGTTCTTTCCCTTTAAAATGCTTCTATGGTTTCCAGGGAGTTCTTCAACTTGCACGGCCTTGCAAATCTGGAGAAAGTTTCGACATTGTATAAAACAATTTAGAAATTCGATTGAAAATCAATATCGCGCATTTGTTAATGAATGAAATGAATCAATTACCTCTCCCAAACCATAGTCATTGTTCAGAGGAACAAAGTTATCCTTAGCCTTAACTAATACAACATCACCATTATATACACTTTCTGGTTTATAGAAGTAAGCTGCCTGTAGCTTTTTGTGGAACAACAAACCAGCAGCCTTTAAGTCTTCGGCTTTCAGCTGAGGATTATTTATGAGTTTCACCATTTTGTCGACCACTTCCTCTTCCGTGGGAATGTCTTTCAAGATATCATATGCCTACATAAAAATCAACGAATTAGGCATAAAGAATATCCACAGAACAGATAATATCGTACACAACATCGCTTTAACGAAAATACCTGAAGGAAACTGATATTCGAATTGAACTGTCGGATGAAGAAGGACAAAGCCTTCCTGCAACTGTCCGCAATAACTTCCTTGTCAATATCAGTAGTCTGTTTCCCGATTTCTACGGAATGGAACTTTACGAATTCCGGCGAACCATCGAGAAGCATCAGGACCACTTCTTGTCCAGCTTGTTCCAACTGAACAGCCATTTCGTACCCGACACAGGCTCCAAAGGAGTAGCCCACTATGGTGTATGGCCCTTTGCTCTGCATCTTCTGTATCTCCTTCACGTAGAATGCCGCCAAATGGGCGATAGAGTCCAGTGGAGCATTCTTGACGCATTGCAGGCCCCAAGCAGGTCGCTCCAGTTCGCTGGCAACGAGTTTCAGTGGTTCTACGCCTCCTTCGATGGCGTGGATAAAGAATACCGGCGCTCCTTCCGAGCTCTTTGTCTTCAGTTGCACAAGAACTTCCAAGGGCACGATCTCGTTACCGTCGTACTGGTACAGGTATTCTCCCACACTGATTTCCTCCACAGTTTCGTTGGCAACAGGAGCAGCAGCTTCGTCGCGGGAACCGCTGGCGAACTGTGCCAATCTGTCGAACGTCAAGTTACGAATCTCTTGGGCCGACAATACCAGATCGTAGTTCCTCTCGAGCGTCTGCTTGATCTCCGTTCCCATCAGAGAGTCCATGCCGAGATCGGCCAGGGAAATGTTGGGATTAATGGAGTCCAGCTTCTTAATGCCCAGGATATTGGCGATCGCCTCGACCGCGGCCACTTTGCTCGCGCTTTCCGCGCCCTTGCGCTTGTCCGCTAGGACACAGGATGACAGAATCGGATGCATCTGTTGAAGGAATATGTCCATGGTCTCCAGACAACTATGTATACGCTGCGGCAGGGTACCACCGATCTCAGTGTCGTTGTAACCACCCATGGCCTCTGTAATAAAAGTAAAACGAACAAATAGAAAATTAACAGTGGCTGCGAGAGTAAAAATGTTTTACCGATCTTACCTAGAATAAGACCGACGTCGCCAATGGCTCCCCACTGAATGGCAAGACCAGGCAAGCCATTCGCCTGCCTTTGCTCCATTATCCTTTCCATTACGGAGTTCGAGAGACCGTAATTAGTCTGACCCACGTTACCCCGTCCACTGACGATAGACGAGAACGCAACGAAGTAATCCAAAGCGGAGCAACACTCCCGCGACACGATATCCAGATTCTTGGTTCCGTTAACTTTGGGTAACGCGGATGTGATGAAATCGGCTTCCTGCAGATTCTCAATGAGACCGTCACGCAGAACGGCGGCCAAATTAAATATACCTCCGACAGGAGCTAAACTGTTGCTTTCTTTCAGCAATTGTCTGGCGCCGGCCATGGTCGACACATCCGCGGTGGAGATCTTGACGTGCACACCCATCTCTCGCCAACGGCGAACGCACAACGCTTGGAAGCCGGTACGGATACCGGATCGCGATGTTAGGACAATGTACTTGGCACCCCGAGTGACCATCCATTCGGCTAGCTCCAAACCGAATCCGCCGAGACCACCGACCAACACGTACGATTTCTCCGGGTTCATGTAAGTGCGTGGAATGGCTGCGACTATCTTCGGCGATGGAGGCACGACCTTCTCTTTCTCCTCCTCGCGGATCTTCAGCACCACTTTACCCATATGCCTACCGGTGGCCATGAATCTGAACGACTGTTCGATCTGGTGTTCGCTGAAAACGGTGGCGGGCAGCGGTCGTACCGCACCGCTTTTTATCCCCTCGCTGACGAGCTTCAGAACCGCGCGTCTGTCGTCGCTGTCCTCCTCGCATATAGCGTCCAGGAGAACTCCGTGGAACGCAGAGTTCTTCAGGAACACGGACATACCCAGCGGTGAATCGTTGGACAGATCGTACTTTCCAATCTCGAGGAAGCGACCACCGATGGCCAGACACCTGACGCTCGCCTGCAGTTTGTCCTCGGCCAGGGAGTTGAGAACGAGATCTACACCGCGACCGTTGGTCTCGGAGAGGATCAGCTGTTCGAAACTGGTGTCTCGAGAGTTCCCGATGTTCCTGTCCGTCAGCTGCGGGAACATATTCTTGAGGAAGTCGCGTTTCTCTTGCGTACCAACGGTGGTGAACACCGTGCATCCCATGTGCAGGGCAATGGAGATACTGGCCTGGCCAACGCCTCCGCTACCAGCGTGAATCAGAACGGAATCGCCCTTCTTCATGCCGCCACGGACGCAGAGAGCGTAGTAGCTGGTGGCGTAAGCAACCGGAACCGTCGAAGCCTCTTCCAGGGTCCACGAATCGGGGACCTTCCACACGAAACCGGAATCGATGAGAACAGTGGTCGCTAAACCACGCGCGGGCACCATGGCCATGACCCTTTCACCCTTCGAGTTACGCCCGGAGAACTCGAGACCCAATATACAGTCTTGGGTGGCCAGCTTCCCGGGGAGCGCGTCTGGCGGCAGTTTTCCGGTAGCCAACATGATATCTCTGAAGTTCAATGGCGCGTAGTATACAGAGCACAATTCCGTGTTGGACGATTTTTCCTGCTGGTGGAAGCTCAATGGGCTTTCGATCCATCTCAAACTGCTGAGATCACCTCTGTACAGAGCATTGATGTACGCGTGTTCGACCTGTAGGGACGACGCTCCGTTTTGTTGGTCCAGACGCAAGTGGCGATAGCTTCCCCAATGACCTCCTTTCAGAACGTTCGCTACCAATTGTTTGTCCAACTGTTCAGCGTAGAATTTATTGGTCAGACTGAACTTGGGCAAATTTTTATCCTGGATAAAGACGTAGCGCGCCTTTGAACCGCCTTCTTCGAAACGAATGCAGTTCATGAATCCAGTCATACCTGTGAAGAAAAAAGCATAATCATGATACATACTTCGATAATCAAAATACGTTTTCGCTTTTGAGAAAGTATTTTATATTTACCAAGCAATTCCTCGCCCTGGCTAACGAACAGAATTTCCTGATTCTCAGTTACGGCCTTCTTCAGGGCTGCCTTGACACCCTCCAGCCACAGATAATTCTTCTCTGTTATTTGCAAGACAATGGGCGACGATTTTTGCTCCTTTTTCTTGAACAACAGGTAAGTTTTTCCGTACACGACATGGGTAGCGACTAATGCCAAATTAGGCACTTGAACGGAGCCTGCATAACTGCTTTCCTCCAAGAGGACGAATCCTCCAGCCTTCACGCTGTCGGTCAGATTTTTCAGTATGTTCGTCGAGTTGTTGGATAACACGTTATTAGCTACGACGAGATGCAAGTCTTGACCGATCGGTACCACCTTCTCGTCACGTGCTACGATCTTAACGCTCTGCGCCTCCAGACTGTTGTATTGCTCGCGCGAAACTGCAGCTACTTGATAATCGACCTAAACAAATTGAAAAAGAAAGAGGAATCTTATCAAATAAACCAATGATAAATCAAAGGTAATTTCTTTGCTGAATAATTATGGTAAAACGTACGGTGATCAAAGGTTCTCCATAAAGGACGTCCAGCACGGTAGGCGCCAGAAGAGAGTCAACTGGACGTTCTCCAGCCGCTTCGGCAGCCTTGATCTTGATTCCAGGCGTGTTTTCACGAACCACTTGTAGCAGAACTGTGAGGGCATGCGATTTGGCCTTTTCCGGATCCTGCACCAACGGCTGAGGATTCTCGTACGGTACAAACGAGTGTTTCTCGTACTTGGGTGCCTGAGACTGTTGCTTCTTCGCGACCAGAGACGCTTTCAGCTTCCTAATTTCCACTCCGCCGGATTTAACCACGCCGATGTTGGAGTAGGAGTAAACCGGCACTCCCTCGTCCTCTTTGTATTTATTTACAAAGTCTAAGTGAGCAGCGGGATCGATGGCAGCGTATTGCAAACGAACCGGTAGGTATAATCCCCTGGTATCCTTCTCGAGAATAGAGAACTGGAGCATGGTGTCTATGAAGGCTACCCAGTTGGTCCAGAGAAGCGTGCCAATCTTTCCGCGATTATGGGCCGACTTGATTCCCTGGAAAATTCCGGTGTAATCGTAGCCGCGAAGCCTGAGCTCCTTGTAGATATCGCTCGCCTTCAGCTCTAATAGCTCGCTCTCCTTCTTGACGACCGGCACCGGCACGTTTAGCAGAATCTTATCCTTGTTCTCCGGGACGGAGATCTTTCCGGTGACCGCTACGGATCCGTTCTCGCAGATCTCGAACTCCTCGGTCCCCATGAATATGTTGATCAAGAACTTCACGGATCCCTCCTTCGGCATGATCGTGGCCCTTTGGAATTTCACGTTCTCGAAGACGACCGGCATCTTCTCGAAGTCGGCGCCGCGCAGCTTGGCGAACGTTTTCCAGACCATGACCAAGTAGCCGGTGGCGGGGAAAAGTGTCCTTCCGTCGATGGTGTGCCCAGCGATGTAAGCGTCCGTTTCCTTGGACAGATCGACCTCGACCACGCTCTCCCCCGAGGATGCAGCCTTCGAGCAGAAGTCGGCCACGGACCATTCGGTCGAGTGGTCCCATTTCACCAAGGAATTGATCATCGGGGTGCCTCGACCGACCGGATAGCTAACAGGTGGATACAGCCTGGACACCTTTGGCTGTCCTCCGGCCATGTACAATTTCCCTATGTTCTCCAGCAGGAAAGCCAAGTTGTTCGAATGGTCGCGCTTGTGCAGGCCAATGTTGGTCACGGTGGGGGAAAGGGATCGGCGAAGGACCGCTTGCAACAGACAGTGCGGAGCAATCTCGATGACGATTGCGTTCTCTGGGATATGCCCGAGTGCCTGATGGAAGAGCACAGGTGACAGGAGATTGTTCACGTGGTAGGCAGCAGAGCTGAGCTGCGCCAACGGAGTTCCCCACGCGGACTCGGGAAGGGACGTGGAGATCCATCTGGAGGATCTTTGTTTGGGATTCGGAATGATCTTCTCCAGCATGGTCCTAAGCTTCGGGCCGCACGAAGCGATGTATTTGCTGTGGAAAGCCACTCCAGAGCTGTTGACGATCCTCACGAAGATATTTTCCTTCTGCAGCTCCTCGGCGAACTTCTTCAGAGCCTCAGAGTCTCCGGAGACGGTCACGGAGTCCTTCGAGTTGTTGCAGGCTGGAGTAACCTTTGGTGGACAACGAGCCGCGACCTCCTCCCAGCTTAAGCCCACCGCAGCCATGGCGCCGGGCTTCAGAGTGGAGTCCTTGATGGTCCTTCCTCTCCAGTAGGCAGCCAAGACGGTTTGCTCCGGCGTGAAGGTGCCGTCCGCATAGGCGCAACCCAATTCTCCTACGGAATGTCCGACGATACCGTCAGGTTGGACACCCAGGTGCGTCAGCACGTCTACGAGGGCAACCTGAATAGCCGCGATGGATACGAACGAATGCACAACGTTCTCGAAGGTCTGGGCGGTCCCGTTTTGGATAAGGTTCATCAGATCAATTCCTTCCGGCTTCAAAGCTTCGGCGCTCCTGCGCAAACTCCTTTGGAACATATCGATGCACAGCAGATCTTTACCCATGCCGGGCCATTGCGATCCCATACCGGAGAACACATACCAAACCGGACGTTTGTCACCGATGCATTGATTAACTTCCTGCGTGTTAACGTTTCCCAAAACGGAGTACCCTCTGTACAGGTGACCCGGCACGTTAGAAGCGTATGTATCATGTAGCAGTGCAACGAACTCGTCGTCCTTCTCGTGCTCCTTAGCCTTGTCCAGAAGGACTGTCACAGCCTCTTCGGTTCTGCCGGATACCGTAACGATCTTTGGTATCTTACTATCCAGTACAGGTGACAACTTTGGCTTAGGATTGCTTCGCAATAGAATGTGAGCGTTGGCTCCGCCGAAACCGAACGAATTGACACCCACGAGTCCCCCCTTCCATGGCATATTTCTGTCAACGACCTGTATGCTTCCGTCGCTCAGAGCGGGAATCTCCTTATTCGGATTCTGGAAGTGTAGATTGCCCGGAAGCACACCAGCCTCCATGGCGATCAGCATCTTGGCCATGGAGCAGACACCGCTGGCGGGTTCCGCGTGTCCCATGTTGGACTTGACGGAACCGAGCAGCAAAGGCGCCTTCCTGCCTTTGCAGAAGAGATTCGCGATAGAATTGATCTCCTGCGGATCCCCGACCTTGGTACCCGTACCGTGAGCCTCCACGTACGAGACGTCGGCCGGATTGACGCCCGCTTCCGCGTAGATCTCGCGCAACAGTTTGTTCTGCATGTCCCCGCTGGGGAACGTGATCCCTTGAACCTTGTTACCGTCGGTGTTCGTCTTGGAATGTATCACAGTGGCGTACACTCTGCGCGCGTCCTTCGCCTTCTGCACATAGAGTACACCGACAGCCTCTGATCTGACGTATCCTTTGCCGTCGGAGTCGAACGCTTTGCAGGCGCCGTCCGGCGACAGCATGCTTAGTCTGTGAAACTGGAGGGAGCTGGTGGGCTTCAGGAGAAGAGAGCAACCGCCGACGATGGCTGCGTCGCATTCACCTGAACGCATCGCAGAGATCGCTTGGTGCAACGCGTAGAGGGACGAGGAACAAGCTGTGTCCACCGCGTAACTGGGCCCGGTGAAATCGAATGTGTACGAAAGCCTGTTCGGGAACATAGCTCTGCAGCACCCGGTCAAAGCATATCCTGCAAATATAATTAATCATCATTACTATCGTCATTATTCGCGTACGATTAATATATCGTGTACTTGGAGATATCGAACGCTGCTAACCGTTAACTTGATCGGCATCCTTGGTCCAAAACTCGTCCGACTCCGATGATGAGACGCCAATGAACACGCCAGTTTTCGATCCTCTAACATCGCTCGGATTTACACCGGCATCGACGATGGCTTCGTAGGTCACTTCCAATAGCATACGTAGCTGTGGGTCCATCACGTGGGCCTGTTTCGCGTGTACACCGAAGAACGTAGCGTCGAACGATTTGAGATCCTTCAGTTTGCCAGTTCTTTTGGGCAGACCGTAAATACCTGCTGGCCATCGACGCTCGTCGTCTGTGACCATGTCGACGCCCTCGAATAAGTTTTTCGTGAACTCTTCCATGTCCGACGACTCTGGGAAGCGGCCTGAAAAATTTCCCCAAAAATGTAGCAAAGCCTTGCTTTACGTGTTCAACATTTCTTTCATCAGCATAATTAACATTTACGGAGCAACTTCTTACCGGAAAAACCGCTGATGACGATTTCCTCGTCAATGTTATGCTGGCCATTGTTTCTGTTCATCATAGTCGGTTCTCGTACGATGGGACTGTTTGTACTTTCGGATTGAGCCGGCATTTTTGCGCGTTTTATAATATTCCGCTTCGCCTTAAGAGTTCCTTATTGTACAGAATTTATCAGACGTGAGAACCCAGTGGACGGTAAGCTGGAAACGAAAAGTGGTAATACGATTTAGTATTCACACTATTGTGCAACCGGTATGCTACAATAATATCGGGCAAGTCTACCATTGCGTAACGGTTTTACAGATTACCACCGTCTTCAAGAAAGAAAACGTACTTTTTCATATCATTTTCTTTTTACATAGCAATCTCTTTTTTCCCTCTTCGAGTAATCACTCGATCGATTTAAAGAAAATTTAATAAATATGGGACACGCACAGCGAATGCGTGCAGGGCTTTTGCCCTATTGAACACGCTTCAGACGACCCGGTAATTGTATTAGATTACCGGAGCGCCGGCAAGCTATCTCTCCTCGACACGCGATTAATTGAGCGGTTTCAATTGGATTCACTCTGGGATAAACCAATTTAGCGATGTCTTTATGCGCGCTAGGATGCACCTTTGCACGCTGTCTATCGCCGTTCGACAGCCCTTCGTGTATTACCGCGCATCGATATCTTCCCAGAGAAGACCTTGCGTCGGAAAGTGAAGCGCAACTGTTTTTCGAATGCAAGGTGTCATCAATAAAATTCCATTTGGCTGGAAAAGACGTAAGCCTATGTCCTAACTGGATGCCGGGCGGCGATAAATGCGTGACATAGGACGAAAAACAAGCTGGTTTTAATTTGTCGCGTTCGGCGCCACAGAAAATCATTTGTTGGCTTTCTGACACGTTGTCCCGTGCGGTTAGACGACGACAATTTTCTCAGCATGCAACATCCGATTGGGTTACGGTATCTAATGCACACCGCATATTAATAATTGAGCTGTGGCAGGGAGATATGAAATGACTAAGCGATATTTAAATTCCTACTCTTCGGAAATCATTCGATCTTTTTTGCTTAGAACGTCAGTAGAGAAGCCTGGTGATGTAAGTAGCTCTGACCTGACCCCAAACGGAGACGTAATACCGATTATACTCTCCGGTATTATAACTGATACGTGTTAGCAAATTACAATCGTGTCGCGTGATATATTTTTCCTTTCTCTATTTTCACTTTCCAAGCGGCGTTGAAAAGATATCGTGTCGTTCATAAATTCATAATAACGTGATGCATGCGACACGTCGGCTCGTGAGAACTCCTAATTACAGGCGAATTAAAAAATTAACCTACTGCGCGTCGATCAGAACCCTTTTTATTACTGTAAGAGAAAACGCTGCCCTGGAAAACTACCAGACGTTGCTGGGGACCCAGCGTTGAACTCTCCCTCAGAGTAAGGACTACCCTGGGCAGATTTTTCTTCGATAACCCGTCGCGGGACAGGGAACCATCGCCGAAGATACCGATTTCGTATTATAAACAGCGTTCGAATATCGTTAATATAAGCTTACAAGAAGAGAGCCCCAAGTGTAACGCTCATTTTTTAATGAGCTTCGATTCAGTGGTAGGAGCAACAATTAAATACGGCTTAGTTATAAATGCTACCTATATGATTTGTAATATTATGACATACATTTCTTTTATGGAAAAATTGAAAAGAATAATTATCTTGGTATAATTCTTTCAACATGATTCGATCCACCGACAAAATTCTTCTTTGTGGCCATCAGGAACTTTTCCAATCTCATTACGGTCGAGATTATTGTGGGTGGTTATACCTAGAGGCACGGGGGTATGTAAAAACTTTAATGTTAAATATCTCGTAAATTATTAACAGTCAGTCCGAAAAACCATATATCGTTGCTTCCAGTTTCTCAAGCTCTACCACTGCACTAAAGCTCATTAAAGAAACGAGCGTTACACCTCGGGCCTTCTTCTTAGTTTTTGAATGCAAGAATACTTGTCCCGTGAGAAAAACGCCGAGCTTCTTATAATCATCATTGGCCACTGCAACTCGTGCAGAAATTGAAATTTCTACATCACAGTTTACAATTACTCCTCTCAGGTATCTCGAGCGGGGATTAAAGAATCCCGCGACTTGTCTGTTATCAGATGATTCGGTATATATTGCTAGTTGGAAGTTTACATAAATCGGAAAATGTCGATGCTAAACCGATAATCATTGTGCACAACGCGACGACAACTTTAGAAACTAGAATATAGATTAATTATTGGTTTGTTAGAAATATTCGCGAGTCAGCATCTTGATAAAAACGGGTGCCAAAGTTGCACTCATTGTTTTTCTTCCTTCTATGCAATATGCAAATGTAACATAATAATAATAAAATTTGAACTTTGTGACATTGCGTGGTCACGTTTTTTGTTTTGTTTTTAAATTAGCCTTATATCGTATCATATTAGCCAATGGGACAACTTCACACTCCTTTATTTCGGGGGGTTATCTCTTTCAGACGCCCTTTTTTTTTCTCTTCGAGACATCTATTGCACGCGTGCACACTTTTTTCGCTGGTCACGTGCGATCGCTGTTGCTCGGTATCGAATTTCGTATACATATTTTGATTTATCTAGTCTCCATGCAGAGTCATCCCTGTAATCTTCAACACGTAACCCAGCAATTCTTCTTTTTCTCTATTTGTCTCCTGGAATTTCTAATTTTTCAGTTTATATTCGATGATACAACCTTCGAGCAAATAATAGAAATTAAATGTTTTACCGTCATTTATTTGTCGTCAGTTATCCCGCGCGCAAGTGTACACACAGGTAAGTCGCAATACCGAGAGAGGTAAACATTACTAGCTTCGAAAATACCTGAAGCTTACTTGAAACTAGAATTCCGTTAAGCATGCGCCGATTCTACGGGCATGCTTCTCGCGATTAATATTATTGCGATAAAGGAATCCGCTTATTCTAGATATATTCGCGACTCGTCAAGTGTTTTTTTAACAGGTAGTAGAAATTATTCACGATTTTAAACAAGGCTTAACAAAATATTCTGCCGATTATCCGTTTTTTTTTTCTTGATGTGTCTTTTCTTTTTCTTATGCGCATCTATCACATATAACGATATGGTACTATTCCTCCGTATGGTAGACTGCAAAAATTCATATCTCTTCAATCTCTCGCGTTTCCTCCGCGGTGTCCAGTAATTTTGGGGCAAGCCTGTTGGGTACGATTCTTCAGCCGTCGTGCTGATACATTCTGCTGTGTTTAGCGATTTCTTCTTTTACAGCGGGTATACCGGTTTCATTGATTATTTCCTCGAGATGTACAAATCCGCATTCTCTATCGATTTTCCGTTGGGAGTTCGAGGCTGCGCCCCTAATTGGCAGCCGTACACCTATATCGGTTTGAGAACAGCGTTTATCCCTGGTAATATTCGAAATAACAAATATACCCAACCATTCAATTGCAGAGCACTAATAAAAAAATCGCAATATTAATTATCAGGTGCTTTACGAACTGTATAGCGCTTTGATTATGTAACGAGCACCAATCGGTTGGTGTTTATATTGAAAGATTTAGTGACACACATTGTACGTTGTCGATTTTAATTTTATGCACAAGGTATTTCGATTCTGGAGTTAATCAGGGGGATACGGTTGACACGCGTGCGACAAATGAAAGCGCCAAAACAAGAATAAATTCTCTTTTCCCATTTCGCATCGCGGTTCGCACGTGTGTAACCTTCACGACGCTCGTAGATATCGATTTTATCACGGAGGATCGCACTGGGACTCACGCTACGCGCGTGTCTCAAATAATTCCGTCACAGAGAGAAGAAAAAAATACAGCTAGACAAAAAACTGACCACTCAGCATTGGTGGTTCATGAGCCGATCACGTGTCGCGCGGACGTAAATTGCGCGCAGAATCAAAATAACCGTAATCAGCCGATATTGGGAGGCGAAATCTCCTAATTCGTCCCGGCACAAGAACAAGTACGATCGACCTGCTGTGCGTGTATAACGCTCGCTAATTGATATTTATCGATCGCTTAAATCGCCAACATTCGTAATAACGTTGCGATCTTTGCCCGTTTGTTTCGCCAAAGAGATATCGTTCCCCGGACGATTATCTCTTTACCACGGAATTACAGTTGTTACAGCTTCTTTCCCGCGTGTCACTAGTGAATGACTAATGCTATTTTCTTTTTTCACTTTAATCGTTGTTTGTTTTATCCGCGATGAATATTGCAAATTCTTCGGAAACGAGCCGTTCGAGGTGATCTATGACTCTTCGCAGCTTATACAGGTTTCCTGTAATTCCCGACTGTTGCAACGCGACATTTTTTCGGGCCAGGATTAAATAAAAGTTTTCCCAGCAAAATATTCTCGCGTTTCGTATTGTCCGTCATCGACGCGGTCAGAGCGGAAAGTTTACTGCCGGTCGTCGCTGGCCAATGCGGCGTTCAACGTGTCAAAAAAACCATTACATAATGTTGCCCCAAAAAAAACAAACATTAATCATAAGAAAGATACCGGGAAGAAGAATACTAAGAGGTTTATTAACATGTACTCAGCGACACGGTTGATACTGCTGATTAATTATGGTCGCTTGAGAATAATTAATAGTAAGGGTGAGTTCGAACCTAACTTTTACATATTCTCGAAAGTCGAAGCTCGAATTAATGATTGTGTTTTGTACGAGGAACATTTTTGCATGAATCTTTCCTGGCCCTGTTTAAACGAAATCAAATAAAATGCAAAAGTATCTAATCCAGATTCTTGCTCAAGAACTCCAGCATCCGAAGTCCCCCCCCATTGACCTTATACTTCTTATCTGGGTTTACAAAAGTCCATCGCCATTTAATATTAACATAACTTTTCACGATAATAATATATGCGAAATGTAGTCTGTGGGAAAAAAATATGCAAAACGACTGGTTGCATTTTAATATTTATATTCAATAGCAACACACAATAGACTAGTGTTATATTTTTATGCACAATGTTAGTTAAAATCACTACATAATCAGTGACCCTGGAGTAACGACTACTTTTACATTGTTACTAAACGCGGATGTCGATGAATTATTATCCCACGCTTAATAGAATCCTCAACAAAGCATGCATATATTATGTTAAGTAATCATCGAAGGTGAATCGTCATGTTGCTTAAGAAATGTTACTCTATTTACGCCTTTTTTAGCGCCTCTTACCTCAGGGGCCGTGTTTTATCCTTTGTTCGACATAATTTAGCAAACAGCGAAAAAAAAAGAAACAGAATAATTCTCGGTGTCCGATAAGTCATAAACAAACTCCTGACGTACTGGTCGGTTCAAAGGAGGGCGCATACGAATAAGGAGGGCATACATAAGCGGTTACGTATACTGCTCGCTAATATCTTGTTACACGTGACAGTACCGATCATAATCATGAGGAAAATGTACGGCGTACACATGGGTTACGTGTACGATTGATAAATAAATTAATCATTTATTTCAGATGATCGATTTAGTCGTACATTTTCTAGCTTCAGTTGTTGCGTTTGTCACGGAAAAATCGTCAGAAATAGATAGCAAAATTATTACAGAGGTAGCAGCTAATCGCACGATTGATTTTCGCGAGTCCGAACAGCGATACAAGTCGTTTACCGTTATCCGCGAAGCTATAATGCTCGCTTGACAATGGAAATGGGGAAAATATAATTTACCTGTGCCGGGATTCAGTTAATTGCTAACATAAATATACATTTCCGTGTTTCACCCCGTGGAGCACAGTATTCTTCCATTACGCTTGTATGACTCAACGGCCCATGCGAAACGATAACCGTTCAGGTATATAAACTAGATCGGAGTAACGGATTTTTATAAGTAGAACTTGTCAATCTCGAGAATGGAGCTTTTAGGTAGCGTATAGAGCAATAAAACTATTCGGCATGCGGTTCGCATCGTATCAATGTTTCGTTAATTTCATGTAACCGCTTAAGTTAGTACGTCGTCTTTACTTTCGCTCGAATACGCGCCGAAACCCGGGACTCGGGCCGGTTGTGTATAAATGGACTTTAATTTTGAATTAGTCGTGTCGCGTGTCCCTTTAGACGGCGTTGGTAAAATACTGGATCCTTATTAAAAGCGATATATCAGGGCAATGACATACCTCGCACGTGGATATAATCCTGACAAGTATCGCAAACTCTCCCTATTCGAGCGGCGAATCCTGCGTAGCGGGGATCTCGACGTGCACCACCGTTAATAGAGTACGATGAACAGAGAGAACGTTGCCGACCGGCATGCAACTAGCTAACTGAAGGGCCAACGGAACGTGTATTAATATTTAACTGGGAAAAATGGTCGTTTCGTTCTCGTAACTTTGCAAAGCGCGACACGCGTCGTTTCCCCTGCCGACCAAATCGGCACAAGCGTCGCGGACACGTCGCTAAAAACTGGCTAACGTCTAGCTTGCGAGCATCTCGTTATTATTGAACTGGGCAGACCCTATGGTCTGACATCAGACCATGTGGCGTCGGCCAATAGGAAACTCCGGTTCCTGCACGCAGGCGTACTCTGTGCGAACCGGCATTCTCGGCCCTCTGTTACGAATATTCCGTTTTCCTGCCAAAACGCATTTATTCTTTCAGCTGACAAGTTGCTCCGGTGTCTCGAGCCCTGCGTTCGGGATCGATTCGTGTGCATGCAGCTGTCACATGCCGAGCTTTCCCCGTTTTTATTTATGCGTATTATCAGAGGTACCGATGATAACTTGCGTGGAATCGTTCGCCGCAGTACCGGAGTGACGCCGGGGATCGATATCCTGTATAGTGCAGTAACGTAATCGACGGATTATGAGAGCAATTTGGGAATTTCAATTTCATTCACCGATTAATGGTCGCTCTTTATCTCTCTCGCCCAAAAAAAAGATGTGTGGAAATTTTTTAGGATAAGAGCGAATTGTGACCGTCGATATTTGCAGCCGGCAATTAAAAACGTTTTAAACCGCATAATTAATACAGGAAACGACTGACACAATGATCAATCGGAAATTCATTATGTTTTACCTTGAGAACATCATTAGACAAAATGATTTATTAATAAGTGCGAGAGGGTCAAGTAAGAAACTAGAAAAAACTATTAACTTACAATCGTTTTAAATAGATAACGAAAAAAAGCATACAAAAACAAGGGTGAACATTAATCAAACACCTGTCTTATGCATCTATTACTAAATCGAGCGAGTTCCAGCTTTTTTTTTTAATTCTAATCATTTGAGGTAACGATAAGATGCGGCATGATACAAGCAACACGTTTTCACATGCTTCTGATTGGCGAAAAATATATTTTATGTCCCCTCTCTCTCTCTCTCTCTCTCTCTCTCTCTCTCTCTCTCTTTCTCTCTCCCCCCGTTTCCCACTCACACTTGATAACATTTTGAAGAGGTCTTTGCCCACTGCCTTATTACAAGCCTGTTAACTGCGTGTTACATCACGTGGACGAGACGAAGAAAGAAACATACGTATAACCTGGGCAACTTTGGACTTAACAAGACTTTTGTATTACGAATGCAAAGTTAACGGGAGGCATCCCACTTATCTCCCTTTACGAAAGGAACGTTCATGAATAAAAACCCCAGATTGCAATTGTCGGCTGTCCTAACTCGGATTCCCTTTGTCAAGATTCTATCGTTATTTATTTGCTCCGGGTTCCGTGGCTTCAGTTTCATCCCGATATAATTACGAAGCGTAATTAACACGCGACCGCGAAGTGACTTGGGGGCGAATTTTTAATCCGTTATCGGTCCAGCAAATAAGAACATGTGGAGCAGTCAATCGTAAAGAAAAAAAAAACAAAATCGTGTAGATTATTATTATATTAATGACTAATAAAGATGTCTCTCCTTTCACCCTCTGCCTTCTCTAATAGCGTGAACTCATTAGTTAGAATTGCGATCCGGAGACTTCTTTTCCAGTATTTCCTACTTTCCCGTCAAATATAAACACCGATCGCGTTACTGCTTACGTAAAACAAAAAGTAGCATGCATCTTGTCAACACTCGATGATCGGCGATAAGGATTCTCTAAACGAAGTAGTATGATTGTAGCTGTTGTAATTGACCTTTCATTGATAATGTATCTCTCAGAATGGAAATTTTATTGAAACCGGCACGAGCTAATGGGGAGAGAATACACTTGCAATGATTCATTATTCTATCGTGCGGCATAAAGTACGTGCATATTCATTTCTCCATATCTGACAATTAGCATGGAATGTAATGCAACCCAGACAAATTTGTAAATTGCAACGTGAACCATACTTTCGTTTGTTAGCTTGCTTTCCTGCCTTTCCTTTTCTTCTTCTCTTCTGCTTCCTGCAACTTCTGGAGTTCCAGTTCGCGAGCTCGCTGCTTTTTACGATATACCGGAGTTTTAGCCAGCCACGCTGCAATGAAGTAAAACAAATTATTCTCCAAATGAACAATTTCCAATATTACTATTGCAATGATAAACCTAAAAATGCGTCTTCTTCTTCGCGGTACACCGGATCTTTCGTACTTAACGCGTTTATCAGTTCAGCGTGCGTTAAGGGGTGGCTTCTTAATTGCACTACACGTTTTGTAGTCATGACCTGCGTTTCAGTATATGCAATTACAAACGTGAGAAATGATTAAGGGATTAGTTACTACGTTGCAATAATAAGCTTTCCAGTCAATACCATGTTAATCGACGCCAATATAGTTCCAATAGTAAATCCATCGGACATCTTAGCCATAGCAGAAGTATCAAATTGTCTATTAATTCCGGAATGCTAGAAACAAATATACATATAAGTGTTTGTAGAGGGAATTTAATTTTTAGTAAATTAGTTTTTATACATTAATATAATCTCACCTTGTATAATAAATCTTTCCATACAGACGACGTAGTACCATAATCCGGTCTTGGAATGTATATGACTTTATCGTAAGCTTGATACAAAAGCTTTTGATCTGCATCCCATGGAGATCTCGAGGTGCCGATAAGAATAATCCTGTCTTCATTTGTAATACCTTTTACCAATTTCGGAAGATCCTTTTTTAAACGTTTCGGATCGGTTCTGTCCGTTTTCGAGACTTTCTTGACGAATGGTTTCTCTGCTCCACCCATGAATATCACTGATGGTTGAAGTAAACGTGACACCTTAATGAACAATAGTAAATCAAGTAGCTTTTATGCCAATTTGATTAGTCGCTTCTGTGTTATTCGATAATACCTTCGATATCAAATGGACGAGCATGATTAAACCTGATTTTCCAGGATATTTACCGGCGATATTGGCAGGTGTAACGTCGAATAAAGTAGCCCCAAGTTCTGTACAAATTGCATTCACCAGCATCTTCTTGCCACTGCCTTGTGGTCCAGCTATCAATACCGATCTTACCATTGGCGTGTGTTCTCTGAGAGTATTATTTCCCAGGGGCAGAATGCAATACTCAGCTATCAATTGTCTTACATCTCCTATTGATATGCAGAATCGAACGAAATTAATGAGAAAAGCTTATGGAAAGTATATTAATTTATTTATTATTCAACAATTAACCCAGTGTCGGCAGCGGATCCTTCCCCTTCTCTCTCAAATCGTAATTTGCAAAAGATTTCTCTCCTTTGAAATCGCTAAGTGGAATCTCCCTGTGCAACTTAATAATGCCTTGAGCCAATAATTCCTCGAACAGGGATTCCAACGTTCTATCGGGAGTCAAATCTTTTTCCTTCCTCTTTTTATTTTTCTTTCCGCTACGACGAATTCTTCTCTGCCCTTTCTTCGCGCGCTTGCCCTTCAACCCTTTGTCTCTGTTCAATGCATTTTGCAGAGCCTCTATGTCGTCTTTTCGGTGAATTAAAAAATCATTATAATGTCATTATTTACATACTATACTGTTTCATACTGTTTTATAATTTTGAAAACTATCTCATTGTAAAAACTAAAAAAAGCCGTTTGAGTTAATTATGAAAAAGATATTCCGTTTCGAAGGGTGTACGAATACCTTTCTCCATCCACTGTATGAATTACAATAGTTTTCATTCACAAGTTTACCTCTGAGGACTTCGTCTACAGCGATTCGAACTTCATCCTCGACCTCTTTGGTCTTTTCGTTTTCAATCATGTCCAGATACGGTAACTGTGCAGTGTTCATAGATTCATCCTTGTTCTTCCATACTTCCTGGTATTCTTGATTAGCGTGCACAAGCTCTGACAGAAAATTCGATGGAACCGATTTGAAACCCTGCTCAGTCTCCTCCTCTGACTGCTCGGTGTCGCTTTCCTTTTTGGATTTGGATCTCTTAGACTTTTTCGATTCTTTTGAGGAGACTGCTGTTGATTTACTTATGGTACTCTCGGTTCCCTGAGAAAAAACATCGTTTTATTACAGGTTTAATGTTACGAATAATAATGGAAAAATGTTAACTATACCTGTCTGCTAAATATAAATCTAGATCCACCGCTCTCAGCCGACGGTAAGTCAGGAATTTTTCCCGTCTGTTGGAAATAAATGTTTATCCAATTTCGAACTTCCGTTCTTATATTTTCCTCTATTATAGCGCTCTTTTCCCTACGAATTCTTTCCTTGAATTCGATCAGCAAGTTCTCGTACAATTCTTGATATCTCATTTGCTTCTCGTATCTCTCCTGCCTTACTCTTTCGGCTTGCCTTGCATTTTCGGTAATCTGTTGAGCGGGCTGAAGCATTCCTTCGAGTAAATCAATAGAAAATTTGCATTGCTTCTTTTCTAGATCGAATTAATTATCTATTAGAAGGACGTACCGATCAGCAACATTTCTTCCAGACGTCTTCTTCGAATTTTACATCTGGCCACGTATCCCCGCCAAACTTTTTGAATTTTAACTACAGCAGCCCTCTCGCTCGATTCGTCGCTCGCTTCTGCCGCCGATTTAATTGCGGTCTTTTCTCTAAGATAATAAATTTCCTTCATAAATTGGTACCTCAGGCGGCCTTGTCTAGCGCGTTCATGAGCCTAACATATTTCATTTGTACAAAAATATGATTTACATCGAAACAGACCTTTTTTTTATTTATTTAAATCTTTTATACCTGTATGAGTCTTATGGCCTGAGATTCGCTCATCGTTTTAGGCAGTACCACTTCATCCAGGGCACCTATATTTTTCAGTGTATCCTCGATATAATTCCGCCTCTCTTCGATCTCTTTTAAGCGTTCCCGTCTGAAATATCTCGGGACTTGAATTTCCACTTCTTGCGGAGTAGCATGCAAAGTAATTAAAATGTCATCGAAATAATGATACTCCGAGAGATCTATCTCGACCAACTCGTGTTTCAACTCCAGTATTCTGCCCAGGCACGAATTCAATAACTGTTTTATTAATACCCGTTTTTGCGGTTGAATCATTTGGTCATAACACACTTCCAGTTTGTTGCAAATAAGGATATACCTTGCATACAAATCTGCTACTGTGCTGTGCGCTTTTTTGCGATCCTTTTGCGGTTTCGCGTTTTGCAAAGTCGTATCGATCTGCAGCAAATCTTCCAAGGCGAGCTGCGCGCTTTTCCAAAGCTCATCGTAAGTCGTACTTGCCATGGTTAAAATGTTAGACTTGCCCCTTTTATTTCGAAGCAAAAGAGCAGTAATGCAAGGATACACTTTGCTTTATTCGACACTGTTGAATTGTTGAGATCGTTAATATCCTAGCAACTGATAGAAAATATTATTCGGGGTAATGAAATACTTACTGTGTGCAATATAATCGTCACAAATGTATGTAATCTGTAATAATTGTTTTGCAAGTATTAAACGGAGCAATTCTGTTCGATCTTCAAATAAAAATATCTGCCCCGATATCTTTGATTCGAATTCGATGTTGAGTGCAACAATGAAAGAGGGAGTTCGATGCAGCCGGCTATTCTCGTAACATGCTTCAGAGCATTCCCGGTTTGCCTGTTTCAAAACGTCATCTTTGGGAGATCGTTTGTTCGCGAAGATAATTCCTTGTAAATACGGCTAGCCACCGACCAAAGGTGGTGATGAGAAGAAAGCATTTGCAATAATGGCGTCGGCATTGGAGCAATTTGTAAATAATGTGCGGACGCTCTCCAAACAAGGTACCACTGATGTTCGGACCTTTCCTAACATTCTTACCAAAACTAACCTCTAAGAATAACCCTCAGAGACTATCAGAACGCCGTGCGTTCTTCTAAAATGATCTTCCGTCAGAAAATAAAAATTAAAAAAAAATAATTATAGGACTAGAGCACAATATACTGTTTTGGCACGATATCGAATCTTTTTTCCCTCGCATTATTTTATTTAGATCATGCAAATATTCGATTTCTATGTATCGTGTATCTGTGGCAAAATATGTATACCAACAATGTTTCCTATGGCATGTCTTTTCTATCGAAATAAGTCCTTTGTTAAAAATTAAGTTGTATTTCAGGAATGCTTATTAGAAGACATTGTTCAATTGTATCCTGTTTCATAGGTAATTTCAGAGAGCTGTCCGAAATAATAACTAAGAGCACAGACGTTTTGATAAAAAATGGCCAGCACTTGGATAATGTACTGGAAACGTTAGATCTGCAAGAACACTCATTGGGTATTCTGGCGGTTTTGTGTGTAAAATTCTCCCTGCCTAATCCTAACGGCGCAAACAATGTCGATGCTTATAAACCATTATTTAATCTAGTTCACGAATTTATCCTTGGTTGCAATGGAGAACAAGTTAGATTTGCTTCCGATATATGTGAGTTTCTACTTAAACAAACAATAGTTCTATATACGTATGTATACATTGTCTAATTTTATTTATTTTATTATAGACGCAGAATTGTGTCACTTACTTACTCAAACATTGGTGGAGCTGCAAATACCTCTGCGCGGTATCGAGTTGCTGCGCCGCGCGATCCGCAAAATACAACTATTCGATAGTCAATTAACTTCGATACACGCCGATCTTTGCCAGCTCTGTCTCTTGTCAAAGTGTTTCAAGCCGGCGCTTGAATTTCTCGATAACGATGTTACTGGCATCAGCCAGGAGGAGGGACAATTCGATTCGAAATACTTTCTGCTTTACTATTATTACGGCGGTATGATATACACAGCACTGAAAAATTACGACAGAGCATTGTACTTTTTCGAAGTGTGCGTAACAACGCCGGCTATGGCTGTCAGTTATATCATGCTGGAGGCCTATAAGAAATATATCCTTGTCTCTTTAATATTGCACGGGAAAGTGTTGAACTTGCCCAGGTATACAAGCCAGGTGGTTAATAGGTACATGAAGCCGTTGAGCCAACAGTACCAAGAATTAGCCACTGCTTATCAAATGAACAGCTGTGAAGGTGTTCAGAACATCATCGTAAAATACCAACAGCTTTACACGAGAGATCACAATATGGGACTCGTTAAACAAGTGCTCAGCTATTTGTACAAGAAGAATATACAAAGGTTGACCAAGACTTTTTTGACACTTAGCTTAAGTGATGTAGCTAGCAGAGTTCAATTATCGGGACCTGCCGATGCAGAAAAATACATATTAAACATGGTAGGTAATTTTATAATTCGTTTCGATATGCTGCGCAATGCATCGCATATTAGCTGTTCCCTATTCCTTGTACTTTTAGATCGAGGACGGAGAAATTTTTGCAACGATCAATCAGAAGGATGGGATGGTCGTGTTTCACGACGATCCAGAGAAATACAATTCGCCGCAGATGTTGGCAAAACTAGAGAAGGAAATGGAGGCGTGTATGGAATTGGACAAACGTGTACTCGAAATGGAAGAGGAAGTTGTTCTCACGCCGCAATACGTTCGAAAAGCCTGCGGGCAAAACGATCAGGACGATCAGACAGCTGGACCTGCCCCGACGAATGTAACGAATGTGCAAGGTCAATCTAAACAAAGCACCTATTCCATGTAACATATAAACATCGTTGTGCGTTATCTTTATTAAAAAAAGAACAAAAAAAAATTGAACGAAACAAATCTTGTTGAAAGCGCGCACTCGAACATTTGAAAGCCTGTTTTGGATGATGATGGAAGTTCGAATGATTGGCCGAAACATAATCTATTTTGTACAAATTAAAAAAGAAAGAAGAACTGCCATTGTATGAACTTGTAACTGGTATTAAGATCATAAAAATTACGAAGCACGCGAAAAAAAAAAGATAGCTCTTTTCATACTAAGCCACATCGTACACCTTTTTTGGATCTCCAAAATCGATGAATTATCGATAAATTGTAAATTACAAAGCGTGTCCGTGAGGGAGTTATCAACTCGAATATGTTTTATTTTCTACGCCGCATGCAATTCATTTTGTACAAAATATACTGTGCACATAGAACGAAATTTCAAGTTACTACCTTAACAATTGTTTGACATCTGAAGCAGGCTTTGCATAAATTACGAGAAAGAAATTGTACTTGTTACAACTAGAATGCTGTGATACATAGCTGCAAAATTATCACATTTCTAAAATAGCGAGACAAATTTATTTCGTACATGGGCATTTTCGCGGAAGTTCATAAAAATTAATCGGCTATGGTAATGCAACAATTGCATATGTACATATACTTCTCATTAGGGAAAAAAGATTGGATACAAATTTAATTATGGTTTGTAAAAAAAATGAACGATGCTCAATGCACAATTGTGCCAGGTAAGTACTCTACCGCTTTTTCAACTGACTAAGAACTAGCTCTTCATTTACACGGGAGGTTCAATATACAGGATTAATGTATTACGACAATTACACTATTTGAAACAAAGAACGAGGCAACATCTAAGAGAGACAAGCTTGGAATACAAACGGAAGATGTCTCAGAATTTTAATCGTGCTTTGTACTACACACTGTGGAATGTCTATCAAACGATAGCTAAATACGTAGAGACAGTTCAATAGTGGATGTATTTATTTTTTCGTTTTAAGCGTATTCGTCTTTTCATAAAACTAACAATGTCTAAAGGTTTAAGACAACAGTTTTTTTATTCCTGCCAGAACAATTGGAAATATTTCTTCTTTAGTTTTCGTTCCATCGATGAACGTTATAGTTTTACTTAATTCTTCGTCTTTCATCAATTCGTCTTTGTGCTTCAAATACTCCGGCCATACAGCCTTTTCAAAGTACCCAGGGATATCTGGTGGATCGTACACTCTTTCCTTCCTTCTCTCCCAGCATAATTCTTTCGTTATCGTTATAAAATATTTCAGATCGCACAAATTTGCAACGATCTTGCATTTAAACAATATGAATCCCTCTAATATTAAGATGTTTTTACCGCGCGTTACCGAACAGCTATTATTGTCCGGTGAAGATTCAATTATTTTCATAATATCCGAGCGCATCCTATCCATATCTATGCTGCTTATCACTTCCCAATTGTAATGATTAAGTTCTTCTAGTCTCACTTGCCGTGGATCGTCTAATGGCAAGAAATAATCGTCTTGGTGTATAATGACGGAGTTTTTCAACTCCCTTTGAAGCCATTTGGCCAAGGAAGTTTTTCCAGTACACGTCGCACCAGAAATGCCAAGTACAAACCACTTTTTCGAAGACATTTTGTGTTCTTTTTCTCTAACAGTAATATGATTTTCTATTATCGTACTACAGATTAGGTCGATTTCAACAATCAGCTCACTATAGACTGTGTAATATAATTACGTAAGTGTATTATCTTTGCTACAAAGCCTGTATCTCCAAACGAAAATTTAGTTCGTAAGAACGTAGTAATGGTTTGTTTTATTTACGTTCACTATTTATATCAAATTTACGATTCGTGAAGTTTATTTAGCTTACTGTATGAAAAATATGGTTTAACATGATAAATAGTGAACAATATTAAGCCGCCGATAAAGCATAAACCCGAAATTGCAGGTACCATTAATGCAACATCCTGCGATCCAAAAAACGATCGTATTCTGCTATCATCGATAAATGGCAGACCAATAACCCAAGTAGTGTAATAAAGAAATAAAGTACAGGTCACAATCAATATCGCTTTACCCCTTTTACGATCACTATTGAACATTTTACGTTCGAGTGCCCATTACACATTGAAATATTTCTATGGACGTATATGAAATAATGATATTGCAAATAATTAGGTATAATTAACGCAAGTATCTATTACTGTCTTGAAGCTGGGTGCAGCATATAAAATTGACAGACTTAATTCAATGACATTTTCTCATTGATCATTGCCTAACTAATTCACGAAATATAAAAATATTATACCAGTAGTTACTGATCTACGTATTCTTGTTCAAACTTCTTGAAATCTTCCTCGGTGAACACAGTGGTCTCAGGTTCCTTAGGCTTCTGAGCTTTTGGAATATATCTTTTCTTCACAGCCCTATACAACAACTGTTTTCACATGTTACTATTAATATAATTTTCTTTATGAATTACTTCAACTATAATACGAATATACCATACTTTATCCGCTATATCTGGCTTAATGCGATTCTTACTGAGCATCAAAAGCCGCTGCACATTTTCGTCCACAGGATCTTCTTGTTTGGCCAACTTTTTTTGAGTTTCGTAAACAGTTACTTTGCTTGATCGACCAAGAATCGTGCCAAGATCTATAAAGCAACGTGTATGCTTTATTGATAGACTACTCACAACGTCAAATTTCGAAACCTATAAGTACCTGTTTTATCGTTTTTCGATAATATCCTATGCTTCGGAGGAATTAGATCCAGCGTACCTTTATACTTCATATGCTTTCTTTTCTTTTTCTCTATAAAATAAAAGTCTATGCCATCAGCAAATATATTTGCGATGTAACCTTACTTAACCTAAGAAAGATGCAAATCCAAACCTTGTTTAACACCCTTTTCGTATCCTACTAATTCAAGCCCTTTTCGTACCAGTGAATTAGACATTTTCTTTCTAAAATGTTAATTCGATTTTGCCTTTTTGCAATACGTGCGAGTAACAATTTCTACTTAACATGATAGAACATCAACGAAAAAGCACGTGCAGGATCAAGTTTCAATACAACGATATGTTGTCGCATAAGTATACGCTACGTCACTGACAATATACTACTAAAGACCAGCCATCCTACTAATAATACCACTGTATTTGACAGACTCCCTAACAAAACAGACACCGAACGCGGGCTTCTTTGGACTGATTTTAACTACTAAAAGATTATTGTTATACTAATTAACGACTTGTAAAAACTGATTATACTGCTACAAAATTGCGTTATAGACTAAAAAATGTTCCGATTCATTCATTACATGTCGGATACATGTAATGCGCAGCCAATCAGCTCAATTATTCGCTATATAATAATTAAGCTCATCTTATCCACTTTATCAAATAGTATAAAGACTCGAATAATAATTATAGAGTGAATAATTGATTGCCCAGGTCTCACCACGTGGAGGTTGCTGCGATGGAGACCCACCCTACCCACGTTTAATCCACGTCCCACCCTTCGTTTTCAAAAGAACTAAACACTACTATAATTTACAACAAAAAACCTTGCTCCTTTTGTTGTAAGTTTGCAGAGCGTTCATTAATTAAATGCCGTGCAAGTCAGACAGCAAGAGGAGGCCTTAGATAATTCTCATATCAAAGCAAAATCGAAAGATTGCAAGAGGGATGGAGGAATTGAAGCCCTTTAACTTAAAAATTAACTTAACTTTACGTGGGACACAATCGCACTACAGTACGCCTGCACCGTTATTCTAACAAGATAATGAGTGTAGAAAGTATTCGTGCATTCTTCAAAACAAAATATATTTTTCGTAACCTATACATATATCTTGTTTTCGTCGTTTTGAAAAAATGGATTTACTTGATTTATTTGAAGGGTATACGAATACCTTCTACACCCACTGCATTTGCATAAAACAAAAGCGAACATCGATGCCTGGCTGTACTTTATAGCACGAATGTCCCGTGGCGTAAATCTTAATAGCTAAACAAACGCGCTTAATTACTATACATATGCTTAACTAATGTTAACATTAACGTGCCTACTTGGGCACTGCAGCAGCGAGCACTGCTGACGTCTTACAAACTAGTACGTATCTTAGACTAAAAGCGCCTATCCGACTTAATTAAAACTTAAAAGCTACGCATCCTTATCTTAAAGTTAACTTATAGCTATTCATAACGTCTTCCATAATTATAAATCTAACTTAATATTAAAAGAGTCTTACTTAAGCTACTCGATTTAAGACTTAGATTTAAATAACCTGCGTATATAAAAATCTAACAGATACTTTCGCATACACATACGTGTACCTGATTACCCTTCTGATGATCCAGCGCTGTCTCATCGTTTCTTGAAACAGACTGAAACTCACGCGAAAAAGAATTGTTAAATCCTACTTATGTAAAATATCTAAAAATGTTCCAAGTCCTGCCTAACTAAGGATCTAATGGTTTCAGTTTCGTGTAAAGCCTGCCTATGTAACAATCGATTGTTTCTGTTCAAATACATCCTGCCTACATAATGAGCTAAACATTTCTTCGATTTATAGTTGAGCCTACCTAAATGATCTTTTTAATAAAATGGAAAACAGTGGTTGGGGCGGGGGGGGGGGGGGGCGTACTGTATGTACGTAATTACCATGAATCCTCTTCCTTGAGTGTCCATCAGTTGATTATACTGAAGTTTCTGAAACAGATACTAACTGGGAATGGTTAATAACATTCCATGAAAAATAAGTTATTAAACCTTGTGACAGACTGAAACTCACGCGAAAAAGAATTGTTAAATCCTACTTATGTAAAATATCTAAAAATGTTCCAAGTCCTGCCTAACTAAAGATCTAATGGTTTCAGTTTCGTGTAAAGCCTGCCTATGTAACAATCGATTGTTTCTGTTCAAATACATCCTGCCTACATAATGAGCTAAACATTTCTTCGATTTATAGTTGAGCCTACCTAAATGATCTTTTTAATAAAATGGAAAACAGTGGTTGGGGCGGGGGGGGGGGGAGGGGGCGTACTGTATGTACGTAATTACCATGAATCCTCTTCCTTGAGTGTCCATCAGTTGATTATCCTGAAGTTTCTGAAACAGATACTAACTCCAAATGGTTAATAACATTTCATAAAAAATAAGTTTTACGATACCGGACATTGGATGGATGAGCCAGATATTGTTCCATATTTCCCATTTTTCATTTAGTTATCAAGTATCATCATATACCTTCATGGCTATGGTATTATATTATTCTTTCGGACTCTCGACGTGCTCATGTTCGTTTAAAATATTTGATATTTTATTTAGAATAATCGGAATCATCTGCGAATCTGTAACAATCTCATAGAATAGATTAGCAGTTTCCCCGTACCCTCCTCAAAAAAAAAGGAAACAAAACTGCAGCTGAAAGAAGAACATATTAGAAATAAAACAATAATCCTCTTCCTTGAGTGTCCATCAGTTGATTATCCTGAAGTTTCTGAAACAGATACTAACTCCAAATGGTTAATAACATTTCATAAAAAATAAGTTTTACGATACCGGACATTGGATGGATGAGGCAGATATTGTTCCATATTTCCCATTTTTCATTTAGTTATCAAGTATCATCATATACCTTCATGGCTATGGTATTATATTATTCTTTCGGACTCTCGACGTGCTCATGTTCGTTTAAAATATTTGATATTTTATTTAGAATAATCGGAATCATCTGCGAATCTGTAACAATCTCATAGAATAGATTAGCAGTTTCCCCGTACCCTCCTCAAAAAAAAAGGAAACAAAACTGCAGCTGAAAGAAGAACATATTAGAAATAAAACAATCATTGTACGCCGTTACTTTAATCATTCATTTTGATAAAAAAAAAGAAAAGAAATATGAGAAATCGGAGTACAACGATTGAAGCAAAAAAAAAAGTAATTGGACTCTGGCCTAGGTGATACGTACTACTTTTCACTACCTTTATTAGAATTAACATTACCAATATTTTACCAAAATTGAAACTATGACTGTATCTGGCACGTATATTAACTATAAAATGTATCTCAGTAATCAGATAACTTTGCACAAGCAATAGTAATAATTTAATCTAAATTATGCAACATTCTAATTAATCAGCCATTGAATATTATTATTTATTTAGGTAGACTTTAAGCTACAACCAACTAGTTGATCATACAGAAAACTTTCATTAAGAACTGCGAAATGAAAGTAATCACATTCCACTGCATTTATTCTATCTTGCTTGTATGAAGAACAAGTTGCAAACGATTACGCGAACATGAGATACAAAACTCCTGCTATCACCATGGCCAGTCTCAACTGCAGTCAAGAACATTTTTCTTGCAAGGATTCTCATTATCATGAACCGATATCGCGGGCGAATTTTGATTTCTGCACAAACAGATCAGAAAATTTGTAACAATCTACTCTACTAAAAAAAACATGAAAATAAAAGCACAACGACTGAAGCAAGAATCTAAGAACAAAACTCTGTCAACGAACAGTCACTAGTACTGTGTCTATGAATTGAATCTATCTACAATTTAGATATATTATACAATCAAAACATTGATCCATTGTCAGTTCTACAAACTTTAATTACAACTCTATCATCTGCAAATTTTGCAGATGAAACTTGAAGTAATTATACTAGTCTGGCTAATCAGATATTCAAGTTTTTATCAGTATTTCCAGCAACAGACGATCGAGACAGAAAAAGATGCTGAAAGAAAAAAAACAATGATTAAGAATAGGTAGCCAGAAGGGCTACCAACAAGTCCACTCGTTCAAACCGTGAGTGGGAAATTATCTATCTTTCGCAACACTAATTAAACGCGAATGGTGCTTCAAATATCAATACCAGAATGCGACTCTAATTCAACAGATTAAACAAGAACAAGGAAATGTTGAGCTATTAGCAAATTCGCGATTCGACGCAACACTAATAAAATATTGACTCTATACTCTATGCACCAATTATTTAATAAAACGCAACTCTAGGGGGGGGGGGGGGGGGGTCAACGTGGTCCTTGGCTGTCGATGATGTGCCACCACCAAGGTGGTTCAGGAACATGCCACCATCCAGGTGACTCAGGAACACGCTCCTAGATAGGAGAAATTGGGGGGACTGGGTTCGCAACTCTGATTCAAACAAAAAGGAATAGGTAGCCGGAAGGGCTACCGACAAGTCCACTCGTGCAAACCGTGAGTGGAAAATTATCTTTCGCAACGCTAATTAAACGCGAGTGGTGCTTCAAATATGAATATCAAAAGGAAACTCTAATTCAAACAGATTAAACTCTAATACAAAGAAGCAAATGAAATATTAGCAAATTCGCGATTCGACGCAACACTAATAAAATACTGACTCTATACTCTATGCACCAATCATTTAATAAAACGCAACTCTAGAGGGGGGGGGGTTGCAGCCGTGGTCCTTGGCTGCCGATGATGTGCCACTGTCCACGTGGCTCAGGTGGGTGCTCCCAAATAGGAGCAATTGGGCATTTGTGGTCGCAACTCTAATTAAAAACGCGATCTTTGTTATACGCAACGCTAAATGGAACTCGCGATGCAATTGTCTCGCAACACTAACATTTCAGAGTGACCCTAACAAAGTAATTCAATAAAGTTAAACTGCAAATTCTCTGAGAATTTAACTGGAAGCTACTATACTATTATCTGAGAAAATTAGATATGCTAAGAAATGGGCAAATGCAGTTGCCGTAAGAATTAGAAGCTAGTATAATACTAAAATCTACGAAGAACAAATTTGCAAAGACAAACGCGATATTTCAGTCGCAACGCTAAATCAAACGCGATTTCTATTTCATCGCAACTCTAAGAAAAACCGTCAAGAGATACATGCGCAACTCTACCTAACAAAAACGCGATATTCATATGTTTCGCGACTCTGCTGCAAAACCGAAGACTTGAAGCAATCGCAACTCTACCTAGAAATCCGCGAACTTGGCCGCAACTCTAAGAATACGCGAAAATCAAATATCTCGCGACACTAATTAAAAATCCGAGTTTCATCTCTCGCAACTCTAATTCAAGCCGTTCTCAAATTTTGCGCGACTCTAATAAAAACGCGATTTTTGCCCAGGGGTCGTTGGGCCGCAACGGGCCAAGCTGAAAATACTACTACATGCGGCTAAATCAAGCACAGTGACAAAGTAGTAACAGAGAATGACTCTCCATTCTCTTTGAGAATGCAGAGCCATTAGTAGTTGCCCTCTTGAGTGGCAGTTTGCCGGGCCTCTTCGGCCTGTGGCCTCTTCTTTTTTTTCGGGCGCGATGCCCGCTGAAACTTAGTCTAAGCTCGAGACTCTATTCGGAAACCAAGGAAAAACATACAAAGGTGAAAGAAAAATGTGAAAACGCGGATCTAGATGGATCACCCGTGGACGAATCACGACCGAGTATAATCGTAAAAAATGCCATTGCAGAAAATAGCAAAATTAACGATTAAATTCAAGAATCGTTCTTCGTGCGCACGAGCAGTCTCGAGCCTGAATGCGAATTCGTTTCGGGGCCTAATACGCGACCGCGACCGCGGGTGGAGTTCGAAAAGTCAATGTGCAAAGCCAGAGGCGAACGCATTCTTCGCTCGCGCCCAGCTAAGACTTGACTTTTCAATCTCAGATTTCCTGAAACAGGTTGAACACGCGAAAAAGTGGGCCTACCCGATCAGAGAATGTGTCAACCTGCCCGGCCCTACCTACTTATATTTAACACACACACCAGACGGTAAGTTACCTATCCTACCTCACCCTATATTTAAAAATGGCAAATCAGACACACCAAAAAAAACATACGCTCCACGGTTCTCACACAAACGCCCGGGTGCATGGGCCTACACTAGGGAGGACGTCCCGGGACGCCTCCGACACCCGAGCGCGAGCATACATCAAACACACTCTAAGGTACGTACCATTTCACTGAAATCGACTGGCAATGCCTGGGATCTTTGCGTTGTCGCGATAAAAGGCAGATCGACGTTTTAAAAAGTTAATAAAGTACCCGAGGTATCGGCAATAGATTTATAATGAGTGGCAATTTATTTCTAAGGAATGGAGAGATATTTGTAAGGAATAGCACAGTTTGTGCAACAAGTGGATGTTCAAAGAATACGAATGCGGTACATTCGTGATTGAATTGAACAGTGAAGCTACTAATTACTATTTCAAACGAAACGACGCAAATCCACAGCCTAACCACACACACAATGCGGAATGTACGTCGTGCACGATACACCAATGCATTGCCAGCCGCCAAAAACACATGATTAGTTTAAAAACTAGGGTCATCATGCCCACCGCCTTTTTCCCAATCAAGTAGCACCTGGGCACGTGAATGGGATCGAGGCAGTGAACACGGAAAGGGTTAAACCTGAAAATCCTAATCTAAAAGTGATTAATACATATATGTACATTTTCTAACGAGCTAAGCATTTGATCAATATGACTTTACTTCATTTGAAATGAAAATTCAATGATTCTACTTTATCCAAAAGTTAACTGAATGACTTTAATTTATTGAAAAAGCAAATCAATGACTCTATTGTGAAAGGATATTCAAACAAGTCTACGTTAATCTATTATGCAAGAATTCTGAACAAGAGAAAGACTCGAAAAAATTGAACAAGTTAATTAAAACATCCTCGGGCGTTCCCGTCATCAAGGCATTTCGTCTAAAACGCCAGTTTGGTGTTAAGATTGCTGCCTTGACTTCGAAAACTAACCGTCGCGAATTGTCTTCTTGTACATTTTGTTCGATTTATGCATCACAAGAGAAAACGAGATACCGATGTCTTTATACGCTAAAGATTCTGGTATGGATATCGAATAAACTCAGTTATTCGATAATTCCGATACGCAGAGAACAAATTGATACGCGGCAAAAGTCGACGACAAGATATACTCATTGTCGCTACCACAGCAATAATAATATGCGTTGATGTTATCATTGTGCAATAGTTACAATTATGAACGAAGTCGGAGGGTATCCGACTTCAGCACTAAAAACTAACTTCAATATTCATATCATTTCATTTAATATTCAATGCCACAATGCATTTAACTAATTATTTCATACTTCAAATAGTGAAAATATATTTGGTAAATATATTTTTCAATTAAAAGAGTTTCCTGTTAATTATCAGCAATAAATACTCTTTTATACTGAAGCACGAATTTAACATTACCGATGTATTAAAAATCGCGAAGTACAAGAAGACCTAGCCTCATCTAATATAAAATAATGAAATAATGTTACTACTCATGAGTATATTTGCATATACCCACGGTCACTGTGCTTGGCAAAATTTCTACGTAATACAACCAGTCACCCGTGCCGTTTCGGACCTTTCGTCCTGCGGCATGATTGAGTGACCGGAGGAACTTAAAATGCCCAATTCTGGGGTACTCACTCTACCCATGCGATGATACTGCAGGATGTCATCGGGGATGCTCCGGGAAGCCACCATGGGATGCCGTGGGAAGTCATCGGGGATGCTCCGGGAAGCCACCAGGGATGCCGTGGGAAGTCATCGGGGATGTTCCGGGAAGCCACCAGGGATGCTGTGGGAAGTCATCAGGGACGCTGCTGTAACATATTAAAAGAAACCTCATTTGTAACTCGGTATCGCAATTGAAGCCTGATAATAAAAATTCAAGACCATTAAAAAAAAAGTATGAATAAACTATGAAGATACTTACGTTGTAGGATGGTGCCGCATTGCCCGATGATCGTCCTGATCACAGTTTGTAGTCGACGCACTCACTGACTCTAATATCGCGTATCACTACTAAATCGATGCACTCACTGACTCTAATATTTCATATCATAATTAAACATAACTTGTAATCGATGCGCTCACTGACTCTAATATCGCGTACCATTACTAAATCTAACTTCATTCAGAGCGGCTGCGCTCTTAAAGCAATGCAAAAGAACTTGAACGGATCAAACACTGACTCTACCGATCGCATTGCGCGCGATCACCAAAAGTTGCCAACCACCAGAACCATGGAGGAACTGGAAGCCACTGGAAAATAAAAAGAACGAAATTGGTTACTCATTTGTTCGTACAATTAGTTCTGGATAATGAAAATGCAAAATTATTGAAAAAAAAAGTGAAGAAACTATGATGATACTTACGTTGCTGTCTGACGCAGCATGCCCGATGATCGCCCGATCACAGGAGCAGGACACATGACTCTAATACCGAAACGATTAAAAAAAACATAGTCCTGTCGCGACCGCTTAATATTTGCTATCGGCGAACTCACTGACTCGATACAAGAAAAAACTTGAACGGAACACACTGACTCTACCGATCACATCGCGGGCGATCGTCAAAATTGTCCAAATACCGACGAACCGAACCCGCTGAAACATAAAAGGAACGAATTTGGTTACTCATTTGTTCTTACAACTAATTCTAGATAATGAAAACCATAAATTATTTTAAAAAAAGAAAGGATTAATAAACTATAAAAATACTTACATTGTCGACTGATGCAGCATTGCCCGATGATCGTCCTGATCACTGGAGTAGGTGATGCTAAAAAGGGGTGTGAGGGGGGGGGGACAAATATCGACAGAGATTTGCATCTTATTTCTCCTTCTCGTCGTCTGTTGAGGAAATACTGATATGTTTTCTATCAAAGCAGAAGTAATATTATTATTTAGATTCAAATACTTCTGAGTATTTGTGAATCCTTAAAAATCCTGTAATTTCATATTCCTATATTCAAGACTAGAAGTAATGCAATACATTTATCAAAACTGTACCGTGAATGTTCGTTGTCAAAGTTTCAAACATATTCGTGCCCCTATCAATGAACTATGTATGTCGCGTAGGTACAAATTCTCGGAATACTGCTAGCAGTAATAAAAACTCGGAAGCTATTATGCTCCAAGGGCAAGGTGAAAACTACGCGAGCACGTAGCGAATCCTGCTGTGCAAAAACAACTTGACCGTACTCGTGACCGACCATAGGGGGTAACAGAACATCGAAAAAAAAAACAACAGCGAAGCTACGACAAAACATTCGACCGAAATACAGTGGAAAATGAATATTTCAGTTTCTTTTCGATGTTTAACATCCTATTTAAGAACTTTAAAATATTCATTGACTCGATTGTATCGTTCAATTTATACATTGTTCTTCGTAAAATATACATGTGTGAATGATGTATCACCCATGATCAAAGTGCAATAAAAGAAACAATACATTTGTAAACGAAAAGATTTTAGACATAAGCGAGTACGTTAACCGTTCTTGTAATACATTACGTGTTACCAATTGTCCACCAGAATATTTCCTCTATTACTATGCGCAGTTACATGCCGCTGTATAATTACAAGTATGTCGCTTGATGTCAGCCGTCCTTTAGCAGATCTGTAACAAAAGAAAAGCGATCTCAAGGAATGGCGCCATGGTAGTTCTATTGGACAAAAAAACGAAGGAAATGGCGGGTAAATTCTTGCAACAGGCTTGTAATGGAATGCACGTATTATTTGATTTTCGACAAAACCGAATATTGGACCAAAGGAAATACAATAGAACCAGAAGAATTGTTCAATTAATTTCAAGAAGTTGCAGCTATTTATCAACTAAGCGGAGCTGACGAAAGAAGAGACGCGACCCATCTCGATCGTACATCGGCAAAAGAATTTCGAGAAACTATTTAATCTATTCGCACGATATCGAAATGATTGCTAATGAATCGCGTATTAGTTAATTAATACAAGTAAACGAGTGTACAGGGTAGTAAAGTGAAGCCCGAGAATAGATAGATAGCGTCGTATAAGTAAAATATATTACGCACCATTTGTTATGATGCGTCCGTACGCCAAGCGACCGAAGTGTAAAGGACGCGCGCCCCGATCGCTCACCCCGCTCTTGCCTACGACTCGGATTTCGGAAATGTTCGTATTGTCGAAATTGCCCGAAGGGCTGTCGAGGTGAATATTTACAATTTTGTGGTTGTCCTAGTAGGAATTACTTGGACATGTTAATGACCATGGTGTTCTATTATTCTTGCAAAAACTATAACCCGACTTCTGGGTCTCTCAGGGAACGGAGAGCTCCAAAAAAAAAACTGGGCAACTTTTTCCTCCACCGCTATCGTGTGTATTCTAAATAGCCATTGTTAGGAAAACTTCGAATATTATCTGAATGTATTATGATTTATTTTAAATCGATTGCTCCGTAATAGCATGATTCTGAATTGTAATTATAGTAGATCCTTATTAACCCTTTGATTCTCAGTGTTACACCGATGCAATATTCATTTTAAAACTTCAATAAATTTGTGTACCTGCAGTTTTATCGATAGCAAAGCAAATCTCAACGTTTTAGACTAAGAGATTCAAGCACTTCCTCAAGTATTCCCTGCAAAAATTAATTCTGCATTTCTTCATATCTTTTTCGTGTTTCGCATCAACTATTTAATGGTCTGAGCGTTAGAGAGTTGACTAATTCTAATGAAAGATCATTTGACCCTACTCAATCGGAGTTTTCAACATTTTTGTGATGTTTTATTTAATAAGCGCATACAACTTCAGAAAGGGATTTTCAAAGTCCGTCGTTCAGTATTTCATAACCGCTTGTTAATTAATTATTGATTTTCGGTTGCTTTGCGATCTGAACAGCGCTCACGTGTAGACGCTCGTCCTTAATGAATTCGGAATCAATCAACATGAATCTTTAGATTTTGTATTGTAAAGCTGACGCATGATTGAATATATTATTAAAGAAGACAAAATTATAAAATCTTGAGTCGCGAATTGTATTTTAAAGATCGTTGCTGTTTTTACTTTTATGGAAGAAGTCATCTTGTAAACATTACATACCTAAACATTGATTGAAGTCCAATTTAAAAGTTATTTAATTGTCTTAATCTACGAGCGCTATTAATTTACTGAAATGGCACGTAACAAAAGTATAACAAGGTATCGACATTCCGATATATCGATACTGTATCGCCCATCGCTATTTTAAGTTATCGGTTGTCAAACATACTCGAATGGCAACTGTCATTATTAATGCAGGGCCGACTAGTTTTATAACTTTTAAATATACAGAAAAATAATTAGCTAGTCTTCTTTTTTAAACGGGAAAATGCACGACGCTTACGAGGAAACGTCAATATTAAATATCTCTGTTCAAATAGAATCTATGGCTGCGTACGGTAGGTTATACATAACCTGCGTACCTAAAACGTAATTTCGTTTATTTCAAATTCAATGAAAATTATTAAGAAATTTACGACGAAACTTATTTTCATTCGATCAATAATTTGTTTATTTTACTCGAAATTATTACGGATGATTTATTGTATCGCTATTATTTATAAATTGCTATGTGAATAACAGAAAAGCGTTTCAGATGATAATTTACTGATCGGAACAAGGGAGGGTCATCTCTTAATGTATAACGTTCCATCCGTGTCAGACGATAATCACAAATTGGAATTACTGCGCCACAGTAAGAATTTCAATAAAAAGCGCATCACTCAGATAGACGTGGTACCGGAATACAATTTACTTATAATTCTAACAGGTACTTCATAAAGGAATTTCTTCTAACAGTAATATAATCAGGTATCATCTCTTGCGTTAAATCTTTTCTTTATGTAGATAACATAGTATGCGTTCACGATTTAAATTCTCCAAACTTTCAACAAGTTTGTCAATTGCCGAAAACTCGGGGTGCCACGCTGTTTACATTGGATGTACAATCGACTCAAAGCTTAACTGGAGAAAAGAATACAGTGGTACGTTTATGCGTTGCCGTGAAACGCAAGCTACAATTGTATTATTGGAAGGGGAAGAAGTTTGAGGAATTCAATGATTTTGAATTAACTGTATCTGATATTCCACGAGAATTATCTTGGTACGTATTCGTTTATATATAATATAGAATAAATACCATATTAGAAATTAGCACCTTTTGCTTAAATTAATAGACGAAACCTGAAAGGCAATTAATATTATAGCAACTTTGACTTGTGTCATAGGTGTGGAGAAACACTAGTGTTGGGCTTTCGTGGATTATCGTACACAATCCTAGATTTAAATGGCAAAACCAAAGAACTATTCCCAACAGGGAAATCTCCTGAACCAAGTGTTACAAAATTATCCGATAATTCGTTCGTGTTAGGGAAAGATTCACAATCCTTCGTTATGGATACCAAAGGGGAGCTGATTCATCATAATCCAGTAAAATGGTCCGATACGCCGAGTGCGATAGGTACAGAGTATGCATAATTAGTTGGTAAATGCGATGGAAAATCATCAAACTGAAGAATAATTTTGGCAATTACTTGATCGTGACATAGATTAATTTGCTTCAGCTTGGGACGACCCTTACTTGCTTGGGATCGTGCACGACAGGTTGGAAGTGTATACCATAGAAGGATGCCTGCACATCCAGACGATAAAAGACTTGAACAAAGCTAGATTAATATATAGGTGTAAGCAGGGGAAGGTTTTCATAGCATCGATTAGTCACATCTGGTGCGTAAGGGCAATCGATGTTACACTCCAAATTAGAACACTGTTAGAACAAACTCAGTTTCAGCTGGCATTGAAATTAACTGTGCGTACATGATATTTTTTAGTCGCGAATCGTTCTGTCGAAACAACGATGAGGACCCAAAGTATGGTCTTTGATTATTTTCAGAGTTTATCAGATATATCCGAAGAAGAGAAGGCGAAGCAAATATACAAAATCCAAACGCTATACGCGCATCATTTATTTCGTAGCAAAAGATTTCAGGAAGCAATGGATCTGTTCTTAAAGCTGGGCACGGATCCGTACGAAGTGATCATGTTGTTCCCCGATTTAGTTACACCTTCGAGTAATAATCCCGAATCGCCCGATCCCACTTTGCCTAAACTGCAAGATCACGATTTGGAAAAAGGTCTGCGCGCATTGATAGCTTTTCTCACCGAAGTTAGACACAAATTAATGAGCGATAGTAAAGCAAAGGATAAGGATAGCAGCAAGGAAAAATCTTTAGTAGAAGGAGAGAAAAATATGACTGCTGTAGCCACGGAACAGCTTCTAAAAATTATAGATACAACTTTGCTGAAATGTTATTTGCAGGTAACAATTCCTGATGCAACGATAAATAATGATTACTCGATCTGTACCGGATGTGAATTGCTTTCAGACCACCGATGCATTAGTGGCACCGTTGCTCAGACTAAATCACTGTCATTTAGCAGAGGCGGAGAAGACTTTGCTAATGCACCAGAAATATCCTGAACTCATTATATTATACCAGACTAAGGGCCAGCACAGAAAAGCATTGGAACTTCTCGAAAAGCATGCGAAGGAGAATGATTCTAGCCTGAAGGGTACTGCGAGAACGATACAATATTTGCAGCATCTTGGCAAGGACCATATGGATTTAATTTTAAAGTTTGCTGGTTGGGTCTTGAACGAAGATCCAGAACAGGGACTTCGAATTTTTATGGAAGATATACAGGTAATTCGTCCCATTATACTGTCCCGAGGTTTTTCTGCAAATTATGTTTCCATTTGCAGGAAGTCGAACAGTTACCCAGGCCAAAGGTATTGGATTACCTCCTTCGTTGTCACAAAGATTTAGTTATAACGTATCTGGAGCACGTAGTACACGTTTGGGAAGACACTAATCCGTTGTATCATAACGTTTTAATACATGAGTACAAAGAGAAATGTTTAGCGTGTCTGAGCGAAAATGCTACACCGGCTGAGAAACAAACGGCGCAACATATCAGGCAAAAGTTGCAACAATTTCTGGAGAAATCAACGCACTACACCCCGGAGACGATATTGGTGCATTTTCCGTTCGACAAATTGTTCGAGGAACGTGCAATTATACTTGGACGTCTAGGACGTCATCAGCAAGCGATATCGATATACATCAATCTTCTGAACGATATACCAAAAGCCACAGAATATTGCCACAACGTGTACAACAGGTATCAAAGTAGGTATTCCTTTAAGAATGAGAAGCGTCCACTGATAAATGTACGACGACTACCTTGCAAATACGCTTTTTAAGATCAAGAAAATGTGGACAAACAAAAGCAAGCAGATGGTGCAGATGAGGTGTACGTAATGCTTATTCAACAATTGCTGAAACCCGATAGCGAAGGGGCTCTGATGACAGGTCGAATTCCAGCATACATGACAGTGTCAGATTTATTTCAAAATAACGATGAGTAATGTAAAAAAGTAATTGTATTGTAGGGTGTAACGCAAACGTGCAGAGGACAGCGCAGCCCGATTTAGAAATGGCGCTTCAGCTACTCGAGAAACACGCGTCGAAAATAAGTCCATTAAAGGCATTAGAGATTCTACCAGACACAGTTCCCATTGGAAGAATAAAGCATTTCTTGGAAGTGAGCCTACAGGAGAAACTAAACGCTAGACGAAGGATTCAAGTGTTGAAGGGCTTGCTTTACGCTGAACACTTGCAAGTTCAAGAGCAACGTATGCATTACGAATCGCAGAACGTTCTTATGACAGAATTTAATATATGCCCCGTATGCAAGAAGAGATTTGGCAACCAGAGGTTTGTATTTGTATGTTAATTAAATGTTAAAAGACTTTACGAAAATTAATCCAATTATCTTTTTTAGTGCATTCGCAAGGTATCCGAATGGCGATATCGTGCATTATTCGTGTCAGGACCGCAAGGGTTAAACAAGAATGTACTTTAAGTATATTTACATTAATTACTAAGCAATGTAAAATGTACCATGTTTATAAACGTACACATTTTCCATTTGCCTTCCGATTATTATTGATTGCTATTTATTTTAATGCCTCGCTTTTTCTTATTACGACATCATTCGACGGTTTTTTTGGAAACAAAAAAATATAATTGTTTATTGATTAAGCCAAAAGGCTGCGATACGAGAATAATATCAAAGATTGATAGAAAGACGTATTATCGGGAATAAAAGAATCCGATTCAAATATGGAATATGCGCTTTTACTTCTAATAATCCGCATTTAATTTTTCTCAAACATCTGAAATAGATTATTTGTTTAACTGTTCCTTTTTTTTTTCATTTTCGTAACAATGTGCAACGAAGAGGATGGGGCGTGACCGGTCCAGAATATGGGTAAACGGGACTAGTGATGTCATAAGTTATCTTGTATTCCTACGCCGGCTGTTACAACAAGGCAGGCACGGTTCTGACACAAGAGTGCAGCGATAAACATGTAAGCTTTTTATCACGTAAACACGTTTAATGAAAGTGCAAACTCATAATTTATTAAATACCAATTACTAGAATATCCACCGGAAAATCGTATTCGCGTAGTCTCAATGAGAAAGTCGTTCAACTGCACCTTTGTAAACGTATGCAGCAGAGAAAATGTTCGTAACTGTTTTAACTTAAAACTTAAAAGAAAATGCAAAGATTTCCGTGTGAAACTAATAGCCAATTATATGAATGACTTCCTTAGCATTGTGACGCATAAAAGAAGCGGATTTTCCTAAAATATTAAAGTATGTGGCTGGGCCTCGTACGGAGTTATTATAAATTGAAAAAGAATGTTCAATATTCACAGTAAACTATGTGTTAATCTAATTATCTAATACAAACGAGTATTTTCCCATAATAACCAATATTGGAAAATGTTTCGATATAATTTAATGAATGTTTAATTCTCATGCACAATATCAATAGATTATTTTCTTTTTGCAATTTTTGAAACTGGCAAAATTAAGAATATAGTTTGCTTATCCTTGTAAAAAATATTTCATTCGAATTCGACATTAGTTTTACTGCAAATATTCGTAATGTCCACGCGCTTTTTTATTGGTGGATCAGAAACTGGGACTAGGCTACGCTGGCGTAGGTAGACGACGCCGTATGCGCTCAGTCAGTTGCGCGCCGGTCGAGTGTGTGGATGGGTTTGTGTGGATCGTTATCGGTGGTTTTTGGTGTACATCGGCTAGTTTTTATGCGAGTACTTGGATAAAACGGTGTCGCTGGGTATCCTCACGAGAAGGTGAGTGAACGATTTCCTTTGGTTTCAGTTGGAAAACTCGAATTCGAATGAAATTTACGATCGGCCGTCCCGTGACGGCTCAAGCTCCACGGATAAAAATGGCGTGCGTGCCGCCTTTAAGCTACCTCGATTTCTCCCTACTTTTTGAATCGTTACACGGCATTTTTCTTGCTTACACGTACGTACGCGTCTCCGACACGTTCGTACCGCGTTCGTGTTGCAATTGGTACGCGACATCGTTTGTCATTTATCAGAATTGTTACGCTTTTTACGACGCCCCGGAGGTATCGAGTGCGAGATCGATTTTCGGTGACGAATCAAGGGCCACTGTACGATTAAGTAAACTAGTTTCCCCCGTATATTACCTTGGCGATAAGAGTGCTATTAATTTTTCTCGTTACTCCCGGCGGCACCGTAAGTCCCTTTTTTCTCTTTCTACTCCGGTGCAAGTCCGTCGGGGTTTTCGAGCTTAGCCGTTTACAGCGCTTTAATTTCCGCTACACGGTGTCCCCTGAAAGGTTTTATTCACCTGTCAAGACGCCCTATTTGCCGGTGACCTAATTCTACTTCACGGCAGATCCGACAAGCATTGTGCCAGCTCTGTTCGCTGAGGCAACGAAATGTTTACGTCGCCGTACGTACGATCGCGCGTTTCTTTCATTTCACGGCTGACCTAAAAAAAAACGTACTCGCCGTGTTTTATAAATACGGGACGCGACTCGGGTAAGGATTTAAGGACACTCCTAACGACGGCGGCAGTGCTCGAGTTCTCTACAGAGTTTCGTAGAAACGTTAGTCGAAAGATAATCTAATCACTGAGAAGCAGCGAATACACGGTGTCACCGCCGCCGCCGCCGCCTTATCTTGACAATTCTATAAAATGGATATTTAATTATGCTCCCCTTCTGACCGCTTGCGTTTACAATCAGATATTTCGAATGGAACGTTCCCGTGATGCGCGTCCAAGAATATTTCGAACCATCGCTTATAGGAGAGGAGTGAATAATTTTTATTTATATTTATTCAGTGTCCAATTGCATTAATAGTAATAAGGATGACCTAGTCACGTAGCACGGTACTTTAATTGGTGACGTTTTATAAATTGCCAGTGCTCGTTCGCTAGAAATGATATCGTCACGGTACCGAATTCGGCGCTGAGTCATTATCAAAAACCTGATCGTTTGTGAAACGTCGCCGATCTTAACGTGTCAGGATATTAGACGGAAAGGAGGGTAATTGCGCGCAGAAAAAATGTACGCACGACGTTTGACAAATATCGGCTGAAAATCAACTTCCGGTTGAAAGATTTAACGAGTCTCTCGTAATTTCATTAACGCGACGGAAGAGTCGCTCCACTAATAAATCTGATCGACAAATTCTTGTTCGCTCTCTCGATGTTGTGTTTACAGTTACGTCACCGCTTGGGCGTGTGCGCGTCTTCGGCATAAATTAATAAATTAGTGTCGTGCCGATCGCTCCTTCCGGATTGCGTTTTAAGCGACATCTGCCCGTTCGATTCGAGCCGGAACAATGTTTCTGGCTTAAAATACCACCCAGTGTACAAACTATAATTATATCGTTTCATGGAAACGCTCTCACCCCCTTTGCATCATTGCGCTTGTTCTATGTATACCGGAACAGAATCAAAATCATTACATTCAATGTACAATGTATTTTATTTTTAACGCGTGATCGTCAATTGTTGCCCGAAAACATGAATTCCTAAATATTGTATCGAGCGGGGCAGACAACATTTGCTTAGCGTTTCCTGTTCACTGTTCTATTAACTTTCTGTAGGAGTTCGACGAATGCTAAAGCTGACCCTCATTTTTCACCGACCACCATAAACGTGGGAAACCATTGTCCTCAGTAGTACTTACTCGGCCATGTCTTAATACGTTCATTGCCCCGCGGGAATTCGAAGTATCGTTCGAAAGATGCGGAAAAATTGCTGGAAAAGGTTGCGCCTGCGATATTCAATCGCGAAGAGTTGCTTGCTCACTTCTCCGGAGAGTCATATGCGAATAACTTGCACGCATGATGTCACCTAGTCGATTTATACCGCGGGAATGGTTATTCATGTTAAAACACCTAAAGTAAGACAGCAGCTTTTGTTTCCTTCTTATTCTTTTTATAAGTAGCACGAGGACGATAAAACTTGAACGTAATCGCGTTACGTATTGAAAGGTACTAGTTAATAAGTACCTTTATTCATCGTTACAGGAAAATAGACATTGCATCGCTCCTTAACTAAAAATATCGTAGGGATACGTTTTCAACTTTTCTGCCCTGATTGCCCGTACGTGCACAATTATTATGCGCCGCCGGGAAACGGTATTGTGGCACAATATTTAATAAATGCAGGAACACGTACGAGGGACATTGAACCGTGCTCATCGGTTTCTCAACCTCCCTTCGGCCTACAGCTTTTTACGCGCGTAATTATTTCATTCCTGAACAGATATACCTTGTTCCACTGCAGCATCATATTTCTTTCCTTCTTGCTTAAGAAGAAAATTACACTTTCAATCGAAAATGGCCAGTCAGTTCAACAGTGTAAATTCTCCTGTCTCCTTCTGCTTGCTTATCAGTTCGCTAATTACGCGGGGATTCACAGAGTGTGTAATTACGTATGTATTTACACTGACGTAATTTCTTCTTTCATTTCCCTTAAACTTCTGCTTCCGTTGAATTATACGATTCGTTTTCTTTAAGTGCATTTTCTTGCAGAAGCTCGTAAAAAATCTAATGAGCACGAAGTGTATAATGATTTCAACACAAAGCGTTAACAATTTACGTTTTCATGCATGCTGAGAGTTCGTATAATATCATTAATTGGCACAGAATCTCTAATTGCAAAAATAGTTTCTTGAGCTCGCGCGATACCGTGATCGACAAACAAAAATCAATTCGATCACTCGCGATAATCTTGTGACACATGGAATCCTCCGTTTTTTTATCCCTTTTCCTTACGGAAGAAACTAGATTGCTCAAGATACATATATCGTGAACGAGTCGCTTTCAAGTTTATCGTTATCGACTAATTAGCCGACGTTGAATTTCTTAATTGGACACGATGTAAAACAACGTAAACGGACACGTTCGTTTTCGCGTCCGGTAAAAGGATAAAAGTATTCCGATTTTTCTTCTGCGCGAATCGCGGGCAGTTATCGAGCAATCGCCAATTTTCTTACCCCTTTTTCTGATTCGTCGCACCGCAGGGACGATGATTCACGAGCGGTGTATTTATAAACGGTGGAACTTTTCATTTTTCACGGACAGAATTAAGCGAAAATAGCTGGCGAGAAAAGCTATTCTAAAATCACTGTATCGTGTACTCTAAATTTCTTGGCAGGGCATTTTTCGTTTTATAAGAAAATCCATTCCATAACGATTAATCCTCCATACTTCTATCTCAATGGAGAACTCGATTATTTTCGAACCACTCGGTGTAAGCAAACATTATTCCGGATCCTAGGCCAATGAATTTCACTTTCGTAGACAGGATGGCCGGCCAGAGATGGCCAAATCCGATATGCAAATTATTGGGTAAACTGTTTTAAGTAGTAAACGATGCGTTCCAACGGGTCGTTCAAGTAAATGAGGCGACCAAGTCGGCCCGACAGTCATGTAGATTAACGTAAATGCGGACGTGACGTAGTTTCATGTAGTACAGTAGTGGACTATCCTCTCTGTTCTATGCATCGGCCTCTATAGGCCTGATAATCGTGCACTTTAAATTATATCACCTGAGCCTAGAAAAAAAAAATTCTATCCAAACGCAATTGAGATTGATGCTTGATTAATTCTCTCGCCAGGGAGGCAACAAAGGTCTCTTGAGGTAATAATTAAGGGCTTCTTTTTAGAGTAGAAAATACTGTACTGCGCTTGGAAAGTTATCTGGATAATCTGGGTCAATGATAATAGACTGAAATTTCGTTTGGGATATAAAATCATTTCCAGACCATGCTTTTCACATTAATTACTTCATTACATTTTATCTGATTAATGGAGAGCAGCGAAACGTTAGGAGGGAGTATCCCCAAGAAACATGAAATTCTTTTTTGTAGGAAACGAACTTTCTTTTGAACTCATTTGCCGTGAAAAATAGATTTCCAATTTTATCACTGTTATTTTTTTCTTTGCCCCCCTAAGAAGACACCTTCAGACAGGATTTTAGAGTTTGCTCAAGGTTCACGCGTTCAATGTTGTCCGGTCGTTTCTGATCATTGCTACACGCCGATCTAAAATTTCTTGGCGCCGTTGGTGCGTTTCTATTTATCGAGGATGACTTGGCGTGCACCGGTGAAAGGTCAAAAACCTGCAACTTGTGGGGATTCAGGAAAGCAGATTCAATTCGCACGGCTTGTGCACACTTTACGATCGATAAGTACGGTAATATGGTGCTGCTTTATGCAAAAAGAAGATCTGTTAAAAATGAAAAGAATATCGCTGGAAGTTGGATCTTCATTTGCTCTACCGTTTTCTTTCTGACCACCTCTATTCGTTAAGTTCACTGAGTAATTAATGGTTGCAGTGGCTGGTCTTTTTAACGCATCGTCACTCCGTTTACGCGATACTCGAGTAAATGCACCGTCTAGTCTCGCTCTTAACCTCATTAACCAATGGACCCCTCTTCCGAGTCAAATGAAGTCGTATTGTCGATGGCATCCTCTGGACCAGGGACACTGGAAATCAGGTCGCCTCCCTGCCAACCACGCTTTTCTCCCTCGTCTCTCTCTCTCTCTCTCTCTCTGAATTCGTTACATCTTAAATTATATCTCCACCTAGGAGCAGTTATACTCAATTTGCAATAATTATTGTCACCCAAAATTGTATTTCGCTTCGAATTTAATAAGATTGGATAAAGCGAGAATCGGATAACTTCCTTCCATGGAGAACTTCACGAACTTTTCGCTGGAGAAGTACTAAACAGGATGCTTTGAATAAATGAAAAATTTGCATCTGAAAATTGATGGGAATGATCAATTGTAATAGATTAGATTTTGCTTGATTATCTGAATGACCGAGTTATGTAATCATTATTTTAACTCTTTGCTAAATTACCACTGGCTTTGGAAAACACCAGGAAACTGTTTATCCTGTATATTTCACAGCAGATGAGAATTATTCTACCCGATTTGACACGGTTCAAAATAATCAGAAGGCGTTTCCTTTTGACAAAGTTCTTTCACGTTCGCTCTCGAGCCACGAGAATATTACAAGGGTGCTTGTAGTCAGGTGGGGTACCTGTCCCCCCTGCTATTGTTGTACGCGGGTACAAAAGGGATGTACCTATATAAACTGTACAGGGTGACTCCCCAAAAATGAACCCCATTCTCTTCGAGCAAGTGTTCAAGTTACACTCGACACCCATTTATTCTCGTTGCAGTTTCATTTACTGATCGGCTATCGATCACACACCCTCAACCATCAGCTGATCGATCGAAATTACGAAATGCATGTTCCATACAGCTACGAGGTCAGAGTACTTATCGACGTTCCTCAAAGCATTCGCGATAATTAAACCCTCTTCTGTTCCATTAGCCAAATTTAATTAATAATTAACCGTTTCGATGAAATTTACAAAATTCCAAATGACTTTCCATTGTTCCACTTTAAAATCTTCTACCTGCATTGCAATTTTTCGTAAAAATCTTCTATTTCCCATACTCTTCACCCTTGCCAATCGTTCACCATATCTACCTTGTTACCGATGATCAATTAATCGATCCCGATAATTGGTGATGGATTGAAATTTAAGAAGCCCAGAAACTTCGGTCGTGTCCAGCAATTCGGGAACCGTTTCCTCGACGACAGGAACACCCAGTGTATAATGTATATCGTTGAACATTGGCGCTAGGGTGACTCCGGTGGAAAATCAATAGCTCGACGCTGTGTGTTCGTGTGCCGAGTTCATCTTACCTTCGGCGTTGCGACGCCGCGTCCGTGCCCGTCTTCCTTTTCACGGCGAGGAGCCGGCTTCCCGACTGCGAGTTTAGTATGCACAGAGAACCGATTAAACGGCGGATTAAGCCTAAACTGGATGCGCCACGTGAAAGACCTCGCGCCGTGTTACAGTTTCTCCCGAGAAATCTCCTTAGCGCGCTTCATCACTGCGTTACATCGATCTCCCTCCAGTTTGAACTTTCTTCTTCGGCCAGAAAGGGTTGGCTCGCGTGCAGCTTCTGTTTTCTTTCAAGCCAAGGTGAAGGTGAAAGATCTTCAGCATGTATGCCGAAAAAGAGACTCTCCCACAAAAAATCTTGGGTTCTCAGACTCTTCCCATACTCTTCCACAAATATCCCTCACGGTGCAGAGGAAAATCTTGCGCTCTCATGCGTGGGAGGACAGGACGCTTATTGTACCTCGCTTCGCCTCTTATGAAACATGATTTCGCACGAGTACTCTAACTAGGATGGTTCCTTTGGTTCCTTTGATCACAATTCGACCTTGTTGGTCCCTTTTTTATTCAGAAAACTTGTAGGCGAATTTTACGCAGAATCGTGACGAGGGCGTCCGATAACGTGGAACTCGTTCGACAATAATTTATCCGCAAGTTCATCGCGCATTGAACGGAGTAAAATTAACCTTCCTTCTTCATCGTGGTGTCATTCACTTTTCTCATTCATTTCCCACCGCCCACTCGGCCCGAGAGAGAGAGATAGAGAGAGAGCCAGCTAATCTTTGTACCGCGTGGTTTTCTCCTCGGCTAGCTTTCTGGCGATGCGCTCATTAAAGTATGCCGGCGCTACCGTAATTGCTCTTAATTTATCATAAGTGTCCGGCAGACATTAAAAGGAATATCATTCCTTCTTGCCTTGCCCTTGCGTTTGCCGATTCTTGCCTCGGATGGACTCGATCGGTTCGACGAAGAATCTCGATATCCGAAAGGAGAAACAATCACGCCTTCGATGCAAAATAACAATCGTACGTAATATTAGACGACTGCGACCCACGGAGGCGGATGAAATCTGAAAGTACCGATATTCCTAGCATCCATGACCTCGTTGAGTGTCCCGCTCTAAAATGAGCATCGAAAAAGTTGGACGACAGGTTCAGGCAAATGGCAATGCAATTCTTTTATTAAGCTCTTCGGTGTAACAATAGCATAGTCGAGCTTCTTTTCTTTTTTTTTAGTTGAATAAGTATCGATATCGTCGGATGAGAGGTGGCGTGTGGTCTCTAGCTTGGTGTCCGCGACACGGCCGCTGCGTTCTGTGCAGCGAAACGTCGTCTCGAAGAAAAGACGCCTGTATCCATTTACTGCGGTTTTCCTTGAGATTTTATACGGCTAGCCGGCGCAAGTGTACCACGAGGATGTGATACGTTAGACCTCTGCGCTTATTCTGATCTTAGACGAGGACATCGAAGGGCTTGGATCAAGAGCAGCCACTCTTTGGTTCTCGACAATTGGAGCGAATGATGAAAATGAAAAGACAAAATATTGAGAGAGGTCTACATTTTTTTAAAAAGAGAATTATATTATTCTGGCGTGGTCGGAGAATTTTATAGTGCAGCGATAATCCAGCATTGGTTCTATCGCGCCGATCGAGCAAACAGACCTTTATAGCGTATTTGCAAATTGAAATTATGTAATCGACGCTTCGCCCGTTGCAAGTGTAAAAGCTCAACGACAAGAATTCCGTTGTGTCGGCTGGCGGTGCAGTTTTCTGGAGTTTCTTTTTTATAACAGCTGCGAAGACGATATATTGTCGCATCGTTGTGTAATTTATTCGAGAATTTTATGTTAAAGAACTTCGGGGAGATGTACAGCCATTCGAATGGGTTTGTAAATGGAATCTAGATTCTCGGATGGAAGTACAATATTTATCATCGTTATATCACGAGATTCGTACGGCTGATTTTATAGACATTGGATGCCGAGTTTATCGTGATCAGATAGAGAAGGAAATCAACGAACGGCAGTATTGTCAAGTGCGCGTACAATTGGTAAAAATGATAGAGAATAGTTGTATTCACATGAAATGTGCCAAAGTAGTAAAAAGGAACTAATATATGAAAATTAATTCAGGCATTATTCGGAAATGAGCGTTAAGCATTGTAGATAAATATTCATTGCTTTGCGAAAAGATTAACGACGAGAGACAAAGCCGCGAGAGACTCCAACCCTTGTAGATAGCAATTGGCATCAATGGGTACCGATATCCGAGGGTTTAATTTACGACCACGCTATACTGCCTCCATCAAGCATGCAGGGCTTATTTTTAGTGTAACAACTCGTCGAGTTTACGTTCTGAAAGCGTGCGCGCGCGTGTGGGAGTTGCTCGACGTGCGATTACATCACGCGAATGATGTCACACGTGCAAAATACGCGAGAGAGACGGTGTGGCAAAAGTACCGGGCCCGAGACGAATGAATTACCGCTTGTCGGCGTCGTGGATTTTCGTATCCGCGAATCTTCCCTTCCCGAGACCGTTAATCATGCAATCGAAGCTCCTCACAGTGGAACGTTGCCCCAGTAACTGTTGTCTAATGACCATGCTGTGTGTTTTAGGAGCACCCTTTTCGTAGGGTAAGACAGACGTGAGTTGTTGGTCCGATTGAGAAAATGACGACCGACATCTCGGTGGTGCGAGGGGGTTGGGACCCCACGCTACAACAAGAGATTGTCGATGAGTACGAATACGACGGGGGAAACTCGAGTTCGAGACTGTTCGAGCGATCACGCATCAAAGCTCTAGCAGGTACGGTATTTATAGTTTATCTTATTCAAACAATGCTCTGCTATCAAATACATATGCATTTATTACCTTGATGATACTTGCATCGAGGTGTGTGTGTGAGTAGATTTCCATTCATAAAACATTGCCGAGTCTTTTAACGCGATCAATAAATTTGCAATTGTGCACAAACGTAGTCGTCGATGTACGAGAAACGACTGCAAGGCGAATCGTTCTGTTCGAAGGAGCTATCTAGACTTGCCTAGGAAACCAAAACGTTATTAGCAATTTCTATTTGCCACATCCTTTGATATAGATAGGAGTTTGATAAGAGTACGCGCTTTAAAGTCTATGCTATTCGTGGAAAATCCTTAGTAGTATTTGGTGAGAGCTTCTATAACATTCTATCGTGCCATTGTAAAAATGTAAAGGAGAAGGAACAGCGAATTTTATTAGATTTTATTAGACATGGACTACGATAAAGTCGTGTTTAATTTGAGAGGTAAAACCAGATAAGACCAATGCAAAATCTTTCTCTGTATTAAATTATCGAATTACTTTTGAACAGGTGAACGTGAATTGGTACAAAAGAAGACATTTCAAAAATGGGTCAACTCGCATTTGGTCCGTTGCTCTTGCCGAATCGGCGATCTGTACGTCGATCTACGAGACGGAAAGATGCTGATCAAGCTTCTGGAGATTCTCTCCGGCGAACGGTTGCCGCGACCCACGAAAGGAAAGATGCGAATACATTGTTTGGAAAACGTCGACAAAGCGTTGCAATTTCTCCGCGAGCAACGAGTGCATCTGGAGAACATGGGATCCCACGACATAGTCGATGGGAATCCACGTCTGAGCCTTGGTCTCATCTGGACCATAATTTTGCGGTTCCAAATACAGGATATCACGATCGAGGAGACGGACAATCAGGAAACGAAATCGGCGAAGGACGCGTTGCTGCTGTGGTGCCAGATGAAGACGGCGGGCTATCACAATGTAAACGTGCGAAACTTCACCACGTCGTGGCGGGACGGATTGGCGTTCAACGCGATCATTCACAAGCATCGTCCGGACTTGATTCAATTCGACAAGCTCTCCAAATCGAACGCTATACACAACTTGAACAACGCCTTCAACGTCGCCGAGGACAAGCTCGGCCTCACGAAACTCCTGGACGCCGAGGATATATTCGTGGATCATCCGGACGAGAAATCGATCATCACTTACGTCGTTACTTACTATCATTACTTCTCCAAGATGAAGCAGGAGACTGTTCAGGGCAAGAGGATAGGAAAGGTGGTCGGCATCGCCATGGAAAACGATCGCATGATTCACGAGTACGAGAGTCTGACCAGCGACTTGTTGCGTTGGATCGAGGGCACCATAGAAGCCCTGGGCGATCGACGCTTCGCCAATTCTTTGGTCGGAGTACAATCGCAACTGTCGCAGTTCTCAAACTATCGCACCGTCGAGAAACCACCGAAGTTCGTCGAGAAAGGAAACCTGGAGGTTCTGTTGTTCACCCTGCAGTCGAAGATGCGAGCGAACAATCAAAAACCGTACACTCCTAAGGAGGGCAAGATGATCTCCGACATCAACAAAGCTTGGGAGAGGCTGGAGAAGGCGGAACACGAGCGCGAGTTGGCCCTGCGCGAGGAACTGATTCGCCAGGAGAAGTTGGAGCAACTGGCAGCGAGATTCAATCGTAAGGCGGGCATGAGGGAGACCTGGTTGTCGGAGAACCAGCGATTGGTGTCTCAGGACAATTTCGGTTTCGATCTGGCCGCTGTCGAGGCTGCAGCCAAGAAGCACGAGGCCATAGAGACCGATATCTTCGCTTACGAGGAAAGGGTCCAAGCGGTGATGGCCGTTTCTCAAGAATTGGAAGCGGAGAATTATCACGATATCGAGCGTATCAATGCCCGTAAGGACAACGTTCTCAGGCTGTGGAATTATCTGTTAGAACTGCTTCGCGCTAGGAGGATGAGGCTGGAACTGTCCCTGCAGCTCCAGCAGAACTTCCAGGAGATGCTGTACATCCTGGACAGCATGGAGGAAATAAAGATGCGTTTGTTAACCGACGACTATGGAAAGCACTTGATGGGCGTCGAGGATCTTCTTCAGAAGCATTCACTGGTAGAGGCGGACATCAACGTTCTGGGCGAGAGAGTGAAAGCTGTCGTGCAACAGAGCCAGCGATTTTTGGAGCACGGAGAGGAATATCGACCGTGCGATCCTGCGATTATCGTGGAAAGGGTACAGCAATTAGAGGACGCTTACGCAGAATTGGTACGCCTCGCTGTGGAGCGCAGAGCGAGGCTGGAAGAGTCGCGAAAATTGTGGCAGTTCTACTGGGACATGGCCGACGAGGAGAACTGGATAAAGGAGAAGGAGCAGATCGTGTCGACCGGGGATATCGGTCACGATTTGACCACGATCAATTTGCTGCTGTCCAAGCACAAGGCTTTGGAGAACGAGATTCAATCTCACGAACCGCAACTAATGTCCGTGGCTGCTGTTGGCGACGAGCTGGTCCGCCAGAAACACTTTGGCTCCGACAGAATCCAGGAAAGGCTTCAAGAGATTTTGGGAATGTGGAATCATCTGCTGGATCTGGCCGCTTTCAGGAGGAAACGATTGGAGGAAGCCGTGGACTACCATCAGCTGTTCGCTGACGCGGATGACATCGACATCTGGATGCTCGACACGCTTCGACTGGTTTCCTCCGAGGACGTAGGCAGAGACGAAGCCAACGTTCAGTCCCTGTTGAAGAAGCACAAGGACGTCACCGACGAATTGAAGAACTACGCCGCTACCATCGATCAGCTTCACCAACAAGCGTCCGGCCTTGGCGAACAGGACGCCAAGTCGCCCGAAGTGTTGGAGAGGCTGGCCTCCATAGATTCCAGGTACAAGGAGCTGATGGAGCTCGCCAAGCTGCGCAAACAGAGACTATTGGACGCTCTGTCTTTGTACAAATTGTTCAGCGAGTCGGACGGAGTGGAACAATGGATCGGCGAGAAGAATCGTATGCTGGACACCATGGTGCCGGCCAAGGATATCGAGGACGTGGAGATCATGAAGCACAGGTACAACGGCTTCGAGAAGGAGATGTACGCGAACGCCTCTCGTGTCGCCGTGGTGAATCAATTGGCGAGACAGTTGTTGCACGTCGAGCATCCGAACTCGGAGCAGATCGTTGCTCGCCAGAACGAACTGAATCAGAAGTGGGCCGAACTGCGGGAAAAGGCGGAGAACAAACGGGACGAGCTCAATTCTGCGCACGGTGTCCAAACCTTCCATATCGAGTGCCGCGAGACTGTATCTTGGATCGAGGACAAGAAGCGCATCCTTCAACAGACGGATAGTCTGGAGATGGATCTTACTGGTGTAATGACTTTGCAACGTAGACTAAGCGGAATGGAGCGCGATTTGGCCGCGATTCAAGCGAAACTGGACGCCTTAGAAATGGAAGCGCAGAATATTCAACAGCAGAACTTGGAGGATCCCGAGGTTATCAAGGAGCGAATCTCTCAGATCCACACCATCTGGGAGCAATTGACTCAGATGCTAAAGGAACGGGACGCTAAATTGGAAGAGGCCGGCGATCTTCACAGATTCCTCAGGGACTTAGATCACTTCCAGGCTTGGTTAACCAAGACTCAGACCGACGTGGCCAGCGAGGACACGCCGACGACTTTAGCCGACGCGGAGAAACTGCTTACGCAGCACCAGAACATCAAGGAGGAGATCGACAATTACATGGACGATTACCAGAAGATGATGGAGTACGGGGAGAGGCTGACCAGCGAGGCAGGGGACGGAGACACTCAGTACATGTTCCTCAGGGAGAGATTGAACGCTCTGAAGATGGGCTGGGAGGAGTTGCATCAGATGTGGGTAAACAGACAGAATCTGCTGTCCAATTCGCTCAATCTGCAGATCTTCGATCGCGACGCTCGCCAGGCAGAGGTGCTTTTGTCCCAGCAAGAGCACATTCTGGCCAAGGACGAAACACCGGCGAACTTCGAGCAGGCCGAGCACATGATCAAACGGCACGAGGCGTTCATGACCACCATGGACGCGAACGACGAGAAGATCAACTCCGTGGTGCAGTTCGCCGGACGACTTGTCGACGAGGGCCACTTCGCGGCGGACAAAGTCAAGAAGAAGGCGGAGAGCATCAACGAGCGTCGCCGCGTGAACCGCGACAAGGCGAACAAATACATGGAGAAGCTCAAGGATCAGCTGCAGTTGCAGATGTTCTTGCAGGACTGCGAGGAACTCGGGGAATGGGTCCAGGAGAAGCATATCACCGCTCAGGACGAGACGTATAGGAGCGCGAAGACGGTGCACAGTAAATGGACCAGACACCAGGCGTTCGAGGCGGAGATCGCTAGCAACAAGGATCGTTTGCAGCAGTTGCAAAAGGCTGCCGATGAGCTGATCCAACAGAAACCGGATCTCGCCGAGATTATCAAACCCAAGGTCGCCGAATTGGCGGATCAGTTCGAGGAACTGGAGACGACCACGCACGACAAAGGTGAACGTCTGTTCGACGCCAATCGCGAGGTTCTTATTCATCAGACCTGCGACGATATCGACTCCTGGATGAACGAGCTGGAGAAACAGATAGAGAGCACCGATACCGGCTCCGACTTGGCCTCGGTGAATATACTGATGCAGAAGCAGCAGATGATAGAGACGCAGATGGCGGTGAAGGCGAAACAGGTGACCGAATTGGACAAACAGGCCGAACACTTGCAGCGCACCGTGCCCGAAGGCAAGATGGAGGAGATCAAGTGCAAGAAGGAGAAGGTGGCCCAGCGATTCGCTCAGCTGAAGGCTCCGTTGATTGACCGTCAGCGTCAGCTGGAGAAGAAGAAGGAGGCCTTCCAGTTCCGACGGGACGTCGAGGACGAGAAACTGTGGATCGCCGAGAAGATGCCTCAGGCGACTAGCACCGAGTACGGTAATTCCCTCTTCAACGTGCACATGCTGAAGAAGAAGAACCAGTCCCTGCGCACCGAGATAGACAATCACGAGCCGAGGATCAATCTCGTGTGTAACAACGGTCAGAAGCTGATCGACGAGGGCCACGAGGACAGTGGCGAGTTCCAGAAACTGATATCCGAGTTGACGGAGAAGTGGAAGGAGCTGAAGGACGCGGTGGACGATAGGAACAAGCATCTGTTGCAGAACGAGAAGGCGCAGCAGTACTTCTTCGACGCGACCGAGGCGGAGTCCTGGATGAGCGAGCAGGAATTGTACATGATGGTGGAGGATCGCGGCAAGGACGAGATATCCGCGCAGAACCTGATGAAGAAGCACGAATCCCTGGAGCATGCGGTCGAGGATTACGCGGAGACGATACGTCAGCTCGGAGAGACAGCCAGGCAGCTGATCAACGACCAGCATCCGCTCGCCGATCAGATCGCCGTGAAGCAGTCGCAGGTGGACAAGCTTTACGCTGGTCTGAAGGACTTGGCCGGGGAACGTCGGGCCAAGCTGGACGAGGCTCTGCAGTTGTTCATGTTGAACAGAGAGGTGGACGATTTGGAGCAGTGGATCGCGGAGAGGGAATTGGTCGCCGGAAGCCACGAACTGGGTCAGGATTACGACCACGTGACTCTTCTGTGGGAGAGGTTCAAGGAGTTCGCAAGGGACACCGAGGCGATCGGCTCGGAACGGGTGGCAGCCGTTAACGGAATCGCCGACTCTCTGATAGCGACCGGCCACTCCGACGCGGCTACGATCGCGGAATGGAAGGACGGGCTGAACGAAGTCTGGCAAGACCTGTTGGAACTGATCGAGACGCGTACGCAGATGTTGCAGGCCAGTCGGGAGCTGCACAAGTTCTTCCACGACTGCAAGGACGTGCTTGGCAGAATCCTGGAGAAGCAGAACGCCATGTCCGACGAATTGGGACGCGACGCGGGATCGGTTTCCGCCTTGCAACGGAAGCACACCAATTTCATGCAGGATCTGTCCACGTTGCAGAGCCAGGTCTCGCAGATCCAAGAGGAATCGGCCAAGTTGCAGGCCAGCTACGCCGGAGACAAGGCCAGAGAGATAACGAACCGCGAGGGCGAGGTCGTCGCTGCCTGGAACAACCTTCAGTCCTTGTGCGACGCGCGAAAAACGAAATTGGAGGACACCGGCGATCTGTTCAGGTTCTTCAACATGGTGAGGACTCTGATGATCTGGATGGACGACGTGGTGCGCCAGATGAACACCTCGGAGAAGCCCCGCGACGTGGCCGGTGTCGAGTTGCTCATGAACAACCACCAGAGCCTGAAGGCGGAAATAGACGCCAGGGAGGACAACCTTCTGGCGTGCATCAATCTCGGAAAGGATCTGTTGGCAAGGAATCACTACGCCAGCAGCCAGATCAAGGAGAAACTGGCGGCACTCACTCAACATAGAAACGCGTTGTTGCACAGATGGGAGGAACGTTGGGAGAATCTGCAGCTGAGTGAGCATTACTTCATTCGGACGATCGTTTGTTCAATCGAAAGGGATGGACGTGATTTATTTGTAATAATTTATGTATATTATCTTAGTTCTGGAGGTGTACCAGTTCGCCAGAGATGCCGCGGTCGCTGAAGCGTGGCTGATCGCCCAGGAACCGTATCTTATGAGCCAGGAGCTTGGCGTAAGTAATCTTGCGCTTGGAATGTAGTAATGTATTGCTTTAAACTTCATTTAAATAACGAATCATCAAAAATATGACACGTTGATAACTTTCACAGCACACGATCGACGAAGTGGAGAATCTGATCAAGAAGCACGAGGCATTCGAGAAATCGGCAGCTGCGCAAGAGGAAAGGTTTAGTGCCTTGCATCGACTCACCACGGTTAGTAGCTCTGCCGAGAAATGAATGGTGCAGATGTGTTGCGATCCTTTTCCCATGAAAATTCTCGTGCTTTCTCGTAGTTCGAGTTGAAGGAGCTGAAGAGGCGGGAACAAGAGCGAGAGGAAGAGAAGAGACGCAAGATGGAGGAGGCCGCGGCAGCGGAGGCAGCTAGATTAGCTAAAGCAACTCCAGTAACTAGTCCGGACGAACCACCTAGCGAAAGGTACGATAAATCGCAATCTTTCCTCGATGCAATCAATTTTGTAACAAAGGCAGCAGGTCGCAGAATGAATAAATACATTACCAGTAACGAAGCAATACGAGGCACTGGTATATTGCGAATACTGAAAGGAAAAGTTAGATGCTATGCGAATAATAAATAATCGAAACAGAAATAGAACTGCATATATTTCGGATGAAATAAAAATTCTATTTTTATGTAACAGAACCGAAGCGGACGGTGTACCGAGTGGAGAACGTCCAACTGAAGACGAATCACATGGTAAGACAATAAATAAAAGTACATATCATAATTTCTTAAAATCCAATTTGTTAAGAGTGTCGTAATCTATTAAAAGAAAGAACAAAGATTTACTTGAACGTTTCGAAACGATATCAATTTAATGCTTTGCAAGAAAAAGAAAGAATAATATGGGAAATACGATCAATGATTCGATTAAATTGAGTAGGAATATATCATCTTTTTCTAAATTCTACTAATACAACGTGTATCGTACAGTTTTTTTTTTGCTTTTCACGTACGTATTTCGTACACTTAACTCTGAGGCAACTGGTTTTATAAACTGGTATATTTGGATAAGCATGAAATCGCTAACAGCACGTTTATTTTTTCCTCTCTTTCTCTCTCTCTCTGTCTCTCTATCTCTTTCTCCGACCTGTACTTCCAAAATCGTGTCTTCGTTCCAAATGAAAATCCGTCGAATCCAAATGATTAATCCTATTCCTGATCGCACCCTAAAATGCGGCACGGAATATGCACAAACCGCAGTGGCACATCGCAAGGCTTCTACACGTACACCACAGCCTCAAGAAAAGCCCAAGGAAGGTGAGTGTTTGTCCCCCATGGAACGAATGTTACCCCCTTTTGGGCTAAAAGTTTCATTTTTTTTTTCTTTACTCTTCATTTCCCATTGGCTGTACTAACAAAATTTTGTTATACATTTTATCTATATCGTAACTCGATATCGATTATCAATCTGTTGTTGTGTTCGTGCTAATTATTTATTATTCGAAGCATTATTAATCGTCCGTTATCATTTCATTTTATTTTCCTATCATTTTCTGTTTGATTAATTTTTTTTTTTTAATAACGAGCTCAAAGGGTTAAAAGATCTTTTTCAGGATGTAGAGAAATGTAAAACGGTGTATCGTGTACTAATTTCATCATTACTTAATGGTGTATCTCGTTCTGTTAAATACCAGGAACTTTTTTTTAGTAACAAAACGATTTCTAAAAAGGCTACCCGTTGCCGCTATAAGAGAGACTGGTATTTGATAGTTCGATTTGAATTTTTATATATGTATAGATGATGCTATAGCGATACTTAAAGTTGGTGATGGAGCATAACACGTTGTGTTGAATCATCTGGGAGCGCTTCACACACACGCGGTGCAACATTTTCTGCCCTTCTATTTGCATGCGTAAAATATGTTAACGTTAACCCGAATTGTGAAATTATTTCTATCTCAGCGATAATAAATACTGATCTTACGTTTAACGCGTTCAGCAGATATTTGCGTAAAGGTTTCATTTCTTTTTAATAAGAACGTTATTTCTTCTTTCTCGCACAATCCGGGTTACGAATGATAAATTTCACGTTGATCTTTGTATCTTTCAGCGCAATATTCGTAGGCCAATCTTCATAAATCTCGCAATAATCACAGCCGCGTGATCGTTCACTTTAGCCTTTATTAACTCTAATTTTCTAGCAGGTGACGGAGTCGCACTACTTCAGCCATACACACGATCGCTTGTTCATGCAACAATTCATCGATCACTCGCGAAAAGCGGAATTTTGAATGAAACATTTTCATTCAAAATTTTCATGCAAATATTTAATACTTTCCTTTGATATAACATTTTAATTTCTTTAACGAAAGTGGTGGGTACAAATCAAACTAAATTCATAATCGTGTGTAAAATAAAATCCATTTTTATTTAGAAGGCAATCACATGCACACGAGGTGATCAGGTACAAAAAAAAAGGAATATGCTTATGCGTGTGAAGTTAAGTATCTAGTCTCTCCTCCACACAACTGTTAGTAGCAATTCCTGAATTTGTAATTAACCAATTGCCATTTTGCACTCCTAACTTTCTCTCTACCTAACGACACTGTCTGCTTGCCCACTCATAATTTATTTATACCAAAGTTACTACGAATCAATTGTTTCGCTGTCATACAGTATTCCCCCAGTATTTTATTTTGCAAAGTATACGGCATGTTAAAATTGGTGTAATGGTATATATATAGTGCATGCTCAGAAACCTGCACGTCTATCCATGCGAGGAGAAGCAACACCATCCGCCACCCCTACGAAACCTCCGCAACGTCTATCTAGCCCAACAAGTAAGTCCTGTTCTCTTTATTTCTCTGCTCCCAGAAACAATCGAGACGTAAGAATGAAATCCAATTGGCTAGAATAAGTAACAAAATTTCATTCTCGATGAAAAAGTACAGTACAAAAAAAAAAAAATGCACGCAAAGAATGTACAACGTACGTTACGATACAATTTCTCCAAGACATAAGGCAATTCAAAGTAGTCAGTTAAAAATAATAAAAGTTCCTTGGCTGAGGAAAAATAAATAACAAAATTTGGGGAAATCGGTGGCGAGATTCATCGCGTGCTGAAAAAGTTCGATTCGTCGTTCGGTTTACGCAGTTCCTCTCTTGGCCCGGCCGGGCAGGTGACCCCGAATTTGTCCACGAATTGGCAAGCTTCCACGACCCTTAGCGTTTCGTCGACGGAACGCGATAAGGCCGAGTCGGTGATCGCGACGTGCCGAATCAGTTGGTCCGAATCGATGACGAACAACCCTTTGCGACTGATTCCCCGTTTCTCGTCGAGCACCCCGTACGCCTTTGATATCCTCTGAGTCTTGTCGGACAGAATTGGAATCGTCATCTCACCGAGACCCCCTTGCTTCCGGGGTGTCGTTATCCAGGCTAAATGGACGTACTGGGAGTCCGTGGAGATCGCTATCACGTCGCAGCCTGTTATATTCGAAAGGGGATCATGAGTAATCGGAGGGAGATCGAGTCGGCCGCGTGTAGCTACCTAATTTCTGAAACTCCTCGATACGATCGTTGAACTGGATCATCTCTGTCGGGCAATTAAAATTGAAATCGTACGGATAGAATAACAGGATTACGTACTGCCCTTTGTACTCCTTCAGCGAGACGGCTTGCATTTTTGAATTCACTATCGCCACGTCGGAGAAGAATGGTGCTGGGCTCAGTATGCCTGGTACCGTGCACGTTTCGCGTTCACGATGTTCGTGCAATTTTTCACCGCAACACAAGTCAACGTTCTCCATTCTCGTTCTATTATGAAATGGATCCTGGATGGGTTAGACAAATATTGTAAAAAGTATATAGGCGTCTGTTCGTACGTGCACCGTGAATATTGTCGAATGTAAACTGAAAAGAAACGAAACAATAGACGTGCAGGAAATAATTGATTACTTTAAAGCCCAAAATAATTTTTCCTCAGCCAAATCTTGCTGTGCTGGAGTAAAAGGAAAATCTTAGGCAGCCCCTGATTAAGATACATTTATATCCCTCCGGCTTCGTATCTTCCGGTAGTAGGTAGCTAGAAAGATAAAATAAATCTCGCATGAGCATGCTGCATGAGTAGCAGTGAAAAAGAAAATACAACACGTACCTCCCCTGTAAACGTTTTCCTCGAGAATTGCAAACGAAAGATAGCTTGTCTATGCGACGTGCAAGGTAGTTATAATAATGCCGCGTGTGTTGCGTGTGTCGTGTTGAAAGCTCCCAAAGGTGGAAGCGGTTCCGAGTCTGGTACTTTAAGACGTAAGGAACGTAGTCGGAGCAAGTCGCCGTTCAGGAGTTTCCGCTGGAGGAAATCCGCCAAGTCGCCGAGTTTAGATCGCAGTGGCGTGAGTGATGATGAGCGGAGCGTTTCCGGTAAGCAATTTCCATCTTCACGTATCCACCACATCATTGCAAGGGCTTTCTTTCACTCTATCTACACCCAGCGTAAAAAAAAAAAATCAGCTTACAGGAACACGATCATACTTTCCAACGCATCAAACAAAGAAATGAATATTCTTCTGCATTACCGAATCAATTGCTCGGTATTTTAATAATCTAGGTAACCCGTAACAGAGATTGGAGAACACCGGCCACTTCCGCCACCAAAGAAGCGCTAACTCTTCTTATCTTTTCAGTCGCATCGAAGAATCGTACACGGGAAGCCTCTCCTTAACCGCCCCCATGTGTGCGTGTGCGTATGTTGGTTCGAAGTATGCGTAGGCGGGAAATGTTGAATGAAACACGTTTGGAATCTGGGCTATGACGATAATTAACAACGTATGCATCCTGTACTACTAATCCACGCGTGGCCAGATACCGTATGCGCAATCGGTGGCTGTAACGTGAACACTCGGGGTTTGATTCATACGTGTAACCGAGGTGCATTCCGGCATCGTCTAACGTGTGTACATCTGGTTAACTGTTTAGGTCTTCCTGCTCGAATGGGATTCCTCGCGGCGAATGTATAATTAATCTTGCAGCCGCGCGTTTACTCGCTCGAAGGAGCGGCTGAATGTTGTGTAACGTAGAATGCAATTTATTCGGTCGATCCGCACAACTTCTTACCGCGGCACGGTTCATCCTTTTATCCGTTCTGCATTTAACCGCGATCGGCGTTGGGTTTTCCAGAACAACGAAGTCCCACCGAGGACGAGTTCGAGGGTGTGTTGCAACGAAAGCACGAATGGGAGAGCACAACGAAGAAGGCGTCCAACAGATCCTGGCACAAGGTGTACATGGTCGTTCGTGGACAGAGCTTGTTCGCGTACACGGACCAAAAAGCTTACAAGGCAGCGCCCGATCAACCGTACAAGGGAGAGGCTCCTCTGGACCTGAGGGGAGCAACGATCACCGTGGCGAACGATTACACTAAGAAGAAACACGTCTTCCGAGTAAAGTAAGCGCTATCTCTCCTACCCTCCTTTTTTTTGTTTAATATCGAGAATATTTAAAAACGCAATTATTCTATTTTCCTTTTTTTTTTCAGATCGCAAAGCGGATCAGACTTCCTATTCCAGGCTAAAGACGACGCGGAGATGAACGAATGGGTAACAATGTTGAACCAGGCAGCACAGGGTACATCGGGTGCGAGCACATCCAGGGCGCACACTTTGCCCGCGCCCACGCAAGCTGAGACCAAGCGGCGTAGTTTCTTCACTCTCAAGAAAAAGTGAGTCCCCCGTTCAAAATATATGAAACGTCGGAAAGAGGAATGAAATCTTTAACGGCTTACGATGATACGGTCCCTCGTATCGCTGACATATCGCGTAAACGATATAGATATCACGTAATTCCCCTAAGGAGGAAATATCTTTAGCGGAATACGCTTCGTTGTTCATGTAATCATTGTTTCCCTCTCGGCATTGATCATTGTTCATCTTAAATCGATTACAAGTTTCGTACAAATCATTCATTATTCATTCCTTCCCATGCTGACGACTGTTAAATCACTTTCCTTCTTTGTTTTATCATGAATGCTGTGTCGATTGCTGAAGCGATCTTTTTCGTTTTCACCATCGTTATTTGCTCGTTTAATTATACGATTATATGCAAGGCGACTCGATGCATAGCGTATGCTCGTCCAAAATTTGTTTAATAATCCAGGTGATTTACCTGGGTTCTCATTTTTATTCGAGTGGCAATGGTGATCACCTCGGAGAGCATTAAACGATGGATAAATGATTCGCTATTATTCCGACTGATCTCTGAGGTTTTCCCGTGCCGTTCCCATCGTATCGTATCACGTAAAAACGCTGGCAGTCATATTCCATTTCATTCGATCACATTTTGCATTTATCATATTTTTAGAAAAGCCAAAAAGTAGAAAGCGTGAAACCAATGAACTGTAAGAAAACACAGTACACAATTGGAACAACATTTAGAGAGATTGCGGTGAGTCGCACAATCATTAGATCATTTTTGCCGTCGTACTCTGCTGCACGATTTTTTTCATTGACCATCGTTCAATAAGTTACTTCTTTTTTTCTTTGTTCACTTTTCGTTACACCTTTTCGTTATAATTATGTTTTCATTAGCATATCTCGACAAGTACAAGAGGAATGTTCTTCCAATTGTGAATGCGGAATGACACGTTATATACACGCCAATGGATTTCTCTCTATAAAGAGGAGAATTTGTATATGTGCAGTGCTTAACTGTGTTTCATATGCGCCTTATTATAGATGGCCACTTGAATGTTAATTATTATCAAGTCGTTAATTACAGTCGTATCTCGTTATCCGTCTAATATCTACCGACCTTATACCAATAATCGTTATTGTTGAATTTAGCCAGAGGCTTAGAAAATGAAATATGTGTAAGAATTACATTCGACGGACTCTATCTGTATTTATACAATTTAATAAGACATATCCACGTCATTTGAACAAATTCGCGAGTATACATCGACAAGGCAGATCGAAAGCAAAGTGCACCAAAAAAAAAAAAAAAATTATCTACCGCTATTAAAAAAAAAAGAATGATTGAACTTTACAAATTTTATTATCAACAAGCGGATCAACGAATTGCGATAAGAAAAGCAGCTGTACTTTAGCGACAAAACATTTCCACAGTTATCTCAGAGAGGCAACCTCGCAAAATCGGCCAATTTTTAAGCAGAAAAGGAGAAACAAAAAATTATATGAAACACAATCGTACTATATTATCATTGTCGCCACAATCAAGCTCAGATCACAGGCGCTTTTTATTCCCATTTATCATTGCTTTTCTCATTAGCCATCTCTCTTTCGTTCGCTCCAGTACGATGTATTATTGTCATATATCCGTAGACACATATAATTCGTTGTGTATCGTTGCTGGATTATATTGTGGCAATTATTTTATCATCGCTTCTATCACTATTAATTTTATATCATATCATTTGTTCACACGCTTCTTTGCTGGTCGAAACAAAGAGAACAAAAATTTCATCCGGATCATCCTCGTCTTCTCTCTTTTTTTTTTTAAATAAGTGAGACTTTGTTGCCTTCTACCATTTGGAGGTAATTTTTGGTTCCACGTGCGTGCAGCTCCTAAATGACGGAGCTGATTCATGCACATTTAATTTAATTGTTCGGATTTGTGTGTAGCATCCGTATTTGCCCGTGTCAGACCTTGAGCGATAGCATTAGCATTAATTTAGCAGCATCAAAAGTTATTTTTGGGACGTAGTAATGTTCTCTTCGTACGTACAGAGTAGTCCATTTTTGATCCGTCCGTGTTACATCGTTTAACTAATTACTTGATAGAATAAGAAAACCGAAGGGATAAAAACGGACTGCGCTGTAAATATATTTGTATGGACAGCCCAAGTATATTATTATTGGTCATTAATCATGATTTTTTACAGAGGCCAAAGAGCTACGTATTATTATCTCGTGCATTTCAGAATTACTAGCAGGCTCAAACACGAGTCTATTTTAAGGGTTACATTAACTCAAGAATATTAATCAAAGTTGAATCATTTTTCTCAGTCAAGTCTATTGAATTCTTTTTACAAATCGCGAGGAAGACGGTACACGAGCTCTCCGCCTCGACGATAAATAAAAAAAGAAAAAGAATTGCCATTCGGTTATCAAGAGACTCAAACTCTTGCCACCCCTACACACGATACGTTGAGACGCTTTTTAATTTAACGTTCGCTTTGTTTGCCAATTTTCAGCTAAACCGGAGCAGTGAAGTAAAAGCCGCTCAGCACAACACACAACACAGTTTTAAAGAAATGTTTCGTCGCTCCTTGTGGTTAAACAAATACAGAAAAAAGCAACGCCAATTAAACGCAAAAAAAAAAATCGAATCGAAGGAAGACTACACTTGCTATAAAGAACCATATGCGTCGTGTTACGAAACACGTATAACACCATCTTCGACTACTACTACTAATACTACTACTACCACCACATATTACTATCTCGCCATGGAAAGGAAAAATTAATAGGGAAAATATTTAAACAGCCGTCTCTGTATATGTTTCAAATAATCCACGCGCGCGTAAAGCGATCCCTGCGTTTCCGTTTTAATTTCTTTGACACTTCACAATTTATCGCTAGTTGAAAAAGTGACACAAACACACGTACATAAATATATACATACACACGTTTTAAGAATGTCCCATGTTAGTGCGTGCCGTCGAATTATTTTTGTCCAGGGTATAAGTAATCGTCCAAATTAATTACGGTTCCTTTGAACATTCACTTGAGATGACGCGACACTCTTTCCATCTTGTATTACATATTTTATGCACTATACATTTTTCATCTTAGTTGATATCACGTTCTCGTTGCTGCAACAGTTCTGCATACATATTATAAGTGGCACAGAGAAAATTCCACCATGTACCCACGCACGCACTGTTCGAAAATCTTGTGCAACAAGTTAGTAAAGTAACGATAAGCGCGGTCGTCGATTCAGAACAATGTGTCTATTTTCTAATATTGCTTCCAACGATTTTCTATCTTTCTACGCGTCGCATTGATATACGCCTTGCTCGTTGTTAACAGAGGAAGAGAGACTCGCGAAAGATTGCCTTAAGAACCACTGTATGCTCGTTTGAACCGCACGAATATGCCCTTCGGAGTAATTGAAAAGTATCATATCTAGCCTTTTTTATACTATGATAATAGATCAAATTTGTAGCAGCTTAGAAAGCGATAATGCTTCTATTTTAGAGGGAAGGTATCGGAGCTTGTGCAGCGACTTGATACGCGTTATTGTTTCGCTCATCCTGAGGCCGAAAAAGGCATTCAGAATTTTGTTTTTTAAATCTCCATTATCAAATGAAAATCGGTTCGAATTGTAATGCATGCGCTTCTCTTTTGATCGCCTGTTTCTCTCCCAGCAAACGGACCGTTTGCGTTTCAATGACTGCCATAATATTATTTATATATCGTTTAGGAGGCACACTAGCTTGGGACAAGAGATATATATAAATATATAAATAAATATATAAATATTATATATATATAAATATAAATTAGCTTTTAAAAAGAAAGTTGTTAAATATGTGCTACTTCCTGAGCGGGGATACGCATTGGAGGATTATAAAAGGAGCAAAGAAGTAACGAATGGAACATAATTCAAAGAGAGTTTCCTCCTATATAGATATATACGATCCCAAGAAAATATCATGATTCTATGGAATTAAAAAGAGGAGGAAGAAGAAGAGATATTTAATTGTTCTTTATTAGATGTTTCTGCGTGTGCGATGCAGTTTTTATCAAGCGAACTTTCCGCGATGTACGGGAACGATCGGACACTAATTGATAATTATTGTGACTCCGCTTGAAACGTCTCGCTTGATTCTAACTGGTGTCTCTCCTGTTCACGTTGCAATTTTACGCGATTGTTAACTTTCTTATCCTTTATTTTCCTTTCTGTCTCTTCCTTTTTGAAATTTTTAAATATTTATCATGTTCGTTCGTTCTTTCTTTTTTTTTTTTTTGTTTCGTACGTATTAGAATGTAAGAGTAACGATTTAAGATTCAACTTAAGAATCGCGCTTTCGAACCATATTTTCAAATAACGATTAACATTATGATTCATTTGATTGGAATGCTCGTTTTGCATTCTGATATTGTCCAATCTCAATGCGACTCGATTAAAAATTGACGTCGACTTATTCCATACTTCTGGACTGCACCTTTTCTTATCGCGATTACATGCATTGTATTTCTCTCGGCGAAATATTTGGCTAGCACACATGTGTTAGGAATGATACGAACGTTCGTGGAACGTCTCATCTTTTTTACCATACATACGTATATCGTACTGTGCGCTTCTCTAATTTGTATATAAGACCACCGAATGTAACACAGTATATGCGCCTAGGACAGAGGAGGAGTGGAAATGCAATTAATTAACGACCGCAATCAAAAGGAATAGAGAGAAAAAATTGACGAAACGTTCGCTTTTCGCTCTGATTTAATATGCATGTGCATTTAGTAGATATTTTTTAAAATATTCGGAGTCGCATTGCTAATACTACACACAACTCGATATTTCATAGCTATGTGTTTTATATATAAATATATACATAAATATAAATATAAATGCGAGATAATGAAGGACAGTAAATTATAAGGAATAAAAAATGATCATAATAGATAATATATAATTGTAAAATGAATCCAAGGATCGCATCTTCTTTCTCAAAATGCTATTCCCACCGCTATTATCCGTCCGCATCCTCGGCTGCATCGCTTTTGAGGAAGGAAGTATTTAACTTTTTTATTAGAAATTAAACAAAAACTACGCCAAGTACAGAAAACATTCGAAGATTTGTTTTTTTGTACGTTCTACTGGAACACATCTGGATAGAACAGGGGACGAGAGACGTCGGCGATGTCGCCAGGAAATGAAAGCCATTATCTAATGTAGTTTTATTATTACATCTCGAGAGTCAGCATTAAAAGTACTTAGTCCCCCAACGATCGTTTGCAATTTTATTACGAACGTTCTTCTTTTATTGATTACTGCGTCGGATAATTATCTGCGCAAAGATGTTACAGATTATTTTAGTTCAATTGTATCTTGATTGATAAGACTGTAAATACATCAATAATCAATTTTCTGTTATTATCCACGCATTTATAATGTTAAAAAAAGATTGTACACGCATTAGTCGATATATTTCATTAATTGAATAATTGCGCCAATATTAGTTCGAAAATACCGCCGCTAGAGGGTCGAACCAAATTTTCCGCGTTCCGAAATGCGATCAGTGATCTCCCAACTCAGATTCCGCAATCTTCTCCATTACAATATTGTATTTATCATACGCCGATAAAATGTACAAAATTGACAATATCTCAAGGGTATAATTATCTTTCGTGATTTGTTAAACTTTTTTCAACATTACTTAAAATGTTTTGACAATTTTCATATATAACCTAAAGCTCGATACGTATACAATGGCGCGCGCATGCGCAGTGGTGTCGTGTCCATTGCTTCGATATATTGTTACACACGGTGATTAAAGAAAGTCAGTCTGAGCAAGATGGCCGGCCGGACAAGTTCGGCCTTTTATTATTCCGCGATTATTTTTCTTTTAATATTGTTAACGGGTTCGAATAGTGGACAAAGGTTCGGTGACAAAGCGGGATCCCTTCACATCACGGAAGATTATGAATCGTCCGGCTATAGGCGGCCGATCGTCATTAATCGGGAAGAGTATTCGGATGTCGCCAGCGAAACGTCATCTAGTCGGATACGCAGGGATGTTCCACCAGCGCATCCGAATAATAATCCAAACATCACGACTAAGGTACGCGCAGACCTTTCTTTCATTCCTCTTTTTCGTTTTTCCCTTCTACGGAGGGAGCCCGCGCGCGTGCTACGCCTTTAACTTGCCTCGCGCATAATTTGCGTTGTTTTGCTCCCTTATCTCTGCACATACCTACTTGTTATTCACCGATAGAAGCGACTTTACAATTTTATGTCGCGCGCTAATCAGGCTGGCGTACAAGCGTTGCCTTTGTGCGGCGATCAGCGGACAGAGCGTAATTGCCGTATTATGTCCCTTCCGGACTAAATTCAATCAATCTCGACAAAACGGGGTGCATAGCGTCATAGTTGTTCTGTTATTGGCATGCAGAGGTCAGTAACCGCGCTCCCGCTGCACATCCCCCGTATTTCAACAGCCTCCCTTTTTCCTATTTTATTACATTTTTCCCTCTTGACCATAAACGACCTACCCGCATCTCGAATAAAGCGTCCATTCAGATTCTTATCGACCGTGCGATTTCCTCGGTTTTTTTTTTTTTTTTTTTTTTTTTTTTTCAAGTCAGCTGGACGGTGCGCGCCGAGGATTCACGCTGGTTCAAACAAATATTTTATTTAGGTATATATCTTTGATAAAATGCACAACAAAAAAAGAATGAATCTTAAAATTTAATTCCGCACATTCTTCCAATATTTCTCGTCTCGTATTTAATAATTGTACAGGCACTTTAAGTTGTTTTTTTAACAGAAGATGAAGTATACAACTTTTAAATGTATCTCTTAACTTTAACAACAAAAAGTATATTTCATTATTTTGTGGAACGAATGCATGCATTGCTATCAATAGTTAGCATTTTTGCATTCTGATATAGCGTTACTATGTGACAATTAGTCACACATATGTGTCACGCCTGCGATCACAGGGCAAGTTGAAAAAAGAGGCACGTATGGAAATATATGGGATTGATAACAAAGGAGTATTATGTGTCAACCGTCTAAGCAGATAAAATAAATTGCATGAGCCAACATTTATTGATAGATGTTAGCTGCTTTCAGCAGTAGCTGGAGTTTCTTGATCAATCGATGCTTCTACTGCAGTCATTAAGGAAAATCGCGTTAATATTTAAAAGAGTATATAAAATAAATTGATGGGACACTAGCAGGGATTTCGCATGTATTCCTTTCACTTTTTTTCCGCCAGTTAATGTAATCATGGCCAGTGAGGCAAGGTCCTTGAAGTTATTTGAGTCCAACTAAAAGGAAAAAAAAGAGAAGTAAAAGACCGACACACTCTTTTTAAAGGATATTAAAAATATAAAAAGATAGGATGTAGAGTTATCTAGCTGGCTGGTGCTTAATAAATGAATTATTAACTTCCAACGAAGGTTTATTTAATTCTAAACCGATTTATTGTTAGAAGTATTACATCATATGGAAATTCCACTACTGTGCATCTGCAAATAGCAGTGATATTTTTCCAAGAATTGTAAGCACATAAACACATAATGACTCAGTGTAAATTCCAGTTATTTGCACGAGGAAAACTTGCACGTTTGTTCATTTTTGGACATTGATTAAAACGACTTCTATCTCCGCCTTAAATCGTATAAACAAATAAATATTGTTATACCCGACTTATCCTTGTCAACGTTGTGATTGATGGACCATGGTTATTTGAAAAGAGAAAGAGTACAGATAACACTACTCTGTACGTTTAAAATAATTTTACATTTATTTCGTTACAGGTCAATGCCTTAAATGATTCGCATCAACAGCTAATAGTTCATTGGGTCGGCGAAGGGTCCAATGTGATAATATGTCTGGCAAGGGATAGCACGCCGATGATGAGATTGCAAGGGAGCAAACCAGCTGCCCCTAGCAATCCCAGTGCTCTTTATATAAGTTACGATTACGGCGATACGTTTATGAACATGACCGAAAAATTCGTGATTCCCAATAAATCGGACGAAGCATCAACGTCAACGTCGTCGTCGTCGTCGTCGTCGGAGGAGAGCAGCAATAGCGGATACGCCACTCTGGACAAGTTCATTAACCATCCAAAGTTTTACACATATGTAAGAGATTGAGACAATCCTTCAGAATTATCTTTCTAATATTCCTCGGTATCCAATTCTCCTTCTAATGTAATGAAATTTTCAGTGCATCTTCGTGGACAGTACACACAAACTAATCTTCATCACTTCCAATTACGGTAAAGACATCGAAATGGTGCAGTTGGCATTTCACCCGAGTGAGATCTCGTTTTACGAGATGGACACACGTATCGTCGTTGCCCTGGACAAAGTCAGTTCTGAACGCGATGTAAGTTTAATTAGGATATTCTTTTTTTTTTAATATAATCCCCTGTATATCACAACTGTCCTAATTTGTATACAATTTTAGGTGTGGCTATCGAAAGACACGGGTCACACATGGGTACCAGTGTTCCCTTACGTGAAAGCATTCTTCTGGTCGACCGCGCCGATGTTGGTGTTCGAACGAATGGAACCGAGTGGCTCGAACACGGTGTGGCAAATGGATGTAACTCGTCAGACGAATCAGTCGGGGACGAACATGCTGTTCGATTCGTTCGAGCTTGTCATGAGAGATGTAGAAGATTTTCAGATAAGGGGAGACTACAGATTCGCCACAAGCAAGAGCGTCAAGGTAACGTAACGGGAATTCTATCACCTTCGCCGTACGATCGATTCACGAACGAGCTTTTGAAAACCTCAATTCTTGCAGAACGGAACGGAGCATTTGGATCTTTACATATCTTTCAAGAACTTGGGTTTCCGCAAGGTGGAATTCAGTACAGATTTACCGATCAAGGACTATCATATCGTCGACGTTTCTTACAACAGAGTCTTCGTCGCAGCTTCGCACAGCGAAACGCTCGTGAATCTTTATATATCGGAGGTCATGGATTATAAGACAGTAAGGTTCACGCTGTCGCTGGAGGGAATTCTCACGTTCTTCCCTAACAGCACTTGGAAGGACAGTTGGTTGAAGTAAGTATATAAATTGCAAAGGAAGCAATGCAGCTAAAATCCACTTGTCGTATCAGCGTGCATCGTTCATATTGCTTAAAATGAACACACGGTTTAACAATTTTCTTTCCTCCAGCGATGTAGAGGATGAAGCGTTCACAGACCTGTACAAAGTGGAGGGTCTCAAAGGAATCTACATAGCGTCTCAAGTGATAGGAACACCGAAATCAGGATCCATCGGGCCGGAGCACCTGGTTTCTTTAATAACGTTCGATCACGGCGCTACGTGGAATCCCATAAAACCACCCACGGCGAATCACGAAGGATTCTACATCCACTGTCCTAAAGATTGTTCCCTGCACCTGAGCCAACGATTCAGTCAGCTTTATCCTGTCACGAGATCGGTGTCGATCATGAGCTCGAAGTCTGCGCCTGGTATCATAATGGCTACGGGTGTGATTGGTCAGAATCTGAAGGGCCACCCAGCTCTGTACGTGTCCCGGGATGCCGGCTTGACTTGGAAACAGGTGCTGAAGGATTACTACTTCTTCAACATGGGCGACCACGGTGGCCTCTTGGTGGCTGTTAAATATTTCAAGTCTCGCGGCGAGACCAGAGACATCTCCTATTCCACCGACGAGGGTGAAACCTGGCAGACATACGAGTTCAACGAAAAAATGCTACGAGTGTACGGGCTGATGACCGAGCCCGGAGAGAACACGACGGTGTTCACGATGTTCGGTTCGGCCAGCGGTCGGCATCAATGGCTGATAATCAAGGTCGATTTGAGAAACGTGTTCGAGAGGGATTGCACCGAGGACGACTTCAAATTCTGGTCGCCGTCGAGCACGAATCAACCCGTGATGTCCTGCGTGTTGGGTAGAAAGGAGACCTATCAGAGGAGAGCCTTGCAAGCCAATTGTTACACGGGGGTGGACTACGACCATCCGGTAAGGACAGAGATCTGCTCCTGCGATTTCAACGACTATCAGTGCGACTTTGGTTTCGTACGAGTCGGCAATCCCTATCATTGTATCCGAGACAAGTCTATGATTTACTACGACCCTTACGCCGTACCCGCAACCTGCCCGGCCGGCTCGTTTTACAATCGAACGAAGGGTTACGTCAAGATAGCCGACGACGAGTGCGTCGGCGGCTTGGCCAGAAACTTCGAACCCGACGAGATTCCGTGCCCGATCGAGGAGAAGCCCGGCTTCCTGCTGGTAGCGCAACGGGAGCACATATCGCGGATCGATTTGGTTGAGGAGAAGCTCGAGATGCTGCCCGTTCACGATTTGAAGAACGTGATAGCCATCGAGTTCGACATGAGGAACAATTGTCTCTACTGGGCGGATATCGTCAACGACACGATCGGCAGGCAGTGTTTCAAGGACGGCACCAGTTATCCCGAGATTCTGGTAGAAACCGATCTGAGTTCCATAGAGGGAATGGCGCTCGATTGGGTGTCGAATCTTCTGTACTTCGTGGACGGCGTGAAGATGCGTATCCAAGTGATTCGAACGGATCTGTCCAGCATGGGACGGATGCGTAGAACCATTCTCGGTCCGAACAATCTGCAGAAACCCAGGGGTATAGCTGTTCACCCCATGAACGGCTACATGTTCTGGACGGATTGGGCTCCGGGGAACGCTTCGGTATCCAGGGCCAACCTCGATGGGTCGGACGTTAAACGATTGTTCGTCGAGCCTACCGTTGAATGGCCGAACGGGATAACGATAGACCACATAGCGGAGCGGATCTATTGGGTGGATGCTAAGCAAGATTACATAGGGTCGAGCGACTTCGACGGTAAAAAGTTCAAGAAAGTGATCTCGAAGAACATAAGAGTCTCGCATCCGTTTGCCGTGGCAGTGTTCAAGGATAATATGTACTGGGACGACTGGAGGCAGTCGATGATCTTCGTCGCGGATAAGGATCACGGTCTAGGTATCACCACTATCATCGGCCAGTTGCCAGGCCTTATGGACCTCAAGGTGTTCGCGCACAGTATCCAGCACGGCACCAACGACTGCGCCAATAATACCTGCTCTCACATCTGCGTGGGAGCTCCGCACGGCGGTTACTTTTGCCTCTGCCCGGACGGAATGGAGATGACCGATGGTAAATGCATGTGTCCCGGTGGCACTGCTCCGTTCGCCAACTCCACGTGCCCCAGGGTGGCAAGCACTTGCGCCCCTAATCAGTTCGCCTGCGCGAACGACGTGTGCATTCCCGCGTCGTGGCGTTGCGACCGGGACAACGATTGCGGCGACAATTCCGACGAGATCAATTGCAACAGGACCACTTGCATGCCGAACTTCGAATGCGACAACAACAGGTGTATCTCGAAGCACTGGGTGTGCGACTTCGACCAGGACTGCAAGGACGGTAGCGACGAGAAGAACTGCAAGTACCCGCAGTGCACCGACTCGCAGTTCCGTTGCGACAACGGCAGATGCATATCGCACAGATGGAGGTGCGACGACGAGGACGATTGCAGGGACGGTTCCGACGAGAGGGACTGCGCGAAGAAGGTGTTCCCCAGCACCTGTCGGTCGGACGAATTCCATTGCAAGGCGGACAGAACGTGTATCCCGACCGCATGGAAATGCGACGGGGAACCGGACTGCGAGGACGGCTGGGACGAGGCCGAGTGCAGCAAGATGGTCTGCGAGAGTTGGCAGTTCACTTGCAACCTGTCGCAAGCCAAGCACCGTTGCATATACAACTCCTGGGTCTGCGACGGTGACAAGGACTGCGCTGACGGGTCGGACGAAATGAATTGCACCACCACCGTGAAGCCACCGCCTTTGGCGCCGCTTTTGCCCAGCAATTCCTGCAACCATTGGATGTTCATGTGTAATAATAAGAAATGCGTCCCGTACTGGTGGAAATGCGACAGCGTGGACGATTGCGGGGACGATTCGGACGAGATAGGCTGCGGCAACGAGGACGGTGACGAATGGACGATGGTGTACCCTACCGAGCAGCCCAAGGTTTGCCAGGAGCATCAGTTCCAGTGTCTGAACGGAGAGTGCATACAGGACTCTTGGGTGTGCGACGCTGCGAAGGATTGCCCTTCCGGCGAAGACGAGATGCACTGTCCGGACGGTGAGCACGCTTCCTGCAGGGAGGGCCAGTTCATGTGTCGAATGGACGGCGCTTGCATACCGATAAGGAACGTGTGCAACGGCGTGGAGGAGTGTCCGGACGGCAGCGACGAACTGGGCTGCTCCGGAGAACAGCATTCCAGCCCAGCAGCTACGCCGTCCTGCTTCCTCGGACTGTTCCCCTGCGACGAGACCCGTTGCTTCCCTCTGTCCGCTTACTGCGACGGGAAGCAGGATTGCGTGGACGGCTTCGACGAGAGAAACTGCGAGAAGAATAACACGCGTGTCTATCAGGTGTTGATCATGGGCGTGGACGAGAGAGCGATCAACGCCACGAGCGTTCTTCTATTCTGGTGGATACCGATGCCCACTAACGTCACCCTAGAGTTCCTGCCGGTAGCGACCGCCCCGAACTCGAACGTCGTCGGCGAATGGACCAGCAACATGGAATACCAGTTCAATAATCTGAAACCGTACACCCGTTACAACATGACCGTTGACGTCAGGATAAAGGGCCAGACCACCGTGTTCCCTCCGGCCAAATATATAATCGTCACCACCGGCGAGGGCGTCCCCTCGGAACCGTGGAACGTGACGGTGACCCAGAAGAACGGGACCAGCGTCGAGGTGACTTGGCAGCCACCGCTCCATCCCAATGGACCGATCACAGGCTACGAGGGATTCGTCGCGCCTCCCATACCGCCGATGCGTTTCTTCTGGCAGAAGACCAGGGCGGTGATAGATATGGCCTTCGATGCTGGCAAGAATTACTCGTTCTGGGTGAAAGCGAAGAACCGCGAACGAGAATCCGCCTCGTCCAACGTGGCCACTTTAACGTTCGACGGGTCAGCCAATGTCGACAGTATCGAGGATCTAAAGGTAGTAGCTACCACGAATCACTCGGTGACGCTGTCGTGGAAGGCGCGCAAGGATGTCGATAGCTACTACATCACCCCGAGAGCTCCCGGACCGTATCCAGCGTTGCAGACAGTCAGCACTCTGGAGAGCCAACACGAGGTGACCAAACTGGCGCCGGGGACCACGTACAATTTCGAGGTCGGCGCGATGAGAAAGAAGTACGTCGGGAAACCGACCGCGATACTCGCAACTACGGAAGGCGCACCCTTGCCAACGGTCACCAAATTGGTTGCCCAGTTGGTGAAGCCTCATGGTACTTCGGTGAAGCTCACCTGGGATCCCCCGAAGAGTACAAGGAAGATCAAGTGGCAGTACGCGATTCATTACGCCGTGAATATGGCAGAATTTTTCAAGGGTAACGATTTGTTAAACACGAGAGTCCAAACGATATATATGTATATAACTAACAAACTCTTCCGTTTTTCAGAGTACAAGCTTTTGACCACGAATTTGTCGGCCACTATCAAGGGCCTGGAGGCCTGCGAGTTTTACGTGTTCGCGGTCGGCGTGAACGGAGAGTACGGCGCTGGTCCATTGAGCCAACCGGTCACGGTGTTCACACACTTCAATCAACGCGCACCACCGAAGAAATTAAGGGTCATCCCGATGGACCGTCACGATACCGTCGTTATCTCCTGGAGCTCCAGTTGCCCGAACATCGACGAGCCCATCAGATACACGGTTAGGAACGAATGTTTCACTGCGCTTTAACCAATTCACGATACTCATTCGAATGACATTTTATTCGAATTTCGCATTGCAGATCTCCGTGATGGAATTGACGCGTAACAAGCACTTCGTGGTAACGCTGCCGCCGACTACCGAAGCGATCATGAAGCATACATTCAATTCGATCAAACACGGTGGCAGATACCGAATCACCGTGTCCACGGACGTCGAGGACGCGATACCGAGTCAACCGGTTCTCTACGTGGCCCCGGACATTCAGCCCCCGCATCAGCTCAAGGTTCTACGCGAGAGCGACGGGTTTGCCGTTTTCTGGCAGGAGCACGACTTACCGGACACCCTGAGAACCGCCAAGTATCATTACGAGATTCTGGTGATGGAGGGATCGCGCGAGATGAACGAGTCGATCGCCAAAGTCTATAAAGTGGACCAGCCACCGTATATGTTCAAGGACGCCAAGTTGGACGTCATTTACACGTTCGCCGTTCGTCTGGTTACCGACGACGGCTTCCAGAGTCCGCTGAGCGAGGTTTTCAGCACCAGATACAGCGGTAATGCTATCACTCTCTCGTTCGTGATTGCTGAGAATGGATTGAACTGAGATTAGAAATTTCATTCCTTTCCAGAAGTATCATCGTTGCCTGTGACGATGAACACGTCCAACATTCTTTCGTTCGCCATACCGATCTGTTTGCTGATCGTTGGCTTGGGATCCGCGTTAGCGTACTTCGTGGTCAGACACAGACGGTTAACGAACAGTTTCACGCAATTCGCCAACAGTCACTACGACACTAGGCGTGGTCAAGCCACTTTCCCAGGAACCACGGATGGTTTAGGTAAGATCCATAGAATAACACTGTCGAACACGAATTTTGATCTGCAATACCCAATTTTCGTTACTAATTAAAAATGCAAAGCATCGAACGACATTCCAACAATTTCTCTCGACAGTTTCTTCTTCAGAAAAGTATACAGAATCCATCCCTATGAAGCTCATTTGTGCTAGACCTTTAGTTTTTCGTAAAAATACAAAAGTAGTGAGTGGAAAGTACATTGACTTAAACTTTGCTAGCCAGTTACAACCATTCAGAACCACGAAAAATGATAAAGTTACATACCATTGTGTTCGGCATGCTTCCCTCTATTTTCCAAGTCCAAAGGAAAATTTCTATCGTTCTTCATTTTTACGTAATACGCTATTTTTGTCAAAAATCGTTCTGCTTTTCTATAAATTCATGTTTTTCAAAAACTGTACGCGATGCAGCAATTCTGCTTCCGGATTCGTACTCAGGGCGATAAACTCTACAAGGGTCACCACTAATGGATATTGCAAAACAAAAAGAAACGTTCAAATTTGTTGCACAGTGTGATCTAACTTTATGTAGTCGGGCATTAATTGCTACGAGATTGAAACAATTCTTGTCCTTTACAGAAGAGGAAGACAGCCCTGTGATCCGAGGTTTCTCGGACGACGAGCCACTGGTGATAGCGTAAGCTTGCAAGAGGAATCGTAGAAATGCCACGAGACTCTCCCGTCATGAAGTATGCGCGTGATGACAGCAAGGTACATCAAAATCTTCTACATATGTATAAATGAAATATTTTACATGTTAGGGAAAATGTGCCAAGACACTATATTGATACGATAATGTTCGAAGTAAATATCTATATATTTAGGTAAGAAGCGACCTGATCATAAAAGTGGGAAGAGCTTTTATAAAAGTGGCTCAAGACTGACATACACACACAGAAACACATTGTATACACACACACACACATACGTATATAGGCGAACGCATTATATTGTAATAGTAATAAGTAACCGGAGGTCGATTTTAACGAGCTGTTCAGAGCGCTTGCATGAAAGCTTTTACGATAAAATGACGAAAAAAAAAAGAGAAAGAGATCGTACCGATCCTACGTTTGTAGATTACTAATTACGTGTACATGTTCTATAGATTCGATTAAGTGTACGGATGATTAGGTTTACGTCATATCTGCGGGTTGTAAGGAAGAAAGAGATGGGCACTGTTGTTTGCTTGTTATGCGCAACGTGGAGGATAGAATGAGAGGGGGCGAGAGAGAATTTGTACATATAGTAAATATTTTGTACCAACAGCCCATCGTTTCTTAAGCTTTCTCGAGGGGTGCCATACATGACGTTGGCTGTCGAATTTGTTCTATATATACGTATTAGATCAAACGAAATCATTTTATTCTTCGACCAATTTCTTATCGCATCTTTATTATTTAAATACGCGTGAGTTTTCAGCGAGGTATTTAACAACTGTGCCCCCGATAATAAATCCCTTATTTCACTTTCTCGTTCTACACACACGTATATAGGAAAAACGACGAGCTTGTTCGCAGTTAATAGTAGCGTACACCGAATGTATTTGTACTTGTAAAGAAGATAAGTCGCACCGCAAGTTTGTGACGATGGTGAATGTTCTGTTAGCTATAACGAGGCAGAAAATGAAAATTAAAAAAGAAATGAACGTCCGTTTCTCTTGGCTACTCGAAACTGTACTTTCTTGTGTACTCGTGTATTTTACTCGGTCGCTATTAATTGAAACAAAGAGAAAAGCATTTCGTATTGTTACGCATATGGCGCACACACACACACACACACACACATAGGGTTGAAAAATAATCAGAAAAGCGAGACGCTTATTTTTGTCTACCTAATCATGGTAATGAATGGTTCAATGGGAACGGAAGTAATAGTGGTGTAATGAATGGAAATCAAACTATTCGCGCCACAGATGTAAATATATAATGAATACTCGATCGAATCACGAGAGAGAAAGTTAAATAATAACAAAATTGAGAATTAGCATAGGCATAAAATAATCGCGGTATTTTATTAATTTCTATCGGGCAATCGTTTTATGGATAACATTGTATGCTTTTATTTTAGGAATTTCTGTAAAAGCCCGCAATCAAACAATTTTAATGGTATACATATAAATTTTGTAAATTTACTATTTTACGGTACGATTGTATTTTGTAAAACTAAATATGAAGAATATGATCGATATTCATCTGTTTGGACTAAAATATTTTTAACTTTAGGATAACTCGAAAATGAACGATTAGCTTTTATCGAACTTGCATGAACGAACAAAACAATTTTTCAACTGAGCGCAATTTGCACACGTGGAGTATTTCAAGTAAGCATTTCCAATTTCTTTTTTTTTCTTTTTTTTTTGTATTACCTGTCTGGATGCTATTCGTTCAATGATAAGTCATCACGCGAATCTTAATTTTCGTAAAATTGAAATCCATTAAGATATATCACTGTGAGAAATTTGGAAAAAGGAATGACGAGGGTAACCGATCCGAGATTAAAATTTCTAAGGCAACTCGTTTTTTAACTTTTCTTATATCGTATTATCAACACCACTATCACCACACGTAAAAATAAGCTGAGTGGAATAAGATAAAGGTTTCGTACATCTTCGGAGGTGGAAATTTTGCGAGATCGACGATGTAAGAGAGCCGTATAGCTTGTACGTGTAAATCTCAAGGGTTATAGCAATATAACAGTGATATATATACATAATATATATATATATAAATATCTCTACGTTATACATATAATATATTTGCGTGTAAATAAATAAATTTAAGGCACCCACTGGTCCCAAATTCTATTGCGAACTATTCTTATAAACTAATTTATATTACATCTCAAAGCTATGACTGGTATAAATTTAAGATACGATCTGTTAAATAATTTGAAGAATGAAATAGATTTAAATTTGTCCGTCATGCTGGGATAAATATTTGTTAATATCTCATTAATTGGCTGAAAAATCCTATCGTATTACGCATGTGAAAGAAATAGGAGACTCAATGTTTGCTTTACGATTGCAAATGTTTATAAATTATTCGTGGATAAGAAGTAATTAAGTCACATTTGACTCTTTCTCCCTTCTGCTCGCTCATTCTCTTCTTCATCCTTCCCACTCATTCATTCGCTCCATCATTCTTTCTCTCTCTAACTATCTATCTATTTATTTATTATTTATTTATTTATTACACGTTAGTAACTTACAATTTTGAATATCTATAATTGTCGATAGTGAAAATAAAGTATCGACAGTTTTCGATAGTGGTAACATGCGATAATTATCGATAGTCATCCATCACTATTCAAGATGGCGCCGACCATTTAATGCAGGTATTTTGTTGAAACGGTAACGATTAGAATGCTTTTATAATAATTTAGTGTTTGTTCTTTAAAAATATGTACAAGAGCTTGTCCTTGGTGAATTCCCACACGTGAGAAGTGGTGTAATATTAAAGGAGAAGGACCATACATTTAGAAAATCTTCTGTGACGTATACATAACCCCAATTATTGCTTCGGCCAGTGCCAACGTTTTATGTTTTATATTTTGGATTATTCACGAGACCATAACAAATTACAAGAACTGTAGGAATTCTGGTTTTACCTGCAACAATTCGATAGTTATTAATTGTAACATTTGTACGAATTTAAACTACGAAATGTATTGCAAATGAATTTATAAAAATAGCTTCCAAATATTAACCCTTGACCAATAGATACGGTGTCCATCTGCACCCATAATAAATTAATAATTGTTTATAGAATAATCATCATTTATGTGAATAATAAACTAATAATCGTTTATTGCAGATCTGTACTGCGAGCTGTTCCTTTAAGCAGTGTTTCTGGCTTCCCCGAGCAGCGTTTCCAGCTCCCCTGAGCAGCGTTTTCAGCTCCGCCAGCAACGTTACTGATTCCTTCCACGGTTCTGACTCCCCCAGCAGCGTTCCTGGTTCCTTCCACGGTTCTGGCTCGCCCGAGCAGAAGCGAAGCTGCGAGCTCTAAGCTGTGCTTCATCGAACAGCGGTAACTGTGTGTGTGGTGCGTCGATAGTGCCTCAGTATAATAGTGTAACATCAGTATAGAGCCGTCGTATTAAATTATATTTATATTCTTATCTTATTCATTAATTATATCTATTATATTTGACTTAAAAATTTATGTAAGTGTTAAATTTATGATGTATTATAGATGAATTTATAAGAATAGTTAGTAAGTAATAGTTTTTAATTTTTAAAGTATTTTTGTAGCATATTTAAATGTATGCTACTATTATCATTGTAATTTCCATTATTATTTAATTATAAAATGCGCCATCGTATTAAATTATATTCTAATTATAATATTTATATCTATATTAGTTTTAAATATTTATATATGTGTTCAATTTAAGATGTATTATAAATGAATTTATAAGAATAGTTAGTAAGTAATAGTTTTTAATTTCTAAAGCATTTTTGTAGCATGTTTACATGTATGCTACTATTATCATTGTAATTTCCATTATTATTTAATTATACGATGCGCCATCGTATTAAATTATATTCTAATTATATTATTTGTCTATATTAGTTTTAAATATTGATATAAGTGTTAAATTTAAGATGTATTATAAATGAATTTATAAGAATAGTCAATAAGTAATAGTTTTTAATTTCTACAACATTTTTATAGCATATTTAAATCTATGCTACTATTATTATTTAATTATAAGATGTATTGTACATTAATTTATAAGGATAATCTATAAGTGATAGCTTTTAACTTTAAATAATCTACAATTAACTATTAATTAACGATTGTTTATAATAATATGATACAAAATGATAATTAACTGTCACCATTTTTGTAATTTATACATTATTGCAATTTTTCAATAAATCTTCACAAAACGCATACAACTGGTTTCGTCTTTTTAACGCCACTCCACTCCCAGTAATTTAACTTAGACTTAAGTGCTGGAAAATGACGACGAATTCCAAGAATTAGTGAAATAGAATACTTGACAATTTAGAACATGAAGAATTTTGTAAAATTATGTTTCGAGAAATACGTCCTCGCATATCATGTTCTTCTTATACAAATTGGCGATTTCGGGCATTTAGGATTCCGTAAAAGCGAGTCCTGGGAAATTCTTGGAAATGACGTCACGTTCCAGGAATCGGTGAAATGAAAGACCTCCTCGCATATCATGTTCTCCTAATACAAATTGGCGATTTCGAGCACTTGGGATTCCGTAAAAGCAAGCTCTGGGAAATTTTTGCAAATGACGTCGAATTCCAGGAATCGGTGAAATGAAAGAGCTCCTCGCATATCATGTTCTCCTAATACAAATTGGCGATTTCGAGCACTTGGGATTCCGTAAAAGCAAGTTCTGGGAAATTCTTGGAAATGACGTCACGTTCCAGGAATCGGTGAAATGAAAGACCTCCTCGCACATCATGTTCTCCGGATACAAAATCGTGAATTTCGGGCAGTCCCTTGGCTGAAAATCGCCAATTTGTAACAGGAGAACATGACATGCGAGGAGGTCTTTCATTTCACCGATTTCTGGAATGTGACGTCATTTCCAAGAATTTCCCAGAACTTGCTTTTACGGAATCCCAAGTGTTCGAAATCGCCAATTTGTATTAGGAGAACATGATATGCGAGGAGGTCTTTCATTTCACCGATTCCTGGAATGCGACGTCATTTCCAAGAATTGCCCAGAACTTGCTTTTACGGAATCCCCTTTGCTCGAAATTCACGATTTTGTATCAGGAGAACATGATATGCGAGGAGGTCTTTCATTTCACCGATTCCTGGAATGTGACGTCATTTCCAAGAATTTCCCAGGACTCGCTTTTACGGAATCCCATGTGCCCGAAATCGCCAATTTGCATAAGAAGAACATGATATGCGAGGACGTATTTCTCGAAACATAATTTTATAGAGTTCCTCGCGTTAAAAATCGACAAATATTCTATTTCACTTTCGTTTCCTTGGAATTTGATGTCATTTTCCAGGAAATTCCGGAAACTTTAATACTATCTCTAACTTAAATTATTAAGAGTGGACAGGTGTTTAAAAAAATCAGACCAGTTGCATTCCTTTTCTGAAGATTTATTCAAGTATTGCAATAATGTACAAATTACAAAGATGATACTTAGATACTATTGCTCATAGATTATTCTAATGAACTTATTTATAATACATCTTAATGTTAACTTAAATAACTTATATAAATATAATTAATATAAATTAATAGTTTACAATATAAATTTATACAAATGTTATAACTGGTATTTAATAATATCTGCTAATGGTAATGTATTCAGGTGATACTTAAATAATATATAAACAATTAAAATATTACACAAATAATATACATATATCGTTGACTTCTGTCCTCCCCTCATTCACGATGAATCGCGTGGTCAAACGTCCACTTCTTGCCCGAGAAACCTGCACACACAACAACACAATATATTAAACAACTATTCATTGGCATAGATAAATGTATTTTAGTGAAAAATGTAAGGAAGATTATACGTATATGCAGGGAGACACTACATACTAACCGTAAATGGATATAAACTTGAAATGCAAAGGTAATCTATCAAATAGAACTATCTGCAAGCATGTAAGCATTAAAAGGAAAGGCAGGAAGTTGAAATTGAATCGCGAGAAATGTACGACTAGAATTGTTTAATATTATTCCGTTTTGGTGCCGCGTTCGACGCGTCGTTACGCTACGGGACGCCTCTAAGCACGGCCAGAAATCTGGGCTACGCACGTGCAGGTTGTACCGTAATAATAATCGTTCCCTTAATTACGCCACGGCGTATGCGTACGCTCGCACGTCATCCTTTTTGCTTTTGTTACAAAGATCCACCTGCTCCTACGAAAGATCGTCCCGCTGTAACAGCGGCAGCGACGCGAACACGCGCGTATAGCGATTCGGTGGGATAATAGAACGGGCCATGGATTTGTGCGCGTCGGCGAATTGTGTCTGACCGAAAATTGCGCGCGAGAGCGTGAAGAATTCGCAGCGATCGGATCGTCACGGGAGAGGAGATTAAAGGAAGAAACAGGTGCGTAATTATAGCGGAAGAATTCGTGACATCTCCTGAGATTCTATGGATGTTATTAATAAAGGAAGGAAAGCTGGGGGGGAGTAGGAGTGTCGTTAACCGAGAACTAATTAACGCCGGTTACAATTAAACGCGTAGCACGAGACGATATTAATAATCATTACGCATCGTACGAGTCGTAGATAGGATGCTTATCATTATCATTTGATGATCCAACAAGCATATTGTTGTATGCACAATTTATTGGATCGAGAGCAACGACAAGTGTTCATTAATAAAATGATATACACTTGATTGCACGGTAGATTCGATTATTTCATTAGCCGTTTCCTAAGCGGCGATTGCCGGCGCTTAATAAGATGATTGCCATATCGGTCACGCTTCGCGGACGAAATTAATGGTAATTCGTGAACAATTTATACCGTAATATATTAGCACGACGCGTCGAGGGAATCGTTTCGTGAGACCTTCGAAGCAAGTTGAAGATAGTAGTAATCTGCCGGTGTATTAAAACGGGACAAACAATTAAAGCCGCTGGAACATATCGTGCGTTGAGAACAGGAATCTTTAATCGCACGCGAGCAACATTGCGGTCTACAATTTTCGAACGGATATATCATTAAAGCACGGATACTAATAAGCTGCGATAGGATTGATAAAGAGATATATGCCGGGCTACTTTTGCCGGCGGCATCCTTGGTGCGGGCGTTTAAATCCCCCGACGCATACCAATCCGCGCACCGCGGACTTCGAGGCTGAATAACAGATTAGCAATCGTTCGAGATTGATAATCGTCCGAGAGAAATTGAATCGTGAACTCTTTCAGCAGTCACGCGTCGATCTTCGAAGCTCAAGCTTACGTAATTAATGTTCGCTCGTTAAGGAATTATACGGTGAACGCCATTCAGTCAGTACATGTTGCTGCAATTAACATACTTCTTTTCGCATTAGCTCGTGCTGCAAGTTTGCATCTTTATGCACCGAGTTCCATTAATCCAGTCCCGAAGCATAGCTGCAGCCTGTAAAAACCTGCACACCGCTTATTCGTGCCAGACGCTGCGCTTCCTATTCGCTGTCCTTTATTCTTTTTCGAAGCTTCTATATTTGAAGCTAACACTTTGGACGCTGCTCCATTGAGGTGTTTCATTTTGGTCGAAAGGAGAAGAACGATCAGAAGGCCTGTACGGAAATTAGAAAGCAACGAAACAGTGAGGAAAACAATGGACCGTTCGAGAGCGAACAGTTATGAGGGAAATTGACCCGTTAGCGTAGCGGATTAACATGTTACAACGTTAAAGCGTTAACACTCGCACCGTGGACGACACTTTCCTGCCTCTGACACGGGTTATCCGGTTTCGACCGCGCAGCTTTTAACGTCTTTCTTAATTAAGAGTTCGAGGAGATCGCAGAAACTGCAGGAAGTTGTTCTCCCTTCTTTTTTTGGGGGGGGGGGGCGGATTGACACGGGGAACAAAACGTTGCGAATAGAAAGCTTGTAAAGTCTGAGCATCGCTGGCGATTTCGCGTGGAATTCAATGTTTAATACGCGGATGAATCAATAATTTTCGGTGTTTAATTGCGTCGCGAAAAGATACGGGAACATCGTCGCCAAGCTTGTATCTAAGAAAGAAAATCCCAGGAACCTTAATAATTTGATTAACAAATAAAAACACCACCAGTCTCGTTCTTGAAAACTCTATTCAACGTTATAACACTTTCCTCGGCTGTTAAATGAAATATCCCACCCCTCGATCTTCCATAATCCCTCTGAATGAATAATCTCCGGCGCAACGGAAGGGGGTAGCCAAGAAGATAGAGTAAGAAACGTTGTCCTAGAACCCACATATCCGTGAACAACCTGTATGAACGTCTATGGCAACGCGAAATCAGCCCACGATGAAACAGCGCCATAAAATCATTGCTGACCGAGCAAGTAGGTACAATGTATTTTATTCCGAATATCGACACGAATCTCCACTTTCGAGGCAGCGGTATTATTCACGAATAAGAGGAAGAAGAAGAAGAAGAAGAAGAATGGCGTCAGCGGTTGAACGGGAGAACCGTGGGAAGCCGGGGGAGAAGAATGAACGGTGGACAGGACGAGCAAAGAAGAAGGCGAAAGAAACGCGCGGCCAGCAGGGAGGAAAGGTCTTCGCGGTGGCGCGGCGGGCGAACGAGGAGGACGATGTCGCGGCCACGAACGGGCAAGGACACGAATAGAGTTCACGGGAGTAGCTTTTCCCAAGAGAAAAGAAGGGATATCCGAGTCCCCACTATATTAAATGGCGAGACTTCGAACCGCGGAGCGGAGGAGCTACATCGGGGGCGGCGGAACACCATCCGCAGCCTCAGTACAATTTCAACGCTCGTCTGACCGTCAGGTGATCGGGAAGGGTCTCGTTTACCACCTGTCGTGTGTGGTTCGTGAGACGCGTTAAGCAGACGTAGAATCGCAGGGAGGGATGCTGGTGGAGAGTGAAGAAGTCTGAGGGACAGACGAAGGGAAGACGTACAGGATAGTGCGAGGAAGCGAAATCGGAGAAGAGGCGCATGGGTAGATCATTTCTTTAAAAGAGGAAAAAGAGGTGAAGAAGAACCACAGGGAGGGATGCTGGTGGAGAATGAAGAAGTCTGAGGGATAGACGAAGGGATGGTAGGCAGATCCTTTCTTTAAACAGGGAAGAGAAGTAGGAAAAGTAAAAGGTGAAGAAGAATCGCAGGGAGGAAATAACGAACAAGTCTGAAGGATAGTTGAAGAGAAGACGTCCGGGATAGTGTGAGGAAGAAAAATTGGAGAAGGCGCATGGGTGGATCGTTTCTTTAAAAAAAGGAAAAAGAAGTAAGGAAGGTAAGAAGTGAAGAAGAACCGCAGGGAGGGAATAGCGAACAAGTCTGAGGGATAGACGAAGGGAAGGTGCATAGGCAGATCCTTCCTTTAAACAGGAAAGAGAAGTAGGAAAAGTAAAAGGTGAAGAAGAATCGCAGGGAGGAAATAACGAACAAGTCTGAGGGATAGTTGAAGAGAAGACGTCCGGGATAGTGCGAGGAAGAAATATTGGAGAAGGCGCATGGGTGGATCGTTTCTTTAAAAAAGGAAAAAGAAGTAAGGAAGGTAAGAAGTGAAGAAGAACCGCAGGGAGGGAATAACGAACAAGTCTGAGGGATAGACGAAGGGAGGACATCCGGGATAACGTGAGGAGGAACAAATCAAAGTTGGATGTACATTTGGCCAAGGTAGAGATGACTAAGGGTGGCCAGAGGATTCTGCAGTACGATAAACGTATTTTACTATGAATCGAAAATGTAGACAGTTGGTGAAGATATTTGTAGAAGCATGTGTGCTTTGTAGAAAAATTCTGTTACTCGAAAATTGCCCCTCTTTAATCGAACATTCTGCCACCGAACGTTTGTCCGGTAAAGAGAAGAATAGGAAAGGGAAATCGACTTGCATCCACCGAACCGTTCAAGACGGCAAACAACGATTAAACAAAGCAAAGAAAAGGTGCAGTTACAAGTCGATGACAGCGCTCTGATTCCTATTTTCGTGGATATCGAGACGAGCAGCCGGCGAACGACGAAGGAGGCGTTCAGGGGAATTCTTCCTCGACGACGAACTTGCACAAATTGATCGTTTCCGGCGATTTTACCGGGGCACGAACGGAACTACGACTGGCCCGCGAAACACGCGAGAAGACGACCCCTTCGACGACACGCGATGACAGAAAATTCTTGATTGCGGAAGAGACGGCTGATTAGCATGCTCGTTTGTCGGACAGGCTAACGAATCGAACCGGAAGTCCGTTGAGAAATAGTCCCGCGGGTTCGTGGCGAACAGGGGCAAAGGACTCTCTTACCATCATTTCGGGAAAAAGGAAAACGATTATCCCTGCGAAGTCTTCCCCGTTCATCGTGCCAGTCGGATGAGAAATTGATTCGTTTGAAACGATAGCAAGCAATTTTCTGCTGCACCACTGGCGAGCATAAATTATTGCCAAGTAAGCGGGAAGCTTAACGGGCCGAGCATTGGCGGAGAATAGAAAGGACACAAGGAGAAGAGTAAAAGCGGCGAAAGCGGGGCGGAACGATTCGAAATGCAAAGAGGGTGAATCGTTTCCCGGGCTGATGAGACGTGAAACGAAGTCGTCGAGGGAGATTGTTTGCTCGCCGATGAATCGTGGGAAATAGGAAGGGATCGACGAGACGTTTTCGACAGACGGAGAGATTATTATTTGCGGAGGGTTCGCGAACGGAGGAACGGAATGGAGAGATAGACAATTGTGGAAAAAACTGTTCCCCATCGAGGGAAGAAGAGAACGGGAGAACAGTTGGATGAGTTGAATAAAACAGAGAGGACAGTCTTTGAGGTGAGTGAAAATGCAAGATTTTTATGGGAGAAGTAGTTGAAGGGCCAGGGGGACTTTAATGATCGATAGAATGTTTCGTCATTTTGTATAAATATGTTTTATAGAAGAAAATAGAGTATCGTCGGATCCTGATCGAACCACTTCACGTAACGAAAGTAGAAAACATCGGCATACCAGAGCGCTCGCTGACTCGAACGCGGTGCTTAGAGTTGTACAACTTGCAACACTGACGATACAAAATGCGACTGAACGAGCCTCCTACTTTTTGTTTAATATAAATCAATAAACTGCTGCGTAGAAAGCCGGAGGAGCAGGAAGTTGGACGTAAATGTTTCTTCTCATTCTGGACAGTAAAAGAAAGAGCGGTCCTCTCGCGTGCCGAAACGCTTTCGGACGATCTCTGTTATCTTGAAATTATTATCGCATATTCATCGATCGCAGCGAAATAAAAACGAGTTCGCGGTGCGCGCGACAAATCAATCGCTTCACGCGCCATTAGGCTGAAGAAATCTGGACGCGATCGTTTACCTCGATCGTGTAACAGTGCTAATGCTTTTCCAGAGACGACGCTTTGCTGTCGACGATACTTGTGATACCGTCTAGCATAAGCGATTCCAGGCAATATCCGATCGAAGTCGGGATAAGAAGAAACAAGTCCGGGCTGCGTTCCGGGGAGGCGAGTCGAAGGAGGATCGAAGGGAAAAGCGCAGAACTGGTCACGACTCGAAGTAGGTGAGTACACTGCGCGAGAACTTGTTCCGGAACCTATTACAGTGAAACATTATTCTTATTATTAGACGACGGGCTTTTATAGAAAATCGACAGGCGCGAAATTGCACAGGACTCGCTGAAGATGAATAAATATGCAAATCATAGCGCGTTTTGTAGTATCTGGTAGGTGAAATCATTTCCAAAGTTCTGCTCTTTTTTACTATATTATCAAAAACTTGTGTTTGCGTAGAAATTCAGATTTATTATTTACCGAGTCGGCGGATATGTGTGCTAGAATTCTGCTGCGATTCAAGCTGAACGTACGTGGTTCAAAAATAATAGATAATGGTAACTTTGTATAGGGTGAAGTATCAAGTAATTGTTGATTAAGTGTTCATGACGGACACCGCAAATGCGATCCATTCGCTGAACGCGTAACGTCACGGTGGATGCAACGAAGCAGCCAGCTGATTTTACCGTTTAGGGAAATGTAATGCTTATCGGGGATCGGTGTGCTACCGAGGTTAATTAGAATTTCATACAGGAAGCTGTCGGGTGAATTATAATCCACGTTACTAGCGATGTTTACAAACCTCTGCCCCTTTACATGGGAGATAATTAACGACAAGATAATTGGAGTGCATTTCCAATGAGTGGTAAAAGGCCGAATAAAAGAAGAATTTGCTCGAAGATATCATGTGTTGTCTTAAATTTATTTTCCAAAACGAATTGCTCCTGCGTGCAAGATCCGTTTTCGCGATCAAGATCAACAAACGGTGTACGCGTCTCGCCCTGTTCAACAATCAACGCCGCGAGACCAATTAGTACCGTTCCACGAAGTCAATGTCGCTTTTTCCTTCATCGGTTCTCCGTGCAACTTCATCAAAAAACTTTCGATGGAATTTGATATGTAAGAATTATATGAAGATTTCTAAACTGATCCCACAAATTCGCATCGCTCGATAATTAATCGCGAATAGTCGAGCCTTGTTTTAGTCTTATCTTAATTCAACCAGTGTTAATCTAATTAATTCATTCATCTAACCGCTCAGTCAGTTTGAAATATTCTATAGTAAATTAGTTCACCACATTTCCGACTTTCCACGCGTTATTTGCAGAAACATATCGAGGGCTATAATTATTAAAAGAAGATGAACAAAATTCTCCGCATTGCCGGATGCGCGTTCTCTTTTCATCTAATTCGAAGCGGTCGAAGCAGAGTTTTCGTAGCCCGGAGTCAGTCGACGGTGTTCAAGGTTTTAATTAACATTCACCCCGATCCACTTCCAGTGGATTTAATGATCGTCTGGCTTCCTGGAAGGTCTAACCACCGCCGACATGCAGAACGATCATTTTTCGTGATCCGATAACCGTCGATCGACGCGTCTTAGGTTTTCGATCGATAACGGTTCGCTCGTCACGGAAGCGCTACCGTTTAACGATACGCGGCCGTTGCTCTTAATTATTTATTACGATTCGATGGCGTAATCGTGTGGAATCGTATGCGATACGAACCGTGATTAAAAAAGAAAGAAAAAATATTCCAAATGTGGGAAGCTTTGCTATGATTAGATATAAAGTCGCAAACATTTTCAATGGGATTTCGATAATTGTCCACCTCGTTATCGAGTATGTAAAATCCCTTGCTTTTCTTGAGATCGAAAGGGAAACGCAAGGTATTTTATATTCGATCTATGCGGTAGGATAATATAGTATAATTCGCTTTGATTTGACAAATCTTCCGATTACCGTAAACGTAATCTCGTTTTTTCCTTCGAAATCTGTTACTCCTTAAGAGCTCGTAATCACCGCGTGTACAGTTGGGAGTCGCATTGAATGCCACACGAATTTTCCACGAACGCCGATAATGAAAGGCTTGCTTACTCTCGTTTCGGAGCGGAATCGCGATTGTTTTACGACGACAGCATTAATTAGCCACGTTTCTTCCCTGTTTCTTTGTTCACGTAAGGTGCTGCTCGTGGGCACGCATCACGGAATGGTCTGAGGACGGACAGCGGGGTCGTCTTTGGCAAGAGATGGGAAAGGTATCTATGGCCGTAGGAAGTGCCGCTATGTCCCACATAGGACGATGCCCGCCTACGATTCTGGGACGGTAAGCACGCTTCCCTATTATGTATATCGCGTGCACCTTCTTCCGGGTGGCGGTTCTACAAGCTTTTCGTCACCCTTGCACGGCTGATGATCAGAGCCGGGCGGCGATCGATTATTTTCTTTGATTACTTAAGCAAGCAATTATTAAAAACAGTCACGGTAATCATAATCATTGAGCAAGTAAGCTTTTCGTCACCATTGCACGGATGATGATCAGAGTCGAGCGGTAGTCGATTATTTTGCTTGACTACTTATGTAATTAATTATTAAGAACAATCACGGTAATCATAATCGTTCAACAAGTAATCTTTTCGTCACCGTTGCACGGCTGATGATCAGAGTCGGGCGGCAATCGAGGATTTTGTTTGATTACTTAAGTAATTATTAAAAACAATCACAGTAATCATAATCATCGAACAAGTAATCTTTTCGTCACCATTGCATGGCGATGATCAGAGTCGAGCGGTAGTCGATTATTTTGCTTGACTACTTATGTAATTAATTATTAAGACCAATCACTGTAATCCTAATCATTCAACAAGTAATCGTTCCTGGAATAAATCAGTAATCATGATTACACTTTGCACTCTAGAATCATTAATCTGTATTGTGTAATCGTTGAACAAATGATTAATTAATCGTTCAGTTTACCTTCATTAAAATTAACATTGATGCAGTTATGTCTGAATAACTTTTATTCGTGTTATTCAACAAATGCGGATCTTTCAACAACTGCTGAGTATCATCATAACGCCGAATTTCTAAGTTAATCACAATCAGAAATGTAATCATCTCGTGATTAATGATTATAGAGTTAATCGTGTCTACTGGTTACATTTTTGCTTTATTACTTCAGTTATTCGTTAATCATGATTGCTGGATTACTTAGTTATAGGCGTAATCACTGATCGTGAACATGATTTCATGCTAGTTATAATTCTCGTTAATTACTTTTCGCTGAACTCTGGCGACGATTCATTAATGAATCGATTGCTATGGGACATTAAGAATTATCGGTGCCTGTGTCTGCATCCGAGCAGTGCTTAATCCTTATGGAAGCATCCTGATTTCTACCTTGGACTGTTAATTTTGGCTCCTTCTTCGTGGAAAACTTTGACGTTGAAATATCATGGGATAACTGTTGTTCACGCATTACCAATGCATTACTCAATCCACCGTGTCTCGTGGTGTATACATAATCAAACTATTTCAACGGCTCTGCTTCAGAGAAAAGTACGGTATCCGACTGTCCTCCTGTCAGATACAATCAAATCAGATGCTGTACAGTTGCTACAGGTTGTGTTCCGTGAGAAAACACGAATCTACGAAGTCGCCTGAATAATCTATACGTTTAATTAAATATCAGCAGTCGGGAGCGAACGAAACATCTTAATCGTTCAAAGAACAGAAGAATTCGCATTTTCGAGCGATCATGAAACGAAAATATTCTATTTAAATATTCCACGTGAGTTTGACCATTGGAAATCAGCCGAACGAGATTAGAGGGTATTTCAATCACAATAGATCCTTCGACTATGCGACTCCATTAATTTTTTTTTTTTTATCACGCGCGTCGGACGACAGAAAGATTCGCGAGGAATGCGCAGAATGCCTGGTCGTAAAGAACCTGTTTCACGACAGCAGGCAATCGGATATTGCACTTCCGTAAAGAGCAATCGTTTCTCTCGGACGCATCGTCATTCTTCAACAATGTCCTCGAACCTGTTCAACTTCTTCTTCTACTCGATTTAACCTACTGCTCTAATCTGGCCACGTATCGTTCGAAGAGTATCATCCGAGATAACGTTTTCAGAAGCCAGGCGGCTATTCGTGCTACGAACTCGAACGATTTCTATGCGAACGAATGAACTCGACAATTCCCGCGAGGCAATCAGATGTGTAATTAAATCCTAATCTCGTAACAGTCTGTTTAAAAGAAACCGATCGATATCGCGCGAGTCGTATTTAGATTACAAAATATGCGAGAAGCTTTCAAATCTCAATTGTTGATTAAAGCTACAGCCTCTACGTTATATTTCCTCCTTCATAAATCATAAGCTACACGAATTACACATTTTACGTAATTGGCCGCGATTTCGTTCGCCAAGCGCGGCGATAAAAGTTGTACAGAGATTTGCTCTGTTCAACTAATATTTTATTCATCGTTCGGACCGCAGTCTTTCCACGGTCGGTCGACGCGAATCTCGTCCGAGATACGTACGTTTCCTCCAGAATCTCCTGCTCGCCTCGGCAGAACGCTGCACAGCGATACTCCCTGGCCGTTAAACGAAATTATTCAGGCTATCCGTGTGTCGATTCGATTTCCCTCGCCGCGTTATTAGTTCACCGGCGAGCGACTTCCCGGGGAAGAACGAAACGACTCTTGAACGGTAGCTAAACGGCGAAGCAGATATCGTTCGCGGGAATGATTTCGTGGCTGGAACGTATCAACAGAGCGTGTTATTACGGAACGCCATTGATATTTCCTCTTTTCTGCCTCTACAAATCACAACTAACGACCACGAAGTAGTTAGTTAACGTTCAATGTATCTCAGAGTCATTTTATTGCCCCGTGGTTGTACTCCTTGCTGTGAATGCTCGATAGGATATGCAACATTCATCTTCCCTCGTCGGGATACAAATTTCAGTGTTCTCCATTCGAATGAAATACTAATTCATCGTTCGCTCCAGCAAGCATCCATCAATCTTCCTTTTAGACAAAAATTTTGGGTATCTGAAACTGCTGTTCCACCTGTCCAAGGATAATCAATCATCCGGCAGGCATTTCTTTCCGAAGAGAAACAAATCTTCCTTTCGCCGATACGGATTAATCCACCCCTCCTCGAAAAAGAAAAATCTTCCGAAATATCGTTTGTCCGTCCGAGTCACACATTCGACGTCTCCCTGCGCCGCGAGGATTACATCATTCCCATGATCGAGGTGAACCGTACGTGAACACGCTTTCCTCGGAGTCTCCACCCCCTGATGAGACGCGGAGAGTCACCCAGTTCCCGTGGCGATACCTGGCCAAGGTGATCACGAAACGCCTATGCTTTAGCGTGCCTGGACAACGCCACGGCTGGGGAAGGTTATTCAACCCGAGCAAAGATCTCGTTCGTAAGGCAACACGGAGTAACGGGTTCCCGATGGCTCGTGCATACGGAGGCGCCTCTCCACCTTGCCGGATTACCTGGTGGCCAGCACGAGGCCCGTGCCGTACACTTCTCTTCGGCCTTCGAGTGGTCGCGGACTCAGTCAGCCGTGCACCATTGTCGAAAGATCGTCCCAGCACTCCTGGGAGACACTCGCGGTAGTACCTCGCGATCCAATCTATCTTTCTTTTTTCTCTTCCTCCGTCTCGTGTGACTTCGTGAATGATAATCGTCGACGTTGAATACGTGATCTGTCAGTGTTCTATAATTGTTTCTCCTTCAATCGTTCGCTTGAATTATCTTTCAGTTCGCCGCGGCTTTTCAAATATTCTTCTATCTCTTTTACGTGTGACCCTTGTGATTAAATGCAGGCTTCGCGAAGGATTGTAGAGATCCAGGTAAGAGAACGAACCGTCGGGAGGTCGAGGGAGAATGCAGTGTTCCGACGATATAGTAATCATTTTTTGTTTTATCGAGAACTTGGATATGTAATTCTTGTTTAAGCGACAACGAGAGGAACATTTCCCAAGTTCTCTCTGTGGTTTCTTATTGTTGAAAGTCCGTTCCGGTTTTTAATCGATGGTTTTACTTGAAAAAGGATTGGTAGAAAGTTATTGGCTGGCATTGGCAATCTGCACTTGAATTTTCTAGACGTTTCCACGATCTATCATATTTTAATACAGAATCTCGAAAGAATGCAGCTTTGCAAAAAAAACGCAACATTGCAAGAATTAAAAGTTTGCTCGAAGGACGAGGGGAGAATTACAGAAGTACTATTCAGGATGCTAATCACCATGATACGCCACGTTTAATCAAATAACGCCAAATGTTCTCTATAAAAAAAAACATGACTATCCGTTCCCATAATGGATAAAATCTAATAGGCATCCACTGACCTAAAAAGGCAGCGGGGCAAACGCACCAGGTCCGCCACAAACGTTTCCATCCGAGGGAGATACCGTGACAGCGGGATCGCCGAAACGATTTGCGCTGTTTCTATTAACAAAAAAAAAGAAGGCATTTCGAGGTAACGGTACGGTAAAACAGTAATCGTGCCCGACGCATACCCGTCGTACGATTTCCAGCGTCTTTTGACACGCTGCCCGACCTCGGGCAGCAGTGGATGCACCTCGTGCGCGCTGTCACATGCAAATGGGGGCTCGAGTAGAGACCGATAGCTCGGTACCGTTACGCGGACACGAATATCAATGAAAAAGATGCAACGGTACAAAATGAGATAAAGGAAGAAAAAAAATCGTGGCTCTTTGCGACGTTGTACAGGAAACCACAGGTGAGCCCAGGAAGTGGAGATTTACGCGTGGAACGATTAGGTGGATATAATTCCTTCGCACCGATGAGACTTTTCGATTTCATCGATTTTCGTAAGCACGTTGCATTTGTCGAATGGAGATTGGTATCTTCTTTTATGGTTTCGTTGGGCTACTGTTTACTATTTCGGCTTAATGCTCCTCGTATTTTTGATACGAGCAGGGGGGAGTAATTAAGAAGATAGAGAAGAGGGGCAAACTAGGAACGAGCGAGGATAAAGAAAGATATGTGTACATAGGAAACTGTTGAATATAAAAATGAAATAAGTAATGTAACATAAAACAGCTCAGGAAAAGGTTCGAGGCGGAGGAAGCGTAGACTGTCAAAGAAGGATCATGTTTTGCGAGGCTGCCGATTTGAATACAACGAAGGCACCGTTTAATCACCCTCGTCGACGTCCGAGCTAGCAAATGATCGAGAAATTTCGCATCTCCATGCGCGGCCAAGCGTAACGAATAACCCAAGCATGGAGATCGAATACAAAGTGTCGCCTCGATCGAGACCTTCGTGCCTGAATCGGCGATCAAGCATTCGCGACGCGTTGCCATTCGAAAACGATCGAACCATTTTCGTTGACCACCGATACGTCATTCTTCCGTGTTCTTCCATCTCCCCGATGCCGAATGGTCAGCGTTTCGAATGGTCCCCAAGAGTGTCAAAGGGCCAACGTTAATTGGAAAAAGAAACAATGATCGGAAGGTCGATATAGCTACGTGTTTTGTCCTCATTAAATTCTGACTGAGGATGCGTCTGAAATTTTGGGTCGAGGAGAAACGTGATCCTTAACTCATCGTTCGTTCTTTTTTTAGAAATTCCACCAATGATTCTTTGCCAAGGTTAATTTCACGAAAACTTATTTTTGGGATGCGGTACAACGATAGTCGAATAATAATTGAACGCCAAGTCTGATTATGATGCGCGCAATCGCGTGATCAGAAACGTGTTCTAATTAATGCAGGAAAAAAGTAATAGAAAATTACGGAAATGGATTGAATGATTTTCTTGTTGTTCCAGTGAGAAAATGCGGATGATGATATTGAAGATCGTGGTGGTCCTGTTGCTCTCGGGATCAGGAGAAGCCAGGCCACAGAAAACCGGTAAGAACCGAGAATATTTATCGATAAGAAAAAGGAGGGGGGGGGGGGGGCGTTTTATTGAGGAAACGGTCGTTGAACTTCTGTTATGCATAAATAAGTAATAGTCTTCGCGAGCAAAATTAAACGATTCATCACAGTTACGATCCTATATTTATCTGCTTGCAAATCGGATATAAGCAGAAGTCTCCGATGTTTGTCGAATATCAAGCCTTTTAATTTCTTGGATTTCCTATACTTATTTCACGTTCCTTGCATTCGACGGGTTTCTTCAGCCCTCTGTTTTCATCCCGTTGCGAGGAACGAGCTGCTTCCACCCAACTGTCATTTCCTCGTGTCCCTCTCGTGTCAACGACATTCCGTATCCGAGGAAAGTGCAATCGCGAGACACGTGATTACGCGAATCGCGGGCTGCATGTCGATTGCACGTTGACAACGAAACGCAACGCGGTACTTGGAACGCAAGGGATAGATATTTTCTAGCTGAACGAACCTGCCCCGTGCGTGAGCCTCCCATTTGTTACAAAATATCGTTTCGCAACACGAAAGCTTCATCCTGCCAGCATTTTAATGAGAGCCTTTTCTTTATTGGTCACTTACGTCCGGCGCAATCTTCCTAGATACCGATAGGCATAATCAGCTGCTCTGTTAGGAATCCTTGATAACAACGGTGCTTACGAGATTCTAATTCGATGGTATCGTTGAAGGAGGCTAAACAGTACTCGCAATATCAATTTATGGTAAATCCGCGGTGTAACCCCATCAATTTAATTTAATACGAAATACTTTTCCTATGTACCGCGAGTGATTTAAATGATGCCTCCCCGAACGAAATTATTGAACGCTTTGTAGTTTTATTGTTCGTCAGCGATTCATGCATGCGTATGAAAGTATGAGCATTCCTTGTGTCATTCTATTACTATTTTATCTGCTTTTACGCTCGTACACATTTAACCCCTTTGCACACCGAGTTGTTTTTCGATTTTGTTGCCAATGACTTTACATCGGCGTGACTTCTAAATGTATTATAAAATATAATGCATGTTTAAACGGGCAGTTAAAAAATGTCGAGTCACCCTCGACGAAGGAGTGCAAAGGGTTAATAGCGAACGAAGATTTCTCATCCCGCGATCGAATTCTGTTATCGAATTCTGTTGCGATGTAATTCTGTTTCTATAATTTTCCAGAGGAGTCGAGGCCGCGTATCGAGTTGTCGAAGAGAGCCTCCAGCGAGCCCCAAACTGTACGAGGAGCGGATAGCAGGTACACGTGGAATTCCGGGAGTAGTAGTATTCCGTACACTAATTATTACCGCGATAATAACGATCCAATTGTCGAGCGTACGATCGAGGTAAGTGGGGACGAATGGAGTAAGGTAAAATCGTGGGCGGTTCGGCGGTCCGATTCTGGACATCTCTGGAACGCCTCGGGTCCGCGAAGAAGCAACGATTCGACCGCTTCTCGATATACGATATACGATACGAGGAAGAATCTCACGATTTCTCCCGCGGGAAAATTAGAGCAGAGATCGAATTCGAGGTACACGCGTGTCCCGCTTTTGGATTCGGAGATCCCCTTGCGGAGGAGGGTCCCTGGTAAAGTGGATACCACGACAAGTGGCGCGTTCAAGCATTCCGTGAACGGGGACAAACCGTTCAGAATATTGAACAGAATTTTACTGAACAATTCACTGTCCGGTGGTTCGACCGCGAACGAGAAATCTCAATCGTCGGGTCAGAAGGGGGGCGTCTCTTCTCTTCGTGTAACTTCCCCGACGGTCGAGACCACGACCCCTTTCGACCACGTGAAGGTGATCAAAAGGATCACCAGCATGCTGGCGCGCGAGCAAATCCCACCTGAATTTTATCCAGATAGTAAAAACACGATTCGCCACAGCGTTCTGTCTACGAAAAAACATTCCGATCGGCCCTCGATTACGAAACAGCCGAATGGTATTAGGCATCGCCGTCCCGTAGCTCAACAATCGAGTAAGAAGAATCAGACAAAGGTCCATTCGAATAAGATCACGAATAATAACGATAAACCTTCGAAGCCAAATATGGATTTCAAGAATTGGCCGAACGAGGCCGTTCAGAATGCTGAGGACTTCCAAAATTATGACAAGTATACCTCACCCTCCGTGGCGGACGATCCGAAGCGGGACGGAATCGTTCGGAAGCCGTATCCGTTAAGAAATTCCACTGTCGCTTATCGCGTGCCGATTTCCCATTCGAATCTTCAGGAGATAATGCACTGGTTGAAGGTGCCAGCCTTTATGATGAACGGTAGCAATACTGTGGAGAGCGATCAAGCGAACGGACCCATCAACGTTGCCTTCGATCCGGTCTATCAAAATTTCGAGCCGAACAAGCCGCTTAAGCCGAGCAATCCTCAAAATGCGAAGCCCGCTATCGTGTATCCTGTTCAATCTTCAGGCTACAATCCAATCTCCGTTTCGTTGAGGAATCAAAGTAAAATTCCGAGTGTCTACAATCCTCAGACTCAGGTCTCGCAGAACACTGTCGTTCACTTAACGAATCTAGACCCGAGGGAGCCCAACGGAACAATAGCTGTGTCGAAAGTACCAATTAATTCCGGCGGGCCAATTGTTGCTGGCTCCTCGAGGCCTTCCTCGGATCCCTCAGGAACCGTTTCTTATCCTTCTCCGTTGATTCTATCACAATTGTACCCCTCTTCTTCTTCTTCTTATTCTTCTTCAAGTACATCCAAGCCAGGGCCGAACGTGCATATAGGCTTCACTGCTAACGAAGAGAATAAGGTAGCTGACGAACCGGTACCACAAACTCCTTTGGTGACTTACGATCAACGCTGTCCTACCATTTTAATTAACTCCTACACCAGGGTCAATAATACTGTTCAAAGTAAAGAAGGGTGCACCGATTTGAACATCATTATCAACTCCCACGTGTTCAGCAATAACGTACATAAAACCACATCTTCTCCGTTAATTGGTCAGATCGATTCTGAGAATCATCAGACGTACGGAGAGTTAGATAAATACGGGAGCGTAGCGGGTTCGGCCGTCGATTATCAGCCCGTTTATGAATCTTCAGGGTCCTCCGGTTGGCCCGAAAACGTTCACTACGACACGCAGAAGCTTCCGCCGAGTCAGTTCCCTCAGCAGGATGATGTATCTAACGTCCAAGTGGTCCAGGACACTCAGATCAGTATTTCCAACGCGGTCGAGGAGTTCCCCGCGGCTGTGGACACTCTGGGTGAAGCTGAAGAGTCGTCGTTGAACGATAGCGCGGATCCTTCGGCGGCGATCGATCCGGAAACGGACTCGATAAACAATTCTCCAGCCGCGAGTTCCGTCGTACGACCGGCCGTGCCTCCAGCTTCTTCGGCATCTCCCTCTTCGGGGGCTTCGCCGTCTCCTCCCGCAGCTTTGACCGCTGTGACCTCGCCCCCGGTCAACCAGGACGTAGACGACGACGACGACGACGACTATGATTTATCCCCGGGCGGAATAATGGAGTCTATAGCCTCGTTGTTCACTTACTTCACGTTCGTCAATCCTTTGCACTATGGTTTCTTCAGCATAGCGGCGGCACCCTTCACTGCTCTCGCCGCTGGGATTCTCGGTATAGCGACTTTCCTCTATCCGTTGCTATTCCCAAGCTCGTTTAGCTTCGGCAGGGCCATTAACGATAATAATGCCGTGGACAATCTTTGGTTGAATCTCGAGGAGACGGTGAGACAGTCCATGGAGAAGTACGGCAGGGTGAACGAGTGGAAGAGTAAGAGGAGGAAGAGGAGGAGATGAATGTCTGGAGGCTTCTTGGCTGGTTCAGGAACTCTTCTTCTTTCATTTTTTTTGGCTTCGTAGATACGTATGCAGTCCGTTGCATCTTTCGAATTTATAAGTTCATTCGCGATGCGGGCCGATTCACTTACGGCCGTCCATATGATGCAATTAAAGCATTGATCTTTACTTTAGATTTTCCAGGATTTTCGTAAACGTACCACTGATGAATCGCTCTGTACGTTGATTCGGTACTTAGAGCTATTCGAGAATTGTTTAAGACGATTTCAATAGCGCGACTTATCCGATTTATTTGTTTCACTTGGCGATCTTCTGGGGGCGAGAAGCTTAGAGTAGCATTTAGGGAACGGATGATTAACCTCGCCAAAAGTAGCTTTAAAGTTTCACTAACGATTATTCGTAGGTAATAAAAGACACACGAAAACATACACACTGAACAGTATTACAGATGTATTTATACTTTTAACCAGAACCGTTCAAACCCATCTTTCTAGAGAACCTAGGGCATTGCTTAGTATTTGTGCCAGAGAATGTAATTGAAATAAACCATATTTCAATGAACAAATTTGTATTTCTTTTCTAACACGACTTATTACGTTATTCTTATCGATGGTAGACAGTAGTCTCTCCCATATTCCCAAACTTCCCGAGACTTCATCCAGAGAAAAAAAACTTCCAACTTGACAAAAGATAATGCAACAACTTTTATAAAATATTACAGATGCACAAAGGTAAGGAGCAGCAGCCATTCACCCAATACTGCCCCAATTTTGTTCTTATATCTTTCTTTTTTTTTACCTTTTTTTTTTATCATTGAACCGATATGATTCAAAGACAAGGGACCTAATCGAATCGTTTCCTTTCAGAACGCAGTCGAACGGCAATAATGAACGCGCCACGAAAGACTTGCAGTACATGGATCAATCGTTAAGGACGGTGGCCACTCAGCTGCTGAACGTGACCAACCCCGAGGAGTCAGCGAAAATTCTCGACAACGTTATCAAGAAGCCCGCGGCAGCGTTGAATCGGGAACCGCTCGACGTCGGGACGGTCGAAGGAACAGCGACCGACAACGATGGCCAGATTAACGCTGGATTCCGGCCAATCAACTCTAAGTTCAATTACTTCGAGACCAGCCATCCGGGCCAAGCGATGGCCATTACCGAGGAGGAGCTTGAAAAAGAAATGAGCTCGACCCGTTTAATGACCGCCTATAAGAATCATCCGACGACCGTCGGCGGGATCTCCACGTGGATCCTCCTGAATCCTCCATCCACCACCGCGAAGACCGTGGAAACGGAGAAGAAGGGGAAACCGCAAGCCGAAGCGGATATGCCCGCGAAGCCGACGACTCTGATGGAGAGAGTGGAGACCACCGAAAGGGTGACGGAAAAGGCTACCATGCCTGTCTCGACTATGGTAATCGTGGAGGAGCCATCAACCACGAAGAAGCCCGCGGAATCGGGACCGCATACGATCCGCAGCACGGAAACGATTGAATCTATCGAAACTACCACTCCGAAGGTTCCTCGAACAAGCACGAGCAACGCGGAGAGCAAGGAGATCGTTACCAGCACCACGAAGAAGATTCACGTTGCGAGGACCACTCCGAAACCCAAGCCAGCTACGACGAAGACCAACGGGACGTCCAAGAATTCCGTCTCGAAAGTAGCCAGACCTAATCATCAGAGCAGGCCTAAAGTTTCGATCAGGAGAACCACTGTTAAACCACCGGATATGGTTAAACATGAAAATAGTTCCGCTGCTAAGATAGAGAAGGTCACGTTCAGGCCTGTCCAGACGGTCGCCAGCACGAAGAGCAACGCCGAGAGCACGGAGAAACCGATGTTCGTGACGAAGACAAAGGCTTCTGTCTTGATGGACGCTCGGAGGACAGTAACGCAGCCTTCGGCGTCTACCACGGCCGATTTATCGTTCGCTACAACCGCGAGGACCGTCGCGGTTAGCAAAGGTCCCGCGGAAGTGTCCGCGAAGCCCAAGCCGACTGGCACCAAGGTGAACAACGTGCTGATGGTTCAACTGAAGAAGCCCCTGGAGGATTCCGCGAAAATCGATACAGAACCCATCAAGGTGAACGCCCCGGTGTCGACGGTCGAGAAAGTCGAGAAGGAAGTGGCCAAAGAAGGGAGCGAAAAGGAAGGCTTGGACAACGATAAGATAGACTCGATGAAGTTCGACTTCAATCCCGAACTGACGAAGATCAACGTGGACACGGAAGCGAAGGAGCCTTCATCGAGCGACGAATCCTCGACCACATCGTCCACTACGACCACCAAAAGACCGAGAACCAGTCCGAAGAGGAAGAAGAACAAGGGAAGAAGGAGAAAGCCAAGCACAACGACAACCACAACTACTGCCTCGCCTTTGATCACCACTTCCATGGGGAACGAATTGATAGCGGCCGAGGCGATCGCCGAAAACAGAATACAAGAGTCGAAGATCGTTCCGGAGACCAAGGTGGCCAGCAATTCGACGAAGACGAAGAAGAAGCCAGGCTCGACTCCAATCAGCATGCAGATTTATAATTATTTCAGTAGGGAAGTGATGCCCAGCTTCGGGGTGATGTCCCTGGTCGGATTGGGTCTGGGCTTGGCTTCCTATTTCCTGTATCCCTTCGGTGGGACGATCGCCAGAAGGAACTACGAACTGGAGCCTAAGTATAAGTACAACTTCGACGAGTACGGCGGGAACTATGGTCAGAGGGAGGAGGACGTTCTGTCCAAGGTTCTTCAGGGCATGACCACTGACGAGACCAAGCAGCCTGGCACGAAAGGCTACGATAATAATTACTATCAGCACCAACACTACGACGGAGCCTACGAGGCTCAAACGACGAGAAGGAATGACATAAGGTATCCTTCGTCTTCACCCGTGTATCGACCGGAGAACACAAACGCGGTTCTGAAGTACAAGAGCTCCGACTACAGGTATCCCGACGCGCCGAGCACGCCCGGCTATTACGACAGGACTAAGCACTCTGAATACGTGGTCGGACAGACTGTTCCAGTCTCGGTCAATAGACAGTTCGTCGTCGGGAGTGTTCCGAAAGACTATCCACCGTACGAGAAGGAAGTTCCAGCTTTGTTGTCCACCGCTGGGAAATTGGCGAACAGTTACGAGCCAACGGAGAGCGGCGGGGAGGTACACCTCGATTCCAATGTGAAGCAGAATTTTCAATTCCCGATGGTGGGCTCTGTTCAAAATTACGGCCAAGCACAGACAGCCAGACCCGAAGAAACCTACGAAGAAGTGGAGATCACGCCCACAGCAGTCGCGGTGGAACACGGTCCCAGATCCCTGAGGACTAAAAGATCGACGTCCGAGTTGAGAAACTTGGTCCCGTCGGAGATGCGTGAATCTAGAAGGAAACGGGATACCGTGATTCAAATAATTCCCACGAAAAGGGAACTGGAGGAGGAGGAAAAGGAGGAGGACCTGAGTAACGAGATATTGAATATAATCGACTCGGCCCTGCCTGGCGAAGACAATTACAGCTACACGAAGAAGAAGAAGAAGGACAACGAGGTGGAAGGTATCGACGATCAAAGAAAGACTGTTAAGGGAGAGGAGGAAAGAGTTCATCATGAAAAAGAATCCACTACCGAAAGTCGATCTTTCGAAACGACCACAGCTGCCAATAATTTGGACGTCTCTGCAGCCACTTCGGCGACCAAAGGGGCGACGGATTCATCGGCTTCCCCTTCGACCAGCACCGAAGCAGAACTCGAAGACCACACGACGATCAATACGAAAACGAGCGAAGAGACCACCGTCGAGTGGATCGATGCGACCACGAGGAAGCCGACCGAGCAGAACGGTTTCAATCTCTTCAATTTCGTGAAGAGGATCGCGGAGATCAAGCTCAGGCTCGGTTTAACGCTTCTCAAGCACGCCAGCGAAGGATTCGCCAGATATCTTGGTCACGTGCAGAAAAGGATCAACGGAGAGGAATGAAGAGACTTTTCCTTTCACGGGGACGAAGGCGCAAATGGACTCGAATTGACGATCGACGATTATTTCGCCACGATGCTGGCCACGTACCTATCCCTACTTCTTCAAGTATTCCAGGACAGTCTTACGAAATCTTTGTGTCCTGATACTTTCCAGTTATCACGGCGCGAAATTTGTGGGTGAAACGGTCTTTCTGTGCGGGGGGTGTGGAGGTCTATGGAGGAACCTGAAATATCTTCGCCGTTTTTAGTTTTCTTCTTCGCGATCGTTACGCGAGGTAGTGCAATGAGAGAACATTTTGGGGTAGTCTTTGCTGATTTTCTAACCAATCAAAAATTCTGAGAACGGGGTAGACGTAATGTTTGATCTAAGATCGTACGTTTCTCTTCCTTTCTCCGGAAACTGCGAAGATATTTTAGCTGCCAGAACCAAACAGAAATCTTACCCCCTGCTAGTGTAGTGAAAACAAAAATCTATGCCCCTATCAGATTTCTTAAACGTACCTATGCAGGTCCTTACGAATAATTGTCTCGTAGAATGTTTCTATTCTGCAGGCTGACTTTGGAATCTTTCGAAGGATTATTTATTGATTCACCAATTTGGGTAAACCACGAGGGAGGATCGTTCCTGGACAGGAGTGAGAGCGACAAGCTGTAAAAATGTTTATTCTCAAGCATATTTTTTCGTTGATACTTATGCTGTATTAATCAATGCTCAAGTTAACGAAGGAAATGTATAGTATATTATAAATAAATAAATAAATAATAAATAAAACGAATGCCTACATACTACTCTAACGTACGTTTCTATAAATATAAAAGCGATCAACGAATCTCTTTCTGAAAGACCACATTCGATTGTCAGTCGAACAAAAAACGAAGATAATCAAGCTAAGATAAAAAAAAAAGTAAAAAGAAAGAGCTTAATATAAAAATCTAAGGCTACATAAATGTATCATTGTACACCATCGGTTTTAGTTCGAATTTCTTTCTAGTTTGCTCATTTAATGCATTCGTGTTTGTCTCGTTTTTCAAAATCTTTTTCAAAGATTCGTCATTTTCTCTTTGGACTAATTTCTCTACCTTAGCCTCGTCTCACGGGCTCGACTTTTATGTATCGTATGGCGAATAGTCGTCACTGAACGATCGTGATCAAGGAGCTTCGATCCAGAAGCAGAAAGGTCCCTCTTTCGACGGCCAAGAATCATCGGGATCATCATTGCCATTGTCGCTGGTAATATCCCTGTAGAGGAGTACATTTACTCCAGATATTCTATTAGCTTATCTAATTGTTAACCGTCCTGATTCTAAATTTGTTAATTGCCAATCGTCCACTGGTTCCGAATAATTCGGACATAGAATATTTGTTGTATAAAAGTAATTAAACACTCACCAGCGCTAACGGCAGCCAATACTGCAGAGCTAGATGCCTGATTCCCTAACGTGTTCCTGATGGGCCTCTTCTTCAGCACCGTCGGCAGTGTCTGCCTCTTCATCTCGTATTCCTTTCTGCTCTGGTCCACGCTCTTGAACGTTTTCTCCACTTCCAGGAGACCCCCGTGCGACGTGGTCGTGTTCGTTCCGTTGATCGACGGTAACACCGTCAATCTGACCTAGGTAAACGATATTTCATCAAGCGACTGCAAATATCTATGCGTTGCAAAGTGTTTTTCTTTTGGCGACAGCATTAATTTTGTACCCCTGGGAACAGCCAGTTGTGCGTTATGAATCAATTTAAAGGATTAAGCTAACTGCGTAAATCGTTAGAGCGATCGATTGCCCTTTTCGATTACGTGAGCTTGACAAAGCTTGATTCTTAACGAAAACGGATTATGAGTAACAAATAGGCGTATCATGGAAAGGCAAAAGAATTATTGTTTAATCTCGTAGTTAATTTGATTGGAATTAATTAAGACCTTCGTTGGATTGCGCAACTAAAACGTGTCGTATAGAAAAAAGCTAACAGTTGTGTTACGTATAAAAATGATTGAAACAAAGGCAAAATATCTGTAAACCAAGTAGCTCTGGATTTTATCCCAAAAGAAAATTTTAAAGCTCCTGCCAAAGAAAGAACTACTTAAAATAATAAACTTCTTTGATCATCTAGCCTAACCTGCCTCTTCGACGTCATCACAGCGATGGCCGGATCTGGTTCCTCTCCCTTTTGAGCCAGGTCTCTCGTACCATTCTGACCATTCGACTCGATCTTCATGGATCTTTGCCTGGTTTTCGAGTAGCCTCTGTTCGTCGACAACAGTACCCACTGGCCATCCCCGTTCCCAGGATAATTCTGCGGATGATTATTGACGTATTGGTACTGGGAAAAGTTTGGCCTCTCCGTCGACGGTCTCAGACGATCGTCGAATCTCGTCGGGAAATCATTCCAATCGTTGTCCTCCTCGGCCTGAATCTTCTCCGGGTATCTGTCCAGGTATTGATAACTCGGTTTCGTCGGCTGCGGCTTGTTCCAATTACTTGGGAAATTAGCTGGACGATTGTCCGTGATTATGTCCGTGCTGGGACGATCGGTGTACTTATTCCAGGACGGTCTTTCCGGTGGCCACTTTTGCGGCTGATTTTCATCGACTTTGTCCGCGTAATACGACGGACGACTGGTCGGCTTTTGCCATGGTTTATCGTTACCCTCCGGCCAATTCGGCTTTGGTTTTTCGTACCTAAAAGAATGAATAAAAAATAAGCTTACACTTTCGTTCCAACAGAAATGAATAAGAAGAACGGGGAATAGGTTTTAATAGACATTTACCATGGTTTAGTGCTATCGTAGATTGGCCTGACAGAATAATCAGAGGCCCACGGTTTCCCGATGTTTGGCTTGTCCCACGGTTTCATTTCCGGCCACGGCCTCTGCGTGCTGGGTGTCGCCTGCCATTTAGAAATCTTGCTCTTGGACCATGGGATCGCCTCCAAAGTTACCCAACCGTTTCTATCTTCGTACGAATTCGACCCGTAATACTTGTTCCTCTTCAGGGTATCGTTCAAAGTGTCACCTGTCTGAAGAGAACAATAATTTTGCCGCTATTACTTCTGGCTAATAGAAATAAACCTACTGCAGTCATTCTTAAAAAAAAAAACAATGTAAAACGTAATAATAAAATATTACTGATAAAAAGAAAATGAATTCTTACCCCATCTTCGAGGGACGTAGCGTTGTTACTATTCTCTTCAAGTTTGCTATCCTGTTCGTGAACAACGCTCGTCGCATGAGTAGTCTGATCGTCGACCTCAAGAGCCAAAGCTTCGTCAGGCTTCACGATTCTAAACGGATACCTCTGATACTTCTCCGTGCTGCCCCGAATTTTACTAGCGTACTCCTCCAGGAATTTATTCAGCACATCAGGATTGAACGTGGACGTCTCGAATGCGTTCAGCGACGCGTCCTCGTTCTTCGGGAAATCCTTCGTCATCCTCCTTTGACCATCACCGTCCTGAAATCCAGCCATTGCCCCGTCGTGCAACGGACTACGGGTAGCCGCGATCGGCTCGTCGAGCACCCTCTGCCTGTCCCCTTTCGTCTTGAACAGCTCGGACGAGTTCGTTCTCATCTTCAGGAAGTATCGCGCGCTGCACTGCGAGCCTCTCAGGGTCAAGGCCACCAGGAGCAAGAAGAAAATTGCCCCTCTCGGCGCCATCTGAAATGAACGGATAGAGGAGAGTTAATGCTTGCACTTTCCGCTTGCCTCACGTAGACACTATCCTGCTTTATTCGAAATCGCGAAATGTCTGCTTCGATAATTTTGGTCCGAGTAAAATGTGCTCTTGTTGGGATTATTCAATTCGGTCCGGCACTTAATTTACTATTTCCCTTTTATTGCTCCAACATGGGACAGACGTGTATGCGCGTACACGCAATTATTCCAGTCTACCTTCCAAAAAGATCTAGACCATTCTATAATCGATTTCAATAAACACCAGATTGTAAATGTAATCACAGGATGGGACACTGACCGTCTTCGTGTACTCTTATCCGACCTTCCAATCCTGGGTGTTGACTTCCGACCGTGCCGGTCAATGACTGGAGCCGATGAATCCGGTCCTAGGGCAGGCAGGAACCCGTTAGGAAAACCACGAAAGCGACCAAGGAATAGCTGAACCACAGGTAGACAGACCTCCGCCGTTCAAGGTCCGAGATGGCTCTGTCGCCTAGATGATGCCCTCGTTTCCTTTTAATCCAGGTCCCCACTTCCTGGGGGCCTGGTCCATTTTGCGTCTCGCTTCTAGCCACGTGCCGCGCCGCAATCTGTCCACGTTTCGCAAGCTTGGTCACCTGGAGAACGGACGCGTCCACGGGCATTCTTCCTCGTTTCTCCTTGTGTCTCCCCCTTCGGGCACTTTATTGCCCGTCCGATAATTGTCAGTTGGAAGTCAGCGCGTGGTTTTGACGAGTAGACTGACACAGATCTTCATCATTTCGTTCGCAATTGTATTGTGCTGTCTCCTTTTACGCTTCGACTAATTTAGCTTGTCGCGAATTCTTCAACGTATTCCCGGCAATTCAATTCAGTTTCCACCCGGGTTTCGAGTTCTATTTCAAGGAGGAAAACCGTCTCCGTTTGAAGGTGCGGACGATCGCGAAGAGAAGCGAAGATTCGTCACGCACTAATTGCGAGTAACGTGGACAATCAACGGCTACTTTGCACGATGATGCTTTTTCTGCTTGTGATTCGAAATGTCAGCCGTCCACGGCATCCAGCGTTTCCCATCCTTTTTGTTTTTTTTACCGACACCTCAGTTGAACAATTTGAAGAAGCCAAGAACTGCTTTACTCGAAGTCACCGAGGCTTCCTTCCAAGTTTCCAAAATGCTCCATTGCCTTTCAGCTAAATAAACAAAAATTAATGTAGAAAACATTCTTCATTCTCTGTTCTTATCAACTAATTTCCCCTTCAGTTCCAATCTCAAGCTGTTTAATTTTATAAAACAGAACCGTCTCCGTTTAAAAACAGCTCACAGAATAATTCCTTTTCTTTTTCACCTTCCACCGTATGCATAAATTTCCAAACGGCCCACGTATTTCCATCGAGCGCAATTTTAGTAGTTAATGCACCTCTGTAGTCGGGTTTCTAATTGCAAATTGTACCGGTCACGGGAGGAATTAGTTCGAAGCAGACCTTCCATTGTTCCCCGGACGAATCTCGTCGTCGCGCCGCGTTGAATTCGCGCTCGTCGATTAAGGACACGCGGAGGAAAAAAAAAGAAGTGGCGGAGGAACAAAAACGCCGCGACGTCGATTCATGCTCGACAAATCATCGATTCCACCGACCGTTTTACAATCGGAGTACGATCGTTCCGCGATTTTTGCGCTTTCTCGCTAACGGAAACCCGTGAATGCTTTTCTTTTTTTGTTCTTTCCCTCCCGTAGCGCACCAATGAAATTTTTACACTCGAGTGAAACGCCTCTAACGTTTCCGTTTTACGACCGCCAGCTTCCGATCTCTGGGCCCGGATGTTCGCATTCCTTTTGTCTTCTCGACCCACAAACCTCCACCAGATTTCTTCCTTTCGACACCAACTTGCTAGATCTCATCTCGGATCCTCGGTGTTCCGCACGAGTTCTCGCAGAGTTATTCAATACGAATACAGCGAATGTTTCACGATTGAAAGTTCTATCGAACCTGGAGGATTCAACTACTCGTTCGCCGAACTTCCGTGTATCCACCCAAAGATTTTTCCCTTCCGATTCCGGTCTGCGACGGTGCGGTCGGCTGGCCTACTCGAAACCGGAATCGGGCCGTTCCACGACGTATTGTAACCGCGAAAACGAGCAGTGAAACGCGTATCAGAAAAGGAAAGAACGGACGGCCGTCGAGTGCACAGGTAACGTCTACTTTCGTTGAAGGAGTACACAGGCCTTACATTTTGAAATGATTACCTTACTCCACCAATTACTGATGTCTAATTAAGGAGTCAAATGAAACGACGACTTGCGGCGGTACAGGGGGAAGTCGTGCAAGTATTGTACGAGTTTGTCAAGCATCAGACTCGTCCGGTTCCCCGGCACGGCTTGACCCGCGTCTGAAATAGGGTCAGACTCTCGCCGCTCGCTGATAAAACTCGCCTTAGAAAGTCTTTCCACCCCTTCCCGCGCTTTGCTCGCGTATTCCCACGAAGACGTGTAATAAAGCATTTTTCCTTTCTCCTCTTTGCGTGCAGCACTCCTCGCCCGTGAGAATACCGTTTACCCGTTCGTCCCTCGATATTCCTTCTTTCGCGACTGCTTTCCACCGCGTAACCGTGATCCTTTTTACTTCCTTTCCGTTCATTTTCCAGCCGGCCAGCGTGGAAAAGTGTCCCAGAATCCGTTGCGCGAGAAATCCGACGCGAAGTCAGTACGCTCGGTTACGCTGGCATATAAGCGCGGCGCGTCGTTTCGTGGCTTCTCGCGGTTAGGACACGCGTGCCCGACGGTAAAAACGTTTCATTGCTCCGAATCGTGTACATACTTTCCATGGAAACCGGTCGTCGACGCGTGAATATCGTGCCGACATCTAGGCTATCCCCTTTCGCGGTTGTCCTTTCCTCATTTTTCCAGCCACTCTCGTTCCGACCGATGTTAACCCGCTGATAAACGGATCCCGGCGAAGGGTCTCCGGGCGATTCCCGGGGCCTCGGACTCGTTTAACGACGACACAATAGGCGGATATTAAAAATGAAAAGTAAAGAAAGAAAGAAGAAAGTAAAAGTATCGCAGGGATTCGAAACTCTCGAGCAACAATGGGTTCTCGAAAATGTCCCAAGCGATCCCTTCGCCCGGCGAGTCTGCCGGAACTAAACGGCCGCACTCCGTCCGACGGCGATCGGAGTGCGGCTGGCGATTAAAGAGACGAAATCGTCTTCACGCTTTTTAGAGATCCCGCCGACGTTTCCCGCGGGTTAAATCCCCGGGGCGGCCGCCGGTCCCCTTCAGTCCGGCGAAAACGACGCGATGGGAACAACGTTCGTCTGAATCATATTCCGTCCGATAGATCTCGAGCGTCAACATGAAGCTTGAAATCCTCACGAACGAGCTGCTGCGTTTGATTCTAATTCTGTTGACCGTTCGTTCCGTCCGCGCCAACGTAACCGAGGAGCCGGGAAGCTCGTCGCGAGTGAAACCGATCCACGAGCTCCTCGAGGAGTCGTCCAGCGAAGATCGGCTCTCGCGAACGGCGACGACCACGGAGTCGGCGAGCACCGAGGAAACGCAACGGAAGCTGGCGCCGTCGTCCGTTGCGGTCGAAAAAGACCTCTCCGCAGATTTCAAGCCGAGCGTTCATCTGGGGGAGATCAAGGAAGCCCGTGTAAACACGAATCCGTTCAACAATCTTCAACACTTGAAGTTCGAGAACGGAGAGGAGGATCGTGATTCGTATCAGGAGCACCAGAAGGACTTCCGGTTGGTCCTGCAGCCGTCCGTGCAATTCCCCCGCGCCGAGCATCAGGAGAATTTCCATCAGCATTCGTTCGAGACCGTTCCCGGATATTCGGTGGAGAACCAAAGCGCCGTAACAGAGCGGAATAATTACGTCAAGTTCCAAGAAGACGTTTCGGATGCATCCGGATACCAATACGGCGGGAAGGAACCGTTCCATCAGCAGTTCGCGCATACAGGGAACGAAAACGTGGGCGCGAAGTACAATTTCGTGGATCCACAGATTTACCAGAGGCCGTTATACGGCCAGGAAGCATCGGTTTACTTCGACGGGCCGACGAAGTATCATAACGAAGGGAAAAAGTATCAGACCGGGGGCTTCTGGACCGCCGATACTTTGAAAACGCCGCCGCACTACGTGGCGTTGTATAATAATCATCAGGTAGACCCAACGAGCCTGCAGGGGTCTGACTTTTTAAAGAAGCCGAACAACGGAATGGTCTACATTCAGGAGTCGTCGTTCTTGAGGACTAGGAAGTTTCCTTATCCTATTTATCAGCCGTCAGACGCGTATCATCCGGTGGAGTTCGTTAATGGGGAGCACTTTAATTATTCTATTAGGAACAGGTCGGTGCAGCGCGGCGCAGCTTTGATGCAATTCGCATTTTTACTTGTTGCTTTGAGTCGTACCCCGTTCAATTATACTTCTACCTTTCTTTCATCTAAACAGAGTACACGGGTTTCCTATTCCATTATCTTATCATTTCGCCACACGCGTGTATCGCGTTTTGCTTTTCTACGTTTTCTGTTAAATACTAAATCTTCTCTAAAACGGCTGAACGATATTAATTACGCAAGATCATCTCTCATATACCTATATGTGTAAATGAAATTCTAATCGAACTTTTGCCTCGGAATAATTATGAACGATTTTTAATTGACTCACCCGCTGCTTTCCAGAATCTCTCCATGGAAGAAGATCCTGCATTTGGTCGGCGCGTTTCTTCCTCTAGGGTTGCTGATAGCGGCCTTAACTCCCAGGGTGGTGAAGGTGAACAGCAACACCACGTGAGTACAAAAGTCCGTCCCATCCATTTTCGGAGCGTGATTAACTTGAATTCTAATCGCGTGCGTGTTACTTCAGCGAGCCCAGTATTGTCCTGTCCAAGTGGAGGACCAACGACCTTCCGGCGGAGCACAAACTGTTGCGATACACAGGGGGCAACGACGAGTGCGAGGAGAGATCCATTTGCGAGACGATCCTGGCTGGTCGGGATCCCGGATCGAACGCTTTGCAGAGTATCCTGTGGAATCTGGCAAGCAGGTAAATTGTTGATTAGTTGATTAACAACAATTTCAGAATAGTATTCTTCGGGAGGTATGAAAATACTTGTTTTACATCTTCGAAGAAGAGTTTTATCTGATCTTTTCTTGCCTGATATATACTGCAATATACGTTGCCTTTTGTTCTACTTTTCGGGAAAGTTGCCAATGGAACGAATTAACTAGCGACTAGTTTAAGCATTCTCAATGCGATGCGTTTTATTGCTAGAACATCGACAGCAGTGGCGAGGGAAAGCGGCCTCCAGGAGATTTTCGGGGCGGTGAAGAAAAAGGACTGCAGCAACATCGTTTGCTGATCTATCCTTCGATCCACCGTGAAGAGTGATCTCCTTCTAATTAAGCTCAGGAACACGAGCAATTTACCCCGATGAACAATTACTGCTAACGTTTAGCTTTCCCCAACCGTGAGTTAAAATAACGGACTCGCGGGAGGGAATTACACAATCGAAACAATATCATTAGTAATATTTCCATTTAAAAGACCATTGCGATATCCCAGGTTCTGCTATATCTGATATTTAACGAATTCCCTTAAAAATTGCTTGAAGTATGTACATAAGCAAAATCGACGTGCAATATTGATCGTAATGCGAACGACATGGATGAAAGTAATGAAAAGCTTCGACGAATAAGGGCACCGCGTCCGAATCGTATATTCGGGAGTTGTCCGCGTCGGGCATCTACACGCCGCAAGTGAAAGTAGTCGAAGTCGATAAGTGGGTCGACGGTATTCTATGCCGGCACGAGCCAGGAATTCATGCCTCCGCGAGGAGATACGGATTATCGGTGACCTGCAGCGGGCTTTCACGTGCATCTCAGGCACGGAGATTTCAATGCTCCCATAGGAAACGTCTCCCTACCCTTCCTCCCACTCCTCAACTAATTATTCAATCTTTTCTCCACCGGCTATTAGTCATTGAAATTCTTCGTTTGCTTCGTAGAAGGTTTGGAGAATCAATCATTCGATTTTTCTTTCCTATTTACCATCGATATAAATGCTAAATATAGATTTCATTTTTAGTTATTTGTAATAGGTAGTTAATGAAAGGGAAAGTTGTGATTCATATTTTCGTATACATTTCTGTGTAGGTGTTATTTATGCGATGTTGTTAGACGAGTACATTACAATAAGTGTTTCCAACTATTTCGCCTTCTTGCGACCGAGATTCGTGAGATGCCTGGGGAAGAATTATTAGCAGTGATGAATGCAAAGCATCCGTCACAGATAAACTTCGGGCCGGTATTCAAGCCTCTTCCTTTTCACTTCAGGAATGCAAGAAAGATCGACGCGGATCAGCCGAGCTTGTTCCGCTGAACGATTGATCGATGACGATCTCGTAAATTATCTGAACGCAATCAGGCCTCTATTTTACTTCCTTTAATTAACACACTTTCAGATCATCCCTCGTTCTTTTTAGTATCTAGTACGAATCTGCACCAAACCATTATATGTACTGCATCCATGTGTATATTAATTGTAATATTTATTCAACGCCAAATAAATAATCGAGCTTGACGATATCAAAGTAATGATTTCTTACAATGCAGCCTAATTTCAAGAACTAAACTGTTAATACAAATTTCACGATATTAACAACTACAATGATGTCTCTATTTCATTATATCTTCTAACGACACAAATGAAACCGATTTTCATTTCACACGCTCCCCATCGTGTCCAATTAATATTACACAGCCCGTTAACACACACATATACGCAACAAAGTATCTCGGACAAAGAGCACGATAATTGCCTCGCATGCCGATACCGAAGTAAAAAAAAAAAGAAAGAAAAAACGTTTCTACAGAAAGAACGCCGCGGAGGGGAAAGAAAGTCCAAGGCAATTACGCCTACTTATCTCTCTAATTACCCTAGCCTCCTTCCTAATAAACACACTTTCGCGAAACGTCGACCCTTTTCAGCGCAGTGGCTCGTCGCGCGTTCGAACGGCGACGAAAGTGAGCCACTTTTTATCGACAAGCCGCGAACGGTTCCACGTTTGTCGAGAGAGAATTCTCGCGGCGATCGTAAAACGAAAGAATAGGATTACCGGTCATCGCGACGGATGCCGATCACGGACGTGCGCCTACTCGAAGGAACGCATCGATGTGTCTACTGACTCTTTACACGCCGTTCAGAGAATCGTGCCAACGAGACGACTCCACCTTTGCACGTGCAGTTAAGAGGCAGACTGGACAACAATAATCGCCAATTATTCCCCAATTATTAATTGGAGATTCATTTGCTTTTGCCAGCACAGTCTCTGCTGCCAGATTCCTGTCTGCTTGTGGAAGACTTCAATTGGAATTTCTAATTTCTCACGAATTCGAGGTGGAATGATTTTGCAGAGCTCCTTTTACGTAACTACTTTTTATGCTTTATAGCGTAATGGATGAGGTGAGAAATTAGATATGTTAATGGCAGACGACGCTCTTCGAAGGCTGAATCTCGGGACATTTGATGTTTAGATAGTTTTAAGATTCCGGGACATTAGATTCGTAAGTCGCAGACGGCGAAGAATTTTAATTGGTATTTAAGAGATAAGGAAATGGATAGGAGTCCGCGCGGCGCAGACGTATCATTTTATTTCTCACTCTCGCTCAACTTTTTTGCCTCCCTTCGTGCGGAATCTTGACACCGAATTACAGGCGCTATATTAAGCGCAGCGATCCTCGAAATTACAGGGCTGCCGATCGGATCGCGAAGGCTGAACCGATTTAAAAACGGACGAAGGACTTTCCAGGCCGAGCAAGCGAATCTCGCCATTCATTGAGATATGCAACAGCTAAATATGGAAATCGAGGAACACTTGTGTTCCTCCTGCTGGTAAATGAAGATCTTTGAACGAGGAGATTATTCCTCAACTTCTACGACCCGATATCGTTCTGCACTTTCACTTTCCTCCAGCTTTCTCCGTTAACGAACCATTTCATCCAATTGCCCACGCGTCCCGTTTCCCTCGTGCTCCTGGAAAATCGTCCGGCCGGCGAGGAACGTTTTTCCTCGCCGCGGTCGACTCGCAGAAGCCGTTCCACGAGCGTGGGTTGTTCGTCGCGAAGAGGCCGTAGGATCGTCTTCGAGGTGTGTCAAGGAAAACGAGTGTGCGACGAACGGCGAACGATATTGGAAAACATCCGAGGCCGTCGTGCCTCGCGAGGACGCGCGTGTAGGCTCGTGCTCATAATTCCGAATGATTCGAAAATCGCAAGGCCGGCGAATACCGTCGAAGGTACGGCTACGTACTCGCGGAATTGTAATTCCCTCGACGACCCTCTTGGCCGGCTCTGACCTCTCGCCCAAAATAAATGGGAATCACGATCAGAGAAGTAAATAGTGAAAGTTATATGTATATTCTTTTGTATATTTTCTAATCATTTTAATAGATCTAACACGACTTGAAGTCCATTGTATTCTCGTTCTTTCCAGTCTGCCGACTGTAAAATGCCGTACGTATTTTCTAACAGCCCGCAAAAGTAGGTAATTCCAGATTGCTGACCGTGAAACAACATCATTACGCTTCTCGAAAATCCTCGACAATCATCGAATTATCCTCGGCTGTCCAAGCGTCGCCGGGCCAACGTTCGTGAGACGAAGAAAGTGACCGATCGTTTTCAATACCTTCCGTTAACGCGTCGCTTTTGAACTTCCCCGAACTTTGTGAATCTCGCGGCGCGCGCGATCACGGGAGACGACGCTGTCGCGGCGTTTATGTAAATTGTCCAGAGGAATCGGAGTCGAGAGACCGGGGAGACCACCCGGGAGACTTTCGCCGTCCAAGGGCGATAAATGAAGTATGTACAGGAAGCACAGATTTTACGCAACTGTATGGAATTCTATTCCCACCTGTCGCGTACTTCGTATTATCAGATAGAATATGATGAAGAGACCGGGGTGTCGCGAGTTACAGCTCACTTTCTCGTTTCGGTGTAACCGAAACACCTGACGTCCGACTAATACGGATTTAGTGGTACGCGAAAGTGTAATAAATTGAAACGAAGTGGTGTCTCATGATCTTGTACAACATAGGATGATACTAGCGACTCGTCGATAACTCATTCTCTCTCGAGGTCCGTGACGAACGTAGATGGGAACTTAATCAAAAGGAAAGGTACATAGACAGAGTAATTATTTAAAAAATACTAGACCGATCGTCAATGCGACTATCACAATTTTAGACAAAGTGCAGTCTGCTATTATTAAAATATCGAATACATCGGTAGCTCATTCTCTCTTGAGGTCCATGACAAACGTAGATGAGAACTGAATCAAAAGGAAAGGTACATAGGAAGAGTAACTATTTAAAAAATACTAGAGCGATCGTCAATGCAACTATCACAATTGCTGACAGCAAACTGCAGTATGCAATCATTAAAATATCGAGTAAATCCTGCAGCTAAATTAATATAGAACACCATTCGATAATAAAGTAAAATAAAATAATAGAATAGAATAATAATCATGAAATACGATTTCAGTTTAAAATATCTGCTCACGGAGCACAGCCACTGCGCCAAGTAGTGCAGCTAAACGATTAACCCGGCGATTAGTCATCCTTCTCATAATTTGTCTCGGAAGAATCATTAAAGGCTACAATAAAATTTCTATTTCGTTTCATTGTCTTCTAACAACGTAAACGCAACGGATTTCCACTTCGCGTGACTTGCCACATAGAAAAATCATAGCGATGTAGAAGCCGCACTCGGACTTCTGTTACAGAGGCGATCTCCGCGAGTAACGATGACTAATTCCGATGTAAATCGAGATTCGGACGTGATCGGAGCAGAAGGTTACACGCTCGTGCACCAGGCATTCCTTCTTTTTTTTTTCTTTTTATCGTCTTCGGCCCCACGGACTTTCACTGGCGGGTCCCTGAACCCGGCGCGTCGCGTCGCGACCACCTTCGAGCGACTCTTCCGGTTCGGTCTCTGTCGTTCGTGAACTTGAAAACCGGACCGGCCACTGTCTCAGAGTTTCGCGAACGATTCCTTCCCTTCCGCCCTCTCCTTACCCAGCGAAACTTTGCACCAGCTGTTCGTGGATTCTCGCAGACGAGACGTCGTTGCCGCGTGGAGAAAGTGGCGGAGGGGAATGGACCGTGGTGACAAGGGTGTTCGTAGGACGATCGCTTCGTTCTCCTCTGATCCCGGAATGCTCGTATTGAGGGCATTTTATGTTCGTGAAGATTTAAAGGGCAAGGGAACTTCGAACGGGATTTAAATTGTTCGTGATTGCTTGTAATTTTGTAAGATCGTAGAGTTGTTAATGGTTTCCTCTTTGTTACGGGGAAAACTGACGAATTAATGAAAAGCAAAGTGGCCTCGAGAGGATTCCGACTTTCGTTTCTGAATGAAAGGAAATCGACGATTATTGTCAAACCGTGATGGGCGAACCATTGGAATTCGAGTTTCGATGTCCGCCGATTTCTCTTGGCCATTGATGACTCGAAAAACGCTGAAGACGTGGTGTACAGGTAAAGATCGGTTATCGAATATCCGGACGCGGCATTCCATTATTTCTGAGTGAGCAATTTTTATGAAGGATCGATTGAAAGCTTGGCAAACTTTTCTCACTTATCGTTCCTTCTTTTCTTTTTTTTAAATTCTATTCTATCCTTGGCTTCGAATCTTGAATTTCAAACATTGCAACTCCGAACCCTCGAGTGTACGAAACACCCAAAAATGTTCGCTCTTGAATGAACAATTTAAATGCGCGATCCGAACTTTGAAATTCAAAGCGCGCGATCGTCGATCCTTACAAGCCGAATATCCGTTCGCATCCTGGATCGTCCACGATCCACCTGTGATCTAACGATTCGGTAAAACGTAGCGATTGATCAACGGGGAGACGCCGGACGTCGCGTCGGGACGGAAGAAGAAGGCGAAGGCGAACGCGGGAAGTAGGTCGGTGAGAAGCGTCGGTCCTTCGTCGGAGACACGAGGAGCCGCTGACTGAGCGCCTTCGTCAGTCTCGCCAAGATATTCCGGGAGTCAACAGGTGTACAGGAGCGGGTCTCCTCTTTGCTTCGTTAAAAATCACCATTCATTCACGTTCGATATCCGAGGACGATCACGATCGTGTTCATAGATTCTCGTTCGCCGAACGCGACTGTCATGCGGATATAACGAAGTTTCTCACGCGTACATCTGGCTCTTTTCCTTCCTTTTTCTTTTCTTACTTTTCGGTCAATTTTCCTTTTCCGTGGACAATCATTTCCCTAAATCGTTGGCCGCTGGATCATCGAACAACAGAAGGCAGGACAATGGACAAGTTTAAGGTGAGTTTTTCTACATTTTGAATCGAATTGCCAGCGAATTAATCTATCGTTTCGTCTAACTCCCTCCTCGTCGTAAATAGTCTTTTTTAATAACAACGATCGTGAATGAAACAGAGACTCGGCTACGTAACAAATAGACCAAAGAGTACGGAACAGGTGTAATCGCCGATTGGCCGGACGACGAACGATGGATCCGCGAGCTTTCTGGAGCGGAAACGCAATGCGACACGGAACTGGGCCAACGTGAAGCCCGCTCGAGTCGTGCAATTTCTACGTCGAAACGCGCATTAATCGCGCCATCCTTCATTAGTCCACTGGGCATTGCAATTTTCATGTCCCCGTAAACTCCATGATACGTGATAAGTCCTCTTTTACTTCGCGTTGCAAGTCGGCCAGAACGAAATAGTCGCGCTTTTATTGCATCGCTCTAATATTCGGCAACGATAGAAGTGACTCGCGGAAGTATGAGTACCATCCGCGTGATTTAATCAAGATTAGAGCGGATGTTATCAGAAAATTCATACAAAGAAATCGTCCAAGATATTATCTACGTGAATACACTCGTATGGAAATGCGATCGACGATCCGCCAAGGATCCTTTCCACTTTCCTTCGCACATCTCGACGAGGTGGCTGCTGCAAAAGGCGCGGGATTTCCTTAATCGTTAACAGCGTCGATCGGTCGGTAATTTCAGCCTTAGATCGGCCGATCGAAAGTCAGCGGAATGGAAAAAGTGGATCGTCCCGTAGTCGCCGCGACGCGTGTGCGAAACGTGTTCAGGGAAAGCATGTCGTTCCATTTCACTTGTACCTTGTCGGTCCAGCGATCAATTATTTTATATTCTTTCTGTGATACATTTCGTATTTTATTTCGTAAAGCGCTACGATATATTTACCTTTGAAAGTTGTTTCTCTCCGGTACATAAATTCAAACTCGCATTATCACCTGTATCGTCGTCGAGAAAACTACCGTGCAGTTTGCAAGATAAATAGGGACACCTAACGGTTTAATCATGCAGAGATTCTTTTCAATTAAGTGACTCATTCGTCTTGCACTTCGAATCAAAACGTCAAAACGTTTCGATTTATCGTCAGCCACGGACGCGCGGTCGCGCCTTTCTTGAATCGAACGATTATCGTCCTCCGTCGATGCGGAAAAGATGGAACTTATTCGACGAGTAATTATCGCGTTAATATAATAGAAAGTATCTAGTCACTCGGTTACTGCATCGCTATTTTCTAATCCCCGGCGGGGAATGCCGACGATTTCTGGCGAGCCATTAAATTTCTCTCGCCGCGATTACCTTTTGCAACGGGTTCCCGCGATTTTGCAAATTGCATCCGTGTTTGGATTAATAATCCTCGATACGAATCATTTATTCACGGGAGGCAGCGTCGTGGACATCGGCGGAGGTTTATGCGGCGATCGCGGGGCGAGCGCAGGTCGAATTATATTTTTAATTCGATCTGATTCTGAGTATAATCCTTATTTCGATTGTGTAATTCGATTGTTCAACCGTCTTTTATTGGCCGAAGCTCTGTCTGGTTCCGCGAGACAGCCTGTACACCGAAAATAGAATAGATTTTCCTTTAATTTGCATCGAAGAGGAAGTAGAAAGGAGAAAGCTTGATGATTCATAAGTTGTGATATAGATTCACTGTATTTTTTTTTTCATTCGGTGAAGTTACATATAATTACTTTGTCAGCTGATTTGTTTGGATCGTAATTTGTAGAATTTTTTCCTGAATGATCAAGCAAATATCACGCCCGCCTTGATCTGTCCTTTTGAATACAATTAATTAGTTTCGTTTGATTATATATCGGTTACAGTTCGAGATGTCCGTTCGTAATTGTTCGATCAGGTTTCTCTGATAGAGTATTCCGACGACACAATACGAAAAGTGAAAGTGACCCTAAAATTGTCGATCCACTATCACCGGGGTAAAGGAACCTCGACGTCAGAGACCTTTCGTTTTCAACTCTAAATGGACATCGTTGAACTCGATGCGATTAATTAAGAATTCAATCTGATATGTAGACTGCACCGATCTCTAAAGCAAATGTGAACCTAATTTACATTAAAGTGCACCGTTCCAAGCACGATTACTCAAATTATTACAGTAATTAAGAGTTCTGTTTCTGGTGAATAATTTTACATAATTATTTCTCTGAGCCGTTTAACAATAGAATAACAATTCTACGTCTGCCAACAATTTTAACACTGCGTGATGCGCTATAATAATTTTATTCGTTCTAGGTGACATTCGCTCTGGCATTGATGACACTGGTCATCATCGGCACCAGTTCGGCAGACGTTCCGAAGCCCAGCTACACCAGGACAATGCTCAAAGTATCTCGAAGTCTGCCGGGCGAAACTGAAGAGCTAAAAGTCCGAACGAGCGAAGGAAGCGTGGCGACGTTAATCGTAAAAAGAAGAGACAGAACGAAAGAAGACACGGAGCCCTCGGGAAGCCTACAAAATCCTTCGAAAGTCGCTGCTGCGGAAACTAACGAAGGCGCCGCATCGGTAAACCCATCTGATCCAGCTAAGACTGAGGTGAAAACTAAGGAGGAAGTGAGAAAGCTGGAGGACGCCCAAATAGAACAGCTGAGGGCCAAGCTATCGGACTCCGAGGGCCAAAAAATTGTCCCGACGGCAGAGATCGTTTCCGTGAATGGCAAAAACAATCTCACTGAAAAAGATCGACCCGCCACTGAGAAGAATATCGATTACGGTAACTGGACCCCTCTGGGAATCGATGCGCGAGCTGTTCCAATTCAAGAGCCGACCACGGAGGAGTATCAAAGCTGGAAACCCCTTCGGGGTGATTCGAAACCGAGCGCAGAGGAACGTACGAGCTACGCCAGATACGACGGAGCCTTTCCAGCAGGTGGATTATTGTTACCGCGACATTTTCCAGACAGATCCCAAAGGAAATTGCAGCTGGCCGGCCAGACGGAGGGAACGACGCGTTACACGTTTCTACCCCATCAGATCCGCTCGTCGAGGACGAACATAGGTGCGAACCTGTCGAAGAACAGGGACGCCAAGAACGTGCCGCCGGAGGTCATCGTTAGATCGGAGATAAACGTGAAGTCGAGCACGAGGAGGTCCCCGATGACTTTGGACAAGGACGGCACCCCTGTGATCCACGGGAAGAGGGTGCCCGACGAGCCGATCGATCAAATTCAAACGTGGCGGAACGCGAGGGTGATAAACAACAAATTGATTCACGACGGATCGTCGCCTTCCGTGGAGAGTACGGAAGCCTCCAGCTATTATCCGGCGGAGAATGTCGCGGACAAGCAGAGGTTCGAGAGGTTCTTCAAGAACGTCAACCGAAGGTATTAACCGGATGCGTATAGAATTCAATTGTTATACGAAATCGGAGGATGTTCAAGTTGTGTAGAATTCGTATCAGAATAGTTTCTCCACGCCAACGTGTTTTGTTCCCCAGATACGGCAAGGACTACGAGGAGGAGGGCAAGAACGTGTACTTCGAGTGGGACCCGAGGAACTACAAGAACGAAGCGCTGAAGGCAGAGGTGTACGAGGCCGGGGCGGACAGCTATCGAAACGGCGTGGCGCACAAAAGAATGCTGCACCCCGACAGCGTGTCGGTTTACCCGGCATCGGAGCTGTACACGCCCGAGAGCCAAAAGATCGCGCCGGTCGCTTTGAAACCGGGCGCCAGGGCGCCGGTTCTTCAATACGCGCACCCGGAGCTCGGTGTCCAGCCGGCGAAGATCGTGAAGAACGAGATGAGGCGTCCGGACAACTTCCCGGAGAACCAATACTCGTTCACGGAGCAGAGGCAGAAGAAGAAGTACGTGTTGAACGACAAGAACATCGTCGACAGTTACACGACGAAGAACTATTATCCCAATCAGCATTTCTACGGTCTGAAGCGGCCCAACGACGCGCCGTTCTGGGTGAAAATCTCGGAGAACCTGAAGAGTCAGTTCTCCAACGGCGTCGAGAGGGTCTCGCAGTTTACCAGACCGGTGATCGATCCGCTTGTAGAAGCCACGCATAAAATCTCGCAGAATCTGGGACTATCGAAGGGCGCCGAGGCTCAGGACAAGATTGGCACCGTCGCGTCCGGTAGCAGTATATTGATTCCAGCCTTGGGACTGGTCGCTTCCGGCGCCGCTCTTGGAATCGGCGCGGTCGCGGTGGGAAGATACTTGGACGTGGACGTTTTAAGGAGATCGAACGCGGCGTTGGGCAGCGAGGTGGAATATCAGAGAGCGTTGGACGCTGGTCAGCCGTTTCTAACGGAAGAACAGTCGAGAGATATTAACAATCACGGGGAAGCTGTGTATCCCTCGGACACGGCTTCGCTGAACCAGGATAATAAAAATAGCGACGGTATTAGATCGCCGAATGATGGTAACGGTGTTCTGGTACTAGTCGAGGAGGTTCGGAAAGCGAAAAGGGCGGAGAACAAAGCGGAAGTCGAGGGGGAGGATAAAGCGATGGGAAGCGTAAGAAGGAAACGAGGTCTCGACTACTTGGACATCCTCCAAGCCGAAGGGGACATGAAAAGTCTGATCCGAAACAAACGTCTGCAAAGAAAGGGAGCTGATTCCATGAGCGAGATAGTGGAGATCGATGTTCCTGCTCGCCAGGGCAGCATCGATGTCACCGAGCTTCTTATCCCGAAGCGAAGGATCAATCATAGTAAAAATAATTTCAAACGGGTGAACGAAGGTTCGTCTATATTGGTCGTCGAAGATGGTCCCGCGCCCCTAAGTTTGATCCGGAAAAAGCTGCCCGTCGATATTCCGCGCGAGAGTATTCCGGACGATGTAGAAGCGATGGGAAATTCCGTGGACGGAAGGGACGAGAGGAGGAGGAGAAGGCGAAGCGTGGAGAGCGACGAGGAATTGGTGGATATCCTCCAGAACTTGGAGAACGCGGAGGTCGCTGAAGCGGCTCACGTGAACGGGGATTGGACGAGCACGCCCTGTGCGAAGAGACTCTTTTGCGACGCCATGATCCAGAGGGGAGCGGACGCGGTTATTACGATGGAGAAACGAATGGCCTCGCTTCTTGGCCTGTGAGTATTGTCTAACGAGACCTTTACGGCAAGTGGTTTCTAGAATATCTTTCCTTTGGGAAGAAAAAGTTGTTGAATGTGGTGTTGCAAAAGGCGTGTAGGGAAGTAGTCGATTGCTCGAGCGATATTATGATGGCTTGGTACAGTATGGCATATCGTTACGTAGGTGTCCATATTTGGAGAACTGCCTTTCGTTTTTCATCGCTATGGGAAACGTTGACACGCTTCTCTTTCCAGCTCGAATCTCTCCTCAGAAATGTTTCCTCGTTATTATTAATTTTAGAGATCGTTGTGGAACGTTCAGAAACCTGGTAATTTGATATCAAAGTGATTCGATCAAGTGAAATTTCTGTTCAGAGAAATATGTTACCAACGAGTTCTTTAACTACAAAATTATAGCGCATTTACGTGAACTAGATGGCCGCAAAATATACGATCTCGTGATCTATCAATCACTACCTCCCCAAGGGGCCATAAACGTAATCATCGAGCATCGTCAATAAGGAAAATAACGCTCGAATAAAACACGATTCTGTGCGGCGATGAATTATTGATTCAAGTCCAAGGGGGGAACGATTGCACGTTCGTAGATCCCGGTGAAACTGCGCACGGATCTAAGAGACGACGAATCGTTGAATATAGAAATCGAGGAAGAATAAAAGGCGAGTGGTATAGGCTTCAAAGCAATCCGTCATCGTTCGATTTTCTATATCGTTTCTTTCTTTAGATTTTTCCTTAAGCACACACGGCCTTGCTGACCTCTGGCGAGGCATATGGCGCGCCTGTGTATGCACAAAGTGAAACTCTGCTAAGAGGTAAAAGTCGTATTCGACAGTAGGACGTCGTCGGCGAAAGCTGAGAAGAAAGTTATCTGCTCCTTGTTATACTACTGTCCGGCTCGGTCCATTCTTCGATCTTCTGCAATTACTTGACTTTTATCTAATTTTTGTGCTCTGAGATTCTTCGGTGCTCCCATTGCTTAGTTCTTTCGTCCTCCAGTTCCTTCGTTGGTTCTCCAATTCTGTAGCTCCTAAGGTCTGCAATTCTCTTCAATTCAATTCTTCAGTTCTCCAATTCTTTAAATCTTCCAGTTCTTCCATTCTTCCATTCTGCAGTTCTCCAGTTCTCCAATTCTTCAGTTCTCCAACTCTGCAATTAATCAGTTTCCGTTCAACATCGACTCAGACCTTTCTAAACGCAATCACCATTAGTCATTAATTGCACGTGTTCTTTTCAGAATTCAACCGGGGGCAGCTGTTCAAGTGTCCAGCCACTTCCAGCAGGTAATGGACGCGGTACGAAGACACGATTGCTCCAGCTTTCAATGTCCGCAAGCCAGACTGGGGAACGTCTTCCTCTAGATTCCTTTTCTATTTATATTCGTCGGAGCGTGTGCTTCCTCGCGTAGGAAAGCGGAACTGATAAATCGTTGATTTCACGACCGGTGAAAGCGTTCGTATCGCTTCGAGTGACTCAGGTTTCTATGCTTGTAAATTTGTTTGATATTTTTTTTTTTTTTTAACAAAGACTAACAAGCTAGAGACAGAAGGGAGAAGATCTCCGAGGAGATTTCTTTTAGAATCGATCACTGAGTCAAAATTGTACATATCTGCCAATTTATTTAATACGCACTTACTTAGGATTAATTAAATTGTAGACCCTGAACGAATTAGCTCAAATTTTACCTAAACTGTACATTATAACAATACTCCCTAATAGTTTCTTCAAAGTGGCGACTGAATTAAATTATTTAAATCTTTACCTTCGGGTTAAATTTGACTATTCCTTGGGTCTTCACTTTTCAAGAAATGATTTTCCTCGAGACATCTGTACAAATCGTACGATTTCTCTTCGATGTCATGACACGGATAATATACTTTATTCTTAAAATATATATATATATTTATTCTCCTTCTCTATTGTTTTATAATTTCGTAAAGATTTGCAATACACTGTCAACAGTATTCCCGGAGATTTCATGAACTTTCATGGACATTTATTATGGACTGTAAATAAATGTTAGAACGATATATTATTTGATTCTACGCATCTAGTTTTATGTAAAATTCGATGCTGCTAAATAAATTAATTTATATGCTAGCAATTTGTTCCTTTCCATTTGTCAGCCTCGCACATTTCAGATACTACCTTTGTCGACGGGAACGAGTGTACATTTTCAAACACTTTCATAAATACGGCACAGAAACGATGGAACGAAACGAACAGGGCAAAGTCCAAGTCGTTACTCGCGTTGTCTTGCAATCAATTATTCAACGAAGGAGACCGACTGATGTTTCTAATGGCCAATGAAAAGTTAGAGGCGTATCGTTGACAGTCGAACTGATCAGACAATTTTTTCTTTTCGCGCTTGTCGAACAGAAACTACGACCAAACTTGCCCTTCTGAGTTTTTAACATTTCATACGAAGGGTGGCTTTTTTTGTTACTTTCCAAGACGATCGTGCTCGTTCTGCTAAATTCGCGTAAGAAGCAGAAGGTAAGGTCAGTCATTTGATCGCGCGGCTTGCTCGAGCTTGCTTTCAATGGAATTCGATCAAGGTATCAAGATACTATTTTTAATAGCGATCAAATCATTTGAAGTCTTGAAATCTCGAACGCCTTTCGACAATTTACGAATCTCTCGACACGAAACACGATCGATCACGATTATTCTCCGAGGAAAGAGTATGAAATTCCTTCAGGTCTGAAACTAGCCCTTGGATGGAATCGCTGGAACATGGAGCTGATAGGCATCTGGCCAGAGCCAAACCGATCCAGTCAACGATGGCCAAACTTGAAGGCTTTAGCCACTTTTGCTGTCACGGTTATCTTCGGTACCGGGCCGCAGAGCGCAAATCTATTCTTCATCTGGGGTGACCTCGAGCTGGTTACGGAAAATCTGTCCACGGCTAATGTTCCCGGCATAAACGTGATGATGAAGCTTATCATTGCTTGGTATCACAGGGATTGTACGTATAAAATAAACAGAAACAAGCACGACTGAACGTACGGGAAAAAGACAGAGAAACTCTTCGCCGTAGAAAAATGTTCTTAAATAAATCGATTTCATTTGGAATCGTTTCACCAGCCACGAGACGAATGATAAATAAAATACTTCTAGCGCTGAAATCTATCGTGAAATCTTTCTACGACGACTGGAACGGGTCAAGGACCAAGGAGGAGACCGTGGCCATGCTGAAGAGAGCGAAATCGGGCAGAGCCATTTCCATCTATTGTTCGATGCTCACGCTGTCCATGATCACCGTGTACTTGAGCCTTCGATCGTTCACGATCTATCGATGCGACAAGGGAAACGAGAGACAGGATCATCTGGTCATTTATCCAGGATACTTTCCCTACGATCTTCGTCCGACGCCGGTGTTAATATTCACGAATTTCGGCCAATGGCTCGCAGGGTACAGCGCGACGATTTGCTACACAACCGTTGATACCTTCATCGCGATGCTCGTGTTGCACGTGTGCGGCCAGTTCGATATTCTGAAGCAGAAGCTGCAAAGGTTGATGGGCGACGAAAAGGAGAGTAGAAGCGTGGACGAGATTCGGAGAGAGTTGGTTTGGATCGTGAAGAGGCACGAGCATTTAAATTGGTAAATATCGCGATTACAATTTTTATCAATAGATGATATCGCTGTGTATTTTTTTAGATACTTCAGGTGTAACTTTTGATTCATTGCTGATGACTATGACATGTGTGAAAATGATTATTACTTTAATTTTCCAATATCCAATTTTCTAATTCTATACGTTCTGCAATTTGCCAATTACGTAAGCCTCCAGTGCCGCGATTGTTCAGTTCTCCAGTCATCCGGCTTTCAATTCTTTAATATTTCATGATCCCGATTGTACAATATTAAATAATAGTCTTAGCAGAATGTTTTCTCCATTAAAGGTTGGCGAGAGAGATCGAGGAATGCTTCAGCATGCTATTGCTATTCCAGATGTTGCTCTGCACCGTAGAAATATGCTTTCAAGGCTTCTTATTCTTCAATGTAAGTTGCACGGGTTACTTTGGCCGTCTGCTAAAAGATGAACAACGTAATCCTCGCAGGTACTGCTTCAAAAGGAGGATGGAATATTCGACTTTCAGCTAGTTTTCTTCGTCCTGTTCGTCGGCTTCATCCTCGTGCATGTGTACGTTTATTGTTACATGGGTCAGATGCTTCTCGTTCAAGTAAGTTATCGGCCTTCTTGCAGATACAATTAACATATTCATGAGAAAATTACCGATACACGCTACCTCTCTCTCGTTATGCGAATCGGCAAGCGAATATTAAACTTTAATATTTACGGGAGCTGAGATGACGGAATAATATGTTTGGCTCTTCAATTAGACCAATTTAAAGCCTTGCCTTTAGCAATAGAATTTCCAGCTAATATCCCCACAGAGTTTAAAATGTGGAAGCACGCAATTTCGAACATTACAGAGCAAAGAGATAAGCAATTCCGCTTACGAGTCGTACTGGTTCAACGTTCCACCCTCGGAGGCCAAGTGTCTCTTATTCATCATGCAAAGATCCACTCGTCCACTCTCCCTAACCGCTGGGAAATTCGGAACATTTTCTATGGAAATGTTCAGCGCCGTAAGCGTGAATCGAATCTATCGCATTCAAACGGGAAATGTAAAGAAATCTCCGAACATGCTCACGATCTGATTTCAGATTCTTAGAACAGCGATGGGATATCTTTCGGTTCTACTAACAGTCGCGGGCAGCGATTAAATATCGACGATGCAACGCAAAAAATCGCGCTCAGCAGGATAAAGGATAGACGTACCTTCGTTCATTGATTATAGAAACAATTTCCTGAATAAATATCATAAGCTTCTTCTGAGAAGATCCCATCGAGCATAAAAGTCCATCGCCATCCGCAATTTCTTTCTGAACGTATACCACTCTCCTCAACTTTGCTACGCGAACTGAAGTTCCGATCGAAAGGTTCTTTCCACAGATCGACAGCGCATACGTGTGTCTGAAATGTCGAAGACACGCGATTCTTTTTTTTCTGTTCGACCTTTAATCGCACCCGTCTAGACGAAAGAGTTATAGACAGACTCTCGGCTCGGCGAGTTTCACAGACCTGCGACTATTAAAAGTTCTGATTGAGAAAAACTTTCGGCGACGCGCGCCAGGGAATGCGTAACGAGTATCTACCCGCGAAAGGGTAACACGCGATCCGGTGGATCAGTTGTCGAAATACCCAGGTCGTGGGAGGTGGAACGAAAAGCATTGGAGCAGTGGCCGTTTCGATTGTAGCAAAGATTCAGAACGAATGCTGGACAGTTTACCTTTGGTATTAGAAGAGTATTTGACGATTGTTAATGTTTCTGATGCAATACTAATCTTTTTGATTTCAATACGAGGGTCTTTTAAATAATTTATGGATCGTTAGATAACGGTTTAGAGTCGGATGATCGATTAGTATTTTATATTTAATGTCACCGAGTGCACGTTATTTGGCGTTTATTCAATCTTTGCGTTCATTAAAATCGGCCGCTGAAATGGACTTCGAGATGGGATGGAATCGCTTCAATTTAACGCTGTTGGGCGTGTGGCCGGAACCGAGAAGGGCATCCGGTCGATCGAAATTGATATCGGCTGTAACATTCTGGTTCACGAGCTCGGTGACGTTTGCCTTCATCTGCGCGCCGCAGACGGCGAATCTCGTGTTAAAATCGACGAGTCTGGACGAGGTGATCGAGAATCTCTCGATCAACGTGCCGATCGCATTCGCGTTGATCAAGCAAACCGTGTTGCGATGTCATAGAGAGGGTAATTATCACAGACCTATGTAGGATTAACGAAGCATGAACGTTCTGATTAAAAGGCAACGATCGATATAACCCGATCCCGAATATAACAACAGCGACGATAATTATTTCTATAATTTACAAATCTCCAGCACTAACATTACTGCTCAGCCAAATATCCGACGACTGGTCGGAACCGTTCTCAGACAAGGATCGCCGATTAATGTTGAAGAACGCGACGATCAGTCGCACGATATCCATCGTCTGTTCCACCCTCACCTATCTCATGCTCTTCGCGTTCGTTTCACTACAAATTTGGAGCAACGTGCGAAACACATCGGAGGCAGACCTGGGAGGGCTTCTTCACCCTGCCACGTTTCCCTACGACACGAACAGGAGTCCGAACTTCGAGATCACTTGGCTGGGACAATTTATGGGCACTGTGCTAACAGCCATATGCTATTCCTGCTTCGACACTTTCCTCGCGGTCCTTGTTTTACATTTGTGCGGCCAATTGAACATCTTGGGAATCGCCCTGCAAGATTTCACGGACGTAACGGGGAAGAATAATTTTCGGAATTTCCATGAACGACTGGGATTCATCGTGGACAGGCATAATCAACTGTTCAGGTTTGTATTATATCCTTCTTGCAGGCGGTAGAAAGAGAGATATGTATTTGTTTCGTGCAAAAATTACCGTTTATAAAGCTGAGAATAATTTTGTCAAGATATGCTGTGATCGTGGAAGAGTGCTTCAACTTAACACTACTCGTTCAAACTATCATCTCCACGGCTATGTTCTGTCTGACCGGATATCGCATGATAACAGTACGTGAATCTTCATATTTTCAAACGGAGAGATATTTCCGTGAGAGGTAATGAAAATATCTCTACGTCTTCCTTTTAGTCGGTGGACCAAGGACAAGAGGATGTGCCGATAGTTGGACTGACATTTTTCATCGTACACGTAATTTATACTATGCTGCATTTGTTTATTTACTGCTACGTCGGCGAAACGTTACTCGGCCAAGTGAGCGCATATTCGTTTTATTATTTTCGCAGCGACGATATTCGAAGGGAAATGTCTCGTAAAATATCGTCATTTTCAGAGCGCCTATATCGGTCAATCCACGTACGATTGCAATTGGTACGATTTACCACCGAGACACGCTGCTTCGTTAATTACAGTAATTTGCCGCGCGAAGGTGGCATTCCGAATAACCGCAGGGAAATTTAGCCCCTTCTCGCTTGAACTTTTTAATGCTGTAAGTCCATCCACGTACAGGTGAACGAAGCTATTCCCCAAAACGAGTGTGAAATAATGAAAATTTTATCTGAAGGTTTTAAAAACGTCTGCTGGATATCTATCTGTGTTGTTAGCTATGAAGGATAGACTGGTCGAGGAAGAGTAATCCGATCGAACGATAAAATAGCTGTTTTGTGTGTTGTTCGATTATATTAAAATTCAGCACGTTCGTCAGTTGTTTCGTAAAATCAACTTGATTGTTAAATAAATATTTTCATATCCACTCTGGACATCGAGCTAAAATAGTGTAACATCCTAATTGAAATCCTGTGTACATGTATCATAATTATGATAAATGCATACAAGAGCAAAGAAATATTAATTCGGACAAAAATTCAATTGAACTCACATTTTGCAGACTGACGATAGGTATTGCGATTTCATAAGAGCTTCTCTACTGTCCCTTGAAAAGTCTCCTACTGATCCATTCGCTGATTTTCTGATATCACTTCAATTACCTGCACAAACATTAAAAAGCACAATTAATCACAATGAAAAGCACAATTATGAGTGGCTTTAATGTATTGTCAGTACGCCACAACAATACAATTGCTTTTCATCGTTGTTTCTTCTATACGTCTACGAATTTCGTACAAGCCCTAGGACAGAACTCTGGAGCGTGAAATCGAAAGGACAAATGCAAAATGCTCCTCCTCATTTTTTTCACCCCACCCACGTCCTCAACGAGCTCATAAATTATTACGAATTGGTATGCGCAGCAAGGAAACCACGTAATATCAGGCTTCCACTAAACCATATACCTTTAAACGAAGCGAAGTTCGTATCCATGCATGATTGATATCTTGCTACAAGTTTCAAACGCAGCCAGGGTGCACGCGCCGGGAAAAATGTTGCAAAATGTGAGAGGAGCGATGACAGTTTAAGGAAAAGTGGTCCGACCGAAAAGGTAATTTCGAGAGATGGAGAACCGAAAAGGTAATTTGTAATATGAAATTAGTATGCGCCGATTAAAAATGATCGAGATTTTCACAACGATTTGGCGTGCGAATAAAAAAAAAACGATGGAAAGAGGAAAACTTATATCTTTCGCGACTTGTACTGATTTAGCAATACTTTTATTCACGGTAGATCTGTTATACGCCTGCGGATGGAATTATTACACCATGAGATTCATAGGCATCTGGCCGGATGAGAGGAAATGGAACAAATTATCGACTTATCGCTCTCTGATACCGATTTTCATGATAGTGTGCTTCTTATGCGGCCCACAGACAGCTGATCTTCCATATATCTGGGGTGACTTTCGTTTGCTGGTGGAGAATCTATCCTTGGCCAATCTAACGATCTCGATCACCCTGTTAAAGATAATCGCTTTCTGGATCAATGGAAAACGTAAGCGTATCATTCGTTTGATTCACGATTCGTGTTGATCACTATAATCGTATTATTATCATCGATGGTTGTTTAAGCATTGAAGTCCCTACTGAACTGCATGGACGACGACTGGAGAGAACTGACAGGGGAGAGGGAACGCCGGATGATGTTGGAAGCCGCGGAATACACGAGAAGAATTATAGTGAGGAACACAGTAATGGGTCATTTTCTGGTTTACAGTTACGCGATCTTACGATCCTCCACCGCGAAGTATACCGGGACCAGGCTGTTTTTCCGTGGCCGTTTTCCATACAACATCGACGTCAGTCCGAATTACGAGCTGACCGTGTTCGGCCAGCTGATCGCTTCTCTTTACGCGGCCACCACTTATACGGCCGTCGACACATTCATATCTATGCTGATTTTACACGTATGTGCACAACTCTCGATCCTGGGGCAAGAGCTGCAGAATATACAAGAGTTCGAGGAAACGGACTTACACGCGAGGCTGGTGAGAATTGTGAGGAAACACGAGTATCTGAACAGGTCCGTGCCAAATAAAATTTCTTCGTTAATTCCGTGTTCGATATTAATCGAATGCTTTAAAGCGACTTTAAGGGGACTAATCGCGAAGAATCGTAACGTTTATCAATCGCAACAGGTTCGCGGAAACGGTGGAGCGTTGTTTCAATGTGATGCTACTGCTGCAAATGCTCGGCTCCACCGTGCAATTATGCTTTCAATGTTTCCAAGCGTTCATGGTACGACAGAAACGTTTTTCTTCCAATTTTGTTAGAATAAAAATGGGGGGGAAAAGGCAAAGGTTTCATCCTAACACTGTTCTTTCTATTTATCGACTATGTTTCCTTCTTGTAGCCGTTTAGCGAGGACGATAAGGAAGTCGTCATTTTTCAAGATCTTTTCCTGATGATATATGTTCTGTATGCGTTGCTGCTGTTATATTTATATTGTTACGTGGGCGAGAGACTTTCGGACGAGGTATCACGAAAATATCTCGACTATTTTAGAGAAACCATTGTAACGAAATTCGTTGCATTTTCTCAGAGCACCGGAATCGTCGATGCAGCGTACAATTCTAAATGGTACGACTTGAAGCCGAAGAATGCGAAATTGTTGATGATGGTCATGTGTCGAGCAAGGATACCATTACGGATAACCGCTGGCAGGTTCTGTTACTTTACTATAATGCTGTACTCTCAGGTGAGCGCAGGGAGAATTTCATTTCCAATCTTTCACATAAAAATATCTCAAAGTACAAAACGATCTCACAGGTTTTAAGAACGTCGTTCGGCTACTTTTCCGTTCTCTACGCAATGAAAGAATGATACACGATTCGTTGCGATTCAGAGGAATGTCTATTGATAGTAAAAGAAGTACCAGAGAAGTTAGTTTCATTAAACGAGAAGCTATTTATGTAATTGAAAGTAATAGATTGTAATTTTCCAAATAAAAGTGAAATTGTTGCAAGCGTACGTGATGCAAAATTGAAGGGTTCGAAGGGTAATCGAATTACGTATTGAATAGCAACAAGGCACTTCGGAATACGAGTGGCTATCGAAGGGAAAACTTTTTGATAGATGTTACGTTTCACCTCTGAACATCTTTTCCCTCGACGAACTTTCGCTGCATACTTGAGCAGCTTTAAGCTCATTCATGGTCGGTCACTTTTCGCGTCGAAGACACGCCATCGATGAATATTCGATCGTTCGAGCGTACAGGTCGCTCGTCTTGCGAACGTATTACAAACAACATATTAAATTTATCCGCTACAATAGAAAGATAGTTTCCCTTAACATTCCCTCGAATGAGTCTATGAAATATTTACCCCTTTACACGTGACGAATTATTATTCTAAAAACGTGAATATAACTACGAAATTAGGACCACGATTGATTGCATAATAACAATTGGACGATAAAAGTGCAACTATCGAACAACAATAACAATCGTCATCGAGTAAAAGTGTCTGCGCAAACTTTCACCGTTTATTTCCATCAGTGTCGTCGAAGGAAAGTCCACGGAGGACCCGGTATAATAAACGTCATTAACAATTGTGCGTCGGACGCTACAACAATGGGAGAAAACAGAAGGACGCCTTCTGCTTTGATGCACATGGATAAAAATAGCGAATGGATTTTACGGTTTGTTAGCAGGATAAAGCGCCTTATAAGAATCACTGTCCTCGGGGACTGCGACGTTACTTCACTTTCTTGCGTCGGGAAACGCGCGAGTTATCATAGACAAACTTGTGACAAAAAGAAAAATTATAATAGATGTATCTTTATACCGTGGATAACACCGTTCGAAGGTATTGCGAAGGGAGATTATAAATCCGAAAGGGGTATCAATTTATTGTCGTTAAAAATAGTTAAGTTCGGCGAGGAATCATGTACGGGAGGATTTTAATAACGATGGCGTTCCTCGTTTATGGGGTTCTTTCGAGAAACGCGGACGTTGATGGTGATGTCCCGAAGGAAACGATTAATAAAAATAGGGGCGGTTCTATGTTGATGGAAATCGCAAAGGAATTCGTGCAGAGATCTACCACTGGTAGCCAGGTAAGTTGTCCAAAATATTAATGATAAAAATGTTTGATAAGTAAATAAAACAAATCAAGAGCAAATGGAACTTTAATTTCGAACAAATAATTTATCCCACAGGTGTTGAATTTAAATTTATCCAATTTATTGTTGCTGTTGGTACTGAAGGCGGTTGTGTTCGGAGCTGGATACTTGGGGAACCATGGTCACAAAGGCCGTGAATTGGAGCAAGGTTTTTCCCATTTAAATTGTCTTAGTAATTATTCCAATTTTTATCGTAAATCTCAAGGCTCTGAACAAATCATTTCTATCCAGAGAATCTGGTATCTGAAGGGGAGGTTGCTCTAGCATTAGGCTACCTAATGGGAGACACATGTTTATACAGAGCAGCCTGTGAAGAACCTCAGGTTGCGAAGGAATATTTAGGGGCAGCAGAAATTATGATCGAAACAATGAAATTGTTGCCCCGGTACGTGATTTATCGTACCTAATGATATGTTCTTTTTTACCGTTTGAAAACAATTTTTCTTCTTTTTAAATAGCTGAACATTTAATTTTTCCTTCAGAGGTTCATCGATCAAAGGGGAGTACGAGAAAACAATGTCGGAATTTCAGAAAGCTATAGAGCACGGGATGATGAACAACTGTCCTCCCGAATACACTTGCAAGAAGGAGAACGTCAAACATTTTTTTAGGGAAGAAAGGAAGTGAGAGTAAGATCACTCCGAATTAGTTTGTACTATCGTTGCAGAAACTACAGTCTGGCGAATAAAATTTCCAGCAAGTTCAAAGAAGGAGAGAAGAAAAACCTAATTGCATTTGCCTAACTATTTACACTTACGTTCTAATATGAGTACGTTGTTTACGTTCTAATATAAGTACGACACTCGTATATCCATAAAGAATCTTTGCTAACATTTGTACTGCGTTACTAAATCATGCGAGTAGTTTATCTATTACTATTTTATTATATAAAATGCCACAATATACCTTTTCGATGCCACACCTTGTTGCCCAAAACCGTCCACGATCCCCCGACCACCACCAGCAATTTGTACGGCAGCCATTTTGGTATGCTGTGGCTGGCTGTGGCATCCCCTTGCTAGAAATAAAATGAATCGTAAAGGAAATGCGAGGATAACGACATTTCACGCAAATCACATTAATCTAAGTATAATTAGGCGTTGGATCATAGTATCAAAGATTGTTTTACCTGTTTCTTTACCACTATTTTACATAATTTTACGAAGAACGACACAAGCATTTGAATACGACTGAAAGCTTTCCGAACGGCCAGTAGATGGCGAATCGAAGTTTGACGTGCAACCTAACCTGCTGAAACAAACGGCGCTGACGATCAAGTTTTGATTTTCGCCTATTCACGCCGTTCGAGCGTATAAACAATTTTTCTCTTTAGAAATACTGCAGCATTTTTACTTACGACCGTGTGAAAAATGAGTTCGATAGGAACAGGGGTAAGTATCCGACGAATTAACAAAATGGAATATCAGTAGAAAAGACTGTGAGCATTAATAAAATCTAACCTCTTTCTTTCTGATTTACAGTATGACTTGTCCGCTTCTCAATTTTCGCCGGACGGTCGTGTGTTCCAAGTGGAATACGCACAGAAGGCCGTCGAAAACGGAGGGTAAATGTTTTTAATTATTTTCATCCATTGCTCTGACAAAACAAGAAACATTTCGTTTAAGTGCCTTATCAAACGTGTGGCCGAATTGTCAAACGTATTATCGTATAACGAAGGACACATTGCACAGTATTCTTTAAATTTCGATGGCTTTGTAATTCTACCACTTGTCCATTTATACATTGCACGATTTCTTTATAGAACAGTCATAGGCTTAAGAGGAAAGGATGGCGTCGTGTTCGCTGTTGAAAAGATAGTCACTTCAAAGCTCTACGAGCCTGGCACAAACAAAAGAATATTCAACGTAGACCAGCATGTCGGCATAGCAGTCTCTGGTTTGGTTTCCGATGCCAGACAAATCGTAGAAATCGCTAGGTCTGAAGCGGCTAGCTATAGGAATCAATACGGCGTGGGGATCCCTTTGAAATACTTAAACGAAAGAGTCTCCATGTACATGCACGCTTATACTCTGTATTCAGCAGTTAGGCCTTACGGCTGCTCCGTGATTCTCAGTGCCTACGAACACGACGGGCCTGCCATGTACATGATAGATCCTTCTGGAATATCCTATGGATATTATGGTTGTGCCGTTGGTAAATATCGGTCTGCGTGTGAATTATATTTTTTACTATTTTTCGCAGAGAATAAAAATTGAGATAATGCGTTACAGGAAAGGCAAGACAGTCCGCGAAAACGGAAATCGAAAAGCTGAAATTGTCTGATATGAGCTGCAACGAATTGGTAAAGGAGGCGGCTCGCATAATTTATCTCGTTCACGATGAACTAAAGGACAAGCAGTTCGAATTGGAAATGAGCTGGGTCGGGAAACATACGAACGGAAGGCACGAGCGTATACCAGCAGATATCAAGGCGGAAGCCGAAGTCAAAGCGAAACAGGCAATGGCAGAGGATTCGGACAGCGACACGGAAGACATGTAAAATCGACTTGATAGTCTTAATGATACTTTTTATATTGTAAGTTCTAATTTAAAAATGCATCAAAGCTACCGCTTCAAAATTACTGTCACGATGAACGAGTCGAATAAAGAATACTGTCTGTTGTTTACAAAAATACGAAACTGTACTTTTATTTAGCGCAATTCTCTCACGCCAATCATTTCTCGTGACGTAACTTTTTAATCTATCAGAAAAATCTCCATACCTGTTTCGTGAAAGAGTTAGCCTCGCTCCGGATCGTTTATATCGTACGAAATAATCCGCGATTAATGAGTACCATTCCCCGTTCATCTTTTCGGATTTACCAAGCTGTTTTCATATCAATGAAAATTGTTTAAAACACGGTCGATTTCAACATCCATGGTTAAAATTAAGAAAAAAAGTCCTACAATGTAGGGATGAATATCTGGAAAATTCTCATCCGGCTCTACGTTTGTAATAAGCATCGTATAGTTTTCAAAATAAATCAGAATATAAATTCTCACCCCTATTAAGTTACCAGTATCTTTCTATCGAGTTACCACTACTTATTCCCAAGGAAGGAACGTCTATCTAAGGAAGTTGAGTGCAACATGTACTAACAGGGATTAAAAAGCACGTGGCCACTGATTCGCTCTTAACACAATAAAAACGAAACTCCCCGAGGGGTGAAAGTGGTTTCCCGGACATGATCTCGCGCATGCCGTTTCTCTGTGTCTACTAGGGGGTTGGTTTTAACCGGCAGCGGCCACTGGTACAGACTACGTGTGGCCAGAGGAGAGAGGGTAGTTTCAACCGGGCTTTATATAAGAGTAGGTAGACTTTGAAACTTTACCGCATTCCTTTTGATTGATGCATGGCGGTTCGAATTTGAGTGTCTATCAATAAAAAAAAAAAACGCGACTCATCGCCTACAATAAGTAGCATTACTGTTACGCGGTGTATTTCTCTTTGCTGTATTTGTTTCTTTGTTTTTCGTTGCTGATTTTTGGTGTACGGGCCAAAAGGAATGTATTTGAATCGTAGCACTTTGGAAGATGTTCACGAAGAGGTCAGTCCGTTGGTGTACGTCGGTGCTTCGATTGCTTTGGGATTTATCGGATTTTTTGGGTTCATCATGAACCTTCTGGTGGTGGTCGTGATCGTTAAGGACGCGCAGATACTGTGGACTCCGGTGAACGTGATTCTCGTAAATCTTGTGGTAGGTTAAAATATATGAATTATATAAAATTTGAATGACTTTACATAGGGGAAAAATATCTTTTGGTGGTTGTTAATTAACCGATCGAATAACGAACTTGTAAGGTGGTTGTTTGAATATAATTTTATAAAGAAAGTTCCAGGGTTTCACTTTTCGTACCTGGCCAAAGGAATGCCGCCTTGCAAGTCGAGAAATTACATTTCATGAAGAAAGGAGGTGCATACTTCAAAAGTTGATCGAAAGTTTTAAGGATTGCATTCTTGCTTCCCTGCTCGCGATATTTCCAACGAAACGTTGATTGCGCGCTGTGATCAAATAGTTTGTTGAAACTTTAAATTCACCTCTGACGATTGTGTTTTAATTAAAAAGAAAACCGTTTTATGTCGAGACGTGCGGTCAGGATTCATTTCAAGTCAAGCCTCGAACTGGGTCAAATTAGCTTCCTTTTGGGATTGGAACAGGATAGATTTTAGCTGGATTTGAATAATTGAAGTCTCGTCAATGTCGAAAGCCACTCTGCCAGCTCTCCTGCCATATTTTATTCACCCACTAATTATTGTAAACGAGAGGAATACTAACGCCAGACAATCGCAGTAATAACAACAATTCCCCCCGCTGCTCTCGTATTAAATATTAATAAAATCCCCGCAATCTACTTATGATTAATCCTCGAAACTAGCTTTCCGTTTTCCGCACAAGCATCTTCATGCCTCGGTCGTTCAATTATTGTTTGTCGAATTGGAGCGGCGGAACAATCGGGGAGAATGGAGGGACCGCGAATTTTCCCAAATTCACGGGTTTACGCACAGTGGTCGCGTGCAGAACGTTATTTTTCCGCGTCGTTTGCCTTGGCTGCTTCCCTTAATGGCTTTCTCTCGTTCGACTGTGTTTTCATTTAATATTGTCGAGAAGTGTTCCCAGCTTGCGTGCGCGTAAACGAATCCGCAACTCGGATGGAAATTGAAAAATGGCAGAATGGTTTCCAATATAACTTTCCTTCCCCTATTTTCTATTATTCTTTTGGCGGTTTTTTTCCCCTCGTGGTTAATCCCGGAGGGTGCTCGATCATCGATTGAATCGGAGCTGCCGATTACAACCCACAATTTTTGCTCTGTCAGGGAATAATAAATATAACGACATAAATCTAAGATTACCTTTAATTAAACCTAATCAAAACTACCCTTCTTTCTAAGTTTTGTCAATTACTTGTTAATTCCGTAGGAAAAAATGAATATTTTTTCAAATAACGCTTCACTATAAGATAGAACATTTACTAACAATAATTTAAGGACGATTTCCTCTCTATAGGTGGGCGATTTCCTCGTGGCAGCATTTGGAAATCCTGTTGCAATGGTCTCCGCGATCACAGGCGGATGGTATTGGGGCTACAAAGTGTGTCTCTGGTAAAATTTATTGTTTATTAAGTAACATTTCGCGAAATTCCTTCGAGAAACAACGACAATCTCCTGGCACTGTTTTCCTTTGAAATGATTCCCTTTTCTGCGTTGCATTTCCTACTATTGTAATTGTCCTATCAAACTATGTATGCCTTTTCAAACGATTTCTGAACGATAAAGCTGTGCAAATTTTTCCCTACTAGGATACTATCCCTAATCGCGTTAGATGGCTGTATTATAGCTTAATTTCCAATTAATCTCGAGGCTTCCACGTTCAGGCAATAACAATATGATTTCCCGCGAGAACAGTCCCGGTTACAGGCAGTACTACTCTATTAGTTTTATCGTTTTTCGTTCTCCGGGTTACTCGTTCTCATCGAACGCTCACAGAACTTCCAAACGACGTTGGCTGATGGAAAAGCTTTCTCTCCTCTTATAGAAGGAAAAAGATCTTCTCCAACGCTTATACAAAGCAGGAAAACTTTTATACGAAAGAAAATCCTTTTATCGAAGGAGGGGGGCGAGTTTCACTGTATGAAGTATCTACTTGAATAAAGAATAAATCTAATTTTCTATGCAAAGCTGAAAGGAGTATAGCTTATCGCGATTTGTAGAAAACTCAATTTATTTGGCAGGTACGCCTGGTTCATGTCCACTTTGGGGTTCGCGAGTATTGGAAACCTAACGGTAATGGCTGTTGAGAGATGGTTACTGGTAGCCAGACCAATGAGAGCTTTGTCCATAAGGTGAGACATTGATTCTCCTCTTATCTTATTCGATAACGTAAGAAGAAACTTTGAGAAGGAACTGCTTGGCCGAGGAAAAGAATTCTATCTTGGCTCTGTTAATCGAACAGTGGAACAAAGTGTCGTGTGTTCCGCGCCAAAAACTCTCGGATTGCACGCGACGCATTTTTCTGCGTGAAAGGAGAGAATGGTAAGAAAGGGTACGAGCTTTAAAGTGCACAATGTGGCAGAGGTTGAACGGCAGTGGAGTTGTTAACAGGAAATCGTCGAGAGTTAAACATTTTCGTAACAAGCTTCCGACTTTTGGAATGAAAATCTTGGAGATAGGTGATCTCAGATGGACAATGAAAAGTTCCGAGTGCAGAATATCCTACCACAGGATAAGTTCATAATTAAGTCTTCGTTTGAATCACCATCGCGTGGGATTCATTAATTCTTTAATTAACTCCGGATTAACCGCTTTCATTTTTTAAACACTTCTTAAGGTTCGTGTCTTTGCCGATAGACTAAAAGATGTGCATCAAAATCCCTCATTTCCAAAGTAATCGGATACAGAATATTTGTTCTTGATTATTAAAACTGCCAAGAAATTTGTCTGAAGTATCTTTCTTTCTCCTATCCATTTACTCAAATCATATCTCTTTCTTTAACAGGCATGCTATGATACTAGGTTTCTTCGTATGGGTCTACGCGCTTTGTCTCTCCCTGCCGCCCCTATTCGGCTGGGGAAGCTACGGGCCGGAGGCAGGAAACGTATCCTGCAGCGTGTCCTGGGAGGTGCACGATCCCGTGACGAAGAGCGACAGTTACATAGGATTCCTTTTCATATTCGGTCTATTCGTGCCGGTCTTGGTCATCAGCAGCAGTTACACGGCGATTCTACTGACTCTGAGAAAAGTGCGAAAGAGAGCAGGTAGTTCTTTCCTTTTCCAGTTAAAAAAATTGACCTTCCTGTTGCGACTAAATGAAATCTCTCCAACGTTCAACCCATTCAATTCCTCTTGTCTCGCTCCACGAGAAACTGTTTCGTTCTACAATTCAGGCGCAAGCGGAAGACGCGAGGCGAGGATTACGAAGATGGTCGCATTAATGATAGCAGCCTTCCTGCTCGCTTGGTCTCCGTACGCTGGCCTCGCGCTCGCGGCACAGTATTTCGATGTAAGTGCAAGTTCGGCTGAGAAAGCTGCACGAATTTGCATTATTCCGTTTGCCTTTCATTTACACGGACCTGGAACAATTAGCACTTGTCCGTCCATGCGAAAGTGATATTATAATTTTCTAATTATCATCGGCTGCTTGCTGTTTAACAAACGCAACACCATGACGACGAGCGATAATTTAAAACGAGGACGATACTGTTTAATTAACATTCCAGGTGAAATCGTCAGCCGCCGTGGCCGTGATTCCAGCCCTCCTAGCCAAATCCTCTATCTGCTACAACCCTATCATCTATGCAGGCTTGAACAGCCAGTTTCCGCGATCGTTGAAAAAGTTCTTCGACATACGAGGCTCGAGAACCACGATCCCCGACAGTCAGAACACCGCGTTGACCCTGACGAACAGGCAGGAGCAGAGGAACTGAATCCCTCGGGAGACATCGAACGATAACCGTTTGGATTATCGAAACCGCGGAGATGCTCGAGGAAACGCGAAACGAATTAACTGTCAGTATTATCGATGGAGAATGTTCAATATATCTCTAGATAAAACCATTTTAAAAATACGAATCCCATTTTTTTCTTTCCTGAACGGTTAGTTTGTTTTCCCTCCTTTCATGTATTTGGGTATACCTGTCTTGTCGGGTGTTCGTAGACGCGCGGAATAACTTTTCTTCCCAAGCTGAAGTTGTTTGAAGAAATTCTGAAGAATTTGGCTGCGGCACGAAGAACGCTTGATGTACGGCCGCAAGGATTTTAACACGTCGAAGAAGATTCGACGATTCTTGAGAAAAGTAAACGAGACTTTAGTTGTTTTCTTTATCTTTTTCCTCTCCGCTGTTTTCCTTCGCTTTTTTAACGTTTCAGTGACTCCGACGGGTTCCACGGTGCGTGTTAATTAACCGGTGAATTTCTGGCGAGTAGTATACCGCTGCCGTGACGAAACCTTCGACGCGAGGCTTTTCAGAAACCGCCACGCGGATGTCGTGCTTAATAATGGACACTTTTATTAAACAAAACAATAAACAACCGAGACATTGCCGTGCGACGTGTAAAATGGACAACCGCTTCGAGTGACTATTAGGCAGAACAGTGAACATTGTAATTGCAACGCGACTAAAAGGAGCAAAGCCAGTTCCAGCTGAACCGCATTTATATTACGCGCGGCGCGCGTTCCCAAGTCCATAAAGAGACGGAACATCGTAAAATCTAACTAGGCGGGAGGAAAAAGTCGACGGGCGAGACGATAAAGCTCTTACGGTGTCCGTCGAGGATCGATCGTAAAGCAAACACCTCGCCATATAAGCGGCCGACGAAAACAATAAATGGTCCATGAACGGAAAAAGAGTTATCACCGATTCCATTACACGCCGTTGGAATAGTTATCGTTCCCTTCCATATGACATCATTATCGGAGGATTCCGCTCTCGGCGACGGAATTACGATTCGTAACACGCGCGATTATGCCACGCCACGGCGAAAGTGAAATCGCGCGGAAAATTTCGCGTGGTGTCGGTCAAACCTCTCCCGAAGTCGATCTTGGACGATGTAATTGACCCGGCTGTCCGTTCTCCGTTTCCATCACGATTCCAATTCGAGAGCATCGTCCCATCTGTACTTCAATGTCCCCCGTACAACGTGGAGTGCGATCCAAAAAAAGAAAAGCACGAGAGGGCTAATCGTAGTTTTACTTGATATTTTAAAATATCAATAGAAATGTTTAGTTCTCTATCATTTTTAATTTAATTACATCGAATGATCCCGCCCCCCCCCAACTTGCTTCTGATTAATAAAGGAAAAATAGAAGTCGCGATATTGGCTCATTAGAACTTGTGTTGTTTGTATAGTTTGAGATAGCTGTGTTATTACGTAGACACCTCGTTCGATCACAGGGTATCTATTAATCGATCGTGTAACAGCTGGTGTGAAAAGTGACGAAAGAAACCGCGAGACGAAAGCAGCCTGTAATTTCTGCTGGCCGCGTCTTCAGAAACGATCCCCGCCTGTTATGCAATGATATTTGGCCGACGTCTCGTGACTCTGTGAAAATTCGCCAGGAGACGGGTTTGTTGCACAGCTGACCGCGATACAGGTTTCGAATAAAAGTAGAAACGGCGAGTCACCAGCAAGATGGAACGCTGTATCTTGGATTTCCTTTTTTCTTACTCTTTGGATTGCTACGTTCTTCGATGCTCGTGACCGTAATTCCTCTTCGATGCCCGAGGAATTCTTAACGCGCCGAACCACGTGCAGGCAGACGAGTAGAATAGTAATTGTCAATGCGATAAATTGGGGATTACTTTCTTGGGAAATTCTCATGAATCGCGGAGAATATTTCCAGTGATAAAAAGAGAGAGTGATACATTCGGGTGAAGAAGTAACTGCACTTTGGTTTAACTCTCTCTGGGCAGAAGAGAATAGATGGATAAAAATATGCAAGAAAATGATGATGATAATTGTGAACGAATATGAACAAATTCAATGCTCAATTTCATTGCAGCTATTTATAGAAGAGATTCTAGACATAATTTATGGATCAAATTCCAGTCGAAAGATTCCTCCCAATCGATGTCGCTAATGAGTTTCGTGTTTACAAGAGACAGCTGACGATAGGACACGCGAAATTACCATTTCAAATGGCAGCGGTTTTCAAGCCAGTGATGATCTGTGTTACATTACTGAATAACATTATGTCATTTTGCGTACATATGTAAAAAGCGTTTGATCATGTTCAACGCTGTGACGCACTTAACGAATCTTTGAAAAGAAGATTCGTTCCCTTCGAGGGAACAGAACAAGGATCCTGGCGTGGAAAATCTTACTAAAATTATGCGCATCGACAGTACGTAGATGCGGGTGGAATTTATTATCGCGAAGAGACACAGTAATGGAAGGTACTCTTTCGATGAGCATTACGCGTTTCGTGACGAGTTGCAGAAAACAGGACGATTGCATCGAGCTGTGTAACGATTAGAACGAGAGTCGAATGCAGATCAAGATCGAGCGGACGAAAAACAGTGGCCTCGAAACGTTTCGTTCGCCACAAAAGAGTTGGTAAAATCCGAAAGGTACCGGGGGAAAAAATAGATCCAGTTCAAAGATCTATTTAAGAAAGAAAAGAAAAACCCTTTCGACAGGAATATTTTCATTCATTACCGTTAACTCCTACAACGGCAGATGTTAAGCAAATCCTATTTAACTCTTGGTAGAAAGAACGTTTGGAGTACCCAAAAAGTGGTCAAGGAATGAACGGTGATTTAACGGGACTGCTGAAATTTTGAGAAATCGAATCGTGACGGTTTATTGGACCTCGTGAAGGCCAAGAGTCTCCACCCTTTTTTTTCTTCGGTAAATAAAGCCTCTGCATCTCGGCGTAAGCGGTCGACTGCAGTGCAAGTGCAATTTACCAACTTAACCGGCTGTGAAAGGAGGCCCCATTATAGAGCAGGCCGCGAAAAAGTTATCGTGCGTAACTCGGTCGATCGTGAATGTTAGAAATCATGGCGAGCCGTGGTAAAACATTCGTTTACGATTCGACAACCCGAATCCGTTCGTGCAAGTTTCATTAATTGTCGTGCACGGAAGGGAAGGATTGATTAAAAAAGTCTGCCATGAAAATTTGGTCGGCCAGGCAAAAGCAACTCCAAGGACCAGGACTTGTTTTCTCCCCAACATTTCTCGTTCCTATGAATGCCATGCAGTTTGCATGAAGCCAAATATACGTTTTGAAAATTCTACGCAGACGATTCGCAAAGAAGATGCCATTAAAAACTTCAGCCTGTTATTCAATATTTGCGAGAAAAAAAATAAACACGGCGAATGCCAGGAAGTTTCAAGAAGATCTTCTTGTTAAGAAAAAGAAAATTGTATCAAAGGAACAACGTAAAATATCAGAGAATAGCTATCATTAAAGGAGAACTTCTATCATTTTGAACAAAAGTAGCTACAAGAAGGAAAATGGAAAATAAACTCTGACGAAAACCTTCACATTTTTACTGTTCGGCCAACGAAAAAAAGACTCGCTCCTGCAACGAAGATTTTCTTTCTTTTATTGCATCGCCAAGAGAAGGAAATCGTGATTATTTCGCTATCGGACGGGTAATAGTAGAGCGAACTGTGCCGATAGCGAATCGCTAGCGAACGAGTAACGGTACCGAACCAGTGAAATTTGTCCTAATTCTTTGTTCCGCTGTGATTTGTAAACGACTATCTCCTGGACGTATCGATACTCGAATTCTTCGAAGTATTAGTAAATTTGTTAGATTTCGAATGAATGATTGGTAATCGAAGTAAACAAAATACCATGGAAGAAACATTCTAGCTATAAATAGCGTGGAATGTTAAAGATTGCTGCGTTCTGCATTTGAATTTACGAAAAAAAAATTGATTACCATGTGAACTTTAAGCGATTGATGTAAAATTATAATCCGAAACGAGGTGTTGTTGAGAGACAAATCTCGCGTTCGTTTTGCTTGGAAGGAAAATGCAAATCGCAGATGTTGCTATGCGAATATAAACTTTAAATCTATTTTCGTAATTAGGGTAAGTGCGTTAAGGACGGTGTTTCACCTTTCGCATTTAAGCGTTCCAATTATTTCGGACGACTCCGTTACGCTTACGTTTCTTGCAACTGGTGCTGGTAAGAATAATTCGACCTGCAGAAAAAGGCGAAAGAGAAACTCGCGTACACATCGAGGTTGTATCGAAGTTTGAGTGTGCCAGTTTATCCCCCTATCAATAAATTCGACCGAAACAAATATATACAATTGATTTTTCGTACACAGAATAATTGTTATTCGATTTCGCGAATGCGTGTAAATCAAAGGCTTCCGAATCGTCGATCGCCGTTTCTCTTTTGCGGTTGAAAAATTCAGTGATACAGCTCGCTTATAAAGTATTTCTTAATCACTTTTCTATCGCGAGAACCAATTTTAATTGGGCTGCGTAGAAATTCTCCGGCAAACTCTTACACAATCGCCACTTACGATTTGCTCCGTGAATTTTCAACTTTCACTACGTGTCGTCTTCTTATATTTATAAGCGTTCATTCATCTCCGAAAGTAAATCGTGATCTCGAAACGGCTGGCCAAGGAATTGATCATCGAGCTTTCCCATTTAAATTGCAAAGCAGCTTCGACGACCTTTGCCCGTAAAATCGTTGAATATTAATAATACAATGGTACAAATTCATCGGAAGTTCACACGGACACGAAGTTAATTAATTTGCAAGGCACGTAACAGATAAGGATTATGAGGAAAAAAATGATAAAATTCGTCAGTACACGCTTGTTGAAGTCCACTAAATATTAGCTTGCGATTTGACGAGATTATTATGGATCGATCAATAATTACTAGATTAGTTGTCACTTTATTACACTTTCGCTACTCATGTCTATTGCCTTCTGGCCTTAATCGCAGACTGCATTTCAAGTATGAACGATCATGTGAAATTGTATGCATGTAGGTTACATCTATCACTGCAAATACTTTTTCCCTTTGTGCTTATTTACGGCGTATTTATCGCTATCTCGAAAAATAGCAAAAGGAATGGCACGATGGAAAAATGTCAACCGAACCTGTTCACATCTTAGGAATCTCATTTTACTCTTTGCCTCTGTGGCAATAACCGTGGAGGAAAAATTCGTACATTAAGTACAAGTGCTTCTGCCTGTGTAATAAGCGTAATATCGTATTAATTGAGTACTACTAACTAAATCTCGTTTTCTGAATGTCGCATATATAATTAATCCCGTCTCATTCGTTTTTCATGAACTGCTAGGTGATATAGCATAAAACTACTCAATTTAATCGCGCTTTTCAGCTGCAACTGGACGTTACGCAAAGTGCTATAATTAAAAATAATCCTTGCACACCGCAGTGGGAATTTTCTGAATTAACTCCTCGTTCAATCGGATTTTCGTCGCAGTTGATCGGTAAGGAGTATCCCCAAGGTGTCCACGCCTGGATAGATCAATGTATTCCATTGTTGTGGATCATCTTCGCGAACGGAGATTGTCGAAGAGCAAGAAGTCAGCCTGGTGGGAGGCAAAACTCTCTCTCTTTCTCTCTCTCTCGAGCACAGCTGATCATTAAAGCTGACGCTGGCCAGTCAAACTTTCACGCTCGGTGATATCCGAGCTTCGTGCGTTGCTACACGTCCTGCTCAAGGTTCGCAAAAATCGATCGATATTCAGTCTCCGAAAAATTTGTCCACTTGTCCAAGATAACTTCAAAACGAAAACTGGTACAAAGTGAACACATCAAAAGTGTGTAAAAATAATTTAATACATCCTTGTGAAGAAAATGGGATTTAAAAAGAAGAAGTCGATTAGTGTAGGGTCGGTGATTTAAATTGGATGGTCAAGCGAAGAAAGCCAAAAGAAGCTTTCCTCCTGGAAATGTTAGGGAGTACAAGTGGCGTACGAGAAACGAAGGAACCAGCGACCACGAGTAAAGGAAGAAAGTCGAGGGCAAACAGCAAGGTAGGAAAAAGTGTTCCGGATCCCGTTCGACGAAACGCTTTTTAAGGATGAAGTTCGATGACTCTTCGGTGATGGTCTGAGGTACAGAATATATTCTCTCTTAGAATGGTAAACATTGCTAGAGTATCGCGATGACGATAGAGTCGGTCACGCTGGATTACTCAGTCTGTTCGGTGCGTTGAAAAATTGCAAATTATAGTTTCTATGGAGAAGGTCGAAGCTTTTCAGGCTAAAAGAGAAGTACTTTGATCCTCGAGAATATTTTGCGAACCATTCAAAATCTTCATGTTAATAATGTAATTTATTTTCAATTTTTTTCTTTAAATGTTGCAAAACAGGCTGAACCTTTAACGTATGATCTTCTTTTAAGATTGAAAGAAATGTACTTTGGTCCACGAAAAAGGTTTCGGTTCGTTTTTTTTTCCCCTCTTCATTTTAGATCGGCCCGAAACTCATTACTATTTGCTCCTTTAAAAGTAACATAGAATTCAATTGCAGCGGCTACGTACGAAGCCTACTTTCAATGGCGTGCAATTAGTATTCCGACCCAATCTTCTTTCTAGCTTCGAAAAAGGAGTCTAATCAACCGCTCTGCAGTTTTGTCTTAAACGTTACAAGCAATCATATCCGCGGAACGCGATTACATTTTGCCAAGCCTATCCACGCTTATTTACCCTTAATTTCTTGCTTCGAAAAATACAGAGTATAAGTCTCTCCGCGATTGCATTCAGAATTGGACATTCCACGTTGCGAGACAATGAACGGTGATCTCTGGAACGTTCGAAAAACTCATTTAATCCGTTTATACGATCTATTGGAAGGATTTAACGATTCTTCTTCTTTTGACCCTTTACCGCGAATAGCAGATACGCCGTTTGGTCGTGAAAAGTGGCCGAGTGAAATCGACCGGGCAAGATCGGTTTTTCGGTGCGGGAGGAGGTTGTTGGTTCCGCTGAAGGAGCAGCCCAGAGAAAGGGATAAGCGGGACAGAACCGGGATCAGGATTTCGTCGAGAGACCGTATTGTCGTGTTGAACGGTGCGGCGCACTTGAAACTCGCGTTATTAGTGAACGTCTCGTGCCGATACTGAATATTGTAGTTTAAGGTTGGACACGCGTGCAGGAGCATTGAAGGGATAATAATGGTCACGGGGGGTTCGCTTGGCTGGTCTTTCTAGTATGCTCCGTCCGTTTTATCGAGAACCATTAAAGCGCAAGGGATGGGTTAGTATAAATTGTAAAAAGAAACAAGAGTCATCTAATGACTATCAATCAAGAAAACTATAATTTGTATCTTTAGAACTACATTTGCTTCGCCTAAATTTGCACCTGCAATAGTTTACCAATTCTTAATTACCACAGATCACACTGTTCTCCAGAATACAAAGTCTAACATTTTCCTTGCAACCCCTACATCTAACCTTCGTTTTTCCACCCTCGATACTCATCCCACCAAACATTAAAGATACCTCCTTCGACTAGAAGAAGCAGTAAAGAAAATACCAAAAACCAGCCGGAACGTGAGAAAGAACAGAGAAAGATCGATTGGTACCGAAATTCATGCGCATAGGTTTCAAGAAAACATTGGAGCTTGTTTCTTTTTTCAAGTACCACGACAGTAAATAAATTATTTCAATCCTCCCGTGTACTTTCAGAGTTCCAGTGGCGGTATAAACGATTCACGAAGACGAACGTCATGCTGGGCGGCCTCGTGAAAAAATGACTGGAGAATAGTTGTAACACCAGAGATTTCATACACGTATCTGCGTGTGCTCGAAGAAAAGCCGCCCCCTCTTACGTCTCGGAAGTCCACCGGCGACTCCGTGGCGATTGATGGCCGGTTTTTTTTTTTCTCGTCAAACGATGATTACAATGATAATGAATCGGTCTTTTTCCCTGGACGTGGTACTCTGTGACGAGTGTATATAGAGGAGGCCCGACACACGAAAACCGGACAGACGTTCGAGTGACACTCCGCGGATCCACCGTGTTTTAACAGCTCGGCGAATTTTCATCACTTCCATGCAAAGTGAATGAAGAATGTGAAAATATCGGAGCATCGATTTTGTGAAGGACTGGGAATTTAAAGTGTACAGAAAACTTAGTAGACATTATCGGCAGATCGAAAACTGTATAGGAAGAAACAACGTAGGCTGTTCGTTCTCGACGATATGCGACCGTTTTCAACGTTGAGAAATTACTCGAACATTCGAATCCATGATAATTGGTGTATCGTGAAATAAAGTTCCAGTGCTTGGAGAACTTTTTCAATTGAATTAAGAGCGAAAAGGAGCAAGGATGGTGCGTCACGCGGATCGACTAATCATTCTGCTGGCTATTTCCTGGCTCGGCGGTTCCGCAGTGGGATACAATATTTTATTGGCCACCATGGGTGGCACGAAATCGCACACGGTGCCGTTCGTGGCATTGGGGAACAGCTTGAAGGCGCGGGGTCACAACGTGACCCTTTTGAGTGCGTTCCCTGGACCAGCCGCTAACAACGGCCTGCAGGAATTCGTCCCACCGATTTTCGAGGTGATCCGTTATCGTCGATGCTTGTCAAATTAGTGAAACTGAATAATATTTATACGAATTACATTTTTAAGCGAGTACAGCAAGTGTAACGCTTTAAACGCGGCCAGGACACTCGAATCCAAAATTATCAGGAGGAGAGTGGTTGAATTTTCATGGAATAAAAGATTTAGAGCCTTCTTTGTTGCCGGCAGGCCTATGTCGGGAATTACACGGCAGAGTGGGACCTGGTCGGTGCACGGTTCCGAGATGAAATGCCTATCTCCCCGTGGGATGCAATGCGATACGCCTGGGAGGCTTGCGAGGCGCTTCTTCGCGACGAAGTGTCGGTGTCCTGGCTGAGGAGGCCCGAGGGCGAACCTCATGCGAGGTGGGACGTCGCGGTTGTCGATGGAGCTTTCCCTGAATGCCTTCTGGGCATCCTCCACGGCGAGGATGTGCCCACGATTATGTTGAACACGGTAATAATTCATAATCATTCGCAATCAGTGAAGATCAGCGTGTTCCAAGTTATCCCACATTTTATTCCTACAAGGAATCACTGAACGAGGAATGAGTCCTTTTAATTTGCCACAGGTGGCCCTGTACAGCGGCTCGATAAGTCGCCAAGGGAACCCATCGCCGTGGTCAGTGACACCCTACTTTGGCAAATCGTTGACCCAAGACATGAATTTCCACCAAAGGATCCTAAACGCAGCCTGCCTTGTTACATTGAGGATAATGCATTGGATCATGATCAGCGGATACCTACAACCGGTTCTAAGAAAATACCTAGGTGGATATATGTATATTTTCTATTTCTATCAATATCATTTAGGACGATCCTTCCTCCCTTTCCCTCTTTCTAAGAGTTTCATTTTACAGGAAACCAGTTGCCAGACGTCCGAGATCTGACAACGGAGATTCCACTGACCCTACAGAACAGTCATTACAGCGTAGCTGATTCTACTCCCTATTTGGCGAACGTTGTGAACGTCGCCTGCCTGCATTGCAAACCAGCAACGCAACTCAGCCCCGATTTGGAAAGCTTCTTGCAACGCGGTAATATACTACTCTAAGACGACACAAAACAAGAGATCGTTAATGGAAAATTGTACTATCTAATCGTAACAATTGCTTGGACAAAAAAAAAACAACAGCCAATGATCCAGTGATCTATCTATCAATGCATTTTTCGTCACGATTTCTTTGAATACTTTACCAGCAATCCATCTGTCATAAACTGGACCACTTTTTTTTTGTTCAGTCAGACTATATTTTCTCTTTGAAACGTTGTCCGTAGGTTTCATCTTCGTGTCCATGGGTTCATCGGTTCGCGCGTCCGGCATGCCAGAGGCACTTCGTCAGATCTTCGTCGCGGCCTTCGCCACCCTTCCTTACAACGTCGTGTGGAAATGGGAAGGTATGAAGATCAAGGATCTACCATCGAACGTCAGAACGGCTGCTTGGTGGCCGCAGCAAGAATTATTAGGCCATCCGAAGCTTCGAGCGTTCGTTTCTCACGGCGGTCTTTTATCTCTTCACGAGGCCGCTTATCACGGGGCGCCGACTCTGGTGCTACCTGTTTTCTGTGACCACGACGGAAACTCGGCCCAAGCTGGTATTGATATCGTTCGCTCTTGTGTTTCTCATTTAATCGGACTGCTTACGTTCTCCGATGAATGTAAATTAGTAGCCAATCATTTAGAACTTCCATTTCAATTGTTTCAGAGAAATTGGGATACGCATTGGTGATGGATCTCGCTCGGATATCTATCGGGGATCTTCGGGAAGGGATTCTCAAGGTGGCTACAGTCCACAATAATTCCTATCGAATGGCCGCGAAAAGAAGAAGCTCGTTATTGAAGGAGCTGCCAATTAGCCCCAGCAAGTTGGCTACCTGGTGGGTGGAACACGTTGCCAAGCACAAAGGGGCTGAACATTTGAAAAGTTCTACAAGGTATAGAGAAGTACTTGTAGTTTTCCCGAAACTTTGAACAATCCGATAATTAATGGAACAATTAATTATTCTGTTTCAGGTATATGAGCGTCATTCACTATTATTCCATCGATGTGGCAATATTTTATGTGACGGCGTTGACGTTATTGGTGTACGGGCTGAAGAAATTATGCTGGAGGACGATATCCAAGGGAGTTGTAAAAAAGAAATTCGACTAGACTGAACGGTCCTGATCACACAGATTCTCGCGACGTTTTTATGTATTTATTAAATTTAACGCTTTTATTAATTGCTAGTGTTGACCATGTAAAAATTATGTAACCGTAATAAAAAGGTTTTTTTAAGAAATCGGAATACTTTTCGGACCTCCTTCGTCTGTTCAAAGAAAAGACTAAGATTGCTCGTGATATTGTGAGGGACGAAAAAAATTCAAAAAGGGATATCGATAAAGGATAAAGAATTTGATACAGCGAATCCCTAGATTATCTACGAATCACGCAGCAAGTAGCGCGAACTGCATTCAAAATTGAACACTACATTGACGCATGCGTGTTCAACAATCAATTTTCTAGCGGGAATATTTTCAAATAGTACAGAGTGCGAATCCGCATAATGAAAATTAGTTAAATCGTCAAAGATCACAGAATTTTAAATAACTACAGACACTTACATTTCGAACAATATTAATAGAATAACGTTATCCTATTGTACTTTTATCCACAAAACAAACCACAGAACCGATATATTTCCACACCGAGCAAAATATCTGCATTGTCTACGATACTATGAGGCGAGCCTTTAAAATTTAGCCTATCAGCGCTATTCTCTGCTAAAGTGGGCGTCATACCTGCATTCCTAAGAGCTCCGGCAATGGTCATTCACCCTCCTCAACAATGGTTTCGTCTCCAGCTGACCACTTTAAGCACTTAACGGTAACTAAATGTTTCCGAAAAATTGTCGCACGAGATTGGAGAGAAAAGGCACAGAAGGAGGGGCTTGAACGCGATAAAATACGGTCCTGAAGTTAGTTAAGGGCTTCACACGAACGGCGGCGCATAGGTCGGAACCGGATCGAAGCACGAGGAGACCGTTCGTATTTCTACGACGCTGTTACGTCCGTGATCCGTGGCGAAATCAGCGCTCGATCATGATCGGATCAGTACCAGCTGACTCGTTCGTCGGAATGTTGGTGTATGTTTTGTTGTTGCCTTTCTGAGGGCCCCCCGTCTCGTACCGAGTTTTCACTCGTCATCGATCGCAAACCGCGGTGCAGTGTACGAAAACGACAGGAAAGTGGTGCGAGCGTGCGTGTTTGTTGTGGTGCACGCGGGGAACAGCCGAAAGGTAAATGCACTATGCGCGTGCGGATCGCGGTGTGTTGTGTGGGCTGGTGATGCATACGAGGGGTCGTGCTGTTTTGAAGGGACACGTTTACCCACGTGGAAGGCGATGCCAGTTTTCGGCGTGACTCGGCAACTCGTTCGTGACGAAACATAAGCGGAAAAAGGGAGAGAAGAATCTGCGCGGCGAGACGAGAAACAAGAGAGGAGGACACTTGAGCTGACGACTTAACGGAGACAGAAGGGGCAAAGTGAGAGAAAGAGAAGGAAACGTAGACGGCGGGAGAGATAGAGAGAGAGAGAGGCGAAGGTAGAGCGACAGATGGGGGCGACGAATAAAGACGGGAGAAGATGGCCAGTCGACTGTTGTGTTTGATCGCGAAAACACGTGGGGAACACGACGCGGGAGTTCCGCCGTGTTGACGAACTTTCAACAGTTGTACCGGGAACCCGTCGCATCTCCGCGATCGATCGTTCCCCGACACGCCTGGCCAAGGTGTACGGAGAAACGCTGGAAAACGGCATCCTGTCACACGAATATGCGCAAACGGTAAACGATGTTGCGCATACGAGCGTGTATAGAGTTTCATATGGTGGCGGTAGTGCGTTGCAGACGAAGGGGCCCTGTCGGTGACCGGAAAACAAACGACCGAGGTCGTGGCCGAAGTCCTCCGTGCAAAAAGCGCACTAGAAGCAAGCATGCGGCAAAACTGATGCGCGGGGACAAACAAACGATCTGCACGCAGCACGGCGGAGCGTGTTTTCTGTGTTCGTTTGACGCGACGCTTTTACCCTCTTGCGCTTGCCTCTGGCGCGTGACGTAATCCATTCAAGCGCTTACTACGCAATACGGCAGGCGGTCAGCCGCCTCTGTCCTCTCTCTCTCTCCGTCTCTCGTACATGTACACACACAACACACACGCGCGTTGCCATTCTCTTTTCCTAATCTACACAGCGATATTTAATTATTCCGTGTTTCTCTCGGCTCTCACCCCCTACCCCGGTGCAACCCTTATTTTTCTTATCACTCGATAATGGCGACGAGAAAGCGAGCGGTTCCGTGCCGTGCGTCGCAATTAGAGTTTCCTCTCGACCGGTTTCTCCTTTTCTCGTGAAATCGTGCATAGTATACGAGCGGTGATTCTCTGGCACGTGCCAGTCTTTCCGTTCTATTTTTCTTCGTCTCCTTCGATCGCTCACCAACGAACTATCGAAATCGGACGAATACCAAAGGATTGCGCAAAGGGCTAGGAAATTTCGCGCCTCGCGACCACCCTTTCTCTATCTATCCTCCCTCCAGCTGTCCGCCGCCCTGCCCCTACCAAAACGTCGAGTTTTCCTCGCCGATAGAAGTGAATTACGCGTTCCTCGCCTGCTGCTGAACACTGTCGGACTGGCGTTTGTGTGTGTCGCCTGTCGTGTAACACGCGAATCCTCCACCTAGCGAATACAACGGTGTCGTGTTTAAAAAAGCCACCTGAGCCGCGTGAACGAGACACTTGTACCCGCGCGTTCCTTTTTGGAGAATCACTCAGTTGGACGCTTCGACGAACTGACCCCCCCCCCCCCCTCCCCGAAGCTCTCGACATTTTTTTTTCTCTACGATACCGTGATTTCGTTACCCCTGGTGCGTATATTTCGGCAACTTGTTCGACTGTGCGATAAGGTAAACAACGAGCGGTGCGTAGATCCGTACGGAACATACCGGTGTGGCGTCTCGGCGTTTTTGCCCTGGGGGGGAGTGGTTCTTTGTTACTTTTGTTCTTTTACCGGATCCGCGATGCCAACTACGCATTAGAAGCGGCCACGAATCATCGCGTCCGGCCGATGGTGCGCGGCGGCGGCGCGTGTAGTCCTTGTCCCAAATAAAGTATCGAAGGGAAAAGAATTTCGTCGGGAATGTTTCGGCTAGCCAATGGCGACGAAGAAAAATAGGAAATAGTTAATAAAAGTGCACGCGTGTTATGCGTGTAATCATCTTTCTCCGATTCCTATGTTTTATACGTTTCATTATTTACGCAGCAATTCCGAACTATCGGTATGTCGAGTAATGTGGGACATACGGCAGTGGTGCTTCGGTAGTGATTGTGTTATCGGCCTGTCATCGCCGCCGTCATCGAGGACAAATAATACTGTGCGGATCCACTTCGCGGCCAGGAATGTACGTATCTATCGAGACGTGTAAGTATTTGCGTGCGAGACGTTAGACAATGATCGTTAGAAACGAAAGGTGTCTTATATCAATCTCAAATAGCTTGGTTACTTAACCATTTTTGTTCTTAATTGTTTGAAACACGAGATATTGTATCTGTCACGTGGTCAACTCTGACTCCGAAACGCTTCTTCCGCAAGCGGTATCGCGTCGACGATATTTGGCCTCTATTCCTTAGCGCTGACGTGTTTTTGCACGCGTGGAAGACATTCACGACGCGCACACGCTATCTTTACCACGTGCGTGCCCGAGGAATATACATTACGAGCCCGTGACATTCGATTAAGAGGAAAAGATTGAACGTGTAAGCGACGCTGTGCGTAGATTGTGTCAAAATTCGCGAGTAAACATTCGTCGATGGCAGTGAATGAACGTTGGTAAGCAAAATCCCCGATTATGCAACAATGCTGGATGGATTAATTAAATCAGCGTTGAAAATTGCTTTTATACGTAACACGTACGATTATCGGAGAAACAATAATACAGTGTCCCCGGAGTTACGCGCACGATCACGCGTGAAACCCGCTCAATTATTTATAGCGGTTGAATCATATACGACGCGGCGGTGAAAAATCGAATGTCACGTGATCGTGTGTCAAAGCCAGACACGATTTAGGAGGATCGTAACTTCACGCGGAAATACCGCGACGCAACGATACTCCACAACCGCGATTATCTTAAAATTATAACTGTCGTCAACAGGGAACGTTACCTCGTAAAGAAAATTCTTATCGCTAACCGTTCGTTGTCGAGCATATTCTCTTCCGTGGGTGCTTAGAATTCGTTCAGGTGCGGGGGTTAACAAAACATGGCCGATGATCTTCATCTGTTCATCTGTCACGCGCGAGTACAGAGGGCAGCGGTGCGACGGGAGTCAGAAAAATGGCGCGAAAAACTTCGGACATTAAGCCCCGCGGAATAAGAAGGGTTATGCAATTGAATGACTCACCTTTTCCGTAAAGAACAAGCTTCGTTTCGATCGAGCATCCTCGCATGTATTTTCAGCTGCAAACGCCATAACCTCACCGTTGAAAAAGTATCAGCCCCTCGTTATCTTGGCGGAACGCGATCAGCTTCCGGCCTGCAATGATAACGATAACACTACGCGTCGCGCGTATGTAAAATGATGGAAAAAAAACGGGGCAACGAACTCGAAAGCATTCCGGAACACGATAACGATCACCAGAAGGGAATATCGACAGAATCGCGAAACGAAAACGGCGAAGTTTCAAGGGCTCTCTCCTCCCGCGCGAACCGCCGCGGTTTTACGACGATCTCGTTAGTGTCGCGCGGCTCACGAGGGAGGGCGCGCAATTTAGGCGGGTAAAATTAAATCTATTCGATCGATGAAACAGGGGCCGCGGTGGTTGGAAATAACGATTGCAAGGACCAGCTTCCTTTTATTTAATTAGGAGCACGATAACGTTTATGTAACTGAAAAGTCGCTACGCAACCATCGTGACACATACCTTCGCGAGATGATAACGTTATCGCGACCACCGTGATGCAATTTCTCTGGCTTCCATCAATCTACGTAAATTTTAATTCATTTTGAATGAAAGTTGATTCATGATGCGCAGGGTATTTTCGAAGCTAGTATTAGCATTATTGCATGGAATCGTTAGAAGAATATATTGTTTTCTTTTTTTAGTTGAATGAAATAAATCGAGTTAAGAAAGATTAACTGTAGGCTGAGAGAGTTCTCTGGAATTTCATCAATTCCTAGGTAGAATCAAGGACGGGTCAAGGTCGGACTGAAGTTAAATTGGAGTCGAACTACTTTAGAACATCGAAGTGGTACAAGGAATTCCCTTGTCTCATTCGATTCATTTTCTTTTTTTTAACTTACTCGACGGAAATCATTCTGTTTGATATTTTGTACAAGCATTATTGTAATTCAAAGCAAGTTTTCTGCTGACCCCAAAAACCAAGGTTCTCGCATACCATCGTTGTCCATAGATATATCAATGAATCAGCCCGCGTGTACACGGCGTGGTCAAATAGAAACGGACACAAGCGGGCCTGTAACACGCGCGGTGGCCGCACAGGCTGGAGGAATCTATTGACCCCTAAACGACGTTTAAAACCGTCCTCGAAGCGTTTCGTATGTTGAAACGCAAAGTGCTGGGCGAGTAAGGAAAAGAAAGGGGAACGTGACTCCTGACACGCGCAATTTCGAAGGAGCGCGTAAGATGCGCGTGGATCATTCTTCTTTTTTTTTATTCTATTTCTTTTTCCATTTCGATTCCACATTTTGTTTTCCAGACAATTAGTCTCCCTGATTTATTTGCCCCGTTTCCCAACATTGTTACACATTTATCTTGTCCTTCGTGGGCGTTGATGAGTAACCCAAGTTGGCAATTGCTCTTGACAATGGGAGCCCCGGAGCAGATTGGAACTCGGTGAAAGTCGATTAAACTGTTCAGGAAGATATTAAGTGCGTAGGGGGTAGCAATTTAACGCTCGACTAACTTCGAATCATTCTTTTTACGACGCGTCCTCTTCCTTATGTCCTTCCATCGAAGCGGAAGAACACTCCTGTTTTTTTTTTATTCGCAATTTACCGTTTTACTTCCTGTCATATCGTGGACGTCACTTTATGGTGATAGCATCCGCGTATTAAGTTGACATTTTGAATTAATCACTCCCACCGATATTATATGGAGATGTACATGAAATCTGTCAGAGGCACAGTTTCATATTGTTACAATTTTCTGCGTCGTTTCTCGCTCGCTTTCGGTCTCTCTTCGCTGGTCGCTTGCGGAGAATGAGGAATAACAGAGGTGACATAAGCGATCGACGCCTCGACGACGCAGTGATGCAATTTTCGGCCACCTCTTCTTCCCCCCCTCGATCACCGCATCGCAATCAAGCAAATAGACTTCTCTATCATCGTCGGCTCGCCTCTGCTCCGTTCTCTCTACACCCAGTGATCGTTGTTTACGGGCGAGCACAATTTGCGCCGCTAGAAATAAGCCACCGTTATCTTTCGCGTGTGCATCTCTCGATTTTCCCGGTGTCCACGTGACCTCGTTCCGTAGATAGGCTCGAAAGAATTTTCCGCTGCGGAAAATTTCCTTATCACGTTCCTTCTCCACTTTCCCCCCCTCTCTTCTTAGGATTAAACCGGTCGATGGTATTTTAGGATTAAAACGCACGGAGTGCACGAGGAAGAACGGAAATGTAAAAAGGAATTGCACGGCACGGATCGGAAAAGATTATTTTCCCAAATTGTTACGAATATCTATATTTCATTCTGAATAATTCTTCTTCCACCAAGAACTTCTATTAGAGGACATTGAACCAGCAAAAATTGGTGAACCGTGTAACGCGTAGATTCGGTGTAAGATCAAAATGTAGAAAGGCAAAGAATGCTTCGCACGAATCCTCGAGCTGTGGAACCTTTCGGCACGAGGTAGCAACGTCATGTACATCTAATTATGGTCCGGTTAACATAACGTTTCTCTCGTGAGTCAGCTGTTGACGTTCAAACGCTTTTGATATTCACCCGCCCCGTTGCTTCCCAAGTGGAGATATCTCTCCCACTTTTTCTTCAACTCGAAGGTAATGAAATAACTTCGTCAAAGGGGATGCGCTCGAATTGCAGCTAATGCTCCGCGCGAGGCTCGCAGGATTAAGTAAATTTATCGCGTGTAGCACGACGGGAAAGCGAATCGCGATATTCCTTAAAATGGTAGCAGGAGAAAAAAACAGCGCCGGTGCAAACGATTCATTAACATTCTCGCGGATCTCCAGCGAAGCGTACTAAGTCATAGGAACGGAGCGTAAATTTCGTGCGGTCGTTTAATGAAGCATTCAAATTGACCCCGAAACTCGGCCGATCAACGTGATATCGAGACTTGTAGTAGAGCAAAGAAAAAAAAGGAATTGCTACGTGATATTCGAAGCGGTGCTAATAACCAGCAGTTTCCTTCGCGTTTATTACGATGATGAAATAACGTTCGCCATGATACGACTACAACTCCACTGGGCTCCGGTTTCTGGCATACTTTTCGCGCTCTCGGAGCCAGCACCGGGCATGCCAAGTTTCTTCAACGCGTTAATTAACTTTGCTACTTGTCGTTGGACGCGTTGATCAACGTTGCGGACCTCTTATTTCGAGCACGCGTGGGCGGCGCACCCTGGGCTCAAGTCTGTCTCGATGCAATTTCTCGTTTTCATCTACGTTCGATTTTCATGGGAACCGTTTCGATTTTGTATCCCGGACGTTGGGGGAAAGTTTGTCTTTGCATTTCGTTGTTTCGTCGCCGAAATGAAAATGTATTTTCACGAATCGAGCAAGCGACTCACCCACGTCGCGCGGATCCTGGAGTAGCGTCTCGAATTCCTCTGCCGAGTGGACGATAAGGAATCAGGGCCCAGGCACGAGTCAATCCGCTGCTTATCAGCTCGTTATCGCCGTCGTCAACTTATGAATGGGCGGAACCGTACCACGGCCTGACCGCGCGAATTCGAGTTCTTTCATAAATGACGATATTTCATAATTAGGAACGCGAAAACCACATCCAGCCTTTATCTCGTATATTCCTATCTTTCTTTTTTGCTCGTCCGGTGATCGTAAATTATCACGCGAATGTAGTTTTTTTTTGTATTAAAAATAAAAACAGAATGAAAGAGACTGAGAATAATCATTTTGTAATTTTCTAGCTTCCGGTTTGTCTGATTATCCATCTGTTTCAACGCTGTATTGTATATAAAGAAAACAAAATATAAGTGCATGTGTAACGTTGAAAGGGCTTTTGTATGTAGGAAAATCGAAGCACCACAGTGTGTACTGTGTGGGCGTACATTGCTCGCAATTTATACAATTCATTGGGATACCGAGGTCAATCAGAGAACGAGCACTTGATTTTCCCAATTTGTCTCTGCCTCATTGACTCGTGGAAAATTCACCCGTTATGTTTGATGGGACGGATTATTGGCTGGTAATAGAGAAAACTGAGGCAAGTAGATTATTTTCTGTGCTTTAAAGAGTATAGAATTTTATTTTCAATTGAAAATAAAACTGTTACTACCTATCATTATCCAGCTGGAAAATATTTGCAATTTGCAAATGTATATTAGCTACCTATATGCATAGCTTTGCGTATTCTCTACCTAACACCAGAGGGAAAGTATAATCTATATGACATCAACTTCATTAATTAGAAACATTCGCCAAGTTCCTAGCGCACTGTAATTCCTATCTATTGCAACCTGTTCGATCCTTTCCCCTATAATTCACGCCTGTACGTACGATAAATTCGAGTGTGCATTCAATTGCATATTAATACCACCTCGACAACTCTTTACCCATCGACAGTGATCAATGGAAAACAATTTAACTTCCTTAACAAAAAAAAAGAATTATGCAGATTTCGAAATGATACGGTATATCAAGTTGCGTTTCCACGGTACATTTTGCACGCTCATCGAAAAATAAATTCCAATTTCGACGTTGCAAGCACCGGTCGAGAGATCTTAGTCTTTCTGGCGGTACAACATAATTGCACACTCCGTCATCGAGCAAAACCTGCTGTGCGCAACTATGTTGCACGTGCATACATACGTGCATATCGATGAATTTCACAAGCAGCCGATCGTTTCGCACACAAACACACGAAGGAACACAGCCAGCCGTTTAATAAGTCTGCTGTCTGGGCTGCAGGCGAAAAAAAAATCGTTTGGGGCGAGAATTTCTAAGAATTCCTATCTGCCTTTGGCGGAAGAAAGCAGTTTCGGATATCTTTTTATTTTCTTTATCTTTTCCTTCCACCTTCGGAATTCTGAACGCAGCAGCGTTTTTACCCTGCTACAAAATCCCTGTCAAACGTTTCTGTCGAGAGCGGTCGCGCCTTCAGCGAAGTTTGTTGCTTTACGGTCCCACCCACAAGTCGGCCGTTGCACCCGCGTGGTTGCGATTTTAAGGAGAACCCTTTGCAGTAAATCTTCGACCGAGACTTTGCGTGCCCTGCTACTTTGCGGCGGATGTGTTGTGGCATGGGGGGGATTCGTTTGTGGAAACGACGGTCGCACGAATGAGACAAATGCTGCTCCCTTCAACCATTTGGGTATGATGGAGAATCGGCTTTGTCCTGCGATTCGTGGAAAATGATCAAACGGGGACGAAATGATAATGAAGAAAAAGGGGTATTCTAGTTTCATGAGGATAATGCATTTCACAGTAAAACGTCTTATCGAATACAGTTTAATTGATCGCTCTAAATTCTGCGGGAGTATTGAAGGTAATTAGAATTGATTATCATTTACCATCGTTGTGTTATTATTATGGAATATGTGGGGAAATGATGTATAATGATTATTAGGGTTTATCGTTAGGGTGTCCGTGGCTTAAAAGTGTATAATGCCGCATGTATAATTTAAAATAAGTAATACGTATCGTGAGCAGCTTTCACTGTTCATCGACCCAATTTCGTTCAGCCTCTGCAACTTGTTTAAAAAAAAAAAAAAAAGGAAATGGGAGGGTCTTGGGAACTCGCCCGCGAAATTGGGGGATGCGTGAGTTCCTTTTACCGGCCGTGAAACCTGCTCCGCTAACGGTTGAACGCTGTCCAGGTGTTTCGCGCATTCTTGTGCAACATCGTGTCTATATACGCCGGTAACTGTAAAACTCCTCTAATTAGCCAAGGAATGCCTTTCATGCAAAAATTCACGTCGTAAAGATGATAATGATAATCGAGGAATAAAAAGAGGAGCTTCGAGCTTCTTCTCGTACGATGATAAAAGACAGAAGGCATCGGGTAGTGGCATAGGGACCGGGGTCGGTGTAGCTACTTAAAGGGTTAAGTGGTTAGTTAGTCGCCTCTGTCGACGAGACACGACTACAATACCGTGCTCGAATAATCACCAAAGATTCCCCGAATCACGGTCCAACTTCCAACAATACTCGCATCTGCCGCGCGTTCGATTGTTCGCAGGCGTCGCATTGCTGGAGCTATGAGGGCCGGGAAGTTCTTCATCTTCAATAAGAAGCTGCTTTGAACACCGTTGCGTCCCGAAGTCAACGTTCAGGGTCACCCATAAGAGCTTCACGAAAGAAAAACGGAAACTTCCATCAAAAGTTCGCTTCGCAATTTAACAATTGACCCTCGTATCACGATCCAGGGGGCGGCCAGTCCCCGGGTAGATCCGGAAGATCGAACATTCTGGTGGACCCGTGGCTTTTAAGCGAAAGAAATTACGACTATCATGAAGGAAGAGAAATCCACGAACGTGTTCCACCATTATTTAATAACAAATTCCAAATTCGAGAGAAGAAGATAAACCGAGGGAGAGATCCACGATCGCTACCCTTCACCACCTTGGACCACCGCTAATTGCATCGAAGTCGCGAACTTATGGAATCTTCATCGATCGTATCCGAAGGTCTGATCATCGATAAAAAGAAAATTATTTCAACTGCGTGAGGGGCGGAAATAAAGTCTCTCTGTCTCCGAGTATCGATTAATCGAGAGAATTGTGCGGAGGTGGAATAGACTGTGGGGGGGTGGGGAACAATTTACGAAGGTTTGCACGAGATCGGTTCGTCGATAGTACACAGTGTCGATGAGACAAGGTGATGAGGATGAGACTGTTGCTGCTGCTGATCGTGCTCCTCAGCGTCGCGACGCGGCTGGCCTGCTGCCAGGACGAAGGAGCCTGGTCCGAGAGGACCAGTGCGGCCGATGATATCGATAAAGTTAAGGAAAGATACGAGAACGATTACGAGGAGGAGGAGGTGGCTTTTCTTCAGGGTGGTAGACGGCGTGAAAGGGATGCGGATGACGGCTCCGAAGATCCGTTCTACGATCGAATTGTTTCCTACAGGAGCAACAGGGCGATCGATGCTTCAAGGTACTTGGAAGAATTATTTCCGATTTTGTTCCGGGTCGTTTCACCCAAGAGAGATGTAATTGATTTTCCACTATGCTCCTCATAGCTTCAGTACAGAGATAATTATTATCGTAACAATTTCCACCGGCATGAATTTGATTAAATTTGACCTTTGTCAATCGGAAACAATTGATTTTCAAGATTCTCCATAAAAGACTGAACAGAATAACTTTTAATTCGCTTCTTTGTGGAGAATCGTCTCGTACCGCCAACATTTTTATTAACTGATCACTTTACACGACCTTGCTGAGAAAAGTGATCTCACTTTATTCCCCTTACCCGAATCGCATGGTGTTAAATTCAAAGAGAAGGATAATCAACCGGTACTTGGACCTATCTCAACAATACCCGCTTCTCCCGATTCTAAACTGAACAAAAAGAAAGAGAAAACGAACCACCGGTTCTCAGAGTATTTTCAAGCGAAGAGTAGTAATCCACACCACTGAAATGCGTGCAGGTCGACGGAAGCCAACACGAAATTGACCCAGCAGCCGGGTCAGTTGTCGAACCTCCCGAAACCGAGTACAAAATCCACCGACGTTGCGCGGGAAAAGTGGCGGCGGTATAAAAACGTGACGATCGGGGACGGGATTTGTCAGAGCATCGACATAAGGAACACCGCGGCCGCTTTCGGTATCATGAAGGACTGCCGGGTGATCGAGGGTTTCCTGCAGATCGTTCTCCTCGAGAACAATTCGGAGAGGGACTTTCAGCCGATCACGTTTCCGAAGCTGCGAGAGATCACCGGCTATCTGTTGCTGTATCGCGTGAACGGTTTGAAGAGTCTCAGCAATCTGTTCCCCAATCTAGAAGTGATCAGGGGAAATATCCTGTTGACCGATTACGCGTTCATGGTGTACGAGATGCAGAATCTGCAAGAGGTGAGTAACCCAATCGTACTTTTTCTTTTCTTTGTATATCATATTTATGTTGGTTAAAAAAAAAAAGGAAAGAAGCGGGGTAACCGCGGGATGATCGAATAAGAGCACTGTTTGCCGAGCAAATATTGTTCCGACAGAGATAGGGCGAGAGCGATCGGCGGATAGCGCTCGAGTACGGGACAGTGTTAAATGATTCTGGTGCTGTTTCTGAAAATAAATCAATATCCGCGCCGTTGGCAAATATTTGCCCGCAGAAATATCGATTCACCGTTCTTTGCGTCGCAACCACCGCCGCGACACTTTGCCAGGCTTCGAAGTGCGAAATAGTGGCCAATTGTCAAGAAAAACGCTATGGATCCTCGTTTCGTTTCCCACGTTCGCGACACGGAGGAGAGGCTTTCGTCGTCGCAATTTGCTCTCCGTACGCGTAGCCAGTTGACCTCCCGGGTCAAGTGACGTTAATTAGTCAATCGAATTAACCGGCCGTTCGACCTGCGGCTGGCCATTTAACTCTATCGAGGCTGAATCGACGCCGTACCTCGGCGAATCCTTTCTCTTCCAGATCGGCTTGAAAAAATTGACGGAGATCTCGAGGGGTAGCGTTCGAATCGAGAAGAACCCGGCGTTGTGCTACACCACCACTTTGAACTGGGACATCATCGTTTCCGCGGGGGAGAATGTCATCAAAGACAATGGGGAGGAGGCTTCGTGTCCTGGTATTTTTCTTCTTTTTTTTTTTCGACATTTGCATCAATAAACATATTTCTGCATGGATGTATCTGCCTTTGCCGTTGCGTTTGCCGTGCTTTTTGCTTTTGAAAAACCTGTTAATCGCATTTTTTTTAAATCCAGTTTTATTGTTTCAGCCGCGAAACTATCGTTTCTCCCTTTCAGACTGCACTAATAGACTTGTAAATTTCACCCCTGTCGATTAAAAAAATAGACCCCGCCACTTTTTCTATACAAAATTGCACCGCTTTTGCTAACCTTTTGCGTCTCTGTTACAGGCAAAGAACAGCTTGGTATAAATATTAAGTCCAATGTCTACGTATAGTGTGTATAGTAGATACAAGAAAGTTCGATTATTGATGCTAGGAGTGTAACAGTATAATTTAGATGCATGCGTTAAAAAAAAAAATACTGGAAGTGATTGAAGAATAACAAGTAGACATGAATGAGCCTTTAGTGTACATATTATTATGCTTGTGAAATGTTTTACGAAGTGTGTCCTCTACTGAAACGAGCAGTGACTTAACAAAATTATCAATTGGCCACGGCATAAGTACGACAAATGGATAAGTAATTTAACAAATGAATAAAACAATAAAAGAAATGTAGAATAATAAAAACATCTTCGACTCCCGGGAATCGAGGAAATACTTAAAAAAAAAAAAAGAATCTTCCATTTCTAATGTTCAATGTAACAGGAAGTATTATTCTTGGTGACTATCGTTTAATTCGAAATAACTTTCTCGCCAAGGAAGAATCGTGCGCCTAACTGTTATAATTGAAACTTAATCAGAGGCGGTACGAACTCGTAGCGCTTCTTCTGCCATATACCCGAGTACGTGCTCGATTCTCCCAAGCATCATTATGATCGCATGTCAAACATACGTTCGTTCAAGTACACGTGAAATTACCCACGTAGCGGTGGCTTTAATCAACTGTTCCCCTCTGACAGGATGTTCCCACTGTCCCGAGGGTTATTGCTGGACTTCGCAGTACTGCCAGAGAACGGAGAAGCCAAAGTGTCACGAGCAATGTCTTGGCGAGTGCCACGGCCCCTCCGAGAGCGAGTGCTACGTGTGCAAGCACTATCGGCACGAGGGGAAGTGCGTGGAAACCTGTCCCAGTCATCTGTGAGTAATTCTACAGGGAATGATCATTTTCCAAGTTTTAAAAAAGAATCGCCGCGCGTGTTCGGAACACGTGATTTGGCTAATCAGGATACCGTTTACATTTTCGTATTTCTATAATAGAACTTTTTTGGACCGCCAATTAACTTCAAGACTGGCAATTAATCAAAAGATTTAACGTGTCATGCGATCTGCCCGACAGGTACGCGTACTTATCAAGACGTTGCGTCACGAAGGATGAGTGCGTCCGAATGAATCGTCTGAGAAGAGTGTTCTACGTTCTCGAGGATGGACAGGCATGGAGACCGTTCAATGGATCCTGCGTGACTCACTGCCCCGATGGATACGAGGATGCACTGGATGAGAACAACGTACGTAACAGAGAAGAAATCCTCTTTTAATTAATTCCATTCCCTCTATCTGTTAATTAGCCGCGTTCCAAAGTAAGTGGCTTTTTTTTTTTAAATAAGACATTCGGGACTCGGTTGAAGATCGTTCTGAATGTGTTTCCTTCACGGTTAATTTCGAGCCGAGATAGAGAGACAGAGAGCAGGCTTATTATCGTTAAAGTGTTGCAAGTATTAAGATGCTAAATTGCCAATTACAGACGGACAGGATCCGTGTTCTACTTGAGGAGATCGGGGGTAATGGTGATTGGCAATCCCGAGCCAACCAAAGTCGGTAGAATTATCAACGGACTACATTTTATATCCAGAGTCTGAGATAGAAATTATGCTGGAATTTAAAGCTGCTTTCGTATCGTAAAAAAATGGATTAAGAATTTTTCGTACGACACAAAAAGGTCCGCTGTATCTTCGGACGAATTAATACAGTTCAAACTCAGGAACTGGAATCTACATTTTTATGGATTTACGTTAATAATAGCATCTGCGATCGTTCAATTAGCACTTAAATGTAACAGAAACAATTTTTTACTTCTGAGAAAAATAAATAAGTAGATTCGAAATAACGGATTTAAGATATCCATGATAAAAGTCATTTCGCAGAATTTACACATCGAACTAACAAATGTGTCCCGCGATTACAGATGACCACGTGCCGTGCATGCGTGAATAGCTGCCGAAAGGTGGGCCACGGCGCCCTGATCCGTCACATCTCCGATGCCCAAAGCTTCCGCGGCATAACCGTAGTGAAGGGCGCCTTGGAGTTTCAAATACGGAACGGGAATCCAAATATAATGAACGAGCTGAGCGACGCGTTCGGCCTAATCGAAGAGATCACCGAATACGTAAAGATCACCCATTCCTTCCCCATCACGTCCCTCGGCTTCTTCAAGAAACTGAAAGTGATCAAGGGCGAGAAATTGGACATCAACAACGCCAGCCTCTCGGTCCTGGACAATCCGAATCTGTCCAGCCTATTCCCGCCGGAGCAGCAAATTAAAATCGAGAACGGCCGACTGTTCTTCCACTACAACCCGAAGCTATGCCTCTCGAAGATCGTGCAGTTCAGCAAAATGGTGAACATTTCGAACTTCACAGATCTGGAGGTGCAGCCCGAGTCTAACGGGGAGAAAGTGGCTTGCGACATAGTGAACATAAACATCACGGTGAGACACATGGGTCCGGACTTCGCCGATCTGGTCTGGGACAGTTACAAGCCGCCGGAGGGGCAGCAGCTGCTTAGCTATCTGTTGAACTACATCGAAACAGAGAACAAGAATATCTCTTACGAGGCGAACGCGTGCGGTGGGAACAATACCTGGCAGATAGTCGACGTGGACATCCCGAAATGGAGTTCCACGGTGTCGAAGCACATCGCAAATTTAAAACCCTACACTATGTACGCGGTGTACGTGAAGACGTTCATCGCGAGGAATACAAAGTTCTTCGTGAACCCAGTCGGCCAGTCGGAGATTATATTTTTCAGGACCAAAAGCGCCATTCCGTCACCACCGATAAACGTCGGATCCACGGCCCTGAGCGACACGGAGGTCCTGGTCAAATGGGAACCACCGTTGTTCCCTAACGGACCGATAGGATATTATCTGCTCACCAGTGCGATAATCTACGAGGACGCCTATCTGATTTCCTCCAGGGACTACTGCAACGACACGCTGCAGAACGAAATCGAAGCCGAGGAGGAAGAGGTGCCGGAGGTGACCATTAAGACTCCGGTGATGAGCCTGTCGTCCTGCTGCTCGAAGAACGGAAACAGAGATATCGTCACGTCGAAGAAGTTCGAAATATTCTGTTACGAGAACACGACGATCAGCTACATCTCGCCTGGCTGGAAGGATTACTGCGTTTACAATAGCTACAACTCCGTGGACAGGCGGTTCTACGAATTGGCTAACAATCTGTCGACGCCTAAACCGGCAGAGACGACCACCCCGAGGATAGACGCGTCGGGGTCGGGGACCTTTGTGGACGAGACCGCGGTTACCTACAACGTCAGCGGGCATAACAATTCGTTTGTGATTAAAAATCTACGCCATTATTCGCGGTACATCGTCAGCATAGCGGCGTGCGGGGTTAAAGTGAACGAGTCGAACATGTGCTCTTCGGTACAGTACACGAACAGCAGGACGAGGAGACGGGATCGCGCCGACGATGTGAAGAACGTGAGGGTTCAGGTGACCAACAACACCATCGTCGAGGTGTCCTGGGATCCGGTGAAAGATCCGAACGCCCTCACCGTTTCCTACACCATCGAGTACACGAACCTGGACGTGAAGGACGCCAAGAAGAGCACCGAGTGTATCCCGCAGAGGAGCAAGAGGGACACGTCGGGTAGTCACTTCATTAAAAATCTAAGTCCAGGGAAGTATAGTTTGAGAATGAGATCGACGTCGTTGGCTGGGGACGGTCACTACGGAGAAGTGGTTTACTTTTCCGTAGGACTGACGAACAATACTCCCATCACGTTGATAGCCGTGCTGACCCTCGGTGTCCTGTCTACGATAGTGGTGGTATTGTTCGTTTTCCTGAGGTATCACCAGAAGAAGAAGAAGCAGGAGCGGCTGATAGCCAGCGTGAATCCGGATTACATCGAGACGAAGTACGTGATCGACGAATGGGAGGTTCCCAGGGAGAACATCGAGATTTTAGAGGAACTCGGTCTGGGCAATTTCGGAATGGTGTACAGAGGGGTGTACGACAAGACCACCTCGGTGGCTATTAAAACGATCTCGAAGACGGCCAGCCAGCGGGAGAAGAACGAGTTCCTGAACGAGGCGTCGGTGATGAAAAATTTCTCCACCTTTCACATTATCAAACTGATCGGCGTGGTGTCCATCGAGAATCCTCCGTTCGTGATCATGGAGCTGATGGAGAACGGCGACCTGAAGACCTATCTGCGCCGAATCCGCGACACCCACTTGGTCCCAGACGCGTGTAGGATAATGAGAATGGCCGCGGAGATCGCTGACGGTATGGCGTATCTGGAGTCGAAGAAATACGTTCACAGAGACCTGGCCGCGAGGAACTGCATGGTGTCCAAGGATCTGGTGTGCAAGATCGGCGACTTCGGGATGGCCAGGGACGTGTACGAGACCGACTACTACAAAATCGGCAGAAAGGGGCTGCTACCGATCCGATGGATGGCTCCAGAAAATCTCTCGGACGGTGTGTTCACCTCGGACTCGGATGTCTGGTCGTTCGGAGTGGTCCTATACGAAATTCTCACCCTCGCGGAGATCCCTTACCAAGGTTTCTCCAACGAGGAAGTGTTGAGCCACGTGCTGCACAAGGGGACCCTGAACGTTCCTCGAAACTGTCCGGAGAACATACAGAAGATCATGGAGAAGTGTTTCAAGTGGCGACCTAGCGATCGGCCGACGTTCATGGAGATCGTCTCCGAGCTGGAACCGTTCTTAGGCCAGGACTTCTACGAGAAATCGTTTTACCACTCGCTGGAGGGTGTCGAGAGCCGCAATTCGGCCGTGAAGAAGCCGTACCATCACGCGGCGCCTATCAGGTTCCATTGGGGGAACGAGACAGCGAGGTGGGTGAAAGAGTTCGAGGATAATGTGACGCTGTTGGATCAAACCAAGGCTGGGACGAGCCGGGCCCGTATTTTCAAGAACGGTTTCCAGCCTTTTGGTAACGTAGCCAATTTGGAGGAGGTGCCGCTGGATCGATGAGATCGGCTTCGTCGCTGATCGACATGACGGACGCGTCTTTTGGCAGACAAGATTCTTTTTTTTTCTCTTTTTTTTTACAAATGACGGAAACGCTTGTGAGGATTCACGATGTACAAAAGATACTCAGGGCACTAGAGAGATCAAGAACGGGGACTAGGTCGAGCACGATGGAAGAAAAGGGCGACGATCATTCTTTGGTTACTAAAAGGACGAACAGGTTGGTGGTCATTGTTTCGCGAAGAATTCCTTGTCCATTGGTGCCCGTTAATTATTAACAAATCAGGGGTCCCTCGGGCATGTGATATTTATCGACGATTTTATCGGATAAAAATACATACGTAACTGAACTTTATACAATTGAAAAGGGAGGGAGATGTGTCGTCTTTAAATATTAAATCCCTAAGGGCCTTTGAGAGAAGAGTCCCGCCGTTCTTGGGCATCCGTGAAACCGGAAGAAGTATGCAGAGCCTAACCAAAAGCGTTCGGAGATTAGTCCGGGATACGCGAAGTTTCCTATGAAAAAAAAAGCGTAACCAAAAGCTCTTAGCTCCTCGGCCGCGCAAGCTTGACAAATTTTCTGTTCCATTCCTTCGAAAGGCTTATACCGTTTTGTCCTTTCACACTCGATCATTTTCTTCGTTTTCTCTCTAACATAAGCTTAGGCAAGGTATCTTAGGTCGCGCGTTTCGTTAATTCGTAGAGGCGTATCACGCAATGGACTGATTAATAATTAGTTACGATAGAATTTCGGGAGTCTGATACAATGAATTCCTTGTTATTCGATATTATTAATTGAACTGCGAAATGAATTATAGAGAACGCTTCAACTTTTTTTTTTATTTCTTCGGCCGAGAGAAGAACAAAATCGAGGCCTTTCGTGAAAAAAATGCTTCTTGTTTAGATTGCAATTATGTGTTTGTAGATTTTCTAGAAACCATCGAGTAGCAATGAATTCACTTGTACGCACGTATGTACATACAGTTTCTTGCGGAGAAGGCATATTCAGGTACTTCCTTCGTCGACCGTTTTCAAAAAAAAAAAGACGTCGATCGAAAGTTCGAAGCTCGTCGATTCAAGATTCACTTCTATACATATCTACCAACACTTTTCGGAAGGATAAGACTTGTTAGAACAATACCCAGGAAAGATTCTCTCTCCTCCCTACAATATCCGCAATACACTAGCACCTTAAAGAGTCCCAATATGTAATTTCTGGATCGATAACGATCTTCATCGATCGCTGGATAAATCATGGTGCAGCTGAACATAATAATAATAGGAAAGTTCAATAATACAGAACTGCACTATAAAAATGTGCAGTTTTCGGAAGCCATATTCCACTGCTTCGATTCATCCCCTCGAATCACTTTTGCCTCCCCTTTGCACCCCTGTTTGCAGGGACATTGATACACACACATTTCGTACTCCACATATCCAACCCAAATCTTTTCAGAAGACCTTCGATTCAGTTTGCAATTCTTCTCCTCGTCCCGCTATCATGGAATTATTGAAAACTACCAGCTGCACCGCGATACACCCCATTTTAGTCGAATCGATCTCAGAGAGTGTTCACAGAGGGAAGAGTCGACCGGGAGCATACACGGGGGTGACTTAGGGCGAATCGTCTAGCGCTCTATTACAAAATCCACAAGACACACACACATGCAATACCCTCCCTCAGAAAACACTTGCACACATCAGAGTTCCTTGTAATACGCGTATGTATGTGTGTATAATAGTTAGTACAAGACGCGTATGCGGCGTGGTCCTTGGATATCGTACAGTGTACATACGGTGTTTAATATTAAGGATGATGGCCTCCTTCCGATAACGGGATAATTATTCAATACGCGCGGTTTTCATCGTGCCCCGGTGCAACTACATATGCATATATCTATATAAAACAAATACTTGCAATAAGCATGCCAACAATTTTCTGCAATAAGTACTACACACGTTACGTATACAGAGTACGTACTACGTTATAAGCGTGCAAGGGTGGGTAGCAGCTTATATTAAAAAACAAAAAAAAATTAAGAAAGCAGAGCGAATCTATGAGACAACAGAGAATATCTATATTTTATTGTAACGATATATCTATATTATATATATATTACATATACGGTTGCACACACAAAACACTCAAACACATTCGGATAAGTATTTCTTTTTTTCTTGATCGATCGAACGTATACCACGAAGGATTCAAAGGGACAAAAAGGGTGTACGTGTATGTGCGGTGAAGCACATGTATAGGTACAAGGTGAATGCTCGCAAAGGGAGGCTTTTATCGATCAGGGTTTGGCAAAGAGTCCACCGGAATGGATTCTTTCCGTTTATCGAAGGAGATTAGAGACAGAGCCTCCTTTCCCGATTTCTTGCTGCTCGGTTCGTGGTCCACGTTGAAGGTGGAGTACTATTTTTTTTGGTAATGGAAAGTGGAGCATTTTGAGACGGAGAGATTCGACTTTTTGCGGGACATTATTTCTTTTTTTTTTTTCATTGGGAGAAGGAAACAAAAATTCAGTGGATCAGTTTCATGGACTGGTCTTGCAGAACCCAATTTTTCTGTGGAACATTTTTCGGTATTGTTTAGTTGAATACATTGGTTTCTAATGTTTGCGTTCAGTATTAACGTATCATACCTGCTCAGTATATTTCTGTCGCGTTATTTTAGTAACCATTACAGTATGAATAATTATTTATGGTATTTAATGCAAAGGGAGACAAATCAATGGTTCTTTGTTTCCTTTTGAAGTCTCCAATTTTCTTTCCAGTACCATAGACAATGCTCAACAAATTCACTTGGTTAAAAAATTCCTGCAGCCTTCACATGACCCGTTTACCTGGATCAATTATCCACCGATAGCTAGAGAGAGAGAGAGAGAGAGATATACATATATAAAAAGAGTATATATTATACCTGTAATATAGACTTATATTTTACTATTAAAATAGTTTCTATGCTTCTATGTACATATATCTGTAAATATTTAATTTATTACGTTTTGTATTTTATATTTAATTCGCGCGTCACGTATTTTTTTGTTACTAATTATTGCACCGTACCTAGAAGTTCCTTTAATTTAGCAATAATTCTAAATTATCCTCCGATATTGTAGGATACGTTTTTTGTACATTAATTTATCGTTAGTAATGATAATAATTTAAACGAGAAGGTGACAAATGATCCAAGTAACCGAAAGGCTGTGCTCCGCTGTGTTGCGCTATTGCACCCTTTTTGTTTCCATTGTAAACTGTACATTTCTTAAAACTGCTGCAATATTGTTAAGGGGACGGAAATTCTTGACGCAGACGAAAGTGTGTAGTAAGATAAATTAATTATTAACGATTGTACGATTAGCAGAGGAGTATTACATATAAGATAAAACGATATTAAAAGAAATTATTACGTTGCTGAAACGCTCGATTTTCGCGGTCTAATGCTTTCCACAAAAAAAAAAAAAAAAAACGAGACATACGAGATTCTAAAGACTACAGGTCTCTTCGTTATTCTGTGTGCCCGCATGAATTATTGTTTTGTTTTCGACGAAAGAAAAGAAAGGAATGATCTAACAGAAATGAGCAATCGCAGATACAAAACTTCTCCTATCTTTCATGGCTTAACAAATAACTTTGCCTCGACGTTAAAGATGCTTCTCAAATTATTCCGTCTTGTCCTCTTCTCTACTACGATTCTTTTGGTACGTTGCCATTTGCAGCTTGATTAAATAATTCAGTGCATGTGCGGATGCCAGAAGAATACCCGAAACCACGAGTCCTGAGATGTTTACCATCGAACACGTTTGTACATATTGATCGTGTAACAAATAGTGATAATAATATTAATATAACAATTTGTTACCCAGATAGAACGATGGTGGAATAAGGCCGGCCAGATATTGCGCGAGATCACGATAATTCTATGAATTATAGACCAATGATTAATATAAACGTTCGAATCTACTGTAATGTCTGTACAGGGTGTCCCGAAGCACGCGTGATCAAATGTTATAAACAATGGCGATTGCAGAGCACGAAATGGAAAGGATATTGTTAACGTTTCAGTTCCACTTGGGTGCTATAAAACTCCAATCAAATCATTCATCTTTAATTTCAAAACAATCCTGATATTTTGCATATTCTGTGTAAATCTTGTAAATGATATTGCACGCATTGTCCAATTTTACGTCAATCTATTGCAAGGTTAAATTGAAGATTTTAGGACACCTTGCTTACAAAAAAAAAAAGAAATTGTTACGATTTATCAGCCACAGCGGTGTGTTCCATAATATCGACCATGAAACGTCAACATTGTTAATAAAAAAAAAAAGAATAAATTATTAAATTGAATTTCGCAGCGATATGCTAAAGAGAAGAATAGACTGGAAAGTATAGGGAATATTCTCGTAATCAAAATACCTTAATGGGCATTAATTATATCTGTCGCTGAATAGCATCGTGTTCAAGGGATGGATACAACTATTTTCTACTCGTTGCAATAAATAGAAATTAAATGTCGGTGTAAATAAAGGGCGAATAAACATTTCAGACCGTAAAAGGGTGAAGGTTTTTATCGTTATCTAAATGAACGTTCGGATGAAATAAATAAAATAAGAGGAAATTAGATAAACTAAAAATAAAGTCCGAGACTTATTTCTGGCCTCCAGACAAGCTTGATGATTAAATAAAAGAAATGTTATAAATTACGTTCTATCTGGGTGTTCGATTCTAGTATCTATTATTGCCGCCTAGTGCCTAAAGGCAGGAAATCGTTTGGTACACGTTTCCGGACACTAATAAAAGCGCGAACGCGTTTCTATGTTAAAAAAAGAAAAGAACACGGTGGAAAAGATTTTTCGTGAATGAAAGATGGTCTGTGCCGTAATTAGAATACGTTTCCTTGCCCGCTAAGTCATTAAACGGTATCCGATAGGCTCTTCTAAGCCCCATTCTCTTCGAAAGAGTACACAGGACGTTCTGAATTGAACAAACGAACCCCTTGACCCGGTTTAATTTTTACAGACAGGTAAATGTACTAAAATCATTGATAGCAGTATGTAGACGTTGAAGGGAAGTTGAATTGCACTGCGACAACGCGTGTACAGCACCCTGTTTGCCTGTGCTAAGTAATTAGAAGTAAGAATTAGCATTGAATTAATTAATCGCAGATCAACTTTAATCGGTGATCGTTTCTAGTTACGGTACTAATTAAGACGTTTACTTTTGTGCAAGCGAGCACAAAAGATAATGGAAACGAGAATTTCTATGGACTGACTTTGAAGACTTAGTTTTTTAATTAGGTGTACCGCGTTTAAAGTATACAATACACTTCCGTTCCGAACGGTCTGTAAGTAAATTATCATCGTCTGACGAATTTATCAATCGCTCGTGTACATATTTTTCGCGACCCCCCGAGTTTGGAGTTTTCGTAAATTATAAACGACGGAGCGGAACGTGGTCCAGGAATCGTGTGGAACAGACTTGGGGAAATTTAATACATGTTAAATAAAGTTGCGAAGGAAAAATTGAATTATTTTAATATAACATTCTTCAATCAGTTCGGTTTGAATGACTTTAACATTTGTTAGAATGTAGGTCGATTTGCGCATCGAACAGATTGTTAATCTTCATTTGTTTCTTATATTTTAAAACATTTTTCTATGCGTTAATTATGGCTTGGAGTTAATTGAAAAAAATGATATTCCTGGGTCACGTACACTTGGCAAAGATTCATTAAGAAAACCTCGCTGTGGTAAAAGCGCAGATGAGAAAGATTAATTATTTATGTCAGCATAATCGATCGATGGAAAGTGTTAGCGTTAATTTCCGGTCGATGAAGCGTAATACTTTAGGGCCGCACAGTATCAACAAATTTTCTCTTATTCGCCCACGATGGCACTATTTAACCAAAAGCAAACTTCCGAAATTTCGAGCAGCTCTTCGATGTACAGAAAGAAACAGGAGGGAAACTCGAGACGCATAGTCCTCTATTTTATAATACAGACCTTGTTACCTTAAGTAGAAATATCAATGATAAGAGCGACGGTACTTGTGTAATAATTCATTAAGCTAGCTTGTAACGATTTTACGAATTCCGATGTTTCTTTTTTTTTCTTGTTTTATAAGATGAACGAAGTACGGGTATCCACGATTTTCTCTTAACTATATACCATTTTATTTATAATTATTGCAGATAGGATTTAAGTTTTTCCTACACGAACGAATCCTCTTTTTGTTTTCGTCGACGAACCGGATATCATGAAAAGTGCTACGATGTAAAATAGCACGTTCGCGAATTGTTTCATTCAGAACGCATGATTTTTGGTTGATAACACAAACACACACACACACACACACGCTGAAAGCAATAGAAAGTAACGACGATTGTACAAAAAGAATTGTATATGTATAACAAGTGCAAGTAAGGGATGCGTTTCTGTAAAAAGGAACGTTGCGAAGATTCTTGGGATTTCTGTTGAAAAGTGCGCGTCGAAGTGTGTGTAGTTCTGAGAAAAAGAATCTCACGAATCGGAAGAACGTTTTCTCTTTCGTCAGATTTTTCATTATTTTTAATTCGTCGATTTTTGCGTTTCCGCTTCCCTGCGACAACCATCATTTCTCCGTCTTGATGCTCATTCGGGATGCGGATATTAATTTTCCAAGTAGCTTCCCTAGGTTTCTTGCGAGCAATTCATTTTCCTGGACGATTTTCGATTACTAGGTAACAATCATTTATTATTTGTCCCGAATGAGCGAAAGATTTATCCTCGTGAAATGTTTTCTTGGTTTTTCGAAATGATTCAATGGAATTTTGAAGATAATTTTGCTCGAGCACGGAGAACGCGACGAAAAAACCAAAATCCAGACCTTTCCCTAAGAAACGTTATTCCTAATCAAAAAATCCTGCCATACCCGCGTCTTCCAAGACAGAGACTATTGAATAGCGAATTAGTTTAGTATTTATAAAGCGGTTGTGCTCCATTGCCCTGTGTTGCAAATGTGCCCTACACGTACAAGGATATATACCCGTAAACAGTCAATCACATTCTCAGAAATGTGAAAGAAAGTTACGTTTTGAAGATTGCATTGATTTTTTATATCGATTGGCAGACTTGAGCCTTTGAAAAACTTTTCATCACGTCAATGGTGTCGGAATTAAATAACGAAAAGAATTGGAATTCTATGCGCAGTAACTAAAAATTGTATATGCAAGGATCTACGTAAGTATTTACGTGGATACTACGTCAAAAGTAAGGAGACTTTGGAAATGTAGTAGGTACTGTGATTTCTTACATGATTAAAAATAAATAACCGATGGCATATGTAAAAAGAAAAATCTATAGAGATCTCGATACGGTGTTCAGATTGATAAAAGAATCCAAGTTTTAGCGGTCAATTTTAATAATCGAGATAACGATAAAATTATTTTCCTACACGCGAGGACGATGGATAATTACGAACTTTTAAATGAAACAAATGTGGGACAGTAACATAATGATAACGGAGTACGATCGTACCTCTGTAAACCCGTAAATGTAAATTAAGTTGTCGTTTACTTTGGCGAGGAAGGCGAGAGAAGCAAATGCGAACGTGTGTGATCATTAAGAAATGAATGAAAGCAGCAAAGTCTGATTGCGCGAAGTCGAGAAATAATGGGCGAGTACTTTACGATTGCGAAACAGATTTGAATGACGAAGATTGTCGATTTTCTCATTATGGAAACGACGCACGAGCACGTGAAAAAAGAAAACAGGATTTTACATGATGTAAAGCACGACTTTTTCAACAGCGCGAAAGGGCTATTGCTAAAATAATCGACGTTGGTGCGAAGGGCTACAGAGAAATCGAAGATGATTAATTGAGAAACTCCTCTGTAACAATGGTTGAGGCATCGAGTGTAATGTTTTCTTTTTATATCTATCATTTGTGTCATTCAGAAGACGAGATATTGTTGCTACTCTTCAAAGATTGCTATTATTTTTTTTGTTAAAATCAAATTTTATGTAAGAACGATGATGGTTTTGGGAGATGAAAAGAAAAATTGTCCAAGTCTGAATGTTTAATTTAGCAACTGAATGATATTAGTTGAAAATGCATCACACATACGAGATCATGATATTTTCTGTTTTATGATAACAAATTTTAGAAACGTCGATATCCCCGCGTTAAGGCCTTCACAGAATTCGTCAACAACCTAATCACACAAATGTACATACTTACATTGCACTAATTTTTAGTATTGCCGCTGAGTATTATACCTAGTCACATAAGCCAAAAGTTTGTTACTCTCGTAAAGTTTTCTTTTTTCTCAGTTTTGTAATAAAGGAGGATGAGCAAAGTCCATGAACTTAATCCCTGTTTTATTATCTATCGTCTTACGACTCTGATAATAAACAAATTGTACAAAAATACCACCTACCAGGTATCGGATTTCTTTTTTGCACAATTGACTAAGCTAACGTAACCATTACCAATCAAATGAGCTGCCGGAAAATTGCGTTGCGCAGTGCATTCACATGCATGCCTCGCCTTCCTGCTTATCTTTCTCTGTTTCCCGCATTTTCATATTCAGTCGCTTATCCTCCGTCGTTCCGCTCGCAATTGTAGCGAGGCTGACTAATCGGAAGTTCAATCGTTCTTGGTCACGATCTCTAGATTCAATTGGATCTTATCCGAACGGACTCGTTACAATGATACAGACACTTAGCTTTTTCACTTTGGACTTTGATATTTTACGTATGATAATAGGTCGTGTCTCGATCGACCGATACTGTTTGTTTTACGTTTTTACATAATTTACGTCCAGCAAAAAGGTTTTAGCGTCGTTTGATCGGCGATTTAAATGATATCCGGCACGCGTTTGGAACCAGTTCTCGTTCGTCGACGGATCGTGTCACAGGTGGCTGCTACCGTTCTCTTTGTCCGATAAAAAAAAATTAAAGTCGTAGTAAGTGTGTCTAGTAAATCAAATAAATTCCGGTAAAAAATATTTGATGATCTTCAACAATTTCCGCGCGATACTTCAGGAAAGAATTAAACAGTATCCGTGGAATTAAAGTGAAGGCAATGTTTACGACTGTGCCTACTTCCTGTAATTAGAACGGACGAACAATGGCACTGTACGCGACAAGCGTGTTGTCTATTCTCCTATCGGCGACTTTTCATGGAATATCCGCTACCAGAGTTTGTAACGCATCGTCGGACCATTGTAAGTGCATTGTTGCAAAATATTTTATGCGGCCTCGGAACAAGATAATTTGCTGCACGTGCGTGTGCGTTACGATGTACAGGGCAATCGAGAATCGGTATACTCGTTTCACCGATCGTTTCCGGATCGAAGATTCGCGAGATAGACATTTATTGGAACAACGTGAATATCCAGCCTGGAGATCGAATCTCCCTTTACGAGGAGGATTCCTCGGGAACGCCAGTTACAATTTACACGATAACTCCACATGGTTCTAGCGGTATCGAGAGAACTGGGGTACAGGCCGAATTCGTTCCCAGTTACAATCTTTCATTCGTTCAGAAGTGCTCAAGTAAGTGATCGCGGTTTATTTATATAAAGAAAAAAATCTCGAGTATTCATAAACTATATAATTGCGTGACGAGTTTTAGGTAACACGTTACGACTCTTCTTCCACCCTTTCTTTTTTCAGGATACGGAGTGATATGGGCGTCAGAGAAGGGAATTAAAAAAATGGATTGCCTTAAAACAGAACCGACTTGGATGAAGGAGAGAAACAATATTCTAGGTCCTTTAAAAGTTAGCCAGATATTTTTGCCCGGAACGCACGATTCCGCGTCGTATGACGAGAACGGCGCTAAGAGGAATATCATTTCAAAGTTTGCTGTGACACAGGTGAACACGAAGGGTAAAATTCCTATTACAAATATTTGTTCCTTAGCTAATCCGCGAGTTAGGATTTAGATATTCTTGGCCAGCTAATACACGGTGTAAGGTACTTGGACATACGGGTCGGACATTATCCTAAGAGCGAGATAAAGTTTTGGACCAACCATGGACCGTTTTATCGTTCTGTTCCATTGATAACTGTGATCGATCAAGTAAAAAGATTTCTGGATAATACCGAGGAAATAGTGATCATGGATATCCGTGAATTTCCTATTGGTATTGCCTTGAATTACACATTATTCTCGTGTCGAACGATTTTGTATGAACGAAACATCTGTTTTACGTAGGATTCAATAGTATATTGGACCACCAGGCGTTGGTGTCCTATTTAGAGAATGAGCTTCGAAATTATTATTTACGAAATGATTATGGATGGGGAGTAACGTTGAACGATATTTGGTCCTCTCGACGAAGATTGATAATTGGCTATGAGAACACGGAAATCGTCAACAATTATGCTAGCATGTGGCCCTGCGTGACTCATCAATGGGGTAACGTTAGGACTGTCGAGGATTTGTACAAGTATTTGCGTGAAACAGAAAGTAACGATAGGTAAAACAACTTTGAAAAGATGAACTAATTTTTTTTAAATAAATTACCATAAAATACAGTAATTTTTATTGCAGAATTAACAGGATAAGACCGCGATCGGCTATGGCGGAATTAACGCCAGGTTTGAATGATATTCTTTTAAATCGATTAGGGGGCTTAAGGGATATGGCGTACAGAGTTAATTTAAATGTTACGAATTGGTATAGCACTATTTGGCAATACACGGCCAATATTGTGGCAGTGGATTTCGTAAGGAGTACAGATATTATCGCAACTGCGATCAAGTCCAATGAGAATCGTTATTTGCATTGCGGATAAATATCGGTCTTCAATTAAAGTTCGATTTTTAAGTATTGTTTATGAACAGTAGAACTGTGATGTCCCAGATGGATCATAGAAAATAATAAAATTATTTTTTATGAAAGAAAATACGTTGGAACAATTTTTTGAATATCTCTGCGGACATTTGACGCTTAGCGGTGACTTGGATGCCGACACTACGTGCATCGTAGTGAATGTCGCGCACAGAGAATTAACGCTCGGGACGAAGGGGTAGTCCTCTTTTAGTTGAAATTAAACACATATTTCGTAGGCAAAAACTTGCTATTCATTTTACATTTTCTGAAGTTTTAATAAATTCATTACATAATCGCACAGGATTTACAAAACTACAGGTATATGTACATATTTTAATGAGATATTTCGTCGTACGGCTCGATGGCTTGGATGTTGATAGTTTTTACGTATTATTTGTGCTTGAATATGTTTAAATATTTCCCTCTGGTCATTTCTTTTGCTTCTTCTAATCCCAATTGATAAGCTGTATCGTGTAGCTTCTTCACCTCTGCTATTAAACCGCCCATCGATAAATTTCCCAATTCTAAATAAAATTCACATTAGTTTAATTGAAATATTTTCCTAATCGCATTGCTGCGAAAAATATCAATGGCAAACATACGATGCAACTGATTTATATCGTCTGGAGTTAATCCAGTGGACCAAGAAGCAGGCTCCGTTTGAGGGGAGTTCTGAGCCACGAATTCATTTACACCTGGAACTTGATTAATCACTAATTTATATAAAGATATGTTATTCTCACTTGAAAACCCATTAGATAATTGTGTAGAATGCACGTACTCTGTTCAGGCCATAAGTCAGGTGACGCTCTATCGAGCTTTTCGAAGCTCATAAGACTTTCCTCTACGCAAATTAAATCTATAGAAATTCAATTTCTACATATACATATTGATAAATAAAACGTATATTTTGATTAAGTATACATGTGCTAGATATACTTACCTGGTTGATCCGTTTGTTCTGCAGTCATTATGTTCATTGGATCCCTACCACTAAACCTTCAACTAAATCGTATTTAAAAAAAAAAATAAATCAAAAGAAACAGAACATTGGCGTACGGCCAATTTTGAAAATATACAAATATATCTCGCAGTCGTGAAATTATACAAATTCCGAAATAGCGTTTCAACAGTACTTACAAGTTACGCTGCTTGAATGCTTTCCTCACGATTTTGTTCCCGTAGCTGCTTCGTTAATTGTTTCTGCTGCTCGAGCATATACAAATTTTCTGCTCTTCGTTGTTTTTGACGTTCGATGTCGCGTTCAACACCTACGTGAAGCCTTTTCCTGGCGGAAAATAATGAAAAATATGAAACTGATCGGGATTAACGGAGCGCGCGAAAGTATAAATTCGCATGGCGCCCTTTTCGGAACTTCATAACTGAATTAATTTTTTTTCCCCAACGTATACTTAACAATAAATAAGCTAATTTAAAAACATCAAAAACTACTTAATGTTTTGTTGTAACAGCGCAAGTTATATTCGACGTTAAGAAATATATGCGCTTTGGAACAAAACGTTAAAAAAAGACATAACCTATGCATAATCTACAATTAAGAATGTTTCAAATTACCGCTCCGCTTCTTGTTGATAATGCACGTAACCTATTATTCCGAGAGTCGTAGCACAGCACAATGCGAAAGTAGTTTTTGCCGCTGATGACATTATATTTTTACTACGATTTTTATAATATACTGCGATGCACCACCTTAGATGCGCCACAGTAGTGGTGCCACTAATATTAAACGCGAGATGGCACCACCTACCGCACGCAACGCAAGTGCGCATCGAAACATAATTCTCCCTTTGTATCGGACAAATTACAGCCGATTAACAATAAGAGAATAATAATGTTATATTATGCTTTATTTTTTAATTTTTTATTTACAAATCTCATAGATAAAAATATAATGCAGTAAAAAAATTAGTTCCCTCAGAATTTGAAAATTGAACTCTACTATTCTATGTCAGGGCTCGTTTTATAACAATTCTTAAGCGCGATGTGTTGCTCATATTTCTACGGATCATTGATCCTCTGACCATCCCTTAATTGTAACAAGCACTGCGCTTACTTTTAATTTAATGATGGAACAATCTCAGATTGGTGTGAATTAAAACCACTTCATGTTCATCGCAAGCTTCTATCACTGCTGTGTCGTTCACCGACCCCGAAGGGCTCGCAATGTATTTCACACCGCTCTGTAATCAAGATATAATTTTTTTAATTACTCAACGTGACGCATAAAGTAATATCAATAGACAATTAAGAGCGTACCAGTCTAGCTCTGTCCACATTGTCTCTGAATGGGAAGAAAGCATCACTGCTTAGGGCAACATTGTCTGCCTTCTTTATCCATTGCGATCTATCGTCCTCGGATAACTTCTCAGGCACCTCTTCGTACATAGCTGCCCAAGTTGCTTCATCCATATCCTTTCCAATGGACCCGTTTACATAATTGTCGATGGCATTTGAAACTTCTGCTCTCTTTACATTCTTTTTAAATTTCATGCCTGTAACTTTAGGATGTTGACGAAGCCACCTAGCAAATGTTCAATAATACACAACGTTAAATTTGATGAACGCCAGTCCTTCGATGAACATTACATCTAGCCAGAATAAAATATACCAATTATCAGCTTTGTCACCAGCAAGTCTGGTGCAATGAATCCTCGATTGTTGCCCCGCACCAATTCCAATCACTTGCCCATCCTTAGCGTAACATACGGAATTGCTTTGCGTATATTTTAAAGCAATGGTAGCCACGATTAGATCCCTCATCGCAGAATCAGGAACAGTCGTCAGACTTTTGCTCACTACATTCGAGAATGTGTCTTTATTGATAACCGCATCGTTACGTTTCTGTTCCATGGTTAAACCGAATAATACTCTCCGCTCTACAGGAGATGGTACATATTCGGGATCAATCTGGAGGACACAGTATCCACCATTCTTCTTCTTCTTCAGTATTTCAAGAGCTCTCTCTGAATAACCGGGAGCAATGATGCCATCGGAGACCTCTCTAAAATGTTTGAAAATATCATAGTAACAAAACTCTTGGCTGTTTTCGATTGAGTTATCAGGAAGACTTCATTATTACACTTCGTCTTACCTAGAGATGATTTTTGCCGTGACTTCATCGCACGGATCGGACAGTGCGATAAAATCTCCGAAGCTGGACATTCTGTCTGCGCCTCGAGCCCGTGCGTAAGCAGTTGCCAGTGGTGTGAGCTGGCCAAATAAATCATCTACCTGGCACAATTTTGCTTGTACAGCGTCTAATGGGACGCCGACCGCAGCACCGGCCGGACTGACATGCTTAAATGATGTTGCAGCTGGTATACCCAGTGCTGCTTTCAATTCCTTTACTAACTGATAACCGTTTAATGCATCGCAAAGATTGATAAAACCTGGTGAACCGTTTACCACGGTCAATGGTAACTTGTCCAACGTGGTAAAGATTTGTGCAGGCTTCTGATGAGGATTCATTCCATATCTCAGTGTAAGCTGAGAAACACCAGAGCTGTACTGCTTTCGGAAATAATCTGAAATCGCGTTATCGTATTCCGCTGTATGAGTGAACGCCTTCAACGCTAGTACTTGTCTACAAATAAAAAAGCAACAGCATTAAGACTTAATTAAGAATTCAAATTCTTTCCTGTTCGTTTCAGTGAATATACCTAGTTGCCAGAGTAGTATCTTTGTCGACAGACGATTCCATTTCTTTTCCTACTTTTTCATAATCGCTTGGATCACAAATAACAGTTACTCTACTGTGATTCTTAGCTGCTGCTCGTAGCAACGTCACCCCACCGATATCTATATTCTCTACTGCATCTTCGATTGTTACATCTGGCTTGGCCACAGTGTTTACAAACGGATACAAATTACAGACTACAAGTTTAATTAGCTCGTAATTTTGCTTCTGAAGGTCTTGCTGATCCGACTCTGTGAGTCTAGCCAGAATACCTGTACGATAAAAAGAAATTCTATGTAAAGTTTACAGTTAAATCAAATAGAAGAATAAGATTTTATTAGATTATTTACCAGCATGGACAGCAGGGTGAAGTGTCTTGACTCTTCCACCAAGCATTTCCGGTGCTCCAGTGATATTCGAGACATCTTTTACTGGTAGACCGGCGTCTCTCAGAGACTTTGCTGTCCCACCAGAGGCGACCAAAGTCAAGCCTAGCTCGTGCAGTTTCTTAGCGAACGGTAAAAGGTTCGTCTTATCAGAAACGCTTAAAAGTGCTGGAAATATGATAGATAAAATAGAACAACTTTCTGCCACACAAAATGATTTCGTTTTTTGCAAGATTATCAAATATAACAAAAAATAACTAAATAAAATAATTATATGTAATGTAATAAAAAATAATAATCATGATAATTAGACGACGATTAATAAATAATGTATCGAGTACAAAATATTTAAATGGCATAGTAACTATCGGGACATTATTATCCTCTTCGCTCTTTTTCTAAGAAAGCACGTGTTTCGTAATTATTCGACTTCCTCGTACATTTTTCTTATCATTGTTGAATATTCATGAATATATCTCACCTAAATTTCCGGCAGGCATGATGTTCCCTTTGGAAATTGCTTTAAAAATTGAAGCAAATTCTTAATCGTAATATTTTATGTCGTTCAACGCGACACGACACGCAAGCGGCTCATACGAGCGCGGAGATGAAATTCAACAAGTGTGCGACCCTGAAGTAATCTCCACTCCCATTATAGTCCACACTTATGTACGCAACCACACTTGTTCACCGTATATCTAATACAGCTTCGAATGCATGAAAATATCTTACAATTTGCGGGGGTCTTGCAGGTCAAATGTCATCTCGTTAACAATATGAGATAAGATATTTTACAATGAACTGCATTCGTTAGCTTGTAAATATAGAGTTTGCGAAAGTAAATGACCATATTTCTTTATTATACAGAATTCAGAAAACTTGTACTATATAATCATTCTTGCAACACTATAGTTAATTCCGTTGACGTAAAACTTAGCATTGCAATAAACATAATTTGCAGTAAACAGGATAATAATCCCAGACTTATCTATTATTAAAGCATCGAACTGTTTTCTTCTGCCCAAAAAGTACAAAGAAGGACATCATGTAAAAGAATCGCTCTTGATTCATAAAATTTATTATGCATATTCCTCATCAAAATGTTCAATGCAATAAATTAATCAGCGTTAATAACAACATTGTCTATTATTTCAGTTGTAATAGTTTCGTTGTTTTTTTTATTTTAATAAAATTTTAGTAAAAATAACTTATAAATTGCATTAGTACAAACAAGGGCAGTTGAGTCTAATCTTCACCATTATTGTTGTATTGCTCGATGATATACTGAGAAACGAGACAAAAAAATATTACATCAGTAGGAGTGATAATAAATATAACATATAATGTTAACAGGCTTATTATTTCTGTCGAAAAATATAATGTAAAATACAGATGAAGGTTCATTGAAGATTATCATAAGATCAATATTGTTTGGGGTGTACTGTAATTAGGGCCTGTATCATAGGGTTTATACAGTTTTCTATTTATAAAGAAGTATTTAGCTATTTATTAAAAGGAAAGCACTGTCAAAGTATTCAAATAACGACTAATTATATGGAGAATAAAAACCTAATCGATGCTATGTTTTATAGCTCCTTGATAATTTGTATTTTATAAAGGTAGTAAAATTTCTAAAAATATTCCATGTTAAAAGCTGCCAATGCATAATTAGAGATTAAACAAATACAACATATTTTTCGAAAGTTTTGCATTAAAAACAATTGCACTTTTTGTTTGCAACTAATTTACTTAAAATACAATCAAATCCTTAAAATGTATCATCCCTGTTAAAGATCAATTCCTAAGTTTCACGTATTATTAGTAAAACAAATATACAAAATATTATAATTTCATTCGATTAATTTTACGAATGACGTACTTGGCACAAGTATAACTTCAAGTATCCAACAATTTTTATATATTTCCGTTCTCCCAATAAAACTAAATAAACTTTAATAAAAAGAATATACTGAAATCACATTATGTATGCCAATGATTTTAATGCAGCACTTCACATAGAAAATCATATTTCGCAACACGTAATATAGTGCTTATACTTTTTACGATGACAAATTGAGATAAAGAATAATAAAATTAATTTAAAGACAAAGCACTGAACATTATATCGTTATATTGTTTTAGAGAGGAACGACATTAGTGTTTTAATCCTGAGTAGTATAACGTAAATTATTCGACAAATATTTCACCGAATATTCCTGTTAGTAAACAGAGTAAATAACTGTTGGTTCGCAACTAATTATCGATAAATGATTCGATTATTCTTTCTTCTACCCTTGTAAAGAGAGATAATCTTCTGTTTAAAAAAAGAACAAACTTTTTAAAATATCTCTGTTCCATCGAAACAACTTCTTCCAAGATTCTGATTACATAGCATCAGATTTGGAAGAAAACGAAAGTTGATGAAAACCCTTGCAGCTAACCGTTACGATTCAATAATTATAATTTCGTCAAACTAGATAAAATAGATAAAATTTCATCTACTTCATTTATTACTTTTCTCGTCACCCACTCGCGCATTTTTCGTAAAAATCTAATAATGGCAACTTTGCTCCTTACCCACTCCCCGCGATAACTATGTGTCGTGTCTACTTTTTTGGCGAATTTAATAAATCTATACGTTCCTTCTCCTCCTCCGTGAGATAGATTTTGGTAATTACTATATCACCGGTGCTATACGTTTGGCAAGCCACGCTGCTCCCGCTGTTACGTTCCGTTCGCGGGCTCTTGCTTTTCTCTCGGCAAGAGCATACGCATTTCGTTGGCGATACGTCTGCGCTGCTCGAAGAGAGCTGATCGGTCGCAGGACCGGTAACGGCTGAAAGAATGGCTTCCAATTTCTCGATCTTCTCGAATCTATCCATCCGGCCATCGGAGAGGATCTCATCCATCATTTGCATTGATTCCGTGAGGCTTGGAGTATCAGAGTTCCTTGGTGACATGATACCGCCTACAGGAATAAGTGTTTGAAATTATAAAATCACATCGACAATTAAGCGATATTGATGAATCGTCGAACGTGAAGTAATATACCAGAATGTGAGTTTTCCGAGGTGTAACTTTCCATGCTATGGTACTCCGTATCCTCAACCTTATCCTCGTCATCGTCGTCGCTACTGTCTCCTTTATCTTGACCCATATTTTCAAGCTTCTCCAATTTTCGAGCGACTTTGTAGCTGCCTTTCAATTTCTCCTTCTCGTCTTCGGTTAGGTCAAGATGACGCAAAAGACGTATCTCGCGATTGCTTAAAACAATGTTCTTCGCAGTCGCCTCCTCCATTCTCTTCTTCAAATCTGCAACTTCCGTTTCAACCTTTCGCTGCTTCTTACGCGCCTTCACGTCTATAGGGTTAATGTGCATTTGAATTTGCTCCTCGCACAGCTCGTTAAAAAGTCCTTGCATTTCTGGCTTTATGAGTCTGGCAATAATGAGATTTAAAGAGGTATAATGGGATTTAAAAAGATACAATGTACAATTAAATACGATACCTCGACATCGAGACATATATCTGTGGGACCAAATTCAGAACATCACTGCTAGCGTAAATGAGCATATCCCGTGTTAGCGGACGCCTGCACCAATACCTTTGATTATTGCGATATATATTCTTCAATTGTTCCTTCAATGGATTACACGAAGCACCATAGTGATCACATAGTGTATTCAAATTAACATTCTTAACTTTATATACAGGTTTGCCAGTCTCTTGAAACTGGAGTACAGCATGAGCTGCCTAAAAATATAAAGAAATTGAACCATTATCTCGCGTTGTAAAAAATATTTGAAAAATGTGTACAAGTCCACGATAAATACCTGCGTATCGAAAATGTTATTCAACATAATCTTAAACTGCCTGTACAAATTGACACTGTCGTTTCTGCAATCGTGAATCACCTAAAACAATATAATGTATACTCGAAGCATAAGATGCAACCATGAAATCGTAAACGAATATAACAATAAAACTTCGTCCCTTACCTTAATAACATCTTTATGCTCTAAAAGTTTCTGAAGGCCTCCGGCTTGTACAAGATTGGGGCAAGCAAACAAATCGAATATGTATGCTTGCCCGGACATGGTTCCAATTTGCAGAAGAGTCAATTGTCCGTTAACTCCTAGATTTATCCCTTCGCAATCGACCGAAACGACAATTCGACCATCGGGAGTAGGCCTTCGTGGATTCAATATATCTTCTACTATCTGCAAGCTCTCCCTTGTATTCACTATTACTCTCGTCTGTTGTAATACTTTTAATTTCCAAGCATCTCCCATTTGCATCGTCTGCAAACTTCGATCTTTCTCTGTATTATCCGCCAAGGTCTTCATTACGAGCGTATTTATTCTCTGCTTTAACGTTTGCTGTTGCAAGCTTACTGGGGGAGAGCTATTGTTGCTTTCGTTCGACCCTGAATAAGAATTCTGTACAGAATTAAGTTGATTCGTAACGTTGGTATTAACCGGCTCCGAATTGGTTGTTTGTTGAGCAGCTGGAGCATTGCTCGATTGATTAACTTGATCCGGACACGCTTGACCCGCAGCATTGTTCTGGTTCTTCGTGATAGTATTTGCTGCTTTCGGTTTAGTTTTCTTCTCTATAGTAGACGATTTCGGTCTTCCAATTAACGTTACTAAGTTGCTTTGAACGTGGAACGCGTCCGGGAACATTTTGACGAACGTGCACAAGTCTTGCGGTGTATTAAATATCGAGGTCCAATTTTCGTAAGAAAATTTATCGCTGACTATGTTAAACATCTGATCGACAAGAATCGGACCCCTCTGTTCGATACACTCGCAGAGAAAATCTAACAATTTTGCAGTAATTTCTGGGTCTATGGGTATATCGGGCTCTAGCTCTACAAAGGGCTCCGCTTTCATGCCTTCGTACTGCTTCAGCATTACGTTATCTTCGGTAACTACAAAAGCATCGGGATATTTCATAAGAAAATCTCTAAACTCCTTGTAATGTTGACCGGAAATATGCCTAACTTCCGGAGAAGCCTGGGACCTGTGGCCCAGGAGGCTTTTTATCGGTACCTCTGTGCCCACTCCATACTGCATCAGCTTATTACTAAAATATTCTACAGCCTCTCGAGCGTAGTCGCGTTTACCGCCCGGTTTACATCCGTTCTCTTCTTCCGCGACCTGTTGGAAGGTATTCACCGACACGTAATCTCCGTTGATCAGAAACAGCATTGGGTATTGAGCTAAAAATTTCTTAAGACCACTCTGCGATCCACCAGCTATCTGTCGCATTTCTTTTGTGAATCCTTTAGCTCCAAACTGACAGCTTAAATCGTGCAAGGTTCGCGGACCACCTTTGTCCACTAGAAGTTCGAAAAAGAACAGCAGCGTCATATTTCGAACGGTCTCGTACTCTGTACTATCCATCTTCCTGTTTCCTTCCTTTCCTTACCGTCGCAATATATTGTTTAATGCATATACCACTTGAAGCGTGCTGTCATGATATGTTCTAAATTTTAATGTAATTCAAATGAGTATTACTAAATAATGAAAGAATAAAAACAAAAGTGAGCATATAGCAACTTACTTACCATTATAGTTATCAGATAGTACGGATATGAGCATGGAAATAAATTATTGCCATTCTTTCGTATATATTCTTACTAATACCTCATTGGCAAATACTTTTGTGGAATAAAGGTACTCGATTTGATATTAAGTACCAATGATTAATATTTACACAGCCAGCGTAGCAAGGAAAAAGCTGGTACTAGAAATCCATAGAAATATTTGTCTAAATACAAAAAATATAGTTAAATGTTTACGTGCTCCGTAATTATTATTCTTTCTTGTAAATTGTTTCATACGAACCTTACGTTGTAAATGGCTGGGCCACTTTCGGTACGAGTTATATATTTCGAATTAGATGTAGGATGTACAAAGTAGGAACATTCTAATTTTTGCTTCCTCCTTCCGTAAAGTGAATAATTAACAATGATTTCCTTGTCGATATATATATTATTTTAATATCCTATAATACCATGTTTATGATAATCTGAAAAACAGAGAAATTAGTTTGAATAAACGTGTACGTTTATAATCGACAAAATAATTGTTTAAATCTGAAAATATTAGATATATCGAGGACAGAAATATGATACAGAGTACACACTAGATGTGAGTGCATAAATATTCATATAGGTCCCTGATATTTCCGTATATAACAAATAGAAGATTTTTTATCGTACATTTTACAATTCATAAAAGTATCACAGCACCTATCACGTATGTACGTATATGCAAGAGCATATGCCTCTGTATGTGAACGCAATACACAGTAACGAATACTTTCGTTGTGTAATTTGACATTGGACAATATGATAATTACCTATGACAATGAAAATTTCGCTTAACTTGGTTGCATATCGGATACAGATTTCAGTCATCGACGATATCTGAATTCTAAGGATGTATCACAGGTCAAACAACTCTGACATAGATTTAAAATACCACGCCAACACTAATGATCACGATATGTAGCAATTCCTCTGGTAATCATCGAGGATTCCCAAACTTCTTCCATTCCCAATCGAAACAGTTGATAATTATTCACTTTGGTCGGAAACTCCCTTAACAATGGTTTGCCTAATAATCGTGCGGTCAATTTTCCGAGTTATTTGCCAATGTGGTGCATCGTGCAACACATTCTATACATACCAACACACGCATATCCAATTAATCTTCACCTGGTAAAATAGACGCAAGAGGGAGTATCATAAGAACAAATTAAGTTTCCCAACAAAAAATGCATAATATTTTAACTGTCTTAAAAAAAAAGACAGTGCGATTATTACATTTTCATTCGATTTGCATCCATCAAATCGGAATTACTTGCCACTAGCGGAATAAAACATGCACCTGCCCCAGGTAATTTTTCGTAAAAATTGGAATTTTTTTCAAAACGCAAAGCACAGGTGCGAGACTACAAAGATTTCTATTTCGCGCAATGGCGTGCAAACAAACCGCGTACAATTAATGAAATGCAAAAAAAAAAGAAAGAGAATTCGATAACTGACCGTGTTTAATTTGCGTAATTCTAGAAATAAAAAGTATTTTTTAAATACGTTTCAACTTCAGACGAGTGTGAACAGTTTCCATACTCTTTCCCTAGAATTTGGTACCCGATGTTGGCTATACTTCCATTTCGAATAATTCGTATAACAATTTTGTTTGAAACAAGCTTTTCAGTCGAACACATTTAATAAGTATGTTGAGCGAAAACTGTTCGAGAAAATAATATATATCAAGAGCGTGGTGAAAGAAGAGTGTTTTATAAAGCTTTAATTAAAAAATTGCAGTACGAACACGACAATATAATATACATAATTGTAATATACGTGTACAAGTAAACGGATGCATTCACTTGGGTATGAAATCATAATTTTTCGTTTCAATTGAAATATGTATCGCATTCACAATGACGAGGATGAATTTGAGCCCAGAATTACACCGAAACCTGCATCTAGACTTGACGTAAGTTTTTTTACAAAGCGAATAATAACATTATGTGACGGAAAAATATATTTTAAAGCAAACCAAATTACAAAACTCAAGTATTTATTTGAATGCATTCAGTTTAGTAATGTTTGTAATTTTAGGGTCTTACAGTGCCATCAGTGCCCGAGGTTTCTCTAATATTCGATAAACCTTTAGGTAGCAAAAGTATACAACGAACAGTCTTTGATTCGCCATCCGTACAACCAAAAGGTTTAACACATAATGTCAATGCGTCATCTCCGTTAAATGTGAATGGTTCGTATGCTGCATGGAGGGAACAGAATTATTCGTGCAGACCTCCTGGTTCTAAAGTTAACGAGTTTACAACTCCCCAGCTGGTACAATCGAACCAAAAGTATGGTGCGCATTCTTACTTAACAGAGAATAGTACTATAGATGATATCGAGTCCAAAACTAAGAGATACATTGCAAGGAAAGATGCGTACAATGGTTCCCATTACGAGGAACATATACATAGAAGACATGATGATTATGCTAGTAAATATAGTCACGAGATATCTGAGGTCCATACAACTCCTACCGGAAAAAGACGGAGTACAAGAGCTCAGAGTGACAAGACGGTACGATATAGCGATTCTATATCTCCTACACCACGTTCTAATAAACCATCCAAAGTTAACAACAATTATATCGTTGATGAAAGCAAGCAGTATCCGTCTTCGTATGAAAGAGAATTAGCCGCTCATAATTTTCAGCAACAAAATATACCATTTAATGATTCAATCCATGAGCAGAACGTACAAGGTTTACCTGTTAATGCAAACAGTTTACAAAGAAGTGAATTGCATTTACCGCATTTTTTGGGGAAACAGTATCCTTACTTCAACATGAATGCATATCCGTTTCCACAAGTTCATCCTTATTCTGTTCAGAATACAGAAAATCAAGAAACAATGAAAAACTTGCTGCAGATTATAAGTAGTCAAAACGAGCAAATTAAATCTTTACAGACGCAGGTCGACAGATTGTTGAAAATGCAAGAAGAGAGTTTGAAAGAACGAAAAAGGTGTTCTTGTTCGTCCAAATCGGAGCAACAAAACGAACAATTGCGTACAAACTCTAACGACATCAAGAATGCGTCTAATTGCGTTGCTGCATTGGAAAATTCGAACCAAAGACTGTATCAAAATGAACCATCATATAGGGATAAAACGAGAGAGTATTATCAGGGAAATGAAAATCTAAATCAAAGCGAATTGGTGTTAACGGATGCGCAATCGAAACAAAAATTTATGGAACAGAAGGTATCGATCGGTGTGATGACCAGTTTCGAGTTCACTGTACAAAATAGTCCTTTCACGATAGATAGGGATGATTATGAACAGAAAGATAATGAGCGAAAGCAGGAGAACATGAGAATGTGTAATACAGGTAGTGGTCTTTGCGATAGTAACGAATCGCTGAGAAGGTACAAGAATTCCTTTGCTAGAATGCCTAGTGCGCAATTGGAGAATATAGTCGAGGACTCGGAGAGTTATATGTCGTCCAGTCAGCAGCAAAGTAGTCATTTAAATGCGAGCACCTCTACGAAAGAGTTAGAGAAACAAGCTTATACAGAAATTCGAAAGGAAACGGATGCCCATAGATCTGAGTCCCCTAAATTAGGCAAAGGTGCGAACATAAAATTGAACCAGCCCGAGGGTTCTGCTGGGAAACACGTAAATAGAACTTCTGCCGAAGAATTGAAAAATTATGAAACTCTAAAAACACCGATGTTGCACAGGAATGCTGCAAATAATGAATGTAACGCTGCTGAAGGTAGAAATTACAAAACAAATACCCCTGCAACTATGAATCAGTATAAGAAACAAAATATTGAAGAAGATAATGATTCTGTAAAGGGTAGTACCTCTGCGGGCAGTTCTAATTATTATAATGATTATCAAAAGAACGGACATATCAACGGGACCAAGAGAACTAACTGCATCGAGGATAGTTTGATATTAAACGGCGGTGATTTGAAAATAAACGAAAGGCCGCCTACTCCAGAACCTAGTATACACGTTGAAATGCAAGAGTATTCCAGCGATGATGATAGCGAGAAAGTTAAACGTAGTTCAAAAGTGGGCTGGACATTTTATAACAACGTCCTCGGCCAGGTGAATCAGTTGCTGCAAAACTCTTGCGCCGCGGACGATCAGCAACAGAATCAAGGGAAGGTAAACACGAATGAACGCGACGAGATAGAGAATAAAGCAGTATTAGATACTGTAAAAGTAGCTACATTGGAGCAATTAAAAAGACTGGGAATTAGTTTAAGCGAAACTCCAGAAGCAAAGGAATCGAATAATAGCAACAAGTAGGTCTCACATTCGTACGAAATTTGGCCGTAAGAAAAAATCTCGATTATCCATGTTCTGCTAGTCTAATCATTTAATTTTCATCATTTATTTAAAAGGATGGGCTATGATTTGTCGTATTATCCACGTTTGGATTATCAAGCGAACATGACGCAAGCTACAAGCGCAGTCAATGAGACGAACACAAGTATGCACATGAAGGCATTAGCTTTAAAGTACCTAACTGACGAACAGCTTGCGGAATTAGCTGTACAGAGGCAGGGCTCGGCAGCAATGAAACATCTTATGCTTAGCAATGTACAGGGTACAAACATGTCTTTTGCCACAATGCGTTATCTGGAAAGGTATCAACTGCTCCCAGGAAAGAGCAATACTCCAACGGAAGGTAAAGAATGGTCTAAACAATTTTCAATCATTATACATGACATAGTAATTGAATGCAACTGAAATTAATTGAATAACACTACTGAACAAAAAATTTTGGTATTGTTCTATGCAGATATTGGTAAAATACAAGTTGAGGTATCTCCAAAGGCTGACTTGAAATTTGCGAATCCAAAAAAGAGTCCGAAAACAACGCTACAACGTTTCCCTTTTAATCAGACGCCTAGAACAACTTGTCCGAGTAAGATATTAGATATTTCGACTTTAAAGCAACAGCCTAAACTGTTATAGTCGATGAGTAGTATAAATATCATATTTTTTTATAGTAGCTTTAAGCTGTATTAGCAATCAAGGTGTTAACAACTCTTCGAATTTTAGCAGAATATTTTTCTAGTGTATATCACATTATTTATTTTACAGACGGTAAACGTAAATTAACTTTTATATGTAATATTTTAAATATCATTTGACAAAATAAAGATGTTATATGCAATATTTGTACAGATGAGTACGATATAATCGTTTCCGTTAACACAAAAAATATGCAAAGATTGTCTGAATTATCATATAAATATTCTTCAATGGTATACATATATTAATCACAATTTATTAAATGTTGATACTTAAAAATGTATACAAAAATTTAATTTGTAAATAGCTAATCCGGAATAAATTTTATACAATAAAATAACAATCTTTATTTAAACAACACGGTAATGATAGAATTCCATGACTAAGTGACTAATATTGATACCTGCACACAATGTCATAATATACATCAGTAACGTTATTGGTAATGCTGAAAGTATCATGTGGGTTTTATGGAGTATCTGCATACCTAAAACGTAAAGAACTGATTAGTATTTATTTTTCACGAAAGTAGTAAAGTCTTTACTTTGTATATTGCATTTGCATACTTACTTGTGTAACCCAAGAATGTTATATAAATATAATAACCAACAGCTATCAGCCAAATTGTGTTCCCGATGAAACGAGATGAAAATGTATCATAATTTATAAGACCTGTGAGAATTCAATTCAACAAGAAACTGATTATACACGAAGCTTCGTGTAATTTAATGAAAATACGAATGTATTAATAGATACTTACCATTATATAAAAACAGTTGTACAATATGAAGTATGACTAATGGTGGAAAAAATGCATTTAAGTGAATATCAAATGCGTAACCCCATTCCACATCTTGAGTTTTATCAATCCTTAAGTAACGATTTGTTATAAACCTAAAATAACAAAAAGTTCTCTGTTGAGTATGATCAGTACAGAAAATATCCGATAAGTTACAGATTAGTAATACAGATGTTAAACATACCAAAATACTGTGGCTACTATTAGACCTGCTGCAAGGTAATCGATAAATATCATATAAAACAGTAGCTTTATAAATTGAAAGAATCCCAATCCCAAAACTATGGTGAAGCCGATAGAGGATATACACAAACAACACATTAACAGCACTAGAAATGCTGGATCATCTCTTGCGAATTGCGATTTTGTTTCTGAAAAGAAGTTAACTCTATAAAATTCCCATATATTGTCCACACATTTTATGGTAAATGTATAAACTTACGTTTTCTACTTTGAAAATTTCTATATACTTTTTGTGGCGATACAAACAGGAAAATCATTTGCCATAGAGCGAACTCAAAGTCCATTTGTTCAAATTTCAATAGTTTCCTCAGGTATTTGTAACATTTCGTTGCTGCACCGATGCAATCTTGCCTAAAACATACCTACGTGTAAATTATCGAAAATGATCGGGTATATGTTAAAATTGTATGTACAATTTTGTACCTGCAAGTTATTGGCATCGGTAAATTTGAACTTGATTCAAAAGGGCCAGGTGAATGACACCTGCTTGCCGGGGGTGAAGTAGAATATTTCATTTTGGATCCTGTTTAATACAATCCAATGCTTTTATGCAAACAGCTGAAATGTAAAGACGAAGATATCAAAATAAACGTAAATTCTATCCGTGCATTCTCCAACAATTAATTTTGCTTCTAAAACGTGTGAAGTTGCAATAACTTTTTACTGCAATTAACAGTTATCTTTGTTCATTACTTTTCGTACAATAGTAAACAGTGCTTAGTCTTGTTAATCAGGCGTATAATTTATTGTTATATGTTCTGTTTATGATCACGGATTATGAAAAGTTCACGCTCATACGACATACTATTCAAATATTATCATGGTTCTTTTGCATCGGCATTAATTTGTGAATTATGAAATATATTGTTTATTTAGTTAATTTAATCATTAGGCTCATTGTTCTTTTATTTTGATGTACGAAACGGAAGGAATTAAACTCCAGTGACTACTATTAGGTTAGAAATTGTATTCGGCGTTTTACAGTTTATCAGCCTGATTGATTTTCGTAGCGGTGACTATCGATAATTATCGATAGCACCAGATGGCACGTACCATCGATAGTCCTCCACCACTATTCAAGATGGCGCCGTTTATCTGGTACAGGTATTTTGCATCGGTAACAATTAAAATGTTTTTGTAATAATTTAGTGCTTGTTCCTTAAAAATATCTACAAGATCTTGTTCTTTGTGAATTCCCAAACGTGAGAAGTGTTGTAATATTAAAGGGGAAAGAAGATACATTTAGAAAACGTTCTGCGACATATGCATAACCTGCATTATTGACTCGGCCACTGCTGAATCGAATCCATGCTCAATCTAATTGAATTAATTGCTAACAAGCAATTTTCGAATTGCTTAAATACTAAACTTAGGTAAAATAATGTTCAGGTCTGTTCCATTCGCACTTATAAAAACAGAAGAATAAGCTTAAAACTAGATAAAAGTCGTGGCTATCAGCTCGATATTATTTACAATGTAATTGAACAATTACGCGGTAAATAATCTCGATTGTCCAGATAACACCACGTGGAGGTTGCTACTACTAGTTGCTGAAAAATATAAAATAGTTGTAAACGGTCGCTGCGATTGATTGCATTCTTGGTGAAAGTAAATAATTTCAAAAATCATGAGCGAAACTTGTTGGTGGAAATTATAAATCGTATCTTAGCTTTAGTTTAGTCAATACAGACTCTGTATTGTACAATAATAATGTAGAAATAAATTTATCCGCGTTATTTAAGCTCGCTCGGTTTCTGATCTATTACACTTGTCTACTCCATCTTTACTGCTGATTCCTTCTGCTACTTCCATTACTGATTCCTTATCTGGTTCCGCAGGTTTACGATGTCTGTGTAAAGCGGGGCCTGCATTGAACTGATGTGGAGTTTGCCCCTTATATGAGATAGTAACTTGCCGTATAGCAGGCTCGGCTAGCTAGGTAACTACGCGTTTTTCATTAGTTATTTCACTGAGGGTCAATTATTGAAGATCAGAATTTAGAAAAAGATTCAATGATTATAAATGAATGAAATACATAAACAAAGAAAAGCGTTCTCTTCATACGTTTATTACTTTCCAATTTTACTATGTGAAGGCTAGCTTGTTTCTCTTCACTCCAAATTTTTGTCGATTCTTGTTTTACTTGAAAGGAAAACAATAACATACTTTGTAATTTTATGGAGGATATTAAAATAAGAAGTGAAATTCTTATTCTTCGTCCTATATTTACTTAATTAAATTATAAAGGATCCTGGATATTAAGTTTGTGGTACAATCATTTGTTTGCTTATTTATTTATTTATGGTGTATTTATATTATGTACAAAGTAGTCTCTAACCACATAATGGACGCAACAAATGAACCAGTTATGTACAAGTATATGATTACAGTTACATCAAAAATGTTCCACACATCAAACATAAAAGTATACATATAATCGAATTTCGTTTTATACGCTGCGCCATGAGTTAATTGTATTTATGGCTAGATACAGATAGTATTCTGTCTTTTCTTCTTTTCATATTTTTTTTTATAGAATACAACTATGTATAATGTTGTATATTATCATTTGTCATCGATCACTTATGTCCCTACATATCTCCTATACATTTTCGTATATATGCATATATATGTATATATATTTTTCTGATGAATCATATATATACATATATACATGTATATAGTTATATAGCAAACTATCGTCTCAATACCGAAATTTATAAAAATATGCGTGTACCTTTAAAAATTATGCACTTTAAATCAAGCACACTAATGCTAAATTATATAATATGTATTTATACGTAGTCGTAATTGGAATTTCATTCGTTCTATGTATACAATATTTACATGAAATAAACCAACGTTCAATTAAGATCCATATCTTTCTTCAACATTCTCTGTTGAGATCGGCAGGGAATATAAGAGCTTTTCAATATAGATTATTTCGTATCGTGCGAACCCCGTCACGTTGAAATTGGAAGATATTGATAGAGATACAAATAAGGCTTGATTGATTTTTTGCATACACGTGAATATATGTAAAAAGGCACTGAACATACAACGAGTTTCATTCGCATTAGAACTGATTTCGTTAGGTCGTAGTACACGTATTACAAGAGCAACAATACGATTAATTACAACGTTACACGCTTTTATGATTAAAAAGACGAGATGCAAAATAGCGCACGCATGAATGTATTCCAATAATACAAAATTGGTATGCAGCTGATTTTGAAATTGTATTAATGAAAATTTAATCGGATGGTCTGTATATATAAACTAACGTGCGGGTAAAAATACGTAGATTGTTAATTTAATAACATTAGACATTGTAGTCCAGTGCCCACTGCGATAAATCTTATTCATAAGTTGCAAATTCCCATCGTGTATAATCTGACGGTCTTATGCACAAAATAAACGCAGGAAGCATTAACAAAGATTTAGTCGGGAATGTTCGATTACCAAATTAGTTTATATATAATGTAACGAAGTATTTGTCGCTGTTTCCATGTCGTTTAATATGTAATGTATATCATGATGTGTCCTTATGCATCCATAATATTTTAGATACTAACTTATTCCCGCTTGTATTCAATTATAATTTACTGTGTATTTGTCTGCAAAAATGGTCAATCTAGTAGTTACAAATGTTTTAAGAAAATTCTAGTCACATCGTGTTATTGTTTCGGTACAATTTATGCTTTGCTCGAAATCGTTGGAACAGCTAATAATAAGTCATTAACGCTGTACACAAGAAATGCACCGCTACCTCGTATTTTCAACTTAAAACATTTTCATGTAGTAGATTTAGCATATCGCGTGCAACACAAAGCACTTTCCACTTTTTTTCTTACTACACAATTCCTTGACAAATAAAATAATTATATAAAGGAATAATGGCAAGGTTGATACAGTATTAACACATATACCTAATGTTATCCATCAATTTTACACATTTGCGTGGAAATGGAAACTTAATGCCTACAAAAAACAATATTCTTATCGTTTCTAAAACTGTATAATTTCTCTTCCTGCGGGACCCTCTTTAAATAACACAAGATGCAAACGAAGAAATATTACGAGACAAAGGATAACTTGTACTCTACTACAAACATCGCCCCTAAAAAATGAAGAAAAGAAAAACTTAGTAATTGCCGTGCATTTTTTATCCATAATGTACGAAATATTAACGCAAGATAGACAGGGAAGACAAATTTAAATGATTACGCGGTATGATCGTAGATCCCTATTATTTATCGACATCATGCGGATCGTAAAATAATGTTAATCTTCAAAACTTTGACAAAAATGCTTACGAAGTTGATGTAAAATCAGAGTGATGTAACTACATATTTAGCTGATTTTGTAGTAACACTAATTAGTGAGGTATTGTTTGATGTATCTGAATTATTTAATCCATAGGTAATATTAAACATGCGTTATTTGATTTGATTCCTTGTAATGTACAAAGTCTCCATCCTCAGCTCTGTGTATGCAAATAATTCCTATACAAAGGAATATGTCTTTTGCGGAACAATACTTAAGAGGTCTCTTCGATTTTAATCGAATCTGCATCTTGTGTAAAGACACTGTCAGTCTCTTGTATTAAAGATATTGGCAGTTTCTTTATGCCCTGAATAAAATTACATGCAGAAATGATTCTGTCCGTATAACGTATACGAATACATTTCTTGTCCCCTTATTTACCGGGATGCCTCAGTGCTCTTTATAGTATTTCACAATGCTAGGCCATATTTCGTCCAAACTGCGTCTATGATCAACCTTTTCTAACAAATAAAAATATATATTAATATAATATGTGATTTAAAGTAAAAGCAAAGCCAATAACAGTAATTAATGTTTAATTTTGAAATTTGTCACTTTACATAGTAATAAACAAACGTCATAGATCATATTATAATACACAAGTTTTCATAGTAGTTAAAAAATCAGACTTTCTAGGCCTGCAGCCTATGAAACGGAGTACATTATACATTGTATTTCTGTTGGACTTCAATCTAATCACAGTTTATATTCTGATGAATGAGTTAACGTAAGTTTATCAGCCACGATTTTGTGACGAGATTATTTAACAAAAAAAAAGAAAGAAATGAACAGTGTTCTAATATACCATTTTCCATACATCCCAATCACAATTTTATCCCAGTGTATGCCACCCTTACCCTGGACCATGGGAACCGTATCAATTTGAAATCAATTATACAACTATCAAAGCCAACTCTCCTTTTATATGAAAGGCTTAAAGTGTTCCATCTTGTGCAGTTGATTTTTACAAAATAATTGTCTCAAATAACTTTCGGCTTATTATTTTTTCATGGAACAATTATCGTTCATTACGATCCAAGGTATTGGCGCGTCTATTTCTCACTTTGTATTGTACAAGTATGTAAATATACCAACAGTTTAGCGCTTCTTACATTAAATCCCATACATTTAGTAAAGACAATGTATAGAGAGGAATCAACTTTCAAATTTTTTTTACATATAATCCGGAGCGATAATTAAAACAAATCTTTCAAAGCATACACGTAATGAGAGCTGTACATAATTAATGGGGGATAACGCAATAAAGTAAGGCGAATCGCTTTAACATCGTTTACGTTTTCTAAAATTCCATTATCGAGAAATGTTAATGCTTATCCAATTGTTTTATATTTATATGCATATATATACGTATGTGTATCTTTCGTATTTATATTAATCTTTTTATCAGTAAATTCACATTAATGTACATTGCGTTATAAACTAAGGAAATTAATTGACGAATCACTGTATCATTTAATTATTAAGTAGTATTTCCTTTATATTCACTCGGTATTAAAGTATTAAAACGTCCACACCGAATTAAAATCTGTTCTGCATCTTATTTGGATAAAAATACTGTGCATATGATATACCATTTACGATTTATTTAATCATATAACTGCACAAAATGGACATGGATATTGATGTTGTATGCAATTGCGCATTCACTGAAATATTATATGCAGAATGTGCTTTAGGGGTAAAATCGATTTCATTTCCCTTTAAAAGTAATGCAAAGTTAAAAGAAAAGACAATAAAATAAAAAAAAATGACATGACAAATCTACGTCAAATAAAAATGGATATGAGACATTCAACGTGTCGTAACTTTTTAGTGAGTGAATTTACTAATGAAAAGATATTTATGCGTGTACGTGTGTTAAATATATCGTACATATTTCTCGATGTAATTATCTCTGCGTTACATCAAAAATTTCGGAGGCATCGTCGAGATACAATCAATAATAAGTTGTGCTACAAGACTAAAGCAAAGTGTTTACAGCACCACAATTTTTAACTGAAACAATTCATATCTTAATGCATTTACAGTTGACAATAAATTTTTCTCGTATATCCAACACTGCGACTAATCATCTCAGATATAAAAAATTAAAAGGCAGTATTATAAATTTAAAGTAGAATTGTACATGTTCGTAATAGTTGTTTTTTTTTATAGTTCAGGAGATTGGTTTCCCTTTAATTAATATCTATTACTTCAATTTCTGTGCACGCATATCAGTAACAAATATATCATATGCGTTCTTTTGCTATAATGCATTATAGGTACATGTAATTATATAACATCTAAAGCCAAGCTCCTGTAATATACATAACATTTTGAGGCACTTAAACGTGTGCTCAAAGACCATACTTCTGACAACTCTTATATTACTTGCCAAAGCATAATTCTAAATCGTATGTTATATCTCATGTAACAGTAATATTAAAAAGAAAGGTCAGTGCCGTAAATAGGTGCCTAAATATATTGTAACAATTATGTTCTTTATCTTTTTTTTTTGCTTTCGTTTATGATGAACACAAAACTAAAATCTATTTAGTGTCATTTCCAGAATATCAATAACAACGGGTTTATTCATTATTATTTCCGATTCATTTGGAATAGAAAATGTTAAAGCTTCTAGTAGAGACTAGAATATATTCGAGGCAACATGGAATGTTATATTTTCGAAGTACATTAAAATATTGAGACTTTGATTTTGTCCTACGACATAATGGTAATATTAATATGATAGGAGAAGTAAATGTTTAACGTACATATGTACTTTCGAATGTACTCCATAAATACGATAGACAATGCCTTCATTGATAATCAATTTCATTATTAGAATCGTTTGTTATTAAGCATGGAACTCTTTAAGGAAAATATAACAAACCAACTATATCTATGAATTTTTGCTTCGTGTATGAAACAATGAATCTGCAAACAAAAACTAATGATACAAATACTTCCGTTTAGAGCTTTTACTGTCGCTTGTAGAATTATAAAATGTTTGAAGTCTTTCATCTTCAACTGTAAACATAATGACAAGGCAATGCTTTACTAGCGTTCTCTCGCACACAGTGCACTATCCTTTGCTTTCCTCTGATTACGAATTTTTATATTCACTAAGGAATGAAGAGTCAGATGATACAACTTCCTTCTTTACGTTAATCGTAAATACTTTAATGTTAATTATTATAATTGTCATCAATATTCTGGAAAGTATGCAATTCTTCCCACTAAATAATTTAAAAGAAATATAGAAAATCATTAGAAAAGCAGAAAGTAATTCCTTTCAAATTAAGCATTATTTATCGTTTATCTGGCTTTGGAAATTACATTCTTTCGTATCTTTTTCTTCATTTTGTAATCAGAATTCTGTTCGAGAATAAGTTTCGTTGCACTCTGAACATTCATTAAGCTGTACTCGCATTGCAAGGTTTGGCACAAAGATAAACATTTCCCAGTTACGGCCCTGCGCTATGAAAGGAGAGAGGAGAAAGGAATTAAAAGATTAATACCTTAGTTTAACATTTTTTACAAGCTAACAAATATGTACCTCCAAAATCACAGAACCAAAGCTATAACAATACTCTTCTACACAATGTATTATCCTGCCAGCAAACTTATTTTTTTCCTTTTTTAAATATGCAGCGAATTAGAGTTTCTTCGAACAATTTTTTTCTTTTTTTATGATTCATAGTTAAACGATACCACATTCATCGTAGGCGAAGTCACTGTACAATGTAAAAAGTTTTCTTCATACCCACTATATATCCACAGTGTAGGATAAAAGCAGTGGTACATATTCCATATAATCCAGATGAAGATTAACAGCTAAATATTGAAATTCACTGCGGTAATATCTGCAAAGATACCTATTTCACTACATCTTTCGCTTCACTGGGTATTTTTCTAATTTCTAATGCTTGTTCGTGATACGATGATAACGGAATCAGAAATTGATTGTACTCACATATCGATTTACACATTTCCATCCCTTTCATCTGTCTTATGTTTTGTACAAGGTAGCTCGCGACAGTGTTGTGCTACTTGGGCATAACTCGGTCTTGTAAGGTCCTAGAATAATTCATGAAAATAATTCAAATCTTAGTAATATTTCCTATGAAACGAAGCTGAGGTAAGGGTATAAGCTTGGTGAAGTTATGTTTAAATTTGCATTTGATATCATACAGAACATGATTAGAAATTTCGTCATTCTGCTAATCTGTATACATACAGGGTGCGGCCGAATGACATGTACAAGAGGGTACGATGATTCCTTACAAAGAAATAAGAACAAAATACGGAATCAAATTTTCTCATCTAAGCCTTAATTTCTGAGAAAATCGAGTTTGAATATCTGTTGCGTACGTATGCTGTTAGAACTAAGTTACGGTTGATCAAGCAACGTATAACACACATGTATTGTAAACAATGCCTACACAGCATTTAAAAGTTGCTGAGTTCAAGAAGACATACACAGAAGACTTTTAAGGAACAACATTTTACTTTATCAATTGCAATACGCGTTATACGTTGCTCGTGAACCGTAACTTGGCTGTAACAGCACACGTACGCGTCGGATTTTCAAACTCTGTTGTCTCAAAAATTAAGCCTTAAATAAAACAATTTTATTCCATACCTTGTTCTTCTTTTCTTCATAAGGAATCATCCCGTGCCCGCTCGTACATGTTATTTGGCCGCGCCTTGTATGTACATACTTTTATGGAAGAAATAAAATATTATGAGTATCAAATAAAAATATAATAAAGTGTTACGAATAATATGAAAGAATATACTTACTACGGGGAAGGTAGAAGCCACTGCCACTTGTGCCTGAGAATTTTGTGAGGCAGTAGGGACATTACATTCACACCTAGATACTTGTTCAGAATCTTCCTCTGCGAGTGCATTCGATACAGCCTCGTCCACTCCGTTCACCATGTTCGAATCGTCAGTCTTTACAGATCTGTCAGCGGTGCATTTCAATAATAAAGGACTACACCTGAACGTGCATAAGTATAATAGACATATATTCAGTATAGTGTACAAAAAGAAAAAGAATAATTGCGTCTGTGCATCTTAAAATATCATGCACAAATAATAAGACGGCCACTATTGTGTACAAAATTCATTCATTCAAAAACAAAAGAAAAACACTACGTAGTTAAGGGAATGGGTCTTGCAAGATTGCAACACTTGTTTAACAAACCAGTATAGACATCATTTATTTACTTCCACTGACAATGAATCTATAGTAATTCATTAATAATGAACCATGCTTTTTATTATATTCATGTGCCAAATATTACAGCTTAACTTTATATTAAAAATTAAAAATTTCATTGAAATGCCTTTAAGATTAACTTGAAAATGAACAATTGATAGTTTCAATATAATATAATATAACGTAATATTATAGTAGTAGTAGTGGTGATGATGGTAGCAATAGTGGTAATCGTAATGATAGTAATAGTAGCGATAGTAGTAGCAGCAGCAGTAGTAGTGTTAGTAGTAGTAATAAAAGTAATGTTAATAATGATAATGACGATGATGATGGTGACCATGGTAAAGTGTAACTTCGTATGTGGTGATAAACACATCTCCATAGGAATACTACAGTTTTAATGATGACAGTAATAAATAAAGAAATATAGTCCCAATGTTAATAAAAGCAGCAGCAGTAGAAGCAGCATTAGTAGCCCATAAAAGTAATGATGATCATGATGATAATAACAATAGTTTTAATAACAGTAACAGTTGCGATAACAATATATCATGGGAGTACCGATAGTAACCACTGGTAAGAACGACATTAACTGGTAACAGAAATTAAAGACGAGTTACAACAAAAGAGTCCCCCACTGATAAAGATGATACCAATAATGTGATAGCGATCTTCAAAAAATGATATTAACATAAATAATTCGTATTTCGCAACAAACTATTGTAACAATAGTCAAAGCGTAAAAGGTGATAATAGCTGTATTAGCTGTATTAATAGCAGCAATATTAACAATATTAGTAGTAAGAATTATGGTTGTTCATGGTGAAGATGATAGTAATAATGATCGCGATGCGGATGATGAACGGTTTAATAAAATAATCATAATAATAATAAAATAATAAATTCGTATATATTAAAGAACCCTGAATAATGTATAATAATTCATATGTATTGTTCATTTGCCGCAGTAGTACAGGCAAGAAAAATAAATTGTGCTACCACAGAGTACTGCATACATTCTTGCATACATACGCATTGCAACACTTCTTATTGTATTTAATCACCACAAGAAAATCATGAAACCTCTGACTACTTATAGTATCGAATGGATACCTCGATTTTGAGCACTGCACGCTTTTAAAACGAAAATTTGCTCTTTCATCGAGTGGAGCACCAGCTCTTATTCGAAAAAGTCTGTTCTTCAGAGAAACTGAGAACCACACTAGCGAGGCATTCCAAACAACTTATCACTCAATAGGAAAAGAAGAGATGTAGCAATGAACAAAAATAAATGGCAAATTGGAACAACCGAGCACGCCTACAAAAAATTAACCACCACAGATAGTAAAATAATGGTAAATTCAGGAAAGATACACCTACGCCTTACTGCTCTATATATGAGTACAGCATAATTAAGAAAGGGAAAGTTTAATAATTACAGTGGAACTATTAATTTTTTCTTATGGAACCTGCTGATTAACTATCGTGGTAATTAAGAGAAATTTAATTTTGAAAAGAAAATATGGAAAACAATTGTTTGCAACCAATGCATAAAACAAATTTGCAAATATGGACAAAGATAAAATGGAATAATCGCAAGATATGCTTTGTATCTTTTATTAAGGCATTTCCTTGAATTACTAACAAAAAATAATACATGTACTACTACTAGTATTAACACAACATAAACTAATCACTTTACAAAAAAAAAAAAAAGAAACATGTAGATCAAAAATTCAGCGTTTCTAATTGTTCTGTCGAAGTAATTAATTTACTACTTTTTTTCATCCATTCTATTTACGAATTAGTAAATAAGCATAAACTTTAACGAACGTGACTCTATAGTACCATACTAAAGACAACGTAACAAAATATCAAAGCTAACAAAACTACCATGAACAGTGTGCAGCTACTTTCCCTTTCCTTCTTATATAGATGATATGAAAATATAGGTGGACGATATAACTTTCACTAATATACACATCCACCGTACCAGAGCATAGCACGCATATAATGCAGCCAACACTAACAAACACAGCTTTTAGCAATCTTTTCCAGGCTTTATATGACTGCCTGTACATAAAGTCATTCTGATGTATATTATACGTGTGTATGTGCGCGCGTGTTAATATGTTTGTATACATAGATATATCTTTTTGCATACTATACATATATACATATTATATGTAATGTATCAGTATAAGCAATTAATGAACATTAACAATAATTTATAATATAAGGCAATACTTTAGAAATATAATTGAACAACTATTTCCTTTTACAATAATCGTATATGTTCTGTTACACACATGCACATACACAATTGATGTATGTACATATAGGGACACGTGTTACATATATGCATTTGCATATGTACCATCTGCATTTAAATACATATACGCATATATGTAAGCATGTCGTATGTACCTCGTATGTAATTACGTATATATTTAATATGCGTCTGTACGTGTGTCTGTACAGGGTGTCGCAGGTGGAGTAATACAACTAGAGAAAAGGAGATTCTATGAGCAATTCTTTTCTTCTTATCGATTCTTTTATCTTATTATTGCTCATGGAATCATCTCCTATCTGATTGTACCACCCGACCTAGGACACCCCTGCATTTGTATGTGTGTACGTGTGTATGTATGTATGTATAAGAAGAAAGCAGACTCACTTATCAGGAGATGACGGGGGAGTGAGAGTGATGGTACTGAGAGCGATGTCTGTGGAGTCATTGTTGCTTGCAGAAGCATTAGAGCTGGCATTTGTAGATGCAACGGGAGTAGTTGATGTACTGCCAGAACCAGTTGGTGCCTCTAGCGAACCTGCATGACCACCAGCACTCGACCCTGGACTCGCAGACCTACTGCTGTTACTTGTCGGCTGTTGCGATGTTCCACCCGTGGTAGCTTCCTTCTCCTTTATGCTTTTCAATTTCGCAGTACCTTTAACTACATCTGAAAGCCTATTCTGTGATTGCGTACAATCGGTACCAACGGTTTCTACCGAAGCGTTATGGGACTTTGCAATATCAGCGTCTAGGCCGGGAAGAGGAGGGAAAGCGGAAGCTTCCAAATCGAATTGTACCCCTCGGTTGCATTGCGTGTTATTGTTACTGGCCGGCGTAGCCTCTCTGATCGACGGTAAAGGGCTACTGTTGGCCTTCGACAACGACTCTTGGTCTTTGGTCCTACGATGCATACGGTGACGCGGGAATTGTACACCGGAGTCCATAGTTTGAGCGTCATTTTCTTGGGATCCCTTAGAATGGCTGCTATTATACTGAGTCTCTCCGGTTGCCACGGTTGTGTGTGAGGAATGGAACTTTGTGCCGGTTTGATAGGAAGAAGAAGAAGTTGGCTTCACCGTGGGCAAACTCGAAGTAAAGGTCGGAACTGTTGCTCCTAAAGATATCGGTGCTCCGCTTATAGGCGCGTGTGAGGTCCGTCCCATTGGCATCATGTTACCTCCTCCGCCATCCATCAGGCCTGGTCTTTCAGGCCCGTTTCTTTGTTTATTTCTGTGTCACATATGCAAATATAAGATACAAGTGCAGACATTGTTTTTGCAAGGCTATAACAACTGTATACCTGTGACGAGGATTGTATCTTGTGTTATGTGGTTTAAACGTGCTATGCGGTGTAATACCATTCATGAAGACACCTGACATATCGAAGTAGGCGGGACTCGCGGGTCCCCAAGGCATCATCCCAGGAGGATAAAACGGTTGATGCTATAAACAAGAACATGTAAAATTAGATCGGCTTTGAATATCTAAAAAATTCTTACACACATCGAAATATTGACCACTCACATATACATGAACCTGATTGGCATATGGCGGCATGGTAGTTTGTGGCATAGTAGTACCATTTGTATAAAGGAAGCGTTGCTGTCCAGCTGTATAACTGGTCGGATCATAAACAGGCGGTGGTGGCGGTGTTCTGTAACCATTTTTAATACCACCCACACTGGCAACGGTTGGGATTGGTAGCCTATTCATTGGTTTAGCTTTGATTCTCGCCATAATTGGCTTTCCCTGAATTTTTAATAATAAAGATCAATATTAACTATGACAAAACTAAAGAATTTTGAATAGATTTTCATCGCTATTTATCTTCGAATGAAAATTACCTGAAACTCCCGAACTTCCTCCCGTAGAAACCTGTAGGCCTTTTGAGCATCTTCATCGGATTCGAAAGTTACATACCAAGAACTATTGTGGGCAAATTCACATGAAATAAACCTTGGGCATCCCTCCCCAGAGAATAAATTCTGCAAGTAAAAGCAGTATTATAAAATAATCAGTAGCATACATTGCCAACACATTCGATTCACGAAAAGAGAGTAATATATGCATATTAAAATAATGGTATCATTTTCACCTTTACATCTTCCAGTGGAGTACTATCTGGTATTTCACGAAGGATTACAATGCATCTTTTGTGATTAGGTCTCACTTTTTGACCCTCTTCGTCAACTTGCACATTCGGAGACTCCCTCAAAACCTCTGTTATAAGCTTTATATCCTTTGTTAGTTTCTTCACTTGATTAAAATTTGCTACTGTCCATATCGGTACATATTGATCATTATCCATTTGTGATAATAAATATGTATCATTAGCTAAGTTTTCTCTAAAAAAAAAAGTAATATTGAATCAAATATCATGTACCATTTCATCATCATCAATCAAGTATCATTTAAAATAAAGGAAATCAATGTACAGCGAAGCTTATGTAACAAAAAGGTCCACGTTCATGGACAAACGTTAATACAAATCCATGTATTGTTAATATCGATTTAAATTTTACCTGGAGAAGTAATATTCAAGTTGCGAAGAGAGCATCTGTTTAAGTTGTTCCAAAGGTATACCGGGAGTAGACAAATCACCCATTGGTGCAGGTTGATTTGGCACATCACCTAACGGTGCAACATCCACTGGACCGTAACCTGCTGTGCCCCCTATACCCATAGCATGCTGCGTCGAAGGCTCTAGATTACCGACACCCGCCTCCAATATCAATTCGTTTCCACTTGGAACTCCGTTCATGACGTTGTATTCCAAATTGGATGCAGTACTTCCAATTGCACCCCCGACAGAACCCAGGGGTTCAGGGGTGGTTGGATAAACCGCCCCTGGTGGGAGCTTCCCAATGTCCCCATTCATGTACACGTACTCTATAAAAGAATGCAAAATGTACTCAGCAACAACAACATGCATGGTGTCGCTACAAGCTACAGAAACAGTTTATCCCTCGGTACACAATGCACATACATGTTAACGTACGTAACATGTAACTGAACGTTAAAATTTTGTACTTTACTTAACAGTTTTAATTTTGATGTTCGAACACAACGAATTGAAAATAGGAATAGCAAGGTACACGTGTTATTAACACAGTAGTAGCGGAATCATGTCAGATTATGGTAAACAACGAAACACATTGTTAACCTTGAGAAACGACCTTGTCTTTCAATATTAAAAAAAAAAGTGACCCGTGTAATATATTCTTTATGTTACTAACTTTATTTATTTATTTTATAACGAACAATTCTGTAAATTCACGATTTTCAAATGTACCATCCTTAAATGCAAATTTTTACATTTCTTGTCAAAAAACCGCGAAACTACAAAAATTTAAGCTTCAACTGTTAAGCACAATAATTGTGTTACAAGTATGCTCTCCAAAAATGCGATTAAAGGGTTGTAATATTGGACAATATACCAGTCTGATGTAATACATCTGTAGTACTTATATATATGTAGTCTTACCACACACACCATGTACGTACCGCACACAGTATGGATGTGCATGCGTATGGCATGACGGTGAGCGCGCGCGCGCACCCATGCTTATATTCAATAGCACTTTACGTACGTGTGTGCACGATATGTACATGCTGTGTGCGTATATGTCGCGCCCGCGGGCGTATATGTACGTGCCCAAATGCCTATACGCACGTAAATTCGAATTGTACGAATTTCTTTGCATTGAAATCTTTATGAAACAACGAGGAGAGACAAGAAAGTGTAGGAACAGAGGTTTCCAGATTCACCCGATGTCCTCGTCGAATAGCTGTTTCATAATGAACTTTATGATTTTTTGCACGGAAAGACGTGAAGTACCGTGGAACTAGTTTTCAAAACGATATACCGGAAAAGCGAGAAACGTTTCACAGTGTTTGCTGAATGCTAAAATCGAATGTTTGATCGTACAAACCGTGCCACATGCTAAGGATTCGATCTTGTTCAGTAGCAATGTGCAATCGTCAAGCATTCACACTTAAACGTCACATTGTATCCTTCTGATATAGTTCTTTGGAAAAGGTTACGGCGTGAAAAGTAGAAATTTTGAAAGGGCAAGATATGCAATATGTTGGATGCGATTAGCCAAATATAGAGCGAGACGTTGGCCGGGCCAACACGTTCACGCACGCAGAGATATTGGTGACAACCACTTGGACAGTACACTTATGCGTATCATATATCGTTACCGAAATCACCATTCATCCCGAAACAATCCCGGATTCCATGTGCCTTTATCAATATAGGTGTTTCTCAGGCAGCTTCGTTTACTGGCTCGTTCGGTTCTTCGGGGTGTAAGGTACCGTGAGCGCACACGGTTGTGCGCAAAAAACGCAACCTTATTCCTCGTTCTCAAGCTATGAATAGTTAGCCATAAGCATCTGCCCTCAATCCTCTACATCATTTGGATCAATGTGAGCCGCGCCGTTTTAGAATTTGATAAAATTCTTACCGAGAAGATGAATCAACTCAACACAATTTCTCAAGGAAACTACAAAATGGCCGACACAGAAAGGCACATGCCGTAACTCGGTGCATTGTGGGTCGTAAGTATGTAGCCCGACTATAGTGATATCTGGCGGTTAGATTGTTATCACACTACCCGGTAAAATTTAAAACTTTTCAGAAATATTCCACGCATTCATTTTATTGCGATTCTATTTCATTCCACATCATCAATTTGATAGATTTAACTAACAATTTTCGATCGACAGATTTATTTTATTTCTTATTAATGACGATCAAGTAAATATGTGGGTATTATACTTGACCCGTACACAATTTACATACAAATTGTTTTATATTTATTGCAATCGTTTAATATACAAAGAAATTAAATTCTTCAACGTTTATGTCATCGACGTTTTAAAAGTCATCCTTTAAAAAACATTTGCACTCCAGTATAGTATTGAATGAATTTTTAATATAAATCTTATAAGTTGCATGTAGTTTACACATTTCCTGTTCAAAGCTTACAACTCTTTGAACTGAGATTTTTATACATATTTTTAACTTAAGCGTCGAAAGATGTGCATTTTTAAACATACATCATCAAACGTTCTGAAACAGTTTTATAGTTTGCCTTCCAATTTTAAATGTTATACAATGAAGGGGGAATAAAAAAGACGAAGTTAGTGGTGAATTACCATTTATTTAGAACAGCCACATATTTATATTAAACAATTGATTTCATGTTGTCAATACTGTTTCAAAAAAGGAAAAAAATTGGCAATTCTCCCTCAAAAATAAATCCATTACAATAAAAGATGATCGTTCGAATAAATAATACAATCAATATGGAATCAAAAGGCACAAAAGTTGGAGGTGATAGTGTAAAACCAGGTCCATTACCTTAACTGTATAAAGAAAACAAGAGTATTCAGCATTACACACAATAAAGCCAATATCTGGGGCCTAAAATATTTTTTTTTTAACGCTCTCGCTCTTTCTACTCCTCACTGTCACTCTCTCTGAAAACGTCTATAGCGCCGAGATACATATTACCTAATCCCAAAAAGAGCCATCCGTTGTTGCTATTTGTATCTATCCCTTTGTATATGTATTTTCTCAAATTGCTAATCAGTTATCGCTACTAACTTTAAGATGTGATGAGTTTAGTGGATTTATCTAACATAAGGCTTGTAAAATATTGCTTCCTAACAATCTTACAAATGTCTGATTAGAATATTGTGCCTATTATCGTTACTGTTATATATTTTTATTGAAATATATATGTGTATATAATAGGATATCTCACGAATATATCAACAAGTATTAGTGACTGATACAGATAATTTAAGATGATAAGGTGTTGATGAAGGTGGAGTGTTCTTAGATAGTGGCATGGATGTTTTCTGGTTAAAAACCATGGACTTTGAGTTGGTCAGGTTTGGCCAGACCTGACTTTGTTAGCCACTGGCATATATTCTCTCGCTGGTCCCCCTGCAGCTGCAACACCTCCCCGTACTCCGGATGCTCGATTACTGTCCCATTGCAGGCAAACTCCTATACAAAAGAAATGCTCTTTGTTTTTTTATATCATTCAAATACTTTTCCAAAAACTTTAATACAATTATCGTTTAATTAATGTACAGTTATCTTAAATGATCTTGTTTTATCGGCACATGTGTTTTATCTATAAACACATTTATATTTAGCATTGTATATTACTTAAAATACTTTGAAGTAGGCTTGCCAAAGAAAATATTTATACGTTTAAAATAAAGACTAAAAGAATCGATGTTAAAGATCGAGATAAAAAAAAATTATATGCAATCGCAAAACTCAACAGATGAAGTGCTTCATTGAACAATTCGGTGCAAATAGTTCTAATTGATTTTGATTGGATCATATGATCACGCTCGGTAATATACTTTCGTAACATACCGAGTACGTCAGCACTTTCACCGACATTAATAATAACACAAGCAAAAAGGTGAAAAAATAATTTATCGTTCGCGATTAAGATTTTCTAGAAAGATCACGAACATGGTATAATTGCGCGCGAGACAAGATTACGTTCGAGGAAGGATGTGTGCAACATTTTTGTACTGGACGGGTTGTTTGCATCAGTTCTATTTTTAGCGCAAGTATCTGACACTGACAAAAGACAAACTCGATTGTTAGAGAAATCATCGCGGGATGAATACGGCTTCCTTACCTTTTTACATGCTCTCACGATTTTCTTCAAGTCATATTCAGATGAAAGTCCTTGCACTGTTGTTAAGGTCTTACGACCATTCCGTTGCTGGATCCTTATATGCACGAGACCGTCTTGGACATCATCATCTGAACCCTTGATTGCATCTGCAAAGGGGTCTGGAAAAGATCGAATAAAACCGTATTATAGGGGAAAAAATCGATCGATCGCTATTTCTCCAGATGAATCTGCTTCGGATAGAAACTATTTTCCCCCAAGAGAATGCGGGGAAGTAACAGGAAAACGCTAATTGCGTTCTATGATGCAAGCATCAAAGACGCCATCGCCATTTTGATAAAACCGTAGCCAGGAATAGTACGGAACGATGGATGAGAAAAGTGAAAATATAATATTTACCGAATGTGTTGAGATTCTGGATGGACATACGACAAACAAAATATATCCCTGGGAGATATAGAATTGCAAAGTGCAAGTGCAGCTGAGAAAAATCACGGATGACGTAGGATAACAGAAGCACCACGCAAGAATACTGAACAACCCAAAAAACCTTCTGCAGAGGCTGAAGCCAACCGGAAGTAAAAGTTGCATTTGTCATGAACAGTGGGTGGGGTTGCACATGCGCACTGCACGCTAGTAAGGCCCGTTTACATGAAATATATGCATTGCGTCAACTGATTGGTCAAGAAGAATAATACATTTTTAATATTTATCCTATAATATCATTCGCCGAAATGTAAGGAAATTCTTTTACATTCAATGTTAATTCGAAGTGTTTTTTCTTTTCATATATTTTGCACGCGAAGTAAACCTAATTTTTTTAATTTGCGTTCAAAATATAATTTGTTTAATTAATAAACGTGTTGCTTTACTTTTACGAAAAAAGGCAAAAATGTGACTTCCATACAGCGCTCCACAGCGGTATTTTATAGAAACATGTGTACACTTAAATTTTTTGTTACTGCTCGCTGGTGCTCTCTCCTATCATACGGAGCAGAATATCCAATGAAATGATCTGTTCCTCGGAATTTACATTCCATTTCTTCGCATATAAATGAAACATATTTTAATTTACGTATTCATAGAACTTAATTTGAATATCAAATATTTGATATATATACGTCCGAATTGATTGCTCCATTTATCCACGTATTATCTATGAAAAATCGGGCCGAACTTTTAACAGGAGATTGACGACAAGTGCAGTATGGTGGACCTTTAATTTACAAAACAAGCTAGAAGAATTGAACAAGACTTACGTTGAGTTTCTTCGATAGATAATATGGCTAGTCCGCGAACTCGGCGAATTTTAAGTGAGCTTAAACCGAAAGATGAGAACAATGTAATGCATACACATACGTATACAACATCTTTATTAATATCTATTCCATATGCTAATTGTACCAAGCTTTATTTACAGAGATGCTTCGAATGCGGAACTCACAATCCTCAATGGGTCTCCGTTACGTATGGTATATGGATATGTTTGGAATGCTCGGGCAAACACAGAGGGCTCGGTGTCCATTTATCGTTTGTCCGATCCATTTCCATGGACAAGTGGAAGGATTTGGAGTTAGAAAAGATGAAAGTTGGAGGAAACAGAAATGCTCGTGAGTTTTTAGAATCGCAGCCCGATTGGGATGACAATATGTCGATATCGCAGAAATATAATACTAAAGCAGCAGCATTGTATAGGGATAAGGTAAATGTTTCAGTACATATTCAATATCATACTTTTTTTCTTGCCCGAATTATTCTGAAAGATTTATAGTCAACTTGGAAAGTATTCAAGCGAATATGATAATAGAACGTATTTATTTTGTATAAATAATTAGATCGCAACATTAGCTCGTGGGGAAAATTGGAGTCCCACTAAATCTTCGGCCAAGGATTTTCAACCTTCAATGTATTCAGACAGCCAACAAGATTATTCGTCCTACCAGGATGATACAAATTCTTATCAGAATTTTAACTCTAACAGTTGCAAGGCCCAGACAGAAGCATTCTTTGCACGAAAACAGAACGAGAATGCTATTCGCCCTGAGTAAGTATTGAGTGTAATGATTATTATAAATGTGGTCAATTATAATGTTCTTGCAGTAATATTCCACCGAGTCAAGGTGGCAAATATGGAGGGTTTGGTTACCAAATGGATCCGCCACATAAAAGTTCTTCACAGGAATTCTTTGACACTGCAGTGTCGTCTTTAGCAAGTGTAAGTCAATTAATTATACACAAAATCTAAAGACTTAACTCAATTTTATGTCCTAGTACACATGTATTTAACTAACCATAATCTTTTTCAGGGCTGGTCAATACTGTCCTCATCCGCATCGAAAATAGCAAGCAAAGCTACAGAGAACGCAATTAGAACTGGAGAATTAGCTATGCAAAAGGTAAATGAAATATGTACCAATTACGTTATCGTTTTGTGCCTTTTTATTTTGACATAAGCTTTTTTAGGCCTTTATCCGCTGGGTTAATCGCAGAAGCTTGCATTGCACATAAGATTTACGTTTAGTAAAACATTTTTCAGTTAAGCTTTTGTTGTCAGTTTTGTTTTATTTTGTTCGTAATAGGTTCGCGATGGTACTTTTTGGGAAGATGTAGGCGCCCAGGCTAATAATATAGCTGCAAAGGTAGATGGCTAAATAGTAATTTTATCATGAGTTGATGTATTCTATTAAGCACATTTTATTTTTGTAGTTTCAATATTGTACTTGCTACTTTATACACTTAATATAATTCCTCCTCACTTCGAATTAGGTCGGCGATTTAGGCAGAAGGGGATGGGGCGACATAGGGGGAACTAACTCGGTCGAACAGAATCAATATGACTCAAGGGAACATTATCAAAATTCTACTACAACTTACCAGAACAATGAGGCAAGCCAGTATCACTCAACTGAGAAGACATCATTAATGAGAACCTCGCAATCTAAGTAAGTTTATAGTAGTTTCATCAAATTAAAAAATCGCACACTTGATGAAATACATGTAATAGGAAGCCACAGAAAATCCGGCATAAGATATACATTTATTGTTTCAGAAATAATGTGTCCACGATGAATTCTAATTGTGAATGGGATTGGGGCAATGATACGAAGCAGAGCAATGAGACAACAGATTCTAAACCAATTGCAAGGAAATCAAGGGATAAGGTCAAGGAGGAAGCTTTAATCAGTTTTGGTACTGATAATCATGCGTCTAACTACGACTCGAAACTGGAGGATGATGCATGGGAAATATTAAAGAATTGATTATTTATTAATTAGGAAATCTTTATTGAAGTTCAAGATCTTCAAGTGTCTTCGTCGATCTTACAGATTTTGAGCTCACATAAAATAATATAACGATGACTATTAAACCGAGTTCTTTTTATTCGGTATTTTATCCTTTTGAGATGAAGAATACATGTAGGTATAAATACAATAGTTTTATTTAGTCGATGCATTAAGCATAAATATACTTTCCATGAATATATGCTCATAACTTTCTTTTGCATTTAATGCATGTTAAGGTGGCAAAGGGTACGCTGATATAATTTATTTAAGTGCTGCTTGCCTCACTTTAGTTTTTTCATTTATTAAGCATTTATATTATTGTTTCATCAGAGATATAGTGTATTAATGGATGTATCATGGCTACATAATGTATGTAATTGATAGGATGTATCTAGTAATGGGTATATTGTATACAACACGTTTTTCTTATAAACAAAATATAATCAGTTATTTTATTTCAACATTACGCTATTATTTTAAGTTACTCATACAATTATTTACAACATAAAGTAATATTTTTACATGCATTTCATATCATAATGAATAGCCCCTCTTTCTTGGATAAACCCGCCGTATGTTCCGTCTATTGTATACTCTACCAATGTATTCCAAAATCTCTGTCTGGCATTTTGGCCATAAGTTCTCTTCGGTTTTTGATAGTACAAAGCATAACAAATCTCTATCTTTTGGTGATAAGTCGAAATACGAGGTTTTCCCAAGACATGAACGATAAAGAAAATTGTATATTGCTCTACAATAGAAGATACAACTATTAATACACAAACTTAATGTATTAGAATTTGATCACAGATATTGCATATTAATATCGATATAAACATTCGAAAAGATATACCTAAAATCATAACCTCCCACTTCGGTTGGAGCTGGATGGTTTTCGAATAATTGTATAAATAATAATGCCTGCGGTAGAAGGGTATCACCGGGTTTATACAATCCACAATTCAGCCATTTGTTTAACAATTCATCTTCGTATACATCCTTTGCCATTCTTGAGTATGCAGAAATTTTAGATTCAATCTCTTGGGGAGGTATGTTCGGCAACATTTTTGATATAGCCTCGATATTTTGGGACCCATATTCTTTCAGAGCTTTTAACAATATTTCCTTGTCCGTAATGGTCCATTTTATATTTGATTCGATTTCTTCGCTGCTGCATTCTGCCTTATCGTTGTCACTACTTTTCTGTGGCATCTCCTTTTGTACATTTTGCGTTTCCTCCTTTGCATTCATCCCGATAGTCAATGACAGAAAAACGTGCTCGAATTTCTTTACTCTTCTATTTAATATTGTGCGTGAAAAACATTGTTCAAAGAACTTTTATCCAAGTGCGTGCAAAGTGTAAACAGTGTTTACATGTTTACTAAACATGGCAATGAAAACACTATACGATATATGTACACGATACTATCGAAAACCATCGATAATTATCGGTATTTCGATTTCGAAGTACAAATTTAAAAATTGTTCCAATTTATTCGAATCCATTTTATGTCAGCAGCTTTAACAAATTATGAATTAAACGCAGATAAAAAAAGAGATTCGTACTCGGTCAAATAAACATATATGTATTTTCAATACAATTATTTTATTTACAATAATGAATAATTTTATTACTGAATGAGAAAAGTAATTAATGTACAGCATTCGAAATTATAAGATAAAGATTGACTCATCTATCTTCTTAAACGCTACCATAATATAACATAACTTGAAGTTTTATGAATTAAAAGAATTTCATTGACTTTCGGCACTTTCTTTATTTAAATGCGTAAGCCAGAAATGTTTAATTTTTGAAGAAGTCAATCCTTTACAAATGATTAAGCTGTGAATGTATATCAGTGGGAGTGTAAAATTAAATGATATATAATGTACATACACAATGTACCCAAGGCGATATATACATACACATTTAATTAGGTGTCTAATTGTGATTTCAAGTAAATGATATTTTCTCTGCAACAAATATATAAATATTTCCAAATTTTATTGGAAGTATGAACACTATATTATACATATCTCACATTGGTTGAAATAGCAACGGTATTTATCGCTTATGACCCAACTTCCATGTGCTTTTTATTCGTAATGCATGAGGCGATCAAAGTTTCAATGATCTGCCTCGTTTTCTGAGTGTCGTAATTTTACTTGTCACCGACCTGGTGGTATATAACTTCTTCTGAATATTGGATGCCGATCTTGTATTCTTTTGCAAGCGTCTGTGTTTCTTCAAATGTTGTACGAAGAGTAATCTAGACCTAATTAATTTCTTACATATGTGGCACTTACGTATCTGTTGCTCTGTAACAGAAAATCGTCTCGATTAATAATAACGCAAAGGACAGTTGTTTAAATGAAAGCATGTTGTTCAAAAGGGGCGTACCAGATTTCTTAGTCCCATGCTGCAAACAATGCGCCCTCAGCAACGCAGTACTTGGGAACCACCTGCCGCAATCGGTACAACTTAATTTTTTCACTTCCCAGGTACAATTCTTTGGCCGTTGTTTTCTTTTCCTTTTGATCTTCTTAATGATGGCCATTTGCTTCTTCGGCTCAGCCGCCTCGTTCTTTTCTTTAACTTCTACGGGCGGTCGTTCGACCGACGATTTACTAAACCTACGTTTCTTCCTCTGAGAATGTTCCGAGCGTACGTGGCGAGCCAATGCTACAACGACGTCGAACTTTTCTTGGCATGTTTTACAAGCGTACTGTTTCTTAACGGTCTCCTCGGCTGTACCGTTCATATGCTTCGCCTTCTGTTCGTTAAAGCGTATCGTGTTCGATGGTGATTTCGAGCAAACTCGCAAGTGAGTTTCCAATGCCCTTTGTTGCCTGAAATTTCTCGAACAATGTTGACACTGCAGCAGAATTGCCTTTGATTTCGATTGTTGCGACTCGTCATCCGAATCACCGACCATTATTATTTCATTCTCTTTATCGCTGGAATATTTGTCTTTAGTGTCGTCTATAGTTATCTCAACAACGTCTCCTTTCGATTGTAGAGTACTTTCATCTTCGTCAACATCGATCTCGATAATCTCCACTTCCTTGCGTTTAACCCTTTTCATTCGTTTGGATACATTGTTCCTTTGACGGTAACTGGAACGAACCGCAACTCTTCTGGTTCGTTTTGTCTTCTTTCTAACGTTATTCTCCTCCTCCGTCAAGAGGGACGCCGGTTGTATGATAATTTCTGAATCTCCCCGATTTACAGAAGTCAATTGTTGCTTCCGCGACCTCTTCGATTTGTACTGTACTTGCGATGATTCCGGTGATGTGCATTCAATGGAACCATTCGATATATCTAAATTCGTACTAGTTGATACGTTTGCTGTTGAATCATTTAATGCCTCCACAAGTTCTTGCTGACTATCCATTGAATTCAACTTTCTTTCGGCCAAAGTGTTCGACACATGATTGGATAAATTGGAATTATTATGCGCAGATTCTTCATACTCTGCTCCTTTAACATTCCTAGAGCTACCTTGATCCCTGATTTTATTCGCTTGTTTCTTTGCCGCTCTCGTTTCAGCCAATTTCAAGTTCTCAAGTGTTTCATGAACTTCGTCATATGTCAGTTCAGACTCCGAATCATCTTCTTCAAATAAAATATATTGTACCGTCGACTGCTCCATAATTTCAGCATCACTTTCATCATCTTCTTGATATTCTTCAGTGGTATCTGTTAAATTGAAGTATTCTTATACCAATTCATATTCTTTCAAAGGATAATCTCATACGCTAATCATAATTTTTAAAAGCCTACCCATATTCACAGAACATTCGTCCATCATTAAATACGTTACATCCGATGACTTTTCGTCAGTCGCGTACATAATATTGGAAACATGTTTCCTGTTTGAATCAGACTCTTCCATCAGAGTCAAGTATTCCTCCGATTCATCTTCACGAACATTTTTATTCTCGGCCAGCATAACTTTATGTTCGTTATGAATCGATATATCATTCGTCGAGTCACTTTTTGGGAAAAATATCGGCGATTGTGTAGTCAGCAACTGTTTTTTTATCTGTGTCGGTTTTTTCACAGTTCTAACAGCACCTTCGCCTATCAATCTTTCAACATCCGCCCTGTAAACAATCATTTTATTCCATTTTCGGCCTCAGCGTACTCGTTCATTAAATTTAGCACTCGATAAAGAATTAAATATACATACTTCATAAGAAATTGAAAATTTGTTGGTGGTTCCCCCGATTCATCATAAACGGCTACAGCAAAAATTTCTTCTGAATCTTCGACAGCATACAATGCTAATTGCTGACCAGCTGCGGTTACAAATGTGGCTATGGTTTCTTCATCTGCATCCTGATCATCGCTCATTGCTTTGTTAGATGTTCCTACCTCACTTTCTTCTACTTCAGACACCTATAAAGTTATACACATACGTATTTATTACAATAACAAGCATTATATTTCTAACATATTAGCAAAGTGTTTGAGGTCCTTAACCACATTTACCAATAACTGCTGTTTAGTTATTTCATTAGAACACCATTTCTGCTTAGACGTATCATCTGCAGATAATGTTTCAGAAGCTTCGTTGTATGTAACAACTTCTTCCGACACTTGTTGCTTTATATCCAAGTGTCCGTCCACTACTATTTCCTCGCCAACAACCTGTATAAAAATAGTTAAATTAATGATAAATAAAAATAATTGAAAAACATATGTTTTTCTAAATATTTCTTATATAGAATGTAGTTGTCGTTTTGTTACCAGAGTCTCTTCTATGTGCTCGCATTTGGATAGCATTATATATTCCGCCACACTCTCGTTTATTGCACATGGTTTTTGCACAATCTCTTCAGATACTGCTTCTTTATGAACATCAATGTCATTTGCAAATGACATCTTGCAATTATTCTTTGCACTTGCTGGTATGAAGATTGATTCAGTTAACGATGAAATTCATACGTTAATGAAATACACCTCCTATGATGTATAATTTTAAAAAATATGTGAAAGGTATTCGTATTTGCCACAATAAGGGAATAAATATCGAGGTAGTTTTATATAAACGAGTATAGTGCTAAGATGTTGATGCAAGTATTTTACTGACGATTATACTCGTCGTATGATAGTCATGACTTACAACTCACAGATTTCATTAATTGTAAATGATATCTGCACGTACGTTCCTGCTTACATTCAATACGAATCGATATGTATTACGAGTGTGCATATTTATAGTTGCAATTCGCCAACAAAAATATCACAAGTTTTCAACAGCTTTTACATTCCATAACAGAATAACCTATATAGATATCATAATTTTAATAATGATGATGCTCGGGTAGGACTTGTGCATGTCGGATTCTAAGAGGTGTTTTCAATGATCACTTATTGCTGCAATTTTTTTTACATATACCAACATAATAAAGAACAATGCATTTAACTGTGGTCCACTCTACACAAGCCTTCGTCTTCCAATTTACGTAAATAATTAATATTAGATACACATATAGATGCACTTATGATCCTCCAATACATACAAAAACATAACCCTAGGCATAACGCGTTTTGCACGTTACGCATATAGGGAAACTGTCTTGAAGTTGCCGTAGGCTGCGCGTAAGTCTTTTTTACGGTCAGTTTGCAAGCTCGACGCAATTAATGCGTGCGCCCTTAACTTTATTTCTAACAGTGGTTTTCAACCATTTTGTGGATAGCGTATTTTCTTTTATAATCTTCAAATGCATACTACATCCTATAGATCTATTATTTAACTATAGCATACTAATCAGTCCATCCTTCTTCGATCAGTAGCTTTCGAAAGAGATGCAATGAAGCGTCAAATTATCTACTGCACTGTATAACTATAATAGTATTCTTAATTAAAATCAACCGAACAACCCCCACTCTTCCCCCACCGCCCAACAAAGAAACTTGTGAAGGAAAGATAATAAAATAATATGGTTTCGAGCTATGTTCTAGTCGATAACAGGAAAAAAAGCGCTACCCTATTTGTTTAAAATCAGCTCCTGAACTTTGTTAATGCTTATATCGCAAAATTCGCTATTTCTAAACTTGATCAGTATTCCCCCACTACTCTTTCAATTGGAGAAGTGGGCACGTGATATGCTCCAAGCAGCACAATATACTACATAGGTGTGACTTGTCAGCTGATCTGTCCTCGCATTTTATGTATTAACAATCGTCTCTTTGAATTTTATTCGACTCCCTTAAAATTTCTTGTAATAATGGCTCTCCATTCCGCGGGGAAGGGTAAACTGCTTGCCGTGATCGGGGACGAGGTAAAGGAAATATATGTGCAACGGAAATTTTATCAGACATTCGAACATTTATCTCATTGCTTCATTCCAGGATACTTGCGTTGGATTTCTTTTGGGTGGAGTTGGCGAGATTAATAAGCATCGTCAACCTAACTTCATGGTCGTCGATAAAAGTAAGTGTTGTAGAATGTTTTATTATTCGCTCCAATATTTATTGTAACCCTGAATAATTTGTGTTACAGATACGGCTGTAAGCGATATAGAAGATACGTTCAAGCGTTTTATTAAACGGGATGACATCGATATTATACTGATAAATCAAAATGTAAGTATCAACATAGTTACAATAAGTTGGATTATATGTATATGATTTAACTAAACGATATATGTATTCATATTAATGTATCCTTTATTATTTGCTTCAGGTTGCGGAAATGATTCGCCATGTAATCGATAGTCATACACAGCCTATACCATCAGTATTAGAAATACCAAGTAAGGATCATCCGTACGATGCCAGTAAAGATTCAATTTTAAGGCGGGCTAAGGTAAGTTTACGTTATTTCTTTATTTATTACTGTAGATAGTTTCCAGTATATTACAAATAAAAATGTAGTTCGAATATAATAAGTTACAGCAACAGTACTTATTGATTATGATTTCGTCATTATTTATTTATTTATCAACAGATATTTCGAAATTAAATGAATGTACTGTTGAGTAGAGAATCAGATTTAATAGATCGGATAATTAGTTGTTGTAATTTTAATTTGCAGGGAATGTTTAATCCGGAAGATATACATTGATATGTATACAGAAAAACCACTGTTTTTTCTGACATTTGTTAATCTCTGTATGTAATGTTATTCTGTCATTACAAACTATATTTAGAAAAATGTAGAACATTCCATTATTTATTCTACGTTCAAAAGAGTTTATCAATATGTCAATTTCTCTGATACAGAATATTTGAAGCAAAAAGAGTATATTTGAACGAAATGTTGAATACATGGAATATGATTGTGCAAGGAAGCGCAAATGCTATAAATACAGTAAATCGAATGAAACATAATTTATAGTTTGTTGTGGAAAAATAATATTGCTTTCATATTAATTTAAACATCGAATGCAAATACTACAAAGCAACTAATATCTGTCGTGATTCAGTGATTTGTTAAATAATGTATATACTCGTTTAGAAACGCATAAAACATAATAGAAATAAAGAATAATAGCTATTTGATCACGTTGAAAAGATTAGTGAATGTATTCTGGTACCTAACAAGGAATACTTCGTTTTTTATTACTCTTCAAATAATTTCAATTGCGAACGACACTTTTATTTATACAATTTATACACGTTACTTATATCACAGAAATCATGATCAGTACCAGCGTGTATTGTGCTTGAACGTATATCATACTTGCAATGAATAGATTGAAGATTATTTAATAATTCAATAGTATACTTTTGCTTCGCAATTTTGACATTATATTTTCAAATTGTGTACATTTTTTTTTTATTAACAGATCTATAACATTTACATACTATTTTTTTTTGTTTAAGTACAGCAAATAGTGCTTAGAAAATGTATTAATGTTTATAAGAATAGATAATCACTTTCAAATGCCTTTCGAATTTGATAATAGTATTTGCACTAAGTGGTTTGCAATATTATTATACGAAAATCATCACACTACATGCAGCACACTACAGTATTTTCAATATAAATAATTGGTAACTAACGGGAGTTAATTGTGAGCTATAGAGCAATATGATATATCATATTATATACATCGTAAACAATTGTTTACAAAGAACACATTCATATGGTAAGTTTTTGCAATACATTAATCGCATAGTTATCATCAGCGGCAAAAGGGTACAAATATTGTACAAATAGTTTTTTAATTTGCATTTAGCGAAATCAATAATCCTTCTCCTCTGTGGCGGACATAAATAATTTTTGTACAACATAAGTTACTTCAACTGGAAGCAGAAAAAACATGTGAAATTATCGACATGAAAGTAGCATCTGATTGTAATTCAGTCAAATGATACATACGATTAATTTGTTCAAACCATAACGGCTTGTTTTTCCATCTCACGCCAACGAAGTAAGCTGGGACTCCTGATAATGTTATCAAAGCACCTATCCCAACTTCGTACGGCCTTTCGTAACAAGGAACGAAAACTAAGAATGCACATATGGCTACAAATGTGATCGGAATCCATAAAGGCATCTGCAAAACATATTTAAAATTAACGCATGAATGAAATATTCAATTTAGCAAGTTGAATTTATCAAATCACTTACTTTAATTGGTCGATTCATGTTGGGTTGCTTATAGCGAAGCCATAAAACACCAGCTACAGACAGCATGATGAAAAATGATTCAACTATGCTGCAGTACGTGATTAGTACAAAAATATCACTTGTGCATAGCATTATTAACGATAATATACACTGGAATTGAAAAAATAAATACGTATTCGTTAATATTCAAACAGGAACGAATATTGGGTTGTAAGACGTGTGATTGTGTATGTACGTACAAGGAAGACCAATGCAGGTGTAGGTGTAAGTCTGGAAACATTAATATGACTCAACATTGACGGAAAATGACCGTTTCTGGCTCCGACAAAGCACATTCGAGACGACGTCATGATGTGAACACTTAATCCTCCGAATGCAGATATCGCTACCATAACGGGTATTATCCATGCCATCATACCAAGAAGTTGATCTCCGAAAGTCTAAAAAAAGATTATTCCAATAATTATTTAGTACGTATACGAACATACAAATATATTTTATTGGAAGAAAACAGTACTAACGACAGCAATTGCGTTAGATGCGATCATCGCAGTTGGCGTTAAGACTGATAAGTAAGCCACATTGGCCAGTACATAGATCAGAGTAACTAAAGGCAGGGATATGTAAATCGCTCGTGGCAAATTTCTGTAAAATAGAATTATGCACTGAAGAAACAAGATACAAAAGGCAAACCAATTTTCTCTTTTTATATTACGTACACGTAAGGATCTTTTAATTCTTCTGTCATGAAATTTAAGTAATTCCATCCGGAATACGAAAATATACCAGAATAAAAAGCCACCGCGATTTTACCAGGATCCGTGATTGTATTTTCAAAAGCACCGTCAAAGTTTTCCGTATGTCCTGTAATTATTAATGCATACATAGTAGAAGAAGAAAAAGCCAATATTGTTCGTATTATTTAAAAAGTTGTACTTACCGAACATTACCCAAACCAATCCAGCGATAATTATAATTACTAATGCACCAACTTTGGCAAACATGAACACATTTTGCATTTTGGATGTCTCTTTCACATCGTAGACATTTGCAAATGTAAGTAAACCTGTTCAAAGATTGAAACTATAATTTATCGAAATATGTAAGGAATATTTTCGAAGTAACAAGGATGCAATAATAGTTGCAAAGCTTATCTTACATATGGTAACTGCAGCTATTAAGCGTACACTATCATCCGGAATAGGACAGTTTGGAAAGAAGGGTTGTAAAACGTATTGGGCAAAAGTTAAGCTCATGATAGCGTTTGTTGTTGGTCTAAAAACGAAGAGATGACATTATTTCATCATGTACGATATTAATCACGTTTTAAACAGAAACAACTTACACAAAGATTAAATTGGCTGCCCATAAGTACAAAAATGCAGGTAAATCCCCGAAAGCTACATGAATATAAGCGTAATCTCCACCGCTACGTGGTATACAAGTTCCCAGTTCAGCATAGCACAATGCCCCAACCATAGAAAGTAAACCACACAGAATCCAAACAATTAGCGATACTCCAACGCTTCCCACTTCTGTGATCACACCTTTTGGGGAAATGAAAATACCTGCGAAAACAATAATTTTTTATAGTTTTATATAATAAATAAAGGAGTTCATAGGATAGATGAGCAAATCAAAATATTTACCCGAACCACATATAATTCCTAATATAATTGCTACTCCTTCCAAAAGGCCAAGCTGCTTTTTCATTTGTACTTTTTCTATGCCACTACTGTTAATAATCTGATTGCGATTATGAGACTCATCATCCGAATTTATTAGTTGCATTTCTTTGGGAGATTCATCGAATATTTGCGAGACCATTTTGTCTTTCTAGAACGAATATGAATTGAACAAAATGTTAATAATTATATTTGAATATTTATGCGTGAAACGCTCATTTATAAAATTGTTATTCATAATTTTATAACAGAGTTGGGTACCTACCTATGTATAAATTAAATATATATACATAAAAATAATACTGAGATCCTTCCTTTTGGTATAAATATAAAAAGTATAGATTGGCTAATAGTATTTAGCACAAATGTTTATATATTATCTGTTTATATCAATTTCCTGAATTTCCTCCTGCCTATACATTATCTAAAAGTGAAAAATTTCAGTATATATTGCTTACAAATATACAAAATCAGTAGAAATCGTGCTAAAGCATAAATTTTATTTGTAATACTACGTACCAAAAAAAGTTAAGTACATATATTCTTATACCTTCTTCCGCTGTTGATAAAATTTAAAGACTGCTGGCTAAACCTAGACCACACGCAGGTTATACATCCGAGAAACACGTGCTTCTAATATTACGTTAAAGGTTCGTCCGCAAGCCTTGAATAGTTCTAGCATTGGATTTCTTGAATGAAATGAATATTAAAAAAACAAAAATGCTTCAACAAAAATTAAATTGTTCAGCAATAGACCTATGTGTTAGCACCTGTAGAATCTTTGCCGCATGCACACCGCGTTTCAACAAAAATCGATACGTTATCTGACGCAATTTGAATTATAATTACATTATGTTGACACATTTTTTCTCGCCTTTTTTTCATGTTAAATTCATTGAAATTAGAACGTCTCCTTCTGGTAAGATACAACTCATCATTCAAACGTTCCTACTTCGTTTGTTTTATTGACCGCGCGTTGATAAAGTAAAGGTATCGTGATGCGATGTAATCAATTCTTGTCTACTGGCACATACGTTGATAAGCGATCATTACAAATTACAGTTAAAAGTAGCTTTCAGTGTTATTTGCATTGTCTCTATTATCGTCGTCGACTACTTATAATCTTTCATTCAAATTTCGTCGAGGTCTGTTGATATGTGATATTCCCTTTCGTTACGACGATATCCATATCTGTATAAATGCTTGCTCGTGTAATGGATATGCTTATGCGTCAGCAAGTATCGCTGGATCTTTGGCACGAACTTTCCGTACATTATCGATAAAAGCTTTCACATCGTTCGGAGTTGGGAATAATTGTCTTTGGCATAAAGATTTCATCGTTAATGTCAAATTCACCAATGCTATTTTTCTTAAAGCGGTTGCTCCAGGCGTTGTTCTCTTTTGTCCGATGTATAAGCTACGCTCGCGAAACTTTTTCTCCAAGGGTTCGCTTAGAAAGAATGAAACAGTTGAGTTCAATTTCAGTTCGGTGGTAAACGTAAAATTGTTTTAATTTTTGAATTACCTTAGTTTAATTTGTACAACACCGCCTAAAGGTATGAAATCTTCGTAAAGCCGTGCGAGAAATATATAATCGCTGTTGTAATAAATACATTTGTGCGAAATCGCAAGTTTCGCCACGTCTTCCCAAATTTTTAACAAATATCCATTGGACAAGCCTTCGAGGAAGATGTAAATTCTTTCGCTGCTTTCAATGGCAAAGCCCGTTATGATGTGTTTCAGCATACTGTGTGCCTGATATCATAAATGATATTAACAGAAATGACATATAAAACTATCGAACTTACAATTTATTATTAAAAGAGTAATTGCTATTTTTAAAAGCATTTACTCCCCCTTCCCTCGAGTTTTACCTGTACATTAACGTTTTTCTTTGAAGATCGGCAACTGCTTAACACGCTAGAATTATGGGCTGTTACATCTCTCAAAATATCATCAGCCACCTTTAAATCGCCCAGGTTGAAAAATATTCGATTCAGTATATTCTCGCGGCGAAGAACATTTGTCTGAAGCCCTTGCAAATCGTAAGCCAGGCGAACTTTAATTTTCACCGATGTGCAAGAAGACATTAGGATATCCGCAGGAAGCGGCGAATTTTTCAAAGAAACATCCAGCTTATCCTCGTTTGTATAATCAGCATTGCCACAGCATACATTGCGAGGTTGAATTAAGCTACTCGCCAGTTTCACTTCCCAAAATCCTCTTAAAAGATCGGAAAGATCGAATTCTGCAGCACCTAATAAGATTTCCTCGTTAGTAGTAGTTTCCGGAGATATCGTCAATTTTGCTGTTTCGCATGCCTCATTATCGGGTTGTTCCGAAACGGAATTTTTAGACCCCGTGGGATTAACACTTCGTATTCCAATTATCTAATTACGAGAAATATTGTATATATGTATTGTGCTCGAGAAAGAAGTTGATTTAAATCGTAACTTTTTACCTCAACCATTAGAAATTTTGTTGCAAGAAAGTTAATCAATTCATCTGGCTGAAACTCGTCGTAGAGAAAACATTTAACGAATTCAAAACGCATCACAGTGTTCGGTCTATAGCACGGTGTGGTGATCGTACGATACACGAAGAAAATCTTCGCGTATATCCAGTTGATATTGTTCCGAATTATTAGATCAATCGGAAGATTCGACAGTTGTTCCAATTTGATCGATATAGGGTTCATGGCCATTCGTAATTGCTTGTTCGATAGAATATTTTGACACTGAGCGCAAATCAGTACGGACGAAACGTTTTGCTGCGTAGTGCGGTTGTAGCTGGTAATGGTACCCATGTCTAAAAGTGATATCAATTGTACTATACGATTATTAATTGAGTATGAATTCGTTCAAACTTGAATTTACCAGGAAAGAAAGCCTCCGCCGGTAAATGTACCTCGATTTTGTCTATTCCTTGCTTTTGTTTCCCCTTTTTAGTTTCCGTGTCGCGCTTATTTTCCTTGGATTTCTTCGCTTGTTCATTCGTGGCTTTTCCTTCAGTTTCATTCAGCGTAGCAAATAATTCGCACTTTAAGGAATCGGGCGGAAAACGATTCTTTCTCAGCATCTTGCGAAATTTCCGCTCGTGTATATTATCTAAGACGATTTTCGCATAATGGAAACAAAAGAAAGTAGAATGTAATACGAATTATATTGTATACCTTCAATACATTACTCTTCCAATACCTGGCAATGCATCAAGATAAGTGGTAATACTGAAATCGCCATAAATTTCGTCTGAAATGATTACTGGCTGTGAACCTTTTGAAGTTGAAAGCTTATCAACAGACTTGGATTGATACGGATCAAGAGGATATATCTGAAGAAATTCTTCTTTTCCTATATCAATGTTTTGTTCGTCTATGTAGAATCCTTTTACCTTATCCTTCTTAGCTCTGTGAAATGAGAAAATAAGTTGAAACTGTATGGAACAACTTGTACAATGAAGAACCGACAAACATGTCGTAAGTTCAATTTTCCGATTTGCGCTGCATGCGGATTAATTTAACTAACCTTTCGGAGAATTTTTGTTTGCCAAAAAATATATGACAAATAATTACATACTTAAAGAAGCTTTTAATCTGTGTTTCGTTCAATTGGACCACATGATGAATAGAAAACAAGACCCAGCATGTATTCTCATTGATTGGGCATGCTATGGGTCTTAAACACCAAACACCATCTTCAGAATAGATCTATAAGGAAGAAATCGCTATGTATCGTATAAATTCTAATGTTCAGAAAGCAAATAAATTGATTAAATGGGAGTAAACAATTACTTTGATCGGGAATTAAAAAATTAGCAGGCGTTATGTATCAAATTTCAGATAAAAAGGATTATAAAATTGTATACCTTCGCGGCTGTGTCCCAACAGCGGCAATCGAACTTGAAATTATAATTTGGTAGGAGTTCATACTCGACGTGTATTTCTGCTAATATTTGGCCTACATTTATAACATTCTTCGGCGGTTCGGTAGTATCTGTTGCGCTATTACTTTTCTTCTTATTAGTCTCGCGTGCAACCTTTTTTTTAACCTTGCCATTTGCCGTACTTGCATCAAATTGTATGGGAACTGAAAAACCAAAAGTTATTATAAAATGCATTCCCATGTGACGATAATTACTATCATTTTATAATCGTGCTACTGCATTCAGTTTTGTTCAATTTATGCTTCGACCATGCTTGTTAACGTTGCAATAATCGTGTGATATTTAATTTTGTTATATATCGTACTTCCCGCTGAAGGATTTTCAGATTCAATATGGCGATTTGTTTCTGTTTCGAGTAAGCAACACGGCGTCGGAAGGATAATACATTACGGCAGGAGGTTTTTACTATTTTATAATAACCAAGTAATTTGCCCAGGAGTTTCGCAAACACCAATGTAAAACGATACGCGTATCATAATAATATAATGTTATTATGCGTCTAATGGAAGTTTAATTCCAATTATGTGAAAAGCAATATTTCATTCGAGGAAGCATCGAGTTCTTGTATTGCTGAGTGGAAGAAAATTCGCGTCAAGAATGTCTCAGGACGACGATGTGGGATTTTTATATAAAACGATGAGTAAGTCACGTATTTATTTAGTAAGAAATTATGACATTTTTATCTGTGAGTTAAATTAAATGATATGACTGACAAATTACTTAAAAATACAATAGAAAATGTATCTAGAATATTGTATACATGTTTTCATAATACGATGAAAGTGAAAAATTTCAAATTTGTGGAAGTCAAGTGATATTATAGAAGTAAATGATTATTATTAATACCGCAAACGTTAATTTAACATGCATGGCTGTTTTTTTTAATTTTTACGTGTTTATTTTTAAGAGGAACGTGTGTTTTAATGAAATTTATTAAGAATAATAACTGAGATCTTAATAATTGCTTATTTGAAACATAATAAAGTAGAATGGAAATAATACATGAACAATTGAAGCGATACAAAAAAGCCGGCGTCGTATATTACGTGTACGTCATTATTTTACAGTAATTACTTGACGAGTTCAGTGCCTAGTGGGAGGCATTTAAAACCTACGTAGGGGCATACGGATGTGTCAAAATTTCTAAAAAAAAACAGTCTGTACAATTAGAAAGTATGAAAAATTAGCATCGAAGTTAGACGAGAGTATTACTTTAAAAATAATATGTCTAGCATTTGTACGTATTTGGCGTGAATTAAATACTACATAACCTATAATTAGTTTTTTGGGCATAGGGTGTTGTGTACCTTTCGGATCGAGTATGCCATTGATTGACAAATTCTTATTCTACTTATTATGTTTTCGAAAATCTAACTGGTCATACGAATTGAAAGTTTTATCGAACCATGCTTTTTTTTAGTCGAAAGAGATCCAAAAAAGAGGAGGGTGAAGCCTGTAGGGTCGGCACCGTCTTTGCTCGATTTTGATCTGGGCGAGAGTTCTGATGACAGCGATTTCAGGATCGAAGATCACTGTGAAGAGTCTGACGACGATTCTGTGGATTCTAACGATATTGGAAAAGGTACATTTCGTTATCTATAAACAAGCAGAACAAGCTAGTTCAGATTTGTCTATATTTATAGAAGAGGAAGAAGATGCATCAGATGAATCCGATGATTCCTTGGACGACCCGTTACTAAGCAAGAAGGATAATCCTAACTTAACTGTGGGAGATGTAATAGAACAAGCTAAGCAGCAGGCATTAAAAGGAGGTTCGCTCGAAGATAAATTAAATAAAATGTTAATTTGTTGCGGTTGTTTGGGGGACAGAAGCGACGATGTTAATGAAATCGTTGAGTGCGATGGTTGTGGTGTTAGTGTGCACGAAGGTAAGTATTTAAACCACGTATTTTGGGCTCATATGTAAGTGCTCGTTCGTATCGATAAATGTAAGGATAGAACAGTTATAGAATGAAACTTGTTTTAGGATGTTACGGTGTATCGGATGTAGAAAGTTTTTCAAGCACTGACTCTTTGTGTCAGTCGGCACCATGGTTCTGTGAAGCTTGCAGCGCAGGCATTGAGGATCCTTCTTGTGAACTTTGTCCTAATAAAGGTGGGATTTTTAAGGAGACTGATGTTGGCAAATGGGTACATCTGGTATGTGCACTTTATGTGCCCGGGGTTGCTTTTGGAGAGGTAAGGCTTTGATTCTTTTTAGTTGTAAAATGAGAAAATCTCTACATAAATATATTTATTCTAGGTCGATCGTTTATCAAGTGTGACACTCTTTGAAATGGCGTACAGTAAATGGGGAGCAAAGCAGTGCTCTTTGTGTGAAGATGCACGCTACGCTCGCACCGGCGTATGTATAGAATGTGATGCAGGAATGTGCCATACGTATTTTCATGTTACTTGGTAAGGTAGTTGAAAGGGTTGTTTGGAACAAAAAATAAAAATACGGTCGCGTTCTTTCAGTGCACAGCGAGAAGGCCTGTTGTCCGAAGCTCATAGCGAAGAAGTTGACCAAGCTGATCCGTTCTATGCGCACTGTAAACTTCATTCCGATAAAACGCTTGTCCGCAGACGTAGACGCAACTGGTTAGCCCTACAATTGCGAGCTCAGTACAGGCAACAACTACTGAAACAGCCAAATCATTTAGACACGGAAGAACAGCGTAGAATACAGAGGAAACTAGCAAAACATAGGCATAAGTATTTAGCTCATAAAGCATCCAGACCACCGCCATGGGTTCCAACGCAGAAGATGCCACGGTTATTAACTACGTCCGCTTCCGCCTGCCGACAATTAGCAAGAAAAGCGGAACTGATGGGTGTCGATACCGCGGCATTGGAAGCGCAGGAAGCGCAACTCGTAGCCTTAGTCGATGTTAGGAAAAAGTGGCACATTCCGCCAGCTTTTAGCGTGGAATTCATCGGTTACTACTTGGATCGAAACGTGCGCGTCACGTCTATGAAAAGGCGATTACAAGAACTTCTCGATATCAATTCTCAACTGCTCAATGAACAACAGAGGCTTGATAGAAAGTATGACGAGGTAATGAAAGACAATGAGGAACAAATTCGAGTAAACGTGACGTTAAAGGAAAAGATCGAAATGTATCATCGGTTGCTGCAAAATAGCGACTACGTGAAACAGCTCCCCCAAATAACTGATTTGTCGAAACCAAGAATAACACCAACTCTAGGTAAGTTAGGTAATCAACACGTTAAATGTATGCATACATCATGATTTTTGAATAGGTACAGGATTAGGTGTGCCAACCGCGGCTGCCTTAAAAATGGGGGTCGGCTTTCCTTTACCAGTTGGTAAAGGGGTGGAAGGAGTACGCGAAGGTAGAGTGTTGAGCAGTCAGGCACAAGATCAAAACCACAAGGGCGAATTAACATTGAGGCATCAATGCGGGATATGTAGGAGATCCACGAATCAACATTTGCTTGCAAAATGTGACACATGCCATCTTCATTACCATTTATCCTGTCTTAGTCCACCTCTGTCGCGTATGCCTAAGAAAACGAAACTTATGGGATGGTATGCTCGTTATTAACATTATATTCGTTCAAAAAATATAATGCATTTATTATTTTTAGATTATTATTATATTTTGTATTTTTTAATGTAGGCAATGTTCTGAATGTGACAAAGAATCGTCGGGATCGGAGGTCGAGCGTGTCGACACCTCGGCCCCGCGAAAATTAAGACACTGCAAGGATGACTTAAATCTAACGTCGACTCCCACACCACCGCAAGAAGTACAAGTGCCTACGACGCCGACAACGCCTAGTACATCGAAGAATTCCTCCGCTAATCTTAGCACTGCGACAAATGCCACTGCACCTGACACCCCTTCAACGCCAAAAGTGAGAATTATTTAATACGATTCTTTATTGCATCTTTTTAACAATGTGCAAAGATATATGTATAAAAGTATAATACCGTTTTAAATTGGAGTATTTCACGCGTAGGTAACTATAAAGCCAGTTGGGCCACAGCCTGTGTCTTCAACCCCCGTTCAGTCCAGCGAAGCAATGTACAATCCACAGCCTATTAATAACGTGACAATAACTAGGGAAGGTTCTCCTGAATACATGGTCGCTTCGGCGGATGGCACTGAATCTGTTTCACAGAGAAGTGCAAAGAAGAGACGAAGGTGTGTATGCCACGCGTCTTTTTATGAGTGTAGAATGTAAATTGGATAAACTGTTACCAGGGAGAAACACAAGAGATACACACCTGACCCGATAACGGGAGTGAAGCAAAGGAAACGCAAGCACAAGAGGAAAAGTCTGGATGTCGAAAATCCAGAGGGACAAGGCCAGCCAGAAATTCATAGAAGAATTACGATAAAGGTATGCAGAACTGCATCGTAAAAAGAAATGATAGATTTACAATGATTTGTACACGTTCCTATACACATATCTGCTTCGATTTCTCGATAGATAAAACCAATTCCAAGACCGGAGGGGGACGTGGCGTCCGAATCGAGTCCGCAGATGTTCGTTGCGACGTCCACTAGTACTGAAATTACTTCACCACCGCCGCTACCGAAACTACCACCTCTACCTGTTCCACCTTTAACTGCCAATGCTACACCTGTGACAGCAAATATGTCTACTAATAACGCGGGTAGTAGGACTTCTGCAGGAAATGGAAAAAGGGGGAAAGATACAGACCTTTTGACACAGTGTAACGTGTGTGATATGCCTGGCACCAGTCAGAATCTCGTCATGTTAGTTTATATCAAATATATGAAGTATTTCAACTCTCTTAAGCATATCAAAAAATTTATGATTTCGTTACTTTTTGGCATCTCAGGTGTGATGAATGTAAAAAATGCTACCACTTCACCTGTCTTGATCCACCAGTTAAAAAATCGCCCAAGAGAAGAGGCTATTCTTGGCATTGCGCGGACTGTGATCCTAGTGTAAGTTAATCAATCCTTATTGTTTGCATATTACCGCGGTATTAACCCAATATATACATTGTTAAAGTACTTTTTATTTTAGTCAAAAGTGGGAGGAGACAGAGCAAAGATAAATTAAGAAATAGTATTAATTTGCTTAGATGCGTTGCAAGTCTTAGATATTTCGAAGGAATTTAAATATGTGATAAAAATACAAAGTACTTTAATATTAAATATTTGTGAATATTGAAGCCTTTCAAAATAATCTTAACCGTAGAACGAACAGTCTTATTAATAACTAGTTGCTAACATTAACTAATTATTTTCAGTAAGAGCTGTGCCATCTTTATTTATTGAATAATCAAATACACAACGTTCCATTTACGAAATATCGAATGGCAATTAGTTATTAATACGAAAAAAAAAAATACTTAAAGTCTCACTTTTATAAGAAAATGGGAACAATTCTTCATAAAAGATGGATAATACACCTACACTTCGTATTAATTACGAAGCAGCCAAAGCAACAAATTAGGCTAAAACTTATTTATGGAATAATAATTTTAACTTTGACCTAAAATAATTGTCACTAGGAGTATATATCGAAGCTAATTTAATTCAATAAAAGGAAAGAATCTGTAGTAGTAAAAATATTTCTTTCATTTCAGGCCTCTGAAACTGAGACTTAATATCAACAATTTTATGTCTGCAGCTATAATTCTACGTTCAGATAAATTAGGACATTGAATGTCATGGTTTTTTGTAAAATATAAAGAATATAGACAACAATTTTCTTCTAATTACAAAAGTCTCTTGAAAGTACATACTGCAAATTTCACTTTTCAAAGATGGATTTAGACGTCCTCTACGTGTCCTTATTGCGAGGTGAAGTTTTCGGTACTTATTTTCAGTGAACTATTTTGTCCAACTTTATACGGATTCTACATTTTCATTTCCGTGTATATACATACAATATAAAGTTCGACAATGATACTACATTTTCAATTATAAAGGTAAGAGTCAATTTACAAATTTTTTATTATAACTTTAGTACATTTTTTAGGTATTTACTATACATGTATATACAATATTCTTTGACACAATATTAGACTTGTTTTTAATTATCTTTTTTCGCTACAAATCAGTTGATTTGAATAATAGTACATTATTCAAGAAAAAAATATTTTCGTTTTGTTTTTCCCAGATATAAATCCATTATAAAAATCAAGAGCATTCATACAACGTTTACCTTGTACAGTTATTCTTTTCACTGCAACAAAACTTTCTCCTTCACACTTTACTATCAATGCATTGCTCTGCTTATCGTATATTACTACCCCTACAAATACAAAATACCCGTGATTAGTAAAATCAGTGATAATGGAGTATTTTGCTTTTATTCTATCATTGGTAATCGAATCTTTGTAGGTACATAACAGGATGCGTAATATTGTATGTCTACCTGGTACTTCTCCTTCCAACTTTTCTGTAATAGATTTTTCTTCTATCGTCCGAACATCGAATAATTTAATTTTAGTATTTTGATACGACGTAGTTAAGGGATATAATCCCAAGAGAGCACGATACAAGTTGTAAACTTTTTCTGCAGTCATCTGATCCCAATCAACTAGTGATACCTTTGACGTTATTTTTGGTGCTAACATATAAAGCTTCTGATAAAACGAAATATTTGCGTGGCTATTTAGATAGTTTATTAGTGTTACCCATAGACACCTACCATACGTTACATTTCTTTCGTCTTGTGGTTTTGCAGCATGTAATATCTCTGGCAAATGTTCAATCGCTTCCCCTATCAGTTCTGCTCCAAGTTTTGCTAGTTTTTTATACAACTTTGGCATCGTTTCGTGTTTGTCAATATCTATCTGCCTTTGTAATACTATGTCCCCTATATCGAATCTGAAATAATATTTAACTCGAATAATATTAAATTAAGGCAATATTAGCAATATAAAATGGTATTTTCTAAAGAGTTCTTTTGGGTCCCTTAAATTATTAATTCTCTTATACTGCAATAAATGCGAAAAATCATCCCATTGCTTTACTTTCTCGGCATTATCTTCATTATCGTAACACCTGCTTGCGAGTCTCCATTCATTAACGTATAAATTATCGGCGCTGCTCCTCTCCACCTTGGTAATAAACTACCATGTACATTTAACATGCCTCTGTAGAAAAAAAAGAAGAATGATTGTAAAAGAGTGAATAGCTTCATATTTTGTATGGAAAGAAGATAACTTACAATGGAAATGTTTTTATAACGTTAGATGGAATCATGTGACCAAACGAAACAACCACACCGATATGAAACTCGGATTTATTAACTTCCAGTGGCCATTTGTTTACAGTTATTTTATTTTCCTTTGCGTATTGCGTGATAGCATTTTCTATGTTCCTGGTACTCGTAGTGACTACCTCTAGCCGCTGCAAAACTTTAGATTGACTATATATAGATATATATGCAATTTCAAGCTTAAGATAAATAATTAGAATGCTGATATATAATTTTCTCCTTACTATTTACTGTGCAAAGTTTTTAAACTCTCCACTGCGAATTCGTCTGTGCCGAAAAATAATACTTTCCATGGCCCGTCCTCGGGTAACGTATGTAAACTTTTGCAAGTATAACACCTGTTGTTATACGCTTCTTTAAATGCCAAATAAAATATTTTGTGCAATTTGTTTAACGTAAATAAAAATTGTGCAGTGTTGTTTGCTGTATGATTGAAAATTCTCATGTTTGAGAGACTACTGTTTAATTGATGTCGTAATATCATGATCTTAAAACATTCATTATAAAATTCAAATTTCAAAATATGTGGTTATGCTTTTACAGACTACTGTAAAACTTTCTTGTAAACATAAAAGAGCTCGTCCTATAAGTAGGATTTCGATCAGTAGTTACGTGAGTGCCAAGTAGAGGGACACTATATGGTAAAAGAAGATGCCATTACATCTTATACCGATTTTTAGTCTATGCCGGTATTACATTCGTGTCGCAATTAGTTCGCGCGAAATCGAAGTTCGAACGTAGGATGCGGTAGCCGGTTTACTACGCACGTTCAAACATTAGTTGTTTCGTTCTAGTATTCGTTTTAGTTCACAAAATTATTTCTTGTCAATTTATGTAAGCTAGTATATATTGAACAATGTCACGAATAAGAAGGCTTTCTGTCCGTGGTATTCGCAATTTCGGCGATGAGAAAGAGGAGTCCACGATCCGGTTTTCCCGGCCAGTGACACTTATCCTTGGTCCAAATGGCACTGGCAAAACAACGCTCATCGAAGCGCTCAAATATGCGACTTGCGGTGAATTTCCACCTGGTTCGGATCGAGGAAAATATTTTATTCACGATCCAAGTCTAACGTCAGGTTCTACGGTATTATAGATACATTTATTATTATGTACAATTCTACCGCAACATCTCTTGAAGCTTGTTTCTTTTTATATTAATCATCCGCTTGGCTATATAGGTGCGTGGCGTTGTAAGGGCTGAAATAATCGACGCAGCTGGTAATATGTACACGATATGCAGAACGATAGAATCCACAAAATCTGGTATGACAATGAAATTCAAAACACTGGACAATGCTTTGAGTAGAGTGGATAAAGACACAAAGGAGGTACGATTTAATAGTAATAGAATAACACAAGAAATTCTTAATGATTCCACTTTTTTTTAGACGATATCAATAACAAACCGTTGTGTCAACGTCGATGTGGAACTGACATTGGCGATGGGTGTCTCAAAACCGATTTTGGATTACGTGATCTTTTGCCACCAAGAAGATCTTAATTGGCCCTTCCTGGATGGTAAAAAATTAAAGGAGAAGTTTGATGAGATTTTCGATAGCGCCAGGTATAACAAAGCCCTTGAGAGCATAATGAAATACACGAAAGAACTAAGCCATACGATGCAAGTGGTCAAAGAGCAAAAACAGGGTTGCCAGCATATCGTTACGGAAGTGGTGGAGAAAGAGGCGAAGCTGCAAGATCATAAGAATCGATTAGAAAACACCATAACAATGATTGAAGACATTAAGAATGAGTTAACACCTCTTGCTGAGAAAATTAAGAAACTAGAAAAAACAAGTTCCAGTTACAAAGATCTGTTGGCCGAAGAGAGTACTGTTTCGAACATTAGTAAGAATTTTTGTTTCTGCTCATAATTTTTGTACATGGACGTGCATTTTTTTCAGAGGCGAGAAAGGCAGAATGCGACATGTATGAAGAACAAGTGCGAGCATTAGAAGATGGCTTAGGCTACATGTTCGAAGGAACAACAGAAGAATTGTTGAAGGAAATAGACTCTTACGATGAAAAATTAGCCAAGAAAGCTGAAACTATTACAGGGGTATAATACTTATTTTATTATGAAGCTAGAGAAAAATGCCAACAATGTTTCACATTGGATTGAATAGTTTTCTAAAATGTTTTTAGCTCGAAGACAAGCTAAAACGTATCGCGCAGGAGGAGTGCCGAATATCGGGTCTTTTAGCTACTGAAAGAGTAACTATCGGTTCGCTGCAGCAACAACTTCAAGATCAGGAAAAGAAATTCGCGCTTCGAAATAGAATGTTAAGTGAGGCATTAGGAATGTGGAATCTTGGAAGCGTTGAGTCAAACGTCTCAGAAATAGGTTTGTTACGTCTCTTACATTAAGAAATGAACATACTTCGATACTCAAATATAATTATGCATTTTTAGAAGTAAAAGCTCTTTCTAAAAGGCTAGAGGGAAGAATGAAGGAGCTGCAGGCTCAATTCGAACAGGACAGACTGAAAAGAGTAGTAGAAGAAAGGGAATTGCAAAAAATAGTCGATAATTTGCATAGGGAACATTCAAAAGCAGAGTCTGAGAAGAATCTGCAAGAGAATGAAATTTCCGAAACAAGAAAAGAAATTAATCAAATAAAATTAGAGATTATTCAGGTAACAGATAGTCTTTTCATCGATTTATGTAAATATTAAAATGGTTACTTTTAATATACTTTTACGGCTTCTTCTTAGCTTGGCACCGCAACAAATAAATTAAACTCTATCGAAATGAAAATAAACGATGCAATTGCGAATGTTAAAAGACTGAGTGAAATGATGGATGTAGATGCGGTTAAAGATGAAGTTTCCAAAAAGATTAAGTCTCGAGATGAAATGGAAACCCTGCTAAATAGACTTGACGAAGAAATAGCTTTGGTATTGAAACAAAGTTCATTGCAAGCAGAATTAGAATTGAATAAATCAGCATTGTCATCTAAGGAAAAAGAGATACAAAAATTGGAAGACAAGCATAAAGAAAGAATTATGAATTTGTTGGATATCAAGCAATTGGGTCGGAGTAAGCTAAAAAGCAAACTGGACATAGTTCAGAAGGATTTGGTACATCGAAGTGGATATTATGTTTTTTTGGTAACGATACATGTATATGTATTTTATTAATCCTAGTTTTATTAATTTTAGGTAAACAAAGTAGAATCCATCGATCGAGAGATTCAGGAAGAAGAACATAAAGTAACTACATTCGATATAACAATACAACATAATCAACGTGAACTCGAAAAGAAGAAAAAAGAAATAAATGGTAAGTTAAATATTAATATCTACGACTATTCTAATATTTGTTATTAACAATAAATTTTTCTTTCTCAGCCGATAAAGCAAGAATTCAATCGATATGTCATTATAAAAATTTTGACGAGGTTTCGTTACTTCAATCGAAAACGGTGAAAGAGTTACAAGATAAAAGGGGAATGTACGCGCATCAAACAGCTGCATACAAAGAATATATGAAGCAGTTAAAACAACCAGACCCGTGCTGCCCTTTGTGTCACCGGGGGTTCCACGAACGTGACGCTGTTGTAACTTTGTTAAAACAAATGGAAATAGAAATGAAGAATCACCCGAATCGCTTGCAAGAATGTGAAAGAGAATTAAAGATGGAACAAGAGAAATACGACAAAATGTTACAGTTGAAACCGGTGGTTGAAAGAATAATACAAGCAGAAGAAATTGATTTAGAGAAGTTAACGTAAATTTGTTTTACCATTCATTGCACACAATCTCGTAAATTTTCCTTATACGATCGTGTATTTATAATTTTTTAGGGATAATTTGGAGAAGACCAAGAACAGATTGAATATATCTCGAGGAAAAGTAAAGGATTTAAAAGCAAAAAGGTCTGGCCCTGACCATAAATTAACGATGTGTAAAGATATTATAGGTGATATTATATCATGGGACAGATACATCGATGAAATTTCGAAGCTGCAACAGGAAATTAATGATTTCGAATCTCGTCTGGCAGCTGCAGGTGCGTTTAAAAAAATTCTGCTTAAAAGGAGATGATGAAACATAACTATTTCTTCTGTCCTTCTTTTATCAAATGCAGGAATTAAAACGGGACGTACTCTCGAAGAACTTCAAACTCAAAGAGAAGATCTGAAAACGTCTTTAAAAAATATTCGCCATGAAATTGAAAAGCTACAGTCGAAAATAAACATGCATAACGAGAAAATGCATAATGCCCGACAGGAACAGCATGCGTTGCAGGAAGAACAGTTAAAACTCCGATCGGACGTGCAGAAGGTACAGGACTTGAGGAACAAGGAAGATGCTTTGTACGCCAGAGAAATTGCTCTTGGATCAATGGTTGGTACATTAACGGAAAAAGTGGAAGAAGCAGAACGCGAATTAAAATTTGGAATTGAGAAATTGGAACAAAAGAAAGTATGTACTTTTTTATGCTTAAAATAGTAATGTTACATACTTTATATCACTTTTTTTTATAATAACATTACATTTTATTTCAGAAAGAGAATTCGGAGAAACAGGAGTCTGATAGAAAGGAGCTTGACGCATCAGTTAGACGCTTGTCTGAATTACGGAAAGTGCAGGATGATGTTGAAGCCTATATACAACGTAAAATTCTCGAGTCATTAGAAAAATCAGAGTCGAAGATAAAAAGTTACGAAGATTATTTCAAAGAGTTGCTTGAAGAAAAAGGAAACGCGGAAACAGAGGTTAATAAGCTGAGGGAAGAAACCAGTCGGCAAGAAGTACGTAAAAGGGAATTGTCAGACAATCTTAAGTTGCGGAAGATTCAGGAAGTAATCCAGAGCTCAGCACAAAAATATTCAAGCATAAAGGAGAAATTGAGTAATATAAATTATGCGCAAGTAACCGACGAATATGAGAAGTTGCTTTACCGCGAACAAACTTTGATGCGGCAGGTAAATACACTTTATGTTGCTAAGAGAATAAGAGACAACACATATGACTGTAGGCTAAAATACTTTCAGAAAAATACGATGAAGGGAAACCAAGAAGAGCTGGAAAGAGCAGTGGAGCAGTACACGAAGGATTTAACGAAAGACATATACAGGCAAGCTCGTAAAAATTACAAAAGTAAATGCATCGAATTAAAGGTAACTGCGTAATAAATCCCTTGCTTTAATTTTTACGGTGTATATTATGTTTAAGCTATATTTGGTAATAACAGAAATGTCTGACTGATCAGTTTATGAACTAGGTTACAGAGGAAGCGATATTAAATTTAAAAGCGTACAGCAGGGTGTTGGACACCGCTATGATAGAGTACCACGAAGAGCGTATGGCCACAGTTAACAGAATAATGAGGCAAATGTGGAAACTTGTATACACTGGAACAGACACGACTTCTATCGAGATTCGCACCGATGCTACCCAGGGTATAGGTAGCGCGAGAAGAACGTATAATTACAAGTTGGTTCAAACGAAACACGGTCATGACATAGATATGAAAGGTCGCTGCAGCGCTGGCCAAAAAGTAATATTTGCTGCATCCAAATTTTGTTCACAGAATAAATGTTTTTCTAAATATGTATAAATTTTGTGGTAGGTTTTAGCATCCATAATTATAAGGCTTGCTCTAGCAGAAACATTTTGCAAGGACTGTGGAATTCTAGCATTAGACGAACCAACAACGAACTTGGATGAGGAAAACGCCAATAGTTTGGCAAGTGCCTTAGCTACGTATGTTTTGTACCACATTCTTTCTTTCGACGTACGATTAAAATTATTCTTATTTTGATAACGGGCTACTATTATTGTTACAGGGTTATTAAATTGCGATCGCAACATCAGAAAAATTTTCAGCTGATCGTAATCAGTCACGACGAGAAATTTCTGTTCAAGCTGGCTGAATTATGCAGCAATAAAGGCTTCTATCAGCTTTATCGCAAACCGAGGTATGTGTTCGTAATTCTAAATTATAATATTAATTATCTAATATTATATTTATTATATATTATTCTTCAGTGGTTACTCGTCAATTAAGTATTGTTTGATGGAACATCGAGAGCAATATGTAGTAAACACTATAAAAGAAGAAATGTCATCTGCAGACGAGAGTAATGAACAGTCCACTACACAACCTGATACTTTACCACCAAAAAGAAGTGTAGTGGAAGAGAAGGAAGACAGAGGTAGAAGACAGAGGAAAGCAACTAATGAACCAGTACAATTGAGTCGGAAACAAGAATCAGTAAACTTGAGTCGGAAGCGAGAATCAGTAAATTTGAATCAGAAACCAGTATCAGTAAATTTGAGTCAGAAACCAGTTTCAGTAAATTTGAGTCGGAAACAAGTATCTATAAATTTGAGTCAGAAACAAGAATCAGTGAGCCTTAGCCAGAAACAGGGAACAGGGAAAAAGAGAATCTCCCGGGATTCGGATAACGATGATCCAAATTCGAGTAGGGACTCGAAAAAGAGATACTGCTTCGACTAGATGTAATTATTGTTTCTATAACTTAAAATAGTGCCAAAAGTTATTTTCTTACCAATAAATATTTTTTGAGAATGGCTTCATTCTCCTATTAATAGATTAAATCTTTAATATTACAGTATTAAATACACGCAGAAAGATGAATTGTTACTGGTAAGCAAAAAAAATATACAACCAAATTTAAAAAATAATAATAACATTTTGCACATGCTTCTTTACTTTATCTGGTTGTCTGAGGATCAAGAATTACGTTATGTACGTAACTCAATTTTAGACAGAATCTCGAATCGAATCGCAGGTAGAAGTGAAATTTATAAAGTTTTGAATTTTCCCACGTACCTCTATCGAGTATTAAATCGATTTGAGCAATCGAGAACGGATCGTTCTCGGTCGATAAAAGAGGCGAAGAACAGGTGACGACATCGTTGTCATACTCGTGATTTCATAACACGCCATTTTCTTTGTGTAAAGTGCTGACCGAGGAGTATTTCGCTTACTATTTTCTACCTAAATCAAAGGTAACGCAATTCACAATCAATATTTTCTTACCTTCCAAATCATCGTGCACGTCCTTTTGCGAACGTCACGCATCTTTCTTCGGGCACTCGCCGAATTCCTGTGGTAAATCACGATTGCCCAGAGATCGTGTGTTGACAGGTTTTCAAGCATCGCAGTTAAACGGATTCTATTTTGTCTATTCGATTACGTCCGATCGTCTTCCGATAATATTTTATCTGTCGTTTGTACAACGCATTTTATTCTCATAATAATAGAATCGAAACGTCGCGAACCTTAACCGCCAAAAATGCGTATTTGGAACATTCTCATGCAATGATTTTTTCCGAGCAGTGTACGTACATACATACATACGTCATTGCAAGGGGAGTACTTTTCCCATTCACATTCAATGATTCACTAAAAAAAGAGTGGACGTCCGACCGTCATACTCGGATCATTGTTCTACGTTTCTATCAATTCACCGTGCGATTCTTCGCTTTTAATTGTTACGTGTTTATATACCAAATTTTTATTTAACATCGATAAATAACTTTGCAACGAAATATTCCATTTATATTTTTTATTTTTCGAGGTTATCGAGGATATTTGTCCCTTTGCTGAACATTTTGACAATGAAACTTGCTTTTTGATCTTACTGAAAGGGAGTAAACATGACTTATTTAACGTGCTAATTTTCCTATTTGTATTTTGCTCCCTTATCTATGTTGCACATGCAATGTATGTGGTATATACGCATTTGATTACAGAGGTTCCGACTCTGTCCCAAGACTGCACACTTCATTTCTATTGTTGTGAAATACATGCCAGTCGAATTGATTTGGCGCAACGATCTAATTCTAACTTATCGTATCCTCGGATAAATAATTATTACAATTCAGTATCTTCATTTTTAGATCACAATGGCTTCTCGTAAGAAAGTATTGCTTAAGGTTATTATCCTTGGCGATTCCGGAGTTGGTAAAACTTCTCTGATGAATCAATATGTAAGCAAGAAATTTAGCAATCAGTATAAAGCTACCATAGGCGCGGATTTCCTTACCAAAGAAGTAATGGTAGACGACAGGATAGTCACCATGCAGGTAAACTTTGCGTTGATCAGCGGTCTATGCAATGCTTCATTCCTCTTCATTTTATCTTTCAATCCTTTCATTTGTAAATAGATCTGGGATACAGCTGGCCAAGAAAGGTTTCAATCTTTAGGCGTTGCTTTCTACAGAGGTGCTGATTGTTGCGTATTGGTGTTTGACGTTTCAGCACCGAGTAGCTTCAAATCCTTGGACTCGTGGAGAGACGAATTCTTAATCCAAGCTTCTCCTCGGGATCCAGATAATTTTCCATTTGTTGTACTTGGAAATAAAGTTGATTTAGAATCGAGAGCGGTAATGAATTTTGAATATTTTCCTATAGATAATTATATTGGTACAAATTCGTACTTGTACCCATTTATTCGAACTCTTTTTAACAAATGCATTCCAGGTTTCTGGAAAGAGAGCGCAACAATGGTGTCAGTCTAAAAATAATATTCCGTACTTTGAAACTAGCGCTAAAGAGGCCATTAATGTTGAACAAGCCTTCCAAACAATAGCGAAGAATGCTTTAGCTCAAGAAAGCGAGGTGAGTGTACCTCTGTTCTATTATCCCGGGATGTATCTAACAGAAATATCCCTGTTTCAGGTGGAATTGTATAACGAATTTCCGGACCAAATTAAACTGACCAACGACCAAAGGAACAACGGCAAGGGTGATTCTTGTGCGTGCTAGGTGTTGGAGTGGTGAGATTTTTTAACAAGTACACATATAGATGCACAGGTCAGATCGTACATTCGCGTACCTGCGCATTTTTAATAGAGAAATACTACATCGAGCTTGATGTGTTTCGGAAGTCCTAAGCATGCACCTTGGTCTTTCTTTTTTATTCAAATTTTATTCGATCTCATTTTCAAATACACAGCGTCGAAATTTTTTATTGGAAATACATAGATTTGTAAAGAGAATACGTGTATATAAAAAGAGGATCGTAAAAATTAAAAGGCAAATTTGTGCCAAGGAGCATCCGTTTGGCTTCCTTACATCAAAGACTATGTCGTATTTTATATCGTGTGTTTGCGCTATACTTGGCTTTCCAAATGAGCGTTTGGTTGGTCGGGCAATACGTTCAACGCATTATTTCTAAAAATTGTAATGCTCTCTTGTATTGGGTATAGCGAACAGTATGGGCTGCCTTTTTTATTTGCATCTTTTACAAATCATTGTTAAATGCCCATCATTGTGGAACGATGCTGCGATATTTTCGAAACACGTATTTATACGTAACTCTACTATGTCGGGTGGGAAATCATAGCTCGAGAACACGCTTACCGGAATAATTAGATCATCGCAAGTGTGCTCATTAAGTACAATCGCATTTATCGAGGAACACTGGAGCATATTTATGGATAGATTCGTTTGATCATCTCTCGAATGTTAGCTTTTCTTCTCAAAGTGGAAATTTTTTTGCTACTTGAAATTAATTGGTGGATTAGCATTTCAGTATAGTACGAATCATTTATTGATATGCATTGAAATTTTACGGTAATTCAACTACCTCTGAATTCGTTTAACAATGCAAACTTTGCTGTATCGTGATGTCGCTCAAGACACTGTAATTTTCTAGGAGCAACGGTAACACGCGAACGCGGTTCGCATAAGTTCGAGTAACAGTGAATTTGTTTAGCAAAGGTAAAACAACATCACAGTAATGGAATTCGTCCTGATAGTTTATATTCGTCTCTCATTTGAAAACGCTAATGCGTTTTCCAGGAAAAACTTCCCTCTTTAAAAGAGAATTCAATAGTCGCAGAGTTTGTTAATTGGTATTCTCGATGCGCCCATAACATATGCATACTTCTGGGTACCTTCACTGTATCCTTAAATTTCTTCCCGAAGTGATAATCTTGAGCCGCGTTGCAATCATTCTTTGGATACTTGAATTCATTGAAATCTAGCCATGTGCAATTGTAAACTTTGTCGAACGTTGCTGGGAAATGTGTTATTTGTATTGAACATATCATACAATATATAGAGGCTATAGGATTGGATCAAACTTACAAATTTATGTTGATTTGCGTTTACTATATTACAGCATGCATAATATTCAGCAGTTATTAAGTCCAGCCGAAAATTAATTCCAGTCTGTCGTGTATAGTAGCTACGGCATATTATTGACTTAACATATGCCTATTATAGAAAGGTAATTGTGTAAAGTAATTACGTTGTTAAATGGTATGACGAAGATAATGCAACGTGGTGCTGACGATCACTTCCATGTTCTAAAAATGATAATTTACGATTTCTAAAAAAAAAGAAACGTAGAGCAAAAGGGTAAGCTGAATTCATACATCACCTATAAGATTTCTTATGAGAAGGTTTAGCATGTGTAACATATGCGTACAATTATGAGTAATATACAGTCTAGCATGCTGTAAAGTTGCATCTTCGTACATGTACGCGTATACACGTAATACATAACATGTATATAAATGATGATGATGATGATCATGACGATTACAATTATAATTATTAGTATAATTTTATCGAAATATGTTAATGATAGATATATAAATATTATTATTGCTGCTGCTGCTATAAAGCTACTATTGCTACTCTTAGTTTTTAAGTGAATTAAAACGAGAAAAAAAAGAGGAAATACATTTATTGCAAGAAATTTTATGAGCTGGTCGAATTAATTCGCTCTGATGTATAAGTGTCATGCGCAATCATTTTCGCGTGACTTAAAAATAAACTATGACTATCGTTATATCCCTATTATGGCTCGATGTCTATATTGTTATTATTGAGATATGAATGTCTGTTAAGATAGATAGTCAATTTAGCAACCCTGTACGAAGTAGTGTACAAGACTAAAATATAACTATGAGTATAGCACTAATTTAATAATTGCGAAAGATAAAAAAAATGGAACAGAATGCGCCCTTTCGAGTAAAGGGATTACACTTGTAATGCAGTGTAGTTTTATTCAAGAATTATTTCAACATGTTGTTATGTTCCAACCGATGTAAATTGAATATTTACCTCTTGTACGAATGTAAGAAAAGTATTCATTTTTACAATACGCAATTTTATCTTTCCTTTGAACCAACTTATTTATTAAGTGAAGCCCAGGGAAATATACATATGGCACACATATGTATATCTATTATATACTCGTATATATAAATGTTGAGCTATAAGGATATCTACGAATAGATTTACAAAAGGTGTATCAAATATTTTATATTGTCATGTATGATATCATACGGCCTTTGTTAAGTTTTGAACAAATTTTTACGATTAATGTCGAATGTACCGCGTACGTGCACACCTTCGTATATACTTACGCTTTTGTGTAGAAAATACATTCGTTTGCAGACAAAATGTAACACGAAATGAAAAGAAATCTTTTACGGGAGTAGATAAACAATGTGGTTCTTGCTATCGCGAAACGTGATATAGTATATCAAGATAAATGAAACAGCTGCAAGCTGTGACTAATATATATCGTCTTGTGTATTCATAAGAAAAAAATGTAGTCGTATTAATAAATTCTTGAAGTTGGGGACAAGTAAAGAATCAGGGAATCAGAGTAGAAGCATTAAAAGTTTTGCAGTTCGTTCTAAAAACAAAAATTGCAAATAGAATTTCGTGAATTATTTCAATTATTCAGGAGTCTAACAAAGCCTTTCAAGGGGTAGTTATAACATGAAATAAATATTTATTGTATCACAAAAATTCTCTTTACATTTATAACTATATTTCAGTCACGTATATTCTAGTACTTGTGTTTATATACAGAGTTCCACAGGGGTAACAAATTTAGTGCAGCATATCTAAGCAGCTTTGGATGCATAGGTTTGCAATGTCCATTCGATTAAAAAATGTTGATATGACAAGGGTTGTAACAGTGCCAGCAGCTCCTCTGTAAGAAAAGTAATCAAATTATAAATTATAGAAATTTAAATGTATAAATTATAGATAAATTCGGGAAATTAAAATATTACGTTTGTTTCCATAAATGCAATTTGCAGACATAGCTGCACTAACACCCTGTGCGAGCCGTTCCATAGCCAGATCACGCGACTGTGAATTAACATTTGGGTGGGACTGTAGAGTGGTAGTTAAAGTTCTAGTGGTAGCGGCAAAATGCTGCGCCGATATAGCGTGTTTATTATTTCCGCTGTTTTTCAATCGTAACACCGCGTCCATCAGTAGCTGCTGAATCTTAGAATACAGCTTCTTTTGCTCGTCGGAATGTTCCATATTTTCCGAGGTGTTTCCACGCACAGGAGACAAAACGCACCACCTGAGGGAAACACGATTCTAATTACATGCTGTTTAATTTTTATTTCGTGGAAAAATCTTCTTTTGATCTACCTGAATAAACCTGCTATCGGTGTTATTGGCGTCATCGGTATGCCACCGCTTGGCAAAGCAGGATTATCCATCAAAGGAGTCAACAGTAGACTCGGATTTTCCTCTATCCATTCCCCTACTAATCTGAGCAGTTCTGTAGGTGGATCTTTGTCTTCGTAAACCTCACCTATTGCCGTTAGTAAGTTGGCAGTGAAATGTGGTGCAAGAACAGGGAGCTGCTTCAACTTGTCGATAGATTTCGGAGTAAGGACAAAATAGTCATTAAGTACGTGCCTTGCTAGTCCCACGCTCTGCGGCGAGGTCGAGCCTAACTGTTGCATCCATATTCCAGTCGCGTTCAGGACTGCCTTGTTTTGCGTAGCAATTGCCAGGGATACTAAGTTGCCCAAGATTTTATATCTCGGACTATCCGCGGGGAAAAGGGATAGAAAGACCGCGTTTCGCACCGCGGCGCTTCCTCCAGGACTTTGAAAGAAATCGCTTAGAACTTCGATCAGTTGTAGCTCTTGTATCGCAATTGTCATGTTGCGTTTCTTTCGTCGCTCTATCTCGCCAAATACGAATTCTGATATTAAATCTAGTTGTAAGTCCATTTGTTTGCCGGGTCGGCCGCATAGCATCTCTGATTAGTAAAAATAAAGTTTGTTGAATCGTTTAAAACTAAGGTTTAATTAGGTTAGGCTTTTGTTAGACTTAACCTATTTAAATAGATATCTTACCGATCCTGCATAACGCTTCTCTAGCGCAGTAAGGAAAATCCAATTTTCGTAAGTTTTGCTTTATTTCATTCCCTGCCATTAATGCATATGTAAATAGATAAAATGTAGCTACATTTAATACAATATTACTCAATATTGACTACACTTAACCAAGCGGCTTAATGAAACATTAAATATATTTTTTCCGCATTTTCATGATCGCGACAGACTTTGAAAATGTGCAATGATTGGCGCGCTCGAATTAAGTTGAGTTTCTATCACTTAGTATGCAATAGGGATGCGGCCAGAAGTTGTAGTTAGAAATGCGCGGGAACTGAAAGTACTTCGTTAGCTCATCGCTCGTGTTCTCAAGCTGTTTGCGTTATAATAAGTGAATTATGAATGAAAACATTATCATAGGCACTTTTCGTGTGCTGAAATTTAATCAGTACAACTTTATTTGTTTATAAATAGTACAGTCGATATTTGCTGATGGTGTAATATCATACGAAATTCTTTAAACTAAAAGGTGCGATAAAGTAGGTAAAACCTATTGCTATAGTACATTAAATTGTCCCAGTTTTGAATTGCAATAATTATGATAGAATCCTAAGGAGTAAGAATACATGAATTAACAGTTACAAAAATTTCTCTGAGGGTTAGTGAAATTCACCTTTCCCTTCGCGCGTGTGTCGTCATGCGATCGAGCATCCGATTCGTAGCGCCACCACCGAGTAGGTTGCGAACCACATTGTTAGTCAAAACAATCGCCGAAATCAGGATCTATTTTCGGGCGGTAGGCACCAAGCTGCGGTAGTTTCGCATTTTTCGTGTGCATCGAAAAAAAAAAGAATAGACAGTGCAGGTGTTCCGTGTAGTTGTGCATCGATAACGGAAAGGTTCAACGACCCCACGGTAATTGTGACAAGAGAGCGACCGGCCATGTTTATATCGTGGTGAATTTTGAGCTAGAGCGGCCCGAAATCTACAAGTAATTTTCCACGTGTACTTGCTCGATACCAGTGTCGTGTACCTTACGATCAGCACGGTGTCAGAAGCGGTTACGGGATGGAGTCTAGCGAAAGGGGTGAGTGATAATGCATGCGTGTAAAATCACGGCAATATTGGGCCTCTGACACAAATCGCGACCTGGGGGCAATGGCAGTGTCAGGGTCGAAACGGAACTAGTTCAGTGACCGCATTCGCGGCATTTGACCGCGGTATTAACTGAGGATTTCTTTTCGAATCTATCTTCTATTGATCTCGAACTCTTTCTGAATATGGCATTTCTCTTTGAGACAGTCTTCCTGTGAAAATTGGCCCCCCTCCCTCCGATCAAATCTATGTCACGCATCTCGCTTTTGATCTCGACTGTACTCTCCTCTCTTGGCTCGATCTCGACGCGTGTCTCGTATGTGTACAAAGATAGACTATAAAATATGTAGAAAATGAAATATTGTGTTTAGGATCAGTATGTAGTTTTTTTCTTTGACATCAGAAGCGATTAAGTTTGACGGGGGTGTCATATTTTTTGTTTCTTTGACGTTTGTCCGCTAGAGAGCGAGGAAACCCGTTCAGTACGATGGCTACATTGTATATTACGCAATAGTATAACGGCTTGCCTCTAACCTATATACATAATCTGTCGCCGTACACAGTGAATTGAAGTCACGGTATCGCTTTTAACAGAGAGACACGTGAGAATTATTATCGCTTGACCGAGTCCAGCATGTGTTGCAGTGTGGCGACACCTGCCGACCGTTCGTGCACGTCCTACCTCAAGCCAGTGCGAATTAACCCTCTCCCGCGGGATCTTGCCATTCAACCCCTCGCGTTCCCACGACGCAGACGTAGTAAAGTGGAGTAGCAAAGCAGATGCGGGCATTATATATCATGTTTCCACTTGCAACAAATATCACAGCTGTATTAGTAACGCCCAATTGAAGACATTACGCTGTGCACAGAGATGAGCTGTATTCGTCGAGTAAGAAAATTAATTAAATATTAAGTTTCCAATAGATCGACGGTCATTTAGTTGAGTACCAATAAATCAGCTGTAGACTAATACGCAATTCAATTCTTTCGATTGGCAAATTGATGCCACGAAATTGCATACAGTAATTCGCGCAATACATATTTATAAAGGGAATAAAATATCGTTTGGTTGGAAAGATTGTTTACGAGTTGTGTAAGATTTAAATATATTTTCATAGGTTATTGACTAGAATCGTACGTCTTATTTTTAACTAATAAAATTTAACTTAAATTATCAATTTCTCCAAATATTCTTCATCGAAACTTAAGTCTTCAGGCTACCACTAGAGGGCAGCCACGTGTCTGATTTCTCCTTTTATCTTTAATTCATTCTTTTCTCACGCTTCCCGATTCATTCTTTTTGCGGAATAGTTCTCTTTCTCTGTTGGGTACTCTTCCTTGTTATATAAGTCCAAGGACGATCTTGGCGACTAGACTCTCTCCGTCCTTGTCGATCGTTTCCGTCTATTTTATCTCTCTTCCTACCAGTAACACCGCGTTTCTCCCTTTCGTCTACCAACCTGTATTCTGTTGTCCTTCTTTCTCATTTTATTCCTCCGCTGCGTTCCGCTTCCTCTCTTTCTTCCCCTTCTGGAAAGAAGCATTCTTTTCTATTCTTTGCTCCACTGTTGCTTCATTACATTGTTCTGCACACATCTATGCGCCCCTCGTTCTTTTTCTCATGCCGTGTGTACTTGGACTTGCATTGCTGGAACCAGTATACCGCGGACCTCCATGTGGGGTTGAATTATTTATGAAAAAGCGTCGATCGATTCTGCAATATATTTTAGTTATTATCTTATAGTCTTCCACTTTAGTTATTGAATTTCTTTTAGTTTATCTTGCTTTATCTTTTCACCCTTGGGATAGGGGTTCTCTTAAAAGACTCCACTTCTTTTAATTAGTTTATTTGTCCGTTGATAGCCTTATTTCATCGCGTTATATTTTCTCTATCATTCAGCTAACTCCTGTATTTGAATTTGATCGAATGAGTGAATTAGCAAGCTGCTTTAACATCTGCCGGCATCCTCTTTCGCTCTAACTAGAGACTCGTAAACACTTACGTGTGCCCGTATACAGGATGCGCCAGAAAAACTATCTACCAGAACACTGCCTAATCAGGCGATTCATCTTGTTAATTCGTCAGAGACTTCTCCTTGTGGCAACTTTTTACTTCTTTAAATAGAGAATTAATTTGCACCAACGTATTAACGATACAAATTCCGATGCGTTTCATTGCCATTGCTGTTTCCCTTTCATTGATACCGCATATTTACAACAGATACCAATCTAAAGTAAAAAAGGAAATCCAAAGTTTTTTGACCCGATTTGTTTGCTCTCTCCGATACAGCCGATAAGATTAGCCCGCGAAAAGTCGCGGCGCAAACAACGATAGGTCGCTTCGAAAAGTAAAAAAAAAAAAAAGGACGGAATGTTTCAACAGATTTCCGAGGTCGACGCGCGCGAGATTCCAGCGGAGAAAGAGGCTGCCGCGCTCGAATATCATTCATCCGCACCATGCGCTTTCGATCGTTCGTTCACTAAGGATTATCCTTCGACATATTTTCGATAAATATGCAAGAGTCTCGTTCGAGGGAAATATAAATAGCCGGGCGGCTGCGACGAGTTTATTGATCGCGGTGCATCCAAGGTTTTGCAACGACCATTATGTAAGCCGCGTGTGCAATTATCGCGTTGCGTTGCTATTCGACTGTTTCTTCGGGGGCAAATGCAACTACACTTGCTTTAGAATGAAAAGTTACTACCCTTCCGTGCCGTGTGTCGAACCGATCGAGGTAATTATGCCTGGACCGTGAACAGGTCGCATTAATGTCCTCCCCGGCGTCGATGGTACCAACTCGAAAGTGAAGGCAAAGTCCTGATCCCAGATTGAAAGAGTTTTCCTGCGGTAAAGTACCAGGGGGAATCGTTTTTATTCATTTAATGACTGAAATTGATCGGCAAGGTTGGATTTCTTTCTTTTTATTAATCGTTATTCGACTTGTCTGCAAGGTATCAACCTTCGATCCGGTTTTTTTTTTATAATCGGTGTAAGTGGTTTTGTTTTTTGTAATAACACGTGAAAACAGTAACGAATGATTGATTGTCGAAGAAGGATCGCATAAATATTATCAAAGAAAACTTAGCTGAAGCATTGTTTCTTTTAATCCATTAAATTCTCGAAGTTAACATTGTGGTGGAGATAAAAGTAATCTTTAAAGTAAATTGAAACTTGCACAAAAGCCTAGCCGTCTAACAATAAGTGTCCTTGCAGAGAAATTTGCATATTAAAAACAAAAATTACGTTGTTTTTTCCTTCCTTCGTATGTAACATCATGATTCTATTATAAGTTTATCCGGTTGCACGGTTGACACTTGCGATAAATTTCATGGTTTGTTGCTCCGGTTTCGCGCCGGGAATATGACTAGTGCGGCCATTAAAGTCACCAATGATCACCGTGACATTTCTTGGAGACTCCTTCTGCAAAGCATGCTCTTCGATGATGCAATTTATAACATTCGTACGCGTGAATTCAGTCGATGCATAGGAGTTTAGTCATTAACTTGGATCTTCGATTAACGTTTTGGGAGGAACGTACGATTTGGAGAAGGCTTATTCATGGAACGAGGTTGTTATGAAACATACTGTGCATTATGCACGCCTTCGATAACACGGCAGACAAATGTTTCGACTTAAACATTTCAACGATTGAGTCCACTTCGAAATTCCACGATGAATTTTTGCCTGGAGGGATAAATTGTTTTGCGTGCGTGACCAGCGCAACGCCTGGCTGCGCGTGGCACCGCGAAAAAGAGCCAGAGAGAAAGAATTTTAAAGTACGCCCGAGACACGATAAAGCTTGTATTATATGCTGCTTCGACGATAAGGCATCGTTCGGCGACGCGATTGTCTTCAGTGGAAATTTTTTATCTGTCCGTGCCTCTCTTCGGTTTTTATTCCCATCTTTCTTTTTCGCGTAGGATCATTTGCATTTCGCCAAAGGACAATCTGTTATTCTGTTTCAAATTGGTACACATAATTCACATTCAATCACCTCCCCAAAAAACCCGCAAGAATGTGGCTCAATTTGGCCACAACAGAAACCAAAAACGTTCCCCTTTATTTCCCAAAGGAAAATACCGATTATTTACGATTCGGTCGGAATCGAATGTTATTTGGAGTAGATCATCGAACGCGGCCGCCGTTTTTCGCGATGAAACAAAGCGGGGACGGTTTCCCACGGCGAGTATTTGCATACTGCACAGGAATTTTACGTAACACACCGGCTAGACCAGAGTCTTCATGCTGAAGCTCGGCAAGCACCGCGGCGCGTGAGAAAAACACGTGGAGTGTGACTGACTCGTTCAAGTTTCCCTCTTTTTCTATCTCGCGATCGCTATTTATAATTGCCACAAGGCTGCGAGCACGCATTCAGGCACTCGCGTGCACGTTGCGAAACGATTTATCAAGGCGTTTGGCCTCCACGGCTCGTCGCCACGATTTTTGTGGATAAGACTTTGACCTAGGTTGTGGTCCGTTGAAAAAAGTTTGGAATGAAACGAGGAAACCTAATTGAAAGTACTGATTCATTCGTGTGGCTGAAAGTTTCATTTTCAAATGCGTATCAGTTCGTGTTTAGCCATTAATCTCCACTCTACAAATCTGACATAGAATATTCGGATACTTATTTTTTCCACGAGCATCGCTAAGCATTTCCCAATCGTTCATCGTGTTACCAATATCTTGCACGTTGGACAAGACTTTCCCCACGATTCATCGGATCCACCCTGGACCATCAGCCAGTTCAAAAGTGCAGCCACCGAAAGCATCCTTATCCGTCCGTTCATCTTCTATTATGCGATCCACGCTGGTTAATTCAGTGATCGCGGATTCGTGCTGCTGACGGTCGTTCTCGTCAGGGCATCGATCGCGCGTCTGCTCCAGGGTGGCTCGGCGGGACGCTCCGGCGCCGGGGTGGCATGGCGTCGCGATGATGGTGGGGAAAAGTGCACTCCAAGCGCACAAGCAGACCCTATATGCAATTGGCTGGAAAGTGCATCACCCGCGAGGGGGGGATCGCGTTGTGCGAAAGAGAGAGCCAGGCGAAAGGGAGAGCGAGAGAGAAGAGCGTGAAAAGAGGGGTCACGGAAGGGGAAGGCAAGTGCACACGCGAAGTAGACATATAGGTCAATGTCGGGACACTCCTGTGCACTGTTTAGCACGACTCACCTACTGACCTAGTTGCCTCCTCCTCGCTCCTCGCCTAGCTTCCTGGTCCGTCTCAATTTCCAGACACCGTACCCGGGGACAGCAGGTGCACGCCGCGTCTTCTCGACGTTTCATCCCTTTTTGGAATACGGGACCACCTCCGTGTCGCATCCCCCGGATGCATAATGAGACACTCTGTGTCCCTCTTTCTCTCGCACTTGCGTCGTCTCTGTAATCCTCGCCTGACCCATTTTCCGCGATTCTATGTATGCCGGCCAACAGGTTTCACCATCGATATCGCGCGGATTATTTCGCGGAGAGTCGTGCGTTGTTTCGTTGATGAACCTTGTTCTTTTTTGTTTTTGTTAATCCCTTGAATACGCAGGATTGAAATAAAATTGATAGGGTTAGTTATGTTTCGTAGATACCTTAATTATTTCGGGCAATACGTCTCGATGAACGAAAGTTATATTTCATTGACCACGCTGGCATTAAGTATGCCAGGAAACGGATGATGTCGCGTGAGTGAGAGTAAATTGCATTTACCTTCAACGATTTCTTTGATTAATGGCTTCCAAGTATTCCTGTGCATACATTTTTCCCTAAAGATCCTTCGAACTTGATTTGAATAGCACGCACAGTTTTCTCAGGTCTTATTACCCATGAATCGTGTTCAATATCTCGTTAATTGTAAATTTCCATTTTCACTCGCATAAATTTAATGAAACATACATTGCATTTAGATAAACATAATAATGGGTACATTAAAGAGCAATTCGTTTCGTTCTAATTACCATATGTATGTACTTATGTTTATTCCTCGTACGTTCAAGGTACAACATTTTTCGCAAAAATGTAGGAATAGAAAAAAGATAGTCGAAGAGGGCGCGAGAAGTCTTTCTGTTACACGTGTCGGGTGCAGAGCAGCATCCTTCATAATCCTGGCTCATTTGGCTGACCTATATTCGCTTTCAGCATTGCTTTTATTATTTTCGGTTTGTTTCCGGTGCCACGCGCGCCGCATTGTTGGTTTATTTTATGCGTTTGCCTTGACAATATTCTACCACTATTAATTGTTCTTTAAACATGGAGCACAGCAATAATTCACGCTTAGCATCTACAAAATATTAGCATATTGAAGTAAGATATGGAATCTATAATAAAATCTATCTAATTTTACCAAAAGCGATAATGCATCATACAAAGTCCTTCATAAGATATTTCTAAAAAGTACGAAACCTCCAAACGCGTGCAAACTTACCCCTTTCGTTTACGACAAACGAATCGCAAGCAGAGTTCTACCCATTCTTCTCTCTTCTTTACCACGACGCGAGCCGTTTCTACAGAAAATCCGCACTTGACCTAATTTCCAGGGCGTTCGATAGCCGATGGTCCCGCGAGTTTTCCGCGATTGCCAGGGGGAGAGATTTGCAGTACGAATCGCGTTCCAGCGTGAAATTGTAAACGGGAACCTTGACATTCCCGCGAGATCCGGTAAAATGGAAGCTCGTCACGTAAAGCTCTCTTCCGCGGGCCTTGTAACGGGAAATCACCGACGTTGCTTTCGCAAAACCCCATCGTTAAATTCCTACTATTCAATCGACTCGGTGAATATCTTAACTTGTATCACGAGTTGCTCCGGATGTAACAAGTTAGGGAAGCTATCGCAAGTAGCCCTCGGGTCGTTGAAAATAATTACAGGTGACTGTCTGGCAGTATATCTAAATATCAGAAATTTGCATTTAATTGAATGTCAAAAGTGAAAGCGGCTTAATAAGCATTAAATAAATTACTAAATATTTAACTGTATTATTATTACATTATTACACGATTTTACAACTTTTTACAAAGAAATATCAGCGTCTTGGAACGAATAATAATAATTATTATAAAACAGAGTAGCTTTCTCGAAACGTGTCAGGCTTTCTAGGATTGCCTGGATCTAACAGGACATAATTAATCTTTCAAATGAAACTCTTATGCTGAAAGCAATATTTCGTAACCTTTGTTTGAAAAGAAAGAAACGCTAATGGGCGCCACTTTTCCACCCTTATCCCGTTTGGAGAACGATTACGTATTCAAGGAACAGGGTTCGTTAGGTGGTCGCCTGTTATCGAGCAAGGGGCAATTCATCATTGTAATTACAGCACCGTGGAAAATTACAGTTTCTTACTGTGGTTCTAAAAATTTCGGCGGCCCGATAGAGTCTCGCGTGCGATGATCGCGAACGTGCATCAACGTGACTATTTATAATGTAGTAGATTAAGACGATTGTACGAACTGATTAATGATAAACATAAGTACTAATGTATTCTGTTTTCTTTTTTCTACAGGTGAGTTGCTTGATATACCTTTTCATGTAACCTGCGGTTCCTTCTTGTCCGATTACGTAAGTAATTGTTTATTACAATACAAATTGAAGTTACATCTTTAGGCGAATCATTTATAATTTTCAAATACCTGAACGCGCATAAAAACAGGGAGCACAGTTCGATGAATAGGGTCGAAACGCTCTACTTATATTTTTATATCCCTGTCGTCACACTTGCTCAACGTAAGAACAAACAATAATTCGCTTTCCGTTAAGCACTTTCTTCGGTTGATTGGCTTGCGAGAGAGAGAGAGAGAGAGAGTGGAACCTTAATGCGTTTATCCTTAACTTGGTCAAGGTTTGCTTCATGGACCAAAGGGAGCGTACGGGAAGATAAAAAAAAATGAGACTGCTTCGATTAATCAAAGTGATCTTATTTTCATTTCGTATACACATAATTTTACATATTCTCCTGCATATTCGTGAACAGTCAAGTAAGGGGCAAAGAACATTTATGACAAAGAGCAACAGGCTAAATCGTCGTCAGCAGAACAATTGTCTCGAGAAGACGATTATTGACGCTTCCTCGTTGCCTTTGATAAGCATTCCCTGTTCGTAGCCACTCTTTCCATTGACGTCTCCCCCGGTGTCTCAAGAATCCAAATTGGTCATTCGTTGTCCACGAATGTACGTTTGCGCGACTTTTGGATGGGTCTCAAATCGGGTGAACGAACTATTTATACAGAATAAGCAAGGCGGTTTCGCTTTTTGTCTAAAGAGAAACAGCGAGTTTTAGCTGCTTTTACTTGATTCTTCCGTCGCAATGCAGTGGTCACGTACGTTGTCCTTGACTGATCTCTCTCTCTCTTTCTCTGCTCCCTCGTTTCAGCGTGTCCCTTCCTTCCACCCACCTGATTGATCATCCTCTCTCGTTCCTCGTGAACGAGCATTATTTATAGCAGCATGCAAGTGCATGTGCTATTACCTCTCGGTGCGTAATTGATCTCTGGCCCATTGTAGAGCTATGCTCTGGCCACTTTGATGTATCCCTTTTTTGGCTGCTCAGTGGCTCGTGATTTTTTGGTATTTGATCGGGCCCGGTGGTGTGAAAGTAATGCTTAGGCGTTTAAAGAGTTGTGCTTGTTAAATGGGGAAGTAATTAGATCAGAGTGAAGATGGACTTTTTTCATATTTCCTTATGAAATGTTTTATTAGTTTATTAATTGATTGATTTACAGTGTGTTCAATTTATTTCTAATTTGACCAGTCCCCATCGCGGCGTACTTTAAGCGTGTTCAAGCAGAAATCGTGGACTTTTTCGAGGAACGCGTTTCCACCGAATCTCTGCTGAGGACATGTTTCAGGGAGCGAACGGCGCGGGGTCCAACCGCGTTGCCCCGACGCTTATTAGGTTTCAAGGGAACGATTAACCCCGAAAAATTGCGAGCTTTCATGGGTGAACAATGTCGAGGCTGATTGGTACTACGCTTTAGAATTAGAACCCGAATTCTGCATTGTGCAACCGGACCAGCAGCGGCGAAACAGCTGCACCTCCGTTGGCTTTCTTCTTGGCCTGCATCGGTCCGACACTTTTTTCCCCCCCTCTACCTCGCCGTTTTTTCTCCCTTCTTTCTCTTCGAACTACACACGACTCGTCTCGACTTCCTCCGTATTCAAACTAATGCATACGCTTCCGTCGTATTCTAATCGAACCGATCTTTCCCGTCGTTGCGACGTTCAATCGGCGTTTCTTAATCTCGGTAGTTCTTCGTTTTTCGCACGAGTTCAAACAATACGGGGTTTAATTGTATAACGATCACTGCTTTAATGGACTTCGTTGTTTGTGAACTTTGTACTTCGGGATTTGTATTGATGTGCAAAGGATTCTATAGTTCAGTTCTCGTAGTTCTACGAACGAGCTTTTTTAAAACATGCTCCGCGCGCAACAGAATCCCTTGAACTTTAATGTCATCGATTTTTTCGCACGTTCGGCCGCCTTTCTAGGGCCCAAACACATACGGGGACCATAGAGCATCTCTGGCAGGCCGAACGAGGGAGAAACCAGTTCCGCTGAAGAATGTAAACGGAATATCGTCGAGTCCTGTTAACCTTTACTCGTTCTGCTCACCTGTTCGCCAGAACGAGCAAGGATACTGTTCGTTCCCTGCTACCCTGCCAGAGGATTCACGAAGATATTCCTTAATCCCCCTTCAATTGAAAATGAAGACGTTCCGTGCCGAAGCGGCGTTCAAATCAAATATCCCCCATCTCGTAAGCGATCATTTTTTAAACGAAACTGCTCAATAATCGGTATCATACGCGCCGCACATGTTGCGCGCGACACGAGAGGCGTGCCAGCGACTACCATAAAGCGTGCTTGAAGTCGTGCAGAATGCTGTAAAGAGTGAAGGATCGTGATTCGTTTCCTCGATTCCGCTCTCCACGGCCGACACGTAATAAAGTTTAAAGCTGGTGAAACGACTCAAATGCATCCGCGGAGAGTGTGTGCGCACACGAGCTCTCGCGATAGCTAGTAGGTGGCTAACCTTGACGACCACTTACACGCGATCGACCACGGGCACACGCTCACCCCAGCCTCGGGACGTGCACGAGTTGCAGCGAGAACGCAGCCAGGAGGACACGTTGCTGGTATACGCTGCCGTGTAAGGTAATCCCGGGGGGAAGGTGGCACAGATTTATATAATTAAATTCATTAAAAAAAATTAATGCACATGTTTCTATCAAATCGACGAATGTTAATCTAAATCATGGACATAGACTATGAAATAGCGCTATTAAATTAATACAAACTTAATGGTAACTCATAATCTCCTTTAACTGAACGTACCAGAAAAGCTCTTGGCCACGATTGCGTTCATTTTTATCGGATAAACTTTCAATTATGGATGTGTGACGTCTTCCCCCGAATTACCTTATGCATATGCACGTGTATTGTATGCGTATGTGGCCGGCTACCGTGCGTGCATTTGTACGCAGGGTGTCGGTTAGTTGGGCATATGGGCCAGAGAGCACCAAAACGAGGAAAAAGGGTATGAACTTCCTCAAAAAGCGAGCTGTTCTCTGCACCGCGAGGACAAGGGTGTGTCTCTACTATGTTGCTGCGGTGAATCGAGGCGGTATTGGAACAGGTGCGGCACTGGCTGTGGCGTCCGCTGTTCCACGAAAGGTCTCTGCAAGGATACTTTTTCGAGGAACGTGGTTTTACAAAGAAAGCTAAGGCTGGCAGTAGAAATAGAGGCGGTGAGATGCGGAAAACGCGCGAACAGGAGTCTTATCGACTCGCGACACACAAAAGGGCGACGATCCTTATCTCTATCAGCGATCTAGGCGCGTCGATAATTTATATACGGCGAGAACCGATGGAGAAGCTATTGATCGTCGATTATAATTGTTTCCACGCGATTCCCCGAGGGGTATTTCGTTTGTTCCACAAAAATTCCTTTCCGACAGGCGCTCGTTTAAAAGCCCGTCTTTACGAAAAACTGCGTATCTGATTGCGCGTATCTCGTTGTGCGTAAATCTTCGTTAGGGGGCTTCTATGCAGCCGCGGCTTATTCCTCTTATCAGATTCGTGGTTACATGCTCGGTGCTGAAGGTGTATATTTCGGCCACCTGGTAGAATCCCATGCAATTCTTGCGGCCGCGCGCACGCTCGACATTGCAAATCATCCCCTTCCTCTTGGAGCTTTAGACGATATGCCCCTTCCCGTGTGCCATTGGGCAAGCTACAGCGAGAGGGGATCCAAGAGGGGAGGTCGATTCTCCCGTTTCGACCGTGCACTAGAACTTGACTCCTAAGCTCGACAGTGATGGCGCAAGCTCTATCCGCATCTCTTTGTTCTTCTCTTTCCTGCTTTTATTCTTCCCCGTTGTTCCTATCTCTCTCCCTCCCCCTCCCCTCTTTCGTTTCAACATCTCTCTTTCCTCTGTCACGGTTGTATGGCGCGCCAAACTCACTCGGAGACCTCGAGCAGTGAGGTTGCATTTCTATCTCGTCGGGTATTACACATTTTTATTGATTATGACTAACATATGTATATCCTAGCGGGTGCCGCGTTTCTTATACTTGTTTTTTTTTTATGTACACCGGATGAGTAGGATAGTGGGATCGCGCGAGATCGGCTGAGATCTCGATACACACCCGAATTGGGTGGGATCCTGAATGGTTTGGCTTCCCGAGACTCCAGAGCAGAAGCATGATCTAAGGCTGCTTATCATCGCCTTTCCTCTTCCCTGAGTCAAGTCTCGGGATCTCGGCCGAACTTTCCACTTTCCATCCCGATCCCATGCTTTCGGGTACCCGCACAGCTCTACTTTTGGGGCCGCTTTTGAGCGCACCATGGCTGACCCACATTTCATAATCATCGATATGCTAATCGCTCCACGGAAAAAGCTGTCATCAGAATTATGTAAACGATGCAACGCGTCATTCGATCACTGTTCGAGAGGCGTTCGTGCCCGACATTTTGCTGCGAAGAAAAGTGCAAGTAGAGATGGAACGTTACTTGTCAGACGGGACTCGCCTGCACTCCTCCCTCCTCGATTGTTCGCTACTCCCCTCCTTTCCACAGGAATCCCCACCATCATTCTGTCCTCTATCGTCCCTCACTCGCCCTCCTCCCTGTCCCTACCTCGCCTCCCGACCGGCTGCACGCTCGCATGCAACGAGCCAGACCGGCCGGCTGGCACTCAGTTGCTTTTAGCGCCGTGCATCTCCGGTCAGTCAGTCAGTCAGTCACTCATTGAGTCAGTCAGTCGGTGAGTCGGGTACGCGCGCGTCAGGTACCGTCTCTCGTAACTGCAACCCTTTATCGCTCCATCCTTCCCGCTGCGTTCTTTGCCGTTCCGTCTTTCGCGAGTCCTTCGGTCTTGCGGACTGTGTGCGTACACGCAGCATGCACCCTTCGCTAGGGCGGCACGTGTGCAACGAACAAAAACATGCACCAGTCGCGTGCGCTACCTGTATCGAGAGTTAAACCGCGATAGTAAATCTCCCAGAAGTGTGTGTGATGTATCGAAAAAAGTCCACCACGTAACTGCAGCAAGGTGCAACGCTTATTAGCAGGATCCACGAATCCGAGCGTGAGTCGCGCTCTCGTATCTCCGTCGTTGCGTGAAATATTCCATTCACGCCCGTGCTGGAATAGTTTCTGGAACTTGTCGGATCACATCGCAGTGTCCTTATTTCCTTTAAATGAATGTTTGGTCATCCGTCTATAAATGCAACTGTGTGCAGCGGCAGTGAAGTTCAATGGCAGAGAGGTTCGCGTGTTGATTCTTTCCTCGTTACGTGGCTGAATTTTAAAGTGATTCCAAGGCTGGTTCAGATATGAAGTTCACCTGTATCCTGTATAATTATGTTTGTCGTAATACTAGCTTACGTAAAAATGGTATACGAAAAAAATGCAGCGTGTTGCTCTGTTAAGCGCGTTCTCGCAGCACAGCGTGTGCACTTGCCTCTTTTGCGTAACAATGTGACGCGCCGGTCATGGATTGGTAATGCAGGATCGTCGCGTCAGGTTTCTTTTCCTGCGTGCAATTGTCGCTTAGAAATATGTAAGTCGTCCGCACGGAAAACTGAAAGCAATCCTGGTCGTATCAATTACGAATCGCTTCGGGGCTGCACGCCGCATCCTCGGTGATGTCACGAATGTTTTGCATTTTCCTCTCGGTGCCAAAGACCCGCGTACGTAACGCCAGAAGCGCGTGTCTACCGAATGCCATAAACATTATCGATCGGGCAAAGTAGTATATTGTCACAGCGCGTGTCGTAATCAAACGTGACTTCACGTGATATTCCTACTGCGGTGGTAGAGAGCGAGCATTGCACACGCGCGCGTCCGAGCGCACGTGCCAAAGCGAGGAGAACGATCCTACGTCTCCTGGATCGTTCGAAATTCGGACGAAACTCGCGACCATTTCGAGCGAGCAGCATGAGAAATTTACAACCCGCGTTATTCACCGCGCAACCACCCACACTATACGCGTATACGTATACGGGTCGTTCGTTGGACGCGCTGTTTCATATTCCGTGACGTTTCTCGTTCCATGAGAAATACCACGATGTATGTAATTCGAGGATGCCTATGTAGAACGTAGGAGCTTTTTACCTGAGACGTGGTACTGATAACAAATTTCTTCTACAGGATCGTTATTAACTTTCGGGATCACGTATTTTTTCTACAGTTTCATATTTTTATTTGTATACATTACTATCATGTTATGTGTTGCAGAAAATTCTTCTGTTTCACTTAATTCTTATCTTATTTCAATTCAGTATTATTTCATTTGAACCGTAATTCTGTACCACGTACCATTTAATTTAAAACGAACCGTGAAAGTACAGTTTTATACTTCATTGTTGTGTCGAATTCCCGTCCGATTAAACAATTATATCGGTTCATATCGTGCAATATACTCGAGATTTATGGGACTCGCAGTGTGCATAGCTATGCCACGGGTGCATCGGCTGGTGCGTTCGTGAATCATCGTCCCCTAACTGCGAAAGTGCGCAGTTTGGCCCACCCTTCTCTTTCTCTTGAATCTTCTACTACGCAGTATTAAGGTCCCGGCTCGACCTCTGATGTGATGCGACTGCTGCACCATTGCAGCGATGAACTTTTTTGTCAGCTTTCAAACACGCACACCAAGTTCGTGTTTCGCTGCTGCACTTCGGCTTGTAAACAAGTTTATACGTTCCACCCTTTGCGAATTAGTTCGTGCGGTTCGATACGCGTATCGACCCTATCTTCTTCGACTTTGCGAAGCAAGGTTGGGAATTAATTATCCTCCTTTTCCCCCCATGTGAATTCCCCCTTTTGTGATTGGTTCCGTCGTATACATCACAGATAAGGCAACGTATTAGGGATTATGTTTAAAGGTCTTCCGTTTTCTGTAAATCATTTTATTTCAAACTCTTCTTGACAAACGAATGGAGCAGTTTGCCAAACTCCTCACATTCAGTGTTACGTAGTGTCTGCGCAGTGGCCGAGGCCACAGAATAGCTTGCACGCCCGACACGTGAGAGACGAATAACAGGTGAAGGTGTGTGCGTTATCGATTAACTTTCACGCTGCAAATGACAATAATATATCGAGTCCGGTCGCTTTGGAATAAATAAATTATATTAGAGGGGTGTTCTTGTTTGTCACTGTGCTTCTTGGAAGTTAAATGGATGCTGCATTATTGGAGCCGGCAGAATCCTGTTAAAAGTCCTTTGAAGTGGTCGGAAACAGGTTCAACATCATTGTTCACTCTGTAACATTTTATACATATCTATTGCGTACAGACGCACCCACTTCGTCATCGATATTGAGTTTAAACATCGCAGTAAATATCCTTACAAAACAAGAAGGTAAGCGACTTCATAGTCGTACAGGTAAAGTTTCTCGGGTTCACCCGGTGCATATCGATTCGTCTTTCCCGGTAGACAGGGTCTGACGTAGCCTGCTCGTCGGTATCCTTGAACTTCAGCCTCGACCTTGCCGCTTACCATTAGAAATGCATCCTCCAGTTTCCTTCTTCGCTCATCTAACAATCGATCCCGATAAACATTTTTCCAAAATGAAATCGCTCCATCTGTTCGTTACCGCGAGTCCGCACTTTCAACTACCTCCTATGGACGATCAGAGAAAGGTTTTGCGCAACAATGGACTCTATAGACCATAGCGCAAGCAGGTATCTATTTAGAAACGTCTGATGTTAGGAGCGAGCCTAGTAGTCAGGCGGATGTATGGGACGGCAGGAGAATAGAAGATGCACCGCTGCACGCACGTGGACACAATTGCATTCTGCATAATTGACCGCACGCGTTACGTAAGCATTGTTTCTCCGGCGGCGATTGTCGTCGCGGTTGCACAGCCCAAGGCAATCGCATTTTGCTGCCTACATGCTGTTGTGGTCAAGGTCGCTACTCGTAACAACGATTGCAGGAATTCCAGTTACACTCGGAGAGCCTCTTCTTGGCACAATGTATCTAGGAAGAGTTCTGCACCATTTACGGTACTATTTCGCAATAGTTGTGCTGCTCGAGATAGCCTCTTCATGATTCATCCTTTCGTTGTGGTGGATTTTTTAAAAAGCGTTGATGGATGTGTTGGGGATCGTCGTGTGACTTTTCTTTTTAGGAGAACGATTTTTAATCCTTTCCCTACGTATAATGTATGTACACGATTTTATTGTTCGACACTCAGCAACCCTTTGTCAAAAACGTGTACAAACCTTCTCTGAAACAATATTTATATAGTTATTGTAACTGTTCATATTGATTGGGATTTCGTTATTGATACAAAGTATGAAGTTATTAAATTTATATGAATTCCATTATAATAAAAAGTGTGCCGTTCTGTGCACCCAGGGCATAGCTAATATTGGCAGTATTCAATTAATTTAATTATGTTTATTCTACTGACTTCTCATTGCCAACATTTATCGATTAGTCGTTCGAGGGAAGACATGTGAATTTGTAGAAAAACGTAGATAGTGCTTGTCTGGACAGCACACAGCAGGTTTTTTGGAGGAATTTGTAGTGTCTCCAGAAGTAGCTCTCGCTTTTCCTTGCCAGCCTCGAACGCGTAAAAAGCGTGAAATATCATCACCCGCGACAGTCGGTTGCAAGAGTCTTTTGATCTCACCGGTGCACCGCGCTCCGACTTTCATTTTCGTCTGCTTTTACTCTCGTTCTTCGTGAATTTCGTTGGTTTATTCTCGGTGCGTATCCTGTGCAAACTCGTATAGCATCAGCGGAATAACAATTGCGAATAAATTGCTTTTTCCCAATACCTCTATCATTTTTTAAAGAATATACAAAAATCGTTCAATCGGGAGCATATGTTTCCAGCTCAAAATATTTTCCATGACTTCAACGGCATGATTTTAAAAGTTATTCTCATAGTTGTATACCAGCACGGTTCCCAATAATTAAACAGGAGTTCTTCAGTAATTATACGTTGAAGGTTGTTTCCCAAGAGGGTCGGTCGTCGTTTTCGCGAAGTCAAACTTCCGCTCACGTTACTCCAGTGGAACTGGCACGTCGTACGAGTATCACGCTGTACCAGTGGAAACTCAATCTTTAAGCTCGGATTAACAGTCCCGCTCCATTTATCTCTCTCTGTACGATAATATGTTCCCCTCTCACGTTCCTGCTTTTTTAGAATCCTTTCTTCTTAAATAAGTTCGAACGGTAAAGAACACCGAGCGAGAAGCAATCGTTTCGCAATTCAAAGCCGCGATAAAAATTACAAATTCTTGCTTTATCGAACGCATCGTGAACTGTGTTCGCGTTAATTAGTCCTGAAAAGATTGATAGTGTCTTTGTTCCTACACTGTCGATAAAGTTCAATCAATCATACGATTATTCGGCTTTATTTATCTGTCGTGAAAACGAGCCATATTTTTAATTACCTATATTCGATGCTTGGAATCATCACCTCGAAATTGCGAAACGAAGTGAAACGCTGACACCCCTCAGCATTTCCCATTTCAAATTCTCATGTTTATTCGTAATCGTAGAGCGATCGAAAGTTGAACAGTTGCGGGTGAAACGACCAAAGAGCAGTGCAGTGAACGAAACCAAATCGATACCAAAATCGAAGGGGAAGTTTGCCCGGTTTAAAGTGAAAGGAGGGCTAGCCGATTTTCCGTTTTCGAGATGACGCTTGTGGGGTATCGCGTGAGTTTCGCTTGAAAATAAAGGATCTCGGTTCGGCCAAAGTGTCCAAGGAAAAGGAAGTAAAAGTGTCGGGTGAAAACAGGAAGATCAAGACGGCGAAGATGATGAAGAAGGAGAAACCGATGATGTCGGTTACCGCCATCATCCAAGGGACACAGGCCCAGCATTGGTCCCGTGGGAATACTTGTATGTATACTTTGACACACCAAATGGCTCATTACTTAAACTGTTTTTTGTACAGAATGTTCCATATCTATCCGGCAATATTATTTTTCTCTAATATAACGGAAAACATTTTTTTTTTCGGACCATTGTACTATCACGGAGAACTGTTTAATTATATCCATAGAGTATAAGCTTGAAACTGAATTTCAGTCTTTAATACTCTAATACACTTCTCCACTGAGTATTTGTCTATTGCGCAGAGAGCAAAGAAAGAGCCTATTCTTTGCGTCTCGTCACACGCGTACCATTTATTGCATTCTCGTGTCATTAGTTTATTACGGAGAGATTTCACAAGAATTATATACGAGCAAGATAATAAAATGCCTCAAGTTGCATTAAGGCTTCCCGCGAAATTGCAATGCTGCGTTAATTGGTCGCGCATTGGCGTGTGTTATGCCTATTTATTCCCCATAAAGTTCTCTTTGTTCTGTATCTAATTTTAAACTTCGTACCTCGTGCCAAATGCATGAATTTTCTTTTTTCGTAAAATGTCGTCCAACTCTCTAGTCTCGACTTCCTATTGGGATGGGTCAAGCAGGTTATTGATTCGCCTATCAACGTTGAAAGCGTGAAAATGATGCACGTCATTCGGCGAATGTGTTCTAAGCTAATTATAGCTTTCCCGATTAAAATCGATGCCACCTCGCGTTGTTTCAAGAGCTAATGGTACTTAAACGAGACCGACGCTGCTGAAACGTGCGAATGGTAATTAGCATACTGCTGGTAGACGATCAATTAGCACCGTTTTCAAGGTTCTTCGCTCTTATCTATTCGCAGAGTTATACTTACTGCAATTTCGTTTAAAGAAGCTCTGGGATCTCGTTTGCCCTGGGATTTAAAAAGTTTCAACAGTGATCATAATGACTGGTCATAGAATCAAGGCAGGCATCTCGTAGTTGCAAAAATCAATTAAAGCAATTGGCCCCTGGCAGTTGCACGCACAAACGGTGCGATGTTCCTACTGTGTCCTTAGGAATCTTCGCGTCTGACTAGATACAGGGTTAAACTACTTAAATGCTCTCTTTACATTGCACAGTGGCTCGCGCAAGTATTCGAAGAACTCTCGCTTTTCAAACTAATAAAGATAAGTATGATACGATTGTCGAGAGATGATTTAACCAAAATTTGAGATGAATATCGGTGTCCTGGTAAATCGGAGCGTGTAGCATCAGTATCTCCGTAGCAAGTGACTCATTCCAATGTACTCCTCGCGGCCAGAAGCGTTTAACTCGCGACTGTTCGCCGCCGCTGAACGCATATAGGGTGAAGGTCGGCTATTGAAACCTGAATGGCGCATGCAATTCGCGGGTAAAAACGCATGCGTGCTCTCTTCGCGGCGGTAGTCTCGCGAGCAGGTCGTTATCAGTCGCGGCATTAAGAGCGGTTTTAAATCGGCGCGGCCGCCCTGTGAACGCGCTCGTAGCGAGAAGGTCACGCCAACGCGCCTCGTTATCTACGCCCCTGTCGCAATTTACGAGGCTTTTCGAGCCTTATCGCGTGCCCCTATTGCCGAGCAACACGCGGAATGCCGCGTTTCGTGCTTTACACAGGTCTAAACCACACATTTTTCTTACCTCTTCCCTGCTATTTTTTGTTTCTCCATGGATAAAAGTTATGTCGGGCGGATCTAAGTTGGGCATACGATGGTGATAAGGGTTACACTCGGATGTCTCGAATCATGCCGGAATTAGATATACAATTAATTGCGCGTTTCAAATCATCTCCTCAGAAATGTTATCCTGAAGAACGTGTAGGAAAGCAATAAACTCTACAATCCCAGCATCCATGGAACAATAAAAGAATGAACAATCGGCTGTTACACAAAATTCACAAAAACGAAACTATTCTCGTATCTCCTCGACACCTGGCGCTCTTTTCTTTTAGCAAAGGGTGCTTAGCAAGTGAACATCACCTGCTCGTAAGTGCCGCGACTCTATTTAGCCTAGACCCTCGCAAACCAGCCTCCAGCATACACGTGTGTCCGTTAAATGCCGTATCGTAGAAGTGCACACACGTGCAACGGCGTGTGATAAGAACACACGGGACGCCTCGGTGCGGTTCGATTAAGCCTCAGCACACGAGCGCAACCTTGGCACCGATGAGAGCCAGCTATGTATGAAGTGTAGGTTCTCTGTCCGCGGCTGCACACGTGCACAAACACTAACGCCTCCCGCGTTAGATCCGCTGCGCTATACTTACTGCACTCGCGTGGGCGTCGTCGGCGATTGTGCAACCCCTGCCACGCTGGTTTAATTAATGATCGATGTAATTGAATGGCGCTCGATATAACATGATATATGGCGGGCCAAAATCCCTGAAGCGGTTAACGCTTCGACCGAGCCGGTTTCGACGGGGTCGCAGCCCCGGTCGCTTCTTTTCTGGTTGCAGTTGGAGTTTTAATGGAGTTACTTAGATGAAGGAAACATGTCTGACCGCATATAGTCCTAATCTACTTGACTAGAACTACTTAACTAGGAACCCGAGGTATATCTCGAATTTTATTGAACGAAATTTACTTGAGCTATCGATTCGCAATTTTCCACGCTGCTGGTACACACTGTCAACCTTCTTACCTAATTTATTCAAAGAAAAATTCCTACTGGTTAAGAATATACGAGCTGCAGAAGATGCACGATGCAAAGCATTGATTTCTCTTTCAAATGCTACATAATGATAATTTAATATTGCTCAGCCTTTCTCATCAAAATGTACTTATAGGTACTTGTATTTATACCTTTCCAGATATACTAAGAATCTCAACATGCAATTATCCTCATACTTTCAGTGTCCGATTGTTTACAAGATTTGTGGGTCGATGCGATGCGTTGACGTCAGATCGGAGGAAATTAGTTTTCGTACGCGATTCTTAAACAGCCACCGTCCCGATTTTCTTTTATGGATGTAAACCTGTTGTCTCGTTCGACGTTCCTTTTTTTTTTCGATCGAACTTCAATCTCTCGTATACACGCGTGTCTCCGCCACGTTTGGCCGCGAATGAAAGTCAAAGCGCGATGCATCTGGAACAGCTCTGAATACGGATCGAAGGTAGGCAGATAAATGCGAGAGGAAAACGCGGTCATCGCATCGCTCATGCATAAGCGTTTCTTATTTCAAGCCAGAATCGATTCTTGTTGCGCGGTGGACGCGAATTCTCGGTCAAAACACCGAATAAATCGTCGTGATCAATTTCGTTTGGTTTTTTATTAGCTTCTGCATATAAATTATATCGCCGAACTGTGCTTCTTGTTTTTTGGAAAGATTATTGGGGCTCATAAATGATTCTCTTGCCGTATTGATAAAATGGAACAAAAAAGTCGTCATTATTTATTCGAAGAATCAAGTGAATTTTATGACTCTATTTTAATAAAGAATCAAGTGGAATATATCAGTTTTATATGCAGACTAAAAGTTTTATTTCCTCAAACTAATATGGGCCTCCGATGAGGGGAAAAATAAGGGACCTGATACAAAATCTTTGAGGAACACTAAACAGGAAAATAAGTAAGACCATTTAATTTAATTTCATAGATCATGCAGCGACGAATCATAGCTGCACGCCCACGCGATTAAAATCCGTGCACCTCGAGGCTGCGATCCCCCGACCCCGTGACCTTCTCCCGGTGACCCAGGTACCAAGAGTTGCCCTGCACGTGGCACCCCGACAACCGGTGCTATTATAAAAGTATAGCTGCATATAGATCGGTCGGCTGTGCACTCGACAGTAGCGTGCACGTATGTACTAAAAGACCTACGACCTCCACACGCAGCAGCCCCCGCTTTATCGATTGCGAGCAACCTCGACCGTGTGCGTCGTCGCTGCTCTTATTCCGCGCCCGTAAATCAAACCGATCTCATCTTTTTGATCTTCGAGTCGGGGAGAAATTGAAAATTGTAAGGCGGCGGGTGTACGTCTTTTAATTATGATAAAACTCTAGGTGTGATCGGTGTAAAAATACGATCTTAGAATTGCTATTACTTTGGTAGAGTTAACGTTAGAGCTTCCTTAGCTATAATTATTTTTAAAAGGAGAGTAATATTCATTTTACATTTTACGGAATAATGTACCTCTTTAATTTTACTTGGATGATAACTCAATCAAGCTTTATTATTAGTTTCCTGATTTATTGTAATTTATCACCAACTTTTACGTTTTGATATTCAATAGAATTATCTCGCAATTTCTTTTCAAGAATAATATCAAAGAAATATCGAATAGTCGATAACATTTCGAAGAAATACATACAGTGTATTCCTCCCTTACATGCTAGATCATAATCTGACCGATATTTCCCAACAATTTCACATGGATGAAAAAGGAATGGTTTCTCGTTCTCCGGAACGCGTAGTAGTTCACCGCTTCAGGCAAACGCGTATCTAAAGAAGGAATCGAGCTCCCATGGGTGCATATATCAGCGGATAAGAGTACGCCCAGCTTGAATTGGCCTTGTTCGCGAATACCATGGCGAAGGTTAGGGGTTCACGATTCCGAGCAGGTGAGCTGCTATAGCATGTACGTACTTGTCCGCTCGTGGAGCCGCGTGTACACGCCTCGTTGTCACAAGGTGCAACGAGCCGTGTCGTTTTTGCACGCCTCCATTTATTCCCTCCACCATGCTAAACTCACGATAAAGAAATATAATTACAACGTGTTTATGTATCCTCTGGTAACCATTGCACTCGGTGCAACGAGATGCGCGGCGACATTTGCGGTAAAGCAGGCGCAACGATAGCGAAACGCAGAAAAATAACACACTCTGCGTAGTCTAAAAATCACAATCAGACAAAAGAAAGTCATCTATAAATCGAAAGATCGGTTCTATTGATGATTCTGCGTTTGATAAGAGACACCAGCAACCGGATGTCTGGCAAATACGTGGATAAATTGCACAGAGATCAGCGAAGACAAACGGACCTGGCCTGTGTCGGCTTTTCACGAGCGAGGTAAAAATAGCTGAGGATCACCGGTGAAAGAGGAGACCGTTTATGAGAGAGCGGAATAAATTGTCTTCGAGGGGACAAGAATCGAGATTCGTATCGTCACGCGATTTCCTGCGCGCTTTTTTTTTTTAACTCGAGAGGATGATAAAAGAGAGAAATGGAGAATCATATCAGTATCTTCTATGATTAGTTTGATAGAATTAAAAGTATCGTAAAAGATCGAATGATCCAATTGATGGACCGTCCCTCCCTGCCAATAAGTACACGATCGTTCCACCATGAGAATAGCAATAGAGGCATAATGCATCTCGTATGCTCGCCTCGTGGCATCGCGTACGGGAACTTTCTACACGTGTCACGGTGCAAAACGTGTTCTTACACACGGCACGCCCTGTTAAACGGCCGTCATAAACAAATGTGTACCATGTGCGTACACGTAAGTACACGGACTGCTCGAGCACGTGCTTCGATCAGAGATTTACACCGCGCCTTCCTTTGATACGCTTCAATCTCGTGCCGTAATTGTACATAGAATCAAGTAACAGCCTTAATTACTGAACTTCGTTTCCAGACAATGAATCTTGGAATGCTGGGAGGTTCATTGAAATCGCCACAGCGTAGAATAGTTTGCGATTCCCATTAAATATTCTAGTGGTAGTGGACATTACCGAGGAAGGAAGTTCCGCGTTTGATATATGTAATTTTCTGTGATGAATCGACACGTGTGCGCTTAGAATTTTATCGTGCCGGTATTCTTTTAAAATTTTAATGAAGCGTTGTCTATAACGATTCTTATAAAATGACCCTTCGCTCTAAATTCAACAAAACTCCAACTATTCCCGAAAATCACACTCTACTGAATTGCCAAATAAATGAATTCTTCACAATCTCGACTTTTTAAAATTCCAAGTATTGCGCTATCTAAACAAGATTAGCTTAAACTCTAAACCCCTAATAATTCTTTTAAAGGCTGTACCGTGTCATTTGAGAATCGACGAAAGGGAATTTATGGAAAATATTGAAGGGGCAATGTTTTTTTTTTTGGCAATCGTTGCCTCAGCATTAGAACAATGCGAAAACTAGGCTTTTGCGGTGAAACTCGCTGGCGACACGAGACCTACACGTCTCATATGATGCGGATACGTGCTCGAAACGCTTATTAGCAGCGAGATCGTTCCGCTACGATTGCGTATGGCGTATGCCGATGCGTCCACGTAATAGATACATCTAATCGGTCACTAGCCACGTCGCGAGGCCAAGGAACGTGACTACAATGAAAGATCGCTTCCTGTACAGAACGTCTCCCCTGCAATAATTTACACACTGCTGAGATTCCGATGATTGAGCCGTCTGATCTAGTCTCCTTCTTGGGAACCGAATGAGAAACAAAAGAAGAAACATTCGGTAGGATCATTCGATACAAAACAATTTTACCGATTGCCTTTGCTCGCGTTGTCGCGTTTAAACATTGAATTCAAATTGAATGAATGAGCAAAGAGAATACTGCGCTCTTAGATCGCTAGAGTGGATAACGCTGTTCTCTGTAGCGTGGCGATGTCGAAACGTTGAATTTTCATTCGGAGCGATCACGATCGCTCGAAACGCCTGCGCGAACCTCGCGGTGATCTCATGGACGATGATTAATACCGAAGCCACGGTAAAATGAGCCTGCGTGTGTCGCTTAGTTCGTCAATCGATTCTATCGCCCACCATGTATTCATCAGGTGTTCTACATATACCTAAACGTGCGCCGTTTAAGCGATATTTCGCGATCAGGGCCAGGAAGAATGAAATAAGGAAAAGGGTGGAGAAAAACGCGGGGAAGTCTACAGCTGAAAAGGAACGACGAGCGCTCGCGGATCGCGTGGAACCTAAGGAAAAAGGACGAAGAGAGAAAAGAAGAATTATTGTATATGAGAGAGGAAACGTAATAAAGAGAGAAAGGGCTGCGACCGAGCTGCGACTCCGCTGCGACTCGGTCGAGACTGGTCCCGGTCACAGCAGGGTCGCAGCCCTTTCTCCCTTGAAGTGCTCGTAAAGTGCATTCTTTATCTTTGCACTAAGAATTCTTTCGAACTCTAAATTTTTGCTCGATTTACAAGTAAATAATGAGCGTTCGTGTTTGAAGAAAATACGATATTGAAAGTGGTGGAGTTTCCTGTGATCTTTCAATTAAAAAAGGATACCAAGGTGGTTTAACCCTTTTAGTAAGTTGCTCGAGTGGTAGGCGACCTTGGGGAGATAGGAGGAAATCGCTCGCTTATCGTTTCTTGTTCCCGCCAGGCGTGTTTGAGCATCGCGAACCAACTCAACACGTTCTTACTGCTTGGTGTTCCTTCAAGTAAAACAAGAAAAAAAGATTAATCGTACGCATTCCTAAATAGCCATGGTTCGCATGTGATAAATCCACAGAAAATTCGCGAGTTGTCGCGCGATGAATTTCGCGCCAGAGTCCTTCTGCGAGATAAATCAGCTCCGGTCGAGTCGTTAATCCAACGGAGTTTTTTCACGGGTTCAAGGACTATCGCCGCCACGGGGAACCAGCGGCACTATTTTCGGTGCACGATCGTGCACATGTAGATTCGCGTGGGTTGCATGTGCAACGTCACAACATGCTATCCTGGTGTGGGAGCGGCATCCGGTCGCGGCTGCGTGCAGGAAACTGTTAAAAACTCTCGTTCTCCCTGTTTCATTCTCTCTCTCTTCTCGGTGCTGCCGTGCCAGAAAACGTTCGCTGCATTCTTTTTCCCTATCTATAAGAACAGGATAATCAGGTGTTTGCAAAACGGTATTCGACAGAAGTGTCTTCTATGATAAAAGCAAAGGAGAGGAGGATTTATAGCGAGTTTACGGGTCTTGGTCCGTAGGCAGAGATGCGCAGCATCCTCGATGCGCCCCAAGGCGTTTGCAGAGAAGAGGTCTGCAGCGCGGGAAACTGGTTTTCAGTTTCGGAAGAGCGTTCAAATTGTCAGACGGTGACGTCACCGTCATCAACCGATGGACCTTTGTGTAGAACAATGACTGAAAAATCATTTTTGGAAAAGCGAACTGCTCTCAAAGCGATCGCTCACATTGCAATCGGTGCATAATAATATCGATGATAAATTTCATTTCCTGCCTCCTCGTTAGTTGTTGAGATTTTGTGAATATCACTTCAATTTTAAATAACTGCATAATCAGTAAAGTATCAACGACCGATGAGATGTATGAGATGTATCTTCCTTTCGGATTACGGATTACGATTACTTTATCATAACTGTGGTGTAGCACACTGGCGAAGGACAACGGTACCATGTAAAGAGGTACCATTTTCACGAGCACCGAGGCAGTAACACGATTCGTCACGCGATTAAAGTCCGCCTCCATATTCGGAGCCGGCGATTCTCCACGATCATCGGGTATCGATCGTCCAAGGCTGTAAAATAAAACGTAACGACGACCTTCGATCTCCTGATAAAATGGGAGAAACACCGGTTCTCGTTCGATTACCAAAATTAGACTACGTTGCCCAAGGTCTTTTGCAACCCTTTCTTCGTTTCACATTCGTAGGAAAAATGTTCTAGGTTGTTAATATTAATACTTCGTAGCATTCGAGCCAGGAAATAAGTACAAGACATGTTTATCTCTGAAAGTAAAAAATGGCCAAGGATTTCTCATCATTTGTACGTTTTTTTTAATAAACACGCAATGATAAGGTCAGTAATTTAATATATTTAAAATTAGCAGATCTTGTGAATTGATGTCTGGATAATGTCATGGCGTTAATAGTTAATTGCCATTCTCGAAGATCCATCGATGATCTCGAAGGCGATTCAGCATGCACGTTTGCCGATCGCGAGTCGCAAGACCGCGAAAAAGTCGACGAATAGCTGGTGTATGTAACGTGTACCGCGTGTGCACCGAGTTATTTGCTTAATTCAGCGCTTATACGTTTGCATGAATCTAAAGTTAGCGCCGACGAGCGAAACACCACCGCATCCGCGTTTCGCGTTACTCATTTCAGTCTTCCCCGTGAATTCAGCGCTGCTTTCTCGCGTTGAAACACAATTTAGTCGCATGGACATGATCTATGCCAACGATAAATTAATTATTCAGAGAAGTGCAATTCTATGGAAACATCTGTACCTCCATAGTTTGATTTCAGCATGTTTCCTCGTTGCTAGAATTAAATATCCATTGATCATGGAACTCTTTTAATATTCTCAGATCATAAAAATGGCTACTAAATTATTTCCCAGAAGGAGGATCCATTAACATTGTAAATCATTTGCTTTATATCAGCAGAATTAAATGTTTATTGCCGCCGTTCACTTTTACTTTCCCAATATTTCTCCGACGAAGAGTTCACTAACCATTCGCGTTTTTAATTTCCATAATCAGTGATTCGGTATTCTAAATCCTGCATACGTTTATCTTACCATTGATACGAGTCCACGAGGGTAAATTATTTGTTTTCAAGTTATGGAAATTTTTTCCACTCTGCCCGATAATAAATTACATTTTATCCCTGCATAAGTTTTCCCTCTACTTGCAAAAAACGAAACCTGCACGATTGCAAATGAACGCATGCGAGCCTTAACGCGTTCGCGCTTCTTTAAGCCATCCCACTCAGGCCTTTATCAGAATTTATCTGTCCCTATGCACCGTCGTTGCGTCGGCGTTATCTTTAGCATTAGATTACACGCGCGGGGACACGTTTAGACGACACAGTGCACCGAAAATAGCAACAAAATGCAGCGGGCAAGGCAGAATCGCGCGCCTCGCCGCCGCACCGCCTCCGATAAGCTATCAAAAAGTATCGCGAAGCGCAGACTTTTTTTCCATCCGTCGCGATGAATGTACGTTTCGCGTAAAACTATTTTCTACGCAGCCTCGCGTGTTACATAAACCAGTTATCGCGAAATTACTACGCGACATTATTTTTTTTTTCAAATAAATATAGCACCGGGGTGCATGCATCGATAATTTATTAGAGACCCCTAAGGAGTATATTATATGTAGATTCGTTCTAATTACTATATGAGATATCTCGAAACTTTCCTGCTCACGTTTTGTAATGATACAAGTATTATTGTCTTGTGCTTGGTGCAAATTAAAATTGATAATTAAATGGATCGCATAATTTGTCGCTTTCTTTGAACAGTAATTTTCTCTGTTCCGAGGACTGTTAATTAAGCCAGGAAAATTTATTACATCACCATACGTACTAATATAATAAAAAAAAATGGATTCATTTTCTTTTTGATACCACAATTGCCAAGTTTATTGCACGCAGTATATGCGGCTAAAAAAAGCACTTGTAATAAACTGCGGTACTGCAATAAAACCGATCGTTTCGTTAAAGTTAGGTGCACGACGTCAATTTTCCACAGACCGAAACGCGAAATGCAGTAAAAACAATTATTGTATTTTGTGGGTTACTTGTACTACGTGGCACCACGAATTTGGCCTTTCCTTGTAGTTTCCATTCCCTCTGGAACGTGGAATGCAACGAAACGGTGCAATGAAACGGTTTACTGCTGTTCTCAAGGTTCCCGGCTCTTCTTGGAACATAAATATTCATCTTCTTCGTGAATAGTTTCGCAATATCGTATCACGTTGAACACGTTGATAATTAATTATTGTTTCGTGGCTGCGTGTAACAGGATTCGATTCCGCAGAACCAGATTCTCGGTCAAATAAGTTATTCTCTTTTTCCTGGATCGTGATCGCGTTGCTCCCGTCGATTGTGTAAACAAATTATTCATGATATTAAACTTGGAGATACTTTGGTCCCTTCTTAAGGAAAGCTTTAGAATTAATTTAAAGTTTCCATTTGAAATTTACACTCGGTTTGTATTTTGCCGAATGGTTATTGTTTAACTTCACAGCCTTACTACTACTTTATACATCCCTTCCCATGTTGCTCCGCAAAATATATAATCTCAACAATTCCAACGTGAAAAATCAAATTTATGATCAAAGGCTTCTTTCCAATTTCTCAAAATAATGTCCGCAGTCAAAGCACTTTAATTTCGCGCGCGGAAAATTTCACGAGTCCATCCGGCGTGCGAAATACGGTTGCCATCCCGTCGGAACGCTTTTATTCCCTTTCGTGCTGCATATGCGTTGTATTATCTGTTCGCCAAATGAGACGCAGTAACGCATCCCCTAGGACACGATTCACCCCAGAACGATCGCGCGTGGAACAAGTAGAACCCTCCAGGCGTTCTGTCGTTGAGAAGAAGAACGCGCAACGATCGATACTCGACAAGCGAGAGGACATCATCACATTTCCAATTTTCTCAGTTTCCGTGGCAATACTTGAGAATTTTTCTCGGCCAGCTCACATTTAAAAGTGAATCACACGTAACGTGTCTTAAATATTCCAAAGTCAACGCACTTTGGTTATTGTTGGCATAGGTCGTTTCCCCTTCTTCAGCCCCTCTTCTTCCTTCCTTCCTCTTCTCCGGGGCCACTCTGTAATTTATTCTTTTCTTTTCACCGGTCGTGCGTATGAAAAATGCATATGCCTCGTTGTTGTAAGAGCTTGTAAATTCCTTCTTCGAACGTTAATCGATAATTTATGTGGACTGCAGTGGATTCTTTTTAAATGCTGCACCTTTTATCCCATTATTTGCCTTTTTAATTAGTTTTCGTATTTTTGAACTTCAAATGTTGATTGTATTTTAATTCCTTAATTAGTTCTTCAATTAGTAACATCTAAATATTTGAAGATGATTTACTTCAAAGGGGTGAAGTTATCTGCCTTAAGGCTTCTCTCCACTTCTGTCGCTACTAAAATGTTTCCAAAAGCTTCCCTTAAATAAAGAACAATTTTTACAGCAATCTTATTGTATTTCCCTTTGTGGCTGACTAAAGCAGGGTCGTTCCACTTGCAGTAGTATAAATCTTCTTCTCAACTCCGCCCCCAGGTCAATGTCCTATCACGTAAATTTCGCCTGGCGACAAAATTAATGTTGCCAGCCTAGAATATTCAAATAGCGTAGTTTGGAAAGTGTGCAGGATCGTTCCGCAACTGTGCGCACTCGGCTTTCGAGCGTTGCACCAGAGTGTTTGCGCCTGGTCAAGGTGCCTGACATTGCTGCTAGGTATAATGTAACGTCACTGGACTTGGCCTTGCATTCGCCGTGTCCTCGACTTCCGTTCACTTTGATACGATTAAAAGTCGCGATTCGACTCGAACTACTTTCCTACGCAGGCGATTTCGATGTACTAACAATGCTCATCTATGGACCTCTGACCTCCTCGGCAAAAGCTAATTTCGCATTAGCGTCGTGAGAGTTTGTTGCGATTATGTTATACTTTACTTAATTATTGTAACAATTGTGTTCGGTAACTTAGTCAGTCGAATTTGTAGTTGCTAATGGCGCGAAAGGGTTAAACGAATACGCTTCCTCTCGTTTGATACCGAACATGCTAACGAACCATGCGTTCACGCGAAATATATAATTACTCCGAGGTCGTAACACTCGCCGATGTCTATTTCGAGTGTTAAGAGTCGTCGATTGCACGCCTCTCATTGCCGACGTTTATTAAAGCGTCACCGCGCCGCTACTTTAATTACGCAACGAGCGTGCAAAACGTGAACGAAGGCCGCAGACGAACGTCTAAATGTAAGCTCACTTCCTGCCTGCACCTAGAAAAGCGTCTACGATAGGTAAACAATTTAATTCAACGTAGTAGGAACTCGACTGACTTTATGATTACGATTTCATAATCTTTCTTTTTTAATTTGCGCAGTCGCAATGTTCTTTATTGCTCCCTGCTAGTAATACGGATATTTTTTAAATAATTGTCACAGTAGACAAATGATGCTCTAACAATAAGAACAGGGAACAATATTTGAAACGCAGTACGAGATTCCTGAACTTTTGTATCATGCAAAATATATATCTACATTCTTCATTGCGGCAGTTGCACTTTTATTTATTGCTTCCTGCTAGTAACATGTGTATTTTTTTAATAATTGTCAGAGTAGTTACAAGTGATGCTGTGATTTCTTTGCATTTACATTTTAATCGGAATTCTAAGTGCGGATCACTGAAATGTGGAGTAAGGAATGCATATCAAATCAAAGGCAAGAGTGTGTGAGAAAGGATTAAGGATCGTCCTGTTAATCCGTGATAGTGGGTAAAGAGAAAGATGAATTCAATTCGTAGGAAGATTCGGGTATCCCGAGTCTCTGTCCAGGCTAGTGTGTCAAGGCCAACGTGTGCTCGATTCGTGACGTAAGAGAGAACTCCTGTGGAAATTACCTGTTGCAAGGTTGGCGAAGGCTGAACCCGGGGGGGGGGGGGGGGGGGGGGGGAACTACATGCACTTTGGAGTAATTAACCTGATGCTGTGTTCATTAATCAATTAACAGACAGAGTTAGACAAAATGGCCAATATAGCAATCAAACACAGACTTTGCACATCTAGCAATTTATTCTGTTCTCTTTAGGACTTGCAAAGAATTTTAACAAATATCACGCTCTAGGAAATTGAATAATAATTTGTTAAAAGTTTACTGAAACGTTTTCTATGACGTATTATCTTTATTATTATGATTTGAATGAATTAAAGGCATGCTGATTCGTGTTGCCGCGATTCTTTAGAAAGGTCAGAAGAGACTTGTGGTATTTCATGTGCGAAGAGTAACTATTCTTCGTACCTATGATTTTAGTTTTTTCTATAACTGTAAATCGCGGTGGTAATTAAGTCGTTGCCTCGGATCCCGTCCTCGATCGTTCGCCGCCGAGAATCTCGATCGGCCGAGGTTGAAAGTAAAAGGACGCCGTGTCGTAAATATTAATGGGGGTAAAAGTGTAATCCTCTGATGCATTAGAGAGCAAAATTATGTAATTCACTGTAACGAAAAGAATATCCCAAATATCTTATGGGTTAATCTTCATCAATCGATCAATGATTAAATTAATCGTTTTACAATATCACTATTTTTTTATTGACACCCCGTTTTCTGTTCCAGGGCTGAGCTTGGATAACAGCAATATGTCCATGTCCTCGGTGGGCCCGCAGAGCCCACTGGACATGAAACCTGACACGGCCACCCTCATCAATGCTGGGAATTTCAGCCCCTCTGGCCCGAATAGTCCAGGGTAAGTTAATGTTCTCAATGTTCACCCATTTAGTTGAATGAAAGAAGTCGCGGGTGTTAAATTTATAAAATCATTTCTCTATCAAATTTTATTGCGTTCATTGTGAATAAAGAATGCGATTCTTTCATATGTTACAATTCTAATTATATTTAACGTATTTGAAAAAGAATTGAATTGGATAGAGATTTAATTGTTTCCTTGGTCGAATTGGCGAATTAAAGTGTTTTGCTCCGTTCAGAGCAGTAGTACTCTAGATCGAGCTTTTTGTTATTCTGTTCTTTGCATGTAAGATCCTTCACCGCTGGTTGTCACAGCAACCTTCTGAGTACGTCGCCGAGTGGCCAGAACAAGACTGTCGCCCCTTACCCGCCGAACCACCCCCTTTCCGGAAGCAAACACCTCTGCTCTATCTGCGGGGATCGCGCCAGTGGCAAGCACTATGGCGTTTATAGGTAAGTTGCAAATTACAAAAAATTATCCCTTAATTATTACTTATTTTTCGGAGTCGAAAGCCATTGAAGTAATGGTGAAGATTCTGAACCGTAGAAGAACCAAGAATCTTCCATACTTTGTATTATTTAACTTAAGCATATTTTCTTAAATCGTACGTATTCAAGAATCGCGGACTCGTTCACCCTACGAGATTTAATATCCACTTATCATTTTTCTTTCCGAGAAAATCGAAATGAATTTTTTTCCAATCGTTGGAACGGCCAGTTGAAGGTCGTTGGATCGACTCGATAATACTGACCCTCGAATGCGCGCCGCATCTTCAAAGCACATTAATAAACGTCTCCCCGTTTCACCTATAATGTACATAGCTGTTACGTAGATAACATCGACATGGGTGCACTGATAAACGTTTACTTTTTAAATTATCGTCACCTCTTGACCCATCGTTACTACACATTTCGTATCTCGAGCCGATACGAAACCAGAAGCAGAGAAAAGAAGTATCGTTAAAAGAGTAATTTATGAAAAATTGATAATTTTGAAAATTATGAAACCATGAAACGTATGCATGATTAGGAAACGATGACGCGTTTTCTGTCACCTGGTGTATGCAAAGTTACTGACTCGCCTGTGTAACTTTCTTTTATTCTCAAGCTGTTCTTTGTCTGAAAAAAACTTGTTCAAACATAAAACGGCATCGCGACTGTTCAAATAATAATGCGTAAGACTTTTTTAACCGGGTGCGATGTACTCAACACTTCAATCTCTTAAACAAGAAGAAAAAAATACGAAGCATGCCTTTCCTTCTGCAATTTTCCGTACCCTTCACTATTTCACGATTAATGTAAATTTATGAAATTTGTTAGATGTGATGGATATAATTAATTAACAAAATTACAATTAGTACAATTTTCTTTGAAATCTATCCATTTATCTATTGTATGAACATCGAAAAAATAACTGATAAAACACACCCCCTTGAGAAGCCTCAGGACAGTGTCCTACCTTCACCCCATCCCTCGCTATTCAAGCGTGCAGATTCGCACGGAATTAGGAAGTCGATGAAAGTTTTAATTGGCTAAGTTTCTACCTGTGAAAACGCGATTGAACTTTTGCTTCGAGACATCTTCGCAAGACGAGGATATCATCGACACTCTCCTATAGTAAACATCCTTCAATCCACGCTTCCAAAGAAGCAGCCTTCTATGAAGATTTATGACTTAATTATCCTCGTTACACTTATTTACAATAACTGCAAAATTCTTGACAATACTCACCTCTGGTGAATCTTTTTTTCTTCGTTCAAAAGGATTCGTTGCATACAAGAAATTAACGCGGATAAGATTTTTACGAGTCGGCGACACGTGACAGAAACTTGATCATACATCTTACTTGACAGAGTGGTCGAATTCATTTTTAGATATTCTAAATAGATGCACTGTGTGTCCGTGAGTATATCGCAGAAAGAAGCGATGCGAGTGATGGCTGTCGGGCTCATCGATCACTTCTGCAAGACTTTGCTCCGTATCTTAGCCTTAATCGATTAAGAAGCAAACCATGTTTCCACGTAATGGACGTCACTGACCGATTAAGTGTCGTATGCTGCACGTGAGTTGTTCGAAAAAGAAAAAAGAAACTTGAGATCATCGCTTTTACTGTCGCACACGCATGATAAAACGATCTTGAACGTTAATCTTTTGCTAGGCTGCTCTGATCTTCTGTTTCCACTAATTTTATCCACAATCTTAGAACTCTCTTCTGAAGTTTCGATATTTTATGAAGTATTCTTTATAAACGTAAGAATACATTTTCCAATTACCTTCGTCTGCCCAGCTGCCTAAAAATGTACACCAATTAACGATTCTTTGAGCCACAAACGAATGACTAAATGGATTCCGTTTGCCGTCACGTATCAGGAGCGAAAATAAGAAAAAGGCATAGGCTAAAGCTTCCTCGAAAATGCATTTACAATACGAAGTTGAACGTGACTGTGAAACGAAAATAAATTCCTGGCGGAATGTCGCCAGCGTTTCTGGAGGGATTCCAATTTTAAAAACGAGCCCCCCAAAACGATGGTCCATCATCGGGAGCTTAACGACGATTGAAAGTGGAAAGGTTGTTTGCGATCTTGAGAAATTTATAAATGCCTGCTTCAGCTGCACACTAGATTTTTATTCTATGTTTACTGTTCTCGTTAACTTTGCAGTGGAAAGATATAATACTAGATTTTCGAGAACAGAACAGCATTAATTAAATTTCTGACTGATTAGCTTCTTTATTTTGAAATGACATCATTCGTTTTTATTGAAAAATTATTTAATATTGATTTAATTTATTAAATTATTCAAAATTCAAGTATCTTAAAGATATCATGGATCATGGATTAAATAAAATTAATCGACAGTTAATTGGTTTCAAAATAATTTTATTAATTAATTGGCACTGATACATAGTTACAGTTTCTTACGAATTGTATATTTTTGACTAACTCATAAATTAATTAAAGTTCAATAATAATTACTATAAAATCTTTTACTTTTCAAATCAATCTTCGAAATCTTTCGTTTTACTTAACTCCAAATAATTAATCTTACTACTCCCACAAGACGAATAACCTTATCAAGACGCCGAGGGAAAATATTGGATCATAATGATCCAACCGTATCATTGTAAAGTCCAAACAATCGGTTCCATTACTTTCTTTTGGCTAATTTATACGAGCGGCTTGGCAACTTTCGATTGTCTCGCGGTGACAATGTACTCTTCCCATGGACGGGCAGATTAAACGCGAGAGAAAATCGTAAACCCGTGATACTTTATTCGTGGAATCCTTGAGTTGGTCGAGCGGAGCCAGACGAAAGAAGCGGATAAAACGTGCCAAACGAATTTGCACGCCTCTACGAAATACGAGTCGGTCTCTGGCTTTTCTGTGATTCACTGTTCTCCACACGTTGTAACCGTGGATTCCCTTCTTGACTGAATTATTTTCTACTGTTTACTCTTGCGGAGAGATATTGCCGAAAATCTTTAAGTACTCTATATACTTTAAGTACTGATTCTTCAAATCACTTTTCTAATATTCTATTATTGGTATGATTAAAGCATGAGAAATTTTATAGTTAGCTGCAATAATAATTTGATTTCTTTTTTGTTACAGCTGCGAGGGCTGCAAGGGATTCTTCAAGAGGACTGTGCGCAAGGATCTCTCGTACGCGTGTCGCGAGGAAAAGTCCTGTATCATCGACAAACGACAAAGGAATCGATGTCAGTATTGCAGATATCAGAAATGCCTGGCGATGGGCATGAAAAGGGAGGCTGTGCAAGAGGAACGTCAACGTACCAAGGAAAGGGATCAGAGCGAAGTGGAGAGTACCAGCAGTTTGCACTCGGACATGCCGATCGAGCGCATCCTGGAAGCCGAGAAACGTGTCGAGTGCAAGATGGAACAGCAGGGGAATTACGAGGTAGATATTAATTGGAAGAACGAATACGGTAGAGTAATTGGAACAGTTCACGCCGTCGATCGTTCGCTGCTTAAACATATTCCAGGTGCCAACTTCTAATTTTCAAAAAAGCCTTTCAAGCTTATGTTCTTCCCAGTTTTGGTATCGTTGGTGTAGATGCCAGAGGCAGAGAAAATCCCTGCCGAAACACTGAATCCGAATAGATTCTCGCATCCCTGCCTCGATTTCTGGACAAAGCGGCGTCGTGATCTGATTTTCGTGGAATAGTTTCTCGATAGCTGTTCCACGAAACGCTCCTCCGATTAATTCGGCATCTCTTGCAATGCACAGAATGCAGTGTCGCACATTTGCAACGCCACGAACAAACAGCTGTTCCAGCTGGTAGCATGGGCTAAACACATCCCGCATTTTACGTCGTTGCCGCTGGAGGATCAGGTACTTTTGCTCAGGGCCGGTTGGAACGAGCTGCTGATCGCCTCCTTCTCCCACCGTTCCATCGACGTGAAGGATGGTATCGTCCTGGCGACGGGGATCACCGTTCATCGGAACTCGGCGCAGCAGGCTGGCGTGGGCACGATATTCGACCGTGTGCTGTCCGAGCTCGTGTCGAAGATGCGTGAGATGAAGATGGACAGGACCGAACTTGGCTGTCTCAGGTTAGTAAGAATTATTTATATAGATAAACCTTGCTCTAAGCGTTGGGAAGCTTCCTTCGTCATGGAACGCTATGTAGATCGCTTAAAATTCGCTGGCTCTTCAAGATCTCTGAAAAGCATCCACAGAAATATTATAAAATCTTAAGCGCCGCTCTAAATTCCTATGCGCACTTAAGAAATTTAAAAACACGTCCCTGGATCGTCCACTGTGTCCCTCAAGTCCATAGAGATCCCACGCTTTCATGTCCATGTCTCATGCCATGCCAATGGACCCCAAAGCCAGGCACGTGGATCCCAAATCCAGGCACATGGATCCCAAATCCAAGCACATGGATCGGAAAGCTTCGCTTCTGGATCCAACGTCACGCATTTGCTTCCCCAAAATTCCCAAGCTAATTGCAAAAGATAGAAGGGGCCAGAAACTACATAGTATCGCATCTCTACGCTAATTAACGCTTGCACCCCTTCTCCGACCATCCGCTATTATTCACGGAGTCGATGGTGATTGCGAGCAGATCCATCATACTATTCAACCCGGAGGTCCGAGGACTGAAGTCGATTCAGGAAGTGACTCTGCTTCGGGAGAAGATCTACGCGGCCCTGGAGGGTTACTGTCGCGTGGCTTGGCCGGACGACGCGGGCAGATTCGCGAAGCTGCTCCTACGTTTGCCGGCGATCCGATCGATCGGCTTGAAGTGCCTGGAGTACCTTTTCTTCTTCAAGATGATCGGCGACGTACCGATCGACGATTTCCTCGTCGAGATGCTCGAGTCGCGGTCAGATCCTTAGGAGCAGAAGGTGTGCCGCGTTCTGGGGCACACCGATCTGTAAGAGAACGAAACGTTATAAATATATAAATATATACATAGATATGTAATATATCGAAAAAGGGAAAGCAAGGAACAGCATCGGAGATATATAATACACGTGGTGTGCGGTGTAAAGAAACGGGAGTCCGACATAACGATATATACGCCTCCCACGCAATAGGAAAAGGAGAATATCGTTTATCTCGAGCGAGACGGAATTTTTACTTACGTTTTTCCCCCTCTTCTTCGTCATTTTATTTATATGTTCGTTAGCGCATTATTTGTGCCCGACGCAAAGTTGTCCGGTCCCCATCTCTTCTTCGATTCGTATCGAGGGCATGCCGAACGGAAGTCGCAACGAAGATGCACAGTTATTAGTAACAGGGATGACGAACGAATCGTGGCCGCCGCAGCGACGTCCTCGAAAAAATGCTCGACGTCGCTGTTGCGTTTCCACGATGATCTCTCTCTCTCTCTCCCTCCCTGTTCTTTTTTTTCTACCCCCGCGGACATCGTACCGATTGCGCCCAAGTCGAACCGTGTTCCAGTTGCAGTCCCTCCAGCCACGTGGAAGTTCCTAACACGTTGTTTTCTCTCGTATATATATATATTTTTTTTTTTTGTTATCTCTACATCCCGTCAATCCTTTCCCCCGTCGACGAGTCAGCTCTTTCTGCTGCTTCACGAGTCTTTCAAAATGTTATACATATAGTTGTACAGATATACGTATGATTCTCCGACGATAATCACCTCTCCACCGTATCATCGAACATTCGCATACAGTGCCCCGACTTGAGCGCAATCACACGATAAGCATAATAATAGAGATCGTCAGGTATTTTTGAACATTCCAACGCTGCCTCGATCCGGATCGTCAATCACTTGGATAAGTCACGATCGCATCTATTATTATTATTATTATTATTATTATTATTATTATTATTATTATTATTATTATTATTATTATTATTATTATACATGCATAAAACGAAAAGCGTTTCACACGTGTGCACTATATACGATAATTTATTGTTTTGTATTTTAGAGTATAGAAGAAAAGAGATATGAAACTTACTAATTCATTATTAATTAAATATATTACAATAGTTCTTTTTATATATATATAAATATATTGTATACAGCTTATGTCTGTAATTAAAGAATTTTGAAAGAACCGTAACGTCGTGTAAGAGAGCGGAGAATAAATGGGAAAGAATGATGTTCTGCATTCGAGAGGTAGCGTTCGATACAAGCACTGTGTCCAAAGATACACTGGCATGCAGGAGGAAAAAGGTTTTTTTAATTCGGAGCGATTTTTATAATACCTTTGGTACACTGCGAATTGCATGATACGATTTTTTTTTTACACGGCTTATGTACCAATAGTTTGTCCGTTTCTTTGTTATTCGTTTAGCTTCCTGCTCGGCGAAAAGATTTTGATTTTCCCTTGAACTTAATGCGCTATGAGTTACGAGAGCCCTTTAAACAGTTTTCAAGGAGATACGATGCTTGCAATGTATGGTTTATCCTTTAAACGTAGAAGCGTAAGAATAAACTGATCCAGGACAGGACTAAGATAGGAAATTTGACCGTCGTTGTTAGCAATTCGCACGACTCTCTTTATGATTGGAGCTGAAGGATTTAAGAAAGTAAAATAATTTTTTTTTTAAGGATATATTTATTCTATATATTACCTTTTAATCACGTTTTTATTTAGATATTTAGTACGATTCTAAATTGTGATTACCTTCTTTGTTTAACGGAGCAATCACTGATCCGTATTTGGGGCAATAATAAAAATTCTAAATTTGCATATCTTTTAATCTTCGTGCTTTATTGGCAAGTTTAAAAAAAAGTTTATATGCATTTTATTGCGGTTTTTAAGTTTTCTTGGTGTGTTATTCGAAAAATATGAGAGTTTTATTTATGTTCTTTTATCTCGAAGGGTTTATTATTATTTTTTCTTTTAATCGTATCTCGACTTGTAAGTTCTAAAGTGAAAGAAAAAAAATGCTAGAAGTTCATTTATCTTCTTAGTATCCTTCAGTTTTAGTCATCTACGTAAATTACTATAGGTAGGTACCCTCTAGGAACCATAAGGAATGATCATACTTACTTCGATAATATAAATTATGGATAATATTAAAATATTATTAAACATATTTCTATTTTTGCGTGAATGCTTACGATTGTTAGTTGTTGGTTATTGTTATCTATTTGATGAGAGTTTTTAATGTTATGCATACCGTGAGAAAAAGAACACATTATTAAATCTTCGATTTTCCTTTTTGTAATCATTACTGGAGTTGCTATTCATTTCGGACGCCTTTTACAATTACTCTCGAGCGAGCACTTTTCTTTTTTTCTAATCATTATTCGATCGAATGTCAACTGTTTGAAATCATTTCTCGAATGAACTCAAGCCAAATGTAATAATTCGTATATTTCCTGTAGGATAAAATTAGGAAAATAGTAACACCACTTTTGCAATATCTATTTTTTCTTTTCTCCTTGTTTCGTGTTTCCTTCAAGACGATGTTCTCTTTCATTATAATCATAGTGAAAATATATACTTTTCGACCAGAATTACCTCTGAATAAAACGCGTTTTGCGGTCACCTCATCTAATTCCTCAATACGTGTAATAATATAAGGCTAATAATAATACTAATAATATTAATAAAGCGAAATAAATAGTAATAGACCTTTTGGATTGGCGGGCGTGAATGAAGCCACCTGTGAATGAAGTTTCATATGAAATATATAAATGTTAAAACGATGATATCTATACATACATACATAAATAATATATGAATATATAAACCGAACTCTTTCGCAGAATAATAAAATGGAAACCTCAGTAGCGATCGATAGAGTAACAAAGATAATGGCAGAACTAATTAAATGTTCCACGATGAGATAATATTTATGGAAAAAATTTAAAAGGGTCGATTTTGGAACGTGTTAAAAAACGATATGCTTCTCAAGCGAAACGGTATACAAAGAACAATGAATCGTCTAATTACATAATTGTACTCGATGTAAATTTAATGCTTTTGCCATAATTCTTTGAACTATCATAGAAGTGGTACGATGCTCAAATTGTATGTAGTGATGTTTTACTTATTAGCAGACAGTGTCCTAGAATAAAAGAATAAGGTGCGTCGTAAACCTTCTGTACTAGATAAAAGTATTAATGAAATTTTTCTTCTCCATTGAATATGTATCTTTAATTACTTAATGCTTTAGATATGATTGATGATCGACAAAGTGAAAGTTGAATTGCGCTCGAAATTTTGAAACAATATTGCAAAGTACCGAAAAGGTTCCACGCACCCATTCTAAATAGATCAGTACAAATAAGTTTAATAAGTAATAACGAATAAAAAAAAATTGTTTCACCTTCTTGAACGTTGTAAGGTATATCCCACTTAAACAGTAGCAGGTGTCCTACTAAATACTGTACCTTTAACGAACTAAGCGAAAACGCGAGAGTACTAAAAAAAAAAAGAATCCTTCTGTGTGTATAAATGTCATATAAATCTTTATGTATCAATGAATGCTCTATATTAATAACGAATGAACTCTCACGACTGCCATTACGATTAACTATTTCTTTGAACATTAGCATGACCAGACACTTCCGTGTTTCATTTTTCTTCCTTCACATTGAAAAAAAGGATATTTCTTCATGAAATTGTTGTACCATTTTATTCGCAAGACTTTTTATAATTTCGTTATAAATCAATGGGTCGCAAGACTTGTAACTTAGAGAATATTTAATAAACGAAGAATGGATTATTAACATTCAAAAGCGATCATTAACGCGTGAATAACTCTCTAATTAAAAAAATTATTGTACTCAGAATTTGAAGATAACTTGTGGATGTTAATTTCTTTGGCATATAAGGTGATTTACTGTTCCCAAATTTGATGCGTTAAAAATTATTTTCCATGATTAACACATCCGTTGTAATAGAAGTAAAAAAGATTCATCTTAGTTAGTCAGTAATTAAAATCTGCTATATGGTTGTGCTCGATAATTAAAGCAATGCCTATCTGTGTAAGACTAACACACTTTTTCACAGGTAATGGCACGTGAAAGCATGTTAGAATGCGAATAATTCTTTGTTGAATTGCTAATTATTTTATAACAATTCGTAAGAATAATATATTCGTAAAATGAAACGTATCGACGATGATGGATATATAAATACATAGAAAAGAGAATGCAAGGGAAAATGTGTATTGAGAAAGCGAGGTTGCTAAGTAAAAAAGATTAAGAATGTAATTGGAAAAAATAGTGTGGCTATTAACAATTCTTGAGCAAAGAAATATTATGTATGACGGTCTTGCACCAAGAGACAAATCGTCTATTCTGACTTATCTAAATATAATATTTTTATGAAGCGGAACGCTCCCTGTTTGTATTTTTCTGTCTATCCTAGGGTATTTGAATTACGATCATCAAAGTAAAATGGTACTTATGAAAACACATTTTTATTTCGTAATAGACATTATACAGAGTAAGTTATTTCGGATGTACTTGTTACCCACGGTCGTCTTTGATGTTAACAATAATTAGATATATATATATATATTCCGATATTTCCGTCGCTGCAAACCTCTTTCCCCATCTTCCATTTTTACTTTCTCGAATTATAAGTTAAATGCTCCGATCAGTGTTGAATAAAAAGAGTAGAAAATAATATTACAAACGTTGTAGCTAAATTAAGACACGGATGATACAACCGAAGGGATAACTGTGTCCCGTGTTGCCTTCCCTTTAGTCACGTTATATGTACAACTATATGTTAATTTCTTTGAGACTGCCATCGACTTTTCCTTTTTATAAACGAACAATAAGTTAACTTCATCGTAAAAAAATTGAGATTGGAAGTAAAATCGTGTTTTCCGTTAACTAAATCTCACAGCTTTTCCAGCATGTGTACAGTCTTGAGTTTATCTGAAAAAAACATGCACACAATTTTTATTTATGCGGTAGTGTTTAATGCATTGATCGATGATTTTTTTTTCGTCAGTGTTCGGCTAAAATAGTCGCTATGTTGACATAGCTAAACACAGCGAGAATCTGATCACCACTTTTACTCTTACATGTTTGTGCAATGCCCGATACAAGCGATCAAAATATAGGGCATGAATTTACATGTGTGTATATATTTGATCTTCAAGTCCGAACATTATTAATACAATTACAGATACATATTAAACATTACTGTACCAATGAATGGCGAATATCAAGTATAAAAACACTCACAATATTCTTTCCCACAATTCGTTGAACGCCTAAAATTATTTAGAATTTTTGTTCTTCCAGACCGTGTTTGAAGAACATCAGTACAGGCACAGATTCGCCATCGATTTCACGATATTCCATTAATCCGACGAGGCCGTCAATGTCCATGGATTCGCCAGTGAAAAATTGCAGATCTTTAAAACGGCCTAGTATGTCTTTCATTACTTTGTTCATGTTCGTTTTGAATACTTCCACTTGATCGGGAGCTTGTTCTTCCAACTTTGCTACGAGCCTATAAAAAGATGCATTATTAATAACTGTTTGGTAATAGATCATATTACATTACAGAGTACGACAAATACTTTTTCATATAATCCTTCAAGTACAAGGTATACGATTTCTTGTCACCGAAAGCATAAGTTTCTTGAAGTCGGTGATTCAGAACTACGTCGACGCCGGATTCAACTGCCTCATCTGTTCCTTCGTCGGCTTCCTCGGCGGATGGATTGAATCCAGCGATTTCGATGTCACCAGCTTTGCGCGTGACTACCTAATAATGGTAAATGAAATAATAATCTATGCACTGTAAATAAACATCTTTTTATGAATCTGAAATCATGTAGATAAATACCTTGCCATAAACTTCATATAGAACGTCATCAACCAACTTTATTTTATAGGTGTCCGAAAACATCTCGTCACCTGTAATAAGAGCATTAGATTAGAATGTAGATCATATCACGGAGCGAAATTTAAAATACGATCTTACAATTTTTCACTAAATTTAATTGAAAAAGGAAATAGGTTTAAATCGATAAAATTACTTCTCATTTATATCAAGATACTTTTCGATGTAATTGTGAGTACTGCAGACTTATTATCGTAACAGTCAACATAAACTACTGTACCGTTACTCTATTCAAACTTCAGTAAAAAATTTGAAGTTATCGAACACAAATAAATGAATACCCTGTCAAAAATCTTTCGAATTGTGGAGCAGTATTTCGTTTTCAATTATGTATTAACTATAAGCGATCAGCTATCGTCATCTTACAGCAAGATTATAATATAGTCGTTTCGAACATATGGAGAGGTTATAAACTACGATATAAATATTTAAATCATTCCAGACTTTTGTAATACATATATTGATATAAAAATTTATATGTTTATACATTTATGCAGATTAGGCTACTGAAATAGCTCTACGCAAATATTTTATAATGATTATTTAAGCATTTCAAGCCCTCGTGATACAAACGTCATCGTAAAATCTTTTCCGACCAAGTTCAACGTTTTATTTTCAAATACGAAATAATATTTGTAAAATATTAGTAAGAAAATTTAATACGAATCGTTCTGAATTTACGTACCGGTGAAAATATCCTTGTAGATCTTCATGGTGGAAGATGGAGAAAGATTTAATTACAGCTAAACTAAATAAGACTCTACCACCCCAAGCGAGCGAACCGGAAGGGAGCGCAGTACTCAAAAGTAATGGTGGAGAACTATCGATGGACTATCGATAACTATCAATGGTCACCACTATCGACTACTATCGATACTTATCAGTACATCGATTTCGAAGTCCAAATTTGAACATTTTAATTCAAGTCTAGAATGAAACACTTTCTTTATTTTTTTTAGTTTGTTTTGTTTATTATCTAAATATATTTAGAGTAATTTATTTATTATTTATTGCACGCTGACAACTTACAACTTCTAATACGTATAACTATCGACAGTGAAAATACAGTATCGATAATTTTGATAGTGGCTACTGTCGATAATTATCGACAGCTCCATCGATAGTTTCCTACTACAGGTCACAGTATTCAAGATGGCGCCAACCATTCCACGCAGGTATTTCGTTGCATCGGTAACAATTACGATATTTTTATAATAATTTTGTGCTAGTTCTTTAAAAATATCTACAAGAGCTTATTCTTTGTGAATTCCCAAACGTGAGAAGTGATGTAATGTTGAAGGAGATGGACAATACATTTAGAAAACCTTCTGTGACATATACATAACCTCCTTTATTGACGGCCAGTGCTGATGTTTTCTGTTTTGTATTTTAGAATATTCGCGAGACCATAACAAATTACTAGAAGTGTAGAAATTCTGGTTTACTTGCAACAATTCTATAGTTATTAATTGTAAAATTTGTACGAAGTTAAACTATGAAATGTATTGCAAATCATTTTATAGAAATAGCTTTCAAATATTAACTCTTGTTCAGCAGATACCCTGTGCATTCGCACCCAGTTGTCAGCTATTCGATTAATGTTTTGTTCGTTCATTAAAAATTGTATATTTGTGAATAATAAACTATTAATTGTTTATTACAGGTCTAAACATAGAGCTGCTCCTTTAAGCAGCGCATCTGGTTCCCCCGAGCAGCGTTTCCACTTCCATCAACCGTTCCGTCTCCCTGCATACAATCGGAACTGCTGTCTCTGAGCTGTGCTCCCTCGAACAGCGGTAACTGTGTGTGTGATGTAACGATAATTTATCACTATGGTAGTGCAACAGTACCATAATGTTTTGGTATTAAAGTATACTTACATTAATTATATTTATATTCGATTTAAAAATTTATACAAGTGTTATCTTTAAGATGTATTATAAATGAATTTATAAGAATACTCTGTAAGTAATAGTTTTTAGTTTCTAAAACAGTTCTGCAGCATATGTAAATCTATGCTATTATGATTATTGTAATTCTTATTATTATTTAATTATAAGATGTATTGTAAATTAATTTATAAGGATAGTCTATAGGTAATAGTTTTTAGATTTTAAAACATTCTTGTAGCATAATTGAATCTATGCTATTATTATTATTATTATTGTAATAATTTAATACAAGGTATATTGTAAATTAATTTATAGGAATAATCTGTAAGTAATAGTTTCTAAGTTTAAATATTATCATTTTGTAATTTGTACATTATTGAAAATTTTCAATAAATCTTCATAAAAGGAATTCAACCGTGTTCATTTCTTTAACACCTGACCACTGCTAATAATTTAAGTTAGAGATAAGTGCTGGAAAATGACAGGAATCCCCGATAGTATTGGAATTCCCGGCATTTCCTGGAAAATGACGTCAAATTCCAAGAATTAGTGAAATAGAATATTTGACGATTTCGAGCAAGAGGAATTCTGTAAAATTGTGTTTCGAGAAATACATCCTCGCATATTATGTTCTGCTTATACAAATTGGCGATTTCGAGCAAAGGGGATTCCGCAAAAGCAAGTTCTGGGAAATTCTTGGAAATGACGTCACATTCCAGGAATCGGTGAAATGAAAGACCTCCTGGCATATCATGTTCTCCTGATACAAAATCGTGAATTCCGAGCAAAGGGGATTCCACCAAAGCAGGTTCTGGGAAATTCTTGGAAATGACGTCACGTTCCAGGAATCGGTGAAATGAAAGACCTCCTGGCATATCATGTTCTCCTGATACAAAATCGTGAATTCCGAGCAAAGGGGATTCCGCCAAAGCAGGTTCTGAGAAATTCTTGGAAATGACGTCACATTCCAGGAATCGGTGAAATGAAAGACCTCCTGGCATATCATGTTCTCCTGATACAAAATCGTGAATTCCGAGCAAAGGGGATTCCGCCAAAGCAGGTTCTGAGAAATTCTTAGAAATGACGTCACATTCCAGGAATCGGTGAAATGAAAGACCTCCTCGCATATCATGTTCGCCTAATACAAATTGGCGATTTTCAGCCAAGGGACTGCTCGAAATTCACGATTTTGTATCAGGAGAACATGATGTGCGAGGAGGTCTTTCATTTCACCGATTCCTGGAATGTGACGTCATTTCTAAGAATTTCTCAGAACCTGCTTTGGCAGAATCCCCTTTGCTCGGAATTCACGATTTTGTATCAGGAGAACATGATATGCCAGGAGGTCTTTCATTTCACCGATTCCTGGAATGTGACGTCATTTCCAAGAATTTCTCAGAACCTGCTTTGGCGGAATCCCCTTTGCTCGGAATTCACGATTTTGTATCAGGAGAACATGATATGCCAGGAGGTCTTTCATTTCACCGATTCCTGGAACGTGACGTCATTTCCAAGAATTTCCCAGAACCTGCTTTGGTGGAATCCCCTTTGCTCGGAATTCACGATTTTGTATCAGGAGAACATGATATGCCAGGAGGTCTTTCATTTCACCGATTCCTGGAATGTGACGTCATTTCCAAGAATTTCCCAGAACTTGCTTTTGCGGAATCCCCTTTGCTCGAAATCGCCAATTTGTATAAGCAGAACATAATATGCGAGGATGTATTTCTCGAAACACAATTTTACAGAATTCCTCTTGCTCGAAATCGTCAAATATTCTATTTCACTAATTCTTGGAATTTGACGTCATTTTCCAGGAAATGCCGGGAATTCCAATACTATCGGGGATTCCTGTCATTTTCCAGCACTTATCTCTAACTTAAATTATTAGCAGTGGTCAGGTGTTAAAGAAATGAACACGGTTGAATTCCTTTTATGAAGATTTATTGAAAATTTTCAATAATGTACAAATTACAAAATGATAATATTTAAACTTAGAAACTATTACTTACAGATTATTCCTATAAATTAATTTACAATATACCTTGTATTAAATTATTACAATAATAATAATAATAATAGCATAGATTCAATTATGCTACAAGAATGTTTTAAAATCTAAAAACTATTACCTATAGACTATCCTTATAAATTAATTTACAATACATCTTATAATTAAATAATAATAAGAATTACAATAATCATAATAGCATAGATTTACATATGCTGCAGAACTGTTTTAGAAACTAAAAACTATTACTTACAGAGTATTCTTATAAATTCATTTATAATACATCTTAAAGATAACACTTGTATAAATTTTTAAATCGAATATAAATATAATTAATGTAAGTATACTTTAATACCAAAACATTATGGTACTGTTGCACTACCATAGTGATAAATTATCGTTACATCACACACACAGTTACCGCTGTTCGAGGGAGCACAGCTCAGAGACAGCAGTTCCGATTGTATGCAGGGAGACGGAACGGTTGATGGAAGTGGAAACGCTGCTCGGGGGAACCAGATGCGCTGCTTAAAGGAGCAGCTCTATGTTTAGACCTGTAATAAACAATTAATAGTTTATTATTCACAAATATACAATTTTTAATGAACGAACAAAACATTAATCGAATAGCTGACAACTGGGTGCGAATGCACAGGGTATCTGCTGAACAAGAGTTAATATTTGAAAGCTATTTCTATAAAATGATTTGCAATACATTTCATAGTTTAACTTCGTACAAATTTTACAATTAATAACTATAGAATTGTTGCAAGTAAACCAGAATTTCTACACTTCTAGTAATTTGTTATGGTCTCGCGAATATTCTAAAATACAAAACAGAAAACATCAGCACTGGCCGTCAATAAAGGAGGTTATGTATATGTCACAGAAGGTTTTCTAAATGTATTGTCCATCTCCTTCAACATTACATCACTTCTCACGTTTGGGAATTCACAAAGAATAAGCTCTTGTAGATATTTTTAAAGAACTAGCACAAAATTATTATAAAAATATCGTAATTGTTACCGATGCAACGAAATACCTGCGTGGAATGGTCGGCGCCATCTTGAATAGTCGTGGATGACGATACTATCGATAATTATCGCATATCGCTACTGCCAACAACTATTGATACTTTGTTTTCACTAACAAAAGTCTTAGGTGTTGAAAATTGTAAGTTATTAGCGTAAAATAGACAATAAATACTTGTATAAATATTCTTTCATCACTATCGATGGCCGGTGCTCCATCTAGGGGAAATTATCGATAGCGCCCGCTATCGATATTTCTCGTTCACCAATATCGATAACCTATAGTAAAACTTACCGTATATACAGTAAATAGTAAATGCTTGCAAGAAATAAAAGTAAAAGTAAACCAAACTAAATGCTTGCATAAATGTATTTTCCGCACTATCGTCATATTTGCCTGATGGTCAATCTGTCAGAAACTATCGATAGTATGGACTATCGATATTTATCCACCACTACTGGGCCACTTTTTATTGTTATTTTCTTCGCTTATTATATATTCGAATAATCGTTACATATATCATTCTAATTATTTTAACTGCGAATAAATATAACTTTTGCAACAACTTAATAAATTATATTCAATTAATGTAATTTTCCGTACGTTTATAAGAGTATGTTTGTAAGTCTTTTCAAATTCTAAGTAGGATGCGCTAGAGTCACTAGAATGCGCAGCCATGTCTGATTTACACTTCCGGTTTGTGAGAAAGCAGGGCACGTGTGCGTCATGCTGTTTTGAGCGGAGCTGAACTTTTTTCTTTTCACGTTTTAAAAAGTCCTGAAAGTCAAGAATTTTATTTTGGACGTGTGGCCCGTGAATAGTGACGGAAATGGAGAACGGTAAGGAAGAAACTAAAGTTGAAATTGTAACAAATGACGTGGATATGGGCGATGCTAAGAAAGATAAGCCGGCTTCCGAGGTTGAGGAAAATGCCGCCAAACAAACATCTGAAGAACCAACCACTGAACTTTTGGAGAAAATAAAAAATCAGATCGAGGTATTTTTGTACTAAGTATCTGCTTAGAAGTAAAATGCCACCATTCAATAGAAGTATCATAATAATATATATTTTTTCAGTTTTATTTTGGTGACGTAAACATGCAAAGGGACAAATTCCTTATCGAACAAACCAAATTGGACGAAGGATGGGTACCGATGAACATTATGTTGAATTTCAAAATGTTGGCTGCCATGAGTAAAGACGTTGAAGTTATATTAAAAGCATTGGAATCCAGTGACCTTATCGAAGTATCCGAAGATAAGACAAAGATTCGTCGTTCTCCGAAGCATCCTTTGCCAGAATATAATGAGGAGTATAGAAAGGCGCAAGAAGCTAGAACGGCTTACGTAAAGGGATTCCCCTTGGAGGGTACCAATATAGAGAAGTTAAAATCATTTTTCAGCGCGTTCGAGCCGTTCGAGAACATCATTGTAAGTGTTCGATACTTCTTGCTAACAGAAATAGTAATCCCAACGTAGAGGCTAGGCAAAATTGGTGGAATATTGTTTAGATTTTCAGACCGTTTTCTTGTTTGATAGATGAGGAGGTATCTGGATAAAGAGAGGAAGTTCCACTTCAAGGGATCCATTTTCATACAGTTTAAAACGTTGGACGATGCGAAGGCTTTTATGGCTAGGGAGTCTATAAAGTATGGAGAAACTGAATTAATCAGGAAGTGGGCGTAAGTGGAATCTAGATTTATATATTGTTAAAAATTTTTGTAAAACCGTCAGTTCCAACGTTTTTGCCCTTTTAGGCCGGAATACAATTTGGAGAAGGCGAAAGAAAAGGAGGGGAGACGACAGAAGAGAGCGGAATCGAAACTGATGAGAAATGACTCGTCGAAAAAGAAGGAAGACGAGAGCGGAGACGAAGACGAGACTGAGAAAGATAATTCCTTGCCCAAAGGCTGTGTGATTCACTTTACCGATGTACCTGAAGAATGTTCGAGGGAGAAAATTAAGGAATGCCTGGGTGAATTAGGTGCTAATATCGCATTCGTCGACTTCAAAATAGGTGACAAGGAGGGATGGGTTCGTCTGCAGGGAGAAAATTCTGCGAACACGGTGTTTGATCAATTGGAGGATGGTCAAGTGCGTAATTGAACTTATATCCAACTACTGTCCCATTATTTCACAGTTAATTAAGATGTTCTCAATTTAAAAGGTAATAATCGCGGAAAAACCAGTTACTTGTCGCGTCCTCGAGGGCGAGGAGGAGGAGAAATACCTCGCGAAGGCAAAAGAAGAAATGGCGAACACTAGGCAAAAGTATACTAAAGGAAGGAAGGGTAAGAAAGGTCGGTATATAATGTGAAATAATATATAAACCATTTTTTTTCCTTTTAAGTAAACATAATGATGCCTTGCCATGCTAATACCGAGAGATCAGTTTTGGATCTCGATGAGTTAAACTATCGATATACATACTGAATGATTAACCGCTGTTAAAATCTACGCGCTTCTCAGACGGAACGTGCACATTAAATTTGTAATAATATTTTCCAGGTCGCAATGTACAACGAGGTCAACGGAAACGACGCAACAGCGATACCAACGACTCCACAAGCCCTGCTAAAAAGGCGGCCCTCGAGTAAATTAGAAGGAAGAGTAACTGTAATTTAATTGCGAGGAATCGAAACTGTTCTATACCTATTCCGTCAGACACCTGTATATTAATCATATTTTTATTACGCGGACACCTATGTATAAAACGTAAAAGATAGACGTTATACTGCTATATTACTGTATTTAAAGTAGTGTCTCTACTTTATGCGCAAGTTCTTTTGTTACGCTTCGACAGTGTGTATTACTATTGAAGGGAATTAAAAGTACAACGCTGTTTATATTTGTAAACTGTACATTATTCCATAGCCCCGGCGTTATAAGTTAGCAATACTCCGACGTTCTGGCGAAACGAAAAGGGACCATCGGAAGCCTTTGGTTGGAAATGTATTTTAGAAATCAGCGGTTTATTTGATTTGCAGTGAAATTTACAATGGTGGTTCCACTGGATCGCTATTTGAAATTTCACTGGTACGCTCTTGGCAATCGACCGTTCACACAATTATAGCGAGTAGTCACGATGAAACATTCGCTCGATCAATATTCGACGAATGTCCCTCCGGTTTTTTCTTATATTCCTTATTTTTTTTTGTTGTTGTATTAACGGTGTATTGAAAATGATCGAGATTGATAATTACAGTTACGCGACACCGTGCATAGTATGATGGCTATCTAGAGTACAACTTTATATCCTTAACCGACAACGCTTTCATTATTTCGTGTGCCTCGGAAAGATGCGTAAAATCGTTTAAATAAATTATAATTATATCAAACATGCGTTCTTTTCTTCTCCTTTTTTTTTTGGTTCACATGGCGATCGAAGTGTCTCGGCTAAAGCTCGCGATGGCTTCGAGTCTCAAGTAAACTTGTTGCGAATTGAAAAATAAATTCGCTTGGAAACTAACAGTGAACTAATTTCTTTTTTTATAATGAACTCCGTCGTCCAATTTTATTATTTTTTGGAAATTCTAGATAGACGACTGATACTTAGATTTTACTTGGTCGAAGAGGAGGCCTAAGTATTATTTATTTCAACGGAAATCCTGTTCCACTTTTATAATTACGTTTTGAGCACATATTGCGACCAGCGATTTTAATGTCTCCCCCTACAAGTGCTTAACGAGTTTCGTTCAATCGGTTCCCAATCGAATGTCTCGCGTGAACCATCTCAGGTTCATTATTTCGTACAATTCCGTACGAATCGTTTGATGGAAACTTTAATTGATTATCTGTGCGAGTTCGTGCACGACCTTTAGTTAATTAGAATACAAAAGACGCGACAGTAGGAATCCTTCACGAGATTAGCTTTTTTACTGGAAGCTACCTTGGTCGAGTGACCACTGGTCCTCCGCTTTGAGAAGAACACCCTTTGCAAGAACATTGATCGTGAAACGGTTGCGGTACTTGCCCACGAATTTTTCTATCGATTTTATTCCGACTGAAATACATTGTCGCTTCTAGAAACTTTTAGAAACATACGTTTAACGTGAATTTATTAAACTCTAATCGTTGAACAATATCTTTGAAATGGGAATAAAATCGACAGAGAGATTTTGAAACTGTCCTCCGTTAGTTAACAGTAATATAGCGCACGCGGTTCTCGCGTCAAGCGTTTCATACAAAGAACTCGCAGTGCGTGAAACGTAATTGATTCCTTTTAAAAGAACCGTCTCTGCGGCACATGGAGCAGCAAAGTAAGTACAGCCACGATATTAACCATACACACGATTTCTAAGTACACAGTTCAGGAACACTCCACGGTCTCTTAAATACAATCCCCTCTAGAAGCACCTTCGTATTCGGTCGACGAATGTATGCGGGCAGTTGTCGCTGTTTCATACACGTCAGCCAATAGAATACTTAACAGAGGCGAGTACAATTAGAAGATCACTTCTTTCCGATCTACCTTCCATTCTGCTCAAGTGGAATAAACTCTGCAGGTCTCAGTGTTTATTTCATTGGTGATTCGACTATGTGTACCAACGATTTAGCTCGGCTGTGATCCATGATCCGAGCACGTTCAATATCCATCCGCACGCGATTCCCCTCAGAACCTGGACTCTACACTCGCCTCGAAATCCACGAACGTCACCTTCTTGGTCTTCACTTTGCCCTCCGGGGGCAACCCCTAATGCTATACCGATATCTCTTGTATCTGCACGCGTTTCTTGATCGTGTTAGTGCCGCCGACGGTGCTCAGAGAGCTCGTCGTCCTGGCGGGAGGTTTCGGCGGAACGGGATCCCTCGGCACGATGCTGCTGGTCCCAATATTCTGTTCGCTCGCCGCTTGATCGTCTTCCGCGTCGGCCGATTGGTTCTGCGAAACCTGCTGCTGCTCCTGGATAGAAGGGCTCCTCGCGAGGGTCGTGTACGACGGCGGGGGCTCTTGCGTCGCTCTCGGACTGTCCAGAGCCTTCACGGACGATCTGGTGGTCATAGGAAGGGACTCTTGACCGTTCGGTCTGCACTCCATCGCTGCCCTCTTTTTATCTCGGTCCCTCTGGTAATAAATCCCGGCGAATATTAGCATGTTCAGGACCAAGAGGATACAGCCGACCCCCACGGTGATCGCCAGGGCAGTGGTGGTACTGTAATAGTGGCGGGAGGCCAGTCTCTGTAATAGCTCCGCGTCGTCCTGCGAGTCGTCCAGGATGGGATTAATGTCCTCGGTGACGGTCTCGTCCCCGGTCGATGTGCTGCAAGCCGTCGTCGACGAGGCGCTGATCTTGGTTGTACCCACCAGCGGCAGTGGGGTGTACCACTCGTCCCGAACTGGGCCTGGGAAGGCAGGGAGAAACAGCAGGATTAATTCTATAGAATATTTTGTACATCGCTGTATAGATATTACCATGCAACAAGAGAATAAATTAATTCGAACGTTGGACTTTCGTCTTACCTGCGTACAAGTGATCACCCCTTTCCCGAAAATGATGATGACGCATAGAGACGTCATCGTCCCCAGGCCGATGGAGCTGGGGTATCAGATTCAGCCAAACTGCCATCTTATGACCGCGATAGTGGCTCTTCATTTTCGGCTTCATGGCTGAGAACGATATCGGTCGATACGCAAAATTAGTACACTTATAGAACCGGGGTGAAGGGATGAAGGGTCAGCGTGGATTACGGACGATCAAGACTAACCGATCGTCAGATACTGTTGAGTACCGGTCTCGTACTGCTCCCAAGTGAGACCGCGGTACCGCGTCTTCTCCTTCGGCGTTCCGTAGTCCACCGACTCGATTTTGTGCGGCTCGTTTGGGTTGCCCGTTTTCGCGAAGTTCGTGAAGAACGTGAGCACCGCCTCCGCTACGCCTTGATCCTGCCGCGTATAATTTCGCGGGAAGAAAGCACCGCCGCCCACCAACGGTAGACCGAAGATGTACGGTATATCTTCGCCGCGGACGCTGCCGAGACGCTGAAATCAGGTCGAGGGCTGTTAAAGTGAATGGGAGTACACGTGTTTTCGAATAATCTCCGGTGTATGGCAGACGGAGACTCGAACGATTATCGAACAATGTACATTTGAAGTATGTTATGAATGCGGATGAAATAGAAAGCTACGATTGTAAATTGCAGAAAATAAAATACTGAACTATTGTAAAAAAAGGAAATTAGCCCGAAAGGTACGTGCGTGTATTCTGTATCGCAGTGAAATTAACGAAAGTGCGCGGTGAAAAGCAAGAGGGGGGAGGGAAAGGGTTGAGAAACTCTTCTTGTATACAAAATGAGATAAAATAAGGCAGAAGTAAAGCGAAGTAAGGTTTTCGCTTGCACTGCTTTACGTTCGCTGAACGTACGGCTTATTTCTATTCCGTTTAAATGCAGTCGCTCAACATCGGGAAAGTTTCGTTAATAAGATTTGGGATCAGATTTTCCAAGGTGTTTCTTCTCTGGGAGAAATATTTTGCCACACTGCTACGCAGCGTTATGCTGCAAGTAGTACAAGTCAATGTATAAGCGCACGAGTCGAATATTCCTGCGATTATTGCCATTTAAAATGTTGGACAACAAGCATCTCCATGAATATTATATAATTCTCCGCGTCGACAAGTGTTGAATAGAATACCGCTTGGCAGTTACGAATATCAATTAACAATGTAATTACAGGAGGACAAGAGAATCGCAGCGAAAGTTCTATTTCCACGCCATTTACTTTCCATCCGTTCTGGAATACTTCTGAAAGCGAACCGTTTACCAATTTTAATCGTTGCCACAGACAACTGTAATAAAAAAAGAAAAAACGCTCGAGACGGAGTGTCCGATTGTTCCACGGTTCTTCAAACTATTCTGCACAGTGGAAAACGACGGAGCACACTCCGGGAGGACTAGTGCCGCGGCGTGTATAATTTTCCGCAAAATTAACTCGGTTTCAAGCCCGCTTCCTTCTCTCCCCGCGCGCGTTCCACTTTTCGCTTTCAGTCGAGAGCCGCGTTACCTACGAAGGAACCACCACGAGCGCAAGCCGCGTACCGTCCGCGCTCGGGGAGAAAAGGAGCGGCGCCGGTCGGCGGTGTGCATGTGTACGTAAGAAATTTTTCACCAAGAATCAAAGAAGTCGCGGAGGTGAACGGCGTCGACGAAATAAAAAGCGGCTCCGCGGGAAACAAGTTTACCGCGCGGAAATGTTTTGAAGGGCCCGGGTTTACCGGCTCCGCTATTTCGCGCGGTCATTTCACCGTTAAAGGGCACGGGGTCTGCCGCGAAATTACTTCTAACGTCCGTTAAAGCCGAGGCTGAATTATACGATCCGTCAAGTAAAATCGTTGTATCGGCAAAGTTCTATAATCGTTTTGCAGTTTTCTTGCAACTGTACGGGGACGAATAGTTTATACATTTTAATTGCAAATCGGACTTGTTCCCATGCTAAATCAAGATCATACACCTGCTTAATTTGTGTCACAATTAGTTCGTATAAAAGTTCCCTAAAGTTAGGGGGAAAGAAAACATTCGCGACCAACCTGCACGTATCCACTGTCCTTCGTCTGATGGCTGAAATGATAGAAGTACGTCTTCGCCCCCCTTCTGGCATGGTAGAAAGCGATTCGCATCAAAGGGGCCACGGTGTGACCGTCGCTCAACGCCTCCATGGTCGAGTCTCTGATAATGATAGGATGGAGAACAGGCTTGTCCCAGTCCGTGTACTCGTTCCTCACCGCGGAGAAGATCTCGTTCAAGTGGTAAACGTACGCGTTCCTGATGAACGTTCTCAGAACGCGGTTCCTATGGTCCTCCTCGAACCCGTATTGAATATCGTTCGCGTTGAAATCGAGATTCGACTCGGTGGTGGAGACGCCGAGGATCAGGGGCACCTTGATGAACGTGTCGCTGACCCTTTCCATGTCCAACCCCGGGTCGGGATTGTTTTGGTCCACCGGCAGGCCGGGTCCGATCCGCGGCACGAATCTGTAAGCGTGAATAAATCAGCCGGGTTCAATGGACGGTGATGTAATAATAAAACGGCGCGGTGAACCGGCGCTGATCGATAAGGCCAGCGGCGGCCAAACCGGGAAACGAGAACGGGACGGCGACGCGGGTTCACCTGGTCGGATAATACGATTACAGTCGTAATCTGGCAGAAACGAAATCACGCTCGTTTTCTCATCAGTATGATTCTTTGAAGGATCAATGTATTAACGTTGCTATTCCGATAATATCGGGCGTTGTCGATCGAACGGTTTAACAATTGTTTTGAAACGCAGCTTTTCTTATGGGAACGAGATATTCGAATAAATTAATCCCTGCCCACAAAATGAAAGCTTATATACTATCCTCGAGGAACCTTCCGATAATAATTGCAATAAATTTTACAACCGCAACTCGGCGTCTCCGATTCGATGGATTCGTTTTACGCGAGCTCCCCGGCGATCGCTGTTCAACTCTTTCACATAGCCGCAATGATGCGTCCGCAATTTCGAGTTGCTCGGTAATCCACGACGGAACTTTTACATCGAATTTACGACGAGCCGTTCGTGGACGTTAGGCCAGCCTCGAGAGTCGGGATCGTAAAGGGTTAAGCGTCTTTACCGGATTTCCGGAAGTTCAACGGCCATGAGCTCGCGGAGAGGAACGCCGCGTAGACAGTCGGCGATATCTTCGTCGTCCTCCGTGGAGCATCCTATTTGCTCGGCGACTTTCAGCCGTAGGTCGTTCGGATCGTGAACCGACGCCCATGGGCCTAACGCTGAGCCGCTCGATAACACCACTCGGTGAAATAGTCCTGTAAACATTGATAAATGAACGCTTGCTAACGAGCGTAGTCTGTTGTTAAAAGTGCGTGATGAAAGAAAAGCAATAAAGTATTGCGGATCTTTAAACGGTTCGATCGAGTTTTTAATTCTAAGCGGCGTCTGACCAAAAGTTGCTTGTACCACTTGAAGGTGGAAAGTAAATTATTCTGAGCCTTTGCAATGGTGTAATACCGTCGGTGCACTACTTCTTCATTATTTTACAACTTCTTCGAATTGTACAAGTTGGAGAATTAAATTTTATTGGTCTGAGCAAAATTTGCTTGTACCATTTACAGATAGAAAATAAATCATTTAATCCTTTGCAATGGTGCAATCTCGTTGGTGCGCTGCTTCTTCATTATTTTACAGCCTCTTTGAATTGTGCAAGTTGGAGAATTAAATGTTATTGGTCTGATCAAAATTTGCTTGCGCTATTTAAAGGTAGAACAGAAATTATTCAATCCTTTGCTATCGTGCAATCTCGTTAATGTACTGCTCCTTCATTATTTTACAATTTCTTCGAGTTGTACAAGTTGGAGAGTTAAACTTGATTAGTGGTAGCAGAAGATTAAATATGTACACACGTGTATATGTCCGACTAATCGTACAGAATTCTACTGTGCGCTGGTATTCAGAATCCTCATGATATTTAATATTATTCTGCACCTCGTGCACCTAATTCCAGGCAAGACACTTTAGCAAGTTCTCGAAAGGTGTTTGCCTTACAAACATTACACTGTTAACTCTCCTCGTAATTATTCAAATTGAACTGGAATTTAAACACTTCCCGACTCTGTGCCACGTTAAGAATAAATCGAAACACTTCTCCGGCGCATAACGATTCGTTAAGGAGAATCACCAACGTAATCCAACATCGTCGACCGTTTTAATTGCTCGGCCAGGTTCATTTATTTTTCGGAGAGAACGCGTTGAAGGTCCGAGCGCAGAAAAAGGATCGCACATATCGTACTTATTACAACATCGACGGGGGAACGTCGCCATCCGCGGCGGTTCAAAGAGATTTACGGGATAATAAAAGATATTCGGGAAGACTGAAACGACAGCCGCGACGAATTATAGCGATCCGGTGAACACAGGTAAAACCGTAATCCACCTACCGTGAATGGAACGTCAATTTATCGCGCCTTTTACGAGAGGAGAATATTCCCTTTGACATAGTTTGCGTCGCGCTAACGAATATCGCTCTCGACCTTAGCAGCCTCCGGATGTATAATTACCTCGCGCAAGAGAGCTACGGATTTTGTTCTCTATCTCTTGCAAATTGTTTGTAATACATTGTGCTACTTGGACGAACGCGTAACCATTCCCAGTATTTCCAGCGTTGCAATCTCTGCGATTTATTAACAAACGCATCGCTGTTATCTAATGGATCTTTGTCGCTTCTGTTATTCGTATTAAGATTATTATTAATCTCGATTGCGATCTACTCAGTCGACCATACACTTTTTTACGCTTTAATCGCAATTCGTGTGCAACGGTAAGTATATTACTAAAACATTTATATCTTATTCGATTCAAGCTGCTGCGCGTTCAACTGAATATTACGCAAGTACTGCTGCAGAGAGAACAATGATAAATAAAAACTGGCTAACCATTCGTACAGTCAATCTATTAAATTCTATTGAATATAATATTAAAAAAAAAAGAGGAACCGTGCAAACTATGGAACATTTCCGAACTGTACAATCAAACGGGGAGACTGTGCTTCGCAGAGGACTAGAGCAGTAAAAGCGGCGCGTGAAAGAAATAGAATAAAACATCGGGGAAAGCGCGGTCGGCATGAAACCTTTACACCGTCACTGGTTCCGCAGTAATTCAGGTGACCGTGCACCAAGCCCGCCCGTAAAGATCGTAAGCGAGAGAGGGATATCCAAATAAACGTCCCTCGAAGCATCGGCGAGTTGACGCGGAAACGTTGCAAAGAGAACGAGCGAGCGCATACATACGTATATTCGGATTAATCTCGGCGATGCGGTACCGAAGGGAAATACACCGGATGCAATACGGGGGCAACGCAAATATTCTTCGCCTCGTCGAACCGGCAAATGTTTGCCTTTTACAAAATTCCGCGCTGGCCCTCGGATCGTTTCTGTAACGCTGCGCAACTATCGCTATAATTTTCCAGCCAGCGGTATTTGCCGGGGACCGGTTATGAACTTTAACGCGATATCCGCCTGCGCGTAAGCCATTTGTTTCTCTCTATCGTCGTTGTTGAAACTTTTCCAGCTATGGAACGCCCGAGGAAAATTGAATTTTGATGCACGAACGTTCATTGTATGCAAAGGAGGATGTTAAAACGATTCCTGGACCTCTGTGCGAGCGAAACATTCTTGTTGGACACTTGAGAGCATCTTTTGGGGAACAAAAATATGTCCGTATCCGTACTATTTATCCGAAATGTGATGGGAAAGTTGAGGAAAGTGAGTGGAAAGATGAGAAAGTTGGTGTGGTCGAACTTGTCCTACAGAATAATCATTCGTCTGTATCGACACAATGATTCTTCAGAAATCCTACTGAAAAATCAGTTTATTAATATTAGCTTGAAGACGTCTTCTCCCTTACAGTTGTCAGCTTCAACGTTTGTTATAAAAAGAGACATTCCCTTTCCCCGCGATCGCTTTACTTTCGCACTGGTCTAATGATAAGAATCTATTTCCGAATGATGCCAAATCGAGATTGAGAAACACGCGTTCACGATCAGTTCGACCACAGCCACTTTTTCATCTTCGCACTCATATTTCTCAACTTTCATTTCGGATACCGGCATTCCTTTCTTCCTCAAAAGATGCTGTTAAATGTCCAAGAAGAATTTTTCGTTCGCAAAGAGGTCCAAGAATTGCTACTTTTTAACATCCTCCTTTGCTTCTCAATTGGCTATCGATTGGATCTGACGTCGGGAGAGTTATTAATAATTAACACTTTACGTTCTATAGCTGTCGCTGGAATTCTGCTATTTCCCGTTTTCGGTATGATTATCGATTTGTGGGTGGAAGGAGTAGTCGAGAGTCGTGTCACGTGGAGGATTCGTTTAAGCAAGAGAAAGACATGGCGGGATGTGTATAGGGGTGGAGGAACAGAAACGGAGAATGACGGAATTGTATACTTTTCGTTAGCTGGCCTGGCGAGATTAAAGGCAAACAGAAAGCCGTGGCGTGTGACGGTAATAAGGAACTTTTCTCTTCAAGTAGTGTGACTTTGTTGGCGAGAGTGTGGGCGGGCTATCTTTCGGTGAAAGGTTGCTTGGTTTGGTGACTCTCAAAGAAACGGCCAAGACCAGGAAACTGAGGTACACTTTCGCCCGCAATGTTATCTGACACTCTTCTGTGGATTCAGGCGAAGATGAAACTTTTTATCAAGCCAGATATATAAAATGAATGCTTCGAAACTGGTCGCGTGTCGATTAAAATTAACTTGCGCCGCTTTTTAATGATAAAATTACGCGACGGTTTGGAAGACCCTGCCAGCAATGCATACATTATTAACTCAATTATTTTATTCAACTAAAACTGCTACTATAATCCTCTTATGGGATAATTTTCAAATTACTGTTTGCAATTAAAGCTCCGCGGTTCAATTATTACGCGTATAAGTACTTCTTAATTTCGCCAAAAGGGTCGAAAGTAAATCAAACTTCGATCCGGGATAATATAACAACGGAATTATGGACTAAATATAATTTGTCGGGCTTCTTCCGAATATTATTACGCGGTCGACTGAAGGAATATTTCGTCCCGTTTCGCTTCAATCTTCCCGCGGCCAGCCCGCTTCTTATCGCGTTCGAAGTTGTCGACGCGATTAATCGGCGCGCATCCTGCATGCAAATTTCAGTCTGAGAAAATTTTACGAGCTCGAGGGACCCCCGGTGATCGTCGTTCGAACCCGTTTTCCGGCCTCGGTATAGACCGCGCGAACCTTTTGGGAAAGTTTCGGGAACGTGCGACGGCGTTGAATTTCAGGGAGCAATTCTCGACGGTGATTATGGATCGAGGATTTCTGAATTGTCCTGCGATAAAAACGGAAATTGCAGTGAAATTGCGAACCGAACTTTTCCCTCGTTTTACTCTTCGAATTAATTAACAGTTAAGCTGCGGAAATGTGGAGTTATTAATATTTGTCGTATTTCATCTATATTCGCCGTCCAATCGATACAGTCTGTTCAAATTGAACTCCTTCCTGTTCGTTAAAATATTAACAAACATTCCCCACGAATTGCAGCCGGCCCAGACAAAGTGAAACATAAAATCCTCTTCAAGGGAATAGTTAATTAACTAAGTTCCGTGGATCTAAAGGAACCGGCGGCGTGCAGGCAGCGAAAAGCGGCATTCGCCCATCGATACGAACCCGGTCCATTATATTCCTCGCAACAAAGGGCCTGATGCTTCGTGCTACGCGGAACACAGTGCTCTTGTGTTTCGGGAAACAGACTAGACGTGGACCAGAGAGGCGGATAAAACAAGCAGAGAGCGAGCGGACACAACGGACAGGAGTTGCTTCGAATGCCTGCTTGCCCCTGCGATAGAATCTGCGCGCAACTGGTCCGAGCCACTTTCAAACCGCCTTCCAGCTACACCGGAAGCCCCGCCAAACAGTTTACATCCCCCGCGTTTCCAGCGCGTTCCCGTCTCCGTTTTCTGGAAAGCCGCAGGAAACAGGCAGAGAAGAGAACCGTTCCCGTGGACTAAAACATCTTCCGTAACCGTCTCCCGCTACCCTCTTTTCGGCAGCGATACACTAGGATGGACTTCCGGCGAGCGAAAGCAGCGGAGAACCGGCCAATTTTCGACGTGTCGCGGAAACGCTTCGCTGCCGTAGAACGAACTCGGCCGATGGCGTTTTAGAAACAAAGTGACGTGGTTTTATTTCTTTTCTTTTGCCTTGCTCTCTCTCTCTTTCTCTTGAACGATTCCTGGTCGGTGAATTTGCTGGAAACTGCGGGGGCATTGCATACGTACGTGCCCGCAATAGGGGCTGTGTGCGATCGCGCGTTTTATTACTTCCCGCGATTTTCAAAGCGCTCCTTTTCCAGTGATTTTTATCGGGCGAAGTATTTCTCCGCGATTTTTCGCCGGGCGATTGTAAGGTGTAATTTGTAACATGTTCAACGGCTTGACAATTTTTTTAATAACCGCGCCTTTACTTTCTTTTTCCACGTTTGATTGCCAGCCGACCGGTTTCGTTCAACTGGTCCCTCGTCGATTAATTCGTGGAGTGTCGCGCACCAGCGAGAATCGCCACGTAATCGTGGCTGCCGCCGATATTTCCGCTCTATCCCAAATCGATTTTCATCCGTTCTCGCCCGTTAGTGTAGCGGCTCTTCGTCATCCGCGACTCGCCCTCGAATCGCGGCAATTTGTCTTTGCGGATACTGGATTGTAAAGTGGAGTTTTTGAAACACGTTTGACGGCTGCCACGGTTCGGAATGTTTGATAGGTGTCGGTTTTTTGGTTTGATTTTAAAATATACGTGGCACAGAGGACGCTCGGATATTTTTGTTTTCATTTTTCGGCGGGATATAAATCAAGACTTTTCTTTTTGTCGGAGAATCTGTGGGCATTTTTGCGCTACTTGGAAATGTAGCCTTTGATAAATGTTTAATAAAAGTTTGGAGAATTTGAAGCCACAGTTTTGGTTGTGAATCTAGTAGAGTTACAAAGAGTGTTAATTTACATATGCTTAGTGACTAGATTCTTTCGTCCGTCCATCGCTGCTATCTCGCACTAAGAGATAAACTCGAAGCACTAACCTTTGCCGTAAGGAGCGAGGAGGAGAAGATTCACCAGCACGGCACCGGTATCGTGTCCAATCAGCGTGATTTTCGTCGGATCGCCGCCAAAAGCAGCAATATTTTCACGCACCCAGCGCAATCCCATGGCGATATCCTTCAAAGCCAGATTCCCCCCGGATCCCGGAGTTCTATCCGGATACGGCCTGGTCCTGAGAAAGCCTGGAACACGGCCAAGCACTTCTGACTCCTCCGATATGTGCACTCAAAGAAATATTCCGATAGAATCTATCCTCCCTATCCCATCGTAATTTTCTTTCATTTCAACCCCCCTCCGCTTCCCGAAGCCTCCTTTTTTCCTTAAAATAAATCTGCAGGATCATATCGTCGACACGCGTCTCCCGTATTACAAACAACACGCGATCCGCTATTATTAACCGGAAACGGCTAATCCGCGGACTCGCGCCGGATAATTCGTGGCTGGATTCGATCGCGGTGGAGCCGGAATCCACGAGGATGAGGTCGTTTCTGCATTCGCGAGCGCCGCGAGTTAAACACGCTAAAGTCGGCGTGAAATATTAATCCTCCAGCCGGACGGATTTAGGGTCCATTCATACATCACCGTGCTGTGTATCCGAGTTTTCTTTACAGTGACGTACTATTATAACTTAAGAACAAACTATACGATTTCTGTCGCGTTTGGCGTCATTTTAATTGCCAAGATCTCAGCGGTTCATTAAAATTAATTTCATAAGGATTAAAAAAAAATGAACTAAAAGAATTGTATTCCTTGCGTACAGAAAATGCTCCTTGTAACGTGGCGCCGCTTGGAAAAATCATTTCCTTTCTTTCATATTATTAATTTTGAACAACAATACAGGAAAATAGAATGCGAAATTTATGGAAAAAAGTATGTCAAAAGATAGCGAAGAGTATACCTTTTAATGTGCCGTTTGGCTCATTCCGATATCTCAATTAGTTTCCGAGATATAAGCGTTTAAAGTTGAGGGATTTAAATTTCGCGACGTGACCTACATTTCTTCCTGGAATCGGAAGCATTTCTCAGAATTCCGTCTGCTACTGTGTCTACGTTTTTTTCCTGGGATCGGAAAAAACTCGCTGACTCGGCACCTGTTTTTTGTTTACACCTGCGTGGGAACGCCGCGGTGAGGTAGGTCAGCGACGCGCCGCGCGGTGAGGTAGGTCAGTGACGCGCTGCGCGGTACGGAAAACATTAGAAATTACCCGTCTCTTTGAACGGCGATATCTCAGGAACCGGAAGTCGTATCGAGTTCAACCAAAAACCGTTTTAAAGGGGAAGAAAGCGCGCTTCCAATGAGACCAGACTAGATAAAAAATAATCAATATCTTCGGAGTTACAGCGGTTCAAAGTTCGTGCATTTGTAATACTTAACAATCAAGTTTCTAGCCGTAGTTTCTAGCCTCGGATATTTGGCTATGGCCCGGATGGGGCACGGACAGCTTCTTGAAAAGGTCGCCTTCGAGAGGTTGCAAAGAGTATTTCCTGTGCGCAAGGAATGCAATTCTTTTAGTTTTCATTTAATCTGTACGAAATGAATCTTAATGAACTCCTGATATGTTTGCAATTAAAATGGCACCAGACACGACAGAAGTCGCCTAGTTTTTTGTTATGTTACATTAGTACGTCGCTATGCGTCCGTTCGGACGCGAGCAATTATAATGTAAAATAATGCAACGGTGTCGCTGAGATATATACGCGTTTGTTTGCAACGTTTGGACGGAATTTAACGCGGCGAATGAATAACGAGCGGGGCAAGCGTTTCGCCGAACAAGAATTCCGAGCCGCATTATTTATTCCTCCTTCTTCGTGCTTTATTTGCATTTTCTTATCCCGCCAACGGTAATTCACGAGCGCTCCCGTTTCTTCTCCGCGCTGGGTGTCGCGTACTCGTGGCAAGAAGGAGAATCGTTGCAGCGTTAATTCGTCACCGTTTCTTCTGCTTTTACTCGGGCATGAATAATCGAATGGTCGAGGGACGGACGATGGATTTATTGATTGTAGCGAGACCAATTTAAACACTGCACGTACCTAAGATTCCAAGGCGATAATTGAGGGTGATTACTATGACGTGGCCAGCGCTGGCTAGAACAGAGCCATCGTAAATGTTTCCCGTTCCCCATTCGAAACTTTCACCGTGAACGTACACCATTACTGCGTACGGCGCTTCCAGCCCTCGGGATCCTGGATAAATAAAATCATCGTAACATTTAATTGAGGGTTACTCGATCCCATTATTATAATAACGACTAGACCGAGAACTTTTATGCATTTATAAGAAATTTAAAAGTGCGGAATCGCACAGAATGCATTTAACAGGAATAAGTTACAGCGCTTTCTATAATTCCTGGTAGGTGAAATGAGTACCCACCGACGTTTCTGCATCAAAGATATAAATTTGCATAAAAATCCGCAGTCTGATAATGACAGTATTAGCCGCGAAAGCTTTGGGAACAAGTAATTTTTATTCGGTCATTTCCAACGTTAGTTATCGATATATCAATTTGTAATCATCATCCTACAAAAAGATCCATCACCATAATTTAAACCTATTTCCTATAAAATATGAACTCGTGGCCCTACCCCACGAACATTACGAAATCGTAAGCGATTACCCGCGCGATTAACTCGCCACGTTAGCCCGTCCACCTGTCGGAGTAACATCACACGATCGGGGTGTATCGTTAATCATGCTTCAATCGCGGCCGAATCGCCCTTTGACCGGTTCCTGCCGCGGCGGAAACGGACGCGAGTCGATTAGCGGGGCGACGAAGCTTTCACTGGTTTCGCCGAAAATTCAATTCCTCTATCGCGTTACAATCCGGCTTTGGCCGATCTAATTGGCGGCGGCTGGGTCGATCGAAAACGGCGAGCAACAATGCGCGCAGCTCCCTCGCGATCTCCCCGATCGGGTATACACTTTTCAGGCAAGCTTTCCGATCGGCGAACATTTTCGATTCCTTGCAGTACAGTGAACTTGTGTATCGTAATCACTTCTCTGATGGTTTTATTGAATCTCGTAATAATCACCACGCCTCGCACTTTTGACTCCGACGTCCAACTACGAATGATATACGAGGTCGGCCGTTACTTTCGCGATAATACCCGGCACGAAGGAACTAATTACTTCGCGACTAATTACTTCGGGAAGTAACTTGTTTCGTAATACCCTCCCCTGTTCCATAAACAGACGATAGGCGGTGGTGGGCTGGAAGTTTCCTGCCAGTGCGTTATTAAGGCATATGCTAATTAATTACGAGCATTACAGCTGGATACTTCTCTCGTTTATAGATATTAAGTCTGGATTCGCGTGTTTAATTACACGCTTAATACGCGACAGCGCGGTACAATTATTTATTACAGGGTAGAAACAATTTCCTCCTTAATTTAGAGAATTAGCACAATTTTCAAATACATGCTTTTTCTTTTAATGAAACAGGAAGAAATGGAACCCTATTGTACTTACCGCTGCCGGGTATGTACAAGTTCAGAAACAAGCAGTCCTCGCTCTGATTGGTCAGGAACACGTGCAAACGCTTTAGTTGCTGGAATCTGCCCAAAGGCATTTGCAACAATGCAGCTGTGTCATTGCTGGTGTCCGGAAAGTGCTGCGGGCAAACCGCGCCGAACGAGTCCGCCAGCTTGATACCGTCCCAGGGGATCGGCGAGATCGGTGGACGAAAACGTAAATCTCCTACAGGAGGTGCCGCGTACGGGATACCTCGGAACACTTCTACGGGGTCCAAGTGTCTGCTGTTCAAGTCCTGTGAAGAAAGTGAACAAAAATTGAGCCACGCGTAATGTATCTTCAAATGAAAGAAATTCCTATTCGGCAAATTTAAAGAAACTCGCACAGCCGAAGCACCTGTACTCTTCTTCCAAATTATTATCATTGCAGACTTGTAACTTCTGACATATTTCAAATCTTCTTTAGATTAACATTTTAACTGCAGTATTATGTTAAGTTTGTTAAATAAATTTCTTTCTGAAACTGTCCCACTTGTCCATTGCATTCCGGCACTGATGTTTCCGTCACCCTGTCGCGCAATGGCATAAATGGCTACGCAAAAAAAAAATACTTTTACTGCCAATCAATCGTATCGGCGAACGAAACTCGATAATTGCTTTCGTTAGACGTAATTGCACAGAACAAAAAAAGGGTTGAAAAAGAGTGGATCGGAGGCAGAAGACACTGCCATTCGCCGTCTTTCTTGGAAGCAATTATACCGGGAGAGCTAATACATCTCGTTTGGTGAGCGTCGACGTTAATTGCACCATCCGGTCGCGAGAGGCGAACGAAGATTTGTCTTTCTTTTTCAACCATATCGGGAACTACGATCGATCGGCATCCAGTTCAAAATCACGAATACCCGTTATTGGGACGAGAAAGGGGGGAACGAAATCGATTGTCACCGTGGGGGCGAGGAAAAAATTCCTTTTAAAACTGTCCTATTTCTCCAGCCTTGAACATTTTGCGATCAATGTTTATATCTTTCTTTTAATGTGATTAGATGTATAAAAATGTAAAGGTTACTTGTTCCTATCCTTATATAAAAAAATGTCAATTTCCGCAAAACAAAAAAGGAGCGACAGACATTGGTGAATATTAAAAAAAAACGAACAAATCTCCGCCCACTCTCCCATTTACCCTCGGTTCACCCTCACATTTTCGGGTCCGCTCAAAGCTACGGCTGTCGTTCGTGAAAATGCCTATGAAGCAACGTTGCGTGTCGACGCGTTATTTATTCCCTCGTGGTCGTCGTTGATTTCCCTAGCCGTCGACAGATTGATTCCTGTGTTCGATCGCGACCCCGCGCAATTATCATCGTCCGACTTTTATCATCCTCTCGTGTTTCGTTGTTTTTTTCATTTCGCTTTTGTTGGCCGGGCTTTGATTCGAGGGGGAAAAAAACCAGGAACTCGTGTGGCGAGAAACGGGTTCATTTCAAACTTTGCAACGACGGGGATGTGCTCGTTCTCCTTTCTGGCTTTTGGGAGAAAGAAATTGTACCGCCGTGGTATTCGACGCGCGGTGCAATTCGGGAGAAAGGGGCAGTCGAGATAGTGGCAAAACGTGTTGCGAGAAAAACTTCGAGATAGTAATTGCACTACTGAACTAGGTAGATGTCTGACTAATCGTTGATCCATACTACTGCGGCGCTCGTCTAATTCCTGCACCATGGAATGTATGTAAAGATTCAAGAAACCACCACGGCGGGCAGCAGCAGATCACCGTATCGGATCAACAAACATTTCGCATTGCAAATTTCTCGACGAGGCCGCGCTAATTAAAAATAAAAAAAAAAACAATTTTCGAGAATGTGTATCATTGATATCGCGTGACGTCGCGCCGAGCCGCAAACATTCCCGTGCACCGCACCCTCGACACGCGAAAATATTTCACCGTCCCGGAGATGGGGCGAGACAGCGAAGAAAAGGCGGACGAAGAACGCGCCGCTGAAAAGCGGTGTTAACGTGCTGAACAGAAAAAAAAAATACCCCGCCCCCGCGCGCGCGCGCGCACCTACTGCGGAACTCGGGCTAGCTGCATAATGCGCATTCAACAGACACGAGAACGCGCCGCAGACGTTGCCGGTATCGTGCTTAAGAATTAAAGAGCGGATCTGGGCCGCGGCGATAAATAGATCGACCAGAAAATCCGGGACGGTGCCTCTTGGTTTACGGAGAAGCTGCGGCACGCTTTCGCCGGAGCAATTTCCCGCTAATGCTTCCCCTCGAAAGAAAAGAAAGATCGCGCGCCGCGGCTCGAGCCGTGAAATTACGCTGTTCCTCGAAAATATGCTTCCGGGCTATGTATTACCCTTAAAGTCTCGTAAATTTCGTTCGCCTGGGAGCGGGGAATCGAAATTTGCAATTCTGATTCGCGATTCAGGGTTTGTCATCGGTGCTTATAAGTCCCTACCTTTTTTAACTCTTACACGGGAAGTGATACGATCGGATCTAAAAAGCGGGGATCGCTGTTAATTCGAGCCTTTAGAGTTTCAAATTGAATTAAAACGAAGGAATATGTCCCTTTTATTTAGACCATACGAATTAGCCAGCTGATCTTCAATAGAAATCACGCAAGACCAAAGCCTGTACAATTATGATAAGAAAAAGATAAGATCTACTTCCAGGAGAATTCAAGTAATTTAAAAAATATGAATGATTAATAGTCTAGTCAAACTATTATTCAATTATGTATACATCAACGCAAGTTTAACATTTTCTTCGTATCTATCCAGAACGTTACTTCATACAGGAAGATGATTATTGAAGCATTTATTGGCTATCAAGCCCCTATTTTTGCACTCGAAATTCATCCGAAAAAAAGTCGATGTCAGTCTAGAGATCGGGTGAAAAGAAAAAAAGGATCGAACGAGCGTGGTGTCAAATCTTGCGCGATTTCGCGTGGAACGGAAGTCGTTCCGGCTGAACTGGCGACCCGTAATTTACCAAGCGTTTTTAGCCCGACCAGTCCCTCTGGATGGACGGATAACGAGAAAAGTTTGTCGCGCAGGACGCCTGCTGGTCTTTACATTACGCCGCGACTCGCTCGTCTCTTGACCGTCTGCCTCGCTCCATTTCCAACGAGCGATAGCCTTTCAAGCATTGTACAAATAAAATCGAGCAAATTTCTGATGAACGATAGTAACAATTTTAATTTTTGGAACTCGCGCTTTTCGACTCGCAACGCGATGCTTCAGCTGAAATCCGCGGAAGCGGTTCGAACGAAAGGTGTTCGATATAACCGGGGCGAATGCTTTCGTGCCAACGAAATTGGCTGTCCGTTTCCGTCACGATGCCGGCTCGCCTATAAAATCATTCGACGCCCATCGATCCCTTACCCGTGTCGATATGAATATCTATTAAACGGAATTCGCGTCTACCCAGCCGAAAACGGCGATTGTAAACGTCAGATCTCGATTTCACTTTTTTTTTTCTTTTGTCGGTTGATTTGACGTTGCGAAAATTCGACATGGATATTTCATGGTAATTCCTGTGGGAAGTGCCGAAGGAATACGATGAGTATTACAAATATATTATTATACTGACGAGTCCGATATTTACCAGTGCGATTTAATTGTAATTGGAGCACTTGCACTCCTTAATTAAAAGCTTTCATAAAATAAACTTTGTCGAGATTAAGAAATTCTCTACCTGAGAGGAAACATGGGAACATCCTGCGTTAGCTTAAGACGTTGCTAAACTTTTTATCCTCCTCTTACCGTTCATAGATATTTCATTAAAGATAAAAATTCTTGGTACGGGATAACACGTTTACCTTAGCCGCGACAAGCTCGACTGAAAGGGCAGCCTAGGCTTACCCTAAAAACTGCAAAGCTACAGAAAGAAGAATCTTTCCTCCGAACTTCCTTTTGACCCGTTTACTTCTAGATTCGTGGGCAAAAGCACTTTCGAATACGCACCTTTATTTACCATTAGGGGCACGCCTTTTGATTAAATTAAAATCAACGGAATTAAAGCGTACTTTTCCTTTTACAAAAAGACAAAACAGGAGTTGAATATACAAGCACTCCCCGGAACTTTAAATATTTTTCAGTCTTCTCGAGCTTTTCCCCGTTCCTTTACCTTTTACCGAGGGAGGGCTTCATCAACTTCGCGTTTGCTTAACTTTTCAAGCTTTATCAAACTTCAAAGTTATCCGAAGAAACCGCTGCCGTTTTCGCGGCGTGTATCGAGGTGGAAGTATTTTTGTTTGCACAGTCGAACGGAGGAGAAATGATCATAATTTGCCATCGCATAAATGCGGAGTGGGAAAAATTGTTCTTTCAATTATCCTAATTGTCGCTCTAATATTCTCCCTTGCCGGGACAATCCACTTTATTATTCGCCCGCAAAAATTCATTGTCCCTGGTCAAACGTTATCTCAAGAGGGAATTTGCCACGCACCTGAAGGATCCCGCGAACCTGTCCGCTCTTGGTCTCGACGATGCGCGAAGCGTAGCGGATCTGCGCGGCAGCTCGCGATTCCTCGCAACCGATCAACACGAGGATGGCAATCAGCACGGGGAGGCGGCCGTTCGATCTGCTCGAGGAGCTCGTGGCCAGCGGCCTCCTTTTGGCCGCCGGCTGGCATGGCAAGAGCATGACAGCATTTGCTGGCGGCCACTCGAAGCGACGCCAGCAGCATAACCGTGGAACACGACTTCAGCCACGGCCTGGAAGCTCCGCCGGGAACTCGCCAAGACTAGACCTCCTCGCAGACTGTGCTGAAGTTGGAAACATAAAAAGTTCTCGAATTCAGAGGGGTTGATAAGATTAGAGGACAGGGAAAGGGTCGACCCCTCTGATCATGCTTATCCTGCTCGCAAACAAGATAGATTGCATTCGAGCGCGGTAGCTTTCTAGTAAGCCGCATTTCAGACGCAACGAAACTTTGATCATGGGCGAAATGCGCGCCAGTAAAGGATTCGTTCAGTTTTTATAAATTTTATAAGTTTTCAGGTTCGTAGTCTGAATCCGCGAAGAGGATTTATTTTTCTTAAGATTATCTACTGTTCAAAGCTCGACACTATTTTCTCAAATAAAATATTGCTTGAAACAAGTGTTTAGAGAGGCAAGTTTTCTTGTTACAGAAAATATAAAACTTTTGCCATGCTGTTTATTACTCACGAATTGTCGTACCTTACTCGTCACCGGAGGTAACGTTGCGTTGGAGATAGTTTCAATCAGTGCAGCGCCTCGTACAGGGCCGCTTCGTAGGCCATGCACCACGTTGCGCCGACGAATCGCTTCGCGGAACTTCGTTATGCAAAACGTCCGAAAGAGGTTGCAGAAGCTCTCGTTGCCCGCAGCCAAGATTCTACCCGACCGCTTCCTTCTCCCGTGTTTCTAGCCCTCCCTTCTCAGCCCTCTCCTTCGCCCGGTGCAAGTTAAATTGCACTCAAAACATCTCCCCCGAACCGGAGGGAACACGGGCCAGCCGGGATACGCTGGTCCTGTCTGCTCCGCGAGGCTGGCCGGTTTTTGCTGGTACCAACGGGGCTGTTCCCGAATCGCTGAAGCCTGGAAACAAAGTGGCAGCGTGAGCGGGATCGTGTGGAGAAAAAGAAGAGATTCAGGTAAATTCCTATGTAAAATAGTCGCGAAAGTAATGCTCGTAGAAACCCGCGCAGCCTTTCATTAATTAATTTAATTAAATTGTCCTGTTTCAATTGTCTTGTTTATTAATGAAATATTCTTTGGCATAGTTAGATCCTCAAAGGGGTGCGGTTTACGGAAAATCAATTGCGTTTCGATCATCAGCGTGTTATACAAAATAATAATTCGTTGTTTAAAATATTCTATATCTATAGAAGATCATGAATTTCTCTTTTCTCCATTCAAATTGAATCGATTGAATTGACATCGCGCCTGTTTGGCGGCAGCAACGAACCGATAGAACAGTACAGAAGCATAGGGAGGGGGTGGAAAGCTTGATGAGAAGGATAGCCCAAGGGGAGGGAAGTTTCCTCGAAGCAATCAGTGCTGGCCACGCTCTCTTTTCGACCACCCATCAACCCTTACGTCTAAACTAACAGACACACCTCTTCCTATCGCGCTAGTTTTTGTTTTTCTTGCCGGCCCCTGCTTTCGATAATTCGAGACTGGGGATAACGCGTGCTCCGCTTCGCGATGAGATTTCCTGGCAACCACGGTAGAATTATTCTTCCCCCCTGTAATGGGGGAAAGTGAGCGAAAGCTCGGGAACACGAATGAAAATCGTAATTCACGCCGTTAACGAAACCATTTGTCATCTTTATCGCTAATGCAACTCGACGCGAATTCCATAAACTTTAATGTGACGTTTCATGATAAAAGAAAAAAACATATCGCGTGCCTCCTTTACATTATCTAACGCCACCCTCGACCGCCTGATAGCCGTTCGCGAGAATTTATAATTAATCGCTCGACCATTTTTCTTCCGATACCGCGAACGATCAGAGAGCTTAACGCATGTAAATGCCCATAAAACCGACGCGTTACAGAGGACCAAAGGGGAACTCTCTTCCGAGATTCAGAATGGCCTTTTTACCGGGGGACACCATCGTTGTCCCCCGTTATACAAAGAATAGGAGAATCCCTTTGATATACGAGAAAACAATCTCTTTCGCCGCGGGATCAGGTTAACGATTCTCGTTTTCTTGAAAAATACCTGGAAAGCCGTGTACAAAAAGCCGTACGGGCTCAAAGCTTTGATGGCGTTCCAGGGTTTGAAGGAATTTATTCTGGCAACATGCGAAGAGCATTGCATTATGCCGCGGCATGGTTTGAAACACTTCAAACGCGGCTCTTTATGAGAAAAAAAGATTGAAGAAATAATTAATATAGCGGCGATGTTCTTACCAAAATTTTGGTACGCTTATAGGAGGTTGGAAATGTGAAGAAAAAGTCTTGGTCCATCTCCGTTAAGTAATCACCCTCTACGGAATACATACTTTAATAATTATCGTTCAACGCAATTCGATATTTCGACATTTGTATAAATGTTCTCCCCATCTATAGAAGGGTTCCGAAGTCAATCAGAAGGGGAAAACGGTTCTCCGAATGGTCCATTCGAGGCGAGGGGCAACGCATTTCCGGCTAAGTCGCGCAGGGGATCCGTAAACACGGCGGAGAAATCGAGGTCCCGCTAATTTAATTTCGAGTCTCAATTATCGGTCGCGTTCGGATTCCCTGGACGCCTCCAACTTTCAACCCTCCGCTACCCCGAACAGTTGAGAGGGTGGATTCCGTCCGTGCCAGCCGTCCCCTTCGTATTCCGCCACTTTATCTTGGGATTGACGTTTCATCCGCGGGAATCGACAGACCGAGTACCAAACCGGGATTGCTCTGCGCCCGTGTGTACACGCCGGGGAATAAAAGCGAAAGAAACAGCGACAAAACGCCCGCGGAGCCTGGGGGAACAACGGAAGAAAGGCGAATGGGAAGATTGTGCTCCTGCGGGGAACGTTCGAAGCTGCCTCGATGGAAAGAGCGATGGAACGTGCACGGCGGAGAATACTTATGACGAACGTGTTGGTTGGTGCGCGAAGAACGATCATTTATGGTTGTAATTCATTTGGACTCTAATTGTATTAAATTATGTAATAAATTAAATTGTATATACATTTATAAATGTATGATATCTACTTCAAGTTAAATTACATTTTTAATATCAAAGTAACGTTCACCATTTTCCTACCAATATAAGGAGAGCACATACTACTTTTAATCAAGGGAATTACATCATTTGCTTAGCATCGTCTGCTTCGAGTAGCCACTTTTAACAATGAGAGAAGATCGTCCCCAGGGGAAGATAGAAAGGGGCTACTAGTGGAATGAAGAGAAAATAGGGTAAGGGGACAAGAAGCGGGAAAGAAAATGCATTTCCTCGCGGCGGGAAGGACCGCTCTCCTCCTTCCATCGACGATTTGACTTTATAATCGAGCCGGCCTCGTTCAATCACGATGGAATTTCCCAGAGAGAATTTCGCGCAAACAGCATCGCGATTCGAAACGAGTCGATCGTGCGTCCGTGTAAATGTTCCGCCCTACAAAGCGCCAGACTAGCCGGATTTAGACCGGTCGAGGAGATAAACGATCTCGAAGTTAACAATTAGTACCGCCGAACGGAGGAAACGGTATTTGTTCGGCTATTGCACGAATACGTTTGCACGTTTTCCGATTGGCCTGGCTCCGTTCCATCGAAGCCACTGATTTAGTTGATGAGCCCTCGGTCAGCAAGTTTTGCGATGCTCCACGCGTTTCATGCGCTCCCTATTTTTATTTTTTCGAGCAAAGCGGCGAAAGAGATTGGTTATCGTATGAAAGCACTCCCCGGCCACGGCATCGTAATTGCGTTACGGTGGAACTGGCCTGGCAGAGATTCTTCTAACACAAACAGGTTTGTAATTAGTTAATTTTACTTTTCTCTCAAAACGATTTATCGATCGAAAAACCGAACACGGAAGCCTTCAATTTCGCCGCGCGATCGCCTGTGTATCTAATTTTAATAGCCTAGCGAAAGTAAAGCTCAAGAGGAGGGTTGATAGACGGTCCTTTTTTCTCTCAAACTCACGCCCCTGCCTCGAATCACGATTTTATATAACAGAGAAGGAACGACATCGTAAATTACATTTTAATTAAAATTGACAGGGTTCGATCACAGCACCGAGTTTCAGCAACAACTCGGACGGGTACTGCGTCATTTTCTCCTTTCTGTTTTTTTCAAAGCGCGTACAGTCAAACGAGGTTCAATCACCCTTTCCCCGTTCTTTTATACATTATACATAGCGAGTGCGCTGTGCCGAGTAGTTGTCGATGCGTTTTTGTGCCGAGCAATTGCCTACTTCGGCACGCAACATTCTTTTTTACGTAACACCGATGGCCATTGTGCTCTTTCGTAACGTTGCACAACTCGTAACCCTGATGGATTTTGTTTTTTGAACGACGCGCCACATTGCTCGCTCGCCTTATTTCCGGGGCGCCTCTAAAGAGGACTTCCGGTACCGAGACGTTTTAAAATACGAAGATTAATTTCGCAAATATTATTATGCAAAGCGTCGAAATCTTTGGAAACGTATTTTACTAACGTATAATCTGTTTTCCGATTATATGACGATCATTTCCATAATCTCTACTAAAACTTAAATATGAAGGGAGATAAGAGTTAGGACAGCGCAATGTTTCTTCGCTTATCTTTCATTTTAAATTTTACCTTCAGATAAAACACAATGCCCGCATAAATTTACGCTAACTCTTATACAAACATTTCATGCGTCCCCATAGCAAAATTGTGTCGTACTTTCATGTTATAATCTTAAAACGCAAAGAAGCAAAGCGGAGCGATCAGTAATCGGAATTAGGGCGTTGCATACCTGTTTTGTTATCAGCTAATTCAGCACCATCGCTGTGCCGTTTCCTTTGCTAGATCCGACTATGAAATAATCTTTTTTATTACGGCGATAAAGCCGAGGTAACGGCGCGCACTAAAATTGGAAAAAATACCCGTCGCCAAATATTGCCTTCCTATAAAGTATATTTGAATGCCGCGGAGGCCGGTCGATATCCGACGCGAAGTTGGCAACGCATGCGCCGCGAATGCGCTCCGGCCCCGGGCAACTTCAGGGAGGTCCACAGTGGCACTCTGGCAGCTGGGAGGGGATGGCTTTTTGTCAATAAAATCCCATTTTTTTCCCTTCATGTCCAAGTGAAATTTTCGCTCATGTAAATTATCGAAGGGCTGGTATTCCTCAAGGAATTGGAAGGACACGTGAGTACTCTAATTGTATTTCTTTTTCAATTTCTACTTTGCCTTCCTTGACGTATCCTCGAGTGTCAAGTTGTATTTTCCTCGAATTCTCTTCGCACGTTACCTTTGCTTTCGGCACATTAAACTACATTCCCTGATTCTCAAGCGATATTTTTAATTTTTTACTCGTTATTCTTGTTCTTTTACACGCACTTTCTTGTTTAGAAACATAACCTATATCGTCCTCTTTCCATTAGTAAGTTTTTCGAATGTTTCCTTTACAGTGCAAAAAGACAGACTGCCAAGATGTCGACGTCTGCGATATACATTTTAGACGTGAAGGGCAAGGTTTTGATCTCGCGAAACTATCGTGGGGATATCGAGACGGGTGTCATAGAAAAATTTATGCCCCTCGTGATGGAGCGGGAGGAGGAGGGCAACCTGACGCCAATCATTCAGACCTCCGAATGTGCATACGCCTATATAAAGTACAACAATCTGTACATCGTGTCGACCACGAAGAAGAATGCCAATATCTCGCTTGTCTTCGTATTCCTGCACAAGCTGGTGCAAGTGATGCAGGAGTATTTCAAGGAATTGGAGGAGGAGAGCATACGCGACAATTTTGTGGTCATTTACGAGCTGTTGGACGAGTTAATCGATTTCGGGTATCCGCAAACAACAGACAGTAAGATCCTACAAGAGTACATCACTCAGGAGGGGCATAAATTGGAAATTCAACCGCGCATTCCTATGGCTGTGACGAATGCTGTATCTTGGAGGTCGGAGGGTATCAAGTATCGTAAGAACGAAGTTTTCCTCGACGTGATAGAGTCTGTGAATCTTCTGGCGAACGCCAACGGAAACGTTTTGAGTTCCGAGATAGTCGGTGCCATAAAGATGAGAGTCTATCTCTCTGGAATGCCAGAACTGAGGCTCGGCCTAAACGATAAAGTCCTGTTCGAATCCACCGGACGTGGAAAGTCTAAATCCGTGGAACTGGAGGATGTCAAGTTCCATCAATGCGTCAGATTATCTAGATTCGAAAACGATAGAACGATCTCCTTCATCCCTCCCGACGGAGAGTTCGAGTTGATGTCCTACAGACTGAACACGCACGTGAAACCCCTGATATGGATAGAGTCTGTGATCGAGCGGCACGCTCACAGCAGAGTGGAGTACATGATAAAAGCTAGGTCGCAGTTTAAAAGGCGTTCCACGGCGAACAATGTGGAGATCGTGATCCCGGTGCCGAACGACGCGGACTCTCCGAAATTCAAAACCACCATCGGCAGCGTGAAGTATTCGCCGGAGCAGAGTGCAATAACTTGGTTCATCAAATCGTTCCCCGGAGGAAAGGAATATCTGATGAGGGCGCACTTCGGTTTGCCGTCCGTCGTCGGCGAGGATGTGGAGGGGAAGCCTCCGATTCAAGTGAAGTTCGAGATTCCTTACTTCACCACGTCGGGGATACAGGTTCGCTATTTGAAGATCATCGAGAAAAGCGGCTACCAGGCGTTACCGTGGGTAAGGTACATCACGCAAAACGGTGACTATCAGTTGAGGACGAATTAAACGAAGGAAGATTAGTGTGGGAGGAGAGACATTCTTAAAGAAGTTACACTAACGTCATTCGATGCGGAGGTGAAAACCAGTCGGTTCGCTACGCTTATTACGCGGCCGAACGTTAACTTTGTTTTCATAAAACGATCCATACGAGAATCGACACCTATGGAACGTAAAATTAGCGTTCGCATTATCGAGCAATGATTCTCCATCCTCGATGCGTCCTTCGAGAGAATTATTATAATTTTAATACAGCTTGCAGTTTTGATACTATTCTCTCTGTATACCTTGTATACGTAAAAGAATTATAATCACGACCCATCAGATGCAAAGTACTTAATTTATTAAACCTTCGTTTATTCCCATATCCCGATGCAACTATTCCATGTTATAAATTGATTTTCCAACGCGGGGACTACCATGATAATCATTAAGTGTAATCCAGTATAAAAGAGTTGTAAATATATCGAAAACCATCTTGTAACGCATTTTTCATGGAACTGTTAACGAATTATAGTAGACGCTCTTCTGTAATTAGTCAAGCTCTAATAGTATTATACCGGGAACTACCTGTGTATATCCAGTATGCAAATGGAAAACTGTTATTATTGTAAACAATGTAATTAGCAACGTAAGGCAGTCAACAGATGTATTAAATTTTTAAATGAAACGATTTACGTGTTCGTCACTTCCCAATTCCCTTTTCTATTATTTTATTCAGTTTCAGAAAGGAAGGTGAAATTGCTTCGTCGTTTATAAAATCCTCAGTTTCCTGGTGGAACCGATCTCGGTCCAATGGCCCTTACACCAAGTCTCTCCTTGATTCTCTCCTTGCGGTTCAGCAAAGTTCACCTAAGCGAATCCGGATTTCAAAGGTCCGTAAGAATCGTTCGATTTTAAACGGTCTCCGCGGTCGTGAAAGCGTTATCCGCGAAACGAGCCTTACAGCGAGATCGTTCCATGTTACAGCCTCCGCAGCGATTCAGGCGCAAAGAGATCGCGGGACCGTTGTTACCCCGATCTCGAAAGACCGGTAAATACATCGGACCGCGCGGAGAAACGGGTAGAGACACGGAAACTCGATTAGACCGAAACGCGCGGGAAGGCTTTTTGTTCGCGCCGGGCCACGATACAGTAGCGACGATATGCAAATTACCACGGCGCGAACGCCGCCGCGTAATAATTTTATGGAAATTGCTGGGCCTGCAAGGAATTTTGAAGCGCGCCGGGGTGGAACGTGCGAAAGCGTATCGGAAGTAGCTAAAAAGGGCGGGAGAGAAGCATCGGAGCGCAGCTTCCGGTCAGGCTATGCTAAATTGTGCTCTCCAAGAGGGACTGTCCTTTACATTTAACCCGGAGGATTTTCATCAAAGGCTCTCCTCTCGTAAGTCATCCGTTTTCTTTACCTTGGCTATCGTGCACGGAATTGGAAAGTGCCTTTCTGATGGCTTCGTTACGTGCCCAGACACGCGCGTGATACTGATAACGGGGCTCCGGTTATCGTGGTTCGGATAAAATATTTGTCAGTAATTTTGGTGGACAAATGAGGGACGAAGACGTTGCTGAATATACCGCTTCGTCGTGCGGACAGTGATTGATTATACGCAATGGTTATTATTGTCATTAGCATTGCAATCTTTTTATTAATATCTTCTTCGAGCGCCCGGGATAGTTTTATTTCACGCGAAGCAATGGGCAAGACAGAAATCGGATCGACACAAATCCCTCCTATTATTCAGGCCGTTATTTAATCGGGTAATCGAGACTTCGCAAACCGATTCCCGACCAATTTCACACACCCCTTTCTGACCCCTTGTCCCCCTTAATGGAAGGATCGAATCCACGGAGGAAATCAAACTCGAAACTCCGGCGGGGGAGGAGAACGCGTGCACGGAACCTCGGGCCGGGGATTCCATGCGCGCACCTCTCAGGAAGCATCATCCTGTCTCTCGATCGGGCCAACGTCGCCGTGGGGATTCGAGAGAGATTCTGGCGAGGCCGATTTAAAGTTGCATCCGTGATCCTGTCGCGAGATCCGCACGCCGGCCCCGCGTCTGCTCTTGGCCGCAGGATATTAAAGCTTCACCGTGGAAATATATAGCGGCTGTCAACTCGACTGGATAACGCCAAGGGACGAATAAAAATTGCGACGCGGCCGAAAGGAGGCCCGAGAGAAGTTTCGTCCCTCTCGGGAAGGTCGACGGGAGAACTGTTACACGGCGGAGAAAACGGCGGCACGGACAATTTCAACAGAAAGGTTTACGATTCGAATGCTCGATTTTGGTGGTTGCATTACCGCGATGCTTCGATAAACGCGTCCGATTGAAACTTTCGATGGACCGCGCGTGTTTGCAAATGAAAAGTGTGCGAAATTCATGCAACACTCGAATAATAAACGAACAAGCGATAAATTGCAATTGCGAATCGAACCGGTACCAGCGGCGCGGGTACGCAACAGCGAGGATCGCGTGGCAGCGAAACAAATTACCAGAGCAATTTGAGGGTGAAATTCACTCGGGACGGTGTAAAGTGGAGCGGCGCGAAGCGACGTCGCTTACACTCCCGGGGTATCCATTGAATTACAGAAATACGAATCGCAAAGCTCGCGGATAACTCCGCGAGCTGTCTGGTGTACATCCGCGGGAATACGTTCCGGCGGAGCTCGCCGTTCGTAATTCAAGCCGAGTTTATGCTACTTGCGCACAAAGTGTTGGCGCCGAAGTTACACCATCGCCCAGAAATAGTACGCTTATGAGCGCCGAGGGTCATTCGTTCCCGCCGGAAGCGGATGCGAGAATTCGCGAACGTCGCTCGTGGAACAGTTAGGCAAGAATCCCGGATCTATCAGCCTTCTCAGTTTCTTGGGAGGAATCTGTGCGTTGATCGCGTTTACCGCGCACTTACGGCACGCTTCAAGCAATCAAGGCGAGCGAAAATAGATTGATTCATTTAAATTTGTTGGGAACATTATGCCCAGTTGCTTAGTACAAGCTTTAACGGTATAAGCTTTGGCGTCAGCATGCATGTATGTCGATGCGAGCATATTATTGCAATAAAAAACGGTAATACCTGCCGGTTCGTCCACGTTGATCCACGCAAAATACCCTCCGTCGCAACGCTATACAAGCACACCGTTTCGCACACTTTCCGATAGTCAAAAGTCAGCCTGCACAAAAACGTAGCCGTGATTAATGGCAACGCGTCGGCCCTTCAATGCACACCCTTTTCAAAACCAACATCTTGCTCCCTCTTGCGCTCTGGCACAATTTCCTCCAGCATAAATTCCGCGACAAATTTTTGCATATTGACATATTCAAAGCTTCCGACCATTCAGGACAACGCTTTCCAAAAGCGTCAGACAGCGTGTAAATTAAGGGACGTTCGTTTATGTAGGGCGCACGGTCCCCGGTGAGCGCGTTTACCATCGCGCCGCGAGAAATAAAAAAGTATGCAAAAGTTTGAAAAAAAACGGCGCCGGTTGAAACGGACGGCATGAAAGGGGTTCATACACGCGTGCTTGGGCGTGTAAAATCGTAGCGGAACGGGCCCGCGGTTTTCCTCGTTACGCGGATGCAGGCTGAATTACGTAAAACCGGTCGAAAGGAAAATGTGAAATCCCGTGCTGCGTTTAGACGAAGGAACGCGACCGCGCCTTGAACAGTGCTCGAAAGGAACACGCGTTTATTCCGCTCCGCCTCCGTCTCCGAGAGCGAGCACGAAAGGAAACGAACTCCCTAATTCTCTGCCACTCGATTACAACCGAGATCCTCGCGGAGGAAGCTGCAGAGTTTTTGTCGAATACTCTTTACTCGGCCCACCGCCGTCGCTTTTGCGGGTGTAATTAACCTTGGGAAAGGGTCGCTTCACTTTTGTCTCTATTTTATCGCGGTGTACGCTGCGCACACCTTTTCGTTCAGCTTCTTTCCGTCGGAGTGTATTCTCGGATCGGTCGATTAAAAATTGTTCAAGCGTCGAACGTGTCTTTTAAAAACGCAATCCGGCAACAAGCTTCTCCACCTCCCCTTCAAAATTTCATTTCTATTCGAGGAATAAAAGGGAATCCCATTTTGCCATCTCCCGTTACTCTCCCGATCCTCTCTCCGTCGGCTAAAAACGTATGCGAACGACAGGGGGAAATTCTCTAGCTCGTTATCGATCGATGGGGTCGGGGACCCGCGAGGCAACGGAAGAACCGTGCTGGGTCGCGTAAAACCGAAGAAAACCGACCGTGGCCGGCCTCGTCTCGAAACGGGATCCCCGAATCGCCCGGATTTCCTGGGAAAGAAACCGACATTTACCGGAGTCATTTAGGAAAAGGCGAGGCCGCAAATCGCGCGAGCGCCGCTGCGATTTATCCCTCGACGATCTTCCGCGGTGGTAGGCGAAAAAGACAAAGTGGAAACGGGAGGAGCGACGGACTTTCTTTAGCTGCGCGAGCGTTGAGGAGTTGACGACTCCTCGGGAATGATTTTGCGGAAGACACGTGCGAAGGCTCGCGTGAAGCTTCAATGTGGACATCGTTTAAGATAAGACAGTTATTGTAATTTACGTGTGGCAGGGTAGAGATTTAAGTATCCACCTTAGAAATCAATTGTTAGCGTTACAACACGCCGATGTAGAGATAGTAAAAATAAGTACCTAATAATAATAGTACTAAAACAAAAGACTGCCTCGGGATTATTCTTAACTGCTGAATGATCGATAAAGTTTATACAGCTATTAGATTCAAGCGCACCCCTTTCTGTACACCGTAAACGATTGCTAATAAACCACTCTTTCGTTTACTTTTAAAAGGACAGACAGGGGGATGTGACTCTTTAAACGCTACCTACGGCTAATTTCATGGCTGCTTCCCAGATCGACAACAGTGACAAAATGCCACTCCCTTAGGAGAGACCGCGGGATCCGTCACTGGCTTCCAGCCAATAAGATTCCCTAGTTTGCGCCCTTCGCAGCCGAGGGCGGCTTCGACGTCCGATTGCCGAATTACGGTCCCGTTCTCCGGTTGTTCTCGCTGCGTCCCAAATCGTACCCCCGAGATCGATGCCTCTGGGCGGCGTTTCGTTTTTTCTCCCGTAAGCCGTTCGACCCGCGGCATAATCTTGAACGCATTCGTCACGGTGGACCGCTTAATTCTGGGATTCCCCCCCACGGGGAAGTATCTCGAGACTCGCCGGCATTCGGATAGACGGACGGGGTTTTTCTACCGTGCGCGATCATTCGTGATTTCGCGGGTAGTTTAGAGCTCGGCTCGGGTCGCAGTGGTTAACTCTGACCCGGGGATTTATGGTGAACAGTTAGGGGCGATAGGATTGCACGTAGTTCGCGTGGAACGTCAGGGAAAACTGTTGGGATAATGTGGAAATCGTCGGAGATTTTAATAGAGGGCGATCGCGTGGAGAAAGGGTGGTCGTGGGTGAAAAAGGGGGTCGATAGTTGGTACTTATAATACGCGATATTTATGTGGCATTGTAAAATACGAAGTACAAGCTATTAGAGATATCAACTCTGTTTTACTCTGTCGCAATTCTTTTGCCACTATTTGAGAATAACGTGGAGATTGTTGGAGGTTTTAATAGGGGCTGAGATGTGGAGGAAGGGTGGGAAAGGGTGAAAACGGGGTTCGATAATTGATACTTGTAATAGATGACACACTTTTGTAACATTGTAAAATACCAAATGCAAGTTATCAGAAATATAAACTATTTAGGGATTGAACTGTTAAAGCTATCAGAAGTATAAACTCTGTTTTACTCTGTTGCAATTCTTTTGCCACTATTTGAAAATAACGTGGAGATTGTTGGAGGTTTTAATAGGGGCTGAGTTGTGGAGGAAGGGTGGTAAAAGGTGGAAAGGGGGTTCGATAGTTGGTACTTATAATAGATGACACTTTGTGACATTGTAAAATACGAAATGCAAGTTATCAGAAATATAAACTATTTAGGGATTACACTATTGAACTAAATCTCACATAATTCCGACCGCAAATCAATTTACTCTTTCGCAATTCCTTTGCCACTATTTGAAAACGCTTCACGAAGCGTCTCAGAGCCGCGGGCCGCGTTGAATATCTGCCGGCGATTTACACGCGAGCATTTGCATTTAAACATCTCAATTTTGCCATGCAAATGGCATTATGATCGCTGGGACGTCGTGTGCTCTTTCCTCCGCAAAACGCGGAGGTGATAAAAATCTGTCAGTAGCGGCGTCTCTTCGTGCGTACCCTTCACCACCACCGCCACCAAACCGCCCCACGGGAGGCCATCGCTTTAGATACATTCGAAAATAAGGGAAAACGCAACAGGAGGATATTATTATTCATTTCGAGAATTACAATTCCCCGCGGATCTCCATCGAGTATAAGAGAATAATTCTGTCGCGGAAGTAACAGCGCTATCTTCATTACGTTAGCTCGTTTTGGGGTCGCGGCAACGGACATCGGGAAATGCAAATAGGGGGAGCAGTTTGGAGACGTCACGTCGTCCCCTCGGTGTCGAGAGCTCGGGGGTTAATGCATTCGGGTATCGCGGTGTATGCAAATGCGTGGGGCAAAGAGGCCGCACGGCGAACGCAACGACGATTGTTTCGGCGTCGCGACGCGGTATGGAGATAAACGCGACGCCTGCTGGATAGCGCGGATCAGGTGTGCCGAGAATAATTTCTGGAACGTTACCGCGACGACGAATCGCCATCAATTATTGTGCGTAATAAACAGGGCTGAGCAACCGTAGAGTATTTTCTAAAGGATCTATTTCCATCGAATCGATTACATTGTCCATAGTCGATGTATGAATTTTTCTTTGACAGAATAGAATCACGTGCCAAGGGAAATTATGTGTCAATGGAATATGGATGGTTATTAACAAATTTATCGCCAGCTCGACTCCCGTCCCGACTCCTATGTTTAACGTTCGACCGACGCACATTATTCGAGCGCGGGGTAATTTGCCGACGTTTGCACACGCGTGCACAGAGGGTGCATACACAGCGGGCCGCGGCTGCATTTATATAAAGTTCGATTATCGGGCCAGCGTTCCTGTAATAACAAACCCTTGCCCGGTGGCTGGAATGTCCACTAATCGACCGTGACGGTAAATGGAAATAAATGAATGGCCCGGGCATCGCCAGCCCTTTATTAGTTTTACGTCGCTCGCGGGAAGGAGTTTCCGATGGACATGGGAATTAGCATCTCGAACGATATCACCGATTCCTAAACGAGCAATTAATTCTCTATACCTCCAACTACGCTATCTCGATTTAAGGCGAAACAGAATAACACTGAATAAACGAAGAATACAAAAAGCAGAATATTATCAGTGATCTAAAGTCGTCGGAGTAATTTTTCAATTACAAATACCCTCCAAATATTTATAATCGAATCTCTCTCCGTCGAGAGTTCCGTCGCGGGTCGAGACAATCTCGTTTGGCTTGGCTGTCGGCATCCGATAATCCGGGATACCGTTCCACGGAACCGCTCTATCGTCGCCAGGGAACGGGGCAAGTTCTCGCGCCAATAATCCGCGCGTAACGCGGAACTCGCGACGATCCGTACGTTTCACGGTTTTCGTGCAGGCTGTAAAAGGAAGCTTACGCGGCGCGAAACTCCCCGACGACGGCCGATATCAATTTGCTTAAGGGCTGGCAAGTTTTCGAGGCGGGACACGTTGCCACGGGATGAACGCGATACACGGGAAACGCCTGGGGGAAAATATACGCGGGCGAACTTTCCGCGGGGCAAGAATTCGCGCCAGAATTTTATTTGCAGCGATAATATTATGAACGCGAGGATAATGTCAAAATTATTAACGTAAATAAGTTTTACAGAACACTTTCGAATCTTTCGTAATTTAACACTGTACACACAGCAGCGGTAGAAAAAAGAAACAGAGAAGGAAGGGTCGATGAAAAAGATGTTTCATTATTTCGGGAGGAAAAGAAATGATAAGATGCGGCAGCTTAGAAAATGATTGGCGTTTATCAGAGTCAGTCAACGCGGAGGAAATAATTCTTTCCTTTTACTTCCCTTCTCGTATCCTCGAGCGCATTGCGAAAGGAAGAAATTTTGCCGGATCGTGATCTCGAGTAGCTGAATTGTTTTCGGGAATGTTGGCTCTAAGAAGCAACAGAAAGTGGTTTTCAAGTGGCTGACGAGCTTCGAAAATTCGATGCCCGCGGACCGGCTGCTTTTATCGTGGCTGCGAACGAGAGAGTTTACGCCCGGGATTCGATATTTCATCATTTTTCGTTTTATTCGCGAAGCTACGAGGGAAATCTGCTACGCGACACTCTGTCGAACGTAGGTGCACCGAGCTGTACATACGTACAATAAAGTTTTATGGTACGCCGAGCGTGATTCGCGACGCCTCTGATTCAAATTATGTTTTTCATCAAGGGAGGGAGATCCAATGTCGAATGAAAACGACATTACAAACATCCATTTCCGCTTTTCTTTGATCCCTAAAAGTTCGCCTTGTAATAGTGACGATAAAAATAATTGTACGATGCTACGTATAAATTCGTTGCCATCATACCAATCATTGCTATATTACTAATAATCGTATTTCCGATTAATTTCAATACGTAGGTAAGCGAAGAAAAAATGATTGCGCCATTATCGTTCGTTATACTTACGTAAAGGAGCGGTCACTCAAAGCTAGATGAAACTTTCCGCAAGTTATGGCATCATTTTGGGTCACCATAGCTATGCGATTCCGCATATTTCCGTTCATACGTAAAAGTATGCACGCGCGGAGCACGGTATGCGCATGAATGTAACCAAATATATACAGGGCAAACGTACGTGTGTATCTACTTATACTTGCACGCGCAAACACGAAAGCCAGCCTCGACAAGGCTGCGAGCACTCCTACGCGGGGCTACCAATATTTGTATGCAACAAACAGGCTGCATTGTTGCAAGAGCAATTGCTACAATTGGAGAAGCCTACTTCAAAGGGGTTTGAAAGGATACGCACTTCCCACCGCGTATGGGGGACGTGAAATTTGTAACTGGTGCGAGTATAATAATGTAACAGTAGCGTCAGCGCGGAAAAAAAAACAAAATATGGATAACAAGCGTTGCATGAAAAGATCGGGTTCTAAAAGTATCTCTCTGCCGGTCTAAAGTGATCGAAATTGTCTTTCAGAACGATTCACTCTGTGGAAAAATTAATCGCAGCGCGATAGAAGTGTTGTTGCACGCGAAATCTAGGGTGGCGTAATTTTATGCAAATTCGTACGAACATACCGCAACCGCATGATTTATCTCCTCGCGCTGCAGGACGAACTCTCGGCTCACTTTTATCATTGGTTTCCCACGATCGCAACTCCAACCCCTTCGTTCTTCGCCCCTGTGGTGCGGTCCATAAAGATGACTGGCCGTGCAAGGTCTGTCGAAACTTTCCCGGCAAGAGATAACTGCAAGGAACACGGTAGCGAGATCTTATACATAACGTCAAGGTTTAAGGAAAAAAATCGGAGAAATGATCACGAGATAGTGGAGGAAAGAACATAATACAGAGAGAAAAGTAGCTTCTAAAAAATGATTCATACGTAACTCGTGTAACCAAGTATGATAACAATTGTTCGAATTAGTTATTCCTTTGGAACGTTTCTAATAAGCCGCTATATTTACCGGCATTCACTCCCTTCGCACACATTCCGCGCGCAATTGTTGGTTCCACCCACGAGGAAAGCGTACTTGCATTCTATTAAACGATCTAATCCAACTGTACGATAGAACAGATTATTCCAAACGACAATCGACGGGGCAAGTATATGTTTCGACCGTGTGTCACAAGTTATCCAACTACGACTGCCTCGGACAAGACGTCCTTGTTACTGTTGATACACAAAGCGGAAACGGCAGAGGTAATCATTCACATGCCGGTGGTTCTCGCTCGAAGGGGAGACTCGGTAATATCCAACAGACATCGGAAATAATTTTCCCTGCGCGACGCGTGACACGGGGCGAGCACCCGTGGACCAATCGAGAGAGATTCGGACCACGTTCCACCGCTTACGCTTTTACGTCTCCCCCCTCTTTTTTTTCGCACGGCAAACCCGAATTTCCAAAGTCCTGACCGGAGCTGCCTTTTTCATTTAGAATTTAATGTTTCAGCTGTTTCTCCCCGCTGCGCCAGGCCGCGTCGCGGGATCTACGAACCCGCCGGTCGGGAAACGAGGTCGCGGCGTATAAAAGATATCGTAGAAGAACAAAAGGGCGAAGACGCGAAGGTAGAAGGGGCTGGGCTGAAAAGAGTCGTCGAGAAAGTTTTTATCTGGGCCGAACGAATGGACGGGCTCCCGATCGATTTTCCCGATCGACGGAGACCGCCTCGTTGCCGTTGTCCCTCCAACCCTGTCGATATTGTGTCCCTTTTAACGGCGATAGACTTATCCGATATCTTTACTTTATTGATAAAGCGCCGGCCGGACTCGGATCGTTCTTTCCGCTTTATTTTTACGCCGAGATTACTTGGGGTAAATAAGTCCGTAAACGTGGAGCCGAGGACGGTAGTGGGATATTGAACAATTTTTTTTAGTGTTATTATTCGCTTAGAAAGGTGTTATTTAATTTAGGATCGCATCGGAATTGCTTTCAAGTGTAATTTATCAAATCTTCCATTCATATATTATTATTAATTCAATTTCCATTAATTATTATTATCTCAATTCCCGTTGATTATCATTATTTCGATTCCCATTAATTATTCCAAGTTTAATTCGCGCGTGCGAGGAACATTCAGAAGCGTGCGAAAAGTGTTTTACGATTTCGTGTCTCTTCAAATTGAAAGAGAAATTATTCATCGGTATCTTCCTGTCTTCAGAGCCAAGATCGTTGCGCGCCGCTTTTATTCGTGGCCGTAAAACGAGCTTAACATGTCGCTTGGACGCGATACAGGAGCGGCCAGTACGCCTCGAATGAATTGTAGCTTGATCCAGCATCAATATTGGTTAAGCACACAATGGAGGAAAAAGTGTAAGCTCGCTCTCGAGGTAACACCTCGCGATGCCTGCTACATAATGCTCGGATTAAATCCGGGAGTGTCTTCCCGCTTGTGACTGATGGGGCTGTCCCGAGAAATCGCGTTGGATATTATTTCTCTGGCTACCCCCAAGCACCCTGTCAATGTCCAAATGAACGAAGAGAGCAAACACGCTTATCGTCTGTAATAAACGCACAGAAAATAATTCCGTGCTTCATGCTCGCGATCTTTCGTCACGCTTCTTTACGTTATTACACGACCGTAATTGTTCAACAGTCGAGCACAGAGAATTCGTCGTAAAGTGCAAGCTTAATGTACTTAATAGTTGCAGCAGTTCGTAGTGGACGCGCGTCCGACTTATACTGCACATTTCTACTTATACGTATAGCACACTACGCGCAGTTATCTATTGTCAGCGGCCACGTAGGAACACACATTCGCGGCCCGGTCTATATTATCGCCGGCCAGCACCAAGTTTCCGTATTATTTATTGCGTTTCACTACGGGCGAAGTTTAGTGCCGATGCGGTTAACAGTTGCCGCAGTTCGCGTCCGCGGCTGACTTATCCTAACGCGCCTCCACTGATCCCTCCTCTGATCGTATCCCGCCGCTGTTACGGGAGGAGCATCGGAAACGATTACTGTACATCCTGCGAGAACCTTGCGCCGTAGATAACTTCGATGACGGGACTTTATTTTCCTAAGGAACATAATAACTATGATTTCGTTGTTTCATGAAATCGCGAAATAGCTCGTCGAAAGATAAGATACCTATGTCGCTTAATCTTCACAAGTTGCGTGCATAATACAAAGTATATTAGGGTATGATTAGAAAAAGAATGGAACTGGATAAACTCGAGAGAAATCGGAGTATTCCTTTTTCAAACGTGACAGATTCTGAAGTATAACAACGGGCCGCCGTAGAATCAAATATAACGCGATCCTCCGTTCCGAGTCATTCGGAAACATTTATCCAATGGAGAACGAAGGGGCTACCTGAGCGTTTTAAACATTTCGAAAATTTACAGTAAGAAGGATTTTCGATGAATCGTCCAAGTCGTTTCGCGAAGGCGGCGAGCGTTCCTTCGCTTCTCGCGATCAGAAGCGTGCAAAGCCAAGGGGAAAGTTAAACACTCCCATAAAGCCAACGATTGTTATTCCCGCTTGATAAAGCGCGGAGAAGAGCCTCGGAATGAAACTCCGAGCGGTTCTTTATTAAAACAAAGTTGAATCCCATAAGAATAGCTCGACGAGGAGGATCGAAAACAACCGGACAGTAAATTTGCGTTATCTCCTCGTCTTCCTTGGAAATCCCCTCGACGGATTCTCCGCGAGCTTTGGGGATAACCCGAGGATAGGAAATTACGTCTGTAATATTACCTGTTACAGACTATTGGCCCTTATTCCGGTCTGAACGATAACTTCGTTCAGCTTGAAATATCGTTCGCCGCAGGAAATATGGCAGAAGGCCTTTCTGGACGGAGCCCCCCGGCTTTATCATTTTTTTTTTTTTTTCGTTCGATCTTCGACGATGCTATCGTGTTTCTCGAACTCTTATTAAAGGTCGAGAGACATATGCTGCCAGGGTGACGATAATTTATTGATCGGGCGGACGACATCGGTCGCGGGACAATTTGGGAATAAAAATACTGGTGTTTAGAATAACGAATAAACAAAGCCAGGGATAATATTTTACCGAACGTTCGGAAAAATACTGACTGAGGAGGAATATCGCGATACGATAGAGGATTTCCTCATGTTCCACATGTCTGGCCGGAGGGATTCAAGACTTTCGGATCGAAAGATCCGCGAAAGCATGCAGTATATTAATATTTAATAATCGAGAAGGAGAAAAGCCCGGCGAGGTGCACGTTTCGCAACACATGCATATTGAACGCGCAAAGACGAGCGAATAGATGGAGAAGAGGCAGAGAAATAACGGGGACGTGATGTTACAGCTTGAAAATATGAGCCTTTTTACTTTTGCGGAGTAGACGACGGATCGAAGTTGTATTCGCGCTTGAATTACTCATATGTTCGGTCCTCGAGAAGAATGCAGAGTGTATTTTCTGTGGAGAATAATAAATATTTAAACGAACATTAGACGAGAACGGAATGAATTTATAGTAATGGAAACGCTTGATCATAAGTTTTAATTAACTCATGGAAAAAGAAGCTAAACAGATTGAATGATTTTTCACGCAATTACTAATATCATTACGATCTTCTCCAAAATCGTTTTTTACCGAAGAAATCACACCCTATAATTCCGCAACAATAAAGCCCATTCCTCATGGACCGATCGATCAACCCTCCTCGACGCAAAGCGCGAAATAAATTCAATCGATTCTCTGAACAAAGAAAGCGGCGACTGGTTCGGGCCGACGTAAACGTTATCTTAAATTCATCAAGCAGCGAAAAGCAACCGGAAGAAAGGCATCGAAAGACTGGTCCGCGTCCAGAAGTATCACAATCGATCTCCCTAGCTTTCCTTGCCGGCTACCCCTTTCGAGAAGTTCGCGGGTGGACAATGGAACACCCTTTCCATCGGCCAGCAGCACCAGAAGCTCGGGGGGAAAAAAGGGAGAAGGGTGTACAAAGAGGAGGGGAGTTCCTTGGTGATAAAAGAAAATCGAGATGCGCCAGGCATTCTTTACACTTTGTTTTTGACGAACCTTCCAAACAGCTTGATGCTTAGAGGATTCGATAAAAAAAAAAAGACAAAGAAACGAGAGAGGAATATGTATATATTTTTAATGGAGAAATTGCAGAAAATGGAAATTGTAAATAAAAGAAAGATCAACGAGTTTTTATTCCATTCGAGCAGCGCGATGTTAATCTTTGCCGACAAAAGAGGACCGATAAGCAGGGGCATGTTTCGCGATAACGTTTACACTTGGAACACGGTGCGTCGCTTTAAACTACCCTCGTGTCGCCTGGTATAATCGACGCCCTCCGGTGGAGGCGAAATTCGAAACTAAATCCCGATCCGGGTTTTCCTTGGAACACTTTCACCCACCTACCCCTGAGCCGAGAGCGAACAGATTCTCGTGTGCGCCCTCGGACGGGGTGCAGCGAACGGTTGAAGCAAGGGATAATGAGCGTGGAGAAATTCATACGAGCTTTGATTTCAGGGTGGTGGCGAGTAGTGCCGCGTAAAGACGAGCCGCGAAGCGTTTTGCGCGAAACGCATCTGCGTGTTTTGGCTGTTGCGTGGGAGTGAGATCGCGGATAACTGTACCGCGAAGTTTCAGGGACGATGTTTCACAATTAATGGCATTGTTATTACATGGCGCCTATTTTTATGTATTATAAAAGAAAAAGCATCAAGCGGTTGGCATACTATTTTGAATTTAAAGAAATCTTTCTGTTTCATCCCTTGGAAATCATTCGCTTTATAATTACATCGTCGCAGCATGGTTATCGCACGCTAAATGAAAATGAAAAATGAACTGAATGTAAATGATTCCAGCTACTCGAGCGGAACAGACTTCAATCCCACCGCTATTCCAACGGCGATGGTTATTTAAAGAGATCGGACGACGAATATTGACGATGTGACACGCCAGATACCTTTCTTCGATCCGAAGTGAAACGTTATTAATGTCGCGTTGCATTCGATGCCAGCTGGGACGCATTCGCGATACAGCACGGGCTGGAAATGGAGAACTCTCGTCTGCGAGTATAATCGTGTCGCCGAGTCGGTATTAAAAAAAAAAAGTGCAATTTCCTCGAAATTATTGGAAGCCACCAGGATGATACGCGTAGACACATGTGGACAGTAAAACTTTATTGCAACAGTGGAATTACGAGTTTCAGGTTGATAAAAAGTTTACTTTCTTTTATCCTGAATTTCATAAATGATCGAGCAACTGAATTCATAGAACCTATTGAATATTCGCTTTATTGAACTTACGTGGAAATGCTCTGCTAAGAATTGTTTATACTGCACTGCAGGAAAACTAATTTAAAAGAATCATAAATCTTTCATCATTAAAAAAATATGTAAAAGCCACCGGCCTCGAAATATTTTGCAATTTACCCTACGTCGATAGAAATTACAGAATAAATTACTTGGCGTTCCACTTTCCACGACACACCTTTCACACGTATAGCTTATAGCAACATCGAGTTCCGATAAAGATCCAGGGAATTAAAGGCACGCGTTTCTCCTCGTTCGCTTGTAAATGAAAAGCGTTGCCAGGGGTAATATCTTTCTCTTGCGCCCCTCTATTCTTGTTCCTTCGCTCCCTTCTCGTTCGCCTTTAATTAGAAGCAACGATCGAAGAACAATAGGTAACATGAATTTCGTTTCCCCCCCTCCTGTTAATATATATTTGTTTCCGGCCATGATTTAAGGCCAGGCGCGACATTTCAACGACGTCGCGAAACTGCTGCGAAAACGGTGATTCGAGTTGACGTCTTAATAACGCAATCTTCGCGTCGCTTCAAAATAAGCGGCGCAAAATCGTTCCGCCGTCAACGGGTAGACGCAGCCATTAAAATGTCTCCGGTCGAGGGACGGGGAATTAAGTTGCCTTTTCTCCCCTCGTTTTCGCGCTTTTATAGAAAAGAAACCATGGTACACTAATTTATCTGATTAAATAGGAGGACTTGTTTCGATGCTGCTCGATTTTTAGGCGACAGATTCTCAAGTGACGAACTACGGTCACCACGTTGCTTCTTACAAAATACGTTTCTCGTGTTTTCGTTACTACACTGATTCTATGTGAATTAATTGTACTTTTGCAGAGAATAATACCTAATTTTATATCAACTTAATCAGTGAATAAATTTTACAATGCATTCAATAATATAGTGTTCGATGTCCTTCAGAATCTTCGCCAATCAAACCGACCCAATTAAGAACTGAAATAAGAGTTGGACGCGATAAAGACGATTACCTGCGCTCTTCATCTATCAAAGTGTGGTAAATTTGTTAGATGCGAAGTGGCGTCGCGATGCCTTCGTCCGAACTGGCGAAAAGACTCGGACGAAGGATGCCCGATGCCCACGACGGATTCGTACGTAACCGAAACGCAGATGCACGTTGGACGCTGCAGCGAATGCGAATCCAAAGAGACGTCGCGTCGTGTCTCGACTTTAAGCCGAACTCCAACGCGTTCAAGTGCAACGAAAGCAACGCGGCTCGTCGATCCCCCTCAGGCGCTCGGCGAGCTGCAACCTTCGTGCAAAGTCCCGGCTCTACGTCACTCTATTTAATTACCGCCGCTTCCGAGTGCCTCTGATAATGCGTTTAAGGGGCGTATTTTCTCCCGTAGAACTTCGCCAAAGATTAAGGGAACCCTCTCCCGCCCGTTATGGCACGTCGATAGAGAGGGTCCTTTTCTCCCCCCTTCTCGAGCTCTCCCCCTTTCTGTTGCCAGGGAAGGCTCGAAAATGCGACGGCAACGTGGGTGAAAATATCGAGCAGGCAGAGATACAGGAATTTTCGTGCCGAGAGTTTGTTGCGACGTAAAAAAAATAATCATAGAATGAAGTGCATGAGAAACAATAGACGCGCCGAAGAGATAATAATAAACGTGATACAAAATGAGATAATTCTTTGTGGCATTTTACAGACACGCAGGGCATCGAGATAATGGTCGAGGACCTCCAGGAGGAGTGCCAAAATGTACCTTGAAAAACTGGAACAGTGGCAAAAGGCTTCGCGTACATGTTTCTACGGCAGTACTTAGCGCCGCTGGCCTCGGCTCGAAGAAATAAATGGTTTCCATACTATATAGTAACACTGTAATAGTAATATAAAATAATAATAAGTGTATAATAAAGAATAATGTGTCTTCCTTTGGCCAGAGTACAAGCTGCCCCCTTTGCTATTATTTAACACATCATCTCATAAATCAGTTTCCAACGAAACCTGCCACTATTGATTGGAACATTTTAGACAACCCTCGCCACTCCAATCTTCCAAGGAACTCAAACTATATTTATCTGGTCGGACATGGATTTTTGGCGAATCTGAAAGTTGGATCTACCATGCCGTTCGGTGATGCGACCGGAATATTAAACTCCGTCCGAACTTGTCGGCCACCCTGTGCGCATCAATGCAGGCGGTTCGATAGCGGGGGCGGTGGCATTGTCTCCGGATTCCCATTATAAGCGTGTCCCGAACCCGGCGAGAGCGGCCGGCCCGGCTCCTTTGTCGTCGGCCGAACTTTCCCGCGGCTTTTTCGTCGCGCCGTCGCGGCGACGGTCTAACGACGCGCGACTCGCCAGTTTGTTACACGCCCAGCGTCGATGCGCCGTTGCTCGAACGCGTGAAAATCGCACGCGTCGCGAGTTCGCGTGATTCGCGCCGGGGCCTCAATCTTGCGCCGTGAATTACGACGGAAATCGCGAAGTTCGATTCGTCGGAGGAGAAACAGCGAAGTGGAAACTGATGTCTAGGTCTCTCGTTTTTACGTTCCTTCAAACGGCATTGTTCAGACGTTAATAGAAATCTTTTGGAAATATCGGATAGACATGCTTGAATAATTATGCGACCGCAGGGTTTGATAGAATCGTAGGAAATATTTGAATTATTATTTGGTACATTGAATGAGATACTGGGTTCGAATAGAGTTACACTGAGGATAGACAATGATTTGAAATAAATAAATATGCGCGTGTAATACTGTCGGTACTCGTGAAAAGAAAATATCGACTCCGAAGTATGTTTGAAAAGATTATAAAAGAAGTAAGGTGTTATCTTCCAATTTTTATACGAATTCCGGTACTAAATAAATGACTGCTCTAATTGTTAACGTTCGAAGCATAAATTTCACTGAACCCAGCATAATTTACTGCCCGCTAAAAGCAAGTACCGTACAGACAAAAACCGGAGACGACCGAGGGCTATCCACGGAGCAGATCCAATTATACCCGAGCAATTAATCGTCGAAATGTAGCCGTAACTGTCCCGGGATACTTCACGGTAACCTCTTATAAAACGAAGAAAACGGCCCGGCGAGATGAACTGCAACGAAATTCTACGTTACGACGAGTCGTAAAAGGGACGCGCTTGAAGTTCGAGTTACGAGTATATATACCCTCCCAGCCCCGGTGGGCCTCGAAGGAAATTAGAACGGACCGCGCAAGGAACGGCGTCAAAATTGCATTTACTGGCCGCCCGGCTAGGAACGTATCTTCCTATCTGCCTTCGATTCGCTTAACCGCCGTGGCAGTAACAGCGACGGCTGCAGTGGCAAATAAACGCGGTGGCCGCAATTTGCAGTAACGCTCGAACACGTAAATGCTGGGGTCGTCGCGAAGTTACACCCTCGATCCCATCGCTCCGTGTACTGTTTATCTAAAGACTATGGGTCCATGCTTTGGCCAGTAGCGCGCCATAAACTCTTGGCTCGAACTTGCACTGATTTTGTACCATCTCCGTTTAAGCCATCGGCACTTTCGGCGGAAATCATTTTTTAAACGAACCTGCAGTTCGTCGTGATACGTTTCTCATTAAATAGAATAATTTCCTTTATAAATGAAACAACTGTTATCGTATGCAATCATCGATCGCGATTAATAATCAGATATCCTGAGAATCTTGAATCTCGTTTACGTTAAATGCTGAGAATCGTTCCAGCCGAGAAGCGGCTACGATAAGACGAAACAGAGAGCGGCCCCGGCAAAGTGGACAAGGATTTGCCTAAGCGACAGCACGATTCCGGTTCCGTGAAGTCCAAACATCCGGCCCAGACGGAGGCTGCATTTCACCCGGCGACGTTCCCGTCGAGCCCGTTACGGAAGCAACGTCCTGGACAACGGAAGCAAGCGGGCAGGGGTCGATCGATAGTTCCTTCCTGCCCTGCCACGACCAGGCTAACATTCGACCAGCACACGCGCTTGTACACTTTAGAAATGGTTTCGCCTTCGCCAGAAACGCAAGGGGGTTGACGCGCATAGATACACCGCCGGATCCATCGAGAAGCATGACTACTATCGCGCACCCCTTCGTTCGTGGTCCCTTGCGCAACGACCGCTGTGCTCGATTCGCTGGTTACAGTCTTCGCTGACACGAAGATTAACGTACCCAGACGCTACGGGCCGCGAGGGATGAATATAGACGAGTATGGAGCATCTTCTGGACGGTGTGTTACACGAGTTGACCGTGGTGCTCGTGGAGAAACGGGGTGATGAATAGATTGGGGTAATTGGACAGTGTCGCGATGGTGAACTGGGTAATTTAGGGTTCATGAGTGTTGGCCGCTGCTTCGAGGCGCCTTGTATCGGTGTACAGAAGGTACGATTGAACGAAATAATGCGCGAAAGAGGCTGATTGCTTTTTCAACTTTGCCATGCACTAGTTATAATATTCTTAAATGATTTCAATCATTCACCTCGATCACTAATTTTCAATGCTTCGAGGCGCCTTGTATCGGTGTACAGAAGGTACGATTGAACGAAATAATGCGCGAAACAGGCTGATTGCTTTTTCAACTTTGCCATACATTAGTTACAGTATTCTTAAATGATTTCAATCATTCACCTCGATCACTAATTTTCAATCATTTCTAAATAGCTTTCGAATGAAGCGATCTGCGATCGTCATTACGTCTGCTTTACACATTCATGACCCTCTCTTACCTCTCCCCCACTGGAACAAGAGAAAAAAATCTGTTTCCAAAGAAACTTTTTTATTTCCCTTTCCCCCCCTGTTGATCATTGGAACGAACTGCCCTGTAAGTTATAGCAGCCATTTCGTTCCGCTTCTCTAGGAGATAAGGTCGAGACGCTGCCTGGCGAAATTAGAATCAAGAAAAATCACGTAGGAAGGGAAGACGTATACGGCCTGGACTGTAGTGTCCGCGAAATGTATCGTAATTTTAGAAGAATACATCAAGCCCGCGAGATGCTTTTAACGAGCACTTTCCGCGCAGGGACAGCTGCTATTTCTCCTTGGACGAAGAATAAACTGTAGGAAGGGTAGAAGAAAAAAGAAAAGCCATTTCCTGAACTTTTTACAAGCGATAGATCATTATTGTGCGAAAACTTCTTTTATTTCTCTTGTTTTCAGCAAGAGGGATTCGAAATTAGAATCATAATGAAATAACCGTGCAATCTCGCTGTTTGTGAAAAACGCACGAAATTTATTCGCCGTCCTCGAAAGCTTTTAAACTATGCTTTTAATAAAACGAAAGCGAACAAACTTTCAGCTTTTTTAATACTCCCTGGAGAATTTAGTAGAAGTATCTCGCGGATTTGAACCTTTTGTTAAATTCATTTTGGGATTAATTAAAATAATCCACCCTTTCGACTTCTCAGTAACGCTCGTTAAAATTATAGCCCGGATTCGAAAGCGCATAAAATATATACATCTATTTGCGGTAATCACTGCAAGCCCTTCGCAATTCTACGTGTCATTAAAAAGTGCTGAACAATTTCGTACACGTTCCACGAATATTCGAAGCAAATCGAAACTTCAACACTTCCAAGGCTGCAATTTCAACGATACAAAAATACCCAAGCTGCATACCTCTGTCAACCCTTCGCAACCAATTGCCCTTTCTCCCACTCCCAACAAAAAATTATAACACCAAACTTGCGGTCGCCAGTGCCAAGAAGAAAATACGTGCATAGTCCTCGCATTAGCACAAAGGGGACCACTTCAACTCTCTTTGACCCGCTCCACCGAAAACAGGTGGCTTCGTAAACGAACGAGAGCCAAGGGGGTGGTTATCGCGCTGGGTTAACCAGCAGGAGAAACAATTCCGCGAAGACGTCTCCCTCAGCGAAAGTTATTCCGGCTTACAGCATGCGCGGCCCGTTTCCCGGTCCCGGTTTCGCCGTCGATTCGACGCGAATGCAGATATAGGAAAAGAACGGAAGTCGATTCTCAGCCACCATCGCCCTCTCCTACCCCCGCGTACACATATACACTCCGGCATCGTTTTCGCGATACCAATCTCCCTTGTAACTGCCGCCGCTAGTTGTTTGGCTGCACAATCCTATTTGCCAAGCAATCTGCCAGCGCCGGTGGTTCACGTAATCCCGTGAGGGGGGCTGGGCATCGGTAATGCGACCGGTAAAGCGACCCCGAAAAGCTCGACCGATTTTCAGGGTCGCCCTCGCATTTTCGAAGGCGGAGACCGATAAACTTCGAACCGTTGTCACCTTCTTTTCTATTCTTATATGAAAGTGTAGATATCTATTAAACGAAGTACGAATTCCGAATTCTCCGTCCCTTAAGAATACACTCTAATCACTGTGAATGTGGATTAATTAACACCTCCCGAATTTCATCTATTTCTACCCTCCGCCCGATAATCAACCCCAATCATCCCCTCGTTTCTAGCGCGCTTCCAAACTTTGATTAATCCGCGCCAGGAAGGCCGACGTCGATACATCTTCCTCGATAAAAGCATCCGTCGAATAAATGAACGAGAACATATACAGACCTACACGTTTCTCTATTTCTTTTTTCTTCTCCTCGTTGGCCGTGCAACGGTTTTAACGGATAAACGAATCGGTCTCCGAGGAGGAGGAATCGTTCGTTCAATTTCCAATAGCCCAGCGAGCCGGCATCGCGTAATCTGCATTTCCTGTGCGGGGGGGAGAGCCAGTCAGCCAAGAAGCCTCCGCCCTGTATATTTTATTTAGTCGTGGAAGAATTTAATCAACCCGACCCAGGTCGAAACTCGCCGCCCAAAACTCGTTGCACTTCGAGGCGGACCCCTTTGTTACCGGCGATCTAACGAGTTTTTCCTTCTTGTCGTCGTCGGAATCCTATTGCGGAAGCTTCGAAATATGCGCATTCGTTAAGCGAACGGAAGCCGAACTCTCCCGAGGAATTAATGAAGATCGCGGGGGGTTCCTGGCAAATGGAAATTCGTTTCCCCTTCGTTAACTTGTAAACCGTGTATAATCGCATTACGTACTTCGCTGCTCCGCCCATTTCCGTGTAACTTTATTTGTTACAGTCTCACACGGTGACACGATGCTCCGCGTTTCATCTTTGTTCGTTATTTCATATTTCAAGAATACGAAGCACCCGTTGTGCTCGATTTATTCGTTGCTCCGGTCGTGTACCATCTTCTTGCACAGTATTATTATTTATTAGCATGGTCTCATGGTGACGCGCTACCACACAGCGCACGTTTATCATTAAAGTAGAAAACTGTATACAAGTACTTTGTAACTCTTTATAAAATATTAGAATTCGATATTATTATGCGTGTACGTTCCAATAATTAGACGTATCTGTAATATCCTACGATATCTATGCCACGCATTAATTTCACCGTTCGATAAGTCTTTCCAACATCAACCCCTTACCGATTCTAAAAATCGTCGATTCCTCGTGAATTTATAAATATCACGCTAGACACGGCCAAACAGTCTCTACCAGCTTCACCCGAACAAATCTGCGAGTTTCTATGCAGTGGAGTATCGTGTGCGTATAAAGACACGGCCGCACTGATTAGCGGTCTACCCAGTGGCCGTCGTTTTTGCCACCATTGCAATAAAGTGTTCGGTTAAACGGCCGATAGTCCGGTGACGAGGGTGAAATCGTTTATCGATCGTTCGCGTAGGGAGAGAGAGAGAGAGAGTGAGAGAGAGAGAGTGAGAGAGAGAGAGTGAGAGAGAGAGAGAGAGAGCCAATGGTCGAGTACAATTTAAATAACAGAGTATTTTTGGCGAACGAACGCGACGTTCTAAAAACGATCCGCCCGTCCTCTCTCTCTCTCTCTCTCTCTCTCTCTCTCTCTGCCTCTCTGTGACCATTCTCTGTACAGCTGTACACGCGATAATTGTCGTAATTAGATCCGCGCCAATTGCGTCGGGGACGCAATTAAAATCTTGTCCGCGCAATCTGCGTGTCGTACACCCGCTACCACGCGCCCGAATTGGCCGTCCGCATTTATTTTTCCAGGGAAGAAAGATGGGGACGGGTTGGACGTTTGTACCGGATGCCAGGAAGTTATTGCGATCGCCTGGTTGTTTAATCGAACGTGATTATTTGATTTATTCGATCAATTAAGAATGCCTGGAGCAAGAAGTATTCTTAGGCGCGCGCGATAACTGGCAGGCACACTTAACTGTTTGAATCAATACAGTTTATCGTTCCCATTACTTTCATCAGGAATTCATCCGTCTGTTAAAAACTGGCATGTCCTCGAGTTAATCAACGCTTTCGGCCTACCTCGATAATCGTCGGTTGTTGTTTCGAAAGTATTTAAGTATTCGCAATGTTAATTAGGTCTGATATTATTATAGACCTTTATAGTTTAGACGAATTATCCTTTGCCTGGAATGGGATTGTTTTCACGAGAGACAGAGAGAGGGAAAGAGATAGAGAGTCGAGCTCGGGATCATCCTCGAAGTTCCTTCGCGTAATCACAGCCATTGAATTCTCACGGTCACGATTGCAATTGTTAATTAGGGCGGAAAGTTTTCGAGGCGTCAGTTCTAGCCGGCGCCGATCCATCGGCAAGATCTAGCTGCAATTAATTTGTTCAGAGAGTCGCGTGACGGTTCGTCTGTTCGAGCGTGCACCAAGAGGGAGAGAAAGAGGAACTGCAGTGACGTTCCTTTGGAACGGAACTTCTTCCTCATCCGTTCCGTGACATTGTTCCCGTTACGTTTATTAAGTGGACAACGCCCACTTGGACGCACGTGATCCCTAACAATAATAAAAAACAAACTAATCTTCGTTCTTGGTAAGAAGATCCTTAGTTCTATTATTATTTTATTATCATTCCTTTGCTACTTATTACTTCATCATCATTCGAAGCTTCGGATTCGAGAAACAAAAATGATATATTAAAGCGATTGAACGTTTGCACGCTCCGAGTTACACAGCGGCTTGATGAGATCGAAATTCGTGATAATCGTTTCCCCATACAGAGACGCACAGGATGCGGAGATACAAGTGTAACGATTATCACACAAAAGTGCTGGCGAACAATTTATCGATGCATTTGTGTAACGAGCTATTGAGCGTAATTCAAATTGCAGTTCAATCAGCCTTGCCGGCTATAAATCGATACGCGGGCAAATCAATTTTCGGAACAAGGGAACGCCGGTGTTTTCTCGTTTATCGATCAGAAGTTTTCTTCGAATTGGCGAAACGAGCAACAAAGTAATTATCGAATGTTAACCGTGCCAGATTTGATTCGTCTCGGTTATTCGACGAATGTTTATTTCTTTGTGAAATTCATTGGACGGTGATATCCAATATACGTGTATCAATGTCAAGTGTCTGCGAAAATGACGAGGCAAACGATATTCATCATTAAACCCGAGCAACGAGGTAAGAAAGATATTAAAAATAGATCTAGCTACGATAAAAATAAACTGCCACGAAGTTTCATTTTCATTAAGTCTAACAAAAAGAAAGACACAACGAGCTCCTCAATTTTTCTACGTTCTGTAATTAATTAAAACCTCGAACTCTCGCCGTTCTATAAAACACTTCACTGCAGAAATCACGCGTGACAGGGAATATCCTACTGCAATCAACTGTGTATACCAGAGCTTGATCAAACCTTGCGGATAATTGATCATGTGGATTCTCCAGAGGATCGGTCGTTCCCTAAAATCTCAAAAGCTTCTTCCCTTTTTTTTTTACGACCCCTTCTCCGCCACGCGAGTGGAGTCTCCTCACGCGAAACACACGAGATCCACCCTCATTTTCACGGGATATAATGGACGCCATCAAGCGAGGTCGCATCAAGCACGTCCAAAGGGATGACGCGAGAGAGGAAAAATAAAGAGAGCTCGAGTGACCAGGCCCCGGGGGGAGAGGAAGCAAGAAACTTCGAAAAATATACGAGGTGATCTTTTCAGTAGAAAATATTCAACGAACAAATAATAATAGATTTCTTAGGAAAATCTAAAGCATTTCCTTATGGAACGATTACTTTTCGTATAGAGAGGCTCAACGAGCTCTTTGCGCTAATATTAATCCAATGATCAGGTTTGTGGTTTCTTGGCAAATTTCGGTATGGTTACACTTTCAAGACGAAAATCTCTCTATCGGATAAGAATACTTTGAAGCCGTCAAACGAGCGTCAACTCGTTCTAAACATTTCAGTGAAAAATCAATGAACATGTTTCGGTGTTCGTAAAAGTCACCCCGTATACACCCCTGTTCTCCAGCGCCGAAGGTTTCACGCGGGCTATTATTTTTATGCGATGGAGGATGAATAATGCTTGGAGGCTCCTCTTCGACCAACCAGCATCCCCTTCGGTGCTGTCTCATATATTTCTTTTTCTTCCTTCACCGTCGTGTAACCCTCGGCTCGGACGTATCGTCCCTTTCCAATCCATATATTCCTTCGAGCCGTGTCTCCGGTTCAACCCGAATGAAGATTTTACTTATTACACACAGTCACCCGGCGTCTCAATTAATTCACGTTAAGGGACGCGACACGCAATGGCAGAGGCTTGCCTCGTTGCACAATTGAACAGCTTAAAGCCTCGGCTAATGGCCGGCGAATAATGAACGATTCGTGACGGATGGAATGTCGAGGGATGACGAGTCGGTAAGACTGTAATTAGGGCTAGCCCCGTTTTATCACCGCGGCCCGTTGTCGCGGCAGAAATCGAATACCGCCGGATCTCACGGAACACGATGCGTACAGAGAAACACAGACGCGTGTGCCGCGTACGTTTCACAGGCAATTTACATTTAGCCCTAATTACCATAACGTGAATATTAATTTTCAAATATTGCCTCGCGCTGCCGGTTGTTATTAATCTCGTTTACTAGCCGCTGCCGACAATTTACTGTAAAACATGGAACTTTCGACGACGTTAACTGGGCGAATAATAATTTCCATTCAATACCAAAAGGAAGCGATGCTCTCCTCGAGCAAATGGAGAGCCTCGGGAAATATTTCGAACTCTCCGGTATCATAAATGCAATCGATAAAAAAAAGTATTCAAAGACAATGAACGGCTCTTTATAAAATGCCAAAGACTCATACAATTGATTTAGATTAAATCAACTCGTTCCCAATGGACCGATCGACATTTATGGAAGGAATATCGCGTGGCAATACGCTCACGGTGATTTGCACGAAAATTGGATATTTTAATCCCCATTAGCTCCGAGACATGGGACAGGGGGGGCGAGCGTTCGATGATTTATCGAGCTGTAGATTTTTCAGGATGACTTTAATTAGGCCGCGCGGCCAATCGATACGTCCGCGTTTTAACGTATTTCACGGGATTTCGGCTCGCCGCGGTCGATCCACGATTCCCTCGTACTAATTACTGTGTGCACACGTTATGCGCATATATCGCTTCTCCCCCGATGATGCTCGCGGCCAGCTAAATTTGTCAACGAAACGACCGATTATGCCGCGTCCGCCGAAAAATTGTATACCCCGTTCGCCTCGCTCGCAACGGCTTGATTGTGTATAGCTCGCGTTTCGACGACGATGATGAATGCTCGCGGCGTATTCCGGTCTCCGATATCGCGTGCAGAAATTCGGCGAACGTTAATGCGAACGGGACAAAGAACGAGGATGATTTACGCGGGATTGAACATTAAAGAAGCAGCAAGATCAAAGAATCGATAGAACCAGAGAACTAATAAAATTAAAGAATCGATACGAGTCGAACGATCAACGAAACCAAAGAATGAATGCTGTGAAAGAATGAACGAGAGCGACGATCGAATGAAAAGAAACAAAGGAACCTGCATTAAGAAGCGAAAAATGCTGAAAAATTGCCCCGAAATCATTCTCGCGCGAAATTTCGTCCGGCAAACTTTCCCCTCGAAGTTCTTGTAAACGTCTTATTGGTGGGGTGTCTATGTCTCCGCTTCAGACTTTGCGGATTTTTGTCCTTCCTAATAATGCCTCTTCTCCTTGGAGAACGGCGATGCGGCTATACGTCCGCTGTCGGCCAAGTTGGATCGAAAGGAAAGTTGCAAGCGTTCGCTCAACTTTTTCCCCGAGCACGTGAGCAGCCGGCGGAGATGTTGATCAACGACGGGACATCGTCAAATGGTGTACAAGCTCGTTCGGGATTGTTTTCCGACGGTTTTCTGCCGCGCGATGGTAACGAGCAAATAATGGAATCGTTTCAGGAATCGTAGCAATTGTTCCAGATATCATTAAATGCATCTGTATCGTCGTCTTTCAGCGCGCAAAGGATTGATAAAAATATATTAGAAGAAGATACTCAAGGATGATAGCAAAGTGGAACGGTCCGCCCATCGTTGCTCGTTAGATAGCGACGAACAGGAACCTTTTATCTACCCTAAACACAGAAAATTACAGAGTAAGCGACTCCTTTCAATCAAACCCCTTTGCTACAGAGTTTCAAACAGTAGAGAATCACAGGAAAGATCAAAGTTTCTGCGACGCAGCTATCAATTAACGATACACTGATTAATCCCTTACGATTGCTTGCCAACCCCCCCCCCCCCCCCATCGAGTCGAGCTTGTAAAGCATTGAACGCGAATTAAAATATATGGATCGACCGAATTAGCTGTCGCGATTACGTCGAATAATCGATGGAAGCAGGCCACTCGAATTGCATATTTAATAGGTAACTTCCACGGCGTGCACACAAATCGGTATCGACGTGAATAATGAAATATCAGGCCGCAGAGTGATTGATACGTTCGAATGGAATAAAGAGGCGGCGTAGGCGAAGGGGTTGAGAGGCGAGTGGACAGAATTTTTTAAGCCGACAAGTCGGCTTTCGGTCGTGTCGAAACGGCCAATTCGTTCGGGGCTGAAACAACCGCGATCGAATCGGGCAAATCGGCTCCGCGACGTCACGCGGCGATCGTATTGGATTCTCCGCTGCTCGGAATATTTCATTACGAGCTTAATCGGGGCTCCTGGCTCGATTAAAGGGCAGTACTATCGATGGAACCGAGATGCGATGTTCTATTTAAAGGAAGATCATAGTTTCTTTAAGGGATTCCTTTTTTTTTTTTAAATTCCTTAGCTTCTTACGATGCCCGGTAAATGGCGAGGAAGATAAACAGTGGGAAGTCCGCTTTGCCGATGAAATAAGTGCAGAAGAATAGAAATAAAGAAAATAGATGCAAATTCGAAATAGACACCGTCTTGTTATCTCTCCCAGTAAAATTAATTAATCGCTTCATGATTTTATGATAGACAAAAGGGTCTGTCCAATAAACGGACGAACTCTGCACCCAAATATTAAGTTCACGGAACCGAATGGTAAAGCAATCGTTGTCCGTCCGACGTTCCCCTTGATATCTTGTGTTTCGAATGTCAATCAATGCGGCTCGTCGTCGACGGGCAAACGCTTTCGTGCTGCTTCACGATTCTCCGACGTTCCCTTCGTTCGTTGGAAATTTAATCCCTCCCCCGGTTGTTTGCTGCATATTCATCGGCGGAGCAACGCAACGCTGTGTTCCGATCGTTCGGCGAATTCGTTAAAGGGTCGAACGACTGTCGATTCCATCCCCATTCCCTTGGCATTAGATCCGACAGGAATGGCAGGGGTTCGCTGGGCAGCCCTTGAACTTCTCCTAACAGGGATATTTCGTAGATTTTGTACACTTCGGTGTAGAGCACAATAAACGTGTTTGTCGAGAAAATTATGCGATTGGCTGGCTCGATAATTATTTTGCTCTCGCAGTTACGAAGGTAAACACACTTCGGCTTTTGCTGACGACGAACAAAATTATGTAAAATTATTTGGGATCGGTATTATGCCTTCTTGCATATTGCAATTTCGTTATACATTATAAATATGATGCACAGTGCAGTATCTCAGCGAGTATGCGCAAATATTATTAACGTGCAGCTCGGATGATTATGTGCATACGTGAACGTACCGTTTACCATTTTATTCATCGACGAATTGTTGGTTAATATTGATACCGTTATTAGCATGCATTACTTATTAGCACTTCGGACGATTATGCGGCACGATACAGATTGACTGAAATATCAGTTTTGCGGGGCACGATTTCAGCATTGATTAACTGAATTTTCGAAGAGCAAAGTGCTGGAGCTACTAATATACTATGTTTAATCTTCGGATATTTGTAAGTATTATTTAGTCAAGTGGAAAATTGGTCAAGCACTGAACTTTTGTTCCTTTTACATCTACGCATTAACAATCAACATTTATCCTCTGTGATCTCGATAATAATAATAACAGTAATAATTTCTTCCGCTGTTTAATTCACCTCTTACAATCACCTGTGCATTTTCGCTACCCATCCAGCCGAATCTATTCTCCATCGTACCTACAACTCTGCTCATCCCGAATCTTCAATCCTCGCCTAAAAATAATCGAAACAACACTTGAATCGCCCTCCATTAATCTGCCGATTGCGTCCACTCCACGATAATTCCGTTTACGTTGAAGCAACAACTAAACGCAGTCCGGTAAACCAGCCTGGTTCCCCTTGCCGCTGGCGGCAGAGCGCACAGCGCGACTGCAACAATAACCAGCCCAACAGTGATTCAACATCCGCCAAGCCCGTGTTAGCGCGCGTTCCATAAACTTCCGCGTAACTTTCCGCGGGTCAGAGGGTTACGCGCAAATACGAGAATCGAGTTGACCCGAGAGGACGAAGAAGCGCGCCGCGCGTGCCGTGGAAAGCTCGCAAGAGGAACACCGGCTGCCGCTCGGTGCTCGCACGAGTTTGTCTTTGGCATTAACGAAGGCCTTGCAGGGCCCAACAGCCGAAAGCTGCTACGGCGCTATAAATTCTGCCGCACGCCAGCCATCCGTTAATACCGCTCGCGGGAAAACGGTTTACGAAGCCCTCGAGATCACGTCCCTGAGGGCTCTTCGTTCTATTTACCCTCTCTAACCGCCCGCCCTTTCGTTTTCCCTTTAAACGGGGCGGGGGCCGCGGGGCTCGAAGTTTTCGGGCTGTTTCGGGCGAATCGGTTCGAACGCTGGACAAACACGCTTCTTTGAACAAAGCTCAATTACCGTGGGAAACAGGATCACGGAGGAGGGCCGCAGGATGGATCGCGCATTTTCACGGAGAAAACTCGATCGTGGATCCGATAAACGATTGCCATCGGTCACGAGCATATTAAAAATGAAACAGACAATAAATTCATTTGGCTAATGTATGCACATTAACTAGTTCTTCCCGAACGTAAGTTTAAATGTACCGAGCCTGATTTTAATTTAAAAATGATCTGCCCTTCTTTTTTTTAAGGAGGGTACGGTAATATATTGTGAAAGGAATGCGCAAGGCGACAGCAAGACAAATTATGCAGCACGCGCGTTTAATATTGTTCCAGGGGCTGTGCCCGTTTCGGCTGACATGGAAACGCAGGAAAACCAGCGGCTCTGTTTGCCAGTTTAAATGAACATTTGCTCGGGGAACAAAGTACGAGCGGAAGATGGATCTGTAAGTGTGGACTACTGGTTCATAAACTTCTGCGAACTTGCTATCCCTCTTTGTTACGTTCACTTCGGCTCTTGCCGGCTATGTTCTTCCAACGGGTTCACACGTGTACGAGGTGTACGCGCAGGATGAAACTTTGCTTTCAGCACATTCACATGTTACCAATAAGTACAACTTCTTCTTTAACCAGAGATATTTAATATATTCATTTCCCTCTTGGCTGTGTCTGTATCAGTTCTCGAAATAATTATCAACGCATATTCCTTCACTTGACAATACGTCTTACTAGAACGAAAAAGATGAAATTATGAAATCGCCACGACTGAACAGAGGAGAATTATTACTGTTCGCGCTCGGATCGTTCGTGCCGCTTTTCCGCGGGGATCCCAGAGGTACGTCAAGCACCCTGGTGTCCTCTTGGAAATTTAGGAGCCTTCACCGCTGCACGTGCCCACACGATCGGGATATTCCGTTTCACCGGCGCGGATCTTCAGAGGAATACCACCGGATATCGGAACGGCTCGCGACATTAGCCAGCCGGACGTCGCTCGACTTTTGCACGCGTGCGAAACGCGGGAATCCTGTTCTGTGTCAGCTCGTTAGGAAACGTCAAGCGTGGAACGCTGTGACGGCCCCGCGCGTCCATTAAATTAAGTCGTTGCTGGTTAACAGATCGCTCCGGAACACCCAGGGCTCGACGTGGTCCCGGGATAATTCGCACGTTAATTATGTCGTCGGGCCTATTGTTTCGGCTAATTAAGATGCACGTCTTCGCGATACACCGGAGCGAATCGAGGTAGACGAAAAGAACGCGATTGTTCGGATTACGCGTACTGACGTTAGCAATAGCGTCGTATTAAAATTAACTTGTACGGCAGGCTTGTCGCTCGTCAAGAAACTCGTTAATTTTCATTGGACTCTAAGCTGTTTTGCTTATACGTCGGATTGATCTATTCAAAAGTATGAATAAAGAAATGAGTCGATGTAATTTTTATATTTCCTTTCCCCTTTAATAATTGTTCATATACTATCATACAATATTTAGCACGAACCCTGTTAATTTTCATGGGACTCTAAGCTGTCTTAATTACATGTCGGATAGATCTATTCAAAAGTATGAATAAAGAAATGAGTTGACGTAATTTTTATATTTCCTTTCCCCTTTAATAATTGTTCATATACTATCATACAATATTTATCACGAACCCTGTTAATTTTCATTGGACTCTAAACTGTCTTAATTACATGTTGGATAGATCTGTTCAAAAGTATGAATAAAGAAATGAATTGATGTAATTTTTATATTTCCTTTCCCCTCTGATAATTGTTCATATACTATTGCACAATATTTAGCACGAACCCCGTAGAATATCAGCGCAGAGTGCATCCTGACTCTGATCAATAATCCTCCGCGAACGCCCGATACGAAAGGTTTTCAGGAACGACATCCCGGAAGCTGAATGATCTCGCCGTCGAAAGCTACGCGTCCCTCCTAAATTAATCACCCGGCATGAAGTCCTCGCTGTTCATCACGCTGCCAGTGCGGGCAAAAGCGAAATTAGTTTTTCGAAACGCAGACCGCGCTACGCGAAACGAAAGTAACACATGGCCGCGCATCAATATTCCGCGGCCAGTTAACAATTCTGCGTTCCACCGTGGATTTTCGCCGGGGATGGGGGGGGGGGGGGGGGGGAATTAGCCTGTAACTTGGACCAGCACCAGTTTTGTAACGCAATTTTCAAGTGTCTAGTGTGGCCGCGTATGAATCTTTCAACGTCATCCCTTTCGTGTCTCCGCGAGCCCTTTAATTCACCCGCGAGTATTGGCGAGCTTGTTGAAGCTTTTGAACTACCCTCCAGCATCGCTTTTAACTCGTCGACATACACGGACGACCGCGGACATACGACGTCCGATTATCACGTCATTGTCAAAATCGAACGTCTCCCGGACGACAGGAATGTGTTTCTTTTCAATTCGTCGAACGACATTCCATTTGTACTGGAAAGGGTCAATATTTAGTCAGTATAAAATGTTGGAGGCATTCATTTTACGACAGAGCTAAAGATAATAAGATGAAGAGCAATCACTTGTTGCAAACAATAGGATTCGTTAAGACATCCCCTTATCTGCCTTTTATTCCCACTAATTTATTTATGTAATATTGCGGGTGAACCTTACTCGCCAAAGGGAAATTGTCACTCACGACGAGCCGAGTACCGCGAGCAAACAATTGCCAAAGGTTTCCATTTCCGATCGACGTATTCAGCTTCTAACTGGGGTCGAGTTAGCTTCTACTCAAGCCCTGCCAGGAAATCGAAAGGAGAATCGTCGATTCTCTCTAGAAAACTGAAGTGCTCTCGTGGCGCGGCATCGAAAATCCACCGTGAGAGAGAGAGAGAGAGAGATAGAGAGCTTTGGGAAAGTTGAGAAACGACGGACCTCTTTTCTCTCATTCACCGATATGGTTCGACTGTCGTATTAAATTCTTCGGGAATCGCTTCCCCTTTTGAGATCGAGTCGAATTTCACGCCGGCCGGAATCGTCGACAAGGCGAGTCTGAATGCTCAGTGCCTCCGATTTCTCATATCAACCCCCTCTGTACTTGGGTCGTCCAATATTCTGTCGTAACATTGTCATTCGAGACGAACCAAGATGGGAAGTGAACAAAAATTACCGGTGGAATGCTATCACTTCTGTCAGGCGTTATTTGTTCGTTAAATTGTCAAATTGAGACAAAAAGATTGGATCAACAATATCGAAAGGTTTGTTAAAGCTTTTAGGGGACGGATGCTGCATGTTTGGTCGACCAAGGATGAATAATTTAATAAAACCGTGAACCGATGGACCAAAATGCAAATTTAATAATTCAATAACAGGCTTAGACGGTGCCATAAAAATTCATACCATGTAAATCGTTGTTAATCACGTATGCAGCGCGCGCCGAACGCAATTTCACACTCCTTTTACTTTTACAATAAAACGCAGTGTCAACTAATGCATAAAAACATATGAAGTCCTGTTCGACGAACAATCCCCTGCGCTCTGTGTATGCATAACAAACCGATCGAAAAACGTTCAATATTACACTTCGAAAAAAAAAAAAGCTCGGCAAATAGACTTACTGCGAATCTTCGCATATTGAAAAATAGATATGATCCAATCATTTATACATACTTTAAATCTCTCTCATCATTTTCTTCATTCCGGCCATTTATAATATTTTCCAAAACGTTCCACAAATCGTCTGTCTATTACGTTGACTAGCGTTTCACTTGCAACAGCAACAAGATAAAACTTTTCACGTAGCACAGAACGAAAACAAAGCCAGCTCGCGTAAACGTAACGTTGTTTTACAATAAAGCACGCTCGCACTCCGTACGCTTTACGCTCGGATCACGGTACACCCGTAAACATTTGAAGCAGCATCCCGATGCAGCCGGGTCTTTGTCGTTGCGCCACGATGCAGCCGTGTTAAATAGTCCGACATTAATCGGGAAGCAAAAGTTTTCGTGTAATATCGCTCGCGGGGAGAACAATTTCGCTGGAATCAGACACGTATCACGTAGTAGAAACGTTTCAGGGAGTTCCGTTTCATTTCTTTTTGTTTCGATAATAAAACAGACGACAAAACATTGCTGCGTCGTTTGCCATTTGCGAAATTCCATTCTCCAGATTTTTCGGGCGACGGAAATATCGCGTAGGTCTACACCGTGCGGCAGAAATCGAGGGGGATGAAACGTTGAAATGTTACAAGACGGGGGATGAATTTCTTTCCGGGTGTTCACGTAATTTCTGGATGCGCCACGCCTTTGTGTATGGATCCAGAGCGTAGAGCGCACAGTTAACTGTACGAACTTTGCCAGATATCATTTCCGTCCGCTGTTCAAATATTTCAATTTCGAAATTGGCCTACACGATAATGTGCGATTTGAATGATCCAATTTCCAATGATTTTCTAGTCCTCGGGTCTTGATACGACTAAACCAATTCGACAGAACGCGGACCTACTTTCCACAGAGCGTTCCGCGACATCTAAAGTACGGAATAGCCGGGGTTCCCCTTCGGTATCGAGGCTCGCGAGTAACGAGCTCATTCGAGGACGAACTATCCCGCGACTGCGGTGACGACGGAATGATCGAAATTGTGAGCGTAATCAAGATTCAGTTCATCGGGGATCCGCCGAAATTCGCCGGTACCTCCCACGCTAATACCTCATAAGGGGAAGCAATTTACGAAAACATGCTCTCGCCCGCGCGACTTCCACTACGGCTCTCGATTCACCCCGTTTCCTCGATCGCTGCACCGTCGCGGCGCTTAATTGAAGCGAAACGAACAACCGAGTGTCTCAACTTCGTTCCTGATAATAGTTTGCAATTATCCTACGTTTACAAGCCTCGGCACCTTGTTCCCGTCGGGCAGGAATCGTCTAATCTTAATTCGCGCAAGCATCGTCAGTTCTATTAAATATCGCTGATTCTTACGAAATTGTTTAACTATTACCTCAAAAAGTAATGATCTATTTTAATCGTTACGATATTCCACTATCGAATTCATTTAATTGTACTATTTCAATCTCTTCAGGTTGTTTAGACATTCTTCCTCGATTTAGAACATTTCTCACTGGAACAATAACGAGTGGAACGATATCTAATTACGAATTATACTGACGTTTTCTGGTATCTTTCATCGTCAATTAAATACAGTTGACTCTATCTTTTTGAAATTGCTTTACTAAGATCTTACAATACTCCTCTGTTAAACTCGTTTTCTATGTAATTTTATTAGTCCAACTTCTTCAAGCCAGAAGATATTTCAATGTAGACAAAAGAAAGAACATGATTTTTCACTGGACCAGCAATACGCGGATCGAGATTCAGTTACAAATTACACTGACGTTTCACGATATTTTTCATCGTCGGGATTGCGGCTTGCCATGGTAGGATAAAAAAACATTTAATATCGAGCGCAGTTTAATTTTTATCTTTCGCAATTTGCGAGCATACATTTCTGTTTGTTTAACACGCCAGCTTTTATCGCGATCCTTTATCATGCCCCTCCGTTCCTGATTCAACTGTATCGAGTTCCCATGCGTTCGACGTGCACGCGAAAATGATATAACAAATGGAACCGCTAATTGCACTGTGAGTAATAACTTTGATGGCGGAGTGCGCTCTTTCTCTCCCTACGAGAACTTCTCACCGGAAATGGAATGCGTTTCGAATGTACATTGTCGAAACATTTCGTTGGGCGGATATGGGAATAGAAATTGGGTCCGGATGAACAGTAGGACGAGTTGCTCGTTTTTTTCCCGCAATAATCTTCGTCTCTTTGAACCGTTTTACTTCTCATCGTTGAAACCCTTTTTACGAATGAGCTGTCTATAAATTACTGCGATATTGTATTACCTGAGAAATTCCAGCCTCGACCGTTTTTCAGCTACGTAATAAAATTCCTCGAATAACGCTGTGAAATATTTCTAAAGAAACAAATGAAACGAGGGAAAAAGAATGGTAAGCTACTCTTCCGCATACATTTCCCAATATTTAATAGTAACCGTATCTCCCCAATTACCAAGCACTTCCTTCCAAACATTAAAAAGAGGAAATGCCTGGAACAGGAAGCAATGTCCATCAGCGCTTTCATTTCCTCGAAAGCACCACGCCCCTTATCATTAACAGCCGTTCGTTCCGAGTAATTCTTTCGATGGCTCCTCCGCGACAATAATAAACGTTAACGCACGGGAAACGGCCAAGAAACGCTCCATCAGTGGGGCCCCCTCCTTCGTTTCCTGTCCGCGAAGACTGCTGGCCGGCGAGAAATAAATTCACCACGCCGGGGGTAGCACTCTCCCATCGCTTAATATTACCTGCGGCAACTTATGAAAACGCGAGCCCCGCACTCGCCAATATCGTCTTCATTGTTACGCTGATAAACGCGCCGAGAAGTTTCCCCGTTAAAGGATAGGAGCAAGGGGGAGGGAAGATCATCGACGGCGGATGGTAGACAATGGGGACTGGCCCCGGCGAGTTCGGTATCGTGGGAAACTCCTCCTTGGAGAAAAGCACAGTGAATTACGCGTTACATTCGCCCCGCTTTGCGAGACTTGTTAGAGTTTTGAATGAACACAGAAGCGGTTGGTTAGATGGGGGCTCGAGGGCAGATTCTTCGGCTTTGTGCATCGATTCTGCGCGAAACCTGTCTGCGAATGCAACTTTACGTTCAATATTCGATAATATTATTTTGAGATTTAAAAAAACGTATTCCTTCTTGGATACAAATTTTTCGGCGTTTGGGATAATTATCAGTACTATAATATGTTAAAAAAATTATGTAAAATTATTATATCTAACCGTTTATGACAGCTGCCCATTTTTTGAAGAAATGAAGAAAAGGACAAACTTCCATACATTTTAATGTGAACTTTATATTCATATTCTATTCTCATTTTCTTTTTAACTAGACTTACATCACTTTTAAAATAAACGGTCCAATATATGAATTACCCTCGTGTATGATTTATAAGAAGTCTCGTATTAATATATTGTAATTATTACGTACTTTTCATTTCCTTTCCTTTTTTTAATTCCAGACGTATCCAGTGAACCGATATAAGTATCATTTAGCCACGGTACAGCATCCGAACGATGGATCACGTCTATTTACGGGACTAAAACGGGACACCATGTGTGTTCCACATTAGCCGCATGCGCGAGCAGAGTGCATCGGTCGCGTTTATCGCAGCGACAAAATCTTCCGCTGGGATCGAGCTGCACCAGCGTGTTATCTCTTTCGATCGGATCTCCGTTGCTCATCCACGGTGTAATGACGTCAGTCATGCGCCACGGGCATGAAGTTATCGGACAGGATATCCCTGTGCTACCCCTGTGCGCTTCGTGCAGCGCGTAGCAGAGTATAATATCCATTTCATTATTTCATCGAAAACAATTGACTTTTGTACTCGGAGAGTTGCGATCGTCATTCAAGCCCACGCGTCAGGCTCGCGTACGAAAGCTTGAACGGCGCAGCGGCGTTGAAGGGAAAGGAAGAACGTGTTGCAAAAGTGGCCTGCAGGAGAAATAGCGAGATTATCGGAAACTTTCTTTCCCCCGATACCCTCGCGCAGCAGGCCGGGCAGTTTTTCAGTCCGCCCTTATCCACGGCCGTTCCCCCCTTCGATCGGGACTTACACCATCTATTTACCGCCGCTGAACGGTTCTTTATATCCGGAATAATGGACAGCCGGAAAAAGGCGGACGGATTGAAACTGCAACCCAGAACATTCAACGTTGCCAAGGACGACTTTTCTCGTCGATCAACAGTCTCGGCGAACGTTCGATTTCCACGTTTCCGAACGACCGCGAGAGAGTCCACGATTATCAATCAATTCACTTGGATGTCAGAAAAATCAAATCAGACATGGGACTCTGTTTTGAAATGTATAAAATATCGTCTCTTATTTTCGCTGGCAATTTTCAGCAATCATTCTTTAAGCTTCGATTATAATATTGCTCGAGTTTTTATTGTTCTACCTGGCTGTGTTGTACGAGAAACGTTTTTGGGGCTGTTCTAATCGCATCGCCCTGTTTCCTAGTAGCTGCCGAGATTTAATGTTCATTCCCAGACACGTAACGCCGCGGGCTAAACGTCACTTATCAACATCCGACGGCTCTTATCCGATGCTGCACGGTACAGGGATAAATTCGTCAAGCCAAGTTGCCGTCTAATATCGCCCATGCACCGACGCGGTATCCAACGATGAACAAAGCCAGCGCCCGTCTGCGTAATACTCTCAAGTTCATGAAACCGTGCAAACGATCGCTCGGAATGATAAAATGAAATGTACGAAAATTCATCGATCCCATTCGATCCAAACACGAGTAAAGAAATTTCTTTGCAATACCACGTTTACATAGAAGAATATTTCTCCCCTTTCCGAAGTGCGGAATAAAGTTTGCCTAGAATACCGATTAAAGTTATCTTTTACAGCATCTACCAGCGCTCGACGTTAGTCCTTCGCGCCGACACTGCCAGGTTCCCCAAACTAACGGGAGGCGTTAAAGCGCGGCAGCTCGCAACGAACGAATCGAATCCGTGCCCGAGGGCAACGCGTCGAAAGATCAATCGGCCGGCTCTGGTCGAACGATAGTAATCGTCGGCCCGCGTTAATCGCCGCTAACAAGGGACAATACATCGCCGCAGAGGTAACACCGGAAATTGGCCCGGAGTCGATTCGGTTGGCCAAAAGCTATGGGGCCCTCCTCGCCTTCGACGTCGCGACGCAACAACTGCCCGAGCAGTTTCGGCGTAAACTCGAGCCTTCCCTCCGCTCGAATATCGCCCACCATTTCGCGAGGGTGTAGCGTTTACCGCACCTCCTGCAACCCTTGGGAAGATTGTGCCCGAAGCGGCGACGCGTCGCGCTACTTCCGCTGTAAAGCAACTGCGAATCGGACAATCTGCGGAGAAACTCCGAATTTCTGGCCTCAGTCACGTATTCGATAGGGGATGAACCACCCCATCCCCGTTGTTAAGCCGCGTTGCGCTTGTGCCCTCGGATGATTTTGGGTGGAAGTAAACGATATCCCTGTGGGAATTCGGGAGGATTACCCTAAGATGCCGCGCTACTGTGGATCCAAAGATCATTGGCAAGACACACATTTGTTGGATCTAATAGTTTTTTGTGTTTTCAGAAATTATTACTTAGATACGGAGGAGGGAAAGTTTTAAGTGATCCGCTTAGACAGTTGAACACCAGTGGCGCAAGAGAAACGTTTTCCAAATGGTCCATCTTTTACACGATTTACAGAGAAATTGATTAAAAATCATGTATCTTAACTATATTCGTGTATTATTTCTTTACTCCTCCATAGTCTTAGTTTAACGCGGTGTTTCCTTCCTGTCTCCTGCTATTTTCTTTTCCCCTTTGCGCCGAGAGACAACGGACGCGGGAGATCCCGCAAACGAGCCGGCGTTGCGTCTAACGAGGCTGCGCGTTAGTCACGGCCAGTGATCCGTATGAACAGATATTACGCGTGATGCGATTTTATTTACGACCGGCGATTACCAAGCGCCGGGGACGCGTCGCGACGCCCTCCCTTAATCGCGTTTTTACCCGTGTCGTACGCGGGTCCTTATTGTCGACGTACGCTCGGGAGGAATCGTCTGTTTTATCATCCGGCAGGACGACGTATTTGCGAGAGGAAATGTTCCCGAGCAGCTCCGAGGACAAATAAATATTGATAATAGTTAACCGAACTGTGATTCTAATTCGATCGTCGAATAACGTAGACATTCGTGTGATTGCTGGAACAATGAAGCTATTGCCAATTAATCCAACGAACCGACAGAAGTTCTCCCACGGATTTCATACATTAGCTTCCACGGAAGAGATTATCTTTATCCAATGGAATCGTTCGAGAAGAAGTTCCTAGAAGAATCGAAGAAAGGCGACCATCGGTTCATTAAAGGCGAACAGGAGGGCCTTACTCTTTACGGTTAGCACCGATTCCGTCGCGTAAACGCAAGGATTAACGGGGCCGGGAGAACGGGCCGGCGTGCTACAGAAATTTATCTGAAACGTCCGACTAAATCGCGTGCTCGCGATCCAGCTAGGTGAGCACCTAATTGCACGTAGATGGTCCGCCGCGGTACGTATGCACGTACCCCTGGCTGGGATTTCCAGTCATCCGACCAGCCGCAGCTTGGTTCAGTAAAGCTTGATGTAATTGCACTGTGTCCTACGTTTCTGCGCAGTGATTCGTTGGATTGAGGGGAGCGCGAGAGGGAGAGAGGGGGAGAGGGAGAGCACACAGCGAAAATCTGCTGCTTTCATCTATGGGTGGTTGAATAGCTAGATTCCTAATAATTTCATACGACTGCTATTAGGAAATGCCCCCTCGGCGTTTTGCATTCAATTTTAGTGATATTCGGAACTGTTAGCAGAACCGGAAATTGAAGAAATATGCAATTTATGAGAAACATTGTGTCCTCGGAATGTTGATATTATATTTCCAGCGCTGTTCGAAGGAATTGTGAAACAAGCGCACGATCAATTTTCCTTAACATTCGATCACTGTTCAGTCGTAAGGAAAAGAAATGCCGTTAACGGTTAAGAACTTTTATTTATATATCAAGAGTAATTGAAAGCGGCTGAAACGTTTACCGGATTTCTGAGAAACCTTGAGTCCAGTATTCGTCGAAGCGGTATCAGTTACGCCATTCGCGGGAGCGGTCCAGCGTAGGCCGGCTTTCAATTTTCATATAAATCAGAGACAATTTCGATGACTGTCCACAACGGGAGCACACGTGCGCGCGATCTCCGTTCCATCGCTACGGACGCAAGCGAACCCGGACACCTCCGCATAAAGTAGCTTCCTCTTTCTGTATGCATTGCGTTATTCGAGCTCGGAATCGTAAGAGTTCCGCTCGCGACAGATCTTAGGTGATCGCCAAGCGGAGGTAGCTATAGCTGCCCCGCGCAGCTGGCAAGTGGTATAGCCCCGCGCGAGTCAGACGCAGAGATTACGTTCATTCGATCTTTCCATATGCTGGCAGGCCACTTTGGCGAGCACCGTCTTACCGAGACGCGTGATACTTTTGAATGAAAATCACCAGCTCCTCATTCCCTTTAAGCTGTTCAATTGTGCTTCGTGTGCATCGAAACGAAATACGATATTCATTTGCTCGTAGCTTGATTATTTCTCATTATCAGCGGGCAATACTCTACTCGGGATTTACACGCGAGATTTAATATCTTTATGATTTTTCGTTGCTGCATTTATATATTCGTATACTAAATTTATACCCTTTTCTATTAATTTACTTCACAATTATTTCAGTGATGATATCTTAAAATGTATTGAAATCCGGTCACGCGTTCGCCTTTTTCGTAAACCCTTCGTTTCCTAAACTCCGGCCGTTCTAGCTAGCCAGCTCGCAGGAAATGTCGACTGCTTAAAAAATTCGAAATATCAATTGTCCGGTAAAATTTCAATTCCAGAGTATTTATTTCTCGCGGCGAATGTTGAGCGTGCAAGAAAAGTCACGTTCCCGCTATAAATATTCGCGAGGGGACCGTTTTGCTTGTGCGCCGTTGCATTTTGCTGAGATACGAATTCGAGGAACTACGTGTCCCCGCATCACGAACGCGTCTTACAGCCACGGTTTTCCCGCGGATCGGAAACAAGAGGGAACCGATGCCACGATTGACCTTCGGGTTCGATTCAACGGCGCTTTACGGCGACACATTTATTGCGCCCTCGGGGACTGGAAAAAGCGGGGCCGGATTTATGCAAAACGCGAGCGTTCGTTTTAACGCGCGCGCGCGCGGGGATGGTGTTACATTTTGCTGGACTCGAAATTTGCAATTTCCCTCCGGCGTTGTAAAAAAAAAAATGCATCACTCATACGGTCGGAAATGTTTAAGTGTTCAGAAATTCAGCGAGCCTAGCCGTCTTTTCATTTCGAAGTAAAATTCGTTTCTGTTTTTTCATCAGGAAATTCTTTCAATGATAATCGTCAAACCTTCGAAACGATTTTAAGGTAATTTAGCAAGTGGTACCCTTAGTATAATTCTATATCGACATAAAGATGTAGTTACTTGAAATTATGAACCGAAGAAGACTTGGAAACTTTTCAAAAATTGAGCCAACTAAAATACAACAATCTTTCCCTTCTTCTCTATTCCAAGTTTTACTTCATTTCTACTTTGGTATTGTTTCATCATCAATCGGATTTCTATTAACGTTTCGCGAGAATAACTCAATCATTTTTAATAATTCACGTCATCCTCCTTCGAATCTTTCAATGTATTTTAATTCCACCACTACTTTCACTCCAAACTTCACGGAGTTTCGTCTACCATTGTCGAGACGGCCCGGACACAGAGTCTCTTAATACAGGAAACGTATCCACGGAGATACAATGCCATCGAAGGGAATCAGCGTTCAATCCTGAATCTAAATAATCCTAAGCTAAACGCGTCGAATCCGTGAACTAAGGCAATCTGTTAGCGGCAGGCGAGGTAGGAGCGTCTTGAGATACATGGAAACCTGTTTCCAGGATCGTGCCAGCCTCCTCCAGGCATCGGATTCGACTCGGGACATGGATTCGCCTTGAGTTAGGTAGCCAGCTGAAAATTGTGCCTGTCGGACATGCGTCGGGCTCTGTTCGATTGCAGGTATCTCCCTCGCCCCGTTTGTCCGAGTATCCGCGAGATTTGGGAACGGTCGAATTAGTCGGGATCGCGGAGCGATTGTCTCGTAATCCGCGCGATCGTATCCTTGGCAATATAAATTAGTCTGCGATTCGTCGACGCGCGATATTATCGTTCTCGCGACGGTAAATTCTAGTCTCGCACTGCGGCGATTTTTGGAATTCATAGGTCCACAGACGTTGCGAGCTTCGACGGAGTAGGAAATCAAGATTTGTACCAGGACTTACCAAACTGGAGCCGCGGGCGGGGATATGCTTTACTTCTACTATTGCACTTTTTTCAGGCTATTTCTGTAACAAAAAGAAAAATATGTGTGTCAGAACATTGTTCGCAGCGAAGATCTCACATTTAGGTTTTGTCAAATATTCGCACAGAGGCTAACCAGAATCGATCGCCGACCGACCACTGTTCGAAACAAGACCAAATGATTCCGGCACTTCCAATATGAAACACATAAATATTGCAGACGAACTGTGCATTGCGCATAGAGGGCTCGAACGTTCTTGTGTAAAGAGAAAAAACGATATTCAGCAAAGTGTCCAAGCAACTGCGCGAACTTTCCCAGGGGAGAAATGAATTTGTAATTGTCCACAGCTCGAAATTTCTCCCCCCAAAAAATTCCTCCCTCAAACTTCAACGTTCGCGCGGGAACGCTGGCTTCGTTCGGCCGAATCACACTGATCGCCCCGCGTTTCGAGGCACGAGCGGGGAACAATTTCATTTCGATCTCGACGAAACATCGTCCAGGCTTTGTTGGCGGGAAAATATTTGCCTCCGTTTTCGCGCGTCTTTTACACGCGTGTCCCACGCTGTATCGCGCGAGCGTAATTTGCCTCGGAACAAATGAGTTCTGGCTATCCACCGTCGCCTCCTCCCGAGGAATTAAAAATTTCAGCGAGCCGCCGCGCGGAATCCCGTCGTCCGACAAATTACGCCGCTGCGGCCTCGACCGTTCGCGCCAGCTGCGTCCGCGCCCGCTACTTTTCATCTTCCTTGAGCGGAAAAGCACGAGAAGGAATGTAGAATTTTCATTCGACGCGGGAACAATCGTTTCGCCAACTGCTTTCGCATTCATCCAAAGTTCTTCTTCTGTTTTTTTTTTTTTGTAATTCGATGATGTATTTAAGAAAAAGTTGCGTTCGCAAAGATCGCTTGGTCGTGTTATCGAGCGATGACGTACGGTGATGGGTAGTGCGGATTGTGACTGGCTACGCAAGGAGATTATGATAGCATGGACAGTGTGTAATAGTAGATTAGAATGGCATTTGATCAAACATGTATCCGTGGCGAGGATACGTGCAGTCATGCAAGTAGAATGAAGACATTACGTTGAGTGCCAAGTAGAATAGGATAGTACGTGGCCAGACTAGCAGGATAGTGATCCCAGATTGTTAGGCTACCCGGGCAATGGTGGTCCCCTGGCAGCATAGTGAAATAGGGCTGCTACGTAGTTAGATTGTCACAGGATAAAGTCAATCATAATATAGAATCATTGGTGTGAAAAATGATCTTGGAAATTGATGGAGAATTAATCGATGGAGCTATCATTTGAAGTAAATGAAAATCAAGGAGACGGAAATTGCAATAAGTCGACACAGACTTGCATTAAATTAACATACAACTGGTAACAAACGCGTGCGTTACATTTCTTTTTTAGCAACTAAGATATCCTGAGATGAATTTTTACGGATATTATTTTAATACTGAATACTTTTATGACCAACCCACTGTTCGACAAATTATAAACATTTAGAATTAATAAATTACAAATCCGGAGATCTTCATAAATGATTAACTTTTACTTATCGTATAATATTAAATATCGTTTTGGCTACACAATTTCTGTCCTCACTGAATCTCCTTACCCAAGAAATTCTTCGCCACCATAAAGTTCCCCCCTTCAATATTTTTACTACAGTTCCCGCTATAAATCGCGGGGTCCGATAACGGCCAGGTAGAAATGTATCGACACGTATCACGGCCGCGGTAAATCAGCCGCATTCAAAAGGGATCAAAGTTATCCGGCATTTTCCAGCCGCGTGATATGATTAATCGTTCGTTCGTTTGGGTCAGACCTGTCGCTGTGCCCATTATGGAAGTGCGTGCGTGTGTGTGTGTGTGTGTGTGTGTGTCGTGCAGTGCACGATACTTTGGGAATTCACAACCTAACTGGGTTACCGAAATATTTGTCCGGCGCTACGTGTCTGTTATTCGACGAGCTCGTGCATTTCGCGATCGATCTAATTGGAAGCTCTCGCCAGAAATCAATATCCAGATCGCTTTGCTTACTGCGGCTTGGCGTGGATATACTTTATATTTAATTCGTGGCCACTTTGAGAGCTTCCAGTTGATCACAAGCGCGGACGGTAAGTCGATAATCAATACCGCGGCAAGCGCAAAGCTGTAATTAAAAACTAATTGATAATATCAGCGTGAAGCGGTTAAATATTTATTACAAAAGCATTCGATCAGTACGCTATGCCTTATTACGTATACCGATCTATACTTAAATCTACTCCCCTAAAATACCACATACTCCCATCCACCTTTAAATTCACTCTCTTTTTTATTCAATCCCTGTTCATTTTCCAATTATCGGCTGCAAGCTTCATGAAATAATGAAACACGAAAGGTGCGCGTTAAAAGTTCCTCAATAAATATCGAGCAGACTCGTATAATTATCGAGTTTATAAGTCTCCGACGACCGTGGCCAGCTGCTCGAGATGTATTTTCTAATTAAACTTAGAGAGTACACCGAGTGGCAAACTTTGTGTGTCGCTGCGTAAAAGCGACAGGTGAAAAAAATAAAAACACTTCAACCCAGTTACTGTGACTTAATTAGAGTTTTCCTTCTTGCCTGCAAACTGAACTCTCTTGTTTGAAAATCCAGTTATGCGAATAATTAGACGAATTCATTACCGGCTGGCGTTTTAATGAAAACATAAAATGAAGCTCGCTTCAATTTTCACAAAGTCACCGTGAAAAACGTTAGGATACTATAACGGTACGAAATGCTTTCGGTAACGATTTGGTCGAAACGACACGAGTTCGTCGAAACTGTGCAAGTATGCCTAACACGTGCGAACTTTTGCCCCGATAACGGCCGCCCGATTATGGCAGCAAAGTTTCTGCTTGTTCCGATTCGAAAATTTGACTTCCTGCGCGGTAATCGTAAGAGCCCCGCGAACGTGGAAGCAGCAGAAGTTCCTCTCACGGCTATCCCCCTTCATATTCGAACCGCGTGCAGCCTGCTTCAACTCTAATTACAATTCAAACCTCGTTCTGCACTTGCGAATTTTCAAATTACGCGAGAAGATTCCATAAAATTACCGAAAAATTCTGCGTCTCGAGCAAAGTGCTCCAAAAAAAAAAAAAACACATAAAAATAAACTAATAGACGGGCGAATAGAACGAGAAAGCAGAGGCCAGCGATGAGACCCGCGCGAATCGTGCAATAAATCCAAATAAAACGGCCGATGGAAATGAAAGTATCCTAACGCGTCTCGCGTTGGGAAATTCATAAACATGTTTCCCCTTTGTGCTGTCCGGAATTGAACGCCGCGTTTCAGGCCCACCCACGAATGCCGGAGGACTAAAAGGTCCCGGCCGCGTTCTATTACGAGCGGATTTAAATTATGCTCGGGGAGTAAATAAGAAATGGAAACGGGGGCTCCCTTTTGTTGTCGGCTAACGAGACCGGTCGCGACTCTCGGCCAGACAACGGGTCGACCAATTTTCTTCTTTTTCCCCCAGCGCGACCCGCGTCTACTGCCAGCGAATATCGCTCCGACGATTCTTGTAGATAAATTGAAAGTGGCGACGAGAGACCGCTCGTTACACAATACGTCTCCGCGTGTCGCGAAGCTTTCTTCGCTTCGTTTCTGATGTCGCGGTCTTTCGTTTCCAAGCGCACTCCGACGGTGCGACAATTCGTGTCTCTCTACTCGCGATTCTCGGGCGAACTCGAATGAAAAGGCCGAGCAGTATTTTGTAAGTGGAGCTTCAGCAGTTTACGAGAAGAGATAATATATCGTTTGGTTGGTATTACTTTTTGTCATTCATCGTTTTCCATCGTTGCTCTGATCTCTCCTTGCGACCGACCGCGAAGAGTAACTGATTACCGTTCCGGTTTCCAAATTTATTTAAAGGGACATTAGAGGGGAATCCGTCGGCTGGTCTAACAGCGAAAGGCGAAGACCTCTCTAGGATCTTTTCGTACAAAGGAACACAGCGAGGGAGCCGATTTACTGCCTTGCATAATTTTCGACCCGGCGTTAAATTAATATATCCAGCCCTTTGTCCCGTCGTTTCCACGTAACTAACGGCGAGAAGAATCCTGATGAATGCTGTTCGACTACATATAGAACGTTCTCGGGGTCGGACACCATTTCCGCTCCAAACGCCACGGTCCACGGGAAAGAGACCTTTTCAAAAGGAGCGCGAATTCCTTGCGTCCAGAGTTTGCACCGGACATTATGCGACGGTATGTTTGCATAAGAATTCGCGTTTCAGGTGAATTCAAGTATCACGGAATATCGGAAGATATACTTTTCTTTACTACGAATATCAAAGGTTTCTTACACATTTAACTCTTTTTCAGTCCGATATTAAATGCGTAGCAATGTTATTCCGGTGGATACGATTCAATGGAACTTGTAAAAATCATTAAAATTATCATTAATTTCTATTACCGAAATCGAGTTTTCTCATGAAAAAGAAAGAAGTTCAGCGGTGCGCTTATCATTATTAAACCAATCCCGAATGTTACCGGGGAAAGCGTCGCATTAGCCAGGCGGCGGATTGCTTGAAATATTCACCGGGTAATCGTAACAAGTGTCCCGACTACGCGAACCTCCGTCGCTGCCTCGATGCGAATCTCACTTTTAACAGCGAGCTACCGCCGGCGGACGGACGGGCGACTTCTAACGACACCGTTATCGCCGTTATTGGCTACATATTGGCCGTTAAGCCCTTCCAGTCGCGGAGCACGTTGAACCGGAGCCAGTATATTGACGCTTTGTAATGCGCCCGGCTGGATGTATTTCCGAATAATTCCAGCGCTCGTCCGTTCGCTGTATCGCGCACTTCCGCGCCATTTCCACCGAACAATTTCACCCTTTCATCCTTAGCGGCATTATGCCGGCAGGTTCTCTTTTCTTTCTTTCACACCAATTCGCGCAATTCACGACCGCACCCCTCTCCGATCTCGAGCTAACCCCGTTCGCGCGTTACGCGTTTCGTTGGCCGACGGTTCCGCTAAATGTTTCAGCGTTATCGCAAGGGCTTCGCGACAAAACCCTTTCGATCGTTTCCCCCATGCCTCACGGAACGGGAACGATCTTGCAAACGTTCCGGTTGTTAATGTTTATCTTGTATTTAGAGTTTGGACAGTAAGTTTCTCTTACTTTTATATTGTACATTAGATTTTGTATTTATTCTATGGCTGGAACGTTCGACAATATCAATTTTCCAATTTACGGATGTCGACTAAATTGCTTCGGTGATGGTGAACGCAATTGCTTGAATTTCGAATATCGCACGTTGATCCTTATAAGTTTGCGAACCATCTATACAACGGTTTGCCATAATCTCCGACGATTCGCGATTCGAATCCTCGAGATGGAGATAGATTACCAAGTGTATCCTTAGCACCTTCCACGTCCAACCCCCCCGGTGTACTCATCAACCACCCTCTCTAGATCCTGTCGGGTTAATTTCTCAATTTCGTGCACGAAAGTTTTGAAGGATCGTCACGGAACGCTCCAGACACACTGCCTAAGCTATCGATTGCGCCGATGAACTCTCCCTCTCTCTCTCTCTCTCTCCTCCGAGGAAGGATTCACCGCAGAAGGAGTGATTAACGAATTAACCGGCCGGGACGAGGCGAAAGTATCGCGCGAGGAGGACCGTTTTAGGTCGGCGGAGTTCATAACTGCGCCGTAACACGCGAGGGAAATTAATTACGGAGAGCTTCGCGGTGAAATTATGACGTATAGAGGCTTCGCTCTTGACAGAGCTGTTTTTCTGATTGTTTGAAAATCGGGACGAGCGAAACTGATATTTGATTGGTCAGGGGCGAGTTTAGTGGAGTTTCTTAATGAGGGTAAATCGTGTAATCGGATCGCGGAGGATCGTAGTTTGTTTAAATTTCAATGTTAACCGCGGCACGTATTTGTTAGGCAAATGGTTATTAACGAGATTTCTAGGCGATAGGTTGATCTTATATGAACGGATGAAAATTTCTATTTCTGCTTGGGCGTTTTGAAAGATGTTCACCGCAGCGTTCCCGATGATTCGACGCCTCGTTCTCTCCGCAAATAGATTCTAAACATTCTTACTTTATTCTCTTTCCACAGCGGGAAACCGTCCGGCTGAAGGGATATTAAACATAACGCGGCGATGCATTTTCCCTGTCAATTATATAATCCGCGAGCAACAGCCGCGAACTTTTCCACTCCGCCTGTTCCGCTGATGCTATTAATCAACATCGCTAATAACTCATAATTAGTAGCGGCGGTCGTATCGAGTATTCCCCGGCCCGAGATAAGTTATCAGTCGCGCGGCCGGCTATTAAAAGTTCCACGGTGACGAGTCGAAGCGGTAAACAAAATAGAGGAATGAAAGTGTTTGAATGTAGCTCCCATACAATTTTACACGCTTGCTTCGCCAACGAATTCGACCGCTCGCCCTTGATCCTCGATCGTTCAACTCAATACTGTGATTCCCTTTGAAACTGCTGGTCGCGTCCTCTGAAAGCCGACGATTAGCTGGCTCGCTGAAACGCACTGCGATACCCCCTTGGCCCTCTCGCCGCTGTCGTTCAATTAGTCGTTACAAACGCGTTATCAAACGATCGTTCTATCGCGCGGGTGGCTTGTTAGCCCGTTGAATATACGCGACGATAATACGCTCGCCGCTTTACGTTCGTTCGCACGCGAGCTACGAGTTAGACTAACGAGCGGGCCGACCCCGCGGAGAAAAATTCTGTTGAGCGTGGGGCGAACATAACTCGCGATTAAGGGAGATTTATATGAAAAACGTTGCACAGAGAAAGGGAAACTCGAGCGATTTCAAAGGGGCGAGGCCCGTCTGCAAAAGGGTTAGATACGCACCGGGGTAAATTATGCGATTCGCGATGGAACTCAGATTCTGAACTGCAACGCTCTTTTCAAGGGGGAATTATTCGAAGAATGTGCACACGATAAATTGAACAATGCGGTGGTAAAATAATGGTTTCTAGAGATTTTAGAAATAATTTAACGACTTGCACGATACTTCGAATGCTTTTCACACCGGTAAACAAATTATTTTACGATATAATTACATGAATAATGAGAGACTGGCCTGGATTTTAGTTTAAGCAGATTCTTGTTCGGATACGACGAAATATAATAATTTCATCGAGTTCATTATTTAATATTTCTCAAGGAAATGATACACTGTATCTACAGACATTTACCAATTTTTATATTGTTCGCTGAGTGTCAAGCAATGCTGCAACATGAACAGTAACCATAGCGGATGTCGCAGTAAGAGCATACCGTTAGTAGCAGTACCATTTAGAGAATTGCCGCCTTTGTCGAATAATTCATTCCATCCGTCGTCAGACAAAAATGCAAAGGGATTATCAATCTAATTGCACGCGGCTCGACATACGAAATCGTGTATCAAGGTGCAGCGTTTCTAATCGAAGGCCGGCGCGAGTCTCTTTTGATTCTAAATGAATAACTTTCGCATGCGACACGGTTGCATTATTACGCTCAACATTTTTTTTGTTTTTGCGCGTTAATCATTCCGTCGGTGGAATGCCTTGGCGCGAATATCGCGTGCTCGCGTGTTCCGAGTGCAGACTTCTCGCGTAACGAGACACGAGACCGCGTGGACTTCGTTTAGATAGCACGGGCGCGGAGAAAAATTGCGGAGAAATCGTGGAATTTGTTTTTTTTTAATGAGCAACTGCGAGAACGGTGGAATTTCGAGTTGGTTAATTAAGCGGGAAATTTATTACTGTCTACGTTACAATCTCCGGAATAACGTGAATTTTACACTACTCAAACTGCCCCTGAATAATAAATAGCATAGAAAAGAAAAGAATTGTTTATCCTCGAACTCCACACGAATCAAGCAAAATGATGTCGCGTTCAAATTTTTGTTGCCGATTCTTACGAGCGCCTGCTTTAGCTATTTTCCTTGCGTCCCTTGCGAGCGAGCGAGCACGAAGGAGCAAAGGAAAAGCGGAGGAGGATCGCGATGAGATTGTGAGATTTCAAGAACGGCCATGAATTCCAGTTGAACCCTTCGCGGAGAGGGTGGCAGACAGGGCAAACGTCCCTTTGATGCACTTTCCCAGGGAGAAAAGGTTCCGCTGTGGGCGCGGCGTGTGCAGGAATGAAGCGATAAAAGAGCACTGCAAACTCTGGTAAATTCTCGGAAATTCCTTGGAGGCGTTGGGATTGCTTGCATCCAGTATTGTTTACTGTCAAATCACCAATAAAGGAACATATTGAAAGAAACGTTTCGGGAAAGAATCGAATCATAATGCATTCAATCGTTTCATAAATGATAAATCGCGTAATTCGTTTGCCCGAAGAGGTTTAAAGGTCGGAGCCCCTGGAGAGTCCTATAAAAGGCGCAGGAAGCGTTTTGATAAATCGCGGCCCCTTCAATTACCAGCCATCGGAATCAATGAGAACCGTTCGGGTGAAAAATCCTCGAATCACCGAGGAATTAATAACAGGATTCGCAGGCGAGGAGCTGCAGCAGCGGCTCCGCCGTAACGAACAATCCCGATGAAGAATGATCGTAATCGGGCCGTCGGTACGCGAAATGATACATCTGCGACCATCGGCGCGCGGGCCGGTGAAAAATCTTCCCCGGCGGAGTTCACGGTCGCTGTCGAAAGTTCACGCCGAAGCGGCGGCAAGGAAACCGGCGAATTTCATATCGCGATCGCGCGGCAGATTTCATCGCAAGAGAGCGTTATCGCGACGATCTCGGCCCTTCTTGCGACGGGTGATTCGCGTTACGCTTGCATATTCACGCGAGATTACGTATGCATCCTTCACCGTATGAATTGCCGGAGAGAGACATGCATAAAACGTGCGCGCGTCGCGACGATTACAACGATAGTGTTCGCTTATGTCGACATCAGCGATATCTTGTCGAACGATCTCTTTGTTTCTTTTCCAACATTTTAGATTTGTTACTGTACGCGAATAAACGAATGAATAATAGTGGCGGGAAGAGTTGTTGGATCCAAACATTCGTTGCTATCGTATGAAGGAAAAGATTTGCCTTAAAATTGTGGTATTATTAATTCTGCTACTTTCTCCCTTTCTCTAATGGTCTTGTAATTTTTCAAGTTACTTGACTGCGCGTATCGATGACGTCCCCGTTTACAAAACTGTCGCGAGCATTACGCCATAGCAAAGCATATTTCTCAGAACGCTTTCTTGTCTCATTTTATTATTTCGTTTTCCCCCTTTGATGCTCGCATGCGGGCTCTGATAAATTATTCCAGCCACGTTCAGAGCCGAAGCTTCCCTTATCGAATTCGCCGACCGCGACACCCTTGCCAGTCTGCCTGCATTTTCCGGATTTTTCTTCGCGACGATGAAATATGCCGAGGAGAATTTGTCGCGACTCGTCCGACTGGGGTGGGTAGCAAATTTGCGACGCTACACTCCCGGATGGGTGGCGCGGTATAAACTGTCGGGCGTTCCAAAAATTTGCAGTGATCAGACTCGCCAATAATTTGAGTCCCTCGATCTTAACGGCGTGCAATTGTCTAAAATATTCAAACCATGGCACGTTCGAATCATGAAAATTTCTCCTTCGGTTTCCGAACGTCGAGTGAAAGAAAGAAATGTTGAAACACGCGAGATCCGCGAACCCCCCGCCGAATTACGGTTACTTAATTACCCTCGCAGGGTTAATCAACTCCCGCGAACATGAAACAGCAACCCTCGAGATCCAGTTCCTCAAAGGAAGAATATCAAAGGTTGGCCCCAGTGGCACGACTTAATTACATCGTCGATTAATACGAGCCATCCCCCATCGTCCCCCAACGGACTCGACTCCCGTCCCCTGCGTTCGACAATTTTTTCCTCCTACGGGACTTCGTCCACCACCCTTTTCCTGGTTAACAACGAAATAAAACTCGATAAGTCAACTTTTCTCACGTGCAATAAATCTTTCCATCTCGCGACGATCGGCAATCTTCTTCTCTCCCTGCTGGGGAAGAACGAAGGGTTGGCGAGTGTTGGTTTCGCGAGCCGCCCACCGCCGAATATCTAATTCACCCTCCTTCTCTCCGCGCGGGATGAAATAAATCGCGGGGCGAGCTTATCCGATCTAGCACGCAGCGTCGGCTGCCGATCGAGTTGAAACTCTGGAAACTGCGTTGTGCAACGGAGGACCAGCAGCCCTTTTGTCCCTTGTCGCCCCTTTCTTTTTATCTTCGAGGGAACACCGTTTCTGCGAGACAACGTCGTCCGCGCTGAAGATAAACCGACAAGCTATCTTCGCGAGGCGTGTGTGCCCTCTTATGAATAATGTATATACGCGGAGAGTATATGTATATACGGTTAGATTAGTATTATTTTTCGCCGATCACATCCGTTATCTTCCGCGAACACCGGGCCAATCTATGTTGTGGGAAATGACACACACACGTGACAGATCCAGCTTTCGGGTTTCGAGCATGGGTTAGGATACTGGCTGCCAAGTATTTGTTTTTTAATTTTGTGATAGTTTCTATTACAGTAATGAATCCTGAATGATGTGAACGATAAAGCGATGCTGATTAAGGTTTCATTAATTTGGTGATTGACCTTTTTGATAGACCTGTTAGCATTTATTTCCCTGGATATCCTTTTGCGAGTGTGAATATCGATTTACTTATCTTTCATATTAATATGACAACTGCAGTACGATCGTAATTCATAAAATAATATCCAATTTCCTGTAAACCGGGGAACCATAATTACACGCACTAACTACTTGCCTAAGAAAGGTATACTAAATTACTAACAGCCTGATAACGCGGTGACTGAGACTCGTGCTTTGCTACCAGAATAATTTAACGCTTCCTTCCGTTCATCGACTCTCATCCATGCTCTCAGCAACTTTTCACAATTACACGGCCTTCATTAACTCCGCTACTCCATGTGCCTCTTACTTCCCGTTTCAAAAGACGTACCGTACTCTCTCTCTCTCTCTCTCCCCCTATCTCTTCCTTACGTTCCTCCTCTACGCTTGGGAACATTGTGTAAAGAAGTTCGAAGGGAAAACCAGGCTAGTCGGATACACGGGGAAACTTCATAACTCTTATCCAGAGCAGCGTCATAATACATCCGACTGTTTAAGAATCTTCGCTAGAGAGGGGCCACGCGAAACTTTTCGACGAGATTTCGAGTTCTTGGCAAGTCAATTACCCTTCTTTCTATGCTGGTACGGTTGGAAAACGCGGTCAGACTCTTTTCTTCTCAGGCTACTAACACTGTGCCGAAAGAATACGCGTTTCACTTTTCGCACATTAAATATCTTTGCTTTGTAATAACGATTATCAGTAGAATTAAGATACTCTGTTACATCTCTAGCGAGAGAGGAAAAGTTTGAATATTATTTATTCCATGAAAAAATAGCGGCGCAAATTTCAATCTAATTTTACACAAAAGCCACTGCCCTTCAATTTCGTCCATAAATATTCTTTCTATGTATAATAATAAACACTAGTACAATACGGATATTTTATTACACTTCCATCGACAGTGGAGAAACGCGTACATTATTCGTTCCATGGCAAAATAGGGACTCAAGTTGCAGCCCAATTTTTCACATAATCATTGCTCTTCAGTTCTATCAATAAAAGAACGTATCGATTCGCAGCTCCAAGCACGAACAGACGCGCCAGTTCGTCCCGGTTCCGCGTTGAATGGGAAATAACGTCGGCTACAGGCCAGGCCCACCGAATCGCTCTCTTATTAGTCCTTAAAATGTTGCGAGCAGGCCGGGTTTTAAATGAGGAACAACCCTTGTTCCCGTTTCTTTTTTCCGCCCCGCGGTTATTCTCCCTGCAGTTATTGTTCGTGCATTGTATCTTCCCCTCGTTCGCGGCGTGCGGCGGAATCGAAGACAAAGCACGGTGGAGAATGTTGGGAATGTTTTCCAGGGGGGGGGGGGGTGGACGGGGTGAAGATTTTGAGGCGTCTCTCGTGATCTCGTTCTCTCGGATGAGTTTCTTGGCAAACGCGTCTGCTTCGGGTAACGTTCGAGTACCGCTGTGTCGAGTGTGGAAATGTATATACACATATGTATTTGCTTTTAGAGCTCAACGTATCGATCGTGGAGTAGTCTTGGGCAAGCGCAACTTTTTCAGGAAGACTTCGAAAAATTGTCAGCCGATAAAATAGAAAGTAACCGGAAAGCTGAGTCGGCGGAGGCCGAGCGAATTTTAGCGGAGAGATCAGCTTCGAGGCTTATTGGGAATTAAGCGGCTGAAACGCTCTCGTTGCGAAGGAGCAGCGAACTCTAGAATGCTCACCCCCGACAGAAACACGCCGGCGAAACGCGAGAATTATTCAGTCCCGCGTGTTCCCCGTCCCGTTCTTTCTCGCCGTTCTTCGCCCCTTCGTTCCGTCTTTTTTCCCCTTCCTTTCACCCTCGCCCCGCCGCGTCGATACTGACATTTTCCTCGCGCCAACGCGTTTCCTTTTCGCCCAGGCGAAACGTTAATCCGCGCGCAATCGAGCGAATTCAAAGGAGAAACTACCGGGCGCCGCGCGTTCATTTTCGCACCGGTTTTCATTCGTGCGACCGTAGGCCACCTTCCCGGCGAACGTGGATTTCTGTTCCCCCGTCTTTGCGCTTCCACAGTGGTTTGCTGGGATCTTTCACGCCTTCTAGCCGGGGGTAGTCGCGACTGGTATCGCAGAGTCGAATTATCGAAGCTCACTTCGAATTCGGATAAAAGATATTATTATCTTTGCCTAGAGAGAACACAGTATCACTTTTACTTAACTTAATTTCCAATGAATCATCAAAGGACACAGAAGCCCGCTAATTGCCTACCCTTTTTGTTCCCTCTATAATATGCTATGGATTATGAACGGGACAATGGTACGAAATGGACCAAACCGAACGCAGTAGCGTTGAATAGGTCGTTTTTCAGTCCTCGCTTTTTCGACGTTCGAAAAAAAAAAAGAATTCGTCCCTCCGTTTTCAAGTTTCATTTAAACGGTAATCGTTTCTTTTAGTTATGCGAAAGAAACAGAGGAATCCAAATTGGAACGCAGTTTCGAAAGTTTTCGCCGCGATATGGAATAATTATCAATGACCCCAAAAACTTTGGCCATTTCGACGGACTAATAGGTCGATCCCTAATATCGATTACGACGTTACAGCAAGTTCCTGCTATGCAAATTCCGACAGGGCCGAAATATTGCCCCATGCAAATGGGATAATTAATTAAAATGCAAATGCCTCGTTGCTCGCAATACTTCGAATTACTTTTTCCGATAAAAATTATACTTTATACCTGTCCTTCGATTACCATTAATAAATCCTTGCAAACCTATAAATTTAGATGCCCTGTTTCCCAGCCATGGAAAAGCGTACGACCCTTCATCTATCTGTCCCATAAAGTCCAAAGAATTGCAGCCGCTGCTTGGATCGCGATAAATTTCCCTCGAATAATTCCTGGAGGCGTCCGCGAGGCAACGTAAACAACATAGAATTCAAATTCCGAGCTCGAATCAACGGGACCATCGCGCACTTTGGCCTCGGCGATGCGAGTAGCTGGAAGAGCTTTCGTTTAATTATAAACAATTCCTCGGATGACGCCGCTCGTAACATTCCCGAGATGCGTTTCATCCCGCGTGCCATTTGACGTTCTTCGAAGGATCTTACGAGCGACGGCGAAGCTATTGGCGAGAATATTACTTGTAAAAGTTGCGCGATTCCGCTTTCATTCGAATCGCGGAATCGTTAGGGACGAGGGGAATTGAATACCCCTCGACGATCTGAATTTTCGGCTTTTTCATCCGCGAGCATTCCCATTCCTCGCTTACACTCGTGAATTCGTTCTATCGTGATCGGAATATTAACTCCGATATCTCTTCCGAAGAAACTAATACTATCCCGATGATCCAAATTTCCTAATCATTCCGCTTTCCAGCGAATTATCGATACAATTAATTTTCAATTAGGTACCGCGTACCTGGTTAGAATTCTTTCCGCCGGTCTCTCCACGGTTCAAGTTTACATTGAAAGCCCGGACAAGTGTTCCCTCGATTCAGAATGAAACGCGTAGCAAACGTTCCCCCGAGCTCCACTAGGCCGCCTATTCTAAACACTTTCGAACGCAGGCACTTAAGCCGTTCACGCTGCCGAAACAGCTGATGCGCTCGCCCCGGCAGCCTTCCATAAACGTTTACGCACAGGCTACGCAATTAACCCTGTCAACAGGGTGGGTTGCGCGGCGCGATGTGTAATGTCGCTCCCTCGGAGGACACGATTCCGATCGCGCACGGATTCGGCGTGCACACGGCTGCGCGCACTTGCTTACCCGCGTGTTCCCAACTGCACCGCGCGTACTATGTTCTTACGCTTCGAATGCGAGAAGCGTTTTAGCACGCTCGACGCGAGACGGTAGATGAAGCACGAGTGTGTGTACTTAGCCGGGCGTCTGTGGCGTTATTTATTCGACAGCAGCGAATCGCGTCGAATGTTGAAACGAATGGCCATTTAGAGATTCGCGAGATGGATTGTTGTTATCCCCTTCGTCGAGATTTCGACTCGATAATGCTGGATTTTGTAAAGAGTGAAATATGAATCTCGTTTTAGATCACACGAGATTCGAAACGCAAAATTGTAAATTGTTCACGGAGATTTACGCGCGCAGCTTTCTGTTTTTAAACCACCACCGTCATCGGCGCGAAGAAGGTTTATCTAACGGCGGCCGATTGGCCGGCAATTTTCGCTCACGATTCAACTGCGCGTCGATGCCGTTGCCGTTGCACGCTTTTTCGCGTTCGACACGGACGATTCAACCGACTCCCGCGATTTTCGCCTCTATTCTTTCCATTGCTCGACGCCGGATCGGTGTATCGTATCGGCGACAGTATTTTTTCCCCCCCCATTCCGATTAAGAGTAATTTCGACTACAATTTTTAGCGTTAACGCGGCCAGCGATTGGTCGTTTGTCATTGGAATATTCCACTCGACGCGGTTTAAAAAAGAGAGGCTGCCACTGCCGCGACACAAAAGGCTTGCGATTTAATAATTGCCGCGCTTCTCTAGCAGCGGACACGCAGAAAACAACGCGCTTGGATTAATGTTACGCGGCGCGCCGGTTGTCGCGCGTTGCACCGCGGAAAAATATTACCCATTCGCAGACGTGTTACACCGTGTACTTTCAAGAGTACGCCACCCTTTTTCCAGCTACCCTTCGCCCCTTTCCATTGCCGAGCAACCGCTCGTTAAAGCGACGAAACAAAATTGTTCTCCCATCGTTTGGCATGCTGTTTCGCTCACCGTCTTCTATCCGTAACATCTTCACATTAATAAAAAAACCATTTGCTGCATTACGAGTTTGTGGAATGTTGTGTTACTGCAAGGCACGAGTCGCCTGATTTGATTTCTCTCGACGGAACGAGTATTTGTGATCTATTGATCTATCACTGGTTCCTTTTACTTGAAACGTTCCGTTCGGGTCTTTACTGGAAACTGTATCAAATTCCCCTACATTGTCTCTTTGATTCGACATGGTTCGTTCTAATGTTTATCTTCAAAACTCTGCACATGATTAAGGATCATACTTCACCGGTGCTTTTACAATAAAACATTCGCAACAACGCGAAACCATCGAACGGCACAGCTTGGGAAAGACATTTACGAAAAAGCAGAAACGGCTTCGCGATAGAATCTTAAATCTCCTTTGCATAGATTGCGGATGCCAGGCGAGTAAACAGATTGGAAGATTACGTTTCTCTTCTTTTTTCCCCTTCGAATTTCCTCTGGTACGCGGCGAATAACGAGAAGGAAACAAGCGACCCAACCACCATCCAGCCTCCGTGCTACAATTTCTCGCAGCAATGAGGACGTTGAAATCACGAACAGATGGCTTTCCAGTATTAAATTTGGTTCGCGGTAAATTACAGGACGTCGTCGCCGTCGGCCGTGGGCAACGGAACGTACAAGAGCCCGGGGACGCCGACCTATCTAGGAGTGTCGACTTATAATTAAAAAGTTAAATTGAAATTACTTCGGCGACCGCGGCGGCGGTGTATTAAATTGGAGTTGCGGCTAACGCGAGTCGTTCGCGGCGAGTCTAAGCCTGGGGCGACGGACTTTGGCGAAGGAATAAAAAAAAGAAATGGCGAATGGAACAATGAATTTAATAATGCCAAACACTCTTTCATAGAGACCGCTTTCGCGAAATTAACGTTTCTTACATCAATGCCAAGTACGAACCACCGATGTATCCTTCAAACCCTTCAGCCAGCCCAAGTTCATGCTGCACCCTTCGAAAAAACGTTTCCGCACTTACATGTCACCGAACGAACCCTCTCCGCGTGACTTTCCGGACGAAATCAACCGCCGGCCAACAAATAAGGCGGATCTAACATCGGCGAGATCAAGAGAGATCTATCCTGAGCCTCTATTCGGTTCCAACAAAGTATTCCCCGATCCGGAATCGACGATTCCGCGCCCCGGCTGCATCCTGGAGGACCATTAAAATCCGCGCGGAGATTTTGTCCTTCGGTGCAAATGTACACGCGACAAAGGAGAAGAGCGTAGCAGCGTGGAAAAGGAGGGGAAAGCGGTTTGGTTCGCTTTACAATTCAAAGAGGGTCCCCCGCGAGAGTCCTTTTAAGCATTCAGGATGCAGAATCGTCCTGGGAGCATGACGGTAAGCGATGGTGTGCTTTTTTCAACCCCCCACCGTTCGTGTCGCGTCCTGCCCATCTTCGCGAAGATTACGTCACGGCGCGGTCGGTGTAATCGAAATTCGAGCCTGGAATTGAGAGACGGCCGCAGCTTCCGACGGTCTGAGAAAAATCGCGAAGGTGCTTTCCCGTCACGATCGGACGCAGCGATCGATATTTGTGTTTCAACATTGACCTTAAGATTGGATTTTTGTTTCGCGCCATGACAGAAACTCGAACGCCATCCGTTTATCCAACTTTTAATTCCGCAGCACAGAACTTCGCCAACGTTTCGCTTTCGTTTACGCCCCCTCATAAGATCGTAGCTGAATCTTGTCAATAAAACGCATCGCCGTGGCTCGCGCGAAACCGGTTGAAACCGTCAGCGAACCGATCCCGGGGAATAAAGGCAGCCCCCTGGACGTCATTTACGAGGGCGATTCGAACGAACGAGTTAATTCGCCAAGTTTCGCCGCCGTATCGCGTCGGGGCCGTAAGAATTCACTGCGCCGTTATAAATTAAACGCGCGAAGACCGGCCGAACTTCGCACCGCCGTGCAGCGGCGAAGCAGTGTTTATTGCGACCGATAAAACCGTCTGGACATTTTTAGCGTGCCGGTAAGCGTGCGGTGCACAACACGCGTAAAGGGTGTCGCGACTTAATTGCATCTGCATTGTTTCGCTCGGCGACGACCGAATAAATCGCCGGACGCGACCGTAGGAATATATATGTATATATATATATTTGTCAATGCGGTCTCTGTTAAATTGTACGGGTATAAACTATTTTATTCACGGGATTTCTTGGCAGACTCTCGGAACTAGCCGAAAGCGTTTCAATTTGCACGCGATTGTTCCCAAGCTGTAATTATTGCGCGCGACACTCGTCTGATTAGGATTTTTTTAAATCCGATTAATTTGCATTTTGCGTGAAACTTACCCGAGCAGCGGAGAGTTTGGAAGCGAGCGTCGAAGTAAATCACTTGGAAGTATCCAGAGTCTTATTTCATCCCCCTGACACTGGAAGCTCTCTGCAATCACACAGACAGAAAAGTGTTAATAAGGAACGAGTTTTTTTGGAAGGTTTTCTGAAAAGGAAAAATTGGATTTTCTTTTATTGCAGTTCTTCTCGTTATTGTCTATTATTTTGACGTAATAATTTCGCGTCAGGGAAGTCTATTGAATATGAAATTTCATTCGAAGGCCGGTCCGGAACACTTCTGGAACGGTTAAGGGGGTAAGAGTTGGTTGCCGTCATGCAGGTGAACAAGCATTTCCCCCTTTAGACCCGGTATTATCTCGCTCCGTTAATTTTACGTTCTTGCAGTTCATGGGGCGATTATTTTTCAATGCGCGCAACGCATTTGAAAAGTTAGTAGCACGCTATTACGGACAAATTATAAGCATTGTATAATGCAAACAAGTGGAGATAGCTTCAAGTAAATTCTGAGTATTTAGGCAGTAACTTTATACGACACATTACTCCATGATTATTCCAATTACGAATAAACCAACGCGACACAACGAAATAACACATTCACCGCTTTCCTATTTTTATCCCGATTCACTTTCCGCAGAATTCCTTACAATTACTGTAATCAATCATCCCATCTCTAATAAATGTACATTTCGTCTATCCACATTCACCCGCGATCTCTACAAAATGCACTACGCTTATTCACCCCTAAAGCCAGCATCCCCCAGCGAGCAAGCAAGAAGCACCGTCCGAACAATAGCGCATCAGTTTAACCAGATCCGACGCCTCGAAAATCCCGCGCGACCCTATTCCAACTTCGTTCCAGAGCGGTGGCCAAGGATTAACGGGCGCCCGCTGTACGAGCATCAACAAAAACGATTTTCGATTGCCGCTTCCGCGCGAGCCGGATCCCGTTTCCAAAGCGATTCGTTATCACGCGATTAGCGCGGAGCACGCGAGCTTAATTTCCAGCTAAGCTCGAGGAAAAGTTGGTGTCCGTATAATGAAGACCGATTGCCTAGACCGGACAGTAGACTGGGACGCGCGAGAGCTTTTATCGTGCCCCCTCCCCCCCCGTTAATTGGATTAGAGAAAATAATTCCCACTTCCGTGCCATTGTTCGCGATTACACGCTACTCACGCGGAGCGTATGCTAATTTCTACTAATAGACACGAGAAGTCGATGCTTCTCTCGTTCGTTCGTTATTTTGCTTTTCTTGCGAAACAGATGATTAAACGATGGTGATCGATGGGCTTTTGGTATTTTTGATTTCAATAATCGTAGGATTTACCATTCATTGCAGCTTGTTTTTTCGTTCATGGCGAATGAAAGATTATGTTGTAATCTAATTATTCTTTTAATGGATTTCTTGTATGTTATATATTAAATCGGAAATGATTATATGTTTGTAGCAATTTTTCTTTTAATCTAATGTATTCATTTCACTGATAATGGTAATAAAGTAATATTTTGTGAAAGAACGATACTGTATTAATCTTAATAATGTTTTCCCTGTGCGTCCATGTACAAATCAATACGGAATGCAAACAATTACCTGTTCCAATTGAAACCTCTGACAAAAATAATTCTACGAATTTTCGAGCTACCTTCGAACGCCGTTTCACGGAGGAAATTATCTGGATATTGAACGCGGGGTTCGGCCCAGAGATGCCCACTTCCGTTGGCGACCACCCTTGGAAGCAAAGTGATCGAGGGCCACGTCGAAACTTTTCGGATCGTCTTCCGAACGAACGTATGAATTCTAGCCGCTCCCTTTCGCGCAGATACAGCCGCGACTTCACGCGCGGCGCCGTGGAAACATTTCACGGAGTAAATCGGCATTTCTGCCGACGTTTAATTTCCCCTGGCCAGGAAACGCGTAAATTCAGCCGGCCGCAGGGGGATTGTCAGATGTTACAGCCGACCGGACCGTGACAAGGAAAATAATCGTGACGTATGCACGCTTCGACCGCGTATACTGTATAAATAATGTTTAATGTCGCGCGGCGAACTCAAATTACCGTCTTCGATCAAACTTGTCCCTTGCCGGACAGCTTCGTGTAATTTTCGACCAAGCTTCATTATAATTGCAAATACGCGAAAGAGCCGGAAGCCTTTTTTTTTCTTGTCAAATAAACACGTTTCTTCTTGATGAAAAGTAACGATCCCGCGCATTTTAAATAAAATACTTGGCTACCAAATGATTTTTCGTCTGCAGAGCGACCTAGCGCGCGGAACTGAAAACAAAAAAAATAAGAGAAAAGGGGAAACGGAAGCGATCGCATTTAAATGACAAAGGAACCATTCATTTTTCCTGGACGGCCTACTTTTTGGACTGCCGTGGACGCGGACGGTGGATACGCGGGAACTTCTAGCATCGCTATTGTCTCGCGATGCAAATTCCCACCGTCCCGCCGCGACGGAGATTACAAGAAGAGTCGCGACGCTCGTTTCGAATTCTCCTCTTTGCTCGCGCACGTGTCACGCGCTGTAACTAGGACCGTGCAGGGTTTATCTGTTCTCAAAGCGAGGCAACCGAAGAACGTTTCTCCTCCGTTCGATGTAGGTTCGTCTGGTGACGGGCTGGCGGAGCATTCCCCTCGAATTAATCAATGCCGTTGGTGGTCGCGTCCGTCGGGGCCACCATGGGCCGCGGGGCCCATCGAAAAATCACCACCGCGACGATTTGTCTCCGGCGGGGCGTTTTCTAAATTGCACCGCGATGCATCTGGAGGAACCAGGCGAGCATCGATTCCCGCGTCCGCCGAGATGGAAATCAGACGCCAGCCGATTACGATAATTAAAAATCGCGTTTACGCTTCGCGCGGTGGCTTTTAATTAAGTTTTAATGCGACGCGCGTCCTGTGTTTCCACTCAGTGATCCGTGAATCGGCTGTGGAGAAAATGTTACCGGAATTACTTTTATTATTCTTGCACACTCCAATATATATATATATATATATATATATTTTTCTCTGTTTCTCATATAAATTAGGATAAAAGGTATAAACCAAGGCGCCTCACAGGCGAGCAATTTTTCTAAGCAGCCCGGAAACGCTCCCCGGGCTTCCTTTCCACTGATTAATCGTGTTCGCGCTGACAAACCGATATATCCATTACCTCGCACCTGCAACCACCGACCTCCCGCTCTGCTGCGCCCTATTTATCAAACGCTCGAGAGCCTTTCGCAAGCGTGAAATTCGTCAATGCTCTTTCGGAGCATGTATCACGTGTGCCTATTGAATCTATTACCAGGGAACGACTTATTCATGGAGGGGTTGTCCATCTTTGTCCCGAACGCATCGAACGTGCACGTGCAGATACGAAAGTGTATCGATCTCGCGTAACAATCAGTTGCACCAAATAAAATTGCTCGCTCGATAATCATGGACGGTGTTTCGTTTCAATTGTAATTTTTACCTGCGATTCGATTAAACACGTTCCAGTCTGTCCGAGATCGATTTTCAATTTCTTTTTTATTCATTCGCACGATCGTTGAAGCGGAGCGAACGCGATCGATATAGCAGGTTATAACCGGGCTACGATTTGTTGCTAATTTATGGCAGAGCTGCAGCTCGCGTAATTTGGAATTAATAGCAGCTGTGCAATTTATCGCCCCGGCGTTTTAGGCTGACAATGAATTAAACGGAACGAACGGGCGGCCAAGAGTTGAAACGCGGTACAACGGAATGAATGAACGAGCAACGTGCGCGCGTATTAATAAATTGGAAATACTGATCGGATGATATTCCTGCGAGGCGATCTTCGCGCCCATTCTAACGGATCCTAAACGTTTTGCCGGCTTAACGCGATGCAAAGTTCTAAGCAACTTGGTCAGAGTATATAGGTGCATGTTTGAGTAATCGATAATGCGCGAATCAATTTCCGCTTAATGGACAATCTGAATAATCGGAGCCGGGGATAATCGATGCCCGGCCGATCCGCGATTCGCTGTAATTAGAAACTTGGAATTGCTACGAAGTTCCATTACATCCTCAAGTTTCTTCTTCCAATGATTATTAACATATATCACTGTGCATCTGAATACGTCTTTGACTTCGTTGATATCGCAATCTCAATCATCTCGGTTTATTAATCGAATACACGACACTTTGATAGGGTTAAGGATAAAATTACTTCCAGGGAAAGTTCGCGCCCAAATTACGAATCGTTCCGCACTAATAAAATGAACACTTGCCCGTCCATTAACTCGTCAACGAATTAAATTGACATTTATCCAAGCACAAATGCACTATCTAACATATAATAATACCGAATCATTCACCCTTCGAACCACACTGTCTTACCATTCATCAGTACTATAATCTCTCCTACGGCCCATTCATTTCAATTAACCGAAGCGATACAAAATTCAAGCGTGGCAAGTGGCCGGATAAGAGGGGTCGCTGGCCAGGGTGAAACGAGGACCACACGGTATTCCCCGGAATGCGGGGGTTCAGATTCGAAAATGGGAACAACGCTCGGGGCGAGTCGCCTGTGGATTCCTGTGGCCGGTGGCGCGCTGTGGTTAACGGTAAAAGACGAGGGCGAGAAACGAGTCGGAGGAACGTCTGCGGTGCCAGCTGCGGAAACGTAATTTCTCGCCGCGTTGCCATCGGCGATGCTTCCCCGTGGCGAGGCTGCCACCGTCCTAGCACACCGAACTAGCTCTTCCAGCGCGAGAGACGAAAGTGTCAAGCGAGGAAAGGGTTGAATCGTTGGAACACGTCGTGTCTACTTCCCTTTCGCGCGCACCCTCCCTCTTCAAATCTGTACCCTCGTTTTTCTTTTTAGCACCAGCACTACCACTGTCACAGACCACGGCGCGTATCGTCCCCTTTATGCCACAGGCATGAAAACTGCTGTTTGGCCAGTCGTGGGAATTCGCGATTGGATATTAACGCGATTAATTGCAGTCATTCGTGAGTCTGGTATGAACGATTGTGCAACATATTCGTACGAGATTTTAACGTAAATTTCGGAGTAAAAAGTCACGCTTTTGATATAAATATTAGGTGCATGCAAAAGTTGTAGTCCTTTCTTTCAGCGTTCATGCGGAGTTACTTTTAATGGACAGAATGTCTGGCCTTTCTGTGCAATTGCTTAGTTGGTCTTGATCTATCTAAAACGCTCTCGTGATCGATAAGAAACGATAACGTCACGAAACAGCAATGAGCGCGATGAGTGACGAGAAGCTGTGTATTCCGACAGCGCGTTCGATACAAGTTCTAGCAAGGGAAAAACGCTGTTCATCCGGACAGCACTTTCGACATGTTGCAGTAACGCGAAAACGACCTGATGATTTCATTGCCTCCAAATTAGTGCTATTTTTCGCGACGGTATCAGAAACTTGCCAAATAAATAGGGAAAGATGTGGAAAATGAGGGAAGATATTTCGAACGTTAATTTCTAATTATGTACATACATGTATGTATATATGTATGATTCTTTCATGAAGCTATTAATACCGTCATCTCAATTACTTTAACAATAGTCTCGAAGTTTGCTTTCAAATTTCACGGCGAAACTTGTTCGACCGATCGATACGCGGCTCCCCTTCAAACTTTTTAAGGCACCGCGCGGAATACAAATGCACTTTACCCCAGAAGTATTATTCTCTTTCGGTTCCTCGGGGATACGGTACCGTGCCATTGAATTTAAGTAGGATTCTCCGAGCAACTAGGATTCCCCGCGGCATGTATCACGCGTGTCGATACCCACCAGTCCGCTTATCAGACGCAGCGCGGACAGCTTCCTCGAGTTATCGGAATTTCTTCACGAAATATGAATCTCAAAGAGTTTACCTTTCATTTTCATGATTACTCGTCTTCGTTTGATTTTTTCTTTTTTTGTTCTCGCAGGTATTCCTGCGAGATTTATTCCTGCACAACTCTTCTTCCGACGGTCGTTCCGCTTTCGTTAGCAGCTAATTCCACTGTTCTGTTTTAGCGAAAAAGTTTCATTAAAGCCTTTCGTGCCGCGACAAATATTGCACGTAAATTTCTTCGCCGCTTCGTTACTGTTCTCATCTTGATCCCAGGACATTTATCATTTAGTCGGGGGGGGGGGGGGGGTGAAATATTCTCGTTAGCATCGCTTATCCAAACAATTTTATTCCGCTCTCAGCTATTTTAAACGTACGAAATATTCTTTATCAATATTATTTTCTCTTTTAAATACGCCCAGTGCAGATCGCTTCGTTATTCTTCGCAGCTTCGATCGTTTCCATAAACTGGCAAAAAGGTACAAGGCTGTACTAACTTTGTCATCTTTAATCCGGAATAAAAGAAGTTTCTGCTTCAGCTTCCCCCCGCCTTTTTTCTTTTAATTGCCTGTCACGGATTTCCATTCGAAAACGGTACGAAACAGTAATAACGAAGAACGGCAACGAGGTTGCGGAACGGGAGAAAAATGAAATTCCAGGTTAACGAGAGATAGATACGTGTATCCAAAGCCGGTATTAATGGACGGAGCTCGGGGGGGGGGGGGGGGGTGGCGGAGGGGTCGCAGTTTCGACAACTGAATCGAAAGAAGGATTACGTTCTGGCAACGGCAGGATTCGGTCTGGATATTTGCACGGCGCGATAATCGATAGCAGAAACGCGGCGGATAAACGCGGAGGCGAAGTAAAATAGGTTTCCCGAACGTATCGATAAAAATCCTCCTCCTTTCCCCGCGGCCACTTTAATTTTCTGCGATTCGCGTACCGATGCCGAACGCGGAACGATTTCGTGTTCTCGTTCGCGTTGGGAGCGAACGGGATCACCGGAAACGGCGTCAACGTACCGAGGGGGGAGGGCGACGAATTTCTTTCTGTCGCCTCGTTAAAAATCGATGCGCTCATCAATTTTTGCATGCAGCTTTCTATATTTTTCTTATGTTTATTTCGATGTACTTCGCTTCGCAGCCAATAAAACGATAACGAACACATCGCGAGGAGGATTCCATCGTTTCTAAATCGTGCATCGAAGGAGGGGGAATGGCGTTGTAAAACAACAAAGGATCTGTCGTTGCGAAAGTTTTTTAATATCACGCGGCAGGAAAGTTTTCGAAAATCCCTCCCTGCCCCCCTCGGGGCTCTGCTCGCGCGCGGCGGTCTCTCAGTTTGGGAAAAACTAGACCCGGGACAAAGGAGCGTTGTTTTCGCGCGATTTTATGACCGCTGACGGCGATTGGATCGTCGAACGGCGTTTCCGTATGAGCGGAAACAATAGGCACATGCGTGACAATGGCGAAGGGAAAGGGGGGAGTGAAAACGCGAACGACGACGCCCGCCGCGTTATTCAAAGAAATTCCCGGCCAGCCGTTTCCGTGCGGTAAACAACGTTTCGATTGTCCGACGAATCGCGGCTGGGACACAGGCGAAGGGTTGCGCGCACCAATGAAAGCTCCTGAAAACGCGGCATACCGTCGGTCGCAACAATTTAATCCGACCGCGCAATAGAAATATCGAGAAATGCGATCAATTTGAAGAAGTTCGATGCTGTCGGGATAAAAGTAATTTCGATTGCAATTAAAAGGACGATGCAATACATTTCCGTGCCGGATCGAATCGCAAGAATATCGTAATATACGCTTGTTCAGCTGCAATAAATCCGGCTGGCGTAAGATCAATTAATAATCGTACGAATAATCGTGAATATTTCACCATGTCTCTGTAACAAATAAAACGATGAACAGAAGCCGACAAGCAATTACTCCGTTCGAAGTTCCGCGATCGAGCAGCCTTGCACGCGGTACCATCGATCCCGCTTTTGCTCTCGCTTCGATGTTTCCGTGTATCTCGTCGAGGATCGCTGAAACTGTGCCAAAGGCGAGCAGTCCCTCCCCCCCGTGTTCCGTCGCGCCGATACGCTACCCTTTATTCCCTTCGCCTTTGTTTTCCGTCGCGCGGGCCGAATTTTAACCGTGGCTGCCGTCAGACGGCAGCTGTCGAAAAAACGAACGTCGCGACGTTCCCCGTCAACCCCGTCGCGTTGCGTCGCGTTAACCGCGGGCGATGCCTTTGAGGCAGAACCGTCGATGGCAGTTTTTGCGGACCGTTCGATTCACGATTCCGGCGGCGGAACCTTGTTCCTCGCATGGGTGCACGTGTATGATTGATCGTCGTCACTTTGTTTCACATTTTTCTTCCCCCGTTTCGGTTACGCGTTTGGCGAGATCCTTTGCGAGGGAACGCGCGAGTGGGGCGAGGTAACGCGGCCGTGCTGTCTCCTGGTAAAGGGAGAAGGTTGCGGTACAGACGAGATAATTAAATACATCGCCGAACGGAATGTCAAAGAGTCAGGGGAAAATGGAAAATTCTGTTAATTATTGAAAGTCAATATAGTATCATTCAATTGCTGAAATATTATATTCAGTTCAATTATTTCAACGTCACATTATCGAATTCCAACTTCCAGCCCCGCCCAGATTCATCGTCGAGCCGCTGTTACTTTCCGCGCGTCGCGATTAACCCGCCCGTCTCGAAATTATCCAAGCTCCGCGCGCTGGAAACAGCGTAAACGTTTTGTTACGCGATTCGCGAATAACCAGGAGCGTCGCGACGACGGAAAACACTGGGCCGCTCCGGCTCGCGCTCGGCACACGCACGGAAGGAAGTATTTACGGGGAAGCGCCACGGTGAAATCGCCGCGCTCCCCTTTATTTACGGATGTATCGCCTCCTACCGCGTCGACCCCCTTTCCGTTTCATCCCTTTCGCCCCGTACCCCGCGAAGTTTCGTATCTCTCTGTATTGTTTTAAGCACGCGGGAGCGCGTTCAGAGACGGGCTGTTTTATTGCGCGACGTCGCACACCCTCCCGGTCCCGGCGAACGATGTTTTTGTCGGGACCACGCCGAAGCGGGCCGAGTTTATGATACGAGGCTGTTCCCCTGTTTTTTGAGAACCCGCCGCGGATGGTGCCCGTTGTCTTTATACGGTCGTTGGAATAATTCGGCGCGCCGAGGTAATTGGACCTGGTCGGGGAAACCTTTGTTCGCTCCTTTGCCTCTCGGGGAATTTTTATTCGCGAATGTTTGCTGGGTTCGGGATCGATTCGTCTCGAATGCAAGTGGTTCTTGCGATCGGAGTTTTTTTCTAGCCAAGGAATTTGGATAGTTCCTGATGGAAAGCAAGATTTTCGTTACGACTGAGAGATGAATGAAAAGCTAACGTAATTTGTAGGTATTAAATTGGGGCAACTTTTCATATCCCACGTTGTACAAGAGAAATATGAAAAGGTGTTTCAGTGTTTTACTAATTTCCCAAAGAATGAATCACCATGAGATATGAAGGACGCGAAGTCGATTGAATCTTCCGACAAATTTCGAATGGTAGCCCAGGGATGTAAATCAATGTTTATTGGTAAACTTTCGATTGATATTTCGCCGGCAGAGATTGCAGGCGCGCCGTGTGTTTCATGCATAATGTAGCCAAGGCCCTGGCAACTTCCACGTCTGACTATACGGGCGGCTTTACTACTGCGCCGCGGTTTCCGTTGCACTATCGCCGGTGCTTTCTTGTTACCGTACACGGTAAACACGCAGATGCTTGTAATTGCAGCGAACGACTGCAGTTCCGCAGCAGTACATTCCGCGTTCTTCCAAATGATATCGTGAAACAGAATATCGAGTAGCATAAGAGCGTATTCGGTCGGGCAGGTGAAGCTTCAATTCCGAAGAGCCCGATCGTCAATTTATCGAAGCAAGCGCAATTTCTGTATAAAACAAGACAAGGAAAATGAGCACTGCGAATCGAGCCTTCCCTAAAAGTATTCAACAGAGAAGAACACAGGAGAAGGACAATCTAGGAACAAACGAAACTTTACTAGCAGTCGCTACCCCTTTCTCATTTCCCTCGTTTCGGTATTCGACGAAACGGAAACGCGCGAACTTCGAAAACCGCCAGCGGAAAAACGTCGAATCGAACGAAAGGAGAAATGAGCGGCTGGCTCGGGTGAGCCGGTCTGATGTTTGAAAATTTATCGTTCAACGGTGCGCCCGCGCTGGATGGGTAACGGAAACGAGCGGATGCCTCGCGCGGAACGGAGACGACGAGACGGGGCTATAGACGCGGGCGGAGAAATTAAACGGACGTCGTCGGGAATTGCCGGGTAATTGAAAGCTCGACTCCGCGAGAGAAGAACGACAGCCTGCGAGAGGCCTTTGTCGCCCCGACACGCGAGAGAGCTCGGGCGACCAACTATGAAACGGAAGGACCGCAACGGGGCTGAGGGAGGGGGAGAGGGTCGACTTCGAACATTAATTCAGGTATTTCTCGTGACGAGGGTGGAATATTTGATCGATCGCTCGCGCCAGATTTGTCTTATTTTACCTATTTTTTCTTTGTTTGTCGTCCATTATCTTTTCGCGCTCGAGCCTTCGAGTATTTCGAAGGATAACTTTTAATCAATAGAATTTACGAAGGCCAGCGATTTTCATTTGGGCCACTTTATTTTCATTCGAATCATTTTATTTTTATCGCTCTTGGTTTATCTATCGATGTCAGAGAAAAAAAAAACGTTTAAAAGAAGATTGCTGTCGTCTATCGTCTTTGCGTTCCTCGACCTCGAGCTTTCGAGTATTTCGAAATTACCACGGCGGATAATTTCTTAATCAATAGAATTCACGAGGGCCAGCTATTTTTATTTGAATCATTCTACTTTGATCGCTACTGTCTCTTGCTCTATTTATCGATGTCGGGAGAAACGTTCGTAAGAGGGTCGCTGCTCGTGGTTAAAGTTTCAGGAGAAAAATCGACCGACACATAGCGGGGTGTCCCGATGTTGCAGCCGGCTTTTTCTATCTCCTAAACAAGTCGACGATGCGCTTTGTTTCGTTAGCCTCCATCGAGCACGACTTATCCGACGTACAACCCGGGCGTTTCTTTCGTTCTACCAAGAAAGCTGAATTGTGGCCGTTGAAATTGTTCCCCGCTGCCAACTTCCGGCGAGTTCTTGCCGGCGCTCGTTCAGATAACGTCCCGCCATCAATTTCTTTGAATTAAAGCTGAGCATCGTGTGAGCAGTGTAATTTATCCACCGCGTTAATAAATTGTTTCTGATTACTTCCGCGTTACTCTAAACGCTTGAAACGTTTGTCACAATTGATGAGCCTCGGGGCAATCGAAGGGCCGACGATCCAAGAGCACATTTAACTCACTACGCGCATCAACATCGCCTGAATCGAGTTACCCGCGACGCGACACGGCATAATCGAATCGTACAAAATACCAGAAATTGCGTAAAAGACGTGGCAAACAACGACGCGATTGAGTTACCGGGAGGTTACGCATCGCTCGTTAATTCGCATTCTGATTCCCGGAACACGATTCGCGTCGTTAGGCTCTCGTAATTTCCTTTGGCGAATAAAACGCGCGCGGAGCCGCGAGGAGGCCTTAACCTTCCGTGTCCCCCCGCTTCTATTTCACCCTTTAGTCCCTGCTCGGTACATCGTTTGCGTTAAACGATCACTTTACTTAACCCTTCGTTACCAACGAGTCACGACGACAGGCCACGCCGGTTTCAAAGCAAACGAATTATTCCCCTTCCGCTCCGTTCTACGTGCCCGCGTACGGTGCAGCTTTCGACGTTAATTATCGTACGTAACAGAGTCCGCCGAAATCCTCCGCTTCGCTTTATCCCTCTTTCGGGATTACACGGATAATCGAGGGAGTCGCGTTGTCGTGTGCTGAGCGGACGGGGACTCGCAAGGGTGTATTGTAAAAGATGTTGCAACGTTAATGTGGTATTTAGTTCCGAGACAATTGTCGGTATCGATGTAATGCAAACAGTGATACAAAATACAAATACTCTTTCATCGCTCGTTCCGTCTCTTCACGCAATCAACCCCTGCACTCTCGCCCCTCGGCAACTCATATCCCCTGAACTCTGATCCCCTTAAAACTCTGGCAAGAAAGGAAAAAAAACAGCAGGAAGATCCCAAAAAGTCGAGTTTCCATGTCCACTGTACCTTGCCAGATACTTATCCAGCGAACTGGGTCAATTAGAGGGTGGCTTACGAAAAGAAGCCGAGGACGACCGCCCGCCTTCAGGATGGCCCTTTCGCGGACGGGGAGAAAAATGACTTTAGCCCAGGGAGACGAGGGTTCAACGAAGAGAGTACAGGAGAGAGTTCCGGGCCAAGGAAGCTCGGCCAGAGGAGGGCGCAGGACGTCTTCTTTCGCGGCGGTGAAAAGCGTCTCGTTGACTGGCTTAAAGGGTTGCGCCCGATTCGGAGCGGCTGAGAGACCGTCCTCGAGGAAAGCTCGGACCGCTGGTTAAACGCGAAAGCGATAAGAAACAGAGGGGACTGATCGCGATCAAAGCCATAGCTTGCACCCCTTCGAGTAGAAAGGGTCGACTTCCGGTTGGAATTCAATGGGCCACGTGGATGAAATATTTACATCTTCCTCGTCTTTTTGTTTCTGATATTTTAGAATTTATAAATCGATGATTTCCCATTTCATTACTGTTCTCTTTGCTGGCTGATTATTATTTAATTTAGAGCTGCATGCGGGCGATAACAACGGTATTAAGATAATTCTGGATCGAGTGACTAATCAATTTTAACAACGAAGTACATTTTTTTCTCGTCTGGAAGATGACGAGGCACTAAGGAGCAAATTACTTGTGAGACCTGAATGGACCACTCAACCACCTTTTTTTTTCCATTTGATCGACACGGATTTGGTAGCCGCAAACTTACGGGCCTGTAAGCTCCTTACCTTGCAACCATATCGGGCGTTCCTCGGACGTAAGTAGCTCGAAATTAGAAGGAGAGCCTTTGAACCGTGCAATTAGAAGTCGATAGATGCTCCACTGTCTAGTAGGCCTCTTCTTTAACGTGTCTCATACTTCTCCCTCGAGTGATCGATCCAGCTGGAGCTTCTTAAAACTTCTGCAAACCTAATATCGTTCACTTTCCTTCGAACTTGATGCAAATCATCGCAGAGACTAAACGAAGCTTCGCAATCGGCTTTCAATCTTGAATACACAATTCTCGATTTTTCATCCGCAACTTAATCAATATGTTAACTAATCTTACTGTTCCATGAACGATATTGGCATCCGTCGTTGAATATTCTTCGCGGTTAAAATATTAATGTCACGCAAATAAACGCGCCATTAATGCCGGTATTTAAAATACGTTACTCGAATGAAAATAAATTTACATTCGCTTCACCATTCATCGATTAAACAAACAACATGAAGGCTAAAAAATGTTAATTCCAGTGACTAGCAGGCACTCCACGCGTCCTCTGATTCGCCAAAAATGATAGCAGCACTGATTTAACCACACTGTTACGTCCCACCGCTAAAGCACCAATTATTCGCCCGATCTATGTAACGGAGGAATGAAAATCCCAACGGATCCACCCCTTCATCTGTCGTCTCTCTTCGAGAAGCGAGCACAGCATGAAAAATATTACGCAGCAGGGGAATGGGGAAGATGGGAAAGGGGGAGCACGATTTTTAAGCGTGCGAGTGATATGAATAATTAATGCAACGCGTTCGCTCGAGGACGCGGCTTTCCAAGGCGAAAAGAAGAAGAACGTTACCGTACAGCGAAGGAAAAGAGAGGCTATACGCGTCAGCTAATTGTCCTATTTAAATTTCATACGACGCGACCGCGTCCCGCATTTGCAATTAAAATTATTTTGTTGCACGGAAAATGCCTCGAGGCTGACCGCCGCTGTTCTTGGCCGGGGAAATGAATTCGACTTTTCTTATCTCGCCGGATATTCTACCCCCTCCTGGCAAGGTAAACGGTTCTATAATAATGTGGAAACAAATCGAAATACAGCCGTAGCAATATCTGAAGCGGAAGTAGCAAAGAAGAGTGTTCCGAGATGCAGAAAAGTTGGACGTCGATTTAAAGAGCGACGAAAAACTTTGGCATCGTGCTCAACATTTGCTGGTGTTAAACGGGAGACCGTGTTATACATCAAAAGATAAATTATCAAAGCTGACACACGCTCAACTGTACGAGAAATTCGAGGCGAAAGATCTTTGGTGTCGACTGCAAGGGCCGCGACCACATCAAGGAGAGCCCGCCAATGAACTGGAAGGCTGTGTTCACGAAGTTTCAGGCAAATGAGTACTCTAATTAATGAAGTACATCAAATACATCTGGCCCTTTGAGGCAACACCGCTCTCCGCCCTTTGAGTTTACGCGCGAAACTCGATATCCCACTGTACGATCCAGCTTGCATTAATCAAATATTGTGTTTCATATGACTTCGTCGTTTCTTGTACACTTCCTTTCTTTTTCTATAATTGCAAGGGGAATAATAATTAAAATAATTCAAATGGAAACAGGCATAATAACGTCGGGCTTGAATTGTAAGCTTACAGATTTGCAATTACAAGTTGCTGGTCAGATTCGATTCTGGTAGAAGAAGCAAAACGCAAAAATAATAAATAAGAAGAAAAGTTCTTCTCTGAAAACACCCTGAGAATATTCTTCCGCCCAAGTGTCTCGGTCTACCCTCGCGACCCGGTTCTTAGGATAAACTTTGCCATCCCCGTCCGTCAAATGGAACGAAGTTAAGCTAATTTCGTGCAGTTTTGCACGGAAGGGACGGGGAGAGAAAAAGGCGGGACGCTTCGACGCAAGTCGTGGTAGCTAACGAACGCTCGTAAAAAAGCGGAACGTGGCACGAGTTCGAAGCATCCTGGCAACGGAAGCCAGAATTTCTACCCCGTCAGTCGAGCGACGGGACGCGACGTTTCGACCCCCCCCCCCTACACTCGGCGGCTGCGTTTAATTGACGTTTCGCCTCTCCGGACAAACCTATCCACCCTTTTTATTGTCCTAATCACGAGACCGACCGCGTCGTTGACCACGCGACCCCAATCCGTGGCTTCGTTTATTATGCTAATTGCCCCTCGCCGAGTGGCCCGCCTCTCGAAGAGGATCAGCTGACTTTCATCACCTCGGGTACACTCCTGTTCTTTCCCTTATTGCACGCGTCATGCACAGTCTCGCTAAAGATTCTTTCATTTCCACAATTATCTAGAAATTTCTTTACTATCGTCGAATGTGTCGTATTCGAGTTCGAGGTGAACAGGTCATTGAACGAGGATGGACGACGTTATCGAATTTCGATCGCGTCGTCGGGCGACTTCTTTTAATTAATAACATCAGAAAAACAATGAACAGCTATACGAACGAATATGTGTATAATTGAACCCGACAACTTCATCAGAGAACGTACGTACGATCAATCTATCTCGATCGCTGTTTCGACTCGTGAACGAAAAGCGTAGACGCACACGCGTATGGACGTCTTTCTCCATCGGCGATGCGTTTAATTACGCGCCGGCCGCAATATGAGTAGTTAAATTTATTTCCATGCATGTGATTTAATTGCGCGTCAAGCCGGGCGACGTTATCGTGGCCGCGCAGCTCCGTTTCATTTCATACCCCCGGCGCCGCGCGTGTATTTTGCTTTTTGCATTTTTGCTAATTAATTCCCGTTTGTTGAAGAAACGTCACGCGCTTTCATTCACCGGGCCCCCTTTCTTTTTTACGCGTTCCCGCGACCGCGTATTATAAAGTAGCCTTTACCCCTTGTTCTACTCGCGCAGTGTTCTTTCGTTCCTTTCTGTTTCTTCATCTTTTTCGTTCTTCTTCTCGTGGACGGCGCCGGAGAAATCGTTACTTCATTGCCCGAACCGTGGAAAAAAATACTCTACTTCTTGTAATAAATAATACAGAGTTTCATTTGTCTTAGAACGTGCAAAGACGAAGAATGTTCATTTTTAAGAAATTGTTCCACCCTTTTTTTTTTGAGATTCTTCTATATCACGAACGGGGAAAATATTTTCCGCCGAACGGCATCGAGGTGTAAAAGTTCCGGCAAATTCTCCCGAGTCCCTATTTCGCGTCCCCGAGTTTGTTCCAGATGGAATCGATCAGAGGTGTCGTAAGGACCGCCGCGAGATCGACTCGGCGTGTGCAAGTTGGACAAAGACGGGAACGGAATAAGGCGAAGAGTCGACGAGGACTTCTTTCCGCCCTCGAAGAACAATGTTCCCCCGATACCATCTCCAACTTCGGCGAATCACGCGAGCACTTACGAGCATTGGAAGCCCTATTTGTTGTTCTCCGATACCGAATCGAAGATGTGCTATCAGAATCGGCGGTCCGCTATTTACTCGATGCGAAATGAAAACTGCGTGCGAACGTTGAAAGTACAACAATTGGTGCTGACGATTCCAATAATTGCCTAAAGGTTGAACGTCGACATTCCTCCATTTATAGAATATTATCTATTCCTTGCATTAATAGAGGAAATTTATTAAACATTCACGGGCGTTTCCGTGTTAAATAATTAGCCTGCCGGGCGGAGCGATAACGCGGCCCTTGCGCTTAGCATCGAAGCGTGAAAAGTTAAAATTAGACACGCTCCGAGGTGGATAATTCAGCTTCCGAGTTAATCGATAGGCGAGCTAAATATATAGAACTCAGCCAGAGCAATTTGTACGAATTTTCATTCAGCTTCGTGCCATTTATGAAACGAACTCGATTTACGTTATTTCACGCGGAGAGCCCTCGATCGTTTGCTAATCGATAACGATTCGAGGAGGTGCTCGTGTGTACCGAAAAACAAAAATAGAAAGAAATAAACAAACGTGGGTCGATGCGAGAAAGTGAGTCAAGAATTGCTAAAAATTCCGCTCACCCCGGTCGAGGATCGCTGTGGCGTTCTGGTTAATAATTAGCCTCTCGTGAGAAAGAGATCTTAGCCCGCGCTACGCGCCTCTTATTCCATTTTTCAGGAAACAGCTTTGCCCATCTCGGTAAGTTCAAAGTATCGCGATCCTCGTTCGTTCGCGGCAACTCGAGAGAAATGAACAAAAGATCATCGACCAAACGAAAGCTCTGCTAAATCGGAGAGTCGCGCTGAAGAAAATATTTATTCGCTGAACGAGAAACGAAGTGACTAAATACCCGATCGTGTGTAAAAGAAAATCGCACTCATCTCGCCAAGTTAGTCCGCTGCAAACTATTCCCCTTTTATCGACAGATTGTATAAAGTTAATCGTCGACGAGGAGGCGTGTAAGACCTCTGTCATGGTCGCGACGGGCAATCGGCAGGCCCAGGGCGTTTCTCTCGTCCTCTTTCATCTCCTCGCCGTCCTGCTGTTCCATCGACCTAGCTAGCTCCGTGTCGTCGGCCGTGGCAAGAAGGAAGGAAACGCGCCAGCGACTCGGCACAAAGATAACTTTGCTTCTCTTGAGTAGAAAGCGAGAGAGAGAGAGAGAGAGAGAGAGAGAGAGAGAGAGAGAGAGAGGCTCTCCCCCCGTTTGAGATCTTATACTTGTCCCAGCCATCCCGGCCTTATTAATAAATCATTATCGTCGAGGTTGCAGCTCGCTCGGCTTTTTCGAGGGCAACGTGACATCGTTTTCGTGCCCGTTTTATAAAAGACGAATCTCCCCTGCACCCCTCCGCCCTTTCACCCTGTTCCCTCGACGTCCCTTCTGCAAACGCGAAACCCTTTAAGCCGGCCGTTCAATTATATCCTCGGCGCCGATGCTATCTTCGTGAACTTGCTGTCAGAGATTTTACGCGCCGTGAATGACATCTCTCGCGCTAGGGTGTATACCGTTAAGGGGTGCACCGGTATCGAGCGCGGTGATAGAGCGAAGCCGATAAGGATCGCGACACGTTGCATGGTAATTGGTGCGTTGATCAATTGTTCGTCCGTTAATGCGCATTTTTATTTGAAAGATCTACCCCTCCCTTCCGATAGCGTACGGAATTCTGAAAATCGCTTCTATATGCAATTTCCTCTGACCCGCCCCCTTGGTAAAGGGCGACAATACCTGTTCCCTGTTTCGCGAAAATCGACAACGCCGGGATTTCGTGGGAACGCTATTCACTGGCCGTGATAAAAAAAAAAGAAAATCAATTTCCCTTCCATCTCTCGAACGCGATGAACCCTATCGTCACGCATCGCTGCAATTTGTAATCCCACTTTTAGCGCTCTTTGTCGAACGTTGACGAAAGCATTGTGTCGCGCGCGCAAAAAAAAAAAGAAAGGAAAAGAGAAAAATACTGTCGGGTGTTTAAACATGATGAATGCGCTCTATCGAAATACCTGCGCATTTAGTTATTACCGAAAATGGATTGCTTTCATAGATTTGTCTGTTCCGGCAAGCATTAAGGTGACGTGGAAGCAATAATACATCGTATCGATATGTTTATATATGCGGAACAACCGCGTTCGCTCCTTTACCCCGATATAATTAATACGCTAACTCGTATTGGCTCGCGGCACGCGCGCTAATTCGCGCATAATAAATCTTTATTCCGCATAATCGAATCGACGATTATGATAATTAAATCACGCGCCCACGGTTTGCTGTGCTTAATCGGGTATCACATATTAGTGGATCTCGCGCGTATGGGCACGCGCTTAAATATACATTGCGCGCAAATAAATAATATTCACGCGCTCGACACGCGGTTCGCGTCTAATTGAATTCTAAAACAAACACTTTAACATGAACTTTCGACTGGGATCAGTTCCGAAACGCGATCGTGACGGAACGTCCGATCCTTTCGTGCGTCGCGAAAAGAAATTCCCGGACCGCCCATCAAACGAAACAAGATTTCCAGGTACGAAACGCTGGGGGAGAGCGAGGTTTGGCAGGTGTCGCCCGATCGACAAAGGGAAAGTTCGACGGGGTTCTAGCGCGAAGTTCGCGGGCCAATTTCCCGGCGATCCCGGGGGGGCCGACGAGCTGGCCGCTGATCCCGTCGAGGCTCGAGCCGAGCGCTCGACACATCCACCCAGCGTCAAGCTTTTCATCGTCGTGGCATAGACGTCAACCGCTTCGTCGCGGAATCGAGAGTAGCGGTCCCCTAATTAAGCCGGCCTGACGCCGTGGCTCTTCTTCGTTTCACGTCAAACGAGAGCCTAGCCGCGTGACAGATTGGCCAAACGTCGCTGTTCGACCCTCGCTAAACGCGGGCCACTTTGACGCGCGACAAGTTTTAATAATAATGCCGCTGTGCGGCTTTGGACATGATCATTACAATTATTCGGACGAATGGTGAAATTGGAAAGAAACGATTCGAACGAATGTGAACGATACGAATAAGATCAGTTAAACAATTTTATAGGGTTCGTGGTAATATTTCGTTCGTTTCATTTTGCCAACGTACGAAACGAAAGGACGCGAATGGGATTCGTCGATGAATAACTTCCGTTCCATTAAATTTGGATATCAACTCATTGTCAGAACGTTGGAGGATCGATAAGCTCGGTTATCCTCGGTTCGTTCCACGCACGATTGCTAACGTTTCTCAAACAGTTTCATCAAGACCAGGCTCGTTCTAAGCCGAGATAATTCCAAATCGTATGGTACTAGGAATGTTAGCGTTCGCGCGTTAACCGGAATAAAAGCGAAGCAGCAACGGATACGTTGCGATCGACAAGCAGAAACGGAAATTGAATCGCTCGGTTGCTTTGAACGAAAAGCGTGTAACGTATGAATTATAATGTACACATGATTCCTGTTTTTAATAACTATATTAATCTATATAAACTCTATCGCGATCACACAACGCAACAGTTTCAATTCAATTTCGAACGGCAAAGTTATTAAAGAGCAATAAATGGAAGGATACTCCCATATAATATTTGTAATCCACCTCGGAATTTAATCTTACTCGAGGAACACTCGCGAATCTCTGCCCGGTCTGTTCTCTTTTTTTTTTTTTGTTCTTATCAAATCGACTATGTACACACGGAGGCGGATCGAAAGGAGGCGTTCGACTTCGTTTAGCGGCGAGTAAGAGAGGAATACGGCGTTTCTTTATCGTCGCTATGGGTAAGAAAGAAAAAAAGAAGCGCTGCCCCTTCGATCAATCGCGAAACGAAACGGTCCCGCGATCAAGAAACTTCCGGACGAGGCCAATGGCAATGGAGGGGAAAATTGAAGACAGGGGAGAAGTATTTGTCGATATCGAGAACGGCACGCGTAACCCGCTTGGCTACTAAACAAGACTGCCTCAACATATTTTCCTTCTTTCTTTTTAAGATTCGCGTGGATTTTATCTTAGGAAAAAGTTGATTCCTCAGGCTTGGCAGAACAGCGAGTCCAGAGATCGTGTAAAAGTATTAATAATCATTTAAACTGTCGTGTTCCTTGATTTATCCAATGTTCCACTTTTCTTTCTTAGTACGTCCGTGCTTTGTGTGCGCAACAAACTTGAACGAGATGAATTTATGTTCTAAGTAATTGCGCAGACATATGTCCGTTCGTATTCTGCAAAATTTGATTCAGGCTGATGAATATTATTAGGACTGCGAGCTGCACGGAGGAATCTCCATGCGACTAATTTTGAATTGGGCTGAACGATGGTACATCGCGACGCTCGAGAACTTTAAACGACTAATTCGCGCAAAGACGAGAAGCGATGGTCGTTTTAATAATGTTAATTATGATGGTTGAAACGCCATGCGTCCTGGTTTCACCGTGGTTAATTTACGATTAATTCAAATTATTACAGACCCTCGGTAGATGTGCTAAGCTCAAATTAAACTGCTCCCTCGGTATTAAAAAAAAAAGAAAGATTCCAATAATAATACTTTCTGTTCCAGTGCAGCAATTTCCAATTACCTTGTGACCATCAAATTAATTATCAAAACGTGAACGGCCTGACGATGAGAAGTAAATTCACCCATTCTAAATCGGAGGATGGTTAAAACCATTCGCAGATTCGGACGGAAACGATTTTGCGCATTAAACGGTCGCATTATGAAACAATGGACTTACCAATCGGCAGATGCACGGGAATCGTCGCCGCATTACGTATCCGTCCCTCGTGCTTGCACCAATCTGTCGTCCGGAAGCGGGCCGGCTCCTATATACACTTCCGAAAACGTGACAAACAACCGCCACTTCCCGTCTACACTGGCCCCGGTTAAACGAGAAACGCACCAACACGCGCGTACACGCTCCCGCCGGTTTGTCCTTTCCTAGGAGCGTGTGGCTCGCGACGCTCGAACCGAACGCGCTCGCAAAACAAACTCGCGGCCGACCTGTGACCTGGCGAATGTCGAAGCACACAAAACACGCGGACACTTCACAGTGACTGGAATGTTACAGAACGAGATGTTATGGAAGGTGTTACAACGTGTACAAGAAATGTTTGTCTCCTTTGTCCTCTGTTTTGCTTTGGTTCCAATATACGTTGATTCATTTCGCAAATGTCTCGCTGCAGTTGTATCGTTGAAACTGGCGGAGAAAAATAACGTGGAGCCCTTTCGCGGTCGTTCGCAATTGTCTTCCTATAATTTCACGTGCAGATTATTTTACTCCTCTGCCATTAGAATCCCCTCGATTGTGCCACTGATATCAGCTGCTAGAGTTCATCAGTTCGATTAGAATAGATTAGCTAGACTGTCGCAGTTAAGATTGTTCTTCCTAGAAACGTTCCCGTTGACGATTCAGCAGATATTTCATCCAGCCGACCGCGATTACGCGTTCCGTGGCTGATTAACAGAGGCCGACGATTCAACGGATGAATTTCGACGGCCGTTTTCTCCATACGGATATCGCGCTTGCGGGTAACTCGTCTTCGCTCGTGGCCACGAGATTAAATATCAGCAGCACGATTCCTTACGACCCACAGCCCGTTGATTAAAAGCGTTAATTCACGGGGAAAACGGCAAGCACCGGAGCACATGGATCAGAAGTTTCATCGCGCAATAGTTTCGACGACGAATGGACGCTGCCGTGACCGCCGAACATCTCGAGGCCTGGGCTAAGCAGCGGCGAATCCACGCCTCAGCGTCGAAGCAGCGTCCGAAATTGGGCAGCAGCTCCTCTTCCTATTCCATTCCGATTCTCCACCTTCTCTCCACTGGAGATAGTAGCTTCGGTGTCGCGTGGCAAGCACGTGACACAGCGTGACCCCCCTGCGTGTGTGTGTGCGACGTGGCGGTGACGCGTAGGAGGAACGTCCACGTTACACCTGCCGCCAGGGCCAGCCGGTGCGACGATCTGCTCTGTGTGCCAGCCTGCTACTGGGGATCGCCGTATGCTCGTTTCTGCAGGGCTGACGGCGGCGCGCGCGAGCGACACCGCGTCGGAGGGGGTGTTCGAAGCGAGATGGAGCATCTAGAAGCACGAACAGAGAGAGGGAGAGAGGTTGGGACACGTGAAACGAACCGAGATCGACGTCAGCGAGTGCGACGGGGACGCGAGTTAACGTTAAACGAAGACGAAACGGGAATTCGCAAGTGGTTAGAGCGACGAGGATGGTAGCGGAACGGGGGGAGGGAAGGGGAATTGTTGAATCGGGGGGTGGAAACGGGGGAAGGGATGAGAGGCAGGATGAAACAGGTGAACAGCTGAAACAGGGGAGAGGTTGGAACAAGGGAAAGAATGAACTGGCCCGCACAATGCGACAGGAGAGAATACAGCGAGGGGTTCTCTCGGTAGGGGTGGTTTAAGGCGAAAGGGGGACGCGAGAATCGGTCCTTCCCCACTAGGGAGGCTTCGTCTGACGGCGACGACGACGGTCCTGCCGTTGCGACGGCGCAACGGCCGCCGCAAGGATCTCCGTCCCTCTTCACCGACCACTCTCGCCGCCCTTTTCCTCTTTATCGGAGGGGGGTGGTAGCACAGTCCATCCCTTGAACCAGACGACGGAGGGGCAGAGAGACGTGTTCTGCCCCTCTGCCTCCGGATCGATCCGATGTCCGTCCGTACGCGAGGTCGCGGCCTACGAGGCCTTATGCCCGCGCGTACACGCGCTGCGTGGACACGGGGGTACCCGCGTGTTACGAGAGGCGAATGAAGGGGGGTGAGGATTCTGGTTTTTCGGATGGCAAGCTGATCGTTAGTTACAATCGAGGGAAAATGGGAGGATTTGTTGGAGTACGCGTTACGAGGATGGGAATTACAACGAAGCGATGATAAATCGTGGTGAACGGCTTGCATTAAAACCGTTCATTTAGCGGACGCTTCGATCATTTTCGGTAGAATGATTTTTAAACGAGTAAATAAACTAACGCCGGTATCGCGGTATTAATGTAGTAAAAATCATGTAGAAATGATTGAAGAACAGAAACTAATTGTCCAGGGACTTATGCCTTTCCTACTATTTCTTCTTTTCGTTTTAATTTAATTACACGTGTTTCAGCATCGAGGAATTCCTTGAATTTCACGTCGAACGAAAATTGAACGATCTAGCTTCACCGATTGTACGCGATGGATATTCGCCCATTGTGCTTTTAGCGGTTACACGAGATGACGATGAGCTTCGTTGTTGTCGAGGCTGAGGGTAGTAAGACGAATGAAAGAGATCGTTCCTGAGAGAAATAGAAGGGGTAAAGGGCTGGGAATTGGGGTGCTCAGGTTAAGTGACTTATTATCTGATTTTGCTTTTAGCCGAAAGAGGTGGTAGAGGGTAAGGGATAAGATCCTTACAGGGGGGTTGGCTGACTTTTAATGAAAGTGGTCCGATAAGAGTAGGTGTCTGCTGTTGCTCGGGGAACTTCGATATCTTAGATTTAATTATTAAATATATACAATATACACACTGAGCCTGCAAACGTTTATCGAGAGATCTATCGGATGAAAGTAATGCTCTCTCATGCAACTTATACTTCCCCAGGCATTCAATAATCATTTTACCTTGCTTTTCATTAATACCTAGCACAGATGGAGTAATAAACTGTTCCAAGTTAAATCAAGTTCAAGGTCCAAACTAAACTTCGATTCACTCCGGCAAGTACAACATTGGCACACAACTTCTCCAATTGTATCACCATCTATAATTTCCTTACTGAATTCTAATGTCTTCCTGTACCGAGAAACAACCACTGCCTTGGGCACTGTTGGGACCGATATAGCATTCACCGCTTTACAATCCTTATCCTTTTACAATAGCCAAGCTGACGTAAACGCTTCTTCAAAGCGGAACACCTATCAATTTTATTATCATTCAAAATGGATCTAAACCACCCCATTGCCATCCATGGAACAAAAGATTGATCCAAACTTCTCATAACATAATTAATTCGTACCTATCGCATATATTAAACTAACATTGAATACAAACGTCTAACACCGTTATTATCATATTCATCATTAAAAATATCTCTACGAAACGGTGCTTTCAAGCTGCAGGACGACGAAGTAAACCGATGATACTGTTTCAAAGGGTCCGGATGGAACTTTGTGCGTCGCGTATTGCGAACAAGGCGGCGGGTCTCGCGCGTACCCCCCTTTCTCCTGCAAAGAATCTGATTTCGCAGGTATTTTTCATGCGCGCAGTTCCCCCGTTGACACTCCTCCGCGTTTCGCTATGAAATTTCTCGCTTCTCGCGCGTGTAAATTTCCCCTCCGCCGTTACACTCTTGTCCGTTCGCTACGCCGACCCCGCGTGACACGGCCTTTGATGTCCGTATCGAGTTCCATTCTGTTCTTATAAACCGTCCCAGAACACGTCGGGACGAGGGTTTAATTCGGCTGTACGTTTGGAAACAAGTCGGCGAGGGGGTCGAGTCAAAATCGTCGAGCTCCGCGTTGGAACTTTTCAAATTAGATCCACGCCGGGTTCGAGGAGGAAGGAAGCGGCCCCGTGTATCTTACACTGCGCGAGGAAAGTTCCCGCGTTTAATGAGGACGGAAGTTGTACAATGGGGGTCTCCTCAGGATAGAACGAGTCAATCTGAAGGAAGTCGCCGCCTGTGTACCGGTGCAAATGCGATTTATGGAAAATATAGCCAGCGGTTCGATCGAGTTATGATGATAAAAGATATCGAGGGGAGACGATTTTTTGGGAATTCTCCGTTCATTGGAAGGAAATTTCGTTCCCTAGCAGGAGTTTCCCTTTCCGCTTCCGATAGAAAAATAGAAGAAACAGATTTCCTCTTTCTGTTATTATTAAAGATATTTATCCGCGTGTACGCGTGTTCACTCTACTCCGGAAAATTCGAGAACAAGTGACTTGTTGCGTCACGGAAGAAGCTCCGTTCGCGACGCGATTTCAACACGCCACGCATCTCGCACCCTTCGTCGCGCATTCATCGAGTTAACCAACCGGAAAGACAAGTGTACTTGCCCCCCCATCCAACCCCCGTTTCGAACGTGAAAAATTGTAAATTGTCGAGCGCGAACAGCGTGAAGTGAAGAGTCCGCGGGTGAAATCGAGACGGATGAAAGGCGAGTCCTCTGATAAAGGATCGTTTCGCGAGAGACGGTTTCATCTTTCGACGAGCCTGTTCTTGTTATCAAATGTTCTTTCGTCGGGAAATTAACGGGCCTGAATGACGTGATCGAGAAACGGCAGATCGGATCGAAATCGATTTTTCAATCTTTAGTCGCTCTCACTAATAAGCTACCATATCTGGCTCGCTATCGTAGAACCCTCTTAGATCTTTTTTTAGAAAGAATATTTTTATTAACTAGCCAGTATCTTATTTAATTTCTTCAATGTTAGACTGACATTAAATTCGTAATTGCGACATCTCTATTAACAGCACAATAATTTCGAAAACAATTATCATCGGCACTAGAGTTTCACGTAGAAGGTTGATTATGAATTAAGATGCGAACGTGAAATTACCAATCCTCGATCCTGCACTCCGATACTGCGATGTTAACGTAGCTCCGACCCACTAGACTACACGATCACGAGTTACACGCGATTGATTAAACTCGTCGTCGCAGAATCGATTATTAGGAACCCGATTATTCCGAAGTATTCCCATTAACTTGTCGCCGAGCCGCGAGAAATTTCCTTGGCGCTGCGCCGTGAAATAATAAACAGCCACCGAAGGATTGTTAATATCGTGTCACGAGCAACTGAATAATTATTACACACCACGTGGCTATCAAAAGATGACCATAGAATACTTGCGTTGCAAGTATTTCGAAGCACCTCGCGCACCGTTTCACGGCCATACAGTTATTTATATTTCGCGTTAATCGAGTCAGGTGGTAATTGGGGAGGGGGGGGAGGCGAGAGGAACAAAAATTTGACAGCGTGTAAAGCCTAAACCCGGACGGCTCGCCGCGACGGGCGCTCGAGTAAATTTTATTATTTAACGATACGGCAACCGACCGACGAACGATAATCCGATCCGCTAACGCTGGTAATTGCTAAATGCAATCGCTAATAACTCGCGTGCACGCGCCCGCCTATATCGCGTCGCCTCGATTTCGTTATATGGGTATACACACACAGAGAGCCGAGCTCGAAAATCATAAGCGGCCGCCACGCGTTTTTCATTTCGTCGACCTCTCCTCAATTTTTGCGTGGAAAATATTACCACGGAGCATCGTGGGATTACAGAAAGCATGTAGAATTCATTCTGCGGGGGAGCATGATTATAGAAATATTCGATTCCGTTGTACGGAAAATGTGGTTATAGAAAATTCTCGGCTTCGTCGCTTTCTGTGGAAAATGATGCAAAAATGACAATATTGCAGAACTCAGTGATTGTAATATCTGTACCATCTCTGCAATCAGACGCTCGCGTCCTTACAATCACATTTGAAGCCACAGGAAGCCGTTCCAAACACCGAAACCCCGAAGACGCCGCAGCTCCCGTTCGAACCCCTATTCACTACCCTTCCGAGGCAGCATCAGTCGACCGCGTTTAATTTCCTACAGTAACCTATAGAATCGTAACCGCGACACGCCTGTAAACTAGCGAGCAAGCAATTTCACGCACGGACCCCGATATCCCGTTGTGTCCAGTAGTTACCTGTGTCCGCGCCGAGGAAACGCGTTTACGCCTGCCATAAAACGTGCCACGCGTTGCAACGTCGAACCCTTTCATCCGGACTCGACTAAACGCCAACGGAGCTTAACCCGCGTCGCGTGCCGTTCGCTCCAACGTTCTCCGCGCCTTTTGATCTCCCAGCGCTGCCGCGATGCTCCGAAACGCGAAGAAGGATTCGGTTCAAAGGTAAACGACACTGGTTGCTCGCGCGGGGAAAAATTTCGTTACGGCTCGTCGAGCTTTACGCGACGCGACCGAGGGGACGATCGGCTCTGTCGAAATAGCTGTCCGACCCCCTCAAAGGGAAACGTTTCTTCCGTGGCTGAACTCGGTCTGGACGACGATAGCGCCAGCCTCGTTTCGCGTTCGCCTGTAACGAGAACGGATTCCAGACATCGTTACTCGCCGCCCCTTCCCATTTTTCCTATTCGCGTGCCATTGAATCGGTCCGCGGGCTGCCTGTTTCCCATTCTGGAAATCTTCGATTTCTCCAGCGTTCGGACCGACTGTAAGATGAAGTCCCGTTGGAGGCGAAACAGAGATGAAGCGGGATATGGTTAATTTAAGTTTGACCGGTTTTTTAAATTTTATTGTAGATTGCGGTAAAAATGATTAATCTGAAATGGATTGCTTGGTGAGAGGAAATGTGCGTCGACCCCGCTCATTGAACTTCTTCCACTCGGCAGAAGCAGAAGAGCGCTGAGTTGTTCTAAAGTAAAGAAGTTAACTTATTCGAGTCGGTCGACCTTAATTCGACGCGAGGGGAAGCGCGGGAAAGCTCGGAGGGTGCTCGGAAGCGCGCCTATTCGTTCAAGTAATTCTCCCAATTGGAGCAAAGTGGATACTGGTGAAACTGCTAATAACTCCTGCCGCCTTTCGATTTCCTTTCTTCCCGAGCGAACTTCTCGTAAGCCCGACGCGCAACAAGAATTGGAATAACTAGGAAGCTTAAACATTCGGTTGTTCAATTGTAAACTAAGGTACACGGGATAACGAGAACGATTCTATGTATTCCATCCAAATTGTATGCAACGCAAAATTAATTTCATTGCATCGGAATTCGGAGCGAGTTTTTGCTTAAACAGCGGCGATAGTTTGTTTCGTATAAAAAAGGGAAACGCGTTCCAGAGGGGTTCGGAGGGCCCAAGGCTTCGCGAGAGGCAGCAACGTTTTTCACGTCGGAGCAAAGGCTGCGTATTATCCGCGCGAGCTGCGCTCGGATACGTAATTGCTTGGGGATGAAATTATCGGGCGAACGCTTTTAACATGTATCCGGGAAGCGGGAAGATAAGGGAGCGGCGTGATTAATGAAATGCACCCTTGAGGAAAGCGTGGCTAAAATTCAGCCAAGGCCGTCGACGCAATTACCCTGGACTGTCATACGCGAATAAATATGCATTCCACGGTTATCGTTTCCACGCGAGAACCGTGCGATTTATGCACAATTTATGTTAACCTGCACACATTTATACGCTGCTGGGGAAAATGATAATACTCGACTAAACGATTCCCATTCTCAATTATTTTCTTACTCTATTATTTTCTGCATTCTCTAATCAAGTTCAGTAAAGTGTGAAATACTAATTAAGATTGTCATTTAATAAAGTCAGCCGAAGAGCGATTATAATTGCGTATTTCTGTTATAAAGTATTTCTAACCGGAGTAAAATTCGCATCAATTATATTAAGTTTGACTGCTAGATTCTCTTTCAACGGTATCAACTATTTTCCTTCCTGAATCCCCAAATTCGGCGAAAACAAATAAAAAGAACACAGTCCATCAGTTGGACAAAGGAAATGAATGATCAAAGCTGACCAAAATCTTGCAGTTCCCTTTCCATTCGACCGTAAAACGAAAGGAACAGCGTCGAAAGGTGGAAAACGAGCGGAATACCTGAAGAGCGCTGTTAGAAACACCTTCGATCGCGTCGCGAATTCGCTCCGTGCCGAATTGAAGGGTCAAAGGGAATGGAAAACGCGTTACCCCAATAACGAGCACGGGAACGTCGCGTCCCTCTCTCGCACGTTCCGGGTTTTCTCGAGGGGGACCTCTATGTATCCGTCGTAGCGTGTGCTTGGTCGTTCCCCGAGTTATGCATATTGATGGTTCCTGACGTTTCGCAGTGCCCGCCGTGTCCCTGCGTTTCAGAGACGGACCGGACACGTTTCGCCGGAGGCGATGTGTGCGGACCGGCGATGGGTTAGGCGAGGCTTTCGGCTGGCGGGATTTCCAGCGAATTTGTCGCGAGCACCGTAGAGAGGCGGAGTTCGTGTAATCTGGCCGGGAGTGTCAACGTCCATGGTCGAGTTTCGCTTCCAGTTGCTTTTCGGTCTTTCGAAGCTGGCGCGGCGCAGCGATTGAAGCTGCGAGCGCAACGGAATTCCGAATCCTTTCCTCTTTGGAGTTTCGTATCGAGAGAAGCCGGAAGAGGTCGGCGAATCTCGTGCCATGGATTTACTAATAATCATTAATCACAATATCGAGAAAATTCGTCAGAAAACGTTCGCCATTTCTCTCCTCTCGGCATGCACGCAGACGGGGCACCCCCATTTTCTCAGATGACAAGCTCCACGAAAATCTCCTAGCAAATGATTCCGCGGCCGCGTTCGCCGAGCCTTCCATCGGATACACGAAACGAGATGTTCGACGAGCATCGCTCGATTTCAGGGAAACAACGAAGGAGAAAGGAAGACGGTGCATAGAGTAGAATACATATTGAGCTTGATCCCGCGAAAAGTCAGCCATCGGATATCTCGTGGAGAAAAGGCTCTCGACGTCGGCGACGTTGCGGTCGATGCCTGACTTTTCCTTATAAATTTCCCGGAGCCGTTCCTTCAATCAGACGCTGAGAACAACGCGAGGCGAAATGAATGGAAACGAGGGGAGGAGAAGATCGCGCGGAGGAAGATGCTTCGTGTTGCTTTGTGTATCGGCTGTTGCTTTTTGTTTCTCTCGAAATCCGCTTCTGGCCAAGATATTCTGTTGCGACGTGCATACAACTTTCCTCTCTGCTAAGTGTCTATGGTCTTCGAGAAATAACAATAGCTGAAGCAGTATTTTCTTGTACCATTGATTTAAAAGTGATTTTAACGCTGAGCCGTTTGTTTCTTCCTTCGAAATGAAACGACATTCGCCATGGAATGAAGAAACTCTGCAGTACTCAAGGAGTCTAACCCAATAGAGGCGTGACAGCGTCTCTCTATGCTCTTCTAAACGAGACGCGAAAAGCGCAGGGCGAACAGTCGATATTTCTCGAGCACGCAAAGCTTTAAGACAGCATCGTGTCGGGTAAAAATCGCGACGATTACACGGACACGCCTCGTCGAGGAATAACCGCCTTCTTCCCTGGGAAACCACGTGTAAACCGTCTCGAGCGTTTCTTACAGTTTCCATTCTAACACGGTCCCTGAACTACGCGAAGAAACGGAGGACCCCCCAGCGGTGGATGTAAAGTGAAACACGAGGGCTCCTCTTATGCAAGGACGACGACGTCTTGGACACGCGACAGCCGACGCTTTCGTGTCTCTTGGACCTGTCTAACGAAGCTTCACGAAATTCTGTTGGCGGCTGTGTAGGTAGATTTTCGCGTGATCTATCTCGGTTGGTCGAGCTTTGGAGTACAGTTGATTTGTATGGAACTCTGATGAAATTGTAACATGCTAGTTACCATTAAAAATGACAATGTTATTCAATTTTGTGATTCCAAATTAATCGAGCCATCCTATAGAGATCAAAATTAACCCCATTTATAATCCCACAACCAAAAGAACCTCTAAATTACACCAAAGAAGCCATTAGAAGCATCAGAAAACAAGACTGACCATCTTCTGAAGCCCATTAAGCAAACCCATTCTTTAACTAAAAAACCCAGTACCTTCCCGCAGCGGAATTACAAAAGCTCCACGCTCATTAGAAGCGGCAGACCTTCCCCTTTAAAATGCGCTCTCGATAATCCCGATACGATTATCCGTTCCCGAGATATCGTCGTCGGAAGCGAAGCGTCATTTTTTCCATTTCCCTATCGCTTTCCTTGTCGCGCGGTCACACGATTTCTCCCTCTCTTTCTGACACGCGTGCAGTGACCTACCGCAAGCGCGCTGGTCAGTGACAGACGCTACGTCACAGACAGAGCCACGTCGGCGTTTTTAAACGCCTCCCGCTACCCGAGCACGTCACGATTCCGGGAGAAGAAGTGGGTCACGGCGGATTCCTGGAATCCGGCCCGCCATCGAAGATTCCTCGCGCTCGGACGTGCTCGCGTTCAAACGGCCGTATCTACGGAACGGATCGAGCTAGCGAGACGAGACAAAAGGCATTTTAAAGGGCAGGCTTTCCGCTATATTCTACATGTACCCTGGATTTCCTATCGATGTTTCCTCGGGGTGAAATTTGAGGCTGAACATTGGGTGGTAGCGGTGTCGAGTAGAGAAAGTTTCGTTCGACTCGATTTCTTGCAACTGCATTCTGCCACGATTAATTAACTCGTATCGTTTTGTAAAAGAATCTCCCATTGACGATATCGAGGAACTTTAATTCCCCGTTTGAATTATTAAATGAATTGAACAGTTGATCAGCTGTTTCCACTCTGTAACATTTCTGCTCGCCAGTCGTTTATACTTTCGCGCATTACTTTTTTCCCTTTAAATGCCCAGGAAACTTAAATACCCAAGTGGAGAGTTATGGCACTGATACGTTTGAGATCTTGTTACACGGGGCTGATTCGGATGGAAGATATCGAATAGGGGATGAAATTGAGTTTCAGGACGCGCGTTGATGGCGCGACTAACTCCAACTGGGAACGTAGCCGACAACTTTCGTCTAGCCAGTCTGATTCATTTCACGGTAGAACCTCACAGTTCCATAGCTCGTCAGCGCTGGGGGGAACAAGTTGAACGAAAAAAATGAACCGCGAAATTTCGCGGGCAGCTTGACTCTCCACGGGATCGGCCGTGTACATTTATCGCACACCTGTACCCCGAGTTATTTGTAAAACCTCTTTTTTTTTTCTAACAAGAGCTTCCCCTTCTCATTTCGAAATTCGATAACGCGCTGCCTCATTCGATATTCCAGAGTTTTCGTGAACTCGATGTCAACGAAAGGAGAAGAATTAGCGCATTTGAAAGTATAAAAAAAAAAGATCACTGCATTAAATAGTTACTCTTAAGCTACTTTATAGTGGTCTGGCTACTTTATAATTGCGTCAACTGACTACAAGGAGGGTTCTCATCCCTCTAACGGGATTTTCTTAATCATTCGCAAACGATCTGAACAGCAATGGACCGAGTTGGGACAAGTCCTCTTAAGGAGCTTAATCTTATTTGAAGTGGAACGGGCTCCACATCGACTGATCTCGATTCCGTCTTCGTTTACCGTTCCTCTGGGCACTCGTTATCGCGATAACACAGAGGAAATTATGCCTCGTTCCGTGAGAATTCTTTCTATCATTCGAGAGTGCAAAGCTAGATCTCTCTTTCTAAAAACGACCGACCCGAGCGAACAGGCGAATAGTAAAAAAAAGTGTCCCTCGTTTCAATGATTCTAAACGGTCGGGATTAGCAATTTCCTTATATTACCTCATACTTTATTTAATTAAACAAAATTGGTCTCTGTTCTAAGATCGGAGAAGTTTATCCATACAGAAATTTATCAAATTTTACGGCACATCTTTCATAGTTCAATCTTGAACGTCTATTCTAATGATAATAATCAAATTTCTGTGAAAAGTTTCCGGAGAAATAAAAAATCTGTAGACTGGCTCGAATTGTCAAAGTTAAACTCCTAAGCTTTTCTGCTTTTCTCCTCCTTGTCTTCTTAAAATTGTGATTAATATTGCATTTAGCGAACTGCCGGACAATCAATTGAACGTGGACAAATTACTTGCAAGAACTGGCACAACGATTCAGAAACAGATTAATTTATGGAAATTAACCATGTAGGGTGAGAGACAGCGCGGAGGGAACTCGAAACGGTGGATAGACTTAATTAAGCTGTCTCGCAAATTGCCGTTGCGTGTAATTAAGAAGTTAGTAGCAGTCCAATTGAACACGCTAGCTCTTTTCGGTAGACAGGCTCGAGGTGGAAAGTTAAGGAATTCAATCTTTGGCCGTGTTACACGGGATCTTGATTACGAATCCATAATTATACAAAAGTTTACCTTTTATTCTTCTGTAAATAATTTTGTTATTGAACAGCTGTTCCTTTCCCGTCGCAGACTGACCGAGCATCATTCTACCACGCAAAACTACCTCCTCGTTCCCCTATTTTTGTTCCCATCACTCGACTCCGGGTAAGAGTCTTAGAGCGGATCAAACGAACGCTAAATAAATCCCACTTTTCCCCGACTGTTCGTCGATTAATTTCACGCCGAATAAATCCGGTTTCCCCGGCAAGTACGCGTTTCGTAAATTTCCCCGCCTCTATCGTATCGCCCTTGACCAGACGTTTCCATTAATTATTTCCTACGAACCGTGCAACGCCTTTAAATCGACGCTCCGCGCGATATATTTAAACGGCAATTAGACAAGAGATCGGGGTAACGTAGCTTCCCGTCGAATTGCCTTTTTAAAGGAACGCGATCCGAGGGCAAACGACTTGGCGAATGATAACGATCTCGATGTTTCGATGCTTGGCTGGCGCGGCCGAACAAATTAGCCGAGATTACGCGAATCGGAATTGGCTGTTACAAGAAGAATCGCGTCGCTCTCACGATCTCGAGGAGTTTTGCTTCTCGCGCACAGTCGGGACGTTAAACATTCGTACTCGAAACGCTCTGTCATGAATGGCAAACATTTTTCCGTGCCACCTGGGAAACCCTTCTTCTGCTTCCCTTAGAATTAAGTATCGTGGAAACGTGGCGCGGATTTAAGGAAAAGGGACGCAGATACGCTTTCGCAAATTTTTAGCGAAGAACACTCTTCGACGAGGATCTGTTCAGTGACGAAGCATCTATACGAATACGCTCGTTTCGACATTCACCGTCTTACTCCCGCCGTTGACCCGAATGGGGCGCAATAAAAAATCAATTTCCACCGAAACAAAGAAACCTATAAAACCACTCGCACAGACACTATTGTTCCACGAATGGCCGGCCGTTGTTGCAAAACTATAACACAACGCGCGGTGCCTTCAATGCCCTGTCACAATCCGAACGTCTCGATTCGCATCGTTGTCTTCGAACGAGCGAACAATGATTTCTCATAGAAGGGGCGAGGCAAAAGCGTCGCGACAGCCCCGCGTATAAAGCCTCTCCTCGCAATCGAGACGCCGGCGACGGTGCCGTTATGAAAATAAAGCCTTTTGTTCCGATCCGGCCTATGATCAACTCTCCTGGTATTCTCCTAGAGATACGATAGATCCAGGGATCGAATGGGGGGGAAAGACGCGAGAAACGAGAACGGGCGTGTCCACGTTTCGCGGTCGAAGCGTTCCTGCCTTCGACACATCCTTTATTTCTTCGGGATATTCGAAGGGAACCGGGGAATCATCCCCTCGATTGAGCCTCAATACTCGCGGAATTAGGTTCCCGCGACGCTGTGAAGCACCGCCGCGAGATTCGGAAGACGGGTCTCGATTGCGTCTAGGGGATGAATCTGCCGCTGGGGTAATGCGCTTTTTTATGGGGTCGAGATACGGCGAGGTTTCATCGAACGTAGGATGGCGTGGTAATATTTGCGTTATTGCTGAAAGCTCTGCGCACCTTTCTCACGCGAGTATTTTATATGTGTTTATTTGAATGAAATACTTATTCAAAGGTTTCGCGATCATTCTGTACGTTTCCCAACCCTTTCCCTACGGTAACAACGCGTAACGACCGCGCCGGAGACCTTCTCGAATCTCTCCATCCCACATTTCCATCGCTCGCAAATAGAGATGGGAAAGTGCAAAGTCTCTCCGAGTATTATTCTTGCAACATTTTCGCTCCGTTTCCATCTTATCGAGAAACGTTCGAGACGCTACAGCGATGCTTCCACCCGCGTTCGAATAACGGCGACCCGCTGCGCTCGGCCAGAGATTATGCGGCCCCGGCGTGCCGACTGCATCAGCACCGGGGGCCCATTTTCATTTAAACTCCCACCCCCCCCCCCCCGAGTCGTGACGTTTCGGTTCTTAAGTCGAACGATAAAAGCTTCGAAACGTATCGTTACACTCGCGCGAGTGTTAAGAGATAACGTTGGCCACCGCTCCTTCATTTTGCGAATCTCACTTAAGTCGGGAATTCCGTCCGGGAAGATCGTAACCGTTTTCAGAAGACTTTTAAGTCTGTATCAGTTGGTTTCCGAATAGTAACAGCGATGGGAATAACGATCATCTCTTCTCTCTTTCAGGTAATCAAATGGAATTAAAGGAGGAATGAAATATTTGCGATACAAAGGATGAACAGTACAATTGTCCATTTATGGGGAACAGTGATACTAAAAATATCCCCGTGCCCCGTAGGATTGCGTTTAACCCTCCACGACAAAAAAAAAATGTAGGGAGTTCAATTAATTCCCGGGTATGAAAAAATAAAAAACAAGAAAAGCCATCGGACGAGAATCGACTGGGGATAAAAAGTCGTTCGATGCCCCAGTTCCTCCCAGCGATTCATATCCCTACGTATCTCATCTCCCTCCACCCTTTTTTACTCCCGTGCACCATTTAAATCGTTGTTAACTATATATCTTTTTTTTTTATCTCGGGAGATTAACAATGCTGCGAGGGGGAGAAAAAAATGGAAGGAACGCAGCGAATATTACTTCAACGCTGTCGGTTTCACTTCGCTCATAAAACAGTAGAAGTGACTGGGCGGTGTGCGAAGCGTGTACAGTGCGGCGGAGTGTTTATTCGCGGACACGATTATTCGTCAGGCATCGACGAGAACCGTTCATTAACGCTGGAACGCCGTTGTTTACCGACGCCGGCAATTAACTTTCGCGAATGATAAATGTTTGCAGCCCAATAGCGCTGGCCAAGTGTATGCGGTTGCATGGAGCGTTTTGTTGGGGTTCCTTTCCAAATGGGAGATCGTTGTTTGCGCCTCGTTTTATCGTCGACGGTTGTTGCATGGCAAATAACGGCTTTCACGTACGTGTACGTCTATCTTCGAAATTTCCTCACTGCACTATTCAACCGTTTAAACACTTTCATTCACTCGCTTCTGCGTGTCTGCCCACTCATTCATGTCGAATAAAATTTTCTAGAAATCATAATTTCATGCTTTCCATTTATATTGATTTCTTTATTAACCATATCGGTCATGCCAGTCCAGCCGAATTATTATTAAACATTTTCATTCCCTTGCTTCTGCGTATCCGCCCTCTTATTCATATCGATTGAAGATTTCTAGAAATAATAATTGAATGTTTCCCATTTACATTGATTTTTATTAGCTTAATGAGTCATGTCGGTCCAGCCGGATTATTATTAAACGGGTTCATTCACTCGTTTCTGCGTATCCGCCCTCTTATTCATATCGATTAAAGATTTCTAGAAAGAATAATTCGGTATTTTCCATGTACATCGATTTTTTCTTACCTACATCAGTCATGTCTGTACAGCATGCCAGTGTTAGTGTGTAAAATATAAGCTTTGAATGCACGAGTATCTAATCTGTATGTCTGTACGCGTGTGAGGGTGAATCCTCTTAAGGTTCAGCAGTACACACTGGACGGCAAGGGTGAGGGAGAGTCGGTGCGGAGAATTTATAACAAGTGTTCGCAGTGATAAGTTTCAATGCCCAGCTTAGCATTGTTGTACTATGCCGGCCTGCAAACTGTACTTTAGAAAAAGAGCGTTCAGGCGATGCGCAGATAAATCATAAGCTTTCAAAATCATTTTTCCGTGTCGTGCAGGAAAAATCTGGGGGAAAGTTTCGTAGGAACCGTTCTGCAACGCGATTCACAGATGATTCGCTTCATTTTTTTTTTTTTTTTCGTTCTTTGCAACCATTTCTTTTTTACCTTTCGTTAGGCTGCCCATTAAATTTCGAGCCGGCTTCCCCGCATTAGCTGTCGAGAATCGAGCGCGCTAGAGAGCTTCGGAGGCTGGAAAGACGGGCTAACGAAGGGTGATTAAAAAGAATTTAATCTGCTCCGGCGGATGAGGGATTTGCCACGCCATTGTCGGCGGAACTTGTTAGCTGGATATTGTTAGGACGGATAACGGACGGGATTGCTTATTTCGGAAAATAAATTACGAAGATGTTGGAACGGTCTATGCAAGTATTATTTTATAATACACGAGGGCTTTCCTTGCGTTGACGTTCGGTTGTATGGGATCGCGTTACCAAGAAAGCTGACAAAATCATATCTAATCCCACCGAATCCACTAATATCGCGTACTTTAATATTCAACGATTCACTAGCGAACTTCAGTTCAAACAAAAAGGATCCTCTTCGATTTCCGCATACTCTGAACCATATTTTGCGCGGTATTTCTAGCTGCAATCACGGCATCGCCAAAGATTAGCCCCGGGATAATACGGAACGAGTAGCAGCGAGGAAGCGGAGGGTAATCGCGTCGTTAAAATACCCGCGTGTACGTACGGATCGGGGTATGCACGTCAGGCGGGCCGCCGTAAATTACAATCGCGCTAGACAACGGCGACGGGGTAAAGGAATTTCCCAGACGCGAGACTCGCTGTGAGTTATTGTCGAAGCAATTTACGAAGTTGGCCAGAAAGAGAGGGAGGGAGACCGCGTGTGGTCGGTCAGCCGTCCGGTGAAACTTCGCCGCGGCGAAAGAAAGTTCGCGGAGGAATGCAATTTCTTCTACCGTCGCCCGTGAACGTTGCGCTCCATTTCGCCGAGTGTCCGAGGTGCGTGTGTCCCCGCGGACAAACGGATTGCCCGGACGTGGACGAAAGAAACAGAATGAACTGTGTAACGTCCTCCCGGGCGAAAGGGGGACGAACGAAGACGGATGGAGGTTGGAACGTATTTGGGGGGTTGATACCGACAGAAGGGAATAATGGGGTGTTTTAGCGTATTTTGCATTCGATCAAAATAATACTTTAAATAATATTATCGAGGGAATTATGGCATAAATGAACTCTTTCACATTTAATTGCATGTCCGTTTTTTTTTTTTTATTCTCGCTGCGATATTAGTACTATTTTCGCGAGAGGAAGTAAACGGGATAATTTAAAGGGAACACGGGTAATTTGAAGTCAGCAATCGCCGAAGCAATTTTTCATAGCGATAAGTCGAGCACACAGCTCGGTGCAAAGCGACGCGATCGTGGAAGCTGCGTTTCCATCGCGCGGATCCGCGGACGCGGGTTTATCAAATTTTTATTCCCGATCCGACGAAATCGGATTCGATGTCGCCTATCCCCCTTGTACGCGATTCGAGCTATTATTTCCCGCCGATGGCCAAGCGTCCGCGAGTTCAATTCGTCGAAGTGGAATGTACCATTCGAACGGGACACGCTAAATCTACTGCTTGCTGATTGCTATGCAAAAAGTTCGGCGATAACACGATGGGCAATCGTCCATCAATCTCTCGCCAAACGGCCAAGTTGCGTTCAGGGACGGTTTAGTCAAATAATTATAATATAATAATTAACAGCCAAGTACGGGATTCCTTTTCTGAATGGATTTTCGTTTGAAAACGATTGAGAGAAATTGCGTTCACGAATCCGCCGCGATTTCAGATCGACGTAGCGGCAATTAGCACGGATAAGGGAAGCGTTACCTTAGTAAATACGCGCTTCGCTTGTTAACGATGCAACATCCATTCGCTCGCCGCGATATTATTGGCAAAATCAAACATTGCACTCGCGGGCGTTGATTCGACTTTAGCGAAAGTGGAACGACGTAAATCTCATAATGAAACAGCACGAATCTGTTGGACAGAATTCACTGTCGTCTTATCGATACATATATCAGAGGTATTGGAAAATGTTAACCGGCCACTTTTGCCGTTGATTCAAAGGCAATGGATGTTCGGACATCGATGCGCAATCAATTTATCGTTACGCGATTATACATTACTCTTGGTCGAAGAGCGCGACGACGATCTATTTGACAAACTAATTAAGAAACGCTAACATTTCAGTGTTCTTTTCTCAATTAAAGAACTCCGGTGCATTAACATCTTACGCAATCCGCATTAATCGGCTTCGATTGTGCTAAATTTCGTCTTAGCAGCAAGTGACCCGAATACGACGTTTTCGCCAAAGAACAATTCTTTCTTCTCGCGGAAGGATGTGAGAGCGGAACGAGTCCGCGGTCATTTGTCGCGTCTCGGCCGCGCGAAGAATGGCGTGGATATGATTCGCTAATTATTAATTAGTCGGTGGCTAGCGGACGACCAACGTTCTGGGACAGGATTAATGGCGAAAGTTGCCAGGCTGTGCGCGTTCCCACCAGCCAAGCGCGCGGCGCTCGCATAATAACGTTAGTCGAGGGTGGCGGTGGCGCTGGACCGCGGGGCTAATTTATGCCTTCCGCGCGTTGTTTTCACCGCGCTTACGGAACGCCAGGAGCTGCGCGCGGAAAAGTGTAAGCGACGATTCAACGCTGTCTTGTAAACGAGTCGACGCAGGTGTTTCCATTTTTCACGCGTACCTCGTCGCGGCAGAGAATTGTGCGGCAAATAATTTTAAGGCGAACAATTCGCGAAAGGGGTCGGGACGGTTTCGAGGCGAGGGACAAGGCGATCCCGCGAGATGCGCGGTCCATTCCGTGGCTTGCTTTAATGGAATTATTATCTACAAAGCTGGCTTAGTGATGAAAGCTTGGAATGATTAAAACGTTCAATCGGAAGATCCGTCACACCGAAGCGTATTGTACTTCCTGCGCAAAAACTCGAAACGATCAAAGCGATGACTTGAAGCCCGCGGAACGCATTGTATTTGAATTTCAAATGAAACATTCTGCTCGATCCGGAAGAGAAAGGCCAGAACGATTCGCTGGCGGGCGTAAATCGCCGCCGCGGGAGCCGCGTATCCCTCGGCCGCTTAATTAAAACCATCCGCGTTGTGTTCGGACGTGGAAACGCTTAATAGCGCGCGGCGAGCGATGTTTTCCGTTTCTAATTGCCCTTTCGTGAACGAATCCCTTAGTAATGGGCGACTGCGGGCAAGAATCTCGTCGCTCGTAAATCGCACGCGCGAGGGATAAAAATGCGAGCGGGACGGGGCGCGGTGGGGTTGGCGGTAAACGAGGGTAGGAAGAGGTTCTCGAAAGCGACGACCGAGGGGAAAAAAAAACAGGAAGATGTCGGAACGGTGAAGATGCCCTGGGCGAGACTGCGTACCCGTGGATAAATAAACCGTGATCGGAAATGCGGCGATCGATCCGACGAGATGATTCGTTCGCAGGAATTCGATTGGTTCAACGATTCCAGACGAAAAAAGGGTTGCTTTTTATTGGTAGATTATTCAATTTTATATGTGGCATGAACCGATCGGGATGAATTAAAGGAAGCGAAATTTCTGATCAGGCGGAGAATTAGAAAACCGTTCCGACGGGGTAATTGTGAAATTATAAGATGTAGCATATAAAAGAGAAAGAATAAGGAAAAGCTGGGTAGTGGAAAATTTATTATTACTCGGCTAGACTGCATAGAAATAAATTGTTTAATTCGTAGCATAATTTAAGAACCATTTCTTGGAAACTATGAATTTGTGAAGATGAATATCGATCGAGCGACGTCTCCGTGCTACGCGGAAACGGTCTCGAAATAAATTTCTCCACATTCGAGGCTGTTTCCAAGTAAGCAGTCGGCACAGTCGAGGGAAGCTACCGATATATATATCCCCGGGAAATATTTTTCTCATCTGGAGAACGTACGAGCGAAACGCATTACTATCTCATCTACGTCCAATAAAGTCGTTTATTTATCCACCTGTATCCCGCCTTCCTCGCATTCCATTTTACTTACCCTCCCCCGATTTCTCACGGCTTTTTACGCCTTCCACGTTTCGCCCTGGCCGATTTGGAGAACAATTTCTCCGCGATTCGAGGATTTGCAAGGATTCGATAGAGAAATACTGGATGTCGAGTGGAAACCGAATGATCGAATAGAAAAGTAAAGTACGACGGAAGTAAATGAAACGATTCTTTGGTAAACGAAACAAAAAAAAAAAGACAATTCGAAAAGACACGAATTTTTCATCTCAGCAGAAGGAGCAATCGTACGACCACTGTCCCCAGAAAAAGGGCCACGGTCAAAGCTCAAACTAATTTTTCCGACAAGCTGACGAAGCAAGCGGAACAATTCCATCGGGTGAAACCCTTACGGCTATCGAACCGATCGACGCTCAATTTTCTATGGGGTCGAATTCGACCCCCGAGCAGATACGTGTCGTCGAACACACGGACGATCCGCGAGCGGAAGCGTTTCGGCAGCTTTGTCCAGGTGAAAAATCAAGCTGCTTCCGGTTCAGTTCGTGATTGGCTCAATCGTGTCTCGACTCTGACCGGGACGTGACCCGTGGCGACCGAGCCAAGTTACCGGAAGTTTGCTTCGCCCAATAACCCTAACCGGCGAGGGAACACTTTAACCAAACTTACCGCGAAATGTTTCTAATATCGTGGGACGCCTCGATGATTTTTATGCTCGATCGATTGATTGGTATATCATTGAGGAATATCGGTAGGCAGATCATTTTTCTCCTCGGTACGTTTAAGTCGAATTTTCTCTGACGTTCAATATCTCGTTCAAAGAATTACATTCATATGGAATATTGCAAGAGCGCAGAATTTCTGATCGATCAATGAACGGGGTATTGGCTGAATTAATTGATGATTACGAACGAGTAAACCTGCATGTTCGACTGATTGATGATAATGTCCAATCATCATTGCGACTGGGTTATTATTAATTATCATTATTGATATGGTACTGTGCGATGCTGTAATAGAATTCGTGTGCAAGTTAAATAACTTCAAGTTATAATATAAAATAAAATGATTGCATAGGGTCGAACATATGAAATTTCTCTACAGACGTCGATTGAATTTTGTTACGATTAAGTATGTACGCTCTGGTGTAAAATTCAATTACTACATACGATTGAATCTACCATACGATATAAATTACAATAAAAGAAAAAATACTTCACCCCTGATCGGTACATATCAAACACCTTTAAGTAGAACAGGTAAATAGAGACCAGTCAGGCTTTAAGTAGACCAGGCCAAAACTAGTCAGACATGCAACTCACTTCCTCAGATACAAAAAGAAATCTCTTAAGCGCTCTCCTCTCACCATTATGCTTGCCTCCCAAAACTCTTGGAATTCCAAACAACGAAACGTTTAGCTGCAAACTCGTCCTACGAGTCCACGTTCAAAGGCTTCGTGCCCGTTGCCCCCGAGGACAGATCCGTCTTTCCGGCTCGTTAACCCCGCGCTCGCCTTAAATATCGCGTCGACGGAACTTCGCTTAACTCGATCGCGCTCGATACACACGCAACAGAACTTGCCGGAAAGTTATTCTTCGTCTACGCGCGTGGGATTATGTTCTATATTCGTGGGTGGTTAGCTACGCGTGTTCCACCGAACAGCTCCCACGAAAGCCTTTCGAAAAGCCTTACTAGCGCTCATCGCCGGAACGGTCCTTGAAAAAAGTGCGATGCCCGGAGATTTATGGGGACTGCGTCGTTGAAATTTACGCCCGTCGCGTGGATTATACACTCTATCGTCGTGAAATTGATCCGCGATGATTAGTTTTTGGATTTCTCGAACGCTGAGGTGGGCTTCGTGTAACACAAAAATAAAGAACGTAGAAGCTTTAGAACCTTTGATAAACTGTTCTGTGTATCTTCTGAAAACCGCGGACACACCCTACGAAGTGCTTTCAATTAATAAAACAACACAACGGGGGGGCATTAAACGCTCCAGCAGTTGAAAGCGTCGAATAACGAATCGAATTATAATCCCGAAAGTTTCGTCCCGGTTATTCATTCTAAGTGTAGCCAATGGACATCGCGCGAATTTTATCCAGCTGTTCATTACAGAAATTCCTGGCGCAACCGCAGCGAACGCTAATTTATCTTTGCCCCGGAGGCAAATTAAATTAAACGCTGCCGGGCAAATTAATTTGCATCGCTCGAACGAAATTCGTCGAATCTGTCGTGGAAAACAATTAGAAAATGTAATCACTAATACCATAGAAAAATGAACTTTCCCTCTTTCAGTTGCGATGGGAAATATGAACGTTAATGGGAATCGTTTGTTAACCCATCCCCCATTCTAGTCATTTTCTTTTCGTGTTTCATTTAATTCAAGCGACTCGTATTTTGTTCAAACTTTTCACCTCCGCAAATATTTATTTAATTAGACCCATCTTCTTCCCAGCATACGGACGCACTCAGTCCTTTCTTTCTCCACTTCAACCCCGCCCTTCGTGTCTCCCTTAGTCGAGTGCAGTACTCGCTTCTCGGTGATGATTCAGGGGCAAACACGCGTCGATTGTTTATTCGCGAATTCTTTTCCGCGCGAAAGGCTCGCGCTGCGGAACAAACGTACCTCGCATTCTTCGGCAAACAATGAACCAACCCTCTTTCTCCCTTATTCCGTCATCCCCCATTCTGTCTCTCGATCGTCATCGGGCTCGCACCAAAGCGAACTCGGCGACGCTGGATCAGCCATAATTGGAGCAACATTGTTGTGCAAATAACGGGCGCGACGAAACGCCTTCGCTGCGAATCGCGTTAAACGGGACGGGGTTCGGGCAGCGCTGATCGAGTCAATCGGGTCGCTGGTACGAGTCGATATTCAAATTCGTTTCTGTTGACAAACGGATTTACATGCGAAGCTTGTCTGACCGCAGCCGCGGACGGATTAGCGCCCGCCCGTCGTCGTTTCGACGGCATTGCCCGTCGCCGGCTGCTTCGAGCCTTGGTGTCTCTGATTTTCAAGAATTTCCAATTATTAAGTGAAGAGGGAATGACTCTTCGCTAATTTCCAATTATTACCGAAGAGGGAATCACTCTTTGCTAATTTCCAATTATTAGCGAAGAGGGAATTACTCTTCACTAATAATTGCAAATTCTTTAGAATTATAATTGGAGATTGGTGAAGAGTAATTCCCTCTTCACTAATAATTGGAAATTCCTTAAAATTAGAAAGCATAATTCCTGCTTTCTAATCTTCCTCATATTTTATTCCATAATATTGCTCGAATGCTCGAGCATAATTTTTCCCGAGGATTTCCGACGGACGGTGTAGACTGGTATTGTATTGATCGCGAGAGCGGAGCGAAGGGACGATCATAGAGTTATTTAGCATATACCAGCCCGGTTCTGGTGATTATCATACTTGCATCCTCCCACCCCCTGGCCAACAACGATCCATCCGTTTCGGTACGGCCGCCACGTTAATGGTTAATGTAACGAACAGCGCGACGGCAATCCCGCAATTCTCGCTCATTCGTCCTTGTATTTGTCCATCGTCGAATTAACAATCAGTCTGAAAATGAGAGCAGTTCAAGTCACGTCATTATCGTGCTTCTAATCATTTCCACGAGACAGAACTGGCGACAGCAGAGACTTTAAAGGTTGATTATTTATTCGATTCGAGGATTCAAGGAACGTTGCGAAACGCAAGTACGTGAAAATTGCAGTTGCACAAAGCATCGATGGTCTAACTGACGTGGATCGCCCGCAATAACATTTATTCACGAGGAATGCCGTTTGTAATTCACAGACGTGTGTCAATGTGGATATTAATCGCGCCATAATGGGCGCAAATTTGAATTTACTGTTAATTACATAACACCGGGGTAGCGGTTCAAGTTTACTGTTCGCCCTAGATCACGCGGGACGTTTATCGCGCGTTAATTACGCGTCGCCTCGCACTCCTCGATGCCGCGGATATTTCGATAATTGGGCGACGATAGGCTCAGTATCGTCCAGTATCGAAAATTCCTCGGAATCAGAAGGAGGTACACCAACAGCGTGGAAAACTGTCCTGTGCTCGTTCCTTTGGAAAATTGATTCTACCATAAATAATAGAATAATTCGAGATTAAATTAAAAAAAGAAAGAGAGAGATCAGAATGCACATTGTGCGAAAACAAAAATGGAAATAACTTATTCGTAACTTACAGTCTACGACACAAACAATTTTGCTTTCCTATTCAACCAGGCGCGCGACCCATTCGATAAGAGGAATAACAGCAGAGCTGATTGAATTGCAAGCAGCGTGTCATCGAGTCCGACGGCGTATCCAGCGGATGAAATTGTACGAGATAAATCTGTTTACTCCGTTCTTTTTTTCTCTCCACCGCGGTTCCTCCTATCAATGGAATTATTAATACAATCTAGATGACTATCGCACACCGTTGGCTAATTCCGCTGCAATTTTTCATCGTCCCCTCGCCCCCCTGCCGATGCGTAGATACCGCTGTCACGTTATTTTTCATTGAATAATAATATCTGTCCCGCGCCTGAACGAACACGTGGCATATCGATGGGTATGATTGATCGCGATGCATCGTTAACTTTGCAGATATTGACTTCTCGGCCTGTCGCGGGTTTTTATCGTTGTACACGACGGGCAACGGGGAATAATGAAATTTACGGGTATTACCGGTGAGCAATTTAGGGAGAAATTAATAATGCTTCTCGAATGATATAAACGAATGAAAAAGGAACAATTGAAGATAGCATTGTTATCGTTAATTGTTCCAGCCTTGAAGAATTCCTTCCGAAATTCCGAACTATGTAAAATCAGCCCAAGGCATCATCCAGCCCGAATCCATTCGTTCGAAATTCAATTTACCAAACGAGTTCGCTCGCGACCGACGGCAACGTCTGGGATGGAGCGACGATATTTTCTACCGGCCACTTTTAGCCGCGCAATCAATTTGCAGAAGCGAGGCCACCGCGTTCGATGAAATCGCCGTCCACGCTGGCTGCCGCGAATTAACGACGGGCGCGTCGCGACGGGGCGAGCCGCGCGGATTGATAATATTCGGGCGACCCGTAAACGCCGCGCCATCGGCCAGCGCAGAGACCGGAATCGTCGATACCTCTGCCGTTCGAACGCGTCGAATGTGTAATCGGACCGTTTGACAGGCGTTTAGAATTACCGAGCGTTCGAACGCTGCCCGCCTCGTGTGTAAGAACGCCTACGCGAAAGGGGGTCGAAACACCAGTTCACCACGGAAACTACCCTCCGGTGCTTTGATTTTCAATGTTGCGGGCCTTCTGTTCGTGGTGCGAACGCTTTCGAACGGGACACGACCATCGCTGAAGAGGTACTTGGGGAAAAATGTACGAAGGAAAATTCTGACTCTCCGATTGGTCCGTGTGCATCGCAAATTTCGATTCAACAGGATTGTTTGCCAATCGGTCAAATTTGATTTGTCGTAATTGGAGAACAACGGAAAATGAACAGTGGAGGAAAGGATACAATTTACAACCTTCAAGCTTTCCAAATCAGAAATTCTATAAATACAATACCATTTACGCAATTACCGTGATTACAATCGTAATTTTCTCCGAATCGTCACGGAGGACTCGATCATCAAAACTGACTTCTCTCGTGTGGAGGACGCACGCCGGAAACCGTTAGAAAGGACTTTCATAGGGTAGGAAGGGGTGGAAATCTCGTCCGGCGGAAAACAATACATTTCCCGAAGAGAGCCGCGAAATAGAAAGCTGCTTTGTTGCGCAAAGCCTCTTAACGAGTCGACGTTACGGCCGTTTCCAAGCAGTTAACTGCGCCTCGTGAATCCTTTATACATGGTTTTATACAGCAAACGAAACAACGATGGACATTCGTTGGTATGGCGAACGTCGCCGTCACCTTTATCTGGCTTCTTCAAATAATGCGACTGCGAGAATTACAAGGCTCAAGAAAGGGGCAAACTATTGTAATGGAACGATGAAACAGGCAATGTAGCTGAAAGCGTTATAAACGATTCGTAAAAGTCATTTTGTTAAACTGCTGAACTTGGAGTTTTGCGCAGCGTAACTTCGAGATTCATTAACTAAGGAATATTTTAAATCAAAATCGAAAGGCGAACGAAATTCGAATCAAAGGTTAAGATTCGCATAGAGAAATTTTCATTCGCATTTTTGTTTTATCCCATCGCAATATTGCGCACTCCGGGGCACCGAATTGAGACAACGAGCCCGGGATTACGTTTGTCTAGCTCGTAGACGATAATGAGGCATGCCTGAAGATCAACATGACCGCGAATGCGAACTTTCCCCGGGTGTTTCTCTTATCAAGAGTCAACGTACAATCAAGCCGCCTTCCAGGGCGAAGTTTCCACAAATTTGCCGCGCGAATCAGGGGAAACGGAAAATTGGACGATCCAGAAAATCGGCGGTACAGTGTATACCCGCGAAGCTGTCTCGTTCAATGTGTTCACAATGGAACGACAATTAATTTCATTTAAAAGAACGTCCCCTTGAATAAAGAGAACGGATAAATTTAAAAGAAGAAACATCATCTATCCAGATAGAAGCTCGTATCCCGAACCCTCCTTCCCGTGAAAGTAAATCACAAAAGAGAAAAGAAACACCCCCATGACGCGGACAACAAGCTTGCGCAAAAAGAAGAACTAAACCGTTCTTCCTTTTCCAAAACAAAAAAATTCACTATCCCCCCCATCACGGAAGAGGAAGAGGGGAGCGAGTGTCTAATGCGAGATCGATGCACCGAGAATTGATACGAAACCGATTCCCCGCGTCCGCAAAGGGGAAGCTTCCGTTATCGTCTCATCCCCGTGTCTGCAGAGTAACATCGTAAAACTTATGGTTCCCGGGCGTAATTCGGCGATCGTTCACGTTCTTATCCGACTTCCAGCTCACGACTGGCACGTTCGCCGTGAGATCGTAGGGTCGGCGTGTTGTGCGGAGGGATTCAACGGAATTACGGGGTGAATCCCGCGCGACATAAAGGACCGGTCAGGTGTACCGATAGCTAATTTCCTCGACATTATCTGCTCGCAGCACGCTTACCGCAAACGATGCCGAGTACGGCAGACGAATCTGACAGCTCCCCAGGATGTTGTTTGTCAATAGTACGCTCCCCTCTGTTAACGGTATCTTTTATTGTTTCCGATGGCGTTCGCGAGGGAAAGACATTAACAGTCGACTTCCGATGACACGTTTTCTTTTGGCTGCTTCGTGATTTCTTTTGCCGAAAGCAACGGTCGCGTGTATCTGTACTTTCGGCGGTCGTTGAGGGCATGAAAGAGTACGAATATCGTAGCGAGTTTGCAAGGATTTTATCGGTGTCGCTTAAATCGATCAAAAATTCTGTTAGACATCCAAATCGTTCAAGCGATATCAATACGAACTCTATCACAACTGACTGAAGATGACACGCGTCTGTCTGACGAATTCGCGGTATAACTGGCCGTCCGTCGTGAATGGCACGCAGGACTCGCGCGGGAATAATGGAGCCCTTATCGTTTCGGAACGCATTCACCAGCGAGACAACCGTGCGTGATGCGCAGCGGCTCCTGAAACGATCTTCGTGATATTTCTCGTAAAAGCGATCGAGATCGGGGGCGATTTGGATCACGATAGAGCTGTGACACGATAAGGTCTCATGCTATTGTGTGCCCGCTGAAAGGAGATTATCGGCAAACGCGACTGTACGAGAGAATCGAACCGGGGGGAGGTTGTGAGTTCAACGCCGAGTCCGGGGACAAAGGTTCGAGCTGGCGGCCGATGACTCTGTTGCGTCTGATACACGATTGTATTTTCCAGAGGTCGGAAAAGCATCGGTGGGATTTCTTTTTACTCTGACAGAACGCAACCGATAAGGAATTTTTTCGTTGTTTGATAATGCTTTTAGCAGGTCACAGGGTGTCGTTATGTACGAGTAAGTTTAAAGCAGGATTCGTCTTTTTTAATAGAAAAATGAGAAGATCCTCGATTGCATATGTTCTCTCGCAATAATTTCCACTTGCCTAAAGAAAAATGAAAAGATCCCGCTTTCGATCTGAATAATGTAGAATCCACGAGAATCAGCCCTGCAAGGAAGACGTGCACCATCCCCTTCGCGACGCCGCACACGCCAACGATCTTTCCTCAGCCCCTAAAAAATATTACACCGAGCATCGGATCACGCGGCGCGGCGCACGCGGCAAGAAATCCTCGCGAGCCGGCGATAAATCACGAGGCGAAAGTACCAGCGGCACCCTAAAACAAAGACGCTGACACACGCGCGATCCATTCCGGCCGTAAACTTCTGAGAACGATGGAGGCCAGATGCGGCGTTTTGGCAAATCGACAACGATCACCGTAGCCGTCCCTCCACCATATGGGCGAGAAGGGAAGAGAGGGGAGGGGAAACGAGAAGAAGAAAAGAGAGAAGAACGGGCCGGGTCGAATTCTCGATACGCCGACGGGACCGCGCGCGTCTGGCATGAGCCACCGTTCACGCGGAATCTTATTGAATGGGAAGATAGCTGCGCCTCCGCTCGCCGACCACCTTTCCCAGCTTTTTCCTCCCATTTCCTCCTGCTTCGTCCCTTTTTCCTCCTGGCTTGTCTCTCGCTCTTTGCACCAGGCCGCCGAGCGTGCACCCTGACGCGTCGCCCTCCCCTGCTTTCGTCGTGGCGCGTTTCACAGATTCGCGCGGATTCTACGCGCGCGGAAATCAACCCCGCGCAACTTTCCCTCCCGCGTTTCTTTCGGCGGCACGATTCGCGAGGGAGAAGGCGCAACGATCGTGCGACGATTTTAAAGCGAGGCGGAGATACGATAGACTCTGACGATTCTCTTCTCCGGCTTTCCCGTCGAACAGTCGGCGATTCGAACGGGAGAAGGAGAATCGCGGAATGTGCGAATGAGTTCCGATTCACGCGAAACGATTCCATAAATAAACCATGTACGATGGAAGTTCGACGAACTAATGGCAGAGGAATTTCTCCGCGCTAAATTACAATTCGGTCGGGCCCATTATGCGCAGGCTTCCTTTTTTCTGCTAAGCTGCGTGCAAATGGCTCGCGGAGCTTTCAGGAATTTACGGGGAAACGTGCCCCGGCGATAGAGAAACCGTCGTTGGATTTATTCCGGCCCATCGGCGTCATAAAAATCCAGCGCGCTCTCCTTTTTATATCGCGAGGCCCGCGCGTGTGTCTCGCGGAGGGAAACTCGGCGTCCATGGGATGATAAAGAAAATACGAGCGTACGATTTATGGGAGTATCGTTGGATGCAACACGAGGAACGTTAAAAACGTTCCACCTCCTTCCGAGAGGGATCGAATTTGCTTGGGTCTGCTATTGCGAGGAATACAAACGAGAGACGGTGCTACATAGCGGTTTCAATTTACGATTGTGCCTGAAAAGGAAGGTACGGGGGAGTTATTATTTGATTTCTATGACGCGTCTCCTTCTGATTTCTATCGTCGAATCTTTACTCTCCACAGCTTTTTCGTTTCTCCGCAATACTCGATAAGTTTTGTTTTTAATACTCTGTGAACACGAATCAAATGTAAACGGCGAATCCCCGAGAGAGAGAGAGAGAGAGAGAGAGAGAGAGAAATGTAGGTTGAAAATACCAAGCAAACGGCATAATTTCTCGTGAAACGTGCAGAAATGTATTATTCAGTGAAAATAGAACGGACGAAAAATCGGCGAGTCCCTGGAGAGTGGGATCAATCGGAACAGCAGAGGATAATTTGGGAAATTCGAAATGCCGAAAGTGCTAAACCATGCGATACACGTTTCCATTCTACAATGCAAATAATTCCGACGGGTCGCGATACGTAATAACTCGAAATGAATAATCGGGACGACGAAGAATAAATAGTCGAGAGACGAGGGAATAAAATAATCGAGATTCGAATGAGTTTCAGGAAAACATTACAATCACGAATCCATGGTTCCGATTATGAGAATAATCGTGGACGCGATTAAGAGAGGGAGAGAGAGAGAGAAAGCTGTTTCGCAAACAGAATTCCCGGAGAATTCGCTGGAATGCATTCGCCCGGCTCTTTCCATTTTCGTTCGTTACACGCGGTCGGGAAATTAAGTCCACCGCAAGAGCCGTGATCTGCGTTAAGATCAGAAACAATTGAAACTCCATGGGATCGTTGGGAAACAACACGAAAGTGGTCGGATACTGTTAAATAATTGTGCGTGTGCTCGTTGCGTGCCGCGGAATGACAGAATTATACTTTTCAACAAAGAAGAAAGAAACACTGTCGATTTATTTAATTTCATTAAATACAAATTTCGAAAGCATGTCAGAAAGGGTGATCGATTGCTGGGCCCATCTGCTTTCGCATCATCCACGTTCTCGCATAGAGGAATCGTGTCGAGCACCCTCGATAGCAGGACAGAAAGATGAAGAATCGAAGTAGACGATGTTATCACACGTACATCACTCTGCCATCGGCGTTGTCTTCGATTTTCCGACCAAATCTAACCACGTGTTCCCGCAGAAATCCCACGTGGACACTGTTCCGGACGGAAACAACCGCAGCAGTGTAATACGCGACAAACAAACGATATTAAATCGTTTACAAAGTTGAACAAACTTTAATAGTCGATTTTCTTTCGAAAACGGAGCCCCGGATGAGAGAATGTTACGCCAAAACATTTTAACGTCCTCTTTAACGTAGAATCATCCCTTCTTCCCGATTGTACTACGATTTCCGGTCCACCCTGTATTTATATATTTTACGATTCAATCTTGGAAGCTTCATTAAACATGGAAGGGCACACAGAGTGTTGCGAAGGTAGATTAGAGCCAAATTGCATTTCGCCCAAGTTGTATTAAATTTAAATTAGTTGCACAATTAGACAGGACCGGTCTAATATCGGTCTGAAGGTAAACCAAGCCTCAGACTACTAAGTCCAAGTTTCATTTCGCGTTAGTTCAGCTGAGATTCGTGTGTATCGAACGAGTTAAATCTTTCCTCGACTAAACCGAATATCACGTTCCAGCGTATCTCGTCCGAACAACGAAATCTGCAATTTATTCTTTTCACTCAACCGCAATCATCTGCAGTTATGTCAACATCGCTATAATAATTCCTACAATTAATATCTATCTACGATAGCGCAACAATTCTCGCTCGTTAGGACGAGTTTCGTTGCAAGGGAACGAGAAAGTCGCGTGTCGACAATTTTCGCGGATGGAAGGATGATCCCGAATAAGGACGCGGTTCTCGCTGTAATGAGCCCTCCAAGGTGATCCCGAATTCTCGGGGAACAGAGATTTACGAGCAACTTGCCCGAGTGAACTTCACCGTTCGCGAACTACCAACTCGTTCACGCGATCGTCCTCGCGAATACATGAATAGTAAAAAGCGTGTGCGCACCAGAAGCAATAGCGAGGCTTACGAATGCATATCTCGGAAATGCGAGACGCGTAGCTGCCGCAGTGAAAGAAAAGACCCGTGAAAATCTTGGCCCCCGTTCCTGGGAAATTCTGTGAAGGTCCGAAGCTGCTTTTACCAAAACGGAAGATGAAAGTAAGCTGCCTCGGGTGCGAAGATGAATTATGAAAAATTAATTGAAAAGTGTTACAGTATTAAACGGGAAAGAGTGAAAAGGTCGTATTCCTTTCCTCAGTTCCATTTTTGGCAAAGCAATATCGTTCCTTGGAAATTCTGTGAAGGTCCGAAGCTGCTTTTACCAAAACGGAAGATGAAAGTAAGCCGCCTCGGGTACGAAGATGAATTATGAAAAATTAATTGAAAATTATTCAAGGCTCGAATTCCTTTTCTCAATTCAATTTTTTAGCAAACCGATATCGTTCCGCTTAAAACGGGTCGTCATTTACAAAACGGTTTCTCCCACTTCACTCCCCTTTCTGGCAAATCGTTTCTGTACTTCACCGGAAAGCCAATCATCATTTACCGGGGGGAATTTGAGCGTTCGCCATGTCGATGATCGGTTCGAGTCGAATAAAACTACGGCCGGCTTTCGCGTGAAGGAGGAAACGCGAGGCGGGAGCCCTCGACGAGCCGAAACTCGACGGCTCGTTCAAGCCTATCAAGCGGATACGCGCTCGTAACCCGGCGTAACACGTCGGGCATACGCTGGGAAACGGTGTTGGCGCGATGTCGAGAGGATTATGCCCTGTTTCAGAAACGGCCGGCCAGATCGCACACACGAAACCCCCTTCCACCTCTTTACCGTTCCACCGTCCGTTGCGTTTCATGCAAATGCAACTCGACGTCGCTGCTAATACCTCTGACCGATCGGAAAAACAGTTTCCCGATATGATCGCAACCCTTTTCGCGGTGCCTCTGTGGATCAGGCCGGTGTTTCGTTTCTCCGTGAAACGGGGATGCATTCTGAACTAACCAGCGCGCAGAGGCGGAGAGAAAATGGGATCGAGAGAAACTTCTGTGCGGCATTGTTTCAATGACAATCGATCCACCGATTTCAAAATTATATTTTGAGATTTAAACTTCAGAGAATCTTTGGCTGTGCTCAACTTGATCAAAGTATAATCCGCGCAGCCTAGCAGATCGACTGCACGTTTATACGCAGCGTATCGAGGACACGTGTTAGGCCAAGCCCGATAGAGAGATCTTCGGCTAATGGAAATTGGAAGCGAGCTTCCGCGGCTGTCGTCGGTGTTCCTTTCGAGTCGATACGAACAGACGCCTCGCGGGCGTGCATCGATTTACATATTATAAATCTCATTCAAGCGGAATAAATCATGCGAAGTCGTTCGACGATGATTCATTTTCTATTTTACAATGTCCAACGATGTTCAAGCTCCCGCATCAATTAAGATTATTAGACGAATCAGCCTTTGCGAATTTGTTTCAGTCATTCGAATTACTTTCAACGAGACATTTGACAGTAAAGCTCTCGCGGGTCGCTCTCCAGAGCGTTCTCGCGAATGTATACCGCTCCGAAAGTAACTGCCGGAGAGCGATAGTCAACTGGCCGAGAGTGGCTCGTCTCGTGACCTGCTCTCTACTCACGCGTCGACTGGTACTACTCAGGCGTTGACTCGCACTACTTACGCGTTTACTTACGAAACTTTCAACATCGCGTATGCAATCACAACTGCACCACATTTTCGCATGTCCGTGCTCGCTCTTTTGCCGTTCGGAAGAAACTACAGAAAGTCGGGAAAAACGCATAGCGAAAGCCATTCTTCTATTTAGAAATCTGGGCGCGAAGGGCGCATCCTTGTGTCGGAAGCAGGGCTAGGCGACTGTCAAGGGGACACGATTTTGAGAGTTCTACGGTATAGTAAACTCTTGGCGAGTCTTCTAGTGGCGATCCGAGAGTTGGAACTTTGGGAGTTGCTCTCAAGTGGACACGCACACACGAAAGTAACTGTCGGGAATAACTCGGGCGAGATTCTCTCCTTACTTAGCTTAACGCCACGGCCGACGTGATTCCTGTCGACGTACTCGCGGCGGTTTTAAAACATCAAACAGTCGAGGCAACGCGACGCATCGGCCGAACGTAACCATTCAGTGTTACCTGGTCAACCGTTTAATTGATTAACCGGTTACACCATTAACAGCGTCGCCGTCGATTGTCCCTTCCAACGGTCGGCTCTGCCCCGTTGAAATGCCTGTGCGACGCATTGCTATTCGTCATACCGGATGAAATTGAACACGATCGATCTGATCGCGCGCGATGATGTCGCTCGTAATTGCCAACGCGACGGAAAATATTCCCGTGTCACGTACGCGGATAATTTCGCACGGAAGCGGTAGGCAAACGGATTCAATCTTTTCAAATGCTATTAATTGAAAACGTTCTATACATATTTTTCGTAGAACTGGACGTAAAACAGAAATCCCGTAAATGAATTCTTATAAATAAATCTCCGCAGTTCCGTGCGCAAAGTTCGCGCGCAAAACCGCTACGGCTAATGCATACGTAAAAGCCACGAAGCAGTCTCCCGGTATCCATAGGAAAATCATCGATTCCAGCGATCGGCACGTCGCGAACTTCCCCGATGGAAGTTCATAATTATATTCCAGGCGAGACTAACTTTCCCACCGAAGTCCACCGCGCGCCGCGCGGAAACTTTCCGTTAACGGCTAAAGAAAATTTTACACGCCCGACGGACTGTGTATACCGTGGGGCAGAATAATCGATCGATTTCGGATAAGCTGCCGCGCGATAAAGCGCTGCCACGGCCGAGCCACGGTACAGGCAGTGTTAAGTAATTAGCGGAGGGTGCGAGTGTGTTGCGGCAGCGGGATAGAAAGCTCGTTCGTCTAGCCGGCCAGTGTCTATCCCGGTTAACAGTCTTCGTTAACTCGATTTTATTACGTTAAGTCGGCTGATCCGCCACCGAAATAGCTGCATCGAAAGCGAACGGGCTGATTAATAATTCGCAAAGGCGAGCAAACATTTCGCTCCGGCCTTAAAATGCTTCCTTGGACAAAATTGACTTTGCAATTGACGCTCGCGTTATTTTTTCTTTTTTAAATACTCGACAAATATCGCCGCGAGTAATGATATGAGGTTCGATCAGATCAAGCAAATTATTATTCGACCCGCAAACGCCGACGGTTGAAACGCAGTTCATCAGACGCGATAACAAAAATGTCGTGTCCGGTCCGTTCCAATTGCATCGCTGTAAAACGCATTATTTCTAGCCAGTCCTGTCGCACGGATTTCCAAGCTGCGATCGAGCAAACATACAAATGGATATCGATCGTTATAGACCGCGCACGCTACGAAAATGCAGAACAATAGCTCAGCGTGGAGGTGCATTTTTTTTTTCATTGCCGGTTCAATGCTTAGTTAGGCAGCGCGTATCTCGAAATCGGATTGAAGATCGGATTGAAATACCTCACAAACAATATTGCCAAATTCAATGTAACAATAAGAACTTGAAGTGATAATAAGATCTCAATTTTAATAACTCTTTTAAAGATCACTCTAAATCATTATTCAAGAAGAAGGGATTTCTTATTATGATTTAAATTTCGAAAATGCCACAGAATTACGCATTAAGAGAACGCAAAATGTCTCGCAAACAATATTCCCCAATTTAATTTACTAATAAGAATTTGAAGTGATAATAAGATCTCGTTTTAACAACTCTTTTAAAAATTATTCCGAATCATTATTCAAGAAGGAGGGACTTCTTATTACGATTAAAATTTCAAAGAGGCCACAAAATTATGCATTAACGGAAGACAAGACCGTGAAGAAAATGTTAACACGATTTCCCTTGATTGGTCGACGCGGTTAAACCGGACGAAATTCTTTCTAAACTCCCTAACAATCGCGAAAATTGAATTCCAGCGGGGCGGCAGCCTTCCTGACTCGTCGTTCGACGCGTCTCGTCGCTAAAGTTACTCGTCGGGAAGTTGAACGCGCGACGACGGCAGTTTTCTTCGTCCGGCGACCGTCTAATTTTTACTAGCGGCTCGACAGCCTCTTAAGGCTATGAATAATGCGCCTTCGAGTCGAGGGGACTGAACGACTAGGGGAAAGGGGCAAATTCTTCCCCTCGAAGTCGATGAAAGTGTCCACTACGTTGCGGCGAAGAATCTTCACACTTTTCCCCGGCAATTTCTCTTTCACGAAGATGCAACTCGTGTACATTCGATTTTTGCGCAAGCTCGGTGAGCTACGCAAAGATACTTATCATCAACCCCGTATATAAAGAACGAATGAAATGGGGGGAGAGAAGATTCAAGCAAACAGATATTCGATGAATCCGAGAATGAGGCTGACCCATTAATCGTGAACAGGCGAGCGAGGGTCAAAGTTATACCACGGTCGTCAATTTGCTTTTCATTGACAGCGTCTGGTCCGAATTTAGTGAGCTGGGCGGGGACGGGGAACGAATCATCGCGCCTGACAATGATTAATCAGTGAGAAGCGTACGGGAGCGATTACCATTTGCCACAACCGGACAAATAATAAAAGACACCAATTATTCTGCTGCACGTTAACGGCTATTAATATGAGAAAATGTCGATTGGATGTGCAAACGGAATACGAAACATTTTGAGAATAACACTGTCCAACGAATTAATCTGGAAACAACGTCTCGATGTTCCAGGATCTTTCAAAACTTTCCCGCCATCAAGCGCAATAATAAAAATGGACCACAGCATCGGCCACGCGATATACACGACTCATCCAAAATTTGCATGCTGCAAGCTCCGTCGTCGGGCAACGCCATAAATTCGTCCGCGTGCGTCAACGACGCGGCTCAAGCGGTCCGATCCGCGTAACGTCCCGCCGAGCGCGACCAAAGAGACGGGGGGGTCCATGTGCGCGCAAGTGGCAAGTGCGTCAACGATACAGCTCCGATACGTATCGAGGAGACGAGTTCGCCGCGGCTAAAGCGTGTGCACACGCGTGGAACGCGGGACGAGTTTGCCCGCGGTCGATGATCGGGGCTGATGCAACTCCTGGGGTAGTTACCGTGTCACCCCCCGGGAAGCGGAACAACTTCCGGTAGGGAGGGACGGCAGAACGAGCCCCCGCGACCGGTTTAACCTGTCTCGCCGCGGCGACCCAAGGAATCCCTGGACAAATACGCGGACGTCTCGCGAACTTTCGGAACTTCCCGTTTAACTCTGTCGTCGATGGTCAACTTCGTCGTGCCAGACCCTTCGTGCACGGACGGGGAACCGGAAGTAGTTGGAAGCGTCGCGGATAGCGGACCGAGTGTCCGGGATAGAAGGAAGTCCAGGGCGGGGCTTCCTTTTTTTGAAAGCTATCGAAACGAGTTTCGAAGGTTCCTAGGCTCTACTGGTTCTCACAAATTTTGATTTGTTTATTTAGCAGAGAAAAAAAAAGGGAGAAATGAACATGCTACTCTTCAAGATTTAAAGGAGACCGCACTTTGTCAGACAGCGAAATAAAAAGTGAAATAAAACGATACTGGGGGCACGAGAAAAATGTAAGACCATTTGAGAAACGAATATAAAACAGGAAACTCGGGAACGGGATAAGGAGTTCCAAGAAGATAAGGAAACTTTGTTTCCGCGAATGAAATAGATGAAGAGCGTAAAATTCCTGTAAAAGGAAAATTCGGTGAAATCAATTTCCAGCTATTCTCTCGAATCCTCTTTTTTCTTTTAGTGGTTTTCATAGTCGTATCAATTACGACGTCATTAGCGACTGCAACATAGATTTACCGGTTAATGTTGCATTTGGTTTCGTTTCCTTCAATTACGATTTATGAAGCTCGAACGAAGTAACTTATGGAGCCCTGAATATTGTTGTCGTACAGTTCTATTTCTTTTAAGGATCGTAGCACATTAACCAATTTCGCTGGATAAGCCAATTATTAGTCGAGAAGAGTCAACAAATCTATCGTTCCACGAGTAACAAGATTCTCCACGTTTATCGAATCTATTCTAATCTAAAATTGGTAAAACTACTCGAGGAGAGTTACCAAGGCGACTGCGACATGAAACTGGGGGTGGATGTCGACGATGGTTCATAAGCACTTTGCAAAGTTTCTCCTTTGAGGTAACCAGAGATCGTTAAGAAATCCTTTTAGACACGGCGATATCTCTTCAATTTCTCGGTCCCCCGATGATTTTGCCAATTAGGTTAAGTGGATCGACGCTGGCTTTCCCCCTCATCTCTGGGCAGCGTTCGTCAGCGATTTAAAACCCGTTCGGGGCGAAGAAAAGGAAGAAAGGAAAGTCGATTAAAAGATGTTCGATCTTTTTCAGTGTTCCGCGCGACTTTGCCGCCCCCCTCCTTTCCCCTGCGAGAGAAGCCAAGGATTTCATGGCGAAAACTCGAAGATGGGATGACTAGATAATTCGTGTAACAGCTTCTAGGAGGAAGTCGCGGGATCCGCGCCAAACCGGAAGGAAGCTCTACGCCTTCGAGATCCACCGACGAGATTATCCAAGCAGATCCAATAACGCTGAAACTTTCTTCCGCCACGCGCTCAACGGGGAGCTTTAAACCATCCGTGAATAAATTATTGTTACCCTCTTTTTTTTTTATATTTGGAACTACAAATATCGTCGCGAGAAAGATTCCGTGGAATTCGAAATTCACAAACTCGACCCTTCCTTTCTTATTTAAAGAAAACCACACACACGTACACACAAAGTTCTTCATACGAACGCAAGAAATACAAATGCGACGACGAATGTAGCGATTCATAAATGAATATGCATAGAGTAACACGGCCAGTAATTGCGCGTCATTGTAGCGGAATTCGGCTTAATCTGTTAATCTGTCGGACGTGGGCCGGCGGGTTTACACGTTCGCGTTAATCCGCTAGGAAGTTTCGAGCGGCGGCCGTGTAAAAGCGGCTCGTAATTTGTAAGTGACACGGGAGGACCAGAACGCCCGCTCCCGAGGACGAGAGTTGCACAGCGCCGAACGAGGAAGCGGATACGTGTCGGCGGGATTAAACGACGACGTGAATTATCGTGATCCTGACGATTTCGCGGAGACCGATCGAACAGCTACACCGATCCATTCAATCCGGTCCTACGCTAACGATTATCACGCTGCCCGATTGATCGATGGAGACCCGAAAATATCACGCCCATCGTGGCGATAAATAATTCGGCGAGACGCGAGGGACAAATTGCTGCGCGTCGTCCTAATTGCGAGTTTTCGATTATTCAATAATCAAATGATTGGAATAATGTTATAATCGACCCAGAAACTACTATGTATTATAAAGGACCAGACGCTGTTTTGTACTCTTGAGAACTTTCGTTGTTCCTCGATCGAAACCATTGGAAATTAATCGGACAGAAGCGTTGGACTCGCGATTCATTTGTAAATCTGCTTCAGATATCGTTTTACGAAAACCATTTTTTATTACAGTTCCAAGCTTGCAGTACTCGCTTCTCTATTATTATTTTGCGTGCTGGCGGGTTTAGGTATCGAGCGACTCTCAATCTGTCTTCGCGAAGTTTAAATACCAACCTGCCAGGGATTCCAGCTAGCAAAGTTTTAGAAGTAAACAACGATTGTTTACGGGGAGGGGAAGCTTGAGAGCGTTGGACAATAGATTCGAGATTCCGAAAGGATTCCGGTTTCGATCTCAGGCACAGAGATAGACGCGTGACCGTACGTCAGCAGCCAGGGATTAAACTAAGACTGCTGTACATTATTCTGTCAATACGACAGGAGTAATTAACAGCGATAACAGGCATTGAGTTCCTCTGGATATATATGGTCGCATCGTTAATCCTATATCCAGTTCTGTTTGATTCAAAAACTCGTTCGCCGTTCAGTAGTCGAATATTTAGGATTTCTTCGAAATAACAGATGCTCGATTGGTAATAATATGAAAAGGATTCTTAAATCAACGTGCACACGTCGAATATGTAAAAGAATGACTAAACTTCTTCTTGCCGAACGTTCAGAGGATAGATAAGACCGCAAGCATCGATTCCGCTATAAACAATGAATTCGATGTGCATCGAGGTTTGCAGGTAGCTCACGTACAGCCGAAGATAAATCGAGTACGTCTGTTTTGCGGCGTGGAGGGATAACCATGTCCGCGTGCAGTGTACTGTCCATATTTATTCGGATTCCGCTATCGAACAAGGAACGGGGCTTTCGTTCTCCGTATTATCCGAACGGGATAATATCGAACGGGAACGATTGTAAAAAGTAAAACAGCAAAGGAGGAATAAAAACAGGAATAGAATGCTTATTAAACTGCGGGCTCGGGCGTTTCAAACTGATTTCATACATATTACCCTCCTGGATCTTCGTTGAAGCTCAACAAGAATAACGAAGAACGTTGTTGATCAAATGATATCGTAAATCTCGTATTGTTGGCGGATTCGCAAACATTAGATCTCCGGCTCCGATCTGACGGCAGCAGTTTAAGGATTACTCGGAAAGCCTACGAGCTATAATACCACGGCGATACAATGCGGCAGCGCCGTTACAATGCTCTAACGGCACAATACTGCAATGCTATAATATCACGGCCGCTGCGACACGCATTATCGTATCGCTCTACGATAATTACAAGGTTTCTTCAACTCCCGCTTATCTCGAACAGTCGATCCACGAATACCCTGGACCGGCCCGCGCGTAAAGCAGTACGATCCGAGCGATAAAATGAGACCAGGAACGCGCGTCTGCTGGTCAAACGAGCGCCAGAAACGATCGCTCCGTCTCGCTCTTTCGGGGCTCGAAAGCTGTACGACGATTGCGACGATCGGGAAAGGAAGATATCCTGTCGGATCTCCGCCGTCGTACGATACGAGTAATCTCGCGAACGGAATCGGCGAAGAGGAGGCTATTAGGATTTCCATGGTGGATGACGAGACACGATGCTCGAAGCGATCCGCGCGAGTCTTGACGGAACGCGGCACGGTCTGGCTTAAAGAGCCAGGCGAGAATGCGATTTCGATGCCGACGATTCGAGGGGTTCCGCGGGTTGAACGCTGCCAGGTGATTTTTATCGGGAATCTGGTTGAACGCGTGGGAGTCGTGGAGCACGGGACTTGGAGCGTTGAAGTTAGAGGACGAAAAGAAAGATGGTAAGGCACGGCGGAGAGACGGCGGTGTTAAATTTCAATTAATGCCTTCGAAGTGGGAAAATTAGAATCAATTTTGTACGCGGATTGCAGCGATTTGTATGCTATACATAAATTGATATATCTGCACACTTTAAGTTAGATTTATGTGTATTGTTCTAATCTTACTTTCTTCTGTAATAAAATTCGATCGCGTTCCGTTCGTAGAGTATCCGACGAAAAGCAAACAAACATGAATGGCATCGAAATCAATTGAATTTCTTATTCGACCATTCTAATCGCCGCGGGCTAATACTACGGTAACGCGGAGCAAGTAGCGAAACGCCACGAGTGGGGTCAGCCAGGCCGCGACGAAAGGACGGCGAGAGCGTGGTCGTTAATGGAATTCCGTAGTTTCCACGTGGAACGGCCGCGAATCAAAGCGGCCCCGGTGGTCGGCTCGTTGACATGACAATTGCGCCAATCATCGATGCATGAATCACGGACAATCCACTTTGCCGTCGTCGTCTCGTCGGTCGCCGTCGAGTTACGTCGGCCCTCGTTACACGGCCCACCGTCGAGTCGAGGACAGTTCGATATCGATTCCGGACGCGTTTATCGTTGCGCGCGTGACTTTTCATTAAACGACGAACCACGGCAGAAAATAATCGAAACGCATCTAAATACAGTCGTACGAAGAATTAGGAAGCTGAAGAAGGATCTATCGGGATCTACGATAAAGTTGTTTGAACGTGAATTCATTGAGTGTCGTGTGAAATAGTAAAAATGATGGAATATTCGTTGTATAAGCCGATTTGTTAGATAATCGATGCTGGAATTAGTTACAGGTTCCCCAATCTTTTCTCCCCTTTCTCCCATCTGACTCCTTGCTATCTCCGAGCGATCGTTGAAACATGTTCAACCGCACGGATTCACCGATCGCTCTCGCGCGTGACACGACGCCGTCACACTTCGTTATGACAACGGCTTTTGTTCATTTAAACACGCATCCCTGCCGGCTCTGTAATTCCGTCTCGCGCGAAAATTGTAGACAGAGGGACAGGAGAGTTCGCTGGGCCGACGAATTGAATGGGGCACGTAATCAAAAGGATCGGCCCTCATTGATTTCATCGAGCTGCTCGGTTAAAGCGATCATTGGACGCGAATACGAATAACAGGGTGCTAATTATTTAGCGCGGGCTTCGTGTCTGTGATCGGGATGAATGCGATGCAACGCGAACCCTTTAAGCTTCTTTTTCTTTTATTTCATTAAGGTGTTGTGAAATGAATATACGATGTGTATATACTCAATAAATTAAATAAACTGGAGCTTCTTTTCTTTATAGAGAATAGAAATAGGATACATTTTCCGTTTAATTGGCCCCCAGTATTAGTCCAAGGAATTAATCATCGCTTTGTTTTCACATTGAAATAGTTCGATGGTTTTATATCTTCATCGACTTCTATAGAATTCGTGAAGCTTTCGGATTGTCCCTGGAAGTAATTCGCTGAACGCGTAACGGGTCCGTTTCTAATAGCGGGCCGCACGTTATTGCATCGAGGATGAACGGCAAAACTGATTCTGCAGGATGCATACGCTTGACACGGCCCGAAATATAGGATATCATTCATGCATGCAGCGTCTAAGTGGAATATGCAAAACACGAATTATGCAAAATGTGCATCGTACGAAATGGGTTACGCAACATATGCATATTCGGGGGACCATGCTTCCGGGCTACCGTGATACGCCGGCGGAACTGTTTTTAATAACGCCATCAAGAATTTTATGCAGAAGAATAAAGTGTTAATTAAATCCTGGAAGTTGGGGTCAATTAAATTCCAATTATTGCAAGTTTCGAAAAAAAAGGGCCTGATTAACCGGTCCTAACAAACGCACGCGTTCGTGTCGGTGTCCAGTAATTATTGAAATCGATTTAAACGATTCGATAGCGGATAAAAGCGATAACTTGGCAGTTATTAGATATATTTCGAGATCGAATAGTAATTCGGAATGATTACAGCATTCGGCGGGGGATTCGTTAAATTTAATTGTATCCCGCCGGATCGTTCCAATTTTGTTAATTAATTCCAATCTATGCAGGCTGGGTTCATGAATAATACACACGTATCAAAAATAGGAATGTGACCAAAGCCACGCGACGGATCTCGGACCGAAGAAAGTGAAACGAAGTATTTGGATGCGAGACGAGATCTTTGTCCGATTGAAAACCGCCGAAGAATTTGAGAGATCCGTTTGCGCGATAAGACGTGGGAATACGAACGAAGAGCGTTGAATCGTGTTGACGACGCAGAGATTGGCGAATCGATATTCGAGCACGGATTAATTCTGCGTTAAAAGACTTCGCCTGGCTGTGGTAAGGACAAGATGAAAGGCAAACATTCCGCGGGTAAGCTGTATTAAAAGCAGATGCGACGAGGAATCGCTGTCACATCGGACCGAGGTATTTAATATTAAAGATCAAATAAAAGCATAAGCGGATGAATGGAACATTAAGAAAGATCAGAGCAAAAAGGATATTCTTAGACAATTAGAACATTCAGCATAACAATTTCACTCTACAGTATAAATCTTTGCTTATAATATTCATCAGTTTGCTGAAGATTTCGATAAACGAAACTAGACTCGGGTCTCAGTTCGATCCAGGCATGGGCTCCCGGTCCCGCGTTAAACTCTTGATACAGATCTCGGTTAGAATTACGCTCGAATTGAACCTGGGTTAGATTTCTGTTTAGATGAGCCTCGGTTGCGTTTCAATCGGATCGCGATCACGTTGGATCAGGATTCGCACAGATCCTCGATTAGAATGCCTTAGACGGGACTACCAGTCAGCCTGAAATTACAGCCGAACCCGCATTTACGCAAAAATCGAGCGATCCCTAAATCGAATCATTCCATTAAACTAAACGGCATTAATCCCTCGGCTGAATTCCAACGGGATTTAAATTAATTCAAGCAATCAAGAACCGATACCACCGAATAAATGCCTCGCAACGAAAACGCTCTCCTTTCGATAGAGTCGCCCTCCCAAAAAAAAAGAAATCATCGATGGAAAACACACACACACACACCGGCTGACAACTTGCTTTTGTAATAAAACCAACTCCCAGTGCGCCACGATCCAAGCCTAGGTTGCGTCGCCACCGCGAATTCTAATGCTCTCTCGCCGCAGTCAGCTTTTCGCCCTGCCCCCTCACACACAGAGACCGCCGCCGTTTCCACGAATCGAGGTGAATCCCGTATTCCCCCGCCAATTCACGATCCGATCGGCGAAGGAAAACGAGATGCAAATTCGAGATTGCAAACGGTGGCCGAATTTCGAGCGGAAAAAGCGTTCGCCTACGCGCAACGAGAATTCGAACGAAACGGGTAGAAAAGTGGGGGGGGGGGGAGGCACGGCGTGGCGATGGAATTTCGAGGGAAGATAAAACCTGACCTTTCCCTTCACTCCCACCACCTACCCTTTGAGAATGCAAGTTTACCGCGTCAGTTCGACGACCCTCTTCAGGCCGTTGGGGAGTGCAATTTCGTTCCGCGTTTTCTTAATCGACCTCGCCACCGAGGAGACTCTCTCGCCTTATTTTCTTCCCGGCTAAATCACGGGAATAATCTCGGACCAGGCAGCGGCGTAATCTAACCCGACAAAGCGGGGACGGGTGCCACCGTCGCGCGGCTGTGATTTTTCAATATAATTTCTTTCTTCTCTTTTCGCCGGCGCCCTTTACGGCGGCGATGATTAAGCTGCCGTTGATTATACCGAGTTTCTGTTAATTTCCCGTCGGCTTAACTCTCGTTTCTCCCGTTCCTTCTTCAGGGGGGAGAGGCAGTGGGTGCGCGATACAGAAATCGTTCACTCGTATCCTGCGATTCCCGGGGGAAACGGGCTCGAGCAAACACGGCGCAACCAGCGGTGAGCGTACGCAGACACCGCGAGGAGCACCTCTCCACGAGAACGTCGCAATCCTTCTCAATCTTCTTGCCGATGCCCGCTGATTCTTGGCGGCGATGATCGTCCCGCTGAACGCGTGGAAAGCGCAGCGAGTGCGTTCGTCGCGATCCGAAGAGGGAGACGAGAAGTCGAGGTTCTGGGATAACAGTTTGTCTTTAATAGAACTCGTTCCCTCGCAGATTTCGCCAATAACAGTGTTTCCAATGATTTCTCTTGAACGTATTTGACGCGATCTTCTTCCCTGAAGGGATCTTCAACCCCGTTTTACCCTTTTAGCGAGCGTACGATACTTTGCAATGGTTCATAATAATAATGCGATAATACGTTAGTGGTCAGCTCCGCTTGAACACGGTGCAACAACTTTTTCACCCTTCTGCTTCAAAGCGGCAACTCTCTGATTGAAACTATCGCGAGCATCGAGCTATAATTCTCCGGGTGAAAGGTCAATTACGTGGCAGGTTGATGAACGACTTCTTACACAGCATCCGTGAAGTTTCCACTTGATCGGGGAAACGCTATTAGAGAAGATACCGGGTACTCGGAATGGATGGATGGCGCATCAAATTAATCAATTAGGAACGTCCGGTCGACTGAAACTGATCTACGTCTCGATGGCTTGCTTAATTATAATTCTCTTAATCAATGAAAACATGACAACTGGGCAGTAACCCAATTGTTAATCAAAACTCCACGCACATACGATAGACGATTATTTGAATATACCACTGAGCTTATTATAATTCATTTTTGTATTAATATAACGTAAAGATGTACTATTGTTTCTATACATTTCCACCTTGTTTAATTAACGATTGGATTAGTTTACATCCGCAGACCGTATTGAAACGTTTCCCACATTAAAACAGTCTTTAAACCATATTTAACGCAATTCCTCGTGACGAGCGCGAATCCACTAAGAAACCGAGATTCAGCGGATTTGGCTCAGTTACGAGGATGGTCCCCATTTTCTGAAGCGTTCCTCGAAACTAGTCGCTTGACCAGGACGAGTTTCGTCTCCGAGGAATAGCGGTTGTGTGCTCAAAGGAAGGAACTTGGTAGTTACTGCCTATTGATACCGTGAAATCAAGGCGCAGAGGCCGTCTGTTCGCTCGCTCAAAAGGAGGAGACGATCGTTTCCGACGTTGAATCCCACGGACCGAATAGAGCTATTGGATCGTGCACTTAGCGAAGATTTACAAATTAACTCGTCCGTCCGTCGAGGGAGAAGCGGCTTGCGTACAGGTCGAGAAAGCGAACGGGATAAAGGTACCCCTTGCTAGAACGATTCCTGCGGGTAAGAGCTTTTAAATAATGCGAGACAGGGTGGAGCTACGCCCTCGGGATTACGATCGCGATGGATGCAAACGTTTCTTTGGTGATTTTAGAATAAATTTCATATTCGCGAAATTAATAAATTTCTTTCACTGTTCCGGATTTACGGTTAATTTGCAAAATCAATGTTTTCCACAATATCGCATAGATGTTTCGCGTTGCGGTTTTTCGTTTCAATGTGAACCGAATTTATATCCGCGATAAAGTTAAAGGAAAATAAACACTGCAGCAAAGCGCATCACGCGCAAAAATTCCGAGTCAATACATTACACTCTATCGCCTCTGTATTAGTAATAAATTTCCCGTTTCATTCGTTCCAAATATTTTATCCCGCACATTCAACCCGATCTTTCATTGACTTTTCCCGGAGTATACAGCAGATCGAAAATTAAGCTTCAGTCGAATGTACAAGTAACATTTTGGACGACTAAAATTCGCGCTCGTTAAACAAATAACAGAGAAATATCTCCAACGCAGAAGCGTTTGAAGCGTGCCGCATTAAATTATTTCATTTCAATTTTTCAAGCACACCTTTTCTTCTTTACCCGAGAAACGATCGATAACGTTGAAAATGTAAATCCAGCGAAACGATGACATACATTAAGCGAAGACGGTCCTAAGTTAATTTCCCATCGAGTTCCGGCGCTGTCCGGAGAGCACTCGATCAGAAACAAGGAGAAAATTGGAGAATCGTGAGGAAACATCGCTTAACGTCCTCCGCTTCCGGTCGCTTGAGTGGCTTTTACAGAAAGTTCTGTCGAATGCTAACATCTTTCCACGTCCTCTGAGAATGCCCAGGGAAACGCGTTTCAAACAAACGCCATCGTTATCGATCAGACAGCGACGGGCCACGTTTCCGAACAGCGTTCGATGAAACGTCGACGAACTGAACGATGGAAAATATGTATACGAAGGAGGATGTTAACACTAGGTTTACGGACCTTTTCGTGTATCTATTCGTGGGGATTCCTTGAAAAGCAGGCGCATCATGTACAAGTGTTTGAAATCATAAAGTCTTGGGCAGAAACGAACTGGGATGCGTGCAGATATTATTAAATCAATTAAAGTTAATACAAGCTGCTTGAAAAATCATGTTTACGACTACCGCAACTTTAAACCGAGTGTTAAGAAATGACAATTCTTCGACCCATTTGCGAGCGAAGAACTCTCGTTGGATGTTCAATAGCGTCTATTGAGGAACAAAAGCGTCAGTACCATTTATCCGGGATGCGATGGGAAATGAGTGCGAAGGCGAAAAAGTGGCTGTGTTTAAAAATATACAGCTACAGAATAATAATTCGCCTGTATCGAAGCAGTAATTCTTCAGAGATCCTACAGGAAAATCAATTGAAGTTCGAAATCGTCCAATATTAGCCTGCAGACGTAAACAGAATTTTTTCGTTCGCAAAGAGGTCCAAAAATTATCATCTTTTAACATCCTCCCTTCAAGCGGGAGTCGACAAGTTATCCGCGAGTTTGTATTCAAATCTAATTTGAATCGAAGTTCGACGTTATCCATTTTCAATTGTAGCGTTCTTAAGAATAAAGAGCGCCTTCCTTTCTCGAGCGGCTTGAACTTCGCGGATCGTTGTTCTTCGAAAAAAAAAAGAACGACCCACCCCGAGCAACCTAAAGTAAATTACTCGACGTAAATAATGCCAGCGCCGCTAAAAGACCGTCCCTAAGATACACTCCACTATTTGCTCCCGCGAAGCCGTAGAAGCGCCGATATACCAGCCGCGATAAAATAGCCGAAGAGATGAAGCGCGGGTACTGCGAGAGGAGCGTGGACGTTGGCTGAAGTGGCGGCGGAAAGAACGAACGGAAGCAGTAAGAAGGGCGACAAAGGGCAGGGAGAGAGGAAGAGAGAGAGAAGGAGACGCACGCAAGGGGATGGAGAGCTCTCAGCAAATTGGAGAGTCCCTTTCTATCGCGTGCCCGTTTCCATTCGCACGGAAACATCGGTGCGCCCCTTTCTCCCTTTCCTTCCCTTTCAGCCCCTGCCGCCCCTTTTCCTTCCGACGCCTTTTTCTTTCGTCCGTCGCGACCCTCTGTTTTTTCTTTCTTCACCCCGAGAGTTTTCCTCGTAGCCCTTCGCGGGGCTCGCGCGGCCTCGTTCGTTTCGCGCCCCCGCCCTCGCGACGGGACGGTACGCGCGCACGGTCCGCGAAGGGAGAATAAGTGGCCGGGTCTCGCGACACTTATCGTCGCGGACCATCTACGTGGCATCGCGTACCGTTTCGAGCGCGCTCGGCGGATGATACACGTGTCTCGGTACACCGACGAGACGGCCGATATTCATCTCCGTCGCGGCTGGGAAACGCGGCTGCCCCCGACGCTTTACGATGCTCCGAAAAAAAAGTGCTTCGATCCTCGTGGAAAACTGTGCTCATACAGAAATGTATGTTTATTATACTTTATGCATTATCGTGCTTGTATCGTACGCACTGAAGACTGATCGATCGTATCACGATTATCCGGTAGAACGGTGGTCGAACGTCACTGATAACGTTGTTAATAAAACAGCGCTGGCAAACGCAAATCGTTGAGCTGCTTTATTAAATAGCTGTTTGATCCGGGATATGTGACTGTTCCCCGTTTCGCGCGGAACGACCGGATATTTCTTAATTAATAACACGTGCACCGTGCCGTGTTGAATCTAGTCTTTATCAACGGAAGCCAATTAATTTGCCCTCTTCGTACGAAAAATTCCGGATTATCCGATTGGGAAACGCGGAGAAAAGAGTGGCAGCCAGAACGAATTACTGAACGGATGCACTGGAGTGAAGGCTTATCTTTAATTTTCACCTTCTCCTGCTCATCGCCGTTTCCTTAATTAATTAAATCAAACAGCTTCGGAACGAGCCCAGTTTATTTTACCGACACTCGTCACTGGTATTATCATTTCAACATTCCAAGACTCCCTCAAATCTCCACAAAGTGAAACATCAAATAATCCTACCTGGGCGGTCAGCAATTTGAAAGCATTTAGGCGTCGAAACGAGAAGGAACACTCTATCCGTCAACCCCGAAGCGGCAATCCCGCGTAACAAGTGACGAAGAAGGTTTATCAGAAGAGAGAGAAAAGCAGAAATGGAAAAAATCGTCGGCGTCGAAAAGCTGCGATAAATCTAGTTCCGCGGTGACGATGGCTCTGTGCTGCTCGACAAATCGATTGGCGTCCAGGGGGGGAGAAGAAAAAAAGGTTCGCCACCCGTAACGAATAAAGCTCTCCATTCATCACGTTCGTCTTGTTAATCCACATCGTGATCGGTTAGGAATGAACGACCAACCCTCGAGAAAGTCGATAGTCGGAGGGAACGCGAAAAATCAAAGTTCGAAAAGGAGCTTCGACGATTAATTTCACTGAACTTTCTAATCGCTAACAAAAAGAAATGCAAACTGCAAGGGTCCGTATACGAAAATACTAGTTTCAAGCATTTCCTTGAAACCTCGTGCGAGAGACAATTATTGTTACCCCGAAAGGCTTCCGAGCCGACTGTTCGTTTCTGAAACAACTTGTGCTACCCGCAATAACCGCTTCTCGCCTTGTTGTTACAACGTGTCTTTCCGCGTTATAGGAACGACGTCGCGTCGCTGCAGAAGCCGCGCGCCGTCACACGCACAACTCGTCGAAACTTGTAAAACGCGCGCAAACTAGATATGCAAAATAGCCTGGCGTAGTTACGTGTAATAATAATCGCACGCGGAACAATTTGATCAGCCACGCTCGAACATAATTCCCTCGACCGACGAGTTTTCCTCGCCTATCCGGGAAAGACACTGGCGCGTTTCACGCGCCGTCGAGACGGTGCGCGATGCACCTCATTTCCGTGGGCGTTTCGGTATTTTGTAGAGGAAATATGTAGATTCCACGAGACGTTATTATTATATACGGTTGCATTATTTTAGAGAATGTTGGTTGTGTAACGTTACAACCACTTTTGAACGTTCACCAGGATCAGCCGAATAGCGTTTGTTACATTATAAAACGCTTTGTAGAATGAGGGTTCAAACTATAATCAGAATTACTCTCGCCGGAGATGTAATTCATTAAATTAATTAATTAATCCGTTCCTCTTTCAGGCCTCACGCGGATCATAGAACACGTATAAAAAGCCTTGTTAAAAAACAGACGCATTCGAATGCCAGGGGGAGAAACAGAGTGAAAGGGGAGAACGTTTGCTCTTTACCATGCATTTTAATTACTATTATTACTGCTCCAATTACGCGGTGCATTCATTGTTATCTAGCGTAGCTTCGAGCGGGAGCTGTCCTCGATGCAACGTGTCCGCGCTTACCGCGACCAAGTACGATGGCTTTACGTTGCGACACGTTTCATCCGTCATAGCGTGAGATCTCTGCGCCTTTAGCTCGTAATTAATCGATCGCACGTACCGGCGGCAGAAATGCGCTGCTGCCCAATCTCTCGATACGCTTTCCTCGCCGCTCGAGAAGAACTTCTTGATAAACGAGGTCGCGAATCAAGACCCAAGGAACCGTGCGGTACACGAGCGAACGAAACGGTCGCCTATGCGGCCCTACTTCTTCCTGCGCGACGGAAGGTGTAAATACGGCCGGAAGCGGAGGCGCGACGAGCCCCGAGCAAGCCCGAGAAAGAAAATGCGAGTTACATTTCTTTCTCTGCCCCCGAGGGATTCCATATTTCACCCCTTAGCACCGGTAAGAGATCCCTGCGCTCAAACTTTCCACGGGAAACTCACCCTTTTCCGCGCGCGATTCCTTTTTGTTCCTTTCACTCGCGACCGAACGCGCGCATACGTGTGTGCGCACGTCGGGAAGCGTGGTCCACGAAAGTTTTTACGGAAGTCTCTCTCTGTCTATCTCTCGCGAAAACTTTCCGCCGGATCCCTTCGCGTCTGAGCCGCGGGAGAAACGACAATTTAATTCAATCCTTGAGACGGTAATCGCTGCGCTTCGCCGATAAAAGAATCTTAATACGAAACGAATTTGGCGGACTGTTCCGGACAATCGAATGATTAATCGAACGGGTAGATGAAATAATGAAAGTTTTCCATCAGCCTTTTGCTGCGGTAGCGAGCGTTCCACGAGTTCCGAGACTGTTGCACAATTCGAGCACCCGTGTAAAACAACCCCTTGAACCGTTATTATTCTCGCCACCGCAGTTCGGGCGAGTGAGAGCAAAGTTCTCGAATATCGTCACCCCTCGATATTTCGGCTTGGCCGTAAAATAACAGCCCCTCCCCTTCGACGCTTATTATCCAGCACTTTTGTGGCGCGATAAAATCTTTCGGCCGATAAATTAGAGCTTAATGAGCATACCGTGTCGCGGGAGCGCGTCCTTCCTTCCTCCACGATCTCCGCCTTAAGCCGCGACGGAAAGTATGCCCCGCTGCCGTCGCCGATGTCGGGAGACGCGTGGCCTGGTAACAGGAGAATTTTATTAAGTAACGCAACTGCTACGTAATAAAGTCATATCGCGGCCGTTATCTCGGGGGAGCTTTACGCGCATAGCTTTTACGAACTTCGCTCAGGTGCTCTTAAGACAAGCGGAAGTGCTCATAAAGATGGACAGATAAAACTGTGAATGTAGGTAGCCGGAACGCTCCGCGTGTAACATCGGAACGTTGAGTTTTCGCGATAAATTCGCAGGAAGTGGCAGAGCAGTTCTCGTAATTTTTGCAGGATAAAAAATGAAGTTAGTTTAGAAGCGCTCGCAATCGGAGCTACTTGAACGCTCGAACGGGCCCACACTTTGAGGCGGACAATCATTAAGCGCGCGCTATTATTTTCATAACTCGAAGAAATTCGATCGACCGTACTATTCTAATAGCTGTACGATTCCAATAATTCCCTGTCCGACCCTCCTCGCACGGCTATCGTCCGGAAGCTATCGCCTCGCATCCCAGCCAGATGAACCGCCATAAATCACCCCTGGCTCATCTCGGACAGTCACTCGAGCGGCGGATCGTTCTCCTGCGAAGAAAACCTCATCCCTGGCCCGTCCGATTCGGGCAGAAACACCCAGGTCGGATGTCCCGTGGCGAAACGACGATCCGTGGCCCCGCTTTTGCCTCGTGGAAAAGCTGCGGCCGGGAAAGGATAAGTAGGTGTATCTGGACCGCTTGGCCGGAAGATGGACGACGACACTGTTTCCGGTGTCCCGCGAGAGCGAGGAAAGGGGAACGGAGGAGCACGAACGCGGTTCGACGGGGGATGGGAACAAGGGACGAGAGAACGGTCCTCCAGTTTGACGAGGGAGGAAGCGGCTGTACGAGTGAAGTACGTGCGAAAAGTGGACGGTGCGTGCGTTAAAAATTTCGAACGATCGAAGATGAAGATGTCTTTTATTGTTTGCGGATCCCCAACAGCATTGGGGAAATGAAAATCGAAGGGGAGCAAGTTTCACGGGGCGAAGTCGACGACGGAAGAAAGGAACTAGCGCGAGGAACAGTTTCTCTGTTCTTTTCTTTTTTTTTTTCTTTTCTTTCCCCAGTCGAATCGTCATTTCTCGTATGCATGGCAGACGCGGCGCAACCGGGATGGAACGGATCTAACAATGATAATGACGAACGGGGCGCGACCGACTCGGATGACTGACAAGAGTCTCTGCGGCGCGGCGTCGAGTGAACCGCGCCTCTGGAGAAACAATGCCCGGCTGAATATTTCCGCTCCGATTATCCGCCACTGTGGAGCGCATGAAACGAGCGCCGAATCTGATACGCGTGCATCCGCGTCTTGATACCATGCCGGTATCCTCCCTCGTCCCGTTCCCTCTCGCTGTCTATCCAGTGCGGCGATGAACGGGAAACCGTTCAGCCGAACGATGACACGCGGGCTTCGATGGGCGCCTCAAATGGAACGGGATCGGCCTGATTGTATTGATCGATCCTCCTCCGCGGCTCGACGCGCGAGAGCTCCCTTCTAGACGATAGGGAAAGATCGGTTCGCATTGCTTAATTGCAACGGATTGTGTAAAATTACTTGGGATTTCGGTCGCTTCTCTTTTTCCGCTTGGCTCCAATTGTTCAGCATCGAAAGCATTAGAAGATTTGCTCATTTGACGATGTGACTTTTAATGCAAAGAATTCGATCTAAACAATCTTGGAGATAAGTATTATAATTTGCATCCCTAATCCGTCGCTTGTAACTTTCCCTTCGACTTTCACCGACACGTCCAAGCGTGGCCGAGCATTCGGTAATAATTCTCGCACTGTTCTGAACGTCGTCCTCGAAATCGCCGCGGCGGGAGTCTTCGATCGTAAATCTTGTTCTTGACCGGTATAGAGCGACATAAATCCGCGGGCCACGATTTTGCTTCGAGCCTGGCTAACTTTTATCCTAAAATATGATATCTGAGGGGGAGTTAGGCTGTCGCCGCGCGAGGAAACGAAAAGGATCCAGGCAGAGCTTTGGATGTGGAAAACGCGTGCGAATTTCGGTCGACGCCGACTGGCGAGGGATTTACCTGGGATATTGAATGTAAAAAAAAAAAACAACGAAATGCATGCTTTTATAGCAACTCCTATAACTACGTTTTAAAACCCTCGAGATCGTCTGCAAACAATGCAACTCGTAAATGGAAGCTCTTATCGGCAGCGAAATATTCCACGCTGTTATTTTGTTCTTGCTCTTCGTGCTTTTTGGGGGGGAAAAGCTGAATTTTTGCTGTTCGGTGCTTCGACTTTGCGGATGCTCGAGAAATGTGTTGAATGGGGTTGATTTAGTTTGCGTATTGTTTTATGGATGATAGAGTTACGTACTTGAAAAGCGTAGCTACTGTTTTTTTAAATTAGCAATGCGATACGGATTCGTTGCGCCCAAATTGATTCTCTAATTTTATTTTTAAAGATCATTGATCTCTACCCGATTAAAATTGGAATTGTTGCGCGTCTATTCAATCTTCTACAATCTTTCTTAACATTCTCGCGTCGAGCTTATTCAATTGATACTTCGGAACAACTTTTGGAAAGAAAATTAGTTTAAATAACGATGGTAAATTGTTAAAAACAAATTGAATTGATAGAAAAATAATTCTTCCCACTAAAAAATAATTCTAACTATTACAAAATGATTCTAATCATCAGAAAATAATTTCAATTATCAAAAAAAATAATTCAAACGACCGAAAAACGATTTTAATTATTAAAATTAAATGCAGAGTCTGCGAGCAGTACATTCGACGACATCTGTTATCTGAATAAATGACATGAAAAAAAGTACTCCACCGATAATTGCACATGCTACCTTATCGTACAGATTGTTTTACGTCTCTATCGTAAGGGGGCTACAGTTTCCTGTTTCTTTTAGTTCGTGATACACATCCGGTACGTTTCGTGGTGTCAGACTCTCGTATTTATTGTTAAATATATATTAAATTAATGAAACCGATAAATAAATAATAGTCTAAGGTCGCTTTTAATTGTCTCCTGATATCGCGTAATTATTCTTATAGTTCAATTTAACTTATTTTTTATCGATCTCGACGGATTACGGGAACCTCTTCTTCCACGGTACTTCTAGCCGTATAACAACAAAAACGTGTATTTTGCTAAAGAATCGAACTAATTTAATGCTACACATTTTTGTGATTCTCTCTAAATAGGCTGTGTCAAAAGTACCTCTTTTTCCAGTTAAAGTGAAATTCTGTTCTGTTTTTCTCTCGAATTTGTATAGTACTGTAGGCTAACCTAAAGCCTTCTGTTAACTCTGGAATTTGTTTGTTGATTCTCCCTCGACAATTCAATTTAATCAGTATCGAATCGTGTTTTCAAGATCCTGACACATCTAACGCTATCATTTCAAATACGAAGACTCGCAAACGATATAAACGTGATTTCGTCTATTAGAAATGGCAGACACACCTGCTGAACCAAAGGCCAAAACGAAAGAGTCGAAGAAACCAGAGGAGAAGGCAGCCCAGGCTCCAGCTTTGAAGAAGAGACCCTTCAAGAGGCATGGACGTCTCTACGCTAAGGCTATTTTCACCGGTTACAAACGTGGCCTCCGAAATCAACATGAACACACAGCGTTGTTGAAGGTCGAAGGAGCTAGGTCTAAGGGTGACTCGGACTTCTACATAGGAAAACGATGTGTTTATGTATATAAGGTAATTAGCTCAGAAACTATTCCAACGAGTTGTTAGAGACATAATTCTAAACATTACGCATTCATATTTCGCAGGCAAAGAATAAGACACCTGTTCCCGGCAAGAAGGGTAGGAAAACGAAAGTTAGGGCTATCTGGGGCAAGGTAACGCGACCGCATGGAACCAGCGGGTCGGTCCGTGCAAAATTCAAGAGGAATCTGCCAGCTAAAGCTATGGGTCATCGTATCAGGATTGTAAGTTATTTCCTATTCGTTTTAATTATATGATACACGAACATCGGTTTGACAATATTTCTCTCCTATTACAGATGTTGTACCCCAGTCGAGTATAAAAATCTTTTATTGTATAAAATAAACAAATAAATACCATTTTGGTACTAAACATATGTCTTCTAATTTTTACTCTCACTCAATACGATTATAACTGTTTCTAAAAACTATTTTATAAGAACGATAAAGCTATATCGCGTAGAAATTGAATCATCGTACACGTTTATCATCCCCGAAAACTTATTTGCATACGAACATCTGCGAGGTTATGTGACGCCGCAGCGCAACCGCAATATTCGCAAACTAATTACACTTCATAGATGATAATGTAGAAATGTTTAAAATACAATAAGAAGTATGAAACAATATTGAATTCAATAAATAAAAGATCATACCCATGTAAAATGAATAAGAATGATAATATCGATTGGATAGTTCCGAAGAGAAGCCATTTTTCGTCAGCTACGCATGGGTTCGACCTACACACTGAAATACAATACAGCCGTAACTCACGATCGCGCTAAAGTGTTGCTACGTGCTGTTTTAAGTTTTCCGTGCGTCAGAAGTAAATATTCCCGTTTTATCACGACGGAGGAAAAGAAATTTTTCTCCTGAACGGTGACACGATGCTGTGTTCGTTCATTTAAACAGGCCACACAGAGAGAACGAGAGAAACAAGGATGATGTTTTGCTGTTTGAGAAACTGTTTTGACGGCCTCGGCTTTTCCGCAACTCAAGCACCGAAGAGAGAGCCGAATCCCATAGCTTTAGATACGTCTTACATGGGTAACTTTTCCGTTTTTCTTTTTCTAATCATCGAAATAATATTAATAACGAAGCTATCCGTATCACATCCTATTTGCATTTAACATCGCATTTTTATTCGTTCGAGCGATAACAATGTGCATTTAGTGTCATCGACGATTTATCACCGTGGCAATGATAGCTTTAATTAGAACAATTTTACATTAATGTTAAGCGTAACACGTAACTTAACGGTGGCTAAGGAAAGTAATTGGTGCAGGACACGAAGTTGTGATAGTAAAAAATGGTCTAAGAGTGTGCGGACGCGGTGGTGCCTTAACAAACGCTCCCCTAGCCCAGAGTAAAAGTTATTTCGAAGTTAAGATACAGCAGGGAGGTATATGGGCTATCGGGCTAGCCACCAGATCTACGGATCTCAATGTTACAATTGGCGGAAACGATGCAGAGAGCTGGGCCCTGAATTCCGACGGTATTATAAGGCATAATCAACAGGAAGTACATAAGATTCAAAGCCAAGTTCAGGAAGGAGATATTATTGTACGTATGAATAAATTAGAAATGTGAATTCAAAGGCTAATCACCTGTTTGCATTAGGGTGTCTCGTACGACCACATAGAACTTCATTTCTACTTAAATGGAAAGTCAATGGAAGCCCCGGTGATGGGTATAAAGGGAACTGTATACCCAGTACTTTACGGTAATTCTTTGGGAATAAAAAGATGATTTACTGGTACTTCGAATGGATAAAGAGAATTAATATATGTTTCTCTTTTTCAGTGGATGATGGGGCCATCTTAGATTTAATTTTGGATAACTTTGCGTATGCATCGCCAACAGGTTTCGAGAAAATAATGCTAGAGCAATCGTTGCTCTAGCAGAAAATATCTCCACATTGGTGTCAATTTTTTTTTTTTACAGTTTGACACATTCGAAGCATTCTATATCCATCCTACATTTGTCCAACACTGAAGTACAGAATCAAATGTTCTTCTAATTTAGATAGATATACTTAAAACATAACTATATATACAGATAAGAAATATTTCTCTTAACGATAATGTACAAATATATTTAAATAACGATATTGCCGAATAAAAATTTTAATTTATATCCTGCGTTGATTTCTCTTTTTTCTTTATCATAACTTTAAAATCGTTTTACGAGAATCGAGCCTCGTGTTACTTAAAATGATCGGATACCACCCTCTTTTGTATAATTGTTTAATAATCAAATAACATAATTTTAAATATGTGTACAACTTACGTAATTTCGTATAATATACATATTTATATACTTATATACGTCTGTATAAGATTGTATATAATATTGTGTACACAACAATTTATTGTTCCTTAATGATTTAATGGTATGGTATGTACACTGGCTTATAATAAGGTACCATTGGCTTAGGCCTACACTCTGCTTCATTTAGGCTACCGTCATGGTTTGTTGATCTCGATTTTCCCTTTCTCCACTGTTACAAATTCAATTTCATGCTAGAAACATCATTATTTCACGTAACTCAAGCTAATTTTCCATCCATACCAAATCGACGAGTATGTGCTGATTTTCTTTACGATGCTGATAATGCAAATACTCAAGTAATTAACGACCTAACAGTTGCTCACAGATACCCTACAAGCATTCCTTCCCACGCACAATTAGTTAAAACACTTTTCGATACGTATATGATAAAAATGGGCCGAGATATACGTAATTAGAGTAACGCAAAAACTTGATAAAACAACGGCTGATGTTTCCTAAATATATTTTACATCAATTTTTAAAATACTGCCCACCCTGTGCGATTAATGTTCGTTCACGTTTCGAAATCGTTCGGGGGGGATGTTAAAACGTATATACGGTAAAGATAAATATGCGAAAATAGCGATATATTGCTAAAAATCTGTATTATCTCGTCCGAGGAAATATTCTTAATTATTGTTCCTATTTTGTGTGTGTGTGTGTATATATATTAAGTGGAAAGATTTCGGTGTACATCTTTTCACTTATTGCAATTATTATGATCACTTCGTTTCGAGAACATATAAAAATTCCCTTTTTACAATCGCTTGTAACAAGCTCTCTGCATTTTCGTAAAAACTTATTAAATCTTTGGTCCTTAATATTATTTTTAAATTATCGTTATTATATATGTATATATTTACTAATAGATTTTTCTCACAAGCTAGTCCACTTGTAAATGATACCAGTATCAATTCAACATCTCGATTTACCTTCGAATAACGTTTCAACGATTTTATGCTTCGTTTTGTTGATATTAAATTGATATCAATATCACATACAGGTCAGCAAATGAAAAGAAAAAACATTTAACATAGGCCATAAAAAGCCTAAAGCTTACGAACAATTCTTAAAGAATATGATATGCTTTCCTATATAGAATAAATCATTTGTAATCGCAAAGCTAGAAACAGATAAATTTGTTTTATACGGTTCATGGCACTCGTCTTGCAACTCAACTAATATATAAACATGGCAATCGTGAAGAAGACCAATATTACGATAAAGAGAGCAATTGCGTTTATGCCTGATAATGATTTAATGCTAGTCAGCTATATACCTAGTATACGTACGTATACGTATAGGATATATTACATTTCATTTAATGACTGAATGATATGAAATATATTTATAATGGTAACCCATTGAGTTTTATTGCACACGCAATTCTAACACATTAAACTATATACGATCTTCTCAACTTAACGCGAATCGTTTGATTTTTAATATAACAATTATCAATTTAGATCGCGAATTTGATATTCCTCTGTTACGTCTACGTATCAGTAATGAATTAGAATAAAACTTTTACTAAAAAATATATATATATGTAAATTGAAATAAAATGACCTTTGAGACCAATTACATCGTTAAATAATCAGTGTCTAACATTAAACACGTTTATCCAATAACCATTCATTCCAACATTCGCATGAACGTTTGATCGCTTAAACTATGCAGATCGCTTTTATTATATCTAATTCCACTTCATTCAAATAACACTGCAAATGATTCTGTTAAAAAATATAAACTTTCGGATATATTTACAAAATTAACTTGCAATATGTATCCCTCCATTGAAAAATGCTATAGAGATTTTATACAGACCGGTGTACAATGACGATTTTCTTATTTTCATTCACGTGCTAATTAGCAATATCTAATTTGCGATCTAATCAGTTAGCTTTGATGTTCGGTTTAAAGCAAGAAATATCCCTTCTGTTAAAATTCCTTCAAACGTAAGTATAGCTATACTTAACATCTCTCAAGCAATACTTTTAACTTTCAATAGAACGATAGAAAATATTCCAATTTTTTTTTGCCGCGTGCACGATATATCAAAAGTAAAGTTACTTTTCTAATTACGAGATATGTCGAAGTGGAATTAATCGAATATAGAACATAATTTTCCCCGCGGAATCACAATCTTAAATAAAAGAAAAAAAAAAAGAAACCGACAAACTAATTTCTATCACCAATTTCTAAAATGCTAAAATAATTGTACGAGAAGTATTGAGTATTAAATTTCGATCAAATTTCCCCGCATTCGTATACGTTTAAGAGACGATTCCTTCGAAGATTAATCTTCTGATAAAATATAAAAAAAATCCCTTTGCAAATTATACGCTTTACGATATAGCCACTAAAAAAAAAGGGTTCCAAGATCTACACCAAGATCTTCCAAGCTTTCTTTGGTCTTATCCACATTAATTTCTATAAACACTTTTGGTAAGCCTCGTGCAGGCAAACTGCACGCAATAATTCTATGTAAAATTTCTTAATTTTCTTCTTTTTGTTTTTTGTTTATCAAGGGTTATTCCCTGAGGTGCTCAGATTCGGAGCAACTGTTCTCCTTTCATCCCAATCTCGCTTAGCCATTGAATGCAAAGCGTACGATCAAAGTATCTACAATATTAATAACACCCGCACTTGGACATCATTCAACATCCGTAGTGTCCTCGATAACAGAATCCCAATTGAACTCTGTCGCGCTTTGCCTAGAGGGTAGCTCCCCGAGGTGCTGAAATCGTTGCACGAAATACGGATCGCGATCCCTAAGCCGTTTGAACCTTTGAAAGGCAAGGTCCTTCGCGTATTCGTACAGTTCCAGGTCCAGTTTGTTTAGCCTACGTACAGCCTCTAATTGTCCTGCACTTAGGGTAGCCATCGTGGCAGCGCTCAATGTGGCGTTATGTTGCTCGAACGCAACGGCGAATCTCATTCCGAACGTCTCCTCGAAAGAATATTGCCCCACCTATTCGATTCAAGTGGATTTTGTAAGGTTTTTCGTATTCCACGACGACGTCGGATAACAATGAAGATTCGTAACGCGGAATTCTCCCTTCGTTAAATGCCAAGCCGAGTTATTTGGATGCAGCCTAGCGATGAACAAGCTAATTCTCTAAGCATGCAGTTACGCATCAAGGATCACGTGCCGATCTACGATCTATCGGCAAGAAAAAGATCAAAGTTGCAAGAAAAACATGCTCCAACGTGCGTAACGAGGCGAAAAAAAAGCATTGACTTACATAAGAGAAGACTTGTACAATTTCCTATAAGTAACAAACATGTTAAGAAATCGATTTTCCTTCGCAATATTAGCCCCGATTGTTAGCTCTTTCATTTTTTTTTTCCCCCCTCCTTGGACACAACAGGAATATTAAATGAACTGTGCGAGTTATTTTCATGCATCTCGAACAAGAGAAGGAATTTTCCAAAAAGGAAGGACTGTGGGATGTTTACAAGAACATTCATCGTTCATGTACACGGCTGGGTAAGACAAACATTTACGTTAAGAGCTAGTTTCATACGGACGACTCTCTGGTAAAACATAAAATGTCTTGTTAATACAGGCAGCCGGGAGCAACGTGGGAAGCAAAATAATCTCCTTTAAAAATCTGAGCAGCTGGTGAGGGCAAGCATATAAATAATTCGAAAACCATTGTGTTTAATATACAATTTAAAGCTTCGAGAAACATCGGAATAAGCCGAACAAACTTCCCAGTGGGATTCGCTAAGAGGATTCTTGCAGCAACGAACGAGGATACGAGGAGGCACACGAACATGCACATTTAATTATCAACAAAAAAAAATTGTTCTTACTTTTTGGTATTCAGTCAACATGAAGAAAGGCATGAATTGCAAATTGTGCTTAGCACTAGCCAACATGAGGCGATCTCTCTCCAAGCTGCTGAGTGTAGAATTGTAACAACCAACAATCGATAGATCAGCCAACATTCTCGTTTGGCGGTTGCTTGCCAAATTATATGGACACGCCATAAACTACGTACATAATAATGATTTTCGTCAAATAGAGTCGAGTTTTTATACTTTCGTATGAATTTTGTCCTACTCTTGCCATGTAATTTTTTTTTTTGTGTACGACTACATATACACATATGATGTACTGATAAACCAATTTTTATATGTACTAATCGTTAGTGGCAAGAAAAAAAGATCGCAGTTATCGTAGGAGAAAACACGGGAGGCGAAATTGTATCTATTCAGAGGAGGAAAAGACAGTGTCTCGAGATAAGGGAAATTGCTTATCTTAATGTGTTTCTAAATGTGAAAGCCTTTTAGATAACATACTGAACGTTTTACTTGTGAATAGAAGACACTGCTATGAATTTATGAAAATACCAAGATGCTTCGAAGTTACCAAATATACTATGGAATTAAAAATTTGATGACACTATAATGTAATATTACCTGTTCTAGGGAGACACCTTGCCAGCTAGGTCCAGGGTAACACTGCGGTATGTTCGCCTCGGCTCCTCCACACCAATGGCGGGCTCCTCTCCACGTTGCACCCCTCTGCACGTGTCTGAATTCGGACAGGTACCGTGCAACCGGATCCCTTATTATAGTTATATAAAAGTACCTCCGTTTAATGCCGTCTCCTTCAATTTTATTCAACTCGGTATCGACGCAGCTGGTCAATTCTGTCCAGTCTGCGTGCAGACCACATTTCCAACCGGTGGAGTACCGCGAGAAAAGCCAATTCTCATTGCGATTTGGACGGAAACAGAAGCAACGCTTGCGTCTTCTCTGACAAGAGCAAGGTCTCTGTAAATCCAGATCCCTGACTAAGTGTTTCCCGAATAGCGTACCTCCTGCAACGGAATGGGATCATTTATGGATAGAGGATCATTATTCACCACTGTATTATAATATTTCTCTCGCGCGTAGATATTGATGATTCAAACATTTAAGGATGCATATCCATTAGAATGTATCTTGATAAGGAGTAGTTTATAGGAGGTATGCAAATAGAAAATAAAAAGGAAACAGGGATATGCATGCATAGCATATTAAACAAGGCAACATCCCTGAATTGTTCTTTCCCCTGCTAAGATAAGCCTCTGAGGTTTCACGGTGCCTGATGAATAATGCAAGGAGATGCAGTGGTACAATGGTCAGAAGGGGTGTTGCATTGTTTTTATTGAGCTGTAGCATTGGTTTGGCGTTCGTCCAAAGGAATGAAAGTATGCACAAAATCAAATGAAGAAACATTCGGACATATTCGTCTTCAACTTATGCGCTGTATACGATTTGCACCCTTAATAAATTCCGAGATAATCGAGCTAATATAAAAACTATACTGTCATGGGGAAAATGATCTGTATCATGACAGAGGATAAGAATTAATATCGCATAATTTCCGTGCAGTAATAAAACTTTATAAATATATTTACGTTAAAGAAACATCGCCGAAAATAGAATAACGCCGAAGATGAAAATAAAAGCTAGGTCCAGCAACCAGCACATGGCCGCGCGTATATGAAATATTCAGATACACAAAAAGAATAACAACAATGCAAGCAGGATACTCACCAGTCTTCTGAATGTGCAAGAAGACGATGACATCGTGGCCGTTGATGTCAAATTGGAAAGTATCGTTGGTAAACACATCGTCGTAGCCAAGGCTTCCCTGAATGCTCTGCAATCGGAAGGCAGGATGCACGGATAGCAGGCCATTTTTGTCGAATTCAACGGAGACGGAAGACAAAGCGGAGCCAGGTGGACCAGCGGACAGACCCTCGGACAATCTAACGGACTCTTTGATCTCGCGGCTCGACAGGGCGCATACGTGATCCGGGCAAAAGTAGCCGAGATAAATGATGCTGGTCAGCGCCAGGAACAGGCATATCCCTACAACGCGGCGCAGCCGAGTCCTCCGCGCCCGTGACTCCATCGTCGTCGTGGCCCTCCCGCATAAATCGTCCTGCAGCAGGACCGAGAGTTCGCTAACGCCTTCTTCGCTTGACCGTCTGCCCATTATCGTGGCCCATTTTTCCTGTTCACCACTGTAACGTACACCGCGTACCGTTCGGCGATGCGGCCCGACTAAAACTATGCTCCCAGCGAACGTCGGCCATGACAGATACTCCGTATCCCTACCCATGCGCCACCCCGCGCAAAGTCGTCAGCCCCCGGCGCCGCGGTTCTCCTTACGGTAATGTTGCCTGCTGTGCGTATGCATTCGTTTCTGTAATATACGTTTCGTTTCACCGAGCGAAAAGGGAGAGGGAGAGAATGAGTTTATTTAAAAGTGCGAACTTACCGGAGTGCATGCAGCTGCAACCGTTTATGCGCAGATACTTATGGACGCTACTCCGCGCGTCGTGCCTATTTAAAACGCGGTGCTTTCTGTCTTTTTTTTTCGCCGAGGACCGCTGGGTGAGTCTCGCAGCTGTGCAAAGATATTTCTTCTCTTGCTCCTAAAAAAATTATAAATGCATGTGCAATATTTTACAGCATTGGTTTCTTCTGATCTTTACTTTTGATCATGCACATGAACGATTTGCGAACATCGCACCAAAATGTTTAAGCAATGTCTTTTAGCTTAAACAAATTTAAGCGCCGTATATATCTCTATGAAAATGGCATCATACTTACAATTGTATTTATATTTATTGAATGTTTTAACTACTATGGCTTTAGCCACGATTCATTTTAAAAACGAACAGATTCAAGTGCCTGGCGTCTGGCGCTTCTTTTAATTTGTCTAAAGTGGTACCGTTAGCGACATCTGTCGGTGAGTTACCACACTTCAGATCGTACTTATGTACTATAACCTGATTCCAGCTGTCAAAAGTATCGTTTAAATTTCATTTGAGGTGTGTATAGACGTTGTTACATTTACGTACACTCGTTTTATAAATTGAGATCCCATTTCCAGAATTCTGATACTCCTCCAAGTAAGTACAATTATATAAAATTATAATTAGTAAGTAAGCAAAAACTTATCCATAAAATGGACTAATTTTTTCATCGATTGGCCATAAAATCGACTAATTTTTACTGTTCTTTCATTAATAATTACCCCAGTCGTTGTATTCCACAAAAAAATATAATAGAACTTGTCGATTATTTGCACTAAAACATTAGTGCAAATAAATGCACAAATATAACATTATCGTACTTTCCATTAACATTTAGCATGGCAACGATTGAATTGCTCGAGGATAGAATTGCCGATTTGGAGAAGCAAATATACGGACTTATAAAGTCGAACGAGACTAACGAGGCTACTTTGGAAAGTCCAGTGATCGATAATCTTTTACATGTAAATACGCTGATCTCATCAGCCATGTCAGGAAGGGATAAAGCAAGTGCGCTAATAAAACGATTGCCGGAATTGAATAACTATTTAGATCCAGCAGTTGAAAGCTTGGAAATACCGATAGAAGCTAAATACCAATTATTGATGGCGATGACGCCTGAGATCAAGCGGAACTATGAAATGCTGAAGCAAGTGCAGGAACTAATGCCAGTTCTGGAAGCTGACCGTTTGAGAGACGTGCCGGAATTGACCAACAAGCTGAACGATTTGAATCTAACTTATCTGAAGTTATACGAAGATACTCAAGGATTGAATGGGCACATAAACGAAGTGTTCTCCAAGTATAATGAAGTAATAACTAGTATATCTAAATCACTGATCGCCATCGACGCTGTCGTGACGGAAGCCGAGATTGCAGCGGCACCCAAGAAACAATTAGATTAAGAATTTATTATGTATGTACATATATACACATGTATAACGCGATAAAGATTAATTTATTATTCCGAGAATCGAGTGGTTTCAATGGGAAAATGACGCACCCTTTAATCCATCTAGAATACGTTTATTTTTTACCTTAGCGTATAAAAATACTTACGCGATCATTAGTGACTATGCATACATGATATTTTATTTAATGTATCTCCTCGTAATAGTAGTATTTTATTAAAATACTTATATATTATATACATTTATCCTTTCTATTTCTTAGTCTATTCCGTCGTTCGTTTCAGGGATCCTCCCCGCAGGATCCGTGAGACAAACTTGTTGAATGAATAATCGGACGTATCGATGTAAATATTGGTCTCCCATTTCGGAATAAATACTCTCGTTTCGCTATTGATTTTTATCTAGTAACCGGATTGAAAGGATTCTCGCGTACATCCCACGGCTCGGTAATACTGCATCCTTGTAACTGCAAAGTGGATCCTGGCTAGAATCTATTTAGACGCAGTCAATTTTGTGAAATTCGTAACGTGGTCGGTAGAATAAAAGGATCGTTTCGAAACGTTTCGCATCTGTGTCATACCTCTAAAACAACATTCTTAAAAGACCTAATGCGCTAAGCCTGTAAAAAAAAAATCTCTTACATCGTTAAGCATATTAAACAGTCGCTTTATACAGTATTTACAAATTTCTTAATTGCAAATAAGTGTCGTGTATCGCCAATTACATGTACCTCCGTCATCCTCGTCTCTCCTTTCATTTCCACGAGCGTGATGCTCGCTGCGAAGTATTGCAGTACCCATTAATTGACATCATAGAGATAGCCAAAGAAAGAAAATCATTTGCATTTCGGACGGTGGTTTTTCTAATGCAAAACAAATTATGGCCGCTGTTCATTGTTGTTATCCGTCGAGCGCGTTCTTTGCATTTAAATAGGAACATACCCGTTTAAAGTACAGACGGATATCGAATATAAGCGCACACCGTTTTCCGCTCATGAATTTCAAAAGGAACTTCCACGTTCAATTAAAACGGTTCGCCCTCGCTGAATTCCTCTCTTTCATTTTTCTTTTAGCGTGCTAACTGCTCTTTTCGCCTGCGCGATGTTCCGATCGATTTGTACGAATTATAAATTCATCGGACGATCGCTGAACGCATCCGGAGTAGAACGAAAGCACGGCAAAAGCACTTTAGCTTTGCGTCAGCAACGCTGGGACGGAGTGCCGCAACCAGGATAACGCTGGTTCCACGCTGGAATAAATTGCCGGATGACACCTTGGGCATCTGCTGTGGTGGCTGAGAAGGCCCCGGATTTCCCATCTGGCCGAGCCACCACCACCGGATTCACTGACGCACATCAGAGGCGCCCCTTCGTCGTTCTAATCGAGGAGAAAAAGAAAGCTCGTGAGACAGGAATATCTAAGAAGTCTGATAGGGGATATCGGAGATGGCAGGAATCTTGGATGTAAATCTGTACCGTTTCGGGTACACGATTTCTCCAGCACTTTGAATCAGGAGGGAATATATGATGATCTACAGAGTTGTCGGGGAATTTTGTTAAACATCGTGAATCTTACGTAGGACGGTCCTTTGTCCGTGGTAGTGAACCCAGCGCAGATATTGTCCTCCGTGATGAAACCTGCGTAATGACTTGTCGAGTTACACGTTTCACGGTCGACGGTCGGAAGCGGCAGGAAGTGCAGATACTTCTGTAAGTCCACCTCACCGTTTCCGGAGAATCCCCATCCCACCGTGACGCATATCTGTCTCGGCTAAGAAAGTTTTACACGTTTCAGACACGATTTCCTTACCAAAGTGCATCTTCACCCGCGATACTCGTAACGCTACTAACTTGAATAGGACTCCTCGGAAGACAAATAGCGCTGACGTTTCTCGAGAATGTCAGAGGTTCCTCGAGCTCCACCAAAGCGATGTCGTTGTTATACAAGAATTGATTGTACTTCACTTGCGGATAGGGAATAATGCTCCTCACCGGATGGGCCTTCAATAGATTCTCGCCGGTGAACAGCTGCCATCCACTGCTCTGCTTGAATCTAAGCGAAACGAGGAAAGGCATCAGACGAAGATCCTTAAATTTCGTCGCGGATACGAATGCTCATTTTACCTGCGAATGCATGAGTAACTGACAAGCACGTGCATGGGCCCTAACACGCTAGCGGTGCAAGCAGCCCCGTGCTTCTGTTCTTTCAGCAAAGCCACGCTTGACCATTGTCCCTCGCTAGCCGGTGTTCCGCCGACCAATCTAGCCGTTGGCCCTTCGCCAAAGTGCATGCCGCAAGAAAACTCTTGGCAAGTGACCTGCACGACTTTTTCGGAAACGCAGAACTCTACCGGCTCCAAATTCGTCACCAGTGGCGCGCGGCGATTAGGATTGGACTTCAGTCGGAGAATCCTTTGGTTCTTGTCCCATGCCTGGAGCTCCGTGCTCTCCGCACCGGCGAATCCGAGAGTTTGGCAGTAGGAGCTACTGAACTCTTCGCTCCATCCGTCGGAGCAAACCAGACGGTATTCACCATTATGCTGCCTGTGAAGAGGAATTTATAGACTTCATTGCGGTTTCATTTTTTTTGCCATGCAATTGTTAAGGGGTTGTTAAGGGGTGACAGAGCCATTTGTAGTTCGTCTGGATAGGGCAAGAAGTCGAGTGTTAGCGGTCTATCTTACCTAATTTTTAATAAAGAACTTCTGTCGGTCGTTTCCTGAGCTCGATCATCGTCCTTCTGTTCTTCTGGCAAACTCTCCTTAACGGTCGTGTTCGCCATTAAGCAACCCCATTCGTCCGAACGATCAGGGCAATGCTCTATACCATCGCAAACTTGATTCTCAGGGATGCAACCACCGGTTTGACACTTGAATTGGTCGAGGGCGCAATCGCACAGCTTTTCATCCTCCCCGTTGGCGCATTCGCTGATTCCGTTGCAGTGCCATGTTAACGGTATGCACCATTTCTCCGTTGGGCAAAGGTACTCGTCGTTCCCGCAACTCTCGGCGCAATTGTATTCGTCCCGATGGTCCTCGCAGTCGGGTCGACCGTCGCATTGCCAGATGCCTGGGATGCACCTTCCTGAAATGGAAAATCATTGTAACGCGAAATCGTTGGATGAGTCTTTTAACATCGATACCTGCAGCTAATTATTCCCGGATGGTTTACTGAAGAAAGAGAATACGACAAAGAAAAATGTGTAGTGTCTAAATTGATTAAGCAACCCGCTTAATAAAATTGTTGCCCATCCTACGTAGATACCATGAAAGCAATCAACGATCTATTATGAAACCAATATCAGCGTTAAATATTAAACGCGATTTAGACCCAGCTCGATTATGCCGCTCCTTTCACTTCTTTCCTTGACAAATTATCATTCCACTCGCATCGAACGACCCGTCGTGCAGCGATCCTAAGAACTTACCGCCGGGACACCGGAACTCGTCGAACTGGCACTTCCACTCGTCGCAGTCCCTCTCGTCGCTCCCGTCGTCGCAGTCGAAGATATTGTTGCACACCAGGTCCCGTTTCAGGCATCGACCGTTGGCGCACTGGAAACTCCCGGGGCAGCCCTCCTGCTCGCAATTTCGCTCGTCCGAGCCGTCGGAGCAATCGTTCTCGGAGTCGCACTTCACCGACAACGGGACACAGTACGCGCCGTCCCTGGACGTTCCGTTCGCGCATTGGAACTGACCCGCGGTGCATTTCGAGAAGACAACGTTCGGGGGCAAATTCAGGAACGTGGCGTCGATGCGGCTGTTGCCTTCCACGGGCAGGTCCGCCGATTTAGTTCGCGCGGTCGGCGAAACGGTCGTGTCCTCGCTTCGCCCTTTCGCGCCGTCGTTCACGTCCATTTCCGGTGCGACTGCAACGATCATCGGTGGAACCGTAGGAAACGCCGACGGTTGCGAAGCTGTTTGGCTCGTCGTTCCATTGATCCCTGCCGATTCGACGGCTGTTTGGCTCGACGATTCGTGAATTATCGCTGGACTCGCCGTGGCAATGTCCACGGTCGGCCGTCGAAGATTGTAATTCCGAACGACCATGAATGCCTCCGTGACTGGCTCCGGCTCTATTATTTCCTCCGACACGGGGATGAAATTGGGATACCTCATCGTAGTATCCGGCTCCGTTTTATTTCCCTCCGTTCGATTAGATCCATTGGCAGCTTCAATGATACTTAACTTCGGCACCGCCGCAGAGCTTTCTTCCGTGGCGGTCTCGGTGGTGTTGCGATTAATTTCCTCGGTCTTATTCTCGTTACTCATTTCCATTTCTGGCATTTCGGTCGGAGATACGTTCGCTGCTTCCGCAATCTCCGCCGCAGCACCTTCACCCTCGTCCTCCAAACGTAGTTCCTTCTCCTTCTTGTATTTGAACTTGTCCAAACCTTTTTTATCTGCCGATTTCTTCTTCACTTCCACGGTCTTCTCCAATGGAATCACCCGCAGCTCCTCCTCGGACAATTCTCCAACGTCCAAGTCGGGCAGCGTCATCGCTTTTGGCGTGGTGGTCATAAAATGCGACCTATAATCGAAGCCTATCGGCTGCGCGTCGTCCTCCAAGATTTCGGTGACCGGTCTCACGTCCTCCGTCGTGCTGTCCGATACACGTTTACTCGATTCTTCGGCGGTCATGATCTCAGCGCTGTAGTTGGCAGAATAGGGTGCAGCCGATGTTGTATCTTCTGCTCCATTCTTCTCCGTGCCATCTCCCACATTCACGTCCGGCGACGAAGCAACATTTTCTTCGCTCGAATGAATTCGGGCCGCCGAGTCCACTGCGGGGTCAATATGCATACCCATTTGTGGCACTGCACTAGTTTCCGAACGCCCAGTCTGATTGTTACTACTCGTACTCGTTTCAGCGATGGTTTCCGTCGAATTTCTCGGCTCGGCTCGAACGCCATCAGCCTGCATGTTTCCCGCACCGTTGGCCCTCGTCCCGTTAACCGGTTTCACAGTCGACGCAGTCGCGAGCGCATCGTTTTCAGTGGTCTGCAATTCTTCCGGCAATATCGGTACCTGGGCGGTGGTTCTCGTCTCCATTGAAATTAAACGCGCGGTCGTAATCTCCTCTGCGCCAACCGGCACGCTCGAATCGCGCTGCTCGGTTTCATTCCCCTTTCGTGGACTCCCCTCGGTCACCGTGACACCCTCGACCCTCTCGGTCGTAGACATTTCTTGCTGAATCTCCAGCGGCAGCACGGGAATCTCCGTGGTTAATTTAACATCCTCCGCGTGTTTCCCTGGAACGTTTTCAGCGGTCGTGGTTTCGGTATCGTTCACTTCATCGCTCGCACGATGTCCCACGTCGATCGATTTGATCAACCTTTCATCGCTACCATCTATCGAATCCAATTTGCTGACGATCAATTTGTTAGGCTTGTCCTTGAATATCTTAGGAATCTCTGAATCGTGCCGGAATCCTTTGGGTATACTATCGTCGATTATATCGTTGTACTGATCCTCGACAGCGTTCTCCTCGGGCTTCTCAGATGTGGTTACATTATTCTCCGTCGCCGATTCATTCGATCGCCGCTCTTTTCCTTCTACCGGAAGCACGGCGATCGTACTAGACTCCGTGACGGTTCTTTCTGTATCCGAATTATACGCAATCGTTGTCTCGATCACTTTGAATTGCTCTTCCAACGGCACCACCTTTAACGCTTCCTCGTCTTCCTCGTTATCGTTTTCACTCTTGCCCGGCTCGTGACCGGTAACGACATCGTAATTGTTCAACGCATTTCGAATCCCACTCCCTGTCTCGTTAATCTCGCTCTTGAAACCACGACCGACTTCGTTCCCCCCGTCAAGATTTCTCGATCCGTCCGACAATTTATCGCGAATCTCGGGGCGAACGTCGTTCGCGGAATCCCTCGGCTCAGTTCCGTTTAAGTTTCCTTCCTTCTCGGTTAAAGGTTTATCGGTAATCACGTCCTCGACGTGTCCGTCGAATGGATTCGGCACGTCCTGCTCGTCTTTGTCCAATCTGGGAGCCTTCTTCACTTCCTTCTCCTTCTGAACATCCGGAAGGAAGGGGGACATATCGTCCGCGTGCTTGTCATCAGTCCCGTCGTTTCTCTCCGCTGCAAGGTCCATTGTGTTCTCGGGGAATACTGCTGGATGCAGAGGATGATGGGTCGAGTGTTCCACGTTGTCTTCGTATCGAACCGAGTTGCCTAAGGAAACGACCATCTGTTCAGGACGAATCGTGGAATGATGCCGAGCCGCCTCGGTAGAGGAACGGACCTTATCTCTTATTGGGGAACCCTCCTTTTCACGAGCTATTGTCGACGAAACGTTCGAGGATTGAATACTTTGCTCGGGAATCAATTGCGGAATGATCGCGTGAGGATCATGGATTTCTGTATCGCGCTCTTGAGGAATCACCATGATGTGCTCCTCCTCTGTGTCGTTCTTAAGAGGTTCTATCAACGGCTCCACGTTCTGGCCAATATTCTTTGGTAATTTGGGGAACACCGTCGTCGGCATGTGCTCGATAACGTTGGTCTCGTTAGTTTCAGTTGAAATCGACTCCGGTTGAATTCGGGATGGTTCCTCCGGCGATGATGGAATGGACTGAGATTTTGGTTCTTCCTTAGGGTCAACGGGTACGCCATTCGCTTCTGTGCTGCCAGTTTCGACGATGGAATTTAATCCGGTCGTGTCTTTCGGTGCACCGTCTAAGGGAATGGACGTTGTCTCTGGAGTTACAATGGCTTCTTCTTCGGGAACTGAAGACTCGGAACTAGACGAGATAGCAGATGGTTCTGACGAAGAATTCGCCATTCCAGATTCCTCCTTGTTTATGTTCATTGTTGTAAGATCGATTGCTTGATCCTGAGGCATGCTAGTCTCGGCAACTTTATCCATTTTTGTTACCCATTGCTCGTCCATCTCGACGGAGCTGGACGTCACCGTTTTCTCGTCACTATGTTCTCGATTCGTTGTCACGTCCGTTGGCGTGTCGCTTGACTCTGAATGATCTACTGCGTCTGTCATCAGAGGTATCACTGGCGAAGGAGCATTATCATTCGTCACCTCAGATTTCTCGTTCATCGACGACGTGGTCTCTTCTAGCATTATCGATGTCGTCGTCTCTTGTTCCATATCGGTGACAACAGTTTCCGTACTCGCGCTTTCGTTTTCGGTCAGAGGTTTTGTAGTTGGAGACTCGACCGGAATAACTGTATCAGCAGACATTGTTCTTGTAGTTATTGATTCAGTTGAAGTCTCCGATTTGTCAGCGGCCACTCGCTCGGTCGGGTCTTTCGGTTCCGTAGTCTCCTGCATATCGGTTGAATGCTCTATACCAGGAGGCACATCCTCATGCATCTTCGTGTCTTCGGGGAATTCTCGTCCAGCGCCGATAGGATTCGGTGAAGTGGATAGTTCAATCTCTGTGGAAGACTCTACTTTATCAGGCATTTCGGGTTTCATGGTAAATCCAGCTTCGTGCGATAATTCCGAACGTTCTGTTGTGCCAGAAGATTCCGTAGAGAATTCTGATTCAATCACAGGTTTCGATTCAGTAACCGGTTCGGCGGATGGTTCTACTTCAGCCGATGGCTTGGGCTCTGCAGAAGGTTCAGGCTCTGCAGTGGGCTTAGCTTCGTCAAAATGAACCGTTTCAGTCGGTTGTGGCTCAGCAGAGGCAGCTGGTTCAGTGGTGGTCTCGGAATCGATCAGTTTTGGCTCAGGGGAGGGCTTTGATTCATTCGAGATCCCTGGCTCAGCCGAAGGCTCTGGTTCTGCAGCAGGTTCAGGTTCTGCAGAAGGCTCTGGCTCAGCAGAAGGTTCTGGTTCTGCAGAAGGCTCTGGCTCAGCAGAAGGTTCTGGCTCAGCAGAAGGCTCTGGTTCAGCAGAAGGCTCTGGTTCTACAGATGGTTCTGGCTCTGCAGAAGGCTCTGGTTCAGCAGAAGGTTCTGGTTCTGCAGAAGGCCCCGGTTTAGCAAAAGGTTCAGGTTCTGCAGAAGGCTCTGGCTCAGCAGAAGGTTCTGGTTCAGCTGAAGGTTCTGGTTCTGTAGAAGGTTCTGGTTCAGCAGAAGGTTCTGGTTCTGCAGAAGGTTTTGGTTCTGCAGAAGGTTCTGGTTCAGCAGAAGGCTCTAATTTAGCAGAAGATTCTGGTCCAGCAGAAGGCTCTGGTTCAGCGGAAGGTTCTGGTTCTGCAGAAGGTTCTGGTTCAGCTGAAGGTTCTGGCTCTGCAGAAGGTTTTGGTTCTGCAGAAGGCTCTGGTTTAGCAGCAGGTTTTGATTCAGCAGAAGTTTCTGGTTCAGCTGAAGGTTCTGGCTCTGCGGAAGGTTCTGGTTCAGCAGAAGGTTCTGGTTCTGCAGAAGGCTGTGGTTCAGCAGATGGTGGTTCTGGTTCAGCCGAAGGTTCTGGCTCTGCAGAAGGTTGTGGTTCAGTAGATGGTGGTTCTGGTTCAGCTGAAGGCTCCGGTTCTGCAGACGGCTCTAGTGCAGACTTTGGTGTCACAGGAAAATGACTGGAATGATCATGCCCAGAATGATCGTGCATCGAATGATCATGCCCAGAATGATCGTGCCCAGAATGATCGTGCATCAAATGATCATGCCCAGAATGATCGTGCCCAGAATGATCGTGCATCGAATAATCGTGTATCCAACCCATCGAATCAGATTCTTGTTCCTTCAGTGTCCCCTCCGTACTGAAGTCCAATTGATCCCAATCGTCCGGCCTCCTAGGTTCAAACACATTCCCAGGTCCCCTACTTCTTCCTTGAACAGAATCGTGCACCACTTCTGCTTTAGTCTCGGGTGTTTCGTCGTCCATGTTCACGTTGCTCAGATCATTCTCGGCGATACACTTCTTTCCATCTTTGTCCAGTATTTTCCCAGATCCACAGGAACAAACGAACAGAGCCTCGAAATAATCGTACTTGCAGTCTTCAGCACATCCAAGCTCTCCGATCCGACATTTATTAACTAATCTGTTCACTTTCAAGCTGGCCAAATGGTACTGTCCAATCTTATTCCCACTTTTCTGCAGCATCCCCTCGATCATCTGTTGCGTCTCTTCAGGCATAGATCTTGGTGGATAGCTTATCCTAAACTTCACTTCACCGTCTCTATTCATGTCGTACACTTTAACGATCGTTCCGTTGTCCGCCGGCTGTAGCAACACGTTCCTCAAGTTCTCCTCTATCTCTCTACTAACCTGCCTGTACACTCTCGACTTGGGATCGCTTAGATCGTCGTTCCAGCGGAACTCGTCTAGCTTTAATACACCGTCCAGCGCGCTCGGGACGGTGTCGTACAGGGTTTCATCCGTCGCCGGCCAGGGTGGAAAGGTGGACGTAGCGGGCGGTGGACTCGACGGCGGATTCTTCACGTACTCCTGACTTCCTGCTGTTCGCACGTCACCGAACTGTCGCGAATTCGTCTGCCGGAGATTGTCCAGTGGCTCCGAGGCTTCCTGCGTCAGGATCACACCGGCTAGGACAGAATTCATTCATTCATTTCTTCGTGAACAAACATTGGGGATATGCGAAACTCGCTTTTTCCTTACTTCCAGCCAAAATGGCGATAACAACAGCGACCAACAAAACTAGCAGACCGCATCCCCAACAAGCCATCCTTCTCCAGTACGTGCTCCTGGATCGTTTGTCCTTCGTCACGTAAAGCTTCTCGCCCCTGTAACAAAGTTGTCCGCCGGTTTTTAACCACAACCATCGGGACGGAATGATTGTCACACCCTTATCCTAGACCCAAAAGAAGCATATTTTGTACAGCACTGTGCTTGTCAGTGTTTCCGAGACCTTCTTCAGCGACCATTGGATTAGAAGCTTCCCTAGACGAACGGACACCGGTGTCTAACGTTTCAACGATCGTCTAACTAATATTCTTCCCATTCTATCCGATCTTCGACTCGCCCGTCCAACGTTCGCGTGTCGGAAGTCTGCTTCCGAAGTAGCGTTTCAATTCATTTCCGTCGAGTGCGTCGTTCGGTAGTGCTGTGTACAGAGCGATTGTCGAAACTGTGATTCTTCATCCACGGTGCAAAGGGAAGAAGAGGGAAAGAAACAAAAAAATATGGAACTATTCAGTGCAGCGATGAGTAATCGATTATCTTTTTTTTTTTTTTTTTTTAAATAATTGTTACTGTTCTCTGGACTATCTCCTCGTATCGTCTTTCGGGGAAGATTATTATACGATCTCGACACCGCGGAAAGCCGCATCCTTACCGAAAAGACCCGTGTTCTTAAAGTACGCTTTAATCGTCCCAGCCTATCTGGTACTAAACGTGGTGCAATTTGCGGGGGAGGAGTATCGTGAATTGCTCGTAGCATTATTCGATCTTCGTGTGTCATTCAGCCTCAGCTTGATCGATAGTAATAAAAATCGGGGGGGCGGGGGAGGGAAGGGGGAGCACAGCGGGGTGTTCAAGCGGGTTAGTTCGCGATTCGTGCGCATCCACCATTCCGTTCATCGACCCAGCAGTCTATGTCCCTCCCCCCCCCTTTGTGCCTCATCCTCCCGTCAAAAGCATCCTTCAATGTACCTGAGGGCTGTCAGCCAGTGGGAATAGTCGACCAGTCCGGCGGCAGGGTCTCTCAGGCTGAGTCCCTCGCGACCAACGCCTGGCCCCAAATCAAAACGCACTCCAGCCACGGTCGTTTCAACCTCGGCCTCGGGACCCTTGCTAGGTATCGTGGATAACAGAAAACACCCGTGTCTGACACTCTCTACTTAGCTGCTCTGCCGCCGTTCTCGCCTATACACCGATTCTAAATACACGATCGCGGTTCTCCGACAGGGTAGCGGGTTTGTAACTTCGCGATGAACGGTGGCGAAGCTGTGACACTAAATCTCTCTGCTAACCGTTTTGGAATAGTTTCGAGACGCGTGAATCGATCTGTTATCTGTTCCCTAGAGAAGAAAAAGGATCCTCGATGGATGCCAGGTTCAATCGCGTCGTCTCGACTCTGAAACCGACCGTGAAGCGAGCAGAAAGAGAAACAGAACATAAGATAAAGATAGGAAGGACCACTCAGCTGTATCGGAACGAAATCGATAAATTTATCATCTTGTTTAATCGCACTGTTTTTTTTTTCTCATCGATGAACTTCGCTGAAACGACAGGTTCTTCTTTTTTTTTTCGTACGATTGTAAAATAATTCGAGGTTGTTGCAAAATTTCTGCCCCGACCGCGCAACTCGCCGTAGGACGATCGTCTTTCTTCTTTTTGCAATCGCCAATTCCTGCGATTCGCCGTGAAACATTGTGACACGATCGTTTCGCAAGCTAACTCTTCCATCGGTGAACGGGACACGTCTGAGGACGTTCGTTCGTTCCGCAACTATCAGCGATTTTTATGCGCGCTTCTTCTGATCGACGCATTTGCATTCGCCATCATTCGCGTGCTTTCGCAATAGTTGTATTACTCTTCAAAACAAAATTGTACACAAATATCGCGTTCATATTAAAACGATTGAATTTCGTTCGTATCATTCGATTGAATGGTTGGTGTTAAATATTTATTATCGCAGAGCTCATTCTCAAGGCATTCTACAAAATGTTCAATAATTTATATTAAATGCTTAAGATTCCTTGTTTACGTTTTCGCGCAAATACCAGCGGCCGGTCAGGACTGACTGAAAACACGAAATATCTCTTAACGAGATGCGAAGAAGAGAAAAAAGATTGTCGTGCGAAAAGGGCACGGTTTCTTTCACCGTTGGAATTATCATATTGCGAATGCGATGGATCTAGGAATGCATTAGCATGTGTAAACTGGCGAGAGATGGAATGGAGGCCGCGTAAAGTACACCGGATGAATATTAAAATGCGGGGTCAGGTTTCGAGCTTGCACGGAGCTGAGGGAATTTCACGAAATTGCTACACACCGATCTGTTCTCTTTACTTCAGCTATACCTGTCGAACCAAAACTAGATCTGGAAAGAGTAAGCTCTTCGTAATTAATTAATACGCTTGAAAGTATCGCGTAAACGGGGGCAACGTTATTGAAGTTCAATGATCCTCGTTCAGGTTCCTTTTTTCTCGCGCAACGCCCCGGACTGGTGAACGCGATTGAATGTTAAACAGTAGCCAGGAAGATAGAGTACGGAGATTAAAGAGAGATATTTCCCAGCTGTTCTTTACCTGATGTACTTTCGATGCTCGTTCACTGGTACGAAGTACTCCTCGTAGGGATCAGCTGGAACTTCGCACGCCTCTTGGCCCTTCGTCTGCAGATTGTTGCCCGCGTAAGGCCTCATCGAGACCAGTTCCAAGTTCACCGCCTCGATCTGCTCCTTCTTACCAGTGTCTGTAAAGAACGAGGAATCGTTTATTAACACAGTCGGTCCTCGTCGTAGAGCGCAAATGAAATTCTCCATTCCCTTGGCTGAGAAAGATCACCCTAACACACTCGAATCATCTAATTTCACCTGGTCTGATTAAGCACTCTCCTTGCTTTAATTAATTTACCAAATACACGTGGTTTGCTTCTGTTTTCTCTACACCTTGACAAAGATGGTGTGAAACGATCGTTGTTTCACAGGCAAGAAACAAGAAGAGAATAATTGCTTAGGCAACCGAAGTGGCTGATAGTTAAATATAATTGCCTCTACGATTAGACGGTCGTGGTTGTCTCTTATTTTCCTAATAGCTCCCCCCTTTTTCGCCGTGTAACGTCTCGGGTACAACGATCTCGATCATATGAACGCTGCAGGCTCTTATGTAATTCACAAGTGTGGAAATTACACGTCGCGTTAAGGTATTTATTTATGGGGCGGGGTCTCGCGTGCCGTGAAACTGATGTTAACAGAAGGAAAAAAAAGGAGCTTTTAGTTAATTCCATGTTCACCTGGGCGTAGTTCAAAAGTCGATGTACCGTTGTTGGGTAATATTCTTCGGGTAATGAGGAGAGTACGCGCGTTGCATGCATATTTCTACGCGAAAACGGAGAACCATCAACGCATCCTATTAAGTTAAAAGCACTAATTGGAAGATTTTTAAGAGCGGCTTATAGACACAGCTTTCGTTTGATTCAAAGATTCTTTTCACTACGCGAATTGCATTTTTTAACGAGTTATTGCTGGGTAGGGGAGCCGTTCGTATACCCTGCTCGTTTCACCGACCTCGAGCGACTTTTTCTTGGCGAATCGTTCGCGCCAGCGGTGGGTAGCAATTAACGATCGAAAGTTCGGCTCGTCCCGATCGTGGTAGAATCGATCGATCCACGTAGATCCCATCAGTTGTTCCTACACTTTCGTACTCTGCACACGAAAATCTTCTTCCTCCCCTACGATCGAGTTACTGTACACTCAATCGTCTTTTTCTCTCCTCCGCGACCGAGGATCCAGATCTCGCTGCGCTCGCACAACGCAACACACGTCGATGCATTATTTATAGGATGCGCGCCGGTGAAATTGGCTCGATCTACTCGACGACGCGTCCGAACGACGGGGGAGAAACAAAAAAATATGCCGCGAAGAGAAAAGCCGATCGATCGCGCTTTACATCACCCGAATCGCGCGCGGCTGTCGCGCGGCGCGTGCGATCCGGAGCGGAAAAGAAAAATTGCGGCAGGCGGCCACGCGTTCGCTTTTTGTCCGCGAGGGATTTTCTCCGCGTTCGGTGGTAAAAAGCCCAGCTGCGCTCGCTTACGTAAATCTCGTTTCTTTCCTGTCCGAAACGATCCCGTTCGGAACGCGTCGCGGGCCGATCGCGGAATCGAATATCTCGCCCCCGGGGCGATCCCCTAAAGATTCCTCGACGAACGCGTACACGCGGCGGCTCACCGTTAATCTGCACGCTGGTCACGCTATTGTTCAAGAAACTGGCATCGTTATTGTTCCCGTTCCCGTGGACGCCGTTCGTCTTCGCCTCGACGACGGACTTGTCGTTGCACTCCGGCACCTCGATCCTCGTCTCCGTTTTGCATTGCTGACGCCCGTTCTCCGTCGGGCCGCCGTCCGCTTTGCGATCCTGGTCCGGGGCTACTTGCTGCTGGCAATCGTCCAGCTTCGCGTCGCTCGCGCAGACCTCCTCGCTGGCGAACGCCGGATTATCCATACCATCGGGCGTCGACATCTTGCGATTCGCCTCGCCGAAAACTGCTGGGCCCTCACCTGATCGCGCTCACCCGGTATCGACTCTCATGCGTCTCGATTCTGCAAGGAAAAATAAAAAAAGAAAGTGTCATCCAGGACGAGGAAGGAGTTCGTTTCTGTTTAGAGTTATGCAGGGCGACGTTGCATTGGCTCGATCGATAAATTTATTCTTATTGCTATTCTTTTGCGTCGCGTGTGCGAGGAACGCGTGTGTCGTATTCGGGGAGAGTAAGCGGACGCTTCTTTGCCCCCTTTCTCTTTGGTGATGATGCGTGGAAAGAAATCGGGTTATATAAGGACGGCCGTTAACGATTGGCAAACGATGCAGAGCGTCCAGTTTGAAGATGACGAGAGTCAAATGTGATCGCCGAAAGATTACTGAACATTATAAAACGAGTCTTCGTCTGGCTATGCCTTGGCACAAAGTTACTTTAACGATGATATTCGATTCGCCTTTGCAAGGTGTAGAAGTAAGAAGACAACTAATTAAATCAAACACTGCAAGATCAATGAAACCTTGTAACGCATTCATACGAATGATACTAAAGAAATTAATGATATACTCTGTACTACATATCAATTGAAACGATTAAACTATCAAGTTTACGTCGAGTAAAAGAAAAATTATTACAACCTGCATTTCGAGTGGAAAATTGTCTTACTTCTCTGAAATGTCCAGCAGCTCGACTTTCATTCTCTTCCTCATTTTTTTCAATGAATGCCCGGTAACTCTATCTCGGGATCAAATATATTCATCCATATCGGAAACGAGTTTCGACGTTTCCGTTTCTATCGCCGATCAGCCGACTTCTCACCTAATGATCGATATTCAGTCGCGGTATGAAATTCATCGCAGAGAAACTGGACGTAAGTCGACACGATTTTTCCTTCTGGCGAGATTCAGCTTGAGAAGGAAAGCATCGCCTTTCGATTGTTAGCGCGATCGATATTACGATACCTTTTATTATAAACTCTTATTGTTCGTACATGAAAATCCCCATTCGCATTCTCGAATTCCACTGTCGTGCGCTCCTCGTTCTCGAGTTCTCCGCGTCCCTTCTTCAACCGTCCCTTTTCCTGTGAAACTCCCACCGCCCTTTAGCGGGAGTCACGGATCTTCTCCGCCTTTTTTCTTCGATTTCGCTGAGACGTCGGCGAGTAACGAAAAGACGCTTGGGACGAGAAGAAAAAGGGAGTAGAATAAGCTACGGTTTCTGAAAAGCTACTCTTCAGCGGTGAGACCTTTGTCCCCGATGAAAACCCTTTCATTAGTGACGATTGGAAGTTCAGCAAAAGTAGAAGTGTCAATTCAAGGGCCGAGTGAATCAATGTTTAAAACGATTCTCTTTAAGCTAAGAGAGATTAGATTAGAGGATGTATTTTGACAGGATGTTCGTTGTAGATCGACTCATTCGATTCTGAATCTTATTTAATTCAAGGGTGCTAGAGACAATTGTACAGAGCTGTTTGAACGTTACGTAAACGCGTCTCGGAAGGTCCGAAATTTCTCTTTCGTCCTCAAGGCGAGAGGTTCCTGTTCCGCCACGGAACTAAAAGGCCACCGTCGAAAGTGGAGGATCCCCGAAGAAAGCGTAGGATCGCCATTACAAAGGAGGAACTTTCATATATACAGGGGGAAGTTTAAAATGAATCGCCTCTGGTGAAAATGATTACACTCCAAGGTTTCAATATAACCACCAACTCAAGACTAAGTCCTTCCATCATAGAATAGTTGGCCAGCATTCATTCTTTACCCCGACAATATTCCATTAAACATTGTTAAACATCATTCTCTTCATCATCCAATCGTTCTGTTCTACGTGTTCAATTCTTCCACACGAACACCCCCCCCCCCCAATGTTCTAAACGCTTCGCTGAAACGATCCAAAAAGCGGTTCTATTCCAAACGAATTCGCACAGTCGTCCAAACACTTGCCCATCACTCCCAGATAGACCGAGCTGTTCGAAGAGTTAAAATGATCCTCGTGGCTAATCTCAAATGAAATCTCCCTCCGTCAGTCGTCCCCCTCGCCGTTATCCTCGCAATCCTAGCCCCGCCCGTAGGATCCTAATCACCAGACAGGATTTCCAGGACACCCTGTAAGCTACGGTCAGGCGAACGGACGTGTTCCCGCGCGTGTACGTGTAAACGTTGCACAGGCATATACATACTGCACCGAAAGCGGTTGACCCTGAGAGAGGCAGGCACAAAGGACTGATTCACCCCGGGGGCCGGAGAGAAGCTCTCCGAGGTGTGCTCGCGCTCAACCGTTCACCCTGGTCGACTCCGCCGTGGCTCCTTCGTTCCCCTATGCGCAAGTGACATAATCCTTCGGGCGTAGTTTTCAATTTAGCCACCGGCTAATCGTAATTGGCGATATAATCGCGCCGCACGATGCTGAGCGGCTGACTCAGCCTCGAAAGATACAGATTTCTTTTTTTCTTTGGCTCGGTAAAAGAAGAAGGGAGAAGAATATCGAGACGTAGGGTCGCCCTAACGTGGAATACTTTTTTTACATTCGCATACTTTTATCTGTGTAGAATGCTTTTGATAGGTGACAGAGACACTTCAAACGTAACTGACGGTTTAGATCATATTTATTATTGTCACCGACGTTTCTATTTTCTATATTCGGTTAATGGCACTCCTGTATCGAATAGCACAGTATATCGAGTTTACTCTTTCGAAGGGAAGAAAGATATAAATAATGATTTCTATTTAAAGAATAATACCTTGCTGCCGTGTAACATCAGTTTATAGACTCCCATTCGGCAGCTCGATATTCTTTTACGAACGCGAGTTTCCTAATAAAAAAGATGCTCGCTAGTTCAAGTAAATGACAAACGCTACTAACTGTATTTACCGTCAATTAATGGAAATAACAGGATTGTTTAATATCGTCGCATCTCGTATCAGCACTATTCACCCAAACAGCAATACATCGATTAACTCAGTCCTCCGAACGCACTATAAAAGTCGTCCTTCTCCATTGAACATTGCCTAATTTTCCACCGCCCCTTTGGTTCGTTAATAGAGCGCGGCAGAATTTCGGTCCGCGCTCGAACGGCTCGGCTGGTATGTGCATAGATAATGCAGAAAAAAGTTGCACAAGCCTCTCCCCGTCGATTACGATCAAGGTGAAAGTCCTCGCCGGTTCGCCAGAGCGAAACGTTATCAGTAGGCGAACCTCGTCGATTACGGCTAAACGCGTTGCTGCCGCGGAATGTCTTTGAACGGCGCGGCCTTCCGCAAAATAATCATTCGTCTCGGCGTCCGTCCCGCTCGGTCGTCATCCGGCTCTCGAAGGGATTCGCGGTCCTCGCCGGTGGCTGCGCAACTCGGATCTTCGGTGTCTCGCGACTCTTGCGACGTACGCGCGCGCGGTATCCTTTATTTATTGAATGCCGTTGGGAAAATGTCGGTTTCAGCCTTGGGACTTGGCTAGGTAATTTACATTTTTGTACAAGTTTGCGGGGCCACGAAGATTTTGGGTCAATGTAACTTCTTTTGCTTTTTTGCTTTTGTTGGAAGTTTCGATATCTCTGTGCAACGAATCAACGAGAGTTTCTACCAATTAAGTGTCTTTATATTTTGCAAATCTTGTCATCCAGTTTTCGTAGCATTGGCGAATATGAAATTCCATCCCGCTTTATCGATTACCCTTTTTGCATCGAATAGAGGAACAGGATTTAATCGATTCTATGTTGGAGTTGTATTAATTGTTAATCAAGTGAATTTCAACGAATCGCAGCAATCCTCCCTAACGCTCAAGTTATTCATTCCACTTTTATCCGCTCTTCCTTTTCTTGCTTTCTTGAAATCCGAATCTTGCGTAACAGCGTAGAGAAGGCACGCCTCGCAGAAGAGGAATCCTAACGATTTTGATCGTCGAACAGTGTGACGTAACGGTGATCGCGATGAAAGAAACCGCGAAGGCGTTCAAGCGTTGCGCATGCAGACGCGTGCAAAAATGCCGGCCCGCATTGTCTCGCGTACGATTACGTGCCGGAAAGAGAGAGGAACGCAGATCTCGGTCGAAAGATCGGGAGCCGATCGACAACTACTTACGACTGATCCTTCGATCTAGACCCCTTTGAAACTCAAATACGATCATTATTAGACCGCCGTCGAAGAAAAATTGCGGGCTACCGTTCGATGTTCCTCTGCGATGAAAAGCAAGCAGATCCAGGAGAAGAGTCCTGCATATGCATATTAGAGGAAATAATTAACAGACGGCTTAATTCGTTCGAGCTATTTATACAATAATGCACTGCTGATGAAAATCTGTGATTCCCAAGCATTGCAAATTATATCCAATCGCTTATTCTTATTCCTGATCTCCACATCTGTGGATGCAGACTGTAACTCTTGGAAATCGAAAGAAACTTACCTATTTGTAGAAGAATGTCCCATTCAATTGATCAATCGATTATTGATATCATTTAGAACACTTTACCTGAACTCTTGTCAATTGTATAGAGGAATTGGTTGGGCCTAGACTGGTAGCAAAAGGTATGCCCCGTGCGATTGCGTGCGAGAGGATCGCGGTGACTCGAGTGGAAACGCCGGGAACGTGGGCGGTTGGACAGGAAAAAGGTGGATAGGCGCATACAGTCGCGTTTCAACGTCTCTCTTAATGGTCATCCCCGATGGCACTGGCTTTGTCTAATAATAACGGCGCCGCGGCACGGACTCGCCCAAGATGATATCCACCGTCCGCGAACGGCGAGGATTCCACGCGAAGGGCCGACGTTCCTCGCGAGGAAAACGCGCCTCCGCGAGCCCCCCCGGCGTAATGGAACGTTGGCTTCGGCCCGCCGGAATCGCGGTAGCTTTCCGCCGGCTTCGCTTTGCCGTTCCTCGCTTCCCTTTCGTCGCTGTCCGGTGCGGATAGAACGAGAAGAGGAATAAGTCGGTGGAAGACGCGAGAAATTCTAGGAATTAGAAACTTAAGAAATGCAGAAATAGAATTTGTCGACAAGGCTGTTCAATTTCACACGGTTCTGAAATTTGTTCAAGTTGCCAGTCAAATGATTATGTAAACGGCTTCTCGACTTACCCGGTCTTACTTTATTCATTTTTTTAAAGGGAATCAAGTGGATCACACCTGAGAGAGTTTGTAGAAGCATTACTTTAATTGGCCTCCTTCAGGGTACCGTTTCAGCGGAAAAATTATTGGAAGCAGACAAATTTTGTTTCCGAGAATATTTCCGGCGAATCATCGTGACACACATTCTCCTGAATGATTCTTCGCAAAATACCGCTCGGCTGTTGTATCAAAATATGTTTGCATCAGAAATATGTAAATCGTCCGCGTCAAGGATGATACCAAGTCTCCACTTTTTATCGTTTCCTTCCAATGACAATTCCAAAAAAAATCATCAATCTTTTACAAGAATCGGGGAACAGCCGCCAAAGACCATTAAAAATCCGTAATCATAGGCCGTCGTTCAATGGCAAAACTCCGAGCTGGCTCGAAAGCAAAGAAGCGACCGGTTTCCAAACTATTGTTTCCTTAATTACAAGCGTTCGATCGCATGATCGCCGATAACACAACCGCGCCATTGTCAAAACCGTGCCGACGAGCGTGTTTTTTAATTGCACGTACCGGCACGTCATTGCTAAACAGGCTGCTCAATCGAACTAGTAATTAATTCCTGACCAGTGTCTTCCTTCGTTTCGCAAACAAGTATCAGACCCACCTTACTTCTTCGCCCATTTTATTTTGGGTCGGCCAAATGAAAGAGTTCTCATTTCGAAATAGAAAAAAAAATGGTGTTGATTAATCCGGCAGAACAAATTCGGCGGTTCGTATGCAAATTAAAATGCTGCCCCGCTGGTTTCGAGTTGCCTGTCGGTATAATTATTCCAGACTGTTCTCTGTAGTATAAATATAACAAAAACTTTGCTAACTTAATAATCAATAGGTTAGCGCGAAACATAATCAACTTTCGAATTGGGTAATATCTCAAACGTTCCTTTCGAACGAGAATCCGTTGGATAACGAAAGCGACGTTAGACATTAAAATATCAACGAACTAATTAACAATTCGGTGGAAAGAAGAAAACCACGTATGCGAACGGTGAAAGGGTGAAGATAACGAGTCTGAACAAGATCTCAAGATCAATGAAACTTGAAGTAGCGGCGAAATTTTCGTAAAAGTCGGGGGAAGTTACAAACTAATTAGCGCCTGCATAAATTACACGTGTCATAAAGAAAAAAGAACGCGGAATAACGTTCTGTGCGCTTGTCGATGCACGTGTATTGCGCAACGATGCTCTCTAGAAACTCTTAAATGTCAGTAGCGAGCTATCCCGTTGCTTATCGATTCGCTCTTCCTCAAAATCGGTCAGGTATTTTCTGTGTTTTGCCCCACGGAGATTTATTGTCCATCCTACCACGAATATCAGAGCGTATCCAGCTTTTCCAATTCGCGATCGACCCGGCTAAGTATCGTTTTCTAACGAACGCGCGCGCTGGGCCGTTGCAGGCTCCACTCGGCCGTCATGAACCGAATGACCTTTCTATCACGCGAAGCCGACCGACAGCAGGATGACGACGACGACGATGATGATAGCGTTGCTTTGCACAGGCGCATCCTCGCCAGTCGACAACCTATACTCTTGCTTCCATCGCGAGGAAGGGGAGCCGTGTTACTCAAGATAACTTTACTTTCTACATTCCTCGCGAGACAATAAGTACGCCCACGCAATGGGTGCTCGTGTACTACCTGCCTCCGTGAAACAGGATCGCTCTCCTTGTCGGCCGCTTTCCGCGGAGCTTTAACCCTTTGCACTCGAGCGCGACTCGACGTTTTTCAATTGCCAATTTAGATACGCGTTACATTTCGTGATATACATTTAAAAGTTTCACCGGTAGACATTGCGACAAAGTTCGAGAGCTGTGTTTGTTACAATGAATGAAAAGAGTTGTTTAAAGTAGGTACCAGAGACAAGGCACTGTCCTTTGAAGTGAATTTCAAATTTAAAAGTTACGGACGAACGCTTAAAATATTAGGTAGTGGTTGGTAACGAAATGGAAAAATAATTCAGAGTGCAAAGGATTGATTCGTTAAGTGTTCGAGGTCCTTTGGAGAATTAATTTTGCTTGTAACGGAGATGAAAGGATTGTTAAATTCGTTTTGTAAGGGGTACAGAGTGAATCGGAATAGATTGCCCATTTGTATCATAACAGTTTTGTATTAATTGAGATCTTTTTGCTGTACGCTTTAAAATGCTCGGAGTTTATTTTTACAATTACCATTCATGACTCGAGGTAGCCATTTCCATAGGAAGATTTTTCTTTGAAAACGTGGTTTGTATTCGATCGTAACACTACACCTGTAATCATCTTTGGCTGGAATAAGGTCAGTGTAGAATTTCGCGTTAATAACATAAGAAGATCGTGTCTGGGTCGCGTACAGCAGTCGTCATAGGAAACGTATATTACTAATATTCGACAAATTCTGCCTGAAAACCAGATAGAAAATCGACTACTAAATTAAAATTTTCAATTAATCCGCAATAATTAATCTGTACGAAAACTTGCGTCGTGATACGATTAGATCCTACTGTACCAGCCCGCACTGTCTATTTATAAATACGAATTCATTTAAAATGTCACATATCGTTGCATGGTCAAGTCTAATCAGCGAACAGATAAATGCAAGGACTCGCAGTTCCGGTTCTATCTGTCCAGTTAAATAGTGACTCTGGCTCCAGCGATAATGCTAAACTCGATCCTAGACCGTGAATATTATAGTAATAAAGCGCGAACCAACTGCGCGATATAATGCGAACAAAAATACCGTCTACCAAGCAGTTTGATTAAAATAATTAACGAAATGATGCCGCGATTAATGTATCCATTAGAAAATTGTACTACTGTTTTATTTTATTCGCTTCCCCGTTTGCATTTAAACGAATCAACAAGGTTCGTTTGTTTCCGAAGTCGTGAACCATCGCAGGTAGAAATATAACAAGGTGTTTAACAACACTATGTAAATATATTCCACGCGAGCTCGACGAATTCAGGATCGAGCGGAAACGCGAAATATCGTGGCGCGGTCAAGTCCGTTAACGGAATCCGCGGCCCCGAAGTTCCCGTTCTGCCAGCGGAATTAGCATACGTCGAATCAGAGATAAATCAATCGTCTCGCGAGATTCGATATCGTCGCGTTCGTCGATAATTATCTACACTCCGAACCGACAAGATAGATACGCAATTGATTCTTGCCTTATCGCCGTACTCTTTCTACTTCAGTCGACGATACACGTTGCGTCATTGCCTTCCCTCGGCGATCACGATCGCAAGGTTCTCGACGGAACATTGATAAACTATCCGCGGACCGAAATGAAACGCGCGCTTCCGCGACTCGGCGACGCGTAATGAACTTCGTCGTTGGGATCGCCGGTTGCTCCTCGCCTGCCGCGCATCGAAGTCTCCACGGAACGTCGGCGCCGGGATATCATCGGCGCGACGGGAACAGCGATGAATCGTTCCACCGCGCGGTGTTCATTGTAATGCCGTTTCGCACGCGTCAGACGGGAAAGTATTATACTTTTCACGGACAATCGAACGTGTTAACACCGTTTGCGATCGCTTTTTTCTTCATTCGTAACATGAGCACACGTGTTCTTATTAAACGTAGATGAATGAGTCGGACAACTATTTCAATAACACTTTGCGGGGAAGTTTAGTAACAAACCGTTCCGCCCTCCACCTATAAACTTCCCAGAGAAAGATTGTACGTTTGCACGTTGAAAATTATAGAATCAACACAAGATGTTGTTATTGCCCGCGGTGGATCTTTGAAACCGTATATCTCCGAGCTACAAAGCGAACAGAATAACCGTAGGTTATCGAATTCTCGTCCCACGAGCCATCTTACGTAACGCGAGCTTAGGAAACGCGGGGATAAAGGGTGCAAAACGAGAACTCATTAAACGCATAACTCGTTAAACGGGAAGAACAAACATCTAGGAAAAAGCAGAGTAATTAATCCGTCAGAAAAAGAAGCTCCTCGAAGACAATATTCTTTTCTTAGAATAGCCACGGTAATTGCCAGATCCTTCGTTCCATAATCGCGGCATTATTCTTTACGCAACGTGAATCATTCTTACATCAACGTAGCTTCCAGATTCGTGCGACAAGGTCTATAGATAGGTCTGTCTTAAAGATATCACGCTAACGAGATCGTTTGTCGTTGATTCGGTAACGATCCGTTATCCATCCGAGCAATCGGCGAAATCCCAGTGCTGAGGGGGGGAGGGAGGGGTTGCGATTAGCGGGAACAACGGAAACGATGAATTAAGCGGGTTACCCACGGGTAGAACGTGTTCGCGCGGAAAAGAAAGAAAGACAATGCATCGCCGAGGCGAAGCTCGTCGAGTTTGGCTAACGGGTTCTCGAGATCTCTTCCGGGCAACGAGAGCGTGGACACGAATGATCCGTGGCAGTCGCAAATAACATTGTTACGTAATTGTAACAAAGTACGATTCCAATTCGACGTTCAACTCTGAACGGCGAAGCTTTTGAATGTTTTCGTGTTGAAAGGAAGAGTCGAGAAGGAGTTCATGAGGATGATGATATTGATATAATCGATGCCCGATCGCCGACGAAATTTCTCCGCCTCCGTTATTCGCGTCCGCGTTGCGAAGGGAATCGCGTTGAATCATCGTCACGCTCGATCTCCCCCGCGAAATTGCACTTTCCGTACGTCAACGAAGCGTTTCGGGAATTTATTACATTCGTCTTGAATTACGCTCAACGCAACGGCGACGATCAACGAGACAAACAGGATGAAAGGGTGATAACTGCTCGAGTGAAATTACTGCTCGGCAATGATTGCGGATTCGGTCGCTCGTAAGTGAAACGATTTCCCAGCTGTTCGCTTACCAGCTTCCACTTGGCTCGTATCGTAGATCATCTTGAGGGATTTCATCGGACACGATTGGCGGTCAATTGGAATGAATAACTCCCAGAGGTGTTTGTAAAGTGCGGAGAACGGTAGCCGCGCGCTGAATAGTTTATAATTGTAATTGAATCGAGAACGGTGTACTTGGAGAGCGGGTTTAGCCGAGCAATTCCTTCCGCCTCGAATCGAATGGCGAGCATACGAATTAAGGCCATCCGTTTTTACTATTATCTAGACGGATTTCGATTTCTTCAAGAGTTCTCGTTGCACTTTTCACACTTTACAATCTCTCGTCAAACATTTTCCTCCGTTTATTTCTCAAGCTCTTAGGATTCAAATTGTTCGCCATTTACCACGAACGTTTTATACGATTGTTATCGACGCGAAACAAATCGGATACTTCTGTTTCAATTTCCTCACTGCCCGGACGATTGACGCGGAAATCGAAGCAGTTTGTTCGCGAGGAATTTATAATCGCAATTAGACGCGCAATTAGTTACGTCGATTAGACACATCCTGCTCAGCGATACGAGAAAAGGCTTGTGTACATTACGAGGATACTCTTTTTTTCTTTTCGTTCTTTTGCATCGATATAATCCGGCGCGTTTCGTATTAATTATCACGCCGCAGCTTTTTTTTACTTTTTCCTGGAAATCCCAATTTAGTCATCGGTTTTCCTCGACACGAATCTACCGCTTATGTTTCTATGCATTGCCTCCGGTTTCTTCAACACATCTTTGTACCGGCGATGTGTAGACGTATAGAGATTCGATTCGTCGATAGAAATGAAGAGTGCCGACGTTTCGCGTCTCGGGAGAACATCCGATATGGGGACAGAAACCGAGCCAGCTGGACCGGGCCGGATCGGTATTGATTAGAAAGTGGGGCAGGTAGACCAGTAGTGGCGGTAGCTCGTTGTACAGCCCCAGGGGCCTCGCCGACCCACAAGTCGCGGGCCACAGCTCGCCAAAGAATATCCCTTGCGCTCCTCGGGAACCTGCATGGGCATATATTAGGTGTACGCGAAAGCTTTAGCCCTCTTTTCTAAACGCTCTTGTGGAGTTACTTTGATAGAATTCCCCGTCCTCTTGCGCAATTGATGGTTTCCAAAGCTTGCCAAATAGATGGGGAAGGTCGTGGAACGCTAATCTTTAATGCGTCCGTTATGCACATGTAAACGAGAATCGAGAAAGAAGGATTAAAACTTTTGCACGCGCCTCATACATATTCATCACGCATTCGTGTTTCTCCGCAAATAGGTTCTTCTTAAATCGATGCCAGTGAATTTAACGAATCGGAATGTATAATACAAATGCGTCTGGCAAGCTGCCATGCGATATTGGAATTACTATTTATTGCTTTCGAAAGTACACCGTGTCCCCACCGTTGAGCTCTATTTGTTAATCACGCGTACGCCTATGTAGGAATCGTACGTTAAAGTGTGCGCGTACCGCTTGAGGATTTCAAGATCCGCTCGTCGTCGAGCAGCACGACATAGCGTATATGGAAGTATCCTGTGCGCCAGAGTGTGGGCGGTGTACATTATATACCATGGCCGGAATCTAAGGTCTATTTGTCGCCGAGCCCTGGATGTGTGCCAAAGACGAAGCCGTTCTATTCTCTAGTGTTTATAAAAAATACATTCATAACATCCGAGCCTTGTGTAAATATTGATTATTATCGACACGAGTACCATTGCCCGGCAATATTTCTGACACCGGATCCGTAAAGAATAATTAAAACGTTTCAGGCCAAGATATTATACAATTTAGAACATTTCACATCGTTCGCGGACGAGAGTGAAAAGAATTTTGATTCTGCAACGACGCGGCTTTCACCGGCGATCGGCAGGCAACGTTTCCCTTCCATACGTGCATTTCGGAATAAATGATCAGACCGATATGAAATACGCACCGGTGTACAGGCATAGAAAATTATGCAGCGCGATCGTTCGCTGGTTCTTAGATTCGCTACGCGTGCGCGCCGCCGACGACTTTCGCGATAAATAATTCAATAAAAAGAAAAAATTACAACACGTCACAACGATCGCGATAAGTGATCCGATATTGCGCCTTCGGTTTCCTCCTTCTTAGCGGATGTTCGCTCCGTACTTTGCGCATTTCAATATCGAACGGCAGGGAGAGATTGTGAAATACATTTTATCCGCTCTGACGATAATATTCATGAAGGCGATTACGTGGCGACTGTGAAATTGTTCGAACCGTGAAAGTCCAAATGCGAACGACTTCGTTCGAATGTAGGGGGGACCGCTGAAACCTGTCCAAACACAACGGCGTTCGATACTCCATTTTTATTTGATGTTGCTTCGATATCTGCTATGGCGAATCAACAGTCTTCGATAAAGGGATTCGTATGTTAAGAATCTAGGTATGAGGATGAATGACAAACAACGTAATAGTATCATCGAATTTGTTTAATATCTTCTATCATACATATTTCACTAGAAAACACTGAGCTGAAATCACAAAACGTTCCCGCTAGCTCATCAAGCCTTCCATTCGATAGTAATTCCCAATCCATTTAATCATCTTAAATCATTTCACCAGAAAACGCCAAACCGAAATCGCAAAGTTTTCCCACCAGCCTATCAAGCCTTCCATTCGACATTAATTCCCAATCCATTTAATCATCTTAAAATCTCCTCGCAATTATAATAATTCCATTGCCTATGTTCAACAGTGAATTAACCAAAATCTGTCTTCAGCGATAAGAAGGAAACAAAAGCTCGTAACGCCGCTGCTTGTATTTCAACCCCCTCCCAAGGGTTTCCACTCGGGAAGCAGAACGGCGTTTCCTACGAAGCATATTCCGGTTGCTGGCACGAGCAGCGTATACGAGCCAGCCGTGAAAATGATCGAGCGAGTACGATTGCTGTACGCCGCGAGTAAAAACAATCCCCCGCCGTCGTGTCCGAACGGGCCGGGATTTCTCTTTCCCGATCGGGGGCGCTCATTTAAACGCGATTTCGATGAAGCCTGAATAATGGGCAGGCGTGCGCGTGCACACACGGTTGCGTTTCCGCCGCTCCGACCGGCCGCGTTCGAGCTGACGCGGACGTGGAATTTCATTTAACAGCCGTAAACGGCCGCGAACGACGCGACCCGGCGACTTGCCGCGAAATGAAAGTCCGCTCCTACGAGAAGAGAGCGGAGACGTGGAACGACCTTGTTAGCAGCGGTGGACGAGCCTAGGCGCGACTAAACGATCGTTTTCGATTTCATTCAGCCCAGATCATTAATACATGTACATCGTGTCGCCCGAAGGGATCGCGCGACGCCGAGGCGAAGGGCTCGAGGAACTATTTCGCCGCTAACCTTTCTCTCCCTTCGGTTGAAAGGCGATGGAAATCGGAATTCGTCGTTGGTGAACGGCTGACATTCGGACGAGGGGCGGGAAAGGGGGGCGAGAACATTTTTCGTTGATAGACGAAAGATTAGAATGACTAATTTATGCGAGTACTTAGTATAATTAAACACGGTCGTCTCGGTCAATTATAGTTAATTGTACTTGCGCCGTCTCGTTAAGCCCCCCTCGAAGTACGTCTGCCATTTGAGATCGTTACTCGGTTCTCACAAACGTGTTTATTCATACTTCGCTATTATAATAAGCAGGGTAGATATTAAGAAGGTTTATATAAAGCGATCCAATAGAAAAGAACAATGTAATAGCATCATGATACTCTCGAACGATTATAATTACCAAATTCCATGGTATCCCTAAATTAGTATCCCTAATTGTTCGCAGAGTAAAATAATTACAATAGTCGCTTGTCCAGCGTTGTACTCGGTGCACGTCTGTCGACGTACCTTTAAAGAAATCGCAATCGAACGACCCACAAATTCCATGCGAATTATTTCGCGTAGAAAGTATCGTCGTTGCTGGCACGCAGCGACGGCAGCCTTGAAAATCGTTATTTCACGGTCGACGTAACAGGCGACGAATGGTCGATTCCTAAACGAGAAATCACCCTTCTTGCACCCGTTCCCGATGGACGATGATGATGATGATCGCACGCGTGCACCGTTCGTCGCACGATCGCGTCGCTACGCGGCCCGATGCTCCTTCCAGAAAACGCTTCCGTGCTCGTTAATGCCGTCCGTGTAATACATTCCCCTGCACACCGATGGGCGCGCGTTGAGATTTACGTCGAAAAAACGTCGTGGAAATGCCATTGAAAGGTCGTACACGCGCGAGGATGCGCGCGAGAGATCGCCGGTTCAGCGGTAGTAAAGACGATGTGTGGGTTCACTGGTAAAGTACTCTGATCTACAATTATTACGTAATACGTTTTTAAGGAATGAATTTTATTCAATCCCTCGCTGAATTGAACTACTCTCAAGGCAGGAGGCTCAAGGTATAAATGTGTAATTTAAACAAACAGGATCGCTAAATAGCATAAAAAGGAAACAGTTAACGATTAAGCAGCGACTGTGTCCACAATTAAAACAGTTCAATTGCGCGCAGCGTAAAGTCTCATCGCACCGTCCTCCTTTCCGCGCTTCCGTTTCGGTTCGCGGTTCCGTTCGGCTCGTCGGAAACGGCCGACCGATAATTTACCGCTAAACCATCGACGGCGGAGGTTCGTGAGACGCGCAGAAGCCGCTCATTGCCCGCGTAATCAATTACCAACGTACGAGCGCTCTTATTTCTAATTAACTCGTTTTCCCGCGCTCCGGTTCAACGTCATTGTTCCATGCGCGAGCACCGCATAATCCGCGCGCCACTCTGTTACGGAGTCTATGCGATAACGCACGCACTTGGAACGAACATTAATCGTTGCTGAATTTAATCAAAAAGGGTCTTAAATGAAAATCTCGAAATATTGACAATTTTCGAGTACCGTTGAGTGTGATTAAAATACAATATTCTTGAATAATTTTAATAATGCACCTGTTAATTGTTCCTTAAATAGAATTTACGAGAAGACGTCGGTCACGGTATTAACCCTTTGCGCTCGGTTGCCACCTCTGAAGGGACACTCTACAAACTGTTATAACTTTGTGGGGAAAAATCCTTCAACAATCCATCTGGGCTCACTTTAAAGTATGAAGCCTCTGCTTTCCCAGTCCTGAGTGCAGTCTTATTGAAAAATGTTTTTACATCATGTAACTGGTTAGGAAAGCGAAGACACTTTTCCTGTCTGAAAACTGTACAGACTCAAACGTGTCTACGGACATCGAGGAATGTTCCTTCGTAATTCGAATCACCGTGAATTTGCAGACCAAAGTGTTCCCTTTAAAACGACCACCTCGATATACGATCTTTTTCTTACCGTTTTATCGAACTTTGAATGGAAAGTGTGCCGACGACGTTAGAGTATCGAGTGTCTTCGCTTCTTCACCCGTTACACGATGTAAAAACATTTTTGGAAAACGAATGATCCCAGGGGCCGAGTAAGCGGAGTCTTCGCGCTTTAAAACGAGCCCAGGTGGATCGTCGTACGATTTCTTTCTCACCGGGTCGTGACAGTTTAAATATCGACAGCTATTCGTCGAAAGACTACAAGGAAAGTCGGTCGTGTGCGAAGGGTTAGAACCGGTGACACCTTCTCCCAGACGAGCACATGGCGATGACGAAGGGAAAGATTAGCCGGCGAAGCGGCGCTGACATAACCGTCGGATCCTCTAGATTCCTGAATCAGGTATACTAATAGCGTTTACTGCCTTAGGGACTGACCTTTCCCTTCCGCTCGGGCCCGAAACCGGCCGCGCGACGGGCGTACACATGTCTGACAGATGAACGTCTGCCGCTATTTCCGTGGCCCGGGGCTACGCTGCTCGAAGACGGGAACGGGCATCGAAATGTCACGCGAGCGTGGCCGATGCCCGCCGCCTTTGTTCGCCTTCGCGATGGATCGAAAAACGTACACGAGACGTCTAATTTCGTAGCCGCCGCGCGCGTTGACACAACAGGGGGTTCGCGGCAAGAGAGAAAGAGGCATCGGAGGGAGCGTGTTGTCCGCCCGCAAATCTGCCCCCGTGTCTTCGGGGCCGGGAGGTTCCCTTCGCGGCAGGTAAGAGAAACGAAATATTATTCGGGATTGATTTATTGAGGAAGCGATTACCGTAGTTTCTCCCTTCGGCATTTTATTATTTATCGTCCGCGTTGACACAGGTGTTTGCGATTTTTGCTTCCACCTTTATTGTTATTGATTTATTATGCGGATTTCGCGAAACTGTACTGTTATTCTACTTTTACTTTTACTGTCGTTTAAATGCCAGCCGTTGCCCTTAGCATTCTCCACGATGTTTTGCAATTTGCTGTTGTACGAAATTTCTGAACGAACGAACGCAACCATCATCACCTCTTTCTTTCCTGCGATTCGTCCGACGTTTGAATGTTTAACATTGCATCCCGTTGGCATGTCCGTATTCACGCGTAACAGTACATCGTGTCGCATTTACCGCGAGCTGCGAAGGTGGTACGAACCGTGACTGTTCAGCGCATTTCCTTTTGCTAAACTCGGACAGACTCCTCAGCACGTGTACGCGTGGGGTGGAAAAACATGGTATTTCATCGAGGAAAGTGAAAGCGGCCTCGAAGGTATCGGTACGCCTTCAATCTGCTTTACAAATGAAAGAAATTATGAAGCCGGCGAGCGGTTTCATGGTTTCTCCAACGTTAAGAAGTGTTTCCCGAAAGAACGGTCTCGTGTTTAAATCCACGCGGGTCGACGGGAATCTTTCCGCGTTGTTAATATCAAACCACCATCCTCCGCGAGTGGCGCTCCCTAATTAGCAATCACCGGTACCAATTAAACGTCGCGCCGACACGGACTGCCTGGCTCGTTGAATAATCAGCATTCCCCCGAGCTTGATGGCCACCCTCGGCGATAAAAGCTTGCCAATAAAATTCTATCCGGCTCGCGTTAGCGATAAATCCAATTCGACCCGGTGTATCGCGTCGCTGTTTCATTTATTCCAATTTTCTTTTAATTACTATTGTAGTCATTGTGAAAGTTCAAAGCGAACTGCGATCATTCTGAACGCTATTTCCCGCCGCATGTGCGCGGCCCACGACCGGATTCCGCGTGTCCGTACTGGCTTCGCGACTGATTCACGTGGAAACAATTTGTCTTCCTATCGACCATTCGTATCTGACTGCGAGATCCTGCTTCTTCGCACTTTCCAACCGCTTCCCCCTCGAATAGGAATTTTTCATTGCAACCGCGCAACGAGACGCTTGTCAAATAATAATTATCCATGTACGAAATTCTCCATGGTCCTAAACTTCAATACAATCCTTGCACGATTTTCACTCTTTCCCTGGCTTCGAAAACATCTTTATCATCGATCGGAACGCTTTGTGAAAGGTACAAATATGAAAATATCGAAGCAACATCTAGTATCGAGAGCAGAAGCAATGGCTCACATTTGATTTTGCAAAATCGAAGGTCGTCGTTCTCCTCATTCTATACATCTTTTTTTGGCGTAATGAAAGTGTTGGAAAAAAACGGACTGTTGCAGGCGGATATAATTAGTTGACGGCGGCACGAAGGGTTTAGAAAACGGCTCTGAATAGACCCGAGGTGACGGGGCTTTCGGTTTCCGCCTCGGTTTCGCAATTTTCAAGGCCGCTCGTGAGCAGGCAAACCAGCTCAGAAGTTGTGGGCGTTACGCCCCGCAAATATTCTGCAAATCGCTCGAGGAACGTCGCACTCGGCTTGGTTTCTTAAGCGGATCACACTTGAAATTCTATCCTCGGTTACACTGTCGCGTCGGCCGAGTCTGGAATCAACTTGGGCCTTGAATAAGTAATTCTGGACCATCCTCTTTCGATTTGATAAACAATAAAGCGGTTAAATAAATGAAGCGGCCAAGGCAAATCGTCGGTGGCTAGCCTGCATCATTGGAAAAGAAAAGGGGAGCTAGCTGAACTCTTCTCGGTAGTCCGTTGACGCTCGCGGTGGGGAATGAAAAATTGCTAGACGGATTTAGGTCAGTACAATCATTTTTGAAGGACGCCGAGAGAAGTAAAAAAAGAAACACGGTTCGATCCTTGAATTGTGCGATGAAATATTCATCGGTCGATCTAATAGATTCAAATCGGTTCTTATTAAAGAAGGATACACATGCATGAGACGTGCTCGGCATTTATGAAGAAAACAGAGCATATTATACATTACAGGAAAAAGCCACAAGAAGTAAAAGAAAATCGTCGATTTCCTGTCACACGAGAACCATTTTATCCCGCAATACAAGGGTGAAAGGGTTAACGTAGGTCCATCAAAGATCATAGAAAACATTTTCCCAAGAACTCGATTCAACCCCTTCGATCATCGAACCCGATCCCCTCTGAAGCGGAATATCGGTGTTTTCGCCGGACGTTCCCCGGGTTTTCCCAGCGCGTTGCATATGGAAACGCGATATCCTGGCGGATACGCGAGCGCACGGGAACGGGAATACGAACGTCGGGCGATATGCGGCGCAAACGACTGCACGGCGGGATCGGTCCACGGCGGATTTCTAAGCACGCGCGTGCCGTTCGCGTACGTGCAGCGGAATAGATCGCCGACATAGGCGACACTTTCACTTGCGCCCGTCGCCGATGTTCGATCCGCTGCAGGCATGCGGTCCAGCAACCGAGCTGGCGTTACAGTTTCGTTTCACTGGCCAGGGAATCCGGTCCCAGCGACTGGCAAACCGATCTCTGCTCGCCGGACAATGGAAACGCTTGTACGCGTAGGCATAGTTTGCCTCGATGGAACAAGTACAGAGAGGTTGAGAGTTGGGGTGGTTGGAAAATTGGAGATGCCAGGGGACCACCTTGGGACGGTCACAAATATTGCGTACCGTTTATGAATATCGTTCTGAATTTATTGAATTTATTAGCGCGCTTGTGGCTGATTTAATGTATTTATAATTGGCGACCTTTATAACGTTACGACCAATTTCAAGTGTATTGGGACCAGCAAAAGTATTCTGTACCATTTATGAATATTGTTTTAAATTTACTGAATTTATTGGTACACTTGTGGCTGTCTTAATATGTTTATAATTGGCGACCTTTATAACGTTACGACCAATTTCAAGTGTATTGGGACCAGCAAAAGTATTCTGTACCATTTATGAATATTCTTCTAAATTTATTGAATTTATTGGTACACTTATGGCTGTCTTAATGTTATTATAATTGGCCATATTTAAAGTATTGCGACCAGTTGCAAGTGTACTGAGACCACTACGAATATTGTATACCATTTATGAGTATTCTTCTAAATTTATTAAATTTATTGGTACACTTATGGCTGTCTTAATGTTATTATAATTGGCCATATTTAAAGTATTGCGACCAATTGCAAGTGTACTGAGACCACTACGAATATTGTATACCATTTATGAGTATTCTTCTAAATTTATTGAATTTATTGGTACACTTATGGCTGTCTTAATGTTATTATAATTGGCCATATTTAAAGTATTGCGACCAATTGCAAGTGTACTGAGACCACTACGAATATTGTATACCATTTATGAGTATTCTTCTAAATTGAATGTATTGGTATACTTGTACCTGCCTTGATTATAACTACACGTCTAATTACAAATGTGTAGCTTCAAAAAAGAAAAAAGTTAGGGTCAGGTATAGCTAAGGTGTAATGAAAATTATTGCAGAATCCATTTCACTAGGGGAAGAAGTGGGACTTAAATGCACAGTGCGCGTTTGTTGAACTTCCGTCATCGAGGAGCGGCCCATTCAAGAAATAAGAACATGCGGGTAGTTACAGTTACACGGGCGAGAACGAAATATTTCGAAAGTAGGAAGACGAGGATAATCAAGTGCATGTAATGCAACACGAGGAGAAACGAGTGTTGTAACATACAGTGCAATTAATATGTTAATTATAATTTTTATTGGGCAGGCAGAAGGGAAGTAGGAAATGAAGCTCAGAATATTTTTGAACGGAAAGAACGTTTCATCCCCGCTCTCCACTAAACGTACTAAAAGAAAGACAGTTTATAGAAAAGTACCAATTTCGAACCAATTTAATAGTTTGAAATAAAAGTATTTTGCGTGGCACGATAATTACATCCCCGGCAATTGTCGTTCGCTGCACAAGGAAAAGCAAGAATTCGAGTGCACTTTCGAAGCGACGTGGTTTATCGTGCTCGCTGGCAATTGCCAGGAACTCGGAATGACTTACGCTCGGAGAAAGCTCGGCTCAACCTTTAAAGGAATCTCAGCCGCGTCGCCAAGGACGGTATTATCGATGCAACCGCGACAGTTTTATCGTGGAAAGGTTAATTCGATTGATTCGCTCGACTTCATTTCATCCGGCTCGATCGAGCATCATTAACGAATTAAAAACGTTCGACTCCGCTGCTGCCTCGAGTCAGTGAATTTTAATTATCGCACCTTTTCCCAATCGACATCGCGAATCGCAGAGGGATTTCCGAAAGAGATCCGAAATATTTGCAACATATTATCTAATGCAACGTTCGTTAATTCTACGCGATTACGTGATTATTTGCTGTTTAGCTTTCTTTAATTTCTTTAATAATCACAGCGAGCTTGCAAATACAGTATCGTTCATACAGCCGACTTCCAATTAATGCTTCGGGGAAATTTGTGCCAGGACCCAGTACACGAACGAGAAATCGACGATTAATCAGCGACAGGTGGTTGTAATTATGAAGAAAGTTGGACCATGCTCCTGCCATCCGACGATGATGTCATCGATGTTATTTCTTTCGAGCTGATCAAACGGATTCGTGCACCCGGTTAAAGATACCAACGCCACGTTATTTAAAAATAGAGAAATTCGTGTTCGATCGTGGAGAATATCAGCCGGACGTAATTAACGGTGCAACTTAATCAACTTCTTTTTTCTTATCTTAACGGTAACGTCAAGGACGATTCCCTCTATTCTTCTTCGCCCTCCTGTTCATTGCTGTTCCTCGCACCAGTGGTGTAAACGTGTGATTATCGTTTCCACGGAAACTGGAACGCCGTGGAACAGAATGCACACCGGAAACGGCTCGATGCAACCGTAATCATCCGGCGATGCGACTGATTCAACCGGCTTCTTCTAACGCGGCTGTTTGGGAAACGGTTTTTTCTTCGCGCTATTGTCCGCTTCTGATTAATTTTCGCACAGTGAATAACCGCGCGTGGACCCCGCGATTAAGGGACCTCTAGGAGGTAGGAAAACCTGTTGCGCCCCATGGACGGGCAGAAGAAATTCTCCTCTTGCTTGATTACTCACTTAGCAGCTTTCGTTTGAGTTTCTATCCACGTAGCTAGGCCACTTTCGAGTGTGGCTCGTCGCTTTTTCGATGAATATCCTTTGTACCTGTTTCAAGCAATTATGCCTTTTTGCATTTTATCATAAATCTCGGCTCCTCCACTCGAGTCGTCCTTATTCCCAATGTTCCTTCATTATTACCGATATTTCCACAGAAATCCCTCGTTCTTATTTTAATCGCGGCGAGACAGCTGCCGTCGCGGATAATCCGGTGCTGAAGAAATCGTGATTTATTTAAATGGCACGAAAGATGTCCGAGAATTTATGGAACGATCGTTCTCGATTCGGCCCGTCCCGATTTCCGCGGATTTATTTCCAACCTGCAGCCTCCTCTCCGCGTCCACGTCTCCGGCAACGTTCACTCGTCTCGCGAGGAGAAATTACACGCAAGCTCAATTTCACGGGTTCCATTTCGTTTCGAAGCGAGCTTCCAACGTTTCACGAAAAAATATACATCTCTGATTGGAAATCATCAATCGTGTATTCAAAGGCCAGTCGGCTCTTTGAATACTTTCCCGTAGATGGTGTGCGTCAAGCGGGACAGGTGACCCGAAACATTCGACGAAGAATCCACGATCGAGCGGAGAAGTCCTGTTACTCCGGTACCGATATGTTAATTCAAAAGTAATAAGATATTTAGCGAGGCCTCTTTCTCGAGCCGGTCCATGGGACTGGCCGGGCCATAATTCGCCCCTGCGAGCCAAGACGCGTTTTAAACGGTGAAAGTTTCGGCGTGACCAATCGACGTGTCCGAAATCGTTGTCCCGCAACGATACACCTCGACGAAAATACCAGAGGGAGCGCGAGATTTTCTCCAAAGCTCCTCATTTCAATTTTCCACCAATGAAACGTGTCTGTCGTTCAAAACACGCTCCATCGATCCTCGATTCGAATAATCCTTTCAGCGCCAGATTATCGTCAACCCCCAAGCAACCGTTCTCCAAAAAGTGCTTACGACACGCTATCCACCGATCGCAAAGAGAAATCCAAGTAGTTAATAGCCGAAAGTATTGTCGTCTACGGAAAGAGGAAAACCTATTTCTCGTCGTCCAATATTTCCGGCGGAGCGCGAGATTCTTACGTTCCTCCGTTTCTCGGATTCGCGTGCACGCCTCTCGAATTCACCCTCCGGGGCAACAACGAGCACGTACAACCGGAGCTCTGTTCGGCAAACAGCGAGGCGTAGGCGCGGCAAGGTGTACGCCGGGGCTATTTTCGTGGCGAGGCGGTGTCGTTTCGAGATCGCGCGGCACGGCGCAAACACCGGCGGGGTGGCTCGTCGCGAAATGCAAGCGCGAAGCCGCAGGTGCACGCTTAACTGACTGACGTCAGGGTCCATTGTTCCGCCGAGGTGGTACCACGCAGCATCTCGGTCTCGCCGCGGTGCAACGACTCCTCGTGCCGCTTTTACGAGCCTTTTTTTCGTCTGCCCGCTCTTTCCCTTTCTCTCCTCTTCTTCTTCGCCGTCGTTTCACAAGTAACCGGCGCGAATAACGAAAGCCGTGTTCTATATGCACACGCGAGCCGAATTGCTTGGAAGCTGGACGTGTTTCCAGGCTGCGGTCGAAGAACGAAATGTGTTTGAACATCGCAGAACGTTTGAGGCGGAACGTAAGCGAGGACGGTGGAATCTATAATAATCTAATAACGATAATTGGAAGCTGGAATTTGCACCCGGAGTTCCGTCTATTAAATCGTATTCAAGATTTGGGATGAATGAGATCTCATGCTGCAAGGAGTTTCTAATTTCGATAGGTGCTGCTTTCATCAAAGCACGTTAAGATACGATGCTGATAAAAAGTGATAAAAAGAAAAATCAAAATACCTTGCCACGAACAGCCGATTCCATAAAATATTTCCACCGACTAATTCATGCAAGGAGAACGATTTTCCTCGTGCGTTAACTGAATGACAGATATCCAGCTACGGACTTGTTTATGCCCGAGCTCGCCGTTTCCGCGCCGAGGAGGATCTCGAAAAAAAAAAAAGATCCACGATCGACGGTGGCTCGCATGGATCCGCGAACAGGATGGCGGAACCACGATGCACGCGTCTTCTGCAGCCGGTTCGACTGCATTTCATGGCTACCCATACACGTTGGGACGCGAACACGGTCCTCGTCTCCCCTTGTGCATCGCATGCACACTTTCGATCTCATATGCAAAGCACATGGAGAGGATCGAACGCGCCGCGGACCGGCCTCGGGGCCGGAGCCTGCCGAAATTTCGTCAGGGTCGATCGATGAATAATGGTGCGCCCTCGTAAATAGCGGGGGGGAAATTCCCGTTTCGAGTAAATTACCCGTATAGCACTCCCCTGGATAATGCGTTTTTGAATAACGCAACTCGAGAGAGAAAGAGAGCGTAGGTCTTTGCTCTGGCGTTTCTGAAGGGAGTTCGATAGAACTGTGTTTATGGAAAAAAATAAGAATTGGGTAAATTGAGAAACGTGAACTTGGAAGCCTCTGAATGAAGCGAGTTCCCTGGGAGACAGTATTTATCTCGCGTGCTTGTATATTTGTTGGCACGCGCATTGCGGAGGAACACGTCCGTCTGTCCTTCCCAGCCGTCCCTTCTTAGACACGCCTGGAATCACAATTTCAAACGGCTCAACCGATCGCCCGATTGTGCGTCGAACCCGCGCGCGACGACGGACCGTCGAGCGCTTGCTGCTGCGTACCACGTTGAAATCTCGTTCACGATTTCGGGGCGTTGATTAATCAAAATTACTCATATTAATACTGTTCGACGAGTATTACATTTCGCGTAATTTATCCCGCGGGAACCTTTGTCTCTCTGTAGGGTGTCTGATCCGCATTTCGTTAACAGCCGCCGGAATATGCGTAGGACAGAAGATCGTGGCTTTATCACGCATTCGAATCACCGGTCACCCCGCTCCTGTAAGTAATCTTTGTTACGGTGCGGCTTATTTTCGCGCTGGGCAGGCTCAGTGGAATTAACGCGGAGACCTCAACTCGTTTCCGCGGGGAATCCGCGGTTACAGGCAACAATGGCAACACCCGCTCCCCTCGACCGATCCGATCGAATATTCGCCAGAGGAATCTCTTTCCACGCGATAAATCATCCCCGTTCGAAGATTGAATAGGAACGTTCCGGATTGAGCGAAACGGCGACGAAACGGCGCGGTGAAAATTATATAAGAACTCACCCTTACCGGTGTTCCTATATCCCCATGACGCTTGGCGCGCCGTTAAACCCAAGGATCGTCGCTGAATCCTTCGCGTTCAACGGATTCCACGGAAGTCTCCGATGAATCGTCGATCACGTGCGGCACTGTCGCGACTCGCGAACGGAGAAGGAAGAAACAAATATCGGACAATTAATCGCTGGATGAAAGGAATCGCGAGAACGTGAACGAGACGCGGGGAAACGTGGACTGACCGGCCACCGACGAGACGAGCACGATCCCAGGCGTTCCCTCACGATGGGAGCACACTTTGGGCCCTAGGAGCTGACCGCTGCGCCCGGCCGAAGGACCCAGGCGATCACTGCGCATGCGGCGCGAGGCCCCCCACTAGGCCCACGTTCGGGCAGAGTGGTGGGGAGAAATAACCGGCGACCCTCTTACATACGCGGACCTGTTCGTTTTCACGAGTACATTACACATTCGTTCACCTGTGGATTTTCCTACTCAGGTGGCAGCACCTCGCCCGACGGTAGATTCCATCGACGCCTGCCCACAGTGGCGTAAGAAAGGATTTTTTTTTAATAACACACTCTGCTTCGTGGCTTTTGTTCACCATTGATTAGATATCGTAGAAGAAGAACTTGACTTTATTGATTTCCGCGTTGAACTTGTTAACTTGATGTATTAAAGAGTTAATCTTCTTTAGTGTTTACAGATTGACGCCTGTCGTTCTTCTTTTACGCTGCGATCCATCTTACGAATGGTTCTATTTTGTAAAATAAAACGTGCGTCAAAAGTGGTAACTGTTTGTACCGTATTGCATATCTTCTTCACTCTTCGCCAGTTTCAATTTTTGATCCTTAAAACTTCCCACTAGCTGTATTTACTGTTTGGTTATTACAAAACAAAGTGGAGCACTGTTCAACGTGAAAGCAAAAATTCAATAGACTCTATAATGTGTTTATTGGAAACCATTAACTCTGGCGGTCGAAGTATATCTTTATACTTTCACTTATTAGAAATATGTCAAACCGCGGAGAATATCCGACGTGTAATTTTGCTACTTTCGCCCTGGAACCGATGACGAAGCACGCTAGAATTCAATACACTTGAATTTCTCCATACGAGGAGAAGTCCCGAAAGCTTTCCAACGAAAAAGCAAGGGATTACTGACAATCCCCACTTTGTAAACCTGTTCATCCTGAACGTTACTCACCTGTGAACATCCTCGGGATTCTAATCCAGCTACTAGCATCGGCGTAAAAGCAATCCCTCGGCTCGCAACTTGTGGCCTTTGGAGTGCCAATCAAAATCAGTTCTTCATTTGAAAGGATAAACACCATCGGCACTGTCAATGCCTGTCCGTGCCATTATAAAATTCCCTACTCCAGACCTCCACCATGCATTGGAACGTATAAAGATTCGCGTAATCGCAGAAACAAAGAGTTACGCGTTCCTGGTGCAACAAATGCGGCCGAGGGTGCAGTGACCACGGACGCGCGGATGAAACAAAGGGAAACAGAGTCATCGATCAGATGATTATCTACCTGCGCCCTCGACCGTGTTGCTTCTTCCTTGATTCCGTACGAAATCTACTGTCTCGAAGAATTCGCGTCTGTCTGTTCGGAAGGGAATAGGGAGGAAGAAACCGAGAGGAAAAGGGGCTAAACTCCGTCGACGGACACTTGGATGCGCATCGTCGACCTTCTCAGCGTGCGTTAATAATTCGCCCGTCTTCCTTTCGCTCCTTCGCTTCGCCTTCGTTTGTCTGTTGGAAAAATAATTACCGTTCCCTCGGGCGGTCTCCGTCGGCCTTTCCGGCACCCTTCGCCACCGTCTCGCTTCATTTCTCCGACGCAACCCTTTCGCGTTCCGTCGTTTGCGGCGCAAGAATATAGCTGGTCCAATGCTATTAATTGTAATTACAATCTTTTCGTCAAAAACCTTCCTTCTTGGACATACATGATCTTACGTTAAATAGTATATTAGCTATTTCCCTTTTGATTTTATAATGAATGGAATTATCTATATTGTCTCAATTTCTCCACTATTTTCTATTTCATTAATATCGAATGCCAGCTTTCTTCGATTTTCTCCTCTATCGTTTCGCATTGCCCTCTGAGGACCTCTTATTATTATCCAAACGCCAACGGTCTTTCCAAACTCGTCCCTGATTTCATAACGCAGCCCACCGTTCAAGCAGTGTTACTAATTTCATTCTCTGCTGCCCAAACTGCCCGCATTGTTCAACTTCACCGTCATCGTAACACCCTTCTGACCGTATCCGAAATGAACATATTACTCAATATCTCCTCCACCTCCATGGTTTCCCAATGTATCACTCCTCCCATCTGCAGTTTCGAATTCCAGGAGCCAAGCAAAAAGTGGTCCCATTTCTAATTCACTTACTACACGTCCGTCTTCCCTTTTTCTCTCGCCCATTCTCGATTGTTCGCCGAACGGATTCGCGCGTGCCGCAGCGGCCGGGGAATCAGAGTAACTTCCGGACGAGAGTCGTCGCACACCGACGACCATGGTGCTCGTGGATACGCGGGGGAAATACAATGGGGAATATGCATACGCGTTTGCTTCACGAACCGCGAGCCCGTGGCGAGGGTTGCCCGGCAGCGAAATTTACGATCGACCTGTCGGACGTCGAACCGGAAGTATTCGTAGACGTCTTAAATCAGAGGCGGCCGCGGGCCACGCACTTTGGCAGAGCGCGAGCGGAATTCTTGAACAGGGTGTTGTCAAGCTTGGACAGTGGCGGAGAATTCCTGTCGGCAGAAGATATCTGATCGTCCTCTCGGTTCAATCGCATTTTCATCGGTCGACAACGTTTTGATACTCGTATGCAATGACAAATCTAATGATTCCATTCTAAATACTATGTAATTATTCCATATATCAGAAGGAATATAATTTATTGCCGTTGCCTGCGGCAAATGTGCTGAGCAATTCAAAATTATATTATTCGTACTCTTAATGGTACTCGATTTTTAAGCAACTAGACTTTCAAGGATTTGAACCGATAATCGGGAAATACCTTTCCATGAAAGTCTCGTTAAAGCTGAGCACCTTTCCAAGTTACCTTACGATAAGATTTAAGAAGCTTCGAAGAACCCTCCGCTCTCAGTACCCGAAGGGAAACTATCGATTCGTCGAGTAGTCGTTGCACATGCACGTGCACGCGGCCCGACGTGGCCATTGTTCTAAAAACGAATTTGCACACGTGCGTAGGTGTGTCACGTATGCGGGAACGCCGTGGAATTTCAAGTGAGCATAGGAAACGCGTTGCGTTGGCGGTGTGATCGGGGAATCGTGTGACCCTTGATCGAAAATCGAATATCTGTTCGATGGGATTCAAGAGGTATGCAGAAAGATGATTGATGTTTAAATTATGATGAGAGACTGAACGTTTCAAATAGTGCTGAATGAGGAATATTAATATTAACTGATGATTTTTAATTTCTGAATTCATGACCCATCGAAAATTGAAAGAGCAACCTGTAATTGATTACAATGTAAATTAAGGAATCTGGATGAAGGTGGATATATAAACATTTAAAGAGGAACAGTCCATTCGATAAGATTCAAACGTGTTAAATAAAAATGTTGCTTTTATTAAAGTCTCATAGAAGTATGAATCATATTATAATATTTAAGGAATCTGGATGAAGGTGGATATATAAACATTTAAAGAGGAACAGCCCATTCGATAAGATTCAAACCTGTTAAATAAAAATGTTGCTTTTATTAAAGTCTCATAGAAGTATGAATCATATTATAATATCTAGCGAAAAGACCGAAAGCGCATCATCGAGGAATGCGTAAGTGGCAATAATATAATTAAGATTACGCGCGAATTATATGTACAATCTAATATAATGTTTAGTAGTTTTTTTCTTTCGTGGCATCAGTGCGACGAAAAGTTTCATAACAACGAGATCTCGTCGATTAAAGTCGTTCGTTCACGAATAAATCTCGCTCGTGCAATTAGATTCCTGTCGCACAGGGTCGTGCCTTTGGCTAAATTGCGAACAAACAAATCCCAGCAACGCTGATATCATAAATAAATTTTGTGAATACATGTAAAATTCTTGTTGAACTCTTGCTTGAAAGAATCATCCCCTCGTCGGAATGACCGATTTCCAACTGTTCCGATTGTAGCTACATCCGCGCCTCTGAGAATACTGCTTAGAACGTCTGCGCCGTGTGGAATTTTTATTTAACAATCCTCGAACTCGGTTCCATCGTTGCTCGCGCCGGAAACGATATCTGCCAGCAGGCATACATGAAATGCTCGTCCTTTTCCCAACGAGGAAACAACCGTTTCCGAATCTCATCCTCCTCTTCACACGTTTGTTATTAAAGTAGAATTGAATTGCTAAAAGCGAGACCGGTTATTTCGTATTCCTGCTTGGATATTGATAAATCTCTACTAATTACTCGATACATGCTGCATGGAGTTTGACAATAAATCCTCCTCGTTCAGAAACTTACCATCCAATCTGTACAATTTGTTCTTAAAAAAGAAAGAAAGCTCCCTGAGAAGTTCGATTATTAAATCCCACGCCACGATTCACGGCCAATATTAATCCTAATATAATCATTAGTTTCCCCTGAACAAATGTTACGATTTCGCGAATGAAAGCATAGAGTAAGCTTCGTTGAATGAATACCCCCCGGCGAGAATTGCAAAGCCTTCGTTCCACGGAAATTCTTCATCCATACCGAGGGCGGGGGGGGAGATAAAATAGAAACGATGGTCCGAACGGTTTTACTTGTTCTACGATGCGTGATAAAACGCCTCTGGCACGACCCCGTCCGGGATTACCCCTGCGTGTTCCTTCTCCGCACTGTCTGTCATCACGTGGTCCTCTCCAGGTACCTCTTGGCCTCGATGGAACCGTAACTGTGAGAGTATCGTCCGCTGTACGACGCCCTGGACCAAGCGCCCGCCCTGTTCGAATAGCTATTGCACACGATCAAAGAGTTCATGCCGCTGGGTCTGTCGATCGGTACACCCTGGCCGCGCGGGTGCCGGAAGCTGCCGCTCTGCGAGTGCCCGCTGTCCATCAGGGGTATCCTCAGATCGTCCGCGCCACCGACTTCCGTGTACGGTTTGTGTCTTTGCGTGCAACTGACGAGGAACACGGTCGCGATCACGCCCTGGTGGATTAATGGGAGAGAGTTCAAGATCCGTTCGCATTTTGGCAATGCCATGTCTATAATTAACATCCGTCGGGATTGTGCGAAGTCTGTCTCTTCATGAAATGTTCGGACTCACCACTAAAAAGTGAAGCAGCACGATGAACATGCTGGCGTTCCTAAATTGAATAGTGTCTAAGAGGATTCCGGCTACGCTCGGTCCGATAAAGGCGCCGAGGGCGAACGTGCTTGTCCACAGGCCGCTGATCAACCCGTAAGTCTCCAGATTGTTCGGAAATCCATATTGTCTGAGCGGAAGACGAGAAGGATTCTCAACAATTGTTCGGCAATCGAACGAACGAAATATGGTGATTTCGTGTACTCCGATGAACGAAATTGCTTTCTATGCGCAATAAAGGGTGTAATGTACTTGATACAGCAGTTCGCCGCGTGGACTTACATCGACGTTCTCAAGGCATCCGTGAAGCTGGCAACCAACTGTGCAGCCATACCTAAGCCATGGATAACCAGACCGCAGACAGTCATCCAAAGTAACGTTTGGCATGGAATGAACGGTGCCGGGCCGATTAAGGAGAATCCGACGACCACTAGAAAACATCCAGCTACGGTTGCCACCTGAAAATTGAACGCACACGACAAAGAAATAACGTGAAATAATATTAACGAAGAGCATGCAATTGTCCGTCAAAGACTGAAGCTCGTGCATTGATTTTGAAGAAGTTACGAAGCAATCGGAGTAACATTTGGACAATGTACCTTTGGATGAGAATGCTTGTCGCAGAGCCATCCCCACGCCGGGGCGGTCGCAGCATAAGTGCCTCCGTTAATGACGAACATTAAACCCAAAATCACTGGGCTCAGGTCAAATTGTCTTAAATGCGGCTCCAAGGTGGCCTGCAAAAATCCTATGCTCATGCTGGTCGCGATTATGGACGCGGTGGCGATTAGTACGCCCGGGATTTTCAGTGCTTTCGTTACACCTGGAAGAACATTATGGAATAGGCGCGAATGTTATTTCTGTTATTCATAGACTGCGGACTTTTGTGCATTCACAGCGAATTTTGGTAATATTGCACGAAATGCACGTGGTATAATAAAATATACGAAATATCCAAATTATAGCGCTCTTTAAAATGCCCGATAGGTAAAATAATCGTCCACCGAAGTTCTACGCTGTCTTTACCATATTTTGGATAATACGAATTCGCATAAAAATCCTCAGTTCAGTTATGAATCATTTTGTTACGTGTATTGCTAGTGGTCAGATGGAAATTATTCGTCGGACGAACTTGTAGCGAGAACGAACGTTTTAATATCGATACGGCAGTTTTATGGAAAAGTAGCAGTTTCTGTTTAGTCAAGGTGTTGAAAATTGCGCGCTGTCGATTAACGTTACCAAGACCTTACCGCCTGAATTCTCAGTGGCGTCGTCGTTATTAGGATGAACTGGTAAGATGAAAATGGTCATAACTGCGGTCGTGAACAACGCTGCTCCCAGGACAACGAACGGTGTTGTGTATCCGCCAACCTGGTTTTTCAATTTACATAACAAGTATTAGAAAACCGATTAACACAGATTTTAATCTGAAAAAATGCTTCACGATGAGTCCCACAGAGGAATTAGAATCTTTATTGAAAATCCTCTCGGCTAGCATCAATAAAACGCTATCAACGAAATATTCCTTAATCTACATTCCTCTACTTTACAAGTAAAGAGAAAAGAAGAACATATGAAGATCCAATCCTCGTTGAATCTAATCTTCCCGAAATGGTCCCCAAATCAGTAGCGATTAGCCAAAGTCATTAACTGAAACGACCAGTACAGGCATCCCAAGTAAAAAAGAAAAGATGGTCGTAGGAAAGAAAAATGCATTTCTGAACAGTAAGCGATCCATAGGAGTATTCTCTAGTGCATTACTCTGTACCTGATAAAGAGCGCCGCCCACGGTGGGACCGACGATGAGTCCCAAGCCGAAAAAGGTTTCCAAGCTGGCGAAGGTCGTGGCCACATTATCCGGGAACTCTTTGGCGATAATGGCGAAGCTCGCCGTAAGGAAAGCCGCGTTGCCCATCGCCTCGACGATTCTGATCACGAACGAAAGGACTATGAAGGGATAATGACCGTGAACCTTGTCCAGCAGACCGAAGAAGATGGCACACGTGCCCGTCGTCATGATGCCGCCGTTGAACAACAGCTTTGGCCCGATCCGGTGCAACTAGGCGGGCGATAACGAACGTCAATTAATACTGGAACGTGTCGGAAAACTTTCTTTCCACGTTATTCCTGATATTAACAAGGGTTCGCTTGTACAGTTTCATGTTAACAACGTTCATGATTACCGTTTTCCTTTTGACTGAATGCATTTAGGTGTCGTTAGTATTACTTTGCTTCAATCGTTACCGTTGTTATCGTTATTAATTGTAGAAACTCGATTAGCTAAAATTCTAAGATCTCACTCGACCGTACTCGAAGTCAGTTTAACGTTAAGACTTCTCTCCAATTGCGTCACCGAGATATCCCCGAGAATGAAATAATAGATACAGCAACGTGTCGCGAATAGAAATTGAAACGAATAGATTGTTTTGAAGACTAGCGAGCGATACATTATCTCCCGGTCCCTTCGGTCGCTCGTTATTTTTTCACTAGTTTAATCGCAATAAGAACAACGTTTATGGTTTCCTTTTTTTTTTTCTTGGTACAGATTAAATGAAATATCGTTCGAATCATTGTAGTTTGGCTTGCTTTGCTCAGATAACCGTTTTAATAATGTGCTTAAGGAAATTCGCTTTTTTTTTTGTTATTTAGTTAGCTCGTTATTTCGACAGTGGACAGGGGAAAAACATTGCTGATAAAGCCTGGTCGTTTAAAAATAGGCGAACCTTCGACGATGAAGCAAGCACAGTGGCTAGTATCTTTGGAGTTTCAAAGAAATTACGTTTGAAGCGAAATAATAATTTTTGTTAACGAGGGCATCAATTATTTGACACGATACTCAATTATTTTACTCACGTATCGTCCATAGAGAGGGCTGACGATGAAGACGACCAACTCGAAAACCCCAAAGACCAGTCCGTACTCGGACGCAGTCGCCCCTTTCTTTTCTGCCTGTAAGCGAACGAATGATCGAACATTGAATTGCGATCGACGCTGGATGGAGTACGTATCATTGCCGTTACGTTCGACGCTCGAAATGTTAAATAATTCAGCGTTATTGCTACGCATTTCGTCGCACTATCGGCGCGTTCGACTGCAATTAACGCTGGCTGCGATAAAGTGTTGATAAACTTTAGACACTCCGGCCGGCCGAGACTTGTGAATGTGGATAGGAAACGGTGCTCGAGATTTCAGAAAGCGGGCAAATCTGTAGCAATTTAGATTACACCAGTTTCTTTTTTTTTCGATCAAACTAAAACAAAGAAAAGAAACCCCTGATGTTTCGAATGCAACAAAAGGTCTCTGCATTCGCGGACACGGTTTCTCACATTTTCGTTCTACAGTTTTGTACGAAATAATTGAACGCGAGCCACGAGAGATAACGACCAGAGAGGCATCGTCGAGTTAATCGGTGTGCCTAATTTAATTACTACGCGATAAGGAATAATTTTCAATGAGGGCCGTCGAATGAAGGCCGCGACGAGAGACTGATGAAATCTCGCGGCTAAACCGATTCGTGTCCCCTTTAATCGCGTGTTTTGCTCCGCAACGACGGATTATCTCTCGTGTCACACGCACGTAATTATACGCTTCTTGTCGGCCACAAACAAATTATGATAGATCGCGGCAACAGCATAATCGAATGATAAAGGAAAGAGAGGCGATCATAGTTGATTCTTAGAGACGCTGCACGATCTCGCTTTATTTCTTTGCGAAATCGTTGCGTACGCGCGTGACAGCGACGGTGGAACCAGTTCAAGGTATCTCCGCACCTGTTTACTATTCATGTCTATTTACGATTGCGATCTACGATCCTTATGGTTATTGTAATACGCACGCTCTAAGGAAGGCCTACAATAGAGATCGAAACATGAAATTATCTGCTTCGATGGGAGTGCAATGTATTCTTAAGTAGAATTCTAACAATAGCGGCAGATAGCAAAGTAAAATAATTCCTGTCAATCTAACGAGATAATTCAATTACGCTCACGAATTACTATCGTTGGTGCTTCTTCTTTCGTTTCACTCGGAACAAATGTCGTTACTTCACGTGTTACGGCACAGCTACAGACAGACCTCAGTCTTTTACAATTAATCTCAATAATTAAAACGACCGACTATCTCTCGCCCACTAAAAATGTTATTCGTGATTGACTCGAAACCCTTTCTGACGTACTCGCTTCATTATAAGCTTTACTTGTCAATTACTTCTTTATGAATTTTTTCCATACATTTCAGATATTAATTATCATGGGGTTGCACTGAAGTGGTCCATCTTTCCTCTAAAATATCTCAGCTAATTGACGTGAATTTATTCGTTCTCGATACTGAGCAATATTTTCCGCGACTTGATTCATTGTTTCAATCTTTTTAATAATTGGAAGCGACACCCAGGGTCAAAATATTACAAACTCTCTCCGGTCCGTCGATTTTCTTTCTCCTTTTTCATTCGAGCTTGAATAATTTGATATCGATCACTTTCCTCGAAGGGATCAAGAAAATGATGCTAAAGCTATCGCTCGTGTCTGTTCGGGGGAAAAATATTCCTTGTTTTCGAGCCGAGTAACATGCTTATTTCTGAACATTCGGGCAAACCGTTTTACCGATAAGCTGGCCACTTTGACTGACGTAATCAAAGCTTTTTTTCTTACATATTACACGATTCTTACGATTCTTACTCAAATGTCCATCCACGAGCGCAAACTTCACCAGAGTAATGTACAAAAAGGAAAACAATTCATTAAACTGAATTTATTTCGTGACACTAAAAACTTAATTGAAATTAATATTATTCATCGTGGAAGTAAGCACAAATTCTGATACTTTTCCACCTTCGTTTTCACCTGTTTACTCTGCGAAGTTACTCATCCTCGTGACCATCGAAATGATGTAGTCCTAAATACAGTTTTAATCGGATCACCGTTACTGCTCATTATTTACCTATCGATTCCTGCCATATTAATTTATTATCGGCGCACCGAAAGGAAAAAATACGTTTCCGAATATTCGCGTGCCTCTTAATGAACCACGTAAATTGATAACTTGTACTCCAGCATCCATGTTTAACCCCTTACGCGGATGTTGCACGATAAGCAATCGTCGCGTACGAAATGAATTTTACGACTTGCGAGAAGCGTTTCATGAATTCTTTCCGCTACGACCAGATTTATCAATAGCTCGTGGAATCTTTTCCTTTTTCATTTTTTCCTTATAAACTTCCATCGGCATTTACTGTAATGTGCATTTGAGTTTAACTAGAATCATCGAAGAGTGATTATGTAGGATTTACTTGAAAGTGGAACTCGATTTTTGTAGACTTCTTACATCGCAAACTACTGGATAACTGATTATATTAAAGATGTTAACTCTTGTATCGATCACCGTTTGATCGTATGCCATCGTGTTCAGTTGCAAACATTATTTATATTTACCATAACGGTTTACCTTAGCAACACTCTCACGTGATCGTCACGATGTTAGCTGGGATTCCTCATCGTTAGCACAACAAATCGTGCAGATGGGAATGAATTGGTCTGACCGAATAATACCGATCCAATTCTAGGTTCTACGAAACAGAACTTTTACATCGAATACTTTCGCGTACCTTTAACAGCTTCCACTTTACACCTCCACCGTTCAAAGTTAGTCATCAGATTCGAACCATACCCTTCACGATAATGATATTAATAATAATTACAAAAATCGTGCGAACTACCGCAAGAAATGAATTTCTCTTCCTTTCCTGTCATTCCACCGAAACTCCTACAGCTGAGAGCAACCCTTGAGATATCAAAATTACACCCTCCTGCGATTCCGAATGGAAAGAACAACCGGCACCAACGTTTCTCCGAGACCGGAAAAAGCCTCGACCGAGCAACCCCACGCTAACTTCCCCGTACAGTAAATTCCGATGGCCTTCGAACAGCGGCACACCACGGGCGCCGTTGTTCAAAGTCAATGCTACATTATTATTATTATTATTACAATCAACCGTCGTTCCGCGGGATTCGACTCACCTCCTGAGGATAAAATGGCGCCTGTAGCGAGACGCAGATCGCGTTGGCGAAATCAGCGATACTGATGACGATCAGGGTTAACCATTGCCTCTTGGTGAATTTCGCCATCATCGCGTCGGCGTTCCCTCTTCGTTAATTACCCCTCTCTTTCCGCCTCCCTTGACGGCTATTTCCCAGCGATCTCTGCCAACGTTTCACCAGCGTCCTCCGATCCGACGATTCGCCCGTTCGAAGCCGTTTCCGTCGCGTCGCATCGGGAAGCGCCGGCAGCGACCACCACAGGACCCACCCGATCGATCGTCGATCGGCTACCACTCGTCGCAACCCTTTATCGCCGCGGTGGCTATCGTCGTTGGAAACGACACGCGTACGGACCGTGTTCAAGAGCGACACCCGTGTGCCCTGGTGTACCCTCGGGACGATTCTGACTCGGCAACACGCGACACCAGCGAGTATTTCATTATCGCCGGGACAAAGGGGCAGCGGCGGGGCGGAGGGTGGCCGCGGGGTCGGAGGTCGAACGATACGTCCTGCCGCGGCTCTAATTCCCATTATCGGACGACGTTGCGCGATTTCGACGTTTGCTCCGTCGTTGAAGCTGCTCCGCCAACGAGGTACTTTCTCGGGGAAAGGATGTACCCGGCGACCCCCGGGGGAGCGGAGGGCGGCTGAAAGTTCCGATTTCGAGGGTACGTGAAAGATAGTTAGAATATAATGTAGCATTCCCGTCGTTGATTACGTCTACTCGCTTTATGCCGATCGAAAACACAATGTTACCCTTTTGAATTGGTTCAATTTGCTCGAGGAACTTTTAGCTCCGGCCTCCCCTACTGATCTTCCGTTCTTCTTTGCTTTCCTTCATTGTTCCTCGTCATTTTTCAAAGAGGGTAAGCTTGGGTTGCCGTGCGTAGAGCGCCGACGAATTTCATCGCATGAGGTATCGCACGTCTTTACGCGTGATACTAGTGATGGGAAGCTTAATTCTTAATTTTAGGGTTCGCTTCTTACCGCGCAGTCTTTATCGATTTTATTCTGGGAGATTGGTAAAATAAGGCGAGCGGTGCTTCGATGCACCTTATAATTACAAGACAAAGACAAGAGTTAAACTATTGACAAACTGTAGAGATACCGAATGCTACGGAAAATCCTGCCACAAAAATTGATCGAGTTGTAATTCATTCTAATAACATTCGCACGCGTTATCCAGAAGCGGAACGCAAACTGTATAGCTTCGAGACATTTCCGACCGTAACTGAAATCGTAAGCGTATCGTTCCGATGTACCTTTGTAAACAACGGACTCCTGGAACTGTGTCGACGTCTTATAGAAGATTTCATTATCTCGGTCTTTCGTACGTTATCTAGAAAGTTACAACCAGTCGCGTAACGAATTATTTATCTCTCTCTCTCTCCCCTTCGACTTTCAATCCCTTTGCTGTTCCCGTTCGACAATTTTAACAACATCACCTGGCCACGATTGGACGCGTCGAGATTTGGAATTTCGCGCAAGAGAACGTTCTATTTACAGAGGTGTCCAACGGATCGCTGGTGGCTCGCAAAGGTTCTCAGTATTCAAAATAGTGACACATTTTTCCCCTTCGTATAATTAAGAGGTGTCGATATAAATCTTTCATTAAATTTATGTTTACTTAAGGTCGAAGTAGAAAATGGAAAGTTTCATTCAGACCGATTCTCAGATGAAATTTTAAAGAGTTTTAATGGAAAGTGTGTTGGGGAAGAACGTTTCTAAGAATTGTAATCCAAGCATTTCTACATAAGAAGTGTTATAATTTCGAGATGTAACAATTTACAAAAGCAGGCGACATACTTTCAGATTATTAATTCTCCTCTCCTCTGCGTTGCAAGTCTAGTTACAGTGAAGTATACATTTGCGATGTGCGACATCGTACGAGAGATGACTGTGAATCGTAATTAATCATAAGTGTACCGTGCTACAGTTTCAATTGAAATTAGCTACATCGTACAACCATGACTGTCCGAGCTCTGTCCGGCATCGAGATAAAGCAAAAAAGATATAGCATAAATAATAAACAGCTTCCGAATCGTCGGACGAGAGTTGCGAAAATAATTAACGAACGAATTAGAAATTGAATGAATTCTTCAAAGAACGTTTTCCAACGATCCATATCCTGTACAATAGAGTGTTTCGTTCTTCCTTGACCTCTCCTGTCGGATCGGACAGTCAGGCTTCCGTTCTAGCACCGCATGCGTAATATTCACAATTTTCATAATCATCCCATAATCCGTTGGCGATTAATCATTCCCAATGGCCACCGATCACGAAACGTGCAAGCGTACAGTCGCCCGAATCGATCGAACTCCACGTTTCCCTCTCTCAATCGTTTCTCCACTCCGCGTACTGTCGCCCTTGCTTATCCACGATGAAACTGTGCTTTCGGAGGAACAGGGAGGAAGGAAAAACGGAGAACGCCACTTTCCACCGCGATACAATGTTCGTAGGAAGGATCGATCGGGGAGACTACGTGTCACGTAGCCACACTTTCAACGGGACCTTCGTCAGGGCCTTGCCAAGGAAATCCTTGAAGTGTTTCGCGATGCTTGCGCTCGCCGCCGGTCTCATCTCCTCGATGATCTCCTTCGCGTTCTGATTGAGGAACTGATTCATCGCCTGGCCGATCACGTTGTCCCCGTTCAATTGATCCACCACGCGGAATCTTGCTCGGCCCAGGCTGAAGTCGACCAGCAATCGCGCCACCTTTAAGTAACGCACACCGTCGCGGATCTCCTCTACCCCTTGAACCCGTGCGATTGCTTGAACGTCGCCTGGAAAGTATATGTTGTTAGTTAGAAAGACGAAGGAACTTTCGGGCCGAAAGACTTGAGGATAAATTATTATACTATTTTATGTAAGCATTCCTCTGACAAATGGTGGTTTAAATAGTAGAATTCATCTTCGGGACTTTTTTCTTGCAATTATTTTACATAACGGAGTATTTCCGATTTGAAAGTTGCGTTTCACCCGACACTGTTTCTTTAAAGTCTCGATTATTTGTTCTGTGAGAAAGTTCTACGGAAGCGTGGTATTATTTTCTATTGCCAACGGTGCATTGTTTGAATAGAATAACTGATTATCGGTGTAATGATCATTCTCGTTTGACTGCGTTCAAATGTACAATCGACACTGACCGAAGAGCGCCCAGAACTCGCCGTGGCTCTGAATGGGGAAGAGCAACACGTTTCCGGCGACTTCGTACCGGCCCTGCAGCTCGATCTTCGGGAAGGCTAAATGAAGGTCCAGCCTGTACGTCGTTATATCGAGCCGGGCCTTGGTGATCGAGTAATTCCCCGCCCCTATGACCGTGATATTGGAGAACAGTGCTTTGATACGGACAGCGCCTTGGCCGTTCTCCATTCCTAGTTCCGGGATGATCAGCGGCTCGATCGGAGGTAGGTCCAAATCAGGAATGCCTGCGAACGTTTCGTTATGCGCAAGAGAATCTTTCCGTTTTTCTATAACCAACAATCTCGCCGCCGTATATTCCGCTCACCCTTCAACAAATACGGCTGCAGATGGTTCAACGTTCTCTGGAAGCATACTTCTATCGCGGGATCGGATCTCCTGCAGGGGATTATGTACACGGCTGTGAAAAAGAAATTTCGAATGTATATGTTTTCGAATGCTTTTCTCTTTATACCGATTCGTTAGCTCGCGATAGTTTCGGGTCGTGTGGAATTATGTGATCGCGATGTCCGTTGATCACGTTGCCCCGGGTTTCTCCTACTTCCGATACCTTTATGCAACCACTCTCACTTCCGATGCCCTCGGAAAATTCATTTCCCTTCCATTCAACCTTATCTATCTTGGTTCTGCCTTTACTTATTACGTTCGAAATGGCGAAAGACTTATTGCCGTAACAACGACGTGCCTGTAAATTCTACTTATCATCTTTGAACGATAGAGTTTAGTTAAAAATCAACTTCCTCTGTGCCACTTTTCCCGCTCGAACAATATGGCATGTTATTTGTTGGTAACGCAATTGCGTCAGAGTGATTCGTGGTGCATATACGATTTTCCTTCAACGTACAAAATTCCCTGCTATGCGTGCCTGCGCAAATTCCCGAAATCTTTGAACGAGCAGCAATCGTAATAATAATGATGATAATTATACCAGCGTCACGTAAGCAGAGAAAATTGACGACGCTCGATTTCCGCTGCTTTCTTCCTCCCCGAACTACAGACAGAAAGTATCTCAACAACTTCACTATCTTCCGCTTTGCAAATTCTCCCTAACTGTAAAACGTTTCGTTTCCTCATCGGCGAATCGTTGGATATTTATTTAATACGCAGTTTCCACGTGTTCCTTATTTAAGGCGATTCAATCATTTAACCCAGTCGCTTAATTAATACGCAGTTCTTGCGCGTTTAATATAAATGATCCGAGTGCTCTCTTCGTAGCAACGCTTCTTGTTTCTCGTGCTGGGCGGCCGGTTCGGTGTACGCGCCGCGTTGTGACTTTTAAGAATAATATGTAGCGCTTCGAAGATCCCCAGCGTTGTTGCTGCTAGAAATTCTAATGAAATTTTAAAGCAAACAATAAAATGGTATAGGCAGAACGGAGCGTAATTTAACGTTTGGCTCTTTTGATAAAGCTTCACGAAGCGATCTAATTCGAATAATTAGCCCACAAAAGTGTACACTAAAGTATGCACGCTTTTCTACTCGCAAGGACACGAACCTTATGCGACAGTAACCTAAATATTCGATTAGAAGTGTATTTTGCTATTCATAGCTAGCTTGGTAGCGCTGCGACCGAGATACCCAGGAGTAATTGCCGGCGATTTCAACGCGTGGAGCGTAGGAACGCTACGCACGGCGCGCCGTCGGTACTACCCCTCCTATAACTTGCGACCGAAGGTTGTGCTTCCTAATATCTTCCATCGAATCTACGCGCACACAGCTCTTCCGTACCGGAGCCAGCACTCACGGTACAGCTCTCGATCACGATTCACCGAGTTCCGAGCTGAACCGACGGGGCAGCTCTCGATCTCGATTCACCGCGAACTCGCGTATTTGCGACGCAAAACACCTTCGCGTCCAAAGACCACCTCCAATTATTTAATCAAGAACGAGGGGATAACGAGGTACCCGCGCGTCCGGCGACAGAATCCGGACCGCACGATCGCGCCGATCGATACAGTTCGCGCGAGGACGATGATAATAGCGCAACGGCAGGACCGGCTCCAAGCTTGAATCGCGCCGCCGCTTTCTCCGGCCGATCGCCGCCGATCCTCTCCTCTTACGCAACCTCTGACATAACCCGCGCCACGCCATCGGGAGCTGTTACGCCACGCGCGCGCGGTACCATTATGCCGGACGCCGCGTCGTAACACAACGGTTGGACGTCCCCGCGTTACGCATCCAGCTAACCGACGCCGAACGTACGACACCGGAATTCTGATCGCTGCCCCCTCGTCGGAACGTTACGCTGCTCGAAGGATTGCGCGACGATCGCAAGGTCTGTTGTTCTAGTCGTTCGGACGGGTTTGCCTCGGTCGCGAAACGGATTCTTCTTTGGACGGTGGTTGGCGTCGGTGCTTGACGAATTGGAACACTTCAGATTCTGGATAAATCCTTGAAATGTTGTGTTAGCGTATCGTTACAGCCAATTAGAGTCATCTCGTGTGTTTCAATAATTTTCTTGATATTTAAGCATCTCGTCTGGGATTCTATATTTTTTATTCAAGGTTTAAAGCGAATGAAATTGATCGTTTTTTACTGCACGAGGAATACACTGCACCCTCTGTAATAATTGAACTTCATAACACGACAATGAATTCCAAACTGCGCGAAATCAAGTAAATACTTTACACCTTTTTGCATCTAATTATTTCCTCCATCATTCCCATCGAAAGCTATGATATTATTCGATTGTTCGCTCTTCCATTTACGTCCAATCTTCGACAATAGAACCGACGGTAGGAAGTCCCAAAGATCTAAATTTATCTGCGCGTCGCACGAGAGTACGAAGGTTCTTTCTGCGAATGTCTTGCTAAAAATAAAGTACGGTCCTCTGTTGCAATCTTCCCAGTCGAATTTATGAAAAGAACGAGCGTACTCAGCCTTGCGAAGTACACGCGACGACGTTTCTTTTTCTCGTCGTTTGAGAGTACGACCTTCGAGCAAACGCGACGAGGAAAGTAAGAGAGCACGGTTAGCGTTCTTCGACAGGTCGTACCGGCAGCAACGATTTCCTTCGTGCTCGGCCCGGGCTTAGAAAGAGAAAGTATTACGTGTAACAAGTATTTAGAAAAAGCCTCTTCGTTCTACCGAATCTGTGCCGAGTGTGCCAATTCATTTCATTTTTAGCGTCGAAGAAAAAGACCGCGTTCCAGAAAATTGCGCGAAAAGGGAAAAAGGGTGGGTGTAAAGTTCATTAGAGAATGAAGAGTACAAATCACAGTGGAAGAGATAGTAAACAATTTCTGATGAAAGGTCTCATGAATGTTCCGTTTAAACAGAAACTTTGGGATATCCCAGAAATAATGTTACAGCGGGGAATCGTTTGATAAGAAAGGAAAGCACGAATCGAACGATCCGCTTCCGTAATATAATCGTTTCCCACAATTGGCCTGCGTGCGGAAAGAGAAAGGCAGATTCGCTTGATAGTTTTCTAAGGAAAATCAGTGCAACAATAGCTGATATGTAACAGGCTTTAAGATCGTTAATCAAGAGGGAAACGCTTATCAATCGTCATTTAACGTTATCCAATTCTCTGGAACAATTCGCGATTCAAGCTGCTACGTTTAATCCCCGGAGCGTAATTAAAGCTTCGGCTAATGAGACGCACGAAGAAGTGATTGCATAACGGCACTCGTAGTATTCATTTCAATGATGAACTCTCAATAACGATCAATTAATTCTGCATTATCGAAATTCAATTGCATTCATTGTCACCGGTGGACTGTTTAAGAAAGTAGCTTCATTCACGCAATGATCGCCGGTACGGATCATCGTATGAACACGTATTCCCCGTGGATCACGGTGAGAATTGCGCCGAGGATTCTTACGAGTATCAAAGTCGGGTTCGTCGAGTGCAACGTTCGTTTGCTCCTTGGCACAGGACACTAATTCCCCGGACAACAGTCCAATGAGTACCACACAGGCTATCCTTCCACTTGTGAACATCCTGGTGAACTTTGACCTCGCCAGAGGTCCGCCGGACGTATTTATCATTGCTTCTTAACGTTGAAGAATCACTTCGACTACTTTGTTTAATTTCTATGAATTTCTCTTTTACCGAACGTCCTTGGCTTTCAGCTTGAATTCGATGATTCTTGGATCGAACACACTTTCCTCTTTGTCGATTTTCTTTAACGCACTAGGTCACTGCCTCCTCTTCTTTATGGATTCAATTTTGGATGGATTAAGGCGGGGAATCAGGGTGGCGGCCAGGTGGGTCGACTCGTGTAAACTGAACGCGGCTTCCTTTCATATTCTGCCTTATATGCGAGCCTTCCCCCTACCCAAGAGGTGCTCGGTTCGGCTGCGGATTCAATTCTTTCCGTTTCCTCGCCGCTGCGACCGGTATACACTTTGTTTCGCACACGAGAAGATTCATTTTGGAAAAATAGGTGATGGCTTTTCTTCGCTAATCGCTATTCCTTCGTGTCCAATTTGACATTTCGATCATTTTCCCCTCGCTAAATAAATTGTACACTTATTCCTAGCATTTGAATAGTAAACATTGTTTAGTTGTCCGAGTTTCGTTAATCAACGACCCTTAATCCACGCCAATTAATGTCATCAATTGCAATTCAGCCGATAAGAAGTCTGGCAGCGAATTTCACTCACTGTTCATTTGCCCGTTTGATTAAAGATTAAGGGCAGCCTTACGCATATCTTTTTCGTATTCCATTAGTAATATAGATTTGTCTCGTCGATCGGCTACTGTACGCTCGCGACTTTTGCAAATCGATGACACTTTCCGATTACCGTTCGACGTTGACAATGTTGTAATCAAATTTTACCTGCCAGCGCCGACACTGAAATTAAGCCGGAGCGTTCCGTTGCATCATTCGCGGTGAACACGAGGAAGGATAATAGCCGGGGCCAGGAGAGTGTACGCGCATCGAGAAATGAATGGTGTAGATGCGTAATTACGTTGCGCAATTCGGCTACGCGCTGGGATCACTGCGAGGGTTCCACATCGTTCGAACGAAAACGTTGCGAATATTACAACGCTAATTAGACCGCGGATTTTCATGCAAATTCATACTTTTCAGAATATAGTAAAAACGGTAGAACTTCCTTAGAAAATTCTTTCACCTATCAGGTATATTAGAAAGCACTACAATTTTGATATCTTGCATATTTTCCAATTTTCTAGAAACGCATCAAAATCCCCTGTCTAATTATAATTATGTACCGTAATTATTCTCTATTCTCGACTATCATTTTTCATCATCCCCCAATGTCGAGGATACAGAATAAAGCGTTCTTTCTTCTGAAGTTTTCTTCTTTCTTTGAACGGATCAGAAAACTACCTCCACGATCAAAATGATTTGCCATCGAATGAAGAGCTAAAGCCTTCAGATTTAAGGCTGTTTTCGTTTTATAGGAACATAATACAAGCGATCGTCGAACGATGGTGATGTCTTAATAATGGTAAGTCACGATTAACTGCTGGTTATAATAGCGGGCCATGAATCTATAATGTGGCATTGTCTTTTCAAACTTATCCTTGATGGATATCGTGGCCGGCATACGAAACGAATTCTTGTTAAAAGAAGAAAAACCGTACGATATTGCGGTCATAGTCGGCGATTTTTTTTTCGCTTCCAAAAGAGTTGTTCGAGTTCGCGGTGAAGAAATCATCGGTACCTAAAGTAAACGTTTTCGCCTAGTCGCCTAGGAGTGTATATGCTGTTCGAACACCTTGAAACTATCGCGCGCTTCGCGGTATCGAAACGAATTCCGGAAAAGCGTGCAGCTGTTGCCCAATTTGTAACTCACTGAGTCGCAACGTGCCGGCATTGACACCCTTTGATCTGTGCTTGGGTTCTTTAATTCGTACGTTTTTCTAGCGACGGGTAGTATAGGCGAGGCGACAGAATGGACGAGCATTAACAAAGTCGGTTTAATGATAGAAAAATGGTGTACTAATTTATTCTTCATTAACTGAGATGCTGTTCCTTTTATTATTTAATGAACGAGTCTGATGCTATTTTATTTTGTCATATTATACAATATTCATTGTTTAAATGATCGATAGGCCGAATTGTGTTTAGGGTGGATTAACGAAACTACGGACGCTTCGGAAAACTTTTAATTGAAAATTGCATTCGGAAACGTTAGGAAACCCGATTTCAATAGAATTCCTCTAATTCGTTCGCAGTGTCTTTCACAAAAGATTCATTATTCTACGCATGCGATGATTGTATAAAATGACGGCTGCTCATCTTGGAAATTAATAATAAAATCATTGCACTTAGGATGTAATTTACAAATTTCTTTTATTCAAAGTTTCAAGATGTTCTTTCACTACTATTCCAAATAGCAGCATCTTCATTTGTATGATTTTTCTCGCATACAAAGGATTAAACAATTTTCTTGCGACGATGCGTTTGAAATACTTTTATGTCTCATTGAAGCATGATTGGTAACGTAGGGAGCTGACGTTATACATACAACGCCTGTTACACAGCACCTCAGCCTGCACGCGTGTTGTACGGTCACCTTTCCGTAGGCGTACTGGTTGCGTGAAACTGTTAATGGTAACGCTTAATTAGAGTGTCAGACAGGAATGAAGAATAACACGTAAATCTAAGACAATTTTCCAATAATTAGAAACACCAATTTATACATTACAAAAATTTACAAAATCATGAAATCCTTTCTACAAACAAACGCATGAAACAAGTGCGCACAAATCGGTGGAATAGTACTTCAAGGTGGTAGTAACACGTCCTCGGGGAATGTGCTAAAGATTTGATTGATCATCTCTTTGATCAACGCGATTAACGTTTCCTCCAACTTCGGTTTACTCTCGCCGATCACCAATTTCCAGTTGTCGTTCAGGAATAGATTCATCGCGCCGGTCAGCACGTCGTCCCCGTCGAACAGATTGTCCAAACGCACCGTTGCATCGCCGATCTCGAAATCCACGCGAAGATCGCTCGCTCTCTGATGAATCGCTTCCGTTTCTTCGTTTAAGTAACGTTCCAATTGAACGGTCGCGAACAGATCGACGTCCGTGAAGGTTCCGCGGCCAATGCCGTTCCCTCTGATCGGCAGCATCATAATTTTACCCCTCAGATCGTAATTCGTGGTCATCTTCAGCTTCGGAAGGTGGAGTTTCAGCTGAATACGATTTCTCTCTAAGTCGTATCTACGGACACACGAAGAGATTACATTAGACTCAGGACTTTGCCAATCGTGGGACTTGCACTTGAAGATCATTCTATCCATTATTAGTTCGTAAAAGAAAAAGATCTAGCATCGATTTGCTGATAGCTTGTTATTCTTATTATTTGCTTCAATTGCTGCGGAAAGAACGTTGTTAGCGCAGGGTAAACGTTGTTAAAGGGACGCTGTCGATTATATTGTAAATGTATTAAAATGAACGTACCTGAAGCTTTTAATAACGAAGTTGGTCCCGCCAAATACGGATATGTTGCTGTACTTCGCTTGAACGTAAATCGGCCCGGAATATTGGCTAATATCGATTTCGTCCATGTAAAACGGCTCGCAGGCCGGAATTTCTAAAGCCGGTATCCCGTCCTTCAAGTGCGGTTTCAATGAATTCGCGCTCTCCTTTATACAGTCGTCCAAATTCGGATCGCTTCGATGGCATATTTTCAGGAACGATGCTAGGGAGCGCAGAGCGTTTATTAAATTAAACCATGACGCCAATTGTGCATTATAACAAACTCTCTGGTGCGTTTAATATTCCGTACAATTTATACATTTCAATTGTGCGACATAAAATTATCCAATTCTATCGATTTATTGAAATCGTTCAGATATTGATTGAACTTGTACTTTATATTTAAAACGCTTCGAAACTCTATTATAATTGTGTTACGCGCATCGTGGCATTGTTCCCCTTAACACAGAGCGGCAGAAATGGAATTTATATTTCTATGATAGAATATTCACTTTCAACCTTGTCGAGGATTCAAATTAGACCTAAATTCTTTGCACCTGGATCGCGTCATTTTCTGTGCGATTCATCACGAATTAAATACGTGCTCCAGATGCAGCATCGACTTCTACGTAACGGATACCATAGGAGGAACGTCAATAAAATTAATCGCGTCCACAGATTCCGCGGAAAATTTTAATTGCAGCCCGCACCGGAGAATTATTCGTTTCTTAATAACGCTAATAATCATTTTAATATCGTGTCTAATTCAAATACAAAGATATGTATATACAGAATAGAAAAAAATATATATATATATATATAGTAATGAAAAAATATATCTTGCACGAATCAAATAGTACCTCACAATTAAATACACTATTATAAGTCTGGTAATTGGAAAATACGTATAAGAGTAGCCAATGGGATATCAATTAGAGGAATGCAATGCTCACGTATTTCTGGGACAGCGCCGACGGGTAGCAAGCGACACGTTGCACAAACTATTATTATTATTAACAGCCCGTAGAGTTGCATGGCTGTTGCCTCGACGAAGCTCGATGGTAAAATAATTTCAAATCGCGTCGCTATCCAGAACTGCGAACGTGCCGCGGACCAGCAATGCGCTGATACCGCACCTTTTTAACGTGCTCCTGCATCCTTTTACAAATGACGAAACTGAACGCTTCGATGTTCCCTATGAACCAATTTTATTACCGTACACCTATCGTTCTTTCGACAAGAATTGAATACAGTGCAAAACGAGACCGCGGCAGGGACCGGAAGAATAATTGCTCAACGTCACCGACTGCGCAATCGGATTTCATTGAACTTCCAAGGTGGTTAAAAAAGAGGTTCGCATAGTGTGTCTATTTTGTAAAAAAAAAAGCATTCTGATTGGCAGCCGAGAAAAGCGCATTGCAATATTTTCAGAATATTTCCATGAAACGTGTGCGAGCTTCCACGGTTAGAGCGCGATTAATTTCGTACGGAGGAAAGAATTGGAAGGAATTTTCAAGTGAATGACCACGTTTCACTCTAAAATTCTCATGATGCGTTTGACATATTCTTACATTTGATTATCTTCATATTACACTCAATTCATATTCGTACAAAACAAACATTCATTAAAGTAATACATTTAATTGTCCTAGAAAGAAAGAAATGGAAAGAGCTGTATAATAAAAAGATGCCCGGATTTCACTCGAAAATTCTGTGCTCTTGATGGGCAGACTAATATTACCAATATACACCCGACCTTCCAGTGAGAAGATTGAACTAAAGGTCTCGCACGGTCGTCGATAAAAGAAACTACCCCATCGCGTCGATGAAGGATACCCCGACGATCCCATGGACGATCCGCGACTGGATCACCGCATTAGAGTCACGGGTACCATTACCCGCTGCGATGTACATTTAAGAACAAGCAATTGCGCAACAGCTCCGCTGGCGAACTATTTGCAGCCTCTTGGTACCCGCCACAGTTTTCCACTTACGGTTGGGGGCAGGACCTTGCCCTCTATACACAACAGGGGGTTCGGAGGGGAGGGGGCAGAACGCAGGGGACATACGTGCAAGCGTAAAAGACGAAGGAAAAAAACAGAAGAGAGGTGTATAGATGTCTAGAAGGATCGTCTAGCGAAACGCGTACACGTCGCAAAGAATCAGACCGGTCCGTGGCCCAGATCCGGTGCCCTTCCACGGTGCTGTATAAAACCATCGCGCGGACGAATCATCCACTCGCGATCGTCACTTTTCCACGAGCACCGCAAGAAACGGACGCGGAACAGAGCTGAGGGTAAAGTAAACGCGGGGGATAGATTTTAAAGCGGTATGAAAGTGCGCTCCTTTCTTTCGTCTTTATAATGAGAGAATCGTGCGTGGTGCGCGCGAAATTGTGCGGCTTCTCAGATAGAGAGGGTGGGGCATCGAGTAGATTGATCGGCCGGCGAGGATGATTCCGAAGATGAATAATTGTTAGAGAACGAATCATTGGAGATCGAATACAGTTGGGGAAAATTTTTGGATATCGTTCGAGTTCCGGGAGTAATAGTTTTGAAAATGTTCCGTAGAATGGGCGGTTTTATTGAGAGACGAAGCCGGTTATTGAATCCAAACGTAATGTATATTTCGCACGGAGATTTGCTTATTTTGCTTCCAACTCATCGGACATTGTTGTATCAGATAAATGTAGAATTCTAATGCACGCTTATGAAACAATCGAAATCTCCTCCACAGTAATGGTCCTCGGGGGTCCCTCCAAACCGGTCCAAGTTATCCATCGATCAGAGAAATCCTGGAGGAGCGAAGAATCGTGCGTCCACGGGTCAGAGTGTTAATGTGCGCCGCCCTCTTCAGCTTCCTTCTCGTATTCGTCGTAATCGCTATCGTGGTGCTATTACTGGTCAGACCTATCTACATTTGGCAAATCAAGAGTCAGAGTTAATTGGATTGTTCATCGACAATCGATTCGCCTGGAATTCACTTCGAAGAGGAAGAAGAAGAACAGGGCGAAATGGCTAGATCCGTGGCCGGAGCGTTTCTGCTTCTGGGCTTCTTGACCCTGGCGAACGCCCAGGGGACCCTCCTGGAAATGTCCCAAGAGCTCTGGACGAAGCTTCTGACCGGGGGGTTCTCCAAAGCGGGCAAGCTGGACCCGCTGAGGGTTCCGGTGATCAAAGTGGACCAGTCCGAAGGTGACACCAGCTACAGAATAATCCTCCGCAACGTGGAGATCGCGGGCCTGAACGAGTCGACGCTGGACAGCATCCACATAGCGCGCGGCCGATTGAAGTCGAACCTGAGCGAATTGGAGGCGGGTTACGTGAGCTACAGCGATCTCCGTGACCTGGACACGATCAGATACAGGTTCCACACGTTGATCAAGGAGCCGAAGGATCGAAACGAGAGCTTCGAGGCTATCGTGTCCACGGCTAACGGGGAGAACAAATTCCTGGCCGGCTCCAAGGAGCAGGAGGGTCGTTTCGAAAGGCTGAAACAGTACGATCCGTTCCTGCTGAAGATACAGGCGGACAAAATGAGGGAGGCCGGAAGCGAGCGCGGACAGAACGAGCGGAAAGCGCACAGGGAGTCCGGTCGCGGTTACTTCGACATGCAGGGCGCCAAGGTTCTCACGAATTCCGAGACCAGCCGGATCGTGGAGAACCTCAGGTATCCCACGGACGTTCAATTCATTTACGCCATGAGCGGGGCGAGCTCGGGATCGAATTCGAGGAGGAACGAGCAGAGGGAGGATTACGATAGGTCCGGCTTCGGCTCGTATACCAGTGAAGGTAACGATGGACAGAGCAACAGGAGAGAGAATTTCGCCAGCAGGAGAACCGAGGAGCGTTACGAGGACGTTCAGACCTCGGCCTCGGAAAATCTGGAGACCAGAGCGAAGGAGGAGAGATTCGTCCCTGCAGCCGCGAGCAGGGACCAGGCGTATCGCGGTGAGCGGAAACGTTTCGAGAAGCGGCCCGGTTACATCGACATAGTTTACGCCGACGGGAGCCGCGACGGTGGCGTGAAACGCTTCGGGAACGGGAGGATCGAGAACGGGGACGGCGCCAGGGTGTTCGGGGTGAAAGACGATTCCAAGGTCTGGTATAATCTTCCGTCGTCGTCGTTAAGTATTCTCTCGCTAGCGTTCGTTTCTATTTTCCAACGTGGAAATTGCTAACTTGTGCAAACAGGATATCCTCGAGGGCAGACGTGTCATTACGCGCAACTGTACCGAGGGGCAGCCGTTGACGAAGAGGAACGACGCGGTGAAGGCGGCTATAAACGCGAAGAGGCTGGACGGTCTGAGCAGATACGCGAGGGATTATCAAGAGAAGCAGGGATACTTCGAGGAGGGGATGCAGCTGGTCTATCATTACGGCGCGACGGACGACAAGAGTCCCGAGGGGAGTAAACTGGGAAGGAGGCACAAGCGTGCTCACAGGGAGAACGAGACCGATGTGAGGATTCAATTAATTCACACATTTTCGATGTTCTGTAATATCTCATCGTTCGTATCCTTGCCGTTCTACCTTCGTCGTTGCGGGAATGTCTGATTGCTTATTTTAAGGACGATATCATGCACGTGATCATGAGAATCAGAGTGCCCCTTCTTCGCGTGAAGTCTGATTACGAGCTGACGGGAAAGGTGGGCAAGGAATTGGTGCGAGGAAATGGCCAGCTTAAGGGCAACTTCAGTGAGTGTACCTTTTAATTGCCACGCCAATGAACTTGCGCGTGATTAAAAGCCATGACATGTTTCGTAGGGTATTTTACAACGACACAATAATTTAAGCCTTAATGGGTTTACGGAACGCGTTGATTTGACGCGCTGTAGATTTCACGTTTAGAGTTGTGGAAATCATAAACGTTATTTTTAAGCAGCTTACATTAACGTTGATTGTTGTGATAATATCTATACACATCCTAATTCATTTCTCCCAGGGCTTTATAATTTCAGGCACTCGTATATGATATACCTGCTATTTAAAAAATTCCCATGAACAGGTACACGAAAAGGTGCGTAAACCTACTGTTAATAACGATAGCGGCATTTAACGACGATGCATTTCAAATGGAAGCCGCTCTGAATGAAGTTAACGTCTAAAATTCTAAGATCTACTCGTTTCTATCTACATAGAATTATTTTCTCTTCGCGTGTCTGATTTTTACGCAATCGTGGATGTTTGATATTTATAGCCGACCTAGTAGGAGACTTCACGATCGAGCTGAAGAAAGTCAAAGGTCAGAACATGTTAATCGTCCGCGCGGCCAGGAGCAAACTAAATGCCAAAAAACGGGATGTCTCTCTTCAGGGAATGGACGAGCAAGGTCCAGTGAAGTCGATTCTGGGTCACGGTAAGTGTCGTCTCGAAGATGCATCTATAATATTTACGTAATCACTGAGATTGCAACTTTTTCGAATTTCCATACACTTTGTCCGACGTTTCTTAACGAACCAGGAACATATCGAATAATTCTCTATCACCGACGCTCTCGGGTCTGCGATCATTCGTCGCGAAGTAAATCGAACGCCGATCTATCGGGAAGTGGTTGTAATCGTTGCTTGAAACTCGCGTTAATCGGGGAATCGGGTTGACCGGGCTGACATAACGAACGCGACAGGAAGCTGTTTGCGAAAAGCACCGGGCTTCCTCCAAATGGCGAACGGAGACGACAAAAGCCGGTTCAAGGTATTACGTAAAGAGCTGCCTCGTCTGTTCTCGTTGCGTCACCGATGCCGGTGTTCTTCCGTAATTAACGAACGCCCAGGGAAATGCTGGGGCGAGAAAGAAAAAAGGAGAATCGGATTCCTACGAAGGAAAGCGATGTCGATCGTCCCGGAGAGTCTAACGCCGATCGAGCGGATACTCTCCGCGCTCGGATCGCGGAGCGTCGTGCACGAGCATGGGTGCAGCGCTCGTGAAATTACACAAAAGTCCGGATTCGTTCACGGAACGACTGCAAGTTCATGCAAGGAAATACAGAATGAGCGGTCTCTCGGTTCTGCGATAATACGGTTCGTCGAATTATAAATAAAAATATGCGTAAGGAATCTTTCATTTGAGCTTGGTAACATTTGATAAGTCCATTAAATGTTTAGGGTGTCTTTGTAAAGACCACAAATTTTGAAATTGGACAGTTGGATTAGCTTAATTACTGAGTCGGGTGAAACTAAACATATGACATCATTAAATCACATAACAAGAAATTAAAGAATAAACGGTCACTCGATTCTGTCAATAACGCGGTTCGTCGAATTATAAATAAAAATATGCGTAAGGAATCTTTCATTTGAGCTTGGTAATATTTGATAGTTGCATTAAATGTTTAGGGTCTCTTTGTAAAGACCACAAATTAGGAAATCGGACAGTTGGATCAGCTTAATTACTGAGTCGGGTGAAACTAAACATATGACATCATTAAATCACATATCAAGAAATTAAAGAATAAGCGGTCACTCGATTCTGTCAATAACGCGGTTCGTCGAATTATAAATAAAAATATGCGTAAGGAATCTTTCATTTGAGCTTGGTAACATTTGATAAGTCCATTAAATGTTTAGGGTCTCTTTGTAAAGAGCACAAATTAGGAAATCGGACAGTTGGATCAGCTTAATTACTGAGTCGGGTGAAACTAAGCATATGACGTCATCAAATCACACCGTGCAACGTTTTGCTTAAATGTCCCAAAGAAAAGTGTGCACCGTCGCAACGAAGTTTCCCTTCCCGTCGAAAGAAACGGCGTCGCGTGTTCCGGGGGAACAATAGAGGAAAGTAAAAGCGGGCAATTCGACATCGGTCGGAGCCCGGTAAGAGTGTGCGTTCACTTTCAGCGGACGTTTGGATGCGCTTCAATAATCATTCACGATGTCCATTAAACCGCTTAATAGCAGGCTCTACGATTGACTGTCGCACGTAAACGCAGGTCTGATGGCTGCGGAGGCGGTGGCCGCGATGCTCGCCGACGACCTGGCCACCAAGGCCCTCAACGATAAAACGGCGGACGCGATGATCTACAGAATGTACAAAAATCTTCCGGTCAATTAGGACCGCGTCGAGGACGGGCTAATCTGGACGTTCGACCAGGTCTTCTGTAACTGCGACACGTTTTTCCACCGCGCACGCTGCGCTCTCGCATTGTGCACGGAATAATCATCTCCACCCCTTCGGCGCGGAACGAATTTGTCAACCATGAAACGATTTTGATTAGAGATCGTTCGGCTATTCGTTCGTCGATACGAGATAGTGTCGATTTTGATACGTTTTACATTGAGCTCATGATTACCTCGAGCACCGTGCGAGAGCTTTGGCGATTGTATTTGTATTTTATTTTGCACTAACTGGTATTATTGTACTAATTACTGGAGAATTAGCTTCTAATGAGATTAATTAGGTATTTGTCGAAGCTGAGGCGATCATTTTATGTTACACTTCGTTATTGTTACATTTAATTTACCTTCGCGTTTACTGGATATACGACTGTGTTACGTTGAAGGCTATTTAACCGATTCATTTATTATTAGTATCGTATTAATTTATGTAACGTAGATAACGCTACTGTTATTCCATACATATATTTATTACACACATGTTTTACATTACGTACACGCGCAGGACTTTTCATATACTTTACGTTATCCATAAGAAGAGTAGCCTAAGATGTGAAATTTGTACTTAAATTATCAATGATATAAAACCGTTCGCCCTTATCGTCGGAATCGTTCTTCAAATTGATTCCTACATAAACAAATCTGCGGCTCCACGATTATTTCCTTCCACTACGATCCACGCAACCCTTGCTCTCAAGCTTTCTCCGGAGCGCATATAAAATTATGCGCGAGAAACTTCGATCTTCAAAGAGAAATTACAAAAAGAAACAAACTAAAGATACTAATTTTAACGTTTCGAGGAGCAGTCTATTTCTCAACGCGTCTTGTCAATTGTTCGCGAAGCTCGATATCGATTTGCCAACGGGCTTTCAAACGTTGCATGCCGTTTGTACCGTATACGGCAGCAGACCGGAACCACTTGGGATCCGCCGGATAATTATGACGATTAATCGAATACCGAATGGACATAAATGAATGTAAGGGGATGCTGTATCGGCCCAAACGAAGAGAAATATAAAAATGCGATTCTTGGAAGGGATTAACTAAATGGAATATGATACATTACACATCTAATCTTGTTAGGTAAACTTTGCGCAAACCGACAGGACTATGATTCACAGTGACCCAAATGTGGCAAGCGAACCGATTACAAAATCGCAACACCGCCTGGCGGTGTCCGAAGATTTTCCAGCGCCGAAACCAACGATAGATAATCAACGAAACCGAAGACGCTGCTTCTGAATAGACGTTCGCGGAAGCCGTTGCTTTTCTCTCCCTTGTTGCTCTTTCGAAGTTCGCGTAATCGTGGCAGTAAATGTTAGAGGAAAGAGGGAGCTTGTCGCGAGGACAGGAACAATTGCGAAAGTAGTTATTATCGAGCATCTTGGTCAACGGCGAGAACAATCGCAACGCATCGATGTCATTAAGGAAGCAGTAATTGACGGGGGATATTACTTTTTGCATAAGCACGAGCATGTTTCGCAGGGAAACTCTGTTGTTACGTAGATTCGTAAGAGACCCTTCCCCGTCGATCCTGATCACTGTTATTTTTTATAAATCATTGATTCACCCATTTCTTCGATCTCTCCTTTCCCGATTGAGAGATCGGTGCAAGCCTCGATCCATTCATTTAACTATATCATATCCCGTAGTATTATGTGAAAGCAGAATCGATTTCGCCTGAGGATTTATAGTTCAAAGATGACACACCCGTCGAGCAAGCAGTGCTCTATACTTTCCAACGGGTCTACAAGGAAGCTTGCAATAATTGTGTAACACGTGTAATTATGTAATTCGAACGAGATCTCCAGCGACAGGAGAGATTGAATTTTACAAATGAGTTAATTCCACCTTAATCCATTAAAAGGAAAAGCATCGCGCAAAAGCAGCCTCCAAAAAGGAGATAGAACTATAAACCTACGAAAGAACCCTTTAAAAACGACACGGTATACATTTAACGGAAACGAATTTAAAAGTAACACCAAAGGAGTCCAGACGCCTCTAAAAGAATTTGTTCAATTTATAAGAACAGCGTGAACAGACATTACAAAGGGCTAAAATAATCTCCTTCCGTTTTCGAAGCAACTCCGACCTACCCTACGAATATTTCGCACGAGCCACCAGCAATTCCAGTAATACCATACTCCCAGCGAGACGCGTTCATCTCTGGCTGCGTCCCTGACTGAGTTAAAAGGAATCATTCTACCGTGATAAATTCACCATCGTCCAGAGTGGGGGCGAGTTACACGCGGAGAAAGTGCTGTTAGTTTATATATACCCAGGGTACCGCGGGACACCGTGCACATTTTCGATAACGCTCTCGCTAATTGCCAGGCCGCGGGTACATCGTCACGTTCGCCGGGTGTCCTTTACGCAAAGACAGCGGGAGGATGTTGTCGTCGCTGATCGGATTGTTCTTGTTCGCCAGTTGGACGGCCGGTATCGGTGCCGAACTGCGTGAGTAATCATTGATTTTCTATTATCTCGTATGTCGAACGTTCCGTTTAGGTTTTTCGTTAATGAAGCATTGAAGAACGGGGGAGCTTTCAATACGATTGAATGGGGCTAATGGTAATTTACACGGGGCGGGTGTATATGCGGTAAATAATTTGAAGGCGTTCGAATGGATCAGAGGATGGATTTTAGTTGTTGTACTTGGACGAAGTAATCTTTCATTGAACCCTGTCTTCGCGGACAAGTATTTGAGGATATTTCTTTCGCTACCGAAAAGGCAACTAAGTAGCGGGAAATTGAATCTTGAAATGTGGTTTGACGATTCTTAGAGAATGAAGCACGATGGCGAAGCGAATCGATTATTTAGAAACTTCTGTAACGTCATGCAGAACGATCGAAGAAAGAGTCGCGTTATAAAGAGGCGTTTTAAACACCTCATCGACGAAAGGACTTTCATCTGCTGAAACGAGCGTTGTGTAAAATATGATGGAACGAAATTGCCGAACTGTGCAGTGATAGGATTTCGAAAGGGAGTATCTACACTTCCTTCTTATAAATCGTTTCGCAAATACCTTTTCGACCTTCGACAGTTGACAAATATTTGCAGAGCAGTGTGCGATCATTCTGAAAAGTGAAATTAAACATTCATAGTATTGGCAGGATGATTGAAAAGTGCGGCATGGAGGATTAAATCTAAGGTGTCGCAGAACCGGAGTGATATTAATTTAACCACTCTGATTACTCGTTTGCTTCATTCAAATGATTGTTTACTATCATCATCGTTATCGTTATAGTTGATAGGAAACACAAAGCGAAAGTAAAAGGGACACCGCGCGCTTCAGTTCCACCCACACGCGCACACAACCCACCAGAAAACCCACGAAGCAATCACTGGGACCAGATTCCATCGCCCAGTCAGCATCACCGATTACTCCGTTTCACCTAATCACTCTTCCAGCTTGAACTGTTTTCATCGGTCGCTTAGAAATTCGGTTCTAGCCAGCCAACGTTCCACGTGGATCTCTTCTTTCGCACCGGCCTCGATATAATGAGCCGGCGCGGGATCGCGTGGAACGATCTCGGCCAAGTTGATCTTTCCTAATTACGATACTTATGAATGAAGCGACCGCTACGAGTCCGTTCCGATCCCGTCCTCTATCGGGCGCGCGCGTTTTCTTCTTCGCGGCTCCTCCACGCGGCGACGACTCGCCTTTTACAGGAGCGGAAAAAGCGCACTCGCGTAATTTCACTTTCTACCAAGCGTGTACCCACACGGACGCGCACACTTTCGATTTTAGTCCCGGCCTCGAGAGTGCCTTGGCCACTATGAATTCTTCCAATTAGTCATCGACTGAAAGCTGAACATAAAAGTGCATCGACCTTTCGTTTCTAGCGGAACCGAGGAATCAGCTTGTTCCTTTACAGTGAACTGCTTTGATTCGATAAACACTTATGCAGGAGTAATTGATGCGACAGACGTTGATCGTGTCAGAAATGTGCCCTGCATGGTTATTCATTACAATTTTTCTTTACAGACACGCCAACCGGACTCTGTTCAACACCTTTTTCTTCAATTCCCTTTCAATTCCTTCTCGCTCGGTTTCATAATTAACGCGACTCAATTAGCAGCGGGCGCAAGGTGCGAGGGAATCAGGTCGAGCCGCTCGAACGAGCGAGCACACGTAGTAATGATAGGTTTTAGAAACACGCGACGTCGTTGCTTTTCACCGATCGGAATGCCAGGACCCCTTTCGCAACGTAAAAGGAAGTTTTCCCTACGTCGTTCGCGTTACGTGCATTCTTCTGCAAACGTTGCCACATCGCAGCTAACTGCACTATTAATTAAACAATCTATTTATATCCGAGCGCGCCTTGAACCGAAAGCGACTACCATGCAATCGTTCAACTTCTCTGTCGAATGAAAGAAAAATTCATTCCGAACATTATCCATGAACGCCTCTACATTGAAAGGGAGCAAAACTTACACGCATCTCGTTGCCTCCTACCCCTGGAAATTATTCTATCATTCTCCCGTCTTAGCACCGGGCGTTCAGCCTTGCCCGCGGACAAACGACTTGGCGCGATACGACAGATGCGTTCTGGAGCAATTGAACGCCATCACGCCCTACCTGGCCAAAGGGATACCGTCGTTGAAATTGCCAGCCCTGGACCCGTTGTTCCTACCATCTTTAACCGTGGACAGAAACCTGGAGGCGTTGAAGATCAAAGCGAACATGAGCCAGATCCGTGTGCACGGCGCGACGAATTTTCTCGTCGACGAATTGAAGGCTAATCCCAACGATCTAACGGTGAGCCTGAAGGTTCAGCTGCCGCACGTTCACGTGAACGGCGACTACGACGTTCAAGGAAGGCTGCTGCTACTTCCGCTGAACGGGGCTGGAAGCTTCAAGGGGAATTTCAGTGAGTATACTTCTTAATAAGAACATTATTTCGTTGTACTTTTGGTGATTTAATCGTCGTTGAGGATAATTCGATGCGGCAAGTAAATATTCTGCAGACTTTTTTCTTATTAATCGTAGTAATTAGGATTGTAGAGCAGTTTCTTACCGTCTGCTTAGCGTGGATAGTAATATTTCATAATTTCGTGGAAACATTTAATTGTAATCTTTCAACTTGGACTCGTTTTTCATTGGAATGTTCATTGCCAGACAGTGGAAGCGTTTCAATTTCGATCGTTCGAGAAATGCGTGTAATCTCCATGTTAATTGTTCGCCACAGCCAACACGGAGGCACGAGTAAACGCGCAAGGAAAAGAGCTGACAGACAAGAACGGGGTGCAGAGGATCGACATCGATAAACTCGTGATGAAAATTCGCGTTGGGGATGGAAATATCAAACTGAAAGTGCCCCCTGCTCACACCTTGGCTGGTAATTACGATACAACTTTCTATACTTTGCATACTCTTTAATTCCTTGCAACCTTCGAATGTTGTTCAATTTATTGATTCAATACGACCGCTTTAAATCGCTCCTCTATAAACACTTTTCACATAAAATCTCTTAAATTGCCTTCATTGTCCAACATTTACTGAGAAAGCCTTCTAAATCCTTTCTATAAAGTCTCGAATTCGGTACACAGTGAGATCTCGTTCAACCCCTAAAAAGCTCCACGTTTCCCTCGCTTGACCAGACGACCCTTCGGACCAGCCACCGTCCGGAAAGCTTTTGTCAAGGATCTCTCTTCTTTTCTCCTCTGTACGTCTAATCTTTTCGTGCGATCCGTTTCAGCTGACGCAGCGGCGACCTTCTTCAATTCGAATCCACGTTTAGTTCTGGACATCGCGAGCCCGATAATCGAGGACACGGCGGCGACTGTTGGCAGGGCATTGGCAGCAAGAGCTTTGGGAGTATTGACGAAGGCGGAAATCCTCCCCTAGTCCAGGATTCGTTTCCTAGGTGCTCCCGTAAAAGCGATTGTTGCTGCGCATTGCGAGCGAAACGAACGGCGTGCTCGTCGATTGGAACGTAATGTGATTAAAATAGTAGTATTAGTTTAACAATAGTTTATCCATATTTCGGACGATTGAAGGATAATATCGCTTTCCTGTCGGAGAACGTGCTGCGCCGTTCCGAGATTTCGTTCCAACGAATCGTCGGAGCGGTTTGTTTAGATTAATTTCGTTTAAATCAGAGGTACACCAGAAAAGTTTCCATCCGCAGTATTTTCGACAGGTGAATTATTTGTTCAATTTGATTGTACACCTGCACGAGAATCTTTTCACTGTTCTCGCCACTTGCGAGGAGCAATTCGAGGACAAGCCTTTCGTGAAATTTTTAGCGGCTGTTTGTTATTATTTGTTTACGAGCTAATTTTATGATACAATGTTGGGGACAAGGTGCATCGCACCTTTGGGACAGAACGATCCCACGCAAGTGTCATTCCCTTCGTTTGAACGTGGTATTAGAAAAGCACCAAGATGCTCGAGTAATAGTGTAATTATTTTTGTACAGAAAGTTAATCGACGAATTGGAGACAGTGATGCGAATCTGTGATTTCTGATTCAGCAATTATTTATAGTCACTGTTCTGATTGTGTATAAAAGCCAGTTATTGTTACTCTCAGATGATTTCTAGTTCGTCAAACGTTGCTTAAAGCTCGTTGAATAAATTGCTCTTAAGCGAGTACGTCTGAAATTATTTGCATTATAGCTCTTTATAAAACTACGGGGAAAAAACTTGTATGAATTTAACTTTATCCAAACCCTGTATCTCCGTTTATTCTAAAATCAATCATGAATGTTACAAAAATATAATATACATGTATACAATCCCTTAATCGCTTCCAACAATTCCATTTTATATCCAAACGAACTTTGCGCACAACAGTGGGATGCAACGATTAAATCGATTTCCATTCGAATTAATAACAAATATATTTACCGGCTTCTTCAAACGTTCCGGCAGGATCGACGCTTTCTTTTTTTTTCCAGTAAAAGCGTCGACTTACAGAGGCTCGTTTAATCAGCGGGGAACAGTTCTGCGTACGTGAAAGACTTCGTTATCTTGTTGGCCACGTCTGTGAAAAGTTCCGCCAACGATGTCTCCAGCACCGGTGTTATTTCGTCCAACAGTAGTTCGTTGTTGTTGTTTAATATTTCATGCGAGGCAGCAGCTGATTAGAAGAAAACAGAAAAGCTGTATAATTAAAACGGAACTTTATCAAACAGGCAATTAAGCGGTGCGCCTGTAACGTAGACGGAACACGAATCGATAAATTTTATTAAAAACAGTCTACGATAGAATTTTTCTATGATTTTAATAGAGTACTACTTTTCAAATATTCTCCATACTGGTTTTTTTAATTAAAGTATGTGCTATAATTAATCATCGCCATGAAGATCTATTAATTAAGGTGTGACCAGCTTATAAAAGCTACACAATTATTACCTTGTTAAGTGAAAGACTTACCAAGCACAGTATCACCGCCGAACAAATTACTGAAGTGTAGATTCGCCTTGCCTATTTTGATCTTCACTTTCATCCTCTCGAAATTCAGGTAAGTGTCGTTATCCCTGGCCACTCTGCGGGCTCTTAGAACAACGTCCGAGTCGTAGTCAGCTTTGGGAACGATAACAAATGATTAGAACGCTGAATTGCTGAAGTCCGTGAAACTTTCCTTGGAATATCAATAATTATCGGTGCCTTACTAAATGTTCCAGTGATGTCTCCCTGCCCCGCCAACGTGAGCAGGAGGATCCTCGCGTCAATCTGATACTTCCCGCGGAAGTTTAATCTATCGAAGCCAACTTTAAACGTGAAGACCACGTCCTCGACGTTCGCTTTCAGGTCGCGCACTTTGAAGCTGGATGGGCCCGACACCTATTGCGTTAATCAAAACATTCCTCTGCACTTTTCATATGGGAAAAAGATGATGATTAAAAAAAAGAAAAATTATACAAAAATAAAGCGAATACCTTCAATTAATAATTGCGCGCAAGAACATCGACCCCTGATTAACGACACTCGAATTGCATACACGTTTACGAATAAATACATCGAATGTCGATTTTAAGTGAAAAGAAAACTTCACTTATACTGATAAACGAAAGGTAATTTTAATCGAGGAAGAGTATCCTCTGTTACGTTCTTGAGATTCACCTGCATATCAGTAAGATTTACATCCAGTCTGGCCCCAACTGGTCCTCGGGATAGGCGAATTTGCTTGAGGACCAACGGCTCGATGGGGGGTGCTTCCAGTTCCGGTATCCCGGTTGCCAATTTATCGCGGAGCACATCGATGGATCTGATGATGCACTTATCAATATCCGGATCGTTCTTCTTGCAAGGCTTTATATAAGGTGCTGCGAAATTCAATGGTTTCAACGAAAAGTTCAACACAAATGTATTGAATAACTTCCTTATCGAAGAAGATTTAAATATAACAGATAATTAGCTCGTTCAAACTACCGAATATTAATTTCTTATGTTTAAAACTATCGCCGACGTCCCTTTTATTCGTAAATCGCGAAATTTTCGAACGAACTGCGATCAGAATTTGAATTAGTAACGGTTACTTTATTGGACCACAATTGGGATAAGAACATTCTCGAGTTGCACCGGATCATTGATCTTCGCTCCATTCCGAAAGGGTTCAAGGTCTTCGTTGCATTCGCATGAAAGAAAAAAAGAACCGAAAGCGGCGCAGCGCACGTATGTTGTAACTATTCGTTAAAATGCACGCGACACGCTTCCATTCTCCTTGAAGCCACGCAAGTGAACCGATATTTCGTAATCGATCCTTAATGTCAACGTCTCCACCGTCGGCGGACTCGGATGGAATTTGGACGGAAAAAATGCTAGAATCAGCTTTGGGTGAACGTGCGACTGGACGCGAGGGAATGTAAACCTGAGCTCTCCGACGCTTGAGTACAATTAATCGATCAAATGATGCTACGGCGAGTTGAGGATCATTCATATGTACGGTTACGATTGAAAACGTTTATTAGGGGAAATAATTGTATTCGTCGCAGAAAAGTTTTGAGAGAAATGTACTCACGTAAAATGGCAACGACCGCGTTGAACAGAGCCGCCGTTAGGCTGGAAAAAGAATGCAGAACGATTAACGATTCTTAATGAATCGCCCAATCAGATGACTAATGAAACTTTGTAGATTCGATGTGATAGAGGGTGCATTCTATATGCGTCTCTGATTACACGTTTGCCGAGAAGGCGAAAATAGTGCTTAGGCTGGCATTAATGTACAATTTAACGATCTATGAACATTATAATAAAACAATATTCGTTTCTCGAAACTGCAAGAATTTTAGTTTCTACGATAAGAGAGTACTTTGGAAATTCTCCTGCTTTCGAGTTATACGGTGCAGCGTTAAATTGTTAGTCGGTTAAAAAGGAGACAACTGTAGTCTGATTCGAACCGAACGCATTCTCATATTAGGTATTCCCCTGTTTTCTAACCGCAGCGCATTCTACTACTCGCGGTTTACGAAACCTTACGTTTTCCGTGTATTACATAAAACGTTACTCAACCGTTACAATGCATCCCCTTTCCTTCACCATAGGTTTCGCGTTAACGAGATCTCTCATGCACACAAATTCTAGCCGCGTAACAAGAAATAGCCAGCCCGATTCTCGACAGCGGCTTCCGCGGGAAGGCGAGCGAGCACTTTGCACCACAGCCCTCCAAATGTGTACCGCCGCCCCAAAAAATGCCACTGGATCACTGGTTAAATAACAAACAAAACAAACATCCCAGCACTCGAATCGAATCACCACCCGTCCCAAGCAAGCGGAGAGAAGGAAAACGAACTCGTACCAAAGTCGAGCAGGAAAAACGTGCATCGCGGTCGGTGAGCGGGTTATCGGCGACTAGCCGACGCAAAGACGGGGATGATATGTTAAGCCGCTGTCCCCGGGCGTACCGCGGGGATTGCTTTATCGCATTAGGCATGTGGATTACCTCGTGCCACTTGCCGGCCATTGGTCCAGCCCCGGTGGCTGGCGAAATTGACGACCGGAGAACGGTCGCCACTGCGCCGCGTCGGTTCGCCTCCTGCCTCGTTTCAACATTAACGCAACGTTCCGCGGCACGCTCGGGGCAGGGACGAGGGTGAAGAAATTGGAAAGAAATCTCCGCCGCGTCGAATGTCTTTCCCAGCCATTCCCATCCTATTCCTGAAGTTGCTTCTTCCCACCCCTTCGGCCAGGGGTAGTTTCCGTCGAAAATGGATCGCGTGCGCTTGTTTAGAATTCTATTCGATTGGAATCTATTGCGTACCAATGATAACAGTTTCCATTCATTCCAAATAGATAGCAAATGTTATATTACGGATTAATCCGCCTACTCGTTTACACGTTTAATTGTCCTGTAACGAGTTGCTGCGGACAGCAGCAGGTTCTTCAACTTGCAACAGCAGCACGGTACGCTGATTGCAATAAGAAAAGAGGACAGTAAACGTGCGAATGGCACAAGAAACTTTGTATATTAATTATTAATCGTATTTTTGATGATATAATAAAAACAGCGAAGCGTTGATAGGAACTCCTTTCATCTATCACGAATTGTAGAAAGCACTATAATTTGGATGTTTCGTACATTTATTCACATTGAATGCATTTTGTGCAATTTCGAATCCTTAAATTTCCTATAAATGCATAAAAGTCCGCAGTCTATGAATTCTTTAGTATCGCGTAATTCAATAACGTTACACAGGAATGCGCTAGTATTCGTACAATGCCGAGGAAAACTCGCGTGGTCATCCGGCTTGCAGGATGCTGCAAAAAAGCTTCGACTTCGAACAATTTATTCCGCGTCGAGCGACAGTTACATTTCTTTCTGGACGATTGTCTTGTTTTCGCGATGACACCGGCAAGCAACGTCCTCTCGCACTCGCCACGTAACTTCATCGTTCGCGCTTTGATTGATATTGATTGCCACGTTCGATCGGAATAACACACACCGCGCGTTCCTGTAATTGTAACGTTGCACGTGAAAATTTGTGCATTTCAGCGTGTCGGTACTTTGTCATGGCTGGCACGCGGACCGAGAATCGCAAGTGCGATGGTTGCTTAGCGATTTTGCCAGGAACTCATTAAAACACTGGGCCTAAGTAAAATATCCGGTGTCCTTATTTTTCTTTTTTCGCGTCACGCAAACGAATCCTGAGTCGAGGGAGAATTCCTCGAAAAGCTTCGCGCACCTTAATTAACTTAATTAACTTCCGTCCACGAAATAAGACGAACAACCGACCGCGTATAGGAAAATGATCTTCGCTGATTTTTGTATCTTTAACGGGGCTCATCGACGGAAGGCAAAAGTTGCAAACAAGGGAGAGAATTCCTCGAAAAGCTTCGCCCACCTTAATTAACTTAATTAACTTCCGTCCACGAAATAAGACGAACAACCGACCGCGTATAGGAAAATGATCTTCGCTGATTTTTGTATCTTTAACGGGGCTCGTCGACGGAAGGCAAAAGTTGCAAACAAGGGAGAGAATTCCTCGAAAAGCTTTGCCCACCTTAATTAACTTAATTAATTTCTATCCACGAAATAATATGAACTATGGGCCGCGTATAGGAAAACGATTTTCGCTGATTTTTGTATCTTTAACGGGGCTCGTCGACGGAAGGAAAAAGTTGCAAACAAGGGAGAGAATTCCTCGAAAAGCTTCGCGCACCTTAATTAACTTAATTAACTTCCGTCCACGAAATAATAGGAACAATCGGCCGCGTATAGGAAAATGATCTTCGCTGATTTTTGTATCTTTAACGGGGCTCGTCGACGGAAGGCAAAAGTTGCAAACAAGGGAGAGAATTCCTCGAAAAGCTTCGCACAACTTGATTAACTTAATTAATTTCTATCCACGAAATAATATGAACTATCGGCCGCGTATAGGAAAACGATTTTCGCTGATTTTTGCAACTTTAACGAGGCTCGTCGACAGAAGGCAAAAGTTGCAAACTAAGACCGACCCGAAGTCCTGCGATCCGTGACAGAATATGCAAGCTGGCCTCGCTACCAAGCTCAGTCCAATAATCACAGTGCCCCGGCTACTTCGTGGAAGAATGCCGCAGCACGTACATAGTCGTTGTGTTCGTTGATTTTTTTTTTTTCTATTTAATCGTGAAACTAGTCCGACTTCCTGATAGCATACGATAATCGAGCTCCCGCTTGTAATTCCTCAACGCAAGCTTGGCTTACTCGATCGGCTTAATACGAAGTTGAATGGTTGAGAGACACGAAGTGAAATTCCTTTTAGGTGGTCAATATTTCACTTCAATTGAGTCGCTTGATGCAACGAACGCCCGCGCTTTACGAGGGTAAAAAGGGGCTTCCTCGACCGCTGCGTGGAACATCAAATCACCGAGGCAACTGTTAATGGAGAGACGGTAACAAGTGGCAACAGTTTCTCCCATTACTATAGTTTCCTACCATTCTGCGATTGAAGAATAAAAAAAAAAAAGAACTTTCACAAAGAAAGATCCACTTTCCCTTGTTTCTTTATACTTCTCCTTCTGCGAAGTGCGCTCGCAATTCTCTAAGCTAATTGCACCCCCTACCTTCTCTTTCACCGCGCTGCCGTACGCAATCGCTGCTTTTGCTAGAGGCCACTTAGGAATTGAGAGCAACTTTGAAACTTGCCGAGGCCCGGGCAAACTGATCGCTGCAAAAACCGCACATATAACACCAGGAAGCTATTAAACGAAACAAAAAATGGAAGTAAAAACGATACGTGAATTAATTATGCATGCTCCGGGTGGAAACGTAATTAATTAAGCGCGCTTTGTACGCGATGAACGATTATAAGGAAACGATGATAGTGTCGATGTGCATCAGCGTACTTCTTAACACGATTCTTCGTCAACATTTTAAAATACGACGCCTCCATCGATATTATTTATAGACGCCACTGAATTATTACCACGGACGAAATTTTTATTTTACGATATTTTTTCACTAATTCAATAAGCATGTTCTATCAGGCTACTGATATTCAATTTCCAGAAATCTCTGATTGTCCAAATATTGGGGCTGGATCGTTGAAGCGCAAAAGTCAAGACGCCTGGCTACTTTTTCGTCTCGTATTTTTAAATGTCCAAGTAAGATGCGGGATCCCGTTTCGACATTCCCGTGTTTGCAGAGCATCTCGAAAAAAAGAAGCAAGGATTCCCAGCATCCGAAACGGCGTATCTCTTGTTCGACCTGAGGAAAGTTTCCGGGTCAACGAAAATAATATGTCCTTCTCGCGGCTCTACAGAAATTCGCGAGTGACGGCAGGAAAGAAATAATCGACGTGCGTTTCTAGAGAATACCGTGATACCGTAATAAGAAGGGATAGACAGATCGATTGTTCTTGTCCGACACGTATCATCGTTCCTTGCTGCACTCCTTCGCAAATGGAAAATCACCGAGGTTCAATCGTAGATATATTAAACCAAAAACAAAAGGCCGGAGCAACTTCGAGTAATAAAGAGATCGAACACGTTCGCGTGGAAACGTAATCTGTGAAATGAACAACGATTTGAGTAGCGCCGAGACTCCGGCAAGTATCAATATTTCGGCGATCTCGCATTCCTGTAACACGTTACAAGCAACATCCGTTTGGCCGCGTGCAAAAAATAAAATCCCATTCTCTTGTGCGTAGTTTCGGACTGGTCGGGACGGCTACCATTGTTCCAGGATTACGTAAATTCGGAAGAGGAGCGGACCGTTCCGATCGAAAGGGGGCAAACGAACGAAAGGACGGACCGAGGGAGGAAGGAGTGCTGACCGATTTTCATGGAACGACCGGCGCGGAAGGGGGACACCGCCGATGGGGAAACTTGGCAGATGAATCTTGTTTAATTTTCGTTTTTGCAGCTATACCCCGGAGATATGACCCTGGACTTAGGTGATTCACTACTGTTTTCCTCTCGAAGCTACATATATAGGAGCATGCACGTTGCGAGGGAGTCCAGTGTCGATCGGTGGGCAAATCACGGGGATCGGTGATTAGTATCCTCTATGCTGTTGTCGCGAAGTGATCGTACGGTTAAAGGATGCACAGCAAGCAGCTTCTCGTTTTGGTGGCGATCGTCGGATTCGCCGCGGCCGCGCCTCGTAAGTCTCATTTTAACAACAAAATTCGTGCCACTCTACTGCGGGCGATTCGGGTTTCGTTATATTGCTTTTCGTTTTCTCAAACCACGGACGGATGTAAAAATGTGCGAAGTTACGGGAGAAACATTACTGTACAATTTATTGTAAAAGGGTTCCCGACACTTGTAACTTCGCCCCGTCCCGTCCGCGTTGTTTTATTCGAACATTCACCACGGGGATGCGGATTGCTTAATTGGACCGTTTAAGAAATTCAAGTATTCCGATGGTTCGATAATGTAATAAAGAATATCATTAATAGTAATTGTTCGCATTGACGTGGACAGGAAAATGAAGTTCTGACAGTGGAGCAAGGTAATTAGTTACCAACTGCGTCAGGAATATGTTAGTTAACGAAAGAACGTCAAAACGTTAGAGATCAAGCTGAGAAAGATATCATCCTTGTTCTATCTTTCTTAATAATCCACCAGAACGTACTAATAAGATATGATTTTATTTCATAAATGTTATCCTACGTTTTATCTCTTAATATTGTGCACACATTCATTGTAAACGCTTGAGACCCCTTGTGGTCGCTAATTACCGCATGCCAATGCGACCTTGACAAATAAACAATGAAAGGAAAAAGCGTAAGATTGACGAGAATGCGGACGAAGATATTATACACGATTCATGGAGAGCGAATCCGTCAATAGTATCGAAACGCAGGGAAGTCAACATGTTTGCTTAGTCGCATAACAAATGGAAAGAAATCACGGATGACGATAAGTCGATTAAGTACCTTGGCAATTATTCCAGCGTCGATTGTCACTCTTACGTTCGACGCTCGTGGAAAAGAAAAACACTTGTCTCCGCCACGGCTGGATATTTCATTTCGCAGAAGCGAGCATGCGTATCCTCATAATAGCTTTACAATCAAGATTGCCGCATTAAGTTTTGCAATTCGAAGCATTAATTTACAGCAGTTTGCAGCCGGGATACCGGTCTCGGTCAATTAAATATTCATTCTCGTGAAGCGCATAGTCAGGGAGTCTCCGATCCCGGAGCAGCAAACAAAGCTGCAAACAATCCGAGGAGAAATATGCAAAAACATCTCGACCGTACACGCAAGCGAAGTGAACAGCTATCGCATACGCCGATCTTTCAATACCGAAAACCGTTCGAGCGTCGCGCATTCGCGATCGTCCGCACGCGTGTAAATGCCGTCTTTTACAATGAAATAGTGATACTGATCGTTCGAACGATTCGAATGAAATTTCGTGAATACACTGAAACGTTGAACCCTTTACGTTTCAGCGTCCTACTTCCACATCTGCGGCCGTAGGAACCCGAAGCTGGACGAATGCCTCATCGAAAGCGTCACATTCCTGAACGACAAGCTTCCTAAGGGGATCCCCGAATTCAATATCCCGTCGGGGGATCCGCTCCACATAGATAAAATAGTGATCGCTAACATATCGAACTTTAAGGCCGTGGTGACGGACGCAAGTATCACCGGCCTCTCGGGCTACAAGATTAATTCGCTCCACATGGACCTCGACAAGCAGCAGATCGATATGGATCTATTGTTCAATCAGATCAAGGTGGACGGCACGTGCGATATCAACGCGAAGATTTTGGTCCCTATCACTGGCAGGGGACCGCTCTCACTGGTAGCGGGTAAGTTCGTGGGGGGGAAAAAGAAAGATGTATAATGATAAATTACGAATGGTAAATAAGTTTATCAGTATTGAATTGAAAGTTTAATCAAACCGAGATTGAATTAACGTTAAACTATTCTGTTACATTCAAACGAATTGTATTACAGCCTCAGCGCAAGAATATGATTTCACAATACCATTTCGACATGAAGAATATTGAATTAATTGACGTAATCGTTCATCCGAAATTCCGACGCTAAACCGTTGGAGCGATGATCTATATTTCTCCGTTTCCCGTGCGATCCCCGTTATTAAACGATCCCAGCGATTCCCGCCTCGCCACCGACTCAGTCGGCTTTGTATATTAATAAAAGGTACGCGACATTTTTCAGCGGACGTGAGGGCGTTGGTTAAAATGAACTTCAAGAAAGTTCTCCGCGGCGGCAAGGAGTACTTCTACTTCTCGGCGATGACCATGCGATTGAACGTGAAAAAGTACGAGGGTAAGTTCAAGGCGGATAACTTGGACCCGACGGTGCAGCAGGCGGTCAATCAAGCGTTGACCGACAACAATATGGAGGTGTTGGAAGCGTCCAGGCCTACTCTGGAGAAGACCATTTCCGAGCAGATCCTCAATCTCGCCAATAAGATCGCCAAAAATTTCACGTACGACGAATTCCTCCCCGATCGGGAATAGACCGAGCGGCCGGGACATCGGTCCTCGCCGAGGGACCGCGAGGAGGACGAAGATGTTTGCCGCGTTCCAAGCCGAAGCGGCTGGTGTACATATCTCTCGCATACATTAATACTGTCGTTAATCGAAACAATTCTGGTTGCTTTTGATCAAGCGGAGAGCTCGCATGTGCTTGTAACGCAACGTTCGGCGAACGAGAAGCTCGATTCCAGTTGAAAGCTCTCCCGATTTAAGAAGGAAAACCGTCTAAATGGGATTCGATCGTTTGCATTAAGATTCGATGGAATTCGAGAAACCACAGGTTTCTGGATTAAGAACGATAATTATGTGATTTCGTTTCACGAGAACGTCTGTGTCGTTTCGTTCCGATGGTGGATTGCGTAAATCTACTCGTCGAAGGTTTCACTTTTATTGGACGATTTACCATAATTACGTTCTGATTGCTATCTTGATAATAGATATGAAAGGACAGTGTACTTTGATCGATGAGATTAACTTTCGAATCCCGACGGAGGAGCTTGTAATATTTGAATCGATCAACTGATGATTAAATGTATGTACTAATTAAGTGTATCGAACGGAAAATGTATAAATAGTAAAAAGATATGTTTCAATCGATCACCACACCTCTCTCCCTGCCTTTGAAATATCCTTTAACGTTCGAGGTCCGAGTAGAAATATCCGAGAAGTCGAACGCGGTCTTAAATTATATAAAACTTTCAATAGCTGTACAAATATAAATTGCAAATTCCTCGGCAACGAGTTCGAAGTGAAGTCTTTAAACGCTCATAGCCCGGCGGTTGCGAATATTGTATAAGCATTCAAATTGATATCCGAATTAGCGCTGTAGCGCGCAATTATCCGCCGCCGGTCGATGTTTAAACAATAAACGCCCGGCGAGCGCCGCGAACGATCGGCAAATAATGCCGTCGAACGAGCTCGTCAAGAGTTTGTCGAAAACTGGTCGCGGTAAAGGAGTTGCCTTCTCTGCCGTTCGAACGGAAGAGAAGGTGGCGAACGGCCACGGCGGAAGGGAAGAGAAAGAGTGGAGGAATAAGGGACTGCAGAGAAACACGTTGTTGCTGATTTCCGCGATTCTCGCGAACACCTTTCGAGGGACGGGGAAAGTTGCAGAAGCAACAGTCGACCCGAGTCTCTACGATCCGTGGCAGAACGCGCGAGCAGGCCGAGCCGCTCGCCTCGAAGTTCAATCCAAGGATTACTAATCGTTGCACAGGATCTCGCCGATCGATCACACGGCTAATCCACTCCTCACCTATTAACCCGGGGGAACTGGACGCAGCACCGCCGAAACGGTGCAACGAGTGCGTTCGTGTGGAGTACGCGCAGGGTGGAAAGAAATTACAGGTAGCGACCACCGCAGCGATGATTCTACACCTTCAACCCGGTGGACGCTTGCGAAAAAAGGATGCCCCTGAAAAATTCTCCTCGATCTCGCAAGTCAACGGGAGCATTCTTTTCTCGTCCCATCGGATGCAACTCGTTCCGAGGGTGAAAAGTGCGAAAGGAGCCATGGCTCGCAGCTCGACCGTTTTTCTTGCAATTAAATGATGTTAATTATTTTGCGTTTGCTCGCGGTCAGAGCGAGAGAACGAAGGGGATGGTCTTGCGCGACCCTCGGTTACGAGGGCGAACGCCGACGCGACGCATGTTCCGCTAATTCTGGTACGCAAAGGTCATCCGTTTAATAATTCAGCAATCTTTCGATAAGTTCCAAAAGAAGAAGAATCGGACCTCTTGCACAACATTTTTCTTCTCGAGGAGTTCACTTGTGCAGCTTGTTCTTCCTTGTATATGCATAAGTGGTAAACGAAATGCTGCGAAGATAAGTAAAAAAAGCAGATGTATTTGTATATTAACGCTAGTGGAAAACGCATGGTTTATGCGTCTCGCGCGACGCTTCAAACAATAATAATTAATCGGGTGGGCGGAGGGGGGAGGTGAATCTTGCACGATTTTATAGAGAAATTAACGCCGCAAATATTCCACTCTGATAGAACGCATAACTCTGTAAAACTTTATAGATATCTCTTGTCAAAGGTGAACAAATTTGACGATTGCCTTTAGTTCACTGACTATTATCTTTTTAAATAAATCACGAACAATAATTTTTAATTTCACGTGCGTTCACAATACAGATGTATGCTATTCATAAAAAAAAAATGGGTACGTAATGTTTAATAGGTTTTCCGGGGCATCGGTATGAAGAAAAGTAAGTTTTTCAGTGAAAAATGGTATTTATAAAAGTGTGATTTTTAAATGCTTGTTTTAACCACAATTTTTAATAAACCCCATTTCATCATTTTTGAATGTGATGGACATTTGGAAAACAATATATTATTCGTCAAATGTCGATACGAGGAATCTGATTTTTTGGCAAATGAACAGCTAATTCTTCGATCTGGGTGTAAAGAAATGACCATGTAAAGGCCACCACCGCAGTGGCATTTAAACACACAAATGCGGGATTTAAAAAAAATCGCCTTCGATGTGCGCTTTAATTTAAGGGATGAACATTTTCACGCTCCTCCCCATTCGGCAGAAAAGGTGTGATACGAGGTAAATGCAATCGCAGTATGTACTCGGTATGCTCCTTCCATGAGTTGCAGCAAAGCGAATCGATCCACTGGCGCCGACAGTAATAAAAAGAAAAAAAGGGTGCACGTGTCGATATTTCCCGAGCTCGCTGCATCATTTTAAATAAAGAGTGCAAAATGGTTGGTAGCCTATCATAATCTTGCGGCAACCGTCTAGATCGATCGGTTATGAAACGCGTGTGAAGGCTTTTCGCTGTATGCGCATAAACGTAAGTGGAAGAAAAATCGCAGCGGTGGGTAATAAAATAATGCTTTAAATACTGCAGAAAAAAATGCGTTACTATTTGCAACATGAATGATATAAATGCCTTTTTTTTTGCCGCGTACAAGGGATAAAAAGAAGATATATTCCGACGTGTACTTAAATATTCATAAGTACAGCAATTGCTGCGCTAAAGATCACGCGGTGAGAAAAAGACATAGTTGCAATTCAAAGTGGAAGTGGAAGAAGAAAAAGATTACTAAGAGAATAAATGTTGCTCGGTTTTCAAGGAGCTTCGATGACGAAGAGGAAAAATTGTTAACTTTAATTCGCCCCGAGGTACGATACGTACCTCTTACTTACGGCAATGCACTTGGATTTGCAATCAGATGAATCAGACCTATTTCTTCTTGAAGTTCTAATACGCGAACCTATATATACGAGCTCGTGAGGATGGAACGACGCCAGTGCAGATCTGTACGCAGATTAACGAGAATCGGTGATCAGTATCTTCTCGTTGTTGCAAGTAATCCAAGAGAGGAACAATGTACTCCAGGCAGCTTCTCCTCTTATTAGCTATCGCCGGATATGTGGCAGCCGCAGGACTTCGTGAGTATAACAGATATATTAAAAAAAAAGAAAACAAAAACAATTTTCTGCTTTGTTGTAGACGTTCGATTTGATAAAACTTGTATTATTATTATTAAGCTTGTACTGCTTGTTTTAGTAAAACGTATGGGAAGTCGTAACAAATAAGCAGTTTATAATCATTTCTCTTATGGTAATCGAGAAGCATGGAGCTAAATGGGTTCTTAAAAAGAAATAAATAAATTCTTTGGAATTATAGCCTTATCAGTGAACAGCCTTGCACTATAATTTTATATACAGTGACGACGAAGAAGCTTGGTACTATATCATGTGTGAGGCGCAATTGTTAATTTTATTTAATTTTTCCGCTTCTTCATTGAAGATAATATTTCGCAGCTTTTTAACTGGAAAATTTCTAAGTTAGACAGAGTATTGAGCGGATATATTACAAATTGAAGTAAATAAATTATTCCCAGGATTGCAATAATTGGTGTGGATCGTTTAATAAAAAAAACCATAACTGGTCGTATCGTGATATGCAATATCAGCACACTTGATGCTCGTAGAGTGACTAATCTTCCCGTATTTGCCCAATGTTTGCAAAACGAGTGTTCTAATAGGAAATAAATATTAATAGTCGGAAAAATTAATAAATATTAATAATGGAAGCGAACGATGATTTCTATTCATTTCCTTTCATTTTACATTATTATCATTTTTACCAATCAATCGTCTTAGTCGACGAAACGTGGATCGTTACAGAATAGAAATGCAAACCTGCGGATCTGCAGCGAATCGCGATACAAATATTTGCACTTTCAAAAAGAAACAGCAGCAAACCACGTCAAAGCTTATAGTAACAGAAATATTCGGAATTCCCTCGACGGAGGAAGTTACTAATGGAATTCGGAAATAGTGAAGCGTTCGATCCTTTTCGTTTCAGCGTCTTTCATACACGTTTGCGGTCGAAGGGATCCGAAGCTGAACGAGTGCATCGCTAAAAGCACAGAGGCTCTTAAGGAGAGGATGGACGCCGGGATCCCGGAATTTGGTTACGAGCCAGGTCTTCCGTTACACTTCGACAAGTTGGAAATAGTGAGCCTACCGAACGTTAACATTACCGCGACGAACGTGACGATGACCGGTATCACGAAATTCAAAATCCTAGGGATGGACGCAGATTTAGAGAAGAAACGAATTCGAATGAATCTGCTTTTCTATAAAGTGCAGCTAAATGGCATGTGCGACGTGAGTGCGAAACTTCTGATACCGTTCACCGGGAGGGGACCGCTCACGGTAGTTGCGGGTAAGTCGGGAACGGCGAAGCGGTGAAGATAGAAAATGTGGCAAGGGGTCGTTCCAATTAGATTCAATTAAGTCACACCTGCATACCCGAATTTAATGTCTTAATATTAATCGGTATCGTTGTTCGTGAAAGTTCTCACACGTTAATATCCCTCGAACGGCCACCAGCGGGCACAGCTTCTTCGCTGAACGATAGTAACGCTTCGCGGTGAATTAAAGATCACGTTATCCGCTATATCGTTCGATTACGTTATAAATGTATTTCTTCGCAGAGGACACAAAGTTCTTGACCGAAATGTCGTTCAAGCTGGTGGATCGCAACGGCAAGAAGTACATGTACTACACCGCTATGAAGTCGGACATCACTTTCGGCAAGTTCGATATACAGTTCCGAGCGGAGAACGCTGACCCGACCCTTCAGGAGGCGTTGATCCAAGCGTTACGCGACAGTCGTAAGGAGGTGTTGGACATTGCCAAGCCGAAATTGGAGAAGGCGATTTCGGAGAATATCCTCGAGAAGGCCAATCAGTTTACCAAGCGTTACACCTTCGATGAACTGTACCCCGATCGGGAATAAGATTCCGAGAAAAGGAACGCTGACCATCGAAGATAGTGTATTTATATAATAAGTAAATTATTAATTGATAAAGAAGTGTTGTAGAGAATTGTTTCTTTGATTAAATAGAGATTTGGAAGGGATTCCAGTGGATTAATTACTATTACTCTTTTTCTATTGATCGCACAGTCGACGAAGAATGTCTAATTACCCCTTCGTCTGTCAGTTGTCTAATTACCCCTTCATCCCTTCATTAAATAAAGGTTTGTCTTGAAAGGAAACGAAAGAAGAGATTTATAGACCGAAACTTCTATTTCACTACCCTCTTTGTTTGTTTGTTTTTTATTAAAACGCCTCGCAGCGAGTCTTCTTGAAACGCTGCAAAGAATATCGCCGGCTTCGGGACCAGGGCAAAGAAGCAGTAGATCGTCGATCGATCTCGCCTGGCGATCCCTACGGATCCGGGAACAGCGTGTCGTAAGTGAACTGCTCCAAAATGCTGTTCCCAATTTTGGTGAACGTGTTCGAGATCGCGCTCTCGAGGGACGGCTGGATCTCCTCGAGGAACGCGTCGAAGTTGCTGTTGATGGCGCCGTTGATCGCCTCGCCGAGCACCTTGTCACCGCCGAACAGATTCTGCAGGTGCAAGCTCCCGACGCCGACGGCTATCTTCACCCTTAGCTCCGACAGTTTCAGATAGTTCGATCCGTCGTCCCCTTTCACCGTTCCCAAATGCAGCTTCAAGAAAGCCCGGCAGTTGGTGAAGTTGCCGGACATCGGACCGTTGCCGCGCACCTTTAACAGGATCACCTGTCCGTCCACGTCGTATTCGCTCTCGATCACCAACTTAGGAATGTGCAGCTCGGCTAGGAAGCTAAGGGTGTCCATATTCGCCCTGCGAAAGAGAAACATTTCGTTCTTTCTTTTAACATCGCTGTTCGTTTACTTATTTAACCATCGCTTTCTTATCGTGTCCCTGTTTCATTATCGTCCCTGCGTCCGATTAACGCGGAATGCCAAGAACGTTTCGGCGGGGATCGAGGATGAGGGATCTCTGGTCGTCCTTGATCGCGGTGCAACGGAAATAGAAGTGACAGAGGATAACGATTGATCGACGAATGATTCAGCCGGGCCATTGATATTCATCGTTTTCTAGCCATGTTTTTCCATGCTTTCCCTCCCGCTTTGCCACACGCGTTGTGCACCATACAAATTATGTATTTCTCTGTTCCTTTACCTAGGCACGGAAGGAGGTTCGTGCCACGGTCATCGCTGGTCGCAACAGATGGAATACAAAGGAGGGAAGCTCCTTGTTCGATTGCCAGTTGTTATTTATTTACGTCTCGGCCTGTAATTAATCACCGCGCCATCGATTCCGCTTATTTCCTTTGCATTATTTAATTATGAAGAAGACGCGCGGCCGATGATCCAGAGATCGCGCCGAGGAAAGTCGACGGGAAAGAATTCAGCGTTCGATGGTTGAACGACTCGCAAATAGAGATGATTGAATTTCAATGATCACTGCGGACCGACTCGATAACTTAGTTCCCCGTCTCGATTATGAAAAGATAACGATACACGTAACAGTCTACGCACAGATGTGGCAGTTCCTTCGGGTGGAGTGATTGTTTCTCTTTTTTTTGTCACCACGAACACTTAATGATCGCGTTCCATCGTTAATGACAAGCCAGCTGTCTCTCTTGCATAATTCATAAGGAATATTCGTAACAAGGAATTAGCGCTACCCGTCACCATTAAACAACTATCATTTATCATCTATTTTTCTTTTCATTCCCCGTAGTCGATATTCTAATAACCATCGCCAGGAGTACGCGCAGCTCGATTCACATTCAGATATCTCTTCAGTCGCGATCACACTTTGGGATGATCCGTAGTTCGCGCGACGCGACGTGACGGGATACGATTATTAAAAAGTCTGTGATAGCTGCGCGTGGCGATAATCGAAACTGACACGAGTGCAAATCCAATTGTTTCGCATATTCCCAGAAACGTTCGATCAACGGACAACAGCTGGACGATCTCGGTCCGAACGAAGATGTGGAAACGATTGGGGAATATAATTTTACTCTTAACGCCGTTATTAATTAGTAACTTACTTTATCCTCCTTATCGTGTAATTGCTGGCGCCGTAGATGTTAACGTTTCGCAGCTTCAATCGGACGTTGGCCCCCGCGGTGGCGGTCATTTCGTCCAGCCGCAACGGCTCCAACGTGGGTATCCTGTACTCCGGCAGTCCGACCTTTAGGTACGGCCTAAAGTTCTCTATGCTCTCCTTCATGCACTCGCCGATGTTCGGGTCCCTCCGTTTGCACACGTGGAGAAACTCCGCTGCGTTTTACGCGTTGCGGATAAAGTTATTACGGTCTCGTCGAAGGTGATATTGACAGTTTATACTTTTGCGCGACAGCAAGAACAGCGGAGGCGCGTGAAACTTTACGACGTGCCGATCATAATCGATCTTTATTTATCAAGTCGCAATGAAAAAAGTACCATTCTAATTCTTTCATTACTGTTACGCACGATCCGGAGCAATTAATGAAATGAGAATGATGTGCGAAGATCGCGTAAGTCATTGACGATTGCAGCAACAATTTCGCTTCTTTAATTGTAGCGATATCTATCGAGCTAATTAAAAGGCAAGTCGTAATCAAGTCGACACGTATTCATATTTAATCAGACCTCTAATAGAAGCCGAACAAGGAAATTTCTTTCAATTGCTACAAAAGAAAAAAGGAGAAACGGTGTCACTCGGATCGCTTCGTCGATGTGTACATGAAACGTCTCGTTAAACAATTGCCCGGAAGTTAATGTCTCTATAGGCACTAGGTCGATCAGCAAAGCAAGAACAATAGAAGCAAGAATGAAGGTAAAGATAAAGATAGAAACTAGAATATGTGAATTAATAAAAATCCAATTTACTCACGCAAATCCCGTGCAAAAGCAGCGTCGAAAGTTGCCAGGATCATTCCAACCACCACGAACGTCTTCATCTTAGGAACGATCTTCAATAAAGCTTTATCACCGAAGGCGAGATTCTTCTTTTCGACGGTCCGAATAACGTAACCGGCGATCCTCTCGGCGAAGCGAATCCCGAAAAAAGAAAAAGAGGAGAAGCGCTCAAGGATTATCCGGTCATCCACGAATGATCGGACGGTCCGTCTAGAAGCGGATAGTCCGGTCAGCCCCCAAGTACTTATAGCTCTCCACCTTCGTCCCCCACTCTTTTGCGAAATCTTCCGTTTGCCGTCCGCGGACGGTACCACCTCTAACAATAAGAGCATCCAAGATTATTAATGTGACAAGGTGCATCACGAATTCTGACCGTGTAATCGTATCGCGACACGTGTACGGCCGTGAGGCGCGCGTCCGCTCGCGTTGCGGCATTAAAATGCACATGTCGAGCTTTATCAGAGCGCGAGGGACAGGTGTTTAATTGTAACGAACGATTCGGTGGTCGATGATTCGAACGGTCAGTCTGAAGCATGGTCGAACGATTGCGTTATTCTATACCGAGGTAACTGTAAACGATTTGGCCAGGAAAAGGAAGAGAGATGCAGGGGTCAAAGGTGGATTAGGACGTGTCGACGGAAACGCTTAAGTGTCCTAGAGAAATGTAATAAGTAATGGATAGAGCAGGGTATTAGAAATCTTTATAAAAATGTGCCGCCGCGTTATTGGCAATTCCTTGTGCTTCTGTAAAGGATTTGATATCACTTTCTAGTTTGCAAGAAAATCTGCTGGTTTGAATATACAGCAACGTTACATTCAGTCGTGCCTGTTTCTTTCTTTTTTTTTCCTTTACTTGGCCAGCTGGGTGTAAGAATAAATTTAGAACAATAATTGAATTCTTCCGATTCGGGTCCCACCTCGATTTCACGTCGAATTTCACGTTCCCCGATGCTTAATTAAATTCGCATGTTATCCAAGCGCCAGTCGTTAAAAATATCTTAAGTGTTTAGACATTTCCAGATAGTTCGCCAGAACCGTAGCAAAAAGGCTCGCCTGATTTTTGTGCAACTTCAACCTGTCCTCCGCTTTGTATATATGTTGCCTCCCCCCCCCTCGGCATTTAGATTGTTAACAACAGCGCAGCGTTCCAGATTTTTTAACGTTCCGCGATAAAACGCCCCGACCTCCGTGACGATCTGCTCTTTTTTTTTCTTTGCGCGCCCGCCACGAATAAATCTGTCCCGCGATCTCCGCGTTATTTTTATTCGCGTTACGGCGTTTCGCGGGGACAGCCCGGAAACGGGGAAAGAAGGATGGTAACAGCCGCGTGTCTCGTTCCACGAGAAGGAGAAGGAGCGGGACGGAATTCCTCTGAAGGAAAAATGCACCGGTTTACGCAGCTTTTTCGTGCGTTCGTCCTAAAGCGAATTTCCGATCTATCGCGATCGACACGACGGCTCTATTATCCGTGGATCAACGTACACGTCTGACTCATCGTTTCGCTCGTGATAACGTTTCCTGAGACATTAAGGGGTCGGTCTCTGATTATGCAACTGTCAATCGTCCTGTGTCGCAATCATCTCGTCCACTTCTGTCGCGGAATCGCGGCAGAGCTTTCCTCGTGCTCGAACGGGAAAAGGGCGGAAATATTGAAGGAGCAATTTATTCCAGGAAATTGGTAAACTATCGAACGGAATGGAATGAAAGTGAATTAAGGTCGTTTAACTGTGAACGATGTTATCCAAACGTTCCGCGGTCTCTTCGTTGCGGTGTCATTTTCGAAGAATCGCAAACTCCAGGAAAAGAGAATTGAAAAAAAAATCATAAACTAATGCGAGAACGGTAACTCGACCCTGTCCTTCGAGGACGTCATCGAATATCATAAAACGTAAGCAGACTTTTCGTTCGCTCGCGTCGCTTCCTTGGGAAAACAGGCACGAGAGCGTTTCGTGCGCAGCCGATGAAGGGATCGCACGTTGTCCGAATATCAGATGGACACCGCGCGTTCCTTCCTGTTTTCTAAAGTAGAAAATGTTCGGCAGCGTCGCGAGGGACGGATATTTTCATCCTGCTTCTGGTGCGCCTTAGTTAAATTATTACTGCTGTCGTGCAGAGTTCCAAGAAAAAACAAGAAATATGTAAATCTTCGGACATGCCCCAATTTAGGAAACTAGATTGAACATGGGAATGATGCAACTGGAATCTGTTTTTCTTTTATGCTATTCGTAAATGCATTGGCAGACGCAAAACAAAAAAAGTTAATCGAAATGAATTTATCTTCGATTCGAATGCCATTTGTGGCTTAAATCGTTTCGGTCGATCTGACGTGAAAAAAAGTTGGCCGAGAGGAGCAGAAGAATTGTTTAATCGTTATTAATAACAAACGGACGCAGGCGTCCGAACAATATAGAATCAAGGCTGTGACGGGGAAATGTCATCGGAGTCCGCTGGTCGCTGAGAAAGAAAAAAAACTACGGAAATTTTAAGCCTCCTTAAAGGCCCGTGACACATAACTTATTACAATGCGTCAGTAAAATAATTCATTATTCATACACGTTGATTCGCCACCTCTTCCTTCGTCGGCAGACGTGTTATGTCAGAGAATGAAGTTCAATGGCAACGATTATCATCTGAAACATACCGTAGTTTAATTTAGAATACGATAGACGGATACGAAATGACAATTTTTAATTGACCAACGTCGGTAAAATGTCATGGAAGTGTTTAAACTTCGATAGTAAAGTTACTTCCGGGACGTGATTAAAAGCTTGACAATACGATTAATCGTACAGCAAATGGGAAATTGTTTCTGAATAAATATCGTTGTTAACGCAAAGTGGAATTCGGTTAATGGTACAAATAGAATTGGCGGTTTCCTTAATTAGATTTATCAATATTTTACACGTAACAGCCTCAGGCCTGGGCACCTCGCATTGTTCAAATGTAAGACTCGGAATTTTACCAATTTTTTGCCCTCCCTCGAAAAGAAAAAGAGAATAATATAAATTTCTCTCAAGACTTAGGGGGGGACACAAGAATTTATCATCGACGAGTGTAACGGCGTTGTTTGAATTAAACGAACAAGAAAAAGGCAACTCAAGTAGTACCAGAAATATGAATTATTGATTACGTTTTTGCAAATATTAACTTGAACATTATTTGCCTGTCTTTATCAATAATTAATCGCATATACATTGACCCTCGCGTCTAAAAATACAGGAAGCTTCGATCGATGCGAGAGCAAAAAAGAACAAAACTGCCTGGATAATAACTTGAATTTCTATATATCTTGTTATCAAATTTTTCTATTAAATACAATCTACTTTGCCGCGTGTCTGGCTGCGATATTAATTGGATCGCGTTGCCGATCACGTTAGCGATTTGCCTGCCACGGCGAATTACAATGACCGTAGCAATCATCCTCGCGAAGGCCTTCGCCAGTTTCGACGTTTCAAATGTCGGGCTTATTAATCATTCCCCTCGTCTTCTCTCTGCTTCACGATTCCCTTCCTGGTACGCCGGACAAGGAGCCGCGTTGTTTGCTCTAGGAATTCCGCGAACCATTGGGACGACGAGCGAATCTGATTTCGATCGAACGGTTCGCGCGTCGTATTCCAGGCGATTGGTAAATTTCATCTCGACTTCAGTTTCAGAGTGTTGCCGGTAAAAATGCGTGGATATAAATTCTACAGATAATTATCATCCATTTTTCACTGGCAGAACGCGTCGGATATTTGCAAATTTCTTAAATAAGCAATAGTTCTTCGTTTCATTCTTTTCCTAAATGAATGAAGACATTGTTATTGCCAGTGATTCTAAAGCCACGTGCAGACGTTCCTTCTTTGCATATCCTTCAGGTTTCGCTTTATTAGTTATTACTAAAACGCATGATTGGGCAGGTTTACTTTTTCAGCGCGTAATCCGGTGCGAATTATGTTGCATTCATTTTTATTGCGGTACATTGACGTAACGGACGATAAGTATAAAGATTTTACGATAGCTGCACGAAGTGGTGCGAAACGAGTAACGATGCATACGAACGTGGGCAATCCGTGACGCGTGAAGTATAAAAATAAAGCGTGGTATAAATTGGAGAGCGAAGATAAAGAGAGCTGTTACCGTGAAGAGCGCGATCCTTGAACTGTACCACAAATATTAATGAAACAGTGACAGCTTTCGCGATCTCCGTTCTCCAATCAGTCACAATGAACGCGATCGACGAATACATGATTATTAATTATGAATAGCGCGATAATCCAACAATATTAATGCAATATTGCGAGCCATCCGATCGACGCACGCATACACACACACACACACACGCGCACAGGAAATAACTAATAACATTTTACACCCATGACATAGTAATCAATGAAGAATATAAATAACCTGAATTATGTGTAACAAAGTAGAAAAATTAACTTCCTCGTATAATACATTTTTCTTATTAAAAGGAGCTTGAATATTTTTATCCCTTCCTTTTTGTCCCCTCGTCTCTCCACGCTCCAATCGTTCTTATATTTTAATTAATCTTTTGGTCTTCCTACGTTTCGCAACGGATCATCGTCGAACAATCGAACACTGTTCTGTACAATTTAATCCGCGATCCAAGCGTCGTACGGCACTTGCGCGAATATTCTCTCCACGAAGGACGTCATCACTTGGACCAATTTTCTTCTTAAATCTGGCTTCATCTCCTTCAGCAGCTCTTGGCTGTTGGTGTTAATGAACAGGTTCAGAGCTGCCACTGAAATTGTTTAAAAGAAAAGAAAGTTTAGAATTGTAGAAATTATTTAAGAGACACGCGTTTCCTTCTCCAGAGATTCTCGAACTTAACGATAACTTTCCCATCGGTTAATGAACTTGTTCAAACGACTTACAAATTATGGCGTTGCTCTCGCGAACATTTTCGACGCCCATTCTAATGTTCTGCACGCTAAAGTCCATCTTCAGTTGCTGCAACCTCAAGTACTGACGGCCTTGGAACATGAACGGTTTCGCCCTGATGAACACTTTAGCCTTCACACCCTCTGGAAGCAACAGAGAAAAATTCGAAAAATTGTACACTTTATATTTTTAATATCTAATATCTGAGGTGCTGATCGGTATACTGCTTCATTTATACTTTCTGCGATAAAATTAATACGAATACTAAAAATTGGTATTGCACACAAGTTATATTCATATTTCATAGCTGTTTTAAGTAAAAGTTAATCTAAGGTCAATGTCACCCTTCACCTAAAACTCTTTATCAAATCTTCCATCAATCTTGTCCAGAATAGAGTTTTTCGTTATAATAGATAAACAGGACTCTAAACCTTCACCAATATCCCATCGAAAGAAAAAGTATATTAATTCGTTTAATAGAAATATTTAAGAAATTCCTCATCTCTTTAATTCTTCGTTACCTTCATTTTAGTTAATGAATATCCTTTACTAATTCTACGCAGCACACACCGCGTAACGGATGATAGAAGCCAATGGAAAACAAATTTGCATCGCGTGGGTGGTGAAAGTTAACAACGCTCGTGACTTTTACCTTTTCACTAAGCCCGCAATATTCTTTTACAATATCCATCAGTGTCTCAAATTATATTAGCCCGCCATTATTCATAGTCTAAACTATGCAATTAAACTCTTAAATAATGAACGTCCCGTTGCTCTACGCGCGCATGATCATTATGCATGTGCCCGTTAAACGGAACTTTAAAATTCCATCGATTTAACAGCGAGGAGAATTAATGAATTTTCAATGTTCTATTAAAGCTTACAAATGTACAACTTCCACTGTCACTTATTCTATATGAGAATCTTTCGATTAAGGATCACTGAACTTGATGGTTGGCTCGATCGATCCCAATTAAAGTACGAAAATTAAATAAGAGATAAATGTTTTGTTGCTCACCGTATTCTCCCCAATAATCACCAGCTCCACTGGCTTTAACCAAAATCAGCGTACCGCTAGATCTATACTTGGCCGCAGCTCTGATCTTTGGAATGCTCAGAGCCAATTGCAATTGCACCTCGTCGTCCGATAATCTGGCTCTCAAACCGGTCACCCTCAATGAGGAAACTCCTCTCGCGGTGACGTTTTTGAATTGCGCTCTGTACCCGTCCGGCCCGCCGCCAAGTGAAATGTGAAGCTCGTCCAGAATGATGGGTTCAACCTCTGGGTAGCCCAACTGTGGTAAACCTAAAAGCAGTATAATTAAATAAACATTCGTCGCTTGCACCATTTATTTTGCCGCTCTGCTCGATTGCTGTGAAAATTGCGGAAGTATGTTTTTTCTAGGAAAGTCTTTCGATTATAGATACTACCAAAGTAATCCATAAACATTCATTGAAAGACTTTCGTATAAATTATCATTTTACTATTAAATAAATGAAATACTATTTTACTTCAAATTTTAACGTTCCCTAGTGTGAAAAAAAGAGTAATGTTCCCCCCTGAAATTATTCAATGTTTCAACATTATTCGACTAAACAAATTAACAGTGTGAGAGAAGAACAAAATGTGAAAGTGTAGTCAATCGATTGAAAGAAAAGAATCTTATATGTCTGTTCATCGTTCTACTTTTTCCTAAGATTAATCGATAGTAACGATTGAAGGGATTGTTTAAAACAATAAAAGTACCGAGTACAGAGAGCAGATATTTCAACAGTAGCAATTCGAGCGACGTTTTATTCAACCTGCACGATTAAACCGAACCTATCCCATTCAGTCTGTCTCGTGTAGCGTGAGAGAGGAATGTAGGACACTGGGTGAACATTCGAATACACCGTTATAACCTGCTTCCCTGCCGTCGAGTATTTTTCCTCTTTTAAACGACACCGCCACGTGCTTCGGTTATCTGTGATTCCTGTACTTTCGACTTCCGCGTGTTCCTATCGGCGACACGCGAATTCTAATTCCTTCGAAACGGGGTTGCCGGTCTCGGGCTAGCGTTTCGCGCAAGTGGGTCACAGCGATTTAAAATGTAAAGGAAAATCGAGTTCGTGGAGTAAATAAGGATTGCGATGCAATTAATAGTACATGAATTGAAATGTTACTTAAGTTGGAGAACAAGTGATTATTTATTGCCCCTCACTTTCAATCACATCCTTTACTACTCTAATCTTTCTTTTAAATATTCTGCTTTGAATGATCTTACGAGCGTTACAGGAAAATCACTGTTTCGCGAACCTTCATTCAACGAACTGAGGAATAATGTCAGATGACAAAAGGATAGGAAAATATCAAACTACAAACGTTCCTGCAGAAGAAGAATCTCGGTAGAACAGATCGGGCAATCTTCCATAATTAAAAAGAAGGAAACAAGAACGAAATGATTAAAATCGTCTATGTTATCAAGCACAAGCAAGCGACAACGGAAATGCGGCTTCTTACCGTGACGGAAGCGCTCGGTGAGGACGTTGGCCGATCTGGCCAGGCAGCTCTCGACGTTGCGATCCCTCTGAGAACAGGGATCGAGAAATTCCAAGCCCTTGTACCTGCCGATCCCGTGGACACCGATCACCAACATGCACGCGCACACCAACAGGATACCCTTCATCGTTCCCGATTCCTTTGCGTCGCCGAGCGTCGAGCCGTTCCCCGCGGTCGATCGAATTCCTCACCGTTGAATGACCGGCGGTCAGGGATGCGCCGGGCCTTATAACAACTTGACATTGCCCCCCGCTATGCCTTCGAGGCTTCCAGACGCGCCACTGAGTGGAATCGCCCTAGTGGATCGCGTGTACCGCCTTGCTCGGGGGCTCTCTGTTCGATTATCATTATTAATAATCGAATTGGCTAATAATACAGAAATTAATTTAGCTATATATGAGAGAGTCTGGTTTAGTTGGAATAAGATAACGATTCGGGTGATATCGGACACTCATTGGCCTGAGCTGTTTATAAAAATAGGGATTCGGGTGGTGGAATGGACGAATTTATGGTCTCCTTTCTTAAATGGACGACAGACTCTCTATCGTGTACTTAAAGAATTTTCCTTTACCTCTAGCACAGTGTTCAAAGCGTAAAGACGGGCTTCTGTACTGAAGAATAAAGCGAAGTTTGTTTAAAGAAGTTAATATTACTTAATATTTCCTTTAAAGATTGTTCCTTTACTTCTAGCACAGTGTTTAAAACGTAAAGACGTGCTTATGTGTCGAAGAATAACGCGAAGTTTGTTTAAAGAAGTTAATATTACTTAATATTTCCTTTAAAGAATGTTCCTTTACTTCTAGCACAGTGTTTAAAACGTAAAGACGGGCTTCTGCGCCGAAGAATAAAGCGAAGTTTGTTTAAAGAAGTTAATATTATTTAATATTTCATTTTACCCATTTCCAATACTTTCTTCGACGCTGCAATCACTTTCCAGACAATCGGATTACAGTACTTTGTTACACGATCGTTGTAATTAAAAGGGAGCCAGGTTTTTTGTTGTTTTGTCCCTTGGAAGAAATGAGCGATAGAGAATCTTGGGCGGATGAGTGAAGGTTAATGACCTACGGTTTAGTGGATGTGTGTCCCTCTTGCAGACCGCTTGGATCAAGCAGAACTGTCGATAATAACAGCGCAGCCGCGGAGACATCAACGCGCGCGCAAGAAAGGTCCGGTGATCCATTTTACGCGATTTCACTAGACTATTCGATTCTTTGTGCAAGTATTTATACGCTCGGCGATACAGAACATTGGACAACGCTCCTTGTCTAGCAATGATTCGAACCAAGAAATCTATAATCATTTGAAGCGATCCGATTGATTTTATTGTTAATTAAATCCATAATACCATCGTCATATTGCCCTGCCAGAACCATTCCAAAAACGTGAAAATTCGATCGCACTTCAATAACAAGAATATTACATTCGGAAGAAACATGCCGTCGGGTTAAAATGCCATCCCATGAAATTTCTGCCGTTTTCGGCATCTGGAAGAAACTAATAAAGTTCTCATACGAAAACCGCTACGCGGTATAGAGGTCAATGTTTACCACGATTCTCGTGGCTTCGTTAGAAAGCGTGAGGCGTTCAGATCTTATCGAAACGGTTCGCTTCAATTCCTTCATCTCTTCTTTCTTCTTCTTCTTCTTTTTTTTTCCATATCCCCCTCTAAATGTTACATCAAGGCGGCCGATAGAGCGCACGTGTGTTAATCATTCGAACGGGCTGACTTTCTCACAAGTCGCCGCGCTCGCGACTTTCTTCGCGTGGAAAACCGTGCGAGTAAACTGGTTCGCGAAAGAATGGGTTCGTTAGCGTTTAACGGCGCTCGGTTCTGGAGATAGTTCTAGTTGCGACGTGAAGTAAGGAAAGGGCAGAGTCCGAAAAAGGTGGGGAAACGCGTCCGCGATGCAGAGATTAATCGGAGAAAAATTTGCTCGGGGTCAATTAATCGACAGAGATGTTCAGCTTCTAAGCTTTTTTTTTTTTCGTTCAGTTCAACGTTCGACGGGGGACGAGAAACGGTGGTAACGTCGTCAACGAAAGTAAGCGGACGCGGATGACGGACGTCAGAGCAAAAGTTGCATGCGTTTAGCGGAGAATGTTAAGCACCGTTAATGAGCGCCGCAAATTCGTGGCCACGTTCGGAATCGATCGTGATCGGGCGTTTGCGGCGGGGATTGAACGGTAACCCTTTCGTTCAACGTGGTGTCGGACGTAAGATACACGAGCACAGAATATTTCGCACGCTTGAACTGAACGTTCCTTATTTTATTTACGTCAAACTTCGAGCCGTTTCTAACAACACACGCGCGAACTGTTGCAAAGGATAGGAGATACTTGACGGTTGTTTTCTTGTCAAAGAGAACTGGAACGCGAAGTATCATCCTTAACTTGGTAAATAGATTAATCAAACACTTCGGCAATTATCTCGTTTTGAAATATGGGATATAAACAAAAGGTAAATTGCACACAGTTGGACCCATCTGCATGCTTTCAAAAGCGGAGGCCAAACAAAAATGCACAGGAGTCTAAAAATACTTGAAAAATCATCAGCATGAAATTGCACAAGGGTGTTCTGCTACTGCATCGTCAATATTTTAAGCAGAGATCGCTGAGGCAATTCTGAACAACTTTTTCCTTTGCCAAAACGCTGGTTAAAGCTTCGTTTTTGAATGATTCACGGAAAAGCGCGGACCAATCAGAGCAAGTCTGGAGCTTTGCTTTCTCGGCAGAGCGCGCGCTCTACGCGCGCTCTGATTGGTCAGCGTTCTTCCGTTAATCATTCAAAAACGAAGCTTCAACCAGCGTTTTGGCAAAGGAAAAAGTTGTTCAGAACCGTCTGATTAATCACCCCTTAAAATATTGACGTGCACTAGCTGAACACCCTGCAGAACAATCGAACCTTCATCCATAAACATTGAACACCGACCGACGGCCCGAATATTTCTTCGCTAGTAACGAATTCTACCAATAATTCGTAATCATTTCACCAATGCTTATCGTTCACGCTGCTCGTTCCACTTTCACAGGACCAGTTCAAAGATTGCCACCCGAACGTGTCGGGATTCGACTCGTGCATAAGGGAGGCATTGAACGCGGTTCAACCCTATTTTATGACAGGCCTCCCCAAGTACAACGTCCTTCCGTTCGATCCGTTTTTCGCCAAGGAAGTCTCCGTGTCGCGTGGAATGCCGAACTTCGGTTTCACCTTAACCACGAAGAACGTGACCGAAAGCGGATGGTCGGCCGGCAAAGTGACGGGATTCGTCAGCGGCCTGCCAAATTAAAATTGATAAAAAAAAAAGAAAGCTATAGTAAAAATAGTAATACAAGCGATCGATAATAAGTAGACTTCGGATTCGTATGCATTTACAGGAAGTTTAACGATGCGAAATTCGATGGATGGCACGTGATCTGAAGAAACATATAAAATGTCCAAATTGTTGCGCTTTTTGCGATATCTAATAAGCGAAACAGGTTGATACGAAAGTTTTACATTTTCCGCTGCATCCTGAAAGGTATGAATGTGCATAAAACTCCGGTGTCTATTCATTGCCATGGAACAGTGGAGTTTCATTGGTCTGCGAAGCATTTTTCCAAGCCGGCGCTCGATTACCCTGGCTACGTCTTCCCTTGAACGGAAATTGGACGACGCTCGGCGCGGTGCTCGATGGGTGTCGGCGTGCCACGAGAATGCGAGGTCAGAGACCGTTCAGCTTCTCAAGGCGAACAGCTATTCTGACAGAAGAAGAAAACCCCGTCCCCGCTTCGTTGTATCCCTTCTCGCGACGACGCGAAGCGAGGATCGCTATTTACCAAGACGTTGCTGGACGAATTCTCGAGCGAAACTTTTGCGCAAAGCTGTAGAATAGTTCCAAAATATATTGCAAAAACACCGAGTTTCGTTGGAAACTGCAGCGATAAAGAATTGCGAACAACGCATCAAGGTTCTTCTCTTTGAACAAACGAAATGTTCAACTTCTTGTAGACTCGACGAAACGCTTGCACTTGGATTTGATTTTACAGACGGCGAAAATATCAATAGATCGTGTCTCGATGTTCTTGTTAATCAATTGTGAAACACATGATTTGGCTACGTGATTATTTATCTTAGAACAATTCTTGTAAAATGTTACGAGGCACAGTATAATCCTTTGCAAGCCTTACGATTACTCGAAACAGAAGTGAACAATAGATGATAAATATTAAAAGATTGCGAACAAAAAAGGGGTCACATCTTACGAGTCAAGTGAAATAATTTCCATGCTAGATAATATTAAAACAACTGGATTATTTTCCTAAATAATATCGTTGGACATTGTTAATCTAGCCGGTACATATAAATCTGCACCGCCGCTATCAATGTTTCTTAATGTCATTGATTTTCCCAGTCAATCTCTCGTTTAAACATACACACACATGTAGCATGCACGCATCCTGAATCATTGAAGAGCGTAATCGAATCGTTAAACGTGTCTGCGTATCGCAATGAAATTTTACCCAGAAACCTTTTCCGGACGAACGACGGCGCTTTTAAAAGCCGTCGGGCTTTGGTTTGATAATTTTGTCGAAGGGGAAACCGCGGAAGGCGTTGCCGAAGATCTCTGTGAACGCGGCGGAGACGAGATCGTTGATTAGACCTCGGGTCACGACGAATCCCGGCTGCCATGCACCGTTTATTATCTTGTCCAGAGCGTTCTCGAGGATTTGCCTGCCGAATAACAGATTCGAGACGTGGAGCTTCATGTCTCTGATCGTCTGCACGTCGACGTTCACTTGCATCTTTTGCCCCGGCCTTCTCGCAATGGTGGTCGTTTGAACGAGGTCGTCTGACAAGAAAAGCAATGAATAAAGACTTTAATGGGTGTAATTTATAAATGGAAATAATGGAATTCGCATTTGATTAAATAACACTTACAAAGTTCTAAAGTAAATTTGCCCCGGTTGCTCATGCTGGATCCCAGAATCGCCCCTTTGAACTCGTACAAACCCGACAAGAATTTGGCCGGAAAGCTTTGAGTGTACACCACCTAAAAAGGAGACAACGAATCACCGATCGATTACCATTTGAATGGGATTGAAATCCCACTTTAGAAGAAAAGATATGTTTCAAGGCTTCTTAAAAAATCAAACATCCCTTCTATTCTTATGATCAATCGCTCGTAACACTATTTTCACTATAGCTTATTCTTCTTTTAGTCAACTTTACATTACCACCGAATCGCTCGTTCCCACCTTGTAATTCGGCAGATCGCTGACGAACTTCGTCACTTTGCTAGCCGACCATCCGCTTTCGGTGACGTTCTTCAGGGTTAAGGTGAAGCCGAAGTTCGGCATTCCGCGCGACACGGAGACTTCCTTGGCGAAAAACGGATCGAACGGGAGGACGTTGTACTTGGGGAGGCCTGTCTTAAAATAGGGTCGGACCGCGTTCAATGCCTCCCTTATGCACGAGTCGAATCCCGACACGTTCGGGTGGCAATCTTTGAACTGGTCCTCTGAAAGTGAAACGAACAGCTTGAACGATAAGCATTGGTGAAATGATTACGAATTATTGATAGAATTCGTAAGACGCGATGCGAGTCGTATTATCTTACCAGGGCGACGAATGATTCATTAGAATCAAACGCGACGATTGTAAATAATGCGATTCGATTAATCCGACGATGAACGATTCGATCTGTGCCGAAGAACTTTTTCCATTCCATTCGAAACGCGATGGAACGCAGAGCGAAATAAAACCACTGCGAAAGTTCGCGCGCGTCGCAAAGGAATTTTCGTTTCCATCGATCGCTATCGGTCTCTCAGCCGGAACAACACCCTTTGGCCGCTTTAGAATCGCGCCGCGTTCCGCGAGATTTTTCCGCTTGCATAACTCGCAGTCTGTTGCGCATCTTTCGCAACACCGTTCGCCTATAAGCTTCACGCTGTTCCCGGCGCGTGTGAATTATTCGATCGGATCAATGGAAAACAGCGATCGAACGGGAGATCTTGTACGGATGAAAGTGAATTAAGGTCGAGAGACGGTGAAAGCCGAATCGCCCGATACCGTGGTAACATCTCGGCGGGCGTCTGTCGAAATTTCCTTCCGTGCGACGGGAGAAGATGTTGCGCGGCGAAGAGGAGGAAGGACGAGGAGCGATGCGAGCGTGGATAACAATGAGCAATTGCGCGGATCGCGTGTACGGGGAAAGGATGCAATCAACTGTGCGCTTACGGTGACGGCAGCGGGGTGACGGAATGTTTGTGGAGATGCAGAAGGAATAAAGGAAGAGCGAATAATGAAGTAGAGGAGGAGCGAATAAATGAATTAAAAGAAAAGTTCAGTAACGAAGTAAGGAAAAATGTACGTCCGAGGTGAAATTTATCATACGCGAAGGTTGCATAATTGAATTTTGAAGACAGTCGATCTGCTGATCGAAAGGGGATATGCATAGAGTGTACGATTCTCGCGTCGCTGTAAACGAGCGAACAACAAAGAGGCAATTTTTCTCCTAGATGGGATAATATCCTCGGTAATTTGCTCACGACGAAGGAGCAGCCTTGGCATCAAATTCTCGAAGCAAAGGCGAATCGTCAGCTTCCTTCTCCGAATTCATTTATTTATCGATTTAAGTATGCACTTATTGTGCGTCTCATAATTCACGTTTTAGAAGTTACCAATCATTTACGAATCGTCCAGTGTCACGTGTGCAGTTAGCCTGGAGCTACGCGCATCGAACAATCGACGGTGTCACGTTGCACGTGCAACCATCGGTTACACTGTGATTACGTACATATGTGTAATTGACTCAACTGGGATTCTTGAACCGGCTGATGAAGTAAAAAGAACTTTATTATAAAATCAACACTGCACTGGACCATCCAGTGCGCTCACATCGCGACCCATTGCAATTCTACCAGTGCACGAGTTCAAGTCAACAACCTCCACTCGGCAACAAGGACCCTCGCCGGTCAAATAAGAAATTACACGCACACACGCGCTGATTAATAAAAATTGCACTCCTTATCCATGCAAATCCAAGGGCTAATAATTTATAACACTCGATTCACGAGTCACCAGCATTCGAACGAAAGTATCTCCCAACGAAGGAGGCACACACTTATGGGCTGATTAATAAAAATTGCACTCCGTTGCGAACCCGAGCTCTACAAACGTTTTAACCATCCAAATTCAGGGGCTAATAATTTACAACACTCGACTCGCGAGTCACCAGTATTCGAACGAAAGTGTCTCCCAACGAAGGAGGCACACACGCGCTGATTAATAAAAATTGCACTCCGTTGCGAACCCGAGCTCTACAAACGTTTTAACCATCCAAATCCAGGAGCTAATAATTTACAACACTCGACTCGCGAGTCGCCAGCATTCGAACGAAAGTGGTCTCCCAACGAAGGAGGCAAGCGAATCAGCATCGCAAGGCGCACAGCGATTCACAGACCCGTCCGCGTATCTTCTAGCTCCTGAAAAATCATCGTTCCAACTTTCGTTCTCTATCGGCTGTATGCGTGTACACTTAACGAACGACTTTCGTTCAATTTCCATAGCGCGAACGCGGTTCTATCTTCCGTTTCAAATGGAAAACGCGCATCGCTGTCGCGCGGCGGAGCATTCGTGTCGCGGTACGTGTTTCGCTTACCGAATTCCGCGGCAATCGCGGAGCAAAGGAGCAGCGCCGTTGTCACGGTGAAAACGCCGATCGACGATCGCATCTCGGTGGTTGTCGGCCGCGTGGTCGGTGGCGCGAGAACGCGTTCAGAAGCACGAGGAGCGCAATTGCAGGCAGAACGGGACGTACACGCGGGGCAATGCCTACGCTTTCACTCGCGACGGTACATCTGAGGGAAGGGCTCGCCGCGACGGGTTTCGGCGGGCAGGATTTTCGGCCGGGCTTACATAATCCCGGCGTCGGGACCCGGGGAGATCGCCGTCCCCTTTCCGGAAGAAACTCGTCGATAGGCATTAATGAGGCGTGATAATTTTCCACGGGAAGCACCGTTCGCTACCGTTCCGTAGCCACTCGGCGTTTTCTGCAGCGAGTCGCCTTGCGGCTCGAGGAAGCGTATTTCGAAAGATTTCGGACACCCTCGAGGGTAAACTTAAACGGAGATGCAGGTGAGAATGGAATTGTCCGTTTAATTGTCCAGGTGCGGAATCGCTGGGATCAATTCGATTGCTTGTGATTTGGCATAGTCGAGTAATGGGAAAGGATAGCCGATGGATTTTTTCGCAGTGTAAAATTGAATGGTTTGTCCAGATATACAATTTATTGCTCGACGTAAGAAGCTTTAAGAGTATGGGTGGATGGAAGAATTTCGTTCGGATAGCATTTTCGAAATGAAAACGAAAGTGAAAGACCGTGTGTAAGAGTTTGGTCAACTTCACTGATTTCTCTTCGTCAAGGATCCGATCGGGCAATGTTTTGACATCCACTTCTATAACTGAATTAGTTGGTTAAATCGAAGCTTCTTGTTTACCTCCTGGCATCCGTGAATCAAAAGTGATCTAGAAATTAACGTCGATAGAAGAACAATCGAATCGAGTGGATAAAATTCTTCAACCTTCGTTTTTTTTCCTTGTTAAATACTACGAATTTACGGATAACATTTATTGTATTAATGAAAAACGTATATGTATGTTATTATACTTGAACTTTTGTAAAAGATACGTGTTATTATGCCTCGATTTTTGTAAAAGATATATGAATTATAGAATAAAAGTTACCGTTTCGTTCGGTTTCATTGTAACTCTTTTTAAATCACCTGTGCGTAAATGCCACGTAACATTTTACTAAGCGAAAGTTTCTTACGTAATTAATAAGAGACGGTATTTTGGTAACGTTTGTTTATTCCATGGAAATTCGTGCTAACAAGTTTCTAAGGCTCTTACAAGAATCGATTTGTGAAATATGTTTTATTATAATGCAACAGGTTCAAAAAGCTTCTGCTGTAATTCTTGAAAAAACTAATTTCAAAGCCATTCCGGGACTCAGCACGGGAAATGGTGTAAAAATTATGAATTAATGGAAATGAAATTATCTTGCATAAAGAGATGCTTTTAATTCATTTAAATCGTTAGGTGTGTTAAATAGAAGTATCGTCTGTGTGTGCCTTCGAACAGCGTTGCGCCACGTTGTAGGCAACCAGAAGTACAGACGTGTATAAAGAGACTAAGAATGCCTACTAGCAGGTGCAAGAACATTTGTGGAAGTGTAGAATATATTTTATGGATTTACTGCACGCTATCATTGTCTGCTACATGTAAAATTCATTTGCAATTATGGAGTAGACAATGTTTATTCAATGATAGAACTTGCACGCTATTATCCGTAAGCTGTGCTCATAAATTAATTTACAATCGAAGCTACAGCTTGTAGAGATTTCAACACGAGATCTATATAATAAGATGATACATTTCTATACATAATAAAATAGCTTCGAATGAATTAGAGGAATGTTCATTTCAATATATTTTCGTCCTAATATATTCTAGTAGATTGTATCAAACAATAATATACATCATTCAGTATAAATAAATCTACTTCGACGTAAATAAACATTGCTAAACCATTGCGCGATCGGGCTAAAGATATTTATACCAAAGAAGATATCCCGCCGCGATCGCGTTCTCCTGGAAATCAATTTCCAGGCGATTAAAAGAAAACGGAGGATCAATGGCCACGCGATAACAATGCTAAAAATAGCGGCGCGCAGAAGCAGCCGAACTTGCTTGCCGCAATTTATTGGAAAAGTTCGAGGATCGCGTATATCGATCCAGGGCACTTTGGATCAGGTATAACGCCGGCCTGGCAAAGGCTCGTCCCTGCCCGTCCCGGGGACGAAGAAGGCGCAGGTGCGCGTCGCAAGCAGTGAAAGTATCCGAGTGCAGTTACGATCTAGCATCTGTCAATGCCCTGTTGCATAGTCAGTCTAAGTCTAGCGGCGGCGTTTTAGACGGGGACCAGGGATATCTCCAGCCGGGCCATCGGGAGCGTGTTCGCCGACGAATCGTAGGCACCTGGTCGAGACCGATCGCGATCGGAAGCCGAGCGGGACAGTACAGAGAGGCGATCCCGGACTTCGTGAATTTTGGAGCTTGCGGATCCGGCAACGAGGAGAGGATGACGGTCGCGGTGACGCTCTGTCTCTTCCTGGCTGCGACCGGCGCCACCGGTCTCTCCGTCGGCTCGAATCGTGAGTAATTTACGATTTTTCGACTGCCGGGACACGCGTCGAACCTGATCGCTTCCTGTCCAGCCGGTATCGAACTTTCAGAGTCAAGTTTGGGCTGCGGAGAATCGGGTGAAAGTGTCGATGTTGCATTTAGATCGGTTGGAAAGGAAATTTTCTCTGGGTTCAATCGAAGCTGTCCGCTGGATCGCTTTCCTCGTGATTCGGCAGATGGTTTTTCGTTGACGGCAGGTGGACGGACTTTGGTATCCTGTTTAGGGGAGGGAAGATTTTTAGGGGAAACTGGGAGGGATTAGTTGTAGAATTCTGTGGAATGTTCTTGGAGTGTCGAGGTAGGAAGTGTTACGTAATATGGCACGCGAGGTAAAGGGGTCAGTCGTGCAAGTATCCCCTGGAGAATTCATTCGAATTTCACAATATGCGGTTAGCTGTGACAAGCTGCCTGGCAGCTAGCTCTCCGGTACTTCGTTTCCGCTTGCCTCATTCCCCATCTTTGATTAAAGATTATTCAACTGCGCGCAATTCGTGACCCGTTTGCTTTCGTACTATCGTTTAATATACTGTTTGCAACTAGAATTTCTTATCGAAACATCATTCGGTACAGTGTGCTCGATTATTTTAATATTTCTCTATTTCACGGTGTATGTCTCTTCGTTGCGCAGGCGTCGTAGATGCTACTACTTGTCGCGATTGAATGATTCACTTTAATTTAATGTGAAATTAGAACGAGGTTGAACAGAGTTTAATTATACTACGTTGCCAGTTTTACAAGTAACACTGTGTCAGAGAAGTATTGCGCAGTGCACTCTTTAACTGTTGCTTTTAAAGGAAAATTTGCCGCGGTATTGATCTCCCTGAATTGCTACAGATCGCTACTTATAGCAGCGCAACGCGTAAGTGTTCTATAATTACAGCCGAGTACGTGAAACAGTGCTCGAGGAGCGACCCGAAGCTAAAGGCATGCCTGATCGACGCGTTGCACCATCTGAGCCCGTACCTGAGCGCCGGGATACCGGAAATAGAGCTGCCGCCCGTGGAACCGTTTCGCGTAAGCTCTCGATACACTACTTAGGATCTGATTCTTCCTGTTTCGTTAACAGCGTTACGCGGTCGCTTCCTTTATCGACGTGTACAGCAATGTACAGTGGCTCGTGAAAATATTCGGACACCCTTCGAAACGGAATAACTTTATTTGTAATTGGACCAAATAGTTCGACCTTTTGCAAAAGGACTCAAGGACTAGTTCATTAGATATCTTGCTTTCGTCCTTCTGGAATAATCGGAATTTTTGAAGTTATGAAACAAACAGTGAAAGTCATCTTTTCAAACTTTTTCATCTGAGTTTGTAATGAAAATTTTAAAAATGCCTTTTATAGATCCTGAGCAAGATATATGTACCATGAAAATTTCATCCGAATCGGTTAACGTTTCTCGGTGCTATAAATGTTTAAAGATTGCAGTAGAAGGCCGAGAATCGTAGAAATCGGTCAAAATCAGTGAACGTTTTACACGGGCCGCTGTACTTATATTCTTATCGGGAAAAATTGGATTGCGATAAATGATTCGCTACCGATAAATTGCGATCAGCTATTCGTTGCTTCATGTATCAGCGAGAACGTCGTTTATTCCGGCAGATGGACGAGCTGACACTCTCCCTGACAGGTGGTGCGAACGGTTACAAGGTTCAACTGCGTGAACTGTTCGTAAGGGGAGCGAGCAACTACACGGTGGAAGATATTAAACTCGGCTCACCCTTCGAAGCCATTGTACGAATGCCAGCCCTGATCTTGGACGCGCATTATTCCAGGTTCGCTTCCCGCGTTCTGCAAGCCGTCTGCTTTATTTATTCTGCTCCTTCACAGCTTCCGCAGTTTCCTCGGTTCTCGTGGAAATGATTCTGGGCCATTCGTTGCAAACAATTAATCGGAAAGTAACATCGTTAATGATCAATCATGGAAGGCAGCTGAAAATTATTTATTTTATATACCGTTTGGTTTCTTAGATTGTGGGGTGTAATTAGACGCGTAATTGATTAAACGATTCCGCTTAGACGGCGAGAAAATCGCGTTGAAAAATTACGGCGCGTGAATTTGAGGGGGGCCGCCCCTTTTTAATACGGTCCTTAACTTTCCTGCAGCGCGACGCTATAGCCATCTCGCGGTTAAGCAGCGGAACAAATCCTGAGATCCAGCCAAAATTAATATGACATGCAAATAACTATTTTCCCCGCTTCTAGACAGAATTTTTAAACAGATAAGGTGTTAAACTAAAGCTTGGATTCTAAAGGATTCTTTTATATACGAGCTGAATGATTTGCGATTGCATTTTACGAACAGTCTTGAACAGTGTTCCATAATTATTTATAACAAATAAACCGGAACAGAAATTATAATGAAACTACGGTATTTCGTAGCCGAGTCTCTTGGCTTTAATTTAAGCCGTCGTTTATTAAAAAATTCTGCCTGGAAGCTTAGAAAATTGTATTCATTTGAAATGCTAACACTCGGATTAATTGCATCGCTCCACCGCGAGATGGCCATAGCGTTTCACTGCACGAAACTCAAGGACCGTATCAAGAGGGGCCGGATCCCAATTCATGCGTCCCAATTTTTCGCTGCAGCTTTCTCGACGCCAAAGCAGAATTATTTAATAAACAAGTTCTCCGTTTAAAGCCTAGAGTCTAAGAACCATCCAATTTTGCAAGTATCTTACGAGAACGCGTTTAAATTGAATATAGCATTTCCATTGCCTCAGCGAATCTTTACCGCCGCTGTTATTAATCATTCTTCAATGTAATTAGCTCAGGGGTGTTGATTATTCTACCAGCCAGCGGTAACGGAACGTTTCACGCGAAGTTCGACGATCTCAGGGCTCTGGTGAAGGGCACGCTTTCGACGAAAGTCAGGGATGGAAAGACGTATCTGAACGTGGAGAATCTCGACGTAGTGCTGGATGTGAAAAAGGTGCAGATGAAAGTGCGCAAGATCTTTAATAACAATCGGATACTGAGTAAGTTATCGATCAGTAAATATACGAGGGACAATGTTTCATGCGATTTCTGTCAAATGACCTCGCATCATCTGCTGCAGCTGAGGCGACGAATCTGTTCCTCCGAGAAAACGGGCAGGAAGTGCTAAAGGTGATGGAACCGCAGCTGAAGAGGAAGCTATCCGTGCTTTTCTCCGGCATCGTGAACCAATTGTTACGCCACGTGCCGGTGGAAGTGTTTCTTCTGCCTTGAATTCTCTTGTCTCTTCCTCTAAAAATCGGCCGCATTCTATGTCGATATTACACGCGTAGAAAGAGCAAAAAAAAAAAGAAACGTGCGTTAAGAATTATAGTACGCTCTATTTTACGCTGTACATAAAGTTACGACACGCTAATTATTCATAACTTGCATTGTATGAAGCGAATAAGCAAAGAAGAGTATCCCTACGAGGATTAGTTTTAGTCAACTTGGATGTAACGGTTGAAATTATTTTAGAACCGGAAAGTATAGATATGTATAAATTTAATAAACGCGCAGAGTTTCTATTTGCCCTGACAAATATTTAACATCTATCATATTTAATACAACAGCTACTCATTCCTAAAGCATCAATCACAACGTTATTATAACGTTCGATGCTACTAAAAATGATGCTTTTCACGATGTCAGGAAAAGCCACAGGGTAATCGAGGTGAACGAACAATCGGCATTTGTTCCACGTTTATCTACATCACTGAGACTTTATTCGTGAACAAAAACAATGAACAATTCACGTAAGCCCTGCATTACGAGCAGATGCGGCCTCATATAAGAAAGAATGCTTGGTGGCCACACGATTCGAATGTCGAATCGAACTTTGCAAAGTGTCCCTAGAATTTTCTTTATACTATCATTATATTCGACACCTTCTTCCCTTCCGTCCACAGCGTACATACGACAAAGTCTGTCTATCATCCCCGAACTCTTGCTACTTGATTTACGTTCTTCTTTTTTTTTTGTTTATTTTTAAATTATATCTGTGATTCGAATGCCCGTCAAGGGAACACCGTCGAGAATGGAATCTTGGAGAAGAAACGATTGACTAATTCAGTCATGTACACGTCCCACGTTTCCATCAGCTTCGGCAGCATTCCTCGGTACACCAGCGGCCAGTATTCGTTGACGAAGAGCAGCGCGGCACGATCTGAAAGTCGGACGAATTACTTAGGAAATATTGTTAAAAGATACCACTTCGTTTGATGCATGTACTAATATATTAATAGGGAGTATTTAACGAATGGACCTTTAGCGTAACGGAACCGGACGAAATTGCAAATTAACGAGGAACACTCTATCGCGAAGAGAACGATGAGGGCGGTCGGTGAATGACAGTAGGCCATCGCAGACGGACGCTAATTAAGAAGCGAAGGATTCCAGGCCCCGTGCGTGAATTGCGGTATGCAATGATAGGATGTCGGAACGGCGACGTCCGGCTAATGAAAGTATCTACCGATCCGAGGCAGTTGCCTTAAGTAAACAACGAATCGCTCCCGGTAATTCGCGTTACGTCGCGACGCTCGTTACGGTGATCACGTAACGATTGTGCCACCGACCGGATCCTCCCTTTAAACCTTTCCTTACGTGATCCCGGGGATCAGGCGTGTAATTCTCGTTTTATGTACACGCGATACGTACTCAACGTTTCGTCACCGTTGAAGAGATCGCTGAACCAAATTCTCATGCTGCCCACCGTTGGCATCAATTTGAAATGCTCCACGACCCATCTGTCGTTCACCACGTGGCCAGATATGTCCCAGGTGCATCTGATGTCCTCCATGCTGACGTTGAAGAATCCTACAGAAACGTCCGATTCGTTGATTACTCGTTTTCAACGAAACATCTTCAATGAGAAACACGGAGAAGAGATTGAAACTTCGAGGAAACTGCGATTTTCTTATCCCTCTCCCTCGGAAGCGTTTCAGTGGGTGATAATTCGAAAGAATCTCCGGTTTATTTGTGATTTGTTTGCTGTAGATTCGGATGCGATACAACACCTTTTCCGCCCACTTTGAAGCTGCCCAGATTCCCGTCAGCCTCGTAATCGCCTTCGAGCAAAGCTTTCGGTATCTCGACGTCGATGTCCAGCCGGAAGAAATCGTCGGACATTTCCGGCTTCACCGACAGGAAACGGGCTTTGGCAAGACCGTACGTTCGTACGTCCTTCGCCGTCATTTTTCCACGAAGCTGGCCGTCCTCGTAAGACGCGAAGTGGCTTTCGACGAAATAAGGATCCAAGGGTGGCATGTCCAGCTCTGGCACACCTGTTGTTCAATTTCGAACAGTCGATTACCACTTCTGCGTTTGGAAATGCGAATTATCTTTGCTAATCGTGTCCCTTAATTGTATCCAATATCTCGAAAAGCCGCGTTCTTTATTACTTTTTAAATTGACAATACTGGTAAATTAGAATCATTGAGGGGACAATGATTAATTAAATTCGGCATTCTTCGAGTCTGTAGTGAATTACTTCATGCAATATATTATTTCTCCCGTCAACGAAGTAATTCCTTGTTGATCGAAATTATTATTCGCCGTTGCGCAATACTTCTTGCATTAATGCCGCTCGAGGGAAGAATGGAAAAATCGCCGTGGCAAGGACGAATTCGAAACACGTTTTAACATCCAGAAAAAAAGCGGTGCTTATTGGGTTGTGACGCGTGTGAAGTTAAAACTCGATGCATAAATTTCATATTAATTCGAGCGTGTTTTCCTTTAAATGAATAATCATTCCTCGTCGGTATGTAGCTACGGTAATAAAGTGTACCTTGAACGAACGTGGGCCATGCTTCCTGAATGGCGAGCCTCAAGCAGGACGAGAAGTCGTCCGAGTCCCTCTTGCATGTCTTCACGGACGCAGCTGAAGGTAAACGCGAGGTAAACAAATTATTCCGGTGAAAATGACAAAGGAAAATGCGTGTTGCGTTATGAACAATTGTTGTTGCATCGCGGGAAACCGAGTAATCGGTCCGAGGCGTGATTCATAAGGGAAAACGAAAGCACCGGGTGAACGGTGGTTTTCAGATTTCGCTGAAACTCAGCTCACCAAGGTACTCGGACAACCCACGGTGACTTTCTAACTCACTAATTACCAAAGAGCAAAGAGTCAGAGAAACGAAAGGAACACTAAAGTTAATGATTTTGTGATATCTTGCTCTTTACCACCCCCCTTTTTAGTTTCTTGTATTCCATTTATTAATTAATAAAAAAAAGAGAAATAGCTCTCAGAGGTGGATGAAGCAAATTAATAAAAAAAAAAACAAATTAAAGTAATGAAAGAAACCTACGAAACTGTAAATTTAGTAACTTAAGAATATCATACTTTGAACCACCCCCTTTGACTTTCCTTGTATTTCACCCACAAAGGGGGATAGAAAAATAATTCCAATTCTAAAGAAACTAATACAAAATTTACAAAACCGAAACAAGTGAAAGGAATCTACGAAACTGTAAATTTAGTGACTTAAGAATATCATACTTTGAACCACCCCTTGTAACTTTCCTTGTACTCCACCCACCCCTGCTCGAAAAATAATTCTAATTCTAAAGAAGCTAATACAAAATTTATAAAACTGAAAGGAACAAAAGAAATCTACGAAACTGTAAATTTAGTAACTTAAGAATATCATACTTTGAACCACCCCTTGTAACTTTTCTTGTATTTCACCCGCCTCTGCTCGAAAAATAATTCTAATTCTAAAGAAACTAATGCAAAATGTACAAAACCGAGAGATGAAAGAAATCTAGGAAACTGTAAATCTAGTAACTTAAGAATGTCATACTTTGAACCACCCCTTGCAACTTTCCTTGTACTCCACCCACCCCTGCTCGAAAAATAATTCTAATTCTAAAGAAGCTAATACAAAATTTATAAAACTGAAAGGAATAAAAGAAATTTAGGAAACTGTAAAGTTAGTAACTTAAGAATGTCATCTTTTGAACCACCCCCTATAACTTTCCTTGTACTTCACCCACCCCTGCTCGATTAATAATTCTAATTGTATAGAAACTAATGCAAAATTGACAAAACTGAGAGAAATGAAAGAAATCTACGAAATTGTGAAGTTAGTAACTTAAGAATGTCATCTTTTGAACCACCCCCTATAACTTTCCTTGTACTTCACCCACCCCTGCTCGATTAATAATTCTAATTGTATAGAAACTAATGCAAAATTGACAAAACTGAGCGAAATGGAAGAAATCTACGAAATTGTAAAGTTAGTAACTTAAGAATGTCATCTTTTGAACCACCCCCTATAACTTTCCTTGTACTTCACCCACCCCTGCTCGATTAATAATTCTAATTCTATAGAAACTAATGCAAAATTGACAAAACTGAGAGAAATGAAAGAAATCTACGAAACTGTAAAGTTAGCAACTTAAGAATATCATCATCGAGCCACCCCTTTGCGCTCCTCTATTCCACTCAACCCTACTCGTGAATCTCGAACACCACCGCGGTAAAAAAAATTAAATGAACGCTACGAAAGCTTGGCAAACGATCGAAAGGGGCGAATCTCTGTTCGACTTACGAAGCTGATAATCCCCGGCGGCGAAGGCGGCGGCGAACAGCACGACGGCGACGATACGCGCGGCAGGGAACATGGTGCGCTCGGTTAAAAATCTGTCAAGCTAGCTTAGGCAATTATAAGCGCTCCGTTTATATAGTTTCCAGCCCCAAGGACTCCGGGGCAGAGAGCTACGTTGCAAAATTGCATGTCATTAAAGCCGCGCCAACACGTGAGAGGCGAGAAGCGTTGCAGCCGTGCGGCTAGCTGGCTGCCTGGCCTAAAGGAACACAAAGACCCTGGCCCGATGGAGCGAGTAGGTGGCCGGTGCAGTGAATTCCGTGGAACGCCCGTTTAAACGCGTCTCTTCTGTCGTCGGGCAGGCAAGAACACCGTGCTCGTCGCGGCAGCGGATCGAAGAAGGCGCTCGGTTTGGTCCCAGCTGCGACTTTTCTGTCACCGCGTCGGCATCCCGGGCCCGTCGGTATCCCGGGCCCGTCGGTTTTCCTCGCGCGCCGCTCTACATAGGCGTTCTCGGGAACCGCTATCGGAATAACTACCACGCTTGTTTACCTTCTGCCGCCGCCGATGCGTCGTTTTACAGGCGCACCGTTTCATGTCCCGGGAACGCACTTGATCTTTCGAAAAACGAGACGACGGACGATTGAGATTGCGAAGGAGAAACACTGCGTGGGAAGAATTCGTAGAGGGGTTCGAATGGGAATGCGCGCCAATTTGAAGTATTGCGTTTAAATATTAGACGAAGCAAATCTTTGTATAGACAGTTCCACGAATCTTCGGCTGGAAAATAAACGCGCGATCGTAATAGGCGCTCTTACGTTTAATTGGGCAAAAATTGAAGATCTCTGCACGTGATGCATTAAGATGCGTATTATTGGCATTCAGGAATCGCACGAATGCGCAGACAATCTCTGGGACTTAATTATACATCAGCTCGTTATGTTCCAGTTCTACTCGATGGAAATTAGTTGATGCAACGATGATATATTCCGTTTGCGCGAACGGATCAAGGGATATTGATTCTGTCACTCTTGAATCCGTTTCAGAACTAAATATACAACGCATGTATTACCCCAGCAAAACGGGGTATTTTGAAGAACACTTACAATCGAGAAAAGTACGTTATTTCTCTTTGCGGCTACTTGTATTACGCTGATTCGCTTCCGCATTAATTAATATTTATCTTGTAGCTTCATTTGCCAGTGATTGCTGCCTTAATGCCTCGCATGGTCGCTTGCGCGTAATGCATGATCTTCTTAATGCCATATCCATCGGGTTGCATGACGTGTAATTATCCTGCAACGACGCCACGTACGAAGTAACAACGCGATTTCAGAATAGACGGAACCGTAATTGTAACAACGCGCGGTGACTCGACGATTTCAATGAGAATCGTTTCTTCGTTCCCTGTAATTGCAGAACAAGAATTTGCCCAGTTCCAACTAGTTTCTTGTAATAATTAACCATCGTTACTCCTAAATTTAAGCACCGTTTAGCGTTAAAAATTAATCATGCAAAAGTTAACTGGCCCCGAACAGTTTAATGTTCCATTCAAAGTGCAGAGGGTGTACACTGAACGGCGTAACAACGTAGCCGTAAATTAAGTCATAAAGAGACGAAAACAGTGCTTCAAGCTTTATCGCGTTGCAGAAACTCGTTAGAGGCAGTAGTTTGCACCTGGTGCTTTTGCTTGATAAACGAGGACCCTCGTTTGGAACAGAGTCCATTAAAGGAGCACAGGGAGCAACAACAGGTAATGTTATTCGGTCATTTTACACTACCTTCTTTCCTCTATGTCTTCCAACATTTGTTTTAAAAAACAAGAAACGAGGAAGGGATTGATAAGTGCATAACTCTGGATACCGCGGTCCCACATGGATCACGCGCGACCGAAGGTAGGTATCCGTGACCCAGCGACCTTGCAGGCACCTGCGACGAGGCAACGTTGAAAATGATCCTGCGAACGGACGATGACGAGATACGTATCCCTATGGAACTGCTACGGCACCGTCTACGCAGTTTTATGTAACCGGGGATTACGGAGCTCTCGAAACCGGACGCCCTTGGATCGCATCGCACCGATACGAGAAAACTGGCTTTCATCGGGGAGGCGACAAAGGAAAACGGCAAACGGAACACTGTGCCGCATGCACGCACGATCGGCTTCTCCGTGTCTCGTTCGTTTCTTCGATCGGACCGATCGACACAGTTAATCGTTGAAGCAGTAGGACGATCAGCGTGACGATATTCCACGAGGTGACGCCGATACGTTGGTACAAAGATCGGGGTGGAAAATCGTTAACCGTAAACATACAAACTGTTCTGTTATTCTAGGAAAGTGTCAATCCCTGGGACCGGGATTAATTGACGACGATATCCGCTGGATCTAAAATGCAAGATCACGCGGAAACTTGTCGACACGATAATAGGATAAGCAAACGGGTATCAGTGTCTGATTTCAATCATCTCAATAAACAACTTTTTACTCGCCGTAAAGCTTTTACGAAACGTGCAATCGTAAGCATATAAAGTATTGATCGTCTTTACTCTTTAGGATTTCAAAATCATTTGCCTCGGAGTTCTTCGCACGAATAATTGCCCTAATTTCCACTGACGGGAATATCTGAACATTGAAATTGTGTGAAAATCGAATGAAGGAAATTGTTATTTAAAATTCAGATGGAAAACCGAAGGAAACGCGTACGTCCAGCGAAGGCACAACGACGCGGTTTCTTTGCTATCTTTTTCCAGAAACAGACGATTGCATCTCGTGCTTGTTCAGAGGAGAAATATGTAGGTCTGTTAGCATTCCTGGGCTGCTCAGTGAACGGTGATTGCCGCTATCATGGAAACTAATGCTAGCGAATGCACTGGTCGATGCAGTTTTAATCGGTGTCAACTAAAGTTATTAGTGAATCGAATTTGTTACCTTAAAAATGAAACTGCGAATAGAAACAAAGGCACGGCTCTCGGGGAATTGTACGAAAATCTTGAAATTTAGTGGGACGAAATCTGAAATGAAATTAAAATGTAATTAATCATCTTTTCTTTGTCAAGAGACATGTATTGCAATCCTTATATAATTCTTACCATTTTTCTTCCCGCTCCAAATTAAAAAATCGTTACCGACACTGTTGCGTCGATAACCACGATCACCGGCGTCCTTGGGCGTAGCGCCATCTGCGTAGTACAACCGCGGCACGTTTACAATCAGACTGCCATTGATTAAAGCTGTCAGAGAATCAGCTGATCGCTTCATTCGCGTGCGTGTGATCAGCTGTGCCCATCATGGACGCGTTGAGCGAAGAGGATTTTGTTATACCCCCAGTTAAATACGAATGTAAGTACTCAAATACATATTATACATCCGAAAAGTCATTGTATTAACAGAATAGACATTTCTATGCTGTTAAAAAGAATATACAATCGGCCACCGACGCGCCGTCGTGCCGGCATCCATTTTGCCACATGTTGACCGATAATAGTCGAAATTCAAAACGCTAGTATGCATGCAGTTTAGTTAAAAGATAAATAAAGACACATGCGTTCGTTTTGTTTTTCAGATTTGGACCACACCGCGGATGTGCAGTAAGTATTCGACTCACATATCCCTCTGAATGAACGACTATTTTTTAGAGGTTACCGCGTGGTTAGCCTAAAACGAAAACTAGGTGGCTTTAGTTTATCCGTCCCTGGAGCAAAAAATAGGCAGTGTTAAGTTAATTCGACGATGTTGTATTACGGAATGAAGTATCCAGTGCAATATCTGTGGGAATATTATAGATTACACGCATGGGGCGATACTATGGAGGAGGCCTTTGAGCAATGTGCGATAGCCATGTTTGGGTACATGACGGATTTAGAGCGAGTTCAAATGACTCAGGTGCACTACGTGGAAGCGGAAGGGCACGACATGGACAGCCTTCTTTTCCATTTCCTGGATGAACTATTGTTCATGTTCAGTGCTGAACCGTTCCTAGTTGCAAAGGTATTTTACTCTACGATTAACAAATTATCAAGCTTAGAATTTTCTTTTAACTGCGATAAGTTCTCCCCGATGCTTACAATTCTCGCAAGATATTTACAGGACGAATCTTTCGCCCCATCGTGCTTTTCAATTCGAGATTCAATGGCTACAATAAAGCATATTTCTCGTTGTACAAATTATTGTCGTTAATCCCTTCGTAAGAGACGGTGTCGTTTTGTGTTGCTAGAAAGTGAAGATCACTAAATTCGACCGCGAAAACTTCACCATCACCGCGATGGCGTTAGGCGAAGAATTCACGATCGGCAAGCACACGCAGAACGCCGAAGTGAAAGCGATCACTTATTCGGCTATGCAGATTGTCGATCGTCCGGACACGGATCGTCCCGTGGAGGTCTTCGTGATCGTAGACATATAGCCGTTTCGGGCCTTGCGATTTCTTGGCGCGCACTTTTGGGACACGGCTTTGGCTAATACTTGAGACATAAAAGTGGGGATGACCGCATGGATTGTAGAAGCAAGAAGGGAGGCATACCTCCCTTACGTCCTACATAGGGTACGATCCTTTTGTAGTGCGTAGGGTTCAAATAAATACGTTACGAAGAAAACACCGGGCTCCCTTCTTGGCTGCCTACCTCAGGTACGTAGCAACGTCTTAAGGAACCCGACGACTTGCCCAGGATACCCGCTCGAGAACAACAACCCGCAACGTATAAATCGTGTGGAATGCGTTTGAAATAATGTAAATATTTGCGTTTCTAATAACATTTTTTTACATATAAGAATACACCTTCGATCGTTGTCGAAAGTCGCGAAAAGCCATGTATTTTAATCTATAAACGTTAATGATGTATAAAATGTAATTATACCATTAGCTGCTTGTACAATTTCATAAGTGGGCAATAAAAATGATTTTTATATTTCCCTTCGTTGAAAGAGCTCGTCGTGAAAGGGTGGAAGAGCAAATGTTTTTATTGGTAAAGTGAAATTTCGATAAGGGAAAATGATGACGAGGTAAATGTGAATTATCGGTAAGGGTTGAAGATATTTGTACCATAAAGTGAACTGAGAAAGAAAATTGACGAATGTTTTGCGCGCACGAAGACTACGGTCCTGGCGTTCAACACCCCTCCATCGTGAAGGAAGCGACGACCGCCCGCTTAGTTTCGGGCAAGAAACGACAAGCAGTGGGATCCTCCCAATCTTCGGAAGTGTATGTGCTCGAGGAAAGAGAATCGAAACGTTTGGAGAATTACATAATTCGGGAGTGTGTTTATCGTACGTTTTATTCTCGCCCCCTTTCCTTCGTGGTAAGGCCCACGTTAAAGGGACTCACTGCCAACATCAAGCGTGGACGTTTGTCCCGAAAACGCACACCCCCGACCATGGCGGACTGACACGGTAATAATCTCTAAAGAGCGATAAATCGTGATGTTTCCAAATGTCAGAAACGAATAACCGATGCATCGGGCAATAACGTGTGTCGAGAAAGTCGTGGTATAGGGATTTTTCACCTACATGCCCAGAGCTTGCGTGGCAGTTTCGTGGAAAACGAGAGGGACAGTTTTGGCGCGTGTGCTCGTTAGTCGTGTAAAAACACCGAACGACACATGGATTCGCGGTTTTTCCAATATCGTTTACGTTTCAGCGATCGGTACGTGGATTACGGGAAAAGTAAGGCGTTGCGTGACCATCGTGGAACGTCTAACCCCCCCCCCCGGGAATATAAACAAACGATAGGCTGAATATTCGCCAGGGCATCGTCGTGTCGGTAGATTTCGGGAACGCGGAAAAACGACGGTCCCGTGGGAAATAGTGAAAAGCTACGAAAAGGTGACAGGGTCTAGGAACTTTTTTGGATATCTGCGATAGCTGGCGGCGCGGTGGCTTACGGAGAAAAGCGAAGTGACGGTTTTGGCGCGCGTACTCGACTCCCGTGTGCGACCGGCAGATGGCCGGTGCGCCGGTACGTTATAGGCGCGCGTCCACGAACGCACCGACACATGACAGGCGCCTAAGCACGTACCACCACCGTGACAGGGACGCTTGCAAGAACGTATTGGGACAGCGGTGGAAGTCCACTACCACGACGGTGCTGCATGCTGCGAGAGCGCAGTTGAGCGCACGGACACGCGGTACGGTGTTACTACCACCGGTACAAGCGGGTCTATCTGCCTCATAGCCCGAGCCAGTTGCCAGCGCGCCAGCCAGCCCCGTCCATCCAATCGCCCAGCTCACGAGCCGGCCTCGTGTGCGCGCGCGACACCCCGACAGAAAAGGTTCGTTTTCCTCGCCGGTGGGTCGACCGATCATGTCGAGGCGGGGCTTATCGTGAACTTTAGAGCCCGTACATTCCTTGGAAGTTGAAAACACGGCGAACGGACGAACAGCTTCGGCCTTAATCGCCCGATCATTTCGGCCCCTTGAGTCTGCTTGCCTACTGCTGCTTCGCTGTCCGTCGTTCCTATTGCCCTGTTCGGCTCCGCAGAAAATGGACACCGCACTATTGCGGCAGAGAGTCGGGAACGAAACAGATATACATTGAAAAATCTAGTGTGAGAGAAAGAAAGCCAGCTGGCGGCGCGGGGGGATAGGGACGGAGAGAGAAATAAAGGCCACGCAGCTACTACGACAAGGACGACAACGGTTGTAAGCTGAGAAAAGAAGGCCAGAGGGAGAGAGAAAACGAGCGAGGGCGAGGGAGTAGTAAATCGTATGTACGAAGTGCGTGTACGATATTCCGGAGCGAAAAAGCAAGAGAAACATTCGTGGAGGAAATCAGCCTCGGGAGACCGGGTTTATAGAGAAGACTCCTCCACCGTTGTCTCCCGAGCGCACGTTTTGTCTGTCCTGTCATCGACAGGTGATCAGTGAGAATTGCATCTAGAAATATCAGGAACGCGACGACAACGATCACAACCGCAACGGCGACGTATTTGCCATCGAGGAGGCACGGGTATGCCTCGCTCGTCGCTGCTGTGACACGCGCCGCGCCGTGTGCTGGCTGAACCTCCCGGAAGAGAGCGTGGGCCTCCGTCTCGAAATACTGTGCGCGGTTTCTGCCGCACGCTCGAGAGCCAAGTAAGTGAAATAAACTCGCGCAAATCCTTTCCGTTAACAGTCCTTCGTTCTGACCGATAATAGAAAAGGAAATGATCGCCTGTCTGCGGGTATATAGTAGCAGTCGCGTTGCGAAACAGCACCGCACACGGTCCCCGTTTTTCAATTCAAAGTGAACCCCTACGCTTTGGCGAGCGTGCGTTACTACATTCTTTCTCCCGCAGTCGTACGAAAAGATGTGCTTACCGGAGCGCATAAACAGAAAGGGAGAAAAAAAAAACAGGTATGGCCCGTTATTTCGAGCGCAGCCGGTTTAGTGCATCGAAAGTCGTTGGCAACGCTCGCGATCAATCGCGAAAGCGTGCACTGATTCCTAGGTTTCCTCATGACCGTGCCGGTAGCACGCCTAACTAGGGATACTCTAGTCCCGGCTTGGCTCTTTAAACGGCTCTACGTATTGCGTGCGAATCGCGCGATTTCCATGTGTGCGCGTATCTGCAAGGGATTGGTGTGCGTGTGCGCGCGCTCGTATAATCGCGCTCTCCCTCGTTGCCCGCCCGCTCGCTCGCTCGCTCTCGTATGCATGGCCGCTTCCGTGCGTGGCGTGTGGATTATTCGCGAATACGCACAGCCGCGTTCAATACGATAGCGATTGGATTGTTGTTCAGTTATTGCCGAACCGACACCCAACGTCAAGAAAACAGGAATGGAGAAAAGAGCAACCTATATACCTTCGATCAACGTTAACAGCTGATCGCTCTCTACATACAGAGTGCGGGTTACAAGCATCGATGCAAGAACCTTCTTCACCTCGCAATGATAAAAGCAAGGAAACGATTATTCGAGTCTTGCTGATAGACCTTATGACCTGTACTGCATTCTACGAGCTAGAGGACGGAGAAAAAGGGGAACAGCTAACATCTGGGATCTGAAGCCTCGTGTGCACGAGGCATGGCCCGTTTATACGAACGAAATCCGCTGGACGCTTTTCACTTGTACCCTGTTCCTGTGTCGCGCACATTTTCCAGACTTTTCATTACGGGGATATGCTCCATGAATTAGGAAAAGAAAGAAAAACGTGAAGGAACATCGGAAAGCGAATCCTTAAAGGTCGTTCACGTGTAACGACCGTAAAACGCACGATATACCTCTCGTTTTAAAGCGCACACGGTTCTACCAATCAATGAACCAAGGCTGGCTCCGCATCCAATGCCGTCGTCGCAAGTTACCCTAGTCGGGTTTCATCTTCGAGATAACATCCCACCAATCAATGCCTCCGCGGCGTGCATTGCTCCCAACCTTCGAAATGCGCTTTACCGTGCTATTGGCCTTTCCCGGTCTCGTCGTGCGCGCTGCGGCACGGTGTGTACCCGGCCAAACAGGCGAAAACGAGACGAGCACGCAGTTCGACCGGGAGTCTGCTTCTAAAACTGCTTACAACAGCAGGGCTGCTGTAACAGGGCGATTCCACAGCGGTGCCTCTTTAAACCACGCCCGGAACGCTGTCTCGTCCTCTCAACACGCCTGCTCTTTTTTTCGAAAATCCTCATACTACTCGTCCACACCGTGGGGTCTCTTTCCGTTCGACCCGCGTGACGAGAGTCTTGAAAACGGGGATTTACGCTGGATTTTCAATTTTTTTACGCGGCCACTTTGCTTCTTAACGTTCTCGAGGTCCTGAACGAGCAACCTCGCCTCGCACGGACGGAATAAACGAGCAGCAAAACGAAACTCTGACCCTAGGGAATTTTTTTCGACCCGGCGTTTGGAAGATTAGTGAAGACTTCTAATCGCTTTTCAAAATACGCGTAAAGTTGAACACGATTTTCTCAGGTCGGATTGCAGGAAACGCATTCGCGATTGAGATAATAAAGATGGATAAACAATAGTGTGCATTATATCGCGCCTATTTTGTCGCCAAAGTAAATACAACATTAGAATATTCGAACTTGATTCTCTAGCGAAAAAGCTGACGGAAGGAAAAGATAAAATACGAAAGCCTCGTGACTGATTGCAGTTCCCTTAATTTCTTGTTGTTCTTACATTTTGCTTCCTCCACGCTTGCAGCTGTCGTACAGTCGCAATAAGGTACAATGCACAAATTGACCTGCAGTTTCCACCAGATGTTCACTACTTGCGGAATTGTCACCTTGCCGTCTGGCCGGCCACTTCCGTTTCGTTATTTCGCAATACGACTTCTCTACACGATTATATTCAAAACATTTTAATCTTCGTACGATAACGTACTTATAAAATGTTCCTCTTTCCGTCGTAGTATCATTCCTTGACGATGCCCTTCGAATACGACGAATTTCGATTTTATTTCAGCGAGAAAAAAGTGAAAGAGATTGTCTTGATAATGAAAAGTACCGACGTGTCGCTTAAACATTTATTTATAAACGTTTTAATCCCGTGACTCCAGGATTAATTTTTGTATTTATCATCGCGTATATATTCGTCACTTTTTCTTTTTCTCTTATCACGAAAGTTTGTCCTTTCCTCCGCGAAGGCAAACACGAAGTTCTTTGGAGCACGCGTTCTATTATTAGGATCCTACCGATGTTACTTGATTCGAGAACAAAAGGCTTGTTCCCCCCTATGCTGCTTGTTCTTTGATATGCATCGGAAAAGTCGCTTCTCCTTAAACGTGTTATCGCGGCCGAATAAAATACAGTCTCACGAAATGGGTGGCACTGACGAAAACTCGAGAATGAAGGGACGACGATCGATAGAAATTTGATTCGGATCCGCGGCGCCTCGCTGTCAATAATTTTATCTTACTAATCGTACAATATTTTTTTTCCTTTTTCGATAAAGCGCATACCGATCTATGATGGTTCCATATCTGATTCCCATGTTGGAAAGTTCATTAAACCCAGATAGAATAACAACACGTTCGAGGTAATAAACAATAGCTTTTTTTTTGCGAACGCTACGTAACGAAAAAAAAAATGCGTATTAACCTTCACAAACGGTACTGGAGTGTATGACACGTTTTCCAGAAGACCAATATTTCAGTTTCGCTAATCGAAAGTGGGAACAATGTTTAGAAACGTCGCTGACACAATTAAGATTTATTTCGCGATTCTCTCATTTATTAAATACCGAATAATATCGGGGAATCGATATGCCAATGATAACATAATTAATTATTTAATTGGACAATGAAATTTGTTATTTATTAAACTTTCTCTTTTAATGTCTGTACTGTCACTTCCTTGTGCATTTATTATATAATTTAAACTGTACGTTCTTTTAACTAGTTCCTTCTCCAGTTCCCCTTCCTTTTTGTAGAATAAATGATTTCGATATAAAAGAAACGAGATATTATTTACGGTTTTTGTTGTAATTCGAATATTGTGTTCTCCATCATTAAATTAGTTTCCAATGATACTGTAACTTTTATATGTCTTGTTGTCTCCGTTGCAGATTGTAATAAACAATAAGAATGCCTCGAGTAAGGAGACAAGTGGTCTTGGAAGATCCTGCCAGGCCTGTTACGCCAGACATGGTGGAGACTAAATTACGTAAGTATAAACAATAGAGGAATCGCTTGATTACGTTCCAATAAATTGCCGAAATACTTATGTACGTATAAATTTGCCTTCAGTGAAAACAGAGTTTTTGGACGATGGCTCTTTGGACGAGGTACAAGCGCAAAAAATGGCCGAAGAAACGCCTAGTCCTCATCTTCAAGACCATCAGTACGGACAAACGCCTTGCTACCAAGTGACAAGGAAACCCACACAACCACCACCGAGAACTGAAGTAAGCAGTGCTGTGTATTTATATTCGAAGTAAACGAGTAGTCCCGATAAATAAATAATGGTACAATTGTATACATGTATATACATATATATATATATATATTAACTCGCGTATTGTTTGTTTTCCAGCAAATGTCAGTTCAAGCGGTGAAACGAAGACTGAATTTGGAAATGGGAACTACGGGACCCAGCCAATCCGCCTTTAAGGCTCCTAGAGGTAAACGCAGGAGATCCGGATCGAATTCATTAACAGGCCACACGCCCACGAAAAGTAAATTTCGCTTTCCCCAGTCCCCCGGAAAATACCGTTCCCCCGTGATCTACGGACAAGGGAAAACTGTGATGTTTGTTGCAGGTAAAACGGTAGAGAGAACGCGGTACGATACATCACTGAGCTTACTTACGAAAAAGTTCATACACTTAGTCGAGAGCAGTCAAGACGGTGTTGTGGATTTGAACGTAGCGTCGGAAAAGTTAGAGGTACAGAAACGTCGTATATACGACATTACGAACGTGTTGGAAGGCATAGGTATTTTGGAGAAGAAAAGTAAAAACAATATACAATGGAAGTACGTTGTTCATAGTTCGCCAAAGAATATAATTAAACATCGAGCCGGTACCGATGGATACGACGTTCAGTTGCTATTAATCGAATTATTCTGTTCTATTACAGGGGCGGTCAGTTACCGAACGATAGGAACGATATCGCTGATCTCAGAAGGGAAGTGGCAGACTTAGAAGCTAAGGAGAACACTCTGGATCGATTGATCCACGGCGCGGACAAGAACCTTAGGGAGCTCTGTGCGGACAGGCAATACGCTTATGTAACGTATCACGATTTACGTTCTGTCCCGATGTACAAAGACCAGGCTATAATGGCGGTAAAAGCGCCGCCAGAAGCCACGCTACACGTTCCGCAACCTATTAACAATCTCGGCCAGCAAAAGGTGACTATTGTGATTCTAATCAAAATCATTGGACAGGAAAGAAAGAAGAAGAAGAAATATCTCGTTCGAGCGTCCGTCATTTATTCGTTCGCGTTTGTTCGTATGCTTTCAGCTGCAAATGCATATGAGGTCGTCCCACGGAGAAATAGAAGTGTTCCTCTGTCCCGACGATCCTGTAGTCAAAACGTCTCCCAATCCGGGTTACACGACGACGCAACCTGTGCCTTCGTCAAAAGAATCCGAAATACCTTGCCTGCCTCCCGAACTGTTGGCCAACGGAGGCAGCGGGGTTCGGGTCGAGCCAGTACCTTCTGTCGAAAGTTCGTTGAATACTCGTCTGTGTACACCGGTTGTATCCGCAGTTACCAGTTTAGCAGGCATGAGGGACGCCCTTTTGTGCGAATCCGATGATTATGGACCAATGGGCGGTGGCAAATTCCAACTCCAAACGGAGGATCAAATTAGCTCTCCAGGTAGGCTCGCTTGTATATCCTTTCAAATTGCGATGCTTGTCAAAATTCTCTCTTGTAATATAGTCCGTTTTAAACGAACACTTACGAGAGGTATTGATCATAACATCTCTGTCCATTGTTAATTATTTTGTTCCTCTTTGCGTGTGTGCTTTGAAGTCTTGCGCTTTGATTTTATCACGAATACCGGGCACAGAATGCTTACGATTGCATTTAAGATGACGGCCATCCTTCGTAAGTGCAATAAATGCAAAAAAAAAAAGAAAAAGAAAGCGTTATTTAATAATTTGATATAACTGTTTCTGTATAAATTGACAAATTACGAGCTCGTTTTCATCTCTTGGTATTACTTCTCCGCTGATTCTTTAGCTTCGTCATTAATATGAATTAACGTATTAACCCAGTGTAAGAACTTTCTTTTATTCTTCGCCTTTTTAACACTGCTGCGCTTTCACTGCGTTTCCTTTTTCTTCTTTTAATCGATCCTTCTTGTAATACCGCGAGCCTCTCTGCGCCTTCGGGACGCTTTGAAACGCGAGAGAAACGATACGCATGCTTCGCAGCATGATTTCGGAAGGATAATAATCTCTCACGAAACGGTTGATTGTTTTTAATTTTTTTGTTTGTTCGAGTCCCTCCCCTCTAACACGAGCTATGTCTTCCTTCCTTGGTAATCAACTTTCGCAACAATTGGTGGTCTAACCGTACCCTGATGGAGCTCTGGCTGTGACTTGTGTGTTAACTAAATGAAAATCACATCACAGGCAGAGTTCTAGTTAGGTAACGGTTTCAAACAGCAAAGCTCGTGTCGTGCGAAGGTATGTCTCATGGACGAAATAATTATTGGCCTCCCTGCGGTTCGATGCAATTCTGTGGCGTGTGTGTTTCCCTTCCGCCCTGGTATTCGTTGGGGCAAGTCGATTGTAATCCCTCAGCTCTGCGGCTTGACTAATGCTTCCTCTTAAACGAGCGCAGAAAGTTCGTTAAGAAACTAATTCATTTCATATTCCATTTAAATTGCATTCGAACTCTCTCGATAGATAAGTATCATCCAAAGGAAATAAACATATCGCACGTTCTTATGTAACGAAGAAAAAAATCGTTCTCTGCCACCTCTAACTATTTTCCAAGAGTTACAAAAAGCAAACGGGCGACAGAGAAGTGAAGAAAAGTTCGATTAGACAGGAAACTCTCTCTCTTTTGTTACAGATCTAAGTATTCTCGATTTCGGAGAACACCTGCTGTCCCTGGAACCACCCCTTTCCGAAAGCGACTATTCGTTCTCGTTAGGCACGGAGGAGGGGCTTTCGGATCTCTTTGATTTCAAATTCTAAATGGAGAATCGTCCCAATGGTCGTCGTCGTGAAACACACAACTCTCTCTCACACACACACACACACACATACACACCCTGTCTTTTTTGGGCTGCCACTCTGAGTTCGCCTCCCCAATATTCTCACGCATAGAAAACATTCGCTTGATCAATCCAATAATTATGACCGCATTTGTGTCAAAACCGATTGGTAGTGTCCCCCCCCCCCCCCCCCCCGACACCACTTCCGGATCGACTACGAAAAATGAATAACAAAGGCAACCCTCGATGATTTCACAATTTCATTCGACGGAAGATCCAATTATTCGCTTCGTTGTTAAACGAAAGCAGAATTCTTGTACATAAGTCCGATGCACCTAGCATAGGTATTATGATTCGAGTATTGCACGACTATTTCGTCGAGGATGTTCTCGCTCTTTAGCAACGGTTTACTTTTCGGAGAATCAATCGCGCGCGGTTCAATCGCGGTCCGTTCTCTCCCCGAAAGTCGATCCCTGCGGAGAGAAATGAGCGTTAAAAAAAAAAAAAGAAAGTACTGGGGGAAAACATATCACGCCAACGGTGAACGAGCGCGGTGAACACTTCCGGCTTGATAAACGGCTGCGGCCGATTTCAGTTTCTTCGGGATATGAGAAACGACTCGCGTAGCCGCCCTCGACGGACATTCGATGCGCCGTTCTCTTGTGCAATGTCTAATGGGATATCGTAAATGAAGTATAAACGCGTGGACGATGGAATCGATCGACGATTAGGAGGATTACGGGAATTTCAAAGAGAAGAGAGACTGGACTCTGTGTCGACGAATAATTGCGATGCTTCAAACTCACGATTATCATTTCTCCGAATTTTCTGTGGTTACTGAATCGAGTTGTATGAACGTTACTTATCGGTAGGGGATCATCGGTAGTGTACGCGAGAGTAAAACGATTCGAAGACAAACGAGTCCCTCCTAGCGTGTAATGTTTCTATCCACGTGATATACATATATATATATATAAAATAATACCGGAGGAGGAGAAGCGAGAAACGTTTCCCGGACGGGTTGCCTTCTCTGTGTCACTCTGACTGACCGTTTTTCTTTCTTCCTTTTGTAAATCGTGTGCTTAAGCTGAGGGGGCCACCGTCCGGGAAAGGGACGCATTGTAATTATTATTCCATTCGTCGGGCTGATCGATGCGTGGCTTATCGACGGCGAGAATAATCATTTGTAAAAAGGTGAAAATGGGAACGAAGCGAGAGAGAGAGAGAGAGAGAGAGAGAGAGAGAGCGAGAGCGAGCGTGGAAGAAGAAACGCGTGCGGCAGAAAGGCATAGTTTTTATTCTATATACTTTTGTAAGCAGTCGAATTTTTCGAGTAGGGAGCGAAAATCTGTACAGTTCAATGCATGAGAAGAAAAAAAGAAAGGGAGTTATATTAATAATTCTATGTCGGTGTGAATGAGGAACATTCTACGGCACATGCAAAACACACACACACACATACACACCAATTCGTACACTTCGTCATCCTAAATATCGTCATTAGTCCGGTTATTAGATGATCATATCGTCATCGTGATTAACTGTTTTTTCAACGTGTGCCGAGCGAACACGGAGACGAACTCAATCGTACGGTGAGATATTAACGAAAGGAGGGGGAGACCGATGGAAAGCCGAAGAGAAATCTTAGGACGTATCGTCGCTTGTAAACGTGCGCATATTTAATTCGAGTCGTAACGACGACACGTCTAAGATCCTTCGTTCTGCACGGGGCACAGTGTCCTGGATCCGACTCGAGAACGGGGTCTGTCTTTTCGTGGACAATTTTACGTCAGTGTGTGGCTCGACTCTCCGCCACGTGGGAAAAGAAATGTATCTTAAGGGTGGAACCGTCTGTGCGACGTTCCTTCAAGAGAGAAATCAATATGTTGTTCCTAAAGCGGTCGAGGATGCATTGGAGCATCATTGTCTCAGCTGGAGTCCCTAAAGGATGTACCCTAAAAGAAACGTACAACTTAGTGTACGTCCAAAGCCATAGTGCCTACACAATAATGATCACACCCTTCTGCAAAACTGTAAATAATTTACAAACTAATACGCAAGAAAAAAAAACATTACGTATATGTATATATATATATATATATATTATATTATATACATTAGACACACGGAGACATGGCGAAAATTGCATGGGCGTGACGAACCCGATAGACAAAAGAAAAAGAAATAAAACGAAAAACCGGATGCTACGAATACACCTCATTGCGATTATCACGAGATATCGATTAGTTAGCCTTTAATTACGATTAATGATTAATTCACTGAAGCATTACGCGAGGAAACTGTTAGTTTATTAATTCATTTATTATATGTATATACATATATGTATGTATGTATGTGTAATAAGTACGCATGTTTTTATAGTCAAACGAATTTCGTGCAGAATAACGCCAGAAGCTTTCGATTGTCCTCGGAGCCGCTTAGGTATTCAACGAGTGGAATCTTCCGTCTCGTTACGTGTATTTATTGCAACAAGTGTCGCTGATTCTAGACCGGGTGGAGGAATTGTAATTGAAATGCAATTTTTTTTTTTCTGAAACACGAGCCTTCGTGTTTCTCGTTCTATATACACAATTTTCATATAGGACAGAGCAAAGCTCTCGGAATAATAATTATTCTGCACGATATTCGTCGAGCGCAATGCCTGTCTGCAACAGAGAGGGTTGCGCGTCCGTTTCGTTTTTCTTTCCTCCGATTAAAGCTGGTGGCATCGCGCTTATTTTTCACAAGCATCGTGCAACGAGCGAGGGAACGCAATGGAGAATTTCGAAAAGCGATAGAAGACTCGAGGATGGATGGGAGCTTGTGCGGTGAATGACGGATGCGTGATGATCGAATTATAATTGATGATAATAATTAATACGATACGTATGTTCGATGGTCGACGGTTCGGTTACGGTCCCGACACACCAGTGAGAAGTTACGATATTTTCTACCTGAATGTTTGCGGGGATCACGGCGAAGTCTGAGCGCGCATGGAATTTTAAATAGTAGTAATAATAATTCATTGATATTGTATAATATTTTACTCTGCTCGAGGAGTACGCCCGTGAGGAGAGCAGATCGATTGAGAGAAAGAAAGGCGGAAACGATACCGTTGTTCCTACGTTCTCAGACTTTTCGAGATCTTTTTATAAATAACTTATCGCGAGGATTAGCAGTCCATCAGTTTTCATTTTTAATAAACCCATACGTGAAAACTTCTGGCCCTGCTTCTGGCAGTCTGTCGAATTAGACGCTTCACGTACGTATTTTACAACGGCCGACAGAAAGCCCTTCCTCTTTTTTCGTTTTGCGTTTCGTTTAGCGGGACTTTTATGATCTTTACTTAATTGCGCGGTACCTAGCGTCGATAATAAATTATTACTGTTCTGGCGAGCAGCAACGACGGTCCGATTATTTAAATTAAAGAAAAGAAAGAGAACGCGTTGTTTTAAATAGACACATCGATCTTTCATCGGAATTAAACTCGTATTAATTCGAAAATTAGCCACTGATCTTTTTCAATAATTACTGTTCGAGCATGTCGTGCATGCGTACATACATACACACGCAGGATACACTTTTCTAAGAATGTATTTGAGAGACTGTTCAGACGTAATAGTCCAAAAAGGATGAAGAAGAAGAAGAAATAATTGATTCTGATCAATTGTCTTTTAGAAAGAGATAAAATTTGAGCGATGTATGTACCAAATACGACGAACGAGATTTTTGTCACATTTTGCGGGGAACGACCCGACGAAAGACACAATTGAAAAGAAGAAGAGAAAAAGAATGAAGAGGAAGTTACAAAATATAATCTTCTGTAACATCATAAGGGAGACGTGAAGTTTTTAATTTTCCATAACCTTCGTGTTCGCTTATTATTATTGTTAGCAGAGAAACAAATACCTTTCCGTTTACTTTGTTATAAAAGTAAGATGATGTATTCTATATTATTATTATTTCTGTTGTTCGACGTTTAATGTTCGTTATTCGACTGGATTTTAAATTTAAGTTAGCCGCATGAATTTCTCGCCCCCCACCCCACGGAAAATTCCTTAAACGTTCACGATATTTGCGCATAAGTTCTATATCAAAATAACGAATAATGTAGCAGAAAGAGCATATTTTTTATGTACGTTTAATACGTATAGCGGTATAAGAAAAATAAATCTTCGAAACTTGATCATTATATGCGTCTATGGTTGATTTTTAATATTATTGCCGAATGTTATAACTTTTATTTCTTCGTTTCGATTATAATTTTAGCGGGAGAAAAGAATGAAATTAAACGTATATGTTGAAATATTAATTTTAGAAAGTTAATTTAACTGTATAGCATTACACTTGTTTCGAACGTTTCGCGCATGCGCAGTCTCTATTATACCGTTTAGTTCTCGCGCTCCCGCCGATCGCGGGACAGTTGCGCGCCAGCATTGAAAGGGAGAGTATCGTTCGCCTTTCACATATACGAAAGATTCATTTTTCCCGTATAATCAAAGATGTTTTACTAACAAAAATAATATTAAGATACATTGTACATACATGTATACTTACGATGCAATTATTTTCGTACTTTGTATCGATGCATTGTAGGTTAGGATAATTAATAGATAAGCGCCGTACATCTCGCGAATTGTACACTTTGCGTAAAAACAAATATATATTATTGTTATCACGTCAATGATTCACCATTGATACACAACACTTATTTTATCGCGATGGAATACAGCAACCAACATGGTTTTACGGTGTGTAAACTTAAGATTTAAATTTAAATCAAATCACTTCTCCCCGACTCTGCGTTCTTCTCGAACAAGCTCGACAATTGGTTAAATCGGGAATCCCTAGTATCGAAGTTTTGTTACCAGCTGAACCGCCGTCTTTGCGAATCTGCCTTTACGTATAAACATAGAAGACAAAGCCAGGGCACTGCTTTCAAAGTTCTGCTTTAAATTGATCAGTGGGAATCAATTGTATCTATTGGCGCGAATCATCAAGCGATCGCCTAAATTTAGGCGATATTCAAAACCGTCCACGCAGAAAGCCACAGCCAAAATAAGCAATTCAAAGGACCCGAGTATGCCGCCGAAGTGTAAATTTCAAGAAGGTACACGTTCAATTTTTCATTCAACTCTGTGGAAAGTTCCATTGTCTCTCTAATGAATTTTCGTAACACGATAATATACTCCCTTTTTCGTTCGTGATCGATTTCCGATCTATATTTTCAACGAATGCGTAATAATTTGTAGGAGAGAAGGTCTTGTGCTTTCACGGGCCATTAATTTATGAAGCAAAATGTCTAAAGTCCTCCATTACTAAGGAGAAACAAATTAAGTATTTCATCCACTATGCCGGCTGGAATAAGAAGTAAGTTCCACGTATTACGTTGTCTGTTTCGTAATTAGGCTAATGTTACAAACGTACAATTAACGCAAACAGCTGGGACGAGTGGGTTCCGGAAAGCAGAGTTCTCAAATATAATGAGGCCAACGTGCAGAGGCAGAGAGAGGTTCAGAGGGCGCATTCGAATCAGCAGTCTGCGCAGAAAAATAAAAAGGGCAGCACTTCGTCTAAAACTCAGGGACGTAGAAGCGAAGGCGTACGCGAAAAAGATACAGATAGTAGAGCTAGCACCCCCGTTGCAACGGTTGAGAAAAGCGTTAGTCGGTTCAGCAAAAGCACTAGCAGTAGTGTGACGCCGTCGTCGTCGCACGATTCTCCATCAGAAGCTCCACGAAAAAAACGAAGGTTTGCTCTCAAGATTCCTTTCCGAATTGTGGCAGAAGTGTCCTTTCGTGAATTGAAACTCGTGGTACAAGAGATTTATTTTGCAGCCGATTAGAGCCATCTGGTGAAACAGAAGAGTATCTGACCAAAGTGGAAGTTAAGATTAAGATACCAGAAGAACTGAAGTTCGTTCTCATAGATGAATCAGAGGTGATATTGAAGCATCATAAATTGCCTGCCTTACCTGTGAAAAATACGGTTGACAAAATTTTGGACGATTACGTGGAATCAAAATCGTTAGGAAAAAATGACTCCGTCAGGGAAAGCACCTTAGAAATAACTAAGGGTATTCGTGAATACTTCAACATCTCCCTAGGCCTGCAATTATTATATAAATGGGAACGTCCGCAATTTATTCAAATAATGAATGACAATCCTGAAACCCTACCCAGTCAGCTATACGGCGCATTTCACTTACTAAGGCTGTTCGGTACTGTTCTCGTTAATATCTTCTAATAATACGTTCATAAATCGTTGGAAACGTTGCTGTTTAATCGAACTATTTTTGCAGTGAGACTCGGTGGAATGTTATCGTATACCACATTGGATGAAAGAAGCATACAATTGTTGCTATCGCATTTCCACGATTTCTTACAATATTTGCAGAAAAATAACGCCGATCTTTTTAATCTGCAGCAAGACTATGCGGACTCGCCACCCGACTATCACAGGAAATACGCCTAAGTTAGTATAGATCATTGAATAACTTTTAAATAAATCAAGCAATACTATTATCTCGAGGATGCGAGCTCAGCAGCTGAAATATCAGTTCAGAAACATATGTACATTGATTGAATTTTCGAAACGACTTCTTACTCACGATAAGATACTGTAAAAAAGACTAAGACCTCTACAAATTGTGTGTTAAATATTGTTCGAAGTATTTTTAAACCACGAGCTTAGTTTTTTTTGGTTTGCTTATTAATTGTACAAGAAAGAAACGGCACATTCTACAAAGCAATGGTTTAGGATAGAGGAAAATATAGAATGATTTCGTTTATTTATTGTACATATAATGTATTACAACTTTGCTATGCAATTACAATTTTATACATACATGGGGAAACTACTGAACAATATCTTCGATAGTAATGAAAGTACATTTACGCAAGTATTTATTATTTATTGCAAGCTAATAACTTGCAACTTTCAATACCTATAACTATCGATGGCCAGTGGTCCAAGGAAAACCATCGATAGTGCCTACTATTGATATTTCTCCGCCACTACTATCGATAGTATCGAAGCGCCAATCAGACTGACAAACTGTGTAAAGCTGCAAAAAGAATAAACAAGTTTTGTCTTTAAACGCTTCAACTCGGAAGTATTATTGCTTGTTTATAAGTATTGAAACGAATTTTAATCGAATAGTTAAGTAACTATCCCTGGACTTCGTAGGAGGTGTCCCCACCCCTCCGGCGCTGTTATCCATATGGATAATTATCGCCATATGTGGGATGGCGACTCTGACCGACACTGTGCACACGAAAATCGACAGGCGGCTATATACAGTTAAATGCGTACACAAACGTATCGCCTAGCCTACAAACATCGGGTCAGTCAGTCAGTGGCAAGAAAAAATGGCGGATGTCGAGTTGAACGTCGACAACCTGATACAAAGATTGTTGGAAGGTACGTGATTTAAAAGAGGCAGCCCCTGTGAAATGAAAGTGCGAAGTTGTTCTCGGTAATTTCATCTACGATTTGGTGTAAAGTTTGTCAAAAGTTTTCACCGTAATACCCGGTGAACGATACTCGCTCGATGCGATGTCGCGCCGCGTACATCGAGTATACGTATATACACCTTCTGTCCAGCCAAAGGAGAGGAATCGTATCGTGAGCGATCTACTTTATATCACGCGATGTCTATGCATTGCAAGTTTACACGCGCTAGTTGTCCACAATTCATTGTCTCGTTCTCTGGCCGTAAGATAGTATTAAAAAAAAAAAGAAGGACAACAAAAATATCGATCTTCCAGTGTTGCACTTGTGTCGAATTCATGTTTAGACATGCCAGACCACGTCCTCGGGTTTACTCCGATTACTTTTTCCTTGTTTACCCAGAAAGCGAAAACTATTCTGTTTTGTTTGTTCTCTTTTCTCATGCTACTACATTGTCGGAACTCCTCGCGGTAAAGTATACCACACGCAGAAAGACCAGGTTCAGAAGAAAGCCAAGCTAAAAGATATTTTCTCGTCGGATTTTGTCGGTACGCAATCAGGAACCAAACCTACGCCCCATGTAGTTCGTCTTTTCCGTTGCGTCGACGCTCGCCATCGTTTGCTTATCGTTTATCAAACGAGCGTAGAAGCTAGATTATAGTACGTTATGCCACCCAGCATCGAACTTTTCCCAAAATATCATCTTCTTTCTCTAACGGCTTTGTTAATGTATCGATAACGTCCCATTAGCTTCCCTACGACTGATATTTGCATATACATTAATTAAACTTAAATGAATTCTGTACGATTTTCCTTTAACGAAGTTATGTACAGAATATAATTGAAGCTTCTGGGACTATGTCTATACACGGCTAACATTGAACAAGAATCCCTTGTTCTTTGGACAACAGGTTACATTACCCCAAGGATACAATCTATAAAGAACCGATTTGCACGTCAAGTATTGCCTGAATGCAAGCTAGTTACATGCATGCTGGATATGATACTTTGTCAGTGTCAGCCCAGGTATCAACAGTAACGTGTGCACTTGTCTCTTATGTTTAACAATTAGAGAATCAATCATCTTTCCAAGGAATGATATCGCGCTCCTTTTAAAGATATTCAAGCACAATTCGTTGTATCCGTTTCCCCCATGTTCCTAACACGTATGTTTACAATATCCTGGCATTAGCATCTTGATGTGCATTTAATAAATGTGTCTCGCGACACTGTCTCCTAGGCCTATTTGTTACGAGCGTATCAGCTGACGTACAGGCGTCGCAAATAAAGATTAATTACTCGTTATCTGTAGGAGGATTAAAGTATTTAACGAATACGTTTTCTTATTCGATAAGAGACGTCCAATAATTATGTTTCGAAAGAGCGAGATCTGGTACAGTTTTAGAACGAAGACGCCATCATTGGGGAGGAATAATGATCGTTTTTATCGCCTCAACGATGCTCCACGATATTTCGTTGCAAAAATAGATAAAGCTGTTGGAAATAAATCGTATCCCCATCGCGGCTAAAGAGCAGTCCAAAGTATCGTTCTTGATCGGATATAACGATGATTACCCATCTCTTTTTTTTTTCTTCGTATCCTTTGCCCCATTTCCCTAAATAACCGGATATATTAATAGACCGCGTCGCTTCCAAATTTTCTCTTATCTCTCGGCCGCAGCGGCGGCTCTATCTTTTCCCCATCCGCGTGTGTTAATCGCAACGGGGTGCCTAGGTATAGACTCCGTTGATCTGACCTTGCTGATATGCAGTTTTCCAATAAACCATCATCGGCCCAGTTTAACCATAGTCCTTTACAGCTATTAATAATCCAGCGACACTGATACAAGGTCCCGTAGAGCAATCTCCACGAACGAAAATTCCCATTTATTAGCCCTGCTCGCGATCGCAGCCCCGGGATTGCGTTCGTATCGCCGCGGATAAATCTTCGACGCTTTGGTTTTCGATCATTCCGCAAGTTTACGTTCATGCGACCCATTACTCGAACTCGTACAGCCACTTAATCCCTTCGAAGCATTATAACTACGGTGCGCGGCCAATCTTTCGTGTTCTACCCCCCCTCGATCGTTGCATCAGAAGAAAGCCTAAAGCACTGTTTGCCGGTCCTGCGATCGAGCCCCTCGGTCTCTCGGTCTTCCCACCTAAATAAGGGCGATCGAAAGATTTATCCTGCAATTCAGACGAATTAATCAAACTCTAAATGTGATGTACAAATGAGGGGGGGGGGGAGTATTGCTCGATGTCTTTACGCTCGAACTTTCGGTGTGCAGCCCTCCCTTCTCAGCACAATACACCCCTTAACGTTGTCCAGAAAGAAGGAAGTTATTTATGACAGCGTACGTGCAGTAGAAAGATCCGTGGAACCGTGCTAATCCCCCCCTTTTGGAGATAAGTAATCGGCAGACACCCTTTCGACACCCCCTTCGTGCTCCAGCGTAGAGTTATGCTCGACTTTTACCTGTGACGAAATGACTGATTACTACCCCTTCGCAATGATACTTTTCCCGCCCCCCCCCCCTAACTTGGAGGAAAATAGTAACGTGAACTTGCGATTTTCTGGCCGCAGTACGAGGATGCAGGCCAGGCAAGACCGTGTTGATGTCGGAGGGGGAGGTGCGAGGCCTTTGCCTCAAGTCGAGGGAGATCTTCCTGCAGCAGCCGATCCTGCTGGAGCTGGAGGCGCCCCTTAAGATCTGCGGCGACATCCACGGCCAGTACACCGATCTTCTGCGGCTGTTCGAGTACGGCGGCTTCCCGCCGGAGGCCAATTACCTGTTCCTCGGCGACTACGTGGACAGGGGCAAGCAATCGTTGGAGACGATCTGCTTGTTGCTCGCCTACAAGATCAAATACCCGGAGAACTTTTTCCTGTTGCGCGGCAACCACGAGTGCGCCAGCATAAACAGGATATACGGGTTCTACGACGAGTGCAAGCGACGGTATAATATCAAATTATGGAAGACGTTCACGGACTGCTTCAATTGTTTACCGATCGCGGCGATCATCGACGAGAAGATATTCTGCTGCCACGGTGGCCTCAGCCCGGACTTGCAGGTAATCGGACGCGGCTGCTTGGACGAAATGCTTCGGATATTACATTTACAGTATATTATTAATATCGCGGTACGATTAGTTTCGTACGCGCGTTTACCGCTTTTGCCTCTATCGACGTTTGATCTTGTTGATTCGTATCGGTAAAGCCCCTTGAAGTTGACGGCCCAAGTTACATGAGCATGAAACTTCGTTTTTTTTTTTTTTATGGTAAGAACGATCGCTGCAAGGGTAGTTGTAGTAACGGGAAAAGTCGGAGGACGATTATTGGAGTACGTTTTTAGTGCTCGATAAGGCGCAAAAGTTTCCTCAAAGGGGAAGTCGTTCCCGTAACGTTGCGTGCGGAAGTATCGCGTTGAAATCGATACGACCTTTAACACGGCAGCTCGTTACGAGCTGAGTAACATTGACGAATTTGTAGCGTTTGTAAGAAAAAAAAAGGAAGGTATCAGTTGCAAAGGAAGTTTTTAATTTATCCGATGGCGGTGCACAATTAGGGAGACTTCCATACGGGGATGAATTTACGTAATAGTGCACGAGAGAAATTTCAATCCACCGGTGGATTATTTAAAGAAATAACATTCCTAAAGCAACTCTTGCAAGTATTTTGTGTTTAAGGAAAAGAGTTAATGAATTTTTCCCATATTCATCGAAGTATTAGAATGCAACCCCCACTTCGTAATTAAATTCAATGGAACTTCGATGAGTACGAGTGGAATATAAATTGTATCAAACTTGCATTCGATTGTTCGTCTTTAGAATTATTTCGCCAAGCGAAAGGGAATTGGAAAATAAAATGACTTACCTCTGGAATGATCGATTTTCTATTTATGCTCGGGGTAAAAAGTAAATGTTAAAAGTTCGTGGTGCATCAAGATGGATGAGAATTATTATTTATTTCGCGCACCGTCGATCTTTTTAATCACATTTCTGTCGAACATATTTTACAAGTTTTCCTTTCTCTTCACAGAATATGGAGCAAATCAAAAGAATAATGCGCCCGACAGATGTACCTGACACCGGTCTCCTCTGTGATCTATTGTGGTCAGATCCGGACAAAGAAGTTCAGGTGAAAAATTATATCCTCGCGGAATTGTGTTATCCTCAAACATAGACGTTTAATGAAAATATGCTATCCCTCTTCCGTGTTCCAGGGATGGGGTGAGAACGACAGGGGCGTGTCCTTCACATTCGGCCCGGACGTGGTGTCGAAATTCTTGAATCGCCACGATATGGACTTGATCTGTAGAGCGCATCAGGTAGTCGAAGACGGTTACGAATTTTTCGCGAAACGTCAACTGGTTACATTGTTCTCCGCGCCGAATTATTGCGGAGAGTTCGACAACGCCGGTGGAATGATGAGCGTGGACGAGACACTGATGTGCAGCTTTCAGGTACGTTTCCCAGCAGAAAGAATATACGGTTAAAGGAAAGAACGGTAATGTTTATTGATGCGCGCAGATATTGAAACCCTCCGAGAAGAAAGCGAAGTACCAGTACTTAAGTTTAAACACGGGGCAAGCGACGAGACCATCCACGCCACAAAGGAATCCAGCCAAAAAGAAATGACAGCCTTGCACTCGGCTGTTCCTTCAATTAAGGAAGCTCGTCGACAAGGCGGCGAAATTTCTGTTAAGGCGCGAGCATTAAGAGCATAACGGTGTACAATACGTTTTATCACTAACTAGCGGTTATGCCAAAAAAGAGAGAACGGACGAATAGCAGAGGGGAAAAAAAAGGAAGACGGAATAGGCGAGACAGGTAGTATGTTTTTCGATCGTCAGGAATTATTTGTGATCTTTGGAGACTCTGAAAACAAAGGGGGCAGCTTCAATTTCTCCTCCTCCTCTTCGTATGATTTAAATCTACCTAGCACTTTAAGTAATTATTATTACGTTGACTGATTAGTGATTAAATGGTGGTCGTTTGTGTATCGATGTAAACTGGCTCGAGTGTGCGTGTTACGGAACGTTTAAAACAGACAAAAACGTAAAAAAAAAAGTATAATTCTGACTTCGCTAATGCTTTCCGCGAGTATTTATTTTCACATGTTTCAGCGCCGAGGGAACCGTGGGTTGGACTCGCAATCTCCCTCGGCCGCTTAATAAGATAATTGCGATCAGCGAAAAAGGAAAAGATCGATTCAGTTCGAATGGAGGATCGCTTTTGTATTCCCGAAGTGAAGTTATTTACACGTATCTTCCAGATACACGCGGTCCTTTTACTTTTGCCGTTAGCGTGCACTTTGCAAAGGAATTTCGATATTCTCATTTCGTCTATTTATTGCTTCCACGTTGAATGTTCTGTGCAATTGTTAGACCCTGCTGGTTATTCCTAACACCTCTCACTGTAATTGCCATTACTGCTTTATACAGCCGATTCAATTATTATTCTCATCGTCATCGTCATTACAATAATAATAATTATTATTATTATCGTTTAACGCTGCTGCATCGTGTACATAGATAATTTACCCATATCTTTCCATATCTTTGTTCCTCGTTACGAGAACTATATAAAATACGTTACGCTCCGGCGTACTTCGTAGGAATGTTAGTTCGTTTGTTCCATAGGAGCGAGAAATCCGGAGGATATGGAGCAGAGAGAATCAGTATTTTTAAGACGATCGTATTCTATGCGGATCAATGATTATCGCCTTTTAGTCGAAGTACACGGATGCTCGAAGGAGTAAGATAATAACAGAGGGTAATTAATAAAATGGAAGCGAACAGTTATTTCGGACGCGAGGTACACTTATTAAAGAGGGTTTATGTGGCGAAGAGAATCTTAGTCGCTGAGAGAGGTTTTAATCTTGCGATAAAACGGACGGGATGCGTATGTGTGTTATGTATTAAATCGATCTACCGGACGGGATACTCTTTTTATTGGATAAACAGGGACACTCGGATGACGACGAATGCCGTTTCTGAGAGTTTGCGCACTATTTCACTTTCAGATCCTCTGCCCGATTACTTGTTCAAGTAACTTTTACTTACTCGCACGTTCTATAGCGCACGATCGAATAATTGTGCTTTCCACTAATTTGTGCAATACTTAGAAGACACGAGCGATTCGAATATACGGGGCGCGCGTAGGGGATAAGTAATTTGGAAAGGGTTTACGACAGGCACACTTAAATTCGCGATACACCGTCGCAAGGTGAACGAACAAAAGAATAACAGAGCGCTTTAGAACCGTACTGTATCGTCAGAATGATTTAAAAAAAAAAAAATAGTTTCAGAGAAACGCGATGCGTAGAGAGAACGCATTATCTGAAAGTGAAATAAAAATGGACTTCGCCAGGCGATAGAAAAAGAAATGGGGTGGCCAGCGTGTTTGTTTATATGAATATTTGTAATTTATGTTTGTTAAAGAAAAAAAATTGTTATTTAAACGAGGCGAGGATTTATAATCATGGTCGACGCTTCTTCCTATATTCACCAGACTTCTCATTATTATTATTATTATCGTCAGTAATATTATAAGATTGTTAAACGTAGGAGAGAGGAAAGCGCGAGTTACGAGGATAATACTTGACGAAGTTACGACACGGTGTACACCGTTCGAAGTATTTACTCCTTTAGCGTTTAAGTGATCTCTACGAAAGTTATTTGGGATTTAAGCCGCCTTGAAAAGAAAAAAGGAAAAAACCCGGTCGTTCTTTTTGGTCCAGCTCCCTCCCCGCCATAAAAATCTCCGGCATTCTGCCCTCAGTCTTCATCCCCTATTTCTTCGCCCCCGTCCGCCCGTTGAATTATTAATGCGAGAGAAGCGGTTGTGATCCCTCGATATGCGTTTCTTCCGAGACTCCATAAATTCTATACACAGATATGAAACATTGTAAACGGCTGATAGGTCGTGATTCGACGATGATCCACCGTCGGAGGTAGGTGATAAATAGGGAGTCTCGCGGGCATGGTCTGTTGTCTAATTGTTACGATTGCCGAATTCCAGTCGACATCCTGAAGATGTAAAACTTTCAGATAATAAACATGCGTATTGTTGTACAAACCTGTTCCGCTTCGAGTTGCGCGGTAAAGTTGCGGACGCATAGCTAAAGACGAGCTCGAACGGATACACGCGACTGATGAGAGACAGATGCGTGGTGTCGTTTTAAGGAAAGAAAAAAAAAGATCTCTCGTAAAATTTGGACAGTGTTTCATTCTTTTTAATTTTATTATTCGTAGACAGCACGAACGTGACGGTACAGTAAATCGTGGTGACGTGTCACGGTTCAATAAATAAGAGGGCATCGCGGACGACGATACGCAACTGTGACGAAGAAAATATGATCGGGCTAAAGGTATCGAATGGTTGCTTAGTGCGTCGTGTCACTTTTACATCTCCTTTTTTTTTTGCCTATCGTTTTTCGTGATTTTAGTCGCCGGTTTTCGTCGCTTTTCTCGTTCCGTGTCACGCGTTCCATGCGGGGCGACACGGGCATCAGTAGGCGTGAGCTGTAAGAAGATCCGTCGATCGATCAGCTACGAGAATCAATTGAGGGAAAGGGGCAAGTAGGGTAGAAAAGTTGCTTCGAGAATTCGAGAGTTCGAACTCTGCCCTTCTTTTCTAATAAGTTCCATTCCCGATGCAGTTCCTTAGTAGTTTAAGTAGTTTAAGTAAATTACGCATTTGCTTAGAAATCTCGAAGCAAGTATGGGGGTGAGTAGGGAGTATTTTTGATAAGGGTAGAGAAGAAGGAAGTGGTCGACACGGATCGTGTTTCCGGTGTCCGTCGATGTTTCACGTTATTCTAAACAAAAAGATAGGCACGGTGTTAAGTTCGGAAATCTGCAAACACAAACCCCAATGGATAATTTTATCGAGCTCTTGTACGCGTGATTGGTAACGGGGCCTTTTATATAGTACCAGAAATTTCTGTTTGCAGTGCACCGGAATTCATCTCCCATCGGTATGCGCACAATGTAGACATATATACAAATTAGTCAATTAAGATTGTACACTGAGCGTACACCAAATAAAAACGGAGACCTATTAGAAGGGTGATGGGGGGGGGGGGGGGTGGGATCTAAAATCCACGCACGTGAGTCACGTAAAAATGCAAAGTACAGACAGTATTGCGTGACGCTGTTTGGTAATAACTCTTTCTTGCTCAATTAAGATGATCACTTTGAATTTGTGAAACGGATGATTTATGATCTCATGATGACGCTGTTATGGTTTGATAATTTCGCTCGATCGGCTCAGGTAACGCGAGCTATCGTATTTAATGATGTTTTCCTTTTTTTTTTTAAATCAGAAACAACTTCGTTTTGTCGTATTAATGACTGTTACGTTTAGCTGCGTGTTAATTGATAAATACACCGAGCCAGAGATATGTACAGCGGTATGCAACTTGTTTCACAGAATTAAACGGGGTAGTAACAGGGAACAGAAAACACCTTTGCCACATTTTTCAATCGCTCACGTTTTGCTTTTTTCTTAATATGTGGTACGCTTATTGTACCACGGGCGGGTAAAGTGAAATCGTGGAACCGGCTGCGAATAATAGTAGTATAACGATCCTGAAATACAACACAGATATTCTAGTCGCATGCCACTTCCGGTCCCTGGAAGGGCCGTATCATTTTCAATTCGGTATTAGGAATTCTGTATTCAGGAATTTTCTCATTTTTTTTTTGTAAATTTGAATTGCTTCATTTTTTCATTTGTTTAACTGGAAATCATTGTTAAGTCTCCTTTTGTCCGTTTCTAGATCGGGTGTTGTCGTTTGTGTACGAGTAACGATCGATCGAGCCGCATAGTGCAGAGTAGTCAAGCGTCGAGAACATAATCTCCGGCAAGTGGATGGCTTCGTACAAGGGTGAAGCCCGCTCTTGGCGAAACAATCGCGCGAAGTCGTCGACAGAGTTACCGGAGTTAATAACGGCGACGGATAAAGATTGCATGGTACGTTGATTAAAATATCCAGTAGTTACAAAAAAAGAAATTATCGATAGAAAAGGGTATGAACAGTGAATGGACAAAGAATATACCATCTATTAATACCGTGGTATTTAAATTACCCGAGCACCGGAAGTGCACCATGGTACGCACAGGGCGCTCAGTGCTCGTGCACGTATTATAATTTGAAAACCGGCCGCGTTCAATTAAGCGTCCGGAGTAATTTCCTTCATTATAAATAAATCTCGATGCCGCAAAGCGGCGACGTAATCATGACTAATTAACCGTGCATGGATTGGCAGAAGGAAGAAACGTACTTGGCTCCAAATAGCAGGAAGCCGGTCGCATCTGGCGCGAGTGGCCCAGTTGCAAATTTCACGGTTGCTTACTCGGGGAAACAATAATATCTGTGCACGAGCCAGGTGGTAAACAATTCCTCGGACGGTGCCAAGCGCAATCTCATTTTTATACTGTTACGCAATCGCGTGCTCGAGCGAACGTCGTGAAATATATGTACACGTTTCTTCGAAGATGATTTATAAAACTTTGCGAATAACGAGCTTTCGGGTGTCGATACCGTAAATTAACGATGTTACGTTTTTCTTTTATCAAGAATCACGATAAGGAGCAGTGATTCGCGTGAACTTTCGGACAGCTCTTTTATCCCGTTTGTCGCTGAATCGCATGTTTCAAGGTGGAACTAAATATATGAATTTCTCGAGGCAGAGCTAATAGATCAAGGTAGACAATTTTGTCGACGTTTTCGAATAGTCTTGTCAATTTGGATTTCGCGATTTTCTCTTGATTTTGCAATACCTATAACTAGATAGACCCTCCATTATTCATTGCATCGTACCGATTGCACAGTTTGTAGTGTCTCTCATTTGAATTTTCTCGATGAAAAAATCAAGTTGACCTCTGAGGGGTTGAAAGAGAATCCTGAATCACCACTAGAATCCTTTTGCTTTTTATCCAGGGAAATTGGTCACTGAGAAATGGCTCGAGCAGATATTCTATACTTAAGCATTTGTATTTCTTTCAATAAAAACGAGAGGCTTATCGATTTGCCAATTTTTTCACCGCTTTTCCAGATAAAAGGCAATCGTTTTGGTCATCAGAGTATTTCTAATAACAGGGTAAAGAGTTACGTACCGAAGGGCCTGATTGGATGTCTGCTCCACAGGTAACTACGTTTAATAGGGCTGAGGTAACTGTCCCTCAGATAGAACGGGGTGGCTTTCTGAGCGTAGCTCGGTATATAGGGAGCATAGCTAGGGTACCACCAAGGGTCCCTAGTGAAAGCACTGACCGGTGCCATTGGTGATGGCTCGAGTAAATCGAACAGCGGCTTCCTTCGAAGCAACGAGTGGACCGACGGTAAAAGGTCGAGATCGTTTAACAAATTACCTAAGGGAAAAGAACAGATAGTTAGAATAATTATCTTTGCGAATGTTATTGAAATATTCATGGAGAGGCTAAATAATAATCTAGGGGCGCCTCATTCGTGATCTTTCCATTTCATTTTGAAAGATCTTTCGTAGAATCGTCCCAATTTAAATATACACCACCCCAATATCACAATCCTATCAGAAAGCAAACGAATTACAAACTATCGTCACAGTTAAAATAATTATCTTCTCTCGAGTACTCAAATAATAATCTAAAGGCACCCTCATCCTCCAATGATCTTTTAATTTCACTTTGAAAGATCTTTCACAGAATCAACCCAATTTAAATATATACCACCCCAATATTATAATCCTATCGATTTGCAAGCAAATTACAAACTATCGTCAGATTTAGAATAATTATCTTCACTCGAGTACTTAAAGAATTATCACTAGACTGCGGATTTTTATGCAGATTCATATTTTTGAGAGCGTAGTAAAAAAGGTATACGAAAAAGGAACTTCGATGGAAAATTATTTCACTTACCAGGTACCATGATGGACAATATATTTTGGGTATTTCGTATACCTTTTTTATATTTCGTGCATTCTGTGCAATTGTACAGTTTTAAGTTTCCTGCAAATGCGTAAAAATCCGTAGTCGTAATTATCACTGTGACAGTAATTGAAATCAACACAAATTGCTCAATTTTTGTTCACTATCCCCCTCATTACACCTCACAGTTAAAAAAAAAGTGCTTCAAACACTCCTCACTCGATTTGAATAACGAAATCTTGATCAATGCTTGAATGTCTAAACGCTCCTCGACCGACTTTGATAATCAAATCTCAATCAATGCTTGAATCTCTAACACTCCTCGGTCGATTTCAATAACTCAATATCAAATCTAAATGAATACTTCTATCTCTAACACTCGTCAGTCGATTTCAATAACGAAATCTTGATCAATGCTTGAATTTCTAAACACTCCTCGGTCGACTTTGATAATCAAATCTCAATCAATGTTTGAATCTTTGACACTCCTCGGTCGATTTCAATAACTCAATATCAAACCTAAATGAATACTTCTATTTCTAACACTCGCCGGTCGACTTTGATAATCAAATCTCAATCAATGCTTGAATCTCTAACACTCCTCGGTCGATTTCATTAACTCAATATCAAATCTAAATGAATACTTCTATCTCTAACACTCGTCAGTCGATTTCAATAACGAAATCTTGATCAACGCTTGAACTTCTAAACACGCACCTCGGTCGGCATCAATAATTCAACGTGCAAATCTTAATCGACCCCCGGATTAAAAAAAAAAACTATTCGATAGGATCCGATGTTCAAAGTCGAGGACCGGAAATCAATTGATAACGGCCCGGGTATAGAAGCGGCGGCGGGTACTCACCGTGGATATCGAACAACCGTTTCGTACTGAGCGGTGGGCTTATATGCCGAGCCAGCAAGGGTGTTTTGCTCGGATACAGTTTGTCGATGTCTGCCAAGCGGTTCAGATGATCGGTCCAAGCTTTCTCAGGGTCGAACGGTTTCGCTGTATCGTGATATTTATGGCAATGAAACAAAAACTCGTTCGCGGCAATGGACGGATGCATTCCTGACGGTCCCGCGCCTTGGAACCCGTTCGATTGCGCCGGCTCGAAATAATTAGACGGTCGTGTAACTAATAACAAGCGAATTTCTGGACGGCACGGTGCGTCCGCTTGTTGGACAGCGGCTCGGTTTGATACACGAGAAGCGTTGTTTCGTTTATTATTAGGTCTCAGGTATCGACTTGGATCATCTGCCGGTCAGATCGGGGTGGTCCCCTTATTATTTTCAACCACGGGATAATTTTCTAGGCCGAAGGTAATTTTTGGTTTCGCGTGCAAACGCGAATGACAGAGGATAATGCTTTGACGTAAGAATAACTTCTGGGTTCCTCTCGTTTGAAATAGAAAAGATATCACTGTGAGGCTGAAGAATATGAATATTAACCGAGTCTTTTCTGTTTTGCTTTTTTCTTGTTGTATCTAACGGGTTGGTCGGAGGTACGACCTGCCCAGGAATGCATACGACGAACTCACGCAACGTCGAGAATCTAACAGATCGCCGCAGGGGTCACGCGAAATATCGATTGATAGCGTGATCAATGCCCAAGCGCGAGCTTCTCGACGATGCAAGTTTGAATAAATTGTACATGGACCACGGGAGCGACTTTCTTTTTTTTTCATAAAAGCTGCTCCCGTGAACGTATAAAGTACGAATAAAAGATCGAGTTGGATTAAGATTAGATCAAACTCGATCTTTTACGAATAGAGTACAGACAATTTCGAGTGAAAACAGAACGTATAAAGATATTAAAAGAAATAACGAGAACGGCCGCGATGCATATTCAGAGTTATATTAACAATCGTATCGATGATTAATATTCTCTTTTCACTCGAACCGGGCCCCATACGCCATCGAGATGGACCGATGATATTCTACAGAAGAGGAAACAGGTTCACATGAACAACATGTCACTAAACTATGGAGAGGCTCGAGGTTCATCTCCGCCGATCGCCTCGCATCGATGAATTGATCCGTGCACGTATTTGCTGCAATCTACGAGTGATCGCCGTGAACGAAAAACCGTGCGTACCATCGGTTCGATTCCGTCGCGAATCTGGCCGAGAATCTGCCGAATCTTCTCTGATTTAGCGTCTCGGCCTTATTAAAGGTTTATCGTGCGAAACGAAGAGAAGCATCTTCGATGTTAGAGGCACGTTACGTTCTATAGCACTGCGGTTTCGTGATGATTCGTGCAAGGCTCTTGGATGATTCTTATTAAAACTAGAGGACGCGTCGTGAAGTACAAGCGCGCGATGGAACTTCATAAAATCGTAATGGATCTTTCTTCGGGAGACACGCAATTAAAGGATAACGAAAAACATAGATCATCAAGCTGTTAATACATTGCCTTTGGTGTTAGTACACTCTCGAGTGACGGAGACGATTAACAGGGGTGCAAAGTTAGAGCGCAAGGGTTCTGTTCCTCGGTGTCCCTCTGTAAGCGATAGGCGTTCACGTTGCAAGGAAGCATTCCGAAGCACGATTCTTTCCTTCTAGATGAGAACTATGGCACGATGAAAGAGCTACAACACGACGCCATGTAACGTGTATTTAGAAAAGGCATACTAACCTGGTGAGGGTGTAAAAAAACCGCCTCGAAAAATCGCATGGTCCTCCCCATAATAATCGCGGAGGAGGAAAAGTCTCTTAGAATTAATAGCAAAAAGTATATTGCACTGCCGTGTTTCGTTCGCTTCTACGAGCTGCGCTATTCGATTCACAAACTCTCCCTCTCTCCCTCTCCAAGCGTTACATTTTGTTAATAACTAAATATTAACTCCAGGCCGTCATTGAACTAAATGGATTTTCGTTCGTCTTCTAATCGCTATCTCGTGTTCTCTAGAATTACTGTAGTTGGTGTTAATCAAACGGGTTCCGTCGAAGGAAAGAATTACAATCGTACGATGTTAGGATAAGCTGGTAAAAATGGGGTTCGTCGGCGCGGGGGAGCAACCAGGGCGTAGATGTCGAGATAGAAAAAAAGAAAAAGGAATTACATGCCGTCTCCTGAAAAAGATAGAGATTCCTCCTTTGGATTTATAGTTGCAATTAATCGTCGCCTGTTAGTTGGGGGGCTGGGGGAGAGAATATTCGAATACTCGCGTGCGTAATAAAGCGTGTATTAATTGTTTATCGTCCATTATTATTGCTCCAATCAAATCCTAGTGGGTATTAAAAATTCGAACTTGGCAAGCGTCGGGAGAAAATTTCCAGCTTTTTTTTTTCAAGTTTTGGCCGCCGTATTCAGATTTCATTCGTTCCCTTTCTAGTTTCAATGTTTCCAATTCATCTTTTCTCCCTCTCTAAGTCTCGAGACTATCTTTTTTCTTTCCGCTTGGGAACTGCACTTTGCACACTCGAGATCCCATTGTATTGTTCTCCGTCTTCTTATCTCTCCTGCGACCACCTATTCGAATCTTTTTCTTTAACAAAACGTGAATCTTTCCTTCGAGTTCGAGATCCGTAGTATCTGTCGGGGCCGTCTGTTACGTGAAATCAAACTGCGACCTCCACCTCAGCTGCAAGAGTTAATGCCTTCTAAGTATTATTGTCGCTCGTCCCGGAAAACGCGGTGGAAAAAATGTTCTTAAACGCCGCGAGGAATACTGTTGCAATTTTCTTACAAAGAATGAAAGAAAAATGCTCGCCCGCAAAGTCTCGTGTAAAACGTCACCGGGAGCACTGTAAAAAATCATTGACAGGCGTTGAAACAAAAAGGAGAAACATTCAAGAGTAACTGTACAGTATTACTCTTGAAACAAAAATAAAGTTGTTGAAGAATGAAAACAAAAAGAAGTGAAAAATCATTGACGAAAAAAAGTGTCTTCGTTGTGTCACTTGATTTTATTGGCCATTTATTCTAATAATACAGTTAATAACAATTGGTCATTCGAATCCATCGCGTTGGCCACTGTTTTAATATGGCTTTGCGATTTCATTTTCCAGGCTCTCCCGAAGACCCGTGGAAAGTCGTGTGATGTATTCTCTCGGTACGATCGTCCGAAGGCATCGATGGAAAAGGGAGGTAAGCTCTGCTGTTTTTCTATGATCGTTGACTTCGTTTGTCTGCGGGGGAAGCGGGCGCGTCCGATGTTAAGAGCGTTAAGTATGCTGTGCTCGCACGATTCCGGCCAAGTACTGCATAATAGAATGTAACTTTCCACTCTTTTTCGTTTCAACGAACGGAGAATTCTGTTTAAAATAGATCGCTGTCGATGCGCAAGGAATCAGAGTCCAAGAGAACAGCTACGAAATCGTAATAAAAAAAAAACCAACGCATCGACAGGGTTGTTACAGTAAAATGATTCTAGTGTCGCGGCATCGAATTGCTTAATCACAGTCGTTGGCCGTTCGCGAGGTGATTAATAAAAAATGGGTAGATTAGCGTCGCGCAGAATGTCAGTATCCTTCCTTCGTATGCAATGACGAAGTCGCACTTGGGTGGTAAGAGCGTTTCGCTGTTTAGTCTCTCTAGTCTGCCAGTGTCGTATAATTTGCTGTCGCCTAAGGTCGCTCAAATCGACGATGCGATTGAGTAAATGCCACTTGTCGGGTATAACGCCTGGAAAGAAATTAGAGTCAGAGCTGCATGCGTATCTCGGCCAAGCCTTTGCCAACGTTCTCTCATTGTATTCTGGACAACGACGGGCGGCGGTGATGTTGATGATGATGATGATGGTGATGATGATGGGTGAAGAGTAACGGAACAGCGTGAGCTAGCGTGATCCATGCTCGATGATCCATGCTCGGCCTGGCCATGCTTCGGTCCGTAGTCCGATCGTCGCCGATTCCGTCCATCGAGCGATGCCGACGATGTTGAACAACGTGTACGTACACATCCACCGATGTTTAACGAATTAACTATTATTAATAGCATTGATCTGCTTGTTAATTCACTGCTGGATGATGTTGCTGCTTGCCACGCTTCCTACCGCTTAGCAAATCGCTTGCGAATGATTTACTTTGTTTAAATTATTATTTAGATTTGTTTCTTCTTTGTTTTTTTTTTAAACAGAGATCGGTAGCTTCGCGATTGTTCATGCGATTTCCCGTTAATTATTATCACTTGTTTATGGACGAGCTACGATTAAATGACACGGAGATTAATATACAAATTAATTACTGGTGAAATACTTTCCGCTGTGCTTCGATGAATTTTGAATCTAAATAAATAGTCGACCAATCGATGCACGATAACGAGTGCTAATTAATTAGTGAGACACTAGCGCAGCGTTGATCACCAACGGTTGTTAAACTCCTCGCGATTCACTCGCAAATGATTGTTTCGAGCGGAAAAAATTGAAAAATAGAGCAACGGATCCAAACGTGGCGGACGAAAAAGTTCGCGAGGCAATCAAAAGTTGAGGCACAAATTGAAATATAATTATATATGTATATTTATACGTATGTATATATGCATGTTTCTCGTAGCGACATTATAAGTATAATAACTTAGATACAAAGTGTACGGATTAAATTAGTGCTACACATATTATGACGTGGTTCGGTGTGCACGTGAAGAAAAAAAAGAAACGTAGGATTATCGAAAATAAGATATGAGGTATGAGATTAACGTGGGTCGAATCAAAAGGAACACGCGTACAAGTGTCCAAGGGTATACGCAGTTTCGCATATCGGATGAGGATGACACATAACAATAGAAACATTTTCGGTTTCCTAAGGTGTGAAGAGCGGAGCGTCCCGTACATTCTTTTTAGTCTTCTCGTTCTTTCTCATTTCCGTTTTAGTCACGATTGAGTGCAAGCAAAGGTGGAGGGCTTTCGTTGTTTCTTTCTTTTTCTTTTTGGATACGAGACGGATCCTCCGAAAGCTGGCGGCGGTTCTGGCTTCTGTGAGAGGCCTTGGAGGGAAAATTCGCGTGCACGCGTGAACGTTTGCACCTCCGACAGAATTGTCTATTTAGCCTTTCGCGGTTGAATCCGCTATTGTTAGAGTCTGTCCGAATATCTTTGCGTTCAGCAGAAGCCAAAAGCACCCGGTTACAACATGAACGACTTAAAATTATTCACTTGGGAAAGAGAAAACCCCGGGAACGAGCGGTTATCGATTATAATTAATTGGATCGAAACGCTACAGTGACGATACGATGCTCTCGTTCCGCGTCCCCATGCCTCGTTTCGTTCATTCTCCGTTTCGTTTCTCGCTCAGGCCTTTTTCGCTTTCATTCTACCTGTTCTTTCTCTTCTCGTTCCTTCGCTCCTTTCGTTCGTAGACTTTCGTGACTCGTGTGTATGTGTGTGCAACGTTAAAAAAAAACCTTTCGTTTCGCGACTGCTTTACTCCCGTTCGTATTCGATTCGTTCACTCGCTTGTTATATATTCTCTTTTCACGACGTCGTTCAGTTTTTCTCTTTGCACAGATTTCTTTAGTACGTACCGGGGGTGAGGCGTTCTACAGGCTTGTATTGATGGGGGTAGAGCTGCCTCGGTGAGTAACCGTAGATCTCGCGGTGGACGGGCAGGTACCTGTAGAGAACAGTGTTCCTTCTTTTAATCAAAATATATATCCCGATAAAAAAGAAAGGCTGGCGTTTAATTCAGTTCGAAAGGTTTCAAGAATCGATCTTTTAATTCATCGTCGTACGGATTTTAAATCAGGGGCCTTTAATTGCAATAAAAAAAAACCTTTAAGGGATGTTTAAAGACTGTATTGTCATACTTTTATTTTCTATTTTTAATTAAATTCAATACGAAATACTTTTGTCGAAGTCTTGATGAATTTCAATATCGTTTCCTCGTGTTTTTACATTGAACGTTACCTGTATCCAGGAACGTTGATGCGATCGGCCGCATGAATGGGATTTTCAAAGATAGATTTTCCGAATGGCCACGAGGTGGTATGCAGCAGCTCAGGGTAATCCGAGCGGAAAATACTGCGGGGTCTGTGCGTGTGTTCGGGAGCTCTGATATCATCGGTGCCTGTAATCATTTATTACTTCGATTAATCGTCGCTTTCTTTTAAAAAAAAGGATTCATCCGTGCGGATGTCAATTCTGTTTCATATCATTCTTCGGGTTTGTCGAGTCTCATTTAAACGGAGACCCTCGAAGTAATTTGCGGTAACAATTAATGAAGAATGTACCTTTCAAGGCTCGAACGTAACTTTGCCAGAATTTGGCCTTCTTTGTGATGGGCTCGTTGCGCCCGATCATGTCGAGATTGCTTCTGAATCGCGCGTCCATTTTTTCCGCTCTACTGAACTGCTATCCACACTCGTTTGCTAAACAAACAAATTCGTAAACTGCATTGTATACTGAAAATTATTATCCTTTCCTGAGGTTCATCGACTGCAATGCTTTCGTTTCCGCGTTGAAAAGGGAAGACTCTGTTTTGTTCAACTTGAGATTTCCGCAGAATTTGCTCTTCCTTGGCACTAATTTTCAATATTATTTGTTAATAAACTATTTAGAAGCTGTTAAACGTAGTAATGCGGCAATAAAAACGATTAAATGGAGATAATATGTAATATAAATTGACCAACTGCGGAATGTGTAACGTTAGCAGATTCGAAAGGTGCTAAAGATAGAAAATTTATCGGTGATAATTCGTAAAGGCACTTCTTGGCAACGTGCTATTCTCTAAATATAGCTTTTCCTACTTTTTCGCAGTCAATTTGTTCCTCGATTCTGGTTAAAGAACATTTTACAAGCAAGTATCTTTCGAAATAGATAGTTTACATTTCATTAACAATTTTCACCGCTACGATAAGTTTCTATTGATTCTACGCTCCGCCGATTGAGATCCATCGTTTGAAGCTTAATCTGAAATATTCAAATATCTTTGCCGCCGCGCTTTCGAGCGGCGAGGCGTATGAAAGGTATCACGATTGGTTGCGGCATTTCTCGAATCAGCCAATCGCGAAGCGCGACACAAACCGAGGCATCGGCTTTTCTTTTTTTGTTGACGCAACGGCGCCCCTAATTTTAGCGAAGCCGCGCACTTCGTGCACGGCCTGGATCGTCCGTACGCTTTCGCGCGTACTCCTGTCTCATTCCCGGCGAGAGCGATCGAAGGTCATCGGGAATAAATTTGGAATACGCGATCTAAATCGATCGCCGTCCTATTAATGCTTATTTCTGGCCGGTGAGTTAATTTCCTCGTAATTACGTTGCTCGCTGTGCAGCCGTCTAAACGATCGTTCGCACGGTGAATGGTCGAAACGGATTTTACCTGGAATGAATCGTACTGAATACTCGCGCGAGGTATAGAGGATGAATTATACGGTATATATTTTACGAGCTCTACGATATTATTATGAATCTATTTGGTTAAATCTCAATTCGTATACACGGGATGCTCGTGATCCGTTTTGAAATTCTTGCCGTTCGCGCCATTCGTTCCGCGGACCGATGCCAACCTTAGAACTTGAAACTACGATCTACGGTAAATGAAAAGAAGTAGAATGCAGTAAAGAATTAGGAATATAAGATATAATTTGTACTTCCACTAGACTAATGAGTCAGATAACACATACATGTATCAAGCAATAATTCCTTTTACAGAAAACTGGTTCCCCTGGTACCATTGTCGAAGCTAGTTCCTAGAGGTTACCCATCCTCTTTTCAAACGTTCTCTCGCCGGCGTCGCTTGCAAAGCGACGAAGTAATTTGTTTGCAGTGCGTTAATTGTTGAAGTGTTTGCAGTGCGTTAATTGTTGAACAAACGATCAACGAAAGAGCCCGCCAACGATCGCAGTACTTTTGCTCAGGTTAGTCCACTTTTCATACAATTCTCATCGATTGCATCTTAATCGTATCATCCCTCGCATCATCAGCCACCGAGGCAAGCCATTATTAACCTTCGTACAAGTTACTAATCTTAACATATTAAAGTATATCGAGGCTTGATTATTATAATTCAAGCCACGCACGATACCGAAGGCGAGAAGAACCGATTGCATCGATTTGTAACGGTTCCTTCGTAAATAAACGCGTTCGTGAAAATGGAAAGGCAAGAAAATGCTCGGTGGTTGTGATCGCGAGACGATGCGTCGTGACGTAAGAGTCCCGGATTCGCGGTCGCTATATTTAGGCTGCCCGGGCCCCGGTCCGTTTTTAGTCGGAAACAGGTGGACGTCCAAGCTTCGCGAAGGCAGCATAGCCCGCGAGTCATTGCTTGACTTTGACCGATTTTACGCGAACCACCGTTGGAATGGGCACCTTTATGCCCGCGGCGACGATAATGACCTATTTAATGGCACGTGGCCACCCCTTCGACCCATAGAAATTCCATGGGAGAATCTCAGTTTTACAAAGAATCTCGTTCGTGTAGTTATACGATACATTGAGCTGGGAGTTATTAAAGATCGAAGCAAAGCCGGTTTCTTGGCAAATTTTCTAAGTATTAACTTTACTAGGATCTTAAATTGAAGATATTCATCTCGGAATAATTCTATTTTTTAACATTCTCTTGCATTTGAATGAAATAAGCAAATTGCCTTATTGAATTATTACTCTTTACGAAGAATCCTTTACAATCCTTGTTTTTCACAGAATCTCTTCCACCAGTTCTCAATGCAAATACAATTCCTGGTCGAACAAAATCTTGCATATATATTTCTGCCATTTCCATGGCAGTGTAGAACTATTCCACTACTCAAACAAGCTTTAGCTACCAAATGAAGCCTTCCCGAAACCTTCCTCCCTTTACTTTGCCCAATAGATAACTTAGAAATCAAATATTGGACCACAGAGGAAACATTCCCTCTACTGTATGGTACGAAGGGTCAGTATTAAAGAGATCTGACTTTCGTCCCGTGGTATACGGACGAAGTAACGCCTGCAGAAGGAGGCGCGTGTAATCTAGATGGCTACTAAAAATACTCGCGACGCGGTCAAGCAAATCATCCGGGGCGTAGGTCCAAAAATTGAAAATCCGAGACAAACCGCGGCGGCTCTACGCCGTTGTTATAGGCGTGCAAGTTTTCGCGCGACGCGTTCCGCCCCGCCGCGTCGTCGCCTGTGCGAAAATGATAGTCGAAGGAATTTGAATGATCGAGACATTGGCCGGACTACTGGCAGGCCCACGTGGATCAGACTCGATGACACCTAAATTAGGTGTCTTGCCCACCTGTCGTCGCTTCATTGTTCCCTGCCAGGCCGATGTATCAATGTGTGTCATCGTTAATAACGTTCATGATTTGGCTTTGATTTGCGGATACTTTGATATCTTAGAGACTTTAATGTTCTTGGAGAAAGATGTTCTGAATTTTGTATTACGATGAGGTGGTCGAAGCAATTATTTATTGAGAGTAAAATATTTCACTGATCTTAACTAAACAATTTTAAGCGGGTAGTGTTCGAGAGAATTGTTTCAACTATATTTCATTCCTAACGATTGGATAATTTCAATGACGTAGTACCTCAGAGATGGTTCCATCAGTATTTTGAACGTCGAACGATTGGCAATAGTCGACACTTGAATACTCGATTCTTGTAATAGCAGAAACGTGGTTCACCATGAGACCTTGGCAGGGAACGAACGAATTTCCTAAGTACGCCTCTGTGAGTCCGGTTTCGCGTGACTCGTTAAAAGGTAGATAGGTACATGAGACCGCGTCAGGCGCGGAGGAAACTTTCCCGCAACGTCCTTCGTACGGTTGAAACTTTAACCATTTGGTTGAAGACAGTCGTACAGGCACATTGCGGTGAAACGCGAGAAACGATTTAGCCCAGAAAATATCAAACGCTTCGTCCCGTCAAAAGTTTCCGGCTACAGGTTCTGCTCGAGTAGTGGTTCGGTGCAGATCTTTAGAAATCAATAACACCAGCTCAATGAAACTATCGAACACCTTTCGTTCGTGGTAAATTTAATTTCTCCTGGATTTTCTATGGAAGTTCATGCCTCTTATATGTTCTTCGAAGCAACTCTTTGAGCTACGTGCAAAGTTGAAGTTTGATACAGCGTGTAATCGATGGAGTAGGAGCATCGATTTTGGAATTTTAATAAGAGGCTGCACGGAAAATAGAAATATTTCTCTCTGCCAAGAACAGTGAGATTAATTTTCTTCTTATCGGGACTGTGTAAATAATATGGAGAATAGTAAATAGATATAATAAGCAGTTTCAGTCAATCATTAGGCAGACATGGAAACCCTTGAACTAAAGAGATTCAAGTACCTACAATTGCTGTAGAAAATTCAGTAAAAAGATGTAGCTTACATAAAATGGAAGTGGTACCACGACTATTTAAACTTCAACTAGCACAATTCAATGTTTCTTCTGGTAAGTTAAAAAGAGAAGATGTTTCTGAAATCTAGTCCAATATTCATCTACTTTCTCTAACATATATTATTAATATTATTACTCCACCTGTTTCCAAACACTTCGCGAGACGAAACGTCTCTCACGGAGCTGACCAGCAATAATTACAATGATTAAATATTCAGCGAATCGAACAGTGTAAATAAGGATGAAGGATAATGCAAAGGGAAATCGACGATACGAGTCGAACTATAGTTGTTTTGATTCTGGATCAAAGATTCGCCGCGGCTAGAAAGCACGCCTTTTCGCCACGGTATATTTAGCTGGACGCGGCTGAAAGTAGTAACGCCTTAATTCGGTCAGAAGCGCAGTTCAACTTGTCAAGCGGCGCGAGGCGCCTCTTGGCACTTGTGACGTACCCTATGATATTAAGAGAATGAGCAATCTGGAGCGTGTCGATGTATATTACCCTTTATCCTTCCTCGTAATTTCGTACATATTATCAGACTACGAATCTACAAAAATCGGTAACAATCGCCCACCGTTGTGTGCAACATTCGGAGAGTTTTCCCAAAGATTGTTACTCCAAATACGAGTCCTTAGCTCCGCGAATTTTTCGATTATTTCCCTGGAAATTATTATTCGAATAAACCAAAGCTCTCTTTCGCGATCTCGGTTAAACGAATCTCGAAGATTCCGCTCGCTGTAACGAATCGTATTAACGAGGACTCGGGTATCACGATACTTTCATCCCCCGAATAATTTCGACGAAGCTGCTCTTCGTCTACTCCCTGTTCCCGCGGAACTAGACGACAGGCGAGAAGTGGATCAGCCAAGTACGGCGATACGTGTCCAACGGACAAAAAGTGTTTCGCGTTTTAGCGGCAGAAAGGGAGCGGCTATAACAGAACACCGTCGGACTTGGCGGCATCCCGGAGATATTTTTATCCCGACAGGCATGCCGCGGCGCGGTTACATAACTGCCAAACAAATCGCTGCCAATTATTATAAACAATCCTCCCCTGCGCGCGATTGGCAAATACACGCGTACACGTAGCTATACCTCGGTCCTGTATCAGCTCGCGCGCGTAATTACCTTTCGGGAAGCACGGCGGCAGCGACGATCCGGTCTGCCTCGAATTGGTATGCGATAGGCGGCGAAACCGAGACGCGAGTCGCGCCAACTATTGCAAACGCGCTTCCACGAAATTAGAACTTCGATTCGGGACGGCTAGGCTGTAGTTCGCTCGAACGCGCCACGTAGGATCGATCGGTTATATACACTGAATCACATCGATCCGCTGAATAATTGTCTTACATTCGTCGCTCGAGTAATGATGCATCAGCTGTGAGATTGACGGATTGCTTTTAAACACTGTTTTCTCATCAATTCTACTGTCCTAATGTATGTTTGCGATGTAATATTCATGGTACATTTTATATTCTGTTCAATCATGTCACACGTAAGCAAATTTCGTTACATTTCAGCTTATGAATATTTTAATTATTGTTAGCGGTAAGACGGTAATACTGTCATGCGTGTATTATCATAGTAAGTACTACTCCGTTATAAAGGAGTGCAAGCATAAGGAAACTAGGAGGGTTGAAACGATCTACTGCAGATGTTAAATCCAATTTTTATCTGATACTTTTGATCGTTTCAAGCTGGACGGATAAGGCTAAGGGGTGGTGAATTGGTGCGATTAGTTTATTCATCTCTGTCGCATAGTTAGAAACATAGATTCACACGTTGTAAAATGTATGTTAGTACAGCAAGATCAGCGCAGTGCTGTCCAAGTTAATGGAAGAGCAAATTCCTACTAAATATACGCAGAGGACTAGCCCAGCTGACCCAAGTCCAGTCGGGCGTTCCAATTTCCCTCTTTTCCACTGGCGGCGCACACGGTGAACAGAATAATATTTCGAGTACGTGTTGAGGTTCCTCGATCTTCCCTCTTGGTATCGTCCTCGGATATCTCGCACTCACGATTTTCTCTACTCCTCCTTTCGCCCACCCTTAAACGCGGAAATCGTTTCTACCCGACAATGGTTACGCGATCGGTCAATATCCGATGAAACTTTTTCCCGTGACTCTTTTTTCTGTCTCTCTTTCTCTCTCTCTCTTTCGATAAGATAGTAAAAAATTCCAAAGCGAAGAAAAAAAAAGTGGCAAATGAGTAACGAAATTTCGACCGGTATATACGGTGGCGGATAGAAATGAACCCTCTGTTTTTTCTCTTTACCTAAGTACTTCGGACGACCGTTCGGTTCGGGGATTGGACCTTAGACTGGGTGACTGCCGCCAAAAATGCGGACTAGTATACCGGACGTCGATACAGTGGCGCCGATCTGTTGGCGGCTTTTTGTTACTTATCACGCGACATTTATGGCACAACCCCCGCCAAAGCTCAGCGATTGGTCGATCGGTTTCGTCTCCGTCTGACCATCACGCCTTTCCTCCACTTGCTTCCACCTCGACTCGCGTCCTCACGGTCGTTGCGCACCCACGCCTTTCTGTTTTTCCCTTCATTTTTTTTTCCTGTTCTCTTCTTCCCTTTCGGATGCCTACGTGGGAATCGATCACCGGGTATATTGGTCAAGGGTGGCATTCTTTTAGTCAGCCTCTACTTTTGCTATTTCCTCTTCACTGCTTTGGTATTTTAAATTGTGTGTGTGTGTGTTTTCGAAGGACAGAAGTGTCCTGCCCCTCCCTTTAATGATTACCCAATTCTTTATTAATGATAATGTTTATATTGTCTGCGGGCTATTTCAATTCTTGCGTTCCCTATTGAATTTCTAATAATTTGGGAACTGAAGTTTCCCTCATTTTTGTCTGATTCGTAAAGGGATGATTAAACAGCTAAGCCGATGGTTCCATTTAGAAAAGTACAATTTCTAAATAGCTTTCTCTGATGCGTATCGATGGTGGAAGTTGATCAATAGCCGATCGACGCTTCGTACTATTTACAAAGCGTCCTGCTTTCACACGCGACCGACAGGGATTTACGAGCAAACTTTGAGCGTAATTTCTGCGCAATTGCTGTGGATAGGTATCGACAGTTCGGGAACATATTTTCGATCAGGAAGTAGTTTGTTCTTGTCATTTCACCGTGGAATGGTTCATCGGTTCGAACGACTCGTCCCGTAAAATGTTGAACGTTATTAAGCGTCGGCTATGAGGAACGACAATAAGGAAACGCACGTGGATGTCGAGTAAGCTATTAATATTCGTTGACGCTGCTGTACTTGATTCGTGAGTAATTTAAAATAACTTCTGGTGGTTCATTTTCACGAAGGCTGCCGGGCAACACGTGGATATTCAAATCCTCGTTTTGTTATGTATTAGCTAGTGCATTAGGTAAACATATTGCGACACTTTTTCCTTTATAGATACACTCGTCGATCATAAGACATTGATTCGATCAAAATTGCCAGACCATTTGATCGTGAGTCACCATGCTCAAGTGGACGGTCATACGCGTTTCAATTTAATGCGCACATTAGGAACCATAAATACTTCGTTGCCGTGTCGGAGATAATGGCATCGGCATCGAGAAATCAATTAACAATCCGATCGTAGTATTCGTATTTGATGAATCATTAGCAGTAATTAATTGCTTCGGCCATAATCGTAGAAAAGAATTGTTTAATCCCTTCGCTCTAATTGCCCCATTGGTGCACATGGTAGACACCATTACTTTAGACGACGTTTAATGTTGTTCAGGATTACGTAAATAAGAAACCGTCGAACGAAAATGAGAGGGATGATATTTCATGGAATCTTCTTACGATCTTCGGAATTCATCGTTTTAGTCAAGCCTCCATTCGCGCCCTATTTTCACACTTCGAGAACTGGCTAACATGCTCTTCCTTTTTACCTCCTCGAGGTATATATTAGACGTTTAGTCATATCGAAATGTTGACACGCGTCAGGCCAAAATGACATTGGCAATATCCGATGTTTCGGTCCTTGAGGGTAGGCCTTCCCCAAGGCTGCAGCCGCGTTATATTAGTCGCGAAAATGTCATTGCTCGTGCGGGGCCGCAGGAAGTATATCGTTCATCTTGCGGTAAAACATCATTTTTGGAGGCTGGTGTGTTTATTAATATTAAGAGAACCACCAGACCCGCTTTTTTAATTCGCCTTGTACAGTTTAATCAGCTTGCATTGGGACACAATTCTTCCATCTGCCCATTGTTTATCCTCGTTAGTATTGTGCGGTAATTACATTTGAACAAATGTCGTTTTCCAATATTCATCCCTCATGGGAACTAATATATACATATATTTATAATTTTAATGGGAGAATAATCCACCCCCATTACCTTAGACAAAAACGGCGGAAGCTTGCCCGTGACCCGTATTTCTCAATTTCCCGATTCCACGATTTCGTTTTTTCGAAGCTTTCGTGGTAACGAGGTCAGCGACGGTGGTCCGTTCCAATTTTCTGTTTGATAATTAAAAATACCTTTAATGTGTAACTAAAAACCTTGGAGATTGTTTTATCTTCGAAACACATTATATATTATACTTAAGAGTGTTTCGATAATTTTACTGAGCGTCGGGGGAAAGAATCTGAAGCTGCAGGTTCTCGATTCCTTCGAAATCTTTTATATTTGTACAGAAAAGTTTATTGTGGCTTAGTTTTTCGCAGGAATTCGCAGCATCATTTTGTTTCCCTTCCTCGAAACGTTCTCAGATGCAAGACGCTTGTTTGCACTGGTAAAGAGATGGCACAAACGCTTACTGTTTTGTTTGACAATAGCAGATTTAGCGATGGTTTATTTAAATTCACCCAGCTGAGTGTTTGACGCATTGGCAAACTCCAAATGTAAGCTTGCTGTTAGAGCAGAGAAAGGAAATTGTAATAAATTTCTATTCCCTGAACAGATCCTTCGTTGATAACGTAAAATTAGTTTTATACAATTTATAATTCCATGGTTAATATAACTTAAAAATCAGCAATGTTGCATTACACCGCGTGTCGTAATTCGATTACAACAAATTGCAGCAATCTACTACAGCTGTTTCTTTTTTTCGCGCCCCATTTGAAATTACACCTCTCGCACTTCGAATCTCTTTAATCCCGTCCAAAATTAATGATTCGCTATTATCAAGGATTTATCGAATCGAAACCGTGGCTTGATTAATGGATCCATCCCCGATACCAGTGCAAATACATCTGTTTAAATACACGCCCCGGTGACGTCGGATGATCTTTAAATCGTACGTCACTGGACGCGAAAATATGACAACGCGATAAATACGATGACGGCACTGGATCATTGAGGATATTTTTGGGAGTGAAAAATAGGGATGAGTGAAGAAGCTGTTGTACGTAGCCGTCGTAACTGTCTTATGACTTTTCTTGGTATATCACGAACGTATCGAACGAGGAATTCTTCACTCCAGAGAAGACATTACGCTTTTCTCATTCTTTAGCATTAATTTGAATAATACTGTACAGAGTATTAATTGCAATCGTATGTTCATTGTAATATAATCGGTCTGGAGTACTTTAATTCGAATTTTCGAAATCTGATTTAATTCTCTCGACTTGGATTTTTAAATGAAACCGCAAAGAATACATTTGGTAAATAATCCCTCGATTAATTCGTCTACTATTCCCACTATCATCACGATGGTCAAAGTTTAAATCAATAATGTTATCATAAAGCTTTGTTCTGCTAGAAATATTTCCCTGAATAATCAAAGGAAGCACGAGAAATATTAAAATATATTGCTCAGTGTAAAACGTAGGATGTTGACTTGTAAGAAGGACCGAAGGAAGGTGATCTTTCGAATTTGGCACTCTTTGGTCATTCTCTGCGACCTCTTAGCACGTATATACCGGGTGCTCTAAATGGAACTCTATTTTCGTGGACTATAAGGCACGACACGAGCGATACAGATCAGGTGTATTTATTTCCAATTCGGCCACGGCCAGACGAGCCTTCTCGACGTTGATAAACCCCCATGACGTGTTTCTGTCTTCGCTCGATGCCACTCGACGGAATATCATACTAATCTCCCCTTACGATTGCTTAAGAAAGACTTCTCGTTATGTTTCTAATTTGCACTACTGTACAATATTCATAATTCTCGGTTGTTTTATTGAATTTTCATAATGTTTCCACTCTTGGATGCCGCGATTGCTTGTACTATCTTCCGCCCCTTTTTCTACTAAAAAGGGCATTAACCCGTAATTATAATCGGATTAAATAAAGGCCGGGAGGCTGCGCTGATCTCATCGAGAAGTAAACTGCAGTGGCTATTCTAAGTTGCACAAGAGATGCAGTTTCCTGTTGGCACGCTGGTAGTACACGGTAGTAGAAGAAGGACGATTACGAAAGTTACGGTTCAAGAAGTTATAAGAATATAGTTTTGCATGTAACAATACTATAAAGTAATCAGATGCCACGCAAAGTGTGTATGAGATTCTATAATTTGCATTTTTAATTAACCCATATTCGAATAATTCTTGAGGCATTTATTCTGAGTATGAGAATTACATCTTTCCATCTGGAAAAGGTATTTCCATCCAACGAGTACATAGTAATTAAACAACTTTTAATTTTTAGCGAAAATACTCCTGTTTGTCGTTTAACTGTTGAACACGAATGATAGGGGATTTTTTTTTCATCGATGCTTCCGGGAAAATATCAAAGATTGCTACTTATAAAATTGGTAGGCAATACTTAAATTATTTCACAACCGATCAGGTTTTTCACTACTGTTCTTAAGTTGTCCCAGGAATTAATTGAAATTCCTTAGCTTGTGTATCAGTGACGAACCGCAGACACGCGAACCCATAAACGTTACAACAGTCTAATTCCCGGCGCTTGACCTAATTCTCGGCTCCCGTTTCAAATTTAGACGGCTACGTTTCGCAGCACCCACACCCTTGCCATTATGTACAGGGTGTGATACTTCAATGTCGTGAAGTTTAATTATTGATTAACTGCTACAACAGTCTGAAAGATCATTCATACTTAACTGCACATCATCGTGATTGTCGATCCAATCATTCATATTCGCAACATTCGGTGAAAGGTGCAATATCTTTCCCCAGAGCTTGAATATTTAACGTTTCCATCGACATCTTTAAAAAAAATCAGACAAGAATTAAGTTTCATTCCTTTTTATATTCGCTTCTGAGTATTCCGTTACAAATGCGAGAGTATCACGTTAAAAATGGAATTCCACGATCTATATAAAGCGGTACGCGAAGGTTGTTCAATAGCGGCGAGTGTTGGATATTCTTAATCTTCCCTTAACTTTCGCCGTATAAAAATCTTTAATTACCAGCAACATCCCTTAATCTGGCTCGCGATAAACCGTGAAAAAGAAATATACGAAGCAGCGGTAGGGAGAACACTCGACGATCCATTTAGATCACCTTGTCGAAGATCAAGGCGCGGCGATGAAAGTTAAAAATCGCCTCCGAGGGAACCGACGCCGAGGCGTGGGCGTCGAGCAGTTTCGAAACCCAATGAATGAGACAGTCAGTTAAAATTGTATCCGTGACGAACAAGTTCGCATCGCGAATCACGGAATCCGTTGTTCGTGCAACGCGGCAAAACAAACAGCCATTCGCTTTTACGCGTACGTACTTCTATTCTGGAATCGATTCCAGTCGCGGAAGACGGTTCAACGTGTAATAATCGAATCGTGGATATAGTTAGATAGCGTTAAAAAAGTTCTGATTTTTTTTTTACTGTACCAAGGATCGTTGGTACAATTCTGATCCCGTGCTTGTAGAATGTACGAAAAGGGACGAATAGGAAGCGGAAAGATTGTTAAAGAATAATTGTTCTCGGGATCGTTATTGAAAAATATATCGAATATTATATTTTTTAATACAGCGTCATTTATCAAATAATAGAACATTTACTTCCACGCAAATCACTCTCCACTCCAAAGCCTCTTTCATTAATCGTACCACTGTATAGAGTATCTCATTTTCTACACAAATTAACGTTACAACCGAGTAAAATAAACACACGATTCTCTCAATTTGCTGTTCCAATCCAGCAAGATTTCATCTCCACTCTGCGTCGCCTTACTTAACGAACATTTAAACGATCATTCGACATACCCGTTCTCCAAACGCGATACCGTACGTTCGGCGAACGTCAGCCGCGTTTCTGCCGGCCGTCGAAATGCGCGAAAATCAATATAAGGCACGCCGTTTAGCCCGTAAAGCTCGTCGGAGGACGCTGATCCCCGGCTAAATTGAAACTTATGAGTTTTCCAAGCAGCGAGAAACCATCGGCGCTGCCTCTTCTTGCCCTTCGTCCGCCATTCTTCTTCGCCGTTAAGGAGACCTCGTCTCCTTGGTAACTGATACGCCTTATTAGAGCTGTTCTCACCTTACGACCCTCGGGAGGATCATGCGCCCGCTCGCTCGCTCCGCTTCGGAACTTTCTTGCGCAGTAACCCACCTCTCGGCTTTCGGGCTCTCTGCTCTCCACGATCAGCTCTTGCAACGCGTCCACCCGCGCTAGAGGCGTTGGAACCTGCGCTGGAATTTTCCTTCGAATGGAAGAATTACATAAAAGAAAAAAAGAATCGGGATGTAGTATTTTATAACAGAGATCTTGATTAATTTCTTACAATTTTCCATTTCAAATCTACTACAATTCCTGAGGGGAATTTGATTGCGGAATCCCCGATTCTCTGTGCAACATTATTATTCCACGAGTCATTTGTCGGTCTTTAATTATCCGCGCCGATTCTCCGGAAAATCGTCGACGTCGCAGCGCCGGGCGTTTCAAAGATATTTAAGCGATTTGGGTGGGCTACCGGCTGCGTCGGTACGCTCATTCATGAAAATTCTCGTGGCCACAGGCCATTCTAAGGCGCTGCCTGGCCATTCTATGAACCGATGGTCAACGACAATGGACGGAAGATACAAATATTTTGGGTAGACGTGATTTCACGCGACAACGCCTCCCTTTCACGGACGTGTCGCGGTGCGTTTTCCCCCCGTCGAACTCGTTCTATGCGCGTCGCACTGTTGCTACTGCAGCTGAAAGAATTCACTGTTCAAAGAGAATCGTGCCTTCTCGGTTCGTGTTTAATGGCAGGATTATATACCGCACGATATTTCCCTTCGATGCGCGACCCCGAAATCAGCTTCTTTCCGAGAGAACAGGTATCGCAAGGTGGCTCGATGTGCAGGCTCTTGCTTTCGAAACGTGTTATTTTATCGGGTTTATTTACAACAGAAGGTTCGAATAGGCATTTCAAAGAAAAGAACATTACTTTCCGCAATCGCGTGCAATCAACGTGCAATCGTCAATTTTATTGTAATTCGTATCAGCGATGCAACCCTTCCACGTCTCAGCCACGGAACAAACTTCAAATTCCACAAACCGCTTTGACGAAATAAATCGACCGAACAGCTGATATGATCTTCCCAGCCCTTGAAATAAAAGCGAGACCGCTGCCGAGGCAGTCGATGGCCAAAAAAAAAAGGTGTATCCTCGACAATAAGTTCGGCAGCAGAACGTGGTAGAGCCTCCGGACCAGCTGGTCCGTCTTGGCCGCCATAAAGCAGAATTTGTCAGCGCTCCCTAGGCCGCGATCCTTCCCGGCGGTGTCGTCGACTTTGGGCGCAACAAAGATTCCCGAAATTTCACGCCCATTACCATCGCCAATAGGCAGATGCCGCGGGACAATAGGGCGCGAGTCACTCGCACCTTTCGACGCGTCTATCTAAGCCGACCTTAATATGTCTAACGTTCGGTGCGAAGGAAGGTGTTTGTTGCTGGCCCGGAGGATGTCCGCCGTCTATTCTCTCGAGACGCGCGCGACCCGTCTCGAGGAACATTCGGTGGCGAGTAATTGTCACAGCGTGCGTCGGCAGGGAAGCTGCGATCTTCGGAGATAGCTCATTGGCCTCGAAGGAGGTCGATATTACGTTGCAATATGTCGTTCTTCTCGCGGCACGGATTTGCGGACGTTCTCGTTTCATTTATTAATTTTACAAACGTTTTTGTCTCCGCTCTCGAGGCTATAACTGAGACGCGACACCATCTAGTAATCGACGTCGGTCGATTTAAAAAAAAAAAAAGGTGCCTCGTTAAGGGAGGCTCCTTTTGTCCCGTCTCGCCCTAGCATTTTCGTCGAGCATTTAATTAAACGCCATCAATCTTTATTAGGCCCGGCCGAGGTTTTCTCGTATCGACGGCGGCGTGATTCCGTGACGTTAACCGGGACCCCACGGAGCCCTTTCCCTAATCGCGCGTCAGCCCATGAATACGTTTATGGGGCCCGGCGGAGGGTGAACCCCCTATCAGAGCGTTCGAAACTCGCTAAGACAATATCCGTTCTCCTCCTCGTTCCGGTTCTACGTGTCTCCCGAGGATTATCCTGTCCGCTGTGTCGTTGCCAACATTATTTGACGACATTATTCCAGCCTGGTGTAAAGGCGACAGCAACACCCACCCCCTCAGGCATTAAAATCTCGGATGAGACTTTTAATTGTACTCCATGGTATATTCTTGGAGAATAGTCTTCTGTTTATTAGAAGAGGGTGGTCTTTTTGTATTTTGTGGTACTGGGATGCATTGTTGCGCAAGAGAACTGTCTAAATATAATTATTAGACTGTGGTTTATTCATGCAAATTCATATTTCTGGAGGAGATAGTAAAAAAGATAGAACTTTGGTAGAAAATTATTTCACTTACCAGATGTATCATAAAGTGCACCTATAATTTGGATATTTTGTATATTTTCTTATATTGCGTGCATTCTGTGCAATTTTACACTTTTAAATTTCCTGTAAATGCATAAATATCCGCAGTCTGATAATTATTTGTAGTGAGTTTTGTAAATGCCTTCCCTTGGAAGTTCATTTTTCTTTATACGAACGAAGAATATTTCTGTTACATTAATATGTATTTTACCTTGCATAGTATTTAATCAGGCATATCAGTGTACATCTTTTTCTCCCGCCTCTTTCTAAACGCAGAAAGGATTTCGCTCGTGCATCTGCATGGTGATGGGATTACTACATCCTCATGGTTTCATTGGTTTTATTGAACGTTCTTGTAAACCAGACCCTAACTGTCGACGATATATTTGGCTTAATACCCTTTCAACCCTCCTTTCGCGTCTCGTTTACGGCTTCCCTTAATTTTCCTATCGTCGTAGCTTCGCATTATTTTAGATGACTCTGTACATCTCTCTTAATCGACGCATGCGACTGAGCTTCGGCCTATAGGGCTAATACTCTTACTCTCTTCCATCGAAGAGCAGCTGCGGATCGGTTAAGTAGGTTCTAACTAACAAGCTCTCACGGATGTATTCGAATATGTTTAATTCGGCTTAAAAATTGAACGAACATAATTTACGCGATAATTCTTATAATCACATGTCTCTTATTATCATTGGAAGATTTGGAGGAAGAAGGGACGAGTGAAATGCGAATCCCAACTAAAGATGAGTGTCCAGTGCTGATTTCTATTAATATCTACAATTTCTACCACAGTTCGGTTGCATATTAAATTATTTCTTATTATCGGTAATCTTCCCCAATCGCATCTTCCCCAAATTCACAAGAAGGGAAATTCTTCTTGCAACCCTTGTCCCACGAAATAATGAAATTCACAGAAATGCCAAAATATTTCGGAACACTTCATCCCCCGATGAGCACCCGTTTGTACAATCCCACGGCAAACATAACATCCTCCAAAGCAAATGTTGGTGGCGGTGTTAAATCCCGCGTTAACCAATAAAGCTTCGATCCAGCCGCGTGTGTATCTACGTACAAATTCGTTTGCTCGCATGTTAGCCGCACGCTAGCGATCCTTGCATTCATATGTTAATGGGCGATCGTCCAACATCGTCGCGGCGAGTCTAATATCGGCTAACGTAATCCCGGCTCAAAGCTTATAAGCCCCGGCCTATACACTACACGTTCACTCTCTCTCTCTCTCTCTCTCCCTTTATCTTTGCTTCGCCCCTTTCTGGTCGGTGTTCGCCTCTATGACAAGTATATTACTTGCTGCGTTTATATCAATTAGCTCGTGACGTTTCGGGGGTGGTGCTCTCGCTAAAAGGGTGGCCGAACTGGCTACGAGGAACTCCCGCCGAAAAATCCTATCGTCTCCACGGTGTGTCTGTTTATTTTAGGCAAAGTTGTTTCTCGCTGATAGTATGGAAAATATCTTTTATCCGTTGGACTGCGAAATAAAATGATTGCCATGGAGAATTGTACGAGCACCGTCGTATTCAATCTATTCTGCGATTCCAGAATTCGACAACTGTTGACCAGTAATAAAATACACCGAACGCTCACCCTAAAGTCGAACTGTTAAAAATGGTCCAACATCCAAGATCATACGACCGGCCAACTTATGATCTGTGTACAGTCCATTGAAACGAACATGGGTCGCAGTGATCGCAGTCGCATCGAACGAATCTCGTGAATGCTCCTGGACCATCGATCTCTCCGTTCGAATGGTAAAGAAAAAAAAAAAAAAAAGGACATAGGGTCCTAGGGGGAGAAAGCAGGAATAGAGAGCACACGAGATCGGTAAAGATGACGGAAGCACGGGACACGCCTCGTCAGAGTACACGGGTCGCCCTTTTTTTTTCTCCGCTCTGGTCGAGTCCTAGAAATCGGTGCGCCAAGGACCCTCCCCCTTTTCTACCCCTCGGTCGGTCCCACCATTACGACACCCTTAAATGGATTTAAACGACCGCGGCCGACGACAATGCTGACGACACGCAACCGGTCTCCTCCTCGCGACAACTCTCACCCAGCTGGCCAGCAATTTTTGATTTATCGTCCGACTGACTTCTCCTCCCCCCTCCCCCTGTTTGATTCGAAACGTTCTTCGGGGGAGGCGGTGGAAGGGAAAGTGGCGGAATCTTGTCCTAAGTACACAAGCATCCTCGTGGAGAGGTGCATACGCTCGAGACCTTTTTGTGCGAGTTGCGACACGGGAAGCGCGATGCGGGGATGCAGGATCGATTTATAGGGGAACGAATGCTGGGGAGAAGTCGGGAAATCAATCGGGGATACATTTGAAGATATTACCATGCGGTTGGATAGGTGTTATTTTTGCTTAACTCCTTTGGCCGCAATTTTCCATCGTCACACGTTTAATCGATACGGAAAATGGAGAACAAAAATATTAACTTCATCGATCTTACGTTAATAAAGCGTTCCGGATCTTTGCCCTTTCGGGCACGTCACGATCCTTTATTGCAGTATTCGAAATGCTTCTTCGTTTAAAGCAGTTCTTACTCTTCCCCCCTCCCCCCCCCCTCGATACACATCGTCCAAGGGAGGAAATATCAATAAAGTCCGATACGACTTGAAGGCTGATCGCTAGGGTGCACTTTCCCAAATGAAAACATAAAACCGGTTGTTGTTGATTTGCTGCTCGGCCGAACGCGTGATTCCCCCGTAGCCGGGAAATTAAGGTCGAATCGCAGAGAGAATCACGGCGAATCGCTGTCGAAATCGTCTTTAAAGTCCCTCTTTAAAATCGTGTGATCGGTCTTGTCGCGTGGGAAGGGCGGTTTCAAAAAAAAAAGGATTTCGATTCTTCTGGCTCTCCCGTACGTTTTATCATATGAATTTTATTTTAATATTAACCAGTGTTGTTAAAGAGTATTTTAGGTGTATTTGTATTATTTTCTTATGTCATCCAACAATAAGGAATGTATTTTCTACACCCCCTGTAAAAAGTCAAAGTCATTCCTCTTCGGGTCTTCTCTCCGGTCGAAAGTTCCTTTCCCCCCTTTTGTTCGGCTGTAGCCAGTTCCGTCTTGGCGATATCGTATTCTACTTAGCGAAATTCGTGCCATTGAGGTAGGCGCGGTGTGTCAATCGACGCGCGTAACCGACAATGCGGAAAATTTTCCGCGTTTAAATGGCATTTCCCTTCGGAATCGCCGCTTTTCACTGCGCCACCCTTAAACCGTGGACAACAATGCTGTACCAGTATACCGGCCCGTCACAATGGGAAACATCCGGCCAATTGTCGCGCCTACCGTGGACCATTTTCCCCAAAGCGTGTAATTGTGGTCATGTTAGGCCTGGCTTCGTGGCCGTGTGCCAATGACGTGCAACGCCTCTTTCATCGAGAAAGGATGTCGAATTTTGCCTGACGCGCCTCGGGAAGAATGCAGAAGCCACAGTAAAAGAAAAAAGAGAACAGGAGGAAATAAGTTGGATAACATTTCTTTCTTTCATGGATCGAACGTTAAATGGCCGTTTTTATTCTGGATCGAAGACGAATCATCTAAGTATTTCCTTGGGCGAACTAATATAGAATCGTTCGTTTTCACTAATAAAGAATGAGGGTACACAAATTGATGCAAGAATCTATTCTGCTGTTGCGCCTTTTACATACAAGCAAGTCATTTATTCCACGTTTCTTATATTTATTCCTGACACGGATATCGCTCTGAATATTCATAGATATTCCGAATAGATTCGATTGATTCGGGGCAATCGGAGAGAGGTCGAAATTGCCTGAAGAGACGAACTGATAGTTCGCACCAGCTCCGTCAGCTTCGAGACAATAGATGGATATAGGACGCGCTTCCGTGTTGGCTATTACGTGGCATCCGGTAACACAAACTAGCACTTTGCTGGCATAACGCTGACACAGTGCGTTCAGGTCGGTTCTTTATGGAAGTAACTCGCCCAACCCGGTTTTCGGACACGCACGTTATAATTAGTCTGCGGGTTAGTATATTCCTGTCATCATTCATTGTGTATCGAGGTATAGAGGCGAGGGAGGAAGAAATGAGAAGGTAAACTACGTCAACTTGACCATACAATGAATTGTTATTAAGAATGAAAAGAAAAGAAATGGATGCAAAGGTAAATCCTACAACTTTTATTAGATAACATTTCGATTACTTAGGCATCTGCTTCGTACTGTGAATAATTAGATAATTCATTATCGAAACAATTTTGGAACTGTTTCTCGCAAGAAGAAACTTTCGTCATTTTCATAAATAGACTTTTAACACTTGACTTTTCTCGACGCGGCGATGCTCGTCCGTTTCACCTTCGTCGGAAGCTTTCACCGTCGGCACCTGAGCGAGATCTTAAACGGTCTTACGCTCGATGAAAGCATCCCCTTAAAGTCTAATTAGCTTACAACAGGAGCTTGCATTCATTCACTGAGATACGCCTGTTGCATTTTAGCTGGTTCCTCTATCAAACACCTACAAAATTTCGCCCCAAACCGTTTTCTCCGCGACGCTATAGATTCTTAAACGGAACGAAAAGAGACTTTAATACGTTTCCAATGATAACACGGCAGAACTGATTTCCGTACGAGTCCCACATTAAAAATAAATAAAACGTTGTCAATTTCGAAGCGACTATATTCTCCCGCCTTGTTCGCACATGTTTGTTTCCTCACGGAAATAGTCTCGAGCTGCGTGGAAAGGCTGCTAGGTGAAAAGTGGGACGAGGAAATAAGAGTATCGCCGGCCGCGACAGCGAAGCTGTTAACGATATCGTGGCTGGATGGAAGCCAGCCGATGTGGCCATCATAAAAATATATCACGAGCTTTAGTAGATTTAGTAGATTTAGTAGATTGCCTATCGTTCCTTCTCTTTATCGAGTTCACGATATTCTTGCCATTCCTCGTCGCGCTTAAATTCACTGTTCCTCAGTAGGTTTTTCTCTCGCTTTCCCCAATCGTTGCCGCCGTTTCGGGTTCCAGAACTTGGGATAGCTTGCGCGACGTTCCGGTTATGATTTATAGCTTGCTGTACTTCATTCATGACTTCTTCCTTCTTCCATAAGAGATAATTGTTTTCCCTTGCATTACGTGAAACTATTCTGAAGGTTTAAAGGATTCTTATAATATGGAACTCTCACTTTAATACGAATACATCATTCAATATCAATACTTAATATCAGAGCTCATTAGGAAAATCCAGTGTCATCTAAATTGCATTTCAAAATTACGAAACGAGGCATGCGCGCCCCAAATTCATTCCGCGCCTCTAAATGGCCTATATCCCACAGTATTTTTTTTTCACACATTATCTTGTTTTGCGATTGTCTATTAGAATGAATTTATCCGGCGTCTGGTCGTGATATTTCTCGCAAAGATCCCAGCAGAAGTCCTTGCCAGGTCGTCGATTACCAAGTCCTCAGGTTTCCACGTCGTTTCCTCCCTCTTCGTACCACCGATTCTCCTTTTTTTTTCTCTGCTCGAGACTTGGAGGGGTGTGCTTGGCAGCTACGCTATCGACCACTGTCGCGAAAGCCACGCCTTTTCCCAGGTGAACATTCAGGGGTTGTTTCCACCCCTCGGCGGCACGAACGCCGGCGTGCACACGCGTATCGCCATCGTGCGTGTGCGCATTATCGCTGAAGCGACGCAAGCAGTCGAAACGCGATGAAATTGCAAAGTAACCCGCGGAGGATCTTTGGAAGATGTTGAGGAGGTTGATTATCCTTTTCGGATTTGTTGCGTCTCGCTAGTGGTCGCAATTGAAAAGTGGTTTACTTCGACACCAACGAACTGGTTCTCGCAAATGATAAGTAAATGATTTGTGCTGAAACTTGAAGCCTTCGTATTTAACACTGCCTATGAGTATTTATTGTAAATTATAATTAAACTCTTTCGATACGTACTTCGGGAGAAGTTACATCTGAACTCGAATTAGTCATTCGCCATTTAAATAAGAGTCTCCAAATATATCTTATCGCGGCTCTCTTCACTGATTAATCAATTATTATCAAGGTATTAGTCATGCTTCGTAAATGATCAGATGAAATTAATCTTAGTTGGCATCGACGGTTGCAAAAAAGTCGTCTGTCGTTGCTATCTTTGGGTTCTCGATTCATCTGAAGGACATTATGCAACAATACTTGTAATATCTTCCCCAGTCAACTCGCGAATTATTAAATTCCCACAGTTTCGTTCTGAAATAAACATACACGATTAATATATAATTAAGTTCAAACTTCTTCCATACGGTATACTAAACTCATCATTTTATATCGTAATCCAGTAGCACCCGAGGAAATCACCCCTTAGTAATCTCGAACAATCCCATACTAGCAGAATCTGTGTTAATCGAAACAGAATTTCATCTATTTCCGAAAAATCAGCCTCGCCCGGCAGCTTTCGTTTCTGCAAAAGTTCTCGCGATTGTATCTACATGCACCGTGTGTCCGCGTTTAACAGGCTTATTCACGGGACACCGAGCCCCCGTATTGTGTTCCGATTCGAGTAAACGTCGGCTTACTACGGGCTTGGCGTTGCTGGATACCTCCGAAGAAATATTCGGACGAAATTGAGCGGCAAATCAATGCACGCGCTAGCGCCCCGCTTCAATGTCGTGTTTTCACGAATTTTCCGAAATCCCGTGGACAGAAATGCCCGCGGGATAATCTCTGTTACCCCATTGGCGAACTTCTCTCGGGCCCTTTTAATATTCCAGCCAGGAGATTATTTAGCTGGCCTCCGCGATGCTGGCGGAGAGATTGAGAAGATTGTTGGTGACAGTTAGTTGAAGAAATGATAGAAGATATTAGAATAAATAGTTAATTCTTCAAGTCTTCAAAGGTTTTTTATTTGAAGGTTTTTTTCAATGCCATAATTTAATATTAGTTGTTTAGTTCGAAAAGTTTCCTTATGAAATTTAACATAAGAATAATGTAATCTGCATCGAATCATAATTCACCCAAATAATTTGGCGGAGAGATTGAGAAGATTGTTGGTGAAAGTTAGTTGAAAAAATGATAGAAGATATTATAATAAATTGTTAATTCTTTAAGTCTTCAAAGATTTTTTACTGAAGATTTTTTTTAATGCCATAGTTTACTATCAGTTGTTTAGTTTGAAAAGTTTCCTTATGAAATTTAACATAAGAATAATGTAATCTGCATCAAATCACAATTTACCCAAATAATTCCATGCTTCGTTTCTTTTCATTTATTTCAAACATCCAAATAAGCAATTTCACCATTCTACTCTATGCCCAACGAAGGAAACATCGCTGAACGTTCGAGGTGTGTACGCCGTTCGCTTTAAAGAAGTATTAGGGGCGGGCAGTAAAGTGATAAGATCGCGGGAAGCACAGTGACAAAGTGACACCGTGTCGTCATCGCCGGTGATTCCCGTGGCCAATGTATCTGCGTAACCATCGGTTAATGGCCGTAACGCGTGTCTACACAATCGCCACGAGGCCGAATAACCCCGATGGGGCGTGGGAGGGTTGCGGATCGCATTGCCGCGAAATTAGGGTGTTCCGACTGGTGGTCGATTTCACGTACTGCTCGATACAACACGGCCCTTTAATCGTGATTACCCGCCCGGCCTTAAATCACGCACCGATCCTGACGCGGCTATTAACCCACGATTTACAGGAGTGTTAATATTGTATGGGATCAAGCGTGAGAAGAGACGTCTTCATTTCGTGGGCTGTTCGAAAATCGAACAGCGATGGATCAGATCGTTGTCAATCGGTTGGCTATTTATCGTGGGATGCTCCATATTTTACAGAGCTGGTAGACAATTTTTCATTCATCACTTTCGAAGGGGAAAAGGGTTTAGCCTTCGGTTGAGAAGCTTTGATATGTATTTCACTAAAGCGATTCGTCGGAGATGCTACAATTATCTCGCGCATCTCGCAATTCTTTTCGACAGTGACGTGTAACTGTTTCTCTTTTTGCAATGATATCCCCAAACGCGTTGGCGCTTCTCAACGCCTCTAAAAGGCGTTCAACGCCCCTGGGAGATGTAAACTCGCGTAAATCACCGCCAACAAAGATAGAAATGGGACAAGAAATAGGGTGAAAGAAGCGGAAAAAGTTGTGGCACAGCTTCTTTCTGTCCCGTTTAAGCAGATTTAGCCGCGAGACCAGGAAACGTTTAAGAGGGTGAACACCCTTGCAAGGGGGCTCGGTGCAAAGTAGTCGAGATTAAGGGACAAAAAAAAACAGATCTCCTTCGACGGTGTCGATACAATTTTCCCTCGCGATTCCGTTTGAAAGGGACACTATTGTGTTTACTGTTCGCCTTGAGATTTTGGAAGAGAGGAGTCGATATATTTTTCTATTTCAACGATCTATTTTTCTTAGAGTTCTGAATCAACAAACGCCTCCATTCAGCAGACTTCCTACAATTTTTTAACGATAATAGTGATAGTAATAATTATTATCGATCATCAATGAAACATGAAGAATAAAAATGTCCAACCGTTTGTCCCATTGTTGCATTATTGCTGACACACGTGTCTCCTTAGAGAGTTTCTCGTTTCGGCTCCGATGTTTGCGATCGAACGAGCGCGCCTTCCTTTGGGAACGAAGAGTCGAGCTAGGTGTTTGCACAAGACGTGTGCACGAAATGGTTAAACACGTGTTAAACAAACAGAGGCTCGTTTAAACACCAGTTAGCAGGCTGTTAGTCACAGTTAAGTGACCGAACTTCGACAACCGATATCTGCGATCACCCCCTCGATCATTGTCGGTGGGTGTGGAAAAGGTTGTTCACCGATATACATTTTTGAAAACATCTAATCGATACAAGCTTCATTGGTTCAATGAAAATATTGATACAAAGGTAATTTCGGAAACGATCAAGAGTGAGACGCTTCGGAAGGGATTTATACTTTTATTTTGATTAAACGTATGTCGAGACCATTACTTTAAATTGAGGAATTATTAAATAAACAAAGAAACTTATTTTCTGGAATAAATTAGTATTACGTAATTTTAGTTACGTACAAAATTTCTGCACGGTAAATGTACAATAATTATCGGGTAGAAATTTCTTTCGCACCGTGTGTAAAATATTAATTTCACAATTATTGATTGTACGGCACAATTTAGAATTTGAAGATCGTATTCTTATCTTAAATCTGTTCAATTGCTGCGTGACTTGTCACAGGTCAAAAAATATTTAAACAATTGGCCGCTGTTTCCAATGATCAGTAACCACAGTGGAAGAAAGGATAATCTTGTCGGTGGTCGCAGTGAAAAACGAATTAGTTTCCCGTGCCGAGCTTTATTGATTAAGTAATCTTAATACATCGCTGGGCCGCAATGTACCATAAAGAGAGCGGAACCGGAAACGATCCATTCTTAGCGGGGAATATGCTTGGGTCGGTGGTCGCTCGCCGCTTGGAATTTCTGCTTTGATTAATCTGCCCCGCTCCCCGGTACCATCGCAACCTTTTTTCTCTCCCGCGAAGACTTATCATCTCGAGCGATGCACGCTCTCTGGCAACATTCCAATCCGCACTCGGCTTCGCCTTTTGAGATCCGTCGGACGATGCCATACCTCATGCACTTGTAAGATGAGCAAGAAAGGGTGCAATCGTTGCTCCGAAATTTCTGCTTCTTTCTCCTATATTTCTTTATATCCGTTATCTTGCTATGATTGTGTGATTCGAATTTTCTTCTCTTTTTCTTTACACTTGTTATAATTGTAGCCTCACGCGCTTAGAACACGTCGGCGTAGAACCGTTCGACCGTTCGCAGTCTTCGGTGAAACTCCTAACGGGAGCACAATGAGCCGCCCGCCAGAAAAGTTCTCGGGATTGAAAAACTTTCGACGAATTTCTTTCTCCCCTACTGGCCGAACGCGAGCGGACATTCAGATTTCCGTCGAACGTAAATACCGACAGAAACTCTGAACGAACTCGAACGAAGAAATCGGACAGACGCTAAACGCGTCTTTGACTCGATCCTTCGCGAGAAAGAAGTTCTTTCTCTTCGTCGAGCTTGCTAAATCCTTCAAAAGAAGATGAAACACACTTACGCGAAATCGATGGATTAGTCGACTGATCTTATTGAAATGTTTTGCTCGATATGAAGTCCATTCAGAAAAGTGTAATTGGAATGGTACAGAAGGGGTTGTATTTTTTTTTCTTTTACATTTATAGGAGATACTTTTATTTACCATTTTTACATGTGTAAAAATATTGTCCTTTCAATTATTCGTAATTGAAACTTTTACATTTTGCCCATGCGAGGGTGAACTGTAAAGGGCACATCGGCGAATCGATATCAATTAGGATGCTTCTTCCGGTCGCGTGTCTTTGGCACCCCCGTGAATTGTTGGCACGTGTTCCACTGTGACTCTTAAAAAAAAAAAAACGTTGATAAGGAGGGAACGTCGTTTCCGGTTCCGATGCCAATCCAGGAACAATAGTAACTACTCTGCGATTCGACTGGATCACACGACCCGAAGGGTTATCACGAACAAAGCCCCTACTTATCACGAATTTTATTTTAATCTTAAGGGATGCGAAATAGGAATTTCGCTCCGAAAATTTGCTTTACTGTGGCTACAATGGAATTATTAGTTAAATCTCATTCGTTAACCCTTTTATACTTCCGGATCGGAAGATGTTCAGTCCGGAAATATGAATTTAAACAAAGTTCGCATCTGCTTGAGAAATTTCATCCCCTATAACTTTAGCAATCTTGTAGTTTCGATATTACATCACGTTTTACCAAATCAAACATTTGTAGAAAAAAAAAACCTTGCAATTATTACAGTATCATAAACGTTTCAGTTTCCCTTTTTCTTTATTCAAACGTTTGCCTGCCGACGTCCGTTCGCAATTCATTTAATACACTCTCGCAAGGGGGGTGGCCGAAGCGAAAACGCACATAGTGGACGACTAACGTATGCACGGTACGCTAGAGGGTTAAAAGAGTCCACGCAAACATCTCATACATTACACGGAATTTCCACCCCACGGAAACCAGCCAATAAAACACCCCCGGAACACGGGTGTCGTCCACTCACCCTACCTCCACCCTGACCCGTAACTGCATTGTCGAACTTTTTTCGTTTTTTTTCATCCTCTCCTCTGTCCCCTTTACCTCCCTGTCCATTCGCATCCCGCTACATTTTTCCCGTTGCTTTCTAGCTTTCCTCTTCTTTTTTTTTTCCTTAGTTCTCGAAGTGCGTGTACACCCCCTCGATTACATTCGGAAATATTAGGGGACGTCCCGCCGTTCTCGACGAACTATCAATTTATTCCCTTCTTTCATTTGATTGGAACCTCGTGACGTTAGTGTCCCTTTTCCGTCTTTTCTTCTTTTTTTTTCGGCCGAATTCCGTTTCGACGGCATTACCCGCTTTATTCGTCCGGTAGCTTCAGTCTTCGGTAATATGCGTGCAGGTATTTTCTTTGGGGTTTATTCCGACAGAGTTTTCCAGTCTGCGAATCGAAAATTCGAAACTCTAAAACTCTCCACAGTCGAATCCATAAAAACTTTATCGATCGTGCAACGATTCTCGATAATCTCTCTTCTCCGCTTTCCAAGAGCAAACGGGATGATCGAAATCGAAACACGACCGCCGTTCACCGTTTCCTTCGTTTCAACCAAAAAGGATCTAACAGCCGGAGAGCTCGAGCTGAAAGTCTAACGGGTGGACCATGTCGAAATCGCTGTAGATTAGAAGCGGTCATATAAATCATGGCCGGCGGCTGGTGAATGTTATCTCGCGCTTCCGGTTCGACGAGCCGACGTTTCGCGCACACCACCGCGGAATACTTCCTCCATGGTAGGGGGGTGGTTTCGTTCTGCACAAGGACCGGCACAAAGCATATGCTGCCCGCTGTCCACTCCATTTACTTCGCTACGTCATCTCGCTCGTACGGGGAAGATAAACTCGGACAGGCCGGGAATATGGGAATAACGGGAGGCAGGGATGAAGATAGAGATATTTGTATCGCTACGGGGACAAAGTCGAGCATATTCTGTCTGGTCATTGGATTTCAGGAGAGCGTCGATATCTCGGAGAACGATGATTTTGGTCCTTTCGAAGTGCATTGTTTGTTTTCAGTTCAGACGAAATATGTGCGATTAAAGAGCGATCTCTACTACTGTTGCGGGAAAATAATTATAGTTTATGCTTGGTTATTGGATCGTTGGAGGAAATGGAACCCCAGTGCAAAACGATTGGTCTGGCACAGTGTTTCTTCTCTTATTTAATGGAACAGTAAAAGGTTTTTGCATAATATTATTATGTTGCAATGTGAAAACCTGATTCTTTTTCTTAATCGAATATAATTTCTTATTTATACAAGGACAAAAGACAGCACTGATTGATTCACTCGTACGTTCTTATCAGAGGCCTTTCTTTTCTCTTGATCGAAATTATCAGCTGACAATCGAAGACCAATCGGATAGCATGGAGTTTTTAGAAGCGTATCTTCATTATTTTTGAAATTATCATTTTCCAGTATCCATATACCAATTCAAAGGGAACATTCAACTTTTTACTAATCACACAGAAGAAGATTGCAAAGAATATTCAAACTGATTTTTAAATATATTAAGTTTAACGAATCTACCATAATATTGAATTCTATTTCTTATCAATATTAAAATATAACATAAATCTTTGGTCAGACTATTTCAAATATGGTTAAATAAGACTTTCATTCCTCCTTTATGCGGGCTGGTATAAATTCGAGTGTAACACAGTGCCGTTGGCATTGTAATGGGAGAACTGAAAAGTTTTCGACAGAAGTCGAAATGCGCTCCCCATCGAAATTCGACGGATGCCCTCAGGAAATCTAAACCGGTAACAAGATGGCTGCTCGGAAACGGAAACCGGAAGCTTGTCACTCAAGCTACACCGGCTTCCGGCGTGCGCCGAAAAAGGGAAGCGTTATGGAACGATCGAGGAGAGAAATAAAAAGGAACGAAGGGTGGATGGGTCAGGGGAGGAATCTGTCTCGAGTGTATTGTTCTATCACTTTATGTCTCGTCTGTTATTTGGAAAACAATTTCTGTTAAACTGCAGGTAAAAGATAGACACTGTAATAGGGAGGCCTGCAGAGTTTTCATTATATAAGAAGCAATAATTAAATAAGAAGTCTCAAGATAAGGATTTAATAATTCTATAGAATGAGAAATGTTGGAGATATCTTTATGCTACGAGGGAGGAATAGAAAGACAGTTCGTTCGTTTAAGATTCGATTTTATTAAATATGTATCTGATATATTAGACTACTATTTATTATACACAATGTACATATATACAACCTATCGACGATAATTACATGCTACCTAATCAAAGGCGATAAACTGGGATCTCTGTATCTCTTCTATACATTTACGCTATAATACCTGCTCTCTTCCATTTCATGAAACGGACAAGTCAAATGAAACCAATCGAGAATCGCATAATGATAATAATAGTGAACAAATCTTTCGTTGTACCTAAAACGTACAAAACAGGCCCAGTCGTCTATTTCGCAATCAACATTTAAGAGATACTTTCCTAATTATTATTTTTTCGATCACATTATTCCATCTTTTCTTACGGATCTAAAATTCTCTGTTTTTGTTTTTTATCGAAAAAGGGACACGAGTTGTGCGGATAAATTCCCTAACGATTAAGTTCCACATGAGAGTTCCTAGAAATTGATTTTTTTTTTTGTTATAATTGGTTGATTAAAGACTCTTTTCAAAGAGAATATATTTTCCATCTGTCTTTATCTCGTTATCGCGATTAGCTTGATAGGAAATAGCATGATCGAGTTACGTAAGAGAGATGAAGAATCTTGATGCTTTTCCCGTTCGCTTTGTATCTTTCTTTTTTTTTTTAATTATTACGAGCGGAATTCCGTATCTTGGTCTTAATTGTATGTTTTCGTTTAACTTTTTAAGTACGAATGTGAGAGACACTTTGCTCGGAACACGCACACGCTACACGAATTAACGACTCTTTGTACAAAATGAAGAAGAAACGAACGATCCTGGAACAGTGAATCTATCTAACGATTGATTCTATATTCGGTTATTTAATTGTTTCTGCTAGATCAGCATTTACTTCGATTCACTGGGTGATTTGCATGAAGTATTACGATTGATCTGGTACTGCACATGCTTCACCTTATACGCGAGCAAAGTCTAAGGAAGAGCCGAAAAAAGAGATACGCGTCGCGTCTCGCGAGTACACGTACAGGTTGCTTCTTGATCATCGATCGCTTCGACCGCCAGTACTTTGTTTGCCCTAGCAGCGGGCACGCGAGCCACTGCAGCAACTTCTCTCGTCGTTAATTCGTAAGGATAACTATCCTAATAATACTCTCACTACGAACAGCAAGGACGATCTTTCTCTTCTGCACTAGAATTCACTCCCGTATCAGAGCGCACGATTAACGTTATTCTCAAAAGAAACGTCAATCTCTTAGGTATTTCGCGGTTTCGGAATTATTATTCCATCTTCGATATATTTAAGATCATTCCCTCGAAGATCGTCTATTCTTCTCTAAGAATTGTATCCTTAGACATAAATATTGCTCACAGAATAGCCGCGTCTGTGGTCGTCCACGTTTTCATTACACGAAGCTTCCTTGTTTCCGCTTTTGATACTAAGACTTGGTCGCTGCAGTCCCATTCTTTTCTTCGGAGCTAAACCACCGCGATATCACCGACTGTTTCCCATGATCCACGATGGAAATCTACACCCCTCGATCAGCCCGCGAGACGCCCAGACATCCCAGCATCGGGGTAGCATTTCCTCGACGAGCATTCTTCTTCGCTAAATAGAACAACGGTCTAACCACCCTGTTTCTTCCTCTTCTTTTTTTTTACCACCAGTACGGTTTCTGCATGTACGGTGGCATAGGAACTTGGCCGGTCGCGGGATACCCGGTTGGCTCCATCAGCTTCGACTGGCACGGTTTTCCGTCTTTGATCAACAACGGCACGGCCACCCTCCTCGGTGAACATCCGCTGCTACCGCTCGCCTCCACCCTCTCGGTAGCCGCCCGTTTCGTCTTGTACCTGTGATTCTGGAACCAGATCTTCACTTGCGTGGGCGTCAGTCGTATGATCGACGCTAGATGCTCCCGTTCCGGCGCGCTCAGATATCTCTGCTGACGGAAGCGTCGCTCGAGCTCGAACGTTTGCGCTTTCGAGAACAGCACCCGCCTCTTTCGTTTCTTGTGCTCCGTCTCGTGCGGCTGTGTCTCGCTCGATTGTTGCTCGTCCTCGAAATCGGCCGACTCCTCCTCCTTGCACTCGTGGCTCGACTCTTGCTTAGCTGGGAACGAGTGGTCGGAGATCGTCGGGCTGGTCGAGTCCGGTTGCTGCAACACTGCAATGTCGGGAACGACTTTGTTATTCGGCGGCGAAGATTTGCAAATGTTTAATTATTCTGTTAATGCGTGATCACCCCGATGTAGGTAATTGTCGTGCCTAGCTTTTGATTACTTTAATGGGCCCCCGCCGAGTTTGCATTATTTTAAATTAAATCCCGGTTTCATCCGTTTAATTAGTTCCTCGAAAATCGATTAGTTTTGTTTGGAAGTAGCTACAGCTGCTACTTCGAACGCCTTACGGCTTCTGGACGCTTGGGGGAAGGCAGATGCAAGTTTTGTATCGATTGAAGTCTCTTTAATGAACGCTTACTCATCGTTCACGTGGTGCGGCACTCGAAGCAATTAGTAGAATGCAATAGATCAATCGAGTCGCGGAAAATGAACGTTCTGTATTCTCTGAAATTAGAGTTAAATACTAGGAAGCATAAAATATTGATGCCATAAAGTGTATAAAAGTATAGCGTTATCAAATTCTGTGCATCTGTTTCATCCGACGTTTAATTCAACCATATTTTTATTAGTCTTCGGCTAAAGTGGCGAATACCACAGTGGGCCGAGAGACACGCTAATTTAATGTACAACGACGAGACCCTCCGAGCTTAATACAACACGCTTTTATGAGAGACCCGTAAGCCTGCTCGGGGAGGGTGTGAAGCAATACAGAGCCTGTTTGATACTCCACTGCACCCCATGGGATCCGCTGTATCGTTTTCATGGGAGATTAGGCCGCAGTCTCAGTCGCGTCTCGTGATTTCAATTAGACGTTTCTCGCCGTACCAATTCTAACGCCGTCAACGCTAGGTCTACTGAACGCGGCGATTCAATGCGTTTTAAGTTTCATGTTTAACGTTACAGAAGTCGTGAACATTATTTCCGAGCAGCTCATATTAACTTCCATCGATGTAACAATATCTGCACGCATCCTAGATCATTTCTCTCCAGGACTTTATCATTTCAAACACTTGTACACGATGATATACCTGCTTTTCAAAAGATTCCCACGAATAGGTACACGCAAGAAGTCCGTAAACCAAGTGTTAAGAACATATTGTCCACTAATTGAATTTTTACTTTAAAAATACCCATATCAAATGTTTTGAATCCCGCGAGCATTTGCCCAAAGAGTTACGTTCTATTATAGCCAATAATATAAAATGGTTAAGGGAACTGCGACTAAATTTTCTACCTGCAAAAGATAGCCGCGGCTCCAGCCAGTCTTTTCACGTTTCGAAAGGGTGAGACGTTCGCATCCCCGATCTCCCCGTTCCACATTAGATCCGAGAAAAGGGAGGAAGGTATAAAGGGAAAAGGAGTGAAGGTACGGTACGATAAGAGGTGAATGGAGACGATAGGCTACCGGTGGATTTTTTGGGCGTGACAATTTCGATTCATCGAGGGCCTACCAGGGATACACGCATCTGTCCTCGAAGGGACATCTGTCCCCCCGTGCTAGCCAATCGGTGTGCAGGAGCCACAAGGGCCTTTTATAGGACCATTAGATCCTGCTTAGCCCACGCGGGCCAATTGTAGGGTGCTAAATAAATAAGGGTTTCAACGTGAGCCCCCCCTCTCTCTCTCTCTCTCTCTCCGTTTATACGTATCTGAGCACGGCTTTTGTCGATCGCGTGTTCGCAGCGAATTGAGAGAAAATCTTTAACGAAACAAGCTACTATTTGTATCCAAATATCTTCACGTATAAATGGAAGGGTGTGAAAACGTTTTCAGATCTAGAGACAAGAATTTGTTCGGTAGTTTGTCATATACGCTCGGAACGATGGAAGATATTAATAATAAGAATTCCTATGGGACCGTAAAGTTTACCTCTAAAGATGAATTTAAAAAAGGAGACCATTTGGAACTTGCCATTACGAACGATTTATTTTCAAGTGCATCGAGGAACACGTAAACCTGACAATTGTTCATCTACCCTCCCCCTAACCCCCCCCCCCCCCCGGGTTCGATCTTTTCACCAATAAGCCGTGACACGTTTATTCACTCACCGTTCACCTCTTCCAAAGGCTGTGGTAGCGTGGTTGGTAACGTTGGACCAGTGGGCCATCCCAATAATCCAGGCGGCGGCGGTGGTAGGGTGCCTCTGTTCAGATTCGCGTATATCGCGGGCTGTAGCATGGCCGTCGTGTGTTCGAAGAACTGCTGGTACGCCGACGGGACATCGTTCGCCGTCGGTAGCACCGTGGTACTACCTGCAACAAAGAATTCACGAAGCCCCGCGCTTTTTAATACCGATCCAGCTGAAGCGTATTTGGAGTCGCAAAGGGAAGTCGAGTACGAAGAATCAATCTAAATTGAAAACCGGTGGTGCGACTTTGGAAGATCGCAATAATTACTTTGCGCGGCTACAATGAAACAAATCGTTCAGTCTCCACTTGCAAAATAGAAGAATAAAAATCGTAGAGTCCTTACCTTGGACTTCAGTCTCTTCCTGAGCCGGCTTAGAGTCAAGCTGCAGTATGTCATGGATGTGGAAGCTTGTCCTTGGCATTTTGATGCTCTCCAATATTCTGCAACAATGATCCAAGCGAAACAAATGATTTAATAAGACGATCCAACGACTCCGTTGCATCTGCTAACGCGCCACTATATCTACATACTCTATCTATCATCTGCACGTGCACAAGACGGAATGGGCCTAAACGACTGTCCTAAAGCTACGTTACAAATCAATCCCGAGACGTTTAACCGAAGAAGAAAGAAAAAAGGAAATAATCGATTCGGTCGATCCGTGAAGCTGAACACCGGGACAGATTTCACTGTCGCGGGGATGGGACTAGAGTTTGGGCAAAAGGATTTCGCGAGTCGAGAAGTCGGGCACAATGGGGTCGGTTTTGCGACGGAATCAATCCAATTTCCGTCAGTTTTCCGGCAGCGCGGCGAGCGTCAAGAAGCCAACGGGACGCCTTAAGACCAGATTAGACGCGTCTCGGGCCACGTCAAAGGATCCCCGGCTACCTGCCGTTTTCGCTGCCAAACAACCTGTCCCCCCACCGGGCACAGAAGCGAAATTTTCTGGCCTCCTTTAAGTTTAAGCCAAACGACCCATTATCGCGGCACGTTCGGCCACGTTCCTCGTGAAAGGACCGCCGCTGGAAAAGTTCTAATAGACGCCTGGTGACCGCACTGTTTCTTAATGCTCGAGGTCAGCTGGTGGGGTTAAGGGGGGCTGGTGTCCACAGCTTTGCTCTGTATTATATTATGAGTTTTGCCAGGCTTAAGTGGTTTGTGCACGGTCGACAGAAAGGGCTGAAGGGATTGGCGAGTGTTTTTAATTGATTTCCTTACTGGTATTGTGTGGGGTTCAGCTAATTGCTTTGGAAGCAAATGCGAAGAAGCTCGAGGATTGCCTGACAATATTAGGGTATATTTAATATCTTTTTGTTTCATCATTGTGATGCAGTCAATCGAGACTGTTTTAATTACAAATCGATACCAACAGCGTTTTCCTAGCAAGAAAAATAAGAAACTTAAACCAACGTAAGAATATCGCCTTTTCTCTTGGAACAACTTTTGCAACTTTGCACGAGCAGCGTAAAGGTTTATCGGAAAATCGATAAAAAATTAAAAAAAACTTTGAACATCCTTAATGAAGCTTCGTAAAAATTGAACGAAAATCAAATCTTCCACGCGTAACGTGATTCGGATTGATCTACCAGTAGTTAATTGCAAAGCTACAGGGCGTTGAAATCACCGGAGATTCCAATGGCTAATTAAACGATCTCATCGTTCAATTCAATTGAATCTTCCTCTACGAGGATTAATTTGTTTTTTTTTTTCGTTGGGTCAGCATGCAAAGTTTAATCGACGGGACAGCGCTCGTACCCAAATTTACTCAAGGATATCGATAATCGAGCGGAATGCTCGCGTCGATAAGTCCCGATACATTTCGGTGAAGCCACGTGCAAGAATTCGAGGGCCATCAAGATCCCCACGCGATTACCAGATAACAATATTCCCCGATAAACATTATCGGATGACTTTTTCGCTTAGTTCCCAGCTCCCCGGCAACTTTATCGCATAAAAGTTCCCCTAACTGGTTCGAGACATATTTCGAGACCCCCTGTTTGGCAAAATTATCAGATAGGCTACGCAGCTAAGATTCTACTAACTCATCCCGCGGTGCTGAGTGTCTTCTGTCCGGCTGTAGCGAAGTTTCTAACGAAATGAAGGAGACGAAAATCAGGGAAAGAACATACTAATAATATAAGTGATCTACTGTCGTAGCAGGAAAAGGGAATAGTTTGGATTACTCGAATTTCAATTTCAATCGAGAAACGATCTTTTCGTCGGAAGAATGTTTTATTTAACATTCGATCCACCGACTTTATGCCAACGAAATGACGATTAAACTCAAACCGCAAGTGAACTGAATAGAAATTGGCTTTACTTTCCGCGTTAAACCGATGAACTTATAATCTGCAACGAGAATTCAGCTAGGTAATTGATCAAGTTGCAACTTTCTCATCTTATCCGGAACGGATCTACAAGGGAACTCAACTGAGAAACGTAGCGAAAGGTGTACCGCGAGGGGTGGCTTCGACACGACAAACTAGCTTCATACACGTGGCATTCGTTCGGATTCTTTTCCTTTTTATATTTCTTTTACCTATTATTGAAAGCGAGCTGGCTGTACCAGACGTGATTCAAGAGACTGGTCGGATAGGATAGCAGCGACCAGGGCAGAATCTTATTCTTGTCCGCCATTTTGAAAGGGTCTCGAGGAGGTGTTAGTAGTGGCGTCAGTACATGTTAATGTCCTCGTGGTTCACGCACTCTCGTTCCCCGCACGAATTTCTCCCTCTCTTTTTTTTTCTCTCTCGTTTGTCGTTCCCGCAAAACCTTTTTCTTTCCCTTTCGTGTTAAATTCTCCTTTCGTTTTTATATCTCTCTCGTACCTTCTTGCTTACTACCACTCGTCCACTTTCGTCCCCCTTTTCTCTACTCCGCCTTCTCTACAATCACTTCTCGAAACACCGTCACACCCCGCTTCGATCTTGTCACTCGCGCCACCCGATCGTCCTCTTCGCGCGAAACAGCCCCCTCATTGGCATATCGTCGGGCTCGAACACTCGCGAAGCGATTCGGACGGGATTGACCCCGCGGGAGCGAAACTTGTATCACTGGGCGGAATCGAACACCGGTGTCTAACGTTCACGAGGATGGACACCGCTTGGAGAGCTTCGGCTCGGAACCGCGCGAAACTGTAACCGATGCGAACGGAACCGAAGCGCGAACACGACTACTGCCCGCTTCTGGGCCAGGCTGAAGGGCTCTCCTTGTACTTTTTGAGTGTCCTCGACGAACACTTGACGGCTAGTGTTCCCTACCTCCCGAGCCGTTTCCCTCGTCAAGCACCCTCGAGCCACGAGGGCGGATCTTCGCCAGGGGCGGAGATTCCGGGCTCACCCCTAGCCGCGACCAAGTCCACCCCTCCGTATAGCCCGTGGTGAATTGGCTCGCTTGGATCTTTCGTCGGCCGGAGTTTCTGTCGAATCTGGACCGTACTTTCGAACGGATCTAAACGCGGAAGTCGATCCCGGTGAAAGATTGTTACTGCTCGCCGGGATTACGGGGGTCGCTGCGTAGAAACGATTCTTTTATGCTTCGAGAGAAGCAGATTCGCCTTTCAAGGGTTCTCCGCAGTCGGCGAAGCTTCGGATGTGACTGAGATTTGTTAGGATACCGGGATGCTAATAGGTGGACTACTCGCGGGTTGGAGCATTCTGATGGGGATCGTGAATTCTTCCATTGGAATATTTTAATTGAGAAGCTCGATGAGAAACGCGTTGCAGTTTGAATTTCTTTTTTATGTATTTGGATTTTGATGGATAAATGGTGAAATATGTACATACTATTTGAAGGGCTGATTGAAACCAACCCCTGCTTTCTTTTTTATGTATCAAGGAGTGATGTATTGTATTACTTTCTTGATTCGATAGCTGTTAAATATTAAGTAGCTTGGAAGGGCCGTTTGTGTGGTCTGAGAACGAGATCAAGAAGGGTTAATTCCAATACAAGATAGAGCAACCCCTATGGTACAATGCATACTTCTATTTACCGCAATACATCACAACTTATGTACACTGAGCACTGCCATTTACTTCTTCATTTACCGTTCAACTCGAGCCTCTTTAACAAAGGAAACTATATAGATCTCGGGACTGCCTCAAGCATTACATAGGTTCTTAATATCAAAATCCAAAGCCCTGATTTGCATATCTTATATTATGAAAATATCCTAACTACATCGCCCGGCATATTTATTACCATTCATTCCAATTTGCTTCATCGTTCGAAATTTCCGAGATCGCTCGACAAAGTTTCTCGATCCATCCCTTCCACGTACCATAATCATTCATACCAAAATCCATTTTCTTCCATTTCTCAAGCAATGATCCCTTCGAAAAAAATGTTTCCCCCTCGACATTCTGTACTCGTCGAAGAATTCTGTCCCCAAACAAACCCTCCGGGCCGATCGAAGGCACAGCATCGGGTGCAGTCTGCTTTCGAGATCCAAGAGCGCAGCGTAGCAGAAGCTTGAATAGGAATTTATTGAAACGGCGAAAAACGCTCGAGGAACGCTCGTGAACGAGAATGGGACCGGTGTAACTGGGGGGGGGGTTAAGTTTCCCCCGGGGGTGGAGCTTGTTCCCGACCAATCGAGGCCGAGCTCCTGGGAGATGTGTCTCGGGGGTTGATTTCGACCCTCGCCTAGAAACCGGCCAATCGGGTCGCTCCATCGATCAGAGCTTTTTAACACAGAGAGCGTACACTTTGCGTCGAGTGTTAATGTGAAAGGGCATTAGCGGTGCTTTTACTGTGTGTCATTTCGATCTTTATCCCTCGCCCGCCGATGCTAACCCGCTTCGTTCGTCGTTCTCTCTTTGTTTGTTTCAAGCCTCGAAGCGTGTGTAATGTCGATATTCGAAAGTGGGTTAGAAGCGTCGTCGGACGCAAGCACGACCAATGGCTGATTCAGGACGATCGCTCTGCATCGTTGAATTTGAAGCTTCAGTTGTTTTACGGTTCTGCGAGTTCTGTCGCATTTGGATAGTTTGGTGCTTACGACGTTATACCTCGACAAAAATTCCGCTCTTTAAAAATGAAGAGAGAAAAGTTTTTCTACCAAAGTCGTACCGAAAGCTCAGTAATTTTGAGAAACTCTCAGCACTTGTATTCTCCTTCCGTCAGCACCACCATAGCACAATTTTACCACCATAAACAACTCAACATTTATAACACACACGCGGGCACGTTTCTCCAGCATTCGAATCGTAAATCCAGCCCCGTGCAAGGTCTCAGGGGAAACTTCAAAGCGTCGACTCGGCAAAGATTCTGTCATGAAACCACAGAGCTTTCGAAAACCTGGAACGTATAAAAGGTACAGATTCTCGAAGGGTCGACAAATTGGCCCTGTTAAACGCGACAGGCTATGATGGACCAGCGGCAGGTTGTATCAAATCGCGCGGAAAATGGCCCGCATAAATACAAATATATTTTATATGGTGCACGTATATAAACGAGGGTGGGTCGGATATGCGGGGTGGACGAATGGGCATGATTCAAGAGGAGAGGACAGGTAAAGGAACAGGGGCGACGATAGAGCGGGTTTCCGGTTTATTCAGCTCGCCCTTTGTACGATCGCGTGGGTCTCTGGCCGGCGAAAAAGTCGAAAAGCGCGGAAGTGGGCGGGTGTCCGATCTTCCTGACTTTTCTCATGAGCTCTCGCTCTTGGATTTATCGTTTTCTCGTAAAATCGTCCAATCGAGTCGCCCCCGTTTTCGATCGGGTCTCAAATAAGAAAGAATGAAATTTCTAGAGATTTTATACGACCGGGAATTTATCGATATAGAAACTATTCTAATCCCTTAATTAAAAAGTAGTTTCGGGAAGAGTGCAAATATTTGTGACTAACAGTGAAAATTACTGTTGTGTTTAATTTAGAGCACGGGCCGATGGAAAGATATCTTGTAAATCTTTGATGAACTTTTTAAAGACCCAATTGGTGTACAGAATTTTAACATTAACATGGGCGAATAATCTCGAGGATGTTTCTTGCTATAAAATAATTTTTAGTCAAGAAGATGAAGAATATTATATTATCACTCTTATTGTTTCCGAAGGATCAATGCGAGGCGCAAGAAAAATGTTGTGCGAGGATATTTGTATAGTTGTTTGTTCAGGATCGTGTGGGAAGAGGGTTGAATGTAATACCTACCTACGAAAATATTTTAACAAAAGGTATTCGTAAATCATCCTTGCCAAACAGATATCAGAGTTTTATATATATTTTCTGTTTGCCTACTTAAATAATTCTCTTTAGAGTATAATAGAGTGTTGTTTATATAAAACAACGCATCCCCAGTAAAACAAGAGACATATACAGGGTGTCCCAGAACTACCTCAAGAGCCGAAAAGGGGTGATAGCTGAGGTGATTCTGAACACCTTTTTCCTTTGCGAAAATGTTGTTTGAGACTTCGTTTTTAAATAGTTAACGAAAAACACTGAGCAATCAGAGCGCGCGTAGAGCCCGCGCTCAGGGACGGCGCACGGCGTGTCATGCTAGGTAGCGACGTTCGACCATCGCTCCGAACAAAACGCGTCGGTATAACACGGAGAAAAAGTTAACATCGAATTATTCATTATTCATGAATGGAAATGAACTAAAATACAAACGAAATCAATTTTTCATTATTACTTGAACAAAACAGAATTAGAATCGACTGACTAACGAGTCTATCAAGTACGACGTATGTTACATTTTAAACAATTTACCAACAATTGGAATTAGACTTACCCGTTTCTACAGATATGAACCTGCTTAGACGAAAATGGGTCACTGTCATCCTACCGATCATTCGTATCATTATTACATCAAGGAGTAACACGTGATGCACAACAGCTGATACTCCACGGTCAGGTCAGTCATTTCACTTCACTTCTCGAATTTTACTTTACTGCACGATCGCTGTCACTTTTGTGAGGGTGTAACGCAACCTTCTGCATAAGGGGTGATTCTACAGGCCAAAACAAGGTGAAAATCAAGAATAGCAATTTCGCATTTGAGGCTTTATTAATAAAATACCGGTGTTTGGAAAAACGGGCAGCCGTGTTCAGTGGCAGTCATTCGCTACACTGAAGAGAAACCATGACCTACCGCACCGCGTAATCTGACACCCAAAAAGACACACGTTTTACGTTGCATAGCATTCAACCTGCTTACTTGTAAAAATCCACATGGGCATATCAAAACCCGCCCAATGGGATTATCAAGTAAAGAGGGTGACGGCCTTCAATCCATAAATTTGTTCTCGAAAACCAAATACACACGCATCACGATTGTCCCGGCCGCGAATGTGTATGCGTACACGCGATTGTCCCGTCCACGAATGTTCACAATACACCTTTAAACACAGAAATTTGCAGCACACGAGGATCAAGTACACATGTACCACGATTGTCCTATCTGCGAGTGTCCACGATTTGCACTAAACTTATTATTCTACTAGAATATTTAAATCGTTTCGTATTCAATGTCGTACAAGCTACAACTTTCTCGACCGTTTAGAAATAATAATCTACCGATGCATGCCGAATGGTCGCGAGTCGCGTCTAGGGAAAGCGTTCGGCGGCATTTGTTATTCTTTCGGCCGTAGAAAGGGGCAACAATGTTGCCCTTTTCTGCCGACGACGCAGATACGACTCCCGTCGATTCGGCTTGCATCAGTAGATCATTATTTCCAGACGATCGAGACAGTTGCTGCTTGTACGACGTTGAATACGGAACGATTTAAGCATTTTAGTGGAATAATAAGTTTAGTGCAAATCATGGACACTCGAAGATAGGACAGTCGCATGTGCGCATACGCATTCGCGGCCGGGACAATCGTGAATGTGTGTGTATTTGGTTTTCAAGATCAAAATTGTGGATTGAAAGGCCGTCACCCTCTTTACTTGATAATCCCATTGGGTGGGTTTTGATATGCCCATGTGGATTTTGCAAGTAAGCAGGTTGAATGCTATGCAACGTAAAACGTGTGTCTTTTTGGGTGTCAGATTACGCGGTGCGGTAGGTCATGGTTTCTCTTCAGTGTAGCGAATGACTGCCACTGAACACGGCTGCCCGTTTTTCCAAACACCGGTATTTTATTAATAAAGCCTCAAATGCGAAATTGCTATTCTTGATTTTCACCTTGTTTTGGCCTGTAGAATCACCCCTTATGCAGAAGGTTGCGTTACACCCTCACAAAAGTGACAGCGATCGTGCAGTAAAGTAAAATTCGAGAAGTGAAGTGAAATGACTGACCTGACCGTGGAGTATCAGCTGTTGTGCATCACGTGTTACTCCTTGATGTAATAATGATACGAATGATCGGTAGGATGACAGTGACCCATTTTCGTCTAAGCAGGTTCATATCTGTAGAAACGGGTAAGTCTAATTCCAATTGTTGGTAAATTGTTTAAAATGTAACATACGTCGTACTTGATAGACTCGTTAGTCAGTCGATTCTAATTCTGTTTTGTTCAAGTAATAATGACAAATTGATTTCGTTTGTATTTTAGTTCATTTCCATTCATGAATAATGAATAATTCGATGTTAACTTTTTCTCCGTGTTATACCGACGCGTTTTGTTCGGGGCGATGGTCGAACGTCGCTACCTAGCATGACACGCCGTGCGCCGTCCCTGAGCGCGGGCTCTACGCGCGCTCTGATTGCTCAGTGTTTTTCGTTAACTATTTAAAAACGAAGCCTCAAACAACATTTTCGCAAAGGAAAAAGGTGTTCAGAATCACCTCAGCTATCACCCCTTTTCGGCTCTTGAGGTAGTTCTGGGACACCCTGTACATTTTCAATTTCACACTGCCCAAGACAGTCGAACAAAACGAGCCGTAATTTAGACCCTCGACATAACGAAACAGCCGCCCATCACGAAACATTAAAAACCAGGATCGATCCTGAAGTAGATTCTCTGGAAGCTAGACCCTGGCGTGTTCTGCGAAACACTGTTTCCCAGAGGCCGAGTCCGAATCCTTTCCATATTCACGACTGCATCGTTCTAACTCGGTTAGAGTCGAATTCAACGAGACGCCCTCGTGATTTTTCCTACGACCGTTCTAGATAGGAAATACCAGGCGGCAGGCGTGCAACGAAAGAAAATGGGGGGGGGGGGGGAAGGGAGGCAGAACAGTGGAGAAGTTCGAGCCGCTCGGGCAATCGAGCAACATTTGCCAGGATCCCACGACTGTTTGGCGATAGCTGTGCCAACTTGTTTCGAGCACGCAACCCAATTTGTCTGCGTCTCATTGTTTTACCTCGACGCTGGGGAAATCGTCAGGGTGGATCGTGCCGTTCAATGATCGAGTGCTCCCCTTCCCTATTCCCTCTGCTAATTTGGAAATTATAATTTTATTTAAGACAGCGTTTCATCTACTTTCCCCCTCTAGCAGAGTTTGGATTTAAATTGGTGTTGTGCTAAGAGTGAATTAAAGCTTCTGGCAAGTACGTGCTTCTGTGCTAGTGGCGGTTTGATGATTCGATGATTGTACTTTAATTAAGGAAATTCAGTTACTCGACATTTGCTGCTTGTTTGACAAGAATATTCCCCAACGTTTCTCTTACGAATTTCTCTTTACGAACGTTTCCAAATCTTCCGCTTTGCTAATTCTCCAATGCGTCAGTAAATGAATGATCTATCGAGCTTGCATATCACCCATTACCCTTTCGCCAATATCGATCAGGTGCAGCGAACGCGAGTGTTTCGAACCGATGCAACGCTCCCAATGCACCCTGCTCATTATAATTTATACACCGAGCAAGCCCCTCGTTGTTCCATCACCATTTTCCATTCGAATATTGCCACCAGCACGGTCGTAAAATATCCTCCCGGCGGAAGGAAAATTTGCCCGAAAGAAAACACGGTCGTCAGCCAGTGACAGGGGCAATTTATTGCACATTGTTGCGGTACACAGGGTTTTATTGCCGTCCAGTGTTGGGTCTAATTACCTTTACCAGCCGGCCAGGTGGTTCCCTCGTTCCCGACCAGTCTTTACCATTTCCCGTACTCTCCTGAAGGAACTCTTTAAAGTAATCTCGCCGACTGGTGGCTCGCAGCTGAATCCTCTCTGTGCATTTATTTGAAACAGATCGGATTAAAGTCGCCGAACGAAATGGTGCTTTCCTTTAAACAGTGGATTAACTCGAAGTCCGCGGCTGAGTCGACGCCTATTGCTCGCCGGTCCTCGCGCTCGGTATTCATCCCAAGACGCCACAGAGCGGCGATCTTTTAAGCGCGTTGGTAAATGGTTCGTTCGAGTTAATCAGGCCGGTCGAATGCGGGATTATTAAACGTTCGAATCTAATCGGCGAGACCTGCTTCTTCCGCCGTTCTTAGACCGACCGATCGCAACGTTGATTTCACAAGATTGATTATATAACGGGTTTAATAGAGATTATGAAAAGAATGGTATAGTTAAAAATATCGGAGGATTCGATGCTTTTGGCACTTTAGTAACGTAATATCATTTGCCACTTGTTTCGACTGGTACTACGAATGAAATATAGTAATATTTAATATACCAGAGCTGGAAGGGAAGTACAAGAAATACCAACAAGCTTGACCAAAATTTGTTTAAGCTAAGAGTAAAAAGGGAACATAAGAAGAGGGGCGACTTCGAAGCGCGAAGGAATGATGGCACTCGAAAGCCGGAAAGGAACAAACGGTCCGAAACGGTCGATTCGAGTTTATGGAAACACTCGCGCGTACTTGTCCCGGAATGGCCACTTGATATTTCGCCGGTTCACGGAAAGATTCTCAGGTGTCGGGGCTGAAAAACGTGCCGGCTTGAATGGGATGGTTCATCCATTTAGCAGATATTTTCTCTGTCCCCCATTAACATGACAATATCGGTACCTGTCGGTCAAACACCTGAGGCTCCCGGGCCAGTCTGGTCCTTATTTATTGCCTGTACGTGCCGGCGCATGATTTTGCCGGAAATTCTCGTATTTTCCCTCCAACTTCTATTACCCGGCCGGGCATATTCAATTGTCCCTCGCCAGGCCTGCGTTTATACCGCGGAATATGAACGTCGAGTGCCACTGGACTTCTAGCCGGTCTATCAAAACGGTCGGCCCTCGAGTGGTGGCCCCTCGAGTGGCTGTTACACGGAGGGATTGTAAAAATTTCTAAGTACCATCACTCGTACTCGAAACGACAACTTCGAGGGTTTTCCAATATTATTCTACATCGCTCTCCAGATGTAGGATTTTGGAAGCACGGATTTATATCTTTCTCGTTTTATAATCGCGAGAATCTTGGATCAGTCGATCGAAGGATTAATTATTATTGCGGATTTGTTTCAATCTAGAATCGATTAATTAGTATGAACGTTTCACTAGTTAACAATGTTCGCGGATTCTTATCATGTCAGCTTTGCACAAGAATAATTGGATAATGTCCACTTTGTAAATTATAATATTTCAGTAGCAAAATATGGTTGATAATTCTAGAATCTGAAATCATTGATTTCAGCTCGAAATTCAACATGCAATATCTCCACTTCCCAACGATCAATTTATAAAATTAAATTTTCCATTGCGCCCAGAGCTTAATACAAAATTCAACGCAGCTACCTTCCACCTACAAAAAGCCTTCCTCACCAATTCGAAGCACAACTAATATCAAAACATATATTTTACATTGACTCTACTACATAAAAAAAAAGAAAATCTCCTAGGACTAGACTCTAATGTAGAGTACCAGAATCCCATTATCAACAATGCCCATTGAGAAGGACCATAGTTCGTACCCTCCTCCGAAACCCTTCAAGGTACACTTCCCGATCGTTTGTACCTACTGGAGGACTCTTCTTCGCCCCCCCCCCCCCTCACGGTGAACGACGGGGTAAAAGGGAAAAAGCGACGTCGCGGGTGCGAAGGAACACGGCGTGGCGGGGAAAATGTAGTTTTACGTTCATTCATGAACCGGTCACAATGGAGCAACGGAGCCCGGAGTCATGAATGAACGTAGTACGTCTCGTAGTAGATGGCCCGGCGGGTGGCCTTCGGGGAAGCCTTCTTTCACGAAGCTCTTTCTCCTTCGAGAAGGGAACGGGGGCCCTCTCGCTTCTCCCCCTTCGGCACGGTGGATCTCGCCACGGGGTCAAACGTGACCCGAACTCTGCACGGCTCGTTAGGGACCAGCCACCGCCGCCATCGTTTAAGAAACGTTTAAGAAGTTATTCGGGGGTAGGCACAAGGGTGGCCCGGCGCAGCTCCATTCACCTTTCCCCGGCCATTCACTGCTTCGGAGCTCGAACGTAAAAGGTCGCGGAAGGTATAGCATTCTTGTAGACGTTTCGAATCTACGACACTCGAGGACTTCATCCCTGTGGATGACTTCTTTTTTTTTTTCATTCACCTGGAAGGGCTTGTGTAGAAATGCAAATTTTCGGATCGTCCTCGAAGTCAGGCTTTATTGCGTTTATCTTTGAAGAAAGAAAATGTTTCGGAGGGAATTTTCGCTACGCGGTAGCCCTGGTTACGGAGATAGAACGATTATTATTAAGATATCAAAGCGGTTCACTAACTAAAAACAACGCACCACGTTCGTATTAAACTGTGTGTATCGCAGGCAATCCTATACCATCCGTTTCACGATCGGCGAGGTTCGAGTTCGAAGCTGGCTTTTCGCAGGTAGGAACACAAGGTAGCGACCATCCGCGTTACGATTAATCCGAAATTTATGGTGGAAACCAACAGGTGTTGGCACTCGGGCCCTTTCGGTTCTCGCGTGTCCGACGGTGTAACAAGGCGTACCACTCTATGCCGAAGGATTCGCCTAACCGATATGCGTGACTGCTCTTAAACGTTCGCTTCCGGTTTCTGGCGTTATCCGACTAATCAGATACGGTAATCATTGCCTCGACGCCTTTATTTCACCGTTCGATTTTTTTCCGTGGATAGATTCGAACGCCAGAATCCTCCCGAAAAGAAATCGGAAATATTTTTCAAGGAATTTGCAGGCCAAATTACTATTATTAAGAATGGACGATTTCTTTGTCGCTCATTGAGTTTGTATTTCGATGGCCAGGGGGAATCTGTTGCTCCTCCAAGACTACCTGTCTCGAATGAATCATTCGTTCGTTCGTTTTCCACAGAAAGCAACGTGTCCGACTTTGTCCGGCCCGCGATAAACCGACTTTTCCGCAAGACCCTTACCTGTACTCGTCCTCGACGTAATCCGGTGGGAACAGATGCCAGGATGCGTCGTAGCAATCGTCGTATCCGTTTGCCATTTTCCAGCTTTCTCTTCGGGAACAGTCTCCGTTTCCCTTCCTCCCCCTTTCTTTTTTTATTTCGAAAGCTTGCTTCGATCGCGCGCGGAAGCGTGCGAGAAAGCCTTTGCCCTTTCTGTCTAGACTCTCGTCGAACCTCGAAAGCGACTGATTTTTGGCGACGAGTTCATTCGAGAGAATTTTGTTAATTTTCTCTGTACGAATGTAGATACGCCGAGTGCGCTTTAATTAATTTTGTTTAATCGATCCAGCCTTATATCCTGGCTTGTCCATAAGAAACACTCGATTCTATGGACGAGAACGTTTGCATTCTTTTGGTTTGTGAGAAATCGATTTCTTTTTTATGAACGAACGAGAGGCACACAGGTGACACACGATTGATTTGCACGATCATAGGACTATTGAAATCGTCGACCCGACCACCGGTCCGTAATAGGTGCTCTTCACTTACTGAAGAATTGTACGTGGGCATATCGATCATCTATATATTGTATCGAAAATATGGCTACCAGATAGGAGCTCCGGCAACGTTATCTGTTTGATAACACCCTATATAGATTAGTTTGACTACTGTAACGTCAGGGAGGCCCAAATGATATCTGCTTGTCCATACCTCTGATATATCTCGATGAGACAAATTTCACAGACGTACAAACGTTTTCTTTTTTTTTTTTTGTATTTTGAGACACGAGAAATTAGGGGTTGATAATTTCCGTAGATAATATGCAAGGTAATCATGGACTGGATTTACTCGTGAGATCGGAGATCATGCATAGGGTGTGCCTAATGGATTTTATTTAAAATTTCAATCGAATCTGGAAGGTGTAAGATTAAATTATGATTAGAGAATTTAATTGGTGACTGCTTCCGAGTATAACAAGTGTGTGATTTCGTGAGAATAGCTTTGCCTGAAGTTATGAAATCCGTGGCCAGTTATCGTTGCAATAGGAAAAAAAAGGTCGATGAAAAATAGTATGGAAGAAGAAGAAATAATAGATTGCGATATCGTTCACGTGTGACGATTTCACGACGATATCTCCGGCCAATGGTGGTGATCTGTGTTACTGTTTCTATGTTAGCCTGACGCGAAGACTTCTCTGTACATACGCACGTGTAAATACGATATTCTGCCGTCACTGTTGTTATTATTTTATTTCGTCATTTTTGCCAATGACGCTTCTGATAATAAATCCAGCTTGGTTCGATTTTTAGGTATTTTACAATCGTCAATAGTTTACAATCCCTTTCACTCTTGCGAGAAAGGTCGATTTGGAGCTACAATAAAACGTTGGTCTATTATTGTTTTAAGTATTTAAAGTAGGATGGATTTCTATTATGACCTAATTTTATCTAAATAGCAGGGAGCATTCATTGAAGGCTCAACTGATTGTGAGATCTGTCTCTAATCCTTGGTCTGATCAAGTTCTAATTTAATTCACATCGTCTATTAACTCAAGTATCCGCCTTTCATCTACACTGTTGATTCTAATCGTTCCCTTGCTCAAGAAAAGTATATGCAATCCAACCGCATCCTGATTACTCTTCGCACCATGAAATCTAGCCCTACTATTACACAATCTGATAGGGTTAAAATATTCTAAAACTCACTCAGATTCTAGTAAAGACTGCATCGAGCTCTGATATCATCCTAAGTTCACCCTAAATCACTTAGAAAAAAAACTAAATTTTCCCGGAATATAGTTTCATACTTCACTATTTCATAATGATATCGTTGGATATCCGCATAATGTATACCACGCGATTACAAAGCGGAACGAATCCCTTGATTACCAGCTTTTTGCAATCAGCCACGTTCGTAATCTATGAATATCATCGTGATGCTAGATATCATTGGTCTAAGTGTCAAGGGCGTCGTGTAGTTCACGTCCATTGCGACCGATAACCGGTTAATTGTTACCCTACTCGACGTCTCGGTTCTGACTTACAATTTGTTAATGACAAGAGACCCTCGAGGTGAAGTATCCAGGCTTAGCCGACAAGTGCCACCGAACAGAATCTGTCACGAGTGCACGCTGATAAAAGCGGAGCATTCTTCTTCCGCTTCTGCGTTTATGCATCCGGCGATCTCGATAAAGCGTGTTGCGGTGTCCGCGAGGGTCGAAGGAATCGGCAGGCCGCAAAGGAAGCTCGGCGAGACAGAAGTTTTTATCGATCGTGTGGACCCGCTTTCAAACCTAATCGCGGTACGAAATTTGTATATCCTTCGACAGGATGAAACTGTTTATCATTTATACCGTCGCTCGAGGAGAAATCCTTTTCTAATGCAATGCATAATATTAATCGATTGAATTGACGTGGTTGATTATATGATACCAGCAAGCCGGTAGGAAAAGTAAAGATCAGAAATTTCATTTGCTCAGATTTTTCATCAGTACAATAATAACTTTTCTTTGTGACCCAATAAAATGATCAAAATCGGCGTTGCTACTGGGGTTCTCGTTGACCCACAAACGGAGCAAGTAGAACGATCACCTCACGAGCTTTCTTCCGTTCATTTTCTAGGACAGTGTAACTCCCTTATCTGTCCATCGTGCACATGTACAACATATGGGCCGTAATCTCGTCTTATCGCGATTGTCGATAAGGGATATTATTTTTCGCAAGAATGGACGCCCCATATCGGTGTTATTAATATCGTGAGCAATATAACAATGCTTCGATCGACCGCATTCTTACGTAAAGCCCGAAGAGAAAGCGCTTTATTTTTAATATACAATAAAAGAAAAACCTATACTTTTAATGCTATGCATTTCATACCGCAAGGCAATCCAGTGATTCCTTCTTTCAAGAATTATTTGCAAGGAACTTCCAAGAAATTATTACGAAAATGCTGAGTATCGTTAGGCTCTTATTTTTGTGTACATTTTTCGATTAATCATACGAGTAACAATAGCTACAAGAACAATTTTGAATGCAATAGCTACACAAGATAGAAAGCTTATTAAAGACAAGGAAAGCAATGTAGAAATTCCCGCTATTATTTAACGGATCATACTTTTCGCCCAATATTGCATAAGAGGCTGGATTTCCGTTTGCTCAATGAATCTCTTAGCTATTATCTATTATTATCTTCCACTTTTTATCGTTAGTCGGGCTCGCGATACTTGGACGATTCGAACGAAACTTTCATAGTGCTCGTATTACGTTTCCTTGGCAAAATCGTGGTTCGGCGATACCTTTTGAATGTGTTGAATCCGGCAGCTTAAAATAGTTCACACGAGGTAAGGGAGATCATTTGTTTAATATTAGAGATCTGCACGACGATGGTAGACAAACGTATTAATTTCTATAAGAAGAACAGTTTTGAGTAGCAAATACTGTAACAGGTGAATGTTTAAAGGAATCCTTCCTGTGATGCAACAAGAATTGAATAATTATCTTCAACAACGCTTGTGGATATTTTATTTAACTTTCGATAGACAAAATGGCATACAATTTTTTTCGTTTAATTACTTTCAGACATACAAGTCTCCACGTTAAATAGCACTTATTTCTCTCCAATGATAAAATTCTCTCTGTATTCCACTATCAGATGATTTATTTCTCAATAGCAACGAAACGAAAAAAGAGACGAAAGTCACTGAGAAAGTACTTTCTTTTCTTTTTACTAAACAGTTAGTATGGATTACCATATCAAAATGAGCTGAATAAATAATCATCTTTCTTGCACGAAAAAAGAGAAACACTTTATAACAACAACTTCCAGACACGCGGACTCCAATGATACTCATGCACACGATTTCAAAGCACGCTCGATACACTCGTTCGCACGATAAACACATTAAGGATCTTATTAAATCTATGTATAGCACGAAAAGAAAGTCCACGACCACAAATCGATACATTTTTATACTGACATCATCGGTCACTCAACAAAAAGTAACATCAATAACACGTGCGATATTTCACATGATTTCTCGAGATTCATATTTCTTAACGGGTGTTCAAGGGAATGCTAAAAGAGATTCGTTTCTCCGTCAGGAACTATGTTCTTGCAATTGCAGCTTACAACCACGAGCCGTTGATAGTTTTCTCAGGGCAATCATCAATTAAATTTCTGGCGACATTTCACTGAAAATCGCGATCAATAGTTTCCCAAAAGTATAAGACGAACACAAAAAAAGAAATAAGAAATAGAAGAAAGTAAGATTGACTTTTGTAAAAATTAATCTACCGACATTATCGTTTCAACACCCATCGACGAACTTTTTCTTTTTATAGTTCCTGTTTCTGGGAACGTTAAATTCGCATCGAGCACAGTGTCTCTGTTCATGCGTCTGCTCTTTTCATCCAAGGTTCTCGTTCGGTTTACTTGTAGTCCCTGCGACCTCCTTTCCTGTGCTTGTTAAACTTCTTCTCGTGGTAGTTCGATGAATATTCCTTCGAGTGGAAGGTACGACCGTGCGACGACGGAGCGGTGGTCTCTTTTCGGTTCTGATTTCCGCGGACTCCTCCGTTGGTCGCTTCCGGTGCCTGGCCGGACGTTGCGGCCGATCCTAGAAAACAATTTTGTTTCTTCGATGATAAGTAATTCATCGGTTAGAACATTTTAGGGATGATGTATAATCATTTAAATATCTATACAAGCGTGGCACTCAATGCGGAAAAGAAGTACAGTCGCATTGCATCCCCTCTTCCGGTTTGAATTTGATTACACATCGAACTATAAGTGAATGATTGAGTTACCTGACGGCGGTAATTCCACTGTGGAGTTAATTTCTCCGTTAATGAAGTCGGTGGTAATTTTACTCGAGGCCCGCAGCCCGGTTTCTGATAAAGAGAAAAAAGTAGAAGTTCCTCTGACAGTTTAACAAATATTTTACTCTAAATTGTGATACTATTTTCAATATTTATTAGCGTCCATTGAATACTGTTCTGCTCGAGGCAAACTAAAAGCTGTAGAATAAGTTCTGCAGCAAATCCCGATTTGCTGGAACTGCAAAGATTTACATTTTCCTTAAAAGAGGTAACAGAACAGTGAAAAACTGTTTATATAAACTGGAGCTGTCTGTGTTGTCGATTTTCACCTGGTTTTGAAAAACGTCTTAGGATAAGGCTGTCGAGTTCCAATTAATAGTCTACGAGTCATTTCACATTTGTTCATCGTTTGTACGAAACTCTCTTTATTCTAGTCATATCAATTGATCCAGCGCTCAGATTTGTTAGGTAATAGCTCTCATCGGCCGGAAGAGTGGTTCACCGGAACCGATCGGCTCGGTGCATGAAGACTGCCCCGATGAACCACTCTGACAGCTGATCGACGAGTTAAAAGCCGTGTTCGTAATCCTCGTCGTTTTCCATTGCCGACGAGTACACGGACTCACCCGAACTGTCCACGCGTTTCGCACCCTCCGCTGTGTCCTCTGCTTCCTTCGAGCTCGATTTCTGAAACGTTTTGCAGAACATACTTAAACAGTGTCGAGTTAAAAAAAAAAAAGAAATTCGATCAATATGAAAGCAGACGGACCCTTCGAACTGTCATTAATTATCTTCTTAATTATTCGATCACTGTGTTAGTGAGCGTAGGATATTATAATTTTAAGAAGGAACGGGCTGTCCAATTGTGGGTCCAGGTAAGGTTTCATTGTATTTGAATGAAATTAGCATAGTCTGACTGCGGATTTTTATTCGAGTTAAATTTCATTTCATTTCGATTGACGTAGAATTTTCTTGGATCAAGACAAGCGAGAGTAAAATGGAGCATTTATTTATACCTAGCTCACTGTTATCTGTACCGTTTCTGGTAATTAGACGAAACTTTTCCCTCTCGCATTAGCGCAATGATCACAGCGCCTTTATATAAGAAAACGATGGACTCTGTGTCCGAACTTATCTCCACAGATTCCACAGCTTAAGATTCCTTATCACGTCTAATAATTGTTCCCAGAAAATTGATCGATTGCACTACGCGAGAGCATGCTTAAATATTTCTCTTCCCATAAAGAAGTCTGTGCTACGTTGTCATCGATTAATATTCCCAAGTGTTTTAATTGGAATTTCAATTAAATCTCTTTTCTTTTGATTTCGTTTTATTCACGTTCAATTTTGCTCTCAATCTTTATGTCACACTGCTACTTGTGTAATACATTACAAATCAAGGCGAAAGCACTGAACGAACTCCAATTGAATTTTTCTAAACGCTCCGCTAAACCTTCTTACATCCACAACAAAAACGAGATACAGTACGAGCATAATATTACTACGTGTATTGCATTTACCAGCTGAAGACACATTCTCAGATCCTTCCCTTCGATTTGGAAAAGATCCTTCGCTTCCTCCTGGACGTCCTCCACTTCTTTTAAGGACACGTTCTTATCCACCTCGCTCTCGGTGCTTGTCGTGCTCGTTTCGGTGGTGCACTCAGCTGGCTGAAAGATTCAACGATTCACAGATCTGTCTTCCGATAGAGTCAAAGGTGAATTTACCATCCACTGGTCTCAGAGGGGACGGTTTTATTAAGTATCAAAATACAAAGAGCTAACGTACAGTCTTATACTTATTTGATTATTATCTGACTACTTACATTAAAATCTGGATCGTCCGTGCTGCTGTCCATCGCAAGTCTCTCGAGCTTCGACTGCAGGGTCTCGTTATCCGAATCATCGGTACTCTCGCCGCCCGAACTCACCTGGGAGAATTTCCTCTTCATATCCGCGTGGTTGGGACTTCCGGCGGACTCTGTGGTTGACTTTTCGTCCGGGGTCGATTGCTATAATTGCCCGATAAGTTCAACGAAGGAATAAGATAATCAGGAGTTAACGAAATTTACAATTCGCCACAAAACAATCATGCATATGATTGTTATATTAGTGAGGGTGAAACAGGTACAGGTACGACAAACAGTATTCCACGGAATAATAATTAAAAACAATATCTTCTCACCCTACAGATAACAATACACAATTGTATAAAATTCGCTACTATTTTCGGCTCGACAAATTCGTATTGTCTCAGTATTAAGATCACCTGTGGCTATGACTTCGTATGATATCACAGGAAGCATCGTGATTAGAATGAATTGCTACACCACGTACAGGAATTGAATCACTTTGCTCACCGGTTCGAAATCCATATGGCTTATACGGATTTTCGTTGGCGGCGGGGACGGGCACGTTTTCGAATTATCCAAGCAAGACAAAGTGGACAAAGTCAATCTGATGGATCTGATCAGGGCCTTCTTGGCCTCGATCATCGTCGACCTCCTGTCCTACATCCATCACCGAGACTGTTATCGTGTTAATTTTAATTATGCGTCGACTAATCGACTCGACGGAGAACGCTCCAAACCACTTTCAATCGACAATTACGATTAGTTACACGAATTAGCGCGCACATCTACATACGTAAGACTTATTACTGAACAATCTACGAACAGTTGTTACAAAGTCGAATCTACCTACTATCGTACATAAGCTCAATCGCTAATCAACATTCTGGATACGACAAATCGATTTAACCAATGCAATCAAATCTTTCCGTATCTCCGAGGATGAAAATTATTCGTGTTCTACCTTGGTGCACGTCCTGCGCCTTGCCGATTTAACTCCTTTCAAGTGTATCGCTCTTAGTCGCCTGCGACTTCTTTGCACGAACTTCACCTGCGAACGGGTTTCGGTCGAAATGTATTATTCCGCGTGATACAATCATTATTCCGTAGACTGATTTCACGTACCATTCCGCTTGGCTGTATTTGCGGATAGCCAAGAATAAAAGCGCCCAAGTTTAGGGTGCTTCGTATAATACGCAGGATTACTAATCCTGGTAGAAAAAGGATCCAAGGCAGCGGCCTTACGCGTTCGATCTTCCCAAACACTTTGCCATTCTCCTCTGTTTTTTTTTTAAATACGAAAATAATCGACATTGAATCTACCGTTTCGCTCCACTTTCGCTTAAATGACAATGAAGGGAAAGAAATTGGAAAATCCGTTGAAATGTAATTTATGACTCGCAATAATAATGCCCATTCGATGTTAAAGATAAAACGAAAGGTGAGCATAGAAAAGAATTGTGTAAATCGTACCAGCCGCTATTTCGTGAGCTGGCAGGCTCCATTGTGTTGACTTTTCAACGACCCACAGAAATGAGTCGATTAGTTTGAACAATGCCTGGCCCACCGTGGTCTGCGATGTGGCGATGATCACCGATTCTATCCACCCTATTATACCGTCCGACGATTTGGTTGCCACCTGATTAAAAAGCAAGAAGGAACATCATACATATATTTTTCCAATAAATAATAGCAGCCCTCTTCTTATACGTATATAAAGGTTTTCGTCTACGTACAGTGGATGTAGCTGCCTCATTCTCCATGATTAAACTTGTTCTGGAAAGCAAAGGTAAATAAAATAGCGCCGGATCAGTTGACGACGTTTAGAATGAATGAATTGAAGGTGAAACTTGAATAGCGACTAAAATTGTAAATTGGTAGTGTTTAATGTTTATTTTTCGCGAGCACAATCGCGAGACCACGTGACGATTCTTCCCTCAGCGGGAAATTAGTAAAATGAACGCTCGATAGCCGAAAGGCTATCACGGAATTTCAGGGTTATCGTATAGAACGCAAAATTAGCGTAAAAAGTTCCACGAACGTGCTACTCGTTAGAGTATCCGCTATTGCGAACTGCTCCCCCTTCAAATTGTGCACGAATTCGAAATGGAACAATTGCAATAAAGTTCCATTAACGATCCAATCGCCGCGTTAAATATTCTTTCACATCGAATTGCGATCTTCCCAAATTTCGTTTTGCTCAACCGCACACTATTCGATATTTCTTCCTTTTAATAAAAAGCAGTTTGCAATTTGAGCTTAAACGACTATCACTTTTCAATCTGAGCAACGTCTGAAGAACAAATATCAGATCTCTCCCAACATTCGATTATACAAATTCGGACCGTCTGCCGCGGTTTGTCCGGAAAGGAAATCGTAATGGAGCTACTACTCTCGCTAGAGCTTCCGTGATAGAACCACATTGGCCTGTGACACGATCCTAATTACATTTTCGACTTTGCTCCCGGTGGAGAGCGTAACAGTTCGTTGACGGGTTCACGTGAATAAAACTCTCTTCCATCGGGCGGTAACGAGTCGGTAATAAATAAACAATAAGAAATGCAATGCTGATAATTCATTATCGGGAAGGCATGACCCCGTCGTATCGCTTAGGGAGCGCGCAAAATCTCCCATGATGCTCGGCTGTCGCCGCTGGAAAACGTGATGTGCTCGCGGTGCGAAATAAAGGGGCAGGAACCCTTCGGCATCCTCCCCAATTAATAGAACAAACTTTCATCGGATTTTGTCAGTAGAGAAGAATGGAAAATTGATTGGAACAATTTTGATGAACGTACGAGAAGGTGTACTTGTGATAACTTCAAATTGAACGAGGCAAGGGAGCTTCGATTAAAAATATTCTAATCGAAATTATTCTAATCGTTTGACACTTTTCAATCGCTGACGCCAGTTGTTATGCTTATTGGAACGAACGGGTATATTTATTGTTCAGGTCAGAAGGGACGCGTCGCGAATACAGGTGCAAGTGTACTCTGCTAATCATCGTGCTAGATTCTCTTGAACATTTTTGATCGTTTGACGCTATAGACGAGGACGAAAATGAAATGTGAGATCCGTTTGAATTACTTGCAAAATTAACGCGACATTTGTCGCGGTGGAATATCGTGAAGGGGCTGCAGCAAATAAACAATAAAGGAAGGTAACGATAATTTGCTATCGAGAAGGCATGACCCGTCGTTATCCGGCACGGAATACTGGAACTCCCACAACAAACGGGCAAATGGGGAATAAAAGTGTCCTGAAGCGTTATGAAAAATATGAAAATACTGTTGTGTCTAATCTAGGAGCTAATGGCTAATTATTTCTCAATAGTTATAATCAAAATGCAAAAACATTCGTCTGATACGTACGAAACATAATTTTTGTTAGCCATTACAATTCTTGCAAAAGTTTTAATATCGTTTTCAAAGTTTGTTGGTAAAAGTATCTGGAATTTGATCGCACGAATTTCTTCCCGTTACTTCGCTGCTATTATTAAACGCACGATTACTGAATTATTGGATAATCGATAGTATAGATAAGCATGAGTATAAACATTGTTCACAGTAGACTTGATTCGTTTACCTCGAAATATTTCGATTGTTTCACTGCACACGTTCTATGCTCTAGAATAGCAATATATTTGTACGTCTTGCGAATAATAACTCTCCCGAGCGTTACAAGAATTGCGTCCGACGCGTTATTATTTTCATGGAAACAATGTGACGGATTTCCGAAGAAGATTCGATTAATCACCGAGCAGATACATTCGAATCTGACTTATTCCAAATGAGAAAGGGAAACGAGACTCACCGAATTGAAACAAGCGAATGATAGCAGCATCGACCAACGATGCTCGCGACCAACTACGACAAGGAAGCTTCGCAGAAGCTCGTTTTTCTGTTGTTTAGGTCGACGAGGGCAGAAGAAATCGAACGGTTACCGAATCAAGACGAGCTCCTCGAATTCGAACCGATCTGTACGAAACTCTCGTGAAACACCCTGTATCTAACGCATCGGCTGTCGATTTTCAAAAAGATTCAATTCAAAGTATATGAATCGATTAGCGAAAGGGAGATAAATTTATTTGTTCATTTCTATAGCTTCGAATGATTAATTTTTTTGGGGGTGGGAGAGACTTTAATTAGATACGACGCGTCGACCAAATTATTACTGCGCGTTTTAAGTTAATTCCACCAAGAATATAGTTTTAATGGCGCAGCCGAAGATCGAAGCAACCAATTTGTAAATTCGCAAATCTTCGATGGGTCAATGCAAAGTATCTACTCACCAGTAACCATGAAACAATCGATCCAATTAATTTACCAGAAAGCACGGAGAAGGAACTTTTCCCCGACGAATCGACGCGCACATGAAACTATAAAGGACAAACGCACCGGTAATAAAAAAGAGACAATAAGAGAGGAAGCACCGATAATTAATTTCGAGTGGAGCACGAAAATATCATTCGACCCCTATTCGTCAAATCAATCGCGGTGCCATCGAACCCTATCCTATTCAGTCGAGTCTAATCAACAGACACCGTCGGACGACCGCGGAAGCCTCGTAAACGCGGATCGACTTGCGAAATACGCACGCGTTCGAATCGTAATGCCGAGGAGACCGTAGATCAGCTTCACAAAAATCATACATTGCATAACTCGTTCTCTTCTGAGACGATGAGCAAACCCCTGCGCAAACATTCTATATCAATCGAATTGGATTGATAATGAATAAGGTAATTTAATTCAGCGGCAGTAAGGATAATGCGGCAGGATAGTATTCGTAATTAGTCAGATTAATTCGGCACGTTAATTATATTCGTGGAAAATTTCATTGGAATCAATTCCGGATGACCGCATCGGTCGTAGAAATTGAAGGACTTTTAAGTACTCAGGATTTATTTTTTATATACCCGGAAACAATTTAAAAATATTTCCCATTTCTTGCACGAAATGATCTACAAAAATTTACATTTATTGAGGAATGAAAAAGAAACCAACGGGCAGTTTGATTCAGATTAAACGTTTATTACCTTACCATTAAAATTTTGAAGCACATTCGGGCGACTGATCGCTGTATACGCATACATAGAGCAATGAACGTAGCGCAAGTTAAAATTGTTCGTACATCTGTCGTCTTTTAAAAGTGTAACCAATGCGAACATTACATACTAATCAAAAGAATAGTAACAATACAATGACGCTTGCACCTTAACATTTAGATCCGATTAATTGCGAAGAAAAATACAGAACCTGATAATTCGAAAACATAATTTCTTGCTTGATAATTCAGCCTGACGACTTTAAAGGACCATTTACGTACATAGACAGTCGTACTGTACACGAGTTAAGTAATGCGCATACAGTATCGCTTACGTGTTTTCCTTTTAATTCCCTTTCACTCGTTACCTCTCACTCACTATTGACCACGCAATTTTACAAATCTCTTTGCTTTCGCATCCCTTGAAATTTTGTTCAAAAGCGAGGTGCATCTTAGACGCTTGCAACGTAATTGAATCGTTTTAATAATTATCGTACTGCTCGGAGATACACTTTGCGTTTGCTCTCTAACAATTCGAGTATTTCCTCTGTAATCTCATTGTTTATCGCTGCTCTTTTAAGGCCATTCTCGTTCTGAAAGACGGATCATGGAGACGGGAGGATGCATCATTCGCGTAGAAATCAATAACATTTGCAAATGAACGGGCGATGCTCAAATTCGAACGATCCTCCGTGTCTCCAAAATTCAATTACGAAGAAAACAAAAGTGAACGTCGTATTTATAATTGCATACTGCAGAAACATATTTTATCTATGCGGGACACATTGTAGATTCTCGGTTTAAACTTTAAATCGTAATCGCGTATGTTTACGCATAGTTTTACAATGATGCGATTGAAAGCGTAAAGCGATTTCTTTCGTGGAGTTAGAAATTACTTAAACTTAAAGAAGAAACAAAAGGTGTATATAAAACTTGTGAAATTCAATTTAATGCGTTCCAAGGATCAGTTTCGGCATACATTGCGTATCATGCGGAGTCTGTGAATAATCGATACTCTCAACGTTAACAATCTGTTGTATCGCGTGTCGTTCGCGTTGTTTCGCAATTGAACAGGATTAACAGGTTCTTCTAAAACAGCTGTACTATAGATTATGCGTAGATACAGTTTAGGGCTTCGGTGAATTACAACGAGGTACGAAAGGACAAACCGATGGGACTTCATCTATTTATCGATAAAAAAAAAAACGTAGTGCATTTACAAACAAAAACACTCACACGTTAATGAACATAGTTAACATAAAATCATTGTATAACAAAGCGGATACAGATAAGTAGTCGAGTATCTGCATCCGAAACATTTTCCTTTCTTTCTTTCTTCCTTCATCTTTGTCCTCTCTCATTTCTTCGTACTTTGAGACTTTTGTCGATGTTCAAAGCTCTATCGTTATCTTTTAATTACGATAAAGAACTATGACGGTAATCGTGAACTGCTAATTAATTCTGTTTCCATTCTTAATAATTACTTTGTCGTACAGTACAAGTTATTCAAGTGCATTTTGATCAACGTTGTACTTTCTCTACCCTAATTACACGTGCGGACATCCTCCTTTTTCTAATGAACTGACGAAGAACTTTTTCGGATAAACGAAATCGAACGCGCAGAATGCTGAAACAGCTATACAAAGTATTAGCCTTACTGATTATGCGACGGGTACTGATACTGGCTCACGAGCATAAACTGAAACGCACTTGGATAATTTGCTGTCGTACTTCTTATCATGATTGTACAAAAGGGATGAAGTTAGTATTCCTCTTCGTCATCGGGCGCGAGACCGTCGCCCTCCAGCTCTTCGGGTGGTGCAAATCCTTCCTACAGAATCAAAAGTAAAAAAAACAACAAGGAATTGATAAAGATATACGAACATAGAATTCATTAATTTCTATTTTTGCTTCCATATAGTACGCATCGACGGTTTACCTCTGTTGCGTAAAGGACTTCTAAGATTTTCTGTACTATTGGCGGAGGCTGTCCGTCATCACAATCTTGGCACATAACTTCGATGTCGCGTAATTTCCCAAAGTAAAAATCTCTTTCCTTCTCCAACCCCTCCAGAGACATTTTTAATTCCATCAGCTGAAACAAGTTATTACATACCGTGAGAATATATTATACGCTTTTCTTATTATCACGAATGCTACTAAAATTCAAATGTACCTGGGCACTTAGCTCTTCGACCTTCCCAGAATCGCCGCGATTTCCAACTCCACCAGTTTTCGCTTGCGGACGTTGAGCCGGAGCTTTGTTAACTAGATCAAAAAGTTTGATATATTATTCCTTACATCCTCTATTCTTCACACGTTGACTGCCCTTACATATGCAAAGAGAGATTAATGTATTTACATAGATATTTCTAATAACGAGCTACTACATGACAAATCTACCACATTAGTTATAATGTAAGGAGATAACGTGTATACATTTTTGCAAGCAGCACAAGTGTAATGAATCTGTGCAATGAGCTACATATACAATAGGAGCATGCATTACGACGCTTATGCACAGCACTTGAAATTAGCAAATAAATAAAACTATACGAACATTTTCACGATAGCAAAGGATGGAAAACGAGAGTTACAATCTTTTTGCTCAATATCCAAGTTACATTCTTTTATCATCCTTAAAACAAAAAAAAAATACCACAGCCCTGCCCATTACTTTTTCTAACCGAAAATTCTTTTTTTTTTTTAACCCTCGATAGTAAGATATAAGAGAAGACGAGCATAAAAATGTTGAAAAAAAATAATTACTAGGCTTGATGCTAGCTGCAAGTACAGGAGTCGGAGTTCCCTCACCTGAAGCGAAATTTTTTCTTCATATTATTTGGACGATAGACCCATCTTTTTTGTTCGTATATATCGGTTAAATCGCAAAAGTTCATAAAGGTAAATATTCGACAACCAATTTTTTTAGCAATTTGCTTTCGTTTTAACAATTGTTATTCTCAAATATGATTGACTGTGTACGGGATCAATGTTAATCTCGTGATTATTCTTGTGGGCATAATGTTTTCAATCGATATTTGTGTTATATCAGACACTGTAATTTCGGAATATGTAAAAGAGAAATTGTGAAAGAATGTACCGATACGAGCAGCCGGTTTGGCCAAATTTACATCACGCGGAGTGGTGCGTTTTGCATTAGTGCCATGCGGTGCGTTACTTCCACCACTACCCATGGCCTCTCCTCCTCGCATAGCAAGCGCATCGTATGGCTCCGTTCTGGAGTAGTTTGCATCAAAGAATTTCTTGAACCATTGCAAAAATTCAAAGTTGTCCTGGAACCTGCCTTTCACCAGCTTATCAATTGGAACAATCTGCAAACGATTGTAAAAGAACATACGAAACTAAATAAATGAAAAAAATTATCGAAGATATAGCTGAAAATCGCTATACATCGATGCACAATAAAATACCCTGGAAATGTTAGTAAAATGCAGTATATACATATCGAAATGAAAATAATAAAATAGATAAAAAGGAGAGACAAGGCTCTTCCTATTAAATTTGAAACGCTGCTTAATAAAACTGTGTGATCTACAGGTACCATGTACTTGAATGCATTACAGAGATTAAAGAAAGTCCAGTCTGTTCTATTACCCTGATACAATCCATTAAACCCCCCCCCCCCCCCCCAACACGTAAAAGTATTTATAGACTGTTAAAAATAACAGTCTTGATACCATTCTACCACTTAAATAAGTGTCTTAGAAATTTGATTCATGTGTCGATGACCATGAACAAAGAGCTGCTAGTGTTTAAAGCAAGTGCAGTACTCAGGGTTGATATAAAACCGAACATTGCAGGGGAAATATCAGCATATGTATGAAACAGATAACTGTACGCTTGTATGCGAGTAAAATTGCAAAAGCAGATGGTGCTGATCTACTTAATTCCAGATATACATATGTGTGGGATGCTTCTGAAGTGCAATTATGCAGCAGCACATAATTAAATATAGTAATAATTCTTTTCAATGGTACAGGTGGAACTATATGTGACATGCAAAGAAGCAATATCATCTATAATGAACACCGTATCTCTGTACCCTGTTGGCGAGGGGCAATGTTACGCTGCTGCAAATGCCTTTGCTGCATTTGCGTCTGCTTTGACTGAGGCGGTAATGGTACCAATTGAGGATTCGACAAATTATGCGTCCCATCGACGCCAGTTCCCAATGGTATACAACCACGAGCTTCGTAAGCATCGTATTCGCGACCATCGTAATTGGCATCGAAGAATTTCTTGAACCATTGCAGAAATTCGAAATTGTCTTGAAAGCGGCCTTTCACCAGTTTGTCCACCGGTATTACCTGAACCATTTTCATAACATAATAGGATTGTAATTCTATGCGTGTTGCACTTTACACAACACGATCCTGTATATCAGTGAAATATCTTGTTTCATCGCGTTGGTCTATCTCGATGCTAACTTTTTACATTATTCATACCCTCGTTAAACTATTACATTTCCTGTATCAAGTTATCGTACGTCCTTTATCTACGATATGAATCATATAAAATTGCTTACCTTATCTACATTCATCTTTTTGAAACCCCCTTGCAAAATCTTAAAATTCTGTATATATTCGTGCTCGAGATTAGTCCTGAACTTGACCCTCTTCAATGGTACGCTGCCAGGGAAAAGCATGTCCATGAACTGACAATACACAGCTCCGGTGCATAGTTCTTCGATCTTGGTGAACGACGACTGCAGGCAGTCGTTCACCCAAGCCAACATATCGTGTCGACTCAGGTTGTCCGTTGTTACATTTGTTGCGTAAACATTAACAGCCATATTGATACCCTCTTTTTTTACCGATGGCAACTGAAACGTAGCAATTCATAATTCAGTCAAAGGCGTAGAAATTGGTCATATCCGTTATTGATAAGCCGACAAAGCGTTATAGGTATAAGTTGCATGTAGAAATAATTGAAAAGTCTGTGGCGGAACACAGTGGCTCAGTGCAGGGGAAATTGATATCGGCGAATTGGGCCAGCGATCATCGATGTTCCTTAAGCGGCTGATTACAAAACAGACTTAAAAGGAATAACATTCCATTCACCTTTTTGGGGCCATCGACATATTCGCGACTCCTCGTCGCGTTTTTGACTAAAGTGTATATTTTAACGAGGCGTGTAATAATACTGGCCACTGGGTTCGAAAAATCGAAACGTGCCCTTTCAAACAATTTCTAGCCCTTAAAATATCCGTACGACAAACTTACCAATTATCGCGGAAACAGCGTGTAACGCAGCGATCGGGAGTGGTTCCCGCACGGAGATGACAAATGTAATAGCGGATCGTTCAAATGCGCACACGATGGGAAGTTCTAACGGTTTCTTCGGCAACTATTGGACCGGGCACATGTACCGCGGCTAGGTTGCACGGAAAAAATTCTACGATACTCGCGGGAGCTGTTTCTTTTGCGCTTTTTCTCGTACGCATTTATTTTTACCGCGTACCAGACACTAAAGCTACTCCGACCGAATCGACCGCGTAGCAACAAAAATCTCGCGCGTCTGTCAAGGGGATTAACAAACGAACACAACCGCGCTTTAGAAGAGATTTCAGCCGCCGACGGACGAGTTCGTTGCTCCGAGATACGTTCAAAAGCAAAGAATTCGCCGATATCCGTTACAACGGGAGACGATAAAACGTTTAATCCTAACTCACAAGGTGTGCACCGTTTCGCGATGGTTACTTTAGATTCGCCAATCACTGGGATGTTCTTGGACAAGTGCACCGGTCGAGAGAGAAAGTCGCTATCGCTGCAAATTTCACTATCGTTCCCCAAATTTATCCCGCTATCGATATATCGTAAGTACACTCGCGCGCAGCTTTTGAAATATTTTAATTATATATTTTTGTTAGGGAAAATAAAGTAACGTGTCCTTGCAAGGGTTTATGCTTATTATTATGAAAATTATAAATATTTAAATACAATATAATAAGTTAAATGAACGATGATTAAGCATAACGATTAAGCGTAATTGACTTTTTAACTTTTCCATTTAACTGACGGTAATCGCAACGCACTTTCCGCGTAGAAGTATTCCTCCGATTGTGGCTGCAATCTGCTTTTGTATTCCAATAATGCTGCGCGATCAGCTTGCTGCACGAGTATCTTAAAAAAGAAACAGACAATTCGAAACTTGTTAATCAAGGGTTCAGTTTGCTGCGAACATTTAAACGACCCCATACTTACATCGATCGCTATTCTGAAGCAATGCATGCTTTTCGCTAATTCTAATCGCCTCTCCACGTTATCAACGAACTTCAAATACTTTTCGAGAACCTCTGAGGGCGCATTATTCTTGTGCAGTATCTTTAGAACATCTTCTATAGGCAAATGAATTTGCAACTTCTTACTTCCTAGCCATCCCTAATAATTAAGAATCAATAGAAAATCGTTCTTGTTAATATGTTCATGATAAGAGTGCAATTTGGACCACCTTTGTTAAAAGCAGTCGGTCCACATCGTCCCATTCGCTGGCTGATGCTCTGACTTCCAATGCAACCTTTTGATATTGCCTAGGAGACACATCGTGCTGTTGGCATAAAATCGTAGGAGACATCAGAGTTCTTTCTGGTAAATCCCAGTGGCCTCTACAGACGTGTCTCAGGCAGTCGAGAACGGATGAATTTAATTCGATACCCTCGTTTCCATCTATTTTCTTTACTGCTATTTGCCACTCTAATAACACACGTTAATATATTTAAATCTTGATGCTAAAACGCATAATTGTTTCGGTATTACAATACGAAAAATACAGTTACCAAGCAGCTTTATATAAGATTGAACAAACGAAGCTTCCCTGCAATCAGTTAATGCTGAGAACTGCGTCTTATAACAATTACGAAGTTTGTGCAACAGTCTCTCAGGATCTCGAGTATTCTTCATGATAATGTGCAAAGTCTTCATCTGAAACATAGCAACTGCAGTATTCTTGCCAATGCTACTGAGAATTTTAAATCTTCCTAAGACTTACTGCCGCATCCACGGATCGTCCTAGCATCCTGTAAATAATATGCAATGATTATTAAGAGGGAAAGATAGGTAATACGTCCATATCGGTACATACGTTAAAATATCAGTAATTTCATTTATCTGCAATCTTATGGAGAGGTATCTTATGTAAACGCTGACAGAGTCCGGTCTCTCTGCTAATATCCTCTGCACTAGAGACTTTTTAAGCGTTTTAGTAATAAATAAGATAATCTGAAACATTTAATCTTTTCATTACACATAAACGATTTAAAGGGAAAGATTTGTATGTTATAAAATACTCAAATATTACTATCAGAATTGCATTGCCATCTCCCCACATTATTGCCGCATCCAGCAAGGCAGTTTTACTTGCAACGGATTTATATTGTTCCAAGGTGTAGGGCTTCCCCAATAAAATTTTTCTAAGGGTGATATCGGGTTGCAGGGCTGTCGTTTCTGGATGAAGATTTTGCAGCTTATCCGATGCCAGAACTGGGGATGAAAAAGTATTCTTCTGTAATGGATAAATCTGTTTTCTTTTTCTTTATTGTCGAGTTGGCAAAGAATGATGAAAATTCGAGACTACTGCATCTGAATGCCTAGGCTAATATACGATTTTACTGACATACTGCAAGAGAGTGTTTTCTCGGAGATAATAGATAGCATGGGTTTAAGTGGCTGATAATCGTTAGTGGTTTTTAAAGATCCCTCCGACGTCGACGTAGTCGATATACCAGCCCATAACTTATCGGTATCAGACTTCGATACTCCGAACAATTGATCCACCTGCGTTGTTTAATTCATTATTCTCTGTTGGCCAATTAAATTGACGCAAAATAAAGTTATCGTTTATTTGAACATAACCTCATTGTTTTCGAAACAAAAAGATCGTTTCTCGCTACTGTACCAAAACTCTTCGTCATCTTTGGCGGACGTCATGTTCGTTTAATATTGTTTGAACTTTAAATAACAAACGTACATACGTGTCCGATAATCTTTACAAGTTCAAGTAATTAAAAGTTTGTTTCGAATAGACTTGTTTACGACGCGCGCGCGTCTTATCGATAAGTGCATACTAATATACATGCAAAATTCATTCTCGTATGCGCAGATAAATGATACCTCCATAAGAATGTAATATTTTATTGCACGATACAGTGTAATAATATATTTAGTAATTCAGCTTTTTATGTTCTCTATTCGCGATCCTAAAGTGTATATTTAATTATCATTTTCTGATGTAGTAAAAGTTTCTGCGGCGGGCATTCAAATGTAAGGCGAACTCGCGGGCTAGGACGGCGCAGATAGAAGGGGCGAAAAGGTGGCGGGTAGGGGGCGTAAGCGCGCGCGAGGCGTTTGACTTCACACGAGCGCAGTGCGCCGACGTGGACGGATGGATCATCGTTTAGCTGCGTGAGTAATGAACATTATTATCTCTATTTGATTTCATTACATTACCTGCGCTTCCGATTCTTCGAATTAAATACTTACTTCAAGATGAACTTACTTGTCCGACGTTTACGTACGCGTCTACCACATTCCTCTCTAACAATAAGTATCAATGCATAATTACGTCTAGCAAAATTTGGGAAAATAACAAGTACAAGATTCTTTATATTAAATATTGAAATTTACTGGACATGGGACAAATTTGTTTATACAGAACGAGAACATGTTCTATTACACTTCTATTTCGTTCCTTCGACATACGTGTTATGTCTACATCACTTAACATTTATAACAAATATTATATACTATACTTAGACTAACAACATAAAACGTAAAATAACAATATTTGGCAACGTTTCATTAAATCGTACATCTTCCGAATTTCATCTTGAAATATCCAACGCCAGAAAACTTTGGGCATTTTTTGTTTGTTTAAATTATATCAGAAGACATAGTTCACAAAACGTACTTCCACTTTGTTAACATAGTAAATTAGCTATACACATTCCAACGAGCTAAATAAAAAATACTTCGATATTAGGTCGTCCATAGTATATTGTCGATAAGTTTGAAGTGTTCATGACAATTTTCGAAAACTTCGTCGTTTCATCCTGCGCTTATCTACAGCAAACAAAATATACTATATTCTTCCATTATTACAACAACAATTATCGAACCAGCCAGTATTAAAATGGTCATATTTTAACACCAGAACCGTACATCAGTGTCCCTTAAAAATATGAAGGTATTAACAGCTAGTCAACTAAGCAACAATAGAAAAGATCCGTTTGGAATAACAAATAAACAAACAAAAAACGTTTCAATGGAACTTCGTCTTTCCTCGTGGCAACGAGCTGCGTAGTAAAATCGATAAAATTCATTTCAACGCGAACTATCTCGCCGGAATAAAAAAAAAAAAAGAAGCAATCGTACAGCGAACATTCTAATACAGCTCATAAAATCTGTCGAATAAAATGTTAGAAAGATCATTTACGATCTTAAAAATCTCGCCTGCGAGAAAGAAACGTAGTTTAAAAACTTCAATATAAAAATCTTTACCTTCCTGGAACCATCGATTCGTGTTCAAGATTTTAGAACATGTTCGAGTGCTTTCCATTTATTTGAAATTTGCCAAAGAGAGTGACAATAGCTTCTGGCATAATAGAAATTCTGTGCATTAATGTTTCTTTTTCTTTTTATTATTTACAAAATGGACCATATACTTAAGCATCGATCGATACTGTTGAAATTCGGTTTTTCGCAAAATGTTACTTTTATTTTACGGTAAATGCAAAGGCTTTTGTATATACGAATAAATGGAAAGCACACGTTTCTCTTTAAGAGGACGAGCATGGACAGCCGATAAGATGGACGGATGGCTGTTACAATGTCCCTCTTTTTCTGTTTAAGTTAAGAACGAGTCTGGACGATTTATGCCTTCGAATTAGAATGCGAACCCTGCCTCACCATGATTTCTGATTGCACTTTATCGATCGTAAGCGTTGCACGTTGTACGGGATTTCCTTTGAGTAAAATGTCGTGCGGTATGTTTCTCTTATCCGAGCACTCGTTGTCCTTCGCTGACGGTCAATCGAATTCAATTATTATTGGTCTAAAGAGTAGAACGAAGGATCTTGTACAATATACACGACTCGCCTCTCTTTGCACGGTTAAGCGAATTGGAAGATGGAACATACCGTTTGGGAATGAGAAATATCTGAATTCTTCTAATTGTTACGCAACTTTGACAATTGGAAATATTGAAAGAAATAGAAAAGAGCTTTGTTGAGAGGCAACGAGTATCATGGATGTATCATAATTCTTTTAAGAATGACGTTATAATCGGTCAGTGTGGTACAGTTAGAATTACGCGCGAATGACGCACGTCTCTATCCATTTACACGAATGTTTACACTTAATTTGCACGGCCACCTTCGCCTGTGGCTCGTCGCGTTTCCTTCCTACAGAGTGTTTTTCGAAATCTATCACACCTCGAATCGAAGACGCTGTTGAGCTTGATATTACTGTTCCACCGACAACCGGGCGGATTCTGCTCTTTCATTATTCTACTCGCATACACCGCTCGCCTATACGTACATATAGTTATATATTTATTATATGCATATCGGTTTGAGAATCATCCGGAATGGTCCAGCAATCATGATCACCGCAAGCGCATCTTGGTGAAACCAATTCTTGAAACTAAGATGCTGGTAGCGTAAAGTTTTATGATTTAGTAAAGCATACAGCAGGCGAATAATTCTATTAAAGTGTCCTCGACATTTTGCTATCGTACAATCATTTTTAGAATAACTTTGTCTCGGATATCTTCGTTTCATGCTAAAAACAGAAGGTATATTTGAAGTGATCATGAAGTACGGACAGCTTCGCGTATGAATTGGATAAAAAGACATAGCACATTGACAGTTTCCCTATACATCATTAAAATACGCTGAGAATCTTCGATTCGAGGTGTTGTACACCTTACGGAAACCCTCTGTATAAATATATATGTATATATTATATATGTATATATAAAAGTAACTTCATAACATACAATAAATCGTATCTTTCTTTGGCACATTTCGTCAACTATAGGACTCGTACAAGTTATACACCTATCTAGGTACACATACGCTTATATTTTCTTCTCACCTAGTTGTATACGCGTATGTATGTATAAATATATAATATATACCAACTCGCTTCAATCTCTAATAATAATCATGTATGTATATGTATATAATATAGAATACGTACAAATATTCCATCGGAGTTAAAGGGGGTAGTATGAACCACCTTTTTCTTTTTAATTAATCCTTACGTATGCCTGCTGATGTATATACATTTATATACTTTACTTTCCGTATTACTTCATTTTTAGTGCGTCGTCGACTCTGTCTACCTCTAGAACATTGTAAGAGGAACGTAACAATCTGTTATTACTCCATTTAATATTAATACATTCGTGTTTTTTTTTGTTTTGTTTTCGGTGATAAAATGTCACACGTGCTTCACCGAATAGGGAACAGAATTTTTGGCTAGCGTGGGAGTTGCACTTTCTCACGATTCGCCAAGTAGCTTTGATCTACGAAGGTTCCTCGAAATCACCATCGAAACTTGAAAGGATCTACAAAAAGTGATGGATCGCGGGACGCAGAATGTTGAAACGCGCGTACGTGCAAGACGATTCGAATTTATTTCGAGGAAAGCACAACTCCGTGGACCCATTCAGAAAAATCCACCCCTCGGAGTATCTTTTTTAAATGCATTTTTCATTCTTCTATCGTCGCTTTTATTCGTGTATCGTTCGGTAGGACTTCTTTCCGCATTCCTCCTCTTAATATTCCTCGTTTTTCTTTTTTTTTTGGGGGGGTTTTTCTCTTTTTGTCTAAATAAATATATCCACGAACAAGGCACTGCTCGACAGGCGGAAGTGTGTGCGCGCGCGACACCGTTTCGTCGTTGTCGTCGTGTCGGATGTTTCAAGCAATTGTTCCGTACTCGGAAGATTCCCCTCGATCTGTCGAGCTTTCTCGAGCCGTTTCCTAATCGCGAAACGTCGGATAAAAAGTGGTCGGTATGCGTTTTAGAATATTATCCGCGCGGGCGTGAAAGTATAGATCATTCTCGAACCGAAGGATACCTTGCTGTTCCTTTTTTCTTTTGCTTAGAACGGAGCAATTTCCAAAATGAACATCGAAGATAGACATTTCGAATCATTGACAAATATTTCATGAAATAGGCGTTCTCATTTTTACGAAGAATTATAGAATTACGAATACGGTGCATTTATGCAAAATAACAGAGAGTTAAGTTTAATGAAGTAAAGTCGCACGGTTATCCCCTAAGAGCAACGCGCGAATGTTGCCTGCCGTTTTTCACCCTGATAGAAGTCGAGGGCGAAGGTAAGGGCGTGGCAGTAAATCAGGCTGTGTTAACCCTTTTGATATTGAAACGAGAAGAAAGGAATATTGATTAAACGCATCATCGAAGCAGTTAAACCAGCTGACTTTTGCTCTGGGCTGTATATTGCGGACAAGTTACTTTATAAAAGAAATAAACTTAGTCTCGGATTAGTGCTGAATGAAAGCAAGAAGGATTACAAATAATAAGAGTCTAATAAAAAAAGAATACTGAAGAGGGAAATCGCCCTCGATCGACTAACTGATTTTAAAACAAAACCCTCCCCATATGATTTCACTATGAAAAGGGTTAACTACTTGACGAACGTATTCCCCTTTACCCCCGCCTCGAGTATCCGTCAGGATGAACAGTAAACGCGGACCCCCAACGTCATCGCAGAGAGCGTTTCGCCCGTCGGCAGGTCGGCATGCGTTATAAAGGGAAGCACTTGGTCCGTTTCTGCGTCACAGCGGATTGGCAGTCGACCTTCGAACCTAGGGTGAAACTCTCCGGTCTGACCGTCTCTTCGACAGAGATCTTCCCGAGCCGCTTCTTCGCCCGGAAAGGCGTTGATCTAGGGGATATAATTTCATAGAGATCGCTAGTCCTCCCCGGAATCTGACCTCCGCCCCTTGGACTGCCGGCCACCTTTTGATCGACAGGAATAGCGAGGTCCACCTCGGCGCAATGATTCGTTCTCCTCGATACGTCTTTCTCCAAATCGTTGCCGCGTTCCTTCTCATCCGGCGGTGTGTTGAACACGTCCGACGAGTAGCTCTTCGAGTCGCAGATCAAAGCTAGATCCGAGTAGTCCACGCCTTTCTCGACCTCGAAAGGCAGATTCCTCGCGGACGCCAAGGAAATGGCTCTGGCCTCCGGTCTCTGCGGCCTTTCCTCGTCCGCGTAGTCCAACGATAGACACTTCTTCTCGAACAGAGCTGGTCCAGTTATCTTCCTGTTAGATCCCTCGGCTTCCCCCTGCTTTCCATCCGACCGACCCTCGTCCGTTTTCTCCAAAGAATGAATCACCTTCGACGGACGACGAACGCTGTTCTCACGTTCGACGGATAAACAGAATTCTTTGTCCGTTAGCGAAATCCGTTTCGGCTGTCTGACCGGTTTCTCGTCCAGCTCGAGATCCTTCTCCCACGACGGAGTTTTCAGCAAGCTCTTCACTCTTCTCAGCTCCGTTAACAAGTCCATGGTCTCCTGAGACGGCTCGTGGAAGATCCTTCTCTTCGGTTTCCTCACCGACGCGTTCGCGTCCGATTCTTGATCGCTGGCGTGATCGATTCCCTGTTGCTTCTTCAGCACAGATCTAACAGTCCCTTGCGTTCTCTCCGCTTCGCTGTTTTCATCGGGAATCGAGTCCGTTTCCGCTTTGGCAGGAATCGAGCTCGCTGGCTTGAACGTTGCGTCCGTCTTCGAGCTGTCGTCCCTGTTATCCGAGGACACGTTGCTCGTCTTCGATCGCTCCTGTTGCCGCGCGATTCTGCTCTGCACATTTCCCCTGGTACGCCTCTTGAAATCCGCATACGTCTCCGTTGGTGTCTCATGGTATTTAAATTTATCTTGCAACTGCTTGAACGCCTGCCTGCTGTATTCTTGACCCACGCGTTGCACCAGAGAATCCTCCGATGCTGTCTCCCTAGTCTTCTCCACTTGGTCCTTCCTCTGGTACCCGACAGACGCGGCAGAACGATCCTTGGATAGAAGATTATCGGAAGAAACGCCCCGTCTCTCGAACTGCGCCAGTTTACTAGGTCTGTCCTCCGCTTGCTTATCGTCCCTGTCCAGCAGGTCATCGCAAGTCTGTCGCCTAGTCTTCAACGGGGAGCAAACGTTCTTCTCCGACTCCTGGTTCGTCGCGATGGACGAGACGGGACGTTTAGTCGGGGAATTGGACACGCTGTCTCCGCTCTGAGCAACTATCCCATGAACAGTAGGTGTCCTCGAGGTAGGGCTGTCCTTTTTCACCTGCCACTGCGTCCTGGGCGAGCTGCTCCAACTGATCGGCTCCTTGTCCGAGCCGAAACTGCTGTTGGTGAATATGATCTCTTCGCTAGTCGTCACACGACACTTCAACAATTCGGCTCCGTTCTTGGACGGCACGGGTGTGACCGTTTTGCTCGACTCCTCGGCGGTGCTAGCGTCTTCCAACGGCAACGAGCTCGGCCCGGAGTCCAGGACATCGTCCAAAGAGGCTCCGCGAAGCGGGTCCCTATGCTCCTTCAGCTGAACAGTTGATTCCAAGTCCTCGGTTTCAAAGGAGTACATCTTTAATAAAGGACCCTTGCCGGATCTTCTTCTCTCGACGATGAAGGACTGTCCCAGTCCGAGTGTCCTGTCGCCCTTCCTCTCCTCTATCTTTCTCCTCTCACCGGTAGTCCCTCTCGTCCCTTCTTCTTCAACGGCCTCCACTTTGACGGCCTTCGTCTCGTAGCGAGACGCGTCGAACGTGAATTTGTCCAGCGTCTTGGACGAGCCGATCTTATCCAGGAACGGCTTCTCCACCGCTTTGCTCGGTCCGATCTTCTCCAAGTACGGCTTCCCGATAATCCGCGGCGCCAGTTTCGCCAGGAACGGTTTGTCCTCCGTCATCGAGATACCGATCTTCTTCAGGAACGGCCGTTTCTTCTCCTTGCCGTCCTTCTCGAACGAGCGATCGCTCAGCCGTTCGTTGCTGTAGCTCGACGAGTTGTCGCTGCTCTTCGATCTGGCCCGCTTGTTCCGCGGATGCGGGGTAAGCGGGGTCCTCGGCGTTCTGGGCGTGAGGGACGGACTGAGTTCCTGGTTCGGGCACGTTTCGTCCAGCAACGCCATGGCGTCTCTCAGATCCATGTACGCCTTCCTGGGCGCGGTACCAACCGGAAGCGGCCGCGGAAGCTCGTTCTCCAGGCTGCCGTTCCTCGTGGACGCGCTCGCGTCCGGCTTCGCCTCCGCGCCCGTGCACGGGTACGAGGGACACGAGCTTCGCTCGCCGACCGTTACACCCGGCGAGCAATCGATCGTCGGATAATCGTCCAGGTACCACGGTGTCACGCCGAGATCCTCCGGCCTGGCCGCGGCGCTGTGAGCCGGTAGCAATACGTTCTTACTGATCGCGCCCCTGTTGAAAACGATCGCTTGCCGGTCCGTCTGCGTAGCGGTCGACGACGACGCGCCAGGGATCACGGGCGGCATCTCGTTGAACGCGCCGACCACCTGTCGACGATAGCCGGTGCAAGTGGCGAAGTACGGGGACGGCGCTGGTCGTGCCGTTTCGATCACCACGCGGCCCTGTGCGCAGGGCACCATCGGTTCGCCGTCGGCCGGCGCCTCCTCGGGTGTCAACGGCAGAGCTGCACCCCGGCCGAACTCGATAAACCACAGCTCGTCCCTCAACTCGCTTTCTCACTTCTTCTCGTTCATGTCCTTGTTCAAGTAGTGCAGCACGTAGTGGAGGACCAGGTCGTAGCAGTACTTGTACTCGGTCTGGAAGGGAAAAGAAAACGATAGAGGATACGTTCGTGCGGAGGAGGAGCATATTAACACTTTGCCGGCCACACATTTATCGGGACCGCCGTTACGCTGCCGTCGGCGAGGTTCGCGCAGTCGTTCGTAACACAAGTAGTTACAGCATGATTATTATTTAAAAGTAAAGGCATTGGGGTAACAGTTACAATTGAAAGCAGGGTTCCCTGTTCGTCAATTGTTCCTCTGCGACAATCTCCGCTTATCGATACAAACATCGGTATGAAGTATCACCGTGGGCGAAAGGAAATCACGCGCGCGTGACAGCTGCCGGCAAAGTGTTAACCGAACGCGTTGCAAACGTTCATCATCCGCCGCCGTTTATTATCGCTCACCATGTTCTCGACGAGCTGAGGCCTGTGCCTCCTGACAGTTTTCACCGCCTGGAAAATGTCCACTTCCCCGTGCTGGATCACCTGCTCTATGCAAGCGTTCGCGGCGCAATACACGCCGCAACGGCTTCGCCCGTCCGGCGAGACCACGGCCACCGGCCCGTAATCCGTTCGTTGCCTCCACCGTTCCACCATGTTCATCAGCTCCACCAAACTGTTCGTCGACGTCGGGACCTTGTGACCCATCGGCCAGCAGGTCAATTGGAACAGCTGCACCGTCTTCGGCGGTGCTTTCACGCCCGCCATTAATTCCGTCAACGATACGATCTTCTTGTTTATTCGAAAAATCTGTGGAAAATAGGTCGATCGATGAAACGTCCGGAAGTGAATCGGATTTCTCTCGGATTCTATTGAAACACGTCGCCCCGCGATCATCGTCAACGTTGGGTCTACAGTTCTAGGATTTATCGGACTTCCAATCGATAATCTAACTCAAGAAGCAAATTGAATGTTAAACTTTCAATTTCTCAACAGCTTTGATCGAATATTGAAAATTCCGAATCACAGATTATTCCCGATCAAGAAGAAAGAACGATGATCGAACGTCCGGCTCGTGAACTTTTAAGTAGGAAACTCCTGAAGTAGGTCAAAAAGATAGGAGCGACGGGGGGCATCCTTCTCACCCAGGTCTTGATGTTGGTGTAGTGATTGTGGCTGATATGATCGATCGTGAACACGGGGCCGTATTTCTTCGAGTGCTTCCCCTCGGGCCAGAAGCTGGGGAAGTTCGTCGAGCCAGCCGGAGGCACGCAGAGCACAACCACGGCCGCGCACTCGTAGTCGTAAACCAGAGACCAGAATTCGCCGCACGTGTGCCGGAGCGGCCATTCCGTCACGATGTATTCCCGCGGCTTCGTGTAACCCTGTTCAGGATACTCGTTGGATGAAAGGGAAGAGAAAAGGTCGGAGTCGAGCATCGACGAGTTCGTAGATCGTAAATAACGATAGAATGGGGGGGAGTAGGGTGGACAAAGTAAAGCTTCTTTTGCATGACGGTGCTAGTCTGTCTGCGGCGAGTCAGCGATATCGACGGCGATTCGCGATGGAAAGTTTAAGGGAGTCGCTGTTCCGTGCAAAACATTTTCTTAAACTTACAGCATTTCTTCGTAACGGATATACATTCCCTTTACGAGAGGGAAGCGCCGGCCACGTGGAAATCGCCTTCGACGAAACTTCGGAGGTGCTTTTAAAAATAATATTGGACGTGCGCTATTTAAGATCCGCGTTGAAGGAGCGAAAAGTTCCGGATGGCAAAGATGTTTCGTTCAATATTTGTGGAAGGGAAAAGGGAGATTATATAGTATCGTAAGTAGCGCGGGTCGGCGATAAGTCAGACGCGCGGGTTAAGTAGACGAGACTCGATGATAGGTCAGACTAACACGTTGTAATAATAATCTAAGTAAATCTAAACGTTTTAATTGAAGGGAGGCCAGTTAGTGATTTTAGGGAAACGTTTATCTGGCGTGGGATGAAGATAAGATTGCAAACTTACGTCCACGAAGACCGCGTTTATGTAGTCGGTGTAACTGTTACCCTGGAAGCTGGTCAGGTACGGTCGAAAGTTGTCGGCTAAATTGAAACACATATATATCATTGCATGGATAAGAACGTGATCGATATGCGATAAATGCGACACCCATTATTCGTACGTCCGCATAAATCGCGGCGCGTGAAAGCGTGTAACAATTTACGAGGGACGTTTCTAAATTGTACATGTTATTTGAAACTCTCTCTCGTTCGGGACGCTTTTTAATTACGTTCGGAATATAAATTGAGAAACAGCCAAAGCCGACGAATCGCATGGATAGAATATAAATCTTGTGGATAGAATCTGAATTACGTGGATGAAATATAAATATCGTGGATGAAATATACATTTCGTGGACAAACTGCAAATTTCATCGAGAAAATTAGGCTGGACGAACGTCGATTAATAAGTTCAATGAAGAATATCGACGTGATGGAAAGTTTACGGTCCCTTTGTTTAATATCCGCATACTTCGACAATGCAATACCGCGTTTTCTTATGAAAAATCCAAGCGGGAACTTACGTGGCACCACTAAAACGTCCCTGTTCTTCTCCCTGTTGTCTGCCCGATGCCCCCCGGCGCAATCTCCGATCGTGAAACGCGGCGTTTGCTTGCAAATTTGTTGGTACTCTCGTTGGTACTCGTTCACCTTGGTTATCGGGTTCTTTACGCTCTTCTGCTTGAGACGTTGCGACAGCTCCGAGACCGGGAACCACGAGGTGCCGCACACGACGAATTCCTCCAGCGTGTCGTAGACGAACTTGTACTGTTCCTGGCGAGCAAAATCGAACGTTTGGATGCCTTCGGAAGTCGTACATTATCGACCCCCTGATATTATAAATTCTCCATGTTTCTTAAAAAGAAATTGTGCAACAGTATTGAATTCCCATTGATATCATTCAATTATCATCGATTATTATATCGCACAAATCTTATCGTTTTATACTTCATTGAACGAGATCCACAGTTCACTGTACTCGTTAAAAAAAAGAAAAGAGAGAGAGAGAGATTGTATCTCTTTATTAATAAGTTAGCTACTTCTCTCGCCGCGAAACGAAATAAGACGATCGATTCTTCGAGTTTACCAAGTTCTCGATAAGCCCTCTCCTGCTTTGCCGCAACTTTTTCAAGTAGCCGAACACGTCGAAGGCGTCCTCTTCTTCAGCCAGTTCCATGTTCGCGTCTATGGCCAGATACACCCCGGACCGTCCTCCGCCGTCACTTTATTAAACCGAACGACGGACATTTGGTTAATTATCGGTAGCGATCGAATCGCCGGGAATCGGTGAACAGCTTACTTGCAATGCACCACCATAGGACCGGACTCGTTCTTTATGGTGGACCCTACCACCGCCCTTACACGTCGACGGAACTCCAGCACCGCATTTCCAAAGGGGCACGTGTGCGAGTGCCATTCTGTGTAGTGAAATTGTAACAACGTCCTCTCCTCTGTGATCTCCTGAAACCGAGAGAGAGAGATTATAAACGCGTTTCTCTACATTTCTTCTTTCTCCTTACTTCTCCTTCTTTATTATAATTCATACGCTTCGATTGCATAGACCGCGTCGTAAATTCGAGGCGTTTCGGGTAAAGTAACGCGTGCATGCATGTCAGCACCGGTTTGGCTCTCGTAACACGAGTCTTAAACGACGCTTCGCTGAAAGTTACATCCAGGTCCATGAATAAAACATGTTTCACCGTATCGCGGGCGTTAGAACTGCTACGAAATTTCGCAATGCTTTGCCACACCGAGCATTATCGACTGCTTCAATAAAATATGAACAATAAATATACCACCTATGGATAAAGGACAGAAAATCCAAGTCCGCAACATTTTTCACGGTCTCATCTAAATCCTACATGAAAGATCGAACCAAACTATCATTATTTATTAGGTGTATGCAAAAGTCTTCTTTTTTCTCGATCTCCTTTTACTTATACGCAACAGATGCATTAAGAGTTAGCGTTGCAGATATTCTCCCTCGTTCTCTACGATCCTCCCCATCTATTGTTATTTCTATTAGCTTAGAGGCAACGAAGTCGTCGTGCCATCTTCGTATTTCCGCAACATCTCGCAAATGTCCGGATAAAGAGTAGTACAGCGATCTGAACAGATGACAAATCCGACACGTCTGAGCAGCGTTTTTTCCACGCTGGAGCTCGTGTCGAATGCAGTGTCGAATGTGCAGCCTTTTGGCACTCATCGTGCTCGTTGTTCATAGATCAAGTGCCAATTAAAGTATTGCATAAAGGGGAGAGAAATTGTATCCGTTAAAAGTAACTTCAAATGAACGCTTAAAAAAGGAAAGAGATTAAAACTTTCGCGTACACCTAATACCACCAAGTAACGTTCGCCAATTAACCCATTCACTGACATGCAAATTCAGAGCGTTTCGCCCTGGGTGCTAACAAGATTTGATTCGACGGAAAACGCATAGATTCTCACAAAATAGCGTAATGTTCAGTTGCAGATGTGTAATGTACTCGCCCAACAAGTGAGCTATTTTTCTGCCGTCACAGATCTCGACTGCAAATGAGTCAATTGTATGAATACTTTCAAGTTCGTACTCTCAAACAACTCATGCCGATTATCCAAAATAACGCTATCCGATCCCAAACTTGCCCTTTCCGTCCCTGCCCCTTGTATCCTACGATCCTTAAAAACCCTCCGCACATCTTCAAAACGGCTCTTTCTCCGACCAGTAGAGCACCGCGTTACGGTCGACAAACCATTGTAAAAGTCCGAATCTACACAGTTGGAAATAAAAACCTCTTGCGTTCGGAAATTGGTAGTAAAATTTCTCCGTGCCCATTACAGGTGTAGTACTAACATGGATTTACAGTAATGTGGGGATATTTAATAAGTAGCTGTACTTTCAGAAGAAATGGATTTATTTCAAGTATAATATAGCTAGGGCACACTTTGTTTTACAACCTCGCACCGATGCAACTCTTTTTAATCTGACCGCCTCTCCGCTCGTCCTTACATTTTCACTCCTTACACACAAGATCGCAGTCTCTTATCGATGCAATGTACGCGTTCACGCAATCTCCTATAATTCAAACACGAGATTCTCGGACTCATTCTCCCGCGTACTCCTAAACAAAACTGTCGCGGCGCCCGAACGCTCTTTTCTTGCACCACGGTCCTAAACATTCTTCTCGCGGATCAAACAGTCCTTGTTCCAGGCGATCTTCATTCAATCCGGATCATATATGCAACACGCGATACTTTTGTCTAATCCCACAGTAATTAAAGAAAAACGAGAACACTAAGAGATATCTCGTAGCTGGCCGTCACTGAACGAAGACTTGCACCGCAAAGTACGAGATATCTCGTAGCTGGCAGTTTTGGTACAGCCGATTACTGCGGGCTATCTCGTAGCTGGCAGTGAATGGGTTAAATAATCACGCGGGATAGCGCAACAATGCCGGTCGGCAACGATCATGCCGCGTTTAGGCTGCCCCTTTGCCCCCGTACGCTCATTACGCGGCACGACCCACTACTGTTCACGGAAGCGGGGCACGCGCGGCCGGCGTGTATGAAATTTTCCAACGCCGGTAAATCTCGCGGTCGATTATCGTGTTGCGTTTTGCACCCCCGGCCTCTTGGCTGAACGCGCGCAACGGGGCCTGATCGCGTTAACGGCCGGGCGAATTAACGAAGAACAGACGGAGGAGATGAAACGTGCCGCGTTAACGGAGCCGTTCCACTTGTTACGTATCTGCCAGTTTGACTTTGCCACAGTTTCCCCGCTGATCGAATTGTCTACCCGTTGGTTTTGTTTCTCTATCGGAGCTTCAGTCGAGACACGTCTCGTTCGTGACGAATTTCCGGGAAGTTCGTGGTAATCGCGAGCTTAGAGATGAATCGGTGTAAATGGAAAAAGGTTGCGGCAAGAGAACGTTTGCTATGCTACTTATTGAAAGGAACAATCGCATCGAATCTGCGCAACGAGAGTTATCCAGCTGAAGAAGATGTTAATTAAAAAGTCTCGTCAACCGTGTCGAGCTAGAAGCTGAGAAATGTTTTTGATCAAACAGAGGGTTATCAAATACAGTTCTCGAAGAAGGCTTTCGATATTTAAGACAATGAATTATTTGATCCGTCGTTGCAAAAAGAAAACGCTGAGATTAAGTCGTCAACTTTAGACACGTTAACACTAAAACGATGGTACTTATTTTACACTGTTATATGATCGGCAAGGGACGATCCATCTGTGACTTCACGTATCATTTATACAAAGCAAACGATGTACAGGGGAAGCGACTGGTGAAAAGCGAAGGAATCGTCGCCGGGGAAATTCGAGGGATCCTCTCTATTTTCGTCCCGTTTCCGACGAATTAATCAAATTGAACGTTACGTAACAGGCGTTCGAGCGAACTTATTATTCCGCCCTGGTTCCCGTTGTCACTCGGCTCCCTCCGTATCGTACTTCGCGTTCACCCAGTTTTCGAGGATCCCGCCCGGTCCTTGTCGCCGCGAAGCTATCATGCCCCGGCATTCCGTTCATAGTTAATTCCGCCAACTTTTTCCCCCTTAACTTCCGTCCGACCGGCTTCGTCTTTCGTCGAGCCGGTGGACGCCGGCTGGAAACCTTCGCGCGGCAGTTCCGCTTTTCAATTTCGGCTCCTCTGCCAGCTATGCATTACGCAGACTTTCTAATTTACAGTCGCGAGCGATTCGATGCAAAAGAGAAAGAGGTAACCGCGGAGGTTAATGAGATCGAGATCTATTGCGAGCGAATCGATTAAGGGAGCGATGAATATTTAATTTGCAGGGAACAGAAGAAGCGGAAAGGGAGAGCATTTTATTGGACGGCGGGTAATTTCTGGAAAGAAAATTTCATTGGGAAGTTAATCAGGGTTTCAAATGGGTGCCTTTAATTTTGTTAGCGGACGGATATTTAGAAATGTGAATCGTGCGATTTACTGTGAACCGAGGGAAGAGATATTATTATTCATAGAAAGGAGCGGGGGAATGAAACGAAAAAGTGTGGAGGTTGCTGGAGGAAGTTTTAAACAAATTGTGGACTCGTACGGAAAACGAATGAATAAATGTAGAGGTTGTTTCTATTGGGAAATCGCCTGGAGCGAAATACACAGAAGAGACGAAGACCGAAATGTAGATGTAAAAATATATCAGACATAAAATCTCTGCACACTTTTTTCTCTTAGCAATCGAAACTCTGTTAACATCTACAAGCGTTCACCCTCTTTCGTTCAGAGAACTTCACCTCTCTCTCGTCGATGGTTCCACAAAATCATGATACTTACATTCGCTTCTCGTAACACCCCCAGAAATATTACCTTAATAAATTCTTAAGAATACAGATACTAGTATGATACAATTTGTCCAGAGAACTGTGCGCGCACTAGGGTGACACCTAAAACTACTTAAACCCAGGCTATTAGATGATTTACGAGTGAAAGCTGATGAACGATACCCGCGAAACACAATCATAGCTCCCTGTATCCGCGTTCAAAGTTTCACGCGCAGCGCATGAATCTCTGTGTACAGAGTCTACGTGCACGTGCAAAAGGGAGATAGCGTACTCACGTCGTTCTCGTTCTTCTTGTAAAGCCTTATCGTACGTATGTGAAAATTGGCGAGCTCCTCTTCCTTCAGCACCGAAACACCGATACCACCGTACTCCTCGTCCTTGTCTTTGCTGGCCGGCCAATACTGGACGCACATCACCTGAAATCGATTCGAGAGGCGCGCTTGTTATCATTCGACAGACGGGCAGAGAAGCCTTCCACGGCGGTGAATGGGACGAGTATCAGGCAGCTCGATGAAACGTAGAACTCGGCGGAAAGAATTGTAGAAAAGTAACGGAATAAATAGTCAATTGTAATGTACAAAAAATACAGGGATATCATTTGCCACCAAAGTTCGAGCGATATTCGACAATAGAAGATGGGAATTGAACTGTGAACTTTTCTGCGCATCGTAAAGTTAGAGAAACGACGACTTTCGTTGACGTTTAAGACTGCAGAAGACTGCAGACTCCTAGTTCGTATCTCCTCAGGACTTTATAATTTCAAGCACTCGTAAATGATATATCTGCTTGTTTGAAGACTCTCGTGGATAGGTACACGAGAAGGTCCCTGAACGTAGTGTTAAATAAAACAAGTAGAAATTAATATAGTATCCATCTACGATTTTTGTCGCACGTGAGGAACTAGTTGAACTGACGCGAAATCAAAGAGAATGTCTCCTCGTGGACTAGTTGGATCACCATTACGGAGGCAAGGAGGCGAGGGTAAGTGAAGTGGCTGCTAACAACTTCCAAACTCGTTTACTTCGCTCATCGTCGATTTCACATGCAAAAGGCCTCGGTCTCTTTAAACCCTGGCTAGGCCAGCTTCGCATTACCCTCGCGTTTTAACAATGACTAGGATCCCCTCTTTACCAATACCTTTATTCCAGGAAGTCAAGCTCGATGAAAGAAATATATCCCCGTTAGCAAAACGGAAACGTAGCAACGACCTTGCCAAACCATTTATATCCCTCCACTTCAATCTCTCTATCGTGATCACCGATGTTCCAAATAGATATCAACCCTCCATGGTTAGTCCATGGTCAGCCCATGGTTAGTTCACGGGAATTGCTATCATCGAAGCTTCAACCCCATGATTAAACGATCGAATTATCAATCGAGATCCTCACCCTAATGAAATCGAAGGTTTTCGTTAACATGACGATACAGCAGGCTTTCTCTTGCCACACCATCCGCCAGAATTCTGTCACGGTGTTCTCCATGGGTCCCTGTGTCACGATGTAAGCGTTTGGCTTCAATATACTCTGAAACACGAATTCCTCCATTAAACAGCAAATCGTTCAATTCATTAAACCGCTGTTTCAAGGGGAATCAAGATAATTTCAACTGTTCTATTTTGGGATTATGGATTATTCAAATTGAACGATCTCGTGTCCAATGGTTGATACCACGTTGAATGACATTGATCTTGATCTTTAGTGCAGAGGACCGGGCTGATAACGAAATATTATTGCGAACTGTGGAATTCCGAGTTGGCCTAATTGAGAAAGTAGGCTGCGAAGAATCGTTTAGATCTTCCGATTATTTGCCATGGTATTTTCTGAACTGTTTCGGAAGGTACATGGAGTATAGTTGGCTGAAGGATTGGAATGGTTGTTGGGTGCCCTTTTTCTAATTAGATTTAATTCCTTTTTTCTTAATCTTCTACTTACATCTACGTAAGACGCGTTAACGTAATCGGAATCGGGCTCGCCCTCGATGTGGTCCAACACCACTCTGTTGTAATCATCTGTGTCCAAAAGAAGATTCACTAATAAATGATACTTATTAGTGTAAAGAAAAAATTACTTCTATTGTATATTTTATTATAAAAAGAAAGTAGGTACAATTAAAGACATTATTAAGCAGTTGCACGGTCGCTTTACACTTCTCTTCATAAATTATTCGATAATACAGACGAGTGCACGCTGATAATTAAATTATTAAGAAACATAATCCTCCGGATTTTCAAACGTCAAAGCAGTATTTCACTTCTCTCCTTTCCCAAACATATTCTTCGATAGCTGCACTCTTGCGATAACGTGCGAGTAATCCCTTCCCAAACACGTACGGTCGATTTATTTGAAACACCCTTCATTGATCAATGTGCAATCAAACTTTTGTTCACTCGAAACGCGTCGAAACTCCCTTCCCCTCAAATAGCCATATCGTGTGAAATATTAATCCGCCCAACAAAAGCAAAACGCGCAGACAGAACGCCGAAGGATCAGATGAAAAAGATCGAATTGTTACTAAACAAACGGAAACTAAACTTTCTTCCTCTTCCTCCAAAAACTCCGAGTCCCCTTAAATAGCCCATTTGGTTATTATTAACACAGAGACTAAGTAATATGCGTTCGTGTGCGAGCGGATGTTCGTGTATCCCTCAAGTTCTCTCCCCGTTTTCGTAACTTCCCTCGTGTTCCCGTTACGAGGCACGCGTACGAAAGCCGGCGATGCCAGCCGTGTTTCCTAATTAGAGGTCCGCCGGCGGGATGAAATGTTTTTTTTTTCTGTCCGTGGTGACGAATAATTAAAAATCCCGGCGACGACGCTCTCTCGCCGGCGTTGCGAAGAACGTCGAAAATCAAAAGGCTTCCGGCGTCAAGCGGCGTAGCGAACGAAAAATGACATTATGCTTGGCCGGTATTGAAAATTTAATTGGATGCTTAATCATTAATTAAGCGTAGAAGCTTTCTGTTTTTATTGCGACACGAGTCGTGTACCGATGAAAAGTGTGCTGAATTGAATATTGGAGTGAATCGTGTTAATTAAAATGTATCGGAATGATGTCTCTCTATAAGTACCCCGATCGCGTTAATTAATGTCTACTTACAAGGAATACATTTCTGGTTCTGATTCTTTTCCTTGTTGGCCGGCTTCGTGGCGTGTCTGCACGAATGCGTTTCCACCTTCGTCGCTGTCTGGAAGGAGAAACAATAATTATACGGATCTTCAACGCGTCGCGCGTCGTTTATTCGATCAGCGAGGACGTTATTCCGTTGATTTCTCTAATCCGTGGACGATTACGATTAAAAATCGACCGCGGACTTCCGCGCCGTCCGCATATGGTAATGACGAGTTAGTGGCGCCCGTTCCAAATGGAAACAAAGTTTAAATTAAACGCGCTTCCTCGTTATTAATGAACTGCGCTAGATCGCACCCGGCTGAACGTTCGAATTTCATTTTCCTTTGCGGCGCGCTGATGCACGCGTGCATGATTAATTTCCAAGTTTCCCCATTAAATCCCGAATTCCACGCTGTTTCAACCCATTGTTTATTCAGACGAACAGTATATACATCATATTTACATGTGTCGCAACTTTTGCAGATCTTTTATTCATCGTCTGCGCTTTTGTATAAATTATGTATGGTCGGACGATGTGCTCGAACGAATAAATCTTGAATAATACTATAATTTTATTTCCCCACAAGGAATGTAAATGGATTTTCAGAATTTGTTTGGCGATCTGTGTTCTGTTCATGAATATTAATTTCTCAGACTATTTGCAATTTTCTGTTATAATAATAATTATTCTGTCTGACGATTCGATTAGCACAGTAGTTTTATTTCTCGTCGAAACACCCAACGCGATATTAAGTCGCAACTCCATTCTCGCTCCTCTAACTTCTCTCCCGCCGTCATAGCGCACTAAATTGTATTAGGGGGTGGTCCAAGTCACATAGCTACGAGAGACAAGTCCACGCTTCCCTATCCCATTAGGATAACTTTTACTTGGGATCTCCCTAGCCATGGATAAAATGAAATCCACGTTTCTTTTCTGTTTCGCAATTCTCTTTCATCTATTCTAGAAGAGGCATCTAATCATTCGATAATCCTTCGATCTTTAATAACAATTTTAAGGGAACGATTTGTTATCATCTTATTTAGCAATGTACAAGCGACAGCCAATTGTCCTGATCTATTCCTGAATATTCCACGAGCAAATGTACCACGACCAGCCCACGTAATTGATTCCTGTTCCTCTGCGATTCTAAACGGATCTCTATTTGCAAGAAAAGAAAGAAACGTGCATGCATAATTAAGACCGGGAGTAGAAAGAGCATTGTTTTAAACTGCGCGTGGGCAGAGATTTAACTCCTACGACTCGCCACTAATTTTGCAAATTTCTAATTCCCATTCTCCTCCCATCGGTAAGTAACATCCTCGAAGTTCGCCATTGAATTTTAAGCATTCATTCTGCGAGAACCTTTCAACAGCCACTATTAGCAATGTGTGTTATAATTTGTCGTTCGAATAACAAACATTGCTTTCCGACTCTTTCACCTCAGCAAGCATTATTGGCTTGGACTACTTGGAAAGGACCGGACTGACCCGAGCGTTGACCAATACTACTTACAGTATGCCCCGCGCGAAGCCGGTTGACTTATACTACTTGAACGAGAGACGAGAAAGAAAGCTGGCGAAACGTCGAATTACCGAGGGGAAGGGTGAATAGTCGGCACTGCGCAGGACGGATTTATTGTCCTCACCTGAAACTCTACGCGGTACAGAACAGGAAACTTTCGGCGTAGCTCGCAAAGCTTCGGGAATTGCGAGAGTTCTGTCGGCGCGGACGGTAGGGTGGTGCTCATGCTGCTACCGAGCTCCTCCGAGGCTGTGAACAAAAGAAACAGAAACACAGGGAAGCGATTAATGCGGCAGAAGTTGATTTTTATCGCGTCCGTTGTTGTTCCCGTTGGGAAGTTGCTGCGATTACTATCACTTTTCGATAATGGAACACGTTCGGCACGCTTCGAGACGCATTAACGCTCAGTGTTCTCCTATTTTTGGAGAAACGATTAAATTTTCTTTATCGCCACGCGATTTACAGTTGCAACGCAACGTTGAAATGAAACTAGTTTGCGTCTATATATTTAAAGTGTTAACTTCTTCTCTCGCCAATCTTTATCATAAATTAAAGCTTCTACATGTAGTAGGCCGTTGATTAATACGGATGTTTGTGTGTGCAGGATTTCCGGAGAGATATGTACAAGGCGAGCACGCTAGGACAACAGGTGAAGAAGAGGAAGAACAAATACTTTGCAACATTATATAATTCATCTTGTATTATTATTTTATGCAAGTTTTATAAATAATAGAATTTAAGCTGTTATCACTACTTCTGTAATTTGTACATGACAAAGTTATTGAATTAATCGCCACTAAACTTTGACTGATACTGCTTAAATTATACATGGCAATATTAGTGGCAGCATCGGCACAAAATTATATTCATATTAAACATTTATACATATAAGTGTCAACTTTAAGATGTGTGATAAATGAATTTATAAGAATATTCACTAAGTTTACAACATAGCTTAAAACATTTCTGTAATATACTTAAATTTATGCTATTACTATTATTGTAATTTTCACTATTATTTAATTATAGAATGTATTGTAAACTACTTTATAAGAATAATCTATAAGTAATAGTGTTTAAGTTTAAATACTATTAATTTTGTAATTTGTACATTATTGCAATTTTTCAATAAATATTCACAAAAGGAATGCAACTGCTTTCATTTTTTCAACACCTGTCCACTCTCCTAATAATTTAAGTTATAGATAAGTGCTGGTAAATGACGTGAAATGTCAGGAATCCCCGATAGTATTAAGTTCCCGGAATTTCCTGGAAAATGACGTCATTTCCCAAGAATTGACCAAATTGAATACCTCCTCGCATATCATGTTCTCCTGACACAAATTGGCGATTTCGAGCACTCGGGATTCCGTAAAAGCAAGTTCAGGGAAATTCTTGGAAATGACGTCACATTCTAGAAATTGGTGAAATGAAAGACCTCCTCGCACATCATGTTCTCCTGATACAAATTGGCGATTTCGAGCACTTGGGATTCCGTAAAAGCAAGTTCTGGGAAATTCTTGGAAATGACGTCACATTCCTGGAATTGGCGAAATGAAAGACCTCCTCGCACATCATGTTCTCCTGATACAAATTGGCGATTTCGAGCACTTGGGATTCCGTAAAAGCAAGTTCTGGGAAATTCTTGGAAATGACGTCACATTCTAGGAATCGGTGAAATGAAAGACCTCCTCGCATATCATGTTCTCCTAATACAAATTGGCGATTTTCAGTCAAGGGACTGCCCGAAATTCACGATTTTGTATCAGGAGAACATGATACGCGAGGAGGTCTTTCATTTCACCAATTCTTGGAATGTGACGTCATTTCCAAGAACTTCCCAGAACTCGCTTTTACGGAATCCCCTTTGCCCGAAATCGCCAATTTGTATCAGGAGAATATGATATGCGAGGAGGTCTTTCATTTCACCAATTCCTGGAACGTGACGTCATTTCCAAGAACTTCCCAGAACTCGCTTTTACGGAATCCCCTTTGCCCGAAATCGCCAATTTGTATCAGGAGAATATGATATGCGAGGAGGTCTTTCATTTCACCAATTCCTGGAATGTGACGTCATTTCCAAGAATTTACCAGAACTTGCTTTTACGGAATCCCAAGTGCTCGATATCGCCAATTTGTATGAGCAGAATATGATATGCGAGAAGCTGGTCTTTCATTTCACCAATTCCTGGAATGTGACATCATTTCCAAGAATTTCTCAGAACTTGCTTTTAGGGAATTCCGAGTGCTCGAAATCGCCAATTTGTATCAGGAGAATGCAACTCGCAGAACGTAATATGCGAAGACGTATTCTGTTTCGCTAATTCTTGGAATATGACGTCATTTCCCATCATTTTTCTCGTGTAAGGAAGGGGAGTAGGCTTTTTAAAGTGAATAGGAGTTAAAGAGATTAAGCCAGTTGAGTTTGCTGTACCACAGATTTATTGTAAAATGTTAATAATGTATATACAATTTACAAAAGTGTATAAACTAATCACTAAACAACTATAGTTAATAAATTTCCAAGTCGGGACTTATAAACTGTTCTTAAAAAACTATTTATAATGCGCCTTAATGCTAAGAGTTATACATAATGAAGATACAATAATTATTAAATAATATAAGTCATAAAAGGTATTAATAAACATAAATTACAGCAATGTTGAAAAGCAAACTGAGAAACTAATGCTTACGTCTAACTTTACAATGCAATGCTTACATCGAATAGTACAATTAGGTCGAATAGTACAATAGTACAATTAAATTTTACAATTTAATTTTTACAATTACAAAATTGCAATTTAATTCTTACATTTAATAATATTCAAATCAAAATCGATTTTGATTTTAATATTATTCATCATTATGACTCACGAGCTACTATACATCATTAAATTATCTTAATGATATGGATGTGGTGATTATTAGATGCTGTCTTCGATTGCCTCCGAAACACCACTCGAAACTGGTACACTTCAGTCCGCGTTGCCGCATTAAACATCCCTCGGAGAGTACAAAATATCATCATACGCTTGCTGGAACGTTGTCACATTCCACTGTGTAACAATCCGAACTGGAGCACCACAGGCAAACGTCGTTTTCCACTTCTCGAATTAGCTGATAAATTAAAATTACTATTGTTAGTCGATAATGTCACTTCAAAGGTGCGAGGAAGAACGAAAGAATTGAAATGGAAATATTAATATGATACATTTGAAGTATTATTATGATATATTTCTTTTATAATGAGAGATAATTCTAGAGTTGGACATAATTGGAGTATAAAAGAACTGAAATGAGAAAATATTAATATGATATATTTTAAGTATTATTATGATATATTTCTTTTATAATGAGAGATAATTCTAGAGTTGGAAATAATTAAAAACACTGATTACAATTATTGTAAGCGAGGAAGGAAACCTCTTAAGTAGTACAGATCAATATACGTGTGTGCATACATAGAAGCATAGTACAGGAAACAGCTTTAGGATACTTTTATCCGATTTCTCTCTTATATCAATAAAACTGTTACTCTCTATTAAATCTTCGATCGTTGTAAAATAACGGAGGACATTCGATAACGAAATTCAGAAGCTATTTGAAAGAACGTAAGAATAACACTTACAACTGCATCGCGTCAGGGTAGCATCCGGCGACGCCGGTCGATGAAATCCCACCCTGTCGTCGAACACGAACCCTTTGTTCCCCTAATTATATAACAATAGTTAAGGACAGCCGAGGCACACAGCGAAGTACGACAGCCTCATTAGTCTTTATCAGCGTTCGATAGCCGTAAGAAAACTGCGACAGCACCGTCCTCTTCGTTCCTGCAATTCCATCCGCATTTTTCCCTTAACGCGAAAAAGGGAGTTTTAGATAATTTCATAAGGGAAGATTAAAGAAAAAAAGTAATGGAACTCCTGATTGAAGGAGATACTAAAATTACGAAAATCACAAATGAAGATTACAATAATTATTTCAAAAAATAAAGTGAAAGCAAGAAAGACCCTTGCTTGTATTTTCTGCGCTTCCAACGAAATCCCCTGGGAACCACCTGGTTGAATTCTCCCTTGATACCCAGAGATATTCCTCCGCGAGCTATTTACCGCGTCGAATTCGCGAAATCGAGCGGCTCAACGACCTGTCAACGTATCGTTTCGTGAAACAGGACAGAAGTAAAAGCGTCCAGACCGTTTGCGGGAAGCTCGTGGAAATCAGAGAACGAAACGACCGTTCTGGGCGCGGTGTTATTTCAGTAGCACCTGTGGATGACACGGTACAAAGAGCAAACGTTCACCAGGCGGCTCGTTTAACCCGTCCGGCTCCCCTGAACGCAACGGTGACTTTAAACCAGCAAAGTACATCGTTGGGGAAATATAACTTAACACAAGCTTCCGGTACACTCGTCTCTCAACAATCTCAACGATCTTCTTTCTTTGGAGTAATTTTTACACCGGGACGGTGAGGTGGCGTAATAAGTCGTAGGGAAGATAGAGGGATGAAGAGAAGTTTGTAAAATTATAGAATTTCATTTAACCAGGGAAATATGATGAAATAAGAGTTTAAGTATGTCAAATCAAACAAATTAATATATATATATATATATGTATTAATTTAATAAACGAAAAGGATATAACTATTAAGGATTTAATACTTTCCATAACTGTATTGATTTTTCGAGTATCCAAAGGGCGAACTAGTTCTCAAGAGATAGCTATCGAAACCAGTTGTGAAAACTTAGAAAATTGCAAATTACGAAATTTAATTCAAGCAGGGAAATATGGAAAGTGGTATAAGTCTATTTAAAAAAAAATGAGAAAAGAATATAAATAAAAAGTTCACATTAAAGTATATTGAGGTTTGTCCTGTTTTCAATTTTTCTTTTTATAAATGAACTTACATCACTTTCAAAATAAACGGTCCATATGATGAAACAAAAGTTCGAGTCCGTAAAATCAAACAAATTAATCTATATAATTAATTTAATCCATGCAAACGGATGTAAGATAATTATTACGGATTTAATACTTTCTATAATTCTATTGACTTGCGAATATCCAAAAGGCGAACTAGTTCGAAAGAGATAAATATCAGACCCAACTGTGACGAACTTTTTGAAATCAGCTATTGCGACCCGAAAAACCAGGCATCCTATCCATATCATAAAAAGCTCACGGTTAGTTTCCGCTAATATAATTACAACGAACGAATTGGATGGCCGTGTCTGACACAGACCATCCATTACTACTGGATGCTGAGAAGTTTGCCAAGCAAAGAGACGACCAGAAGAATGGGAAAGTTTTTTCGTTCCCCCTCCTACTTCTATCCACCAGTTTTATGCTTATTTATGCCATCGATTCGATATTTGTTTCCTTTGCGTTGAATCCGATGCATCTCGGTGCTTCAATGATATATCGTCATGGAAGTGAATTTAGTTTTCGTTTAATTTATGTTCTATACATTGGCAGTGAATTAGGCAGTTTCCAGAAATTAGGATCGCTAGTATATTTTTATTTTAAGTTATGAAAAATGAAAACTGACATTTTCTGAACGACTCGCACTTAAATATTTCTACAGTCTCTTTAAGTAATTTGCTGATTTATTAAAATCTATCTACGTTCTCTGTGTCTCCTATCGTAATTGGGAATTCATAACGAGTGCGATTGCATTATACTATTCGCTGGAAGTCTGTTTCATTGTCCACGGGAATTACTATCATTGTTCGTTCGCTGTATCTTCACTTTTCCAACGACACATTTTTCCCTGCACCAGTAGATGTAACCTTTGTTCCCGTTAACGGGCAATTAATGTAATTAGATCAAGTGCCTTTGAGGGGCTAGAAATACTCGGCTACACTTCGACTGGGCTCAAGGCCAGCTACGTACGATCATTTCTGTCGATCGAAATTGATCCTAATATTAATACTACCCTTGAATAAAATAAAACTGACCACGTTATGTACCTGAACTATTCGCTTCCTTTTTTTCCTCTCTTTCTCTTTTCCTTTGCCAACGATGTGACGGAAGCAGCATTTTCTAAAAAAATTTCGTTGCCACGGTCTCTCCTCCGTTTCTCACGGGAGAAATATCATCGCCGTGCGATGCCGCGACATGAGCAAGATTTATGGGGTACACTATTGACGGAACGTGTGCCGTCTCTACCTCGCATGTCACAGACGGTCGATACGATCACGTCGAATACCTTTGTTAAGCCTGAGTGCTTCATTATATCTCGCCCGATAACGCCTACGCAGCAGCCCTTCTCATCTTTGGCTCGTGACGCGAGGCGAGGAGACCCTCTTCGCGAGACTGGCTCGAATAATTACGCGTAACTCGATTAAAAAAGGAAAACTTACACGACTGTTAAAAGTTTGGCTATCAAGAGAGCATTCGCGTCGCTTGGGAAATAGTTCCAAGAAGCACCTTAAGTACGTGCACGTATCGAAGAGAAAAAAAAATGAGAATTCATATAATAAAGAATTCTTAACAATGCGTGTAAGATACTTGTGCCATTCCAACATCCGTATCATTATTTTTACATCGACAATTTCATCATTCCCAATTTGTACAGTTTTAAATTAATCTTCTCGGTGGTATGCAACTATGTTTCACACGCGTCTACTGAACGCTTAATCCAATTATAGTTTTCATGCTTTCTGATAGCGTCAAGCGATCCCCCCCTCCCCCTCCCCCCGGCGTCTGTTCTTAACCCTGTAGCTACTTCTTCGTTGACGCAAGACTCGAAAATACACGCGTACTCGTATACCCGGATCACCGATATTTTCGTATAAGGAAATCACAGTTGTTAAAAATGCATTTGACATACTTTATCAATAAAGTACAACATGCATAGTCCAAGAAATCGCACTCTACTTAAAAACAAATACGAATCCTTATCAAACATTGAAAAGATTTTTCTCAATTTCATTTCACAATTCCATCGAATAATATTTATTGATATAATATACAGAACGACTTTTGCGATGTTACTAAAAATTCTATTATCTTTACAGCAGTATATATTAAAGTGTAATTTTCTATATTAAACGATTCGTTGATCGTTCTCGATCATTCGTTATGCAGCATTTTACCAGAATCCAATTTAACAGCGCTAAGACTTCCCTGGAAGGAAGCCGCATACTTTTCGGGTGCTCGTTTCGAAATCACCCCGAAGGGTAGTTCCACTCGTCTGAAAGGAAGGGAACATTCAATCGGACCGCGCGGGCCGATCGATTTTACGTAGCCGGTTACCTTAGCAATCGTCAGTGAAATTGATTCGACCACCCTCTGCGTCCTCTAATTTTGGCGCTGGATCGCGAATCGAGCGTGGACGTCGACCCAGTAACCCGAAGCAACGCCGCGCATCTGGACTATCTCTTTCGTGCCCGCTCATTTCGCGTCGGTGTGGAAAATGTATATAAAATATGATGACAGTGACGGAGAAGTGGCGAATCGTACGCCGATTAATACGTTGATCGTTAAATAAAAGTGATGGGACAATTCGAATAAATCATGTTCGATTTCAACAGATTGAGACTTTAATTATCGTGAAGTTTTAATGATTGAGAGGTTTAATTGTAAGATGGATCTTGGTTTTGATACCGTTCAGTGTTCTGCGTGAAATGAAACGAGAGGGAAACACGAGTCTTCCCATGTTCGCGGAACGCGCAAAACGCAAAAAAATTGGTATGCAACGAAGGATAAGCAGGGCGAGTCGCAGAAACGAATTATTCTAAATCGACGGCGCGGCGAATCGTTCCATCGTTCACAGACGAAGTAAGGCAAGACGATGGGTTATCGATTGAATTAGACGCGTCGACCGGAAGTTCGGCTGTCGTTCACAGACGTTATTATCTTATCGTCACAACAATCCTGGCTTCGACGCGAAACCGAAATAGACCGTGGTGTCTGTTTCTGCGAACGCTCGAAGGGAATTGCTGCATCTTTGGATAAAGTAATTCTTAGCCCGGACGATTCTTTTCTTGTTATAATTAGAATCGTTCCGGAGTGTTATGATCCCTGAATTTATTCTGGATTATCCGATTAGTGTGATAATAATAGTAATATGTATAACAAATTCGCATGAGTCTCGAAAAGTCAAGAAGCAAAAGTAATGTTTCGCTATTAGTTAATGAAATTTGTATACTTTTTCTTTCGTGTACGTCGCGTACACATTTTAAAGCGGCCCATCATTGTTGCGGGCAAACCACGAGCGAAATGCTAATATCTTCCGGTGCATCGAACCATGGCAAAGTTTACACGGTCGGGGATGGACATGTATGAAAGCTAAAGCGTGGACAACGATACGCAGCCCCTCGCCAACTTTATCGGGGGAAAAACCTTGGGACGTATACAGAGCACGTAACTCGTTTAAGGAATTGGCCGGAAATTCAACATCCTTACAAGAGGCCGAAATGGGAATGGATATCGCATCGTATTAACGGTCGGACAGAAAACAAATTTGTAAAAGAACTCACGGATTTCTTAATATTCACGAGTAAAGTCGTTTCTGTATTTTCTTCATAATTTTATTTAGTAACAAGGATCTTCATTTACATTTTACAATCAAAGCTATGGAAAGAGTTACATGTATCTATCAAATATTTAATTATACGTGTAGTTGTGGAAATAATTAACAATGAATAACACGAAGTTTTAGCAAAGTGTTTATTATGAAGATTTTCCCGTTTCTAAGCTCGACGTTGTTCAGGAAAATTCTCCTTCCAAGCCGAACTGTCCCTATCTACCCACAATGAATATTTACTTAAGAAAGAGAGCTGCAGATCGTTTTCTCCAAATCACCATAATTTATCCATCCTCGTGTTTCTGACGCCGCGCAAGTACCATGAATAATTTCCATATCTCCCAGTAGAATCTCAAAAATATTCACAGAGCGATCAAGAGAGAACGCAAAAGTGAATGGTGAACGTGCAGCGACGAGCTGAGATGTTATTTTCTGGACGGCCACCGGAGCACACTGTGCTAAATCGATTTCGAATAAACATCTCCGCACCGCCCAGCTTTGCGACTCGTTTTCTTGTTCGCGATTCGCGAATCGAACGCTTGTAAAACTTTCCCGCGGACTGAAACGCATGAACTCCGCGCGAACGTTTCTCATTCCACCCCTCGCGTGAGACTCGCACAAGGTGCTGTGAAAAATATGAGGGCGAGGGATGGCATAAGAAAATCTCTTCCATGAAAAAGCAAAAGAGAAAGGAACAATGTGGTTCTGTGAGAAAAATCGAGTCCTCGTTATTAATAGAGAAATATTAAAGTAAAATAATACAAGTTTCATGAAAATACGTGACAGAGGCAGGGAAGAAAAGGTTGTTTTACTTTGCGAGGAAATTTGTTTACAGATCTTCTCGTTTGAAAGAGATTCGCTATTGCTCTAAGCACCCGTCACGATTTTCACGATAATGTTGTCCATATGCTTGTTCATGTAGACATCAATGACACGAGGTCGTAAAAGATCGTTTCAGATATCTCCTACTAAAATGCTCAAGTATGAACATTTATGGAGAGGACTGATAGTCCTGTTTTACAGCCACTCGCGAAGGCAAGGTGAGCTCTGTATAAATTATAAATCACCGTCGCACGGATTGTTGCGATTCTCCCTCCACCTTATTAAACAAATCGCAACAGCAAAATCTTACCCTGCTCGAACTCTTGAAAAACAAAAAACGATATAAACGTATACGAAACGACTTCTCTGATCAACATCCGCGACAGTGATTCTCCCGCGAAATTAGCCGCGTCTTCGAAATCATGTCGCGCTTGCAAATATTTCCCCTCGCGTATGCGATGCAACTTAACCGGAAACGGATTACCCGACGACCGCGAGATCGCCGTCGTATCCTCGAAATGGCCCGCGTTTAGGATGCTCTTCGCGCGATTCGGAGACTCGGAAGCGTGCAGTCGCGCCTGTCCGTCCTGCCCGGCGAGAGACGGCCGTTTCGCGACCAACTTTCATCGTCATTACCCGACTTCTGCATTATCCATGCGGCCGCGAGACTTAAAAGCGTTTCCTGAATATCGTAGCTGCGATCTACGGGGAAACAGTTCGCGCCGAGGGCATTTACATTCTCGCCGCGCCGAGGGATTGAACACTTTTCTAGATGGCCCGAGCGGCGGACTTGCACGGAACGTGGAGAACTGAAATTTTAATATTTCAAGGGTTTCTCCTTCTGGGGAGTTGATTGGCAGAGTTCGTTACTTTCGTGTCGAAGCGAATTTTTCTGAAAAGAGTTAATCGAGACTGGAGCTACCAAGGGCGGTTGAAATGATCGGTTTGTAATTTCTTGGAATTCTTATAATTACCGTTTGCTGAACAGTTTGGTAAAAGAAGAAAAGGAATCTCCTTAGGCAAACTTAAAGGGAAAGAACATTTTCCTATTGCGTGAACACGGGATTATTTATTACAGTGCTTTTTGAATCCCGTTTCTCCGAACGGTCCAGACTCTCTTAACACCATCGAACCATTTGAAAACCTCCTCTCGACACTTCGGTACAGCGAAAAAACTTAGGGGCCATAGATGGTCTGGAGGCGCTGCCAAAAACGCGCGATTCCATGAATTTAAACGGTTCGGACACGGGGCATTTATCAATGATCGAGTATAAAACGATCTACTCCCATCGGCGTATAACGGGGCAATACACATGCATACATATCCATGTGTATCCGTATCTATTCGTAACGGGAATCAGGTTAAAGGGGACGGTTGCCAGCCTCGGTGATATTCGTCTTTTCCAGCTTTCGAACCGTCACCGTGAAAGACAAGGAGGAGTCGTTCGATCGACGAGACTTCGAGGCTGCCACTTGAGTCGGGCTGGAAGAAAAATTGCCCGTGGAAGAGGGAAACGGGTGAAATTCGATGGAGGAGAAGGCGACGTGCACACCTATATGTGTACACGTGCGCGCGGTTGGAGCATCGAAGACGGGAGAGATCACACGACGGAGGAGCCGAGTAAAAGGGGAGAAACGGTGTGTCTCGGTGGTATCCAATCGAATCCCCTTTCCCGTCACGCGGAGACCACCCTGTGTCGTGGTAGTCGAGGACAGATTGAAGACGAGACGAACCCGATCAGTATGCGAGTAATACAAGCCATCCGTGAATGTCGATGGGGAAGGGATGGAACTTTCATGAATTTCAAACGGGAGGTAGAGAGAGAGAGAGCCCAAGAAATTCGACTGAGAATTGGCGACTGGGTGGTCTATGTAATTTCTGGATGTTAGAAAAGAGCATAGTATCTGCAAGGGTTGTCCTTTCTTCCATGCACTACATGCTTACAATTGCATAATAGTGTACCAATGGCTGTATCTTGTACTATTGGCCTGTTTAGTTTTTCAGTTGCATTAAAGAATTGAAAGAATTTCATTCCCGTGTGTATAGAATTTTTTATCATTTGTATATGATTTTAGTAGAACCACAAGTGAACGGTTTTGAACATTTCGATTTCCATGAAGTGTTGGAAACAAGGAAACGTGACACCTTACACTTTAGAAGCACAAGTTGGTGGTCGTGCTCTGTGTAATTTCTGGATGTTAATAAAGGACATAGTATCTGCAAGGGTTGTCCTTCCTTCCATGCGTAACATGCTTACAATTATTGTATAAGATCGGACCAATGGTTGTATTTTGAACCATTGGTCTGTTGCATTCTTCAATTGTATCAAAGAATTAAAAGAATTTCATTTCTGTGTGCCTACAATTCCTGTATCACTTATTTACAATTTTAATAGAGTCACAAATGAAAATTCAACTGAGGATTGACAACAGGGAGCCAGTGCTCTGTGTAATTTCTGCATTTTAATAAGGTACCTAGCATCGGCTGTTTATTAAATTCAGCTTCAAGGATTGTCCTTCCATGCATAACATACTAACAATTGTGTAATAGTGCACCAACGATTCTGTCTTCAATTATCATTCTATCGCACTCTTCAATTGCATCGATGGATTTCGAGCGTTTTATTTCCGTGCCAGCAGAATTCCCTTACCACTTGCTTGTAATTTTAACGGAATCACGGGTGAACTTTTTTTTTAGCGCACCGAATGCCGCCAAGCGTCAGAATCAAGGAAACGTGACTCCCTGCACTTCGGTGGCACGCTTCTTGAGCACGAGGGCGAGATCCCAGCACGATTCTAACAAAGCGTGTGCTCACGAGACCGCTAATTGACACGCAAACTTTAGGCCGTGTACAAAGCGTCGTTTAAACAGTGGCACATCTCGACGGCGACTTAACAAGCATCGCGCGCGCTGCTGCTTGGAAAGGAACGAACAGACCTCGAGTCGGACAAAGGGATGAGAACGTTTGCGAGGGGAGGCAATCTACCGCGAATACGAAAAGGAAGGCAAAGGAGAGAAAAAGAACAGTTGATCCGGCAGTTTACCAAGCTTCCCGATACGCCGCCGATCGATCGATTCGACTAAAACGCTATACAATCTGGCGTTTAGGATTCCAAGGATGAAAGGGTTGAATCCACCCTCTTACGAATGTATCGAGCATTATGTACAGTTCGTCGAGCCGCGTTTCGGGAGTTTCGTGAGAACGGTGCTTCGACTAGGAGATTTCGTACACTTTGAAATGGTGAAGGGATTCTTGTTGTCTTTTATATAGAAAGTTTCAATGTTAAATATTTTAATATTAGCGTCGATCTTATATTAATATTAAATGTTAGAACTAGTTTTATTAAACACTTTTATTAACTGTTGAAGTACTTTTAACCCGTGTATGTTTTCTACATGCATAAATACGGAAAGTTAGATTGCAAGTCTGCACAAGAAGAAAGTCGAGGGAATTTCTATGAAAGATCGCTGTTCCTTAAAAGTTCGATACTTGAAGCATCTGTTTGGCAAATCTAGTCATTCCCCTCGAGGCCAATGTTTCCAGTGAAATGTTTCTACCTTGCTGATAGTGGTGATCAGTGAATAGTAAATTATATAATCAATTGCTGATTAATCCACAATGGAAAATAATACAAAGGTTTACGAAATCTAGAACTAAAAGAAAACTTACAGTGTGTGCCTCTAAATATTCTTTATACATACAAAAATCTCGTACTGCAAATGAATGAAAAGAAAACTCTTCGCTAAAATTATATCCATTAACCCGATTTTTTTTTCTCGCCTTAATTTCGGTAAGGCAACCCCAGCTGCATCTACTTTGTAATTCTCGCCTCGTCCTCGCGATGCCCCGTGAATAACAATTTTAAAATTACCTGGTCCTCTAGGTGCCTGATTGGACGGTAGATTAACGAGGGGTGGGACGGGGTTAAATCAGGGATCGATAATGGAACGTCGAAGGAGGGAATAAGCAACGATCAAGACGTAATCAAAAAGTCTCCACCCTCGCGTTTTATTGACGGAAGGCGAATCGGAAAAGGCGAGGAAGATGCTTGCAAACGTGTGTACCTCGATATACAGGATGGGCCGGATTCCACATTAAAAACGAAGAAAATATTATGGTACAGCGTTTTCTCGTCCGGAGCTGCATTTCCGGAGAAAATCGACTTTAAAGTTTACTCAACTTGTAAACGATTTAGTTTAATTTACTTGTCGCGGATCCCACTGTTCCGGGCACAGAGACAACCGAAGCAGTGGAACGCGCGACGAGCAAATTATGCTAAATCGTTTGCAAATTGAACAAACTTTCGAGCCGATTTATTCGAAAACGGAGCCCCGGATGAGAAAATGTTATGCCAAAATATTTTCTCCTTTTTTTTTTAACGTAGAATCATCCCCTGCCCGGTTGTACCACGGTTTCCGGCCCACCCTGTGTATCGTCGTCGTATCATCGGAGACGAGGCGCGATGAAAACGCGGACTCCGATGACAGAGGAAACACAATTATCGGCCAATCAACGTGGCCAGCCGTCGCGGCGCAACTTGAATCGACCCCGTCCCTGTTTTCCGGCTTACTTTAGCAAATGTAGGATATACCATAGCCTGGCGTATGCAATTATAAAGAACGAACGAAAGAACAATTCTGGTCAGAAGCCGAGGAAATTCGATTGGAAAGAGAAAAGATTGGGCTGAGAAAGCAGGTTGGTTGTGCAATCAAAAATGAGAATTACATTAAACGCGATTCGCCGATCGAACGATTCGATTTCAATTAACTGCGACGCAACTCAGATCTGCGCCTCTAATTAACTTGAAGCCGAAGGAGGTCGGCGTGGTGCAATCAACTGCAGTTGAATCTCGCGCGTATCAATTTTCGCACGGCTGTAATGCGACGAGGACGACATTTCTTATGATCGATATCATATGCGTAACAATAATAATACGATGATGATGATATTCATATAACACAATTTTATTCCCACTAACTACAGATATTACGTGGCCCGAATTGGATTTGAATCTCGAGCTTTAATCCTGCGATTCCTCGAGGGATGTTCTCCCACACGCGCTTTCCTTTCTCCCCTGCCTTCCATCCCATAATTACGCTAGCTAATACACGGGTAATTACTGTAGCCGCATTCTTCTGACGATTACGCAAATTAATCTTCAACCGTGACGTTGAATTATGATAAGCCTCGATCGATTGGTTGGCCCAAAGGAAAACTTCCCTTCACTCTTGCTTGCGAAGGGAGACTTTTCTCATTTCATTTGTCATGAATCAAGATATGGTCAAATGAATGAAATATAAAAACGGTAACTAAGGAAAAAGATTTTCAGTAACTGAAAGCCTATCCTCTCCATCCGACATTCAAGCTTACTCCACGATGCGTACAAAGTGGGAAGAAGTTCTCGTAAAAGGTGCCGCGTCAGCCCGAATAGCCGGGCAGGTCTTAGAAAGAGTGCAGTTTATCAAGGACTATCCGAATCCCTCGAGAAAAACGGGCCAACGACCGCGACCATCCACAGCTTTCACGAGTGCTCTCGCGAAGGACGTATAATCTACTGCAAGTAGCACGTCTCAGTGACAGGTCGGACACCTGTAATCCGACGGCCAAAGGAGAAGCGGCGGCGCATCCTTCCCAGAGCCGAGGGAAAGGGTAATGCCAAGGGACCGCCCCGAGCAATCAATCGACGTCCATTTTTAATAAGATTCGGCTAACCATAGACGAGAAACGAACAGACTTTAAGCTACCACACTTTGAACAAAGTGGATAAAAGTATTCTGCGCTCTCTCTCCGTACGATTCCATCCTCGAATCCCGTTTGTGTAACGTTTTTCTTATTTTTATTCGCGCAACGCGTTGCCAAGGCTTCGCCGGAAATCCTTCAGACACCCTTCGTTTAAAAAAAAAAAAAAAAATAGGAAATTTGTCTCAGTCAAAATTAGACTCCTCTCGAAAATGTGTTAAACTTAACAAATGTTACAATTTACAATCGAACAGGTACGATAAGAAATCTCTGATCTTGATTTTCCAAAATTTTATAGCATTTTCTGGTCGCCCATTAATTCGAAATTAATATCCCAAGAAGCTGCAATAAATTTCAATGCGCAGAAAAGATTCACAAACTTGTTACGAAAATAATCATCAAATCATTGGCACTATTTACGCGTTTGCCGGACATAAATTGTTCCTTACGTGAGTTTATTTCCTCGACAAAGATAATAGTGGACTCAGTTGAATATTACCGGTTGCTAGTGGCAAGGAGAGTTACGAGAACGCATTCGAACATTAACGCTCCCGCGTTCGGTACTGTCTGAAACGTTCGAGCGAGTTTCTAGTTTTGCCGAACCTTCGTGCAACGATATCTGGTCGCACGCTTCAACAACCAACGGGGTCGAGAGATAATGTCTGGCATACGCGGCCAACGTGGCTGTAAATAAAGAAATTCGCAGCGTGGCCGAGTTACGGTCAAATTGAACGTATCCGTCGAATTTCGGACAGCGGCGAATATGGGAAGCAACGTTGTAGTTTTAGTTCGATTGGGAATGTTTGGAGTTTCGAGGAAATTTTGCTGCAATACAGTGAGATATTGAAGACGTTTTTTTTTCTTAGTGAGAAAGAGACGAAGATTTGAAGGATCTTTAAATCGAGAATTTAAAACATGTTAGAGTTAAGAACACGGGATATTCTATTCCTGAGAATCTTGAGAGTTTTCAAGTATTTTGGGACCAACAATTTAAGGATGCTTCCAATGGACGGCACACAGTGGATTTCGAACCAGTGAGTTTTGAAAATCTTCAATGTGGGAGCTTTTGTATTTGAATATTGATGGAGATTTTGGATTGCAAAACTAATACTGCAGCTTCTAATTAAGTCTGTATCTTCTAATTAATTCTATATCTTCTAATTAACTTTGTAACTAATTCGTAAGATCTGTAATTCGTTTGGCGTTCAAACCCTTTATTTCTGCGCCTCGCATACAAGTTTTCTCCTAATGACGTATCGCCTATACAACTGTTGCAGACAGACACGAGCGAATTAGCGAGTTTAGAGCCGACGGCGAAACTTTGATCGACTACAGGACGTCAACCTCAACCCTCTAAAAATACCATGTAAATTCAAGAAACTTTCCGCAAGCTTTGTCGCCATTCGTCAACGGTAGCAAGAAAGACAAACGGGTGCTGGTTAAATATGTACCACGATACAGCGGCGACGAGATATGGAAGTGAAATATCGCTCCCAATTTTAAAACGTCGTTAGTTAAAGGGGCGAAGAATGACGTACTTAATAATGAAAGATTCGACGATTAATAAAGTGGAGCTGCCTTCGTCTAACGAGGGAGAACCGCTTCGACTATTTGTAGTTCCCGAATTATTAGCGATGTTCCTATTTGTCGATTGGCCACCTCGTACGGAAAGAAAGAAAAAATAAAGCAAAGACGTCACAAAAAAAAGGGGGGATCGAATAATCGCGAATAAACAATTGAAAACGAATAAACGTCGGTGTAAGTAATTTCCGATCAAGAAATACGTTCAAAGAAGAGTCCACGCAACCATTCGTTTGAATTATCCCCGGAGGAAGACCATTTTTTCTCGTGCTTTCCGAAGGATTATACGATTTCACTTGAGATGCCATCCACTTCCGGCAAGAGCGGCGCCGACTTCCCGAACGGACGGAGGAGCGCATAGAGATAACGCGAACGACCACAATAAATTCGGAATATTCTGGGACGGACTGGCTCCGATCCCAATGTCCAGCCGGATTTATTTTCACCCCGTATCACCACCGGCTATCGAAACTTTTCCGTCACCACCCCCTGTTTACGACTTCGGAAAAAATTCGGCAAATCTACGGCGCCGTATATGCAACCTTGGCATACTTTTCATTGGAGTTAGATCCACGTACGTAGGTATGAATGTCCTGACACTCTTTATATTTTATATAGTCCGCCTTCATTTTTTTCTTTGCCTTGAAATTTAATTTTATTCATTTCTGTCCAATTAAAGTAAAATTAAGCTTGACGAAAGGTATTTGAAATTATTCGAAATGTTCGGAGCTACGAGCCAAGCTGGAGGACTATTGAAAAAAGAAAGAAGAGCTCGAATGTAATTAAATTCGAACGCGATAGAGAACAGAGAAATAGTGCAAAGAACTGCAATGATCGATCAAGAGGCGAAAAATTAAGTTGCTTGGAAAGTTTGGTATTGTTCGCTGACTGGTAATTTCCATAAAATGGCTTTCGTTTCCCCTTCGACGTGGAAACTTTCCAGCGATTCTCGTCATACTTAACGGCGATGAAAAAATTTCAGATCCTCCGCACCGCCGCCGGTTTACTGAATATCGATCATTCGCGGTCGTAACCCGGCCACTCTGGTCAGGGGACCTTCCTTTTTATTCAAGCCACCGGGTGGGTGGGTATAGACGTGAATTTGCATATCGAGCCAGCTCGATGTAGATGTAACACCTTCGAAATCGCGTGTACTTTGATCTGATGAAATGGGAATAAAATGGGTAGGCGTGATGGTAAAACTTGAAAATCCTTCATTAATGATGCTAGGGATAATAAACGGCAAAGAATATATTATTCAGAATATTGTTATGAGAAATAATGAGTAATACTACGGATAAAATAATGAATAAAATAGATTACGAATGCCAGATAATCATTTGATGGGTTTGAAAAATATTTTAGTGTCCGACGTCAATGTTCATCCACCGGAATTTTTGTAACAAATGGGAAAAATCTGATAGTCCGTTCTCGTTTTATCCCCACAGAACAGAAGTACATTTTTAAATGAACAGGATACAAACCGGAGTTCGTGTAAATTCATAAATCAGAAATCTCGGATCGTTGGAGCCCAACACCGTTGGAAGCTAGCCAAGATTTGGAACGGCTGTAAAGCTGGGGAACCAAACACGGGAATACACGAGATTTCTATCGGTTTAAGTGGGAAGCGAAGAGGTTTCACTAAATCGATTAATTGGTCAAGCTAGCAGTTATGAAAAGAAACTATCCTACATATTTGCGAATAATCAAAATCATGTCTCATATTATATCTACTAGATGTAATCCAGATTTGCTAATGAATTACGAAGCAGTGTATCGATTGATCCCCAAAATGCGTATAACAGTGGCCCGATTACATTGTGCTTCAAAATTATCGACAGCTATGATTGATCGGAGCTAATTGATCCGCTATTTATCGCGGCAGCACAATCCACGTCAGGCGTGATCAATCGTTTCAGGAAACAAACTCCAATAAACCACAAGGCAATTCGCTAGAGCTGTAATAACAGTCCATAAATATGATACACTGATTAAAAAGCATATTACTAAATCCTTTTAATAATCCCACGTAATACAATATCACAGGCATCGTGATAAAAAGAGCAGCGAGGGTGAAGGGGTTGAAGCTGGCAATCTCGAGCGGGAAGAAAGCAATCATTTTAATGGCTCTGATCCCCCTTTCTCGTGACAAACGGGCAAACAAGCGAAGGAAGGAGGGAGGAGGATAAGGGGCAGAATATCGAACGATCCCCGACAGTTTATGAAAAGTTGAAACCTTGCTGCTTCACAATGAAGAATCTCGAAAGTATGTTCAATGCAGAGAAATTTTCGACGTAGCGAGGGAAGAAGAACACTGGCTGGCAGGGAAACCCTTGTCCCTTTGGACATGGAAGAGACAGGGTCGAGAAAATGATAGATTAAAAATTTGATTATAGGAAATAGCAAAACTTTTTTCCTTTTCCATGTTTTTCTAATGCTTACTATTTACGAAGAAACAGATGGTTAGCAATGGTGTGGTAATTCTTCTCGCTGCTCTTATTTTTTAATTAATGTACCCTTATGGACACTCTGTTAATCTCATTATTTAATATGTCATTGAAACGCTCAGTTCGTGACAAGTTTATTAAACGAACAAACTCGAAACGTTATCGTCGACTGCAATGATTAATGTGACATGTCGTGACTTGTAAAGCTTACCCAGGTCCGTATTTGTATTTGCTTTAGAGTTGATGCATACGCGCGTATGTTCATCTACGCCCACCTCCTCGCGAACGGGTTACACGCACATACTCTGTGCGGAATTGTACAGCATCATCCATCGCGCCTAGCATAATACCGCAAACGGGAGCATTACCAAATTGAGCGCACATTCATTCGCGCGATTTAATATTCGTTACACCGGCCGCTGTAGGAATAATGCTGTTGATTGCGCGATTGAGCCTCTCGCCGGCGAAACATCGGCGTTCGGATTAAATTCAGCAATGATGGATAGGAGAACGTACGCTTAATAACCATCGTTTGCTCCGAATATAACTGTTCCCCAATAAAAAGAAAAAAGAAATTATATTTTTCTTGTACGATTTTAAGCTTGATACAGACTGTAACGATAATTTGATAAATTGTTCGCTTTTTAATTTCGTTGAAGTTAAATGTACATTATATCTCTGCTTTGATTTTGAAATTTCAAGCTTGGATTGTTTGAGCACCTATTTTAGATTTATTGTGAATACTTGGAATTTTACATGAATGGGGGGGGATCGTGTTTAATTACCGTTATCAATGCAAAGATGATGAAGCATCACGAAGGAACATCCTCCTGTCTATCGATATATTTGTGTTTAACCATCTGCTGTTAATTAGTGAAATATCATCCTCACGCGATATCCTCCGGACACGTTCATACGTCTGTGCGCGTGCATGTGTGTACATAGGGTACACAAGGGATCAGGTTAATTTGATATTCGTTGCGCCCTGGCAATAATATAACCCCTGATTGCAGTGATCGAATCAAGCCCGTAGAACTCTCTAAAATCGTGAGGAGAATTCAACGCCCATCGCAGCGTCAATTAGCAACTTCGTTGCTGCTTTTCTAATCTCGATTCAACTTTCACGCCAATTACCGCGGACGTCCCGGGATTCAGTTGCAACTTCTGCTCGTCAGCTCCTCTCGCAAGATGTTCCTCCGGCCTGAGGGCGGACGGCAAAATATTCACCGAAGATTACACATTGCGCCCGAGTAAATAATTCTGTTTCATTTCCTTGGGAATTTTAATCTTCCTATACCGAGGGGGCAAAGATTGCGGGACGGCGCTTAGGACGTTTCGCTTTTGATGCGTTTTAATGAGAAACCTGAGGCATCGAGATGAAATGCGAGACGAACGGTTGATAGCTTTAAAAGTTTTTAACTTGCGGACATTAACTGCGAAATATTGCAGAAGATTCCATTGGGAAGATTTAATTGTTGGAAATTATGAAACAATTGTGACGGCTTCATTTAAGATTCGCATGAAGATTTAACGTTCGCGAATCAAATCAAATTGAATTAAAACTCCGCTGCGTGAAATTCTATTTCCCTAAACTGCATTTTCGATGGTTTTTCGTGTGCGTATCTGAATACTTTCGTACGCAGAGATAGAGGATTACAAACTGAAAGAGACGATTAATAAACGATTCCAATGGGACAATAGAGGCACTCGCTTTAGAACGAAGCTGTAGCTATACAAAAACTCGTTAAATTCAGAGACCGAGCAATTCTATCGGCCTTTTCGCTCTCTCCCCCTTTCGCGCAGAGAAAGCACAAACCCTTATCAAATCCTCCCTTTTACTGCTGCAATTTTTCGCTCGCCCCACTTCGTATACCCTTTTCTTAAAAGGGATTCCCCCTGCAGCGACTGCCCCGGGAAAGAAGGAAATCTGACGTGCGCGAATATTCAATTAAAACATCGTACTACACGAAAATTCTTGGACAAAGGGGAAAGACGCGTGTCCGTCAAGTAGATATAAAATGTTAGACAAGATTCCCAAAATAGTAAGGACATCTCGAAAGGCAGAAATTGCCTTTGTAATAATTCCGCGTTTACGCAAAAATGTATTCGAACCGAAAACAAGAATGAAGTAAAGAAACATTTTTCCGCCACGGATTAAAACAAACAGGATTAAATTAAAACTAAGATCATCTACAAGCGGCTAAAGCGACGTTCAATGTTTGAAATAAAAGAAAACATGTAACAAAAAATAGTTAAAAAATCAGGAATGATGCGACGCAACAAAGTGCATACAACGGATAACCATAGTCCAGACGAAAGGGGCGCCGTTTCAGGATCGTCAACCGAGCAACATCCAACCTGAAACGTTCGACGCGCGTCGCCGTTTACGGATCGGGTGCATCGTGTCAACGTCAGCGGGCTGAAAATTCGCGGTGTATTATCCCAGGGGAGTTACGAGTGCGGTCCTTGGCGAAAGGGAAACACCGAAAAGCTACGCATCGCCCGCGTTCCCAAGTCCGTGGCAAAAGGAATTTCAAGTGGCAGCGCGCGGATGCGATGCCTCGCGGCCTGCTAAATGCAAACCTGTCCCGTTGCCAAGTGAAGCCAATTACTGCATAATACCGCTAGCTCTGTTTAGTAGCTCTTTCACTGGAACGCGACAGGGACCAGCCCCCGGGACCTTGCCACGATTAAGAAGCGGCGGCAAAGTGGCACACCGGTCGATCGAAAACGCATGCTGTGTAATAAGCTGGGATTTATTGAAATTTTGCGCCGCCACGGCGCGCGTTCAGTTTAAGACTCCGCCAAATGGAAATGAAATTTTGACATTCGGGAAATTGGAAGCTCGAATGCTTGAAAGTTTGAACCAGTTGAAAAGATTTGGAGAATTGGGAATTTAAATATTTGGAGAATTGGGCATCTAAAGATTGAGAATTTAGAAATTCGCAAAATTGGGAATTGAAATATTTGGAAGATTGGGAATGTTATGAATTTCTAAAATTCCAATTGCTATCGCAAAGCCGGAATTTATTATCAATCTCCGTTGGAATGCTACGCAGATCACATTATTTCTTTCCAACAATACGCGATTTCACGGACCTTGGAACTTAATTTTTCCCGCATGTTCATAGAGATTGATCGGCATTCGACTACCAACATCGTTCTGCAGGTGAACAAAATTTCATTAATCACTGTCTTAATATATCATACTTCCATCCAGAGCTGTTCCACCAACTGAATCATTAAAAGAGCCCAACTCCATTCTGTTATGAGACCACGTATGAAAAATTAACATAACAATCCTATTACGAAGCAGCGTATCCCTCATAATTCATTACTAGGGAGAGCGAAACATGAGCAAACACGTCTTCACCCATAATCGAAGAAGGAAGAGTTCTCATTGTAAGTGATAAAACATTTATATTTCGGCAAGAGTAGAAACATTGATTTTTAAGATTGACGACACATGTACATATTCAAGGGTAGAGATACTGATTTTTAAAAAATGATTTTATTCGAAGGCATATATGTATCTCCTAAAGAATACAACAATGAAAAATCAAGGAAAACTTTCATCGGACTGTTAAATTTTCCTGCATTTTTCTAAAAGCAAAAAAATTTCCATTTCCGGATTAAAGAATCACTTTCATCAGAAACATATCTATGAATATGTGTATGTAACCCCTTAGGACCATATGTTAGCGCACAGTTTCAACAGTATTCGAAGAACGTTTCTGTAATTTAACCAGCTTGGAGCACCTATATGGTTCGGGGCTATCGATATCAGAGCACTTTGCGATTAAATACCCCTTCGATCGAATTCAATCCTCGTGAAACGGCTAACAACTCGCCGATGCAACGATTAATTCGTGATCGAGCGTTGAACGTAACAACGGTGTTCCCTGCGCTTTCTATTTATCAAAGCCTCGTTAGGAAACGTGGGAAAGTGATCGTTAATTTCCAAGCGGGAACGGATACTGCTATTGTTTTTAATTAAAATATCCGCACGGACAAGGGGTAGTGAGAAGGTAACACCGTTGGGAATAATTGCTAAGATAAAAACTGCGATCATTTCAAGCCTCTAACAGCTATTTCTGAATTTTGAACACATATAAAAGATTGCGAAAATGTAATAATTCGAAATGTGGAGAATTTGATAATTCGAAAACTTGGGAAATTGAGAATTTAAAAATTTGCGTAATTGGCAAATTTAGACATTTGGAATATTGAGAATCCTAAGTTCTATTTATAATAATTAATAATTTCACCTATATGATCACCCCCAACTATTCATCGGAACTTCGCACCGTTCCTTCTGGCTCTCGCAATCTTTGTCCCGCAGGGAAAAAAAGGGGGATGGGTTCGAGGGAAGAGCAAATAAGGGTTAAGGGGCGGGAGAACGCTAACAGAAGAACCACGGAACAAAAAAGGGAGGAAAACGGTGGCGGAGGGTGGCGAGTGAAACGGTGCGAAATAAAAGGAAGAACAAACTCAACGCGCGGGAGCTAGATGTCATTCAATCTCGTCCACCAGCCCTTCGTGGAGCCTGGCAGAAAAAAAAAACACTGTTTGTCATACGCCGACACCTTTTTCACCCCATCCCTGCTGCGCCGTTCTCGGTCACCACGTGTGCACGAGTGTGTATTAGGTTTTTAGATGGCAGGTTAAAAAAGAAAAATGGGCTAATGGCTTCTGCGAGCGGTCGTGCGTACACTTTTGATTCATGCAAGCTGTACGATTGAAGATTGATTTTACTACTGGAGACGGTTTCGTACTATGGGGGTGTGAAATATTGAAGATACCGGGCTGGGCAATTGGAATCGCGTTTGCGATGTTGAAACGCGCAATGGTTGATAAAATTGCGGGGACAATGGTTAAATAAATATTGTAATAACAAGCCTCCCCTTTTAGTCGCCTTTTACGACAAGCAGGGGTTACTGTGAGTGAATTCTCCTCCCCACTCACAGGGAGATATTTAGTATATTTATAAATCCTACATAAGCTTTCTTGGTAAAGCAAATTTATTTTCCTAATTTATTAATAACAGCCTCTTTTATGGTAATAATAAATTCTCCACAACTCGTATTCGCATGTGTAACACTTTTACATTTTACAGGAAAATTGTGCGACCCTTGATAGAAATATCGACTGTACACTGACAAAGCAAATCTTTGTTCAATTTTGTCTCGCCGAATGAATAATAAAAACCGTAAGTGTTAATGTGCGAATATTGCACCTTTGCCGTTAAAATTACTCGAAACGAAAATAAAGAAAACAGGGCGTCCCATGGCCGGTTCACCGGCCACGGGGGATGAGTCAGGCGTCGCGGTGCTTCCCCGACGCTTTATTTTGATCGGGACAGGAGCTGAACGCGCCAGCTAAGGGACAACGTTCGATGCCACCGGGTTAGAAGCGTATTCGTGTCAAGATCAACGAATTCCGAGAAGAAGAACGACCCACGAGCTCGTGACGACGCGCATACGTCGCGTTAAAAATAATTCACGATCTCAGAAGGCCCCCCGGGGGCGTTGATGCACCGCCGCCGCGTGCATTTCTTTCCTCCCGTCGTGATTTCCGAAGACGTGTGCGCCCGCGTTGAGCGGAGAGGACAGCGGCGCGTTTCGGCGTCGCGTGTTCGTGCCAGTGACACAGAAAAGCAGAGGAAGAGAACGCGGGCTCGGGCACTGGGTCAACTATCTTATTTTAGGCGATAATCCATTTAAGATGTTCGGCCCGCCGGCGGGACGAGATCGCTGCGCTGCGAATCTCCCGAATTTGCCTTGGCAATTTATTGCCAATATTGTTTCACCTCTCGTACCGATGATTAAAGGGACCGCAGTTTAAAGGTTGCAACTGTCTATAGATTTTGTAGAGGGCTGGAGGTGGAAAAGTTGGAGAAAGTTTGCACGTTTTATAGAAATACGAATATGATATTGGAATTGTAATATGGCCTATAATTACAAAATTGCTGTGGCTATACAAAAAAAACTCCGAAAAGAAGTAAATGTGAAAACGCGATGCCTTTCGCAACAAAATTAATTTGTTCCGTTGTACGAGATACATAATGAGTCGTTTTGCCGATCACACCGTTTCTCTCGGCGGAAATTTATTCATGTAAATATTCATTCATTCATTCATGACGGAACGGAAAGATACGTATTAATAGCGATTGAGAATGCATCGTTCAAGCGCTCGCTAATATCGATTCCCCTTCGCCCACGTACTTTTCATCGGACATTAATTTTATAATGTATTCCATACACGGCAATGATATCGCGCATTACGATCTACAATTTCATGCGCACGATTGTTCGGCACATTGGGCGGATATGAAAATAGGTACGGGCGAGAAACGGGAAATGCAGAGAATATGTCACGCGTTCCTCTTAACCCCTTGGGACACTACCCTTCTTCAACGTTTCTGTCACTGACATGAAAATAAAGAGCTTCGAAGCAAGGTTACGGATAGAATTTACACGCAGCCTCGGGCCCATTTGTCCCCGTCCCCCGTGATAAATTGCAGGTACACAAGGAGCATCCCTGAATTAATATTTCGTTCAGCTTCCCGTCTGTGCAACCCCGCTGTTCCGATTAAAACTGGGAAACGAAGAGAAATCGGAGACTACCATATTCGGAAAATAAGAGAATGTTTAAACGCAGGAAATTATTTTGTTCCAGTCTGGAGAAGGGTAAAATGGGTGATTGAAGAATCGACAGACTCGGGTACTTGAATATTTAAGCTGCACTCGATCCTCTCTCATTCTCTCTAAGAAGAAATGAAACGACAGTGCACCGCTACAGAACGGAGACATTTCTGGTTTTCCCTCCAATACAGCAAAAGGAAAGGAAAATTTTCATGAAAAATTCGCGTTATTAGTGGACGAGCTCGTACCGGATTTCAAGCAACTTTTTTTCGGTTTCCTAAATAGAAAAGCGTTTCATTATACAGGGGACTACGAGCGTGCAGAAACGAAAGTTTGCTGGAACACTTAACACGGCTCGAATAGCACTTCCTGTGCATGCGCTCGCAGCCCATGCAATCCGCGACCGCGTGTTTCCTCTACGTTTTTCCAGGTGCGACACGAAAGTCGAGAGGGTCGAACGAGAGAAACGAGGAAAACGCCCGCACGAACCTCAGCGGTATGATTTTAAAACGTTTACAAAAAGAAAAAGTATCATTCGTGTGACAAATATATTTTATTCGCGGACGGAGATCGATATATGCAGGGGAAAGAATATTTTAAATTTCGATTACTATGCCAGTGTATTTGATTTTACTTTTTATGTTTGTGTGATAGTAACAGAAGGGGAAACTTGATGACGATCGAAATAAAGATTAATCTTGGGAGTGTTATTATATTCGAGCACGCATCGGATTAAATAAATTACTATCCAATTCGTTAAAACAGCGGAAGTTATTATTAGAAGCCATTACAGATTACTCAAATAAAAATTCATTAGTCTAATAATATCTTTTGCTGTTAAATTCAGGGGCAGCTATTTTCTTTTTTAAAGACGAACATTTGTATTAGAAAAGTTGGCTTCTGTTTCACGCCACCAAACCAGGAAATGATTCAACAATGATCCCAAAGACAAAGAGGATGAGAAATAAGGAAGGGATATAGAGGAGAGGCAGCGTCAGGAATAGAATATTGAAGCCCAAGTGGATTAACCTACCTACTGACCAGACACATTCATCGTTCGCTGCTATTCTAAATAAACCTTGGACCGATGATAGGATCAAAGTGCGGTCTGTTTAAAAGAATTTGCATATTACGCACAGTAGAAAGACGTTCGTCGATTATTCCCCGGTGAACAATTCCTGTAAACGAACTCAATCGCACTTTCATCCAACGGTAATCCCCGCTTTTGTTCTGTTGATTTTTCCTAATAGTGCCCGATGCTCTTAGAAAACTTGACAAAATACTCAATAAAAAGATCGACCAAAGAAAACTGCAAAAATTCAATGAAAAAGGATTTCCCTTTTACGAAGAGTTCTTCCCCACAAAAAAATTCATCTAAATAATAAAGTGCAGTAGAAATGTTCATTAACTGAATCAATACTTCTTCTCGCACGAACGAAGCTCTTTAAATTAAGTAGCTCGAATTCTATGAACGCCGTAATCGCGTGACGAATATCGATACTCGGCATCGGAAAGTATAATACAATCCATTAAGTTGGTTTCCACTAGGAATAGTAAAAATAAAAAGCGTCGAGTTAATACGACTTCTGCACGAGAATGAAGAGTGTCGATGTTCGATTCTGCAAGACGATTCAAGGTTTTCAGAGAATTCACTATTCCGCGTGTATACGCATCCTTCATGATCTTTCAGCGTTTAAAATCTACCTAAGACGAAATCGAAGTATGGAGATTGCGAAGTATTTAAGAATTTTAATTACTCTGGTCATTATTTATTGAATGCAGAGCAGAACGTGTAGCAGAGCTACAGAAACCACTGATTAGGTCGGTGAACGGTGTCGACCCGGTGTTCCTCGGATAAATCATGTTCTGGTAAAAAGAACGCGACAGGGGAAAGGCGAATTTGCACAGAAATCACGTTCGCGAATACACCACGTGGCGGAGTGAAAAAGAAAGAAAAACAGTTTCTTAATTTTAGAACGTGAACGTCACATTTGCAAAGTGAAATGTGCGTGGTCGTCCAAGACAGATGCTTCATTCTGTATCGTGGCGTTAATTTATGTATTCCACGAAATGTATTTTCGTAATTAATCGAAAATATCGTTTGAGGAAAGTACTTTTTTGCTATGCTACGTAAATACTTTGTGTACCATTAAAATATCTACGTTTTTATTTATCTTCTAAGCAATTGTGCTTCGATGGATTTGTCCCATACTAAACAATAAAAATTATATATGACGAAAACGAGTTTGTAGAATTCCCCTGAACAATCCATTTGTATAGTGAGCAGCCTTTCTCGTTGTATTAATTAAAAGCAGTAATTCGGGAGATCCAATAACTTCTCTCAAACGTGTTCCACGAAAAACAGAGGGGATAAAAATGGAAAAAGCGATTTAAATCGTGAAAATTCTCTCCGAAAAAGTTGCCAGCCCGAAATAAAAGAATTGAAATCCTAGTTCAGACACGAAGGTGTTGCTGTTCGTGCGGCTGTTGCTTCTGCAGTGAAAACCTTTTCGTATTTTAATAATCAAACATCTAGATCCATGCACCTTTTCATCAACATTGTCGCCAATAATTTGCTAAACCTGGAAGCTCCTCGAATCGCGCCGCGAGACCAAAAACACCACCCAGTGTCGCGAAAGTACAAACAGCCCGAGCATAAAATGATTGATCGCGATAAAAATTTCAAACGTTGAATCTGAACGGTCCGGATGATCGATAATAATTCGCGCGAAACTCTTTCCCCCGGTTTTATTGCGCGTTGCGCTTTCACAGGACTGGCGGAAACGTGGCATGAAATGAAACGTGAAAAACGAGCAGGCTAACAGAAGCCTGGCTAAAAGCAGCTAAAACGCTTCGAAAAGCCTTGCTGAAGTGCTTGATCGAATCAAGTTACGGATCTTCATCTGCCGACTACGATGCCCATACAACGAAGAGAAAGGAATCCTTTCAGAACTTTGCAAGGCATCCCCCCGTCCTTTTCACACACTGACAGACGCAGAAAGTTTCTGTACGAGAGGAATGAAACCCCGCCAATCGAAAAATATGGTTTGAGATCATTGTAACATTTAAATAGCAAGTATAATTACTATAGATCGTTAAGGATGGGAGTGGTATGTTAATCGTGATCGAAGTCTGAACAATGGAAAACGGACGTACGGTAAAAGAGGAGAGAACTTGGTACAAAAACAAATCGAAATATACGCGCGGTGAAAGGTTCCTTCGCCTGTTTTCTACGAGATCGAACTGAAAAACAGCGTCGAGTGCAAGCGCGCTTTTCGAAAGAAACGCCATAAACGTCGTCGTGTTTCCCCTATGGCCAACACGACTTTGCGAGCAACAAACGGCACACGTCTCCGGCCGACACACGCGTGTTTCCATTCTCGTAATAGTAATCGTAATAAAAAAGAAACGTCTAGAATAGCGTTCTACTTTTGTAAAGGCATCGTCGTACTCACCGAAAGAGATCAGGCCGCTGTTCAACATCGACAGCTTGATCTGGCTGGGAATCGAAGCGAGGCTGTGCCCGGGATTAAGGTGACGCTTCCTCGGCGGTTTCTCCGGCGCTCTCGGCGCGCTTCTGCTCCTGTGATGATGATGCTTCCGGTGCGAATGGGAACCGGCAGCTGTCGAGGTTGCACCGGTGCGATCGGAACCGACGCTGCTCAGCCCGAGGACGCCGCCGCCGGTCGATTGTGTCCGCAGGGACGACATTTTCTGAAAACAGAACGGGAAGGTCATCGATAGCGTCGAAATAGAACGGGGAATAGTTTCGATTGAGCGGTGAATTGGGTATGGGGGTGAGCTCGATGGAATTCGCTGGGAGGGAATTTCAAACTACAAAGGTAATACATGTATGCGCTGCAAAACAAAGAGACTATCCAAGGCTCGCAATTATTCTCTTGGCACTGGGAAATTATTTATCGCGGACTCCTGTCAGGGCTCACCTTGATTATTAAAACGATTCGATCCGATCTTGTACTGAATAATGAAGTGACGACAGAGTTCGGCAGCAAAAGATAGTCATCGATATTAGCAATATAAGAAGAATTCTATAACCGCACTGAGAATAATTAAAAACCTACTGCGTTCGTTGAATAAAACAAATTGCAACAATTATTATATTTACCCTTAACGAATTCTTTCCGTGATCACTCCTATCAATGATTCAACCGCAAAGGAAACGAACGAACCTTCACGGGACGGTTCTCGGTCTGGGGAGCTTATTTCGGACTGAACGTCCCGTTGTACTATCTAATCAACCGCTAAAATGATCGCAACTCGTGATACACACCATCGATCGCGGAATCCTTAAATTTCTCGGTCGATTTCCGCGAGCCGGTCTGTCTAAAACTGGAGGAGCATTGCTAACACACTGAACACGGGGGCTGCGTTCGAAACAGCCACGCAAAGTGGCAGAGAATAGAGACAACAGACTTGGCCAGTTGGCAAACGAAACGACGAAGAACGAGCTCTTTACGCTTGCGTCCGCCCATGGTTCTTTGGTACCACTGTACGCTTCTTCGTAATAGAAACGCTTTCACTAAATAGCTAATGAAGGAACATTCGGTGTCACTATAATTAGCCGTAACTAAAGAACGTTGCCTTTGAATAATTTATTTTATATTACCTTGTTCGGTATTGCTACAAGTAATAGAACCACGAAAATGTTGAACGGAGAATGTACTTTGTTGTTGTTGAACGAATTTATTCCCCTTTTAACTAGAGGCAACTCGCCGTTATTGCTATTGTTTCAATTTGTATATCATACTGATTAATCGTGAAACACGAATCGATCGATGTGATTTAAAGAAAACCACGTTTTCTATTGATAACATTGAAAATGCTTTGAAGAATGCTTTTGTTTCCCGTTTCTTCGTGGCGCAAAAATTTCCGCAAAGCTTCGCGTACGCCAAAAACGAAAACGTCTCCGCGAATATAACTCGGTCACGTTCCTCGCCTCGACGCACGTTCCTACGCTTGAAAGGGGAAAAATCAAACGCAAGCACGCCGAATTGTTGAACGGCACATTGTATCGCGCGCAATGTAAATTTAGCATGCTTTGATGCAGTGATTTTCCTGTGTTTCCTCGAATTCTATCCGCCACCGAAAATATCGTACTAGGATAGTAGTTATGTAACGAGATGAGTCTACGGACAAGAATCGCGACGATTCCCTTGTTCCCGTCTGTAACAATGATTTCTCCATGCATACTATTTGCTTTGGTTATTTCAGCACGGATCTGCGTGGAAATGACGAAAGTATAGTGTCCGTGAACGAAGGACTTCGGAACGATTAAGTACTAATAATGGTATACGGTCAAGTCGTCCAGTTCTCACATATGACGTTTACATCACTTGCAGATAATTCATGTTTCCATTTGGACCGCACTAATTGTCTCTACAATATTTTCCAATGTACAGCTTAACTCTGGAACATTGTTTGGATAATCTTCCGTTCCAATTAACAATTTCAACAGAAATTAAAAATTTGGAGTAAGTTAATCAGTGACTTAGAACGTTTATTACTCCTGTAGATTAAACCGCACATTTCTATACAATTTGGGAAATTATTTAAGCATTACACACAAATCGAGTGCAGACTGTCATCAAAGGATTCAAATATTATGAAAATCATTGTACTTCCAGGGAAATTTATTTTACCCCCCGCGTGCGATAAAACTTCTTTTCCAAAGCGTACGTAGTTTCTATTATCTTTTATTCCCTGCTCCGTCCTCCGCAATCGATCGGAAACACACTGTACGTGGAGTTCGAGTGTCTCGCACAGTAAAAATCATGCTAATACACTGTGCGCAATATTCCCACTTTAATTCGAGCATCGATCTCAATTCCCACGGGTCCTAATCGCGCATCCCTTAAAGAATTTCGATCACCCGGGGCTCACCCTCCTCCATTGACGTTTAAATAATTCCAGGATCTGACTATATATTGTATCGAACTCGATTTGGTAGCAGAATCGTCTCAGCTTTATCACTTCAGGGATTATTATCAAAAAAAGGAGAAATACTTAAAGAGTTACCATATTTCCGGCAGAATCCTTCACTTGAAATAGATTAAATTAAAGAATAATCGCAATTACAAGCAATAATCCAAAGATCTACCTAATTACACCAACAAAATTCAGGCATTTGCAATATCGAAAGAAAGCTTTTGCAAGCTCGTTTTACCAGGATTTTTGCAGATCGAGCAATACAACTGGTACTCGCCCGTCCGGTCGAACGCTGAGGTTCGAGGCGAGTTAAAGATCTCAAGGTTTCCGGTTCGAGAGCTACGGGCGCGAGTTATTTTAAAATGTTTTGTAAGTTGCGTTTCACAGGCTTCAACGCTGACGAAGGTCGGTTATTGACCAGCGTCGACCTCCAAATTCTTCTTCGTGCCAATGAAATTCCTCTGCAGGACAGCATCGTCGATGCCATCTTTTCTCAAAAAAAAAAGACAATGCGTAAACTTGTCGCGGTTCGCGAAAAAACGGGAAGACGAAGCCACGAGAGAAGCGTCTCACGGTTTTCCACGCTCCTTTATCCTACTCGTCTGCGTCGTCATAAAGCTTTGATGATCTCGCAAACTTTTACGGTGCCTCGAGGAAGCACTGAATGTTTCAGTTCTACGTCGGCTTGGAAATATGTGCAGCGCGATGATAATGAAATTTTTACACCGAGTTTGAAAAACATTGTCCTTTGCTGTTAGTTTCGGGAGAAAGTGGTAGGCGAAGCGACTGTGAGTATTTTCAAGCTTTGCAAGTGCACTGTTCATTGTTATTCGAGGATTAATTCGAAGATTACACACGGCAGCATAGATGTTTTAAAATTAATCATTCATGCTTCAGTCTTAATTGTTCGATATGAAGTGTGAATGTTATTCATAAAGCATTCGATGCTTTGATATATTATTTCAGTAAACTGCTGCTATTTTCAGATTATGCGAAATGTTCGAACTATATTTAACTGGAAGTATTTGTCCACAACATTCGCATCGTGGCCAGTAAATATTAATATTATCATCGATTTCTATTATATTACTGCAACGATGCTTTATAACTGCTTTCCTTTTAATTCAATCTATTCCTCGTTACTGAAAATCTTGCAGAGTTTAATTTAAATAAACAGCAATAATGAAATGTAAATGCTAAATGCCAAATAAATAGAGTAGAAGTAAAACGTCTGGAATGACAAAGATGTTACACAGAGAATGGGGGAAAAAAAGCCAAAGATACGAAACAATGTAATTTAATGTCGAATCAGACAGGCTTCCCCTCAGTTGCTCTCAACTAAGACGTAAAACTCAACCGCCCTGTCTAAACGAGCTTCTAAGCAGGGAATAATCAAGGAACAGAGCACACAAGCAATTAAATGATCCGCTGATTATCTCGAAGCATCGCGAGGACCGATTCGCTTCAGCAAACAACAATGCCGCGCTCGATAAACCGTGCCTCGTGAGCCCCTTCTGCCTCGCAATCTTCCTACCCTCCACGTCTGTCAGGGTAATTAATCTCCGTTTTAATATCTCATGCGACTCGTACCTAATAATCGCAATATCCATAAATTGGAAAAAGGACGAGTCACAATAATGAATTGCACGAGAGCTCGCACCCTATCCATTGAACTCGAACTCGAGTGCGATTTAAATGCCAGAGCGATTTAAAGTCCAGAGAATCGCATCGAAATCGTGGCCGGTCGCTAATTAATAAAACGAATTGTCTGGAAGCAGCGTGAAACGCATCGCGACTAGTCTCCCAGATTTATCACGGAACAATAACCGCGTAAACGTTTAAGCCGGAGAATTACGGTTCACTGGTGGCGAGCCACGCTGGTCTTAATACACGTCGCCGCTGAATACCCGAGGATTTACACGGCCGTGCCCCGCCCCGGGAAAAGTATGCGGGTGCATGATCGAAAGAAGATCCATGGTTGATGAAGTCGAGCGCGATACTAAGTATAACGATCCCTTCGGTCGATTCGCGTATTTTTCTTTTAAGGAAATAACGAATTCATCATTCGACGTTCTGTCTTGTTACCAGCAGTCCCTCCGATCACATTATTCTTCGCGTATTAAGCGACGGGACGACGAGTTTAAATTCTGTCCCTTTGAAAAGATTAATTCGATTGCCACAAAATTAAGAATGCCACGGGACAAATTTATCGTCGGTCGTTGACTCCGCTCTTTACGAGGACCCGCAATATCTCTCTCTTACCACTTACGACATTGCTCTCCTCCTTTCAATCCTTTCTGCTTTTTTTTTCACTTGGTTATAAATCCGACGATTATCTCGAACGGCGTTCCACGAGCGTTTCGTTTCCCACCCTCGTATTATCTGCGCAAACTGACTTAACGATGCTCAGCGAAAAACAGTGTCAAGCAGCAACTTATTGTCTCGACTCGGACACGTCGAAGCTACAACTTCTTCGCTACTGCTAACAAGACATTTCCACAATGACTGCGGACTCGATGTACTCAAAAATATTTCCGTCTGTTTGCTTATTACTTATTGCAACTTGTCCGTTCGAGCGGTGTTTTTATTTATTAAGAACGTAATAGCGAATTGCTGCTCTCAAGCGAATGATTTTGAACATAGAAGTAGGGTTGATTTAGCCTTTGGTAGAAATTGATATTTCTATGGTAGTATTTAAGTGGCAATAATTATTAGATCAATTAATTTGCCAGGTTTATGTATTTACAACCACGCGAATGTTTAACAGCATCAAAACTGAAGAGTGTCAGCTTCCGACAGAGGTGTTTTATAAAGATTTCATTGTTCTTAACAAATTCTTCCAGCTATTTTATTATCTATCGATTCGGCTACGAGTCGTGCAATCATTCTCAGTGATAAAATAGATACTTCCGAAAAATCGAGAAGCCTACCCTCCCCATCTGCGTGCAGATGTTTCCTCCACAATATTTGTACTCGCGTATTCGTTTCGAGTTCTTGGTTACCCGGCAGGAATACCAAAGGCAGGTCCGAGCAAATAAACCGGTAAATTTATAGTAGCGAATTTCCTCCCAGGCCGGTAAACATATCTATAAATTATCGAAGACCCCGAAGAACCGACGGCTGTGTGCGCGAAGTGTGCTTTCGAAACAAAATCGATTAGTTCTTATGAAATCTGAGTCTCCATTAAGTCGGTGTCTTCGGATCACATTCAGCCATGTATAATGTACGATAGAATTTTCACATTTCCAGAAAACAAAGTGTCGATAACTCGTATAAAAAAAAAAAATTATACGAAAAATATTAAACAACTATAATTCGTCGCAGAAAGGATTGGGACTCTCAGAAAAATTTTATTACAAAATTATTACGCGCTGGAATCCATAGTTTTAAAAAATCCAGCTTAATAGAATAAAATTTTCATTATATCTTTCACCTGAAGAGCTATATTACTTAACTTAAAGAGAAAACGGATCCTTCGCGCTTTCAACACTGCCCAAAGTTTTAAGAGGAGCTGCAGGGACGAGATTCGCGAAACAATTTGTACGGATAACTCGCGGATTAATACGTTTAATGGTGATTTTCGCGTGTTAGCTCGAAGCTAGAGCCGAAACGCGTATGTTTCGTGACTTAATAGCCGGACGGGTTAACCGGCGAGACCACAGGTATAATTACCGGTAGCGCGAATTGTCTATTATTCGAATGGCCCTGCTTTACTCTCAAGAGATCTCGGCAGGAAGTCGGGGGAACGACGAGGGCGGGTCAAAGTTCGTGGATGCAAGCAGCATCTTATCGCGTTAGATTGATCAGCCTTTTTAGCTGACTGTGAATATAATCGATACCGAACTATACTTTCTAAAGAAGATATATTTGATTGAGAGCAAGATAACGAGCTTGTTAAAGTGTCCCAAATAAAAATAAGAAATAATAAGAAATACATTAGGAAGGATTAAAAAAAGAATGTTGAAGCAGGTGGATATACATAATACTAATGAATAAAAAGCCGCTAGTGAAATAGTTCTAAGAGGAAAACGTTGTACGTCAATTCCGCACCATTAACAATAGCCCACTAGGTAGGCGGCCAGATTTGCACAACATCCGCGTACACATGTATCGATAGTAGCAACGATCCAAGTGATAATTCGTCGCATGCACATCCGGTTTCTTAATGGACGCGGCCAGCGTATTGGCAAGTAATATCGATGCAAAAATAAACGACAGCTAAACCGATCGCAACGAGGATTTTTTTTATTTCTGTACAGTCGCGCAGCTGCGTATCGATATTCGCTTAAACGCGTCAATATTCGAAATGGAAAAAGCCGTGACATGGTACGCACCACTTAAAAACCTGGCTATTCCAACAGTGCGGCTATAGAAGACACGATGATACATTCATGCTTCCGGGTACTTGGCTGTACGTACTCGCGTCTTATTTTAATAGCGGCATAAATAAAAAATTTTAATACACCCTCGAGCTATTTTCGCGGCGATCCACGCGTGGCCAGATTACTTTAACAACAACACGTGTTTGTAGTGATAACAATAGTAATAATAGACGTACCATTGTTGGTAGTAGAACAAACGTAGCATAGATTGAAATAGATAAAAGATTTTATGATAAATTCAATCAATAATGAATAAAACGATAGGTATTAGAATGCTGATAATAAACATTGTTCAGCTAACACTTCTACGGTATTAGATAAAAATGTATGCACATATTGATCATTAGATCCAAGTATGAGACGCAAGTGTTCACCCGCGAAATCAGGGACGCGATAAACTTTGAACTACCCCAAATACAAAGCGCAATTTGTACTCCTTCCTGTCACGCGCAAAGATATTATTGCACGTGCACGGAACGCGTCACATAAATTCAACACTTTCGCGAGAATATACGTACGTATCTATAAGGCAATTAAAATGCAGCCATCATCTACATCGAACCATTCCTCGCTCTAACGAATACGAAGTCCAACTAAACCACCCCCGCTGCTGTATATGAAGATTCGTAAACAATTATAAACACAGCATTCGGTAAAGGAAATTGCACAGCACGTACGTACCTCGAATAACAGGCCCACCAAAAAAAGCAGCACTTCGACCGGCAGAAACAGCTTCGCGGCGCGTTTCCTCGGAACGTAGAGGCGCGCGTGCAACGACTGTTCACACGCGGCAGCAAACACGGACAATTGTCACCACCCGGCTAAACTGACGGGCGTCCGTCCGATCGAAGCACGAGGCGAACAGAGAGATCCTCTTCGGATGAAATCGTGCACGATAGCGAGCGCGGACGGTACAGGATAACAAACCGGAGAGAGACCACTTTGTGTATCAGCTTCCGGCGGCTTCACGCCCTTGTGCCGGCGTCATCGATCCGCGATAAATCTCGCTCGATTCCCGTCCGATCGGCGAATATCCGGCCTCCGCGAAACTCGCGCTCTACATGAGCCAACCGCAAGTGCGATCGAAATGAGATAGGGGCGCGATACACGCGTCTGTACGAAAAGGGAAACAGCACGAGGGTACGGGTAGCGAAGAGTGACGACGCGAATGGGAACGAATCACACCGTTTGACAGCGGGCTGAACGGCGCACAACCACCAGTACGACGACGGCGGTGGCACGAAGACGACGCTGACGGGCGCGAGGTCGGTGTGAGACTGGGCGACGAGTCACCGTCGACGATGAGCCGAGTCGCTCTGACCGAGGATCCTGGGGCCATCAGGCTGCTCGTGAGGGGGTGGAGGCGCCGCAGCTCGCGGTGGGGGCGGGCAAAGGGAGAAAGAGAGAGAGACGTGGCGCGTGTATATTGTGCCAGGAAAGGGGAGAGTATAGATGAAAGGGAGGGGACGACGTCGGCGTCGGCGTCGGCGTCGCTTCTTTGCCGAGGGCGTGGTCCTGATCGCGACTCTTCGCGAGTCTCGAGACTCAGACCGGACGGACGCCCGATACCGACGCTCTACGACGCTGGAAAATTTCGAAACACCGTGCATACGCGCTTTCGAGGACTGCTCGCGGATTTACGCTTCTCTCCTTTGAATTTATTCACGTGGAATTCGATAGAAAATTTGTTTGCACTTCTGGAAGATTGTCGGTGAAGCTTCTAAGGACGCAATTATGTAAGATTTTTTTGTTAATGTTTATGGTGAATTATGGTTTTGTAATATGGTAATTACTATCATGTAATTGAGCATGTTACAATGCTGCTCCCCTACTTGAAATAGGATAAACTCATATTTGCATAAGACAGAAATTGCATAAAAGATGAGAGTCCCGTTTTTTGGCACAGAAATGTTATTCGATATTCACTGGAATTGGCGAGTAAGAATTAAGGAGCTTTAATGAGCAACCAGCCCAAATAGTGTCTTTCTTTTTATATTCCTTTGAGAAGGGAATTGAAAGCAACGATCAAAAGCGTGAAATACTTGATCCATACCTTTGAGAATTCCCCACGCGAAAAAAATGTTCCTTAAACTGTTAAGAAGAAACTCGTCTCGCGATCCTTTGCAATTGAAATAGAGGTCAATCGCGTTACATTCGAGTCCTGAGATAAAGAGGAAATGCCGATGATACTTGAAGGTTCTCGTCTATTGGAACTGTTGCCACTTTTCTTGGGAAAATCCCTTCTGATAACGATTGAGCTGTACTACTGTGGCTGCACTTCAGTCGATGCTTCTGTATTGCTCGAAAAAAGCACGAAGGACTCTCTACTACACTTATTAAACTTTTACCTACATCTAACAAACATTCCTTCCCACCTTAGATAACAGGAATATTCCAAATTTATTATGAAAACCAAAATCAACATTTATCAGCTGGAGTATTATCTTCTATAAAAGTAATTATTACAAAGTTTATAAGCAAAGATAAACAGTCGCTTGTAGGACTCAAGATAAATTGAAACCTGCTTTGCACGACTCGAGGTAGACGCAGCATCTTGGAAAATCTAAAACCAACAAACTGCCTCGACTGATTTTAATCGCCTCCAAATTAATTTGATCCATGTATCGACAAACACTTGTGCAATGTGTAACGCCGCGGTTAATAACCCTCGAATTTCCCAGGCGGCTCGGAACAGCCTGCGCCAAATACAGTTTAACACCGCTAGAATTTCAATGGACAACAGCCCCTGGAAATATTCCACGTTCCTAAGCAAAAGTGCAGATCTCACCCCCCTCGAAATTCCTCAATCCACGTATGGATACAATACAAATATTTTAACACCGGAGCACGTTCTTTTATATTGTTTGCACTTGACGATTGTAGCCTGCTTCCGTTGAAACAATTTTGGACAGGACAATGTAATTTTCATTGATCGAATAAAATGTCTGTATCCAAAGCGTGTGTGATAGAGAGGACAGGATATGCCCCATTTTCTTCCCTTTGATTAATTAATACCGGAAGATGTTCGTACAGAAATAATTCTTAGAAATCTATCTGGAGAAGGAACATTCTTATTTGAAGATTTGGAAATGTGGACATTTTGTAACACCCATCAGGAATTTCCGGATTTTTTTTATTTAAAGGGGTTCTATCTTGGAATAAGTATGTAGAACGTTATTGGTATTATAAATTACACAAGACGAGAATGGAGAGACTGGAATACAGACGAATGGAACATGTAAGAGAAAGAGAAAGTAAGGTAGCAAGTAGTAGTGTACGGTATATGATCAGACACCTGATCAGACGTTGCCTATGCCTAAAGTATTTTATACCATTATTGCACTAGATATTTTATTGAACTAATAAAACCTTTAAACGTACAAACTGATTAGTAAGCAATCTGTACTGTCCTAAATTATTTACAATACCACCAAAAATAAGAAAAGCTACAAATCAATAGGCAGCATCGAATTAATAACTATCCCAGATCCTTCTATTCTACTCAACCGTTTCGCGAGACGCGAAACAATCTCATCATCGTTCTTCCAAGCTAATACACCTGTCGACACACAAATCCCAAAACAATGCAGGACACATTTACGTCCCAGCGTCGTTCCCACGCGAGCCAGGAGGCGTTTCCCCGTCCGTACAGTGGCAGGAGCGAAATGAAATTCACGAAATAACAGTCGACAGGGGCGGTGGTGAGATCCCGAAAAACCTGAGCGGACCTAAAGCAATTGGAACGTTTCAGGCGCGAGGGAGAGCATCGTAATAAAATAGTTGGATGACATGCCCGACGGTCCACGTCGGGCAAGGTTAAGCAGCGACCCTCGAACTTATAAATAACCGCGATACGTTCCCTCGGAAGAGCAACGTGCTAGCTTCGGCAGCGATCTTCGAGCACGCAGATATCGCCGCGCGAGCTTAATTGGAAGAGGTGTTAATTGGACCGGCGCGGTATCCGCGTTTAATTCGCGTGCAGCTTTCCAAGTTTCCGCTCCCGCGTTCCGATCTGATAACAAGGGGAAAGATTTCCACGGTTTAACGGAGACGTTATTCGAGCCTTTCCCCTTGTACCCACTATGCGTGCGCTCGTTGCATCTTTTTTTATCGTGTTTCTGGGTGATCCGTTTTTGCTTCAGTGCTCGTTTTTAATTGGCGAATGGAGAGTTCCTTATTGTGCGTTAAATTCGAGAGATTGAGTGTGTTAGTTTTATTAAATTATGAATAAATCAGGGATATGTATCTGAATAGAATCACCTTGCAAAAGTGACTTTCCAGTAAATGGAACTTCCACGTACGAACAGAGGAACATGTTCCATGGGAAAGTATTCGAATGAAAAATCGCGATTCACGAAGTAAACCGGTACAGAGCAAATAATGTGAATCTACGTTTTGATGATGGATAATCAAGAGTTAACCCGGTTTCGCGCGAAAGCTTTTAGCGGGACGGAGAAATTTGTTTGGTGTCAAAAAGAGCGCGACTTTTACGTCTCTGACGATTAAAATCTCTCCCAGTTTACTGCCTGCTGCAAGCAATTATTCCTGGGGCACGGAATTTATTCGAGATCGTTCGAATGTTACGTGGCAAAATGTGATGTACCATAATAGAAATGAGTAAAACAATAAAATAATGTAACGGAATAAATAAAATGGAACAACCTCTGAAACATTAAATATCTAGAAGTAATATAATTCAATAATTCGACGAAGATTCGTCCCCGATTGAGCGAGAAACAATACCAAACGTATCGCGAACGCCAACAAACCCGTCCCGCTTATTTTCCCCAACTATCTCGCACCCTAAAAGCACGCGATCCGTTTCCGGAGTGGCGTGGTACATCAGCCGGAAAGTTTCGCGGCGAGCAAGATTCAGCCCCCGCTTAACATTCACGTCACCAACGGGGCCAGGAAGCGAAGGTACATAAGTCAAGCCAGTCCCGCGAACTTTCTCACTTTCCCCTGCTCGATCCATAAATCAGCCACCGGCCGACAAATAACGATAAAGGAACAGGGCGAGCGACGAACGTACAGGGAAATGGCCTTTAATTAACATGATCAAAGGGCACGCCTCGTGCGCTTTAATTATTAGCCGGCCCCCTATCCTGGCTTTTCTTTTGCAATCAAACTTGATTATGACGAGTCGCGTGGCCGACTCTGTCCGGGACGCTTGCCGAGGACGTTAAACTCCCCCGCTTGTGCAACACCTATACACGAGAATTCCCAAGCGTGGCTCGGCGGTCGGAATGAGCGCGAACCGAGTTAATGATTCGAAAGCACGCGGCGGAGCCTATCTTGGCGCGGGGCCAAACGGACGACGAGCATTCCGCGAGCAATCGCGCTGGATCCGAGGCGGATGTTTCAAGGTGCACCGAGGGGACGACGGTCACGGCAGCTTGTTGCGCCCCGATTTTATGGGCAAACGACAACCTTCGACCGGCCCGGCGGCCGCTGTCTATCCCGATTCTAATACGCGGCCAGCCGGACGTCACTCTTTTGGCAGCGGAACATTACGAGCCAGCCGCAATACGGTTTCGCAAAAATAGGTTCGCGACGTGCCTCGATTTTACGCCGCGAACACTCGTCACGCGTTTGCTAGATGGACGGTGTCCTCCCGTCTGGTGGAGATCGTGGCCTTTTTTGGCAAGCGATTTGAAAGTCGGGACTGGTAGAGATTTTGCTGGGTTTTGGTGGTTATTGGAATCGATTGAATAATTGATGACTGAATCGATCGCGGAAAAGTTCTGCTAAAAAGAGTTTTCGGGAAAGTTATATTTGGAGAGCTGCGATTTAAATAGGGAATGATCGGAGAGAGAGAAATGACGGAAAGTTAAAATATAATCCACGTTAATTAATTTAGCAAAGTGTAAGAATATAATAAAATATAAACTACCGTTTGTCAAATGAAATCATAAATATTTGTGAAAGTGTACATACCTCAGCCTATTAATTCATAAAGCGGGTCAGCTTGCACTCGAGGATTCCAGTTGAAAATAAGGGATGACAGGGTTACACCAGGGGATTTATTCTCAAGAGCTTTTAATGAACGACGGAATCCCTGAAGCTCATCTGACAGCATGATTGCCCTGAAGCAAATATCGTTGTTCAAGTGAAATCGAGTCACGCATAAGTAAGAAAGAATTGAATAAACTCAAAGCGAAAATCTTAAAAATGACATATAACATTTCGATACGCTGCAATAAAATAATGCAGGAAAACTATTCCTGCAATCGAGGGTAACGTTTCACAACCCTTACAAAACGAGTAAAAACGAATATTGATTATACATACGAGCTTATAAAAAAAGAAAATAGCAAACCGTTAGCGCGAAAACTTTTCTGACAATCCTACAAATCAATTATTCGTTACAAAATTTCCAGACGCATTACCTTCAAGTTGATCATCGGGGATATAACAGGAACTTCGGATGCACAAAAAGTTCGTGTTACAAATGATTATATTTCACTTTATGTTACAAAAAGAATCTCTAATTCGGGTAATGTCCCGGTTTTATAGTTTCAATAACGTTCAACGCCACCAGGTACCACTATCGTGGCCCGATAATAATCGTTACACACGCTTTCCGCTTGCTCCTCACCCAGTAAATGAGTATCGTTGAAGAACATCTATCTTGTTAATGTCTGCTACATCGTCTAAGTTAACACGACTGAACGCCTCCCGCCTTTATAATGACAAGAATAATTTTTCCAACTCGGAGGGTGAGAAATGACGTAGGATAAAAAATTCACGCTAGTTCCGCTACGAAGTTCCGGTGTCCCGATCCGTCGATCGGTTTCCGCTCTACGACGCGACACAAAAGGTGTCTTACATTTAAACGTTTACGTACTCACGACAACTACGGAGGAGGAAATTAGAAAGGGCGTTGCTCAGAAATGTATATATAAATCGTCGAGAAATTCTTGGGCATTCCTGGTATCGTCTTATCGTATTACGATGACCTTTTTACGCTAATAATAATGTGCATTTACACTATTTACAGTCACATCGGGTCCAGGCTCGGCTGAAATTGGATGTTCCTTGGTCTCGAGCGTCAGTGATAAAGAAAAGAGAAACCATGATACGTTTCACGAAAGTTAATCGAAATTTACCGAGTCCGATAAGAGATAAACAGTTTAAATTGAAAACGATTTCGTTGGATCGTACAGTTCACCATTTCGATGCCGCTAACTACGAAGACCTTGGGATTCGAGACCACACCTTAACGAGATTGTATAAATATCGTTCTATGAAAATGTAGCAAAGCTAACGGAACGTTCTCTAACTGCAAACCGTGACTTTTAACTTCCCTGGCGAGCTAATGTATAAAAGTGGCTTACGTATATGTTACTATCTACGCTCTATAGTGGATACACTCGTTAACAGTTTTATAGTTATCTAATGCTAGCGATTCTACTAAATTGAATATCGATATTTCTATAATATACCATGATTCGAATCTGGCATCGAAATGGTTCACCTTCTCCGCGCCCTTTCAATTAAAGTTAATCACAACGATTTTTTTTTCCTTTTTTTAAAGACGTTCAAAGATGCGAAACGCTGACAAACGGATCAGTAAAAACGAAAGAGTAAATGAAAATTCTGATTAACCGTGGACCCCTGTCGAGGTGCAAGAAACACACGCGCGAAGACGCATAACAATTCGACGCTCTCCTCTCATCCATGAGTCACCAAATCGATAATAATAATTCCAGCACAAGTTACGCAATCGGTTAAGTACAACCCTTAGCCTATGCCGTTTTAACAGCTAATCTTACTCGCCGCTCACGAGCGTTCTCCTTCTTTTTCTTTTTATCTCCTAAACGTTCACATACGTAATACGATCTAAAGCCAAACATGTAATTACGCCGCACACCGCCGCCAGGAAATCAGCCAGAATTGGGACGCAATCAGAGCTTTTGTGGAAGCCTTGAGCAAATCTGCCTGCCGGCTTATTATTCAGCAGGCAGACTCTGATTTTTATTGTTCCTTAATAATCCTCCCTCCTATCTGGACTCTTCCGTTCCGTTCACCCTTAATTTTACATCGAATCGTTTCCCCGCGAATGTAAAAATATAACGATCTCCTTTCGCACGCGGGTAAGTGAAAACGACGTCGATCGTTTAAATAATTCGCATCTCCTCCCCTTACGATCGTATAAGCTCGTTGAAAGATTAGAAGGAAACGGGCTCGTTTTAATAGATTTTCGATAGCAAGTTTTAAATGATCTTTTAATTTTAACAGTTTCATACTGTTCTTTTTTTACTTTTATTGTCGAATTTAAATTAGTTTCTAAAGATTGAATTCAAGCTGTACGAATTTGCCCACGTTTGATGCGTAACCCGTTTCGTAAGTTCTGAAAGACAGAGAATTTCTTGGACGAAAGGGAGCCTCGAAGTTCGTGCAACGGCGATTGCGATCAATCGCGTATACACGGAAACAAATGGAATACATTCCGTGGACTCATCCCTTGGAGATCTCGACGGAGTAATGTTCTACAAGGATCTTTTACTGTCACACTCGTAATATAACGCGAAGGAACTTTGCGAAGGACGTCGAGTTTATGAAGGATAAGTAAGATCCCTCGAAAGGACAGAATGTTTCTGACAGAAGTTACAGGTTTGCGCTGCTGCGATCGAATTTCGTTCGTTCTATCTTAGAAATGATTATCCCTGTATTTCCACCCATTCCTGCTTAACCAATCGTCAAGATGTACCTGATTACGAATCACGAAATTATCGAATTTTGACCCTTTGAGATTTTCCTGCCTGACTAATTTCAGAGCTATACTACTTATAGGATACGAAGCTCAATTAAAATCGTTGAAGGTATTGAAATGGAGAGTATGTACGTTTATTGATTTCGTAATTTTATCGGTAGAATTATTAGCTTCGCGATAATGGCTTTATTGACGCTGTACCCATGTCTGTATTGATACTGCCACTGCTATTGATATCAGCAGCAGTATTTCCGATATGGGAAATTTTGCAGAACTGGAGGAATTGAGAATTCAGTAAACGCTGGTATTCCAGAACTTAGAAACTCGAGAAGCTATAAACTCCGAAATTCGGAAAGTTGAGACTTTAGATATTCAAGACTTTGCGGTTTCGGGGGCTCTAGTGCTTCGGATTATATCTCAAAGGGTTAATATTGTACCACCGTAACAACTAGACCTCGTAACGTCTTTTTCATTACGAACGATATCGAGTCGCCTTTGGATAGCGCGGACGGCAAGGCGAAAAGTCGAGGACGAATTTCTTTACGTTAAGGACGAAGTCAGAAGAAGAATATACAGTAATTAACAACAGTAAGAACAATAATTGAGAAACAGAAGAACTTTTCTACTCTGGCTCGTTCCTGGCGGTGGTGCGAAGGCAAGGGAAGGGACGGTGGCTTGAGGCTGGCTCGGTTTATGGACACAAATTAGAATCACCTGTGTCTATTTAAAAAAAAAAAAAAAATCATTTTCGTCTAAATTGAAATTTGACAAAAAGTGAAACTATTCTTTGAACAATGATATCGAACAGCCGAGAGCACGATGAAACGTGCAACGAAAGGAAAACTTGGAAATAAAGCTGGTAAAAAAAAAATTGTACGAGAAATAAATTTCTCAATTTTATTCCATCGATTGTTAGTTAACGTTGACTAATAAGGGAACAAAAAATAAATAAATATTTCCGTTCCTGATTGAAACCGTGTAGACACAGGCAATACGATAATAACTATACGGTATAAATATAATTAATAGCGACAACTGATCAATTGATTGATAGTCAATGAACGATCGATAAATTCTCTTTTAAATAGGTACTCATCTGGATTCCCGCGACGAAGCTGACAGCAATATCGCATTAATTAAATATACAATTGTAATATTGTTAATAATAAGAATAATAATAATACTAATAGTGCTAATAACAAATTTGATTAAAGACGGTTCACGATAAACATGTACACGTTGCATACACATGCAGGATATACATCCTCCGTAAAAAAAAAACGCTCTCACCATGATTTAAAACATAATAAATACAATTCCACTAAGAAATGCGTAAACCGACTAAATACGTAAATACAATAAATATTACCCTCTGGATAAAAAGATTGGAATACAAAGAACTTTTTTTTAAATGACCCCAAAAAAAAGGAGGATAGTCGAAATAATAAAAGATTTGTAAAAATTGCACCAGTAGAAACGCATTGAAAATATCCTGCACAATGTACCCACAAGCACAATCATGCTTCTGGTATCCTCTACGAAAATACACGCGCGCACTCCATACACACGCTCGCGCGCACACGCCGGTGATTGATTAAAAAGTTCAATTTAATCGGCGTTGATAAATCTCGCGGAGACGTTTACTGAGCGTAAAACACTTTTGTTATCATGGGAACGGAAATTACTTCGTGTACGCTACAAATCAACGCCGTCCCACTATATTACGCTCTCCGCCTATCTCTCTTCTTTTTCTCATCGTTTACTTTGCACACCTAACGTATTATTCTGCTCAGGCACAGAATGTAAGCGGAAATAAACAAACGAACTTTCGTTAACGAATATACGAGTCAACAGCTTGGAATTTTTTAGTTTTTAAAAACAGCCACCATAATAATACACAACCACCCCTGATTGCAAATAAGTAGTTGCGATACTCGTTAACAGCTGCGTCAAATATTAGAAAGGAAAACGAGATCAGTAAAACAATTATTATGCAGAAAGCACAGCTGTGAGTTCTAAACAGGAGCGGTTAAAATCGATGAGTAGGCATAAATTAACAAGAATTCAGAAAAAGAAAATACTAAATAATTCTGGATATTGAAATGCTACGGTGGTACTAATAATTACATACAATAAAGTAAGCAGCTGCCACATAGAATAAAATTCATTTAAAGCCCAATTTAGGCCAAGTTCCGTAAAGTATCGTAAAACATTCTCCTTCCCAAGAATAATAAAATACAATGATCTACTGCAGAAAGGAAAAGCAAATGAGATAAAATGCCATCATACCAGAGACAGATGAACAATGATTGAAATAAAGATTGAATACAGTAACGAATTGATTCCGTGCAGATGAAGAAGTAATAAGTACTTCCCCGTCACGATCACTTGTTTAATTTGAGAATCTACTTGGGACAGTTCACTACTGTACGTTTCATTCTTTCTCCTTCTCTCGGTTCTACAGGTCTACGTGATTTTTTTTGCTTCGTTCTACTTTGATTATAAACGCTACTTGTTGCGCACGATAATATTGTCTCTATGGTATGCAATGTAAAGTTCTCGCCTTTCCTTTCGCTTGTCTACTTAGAAAACAGTATACACGTTCAGTTTATCATGCATTCCCATTAATACAAAAAACATCGTCGGTGTCGCGATCATCGTAGTTACTACCACACCTAGCGACCATCCATGCGGAATTTTTATGTATACGGTTACACAATGATACCCAGCGTCATATACCGAAAAGTAAAAATATCCGTCTAGCTACGAAAAAGAATTGCTAAAACGTATAACTAAACGCACATACAATTCAAAACCATCTTCCTTTCAAAATGAAAAGGAATAATTGATTAGAAAATAAACCATACAGAAATCGATTCAATTGGACACCGATAAGCGTGCTACCCACAGGAATCATCGATTCGATCCCCGTGAATAAATCTCGTCAAGCACAGAATGTTTCTCCTTCTTCTTACTTTTTCCAACAATTCTCAAAGAGCGTCGCGTGAACTAAAAAGAAACCTTGCGCAACAGAAATTACATTCTATGCTTGTCAGACATCTCTACTAACAACATTGGTAACAGAAGTTTCCTATTCGTGTATTAAAAAAACCCTACGATATGGAGCAATATCGATAGAAGAAAATATGAGCCTTTCAAAGCTCTTCGAACATCCTGCTCTCTTCGTAACGAGGATAACCGTTTACCACCCTTTCGTATCGTTATCAAATTTCAGTGCAATTTTGTAAAAAATGTTCCTTACGACGTATAGTACAAGAACTACACTGTCTATTCTATGCCTACAGCAAATTACTCGTTGAAGGAATTCTGTAAAAATTGCCTAGCCTGTTTTGTTGCAATATTACTGCAGTTATAGAAAAAATGAAAGCAACCCGTTAGAAGCGTGGCTAAACTCTGCTCCATGGAGCAAGTTCATTACGACGAGCGGTAAAAAAAGAAAAATGCTCAGAGTCCTCGTTTCTCTCAGAACAGCTTGCTCCACATCTTCATCATTTTCTAGAAGAAATGAGGACGGTTCGTCTGTTGCGGCACACGCATTCTACTACCCCGTCCGTTCGCGTTAGCCGCGTGCCTTCGAGTATTTCGTAGCTCCCGATCGACCTCGAGCTCCTCCAGTTTCATCGTGAGTACCAGCTTTTGCTGCACCGCCAGTCGTAGCAGCGAGTTCAACGTCTTCCTATCGTCCTCCGCCGCGGCCAATTGACGTTGCAGCTCGTCAACCTGTGTCACGTATTCTTCGCAACGTGCGGCGAACATCGCACGCAAACCTGAGGAGAGCGTGGTTAGCAGGTATTAACACCAGAGATAACGGGGAAGCCCATAACGAAAAATATATCGGGAGCACGATAGAAGAACGTTAAAGGAATCCAACCCTGCGTTAGTCGTGCGAGGAAGGACAATTATGCCTAAAGATTAAAAACTAATGCGAGGAATGCGAGGAATACGAGGAATGCGAGGAATGCGAGGAGTGTTAGATGCTGAACAATCGTAAGAACAATAGGACATATGTCCTGTGAATCCTAGGGCAGGTATTAGCGATCTTCTCCTTCGAAGATTGCTAGCGAATACAAATTTAAGTTTCCCAATGTCTCATGAACTCTTTACTAATAGGAGTATCGATTCGCTACGAAATGAAACAGTATTGTTGATAGCAAACTCCTAATGCGACTGCGAAATCAATCGTGGCACAGCTCGTTAAAAGCAATAAAGTGTACATAAATACTAGGTGTAAAATGGTTAGCGTTAAGTTAATGCGTTAGTATAAATATGTTAGTAAAGCAGGAAACAAATAGAAAAAAAAACAGCATAAATTAACTGTTCTCGTAAAAATATAGCATCAAGTATCACTATTCTAAAATAATGCGAATATTATTACGACAGTTTAAATAGATATTGCTTAGACTTACTCGAGAATGTCGCAGCATTTTCCTTCAACATCCTAAGCTCGTTCCTCAGTTTCAGCATGGTCTCGTTAACGATGCTCTTCTCGTTCTCGTATTTGCTCTTCAGGTTTGTTAGCGCCACTTCCGCGGTATTCTTGTTCGACTTCAGCACGGTTCTAAGAGTGGCGATTTGCTCGCGCTTAGCCGACAGCAAAGCCTTCAGTCGGATTACTTGCTCCTGCAAATCCGCTACTTCCGCCTTGTTCTCGTTCACTGATCCTGTAATTTCCAATTAGTTATTATAAATGATGGACTGATCGAGGAAGGAGGGATTCAATATTCCTTCGATTCGATTCAATATTCGATCGATATACCTTCGCAAACATTGCAGACGTTCGACTGCATTCCCGTTGCTTTGGAAAGTTCAATCGTATGCTCCACGGCGCTTCTGAGATGCTTTATTTGATCCATCGCGGTCTCTATGTGTTTCGCTACCTCCTTCGCTTTGCTCAAGCTCTCCAAGTCGTTGATTTGTATGTCCGTCTTAAACAAGGTCCTACACCATTCCATCTTTCCGTTCTCCTCCTCCTTCTCGGGGACGATCTTCTCGTGATCGAGAACCACCCGCGATGGAATCTCACCGTTCACCGTGCAAACGTGGTGATACAGTTGAGCTAGCTCGTCGGACATGTTCTGCAGATCGTTCTGCGCCGAGTCGAGGAAACCACCGGCTTCCACGGCGAGTTTTGAAAGGGTCGCGATGTCCGATTCGAGTTGCATGCTTCTCTGTTCCGTATCCAGAAGCTGAAAATATATATTCACATTAGTATTTGCTAAATCCGTTTACCACGGGCAATTTTATTCTGATTTGCTGCATATACATGGCGATTTTATGTGTAATCCCAGTTCGAAAAACTTCGATCATAAAGTCAGATCGTTTACATGTCAGGAAAACAATACTTGGCAATCGAAGTGATTTTTGCAAGACCGTACAAAAGATCGTACATAGATTGCCTGCTTATGAACGTCGTGCAGATAGTCTCTGTGAGTCTGACTCATGCTACGTTAGATGCGAGTAGAAACGAGTATAGAGGACAGTAACGTGACGAATTTGTTTGCACCTAAGCACATTCTATTTTAAAGCCGCAGTGCATAGCGTTTGAGATCCGTACGTTTGTTCGAGCAATTTCATCGGAGAACATTAACAGAGACGCTGATACCAATCAACTCCTTTGTGAAAACAATTAAGCTAGAACGTACAAGTTTGGTCGGGAACATTTTTCACAAAGGAGTTTCGCAGAAGTTGATGAAAAGATGATATTATATTCGTCAGTAGCAGGAGGAACATGTGTGTGTGTAGTTAAGAATATGATATTATTCAGGAAGCGACGATGCAACTGTTAGGACACTGATAAGCAATCCGTACGGATCATTAAAGACGAGCCAAAAGACAAGTTTGTTATTTAGAATAATTGGTAAATACGTCAAAGGGACCACACGTTCCAACCTTTTCTCGAAGGCTCTTCTCTGACTCGGGGATCTGAAATGCCATTAATTTCTATTCAAAGTCTACATTTCGAACGTTAAATGTCAGAGTCACAGTTTATTCCTTGTTATTTTCACATATGTATGAATGCTTTATGAACGAATGCGTTTATTGAGCAACCGACTTACATTTTTTTTTTTTGGTCTTCGAAATATTTGCCACAACGATGCTGTTCAGAAATTCGTGAGGCAAAAGATATTGTACAAAAATGGAGACAACTTAAAAGAGCGATAATATATTGATGAAACGAATAGAAACGAAAGAATCAGTAAAAAAAATGAGAAAAAATTGTATACCTTGTTTCTAAGATTTGTTAATTCGGTACGCAATTGTTGAGTCGAATCGGATATTGTCAAGCCATTCTCTAATTCAGCTAAATCCTTCTGAAGTTGATTCACCTCGCGGGCAGACATGGTACTCCATTGATGATACTGCAGAATCGCCTGAAAGACAACATAAATTATAGAAGTCAAAAAATGGGGAACATTTTAATATCTTAATATATTTTTCATACACACCTGATTCAATTTACCTAACGTTGTTTCCTCCATTTGCTTGTCAGGCAATTTAGAGTGTAGGTGATGTAACGATTGCACATGAGCTGCTAATTGTACTATACGCGCAACAAAAGATTGTAACTCATTCTGACTCTTTTCGACCGCATATTGCGATTCTCGTAAATTTTGCGTGAGATGCGCCTTCTCGGATTCTGCCAATTCTAACTGTTTCTCTAGCTTCTTCAGTTCGTTCAAATGAATTTCCGAGAACAAATCGACTTGCTTATCGGTAGCAGAGGTGCCTGGCTCTTGAGTCTTCAAATCTGCCTCGATTCTACGTAGCGCCGGAGAATCATCTTCTCCGTCGCTGCATATCGTTTGATCTTCCGTAATTCCTCTAATCGAAAGTGCGAGATTGCTAAGATTGTAAATTGAATCGCTATTAATTCTCTGATCTAGCTCCTTCTTCAAGGCATACTTGGCCTCGCGCTCGGCTTGCAATGATTCGAGGGCCTCTTCCATTTGCTTCTCAGCGATTTTTTTTAAATTAGTCAATTCTTCGACCTGGCTATTTAGAAGTTCTACCTCTTCCGTCAATCTTCTTATCTCGTGTTTGGCACCTTCGAATTCCACCTGACTGGACCTCAAACCAGACACTTGCTTTTGTAAGGAAATGTTCTCGTCTTCCAACTCCGAATAATCTTGGAGAAGCCTGGCCTCCCTGAATCTACATTCGCGTAACATGGTACGTAAAGATTTCCTTTCCGTTTCCGCCTGCTGATGATCCTTGCCAACTTCTTCCCTTTCTTGCAGTGCATGGTCACGTTCCGCTTGCACACGATCCAGTTCATGGCGTAGCTAAAGGAAGCGGTATCAAATGAGAATTCTCCATGGTTATCCAAAGTATATTATAAAGATATACCTACCTGCTTTATTTCACTTTCCAACTCTACGATCTGAGTCTGCAGAGATGTTTCCCTCGCCGCACTTTCGCTAAGAAGCGTTTCCTCTTGTTCTATGCCACTTTTCGTAGTCAATTTTGTAGTCGTCTGAAACTTCGCTAAAGCCTAAAAACATCCAAAGAGAATTAACGATCCTTGTTAGCTATGTAGTGTAAATATGCTTCCTCTAAAGTAGCAATCGTTGCCACCTTTAACATTACTAAAAGAAATGAAAGAAACCTTTGCAAAGGTTTCTCGAGAAATGACAATCGAGAAATAATTCACAAGCTCCAAAATGCTATGGATAATCGAGCCTAACCTCTTGCGTGATCTCCAGCTCGTGCTTCGTGTTTTCGTAGAGGGCCTCGAGGTCGTTGCATCTTTCTTGCAGGGCAGACTTCTCCTCGAGCAAAGCGAGACCGTATTGAGCAGACTGTATCTTTTCCGTAGAGGCTAAGTCTAATTCGCGCGAAAGCCTCTCGATCTCGGACCTGAGCTCCTCTATCGTGACTCCTTCTGTCGTGGCCATTGCTATGCGCACCGTCCAAGATCACTTCGCTCCCTGTTCCGTCAAATGCTTCCTCGTCGTTACCGTAAATGAATCGGAGCATCGGCGGCCGTATTGTCTCTTGAACGTCAGGGCATCATGCGAATCTTCGTTGGGCGATTCTCTTGTGGCGTGCCCACTTTCCGAAGTCTCACATCTTCCGAAAATTCACCACCGTTTGACAGACGTGAGATTAAGGTGAGAAGGCACGGGCTAACTCACACGGACCGGATACATGTTCACGTTCCACGTTCCCTGATCGTGTTTCATTGTTCCGTCGTTTCTCTCTGTTACAATAGCATTGCATCGTCACGCTTAATTAAGTCATTGAAGATATTTAAGAAAATTCGCTTCATTTTCGAATAAATAAATTCCTCCTCCCCTTTACCATAAGACCTTCCTTTTTTCAGACACGCGACGCATGCTCTCGCATTATTACCTAACAATTCAACATAAATTGCAAATAAAACTAATCATAATAGTCGTAGAATTAACTTGTTGTCTTCACATATTTTTTAGTAATAAACTGTACGTATTCTTGTATTACTAGATGAAATATTCATTAAATAATAATAATAATAATAATCAACATAATTAATATTCATTAATAATCATTGAAGAAATATTTTGTATTGCTTTAACTTCGTACCAATCTGTAATTAGTATTAGCAGGTATCAGAAACGAAATCTGAAGATTCTTCTTTTTGATATTACTATAAAAATCGCTTCTTGGTAATATAAAGTAATATAAAAATATGTACAGTATACTAATTACATTGAAAACATAATGGAAAATAATTATAAATTAATCGCCAATAAATTAAACAAATATCACATATACGTAATTACTTTAACTATTGAAAATCATGAACGCTTTACAGTACTTCTTTATACAAATCGACGTGAAACTTGTTAAACATTTGATTCCATGCAATCAACTACAGAATAGCATGTAAAAAGGATTAACAAACTGAAAAGGAAAGTATACATTTACATTTTATTAATAATTGATCTCCTCTTTCAACCGAAACATAAATAGTACACGAAATATGTCCGTATATCATCGTACATTTTCCTTAGTCGTAGATAACAGTGGTACCCCCTCAAAATTATAGATGAGTGGGACCACTTTTGATAAGCATATGGGGAACAGAAAAGAAAAAACAAGATCTCGTCTTTGCCTCTCCGTACACATTCTATTTCAAAAATTCAGTTTAAAAACATAACTTCAAATACTCCGCAATCCTTTATTACTTTGTAGCTTATTTTCTTCTTTTTATTTTCTTCCTCTTCATCCTCCTCTTCATCTTCTTCCTTTAAGTATTAATAGATTAATATAAGTCGTATTCTTTACAATATTCGTACGTAAGTCTTGTAGCAGAGACAAAAGCGCAGGTGCCCTATCGCACAAGTTTTTAATGCTCATCTGAACCTCCGGTGCCACCAATGAACCCCAACACCTAAATCGTAAATCTTCAAAGTATGCTTCTTTTTCATTTTATCGACACCGTACATAGTAAAGCATCGACGATTTTTCTCTTTTTCCTCTTACACAGTGTATGTCATGTATCCGTGTGCATGTACACTTTGAAATTATACAACGTATATTGGTCGCAGAAACAAAAAAAGAAAATTTCTTAAGACTCCACCCGATCGTTTCTTCTTGCAACTCGTGCATCCAATGAGAGCACCAAAGGTTACGGTCCATTAGCGAAATACAATTTTTTTTTTTTTGATCCTCCAAATCTCGTCAGACGCACTAGCGCACTGATTACTACTACCAAAAATCATGTATGAGATCGGTTTAAGTCCCGAACAGTTAAGTGTATAAAATTGTTGCAGGACACCTCTACTACGCGATACACAAAACGCACAAGGCGTTTCCTTCAGTTCCACCGAGTCAGGCACGCCTGGCTTCTGAACATTAATACACATTGTCGCTGCTGGTAAAAAGCATCATCCCTTTTCCAAGGTGCTCACGCAATGCACGCGGCCCATTCGTGGTCGTCATCTACTGAATCATTATTTTAAGAAAAGCAAAAGGACGTCTTTGAAAAACGTGTGGCTTGTATGAACGGATACGTGCACAACGTGTTCACGCTCAATCCACCTAGACTGAACAAAGATCCACGAACGATCTTTTTGTTAATTTAAATTGAATCACTCGTTCGATGAGAACGAATTCCAAAGTATATGAGGAATTCAATTAATTTATGTATACTCCAACACTACTCGCATTTTTATATAAAACGCGGCGTCACCATTTCAATATTTTACTTCCCGTTAGACCACTTTTATCTTCCTTCATCTTTTTCTATTTTCTGCTTTTTTAGAAAAACCTTGCGTATCTTTGTACTTGTATAGTAACGTAACAAATCTCCTAGTACATAACGTCCTCTTTTCTTTTTTCGTTTAATCACATCATGATTTTCAGCAGGCGTTCGCGACAAGAAACAAAAATCTATTAGACAAATCCAGTATCTAAAAATTTCGTTCTACAACTTATAAAAAAAAAAAGATTATTGCAGTACTTTATACATGAAAATATTTTCTTCCACTTCTTCTTTTTTTTGTGTGATGTATAAATAAGAGAATCATTGGAATTAGTCACCAGCAACGACCAGAGTATCTCTAGCTTTTTTTACAGTACAAAATACAGCTCCTGCACATATATACGCATATATATGTATACACATACGCGCATATATATATACATATACCTAGTAACGAAACATTTCACCATATGTAAGGATATAGTAAGGCAAAGTGCAACTGCATCCTTTGACAAAAGTCCTTTAACAATCGCTGACAATATGAACAATGGTGACGTGACCTCGGTATTAACAATTATGATTGTACATATACAAAATGTGCAAATTTGTATAGACCTCTGTGTTTATATGTATATATACATATATACGTCGCGATGATCGATGATCATTCATCAATGGCATTCATTTTCACTTAAAGAGTCTGACATACGAAACACACACATTTTGCCGCCTAGTTTATCAGAGTCTAGGATATAATACTCCAAGTGTATAACTGTATATAAACTCGTAAACACTGACAATCATACAATTGTGCAGTTATTTTTGTTGGCATCTGAAACTAGGTCTGTTATTATAAAATAATAGCTCAACGATCCTCATTACATCCTTACACATTAAAAATTGGCGTTACTAAACATTACTTATATGTATCCAGGGCCGGCATGTTCACTTCCTTTCCCATTACTTTTGAATTGTTTTGTTTCTTTTTCTTAACTCGAGTTGCTAGAGAGTTCGAGAGGGAGGACCGGACACAAGATGCGTGGATGTGAGAAAGGAACAAATTTAACTGGTTACAATTTTTGTTGTCTCGTTGTCAACAATATTTCTCCCTTGTATCAAACAACTATCTTCCATTGCAATCCAATCTAGCCTGACAAATATTTTCTGTTTCAATATGAATCACCAACAAATATCTCAAACCCTGTCAGTCGGAGACTGACAAAACGCGTTAATAAATGCAGCATTTGTAAAAAATTTTCTCTTTTTTTTTGTGAAGTATATTATTAAGAATCCATACATCTTGCATCACAAAACAATGCGCGTACGAGATAGTTTGAAGGTCCGGGGGACAGAGGATTCATGTCTCTACTCTAATTCAATCGAATGTTTATAATATTATTACATCGTATAGAGATTGTGTATTCATGTAACGCTGGATGTGTGTTTCTATGTGTAAATGTACTTTGTGCGCGGGCGCACGCATGTATGGTGTGTAGTGTAACAGCAATAAAAAAAAAACAAAGACGTCATAAGAAAAAACCCTTGCGAAGAGAGAGAACAACGACATGTAGAGGGGTGGGGAAAGGAAACTCTAGGAATAAAACATGGGCTTCCCGGGAGTTGGGCATGGAGAGATGGTAAATTCGAACGACTATGACAAAATGCATTTTTTAGCAATTATATACGTATCAACGAGACCTGGCGTTCGCACATCCCTACCTAGCTACAAACCCCGGTAGTAGCGCGCACGACGGTAAACGGCTTATCGTTAAGCGAGCGGCACGGATTTCGGTTATCTCCTACTTTCTGTCGTCCTGATCACATTCACGGCTTAAGTGACCAGTCTTGCCACAAGTGTAGCACGCCTTTCCTCCGACCTCAGTGCAGTTGCGAGCAAAATGACCTGTCTTGTTACAATTGTAGCAGCTCTGCATTCCAAAACGTCCTGAATCGTTACCACCTTCGGGGCAGCTACGCGCCATATGACCAGTCTTGTTGCAGTTGTAACAGCTCATCTCAGGCCCCTGTGGAAAAAGTTCTATATTACGATAACATTTTATCTTAGATTTGCCATATGCCCAAGATCTTGCGATACGTCCATGTACATGAAACTAAAACACAAACAACTGCACAGAACATATATTATAGGAGCAAGATTTCTAGGAAATAATAAAATTTGTATATGTTTATGTATTACATGTGTAATAACCTGTTGGCAGTCTTTTGCGATATGCCCAACGCCTTGGCAACGGTAGCAAAGGTCTTGATCCTCTTTACATTCTCGTGCAAAGTGGCCGAATTGGTTGCACTTGTAGCACTTGTCGCGACCGCGCGCGAATCCACCTTCTCGATCGCGGCCACGGTCGCTACGGCCACCGCCTCCACCACCTTGCGGGCACTCCCGTGCGTAGTGACCCATTCGGTTACATTTATAACACGCGCTTGAACTCATTTTATATAATCTGTAACAGAAATCAAAGGTGTTGCCCATGTATTTCTTAATGTGTGCATATGCACATTTATACATGCAATAAATTCTATGCTGTATAAAATAAGCACAATTAAATTCTAACAGCAGAATAATAAAAATTATGTAAGGGATCATGTTTTGATATCTTGAGAACTGCAGATTGTGCTATATTCAGGAATGATTGTTAAATTATCATCTATGATGCAAAAATATATTTTATTGCACAACATATATGTATCGCTTCAAATCACTTGAAATCGAACAGAGCAAAATGCGGAAAACGAGAAAGAAGCCCCGCGGGTATTAGAAAAGAAAACACGAAAAAATTCTGATTTTATGCTTTATCTGCGAACAACGGAACAGCTATAATGTAAAACAGCCGAAATACTCATCAAAGTAAGCTATTTTAAACAACAATATAAAATGGCATCGTGTGCCCCCAGCCATGATAGGAGCAACGTATCGTAGAATACACGTGCTTGCAAAGAGCGTTGTGCACACGGGCAACTTTGTTGGTTTTCGAAGATTTTAGTGAGACAGAAACATTCTACCAAAGAATTAATATTGAAATGGTTATATACAAAAGCCTAAAAAATCATCGTCTTTCGTACAACGTGGCTCTCTTGCCCCCACTTTGCAGTGGTGGTACGCAAGTACGCCACGGCGCGAAGATGGCATCCAAGACTGACGCCGTACTGCGCTTTTTTTGCCTTGCCAAAGAAAAGATCGTTGGAGGGCGAAGTATATGCATCGGATAAAATATGTAACACGATATCGAACGAGGGAACGCAATTTTTTTCTCCCCCATGTAGACGAACGAGAGATAACGTACGCTTACAGCAAAGCCGAGGAAATTGAGTCAAGCGAAGTCGGGAGGACCACGTGTGGAATAGAACAGAAAGTACCGCGGCTCGGTATTCGCGGCATATAGCGTCAATCTTTAGCAATGATATAGCGACTTACCTCTGGTGCTGGATGGAAATGCACGATTAATCCTCGTTTCGTTGGGCTTTGCCGACGCGTCGGGAACAATGGGTCCGCGGGAAGTACTGTTTTCCTGGGAAAACTCGAACCGATACTCAGCCGGACGACTGCGGTGACCATTGACTACGGAAGGGAAGACCGGCGGCCAATCGTCGCTACGTTGCCCGCCAAACTCCGTTGCAATAATGAACGCCACCTCCCCTACTCGGCGGTCGTATCCAAATCCAATACAAAAATTGTTTATTTTCTACGTCGCAATTATTTAAAAACTTTTTCAACTATTATACAATGGCAAATGAATTCATTTATTTATTGAAATACCAAGGTTTCGTTAAAGCATCGATCACAATCTTGAAATGGAAGAGAGCGGTATGACTTGAACAATATCGGCGGTGACCAATCTCCACGCTGATTGGTTGAATATTCCCTTCATGCTAGGTTAATAACTCGTTTCGACCAATCGCGTTGCATTTAAAATGTATCGTGACTTGTTCAATTTGAAATGGGACCGTACGAAATGCGCGTTTCTACGCTTTATTGAGAACCATGAGATAAAGTATCCTGTTTTACTTCAAAGAATTATAGTATTAATTTCGTTGTTAATATATTGCATGAAAAATAAAAGATTTGAATTTTTCCTAAATATAGAAATAACTAAATTATTATTTTAATGTGTTAATAAGCAAACATTTTATATATCCACACGGATAATATGGCGATTAGTGCACATCCGTCGCTGCTTGGAAATGTTCTTTTTGCAAATTTCACATGCATACAGACTAAATGTATGAGAGATTTTACAAATTTTACTGCTTTCTCTTTTTTTAATACATTATTCGAAGAAATGAAGTTTCTTAGCTTCCCAATGTTATTTTTATTACAGAGAATGCTTTAGTCTGATATTTAGCATAGCAATTGTTCAAATTACGCCTGTCTTCGTTACATACGACGTCTATATTTAAATAATTGACCTTATAACTTTGCATTTAAAAAATACGTACAATTTTTATCTACAATCTACAATTTGACAACATGTTTGTACTTTGTCACTTTTAAAACACTTGAAGTTAGATACTTTCGCTCTCTTGTATATATTTCTAATGCATAAACAATAGTAAGTCTATAAGAGTACTGCAGGAATTGCAACAACAGATTTTAATTATTAACGAAGGGGATAAAAATTACTACTTCTGCTCTTAAAAATTAAGTATCTCAAATGTGCATGTATCGAAAAATATTTTCATAGGATTGGAGGAAGCATTTATATTCAAACGCAGTAAGATATTTAAGAATCATCAAGTTACAATCACATAATATTTCCAGATTATGAAGCATATACATTTTTCAGATCTGCTTCGAACCGAATTTTTTCTAACTAATAATATTATTTATATTTCAACGGTACGCAGTGTTTTGAGGTTATGTGTACGATGTTTTAATACGATTTGCGAAGCGTAAAAGTTTAGCACAATGTCTCTCTACGACGATTTCGACAAGCACAGAACGTCAGAAAAAGTGGCTGGATGGTCGTCCAGCATCAAGCTATTACAATCTCAGTTGCAATTGAAAAAAGCTGCCACTACACAGGTATGATTCTTGTATATTAATACCCAAATTATAGGAATATCTAAAATCATTACTGTGCTATGTGTTTAGCCGAAACGCGAACAATACAGAAAAGCTACAGCAGTATTAGCACCCGTGATAGACTTGAAATCGAAAGCCAATAGAAATGCAGATAGAGAGGAGGATGGACCTCATAATAATCCGCTTTCCTCCAGTACTGTTAACAGTATCGGGGTGGGCGGTGAATTTGATTGGAACGTAATCAACGAGTACGATCCTATGTGGCCTAACGAGTACGATAAGGTTGTCAAAGAGCTACGAGATTTAAGAGATAGGGAACAAGAAAGTGAGATGCGTAAACGAAGAAGAGATACTACACGATTTGAGGACACACAGGTGATACGTTACCTTCTGCTCTTATATATGTAGAATATATATAACCGAATATATTCCAAGGACAATATTGGATACATTGTTATTCTATAACAAGAAATGCGAATATTTGCTGCAGACTCCGTCTGGGAATAGTACTATGATTGCTCCTGAAAGAGACGAGGAAAGAACTCCAACGTCAAGAAGTATTGCAGGAGGAGCAGCTATAGCACCACCACCTTCCTTACAAGAAACTTCTGAACTTCCACCTCCAGCACCTAGACCCCCAACCAATACGGGATACGCAACATCCTCAGTAGCAGCAAAAATAATGGCCAAATATGGTTTCAAAGAAGGACAGGGTCTTGGTAAAAAAGAGCAAGGAATGTCTGTTGCTTTGCAAGTAGAAAAGACTAGCAAACGAGGCGGAAGGATTGTTGGAGAAAGAGAACAACTTATGCCACCACCACCGCCTATTGCTGTATCACCGCCGCCGATGCAACAAGCTCCTTCATCACAACCTTCTGAGGAACCTAGTATCACAGAAATAATGAAGTGCCCAAGCAAAGTAAAGAAAAATGATAAAAATTTTATGTATATGACGAAAAATTTCTACATAAACGTCGACGTTTTTCTTTTAAAAATTTACTACTTCTAATTAGGTTGTACTGCTACGTAATATGGTTGGGCCCGGAGAAGTGGATGACGATTTGGAACCAGAAGTTAAGGATGAATGCAATACGAAGTATGGTGATGTTGCACGTGTTATTATTCACGAAGTAACGGAAGCGACCGCGGAAGAAGCTGTGAGGATTTTCGTAGAATTTAAGAGAATAGAGAGTGCTATTAAAGCTGTAGTCGATTTAAATGGACGATTTTTTGGTGGAAGACAAGTTAAAGCCGGTTTTTATTCCAGTGAAAAACTCGATAACTTACAGCTAATGGACTAACTTCTTATTTTATGTTTTACAGAATAAAAATGTATAAATAAACAAAACAGTATAAGACTAATATGTCAACTATTATGTGAAAAAATATTCAACACATTATAGTTTCATGCTTATCATTTAACGTGATGTAACTTTCGATTATTCGATGTATAAACGATAGAAATTTACAATTTCACATGATAGTCAACATATTGAAAAACATTTCAATTTATACCCCATTTACAGTTAAGTAATGTATAATATAGTTTAAGCATTTTATATATATTAAAACAATTGACGCCCATTCTTTTGAATGTTATAAGAACCATGTGCACAATAAATATAACTGATAAACAAATCTACAAGAGATTCACACGTTTGCATAATTAAATATCCTAGGTAAATTCTCATATCGAAACAAAATATACTATTTCAAAAAGCGAACAACATGAAAAAAAGGAACATATGTTTCTTCCGATTTTACAAAATAAAACGATGATTATGCGAATAAATAATGGTGCTAATAACAATTGCACTGCAATTAATTTATATGAATTCCATATTTAAAAGCGTAACATACGGAAAATATTACAGTTGATATATCCACTACTGTATTTGTAAATACTTTCCCATCCATCTCCATTATAAAAAAATATACGATAAAATTGAAACAGTAACAACATTACTTATTTTTCTTATTACTAATCAAGTCTTCAATAGTCTTATTTAATTGCGCGCTAAATGCGGAGAAACTGAACGTTTTCATGAATCTGTCTTTGCCAGCATTACCAAATTCCTGCATACCTACAGGATTTTTAATCAGATAAGCTATTTTCGAAGCGAATGCCTCAGCAGATAAATCAACTAAAAACCCAGTAGTCCCAGAAAGTACGGATTCTTTTGGACCACCAGAATTATGTGCAATCACTGGTTTACTCATATACATTGCTTCAAGCGGGACAATTCCAAAATGTTCATTTGGAGGCGTGTATAATAATATTTTACAATGATGTAAAAGGGATACTTTATCAATATCCGAGGGGGAACGAAGGAATATTACTTTCTCTGTAACTTGTAATTCATCGGCAAGTCCTATCAACTCCAAATAATGTTCTACATTTTCCTCAACTCTCTTATCGTATCCACCGATCATTATTAAATATACTTTTTTATATTCATCTTCTGTTAAGTACTTCTGCAACTGTGCCAATGCTTCTATCGCCAGACCTAAATTTTTCTTACGCTCGTACCTGTTAATTGATAACAGTACAATATTGTCCATTGGTAATTTTTTATCGAGTACTCTTTCCAAGGATACTATTCTCGTTTTATCAAAGAATTCTGTGTTAATGGAAGGATATAGGACCTCAGGCTCAATGTTTAGTCTCTTAAAAGTGTCCTTAAATACTGACCGCGTAAATATACTATTTACAAATATCTTATGCGCCATCCCAGTCGTTATTTCCTCGAAATAATTCAGGGGTGCCCGATACAATTGCTTACTAAATCCCTCAGGGCTCGATAGCAACTGGTCTGGATAATGGCAGTAAAAAATAATGTACGGAACTCGCAGTCGAAGAATAGGAATGCATATAGAGACTAGATCACAGAATACGACCTCTGGTCGATGTTCGCAAAGAACGATATAGCTTGCTGCGTATATCTGTAAAAAATACATTGAGGAAATAATATTTTCGTGCAGTGTACATGTAAATTAAACGTAAGAGATAAATTACCATGCGAATGTAAGCAAAGAGAGCGAAGAATCGGCCGAAAAGGTGTCTCGGTAACCAATTGCCGACAACCGTAACAGGTATCGTTCCATCTTTCGTCTCAGAAAAACAATGATCCGGATCGTGATGAGTTGTCACGAAATTAACCTCGTAACCCTGTTTCTTTAAAGCTAATGCAGCGTCAACCACTAATCTTTCCGCGCCGCCGATACCAAGATCCGGATGCAAAAATGTAACACGAGTCATTTTTACTGATACGACAAAGTGTAAAATAACATTTACGGGAAGGTCACGATCCGTTTTTATCTGCGATTCTATCAGGGCAAAGAACACCTGTTAGTTCTTTAAAACCTGTTCTCAACGCGAGATAAGTGACATGTAAATATCGTCAAAGGCAATACAATTGCACAGAACGTATTGAAGTATTGTATGCATGCATCTGTATGCAAGTATTCCTATGTTCACGATTAGCAAAAGATTTAGGTACCATCATAAATATATGTAGAAAAAAGTGTTTAAAGTATAAAGTGTATATATTGAATGAAATTGTTTGCATGTGATCTGTCGCTGACAAAAGAAAACAATTATTTTGTACAGAAATAATTGAAAGGTAAATATTTTGGTAAAGCGATTTTAATAAGTATTTATTCGTAATAATGACAAGTGTCACGAAGTGTCCGCATACGGAAAACGTAAAGAAATACTTGAAACAATTATTTTCCTTAATGGATAGCGATGCTGATGGTTATTTAGATTATAACGAAACGAAAGCTGCATTGAAAGCTTTGGGTATTACAGTAAAAAAGTCTTACATTTTAGCGATCATACGAATGTATGACAAGTTTGGTTGTAATAAAATTTGCTTTGACGACTTTTATTATATTGGTACGTTTAACACTAGTCGTATTTAATCCTATCTAATTAATTGAATCTTGACATTCATATAGCATCGGAGAAGTTAAGTAGACGAAATCCTTTGGACGAGATCAAATTTGTATTTGATTTATTTGCAAGACATTCTGCAAATAACAAAGTAACGTTAGAGGCCTTGCAAATACTTAACGAAAAGCTTGACTGTAATTTGACTAACGAGGAGATGGAACTTATGATTAAAGAATTTGACTTGGATCAAGATGGTTCTAGTAAAGAGGACTTTCATTCCTAAATACATGGAAAAATGTTATATAGATATATGATTTTAGTTGACCAGAACGAGTTCACGGATCTTATGATGGATTATACTGTTTGAAGAGAATAAGTTTCTCAATAAAATAAAGCTACATCCAGAACGTCACAATGAATTTTGGAATTAACTGGGAAGACGAACATCGGAGGACTCTATTAGAAGGCAATACAGTGTTGGAGCGTTCTTCGCAATCTCTTGCCAGATCTCAGGCAGCTGCTGCTGAGAGTGAACAGATAGGGACAGAAGTAATTTCCGAATTGGGAGGACAAAGGGAACGATTATTGAGGGCGAAGAGAAGATTGTCGCAAACAGATGAAGACTTGGATAAAACAAGGAGGATATTGAATGTTATGCGAAGGAGGGTTTTGATGAATAAATTCGTGTTGATCCTGATTATATTACTTGAAGTAGCTATACTCGGTATTATAGTATATTTAAAATTTTTCCATTAATTATTGTGGCTTCTTGAATGAATTGCTATACATATATAACTGATGCTATACTCTGTATGTGTATATATATATGGATATAAAGAATCGTTCACATGCAACATATATTTTTCTCTCGTAATTGTAATTAATATGTTTTTTAATGAAACGCATGTAAACCAAAGATGCTACAATTTAGTAAAGCTAATTTAGCTGAGAACCACTGCTATGCTGTGCGAAAAGTACCATCCATTCCTGATAATTATCATTATTTTTCGTAATGTAATTATGCGAGTATCGCTCCTTTAACGCATTTCCTGTCTTGTTCTAGTATTTTAAGTATTACAAATAGCATAAGAAATCCATTTTCATCCTTTTCGAAGGTGTAATAAAGGAGTAAAGTATCTCATGGAATTATTATCTATAATTTTTAAGTTGTCAGCACGTGCGCGATCATAGCGCAGCGTAACGCGATCACTGTGAACTATCACGTAATGTCTGCACTCAGTTATTGTTGAGTCGAGTGTATTTAACAGTTATCGACGGGGCAAGGTGTAAAAATTAGAACGAGCCGAGAGCGAGCACAAAATATCTAGCATTTTGTGAATTGATACATGGTCGCGGGACATGGCGTATGTTAATGTCGCCGAATGGAAAACTGAGCAAGTGTGCGAATGGTTAAAAGGTGCGGAAAAACAAAATTTCCTCGAAACAAGTGATTCCACTGATGTACCTCAGGGAACAAGTGAATTTTCTCATTCGTAGAAAAGATGTGTCGCGAGAATTTCCGTGTGAAAATTTCTCTCGCTGTATACGCCCGCGTCTCTCTCTTCTCGACCTCTTGCAATTTGATCCAGTCACCTCGTTGTATGTGTGTAAAACAGTGTTAATTTGTTCAATCATTCCTTACAATGGTACAACACACAAATAATGTATCATACTGAAAGGAATTTTCGATCGTAATCAATCTGACCTTTTTCCCAGAAGTACTTTAAATTTCCAGTTACCCCTTTAAATTTTTCTCATCTGCTACATTGTTGATATTTACGAATTAATATTGCTGACGTACACTTGCTGCAGCTGCCTTAATGTTTAAAAAGTACTTTTAAAAATCCGAGAATATTACATAAGCAAAAATGTATATTATAAATTTCAATCTTCCTCTTATTTAAAATCGTTTGACCAATCGTTGGAATCGCTACCAAAGGATTTAAAATAAAGTATTCAAACAAACAACTTAACATTGCTTTTTGTTGTTCTCAAATAAGAATGATTTTTCTTTTAGGTTTAGATAATTCTGTACTTCCTTACGTGCACAGTTTTACAAATCACGGCGTCAGTGGACAACAATTATTAAGCTTAAGGCCGGAGGACTTGGAACACTTGGGAGTATTAAAACTAGGCCACCAGGAAATCATTCTAGAAGCAGTTGAATATTTGAGGAATTTTCATTATGAGCTCGACCGTGAAAATCTGCAGTTGTTGGCATTGCGGTTGTCTTGTCAAGCGCACAGCTTGCAAAACGAATTGTCCCGTCAGACGGATTCAAAGCCTGTTACGACGCAGACTTTATCTGATGTAGCGTCTGTTATAACGGCTGTAAAACCACTAGTAAGATGGCTCGATCGTTCTCCATTTAGCGGACAGCTGGAATATAATGATAAAAAAGCGGAATTGATGAAACTAGCTTTAGAGATGGCCACGTGCGCGCAAAGGGACAGATTCGCCGAGAAACCAATAGAAGAAATCAGAACAATATGCGGGCAATTAGCGAAATTAGCGGATTATATTATACAGGACATTACTGATCCTATGATACTGCAACCTGCGAGTTTAGATTTAGCGACATTGAAGAAGAAACCTGGTGACGATTTAGTAAGTTTCAAATACATGAAAGTTGTTTGACACAAATTAGAGAGTGCTATGCTTTGTAATCATTCTGGAAAGTATTATCTGCCGTACATCCTTTATTGATAAAGCTGGGACCACTGGTTCAACACAACTTTAACTTCCTGTTCAGATACCAGTCCCATATTATGGAACAAGATTGCTGTAAATCAGTTTAATTATTAACAATTTATAGAAACTGTTTTTGTTTTTTGTAGGGTTTTTATATTTTACCATCTTTCCATGGTGCTCATCAAATTGCTGAAATTAAATTCGGATCAGCTGCACATCAGTGCGGTAAAATGGAAGAAGGAGATGAGATTGTCCAGGTGGGACCACTTTTCGTAATTCATTTTACATTTGTTAATAATTTGAACGTAAAAATTAATGTAAATGCTACGTAGGTAAATTATCAGACTGTGGTTGGATGGGAAAGAAAAAATCTCTTAGAGTTATTTCGCGAAAGTCCGGCGGAAGTATTATTAACTTTAAAGCGTCGGCCACGACACACAAAAGTATATGGTCAAATTTATATAAAGCCGTACCGACTTCCAAGCAATAAGAAAACATCTTACACAACTAGGTGGCAACACAATCTTCCATCGCCGCGACCGGAACTATTAACTATACCAGACTTTACAATGCCATTGCCAAGGTATTATTAAGACTTCAGTTTCGTTTGTACAACATTGTAAACTGTATTTTCTAATTACGTATAGTAACAGCAATTTATGTACCTGTTTCAGGCCAAAGAATCCAAGTCCAGAACCCGCAAGTATTTTAGACACTGTTAATATACTAGACACGATGATCATAGATAGTAGCGATTCGGATAGCGAAACGGAACCGCCGTTATCCATCCGATTGTATTCGACGAAACCTAGGAATTCGGTTCAGAGAAGAGCTACGATAACAGGCGCTAGTCCCACCACTAAGCATGGAATCGATATCGAACAATTTTGGAAGGAGTTAAAACAGGAGCACAGTACGACTTCTCAATTACGAGACAAAGCAGCGTCTTGCGCTCATGGTTTAGATAACGTACCGTCGAATATACGGCCGCAAACGTGCATAAGTATAGAGCAGAGCAAGAGAAAGAAGAGAAACGATGCACAAAGCGACGATAAGAAAGTACAGTTTCAAGAGAAATCAGTGAAATACGATGTTCCTCAATTAGATAATACAATCAGTGTAATTAACGAGAAGAAGGATGAATGTAAAGCTACTCGGGATAACGAGGAACAGTTGACTGCTAATAGTATAAATACTTCCAGCCAACAAACATCGGCAAATGTTACCAGTAACTCGAGTGATACAAGCGTGCCTTTAGACGAGTGCAACAATTTCATTAGAGATAAAAGTAGTAGCAATAAGAATACGTTAAGCGGTAAGGAAACTAGTAGCGTATGTAGCGGTAAAGAGCGCGGAAGATTAGATAAAAGTTACAGTACGCCAGCGTACGATTCAATGGACTCGGGCGATATAGAGGACCGAAGACAAAAGCTGTTCTGTGTGCTGGACTCGCCTGCGAATAATGTAAGCAATGTTTCAACAAAGACTGACGTTCAACCGACTTCTTCGCGTTCTGAAGATCAAGAAAAATTGAAAGACGACAATCATGATCAAAAGCTGAACACTGAAGCAAATTTTGATAGTAATGTTGTTAAAAATATTAGTGATAAAAATGTAGCACAAGCAGAGAAGGAAAAGCAAGGTTTCGAATCTTCCGAACATTTAGATTCGAACAAAATTACAAAAATTCATAAAGAACCTGGTATAAGTAATGAAACTAGGCCAGAAAATGACCAAAGCAATAATGAATGTATTATCATCGATTCAAATAAATGCGACGAGAAAAGAATAACGAACAATATTGGTGATGACGTGGAAGATGCTTCGAAAATTCATCATCCTCGGAATATTGTAAATAATTCAATTTCGAATAACGAAATTAGGGACGATAAACTGTCGACAAATAAATGCGTGCAAAGCGATGATGAGAATATTCAAAGTTCCTATAATTTTGAGAAGATTCGTCAGACGTTTAACTCCGGTTCAACAGAACATAAAAAATTCGTGGAAAGAAAAGCGAATGCACCGGCAGAAAAGATGCAACATCAAGAACAAACGCGGGCGAACAGCGAATCGAATCCTACTGAAAATATTACTAAATACGCTGCTCGTTACATTCCTTCAATTCAAGCTGGCCAGAAGGCGCAAAATGATAATACAAAAGCTGAAGAGCTAAATAATCACGGAAGTACAACGCAGCCTTGTAAATACGTGGAAATAACGAAAGCTGAGTCAAGCAAGAAACCTGAAAGTAAACCTAATCTGATACCTCCGGATCCTCCTCCACGTAAATACTTTTCAAAGGTAGCAGCAGATGGAACCTTGAGTAATACCACAAAGATATACGAAGACCCCGAAAAATATTATGCATCTGAGAAATATAACGTCAGGAAAGATTTAAGGGGCACAGAATATTCCACGGAGAATCATATCAGAAGTAACATGGATCACCAAGCCAGACAAGATTACTTCGATCCTTGTAACAGCTTTGCAGAAAAGTTAGAATTTATCGACGATACGAATGCTTTAAGCAACGAACGCAGACCCAGCTTGAACATGGATTCGTCATACGTAGAATACAGTGATAAGCAAGTAAGGGAAAATAAGACAGTCTGTGATAAGTACGAACCTGCTATTGAGAGATCTATATACGCTAATTCAACAATGGAATACCATGATTCCGAGTCTTATTCGGAAGCTATGGATTCCCCGGATGGTTCGTGCTCTTCGAAGCAATTTTTAGATCATAACAAGTCTAAAGCATCCGAGAAGGAGAAAAGCTTTGAGAAGGGCGTCGTGAACAAAGCTATGATGGTGGCCAGAAGCATCGGGCTGCATGGAAGTTTAAGCAAATCTTCCAGCAGCAGTCCTAGGAGTAATAGAAAACGGAGCATCCTATTTGCCAGTGAGTAATTCAAATATATAAAGTACACATTCATTTTTAATGCTATACAGTTGTTAATCTTTATTTCATTTTTCAACTAGGGAAAAGAAATATTTCAGTAAAAGATTTAGGCTCGGGTGATTTAGAAGGATGGTTAACGTATCGCACAAGAGGTGCAGGTGGTGCATGGGCGAAAGCTTGGTTTGTTTTAAAATGTTCATCCTTGTACAGGTTTGTTAAATAAATTTTTACATTTACATGGAGGAATTGTCCCATAAATACTATTTTGCCTTTATTTCTATATACAGGTTCAAAGCTCAAAACAGCATGAAAGCGGATTGCCTCATCGCATTGACTGGATTCACAGTATCCCGAGCCGCAGAGGTAAAATCGAGGAAATACGCGTTCAAAGTTTATCATACGGGGACAGTATTTTATTTTGCCGCGGACACGGAAGATTCTCTCGCTCTATGGGTAGACGCGATTAACAAAGCCACCTTAGGTGCGGATGGCCACAGTAGAAATAGCGCACTGTTCAGCGAAACTGACGAGAGTGACGGCGAACAGAAAAGTAAAAGTAAGAATGTACATACGCCTGAGCATAAGCAGAATCCTGACAAATCGTTCGGCTCATTGAAGAAAGTCGTCCGGAAGGATTCTTCCTCCTACAAGGATCACGAAATGAGTGGTGCTAGTTTGGACAGAAAATATTTAAAGTTCCTCGGTGCAAGAAATCACAATCTGCCCGTCCCCACTGCACAGTTTCGAAGTTACAGAAGAGTTCTTCCTACGTCTACGCCCGCTAAGTAAGATTATTTAATATAAGACTGTCTTGGTAAAGGTTAAATTAAAACCTGGATCATCTTTCAGAAAACAGGATTCCGTTCCAAATTCGCCAGATTTGCAAATGACAATAGCCGGGAGCACATTTTATGGATTGTGCGCGTCCCAAAGTACTACGGATATGTCGAACAGTGTTCAAGATATGGGCGACTACAGACGTACCACAGACAGGTAACAATTTGTCTTGCATGCCGTAGATCTAATACCAGTAACTCTTTAATTATAGTAGAATGCAATTCTTAGACATTTTATCAAATTTAACCAGACTTTTTACGAAGCAAATAACAACAGTTAAAAGTATTGTTATATCTTTTCAGTTAATAATAAAAGGAAATTAAGTCAGAATATCGATTAAATTTATTTTGTGTGTGTATATTTTGTGCATGTCTCTTTCCTTATTTTCTTTTTACTACTTTCCTACAACGGTATCCTTAATGAATTTCGACGAAGAGTGATTGCACGCTTTAACGCATGTCCTTCCTTCAATTCTATCAAAGTAATGCTTGATATATTTAGGTACATCAATAACAGAAGTAGAAGGCCAGAGGATACGCAAGGTTTTATAACGTTAGAAGAATTCATGTTGAATCAACAGGCAGATCAAAGACAAATGGCTAGGAATAGGCCAGTCTCGCCACGAGTCACACCTTTAACTAGCGATCACGTTCACGTTCAGCACAGGAATTTCTATGATAGCGAGGCGGTTAATGAACAATCCAGAACCGTGGTTGATACCAGCTTCGGTAACGAAGTTCACGGCCGCAATAGAACCAACGATGATGTAGTGAATAATACTTCTTCGTACGGTTTTTCGCGGAACACGGACGCCTTCAATGCAACACGGCAATACGGTGGAGATTCCGATCTGGAAAGAAACGAACATAGGGGAGAATCATCAAAATACTTAGCGCATAAAAAGTCGAACGATTTTTGTTACATTAGTAAGAAGAAATCTGTGGATACTATAAATTCTCAGCAGACGAAGCCCTGCAGTTCGCCTCACTGTAAAAATATTGCAAATGAACAAAAACCATTGATCACATTTGGTCACAACAGGCCAGACATAGTTGATAAGTCTGAGAGGCATGCGAGCATAGCTTGTGAATATAATATTAACGCTTTCGCGAACCAAGCACACTCTTCGAGCAGCCATGAAATTTCTAGAACGTACGATTATTACTTGCCTAGAAATGTGAACAGTTTAATGGAAGATATAAAACCGATGCCAAGACGACTCGTTCGTAATGATGGTAATAATTTTATTCTTCATATTATAATTGAACAGTACACGGAACAAAGTTTATATAATATCGAATTTGTTTATTACAGGTTCCTCCGGATCCAGCCACGATCTTACATATCACACTACCGCTTACGAAACCCTGCAACGCGCAAAGAAGGAAGCGTCCGTGAGTCGTAAAGGAAGTTTCAATCTGTCATCGAGTCGCCGTGATTCTTCGGACAAGCATTGGTTGGACTCCCTGCGTCGAGTCGACAAAAGGGATGGGAATCACGACAAGGGACGGTTAAAGAATGTTGCACAGTATCAACCACCGCCTATACCGAGTTCTCCGTTCGAACAGGAGGGAATGACTGCTGCGTTCGAAATGCATTTAGACAAAGGGGAACAGGTCCAGAAAACGAATCGTTTGAAGAATTTCTTTGGCAATAAATGTCAGCAAAAACCCTCTACGCTTGATCTATCCAAGGACACGCAGAAAACTTTGCTCGGTGAATAAAGAGTATTTTACATACGTTACGGAACAGCTCCCAACAATTATTATACAATATTTTACATGTTATCCATAGGATCACCGAGATTGCACAGAGCGTTGTTCAGAGACAAATGTTACAATCACGCACGGTTACCAAGTCGATCGAACAGCCAAAGCCCTGGTGATAGTGGAATCGGTCAATCTGTTAGTTCCTTTAGTGGAAATAGTCCTCAGACTCTTAGTCAAAGCTTTAGCTCGGTCAGTTCTGTTAGCGATTGGAGCCCGGACACGCCATCGCCGTCCGCTCCGAATTTCACGTCGAAAGTACGTGTTTCATTTGAGGTAAAATAACATCAGTGTTATATGAAATGTTTAGTATAACGGGAAATATGCATATTTTCAGGGTGTGACAAATCATCCATCGTGTCAGAAAGGGTACTCCGGTTCAGGCAGAAATTCCTTAGCACCTCCAACGTTACCTTACATACCACCACCTACGTCTCCGCCGCCAGATTATCCTGGCCTCGAATATCCGCCAGTATTCGAACCTGGTACTTATTCGCTCTTGGATGCTTCGTTACTGCGTAATCGTAACAAAAGCAACCGAGACTCGCATTAACCAATGGCATGACGTAGCGCGTTTTTTTTATCAATAATAATAACCAAAGATAATGTTTCCTTAATCGTTTTATCTAATCAGATATTTTATATAAGATATTCAAGAGGTTACTAATATTTTTCATAAAGTATTGAAGTTTAACCGTCCATTTTTATAAGAATCTAGAGGTTCTCGAAATCTTTTTATAGGAATCAGGATTTTATAATTATCCATTCAATGATATGTAAAGAATGTTACAATTGAATGGACGACTGAGACTAACATACGATAACGCTATTTCATTCGTAGATAATGCGAAAACAAGTTGTATTAAATTTGACAAAATTCCATTTTACCAATCGTGTTGTTATGTAATTCTTGAATAGCAAAAATCGCTGAGTTCAATTTTGATGTATATATTTTGCAACGAAGTAGATTTGTTGTTTAATAAAATGTTATTCTATCAATTGATTCCAAATGCAACTCAGAAACTAATTGTGAATTGTGTAAACTCAAAGAAATATCCTTGAATTTTTATGATTGTATTCCTACAAAGAAATAAGATAACGAATAGTTTGAAAAACGTAACAACAAAAGTGCTCTTAAAAATGATTAACATATACAAGTAACGTAATGCATTACTATAAGATATATAGCAAAATGCGTTCTACTTTTTTAAACATATTTCATAGTTATATATGTATACACATTAGTATGTAATATCAATTCGTAATGTGATGATGTATTAAGTGCCTATACGTCTTTTTTATATAATTTTTGTACATACAATGAAAACTACGTTTTAACGATTAATTGTAGTCCGAGGTGCATGACATTACTATAATTTATGCTCAACAAATATTCGAAAAGTATTACATAGAACGAAATTCACTGACGTTATAAATTATGTATTTTCTGTATTTTTTATAATAGGTTTTAGCAATTTTTCATGTACACATTAAAATATTATATGCATATAATGAGTTGGGCTATGCATATTATAAAGCGCCTGCATGTTTAAAACGAACCTTTACAATAATGAATGAATAAATTATTCAATATAATTTTCAAGTATTTTCTTTTTACGATTTCATGTTTTTGAATACGAGCCTCGAGAATCGATTTAGAGGTCGATGCATATATCGATAAACAGAAGGAATCGACAATTCAAGCGATCAGAAACATTTCGAGCGTATGTACAGATGAGAACTGGTAAATTTTTGGATTTACTTCGTAAAGTGGATTCTTCTCGCTAGGGAAAGGTGTCTGACAATCTTGCCGTTAAAAAAGGGAAGTGTAATTAATTACATTTCAGTGAGCAACAATTTCTATTAACAATTATCAATATTTTCCGTCGTAAAACCTTAGTATCATAACTATTTGAAGGTTTGTTTACACAATGCTTTTGCGTGAAAAAGAAAATTAATAATACGCAATAATGCGATTCATTAATGTACATTATATTAATCGTTTAGCCTTTCTGATATTTCAGTACATAAACCTTTCTATGCATCTATAATCTGTAAGTGTGCACGCTAGGAAAAGGAAGTTAGTAGAAATCATGTCAGATCCCGTAGACTATATCGACTTAACAGTAGATTCCCCAGTGGGTAAATCTTGCATATCGCTAAATAGGAGTACTGCAAATATACCTAGCGTTACTGTAACGAAATCACGAAAACGTACTTCGTCCAAACGACAATTGGTGTGTGCTGATCCTATTATGTACGTATTATTGTACCACTGCACCAAATACGAAACCCTGAAATTCGTACGTGGACATTTATAGCCACAACTCAATTTTTTTTAGAGAAGTCACGGTTCAAAGGAAACAAAATGCAATACCGACAGAGGTCATAGACCTGGACAGTGTTAATACGCCAGAGAAGACTGAAACAACATGTTACACTAACGATCCTGCCAAAGAAAATGTAGCCGCACTAACTTGCCCGATATGTTACGAGCAATTAACTTCCAAATTGAAACCAATGTCCACACGCTGCGGGCACATATTTTGCGCTAGCTGCTTGGAACTAGCTTTGAAAACATCTAAACGATGTCCGACTTGCAAAAGGGCTACTAAATTTCAGACTTGTACCCGCTTGTATTTTTAACCATTCTGCTTTTGTTCATTACATTTATTCTCTTAAGGCTTTTCATTGTTTCATAAGTATGTTTAGGCTTAGGCAAATCGGACAAGTGAGAAAAGGAAGCAAGTAAGGGAACTTCTCTTTTGCTCAGGAATTTAAGGCAGTACATATTGATTAGATTATTTCTTTAGTTGTGTAAATTTCGATATACTTCATGAATATAACTTCTTTTTAACATTTTCACTGTAATAATTTAGCATTACAATATATATCTATATTCGATTTGTGAGGAGAAGAGACTAATTAAAGTATGTTGCCAAGCTTGTAATGTTAGACTAACGTATTTGTGATATTTACATTTTGTTTGTCACCTTCAAATGTTCTCAATGTGCGAAACAGTGTGAACATAGTCTTATCTCTTGCATATTGCCACTAATTAGATAATAGTACAGTTGTACAGTGAACATATAGTAGTGTTAATTTTTTAATTAATATAAGAGCAGAAAAATGTTTAGAAAAAAGAAAGCACAACAAGCGAATAATATGGCATATTTCTTTGGAGGGACTGCAGTAGGAATGGCAGGTAAATATCGACGAATAACATTGTTTATATTAAGCGTACAATATATTAATATTCCTACTCCTTTCATAGCTGGTCTACTATTTGGAAAATTCGTTTCAAATGCGTCTGATGAAAATACTCGAAACTGCGGTAATTTTTTTCTTCTACTTTTTGGGATTCACAAAGAATACATGTAGTTTTTACTAATACTTTTCCTTTTGTTTAATTGGAACCTCAAGGTCTTATCAACCAAAATGGAAATAAATATTCTCAAGATGATAATATTCATAATCTACGCATGGAGAAAGGTTTGCAAAACGGTCGCACACGTTCCAAGAGTGCTTCTCAATATGAAGGAATGAACAACCGTACGGAGCAAGCAGTACTGTTAAATAAGTTCGATAAGGATTTAAAATACGATATGAATAATCTTGATATAAACCATAAATGTAATAAAAGCACGGAGAAAAACTTCAATGACAATAAGGACCACACATTATACAATATAAGCATAGAAGATAATACTAAGCATAACGCAGAAACCAAAGTTGTGTCAGACTCTTTCGAGGACGAGAAGGAACATATTAATATCCAGCCTTTCAAGCTTGAAGATGCTGTAAATGAAGCAGAGGAAAATGTAGATATAAAGAGTGGCCATTTGATAAAAAAAGAAGTGAATGTTACAAGTACAAATGATAATAATACAGAAATTATACAAGAGCAGATAAAAACTGAAGATACCTATGTATTAACAGATACATTTAACTCTTTGTCGATTCACTTCTCTGAAAATCTTGCCAATTGTAAGAATCCACGGAATATAACAAAAGCAACGATTAATCCAGATATTCAAATAGATTATGTAAATAATTTGACTAATATAGCCACATATAATGGTAGCATGCACCTTAGTAATGAAGAAAATACTGACGACAAACTAAATTCTCCATCGTCCGATGAATTTCATGAAATCGATATCATCTCATCCACGAAGCAAAGCAGTTTCGATGAAACTTAAGAATACAAAAGAATGAAGTATTATTATAAATTAAGATTTAATTTTGTTACTTAAGGTGTTATTTCTATACTAAATATTGTACTAAACAATTATTATTATTGCGATAAATATATGAAGAAAAATGTGTAAGTCGTTCAACGATAGGAGAAATAAATATTCTTTAATATATTTGCACGGTGTGTCTATTGCTGTGTACGTGTATTTTCTATGTTTTTTGTTTTTTAAACTATGTTTTACGTGTCTAAATTTGAATTGAAAATCGTTCATTGGCGTAATCATATTCAATGTCATTCCCGTGCAACGGATTGGACGATGTCGTGCACACGCCACGCCTACGCTCTACGTTATGGCGGCGCGTCAAAGAAATGAGATAGGTACACAGTCTGTTATGGAGAAACGACTATGCTCCCTGTAATGAAGTCGGTATTTGTAGCAATTTCGAATACTAATGCGATTCATCGCGCGTGCATGAAACGCGGACGATAATAGATCATTGACATCCATTTACGAAAGCAATATCAATAGCGTTCGACCGTGCAAGTTAATTAACTTACTGCAGTGAATACGAGTTGTCCTATATGTATACATATATCTATAGTGTGTCATTGACTCTCGAGACGAAGTGTCAAAATTGGTTTCTGGCTGGCATTCGTGTGCCTTCGTAGAACTGCATCAAGGCGATTACTAAAAATACATTGATTAAACATCGCACAGTCGTGTGAACATCGAGCTGTTTGCGAAAAAAAGAGAAAAATATATATCTCTTGACCCATCGTCGGGTTACTTTGCTGCTGGCGCGTTCCGCACAGAAACGAAAAGATGTATGTGTGACGCCAATGCTTTGTTTTCCTTTTCGAACACTTTTTGTCGCAAGTGTACATTTACGTATATGTAGATAGTGATTTTGATAAAACATACAACGCTCTTCTTCGCGGTGGTGTGTCTTTTTTTACATATGTGTTTCGTCATTGTTCGAATATTTCAAATTTAAATGACAAGCGATTTCGAAACTCATCTCTTGATTTATTTAAATCTTTCGGTTTTTTTCATCTCCACTTTCTATCGCGATCTTGAATACACACATGTACCACTACTATTCTAAATATACGTGATACGCGTCAATAAATATGTATACTACTCATTTCTATATAAACTGTGTTAAGTAATCAAGTGTATCGCATATATAATAATGCTACACTTAAAGCGTAAGCAACCCATTGTTGATATATCATTTGAATATGTTATTGTAATTTTAGGTTTGTAATCGTATACCGAAGTTAAATATCAAACGACATGGTGGAAGACTTTCTGTCTAATTAATTATTAAGCTGCGCTTAATCATGATACCGATGGAATGCAATTACCGGACACTCACCAAGATGTGTTTGTTTAATGTTATTTACTACTGATCACATCTTTGCTGAGGTCAGAGAGTGATGCCGGTTCATCAGATCAATGTCAATCCGCCTGACCGGCAACCACCTCTGTCGCTTGGTCCTTCCAATAACAATAGTCCCGCCGGTGGTGAAGGTTTGCCAGAATGGACGCCAAGGGTAACTCGTTCAATAGTAATGTCCTCTTGTAAGATAGAAAAAAAAGATGCGCCAAGCACGTCTTACAAATTCAGTCCTGTTATAACAAATGCTTCATGTTACATAATTTTTTGTATTAAAAATATGTTTTCATTATTAGGAATCAACATATGCAACTGTAGTTACAATTATACCAGATCATTGCCACTCATCAGTCAGCACATTATCCTCCAGCAATCATGATATTTGCAGGTAAATAGGACATTGTACGACTTTTCTTTTCCTAAAGTTATAACAGTTTGAATACCGACAATTTTTTCATTTAAATTTTAGTTATCCTTCAATTTTGCACGGCAATGTATTTTAAAAAGCTAGAATTGCTTGTAGCATGTTCAGCATATTTGAGAGACAATTATTTGTAAACAGCACTCTACCAATTTACGATAATATATCTCTTTCTCTTATCACAGAATATGTCATTGTGAAGGTGAAGAAGGGGCTCCCCTTTTAGCACCTTGTTACTGCAGCGGCAGTTTACGTTACGTGCATCAGGCTTGCCTCCAACAATGGATAAAAGCTTCAGACACGCGTACTTGTGAATTATGTAAATTCACATTTATCATGCATGCTAAAACAAAACCATTTTGCGAGGTATTATTTGTTCTCATTCGTATGAATTTTACACACTGCCTCTCTAAAGAGATATCGTAATTCCAATATTAAATTTAATCGATGATTTTAGTGGGAAAAACTTGAGATGTCCGCCTTAGAAGTACGTAAGTTATGGTGTGCAGTTGCTTTTCACGCGGTAGCTGCGCTTTGCGTGGCTTGGTCTTTATATGTGCTCGTCGAACGGTCTGTAGAAGACGCTCGTCGCGGATACGTAGACTGGTCTTTCTGGACTAAATTGATAGTCGTTGTAATCGGTTCTACAGGAGGTTTAGTTTTTATGTACATTCAGTGCAAAGCATACATTACGCTATGCAGAAAATGGCGAGCATTTAACAGGTACAACTACTGTATGATCGTAATAATTATCCACATCAGTCTGTATAAGTTTTGTACATTTAAGCAATGTCCTTTTTTTTTTAGAGTAATATTTATTCAGAATGCTCCCGAGAAAGTGGTGCTTCCTCCCTCACCTACAAACTCTTTAAGAGAAGTAACAATGCCTCTGAAAGATCCAACTGCCTCTATGCCTGAGCTCAATCACACCTTATTACCCCGTAACATAGATCCTCCGTGTGCCTCGCAGATGGTGAAACAAGATTCGACCGCGCCTCCGCAAAGGCACGACGCTCAATTGAAACTTTACGTATTTGATAAATTGTCGTCGTCCGAAGACAACTTGTAATACGAAAAAGGACGGGGTAATAAAGATGACTGCTAATTCTGTATTAATGATTAGCAAAAAAAAAAAAAAAACGAATGCAAGCATATGCATGCGTCTAGAGAGTAAAATCTAGATCGCAGTACGATTTAAAAAAGAAATCGAAGTTTCTATTTCGAAACTGTGACGTGTCCGCCCTGTATGGAGCACCTTAATCTGAAACCTAGTACTTCAGTGCTTACATTGACAATGGGATAGTCGAAAGTGTTTAACCACCGTGCTAAGCATTTTCTCCGACAATTGTGTACATAATTATTGTATCTGTGATGTTATTAAATAAACTTTACCATATTTAAACAATACCGCTCAGGTTTTCGATAAACACTTATTGCAATTCAGTGTATTTTATTCCAAGAATAGAAAATGGGTTTTCAAATCAAACTTGATATTTTTAATTGTTTTTATTATCGCTTTAATGAATTTATGTATATTCCGATTTTGCATGCTAGCATATAATTCCTTTTTAAAAAGGGCGCCAACTTTGTAGATCGATACATATATCCGGCCATTGTTGTTCGAGAACCGAAGTTGTGCACCAGGTACAAATATTGAACATCAGCATTATTAGGAATGATAGATAGATAATTCCATTAACAATTGTATAATAGCTTATAGCGCAATTTTTATATTTATGTAACAATACATTTTCTTAATAGCTAAATAAAATATGGTATACATTTTAAAGAATATCTATGTATAGATGGCAGCATTAATCTTCCGGAAAAGTTGCAAGTTACGCGAACCGACTGCGATAGCGGTGAGCGTCAGTTTGTTAAAGTTGTGTCCGGAGGTGAGTTGAACATTTCTAATCCATTTCTAATTGTTTATTAAAGAATCAATCCACTTGCAAAACATATCTCATCGCATAATCAATAGCATAAAATTTTATTAATGTACAATCATTTTATTTTATGCATGTCCCAATTCGAGAATTAAGCGGCTCACAAGTGTTTGTTTTCTAACCGCACGGAAGAATGTGAGCCGACTCTTCGATAATAATTTATAAAGTATTTACTTAAATATATTCGTATATATTTGGTTGATATTTGTACAGGCTAAATGCAATTGAAAGTATTAGAATCGAATTGTACATACATCTTTTGCACGATATTATTACAATTGCGCTAATTTTTCCATCGATGAATGATAGCGTCACTAAAATGGCGGTTGCGGTTCGTGTATAGACCGCACAAAATCGTTATTTGTCGCAGGCAAGCGTATTCAAATATTTCAATTCCTTCCTGCGTATTTGATATTTTAAACCGAATCCGCGATTTCTCAAATTTTATGCTAATAAATTGTCAGTTTAATTTACTAATTTTGCCATAAGTTTTTAGTATAAAAATGTAAATTAAATATGTGAAAGTTCAGACGCAGGTCTAATGTTTCTTAATACCAATCAAGTAAATGATATCCTTCAAAATTTCAGCAATAATTTAGCAAGAGTACAAATAAAAATGGCGGACAACGACGACCTCTTGGACTACGAGGATGAGGAACAAACTGAGCAAGTAGTTGATGGAAGCGGAGATTTACCGGCAAAGAAAGAAGTCAAGGGCACATACGTATCAATTCACAGTAGCGGCTTCAGAGATTTCCTTCTTAAACCTGAAATATTGCGGGCAATCGTTGATTGCGGTTTCGAGCACCCATCCGAAGGTAATTACATTTTATATTTACATTGTTTCTAATTAATATGATTTATTTTTGGAACTTAGCATATTGATTGATCAATGCTATGTCTTTAACAAGCATTATGTACATATACAGCCATTTGAAGCTCCAAACAGTAGCGTTACTTTTAATGTGTTATATTTACGAAATAAAATATTTAAAAGCAAATGATGAAATTTGATAGGGACAACAGAATATTTATGAACGATATGACTATTCGAACTGAATGCTTATCATATAAAATATATTGTACTCCTCTCCGAGAGCAGGCGATAATTTTATTTTTTAATATTTCCAGTACAACACGAATGTATTCCTCAGGCGGTACTTGGCATGGATATATTGTGCCAAGCGAAATCTGGTATGGGAAAGACAGCAGTTTTTGTATTAGCAACGTTACAACAACTGGAATTGAACGAAAACCAAGTTTATGTCCTTGTTATGTGCCACACACGAGAACTCGCTTTCCAAATTAGCAAGGAATACGAGAGGTTTAGCAAATACATGCCTAATGTAAAGGTGAGTTGTACGAGAAATTTAAATCGTAGAATACGATGTATATTTAGGAGTCTTCATATGATGAAACAATTTGTCTTACGAAATAATGGTGACACCTTTTTACACCATCACCTACCACTGACGAAGATTCTTATCGTTTATTACGATTAACTACAATATGCAATAAATGCTGTAACTGTTGTACTAAATGATTTATTATTATTGTTAGGTTGGAGTATTCTTCGGTGGCTTACCAATTCAAAAAGATGAAGAGGTCCTAAAGAACACGTGTCCTCACATTGTCGTGGGTACGCCAGGCCGAATTCTTGCTCTTGTACGAAATAAGAAATTGAACCTGAAACATTTGAAACACTTTATACTGGACGAGTGTGACAAAATGCTCGAGCTGCTAGGTATTTATCATATTCAGTATATTTTTTAAGTGCCTAGAAGCTTCTAGAGTTTAAATTATACGCGTCTCTGAATTCTTTTCCAGACATGCGAAGGGACGTACAGGAAATATTCCGAAGCACACCGCACAGCAAACAAGTCATGATGTTCAGCGCCACATTGTCCAAGGAGATACGTCCTGTCTGCAAGAAATTCATGCAAGATGTAATTAACAAATCTTCCTCTTCACTACGATCTTCAATTGCTCCTACTTCGTTGGCCCTGTGTTCATACCCAGGACAAAGCTCGAACCGTACTCTAAATATCGTTCACGGCGCACCCGCGGGTTAGGCTAGTTAGAGACAACACTTTGAAGGAGTGAGAAAACACAGAATTCAATAACGAAAAAAAGCCCCTCGATGTCTCGTTGGATTTTGATCGAAAGTCAACTTCCACTCAACTTGAAACGTAACGAGTTGCTGCTCCAAAGTTTTCTCCCCATTTACCGGACGATCCGGGATACTCATAAAAGGGGAACGAAATACCTCGTTTATAATGTTTCTCGAGGATGATGTCGGTACTTAAAAAAAAAAAAAAAAAATTCGATTTAGTTCCGATCTTCGATATTCAAAGCTTCTGATCGCCTCTGCTGCTGCATATTGATACTGACAAAGCTAAAAGTATGATGTTTGTTACATATTGTAAATACGAATGTTTGGAAACTTCTACGTTATCGTTGGGTTAGGTGGAAAACGAATTTCTGTAAAATGATCGAATCTTAGGGGAGCAAGGGAAGGGTAGATTTTTTCAAACAAGTTAGAGCAGCATTGAAAGCACATTTTTCGATTGGGGTGGGGGGCTAAGAAGACGTCAAGACAACCTGAAGAGAGAAGAGCGCAAGAAAGAAGATGCAAGAGGATACGTGGGAAATGGGGGGTATATAGAATGAGAAATTGTTGCAGCACTTTCGTGTCGTAATAACTAGAATCTATTCGCGTTCGTCTTTGTCTAGAATACGAAGTATTCTGATATTTTGCAAGGGGCTAATATAGTAGTGGAGGTCAGTAATCAATTAGTAGGAGTGAAATTGGACATCAATGGAAGTGTTACACACAATAGTTTAATCGTACCATTGTCTCTACGTGAAAGAAAAGCTATGTAAATCAGTTTGTGTATATCACGCGTCATGGGCTAATTATGTCGCGATGTTATTTGAAAAAAAAAGAGAGGCTGTAAATTCTGTGACGATACGAGCATTGATATATGCCAACAACAATCGAGGCCAATTCTGGAGACATTCCGAATGTACCAGAATTTTCGGGAGAAGAGATTTGGCATCGAGTGGCCAGCGGATCTGTGACACAGAACGTACAATGGGTGCGCCTTCTTAGTTCTGTTGGGGTGACTGCCGAGGGTTTTCGTTGTTGGCACTGCCCAGAGATGGAAGTCGCCGGACCGTATGTAACCACCGTATGACTAATCCGTCAATCGAGGAATAAGTGCAACATTTCAAAGCACTGGCGAAAAGCTCCCAAAAAGAGTCATCTAATTGTATTTTATTTGTAGTCACTTGGCTACAAGATTGTCCATTATCAAGGAAGCGGGAAAAATTGGGGCACTTATATAAAATCTTTTATTTTGTTTTTATTTTCTTTAGTAGTTATTCATCTAAAAAATGTTCCATAATTATTTTTTTTACATCTAACCGAGTTTCTTTTCAAATTTTTGCAATTTTCTAACTTCGAATTGAAGTACGTTTGATATATCAGATCTTAAAGGAATTATTCTTTATGTTGAATCTAGAAATTATCAAGGTATATCAGTTATTAGGGTAAAATGGATAATCTTGTAAAAAACATTCTCTGCGCAGCCCATGGAAGTCTATGTGGATGATGAAGCGAAGCTCACATTGCATGGTCTGCAACAGCATTATGTGAAACTTAAAGAGAACGAAAAGAACAAGAAGCTTTTTGAATTGCTCGATGTACTTGAATTCAACCAGGTTTGTCTGCAAATGATCGATTGAATCATAATTGCTACTTTACTCTATCATATATTACTATACACTTGCTCACTGTAATTTTCGTCTTCATCGTAAATTATTCTGTAGGTTGTTATCTTCGTAAAATCTGTACAAAGGTGTATGGCTCTGGCACAACTTCTAACAGAGCAAAACTTCCCTGCGATCGGTATTCACAGAGGTATGACACAAGAAGAACGGTTGTCGAGATATCAACAGTTTAAAGATTTCCAAAAGGTAAATATCTCATTAATAATTTTGATCTCTTTCGTATTTAATATTGTATAAATATTTGATATAATATTCACACATAAACAGTTGCTAATAAAAGTTTGTTTCAGCGAATTCTCGTAGCGACAAATCTCTTCGGACGTGGTATGGATATCGAACGAGTAAACATAGTATTTAATTACGATATGCCGGAAGATTCAGATACGTACCTGCACCGAGTAGCTAGGGCTGGTCGATTTGGTACAAAGGTAATATTAATTAGAGTTATACCTACAGATAGATAGTAGAGTTATTTCGAAGGATCTTTACATGATGAAATACTTTATCTTATGAAATAATGGTGACACTTTTTTACCACTACCTACCACTGACGAGGATTCCTATTATTTATTAGAATCCACATTTATATTTAATAAACACTGATATATCGTTTGTATTTATGTTAATGTGCAATTAACGTTTACAGGGTCTTGCGATAACGTTAGTTAGTGACGAAAGCGATGCTAAGATATTGAATGATGTTCAAGAACGATTCGATGTTAATATTACGGAATTACCAGACGAAATAGATTTAGCTTCGTATAGTAAGTTTCTTTTACCCTTTCGTATAAAAGATGAATATGTACGATGAACATAAAAATCTAATTTCTTTTTTGTTACAGTTGAGGGACGATAAGCATAATGCCAGTTTCACGTATTCGCACTTCAAACTACGATTAAGTGAGTATGATTACCGTTTCACGACTTTGTTATAAATGCATTCGATATTCTTAGTAGACTTATTCTGTAATACTTTCACTCTTTCAGCTTTCCAAAAAACAAAAGCTAATACTACACATTTGTCCACTGTGTATCCACGTTATGCATAAGACAATTTTCTATCGATTTACACGAAAAAAACTTCCTTTTCATTGATCTGACAAACCTTGAGAACGAGTGACGTAATCGAACTATTATAGCTGAACAATTATTCTTTTAAACAGTACAATAAAAAATCATGTTATTACTGTATGATATTATTTAACTTTTATTCCAAGTTTAGCGCGTAAGAATATTGTGTGTATACAGAAATTTCAGAGAATGCATATTGCATCCTCTATTTCATGTAAATGAAATAAACATTCTTTTTTTATAAACTTCGGTTATCCTATTTTATTTGTCGTTTATTTATCCATGTAAAGTGGAATACTTATTGTACATGTACTTAACAGAAAAATATCACTGTAACATGATTTATCTCGTACTTTTCATGTATAGATTTATTTCAATAACAATTTCATTTAATAATAGGTCAACCTAATACCGTTCGTGATCGACTGAGAACGATATAATACCGAGTTTAAAACTCGTTATATCAGGGATAAATTATCGACACGTTCAGAGAAATTAAAATGATAATGCCAATTAAGTTTATTATTTAGTTCTTGCTTTATTTTGCGATTTGTTTCCTCCCTGATTGCCGCCACCACGGCCAAGCGCAGTAGGACCCCTTCCGCCACGGCCAAAAGTTCCTACAAAATTGTATTTTCCGTTTTATAATAAGAAAAAAAATACAAAACTGAAATGAAACTCTACTGTACCTCTTCCGCTTCCTCGTCCTCTTTGGCCCTGACCTCGTCCCTTCATTTCTCCACGACCCCTCGATTTCATTTGTACATCCTCCTTTACCATATCTATGACTTCGTCAGGAATTCGTAAATATTTAATTGTACTACCGCGAATGTAACATTCCGGCATCCTCCAAAATTTATCACCATCCTAAACAGGGAAAATTTAAGTTCGAAATTGGCATAATTGAACAAAATACTTTTTATCAATGAAAATATAAAGGAAAGACATAACCTTACCCTGGATGTGCATATAACCTCTCTAAGATTTATATTCATCCAGCTATCGCAGCTAACCAAATGTCCATTGTACGTTTCCCCGTTTTTAAGCTCGACCAGCTATAAAATTAATTTATTTACATCAGATTAGTTATCTGAATAGCGTATATATACCTGCACTAATTTTAATGTAAAACATCAATAGCTCACCATAGGATGGTTTTGAGCGGTTCTTAATAACGATAAAGGTAACTGAAAAATAATAAAAGGGATAATATAAGTAACACCACTAATATTTTAATATTTGTTCATCGCAAGAATAACTGTTTAGAATACCATTTTTTACGAATCACTTGAATATCCTATTGCCGCACGAATGACATGAAAACAAACAGTTTCAAACAACGTTTTTAACCTGACCAGTAGTGGTGGAGAACTATTGATGGTACTATCGATAATTATCGATAATCACGACTACTGAAAACTATCGATAAATTATTTTCATTATCGATACTTATAGGTATTGAAAGTTGTAAGTTATAGCGTGCAATAAATAATAAATACTTGCATAAATTTACATCACTATAGATAACTATCGATTTCCGGTGGTCCAACTGGGAGAAATTATTGATAGTGCCAGCTATCGATATTTCTCCACCGCTACTATCGATAAGTATCGAAACACCAATCAGACTGACAAACTGTAAAACTTGTATACAATAATTGACAATAAACGATAAATTATAAATACTTGCATAAATGTACTTTCATCACTATCGATACCTATCCATGGCCTTTAATAGGTCTTATAAATTGTGGCAAATATATATAAGAGGCGCCATCTCACGTTTAGTGCCGTGTACTATTCAACTACGTTCCGAAAATCACCGAATCCAAACACGAGATGGCGCCACGTGTATATTCTCGCCACACCTGATTGTATGAAATATCTCTTGTTCGGAATTCTGTAAAATTATGTTTCGAGAAATACCTCCTTGCATATCATGTTGTCCTAATATAAATTGGCAATTTCGAGCACGAGGGATTCCGTAAAAGCAAGGTCTGGGAAATTCTTGGAAAGACGTCACATTCCAGAAATTAATGAAATGAAAGACGTCCTCGCATATCACGTTCTCCTGATACAAATTGGCGATTTCGAGCACTTGGGATTCCGTAAAAGTAAGTTTTGGGAAATTCTTGGAAATGACGTCACATTCCAAGAATTGGTGAAATGAAAGACCTCCTCGCATATCATGTTCTCCTGATACAAATTGGCGATTTCGAGCAAAGGGGATTCCGCAAAAGCACGTTCTGAGAAATTCTTGGAGATGACGTCACAGTTCCAGGAATTGGTGAAATGAAAGACCTCTTCGCATATCATGTTCTCCTAATACAAATTGGCGATTTCGAACAAAGGGGATTCCGCAAAAGCACGTTCTGAGAAATTCTTGGAGATGACGTCACAGTTCCAGGAATTGGTGAAATGAAAGACCTCCTCGCATATCATGTTCTCCTAATACAAATTGGCGATTTTCAGCCAAGGGACTGCCCGAAATTCACGATTTTGTATCAGGAGAACATGACATGCGAGGAGGTCTTTCATTTCACCAATTCCTGGAATGTGACGTCATTTCCAAAAATCTCCCAGAACTTGCTTTTACGGAATCCCAAGTGCTCGAAATCGTCAATTTGTATCAGGAGAACAGGATATGCAAAGAGGTATTTCTCGAAACATAATTTTACAGAATTCCTCTTGCTCGAAAACGTCAGATATTCTATTTCACTAGTTCTTGGAATTCACGTCGTTTTCCAGGAAATTCGGGGAACTTCTATACTATCGGGGTTTCTGAAATTTGACACGATTTCCCAACCCTTATCTCTAACTTAAATTATTAAGAGGGGACAGGTGTTGAAAAAATGAAAGCAGTTGCATTCCTTTCGTAAAGATTTATTGAAAAATTGCAATAATGTACAAATTACAAAAGTGACAATGTTTAAACTTAGAAACTATTACTTATAGATTACTCTAATAAATTAATTTACAATACATCTTATAATTAACTAATCATTAAAAGTACAATAATAATAATAGCATAGATTTACATATGCTACGAAAATGTTTTAGAAACTAAAAACTATTACTTATTAACTATTCTTATAAATTCATGTATAATACATCTTAAAGTTAACACTTGTGTAAATTTCTAAAGCGAATATAAATATAACTAACATAATTAATATAGTAGAATTTAATGCGATGGCGTTATGCTGCTGTTATTCTACCATACTGATACATTATTGATACATCACACGCACAGTTACCGCTGTTCGAGGTGGGATAGCTTAGAGCTCGCAGTTTCGCTTGGACTTGTGAAGAGTCGGAGCTATGAATGAAACCAAAAACGCTGCTGGTGAGAGCTGGATACGTCGCTTGGGGGAGCCAGAAATGCTACTTAAAGGAACAGCTCACTGTGTGGACCTGCAACAAACAATTATCAATTCATTATTCACAAATATACAATTTTAAATGATTGAAAGTAACCTTAACCAAACAGCTGAGAGCTGGTTGTGAATGGACACAGCATCCACTGGGCAAGAGTTAATATTTGAAACCAATTTTTACAAATTGATTTGCATATACATTTCATAGGTTAAATTCATACAAATTTTAGAATTAATAAATATAGAATTGTTGCAAGCAAAACCAGAATTTCTACAGTTCTTGTAATTGTTATGGTCTCGCGAATAATCTAAAATACAAAACAGAAAACATCAACACTGAACGAGTGAATAATTAAGGTTATGTATATATCACAGAAGGTTTTCCAAATGGATTGTCCTTTTCCTTTAATATTATATCAATTGTCACGTTTGGGAATTCACAAAAATCAATCTCTTGTAGATATTTTTAAAGAGCTAGCACTAAATTATTATAAAAATATTGTAATTGTTACCGATGCAAAATACCTAAGGTAAATGGTCGGCGCCATCTTAGATAGTGGTGATTGTTCCCGCCATCATGGTGGTGAGGACAATCGATGGTACTATCGATAATTATCGATAGACATCAATTATAAAGAAGATATCGATATTTTAGTTTCGTAAAGTGTACGTTATTAGCGTGTAATAAATAATAAATACTGGCATAAATGTATTTTCATCACTATAGATAAATATCGATGGCCGATGGTCCAAATGTAGGGAACTATCGATAGTGGTCACTTATAATACATCGTTTTCTTTTACCCCGAATAGGGTTAGTTGTGTACAAATAATAATACAATGTTGTAAACAATTTAAACACCGGGCTTTTAAAGTAATGATCACGCGTTTTAGCAATATAAGGCATGATAGTACAATACTATCAGTGATATTATAGTATTCTTAATGAACAGTATTAAAAGATAATTACTTCGATCGTAAATGTAATTATGTTATGTTAATCTAAACGGTACAATTGCGTTTCGCGCGCAGTGGCATTCCATTATTTAGAAAAAGGACGCATAATTTGACTTGAATATAATTTTAAAAAGTCATGGTTTCTACGCGAGGTCCAAAATTTAAATTCTGCGATGGCGAAAAAGTCCTGTGTTATGAACCCGACCCTACGAAAGCAAAAGTCCTATATGATTCAAAGGTATGTTAAAATTAGAGAATACATTCTAAAAAGTTCATTACACTTCATTATCGACGCGTATACGTTCTTTAGGTACTTGATGTCATAGTTAACAAAGATCAAAGAGGACGCAAAGCCGTGGAATATTTGATACATTTTCAGGTAAAAACTTCTATCATTCTGTGTTCGTCGATGCTTTAAATGAAACTTTGCTTACATTGATAGGGATGGAATTCCTCTTGGGATCGTTGTGTAACGGAGGAATATGTGTTGAAGGATACCGAAGAGAACCGTCAACTTCAAAGAGATTTGGCGCAGAAAGCCCAATTACAATTGTATGTATCCAAGAATATTCTGTTAATAGAATAGAAAGAAAGAGAAAATGGCATTTTCAACAAATATTAATTGTATTTGATTATATCCAATTCAATGATAAATAGGGGAGCATATTTATATCGACGAGAACGTAAAAAAAGAAGCCACAAACTATCGGAACGCTTGAACGAAGTAGAAAATCAAGAACCAAGAAGAAGAGCAAGAAGTGGAGGAAGTCGGGCAACGTCTGCCACAACTGGATCATCAGAAGATGGTAGCTCGGGTCAACATGCTGATTATGATACTGAAGTATTGTAGTCATTTTTCTTTATAGCTATAATATTCGTATTTAAAATGTGAAGATATTTAATCGAAGCATTTGCCTGCATTAAACAAAGGAAGTTATTACTGAGGAGGATACGGAGAGTAGCTCGGATTATGTTGGCGAAACCAGCGACGATGAGGACAGTGGTGGTGGAAGCCAATCTGGTGCAAGTATGAAGCCAGGAATCGATCTCGATATAGGTACCACTCTGAGAAGAATTTTGGACCAAGATCATGATCTGATAACTAATAAGAACAAGGTACTATATTATTTTATCTGTGAAAAAAGCATAAGAACTATTATTAATCGTGAAAATGTAATTTAAAGTTTGAAAGTAACAGAGGGTAACGTGGATTTTAGCTAGCTGTACTTCCTGCACAACCTACTGTTGCAAATATTTTAGAATCTTGGGTACAACATTTTACGACGACTCAACTGACAAATGTTCCGGAGAAACCACAGAGGAACAAAGCGAACAATTCGATAGAAAAGACAGTTAACGAGATAAACATTTGCAGAGAAGTTGCCGATGGATTACGAATATATTTCGATTTTACATTACACGACCTCCTACTCTATAGGCAAGAACAAGAACAATACTGTAGCTTAAAGTCTTCTTTCTTGTATACTGAACACCCGACTCTCGTGAAAGAGGAACCAGCCGAGTAAGTTTTAATATTTTACCATTTTTTAAACATTGATCTTTTTTTTATTTTGAAGGCAGGGAAAACGTTTAACATACAACTAGTATAATCAGTGCAACTAATATAATTTTAAGGAACTCCGAAGTACTAGTTAAAGAGGAATACGAAGACACTGAGTATGCTCACTTGCCACCGTTTCAAGAACACGAACAAGAAGTGAATACGTTAAAAACGGTAGCTAACTCGAAACGAAGGCTGAGATCGTGCAGAGTGAGTTCCATCGATGAAAATAGGCAACTAAGATCGTACGAAGAAATTAAACCAGACACGGGAAATTTATCGAGGTGATGAACATTTTCAGCAGAACAGGAAACATTTTAATGCTGTTTGTGTAGTTATAGAATTGATAAGCTCTTTTTGTTTTTTAGTATTGCAAGTACAAGTTCTCGTTGTTCTAGCCCACGCGGTGTAACGCTGAGAATACCTGTTGTTACATCTGCACAAGTGACCGCGTTGCTTCAGCAATCGAACAAATGGAGATTAATGCCTGAATCCACGAAAGCTGAAGGACCGCCAGATCCATCGACATATTACGGTGCGATTCACTTAACGCGGTTATTCGGTATGTAGACAATTTCCATGCATTTTCTCTTTTAAATAATTGTATTAAAAATAATATCTTTGTCTAGTGAAACTACCGGATTTGCTACAATTAACAGACATCCCACATAAGAAGTTAAAGGTCCTTCTAAAGTATTTGGACATGTTCCTTAGGTATTAATCTTAATATAATTTTAAACATTACTAATTTTTCGTAGCTAACGGTGTCTTTAATTCTGTAGCTATTTAGAGATGCATAGGGAGTGGTTTGGAGAACAATTCTATATGCAAGTAGAGAACCAAATAATTACTCAAGCAAGTAACTCTTAACGGAATAAACAATAGGTTGTATAATATGTTCTCTGTATTTACCTGCGGCAGCGATTGTGTTATGCAGGTATTACTTAAGATGTACAGCGAGGGAAATCCTTTTACATTAATCGCCAAATCATTTTCAGTATGCCTTCCGTAGAACGTAAACCTTCCTCTTGTACATTATTTATCTGAAACAAATGATTAATGTTACACAATTATTTTTCATGAACTCTGTAAATGAAATGTCGCTGTTAAAAGTGTGAGCTAAATTTTTAATCGTAGACAAAGAAGAAAGTAAGTCGTTTAAACTATCAATGTGTAATTAAAGGATTGTACGTGTAATTTCATTTTTAAATAAAATATTTTTAATTAAATTGCAGCGAGCGATTTGTTATTTATACCAACCACTTGCCTCTATTGAAATAAACATAGAGAATATCTCGAAATCCCGACCCGAAGCTCGGGTACCCGCAACACCTCTAGTAATTGCTATTTTTGACGACACGATCTACATTGTCTACCGTCAAATTTAGCCCACGCTAGATACTGCCGATGAGATTAACTTTATGCGTATGAATGCGATTCTTTTTAATCGTAACCGATTTACCGCTCTCAATCGCCTGACGGCTTTTGAACGCGATCATTCTCGATCTCGGTCAAACTCGTACGTTTTCGGAAACGGGCTCGCGTTAAAAGGCAGTGCTACCGATAGGTATCAGCTGTTCTAGTAAATAAAGAACGGCGTTTCGTCATGGACATCGTCGACAGCGTCACGGAAAATCAGGAAAACGGCGAGGATGATGCGGCATTATCGTCGGACGAGAAGAGCAACGATTCCACGGAGATCGCGGAGAGAAATGGAAATTGGTATTACATGCCGGATTCCATACTCCTGAATATCTTTCAATATCTCACCCCATGGGAATTGACAATTGCTGGAGAGGTGTGCAAATCATGGCACAGAGTGTCGCACGACGAGTTCCTTTGGAAGGATCTATTCTATCAGACGTATAAAATAGATCCGGACATCGGCATTATGCCAGGTTAACGTTATTCTATATATTTGTATAATAAATACTAAACACTGCGCGCAAAACGATACAAAAATGCAACGAAACGAATACGTATTCTCGAAGATCGTCATCGATACCCTTCTACTTCGCATTAAATAAAAAACCAACGTTGCTGTATTTTATAGGAAAGACTTCTTGGTTAGGAGAATTCAAACGTTTAACATATCACACGCCCCTGCTGGAGACAGAAGTACTTAAAGAGCACTCGCACCAAGTCTTACACGTTAGTTTCTCGCATAACGGGAAGATGTTTGCCACTTGCTCGAAGGATGGATACATTTTTGTAGGTCATTCCATTTATTCTATGCCTATTGTTCGAAGCCTTTATGATATATAATTCATTGGACAATTTATTCCAGGTCTGGAAGAGTGAATATCCTGTTAGTATAAAGTATATGCACGACATGAAAACTTTTAGTTGGAAATATACACAGTTCTCACAATTCAATTCCTCGGATACCCTGTTGCTTGTTTCTGGTGTACATTTTGGGACTCCCCTCAGCACCTCCGGTGAAATAGCAGTTTTCAGATTAGCGCGTAAGAAGGATTGATAAATTACATGAAGTTTAATATTGAATTTATTAAAATTTAGTTCGAAATGACAAAATTTAGATTTTCGATAGCTATTTACTTTGCTTTGTTGCAGCTGGATTTCATCTGCAATGCAGAGTGATAAATAAGCCTTACGATATATTCGGCACATGGTATAGTGAGCATTATCTTCTAAGCGGAAACTTATGTTGGTTGGCGCATTTAGTTAGCACCAGTCTCCTCTGGCTGAACAAAGCGAATCAAGAATCGTCTAGCGAGCATGTACCAATTATGACGCAATTGTTTAGGTACTACATACAAATTCGAGGCTTTCGATTGCTTTAAAGATAGACAAATTGGGAATACAAGTATCTTATGCATTCTCTAGATTTTACAATGGTAACGCGTCGTCGGTTCGAGCGATAATGGTAGCTAATTGTTTAACGCCTGAACAGAACGAATCGGCGGAACAACAGAATCAACCTTCATGTTCCAATGCTAAAGAAGAGAGGGGAAATCCGCCGAGCCATAAAGATATTTCGTCTGCATCCACTAGTAACACTCTACAGGATCAAGAAGTCCCAGTTGTTCTTCGTCATGCCTCGTCTAGATTACAGTGAGCAAATTAATAGAATTGAATGTATCTTAAATTTCTACCTATTAATTAACTTTAAAATGTATCCAAATAGATACAGCACGTTGGAAGGAGGGTTTATGAATTGGAAGAAACTTGGAGATGGCTTCGAATATGCCAATCCTATACAATACAATCAGGAATATAGGCAAGTAGAGATGGAAAAAAGGGCACAAGAAGACGATAAGGAAGATGAAGATTCTCAAAGGAACGAAGACAATGAAGCTAGAGGTAAAAGGAACGAAGCAAATAATATGTACTAGAATAAGTTATCATTCTGCTGTGAATTTAATTTCGAAATTCTAGGTCCAGAATCGCCGAAAGTTGAACGAAGCGACGAGGAGGAATTGACAAATAATTGCGAGAAATACCTTATTTTCACTACCGGATCGAAAACGTATACACCCCATCAAGTGGGTTTCAAAAGAATAAAAAATTTCAAGTTTCCCACACGATTGGACCCAGGGCCATCGTTACGTGAGAGAGTAGCACAAAGGGAAAGAGAACGCGAGGGACAAAACTCTTATGCATTTTTCACCAACTGGTTAGATTACGAAGCTGTGGCTGATCAGTTCGATAAAGTGGATCATTTGATCGATTTGCACGGGCATATTATAGGGATGGGACTTTCTCCGGATCATAGGTCAGCAATTTATATCACAATTAAGACACTTACGTTTCGCATTGTGAATAACAATTTTCATATGCGTTACCAGATATCTATACGTTAATACCAGGCCGTGGCCCCGAGGATACGTTATTACAAATCCATTGCAACCTCCACCGATAGCCCAAGAAATCGATCTGCACGTAATTGATTTAGTAACGTTGAAACAAGTCGGCACTATGTTAAGAGCTCATAAGGCGTACACACCTAACAATGAATGCTTTTTCATCTTCCTCGATGTATGCAATGAATACGTAGCAAGGTAAATTTAACCACCACATTCTGTTTAATTCCTGCTTTCATTTAAACTTGATATTGTAATCAAAACTATTGATTTGTAGCGGTGCCGAAGACAAGCATGGCTATCTTTGGGATCGGCACTACGGCGTATGTTTAGCCAAGTTCCCTCATTCGGATGTTGTTAATTCTGTCGCTTTTAATCCACGTGATCCTGAAATGCTGGTTACAACAAGCGACGATTACACTGTTAAAGTTTGGCGCAGCCGAGCCGTAGTACGCTCGCTGGGGTTGAACGAACTTTCCTTCCGCAGAGGTATGGAGGTACGAAATAGGCGAAAATTCAGGAAAACTAGTTGCAATATCGACTGACTAAAGACTATTAAATTCCCGATTTAAGTTTGCGTTGAATCTTTTTCGAGAGACATGTTATTTTATCTTGTATTTAAATTTGTAATATATTAATACCATATCTGTGTAATCGTATGAAGTTTTAAATTTCATTTTCATTTGAGATTAGAATAAACAAGTGTGATTGCAAACTATCGTGCTATGAATGTTTATATGTAAACTTCAAATTAGTGTATAGAATATTACACATCTCCGTTTTTACGTTTTTAAATAATTCGACGGAGATATGTAATTTGACCCTTGTAGTATGGTGTTTATTAGGATTGAAATATTTATAAGTTACTCTATAAGCAGATACAAAGATACTAAATATCACGAGGCAGATCTGTTTGCTGATCATTTTCATTATCACACCCAGTGTATTGTATGTACTTAACAACCAATCATTCTTCGGAGATAAGTTGCATACTTTCATATCCATAACGTGGAAGCGGAAATCTTTTAAACGTTTCGTGACACATTTTAATTGACAGCATATCTTATTTAAGTAAACTATCGACTGATTATTTTAATTACCGTAAAATAAGTTTTGATGGTGCAGAAGTATTTAATACGTACATTAAAATAGCTTTTGTTAAAGGAATGCAGAGTGAAAGGATATTTCCAATTTTAACAGAGCAAGAATTTCACGTTCACGTGAAGAGAGAATGAAACATTTTTCATTCTTTTATATATACATACGTACATGCAACATAGCATCGGAACTGTACAACAATTGTGTATTTGTAATTAGACGTATATCGAATGAGGTACTTTAGATTAGAATAAAAGCAGTGCTTATACAGCCACTACAATGTAATATAGAGCTACCAGAAATGAAGTTACTTTACTTGCAAGCTATTGCAGACAGGGAGATATTGTAATAAAAAGAAAAGCTAATAAAAGGTATAATTTCCTGTTACAACTATTCGATGTATTAATATCCATCCATCTGCTAAGATTAGAACAAGAAGTATACTGTATGTGTAACAGACATGAAATATATGGTTAACTAATTTTGATTAATTTTATTTCCAGTAGAAGTTTGCATCTAGTAAACGGCCCTTTACAATACCTGCAACCATAGCTTGCCCGTTTATTGCTAAACACAAGACTGACATTCAAAAGAATTTACTTCACTTTTATATCACACCCACTTGCAGAACAGATATTTGCACCAGGCAGTGCTCTCATGCATACCAATCGACTTTCGTGAGAATATTGTTTCTCGTAACTAATCCATTCTCACATATTCCATCCTTTCCATTTAAACGAAACACCCTGCATATTTTCTTTCACTTATTTTATAACAAATAACTATTGTTGATAGACTCATTTCTGATCGATATACTATATAAAGCATAAGTCATGTAACAGGAATGAATCTCGTAATTAATACAAGTCTATATTTTTCTGCCCGTTCTTTTCATTAATGATATACTCTACCAATATTTATTAACGATGTATCGTGTATATTGCTTGCCAATATCAACGTCAACAGGATGAATATTAATAATGTAATCACATTTATAACTGCAATGCTTCCTTGATATTTCAAATTTCCTGCAAAACCACTGTATATTATTACGTTGCTGTACAGAGTAAACTAGTAGTGGATGATATTAAACTGTACCTGCATACCTAATTTACACAACTTTTTTCTATGCAACATTAATTCGAGAAATATGCTTTTCCATTGAAGAGAGTCATTTGTATCGTCAGTACATTTACGTTGATGCGTTTGCTATAGATTCTACGAGAAAAAAAATGTATAAAACGTGTTCATATACTATTTAATCTATTTATACATTTTTTCTTCGATCTGAACTTTATTTAACTAAATTACCTGGAACTGGAGGTGGTATATCGTTCTTAGATGCATCTGCATTGAGTTTTAGAATTTTTTTATGAGCATCTTTGTGTCCATGGCAATGTTCGCATTCGTCGTCACTATCTTCTGAACTACTTTCACCAAAACTCCTAGGTTTTTCGTAGATACAACAACCTGAAACAACACGTTTACGTGGAGACAGAACTATGCTAATTTTAAACGTCTTATTTACACTAAAGTATAGAGAATGAAGATTTACATTTCGATTTCTTCTTATTCATATGTTCATTGTCAACAGTGCCTTGAGTCCATTGAACCTTTTTACTCGACCTTGGCTTCCTGAGGCACAATCGAACAGTCGGAACATCCTGAAAAAATAAAAATTAGATAGATTATATACAGTCTGGTTCGGAAAACTCGCGAATGTTTTAATAGAACAGTTTTAATAGAAATATTCAAAATCAGAATCATTCAGTCAGATATTTATTTTCCTTAAATGACATAGATATAATTACAATAGAAATGCATAGTGTTATTATCTTATGCAATTTCCTATATATCTTAAAAAGATAAACTGTATATCAAAGTATGATTTAAAAAATACTGTATATATTTTTTTGGATATATTTTCCTTCATTGCACAATTTTGTTTTTCTTTAGAGCTTCTATTTTATTATTGGAATAGTTCAAGACATCTTTCAATATTTCATTTGTGTGTTGGCCCAACATTGGAGGTGCGGCTCTAACTTTGTTCGTAGCGTAACTATATGTTACAGGAGGGCCTACAACTTGAACTTTCTGTCCTGTGGGATGTTCTACTTCCTGTACCATTTTCATGTACTTTACATGAGGATCGTTGAAAACCTATAAAATTACTTCGTGCAAAGATTGTTTTTGCATTGCTTGAATGGAAATATGCAATTATACCTGACTTATAGTATTTATCGGACCATATGGGAACTTTGCCCCTTCCAAAATAACAGCCCACTCTTTGTTAGTTTTTGTTTCAAACACTTTTCGAAGTAGTGGTAACAATTCGTCCCTATTCTCTACTCTGGCTTTATTATTTTTAAACTTGACGTTCTCAGACAATTCTGTTAATTTCATCCTGTTAAGCAAATCAAAAAACTGTGCATCACTACCTGTCCCGACGGTCATATATCCGTCCTTCGTAGGGAAAGCTTCGTATGGTACAATACTCTCATGCTCTGAACCCCAGCGTACTGCTTCTTTGCCAGCGTTTAAATAATTTGATCCGATGTTTATCAAAGTAGCGACCTGAGTTGCCAATAAATTACATTGAATCCATTGACCTTTCTTAGTCGTTGTTCTTTGATATAATGCTGCTAGTATTGCCCCATGAGCATATAAACCAGTTGCCAAATCAGTCATAGCTACTCCAACTTTACACGGTGGTCCATTTTTTGCACCTGTTATATGCAGTAAACCCCCGATAGAAGCAGCTATTACGTCATACCCTGGTCTGTTTGAATAGGGTCCTTCATACCCATATCCAGTCAAAGAACAGTATATAATATGAGGTGCTACCTTTGAAATTTGCTCATACCCCAAGCCCATTTTCCCTAATTTTCCTGGAACATAATTCTCTACCAATATATCTGATTTCTTTGCCAATTCATAAATGATATCCTTGCCATCCTTCAGATCTATACATATACTTTTCTTATTCCTATTAACGCTGACAAAGTAAGCCGCTTCTCGGGTACCCTTCACATATGGTGGACTCCATTTTCGTGCCTCGTCCCCATCACCGGGTTTCTCAATTTTCAATATCTCAGCGCCGAGATCGCCGAGGATCATGGTACAATAGGGGCCAGCGATAATTCGTGTTAAATCCAACACACGAATTCCGGATAAAGGTGATTTATTATCCTCGCTACTTGTGCATGTGTACCTCACGTTTTTAATGATATATGCGTTTAGTAAAAGTCTTGGCTTGTGCCACTTTGTCATACAAATAAACATTATGTTTGTTTTTTTTACCAGGACAGATACTTCTGCGAAGAATTTCTGTTACTCTACCAACGCTACGAACGTGATCTCAAAAATTCACGAAAGTGGCAATTTGACAATTGATCAAATTGACCGATACTTTATTCATAACGCAAAACACTTCCGCATTAATAACACCTCAATACCTTCGCTGTATTTTTGATATGTTAGAAATAAGAAAAATTGTGTTTCCAGCATAAATAAGATATTCTTATCACTTCGGAATAATGACGTAGTCGTAATAATAATTAAGCATACCTGAGATACAGAATCTGTGACATCCGCCTCTAAAACCGTTTCGGTCTGCGTTTGTATTGCCGATTGTTCGTTCATCACTGGCCTCTCCATTTTGCATATAACTTGTACAAAATGATACTGAAAAAAATCCGTGTACAATTCGAGTGCGGTCCGATGATTGCGGGTTACTTCATACTGTCATCATCAATCGTAATCTGATAAAAACGACGCCATGTTTGAGAGCGGTATAGTCCAATACACTTGACACTGAAGGATTGTCCCCTCAATTACATGTAAAAGGAAAAGTATAAACATTCATGGACGTGCATCTGTGCGCTATAATTTGTTTATAATTAACTATCCGTGATTGTAAGGCAAATTGTTAAAAAATATTCTGCCAAAATATTTGACGGATCTTAAAGTAATGCCGCAATCGACCGAAAATAGATTACACTCCGAAATGTATATCGTATAATTCGATCCATGTTTTAACGCGAATATTATAAATATCAATGCCACAGTTATTTAACATATCCGAATTATTACAAAAGACAGATATAAATGTGGCTTGTAACTACATATATAAGTCCGTACACAAAAACAATTTGCTATGCTGACGTGAAGAGTGAATGTATTTATAACAGTTGTCCGCTGCATTTGTACGTTTTCATACAAATATCCAAATATGTCTAATGTCCAGTTTCGTACAGAGATACATTTTTAAAATCATTACCAAGCGGTTAAGGTTTCTCTGATTATTTTAATACCTTTCTTAGACGCTATTTAATATGGAGGTAAGATTTATATTTCGTGTGACATACGGGTTACTCGATTCTATTTGCGTTTCATTCAACGCTTTACACATTTCTTGCATACTTAATTATAATTTCGTTCATTGATGTATTTCTAGCCAAATGCGAAAGTTCCTTTGCCACTAGAACCCATTAAATCGAATCAAGTGGAGGATAGAAGATTGTGGGTGGGCAATTTAGATTTACGGATTAATGAGTAAGTATTTACTTGGATTATCGATTGTATTCTTTTTCGAACACGACAATGCTTATTGTTCTTATAATTTTCTTTGCCTTGAAAGAATCTGGAAAAACTAACTCTTTCTCTGTTAACCGGTACCAACTCCTAAAACTCGTCCAAAAATATGGATCGATCGAAAAGTTCGACCTCCTGTTTCATCGGTCTGGCCCACAAGCTGGTCAACCAAGGGGCTATGCTTTCGTTACATACAAAACTGTTCAAGACGCGGAGGCGGCCAAAGAAGCTTTACATAATTTAAAAGTAGGAGCGAAGAACATTATTGTCAGATGGGCTCATAGCGTTACAGAGGTAATTCTTATTAAAAATAACAATGCTCGAGCATATAATTGCCATCGAGTTTATATCTGTTGCATTTAACCTAACAAATATTTCACTATTAGGAAAAAAGGTGATATTAAAAATCTTTTATTTCATTTAAGTCTGACATGGATAAACCAAAGCCAAAGATAGATATACCTGCTTTAGCTGGAGCAAAAAAGGAAGACAAAAGAATCAGGTAAATTTTCGTTTACAAGGATTTAAAATGAAAATAATTTCTAGTCAACGTTAAACACTAATGTATTTGTTCATTAATAGTCGCGAAACAGCGATTCAGGCTATAGAAGCTAAACTGAAAATGATGAAAGAATCGGAAGAGGAATTTGAATTGAATAAACCTTTAAACGGGTCACCAGTAGTGCAGCTGTATCAGAGGCAAGAGAATCCAAAACCGTCCACGTCAACGCGTTTTCATAATCGAAGTAGTCACTATAACAACAATAAGCCATACAACCGTCACAAACCACGAAGATAATTGAAATCTTATTTCTTTATAGTTTCTAGTATTATTATTAATAATTTCTCAACTTATTTTTACCGACCAACGATTTGTTCCATGACCATAGTTTAATATTTATATTTTTTATCTAAGCAACTCTTCGCTGTATTAAATCAGTCGATCTTATTTCAATCACAAAACGCCATACTTTTTAGTTGTTTACCCTTTTTTTTAAATATGTTTTTCTACTATCGACGTGATTCCTACAGCGGTGCAGTTACACAGTACATTACAAAACGGTAGATACACGAGTATCTCGATTCACTAAATAATCGTAATACTTAATGCGTACATTAATGTACATGTATTTTCATAATCTACGATACCTTTTTGTATAATAAACAAATGTACACTTTAAATACATATTTTATTGTAACGCAAAGTATCATTTTTGCATTTCGTATGAAAGAAGCAGCAAAAAGCCATCGAGCATGTATGACAAAATTTGAATAAAATGAATATCAAAATGTTTCCTACGATACATTTTATTTCATTTATGAAGCTGCCCTTAAAATGTTGGTTCCTTCAAACTCTTCTTGTGTTTTCCACGCATGTGGAATGGAAGGGGTACTGTGGCAGGACAAGGTATTTGGCCAGGTACTACACACATGCAACTCCTAGAGCAACCCATGCCAAAGTTGGCTGGATTTTCCTTCTTTTCCTTCTGTATATTTTCTTTCAATAGAACATCTTGAGTTTTGCAAACTACCGTTCGAAGATGGTATATTATATCATTCTTGGTCCTACTGTCTAAGTCAATCAACATAGTATTTCCATTCTCTGCATAAAGCAATAAAAGTAAGATTGTGAAACTGTTAAAACAATACGTATTGTTTTTTTTGTGCTACGTACCGTAATAACATTTAATAAAAGGTGTTGGCGTCATGTTTTTGAAAGTGATAACTTGCACATTTGGGTTTTTAAACTGAACTTGTGGCAAGTGCCAGAATACGAATTCTCTGCAAATCAAGTTTGTTGTAAATGAATAGGATATAATTTAAAGAGAATTGATTATAAATATACCTTGTTCCTTTGTGATGTTCTCCATGCGTATTGTAATTAACGGAGAATATTTGTATCTCATCTTTCAAAATTATTTTGCCAGCATTTAAATAATTTAATGTTCTTCGCATAGGCGCCCTACCGATCATAAACGGCATTTTGCCTGCTTTTTAATTAAACTACGTGCGCGACAATCAATTATTCCTTCTTTCATCAATATTTTTTAATAGGAATTAATCGACCTATAACAAGTAATAAATTATTTAATCAACAGTATACTGCACTATGAAATCGATCAAAAATTTTTATATACGAAATGTTTAATTCAAATGTACAAAATATAATAGAAAATAGGATATTTTTTTAATTCATGCACACCTTTTTTATCGTGGCATATAATTTTCACCACTTTACTGCGTGATGATGTTTTATAACCTCATAATTGTATCGAAGAGCCGAGTGTCCCGCAGTGTAATGAGTATATTTAAGTAACTCTCTCAACAAAATAACCTAAAAGTTATCTTGGTTATGTTGATTTCTGACTGTTTTATCAATTGTGGATCACCTGCACCGTTAATACAGTCGAACTACTGAAGTTACGGCTCAAAATACAGTACGGTATGTCCGGCTTACACACATGCCCCAACTACCTTTTTTCCTTTCTCTTTTGAAATACCTTATCATTAGGGTTACAGGGCGCAGCTGTTTTCATCTAAATAAACTTCCGCATTTAGCACGGGTAAATATTTTACATACTACTTCTCGATTAGATTTCGTAACGCTATATCATTGCAATATTGCTAACGTGTTTAAATAAACTAAAATTGCACAATATCTCAGTTAATAACAGATTAATTATGTTACTTTATATGTTCACTGTGATATGATAACATATGTTTAAATTAGTTTAGAAATAATTTACGACATACTATTTTGTTTCAGAAGTGAAATAAAAATCGAAAAATATGACTGCAACAATGAATGCCAAGCAAATTCGGCAAGCTTACATAGACTTTTTTAAAAGTAAGGGTCACGAGTATGTGCATTCTAATTCTACGATACCACACGATGATCCAACATTATTATTCACGAATGCTGGAATGAACCAGGTACAATAGACAAACGGAAAGACTTCATTTTTTAAAATATACAAAGACTAAATTGCTACCTTGCAATTTCTTTTAGTTTAAACCAATATTTTTGGGAACAGTGGATCCTAACAGCGATATGGCGAAGTACGTAAGAGTCGTGAATAGTCAGAAATGTATCAGAGCTGGAGGAAAACACAATGATCTGGACGATGTTGGAAAAGATGTATATCATCATACGTTTTTTGAGATGATGGGCAATTGGTCCTTCGGGGATTATTTTAAGGTAATACAATATTTGTATAACATACGATTACTTTGTAAAATTCTAATTACAATCCTTAGATGTCTTATGGACTTATTTTAGAAAGAGATTTGCGCCTGGGCCTGGGAGTTTTTAACCGATAAGCTAAAATTGCCAAAGGAGCGATTATATGTGACCTATTTTGGAGGAGACAAGAAGAATAAATTAGAACCAGACGAGGAATGCAAACGAATCTGGCTTGCCCTAGGGTAATCCAATGTTTATATTCTACATTCTCCAGCAAAGAAAGTTGCGAATAATTTTCTTTCCACCTTTATAGAGTCCCTGCCAGTCATGTGTTGCCAGGAAACATGAAGGATAATTTTTGGGAGATGGGTGAAACAGGTCCCTGTGGGCCATGCAGCGAGATACACTATGATCGTATCGGTAACAGACAAGCTGCACATTTGGTAAACCAGGATGATCCAGACGTTTTAGAAATTTGGAACCTCGTATTTATACAGTTTAATAGGCAAGTAACTTGCGAAGAATAAAAGAAACTGCAACTTTCACTAATAAAAAATAAATTATACTTTAGGGAGTCTGATGGAAGTCTGAGACCATTGCCAAAAAAGCACATTGATTGTGGTCTGGGTTTGGAAAGATTGGTGTCTGTTATACAGAATAAACGCGCGAATTATGATACAGACTTATTTGTACCGCTTTTTAATGCGATACAAAAGGGTACAGGAGCGCCGGCTTACCAAGGACGAGTAGGAGCAGATGATAAGGATGGAATAGATATGGCGTACAGAGTCTTGGCAGATCATGCCAGAACTATTACGATTGCTCTTGCCGATGGTGGGGTACCTGATAATACTGGTAGAGGGTACGTTCAACTTTTGTTTATGTTTCCCTAATTCATATGTTGCGATCATATTTTGTTACTCCAATTTTAACTGTAATGAAAATTTAGGTACGTGTTAAGGAGAATTTTAAGACGCGCTGTACGTTACGCGACCGAGAAATTGAATGCCAAGCCAGGGTTTTTCGCGACACTGGTAAATGTAGTGGTTGATGTTCTTGGTAAATATCTTGCATTTTAACTGCTGAGTATCTTCTTATATTTATGTCACATACTGATACTAAAAGTTATTTTAAATAATTTTAAAAACGTAGGCGATGTCTTTCCTGAAGTAAAGAAGGATCCGCAGTATATAATGGATGTTATCAACGAGGAGGAAGCTCAATTTCTTAAGACCTTATCGCGTGGTCGTAATTTATTAAATCGTACTATAGCCAAATTAGGATCATCAAATATCCTGCCAGGCGATGTTGCGTGGCGTTTATACGATACGTACGGTTTCCCAGTCGATTTAACGCAACTCATGGCTGAAGAGAGGGGTTTAAAAGTGGATATGGCTGGATATGAAGAATCGAAAAAGCAGGCTCAAGTATTATACACAATATTCAGTAAAAGTAATTCAAGTATACGTTGTTCGTAAAAGTAATTCAAATGACTTCATTACAGATTATTTCTCAAAGCAAAAGTGGCGGGGTGGACGACCAAATCAATTTGGACGTTCACGCAATTACTGAATTGCAGAATCTAGGAATTAAGCCTACGAACGACTTATCGAAATACAATTACACAGTGACCAGTAACAAAGTATATGAGGAATACGAATTTGCACCTTGTACCGGTACCGTAATCGCTCTCAGGCGTGCCAAGACTTTTGTCGATGAAGTATCGTCAGGAGAAGAAGTGGGAATTTTGTTGGATCAAACGAATTTCTATGCGGAACAAGGTGGACAAATATACGACGAGGGATTTTTAGTAAAGATCGATGACGATGTATGTAAATATTATATCTAAACGCGCAATCTATTCACAGGTCTATTATATTGATAAATCTTTATTTTTCAAGGAAACCGAAGTTCGCGTGAAGAATGTTCAAGTTAGAGGCGGCTACGTCTTGCACATTGGCACCGTAGGTCAAGGAATATTGAGAAAAGGCGATAAAGTTTCTTTGAACATAGATACCACGCGAAGAAGGCTTTTAATGAGCAATCATACTGCAACTCACGCCCTTAATTATGCTCTACGTAAGGTGCTGGGCACGGAAGTTGACCAGAAGGGCTCCCTGGTTGCGCCAGATCGCCTTCGTTTCGATTTCACGAATAAAGGTGCAATGACTGCGGACCAAGTGAAAAAGACCGAAGAAGTTACCAGTAGTATGGTTAAAGAAAATAAGAAAGTTTATGCTAAGGAAAGCCAATTAGCATTAGCGAAAACTATTCAAGGTTTGCGCGCTATGTTCGAAGAGACGTACCCCGATCCTGTAAGAATCGTAAGCATAGGTGTACCGGTAGAGGATTTGGAAAAAGATCCTCTAGGTCCTTATGCGTTACAAACTAGCGTCGAATTTTGCGGAGGAACTCATTTACATTATACGGAACATATTGGGGATTTCGTTATAGCTAGTGAAGAAGCTATCGCCAAAGGTATTCGGCGAATCGTAGCACTCACTGGTCCCGAGGCAACGAAAGCTCAGAAGAAAGCAGATGTATTGCAAAGCTATTTAGATCAACTTCAAGCAACTATAGCTGCCGATAAAATTGGTGCAAATGCGAAGGATCACGTGAAGAAAATAGTCGAATTAACAGACGATGTTTCGCATGCCACGATTTCGAGTTGGAAAAAGGACAAAATGCGTAAGATGTTAAAAGATATGAAGAAAACATTAGACGATAAGGAACGCGCGGCGAAAGCTGCCATAGCTAATGCAGTAGTAGACACTGTCCAACAAATAATTCAACAAAACGTTGGCATTCCAGTGTTGGTCGAGGTTTTAGAAGCGTATAGCAATACTAAAGCTTTAGATTCCGCTCTTAAAAAAGTAAAAACAGTGTCGCCAGAAACGAGCGCGTTACTTATAAGTGTCGACCCAGACGCTAAAAAGGTTTTCGCACTCAGTGCGGTATCTAAGTCGGCAATAAGCAAAGGATTAAAAGCAAACGAGTGGATTCAAGAAATTTCATCGCTAATGGAAGGGAAGGGAGGCGGTAAATCGGAATCTGCCCAAGCTTCCGGAACTAATATATCTTGCATCAGTAAAATAGTGCATACCGCAAAAAATTTTGCAAATATGAAGCTTGGATTAGTTGAAAATGTTTCAAGTGAAAGGCACGATGAATCGAAGAACGAGGGAAAATCTGCGTGTTCTAAGACATCAAAAAGTAAATTAATACTTTCAGGTAATACCGGGAGTATTAAATATTGCCGTGCTCAGATAGTAGCAAAATATAGCAATAAGGAACTGATTACGTCCGAGGACAGGAGTAATGATAAAACGTCTAAAAGCGTGAAATTACAAGGAAACGATTTTGAGCTAACCGATAGCAACGCAATTGCTTTTTATTTATCAAATGATCAATTAAGGTGTTCAAATGATTCGTTTGCGTTTAGCGAAATTTTACAATGGATGAGTTACGCGGAGAATCACATTTTACCGGCAGCACTTGGATGGGTTGTGCCATGTCTTTCGGAAAATGTATCAAATAATATGAAAGCAAATATTAAAACATCGAAGGAGGATGTTCTTTCTTCTTTGAAGAAACTAAACAGTATATTATTCACGAAAACTTACTTAGTCGGTGAAAGAATTAGCCTTGCTGATATCGTTGTGTTCACTGCATTGATGCCATTGTACGAGCATGTATTGGACCCAACGTGCCGAAAACAATACACACATTTGAATAGGTGGTTCTTTACTGTCTTAAATCAGCCACAAGTAGCTAGTGTAATAAAAAGTTTCCAGTTATGTGAAAAAGCTGGCAAACATTAAGTTTCACATGTTATGTTAAAAAAATAATTTTTATAAACGATTTTTTTAACAGGCTATCATCTTAAATAGACATACATGATACACTCAAGTTGAATCTTCTTTGTATAACACATTTTCTCCTTCCTCCTTATCGTATAGTATCCTTATTTCCCTCAGTAAAACAGATATATTTGTACCCACCTTAGCAGAAATTGGAATAATTGGTAGGCCAATTTTTTCTTTAAGCGTTTCCAAATTTTTCTGCAATTATATTATAATTATGTTTTGATATGTATTATTTCAAAATTAATAGTGAAACACCTTACCGTTGCACCTGGTATATCTATTTTATTCGCAGCAATAAGAAGTAATCTTTGATTGAGTCGCACGTTGAATTGTGAAATTTCGTGTCTTAAAGTTTCAAAATCTGACCACGGTTCGCCGGAAGAAACATCGATAACGAATAACAATATTTTACATCGTTCTATGTGTTTAAGAAATTGGATACCGAGACCTTTATTCTTGTGGGAGTCGGGTATAATACCCGGTAAATCAGCCACTTGAAAATGGATGTATTTATTATTAAAAAATAAGAAAAATAGAATGCTGGTTAATTAAATTATCTTACCAACCTGCAACTTGTTCATGATCATCGTACAATACCATTCCTAGATGAGGTTTCAACGTTGTGAACGGATATGCGGCTACTTTTGGCCTCGCTCTAGATATCGCTCTCAATAATGTACTCTTACCCGCATTCGGTAGTCCAATCTAGATTGGAAGTTTTAAAACATTTTTGTCCCATAATTTGACTTCGAAAAATTCAAGGCAATATTAATTACAACGACTACTTACTAATCCCACATGTGCCATACTACTTATTTCTAAAACATATTGCATATCTTCACCCTGCGCACCGTACTCGCTTATACACGGTGCCTGTAGAGTATCGGATTTAAAAAATGCATTCCCATGACCACCAGAGCCACCCCGCGCGGCAATAAACATCATTCCTTCTTGATGTAAATCGGCTACTATTTTTCCTTCAGCATCGCGTATTATGGTACCAGTAGGTACTTGGATTACAGTGTGCTTGGCATTTTTTCCGAAACAGTCTTTACTCTGACCCCTCTCTCCATCTTCTGCTCTGAGAAGTGTATTTAAATGACTGAGATCCTTAACGTCAAATGTTGCCTGAAACATTTTAGAAGTGGTCATGAATATTTGCAGCTTACTTAGATTTCATCCATTTCTATAAATTTATATTTTCGCACCTGAAGTATTACGTGACCACCGTGTCCGCCGTCTCCACCATCCGGACCAGCACATTCGTTCGACCATAATTGTAAAAATGAGATGCTTCCATCACCACCCTTTCCTCCAATTGTCCTCACCTAAACATTTACACAGATTAATATTTCTAAACGCCGTATAATATAAATCGGGGAAGCTATTTAATTCCGTACTTGTTTCAAGTCAACAAAGCTTCTCTGTCTATCGTTTTCTGACCTTGGTTTTGTATTACGCAAAGGTTTGGGAATGTTTGCTTGCTCTCTGAGCCATTTCGTTGTACAAAATGATTTAAACGTGTTGCATTTGTTTATGCTTTTACATTTTCGCACATTTATTGAGAAGGTGCAAACAATGCTTTGTTTCCAACAAGTATTATGTACAATTAAGTTCCTTATTTGAGGGATGAAATGCATCTGAAAAAAATGATAATCTTTTTAAATGACCGAAAGTGGGATTTTATTAATACACGAATTACATTGGAGGGTTTTGGATGCTTCTATCTAGAAACAGTAACGTTTAGATTGTTTTCTAAAATATTTGCAATTAGATTTTGATGTATATCGATAACTCTCTTCCTAAATAAAGGCAAGTGACCTGATTTGTAGTCTATTCTGTAGGTTCTTTTTTCGATCTTTTCTGAAGGTTTATATAATTTTGTGAAATTAACATCACTGATAATCAATCCTGCATGATTGTAGAGTACAGTATAAAATTGAGCAAGATCAAATTTGTCAGTGGTACTGAAAGTAATATCAAATGCGTACATATGAGAGTAAATATCTGACGATTTTATGTCTGATGTAATAGCATTTTCGTTTATATCTCTCCATGAAAAATTATCGTTGTTGCATTGAGAGATGTTTATCTTCTTTTTAGGAGCGATGTTCTCCAAATTCGGTGGTTCTGATTTTACAAATATATGAGTCAAAGCTCCAGAGGAACAAAATTGTTTATCCAAACTACGATATCCAGTTACTATATAATTTTGAAAGCATGACCATGCGAAAGGTTCTACAGCTTTTAATACAAAGTTTCCATGCGCTGCCATTTCTGTGATTTTCCAGGAATCATCCCAGCGTCTTAGTGGATTGTCTTTAAAGGTACCACCTTGGCCATTGCATAATGTGACTAATATCAGTCCAGTATTTTTCACTGAACCCAAAGCGCTTATAAAAAATTGTCTGAGTAATTCTCTATTCTTTTCTATTCGCATTTTACCACCAGCATGGGGAAAGTTAAATATAATTTTGTCAAACAGCTTGGTCTTTAATATCGGATGTTCGTGTAAATTTGTTGCGTCAACACCTACTAGTACGCGAACTCCTGAAAAGAAAAGCATAGAATCTTTTATGCGTTCGATTATGTTAGAGCATAATATAAAAATGAAACGTTAATTTAAACAAAAATACTGACCATTATTTCGCAAATATTCTATGTTTTTCTTTCCAAGATCTGGAATATTACTATTCTCGTAACATGTTGCGGTAATGTTAATATTCAAATTACGATGGAACAGTGCGACGGAAAATGAAAAATTTCCTTCCCCTACTAGGAGTACATCATCATTTTCGTCAAACATATTCAATTATGGAATTTCATTAAATATATTACACTTTAGGTTATACGTCATCACTGTCAAAATATTAAATTAATATTAAATTTGGAATGCTACTATTTAAATATGTCGCTGATAACCTCGTACAGAAAAATAACTAACCTTAAAATAAGTGGAGAAGTGTGAAAACTTTAATAAATGCGATGGTGATCTTTTAACTGAAGTTTCATTTTACATAAAATATAAAACAGTTAATCAAACAAATATATATTTTGATTAATTTGCCATAGAAGAGTATTGATGCAGCAGTAATATAAATATACTTTTCGTAAAGTGATACGGCCAGAAGTGGCAGTAGTCATCATGTTTTCTAAATGATTATGTACTCACATCTGCTGCCCTCTTACAATTTTTCCGTGAGGCTCTACGCATAATCTATACCGTATCTCGTCGGTGATATCGATCATATTTGTCAATACAACAGATCAATAATTTTTTTAAGAAAACTGTAAAAAAAAATGTAATTTCTTTTCATTGAAAATGCACACACACTAAAAAATAATATTATATAAATCGATTTGACTAAATAAAACTTGTTCATTTTTGTACCTGTATATTTGAAGTGAAAAATGTTAACGATTAGTATTTTCTTATCGACCTCTATTTTTTGTATATGAAACATTTTCCTTTTTTTTAATTATATCGCAACTAGGTCATAGAATTGAAGAGTACCTTATTATTAGCGCTAGAAAGTGCTTCCCTAGGAGCTAATCGTGTTGCAATATCTATACCGTTTAATACTTAATTTAAAGTAATGGAATTACGTCATTTACGTATAAGCAAAATTGATGCGATGAATAAAACGAGTTTAGAATACTTCGTAATATCGCATCCCTATGATCTATCAGAAAAGTAATTTAAATTGAAGTTTGTCTTTTGCTGATATCTTCTTTAGCGTACGAATGAAAGATTGTGATATAATAGTACGACGAATGAATGAAACTATTTTTATACGATAGTTCGATGAGTGTGTTATAAATTTAGCATTATGAGTTCACCGTGTGCGATTCCATTTTTATATATTGAATATTCAGTGAGCACGAGATTCCTTGGAAACATTAATCGAACGGAATTGAAATAAATTGCATTATCCGTTAGCATTTAATTGCCTATAATTTATGAATTAATCGTCATTTAAATGAATTCATAAATATATAAGTTATTGTTAATTCAATTTTAATGAAGTCTATAAATTAATATTTCAAACAATCGAAATAGGATCAGGTATGTGTAATTCGCACCCACACTTTTTACCACTATCTTTTTTATGCCTTGTATACGTATATTGCAGCACGCAAGCCCGCAAAACGACCGATATATTTATGTAGTCAATCTACAGCGAAAGATATGAACCTGTGGTTTATCGTTGTGACACTCGTTGTAAGTACACTGTGCATTGCACCTTGAACATCTATTTGCACATTATGTCGCCAAGCTACGTACGTTGCCCAAATGCATGGAAGAATCGTCAGTGCCTTTCAAAGCTAAGGAAAATCTAAGCAGGTCGAACGCAGTATCACTAATATTTAATTGTAAGTGATCGAACATACTATACGAACAATTCCTCGCCAAGTCATATTGCAAAATCATACAACGCTTATTGTTTTTCGAAAAAAATGTTTCATCACGCCGTAACTATGTATAGATGCGGCTTTGCGATATCGCCGCGTGTTTTATCACTTGGCCGACACAGTACTTTAAGCACGCGTTTTTTTTTTTATATAAATAATGCATACGCGGGTAAATTTGGTACAAATGATAAGACGAACGAAATAATCTGTCTAGACGAAACGTAGAAATGGGAACCGAGATATACAATTTAAATTCAGCGAGATTGTAAAGAGTTGATGAAGGTTGGTGGATCAAATTAGATCAACTTATATAAGAACCTTATCGTTAGGTGTTAATTATACTTGTACATAAAATTAACTTCGTCGAAATAATATCTTTGTTACCAATTCAAATTTCTGCACAATATGTAAACAGGAAAATAACGATTTTCGAACACAAGGCGATAATTGCTATGTTGGTTGCCTAAAATAAAAGTGGCCCAGCCCCTCCGCAAGCAGTTGAACGATGCCATCCTCTTTTTGTCTTCCGGGTCAGCTTGCATTAGGCACCGGTAGCACTTGGATATAGCGATTCGCTTACGTGTTTTGCACGAGTATGAACCGGTATTGTTGCGTCTCGCGTTCATGTAACAATTGATTCAATAACTATTGTCAAATGGCGCAATGCAGGCATTAAATAAACACTATTGAAGTTCCTCCGTTGTTGACTTTCGCCGCTTATAACGACCAACCATAACTATCGCCACCTCACCGGCACGAACAAAAATTGATGCGCAAAAAAGGAACGTATCGTTCTGTTTGACTTTAGATTGACAAGCACCCCTTGTAGCAGCACACTATAATGCGTTTATCACGGTTAAGAATTTATGTCAACCGAAGTTTCGCACTTCTGAGTTTATTTTGGCATTATTGTAACTTGGCAACTAGACTGATCGTGCAAGGCTAAAAGAAGAGCAGAACCTCAGGTAGATAAAATCACGTAGAAGATTTCAGTGAAACAGACAGAGAATACTATCTCGATGATAAGAGAAATGAATTAAAGGATCACGACCGCTCGGTTGCTTGAACGTTTTTAGGGAATTCTAAATTAATCGCTTGTATCGGAATTTACGCAGTAAGTAAACGGTCGAATCATTTTATGTAATTGTATAGGGAGATGCCGAGGACTGTACGCTCGGTTATTAAGGGATCGGTCGAAAGACGGAAGATAATCCAATCGTTGTTGATAGGAAATCAATAATTTGCCATCAGTCTAAGTTCGAACCTATTTAACAATTTTGACATATAAATTGCTATTAGGGTATGACTGTTGTTCACTACACATAATGCTATACCATCGTGTATGCTATTATCCATTACGTGATCACGGGGCTACATATCTGCGTGATATAACTTATGAAAAAGTTAGAAGCCAGCCATTCGGTCGATCTACCTGTAAATAAAATATCAGCGTACCGCAAGACCTCACGTGTAGTAGCAAAAAGGATTATCGGGTCATATCGTACTTAAGAATTCACTGTCGAATATAATGAATGCATACTGCATATACGCGGTGGATAAAATTACATTTAAATCTGATAATATACGACCGTTTACATAGATTTAAATTGTAATTATAACATTACGTACTTCAAACAGAGCACATAAACTTGGCCATTCATGCCGAGAATCATAAGAATGAAACAATAAAAGTATACGTGTGCAATGCAGCAACGAATAGTCAATGACGTGTTACATATTTAATCGATGACGTATGTCATGTCCAGTCGCGTGACCTTATACTCACGTGCATTCTAAATATATATATTATATTTTATATGTTATATATTACACAAAATCTAGCTTGTAGCTTCAATATTTTCATTGAGGTAAAGGCCAGATATGGCTACAGATTTTTTTTATATTTAAATATACATGATGCGAGAGGTTCTTTATTGAGTCTATCAGTCTAACGATATAATTGCAAGGAATGCAAGGATAATGGAAATAAACAGGATGATACGCGTTTTGTTTTAACAATCAAGTGAATTAAAAGCGGCAACAAATTATCCCACCTCGACTGAAAATTCTTCCTACGACGGCGTAAAGAAGTGGTAACAGCATGCTCGCGTGCAGGAGGGTTGCCGCACGACGGCGCCACGAGAGCGTCGCGACGCGAACTACGGTCGTCAGGCGGCGCCGGTCGTTCGTCACGAAACGAGGCGGGGTTGCAGGAGAAGCACTCGCATTGAAGAAAGAAAGGGATAGCAAATTCACGCGACGGTGAACGCTCGAAAGGAAATCTCGCGAAGAGAACGAACGCGGCAAGGGACGCGTAAAAAGCGAGACTAGCGCCTCCGTTTTACGTTCGCTTCTTTTTCCTTCCATCGGCATATGACGGGTGCCCGCACTTAAATGCCAACTTGTGACAACGCTTCTCTCCTCGATCCTTTCATCAATAAGTGTCACCACCTTTCTTTTCCCTTTCTTTGTGTACGCATACTATCATCCCGCCCTCCCTCTTGCTTCGTCAAGCTTCCGTCCTTACCTACGGTGTTGTTTGCCGTTCACGAAAGCGACACAGAAAATTCGATCCTGTTGCTACCAGTTCGATGTGGTGATATCACGGTGAAACAAGAATCAAGTGAAGAAGAAGAAGAACACTTGTGCACGATACGACGACGACACGCGACTCGTATGAACCATCATGTGTGTATTCCTTATATGTGTATGTGTTTCATCGGTGCGAGGTACGATACTGCCTCCTCGTCGTAGGTCTCTTTCGATCCTACCAGTAGTGACTAATTGAACGTGCACATTCAACCAACGGCTCTATGGCTGGACAATGCGTCGACCAGGATAACGATCATCGTACACGGACACATCGAGAAATCTTCTGATTTCTACGAGGATTTTCTATCGTCGTTTCATTCATCCGTCGCATGGGTATGACTGCACAATACTGTTTAACTCAATGCAATTTTATTCGCCGAGAGTACAAACGTTTCTTTAATGTTCAATTTTCGATATTCTTCATCGATATTCGTGTGTAATCCGTGTCTTTCCATGCATTTCCAACGCAACTTGCACGTGCCCCTCATCGTTCTGTGCAACGCACAGTGCAAACTGTGTGTGTGTGTGTGTGCGTGCGCTCATGCCGGTCGCACTTTTCGAATGTGAACACTGTATATTAGAAAAAATTTAGCTAACAATTTTTTTGTATTTACGTACATGATGCATACTTTTAGTCGACTATTTGACAATTATATAAATTAGTTGATCGATGGAGATTTAGTTTACTCCGCATTAATCCATGCCCGTTCAAAGTATTCACAGGGGTGGACTTACGGCGTATCATTGAAATTATTTCTTAAGCTCATGTAAAAGCGAAATTAACCTACTTTGCTAATGCCTACACACATTCTAGGATAATACCGTCATTACTCTTCCACGACTTGGGCATTTATGAATTGTTATCTTCGTACCTCGTCAAAGATAGAATGAGATAATGTTAACAACAAGTAGTATCGCAACTATGCTATGAAATCTTTGCGGGAAAGTTTCCCTTAATAAATAACTGCGTTACCGTGTGCATCGAACAAATGCTTAATCGCGAAAAATTGCGCAGCATTGATTATTCATATGTTTTGAATAGATAGTAAAAGAAAAAGGAACTAAAAGGAATTGTAATTAATTTCTTATTACTTGAACAATGACTTTTTGTTCGAAGTCACAAACTGAGTTTGCAACTTTTCGTGCTATGGCCGCAAACGTAATCAATATTATTACTGTTTATTTCCTGCTACTAACGTGTACGTAACGGAAGACAACCATTGAATCATTGAATTAAATTCATTTAACATTAAAATGAATTGCAGAATTATTACGAGCATGTAGTAACGTTAAATGTTAAATACATACCTTATTATTATTATGAAAGGCTTGTCTCGGGGATCTCGAATTGCGTGCGGTTTACTGATAAAGAAGAAACTTGGCGTAAAAGATGTTATCAGGCCGGGCATGTTCGGTACTCGCGATCGTCGCTTCAAACACTATCGTAGCGCTCCCGGATTAAAAGTCAATACTCCACCTAACAACAAATGTTAGAATGTTTTAGTAAAATATATATACAACGATATTACGATAAACTAATTTTACATACAATATTTTTTAATTATGTACAAGTTAGTAAGTTTATTAATTAACGTATGTCTTTTTACTTTTTTTTTTCTTCCAGTTCAAACTTCATCGAATGAGTTAGAATAAAATAAAAAAGAGCACACAACAAAAGCAAGAACGACAACGAAAAGATTTAGTTGCAACGAATAAACGATACAATGACAGCGGTGGAAAACATTGCACCAGAAGCAAATGGATCAAGCGATAGATGATGCGAGAACACGTCGAATTATGCGTAACATGTTATGGCCGTTCCTCCACGCAAAATTCAAGACATTGTCCGCATTTTATAGTGGATTACTTGATAGAGTTACGTAGATCGTACATATACATGTAATAAAACACATCGCTGCCTTTTTTCTAAACAAAAAAAGACGCAAGAAGGAAAGTTCGCAATGTCGAAAAATCGGCGATCTCTACGGAACGAAACCGATTCGTAAAACGAAAAGACATACGATACAATTTGGATAATTCAAGGAATATTCAATATAATAATAATTATGGATGAGATAAAGGTGGCGAACCTGGGCCAAGCAGCATCGGCCGCGTGCTCGATGGCTACAAATTTCTTGGCGCCGGTGAAAACCGAACGGCAAATCTACGAGAATTCGATGCTCGAGGACGACCCCAATGCCAACTCGGTGGTGTCGACTTCGCAAGAAGACAGAACCGTACCGAGGTGGGGTCCGAATCATAAGGGTGCTCAAGAGCTCGCCAATCTTTATAGCACAGGTAATTTCAATTGTTCAATTCTTCACATAAAATTCCCTTTTAATTGTAATCCACGTTGACCTCGGTCTTTAATCATCTGCAATGTATAATCGTATATAAAGTTACAATTGACGAAATTAATTAACAGCGTTGAAGTATATTTAATGCTAAATTTCGGAAAGTTATACGTACACGCATGGTCGCGTGTATGTTTTCTGATTTTAATACTTGCCAAAATACTGTCTATACGTTGCACGCACCTTGGAATTCTCGTCTGTGAACAAAAATAAATAAGGGCCTACAATATAATTTTATATGCAAGCACAATACAATACCTACAATGAATAATTTCATGGGGATACACTTGTTGCAGGAAAGAGAACGCAAGAATGCATTTGCGTCAGCATCTGTATTACACTCATGGTGGTTAATTCGATGTTCATTCTCGTCAGAGTGCGATTAGAAAATTTGAGCTCGATAGCGATCGCTGCACTTTGCGGCATCGTCACCGCGGATTTTGGATCCGGATTAGTTCATTGGGCCGCCGACACTTGGGGCTCGGTGGAACTACCAATAATTGGGAAGGTAATTATTCAAGAACATCCTATGAAAAATATATATATAAACTGGTTTTCCCTGTTTAAAGCAGATAAATAAATAAGTGGACAAATACTTACAGAATTTTTTAAGACCATTTCGAGAGCATCACATCGATCCAACGAGCATAACGAGGCATGACTTCATAGAAACCAACGGTGATAATTTCATGGTGACAATTCCATTTCTTTCTAAATTAACATGGGATTTCTTAACGCTCCCGGAATCGGATATACAACAGAAATTTGTGTGGACTTGTTATTGGTTTCTACTTGCTATCTTCGTGGCGATGACAAACCAGGTAATTGAGCAAATACCACGTGGAAGTGTAATTGAACGTATGCCTGAAACAATTTGTTAATATAAAAATTAAGTAGCAGAATAGAATAAAAGATTTTTTTTTCAGATACACAAATGGTCACACACGTATTTCGGATTACCTTCCTGGGTAGTCTGGCTACAAGAGCATCGAGTTATATTGCCGAGGAAACACCATCGCGTGCATCACGTTGCACCTCACGAAACTTATTTTTGCATTACTACCGGATGGTTAAACTGGCCATTGGAACAACTTCGTTTTTGGTACATCCTAGAAATAGTCATTGAAAAAGCCACCGGCTGCAAACCCAGAGCTGATGATCTGAAGTGGGCACAAAAACGATCTTGAGAATTAATGTGTTTTATCGTTTTATGCATTTTCGTGGGTAATGAAGAAATTTAACAAACAGTCAAATATTCCATGTACTGCATGGAAGCAACATAGAGGAAAATTTTGCAAATAGAAAGTGCTGAGAGGAAAGTGAAATGCATACTGTAATTTTGTTCGTATATCTAGCACTACGAGGCCTTTCCTACGAGATAGACGGCGTGATTTAAAGACATTAGTATTACTTAAACATGCTTTTGAAGTTTACACATTTATAATACGTATATGCAATAACATATACATATACGTATGTGTATTATTGTAAGAGACATTGTGAGCACGTAATTTGTATAACTATATGAATTAATCGGCCTGACAGATTGAGCAATTATACTTTTATGCACTGCACAATCACGTATAGCACAAAACTCGAGGCGATGAGAGCATTAATTTAACATTGAACGTACAATAATTTATACAGTATTGTAAAACAGAAATCAAAGTACTGCAGCACACTGTGAGAAGAAGCATCGCATACTCTATAAACACAATGTCCAGTGGCTATGAATTTCTAAATGGAACTATTAAAAATACTATGCATTTTTACATACATGTGCATTGGTATACATGTATGTATTGCATATATCTAGATACCTATATTTAAAAATTAAATTTACTGCCTACTATTGTTCGCGCTTAAATTGGAACTGTATAATTTTCAATGCAAGATAATATTTAATTAACGTGCTAATTTACACTAGGCGAATTTGCTATTCGAGTAAAAATAAACAATTTCCCTGAACCTTCGAAAATATTCAGCTAAATAACTTTCGTTTATATATTTTTACTTGAATCATAAACATTGGACAAACTTTGGGTTCAGGGACCAAACGAAGGGGTCTATATTGCTCTAATGCAGCAGTTTTCTAATGTAATTGGTTTGATTTGGGTAAAGTATACTGATATACCACTTAGTATGATAAAAGTGGCTGAATTTTAACGAATATCACTAATAAAGTTGCGCTGATATTCTTGATTTTTATATGCGATTTTTTATTGGCTACTATTTTAAACGCCTTATAATAACTTTCAGTATACTTTATGCAGATCTTTACCGTGATGTATGTTCCTTGCGAAGAAAAACATTAGTAATGCCTTTTTAAAGAAAAAAGGACATTACGATTTACCGTAATTGTTATTGTTGTTGTTATTGTTATAAACAGAGGAGTATAAACATTTAACAAATTTGTCTTAAAGCAATGCCTGCCAGAACTGAAGCTTTCTCTTTAAAATAGATCTATTTAATAGTTAATTATATTTACACCAGACAAAATGATACACAAAGCTATATTTTTCGCCGATTTAATTTTTTATGCCATATTTATCGATGTCTACACTGTTACCGCAAAACTTGAATTACTATTTGCGATATATATATACATATATAGTTTTTTAAAAACGGATTTGACGGCGAGGGTGTGAAGATAGAACTGTGTACATTACTGTGTCGTCCCCAGTATAAAAATAAGAAACCAAAAACCTTACTTTTGTCAGAATGCTATGAATGTTTAGTTATGTGTTTCTCTTGAATGTTACTTATCGAATCACTGCTGTCACCTGTGCATTACAACGATTAAAAAAAGACTACTGAAACGAAGTACACGAATAGATGTACATATATGTCAATTACGTAATTTTATTAATTTAATAATCAATTATTGCAGCACGAACTTATTCGATTCAAATAAAGTCTCGTTTTTTTCACATTCCATAAGTCTAATTATGCGAAAGTATTTATTGTACTAATAATCAATGACTAGCGTTTATATATTTATTTAGATGATATTTAACAAACCGCATCGAATATTTGATGTTAATTTATAGATTAGTTTAACTCAATCCTTTCTGTGTATAGATATCTATAAAATATTATAATGAGAGTCAATATAACATCAGCCTTATAACATAAAAAAAACAAAGAACATTTTATTAAACGATGATTTTACGCTTTAACATTATGAGGCTACTACATTCGCGCCGAAAGTTAGTATAGTATGAATAATAATAGTAATAATTAAAAAAACTTGTGCAAAATAAAATGAATTGAAGCTATATAGATTTATATACGTTTTAAATAAGACTATAGTATATTAATAATTTTGATTTTTCAGGAGCACACTTAAGATGTAAATATATATGCGTTCAAAAGCTTAAAGTTGTGAGAAAAAACGGAATCGTAGGCCGCATAGTTCAAATAAAAATGAAAAGATACAAAGGCTGTAAATATATATTGAATTTGATACATAAAAATGAATATTTATATCTAGCTAATAATGGCAAGGAAATGCATGCCTATTTTCGTATGATTACAAGTCGAACACTTTTAATTTAATTGCATTGTGTGTTTATTAAGCTCAATTTGTGCATTCAGTTTTATAATATTTTTCGTAACTGTTCCCGAATGATAAAACAATGAAATGTAATTTTGACGAATACATGTACGCCCTCTTTTGCATGAATTGGTGTAATAAAAAATTGCATTTTAAATTGATTAAACATATATCATACAGTAAATGCAACTTTCCTATTTACTTTGTATTTGAGATCAAACCTGTGAAGCAATTACAATATTGCAGGGTTACAGTCGAAGAATGTAAGTTTCCATGAAAAGCAACATTCTTTCATACTCTGCGAAAGTAGAAACAAATTAAAGCGTAATATAAGTACTTACGTCTCAATTGTTGCGCCAAATAAGCCAGATTTCTGATTACAGAATGCCGGGGGTACAGATGCATTATTTAAAATAAAGATACTAAATTGGCGGGGAATAGGAGGGTTACGGAAATTTGAAATCGTGGCTCCTGCCGATAAAACAGTTCGTTCAAAGGTGGCGTTACATCGACGTCGCGGCAGATCAATAGCTCTACTCACGGTATGAATCTACAGTATCCTGAGAACATTCACGGCAATTCGTCATCCATTTCTCTAAACAGTTGGCAGAATTTGTGCGTGCGGTGTGCGCTAGTCAGCCGACGGCGTCCGTTCGTGGGAAAGAGAGAAGACGTCGAAGGGAGCCCTTTGTCAAATTGTAAGGGAAGCAAGTTGCTCGAGAAGGAGGAAATCTGCCGCAGCAGAGAAAAGAGGCGTCAAGAGAGTCAAGGATAACAAGGTGGTGGTGGTTGATCTGCGTTTCGGTATTCCCTGACCTCTTGAACTCCCCGCGGGTTTTTTCTTTCCCGCGAGGTGAATAACAGAGTGTGGTACATACATAGGCGAGCCCCTGACCCCTCCTCGGGAGCTTCGCGCCTCGGCGCCTGGGCCGCATCGAAAGGAAAGAGAAAGAAATTGCGGAAGCGGGGAGGTTAAGAGGACGGCACGAAAGGGAGAACGCGCCGTCCATCACCATGAAGCTCGTTGACCACGTGGTGAGGAGCTTCAAGGTGGCAAAGGTTTTCCGCGAGAACTCCGATCGCATAAACAGCATCGACTTCTCACCGAACGGGGACACTTTGATCTCCTGCTCGGAGGACGACCAGATCGTGATATATGATTGCGAGAAGGGCACACAGGTGCGTACAGTCAACTCGAAGAAGTACGGTGTCGATTTGATTCATTTCACCCATGCGAAGAACACTGCGATACACAGCAGTACCAAGATCGACGACACCATTCGCTACCTAAGTCTACATGACAATAAGTATATCAGATACTTCCCGGGTCACAGTAAGAAGGTTGTGTCCCTGTGTATCAGCCCTATAGAGGATACATTTCTTTCCGGTTCTTTAGATAAATCGTTGAGACTATGGGACTTACGTTCGCCCAATTGTCACGGCGTTATGAACGTCTCGGGGCGTCCAGTCGCCGCCTATGATCCAGAGGGTTTGATCTTTGCAGCAGGGGTCAATTCGGAATTCTTAAAGCTTTATGACCTACGTAGCTTCGACAAGGGACCATTTGTCACATTCAAACTGTCACAAGAAAAGGAGTGCGATTGGACCGGTTTGAAATTCAGCAGAGACGGTAAAACTATTTTGATTTCTACAAATGGTAGTACGATTCGTTTGATCGATGCATTTCATGGTACACCGTTGCAAACGTTCGCTGGTTATTTGAACAACAAAGGAATTGCGATTGAGGCCAGTTTCAGTCCCGATTCGCAGTTCGTATTCAGTGGATCTACGGATGGCAGAGTGCATGTATGGAATGCAGAAACTGGATACAAAGTATGCGTACTGAATGGAGACCACCCCGCACCAGTTCAGTGTATTCAGTTCAATCCTAAATATATGATGTTAGCATCAGCCTGTACCAACATGGCGTTCTGGTTACCTACCGTTGACGAGAGTGCATAAAATAAATGCAGTGGACGCCGAGCAATGCCATGCTCGCAAGAATTTATCTAATTTCGTACAAGGAACTGACAATGACATCGGTTCAAGGAGGAAACGGCAACAAATGGAGTTCTTGGGTCTCTTAAAGAAGCAGCGGAAATTGCATTTACATTGTGTACAAAGTAACCGACGTATGAGACGCCGGTGTTGGAACGAAACCCAAGAAAGAGGAAAATGGTTACAATATCCAGGAGATCGGCCCGCTTGGCTCGTTTGGCTTGCTTCGAGTATGTCATATACTGTTTACATATTTTCTCATCTTTACCATCTTCATCGTCATATGCTCTGTGGCGCGATGAACGTGACCATCGTAATACCTTGTCGCAACATTTAAGGAGGGTGATGTCCATCATTACTTTTTTCGTTTCCCAAACTATGCTACTGATATTGCTAGTACTTGGTACGCCAGCTTGTGTACATAATTCCTTCTTGTGTACCTGTGTGTAGTGTAATGAAACAGCAATTATCTGTTGAATGTTAAAAAAAAAACTCTGTGAACTGTACATCATTTGTCAACATTTGAACAGTTTACAGTTTTTTCGTATGTGCATTTTGTTACCGAATACCATGTCTGAATTTTAACAGAAGTCAGACAAGTTCGATATTCAAGCTGATTTTTCATACATTTATACACACTTCTGGATTGAAGATATCTTTGGCATAATTTGCTTGAACTATAGAAATTTGAAGCACAAGGGAAGAAGAAGAAACGAAATGACAATTTTCCATCAATATTTCAGAAATAATCCGAGCTCTGTATGTACACACACGAAATTCTACGACACACGGAACTGTGCGTATTTGCGCATACTTAATATCTCATAGTCATTGGATAACAACAAAAAAAAGCAAGAATCACAGTCGCTGATATATCGCGCATGGAGAAACTGTTACAATTGCATTACCATTACCGCATACACTCGAACGAATCGATTGGTTTCGTTGATTAAAATGTCCCAGTGGCCGTCCGAAATCAGGGATATTTTTTTCGAATCCAATTATACGTAACAACGGAGTTCGCTCGAAATTCAATGATTATACGAGCTGTCGTTGAACAGCAAGAACAATAGATATCGAGCTTATTTATTATGCGCAATAAACATGCGTGGAATGTCTTAAACAGACACTTTGTTAACAGGCAGTAAGGTATCTCTCGTTGTTTCTACGACTTCCAATGCGATAAAGGTATAATAGTGCAGCAAAGTATACTGCCGACGTTGGCACTTATGTTATATTGTATATGTATTATTCTAGATACGGTATCGTTTTTAATCTACATGCGTGGAACCGGCGGGCCGGGTGAGAAAACATTTGATGATAGTACGAAGCGCAGTTAAGTCTAATCATTTCACACTGTAGTTCGGTAAATTTTTACGTTTTACGTCATCACGATACGGCATCTCACCACGATAAGCCGCCAGGTGCATTCGAATGGACAGACAGCCTTTTATTTGAGCAGAAAAGAACCAAATTTTAAAGATTTATCTTTTCTTTACATGCTATGATTGCGTCCGTTAAATAATCAATTTTATTCATTATGGTTTATCAGAATTACACTATTTACATAGCACTTAGCGTGACATTCTCGTTTATCGCAAGTACCGCGTGTTAAGAAATGTTATACAGTTTCGTGTAATTCTTCGCTCGCGTATAATTCTTCTGTCCATTCGATTTTCTATAGCCCTGCCTTCATCATACGTGTATATATCATTATATTCACAGTGTCCTATTAGGAACTTCTAGACGTTTTCCTTAATAATATACCTTACGCAAGAGTAGATGGTTATAATATTCTATGCGAAAAAAACGCGCGTGTACGTTTAACATGTACGAGTGTGTTGCGTATTTGTATGTATTGTCTATTGATTCTATGTATGACGATGTATGAGTGCGTGTATGAATGTGATTCTCCTTGTATGGAATGTGATGTGCTCGCTTGTATACTTCGAATTCGGCGGAGTCTGTAGTGTGTACTATTACGTTGTATATCGAATGCGCGAGAGTTCACCACGTTTTGTAAAATAGTATTTTTCTAAATGGCGAAACAGTGTGCGCAACGGCCACGATCTATGTCAGTCAAACCGGAAAGGGAATGATTTATCATTTTATAAGAAGGCAACTATTGCAACTTAAAAGGAAGAGACAAATATTGAACAGATTCAGGGGGGAAATCAAATTTCGGCTTGAAAGTACCACGATCGATCCACGTATATAGATTAAACACTTCCATACTGCTAGCTATAATTGAATGTATGTCCAAACCGAAAACGAACTTCTGTAACTCGTGCAAACATGCGACAACACTGTGTTCCCAAACAGAAAAAAAAAGTGAGAAATTGTATATACTCTGACAAGTTAACGGTGAAACGTTATCTGATCGTCAATAAATGTTATTCCGTGTCCTGGGAAACGGAAATCAGTTATTGATCGATCAGAGATCCTCGGGTGGTCCTTTAAGTTCCACTTGAAACTCTCTTTCACGTTTTGAAGCGTTGGTCAGGGGCGTAAATATGTGTTCATTTCTTTTTTTTTTTATCGAGATTGTTAAAAGTCCTCTTAATTTATATATAATATATATACATATATATAAAAGAAGATAATATGACTTTTTTTATATATAAATGTGAGGCATCGTTTATTGTGACTGTACATTTATATACTGTCATCTATGACTGGGATACGCAGTCGATAAAAAAAAATTGTGGCTTTGCGCGAGCCAAGAATTTCCCGCTGTACATGCGTTTCGTTTATTACTCGCGACGACTGTTCGATTAAGAACAATAAAAAAAAACGAAGGAAAAATATCGTTTCTCAAGTACACAACAAGCCGGTTTACGCCCCTGTCGTAATTGTCGATTTATGCGGCCACTTAACATAGGGATTTAGAATAATTAAGATTATAGGTGTACATTGTGTCAATCGAATGAACCGTAACGATTAGGAGAGCGTTTTTTCTGTTGAAACGCGCTTCAAAGTGGAGGAAAAAGATAGGAAGTGATCGAAAGATTTTTAAATGTGATCATCCATTGTACTAATTCGCCGGCGTTTAATTGTTCTCTGTATTTAGAAGTATTTACGACGGAAGCGTTCTAGTTTTTGAAAGAAAATTTCTAAGTTCCTACGTTAAGTATCTCGTACGGAATATAATTGCGACGTGTTTTGTAAACGAAACGTAGTCACGTTCGGTAATCATTTTTTACTTGAATTGTATCACATTATTCTGCGCAACAATTCCGAACCGATTAACACCTGTTGTACGTAGTAGTGCGTTATTAGGATCTTAGGGAACTAGGAACATATGAAGAATGAACGTATTACTGTTAGAAAAAATACGGATTCAGTTGAAAGACTGTGAAGCATCTTCCAATGATAATTTAAAGTACACGACTTTTCGATGTTTATATTTTATCAGACATTAGCGTTACAGAACTTCCATTTACTCACTTTTTTTATCGTTGCAAACGCACGTGTGGTGAACAGCCGGAGAAGCCTTCTCACATTTTTCCAACGTGTAACGTAAACGGGTAGAACCTTAAGCGTGTGTACTCACGTCTTGCTTTTTCATTGTAAAATACGTGTTTGTAATTATACCTCGTGTATAGCGTATGCGAAGTATTTAGGACGTACGATTTTTGTATTGTGTACATGCACTTAAAACATTTCACTTTAAACGTATACTTCTACAAAGAACGTAACTTTCCGAATCAGCAGAAAAATGTTTTCTGAATAGATTTTTCTATGTTCCAGTTCGCTAAGTCTAAAAATAATGTTAACACGGAAAGATAATATTTTCTTCCACGGATATTTAAATGCAATAACATATCAGCGCGTTTGTTAAGAAATTTCGATCAGACGAAATGCTCCTGAGAGCGTTAACCATAAGAAAAAATTGCCCTTGATAACAATGTGTCGATTGAATCACTCATTGCGCAGATAAAAATGTTTGTTTTCCTTCGGAATCACTGGAAATAAAACGCATGAGGTTTCACTGAAAGAAAAAATTCTAATAAAACACTTTTTTTGTACATTAAAGTCTGGTCTTACCTTTTTATTATTTCCAGCGTATAAACAGTTACCAAAAATTAAGAGACGAACTAACTAATTCCTCAACATTATCCCTTAATCATTGCTTTATTCATTTATCGTTTTTATATGATACACACGTTTTTCTTCCTCAGAAAGGGTAACTGGTGCCCCCGACATTAAGTCTCGTCCTGTCATCGTTTTTGGAAATGCTATCACATTTTTTATGTTTTCTGTATTACACAGTAAACACATTAAGCGATCCAAACCTGAAAATTTAATACCCACTCGTTATTCTATCGAATTTTTTCAATATATAAAAGTGAATATGTAATACCTATTGCAATTCCACCGTGTGGGGGAGCACCAGATCCTAATGCATCAATCATGTGCTTTAAGTGTGTCTCGTCCACCTTCAACATCCTCAGTACTTCTTTTTGCAATTCTGCCTCGTGAATTCGTATCGATCCTCCAGCAATTTCAGAACCATTCATAACTAAATCATAATGCAATCCTCTTAGCTACAAATTAAATAAACATTTTATTTATTGGAACATGATCGTATTAATTATTTTTTTTTAGCAAGGGTACCTTTAGTGGGTTTTCTGTAAGATACTGCACATCGTCTGGGTGGGGTTGGGTGAATGGATGATGCATGGCTTCCAGCATCTTTGTTTCATCGTTTAACGAAAATAAAGGAAAGTCTGTGATCCATAATAATTCATTCCCCGGGCTACGGATTGTTTCACCCTTACTTTCCAACAGATTCGTAAACTCGAGTCGTACTTTCCCCAGCAGCGATTGCTATGATATACAAAACGATTACTGAATATTCAATACATATTTGATGACTAAATATTTACCGTGGGGAATTTTTCTCCAAAAGCAAGAAACAGAACATCTCCATTGTTCAAGTTTAACTCTCGCTGAACATCTCCTTCGATAATACTTGTTATTTTCGACGATTTGTTGGGTATTGTAGCTTGGATTAATTTCACCGATGGAAAGTAATTGCGTTGCAACTCGGAAATAGTATCCTTCGCGCTCTTTGTCAGGAATCCCTACCGTATAGTTCAAGGAATGTTATAAATGTTATGAAATTCAAAACAGGAGAATTAACTACGATGGAAACATACATGCCTTTGGGAAAAGACTAGACCATAAATTTCAAGACTTCCGTCACATTCAATTCCAAAGTTTTCCTCTAATATCGAGTGATCGATCAGTTTCGTTAATCTACGAAGCTGAAATATTTTAATGATATTCTCAATGTTACACAACACATTTTAAATGGAAACTATGCTCGATTCATGAGTACCTGTTGAGGTATTCTTAGGTCTGGCTTATCTATGCCATACAATTCCATTGCATCCTCGTACTTCATGCGCTTGAAAGGAATGGCTATTTCTCCTGATTCTTTGGGCCAGGAATATACCAACAAATTTTCTATCAGGTCCATTATTCCATTGCAGTCGACAAACGACATTTCTATATCAAGCTGCGCAAATAAATTCATTAGCATTAATTCATTTCAGTGCTTGCAAGTAAAGATACATGCCTGTGTAAACTCAGGCTGTCTGTCATGTCTAGGTTTCTCATCTCTGTAACATCTGGCTACTTGAAAGTATCTATCAAAACCACCGACCATTAATAACTGTTTAAATTGTTGAGGACTTTGTACCAAAGAATAAAAGTGTCCCGGTATTTGCGTTGGAACTATAAATTCTTGTGCGCCCTACAAGAGGAGACATGAGCTATTTCCATAAGGAAGCAGATCTAATAAAAATGCTTCTGTACATACTTCAGGAGTGTTTTTGAACAATGTCGGGGTCTCTATGTCTACGAAGTTACATTCATTAATCAGATACTCTCTCATTTTCATGATTACTTTTGAACGCAATCTTAAATACTTTTGTAACTCTGGATATCTCAGCGATATGTATCTGTACTTCATTTGCGTTGCTTCCTTAGCTTTGTTATAGTTCCTTATTACAAATGGAAGCTTTGAATCTGCCATATTCAAAACTTTCAAGGATTCTAGTGCCACTTCAATATCCCCAGTTTTCATCCGCTTATTCTCTTGACCCTGTGGCCTTTCTATCACTTTACCTTCTGCACATAGTACGCTTTCAAAGGTCAGATTTTTAACTATGTCTTGCAGATCCTTCCTCTGAGATAAGATACAGTTGCTTTTATTTCCATGTGTGACTGAGTATGTAAAGAAATTTATATCTAACTTACGTGATCTGGAACAATAAGTTGTGTAGATCCATAAGAATCTCTTAGTACCACAAATGTGTGTCCTCTCGTGAATTCCAACCAACCGTACAGCTGAACGTTCTCTCCTACATTTTGAATCGATAATTCACCACACGTGTGAGACCTCGAAACAAATTTGTTAACTGGTTGAACATTTTCTTTGGCCAACGTTTGCTTCTTTAAAGCTAAATCATGTGTGCAAGCTATCAGTATCGAATTGTAGTTTGTTCTAAGCTGAAAATACAGTTCAAAATTAGTTCGAATTATTATTATTATTCATCAATAAATAATTAATACTCACTTTTTGCTGGCATACACCATTAGTAAAAAAGAGTTTGGAGAAGCATGTTTTCGATAGAATATATTTGCGAAACATTTTTATATAAATATATACAAATGCAACAATTTCAGATATTAATTAAAAGTATTGCGTTGCACCTAATTATATCTAAAGGAAATTCAAATATTGCATTATATATGAAAATTATCTTCGCAAAAATGTTTCTTTCCCTCATTGTGTAAAAAAATTACATCTTGCAACACATATAAGAAAGAATTGCAACAGATGAAAGTACTAGATAGAATTATTTAGACCTCCCTCATTAATGTTTATTAGGTTAATACAAATACATATATTTGTATATACATGTGCACGCACGTGAACGAACGTGAAATTGTTTAAAAATTGATGGCAAAACAAATAATAATACAAAACTATGTTTTAATTGGCCACCGTGGTCAGTAGTGGTGATTATCGATAATTATCGAAAGCACCGAACAGAACTACGAGCTCTAAGCTGTGCCTTCCGGAACAGCGGTAACGGTGTGTGTGATATATCGATAATGTATAAGTATAGTAGTGTAACAGCAGCATAGAGTGTTAATTATAAGATGTATTATAAATGTATTTATAAGAATAGTCAATAAGTAATAATTTTTAGTTTCTAAAATATTTTTGCAGCATATGTAAATTTTTGCTATTATCATTACTGTAATTTTCATTGTTATTTAATTATGAGATGTATTGTAAGTTAATTTATAAGAATAATCTATAAGTAATAGTTTTTAAGTTTAAATATTATCAATTTTGTAATTTGTACATTATTGAAATTTTTCAATAAATTCTCACAAAAGGAATGCAACTTGTTTCATTTTTTTAACACCTGTCCACTCCTAATAATTTAAGTTAGAGACAAGTGCTGGAAAATGACGTCAAATTCCAACAATTAGTGAAATAGAATATTTGGTGGTTTCGAGCAAGAGGAATTCTGTAAAATTATGTTTCGAGAAATACTTCCTGGCATATCATGTTCGCCTGATACAAATTGGCGATTTCGAACACGAGGGATTCCGTAAAAGCAAGTTCTGGGAAATTCTTGGAAATTACGTCACATTCCAGGATTTGGTGAAATGAAAGACCTCCTCGCATATCATGTTCTCCTGATACAAATTGGCGATTTGACCAATTCCTAACTAAGGGGATCAATGTAATATGTCTCTACTAGTAGCTTTACTCAGTGGCATCTGTACAAAGATGTTTGAAACTACTTGTGTTCCTACTTCAGCACTGTCGTCAACTGTGGTGTTCTTCCTTACTTTCCGTATTTACGTTTGTGTTATTTTCCTGACACGGAAAACGGAACTGTGTTCAAATTGCGAATAATAAACAAAAGAGAATAAGTTGCAAAAATGAGTAATTCAACTATTTCCGATCAATCGCTCATGGACAAGTCTATGCGGAGTGTTTTCGGTAAGGAGCATTATTTTCGTTGTTTAATTACTTTTTTATTGATAATGTCGCCGCATAACCTTCAAAATACTACGTGATTTTTCTTATAATAGTCGGGAATATCCCGTACGAGGCCACGGAAGAGAATTTAAAGGATATTTTCAGCGAAGTTGGACCAGTACTTTCGTTTAAGTAAGTTTATCGTGCAATAAAAATATTGTTAATTGATGATCGCATTTTTCATTGAAATTTTACAGTTGCAAGTTGTAATTTTGTAAATAGCAATGTTACCATTAATTCATATCGTTATTAAACCGAGCCCAAATGATAATAAAACTTACGCATTTCAGTTACAAAGATTTTACGAGCTTATTCTTTTAAACAGATTAGTATTCGACCGGGAGACTGGTAAGCCAAAGGGATATGGCTTTTGCGAATACAAAGATCAAGAAACAGCTCTCAGCGCCATGAGGAATTTGAACGGTTATGAAATTGGTGGAAGGACGTTAAGGGTTGACAATGCTTGTACGGAAAAGAGTCGGATGGAAATGCAAAGTCTGTTGCAAGGACAAAATACAGAGAATCCATATGGTGAAGCAGTGCAGTCGGACAAGGCTCCAGAGGCGATAAGCAAAGCTGTAGCATCCTTGCCGCCTGAACAAATGTTCGAGCTCATGAAGCAGATGAAGCTCTGCGTACAGAACAATCCGAACGAGGCGCGCCAAATGCTGCTACAGAACCCTCAGCTGGCATACGCTTTGCTTCAAGCCCAGGTAGTGATGAGAATAGTGGATCCCCATACGGCAGTCAATATGTTACATAAAGCGAATCCGATCCCAGGTGTATTAACACCTACCGACAAAGTGGCTATACATCCGATCGTTCCACGAATCGAGGAACCATGGGCTCCTAGTCGTCCAGCACCGGTTACCAATAATCCAGCACCGATATTTGCTGGTAAGACGAAACTAAAGATATTTGGAATTTTGAGTCCGATATACATATGTAATACAAATGTGAATTTTAATATATTAAATAGGGGTAGGTTCGAGTCTAATTTTTTTAATTCTCCTTTATGTAAAACAGGACAAGATGTGGACCTACGTACGTTGGATAGGCAAATGGATCCACGTTTGGCAAGGATGGATCAGGATCTAAGAGGACCGCAACAAGTACAATCAACACCTGTTAGCGCGCCTGTTGTTGCCTCTGCCAATACAGATCCCAGAGGACTTGGCTCGTTTAATATCGCGGACAAGTTAGTATCTTTTTCATGCAAGACAGTATTTCTCAATTAATCTGCTTTAAGAAGTTGTTCTCTTTTACAGCACACTTCCTGTTGAAGGAGTTGAGAGGTTCTACTACTACTTTAGATTACTTAATATACTAAGATTTGAAATATTCTAAAGAAAGTGTTTGATCTTCTTTCAGCTTCTGTCGCGATCCAAGGACAGATCGATTCGGTAGAGATCTAAGGGATCCCAGGGATCCAAGGATGCCTATCGATCCTAGAATTACCAAAGCCAATAGTACGTATCTTTATATTTCTTCTTTGCATCGTACTTGGGCTACTGCGTACATTAACAATCTTCTTTAGCACCAGGGCCTGTTACACCAGCGGTCGTGCCAAGACCCGTTGCTGCTCCCACCGGACAGACTTCGAGCGTTGTAACGGCAAATGTTGCGGCACCCACCGCGGCAATGACAGCGTCAACCACAACAGCAACGTCGAGACTGATGGCAGGCATGTCTCCAGCAGGGAATATACCGAGCGGAGCGTCCGATCAGGAGAAGGTATACTCATCAAAAACATGTTCCTATAGAAATATCGATCAACTTTATATAAAAAATATATGTATATATTAGATCCTACAATTCTTTATATAATTGGTGACACATAAACCAACAGGAGAATCATTGTCGGAATTTGATTACAGGCGGCTTTGATAATGCAAGTGTTACAATTATCGGACGAACAAATCGCTATGTTGCCACCGGAACAAAGGCAGAGTATTCTGTTGCTGAAGGAACAGATCGCCAAAAGCGCACAACGCTGATGACTAATTCAGCTTTTGTTATTATTTTTTTACCTTAAATGAACATTTAAACTATTCTGAAAACCATATAATATATAAACCCAATCAGCAGGGCAGTCAATAAAACTTAAAAACTAGCTTGTATTTTGAATTGATAATAAAGAAATACAAAAAGAAAAATAGTATTATCCAAAGAATAAACGAAAAATATCACTTTGTTGCTTGGTAACGCTATCATACATTCCTTAATGTAATACCATGGTGAATATCATAAAAATAAAGGTGTACTATCATTTGACGATAATTTAGTGCGTCAATTAATTTCCTCCTTCGTAAGTTCGAACGCGCCTTGCTCGATGAGACTATTATATATAACTTCTTTGCGTTCCGTGTTCTCATACAATTCCACGCTCACAAATTCATTAACGAAACCCTGAAATGCACGCACCATTTTCCATTAAATTTTATTTAACACTAGCTTGTCAGGAAAATTTGTGATCGATTAGTTACCTTGATCGTGGCGATCACGCGTTTACCGTACATTTCTTGCATTTCGGTCACTAATGAGCTGAAATTTGCTTTTGCAGCAACCGTTATGTTCCATAGGGCGCATTTTATTGCCATAGCCGGTACTTCGAACCATTCTTTCTTTAAAGCATATAAACTGCACCTTTCGCGTAAACAAATTTTTATATTAACGCCTTACCGTTTTATGTATACTCGGCTAAAAGGAAATCTAACTTACTGCCGCAAATCTACTGTTCTGTATTCGGTATTACCGTAATCGATGTACAGTAATTTAATTTGAACGTCGTCTGAATTCGGAATGCTTTCGGACTCTGTTATGAGACAGCGGTACCAAAGATCATCCTCGAATTTCGCACAGCATGGAGTGCCTGTAAAAAAATTCACTCTTATTTTATCTCTAACTTTCTTCATTTATAATTTTAGTAGTAAATTTTCCGATCGAGCCATTTGTGTACTTCAAAACCTACTGGTGGCAAGACTCGTAATCTTTGGCTGGCTGTCCGCACTTTCTTGCAACTCGCTCATCAAACGTTTATACTGTGTGTAATACTGATTTAAAACCTAAAGAGAAAGCGAGATAGTAAAATGCATTATCAGTATTTAGATGTACGTCGAGAAGTTGTACGTAATGGTAACTTTATCTTAATTTACCGATGAATGCTCGTTCTCTTTTAATTGCGCATAGAACTCCGTCAAGCTAATGCCGCAGCATAATTCTATTTCAATGTACTCCATGTCATGTAGTACATCCACAGTCTTGTAAATCGTCGCGAGATTCTCTTCGGATACAACGAAAGGCGTCGAAGCGCTTACTTCGTCCTTTATGTTGCACCACGATAGATTCTCAATATCGGGCATATTATCATCCTCGTTCTCATGCAAATGATCTTTCTGCGAAAGCAGTATAGAATTTCCACTGATTACTGTATCCTGTATTACTTCCTCTTCCGTACCAGACACCCCTAAATGTTCACTGGCTGCGTCTTGCGTATCTAAGCTGCACACGCTTTCATTCGAAGCTGCGGTCTCGACGTTAGGTTTTATTATGTTCATCTTCCACTTTTCGGTAAGGAATGTAATTAAATCACATCTCCCGTTGCAGTGATTGTTTGGTAGTATCGTTACGGATATCTGAAACAAGGCAGGTATATAATGATAACGTTGGAAATTACTTTATAAAATGTTGCGAATACACTTCTCTGAAAGTTACAATCAAATGCGTGTCGAATCGATCTATCACCGTTACTTCGCACTCTTTTTCGATGAGAAGGCTGTGTATCCTATCTAAGTCTTCTATTGCCCACTTTCCATTTTCAGTATCCTGTTGAAGAAATAAATACGATTACTTCTTTCGACGGATTCCATGATCGATAAAAATTGATTAAAGGTCGCGCTTTGAATGCATTTACCGGAATGAAACCGTGAATTATACATTTGGTGCACTGGATCGGAATGCCTTCTAGAACAACTTTCTTCTTTATCGTCCCTACCGTACATTCCTCGATGTTTCCATAGTCAACGAATTCCACCTGTAATAGACGCATCTCGCATTGGTATACAAGTTTGTGTATACAGAAATTATCTATTAAAATAAGTAATAGCTTTTTCTTTACTTCGACGATGTCCTCTTCTCGAACTCTCACTACTTTTCCGCGATACCATTTCTTGTTCGCGTGGTACTGCACGATGCACATATCTCCAGCGGCCCAAACAGTGTCGCAGGATTCGATCGGGCAATTATTATACAGCTCCTCTAACTTCGATTCTATACACTGCAGTATTTCACCATCTGCAAAGTGTATTAATTAAAAGAAGAAAAGTACGTATATTATTTTAAAATGCATTACTACATCATTTTATGGGAACAATAAGGAGAAAGGTGTGTACTATCAGATTTAGAGTGGAGGTACAGGAAGCCATTCTGGTCCAAATTAGTCGGCACCGCGACAAATGTGTCGTTCAATATCGGAGTTGCTGGCATCCAAGCCGACGACATCGGAAGCGATGGAGCATGACTGAATATTTCCTCCGAGTCACTATCATCGCCGCTTAGATCGCAGTCCGAATTATGTAATAATGCTTTCGGCAGTTTTTTGCGAAAATTTACTTCGACGGAATTGCGACGGTCGCTGCTGATCTCGAGCCACTTTACATTCGACTCGCATTTCGTTAGCCTCTCCCTCTTCCTCAGTAGCAGTCGTTTCAATTCGATGGCCAGAATTTTGTCCCTCTTCTTCGCATACCTGCGGAGGTTCGTCAATGATTAATGTAACGAGGACGGAGTGGCGACAAGATGCAAAGACGGAATTATACGCACTCCTTTATTGGCAAGGCAACCCCCTGCTCCACCAGCATTCTATTGACAGAGTTAATTTCATATCTGGTGGGCTCCAATGGCCCGTCCATTTTCGCCTGTTTGATCCACAGTTCGACCGGGATCGCAGATTCGTCCGCGCTTTCGTCTTCCTATGAAGAAATAAATGAAACATCCAGTTTTAGTAATGTAATTGATCTTCGCAGAGGTGTCACACGAATAAAAAATGAATGAAACAAGGGTAAGAGTTAACGAAACGATACTCACTACTTGCGATATATAGAATTTATAACAACCATTATTGGTCACGATTTCTTGCAATTTCTCGCAGGACAACGACGGCCACGCGTTGGACCCGCCGCACGGCAGAATACCGGACAGCTTTATCTTAAAAACGTGCGCCGGTATCTTCGAGTATATCGCGAACAACGATTGTATATCGTTCATGGTAACCGTTTCCTCGATTCCCATGTCGTACAAGGATACGACTACCTTCTCCGGGGATATAATATCGATGATTCGAGCACGGTAATACATCTCGCTTCTCGCGGAATAAACCGCGCATATATCGTTCTTATTCCAAGGCTCCTGTTTCACCGAACGGTACTTGTTATAAAACTCCTGCATCTGACTCATCATCTGCTCCACAGCGGGCTGCTCGCAGTTAGCATCGGAGACGTAGATGCAGTCCGGGGAACGCACTTGGTACACCGTGACGCAAATTTTGAAAGGATCATTGTCCCCTGCCGTGCTGCCTTTGCTCTTCACGTTAACGTTCGGCAGATCATCGTAAGATTCGCCCAGCAGTTCTACGTCACCATCGAACTTTTGGCTTTTATGCTTTCTGTTCTTCTGTTTGTTATTCGTACACGGATTGTGCGGGCTGTGGTAGGGAATGAAACGTTTACGGATTTTTAATAATAACTAGCCTTCGAGAGCAGGCGCGTTTTGCTTGACAAAACTTACCCCGATCCTCTGTTCAGGGCCAGACCGTTTCTTACCAACAATTGGGCGACGTTTACTCTATCGTTTGTGTACATAACAACGCTGTAAATATCGCCGTATTTGTCGAATGCGATCAGCCGAAGGATCCTCTGGTCCCTCACGAGCTTCTTCAGGAAGTCGGTCGCCTCCGGATCCCAGTCGTGCTTGTTCCCGGCCAGGGACACTATGTTTCTCAGTGAAACTTTGATGGCCTGGTGAAGATATCGATGGAACAATGATCGCATAAAGTTACGTTTAAAGCTTGAAACTAGAGCGATAATTACTTGGGTTCTGCAGCTCATGAACTTTTTCGAGAGCGACCTCACTTCTTCGTGCTTTAATATCAATGTGTATCCCACGTCGACGTAGAAAACCGTTACAGTATTTTCAGTTACTTCGCATATCAGCCCCCTGTGCCAGCATCCGTCTACTCCCCGCGCTGCGCACGGTGCGTCTGGAAAAATGTGGACACGAATTAATGCGATTGGTAATTTAAAGAGACGTTTTCTCTGAAGTCAATTATTGTGGAACATAGAATGGAGACTGTACGCTATACTACCCAAGTTTATAACTCTCCTTTGATTGCTGCACAAAAATCGTAACGTATGCGATTCGAAAGGTTCGTTACCTTTATAAAGCGTAGGCATTAGTTCGGGGGCAGACGCGTTCTGCTCGTACTCTTCCGTCATTTCTTTAACCAATTTCGCGAAATACGATCTATTCGCGTGTAACTGCAACGTTAATTTTTCTTCTTTACTATTTTTACATATCATATATTTCCTTCTGACCAGGGTAAACGTACCTTCTGAACATATATGGTGCAGGGGGATTCGATGAAGAGTATCTGAACGTCCGTGTAAACTTCCAGCTCCAATTGTTCCTTGTAATATTTCCTCGTCGAGCCAGGATTCGTTCGCTACGGATCAGGAGGAGAGATCGATGATAAAATCCCGCGGATCGCAATAGAGACTGCAACCTGGTCGCAATTACCATTAATTTGTTCGGCGAGATACAAGTCGCGTGGCCCATGTATGTTAGAGACTCTCTCACGGATATTACACGCGAGTCTTTCGAGGATATCACGCAGAGATCCACGTAATGAGTGTCGCCGGTTACCATTATGGTGCACATCGAAGTAGCCTGGTTTCTGAAAGAGATCGATGCAACGTTTAACGATCCTTGCACGACGTTAAAAGCAATGTACAGATTACAGAGCTCTGCTTGAAAAATATCTGAATTGTTAAACATTGATATCGAATGAAAGGCATTTAAAAAAAAAAAACACTTCGAATCATTATTCGTTAAACGTCTGCTGGCGCTCACGTGCAAATTAATTTTTTAAAAGCTTGCGTGGCGTCGGGATGCCACCGTCCGCTGTTAGGAACGACGTCGTGCAACGTGCATCTAACTGCCATCGCTGGATACATCGTGAACTGCGGCACGATACTCCTCATCCTCGACAATGGTACATTCTCCTCCGCCATTCCGTAATCAATAAATAATACGTCGTATTTCTCGTCGCCGTGCACGCCCGTTCTTTTATTCGTCACCCGTGCACGGTACCAAGCTGTTTGGAAGCGTTTGGAATGTTGCACCACGTACAGCGCATCTGGAAAGGAAGATACATATGTATACATATTTATAAGTTATTAATCGGAATTGACACTAGGTTTACGGACCTTTTTGTGTACCAATTCATGGGAATTTTGTCAAAAGCAGGTATATCATATACAAGTGTCTGAAATTATAAAGCCCTGGGAGAAATGAACTAGGACGTGTATAGATATTATAACATCAGAGTTAATATAAGCTGCTTGAAAATAACGTTCGTGACTTCTACAACTTTAAACGCGAAATCTAAAACGCGTCAAATTGACGTGTTCCGTAAACCTAGTGTTAATAGATGATAGGATTGTCGAGGACGATGTGATTTCGTACTTAATGTGACTTCTGTCGGTATGTTTCCAGTAGTGTTGGCAAGCGTAATGAGTTCTTCGCTAAGCTCTGCCACCCTCTGCCTATTTTGTGCTAACTGAACGTAAAAGTGGAATGGATCCACGATGTGGCTTACGAAGACCATCTCTGAGGATCCTTGAAGCGAAAGAAAACAGGAGAATGAAATAATAGTTTAATCATTGCCAGTACAAGCTCTAATGGCAAATTACGATTGAAGAAAAGAAGAAAAGGATACCTACCAGCAGCTGGAGCTGGAACTGCCACCATAGTCGAGGTAGGCTTCATCCCCATTGATTTCTCTATGGACTCTGCAAAAATATAAAAAATTGTACCGCGGTGAATTAACTCTCGCAGATCCGTCTCTACTCGATCCATCTTGCAACGCCGAGGAGACGAATCGTGATTGAACACTTGAATAGCCGATAATTGATACCGAGAGAATTACCGTTACTTGGAATGTTGATTTCATCCTCTTCAGTGTCCGTTTCGTAATCGTCCGGCTGGAATTTCGTTTGTTGCAGGCTGAAGCTCGATTGCTCGGGTACTCGCACGTTGCAGTGCTTTTCGATGACACCTACGATGCTCCTGTCGATGTTGACTCTGCAAGTTAGAATTTTGGAATCGGTTCTACAATTTTCCATCGAATGAAATGAAGTTGAACGTGCTATGAGAGACGTGTTATGGATTTCTCTGAAAACGTCGAAGAAGTTCCAAGGCAAAGCTAATCGAGTATTGGACAAAAAAAGAAAAAAAGAAATCTCAACTTCCATTCGAATTATCGAGCAGCGTCGAGGGCAATAAGAGTCGAGCGATTTTTCTACCCCTGGTCCATTGATATCCGGGCAGAAAATAAAAATCAAAGGATCGTTCACCAGCGGTGGTTAAAAAAAAAAGGAGGAGGAGGAGGAGGAGGATATTCCGCTTTAAAACGCGAGCGCGCGTATGTACATTCCGCTTTAATTAATTACTCTTACACCTCGAGTGCACCCCTTTCCCTCTCGCGCTCTTCTCCTCAATTCCCTTTCATCTTCCCTCTCTGTGTTTGAACACCTGTAAGCTGCTTACGAATATAAACGACACAGGATTTGTCTGACTCTGCACAATCGTCGGTGTCGAGGAGGAAAATAAATCGTTCGATATCGCACCGGAGAGATATTTTCATTTATCGAGAGCTCGGCATTTTAAAATCGTACTGCAAAAAAAAAAAAAAGGAAACCCTCCGCCCGAGTCCGCGTACAGACAATTGCGTTTATCGTTTAAGAGATAAATGATCGCTCACTTGATCTCCTTGTCCTCTGGCACAGGATTCACCGCCAAGCTGCAAGGCATATCGATGAACGGCTGCAAATTGTCTATCACTTGCTGGACGTTTATCTTGTCCAAATTTTTCATGACCGAGTCGACTACCTGAAATGGATTTCGAGTTGGCCGTTTAACGATGAATTTGTTCGGCTCCTTTGTCAGCCGTATAATATCGAATTTTTGAAAGGAGGATAATGTACGATTTGTATCAACAGTAATTGCGCCAAGAACAATGAAACCAGTTATGGAAATAAATCACAGACTTCTGAAGAAAGATCTAGTCAACTCTTCTTATCCGATTAAAGGAATAAATCTCATGATTCTTACCACTAGAGCAGAGCGCAATCGGTTCTCTTGTTCCCTCAATCGCATAGAAATCTCCTGGATGTTCCTGTCGCGCGAGCTTCGATGCCTCTGCAACGATTCGACGATCTTCTTTTCCGCGTTTTGAAGAACGCCGTGCAGATGGGCGAAATGCTGTGTGACAAGTGCCTCCGCGTTATCGATATTCTTCGTTTCTACGGGTTGCAGGTTCGCCGAATTCAATTTCTGGAATGCGAAAGCAAAGGGGGGAGATCAGTGCGCGATTCTATGCGCTCATTAAATTCCTGGCAATTATCGTTGAATAAAATTGCGAGCTTCGCTGTCATACGTGTTCAAGAACTGCCACAAAGTTTGTCCAGAAATTAAGTACGTTTCGTATCGAATCAAAGGTCCTCGTGTACCAGCATCCGAGAAGGATCTCGGCAGACAGTCCAGATATCCCGACGCACGGAATTCTACGATGCTGGACCACTGGCATCGAGCCGTGGCGAAGGATTCGAAAATAAAATGTCACGTCTCGGGCGTAGTAGGACGGTCCCAACGATGGTTGCGAATCGAAATAGAGAAATCACCGCGGCACGCGGACCTGATGCAACGCCGTTGATTGATATTCGACCGGTCGTTCGGGTCGCGCGTTAAGAAACCGAGGCGTCATCGGCAAGAGCAGCGAAACACCGGCGTCGAATTGAAGAGTGTTCGATTTTATAGCTGATCCTAAGGCACTTCCGAGCCTCGGAGCAAGATCATCCCGACGCCCGATCGAGGCAAGGGCCGAGAGCTCGGAATCGCGATATTATCTTCCACAATACAGATCCCGATCGTCAAGGCTCCGAAGGATCGGCATCACGCGATCCACGAAGTACCCCGCCGGCTTGCCATCCATCGCTGGAAGCCGACGTTCGCCACGGACGGGCCCGGAATATCAATGAACCGCGGCGACGTCGTCGTCGCTCGTTTCGCCGTGAACCAGAAGGCCGCGACCGAGCGGCTTTCTAGAGGATCATCCGCGAAGGGAAAGATCCGGCCGTTCGTCGTGAAGGGAGAACGGCACGGATTCGAATGGCAGGGAGAGCAAGGGAACCGAGAAGAGGTGGGCATACACGCCAGCAGGCTGTGGATGCTTTAACATCGAGCCAAGGAACGAACAAACGCGCCTTTCCCCAGTCTTACACGTCCCGAGGACCGGTCACCATCTCCTCTGGTGCCGCGCTTGTTCATCGCTTCATTTCTTCTTCCTTTCCTTTTTATTGCTGTCAGTGATTAGTCTCAGTGATCTAAGCGGGAGGATGTGGTTGGCGGATCGTCGCGCGTTCTCGGTATCCTAGCTGCCCGGAGTGCGCGTTGAACTCTTTTCATTTTTCGGACGGCGGAAACGGAAGGGCCATCATGCGGTTGCTGGACAACCTCGCCACGATTGGATACCTCGCGCTCCTTCTGATGCTCGTCGGTGAGTGCGATCCCGATGGTTCTTCGTGGTCCATGCGTGTGAGAGGTCACGCGGCATGTAACTGCGTCCGTTAATTATTAGGTGCGGCGAGAGCTTTTAATGAACGGTTTCTACTTCTCTGGGTTTGATTGTGATATCATGATTGAGATGGCGAATAAAGATAAGAAAACATCGGTTATCTCATCGGATAGAATTATATTTAATATTTTCATAATTTGCTTAAACTGAAGAGATAAATAGACGAGCCGGGAGCTTGAATTCAAGACACGTTGATATCTGACACATGGGCGTTTTTCAAGCGTAGAATTGTCGATGGCGCTCTTAAATTGGTAACTTTTTAAAATTTGACGAATCGGACTGATATCATTTCTGAAGCTGACAAATGGATTTTAAAGTGGTCGTGGACATGACATAGAATCGAAAAGCATAGAAACAACGGATCGGTCGAGTTTTAGTAACGGCACAGCTTCGTCATTTAGAATAAATGAATAAAGCAGTGCTCTTTTCCAGACACTGAGGATTAATGAAAAGAGTGATACTATTTATGGAATTAACCGAAGTTGATCGATGGCTAGTGAAGTGCAAAAAGCAGCCTGTCGCGCGTTGTTTTATTTATTGTATTTGCCACAGGAAATCATTTTTATCTTCGTGATGAATGGGGAAGCTGTTATTTCAATCCGAAACAAGTCTGTGGAATAAAGAGGGGAAGGCAAGATTTATATATTTGGAAGAAAAGTCTAAAAGATTCATCTTGAATATTCTATAACCACTTTTCTGTACTTTGTGCGCACTTGTCCAATTAATTGTTCGCCGAATGTTTGCGTAAGCGTTTGCGAATCCCAATTATTATATAATCAGGAATCTCGGCCAGCAATGTTGAATACAGGCATAGATAAGGAGGATAGCCGACTTTCTTCTCCGACGTTAGAAACTATAATTTCCTAGCGCCACAATTATTTTAATGAACACCACCTGGCAATACGGTTTAATGCGTTCCATTGATTAATACGATTTTCCCTTTAATAAGAAGCCCGGTCTCTGTTAACTCGATTGAGAAGCGCCTGGCAAAGGTAACCACGAAAGTGAGCACGTTCTTGTCACAATGTTTCCAAACGGTCCGCGGTGGAAATAATTATACGCGGCCAGAGTTGCGCTTCGAGAAAGGAAAGCGCCGGGGCGGGATATTAGTGATGCAAGTCCATTGTCTCCTCCGGCCCGGCAATTCTGATTGCCTTTTCCATCGTCGCATATAGCCGGAGCAGGCCGCCGGCGCAGACCCATTTCCAGGCTCGATGCATAACAAATTCTCACGAACGTTAAACAGTTGATGCCGAGGTGGCCTAATATGGATGGCTAATGCCACGCTTTCTCCGTCCGTGCCCGCCACCGCGCTGCGCTGCAGCCTTCAATTAATTCCGTGGCAACAATTATTACGACCGCGTTACCGTTTTCTCGGAGACACGGTGAACCCGCGAAGAGGCCGATTGCCACTCCCTTCTGTAACGAGGGGGGAGACTGGGCGACTCGAGGGTTCGTCGGAAAGAGCGATAACGTGGGACCGAGTGGAATGGAGAAATTCTGGCACGGTGAAAAACTGGCAGTGTCGTGCAATTAATAATATATAACAATGTAATTTGATCAGATAAATTCTTACACGGGTCTCGAGAAAAAATCATGGAGTAGAAGAATGTCGACATAAGAAAAGCTGCTGATGATTTTAGGGCTGGAAAGCAGTAAAAAAAAAATTAAAGGGTAAGTAGAAAAATAAACATATCAAAAATATCATGGTTATCATTAAAGTGCAAATTATGACTGTCTTTTCTACGAGAATAGAAATTCTCAATCTTTTGCCGGTTTTAAAGTCCAACCAGCGAACACCACAGTGCAGGAGGAGACGGATACGCCTTATCATCGTTATCACCCTCGCCTCCTCGCCACTAGCCTTTCGACGAGAGACTAGCCAAGACAGACGGTGGCTGCAATCTAGTTTCCCCTGCTAAATCAGCCGCGGCGAATCCACTTGAACGTGTTCGCAGCGTTAATTATACTGCGCAAACAGTCAAAAGGAGTCTTCGGCGAAGCGGGCGAAACGAGTGGAAGTCTCGTTGGCGAGACCTTGCTTTGAAATTAAGTTCATCCCGCGAACCGTCTTCCACCGTTCCCGCTCCGATCGATACAGTCCGCTCAAAGTGGCGGATCGAAGCTTGCCCCGATCGTTCCCATAAGGGGGCAGATCTGGTTTAGTTGGTTTAATTAACGAGATCGATCGGTGATCGGTAAAACGAGTACATCGCGAGTTCGGAATTTATTCTTGACACTCGGCCAGCCACGTATTGAGATCGATGGGATCCGACAAGCTAGTCCGGATCAACGCGTTACCGGAGGAAAAGGACAGAGAAAGAGCCTGTGGAATTCCGTTTATCCGTTTTGATCGGCGATCGCGAAAGTATGATACACGATTCGCGATTAACAATAAAACAATGTAAGATCGGTTGAACGCTTTCTCTCTGAAAACCCCAGTCCCCTTCGTACAAGCAGGCCAACAGCTGTCCACGATTTCTATACTCCGTCGGTCATTATTCAGAAGGATAACGTCGAGTCTCGGAATCGGCAAGATTGATCGACGACGATAGGATAATCGCGGACGCTCCGCGGCAGTTTTCCCGAGGAGCTTTCCGGTCTGGTTCAGCGGGAAGAGATCGAGGCTGAGAGAGCACAGCGATCCTTGAATGAAAATCACTCCGCGATCTAGACCGAGCAAATGGCTCCAAGTAGAACGCCTTTCGAATCGGTCGATCGGGCCCGGGAGTACAGAATATATCTCGTTTGTTCTTGGCCTGTGCGCGTGACTCTGAAAGCGATGCTGGCCCAATTTGCATTTCGAATGCGGCTGAAATCGGAAGATAAATACTTGTGGAGTAGCGGGCACAGTTTGCTCGCGCGAGTGCCATTCGATTTCCTTTTTTCCCCTCTTCGTTCTCCATTCTCTTGAAAGGCGGACAGAGCCTTTCCCCCTCGACGGGGGATGCTCCCATTGTCAAATGTTACTTTTCTTAATCACTTATGGATAATGATAGATTTTCTAATGAAACTGTTCGTCTCATACGCGATAGAATTGATTTCGTTCAACTGTTGCGAAGGGAAGTGTTATTCAAAAGAATCACCATACTACTTCAATTTATTGAAAAAAAAAAGAAAATACTTCTCACGTCCGTCAAATATTTTTAATAACTCGAAAGCTGAGAGTCGTCAACGAACGAGTATCATTTGCTCCTACACGCGAATTTCGCTTGCAATCTAAAACACCATCAAAGTGTTAACACCTCGTGTAACGAAGACGCATCTCGAGGGCACTCCTCTCTCTCCAGCCGCCGCTCGCCGCGCGTGCACTTCAACAAATCCCCTGAATCGAAATCGATCGTGGTTCAGCGGCGGAGTTTGAAGACACGAGGCCGGTGTAAAACGATTTCTTCATTAAATTTAATGACGTCGCGAAATCCGCGCGGGCTTCGAGTAAATTTAGGTTCTGAAGGAGTAAATATATCGTGTTCATTTAATACGCCTCATTATACGCGGATCGTATAATGCGTGCCGCGTACGTACTCTCGCGCGTTCGACACGTATAATTAGCGAAGTTATTACCGTGCGCATATAAAAGGCGCGCGGACATGTAAGACTCGCGAATGAATTTTCCTTCTACTTCTTTTTTTTTCCCCCCCGAACGTTTATAAAATGTGTCATGTAAAAAAAAAAAGAAAAACGGTCGACTTGCTAATGATGCGGCGGCGTGGAAATTAAGAGGGCTAGATTTTCAAGCGTGAGCCAGCTTATGTCGCGGGTTCCTTTTAGTATTTTCGAGAACAAAAAGTTTCTACTTCGATGCGATGAACGGGACGAGTGTCCACTGGATGTATTACAATTAGTGGCTTTTAGAGCCTTCTGCCTCGTGTTCACAACTGGTAGTTAGGAATGATAAGAGTAAATGAACAAGATAAAGGACAGTAAAAATGGGGAGAGCTTAATTTGCGTTGCAAAGAAAAATGAAGAGAAAGGCCTGTTTCTGATTAATTATGCAGACGATACTGTTCCAATAACTTAGGTGTACCTGGAATTATTATCGGATCACCTTGTGTTACTTACTGTTGTATTCCCCTCGACATAGCACAGTAGCGGGGTATTCCGGGCACGATTTCATCAATTCTCCCGAGCATCTCCATCTCGATAAGGAGGCAGCAATAACAATAAGGAGAATCGTGGTGTTAGTTCCCTGATTTAGTTTCGACGCAGTGCCGCTTCGTGAAAATTATCCCGAGCAGTTCGTGCTTCAAAGTGCATTGATATAAAAAAAAAACAAGAGTCGCTTGCATACAAATTAATTTGCAATATTCATTTCTGCAGGTCCCTTTAAAATATTTCCCCTCGAGCTATCTACGAATCCACCACTTCCCAATTTTCTCTTTTTAACAACTCCAATCCTCAAACGAAAATTCTTTACTACAGATACCTTCCTCCATCGTTTCCACAGTTTTTCTCCGCTCCGGATTCCGCATCGGACAAAGCGGAAAGATCGAGCGAAAAACCATAGAAACGTACGATGCTTCTCCGTCGATCCGTTCGCCAATAGCGAAACAAAAGTCGCGTGGATCGGTGGCCAAAGTTTCCTCCGATCCGATGCACAAGGATCGGCAGCGTCCTCGGGAGAAAATATCATCGCGCCGCGTCGAACCGCAATCCCGGCCGTCCGAGACATCGACGGGACATGATCTCTCTATTTGGTTGTCCGACCATTGTGACCGCGAAACGAAAAGTCCGCCGAACCGGAAACGGGCTTGGCGCGACTGGATATCCGTTCGAACCGTTTTAATCATACCCTCCGTCCCGCCCCGTTCTCTCGTTCCGCGCGTTTCCGTTCTTCGAGGGAGATCGAGCGAACAAAGTACGTGAGAGATTCGAGGAAATTCCGCGGTGTTGATATCACGGCGAGGGGATTTATTAGCGGCGTTAACGAGAAGCACGTATCGACGCGGCGGGAGGATATACGCGTTAGGCGTGCAAGGGCGAGGAGAGGTCCGCCGGTGATTGCCGTTATAAAACCCGATTGCGGGATTACGGTCGCTTAAACACCGCCGCTGATTGCGATTTCGGAATTATAACTCGGTCTGCGGAGTGTGTGTGGAAGTTGTTTGAAAAAATAGGACTATTTGAGATGAGAAATGTTTTTCAGGGGGGAGAGCGTGTGTGCAATCGTGGCTGCGAAAGTGCACTGCTTTTCCCTGCAACGAGGGAAATTATCTAGGAATATGATAAATAGAGAAACCTCTACGGTTTCGATAAAACGTACAATTTAAGAAAACCGTTGATGCGTTATTCCAGGGACCAAGAATTGTGCTCCTGAAATTGCTGCGCCATATGCTACACCAGCATTAAAGTCACCAGGTCCGGAGCCAGGGAAATTAACACGGAAAGCTAATTGAACCTTTGTATGTTATAATTTCTTTACAGCACTCGTTTTCGAGCACTCCTTTGTGAACAAAAGTCTTGGAGTCATTTACAAATGTTTCTCAACGACAATCTATCGGTGGTGCGATAATTAATCAAACGAAAAGTTGATTAATCTCTCCGATACCATCCATTCCATTTATTAGAATAGTCCAGGAATCAGTTTGATCGACGGCCTTATCTCCGCCTTTGATCGCGTCAATTCTATCAAAGTGGAATCGAACGGGGTCGTGCGGAGTTCCGATCGGACGCGTTAATACAATGGGATTTATTTTGGACGCTGCTTGGACCACGATTCGGTCGCGAATAAATCCGGTAGAAAGAACGACGTGTCAGCCGTCGCTGTTCGAAGCCTGCCACGGTAAATTTCATTCGGACGTCGCGCGGCCGAAATAGCGCGACGATAATGCGTGGGTGCATAATCCGCGAGTCGCGTGAATGCACTGATGCAACGATACTCGTGTATCTCGTGTGAACGAACCTGCCACACCACAGACACGACTCTCTGCGCTCTGTCTCATGTACTGGCTGCCCTTTTTACGCTGACACTTGGGGGGGTATTTCGCAGAACCGCTTCTGTCGTGTTACAGGTAATTCTTTGTTATTATAGTAAACGCAGAATAATAATGCACAAGCATTGAAAACTTCCAATTGTTGCATTTTTCATACAACAGCTTATTGTGCGTCTACACTTTATTCTTTCTGGGTCACACGATTCTTGCAGGAAGCTGCAAGAACTTGTGCTTATTCCGTAATTGTTAACATTGTTATTGATGCGTATTTTTAATATTTCATTAATATTGTATTATAAAAAAAAGATAAAAAAATGGTTTTCCTGCACTAATTCTTGAGGGGCTGCGGTAATCTTATTTAACTTTTGTTCTGTAATGTGTAGTTAGAACCGCCTATCGATGTATAAATTTGTGTTCCTCAGAATGAGTCTAGTGCATGAATATTCGTTTGAAAAAATACTCGATGAATATTGAGCACGGCGAAAGCGGTAGAAATATAAACGATGTTGACAATCGCATGAAATGAACCATTAAACGTGAAAATGAGAAAATGGCACCGGAGCGTTTCAAAGGGATTTCGTACATGTATAATATGCGTCCGATATTAACCGAAAAATATTACCTTCGACATTACTGTACAATTAAAAAAAAAGAAAAAATGTCCGAGAAAATTATATTGCCGATCAATTTCATTTTTTTCCCCTAAGCTACGTACAGTATTCTTTAAAAATAAATCGATCAGTCGAAAGAGATTCCATGGAATTTAACATTCCTTTTGCAAGGAGCGTGTACAGTTGGGAGTGGACGGTTTAAATCGATGCGATTAATTACCCACGCGATACTCATTGCATTTAACTTCTTTCAGTCTCCTACGGATGCAAATTTATTATGTAAATATTAGCGTTTCAATATGATGCGCGTTAATAATTCATTCCTTGTGAAACTGATAATTCGAATCAGAATGTCTGGGAACAAATGTATTAATTAACCATCTGTAATCAACTGCACGTTGCAGTTTCAAAGTAGAATTATGAATGCGGTACCGTCGATGATTGGGGGAGAGAAATTTCGATCTTAAATCGTTACATTTACGACGAATAATAATGACGATTAAAAAGGGGAAGAATATTTTTAAATAGCATTATGTACAAGACTAATAAAAAGGAAAAATGTACCTTCGTTCATAGAATTGTAATATTTTCGTACAAAACAGTAGCTTATTTATGCAAATTGAGTTCCAAGAAGCAGTCATTATTATTAATATCAACCTCGATCTTGCAACGAACATATTTCAGATGACTACGTGTATCGAGGGACAAATACAAACTGTTGGAGAACAGAGAATATTCATGATAATTATTATCAATAATTGGTCTTTAATTATAATAGGCAGTGCTCCTTTTAATTATTGCCATCGATAATTTATTCAGAATTCGTAATTACCAGTTTTTAATTCATAAATGCATTCATTGTCCCGCTGCGTGGTCGTATTTTGCTCGAAATCGGATCTAATATTATATATTATTCATATTTCAATAATATTATGCATTCAGAATAGACTAAGCAATCCAAAGAAAAAATGAATCGTTAAATTATAGTGCAAATACAGCCTTTCATTGCATTTTATAAAATATCTGTTAATTCCTTTTTTGCATAACAAACCTTATCCAACTGGGATATAAATAACAATATTATATTCCCGCAAGTGACTAACATATAAAATACTCTGTTACGCGAAAAAAAAAACAAATTTGACGAGAAGAGCGAAATACGAAGAGGTAAAGGATCAAGAGAAATAAGTGACTTCGCACGCGGCAGATTTTCATATTTACATTTCCACGATTGAACATCATCGACAGGGAAACACGTTCGGACGCGACGAGGAAAGAGGATCATTCGAAACGTCCGAAACTGCCTTCGACACAGCATTAATCGGCCGCGATAAAAGGCAAATTCGTACGCGGGGTGGTATTAATTCTTCTGCCCTCCACCGCCAACCCCTCATCGCCCCTCTGAACGGCGAACGAATTATTTTAATAAATCGCGCGCCATAATGCGCGACGTAGGACCCCCGTCGAATCCAATTAATCGTATCGCATATCCAGCCGGGTTCTAATTAAAATTTCGCAAAAAACACTTTGCCAACGTTAATGCTCTCGCGAGCAGCAATTCTCCCGTTCATGCAATTCTCGCAATAGATAATATACGCTTCCCTTCTATCATCTTATTCCTTCTTCCTCTTAACGTTACTACAATAACATAGACTGGCATTTATAATCTGCCGAATGCAGGTTGAAGAGAAAAGGGTTGATAGAGACACTGAATATTGGGAGAAGTGTACCAGATTGGTATCGCGTTTTGAAGAGCAGCAACGTGATTCGTTACGAGCCATAATATGACAATAAAGTGAAGCATAGTTTAAATAATACATTGGGACTGGAAGTATGTTCATTAAAATGACTGAGCATAGGGGTTTTCTAACTTCTTCTGAAATCCTATGCGACTCTTTTCGCGCGAAAGCTATGTCCTTCGACGTTTCCACGACTCCGACAAGAAGATTCTGATGACGACTGAGATAATTAATTATAGTCGTGCTTCAGGGGCGATTTACCAGAGCGTCGTAACGCGTCGGCACGATCGCGCGATCGCCAATAGACATCACGCGACGGAAATTATACATTTACAAGTATCTTTTCCTTTCACCAAACGCGTAAGCGCGCCCATTCAGAATGGTTCTACGCTCGATTCCAGATGTTAGACGCGTTCATCCGTGGCGAGTGGGTTGAGACCTGAAAACTCGAAGGTTGCCCCGCGCACATCGCTTAGAGAATACCGGCGAGATCCGAGCGAAGAATGAACTGGTTCAAAGCGGAGGAACGTTAATATCTCGTTATCGGCGGATGCTATCGTGCGACGGCGACACCGTGGAACCGATGCGATTTTCCTAAGATTCTCGCGCGCTGATTGCTCGTTACGATATTTTCCGCGCACAGACGATTTTCTTATATGGTCGCGAGGTGGCTGGGCTCTAGTTATTGGAATTCCTCGCGTACTTGCTCGTAAAAGCTTGTACCTCTGCGATGCTGTTACCATCAGGACGCTCGTAGAAGATATTAATACGAGGCTTTTTGTTGCTGTCCCGTACAACCGGAATGCGTTTCGTATCTTTGATGAATGCTTGCGAAATGATTTAGCTTAAGGTTTTTCCTTGGAGAAATGGTATCTGCCAGTTATCGTTGGATTAACATTCAATAATAATAATCGAATTGGCAATGTAAATCCTAATCAAAGCAAATCAAAATATCAAGAAGAAAAATAGAAGAGGAACAAAGTAATAGAAAGGCTACGGCAAATCTATTTTTATCTCGCGAGTAGTACGCGGTTTTAAATTTTAAATCCTACTCTGTTCCGGAAGATGATTCACGATGACATCGAGGTCGGGACAACCTCGAACTTGTTTGCTACCAACATTTTTCTACCAACTCTTTCGAGACCTTCGGGACACTCCGGCAAGGCCGGAAGAACGTCGGCAACGACAGAAACGAGACGTAGGAAATAAAGGAAGGTGGTCGAGAGAGTTCGTAGTGGTCGGTTGCTTCCAGTTTCAGAAACTGGAAATCCTTGCCTTGCCACCTTGCTTCGATCCAGGGGCTTATGATCGCTTAACCTTGTCCCGAACGAGGATATGTATCGCCGGTGATCTTGTCAGCCAAGCTTTCCCAAAAGATCTTATGAAATATCGCGCTCCGTATTCCTTTTATTTAACCCTTTGAATTTTCAGATATCGCTTGGATTTTATATAAATCACTATTATACTTTGCTCGACATTTTCCGCGAAGCTTTCCTGCAGTTTCCTTTGAACCAAAGATTTATTATTCGTTTGCTTCTAAACAAATCACAGACGAATAAGATGCAATGTGTCTTGCAAGTGAATTTTTCAAGGAATCCAGCCCGAGAGACGGCTCGCACAATTCGACAGACCGAATGTCTTTCGTGGAAGCAGTAATTTCGTCCGAAATCATATTACTCGCAGAGTGTATTATGTCGAAACTTTCGCGAGCTCTCGCCAGGACGTGGAAACTAGTGTGTATACTCGTCGAATCGAGATATTCGTCGCAACGAGGCAAAGTTTCTAAGATATGGCAAACGACAGGTGTGCGCCCTCTTCTATCTGTGAGACAGGTCCATGGTATCGGCGTTAAGCTATCTTTGTTACAGGTTTCCATTAATACTTGCTATATTAGCAAGTGGAGAATATTAGAAAAATTGACAGAACGCTTTGGGAAAGCTGGTTGCGAGTCGCGATTTTATTTATTCAATGAAATGGAGGTGGAGAGGATCATTCAAGTAGTTTGATTACTGATCGCTTGAATTAATAACGTGCAATCGAAGATGTACTGATTGCTAGCTATTTGATTTAATGGCTATTAAAGACGATTGTACCGAGAGCATCTTGCTCCGATTTCTATTTTTATTCCACTTCCCTGAAAGCGTTTCGCCAGTGGAACTGCGTCTATAACGTCAAAACATTACGCAGATTTTTAGGTAGTAACGCTATCTCTGCACTGAGACACTATCATTGGCCACATCATGAATTATACAAAAAAAAAAGAAGCGAACACAATCATTACCATTTATCCGGTGTTAAGTAAATCACAACACTATCGAACGATCTATGTAAACTTTTCACAGATCGAGTTTCGTAGACACAGGGTAGAAACGAGGTTGCGGCTAGGCGTTTTCTCTGGTCGAAAGTTTATCTTGCGGCCAAGCCAGCGAAAGGCGGATCGCGAATTACTAGATCCCCGGCTAAATGAATCGACGAGCACTGTGCTTCGATCCTCGCCTGTTCAATTAACGGGCTCCCTCTCTCATGCGATTCTTAATTTATCGTTTATGTACTTCAAAGGAATACGCGAGGCGAACGGGATGGGAGTATCAATTGATGAAGCGTTAGGCAACTGTCGAATAACGAACCATGGGTTCGCGAATGAATCTACTGTACGGTGATAGATTGGAATTTATGATTCAGTGATTTGAGATTTAAGGGAGATGTATTTAATCGAACGTTTCGATCTGAACAATTAGCTGCGGCAATAAGCATGCCAATGATATTTGCGCACACGTAGAAGTGTACGATAACGTGTAACGTGATAGGCAACGAACGAGTAGGTGAAACGTAAAGTTCGAAAGGGAAATTGCGTGGATTACCGCAACGCGCACGTAAGTGCATCGTCGAACAATGAACAATGACTGCTGAGAGCGAGACATCACAGTTGACTACTCGCGGCTCGCCCGTGGAAAACGAATGTAACACCGTATTTTCGCGCGCGCGTTTCCGTCCAGAGAGAGAGAGAGAGAGAGAGAGAGGGAGCGCAATACCGGAGCATGCACGAAGTTATTCCTTTTTACCTGTCCGCTGTCCAGCAACGATTCGTTACGATTAATTTTCTATAAAGAAACAGGATACGTACATTATTCTCTACGGGCGAAATTTCCTGTTCCGATTGCATTAAGCTGCTCGTGAAAGCAACAGCAGGGTATTTAACTGCTGGGAGCAGCAAAAACATCTCCTCAGGCTTGTCGCTCGTTACGAACTATGAACTTTGGTATGTAAGTTGCGCTGTAACTTTGCCAGTGCGTGACCAGGTAATTAAAGATTAGCTTTCGGAGCGCTTCGGGTCAACGATGTTCGAAGTATAAATTAGGCAGTCCAAGAACTTACGTGATTACGCGAGAGTCAAACAAGCGTTTTGACGAAGTACGCCAGGCTACTGATAAACAGCAACTTAATATCGCCCCGCTGTTATTGATGCTGTACGAATTGTAGGTGTTCGCTTGGTTCGTATATCTTACCTGAAACGGGAAGAAGAGAAAATGGTTTAGTAAAAACCAGAGGTATTAACGGGTAACTAATTTTATAATGATACTCGAGACCTCACAATTATCTTATTGTCACATTCCTTTTCGTTTGCCACCTCCAAGAATAAATCGTACAATCGAAGAAGTTGTATTTCAATCTTGAAAAGTACGCCATAAATAAATTCCCGTATCGGACTGCAAATATTTTCGCCTTATTAAACCATAAAAAATGTATAGCGCCGAAACTATTCATTTTGAAACCCGATAAATTCGCACCTGAAAGTGTCGGCTATTATTTTCTCCGCGCGCTACACGAATAACGTGTCGAATCGTAAAACTCGTTCGAATAAAAAAGCGTCGGATAAAAACGTATGAAAGATATTTTCCTGAGCGAGCGATGGTGTTTGCGCGCTCACGGAACGGGTGGGGCGAAAAATGTCGAATTTAAAAGGCTCCCCGTGGCGCACGTGACCGGTCAGACGGCGTGGGAGTTAACATTATTCCAACGAACGCATTGTTGCCCTGACTGTTCCTATCGTTCCGATGCGCCGTCTTTCGTATTCGGTCTAACGCGAGGCCGACAGATCCTACCTAAGGCTAAAGTCACGTGCCAATGATAAGGAGACAGGGGAGAATCGGTAGGGAGCAACTGAAAACGTGGGGTGGATGTCTTTTATCCATCAGGAAATAAACAAAAAATTGGTAATTATGGTGTCTGATCATCGATTACGAATACAAACAGACTTTCTTCAAGATAAAATACACTCGTATAAGAACTCTATTGATACTAATAATATGCCTTTCTAATTCTTATGATTATTAATATTTCTCGTCGACTTTATTTTTGCTTCGTCGAAATAGTTCTTCGGTCATTTTATATTTTAACTTTTTACGCCTGCCTTGCGCACGGTTCGCCGCGGAATCATTGAAACTTCGCCTCGTAAAACGGCACGGTGATATCAAGTCCCCATAGAAGACGTTAATGCTGTTTGATAACTTTTGTCGGGGACGCGTGTATTATCGTAAACTACATTTACCGACGTTTGAAAGTCATTTTCATACGGATTCCGTGATAAATTGCAGTAAATGAAATACGCGCGTTGTGAAAGCTGCTTTCCGGAGAATCTCGCCGAACTGTTTAACCCGTTTCGAGCAAAATTGGTAGTTAATGACGTTTGGCAGCGCCGGGGACAAATTCGTTCCGCGAATATTCGCGGACGAACGAAATTATTTGCTTGAAAAAATGTCGCTGAAAATTCTACTTTCCTAGATAATTCGAATGAAATTTCGATGACTAAATTATTTGAAAAATAGAACGAGAAACGCGAAAGTAATCAGTCGCGAATGAAACGCAAGCAATCATCGGGCGCAGTAAATAAAACTCGACAGGTGTACTAATCAAAACGAGGGGGGGGGGTAGGAAATTAGCGCCTTATAGATAAATGTTTTACTACCCAGAAAACTCCCGAGGATTCGTTCGTAATTGACACGGCCGGTAATTAATTAAATAAACGAAAGGACGAGCATGAAGTCAAGTTTAAAGGTCCAGCAGGATTTAAAAGGCGACGCGCTCTTTCAACAGCCACCGGATCGTTTCATTCCTTTTTCCCGAACTTCAAAATAAATCGCGAATCTCGCGCCTGAGAAAAAAAAGGCGACGGTCGTAGAGACGGACGTTTTAATCAAGAGGAAACGGTTATCGATTAACATAAAGCGCTTTAATTAGTCGGTTCTAATTGATCTATTAAATAACACCTGTCAGAGCCGCCTCCCTCTTCCTCCGGCCGTCTCAAAGAAGTTCGTACAACTACCAGCTGTAAATTAACGCGTTCTCGCTGGCGTAATAATAATAATAATTGCGCTCAATTTAACTTTCAAGCCTGTTTAATTATTCTCGGAGAACGTTCTTTCGCCTCCGGATTTTGCGTGTACCTACAAGATACTTGAGAAATTGCTTTAATAACTTCTACTTGACAAGTCGTTGCTTTGTTTACGATTAAATAAACCAGCTTCCCTCAACTCCAGAAATTCTTTTTTTATTTGTAACGAGATATCGGTCACCTTTTATATGCGCCTTTATCTTTAAGGGTAATCAATGGTTTGTTGCATATTGTATGGATTCCTGTAACAAGGGGAGAGGAAGGTGAAACGTGTCACGGGATTAGGTAATGCACGGTACACCTGGGTCAAGCTTCAGTTCCCGAAGAGAAGTATAATTCTGCAGCTAGAACTTCCGTGGATACCAAGAGTTAGTGTATCGTGTACAGGCGGTGCATGTACAACCCCCAGAGTTCGCAGTGGAGTGGGTATTATCGTGCGACCCTCGAACTCGATAATTGGCTGCTAACAACGCAATGTATTAGTTTCTCTGTCTTCGGGTGGTTATACGTACCAATTCTGGTAACGAACGTTAATTCGATTTCCAGTTATAGTTTGCTAAACCGAGTCGTGCAAAGACGAAGATACTTAACTATGGGGATATGAACAGTTGCTGCCGAATCCCATCGCTATCTATCTACGCTTTTCAAGAATAACCGTAAAACAGAATCGTTGCGACACCAAAATATTGTTGCTCCACGTGAGTCCGAGCGATCATTTCATTATTTCGATTTAACTCTATTTTTCTTGAGACGAGAATGTTCATTATCGTAACGTCTTCGTAGATGAATGAAAGATTTGTATCCAGTGTGCAATTAACTGCAATGTTACCTGACTACTCTTTCTTACTATTATCTACCCTGGCAATCAATCAGAGAATAATTATCAAACCGTGCAATTAATTTCCGTGCAAAAAGAATCTCTTTCTTTATAAACTACTTTCCCTAAAAGTTTCGTCAAAATCAGTCTGCTACGACTCGACGCCTTCCGTTGTCATTATTTATCATGAATCTCGATCAATCAGTTTGCTACCTGCTTACATTCCCTTGAAGAAGGCCAGCAGCGGCGACGAGCGTCCCGAGACTAACGCGTGCTCTTGCACTCGATTTCGACGTCGCCTATTGTGTCGAGGTTTACTGTGCTATCTCGAATAAATACGATTACAGGGAATGATCGTGGACTCCGGCGGAGACTACCTTGCGCCGCTCGATCGCATTTATTTCGTCCCGCGGGTCTCGTCGTCCGAGCCCATCGCGGATACACGCGCGGATTGATACACTCGGCTAGAACCGAGAGCCGCGCGTGACTGGAAATTGATCAGGTTTTCAGCGAGCGCGGCGGTCGTCTACGTGGGAAACGCGGTGGTAGCTTGCCGTTGGATCGAGTTTCGAAGGTGTTTGGTCGAGGTGCGCGTCACGAGCTGCACGAAATATTCGTACGCGACTCCGTTTGCCTTTAGTAACCGACGTCCACTTTTCTCCAAGCATTTTCCTGAAACTTATCACTTTGTAATTACAATTTTTCTAAATTTCCAAAGTACATCGCGTTGTCCGATAGACGATACCTCACGTACGGTACCTCTTGTCGATTTCAAGAGGGGGAGAGAACGGGTGGACAGGTAAAACGGGCGTAAGGTGCGCTTAGCGCCATAGAGGCGGCGCAAGTTTTAATTTGAAGTTCCCCGCGGCACGTTTATTTGAGTTCTGTCGTAAAAGTTGATTTACCGCGGTGGCCAGTCGTCGGTAATATTAATTTCGCGAACTTCACCACCCTCCCCCCTCCCCATCCCCCCGTTTCTCGCGTGCTAGGCGGCTCGCGTCCTCGTTACACGTGCTGCTTCACTTTTATAGGATTAATAAGAGCATCGTTAACTAGCTGCAACGGCTTAATTGGATCGGCCGAGCAAAACAGGGAAAAGGTATCGCTCTCGCTCGTGGCGCACGGGCGCGGTTCTAAAACGCCGCCTCGAAGGAGGCGAGCGATTTTAAAACGGAACGATCGTGAAGAACGTAGGAAAAATCTCGTTTCGAAACGGCGAGGCGAACGACGATCGTTTTGCCTCTCATTTCGTTTCGCCTTTCGTCTCGTGCGAACGGTGCAACGTCGAATCGCACCCCCCCCCCCCGTCCTCCCTAGCCCCGCCGCGAATAAAACCGGAGGAAGAAATTCGCTGCGGCCGCCGAGTACGGTCGCGTGCACGCGTTTCCGGCCGATCGGCCTCCAGGATGCGCTGATCCGTTGACAAGTAACGCGGGGACAGATATTATATAGTTCTGGCTCGGGGGTGAAGGGGTGCTTTTCTTTTGCGCAAACGCTAATTCAATGTGAAGAGCTAAGAAATTCGCATTATCTTACGAACGAATTCTTTTATCATCCTTTTACGCCTCGGGATTTTTTTTTTGTTGAACAATCGCACGATCTGTGCAAAAACATGCGATACCAATTCCGCCAAAAGCTTCGGCAGACATTATTATCGTTTTCCAAAAGCCCGGCAGTTGACTGAAGCTATACCGTATAGAATCATGGAAATAAAGGGCAGCGAACAAACGGCAGGGAAAGGGGGTAATCCCTGGGCAAACAAATGCACAGTTATCGCTGGTATTTCGATAATATAAGAAACCTCCGCGCTCTCCCCCGCCCGTATTATCGGCCGCGCGATTTATTAAAATCCTTTCACGCGGCGTTACAATGGTGTTCGAAGCGCGTTGAAAAGCAGATGAACGCGAGAGGAGCAGAAAATTTGAACACAATCCCCCCCCCCGATACGTTATTATCGGAGACGTTCGTTAGTGTGGCTATGCGCGATGAAAAATCCACGCGTTTTCAATGAACAAAATCCAGTTGTTCCATTTAGATGGTCGAATGCAAAATGTCGTTGTGCATCGTTATTGATACAGGGGCGGGAATCGTTAAAAGAACAATAATAAACGCACAAAAGGGGGGGGGCAAGTGGATTATTTTATGATGATTCGAGGCGCATGGTTTTCAAATGTTCATGAAATTTTTCAGAAACTTTAAAAGGGAAGTTCAAGCTTCAGGAAATATTCGAATTGCACCGCTGTTGATATTTAAATAATTGCGACTTTGATATCTTTTATTTTACGAATCTATGATTTAATATATTTTGCATTGGTTTAATTTGAAAAGAGAGTTTATAAGAAACGTATAATTCCTTCCTTACAAATGAAAGACTATTACATGCCTATCGTACAAAAATGATAAGATCCAAATATAACGTCAGATATTTGTTTCAAATAACGGTACGTATAGCTGGTGTCTCTATACTTCTGTTTGCAGATGCGTTCGGAATAAAACGAGCAGATACAAAGTCACATTCATTGCTTATTTCCTCTTCCTTGCACTGTCCTCTCCTTTATACGTCTCTCAGCCTCTTCCCATTCTGTTCCCCTTTCTTCACCCTATCGTTCTGCTTGTAGCTTCAGCGAGAAATCAGCAAATCGTACTGAAAATGCTTTTAGAGATCGTTCACTTTGAAACAGAAAATCCGGCGACATTTTATACGAACGAATCTTAAACGTTATTAACAAAACCTGTGCATCAATGTCGAAGTCGCCAGAGCGAAATTGTTAATGAAATTCAATGAACGGTTTCTCTAAAAAAAAAAACAACTCGCCAAAGCGATTTCAATTAAAAAAAAAACCATTTGTACAACCGGCTCGAATTTCAGCTATTAAATCTTAAAACTCAGCGGAGCGGTTAAATCATAAATCCCATCCACGGTCAGAGCGTTAACAACGCTCGATTCCTCGCGATCCCATAACGCCGGTAACGGTCGTATACAGTTTTGTCACACGCGGAATCTGTCGTAATTCGCTCTAAAAGGTCTCCAGCCACGCGGCCGATGAAAATGTTCGACGTTGCTAGAATCCGTCGCCGTACATTGAATAGAAAGTGTCCACCGTTCGCCTAGAATGAATTTAGGTCTCCGGGTACGCGCGCGGTGTTTCCATGCTCGTACGCGATTCAATTTTTCCTCGATCGCCCTTCGTCCTAATTCGCCGCGATATTTCGTTCTCGCAGAGGATTCAGAAGCGTGCACACGCAACACGTGTAACGACGGCGATCGCGTGAAACGGCACCGATGGGCCGTGCAACCATCGATGGATATCGCACAGCAGATACCGTTTTCTTTTTGTTGTTCCGTCCGAGAAACGCTTTGTGTTACCCGGGGAGAAAAAAAAACGGATGACCTCTCGATCCCCGCCGGCCCGGTTCCTCGGTTCTTCCGTTTTATTCGCGCCCGCGTAGCAAACATGTGTTTGCTCATCCTTTTATACGTTTGAAATCTTTTGACAGATTGCTATTCAACGCTGCGCTTTTTTCGGGTTGGTTGGGACGGATTCCTTTTTTCTGGCGGGGAATCGAGTATTCAATCTTGTTGATACACATCCCTTGGGGCATCGAGTATTTCCCAAATTGTCACCAATATTTTCCCACTGATCATTTCTATTACCTTGCGCCTGATCCACTTTACGTAAGCTAATCTCTAAACGTGTTGTAACACTACGATTATCACTCAGCCTATTACTCTCTTTCACGTGTGGCTTTCGATAGGGACCGAGATGATTTTTAGAAAAGATTCTCAGGTGCTTCTGCTGGCGTAGCCAAGTCGCGTCCCGTCGCCAGGAAGGAAAAGCCATAAAGCGAAGCTTCCCGTCGAAAAACGCGGACGAAGGACGTACACAGCTTGTGCAAGCACGATGTTGCACCTAACTCTTCCTCCCGCGATCTGTCTCCTATGAACGATCTGGGTGCAGTACGCGTACCGAAGGTTTTATAGGCATTAACTGAAATTGCTAGAATCTCCGTAAAGAGCTTTCGCTTGGTGCAGCCACGATTGTAGTATCCAAAGGGTGGCGCGAGAGGAAGCTGCATCCCTTGTTAGTCTAACTTTACGACTTTGTCTAATCGCCCCAACAAATTAATCGAATTCCTTGTAAGAAGATGCAGGACTTGTTATTGGTTTATTTAACAACTATCTAAAAGCAAGTTGGAGGTAGCAGGTTCGTTGGCAGGTACACTGACAGATTATAATAAAACGATTGCAAATAAAAAGAGGGTAGATTCAAGTGCCAATGACGATTTATGAAATTTTCTAAATGTTAACATATCCGTAAACTTCGCCCTCCTTGTAATTAACTTATCCTACGATTCATCTGAATAATACTTCTCTGTACTCAAAGGGGGCAAGATCGATGGACCACTGACGATTTTCCAAATTTTCGAAATTCTAACATACCCATAAATCTTTCTCTCTTCTTAATTCAATTGCAATTAATCCATCCTACGATTTCGTTGTCTAACACTTGTCTATCTTCCAAGAAGGTAAAGTTGCATTTCTTCCAAACGAAAAGCATCCTAAAAATCCACCCCAATCGGTCCATCGCCTTCCTTCCGATCCGGGTCCAGCTTCTCGAATCACCCTGTACATTTAGTTGTATTCGGTCATGGAGCGATTGAATGCGAATGGGCCAGCCAGGACGTGAGTATCCCTGACGTCGACGAGCAGACGCAGGGCTTTTTCCAACGGGATGAGAGGGGCCGGGGAGGGAGGGCGCGAGGCAGTAAAATCGAAATTGTCAGCGCTGCCGCTTTAGTTTTAGAGCCCCGGGTTACTACCGGCTCGTCCAAGCCCCTCAACCCCTTTTCAACCACTCGACCAGTTTCGCCGGTCGAAGCGACGATCTCTCTCTCTCTCTTTCTCTCTCTCTCCCTCTATCTGACGATCCTCAGAGCCTACCAGCGAGCACTAGCCCTTCGCTGCACCAGCCTGTAATAAGTGCCCGTCGTCGCAGTCTTATGGAATTCAATCAGGGAATTTCGAAGGGGGGGTGGGGGTGGTCAGGCGGGTGGACGGTCGATGGAAAGCGGATCGTTTAATTTTTACGACACCCGACGACGTCACTGTGCGTCATCCGAGAAATAAAGAGAAATTTCGCAGACGATTCTGGGGGGCGAGTGCGAGTAAAAAGAAATTATTCGCAAGAGAAATTAATTTCGGAAGCCGCAAATGTATTTTCTATTGCTGTGCATGATAATTGTGATCCCACGATTGAAAAGAAATCAATGCCCTAGGCGTGCGCCTGGTATACGAGGCGGAGAATTATAATGCCCACGGTATCGGTATTGTTTCAGCTCTAATCGAACAGGTAAGATCAGCGAGCTGTTAAATAACGCTACCCCTGGACAAAGGGTGGTCGGGGTTGCGTGCGCGAGGCAGCGTGAAAAACGGTGGATTTATCGAGCTCTGCCGACTCGGAGCCCAGCGCCAGAGTATGGGTCAGTGGCTCGAGTTCGAGTTTGTCTTCGGCCAGCTGGCTTCCATTATCCGGCCCGCTATTATCCGGTCGGGCGACCGGCGGTTGCGTGATTCGCCTACGCCCTCGGGCCGAAAGAAACGCGAAAACGGCGGACAATGACCTAATCGGCGGATACTTGTCGCCGATCTCCGAATCGAAACTGAAACACCGTAGGGACCGAGGATACTAACGACTAATTTATCGTAGACTCGCACGAGATCGTCATTTATTATTAACGCACCAGCGATTAATTGTTAATGACAATAAAACCGGTCGCTGCTGATTCACGCAGAAATCGTACTCGAATTAAGTCCAAGCGGACGATTAAATTATACGTAACAAGCGGATTAGCCCGCCGGAGCCAGGCGGGACCTCCGGGTTCTACTGCTTCGGATAAAAGTCCGGGTAATCGAGTTTTCTGTTAAAACGTGGCTGGAAGAACGGGAGAAAGTTAATTCACGCGGATTAAACGGGATAAACGAGGTATATATGTATGCAGCGCGTCACGTAAGACACGGGACATCACACTTTTCTCTTTTTCTTTTCTTTCCTTCGCAGAATCTGCTTTCTCAGATGATTCGAGGCCTTCCGTCGCTTGCTTCGCCAAACGAATATGTTTCTCTCGCGTCTGTTCGACGAGGAGCAGACGTCGTTTCCAATTAGGGCGCCGAGTTTTTATTTCTCGGAAGTCGGTGTCAAAATGCATCGGTTCGAATCAGTGCAAATGCAAATATATTGTACTTTTAATTCACTTGAACAATCTTGATCTCCGACTATTACGTTTCTATTCGTGACGAATTTCCTACAGCAGAGCTCGTAGCAAGCGAAATAATCGAAGGAAGCAAATTATTCGTTTCCCGAAAAGCGAGTGAAAAAAAAAACAGAAATCAACGACTGATACCTGGCATTATTTACACACAACAACGCATCAAAGTAGACGAATTAAATTTCCTCGCGAAATACTTGGAATTGTTATCAGGCGCAGGGTGAAATTCAATTTAATGGGGTGTTTTCAAACAAAAGTCTCGTTGCTGTTATTGCGATTCGGTCCATTTCGCCCAATGGGAATCCCGATGGGGAATCGGTTGGAATTTGCGCCCTGGTCGAATAATTATTTGAACGAGCTTTAATGAAATAATTGTCAGAAATAATATGTAGAACAAATGTTGGGGGTATCGGAGGAAAGAGTGTGCGCGCGTATGCGGCTTGTGTTGATATATTAAATCGCGCGAATTTCGTCCGGATGCAATTTGCGCAGACGATGCGTAAATTTCCATAAATAATGATCAATATTTCTTCTTACGAAAAAATGTAGATATTGTGACTCCTTTGGAATATCCTAAAATAATGCTCGATGTAGATAAATGAACATTGACTTAGGTGTTGTCTTGTGAGAATTTAATTTGGGGTCTTTAGACATTGTTTTATAAACATCTTATATATTATTTCTATAAAATCTTGGGGGATCTTTTAATAATGTCGTCGCCTATATCAGGCATTTCTTTCAGCTACTAATGCAACAATTAATAAAGAAATGAAACTTAAGCGAAAGACAAGCCGGATACTTAGATAACCGAAGAAACATTATTTAATTAAAATTATGTTCTCTACATACGCTACCCTGAATCTAATAAAGAAAAAGCAGCATCAAAGAAATGAAGAGACAATGTACTCTGCTTCTCTCCCCAACTATTTTCTGCTAACATCGATCTGCATACACGAGCAGCGAAGAATACAAATGCGACGGTTTTACACGGAGGGACTTGAATGACGTCGCCGGCTGAATCGTTCATACATCCTCCGAAGTGCATGAATGAGAAAGCAGCCGATTTCGCGACCCTTCCCTCCTTCCCACCCTCCGCTTCCATTATGTCAGGCTGGCGGGGTAGGAAGGTCGAGCTGCGCCACGCGGGTACGGAAAACAAATACGGGCGAGGACGACGAGCAAAACGACCCGAACCAGGACAGCAAGGGGTGTAAGGAGGGTGTACGTGTAGGACCGACGTCTCTCCATCGAAGCGGCTCTGTAACCTGTTGCTCCATTCTTGAATTTGTCTAGCTTAAGCCTCTTTACCACTCCACCCGAGCCGCGCAGGTTCGTCGCTAATTCATTCACGCGGATTCGGAAATCACGCCTGGGAAATCCGATTAGGGATCGGGCTTCTTCGTTTTCCCTTGGATCTCACGCGAGGAGCTTACGAAGCTTCATCTTTCGTATCTTTCTCTATTATCGTGTGTTCACTAAGGATGGCAGAGACTCATCGTTAATTGGAACCAATTTGGAAGGGGTCATCAGAAGCGATCGAAGATGTTTCATCGAGAGCGTTGCATAAATCGAGCTTGATTTAGACATAATAAACTGCGGCTTTTTATACTATACTGCCCGAGAAGCGAATTTAATTCTGACCGAAGATTTTTCCTATATCTGTATAAATACATCCTTTAAACGCGTTGGATGAATAAATATCACGAATGTACGGGACAATTGTTTTCTCCGCAATAAACATCGTCCCTCCGTGTCCACCTCTTCAAAGCGTTCGCCTTTTCAGTCGATTGCTGGGGATTGTGAAACGTCTGCAAAGAAATTCATGCAGTCGCGAGAATACCGCGGATTCCTGTCGACAAAGGCGACACACGCCCATTGTAAAATTTCGCAACCGTGCAACAATGATTCCACGTCGTGCGATCTTCTGTTTGCCACCCAGCACACGCGGACAGACTTTGTCAACCGTGCTCTTCCCTGCCTTCTTGTTCTTTGTTCCGCTACGATAGGTGGGAATGACGAGCGTTACCAAGAAGAGTACGGAGCTCATGGTGTAAACAACAATTCTTGGACGGATTAATTTGACCATCGTCGCATCACTTTCTAATTGAATCCTGATCCAAGTTCCTATTCGATCGAAATCTAATTTTCTCTGTGACCGCTTTCAACGCATTCGCCACTAAAATGACATATAAGAATGTTCGACAAATCTGCTGACCGTTGGCCTCCGCGGAGGCGAGGAGGAAAGGTTATCAGGATTAACGACACAACGTGCACGGAACATTGAGACGTTCCGATGTGTTTTCCAGCAGACGTCCAAAGACATAACAGCGAACGAGAGGCGGCGTATAAAAGGCGTACGTAAGGAGAAACAGACGGAAAGGGAAGGAATTTTCGTGCGGACGGTGGAGAGTCCGTGGCGGGTGGATGAGCGTTCGTGCCACCATTAATAACTCGCGTGTCTGGCAAAATCGATAAAGACAAATAAGCTCTCGTATTGCCGGCGTTCGGGTAACCAATAATATTTCTCTCAACGTCTACGATCCCCTTTAACGGACCGAAGAAGATTCTAAACGCGGTCGATAATTGGCAGGGTAGTCGATTACGCACCCCTCACCCGGAATCATTTTTTCGCGTCCGGTGACTTACGCCTGGATCGTTTATAAATCGCTCTTGGAGCTTGTCGAATAAATAAATTGTTTCGCAGACAATCGACGCCCTAATGCATCTTTTCTCAAGCTGAACATTTGGGTGAATGATTTAGCTATTACTTTTGAAAGTAGCCGGCACAACTAAGTTGTTATTCCAATGCATCCTCAATTGTTGTTAAACACTTATATCTCACAATTCATTGAAAAGGAAAAAGGAAGAACTGAATCATGCCCGCAAGATCTTTGATCGCATTCACACTTTACACAATAGTGCAATCATTTTCATAATAATCAACGATCTTATGTCGACGAGTTAAACTTGAAGAAATCCCTAAGCAATTGTCTATTATTCGATTCGATCGATTGTGTAACGCGTGTGTTAAAAGTGCCCGGAAACGACGCGACGACAAGGAGTATCCAGGTAGCTGTTCTGAGTTCCGGCACAAGATAGACATTCCGGATAAGAGAGGAATTCAATCGAGGGCCATTGTTTCCTTGCTGCCTCTTCCTCGTTTTACTAGAAAGCATCCTATTAACAATCAGTCGCAATTAACTGTTATTACGTCACCGTCGGCGGCCGAGGAGTGAACGGGGAAATACATAACAGGCGATGAATACTTTCCGCCAGGCCCACACCTTGCGTGCTCTTTTTTTTTTTAGATAGAACGAAACAATTATTCGTGTGATCACTTTTTCGTAATGAAACTGTACAACGCTTGGCTGCATCGAAGATAATTGTTCACTGATTCTTTTATGAAGACAATTCGGCGCCAGTGTGTTTCTTTCGGGTAAAGCTATCAATGTATTTCTAATTGGCTACTTAGCAGTTCAATTTTGGTCCTACTAACGTTTCGTCGAACTTTCCCGCCAAATCCTACATTCGTAATTCAAATAGAAACAAAGAAAGGGAAAGACTCTCATTTATAAAGCAATTATAGTATACTTCAGCTCAATATAGATTTCCACCAGTCCATTAAACTGAAATCCCATCGAAATGTAACACAGCGCGGGGAACGAAGCCGGCCAGCATAAGGTTTTAATCGCGGTAATTACCTTTAATTGTCTGGAACCGGGAGAAATAAAAAAAAAAAAGAAAAATAAAGGAACACGCAGTCGTAAGGTATATCCCAGCGAAAGACTCTGTCGAAGTGAAACGCGCCTATCGAAGAAACCGAGTCCCACTTTATTGTGCTCGTGTGTTCGATCTCGTGTCGCTTCCCATGAGGAATCTCTTGGCCACTCGGGAAAGTATAAATATGGCCTTAAACGCGAGAAACCAGTCGAAGCTGGAAGGTGATTGCACGCGATACGTGTTATGCCATCGCTCGAACCATGATGGGACTATTTTCCAGTGTCCGTAGATCCTTCTAAATCTTCTATATCCGACAGATTTATCGTCGTTTCTATTTTTTGTTTCTCGTTGGCAATTATTTACTCCGTTCGTTAATATTTTCATTCAATTAAATCCGCAGGGTTGAATTAATTCCTTTTAGAGAAATATGAGGATCGCATTAAACTAATCTTAGCGAACTTCATTCATAAATTTCCAAAACTTCCCTCTTCGAAATTATAAATTGTAAATTTCTCGTTTCGGAGCGACGCGTCCAAAGATATGCAAATTCGAAGCAAGCGCGCACAGAGGACGAAAATAATCGATGAAATATTCAAAGCAAATATTAATGCCGGGAGAGAATAGGAAGGAGCGTGTATGCGTCTCTGTACGCTTTCATTAGGAATTCCTCTCGCCTCGCTATATTCAACGAACCAGGGGAATCTTCTTTCCCCTTTCCACGGGCGAATGAATAAATGATTAAACGCTAAACGCGTTCTGTTCCGAGTCCAGAAAACGTTCGGGTGGCTCCAAAGTAATCCGACACGTGATAAAACATGTATCGAGTGCAGCGGGCAGGCGACGGTGGCCGTTGCCGCAGATATAAACCGAATTGCAAGGAAGCGTTAATAAATCTTCTATAAACATATGCCCGCGCGATATGTGCCTGGCGAGTAATATATGCTCGTTATTAAATCTCTGTTTTCCTTGGACTAGGAATATGAACGATTGACCCGCCGTTGCCGAAATGAACTTTAATGTCGAAATTGAAAGCAACTTGTGTGGTAGGATCACTTTTTAATTTAGTTCTGTTTAAATATTTTGGAAGTTCTATACCTACGGTATTTATTAGTAATACATTTATTAATGAAACGTTTGCGAAGCTTCATTTAAATTACAATTGGTGGAACGTTTGAAATAATCTATATTATTTTCTTTCTATTCAAAATTACCATTGATCTTGATTTCTCCATTCTCGTCGTTCATCTCTTTTTCCTATTTGCTTCTCTTTGAACCGCGAAGACACGGCGCAGCGAAACGCGTGTACGTCTGGTTTCCTAAATGGGCAGCTACACCCATGAAAGTTTCGCGGGACAATTAAGAAAGAAGCAGTTAGACGACTCCGTTCATGGTGTTTTCTTCGTGAGCCAACATTGCCGCTTCCGGTTTTAACGCAAAAACATTTAGAATGTCAGCCGTGATCCAAATTGAGTGAACAGGGTCGTGAGAACTACGATCTGCCACTATTTAGTTCCAGTTTTGTAACACGTGACATTGCAATTAATACGATAGTAAATACTGCTCATGGATAAATCTATTATTTACAAATATTTCTAGCTAGAGAAGAGTTCCAGTGTCTACCAAATAAAATTTCTCCGATCAAAATATATTTCATGAAAATAGTGGAAAAGAAAAACGGGATGACAATTGCGAATTACAATCATCCAATTGGCAGACGATTTAATGACACTCTCCAAAGATTACCCGACCCTGATTATTCACCGTGTGGTTGCGGCTCGTTATGGCCTTAATGAACTTGGCTCGGACCCAACTTACATTCTCTACAATGTATACATCGTAATACAGTGCGCTTGGCATTAAGCATTGGTACTTTTAAAAAACAATTTGACCCGTGTAAAACGTTGCCGTTTCCAGAGAATAATCATAGTACCATTCACAGAGAAGCAAGGCACAAGACAGTTTCTACTTCTGCTTGTATTAATTTAAGTTTTGCATCGCAACGGTACGATTTAATTTTCGTGTAACGAGGCGCAGTTTCAGAGTGGCCGTTGAATCTACTTTTCTCATCCCTTAACAAGTTTTCTATTCGAAAAGTTCGTTGGACCTAAGATAACTGCAAGCTGTAATTACTTAGCCATTCGATATCATTCGATTTTGCTTAAATGTTCCATTGTGACCCAATTAAAGAGACGTTTGTTCATCTTAAACAATCAAGATTGATACAACCTTTTATCGGCAAGAATTTCGTTTTCTTTTTTTCAATCTCCTCGAGAATTCCTAAGAGAAAGGCTGACTGTTAGCGCAATAACTCGTTGTTATTTAGTGTCTATAATTCGAAAAATATTACAGTAATTACTTTAATACCGCTTTGAAGCGAGACGCAAACGATGAAGCATCGCTTGTAAAATTACGATAAGTAATGAGCCCAGGGGAGTAAGGAACTGGAATTTAATGCGGAAATGAAGATCCATCTTAGAGGAAGGAGAATTAATTCGAAGGTGTACGAGTTTTAATCTCACTGTTCAAGTCGGACGCTCGTAAGTCGCGATTACTTCCGGTTTAGACGCGTTTTCATCGGAAAATCTCGGCTACCGTTCAGGCGGAACGGTGTTGGCAGAAGGGAAATTATTATCAGGATCTTCCAAATGATGTTTTCCATGAAATCAGATTCTACCGGTCTCTGCTCTAAATAGCTCCATTCAGTTAACGGTAGTCAAATAACTGTTCACAAGGATGCTGTATCTTTAGAGCAAGTAATTTGAATTCTAAAGCTTGCGAAGCAAGGACAATTCCAAGATGCTCTCTAATCGATTATTTTTTAACAAATAAATCGATCATCGCCTGCGCAGCTTATTTAGCAACGCCGGTGGTCGCGACGGGTTGGCTAGCGAACTATATCAGCGCGAGCGATGGTAGCGATAATTACGCGGCCTGCCTTAATCACTCGCGCGATTGTCACGGCTGATGATCTTTTTGTCCCGTCGCGGCGTTTTAATCGACTCGGATATGCTATTGATTATCTCTGTAAGAGCGTTTCCGCGTGCGTGGCTGCGCCCGTTGAAGCGTCCCTGCCAGCGGCCTGACAACGCGTAAATTACTAAATGGAAAAGTTTTGTTAACCCGAATCCGACGCGCCTCGATATGGTGGAAGTTTCGGAGAAGGCCGCCGATTGACGTCGTCGCGTAACCACTTTACGACTGTCATTCGCATACGAGACGTCCCGTGCAAGAGTTAATATTCTTTAAAGTGTCGAGTAGAAGAATAAAGTTTGAAAGTCGAATCGAACATTCCGCTCGAAGCCTTTCGCCCGAGACGTTTGCCACAGGTAAATTGATTCCGAGGTAAGCATCAATTAATACTTTCAGTTGATCTGCCTCGTCAAGGAATACCGAAGAAATTGCAATATTGAGAGAGGAGAAGAATGTACAATTACATTCCAATATACTTAAACAGCTCTTATTTTTAATATTCATTGTTCATACTCGAGAATCTATCTTACCGTAATCTTTTCGTCAAACTTTCGCGTGAATGGAAACGCGGGCGGCGAGCTGGCTATTTATAAACGAGACCGGGCACGCTCGCCGAGCGAAAGAGCACGCGTTAGTCTATTGAAAAGCGCAACGGACGCGTTTGTTCATTACCACCGATCACCGCTATCCATTTCCGTTTCCCGTGCGTCTACTTATGGTGCCTGTAAAACGCCACCGCGCCAACGTCGAAGTATCGCGATGGGAACGCGATTAACGTTGACAAGAGGTGTCGGCCCGCTAATACATATTTCGCTGATTCTCGTTGCCGCGACGCTCGATGCTCGGTTTATCGAACGTACGTACGGGCACGCGATGAATATTTTCGGCAGCGGGGGCGACGTACACGTAAAACGATATCGCGCGTCGAGTCCGCCTCCTGTCGCGTCGTCGCTGCAGTTATTTTAAAAGCCGCTGTAATCACATTTCCGCTGGGACTTGTAATATTCATGGACGCGCAAAGAGTGATCATTTGTGGACACGCGCTGGGGAACCGAGTTTGCTTTGACCGGAAACGATGCAATATCCCGCAAAGGATCAAAAGATGAAAAAAGAAAGAAGTGACTCGCGAAAGTATGAAATGGTACAAACATTTTCCTTTAAGTTAACAAAGCCTGGAATACCAAAGCCAAGACTATTTAATGAATCCCTGTATTTTTATTATACCGTATTATTATACCCGGTTTCTTTTTATTACTTCGAACGGTCGTATAAGAAAACGTTGATTCATCGATGACGTTTCCGCGGGACGGCGATCAGCCGGGGCATAAGCTCGCGCTTTATATTCCACGGGGGCCCGTAAAAATCGCTCGGGGGCCGCGCGTAATCGCGCGACGTTGATCCCGGAATAAAGTTCCCCGCCGTCGACTCTTTCGTGGAACAAGCGCGGGTCGCCGAGACAAGCCGCGTAAGCGAAACAACCTCGCGCCGAAAAAGGCGCACGTGCCGTGTCGCGCGTTACACTGGAAACCACGTACGAATCGCGCGAGGGGTAGAAACTACCGTGAAGGAAACGCCGGGCGCCTTGATTACTCTCGTTTACAACCCTTGCAGCTTCTTTTCTCGTCGCTGTTCATGAAGAGAATATAGGGTCGCCCGTATCCCAGATTCTCCCTTTCCATGATTTTTCTACTGATCTGTTTATCACCTCTTTGGGAGGAGATCCCTTTGCGCCGATTTGGAGGAAAAGCTGTGGAGCGATAAGAACCAACGGAGAAGAAAAGGGTGAACTCTTAACGCTTGGTTTACGGACATTTTTGCGTACCTATTCATGGCAATATTTAAAAAACAGGCAGATATGCCATTTGCAAGTGTTTGGAATTGTAAAGCCTTAGTTAATATAAGCTGCTTGCAAATAATGTTTATGACTTGTGCAGCTTTAAACATGAGATCTACACCCCGTCAAAATTGGTCCCGTAAACCTAGCGTCAATGGTAGATGATTTTTTCCCCCCCTTTCCTCAATTTATTGTTATAAAAGGATAATTAAGGTATTCGTATTTATCCCGAAGTCTCAGTAGATCGTTTAATTTTAAAATTCCCGACGTTCCGTTTATTACCTCCTTCGTTCTCAAACGCTCCGAAGCTCGCTGGGAAAAGTTTAAACCGGGACTTTCATATTTTCATGCGAGGAATATCGAATAAGAATCGTAGGATGTTTTGATACAAGAGCGACGACAGGTCTCCCCCCCCCCCCCCCCCCACGGCAGATTTGCGACACAAACGGCTAGTGGTATTACCTTTTCCTAACATCCGTTATGCCGTCTCCGTGGCGCGTAAAAAGGAAAGCAACCGGCTGGTTAAATGGGATTCTGTTACGATGCGCGTTTGTCTTTAAACCACGTTTATATGGTGCTTTTACGACGCGGAAGAAAAGCAAGCGAGACGCGCGGGTCGACGCTGGAAGAATTTCACGACCTATGCGCCCCGCTCTGTGTTCGTTTCGATGCCGCGTATCCTTTTCTGCCCTCGCCTCTCGCACGCGTGGATGTTACTTCTTCCGCTCGTTAATCTCGCTTAGCTATTTTTGGGCTCGATTCGAGATGAAGATGAACCGATGACAAAGATCCTCTACGATTCTTTGATCCTCGGGAACTGCCGATTTTAATATTACAAATTAATGATTGAATACGAATCGTCAGAGATTCCAGATATTTACTTTATGCGTCGCGTGTTCGAAATGCTAAAAGAATCGTCTGAAATGATTATTATCTACTTACGAATTTTTATGATAGAGTTTCTCCAATATTTCGGACAATTCCAGAACCCCCCATCGAAGCTTGAAAATTTCCAGGCATCAAACAACAACGCGCTCAACCCCCGCGGAATCAGTCGACCGCACCACCTTGGTCGCGATAAAAGCAAAGCAACCCCACGTCGAACCCGGCAAAGCTGGCCACCCTCCCTCCGATAAAATTCGTCGTTTACGTCGATTCCTATCGAAGGGGGTGTGGGGCTCTGCCGTGAGGTCTTTTACAACGGCTCGTCTCGTCGTTATTATCCGGTGCGGAAACGAAACGCGCTCGACTCTAAGCAAAATTGAACAGCCGCCGTCTCAACCCCGCGCGTACAATACTCGCTATTGGGGGGGGGGGTGGCTTATCCTTTGTCCAGCAACTGGTGCACGTCGCCGGACCACCCCGTTTGTATCTCGCGTTCACACGTACAGCCGGACACTGTCGATCCGTAGAAACTCGCCGGTTTCGATTTCGGTGGGGGGGGGGGGGGGCGAGAGAGCTCGATCGCTCTGCCCGGCGAAGCTTGGTTAATAGGGAATCGAGGGGTGGTTGTCCAGGGCGCGGAGGGTGTGGTTGCATCGAGGAAGAAGATAAGCATCGCGGAGAGGGAGCTGCATAATTCGCTGCGCGACGTTAGATCCCGTTGTCAGGGGATTCGATAAACACTGTCTAGAGAGAGAGAGAAAGAGAGATTCAGGATTGCTTCGAGAATTTTAGCTTAAAAGGGGGGGTGAGTGTATGCAGTAGGCAGGGTGAGGGAAATCGGTGGAAAGAAATTGCGAGGGTAGTGATACAGGTGGCATAATTTTGATGCGTACGTTAAGTCCAAGTGGATAATCAATTGTGATTTAAACGACAGACCGAGGAATCAGGGGACGGTTCGTGAAACTGGTTCCCAATCTAGAATTCCAATCTGACGGCAAGCGTTACACGTTCTTATGACACTGTGATTCAGATATCACGACCACGCGAGTACGTTTACATTCAGGCCACAATGCGAACACGTGGCAGAGAATTCTTTCAACGAAAGTCGTACGCACCATAGAAAGAGGTACTTTGTAATATGTTAATTCAAATAATAGCCTTAAGACGCCGTCTTCCACTTCTTTTCACCTCGAGCAAATACCCGCCTGCCGTGTCCCTTAAACATGAAAAATATGATTACTAACAAAAAGTTATCAATATCGATACTTTAATAAATGTCACCATTCAACTACTTTAGAAAGGAAAATGCTTTCGACACGAATTGTCACGTATTTCACGCGGACCTCGTGGCTGCGAGCCATCTTGCACCCGGAAGGAAGGTAGGAAGGAGGTGAGAGAAGGAAGAGGTGTCCTCCAGGGGTGGAAATGACATTTGTATGCATTGCGGTCCGTATTACACTAGGAACCAACTCGATCCAACACCTTCTCGCTCGAGTTCTCTCGCTTCCTGCGAGTGTTACCCCGTGATTACTGTTTTCCTACGCCGCGGCGTGTTGCCTCAGCCGGGTAACACCGAGAAGGAGGACCCGCACGTCTTCCCCGGAAAAGACACGGAGAACAGGGGGTTGACCTAACGCGAATGACATTCGGGAAACGTTGCTTATTCGATCCCCGCGAACATGATCGGACCGGACTCCCGTGTGCCATGGGAATATGGTGTTCGTTCTGCATAGAGATTGAAGCGTTTTCGGGGGATGGGAAGGGGTAAATCGTTCACCGGCGGGCGGGGGGGGGGGGGTGTATTTTGGAGATAGATCGATAGTACTGGCGAACACTGGCCAGCTCTTAATCTGCGGATACAACGATCTCTCTCGATCGGAAAGTTATAGTGATCGCTGTGCGCGATATTATTTAATAAAACTGAACTGAAACAGAAGGAAAAATGTAGATTTTAATGAAAACGAACTTAATTTAATATTTCCCCTCGATGGAATGTTTCACGAAAGAGACTCTTGGTAAATGAGGGGGTTGCACGAGCCTTAATTAGCATACACGCGAGCGCGGTGGAAGCGTGACTGAATTCGCGGGGAACAAAGGAAAGCTGATCGGTGGAAAGTTCGCGCGAATAGGCTTGCGCTTGTTTTTTTCACTTATCGCCACTGTTACCCTTAACGTATCCCCCTTTCACCGTGATACCCAATCGACATGCGCTACACCATTTCGCTGTACCTGCACGCTGGAAAAGCCATTTAGAAAGTACACGCGTGTATGACAGTCTTGCAAGCGGCGGGTTGTTTCACTGAAAGATAATGTCCGTGTGAATCGATCTATCCAAGCGATCGTACTTTCGATTACAGTTTCGTTAATCGTTAATCAATTATCTGGATCACGTTCAGGGCAGAGACTTCGCACCGCACGGCGAATAGACTTGAGAAAAATGATCTTGTAACCAGCAGTAGAAATCGAATTGCGAGGGACGCCTTAGAACTCTTCGAGCAAGTTTCGTCATAATCCTTCACGTGTCGTCGCGAAACGATTCTCGAGGGAAGGAGCCTCGGTTGGAACTGTTTCGCGTGATCTCTAACGCGTTACAAAGGCGACGACGAATGGGGGGGAGGGGGGGGCGAGAGATATCTCTCCATCCTAGACAACGATTACGTAACGCTGAGGTTTACGTAAGTGTCGGCACGATTCTGTCAATAAACCGGGCTCATCCGTCTTTCGCGATTCTAGCGACCTGTAAATCGGTCGAGGGAGAGAGAGAGAGAGGGAGAAAGAGAGAGCGCAGCGATCTTAACAGTCCACTGGACTCGGCAGCATCTCCCGGGGGTTTTCGGAGAAATCGCGATGATGCTCGGTGATTAAGTGGATACCGTGAGGTGGGAATTGCTCGGAAGTTGACTCGTTTCGAACGGCTAACGTCGCCGCCACTTGTTTTCCTTTCTCGGAGCCAAGATCGCAGCTTCCATCGAACGTTTGCTGCGCGTCTTCGATATTTGGATAGCCGAGAGATTCGCGATATTTAAATGTACATTGGAGAATCGCTAATTTAATCAGCACGCTGATATGGAGGACAAAATGCAATAAATGATTATTACACTTAGAATCCACCATCCTAGTTTGTTGATTTAATTAATTTCAAGGATAACAATCCTTCCGCTTTTTGGTAGAATTTCACCGCCGTTTCATTCGACAGTGAAACACGGGCTAGTCTCTTGAAATGATGCATTAACATACGTGGCAGAGCACGCTCGAACTTTTAGAGAATTCCGCGGGCTGAATCTATCACGCGTTCATCAACATCATCTGCATTTTATCCGTAGACAGCCGTATTTTTTGCAGACTGGGCGAATCGCTTTAGCCCCACTGAAGATCGGCAAGATTTAATTTAAGGAATATATTCAACAAATTGTAATAGGTTTCCTTTTGTTGTATGAAACATTGTGCTTCTTCTGTCTCCCCCGAAAAATCGTAAAAATCACCAAAAATTTCGCATCGTCCGATTCGACGCCACAAATCATATAATTGATAAGCCGGATTTACGCGTTTTTGGCACTTGGGAGCCACGTGTCCCATCCCCCAAACAAACATCCAACGTCCAAAACAAAACAAAAAAAAAACAATCACAAAATCCGCAAACAATTCCCCTACTTCGGTCGCACTATCTCTTTGTTTTTTATTTTCATTGATGACCGGGCCGCATCGATTCGAGTATATCCCGATTTCTAGGCGCGTAGTAGAGCCACCGCGCATTGTTCAGCAGAATCGTTTGTCCCGGCATCGTGTTTCGCGGCGCGAGAAAAATCGGACCGCAGCAATTCCGCGGGAGGGAGAAATATTACAAATCGGCGCGGGGCAAATATCGGGTGCGCTTTTATGCGAGTCACGTCGACGCGCGGGAGAGAAATATGATTACCGCCCGCGACGACTGATGGACGTGCGAGCGTCAACGAAGATACGATATTTCCGCGGATTGGACCAATTCACAGCTGAAGTCGCGGCCAATATACATACATCTCTCGCGCGGTAAACGCGGATTTTTTTCTTTCGTATAGCTTTTATTTAGAGACTGCTTCTCATTCTTTTTTCTTTTTTTTAAATACGGGATGATGTACCGCTCGTCGTTGATGGCGAACCGGTCCGCAAGGTTTCATCGCGTCTCGAGACGGCCCGGATACTACTCGGCTCGCTTCAATATCGGACACGCTTCGACCTTATTTTATGCCCGATTCAATGGACACCGTGGAACATAATAAAACGACATTACAAACCGTGCAAAAGGCAGCCTGCGAAAAGGACCAATTGGATCGTCGAATCGAATTTTCCGTTCACCCTGTCGCCGACACTCGCGGACACGTTTCCCGTTTAACTGTTCCGCCCCGGCTTTATGCAACAACGATTAACCGTCGCGCGTGATTTTTATTGAACAACCATTTCAGCTCGTCCGATCCGCTTAGAAACCGTGATACGAACACGCGTACGTTTCGAACACCGTGTAACCTTCGAGCGTAAAAATACTCGTCCACTTTTTTTTTTTTGTGTGCACCTTTCGTTACCGTTCGACCAAAGAATTTTCGCGGTTAATACGCGCGGCACGAATGGAAATGCGCGTGCATCAAGTGCACACACTTCGTACATGGCCTTTGCCGCGACTCTGGGAAAGGCTTCTTCAAGCGTTTCGAATCGAAGAGAATTGTCCTCGGAGTCATAGTACGACAACGACGAATGCACGATTCTTGCTTACAATCGCGATTGTACGTTTCAATCTTGCAAAATGGAAGTAGGTGTATCGAAAGCGTTCATTTTTACCGGCTTTCGGTTTCGATGAAACATTAACGAATAAAGATAACACGGCCGTCGATTGAACGCGGGAAATCTCGACTCTTTCAGCATTTCTACCCCGTGCGTTTCCTTCTGATTTTTCGTCGATTTCGAACGAACGGAGTTTTCAACACGTTCGATAAGCGAACGGGGGCAGAATAAGGACCCCGGCTCGTCAACTTAAAAGTGCAACGGTATTGCTTTACGCAACAGGTAAACGTTGGATTATTGATTCGCCGGCGCGGGGAACGCCGGCATGCAGGATTAGGGTACGCGTGTGCCCAGGCCGCAAAGTGCACGCACGTGCGGCCACGGTACACGGGCCGGGAAACGGAGGGTCGGAAACGCGTGTGCACAGCGCGGCGAGGCCGATCGCAGCCGCAATGGTTGCGATGTGTATTCTCGTTTCCAGCGTATTTCCGCATTCTGCTTGCACAGGGAGTGCATTAATGCATGCAAAGGATTCCATTGAGCCTGGGATGCAGTCTAATTTCGCGGCCGCCCTTTATCCAACCGACCCGCACTTGCCGGTCGCTTTATTATCGGAACAGAGACGTCGTGCGGAATTTATGGAAGCCGCATGCGCCGCGATAACCGTGGAAATTCACCGCATTAGAAACAGCCCCGATCCGCGCCCGCCTTTCTTCCTTTCTTCCGTACCAGTTCAACACATCGAGCGTTCCTTTGATCTTCGCTCATTCTTTTATTTATAGCTGCTTCGATGCGTTCGATCGTTCGTCGCGGTTACGGCTGCGCTGGTAGTGGGATGTTTCAAACATTCATGTACGTGGGTGTTGTCAGTGTAATTGCAACGGTTGCACCGTAATGTGTGTAATTAATAATAATAACGATAGCAATGGCGATACGATGTTCCTTGCAATTTTCCACGCACGTTTCACACGCGATATTTAATTTATCCTCCACTATAAAGCTATCTTCTCATTTATTTTCCGTACAGAATAACTTTTTCAGGAAGAGAAGAGCTTCCGGTAATGAGCGTTAATTTTCATTACTGTGAGTGTAGTGCTTTGTAATTGGCCGGCATGGCTTTTGTGCACGGAGAGAGAACGTTGAAGGAAGTGGACAACTTTTCTTTGCAAACGTAATATCCAAATGGCAGCGTTCATTATAAAATTAGACATTTTGAACATCGATGGCTGCTTCGCGACTAGACCGATTAATTTTCGCTTCAGCAACTTAATTAAATATAAATATTTAAGGGAACAATTTTATGTACAATAGAAAGTTTCATTGCCATTTATCATAAAATTTGTGTGAATCGGAAATCCATAATTCAGTTCATATATTTGGAAGCCGATCGCGCAAATTAATCCCCGTTGTTTTCCAATGAAACATTAACCTTTAATGATAAGATATTCAGCCAGTTTTATACTACGACGAGAAATTAACATTAAACCTCCATCATATGCAATACTTTCAATCTAATGTCATTCAATAAACGAACAATAAATTCTACTTGAAATGCACGTCTGATTACTTTCGAGAAGCCCACGAAAATGTTGGATTGTTGCTATTGATAGGAACATTAGTTTTAATACAAAAATGAATTTAGTTATATATCAGAAACACGAGTATAGTTAAAGTAAGATAACAGACTAAAACCTCGGACCCATAGGCCTCAGATAGTTTATACAAAGGGGCTTGGGTGGAGGACTGGATGAAGTCACGATCTCCTTCGTATCTTAAGTATACAACTCGTCGTCGTGCCCTTGCATTCTCTCTGATCACTCTGCGTACGGTTTTCGCAGTAGAAAGACATCCTTCAGAGCCAATTAATAAAAGTCAGATAATTAAAAGAATAGTATTCATTATTTCTTTTAATACCATAATCCAATAGAAAAACCTTCTACGCGAGGAAGTCCACGAAGTTAATAGGTACGATGTGTATGTAACATGATTTAAACTCTCGCGTTGCTATCATGGTCGAGTGTCAACAGGTAATCTCGTTACCGCTCCGTTAGTTACAAAGTTAATTAATAATCACTTTACAGCGTCCTAGTTGCTCCGCTTCTCTACGGTCCGCTAAGCGTTGCATCATGGAAGAGTATCCGCGTGCAAATAGTATTAAAAACGAAACGTCGACGTATTTAACAATACCACCCCCTGCCCCCCTCCCGGTTCTATCGAACTTAAATATATTCATCGGATAAACGTAGAAGACTCGAATGAAAGGATACACTAATTCGTGATCGAAACGTCGATCAATCCGGAGCTAGTTCTGCACGGTACAAAAATGATCACGCGCGCGCGAGAAGCTTTTTCTTTCGCCGCGAAATTTTATTGGCCGCGACTGGAGAGAAGAAAGCCCGTCAGCCGGGTTGACGTGTTCGTTGCGAGAGTGTCGCAAGAAGCCACGAGTTTCTGTCACATTCACGGTGACGCTGTGCGACGCCTAGCTCATCTATGGGACCGTTCCGTTTCGGTATATTCGCGGTTTCGACGATCGTCGCCGGCTCGACGGGAATACCGCGCCGGTTCGTCTGTCGGGAATCCCAGTTGCGTCGACTTGGCAAAACGAAACGACTCCCCTTTTAGCGAGCATTAATATTCCGCCGTCGCTTCTTACCGGGCGATTGTGGACGATTACTGGGAATTACTTCACCGTAGATTCCTTTGAGATAGCGCGAGTGGTCGTTCGCTCGAGGGCGCATGAACGACAAACGAATAATCAGGACGCGGAATAGTTGCGCTGTAAATTCCAATGTATCACCGATCTAAGGAGGGAAAACTTCGTGCTCACTTTTTGCGCGGCCAACAGTTGATGTGCGAATCAAATAAACGGGTGCCAGTAACTGTGATATGAGTTCCAAGTTGATGAAAGGAAGGGATTCTAACATTTATAAAACCGGGGGAAACAATTCTAAGTAATTGCACACCGAACTTCACCCACGCTCTCCCAATAAAGACAGAGAGAAACCGAAGGATCCACTGAATCAATTCCTGCCCGCAACCGGGTATCGCTCGAAGCGGCCAAACGAATCGGAAACGATGCCAGATAGAAACGTGACACAGATTCACGAGTCTCGCGCGCCTTGGCTCACGATCGACAATCCATTGAAACGAGGCGCGATTAAGGTCTCAGACACGGCCCGGCCTGGCACACCTAGCCGTGCATTCTAAAGTCATCCTACGCCTGTACATCACCTTTCTAAAGCGTGGCTCGCATGTTGAAACGCTCTTTGTCCCAGGCGGGAGGGAGCCTTGAGCGTGGCGGCCGCAGACCCAGGCGAAAATCGATGGTCGAAAATGTGATCGCCAATGATTAACACGTGCCGCACCGCGGTGTGGCAATCGATGTAAGAGTTTCCTTCACGATCACTCGACACTTGTTTCGAACACGATTCAGCGAATGTGCTGCTTCGCTCTTTTTCTCTTCCATGCTACATTGATCGAGTCGATCAATCGTTTCATCCGGAGATTGCCACAGTTTCTACGTTGCTTATGCTTCAAAACGGTCTTCTACGACGCTGTAGCGTTTTTACTTATGCGCTATACGAATTCGGAACTCGGGATATCTTTGCCAGACTTTGATAGAATCGTTTAAGAAGCTTTCATTCCCGTGCCCGAATTAATTGCATGCCGATCAGAATCGTCGAGGTCTGAAGGTTGGTTCGATGTCGCAACAGACGAGCGAAAACATTTTTTCCGTTATCCGGCAACCGCAAATATCGCAGCTCCCCATCAGCACGGGGAAAACGTGGACAGATGCGGTTGGGATTCGCAGGATCAGCTTGACCGGAATGCGAGGCAATGATAATATTAAGACGCCCTCGGCGTATTAATGTCGCTTATTTTCTTGGCTACACGTAACGCCGCGGTAAACGTAACAGTTACACGGGCTGCAATCTCGTAAATGGAGGCAGGCTTTAATCAACGTTGCTTAAACTCGTCGCCGAAATTAGCTCGAGTTTGTGCTCCGCTCCGCGTCGAGACCAGGCTGTCGCGAGCGTGCCGTTAAGGAGAATCACGAGAGAACGAGACAATTTTTGTGGAGACGCTAAGAAAAATAGTACTCAACGCGCGAGATTCCTCTCGGACTTGATGCAATTTGATGAATGCACTTTCATAACGTCGCAGCACTGTCAACCCCTTTTTTATCTTTAATATGGCGAAGAAATGAATGTCGTACCGAGGTTTCTATTGCAGCAAACAATACAATACCTTATTTCTTACTCGGGAAATTCTGGTAGGGAAATAAGGTTCTAAACGGATCAAGAAATGCCTATTCCAAAGTCCACATTACCTGGCACTCGTGCAATTCCCTTACACTCGAACCGTAATTTCTCTCTCCAAACAAATTCACAGTTCTCTAATCGCCTTCCAACTATCTCGCGAAACGTCCAACAAACGATCGGGTCGCGTGACATTCAGCCGAATTTCTATTCTTTTCTAAACGAGCCAGCGCTCTTCCACCGCACTATATCGCGTCCGATTCGATCGCGACTTTTTCACCTGTGTCGCTTACGAATGTTTGCGGTGATTCGCCACCATCGGACCTGTCGCGTGGGAACGTTCGACAAAAAGGGAACGCGACGCGTGCACCCGGAACTTCTGGCGTAGCGAAGTTTCAACGAAGTAAACGGAGAAACGCGTTTCTTCGTAAAACAAATTTTCTGCATTTTTATCGAGGAGACGGGGAATAGCGTATTTTTAAGAACTTCGTGATTAGATAGATTTCGCGAGTTAGAATGCTTGCACAGCGAGGAATGTCTTGATAATAATCTTTTTCATGCCGAAATAGACTTCAATTACGCAGCGATCTACTAATAAAATAATACAAGTAACATTTCTTATCGCAAACCTTTTATTTCTGCTGCAGCGTAGGTTGAAAGTATTTCAGCGAAAATGTTGCCCGACAACTGTTTCGTGCCTGTCCCCCGCATAATTCCCGAGAACGCTGTGGAAGAAGGAATACACCGACGATCACAGAAGATGAGCAGCGGAGCGTTCTATCTGAGGCAGAACGTTGCGGAACTTTCGTTAATTATTTGATGCCGGAAAGATTGACGTTCGCCGGCGATAAATTCCACCTTTTTTTCGTTCCTCTCCAAAGGGACACGGGAAGCATAAATTATTAAATAATCGTACACCCTCTGGGCTCGTGGAAATATGTGTATAAAGTAACAGTAATAATTACCAGTCACGGTAATAACATGTTTTTAATGTAGATAAATATACGTTCAGTAACTTGAAAGTATTTTAGCATTACTTGACATGAAAGTAAATTGCGTTCTAGAAATGATTATTTCTATCAACTGACATGAAAATTCATTGAGCTCATTCAAGATTAGTTTTGAATTTTTCAGAGGAGTTTATACAATATCCATAATACTCTTGGAAGTCCATGAAATTCATTATTGCTGTACTTTATAAATTCATAACATTAATTATGCATTATCCACAGCTATCTAACCCAATAAATATACTATGACAATGAAATACTTTGCTTTCCGTCAATTATTCCAAGCTCCTTTTGCTTTATAAAGATTATTACCAAATCCCCAAAGAAAATCGATCAGAGGACTTATCGCGAAAATTCGCAAACCGAGGCTGGGTCCCTCATTTCATCCTCGTACCGTATTGCTTATCACTCGGCGGTCGACAGTCCAGCAACGTGGACCAATCTACAATTGAAATGATTGAAATTACCGAAATCGATGAAACCTCCTTGTCGCAGCCAAGAACCACGTCGCACCGCCGTTCCCCTTCAATCGGTGCTTCTGATTCCCACCCCTGCATAATCAGCGTCGCACGCGGACAAATAGGAATTATCAATCGCGCTCCTATTTGTATAACATTTTACCGAAGTCCAGGTTGTCGAGTTTCCCACGGGGAACCATCATCGGACGGTTCCCGATTTTCTTCTTTTTTCCCCCACCGCCCCTTGCTGCCTCCTTCCGCCAACTACCCGTCCCCCTGCCGCTCTTTCGGAAACGCATCCTTCCACCGCAGTGACCCGTTCCCCACCCGTCCGAATTTCCGCGCGATGCCGCGATATTAAAATCACCGTTTGCCTGGGATATATTTGCGCGTCGCGAAAACGCAGCAAACGCACGCGGGCCGGATCTCTTTCTCTTTCGCGGCTACGCTCTTTGCTCGTCCCGCGAGCGAGAGCCGTAGAATCGATCGAGCTAGAAGAAAACCGGTTGCCACGAGCAAAAAGCGCACGCCGGGGGTCGAGGGTCAGAGACGACGACACCGCCGCTGCTGTCGTTTTGCGCGATGTTTTGCAGAACGCGCGGAAACCGAGCAAGGGATGCGGCGGTACAGTGGTTCGCGGAGATTCAAAAGGGGTTGAAGGGATACGGGTAAATTTTCGCGACGCTATTCAAAGGGTGGACCGATGTACGTCGGGCACGGATCCGCGAGTTTCGATCGCGCAGATGGAGAGTTGCAAGTAACCGTCGATCAGCTTCGTGTCTCACGTAATTTATGGCGGATCGGCGGACGTCGGTATTAATGTGACGTTAATGAATGGCAAATTGTGTGCCATTAATTCTGCTGTTTCGGATAGCTCCGATTGGACCCCCTCTATTAACTGGCCGCTGGATACGAGGATCGTGAATAATGCGACCGGGCACGTTCCGTGGTTTCTACTCATTGTATTGTTATTAGAACATTTTCACTGATTCTTTTGCGGCTGCGCTTTGTACGCTGCAATCAATCGTGCGGTTTAAAGAGCCCGTTCAGGCATTGTTTGGGGTTCGCGCGTGTCGAGATTTGACATTGTATGTGTCATACGATAGGATTCGCACTTTTCTTTTTAAAGATGTTACAGAAGAATCGTTTGATAATCCTTTTAACGTGGTCTTGAATTGAATTCTCTTGGCCCGCCAACGAAATTGTCCGAAATTTTTCTATTGCTTAGCGGACCGCATTTATCGACAAGCTACCCGAAAGACAGAAAGGGAACGGTGGAAAGATAACGAGGAACGGCTCTGCCACGAAGGACACTCGAATTTTCCCCGTTGCGATTCGCACGCGAGCCACGGGCGACGCGTTATAATCGAGAGATCCTCCGGCATTCCTCGCGCGTCCGTAGTTTTGCTCGCGTATAAATAAAACGTGACGAAATTCCCAGGGAACGATAAGCGAACCGTCCACGGGCGAGATGAACGATAACGATGGGGAAGCCGGGAACACATACGGACGGAGGCAATCTTGTTTTCCTCCAGGCGGCCCCTTTTCGTTAACCAGGGATACTAATAAGGAGATTATAATTAAAATTCAGCGCACCGTTTCGCGCGAGGGAATTCAACATCTATGAAACGCTCTACGGTGTAGAATTAGCCTCCGTTCAATTGGAAAAATAAATTGATTTGGATTGTACGAAATATGTCGAGGCGTTGTTCAACTTTCTAGAAATCTGGAAAATGAGGGAAATAGTATGTGCATAATTTTTTAATTTATGAAGCAGGTATTCTGCATCGGTCAGAGATAAAGGAATGAAGCTTTACTTCGAAGATCAAGAAGGAGTTTGGAATGCAAAGAAATTCTTGAAAATGAATCCAACGTTTTATCTTGTCCCAGGCACAGATTCCAGGGAGCGAAGGAAACTAATCGGGATAGTTCGGTGATCGAGGTATCCTCGGTACGTTCAAAAGTAGAAGAGTTTATAAAGATCGCCAGGTGGATACTGTGAATATCCCAAAAGTGAACGAAAGTGTTCCCAAGAAATCGCTGTTCAAGTCTGGACGGTTCTCTCGTCATATTTCCTCGGGCCCCGCCTCCGACAACGATTTCACCTTTGACCCGGCGATTCATCCCGCGTAGCAGACACGGGAAATCCATAGAAAACGCAACGTTCGTGCGAACCGAGATGGACTGAGAAGGAATCGTCGAGCCGGCGCGTACGGATCGGTTAATTATTTAACGAAGCTCTCGGCACCTTTTGCCACCCCCCCCCCATCGTCAATTCGCCATCCTCCACCCCTATTTCCTCCCCGCCATTTTCAACCCTTGCTCATCCTCGTCGGCGTACCACTGTTTAGCCCCGAAGCAACGTCCGTTCGTTCCGTTTGTATTTCCATCCGTTGCATATCCTTCCATCCCTCCACCCTCTGGCCGAGAGGCTCCTCCGTTAACCGAACACCCCTCCTCTCACGTCTCTATTCGCGGCGTTGCGTTTGGTTCGGTCTAAAATTTCATCGCGAACGGGAGGAATCGTAACTACGATCGCGGGAGGCAGAATAGCCGCGCAATTAGTTTGCCTTTGATGAGAAAACTCGCGATCCACGTACGAACGTATGCAGGGTGTGCTTTCGGAGGGGTGGGGCCGATGGGATGCTTGATCCGACGTGCGTGCCGGAAGTGGTTGCAATTATCGGAGGGGGTACGGTAGATTTAAAGTGTACGAGGAATGTCCTTTTTAGCGGAAGGTGTTAATTAATTACTCGTGGTAAAACCATGAACGGGACACGTTTATTTATTCCTTTTCAATTTTCCTTTCGTGTTGGATAGTTGTTCGTTCCTTGTTACGGGATATCTTAGTTAATTGTGGAGAGTTGAATGTAATTAAGAAATTTTTATCGACTACGGATTCTTCTCTTGCAGGATTTCTCTCGATTGATATTATGATAAATTGACGATTCGGGAGTGGTTCCTTTAGACAACCTCTGAAATAGATATTCGCGACCTCCAGAGTGTCGGAAATTCCAAGTGTCGAGAAATATATAATTCGAGATGGTTTTGTCGAGTGCATGGGCTAGTGAAGCAGGACGAGGGCAAAGGGGAGCATGTTTGAACGGCTCTCTTTATGAAACAGCACAGCCAAGCGAGCAGCACAAAGGAGCCCAGGATCGTTCTTTGCCGCTAAAAGGACTATCCTTGGTGAAAAGATTGTCTTGCCACCACCCCCGTTCCTTCTTACAATCCTCCGCCGATTTGAATGTTACCTCGATTAACCTCCGACCCCTTTTAGAGCCACCGGCGCGATGATTGAAATTTGTTTAATTAAATAATAAAACATACACTCCACTCGAAAGGGAATTCTGAATAATTCTGTTTCAGAGGCAGTATCGGCTACATTCCTAGCATAACGTTGATGGAAATTCGGAGTTACAAACTGGCATTGCTGGAATTTAATTAATATTATTTTCACCGCTCTAATTGGTTGCGTGGATGCAACCGGATTTTATCAAATATTTAGAGAATGTCTTGACGATGTTAATATAATACGTTTGCTCTCGCCTCGGAAGAAATGCGATAATTGACAAAAAAAAAAAATCAATTTCCGATACAGACAATCTCTGATACAGCACCGACGATAACATACTTTTATTTGGATTCTCCAATTGACGTGAAAAAAGCTTCTACTATAATATAAAAATGCAAAAATACTGAAAGACCTAATCTAATCGGACGGAGGGCCAGGAATACTGTCCAGGGAAGATTTCAACATACTCTGCACTCCTGATTCGACAATGCAAAAAAAAAAGAAGCAGAAGAAAGAAGAAACGCTGGAGAGAGAATCGAAGAGAAAATCGTATCTCGTGTTTCATCAGCTTCCAGCAGCTTCCCCGCAGAACTCGCTGCTTTCCTTCTGAACTTTCCTTCCGGATTATCATCGCCACTCGTCCGCTTTTCTTCATTTCAACCGTCGTCATTATTTCCCTCGATTTTCCACGTTTACCTCGATTCTCGTCTCATCGGAATTATCCATTCCCCCCCATCCCCCTTCATCTTGTCCCTGTCGAAACGAAACGAACCCGCGCTGCACACGCTCGAGGAATTTCTTCGCGAATGCCACCCCCTCCGCCCAGCGACCTTTCCCGAGTCTTCGTATTTCCTCGACGAGACGTCGTCCTTTAGCGAGGTCAGCTTCGAATTTCAGCCCGAGCTTTCCGCTGGCCCGTGTGCACATACTACGCGTGCACACTCCCCCCCATCGGTAACTCTCCATTGTGCGATAAGAGTTTTAATCCGAAGCCGGGCGAACGAGCGGAAACGAAACGTTGTTCCAAGTAACGGAAACGTGGACCAGCGTCGAAGAGAATTCTCGCGCGCTCCGCTGCCTCACCGGTTTCTATAATTTTTCACGACTCTCACAATGCTCCCCTCGACGGGTATCGCGGAGCCGGGCGATCGGAGGAGCCTCGAAATGGGTGGATTCTGAAGGACAGTGAGCGCAATGCGACAAAGTGGAGAAAATTTGTTTCACATGTTATCGGTTTGGAATTCTGCGACCCTCGACTTTTACAATGGAAGAGTTTATATTCCGAATCGAAGATACGATTTTCCCAATTTCAGTTGGGAGTCGAAAGTACGGTTTGGTTGAGATTCGAGGTAAGTGAAATATAATAATAACCTCGGACGATTGTCATTTAAAATACTGAAGACTTAATACGGGCAGCTCGATCGTAGCAGTTATCAAATAAATCGTCCCCGTCGACGATTAACGCAGCGTAACACACCAATCGTCGCGGGGCGCAGTTGAAATCCGCGCAAAAATTTTTCCCTCACGGTTCGCCGCAAACGAGACAACTTTTCGCCCGCGCCGCCGATTGATCCGGAACGGATTCGGCGTTCTTCGCCGAGCTGGGAACGGATACAGCGTTTGACCGGTGAAATTTCATAAAACACGCGCGAGTAAGTAGAGGGGGAGGGGGTCGCGTGCGATCAAATAATACGCGCACTGTATTAAATGCCGCGAAACAAACAGGTGTAATTATTCGGCAGTCAAGCGAATACCAAATAATTATCAATGTTTCGGCTGAGTCTCGCTGGCCGGGAGTGTTCCCCTGCCAGCCCGGTCGGGGCTGGATTAAACGCGGTTGCGTGTGTAATAACAAACGAAATTCCGCTGGTAATCGATGAAACCGCGTTAGCCCGCCGTAACGTTAGTCCCCGGAATTGAACGAAAATATCGCGAAGAATACAGTTGAGCGAGAGTAAACTATTCGTCCGGTCTGGCGATCGTTTGTTGCTGTGCGAGGGGAAATTCGTTTAACCCTTTCGTCATCAACGCGATGGATGCTTTCGTTTCATTAACAGGTTTAAAGACTTTTAAGGTATTTCGTTCCTATTGAATTCAATGGAAATCAAATGTATCAGTTGGCTATTCGATATATTGCGTTTCCAATCATCGAGAAAAGAACGAGTCAGTACTACTTCCTTATATTATTATCAGTGGGCTCGACCGAGTTTATATAATCGGTGGTCTGATTAACGATCGACGATTTACGTGTTCGTTAATTACTTTCCACGCTGGCTTAATTATCATGATACTCGACTGAAGGCGGAGCGACAGAGAGAACGAGCGAGAGAGGGCGAGAGCATTCTTGAAGCTGCTACTATACACATTAGTTTTGCGAAACGAGTCGATTTTGATGACCAGTACCAATTAGTTCATAGAGAAGATATTAGTTGATGCCACAAAAAACGGAACAAAGAAGGGAAAAGTTGATCCGCAAAAAAGGAGCAACGCCACAAGTTTTCTAGAATCGCAGAAACAATTCGATGACGAAATTGTATTAAACTCGTAGAATTTTCGACACAATTTCCGAAATATCCGAGATCTCGCTAACGTTCAGAGTTCGGCTCGCGCTAGTTTCTGGATACAGCAGTTTACTGTTTGCGCGCAGCGTCGCGGTACGTGTTACCTCGCGAGGAACGGTGGATACGATCCCGCGTTCATCCCATTTGATACCGGTGCGTCCGTGACGCGGAAGCTAATTAATGGCTCATCGACCGGCGGGAACTTTATGCGTCCAAATGCAACGGATTAATACTCGTGTACGGAGAACGCGCAGCCGGCACTGGTCTCGCAAACACTTGCCAGTTTCGTCGCTGTCGCGTTGTTCCTTTGGTCGTGCTCCTCTCAATGTTTGGCCAATTCGACTTCTAACGTATATTGAAATATGAAAGTAAATAAGGCGATGCAATTAAGAACAGAGGTAAACTGCGTCGCTGCGTAAACAATCGGCACGCATCCTCATCCACCGCGGATTCCGAACTTTGTCCAGGAAATGATAATCGCGCAAGGGAAACCGTTGAACCGCAGTTATTATTGATCACCGTGCGCGGGCAATCCGCGACCATCGCTGCCGCTCAAAACCTGCCGCGTCGCTATTAATTTGCCGAACAATCGCACGCTGGTGGCAAAAGATCGGCGCACCGAATATATGAACGTGCACGTACTCCAGTACGCGATTACGCTCTGGGACAATTACCAGCGGGGGTTCTCACGCGCGAGATCGTTCGATCGATTACGAACGGCCACACGTGAACCCTAACTATTTCGGAATGTTGAATATTTCACGGGCGGCGGAACGCAATCACCGGCCTGTCGGGCCGAGGAAATGTTTAACGACAATGGTTCATACACGAAGCTCAAGTTAATTAGCCGCAGACTTTCCGAATCCCTGGCCTCCCCCCGCCCCCGATAAAGTGGCCGGGGCACAGGGTCGGAGTGATCGTTTCGCGTGTACCACGAATCTGTCGTGAATAATGCAACACGCCACCCTATACTACCGCGCGCGAGAGTGCCGTGGCTCGCGTAATCGTGACGACGTGGCCACGAAACTTTGCCCCGCTCGACCACCGGCGCGGGTGCTCGACCCTTCCGTCTGAGACATTTCCCTCTGTCCCTGCCTCGTGCGACCGCTGCGCGCGTCCCGTTTGCCCGCGGTGGAAACTTTGCCCCCGGCCACTGAATCGCAGCCAATTTCTCCGTTCCGCTCCGATGACTGGACTGGGTCAAACCTCGAACGCCTGTGGCTTTTATGAACGAGAGGGTCGGGCAAGCTCCGACACTTCCGGCTTCTGATTCGATGCTAAGCGGAGGGGGGGGGGGGTGCTTCGTTCGTTACACTTCTAAAAATTAGAACTTCGGGGTGGTAAAATGATTTTCAGTTCATCGAGAAAATAACCTAATGTCGAACGTGTTAATCATTTCTGACCCTCCCTCCAGTTCGCTGTTGCAATAATCGTGTCGCCCCTCTTTCAGAAGGGGCGAGAGATACCGGAAGCGGAAAGGTATCGAAGAGGGCGAAGCCGGTGGATCCAGACGCCGAGGACAGGGGCGACAACGAGGACTACTATTACGAGGACGTGGACGAGAGGAACAATCCGACGAACGAGGCACCGGCCGTGCCACCGGGATTCCTCAGCCCGTCCGTTCGGGAGTACCTCGATCTCGGCAAATCGATACCTGGTACGTAAACAAGATCATCCCGGGAACAGTTGTCTCCTTGCGGCGAAAGCTGTTGCTTCGACCCCTTTCGTCGATCTTTTTCCCCCGGACAGCAATTTCCTCTCCAGGCTTCCTTTGATGTTTCCCTATGTTTCGCCACCCCGTGCACTTTACTTGGCGTTGCTATCTTCTACGAGTTCTTTAAAGTGTTACAAAAAAGAGGCAGTGGTACGCTTCAGAGATAAAGAAATCGTGCCCTGAATAATGGGCGAAACACGGAACGCTTTGGAGCATCATATATTGATCCGTTCCACTTAAACGTTGACCTATACTTCTTTCCCCATCGAGTGCTGTTTGCACATTTTATCGACGATTCGGTACGTAGCCTCATTCGGACAAATTATTCATCGTCCGTTGTGCGATGTTTAAGTAAAACGTGTCGACCGAATTGCTGAGCCACTCCACCGGAAATGGGTTCGTTTTAGCAGTATTTTGATGATGATTTTAGTTCGCAGTGCGCTATAGATAAGGATTCGTTTTAAGTGGTCAGCCGTCGCTCTCCAAGTGATGCGAGTCAACGGTGCTAGTCACAGTCATTAATTGTATCAATCGCGAACTGCTAAGAACTGATTTAGCACCGTTTCAATTGTTATTCATGAAGATAGATTCGATGAAACTGTGAGTGTTCGCTTAAAACCATGGACAAAAGCATAGCAACATACAAATAATAGAAACATCAGCTAGAATAAAAAATTCCCGAACGATTTACTTAAACAAACCATTCAACCGCTAAGCAGTGATTTTTTCTCCGCGAAATCTAATATCTAACGGGGAAGAGAGAGAGAGAGAGAGAGAGAGAGGGGGGGAGCGAGACGGGGGAGAGCGGGGGGTGTGTGCAGAAGACGGCAAACCGTCGTCGACAATTGCGAATAGAGCGTCAGAGGAGCCGTGGAAATTGGTCGTTCACGAGGAACATCCTATTTAAATTCGTTCCTTACCGGATCCCTTCTTTCCGCGGACGGAAATACCAGCGGGCACCGTGCGGGAGGAGATCCTTCGACAAGTTCCCGCGGGTTTAAAGCGGCCGCTTTATGCGATTACGGGAGACAGCGGAACGCGAAAGGCAAGAAATAAATGCATAGAGTTATTGCTCGCCGAGGTATGCCATGCATTGTCTGCCGGGTGCCTCTTCAAACCGTTTCTATCCCGACCACCGCGAGCGTCTCGAGAACGCGTTTAAGGGCGTTTATTAGCCTCGACTCGGTTTGTCTTCCGATTTCGTTCTTTTACCTTTTTCCGTTCTTTCTGTTTTTTAATCTTCTTCGGGAGACGACTCGAACGCTCCTCGGCGGCTTATACATCCCCCGTCGGGGAAACGATGGCGAACGTAAGTGATTCGTCTATCGAAAAATATTATGTGAATTGCGCTTTCATACGGAGAATATTTAATGTAATAGAAATAGTCGTTCTGCGAAAAATGTGCGCCAGGTCTAGCTTCAAGCCTCGCCGAAGATTTTTCCCTCCGACCTAAACGTATCCCGGAGGGCCTCCCCTTCGACTTTTCTTCCTCCGCCCTTCGTGCACACGCACGTTTATCCTTCCTCGATGATCGATCGACCGTGAAACATTCTCCGACCGACGGAAGAGTTCCGGAATCGCCGGAATCGAGGGTCGCCTTCGGAACGCGTACCTATTTTACGGAGAGGCGCGCGATAGGGGAGGGCGGTGCATAAAACAGATTTATACGAACGCGCGCGTGTAACGGGCGATTCTAAAATTTTACGCGGTAAATTAGATATTGTTCAGCGGGAAGTGGCGCGTCTTTCTTCTGGCGCGCGGCTGATACCGCTTTCCATTAACGTGTGCCCGTGAAGATAACCCGGAAACGGGGGGTTAACCCGTTCGCCGGCACGGGTATACACTTTGCATGATCGTTCGAACGTGGGACGCAAACTGTGCGGCAACCAGACAGCGGATCTGAACCACAAAATTGATGAACCGTGTGTGTGCTGGTGATTTAATCTTTTTTATTATTTGCGGCTACACAATCGGTTTTCATGAGGCTTCTGCTATTGCGGTTCATATTTTATTCGTTCCCTTCGGCATCCCTTGGCCAGTGAGAATTTGAAACTATTTTCGGGATGAGATAGTTTTCAATTACTATCATTTCCTTTTTCAAACGGTGGATCGAATTGAAATGCGAATTCCGCAAAGGAATATCTGTTTAAACGTTATTCCCCTCGAACACCACCGGACTGCGTTACACTTCTTCGCTTTCGAGACGGCTGTGCAACGGCAGAAAGGGGGGGGGGGGGGCGAGGGTAGGAAAAGGAGGTGAAACGATACGAGCCGGAGGGAACGGCGGAGGGACAAACCTCGTCCCGTTCGGCTGACTGACTTTATGACGATGGCTGCGCCACGGGAGGCACATAAAACGGAGAAAGACGAGAACGGACGTGCCTCCCTCCTCTAGGGGGGGTTGATGCATCTCACCGGGCGTTCGTCCTTCATTTGCCAAACAGTAGGATAGCCTTTCATCCCTCTCGTTTCGAAACGATCGCCAAGGCTCTCTCCACCCTTCGAGCTATTTCGCAGACTTTCCTCCGAGAAGTTTCCGCCGCGGCGGAGAGTCCCTTTTTCGTTGCCCGGACCGCGAGAGACACTCTGGCGGGGCTCCAAGCGAAAGGGAGAGAAAGAGGGAGAGAGAGAGAGAGAGAGGAAGGCAAACGGAAGAGCACGCTTCCGAGAAGCGGAATCGATTTCTGACGCATCGTCGCCGAATCGTCGTGAATTTGTAATTTTTAATCTGCACGAGTGTCTTGGGAGCCGGCGGGGCGGACGATAATTGTTTACACTGATGAAGGGGCGGATTAAATAGACCGTCGCATGGGCTGGCAATACCGACGGATTCGCGCGACAATTTTCTTCCGCCGAGAAGCTTGATATCCTTCCTTCGAATAATTCAACACGCCTCGATTTATCCACAGAGGATGAAACAAACTGCGATCTTTGATTAGAAAACGCAAGGGGCCTCGGTGCAAGGGTATTCCGATGCATTCTTAAGTGGTCGCGTATGATACATCGTGGCCGTTCCGCGTTACAAAGTCAATTCCTCTCCATTATGCGATGGAACACGTAGAATTTGCTATTCAAATAGCGGGGCGCCTAGGTAGAAGACGGCGAATAGTTCAGCAAATGGCTTCTTTGTGCTCGACCCCGTAGCAATTCCCAAAGAGATAGCAGCGCGGGTCTTTCACGAATCCCGATGACTTCGGTGATCTTTTCTTTTTTTTTTCTTTTTCTTTTGCTCCACCCTTTGGCGACGAACCAAAGCTGTGTCTGGCGAAACGAAGCGCAGGCAGCCAGTTACAATTCCTCCTGCTACGTTCGACAGTTCTCCAATTTCCCGTCTCGTCTTCAGGCACTGTGCGTCCCTTACAAAAGACACTGCGCGCATCCCTTTACAGGATATTACCTGCGCCAAATAATCCGCAACTCGACGCTGGCGATACTCCCCGCTCAACCGTCCTCCGTAAAGTAACATTTTGAAAACAAAAAAAAAAATCGACGAATTCGCTTCGTCGCGATGCGATTTCCAACAAAACAAACTCGCCCTCGAAAAACCTCGTTATCGCGCGAGTTGCGCTCGGCGAGCGCGAAATAAATCCCGCGCAAGCGGTTCGCCCGCGTCCCACGTCGAAGGAAGCGAAATAATTAGAACGATATCGTCGCGAGCCCGGCAAGGGATTGAAAAGCCGGAGGACGGGAATATACGTTTCGCGCGAACCCGAGCGAAGTTATAATTACCTGGACGACACAACGTACTCCCATCGAGAGCGCCTCGACGCGGGACAGACGATCTGTTAAAACAGAGGAATAGAGAGAGAGAGAGGAGCTTGACGAGCAAAAGGTGGAAGTGCAGAGGTGATTGAAAAGGAAGGATCAGGTGCGAGCGAGAGGCCGGGGGGTGGTAGTGCGTTTATTCCGTGCGGGTACGCGGAATCTCTTCCGGTGACAAAACCGGTCGGACGAGCTCTCCGGGCGGTGCGAGAAATTCGTATGGATGTCACCGCGACGCGAACGAGTTTGCGACCACGCTGGAAAGTGTACAATGTGTCGTCTCTCGCTGTTCGGTCGAACCCGTTCGCGCCAACCAAGAGCGTTCCTCCGTCGGCGAGACGTTCCACCTGGAAGCTACGCTCCGCTCGCGCGAATGAGACTCGAGAATAGCTATTGGGGCAGAACACGGGGAGCGCGCGGCGAGAATGAGAGAGAATGACGGAGAGGCTAATGGTTCTCCGATGCAAAGTTACTTTAGACGGACCACCGCGGCGGATGGGGAGAAAAGCTCGCACGGTTGGTCATAATTCGCTAAGAAGCTTTGTTATCGGAGCGTTCGCGGCTAATATCTATTGGGTTACTCCCGTTTCCGGCCGGTCGAGCGTGAAGCCAGTAAATAGTTGCCAACTTTTTATTACGGTATCGATTCGATCTTTCATTTGGGACACGATTAAGCATTCACCCCCCCCCCCCCCCCCCCGAGGGGCCAAACTACTCCGACGGAGAATAAATCCGAGTCTGACGAGTACTATTAAATTGGCCTCGAGACGGAAAGGGGAAACGCAGGCCGATTTAGACGCATCGTCAATGAGACGGAAGGAAAGGCTTGAAACGTTGTCGTCGCTGCTTCCGGAACGATTGATGTCTCGCCGCGCGCGTCCGCGATCGATGAAATCCCCTCGGTATTATTCGTTTAATGAATACCTGCGGCAACGACGCGAACGTTATCGCAAGCCGGCATTGTACAGGTGAAAATATCGTGCGATCCCGCGGACGGGGTAGAAGTTGCCAGCTCTTTCCTCTGCGTATCGCGGAGGCGGGGAAAAAAAGGACGAGCAAAGGGGGTGGAAGAGAGTCATGTACTTCCGTGCGAGTTCACAATAATTGTCCACCGATCACGACGACTACCAAAGAGGCGGAAAGTGTCTATTATCGAGGCTCGCTCTCTCGTTAGCATCCGTTACTCTACCAAGAGAGAGAAAGAGAGAGAAACATTGGACAAAGGGTAGACGGCAGGGGACGATGGGATCCGCGGAAGGAAAACGTGCGCGCTTTGATTCGCGTGTACCACGAGTTTTCCTTATTTATTCCAGCCCGGCAATTCGAGGCTGAAGACTCTTAGAGCAATTTCCTTCTTTACGCGGGGGTCACTCGTTTTGTTTCTCTCCAGGTATTTGCCGATGCTTCCTCAGACGCCGCCACTCGCAACGTTTCCCCGTTCCACCCCCTCCTAGTTAGTACACACCGTCGTGCTTCTTACGTCTCTTAGCGCCGTGGAACCGACCGTCTTTACAAACCCGCCAGGCATTCTTCGGATTTTAATTATCATACTGCAGGGAGATGCGTAATATGCTCCTTGGAATTAAACCGCGACCCGATTACGAGGAAAGTGGAAGTTTCATTCACTCCCTTACACCTTGGACAGCTTGGGAGAGATCGATCGAGTCCAGCGATGTTCGTGCGAATGGAATTAATGAGCTTATCAAGATTTCTCCAATTCCTCGTGTTCCCATTTCGGCGAGAATGCGGAGAGGAATTTTGTAAAAAATTCCATACATATATTTTCCGCGCAGTAAATAACTCGTATCCCCGATAACCACGTTCTTTTTCGAAATAGTCAGGATATTCCTAAGCTGGAACAGCGCGGGGAGAACGGGCGAGAGAACTCTATGAATGCAAAACGCAGCTTCCCTTGGGAATACAAATCGTAGGGAGGAAAGGGATTCAGGCATACGGTTCACTGGATTAAGGCCTGATCCAGAGACAATTCGTTCTACGAACGGCGGCGGCGTCGATCGATCGCGTTATTCGGAGCAAATATTTTCAGCCGCTTCACATCAGCATATTGAAATCCTATTTAGCAATAACGTACAACTACTCGACTCCCAACTATGATAATACTTCTTCTCGACCTGCTCGAACCTAATTCCTCCTATTCCCCTCGGAACTCCCTGGTTCGCGAGGGATAAAGAAAAGAAATCATGGACGCGAAGAGACTCGAACGTCGTCTCGCTCCGGAAGTAGCAGAGCGCGGCGTTCGTTCTCTATAAAAATGCAAGAAGAGAGCGGGCGTCTTAATTTCGTTGCACGCTCGGCCGGATCGAAGCGAAATTTCGCGCGCAACCGAAAACACGCGGCCAGCCCGCGGGAACGCCGGCGCGCTTTTTACGAGGGAGCGAAGTTTTCCACGGAGTATACAGAGGGCTATTCGCGCTCGTATTTACGGGCAGGCCGTCGTAAATCCGTGCCGACGTCGAGCATCCCGGCTTGATTAACCCTTCCGGAAGCCGAGAGACATGTAATTATCCGACGAGATGGCCCGATCGTTAATTCGAAGCTCCGCGAGAGCCTGTATCTTCGAGTAATTACCTCTGTTCCTCGCGCTTTATACACTCGATCCGCAATTCTCGTTTATGCGAGTGCGATCGAAGCACCCATTCCAAAAGAAAACGCCGGTACGAACTGCAACGATCTTCTAATCCTTTTGCGCCTGGTGTCGGTTGTTGTTGCAAAGTGGACGCACCGTTCGCAATTTTACAATCTACTACGGAATAGTTGGAGAACCGAAGAGTACGACTTGCCGTTTGAATTAGCCGAATGTAGAAATGCGAACGACAGTAACAGTGTTCCAATGGTATCCAGAGTTACCAATCAATTTCCCCCGAAAAATCTTCCGGAACGGAACGATCTCTCGACGCATCGGAGTCGCGGTAATCCCAGGGATTTTAGCCACAGCGGCTGGACCTTTAGCCTGGCCGCTGTAAATAGCTCGCGGTGCAAGCCAGGTAACTCGCGCACACGGTTAGGCGGCAGACGCGAGGGAGCAGGATGGCTGGCAGCCGTCGACGTGCACACGTCGATACCTGGCGGCGCGGCTGCTTTGTGCAGGTATAATACAGGTGTCAGCCGGCTTGAACACGCGCGATGCATCTCGGCCTTGCGGCATTTCCACCGATTAATACGAGGAACACACTAACGCGTCTCTCTCTCTCTCTCTCTCTCTCTCTCTCTCTCTCTCTCTCTCCGGCTGTTTCTCTGCGAGAGAGCTTTGCCCGAACCGTTCATGGAACGCACGCTGCGAGGGGCGGATCTCGGTTCAGATTTGTGCCAGGGTACCAGACTACATATATCTGCCCCTCCTTGTCTACGGCAATGCGCATCTCTCCGCGGAATCGTCCCGTATCCTGTTATGTTGGTTAATGAGATTTCCGTACGGAACGTGATATCCCCCCTCCGATTACCGCGTTCGGATTATCGTTTGCGCACTTGGCTAAAGTCGCGCTCGGGAGTATTGAAATGTATAGGAGATTCTTCGGTGATTCTCGATCGACATCTATCTTTCGGCTCCATGGTACTTTCAGACGAAATCCTTTCGCCAGTCATCGCTAAATCGATGCTTCCTCTATCTTTGGTTCCACCGTGCTTTCACTGACCCTTTTAAAGTCATCGATAAATCTCGACACGATCCCTCCATATTTTCAATCTCTCGTTCCATTATCCCAGAGCACGATAACTTTCCTCTTGCCGATGCAATTGTTTTACGACAGGTTGCCCGTAACGCCATATTCCACGCGGCGAATCGTAGAGGAACGATTTTACTAAGCCGCCTGGCTGATCCTCGCGAAACACACACACACGCTCCGAGCACCGCCTTCGCGAGAGACCCCGCGATCCTAACTGCCTCCGGTTATCTTGCAGGTCGAGCGGGAACGGATTACCCGGTGCTGGGCAAGGTGCCGTACACGAATTTCTACTGCGACGAGCAACCGTATCCAGGATTCTTCGCCGACGTGGAGACGAGATGCCAGGCGTGGCATTACTGCGACATAGACGGCCGACAGGCGACGTTCCTATGCCCGAACGGCACGCAGTTCAGCCAGGCGGTGTTCGTCTGCGACTGGTGGTTCAACGTTCGATGCGAGCTAAGCCCGAAGCTGTACGTCATCAACAGCCGGCTGTACGGCAGGCCCACCGAGAGCCCGACCAGGCCCCATCGTCTCATCACCAAGGAGCTTCTTGAAAATATCTTCGCCAGACGGAAATGAAGAGGAGTCATCTGGTCGAATCGCCGGAGGGAGGCGACGAAGCTGCACGCCAGAGACTCCGCGTCGCTCGACGATGGCGAACGATGGACGTGAATCGGTTACCCGGTTGCGAAAGGAGGAATCGTCTGACCGAGTGTCTTTGAATGAATGGGAAGGGACGGAATTGCTTCTCCCTGATTGAGTAAATGTTGCACGACTGATTCGATGACGGCCGATCGTTGCTGTAGAATTATTGGGTCTAGGACGATTGAACTTCGTTCCGTGTGCCGCTGATGAGGGTCCCAGAACTATCTTTCCTCGGGACAGAAAAGTGTCTGTACTCCAGAATTAGTGTGTAAGGGTCGACAGGACGGTTCGAGTGCCGCCGTTGCTCGAGTGAAATATTAAAGCATGGGCATATTGTAATAGCGTATTAGCTGATCAATAAAGTGTTTCGCGTAACAAATCCGTTTGGCGGAGCGATACATTACAATTGCCATCTGCAAACGGATTACCATAAAAAAAGAATGCTTCTTCGGATGACGCTCATATAACTCAAAGAAGAATTCAATCCAATTTCGAAGAAACAGGACAACGCTGAAGTCCTAACATTTCCTTGTGCTTTCTTAAAAAGCCATAAAAATATCATTTTCGAGCTACTCTTTCGTTTACCATAAAACGCAATCGCATCGGACAAGGATCCGCATGGAAGAGCGTCGGTAACAGATCCCCGGAAGCGTTCCGACGATCGAACACACCCCTTCGGCCTATCGAATTTGTATCGCGATTATTCGGTTAAACAACGAGCACGCGATGCATTCGATCAGCTTATGTCTTACAATCGCGGTGTGCCCGGCCATTGCGTAATTGCTTCGCGTTCGCCCGAAGGCCTGACGCTTCGCTTAGCAACGAACCAATTGACGATCGGTCATACGTGCAACAATTGCGATTGCACGTGGAACGATCGCGATTATACGCGCGATGATGCGGCGGCGGGGAAATTGTTGTGCCCCGGCGAACAAGCCGACGCGCGCTTCGCGCCCGGGACGAAAATTCTATTGAACCGGCCAGAGAGGGGTTGGCAAAGTTGCCGGTTTCGTTTCTCTGATCCACCGTCGAACGATTCTCGCGACGATTTCGCCGAGAGGTCGGACGCCGAGTTGCGGGTGAGAATTTTAAATTACGAGAAGTCCGAGTTTCCTTCTTTCCTTCGATTCCAGTCGCCAACTTGTTCTTCCTCGTCACTGATCGGGGCGGATTCAATTCGCCCCCGAAAAAGGAATCGGATGATAAATCGAACAGGCGAGAGGGGAACATAGCAGAGGAAAAAGGCCAATGAGCAATGTTCGTCGAGCGATCACCGATTTGGACGCGTTCCATGGGTGGAGAACGAACAACGAGGTTACAACGGGGGAAATCGCCGTCCACGGAAGACGGACCACCGGTCGCAACCCCGCGGAGCGAGAAATAGAACGGAGGAACAATAGCTGGGGGGGGCGGCATCGCGTTGACGCGAGACGGGGCGGTCAAAAGTCAACGCTTTCAAGAATCGATATCCGTTAATAGAATTGTGTACGCACCGCGCAAGCCGAACGAAACACGACAACGACAGGTTCGCCGGCAATTAGTAATGACGTGTCGTTCGATGTGTTGCGCGCACACGGCTTGTCGCCTGAAAGCGATCGTCGCGGAAACCAATTTCTCGTTTCACCGGATCCTTCGCTTCGACGTGTTGTATACGCATGTGCACGCTCGCCGATCATTGTTCCTTGCGTTCGCGGCGCATTGTAATAATTTCAGGCGAAGGGAGAATCGGCAGCGCGGCGTTCGTTTCGGACGTCGCGATTGTTTATTGATCCTTTCTGAATGAAATTTTAATTTCAGGAAAGTTTCGGACAATCGAGTTCGAATGATATTGAAGGTATTATCGAATCGAAAAGCGGCACGATTACACTTCCCTTCACGGAAATGACCGGCGCGATAAAATATTTTAAACGAAAACGTAAAGGAACGAGAAATTCGTGGCGAAATGGCCGTGCAACGCATTTGTGACGTTATTACTTAAATCGAATTTAATTCCCGATAAAATCGAGGCATTATCGGAACGAGTGCCGGGGAGTACAATATATGTTAATGTACAGTTTTTTCTTTTTTCTTCATTTTAGCAGAGTGTACCTTTTGAAGCGAATAAAGGCCGAATTATGCAGTATTCGATGCTCGTATTAATGACTGTAAATAGAACAGAGAACAATTCTTCTATATGCATGCACTACTAAATAAAACAAACAAGATGCGTTCCCTGTATATAATATAAACACATACGTTGTGCAGTCGAACTGACAAATAGCCATGCGACAAGGACCGTGTGTATACCGTGCTATAATAGTTAAGCAGCGAATCACTTGTGACTGCGCAGAGATAATCTTGCAAGTAAGACCCATTGGAAATAAATTGTACGCGTGTGCTACGAACGTTTCTCATTATTCTATCGATCCCTGTCACGTTTGGGAAACTTCCCGCGCGATACAACGAACGAGGGAACGGAAAGAAGATGAAAATGTTCACCCACGATATTCGCCAAATAATTCTATCAGTCGGCTGTCACGTCGCATTCGTTGCCCCGGAAATTCCCGGTTTAACACAGCGGAATGATGAACCTTTACGTGAAATTTCGGCTGGAGTACTTTCGAAGGTTCCCCGCGGAATGTATTCTTAATGAGCGAGAGAGGGGACAGGTAGGGAGGACGTGACCCTTTAGTGGCAATTAGCTAATGAGGAACGATCGATGAAGAAGGTTTTTGCGTATAATTGAATGTTGCTTTCGTTGAATGAACTGCGCGATCTTCCAGTTGGCATGCGCTGCTCTAAAAAGAAACCAAAACAAAGAGAACGACGAATTTTCAGTAGGATCTCTGTTTTCAAAGAGGCACGCAAATTATGGATGTATTTCAATTAATCGAGAAAGAACGGAGATCCGTTCGTGTTCATCGATAAGAAAATAGAAAAAGAACGTCGGAGTAAAGGGTGGAGAACGAACGAACGATGTTCAAGCGGACGCTTTTGATTGTCGTCAGTTCAAAGGACGCGCTAACTGGATGCCGGGAAAATAATGATAAAATACTGCCCGTCGGTGTATGATTCCCAGTGGCGCGAGCGACGCGATTTGTTCCGGATCTCTTTCTCGACCGGAGCGGTGTAATTGTCCAGCGGTGTACAGAATATGCTGATTAACATCGCGGACCGGCATGTATCGGAGCGTTGCGTATCGAGGCAACTTTTCCCCCGCGAAGTCCGCGGAGTCTCGTTGAAGGGGGCGGGAAATTGAGGAACCACCGTGCAAAGTGGCGATACGATAATAAAAATGCGACTTCTCGAGGTGGAGAGGACCGCGCTATCGTCCGCCGTAGCGTTTAACAAATTTCGATCGGCTTTCGACAATTGTCTTACCGCTTCGACGCCGTTTCCCATCGATCGTACGCGTCTCGCTGCTAATTAGAATACACGGATATGCGTCGGACGCGCTGAAATTATGCTGATTCGAATGGCGAAAATTCGCCGACGAGATGGAGCATACATTATTTACCAACGAGATAAATATCCCGCATTTTCGGCCGTGTCAAACGCAACCGGCCAGCTCGCCGGTGAAATTGTCTCTTTCCAGTTGCATTTTCCAGCGTTCGACGAAAACGGAAATTCGCTGCGTCTTTAATTAAAACTATACCGCCCTGTGCTTTTTTCAAATCATTTCTTTATGACACTGTTAATGGTCAAGGGTAGAATCACTGGGAGAAACGTGATTGCTATTAGCGATACGATTCTCCTTAAGTATCTTATCACCCCTGCACCTTAATTAACTCTATCAGCGAACCTAAATGCTCGTTGCCATTCGAGCCCGACAAATTAACCCCTTTTCCCGAACAAATAATGCTCGGAGAAAGTCATTCCATTCCCAAGGCAATCGGGAAATCCGTTCGAACAGCCTCAGGTGCGTGTACTGGGGTCTGATCGGTTCCCGAATGCAGTCGATCTTATGCAGACGCAAAAACACCACGGGCTCGTCTATCCGAAAACGGTCATAAAAGCGAACCCGAAGGACAGAGGGAGGCGCGATTGTTGCAGGAACCCGGCGCGGACGCGGATTCGCGAAACGATCGGGGGCAAGAGAGCCGGGGCCTAAGAATCCATCAACGAAACTGGTAATCAGGTGGGGCTCGCGCGAACCACTTTCAGGGATCCAATCTCGTCTGGCATTTTTACTCCCGTACCCTCCGCTGATGCGCCTCTCTTATTCCGTTTCTTTTCCGTTTACGGACGCGCACGCGCTTCTATCGTCCCCCCCGAGGGGGGTCGTGCGAGGATCTCAGAACGACGGCGGGAGGAGGATTCGTTGTTACGGTTCGACGATGGGGCCAAGTTTAAGTTCCGAGCAGAGTTTAACCGGCTGATTAAAAGTTCTCGACTTGTCGGCAGCGATAACTCTTCGAGTATCGGCGGTAATGGACAGGCCTCGGCGGTGTGCATTCCCGCGGGACGTTGGTTCCGTTGCGAAAAGGTTTGAGGTGTGATGGGTTCGAGAATTATTTGGAATACGTTGCGACACGAATACGCGATTCGAGAAATTACGCAACCGCATGCGTTTGTTATAAAATGTAGGCAATCAGTCTGGCTGCGGCGAGACACCCACCATTTTCCAGCGTGTCGCGCGCAAAAGAAGGAAGCCGAAAATGCAACCCTGGCCCCGGGACGGAACTCCGAAGGACCGACACCTCTGCCGGTCGTATTCGGGTGCGAGTGGTTTTTTTTTTTCTTTTCTGTTCAATGTCGAGAGCGCGTAAAGTCTGAAACTGCGGAAGGCAGTGGCGGCGAGGAGACGGGGCGTCGAAAAACGCGGAACGGAGGAGGGTCGAGAGAGCCTCGTAGGAGGACGGCTCCGGCGGGATGCAGGAGGGACGCCTTTAATTGCAGGACTCGCGGCACTTTTAAAGCCGGATGCAAATGGCCCATAAAACTCGCCCGGCTCCGGCATGGCAGCAGGACCGCTCGTTCATTTACGAGCGCGGAAAGTTTTTAGGTTTTCCCGGGGACGGAACGAACGAGAGGGCCTGTTTTATCGGTCCGCGGGAGTTCGAAAGTAATTCTCTTTAGTTGGCGGTGAGACCGACAGGTCTGCGATGCCGGTTTCAACCTTCCTCGGGTGGACGAACGGTCACCCGTTGGCTTTCTTGCCGATCGCACGAGAGATCGATCTCCGTATCCCGATCGCGCACCATCCGCGGATCATACGGACTGATTCAAAAGGAAACGGATCTCGGAGAGTCTGCTCTTCCAAAGGGGAACCGCTTGGGCGAATCAACGGAGAAGAGTCGATTCCTGCGAGCACGCGCACCATGTACAGAACTAGTTAATAGGACGGTCATTACAATCAACTCGCTTCGACTAGCCAGCTTCGCTTTCCAACTGCTCCGTAACGCGAAGGAAACATTCGCGGCTCGCCTTCAGGAACATTTACAGCGAGCATTTACGCAGTCGAATCAGTGCTACTGCACTTACAGAAACGCGTTGGATTCAAAACTCGTTGCCACTGTTGAGTAATAACGAAGACACGAAGCTTTCGTTTCTGGTAAAAATTATCTCACGCGAAGCATCGTTCGATTGACGATCGAAAAGCTCGAATCGTATAAAAACTGAGCGATCTATCTCTATCAAAGGCATAGCAATTATTAACATATTAATGTTAACAGAGATATCGACAATCAGTTCCATTGAACATATAATAAGAACGCAATTAATAGTCTCTTCCTGCAGCAGGATTTCGCATTTAAGTCACGAATAAAGAGAGTGGCCCCGTCGTCTTAACCAGACGTCTGACCATATCCGATCTATACTACTCAATCCCGAAAATCCTTTCGCAAATTGCATCGTAAGTTAGACGAAGCACCATCTGCTTGTTCCTGCTGTTATCCTCGTCATTCGCCATCATTACCTTTCTTATTCATCCCTGCACGACAAGCGAACGATTCCGAACTACCACCACCCGATTCACCCACGAAAAGAGTCTGGCGCCAATTAGACGACACCGGCGTTGCCCGACGAAAGACGCGTAACGCGAACGTTATCCCTCGGGGATGAAGCGAAAAGCGGCGATAATTCCGGCGGAAGTTGGTCGCGCGAGCCTGCCGAAAGGAAGGAAGAACAGTCCGTCCGTTTCTATTGGAAGCTCGGTGGGCGAAACTGTGCGCGAGAGGGGGGGGGGGGTTTCGGAATAATCCCGTGGCGTTATTTTATTCGTGGCCGCGGTGTGCAGTCGATGCAGAAAGTTTTCATAAACGTTGCTCGTGGCCACCGTTCGCCTCTCTCTTTCTCTCTCTCTCTCTCTGGTCTATCGCTCCGCCTCTGTCTCCCTGCCGTCCACCCCGCCTAACTGATTTATCCCTCTCTGTCACTCGCTAAGAGCGCTCGCAACATGCAGCAGACAACGGTTAATCAATGGGCTTCAAGCGCAGGCTCGCATCCCGGGATCTTTCCTGATGGACAGCGGCAACAGCACCGGTAACAACGCCGGGACGCGCTGGTCGCCATCGGGAGAAACGAGGATGGACGTACACAGGTGGTTCGGAGGCTGGTGGAGAGAGAGAGAGAGAGAGAGAGAGAGAGGGGGGGGGGGGAGAGACCGAGGCACGATGCTAGTAGATACGGATGGCAGTGGGAAACGAGGTGGATAGAGGGCACACGGAGAGCCGCGGGCGCGTAAAACTAGCGAACAAATTTGAAACTCCTCTTTCGTGCCGTGACTTTGTTTATGCGAACGAAAATAACTCGCCGGCGAGCGATGCTGTCTCCCTCGGACGCGGTCTCGTGACGATCGAGCCCTTATCGCTTTAGTAGGCTGCAAGAATGGCTGTTCCATGAACCTGGATTCCGTCGGTCGTAGTCGGCGAGTCAAGTACACGTCTGACCATAGCCGACCTGCACTACTTGAAGCATAAATTGACAGCTTGATCGTTATGTTTCATTCTGTTTAACTTCTGATATCTATATTACACATATACTACAATCTTTATCAAACGCGTTACTCTGCTACAGAGAAAAATCGCTTCCACAACGATATAATAATTCATATATTTTATCAATGCAGCTCTTAAACCAGAGGAAACATATTTTAAGAGACATTTCAGCTGTCAGAATCACCGGAAATATCTACTTTCCGCTAGGAGATGAATTTCCGATGAACGATACACGTCAACTCCTGAAAAATAATTATTCCAGCCCCGATTTTGTTCGTTGCGCTCTACCGTTTTATCATTATGAAGTTGAGTCTGGGGACTGTGTCTCGCATTAAAGGGTTAACGCAAAAAGTGTGCACAGGTAACGGAGATCCGGAGAGCGATTGTTCCGACTGGAAACTGCGCGGCCAGACACAGGGTGGCGGAAGGGGGGACGGAGATAATGATGGCACACGCCGGCTGGTATGAGTTCTTGCCGACTAAATAACGAAGAATTACTCGTACACGTTGGGGCTCGCGCGCGAGTGAAAGTCTAGGCGCAGAGAATGGGACAGAAGAAAAACCGTGTTGGTTGATTTAGTAACGGGGAAATGTTGTTATTGATACGAGCTTACCCGATAATGCATTACGAACGGCAGACAGGCTCTGTTGGAGTTGACAGGTACCCAGGCCTAACGTGAATATTTGCGTAATAAGTAATATTGATAAGCGAATCGCATTTTTGATCAGGGAAAAACGTTTGGAAACAATGTAAGGCAGTTAAATTTGTTTACGACTCACCACGTGCGAACCGGCAGGAGGAAAGATTCGTCTTGAAGAGAAAACACCAGTGAAATCTAAATACGAAGCTTGCACAAATCATTTACAATGTTCCAACTAAAAAATAAAATAGACGAAAGTAGTGTGCATCGAATGGGGTACGAGTCGTTAAAAGAAAAGATAATAGAAAAGTATGTTATTACCATCTACATGATGGTAGATGGAAAAAAAGTAGAGGCAGAGAAGATAAAGAGAAGCAAACGAGAGGGCAACTGCAAAAGTAGCGGAACGCAAATTTCACCGTGCATTCTCGCAAACGCCCGGGGGCTACGAAATATCATCGACGTCTGTAGCCCGCGGGTCTGCCGCGTCATTGGTCGCCGAAAATTAACATGCGAACGACCAGGAAATATCGGGCGAATTAAAAAGCCGAGCGGAACGGGCGAAAAAAGGACAGGGCGGACGAGTTCGAAGCGGTGGAGTAGTTCGTTTGAAATAAAAATAAAAAATATACGTGCACGCGTGGAAAAAATAAATATCGAAGGGGCTCGAGGCGGTTCCCCCTTGTACTCACCCCTTCCTAATCTCCCACCCATTTCATTGTTTGTCCCGTGCTTCTTCCCGTCCCTAGTTTATACCCGTTTTACAGGAGCGCGATTCACGTGGAGCCTTAGTTTCAGAATCTCGAGTTGGAAAAGGATAGCGTAAGGGATAAAAAAAGGGCGAGCAGGTCGACTACTGTCGCGACGGGTTTATTTCTGTGGGAAAAGTAGCTATCACCTGTTCGATATCGGCCAACAAACTCGCGGCAAGATCGTTAGCAGCTATCGCAACGAAAGCGATTGGCTTTCCCATTAATTTCACTCGAACGTTCTGAATGTCTAAGTAAGATCAGTGATCTGGTCCTCCTTTTTCGTGAAGCTTCCGTTGCCACTTTCACGCGCGAATGGTAAACTTCCAAAAACGATCGTGTCGACGGGGAAATACAGTTATCCAAAGAGAACTTTTCCCTTCTTTGATTTGATAGACTGATAAATAACTTGTTTCATTAGGGCTTTATCGAAACGGAGAAGAGAAAGTGTGGAAAGGATACAGCCTGTGCGGTAGAAGTGCCTCATTAAAATGCTATAATGTAGTAGAATATTTTTCAAGCTGATACGGATGGAAGATTCGACAAAAAATTGTTTATGGAATTACATTGTTTGATTTGTATTACGCGTGTAATGCAAATGACAACACTTTTGGCGCAGGTACTTTCGTTTGTAAATTCTAATGAACTTCGGCAAACAATTTTTCTTCATTCCCGAATAAAAGTTGTTGCGATTATTGCTGATTGTTTTTACCAACGTTCGGACAGCTCCGTGTCGAAAGGGATGGAAAAATAGGAATGATCGGGCGGAATGTGGAGATTTCGACGCCGTGCCACGGGCCGGAAGTGGATCTTTGCAACCAGGCATTGGAGTCGCCGAGACTTCTGCCAATCAATTACAACTGCAAAGTTTTACTAGAAACTCATTGCTTCGATAAAGAACCTACTTTCGTTTGTAGAGAATCTTTGAAGCGTCATAATACATCTCCACAGAATATCTCTTTCAGCAACTACAAATCAATATTCGACCGGCAAACGAACGTCGAGTTTACAAAGTTAACAATGCTTCGATACGATGCAAAAATCGCTTTCCGCAGGTCGTTCGTCGATCGTGACACGATTCATGGATGAAAAAGGAGCGAACGGTGTCGCCGAAGAAGGAGAATCCTATCTTTGTGCCTTTTAGCGCCACGAAGAGAAAGCCTCCTCTAACGAGTATTGACACTGGCCGATATTTGCTTGCCAGTGGCACAAATTAGTCGCTCGTGTCCTCGACCACCGTCCGACCGGCAATCACAGAAATTATGTCAGCGGTGAAAGCGTTCGATAACTCGTCGGGGTCCGATCGTTTAATTCATGGGAAGACAACTCACGAACGGCGCGTTTGGATAATTATGATGATCAGTTATGAGTGATTTATAAAGTCATTTCACATTGGACTCTTAAGGATTGGAGGACGAGTGCGAAGTGCCACCGTTTAACGAGAAAGAAGAAAGTGGAAGGAACGAGAATTTTTAATAGGCAATTACCCGCGGATTGGTAGAAATTTTTATGATCTTTGGGACGGAAGGATTTATTATACCGGGGATTGATTTACGTTCTTCAGTGTATCGAATATATTACGTCTATCGATCGTACAAGTGGTGAAGTACAAGTTGGGCAGCCGATAGACAAGTGTGCCACGATGAACCGCAATTTTTCAGAGAAGAATGTGACTTTCCAATCATCGTCAACATTGCCAGTCTTCAGCTGAAAGCACCGAATTTTCTATCGAAACAGTTTCCCAAAGCGAAGAACAATTTAAATACATCTCCAGTTCACGACAAACTGCTCTAACTTCATTGCCGCATCTTTCCATACGATTCCCCTCAGTAACATGCTTCGTAAGCTGTCCTTTTTATTTTTTAAATTGAAGTGTTTCCTCCAACGATGAAGCGGACCGATCGTTCCACGCGAGATCGATACCCGTGCGCGCGTAGTAACGATCGCCCGGCTGCATCGACGCACAGCGCGTCCGTTCGTTCCGATGCACGGCTTTTCGAAGGATCTCGGGACAGAGAGGCGAGGAGTAAACTAAACAGTGGACACGAACGGATAGGATCGGTCGAGCGAAGAGACAGCGATGCGATTGAGCATCCTTTGGCGAGCTGACGATCCAGAACAGACCCTCCTCTCTCTCTGCCTTCGGTCCACGCGCGTTTCGCGATCCGTTTTCCATCGACCGTGTATACACACGCATACACACGCGCATAGAGGCTCTGTGCGTGTTCGTTGCGCGAACGCGACACAGAGGGTGTCGAAGCGAGGGTGGAATACAGGACGAAATCGGAGCAGCACGTGTTTCGAGGGAGCACGGACAACTAGATTCGCACAGGCGGATGTTTAAACACGATTACAGCGATGAAGCAACGACTGGCTTTCGGATGTTTTTCAAACCTTTGGAACATCTATCGATACGGTCATTTCTTTTCTTTTTGGTGTGATTCCATTGGCGATTTTTTCTTTTTCTTGAATAAAGTGTTTCAACCAACGCCAAACGGAACGCGAACAACCGATTAATGAAACGCGATAGCAGTCCGCATCGGCCGGGGGTAAACACGCTTACAGAGGCGACGCGGAAGGCACGATTCCCGCGCGAAAGGCTCGTTTCCGCGCTGCCGATCCAGCGGCCTGTAAATGATACGAGTACAGATCCGCCGATGGCCGGGGCGACATATTAATTCTCCGTGCGCGCGTTTCGATTGTTCCCGCGCGTGCACGCGAAACAACCAGCCCGGAAGGAGGGGCAAAACAAAAAAAAAACGAACGGCGAAAAATCCGCGGAGAACACTATGGACAAAACGAACGGGTGGACACGAAAAAAAGAAAGAGAAACGCGTACGCGCGCGTGCATACGTGCGCGTGTAAACGCGACTACACCAGGGTGCTGAGGATATTTGCAGCGGTTTCGCCGGTTAGAGGAACGCGCGGGGAATTAGCAGTGTTTTCGGTCGGGAAAGCGCGCTGCACCGGGCTGTCAAATCCACGGCAGACGAATACTTCGGGGAAAGAACGCGTTTTTACATCCGTTAATCGCATTCCACGCTCGCGAGTAACATGTTGTCGAGCATGGAATCGTTAATGCCGAGGCGAACGTGTTTAAACGGGATTCTTAATATCGAGGCAAATGTAATCGGAATAGCGCACTTGTTGATTAACGCTTAAGCCTGTGTCCGACCACAGTTTGCCTGTACTACTTAAGAAGGGTACCTCGGACCAGAACTGTCTCGCTCTACTTGAGACTGTGCCTGGCCAAAATTGTCCTGTTCTACTTAGGCCCGCGCCTGACCACACGGTCGCCTTACACTACTTCAAGGCAAGCGGAAATCCTACAGCAACGCCACGAAAGAAAGAAGCGGCTCGGGACCGGCCAGTTTCCCGTAACGAAACAGTCGACTATTCGGCATAGCTTTGATTTCGTAGACGAACACGGTTCACGAGCGAGAAGCTCCAGATAGCGGCAAACCATAAATGCTTCCGTCGTGATGAGATGTGATTACTTTGGGAAATAGAAGATGACACGTGCCCTCTCGTTTTAACACTAAGCGATCCCGGAACAGGTGGAATCGTACGAACGGAACACGCTCCTATTCGCTGATTCCATATCGCGCACGCTCTTATTCTTTGACAATTATTTGCATGATTCGGAACAATCGAGTTATCAGATGCGAGGAAACAACCGCGATAGAACAGTTCTCGTGCACTTACTTTTAAGAGCCCATTTGTGATGCGTTACCAATGAAACGTACAAGCACGGAATCATTTTTTAATAACGCAGAAAGTGCAAATTTCGAGTTGTGTCATTGTTACAACGAACGATCGACACGCACGTGTCGCGCGATTATTGCCACTATAGGTCATAAGTTATAAAGTATGTGAAGGGTATTTAGTTGCTTATTAATCTATTCATGTGCATGAAAATATGATATACTTCGAATATATACAATATATAACACGGTAGGAAGTGAGGAAGCATTACATTTCCTATCCTTCGAGTAAGAAACATCACTGTTCACTCGACCGTAAAGATTTACGATTTCACGTCTCTCTCTCTTTCTCGTTCTCTGATTTCTCCCTGAGAGCGGCGACGTCAAACAAACAAGTGGGAATAGCGATTTCTTTCTTTCGAGGGGCGAATAAGTTCTTTCTTTCGAGGGACAAGTAAGTTCTTTCTTTCGAGGGACAAGTAAGTTCTTTCTCCCGAGGCATTACTCTATCATTAATTTTATTCACTGCGAGACAGAATCAGTAATTCCTTCATTCCACATCAGTTGAAACTAATTATTCCACGGTTCGGAAAACGTGGAATAGACAGAGACGGTACTGTCATCGCTAACTAAAAAAAAAGCTGATAATTCTTTGCCAGTTAAGTAGCAAAGAAGTATGCGCATGAAGGGATTCAAGCTATACATCCCATCCAATTTTATTTACGTACCCACGGTAATGGTATCGCGTATCGTATCGGAATCACCGCGCTCCCAGGGAACACGACAGTTCCACTTGTCGCGGTGCAAGGGGGATGAAAAGCGGGAAGAGAAAAGTTTCGACGCTCGGCCTTTTGTCGTACGTGCGCCGGGCTTCGTATTATCGGTGCACGCGCGCGTGAAACTCTAGGAAACAAATACCATTGTAATTCCGGCGATTTTTCGTTTTGTTTTTCGTTTCGGCATTCAATTCGTCCTACCGCGCTTCGTATGACGCTCGACGCGGAACAGACAACCGGCCGCCTTCGTCCGTCGATGGAAGGCAAAACCCATTTTCAGCCGAATTACACGCGCCTCTTCGTTTACGGACCCGCGACAGACGGCCGCGTATCATTTTCCCTTGCGCATATGTTCCTTCTCGTTTGTTAACTCGCGTCCGTTTTCCTCTGATCATCATAATAAATAGTAGCTGGTGAAAATGATTCTTAACCGAGAAGCAGATACTGTCTTTTTCATTCCCCCGTACATGCGCCTTAAAATATGAATAGACCACGATGAATATTCAAATTGAAATGCTAAATTTGAAACTGACACATTATTTTGCATTATTAGAACGAGTATACTATTCGCTTCAATTCACAGACATCGTCTTCAGAAGTTTATTCAAGAACCTTCTTCTTGCAATGTGCCAACATTAAAACCAACGGAAATTAAAGAAAAAATAATCACCCTCGCAAGACAAAAGGATTCGACGTTTATTCGTCTTGGCGTTTATCTTTCACGATACCAGACAAGACATTGTTCGCGAAGCACAACACGTTGTTGGTCATGCGAACGAGCATGCACCGCGCATAGGAAAGCAGCCCCGATTGGCCGTGTTCGACGAAGCGCATCGTTTCCCCGGCCACATTCCCTTTTTAATCTTTTTCCGTCGAAGTCGGTGTCGTTTCGTTCGACGACGAGCAATTGAAAACCGTTTGCGCGCACGGCCGCCGCGTGCTGCAACGCGGACGGAAAATAGAGTCGGCGCGGCGCATCGGCGACAAAAAGCTGGCCGACACACGCTCCGCCGGCGCGCGCGATATGCGAGCAATATTTCGGCGTATGCTTCGCGATAATTTGCGGGCGTGCGTACAGTTTTCACGGGGAACGCGGAAACTATCGATTTCAAATGGAACGTGTTGAACTATCAATTCGAGCGGACTCTCCGCTTGCGTGTACACACCACGCGCGCCGATCGATGTGCACCGATTGCCGTGGATGAGTTAATAGAACTGCGTGGGACAATTCGGGAGAATGTCGCGGGCGTTGTTTGTTACGTTTAGGCTTGATCGCAGCATCGAGTACGCCATAAATGGTATTGTTTCGGATGAACAGCAGGGCTGCTGCTGTTTAGAGAAGCGAATCATTCAGGGAGGAAGCAACGGTTTTTGTGTTCCGTTTGATATCGATCAAGTGTAAAGTAAAATATGTGATATTGTTGAGAAATGTATTAATAAAATCTTTACTGAAATGAAAAGCGAAGGAAACGTGATAATTTATGAGTGGACCTGATTTTTACCACGCATTGGTAGTTCTAGTATTAACGCGTTTTTATATTAAATATTGTTTACCACCCTTATATTATCCTGGAAATGTTTATACATTCACCCCTCCACGATAGCTAATTATAGATTTTCCTTCAAATTGGTTGTCCCACGTCCTGCGCCTTTCTCCTATGAAGCTGTTACAGCTAAAAATTCATCCCCTCGCAAACATCTATTCATGTATAATTTTCGTTCTCATCGATTGTTCGAGCACTGGAGTGAAATGTACAACGGCTTCTGAAGCATAAGCCGTACAAATAAAGTAAAAAAAAACGGCGCGGTCGTGATAAGCTGACGGTGATTAAAATTTATTACAAGCGCGGGCAACATCGAAGAATAATAAACAGGGAGGAACCATACATTAAATTGAATAACAGAGCTGGCGGATTGCGATAGATATAAAATATTTTTGCTATCCCGTGTGGGCGTGCAGCTTATCATTATCGTTCCTACTAAAATGATATACTATAAATGTTTTTTTTTAATGTTCGAAGCAGTCATTTAAATAAGGGATTGTAGAAAGAACGATTTGTTGTGCCGTAGTGCCGGATATGGCAGTAAATATCTTCTGATTCCTTTTTATCTGGTTCCATGAAAACGAATTAAACGAAGATAAAAAATGTTACTATGGTTTTTCTCAATATTCTATCATGAATATGATACTCCAAGAATTCATTACATATGAATTCTTACTTTCAGGAGATTGTTAATTGGATAAACATTTAACGACGATGACGAAAATGTATCATCTGGTTCTACTTGAGAAAACACCAGCAGCCTTGAAGTCTCTAAATAAAACGACCTCGGGCAAACGTTCCCTTCCCTTTTTTTTTTTATATTTTCCTTCTGCATAGAATCACACTTTTCCCTTCACAATATTTTCCGCGCCATAAATAAAGCGGCGCAGGTACCCGTATGAACCTTCTTGGATATTTCACCCTCCGCGCATAGTAGGTACCGCGTTACATTATTTCATGCGTAGCATTAATCACGCGTCCAAAGATACCGCGTCGTGTAACTTAACTGATATCACCCCTGTCTTCCTCCCCCGTTTGTGTGCCCTTCTGCGTTCCGCAGCTCGGTGCAAGAAACAGGCGAACTCCGAAGAACTGACGAATGTACACCCTCTGTCTAATTTTAGTTGACGCAGAAACAAGTCCAATGTCCCATTTGGCAAACAGTCTTCGTATAGAAATGAAATAATCAAAACCGCCGTTAGCCGACGGGACGGTAAAGGGTCGAGACATTTAGGTTCAGCGGGGGTAATTTTTATCGCAGCAGCCCTCCACGATGCTCAACCACCGGGACGCGCTTTCACGCCTATTTATAATACATCGCGGAGGCTTCACCGGGGGGGTAATTACATTAACGATTCGAGCCAGAAGTATCTGAAGACCTGTTACTCTTTCATGCACGCGCGAACCGTGCGTCGTCTCGGTGGCCTCCTTTGACGCAAATCGTCTCCGCCGCGTGTTACGTGCGCGCGACAACGCGCGGGCGGGTGTGCACGAGTTTAAGCCCCGAGCTTCGCGGAAGCTTGAGCCTTGCCGATAAAATATCCAGACGCGGAATTACCGGGACGCGGGGCTTTTGCCTACAGTTTGTCGAAGCCGATGCCGACGCGGACGAAACGTGTTAATAGACAGGAACCGAGGTGCGGACGGATTAACAGCGCGCGCAAAAATGTGTGCAAGGTGTTGAGAGAGAAGTTGGTGGGCGAGGTCGTTGCGTCGAAGCCGGGGAGACTAAACGGTTTTCGTATATGGTATTAACGATGAAGCGAAATACCATAGAAACTATTTTTGCTCTATTGAAATTATTGCTCGCGATCTTTTAACGCGACCGATCAAGGCTTAGCTAAACCGTGCTCACTCTTCCCGAGAAAATCCAGCATGAACGGCGCGATCTTGATTTTAAAACGCCAATCAAAATGTTTGATCAGGCAGGGTATTAAGGTGAACGCGTTAGTAGCGAGGTAGGTAATCGAGGATTTACAAGCTCACCATCGGTAAGATTCTATCGGCAAAGGTCGGAGGAGTTGAACACAACCACCCGAGCCTGTAAAGGTATTGAATGGTTGCCAGCTAAGGCTGACGGGCGGTTAATTAGGGGGCACACACATTCTCGCCGAGGCAACGAAAATCTGACGGGATTTTGGTCGACGACAAACACGACTCCGCTTTCGGGCCGGGTAATTTGCTAATGCCTTTGTAATACATTTCCTGCGCAAACGGAAGGCTGCAGGGATCGGCGCTCCCTCGTCAATTATGAATCGTTCCGTTTTAATTGAAAATCATTCTCCCTGTTCAGCGACAAAATCATCAGCGGATTCACTGAAATTTCCTTGCAATTCTCTCTCTCTTTTTTTTTTTGTTATTTTTGCAACCGATCTTTAATTATTTCCGCTACACTTTTCTTTGTAGCTTAATAATGGAACACAACTGATTCAACGGTATTCCGGTGTTATGTAAATTATACTCCGCGCGCTTGGCCACTGCCTATCTGGAATTCAATTGAACCGTTTAACAGCCCCTAAAGTACCAGTAATGCGTCCCGTTAAAATGTTTGCTCGGACATAGTTTTGTCTAATTTCGGCCCGCCGGAGACACGGTCGAAACAAGCTGCCCGGCGAGTTGGATTTAATCTGCACTCCCTGTTTCACGGGCGCACCACCCTTTCGCCGATCCAACGGACGCGACAAATGGGGGAAACGATAATGGGGAGTGACGTTACATATGTTGATCGTACGCGACGAGAATAGCGCGCACAATTTTTCCTTCGTCGAATTTGTTATCACGGCTGAATTTCGTGCAATCTATACAAGGGAAATATTCATATTTATCGGTGACGAGTAAAGTTTATAATGATTCCCCGCGTTTCAATGGTATTATTGTTCTTCGTTCTTGATGAAACGGAAAATACCATTAGAAAAATGACTGTCTTCTTAGCGTCCTTTGAAGCAGAAAGAAAGAAGCCAAGATCAAGTAATCTCGGTAATTTGTACGACAACGAACGCGTAGCGGATTTAAATCAACATTGCGCTGGAAAGCCACAAGTCTCGGAGAGCTTGGAAAAATAACTTCAGACGTCCCTTCAACACGGGCACCAGTGACGGACAGTTAATTAGAGACTTTACCATCGAGTCAAGGCCGGAACTCTGTCCAGACTACTGATCCACCTTGCCGGAAGCGACTCACCATTAACGTTGGATAAACTGTACACGGGCCAAACGCTTTCCGTACCGAGCACGTTCTTTTTCCTTTCGCGGGCACAAGAAGCCGTCGGTAAGATATATTAGAATCACGAGAAGTTGCGGCTCTTCTAATCGGATAGACAAAACGAATTGCGGATAATTTCCCGGAGAAAAAGCTTGTGATAACGATCGTATCGCCGCATCGAGGACATTTTGAATTCTGATCTTTTAATCTGGAATCGCTTTTCTTAGACCCAGACAATTAATCAACGAAATCGATTACTCCGGAATATTCACACCTGCAGTTTGCGTGGGAAGCGAGCTCGCCCAATCGGCTAAGAGAACAGTCGTGTAGAAATCTGCATAAATAGGGTCCACGGAGGATTCACCCCCTGTCCGGACTTCGCAGTCTCTTAGGATTGGCGCGGAGAGTCCCGAGCATGGGTCATGGGTGATAACGATCGGCAGAAAATTAGAGAAGCAATCGTGAAATTACGAGAAGTTCAATGGAACGTAAATACTGTTGCTCAAAAGTTTGCAGCTTCACGATTTTTGTTTGTTTTTTTTTTTAATCACCCTTGGAAGCCGCAAGTGTAGATAATTATCTTTTACATGAAATTTCCTTGTCACTTGGTCACGCTATTCATTCCGTCGCGCAGCGTTGAATGTGCCCAACGCACGGGGCGTAAAAATACAGGCATCATCCGAGAACTTTTAACGATATTACAATGTGGCAAAGTTTCTTCGTGGGGAGAACCTCGAGTGGAAACTTTTAATACGTCGTGTGTTTACGTGGATCCAGCGAGAGCGGGCAGCTCGTACGGAGAAGGCTACAAAGAGGAGAAAGAGCGGGAAAGGGGTATTGCGAGAACACAAAAAATTCAGATTAATCGTACGACGAAATCAATAGATAAAAATAGTTCGAACATTTCTACGGGAGCCACTTCTACGCTTGGCGCATTAATTAACCAGCGCTCCGTTTTCGTGACAATTCCATTTCAATGCGTTCATTTACCGTTGCGCTATTCACAATGGTAACGTAAGAATAAGCAAGCCATATAGAATGGTATAAAGGAGCTGGTTCGATTATAAATAAACTTGCAGCTCATCATTCGCGCAATAAACATCGCGTGATAAAATGGATAGCTCAATAAAAAGGAAAGTAGTTGCGGCGTGTCACGCAAGTGAATACCCGGAATGAGAAGGTAGAACCTTCAAGACAGAGTCGAGAACCGGCGAAACCATGAAAAACTTCTCCTAACAGCTTCTTCAAGATCGATCCCGAAGCCCTGGGGGGGGGGGGGGGAAGGAGTTGGACAGATAGTCCGATCGAGTGGCGTTTTTATCTGCTCTCGCGGATGCTTTGCACGTTTACAAAATCTTCGGGGATCAGCGCGGGATTTGCGAGGATTCGCTGTGGCTGTGCGCCCGGACGTGTGTAATCGTGCGTGTCCAGCCAGCGGAGAGAATCGTATTTTACCGACCATTCTTTTTTTTTTGCCACCCCCCTTCCTACTCTTTCACGTTGCTTCTACGTTGAAACGATACGCGCACGCGGAACCGTTTCGTCCGGCATCGTTTTGAAAGCTGGCACCGCGATACGCTCTCTTTCCGGGATGTAAAATGAAACGGTGACGAAGAAGGAGAAAAGCGATTTTCGAGGGGAAGACGGCGGGGGCGAGGAAACGGAGCATCGGGGAACGAACGCGATGATTCTACGATCATCGTAGTGATAATAAGATGATACGCGATACCGCAATTCTCGCACCGAATTTCGCGGGGTTGTAAATCCCGCTACACTGTTGCGACGGTATGCGAAGACGTTTGGCTTGATGATACAAGCTGGGTCGAGATGGCAGGAAAGATTGATCGATTGTGATTTTAAAAACAAATGTGTAATTCGATGTATTATTGATGATTGCTGATACCATGGTTGCACAAGTCGAATGTGTATGCGGAGGAGTCTAAAAGACTTGGTTTCGGTTCAACGAATCTTTGCTAATCTCTTGGAGGCGCTTGAGGGTGTCTTTAGGAAGTGTCTCGTTTTAGAGTTCTTGGCGGTGGTGTGTCGATGGTGGAGGGGAAAGCTACGGCGAGTCATTTTACGGTTGCGTTTTTGGTCGCACGTTGTTGTAGGGTGTTCTGGGACCTTTGTTCGGTACCGAGATCGAACAATATGAATGTTCCGCGTTTCAGGTGGGCTTGTAAGTACCGAGAAGTTGTGCGCGTGTAACGCGACTCTGTCCCGGGAAATTACGTGAATAGACGAGTGAGAAACAAAGATGCGTAAAAAAAAAAGGGAAAGATTGTATATGAATCTAGATTGACTCGCGACACTTGAACATTCATTTGTAGAACGTTCGGAAAGTCCGCCGGGGGCGATCGACCCCTGTGCCAGCGATAAACTGCTGCGGCCAAACGCAGTATTGCAAACACACCGGACGTTTAACAATATGAACCGTTTCGAATAAGAAAATTCAATTTTCGGAGAAACCGCGATGCACAACACCGGCGTCAAACGAAATATCGTTTTTTCCCCCCCGCGTTTTCGATTAAATGACGCACAGCGGTCGACGGGAAACGGGCAGTTTTCGAAAACGGGTTCGAGAGCCCGGCACGCGTTTCGCCGCCGCGGAACCGGGAAACGCGGGAGAATAGAGCGGCGGCGAGGGAAGAGAGGGGAACAGACCCAGAGGGCAGCCGCGGTAAACGGTTCGGTGGATTTGCTAATTAAAAATGGAAATTAAAAGACTCCGGGCTGAACGCGAGCGAAGGAAAACGAGGACAACGTGTTTCGCGGAAATTGTGGCGAGATGCTTGTACGCCGAAGACAGAACGTTTGCCGCATTATTGTTGTTAGCATTGTTATTATTGTTTCTCGTATGCGAAGCTGTGAACTTTGGGCGAACGGAGAATGATCGGCGTGCTTCGATGACGTTACAAGTGGAACAAATTTACGGGGCAGCTCCGAAGCACGGGATTTTTGAAAATATTAAACCTTTCTTAATACAAAATCACACTGCAAATAGAGGATGCACCGAGGAGCCGGCAATTCGTATTTATGAAAGCCCAGGCACATTAGTTCCGAGGAGAAGGAAAACTGGATCTTACCGATCGTCGAATCCATACGAATTCGCATTTATCAATTAACCCTCCCGTAACAAAGCTACCCCTAATAATTGCGAATCTAACGATATTTACTAAACAGAAACGATATAATCAAGCTCCACCACGTATCCCACTCATGGAAATTACGGAACAACCGGGACTAAAACTACAATTCGTCGGCCACAAAAGGTGTTCAGTTATTTTCGTAACGAAAGCGGCTCGAAACGACGGCCGGCGTCCAGGACCGGCCGTTGAGGCTGCCATTATCGGTCGTGCCGGTGTAGATCCGTTGTTTATCATGCATTTAGCGGTATAAACATCGAGTCGAAGCGAATACGATAGGCGTAGGAAGCGCGGGGTTGGGTGGAAAGAGGGTTGCACGGACAGGGCGAGAGGAACAAGTGATCGAGATGAACAGCGAGGGGCGGCGCGGACGGACCACGTTATTGCCACGTCACGGTAATCGCGGCGTGTACAGTAAACGCCGTGCATGTTTCGATCAGTCAGAATTACGGCTGGTCGTGTAGCAGTTTCGACGGGTCGTCCGTTGCCACGCGATCGCCATCCATCCCGCCTGCGATTTCGGATCACCTTTCCCAATTTTTCCTTTTCACTCGCCGACGAACGAGACGAGCAACTTCGACCAAGGGAGTGCAACGGCGAGGTTGGGCGTGGTTAAACGCCGCCGGAGGAAAGGCGGAAGAGGGTCCGCGAAAAATGTTCAGGTCGCTCGCGTGTTTTACGGGCGATTAATCGGAAACGATCGCTGTCCGGGTAATTAGTTTCCGAGCGTCGTTGATGAAGCGATACGAAGCGGCGGAATATAGCAGAGAGCGCGACTCCACGGTCCGCTTTAACGACACGCCGACGGACATACAACTGGGCGAGTGTGCCTGGCTGGATTCAACAGTAGACGGACTGTGATCAACCCCTTTGCGTGGCGGGACGTAGTGGAAAGATTTCGGACGATTCAACGGAGAACACAGGGCGTTGCGCTTCTTGTATAAACTATTTAGTAAGAAGAGTTTAGCAGGCTGGTCGCTTTGCAAGCCGACGCTCATTACCGGCGAACAATCGGGAATAATTGTACTCGGAAACTAATAGAGAAACGCATTGCAAAACAGCGAAAAAGGAAAGATCGCGAAATAACGTGCGAGCTGTTAAATTACTTCCTTCGAGACGCGGAGAACCGCGTGTTTGTTTTTTTTCGAGCCTTTAATTAGCCGCCCGGGATTAATAATTAATGGGGCGAAGATTAAAAGCCCAAGCACCGGTAGACCGCGGCCGAATTCACGGTTTAATGAGTCGAAGGGAGGAGAGACATGGCCGCAGAAATTATCGACCGCGAAACTGCTGATACAGTTCGAACGATTTTCAATCCATTTTTTCCCCCTCTGGGGATTATCATTTATTCGATTCCCGATTTGTCTCTCAGGGATCGTGCGAGATTAATCAGGATTGACGGCAAACGTGCCAGGCGTTGAAGTGGAATATTTCTGAATCTCTCAGGACGCGTTTCTTGGAACACGGCGGAGACGCGCCTCGCGCTTCTACTCGGCCGAACTTTCCACTTCGCGTTTTACAGAGGGTGCTTGGGCTAATTAGGCGGTTAGACGTTCGCGATCTTCGTTCCGAGTGTTCCCTCTCGATACGGGCGTGGAAATTGTGTTGATCGAGGGTCGGGATCTTAGCGGGGATCCTTTTCGGATCGTACATCTCTTGCGATTAACTACGGGAAATATAACTCGCAACCGATATTACATTCGAATGAATATTACATTAGAACGTTAAGTAGTAGCATCTAAATATAATCCCCTCCGAACAGTTACTTTTTCGAATACGATCCAACATTTCATTTATGTAAATAAAAGTGTTATAACACAACATCTGAGGTAGAAAAGTACGCGCACTCGGGTTCCGGTGAATCACAGAGGAACGCACTTTTCCCTGAATAATGTAACGGCGAGCCAACGCGTGATAATTCGCGCGCACGGTGAGAGGAGCGCAGCCCGAAGAATTTTTTTTTTTTTGTTCCACCGTGGGTGGAGGCGGCGGGATAACGCCTAATGGACGACATTAATAATTGCCGCGAGTTTCGAAAGCCGATTTACTTGGCCGCGGTAATACGATGAACGCCGCGTACACGATCAAACACGCATTCGGGACTCGCCGAAAAGCCCGAAAATACTCGCTTCAAATGATTCCCAGCCGGTGTACGGTGCTCTCTGACTTTTAAACATTCATTTGCCCGGCAAGCGTGGGGGCGTGTGGATTCTCAAAACGCAAGGGTACCGAATTAGCTTGCCTGGCTTGCACCAACAAAGTTGATAAACTAAACAAAAATGATAACAGTCAGTGAAAACGTACTGACCCGGTCGAAAACTTGTTCCATATTTTTCAGCATCCCCTCCGATATCCTACTGCACGCAGCTGTAATTTTTGTTTAGTTCGCTGACTAACTTGGAAGACACAATTCTTTCCTTTCGCTCAAATAAAAGTAGATGAAATGGTGGGAGAACGGAATTCTGATTAAGTATTATGAGCACATTTTAATCGACAGAGATATAAAATCAAATTGGTCTACTATTCTGTCGATTTGTCTGCTTCATAATTCGGATAAATTGCGTAATTTCCACGGATATCAAAGCTTTTCGAACATTGATGAACGATACCGTAACGCTGTTTCGTGTAAAATTTCCATTTAACGTTCTCGAAGCAATTATGCTTTAACCCTCCGAGCTTTCGAACGCAATAGCTGGAATTTTCCCCTTGCAGAGGCTTTCGTTTATATATTTTTTTTTTGACGAGCGAAAGTAGCGACGAGTAGCAATTGATCGGCGAAAAATAACGAAAAAAATAATTCGTTTCACCCTCCAATTGTGTGCTGGGGTGGCTAGACCTTAAGAGCTCGATGTTTCGACCCCTCTTTGATCTTTTTTCAAGGGTGGACGAAGATTTACGACATATTTAGAAAAATTGCTGGCGTGAAGTATCGTTCTGCCACTCGCACATGGTAAAAAAAAAAGATACATAAAAGACATGCAATTATTATTGGTAATAAGAATCATAAGTAGATATCTACTTACAGAAGTACTTCACACGTTATTATGCAAATATTTCATTCTATCGATACCGATAGAAGTGTACATACCTGAAACAGTAAAAAGAAAAACATCAGGATTGTCTCGCACGTGCGATTCTAAAGAATTAATATCGTTATAAATTAATGTACAAAGACACGCGGGTATCCATATTTCCTAAATTTACAGTACGATCTATTTCTACGTTAAATAAATATCTATTCGTCATTTGTTCCCCAACAATGCCATGCGTTATCATTTATAGACCCCGAACTTCTATGGATACTCCGCTCGGACGGTTTACTTGTCCCGAGGAACGGTCGCCAAATTCGTCGATTTGGCTGCGCTCGTATCGGGATCGCGTAAAGCGCGAACTATTTCCACGCCGTCTAAACGGGTTCGTGGGAGTTCCGTACAAGCGTGGGGAATGCGGCATTGAACTGAAGGGAACTTGCTCGGCTGAGATCGCGAGGGAAGGCAGCTAGACGAGTGGCCGCGTCGCGCGCGCAATTACCTTTCGTAATTACGCAAACTTGGCCTGGAAAAGGTGCGCGCGGCTGGAGTACAAATATAAAAATGCTCGAAACGCGTTTCATCATTACGATTAAGAGGGGCCTCGATCTGTATTCATGAACTTCGCTTGTTTCGCGCGCGAACGATACTCGTTAGAAGAGGCGACAATTCCATCGCTTTCCAACTTTTGCGCGATTATCAGTTCGGTCGCATTAACGGGACTCGACCGCCGGGCGGGACGCTCTTTCCCTCGCGCGATTCGGACTGGCACACACGCTTTTCCGCGTCCTGCCGCGGCGTTGAATCGTTCGCTTCTCGGATGACAAGGAGAAACTTCCGCCTCTTGTCATCGGATCATCCTGACGCGGACTCCAGCCCGGGAATGCTCCGATCGCGTCGAGGACGGAACTTTTAATTGGTCGGCGAACTGCGACGTGAAGACACGACGATGCGTGGATAACGAGCGTGCCGCGCCCGCGTCTTCTTCGGGTCCGACGCGTTCCTCGCGACTGGATAACGTTCCTCCGCGCGGCATAATAAGGATTCTGCAGCGTTCGACGGATGCGGGTGTACGAGCTGGAGCGCGGAACGGATGAGCCACGCGTTCGCTTTTCCCTGCTCGTTAGAGTCTTTCGAACGCCGATGAAACGAAGGGGTGAGCTCGAGCGAACGCGTTTGTCAGATGGAGTGCGAAAGTAAATTGGCTCGGCGGATGTTGGTTAACAATCCATTTTTGTTGCTTCGCTTCGGAACGATGAAACGTCGGTTAACACTTTTTACTAAAGGGTGAAACACCCTGGGGTCGTGGCTACTGCGGAGGAAACATTTGTGAATATCGTACGCGGAATGTAATCAAACTTCGATCCGTAAGATTCTATTTAATTAATTGAATTATATCAGCCAAAGGTCAGATGCGATGCATCTATATATCTTGCAGCTTTCCAACAGGTCCCAAGAATGCACTGCCCGTCGAAGAGTCTATTTCGTACACGAGTATCCGTTGGAAACGCGAAGCGGTCGCGAGGAAAGCGAAACGTCGCGCACTTGAATAAATACAAATCATATGTAAATGAAAAAACGTCGCATCTACGTACAGTTCTCCGTTCGCAGCGTGCTCGCGAACACGTCAACGAAAAATTCACGGGTTTGTACAACGACAGGCAATTTCGAACTCTCTCGCGCGGCTAATACGTGTATTTTAATTGTGACGAGAGAGAGAGAGCTGCGAAGCGGTGCATGACGAGAATGATTTTTCCGTTCGCGAGGAAAACAAATTGTGCTCGATTAAAGCAAAAAAAATGTATCCAGCGTGCATTTTTCAGGTTGAAGCGAACTCTGGAAGATGCGCGAGAGTATTTCTGCGATAAAGTGAAACATATTGCAAGAACACGCAGACACAACGGTTCAATTGATTTGCAATAGAAATGTAAATATTAAGCAGATATCATTTTCATACATTTGCAACGGATACGATCAATGTTAATCCGGTTATATTTGATATACTTTCATTCCCAAGTCGACGTCACGTTTCAATTAAGACTTTTACTTTTTGCGCTATTTTCAGCACGTTCGTGGAAAACGTTCCGCGCGGCCAAGTGTGAACTACCATCGGGCAGAATATTCAGACTTGCGAAACGCGTGTAATTAAAATAGCCAACGGGCGACGTAACCAAAGTGAACCGAGAAGCCTAGCAAACGTTCACCTACCGATTATTCATTTAGATAGTCCCGATTGCAATCGAGCTCGTGCCGTTGCAACGGGAACCCGAAAGCCTTTTACATCTTCGCGAGGCTTTCAAGAATTCGATTGTTCGCATTCGAAAATGAACATTTCGTTCGTTCGAGCTGGTGAATGTTAAAGAACTCATTTCCCCCGACGCTAATTGCACAAGAGACGTAACACCGAGGGATCCATCTCGAGATCAGGCGCGTTTAATGCGATCTATGTTTTACGATTTTACTACTATACCGTGATAAGAGTAAGGTAGAAACGGATATCTGTGCGCCTTTGAGTTCGCTGCGTAAATTGTATCATGCCCTTTGACATGTCGCTGCGCTCCTCGCTGCCTCTTTATTTTAGCCGAGAGAAATGACCGGGCAAAGGGGAGGGGCAAAGGACGTGGCAAAAGAGAGAAGCGCGGATAAATTAAGTTGGCCGAATCGTATTGATGGGCAAGCGTGTTCGTCCGTTTTAATTATGAACGCTATCAGAAAAGATATCGCGCAGAATGCGTCTCGCCTAAACGAAATCGTCCAAGAATAATGAATCGATGAAAAGGAAATGCCCCATAGCTCTGCCATTACTATATACTTACTATACCAGTGTTGTCCAGAGCACGGCCGGAAGTGCGGAGTCGTTCGCCGATAAGGAGGACCACGGGTGAACGTGACCGTATAATGAACGGAACTCGGCAAGCGAGTACACCGCTGTAAAACCCGAAACGTACGGGTCCTCGCCCGCTTCCCGTCCGAACGTCTGTAAACTAATTTCCCCGGGCCGAAAGCGGCGGGGGTTGCGAGACGCTGGCGAGGTAGAGCGGGAAACGCGAAGCAGGGAATTCGTCGAAAACGTTTATCGGGGCGGGAGGGGCGTCGCCTCGAAAACAGGTGAATTCGAATTTCGACGCGGCGTTACCTAAGCGTTACCTCGGCTGGCGCGGCAGGATCTCGCCGGCAGTCGAACTGTACTTCACCCCCGTCGACGTACGCCTCGGGATCTCGAGGTGCCGGGGTGCAGCGACGCTGTGGAAATCGGACTTGTTCGATGGGGCGGGCGGGCGGGGGAGGAGGGGTGGTTTCCGCGCGGCGTCGAGAGGTTGCAAAGAACACACTCGGTGTTACTGACAGCCCGCCCGGCAATTTAGTCGATCAAACTGCTCACCGCAGGGGCCTCGTCCAGGGTGGAGAGAAGGTAAGGCGGATGCCGGCGTTGCCTCGCTCGCCTCAGTCAGTTACCACGGGGAGAGCAGAACTTGTCTCGGTTGTAAACCGGACGTGTTCCTTTCCCACGATCCGCGTTCGCTACCGATCTAAGAGTCGTTCGGATACTGTGCAGGATGCATTTCGGGGTCGAGGCGTCGAAGGCGGGCGGATCGTTGTAATTGAGACAACGCAAGGCGTATGGCAATTCGAAGGGGTAATTATTTTCATCACGGGTGGTGTACTTGCAATTTTTTTTTTTTTGTTTCAGTCGCAACTGAGATTCGAAACGAAACGCGGCTAATAATTGAAAGGCCACGGTTCATCCCAGCAGACCTCTGGAGAAGCGCGGCGTTGTATCGTTCTCGGCGAAGCCGATAGCAATACATATCCCGCGCCGCCGCGAGTTTACTTCCGTACAAGACACGGACGTCGGCCTCGCGTCTAATCAACGGCACTTCATCGCTGCGGTGAACGAACTTTGGCCAGCAAGATGCCAGACACAACGGAGCCTTCAAGGAACACGCCGCTCGGGCCGAGACCTAATTTAATCGCCGGATCCGGCGTGGCCAATCTTCGCGGACCACCCGGGTTTCCTCTGCGTATCAGTTTTTATGCTTCCCCCTTTTAAGCCGAATCGAGAATGATTTAGGGGGACGCTATTATCAGGCAAATCTGAGCGACTCGTGATTAGAGTCACTCGAATAATTAAAGGACGCAAAGATAAAAACCGCCAATAGTTCGATGTTCTTTAAATCAATTTCGGAGCCAGACGTCTAACTTCCGCTTCAAGCGACTAATTTCTTAACGCAACTGTCTTTACTATTTCTTATACGTTACACGTGATTTATTTCCTTTCACAGGAAAAAGCTCCGCGAGGAAAATTACACTTGAGGATCTTTCGCAATGGAAACGTGACTCCTCGGCGAGGTTTCATTTACCATTCGACCGTGCAAAAGAAGGAAAACCGTCCTTAAGCCTACCACGAGGGGATTGCGAGTATCTTTTCTCTTCCACGGACAGAGCGCCGTTCCAGCGGCTATTTGAAGAAATCGCACGCGTTCATTAGCTCAATTTCGCGACCTATGCAACGAGGAGGAGGACCACGGTCTTTCGCGTGCAACGACGGATGAATAGCCAATTACCCGAGGGCCGCGGGAGATTGTTATTCGTTTTACGCGGAGTACATGAGACGGCATTGCAAATAACTTCAGCGGAAAAGGAAACAGGCTTCGCTGTAGCCAATCATTGTAATCACAGCGTAATTTCACTGTAATTTCACTGTAATTTCAATTTAATTTTAACGTTGAATGTTAGGCGATATTGACATGAAGAGAACTTATCATTCAAATATTATTAAGTATTAATCATTTCGAGGGAACGCATATTGCAATTCTTCCCATCATAATAAATAAAATAGTAAAAAGAGTTCACTGTATTTTCTCACTTATGTCTCGTTCAATTTTCTCTTTATTTCGCATATTTCAATAAACTCTATTTGCATAATACGTCTAATCTCACGATCTCACACGCGTGATGCAACTCTCTCTCCCTCTCCCTCGATCCCAGTTCCTGTTCCATCGATCGTGATCTCACGCGGCAGCTGATATTACGTGGCTGTTTCCATTCACCTGGGCTATCGACGGATGCAAAAGCAGCCGTGGAAAGCGAGACCGTTTCTATATTTCGCGGGGCGAGAATCGAGCGACGCGACGTCGTGTCCAAGAGCGAGCGATTAAGCCAGTTTCCGACCAGAACGAACCAGCCCAGAGGCAGGGGAAAGGATCGAGTCGGCGGCGGACGTGAAAAGGGGATACATCTCACCGCGGTTAAGAGTAACGAAATCACCGTGAGTCTTTTTCTCCTCGAACAACAAGGAAAACAAAAAACACGGAGTGATCGATGCAGCGATGGAAATGAAGTTGCTTCAAAGAAGAAAAAAATTATAAGGATAGAAATATTTTGCAGCAAGTTGTAGACGATCCCCTGGGACGAGGCCCAGGATAGAGCAACAAGCGAGGGACTCCTCTCCGCGGAAAAATATTTACGGCAGCGGCGTTTAACAAACAGTTACCACACACACACACACACACACACACAAAAAACACAAGAACAATTCATTAACATCCGTTCCAAAAGCGTGGGCTAATTATACAAGAAGCACCGGCGAGCCGGAGCGTGCTAATAACTAGAGCAACTCGCCGCGGTTTCCAAAAGCAACGGCGGCCGGAACAACGGCGAGTTATTTCCCTGCGTTCCTCTTCATAAATTCATCGCGATACCGCACGCAGCGCGGAAATGAGCGCGCTCTGGGACTTTTATATCGACGTACGCGCGGGACCGTCATTTCGACGGGACATTTCACACGCCCAGGCAATTTTCGGTGGAGGGAGGAGAGAGAAAAAAAAAGCGCACGAAATTTCATCGCGTGTACACGTACCGGTTCGAATTTTAATATGTTTTCCCGGCGATGGAAACGGTGGTTCAATTACCGCGCGCGTACTGCTATGTGCTACGTTTCTCTAGGGAGGAACGATTTTTTATATTTTTTTTTTCTTCTTTTAGGAGCTTAGTAAGGGATGCTGGGTAAAGCTTTCGCCCGAAACGAATTGAGAAGGATTAGAAGAAGATAGAGCTTCGATGAGCGTTCTCGTTCGTGCATTCGCCGGTCGCGATTATGGGACGAAGAGTTAATAAGCGAATTCATCTATCACGGCTGTACAACGTTAACGTAATTGCGCGGATAATGATGGCCGAACGGCCAAGCAAAAATTCGTTCGGCGATACACGTATTAAAATCGAGTTAACTTTCCACTATGCGTGATGAATTTGATTGGAAATCCATTTGACGCTTCTTTTAAAAGGGTTCGAAGAAAACTTTCGCTAGCTGCGTCGAGGAATTAATTATCGTGTGAATTACGAACGAACTGCCAGGGTCGCAGACGAACAGCGACGGGATCGAATTTGTTTATAGAATCTTGGGAATTCGAGGAAGTTCGTGTAACCGAATGCCGCCTGCACTTGGAAATTGTAACTCGAGCTTAATCGATCATTTATTCCCATGGAAGATAAACTGATGCTTCAGTCGTTAATTAAATGGTGCAAGTCCAATTTGGAGAACTGATTGCGTTTAGAACTGTTCGACCGGGATTTATCTAATGGCAATACCGGGAGCCCGTTGCTTCCAAAAATTTTGATGAACCTCTCGATTAACACCACGGTTAAGCGTTGATAATTTCTTTCCGTCGCTGATAATTATTCCGCTATCAAATTAGAGGCGCAACAATTACGAGATCGGACGAGACTCGAGCTCGCTCGTCGACGTTTCAAATCAAGCACGAGCAGCTATGGAAAAAACGAAGAAAGAAACGGGAAAGACGAATCGTAGGAGCATGTCAAACAACAGAGTGGACGAAATGAAACAACCCCCGTTAGCGATGCCTGCCAGGAGAATTGCCCTCCAAGTTCCATCTAGATGGAATAATAAAAACCGGAAAAGGAAGAGCGGATGCTATGGATTGCATTTGGTTCTGTTTGCTCGCGAGCGTTCGTCTAGCGCGCTCGTTGGGTAAACACGCGCGTACACGCGTGCGACACGCTTTGGTCCAAAGCAAAATCAAATAGAGCGTTGCTCTATTAAAAGTCGAGCGAAACGGCCGGGCAGAGGGTTATGACGGCCGGTTTTAATCGCGGCAAATGACGGGGCCCCGATAGTCGCAGGAAATGTCTGCCGCGCCTTTGTAAAAATCGATACACGATTTCGCGGGTCTCCGATGGCCCATGTTTTTCTTTTTTCTCTCCAACATATATTCGTATATGAGATATCACAGAGTCTTTGACGCACGGAATCCGTTTTATTAATCTGCTGCTAGTCCTTTGATTTTGAATGAGAAAGGAGGAAATAAGGAATATTTACAATGAAATAATTAGGATTGAGGGAAGTGGTAATAATTTTATAAGTAATTACCTCGTTCGATATGGAAAATTCAGCACTTTGCTTTACGAAGAGATAACAACTGTGATAGTTCCGTTAAGTTTAAATTATATTTTATACCAATCAATAACGTTTATGCCGAGTGACGGGAGAATTATTATACCCTATGTATTATTTAATTGAAACTGTCCATTGTGTTTCAGTAGTGAAACGCGGAGTAATAAAACATTTGACGCGAGGACAAGATGATCGGGGATCGCACACGTGCAAATTCATTTTTAGCTCGAAGCAAAGGCGACAGATAATTATTGATCGATTCGATCAAAGTGGCATTCCTAATTCAACGTCCGCGTATAACGGGCTACGCGTATCGAACGGCAATGCCGATGACAGATGTGTCTGGTGAAAAAAAAAAAACAAATACCCTCATCGAAGGAGTCAATGATTAAGGGATTCGCTCATCGCTTATTCACCGAGTTTCGTTAACCAGACCAGCGTGCAATTTCGTTATCCACATGTTGGCTTCTGTCACGAGCAGTAAAACAACTAGTAACGAATTGACAGACGTCCATCAAGGCTAATTATCGTTTAACTGATAACGTTGGGAAATATTTTCCGATGTAATTAGCCAAGGTATTAACGGTAAAGGAATAGAATTGTATCTGTGCAATAGAAAAATATAACTAAATACTTCCCGCTGTCGCGAGTGGAGTATTTAAACTTTTCCTACGACGAAAAATTCAATTGCAACTTTATAATAACTCTTGTATATTTGAAGTGTTAGAATAAAAGCACTAAACAACTTGAAGAAAGTTGTACGATACACTTGGCGTGTCGATAATATTTTAATAAAGCATTCGCGACATTCGTCGGCGACTGTAAGTAAAAATCTCGCCGTCTGCAACGACTGTTCTACTCTGCAGGCTGTTTCTTAACGGCTTCTACTTAATCTATTTACTATCGTTCGAAACGGACCATTATACCAGGTCTGATACGGCTTTCCGTTCGAAATTGCCCAACTCAGGTGGTGCAATATCGCTTTTCTTCGATTCGAAGGATTCAGGAATGAGGCGAGCTGGAATATTTCTAGTTCCCTTGCTGTGTTTATAAAAGTTTGCACGAGTACAAAGCTAAAACGAAAGAAAGATAGATATCTCAAAATCAATCGAGCCTTCAGCAAATGTCTGATATAAAGTGTTACATATGCAAACTTTGCAATATTCATAAACAACTTTCCGCGAACACGCAATAAGTTATGCCCCTGCTAAAAAAACATTCACGCTATAACCTCGCAGCTCGAAAATAAAATATTAAATTCATAACCCCCTCGAACTACGACCTCCCTCATCACCGGCAAAAATTTCCATCATCCTCCACTGCACCACCCGTCCAGCCCTTCGCGCCAGCGGTGACATCAGGTTCGCGCCAGCTTCGCACCGTTTCCGGCTAGCGAATTTACCTTTACGCCGAGAAGGTGTCAGGGGTGGGGGGGTAAATATTAAAAACCACCCTGTACGTACAACGCATCCACCCCGCTGTTTCGCCAGGTGTCCAAGGTGGTGGGTGTGCAAGGGAGAGCAGAAGGGGACGCAAGACGGAATTGCAGGGTGCAGCAGCCCCCGCCATTAACTTTGATGCGCTTATAAAACGCAGTAGGTTCAAGCGAGCGTCGCGCGCGTCCGCGTATGCGCGCGCTACGCATTCAACCCGGGTGTGTATAGTGTTTCCAAATTTAACGGCCCTGCGTGTGTGTGTGTCGAGCACGACGCAGCAACGAGGAATGGCTATGCAACGGCCAGGTACAGCGGGTGGCTGCGGCTCTCGACCATAAATGCGCTGGCTGCTTGATTATACGGAGACCCGTGTCGAATCGACCCTCCCGGCTGTCCCGCGCGTTTCCACCGCAGCCAGCTACGACCCTTTTCATCGCACCCTCCCGGGCGTTCGTCGCGCGGCTTACGACTCGCCGCGCGTTATCCCGCGCTCCTATCTTGGCCGAGATGGGAGCTCGCGACCCCGACAAAGGAAAGTTTGCCTCCCTGTCCTCTCCTGTTCCACGGTCTCGCCGAACGGCTGTTCGCTGGGGAGCAACGCGGAGCATCGACTCGCTGCCACGAATTATCCGGGAGAACGATACGGCGGGGGACAGGGCTCATCCGCTCCCGATCAGATTCAATCGTCAAGTTTCCGATGCCAGCATTTTGGGGTAATTTCTTTTCAGAGGTTCGATTGCATAGAACTGATACGCTGTCAAGTGGCAGAGTTGGACGAGCACAAACGTCTACGTGTCCCTATTATAATATATGCCAGGTGCTTTCTTTAATTACTTCAATTGATTATTGCAACGAGAACGGTTGGAACCGGAAACGATTCATCTCGTGTACTATGACTACGATCACGATGATTCCGCGGGAAGAGCAGCGGATCGGCTGCTTTCGTTTCACAGTTGACTCGAGGAACGAACGAGGCGCGGTTCGCAGCGTGCAGCCTGCCAACGTTCGTGACAGAGTATCGACACGATCGGTCGGGATTTTCGGAGCAGAGCGGCTGTACGTTCCAACGCGACGTTAATCGACTACGCGCAATTATTTACAATATCCTGCAGATTCAATATTCATCAAAGGGCTAACGGCTGGTCATTTCGCGTCCCCGTTAATCGTAAATTCACCAATCGCCCGGCACAACCCCCCCTCGCCCCTGTATCCCCGCGTGATAATCTGTCCCGAATTTCACAATTCCGCTCGGCGAGAGGATTACGCTCGGACGGGGCAATTGTAACGCGTCGACGGATGAGAATTTCAAGGTGAAGGCAGAATTCGAGAGTTCGGGCAAAATAATGACGGGGAAACAAGTTGAGGGAAGGATCGAAATGGAATCTCGATGAAGAAATTCGGACTGGATTATAATATTGGGGAAACGTTCTAGTTTCTATAAAAGTGAGTGTTTGAAAAGCGAATACGTGTAATCTATTGTTGAATACATGTCAAATATTCGTCTATCACCGAGGGATACGTTTCGCCAGTCTTTTTATACGAATTCATTGTTATCTAATAAAAATACGCGTACTGCATGCGCGCCGCGCATAGAGGCAGAGACCATTAAAACGGAAATATCTCGTGAAACTTTTAGTAGCCGGTTCTATGCATTTAATACAACATGTCGTCGCGCGGCAACTATGCGCGAAATTGGAGTTAGATGAATGTCACGCGCTACCTTCGTAACTTCATTAAATTGACATTATTCGCTCGGTGACGATCCCTCGCATTCGCGTTCGCATATGAACAGTGTCTGAATAGTTCAAACGGCTGCCGCGCGTTCGCTGTTTGATAAACCGACACCGCGATCTTCAATGATAATTAGATTCGCGAGGATGTTCGAACGGGTCCTCTGCGAATCGGATCCCATCGGGATCGGCTACTGCCCCATAAAAAGTTCGACGCCACGATGCAATATCCGTGCCGCGAACCCTTATAACACCGGCCTGGACGTGCCGCAAACAACGGATACACGCGCGCGGCCAGCATAATTACCCGGACCGAACGGAACCCGCGATGGAAACGGCGCGACAGAGGCGGGCACGCGGGCCGCGTGGTCGCGATGAGAGAAACAGGAATCGGGGGAGCGGCCGAGCGACAGAGGGCAAACCTGGTAAACGATCTGTTCGCAGCCACTTGTGGCGCGGGGAACAGCCACGTGTGAGCGGATGCAGCAGCCGCCGCGTGTTGCATTCTACAGCTGGAAACCAGGGGTTGGCGGTGGAAGCGCGCGATTACACGAATCGTGCCGGCTACGCGGGGGAGGCCCGAAAGCGTGTGCCGCCGTCGAGTCAAGCAACAGTGTGCTCTCTCCTTCTCTTACTGTCCCGGCCGTGTACACGCCTGGACACAGCCGTTTCGATTCGCGCACGCGCCACCGCTCCTGCCAATTTTTTCCCTCATCTCATAATCGATCATCCCCCCCCCCCCCTTGTGTAGCGCGTGAGAAAAGATCGGAGAACGATTCTGCCAAGGAGTCAACCCTTTCGGCAGGGCGGAGAATCTTATGGGGAGTATATACGTGTACAGATGATTGGTTTCGACATGTTTCCGATTATTCGAGAGACCGTTACTGAGATCCATGCACTGAAACAATGTTTCTTCTAACACGATTCAATGTGCACGCTTTTTGCAGAGATTCACTTTGCGCGTACAAGCGTTAATGAAACTATAACCGCGATTGGACGATCACGGTTCGAGCTGCTATCGCAAATATTCCATCTACGTCGTAATACACATACAGACAGGACATTTATATAATTGAATTGCAGGGGAATGCGCATTCTGACGATACAATTACATTAAGGCATAATTAGCAATTTTCATCAAGCCAGCCGGAAGTCCGCAGAGTTATTGCGCGCCACGCATTGTTTGCTTTTTAATAACTGCTCGCGAGATATAACATTTGATCGTTTCCGATAAAAACGTTTTAAATAGCTGGCCGCGCGAAATGGAAGCAATTGAATCATTAGCCGCGCTATCTAAATTAATCGCACGGGACTGATCGGCGCGAGACACGATTACACAATTGACGCAGGGCTCGGACTTGTAATCTGTTAAGTTCGTTAGCGTAATTAGCGCTAGTCCTGCGCCCGATATCAAACCGCGGAGACGCGTAACCTTCTTAGCTGATTAGGACTCGACATAATCCCGCGTAAGTTCCTTCCACGACAGCGCGTCGTGAGAAAGGTGGAGTCGCTGAATGCCTAAGGAGAAGGTCGACCTAGGTAATATGTCAGGGTTCGCGAGTCAACCCTTTTACCGCCTGTTGTTCGAGGCAAAGGAGAAGCTAGTAATATATTCCTGCCAACCAAACCTTAGAAGGAGCACAATAATGTGAACAAAGAGAGAAACAGTTTGGAACGGATTCTCCTTGTACGATGAAATAATGTGGCGATGGTAGAGTGAACGAAAGGCTTGGACTCAAAAACCCAAGACGTTGGATCCGGCCGAAAGAGTCGAAAGCAACTGTTGATCTGGCGTTGAAAACGAGCGCCGATAAGGAACGCGCAATAAAATATAATATAGAATCACTCGAATAATTGATTCCGGTTTAATGCGTCGCATTAACGGAATTGTAAATTTCAGCTTTGCGAGAGAGAGAGAGAGAGAGAGAGAGAGAGAGACCAGCCGGCCAATTGACGACGGCCAAAGGGTGAAATCGTAATTAGCGAATGGTAAGCTCGGACGGACGCGCGACGCGTGCAATTCTGACGACGCGGCGATTCCGTAAAAGCGGCCCGACGTGTATCTCTGCCCCGTTGCTCGAACGCCCAACTGCGCTTGTAAAAGAGCTACCGTGTGCTTTTTTATTTAAAGTATCGCCTCGGGCGAAAAGGCGTGCTTTTAATATCGACGGCACGAGCGCAGACCGTTGGAGTGCTTTTATCCTTCGCGAAATTGCGCGCGATAATCGCGAACGGTGTTTGTCCGAGGACGGGGTTGAACGGGGAAAAAGTGGCGGAGAATGATACGTGAATTCTGGCGTGCTAAAGACTTGGGGAAGGATCGTTTAAGGGGTGTTTCACGGAGGATGATATTCGACGCTTGTCCATTAGTGTGAGAGTAGGATGCTAAGGATTAGGATATTCGTTAATTAAACACAAATTGGACTGAATAATTTCTTTCAATCGGACGACCGAAGAATGTTTGATAAATCAACTTTTCATCCCTTACGGAGGAACGGTAAACAATTCTTGGAGTTCTCGAATCCACCCTTTAAATAACTATTACCTACCCTCCTTGCTTACGCGGACGGGCTGATTGGAAAGGCAACCCTACCGTTTCCCTGTTTCACCTCGATTTCGCTCTGGCTCCCCGACAAAGAGCGACCAAGATAATTTCACCCGGTTAGAGGCGAAGGGGCCGAACGATCTGAGAAATTTATGCAACGAGAATATCGAGAGAGGCCCGCGGTCTATACAGCGCGACGCGGCGGGGAGCGAGAGGGCCAATCAAACCGTCATTTGTAATCAATTAAAAGCCAATAAACCCGGTGCTGATTGGACTGCATGCAGCCGCGAGTGGATGCCGCGAGAACGGGGACAATAATAGCGGGTCATTAACAGCGGCAGGCAGCCCCGGCGTGGTGTGGTATTTCTATGGGAACGCGCGTCGCTGCTGGCGAAGCACACCGCGAGGCCGAACCTCGTTCCGAGCTACTTTCACCACCCGGCCGGGGATCCGCGAAAAGATCCTCCCTACGCGCGCGCCAGACGTGTAATGACGCTTCTCTGCCTTTTTCTCGAGTGCTTCGTGACCTCGTCTGGATGTACAACGTTCTGCGCGTTGCTCACGGGAACGATATAAGCCGAGGGATCGATCGCGGGAATCGCGGCGGGAATAGGCGAGAACGCCGAGGGAAGGACGCGCGCTGTGCTGATTACCAGAGAAAGGGGACAAGACGGGAACGGGTGGGGAAAGGGTTGGTGCGCGGAAGGTTGTTCGGATCTCAATTGCCCGTAGGCCGGAAAATTGGCACGGCACTCGTTAAAGCGACGGTGCCTCGCGATTTCCCTGTTCTCTTTCCCTTCCGCTCTCCAGCCGCCGCGGCGCGCGCTCTTCCGAACTCGAATTGCCCGGCTCTCGCGCCGCTAATTGCGGCCAAGTAATGCGACCCTGTTGGGAAGCTGTACTCTCTCTATCGACACCGGGCCGCAAAGGTGCGATCAATTTTTGTCTACCCAGGCGATGGGGGTGCTTTAGCGACCGCGCTGCTCGATCCACACGCGTCGCGTTCGAGTTCCGCTGACTCGCGCCGATTCGATGGAACGAAAAGCGAGATCGAAGTGTCTGTTACAAGTACGCTTGAATCGCGCTTAATAAGAAAGGGTACTGCGTGTTGCTTGCCGGATTTGAAAGTTGTTAGAAAACATGCGACGACTTCGCTCCGGCACAGCTTTTCAAACATGCTCTAAACACTCTCGAATCACCGACCAGCATCACGAACGAATCTGTTGCTTGGCGCGGCAAACGGGGGTGAGAGACGCTGTTCTAGAGTACGCGGGGGTGGTTCGCATTTTTTTCTGTTGTGCCCTGCAAAAAGCTTGTACAGCCTGGAGCGTGTCGGAAAGCCGCATCGACTGCAGCACCGCGGGCGTTTATCGGCTATCGATCGCCAAATTTCACAATAACGCAACCCTCCTCAGTTGATTCTCCTTTCTCCACCAATTTCGCCCGCATCTCCCTCGTCCTTCCCGGCTAGCACGTATGCGCGCACACACACGCACGCGAGGATATCTCACCCGCGGGTTCGAAGGAGCATCCGCCATTTCGCGGCTCTCAGCCCGTGTGGCTGCGTTGCAACGGGGCAGGTCGAAGAGGGTGGCGCAGGGGTAGAAAAGCTGTAGCCGGGGATTTAAACAGTCAAACCCAGAAGCGTGGCCCGCTCTTCCTCTCTGTTTCCCGTCAAGCGTTCTCTCGCTTCAACGGAGTCTCGCGGCGCGAACCAAGAGCGAGGGGACGGGGCGAAATGGAGAAACGTTAGGAAGGAAGGATAAGGTGGTGGTGGTGGCCGAGATGACAAGCGAACGACAGACCGCGTGTGTAGCCTCGCTTTCAGGAATTTCACAGCCGTCACTCGCGGGGAGGGCGTAACTCACCCTGGCAGTTTCCAGGGAAATTTAAGTTTCATGGGATTCGGGGCAGCGCGCGTCCGTGTAAACGGTCGTTCGTACGCGGACGGATGGGCGACGAGGTCGCACGTGGGGAACGAGAGGGACTGTTGCGACGGTTATTAAAAGCGTGTATCGTCTAGTGCACCGAACTGATGCGAAAATTGGGTCTACGCTCACGCGTTCGCGATGCGAAATAACTGTTCCGGATGGAGCAGTTTGTCCCCCATTCGAATAACGTTTCGCTGCAACTGAAGGAAATAACGAAACGGCGATCGTGTGAGAAATCGTTGGTAAATCGGTGGAAGAAACTGTCGCTTCTACAGTAGTATTTTTTCTTTGAAGGGACAGAGACGATATACACCATAAACTCTTTAACCAGTTCATAGAAAATCACACTGCGCCCCTTGCAAGAAGTCCGGCACGATCGACCCGGCGAGACGGATAATTAATAATAGGCCACCGGGTACCGTATTAAAAGGAAAAAGTAAATCGAGGTAAAGGGGAACGAGCAACCGGACGAGGGACGAAAGAACGGTATGATTGTGCGGGACGGCTCGCTAATAAAACTTTCCGCGGTACTTCGGCCGCGAAACCTGATAATTTCCATGCAGAACTCTCCGCGTCACCCTCGAACGACGAATTTCTTGTTACACGCAAACGACGGCGAGAAGAAGCGACGCGAAAGAGACGAGGGGCGGTGGTGCGAGGGGGCGGAGTGAATAGTAGCGTGAAATCTCTGTTCGCAACGGTGCCGGCTCGTAACGGAACTTTTTTAATTACATTTATCCCGCGGAGACGACGCGGGTCCCGAGCACGTTTTCTATTCCGGGGGACACGGTGCATCTGTTCCTTGCCCCCGCGGCCTCTCCGGGTGCGCTCGATTCTCAATCGCACGAGCACGCGCCGCGCTGTCTTTTCTTCTACCCGCGGACGCACAAAAGGAGAGGGTGAATGGTGACGTCTCGGTGCAACGGCGTGTCCCTATTGTCTTTGCCCGAAGGAAAGGAGGCTGAGAAAGATCGTTTCAGTTGTGTGGCGAAGTGCATGATGCGGCGCGATGGCTCACGAGGGTAAGGGTCGAGGGTGGAAGCAGCAGGTTTTTAGGCGAGGCTGATTAATTAGCGGGGATACGAGGAACGAAAGCACCGACGACGTTTTTCATTTCCCCCCCGCTGCGAATAATCGAGTGGAATTATCAAGAAAATTCCATATCAATTTTCTTAAAACTCTATCGAAGATCGAGCTTATCCAAACGTACATTTCTGTTCGAGAGACTTGGATAAACGAAAAGAGCGTCCCGCGGAAAGTAAAGCTGGCTGCGAAGGGAGACGAGTTCGCTCGCGGCCTGGTTATTACGTTTCGCGGTCGTCCGTGTCGATTCGCTACGGATACTGTTGACGAAACATCGATGCAGCACCTCTGGGCACAATGCATTCGATACCGAGCGCAAATAATTGCTTCCGCCGCCGAGGCCGGTCTTTTAAACGCTGACAAAATACGATTGCTGATTATTTTCTTGCTGCTCGATAACGTTCGCCATCGGGAAAGTGCAAGCCGGATACTCGTATACCGAAGCTCGTTTGTGCGCGATGCACGAAGTAATGAATAAATCATGACACTCTAATTGTGTCGAGCTAACCCGGGCAAAGGTAAGAATTGGGTAATTTGATTGAGAATACTTTAAAATACATGTTTACACCACTGCTCAATATTAATAAGGATTCCATTTACTGCATAATATATTTATTAGATTAAAGCTAGCGTTCAGGGAGCCCGACAGCAAATTCAGATTGAAAGACGCGAGTGACAGTTTATGCGGAACATTCGCGTTTCCAATTATTCACGACCGCGTCTCATTGAGAAACGTGGAGAACAAGGGCACCGCGGTTACAGTCTTGTGTTCCGCTTTTTAAGCCTTTTCATCCTGTTAGTTACGCCGTATTACGTGGTCGATGTTTTCGTCGTCCGACGTTTATCGTTCCGTATGAAAGTTCAAGCGCACTGTTACTCGTTGCACTTTACCACCGTGTAAAACCGGGGAACGCCGATATTCTCTCGCGATGCAGAGTGCTTTTAATGCCAGAGAAGAGAGAACGAATCACACTCCAGCGTCCGCCTATAGCTGATAATAAATATCGAAAACCAATTAAAATTTGAATTTCCTCCCGGAACTATTTTCTGTTCCCTTATAATAAATTCGAGTTTATCAATCATTGAAGTGCACAAAACTACGCCGATGCAACGCACCGCTTTCCCGATGCTCATCTTATCCGCCACTCCCCGTCCAAAGTACTTGCCCCGGATAAAAAAGGAATATGAAGAATTAACGCGCGGAACGTTCGTCGCGGGAAATTAGCAAGTGAACGCGGCGGAAAGGCGAGCGGCCACTGAAATTTTGATCGAACAGACGCCGACGGGTCTGTCTAGCGTCGTCCCAAGAGGATTTCGCTAATCCTAAGATGCGTCATAAACCGATTTGCGTCTAGCGCCAAGCGGAATCGGAAAACGAAGTTTCCCTCGCCGTCGGAAACAGCCTCTCGCCCCGGCCACCATACACGTTCACCGGTGGACGTTCAGAAGAAACGGGAACGTGGTTAACGTTCGAAAGCTGTCTGACACGACGAAACGTTTAAACAACTATGGGGGAATACGATTCACGTGCTTCGGAACGATCTTATTTGTACGAGATATTGAATTATCGAAGGCCCAGAAATATTGGTTAAGTTAATATTGTTCGTTTCCCAAAAATGGGAATAGTTGGTATTCGAAATATACAAAAATTGTGTGATTCGCGTATTCGCGACTGATCCTTTCTGTTTGAATCCGGTTTGCCAATGAATTACGATTGATTGATTATCCGTAAATTGCAACTCGGGTACCAATCGTCCGAGTGATTATTCTCCACCATTTCGATCCTATCGAAAAATCTCTGTAGGCCGAATAGTCGTGAGGGAAAGCGGCGTCCAGAGGATTCGATCTCTTTCCAGAGATGGTCTTTACCTCCGTTTAAGGGGGAACGACCAGTTATTCGGCAACTACCCGGCCTCGAGGAGCAACTCGCTTGTCGCTTTCTCGTCCAGGGTAAACCAGTATCCGCGGGTACACTGAATTCAATTCGCGTACGTAGACAAATTTCGGCTCTCTGCCATACAGCCAATTATTTCGTTATTTTTGATATCTTGCTAAAATTTACACGTACCTCGCTGGGAAGCCATCGCGGGCCTATCGTAATTGGTCGCGCTTCGAATTTCGACACGCGCGCCGAGGAAATCAGGACAGGCGTGTCTAACAATTTCCTAGAATAACATTCTTCAATATTAATAAAGACCGCTTTCATCTCCCATCGCAACGGTTCGGAATTATAATGAACGTTCTAGCTCCGCGTGGAACATCGATGGAACAATATCGAAACACGGATGGACCGACGTACGACGGAAGGGAGACGGCGGAATGGAAATCGCGCGGCTCGTTCTTAACGAATAAAATACGCGCTCGATCGATCGTCGGCGTGCGGGTGATCAGATTAAAACCGACATCCGTGCGCGAGAATACATACGCGCGCCACGTAATGAGCGCGAAACGAGAGGCGAAAGGGCGGAGAAGGCACGAGTGAACAGGTGGGAAACGAATTCTCGATCAACTTCGAGCGTTCCATCGAACGGTGGGGCTATCTCCACGCGCGTTATTAACCATCAATGTTTTGCGAAATAGTTGACGCGAAACTCGAGATTCGACGCGGGCGCGAGCCGGCGCTTTCCGCGTTGATTCTCTCGCTGGCAATTTCAGTCGTTGCAACGCAATTGGAAAATGTTTCGCTGTCCGAGGAAAATATATAACATCCATTGGAGTCGTGAGTGGAGAAATTGATGGACTGATAAGATTTGTAAGCGCCGTGGAATAATTATACCTTTCGTACGAAAGAATGGACGAGCAAACTGTTTAACTTTTATCAGAAGAAGAAAATAGAAAGAAACAGCTGATGATTAAGTTGTTTGGTAAATACACGTTCCGTTTTTTTTTTTTTATGTCTCCACTTTGGAATTTTACTACGCCCGACATTTCAGCGTGGTACTTTCACGAAGAGACATATGAAACTGGGCCTCGGCGTCCTTTCACTTTCCTGGAGGAGGAAACCGGCGATCGGATGCGGGGTCCGAGCTCCGTAATACGCTCGCCCAGAACACGTCGACGATGAAAATCGAGAATAAAGCAGAACAGAAGAGCCTGCCATCGGAGAAGCGAGCTTACAACTTTCGTTGCTGTCGCGAATGCTCTCCCGAGGAATCGAAACAACGAAGCTAATTCGTTGAAGCTAATTACCGGCTGCGATGCCGCGAATCGCATCTGCCGTTAAATCACCACGGCTCCTGTCGTGGATAAGGGGTCCCCTATAAAGCATATTCGAATGAGAAAGACATCGTTCGAACGGTCGCGCCGGGGGCGTCGAACGACAGACGCGGAAACGGGGATCCCGTTCGCGTAACGAACACGCAGCTTTTCTGCTCCACTCCTTTCTCTTTCCTGAGCCGAAGTGTTGGCGGCGGGTTCTGGTTTCTGTCAGAAAATTGTAACGCCGTCAGAAAACGAAAAGCGGGACGACGGTCTGCAAGTGGAAGTTCGATCGCTTCCTTCACGCATAAAACAAATTATTGAAAAAGTCGCGTAAGAAAGTGAATTATACTTTCGATTACGATTATTATCGTTGAAATGTGACAAGAATGATTCGTTGCTTATTAAAAGAGCGAACGTCAAGATTTTTGTGATTACTATTGGCGAGTAATATTTAACATGTGCGATATATGGTAATTGTCTTTTTAGATAGCTCCAATCACATCTTTTCTTTTAATTACGCAAGCTGTTTCCGTGACAGATTGAACGTTTACGATGAGGTGTCCTTCGAGATTCAATAAAAAAACAAATGGGGAACCTTGGTATTTGGTTCTAGTAAGGTAATCAAGAAATTCTGAATTTATGATAATAAGAAATCAGGCGTATCAGCGTGTGGATTCACGAACCGGTTTCCCGAAATTGAGGCAGCCGTCTAGTGTCCTCGGGATCGTGTAACCTCGCTGACCTACATACCGAGGAGTTTGCGTGAAACACGTGACAGTAGGAACGTTCGTTACATTAAATTAACGGTTCAAAGTCATTCCATATTACTTATATTAGATTAAAAGCTAGTCAATCGTATAAATCGGATGTCGATGGTGAAATTAATTCCTTTAAGGACATGCGTTTCTTTTTTACCTCTTGCCTGTACGTCAAGCGAACGACAGGGAGCAAATTATGTCGAAATGTCAAGCTCTATGTGCAAACGGAATCTTTTGCATAAATGATGCTGAAGGATATTCGATAAATCGTCACTGAACGGAATTCGTCCAAAAATGTCACAGGAAGCGGGGACACTCGTAACCGCGTGTCCGATATTTCGGCTAATGAAAATCGACTGCGCTGATATCAGCCTTATCGTCATCCACATTACGTAAAGCGGGCCAATAATTAAAATAACTTGCCTATTAAAGTAAACGACTAAAATATCTCGAACCGTCGGAGATCAATCTATACGAGCCTCGAGGTTTCAGACGCGAAACTATTCGATCCTCGCGCAACGTTCGACCGCGAATATGATTAACTCTTAAGGATAAATTAAACATGTATTGACTGTGAGCTATTAATTTTGTCCTACAAGCGTGACACGAGGCCCGGCAGTTTCAATGATAAACCAGTAGCAAGTTTAATTATCGTAACGCGGTCATTCGTCAACGACAGCGCGGCTGCTAAATCATTTTCCCAACGGCGCGACTGAATACCGATAAGATTTTCTATAACTCGCGTCGCGCCAAAGGAACGTCGCGATGAACAAGAGAATATCCATGCCCCGACTTTCCGGCGCACCGGTAGAAACGTCCTGATACAGTTTCCCGGTTGCGGGTTAATGGTATCCCATCGTTCGTGGGATTTCCCGCGAAGAAAGAAACCCGAATGGGCTTCGCACGCCGTGGAGATTGACAATGTCGTTGCACCTTGGCCACCTTTGTACGGTTTCGATCGTTGCGCGCGTAGTTCTGGAAATTTTGCTTCGACCATCCAGAGCTTTTCAAATGCTCTCTGGTGATGGCGACAGCACTTCAGTGCGTTTCTTACTTACCATTATACCATCGAAAGAGCTAATTAATCCTTGCGTTCGTAGTTTCTAACAGCAACACAGAATACGATTAATTGATCGTAGAAACGCTTCCGTTCACAGATCTGTTCTCAGTCTATTTAAACGGCTGATCTATCGTTTGGCTAACACGGGCAGCCCTTTAATACGAATTAACAATCAGAAGAATTCAACGGCGATAAAGAATAGCCGTTCACCTGTTGAAAACTCGCATGGCTCCCGGGTTAATACCGGATTGGGCTACTTTCACCGTTCTTCGACGTCCAATTATATCGTTTTCAAGGCCGTAGGAGCGGGGCAACGATTCGCCAGAGTCGAATTCAACGGCTTTCTACGGATCTGGAATGAACGTCAAACGACCGAGAACGGAACACTCTCGACGGACGGACGGGGGTAGGACCTTCGTTAAGCGGCTTTGTCAGAGAGCAGATGGGTCGAATAATTTAGATAGCACGAGAAACAATGAAATAATAAAATCTTCCCGTGTACCCGAGATCATTGCTGAGAACAGTAACGCCAGCTCGATGTAATTAATTAAGGCGCGCTCCGCGCTGTTAATCGCGATATTGTCACAGTGGATAAGGATTTAATTGCAAACCGTAGCATCGATAATTCGTCGATCGTGTACGACTCTCATGGTTTTTTACATAGATGAAACCATATTACGCGGAAGCGAGGAGGGAAATCGCATCAATATTTACAGCAGCATGCAAATTGCGTCGAGTTTGCAATTCGCTCGATTCGTTTAAACGGCCAGCCATTCAAGCCTTTGATTACTGCTCTATGAAAGCAAACAGCGTGCATAATGCACTGTCGGGTGAGTATAATAATCGAGGCGAATTGTTTGACAAACCACGCGCTAATACACGACGATCGAATGTAGCTCGAGAAATTATCGGCAACGAAATAAAGGGAACAATTAAGATCCGTGGAAAAGGAATTGCAAATACGCTTCTCGATCGGATGTGACCGGGAAAAGACTTGACTAATCAAATCGTTCTAAAAACACGTGTAATAAAAAAAAAAAAGAAACAATCGAAGACAGAGTATCGATACTTCGTCGGCGTCGAAGAATTCCAAGGTATTTCGAGCGTTCGGCCGAGCAGTAATTCATTTTACACAGATTCTTTCGGCGCGTATGAAAATTCATTATGCTATTAGCCGGTAATCGGCTTTGAAAATCCTCCGTTCTTCTGATCCGATTACCCAGCGATTATACGGTTTTTCACCTTTTTTTTTGTGTGTGCGTTTTTTTTTATTTCTGTCCCTCAACGCTAGGCAAAGATAAAACTTTATGCGAGCGGGAGAAAAAAGCTGGCCGCGGAAAAGCGACCATTTCCTTCGCGTTATCAATATTATAACAGTGTTTTCCCGCGTCAGCCCGCGATCGGACGAATATTTGAGGCTCGTGGGAAATGGCTGTTATAATACTCGTTCTATCGCGTGTTTCATGAAAGGGGTGATACTCGGCGGGGAAAATAAATGGGAAACGCGGATGGGCAGCTGCCTCTGCTTTTTCCCCCCCTGCGCTTTGCTGAGAATTTAAAACGTTTGCGGGATGGATTGTTTTTTTTTTTTGCTAAAAGGAAGGAGACGTTTAGAACGGAAAGATGCTGCACCGAATTATTCTGATATCATTATAATTATTCTCGTTCATTGGGCACGAATTAATAGCTATCTAATGGCCTCGGAGAGGAACACTAAAAAAACATCGGCAACAGTCGTTCGAAGACGCGGATGATCCATGAAAGTTCCACGAACGAACATCCCCCGTTTCACCCGTCAGAAGCGATTCGCGCGCGAACTTGTTTCATGAGAAAAGTTTCCGGATTCCGCGCCCGCAGTCTTCAGTAATTTGTCTCCACCCGTTGAATACTTAATAACACATCCCCGGAGCCTGCAATTTGAGAGACTTAGATTTCGAGGATGTGCAGAAACTCTAAATGCGGAAAGAGTTTCGAGACGGGGAGCGGCCGCGAAACGCTTGTTCTACCGCGCGAGAGATGAATTAATGTCTACGTCCAAATAACGTTCCTCGCAATGGGAACGTCGCGGTAGAGCGCGGCGTGTCGCGAGAGCTATTTGTATCTTCTATTCAATATTTATAGAGGGAGATACGATTTTTAAACGTGAATAGTTGTTCAAAGAAAGGGTTGTAATCGTTCCTGTTCTCCGAATTGATTTTGTAACATAGTTGCAACGGTATTAGTGCTTGAGGAACTGGATTAAAATGAAGCATTACGTTAGGAACGTTAAAGTAACGTGGAACCTTTCGGCACGAAGTAATTCCATGTCAAGTACCTTTCATCGGAAGAGTGTAGAACATTGTCTCGATACAGTTACCCGTGAAACATTGCCCGAACGTCGCATTCTACGGCACAACGAGCATTCGTTATAGAAAACCTTCGGCGAGCATGAATTACGATATCCCGGTTCAACGTTTCGAAACAGAACAAAGACTTTGAACTCGAACAATAAAGCATCGTATCATTCTCCGTTCAATCATGTTTTCCCACCGTTGCTCCCAACTTTTTTCCCCTTCTCATGCAAATACCTTACACGTTGTTCCGCAGAAGTTGCGATAATTATGGAAACCGTGGACAAGCGATAATTCTTATTCCGTTGCAAAGTTTCTGAACGCATTTCTGGTTTTTTGTCAACTATGTATCGCAATTGCCTGAACGTGACTCAATAGACGAGACGATCGCGAGCGTAATACATGATTACGAAAAAGAAGGAAGTTAGAGACAGCCTGTCGACAAAATTAACAAGCCAGGAGAAACACAATGCAGAGACAGACAATAATTATTTCGCCGATCGTTTCGACATATCCTCGAGCTTTATACCGTGTCAATTTAATTAGGCAACAATTCCTTTGATAAGCTTCGTGCGCGAATCGTCGATTGGCTGCTCGCAGCATCTCCCGACGTACATCCCTCCTCGCGCAAACGGGGGAAAAGAGGCGCGACACTATCGTAGGTTCGCACGAAAATTGCTTAACGTGTGTTTGTATATAATTCGCAATATCGACGGCAAATAAATAATAATCAGTGCGGCATTCACAGCCTCTGCGACAATTTCTCCACCGCCCCGTAGCTTTATTTTATATTTTTATGCATTCACTACGAATGGAAATGTTCACGTTCGCGTGGATAGGCCACGTTGAAAAAAAAAAAGATAGCAACGATAACGAACGTATCAACGGCCGCGGCTAGTAATTGTCCACGCGCGAAAACCGTTGCCAGATGGAAAAAGCCTTTTCTCGTGCTCGTCCCGGTCGCGTTCACCGGCTCATCTCCGTTCCACGGCCGCAAGTCGATGCGAAATCACGGGCGCGATGCACTTTTGCATTACTGGGACGGGTTTTGAGCTGGTCGGGCGATTTCTTCGGGGAGCGGACGGTAGAGAATCGTGCGCCAAGAGGGTGCGTGCTTCTCGTTCGAAGAATATACGAATTACATCGATTCATTTATCGTTTATCGCGCACGCGTTAAATTCGGCCCGGTGGATCAATTGAGACGCGGAAGAAATCAAGTTTGTGCAGCGACACGCCGCGGATCGGGGCGGGGAGGAACGGGAAGAGCGGTATACGAAATGCAAAATAGACGTGGCGCGCAGTGCGACGAGTAATCCGCTTAAAACGGGACACTCGACGAGAGCGCGAGGGGGAGAGGAGAGGGCACCGGTGCCTCCCGTCGAAAGAAAACGCGATGCTCGATTTAATTATCGCAACGCCTAATTACACGCGACTGCGCGGGATCGTTTACGACGTTCAACCGCGGCTAATTGTAAAACGAACATAATTTTCACTGTGTAATTCGCGCCAGCAGCCTGGATAAATTCGCGTTCCGCCGCGGGAGATTACACGCCCGATTCGTTCGCGAATCGACGAAACAACCGTGACGTTCCGGTACAATTAAGCAACGAGTCGAATAAAAACAGGCGACGTCGAGGGAAGGGAGAAATTCGTATGGAAAGTCTCGAACGTAATTTCCTAAAGTCTGGCGTATAAATATAAAACTGTGTCACCCCTCGGTCGACAAAAGTACAAAAGACCAAAAAGAAAAGAAGAAAGTTTTCAAAAGATACATTTCGCACAACGGGGAAGTTCGTTTTCCCCCTTTTTTTTTTGGCCAAGCGTTAATGCACGCGTAGTTGAATGGACGAACAAGCAAGTGCGAGAGTCGAACGAAAAAAGGTGAACGAAGAAAAGGGTAGAACCGGTTTAATTAAACGCGTGTAATTAATGGTAATTATGCTAGTAGTTCCGCTTTCGAAAGGCTCGACGATGACGTTTCGGTAGAAACGCGGCGGCTCAATGGACGAACGGAATCAACGTAGCCGAGCGAAATAAGTATGACGAGTCCGTTGGGGGGGAAAAACGACGCGCGTATAATGTACAAGAAGACGGCCGAGTGGCTATTTGTTTCGCTCGGCGTACGTCGACTCGAAATCCCGCGGTAAATTAACGAAGCCGACCGCGGAAGAGGGAACACGCTTCGTGGATATAATTCACCGCCGGATAGACAGAATTCGTTGATACTGTATCGTACATATTCTTATTTTCTTGGCAGCTCCTTGAAAAGCTTCGAATTAGTCGGAACGACGAACTGTGAACAAATTATACCGGGCGAACGATGGAAAGTGGTCGGGTCGCTTTCGAATCGAATGTCGAATGGTAGAAAAAGGGGAACAGGTAAATATCAATAGGATGCTGTGATCTTATGATATCTGTACTAAGAAATCGTGTGGCGAATCGATTATATCTAGGCGACACGTGGAGGGGAATAGTTCGTGTATTCCGTTGTATGTATGGAGAATTGGACGAATAAATTAGAGAAACAGATAGATTATAATTTGTGTGAGAAAATATTGGGTGTAGTAAGTAAAGTCGATTTAAATTACTTACAGTGGTATGTCTGTACTTATGGATAATTGCAATAGTACACTGGTATTCGAAGTGGTACATACCTGAAACAAAAATGCACGTTTCGTTTTATTAGCGTGGTAAAATGAAGTATACTTTACAGAGATTTAAAATAAAGTTTTTTAATTGTACAAATTTTCCTCATTATATAGCTTTTGGCATTAAAAGTCACGATGGAATAATTGCGTATTGATAATATAACGATGAAAGGGTGTAAAAAGTCATAAGTATAATTTTCTGAAGGCTACAATGTTGTTATTTGTATAAAATTATTTGGGCTGGGGATCTTCCATATTTACGTAATTATACGACACATCGTGGCATTCTTATGCAACGGGCGGAACTTAGTTCGGGTGGAAAAGTATCGTTACGAAAAAGAAGGAATAAAGAGACTGCATTGGCAAGGTATCAGCAGGGAAACGATATCCAGTGGCAACGTGAACGCACAACTTCTACACTTGCTGGGCTTTGCGCGGATTCCTTGTCCGTACCTTAACGTGTTCGAAAATGTAAGAGAGTTTTAATAAAAGCTGAATCACTGAAATGAAACAGCTCGATAATTATCAACACCCAGGCTAGAATATCTAAATGAACATATTTGGAAGGAGAAATAATATACAATTAGAAAACGATTTACTAGTGTAACGTACGATATGATAAATCTAATCCTTTCTTACAAATGTATTTGATAAAATCACGTAATTCAGCCCATGCTGCGAATGATGATGATTACGTCGTCAAACGCGAAAACACTATCCCAATACTTTTACCATGACCCTTGCGTACCAAGTCCCTTTCACTCTTTTCATTTCCAATCAATCCATCGGAGCTCGTCCTACATCTAAATTATCCTTACCAAAAAAAAAAAACAAGAACGAATCTAATAGGTTGAAACGTATGTACCATGGACCAGCATACTTTGGATCCAAGCAGTGAAACGGAAGCGGGACCGTTCGCCTCGAAAGCCGTTCGCGGTTCAGCGAGAGGATGTAAGCGTGCCTCCACCCGCCGCTTCCTTTCTTTCGCGTTCCCACCACGCGACACGGCACCGGCCGTGGCTGCACACCGTTCTACCAAGCGAAGGCAAAAAGTCGGCGAATGCACGTTTCGTTCTGCCCCAAGTGTGCCGAGACTACCCAAGGCGGTAGTGTGCCATCGAAAAGCGTCAGTTTCCGCGTGGACTTCGCCGCAACGAGAACAGTTTTCGCGCCACGGTTCGCCGGACGATCGTGCCTCGTTCCTTTATTTTATTTATTTTTTTTTTATCCCTGGGTGCACCGAGTGCGTTTCGCGTGAAAATGCGGTCATCCGGTGGTGTCCCTGTGCGTTTCGTTCACGCTCTGCTGTGCGCTCTGGGTGAGTAAAGCATCTCCGGAACTCTTCAGCGGGCCAACGGTCGGGGGAGGAAATTTCGTGTGGGCGTCAACGACGAGGAGAAGAATTAGGGGGGAGACTCTCCTCGCGAAAGAATTAAGAATAATTGCTCGCCTTAATGACTGCCGGTCGCAAAGCGTCGGTCAACCGACGGAGAGCTCCGAGGTTTCACGGTTGGAGAAATTCAGAGAAATTATTTTACTCATGCGCGCATCGGTGGTCGTTACTCTTTTATGATACCTAGATCCAGGTATGTTTGATTGAGATGAAGTTTTCCCAAATTCCTTCCGCTCGAAACGTTCCTCCATAACAGATATGCATCCAAAGGATAATTGTAGCACTGTAATATTATAATACCACAGTAACAGCGCTTCAAGTTGTACGTAGAAGTAACGAAAATTGTGAAATCTGAAGGCAGGAGTTTGTGAGAATATTTTCTAACGATAATGAACCGTCCCGAACAATTACAAATTACATGAAAACCACAGTGAAATGGACTTTAACGGGAGCGGGTGGTAACGTTTGTAAAAAGAACACTGCGAGACAGGCGTGAAATGGTACAGCGAACGTGTTTCGACTGCAGAACGCAGGATGCAACCGCTAGGGTCCCAGGACACTGTAAACAGTTATTCCCTGACACGTGCTAGGCGTAGACAGAACGGTTTTCGCGTAGGCTCGAGTCAGAGCAACAGGGTGATATTTCCTTTGCAAATAATAAGCGAAAGTTCAGCGGAAAGTGTCAGCACCGTCGCGCGAAACGTGCTGCGAGCAAACGTTACGAAAATTCATTTCAAAGAGAAGCTTAACAATCGGATTTATCGGCAACCGCGTCGATTGTTCGAAAAGAGACAGGGACGCGGCCCGGCTGCGTTTCCGGTCAGCGTCTGGGCACGGTCGAGCGACGCGGCGACGACGACGCTCGCCGCGTCGTTGGCGAACACCAAGGGAAATCAAGCGTTCTCCGGTTTTATTTGCATAAAATGATGGGACTCGCTGGCCGTGTCACGTTCGAAACGCCGGCCTCCCGGCCGGCTCGCGCGGGCGCTGATTTTCCTACTCGAACTTCATTACGCGGCCGGCCCCATGACGACTACGACTCCGCGCGAACGACCACGCGAGTCCTCCGGTCATTAAGTCCGCAAGTAGATGCAAATTAAAGAACCGGACATTCGCTGGCCTGTTTGTCTGTTTTTTTTTTCTCGCTCCGCGCGGAATTTCCTCGGCCGAGGAGATTTCGCGAAACCGACGCGTCATCCGATTTTCCGGAACGCGTCCTTTTCGTATGCGCAGTAGAATCTCGTTCTTCTTCCTTTCGATTCCGCTTGATCGGTCGTTTCAATCCTGTCTGCGTAGTTTGAAGGTTTTTTAAAAACCGAGAATTTTTGTTCGTTGTCCAAGGGTTGAAGATAGCGTACCTCGTTTGTAGTGGGGGATGTGGAAAAGGAATGGAAGAATCGAAGATATTTTATAGGGGTGCATTTAAGGGTGTACAGATTTCGTCATGTCGTTGTAGAATAAATAAATTCGTTTCGTGCGAGGGCGCGTCTGACCAATGGTTGATTGCACTACTTAAGAGTACACCTCACGTTATTTCGGCTAACTGTTTTTCGGCTAACTATTTTTAGCAGCGATAAAGATCGGGTATGATTTTCTAGATCCCTAACTAAATAGATCTCCCGCGATTCACTTAAACGATCCATACAAGCTGCGCATATGTATATTCTTAACAACATATCATTTAAAGAAATTGTTACAGGACTGGATAAACTATGGTCATTCGTCCGATGTTGATTTACAATAACGTTCCAACATGCGGCTCAAGTCGGAACGGAACGCGAGACGTTGATTCAACGTAAAATAAAAATATCAAGTAACGCAGCGAACAATGAAAATAAAAATCTTCCGCGATCTATCCATCCTTAGGCTGAAGGGGAAGAGATCAGAGGAACGTCTTAGATCTTTCACGCTGCAATCAATCACGGCTTTCTACCGACGTTATCTCTCCAACTTGTTCCGCGTAACGCTTTTAACTTACCGCGGATTCTGACGCGGGAAAACTGCGGAATGCGACCGACCTGTTCCTCCAACGTTTCTCTTCGTCCTTCCCCCCGATCGAGACTGACGACGATTCTCAAATTCCGATCACGGCTAAAGGTGATCCCGTTCAACGATGTTCGAACGAGAGATCCTATTTCCGCGCGGCGATTCCTCGTCGCGAGTTTCGGAGAACATAGAGTCAAACAGATTTCCATTGCCGGCTCGGTGCAGCGCAAGGCAAGAACGGGGCCGGACGGATCGAACGAATAACCCGCGAACGAATAATCGCGGCCGCGTTACTTCAATATCGTTATTATCGGCACGATCATTGTCGGCGTGCGTGGAAACGCGTTGAAAACGAATCGTCCTCATTGTCGGCGACAGCCGATGTCGAGCCGCGACAAAACAGAAGCTGACGCGTAACTGGAAAGACGCGCAGGGGATGATGGAAACGGTATTGATTCGCGCGAATTATATTCACCACCGATAACAATCCCGCCACTCGCCCGGTTGAATCTAAAACAGACGTCCCCCCATCTGTCCGCGTCATTTTTCGTTACCACCTCGAAATTCAGAGATACACGAAAAGCTCTCGCACACGGGAGCCGGGGCAAAGTTTGGATCTGTTCGGGGAACTCATTTGGCGAAGATTCGTCTGTTTCGCCAGAAATGAAGTTTATCAAAAGCATTGAAACTAAACGATGTCAAGGCTCGAACGTATTCATTGCGTTACAGAACCCCAGAAAGAATTTCAATCTTTCCGAATGAAAAATGAAACATAATGGACCATCGAGCTTTACAAAGAAAAAAGACTTGAATCAATGCATCTCTCCTGGAAAATAGAGAGAGAGAGAGAGAGAGAGAGAGAGAGAGAGGCGTTCTCCTATGTACGCTATTTTTATTTTGTTATCTCGGAGACCGTGTTTTCTCTGCATTTCGGCTAGGTGCCTACGAGTATTCACGCGTGGACGGATCAATCGACTAGCACCCCCGTCGAAATGAGTTTTTCCTCCCGTCGATTTTGATGGCGAAACGTGCCACTTCCAACGCAATTATTCGCGACAATCGTGCAGCGAACGGAACGCGCTCAAGATCGATAAGATTTCACGGTCTGTTCGTACCTGATGTTTGCTCTAATCGAATCATGGTCCAACAGGAAAACGTGTGCAGCCGCTCTTCTAATTAATTGCTTAATACAAATCGACCCTTGAAAGCAATCCTCCACGCGAAAAGATTGCTTTATCCATTCACCCCAGTCGAAGAAATAATCGCAAGGGAATCAGCATAGAACCGTTTACAGTTAATATTTTACGTACTACCAAATGAAACATTTGTAATTAGCCACGATTTTAATTCGACCTTTAATTCCAAACACTTTCCGTTGGAAAAGAGTTCGGACGAGGGTGTATCCAGTGACGGTGGCTAGGTTTACAAAAAAAAAACACGCACAAGCAGCGGTTGTTTGTTCCGATTGGGAAGAGCACGGTGATCCGGCAGCCATCCCCATGGCACAGCCACCCCCTCGCAACCGTGGACGCGCTCGCGATTCGACGCACACATGCACCCGCGCGGACGTCGGCTATGGGTATATCAACCGGTGTACTACCTGATCACCATAAAAATTTATACGCCATCGTTCGCGACCGTAAATTGTATTATCGAATGCATACCGTCGGCCTCTTCTCGTTCCTACGCTACCCCACTCGTCACCTGTCGCCATCCCCTTCGATTCTCTCGCCCTCCGCCGCGTCATCCCTCTGTATCGTCCATCCCATCGCAGAGATAGCGGGAGTGCGAGTAGTTCGCGGCTCTTGAATTTTCCGAGCTATGCTAAACTCCCGTAAAAAAAAAAATAATAAAAAAATAACAGAGGACGAGGGTGGAGAGAAAAAAAATGTTGGCAATAAAGCCTACACTTTTTTTTTTTGCGTGGCCCATGGGTAAATTATTTTGCGTTGTAAACGACTCGAATCGCGGCCCCGTCGAGCGGGAAAACTCCCGTGGGATTCTTTGGCCACGGTTTGCCGGCCGATCCGGTGGAACGAACATCGCTGCCTGGAGTCGTTCGTGGTATTTCCGCCGCGGACTGGGGGTGTTGTCTTTTTACAAGTACCGGTTCATCGATCAACAGCGACGTCTTTGCACTTTGCACATTTGATTCTCCCGGACGTAGCCGACGTGAAATGCCTAAAGACGAACGATTGGACGCGGATGATTCGAACGAGAGAGTTCAATTACTGTTGCGCGTAGGAGCGTTTTAATCTCTTGGCCAAGCGCAGTTTGAAGTATTTCATGCGACGGCGACACGTACTTCGTCAGGCTTTGGGCGAGCACACACCGCCGGTTAAAAATATCGAAACAAATCTCGCGAGAAGAACGCGCGACTTTAGCGTGCGACGGTGTTGTTTAACATTCAACCGAAATTTATCGCGGAACACAATTGAGGGAGAATAGAGAAGAAACGCAGCTCTCTAAACAAAGTTAATCATATCCTCAGCATTTCCTCTTGTACAATAATCCAACATAAAAGTGCAGACAATTTTCTGTAGCGTTCCAAATAAATGATTATACGTTTGGGAATAATTAAATCGCCTGCGATCCAACTACTTTGACCATCCCCCGCTACTAACGATAATTCCATCGGTGGCACCGGAAGAAAGGCGCATACGGAACCTGGGCAAAAGTAAATATAAACTCGGGCGATACGTGAAGCAAGATAAGAATCTAGACTTCAACTACTTTGCATACTCTATTACCGTCGAACTTTCGCTTTTTTCCCCCTAAGCCTGCATACGCGTCGCAAGGTGTCCTTTTGCCGTGCCTATATACGTACGAGCCCGATGCAAATTGATACACCTCCCGTTCACCTTCAGCTTTCACTTGCGGAACGGCTATCCGCGCGCGTGCACTCGGACCGGCTCGGTAATAACGACGCTGTCGCGGACTTTCTTGCCGCGCGTTTTATCGGGATCGCGGGACGAGACGAAAGCGAACCCCGCCGCGGGGAGAATCCTCCCTCGCGGCCTTTCGCCTTCCCCCCGGCCCCGGAAGTCGTCGCCAGCTCAGGATCCGCGCCTCCGCTCATGCAAATGAGAAGCGCTATCAAAGAATTCTGATCGCTGCCGCGTTGCTCTCGCGGCGGCGGGGAAAGCGTCGTAAAACCGTGGAGAACGCGGCAGAGGCTGTTACGCTGGACCCTCCTCCCTCTCTTTCCCACCATCCTATCGATGCGAGGAAAGCTGACGAAAAAATTTGGCGATTTTCACGCCGTCGTTTCCCGCGACTGAACGACCCTCCTTTCGATAGAATAGGAAATAGGATACAATTGCGACTGGCTGCCGATGGAATGGAATGCAGAATTTGGAGAGTTCAAGAGGAATCGGATTGGTTTTGTTTATTTTCCTGAGGTTAACTTATTTGCATTTTCTCATTCGGATGTCTTAATAACGATTTACCGCCACAATTTTTAATTGCAGTGAAAATACGTTCGCAGAAAACGGAAAGACCTTTGCGATTTATTAAAAATATGTCGTGTCTTTGATAGAAATTAAGAATCACGTGTCAGACAGAAGAAAACAACAAGTATAATAGATTCAAGAATATTTCCCACAAAAGAAAATTATGAAGCCAATCTTTGATTATCGTTTGAACCGAAGCAACACATCGCCACCGGCAGAGAGCAGTCGGCTATTCATTCGTCCCCTATCTTTTATTCCAGCGCGATCCACGAGCGAAACGAGGTTCGCGTGATTAGAAAGATTCCACGCGTGCAGGAGACAACTAGAAGCGTCCCGTGTCACTTGTTCCGACGGCCGATAACATTTATGGCGTCATATTCCGATGAAAAGGTCACTTTTCAAATGTTCGGATAGCTTGAAGTCAAAGTTTATGGTATTATTTGCATTGATATATATATATATATATTTTTCTGCCGCGCGCTTTTGGATGTTTAAACGCGAGATCAACATGCGTCGCGGCGCATCGCATTTCTCTACACGCCTGGATAAATTAAAGCGACAGGTGACAGTAAAGTGAAACACGGGAGCAAATTTTCGCCCATACTTCTTCCTCCTTTTTTTTTTCATATTTTTCTCTCGTTTGTTGTCCGCTCCTTTCTCCACGCTGATCATTCTTGATCAGAGTCGCTGAGAATTGGGACAGAACGGGGTGGGAACGGCGGCTCACCGATCGTAGCGTGATTCGAGCGGGCAAGGATTACACGATCGACCAATAATTAATCGGCGCCCGGACGAACGACAGAGCGATTAGGACGTGCGCAGCGGCGATATTCGGATCTGGCCGTCGTATGCGCAACAAATGCATCGGTATTCCGGCTGTATTTGCCGGGATTAAGTACCGGTCGATTGGGAGAGCAGCCAGATGATGGTGCCGCCTCGATTCCGAGCCATCGACCCGATAATATTTGTACGGACGGACACACGCCGTGCGTGTTTGCCGTCGCATTTTCGACTCGTCCTTTCCATATCCATGAAAATCGGTTTTCACCGTACGGAAATAAAAAAACGTTTGCCCGTGCCTTGAAATATAAGCGAAAAGAGGCTGGGAAACGTTTCAACGCATCCCGCGTGCAGAGCGTCGCCAATCTGTCGCAGATATACGTTTGATCAAATTAAAGAGAACTCCGTGGGAATTGCCAACATATTCCTTTTTCATAGAATTGTTACGTCTCCTAAGGTTTCTTGAATTCCGTGATTGTATCCTGGAAATGTTAACCAAACCCCTGGAGTTATCCAGCAGAAGAAAGCTGACAGAGGTCGGCGTATCCAGGGTAAACGTGCACAATCGTACAAAAGTCCGCGAGCGATCCCGACGCGAGCGGATGCAATCGCTTCGATATCCCCATAAAAATTCTCTTTGACCGGTGCGTATCGGCAACAGAACGTATCCCGTACCCAGCGATGCATTTGGCAACGCGTGAACAAGAGAAAAAAAGAAGCCAGCCGCGGTTCGGGGTCGTTCCTTTATGCCTGCCCCTTGTGGACGCGTTGCGACGAAGGGGAGAGAAGTGGTAAAAAGAAAAAAAAAGCAAAGTGGTTGGCTCGATCGACGACTTACTTTTAGCCCGAAGGTCCGGCGCGATCGATCGATCGAGCCCGATCGCGAAGCCGCTCCTCAAAGTGATGGTAGTGTCGTTTATACCGTCGTTAATTTCGCCGAGACCGGAAGAGATATCGATGGCAAAAAGGAAACACAGCTCGCGGCTACGTTCGCCGATGAAACACTAAACGGAGGTGGGGTGGAAGGGGCGGCAGGGTTGGGGGCAGATAAAAAAGAAAAGAAGGGGCGATAGGTGAACGCGCGGGTTTCGCGGGGAGAAAGTAATACCCCGCGTTCCATCGCGCGAATATTCGCGAAAGAATGCAACCCCGTCTATACGGATGTCGGTGAATCGTCACCTCCTACCTCGTCTCGCGCTATTAGCGACGACGGCTCGCCGAGCAACTGGACGTCACGGCGAAGCGATTTCCGGGAAAGACTCTTCTCGAAACGCTCGTCCTTCTTTTTTTTTTTTTTTTGCAAATCCACCCTGCGACCCGGTGGAGCGCGGAGCTTCCGCGGGAAGAAGCTGCTCTGGTCGCCGGGGGTGGCTTTTCCGTTCGTCACAGAGCCAGAGCGCGGCAAGTTTTTATTGCCTGCGCGCTCTGCTCGCCCGTGTAGACGCCGCGTACTTCGATGAAGGTTTTGCCCTTCGAAAACAAGATACAAGGGTGAAGACGGTCTTGAAAGAGAAAGCAAGGTTTCGGTTTCATAGGTATCCATAGAATAAAAGATGTGTAAAAGACGAGTAGAATAAGAGTACGAACCGTTCGTGAATGAATCGTAATTAACAAATGACAGCCGTCAAATACTTCGCCAATATCGATGAATCCGATTCATCGATCTTTCCCCAAAGGGAGCCGAGATATAAAGAAAAAAAGGATCCCACGCCCTGGTTGCCTAACAATCACGCCAGGAACAATTCTCCAAATTTTCCGTCTCCCTTTTGCGCCGCGTTCCTCCCGCGTAGCTCGCGATCGGCGAAGATCATCAGTATTCTATCGGAGGAACAAGCGCGCAACTAAATATCGCGAATACGTCCCATGCACAAACGACAGCGGGCTGCGCGGAGGCATGCACCGTGCACGGTACACGCGTCGCACTTTGTTTTTCGACACCTTTCCGAACGAGTTTATTTTCGAAAGGTCTGTTAGAAATTTCTCCGAGCGCGCGGCGTCCCGGCCGGTAAAAGCATTAACACGTCCCCGGCCTCCCCCTCACCGCATGCATATTCATCGTCGCGAGCGCGCCAGGACAAATCTCAACAATTACAGGAATGCGCCGGATCGAACGGACAATGAAATTTTCACGAACCGCCGCTGTACCTACCCCCGCGCGTTACGTGACTACAAAATCACGCTTCGATGTTTTTTTTTTGGTTTTTTTACCCCCAGAACGCGACGCGACACACGTCCTACGGCCGTTTCCTGCAGCCGGGACTCTCGGTATCTCTGCTCGGATAACTTTTACCCGTCGCCAGAGGAGACCGATACCTATCGGAAAATTCGACCAGCCAGATATCTTCTGACAGAAATACAAACCGAATGGATCCTGTCGCTTCTTTCGATTTTTCTTTCCGGGCGAGAGTCGTCCATTTGTACGACGAGTGAGAATCGGTGAAAGCAGATAAGAGTTATAATTCAATTCGGAGAAATTACTGAATTTATAGTTGGTGTTTGAAATTATTTTGGAAAGTGAGATCGTAGGTTTGCGGAAGGTGGTGCTCTTATCTCGGTAGGCAAACATTTTACTGCTGCTAGCCAAAGACGTGTCATACTTTTTAGATAAACGTTTTTAACATGATAAGTACCTCGGGGAAAGTTTTGGTGGATTTGCATTTACTAATATTAGAATATTTCATTGAAGTGCAACTATTTCGGTAAACTGATTTATATTCTAATTTGAATTCTTGGTTCACCGTGATGCGCAGATGAAATGTATTCCATCAAGTCACTTACAAGCGTATACAGAGGAATGGTTAACAAGTTCGACGCGGAGCTGATAATACTATGACGGGACGTTCGATCCTTGTTAAAAGTTCGCTACGTCGGAATTCGTGAAACGAATTCCTCGACTTATCTACGTTCGTGAAACTTCTGAAAGAAAACGTAGCTACGTAATAATACTAATATTTGCAAACAGAGGAAGAACCAGTCGGTACAAATCGATTTATCCTTAGAAAACTTTCGAGTCTGTTGACTACTAAATAAGGATGTTCGCCGTTCAAATGCATCGACGCCTTAATCGATACAAATATTAATCACAACATTCCAACGCAAAGGGCATTAAAAAAGCGGGCCTTCAACGAAAGTGCATACGTCCATTCTCGGACGTTTCGCACGCGAAGTCTTCCAATCGAAAGGATCGCGAGCAATTTCCATAAAAAAAAAGAAAAATTCTTCCAGCCTGCAGCAAACGAAATAATAGCTAATAAACTGTCGCGTTCCGACTGCTCCGCCGTCCGAGCAGACCCGGGCGCGGCGACAGTAGTAGAAAGCGTTCTCTTCATCCAGACGCGTTTCCGCCGTAGTCCTTTGACATGCGCGCCGCTCTTTTGTACGATGCGTTTCTGCTTCTTAGATCCCCCTCGGTGGCCGGGAGGGGGTTGGACAAAATTAAAGTTTACTACGGTTTCAATATGATCTCGTCGTTGGCGCACGTACGCGGCACCGCTGTGTCTCCCGTTGCACATCCCCGTTCGCAAGGCCGCGACCGTGCCGCGCCCCGTGGATGATGGAAGCGGTGGCGTGTCGGGCGCGGGCGGACAGGGTTCAGCAAGGCATAATATTTCGGATGAAGGATATCGCGTGTCATAAAGCGCAGCGTAGTCGTCAAACGGGGTGGTCGGAGGAGGGGTGAGCATCGGGGCCCCGGTTACCGGGTGCTCGTGAAACAGACGAAACAAAGGGGCCGGAGGGAGGGTGGTTAAAGGCGAAAGAATAAAGCGGACGAAGGATGAGGCGATCCAGGGAAAGGACGAGGGATTCATAACTTTGTAGCGCGGAAAATTTTACCGCGGCTCGTAAAACGGCCGCTGCTGTACATGTACGATCTGGCCAACCGACGACGGGGCAAATACGTGCGAGCGAAATAGCGACGCCCGTTCCTCGCCGGTACGGCCCCGTGTTTGCGCGTCGTTTATGGAAAACGGGCGCGGGGCTATGGGGATCGCGACACCGACGATGATCCAGGTTGCTAACTCGGGAAACGAAGACGAGGAGCCACGTGGAGGGGAAGGAAACAGGTGGAGAGAGCGTAATAACACCTCGGGGCTTGTAACGCAGCGGCAATTGTAAAGCGATCGATCGATAAATCGATTGCGCGTCGACCAAATTGATAAGCCGCAATATTGTTATCGCAGACGATTTCCAATCCGTCGAATAGAAACGGGCCCGCTCCGTCCTCTGTTTAGAGATCGTTAACAGGAACAACTTCCTCGTACATCATTGAATTACTGTGATTTCGAACGATTGGATGGACTTTTACGGCCGTTCCCCGAACGGGGCGCACGGTGGCTGCCTTTCGCGAACCCTACGAACATGCTCGCCGCGCGTGAAACGTTTCCCCGTCTACGCGCTATGATTCTAGCGGTAACCGAACGCGGACGGGAGAGTACTCGTTGACAGATTCCTATAGCTCCACGGCGCGCACTGACCGCGGCGAGACGTAAATCGCGCGGCGATTCGACGTGGACGACTTAGCGAAAATGAGCGGGCGAGATTGAAAGACTCGTCTTTTGTAAATCTGATTTACGATACCCGCCTCGCTCAGCCGAATATCGCGAGACAATTAAATACGATCGTGCTGATAAAAAGTTTCACGATCTCAGACGTGAGCTGCGACAAAGTAAAAGATACCGCGGAAACGCTAAAACCGTCGTTCGACAGATAGAAAAAGCTCCCTTTACCATTCGATTAAGTCCAACACACAATATCCATTCCCTCGTTCCGTTTCTGCATGCAGCCGGAATTAACAATTCACCTCCGCCCACGGAGAGTAACTAACCCCGTCCGCGACGCGACGGTCAAAGGGAGCGGAACGGAAAAGCTGCCCGCCCACCCCGGAGCGGCTGAACGAAAATAACGTGAAACCGATGGAAATTACTTTACATCGGTCGTAGACGAGCCGCCCTGTATTACGTTAGACGGAGATCGATGGGGCCGCCGCCGGGATGAATTCCTCCGCTCGGCTCGACTTCAATTGGAATATCGAACGAAATGACAGCGCAAAGGATGCGGCGCCGATGGCCGCGGAGAGGTAAATACATATGCGCCCAGCGGGCGCGGACGCGGCAGTGCGTAAGTGGACGCGCGGATAAACGGAAACCAAACATTGAGTTCGGTTAATGTCCTGCGGACAGCCGGGCAGATGAGGTCGCCCTGACGTTGATAGGTTCCCAGAGGTGGGTTGGACGGACGGGAAGGACGATGGAGCCGGACCAAGGGTAGGAGAGAACCAGGGGTGAAACAGCCGGTATAGAGGAAGAAAGAGGGTGATAACGCACGCGCGCACGCATACACAGGTTCGAGCGCAAGGATGGCTTTACAGGCGAGGGACTGTAAAGTGGTAACCACAGAGCACGCTGTGGGAGCCATCGGGAACAGATTGCAACTCCCTTCTCCCTTCTGCACAGGATACATCTCTATCACTCTGCTCCCCTTTCTTCGCCAAGCAGACGGTTCTCTCCTTCCAACCAAGAGCGCGGCTCGCCAAATCGGTGGACGTGTGTACGCGCTCCGACACCGCCGTCTGTCGCACCCTCGTTGCGCGTCCCTGCTTACCTCGCGGGCACAAAATACCTGACAGCCCTATTGCCAGTCCCATTAACACGTGTTAGAGCGCGCAATTAACTCGAAATCCCGAAGCCATTCTACGGGAGGGATTGATATAGCTTGGCCGCAACGCGCTTGCCGAAGTAATCGATCGCGATCTATAAACGCGCTCGGGTGACAGATCCATGACGGAATTTTTTTTTACTTTCACCGAACACTCGTTTTCGTGTTCTCGACGGTGGGAAGTAATTAGCAAATTGGAGACTGTGTGAAAGTAAGGAGGAAGGGTTGAAATGTTGAATAATTATAAGACGCTACCCTCACGTTCAATGTTAAACGCACTGGTACTCATAATCAACGAATTCTACGCGTTTCCTTCCGATGAGAGAAAAATCTCGAATTCTGAAATACTGACCCTACAAACGAGCCTTCGGCATTATATTAAACAAATTTGCATCACACAATAAGCAAGTCCAGGAAGCGCAGGGAAACGCTCGTAAAACTCGCAATGCAAAACATTCGATCGTGTTGAGCCGCGGGTAGATCGATATCAGGGAACCGCGAATCCCGAGAACAATTTGTTAACTTCAGGAACGGTTCTTACGAGACACGTCGGCGCGTGTAACAATGTGCGACGTAGGAAATTCGTTACGCATAGTTGCAGGTTATTAACAGACATTCTCTCGGCATAGAGGCATGACGTGGCGACCGTTCCGATCTAATCGCGGCTAGAAAACGCGAGCTGGAAATTTCAACTGAGGCAGAACTTCATGGATCAGCGGTACCGAGGATAGTTTCTTTCCAGTGGCCATAACAATTGGCAGGGAAACAATGCGAGGGATGTTGCACTGAAGTTAAACTATCATTTGCTTATAAGTATTAGTCATTTCGTTTATACACTTGAGACCGATAAAGTCTGTCCAAAATCTGTCGAGGAAATCATAGGGCGTTTTATAATATTTCCGATCACTCGACATGTCGGTACATTTTATATAAAATTGCATGTAATGACTTGATAAATACGCAGTAAAGAAAATTGCCAGATCCCATTAGGCGACCAGCTAACTTGTTCTGATCCGCGGATGCGCGCAACCCCTTAAACACGGCTAATCCAATCAGTATAGGCGAACCGTGCCTTAAAACGGAACTTCCCACGGCAGTAGGGAGAACGAGCGACGCATAGAATGCGCGAGTAATCGGAACGCTCGGAGCCGCGTTCGACTGCGAGCGTCCTATACCGAGAGAACGATAAAACGGAGAGGGTACACAGCGGGCCTCGAGCAGCTTCGTTTAATGAAATTCGTGGACGGGGCCCGGGAACACCGGACACAAGGAAGCGTAAACGAAAATCAGCCGGGCACCGTAGCGATTCTATAGGTGAAATAGCCGCGTTTGCCGCACGTGAAAATCTCGCTCTCGCCTGGACGACGCGCGCGGCGCGATCGAAACGGGACGGATAAAGGGGGAAGAGAACGGAGTGCCCGGGAACACTTGCGCGAAACACACGAAGCTAGATCGGAAGGAAGCAGAGGACCCGGTTTTTGTGCCACGCTCTCGAGCACGGGTTTTTAAACGACTGTTTCGGTAGCATTACCCTGGGCGCTGCGGCGCGAAGCTAGAAGCGGCGAAAGCTGACCGAAGCTGGAATTCTAAGCTCGTACAATGTCCGCCGATCCTTCGAACGGGAAGTGGGGAATCCGCGGGCGAGGCGCATCGAAAGCCACGGCACGTACGCGGTGTGATCGCGTGGCCGCTATTTTTGCTAAAAGTAATTCGCTTGCGCGCGAACCAAAGAGGGGTTGAAAACGAAATTCCCGGTAACGACCCCGATAATGGAGCACCGTTTCATCGCGCGATTCATTATAGGATGGGATCCTTGAACGATCCTTTGATTCCCTGCGTGTACTTTGACGCTAGAGGGGTGCTCTCACGCCGGACGCGTTGTTTGAAGAGAGACCGGCGAGGGAAATGCGTTCGTTTCGCAAAGTGGAAACGATCGTTGAAACGTTCGTCGAGCGTGATGAATTAAAAAAATGGCAGCGTTCGAGTAGCAATACTTCGCAGCGGGAGACTCGCTTTGCGGGTTCCTTGGAAGAATGATATAAATAACGAAACGATAGAAAGGAATTTATGCTTGTTTAAAAAAAAAAAAAGAAGAAAGGATTGCTAGTTTCAGCCGCTAAAAAATTCACGTTCCATCAAGTCGAACGAATTGGTTTTACCAGCAGGGAGAAATAGCGGCGATATATGACGAGCGTATGGTTAGCTCGATGTACATAGAGGGTTGTACATAGAGTTAAAATACGTACACGTATGTACGGATTGCAACGGCAATTAAGTTTTACGGCGCTGCATCCGGGGAGAGGCAGCCGTTTCGAACGCGCTGAGTGCCGCTCGTAAAACCAGCTAGGGATAACTCCGGCCCAGTCCAGTGTCCGTCCCTTTTCCCTTTCGCAAGGGCGCTATAAGTAGACAGCGACGCTTTGAGTGTCGGCGCAGAACGAGCCGTTGACGGACACGCGGGGTGATCGGAAATCGATCAGAGCCAAGAACGATCTTCCGATATGATCGAATTCAACGCGAGGCTATTTATTTTAAAGAATTTCTACGCCGGACGGGTCGTGGCAATAATTTCAATCGTCACAAAAGACACGGAGGTGCTTGTCAATTCTTCCCGCAAATGGTAATTCTATCGTTGATTCTTCGTGATGAACGATACAGCGGGGCAAACTGGCGATATACCAGGTATACGTCATTTCATATATCCTAGCATCGTGACACAGAGGATCGATCGATGAACGCATTATTATATTTCGAACGCGCTATAATCCATTCGACGGTGTTTGATTGACGACGGGACATATTGAAGTGCGCGTTGCGCCATCGAAATTCCCATCGACGGCTTCGAAAAGCGAACTAATAATATATCCGATGCCTCTCGGCGGTTCAAATGAAACGCGACGAAAGGACAGAGTCCGCTTTCTAATAATAATTACTGGCAATCGAACGTACGCTGGAAGCGAAGTACGCGTGGATATTATTAAAACTAAACGAAACGATTGCCTACCATAATCACGCGAATTTTTACGTATCCCCATTTACCAGAGCGCCAAACACAACTGTCCACAATAAAATTAAGTACATCAACATAGTACTAGAGAATGAATCTATTCCCCCGACGTTGGAATAAACCGAACGGCTATGCAACGGGACGAACAGCGGGAAGGGTGGATCGATGCGGAACAAGGGGATGACGGTGGAAAGAAATGCGAAACAAAGCGCGACGGAGGCGCGTGTTCGATCGCCGCGAGAGAGTCGTCTACTCGTCGTTCGCTCTCGAGCAATTATGCATAATATGGGTAGCAGCTGGCCCGTAGCCACGTCTACCTGTTGCACGAGGGCCGAATCGCTCGTCGGTGCGAAACCGCGGCCGCCGTTCAAGAGATCGTTCCCGAGGGTCGGGCGGAGGCGGGTCGGCACGAAAGAAAGAGGCCGCGCGCGCGACAGATTTAGGCGCGCTGGATTTTCGCCGACCCGCCTCCGGAGGAATCCGCCGAAACCGTATCAAGGGGGTCATCACAGCCTGTAATATCGGATATCGATAGCCCGGCACATGCACAGGGGATGATTCTCGCTCGACGGCTCGTGTCGACGGTGCAAACGTGCAAAGCGCGTTGTTGAACTTTAGCGGCGGTCGAAGTTAATCCCGAGTTGCCATCCGAATGCTGTTTTTGGGGTTTAGATTGATAAACGGGGTGATTAAGATTTCGTGAGATTAGAGTGGAAAACTGTCAGCTGCGACTCCTTTACAAAGTAAATCAATCTGTAACATATGTTTCGGAACGAACTGTCTATTGCTTTTTATTCTTCCGCGCAGCGAAAGAATGATCACCTCGTGTGTACGATTACGTCTATATTCGCGTGCACATTTTCTCTAAAAAAAAAAAATAAATAAATAAAAATTCAGCCATCATAAAACTCGATAGCTTCGAAATTCAACGGCACAGAAAAATCCACCGCACTCGAGGCCTATCTCGAACTTCCCCGTAGAATATGATTCACTATCCCTCGGTTCGCCGGAACGAAATTTCGTAAAAAAAGAAGGTGGACAATTACGCGGTGACGTCCGTTAATTGTCGAGCAAGAGCAAAGCCGCGGAACGGGCAAAACTTTCGCAATTAGCAATACCATCGGACGGCCCGAGCAATTATATTAAAGCGGTGTACGGTAACAATTAATTATACCCAGGCTGCTTCGTATTAGGAATTTCCTGCACGCCGACTCGAGGCGAACAAAACGCCGCCTCTCGATCGCGCCGCCCGTGCCGCGCACAAAAGCCCGCCGGTTGTTACCGCGCTCGCGGAAAATTTCTATTTTCCATCCCCTGCGGACTGCACACGCGGACAGCCGCCAGCCGGATGTATAACAATAGTTGGCGATCCAATTTCTGACCGCGATAATAATGCGCGGAACGAATCATTTACGAGTTAAACGTTGATTAGGGCCGCTGGACCGGAACGCGAATTAGGCGAAGCGCGATTGGAAAGGTTAATTGGCCGACAAAACGATTGCGCTTGGAAGTTCGGAAGATAGCCCTCCGTTTGTCGTTTCGACACGTCCATGGCTTTTCTGATTTTTCCTCAGGGGACAGGAAAACGCAGGTCCGGTCTTTATGGCGCGAAAACCCATTGGATCTCACTTTCGCCGACGGTTTCTTGATCCCGCGATGACTGGAAACGTTCCAGAGGCGCACAGAGAAATTCTGCGTGCCGAGAAACATCGCTGGAATACCGTTCGCAGAGGCAACGCGGCGACGTGTGCCAAGTGCGATTAACGGAAGAGTTTCTATTCGAACAGTAAAAAAACAGTGGCAACACGAGTGGCGCACGATTCATTTAAACTCTGGAGTATTACACTCCGTCCATAGAATTACACCTTTCCCTTTCTTCTCGAACTGTCCGCGAAATATCCTCGGCTATCAAGCGGAACTGAACGGGAAGCAGCTCCGCGGAAGGATCGTCGGCGCGCATTGAAATCAAAGTCAAAGAGAGTCGCGCGACGAACGGCATGAAAATTAGCGAAAGTTCAGTCAGTCTCGCGCCTTATAAGCGAAAGCGGGGATGTGTTTCAGTCGGAGGAGTACAAGCGCCGGGGCGCGGCAAATAGGCAGATATGAAAGAAAGGAAAAAAGGCGACGAAAGGAACGAGGCAGTGAAGGGTGACGCCAAGAGGGACGAGGGGGGGAAACGATCGTCGCGACAAAGAAACGGCAAAGAAGGTAGCGAGAGTCGGAGACGAGACGATGCGAATAATTGAAATTTTCACAGAACGGAAACTTAACGTCGCCCGTTCGGCAAGGTGTTCGGAGAAGCTGGAGGAAACGTGTACCCCGTGCCTCCATCGATCTCCGCACTGGCACCGGTCCGTGCAAACATTCGTCGTCGCGACTCATCGCCGCCTTTTCAATACCAGCGACGAGGGGAAATCCGAGGGATCTCGAGACCCTGTATCCGTCTTCCGGAGAAAAGGAAAATTATTTTGTGCAGCGGAAAATCGGGAAAAGTTCATGATTTTCTGGGGCGAAAGTCTATGCCCGAGGATGCTGGAGGGCCAGGGGTACAGGGAAAAGGGAAATTTAAGTGAAACATTCCCTTTGAAACATCGAATACTGAGATGTTTGTAAAAAGGGAAAAATAATTTCATGCAGCTTCTTGGTTACGGTTTATATGATCTAGTGAGAGTTTTGGGAATCTTTTTATATAAGAAGAATTTAGCCTGTCACGAAACTGCCAATGTCTCGCAGAAACGTAAAAGGCAAGAGTTTCGAATGAAACCTCTCCAAGTTTCCACTCGCTAGAAACATTGCAAACAGCTGAAGCTACCGCCATAATACAAGCATTGCGTTTAATAATGATTTCCTGAGAGTAGCATTTATTGGATATCCATTATGGAGGCTGATACTTCGTCGCAGTCCGCGATTACGGTTGTTCGATAAACTCGGCGGAAAGGAGCTCCGAAGCGGGGACAATAAATCTTGCTGGAACAAAATCCGTTCGATCGAGCAATAATTATTACTCGGTCCCGATCGTTTATTAACTGTCTCCCTCTGCCACCCCACCCCCCACCCCCCCCCATCACGCAACTACCGTTCGACGTAAAGAAACATAAAAATCGAGACACCCCCGCCAGGCAGGCAAAAGAGGAGATCCGTCGTCTGTGTCGGGTAACGCAATTACCGGAGAACGAGAGCATCGGAATGGAAATGTTTCGCGAGGAATTGCCACCGGGACGCTGGACAAGGAAGTCGCAGCGACAAAGAGTGCTGGGCCTCGTGATTTCCGTCCTCGGTGTAGACGCCGGGCGAAATAATAACGACAAGTATAATATTCCGCCGACGAAACAATCGACGGAGGGTTGGTAACACGGGGCGCGGAGAAGAACGTGGTGGCGAAAAGAGAAAGGTAGCGCGCGTCGGAGGGAGAGAACGATTTAGCGGAAGGCGTGTTAATTAGCGTCGCGACTCCTCGTCGGAATGCGTGCGTCGCTAATTGGCAGGCAGAACGAAGTTGAGCCAGTTAGAAAACCGCAGGCGGCTAGTCAGATCTGCCCCGGTTAGGTGGCGAGGGCGATGGAGAGAACGCGACGAAGACACCTCGGCGGATTAGTATTCACCGTGTCAACGTGCTTCTGCATAATGCGGACAGCTTTTATAAGCACCCGAACAGTGTACTCCCGTATTTAACCACTGCTACCTCGTTATGCCACATTTAGCCGGGTGCCCGCGCGATTTGCTCGAGTACTTTAAACACTCCAGCCACCCATTCGGAATCATGTAACGGGATCGCCGTACATTATGCACAGTGGTGAAATAACTGTAGACAATTATTGGAAGGAAGCGCTAGCGCTTTCCGTCTGGCTTGAAATTTCTTCAACCATTTAGCGTTATATAAATGGACTTCTACTTTAAATCCTACGTTACGGCAAGCTCTACATGTTTTGCGTTACGTTACCTGCAACTATTGCAGGAAATCGCTGGCGACGCAACGACACGTCTATGAAAATCAAATACATCACAGGAAAGTGACATCCCAATTATCTTTATGGACTGCGATCAATATAAAAAGCAGCAGCAAAACATTATAGATATTAAAAATTGAAAAATGTCTCTTACACTTCACTGCCAATAAAGAACAGAACAATTCTTTCCCCCTGCTTATTAATATTCTACTTTAACAATAAAGTGTCAATGGAATCGATGGCGATTTCGAGCTAATCTCAAGGAATATACATTTAAAGAAGACAACAAGGAACACGTGTTACTATATGTACTTATCCACGGTTCTTCAGTTACATGCAGAACGATCGATTCCTCCTCACGGCGAAAAGGAGGAAGCCCGGGAATGACATAACGCGGCAACTCTTTAGCCCGTAAAGTATCGAACGACGAGCAGCTAAGAAAAATCTGGCTCGCTACAACGTTACGTGCAACGTGGTGCGGAGCGTGGACGCCCCGTAAAATCAGCGGCCCGCGACCAACACCGACTTCGCTTTCTCCGACACTTCTCTGCGTTACGTCTATATAAATAATAAATCGCGGCCGACTTCGACTTTCTCGGTCCGCGAGAATATTCAGCTCGCGTGCCCGGAAGGAAGCGCTTCACTGTCGCGCGAGAACAACGGAGTTACGCCTGCGAGTGAAAGGTCAATCGTAGTGATTTACTCGACTTACGCGCGGTAGAAGAAATTGGAAGCGTTCAGACTTGACGAAAATCGTTGCCGATTGAAGTATTTTAATTATAGAGGAGTATGGTAATTGTGCTAATGAATAAGTTGTTCCATTCCTTATGCAGTAGCCTCGTTGCGGAATTGAACGATCATTGAGATGAATGATGGTGTAGAAAGTAGTTTATCCGATGAAGATTTGTTTTATACTGTCCGAAGCATTTGAACGCATCGCGTATGCGTGATAATTTTCAGTGGTTCATTCCGCGTTGACGCCCCACGCGCTGACCGTTCGTAGAGTAAAAAAAGAAAAAGAATGGTACGATTAACGAGGACTTTCGAAAATGTAAATGCTCCGTGAGTTACACACGCCGCAGGCTGATAAATGCGCCCCGCGTATCGATAAGTTTAATTACACCGGCTGTTAATATTATCGCGAGCCAAAAGTATCGATCATTCGTGACACGAGAGATACTTTAATTAATGCGCAATTATCAAACGGAAATGCTTTTCTAGCTTATCGCGGGGTAATATAAATTTATCGGGAGCGCGCAATTCCAAATGTTTCATTCGGAATTTAATTCGGAAACTCGCAGCGATTTTAATACTGTGTTTATATTGGTGAAAAAAAAGCAAATAAAAGGCTGAAGTTATACGATTTTCGACGAGGAAATATGTCAATCGCTCGATGATCAATTTTACGAGAAGCCGAATTAGTTACAATAAATGCGATAAACTATCGTTCAATCTCCGAAGGTATTTTTCTTTTTAAGCTGCAAAGACGTTGCTATGCGTCACACAGGAACCATCATAAACATTTACCTATTTATCGCTTATGTACCGATCACTGAGTAATGGACGTCACACTGCCTCTCCTCCGTCCAGGCTCAAGGATCAAAGGGTCTCGATAAGGACGCTCCCGAACCCAGAAATCCGCATATACATATACACGGAACGAAAAGTAAGATCACATACTCAGACAGTACACCGTCACGCTTGTCAGTTCAGTTAGTTACATCTCGCAGTCCTCTCTGTAAAAGGCAGTTCGAGGACCGCTCTCGCGTCTCGAAAACTTTATACTGAAATCTCTTGTATTTACGTGTGTGGAAATTGAAGGAAAAGAAAGAAAAACCAACACCAATTCTTCATCCAACCACGTAACAACGTTTACATTTCGCAACCCGACGTTCAAGTGGTCTTCGGTCCCGGTTGTAATCTCGCTGATGATGTATCTGCGGTAAAACAGAATCGTTCGGCGAGCAATGGAGATCGCGTCCCGGGTGATCTTTAATTACCGATGAAGGCGTTTCGTGCTTGCACGGCCGACTCGTCTCTGAACCTCTATTAGGCATTTCCCGCGCCTCTTTCCCATTTCCCTGATCTATCCACCCCTCTCGTCGACGTTGCTACCCTTTAGCGTTCGCGCGGCCCAGTCAATTCAGCGGCGCGGAAACAAGCGACACAAATAATAAGTGACTGAGAGAGAGAGAGATAGAGGGACACGCTTTTCGATTTCTAAGAGCGTCACCGTTGGCCGATGCGATCATTAGCACAAAGCGCGGGCCGGCAGACATGCAAATTGCACGGGAACCGGAAGCCAATTATGGTGGCCCGGGCCTTTGACAGTTTATAATGCAATTAGAAAACGCGCTCGCCCCCGGCTCCTACCCTTTATACACTCTTTCGCGTGGCGATGTCTTCCTCGCCTTAACCGGTGGTCGCCTTTTCTTCTCTACCGGGCGGTTCGCTTCGTCGCGAAAGACAGATCGTTCTCCGCGATTCCGTCCAACGGTAGCGGAGCCTTTGCAAAGGCTGTATTCGACCTCTTCGAGCTGCGTCCTGAAGTCCAACGTCCATTGTACGCGTCTTTCCTTCGTACTGGTCGTACTCCGTTTTCGACTAGCTTTACTCTACTATCTTTCCTCTTTTTTTAGACAAATTAACATTTATGTTAGCCGCGTTCCTACCGCAACGGCAGGGGCATAAGTTAATTAAGAACATCCAGTTACCGATCCGCAATTTGTTAAGGGAGGTGGGCTTTCGCCGAGCAAGACCGCCGGTCCCCTGTGGCGCGACGGGCTTAGCCGCAGTACGGAACAACGGAAGCTTTCGCCAACTGGAGACCGAACAGACGAGTGACCGTAGGGAATCGACGAACTTAGTTCACGGAACACGCGTCGAACACGGTGTATGGAGGCGTGTGGCACGCATCGATTATTAACACGAGCCGGATCGTGCTCGACGATAGATCGGAGACAAATCTCTCTTGCGGTCGAAAGTTTTGACAAGGTACTGTTCGGTGGATCCCTGGCTGACTGTTATGGTAATTACAGTTCCCGCTACCCTGTTCCGATCACGGCAAAACTTTGCTGCGACGCGTAAAGCGAAGGGCGAATGAAATGATCGACATCGGCAGACAGTTCGTCGGTGAAAAGAAAAACTACGAATTACGAGCAATGAAAACATGAAGAACCGTCAATTCTCGTTGATGAAACGAGCCAGAATTCTAGCCGGCATTCTTCCCGTCGCAACCCTTTACTAACACTCCGCGGCAACGAACGAAGGGGTGGCGAAGGGGCAGAGATTATTCTCCGCACGCCTCGCCCCTCGTCTCGACGCGTTACCACGCACGAATTTCCGGCAAGCGGGGACAAACGCACGAGAGGGAAGTCGCGAAGGGCCGGAGAATATCTTTCGTTATTTGTAACCCGAGAGCCGGTGTACGTCTCGCGCGGATGCTCGCATCCGCGAAAAGTTCAGCATCCGACGTGTCTGGGCGGGCACGAACCGGGGTCGCGGAAGATCGTAACGAGGGAGGACAGGCGTCGTCGCGTTTGTAATTTCAACGCCCCGAAGACAGTAGACACACGCCGGCGTCCCGGCGGCGTCGAGTGGGAAACTGCTCGTTCGAGTGCGAGAAGTTTCGCGTGAAATGTCGCTGGGCTACCGATACGCCGATTATGTTCTCCCGTGCACGCTCTCCTGTGTTACACCACCGGACGCGAACACACCTTTCGAGGGACTCGATTATCAGACGCGCGTTGGATTAAGACAAATAAAATAAAGCATGCATTTATTCAATTTTCATCGTAATACGTGCCATTGAATTAATTCTCCTTTTCCTGTTGCTAAACCTTCCGAGCAAGCGAGCAAGTAAATTTACCTGAACGTGGACCCTTGCAACGACACGACTGTGATTCGCAGTCGCACGAGAAAGATACTCGACTGAATCGCACGCGGCCACATTTCTCCCAAATGAATCGCCAAGACAAACTCGCGAGTATCCGTCGTAGCAGTTTTATCAACTGCGCCGCTCTTTCAGCGTGCAAATCTGGGGGTAATCATCAGAATGTGTTTTACGTTCGACGTAAAATATTGAAGAGACTGCTTCTATCTAAGCACGACGTTCCGAGTGTAAAATATTCAGAAGCGCTACGTCGAGAAATTCAGCTTCGTAATTAACCGGAGCTCTCTCCTTCGGCGGGTGTTGAACGTTTCCGAAGGAAAATGTAGACGCGCGTAGGAAATTACTCCCCTGACTTCAGCGTACAATTGCGAACGCACACGGTGCTCGATCAGGATGAAATAATTAAACTGCTAAAAAGAATGTTACACGTGAGCAGCCATGTGAGTGCGCAGGCCCGCCAGGAAGTTCGTTTCGCCTTCGTTTTATCGGAAGATGAAACGCAACAATTACTGCGCTGCCGATTTCTTCTTACCTTAATATCGTCTTCGTGACACTCGATTAAATCGCGGATCGCCGCGTAACGTACCGAGCTGTTGCGTGGAGACCGGAAAGTGAACGCGCGCAAACGTGGAAGAATTTAGCTTAATTCCGTTGAGAATCACGAGCGGGGCTAGATGTCGGCGGATAATTTCAACGGATTGTCCTCGCTAAAATACGGAGCAGGTATATAACATAATAAATGCGAACATTGCTTTCGGATACGATTACTTATAATGAGCTATTCGATTAACGTCATCGATCGACGACGGCAGCTTCAGAAGAATCAAATTAAATTTCCGATCGGGCTCGCATTAATTGTGTTAAACCTTCGAGTATCATTTTCCGTCCCGTCGGTTATTCCCAATTTGCGCCCGCTTCGGAATCTTCGCGGATACCAAAAATCGGGGGACCAAAGGAAGAAACGGGGCTTTGGCAGCATCGGGTGGAATGCGAAGAATAAATGTGTATATTAATGAACGCGACGCGGAAGGTATGAACGTATATTTCTCTGGTGTGTTAAAAAAAAAAGAAATTAATATATTAACTATGAAACATTTTCAAAAGAGGGGGGGAACGAACCGAAGTTTCGCCGTTTGTTCCCGCGAAACGCGCGATTCGCTATAAGATACGTAGTCAATTTGCCCGGAAACGTACGAAACGGAGGAAATGGTGCGTGAAACAACGTAGTCGCCGCGGCGAGTTCGCGGATGCATAAATATTTGCGAGAGCCGCCCCACGCATTGGCGATTCGCGGCGCGGGCACAAAGTGCGGTTATCACAAGATTTTAATACCCAATTATCAAAGCGTTTCATCGCTAATTTTATATTATGTGCGCGGGCCAATAAGATCGGGCGCATAAAATCGATTTAAATTTGCGGAATACCTCGACCGAATAGTTGAAATTATTCGACCAAATGAGAACGATTCGGCTGAAAATACCGAATAATAGCAGCGCGCATTTGCGTCCCCGCGATTGTGCGTTTCAATGGATCGGAATCCTTCCTACGAGTCCTTCGATTTTATAAAAAAAAAAAAAAGAGGAACGAAGCGTAGCCCTGTGCCCCGCTCGCGGCGGTTAATAATTAATTTCAGATAAAAAGACCCGACAATGTAATTCAATATGAAACGCAATAAATCTCGATTGTACGTGCAAGAGAACGATTTTTCGCTCCGTTATGCTATTCCTCATAATCGACGTCCATCGAAAGAGAATTGAAAAGGAAAATGTATAATAAAGTGTAGACGTTAACAATTTGTGCAGAGTGTTGTCGCATTATTTTCACGTCGAAACGAAAGTGAACCAACGCGTAATTTTAATTATTACGACTATAATTATTTCATTGGTAAAATTAGAAACAGAAGAAATGAAAAACGATAAAACAGAAAAGTATCTCGTCGGAAGTTTCGCGGAGCGACGAACTGGAACTCTTGCGAAGCGCTTAAATTGGAAGGAAGCATAAGCTGTGCGTACTTTTAGATTTTATCAAGTCGACGAGTAATCCAGCCTTACTTTATTATATTACGCAAGCTTCCTCAGACTTTCCGCGAAACAGGTAAATAAGGAAATGGTATGAAATTCGTTAAGACCGAGTTTTCCAAACTGTTAACTACCGCTTTCAATCCCCTCCCTCTGAAAAATGTCTTCGAAGCTCGAAGCAAAATTAACTCCAAGCGCGCTTGTATTCGATAACCATCGCAGTTCGACCGAATCGGAAGCTCGCCACTGAAACACGGGTAGCCGCGAGCGGCTCTGCAACAAACTTACACGCGGAGCCGTTCTTGTTCCGTCTAATTTCTCAGCTTCGTATCCCCTCAAGGGCCGGGGATCGTCGGCGTTACAAGCCGCCGCGCGCGGATCTAGCGACCGTTGGATCGTGATCCGACAACGGTCCAGCGGAGGCTCGCTAAGTCGGGCCCGACGAGAGATCGCAAACACACCGATGCGTCGCTGCTGCAACGGACGGCTGTGTCGTTACGCAGCCCGTTTCGCAGCTTTAATTAAATGACGTGCGAAACGCGGTCGCGGTACACAGAGTCCCTTTCCTCCCCCGTCCGGGAGGCCCGTACCGAGACGGGTCAACCGGAAACGCAAGCCACCAGCCAAGTCGCGCCGAGCATTAACCGCGGCCAGCTTTTTCCGCGCGCGCGTTTCGTTGCCGAAACAACGGCTGCACTGTTCGTGGTATTCGCGTGGAACGCTGAGAATTCCATGGGAATCCCTTCGAGGAATTGCGCGCAGCACGTATCATCGCACAGAACGTCCAAATCGAATTTCTCGATATTTTTCATTGAACCCGATTGAACTTAAATGATTACATTTAAATTTTGTAACATTTTTAACTTGGATTCAAGTCTAATTTCAACGGTATCAAACATTACATGCTGCGCTTCCTTTTTAAATGTTCGAAGTTGGAATTCCGTGCTCCAGTAACGAGAGTGCCCTTCGCGAGAATGCGGTTGCAAAAGAGTTTATGCAACTTCCTACGCTTCGCGCGCAAAGTATTCCTGCGGAGTTTATGCTCATGATATAGGAGAGCAAGCCGAGGAATATTTTCGCAATTACAACGGGATCGTGATCGTTTAAATACACTCTAAGACAGTAGGCTTGAACCGATTGCGGTAACGCGATACAAGTTGTGCCATCACTTTTCATATTCATAAGATACGCGTTTCATAATTTTTACAACTCGTTCCTTTAACGAGTACGACCGAACAGTTGGAAGAAGTATGCGCGAGTCGCGCAACAAAGCATCGTTTAAAGAAATCCTTTGGCAAAGCAGCTCATCGCTGATTAAAGCGTGAACGATTAAAAATGTGTTTCAAACGCACCCATCACGCAACGCATAGAAATTAGAAAAGGGCTGAAGTGTCCCTCCGTTGCGCAGGCCTCGTTCACCTTCGCGCGAACGAAACTCATTCGCCGGGGCGATCGCTTAATTAACTCGCACGCGCGAAAATCAAGCCTTTTTTACGTGATGCTAATTCATCAAGCTTGTTAGCGGGGCAAACGTTAGTTAATTACAAATGTTAACAGCGATTCGCAGCAATTAAGCGTGCCCGATGTAAACGAAACGCGGCGCTGTATTGAAACAGCCGGGGCTCTATCGAGTAAAGAACGACGGGACAAAAGAAAAAAAAAAGGAACAACAATCAGTAAATTGTCGATGACGCTAAACGGGAAACGTTACTAAAACGGTTATCATTAAAACCTCATTTAGCCGGGCGAAATCGCGTTACCCGCGCGTCCGCTCCTTTTTTCCGATAGCAAATCCGAAATTTTAACCGGGCAGGGGGGCGGGCTTTTATAACGCGCAATTATAACGCGTATTCTCTCATCTTGACACGAACGCGCTTTAGCGAAGGAAGAGAGAAAATTGTACGTGTACCCTCCGTTTCACGGAGTCGTGTGCACGCGTAACGAAGGTAATTACATGCGCGTGATATACGAAAGCTAAAAAGGGGCATTACACGTCCACTCGACGTGGTAGGATGCAGTTTACAATCCGGCTCTCCCTTTCAATTTTTTATGCAACTTTGAGCCGGCGGAGGATCGCGCGCGAAATCCGTGACTTGTGAAAAATTGCAGTATTATTTGGAGGGGCTCTATAGCCCCTTTGATGCACCTGCAAACGCTGTCCGCTTGCGAAAGTCTCGTTTGAAAATAGTCCGCGAGTCGTTTACGTTTAATTAAATATGTATATTAAATTCATTCAACTTTTGAAATTCTCTTTACGCCTGGTTGTGTACTGCATTGAAACTCTCTGTCCATGGATTCCAGATCACGTTGCGCTCGAAATAACGTAATACAGGAGGACCAATAGCGGCCGATTAATATTCCGTATCGAGACGTACCGATGAATCGGCGACGACGTTCCGCCGGACACGTCGAGCTTTCGTGTCCGTCGCACTATGCGTCGGGCGAACGTAGAAATCCAACGGCGATCGACGTTCGTACCGCGCAACCGTGCGACGTTCGTACAAGTAAAACGGGCAGTGATCAATCAAGGACTCGGGAGAGATCGATAATTGTTACTTTCAATCCGTACATCGCCTCAACGCTTCTATTATTCGAATTCTAAGTATCAGGAATCTGCTCTCCTTCGAGTCGATAAAACACGCAATGACTTATCAGAACGAGCCACCGTCTACGGCGGCGGAAGTGAATAAATAACGAAACAAATATCGCGGGCAGTGCGAACGAACGAGGAGGAGTCGGGTCCAGCGTGAAATACAGTGGCAATTTATTATAGGATCTACAATTGAAAAAGAAAAAAAAATTCATTCGGTGCTCGTCGGCGAATAAAAATTCCGTCGGTCCGTCCCGTCTTGGCCGCGGTCCGACCGAGCATGAAATAAACAAAAATCCATCTCCGCCCGCCGCGCCGCGTAATATACAAGGCAATCGTTACAATCGTGACTCAAAGCGGAGAACAACCCTGCGATGGCCAATTGATACCGCCTGCGGAAAAAAAGAACGAAAAAAAAAAAGAGCAGGGTAGCATCGAGATATCCTCCCCGGTCCGGGTTGCCAGGCAGAATTACTGCGACCGCCCGTTTATTTATTGTTACGGCCCGCGAGACGGAGGGCCGATGTCAAAAAGCGACGCAATATTCCGCGCAGCTTTCCCGACGAGATAAAGCCGTTTCTCATTTCTCGTTCCGGCGCCGTGGAAAACGAAGGTTCCTTAACGAGTGAAAAATTACCTTCGCGAAGGGTCAATATTACGGCGCGTCCGTGGATCGAGTACGAAATTAATACGCGGAGCGTCTGCCACGGCGGAACGAGCAAAAGGACAAAAGGGATATTGCGAGAATGGGATAAACGAGTGATGAGAAATTGAACTTGGCGCGTACGTTCATTAGACACCCGCTGTACACTCTTGGAAGCGGAATTTTTAAACATTCCGACACCGGGCATAAAGGCGCCAGGGTGAAACAAAAATGGTACAAAGGAATGTACAACATTCCTACAGCCTAGGACCGACATTAAATTGATTAAAAATCAGACTCTGCCAAAATTACGATGACGAACGACCAGGACTGCCATTGAAATATGTTCCAAAAGGGGCGACGAATCACGTTTACCTCAGGAGAGGTTCTTGTATTTCTGATGCGGCTGGCGCAAGTCTAACCAATCAACTCGAGTCGGTACCGAATTCAGGCGAAGGGGAAGAAACAAGAGTGTAGGCAAGTCGAGTGGCCGGTTAGCTGGAGAAATGGTGTAGATGTTTATGCAAACGCAGGGGCTGCTGCTTTGTACATTTTCAGGGCGAGCACCTCTTTGGCAAAGTACAAGAGGGCCGGGGGGGGGGGGGGGAGCGGAGTGTTGGTCGTGGCACACGCGCTTTGCGGATTTTTCAATCACGTCTCGTACTCTGGCGGGATTAATAAAGCGACGCGCCACGCGTAGAGTTTCCAGACTCATTTCATGCAGAATCGAATTGGATTTCCAGGTCGGGGCCGGAATTGGCGTGTCCCCCGTGTGTGCGCGTGTAACGGAGTGTCTGGTCCCTTTGATGTACCACGCGATGCGATACCCGTAGAAGCTTCCTCTCTGTTTCACCTACCGACACGATAAAGCGATCCGCGTCGTCGCGCACTTTGTTACACCGCAGCTAAATAATCGGTTTATAAAAACTCGCGGCACGGGTACAGCGAAATCGGGGAAACTGGTTTGCCAGCGGTGCATCCCCTAGGACCGCGTGTAATGAACTGACGGAGAGAGAGAGAGAGAGAGAGAGACAACAGTAAAAATTCTGCAGCTTCAAAATCTGTATTAACTTTTGTTTTTTTTTTTATTTCATTAATGAGAGATAATAAGCTGTCCCGGACAGGCGACAGCGAATAACAAATACATTGCAAGGGAGGGGTAAACCCTTAATTGACCAAACATGGAACGGCTGGCCAGAGGATCGATCGAACGAAAAGACCGTTTCTCTGGGGCATGCACGCGTCTACCAAGATTGGTAAGAAAGGTATTGTAGCGCATCGGGTGGAGGGTTGAAGCCAGAGGAGGACGAGGCCGTGGATTCGTACGTTTTTAGTGGTTGCAGCACTCGCGAACGGTGCCAGAACGAATGCACCCCGCACAAGTGTTTGCACACGCGCGAACGTATTATTCGATTCGGTGATGAAGGAACGACACCGATGGGATGTACCGCGTGTATTCTTTAAACGGCTCCCGGATACGACGTAGGACTATTCCGAATTTTCAGCGGATGGCAAACGTATCCGAACAAGATACGTGCTACTGTCTGTCTAACTCTCCGCAACTCTAATTCTTTAATGCTGAGTTTAACTATCTCTGTCAAAAATACAGCGGGACTTTGTATAGTCGTTTTGGATGGAGGTGGACCGATCTTAGTCCTTGCCGAGCCATTTTGATCCACACAGATCCTGACCCTTAGTTCTGTTGTCTTATTCATAATTGTTTATCGTAACTAAGGTAGGATCTGTGAGCCTTACACCTTATCGATGACTCAGGGCCAGTATCAGTGGACCTTTACGTCACACTGACGATTCAGGGGTCGGTCATCCAACGAATATGCTCCTTCATAGTCGGTGTCTCGATCGTGTATGCGCACCCATGCGCGGACACCCAACACGCGAGCTTTTACTCCTGCTATCGCGATGCACATGCGAAAGCGTTGGCCAGCTCCTCGGATATTTTCCCGTCTAATTTAATTTCAAGCAAACCAGGGAGCGCAGCACCCGCGTTGCTTCGCACGTATCCCGGAGGGAACGGGTCGAGATCGGGATGGGAGGAAGAAACACCCGCGCGTGTCGCGGTACAACAAAGCTTGGTGGCATATTTAATAGACCGATCAGAGATGGTATCAACGCGCGGCTGGAAGAGATCATCGCCGCGTTTAAGCGATCTTTCTCACGACTCTTTCCTTTTTCGCGCCCTCACCGCGTGGCGGGGCGTCGTAATAATTAGAATCCACTGATTACGGGATCGTTCCCTTGCGTTTCCCCTTCTAGGCGACGCGCTCGAGAACCACTTGAATTTTAGTGAGACCCGCGGTGGCGTATTTATCAGACGCAGCATCTCTCTCACGTGCCTACCTCTACCCTCCGTCGCTTCAGCCACGTTAAATTATGCAGACGGATTTTATGCAGGCCGTTTCTGAAGCGACAGCCCGGACTCGGTTTGGGACTCGCGCTTCACGGATCGATCAATTTATCTGGCTAACGAGGATGCTCTTCCCTCGGTTTTCATTACTTGTACAGTAATTTGTTGCCTTACAAAATTTAAGCTACTCCTAAGATATTCAGATAGAATTGAACATTTCTATCACTCGTAACACGTTCATCCCAGGATCGTTAACGACAATACTACTGTTCATGTTACAGTGCTGTCCACCAGGAACTGCGCGGCCTCCTTGGACAACTCGACAGACGTCTCCTCCTCGATAGAAGAGGAAGATTCGAGCCTCGAGGATGACGACTATTTACCAGAGATCACGCTGGAGGAATTCAAGGAGAGGTACAGAAGGCTGATACCCTTCGTGTCGTTCTTCGTGGCCACGAACAACGTGAACGGCGAGAGCCAAGCCTCCCAAGCCGCGTCCATGACCGAGGTACAAAGCAGCCCCCTGGTAAGGAATCCGCCGCCGTTATTCACGCGAAACAACGGCCCGCCACGAAGAGGGAGCAATCGCCACGCGAACGTGCAGAATCAAGAAATGAAATTCGTCCCGTCGGTGCAGTTCGATCCCAGGGACGTGGCAGCCGACAACGAATACTTCACGCCGGTCCGATACAGCTCGAAGATCAATTACGAGGACTATCCAGCGCCGTATCAACTGTACCAGGATCAGAACGCGGCGTATCCCGAGGTGACAACGGTGCCGAACCAGATCGCGAGGAAGGAGAACAGGTACTACGCGAACGTGAGACCGTTACGACCTTACGCGATGAACGGCAGGGATCACCCACCGCCTAGGAAGCAAACGAGCAAGCCGATCCACGGTAATAACCAGCGGGACAATCACTTGCTGGATTATAACGGCAGGCCGACTGCCAACGTCGCGGCAGGCTATCCCGTCAAGGAGTACTCGGGGAACCGATACATACCGTCGGCTTCGTACGCGAATATATTCGACCCTGTCCCGGGGAAGCAAAGTCCCCAGCCCCAGCCATCGCGTGGTCCGAACGTGAAGTTGCAACAGATACTGGAGAGTTTTCATTTAAGCGAACGTCTGCCAGAGATACTGAACACCAATAATATAAATAACAGTCTGAAGACGCTGGTGGAGATACTGGATATCCTTCACAACAGGAAACAGGAGGGATTCCCGCACTTGTTGAAACATTCGCCGCAGGCAGCTTCGTCGGCCGTGTTACCGCAGAAGGCGACGAATTTCCACGCTCGACCGCAAAACCGGCCGAAAGTGATAACCGAGACGAGGTTCCAGGCAACACCGAATCCGCTGTACCTGACCGAGGATCCTGAACGCTACAAGATCGCGCCGTACGAGGACGGAGCACCGCCTAATCTACCGTCACAGTCGATCTACAATGCCGATAGCTTGAGTAACAATAAGTTAGCGGACTATTACATTCCTGCCGCTCCGGAGATCCCTACGAAGAACAAGGAACCATTTCTGCCGACGATTAGACCGCAAGCTAACGACGGTCCGACCGATCATTCTTACGCTATCACCGAGGACCTCAGCGACGATATATTGCAAGAGGAAAGATACACCGTGCCACCGACCAACACGAACAGGCCCGTTTATGGTTACACGAGGCCCAACGAGATTTCGACTTCGCAGAAAACTGTCCCGGAGACATCGCTGTCTTACGGTGCCACGAGAGGACAGGCTCATGTCGATTATCCTGCCTATTCCACTATACCGCAGACGAATTTCAGCTGCAGGGAGCAGCGTTACAAGGGATTCTTCGGGGATCCGGAAGCCGGATGCCAGGTAAAACGTGGCGAGATTAAGAGCTTACGCTAAGTAACATTTTCGCCCTACGCGATCGATTCGTACTAATGTTATCGTTTCAGGTATGGCACTATTGCGATCTCAACGGCGGGAAATCGTCCTTCCTGTGCCCGAATGGAACGATATTCAGTCAAGTGGCGTTAACTTGCGACTGGTGGTTCAACGTAAAGTGCGAAACGACCACGCAACTGTACGTGCTGAACGAACGGCTCTACAAGTACATTTTACCGATTATGCCGAAGTTTCCGGAGGACTTCACCGGCCCGGAAGTCGACCGGTATCTGGAGGTCAAGTTCAAGGAAATGGAGGCAAAATTAAAGGAGAAGAAGCTGAAGAAGCAGAAGGAGGGGAAAGAGAAGCTCAAGGATAAGCAACATGCCCAGCAGAAAAGTGAATAATTATTAGACCTAGGTTGTAAATAAATTATTGTAATTTCGTCGATTCGTGTCACGCGCGTATTGTTAGCATATCTTGTTGCCATTGTTTGTTATAAATAGCAACGCTCATAGATCTTTCCTTAACGCTTCGTTGAATGCGAGGGAATCCGTACGAAACTCAAGGACGTGCAATATTTTTACTATGTAGGTTTATGTGTGATTTTTTTTTGTACCTTTTAATGTACTGCTATCGCGGATTGAGCATTTCTCTATGCCGACGAAACGTATCGTTACGACGAATCTAATTATCGAAACACGTATATAGACAGCTAGAAACAGATATAGAATAACCGATAATGTCCACATAGTATTTCTCTTTCCCTCTAGTCATATATGTACTATGTAATTATTTATAACAGGATATATTTTGCTACCTGATGGACAATTTTTACGATCATCTTTTGTATGCAGCATATTATAATCAAGGAGAAAAGTTCAGACTTCATTTTGATTAAATAGAATTAAACAGTTCTGCAGCCTTGTAGGCGCAATTTGTCGACAGAAAATTATGTATCGCAACAAAGTAATTCTCCAATTTGGCATTTGTACGTAATACTTTGTTACGAATATAAAATAAAATTATTTATTTATCGTTCGATGGACGTGTCTTATTAGCACGCATGCAACAAGATTCAATGCAGTATTTTCTATACACATGAGTATGGGATCAGCTTGCACTTACCTGTTGCTCCTGCCGAACGCTCTGCAGGTTGGCTTGTACCCGTTTAACAGCACTACGAAGCTTTGGCAGCAGGCTCTCGTTCTGATAAACAGAGACGTGAACAAACTCTATAACATCTTAATTTATTCTCCAGTATGTATCTCCTAATTCCAATACACACCTTCTCCAACAGGGATTCATAATTATGTTTCTTATGCAAGCGTAGCATACAGTGCGAGCATCCAGCCACATCACAATTCTCGCAATAATATCCTAGTGGTTCACTACACCGTTCCGAACAAGTATTTTGTATAGAGAGTGAATTCTCATTCTTGCCCTCTGACAACATTATTTTCGTATGATTTTGCAACGCTCTTCCATGGATCTAATAAAACGTAAATAAAAAAACTTCCCTAAATGCGGCATCCATGTTCAGCTTACTGTACTGAATCATATAAAACGAAAAGGAATTGAACAGAAAATGTACCTTCGAATAGCAAATAAGGCAGTAGAGAGCGGAACACTGTGGGCATCTTATCGCTGCTTCGATACCACATTCGTGGCACAAACCTGAAAATAAGGCACAATTGCGTTACTGGACCGCGAAGAAGCTCAATTTCCAACTCTGCTGCCTCCTGATGCGATACAGACCTTTCATGCATTGCTGTTTTGATTTAGAAGTGACCGGTTTGGAAAATGAGATATCGAAATCGTCCATGTTAACTGGTCGATTATGCGACATGATCGTCAGACCCAAAGCATACACGTTTACAGGCAGCGATGCCACCTTATCATCTTCGCAATGCGAAATCACGTTGCATATTGAGCAGGGTTTGTTAGCGAATGATCTTGCGCAATTGTTACATATTATGTGCCCGCAGTCTAATAATAAAGGGACGACCCCCTGCATGGGAACGAATTCTGAAACAAAGGATAGAAACGGTTCCTCGTTCAATATCGTTCCGAAATTGTATTGCCTGCTTCGACAAAGAAACGCGTGCGAGGTGAACCTAACATTACTCTAACCTCTAGGAAATTTAGGCTCGCGTTGACGATGATGCACAATATACAAAGCAACGATAGCGGTTTTTCGTATCGCGTTAGCATACTAAGGATAAACGCATGCTTCATAAAAAAAAAATAAGTACAACAAATTCTCGCAAAAACATTGTTTAGATGGGAATGCAAGGCATTGCGAACAAGTGTTTGACTTACTATCACCGTAAACAAATATAGAAATAGTCGAACAAGGAAAAAGCCGGCTAACAGCGTGGCTCGAACAATCGACGATATTACCTTTCAGAAAGAATTGATGCTTGCATTGCGTACAATACACGTTCCGTAGTTTCGTCGATGGAAAGCTGTAGTTCTGCGTGTAACTTACGTTCTTCCGTTTAGGAAACATTTTATTAAACGGGGAAAATCTTCGGAACAAGAGTAATTAGTCACACTCTTCACTACTTCAAACAATTGAAGTTTACACGCTACGACGCGGCGCGCTAGACAAAAAGTGGCGCGCATATGAATGAATTTGAATGGCGGCGCAGTGCCGGCACACGATATGAATGTCTGCACTACAGTAAACTTGGAGCGATAGAATTCTACTCGTGGATACTTGTTACTCGGCTGACAAGGTGAGCTTAAATTGATTCTCAAATATAAAAGACGATCGGTAGGCGTACATTAATCTTCAATATTTTATTATACTATACCGAAGTGTGCACGCTTTACGTTGGCGCTACGTGCGTCACTTAACCGCGAAATCGGTTTGAAAACATTCCGATATTACAGACGTTGAACTGTTACCGAAGCAGTAGATCAGAGTTTATATTACTATTTTTAATCTTTTATTTGTTTGATAATCAAATGAATAACAAATACTATTGTCTGCGAATGGAAAAGACGCCAGGGTACCAACCGCGTATACCTTCAAACTTACTTCCGGCGAATTAAAGTAACGAAAATACTTAATAAATACTCCTAATTCTTCAGAATTGTAAGAGAAGCTAATTCGATGATTATCTGATGTGAAGCTCACCTCAACTGCGTGTAAAAGAAGGCATTTGTGAAATAGTTTGCCGCAAGCTTCGATGCATCTTGTGATCGGTAGATTATAGTGCGAAACCGGTGCAATTGTGGTCACGTGATTATTAGCGTCTCACGATCCTCGGGATAGGTGCCGCTGTGGTCTTAAGAGCCGCGCGATTTAGCGAAACATAAAAAAGTCAGATGGCTAAACGGCGAAGTTATGCTGGATCCATTGGATTCTAGGCGCGGTCGAGACCAAAGATCCGTTATGATCCCACCCAGCACGATCGCTCCAGCGAGCAGGATCGCTATACCTTAGCTACGCTCTATTCCTGCGATATTCAGGATCCGAACTTCGATTTAAACGCTCAACGATTGTTTGGAGCGAATGCTATTACTAGGGAATGGTATGAATTATTTTAGATACACTTTACACATTTGTATACAACACGTGTATTTCTAAGGATTTCATTTCAGGCATGCCGTTTGTTCAGCGGCTTTTTACATACCGGACTACAGGTACCAGAAGATTTAAATGTTTTCAGGAAACAATGTCGAGCTACCTCGGCAAAGTTTAAGTAAACGATGGTACGTATGCAAGTGGCTATTATGAATTCCATACGCATACGGAACTCCTAGATCCTAAATAACATCCGCTTCTATTCTTCGCACGCGTCCGTTCTCCAACGCGGCGTCATCGCGTTGCAGAAATAATTGCGGTCGGCGAGTGAACGAGCAAGAAGATTGGCACCGAGCAAAATTACCGGAGATCCAGCCGGCGATAATTCGAGTTTTCATCTTTACGTAATTCAGCGCGATCGCGTGGCTGCTACCGGCGGCCCGTGAAGGATAGGCAACGTAGGTTGCGGAAAGATAGAAGGAGGGACCGAGATATCGGATTTAGGCCGCCACTTGAAACAACAGTGGTACGTATATATGTATATGTACAAGGTGAAACGGTCTCTGGAATAGGCAAGCCAAGCGAAAGAGCCGTGGCAAGGTCTAGGCTGGCTGGCATTCAAGGTCGCGTGCACAGCGCAAAAGCCCCCGGATCCCATCCCCGCCCCAGATTTCTAGCGCCCTTTACCTCTCGCAGCATCTTTGTCGGTCCGGCTCTGGTGCACACATTTCATCGACACTTCTCTCTATCTCTCCGCAGTACGTTCGCTCCTTCTCCTCGAGCAAATCTTATCTTGTCTCGCTTCGGCTGATAGCTCGCAGTCTCTGTCCACCTTGCTCTACCCTCGCTATCACCGCTCGTTCTTCTCCTGGAACCACGGCATACCCCTCTCCTTCCTCGAAGTTTCTTTCGATCTCCCTCACTCTCTCTCTCTCTCTCTCTCTCTCTCTCTCTCTCTCCCTTCCTCGCTGGTCTACTCCTTCCGCATGCAGCATCGATTTACCCATAAAAATTCCCTGCGCTCAACTCTATCACTCGCCTATTACTTCCTGGCTGGTGCTCGCCGTCCCCGGCTCCTGGATTCACCGTTGTAATATGCAACAAAACATAATCGATCCGCGGGATAATTCCGCTGCACGCCTGTCGTCGCTTGAGATCCGCTTCTTCACATGCGCATCCTCCTCTTCCATCCGCGTGCACGTACCATTGGAATACGTACGAAGCTTGGTGGCTGGATAGAGAGGGGAAAGGATGCGCCGAGAAGCGGAATCTCAGGCTCGCGGGAACGGATTTTGTCCGACTGTGCCTCGCGAATTCGCGAGAATGAAACAGTAAGGTTTCGCAAGGCAGTGATACGAGAGTATCCCCACGCTCTGTTAAATGTTCCCTTTGGAATTGCAGGTGCCACCGGGTTACACCTGGCTACCGATCGATTTTTACTTGTGAATGGGTCGGTATACAAGTACGGCTTCATTAGGGTCGGATTAATTGGAGACTAGTTATTTTTATCGTTAATTTCTCGACGAGTGGAAAGCGGCGAGATTCGACGGTATTCCTCTCGTAGGAAACAGCTTCCAAGGTTCACCTTTGAACGGCTGGATTCTTCCCCAAGGCCTCGACGTTTCTCGCGAGGCAACCAAAGTCCATTTCATCCGCGACTACCTGGCGAAAGCTTCAAATATCATACACGAAATTCCCTTGCGTCGAAGCATTTTATTACGCCGATGATTACAAGAGAGTATAGTCGAACGTATCGCTGGTGTTCCCGTTTCAATGGAGCGTTCGCACGGTTCGATAAACGGGCGCGCTGCTCTCTTCGGCAACGGATACGTTGCCCCGCTGCTCTCCGGCCTCTGAAAGCCGTTTCCAACGAGCGATATTGCTCTCAAAAGGAAACGCCTAAGCATCCTAGCCGGGCACGGGTCGCGCCCGGTGTAGGATCTGCTCGCGTGCACGTACTTGCTCCAAAGGAGGACAAGAGAGAAGCGGTGATCGCGCGAAACCGTTCACCGGCGGCGGCTAGACGCGTAGCGGCGAATTTCACCTCCGCGGAGTCACCCATCCCCGGCTCTTTCACCGGTGAGATCTCTCGGTCTCCTCTTTTCGACGGAAAATGAAATCCAATATTGTAATGCCACGCGCTTGTGTAACGCGACCTGCCGCACGGCCCGTCGGAAACGTCGAGAGCCAACGACGTGCGCGCGGTTCTCGCCCTTTTTCGAACCCGGCGCTTTCGCGAAACGAATTTTAAAGCGCGGCCACGCGCCGCGCCGTGACGCGAGAACGTGAACGCCGCGATATTAAAAGCACGCGAGCCGGCCGAACGTCGGACGGAAATTCCCTGGAAACCACCGGCTGGCTAACGCTTTGCACGCGCGCGAACACCCAATAATAACGCGAAACGGCCACGTGGCGGTCTTGTATTCCACGTGTGCGAACGACCAATATGAAAGTAGCCTTAGCCGAAGTCGTCTCGCAAGCTGAAGGGTCGATGTAAACGGTTGCATCGTGGCATCGTTGATAATCTTATAACCCTCCCCAATCTTTGAGGCGAAGGGAAAGGAGGAAACAGTTGGCGAACTTCCGTCACCTCGGCTAGGGTACCTAATCTAGGTCGGCGGAATTGAATGCAGGACGGAATGTGGGGTACTGGGACTATGGTTGATCGGATCAGGTGTATTCGGAGCAACGCGGAAATCCGCTGGAACGACTTTCACATAAATATAGCGGTGTGGCGAGATCTAGGCCGTCGTTCGGTAGACGTTTCGGACTGAAACGTGAATTTACTTGACGATAAACGTTGGATCAAATGCTCGAACGCAGTGAGAATCCCAGATAAAGGTTCCCGCTTGTCACTGAAGACGTTTAACACTAGGTCTACTTTAGATTTCACGTTTAAAGTTGTAGAAGTCAGAAACGTTACTTTTAAGCAGCTCACATTAACTTTCATTGATGTAATAGTATCTCCACACATCCTAGTACATTTCTCCCGGAGCTTTAGAATTTCAGACACTTGTACATGATATACCTGCTTTTGACAAAATTCCCATGAATAGGTACACAGAACGGTCCGTAAACCTAGTGTTTACAGTAAGAGCTAGAAGTGTACCTTTATGTTGAATACCTCCTCGCTATATAAAAGAAGTCGCTTCGTTACACGTATCTTAAAGATCGGTGTACAGGACGAGTTTGATCGATTGCGGGGCGATAATAATAGTAATAGCAGGTGGGCAGATTCTGGCCGAGTCTGTTGGCGGAATTCCGCAGGAATTTCCGAGGCTTCCCCAACTGGCAATAACGAGGACTCGAGCCTCGTTTATCACCACTTGTAGCTCTACCCCGGCCGACCCGAACCGCTTCCTCTCGCTCGTGCACACAAAAGGAAGAAGACGGCTATCCCCGCTTCCGGGGCGACCGCGCTCTAGTCTGGCCGCGACTCCGTGTACGTGGCCCCTCTTTTCAACCCCTTACCTTCAGACCGTGTTCACAGGCACCGTTACTACCACCTTTCGTCCGCCAGTTTCCCTCTTCTTCCACTCTGCACCGTTTCCCCGGTCTTGCAGCTTTCCAAGCGAATCGAGGGTTCAACGGGGGAACAACGGCCGTTGCCCGTGTCTGGGTAGGCCGTCCCGTTGCGCGTGCAACCACGTGCAATCTCTGCTTTTCGCCGCACCAGCCAGACGCGGTTGTCTGGCACGCGACTACAGCCCGCGTCCCCGTTCTACTTTCGCCCCGTTGACACCACAACAGCTGATCCTCCCTCGCGTCCGACCGGAGAGCATTTCTTCTCCGCAGGGAGAGAAACCGTAGATGGAAACGTTGATAAAGGTAGCTGGCGAAGGACAGATCCCTTGGAGTCCTCGAATTCAAGCTGAGAGTCTCAGGATTCGATGAGAGATTTAAATGATCTCCAATTGTAGCTGTAACGGTATTCGTTAACAGTTAATTTGTTTCTAACAAATGACCGATGTGTATGAGAACGAGGCTACATCCGGGTAACGTTACTTTTCCTGAGCGACAGCCTCCGGGAGGTGTATAAGAGGAAAGTTTACGAGGATAGTTGACGTATTAATTAACTGCCGAGTATCAATCTTCGCCGAGTAGTCGAAGCGAGTAACGAACGGCATCGTCTTTGACACCGTGCCACGGTAGCTGAACCTTTAATATTCCTCGGGCGTCCTTCCCTTTTTTTACTACTGCCCAAACGGGGAAGCACGTGCACGAGGTTGACGTTCGTGTTGCGTCTCCGCTGATAGATTAGCGACGAGATCGAAGCGGTGGCGGCGCGAGAAGAGACGGGACGGCGCTCGTTGGAGGGAGGGAAAACTGAACAACCCCTGTTTCCCTCGATCGTCAATTTTATTGCGAGCTACCGCCTTCGCTCTACAGGCGGATAAATTCCTGGGCACCTTGATTGCACGGAATCCACTCCGAAGAGACCGTGGATGCACACAGGTGTACGCACAGCCCGGCGAAGAAGATGACGAAGTGAGAGTTGGTCGATACCGCTGCACAACGACGCTATTCCGCTTCCTTCTCTTCTCTCGTCCCCTTCGGCCTTCTCTCCACGCCGCCGCTTCTCGCAGCGAACTACGCTCACTCCAGTTTCCATGCGAACGACGCTGCGGCCCCGTGCTTCGCTTTCTTCGCAGTTTAACGGCGAGCATTTATACGAGTTCGTCGGCGATACGTGTTCCAATGCGACCGTGCAGCTACATTGTCGACGATAACAATGACGAGGACTCGTTCCTCCTCCTTCGTGTTTCTCCCACCCTTTCATCCCCTTTCGCCCGCCCCTTGCCGCTGCTAGCGAAAAGAAAAAGGGCGAAGCTCCTGGAGGAGGAACGCGAATTAGCCGAATGAGATATTATATTTACGACACGCGAAAGGGTAGACAAGATGAATCGGCAAAAGGAACTATTGTTTCGTTGTCGTATCGTTTAAGATTCGCAACATTTGAAAGCTGCATGGTAATAATTCAATCCATCCGGCGGAGGAAGAGAGCGTCGAGTACGAACTTCTAGAGGAACTAATTCCGAAACGCTTTATCGAAGAACGTTACCGGAACCAGCACGCTTCGGAAGCGTCAAACATTTTATAACACCGTTTCGCAGTCTGTTACAAGTTACAGTGGAGTAAGCTGCATTACACCCGTGCCGCTAGCCCTAACTGGCAAACTATGAACTCTGTTCGGGTCCAGCTGCAGAAACTTGGCCACTCCTCGGGCGGTTCCTTTTTAAGAATTTCGAGACAGGCTCTAGCTGCAGCTCGAATGGAATCAGTGACCTATTACGAAGGGATTGAAAGAGTCCAACGATGCTGTTACCCACGCGCCATTCATTCTACCGCGAACAAACCCTTGGAAGCGTTCAAAGTGAGCAACGTCGGTTCGAGGCCCGACCAAAACAGGGTATATCGTTTCGGTCCGACGTATCCCTGGCGTGCCGCGAAACGCGGCAATGTTTGCCGGCGCGGATACGAGTCGAGCAATCAGCGACCGTTTGTAGGCCCTTTCCCGAATTCATTAGCGCACGCTTTTCCCCGTCGAGTCGAGCGAAAACGTTTCGCGTTTCGACGTCCGCTCGCGACTCACCACCGCGTTCCCATCGATACCGCCGCGGGTTCCGTTTCGCTCGACGAAGCAACCTTTAGCCAGGTTGTTGAAGAATCATTGTTTAAGATCCTCCTATTCGCTCCGACGTTTCCTATAAACAAAAAAAAAAAAGAGAAGCGATTCGAATGAAGTTTGGTTCCTCGTTTTTAGAAAAAAAGAGAATAAAAGGAATCAGCCTGCAGTGGATGGAGGCTCCTCCCGTTTCTCCACCCTCCCGCCGCGCGTTTGATTGAATTTATAATTTTTTTTCGCAATGGAAAATTGCGCGTAGCTATCACCGGCGGGCCTCGATTCATCGTTGCCTAGCAATTTGTCGCGCTGTTACCAAACCGACGGCACCAAATTGATGCCCTCTGGGCCCGATGTCGGTAAATTAATAGAGGCGGCGTTAGGTTCGATCGATGGCGCGCGATAAATTGACGAAATCGTTATTGCACAGTGCCGGCGCATTATTTAATCAGCGACGCACACTTCATTCAGGCCAGCATTTTCTGAATAACCCTGGATAACTAGATGCTCGAATAACACGCCGGCAGCCAGGATGGCCCATTGTTCACCGTCGAACGTCGATGATACGCTGCAGGAACAGTTTCCCGCCGTCCCGTTTCGTTAATCGACACCGATATTACGATCCTCTCGATCTCATATGGCCTCTGCTACTTTTCTTTCAGGATTCAAAGTTTCTCAGGACTTCCATTACGACGAGGTCTCGATTCGTCGACGAATTTGTTTCCTCGGTCACCTTGCCACCCTTGTTCGCGCTTTTCCCCAGCGCTTGCGGCTAAGACCCGGTTTACACGTGCGCTCTCGCGGGACTTGTTACGCCCGAAAGCGTCCGCTTGACAGTTAATTGGTGACACGAACGAAAAGCACCCAGGAAGTCTATCGGACCCTCTCCCTGAAAAGCGAAAACTATTCTCTGAATACACTTCCGGTGCTTCCAGCCGAGCCGCTGGACCACCGCTTCGTCTTCCCTTCTCATCTTCCGCCACCTTTTGTCCGCGATTTTTATTCCACGAACCGGCGACGTTGTAATGCGGGCCGGTTAACGACCGGCTCGTGGAATGTGTACTTTAAATAAGACATCCAACGTCGACGACGACGCTTCGCTGAAGGATTTAGCGGATCCCCGGCGAAGAACGGGGGGAACACTTTATTTCAATCTTTAGACGTCCGTGTCTTTTATCTCGAAGGGAGGCTCACAATGCGATCTCTTTCAATCGGATAAAGCGAAACATTCCATTGTGGACAAACGTATATTCAGGAGTTTTTCGGGAAGCTTGACGAGGACGCGAAAACGAACGACGGTTATTCGTTGGTCCGCTCTTGGGCGCGGTTAACGATGAGAACTGTCGGCGTTTGGACGATACTCGAGAAGGGAACAACGATTATAGTATGCGGTTTTGTAATTCTTAGGACCGAATGGTAGTTAAGACTCCACGGGCCAAGCTGGGATAGAAATTGAATCGAGGGCGCATCTGAAGCGCAGTTATTTTATCGTGTGCTCATAAGACGTGCATACGACCAGTTTCATCAATTTGCAATCGATATCCAAGCGTGTAGACCGCGTTGCTCTACAAAGGGCCGAGCACAGTGGGGGCTGCGTTCACCGGTGAATCGAACGCTAACGAGGCTTCGACACCCCCGTCGCCCTACATTCATATTAGTGTAACAGCCACGGCTATTAGTAGTTGGTTACCCTTCGGATGCTGTGCGCCGTCGACGAGGACCTTGATTCAGGACGCATCGTGTTCTTATTACAACGGACACCCGCACTAAGGTTCACACTCGACTCGCACATGCACCAAGGGGGTTAGTTTCGCCCCGCTATACGTAGATACCAAACGCGTTCGATGTAACCACGATTTTAGCCGAAAACGGCGAAGCTCTGTACGGCTATCGTAGCTCGAGCGTACACCAAACGTAGATTTGGGTTCGCTCGATGCGCAAAGTAGCAACTAAGAGACGGTAAAAGAAACGTAGACCGTGCAACCTTCCAGAAACGTGACTCGAATCTTCGGGATCTGTTAGGAAGCGCGTTCGGTCTAACCGACATCCGCACGATCCAATTCGCCGTGGCTGGTGTCATGTTGGCAAGGGATATCGGGGGATGGCGGAGGGCCAGGCGATAATATCGGCTGCGCTTCGTTCGGCCACGAGCGTGCGAGGAACTCGGGGACGGAAACCGCAGAGCCGAGCCTCGGCGACGTTCCCGGTGGTCAACTTTGGGCACAGATAGGGACAACGGTCCGGGAGTGTATGCGAGAGTCTGCGGACGGAGATGAACGGAACGCGCGCGGAACGGGGGTAGACGGGTCTGTTCCGGAAGCGAGACGGAAGAGGAATATAGGGTAACGGGAAGGAAGGAAGAGAAAACGAGATGGAAAGGTAGACAGCGTGGAAATAGATGGACTAATAGAGAGAGAGAGAGAGAGAGAGGGAGGGAGATGGCCGTGGCAGGTGCAGCAGAGGTACTCGCGTGTACGGGCGGGTGAGTTGTGCGTACCAATCGCGGGTGCAGGGTACGTCCGCAGGCACGCAGGAGGTGGCGAAAACCGGGCACAACCCCAGGAGCGGAGGGTTCTGGCGAACGGTGCAAAACCGCCCACGCTGCTTCCCGGGGAACCGGCGCGGCGCGCGTCTGCTCGCGCTGCGACGAGTGCAACGCGTCGAGTACCGCGCGAAAACGGGCTCCGACGCGAGTCTCGGGGTTGGGTGGTGGCCCGTTCGCGCTGGTTCACTCGTCGACGGGAGTACGGCGGGACAAGGAGATACGAAGACGGAAGAGGGAACGAGGGTGGCGACACGGGACGGAGAGGGTGCGCGCGAAGGAGGAAGAGGGCCGGAGAACGGAAGTGGAAGAGACGGACGGAGGAGAAGGAAGGATAACGCAGGGGTTGACGACGGGGCTAGGGGGAGGAGGGTCAGAGAGAGAGAACGGGCGAGGGCTAGCGGAGGTTGGTCGACGGGGGTGGTAGCCGATTCTCGGTTGGTGGTAGTGGTAGCGAAGGCTGCAGAGGCGAAGAGAGGTGGTAGCGGCAGCGGCGAACATAAAATCCCTCGCACATGCCTGATGCATTCATTACGGGGGGATGTGTCCGTGCAGCGTACACGTCGACCTGCATCCACGCCACCCTCTCTCTCGCTCGGCGCCACCCCTGGCCTCAGTCGCGCTCCGCGGCCAACTTGGTACACACGCCACTTTGTTGTCTCTCCCTGTCGGGGGAGTAAGTCCGCACCTGTACGTCGTCGACGTGTCGCGTAGCGAGATAATCGTGCGCCCGCGAGACTATCACGCCCCGCGGATTCATCCTCTCGTTCGACGGGGGATGACGGCTACCGGCCGTTAACCACCACCCGTCCACTGTGCGTCATTCGTTTCTTCCGCTTTCGCCTCGTCTCGTCGGTCGGCTCGCCGCGCGCGACGATGCCCGTCGGGGCGAGTTGAAGAGAACCGCGATCAGAAGTACTGTTCCCCCGATGCGAACGATTGTGCTGAGAGAACTCGTGCGCGCGAACGAATCGCCCATGAAGACGACGTAGGGATCGCAGAGTTCCATCGCCGAGCCGAGGGATCCAGAGCGGCGGACGATCTCGTGCGCCCGGGGGAAGAGGATAATCGTCCGGGGAGGGGATCGTCCCGGGAAGATCGTCACGGAAGATCTTCCGCCAGGAGGATCGAAGGAAAGGGATCCTCTCGTCTGTTCAGCGTCGAGCGGCTACGCCAGGCCGAACAGGATTTCATGTTCACGAATTTCAGTAAACCAGGTAACGATGCGCCAAGCCCGGCATTGCACGGAATCGGCGCGTCGATTTATCAGATTTTTTTTCAATTCGCGAAACGCGTTTCCCAAGCTCCTCCGAGCGGCGGCACGTTTCGTTTCGCGCGCTCGGCCTTCACCTCCCCGGCCGCTGCACGGGGCGGCTCGCTCTAAGGGGGGCGGCGAGCACAGGTGACACGCGCCTATTCCGCGGACAGAGAGCCTACCGGAATTGGGGCTCATCGATCGCGCGATCCACAGGTACGGCGTCACGTGTTCCCTCCCTCTCGCTTTCGTCGATCTCCCGCCCGAGAAGGCAAGACGCGAATATCGACGATGGCGAAACGTTTAACCGCCGATCAAGTTCGACGGAATTCCTATTATCGGGACGACGAGGCTGTTTCGCCAGTCCCTTATCGATATCGCGAGAGTCTCGCCTCTTTTCTCTCTCCTCCTCTCCACTGTATCATTCGGATCGTCGTTGGTCCACCTATTTGCGCACTAGGTCCGATAATCGCGGAAATGGGAGGACAAGGGAAACGATTCTACGTTTGATCGTAGAAACTATGCGGAACGCGGTTACGAGAGGGACGAGATTCTGCCGTTAAATTCCATAGCCGTCCACGGAGTCCGGTAGTTTAACGAATTTCAATAATGCCCTCTGTAAATTAGATTGCGTTTATCGGTCAAGCGTGTCCGATTGAAACGTAAGCTGGTTCGACGCGTGCGGATACACGCGGTAACGTGATTGTCAGATTTTCGAGAGTATATTTCGCGATTCTCGCTGTTCGACGGTTTCTATTTTTGCACGTATCTTTTTTACAAACCAAAGAATTTCAAATTCGTCCATAACAGCATATGAAAGACTGACTATTGCTCAATTAAATAATGTTTAAAGGGTGTAAGACTATTTTTGTTACAGAAACGTAGCTTAGAGCATAGGAAATAAGGGATAGAATAAACACCGTCGTACAAGAAATAAACGCGAAAGCTTTAATCGTAATTCTCAACAGGGTAAAAAAAAAATGAATTCGCTTCGTGTTAGAAGTCGACGTAGGCAAGATGTTATTCCTAGGATCGGAATTCATTCACTCGGGCACGATAAAATATTTCTCAGCCGGGACGAGCGTAAAGCTGAATACTCCTTAAGATGTAATTTAAAATCGACGACAGGTTTCCGTCCGAAAATTCTCCATGCAAATTCCGCGGACGCGTTAACCGGAGGCGTTTCACGATCGAAAAAAATGGAATCTCGAGAGAGCCGAGTAGCTCGATGATAAAATTTGGGATAGCGTGGTGGTCGTGTTTAGAATTTCCATGGGATTATTCGCGCGATATTTCACCGGTAATATTCTTTTCCCGTGCAAACGCAAAACGTCGTAATTCGTTAGGCGGTTACGCACCGGTGTGGACAAAATACCTATCGCAGCGGGGCGGTATGTCAGGATTCATTTTTAATCTGCCGCGATAGCCCGTTGGTAAACGGCTGACAATTTATCGTGTAACGGGGCCAAGTTACGCGTAGGTCAAACGTTGATAAAAGAGAGGGGGGTGCAATGAAAAGATCGCAGCAACGGAAAAGAAAGACCTTTGCGTGCCGACCAAGTCGTTATCGCTCGTCCTCTGTCTTTAAGCCTTGAGCAACGGACGATGCTTCCGCTAAACGGGGGGGTCAAAGGTTCGCGTAGGTAAATCGGCGCGAGACAACGTGTTTGCGCTGCATCGTTCCCAAAAAAAAAAGGAAAGGAGATAAGAGAGAACAGGGAACAAATACTGTCGTTCTCTTCACGAGCGTATTGCAGCCTCGCAGGGATGATCGGGATCTTTCGATCACAGGGAAAGCTACTCGAAAGGGAGGAAAATCCGTCGCGTTATACTTTCCGTAGCCGTGATTTTCAACAGCGGAGAGGAGGCACCCCGTGATACGCGTAAAAGCGTGCACAACGCACGCCCCGTTTTCCACGGCGAACTTCTCTGTTCGTTTGAAGATCAGAAGCTCGAAGCGTGCTCCCTTCCCTCCTTAGTTCCGCCGCCGCGGCGAGTGGCTAAGGAAAACCGGATGTATGGCCGAGCGCGACAGCGTGCATCTTTTAAACGGGAGAGCTTACTTCACGCGGACCTTCTTACCCATCGGGTTTGAACTCTACTCGACCGCCGCGATGCTGCGTGCTGTTCGAATCATTTATACGCGTACACGACCCGGTAACTCGCCGTTCGGCGAATTTAATTACGAACGATCCGGGCGAGGTAAATGAGAATCAAGAACGAACCGCGCGTGTATAGACTTTTCTCTCGTTCCGACGCGTTAATGGATTGTAAATCACCACCGAGCAAATCGTGTATATCGCGGAAAGAAAATCCCGTCGCGGACGAATCTCTGCGCGCGCAGCGAGCGCGCGGGCATGCGCGTTGCGCGGAGAGCTCGCGCAGAGCCGCGTGGCACCGATGCACTTCCGGCGTGCGCCGCGCGAAGATCGTCCCTGAAGATCCGCCAGCCAGAACACACACGGAAGATGATGCGGAGAAACGATCTCGTTCGCCGCTACGTCGTGCTCGTAGCGCGAATTCTTCACGCGCCGGGGCGAGAAGCCGTCGACGTATCCGCGGCTCGATACGTCGGCGACGCGCGCCCGCTTCCACTTGTTTTCCTCGTGGAACAGCCAAGGCCGCGGCGAGATAATTATGCAGATAACGGTGATGCTCGCTGGTGTCCCACCTGCATCGAGGATCCACAGGTCCGTTTCTCGTCTAAAGATAAGCCTTTACCACCTTTTCTCTGTGCGCTTGTTCCGATCTTTGCTCTTCCATACACACGCGCCCACGCATACCAAACATCAAATATTCCGCCCATTTTCATACGCTCGACGATCTTTTCACAGCCGATCGTCGTGATTATTACTCAATTTTTAGATATACAATGATTATGAAACGTTACTTTGGAGGCAGATTCTTTTCACGAACAGTATACGAGATGCGACTCGGGGAACCGGTTCGCACAATGAATTGCGTAACCATTTAGTGGACCCAGGATGATGATGATGATGATGATGATACTAATCTTTAGCGAACGAGCAGACTCTTTGTTAGTATCAAGTTCGTTCACGAACGTGTGAAAATCGCCTCAGACCACGATTAAAAAGGAGTCGCGTAAAAGCGCTAATAGCTCGCTCGCAGTTATTATTCGTCGACGAAACGGGTAAATCCGTCTGGATACCTCCGGATACGATTACTCGTTCCCTTTGCTCCCGCGTTTGTACGCGGTACCTCAGTAGGATAGGACAAGAACAGAGGGGGGAAAAACGATGTCGCCAGGAATTTTTCTGGAAATAGAATTACTCGAGACAGGGAATCGGTTAAACGTTCTCTTCGGCAAAGAATTTCGAGTCCATTGTAATTCCTGATACGGTTGATATTCTTGTCCCCTTCCCCTCTCTCTTTCTCGCTTTGACGAGACATTTTTCGTCAGGGACAACGTCTGTCATAATTTATGAAGCTGTCCGCAATGTGCGTTAAAAAGCGAGAAGGACTCTCTTTGAACGAAGCTTATATCGTTCTAAATCGTTCACCATAAGATAAATATCGCGACACACCCTAAAGCCAGCGTTTTATTGTTCTCCTCGGGCTAACATTGGAAATCCTCAGGGAAACGTTGGAGATAATTGCGTTAAGCGACTTAATACTGCATTGAATGCCCGTTTACCGATACACAGGCCCCGTATCTTCGCCGAGGACAAGCACGCGGAGTAGTAATTTTGCGCGACGCCAATCAAAGCGCGGATTAAATCTGTTAATGGTCAAGCGAAAGCTTGTAAATCCATATTCCAAAACCGATTAAGGAGATTTTCCAATTTTCCCGCTATCTATTGATATCGTACGGTTAACGCGATTATCGTTCGGCGGCCGAAATTAATATCAGAGGGCCTCCCCCGCGATTTGCACGTGAATTATCGTTTATTGTGGTCAAATGATGCCGAACAACCCGTTTCGCGCTGCACGGTTTTCCGTGAAACGCTATCCCGCCCTCGTATAAGGTAGCGCAAAACGCGAGTCCATCCGAAAAAAGCATCAAAAGAGGGACGGGAAAAAGAGCAAAAGCTTTTCATGAAAATCGTCAGACCATCCATAGTTACGAGTATAACGAGCGTGCGGATGATCCTTCAGTTAGGAAGCTACGTACTTTTTTTTTTTCTTTGGGACTACTAAAAAGGAAACGAGTTTCAAGACTTTCTTTTTATAGCGCCTTCTTCAAGGATCTATGAATTTTACATTATGGTATAGTTTGTCACGTTTCAGGTGACACCGGACTTGCGTGTAACGTTTTTGTAAAAGTATTACAGCTTTGAACGTCTACGTAAAACGTTTTTATAAAAAGGAAAAAAGGAATTGTTTATGCCCGGACAATTTATTTCAATTACGGAATTAGGGAGAGAACGTTTCTTTCGTTCTGTTTGCCGTGAAAGCGTTTTAAGCGCTTTGTTGAATTTCAATGCTAAACGCAGTTATTTACATTCCGAGTCATACAATGTAGGAATTTTTTGGCGACCGAAAAGAGTCCATTGGGCAGAGTACAATTTCTTTGTGAAATTATCGCGCTTCGAGCCGGTCAATAAGATAAATGCGTTTATCACGACTTTCGTTTAAAAGCTAACTGAGTCAAGAATTTGTTTATTTATTTTAATCTTTAGCGTTCGAACAATTTACAACCTTTACACTTTATCGGGGAACAATATTGGGATAGAACATGCGTCTCGCATTTTCTGTTTATTAATTGTATAATCGTGTGGTTATTTCATGATGGCTAGTAATATTTTTATATAGAAAATCGCTTTTAAATGTTGCAAAGGATTTGAAATGTTTAGTCCAATTTACTGTACTCCACTTTTCAAAAAACTTTGCAATTGTTAAATTGCTACGCTGGCTTTTTCCCAGTCTATTATTGCATAATACAGTGCAATACCATTTACAGAAGTAATAATACAATATTCTACGCGATAAATTTAATATACATATTTAGTGGAAAGAAAAATCTTAAGAGAAGTTGCATTGTGCGACTAGTCGCGTTTGAATTTGAGCGCCCTTCGCGCCATTCCCCCGGCAGATGCACGAAGGTCAAAAGTATTTTAAAAATAAGGCCGTAGGCATTGGCAGATTGGTATGGTAGTGGACGTTAAGGGTCGGGTGGCGTTGTAATGGCAAAAAGTTTGCGAAAGGTGAGTAATCGTCGGGACGATAAACAAACTCGGTTCGTTAGTGTATACGGGTGCGTTAGTTAGCTGGCGCTGGGTTTAGGTAAATAAAGCCGCGTGTGAAGCGTGTTTGAACGGTTAGAAATCGGGCATCAACAAATCGAGTTTCCGCGGAGAAGGCTCGTGGCTAGACGAGCACACGACCGTACAATGGCGCCCAAGCCTCGCGAATATTGACATTGCCGAAAACATTATCTTCGGATATTGGACATTATCGTTGCACCGTGGGTGACACATACTGCGTCGCAATTAATACTCTAACCTTCGTTCCTTCGTTTCCACGCTACGCTCGTCCGCGGTGGAATCCCGAGAACGCGAGCGTCATTCGTCGTCGCCGAGGTTATGCGAAAAAATGTTTTCGGCACGTATAGTAGCGACGCGTGAACCCTGAAGGGTTTTACAGTTATACTGCAATGTGGCACATTTGCAGAAGCACGGAGGAAGTTGTGTGGGTATAGAGTTGCGATATAATCACCGTGTAGTAATCGTCAAGCCGAACTTAGGAGAGTGTGCGTGTAGAAGTCGTGTGAGTTAACGTTTTTCCTTAAGGGTTAGGAGGGAGTCATTCTATAGTCAGGGTGATCAAAAGCCTCTCTGGTGTGTGTGGTACAGTTCAGGGCAGCTAGTTTGGTTGTAGGGTCGGGATTGGAGATAGACAAGATGGACCAACAGTATTGCCTACGGTGGAACAATCATCCAGCCAACCTCACAGACGTTCTCAGCTCGTTGCTCGCCAGAGAGGCGCTCTGCGACGTTACCCTGGCCTGTGTCGGAGAGACGTTCAAGGCGCACCAGACGATACTCTCTGCATGCAGTCCGTATTTCGAGAGCATTTTCCTTCAGAACACCCATCCCCATCCGATCATATTCCTGAAGGATGTCAATGAGACAGAGATGAAGGCATTGCTGCACTTTATGTACAAGGGGGAAGTTAACGTTAGTCAGCATCTGCTACCGATGTTCCTTAAAACAGCCGAGGCGTTACAGATTAGAGGCCTCACCGATAATAGTGTAAATAACAAGGCGGAAGAGAAAAGCCCGTCGCCAGAGCCAGAAACGCAAACTGGCATCAGGCATACCGAATCGCCTAACCTTCAGCCTCTTCCTGAAAAGAGGAAACGAAAGGCTTCGGGCAGCTACGATGTTTCCCTTAGTGGTCCGCCCAGCGAACGGTTCATGTCCGATTCTCAGGTATGTAGAGACAAATATCGTATACCATTGTTGCTTCTGTGCATGAGAACATTATTAGGTTTATATTTTTATCCTGGTGCAGTGTGTATATTGCACGCATTCCCTTTTAGTTATGCTGTTAAAAAACTGGAATATGTAAAGTACACTGTATGAAGTTTTCAATTATTTTATTTCCAATGAGTACCCCAAAAATAATTGTACATTTTTTCCTACAGTATGTGTTTCATCAGATTTATTTAATATTTCGTTCCACAAATTTTTTTTCATTCGCATCGATTCTTTGTTATTCCATGAATTTTAGCAGCTTCACATTACCTGCCCCATTTGTAGATAATCATTTTAATAGCCGCGATTGCGAAGTTATTTAGGACTAAATTAATGAGGGGCTAACATAAATGAATATTTATTGTTGTAGTCTTACAATAGTATGAAAATGCTTTTTATTTTTTAACATACTGGATACATGAAATAGATACCGTAATTGGGTTAATTAACATCGTTGCGGATTAGTTACGTGCACTGTGCTTTCTCTCTCATCTCAAGGAAATTCGTAACGCAAAATTAAATAGAATTCATTATTACCGAGTAAATAATATTCAAAACATCTGATCGCGCGAAGTTTTACGCGCGTGCGTCTCTTTGTATACACGCGTACACACATGCACGTGCAATCGGATGCATAGCTTCAAATTTTTCTTACGGATATCGCCGATATCGATAATAATGTACTTGGTTACGCTTAGCTTTCCGAATATCTGTACTTGTAGCCCGAGAGTATACTGTAAATACTAATCTTAAGCAATCATTACTGTAGCAGAGTAATCCTTTAAAAATATCAATAGATATCCAAGAACTCTAGATAATAACTATTCACTCTACCCAAGTAAATTTAAATGAAATAGCACAAAACTCTTCTGGGAAGAACATTTGCATAAATCAGGAAACGGTGAATGGTATTAGTCTGGCCAAATTGCATAACTTTGTTATTTCTCGTTTTCCAGGCATCGTCGCAATGTAGTTACAAATCAAGCCCTCCTGTGATTCCAAAGTTAAATAATGCCATGGGAGGTGACATGGAAGATGGTGGTCGACCTATGTCTCCTGCATCACAACCACAACCCTCTATCAAGCAAGAGTTAGATCATCACTTACCAGACTTCCATGACAACATTTCCCTCCCAGTGAGTACCTTTTTTGTTTCAAATATTTATTGCTAGAGGTGTTTGTATAATTTGTTACGATATTGCATGCCTGCGGTAGACTTTGTAATACTGAAATGATTCATAGCGCATAATAATTCATACGTGCCAACGTCGCGAAATCGCTTGCTTTTTGTTTAATTGTCATACGAGCAACGACTCTTTTATTATATCGTTCGACCCGTTTCGTTCAGAGGTAAGCGCATAACGCGTAGTTACGTTTCGTCCAATTTTTCTCAATTCAATCGATCGCGAATATCTTCAATACGAAATACGTAACAAGTTATTCCAGTAATCTTTATGTAAGTAGCTGTAGTGCGCCGTAAAATTGGACCATTAACGTATGCAGAGTACGTTTCATTCGTGTGTTACACATCGCTTTACATTTCAGCATGATCTTTTCCCTATTTTTCTTTTTTTTTTTTCTTTACCGTTCATGAACAGCCAATGAGCCGTTCGTGAAGTAATATCCGATACGCAAACAATACAAAGTTTCGTTACTGTTCCCGCACTTAATGATTATGTACTGTTTTATAATCATTCCTACAACTACTCACAGTCGAAAGAAACATGGGAAGGAAGGGATGTCTGAATAGAGACGAAAATTGGCTTCTTATATGCTGCAAGACAAAAAAAAAAAAGAAACTCGAAGATGTGTTGATTTTAAACACATATCCTTTCCTTCTCTGTTGACAGACTAGTGTGGAGTGGGAGGTTCAGGGAGATGGGAAGAGTGACGAAACTATGGATGTACAGAACATGACCCAAAATCAGCCACATCCCGCCGTGATACAAGTTTCTTGTGAAAGCACTATCATGGCTGGAGGTTCTCTGTCTATCGATATGTCAGGGACCGCTACCGCTACCGATTCTTACGTGAACCCTCCTTGCAAACCCCCGCTAGATCAATCGTTGCACCCGAAATCGAGCCTCCGCCAAAGCGGCAATACAGAGCCGAAGTCCGTGGTCGCTTCGCTATCGGTGAACAATGCTAACGTTAAAAGGTCCCGCAGCGTTAACGACGTTCATAGGTCAATAATTGTGAGTCCGCAGCAAAGTAGCATGTCCGTAATTCAATCGACGTTATGCAATATTTCGTCGCCGCGTGCTATCGCTCAAAGTGGCCGAAAGACCGGCAGGTTCAAAGTCGGCTGGCTGGACATGTACTCCTGGCTCCAGTACGACGAACGCTCCAATCTGATGTTTTGCAAATACTGCAGGAAGTGGAGCGATTCGATCCCCGAAATACGCACTTCATTTGCCGCGGGGAACGGTAATTTTAGGCTCGAAATTGTGAATCATCACGATAAGTGTAAGGCGCACAATTTGTGTGTGGCCAAAGAGAGCAGCGAGGCGAAAGGGAGTTACAGCTACATCATGGAGACCTGTTGACCCTTGCGCTGCAACTGCAAATTTCTATCCGCTGATCCATTAGTATTTTGCTCGGTTCAATCGCCGCTCTCATTATCACGCGTCAACACGGTCCTCGTGATCCGCGAGCAAAAAATGTTGTTCTTTGGAAAAAGTTGCGTGTAAAATGAATTTTACTCGTAGCCGTTATAAGATCGTAGGTGCATGTCGATAATTGTTTAAGACTACGCAAACACGCGTGCCGGTATCGTTGTATATTTTTCTAATCTATGAACATATGTTGCTTGTCGCAGTAGTATTTTACGAACAACTGCAGATACCCTTTCTTCCTGCGCTCTGCACGATTTCAACGGAACGTGAAAATTGCTTTAACGGTAATTAGAATGTGCCTTTCATCGTTTCGAAGGAATCGCTCATATCATTATCCTTTTCTTACCAGTTAAACGAAGCTTCGTATGATTCCTATTGATCATGCAGGAATTAGTTTAACAATAAGTTTACCAATCATTTTTAACGTTACGATGTGCCTTTTATTCTTATCCACGTACAATTACGACTTACCAATCAATTGTCCCAATCAATGTCGAAAGCACGCACAAAGTGCAAACTGCTGGACGAAGTTCTTGCTTGAAATATCAGAGACTTTAACGAACGTTATGCTGTGGAAATTTTATTTGTTTGTTTATATGGTATGTGCGTTAAAACGTAACAGTTGTTAAAATTCGCAAAGTCAATGGCTTGACCGAGGAAAAACATTTTTCTTTAAGTAAGAAAGATTTTATATATTATCATGATTTTACGTGTACCGTGACGTTCGCAGAATAATGAACCGTGTCGATGTGCGTTGTTCACTCTCAAAACAATTGTCAGAGGGAAACTAATTGCCAAAGTGTATGTGCATTTTCGTGGCGACGCGCTTCTGTGATGAATATCTCCCGCGTGGAATGCAAACGAAAGCCGATTGTTCTTTTTTTTTTTTACTACATACAGAGAATCCCGTTATATTGTTGCATAGGACACACACAAACACAGATAAGGAATAATTATCTTTCACGAAATCGACGATCTACGAGACTATCTCCATTTGATATTATTAACGATGTAAATAATGAATAAAAAAACGACTGCTTGCGAATTTAGTTTTCTTATTTTGCATGTGTCCGAGCGATTCATCTATGTGCAACGTTACATTTCCACACCGCATATTAGAGGTGGTGGAAAAAGGATAAAGATCTGTTTCGTTATCTCTCGTCTTCGAACAAATGACAATTGTAAAATGAAAAAATTCACCGCTGCTTCTTACGTTGTTCTCGTCTAATCATCGCTAAGATTAGCGTAACGCTGATAGGAACAAAGTAGCTCTAGATATCTATTGAAGCAGCCATTCGTAGATGAATTCTTTCCCCCGCAATGTGCTTTGTCTCGGTGTTGTTGTTGTTTTTTTTTTAAATTGTACAATCGTTTGGTGCGCAGGGTCATCCAGTTGGACTGTTAGGAGACGAGGGTGGAGTTACAACAGGTACGCCAAGCGATGGTGTGCCGGGAATCGAATCGTCTGAACACCATAATCCCCCAGAGATGCTCGACGGACTCGATGGTAAGACCCACAAATATCTATACTATCCTTACGATCAAAGTTGCATTTAGATTTTCACGTATTTCCGGCAGCTACGTTCGGGCGACAGGAAACGTAAAGTAGCCCTAATTAGATTTTGAAACTATGATCCAATTTCTCTTCGTTTTTATTTCGACTCGTTTGTCGACAATTTATCGCTTTATTACAATTAAGAAAGGGAGCACGAATTAAGGGGGGGGGGGTAGCGACGGCGAAGGAGCGACGGAAATACGCGAGATCTAAGAAATCGAGGGAGATGTGCATGCACGTTTGCAAGAATTTTTGCGGGTCGAGTCGTACATAGGCGTACGAAGCGAGCATCCCTCTATTTCCAAGTCTGGCAAGCGTAGTGAGTGGTAATCTCTTTTTTTGTTTTTAGAAGACACGACAATTTTCTTTGCTACGATATAAATATACGTGTATCTTTATATAATATGTATATACATACTATTGCATACACGAACGGGCATATATGCGCGCATGCGTTCGACAGATATATGTATATTTATACACGTATATATGTACATGGGTAATAGATAACACAGATAAATTCATTTTTGGTGTTGTGGTGATGGTATCGTGCATTTGCTACGTTACAATGTTGATAGTTACAGATGTCAGTAAGCGTGTTAAATAATACGATAGGAAGTATATGTACATTATTAATCTAACACAACGCGCAAAGTTGGTATTTCCTTTCGGGGCAGTGGTATCGGCAAAGTGGACCCTTTCTGCTGTTTGGTATCAGCAAATGGACAGTACTTCTCTATTTGTCTCTCTGAATCTTTCTATGATGATCCGTGTGTGTGTGACCGCGCGCGCGTGTGTTCAACGATCATTGCGCATCTGGTCCCGTATGTCTCTCTGCGTGTTTTTTCTTTCTTCTTTATTTCTGCTACTCTCTATACATATACGTACACACAGCCGTGCATATTCGTACTATTTCTCTGGATCTCAAGCGTGCGTGGCGAAATAACGGAATCCAGAACGAATACGTAGCTCGCACGAGTTCGTCCTCTCTCGCGTCGCGTGAGAACGAATTGCGAGAACGCATACGTCTCTCTGCATTCTATAGCCATAAATTTATTTATAAACGGAATACGTGCGTACGTATGTGTATGTAGATATATACGTATGTAAAACATCACCACGCCGGGATTATCTATGCATGCCTCTCTTTTTTTACACACACTGTCCCCTCTCTGTTATTCCTCCTACAAATACCTGTTGCTGCCACGTCTTGCGTCACCGTAAAAAAAGAAAAAAGGCAACTAGTAACGATCCTAATCTTACGCATTCTCACGTGTTGCCTCCTTTTGCGCTGCTGTTTCGTTTTAACCTGTCGTACCGCCGCCAGTGCACACGGGTAAGCGGGATAATTATTAGCAACGAAATGCGACGACACGCTTGCTCTCCGTGTGTTACGCAACCGATCGACGATGAATCGTAATACGAGCGTCACGCATCGCCCCGCTAGCAGAGAGCGAATTACACAACCGCGATCTTTCCCGATTGTCGAAGGGGGAGTGTTGATTATTCCGACTCTCGTCGCGAGCGTTCTCTCGGGAGAAGCACGCTGCCGGATACGTTCGCTCAGGGGTGCAAGAATTTGATCGCCAACGACTCGATCTGTTTACCCGTCGCCTTTCGAACCTGTCGGCGTTTGGATCTCGCAGAGTATCATCGTTGTCATCCTCGTCGTCATCGTCGTCGTCGTTGTTGCTATTATCAAGATGCGGAAAGGGTGGTTTCTCGATCTCTGGTAGCTACAATTTAAAACGTCGACGAAAGATGTAACACCGAAGCTTTTTGCCAAACATTTCAAATGCGAGTCCTTCCTTTTCGGGGGATTGGGAGGGGGGGGGTGAGTAAAGATAAATTGCATTCACCAGCAGCAGTTTTATATTTTCATTCGATTCGCTTCCGTCTTCGATTGATCTTTTAGAAACGATATTACTTTTCGTATCTTCTCTTTGAAATCTCGATCTTTTTGTTTGTTTTTTTTTTGTATTTCCCTCCTCGTCTCTTCTCTTTTTCCTCCGTTCTTTCATCAACTCTCTCGCCTCGATGTTGTTGGTTTGTTCTCTCTATTTCGATTGTGTGACGACATGTGATTAGCCTTGCGTTTTGAAGTGTCCTTTTCTTTTTTTTTTCTTTTTTCACTTTCGATCGTGACGATGAGTAGGTGTGCGCTTTTCTCTTTTACTTTCACGCGAACGTTTCCTTTCCTTCTCTTTTTCTTTCCTTTATCTCTGATTTCGAGTAGGCATTTCTCTCTGGACATGTTACTTATGCGTAATACATTGTTATAATTACGAGTGTGGTGTTTCGTAGATCGTATCGTCGTACTCTTGCTTTATTGGAGAACGTAATTAATTGAGAGAGAGAGAGGGAGAGAGGGAGAGTGGAACTCTCTCTGCAATCTCTCTCGACTTGATCCGTAGAGTGTGATTTTGATTATTGAGTGGGAATTATCCACGTTTTATATATTACTCCTTATCATGAGTCTGGTAGAGATTGTCGGTAATGATTGAGATGAGTAGCTGTGTCGTTTGGACAAACTTAATCGAACGAGGGATCTTGTAATTCCAGGAACATCGGGATCTTGCAAAAAAGAGAAGGATATAAGTAGGGACGGCCAGTCGAAGCTAGAACACTCCAACCTCGGTACGGAGTGTTGTAAGCTTTGCGGCAAGAGCGTAGCGAACATAAAAAAGCACATGAAATCGCATTTCCCCGATAAATATCAATGCCAGATCTGCATGATATCGTTAACGAGATCCGACAATCTGAAAAGGCATATTAAATTGAAGCACGGGATACGAGAGGGTTCCTTGATATCGCCGTTCATGCGTCTAGAGCATAAACACTTTCTAGCGAAATCGGAATCGGCGTATCTCACTTAGAATTCCCGCGCGTACCGCGGAAAAAGTAACAAATAGTCCCGGCGTTGCAAATCGCGCTCGGTCGTATTGTCGTTGCCGGTGCGACCCAAGCCGGACCCCCCCCCCCCCCCCCGTGTGTTCGTTTAACTTGAATTCTGATTTGCTTTTTTTTTTCGTCTAGGCTGTATTTTATATTTATCGACGAGTCGATCTTATCTTTCCTATCATCGAGCGAGAATGTAAAGAAGCTCGATTATTTTAATGGTGTTCTTCGGGTTTTTTCTCAAATTATTCCCTTAAGGAGACTTCTACTATTTATTGTCGTACGTTTCTAGTATATATATTTTGCTAATGATATTTAATATTATGATAAGTATCGTGCGTTCGATTTTGCCCTAGTTCTTGTAAGAATCGGGCTTGCCAGTATTCTTGTCTGTTTTTTTTCTCTCTCCTTAAATCAGTGTTCGTGAAATCGAGATCTCAGAGTACAATTCGAGTACAAAACGATCGTGAACGTGTTTTTTTTAATCGTGTTCGTAGGATACTATATACTACCTCCCCGTACGCGTGTACACGCGAGGATCCAAGTTTTTTCCCCTCTCGAACAAGAATCGCGGAACTCCGTCTACGTTTTACGTTCCCGGGCGAGAGATGTCTCGTCCGGGGCGAATCGCCGCCACCCCCGGTGTCTCTTCTACGAATATACGCACGCGGTCGCATGGAACTGCATTCGCTCGTTCCCGCCGACCGAATCTCGCGGACGGGGCGACAGCCCCGGGCGTAGGATTGCCTTCGATTAGATTTGCGTAAGAGCGATACTTCGGCCGGCGTAGACCCGTCGCACCCGGTCCTACCCTCTTCCGGCCGGGGGACGATTCCTGCCCGACCGCAAGGAGATTGTCCGTTAGGAAATTGCTGGTAACGCCGCTCGACGAAACGCCGCCGTCCGGTTAGTACGTTTCGCGTTTATAGTTCCATGCCCGTCGCGCGATCGCGGTTCACGCGCGATTCTGTGTCGCCCCGTAATGACAGTCGCCCCGGCAAACTTGGCGAGAGGGGATCAGTATTAAGTAACTATTTGTACAACTAATTTATGAATTTGATATTTATATATATATATTTATATACGGTAGGTTGTGAAACGCGTCGAAGACTGAGTATATGAAACGAAATGAAGCAAAGATGAAATTGTAACGCTGATTCTCGCGGGCCGGCGTGGCTCGGTGAAAATAGTCATGATGAAACTAGTCTCTGAGGCCTGAAGGCTGTTGCAAAGAACAGACTTTTCTATAGAGGTTTCCTTTTTTTATATGGTGCCTTTCCATTTAAAGTACAATACTCGACTAATCAATAATCGATATAACGGATATATATATATATTTATACATGATATAATAAAACGGCTATGATATCACCGTGTGTAATATGTAACGTGCGATCTCGCTATCGACAGTGCATTACAATCTGATCGAGCATCTTCCTCTGTGCCACCATCGCGGCGCAAACGAGATGCGTATACATACAGAATGGTACAAATTTTTGCTACACGTACACGCTACACAGAACGACACACTTTGTAACCCTTTAGCTTAGTAGAATGGCTCTGAACCGGACAAGCAAGTAGAAGAAAGCTCGGGGCGGGGAGGGGATCGTATCGGACCGAACAGGGTCTCTCTCTCCCCCCCCCCCGACTGTTTCTTTTTGTTTTTCACGCACACGACTTTTCTCTATTTTTCTTGCAGATACGACACTCTTAACCACGCACGGCGCTCGGTGCGCGCCGATCGCGTGCATCGAGAAAGTTAATCTGTCGGACTTTTTCGAAAGGCTGCCGTACACGCACGCCAGCAAATGCAAACTGTGCGGTCGCGTCGTGTCGAATCCGAGTAATCATTACCTGACCCATAATCCGGGCAATTACGTGTGCCCGTTGTGCGGCCGCCGCGGAACACGGCTGGACAATCTGAAGCGGCACATCAAACGGAAACACCCCGAGACGCGGACACAGCCGCGGCTGCTCGCTGGCGTCGCGCGGACTTGAACTCTCGTCCGCGCTCGGGGTGTCGAGCGATCGAGCATTCACGAGCCAAGGGGTGCTCGCTGAAATCTCGCGAGACAAGTGTTTCGCGCCCTTTCTAACCGCGGGAACTCACTGTCCCGTTTTTCCGGTCTGGAAATGTTCCAAATTATTTACTCATCCCTTGGGACCAGCAGTGGGATACACGCTCTTTAACGCGAAGCACGTATTTAGCAGCAATTCTCCTTTCGCTCGCATTTCACTATTGCAGTGCGTTTGATATTTTCATATCGATGCGACACGTCAAAGGCAGCCCTTCAGAATATATAGAATAAGTTGAAGGGTTGAATCTTCGATCATTTCAGCGAGCACCACAAGGGGTGGTCCTAAATCCTCGAACGCTCGCGGGATCGAAAGCTGTTTCGTCCGCCCGCTTCCGTGGTGTCTCGTCAGTCGAGACGCCAGGAATCGTTTCCCTCGATAGGCACTCCAAACCACCCCGACAGCGGGGTTGCACGATGTTCTTCGGCGAGAAGGGAGTAGGGCTCGTTCGAAGCTTTCCGCTGATGCTAGTCACGCGACTTCCGGGCGTGTACCGAGACTCTAACGACGGAACGGGACGAAAGACCGTATAATCCTTCTGGGTACTTATCAAACCGAACTCTGATCTCGATGCGAAGGTTCAGAGGAGCGCGTCGCGTTCGTGCGATTAGTTTCTTTTTTTAAATACGAATCGATGGGAAATGAACGACGGTGTCTCTGTCTAACCGATTGCTCGAAACGATCAATTATCATACCGATCGATTCACGCCGAAAGGAAAAGTCGTTCGCCGAAGAGTAAAAGGAAACGGATTCGTGTGAAGATTATCTCAGAGCAGAGTGCGATAGACGGTATCTTCGTTCCGCGTTAATTATTTATCATTCGTCAGGCATCATGATTAATATTGTGCCGTGAATATTCTCACGGTGGCAGAGAGCGGTAGATCTCGGTGTCATCGGACGAGACACGTTGTCACGTCTGCTGGCGCAAGGAACAATCCCCCGCTCCTCGTGTCACAATCCTGTCGACCTTTAACAGCTCCCGGTGCCAGCGGATCGCGGAGTTTCCGTGCATTAGCGGAGGGCAGAGTGAAATGGAAATTTAGCATTACGCGGCTCGCCGCCGACCCGTTAGTTCGCGCTCCACCCTTTCGGCCGAAGGGTTGTCCTCACGGTCAACGATAAAAAGCGTTTCCTCGTTTTCGCGTCCCGCCGTGGCGATAGCACCGGTCCATCGGTCGCACTCGATCGCGCGACGCTCTCTTCGTTAGCGTGATTATTCCTTCTCGCGCGCGCCTTCTTCCGTCGTCGATCGATCTCCTTCGTCCGGCTTTAAATAGCTTCTGTTCCTCTTCGCGCCGAGCGCTCCAAGTGCACGCACCCTCTTACGTATAAAATTCTCGGCCGTGTCCAAGTGCCCGTCGAACTGGTAGCCGAGCAACTTCGATGTTCCATCAGCTAACTGTCACCGCGACGTACGTTCTTTCGCTACGATAACCGATTCCGCTGAAACTTGTCAGAAGTCCCCAGTTTCGAATCCGGTTAGCGCGAGAACTCGATTCCCTTGCGGAGCCGGCACCGAGCGTTACCCGGTCAACGGCGCTCCTGTTCGTGCCAAATTATTCGCTAATCAAGCAATCATTTTTCGACTATCGCCTCCGTCTGAAAAGTCGTCCACTCGCTTTTCCTAGCGCAGCCACTAGTCGGTGTTCAAGACGTCTGTCATCGAAAGGAGTTCGCCAGACTGGTTATTTAATATTCTCGAGAGTTCCGCGGGGAGGAGTCGGCCGCGGAAAGGGAGAAGCGTGTGTCCGGTGATCGAAAGGGGTAATACGGTGGTAGGGCCAAGAAACTCGTGTCAGTTGGTATAGGAGCACGGGTCCTTTTCGCGATAAGCTCCTTAAAGGCGTATCTTCTCGCCCTTATTACAGGGCTCTCGTAGTTCATGGATGAACGGTCGTAGTTCGGGCTGCTCGATAAGAGGATCAGTAACAAGAGGTAGGAGGAGGGGGGCTATGGCAAAAGAGTTTCGTTTTCTCGAGCACGCGGCAAGAGGCTTTCGCGTTTCGTTCTCGTGCTTTTAAACCTCGCGCAGTTGAACCAATGGAGGAGAAGGAAGAAGTTTCGTGTTGCCTGGTATATATCAAAATGGTCGGGACGCAATCGGATACACCGCGGAAGTGAGACCGAGTTTAAACGTTTCTCACCTTGGAGAACTTCTCCGAGCCGATTCTCGCTCGAGAGACTACCGCCGACGCGGTTCCCGTAGACTAGTCGCGGCTGTTTGTTTTTCGAGGCATTAACGTCGCGCTGAACGCGACGACCGGCTCGACTTCCGGTTGAGACTCTCGAGAAACCCTCGCGAACCCGGCGCGCGGATTTTTCCACCGTCCAACAAGTTTCCCGGGATTCCGTCGAGCGAAATATTCATGAAATAAACCGACGTCGGTGTTCGTGGGGGAATTAGAAACGTTGGAACGATTGGAGGATCGAATTTGGTAGACGGCTTAAAATCACCTGTTTTGAAGCAATTAATTTATTCAATTTAATGAATAAACTCTGTCGTTAGAATCATATTTTCAAGCTCAACTATAATGCCCGAATTATATTGAAATATTAAGCTATTAGAATCGATAGTTTTATTCGTCGAACGTGAAGCGAGGAAAGGGTAGTTTCGATTAATTGAAAACAGAGTACAAAACGGATCCGGCTGGAATATTGTTCCGTTCCGATTCCGAAGCGTCCGACCACTTGTTACGAATAATTCAGCTAGACTTAATGCAGTGTACGTATAATGATCGCTAATCTCTCCTAAATACCTCGTCCATTTGAATCAGGAATTATTCGAATAGCCAGCATCGCTCGCGCTTCCGTGCGGGTGTTTGGCGCCGGACGTTTGTCCAAACGGGTAATGTTTGCCCGCGCAAAGCGTTCGAATAATTGCGAGATTCAAACGTGTGCGATTTAAATCCGGCGGAGGGACTCCGCGGCTCCTTTAGCTCCGACATTATGCCCACGTGGCCTGAAGCAGAAGCTCGAAATTCTGTTATTCAAGATTAGCGCCGCGTGAAGCTGGCGATTCTGTATATTAATTAGATTCTGTTTGATTTTCAATTCCTAGTCCACTCCAATTAATGCGATTAACAGATAGGATTTCTTTGAACGAAAACAAATCCGGTGTAACGATTTTCATTACTCTTTACATCAATTCTACCATCATTTAACTAAATACAGTGCCCAGTTATTTATCTACTAATTTCACCAATATGAGTAAAAAGTATCTTGCTGCCTCTGCACCATGTGCATCGTCAATTCGAATGGTTAACATTTCCTCGGAAATCGTCAGAATAGACCGCGTCCAATTTCCCTGGCTGTGAATTTTCCTACGTTTTCCCCAGAGCAACGGACTAATAGCCGTCTCTCTCTCTCTCTTTCTACATTGTATTCAATCTTTCCACGTGCGAGGGACGCGTGGCGTGTCACCTGGTCGGTTGCCGAGGGGGTGAACGTAACCGAGGGGTTGCCCGTCTCGTTCCGGCAGAATCGTCGCCGGGAGAGCGAGAGAGAGAGAGAGAGAGAGAGAGAGAGAGAGAAAGAGAGAAAACTGTGCGCCGGTCCCGAAACAGTTTCTATGACAGTTGCAACGGTTGTTCAGTTGAATCCGCACACATGTATCATCGGGCGACGTCGGCCTGCATAACAGACACGGACGCGTTGCACCCCGAGTCGTGCTCGAATGCACTTCGCAGAGGAGCGAAGAGTAGATGATGGAAAGAGATACGCCGGTACTTGTCGACCGTCTTCATCCCAGTTTCCACCGATGCTTCGTATCCCCTCGGTGTAACTCGCCCTCTCTCTCTCTCTCTCCCATGTTCTCTAATTCCGCACCAGCGCAGTTGTTGAGAAATACAGGCCGCTTAAAATTGATATGACGTGCTGGCGGAGTAGGTCAAACGAGCGGGAAAAGAGTTTGCGCGAAGCCATTTCTGAATATCGTTTGCCAAGGAGTTATAGGGAATTAGAAGGGGCTGTTTTTGTATTTTAAGTTGAGGCGTTAAGGGGTGAGTCTATTGATAAATGGGGATTCTTGTCGAATTTTTCACGAGGGAACTGCGAGGTGAGGTGTGTTAATTTTGCAGGCATCTATTCTTTGACCAGGTCTTAGAATTTTTTTTAGATATCTCTGTTACTTCTTGCATATTCGCTTTATTCCTTAAGCGATCTTTTAAGTTATACTCCACAGACGTATTTCCGTACACTCTACACTCTCGATGCAGCCCAAGAAAGAACAGATCGTTTATTTAATAAGGTAAACGCAGGCCACCCTCCCGAACAAACGAGTTTCGCGTGAACCTTCAACATCCATTTCATCCCCCCAGCGAAATTAGCACAGATCCACCGGACAGAGAGCATTGACCGATCGATCAGGGCGCGATAGACACTGTCGAGTTCCAACGTTGCAGTAGATCGCCTCATTGTCCGTGAACCCTCCGAAAGGGGTTCGCTTCCTCCGTCCTTCGTCTTTTTTTTTTCCCCCTCGCACGTTAGTCAACCCTCACCCCCCCGGCCTGTTACTCCTCTTTCTCACGCTCTCTCTCTTTCTCTCTCTTTCTCTCTCTCTGTTACAGTGTTGGCCAGTGGTGTCTCACTGAGAGGGGAGAGGGGGTTGGCCCGCAAGGTCAGAGAGCGCCAGCAGCTGCACCGCCGCGGATGCCACCGCCCTTGCAACCCTCCGAGCACGAGGAACAGAGCTCTCGTGCAGCGGGGATGAACGGGCGGCGGTGTGCCCCGGCGGTGGCGCGCTGCGAACGGGCGCCGCGATGTGGGCATTCCCAATCGGGGCCGATATGTTTGCGTGTCCCGGATAACCCGGGGGACGTGTGGTCTCGTTCTCCCGACTGTGCGCTGCAGCTGCTTCCATTGTGGCGAGTCGGTCCGGGAACCGACGGCAGTGCTGCGTAAGATCGTAATATCGTCGCGGAGTATTGTCCCCTCTGCTTCCCCTCCTGTTGCAAACTGCATGCATTCACCCACTCGCAGCCCTGGGCGAATCTGACAAAGGAAGGTCCCGATCGGGGACACCGATTTTGGGAGGAAATTGTGTTTCGACAAGAGACGCGTCCGGGCAGGAAACGAATCTTACAGTATCGCCTGCTACTACTGTTTTCCTATGCAATTTACGATCTCTCACATCGAAGTATTCTTTGTTTTTTTCTTTCTAAACTAATTTCGGGAATAGGCATTCGGTATTTGTAGAAATATTCTTACCCATTACCTTCCAGGTTTGAAGCACAGTTTCGCCCAGTAAACGCTCGTTACCAAACCTGCCCTCCTTTAAAGACAGAAAGTCGGGAAGCTGGCTTATTTAGTAGAACTCCTGTAGGCTCTCCCTGGCAATGGGGGCCACGTTGCATTCACTTGAAAATACCGGCTCGGTCCAGAAAGAATTTTCGTAAACTTCATTCTAGGAGCACGTAGCGGTTTCGATGCTAACGCACAGTACCCTATTTTAATAACCAACGTAGACCCCTCGTGAACGCGAGCCGGAAGGAAGCATATACTTTCCGAAGCTCGTACAAAGGGTTACAATTATAAACCTCGGTGTACACGTTGAAACCGATCCGGCGGAGAGTATTACCCTCGAAACAGAACAGGCCGGTCTTCTCCCTTCTTTCATTCCATTCGCGGGCAGCATCGTTTGCTTGGAACGGGCGCGGGTAAATTCGCGTACGCGTGCCCTCTCAAAGTGGCGCACGATGCGAATCGACGAGCGGCAAACAGGCGGATAGACACGTTTCATTCTGTACGGAGTGCACTCCCGATCGAAATTCTCCTCTTTGCTCGCCGCGCGTGTTCGGTAGCCGGTGAGAAAAGTAGCCGCGGGAATATAAACGGCGCGGAACAAAAGACGTAGACTCTGGTTGAATGACTTCATCCCCCCCATCTAGGGCGGCGATCTCGCGGAAAACCGCGCGCCTGCTATCCCCCGCGCGTTAACGCGGTTCAATCGAACGGCGCTTCTTCGCTCCCGTTGATTAGCTAATGCAGCCGGGTGGAGAAGGTCGCGACGACCGCTTCGACGTTGGGGGCGAGTAACCGGGTCTGGTTCGGTCAGTCGCCAGTTGGCCGTGCCAGTTTTCTTCCGCCTTTCGTAGCGCGTTTTCGGGGCTGTTTTTTTTTTTCTTCTAGAAAGCGTTCGTTCCTGCGGGGTAGATGGATTCGCTGGAGCGCGCGATGCTTCGGGGTGAAAGGGATTTTATTCGGCAGCAGATAGAAGCGTGGCGATCTAAGCGTTTCAGTGTTCTAATTCGCTACGGGAGTTTCGTCTAGGAGGGTCATTTTCCGCCTCCGATCTGCCCTCGTCGGGACGGTATTGTCGAATGAAAGCCCTGCTTTGACGCGCAAACGAAATACGATTGATAAGCGTGTACCGCGTGGCTAGCGAACGAATTGGGGCGCATCGATGCGCGATGTGGCACGGTTGGAAGGCTGAAATCCGAATCTGTAATAAATTTATCAGATTCCGTTTTGATTCATTGCGAACGGCTTTTCCTGTTTTTCTTCAAGTACCGGAATCTTGGAATTAAATTCGACAGACGACCGCGGCAAATAATCCACGCGTAATCATTTTAAGGAATATCATATATTCTTCTCTCGAGGATCCGAGAGTAATCGAGAGTGCCATAGGACACGCCTGTGTCCGTTGGCTGAACACCAGTGTAGATCATGTTTTACCATAAGTAATTTAAAAATCATTGTCGTAAACCTAACACACACACACACACACAAACATACACAAACACACAATACACGCTTGATGTACCTAGCACTTAGGATTCCTAATCTACTAGCATACACTAGGTGTTAATTAAGCGACGAGGGAACGATGAAAAAAGAAATAATATAAAGAACTATTTATAAAGAATTTATATATATATATATACTGTAATATTTTTGTACTGAGCAGATTTGTGAAATAAATGACGATGATTCAAGCCAATTCCAGAGAAACCGTAGTTCACGGCTGTGTACTTCATCATGCGGATTTCTTTCGCGGGGCGGAAAGGACGGAGGAAAAAAAAAGGAGGATGGCACGGTGTGAAATATATGTATACATTGATCAAACGAATACGCAAATGCGCGAAACAGGAGGGGGATGTGTATGCTTCGTGTGGTTAGTGCGCTTCGACGCGCTGCTCCGACAACGCGGGTTGCTCTTTTCCGCCAACAATTTTAATGATAAAAAAAAGAAGCCATCTTTCATTTATTTTATATATGTATATATATATCTCTCTTTCTCTGGATAAAGAGGAGATTCTCGTTTTCGATCGGAGCACAGAGAGATTATATTACATCGTCTCTCTTCTCGAACCGGCTGCTTCTCCCGTCTTCCATTTTCACTGTCTATTAATCTCGCGCCTGTCTTCTTTCTCTGCACTTCTCTCTTTCCCTCGCTCGTTACACGTGTGCATCATCATCGCCATTCTCTGTTATCCCTCTATCATCTGTCTCTCCCTTTCTCTCTTCGTATTACTCTTTGCGCGTACACGGGGAAACGCAGTTGTTTGGTGCATCTCGCACGCCTTTGTCGTCCACCGAAAAATTGGAACGCGAATGTAACCGAAGCAACTCACGCTAACGCATATTACCAGCAGCGGAGAACCTAACAAAGTCTAACCGAAGGATGATCTTAACACTAACAAATTGCGTACCGTAGGGACTCGTTAACGGTTCCGCGTACGCAGCCTCTGGCGCTCTCGCACTCTTGGCAGCGCGGATCTGTATAAAAAAAAACAAAAAGGGACAGGGTGGTGTTTTGCTATTTGAGAAAAGACGTTTTGGAAATAATCGAACGTTTAGAGATTTGTGTTTGAATTAAAGCTATTTTAAGTTGTCGATTACGGAAAGAACTAAACCCCCCTTTGATTTCTAATAAACAGTTGTACGAAACGGCAATAAAATATGTGCAAAATTTATGATAAGGAATTTCATACTAAAGTATTGCTGGTACATTTTATTAAAATCGTTTGAACATTTTTATTTTTGCATCGCCGAATAATCTTCGTCCATGTTTCCAATTCGCATTTTCTCAAAGAGATCTCCAGTACCGTAGGCCTCGCGGCCTTTATGTATATATAAGCGTGTAAACGAAGCAAGGGTTGTACAGAGTTCCCTTCGATGGGGGACGGCGACGTCGTCGACGGATCGACGGTTGAACTGTATTTCACTGCTACCTTTGAGCATCTCGTGAAACGGAAACGCGCCGGTGGTAGTGTACTCGTCGGAAATCAGATTTTATTGAAAATCGAACCAGCTGCGGAACGTCGAAACTTTTTTAACGTCTTTGAGGCCGTTTCTCCGTCCAAGCGCTTTCATCCCCTTCTCCCGATTCACCCTTGCGCTCCCTCTCTCGTACCCCCTCTTCCTCCGTCCCTTCGACGCCCTTCCCTCCCTGGCGTGCAGGCTGATCGATCGGTGTGTTCAAAACGAAATGACCGTTTTTCTACCTTCTCTCATAAACGTCCGGCTGTCGCAAGTCCTATCGCGCGGGCATTATTTAAAGATCGTGCCGATCCGATCGAGAGGAGCGTGAATGCAGTGGGATCGATTCGTCGACACGTCGCGAGATCATTCTATCAGAGGTGCTAGATAACATCGTGGTCTGTCGCCCGCGCATACGCACACACACACACACGCGCTCGCTCGCGCGTGTATCGAACGTTCACACATGTGCGCATTACACGCGCGTAGACATTGATCTCCGCGCGATACACGAGGCGATGCGAGCGAGACTTTTGGCTGGCATACTGACACACGCTGATGCTTTGGGTACTATTAAAATGGAGTCTTTACACGCTCATCGAGCCCCCGAGTCGCGGAGGCTTGGAACCCCCGCAGTGGCGAGGAATAAAACGGATCATAAGGTTCCCGTTGTCGGCACCGGGGCTCGCACCTTGAACCGCGAACCGTTTAACCCTTTGAGAGAACATCGATCGAGTCCCATAGATGAGATCCCTCCTCTCTCTCTCTCTCTCTACCCTTGCCGTCTATCCTTCTGTTATCACTGTTTCTCTCTCGTTGTCTCGAGCTCCCTCGTGAAACTCCACTTTTACAGATCGCAGAACGCCTCGAACGATACCTTGCAAAGGTGCTAGCGGTGGGACCAAGCTAGACATATTCAGAAGCGGGTATCAATCAGTTTAGACCTTCCATAACCGCTCCAGGATCGAGTAATATTTTAGGGAGTAACCCTGGGAGAGATAGAATTGTTCAAGTTTCAATGTTCGAACCTTGTGCGATTATTTCATGTGGTAATCGCTGATGCAAAGTGTATTTTTAAATAGTAATCGTCGATTAGGTATTTATCGTGTAAACTTTTCATTCTTCGCGTGGTTGAATAACGTAGAGGATTCTTTGCGATGGGAAAAATAGATATTCTGCACTACTGTTGTTCGTTTTGGATAAAGTTAAAAAGTCTACCGTGTAATATCTAATATAGTATAACATACATTAGCCCAGCCGACATTGCATGTATTGATCATACAAGATCCGTTGTCCTTCCAGTTTCGTTTACAGCAACAATAATTCTCAAAGATCCAAGGTTCGAGCATGCATCGCCAAGTTCCAATTAATTCACAAGTAACCAAGCCTATTGTTCGTGGCGAAACATCTTGCAATAGGAAAAGAGATCGATCCCATCGCTCGCCGTCTCGTCACGGATTCAATCGACGGGTAATAATACCCGTCCCGCGGTTCCGCGCGTAATATCCAGTTGTCTACCGCTTCGTGCTATGTAACATCCAAGCGTGCATTTTCGTCGGGAAGACTTTACCGGCGTTTGCTCGCGTTGTCGTTGCAAAACCATTAAACGGAGACGAACGGGAGGTCGATACTCGGCGGTGTTCCGCTGGTCGCCGGGTCGGGGAGTTCCCTAACCGCGTTAGCCAGTCGGTTTAGACGCGCTTAGAGAGCACTCCATTTGCGCGTTAGATGAATCCTGACCTTATTCGAGGTGGCAAGGCTCCGCGTACGTAATCGCGGATCCTTTTGGAAAACGTTAGCCATTTCCCTGCTAATTCTACCATTACGGGAAGCAGAATCGTTTTTGAAAGCGGCGGTATTAACCATGGTATTAAACAATTTCATTTTTCATTTCCTTTTCTTTTTTCTTTTTGTGTTGTCCTCGCCAGGGTTTCTTCTTAGATCGAGTGTGTCTCTTACGTGTTAATTCATTATTAATCGCAAGCAGTAACCAGTCCGAATTTAATCTTTCTCTCGGAGAGCTCGCTTTGCCTACGCACAGAATTTTATAGCAAACTTGTACACGTCACCCGTCATGCATTTCTCTTGTTAATCGCACTGGTTTGTAAGTTTGGTCGATCGTTTTTATTCTTATTTTCTTTTTTCTTGTTACTTTACAGGCGATTTTCTTTTTCCCGCAAAAGCAACTGTGCGGTTGCACTTGACACCGATGTATAGAGTCTCCGTTTACTTATGTGTACGATGCAATTGTGTTTCCTTTTTTAATTCTCATTGGTCGTAAGTAAGGGGAAACGTCGTGGCAATTAATATACGTTAAGGATCGCGTATCAATTTCTGTGATTGGCATCGTTGATTAACGTAACGGAGTGTTCTCTAAGATTGAAGGGAAGGAAATCGCGTTGACCAAGGAGAGCCTAATTCGAAGTATCGTCCAATTTAGTTGAAGCATTCTCTATTTTTTCTTATTTAGAATATTCTGAACCGCGGCATCATCAATATTTCTCCCACTAATTCGCTGTTACATATAAGATAATACTTGGTTCCGTACTAAATCCTATCGCTGGTCACATTTGCACCTTAGAATAGTAATTCATAGTTCAGTTCACGTGGCAAGGGTCAGGGTTCGCGACGTTGAACAAAGAAAGTGCATTTCCTGGTTGGATCCTCTCCTTGGTCAGCGGAATCACTTGTTAATCGCTGTACATACGCCTGTTCCGGTGGCGAACGTCGCGTCTCGTTTTCTCTTTTTCTTTCTTCTTCGTTATTCCTTCCTTTCTGATGCCCAATTCGTGCAGCATCGTGAACCTTTCGTAACGCGAGAACGACCTCGCCGAAATCGGGGATGCGGTTGGAAGGAGGTTCAAAGGCGGAGGCAAGGTACTCCACCGATGGGTCGCGGGAGGCGGGGATGAGAAACACGTAAATACGCGCGGCATTAGCGGTAAATTAGCGCGGGGTTAAAGAAGAGGCTGCGATCCGGGGGGAGGAAATCGAACGGAAGGATGACGAGAAAGGTGGTGGCGCGCGGATATAAGAGAGGCGCAGGCAAAAGAGAGAGAAACTGAGAGAACGAGAGAGCGAGAGATAGTATAGCATAGATGAGGAAAGAAAGCGAGAGAGCGAGAGAGAGAGAGAGAGAGAGAAAGGGCGAAGCGATCGAGCCGCCGTCGACACAAGTCTGGGCCGCGGGCGGCTCGTCGTAGGTCGTGTCGGGAGGTGAATAGTTGAAAGTGACTTGTCTTGTGTTGATGTTGCAGGTTCAAAAGCCTGGCACATGCGGCTGACCTTTGACCGGGTGCCAGGCGGCTGCAACCTTCACAGGTGCAAGCTGTGCGGCAAGGTCGTGACGCACATCAGGAACCACTACCACGTCCACTTCCCCGGCAGGTTTGAGTGTCCTCTCTGTCGTGCCACGTACACGCGTAGCGACAACCTGCGCACACACTTTAAATTCAAACACCCCGAGGCAAGAAAGATCGATCTAAACGATTTCGTGACGGGCACCCTGGCGCTGTCCGCGATGACAAACGATACCATGAACACGCTGTCCTAAAACGCGGAAGGACCCACGTGCCAGGCGTCTGTATATACCTTATACATACATGATATATATATATATTTACACGTACGTTTCGCGCCCCGAAAGCAAGAAAACCAGAAAAAAAGTAACAATGAATAATATATATATATATGTATATATATATTATACATATACATAAGGAAAAGAAATTAATAATACAGAAAGCACGGGTGGCTGCGCCGACAGGGGGATGGGTGGGGTATTGTCGCACTTTTCGGATCGTAATACCGCCCTGGTGTCACGGCCGCCGCGCAAAAGGCCGATCTCTCTCGGCTTTTTTTCTTTCTCGAACACCAAATCTTTTTATAGGTTCTACTGCTTAAGAAATCGACAGAAGATTACTCCTATCGCGTGGGAGGGGTGGGTGGGGGGGGGGTGGGGGGTTCATTTTTGTAACTGTACGACAGCAACGTGTATTTTGTAGCGGGCGACGTCCCCCGCCCCCCCCCCCCTCATACGTCCCGTCGCGTTAGTTAACGAAAACGATCTTAGGGGGAAAAGGCGGACTGGCACGCATGGGCGAGTAGTTGCGCGCGAGCGAGCGCGTTTAATTCCAGGGAGACAGCGACGCGCATGCTCGGGAGCGATCGGCCACGAGGGGCGGTTCGCGCGAACTCGCGCGTTGCCGCGGGAACCGATATTATTCTTCGACGAGCCGATTGAAAAATCCGATTCGTCTCCGGCGCGGCGCCGCGGCTCGAGCCGGTTTCCCTTTTCGCGATCGACGCGACGATGTAAAAAAGTTCCTTCTGCGATTGGCTGGGCGGGCCGGCTGTTCCGTTGTTTGTTGTTGTTGTTGTTGTTTTTAATTGACGGTCGGCGCATCCGAGAGATAGAGCGCGAACGACGGCGTGGGACGCGAGTGAAAGAGGAGAGCGCGGGGAGAGGTAGCCAGAGGCGAATCGAGGTTGGCGCGGGTCGCTTTTCTCTTGTACATCTCGGCTTCTCTGCTCGCGGTTTCGCGCGACAACTGAACGACACCCCCCGTGCCGCCGATCGCCGTCGCGCGCGTGCCGCGGACGTTAGCGAGAACGCGTACACCGTGCCGGGCTTCTGTGCGAGAGCACTGTTTTTAAAGGAACATTGTCCAAAGACCGGGCAGCTTTATTTTTGTTGTGGTAAATCGAGCGCTGCGCCGATCGACGATACTAAAGAGAGTTGGCTCGGTAGAGTTCACGATTCGCGCGTCATCTCTATAAATATACATATAAATATATATATATATATAGAAATATTAATAATGGGAGATTTAATGGAATTACATATTATATTATATATATATATATATAAAGTGGGAGCAAACGTGGTGCCAATTCCTCCCGTAGTTGCCGCTGCCTGGCGGCCGATACGCGCCGTTCGACGGCCGGACGAGAAAAGAAGATTAATCAATTAATTAATTATTAACGCGGATCTACCGGATGTAATTGAATCGATACACGCAGGGTGAGTCGTACAGTTGTTGAACAGTTTATAGTTGGACTTCATATTAGAGTGTAATCATGCGTCTCGTCGGCGTTCGGGAATCGTTCGCAAACATCGTCACGGCTACGCGCGGCGTGCGGGTCCAGTTCGGGGGATGAATGTTTAGGGGTACGTTACAGCACGCATGCACACGGGGGAGGCAGATGTTTCGTGCATGGCACACATTCGCGCACACTTTAGAAAAGAAAATTCAGCCGCGTGTAGAACAGTGGGGCGATGGGGGGGGGGGGGACGTTGAACACGCAACCACGCTACTTCCGGTGTCCGCCGGAAGTACCGTGACACGCAATATTAATCGAATAACAACGAAATCCTTCAGTCCTATGCATCGTTTCTGATAGTCTTCTTCAATAGAGATAAAGAAGCAAGGAATGGCCGCCTTGCGGTTCTAATATGAACTCTGACCTATAAATACGCGTTATTTGTTGCTCGGGCCACCTAAAAGTCTATGTCGTTATAATAATTTAAACTGCACACCTTCGCCGCGGACACGCAAATACGCGTTTGCGGCAAACGATCGTGGAAATCACGCGAGACATTCCACGGATTCGGGACTTAAGTGCACATAGGCGGTGAACACACGATGATATGGATCTTATCTGTAATCGGATTCATTTGTCTAGTACTATACCCATATTATATATTATATATATATATATATACACGTTAGGAATGATACGGCCGATAGCACGGTTGTCATCGTCGTGACCAATCGGGACGGTGGCCGACCTCGGTGGATAGTGGTTACGTTTTTTCTTTTTTTTTTTAAACAACTCCGTCAATTTTTATTCAGGCGGGGCTGATTACGATATATGGTTCACCGCTAGCTACATCGTTACACGTTGATATTTCAATTGGTTGGGGGTGCAATCTGTTTGTTCTACCATTTTTCCTCTTTGTTTTGTTTTTACGCGAGAAAATTTATATATACACACACACACACATATACATATATATTTACTTCCTTACGCATTACATAATATATTACTGATAAAGGTTTAACGGTGATAGGAGTCATGGTCGTAAAGGAGTATCGCGGACCACTCCGGGTGTGTACGTGGAATTGAAAGAAACCGCGTGCAAACTCGGATCTCTATCACTTGCGCATACATTATATGTAATAACGATTACACGACGAACGGACGGACGGACAGACGGATGGACGAGAACGCGGGATATGTACGTGTGTTTCGAAGCTAAAGAAAATCTCGTATATGTTGCTGGTACGTCGAGTCCGCTAGCTATTCAAAGAGCCAAACCGCTACATTGTGATCAATTGATATTACCGTCGATCTTCTCTCTCTCTTTTGCAAAAAGGGGCACTTTGCATAGTTAAGGGTTGCAATCGAACACGCATATACCTTTAAATATATATATAATGAATATATAATTTAATAATATATATATATAATAATATATATAATAACCAGAATATTAATATATTACGCAGATGATTAAGTATATCAATTAATATATTGGATAATTTATTTTATTTTGTTTTATCGTTTTAATGATTTTATGTATATGTTATTCACTGTTTATGTATTACCGAGCAAAAAACACACACACAGACACACGGGGAAACGCTGCGGAAACAGTGCAGAAAATGTACACGCAATCATTATACACATACGCGAATATATATTACAGTAACACAGTATACGCTGAATTAATTATTTATTATTATCGGAAGAGGGTTGACAGGAGTGTTGCGTCTAAAGATGCGCATGTGGTAGACTTACCCTTTTCAACCCCTGCATTCTTCTCGTCTCCTCGCCTTGCTTCTTCCACGCATTTGACTTTCACCGTGACGCGAATATAAATAACTTTTTCTTCTGTTTCCTCATTTCCCTTTTTATATACACATACATATATATTTTACATTGCACCAAATACACGTTAGCCGAGTGTTCCGCGTGCTGATCAAAGGGAAAGTCCGTGCAAGGCAAAACGAGGTCTACGTATCAGAATTGAATGCCCCTGACAGGGTGGGAGAAGAAGACACAACGAAATTTTCTTCGGTCCTTCCGTCCTCCGTTCGCAACCGCCAGTACAAATCTCGTTCTCTTTGTTTTTTCCCCTCCACCCGCCTCGGACTCGATCCCCCGGGCAGCTCCGGCGAAAGATATCTTCGCGTCGATGAACGAGGGATTCGAGTTACGCCAAGCCGGCTGGCTGGCTGCAGCTCGAAATTTTATTAGTTTCTCTTAATAGATCGGTCCACGAGATAACATTTTTAAGAACCCCCCAGGTTCGCACGAACCTCCGTCACACGGGCGTGCAGCGAGTTCCGCAGTTCGGATTTTTTACGGCTCCTTTAATAGATGGGACGGCGAGATAAAGTTTTAGGTCGAGCCAAGGCTTTCTGCGGAATTTTTAACGCTTCTCTCTACGTCCGCGGTTCGAAATGTTATCATCCGCCCGAGATGGATGGAAATTCTCGGGCCGTTCGAACATGGCGTTCTCGTTTAGATCTATCGTCGCATATTATCGGGGTTAAAAATATATTTAAGAGGAACGAGCGTTGTAAAGTTCATTTCATGGCGGTGCTCGACTCGTGTGCAATAATTAAGATATCTCACAGAACAACGCCCTGCCCGGAGCCTGAGTTTTACCGTGTCAAAGCTATGCTTAAGTGACCTTTGACCACTTTTCAAGAAATGTATAATTAGTTACATTTCCATACCTTGTCGTAAAAGAAATGAATTCTACACATTTTATACTGGGGTTGTACTATGACGTTACTTAATGATAATTAAGATATAATTATCCGTGCCAGACCTGATTGGGCAACAATTCAATTTAGGCAATCAACATTCGTTTTCGAAAGAAATCCTCATAAACCTTCAGTTGTGATACGAAATGAAACAGTGAGACGAGGGTGATACTTCACGCTGACCTGTTAATCGTCTCAGATGAAACAACGAGAAGTGATTCGTTCAAACATAATTTCGTCAGACAGGATTCTAGATATTCGAACAGTCATCCATCCGCAGATGGTTAGACGTTACCCGCCCCATCGTGGGTTTCCGACTCTCCCGATGGACTGTCGCAAGTGGAAGCCGCGTGTCTGTGCTCAGACGCGTCTGACCAGTCACCGGCATTTCCACTTGCGCTTCCCCAAGTCTACGCCAGCGTCACGCTCAGCCAGTCGTCGGCTAACTTTCCTCGCAGATCGATGGGCCGGCGCGCGAAATTGAGTCGGAATAACACGCTTAGCCTACGGTTCGCTTACGCGTAATTGTGGGTTAACGGGGTCCGTGTTTCACCTGCAGTTTTCATCTTTATTCGTCGCGCTCGTGTCGCGGGTCTCTTAAATATAGACGGGTCAATCAACGCGTTTGGCCGCGACGAGCGTTGGCCCTCAATTTTAGGCAAGGAGTTTAATGTCCTTTCGACGAAGGGACGATAGGCTTTTGCATTTGGAAGACCGGAATTACCGGGACCTTCAAGACCTGCGAATCGCTTCTTAAGGGCATGAATTTACCGCGCGATTAGGAGGAATGTTAATAATGATTGATTTATTGAAACGTCCGGTGCAACGCTTGCCAAGTTTGATGTAAATGAATCCATGTGTATTCATGTTCGATGTTGCTTCTAAATTTGTGCTCTCGATTAAGGAACAGTTCTATTAAGTTATTCAATCGTATCCTGCGGGCAACAGTCGTGTAATGCTCGAAACAACGGCCAGGGATTAGCCACCTTGGCGAGCCGTCCTTTTTATTCTTCAAACGTTTTCCCATAGGCGACGCAGTGCGGTAAAAATAAAGGCGATTAAGGGGGAGGGCGGTGATGAAAGAGCTGGAAGGATTGGAGTCGCTTTCCAACAGTAAAAGGTATCCAGCGAGTGTGTTTAAAAAGATTTTGCCGTCTCCGGATTTATCGTGAACTAATCATTCGTTTTTCAACCTTTGCGTAGACGGTATTTGATTAATTGCCTGGGGCGACGCTTCACACAGTGCGTAATATTGGTATGAGTTTGTCGACAGAAACGGAGTTCTCGTGTTCACCCACTGTTCAGATTTTTATCCCTCATGTCACCGTCGCGTGGCTTGCTTCATTTTGTCACTCTGCCGCTGATCCATGTATTAGCTTCGACCATGTAACAGCTAAGATAGCTATTATCTGTGCAAGGGTAGATCTGGTGATACAAATCGCTGATATTATTACTGGAAACATTTACTTTGAATAGTTCCTACCTCTGATTTAACTGCGACTTGTAGAAACTCCTTAAACAGGTGCTGATTGAATTATTTAATTCTCCAACAATAAATCTACCCTTCGTATGTGATAAACAAATCGCTACCATCCACCATATTCATTAGACATTGCATATTTCACCCCCCCTGCCCTCGAATTCGAGGAAACTATTTTTAACCAGCAGCGGTTGGTTTCTGGATATCGCTTTACCGGTCAATATTTCGTATCTACGATCTTCCGGTCGATGACAGACCGGTCGCAGGAAATAATCGTTCGCGTGACAGTTTTCTCCTGCAGAGTGACAGGCGCGAGCCGCCGCGGTTCGACGTGCTTTTTATTACAAGAACCGCATCGACGGGAATACATAATTAACCCCACGGCCAAGCGGTATCGATCGCGCCCTCTCAACATCGCGGGCCTCCCTTTCGAGTCTCGCCGACGCGCCAGCCGGACGCGCGCGTTCATCGCTTTCGTGTACGGCCAATAATTTCCGGGATTATTCGCAGAGCGCGTGTCGTCGGAACGATGGAGCACATCGATCTCGAGTCACCGTGTTAAGATTTTCGTATGTAAACAACATGGGATATCCTTTCCGCTAAAATTAGGCTTCTGAAATTAATTTAAAAACACACACGCACACACATTTTTACTGAATAATTCGTCATTCAATCTGTGCGCGTTAAATAGCTTTCTCTTCTTTGATACGGCTCTGTGTAGCCAGCGATCTCGCTAGGAACAGGATCCGCGGAGAGCCTTCGAGCGGGAGAGTCGATGCGCTTGGCGGCTGGAACGCGCGGGTTAAACGGCACTTTGTCAGCCCCTCGAGCCGAGCCTCGGGGAAACGCGACGGGTGATCGTTAGCGACCATCCAGACGACGAGCATCGTCGAGCCAGGGGGCCCAGGTCTCGTCCCTTCTCCCTTTACGCGGGTACAGCGCAGCACTTGTCGCGCTGCGCCCCGGTATTTCTTCGTCGCGCGTGCTCGCGGAGCTGGCAACGAGAGGTGTATACACACGCTCGACTTAGGGACGCATGAACGTCGATGTTCAACGAACGGGGGAGTGTAGAATAAACGGAAAGAGTAAAGGGAGCATCGATGTCGTTTTGCAGGGATTTCGTTCCTTATAGATTCCTTGGCTCGATCCTTTTTTCGCTGCTCTATAAAATTGTTTCTCTTTTTTTGGATGAGTTTAATGAAATTGATTGTCGAGGAGCTGCTTTGTGATAAATTTGTGATCAAGGGGTTTAGTTCGATGAGAAATTAATCGAACGGAGCGGATTTAGCGAGTCTTCTTTTGTTTTATTATATAGGAACCAGAGTTTCCTCTATTTCCCGCAGATCGCATATATCAGATCCCTAATTCTACTGTATTTCATATCTCACGAATTCACTAGTCTACCCTTTATCGTGGTTCAATCATCGATCACGTACAGATCGGTCGTCCCAGAAAGCTCCCTATTTACACAGGACTCTTAACACCCACTTGTCCTCCCTGCGGTGGCAGTCAATCAGGGTTTCCAGCGTTTCGCCGATTCACACGCGCATTCTTGTCGTCGAGAGTGGCAGCCAGCTTTTTCTCCCGTTTTTTTTTCGCGCCCGCCGCCGGGTTCGAGCTTTAATCCTCTAATGGGCTTTCGCGTTAATAGATATCCGTGAATCGCGTGTCCGGTCTGAACGGTTCTGGCTAATGTTGCCCGACGACTCGCGCTCGACTATCCCTTCCTCTCGTTATGAATCAGGAACGGTCTCGCGAACAGATCCCTCGGTTGCTTGGAGGATAAAGGAGGGCGGAAGTTCCAGCGCACTTGTCTTTTCGTTTCCCCGAGTCCAGCTTCTGTTTTTCTCAGCGCGCGAGTTTCGCCGCTCGTCGTTCGTAGCAGTGATACCAAATCGGATGAGATCGGACCAAAAAGACGGACACGCGTGCGGGAGAACACATATCCGTGAGAGAGTTTGCTTCTTAAAAAGGAAACGCGTGCAGGGCGCACGGAAACACCGCGTACATAATTATCGACTAGTCGACACAGGGGGGGGGGGGGGGGGGGGAATGATAGCGGCGTGAAACGGCGCGAAAGAGAGTGATACTCGGCACACAAACTAGAGAACGCGAAGAGTAGTATCGTAGCGCCCCGGATACGCGAACGTGTTCCGATGAACGCGTTATATAGTTCACGGGGTCGCCTGGCTGTTATATCGGGGGAATCTTAATTAATTAAACGGAAATCTCTACTGTGTACTATTATTACCACGATTACATTTACTACTATTACCGTTATTCGCTATTTACTATTACTACCACTACTACTATTATTCGCTACTACCGCTACTACTACTATTACTACATATATAGGTATTTATATATTTACAATTTCGTGGTGTGGAGTGGAACATTGTGATATAATAGATTGGTGCTAACACCTTTATTGAAATTGAAGATGAATTTAAAGAAATGATTAAACAAACAAAAAAAAAGAGAGAGAAAGAAGAAGAAGAATAATCGTGCAATATTGCGATAGGGAAAAAATGACGCGAGACGCCCAGCTGTCACTGGCCGGAAACGCGCGTTAAGTTTACACGTGGTGTAAAAAAAAAAAAAAGAAAAAAGAAAAAAGCAAAACCGTGGGGCCCGACGGCCGGCGTAGAATGGAGCGAGGCACAAAACGAATGAAAATCACGTTTCCGTTCACTTTTCCAAGTCGCCGCGAGTCGCGAACACCCTCCATAAAATTGCATCCCCTGCGCCGGGGATGGATATCGGCCGATGGGTAACGGAACCACGATCGTGTACTCTCTCCATCCGCGTGAAATTCGCATCTACTTGCTCGATTCGCTATCTTCGTTCGTTTTCTCTTTTCCTTCCTCCAAAATGTTTCTGGAGAATTGTATGGATGCCAATGATGGTGCAAGATTGAATCGTTTCGTTGCGCGGTGGCGATTAACGTTCTTTAATAACGATAATAGTACCGCGGGGGACGTTTCCGAGTTGTGCCGTTCGTTCCAGCCACGAAGGGCCGAGCAAAAATAAATAAGAAATGAACGAATACTGCGAACGCCAGATATTTCTAAACAGAAATAATAGCACCAATAATCTGCCAGGGAAAAACACAATCATTTTCTTTGATGCTTTCGTAAACGTGCGCTTAATGCACTCCGAACGCAACGATTCCAATCAATCGATTCTACCTATAAAAAGATCAATCCTTCTTTGATCAAACTGGATTACCTAGTAAACGTTCGCCTTCTGTGCCATCGAGACGAGATCGTTCGGCTTGGGAATTAACACGTTTTAGAAACGCGACACGTCGCCGGACCACTCCGCTTCTCTCGATCGAGTGGCGCTCTCGTAAGATCAAGTGTAATCGAAGTAACTGCGGGGGGGTGGGGACTGGGAATTCGATGGAGGAATTCGTCGTCAGGTAAAACGAAGGAAAGGAGAGAACGAAGCGAAGGGGTTGGGTGTGGGGGACAATGGAGGGATGCAAAGCAGGGTTTGTCGGACGCGACAAAGGGGCGGCGAGAAGAAAAGAAACTATGGCTGTGCAAGTGAACATTATGAGTGTAGTTACAATATAGGTGTAGGTGTTGTTACCTAAGGTCTAGGCTTAGCTGATCATAGGATAAGGAGCACGTTTTAGGCGTTTTCTCTTTTCGTTCTCAGTTCGACGAGTGACAGCTGATCGTTCGCGTTCGATGTACATTACCGAACTAAATAATAACAACAAAAAAAGTACTATTATTAATATCTCTTTATATATTAATATATATATATACAAAGTATGGTTTAATCATGGATATATATGTATATATACATAAACGGTATATGTATATATCTATCTTCGTATGAATATAAATAAATATATATATATATATACATTTTGTTATTTTTCTCGGGGGATAATATATATATATACACACATAATATATATATTAAAAGAAAAATATTGTAATAATTGTAAATCGTGCTCGCGGGGATACTCGCAGCAGCCCTGCGAGCGTACTACTGAGCGTGTTCTACTCGTCATTCGGTGGGGAAACGACAAAAAAAAAAAGAGTAATAATGATAATATTAATAATAGATAACAAAAGTCGAGAGCGTGAAACAGTGGGAAGTTGTGAGTTAAGAAACAATGAAATCGGCGCGTACCGTCAGACTGAAAGTTGTGATTTAGAAATTGCGAGAAGAGAGCCTCTATTAATACGTGCATATACAGATTCAACGTGTATGCGAGGAAAGGGGTAGGAAAAACGTGTGGAACGAGAAAGGAATCGTTAACCGTTGCATTCTCGCGTGCGCGACGGTCGAGCGCGAGAATGAAACGGATGGGATAGAGAGAAACCGTGCGTGAACGTTGACAAAAGCGGAGAACAAAAAGGAAGCAGCGAGTCCTAAGCAAAATGTCCTTACCCCCGCCTACACGCATCCACCCCCTCGAAAGGAAGAGAAAGCGTCTCGTTTTACCCCCTTCATTCTGTTCCGCTTTTCATTAAAATTCGCTAGGACGAGGCCACCTCGTCCGCCTCGCTTCTTTCCGTTCGGATCTCGTCTCGCGACACACGCGTATATCGGGGGGGAGCAGAGTCGCCAGGCTAGCCTGGCTATGCAGACTAGAAAGGGGGTCGGTGTCTTGATCAGATAGCCTCGCCACCGATGAAGAGGCCTCTTCCATCGACCAAGGCGACACGACGACGTCGGGCCACGTGGACGCCTCGATGACGGGGGACGTATTAGATACGGACGATCGAAGCCGTCTGTCTGTCGATCGTTCCCCTCACGTTCGCCGTGGCGGACGTCTTCGTTGCGTGGCGGTCGGCGCGTTGGTTCGACCGGCGATCGTCCTTCCGTCCATCGTTGTTCACGCGACTAACGCGTATCGGTCGCGCGTGAATGATGAGAGGAAGTGGGATCGCGAGGCTCTCGCCGATGGTCGCGCGATTTCCCATCGTTCTCCCGATCGGCGCGAAATCGAATACGCGCGAACTGTTTTCGCCTCCGGACAAATGTACGCGCGTACGATAGGCACACACGCTGTCTCGACGGGAATAGGTAGGAAGCAATCGCGGGGAAATTGGGTGTCACGCGAAAACACACACGAACTGCCGAGATAATTGAGTGAAAAACCGCAGACCATACCGAAATAATAAGAAAAAAAAAAATAAACTTGATCGTAGGGTGTAAAAATCGATTTTATTACCGTGAGGATACAAACCGTGCGAATAAAAAAGGGGATTAAAAAGATTATTCTTACTACTTCTTCTTATTGTTACTACGATTATATTCTTATTCTTATGGTTACATCTAACATTGCAAGTGTTATGTTACGATTGCAATTATTATATACACCTTTAATTATTATTATATTATTATTACTATTATTATTATTATTATTATTATTATATAGTGTATAGATAGATATACGGATGATGAGGATAAACGATGGCAAACATTACGAGAATTTGCAAAAACGAGAGAAAAATCCAACAAAAAAAAAACTATGGAGAATTAATCACATGTGCATTTAATGTATTTCATACTAATTTTTTGATTAAACATAATTGTGTGTTAACCGAGCCGTCTATCTTTCTTTTTTTTTTTTCTTCCAGATCATTGTACTCCCTGCCCGTTAACCTCCGTACGGCTGCGTCGGCATTTCAACAGCTCCTCTCATAAATGTTCAATCGGCAAAGATACAGTCTTGCTTTCAGCAAAACAAAAAAAAAAAGAAAAATGGGAAAGCGACCGGTTGTCGATCATCGTACGGGGGTTGACGCATCGCTGAGGGGGGGGGGGCAAGTTTAAGCGTACGTATTTCGGTCTACGCTTTCGTATTAAGCGAAGCGGAGCAAGGGACGAAGGGGGGTGAATGTGTCTCGGAACAATTTTTATTTAAGACAAGCAACAGTTCGTTGATTAATCAGGATCTGCCTATTAATTCGGACGCTGTGCAGGTCCCACCGCGTAGCGAAACGCTTTGTGAAAGTCGGAGGAATCTGCGGAATAAATGAATGCTTCCTGCATCGGGCAGCGGTCTATTTAATAAGAGCGTGAACTTTTCTTTGGCAAACTGCTGCGCCAGCTCGCTCCATCCCCTAACGGCGCGTCGCCGGCAAGCGGCGTACAAAGGGTTGACGCGAAGCCTTACACGCACACGCGCGCCCGCCGAGGCTTGGGGGAGAATGAACCGAATATTGTTAAAAAAAAGAACGAGAGAGAAAGAGAGAGAGAGAGAGAGAGAGAGAGAGAGAGAGAGAGAAATGAAGTGCGAAAGAGAGACAGGCGGAAATAGAGAGATGACCGCGGCGCGGCGACGCATTTTCGTCCGGCTTGCTGATCCTGTGGTTTCTGTTGTTGCAGAGCTGAAAAATTGGCGGATATCGCAAATATTTGAGAGACAGAGTAACAGCGACGAGAGGAGGCGGTGCTCGTTGTGCGGTAAGGTCGTGTCGAATGTACGCAATCACTATTACGTGCATTTCCCGGGGAAGTACGCCTGCCCGCTATGCCCCGCGGTTTACACGCGTAGCGATACGCTGCTCACGCACACGCGGATGAAACACGCGCACGCGCAATAGCGTAGACACGCGTGCCGACAGCTGCGGATCTAGCGCGGCAACCCCTTTCGGATCGATCGGGGGAGGGTTTGTGTAAGCGTTAACCCTTTAGGTACCGCCGCTGTTATCGGCCGCCGCGTTGACTCTCCTCCTCTCGGCCGTTTCCCTTTTCCCGGGACGAGATATCGCTGATAGATTGGCTTCTAAGCGGTTATGGTTTAGAAGGGAACGTTCTTACGTTTCGCAGGGTGTATCCCGTAGGATGTTTCATTGGAGCAGGTCGTGGCTTTGAAGGGGTCGCAGGTAGAAAGTACGCTGTAAGACAGAATTAAGTGATACACGACTTTTTTTTCTGTTCATGTGCTCACTTTGGGTTTCTTTTTATGGACCATTCCAGGTGCATCTGTGTTTGGAATTATAGAATTCACTTCTGGTACTTACACTTGTTACATTTAAGATTCGGATATTAAGTAATCAAGTTGATCGCTGTCAGGCATAGTTCTCTCTGCTGCGGTTTTGCGGAGGGTTGGAAACTTCATTGGTCAATCAGCGAAGAGTATAGAGGTCTGTTTGGAAAGTGCTGAAAACGAGCTTCTTACACTAATCATTTAATGAAAGAGAGTAATTGCAATAAAACATCATGCGTATTACCATGCTTTTCAATTTTGCTTACTTTTATAATACAACTCTCACTATTTTCACATCTTGGTTATGATGAAAAGCCGAAAGGAGAAGCGACCATTATTATTCCAGTTCGATGAATTAGCTTTAACGTTGTCTACAACAAAAGCATTGTTACCGAATGATAAGTATCTCGCGGCGTGGCTATGTATCTAAAGGGTTGAAAGCTCGGTGCTCTAGGTAAAGTTACCGTTTCTCGGGGAGATGCAGCTGCTTTTTATCGGAACGGTTCCATTGTTATCCAGAGCGAAGCGTTTCCGGAAAGCTTCGGAGCTACTGAACCCCGAACGCGACGGGTCCCGGTTGTGGTTTCCTGCTACGGTTTCTTGGGACAGCTTCCAAACCGGAATTGACTCGGCTGAAACGGCTCCGTTTATAGCTGTTGGGTCGAACGCGCATCTTTGCGCGATTCGTCAATTTTCTCGTTTCGGTCGTACGACTTTACCCTTCGGGGGGGGGGGGGGGGCGAACGCGAACGAACTTCATCGTTTCAACCCCGTTCAGGACTAAGCACCGTTCAATTTTACGAACTCTCGCGTCAGCCAGTTCGAGATACTCGATTCGGATCCCGAGGATTTCTACCGCGGGACCGAACGGATCTAAGACGAGTTATCCGCAGATCGAGGCTTCTCGATCGACTGTCACCCCTAGATCGACACGCAGCGCTGACCCCCGAGGGGGGTGGCGTTAATCCCCCGAGACGCAACGGTCCGGTTCGACTTCTGTCGGCGTTGCAGACAGCGCTTTCGAACGCCGTAAACGTGCCGGCGGAAAATTTGATAGCCACACTTAAACCGTTTTACGCGGCCCTATAAAGTCGCCGGCGAATTCCTGCTGCGCGCACGGATTTCCTTGTCCTGGCATTCGACGTGCACCCGCTTCCCTGATAGCAGCGCGCGCCCTCCACTCTTTAGTTCCGAACGTTATTACAAGCCGTGGAGAACGGTGTGCCGGGCGATGGATCTCGCTACCACCAGCCCGGAGATATTGTCCTGGGAGAGTTAAACGGTTCTCGCATGTACATGTCGTCGTCGTCGTCGTAGGGCCGCTGTAAAGCGAAATGATTCTGATAATGGAAAATTTGATAAAGCTATGCGCCCGGGACTTTATGTCGCGTCGTTTGGACGGAACGATGTCTGGGACCTCGGTTCGCGGGGGTGGAAGGCCGACTGTAAACCTTTTTACGGTTTTTCACAGATATTTTTGTATGATTTCGTTAATATAAATTTTAATAGAATCGCCTGAACTTTACGCTGATAAATTTGATGGCGCATAGTTACCGAGGTCATTAGTCTCGGATCTTTCATTAAGAGTGGAGTATTTGCTACAATTTCGTGTATTTAACATTACTGATACGTTAGAATATTTCACCTGTTATTGATGTTTTCAGCTAAACAGTCCTGGTAACAAAAAGCGAAATCTTAATCGTTCTAGGCTTCGCGACTTCTGCCGCGGTCCTCTCTCCACCGGCGGAACAATTTCAATCTATTGTATTTTTACTTGCAAAGGGAGTAGCGCGATGCTTGTAAAAGTGGTTCTTCTATTAGATTTTAAGCCGTGATGCTTTCTAAAGCAAAAAGGGCGGATAGTCCGGCGTGAGATCGATAGTCCGTTGCTTGATAGGCTGCAAAATGAATTTCGTTCCGACCTACATTTTCAAACCGTAACACACGAGGCACAGTTCTATTGTAAAGTCAGAATTTATAGATCTTAAACGTTTACGAGAAGCGAGCACAATGTCGATTACAAAAGCGATCCAATTAAAAAACACTTGGAAGTATTTTCACAAGCCTTTCCCTGAAATAAGATCGACAAAGGGCGGACTAATAATTCCGAGGATAATTAACTTTATTCAAAAATGATTTCAGAAGTCGACACATTCGTTGCAGCGCGCGCCCCATTGCGTAAACGCAATAGCAGAAACCCACTGTCGCAGGGGGATCAGAATTTCACTCCGTTTATTCATTCAGCCGTTCTAATCCAGCCGAGCGGGCGCGCACTTGCGATTACCCGCGGCTTCACGAGAATAAGGTATTTATTAGCTGGGCGCGGAGACGTGTATTCAAACAAATCTCCGATTCGTTGTCGCGATCCAGGATGAACAGTGGTGTATGGCTTTTATTCTTGTTCCGCTTGGGAGCAGAATCCCTTCATTCTCATGCCTCAAAGTTTCCTAATCTATAAAAAAAGTAGTGCACAATACAAATTGGATAATGATAACATGATCCTCCTAGCCGCTGGAATTTAAATGAATATGAAACTACTTTACGGGACCAGCCCTTTAATTTATGCTTACGTCGGCTGCACGCTTTTCGTTCGAAGTTCGATAAAACGGTGACGAAAAAATCGTGCGCCAAACGCAAGGTGGTCGTTGCAAAGGACAGGCTACAGGCTACAAATTCATGGTGATTTGAGCCACGAAAAAAAATGTTCATCTTCCGTACAGATAGTTGAATTTGTTCAATTTTCGATGAGGAAAGGTGTCCTCACTTGTCCACCCTTCACACAATGTAAAAGCATTAAAGAACGAATTGAACTCAGGGCGCTGAAAGCAGAGGCTTCGCACTTTGAAATGAGCCCAGGTGGACTGCTGTATATTGTTTTTCAACTAAGTTACAATAGTTCAAACATCGACAACTACCCATCGAAATTCGGTGATCCTTTAATTTCGCACGCCAATGTATTTTACTCGATGAACTTAGTGTCATTAAGGTCTACGTGCGCTGTGTTCGACGTTCTATTTCCAATGCCCGTCCAGTTTCTACCCTCTTTCCTGGGCGAAGGGGTCGGCAACCGGAACGGTTAATCGCGACGACCGTGTGATTCGAGCAAATATTAGTCCTTCCGTGTTCCCCGCTCCTCATCCTTCCGGCAGTTTCGCGCCCTGCTCTCCTCTTCTCAGGGCTCGCGGTGCAACCGGACAATTTCGGCCACGCATGAGCGTTTTTTAAGTAGGCCGATTTTGAGTTGGTCCAATGATCCAACATTGCTGATCGTGCGTCTGTATATTATACAGGGGACAGCTGATAATTTCCGTCGCTTGATTAAATATTTAGTAACGGAAGAATGGCTTATGAAATGTAAAGTTCCCTGAGTCAATAATGTATTATCGAATAGACGGTGAACGTAGAACGGTGTGAGAAATAAAAGTCTGAGGAGATTTGACTGCGGGATTTAACGAGACTGCGGCTTTGACTGAAAAAAGAGGAATACTGCAGGGGAATGATGGGAACAAAGAACTGGTAGCTGGAATATTTGGTTAAATTGATCGAAACATCGGGAGACGGTAATATAATATAATTTAAAACAAAGAAAAGCTTCTACTTAAATTACTCGGCAGTATCAAAGTTTAATTGTCGGCTAACAACCGTAGCAGGTGTCACATAGATGTCCGAAGCATTGAAACACGTTCCCTGGCCCTTATTTGATGGACGAGTCGCAGCCAGATTGAAAGAATCAATATAAACACGTTTTGATTGCAGCAGCCAAGGTTAAGAAACCTGCTGTTTGAGCCCTGCAGATGGAAACGAATCATTCCCTTACTTTCCTCGCAGTTTCGTTTTCACCCTGTGTATTATTTCGTTAAAAAGCGTCTGCATCTCTCCTGTCTCTTAAAAGGGCGATTTTGTAAATGGATAATAACAATAATAGATATAATATCGATCGAAGTGGGCTTCGATTTATCTAAATCACGTTGAACATTTAATTATATTATAATATGGAGAGAGTTTAAGCGAAGAGAGGGATGATCAATGCATTGTTAGTAGAATTACAATTGATGGACCGTAACAGGAACATTGTAAATACAGAAAGGAATCGAGGAAAATTTCTATTAAGAATATCCACGGTAATGTGATCGATGGATTTTTCATTCGAAATGCAATTTGTTGGACGATCTTATCTTCGAGGCTGCAGCTGCAATAAATTCGAGTAACCTTATATTACTCGAAACTTCCTCGAGCTTCGGGCTTTAATATCCCCGTCTGACGATGTCGTTTGCTCTAATCCCGCTCGTGAACCTTGCTCCATTAGCAACGTTTCTGTTACGACCTTTCGAAACAAGCGTCGCTCGTTCGGCGTCTAGGATCGTCGGAAACGCGATCGCGAAAGCGGACTTGGACAGCGTGAATCGTAGAATTCGTACGACACTCGCAGGTTCGACGATGCTTGCCAATTTGAAGATACTTTACGTTCCACCGACGACCTTCTCATTCCGTGATTTTTGATATCGATTAATGTAGGGGTTAGGTGAAATTTCTATCAGAGTTGTATAACGAGGGGCTACGATTGTACAGAAATGTATACATATCTACGAAATAATAATTCCCATTGAAATCCTAAACGGTGTTTCGCGGGAAGCTCGACGAAAGGATTTTCTTGCAACGATTCCACGGTTAATCGTTCCCACGGTCGACGGAGTAAACGGAATCGTCGAAAGGCAGGGAAAGTCGGCGGCGGTAAAGGAGAGGGTAACTACGTCGGGAAAGTAATTTCAGTGGCGCGGGGGGGGAAGGGCCCGTCAGTGATCAGACTGAAATAGGATTACCAGCCGCTTGCCGTTGCTCGATAGATCCGCGAGCAAACTTCTCCGTGCACACGGAGTCGATAACCAGACGGCATAACCGTGACGGTCTAGTTACGTTCCTGCGACGTGGATTATCAGAAGCGGCCTAAGCCACCATCCAGTCGAACTCCGGTTAGAATATGAAATACTCGCCCGATACCTTCGCCGGCACCGCCGCAACTCTCGTTAACAGACGTTCGCGGTTTACTCGGGGGCGAGAAGCATCATTCTTTCCGCCTGAATCGCGCACACCCGTCGGTCGTTTAACGCGAGCCGCAGCTGCAGGGGAACAGATTTTCTTCCCCGTAGATACAAATATCGTACCGCCGCTTAGTTTGCGAAGTCGTTTAAGGAACGTTTGGGAAGAGAAGTTCCCGATTCGGCGATAGGCAACGCGCGAAACATTCAGGTACTTCGAATTCATTACCATCGTCTCTAATGAAGCGACCTCGTCTACGATACGCCGTTGCGACGCAACGATTAAAGAGACGAGAAGCAGTGTTCGCAAACGATCGAGACACACGGCGGCCTGTATCATCGAGGATCTCGAGAGGCTTCGCAGGAATTAATTGGCCGAACGATCGAGAGCGACCGACGACGCGTAAGCCTCTTTCGGTTATCGATCGCGTCGCCAATAACGCAATCACAACATCGCCGCGTCCTCGTCAGAAGGATTAGAGGCGACGCGACGCGGCCGCGGCTCGTTCTCAGGTAATCCTTCCATAATAATATCGGCGAACGGCTCGGGCACTTTTTCCACACCGTACTGCGCCCACGGACCCATCGCCACGTAAACGTGAGTATTCCGGCACGTTCGCCGTACGCTTACCTGCTGCTCTGAGGGATGACGCTCGTACGGCGCGTGAATGAAGTGTTCGCGGGGTTGTTCTTTGCTGCTACCTCCCACCCACGCCTGTTCACCTTCACGCATGTACCACGTCCGTGTCGCTTGCTCTCTTCATCATTTTTCGGTTGCTGGATTTTAGACAGATTTCGTTAAGACACCTCGATACTCGCAGAGTGTATTTATATGCAAGTATTCTATATGAATTGCTTTGTCGCGGTGAAGGCAGAGATCGGGTCTTGTCGGACGTTTTTTTTTAGAAAGAAATTAATAAATAACACAAATCCTTAACGCTCTGGCCATTTTCAAATGCAGTAATATAAAAGTAAATTAAATTCTAGTTCATCTTTACCATATTCACTATGCTTAATCCTTTGTACTTAACTAACAGCTCCAGACAGCCGCTAACATAAATGTTTCTTACGAGAAACAAAAGTTCTCGCTATGCCACCATAAAGATTACTTCGAGTTGCCCCTAGTGCTTCTATTGGAAAACTTTATTCAGTGTTACGAACTTTGCAATCTCTCCCCCCCAATTAAAAATTCGATCTGTTTAAAGAGTCTATCGCAAATGGACGTTAATTATGTAACCTTTGGCTAATCCTCCGTAGCGCGAGGGAGAAGGAAATGAATCGAGCGAGCAAACGACAGGATAGAAAGAAAGAGTATAACTCAATGAACATTATGAAATAGTGCTGTCCCAACTAATTTTCCTAATTTCATTCAATACAATCTATTCTATAAGGTTTTGAGTCGTCAGGTGTACAATAATGCCTTCAATATATTACTATTTAATAATATATATTTTTGCAATGTACCAGAAGTAAACAGTCCTCCACTCTTAAAGACTTCTACAATGATTAATCAAACTGCGCGAATAGATTGGCACAATTCGATTGTCATTGATTTACCGTGACATTTCGATGTTAAGTATCAAACCCTTTCTAACAACCCTCTAATCAATTCGCCTGGCTCGCGACGATCACACTTGTCCAAACGCAAAGCTTTCGCGGCAGATCCCGTTCACGGACAGCACTGGCGCAGACTAATTACATTGAAAAGGACCGATGGAAATAATTAAAAAAAAAAAAACGCATGTAAGCGTGTTGCGTTTGCAGGTACGATGCCCAGCGTGCCGGTGGGTCTCTCGTATCACGAGATGTTCGCCGTGTCCCTTGGTTCGCCAGCCCTGTGGAGATGCCGGGCCTGCGGGAAGCAGGTGACCAACCGTTGGCACCACTTCCACATACACACCGCCCAGAGGTCCCTCTGCCCTTACTGCCCGGCCACGTACAGCAGAATCGACACCCTCCGCTCGCACATACGCACCAAGCACAGGGAGATAGTGTTCGCGAAGGGCTCCTTATAGAGGACGCTAATCACCCCGCGACGGAAGCGGCCGCCGCCGCTCCCGCCACCTCGTCTGTTCGACGACAGACCCGTCGCGCCCTTCTTCGGCTTCGGCCTGCCCTGACCTGGCCCGTGCGCCCAACGGGCCCCTGTCTACGAGGAGAACGCTTAGCCCAGACCTTCGACGAATACGTTTCGCGCTCCCGCACGGAGGAAGATTCTTCGCTGAAGAAGATTCGTTCGATCTTTTTTTTTCTCTCTCTGGAGTTTTCGAGACTTCGGATCTCGAGCGTCTTAAACAGGACAACGGGTCTGTCGAGGTTTCAAACGAGCGGAAGATTCTTTGGCGCGTCCGAGACGGGCGTTGGAGCCGCTTGCGAGATTCTTCTGCTCCAAGGTGGCTCGACGCGTTTCACGACTTTCCGAAACCGTTCGGATTACCAAAGAACGGCGAATCGTCAAGTGTCTGGACACCATGAACATTTTCCTCGCCGCAGCGAGGCTCGCGTCAGGGACGGATCCCTTTGATTAACCGCGGAAGGAAGACGCGACTCGCGGGGTGAACGAGAAAGCAACGAATAACTCCTGCAAACGCGAACAACGCGTTTCGTCACGTCGATCGTCGGCGTGATCGCGGGTAACCGAAGAGGAGATGAATTGAAAAAGCGCTAGGAAGAGCGAAAGAAGGAAGGGGAATAACAGGGAAGAAGAGAGGTACTAAATGAACGTTATCCGACACAGAGGTTGAATTTTGCGAGGACAATCGATCGATAGTAGCGCGTCTCCTTTTTTGGATAACAGTGCCGAGTGTTATTCCCCGGTTCTTGGCTGGCGTCGTTCCACAAAACAAAAACAAAATCGGTGGACACCGAAAATTCGCATAGGATTCGTGTAAATATTGAACGAAGTTTCTTTAGACTGGCTCGTTTGGGCCAGCGCGCGCGGATCGATAGATCCTCGCTTCTCATCCGTTTCTCGCGCTTTCGAATTCGCAGCCGGACTTTCTCCTCTCCTTCGCCGCACCCTGCGATCGTCCTTGGATAAACGATCCCCGTCGATCACACCCCCCCCCCCTCCCTCAACCCACGATCTCGAAGTCGGACGGGGTTCAATGATCAACGAAAGGAGCGCGGAGTAGAGGCTGCGACGCGGAGAAATGTCCAGCGAGCTTAGGAAACCTGTGAACGGTCTAATTCTTACCGCAATGGAAGGCTGAAACGCGCGCTGTGATTATTGAACACCGAAAACTCGAAGGGTACTACGAATTATAAGCCGGGGGCTACGTGTATGTTAATGTCGCCAGCTCCGTTGGGCCAGCTAGGGATGTCCGACTGCTTGAGGCTGCAAATTAATTTCGGACACGCGCGTGCTTTCTAACTGGACCAAACATTCGATTGTTCAGATAATTCCGAACTCTTCGAAAGCAGCTTAACGATTATAGGAGTTTGAATGATTCAATCAGCTTAATATCAAAGAATGACAAAACTCGATTCCAATTATCATTGGCGATCTTCGAAATTTTTCTGCTGCATGTTAAGATGATTAATTTAACCCCTCGCTCACTGATTAGGTTTATTTGAAAAGCGTATGCCCCGTAAATTAAGGCAACAGTTCGATCTACGACGAGCCCCCTTTCAAGTCCTTCAAACGGATTCTATTTTCTGGTTCAAGCATTCAGACACCTTTGAATCATTCAAGGGGCAATTCGAAGCTTCTCGGAATCATCTGTTTAATGGTAATCAATAGCTACTTCCTTGTCCAACGCGCTTGGGTTCGGCTCGAGCATTTTGAAACAGACTTGTCGAGTTTTCTTTCAGGTAACTTGGACACCTCTAGCGCGAGGGCACGACCGCGCAGATCTATGAGATCCCGGCAACGGACAGGTTTTCAAGGGAGGAGCTCGTCGTCGCGGTTGTCTTTAGTAAGTGTCGAACAGTATTCGCGTGCGTACGCACGACGTCCACGGAAAGGCGGCGCGTTGTACATAATTCAGAGACGTTTTCGTGGCGTAGCCGGAAATCGTTCGCCTTCTCAAAGGGCGGAAAGGTATCCCAAACGATGTCGCTCGGCAAGATTTCTCGGCTCGAACGCCACCGATATTTAAACTCCATCGATACGTGTGTAATTGCAATTTCTCTTTGGACCAATACTTCTTCGTCTATTCAAAGTAATCGTATGTCGAGGCTCGTTCGAAAGTACCTAAACGAACAGGAAACGAATACTCGAGGAAATCTCTCTCTCTCTCTCTCTCTCTCTCTCTCTCCCTTGTCTCTCGGTATTTGTTGTAATAAGAATGTTCGAGCGTGCGCGCGCTCCTAAGTTAAGAAACTCGTCTACGCATAGATGGTCGAGCGATGCTCGAGGTAAGAGTCCCAGCGCGGAGACTCTCATGTGATAGACCGTCTATCAGGGCCGATATGTAAATTAAGCTTTTACTTTGCGCGTGGGAACAGGGATGTAACGTCGTCGACACGACACGTGCCGAAGGATTCTCGAAACGGAAGCCGCGTGTCCTCTTATTTCCGTGGAACTTGCATGAAAGCTAACAGCCCTCTTCGATTTCCTACGATCGTAGAAATCAATGCTTTGTAGCGGGCAACCGATTCCGAACGTTGATCTCTAGAAGGTATTTAAAAATAATCGAAATCGCAAGGGGGAGTCCACGCGTCCGCGAGTCCCTATTTCGATACCATTCGCATCGTTGAACTACAACTGAATAATAACTTTCCCGTCGTCCAAACGACACCGAATGATCTGTACGATAAACGACAAAATGCTGCCGCGGGAACGCACGTGGTCCTTTCGTTTCGAAAGTCCGGAAATTCGCTGCGCTCGATTGCAAGGAGTTCGCCGTTCGACGCCACCGATCCGGCCGGATCGAAACCGTCGGGATCCTGTTTCACAACCGGTGTAAATAAAAGATCGTGATCGAAACAAGCTGTCTGCCACCTTCCAGCGACAGGAACAGTGACCGTGACGTTTGATCGGGCCTGGAATCGAGGGGCGTGTTCGAGTGCGGCGCGCCTGCACACGACCAAAATGGAAATAGAATTTATGTGCATGCAACAGAGAGGCACACATACACACCGACGCATTACCTATAACGCATAAATATGGATCTATACATATATATATATATATATATATATATATATATATGTAGATAGGTAGATGAATATTATAACGTGTATGCGCACACATCCACGTGTCGTCGGCCTGGCGCGACAGAAATCGCGAGTTTCGGTACAAAGGTTGTTTCATTTCCCTGGCTGTATCGGCGGGCTTGTCGATCGATGCCACCGAGGCAAGGTGTCGGCAAGAAAACATCGGTGTTCCGTGCAAGGATCGCCGAGGACGAGGTAACCGGAAGAGAGTCGAGGGCGGATGCGTTTCACCCTCGTCCTGCAGCTCGAACTAGGTAAAGTTGGAACACTTTCTTCGTCGCACAACGTGCGTATGATTCGCGAGATTCGAGGGTAAATGGGTCTGGGAATTTTTAATTGATCCACGAATCATTTCATTCAGTGGAGTTTATTAAATGTTTTGAAACAGGACTTTTATTGAATCCACTACGGATTTAAGCAAAGTTTTATTGCTTGCATGTTTCGCAGAATATGTAGTTTGATCCTTTTATTAGAATGTTGTTTTATAGTGGTTTTATAATGTGTTTCTTTTTGTGATAATTGGAGCAGCAATTACTGTAGATTATTAGCTGAAATGTTTGTAAATAATTTCGAGATAACAGGTCGATGAAGTTTTATTTATTTCGATACGTACAGCGTAAATATGTTAAATATTTGATTGCCATTTTTCTTATTGCAACATACATCCCCCAAGCTAATAAACTCTTCACGCAATGAGTACTAGAACCGATATCAGTATCGAAGGATCAATTTAACGTTAGAAGCTTCTGTACCAGTTTTTTGTGTTAGAAATCGATGGCTTGTGGTGTACTATACTTTTATACGATCCTTTTTAATTAAGAGCTGGGGAACAATGATCTATGATGCTTGTATTAACATTTCCGGGATATCCTCTTTCAAGGAGCTAACACAATTTTCAATGAACGAAGGGTGCGGCACGTTCCTAAAATTAAATACATTAAAATATACTTTAACCAGCACGAAGAAAGTTCAGCTCTGGGAACGTGAGAGTATTGTACATAAAAGGAATTCCACTTTATTATGGATATTTCATTAGGGGTAAATTCATAAAGCGAGGCAATTTACCTTTGTTTCTTGCGCGGAGCGCGATTGCAGACTCTCGTCAAATAAGTAAGATTATTTTGCAATTTTTGTTGTTCCTTCAACTATACCCGGTATTTATTATTAACGGACCCTTGTTAACAGAACCCCAAGATATTCGCGACGAGGAAATTACTTTTATCCTTGGAATGCTTCGTTCCCCGTTTTTATTCCGGTCTCAAATTCTTCCGCCCCTTTTTACCTATCGAACTGTCCTTGTTGCTCGTTTCGTGAAACTGCTTTTTACACGCACTTTCCGAGGGAATTTTCAAACACTCCTGGACTAAAGGAAATGAATTGTATATGTATTTTTTTTTATCGTGTATTTTATCGTCGAATCTGACGACTCAATTAATACTCCGTTTCCGCGAATGTTTTCTTTTCTTCTGCTTAACTGTTCATGTCGTGTTTTCGGATGAAAGAAAATTTGCTAGTCAAGTTTAAGAAAAATATATGTTTTTTTATTACGAGGTATTATTTTATGATTTTATTATTCCCGCAGCTCTTTATTAAAATAGACTTCCCAAAATTGGAGAGTTTACATTAGTTTCATTCCGGAGATATATTTGAACCTTTGAGATAAAACTTCCAACTATTTCTAATATTTGCCTCACCATTTACGTCGTTATCCAACTCCATTACCATGCCCAATTTAATTCGCGGCAATGAAGTTGCGTTATAGTAAACTATTAATAAACTACATCGCGGAAACTAGAGTACAATAATTATGTTTCTAATGAATATTTTAATGGGATGTTCAGAATCTCTTGCACATTCTACACATTTTTTTTTTTGGCCATCATATTTTCAATATCATTCATGCACATTTATCAATTGATTCAAATCCTTCGCCTTTAATCGAGCCAGATTAGTTCCATTCACGTACCAACAAAATGGTATCAATTTTTGTTTGATTAAAAAAGATCTGGTCAGGCGGAACTACAAGTTTCATTCCAGAAGTAATTTCGAACGTTACCTATTTATATTTTCACTTTCTGAATCCGGTTGAAAAGTAACTGTTGCGCACGATACGGGCCACTGCATTTGCACGACGCTTAAAGTACAAACTGGATCGTCGGCCCCTTTTCGCGGAGGCTCGCGAAAATCGGGTAGCAAGGGTGTCGGCGGTGGAAAGTTTTCAGCGGCTCTCGAATCTATCAAAATGTTAAGTGGCGAAAAGTTTCGCGCTGCTACGTAACCGCGCTGCGGCTCATGCATCGCGGTTATCGTGCCAGGGAATTTATAATAACCAACAATTCAACGACCCGCGGGATCCTTCACGTCCCAAGGAATTCCTTTGTACCCGGAGAATCGAGTAAACTGCTTCTAGCCATCGTCGAATGATGCACATTCGGCACGTGTTAATTCATATTCCGTGGCGATTCTTTTTATTAAAATCGGAAACGAAGCGGAGCCGCTCGTCTTCTTGCCTTTGCGCATTTATTTTACCATTCAAATCTGGTAGAAGGGCACCGTGCCATTAAGCAACAGAGAAGAACAATAAAATCCATTCTCTTCCAAGGTTTCAAGGGCCGCGCATACGCACGCACGATATCAATGCGGTAGCGGCGACCGAGGATTTCCGGTGCGCCGGAAGGGAAAACGTTCCTACACGATTAATCAACGTATCGTTAAGAGAGGCTGCCGATTTCTCCCGTCAGGCCGTCGCCACCCGATCGAATTATCATCACCCACCCTCGAGATACCAAATGTTCCTTCAGTTGTTTTGCGAACATCGTTTCTTGTACATAATGTAACTGCGAATCGCAAACGCGTACGATTCCCCTCTGTAATGCCATTGTGTACATGAGAGTGGACGCGAGCGAGAGTGTGATACAATGACTTCTGTGGTGAGTGAGATCGGCGGATGAAAATGAAAATTGTGATAACGCGATGGGAGGATGAAGTTGATTTCCGCATCGTTCTACGAGGAGAGATTCGTGGTTCCTGTTGTTATCGTGATTCGGAGACGATAATGTACGGTGCGAGGACCACGTGGGAGGCGTAGGCTCGTTAGAGGAATCCCGTGATCGCAGAACCGGCACGCGTTCTCGTCGCGACGGCCAATGGCTAATTTCATCGCACCGAAACTCTGTGTAATTGTGTAAGATATCGTCGGTATCAAAAGTGTCAATATCTCGTGTTTTCTCGATGGTACTTAAAGTAAATTCGCACAGCCCACTCGGGCCACTGCGCTGGCTGTTTGCTGATAATACTTCCGTAAGATCCGGGGGTTGAAAGCGGCCGAACTGACGTGGGCTGCAAACGCCGCCCTTGGAGACGGCCTCGGCGAGAGGATATAACAGGAAACGATAAGGATATTCTAAATCGAAGGTGTACTAATTGTTCTGTTTAATTCCAAGATCGCTGTTTTATAGAATAACTCGTTGCATAACGAGGAAATTAATCGACAACATGGTACCTATGGCCTTTTTTTATTTTAAAGATTCTTGGTTCAGATTACACATCTGGTTGCTTTTAATTTCCGCGCATTGGAAACTTTTTACCACGATTTTAATCAAGCAAGAAGATTCCGCTATTTGTATTAATAATCTGCAGTATTATCAGACGTATAGATAACGAGTACTGCTTATTTTACAATGCTTAATACGATTTATCCGATAAAGTGAATCGTCCCTCAATTATCATTAAAGAATTCAAATCATTCACTTCAGTGATTCGTTACTTCCAATCAGATTTTATTCTACATTTCGTAAATTTTGTCCTCCACGTAAAGATTGGTTTGGTTCTTGGTCACGGTTTCGTGGTAGAAGCTCGATTAAGATCGTAATGAAAAATGCGTCGCAGCGATTTCAACTCCCGGATAAGATATCGTACTTTCTCGTGGCACGTTCCTTCCTTTTTAAGGCCCGACCTGCGACCCGTGCCGAAAATCTTTTTGTTTTTTTCTGTTGTACATAAAGAAGCCCCGTTTCGCCGAGAGCCGAAACTTGGAAAGAGGGATAGCGGAGTTCGGGTCTGGTCGCATGCCTCGGGCCGACCTTGCGTATGAAACGATTACCCACTCGTTTGTACGCGATGTATTTTTGTGAACAGTATTGAAAGTGCTGCTAAAGCTGTACAGTCGTCTTAAATATGGTAAATGTATTATGATGTACCTATAATGTACATAGATATATTTAATTAAAGTGACTATGAATTTGTGTACAGCGATGATTTCTCACTCTCTCTCTCTCCTTCAGTGTCTTATTTGCTTGGGAATTAAAATAAGCTTTACCGATTAGTATATGTTCCTCAGGCGACAATTTGTTTCGTTACGTGATTAACTCTTTGGTATTTAAGATTGGAAATATATTTTAGCATTGTAGTTTGGTCCGTTTAAACTTCAATTTTGTTATCAGTATTATTATCTGTGCTCCAGTTGAAGTAGTCTTTCTGCCGGCATTTCTCTTCATGCTTTTTGGACGGCACAAGTTTATCTAAAATTGGTAATCTAGTAGCAGTCACGTTGCTTCCTATCTTATCTATAATTTCACGTTGGTTCAAAGATCAGAAGCGCGCAAACACTTCGGCGAACGTTTCGCACAGATTCGCGAACAGACGTAGGCAAATATGAAGATTAGGAAAGAGACGAGAAAATAGGAAGGGATTGTGGGTGAGGCTAAAAAGTTAGCACGGGTCAATAAATAGACGAGGATTTTGCGTGAACAGCAACTTTATTGGCAAGCCTTTATTCGTCGAATACATATTGAATCAAGAGACATTGATATAGTTACGTCAAAGGAGTTTATCACGCGTGCCTCTATTTTTACAATAATTATTTTCACGTAATTTTGTTATTATCATCGTACCGCGCGGGAAAGTTATAAATATGTGGCCGGCGATGACCTCCCTTGGATATCTGCGTAAAGGGAAGGAAGTAGCTCGTTAGTAAAATAATACGAAATCGATTCACGCTATTTAATCATTTACTATTTTGCATGCTGCTGCATCGTTCGAAGATATCTCCGACTTTTCCATCGCGTCGACAGAGATAAAATGTATCTCTTCGCCTCGTGACAATACAGCAGGTCTCGTAATCGAAAACGACCAGTAAAATAATCAAATGAAAGTAGACGAGCGATGAATAATTCCAAATAAATTATTTCCATCCACTCTTTCACGTTCCTTGTGTACGATCGCTCTGCGTGTACACTTCATTCGAATAAACGCGCCTCATCTCCGACAGCGTGCAATTTATCAAAACTTTATCAGGCTCTCGCGCGACCTCGTCAATGCATGCAATTCCATCTTTGATGAAGAACGAACGGTTCGCGGAAGACGGAAAGCTCGCGGGGAACGATCGAGATTCAGCCGGCGACATTACGTTTTCAAAGCCGGCCGGCAAGGCCGGGGAAAAAGTACAATCTATTTTAAAATGCAAAGGTTTCGTTTTTGTGAAACGCGGCAAAGTAAATGGGATGGTTTTGCACTCGAAATATGCTGCGAGCGTGTTCAGTCACAATCGGGCACGCGCGGTCGCCTGGCAATCGTGTAAAAGGATCAAAGCGACGAATCGCACGGAGAATGGGAAGAAGTTTCCTTTTTTTTCTTTTCATTCTGTTTTCGCGTTGCATCCTACTTGCAGGAGCAATTTTCCTTTCCTCGGAACGCGTGTGCGTTTACGTCGCGCGCGACAGAAAAGTACCGTTGCGATTTTCGTGCGATTATTATCAATAATAATGTACAGTTTAGCATTGATTGTTCGTTGGCCGATAATAAGCATATTCCGCGAAATAAAATGCATGTTTCTTTTTGGACATGAGATTATTGTATCGGTGAGATTACGGTCTAATTGAAGTATTGATCGCAGGCAGTTTGTTAGGTTTTTGTTATATAATCTGTTTATGAACGACTGCAATATTTCGGGGAAGACGCGCTGAGTCTGCTGCAGTGTTTGCAAAGCAGTTTCCAGCGATATCATGTGCACGGTGTGCTGCATCTCTTGACGTATGTATGTATGTAGAGCACAATTGCAGAAGGATTATTTACACGTATTTATGCTGCGATATGATAAGCAAGAGATTTAAGTTTGCTATTTAATGAAACATATTCAAGATACGAAACTGCGAGAATCACATTAAAGTATTATAATTTTTCTGATCGATGCAGCGTATTGATATATCCAAATATATGTGAATTAATTATTCAAAGTGAATGCCGCTGGATGCAGCGTTGAAGGATTGAAGATAACGAAGATTTATGGACAGCAAGTGTTTGCAATGATAATGCAGCAGATAAAGACAAAACCTTTCCATAGATTTTATTATAGGGAAAGATACCAATCCTATTCTAAACTTTCCACAAAAAAAAAATATCCACTCGTGTTTTATAAATACAAACCGTTCTACATATCGTTTGTAACCAGGAGAAACCCAATTCGGACGAGCCGCAAGAATTCGCGGGGGATATATAATTTAAAAATTCGAACGATCGCGCAACTGGGGCTGACGGGTAGATTGCTTCGCCGGCTCGTCGTCGGATGGCGCTGGCTGGCTCTCGATTCACACATAGAGGCAGAAAGAGGCATGCGTGTATATTGCACGTGATTGCTTCACGATACGTCGCGTCGTTAGGCCGGGCGAGTCACGGCCGTTCGAGGTGCACGTGAGCTTCAAATGAACGGGATCTCGTTTCATTCAGAAATTACGAAGCCGCGGTTCTGCTGCTAGCCGCGACTCGAATCCGCACGTATCCCGGTCAGCTCAGCGCCGCGTCATCGTACGAAACCACGTGCCATCGCCTCTTGACGGGTCGAAATGACGTTGCGAGCGATCAAATGGGAAAACGGCAAGCTGGAGATACTCGATCAGATACTCCTGCCGGCGATCTCCCGCTACGTGCCTGTCAAGGGCGTCGAGGATGGCTGGAAAGTCATCAACAACATGCAGGTACGTTTCCTTCGGAAATTAATCAAACGGTCGCGACACAATGTCATTTTCATCGTGAACGTTGTTCTTATCAATGTTAATTGATCGCGAGAGGGATTTCGTGGGATGTCGCGCTCGGAACAATGAGAGCGCTCGATAAATCACAGCGAATCTGCGGCAGTTTAAAGAGTTTACCCACCAAAGCAGTTTTAATCGAACGATTTAGTTCATTTATGAGGAGCGTTTCAGCGAAGAGAGTCGAGTAGATAAGGTTTATCGTAGGGCTGGTTTTGTATGGTTTTCTTAGGTGCGAGGAGCACCGGCTATAGCCATAGTCGGTTGCCTGAGTTTAGCAGCAGAGATCAAGCCGGAGGAGTACACGGACAAGAAGAGCCTCCGACGGGACGTGGAAGGCAAATTGAATTACTTGGTTTCCGCTCGTCCCACTGCAGTTAATATGAAAATAGCGGCAGACGAATTAATTCAGCTGGCCAATAGGCTTAGCAAGGATGAGACTGTGAATGTAACGGATATGAAAGAAAGGTACCGATCGGTGTTAAATGCAGCGTGAGCAGTTCCATTGAATTCAGGCTGAATATTATCAGGGATAAATGCTTCCAGGTTCATCAAAGCCATAGAGGCTATGTTAGAGAAGGATATCGCTGATAACAAGGCCATCGGAGACTATGGAGCGCAGGAGATCCTGAAAAACGTCTCCGGGGACAATTTTGTTAGGATCTTGACGCACTGTAACACCGGCAGCCTTGCAACTGCAGGTTATGGCACAGCTTTAGGTGTTATTAGATCCCTTCATAAGAAAAATAGTCTTGGTAAACGTTTGCATGTCTCTAGTCTTTCCATATAGCAGCGAGGCGTAGCAATGTTATACAGTACCGATTACCTCCTTATAGAACACGCATACTGCTCCGAGACCAGGCCGTACAATCAGGGAGCGCGACTGACCGCGTACGAATTAGTATACGAAAAGATTCCCGCTACCCTAATTTGCGACGACATGGTGGCGGCGCTGATGAAATCGAGAAACATCTCGGCAGTGGTTGTCGGTGCGGATAGGGTCGCCGCGAACGGCGATACGGCTAATAAAATAGGAACCTATCAAGTAATACCACGCAATCATTGCTTAGCCGTTCAGGATCTGAAGCATCCGTCGTTCACTTCACTATTTTCATCGTGCTACATTTCAGATCGCCATAGTCGCAAAGTATCATAATGTCCCTTTCTACGTAGCGGCGCCACGGACCTCCATAGACTTTACCATTCCCAGCGGTGATCACATAGTCATAGAAGAAAGGCCGGAAAGGGAATTGACGCACATAAACGATCAGCGAGTAGCCGCGTCGGGGATACAATGCTGGAACCCGGCGTTCGATGTGACCCCGGCTAGTCTGATCAAAGGCATCATCACCGAAGTCGGGGTGTACAGACCCGAGGACTTAATTCAATTGAAGAACTGCGAGAACTCGTAGGGCATCGAGGAGCCGCGAGCCAAAGGAAGCTTTCTGGATGCTGCATTTTCTACGAAGGGAATTTCAATCGGTGATGTCGACGTTACGAGACATCGTTGCCGGGCCTTGTTTATTTAAAAAAAAAAAAAAAAAAAGAGAAACACCTCGTGTTACAATAAAATTGTTGGCAGGTTACGCTTAGTTGAAAACGTTAAGCCTAAGGAGCGACCGCGGTTAGGGAGGATGTACCGTGGATAATACATGTTTGCGTTTTGAAAATGCCTTATTAACTTCGCTGTGATTTTTACAAATATATTTATAGTGAATAATAAATATCTCGAACGAATGGGTGTATTTGAATCGACAGAGGTATCAACGGTAGAACGTGGTTTAAAAGGAGTGACCCGGGGGAGTTTCCTTGGAAAACGATACTCTCACCTTCGCCGGGCGCAAACGAGAAACGTAGGAGACGAGCAAGGTATACGGATGGAATAAAAACCACAACACTACGCGACCGCCAGATGTAACACGGCAATCGTTGTTCATAACAATCGATAGGTCACGCGAGGCGTCACTTGTGCGGTTTCGCGCGAAGAAGTGTGTGACCTGCCGGGGGCAGGCAGTCGACGAACGCGTGCCGAGACGACAACAACAGCGGGCCGTAGTCGAATCGAGCAGTGTCTCCGATCGGCACACGGAGGCGGAGATACATATTTATCACCAAGCGAGCGAACGACGAAATCGACACTGGCCGAGCCGCGTACAGTTTCCTACGGGAACGCGCACACACTCGGGGGTCTATTTTCGCCGTTGAAAGCCGCGGCGGGTTTCTCTCGAACCGCGTTGCTTTAGTACGGCCAGTCCCACCGCCTCGCGCAGAACATCGCCGATCCCGGAATAGTTTTCCGTCGGCTTTGCCCAAGCTTTTCTTTTCCGCGCGCGGACGACGATACGTGTTCGCGAGTTCCGAACGACGCTCGGCGTGCGACCAACACCCCTTTGGGCGGTGTTTATCTGTGAATCGACCGTGATCTTAGTTGGGATTGTATATCGGTATCCGCGTTCGTTTAGTCACCCCCGCGCGCGGGTACGTTCGCTGGAATCGGAATCCTGAGATCGATCTGGAGGCGGACACGGAGAACACGGGGATGAACGCGACGGACGTCCTCGTCCCTGACGCCCCGTCGGGAAACGACGGGGGTGTTCCGAACAACGACGACGATGACGCGCCCACCGTGGAGGAGACGTACGAGGTGACCACCACGAAACGAAAGACCATTCGGACCAGCTACAGGATCCAAGAGGTAAGTGACGACACTTGTAAACGACACGTGCGATTACGGTTACCCAGTCCCTACCCGTGGGCTGGCGTCCGTCTACGTGGGCGTCTATTACCGAATCGCGTCTGTTACCTGGCGTTTAGCATTTACGGTTGACTCTTTGCGCGTACGGAGTCATCCGGATCGATGGAAACGTATAATGTTCCTGCGATAATCAGTCGAGCAATTGATTCGGCATTTGTCGACGTGCGAACGGGCGGAGATCCGAGGACGGTTTTTCGAGCGTACCATCTGTTACGAGGCCAAAAATAAACACGGAGAGGGACTCGCGTTCGATGTTTGGGGCGCTTTGAGAATCTTTCGGTTCATTCTGATATTCGTCAAGGATAAACGGACTTATTTCGATCCGCGGTTTTCGGTGGGGTTTACCAACTTTATTTGGCGCCTAACTTTATTTGGCGCGGTTCGGGGACTGGCCGTTATGCCCCTGACACAGACAACAATGAGTGTGTATCGTGTACGCTGGACAGTGGAACGCCAGGGGATTTCATTGGCACCGGCCAGTCTGTTCTTCGCCGAATTTCTGCTGATATTTATTTTACTCATTGGTTCACGGAGACAACGTTTGATCGTTCCTCTACGATAGTTGCAACGATCCTAGTGTTTCTTTCAGCGATACGTTTCTGACCTAACGCAGTTTACCGTGGTGGCCAGCACATCAAAACGGGATGTCAAGGGAAAGATAAACTTAGACATTCTAAGCCGAATGTAAACGAGACCCAACTCAAAGGTGGTCCGTTTCTTTTTGTATTTCTAGTTCAGATCTACCTTAATCCGATCAGTTTAACCCAGTTACAATGCATATTAATTCTGAATCAGCATCGGCGTTTAACGTAGAGCAAACTCATCACCGTGTGCAAAGTGCGATTTATCGCAAACGTGATTGCAATTAAATGTCTGCAATAATTCATACGAATTTAGTTAGCACACAATAAAGTAGCAATCTCCTTTCCCCTTGGTCTCTCTGCACAGTGTTACATTCTACGAATTTTATTCTATCACACTCCTCTTGACGAAGATAAACTTCATTTTTCCATTAAACCGATTAGATCGTGAACAATTGATTTTTCACAGACCCGAACGTCTAGCTTTAATAACCAGAAATCATATTTGTCTCATCGCCCCTCGTCTTTGAAACTTTGAATCCCCCATCGATTAATGAATCATAGAAAACGGCTTCTGGCTTAAGAGTCCACGTTCACGAACCGTGCAAGAATCAATTTCTTTCCCCCGCGATAAACGTGCGCCAGATCGCGAAACGGTTTCCCTCTAAATACGAACGGCGGACACACGGAAATAGAATCGAAGAACGGTTCGGCAATCACGGTGAATAGAAAGTATTTCCGGCGATTCATCAAACTCCCGGTCCCGCGGCTTCTGTTCCCCCCGCCTCCGCTTCGAACGAAGGGAATACACGCCCGTGCACGGCGGAGGGGGTGGGACTTACTTGCCCGAAGTTTGCCCCGTTCCGTTCCCGAGACTTTGGCGCCTCCGGCACCTACAAAGGGGTAGTCGCAGTAGCGCGAAATTACATGGACGCGACGAAGCGGCGCGGGTTAAGAAAGATCGGTCGGCGGGCGTTTAATGCAAAAACGAGCGGGCACAACGGGGCGCGATTTACGCTCACCGGCTCTACGTCATTGTCGGTACGACGGTTTTAGATCTGGCAACCGACTCCTTTCGAACGGCGTAAGCGAACAAGGGCCGACGTAAAAGCCGACCGATGAATTGCTCGCGACCGAATATCGTTTCGCTAACTTCCGATTCGACGATCCACCATCGCGATTCGGCGCCCCGTTAGAAGGGGGAAGACAGAAGAAAGCATAGATATATTGCTTGCGTCTTCGCTTTTTTTATTTTCATGGAAATATTACACTTTCTTTTCTCGTTACACTCGAACTGCAATTATATCAAAGTTTCCCTCGGATTGGAGATTCTTCTTCTAATGAAGATAACAGTGCAAATAACTGCCCGTTCGCAAAATCGATCTCCACGAGAGAATCAACACTGGAGGAGCGTTTCCAGCATTTCAAGGTGGCTTCTAACGCGACTAGAAAGCACTGTCCATTTGCTTCGAACGGAAATAACTCGCGCGCGACTTGCAATAGGGTGCCCGTAAGGATATTCAGCGAACCGTTTGGCCGCGACGACGGGAATATTTGTTCAATTAACATCACGCTGGAGATTCTCAATGACTCCCGTCGAATCGGTCGGTCGAGAGGCTTGGCCGGAGGGATAATTTCAGCCGCTCGTCTGTTCGCGGCCGGTCGTTCCATATAGACGTGTCGAAGATAGACCATAGTTTTTGGCCGTCCCGAAGCATTAATCCGCGAATACGCACGTGCGCTTCGCTTACGCTGCGATCCGCCGAGTAAATCATCATTATTATCATTGTCGTGCCGCGAGGGCAGACGTTGAATTATCACCCGCATAAATTTCCTAGTCCACGAGGGGGGGGGGGGGGGGGGGGGGTTCCTCCACCGGTGTTCCGTGTGCCGCTGAAATCGGAGAACGAACGAAACAGCAGCCTGAAATCGGAGAACGGATTAACGGCGGCGGTGCTTGCCGATGTCGATCGTTAAGGGAAAGCGATTCCGAGCTTTCTATTCGTTTACTTGGGTCCCGACGGATTTCATTTAATGAACAATTCTTTATGGTTTAAAAGCTGAATCTTTGGTGTAAACACAGGGGCTATATACTTGGGGTCGTCTCGTTGGAGATAGTATAACATTAAGGATCTACTGTTCTCATTGGAAACGTAGGAAAGACACCCCTCGCTGTATTTGCCAGTACGCGAAGAGAACCAGCTGTCCGATAGTTGGAGAGCATTGATCTTAAGACTTTTCGCCGCGATCGAGCAGGAAGTATCACAGAATTTCTTAGGAAAGCGTTTTAGAGTAAAACACAGTTAGCTGTAAGCCTATTTATATACGCAGCGCTGGATATAAATATAATTATAGAGAACACGATTTTTTTATGACCCGAGTAAATGACTGCTGAGACACCGGCATCTCTGGTTCAACGTCTTCCGAGCCCGCGTTCTATATATCTCCATTTTACCACCCTCCGATGCTGTTAAGCGTGAAACATCAAACGGTCTTTATTTTCTCTCCCCCCCCCCCCCCCCCCCCCAACACTTTTCACGTGTCCCTGCGAACGAGAAAGCATCTTCGGTCGCCGGTAATAATTAATACTAAACGGTCGCGTCGTTCAGCCGGATGCTAAAGACTGTCGTGCAAGGAGCAGAGTTTGTAGAAGTCGCGCCACTTCGATCGGTGTAGAGAGAGAAAGAGAGGGTGAGAAAGAGAGAGAGAGCGAAGGAGAACGGGGGAGGGAATCGTGCTTTTGTGTCTCGCGACGATGAAATTGCTCGCGTCGAGCAAATAGCCGAAGTCGCCGCGTTTAGCTTCGCGAAAGAGCAGCGCCGGGGTAAAAAGGGGAAGGCGTCCGCTCGGCGATCGACTAGAACAGCGTCGGTGGATTCGTGGATGGACAAGATAAGCCGGCCGTTCGGATCCCGCGAACGGATCCGGAGTGATCGAACCGGCCGCGCCGTACTTTTAAAATAGCACCGAGGCCGGGACGAGGCGTTTCGATCGGTCCGCGTTCCGTGGATCCACGGAGGTCCGTTCGAAAACTGTCCGTCGTCGATCTCGAAAGTCCATCGGCTTTTTCATCGAGGATCAATCACGGCTCCTAATTATAAGTTCACGTTATCGCGACACGCAGCTTGATAATAATTTAACGCTCAGACAACATTGCGATCATCCTCACCGTCGCTTTCCCACGTTCGTCCGAATTCTAACGCGCCGCGGGACACGATTCACTTTGACGACGACGAACCACGAAGACGGCGGCTACGGCGCAGTCGGCCGAGGGGATTTATAAGAGCACTGGCCACGGGCAAAATTCGCCGCAATTTAGCCGATGCGCGCTGACCCCCGCGCGCGCGCGGTTTAGATGCGACACCCCGGCCCGGTTATTAATCTCGTCTTGAGGCGAAACGCGTCCGATTTGTGAGGCGTTGCTCGATCGCGAGCGAACCTTCGCGATCGCGTTGGGACGGTGTTATGTTTCCCAACCCCTTCGACGGTGTCCGCCCTCTCAATCAGCGGTTCGCGAATTGCAGCCTCCCCGCTCCACGCGGCAAACGTATATTTACAATGCTCGCGCTGTGCGAATCGCGGTTCGCAAATTTTCGCGCCGCGCGAACGGGAACGCGGAAATTTAGATTACTGGCAGAGCACACACGTCGCGGTGTAATCACGGGAAAACTGTCCGCTGTCCGTTTCGTCGGCCGTGCGAATTTTACAACGCGCGAAATTCGTGCATTTCGGATGTTGTCGTTCAAGCTAAAAGCCCGGCGACGAAGCTTTCGTTGCCCCCCTTCATCTTCGCGCAATGTTCGACAATGCCCGATGCGTTTTAATGGAAATTTCGTCGTCGTTGAAATGTCCGAGGTTTCGAGCCAGCGGTCGTTTCGCAACCGCCACGCAGTGGCGAACGTTGCTTGACGTGTTTTGATATCCTGAATTCGTCTCTTCGAAATAGACGCTAATGAAAGAACGATTTCGATGCGCATTTGGTAGTCGTTCTCGCGTCGTTCGCCACGTTGTTAACAGAATCGTGATATTTGTCCACGATTTGGTGCAGAACGTTAAATTTCTATTCGGCCAGTAGAATATTGGACATCTATTTTGTATATTAGAGAGAGAATTATACTTGTTAAATTTATGCTAGTAAATATAATTACTATCTAACACGAATGAACTCAAAAGCTGCTAAAGTATAACTAAAATGGATTCTTTCGTTTCTTTTTTTAAGCTTCGTTAGGTGCAAAATTGGGAAAAAAACATTTGTAAACACCTTCAGGGATATTGAAATACGTTCTCCCTTTCGTTGAATCTATCAACGCAACTATTCTAAACACCCCGTGCAACGGATTTAATTAAATTCTACATAATTGAAGCACGGCATCATAATTTGTCGGAGAAGTGACTAAGATTCCTGTAATCCCGAATGTAAAAGGATCGGAGGGGAGATCGGTACCTCGTCAGGCCGGGGGAATTATTCATCGGCCGCCCCAGACGGACAAGTAACTGAAAATTACGATGATTAATTGGATGTCAGGAGCACGGCTAGTAATTTGCACGATGAATTTCGCGAACTAGGAAAGAGCCATCCGGTTTACGCGTGGACTATTTCCGTGTGTTCCATTTCTTATCGTTCGCTCCTCGTTCTTCGTTTAATTGCATCGAAACTTTCGCCGGCAGGCGTTTCTTTCATCGTTCAACGCGATTTCAAACTTTTCTTTCCATTTCCCCCTTGTTTCGTTTTATTCCGTTTCGTCGTAATCAAAAGCAAAGGGAACGATGAGATCAATGATGCGCGAGCGAAAGAAAGTAGCGCGAAAAGCGAAGCACCCTCGAAAGGGGGCCTCGATGCATCTGATTTGCTATAAGATTTATGGAAGCGAAATGCAACGTTCGCGTGACTAATTGTTTTACGGGCTTAATTTGCGGCTTGGGCGACAGTGAGCTGCTAGATTTATGCTGGACGATGGTCACTCTGAAACGTTTAGCACGTTCTCGTAACGACGTAATTTCGGCGAGGTTCAATATGTAATAGCGCGGGTAATTCATGCTTCGTGAACTGTGCAAGGGGATAATGAATTAGTAAAAGGGGGGGGGGGCGGAGTGCCTATGTTCCCATTCGAGCTAATTAATTGTTTAGCGCTTGGACAAAGCGAAGTCCCTATGGATATTAGTTTAGAAAATGTTCATAATCCTACTGAACGAGCAACAGTCCTTTTTATGGAATAATATTTTATTATCTTCACACTTATTCTACCCAATTTCACTCCTACTCTAATTCAATCAATAACTAAATAATCAATGAACGGTTGAAAGCAATTATTGATCCATCATCCCTATTGCGAGGAAAATTGGCATAAAATTAGGAGAACCAATAGCCGTGAAATTAAGAGAGCGCTGTACTTGTACGTTTTCAAACCACCTTCTAACGTCACTGGGAGTAGTATCACGGAAACCTCTTAAAAAAAACGTAGCTTACACCCGGAAGCCTTAAAGAGTATTAGCCGCAGGAGGTTGAAAGCCTTGAAAGTTCGAGTTACAGATCCTGGGACGAGATTTCTCCTAATATGATAAACTATAAATCTTTCTCGAAGACAAAATAATAATCTCGCAAGCTAGCATATTTATTATCCACACGATTTCCGTGCAGAATAATCATATACAAGTAACGATATAGACGTGAAGAAATCTACAGCACTCGTGGCAAGCTGAACTTAAACTGCTTTCCGACCATATTCGAATCACACTGCTTAACTCAATTCCATTATCTCTACTTACCTTGTCTTCTACTTTCATTATTTCTACATTTTCTATAATATTTGCGCACTTCTAACACCTATCCATCTCTTATTCTATTCAAAAGTAAGCAAGGCAACTGGAATTTAAGCTGCGTCTGACCATATACGTGTAATACTACTGATACATTCGTTCCATGCACTTTCATTCCAATTATTATATATTAAATTCACATTCGTCTTATAATACAGTTTACTGTTACTCTTTTTGTTACTACGGAATAATCTTCTGATGAATGTCCAAAGTATAAAAGCATTGCCCAGTGCAATACGACAGAGGAAACGTTCGATATTCGAAATACAGAAACTCTAATGCCAACTAAAACTTCAATCATCGTTCACCCATTTCGCATCGTTCGAGTGTTACTTGGAAACGCAGCGAAAAGAGTGCAGCTCGAAAGAACAGCGTGCGATTAGAATACGTATCCCGTTCGGTTCGCGACATTCTTGGCACGGGCGAGGCAGGCTCGACAAAAATTTCGCCTCGCGTTCGGGTCGTCCGACCTTGCGCCTCGAGGGGCGTAAGGTGACGACGTCGCAACCTCTGCGATTCACGCCTTCGGTTAAATTCCGAGCATTCGGCGACGTTACACCGACAGCCGATGGGCCAATCGTTATTACAACCCTTGTCGACTCGACCGAAGAATCTCTATTTTGTTCCTATCAGCGCGGAGAGATCTATCTCATTTCACCCCTTTCCCACGATCGAATCTTTCCCCGCCGATCGCGTGGGCGTGTTCGTCGGCAACAAGTGTTCGCTCGGTTTATAATTCGAAGGGCGTCCCGAGAAACTCGCCGCTGTAAATTTGCGGCAATCGCGAGATCGATGGCCGCGCTACGAGGCCGACCAGGGCTCTGCGGGGGTCGACGTATTCGCCGGAAACATTAATCGCCGATCGTGACATCAGCGTGGGGCAGATGCTGCGCAAGGTCGTGACGGCGTCGCCGATGCTGTCACGAATAATTCGAACGTGTCCACTCGCTCCGCGCGTAGGCCAGTCGAGAGAATGCTTTTGGAAATCATTACTTAGCCAGCCTCAACCGTTCTCTCACGATTTTCGCACCCGTTCAAAATCTCAATGATCCACGCGAGCTTTACAAAACTATCTCTCTCTCTCTTCCTCGAAATCGCGAAAGGTACAGCGCGGCCTGTTCTCGCATCGTCGTTCCGACGGATATTTCGAGTTAAACGGCGGGCGTCGATGCGAGAATCATCGTGACGTCGATACTCCGTAGCAGCGCCGATTCCGCGTCATTGCTTTCGGGTTGAGTTTATTTATAAACGGACGGTTCGGTACTCTTTAGACCTGTTGCAGTCGGAATTGGAATTCCCGATGCACCGCGGGTAAGCCGTCTCCCTCGCCTCCTCGGCGACGTGTCGTTTCTTGTCGCGAATTACAAACGTCTCCGGTGTCGCGACCCGCGGCCGTTAGGATGGGTGGTCGAATATTTCCGGGGCTTCTCTCTGCGGCGACGCGACGCTCGTATGCAGTTCAAGAAAAGTTACTCATCCTTCGTTTTTCTTTTTATTGCCGATAGTCTGACAATGATCGCGACGCGATTTTGCGTTCGAGTAGCGGCACGTGAGAGGCTCGCTCGTTTCGCTGTTCTTCACGATTATCGACGTGAGCCGGCAATAATGGAACGCGGAAACTGAGGGTCGAGCAAACGGATCGGTCCCTTATTCAGAGAGCGGAGCAATCTTGAATGAAACGCGCCACTTGGCAAGCTAAAGTAATGCCCGGGGTATGTCGTAATGTGTGCCGTGTACCTCTGCGAAAGAAGCGAAATTAAACGAGTAAACGTACTTGCTTTCCCGTCGTCGGGAGAGCAGGGAAACGTGTGGGATATCTAAACACCATTTATCCGTTCCGAATGAAGCACGATGGAATTGAAATTAATGTTAGACGAGGATTAACTTATTGAGAGCAATAGGGTTTCATTTGAATTCCAATTACCGCTTTGAAGGATATAGGAGTACATAGGTAGATCGATAACAATAAATATTTGTCTAATTAATTGATTTATGTGTAAGGTTTCGAGAAATTTCTTATTGGTTATATTAGATGAACCATTGATAGTTTGGAGATAACAAATATAAGCAGCTGTTGTGTCTGTAAGTTCGATCAATCAAATGAATCTACTCTGCGAGCAAAATAGAATTACCATTCATTATCCCTTGCCGCAAAAGCTCTGCACGAGATAACCGTTTTGGAGAACTCCGTTCCAAGAGTTCGAGCACGAAAGCCAGCGTAAGACGAGCTTACCATGAAAAAGCGCTTCGACGAAGTCGACGGGGGTGAAATTCGTTGGCTCGCTGCGCTGATCAAGAGCCGAGATCGCGGCGGCTCGGGGATCCAGGGGGTAATTTCGTCGAGAGGCAGAGAGAGAGAGAGGGATGGTTGATCGTTTCGCGACGTCCAGGGAGGCTGTGGTGGCTTCCGTTTCGGTTTCTGCTCGATGCCTCCGGCGTCTCAATTAGCGAACACTCACCTCCTCGTCCCTCCACCTTGTTGTCCTCTCTCTCTCTCTCTCTCCCCTCGTTCCGTCGTTGGGTGCTCCCGGTCATGCTTCGTCGCACCGAGGCCGATCCCGTGGCCGATTCTCGAAATAGACCCTCTTACTTAGTTGCCCGTCCTCGCCTTGCTGCCGCTGATCCTTTCCTCGATCCCGCCTTCCTTCGAACCATGAATCTTCCGGATACCAGTCGCGCCGCGAATTGATCGCTCTCGGGTTGCGCGAGTCTTCTTTGGGCTCTCGCGCGACGTTCGACCACTCGCGCGTAGGGAACGCGTGCAGCACACGGCGGAGTTAAGGGTGAAAAAGGCCGGTGGAAGTGGCGAAAGTGTGGAAGGGTCGCTTTCGGGGCCGTTCTTTTAAGGACGCGGTGTTTATAGGAAAATGATTGACATTGATCCGAAAGGTTTTACGTTTCATCGATGCACGGTATTAATGCAGCGTACACATACACAGATTCCCAAATGGAATCGTGAAATAAAAAAGGAACATACCAAGAGAGAATCACCTTGATCAAAGTTTCATCGAAGACCTCCCTGTTTAAATGACCTGCAAATTACCTTGTCGCGTTACGCGAGACAGTATTCCGAAAACATCCCCTCTGCGTGTCGTTCGAAATTGACTAAATCGTCGAATGGAAAAAGAAATTCGTGAAAGTTCGATTCGCTACGGAGCGTTCGCCTCATAACGATTCTGCCGATGAACGCGCGGTGCACCGATCGTGGACCGTTCCTAAACTTAGACCGAGCTTCTACGATACGCGCTTCGAATCGGGACGGAAATACGATAGCAAGTGGTAGCGGCGATCGTGTACCAGTTGCACATAATCCTTGGTCAATTTTAATGGTGTCCAGCCGGCGTTACATAGTCTGACGAATCGCCGTCAGGTGGTGAAATCGGGATACCGCCAACACTTTCGTCTAGGGCTTGGGTAATAATTGTCTAGTCGCCTGCGAATTCGAATGCGGGACACTTCTTTCTCGATTCCTACCGGTGATAAAGATTCGAAGGTATCGCAATTTTTTTGGGGGGGAGATCGGAACTGAATAATGCGATTTTGGGAAGAAGTTTGTATGTATTTTTAATCAGAGGCCGTGACCGAGCACTTTCCTCGATACTGCCGAAAGTGTACTCGAGAAACAGCCCCGCGATAAAAATAACGTGTTCCCAATAAAAAAAAAAAATGAAAACGACTCGTTATTACGTTATGTAACGCTGCGCGCGTGTCCGCGTGTTTCTTTTTAATTGTTCGCTTATCAAGATCGCATTAACATCTAGGTGATTAGCGATCGCAATTGCTTTTCCGCGTGTCTCTTGTTTACGAGTCGATGCTGTTTCGCACTCGTTACTTTCCCATGAATTGATTATCACGCGAAATGTCCGTATGACGTTCGAGAATTTTCGTGACACAGATCTTGCCGGGCGTCGGATTCATTTAAAAGTTCCTGGAGACACAGCGAGGGAGGGACACCCTCGTCGGGGAGTGAAAAAGTTTTCGATTGAAGATGTAATGAGTTTACATAGTGTTACAAACTTACTGGGGCATTTGCATATATTTTTTCCTTTTTCGGACCAACAAGTTGGTCAACTAATTTACGATTCTAGTCGTCATTAGTATTGAACATCAGACACAGTTTATTCGCCCCTTTCCCGAGACGAATAATTAAAGACGTCCACCCCGAAAGAGGGATAATAATAATATCAAATTTCATTCGCAATACAAATAATATTGAGCATAGTAGGTGTATTATTATTTCTTACTTTCCTGATTTTACTCCACTTGGACTCTGCAATTTTTCTTTCGAATTCTGAAGGTGTATTATACCCTCGAAGATATTAAATCGATCGTACTGTTAACATTTGAAGTTATATTTTAATAATCAGAGTTTCACTAGAGGGATAGTGAAAGTTAATGGTGGAAGGCCCACGCTCCAAAATGCTTAACTGTTTGTTTTTTTTTTATATAACACGCATGAAAACAACAATCTTATTGACCGTGATACCTCTGACGTAAGAGCCACCAACATTGGCGCAAAATGACGGAGGTCTTAAAAATATCGTTTCACTCGGGAAACAGTTGCGTCGATGGAAAGTTTCTTCGACTCACCAGCGACCTGTGAATATTCGAAACTATTACACAAAACAATTTCACTGAACAATTCTCATCCTGTTCCTCGGTGGGGAGCTTTTGTTACAACTCCCCTCTATTTCTTCCACGAAGTAATGTGAATATCACGATAATTGTCTCTTACATAATCGCATAGATTCTTATAAACCTGCAATTACTATAAAAAAATGATGTGAGTTCATCTGTATAGAAACATTATTCGCGATATTGTGTTAAACGAGTAATAAACTGCGGAGGGATCGACGGCGACCGCAGGAACAGTAGGAACGTTTCGAACTAACAATCGTGCGGGAAGTTCTTCGACCGTTTCGAACCCGGAGCACCGAGAATAATCCGTGGAATGCGTTGCTAATTAGGGAGCGGAATTAATTACTCGAGGAACGGACGTGGACGAATTTGCAGGCGAGGACACGCGTGCATTTTCTTTGTTTAACTAATTGCGGCTGGGCGTACGTCGAAACGATAATTCCTTTGTTGAAATAGTCACCGGTATCCTTGTGCAACTAGGATAATAATAATAGAATAATAATTGTCGTTTCTTTCTGTCAAGTTAGCACAGGGGAGGTTTATTTAATGATAATCGTTTAGCAGCGCAGTTCGTACGTTTCGTGTATGCTTATATTGCTAAATATCCGTATATTTCCATTAACGCGCCACGATGGTTTTCATATTTCATTAGTTTGTTTCGCTGCCAAAACGTGTCTGTTCGAAACCTGACAGACCTGATAAATCACAGACGAAAAATTATGCTGGTTTTGATAAATAAATACTTTTACTGTTTCATTAGCGACAGATTGACACGTGGTATGAGTTAATTAGCGTTTCCCTTCTTATATAAATAAAGACGAGCCTTGGAATATTTTCTTGTTTTGTTTAGCAGACAGAACGACGTCAGAGATTTTCTTAGATACTTCGTTCAAGAAGCGATTAAAGATTAATATATCATGGGTACATTCGTGAAATCAGATTGAAAATCAAGGATACCATTTATACAATTTAATTCGACCTCGTTTCTTGAAATTCATTTTCCTACTTATTCGTTCGTTAAATACGTACAATTAACTCCTGGCCTGGATCGGGTTTTAATTAAAATTCAATTCAGCTTGCGCTTCGATTTGTTTAAGGCCAACTGCAACGTGATGCGCGATCGGTTCGAATTAAATACCCGTCGAATGTAAAGTAAAATAAAAGAAATATATGTGGTTTAATGGAAGTTCCGATGTTATTTAAACTTTGTAAAAAAAAACAGCCACCAGAGAGCTTTTCAATAGCAAAATCAAAAGGAGCACGCGATCCCGCAACAAATTACTTTCATTAGCACTAACTTTTCGAGACTCCATTTTCCCCTTATAAAAAAGAAGCTACATCCCTCCGGCGTGGCTGCGATATACAATTTAATAAAAGCTGCATCACCGCCCACCCTATATTGTCCCTCCAGTCCCTTTCAGACCATATAATAAAGAACTTGAGCCTTAATCCGCGCAGCTTTCCAAATATTAAATTGACCCAACTGCCGAGTCTTCTAAAAGCATTCTTTTACTCTTCAACCCTTTGGTTGTTTCAAGAACTTTAATTATAAAAAGAAAAATGAAGAGTAAGAATAAAACAGTAAACCAATTATGGCTTTGCAGACATTTTTCCTCGACCCTCGGAAATGTCCAGATAGCCGAGGAAAAATTCGCACAACGATTCTGCGCATCTTTTTCGAGCTTCTGCCGTCGCTAAGAAAGCTTCTCGGAAGCGAGCTTTCTTTGCCGGAACGACGGTAAAGCAACGGGAAGCAGTTTCCCCGGAAGCCAGCCTCCATCTGGCGGCCGCGCCGGAAAAGCTTTCGAGCTTGCAAAGCTCCCACGGAAGTCTTCGGCTTGTGTCGCCATCTGGCCGAACGACGACGAACCGGGGTTTCGTTTATAAATAATCCGTCCGGCGATTGGTCGCAGAACGTTGCCGACGTTCGATCGTTCGACATCCCTCGCCCCCATAAATCCACCGTGAACTTCGAGTTCGTGGAACGAATACTGTACAACATTTTGATCTTTGGACAGGCTGTATTATCTCATTAACAACCGACGACCGGAGCTTCCGGTTCCACGGAATCTGGCAGCTTCCCCGAATTAGGGTTCATTGCCCTCTTCTTTTTCCGTTCATCCGAAGAAGAAGAAGAAGTCCCTTAGTTCTTCTTTCTTTATTATCGCTTCTGCTCCGTTTTATGAGAACGAGGCCGTAAACTCTATGGATTTATTTTAGGGCAATTTTACTATGGAACGTTGCTTTTATTCCTGTCTTGCATTTGCAAAGGAACAAAAAATAGAGCCGGGGGTGTGGAAGGTGGACGTTTCCTTTATTTGTTCGCACAGGCCAGTCTATTTTAATTGAAACATCGAAACAGTTTATTGGCAAATTGAATAATATTGCAACCCCGATAGTAATAAAACATGCGCACCCCTTGAAACGTATTCGACATCCCCTGACGAATGAATCTCGCGATCAAGCGGGCAGATCGTTCCTCCCTTCCAAGAACATCTCTTGACCACCCGGCGGAAATAAACGAAACAGGACGTGGCGGCTGATATCCCGGCGGACGAACACGGACCAGTTATAAATAGCTAGTTGGTCGACAAAAGCGTTAACTAAAAGCGCTGCTCGTAACGCTTCATCCGTTCACCGATAACTCCTCTCACCTGTCCACCCGGCTGTTACTCGTTTCGAATTGTCGGATCGACTGTAGGGATGTACGCGTGGCCCCGACGCTCTTGCCAGAGAGATCTCGCACGATTTATTAAGGGGACTCGGATGTAATTCGCGATTGCGCGCTATCCGTTTCGGGGACGAGGGTTTCGGGAATGCGTATAACAGTGGCAGCAGTGCGTCTCGATGCGTACGAATTTATCGAAACGCAATAACAAGAATGAAATACAATTATAATAATAGAAATCATATCGGAACTCCTGCCACGCATGTACGGCAGGCGATCGTAAATAATCAACCCCATCGAACGGCGTAATTTGCGTCGGCCACTTCTCGACCCCATCGTTTCCCTCGTTCCTCGTTGAAAAATGCCCGCTCATCGTGGCACGGTGTACAATCGCCATAAATTTCGTACCGACGCGTCGTAAAACCGGCGCGATGTCTTACGAGTTCGTTCACTCTGCATTCGCGGCCTCTTCCCCCCCCCCCCCCCCCCCCGGTGTCAGCGAGCCAGTCGCCGCAGATACATTCGATTTACGAACAGGCTCTACGTCGATATTTCAATTGTTCCGCCGATGGCCGAAATTGACGTTCCCGTCCACCGGTTCATTCTTCCGGCGCTCGATGCGCGTCACGCTTCCTCTGCCTCGGCCGTTTGTTTCGTTTTTCTCACTCGCGGCCGGAGGGAGGGTTGGGGCGTTTTTGTTTGCCGGGTCCAGCTCGCAATCAGCACCCTTTGTTTCCCTTCGGCCGCACTGAACGTTCGACGCGGGACTCGTCGAACTTCTTGGAACCAGGGACAGATATTTGTACCGATTATTCTTCGGTAGTTTAATTAATTAACAGTGCGATCGGAATGTTCACTGTGTATAGTTCATGATTATATTGTATTAATTGTACGATAAAAATAATGGCTTTGAAGGATACTTTCCTACACGAGAACTTTGCTAATTCGAAAATAATGTGAATGAAAGGTAATAGTTCTTTATATTAGTAATTTGGACAGTTTCGAATTGAAGAAACTTCCAAGATCATGCACCCCGATTCTCCCTTGACATTGCGCATTCCATAACGTGTCACAGGGGTTCGTCGACGGAGCGGTCGTCGTGCGAGATTCGCCACGACGCGTCGGAGGTGGCCGTCGTCGTCCTAATTATATGTACATACATACGTGCACGCGTGTTTCTCCGTATTTCTGGAATTAGACTACGGTTGGGGCGCGGGTGCGATTGACTCCTCGGCAGTCGAAGCGGAGGCGTGCTCCCGAGGCTCAGTCGCGCGTGATCCACCTCGAACCGTGCATTCGTCGTCCTCGGAGGAGCTGCTTTTGCGTGAACCGCATCGTCGCGTATACAAAACCGCGGGGGGGAGCTCGTCCGATGGGGCTACCACGTAGGTATCGATCGTGCACGAGATTGACGAGCTTTATGATCGGGGAACTGCTGCAAGCTCGTTAGAAATAAATAGATCATCCGAAACACGTGAAATCGATTCGTCGGTTTTCATTAATCGCCTGGTTAAAGAAAGCGATCCGCGGTAAATATTGTTCGAGTGTACAATTTTTTTCACGAGAAATCGATGCGAATATATTACCGGTAATGAGAGAATGATTTATCGAGATCTACGGTGAATCCAACTGGCCCCGAGAATGTAAATTAAAAATCCATCCGATTATTGAAATAGACACTTGTCTGCGTTCCGAATTCAGTATTCAGAATAGATCCGAAATTCTGGAGTTTGTCGCGGAAGAGTGCCTCGATCGCGCTGTTCGATACCCGCGAGAGAATGTACGTTTGAGGGATTTCCGTTCAAGGAGCAAGACCGTTCGAGCGCGTATCGCGAACCAGTGAAGGGATTACGATTCTTCGGCTCCCCTCGATCGCCCAGTGAAAGGTTCGAGTTGTGAAAGCGGGAAGGATCGCAGTCGTCATGGCGACCACGGAAGTCTTCCAGGACTGGGACTCGCCCCACGAGACCATCAGCTCCGTGACCAGGACGAGCACCCGTAAAACCACTACCACCACGACCACTAGGCGAGAGGTAAGATCGTTCGACAGGCTTGGAAGACGAGATAGCGAAGGACAGCGGGGTTGACAATTCATTACCCATCAGCGCAGGATAAAATGTTGCTTCGAACTGTTGCCGGGCCTCCCTGAGGCTAATTCGAATCGCGGAGGTGGATAATTCCGAGTCCGAGTTTATTTGAGGCGTTGAATAAGCTCGGATCCTGGTTAGCCAGCTGTTTACTGTCGCGTGCGTGTCTCCGGCTAACCGACTGGTACCCTCTGTTCCTCCTGGCGCGTGGGTTTGTCAATACCCGATTCACCCTCGACCCCGGAAATGAGATTCGTTGCGTACCCATAGAGATCTCGAGGCGGCGCGGAATATTTCAAACGTCGTATCGATTGGGACTCGGTGAAAAATCTCGATCGAATCCGTTGCTCGACGGGCTCCACCTAAAATTAGAAGAGGTCCTCGATTAAAATGCGGCTAATCTAACTTCTCGGAAGATTTCGGACTGTGGTCGCGCGCATAACGGCGCATCATCCGCCTGCCCCGTTAAGAATGTCGGAAGGTTGTCGTAGAAGCGAACAACATTTAGCCGCGTTACGTAACCCAGCCTCTTGATACGATCCAATAAATTAAGCTCGGAGACATAAACCATGGCAACAGAGGCATCGCCTAAAACGTTGCATTAAAATAGAGCGTGTGCGCTTCTGTTCTGTCGCGGTTGTGTCCGCGAGAAAGGCGGCGACGCTTCCGGTTCTACCGTGAGAAATGTTAGCTTCCGTGGTCGAACGGTAAAATGAGTCTGTGGAGGGGTAAACATTTTTATTCTTGTTTGAAATTAACAATGAACGCAATCGACAGGTAGTCTGGCGATAAACGAACAAGTGGAGGAAGTCTGGAGGTATTCGGCGTTCGTTATGATAGCCCCGTTTACATAGAATAACAAATTTTTACTGGAGATGAAGGATTGTTATCTGCAATACGTTTGTAAAATTATTTGGACCTCGTATATTGTATATTTCCTACGCGACACCGAAGGTCCCGTTTGTTTATACCATCATTGCCAATATTGCGAGGTGATCTTTCAACAGCGTCGTAAAGTTGATAATATTAATGCCGTTGGATTGTAGCGCAATTATTTTATCTCGGTGAAAGATTGAACTTCGTATCGGTGGAACGATGCCATTGTTGGTCGGACAACAAAACATCCGATTGGGCAATCACTGTCGTTAGGAATAGGAATCGTCGGATCGGATTGGAAAGAGAATTTTAATATTAATATAATAATCTTCGCAATTTTTATCATAGAACGGGCTGTCTTCTAGAAAAAATATTAATGTCTTTCGAATACTTTTTAATACGAATATATACACGTTCATTCAGAAATATCCATGGACTAGAATTTTTAAGACACTCAAAATTCAGTTCAACAAATTACAGCCGCATCGTTATCTGTCCCGGGACCGTTTGAAAAACAAATAAAAGTAAATTCATCTTAACGTCGTATTATTAGTTATCAGCTAAATAAAGCTGGCCTTAAAGCAAAACATCTCACGCTGAAAGACGAACGAAAAGGAATGACGAACGGCTCCATCGGAAAATAACTGATGGTTCAACGTTCCGAACCGTGATTCACGGCGGGAACAAGTCTTCTGGCCGCTTTGCCGCTCTCGAGCTAAACTATAGGAAAGGCAAGAATCTTTCGCCTAGTCGCGTTTTAATTTAGCACACGGAAATTGGTGTAGCCCGAGCACAGATGCTCCAATCTAAACCCATTAATATTGAACGAGGAAGATTTTATAGGAACCATGAGAAGCCCCTCGACCCCCTTCTATTCCGGTTTTAACATCTGTGCGCGTTTGCTGTTTTTCTTGGACGGTACCCCATGATTTGCAGGTGTTTGCTATTGCTGTATGGCAACGAGATAAGCGAGGAATCCTCTCCTGTTCGCTCTCTGACCACTATGTGGCCGATCAGTTGTATAGCGTACAGGTGGACTCGATACTTTGGATCGGTTCTACTCGTCTCTGGCATTTACCTAACACTTGCTACCCTATCGATCGATATTTCTACATTTCATACTCTTCCATTTAATCGGACGAATGTCACGATTCATAACAGTATTATCCTAACGTCATCCACTCCGTCGCCTTTCCGCGCCTTCTCGCGACAAACAAACTATAAACAGATCAAGGAACATTTGCAACAGGTTAACTCTTTCGCGAGAATTGCATCGAGGTGGACAAAGGGATTCCTCCGAGCATAGCGGGGTGCTTAGGACTCCCAGCCGTCAGTTATCGGCAGGGGGATGCGCGAGCGAACCGCGGGGGGTAACGACGGCGCGAGACATAAACGCCTGTATTCGAGTGGAAGCGAAGAGCGACGGCGAACGATGCACGGCCGAGGCCTCTGGAAATAGACGAGCCGACACAAGAGCGAAGGCCTGCGGCGAGCGTGCGTGCCGCGGATGCACCCGTAAAGTTTGCTTATTTTAAATAAGTGCAACGACGCGTTCGCATGCGTGCCCGCGAAGGCTCCGCCGATGGAAATAGCGGCGGAGGCCGTCCCCTGAATTATGCGTTACAATGTTTACACGTGCTCGGCCCAGAATCGTGCAACGCGCGATCGCCGGATCTTTCGTTACCTTCCGCAATTTGAGGGTTGATGGGCTCGGGCCGCTTTGAATTATTGGTGGAGGGGGGGGGGACCTTGTCGATTTCCTAGACTACGTGGATTGTCCTCGTTGCATCGGTGCGACGAAATTCAGAAGACACTACAGTCGAAGAGAAATCAGAATAATAGCAATAGTGGTCGAGAATACAGCAAGGCAATCAAATTTCATTCTTCGTTCCCTTAACAATGCAACTTTGCTGCCATTTAACGCTAGGTTTACGGGACGCGTTTTAGATCTCATGTTGAAAGTTGTAGAAGTGGTAAACATTATTTTTAAGCAGCTTATAGTAACTTTGATTGGTGTAATAGTATGTACACACATTCTACTTCATTTCTTCCCACAACTTTATAATCTCAAACACTTGTACATGATATGCCTGCTTTCTTTAAAAATGCCGATGAATAGGCGCGCAAAAAGGTCCGTAAACCTAGTGTTAACGTACTATTAACGTACACCCAGCAGTTTTGCCGCAATGCATCTCTGACGAAGCGTGCACCGTTTGTGGAACTCGAGCGTGTAGCAAGGCAATCGTCGTTGGCGATAAAGGAACTCGGTTCGGTGCCGTTTAACCCAGCGCGAAAACAGCGTTCCAGGAGGTCCGTAGTTGGAGCGATAATTAAGCCGCTTCATGATGCATCGTTTCTGCCCGACGATGCATCATCCGGCGGATGATGAACGGACACGGCGCAACGCGCCCGGAGCTGTCTACCTTTTGGACAAAACGCGCTCCGAGAAATCTGGAAATAGACGGGGCGCTCGATGGGATTTCTGCTCGCAGTTCGATTGCATTCTGTATTCGTGATCGGCTTTGAGTTTGCCGTCACGAAAAATGAGTACGGCCTCATTTTATAATCGGTTCGTTTCTTTTTTCTTTAAATGTATCGTTAACGTTAATGAACCGTGGCAAATATTATTAGAGCATCAATGTTTCAATGAGAAACTAATGGAGATAGATTAGCGTTTGCTCGGATGCAGCTCTGTACGAAACAGTTTTGATTTCTTATTTTTACTAAAATATTGTGGCAATAGAAATACGAAAGCGTTTCGAGGAATATTCTATTTTTTTATTCAATTGCCCATTTCATAGTCTGAACACACCTGCGTCAACTTTTCAATTGTTCACAGAGCGGAAACGATAAACACGTTTTCTGACGTTCTGCAAAAAGGATATGCTTATGCTCGTATCGTCTTCTCCAGTAGCGGCGCGAGCTTGTTAGCGAATTTCCTGCATCGCCAATGAACGGACGCTGTACGCCATTTATCTCTGTGCGCCAAGAATTTTGGCACCGGCGGTTTGCAAACTTTCGGCGGGACGCATATGCTTCTATCTTAAATGTTCATCGCGATCGGCCTTGTTCGTGTGCGGGCTGCGTCGGAAATAAGTGACGTAGTGGGCGGTATTTTAGGAGAGGACGGTTCCTGAAACGATTCTGATCACTCCTTCCCAAGCCACTCGCATCCATTAAATAAAGAGAAACAAGTTATCAGATTTAGGAAACCTCCGTTCACGCCACGGACCGTGATCGCTCGATGTCCAAGCTTGTATCCCCTGCTTCGAAATAGATCTCCACGCAGGAGCCGGGCATATTTTCCTACACGTGTCAAACGGCTCTGTCTTTGATTCTTCTTTCGTGAACTAAGCGAAAAGCACGTGCGCTTCCGTCCGCGAAGTTGTTCGTCAAAGTGCGCGACAACTGGCACGGAAATCGGGCAGAAATAACACCAGAGAAATGACGGAAGGAAGCCGCCTTACGCAATCAAGTTTGCAAGCATTCTTTTTCTCCCAACCGCGAAGCGTCCAGCGATTTTCCTGAATGGCATCGAAGAAGTGCTAGGGAACCATTGTCATTACGGACGAGTCTTTGTTTTGGGACAGATCGCCTCTGGGGACTCGTTAATTCGGCAAGATAATAATTAGTATGATAGTGTAAATGATTAGCATGATCGTGGCAATTTCCATTTATTATTAGTGACGCAGGTTTTCGTTCAAATTCATTTCTTATATACAGTAGACAGTAGGGCATCTGTTAATTTGTTTATTTCCGAGGCGGGGAGACTGGATAAATGATGAGATTCAATGAAATTCATTGGGGATCATTTTTTTGTTAAAAACTAATATGTAACTCGATATCGCATTACACTTTTAATCAACGTTCGGGTACGACGTACGTGTTCTAGAAATGCGTTCGAATGTTTAAAGTTTTATGTGAAAAGTCTGCAAACGCGAAACTCTTTTCGTTGGCGAAGCTTTTACAAAATGATTACATATCGTCGCTTTACACTGCCGAAATTTTCGAAGTTTCCTTTTCCCTCGCAAAACGAGCAACGATTTTCTCCACCCTTGCGTCATTACATTGTACATAGATATGCACTTTCAGCTAATGGCAGGCTCTTCGTGCCGTGACAAATTGTCGCTAGAGACTCATTAATTCGACACCGGTATAAAGCTTTAAGGCTCCTGGCATGTCCCGACAGCTGGCAGGGTTTCTTTGGCGTTCACCAGCCCCGAGCTTTCCGCTCTTCTCGCGCGGACAATTAAAATCCCATTTAATGCGAACTTATCGTTGGAAAAGCGTCCGTCACTCGGTGACGCTTTCACTCGAGAACTTTTCTTCGGTCTTCCTTTTTTTTTTTTTTCGACAGACGATTTCTTACGTGACAGCATTCCATTCTCGAACGGTGCATCTATTTTCTTCGCCGTCCGTTTGAAAGCTACTTGTTGCGCTATTTTTATGATTAGGCGTCCAGAGATCCGTTCGAGTCGCTTCGTCGACGGAAATTCGGGATGGAAATTTTAACGAGCAGGTTTTTCGCACGCGGGAGAACAGTAAACGATGTGCAGATCTTAGTTTATTTTCTTTTTAAGTCGGGAGAAGAATTTGGAATCCTTTCAATTCGGTAACTTTAGTTTTGATTATTTTAATTTGCGGATATTCATCATTCGCCCGGAACTATCCCTTTGAAATAAGAAAAAAAAGTTATTATCGCGCGATGAACGAGTGCCTTAATCTCGCTTTAGATATTTAGCCAGCGATGAACATTTAGCTGATGCTCCAAAATAATCGGAACGGGTTTAGCCTTCGCGGATTGTATACGCAGCAAATTAACGATGAGTTCCACCGAGGATCTAGGATTTATTTCTACGATCTTGCTCAACTCTTTAATGATAAAGTTCACGATTGTTGGCAGGGCTGGCGACCCGAGCTTCCTATTTAATTACACGCATATAGATCTCGGTACGTTTTCACGTCTGGCAGAGCGTATTTCAAGATCACCAACGGCAAAGAAAATTATGGAAACAAAGAACGGGAAATGCTTTTGCATCGAAAGGAGTTTCGCGCATCGCGGAATAATTTGTTCATGGATTGGCGCGAGTCTGAGTCGTTGTTTGTTTCATAAATTCAAGTTACGCGGCGGAGTACGATTTGCGAGGAGCGTGAATTTTGGCGAAGCACGAATTACGTCTTGAAGAATTATTTACAAGACTCCGTCGACGATTGTTGTATATCATCCCTGGCGTCGCGGCTCATTTTTGCTGATCCACGTGAAACTCTCTTTCCCGGTGCCAATAGAGCTTCTAAAATTGGAGATCGTTAAAGCAGAATTATCGATCGCTTACAATAGATCGCGAGAGTCAAGTACCTTTTGTTCTTACTTACGCTTCGATCCGAGAAGCTCTTAATTTAAAAAGAGATACGCTCGAAATTAGCAATCGAGAAGATATCGCCTATGCAATTGATTGATGCAGTACTTAACAATTAATTCCATTTATATTATGATAAGATCGTAGCGAAACACTTGTACCAAATAAAGTCTTCAAATAGAAATCCCTTTCATTCAGCAAAGGCTTCACGAAAATGTTAATCGCGTAGATCCCACTTGTCAGAACGTTTCCGCGTCGGATGGAGCAAACCTCCCCGGCTTCAAGCAAGATAATTCAAGGGAAAAAAAGGGAACGGGGAAACTCGCCTCCACCCAAGCGAGGATGCGAGGAGCGCATCATTGCCATAAACCAATACAGCAAGATCTCGAAACAGCGAACGCAAATAAACCGTGCAACGGTATTCCCGTTCGACGTGCAGAAGCGCGAGAAAAGGGGTGCGGCGAGAGGATCTCGAGTGGCGTCAGATAAAAGAATTACAACCGTGAAATCGCATCTCGAAGTCGGCGCACCCGCGTAATCCTCTTCGCCGACCCGCTCTCGTCGCGGAGGAGAATGAAAGAGTTAGGAGCGCGGACAGGAGGTAGCTCGCCGAAGGAGAGCGCCTCTCTCCGCCTTGGAGATCGTTCTCCGAGGGAAAGAACTGTTCCGCGCTGGGGGGGGGGGGGGGCGAGCCGGATAAACGGATCGTATTTTTAACGGGGGATGCTCGAAAACGTGGCTTCGCGCGTTCAACGGCCAGCCCGGCTCGCTGTATTTTCTTTTTTTTTTTCCACCAACGAATAGCGTCAATATTATTATTGGCTCGCGGATCCGCGGGATCTTCGCGAACCGGCTGGAAAATTGGGTCGATACGTTCGGCGGCAATCGACGGATGTTTCTTACTCGCCAGACGCTTAAGCGTGAAGCGATTCTGGGTTCGGTGATGGGGGACGATCGCCTGGGTTTAGTTTATCCTTTAGAAGCCGAGATGTAGTTTGAACGTTGCTAGAAATAGGGATGGAAAAGAAGAAATAGCGATCGAAAGAATTAACGATGAATTTATATCGTGATCGGGACGACAAAGACTTTGCGTTCAACGGGAGAGGCCCCGCGATTGACGCAGCAACAACCGACTCGCTAACCGGCCGGAATCTATTTTCGAATGAAATTTATCACACTTTCACGCCAGTGAAATTTCCCGAGCGCGGCGCGCGAGGTAATTCACCGTGGCGTTTCATGACAAACGCGAACGCGACAGGTGATGCCGGGGTACAAAGAAACGCAGCTTCTTTGGTCGGCGTGGAAAGCGAGTTTCGACGCGGGTCTTTGATCTTTACCCCGGACGGAGGAGGCTGTAAGAGCGATTTCCTCCGCGCACCCTCGGACTCGCGTTTATAAAAATACATCCGCGAACAGCCGCGCTATTTCCACCCGCGCGCGATCGATTCACGGGTGTATTTTCAGATTCTGGCCGACCTTGGTCGTTGAGAATACTTCCCTACTCGTACGAATGTCACTGGTCCCCCGGGGTAAAAAATAGAGACCGGGCATCTTCGAATCGAAATCCTTTCTCCAGGTTTTCTTCTGACGCGAGTAGAATAGCGAACGCGATAATAGAGATTCGTGGCGGTGGTTTAGATTATTTTTGTGCTGCATGGAAATGAAGAGAGGGCTGGGGATGGAGCGAAGGAATTTATTAATAGATAAAGAGAGAAATTGGCGGAGGAGGAGAGAGTTATTGTGGAAGATGATTCTTTATTATTTTTTTATCATCATCAGACGGATATATTTTGAAGAATGTAAAAAGTCACAAGATTGAACAAAGAACAAAGATCGACCCTAGAACGATAAAGCTCCAAAGAGAAATGCAAATTGTATTTATGTTAAAATTAACTTCTTACTCCTTCGCACTGGAATATATATCTTCCAAATTTATAAGTATCGAACGCTCGATGACTCTTGCGATAAAATTCTGGTACTATGGATGTCCGGAAGCTTCATGGAACCGTGAATCGAACACGCGTTGCAGGATTGCCTATTTTTTTGGGCTGATTTGCGATCATCGATCGAGCAGCTTCGATCTGCCGAAAGGATACCGGTGAGACTAAACAAAATTGTTTTCCCTCCACGCCTATCGTCGTTTAACGATAAATATTGTTCACACGTGGGACGCTGTCGGATTCAGTTCAGAGAAATATCTGCGGTTGTGTTCTTTGGTATAATTTACTTTGTACGAGTGTTTGTGCAAAATATGCTGGTTCAAGGAGTTGTGGAATATATACATATTTCGTTGGTCAATTCTCAGCGTGAGTCTTTGAAATGCAAAACTATATTTTTGATAGAATCGTAAATTTGAACAAATATGAATGCATTAATTTGAGAGGAAAAATTGGCGGAACTCTATAATTGTATTTTAATAGAAATCATATGTTTCCAGATACGTTCGTTAATCAATTTGTACTCGTAGTGTCTAGGAATAAATCTGAATAGTCAATTAGACGATTCACTGGAAAAGAGAAGAGTAAGTTAAAACCAGTACAATGTTATGTGGAGCAGTGGGTTAAGTTTGTATCATTGAAATTCAATTGGCCGATCATTTGCATAAATTCCTCATTCCTAACGTACAACGCGTACACATTTTATCTCTCTCACGTTTACACAGCTGAATGGTAGTTCGTGATTGTGAAACCACGCTCAAAGGGAAAATCATGCTTTTACCGTGAAAATTGGTGGAAATTGAATAATTCAGTAACGTCGATTAAATAAATTTTAGAATTTAATCCAGCCTTATCTGAATGCTGTGAAAATTCCCAATTACATTTAACATTACACACACAATATTAACGCATGGCAAAAATAATAGTAATCACAGTTTCGCAATTAATATTTACGTATAAGTAATATCGAAGTACAGTAAACGTACAATAACTGATTTTTACGAGATTTCGTTCAAACCAAACGCTTTCTCATTGAAATTCAAACGGCGCGACCAATCGATTACAATTCTCTCCTCCTCTTTTATGCCTCTGAATAGCCATAAATTTCAATACTTCCTCCATCGAGCCCCATAGGCCGGTCAACGAACGTACTGACTCATTCCTCATCGTGATTCTCCTGCTTTCCGTCGATCCGAGGAGAATAAAAGTTTCTCTCCATCGTCGATTTGTCGCGTGCGCTCACGACACCGCGATTCTTTTTCTTCCGTCCCTTTTATTCGAGACCGGAAGTTTGCCTGCATTATCGCTAGCCACGGCGAACCCCGCTTCCAAGTATTATTACGCGTTGCGATGAATTCGGCCAACGAAAGGAGGAGGAAGGGGGGAATAAGATTCCATAGGCGTCTTCGTTGCACGCTTCGCGAGCAGCCACGCGAGAACACGATCTCTGCGTCTCTTCTGACTCTTTGTCGAGTTTTGGCCCTGCACACGCGACGTCGACTCGCTTTTCTTGCCTTGGGCCCACGGATCCTCTTTCACGCGATGTAAGGGAGACGATTTCGAGTTGCAGATCCCTGTGTCTAGCTGACTGAATGATAGGAAAGCTTAAGTGGATTGCTGTCAGGAAATATGCTGAATTAATTAGTGAATAATGTAAGCGTAAGCTGTTGCGGATAATTGAGACATAAAATAGTGAATGAGCAGTCGAGGATTTCGAAAACCCAACCGATCGAATTTTCACTGGCTCGCGAAGACATGGTTGCCAGGAAAAATCGAAATACCGAAGGCTCATTCGTGTAAATATCGAACTGAGGCTCTGTGGAAGCCAGAAATCCGTGGAATCCGCGCTATTCGCGCCGCCGATACCGAGCCAATGGAATTTAACGATCCGTTTTCAAGTTCAATAATTCCGTTCATTACTGTGCACCGCATCCGATGTTTCTCTATATTTCATCCTATTAACTGTTCAATACAAATTTTCTCCGCTCCTAGGCAGACATTTTTAATAAGCAATAGCTTAAACGGTAGCCGAGACTCTTAGCTTCAATTCGAGCCCTCGCTTGTTGAAAAATTCTATCTCGGAGCCGAGAAAATTGTATTTGTTTGAGGAGCTAATGCGGTCGATTAGTTCCATTGTTTCGCCGCGAGGTGGTTATAGTGTTCCGTGGCACAGAACTTAAGGGCCGTATTAAATAGGGGGGAAAGTGGTGCGAAGCTCTTCAATCTTTCAATGCAATTTTCTCGGCCATTCAGCGTTATTTTGTATTAACTAAGGTGTCAAATTAAAGCTTGGAGTCTAAAGTACATACGTCCAATTGTATTTTGAATATAATCCTTAAGAATATCGCATTGCAATCAATCGTTTTCGACAACGGAACAAGAACAGGATTTTCTTATGGAGCTAAAAGTGGTTTCTATCCGAGATTCGAATCGAATTTTTGGGTTAATGGCGCGTCACTGTCACAGTATTTCCACATTCCATCCTGCTTAGCATTGAACGCACGCACGCACGCACGCGTGCATCGGCCACGAAAAGCCTTGCTCCGCATTCTGTCGGCTGAATCTATCTCGGAACGCATCTCGGATGCATTCGACACGCTTCTATGCGGACATCTCTCTCTCTCTCTCTCCTTGCGGACGAAATTAATAGACCCTGAGAATGCATTGGCCGGCGCGTCTAATATCGTCCACGGGCCGAATGACAGGCAGAATCTCGTGATGGCAGAACATTCGATCGCTTGCTCACTCTTCGATAACAGTCCCTGATTGTCCCAAAGGTTTATCACCGGCAGCTTTAAACGCGGCTGTTCTTCTGTCGTTACTGTCCGGGTGGAAGAAGCAATCTTTAAGTTCGATCTTGGGTGAGCTAACGAATGAATATGAATACCAAAGGGGTTGCTTGTGATTTTGTTTGTTTAAACCTGTTGCAACGAAGGTAGAGGTATTTTGTTCGTAGTTTCTGATAAGGGAGGAAGAAATCCTGTTCCGTTTGCATGGATAATTTGTTATAGAGATAATCGCTGATCTGTAGAAAGCTATAGCTTTAAGACTTTCTTTCTGGTGTCTGATTGTCAAAGTGTATTGAATTTTGTTCTTGTTCGTGTTCCTAATGTTTCGCTGAATAGAAGCGTTGTCATCAGCAACGATGACCAGACTTCAAACAACAAATTAGCGTAGCAATTTCAATTTATACCAAGAAACGCGATACACCGCTGTCCGTTTCAATTTTTTTTTAATAAACAACCGCGTGCTCTATTTGCAATAGCAAGAAAACAATTCGTCGCTACCAAACGAGGTCTGGAATAATTCGAAAAGGGATTTATCGTACTCGAAACGAGACGCGTTTGTCTCGATCAATTTCCTCGTTTTGCTTCTGCTCGGTTTGATAGCGATCGCCGGGCCAGTTTGCCACCCACGCGTGGGAAATCGACCCGCAGAAAGGTCACTCTCATGCAGTAGCCTTTCCCCTCCCGGTTTCGTTACGAGATATTGTTATTCGCGTTGGAACGGGGCGGGCGTAATTAATTAACCAGCTCTCAGGGCTAAATTTATCTGCTGGTTGAAACGAGAAACATGACCAACGGAAAAGGATTTTCTTTGCATTGTTTTTGTCGTTTATTACATAATCCATTGTGTAGCCTCCACTTGGCTATTCGTTTAATTACGTTCTATCTTACGCAATTAGGGACTAATAATAAAGTGATTGAGTGAATGCCCTCTTTATAGACAGTCACATTGCTCAAGCAATCCGAAGGAAATAATCAAATATTAATCCATCCTAATTCGTCTCACTTATTTCCAATTTTTGTTTTGATTGGTCCGACAGACAGGAGCGTAAACGATCGCATTATCAGACACGATCAATCTGTCACTGATAGCAGTGGACAGAAGAATAGGATCAATGTCGAACAGTGTACCATTCCAGGAGATCGTTTTTTTTTTCGCTGATAAACAAATCGTTGCCCGACGAGATCGGAATGATATCATCCCGCAGACTCGAGGAATGACCTCATCGCGCGTACTCTCGCTGTTAGGTAGGAATACCGCGGAGATCTCCAGATCTTTTGCAAACGCATCTCTCCTTGCCACTGTGAATGGCACAGTTTCTGCAGCGGCATTCTTTCAAACGATTAACACATCGGTTACACTTCTTTCTTGCATCATGCATTATTTGTTTATTGTGCCCGTTTATTTATCGAGACCTATAAGAATTATTCGCCGGATCGTCGGTCATTTATTCAGTTTGCGAATCGGTTCGGTACAACCGATTTTACAATTTGATACTTTTGCAAGCTAAGGTAAAATAATATAGTATCTCCTAAGCGCATCGCCAATTTAGTAACTTTCACTTCTTCAAACTGTAATACGACAGTTAAAAATCCGTTTTGGAATCAAATCTTCCAACAGCCATTTGTTTCATTTACCTTTGTACCATTTATACCAGCATCTCCGCGCTGTTAAAAATGATACAGACACGGTCCAGTCACATTTGCAGTAATCGCCATGGCTCCGTTAATGCAAATTACCGCGAAACCAACGAAAGTTGATACTGACAGCCGGATGATCTTAATCGCCGCTGACAGGCCGACGTTTACCGTTACATTTTTCCAACAGTAGAACGCTGAAAAGCCAATCTCGCTGCACGCGCGGAGGCATGCCAGTCCGGTCAGTGAAAGTCGTTTTTGAACGAAATCGCTGGCGGTTCGTACACATTGCTAGGCAACATATCGTGCGATACCACTACTACATATCGGTGCTGGCGTCCTCTCATCGAGCGTCCAGCATAAAAGTCAGTTGTTTAGTTGCCTTCCAGCGACACACAGGCCTTGTCCGTGTACTACTCCTTTAGCGTCCCCATCGAGCATCTCTAATCTCGTGCACCTGTTACGCTTCATCATTCGATTCCGATCGATTGCACCGAATTTGAAGTTCCATCGAGTGGCCGAGGATCGTTCGCAAGTTTCTCAAAGTTTCAGTAAGTACTTGAACTTTGTTGCAGCATAGCTAAAATTGACGGGAAATGTTTCGGAATTGAGTTTAATATTTGCCTACTAAATTGATTGGCATATTCACTGGTTAATCGATTACTGGCTAATATAATTCAATTGAGGGGACATTTTTAGAAAGCTTTCAGGGTTAATATTTACGAATCTTTATAGTCTACATAAAAATAGTTCAACTCTGTTTAGGCATGGTTGACAAAATTTGGTATTGATTAATGATCCATCGATGTTTAATAGTTTCGAGTGATCTCGCGTTTGATTATTATTATTATAGCTTTCGATAGGGGAATGACACGTGGACGGACGCGTCAATTAGTTGCACAAATGCCCCGATCGATCGGACGCGGATTCCAGCCTGGGCTTTCATCTGGGTCTCAGCTATTTCGTTCATTCAATTTCCGGACAGGCACTCGACGCGTTTTGTTATCTCTAAAATCCTGCGTTCTCCGTGTCCCGCGACGCGGCACGAGCGTTGATAAAACGAACGCATCCTGATGCTATATTTGTGAGTCGCGTAGGGACACCGGAAGATCACGTCGGGGATCGCTGACCTACGACAAGTTAGTCGCGCGTTAGGGAAGCGTTTGCTGCTACACGCGCGAGGATAATGTTCTTCGGTCGACTCGATCGGTGAAATATTTTAATAAGTGCGATGAATTACTAATTAAATTCCGTCGCTCCAGTAAATACAGTCGACGAAATTCTCGGCAATTCGAGTTCCACTGGGAATTTCGTCGTTTCCGCGCGATCGCGGTCGTGGAGCGATCGTTTGAAAGAGAAGGAACGTCCAGAGATCATTTTCCCCGGCCGGTCAGTCGCCGGTAGAAAAGTCGACACAATGACCCGGATCACAGTGCTGGGATCGATACACTTTCGCGATCGCGGGACCTTTTCGTATGTCCAGGCCGAATCGTTTTGGGCCGAGCTACTGGCCAGACGCCAATCGGGATCTGTTCAGGCGGGTGATCGATGCCCGATGCATCGAACGTTTCTTTTTTTTTTTTTTGCCAGATTGTACATGAGTTGTAAAACCGTGGAGAGCAAGCGAACGCTATGATGCGTACACAGGGTTTCACTCGATGCTCGTTGTGCAACGCTTTTCCAGATAATAGTTCTTCGATCGATCTTCCTTCAATGATTTATGTAATCCAACTGAGAGTCCATTGCCCGGTTTATTGACGAGAATGATTTTTCTCCGTAATAATACCGAGGGAATCGAGATTGATCGAAGGGATCGCTGAGATTGTAAGTGCAAGTGCATTCCTGATTATTTCTTGGTGAAATTTTGCAAGGAATAATTCTTAATTCAGTGGCTTTATTAAATTTTTGTAAAATCAGGTATTTTCGTTTCCAGTCACTGTAGAAACATTTCATATCCTAATTTTTACTCTTATTCCCTTTAGCTTTTGCAGCAGCTTGTTGGAATATTTTGAACTTTCAGTCCCACTGCGGATAAGCATTTTTCCTTTGCGAAACCAGCAAGCAGTGAAACCTGGCATCCGTAACAAATATTCAACTTTATCTCTGCGCAAACCAGCTTTGCAACACTTTATATTTTTTTAGCGGAACGTGGTCTATATCTTATCTACGTGTAGAGTTAGCCGCGCCACTTGGTTGTCCAGTTTAAGTAGCCATTAGTAGTGCAAAAGGATAAAATTCACCATTCACGAATCATTTTTTTTGTCCCAATAAAACTTGATATTAGCATAAATTAGATTGAATGAAATTTAAAGATCGCATTCCTTCTTGATCTCCTCGTTGTCTCGACCGAACGGTAATAACAGACGGGTTACAATTAATTGGACGCATCGGCGATCGACCGACACCTTTGCAATCGTCCCACGAACCAATTAGTTCCTCGAAGCTAAGCTAATTGCTCGCGGTCCGTGACTAATTGCGCGTTCTCCGAAAACGCTACATCCTGCATAGTTTCAAATCCCTCTGCCCGATGAAACCTCGAACGTGCGTACAGCGATCCTCCAGCCACGTTTGCAACGTAACCGATCGTTCATATCTACGCACCGTGACGGCTGCAGCAACGGTTCCCGTTGTTGGATGAGCTGTCCTCGAGCGAGCAACAGTTTAGCACCGGCCGTTATCTATCTCGTAAGAATAACAGGTAGCGCGGTGACGATCGTTGCGTAACGCGATCGCCTCGAGAAAAGCTGATTACAGGTCCAAATTGCGTGCGATTTATGTCTACACCTCCCCTAAGTCTTAGTGCTCGTTTGGAGAAAGAAGGTGTTGTATAAAAAGTTATATGGTTGCATAGTTTATACATATATTGAATCTTTGCGTTTCTTTTTATCAAATTGACGAATTTTAACCCTCTGCACTCGACCGAATTTCCTTATAATCTGTCGGTGAATAGTTGTCGATATTTAAACTGTTGCAACTCCGTGAAAAGAAAAAAATCGTACAACATTCTATCTGGACTCGTTTTAAAGCGCGAAGATCTCTGCTTTCTCAGCCCCGAGTTGATTCCTTTTTCAACAATGTTTTCACGTCATGTAACGAGTGAAAAAGCGGAGACACTCGACATTGTAACGTCGTCGGCACACCTTCCATTCAAACTTCGATAAAACGATAAGAAAAAAATCGTATGTCGATAGCGCGGTGGTCGTTTTAAAGGGAGCACTTTGGTCTGCAAATTCACGGTGATTTGAATTACGAAGAAAAATTCCTCGATGTCCGTGGACACGTTTGAATCTGTGAAATTTTCAGACGAGAAAAGTGTCTTCGTTTTCCTACCAGTTACGTGATGTAAAAGCATCTTTCAATAAGACAGAACACAGGATTGGAAAAGTAGAGGTTTCACGCTTTAAAATGAGCCCAGGTGGATTGCTGAACGATTTTTTTTCGCGAAGTTATAACAGTTTGTAGAATGTCCCTTCAGAGGGGACAACCGAGTGCGAAGGGTTAATTAATCTCTGCTGTTCCTATTTAATCAGTTTGTTTGGGTTAGGTTATAAAACGTCCTTACAAAACATTTTTTAATGAGACTGAACTCAGAATTGGGAGAGTAAAGACTTCACGCTTTAAAGTAAGCCCAGGTGGATTGTTGAACGATTTTTTTTCGTGGTGTTATAACAGTTTGTAGAATGGTCCCTTCAGAGGAGACAACCGAGTGCAAAGGGTTAAAAACTGGGTGTATTTTCCTAGGGTTCTGTATTATTCTTTAATTTTTGCGTACACCAATACAGACTTTCATTGAAAATTACATGGTGAAATTTAGTATTTATCTTCCAGTATGATTCTGAATGAACTAATAATGAAAGTAAAGTATCTGAAAACCTCTTTTTTCAAGAACCAGTGGGCAGTAATTAAAACAAATAACTTGAGGCGATATTCTACATTTTACAAAAAGAGGTAGAGTCAGTAGGGATCGAAACCCGTGTTACGCAACGAAGCAGGAAGAAAACCAGAAGCTCCTTCCCGTATTTGGTCGCGTCTCGTTTCCTGCAGCCAACGTTTCCCTCGATGCTGAATGCGAACGAGTTTGCACTGTCCAAGATTGATTCTAATTGCTATAACACGACCGGGTCGATGGTTGTTCAGTTCTGGGAGAAGGGCAGCCTGGGAAATGAGTTTCCGACTTCTACTCATGGAAATTCGAGTCAATCATGTCGTGAGCTACGCAACACCGTGGCGAAATCCGTGACGATTGTCGGCGACGCGAAACCAGCACTTTGATTCCTCGACGAGTAACGGATCGACGTTACGCGACGTTGACGTCGCTGTTAGACGCGGATGCATCTCGCTACGGGACAGCGGAATGTAGACCGTGAGATTCAGCGTAAATGTTCAATGTTTCTACCGTTGTTTAATTAGGGTTCGGAGAATTCAGAGGAGAGGTGGCTTATGGAAAACGAGAAATTACTCAGCTGTTGCAAGTCAACTATTCTCCCCGCATATTTACAGTAATTCATAAATCGGACGAAAACTATTTCAAAGCGGAGATAATTTTCTTCCTGCCTTGAATATCGGAGAGAATGGCGAATTAATTACTCGAACATCCTGAGGCAAGTTTTTCCTTCAACTTCCCTCAAGCAGGCCGTGTATTTTTCATATCCCTGATTGACTTGCAGACGCAATTCACGCGTTGGTGGCGTACGATTGCGAGCAGCGATCTCTTCCAAGGATATCATTGATCCTCAATAACACTCCCGCGTAAGAGGAATCCTTCAAGTTAAAAATGAAAGGCTCGGTTTCATGCAACTCCATCTCATCAATGGATCGTGTCCTCTCTATTAACTGTTCTCCGTAAACGATAGAGTGTCTCTCGACTCGCATCCTCACCGAACAGAACAGTTTAAGTGTTTCCTGTCCACAAGCCAGATGCAAGAAGCCTGGCAGGAACACGACGATATTTCATTCGCGACCGGCCCCTTTGAAATAAGTAGTCGGGCCGGTGTCACTTAGTTAGAAATAAATAAGCACCGAAAATACAAAACGCGTCTTCCTCTATTTTTTTCTCTGCATCTGTTAGGGATAAGGGTGCCGCTAGTCTGGCTGCTGACCGTCTGAAGTCGCTAAGGTGAATGTAATTTTAGCGTGTTGCTGATAGACTTTTACAAAAAGAAGCCACTGTCGTTCGCAACTTTGCTGTTCTTATCCTGCCAATGTCTTAGGCGAGAAAAGTTTTTCTTCCATTAATAATGTAATCGTGCAAACAGCTCGAACATGTCAGGCCTCGAAACAATGTATTGGAGAAATTTCTATTTGGTGAAAGAAGCACAGAGAGAACCGATTGATGATCTTTTTGGTTTATACATACATTCCGTGATATGCGTATCTTCAGATAAAAAATATCGCAGGGAAATTAGATAGTTGTTTAGTTTTAGGAAAAGGACAGAAATGAACGAAAACTGAATTTTCAAATCCTTTATTTGCAATTTAAGAAATACACGCTTTAGCAGTTAATAAAGCCGTGTTTTCTGTACAAAAACTCGTGTCAATTAACAAGGAGCCCATTTATGTTTCGTCAGCACCAATTTTAATCGATGCCCACCAGTGCGAAGTGTATGAAACGCGTTTCTCGGAAATCGGCCATCCCTTTCTTTTCCGAATTCTTTTACACGCGTCCCCGCGAAAATCTCGCTTCGTCCGACTGAAATGCCGGCTTCGTGGACTCGTTAGACTCGCTTTGAAGGAAACACGCACCGCTAATTGCGTGCACGGCCCATTAGCGTGTTCTACCGCGTGGGACGGATCGCTTCTTCTACATCCAGTTAATTACAGATACATAATTAATACTGGTCTAATTTCGGTACTCCAGGGAAGCCGCTCTGTAAGCGAGATGCACAAGTCTGTAAGACGAACGGGCGAACAGCATTTTCCTGTCGCGTCGCATCGTTAGGGCTCGAGCTATTAGACTTTCATTCGAAAAGCTTCGGACTCGAACATTAATTCACTGCGATACTGGAGGTCTCCTTCGCTTCTCTCGATATACCCAAACGAAGTCACGTAACTTTCCAGTCTAAAGAAAGAATCGCAATCCCTGTCGCATCGAATAAAATCTTCAGCAGGATCAGCGTAATATAATTTTCTGGACGAGCATCAAACAGCTGGCTTTTGTTTCTGTTATTATTAGAAGCCGTGACAATCGCGGCGTCCAAATTTCGCGTGGAAGAAAATACATGTTTCCCACGTGCTGTATTCCAGGGGAACGGGACAGTGCTGCATCTCCGCCTTTTTATTTTTATTCTCTTTAACGGAGAAGCTTTCTCGGGAAAGTTCTCGCGGACTCGACGGGCCCATTATGAGGCGAGAAATGCTTGCCTACTTGATACGTGCTGGGCGGAAAACGGTTCGCCTTTTTTTTTCGTGGCCGTGAAAGTAAGCCGTGTAGTTTTCATTCGGTTACGCAGAACTAATCCTGCCGGCAGGCACGAGCGAGAGTACCAGCTATTTGGAGCGTTGGAAGTTTCCTTCTAGACCTATGATCTTTCTTCGTTATTGTGATTTTTAATTAATTCGCCGTATTAATATTTGCATTGAAAGAGGAGAGTGCATAATAGGTGGGATGTTCCTCGTTGCATCATGTTCAGGTAGAGAGCGTGCTAATAAACTGATGCAGCATTGCAGCCTCGTAAAAAAAATTGCACAACTCCGGGATTACGTGTGCGAGAATGAGGCAAAAGAAATGGTGCAAATATGTTGATCCATACGGAAGATAAAGTCAACGCTTGTCTCGCATCGCTGAGGACTGTGTAATTAATCAATAGAATCATTTCAAAAGCGTCAAAGTAGACAGATTTGAACGAGAAAGTTATCTACAACAAATTGGGGGGGCTGTTCCCCGTTCTCCATTGGAAAGCGACAACCGCGAGCGCGCAACCCTGGCAATCGTTGATCCTGCCCGTTCGGCATAAATCATCGGCCTTTAATTATATCATGCTTAAAACTCTCTCGTCATTCAAAATCGTTGCATAAATGAAGCCGTCCGAATGGAAGATCTGCGCGCGTCTCAGCGGCGGAGGGAGAGCTGCCGCGATATTTCCCCGAGCACAGGGGGTTGTAATCGTTATTAATGCGGGCCTAGGTCACGGGCGGCGGATCGTCTTTGGAGGCGGCTAGTTAGTTCGGGGGAAGGCCAGTGGCCGCGCTCGCGCTCCCTATAAATAATCATGAAGCGGGGATGTCCAAGTATAGACCGTTGGGAGATTGCCAGCCAGCGAGGAGGCCTCAGCTATTTTTGAGGCTGTCGCCGCTACGTACGCTACGACGCGCGATAGACGCTCTCTAATCAAAACTGCACGGCCGCGGAACGACGGAGACGATGGCTGCCCTGTTCTATTCCGTAGGGGAACCACGGGCTACCCATCATCTCCCACCTTGCGCACAAATCTTCCCCACTCTTTTACGTCGATTACCGGTCCTTGCGCGACCTTGGACGGAATTGATTTATCGAGTCATTCGTCTTTACGACGAAGGGCTATATCCCACCGTCTCACCGAATAGTTTTGGATTACGACATGGGGCGTTGTGCCGTTGGGGGACAACGGCACGTAATTTCACGATGAATTATAATTGTAACACTGTTGCGGATTGTCTAACACGTTATTAGCGAATAATTCTCTCTGGCTAGACAGATCGCTGGTTCGTATCTCTCCGAATTGCAGTGTAACGCGTATACGCGTAAAACAAAGATGAATAACGGTGTATCGTACAGATAGTTGGTCCGTGTATTTGTCAGCATTTTAGCTGAGAAAACGTGTTGCATTCAAGCTAAAGGGCATTAAATTACCTGCAGAAGTGAACACGGCAAATGTTTGTTCAAGTTTACGCAATTCGCGCGCCTCGCGCGCGTGTATGGCGGTATTTTGAAACAACCGCCGCGAGGACTCCGTCAACGTCAATACATGCGCGACGCTAGACGCGCAGAAACTTTCTCCATGGGTTAGCGCTTCTCGTACACTTCATTCCAGCTAACACTTTGCATGGTTAGTGGCGAGCCCGTACACAGCGACAATTGACTGAAGATTTCCATACCATTAGAAATAATTTGTAACATCGAGTAAATACTCATTTCTCAATCGTTTTTCCATCATCGAGCGCATGTTAAGAAATCGATCTCGATAATGATCTCGGGGACCAACGTTCAAGTAAGTAGTCTTTGTTCGAATACGGTATACGCGTCAAAGGGCGCTGCCGCAATCAGTCGTAATCGGTGAATTGATCGGTGAAGTGTGCGTCCGTCGTGAGAAGCGGTGCAGATATTCAATTGTGAGCGGTTTGCTTAATTTCAATCGATTCTCTGCGCCTCCTCGCTGTTAACCACTTGTCAAGAGTAAGTTTCATCCCAGTCCAATTGACAATATTTCACGGTTGGTCACGATTTTCTGTTTAGCGTGGGTTGCCGATTTGGCAGCCGAGTTGTCAATGAAAATCGATCCCGAATTATCTGGGCCAAAGTGCATCAGCCGCATTGGACGCTTGCCGGATTTAAACGCAACTTGTCGATTTGTCGATCGTTCGAACAGGAACACTGGCTACGCGCACTCGTAGTATGATGGGACGAGTTCCGCGACTAATACCTCATCGCTGATATTGCACTTGAAAAAGAACCATTGTTCCTTCGCGTTCGTCCGTTCAACCCTCTCGACCCTTGTCGTTCACTTGCTTCGATCTGCTCCCGTGGTTTTCACGTGCATTCGTTCGTTGGAATTCAAGGAGGGTGAAAACTAGTTAATAACTTATTGCGATTGTTATCCGCAGGATCTGTAGTAATATCCCATACATTTAAAGAAACACTTGATTCTATGTTATGAATGTGTTGAATTGTTAATTCTTAGTTCAGGGAGCCGGCTTGTATCGTTTGCGTATTAGATACCTTTGCGAATAACATAATCGATAAAATGTCACGGAGATACTCTGTCGTTGACCAAGAACCGTGGAAACCTTTCCAGACCTCTTCGTCGACCAAAACAACCACTATGACGACCGCAGCAAAGTTATATGGAAAGGACTTGAGCGAATATGACGACGTGGATGTGGACGATCTATTGGCGCAACTCACTCCGGAGGAAATCAATATGTTGGCCAAAGAAGTGGATCCTGATGTAAGGAAATAAGAATAAGTTACATCCTTCTGAAACGTGCAATTGTCGACAGAAAGATTCATGTACTTTGGAATTATTCCTGCAGGACAGTTTTATGCCACCGTCGCAACGCTGTAGCTACGAATGTGACAAGAGTCCGACTGGACCGCTCAATCGTAAGAAGCTTATCGAACACATCAACAAGCAAGCTTTAGAGACACCGGACAGGCCGGAGTTGAAACCCTTCGTACCTGGTGTAATTAGAGGCAAAAAGGTATTTTGGAGTAGTAGAGCAGTGGTTCCAGTTGTAACGCATTGAAAATATACAGTGTTTTTATGTATTTCTACCTTTCATTAGTGGATTCCTCCTCCGCAAGAAACTGCAAAAGAAAAGGAAGTGGACGAGCAAATTGCTATTGATCTTGGAGAGGAATACGAGCAAGCGTTATCCAATGCTACTCAGGAAGAAATTATCGATCTTGCTGGTAAATGGGAATTTTCTAATCAGTCGTGTAACAGAATTCTCAGCGCGGTATTTATTATACTTTCTCGCCGACAGCTATCCTCGGATTTCATTCCATGATGAACCAAGACCAGTACCATGCTTCTCTATTAAATTCTGGCCAGCCCGTGGGTTTGGGTTGGGACGGTGTTACGAAAGCTAGTCAACCAAAGCCTTACCCGATGGAACCTCCCAATGATACAGACGTTGACGCCACTATTAAACAAGTTCGAGAGGACGATGCTTCGTTGATTGACTTGAACTGGAATAACATTAAAGTAGGTGTACGAAACTTACGAGTAGATCGATGTTATTAATTATATTCAACCTCAATTCGTTTTGTTTCAGAATATATCTGACGAAAAGTTTATTCAACTGTTTGAAGGACTGGAGATGAACACGCATCTCGAATCCTTGAGTTTAACGAACGTGGGACTCAACGATAGGACTGCGCAGAGGTTGGCAGAGGCCTTAGAGAAAAATTCTACGCTGAGAGTACTCAAGTTAGTATAATACTCCGCGCGAAACTTTTCGTGAAACCTCGTATCGAAACTTTTGTGTGTTTCCAGTGTTGAAACAAACTTCATAAGCCCATCTGTGATAGTGAGGCTCATCAGGGCACTCCTTAAAACGAAATCGATGGAAGAATTTCGATGTTCGAATCAGGTAAAATGCAATTGGAATCCTCCCCTGTTGTCGGGGCTGAATATCGTAACTTTTTTATTCGCTTTTCTAATGTGTCGTCGTCTGCGTTCGATTTGCAGAGGTCACAGGTGTTGGGAAATAAAATCGAAATGGAAATTACACAGTTGGTGGAACAAAACCCGACGCTGCTCCGACTCGGTCTTCACTTGGAGTTCAACGATGCTAGACATCGCGTGGCCGCACATTTGCAACGCAACATCGACAGGAGTAAGTACAAACGATATAATTCAATATCGAGCATATCGGTACGATTCGCGAAATTATACAAATTAGTCGTTACGACCTATCGATCGTTTATCATTTCAATGACAGTAATTAACTCGATCTGTTCGCCGTTTATCTTCGATGCAACTTGCCAGTTGCATTACAGATATCGGCGATCGATCGACCTTCTAATCGTTTCTCTTACAGGTACATTAATCCCAAAATAATTTATAGCATATATTAAAAATCTTTCATAGATATATCGCGTTTTACAGTGGCAAAAGTTTTTACTTATTCAGCGATATGTGCCACATTGGAACCCTATTATTATTCCTTTTTTGCTTATCCAACATTTTTCCGTACATTTTAAAGAGACACGTCGTTCCCTTTCGTTCATGCTATATTCACGTTTGAAATTTTTCGTTTAGATGGGAGCAATTGTATGGGGGACCATGGAGAACATTTGACGAAATGCTTCTAACTCTTCCGAATCTGCTTCGTAGTCTTTCATAGAGCTTTATTAGCGCACCATTATTCATCCACATTCATCCCGCTAAATTCATTTATTATTTTTCTAGCTAGTGCTATAGAGGTAATTATAAGACCCCAAGCGTGAACTCATTTTTGCCCCGCAATCCTCGAATTCGCTTTAACTTACCGACACACTTTAATTACCCTTTTCACCCTGTCCTTTAAATTCTATCTCAATCCATTTCTCACGGTAGAAGAAGATGTTGCACCTAGAAAGTTCATCGGTGACTGCATTACACGATCCATTAAAAATTTCTAGCCAAGCACACGAGTCTGTTTAAATCGTGTTCGTCGTTGCTTATACGTAGCTTACTTACAACGAAGCAGTTTAATGATCTTATGAGTCATGCTTTCGTGCAGTTTCGCCTCGTTTAGTTAGATAAGAGAGGCGTTTGATAAACGGATCAGTGTTTTCCGAAACGAAATATTCGAATAGCGCTTCTGTTCTCTTACGAACTTCTTCCTTCCGCGACATTTATACAATTTTTCTTAGTCTCTCAAATAATTCTGGGTCAAAATCTTATTCCACATTCGTCACAGTGCATGCTTACACTCGGTGCCCCTTTTACCTGCTGCAGCTCGAGCTTTTTATGCTTTTCGTTATCCATACTCATCACACGCTCCTTTAAAAAAAAAAAACGCCAGCATTGGACCGATTTGCATTTTACCAAAAGTTTAGCCTGTACCCCTCCATTTAATCGATACTTCTAGGATAACATTTAGTGGATCTTAATGAATTATTTCTTTCGATAGTCTGTCGTGTGCAACGTGCTAAGCTAGAGGCCGGTGAACCTTCGAAAAATTTCATAATCCCAATAGGGGACGTAAAAGACAGAACGTAGCGCTGATTAGGGCAGTGAGTAGCATTTTTGTTTCAAACAATTTATGTTCTTGGTACTTGTCTTAAGAATTTATCCTTGTTGCCTGATTTCATTTTGTCTATGCGAAACTTTCGTGACGATCCGGAATGCCAGTGAATGTCAGGATTAAAGTAGAGTTTGGTAGAAAAATTTCTGTCCCATAGAGTTTACCTTTGTGATTGTTTACTTGTTATGTGCATTTTGTACGAGTCCAATCGATTCTTTTCTCGTAACGAAACGATACATCGCGCTGTTAAATGTCAATGAAAAATAGTAAAAAGCAAGCGCAGAAAGAATGAGAAGAAAATAGAACGAAATGTAACAGTTTGAACTTTGGATCTTGCTATAATATTGCTACATTTCCGATATTACTGTTTCAATTGTCATGATTAAATTGTTCTACTGATACCATAATTCTGTAATATCAGCAGCAGGTTTACTTGTAACAGCTATGGATATCATTATCAGTATCGTTCATAACGCATGCTAATATTAACACGAACATATGAATCATAATTACGAATGTTTAGCATCCACACGTACAATGAATTAACTATTACCGAGACGATGCATACCATAGGTCGCATTAACGATAACCAAGGGAAACAGTGTTTCCGGTATTAATCAGTAATTGACACTGATAGGAATGAAAGTCATCATCACGATACCGTTACTCACATCCCTCGCACGATTTTCTTTTAAGTTGCTCGCATCATTCTCCCCAACTTTAACGTTTCCGCATATCCCGAATTAATCAGCAAAAACTATTTAGCATAAGGAATTACACAAAGGGAAGTAGGGCAATGTTCACGCGACGCGCGACGCAATTGATACCATAACCGGTACACGTATCACGGATTATAATTTCCAGGCGGATCTGCCACGTCGTCGCGCATCAACGATCGCTCCCTATTTTGCAATTTATCGTGTCCCATTCGCCGCGTGGATGCTCGTCACATAATCGTCCGGTTTTGCGAGGACGATTACATTATGATCAGGACGAAAGTATCGCTATGGCTGAACTGAAGTCCCGATCAGAGAGATCTCGAAACGACTGTGTTATATCGCGAAAAAAAACAATGTTTCATTACTCGTTAGGAGTTATGGGCTTTGTACGATCGTTTCGATTTCCCTTATCGCCGTCGCGGAGGATTTATTAGTCGACGATTTTAGCCACCCACCGAAACACGAGACTCGACTCGGGTCACAAGAGCTGCGATTTATACTTACGACACCTCTATTCTTTCCCAACAGTACGGAAAGACCTAACGCTGCGGCTACAGTTCCGATTCTTTAACATGAACCACAGGAAACCTGCCTTGATTCAATGAAAGGTAGCTACCGCATTTAAGCGGGCCTCTATCAGCAGATTGATGCTGCTCGTTAATCGAAACTTATCCCGCTGTTTTGCCGGTTTTCGCAGCTTCGCTAACGTTGCCTCTCTGATAAACGCCAGTCTCCTGCTTGAGAAGGAAACGGAGATACTAACAATAAATAAATGTCTGACAGGCTACGATTTCGAGGTATTTGTAAAGTAACAGGAAATTCTCGGTTGGATACTTTATTCAATTCCTCGGACGTTTGTTTTGGCGGTTTTTAAAATAGTTTCCACGTTCGAGAGAGTTTCCAAGTCCTGAGCAATTAGTGTAATTTAGACTCGAGCTCATGCAAAAGACTCAACAGTTAAATGACTTATAAAACGAATCATGACAAATTAAAATAAATGATCGAGCAATGTGTGCCTTTAAAATTATCTTGTTTCTCCAAGAAATTCTCCGAGGATAAGACTAATCAAATCAAATTACGTTTAGAAGTGAGTAAGAACGCTTTAGAATTGATTTGCTTGCGCAGGAAGAGTCTCGTGAAATCAGACGTTTATTTCATAAGCTTCGCCGTAACAACCGAACGTTTGGCGGCTCGTAGTTTGCAATGAAAGTCAGGAAAACAGGGTTTGCGCTTGATCTGACACGTCGTTAACTGCGAATGGTGTTTGCTTGACGAGCTTTTAACTCTGGCCGACGGCCTCGCTTCAGGGTTTTAGGTGCTCCGCACATCCTATCAAACCCGATGAAGTCGTGACGCGTTAATTTCCACACAAGCCTGCAGAAGCTCGGGGCACGCCTTGCGTGACATCCTCTCGACGGTTGAACGTCGAGCAGCGAACGGGTTAACGCGTGACGACGGTGCCTAGCGATGGGATCAACCGTGGCCATAAGTAACGTACCGGTGTCTGACTAATTGGCCTACAGAATGCCCCGGAAAAATTATTTTCAAAGACGAGTAGAAAGGAGATTTGTTGCCGGATAATATCGCTAGTTAATTTAATCATTCGGGAGATGCGTTTCCATATTATTTAACGAAGAACGCACGACGGGCGTTATTTTTACAAGTCAGATCTTATATACGTTTATCTTTATCCCTTTACCATTCTCTTCAAGATCCCATCGCCGAACCGAAAACGGCATTTCGTCGATCGTCCTGGAACGATGCTCAAGTCCGTCCCTTTTCCGCGGAAATTACGATCCCGTACTTTCGGCCGCCGCATTTCATACAAGTCGATAGACGCGGGCCAGGTTGAATCGCGTTGCGAAACTGTTCCGTGGCGATCGACCGCGAACCGCTCCCGATAAAAGTTCTTCCCCCGCGCAACGGTACAACTCAATTAGCCAGGTCGTTCGGCGGAAAGTTCGTAACCAGATCGCCGCTTTACAGTTCAGATTAGCTGTTTGCGCAGAAGTTATGGGCGTGATTTCGTCCACGTCACGCGAATAACTTTCCAAGTTAACGCGGGACATTGTTTTCGGCCGAAAAGGGAGCTGAAAGTTTTCTGGTCTTCTTTTTTCCCCTCTATCGTTATAATAACCCCACCCCCCTCCCTTGCGTTTGAGCAAAATTATTTAAATATCTTTTCGTGCGGAATAATTAGTAATTTTCTGATTGGCTGTATTTTTATCCGTTTTTACATTTTATACAGATCGCACGGAATTTAATTTCGAACTTCGCTGCTTCATGCTTGCGCCCCATCAAAGGGTAATTAAAAATTTCGCGAAATCGCGATATTTCGGTGGAATTTTTTTTTCATTCGAGCTACGTACAGAGTAGAGATTTTTAATATTAATTAAACTCGCTGCTGGGGAGAATCTTCATTCGCGCCGAGCGATGCGATTAAAAGCTTTGATCAATGCGGACAGATATTTAAAGCTGGACAAACACAAGTTCGGTAAACAATATTATTTTCAACGTATTGCCGCGGTTCGAAAGAGATATTTTCGATTAACGCAAGGGGTTCATCGTTATTAACATCTCGATGAAATAATACAAGGTGGGACACTGGATTACCGATTAAATTAAATGAAACTATCATCTGCGCGGATCGGTTAAGCTTTGCTTCGCGAAACACCAATTAGCCTATCGATTAGCTGTCTGGGAAATCAATATCGTTTAAAGATATTATTACAACACAGCACCTCGGAGTAATTAAACGTTCGGCCATTTCCCATGGATTATTCAGCGGCGTAATTCGCCCTTCTGATGACTACCAACGATGCGAGCCGTGGCGAACTTCAATTTCCACGATTGGCTAAATTGGACGCTTTCAAACGAGCGTCCAATGAGCCGGTTTCCACGGACCGATTCCGTCGTTCAGTGCACCGAGGAAATTCGCAAATGCGGTGCCAGTGACGCGTCGCAATCCGTCGACGACGAGCTGTTTGCGGGCTTTTGAAAAGGGCTTGCTGTGACGCGCGAGCTTCCCGCGTGTTGTAAACCCTTCCTCCTCTCCTTCGTTTTGTTTTGCGTTTGAAATGTGACGTGCATCGACGTGCCCCACGTTAATTCGTCCCCCTTTCTCTCCCAAAATATAACAGCGTGAGATAACCGTTCCCGACTAACATTTACGATTTTCTTGTCTTCTTACAGTTTGGACCTGTGTTTTTTTTTTTACTAACAGATATTGATACGATTCAAATGAAGCCCGGAGCGTCTTCCTGTTTGCATGGAACAGGCGTGCGAGGAGACTTCTCGTTCCCTCATGCATTCGGGGACACGAGAATCGACTTGTTACGAACGTTAAACCTTTTACGGTTCGAAGAAACTCGAATCATTTTATTGAACGGTGACTGGATTAACAGAGCACAGGAAGGAAGCTCCGGTGGTTCGCGTGGGGCGGTCGAATCGCAGAGCGTTTCGCGTTCCGAAAGCGTCGACATTTCCTCCAAAGGGGATCGCAAAGGCTCACGATTCAACCGCGCCACAGCTCCGGTCCGTCGAAGCGTTGCAAAGAAACGAAGAATCGACGGGATACGGTCGCGCGTTCCCTTCGTCCCGTCGAGCTTGTTGCGAGCACGCGGGACGCGTGTTGTTCGCGGACACGACGGATACGTATCAGCGTCGCGGGGGAGCGGAGAAAGCGGCAGCAATTTCCACGATGGGGGAAGCACGATTTCGAAAGACAATTAAAAAGCAACGAGCTTCCGAGCCGCGCGCACGGATATATTTTATGTCGCCCGCGCGGTTACATCCCGCTTTTCCGCGTGGGGATTGCAATTTTCTCGGCCGGATTACGCTCTCAACGAGGCCACAGCCGCGCTCGCCAAAGTTTCGTTCGTTTTAATCGCGTAACGTACGGTACTACTCTTTCGCGCGGTTGGAAATCGTGATCATTGATTCGAAAGCTTTTTACCTTTCGACGGCTCGAAACTGGATACCGTTATCAGGTATTGCGATGCTACGCGGGTGAATTCTTTGTTTTTCTTTGTTATCGCTAGCGAAGTACACTTGGCTGCTGGAGCTCGGTGGTAAAAGGGTGTCTCTATGGTTAATGAAACGGATTGGCGGATTTTAATTGCAGTGATATATGGCGCGGAATGTTTCCCGATAGAAAATTGTCGTGAAACGTCTTCTTTGCAACGTCTACGATGGAGCAAGAGCTTGAATATGAAATAGGGGTTGAAAACGATTGCAATTTCAAGTATCATTTATTCATACACTCAGGTGATTCTTTGTAATTGAATTTTGTACGTTAAATTCATGCCGATTGGCAAATTCATTTTGGACCGCCGAATTTCAACCCCTTGAACGATGTAACGTGTGTCGATTGATGATTGCATACTCTTTACCGGCGTGCCTACCGATCGGCAAAGACTTTTCCATTTCACATCGAGCTGAACGCATATGATGACAGTGTTTCGGGTGTCTGTTGCAGTACGGCAGTCCCGGCTCGGGGTGGCGACATCATAACGCGAAGTGGCGTTCGCCTAGGTATTATTTGTACATATATTATATATTTATTTACCATATGTTATACATACGTACATCTATCTATCTATCTATATATATATATATACATACATATAAGATATATGTATATGTGTGTATATAAAGAACAAAAAAAAAAAGAATTTTACCAATTAATTATCACGCATCGCTCGCGGCGTTCACGCAAAATGATATCTCGCATCGTGCAACTCGTGTAACAAGAATCGACAAGCGGACGTTCTTGGCGAAGCTTTTTCCATTTTATGTATTAATAATTATTATGCCTCTTATGTCAATATGTGTCGAAGAATAAACGTTGTCGTTCTCCGGCGTTCGTTTCAACTTTTTCATTGCACCACAAAGGCGCCCGCGGTGGACTCGAATTCATTGAACGGACGATCGCAAAACAACGAACCCCAACCCATCATTATTTTCTGTCCGCCTTTTTTTTCGTTGTTTTCATATTATCTCCGCTTTGTCCGTCGATACTCCGCCACGTCGGCAGGCCGAGCACGTCCACGCGCTGTACATAGTGCTCGTTTTGCATGGGTATCTGTAGACTAGCGTAAATCGAACCACAAATAAACCGTTCTGGTTTAATACTGTGTCGTCCCTCGTTCGTTTACCCCGCCCGATCATTGCGCGATCTGCTTCGTGATGATTCGCTGGCAACGCGAGCATCGATCTCAGCTTCAACCCTTAAATCAGTCGCCCTCCCGATTATTATGGTTCGTCTGACTCGTAGCTTTCGCCCGGCGATTATCGTCCCTTCGGTAATGATTTACGTTTGGGACGCGCAAGGTTCGATCGTATTAATCGATGGGTGGAACGTGAGAGTTGTCTCGAGGATGATAGAGGTATTATATTTATAATAATATGTTCGACGAACAAGTAAGTACATATATTTTAGTTATAATATATTGTATTGATATTTCTCTATCTAATGTATCGGTTTACGATAAGTCCCGCACGAATGACTTTGCTGCAGAGAAATGATAATAAATCACACTTGGTCGAGGGTGTATTTAACCCTCTGCCTTGACCCTTCTGCGCCGACATGAATATTCATCGATCCGCCGCTTGTAGTGGTGCATAGAATTTGATGAATAACGAAAATAATTTCTTACGTTAACGTTGCATTGCAAGAAAATTCAGAAAATTGTTTTAAATAAAATAGATTGAAGTGCTTAATTTTGTCGAGAAAAAAGGAGCAATCATAAGTTCTTCACGAAATATCATATTCTGCAAGAAAATATTGAGATACATCTCGTGTGCAGTCAACTTGTTCGCATTCTTCCTTTTTTTCATATAGTTCACCTTAGTTTAAGGGTTGAAACTACGATCAGCTGGCACCGCGCATGAAATTATTAACTGCTCGCCGAAAGTTCAGCGGCGATAGCGACGAAAGTATTATCCACGCGCGTATATATCACGCGGCGTGAGCCGTTTTTATCGGCGTGCGTGCTCCGAAGTTGCCCGCCCGATTTCCCGAGATTGCACCGGCGGGGCGCGGTTAGTCAAGTTACATGCAGCTTGTGTGTCGTGCGCGCGAGACCCACGTGTTACACCGTATACATAATGGCACACGCTCGAGGGTCCATTTATTATATGTACATCACCGCGCCGTGTCCAGGTTTTTTTTAGAGCGACGCACTATTCTAACTTAAGGGCGAACTATGCGATTTCTGCCGTGCGTTTGGTGTCATTTGAATTGCAAAGATCTCAGGAGATCATTAAAATCAATTTCATAAAGATTAAATAGGGACTAAAAGAATTGTATTCCTTGCGTACAGAAAATACCCTTTGTAACCTCTTGAAGGCGACCTTTTCAAGAGACTGTCCGGGCCACAGCCAAATATCGGCGGCTAGAAACTGTGGCTAGAGACTTGCTTGTTAAGTAGTGCAATTGCACGGACTTTGAACCGCGGCAACTCCGAAGATATGAATTATCTTTTATCTCGTTAGGTCTCATTAGAAGCGCGCTTTCCTCCCCTTTAAAACGGTTTTTGGTTGAACTCGATACGACTTCCGGTTCCTGAGATATCGCCGTGCAAAGAAAGGTGTAATTCCTAATGTTTATGTATCGCTGTCCTTTTCGCACGCGCCGCGCGTCACTGACCTGCCTCACCATGTACCCCTCGCAGGTGCAAGCAAAAAACAGGCGCCGAGTCGCGAGTTTTTTCCGGTTCCAGGAAAAAAGGCCAGACAGGTAGCAGACGCGATTCCGCGAACTGCTTCCGATTCCAGGAAGAAATGTGGGTCACGTCGCGGCATTTAAATGCCCTAACTTTAAACGCTCGTATCTCGGAAACTAATCGAGATATCGGAATGAGCCAAACGGCAAATTGAAGGGTATGCTCCTCGCTATCTCCTCGCATATATTCTCGATTAAATTTCACATTCCTTTTTCCTGTATCTTTCTTCAAAGTTAATAATAAGAAAGAAAGAGAATTATTATCACCAAGCGGCGTCTCGAGAAGATTGGCGACGCAAATGAACTCCGTAGACTTTTGCAATTTGAAGGACACCAAACACGGCAGAAATCGCATAGTTCGTTCTTAAGTTGTGATAGTACGTCGCTCTCAAAAAAGCTTGGACACGGCACGATGATGTGTAAACGGACCCTAAACCGTGGCTTTCTTTTTTTTCAAAGCTGCTCCCACTGATACACGCTTTCCGGTATAATCGGAGGAGAGCCCGTAAACTCCCTACCGCCTGCTAATGAACGCCTGCTCGACCGTTTTGCGAGCTTTCCACACGATTCGCTTGTACACTTCGCTCGAAACGCGTCCCACGTCGTACTTTCCTCCTGGCCGTTCGAACGTTTTGAATCGCAGAAAATTTGTTTGCAGTTTTCAATGCACTACATTCAGCAGAAAAAAAAGGAACACGGAATATTTGTATCTAGTCAAATAATGGCGGAATAAAACATTGCATGATACGTTTTCTTTTTTTGTAATTTTTATTAGCTTTATTCGTGTGGCACGAACACTTTTGCCAATTCACAAATCTTCCAACGTTGGAGCAGGTAGAAAATTGATTCCCTCTGGTTTCTTTATTACCCTTTGTTTAATGCACATACGTTTATTGCACTCCAGAGTCGTTTCTACACAGCCACTGTGATTAAACGTTAATACAAATGTTCGTTTCGTTATTAAATAGCCCCGGTTTGCAGTAGAAAATTGGTAAAGTGGTATTTGAAGGTAGATTGGTGGGAAATGAAGTAGAGAGTTCAATTAAATTACATGTTTCCATATAATTAAATACAATACTCCTTGCTTGATACACGTCTCGCAACGTTGTTCAAACCAAGCAAACTTCTTTCCCATCAGTCTAGCATTTAACAAGCACCACAAACAGTATACTTTAATAAATAATCACGTCCCTTGATGCGAGTAGTAGTGTTAACTATTTTGAGAGGACGTAGATTGATAAGCAAATGGTGACTAATATACAGTGATTAATATGAATATGAAAATTATAGAGAACACTGGAACGAACGATCGGATGACAAGGGGGTGGTAATTAAAAATACTCTCACGCCTTTTATTTCACTTAGGGGGGAACAATAGCCGCCGTTGCCGGTTAATTAAATTTATGTCTGTTCCCGTTTTGGACGTTTGTCAGGCAAGCGAAGTCGATTGTAGGTGGATTCCGAGGGCAAAACCGGTTGGAGGCGAAAGGAGCCGTGAGACGCAAGAATAATAATGGGTTTCAGCCAACTGTTTGTCCTCTGATCCTCCCTGTCCTTTCCTTCGCAGAACGAACCCCATTCGTATTCACGGCCAATTTGTTTCCGCCAGATATCCACTTGCTCCCCATTAAATTTCGGAACAATGGACCATCGATACGTGCCAGAAGGTTAAATGTATTTGCTATGGACTTTCAATTATATCTACTTCCTGAAACAAGAGATTTCCCTTGTTATCGTAACGTAATACATTTTTTAGTTATCCATTGGCTTGAAAATATCTTTCACCTAATGTCCAAAAGCGTATCGAACGATTCTCGTAAACGTGAACCACTGAAATGTCATTAGAAAGAAATACATTGAGCCTCTTGAATGTAGAAATATCAGCTATGGCAACCGACAGTAAAATGAAATATCAAATACGAATGGAACGTCATTCCGTTCGAATGATTACGATCGGCGTACCTCGCGTTTAATTCTGGCAAGCACGTAGAACGAGAAATCGTCGAGTTCGATTCGTGATTGATTCACGTCGCGCTACCTTGTCCCGTGAAATTGAGAGACAAACGCGGGCGGCGATCCCGTCGAAACACAGCGAAAAGCGAAAGGGACCAGCAGCGATAGAGATTCGAGGCAATTTATTCGGCAATTGAAGGGTCAATTACTTTTTCCAGTTGAACCGCGCGCAGCGCGTACGGTTCAACCTTTTTCCCTTCTTCGTGCATTTCCTCCTCTCTCCCTCCCCTCCCTTCATTTCGCCCTAGTTTTCGTTTGCCCTTTACCGCCGACGATTTTGTCCCGTCTATTTTGGATTCTACGCCGTCATCGATAAATAGTCCCTTCGTTTTTCATCCGCGCGCTCCTCCCTCGCGTTCGTACCCTCGGTCCGCGAACGAATTTTCCGCTGGATATTAAAAGCCGACTCCTCCATCACCGTTGGGTTAATTCATCTCGAGAAATTTCATAGCTTTCGCAAATGACGACGTTCCCTCTACACATACGTATATACATATTTCTGTTCGTTTTTAGCTGTCCCCCCTTCCGATATCATCCGTCCCGCGTCACTCGAATGCCATCGTTCCACGATTAAATTGCACGCTTTTTCGTGAAATCGCTGGTCTTCGACGGGTCCGGAGGCGGACGTTATAAATGGACAGTGAAAAGAGGTTCTACCGTGACTCGCGTCCATTTAAATTGCATCGGTATTTGGTAACACTTTATTCTTTCGTTCGATTTCTGGCAAGCAATTCAATAAATGATTAATACTCTTTTAGTCGGTTAATAACGAGGGACGATCTAAGAACGTTTAACTGGAGAGTCCCTCAGAGGTAAACAGATTGAAGTAGGAAGACGATCTAAACGCACTTATCGCGTTCCCATTGTTAGAGATATCCCCGGCAGACGTTTCTTTGTCCGACTTGGGAGCATGTCTGGGTCGTTGAAACTTCCTACGCCGAGGCGGAACGGCTGTCTTTCAGATTCGCTCCGGCGTCGGGAACACTTTGAAGCCGCATGGAATTAGATATGTATTTCAATAGCGGAACAACTGACGCGAGGATATCCTCGCTCGAGATGTCCCCTGCCGTGTACAATGTTTGGAATAATAACATTTATAAGACATTGAGGATGAAATTAAACAGCTATAAAGATGATAACCGAGACGAATAAATCACCGTTCGTGATATATGTATATCCGATAACATTTTCCCGCGATAAATAAATAAACTGCAAATCCCTGTTGTTATTAACGATTCCGTCGTCGAGGAACTCATTTTTTTTCTCACGAACGAGTTGCCTTCAGTATTGAGATTCTTCTTCGTCTTCATAATGCATCTATACACACAGATCCAGGTGTCGTATATTAATCAAAGTGTTATCAATATTAGATCGTACAAGTCCGAGTCCCTCGTATTGTTTCATGGAGTGGTGCTTGTATTTCTTTCTCGATTATCTGTTTTATTACCCGTTAGAAGCTAAATTGATCAAAAAGTGGTGCGTTGATTATATATTATTCTGTTTCTTCGGATATCAGACTCGATATCGTTTTTATATTAATCTGAGGTGGCCAAGGGTCTATTAACCAATACTGTAAAAACACCCTTTAATGGTTCAGACTTTATCCCAATATAAAAAATATGTTTTCACTTTACAAGTCGTCGATGGAAATGGAATTTCTCACGAACGAGTTACCTTCAGTATTAAGATTCTTCTTCGCCTTCATAATGCATCTATACACACAGATCCAGGTGTCGTATATTAATCAAAGTGTTATCAACATTAGATCGGCACAAGTCCCAGTCCCTTTTTAGAAGCGTTCCGATTAACGAACAATCGTAAAGTACTCGTACGACGAAGCCGCGCTTCTTCATTGTGCTGGCATAATTTCATAGAATCTGCGAAACTTTGGAATCGCTGCGTTACGAAGCGTGGCACGAAAGCCACGGCACCGGGGCTCCGCGAAGTTGCAAGGCTTTCAAATTCGTACCATTCAAATCCAGACGATGCTCTCGTTCCTTGGGATTAATCTAGTGTGGCGCGGGGATCGATCAATGGCGTAGCACGGGCTTCCCCGTTTCGGACCGGGGTTTAAGCCCCGATCGTCGGCACACTAGCCTCAATTACTCTACTCAGCTCCTCGTCAGCCGAAGAGGAGAGCCGCCGGTTCCGACCAGAAGAGAAAAGTGATGGAGCACCCGAGATTAGCGATTCCATCCTTAAGACGCCCCGTTGGTCGCGCGATCCATTTTCCTCCGGGGGAGGGAAAAAAAAGAAGCGAGATTCATCTTAGAATATCCGAACTCGGCGTCGATTCAAAATGTTCGATCCCGTGTAATCGGCAAGATTATTCCGTTCTTTCATTCAATTAAAAGCTCGCTTCACTCCCCCTTTGCCTAACGAATTGAAGCTTTTAGTATTCGATTGGCTGAACAAGGCATTGGCTCGCTTGAGACATCCGCCAGATTCCGTTTTAAATCAGCTCTCCCTTGTTTCGTTGCTCTCTAGCGTAGGTAAAAATTAATATTGAAACGCAGTGCTTCAGGAGGTATGCGAGATTGATCTTTTAATCGAACTCAATTAGATTACATACGAGGTGGTGTGTAATTGATGTACAACCTTCGATCTCACTCGACTTTCCAGTTCTAAATCGAAACTCAGAATCAGCAAATAAAATTCATCCATGCACGGTGATCGAAAAATGAACAAATGTGATCTTCGAATAATTAATAATAACGCCAACTATTGCGCGAGAACTGCAGTCGATTGAAACAAAGAGCACGTATTACCAGCGTGACATTATAAAAGTTTCACGAAGTGGCCCAATGCATTTGACAAAGGAATGAACACTCATCCGATCAGGGATTTGATCGACTAGCAAATTTCACACCGTCGATCACAATGAACGTCGCGCCTCTTCATTTTTAGCGCACGAGCGATTCGAAACGCGTTATTTCCAGGTAAACGCGGTCGATCCGCCGCGCGCTTCGTTCAACGGTCGATCGATACACGGCAAACACTTCTGGACCGCGCCGCTCTCGGCGGGTTCGAACCGCGGAACTTTTCGCGGCCGCGTTTCATTTATCTCCCGCTGGCAGCCGCAGCCCGCCGCCGCTGTTCCGCAAAAGAAGAACAAATTTACGGCGCGCCGATAAATCTGATTTCCGCCGAAAGTTTTCCATACGGTGGTCGCTCGCGATTTCTCATGATTTGTGGAGGAAAAAACGGGGGCTCCCCCCCCTCCCCTTTCATCGGCCCGCGACCGTCTGTCCCCCTTTAGCCGAGGTTCGGCCGGAACGCGAAGGAAAATGTTTCGCGAACGTTCACCTCGGAATTTTCCCGGGAGAATTCCCTGAGAATCGTTTGGGGTAGACGTTTGCGTGATTGTGCGTACCGCGGTGAACATTCACGCGTTCATCCGGGTAGAATCGAAGGAACTGACGGCAAACGTTTTATTCGGGAAAGTAACACACGAGCCGCGATTTGCTCAGCAAATATCATTGTTGTCCGCGTGTTTCGTTGGTCAGTCGAGATTCCCTCGGAACATCGCAATCGCGTGGGAAATGTGTTCTCGAGCGTTCAAAGGACTGGTCGCGGTATAAATAAATACAGTTAGAATAAGAAGGAATTATCTAATGTTCCGCGAAGCTTAATTGCACGATAAACTATTCCCCCGTTTAAAATGAGAATTCAAAGGAATCGCGGAATTAAAGCTCGAAACGTTTGACTCGAATTGCTTAAGCCGGAATAATTGATTTCATAAAATTAAAGTATTCATAAAATTTCGTCGCTCGATATTGATGATACGAAAGACTTGAACAGTGTTTGGACGTTAAACAATATTCTGCATAATAACGCCGGGCTTTTCGACGGAATCGATTTGCCGGCAGCGCGGAAACCTTTTTCGCTTATCGCGATCGGGGGAAAAAACGATGGTGACACGTTAAAAATGTGCACGCCAAGCTACGCGCCTCGGCTAGTAATTTCCGGTTAAGTCATCATTTGTTTGCCGCTTTACAGCTTCCGGGAACCGAGCCGCGAAACGCATCTGAAAAGGAAAATTTGATATTCTTTTGCATCGCTGCGAAACGAGTTTTAAGATTCCGCAGGAAACTTAATCTTTGGGAAATTGATCGAGTAATTTCGTCGATTCGAGGCAGGACGAAAGAGATTTTATTGTCGATTTACATAGATACGAAATTCAAAGAAATAAATGAAATAAAAGTCTATACAATCTATTAATCAAACATATCCCGCGATATTTCTTTTCTCCAAAAACAAATAACAGACATTGTTAATGCCTTTGGGCGATGCTCCACTGTTTTTCCACATCGAGTCGAAGCCATACACATTCTGCGCGAACGAGTATAGCCGGATAAGGGGGTCAAAAGTGCCCCTAAACCAAACTCGATTTTTTTCGCCATGGGTCATTCGATAGCTTATCAAGAAAGTAGAATGTGCGCCAAGTTTCAGTGTCAAAAATCACATTTTTGACCAATTTCTCTCATCTGCGCGGATGGAAAATTTTGCGAAAAGTCAAGGACCCTTTAATTAATCAACCGCATATTATAGAATTGTTTCAGATTTTGAAATTAGAAAACTAATCTGTGAAAAATAGAAAACGAAACAATATGATGAAAAATGCCGGTTTGGGAATGAAGGAGTCGCGGTACTAGATTCATATTTTTTGAGTAAGTACATATTATTGGTACTATTGTACTGAATTTTTTTCAGATTTTTCAGTTTGGTGCGCCATAGTTGAAAAAATCAGAAACTAACTTTTTCCTTGTTTCTTGCCTGCCACAGTCACTTATACAGCGATTTTCGGTACATTCTTGATCAGATAAACGCTTTTATGCAGTGCTCAATGTTTTTACGCATTCTCATGCGGAAGAAGGTACTTCTTAAGCTTCGCCAGTGCGGAAATTTCAAGCGCGAAGCAAACACTCGCCGGGGCACTCCGCTGTCCGCGTTAATTACTGCAATTTTACGAGTCAGGAACGGAGTGAAAAAATGGAATGATGCTGCGTCCCACGGGTTATTTCCTCCAAGGATCATCCCGTCGATATAAACTGTCCAACGAAATTTCCGTCGCCGTCGGAATTCTTTTTGCATTCCACGCTTTGAACTGCGTCGCGACGCTTTGATCCCTTTCTCTGTGTGTGTTTTTGTTTTTTGTTTTACTTCCTCCCTGCTCGTCGCCCATTTATATCGTCACGATTCACGATAGAGGGTGGACGTAATCGAGGAGACTCCGGCTCGAACGTATAAATCATTCATTACACGATGCATCCGCAGCTGTTTGGAAGCTGGAAACGCGAAATCAGATCCCCGTTGAATCTGCGGGATCTCGCCGGGATTAATTGGAATTTCAGAATGATCGAGAGCGGCAGTTTTTCTTTTTTTAGGAAGAATAAATTATCTTCGACTTTTCGTCTGAATGTAAACCGACTCTGTTCTCGAGAATTGTATATCTTTTTTATTGAAAACCAGTAGGCGAAAGTCATCCGATCGATCGATTCAGGTGGATCGAAGGTCCTTCAGAACGTCACGCGTTCTCACACGCAGCCATCGATGGGCGACGTTTTTTTTTTCTTTCCACAGATCGTCTACACCGCACAGGAAGGTCTTCCCGTAACTATACCATCGGCTGGGCCATGCATCGATGATCACCTACGGGAAAAGCGACGACGAAGTCCTTCGACGGCAACCCGCGGTACTCGAGTGGTCTACGTACGACGGTTCGTCGCGCGCAGATCTAGTTTTAGTGTGTAGGATGCGATTTCGAGAGCGTATAATTTTCAAACGATCAGCCGAGTTACGGGGGAGGGGATCAGGGTTGCGCTGCGCTCGGAACGACAGGATCATCTGGCAGCGGACTGATTGTTATTTCGGTGATGCGTTGAAGCGATCGATTCGAAACCGCATAATTTGACAGTGAAATACAATCGAGTATCATTATTCTTCACTGCTCAAACACGAATTCACTACGAGAACTTCGTCCCTCTCGCGTTTCTCCGTGCACCCTTCGAATGTGAAAAAAAAACAGCAATTTTTGTTGCGGAATGAAAGAGAAAAACACGATTCCATGCATCGCGCGTAGCCGGTATCGAGCGCAATCGATCACTTCTCGCTCCTCCCAACGAGGGGTGTCCGCGGTTTCGGTTTCGAAAGCAGCCTAGCCATTCCGCCGACGCTTCCGGTCTCCCATTCCCGGCGCATTCAGGGCTGCCGGAAGTGTCTCGTTTTCCCAACCGGATGCCGCGGAACCACCCGCTGAATCGCACCTGACCACTTCCCGTTTCGACCGGTATACTCTTCGTGTCGTTCCTGTTCGCAGGTCAACCGCGCTCGAACGTCGCTTCCACACTTCTACGCTTTTATATTTTTCTCCGTCCCGCTGGGAGTTTCGTGAAAATCTCATCCCCATCGCGGGTACAGTAAAATCGAACCGAAATCGATTTCCTTTTTTTAGCTTACCGACTTTATTGGCAGCCAAAAGCTTCGCCCTTTTCGCTCCTTTTATCCCTTTGACCATTTTTCTCTAATAATTTCATCTCTGACGCGTTTTACTTGCAATACAAACTTCTGCCGCCGCTTCTTCGCGCGATTGTCATTGTTACACGTTCGCTACGAGTGAGTGGAATTTTAATACTCACAGAAGAGTCACGGGAGTCGAACCAGCACCAATCTTTTCGCTCGTGAATTAAATCGTTCTTCAAAAGTCAATCTTTCTGCCCGGCCCGCGTGCAGGTGTGTCAATCCCCTTAACGCCTCGGCACGTTCGCCGTGAAATCGATGTCCGGTGTACACAGTCGGCGGACGCGCGCGAACGGGTCGCGTTCGTTCGTGAAACGCGATTGTTTTTCTCGTTAGTCGCTTTCGTTCCGCGTCGGTTCGAACTCTCAGCGCGAAATTCCTGCTCGTCGCTGATCGGCGAAAGACATCTTCCCCCGTCCGACGCGGACACTTTTCGAGACGAGGCGACGCACGTCGCTCGAGCGTGCGATCCGAAGGAGAAAAGTGCACGGAGCCCGGCGGAACGGGTCGTCGTCGATGCGGATTTCGCTCGAGGGCCGGTAGTCCGCAGGGCGAAATCGTCCTTCTGACAAAAGTGCCGTTGAGCAGCTGTCGAGCCGTCCGCTCTCCGCCCGAGACAAAGCGACGTCGCGGAAAATCCGAACGGCGATGCGAACCGACGCTTCCCGACAATTCCGAGGCCCCGGATCGTTTCGCGACGAGCGTGTTTCGTTCGCCAATTAATTTTTGCCGGACTCGATTTGATTAACCCCACCCGGAGAAAGTACTCCGCGCTTTGGAATCCCATTCAAGGGAAGTTTGGAACTTTAACCCGTTGACATAAGATGACGAGTCCGACTCGTCATTCATTTTATGAGCCACTGTAGACTTTGCCGAGTCTGACTCGTCAAGCGCTTTTTTCGGCGGACGCCGTCCAGTATACAATTAGATTACATATAGTTGTTTTGAAATATTCCACACTGCACAGAACTATTAAATGATTATTCTTTAATGCTATTCAGATGCTCTTTATTAACACCATGCTGATTAATAAAAGTCCAAATGGAACATGTATTCTTTCTCCGCTTTCACGTGACTGTTCAGTTGAGCGAAATTAAATGGTATTCTTCGGTCGCATCGAGTTCCATTCAGTTCATATGTGAAGGGGTTAAAGTAGCGGCGTCGAGGTTCTTTGCGCGTCGTTCGCCCGATCGTATCCAGCGGGTCCTGCGGAGGTAATAACCGCGCAGAACTCGCCAGGATTTTCCTTGAAATATCATTCTCGTCGCCGCGGGCGATCGTCGAGGGAATCGGCTGACCAGGACACCCGTTCGTGCGGTCCGCTCGGATATTGTCTGTAATCGGGAAAACGTTCTGGGGAGGACGAGCGCGGCCGAATGTGATATGCGGGCGTCGTTTCTGTCGCCTCTCTTTTGGAACGCGAGCAGCCCCGCGCTAAAGACACCGCGGAAAATCCCAGGGCGGCTCACGGCGCCGTGAAATGTATGGAATTCGCTGGTAATATTATATAAATAACGACGTCTCATTTAACGGTAGGTCGTAGTATGAAAAGGCGGGGGGAAGTTTGATCGAGGCGTCGGTGGAAAGCGCTCTCGCGAAGTCGGAGCAGAGAAAGATTGAGGACGTTTAGACATGGAGGATGGAGGAATTCCATTGTCTCTGATGGAAAGTTTTCTTTTTATAGACTGTTATTCGTGAATAGTTTAATATCGTGTAAAATTTGCAGATAAACATTTGCGACCGTTCGTGAGTATTTGCAAACGTGATTTATAAAAAAAAAGATCCACATTACTACTCTTTGACCGAACTTTCCTCCGAATGCGAGTTGAACGATCGGAGGTGAGAGATCGTCGTTATCCTTTAGATTCGTTTTATCCTTTAAATCTTTCATCGATCCACGTTCTTAATTAAATGAAAAAACAAAACAGCTTCTCACCTCCAATCGTTTAATCGTTGTATCCGCTAAAGGTACTAACGAAACTGTTATTCTAATTAATGTAACAACTAGCATCGATACGCGAGAAAGAGAACAGTCTGTACATATCGCCCTCGCTGTCGTTTCTAATACTCTATCGCGATTTGCGAACGCAACGAGAGAACGAACGAATGCGTGCGTGGTCGGATTTCGTCTAGAAGAATTCGCCGGAACGAGTGACGAGTGGAGGGGCAAGTTAGAATGCTACCGCGCTTAGGATTCTCCGCGTCAAATCGAACGTTCGGGGGAAGAATCGGAAACGAGTTGGCGCGCGTGTTTATCGCGTGTGGTTCATCGGTAAAGATATTCGTCGAAACTGTTAGCGATAAGACGAAACCACGGGCGATTAGTAGATTAGTTTAGGACTAACAATTAAGGCGGTCTAACGAACTTTCGTCTCGCTCGCGATCCTTCAAATTCGCGTCCTCGCGATTCGCGTTAGTCTCTCACGCACTCCGGCACGCGGCGGGAATCTTGTAACTCAAATGCACGCGCACGGTCATTTCAAAGCCTTGCTAGCCTTATCTTGTAACAGGAAATTATGAATAAACCATTGGAAAACGTAATGAAGTCGATCCCCCTCTGATATCTCTTCGCTCGTATTCGATGCTGATCAATTATCCACCTGGAACGATCAGTTAACGAATTAATGAGATTATGCGAACGTTGTTCCGTCTGATCTCGTTGATCCTAGCAATGAAGAAGAATGATGAAATTGAAATGAATGAGATAGGTCCTGTATTAAACAAGTATTGAATCATTCACACCCTTCTTTGATATTGTTCAGTCCCGGTACCGAACAAAGGAGGACGGGTACCGTTAGAAATCATTAGACTGCGGATTTTTATGCATTTATTTGAATATGCTAAATTGCACGCAATGCACGTAATATGAAGAAAGTATACAAAATATAAAAATTGTAGTGCTTTTCAAAATACTTGATAGGCGAAATAATTGTCTACATAAGTTCTACTATTTTTGCTATATTCTGAAAAATATGAATTCGCATAAAAGTCGGCAGTCTAGAAATCATAAACATTCCAAAGGCGAAAGGTCCCGACGCCCCACAACCACGTGCGACCAAAAACGATCACCGGAAAAGCACAGCCATAAAATGACACACCGTAGCTTCCCTTCCACCATCGACACACCACCACTACATCCCAGGAAACGCACCGCCCGTCCGATCCATCGACCAATTAGAAAAATTCCACCACCGCGAAGAACTCTAAAACGAGACTTCCTAAAGACACCCTCAAACGCCTCCAATATGATTAGCGAAAATTCGTCGAGCAGAGAACAAGTCTCTTAGACTCTCGAACGATAACGCACTCTCTCGCATACACATTCGACTTGTGCAACCATTGTATCGGCAATCATCAATACGTCGAGTTATACATTTGTTTTTAAAATCACAATCGATCTGTCCTGCCATCTCAATCTTACCAAGCCAAACGTCTCCGCGTACCGTCGCATCAGTGTAGCGGGATTTACAACCCCGCGAGATTCGTACGAGGACTTCGGTATCGGGACGCTACGGATATAATTGATAGAAATCATTTCCCAGGCAGGCAGCGAAGATCGATTCTCTAGGAAGAAGAGAATTAATCGCGGAGCTCTCGTTCCAGGCAAGTTCGAGGCGACACAGCCTCGGCCAGCGCGGCTGAACGAGCGCATACACGCGGCCGGTGAATGCAGCCGTTCGCAGGCACGCGTTTAACCAGCCAGCGGAGATAGACCCCGGGACTCCGTTCGCTAGCCGAACCGGGAAACGCCGCGAAGGGCCGAGGAGAACGTCTTTATCGCCGCGACAATGCCGTCTAAATCTGCGCGCCGCTTTCCAGGCCGTCTGTTCCAATCCGTTGCGCCGTCGACTATACACCCGACTTAACGATCATCTGTTATTGGAATGCAAATTGATTCCCCGGTCGCGCCGCCGGAATCGGACGTTGTCGAGCTTGGAATCCCTGTCGCAGCCCCCGATCGCGTCACCGCAGTCCGTCCTCATCAGGTAAGTCGCTGGTGCGTGTTTTTTCCTTTTTTTCTTTTTAGAACAGAATATATTTTCAACATTCGCGCTGAAATGGAATCTCGCAAGAACGCGCTCGAGGAACGGCTCGTTTACAAAAGCGCGCGCCTTCTTTGACGAGAGCTATTTGAATTTGTGTGTTTGGAGCGCGCTTTGAGTCTCCCGGCATTTCGAAGAGTCTTCTATATTGATTCTTTTGAAATTCCATCCTCCGACTATCGACGAGGGAGTCCTTCGCGAATCGCTCGGATGGCCGTCCGCGTTTCTATTTCAGCGCGAGTGTCTAAAAGAAATGGCAACCGGTTTCGTTGCGACGTGTAACTAGTGATCGAAGCTCCCAGGAATTAAAGTAAGTAAATCTCCGTCAACGGCACCGTTGAACACTCGTTTCGCGACGCCGAGACGGAACGGTGGTGCACGGGATCGCGTCATTAATCCCGCGCCGATGTAGAAATACATCGCCCGCGGGTGTACTTTCGTTCGTCAGTTTCATTGATTATAGCCGCGCGTATCACCTGCGGGAGCGATTGCTCCGAATTAGGTAATCTCCTTTAACGATCCCTCGACAGCGTAGCTTCCGGTGCTCCTAGTTGGCTATCATCCTAATTACCCGGCTGCGACTCGCCGAGTTATTTCGTTCGAACGACTTCGTTCTCGAGATGTTTATTAGCCGAACGCCGTCCACCTCGTGTCGCGATCAATGACGCACGAATTATCCCCGGGACGCGTGTTCACGTTTGGCTAACCGTCGCTTCGACATAATTCCGCGCCGAAGCGAACTTCTTGAATAGATTAACATCGGATAAGTAATCGTAGAACGGATCCTTCGGGAAATCCTTCCGCGAGACGTGTGCAGATTCGAAGACAGTCTGGGGACCGGCTGGGTGTTGCCCGGTGGTGAATCGTGTTCTTATCACAGCCGCGATCGAGTCTTGTTGAGAATAATCGCTGCGTCGAGCGATCGTTGCTATGCTAATAATTGAGAACGTCGCGGAAGATAGATTAGTGGTATAGTTTGAAAGGTATTGCTTAGTTTTCTTGACTTGAATGTTAGGCCAGGATTGGGGGGAAATAAATTTGGAGATGTAAAGGAATCAAGTGGAAAGGAGTGGCGGTGGTATCGGATTTTAATCGTTTATTCACTTTCTAGGATAATGTTGCGATACTATAACAATTTTTAATCGAGTAGCGAAACCTATTAAGTACAGGTCGATGTTATACCGTGTATTGGTCCCATCGAATGCTGTTTGTACATTTTATCGTGGCTTTGGTATGCAGTTTCATTTGGATAAATCATTTATCATTTGTCGCGCGATATTTATGTAAAACGTCGATATGTCGATTGAATTATTGAGCTATCCCACTGGAAATGAATCTGTTTAACAGTAATTCGATAATAATTTGACTTCGTACAGTGATCTAAACAAAAATTTATTTTAAGTAGTATGGGTAAATTTCGCGTGGTCAGACGTCGATCTCTAAGTAGTACGAGTCAACGGTGCAGGCAGACATTAATTGTATCGAGAGCGTTCATTTCGCTTTTGTCATTTCTCTTCCACCGTCCGAGCAAGAACTTGCATCCCTCCAGTTCTGACACTAATGTTTCGACACCTTCTCCATGCGAAAGCTGGTTCATTAATAATTCGAATTATTCATGAACCGTTCCGTCCTTTTCAATTCTCAAATAATATAGTCTCTATTCAGCTGGACTTGATCGATCGATCAAATTACGAAATAAATAACATTGGCATACGTGCATGTAACACCTGCATAAATATGCCAATCATATCTTTATCAATTGCAATCGCATAAATAATTCTTCACATTTATTCTACCCAGTCCAACACCGAAATTAGAGTAAATTAAAGTCCTTCTTTGTGCTCCCTTCTAGAAACTTATGCGAGTTGGAATATATGCGCCTCACGTATACACATGTAGAACGTGATACTCGTGAGCAAAAATAAATATAGCTGCCATATTTTCCAGGCTGTTGGGCACGGTTTATACTGTTATACATCCCTTGATATCCTTATAGTTATGGAAATCCGCTGCGCGAAATGCAAATTGAGAGAACGCGCCGCGCGCAGTCTCCTTGAATAATCGCCTAATTTGACTTTTTCTTTTTTAGCGCGTTAAGCTTGCAGGAACTCTTGCACTTGCTTTACGTAATTGGATTAACACTTTGCGCGTGCAGGTAGATTATTCGCTGCGCGACGCGACCGCTACTGTTAATAAACTCATCGATGCGTAACGAATGGCTATTTAATGTACTTTTTGTTTGCACAGGCTTCCCGGTCGAGAAGTGGCCACTGCAACGGGTCCTGCATCTCGTCGGAAAGAGGAGGAAGGCAGTACTACTCGATAGTAAAGTCTATTATTTAAGAAATATCTACGTACGCTATATTGTTAGATATTAAAATAAATTGTGGATAATTCGTAACTATAGGACATATTGTAAATCGATTTATCTTAATTGCTTGCAAGTAGGTATTAATCCATAAAACGTTTTTCTAGCTTACATACTTAAATCTGTGTTATCATTTCCACTTGTAAATTTCATTACTATTTAATTATCGTAAGATGTATTGAAAATGAACGTAGAAGCATAGTTTATAAATACTAGCGATTAAGTTGTTAAAGTATCGTCACTGTTGTAACTTGTACATTATGAAAATTGTTCAATAAATCTTCAGTAAAGGACATTCAAGTGATTCCATTTTTTCTAATGCCTGTCCACTCCTGAGACACCTACCCCGCTTCCTTACACAAGAAGTCTCGTGAAGGAACTTTAAATGCGTAGTTCCGAAGCGGCAAACTTGTAAAGACAGTCCTGTTCATCAATAGTTCTAAGTTTCCAAGGGAATCCCCGATAGAGTTTAAGTTCCCGGAATTTCCTAGAAAATGACGTCACATTCCAGGAATTGGTGAAATGAAAGACCTCCTCGCATATTATGTTCTCCTGATACAAATTGGCGATTTCGAGCACTCGGGATTCCGTAAAAGCAAGTTCTGGGAGTTTCTTGGAAATGACGTCACATTCCAGGAATTGCTGGAATGAAAGACCTCCTCGCATATTATGTTCTCCTGATACAAATTGGCGATTTCGAGCACTTGGTCTTCCGTGAAAGCAAGTTCTGGGAAATTCTTGGAAATGACGTCACATTCCAGGAATTGGTGAAATGAAAGACCTCCTCGCATATTATGTTCTCCTGATACAAATTGGCGTTTTCGAGCACTTGGGATTCCGTAAAAGCAAGTTCTGGGAATTTCTTGGAAATGACGTCACATTCCAGGAATTGCTGAAATGAAAGACCTCCTTCAATATTATGTTCTCCTGTTACAAATTGGCGATTTGCAGCAGAGGGACTGCTCGAAATTCACGATTTTGTATTAGGAGAACATGATATGCAAGGAGGTCTTTCATTTCGCCAATTCCTGGAATGTGACGTCATTTCCAAGAATTTCCCAGAACCTGCTCTCACGGAGTTTCCTTTGCTCGAAATTGCCAATTTGTATCAGGAGAATATGATACGCGAGGAGGTCTTTCATTTCGCCAATTCCTGGAACGTGACGTCATTTCCAAGAATTTCCCAGAACTTGCTTTTACGGAATCCCAAGTGCTCGAAATCGCCAATTTGTATCAGGAGAACATGACTCGCGAGGAGGTATTCTATTTCATCAATTCCTGGAACTGTGACGTCTTTTCCAAGAATTTCCCGAAGTCCGATTTTTATGCCGATAAAGTTGCCATGTACGATTTAAGTAATATACGTAAATCATAGTTAATGCAAGTAAATATCATTTTCAAGAGTTTCTCGGACTTAAAGCTATGCGTGATTAGGATATCTTTTTGCAAGGTCTTCGTGTTGGAATTTCGTAATCAAAGTTCCTCCACGATATCTCTTGCTGAAGGGAATTGGAGTAGGCTTTCCGAGGAGTGGACAGGCGTTAATAAACCACGCGTGAAATTTGTTTAATTGGAGATTTATTTAGTAACTTCGATATATACGAATTACAAAAGTAACGATACAACTTAAGTGCTATTATTTATAAGCTGTGCTCATACATTAATTCGCAGTCAAAGATTATATGTTTATACATATTCTAGTACGAGATCTACGTAATAAGTAGACTGCGGAATTTTACGCAAATTCATATTTTTGATAATGTAATAATATTATAAAAATATTGTATTAAATTTGATAATATAATAAAGAGAGCACTATAATTTGGATATTTTGTATATTTATTCATGTTAAATGCATTTCGCGCAATTTTGCATCTTTAAATTTCCTATCAATGCATAAATAGTCCGCAGTCTAATAATAAGATAACAATAAATTTGTATAATAAAATAGTGTCGAATGAATTAACCACCGTTTCCCTTTATTTCTTCGTTAAACGATGACGGCCTCTTAATTGTGTCCACCGACGAGATGTTTAACTTGCTGAATCCGGATTGAAAATTAACCGGGAAGTTGTTAATCTTCTGTCCCATTTGATGTAACGATTACGCGCCTTGAAGGAGAACCCGCGTGTGTGTCCTCTTTTTCATTTCTTCCAGCTCCTACTCGGCCGCGTCAATTTGAATTTCGAAATAGTTGACGCTGGGAGAAACCTGCGAAAATAAGGGGCGGCATAAGTAATGAATGGAAAGTGGACGACGGAGCGCGAGCGCCGAGAGATTGACGAACCGGGAGAACCGTACTCGCGCGAAAAATACGGGAAATGAAGGAAAATAGAATACGTAAGCGAAATACATAAAGAATGTGCGCTAATTATTCGCGTTGCCATCGGACTACCACGGCCAAGACGAGCCACTCTGAAATTTAAATCCATCCCCCGTGAAAATATGTTTATTAATACAAATTCTGTCACGTAATAACATTTGACAACGCTGTATCTAGACTAATTTCTGTCCAAACGAATGAAACGCGAATGCTTTAACACGAAGCGATGTACCGAATACTTTCGTCTAATAAATTATGCCTGTAAAGCAAGAATTCATACAAATATTTAATTAATTAACAGCAAGTGCGAATCGGACGCACAGTCATTTAGTCCATCCTTCGTTTAAACTTTCGAAGCTCTCGGCGAGATTATGCTCTCGTCGCGGTGCCACGCGGAAGATAAAATCACAGAACGGGCAAAGTCGATTGAAAAAAATGCGGATATCGATCGAAAGTTGCTCGGCCGCGACTCGAACAAAAAGCACGATGTCGGGAACTTGTAAGAACGATTATCACCTTCAAGTAATTATCCAAGCAGCATACTCCGGGCCAAGTATCTCCGGTTCGCCTCCTTACGGCCGCGCGATTGCTCCAAGTTGAACAGCGCGACGGGGGTGAAAAGCATAAAGTGACGAGAAAAGTTGAAAATCGGATTACGCGTCGTTGCCTCTAGTTATGATAATATCGATCGTGAGACAAGTTCGTCGAGATTGATAAAGAACGATGAACAGATAATTAAGTAGGCTCCGATGAAAATTGTCATAATTTAATAATCGGTAGAAGTGTTTGAATTCTGAGGGAAAGTATTTTGTGTAGGGTGGAGTAGATTTTAGTAGAAATAGTGTAGTAGTATCGTATGCGAATTATGAATTAAAGTAAGATTTAAATAATTATACTTATTTACTTTATTAAATGAACAATGAAATGTTCCATTTTCTTGATGGGGAATATTTCTGGATTTATGAAAAGCTTCAGGAGCTTCTCTTGAAAATATAATAACGATGAATCGTTAAATTATCCGTGCCATAGAATTTTAGCTGCATAAAAATCAATGGGCAAAATAATTGGGAATCGGTCACTGAACCTTATACAAGCGATTAATCACAAGTTCCTTCACGAATCAGTGTTGGAACTCAAGGGATACTAGAATACTCGCTCAGAGGGCGGAAGAGAAGTGGCAAAACTGAAATGGACGCTCTCGATACAATGAATGTCTGCCCGCGCCGTCGACCCATACTACTTAGAGAGCGGCGTCTGACCGTGCGAAATTTACCCACACTACTTAGAAATAATTTTCTTTTATACTGTCTGCACCGTTGGCTCGTGCCACTTGCAGAGCGACTACCGGCCATGCCGAACTTGCGCGTGCTGCTTAAAATAAATTCCGCGAGACGAACAATCGTTTAAAACTTTTGACATTCAAGCGCCACCATGAAACCAGTCTATCGCAAAGGGTATTCCATTTCGCGTAAATTAGAGAGGAGAAAAGCAGAACGATCGCTGCATTTTAAAGCGGGATGGGAAATCAACAGCTTGCGACCCGTTAAGAAAGGAAGCAGGATCGGCGCAATAAACAGTAAATGACAAAGCGGCGAACGCGTTCGCATGCTCGTTTCGAATGCAGATCAACGGGGGGGGGGGGGGGTGAACGGCGGCGCGGCTTCATTTCCGGTTCCTACGAGAGCGATTCCGCGTGAACGCTAAAACCAACATCGACCAGGGCAGGCGTTCGCGTTTATCGGTGCCATTTTAAAGGGAAATACGAGCGAACCGCGGCGACGTCAGTCCTGAAAAAGCCCGCCACGTGAAAAGTCTCGTCCCGGCTCGGGGCTCGTGAAACGAATCGTAAATTGCGCGGAAATGGTGCTCGCATTTTCCCGATCATTCATTAGCGGGAATATTTTTAGTAACGCTGCGCATCGCAGAATTGAATCCGGTGGTAAACTTTTTTAAGGTGGTAAACCGTTATATGTTAGAGTCATTTGTTACTGGAACGGGAGTGCGCAATATGTTTCAATTTGCATACGTTCGAGTGTAATATTGTAAGTAGACATGTTTCGATTATATTATTCACGAATCAATTTCAACCCCTTGTTGGTATCCGTTGGGATCGTTGCGTGTTTAACTGGACATTGTCATATAAGGGTAGTGGCTGCAAAATGTTCTAGCTCGTCAATAGACAATGAAAGTTTATGCAAGTATTATTTTCATAGGAAGTATATAAAGTAGATCTTTGTTATTGTCACAATGCAGCCATCTAAATAAAGCTATAAAAATATCAACCCTGCAGGAAAGTATCTTTGTCCATTTAATATTAATTACTTCTTCGAATATTGTCCATGCACCTTAGATGGACGAGAAGATCGTGGATTTGGTATGTAATTTCGTTTGTATGAAATATGTATCGTTTGTATTTTAAGTAAAACGTGTCGATTGAATTATTGAGCTACTCCACTGGAAATGGATTTGTTTAACAGCAATTTGATAACGATTTGAGTTCGCAAAGTCCTGTAAAAAGATTTATTTTAAGTAGTGTGGGTACATGTGGGATGGCCAGACGCTCTGTAAGTAGTACGAGTCAACGGTGCGGGCAGTCATTAATTGCATCAAGAGTTTCCATTTCAGTTTTGACATTTCTCTCCCAACATTTTCCATCCACCTTGCCTCCCAATACCATAACACCATTAATACCACCATTAGACGCTAATCGGTATCGGAAAATAGAGCATCGATTAAACTACATCCAATTGATTTCACGCCAACAGAAAAATATCAACCCTTCAAGAAAGTATTTTTGTCCATTTAGTACCAAGTCCTTTTTCGAATATTTTCCATCCACCTTAGATGGACGAGAAGATCGAGGATTTGGTATATAATTTCGTTTGAACAAAATATTTATCGTTTGTCTTTTAAGTAAAACGCGTCGATTAAATTATTGAGCTATTCCACTGGAGATGGATTTGTTTAAAAGCAATTTGATAATAATTTGAGTTCGTAAGGTGCTATAAAAAGATTTATTTTAAGTAGTATGGGTACATTTGGCATGGCCAGAAGGTCTGTAAGTAGTACGAGTCAACGGTGCAGGCAGCCATTAATCGCATCAAGAGTTTCCATTTCAGTTTTGACATTTCTCTTCCACCTTCCTTTTCATACTTTCCATCCGCACTGCCTCTCGATATCCTAACACCATCAACACCACCATTAAACGCTTATCTGTATCGGAAAATAGAGCATCGATCAAACTATATCCAATTGATTCCACGCCAATGTAATCTACAATCGCATTGTACCCACGAATTCATTTAAAACGTCCTGGCACCTTCAGGAGAACACGATTCTCCTCGATTCGCTTCAATCCAAGGAACACGTCTCGCTGTGCAGCACAGGGCACGTCGTCCTTTTTTCGTCCGAATCCTTACGCTTACCCAATTACGCGCGCCCTTTCGTTCGTTCCCCGTTTCTCCCACGCGGCGCGGCGCATCCCCTTAAAGGCTGCCCGCCGAAAATTTCCATTCTCCGTTGTCGTTCTATCGCGAGCAAGCAACCCCGACCACGGCGGCGCGGCGCGCAGAACTTTGTTTCAACTTCGAGCGTCGCGTTTCCAGCCCCGCCCGCATCCATTCTCGTTACAAAGTGTCGCGGGACGCGGAAGTATGCTCCCGCCGCGCTTTAATCGCCCCTCTTTCTTCCGAAAACCGTCCACCCATTGTCGCGGACGTGCCGCCGCTTCTCTAATCCGTTCGGCTTTCCGTTGCTCGGCCCGGATCTGCCACGCCGTTTCGCGGTTTCACTTTCGCACCGTTTCTACCTCCTCGCCTTTCGTCCCGCGTCACGAACGCGAAACACCTTATCAGCGGGGAAGCGTTTGACGTGTTACTTTTGCTTACGGGATTACTTCGTTCGCCGCCGGTGGAATTACAGCCACCGCCGATTAATTCAATCACGATTACGTTGACTTTCATCTTTGTCCGTTGGACAATGCTTTTTATTTGAAAGACGTAGGTTTAGATTACGTTTAGGAGGCTTGAATATTGAAATATGTATTTGTATAATTTTACATGTTCATTTTTATCGTTCGAGCGATACTGCGTTTGGCGGAATCGTTGTTGCGACAGAGGAAGGAAAGTTGTTAGACGATCGGCGCGCCGAAAATATTGGGTAGAAATTGTCGGAGCAATGGATAGTCTCTGGCCGTGGCGTAGTTCGGCTTGGCCAACTCGAAAATTCGATTAACAGACCCCGGGTATGGAGATTCGACCGAGATGCTCGGCAATTTGAAACTGTTCGACGCAGGAAGAAAAGTTTCCCGTTGCTGGCCGCCAAGGAGGATCGTTCGGGATCCTAAGTTACAGATTATTTGCGACGCAAATCGTGAAATCTCTTTTATTTGTAGTTCGTTGCCCGTCAAGAGATTTTGGTAGAATTGTTAAAAAATTTAGTGCATCAGCGTCAGTGCTGTATTAATCGTTCCTTCGTTGAAAGCAAGGATAGTTCTGGTGGAAGTGTCGCGGTAGCCACACCCAAAAGCGGGCGAATTAGTATTACACGCAGCCTCGTAAGGGCATAACCGTCATTATCCAAGGGCTGCGACAAAGCATGCGCTCCCTGCCACGAGGAAACTTGTAATCCCGTCCCGAGAAAGTTGCCAGCACTGTGCGGTAATTATAAGTTCGTTAATTGGCAAAGTGGACCCACCCCCCCGTTGTTCCAGGCGTCATCTCGAGGCTGGGAGGGGGACGACGATGACGAATAGGCAAAGATCACCCCCGCTGTCCGATCGATTTATCGAGGTACCGCATTCGATACCCCCCGAAACGAGCAATACTCCGTGAACAAAATATCGTTCCCATTCCCTGAAGTCCGCTAATTGAATCATTTATGCCTTACAATCGGAGACAAAGGGCCAACTGTAATTTAGGAAGCGGGCTAAACAAAGTGCATCAGCCCATACGGGTCCGGTCGTTATTTCAGGGGCAGTTAACCTCCAACGACTCGTCGACGTCGCTGCGCGAGGAACACTAGCTTCCAGCAGCGAACACGAAGAGCTAACCATGCCACGAAACGTCGTGACCGCGACTTCCGGGAATTCTATGGCGCGTGCCGACTGCTTCCGTCGCTGGATCTCGCGAATTCCAAGACGGTCGCGCGTCGAATTCGCAAAACACGCGGCTGAACGTTGCGCGCATATTTTTCCAATGCAAATAGAAAGGTGGGACATCGTAACGATCGTACGTACGGCGGATCGAAAGTGGTAGGTGTTGGCCGGGGCACGGCTGATCGCCGCGGCCGGGATGAGGGGAGTTCCGATTTCATTTTTACTTCTAGATCCAACCTAATCTATTCCTACAAGCGGTTCGTTACGGTCCAAACCGCCGCGATATTTCGGCTTAAGTTCCTTACGTTGTAGGACGCGACTTTTACCATTCTACTGTACACGCTCGTATTCTCGCGAGTGGTAAACCCGAGGGTAAGTACGGGATACCTTAGTTCTGTTAGTAATTCGGATCCAGTGGAGGAGGTCCGGCAGGATCCTCCGCGCCCTGGCCGTTGGTCCCTTGTTCTCCAGGGCGGGACAGTAATCTATCGCAGAAGTACCAACGGTTCACCCACAACTGACGTTTCCCGGTCGGTGTTTCGCCCGTAAATGGACGGATTGCGCGCTGGGTTGTTGTTCCCACGTCAACTGGTTTTGGGTACCCGAGATATCGGGTTGCAAAAATGTCCCACGAAAAGCGCAACGCATTCATGTCGATGTCCTAAATCTGACGCAACTTCTGAGGGACGCGTATTTATTGCAGCGCACGGCCTTATTAACTTCGAGAGAGGCGCTCGCGGATCGTGGCCCTCTGGCGGTACCGATCTTAGGTTCCGCGCCTGGCACTCGTCTCGTCCTCGCGTGAGCCTTCATAAGGTGTCTCGAAACGTGTTTATTTTACAGCTTTTAAGTTTTTCTATTAAATACTCGTTTAGTAAATTATTTATCGTTTGTTGCGCGATATTTAAGTAACACGTATCGTTTGAATTATTGAGATTTGACTTGATAAAATGCTGTCAAGGAAACTCATTTTAAGTAGTACGAGTAAATTTCGCATGATCAGACGTAGCCCTTTAAGTAGTACGAGACAGTACGGCGCAGGCAGTCGTCAATTGTATTAAACGACACCATTTAAATTCTGTCACGTACTTTAAAAGAATTGTTTTAAATAACATGGGTCAATGGTATGTTACGTTATTTTAAAATTACATCAGAAAGGGAGAATTTTAAAAGAGTCTTGAAAACTGTAGAATTGGAAGTTAAATAACTTGCCAGATAGAGAAGGTATTTTTCTAATGTCGAAGGAGGGATGGAACTTGCGAAGAGGGAGGAGTTTAAATGGCAGAATCCGAGCCATCGCCTTTTGTTATCCCAGCGCGAATTAATACGCAGCCATTTTATACTCGACTGACAAAAGACAATATAATGGGACGCGCGCCCGCGACGAGTTGTCCGCGGCAGCTGCCGGATGCTAATTACTGTCTGTCGCCGGAAATTATAATTAGACCGCGCAATCAAGGCCGACACGGGATTCCTTGGCCCGTCTTAACGAACGCGCCACCCACGAATGGGGAGGGGGGAAAAAACGAGCGCTCGGATGCATCTTTCGCTTCCTGTTCCTCCTAATTTCTACACGTTCTCATCCCGCGTTTTAAACGATATTCTTAAGTATAAATGGACAGTGTTAATACAATTAATGTCTGCTCACATCGTTTGCTTGTACTGCTTATTGTTTGCAAGACCGGGTTTAACACGCTACATTGACGAACATTACCTGAAACAATTATTTTAAGGTAAATTACACGAATGAACTCGAATGGGGACGATTAATGCAATTAATGACTGCCTGCGCCGTTGACTCGTACTACTTGAAGAGCGACGTCTGACCATTGGGGATTGACCTATACTACTTAAAGTCACTTTTTCTTTTTATAGCACTTTACGAACTCGAATCATTGTCAAATTACTGTTGAATCGACGCGTTTTATTTGAATATATCGCGCGACGAGCGATGAATGATTTGTCCAAACGAAACTACACATGCCAGATCCGCGATAAAATGAACTGCATTCGATGGCGAATAGATGCACGGTAACGTTCTCGGGGTTGTCGCGTTCTAAACGGATCACTTTCCAATGTACACCCTCGTTCCACCAGCGCGCGACTGTACCTTTCGCCGGATTCCTCGGCGTGTTGATTTATTCAAGCAGCAAATACGTTTAACCCGTCCGAGGAATACTTATCAGAAAAATCTCGGGCGGAAGCTCGTCGCGGCGGAGGAGCCTCGGCGTTTGTATTTTTAAAATTTCACGAGCCTCGAAGAAAGCGACCGCTCAAGGGAATTCGCATCGGCTCTTCTCCCTTTCTTCTCTTCTTCGCTTCAGCGACGAGCCGAACAATGGAGGCGAAAAGAGCCGCGCTCGGCGGGGAAGAGGGAGGATCGAAAAAGGTAAATTGTCAAACGTTGTCCCGCGCGAGATGTCACAAGGTTTTTTTTTTTTCATTCAAGCGGCGAGTGGAGGAGAATCGTGTTCATTGAGGGAATTATGCATCCGACTGCACCTGGAATCGCTGGGGACGGGGTGAATGCTAAAAGCAGCCACGATGGGGGCGCGCGGGTCAACTTTTTGCGAGCTGTGAAGATAGATAAAGAATTGCGCGGACACCGATCGAGTAATTATGACTGACATAACAGGGAATAAAAATCGTCAATGCGCAATTCTCGTAACAGCATTTCCCAGAGAAGTAATTCTCCGTTCAGCCGTCATTACATGTTATTAAGCATTTCCGTTCGAATTCTCTCATATAATTTAATTAACAAAAATTGTTGTCAGGTATTATTTTATGTATTATTAATTACGTGATTAATCATTGGAATGTGATCCGTTTAGAGATGGCTTCGACAATCTCGTGAATAATGTTACTATGTATTTTTCTATCGAATGCAGTTTGTATATTTTATCGGGGATTTGGTATGTAGATTCGTTTGAGTAAATTATTTATCGTTTGTTATAGGATGTTTGAGTAAAACGTGTCGATCGAGTTATCGTTCTACTACAATAATATACTATAGGAAGATTCATCTTAAGTAGTATAGGTAAATTCGGCCTGGTCGGACGTCGCTGTCTAAGTAGTACGAGTCAACGGTGCAGACAGTCGCTAATCGTACCAAGAGCGTCCATTTCAGTTTTATCATTTCTCTTCCGCCTTCTGTACAAGTGCTTGCATCCCTCGAGTTCCAACACTAATTTTTAGACACCCTTTCCACGCGAAAACTGCTCCATTAATAACCTTAATTATTCACGTAACCATTTCCTCCTTCTCAATTTTCAATACTCTAACAATCTTTGAACGAGTAGCGAAACTTATTAAGTAGTACAAGTCAATATATGTAAATTACACTTTGCTTGCTTTCGGTAGCGCGAATGGAAATGAACTTCCAAGCAACCCCGTAAAAACACCATTGCTGTACGTGGCGAATGTGCTCGGTGGTGAAGTTCGTTCGGATCTTTCCAGGAAAAAGGAGACGAAAAGGGAGGGAAACTTTCCTTTAACCGTGTCAAACTTCGTTCGCGACACTTTTGCGCTGTCGCCGTGCGAACCCTATGTTCCGATATCCCACGCATCGATGAGCTTCCATCGTCCGATTTTTCGCTACTCGTACGTTCGACGTCCTCTGAAATATATAACTTCTGGCCAGACTGCTGCTCGATCAAACATGTATGCAGTTTCCCTGGTATTTCGACTCGATGCCAGAAATTCTTGCTAAAGAATATGACAGATTCATGAATTAGGGAGAGGGTGGATGCAAAAGTAGAATTTTATTTGTCGTAGTTGATCATTAATAATTCGTATGTAATAAGATATTTGAACTGGACGACCTAATGCTTGAGCTGCACTACTAGAAAATCAAGACAATTTTGTCTAAAATTGGAATTTTGTTATTATGCAAACGTAGATTTTTATTGTCGTATTTGATCATTCTTAATAATTCGTATTTGAATTGGACGATCTAATGCTTGAGCTATACTACTAGAAAATCAAGATAATTTTGTCTAAAATTAGAGTTTTGTTATTATGCAAAAGTTGAATTTTATTTGTCGTAGTTGATCATTAATAATTCGTATGTTATAAGATATTTAAACTGGACGATCTAATACTTGAGCTGCACTACTAGAAAATCAAGACAATTTTGTCTAAAATTACTGGTCTATCGATTCTGCCGAAATTGTAAAACAATCAAATGTCAGTCAACTGCTATCAACCTGCTTTTAGCTATGCAATACTTGCTATCCAGGTATCTGTATTACAATTAGATTTCTACGTCTTCTGTCTTACAATTAGGCGTGTACTTATTTCTGTCAGTTTCGAATCGCATTCGTTTGGGGAACATAAAATTACAGGGTAGGGGGAAATCGCGGAGAACGTACATGGAACGATTATCAACAACATTTACGGTCCTGTCGATAGAATCGATCCATAAATAAAATCGAAATCAGTTCGAATACCATTTCGCGTAACGCTGGCGACCCGCCAATATAAGCGACGCGACCTCCCCGGTATAATTCTCTTGGCCGACTGAAATCCAATCCATTTGGCCTGACCCAGAATACCTTGTTCGCGGAGCATAGCAAGTTCATCGTGTTCAAGGAGCTTTCAAATATTTATATAAGACATTGGGACCACCGCTGCGGATCCGACTCTACATTGCTGTACCTTACCTCCTTCTCAAGCCTCAGTGAAATGATTCACGACATCGTTTATTAACGAAGCCTCCAGCGCTTGGCGTCAGATTGATCGAGAACATGGTTCTATTCGAAATCAAAAGGTTTCCTTTATCGACTAATATTTGCTAGCTTCACGATTAAACGTGCCTCGAAGGAAACATGAAAAAATAGATAAACAGGTAAAGATTTTATTTTACATTAAAGTCTGGATTAATATCATACGAAATAACGAAGGATTAACATAAATCAATATAGAAGTAGTTCTATAGATTTAACGAAATATAATCGATCAATTGATTGAATACATTGAACGTATATAATATAATATGAAATAAATTGTTTTATGAAGGAAAAGGAGGGACACTTAGATTCCTCGATTTATCAAGGCGGAAACGGCTCAAAGGGAGGAATGTCTATTTATCCATTCATCGAGGAGAACTGTTAAGAAATTATCCCAGAAACATTTAATAAAATTATGAAGCAAGAAAGTTCCTGCCGTGGAGAGCAGTTTCATCGTGATTAAAAGATACCAAGGAGCGATTGCTTGAACCGGGAGGGAAGTTTGCCCCGAAAAAGATCCTTCAAGTTAGCGGTTGATACCGCTCTGATTGGAGAAATAAAAAGGCCCCGGTTAAGATAGATCAGCAGAAAAATCTCTGTAATTACGGAAGAGTACGTGAGCAAATTTATAGGCTGACGTTTTTAGCCCAATGACCAACGGGCTGCCGTGTTTCCTCTATTGCTTCGACGAGATTAATTGTTTGTCTGTACCTGTTGGAAAAATTCGAGAAGAGTAGTACTATCGCTTGGATAAATTATTTATCGTTTGCTGTACGATATTCAACTAAAACGTGTCGATTGAATTGTCGGCCTACCTCACTGGAAATGGATTTGTTTAACAGTAATTTGAGAATGATTCGAGTTGAAACAGAAATCTGTTTCAAGTAGTATGGGTAAATTTCGCATGGTCAGACGTCGCCCGAGTAGTACGAGTCAACGGTTCAGGCAGTCATTAACTGTATTAAACGTCCCCATTTAAATTCTGTAATATAATTAAACTTGAAACAATTATTCTAAGTAGTACAGGTCAATGATACGATGAACCAAGTATTTCTTCATTCTTATCTGTACTTCTTGGAAAAGTTCGAGGAAAATTAAAAGAGACGCAAGAATATATCGCTGTCCTTCCAACAATTGAATCAATTTAATACAAAATGAGTAGTTATTAATTATCATAACTAATTGTACTGTGCACGCATTGATCTGCACTTTATTATACGATTATTCAGCACCGAACAGTTTCAAGATCTTGCCAATTCAAGTTCCTTGCAGAGTAAAAAAAGAAATAGAGAAAAGTGAAACGATACATCGCAGCTTACACAGGAGCAATGATCGCGGTCAAAGTTTATAGTTCCACGTATCTCGCTTGTGTTAATTAATAATTGAACGTCTGCTAATTCAGCTCGCCGGTACTTGGGTTTTGACGTGGCAAACCAGCGGCGAATGTATACACACTGCGAGAAACTAATCGAGTAGAACAGAACTTCGGAATCTGCGCTGTTGCACGCCTGTGTCAACTAATAATTTCCCCTCACGATGTAATAAATTGACTGTTGCTTGCACCCTTAATTGCCGTGCAGACTCATAAACATTTTTCACTGCGCGAGCTTCCTTAAGTAATACATCATCTAATGTATTTACTATTTACCTAAGGTGTATTCGAATTTATTACAACGAGATGTAATTCTCAATGAAATAAAGGGATTCTCAAGCAGCCCATCGTAATCGACTCTTCCACCCTGTACTTGTCATCGTAATTACCATTAACAGGAATCAAATTCGTTTGATTATAAGAGAACGAGAAAGAATTGTATTAAAGAAACGTAGATCGTAAAAAATATCGCATTCCAAGAAACAACTAGTGTACTATATTCACCCTCATGCTTGCCAGCTTCTTCGCTAACGCATTTCCACTGTAACTCAATTCAGTAATTCGATTCTGGACGCGGTGCGCCATCAGAATGGGCCGAGCTAAGAGCACCAAGCCTGCGACGAATTTTTTCCCGAGACGCTTCGTCAGGGCGTCGGCGGCGTTTCACGTGGCGCCAAAGACGTCACACGGCTAGGAGCACATTATCCGTGAATAAGGGTTGGTAAATGTGCGCGCACCGCAGATCCTCGCTACGATTATCGGGAAAACGATCTCCGTCTGACGTGTGACGGCTTTATGCGCACCGCTCTCGTCTCTCTCTCTCTCTCTTCATCCTCCTCGTCGGTCAGATCCGCCTCTCTCGCTTCCTTCGACAGGATGGAGCGGGATCCTTCTCGAGGAAAACTGCGGAGATTACAAATAACGTCCGAGCGTAAATACTATCCCGGCGAGAGGATGATCCGAAGTCTCTGCCAGCGGCGGATTAACGGATCCTCTTTCGCTCTTCGTCTCACGCTGGGTGTTTTTCAAATTCTAATTTGCTCGGGAGAGTAAAATATTTGTGTATAATACTTCCATATAATCTTGTCTGATCAATTATTAATTGGCTAATCGTTTATGCTTTCCTTCACACGCGTCGACGATCGCTCTAATTATGTGTGTGCAATTATGCGATTGGATACAGCTGCAAGACAGTCGGGACCTCGCCAAAGTTTGTAATGTATTATTTTTCTGTTGTAGAAACGTTATTAGACGCTCGACTAACGTTTCTTTCTTCCGCAACAAAGTTTCGAGGAACGACGTTTCCGTTCGGCCGATTATATACCCGGGCAACGTCGCGCTAGCAGCGAAGCAAGAGAAGTTCTAATTTCATGTATTTAGGCTGAGACACCGCGAAAGACTTCCGCGGAGTTGCTTGAAAGGGAATTAGCCGTACCCAAATATTCATGCATATTCACGCCCATTGGCGAGTTCGTTAACGCGGCAGTTTAATCATGCCGGTATTATGCCGGAAAATTTGATCCCGCAAATCCGAGCGGCATAACGAACGCACTTGCGACATTTCCGCGCCGCCACGAGTCTCATTGTCGAAGGTGCACATCGAACGGTGGAAAGCTTAGGACGGGTACTCTGCGCGGTATTCTGATTTATTTGGAAAGTTTTGCGCCGCGCGGCGCTAAGCTGCTGGCGTTTATTGTTTCAAATGGAGCTCGAATTAGTTAGCTATCCGCTCGGTTGGAAATTTCGAGCCCCCGTTAAGTGATGATAGTTCACTCGGAATTCTTTTATTAATTATTGAAAGCAGAGGAGTCATCTCGGTAGGTTAATTACTGTCGATCGCACTCTCGTCAATTCCATGAATTAATTTCCATTAGCTGTAACGGCAGTGTTGCTTTAACGATCCAAGTATAGGGATCGCCGGAAATTCGCGATCCTCGCGGCACCGATCGCCGCTGATTACAATTAACAAATACACGAACCGTTTCGTTCACCTTGTATTTGTCTTCGACGCCGTCCGCCGTCGCGTCCCGATTTTCCCCTCCGCGACACGCACCGCTTTAGCCAGCTCACCCTCGTTCCTATCGCTCCGTCGCGAAACGTCGGGAACCCCTCATCCGTCCGATTCTCATCCGTCCCACGGCTCGCCAATAATAGCCGGCATCGCGAAATAATTACGATCGACGCCGAACGAGGAACGGATCGTTCTCGCGACTGAATAAACAAAACGCAACGGTGGAACGGACGATGGGCTCGGCGTAATAATTAAAGCGCGAGGAAAGTGGCGACGCCGGGGGTCGAATTAATTCTTCCACAATGAAGCGGCAACGGTAGACAGGGACGACTGTTAGCACGGGTCCTGAAATAATAATTCCGCTCGACTGTTTGCTAACGAGGTTACAAAGGCCAGGATTATTCCTGGAAGAGGGAGGAGGGTAAAGTTGCGAAGGCGACAGAGAGAACGAGAGGGATCGAGGCGGTTTTTAAAGGGGCGGAAGAGGAATACCCTCGGAAATGATAATATTTTGTTGAAAATATTATACGCGCACACGCTAATTAAGGTCAATCGATAATTTAGAAATGTGCAAGGTATTCGCTGTTTTATGAATTTTACACGCCCCGAGATGCAGCTGCTATTTCAACTAACTTCTGCTTTAATTGCGTTCGCGTAAACGCATCATTCGCCAGTCGTATCGCGTGAAATATCGTGCCGGATGTTCCGTATTCTCGTTCGCGCAGAACTACCAAAACTAATCATCTCTGAATAGGTAAAATCCGATTGACATGAACCGCTTGCGCACGAGGTAATCGGACGAAGTAATCGCGATATTTATCGACGTACTAAGTAAACACCTATCAAACGAATGCAGCGAAAATACAAACAATGCGAGACTAATGAAATTAGTACGGATGTTCAATGTTATTGCCAATTTCTCCAATGGCGAGGACAAGAAATATACGGAGCCACTTGTTTCCGTGCTTAATCGCCGATAATCTTATTCATCCGAAGGGCCCCGGATTCCCATAAAGGAAAACAGTTTTCCGCTCCCGGTGGCTGTTCCGCGAACGGCTGACACTTTTATCGTTAAGGTGCTTCGGCCACGGTTTAACGCTCGTGTCCGCCCTGAGTTACGTTCGCGCAGTCACTGTGGCGGATTTTATTGCCGACCTTACCGCCGCCGCCACTAAACGGCGACGCTCTTTATTACCTTGCCGCGTTACGGGGTCGAGGCGGCCGACGGGGCAAAAGACTGCCGCGCGACGCCTGATCCGCGGCTGACCTATACCACCTGCGAGACAGCGAAACGTCGAAAAGTCGGTCGCGAGTAAATCAATCGCTTGCGCGCGTAGCTTTCGTTTAGCGAAACGAAACGACCGTACTCTTCGCGGCAAGGGAATCAACATCTTCCATGCTCATTATGCTTCATTTTTGTATTCGTGGTTATTAAGCTTCACTCGGGCAGAAATCCTTCGGCATGAATTGTTTGATTTGTGTGGGCGAAGATTGTGCTGAATTTAAAACAGTTTCTCTGTATCGTTTTCTTTTAATCAAAACTGCGGGAGTATTTAATAAGTAGCTGAATTTTTCAGAAGAACTGAATTTATTATAAAATATATTATAGGTAGGGCACGCTTTTTAAACCTCTCACTGATGCAACTCTTTGAAAACTGCTCGCCTCTCCGCTCATCCTCAGACTTTCACTCCTTGCACACAAGATTACAGCCTCTTCACCGATACAATATACGCATTCACACAATCTCCTACAAATCAAACGCAAAATTCTCGGACTCGTTCTTACCTCTCACGTACTCCTAAACGAAACTGTCACGACGCCCAAACACTCTTCTCTTGCACCTTGCACATTCCTCTTGCAATCAAACAGTTCCAGGCAATCCTCGCTCAACCCAGATCGTACACACAACACGCAATACTTTTATCTGTTGTATATTCCTGGACTCCTCGATCACCCATTTCCTTTTTGGGACATATGTATATCTAGTACCCATTTTTGACCCCGCTATTAGTGTCCTTTCTTTTTCTGTTTTCCGGACCTCCCCGTGGAAGGACTATTTTCTAAATTCCACAACACCCTGGCAGTCCTTTTTTGGGCTTTCCATCCTCTCTAGTTTTCCTGTACAAATACTGCATCTTAGGACAGAGTAGAGCAGTGGTAAAAAGTCAGTCAGCACGGAGTCACTAACTAGTCAGTAACTAGTCAGTCAAGGGCTATTGTATAATTGTACACCACATATTCTGAATAAACCAGTTTTGTAAAGAACCAGAGTTGTTTGGACGACATATCCAACCCCAGAAAACATTTTCCTTTGTGTATATTAATATTTTTATATACTATTGCGGAGGAAGGTTTGTACCTGAATTGTTATCAGGCAAAATTAATTTTGTTTAATTTCTACAGCCTCTTATGTTATCAATCAAGTGATTCTGCAGACTTTACGAGTCTCGCGCGCCCTTCCCCCCCTTTTAAATGGATTGCTCTCCCTGACACACTTAAAACTCAGGTCTACTAAATAGCTGCGCTAGTAGGAACTTCGGCTGGCTCCGAACCAAACGCGATTCCCCCCCGTTGCCCTTCCGGGGTAGCATTCTTACGACCTGTTAAAAACTACTAAACCGTTCAATAAATATCCCTAACGTAGACACAAAGCGGCGGCGAGAAATCGACTTCTGGATATTTTATAACGAATTGAAACACTACGAAAGAACGACCGAGACTTAATTCAACTTTCCCAGGAATTACCTGTAAACCGTTGAACATTCTGTTAACAATCCAATTAATGCGCCAATTGTAAAACTGCTCTGAAAGGAGAATATCCACGATTAATTTAAAAAAGGAAAACTGTAGAATTCAGCGTTTACCGTTGAACATAAAGCTGTTTAAATAATATTTCCCAATAAAATATCATTTCCTTATCAATTTTTCAAACTTGCCCCGCTTTTCGCGTCGTTAATTTCTCCATTCCCACTGAATCGATCCGGCTGTACAAAATAACCCGCGTTCCCCTTTCGTTCGACCAATTCGAATCTGTGCAAGATAAATTCTGCATCGGAATCAAACGATTTTTCTGTCAGAACCAAACAAAAAAAATAATAAATCTTCATCCGGGATGAGGAACGCATCTGCTTCGGTTCGTTATAATATGTTCGCCGACAAATTGAACAAGCGCCGCGCGGAAAGACCATGTGGGGGACACGGCCCCTCCCTCCCGAGGACAGAGCGATCTGCTCTGTTAATTGAAATGCAGTTTGTGCGCAATCAACACTTAATCTCTTGAATCCCATTTCCCATTGTGATCCCCTGTTTGAGCTACAACGCGGCGAGGCGGCGTGACATTGTCTGCGGGAAGAGTGGAACGGTTAATATAGATCGCGAGGCTGGCGCTGAGATTAATTAAAATCTTGCTTCGGTATTCGCCCGGCACGTGACTGCAATTTCCCGTCGCTTACTTTTGGACGGATCTGTCCGCCGATTTTGGGATCTCGAGCGGCAGAACGCTTTGAATCTCGAAGAGGATCGTCGCTGGAGGGTATTGGCTCGAGACAGAGATTTGCGAAATGACAAATGTATTAATGAAGATCTATTGCGTTTAATGCGCTGCATTGTAATGATATTATTTGTCAACATGCTCCATTGCACGGGAAAGTTAAATGAAAGCCGCGCTAACTCCGTCGGGGTCGAATCAAACGGACTTCGGCATTCCGCAGGATTTAATAGATGCCCGAAGACACTTTGATCCACTTAAACTTCCGAGCTGCATCCGCGGTTGAAACGTTCCGAGTGCACGTTTAAGGAATGCAAGAACCCTTGGAGGCGAGTTAATAGTTTAACGCCTGCCTAATCTCTGAATATTAATATTTAATAGACCTCGAAACCGATACTGGTATTGGCAGAGAATCCGATGCCTACAGAACTGGGTCAATAATTATTATTTCAGAAGTTTCAATTAAAACGTCCCGCAGTGCACGATCGGTAAATCCATCGCGACTCAGTGAAATTAAATCATGACCTTCATCGGAATGCAAAATGTCTTCCTAATAAATAAGTAAACCGTACACAGTTGTAATGTTTCAATTTCAAGTGTGATCGAAAAGAGATTCGATGAGAAATGCAAATAAACACGTCACGATTGCGATTCTGGAAAGAGACATGACGATTCGAACGAGCTGCCCGTAGAATCGCGGTCGATCGTTGCAGCCTGGCTCCCTTAAGCGTCCGAATCAACGGCGGTATAAACTTTTTACAATGGAAAGTTGGAGCATAAAGCATCGCGGCCGCGAGCTTCTGTGACCCGTGCTTATTCATGCTCGCGACTAAATCAGCCGAGCCATTACGCTGGCCGAAGAAATATAATAGAGTTCAAACGAATAATTTACGCGCCTCGGTGTGTTAAGTATGCATTTGTAACGTTACCAATGCCAATCGTTTCCTCATCATATTTCTCGTCCCTTTCTTCCTCGACTGATTATACGTTTACTTTCGCAAGTATCTCCATATCCTTGCGTAATCGTAACCGCTAAACTTTTCTTCAGGCAAGAAAGTATTGATACGAAAGCTTGATTACAGTTCAATGGTACACATTGGCACAGCATCGACGCTGCACGTCCCGAAAGGAGTCCCACCGACGAAACTCGTCCGTGTTCCCTGCTACGACGCGCCCTTTGATGTCACGGGTCAAGGGGGGCGCGATGGCCGCGACGGGAAATGCACGGTGGACCATCTCCCAACAGGATAATCTATGCAAATATGATCCGGCGGGCTTTCACGGTGCATTTAATGTTTCACGAGCGCGCGGAATGGATATTGCACCGCTCGGCGCAATAGCGCGCGGCCACGCTTGTACGAAATTTTCGGCGGGCGCCAAAGGGGTTGGGAAGGGGGCGGGGGTGGGGGGGGGCGCGAAAAAGCAAGCAGCCCCCGCCCACCTGTACGAATTGTTGCGCGTACGGCTCTGTCGACGTTTCCCTTGTTGTTCTTGGCTCGCGGGATTATCCGTCAAACGATCGACATCCAAACAAGAGCTTTACACGGAACTATTGATAATCGACACGAAGATATTTATGGGTTTGATCGATTGCTTGATAACTGCTGGTTATAAGACAGGAAAAGTGGACGGATTATTTTTGTGACGACTTCGAGATTCAAGGATGCATTTGTTATAAGTGATTACTGTGAGATACTGCAGATTTTCTGTAACTTTAAAATTGAATATTTATGGCATCATCTCGATCTCTTTAGTCACTCTTCATTTTTACATCACTTCACTTCTTTGAATTTTGATTCCAATCAGATTTTCAGTTGCAGATTATTCGAAATTAATTCAGCTCGGTTGTTTTTTGTAAGGTATCGTACTTCCGAGACACTTCGTGTAAAACAATGCTTTGGCAGCGGCAACGCACAATATAATTCACCGGAATTACACTATTTACTGGAACAAACATCGGACCAACCAAAACTTCATTTAAATTTTTATCTCCGTTGGCCGTTCTCCAGTGCGCCCCGAACGATCTGAAACGAGAAAAATCGGGCCGCATAAACGGGGACGACGATACTGGATTCGTTTCCGAAACAATATTTCTACGCTTTACGAGGCAACTTTCGCGAATAGATAATTTCGTCACAAATAGCTCGTAACTAAAAGCATTATCAGCGCCATAATTGATCTACCTCCGCTCTCAATAGTTTTTTTTCAATGATTACTATACGTATCGTCAATATTGATGGGTCAACATTAATTTGATTGTAAATTAATTAATAGACACACGATATTTTGTTTCACACTCAATATCGTATGCTGCAATAAATATTGATAAGAACTATCTTCATTTCACATTAGAGGCACCAAGGATTAAGCACATCCGCAGGTTTAATTTTCCTAAACGTCCAACCATGTCGAATTGCCCAAACGAGCTGAACTTTCAAATAATTCTTAACTAAACAAAAAAAAGAATAATGAGAAGCTATTAAAATAGTTCAAAATTACGACTTTGTCCAATTCTGACTCGTCGAACACTCTGAAATACTTTCAAAATTCATGAACAGCTGTCTCGGAAAGCCCACAGGACAAATTGAAAGCATCCAGGCTCGAATCAATCGATGAAGGGTGTCTATAAAAACGCGATCGTCGAATTCGGGGTCATCGCCACGCGCACATTGCCGTCCGTCTACTAGACGTACGTAGCTGCAGAGAAACGTGTTTCACTCTACTTTCTACGAGCAGAAAATTCTCGCGAGCTGGGAAAATTCGCAGGACAACTTTGTGCTCCGGTAGTGGAAAACAGTTCGAGAGAGAAAAAAGAGGAAAGAAAGGTACGTTTTCTCTGTCAGGCGCATCCACGCTTCTCACGTTGATACGCCGACACGTGGAACGGTTACCGCTTGATCGTAAGCAGAATGAAAAGGGACGTGTTTCCTATTGAGAACAAGTGAAACGAATCAGTGCATTTAGATAAGAGAATTCATAGAATTATTCGTGCGGCTAAGAATTTGCTGTTCGATACAAGTGATTTTTATTTCGTTCAACATTTGGCTTTTCGTTTGGTACTGACTTTTATACTGATGCAGTTTATTTTTGAAGGAAGGCTTAATAAGATCTTCTTGATAAGTATTGCATTAAGGAACGTAGTGCGTTGCAACTGTGAATTAAACAATATTTTGCAACAATCATTGGAAGACTATATGAATTTTGATAGTCGAAAGTATCTTGGCCATAAATCTTCCTCGGCAAATAACTTGCGACAAACTTATCTCCTTTATCATTTTTTGTAAAGACTATTGTATTAAACATTTTTGCTTTCGAAAAAGCGTTCGACGTTGATGAGAAATGTACGAATTAATCGGACGGAATAATTTCTGCTCGCGCTCTGTATTCATGGAGTTACAAGGAATGGCTGTACCTTCTTCCCATCGGGACTGAATTATGAAAGTGGAGATCCCCGAATGATAGTCGAAGGGAAATCAATTGCTTCTGCATGATACCGACCAATCGTGCCTTTTCGCTTCATTAAAATCTCACTATTTAAAACCTCTCCGCAATCGGAATCCATAACATGCAAACTTTACTGCTCCCTTCCTTCGCTGCTTTCAATTTTCCACGCCATGCAGTCCCCGCCGTCGTTGGAAGAGCGTAACGAAAAGAATTGAAAAACCATCGGTCGCGTTGCCGTTATTCGATTACTCCGCGCGTTCGCCGGCGAAATGTATCCGTCCTATCGGCCGCATAGGATACACTTAATATCCACCTGCGAACAGGGGCGATATTCGTGCAGCCTTTGCATACGTGAATCGAACGAGCTTATAACGTGTCGTTTCCGCGTTGAACGAGCCGCGACCGATTATAATTCGCTGGCCCACGGAAATCCCGGCTATCCGGTGTGCGCGTAGCCGCTGCTGGATATCGGTTATTAATTATCCAAGTAATAGCCGCGTAATTGGAGGCACCCCGGAGGACGCGATGCTGGCCGCAAGGGACGTGAAACACTGCGCATTGCTCTATGCCGGCGATCCCTGTTTCATGGATATTCGTATCTTTTTTGGGGGCGATGTCAATGAAAGATGAGATCGTGAAAGCTTTTGGAACGAGCGAGAAGAGTATTTGGTCTTTCTTTGGATTCGAAAACGTTTGAGTATGTGGGTTTGATAATTTTGGGGGAGTAGTTCGTGGAAAGAGCTCCATTTTCGGGAGAGCTGTTGGATTTTCGACTCTATGGGAGGGAGGATGAACATGGGTGTTATTTTTTATTTGACACAGTTAATTATTCTTTGAAACTGTAATGTCCACTGTACCACGGAAGGAAGTACTTGTCTGTTACAAATATAATACAAATTAAACATCGATTCTATATCAATTCTGTTTGCGAAATGGACTACGAGTAATTAAGGAGAACTAATTATTCATTTCATTTCACGTACTCCCCGATGCATCATCGTTAAGCCGTCGCGAATGTATGTTCCCGCGGGGATAATATTATTTTATTAACAGATCACAAAATATCCATCACGTTTATCAAAAGAACAATCGAAGCAAACGCGCTCCGTACCCTCTCCGCATCGTGTTTCATTAACCGTCCGGTAAAAATTCGCCGCATAAATCACGCTGAACTCGGGGCGAGAAAGTCCGGGTTCACAAATCAAATCAGAAGCACGCGGTTAACTTATATTTCATAAACATCCCTGGCCACGGTGAAAACCTAAGACAGCCGGTTCCTTCTACCGAAGACAAAAGGAAATCTCTTTTAAACGATTTCATGTTCCTGCTTCAAAGCTGCGCTTTAAAAAGAAACACGATCGGCCAAGCAACGGGGTGGTCGGCTACTTTTCCTCCGGCAATAAAGGGTTCGGTGACAAAATGAGGACGAGGGAAAATCGCGGCCAGACAACTGCGGCGGAGCAACGTGAAAACGGCAAGACCGTGGGCAACGTAATAAAGCCAATATCGGCGAACAGATTGGAAAATAACCGCTCAGCACACGGCGAGAGGGCAACGAGTTCTTTCACTTTATACATCGAACGGCGGGGGCGGAAGGAGCGCGGTTGCACGGTGAAGTGGAAAAACAGAGCCCGGGAAAACGGCCAGGGGAACGAGGAGTCGAGGCGCGGCCGATGTACTCTCTAATATCTGATGAAATCTTCTTTTTTCCCTCCGCCCTGGCGCGGCTCTCATCCGCGTCGAAATTCCCGCGGAACGTTCGTTACGGGGAAGCATATTCATGGGAATATGCTGGTGCCCCCTCGCCTTCTCGCCACCGACAATGCTCGCCGGGGAAAGGAATAAACACGGACACGGAGGGGCGGTGAAACGATCCCACGTCACGGGGGCAGGGGTTGAAAAGGGGTTGGCAATGGCGACACGTGTTGCGACTGACCGATACTATATTCTTCTAACGATTCTTTCTTGCGTTTCAGCAATTATCATTTGTTATTATATCATTCGTATTTCATATTAATAATTACCTTCGACCTGTACATCGTATAAATCGTATATTAACTCCGAACTAGTAAACGGTTCATAAGATTTTCTCATTCTCAGGCTACTTGGCTCCGTCCCCTCTACTTGTTATGCAAATATTTGCGCGGCGGTACCGCGCTTTCTTCGAAGCAAATATTTGTTCCGCACCGTGGTTTTTCTACACCCTCTGCCAAATGTACAATACGCGCTCGCGTTCCTAATTTGTGCAACGAGAGAATATTTCTACGCTACTTCCGCATTTTCTGACCGCAACAAATAGATATTTACACACTTTATGCTTCGCGAGCGTACGGAATATCAGAGAAACAGCATTACCCTTTAATTGTTAGTTGATAACAGCTTACTAGAGACTAGTAATTGAAAACCTGTCCAGACTTCACGGATTAATTAAAAAAAAAAAAACCTCACCTGCAAAGTAATCCGGAAACATCCTCGCCGGCATCGCTCGCCAGAGAGTTTAGGCTGATGGAAAAACTTTAAGCAGCTTGTTTGTAGTAACCGGCAGAGCTGGAGGATTGGAAATGCGTTTTCCACGTCTGTGCTCGCTAAATTCGAAAGACGAGATTCCCCGCCCGCCTTTCAACCGCTGTCCTCTCGGCTTTCGAAGGAGCCGAAAGCGTGCGTTGCAGCCACGCTGACCGGATCAAAGGGAAATTCCTGTCGAAGGAGGGGGGGGGGGGGGAGGGAACGGTGAATTTGTAATCGCGATCGGACACAGACTGCAATCGTCGAGCGTGAACCGAGACGCGGCCGAAAGGGTTGCGTTGGCTCAAGTAATTAACAGGTCGAAGATCTTCGCTTGCATTAGCATATTAATTCGGCCATGCTTTATTCGGACAATTAATAGCCTCGATTCGCGTCCGCTTGCCAATTCGTAAAAATTCGCACGCGAAGGGTGCCGCGTTCCCGGAATCCTTGCGAGAGCTACGCGAAAGGACGAGAAGCGTCCGCGTTGCAAGGAAAGGGACAGGGATGGTTGGCAAACAAGGGGAATTATGCGCCGGCCGAGAATTCCGGTGAACAATGCTCGGCGACGTGAGCGGTATTTCGGCGCTGAAGAACGAGCCACGGGGCCGGGAACCGGCCGCGCCGATGTCAAACTCCCGCGCTGCGGACGAGAGCTACTCGTTGCTCTCTCTCCCCGGGAACGTGCAAGTACTCCGGCGAACTTGCTCCCCGATTAATTGCGGCAAACGTCGCTGGTGCTTCGGGAACGATCCCGATCCATCTGCACGCTTTATTCCCCCGCGGGGGGGCGATTAATATTGGTAGCAGGTAGCGATGGGATCAAGTCGGATATTCGAGGGAACAATAACCCTGGATCGTATGTGAAAATGGTAAAAAGATATTAGGAGGAATGATGGTAAATTTGTTTGGAGATTATGTATTCAATTAGATATCTGTAGTTGGTGTTTCAGGATTTGTTCAATAAATCAAGATTCGTATTTCGAATGCCACAATTTCTGACATTCAGCAAATTAATTTTTCATAATTCAGATGCTTCATTGAATTTCGTTTAAATGTCTCAGAAATTAAAATAGGCGAGAGACTAATTTAAACATGTACTTTAACACTATGTTGCAAATTAAAACATTACATCCCAAATGTACACTTATACATATTTCTTTTTAAATAACCCTTAGCTCATCACGGTTCTGCGAAAAACTTTCAAATCGAGTGACTTAAATAAAAAAAATCTCACCGCCAGGGACGATCGAATCGTTCGATAGAAACGATCCAAATTGAAATCTAATTCTTCGAGAATAACAAACCGACGTTGCGCGTGAAAGGGTATCGAACGGGAGACGCTCGTTTGGAGATCCAGCCGCGACGATCGTCTTTAAAAGCGACGAGATCGATGCGGCGACGGGGGCGCGAACAAGCCGGGGTTAAGGCAGAAACGCGAAATGAGTGCCATACACCTTGAAAAGGTGTCTGGCGGGCGAAGAATCTCCAGACACCGCGTGAATCGTATCTCCGCGAGACCGAATGGATCAAATCCACGGCTATGGTACGGCTCACCCGTGCGTGCGTGCGTTCTCTGTCGATCGTGATCTATGCAGAGCTTCGGACGGGCTTTGAACTTGTTTTTCAGGCGGATGCACGTTGCCGCAGGGAACGTGCACGATTAAACGGAGTTAACACGTTGCTAATTAGATCAGTCCGCGGAGTATTTACAGTGAGTGCGTGGTGTATATTGTCAATGTTCAGCGAGAAATTTGTTCAGAAAGCGCGAACGATAATAATAGAAATTGTTGCTTGTCCCAAGGCATAGGGGATAATCTTTTCAAGCATATACAATTTCGTATTATTATAACTTCAATTATTATTCAAAGCTCGAAATCTCTATCACTCCCGATATTCATCTACAGATATTTAATGAAAAACAGAAAATCTGCGTAACAATTTTTAATTAAAACGCGCGATCTGTACAACGGGATTTTAATTTTCAACAAAAAAATGACACGTACTCATCAAAGATATTGCCAAATTGTATGAAGTCACCTATTTCATTGGAGCCCTTCAAATTTGTGTTCATTTACATTACTATGCATTTACAAACACGTACACACATATATACGGTTCACGTACGAACCTTTTTTTTTGGCTGAATGCGTAATAAAACGCTCGAGAGGAATTTAAACGTGAACAATAAATTTCGTTTGCGATTGGGTTAATCCGATTCAACGATACTAAATGAAACGTTAACGACGGATCTGCGGTGTTTCATTTACAGCTGGATCAGTTAAGTGTTCTGTACGCGCGTTTGGAGCAAATACGAGCGGCTGCGATATCATTCAACGGATGAAAAGAGAAATTCATTTTGAAATACTGGCGTCATTAGTACCAGAAACGAACATTCAATTTATTTCACATACTACTGTAAATTGAACAGTACTTTTTTCACTGTTGGCGTCTTTGTTTAAGTAAACGTTTCCAATTTAACTCGCTCGACTTTGCTTAAACAAATGTTATTTAATAATTGATCAATGACACTTCGATGGCTGTGTGCAACAGAGTATAAAGTGCAAACTTTACACACTGTCTACTAATCGTCCGACGCGAAATCTACCAAAAACAACGACAGAAGCAACGCGCGGACATTCAGTTTATCTTTGCATAACTGTCGCGAATATTTCCGCATATTCTGTACGAACGAATCCGTGAAATTCCGTCCCTTGCACGCATACCGCGTCCGAATAACAATAAACCTCGTATCGTTGAAGAAGCTAGCAAGATTGGCGGAAATTCCTTGGCGGTATTCTTTTCGGATTTCGCCGACTGCGCGGCCTTCACTTCCGGTCGATCGCCTTTAAATCCTACAAAGAGAAGCCTGCACACTCTTTGCTACCATCCGCGTCGCGTTCAAATTGGATGTAACGTCGCCACTTCAAGGGATTCGCCTCTTACTATTGGCTGCAATTATTGATTTTACGCGCATCTCGCGACGGAGTATTCTTGGAAAGTTTTTTCGAACGATCGAATTCGATTTAAACGTTGGAATCTGTAGATCGCGATTGGGAAAGTGTTGCGATCAAACCACACATTTAACCCTGACGTAAAGAATCCTAAGGGCGAAGGGTGGTGTTGGAAAATCTGTCGGAAATCGTGAGTTTTATTACCACCAAGTTTCCTTCGCAAAGTTCAATTAAAGAATCACTTCGAGCCGTGATTTCAACTTCAAGAACTATTAAAACTTGAACCTTCCATTGATAACACCTGCGAACTTCAACTGGAGGTATTTCTCTTTTGGGGAGGAAAAATTCGAAATTTGCTTCCTACGTTTGTTGCATCGTGCAGCTTTACAAAATACGAAGGCTAGGAATCCTGAAAAGAATAAAACCTAAATAAACCTGACGGGAGTAAATACCTTCAAGACTCTTCTCAAAGGAGGCGTTAAAGTTCTGTCTGCAAACGCGAAATGCAAGGTATTGAACTTTCGACCGATCGGCCCGATGAAATTGCCCGTAAAAAAAGCAGCAGGTGTCAAGCTATAGTTTAAATGAAAGAACCAGGACAAGTACGAATCTCTGGTGGAAAGGCGAACAGAAGTTGCGAACTCTCCACTCGCACCGTCCGAGAGGCAACGATCTTAATTAAGAAACAGTTACAGATTGCGACGGGCGAACATTTTAACGACGCCTGACACGAGAACCGACCACTGGCGATTATAACGGTAGCGCGAATCAACACCGTCTAATTGCCTTCATCAATCCGACTCGGTTTTACTTGAAATACGTTAACGCCGCGCCCCGGGTGGAGGGTAACGAATTCGCATCCGCTAGTGTGCTCGCCGAAGAAAAATTATTCCAGGATTTTCGCGCTAACGAGGCGGATAAGCTTTTGTCAGAGGTTGGCGCAGGATTTCCCGATACTATGCTGGATTATCGTCGGGCCACCCGTCGTTCCGCCCTCTCCGCGTTTTTCTCCGCTTAGCCATGGTTCATAGTCCCGATTGTGTTAATTATACGTATTACTTCTTAAGCAATGACTGAGGATCGTTACGAGGAGCAGGGGAAAAGAGGTTTCGTCCTGTCGTGGCGATAAGGACAAGCGAACGGCGGATTAATTATCCTTTCTTGTGCTGCACGGTGTTTTGTACAATTTCGAGGGGGCAGAAGAATGAGGATACGTGGGAAGAAATTGGGGAAGGAGTCCTTGGTGAGGAGGTGAATTAATGTACATAATGAGTTTCGTACGATTACCCTTGATTGGAGGGACGAAGCTGTGATTTATAAAGCGACTTAATGTAGCCCGGGATTAATGTAATGCTTTTTTTTTAAAAGACTGGGGTAAGAACATTTTAAACAGAGACAGTGGTATAGGAGATTATCTGGCCAGCCACCATTGGAGACAAGCCTTTTGTCGTTAAAATGTTTTACCATCACTTGCATAATGATGTTTCATTATTTCATAAGGCATCAATTAAAAGAGAAATTGTGATTTCATATATTGAATTGGTGTGAAAATCGAAAAATTGTTGCAACACCTTTTTCCGGTTTCGGTTATTATTGACGAATGTGGCATTAAAGCAAAATTATTGAATGACATAACTTCATCTAATGAGCATTTAACAGCTGATTATAAAAGGGGGTTTAATTTAGAATATTGATCATCATCTTTTTATCGTACATGCACCTGCCATGTCTTTTTGCTCTCATGCTTTCAAGGAATATATCTCGTTTCACTATATTTCAGCTGATCCATGTCATAACGCAGGAAAGCGAGGTAAAATATTGCGCACGTAGATCAATTCGAAAAGCAAAAGTTACACGTATCTAGACTCTTCTCGCACGCACACATACTGTCTTCGAAGCCAGGAATAAACCGTTCCCGAAACAGAGTTTTACCATTTCACGTTGCTCTTTGAACCATAAACAAATTTTTAAAAGCATGCCATCAGTCTAGTAGGGAAATCCTCTTTCAGGCAGAATGTGTGTAAAATATTTTAAAGGCATATTTGGATGAAACCGTTTTATGCAAAGCTTTGCTGTTTCCTTTGATTACGCATTCTTTTCCCAACGAGATAATTAGTACAAAACTTGAACTCCTCTGAAGCGTAATGAAGCCGGAAGAGAAAAATTCTTCGGATACCAAAGGTATTTTGTAAATTAATCAATTTTAAATAACTTTCAATAATAATCTTTCTACCTGTTGTTACTCTTATTAGGATAATTGTTTAATAGATATTACGTACAGCTCGTACGTTTTACATGCTAGAGATTAACGGTTAAAGACTGAAATTATTCAGAGTGTTCAATGATTCAAAGTGATTCCTACTCTGTGCTTGCAGCTGCACATCACGCTATAAAATATTCACGTCGAGCGTGCATGTGTGTTGCGAAAGAAGTGAACATTTGCACGGCTAACAGAATATTCGATTAACGAAGCTTCAGTAATGGACCATCGGATAATAAAGGTATTACGCAAGCTTCCATTGAGACTTTATTACACTGCGCAACAAAGAATGCTTAATAACGTTGCATTATTTTATTAACAGCAACGTTTGGCCCGTATCAGTTTGTCGCAAAAAGGTCTTAAATAATCTTGAACTGTACTGTAATAGAAAAATGATAAAAATAGTTATAGTTCGATCATCGTGGCCGAGCATCGGTCGCGAGAGTTTCGACGAAGTAGCCGCGACGTTCATCCTCAAAATTCATTCGCTACATATTCCCTCCGTCCATTTGTTCGATCGCGCAAACGCGAGCGAATTCTGCATTGTTTGGCGCAACAGCGTGTTTGTAGTTTCGGATCGGATATAATCGTGGCTGCAAGCCGGAAAGTTAATGCAAACGTACACACGTGTCGAAACTGCACACGAGTTAGAATCCACGCATCCCTTGATCGATGCACCCTTCGCGACGAACGGGAAACTTCGATAAAGGAAACTTACACACCGTAAATCTTGTTTCTGTTTAAGCGACGAGTATAATTATGAGTCGGATTCGATCAATCGGAATACATTTGCTGAAATATGACAAATCTGGCCACTGGCATATTTTTTTCACTTAAAATACCGGTTTATCGAATTACAGCAACACGGGGGTAGCGTATGCAACGGGGAAATAACTTTTTAGGAGACGCGCAAAGGCAATTTTTTCAGTCGCAATCTCTTTTGTTCTAGCTGAACGGTTAAACTGCGAAGAGCACTTTAAACGGAGGCACTTTCATAGACGCACGTGAGATTGAACAGATGAGAGCGTTGTACGTGGAATTCAAACACCGAAATCTATTAAGTATTTAATCTTGGCCTCAATGTAAAGTGAAAAAATAATTAATTTTTTATTTCTCATCGAAAATGGTTCTCCTTTTTCCAATAGGAATAACATACATACATAAATAATTACCGAATTCAGCTGGGTGGCGTCTGATTGAACGAAGAATCAACGAATTAAAGAAAAAGTTTGCGATCCTTTGATCGGATTAATCATCGAAATTGGAAAACAGAGAGCTACTTAATCGGAATTATCGAGCAACTTGTATTACACTAGGATCCCACTGTAGGATTCTGTCCAATTAAGAGATTTCATACGAGCGGATTTCGAATTACTTCGTCCGACGTTCCAGAGCTTCGCCTCGGAATGTAATACGTACCGGAAGCCTGCATTCGAAATTAATACAAACAAATGTGGCGCGCGTGTACACACACGGAAGTTGGTATTTAACGAGTAACAGTACGACTCTGCGGAATCTGTCCGTAACTGATGAACATAAAAGTGTGTTCTATTTTATCATGGGAATAAACAATTTTTCCACAACTTTTGATGCAAGCTCACGCGGCTTTCCCCTAACGATCCTTGTTTCCCTGAATTCTCGTTATCGAATATAACAAAAAAAAAAATCCTCAACCTCGACTAGCAAAACTATAATAACTCCGGCGATCGACGCTCGCCATTCATTTCTATTGCACATTGACAGACCACATTTAACGCTCGCGTAACGCGTCACGCGTTGCCTAATAATTAAGTCTCGCCTCGCGACGCGCACCGTAGAGAAACGAAGGCGGAGAACACCGCGCGTGTTGGGGGATGCATGCATCCCCGAGGCGGGATTTGTCGCAAGGGTTAACGCCGCCGAGAGTCGGATCCGGGATTAGTACGCTCGAATCCGTGGATAATGGATTATCAGACGGGCGAAATTAGTAAGTGGCTTTGTCGTTAATTGCAGGAGAGCGGTCGCGTTCGTTTGTCAGCAAGGGGCTGCCTTTAATATCGGCCGCGGCCGGCTCCAGTTTCTCCGCCACCCCGTCCCGTTGATCCTCTCCTTCTTCCGTAGCGGATTTCGTCGCACGTACCCGCGACGTCCCCGGCAGCAATGAAAAATTACCCGCCCTTTGCCGAGAAGGAACGACACCAAAGCCGCTACGGCTGATGAAAAGGAACGAGGATCAACGGCTCCTCCCGCGTCCTATAGCGTCAGCATTCCCATCGAGACTGCCGAATTTTCTTTCTCGCCCCAAGCACCTTCGACGTTGCTAACGGAACTCGGCGGGGGACGCAAATCCTTTAAGAGTTTGTTTACGCGTGTTCGATGCCGGGGCGATCGTTTATTTTGATTGGACAGATTGTTGGCTGGACTTTAATGAAATTTAGATTTCAATTAATTAAAGGAATTCAGATTTGGAGGATTACTTAATAAGTGATGATTAATCATAATTTACAAGTGTTTCATTGTTTGTTATATCCTCCATAATCGCTATTATATTGAATTCAATTAATCAAACCGTAGAATTTGTTTTAGAAAATGCACAAATTGTCTCTGCACATTTATTGACGATGCTCGAAAATGCCTAAAACGAAGGGGATGATTCTATTGAACAATAAATGATCGCACAAAATCCGACAACAGTAATTAACGAATTGTACACCATTTCAATTACACCCCATTAGCTATTATTCTTAAAATATTCACCTGTACGATAATTCTCTTGATTAATTTCACACCTTCCGGCCACCTCAATAATTGCGCAACGATCAAAATCCCCGAGTGGCGGTGCGATGGACCGTTCGTTGCGCGATTCGAAATTCGTTTTTATCCGTTGTTTCGAGGGATGCCGCGCCGCGTTCGTCGGCGACACGACGTCATGAAAGATTCATCGTGAAATCCTGCTCCTAATAATACATGACGACGTTTATCGCGTCGCGTCGGTGCATGATGCGCCACTGCAAAGCTGTTTACCTTGTATCACCTCGTCGATATCGACGTTACGGACGCGGCTTGATTTTCGTCTCGCGTCACATACACCGTTAAGGGGGAAACTTTTAACTAGAAAATGCTTGCAACTGGAGACGACGTTGAACCGATTCCGAATTATCTCTCGAAATTGGACATGAATAAACGTACGCGGTTGGGATTGAAAATGACCATTACGAATCGACTTGAATAATGGTCAAACCGAAGTGCGAAGGATGCGCAAATTGGTCTCAGTTTAATATAACTTTCGCATTAACTTTGACAGATAAGCTTTGAAGATTTCTTTTTCAATTTTCGACGCAGCTATAATTTTAGTACAGAGCAGAATAAATCGAATGTTCAGCTTTCGTTGAAAATCCTCCTTCGGAGACAAATGAAAAACGCAATGTTTTCGAAAATTAATCGATCGTCGAACGTTGATATTCAATAAAGCATCGTTCGCGCGTGTTTCCCTGTACAAATTAAACGAGTCTCGATTAATTAATTCATAAGCCGCGTTTTCGGAACGCGTAATGAACAATCGATTAGCAATTCGCCGGACGTGGGAGGCGTTACGATATAGAGCACGTGTTAAAAATCGAATTTCCTCGTGGGTATTGCATTAAAATTCAGCCGGAATTCGTTCGGGGCGATATTTCGTTATTAACGGATCAGGGGGCGCATTGGCGAAACGGTGAAATTCAAATTGTTGTTTATTAAAGCTAAAATTGAAAGCTCAATCACGGCTGAAACGTGACACTGACAAGATCCCGGACAGTTTGAATTGGTCAACAGAGTTTAGTTTGTTAAAAAACACGATGGAACGTCGAAGGGTGCATTTAGACCGAACACAAATGTTTGTTCGCCCTCTTCATCCCCCTTCGATAAAATTCATGTTTCTACGTTTGGACAAACGAAAGCGAATTTTTTGAAGTGGGGGGAAGGGGCGAACGAACAATTTGTTCGGTCTAAATGCACCCTAATACTATATGACAATAAATGACGAATTTATTGACCCCTGAGGGTACATGTAATTAATAGTCATGAGGGTTAATGGAATATTTGTAATCGGTTTAATTTATAATTAGCGATGGCGATGATTAATGCCTATAGAAAAGTATCTTCTTCATTTTTCTACTTTCCATTTACCCACCAATTTTTATTATTACAAACATTTCTGCTATCCGTAATCGCAACACTAATGATCTCTAGTGTACTTCGGGAAAACGGAAACCACTTTAAAGCAAAGGTAGCAAGAAAGAGGAAGCAGATCTGTATTCGACAAAGGGAAAACGAACTTCAAAGGAAAAGAGTAACGATAAACTCGAATGTGTAAATTTGCGATGTATAATTCCCGGTAAAAAAAAAAGAGAGATGAACCGCCCTGGCTTTATCTCGATTAGAACAGAAAATCGGAGCCCGCGACTGTCTATTAGCACATCTCTTCATCAGCGAGTCGTTTGCGATCTCAAACCGTTCTCCAAGCAGGCGACCAGCTTGGAGTGCGACGCAAACGAAACAGCGCGCGTTTGAATGCGGTTTGAATAATGTAGGGAGAAGCATGATAAATCGTTTCTGCTGCAACAATCGCATCGCGCATCTAATGCAACGAGAATTCTAACAGCGGATCGTGCATTTTTTTTTTGGTTCCGGTTCCTTCTTTTGCCCATCGCCGCTTTATCTATATTTATTTCGCTCGTCTCTGAGAATGGCGAAACGCTTTCTTATCGATTGAAAATTACACACGACGCGAATGCACCATGGGATAGGTGGTTCCATCCGCGGATAACACGTGTTTCGTGGACGTTTCTCATCGTTGCACAGCGCGTCACAGGAAGGATTGGTACGCCTATCGATTTGCCAGCAAGACACTCGCAAGAGTTTCCTCTGCTAATAATAGTTTCACGCGTCGACTCCCGCGGATAGATTGTCCCGAGCTGAGTTCCAGTGTCCACGGGATCGATCAGGACACCGTCGTAATCGCGTAATGGGGGGAAACTTTATTGCACGGATGGATTTATTGGACTGGAATAATGTTATGGGCAATGAAAGTGGGATACAGTTATCGGGATGCTGATGCGAATGCAAGTGAATATATCGTTGAAGCTACTTATTGTAATAATAGTGAAAATTATAATAGTGGAAACCAGTCGTGTTAATAATACAATGACGATTATTTCGATTGGATATAAAGGATTGAATTGGCGGATTATTACTAATATTGATGCTCCACGGATTTTTACTACAAATTTATATGTTAACGCCGAATCAAATTAAGGAAGAATGTGCCAAGTGTGTAATTGTGTAACCATAACTATTTATAAATTATGATTCTTCGAACAATAGTTTAATCCTTGTGGAAGAATAATTTTTATACTGTATAACGAATTTATTATAACATGATGTTACAGCTGTAAAGTATAAATAGCGGTAAGTATTGGTGTTCTACTTTTTAATTCCGATTAAATGAGTATTCAAGGATGTTATCAATCTACCAATGCGACTATTGCATGCACGTAAAAGTTTAATCGTTGCGAGGTTATCAAGCATGCGTGAACAACATTTAAGATAAGGCACATAAAAAATGGTGAATCATATGTTTTACACGAGGGAACATGTGTTGTGATAAGGAAAGGTGCTTTTATTCTTCATAATAGGTCTCCCAATTCCCCGAACGATCTTCCAATAAAAATAAAATGTCTCGAAAAAGATTGAAACATTAAAGTTTTCCAAATTTCTTCATCTATCGCTGATTAAATATTTCTGATTTATCTGTTCCTTATTTAAAGTTATCCCTATCTAGAGTGTACGATCTTTTTACAAAGAACTTTCTTCTAAATACAGTGGCAAACACATTCGGATGGAGAATTTTTACTGGAATTACTGGACGTTCCTCACATCTTGCGCGAACTCGCTACATGCAGGACGTTGCAAGTACGCAGTACAAGAACTTGAGAAACCAACTAGCAATCCTATAATCTCTGTTTAAACTCTTGAGTTCCCGTGGCTTTGCAATAGTAAACTATTTCAGTCTTAGCTGTTTCGCGGTTTGTTCAGTACATAATGCCCTGCTGTCCAATATATCATCGTCTAATTGAAGTTCCAAGCAGCGCCGATAATTTATTGTTATCCGTTTTATTTAATATACGACAATTATGCTTAGAAGCTAGCTTAATACAGTCAATTTTACTTATCCTACCAGAATCGATTTGTTCTCCAAAAGTCGCTAAAAAATTGATCCACTATGTACATTAAAAATTCACAAAAAAAACACCGTCATTTATTCGCAATGAGAAACGTTCCTTTCTCCTTTGATTTTAATGCAACAAAAAGATGTTGAAATGTTAAGAAATACCAATGGTCGATATAATAATCAGCTACACCGAATCGAAAAACTCTTGATAGAAGCCGTCGCGACGTCCGATTCGCTGTCAAGCGCAAACCAACCCGTTCTTCCAATTGCATTTAAAATTCCCAGCCAGCCTGGTTGTTGGCCCGACACCAACTGGGTTATCCTTTTCGCATAGAAGAGGGGCGAACAACCGGCGAACGAAAGACGCCGCGAGTGATGCTGCTACCTACTTGTTTCGTTCCCCTTTCGGTAAATGGCACCCAATACCAAGTGACCGAAATATAAATCGTCCTCGTCGATTTTCCGACGGCGAACTCGATGCGGATAGCCAAGGCAAGGTGAGAAAAACATTCGACGCAGAGCGGAGAAAACGCCGGGATCGATCGGCGACGATCACTTAGCGTCAGTTTCATCTTCCTCGTGATTTATCGCGTCATCGAATATTGCGAGAATCTGCTCGTGTCCACCTCTGCGCGTACAACGTAATACCCCATAAATTCTCTCCCATGGCTCGCGTCGCGTTGATCACGGATCATCGGAGTGTCGAGTAATCGATGCACCGATGCGGGGAACCGCGCGAAAAAGAAAAAAAAGAAACAACCGGAAATGAAAACGAAGCGATGTATGCATGTATGTACATATTCATTCTCTCTTCTTTCGACGCCGATTCGTGCACTGTGAATAACGAACAACGACTGAGCCTCTTTAAATTTGAAACTCGCCTGCTCGTTTCTTGCTGGCGAATGCGGATTTTTCGTCTATCCTTAAGACGCCCGTTCCATTTGTTCATTCATTTCAAGGAATAGATATTAAATTGACGGGATTAATATTGAAGTATGAAAACTTCTTCTGAGAAGCATCAACAAAGAACAGATTCAGAATTAGTTGTTCCTTGCACGGATTCATAAAAGAAGCTGGAAGATGCGTCTGTTTTTAAAAAGGAATATTGCTTTTGCCCTTCCAAGGATTATTGCGACGCGGGTAAAAGCTTTCGTTGGAAAGTATTTGTTTGCGAATCCGTGCGATTGTAAACGTTTAACCGCAGTTTAGCTGCGCCTCTGCTACGAGATCGATGCAACCAGTGTCCGGATAAAGCTTTCGCCCCATCTTTCGAAATTACCGGAGTTCCATTGAAATTCTTCCGCGAATTCCCGAATTTTAGCGCAAACAACTTGCGCGAGTTAAGCACCGCAAGTTTTCCCCACCTTTCGGCCTTCGTCTAGCGGAGATTAATAAAATGGCACGAGAATGCTTGTGTAATCCTTCAAGGCATGCCTTCGTTGTTTTTCAGCTTCCACGAGAATGTTCCTGACGTAATAAACCTTGTGGGTTTGACGAAGGAATTTCGGTGAAAGAAGTTTTTGAAAAGGAAACGCGTATAAGCATTAGGTGAACTTTATCATAAATTTCAATTACGTTCTTCCCTCTGAGACAATTTGTTCGGATTAACACGAAAATACGAAACAATGTAAAAGTGCAATTATAAAGAGCAAACTCTGTTAAATCGTCTTTAATCATCTTCAGTCTGTTTATCTGAGAAGTATAAATTGTTCGTCGGATATTAATGATAGCACGTTATTAACGAGGGGGAAACTTTCCACCGGGCATTATCTGTCTTATTTCATTCTCCCGATCTTTTCATCGATTATTCCAATTCGTTGCCGTTCATTTAACTTTTATTTTATAACACAGACCCGGGATTTCATAATTGTAAATTCGAGTCTAGAAATAATAACGATCCCTCGGATCGATTGCCCTAAATAGTATCAGCCATTAAATAATTCACTCCACGTTTGATGGAAAGCAGTCGAACAGAAATGAACAACGAGTTGCGTGCACTTTAAAATGTGCGAAGTCCGGCTTTCAGACTTCATCTCTTATTGAAATAAAAAGGAAGACGCGGAGCACGACAGGCTGCAAAGATGATTAAAATTCTCAAAGGACAGATGATGCGCTTGCTGCACAGTCTTTGCAGATTGAAAAAGACATTTGTCAATTTCGTTCAGCGAATGGAGAGAACATACAGAAAGAGAGAGTGAGAGAGAGTGGAAGTGAAAGGGTGGATTTTCCGCTGCTGCATTAAAAGTGCGATTCGATTATTTGGGGTCAAATGCAGTTCGAATGAATTCACGAAACGGAAGAAATAATTCTATGTACCAAGGAGAATAAATAGAGAAACTCTTACATGGAATATTGCCTTCATTAATTGACGCTTGAAGCGCTTTCAAAATTATGACGAGCATCCTTTAAATAGCTATATTCGTTTGTTTTGTAATAAATAATATTCGACATTGAAATTTTTTCAGTAACGTTCGAAACGCTAATTTTCCATTCGAATCATTTGCAAATCTAAGTGCATAATTAGCGAATTCATAGAATCGTAATGCTTCCTATAAAAAGAGTTTCCGATCGTCAATAAATTCCAGGTATCGTAACCGTATAAATGAAATCAGCGTTCGCAGAGCATCGATTCTCCTGAGATAACAATTACGGCGTGTCCCATAGTGAGCGTTAAAAGTTTCTAATTAAATGGCAGCCCCGGCTATCGTTCGTTACTCCCGTTTCAATAGACTGCAACGACCGCGTTGAATATTTATATTTCGATCGCTAATTAACATTTTAAGTTCGTAACTTGCAAACAATGGCACGGTTCAATTATCCCGATGGTGTTTTCACAGCGATCCTTCGATCGTAACAAATTTGCCAGCGGAGAGCAACTATTTGCAAACAGATCCTACTGACTTTTCATCTCTTTAACAAAATAATTGTAAAGAAATTATGTAAGCGGAACGATGTGCAAGTTGACATTAAATTACTGATAAATAAGCGAAAAATAAGTGACTTTGGTAAAAATAGATATAAGGAGTAATTGCAATAGTACAACATTTTATATATACTATAATATTACGCTAAATAGTATTTACTGAAATAATTAACAAATTTGTTAAGGGATTAGAATTCTTTAGGAATCAAAGCAGCTCATACAATACTATAAAACGTTAATTGCAAAGAACGTATCACGAGGTGTATTAAATCGGATTTGAATAATAATTGAAATAGTTATACGGGAGATACTTGAAGATACTTAAGTGGCCCCGTGATGCCCAGCAAAGACGAAGCTGAAGTTCTAAAGCTCGGCCTCGCATCGGTGTCTGAGCTCGTCGAGTTTTGGATCGCCGACTAAAGTGCGACACCTGCGGTTTTGGTAAGTCAGCAATCAGGACAGGGGGAAGATCCCCATGGAAACTGGGAAAGTGGCGGAGAACCGGCACGCGGGCGGGGGTGAGAGAAAATAGGAATGAATGCCAGGCTCATCGGACGCTAAGCTGTAGTACTGTCTAACGAACTTTCCCAGTCCGACGCCGGCTACCAGAGTGATTAGCCTGGCTAACGAGCGATCGTTATGCGAAACCGCGGCACCCGTGGAAGAGTCGACGATCCGCGCCTTACCACGATCGACGGGTACAGCCCATTGTGCCTTCGGTACAATAACGCTTTTGTGAACCGAAACGACAGATTCGACCGGCGAGATATTAAATTTCCCAGCGGCAGGGAAACTCCAACCCTTCTCGGGTGATAAAATTTATTAGCCCGAATTAGCGTGGACCGTACGAGATTAGTTGGCAGTTTAAACGCCAAATACGCGGGGCCGGTGTTATTACACCGGGAAATACACACGGCGCTTCAATGATTATACCGTTCTAATCAAACCACTTACTCTGAATAATTCATTTATTTGCGCTGGCTGGCCGCTAAACGGGAACCGGTCGGTCTTCTTGGTTCCAAACTGAGCGAAACTTTCGTATTGAAACCGTATGCCGGCGTACGGGTATACAACAACTATTTCCGCTTACGTATTCTTACTTGTATGGGGAAACCAAACTACTGGCAGAGGGAAGCATTGTGTAACAGATTTACTCTACCTTCCCTGATAAGTTCAGCCCCTAACGTAACATTGTATTATGTTATTTGAATCGTCTAATTAGTGGGAAATTAGATTGCACTTTATGACATATTTATCTGCTGTATTAATATAACACAAGGGAGGAGATAATTGTAAGCATGCAAATATAAAAAAAATTCAATCGGTATTTGTTACACGAGACATTATTAACATTCTAAGGGTGTATTAACAGCAAAAAAATTCATAAAAACATGTAACAGCGTCACTTTGTTCAGCAGCACGATAATTGCAAACACTAATATCTAGAAGGAAAAAAGAAATGCGTAGAACTTTCTATGGGATATGAGGGAAAGTATCTTTTTCCTCCATTCAGAGGGAGGGAAGTATCTCGTTTGCTTTCTTTTCCGCGCGCTTTAACAGACGGATACCTTACACTCGCGTACGAAAGAAAAGTTCCTCGATGTCGCTTGGGTGAATGTCTGAGAAAAAGAAGCGGACGACTAAATCGCACCGGTAAGAATCAGGGGAAATGAGAATGGAGCGGCTACGAATTGAGGGGTGGGTTCGGTTATAAGGTAGAGCGTTTGCTCGTGATGCGCGATTTCCTCGCCACTTGTGCCTTTCTTGCACCGAGGCGTCGATTTACACGGGAGCTGCATGCGATCCCCGCATTTGTCAAATGGTTAACCCCTTCGCTCTGCCGGCTAACGCCGTTTCCAATCCCTCTGTCATCTTAATGAGAAGAACAATATTTCCGGGAGTGGAAACGATTGTCTATGGGCGACACCGTTCCTGCTATTACTTTCTAGTAACGCGCAAGCGGCGGAATCAATGATTTGAAGCAGTAAATATTGATTTGAATTAAAAATGAATAAGTAAAAACTATTTACAATTCGATGCAAGTAAGTGCGACATTTAAAAAAATATATGGCACACAGAGTTTCTTCAACAGGCAAACAAAAAGATAAATGAAAAAATGAAAAGAATAATTTAAAAAATAGCAAGTGAGTGCTTTTAACCACTTTGGTAGTATGAATATTAAATAACGCCTTCATGGATTCAACGGGGAAGTTTACTGACAATTGTTCTTAATTTCCCCTATCACAGTTATTTAAGTACAGCATGGGACGACATAGAGGGGTTTATACAGGGTGTTCCGCTACAGTATGTCAATATTTTAAGAAACGATTGCTGAAACAATTTTGAACAACTGGTCAGCGTTTTTCGTGATCATTCAAAAGCGAGGCTTTAACCAGCGTTTTTGGCAAAGGAAAAAGGTTGTTCAGAATTGCCTCAGAAATCCGGCCTTAAAATATTGACATTCAGTAGCAGAACACCCTGTATAGAGTTTCATAAAAAATTAGTGCGCTAATAGTGCTACTTTCTACTTTCTCGTGCCTGCAAATAGACCTGCTTAAGTAACATCGAGGTCAGCTTGCCTTTTGTAGCAAATTTTCCGCGGCCCCAGGAATTTACCTTATTTTCTGCTCCACTGGTTGTTTGGAAGAAAATTATTCTTTCGCTGGCGGGATTTTTTCCCCCTGCAAATAATCTCGAGGTGTGTAGCTTAATAAAAGAGAAATTGCGGGGCATAAAGGGTGCTGATCTCACGATTTCCGTCTTGGGCATAACTGTAAGAGTTTTATTGCGCAGGGGGCAAAAGGAATTTACATGTTAACCAATGCCTCGAGTAACGAAAACTATGAGCGCGGAAAAAATGTCCTAAGCTTTACAGCGCGCCGTGGCGATAAAAACGATGTATATCGCGATGTAAAAGAAAGAGCGGTGATTTTCATCGAAGCTGCAAATTGCAGAAGATTCTCTTACGGGTGAATAAAACGGAAAGCGAAAAGACTATTTGGAGAACTGGTGCAAAAGTGTCCAAAGTTGCAGCGAATGCAAGGGCTCTTTATAAAATGCAATAATCTGTGTAATAGCTTACAATACGATCAAAGCGTAGTAAGTTAATTGCGCTAACTTACTTTCTTTAACGAAACGCCAAGTTTCTGCGACGGATATTGATTTACGACGGTAACTACGATTCGCAGTTCCGCCACGACGAAATATCGATCTGTCGCTTGGCGAAAGTTCACTCGCGGCTCGCTCAGCTCCCTTTCTGGTGTTACGACACGCCGAGTACAATCGGTTATCATTGCGACCGGCTAATTCATAACCGAACAGTGCCAATTAATCTCGGCACCCTTTCGCTTCCATGCAATACATGAGGAAAGAATATGAGGAAATTTTTCCACCTTGCCCGTACTATGATCACGAGTTCATAAAAATGACTCGATGCTCCAGAATTAACTTGATCATCGGATAATAATCACAAGCTTCCTTCTAAAAAATTAATAATAACTGGTAATAAGAAGAGTTCGAAGGGAATAAAAAGTAAATAATTCTCGAGATGTTAAACGATCCTGTTCCGATTTGCAGATCAGAGGAATATTAAAAAATATTTACCGGCAATGATAAGTTACTTTTGAAAAAAAAAACCATCTTCGGGCAAAATGTACAATGAGGATGCACGCGCCGGATGATGTATGACTTTCGTATTTGGCGAAAAACTTTCAAGCTGTCCCGATAGAACGAGGTCGCCCGGGGCGCGATGTAACGCGCGGTTTATTAAACGCAAAATCCGTAAATCATCTTACGGGTTATTAATTACGATAGGAACGTCCGATATTTTACAAGCGGAAAATTAGCTCGCGATATTGCGCGGTCGCGGCGTAACGCTCCGCGCGGAGATACACTAACACGATTACTTTGCAGCCGAAGACGTGCATGGTTATTTACGTGGACGGGACGTATTCTGATCGAGCAATATACTTTCCAACTGGGGAGGATCAGTTTACTTTGGTGTAGTTCAGAAGACAATCGTGACGGGAGGTTTGGATACAGTCTAAACTAATCCGAACGTTCCTCACCGCGGCTTACAGACGTTCGAGGCTGCGGGTGGTTGTTCCGCTCGCAATCGCGATAACATCCAGTTCGCTTGGCGTAACGGGGCGTCCTGAAGGAACCTCGAGCAGCGTCGAACATCGTGTCGTTACCCACATATGCCCGTGCACACCGGCTGTCGTATCTGCGCCGTGCGCGTAACGACGCTCCAGGAACTGGATACGGTTAGACCTCTTAATAACGTGCTACCTATGTAGCTACGTGTCGGAACGATGCATCGCTCTAAGCAGGGCACGGGGCATTACCAACCCTCCCCCATGGATATCTGCATGCGATATTGATCGACCGCGTGCACGTCTCGAGAATCTTCGATCTCGCGGCGGAAACGCCAACCGACTTTTCAACGTGGCCGATTATCACGCTACAAGTCACACTGGAGCACCTGTGTGCCATTGCTGCTTGCTAGGTGAACATGAACAGTCTGGGTTTAAACGCAGTCGCCTCGGAGATAAGAGGTATACGTAGCTTCTCGAATTCGCAAGGTAGAAAAGCTAGGGATTCTCGATTTCGTTCGGTGTAAATTTATTTGATGTGAAGCATCTTCGAGAATGCAAGGGCGATGATTAAGTACTTCAAGCAACGTCTCGAAAGACCGTTGCAATTATTCCTCCTTAAACGATTACTCAACTCGACGGGAGACCGAAACAATCTTTCCACACTCTTCTATTCGGGGCGAAAACAATGTTCGCATAGCGAAACTTAATGAAACATTATGTTCCTCGAACGCGAGAAGCGAGGGAACAGCTTAATCGAAAGGCGGACGAGAGAACGAACCGAAGATATTCTGAGGAGCCCCAGATTCCCTGCTCGGTACCGTAAACTCCGTTGAACTCCCGTGCTTTCTGCGGGGCGGAGGAAGCAGCCGAGCAGAGGGTGCGCGTAGCGGGTTTGTACATGCCGAAGGCGCATTAATATTAATGTACCGGGATTTACTGCGACACGGGGTATGCACGAGCCTCACGGGTTGGATGTATGTTTACAAATACGTTTCTCAATGCGGCCCCGCCCGACGCGGTTCGTCGCCGCCAACCCCCGCGGTGTTGCTCCCGTAGTCCAGGAGCGTTCTTCCTTACCGGAAGTGGCAAGTAACGCTGGCAAACTTGGACTCCCTGCATCTTGCAGGGAGTTCCCTAAGGAGGCTTCCGTCGCGGCATGCTCCCGCTACATAAATGGTTACACGCTAAAGTGTGTCAACGCATATCTCGCCTTTTCTCTTGAAAAGCACGTCTCTGAACACCGAGAGAGCGCTGTGTTCCTCGGGAGCGTGTACCAGCATATCCTTGCAGTCCCGGGGATTCCTTGTCACATACGATGCAGGCGAGCTGCTTTCAAGCAACACTGTAACGGCGACGTATCAAATCGATCCAAACGAACGGATTCATTTTGGGGAAACTGTGATTTCTCGTTTGGGAGTTTTACTTCTTCAGTGGCGGGGGTTAATATATTGTAATAGGGAACATCTTTTACTGCACACGAATAATAAGATGCTTCGTTATACATTGTTTCCTAGGCAACTGGGAATAGAGAATACCATAAAACGTTTTACGTTCAATTCGTTAAACTGACATGCACGAACGGATAGTGAAAAATTTAATTTTATCAGAATATAGTATCGCCGCTGACCGGAAAACGTTCACACGACGATACAGCGGTAAAATGAACGGGGCGTAAAGTGAAGGGATCAATTAAAAGAATTAGATCTCGCGAAACCGCGAAGAGGCCGGTCTTCGACTCGGCGTTAAGCGAGCTAAAGTTACGGGTCGCGATAGAACGTTTCGTTAAACCGCCCCACGTGGTACGATTATTCTCACGCGATAGAAAGTTTTCAGCGTAATTCTCGCCGGCGTTCCCGCGGCTTCATAGTTTCAACGCGCGAATGACGTGCTCGCTTTCGCGGCCGTTTTAACGCGTCGCATCGAGCAGATCTATCGCGATCGAACGCGTCGATCAACGCGTGTCACGTCCATTGATTTCGCGTGGTAGCCAAAAAAAAAAATCGCTAGGGTATCCGCTGCGTCGACTTGAATTAACTTCACAGGCGAATGCCTCGTGACCGGCACGGGAACATCGTACACAGCAAAGGGACTGTTAACACCCCGTTCAATCGAGCGATGGACCATCGCGTGATCGATGGTTCCCCGTTCGGTCGCGTCCGCGGATCGTTCAGTTTTGTTTTAGGACAGCCAAAGCGAGATACCGAATCTGTTCACAGAGACCGTTCGTACGGAACGTTGAATTCGCCGGGAGATCGTGACGTTTCGCTCCCCACTTTGTTTCAGAAGCCCGGCTAAACTTTTGGCGTCGCCGAACGTTCCGAGATTCCCGTCAATGGCCCCGCGCGGCACGGAATCTCGCGGAGATACTTGCTTAAGTAAGCCCAAATTGGTTCGTCGGCGAGGTCAAACAGGCATATCTAAACTACTAATTAGCCGGGGGATTGAGAGAAACTTAACGGCACCCTCGATGTACAACTGGAGCAAGGGAACAATGGGGAAGTTCCCGCAAGCCCGTTGCCTTTATATCCGCGATCGGGATCTTTCCTTGATCCTCATTGCCCCCGGCGGTTTCGAGGATCGGCCCAAGTCCGATGCACTGCCGAGAAACAGCTGGGCGAACTTGTAATTGAGCTTACAATTACGTCGAACTGCATGGAAATTTTTTGGTCGGCTCGGTTATGGTAAATTGTCAAATATGGGATGGAAATAACCACTGTGGGGAGGGTCAGTGGGGATTACTATGGACCCTCATAAAACCGTAAACCGGGTGATTTTCAAGTGCCAACTTTACAACCTTTTTTTTATTGGATTCGGTTCTGCTTTTCACTATTTTATTACAGATATTGTATAATTTTTCCCTCCAATAAAGTATTTGACATTCGACACCACTGCTTTCACTATTATCTATTACATAAACTATGCATTTTATTATCCAGTTTGAAACTGCTTTGCAATAAATAAGGGTAGCTTCACCTTTTACGCGATTGACATTAGCGCATTCCTTCCTTGGTTGTTCTAATTCGACGACGAAATTTCTGTGGCGAATTTTCCGGAGGATTTTATATTAAAGGGCAATTTCGAGGCGGGTTCCGCTCGCTCGTTGGATTATTAATAGCGGAAGTCACGACTATGAGTGCACGTATTAAGGGCGCGTTAAGACGGAAGAAGGTCGGGGCTGTAAAGCCGGAATTAATTAATGGCAATCAGTAAGGGCACTTAACCGTATATTCACGACCCCTATGTATCACACGTCTTGGCCTTCTTCGACTGATAATTCTTGCCTTCTCCTTATTTAAAACGCGGACTGTACCACCCGTCGAGAAACTCTAACAAATAAATAAATATATGAATTTCCGATGTAATTAACTTATAGCCACAACGCACTGTGTAGCTCAAAATTTGGGCTACACAGAGATACCTCTGCTTTCCAAATACCACTTCCTGTCCACCACTTTCATCGAAACACTTTGCCCTGACACCACAGACATCAGTTCACGCAAAAAGACCCTGGTCGAGGCAGCCACGAGCAACGTTGTTATCGTCACATACGATAGCTAGGAAAATTTTCAGGTTGATATGAAATTCAGAGAAAGGCGTGTAGCAAAATGGGATAACCGTGTTGGAAGCGCGCGTTCTTTCCCTGCAGCGTGCCCGTGCGCTTTGAAGCTCGCAGCTCCGAGTAACATAGATTCGCAAAGCCGGGCAGAGGAAAGGCAAAAGGCGATGCCTCTTCCTCGAGAGAGCTCTCGTGGAACGAGAAAAGCCTGTAGACACGACGTCGGTCTCCGCCGAGACGAAGTGTGGTGGTCAAGGTGCGGGTGGGTGACGTCGCGTGGGCGATCGTGTTTCCCGCAGCTCTGACCTCGAGAAGAACTTTCGAGCATCCTTTGTATTGTTTTCGTACGGGAGTGTTAAGGTTCGAACTCGAGCTTTAATTGTACGGGAAAGATACAAATATTCTGTCGAGTAAAATTTCTTTCAATTTTTCGTATAAATTGATTTTTCCTTGCCGCGGTAGTCATTAGAACCAATGCGACAATTGATAATATTGCTGTTCGTCGTATTTTATATTAAAAAAGTGGTAAATTATGTAAGGGTTCTAGAAAGACAAGATGTACCAATATTACTAGTGACAAAATGTTAGTAAAAAGCATTCTAAAAAAGGACAAATAAAATGTATATATTGTTGAGTTAATTTACATTGAGTACACAGCTGGAGCTTGCAAGCGAAACTGAGTATATGCCTGTGTATTTCCTTTCAAGTTTGCAGTTTCGTGTGTTTCCATATTCTATTGTAATGGGCAATGTCCCCCTTTGATTTATGTAGTAGCAACGTAGTAACGTAAAATTATAAAGCAGGTGCTTTTTAGTACCGATACATTAGGATACTTGAAAATAATTTATTGAATGTCCTAATTAATCTTAGTATTGGAAGGTATTGATAAACTACCCTTCAGAATGTCAATAGACACCCCTTTTGTATTGCTTAACCTTCGGTAATTAGTAGGTCGTCGTTAATGTGTATTATTCTAACAATTTGATTGTGCCCACTAGTTCTTTTGCAAGATTTTGTTCGTCTAATAAAAAAGGCTGTCATTGTTCCACCAGAAAATCAATAAACTCAGAATTGTACGAAAAGTTGATTGTCCACTTAACCATTGCAAGTTCTTGTCATTCCGTATCGAAACGTATTTTCAATCAACGTATCATATAAAATGTAAATCACTCACCGCGTCCAACTGTACACGTATATTATTATTCTTCTGCGTCGATTCAATCGAGTGTATCAAACTTCACATCCGATATTCGTCACCGAAAATACGACTTCATGATTCATGACCAACCAGTAGTACTTGGCGAAAAGGTTGAATGGAATGACCATTGTCACTCACGAGTCTCGTTGCGATATGCGGGTGTGTGTGGAATACTTGTCGAGGAATAGAGGGGGAAAGTTGGCCGCGGGAGAGGGTAGACGGCTGTACGGTATACCGAAGACTCGTTTCGTGGTGGGGGCCGCGGGGGTCCAGGCATGGAAAGGGCGCAGTTCCGCGCTATCCTCCGTATCGTTGACACGTCCTACGAAAAGAGAGCGGATAGTCGGCCGCTCGCTCGCTCTCATCCCCCTTGTCCAGGAGTCCATCCGAGCGACGCCGAGCGCGGTTCGAGATTCTGCTCCGGTCCACCGTAGTCCCTGCCTCCATTCGAATATCGCGCGTGACCACGGGAACAGTGCGCGCGCCGCTCGGGTCGCTGACTTTGAAACAGTCTCGACCGTGTCTTCATCCAGTTCGCGTTGCCGTGCGATCGCGTGTACGTCGATCGTTGATTCGCTCGATCGAGGCACTGTAATCTCTCTCTCTCTCTCTCTCTCTGTAAGTGGCATCTTGTTTGGTGAATATCGTGCGGAAGCGTGACACTCTTTGACCAGTGAACACTACCTTCAACGACCATGAAGCCGAACGGTAGCCGCCTGTTCGCCGTGATTATCCTGACGGCCTGCGCGGCCGGGATCCTCGCCAGCCAAAAAACCATGGACGCCAAGATCCGCGACGATCCGGACTTGTCTCAGGTAAGTTAACAAATTTACACCTCTGCTATATAGCCGACGCGCCGCGTTGCTTTCGAAACGTTGGCGAATGCCTTTGAACCATTCGCCTGTGTCCTTCAACTCTTGCGCGCCGGAACCGCTTTCGCGCGACACCTTACAACGATGGATTCCTCGAATAGGCGGGGAAGTTTTTGAACGGATTAACTCAGCGACATTCGCGGATACGCTTGGCTGTGCACGATAGAAGCGTGCGACATGGAATTCCGGTCTGTGTACGCGCGAAAAGGACGAGTCGAAGCGTCGCGTAATGTTTTCGACGCACTCTAACTGTTCGCAAGGTTACTTTTAATTTATATGGTTAACCTTGTTAAAGGCCGTTATGGCTGAATGATTAACGGTGCCGTATTTCCTTCCGCGAGCAGATTTCAACCGAATCGCCTGCAATACAGAAAAATATAGCACTCTGCTAATATAAGCGAATATATTATGATAGCATTCTTTCAATTTCAATTTGATTATTCGTGAAACCTCATATTTTGGCGTTAAGTACTACGAAGATGGTTCGGAGTTAATCTTCTTCTACATCACTCCATCAAATGGCCAATAGAAACTCTCAAAAGCTTTTGTTTTTTGGCTATTTGAGTGAATCATTTAGTTTTACTGCTTTCTCTCTTCCCCCTCTCTCTCTCTCCCCCTCACTCCCTCTCTGTGCTAACCTTTATGGCGAGGTTTACGCACGGTCCAACATCATTCTGTTAATTAATGACGCAATAAGGGAGGGACGGCTAACATAAAATCGAGACCCTCTTGGATCTGCCTCTGGCATCGTTAAACGGACATCCTTTCTTCTCCCTTTAATTTCCACCCGTTTCCTGAAACGCTCGATTTTGCGAATATTATCGTTGTTCGAATTGATCAATTACGACAATTACAATCTTTTAACTAGCGAAATTGTACAATCTCTTTTTTCTTCGGTTCTACTGGATATATTATAGAATTAACTCTACTAAATTCTCTACGTTACGGCTCGTTCAATTGTTCAGACGATTTCTATGGCAAAGGCGATTTCTATGCCGGAGGCTCGCTCGGTCTTTCATGCTGGTCTCGAGTATCGTTAATGGACTGATCTATATTAAATCCCCCACGGATGTTCCTTTGGCGGCTTTCAATTCACCTCACCGAATGTTACAATAACGCGTTATCCACCTTCGAAGGCAGGCCGGACGGAGCTCACCCAGCAACTTGTTGCTGCGACAAAAATCGTCAGGACGTTTTCGCATCGATCCGTTCGGCAAACTACTTTTGCCGTCGTGGACTCGGTCTCCCCGCCCTTTACTTCATTCCACGTCCAGCACCGAACTTCCGGGACTCTTGTTACGAACGGAAATATGGCTTAGCACGGGTTAGCTTCTTCGCAGCTTCCGCACTCGGGGCACATAATGTCGTTGGGAAAAAGACTTTTTTTGAAATTGATAATATTTTCGGTTGGATTAAAATTATTCCATTTTCCAGTTATTTCGTGAACTCCATTCTCACCGGCGACACGTTATAGTAAACAATTTCTTTATTATTTAAAAGCACACGCAATAGTCCACGCTTTTCACTACCATCGGCAAATTTTCGTAGCTCGTACACGCGTTCGATAACATTTACTTGTACACAACCGTGCATCGCGTAGAATCGAGTTACACGAGAATAATGAACGAGTTTCGATTCGACTCCTTCGCGACGGTCGTGCTCGTCGCCGTCAGACGCGTCTAATTCGTCCATTGTTTCGTCTATCGGGGGTAGCATCGCGCCGTGGAGTATCTCCTGCAGCCTCGTTTAACCCTTCGCTGCCAGCAAAGTTGCAGCGTTAAAAACGGTCATTGCCAATGTCAGCGTCGTTCTCCGTTCCCTTTCAACCAGTCTCCCTTTCTCCCTGGTGCTCAGCTTCTGACAGCAAAGTGGCCTTGCCTCTCGCTTGCTTCTTTTTCGTACAATGCCTCACGTCAGGTCCCGCTAAGCTCCATTCACGTTGAACGCGGCAGGTGCGACCGGGTAGGCACCGCCTTACGCGTGCACGCGCTCTCGCTACGATAACACAGACCTGTAAAGGGTTCTGTTTGATATTGCTACGGAAACACGGTCCCTAGCTTCCTTCTTTCACTCGGGAAGCGGTGCAACCCTCTTTTTCCTCTACACTGCGGCCTTGAGTTGTACAAGGCTGGTAGCAGGGGATGGAGGATTTGAATAAATATTAGATTTTAGGAATTGAAGAAGAAAGTACGCTGGGGACCGGTGGGGATTGGATTCATCCTTCTGGGAAATGTGAGCTTCCGTATTTAATATTATTCGCGAAGGAATCGCGACTAATTTTAATAAATGAATGATCTTAGATATTTTTGTATATATTTTTTGTTAAATATAATTATAATCCATGCCGGATTTGCTGCATACCTTTTTATTCAATACCTAGTTTGGTATAAATAATTTCTTACGTTACGTGCGTCTGTGCGTAATGTAATATAATATGCTGGCTGGTGTCTATTTTAAAATTATTAACCTTGACAATTAAATATAGGCGGTTTTTCGTGCTGTGTGGTATCCTCGGTGGTATCGCATGTACACGTAACTCGAGCTGTTCAGGAACGACAAAATGCCGCTCAAGTTTTTCGACCGCACACATGTTCTGTGACAAAAGCGCTTCATGGTCGATTTGGGCTGAAGCATTTGTTTCGTGAAAAGCATTAGATAGCAAACAAAAAAAATTCAATAAAATATGTTCACTTCGATAGCTCGTGTTTCCGTCCTCGAAAGTGGAATTAGCCACACGTGCAACTGTTTGTGCGATGTTTAATCGTTTCAATGTTATTCGCTAGCGAATCTAAGGATTATTAAAAACTATTAACGATATAGGAGACGAAGCTGAGGGGAATGAAATTATTATTTTCTTCCATTCACATACTTCTGTTAAAGTCGAATTATTAAATATCATTCGGTATGCGCAGAGTTGATTAAAAATCTGTATTAGCTAGCAAGTGGTGAACGTTACAATGGACTCGCTGCTGCGTTCGGTCGAAGCGGAGAATATTTCAGAGAGAAATCATGGTACATACCGGATGACATTTTTTCAAGCTGAGCGACAGATGGTCTTCAAGGTCCTGAAACATAAGGAACTCATGCATATCTAGAAGTCGTTCGGTCCCGGAGGCGGACCGTATGTCGCCAATGGAATTCCCGAAGCTTCCTTTTTCCTCTGGCTAATAATACACATTGTGCGTTCGGAGACCTTTGTTTTCGTCGAACACTTCAACTTCCTCTTTGCACAATTATTTCAAGGAACCACCAAATTCTTCGCAGACTACCTTGAACGTTTCCCGGGGAAATATATATCCCCTTTGCTAATGTAAAAATATCAATCCCGACTGTACATATCGTACGGCGGGCCCAGGTTTACATAACATCCTTCTAGAATCCGAAAAGTATCCCTCGGCAGCAGGTGTTCCAGCCCTTACTTGCCCAGGACTTTTGACGCGACGTTTCGCGTGTACTCCAATCCCGTGACGGGCTTCGATTCGTATCGAAGTAACCACGACGACGTCGCTGAAAATTACGGGGGAATATTTTCCCAAGGAAAACGGCGAGACTCTCGCGACCAGCCTTAGGCTACGAGGAACGGAGTGGTAGCAGCGACTTGAGGTGAACGAACACCGCGGGGCCGTGTGGCCTCTTCTTCTCTCCTCTCCGCGACGTTCATTCTCTTCTTCTGCGCCCACACCGGATATTTTTAACAAGCGGCTCATGCCGAGACGAAACAATGCGCTCGTACACCGCAACGTGCACGGCGTGCATTTATGCACACCGCATGGGCGTTACTCCGCGGTATACCCTTGGCGGAAAGGAGCTTCCCTCTAGATCGCGCCGAAACGAGAAAACGTATCTTTCACTTTGGCCGTTCGTTGAGTGACTGAGTATACTCTAGGATTGGTAGAGCGATGGGTAAAGTAAGCTTCGCGCGGCGTTCAGAATTAATAAATTAGCTATCATTGGGTTTGCGTGGATAGTATTATTTATTCTGCCACTGTAGAGAATTGTTAGTTTAATATTCCCCTACTCGGGAAAGAATACTAATCGTGCCGTGAAGAAAACTTCGACTTCCGACCTCCGTCTTCCCATACACGTAAAATAAATCCCGTATGCCGTCTTAGCGGAGCAAGAACCGCCCCCCAGGGGAAACGGATCCATCGATCCATCTGGCGTCCGGATTGAGTAGTCCGTAGCGTCATAAACGCGCGTGCTTGCGCGATCCAATGTGTGTACGGATCGGAGTCGATAGCGGGACGACGTTTCACGAAAACCGGAACAATGCGTCGCGTAGGCGCCTCCGGCCAGCCGAAGGAGCTTCCATGCACGCCCCGTAAAATATGGAGACCCATAAAGATCAGCGCCGCGCGCGCTGCCGTGTTAGCGAAAGGGCGTCGGGGAATTTTTCCGAGTGCTTCATCCCCTCGCTCTTATTCCCTCGCCTTTCTTCTTGCCCTCTTCTTCGCGCTCTTTTTTCCCCGCTCCTTTCTATCCACCGTGTCGTACACACGGGGACCCCGTCGAATTCGTTTCTTTACGTCGCTCGGTCGAGCATTTTTCCCGGCGCCAACTTTTGCCACGTCCTTTTCCTCGTCGCCGCCGCATCTCCGCGGCCTGTGGGAATTTTCCTTTTAACGGAGGAAAAGTCGCGGCTCGCTGGGCGCGGACGGGGAATTAGCAATGAGCGGGAGAAAGCTCGACGATTCGCGCCGAGGCGATTCGCAATCCTTTCTGGCGTTACTTCTTTGCAAGGTATAATTGCGGTTATCCACGTCAGCGTGTTGAAGTACCAATTTCTAGAATTAGAATGATGTAAAACATAATCCTGTAAGAGAAAGGTCTTTGACTTTTCGAAGATTATCATTGTTCCATCGATCACTGTAAATATTTGTCTTGTCATCCTTTTTGGCGTTACTTTTGCAAGGTGCAATTGCAATGTTTCACCTCAATATATTACGGTTCCAATTTTTATCATTAAAATAATGCGATACATGTTCGTGTGGCGAAAAGTCTTTCATTTCTAGAAGCTTGTCATTCTTAATTAATCTATTCAATTGAATTCTGGGACATGTCGGTAGCGCATGTTGTAGTACATCGTCTCATGAATATGCTTTCTCCGTGCAATCGTGACTGATAGGGTATTTGTATTGATACGTGTGTGCATGCAGATGACAGTAATGTGTATCGATCTAAGGTGCGTCAAACATCGTGGTAATAACTTGGTTAGCCTATGTATGCCAGATCAACAATATCCTCCGCTTCAGCTGGTTGTACCCGTTTAATTATGCTCGCTGTCTCGAGTATGGAATCGAATATTTAAGATAGACCGACCATAATTGAAGACGTACGTATGCAAATGGGAAGGCGCAGCTGTGAGCCACTGACTGTACAGCGATAAAAAGTCAAACATAATTGCGTATTTGACGATGAACATAAATCAAAGCTTGTTCTCCCTTTAACAATATGATTGAAACGAGGGGAAACACTTTTACGTGTACAATTTACATAATAAATAGTAGCGTCACGTAGGAGATAATTCATTACTGAAATGACTAGAATTAGTAATAAAAACAGCTGTGCCAATGCTTTCTTCTCGGGCCGAAAATTACCTCTGAACGAGCAAGAAATCTCGAACTTGCATAATTATGAAACGTGTCTAAACCACGATCACATTGTTTATTCCAGAGTGGAAATTTTATTTCACTCCGCGTTCAACCTATGCGTTCACTATTGCGACAAGGATTTCATAGAACTTCCAAGGTTCTCTTCACCGGAACGCGAATTTTACATTTTACATTCGGGACGCTTTAGGAGCCGCGGTCCCTTTAAACTCCCGCCAGCGGCGTTACGAATTTCCTAAACGTCATCCCAAGCGAAATCGTCGCCGTTCGAAACGTGCTCGTTTCAACGTATGACAGGGCGGAATCCAAAAACGCGGGGGAACGCTGACGCCGCGTCGTCGAAGGCGCTCGCTCGACGACAGGCATACGTCTTTGGAAATAAAATCGTTGCGACGGGGTTCGGTTAATTGTACGAGCGAAGCACACGGAGGGCCATATACGGCTGGCGGTGAAATTGAAATGCGTCTACGGGGGATACAAAGGGTTAACGAGCGTCGCGGTAAGAAAACTCAATTCAGCGGAGCGAAACGGCTCACCGTCGCCCCTTTTGTCGCATGAATTTACGAATCCTGCTTCTGACTCGCTAAACTTTACGACCGTGCGAACGTTTAAGAAGCAACTCCGCTTCCGGCCGCGGATTTTAACCGCCGGAGAGTCCCAAAAGTCGCCGCCAACAAAACGTAACAATGTAAGGAAGGGTTGATGGTACGGCGGTGTACCATGGATTCTCTACAAGCGACGGTAAATCGGCCGGGGCCGCCACTTATCGTGTAGACGCAGCGCAATTTGACTGATAGAATCCGCGAGTCGGGGCCAAGGTATCGACATTTGTTATTCTTTCGACGACAGAAGAGAAAGCTAGTAGCGGGCATGACTTTTCGTCACTTATGTATAGATCGGAACACCGTCGCTTATCGATACTCTATCGCAATACTAAAGGGTTCAGTTCTTATTAAAAAATGTTCATCATCGATTCATTTCTGTACAAAATATCTGCAGGACCCAAGATTTGTCGCGATCCATGCAGCAGGAAAATTCCAAACAAATGCAAACTTAAATTCCACTCATTTAGGAAGAAAAAGAAAGAAACTCACAGGAGCAACGCGCATGGTATCCCGCAATCCGTTCGCACTAGCGACCCCTCGCAATTCCGTTCGGGCGCGTTTCGAAAAAGCGTCGTATCGGCCCGCTCGTAAATACCGCTGCGGCACGTTATTCGATCGCGGCGGAAAAACGGCGTAATCGCGAATTATGCATGAGAAAGGAAGAAACCGAGCCCGTGTGACAAAGTTACGAATTCCATTCGGAGCGTGCCGCGCGGCCTACCGGCTCATCCGGTATGCACTCTGTACGGTCGGTTACGTGCCCCCACCCGCCCCCTCCCTCACCGCTAAGCAGGCTATAATACTCGTCGATGTAAATTATATATAAGTGAAACGCGCGATACGGCTTCTGGAACAATGCGACGCCGTGATATAATGGGCATGCCGCCGACTTCTGGAACATTGGCCAAACTTTCCGGCCTGCTTTTTGCTCCGGGAATATTCATGGCCGGGCGGGGTGGGGGGTGGGGGTGTGAATCCACCGTTCGCGAGAATCTTGATCCTTCGAGAGCGCCGTCGTTTGAGCTTCCGGAATTCGTGAGGTCCTCCCCGTCCCTTTTATTTCCACTGTTTCTTTCTCCCGGCTGGTTATGTATATGTATAAAGCGTGCGGCAAAAATCGATGATGCGAAACCGATAGAACGGATCGCGAACAATTCGCGCCAGCCGAGCACGGCAATTTTCACTTGTCGCTTCGCCAGGTGATTTCGACGCGCCCGGTTTATTTTAGACACCCGCTACGTCTCACGGTTATGAAATATGAATCGACGCACGGCGGTTAACGGTATTCGTTCGGTGCGGACCGAAGGGGTGAAACTGGGGTGAAATTATTGTTGGTCGGTAGCGATGCCGCTTTCTCGTCGATTTCATTGATCTTTAAGTATATCGTGGCTATTGCTATCTTGAACAATTTTTTCCTCTCACGACAGTGTCAGACTTCTTAGGTGCTGAGGTATTCAGAAAATTACCACTACAGAGACGCATGGGCAGAAGTTTTTACTAAATATCTCGAAGACCGAAAGGGTTAAAGATCTCCATACAGTAAAAGAGTTGTTACAAATGTTTATTTCTATAAAATGTTAAAAAATCATCAGAATCGAACAGCTTCCCTACGAGTTCACCCTATTATTCGTGCACAGGGTTGCTTCTGGTTATTGAAATTCTGCCCTCGTCGAGACGACGAATCGTCGGCTCTTCGACGCCATCGTTATGGATCGTCGTTACTAAGGGGGGGAGGGCGTGAGATTACACAATGTCGTTAAATTACGATCTGTACTATATTCAGCCACTTCGTGACGCCGAGGGATGGTGCGGCGTTACAGAGACAACACGAAGCTGCGAGAATACCCGCCTTGCTCTTTCCTTACTTCTGCCGCCTTGTCCAATACGCGAAGCGATCGAAATTCAATGTCGCGGAAGCACGTAGAATGCCTTCGCGGATTATGTCATACCGTCGAGCGTAAAAAATGCTTCGATGTTTACGCGTACGCGTAAAAAGCGGAACTGAACGTCGTAAACGCCCCTTTCGAAGCTACGCTGTGCAACGGAAACACGTGTCCCGGTGGTAAATCTTTTTACTTTAACGCGCGAAAGATTCGAATGGGACGAGCAGAATGCATGAACGCGGAAGCGAGTTATGCTAATCTTCTAAATTGTTATTCAACGACCGAAATTGTCTGTCGGAAATATTTCTATCGAGCCCGGACGGATTTCTTTTTTCCAAGCAGCAACCAAGGTCCGCCCGGTACACGCATGAATTAAGATCTCATTCCCGAGATTAGGGAACGGCGCTTTATTACCACGGAGATAAGTTCTAAACGCATTATTATGTTATTACTGGTGCTCGGATCGATGCGCGCGAAAGCTCGTAATCGCGTACCGGCGAGCAAAATAATTCTTCCGCGTTTTATGTTCTCGTAACACGTTTCATCGATAGGGACATTGTTACAGAATTCGTGCACGGTGAAGTAATTCAGTGCGAGTAAAATTAATTAACGACAGAATTGTGCTGAACGGGCGCAGGCGTGGTACAAAACATTCTGCAATAAATTCATCGATATTTAAAAACGGGAAATGCATAGAATTATCCTTCTTCTTCAATTTATGAAATCATTTTTCACTGGCCAATTTAAAACTGTCGTTGTTTCCTCTTCAAAATGACGCTCGTGGAAGTTAATAACGTCTTGCTTTTTTATCGACGCGTTCGCCTCAAGAAACTCCACGGTATATTCTCTCGGCAAAGATTCCGCGGAACCCGCCAGAGTATTTTTGAGCTTCCTTCCGCGCCCCAACTCTCATTAAATTACTTTCTCCTTCTTTTTTTTTTTTCATTGTTATCTCCGTGAAACTTGCGTCCGTCGTTGCCGGACCCTTCCCCCCAGTCACTCCATTGGCAGTTTAAGATAGTTGGAGCAGCGTGTAGAAAGTAGCGGCAGCTCGGAATAGTTTGCGACCGCGATGAATTTCCGCGCGGAGCCGGGGCGAGCCGATGGATATAAGCGAGAGGACGTCCCGGGAGAAGGAAAGTTAGCCACATCGGAGACAGATGGTGGTTTATTAAACGTTTCAGTCGCATGCTCGCCCCATCATTCCTTTATCACAAACTCCTCTCTCGTCCTTTCTTCTTTTTTTTTGTCTCACACGCTTGCGATCCCGGATTTGTCGGCCAACAAAATTTCTAGGCACCTTCCGCTGATATAATATCACATTCGTGCGTGCCGCTTTACTTTCTTTTTCGCGTTTGCTTTATGGAGTTACCTTGCCGCGTTAGTCATTGCGCTTTAATCTCGCCCCATGTAATCCCGCTGGTAATTGCTTCCGTAAATTTTGGATGCCGGTTAATGAAAGCCTCGAATAGCGCCACGGCCGTTTCGTTGCTTATTTCTAAAATAAGCGGATGGAATCTCGTGTTTCCTTCTTGTTTCTGTAGATGAGAATTTTTGTCGCGAATCGTGTTCGGACATCAAATTGCGGACACATTCGTTTCCTACTAAAGTCCGTATTTGAAGAACTTTGTACGGACCTCTTTTCTTTATTTTATATAATACAATTGTTTATATTTTTCTGTTTCCCGTCTATTCCAATATAACTGAATACTTCTATTGATGAAATTGTCCTCTGAGTATCATTGTTATCTGATCCACTAATTGAAGACCGGTAAACAGAACCGATATCCCGGAAGGGAGTGCTCTTTAGTACATTCCAAGAAGCCTCTGCCGCCGAATAATCCCAAGAACAGAGTAAAATCAATGAACGCAATCGTGCATAATAAAATCGCACATCACCCTAATTTTCATTCGGCGCGAATCGCTTGGAAACAGTATAATTCCCGTTGCCTCGCCTCGCACAAGAACATCCCCGCTCGCTTTCGTATTTTTCTGTTCGCGGAATACGGCGATGACTCCGATCTCGAGACGTGGAATGGTAAACGGCGACGAATTACTCACGCTCTTCGCAGGCCTCGCCTCTGGTTGTTTCGTCGACGGTAGCAGCTTTCACGTGACTGTACGATGAGTCAATCTCGCGGCGTTCGCTGCTACACGGGATAGTTTAAGCGCTATAATTACTTGAAATCGCGAACGCAACGACGAGGGAAAGGGGCAAGTACGCGCGAACCTTCTCGTCTCTCGCGAATGATCAATTCCGTGCAGGGTAATCTTGCCGCTGAAGTATGATTAATTGGCAGTAATTCTGGAAGACTCGCCTTGCTTCGAGTGTGCGGAATTAATTTTGAAAAAATTCGAAAGCACATTGTATCGGAAGGTGTATTTTACGTTTTACGATGTACATGTTCATCCGCATTACATTCTGCAAATATTTTAAAGGTTATTTTCATGCGGTAGCAAGTTGCCAATATATCTTTTCTATCAAAAGCAAATTTCATTCGAAACTATTTTTATCTCTATTTAATATTACATTTGTTCCATGACTTGTAATGTGGAGTACACGCAATTTTGTCCACTCCCAACGCGTTCTAATGAAATTCCGCGTCCAGTTTCCTGACCCGTCTCGCTGCCTTAACGTCGGTCAAAATATCCTCCGCGAGCGCTAATCGGCGGGAACGAAGTGTGAACTATGCATAGGGGCATCGCTGCACGGTGTCGGAGCACTGGCGAGGTATGGGTGAGGATGAGACATGATTACCTCCTCAATTACCACTCAATGCTATCCTCCTCGCATAATTCACAACGTCATATATACCCTGACGGAGATTTATTCGCCCGTTCGCGGTCCTTAAAGTGATGTTTCGCGGATATTCGTCATTTTCGCGACAACGGCGTCGCGCTTTCTCCCTGTTTATGCTCGTCTTATTGCACGGTCTTATTAACTCTTCGCCGGCGTACGAATAGTTTTTCTTGTACGTTTCAAGAGAATCGCCCGAGACTTTCCACGATTATCGTCGTTTCTGTAAAACGCAAGGAATCGTTGACGTGCAAACTGAATGTAGGTATAGTCGTTGCTGTACGCTGTTATGCCGCGAGAAGAGAATTTTAATTTTAATATATACTGGAGAAACATTGAATTATGCAAATTTTACGACCCCATTAAGTCCATTAGCGAAGTTAAGTCCAGTTAAGAATATTCAAATGTAAATTTTAATCCCATGAATGCAGTACAATGTATTCCTTTGAAGTTCCAAACTTTTTTTTAGCAGAGGGTACACATTTGTTATAATTCATTCTTTTTTTTTTTACCGAGAGATCAGGAAATAGGATAATAGTCTATTCGTTGCAGACGCCGCAAAATCAATTCTTCGTGTCTCTGTTCTTTACTTGCGAACAAATACGAGGCACCCGGTATATAGTTATCGCGAAACGGAGCAAAGCGTACCGACGAGGGTGGGATGTTCAGGCAATAGGAAGTGGTGGTGATTTCTAAATTATTTAGTCTAGACGAAAGTGTGTCATGATACGAGTGCAATCTGTCGCACAACTTGTCATCAATTTACAATGAATATCGTGCACGCCACTTTCACGAACACGACGATCGACACCACAAACACCATCAATTATCGCACGCATTACCGACAATTACGTCGTTTAAACTTTGCAACGGTGATCCAATAAGTTGTGCAGGCGAAGGAGAAATGATGTAATAATTATATTTCAACGCGATGTCTCCATTCGGCGCGCAGCTTCAATTACAACCATAAAACTGTGACAAATAAGGGAAGCCTAAAAAGGAAAATTAAGCACGTGCTTAATACCACCAGCCGCGTGTACGAAACGAGTGTCTCTTTAAACGGAACGATCGAATTCCTCGCCACCCACATGCGTCGTTCAATTAACGAGAGCAAGCGAGCAGAACGAATTTCTCTTCATCAACGCCGTCAGGTTCGTTAAGAAACGAGCCGCCACTGGGGGTCTGGGGGGGGTTAGCCCCTGAAATATAAATTTTATAACACCATCGATTGTCTATTCGCGGAGCGAAGAGTCGACTGCCGGTAGGTAAAGCACACGCACCCCGTTCCTCCTCTTCGACGAGGAACAATTGACCCGAGCGGAGTAAAGTTAATTAAAGAGCGCCCCGCCGCCGGAGAGAAGACAAAAGCCCCTCGAGGCGGGTGGACAAACGATAAGGGGGGAAAGGACAGGGTGAGCAGCGCGCGCGCGCCGGGGGTATTTCTCGCCCTGGCTCGGAACGTAAAATAACCACGATCAAACGAGAAACGTTCGGGACGCGTATTACCATCGTTCTTTCCTTTCGAGTTAACCCTTGATTATTGTCACGCGAGACAGCGGTAGGACAAGAGTGATCGATACGCGGCGAGCCTCGCCGGGGTGGAAAAGCCAACACGAGAGTCGCGTGAGTCGCACGCGTGCAGATACACGGCGCCGTGTCTGTCGCGTGGGCGAGAGAATCGAACGAAAAAGAAAAAAAGGAGACTTGCACACACGGTTTATATGCTAATCGAAGAAGTTCCTCCGGCAATCGCGTTGCCATGATAGCGATTCGTTCCGATTCACCTAACAAACAAGATCCCACGGTCCCGTGGCACGGCCGCGGCTAACTTTGATTGATTCCCGACCGCGGGGGGGGGGAAACTCGCGAGCATTATTGTCGCGTTATCGATCCCGTTTCGGAAATCAAACGACAAGTTTCCGCTGATATCAAAATACCCCGGTACGCATTCTGTTTTATGAAGGAAAGAATGCGAATGAAATGCTGCTTCAATACGTAAGTGGTTATAAAAGCAATCGGCCAAGTAAATTAAGACACTTCAGCCAGTTATTGTTTATTCACGTTACAATAAGTATTTATAAGGATAACGTTTCGTAATTTTATCAATTACGCTGAACATGGATAACGATTTACTTTGACGTCTATTGAAAATTACTTTCTATGAAATTCAATGAATATGATGATTTGTCTGTATCTCTTGTCACTAATTACGATCAAAATTGCAAGTTACACGTTACACATTGTGTATTCGAATTCGGAGCACGATCGAATCGAAAAGATATCCGATTACAAATCTGTTCGATGTTATCGCGATTAAATTTACTGAGATCTATGAAGCCAGGAATAAAAAAAAAAAAATGATGAAAAAGATGGAAAGCAGCATGCGTTCAGATATCACGCGATAGCCCGAATCGACATTGAATTTTATGTACGCATTGTGACGTTTTGGATAAAATACCCCGGACAAGCGACTGATATCGAAATGCTAAATAGCTGTCCTCGACGGCTGTTTTTTTTTCGCGTTATCGAAATGCCGCGAAATCCGTTTCGCGTTAATCCCGGTTGAGCAAACCTTTTTTTTTTATTACACATACGTTTCGCTTCTGCGCTTTGTTCGGCGCACCAACTTCGAAGCCCCGCTCACGCGATAGTTATCGAAACTAGCCGTAACGTATGAATTCACCGCTCGGACGTTCCCCGTCGTAATCTGCGTAAAATTGAAACACCGGTGATGCGAGTTTCAAAGGCCTCGCGCCATCGATGGAATCTGATTTATTTTGCCAGCCTGTGCTTCTATTATTCCTTCGCAATGGAAATTTCTTTTTTGGGGAATTTCGGTGGACATTTATTTCGAATTTACATTTCCAATTCGAATGTGTAATATTTATTTCATCGTTTTTTTATATATATTATTAGAACACTCCTTTTACATTGTAGGACAATTAATTTGTGTATTTGGAGAATCGAATCGCGACACGTGGATGCGTGCATTAATTCCCGTGTTTAATTAGGGGGAACGCTGGAACAGAAATTTCGTGGATGCGCAAGGCGAAGATGCTCGTTTCCTACGGTAATTGCATTTGTCAACAGGATGCGGCGATTAGTAGATTACTTAATAACGAGCATCCATTCTCTAACGTAAGTCACGCTAAGTCCTTAATCAAGTTGCCGTGTAGTCCGATTACCGGTTACTTTAAGCCATACTAACTTCTACGCTGCATGCGCGGCGAATTAGAACACGATGTTTCAGTTGAAACTTGCCGCAACGCGACATGATCAATTTTTATTCAAACACAATTTCATCGTGGAAAGTTCATCGAACCGTTCATTACACCGACACTTGAGAAGCGTGTCTTTAAAAACAGTACAAGTGCCTCCATCGAGTCGCATTTAAAGGAGAACCATCAAGATATAAGCGGACCAACAACATACTCAATCGCGTCAATTAAATTCCTAATAAAAAAAAAATGATGAACACAACGCGTCAATGGTAATTGCAACATAGAAAAATTGATACAACCCGGGCGTAAATTTCAACGATACACGAGTTCTCCGAACCGGACAAATATCTTCAGCCCGTGCCGCCCGGCGATAATTCATCTTCCGCACTGACGCGAGATTATAAGCGCGCAAATGGAAATAGCAGCCTTACATTGTTACTAAAATGCACGGGCGGTACAGCGAGCAATTCATTAGCATTAGTTGAAGTTCACAGATATTGTTGCATAAATTAACGGGGAAATGTGTCCGACCGCTAAACCGGAGATACAAATTCCGCGTCGTATTTCATCCGCGCGCTTCGATGGGGCGTGCGTGTACACGTATGTGTTAGAGCACCGTAGATACGCGCAAGAAAATAACAGCGAAGTTATCCCCCTCGGTTTGTCGCGACTTTCCCGATGAAAGGGAGGGTGTTTTATGCACTCCCTTCCTTGTAACCAACCGCATTACACGGCCGCCGGTATTCATGCGGGGCGGATGGTAGATATGCGCTCGCGTTGCACGGGAGGGATACGTCTTTGTAGATTCTTCCCCGGATACATGCCCCGGTTGCGGCGGCGATGATACCTGGGGCCGTACGCGAAACATGAACGCTTGTCCGAGTGCAGTTTCAACGCATCGATCACAGACAGGTAGCCGCTGCCTTTGCTAGCCTACGGGCTGGCGGTTGAAAGGATTCTTTATCAGACGAAATAACTCTTCCGCTTTGAAAAACGCTCTCTGTCGCGGATCGTCGTTTTGGGACGGTATAAATTTTCCGGGATAGATACGCCGTTACGGGGGCTCGGGTCGTGTACAGTATTTCGTGCCGTTGCATTATTAACTACCTTGGCCTGGATCCCGGATGCTCGGAATTATCGTGCTTTAATAATGAAGAATATAACAGAAAATAACGGAAGAATCCGTTTAATGATAAAAAAGGAAGAAATTGGTAGAAGTACACACATACATAGTATTCGTTAGGTTTGCACGAAGCGCATAGTTGTTTTCCAGCGCAATGTAATAATTTAATCGATACTTCGATCGGTTTTCTTTAATATGTAAATTCAGTTAGCGTACATTCTCTCGATCCCTTTGTGATTTTCACTACATTTAATTCGAACGATGAAATTACGTTCGTTTTCGATTGTGCAACTCCCAGATGCACACGTTTTGTCTCGTGTCCGGTTAAAAAATTATCGTATCGAACGATCATTGCAAGTTGCAGCTGCATTTTTAACGCTCTTTTTCAGGCGTATTTTCCCACACAAATTGTAAAGCCTCGAATTGCACGATTCTATCAATTGCGTTAATTGAAAATATTCCTGTTACAGTTTCTTGCCGTTTCTCTTTCCCCCTTTAAACTCATCCGCGTATAAAATCAAATTCTTACCCGACATCTTTCAATTTTCCAAAGTGCGGCACACATAAACGCCGCGGGAAAATCTGAGAACGAAGAAAAGGGAATATCGTTCTCCAACAATCCGTTAATTCATGACCAATGAGATCCTGAGGATCTTAAGGGGCACTCAAGATAATCCGCCAATCTTCTGTGTATCACGCGTTTCATAGATCCTAGACGTCTGGGAACTCGTAAAACCGTGGGCGAGCCCATTCGAGAGCGCGAACTTTTTCTCCAACAAATCGGGCAGAAGTGTCTTCCCTTCAATCGACCACTTTTTACGGCCGAATCAAGCTTATCCGTTCGCTTTTAGTGTTTTAATTAACGATTAATCTTCATTGGCCCCGCGGTTTAGGTATTCCCTTAAATAAATATCGATTTACGACAAGACGAATAATTTACGGACTGAATGAAATATACACGCCAAAAATGTTGCTTCAAACTTTGGAAATTTTTAAGACGACTCGAAACAAGAGGCGCTCTTTTTATTTTGTCAGCCCGAGTTTCTGCAATGGAACTATCGCGCAAAGTTTCGTCCCTCTGATGCTACTTCGAGAACAGGCTGAGACAGAAAAGTTCTTCAGCGAGCAGGGGGAGTTAAATAAGCAATTTTTTGCCCATTTTTTTAACTGAAAATATCTTCTGGAAGGGAAGAGATATTTTTGATATCATCAAACAGTTATGACTCCTGTTTTTTTCCCCTATTAATATCTTGTATATAAACTTTCGTTTCATTTCACAATTGGCGGATTAACGTTTATCGATCAAATTCTTAGAATCGTCGGAGGGCATCTTCAATTCCATTCTCCGCCACGGTCATAGCCTTTATTCCCTTAAATGGATCCCAGTAAATTGTGAATCCACCCTATTTACCTTCCGTTTACGGGCCACGGCTCTTTCGTCCCGAATAAAAGTTTTTACCGTTCTACTCGTGAAGTAGGTCGGCTTTAATCACTCGAAGGAAACGAGACTGGTTAGGACGGGCGTAATGCGTCTTTGTTCACGAATCATTCGACGCGATTTGTCGCCATTTCAGATAGATGATCAATGAGAAAGTTCACAGGCTTCGGTTCCCCTAATAAAAACTGCACTACGTTATTAAACTGATTCAGTTCGGTTAGAGCCAGTTTATTAAACGAGCCTTGCGAAACTATTAATTAACCAATAGCAGCGAAACCCTTTGAAGAAAGCTGTTCTCCCGGCACTGTAATTAAAAGCATCGAGCATTTAATCAAAAGCACCGAACTTGTTCTTTGCCGTGCCATAATGAAAAGTCTTTGTAACTACGACTTCGTCTCAATTTTAATTCCCCCCCGTCTTCCACGTCCAACTCTGAAGCGTTACACTTTCCGCAGCCTCGTAACACCCGATCAAAGCGACGTTAATTACCTTATAATCATCGCCAATCAACACCTCTTAATTCCAAAACAGCTCGGCATAATTTCCCCCTCGGTCGCGAGTACACGTTAAAACATCGTTCCGTCTCATTCGCGTTTCAATTACAAGACAATTCATCAGGGATGCATAGTTGGTCAAATTGATAACGTTGCACCATAAAACTCGTAAAGTAAATGTCACGAAAGTGCGCGTTAGAAAAAGGAAATAGTTTCTCGCGAATATCTCGTTATTTATTAATTCCACGGCGAAAGTAGGTATTATGAAATTTACAGCGCAGGAAATTCTCCATAGGAAAGGTTGTATGAGCTTTTTTTGTTCATAAAGGAGTAGAAAGCGTGTGTGAAACCCTTAAAGGTTCCTAACTGCCAGATAAAAATCTCCGACGTGATGTGGGCCGCCCGCATCGAATCGATTATCATTTCGTCCCTCCCCAGACCGAGTTTCAGCCTCGGTTCGTTATTCCCCATTCCGTGTATCATTCGCGAGGCCTGACCATCGGAGCACAGAGGAACGCGTCGACGGTCCGGAACCGTCTAAACGCGGTGGCGAAATCGGAGCTGCGAAAGTTCCGAGTCGTACCTCTGTTTACGTCCTCCTTTTACTGCCGAAGGGATCGCCGAAGGAGGCTGGGAGTCGAGTAACGACCGAAACCGACCGTGCCCGGGGGCGAATAAAAGGCGGTTCACGGAGGATCGTGACCGCAGGAATCAGATGCGGTCCGAGTCAGGTAGACAACGCGGTGCTTTGCGAAAAGTATCCTCGACGAGAATCATCCGAAAGACCCTTCCCTGCTTCTAGTCGGTTCTTCCTGATGTAGACGGTTGCCAAGTGATTCCGGCCGAAAGTAGGTCGATCGTTATAGGCAGCCTTCCCGAAAAAGAGTTTGGGAAGACGCTTGAGATGCTAGCTTAGATTCTGTTTGCTTCTGTTATCCTAAATTGTAGTCTCGCAGATACTTTATATTCTCCTTTCAATAAAAGAGAATAATATGGACAGTGAGCGCAGGAGCAATTTAATTTCTAACAAAGTTGTTCTCTTTTTTAATGTGATACAATAGCTGATAGCATTGTTCCAATGTATAGATCCAGCTATTCTCGTGCACCGGGTATAGAAGCAGTTCTGCCCGAATAATGGGACAGGCATTACCGATTTATCGGATTAACTAGCCCGCGTACGCGTACGTACGCGCGTTCTCCTTTCTGTGGTCTGCATATTCGTTGATTCTCTGAACCATAGAAGTTCATAGTCAGATCTCTGAAAGGCGGGATTTAGCAGTAGCGACCGCGTTTGTACTCCGGTCATTGCTACAAAACGCGCGTGCACAACAAATGCGTGAATCTTACCGTTGAATGTTCAACAATGGGCGCTCGAATTAGAACTCGAAGGCAGGAGTTGCTCTCAGCTGCGCGCGACATTTAAACGACTTCCAATCGTAGCCGATCGTGATACGAATAACAGCCGTTAAAGAACGTTTTCGCAGCGAACGGAATAGATTATTCTGCATTTGTAGCTCGCGCGTGCGAGATGCTAATTCCCGGACGCGTCTTTCGCGAAATATTTTCCCGGCACGCGGAAGCATCGCGCTCCGAGGGAAACGGGGCGACGGCCGTGTTGCTGGACGGACGTGTAACAAGAGCCTGGCAAAATGTATCACGGGATATTACAAGCGTGGGTGTTCAGAGGCGTTCCGGTCTCTTGCTCGATACAATGTGTTCGCGAGCGAGCGAAACGTGGAGCGTGTTAAAGGTGTGCGATGAGTCGTGGCCGGACTTTACGAACGCGTATCGGAGCGCGCGATTTATCCGCGAGTGTTGAAACGTGCTTTTAACTCGCGTACCTTCGTCTCCGATGTTTCCCTGCCTGTTTGCATAAAACAGAATTCTTCTTTCGGGGTTTCCACGATATTTGGTAACCAAATGGAAATGCAGGGAAACAATTTCGCTCTCTACACGGTTTACTATAAATAGAGTATTATAAAAATACTCTACATGTCCCGGGATTATCCAAAACGCAAGGAAAGGAAAATCCGACTCTCCACGAGCCCAAGGGTACACTGGCTATACTTAATCTCGAAAGATTTACGAAAGAAGGGAGGAGGGTCGGCCTTGATCAGCGCGGCGACGGGAAGTCCTATTAAGCTATCCCAGTTTCTGTCCTTCGAATTGTGCGCGTATCGCGACTGACGTCTCGAGACCGGCCAACGGGAATGGAACGCGGAGGCGGATCGGCGAGACAGCGAGGGTGGAAAAGGGCTGGAAAGCGACGAGGGGTACGCACAGAAAATAGGGCGAATCGGAGGGGGAGTTTGGCGAATCTTTGGGAATGGAGGACCATCGTTACCCGGGAAGCCTTCGACCGGAAGTCTTCCCGACAACACGGCAGAGTCCCTCCGACACCGTTTCGCTCGTACTTTTTACACTCGCGTCCATTCGATTTGCTCTTGTTTGCGTTTGTGGAAGTCTGGCATTCGCGAAAGCTCTGGGAAGAGTGCTCTTCTAGTACTCTATTTGTTTACTGTGCGGGATAACTGCAATCGGTGTTCTCTTAATTCGACTCTTTCTATTAAATACCGCTCGTCTAAAATAAGTACTATCGTCATGACAGATTGAACGGTCAATAGGGACGAAGCAAACACAATAAGATAAAATTCAACGGGCGGATGGAATATTAATTATAGAAACTGGATCCTCGTTACGTCACCACAACTATACCACCATTATAATCACTCTGATTCAAGTCTTCATCAGGGCCACTGAACAGAGCAACGCAAAAGACGCTGAAAGAGAGACAATAGAAACGAGGCACAATAGTTCTAGCGATCCTCATACAAAGAAGATAATATAAATAATTCATTTGTCGAGTTTCTTTTCTTTTTTCATAAATCTTCGTAGCCACTTAATAACAGCAAACAACTTTCGAAGCTCGGATCCGCCCCCTCCGCGATTCTTGCCCGAACTCTAAGAAATATTCCGCACAATTTGCGCGCGAGCAATGCGGGCGAAATTGAAATTTATCGCGGAACGTCAGCGCGTCGTTTTCCTTCGTGTACTCGCGAATAGCCGAGAATTAAGTTCCTCCGCGGTCGTGTATACGCGATGGAATGAAGCGCAACGGCGGGTATACAGCGTCGAACACGCGGCGTAACGTCTGGCTAACAAGTTTCACAATTTTACAAGCGCATCCGCGAAAGGTCCTCGCGTCGGTCGGAAACGGCTGGAGAAGAAAGAAATTTCATTACGGTAGATCACGCACTTAACCGCGCTGCCCCAAGCTTTCCTCGCCTGTACATGTGTGTGTGTGTTATCTGTATTATCTGTATTACTACCACACACTCCTGCCGCACTTTCAGCTCTGCCAGAGTGCATAACGTGGTCCGTCGTTGGCGCAATCTTAATTACGTTTATTCGCCGTCTGCCGATGTGCCCCCCCGGCGTTTAAAGCGTGCGCAGCCACGAAATCTTGTCGCGAGTGGAGCAACGGCTTTTGATGCACTTTGGAAAGCTTCGATACGGCGAGGAAAGGAAGTTAATTTTCTTGATGGGCCAGTGCTGGTGGTTCTTTTCAGTTGTGTCGAGATATTTTTATTTAAGCAAGTGATACAAATTGGCAGATGGTAAAATGTAATTAGACAGGGGTAATGAGGAGGAGTTTGAAATGCTTAATGCGCACTGAACGCAGGATAAATAAGCGACGTCGCGGAATAAAAGGATTACGATAACTGCAATATGACGAAAATAAGCTTCATCGATAACGAAGTACGAATGAAGAAAAGCACGGTCTGATTTTTCAAAGTAGATCTCGACGAAATAACGAGGCGAACTTCTGAAGGATTAAACATTGCGCCAATGAATCTCCTCTCTCTCTCCCTGCGGTTAACTCGCGCGCTTAATTAACGGGGGATCGATGCCCGTTACAAATTCTTCTCGTCTCGTTTAATTTTCATTTAAAGAAACGAAAGAAAATAGGAAGCGGGCGGGAACGAGAGTGCACATGAATCCCTTTTGTATCCGACTGCATAATCTTTCAACGAAACCTAAACTGCTCGGGAGGCAAAAAAAGAAAGCCTCGCCTCGGAGAACAGAGGCGAAAGCGGAAATCTCCAATTTTCCTTCGCAAAGGAACGCGATTCTCGACGGCCGGGATATAACACATCCGACAGCGGCAAAGCGGATGATTCTCCGTTTCGAAATTCATCGTCTGAGCTTTCACGAGCGCGGCTCATTTGAATCGTGCGCGTCAGACCTAATGCGAACGCTTGTTTCCGAGTTTCCTCAGAAGCGGAGCACGCGCGTGCAAGATACAGAGAGAAGGGAAAGTGTGCCTTCATTATAGCAAACTGAAAGGGAAAAGAAATGGAAGGGAAAGAAATTGAATCTTCCATTTGCACAGAATAATTTAGTTCAGCATTTTCAATTAGCGTTTGCATCTTTTTACAACTTCTCCTGACCGCGCCGCAACGTCTGGCACACGCTACATTTATTTGTCCCTCGACGTTTCCATACGGATTCGTTAATTCGACGCCATTGTCGCTCTCTATTTTAACTAGCAATTCTACGCGAGATTCGTACGACAAAGGGAAGACAAGGAAATATGCCTGGAGGGGGAAGACGCAAGGTAAGACGAATTTAACGTCGGGATGGTAGAAATAGGATACAAGGACGAAGGGAACCGGAGCTTCTTACCGGATTCTGTCGTCTATCCTCGCGGTTGGTTGCGGTGAGAACCCTCGAGTCACGTTTCTCGTCCGCGGACGAGAACCGCCGCGCGCGTTAGGCACGTACGGCATGTGTGTAACCTACATTCGGCGGAAGCTTTGCTCCAAAGATCTTTGGAAGCAGCGGATCCTGAAGGAGAATCCTCGTGCACCCGAACCGTCGATCGTTCCTCTTTCTCGACACACTCGCGCACGGGACACGACGTTGCCGCCCCGTTTAGAAGCGATCCGCTTCTCCGAAGGGAGAGAGACCATTGAAACTATCTTCAAAGTGTTTGCAACGAGAGGATTTTTTCTTTTGTACATTACATTTCTCGCAATGTTTAATACCAGAGAGCACCCATTCGAGTAGCAGGTAGAAATACAGGGAGTGCGTTTTATTAATCAATTTTCGTAGTAATTGCCGAATCGCGAAAAGAGCTTCCTTAGTGTTGTGAAATTATTAACTGCTCGAGTGATTCGCTTTATTTTCTGTTGATCCCCAGCTTTATATAGGCCACGATTGTTTGCTCTGCGTAATTAATCAGCAGAACAGAATTCTATTTGTCGAATCGTTTTGTGAATAGAGTTAATTTCATGACTGATCGCGCAACGATCGAATTAATTCCGCTCCAGTCGACGCTTTCGTGCTACTTTTCTATTGCGATCAATATTTTCGTGGGCATTCAAATAATCGCACAATGGTCAGAAACATAGGATTCTATTATTAAAGACGGACACGTTCGAATTCCGTGCCGGGGACGAACGCGTTTTCAAAGCGAGATAGAAAAGGGCGATAGATATAAGGCGATAGAGGAATATTTGCGGGGGATAATAATTTTCAGGCGAAATCGCTGCCACAGCAAGTAGAATGATCGTTTATGGCCCCTGATTTCACCACGGTCCACCGTGGCTCGCGCTAAGTTCCCGTCTCTAATATCCGGGATATTAAATACTCCTGCCTGAACAGATAACGTATCGCCCCGAAATTCTCAAGGGGCGCAGAATTCCGTGCCCGGCCGACCTGGCGGAGTCCGCGAAATGAAAACGGACGAGGAATAGCGCACACTTTATGTTCCGGGCCGAAAAACATGAAATTAGAATTATACTTTACTCTCGGCTTGTTAAAACTGCTAAAAAAAAAAGGGAATGCAGAAACCGCAGAATTGTATGTTTCATTCATTGGCTTCTCTCCATTTCGAGTCAACTTGAACGATGATCAATCCCTGGCAATTTATTCGACAGTTCTAAATAGCCTTTAATAAATATCAATCGGTAGCTTGTCATTTCTAAATCTCCGGCCAGTTGGTAAGTTTTCTTCCCATCGCAAAACAGCCAAACTTCGGTCACAGGGAAATATCTGAAATTGCAATAACAATCTTAATCGTTCTCGCGTCACTTCGCGTCGCTTACGTGCATTAAGGATTTCACTCGGGTAGATCGCGATACACGTGCAATTTGGCGAATCGTCCCGAACGAGAATATCACTCCGACCTGACAATATTATTATACCCCCCCCCCCCCCCCGGCGAATGAAGTATTGTCTGAATTTGGACGGAAATGTAATAGAATACCTTCCAATTTCATCGTCCGCCCTTTCCGTTTAATAAAGAAGGCAATCCCTTTGAAGCGAACGACGTGGTTTCGTTAGAGAATTATTTGACCAATTAGTCGATTGAAAGGTATGACTCTTGAGCGCGCTTCGTGCAAAATATGCGACGGGCTTCTTATTGCAAAAAGGCGGCAGCGTCTGCGGCATAGTCGATATTGAATTTTATTTATAAATATGCAACAAGTATGGGATTTTGTGTTCGCAGTCTAGACATTCGCTATATTTGCAGCTACTCTTTTATTTATTAATACCTCTTGGATCGTCGCCCGCTTCATGATTGGAGATTATTTAAGGCAACCTTTACCTATCCATTATTTATTTTCGATGTTGTGTAATGAAATTGCTCGCGTCGAGTTGCTCTGTAGAACAACATTGAACTCTGTTTATATTTTATGCAAATATTCGTGGTCGCTTTTGCTGTCGCCAGAAATTGCGATTACTGACGCAAGAACGCATTTTTCCGTTGTTTATAACGCGATCAATGTAGCATTACACGTTGGCGCCGGTTCGGTTGAATCTTTCACGGCACCGCTGAAACTCGTACAAAATTTCTTGTCTTCTCGTCACAGCCATCTGCTCGTTAAGCCAATTATTGCTTGTCCCCGGAAAAAGAACTGGCCTCCTTTATTATTATTACACTACACTGCTGCCTCGGGAAGGAGTACTACGATATTAAAAAATCGTTAAGTACGATCATTTGTCATCTTCATTCGTCAGCGAGCGATACATTCGGAACGTTTGCGCGCAGCTAGAAATTCAGCGGCCACTTTTCACGCAACTTGACGCATGCTAAAAAGAACGGAAACGCGATAATTGCTCCATAATTTATTTCGTCGCGGCGGTAGAAGAAAATTTAAACACCGACTCGGTATTTATACTGTTTTAAGAAGAGAGCGCAGCTTTAACTTGTGTACGCTCTCTGTTCTCGTGCAACAATCGGGACACTTTCACAGAAATATTTCGCACTGTCGAGAAGCTTTTCTAATTGTACCAGAGAACACGGCGCAAATATAGTTCGCTCGAACGAGCACTCATTCTCGCTGAATTCGTCGAAACTGCCAGAAACATCGAACGCGGCTTATACGAAATGGAAGGACGTGTACAACATTGGCGTGTGTCTTGTTTAAACCAACGACAGCGGCGATGGAGATACAATATCCCTGGGCGTCGCAGCGGGTGAACACCGGGGACGACGAAATATCGCGGTCGACTCGGCCTTCGTCGGGCATCAAACGCTTTTCGTGTATCGCATTAACGGAATATCGGGTTACGGGGCGGGAAAGTCGAAGCGCTTTCACGATGTCGCGGAGGACCGCACGCGTCCGATGCCGCGCGATGTGTCGTTGCCCTGTTAACCCCAAGCTTTCGGGCGGACGGGACTCGGTGGTAGCTACGGTGGACCAAACTTTGCTGGTAAATAATTCCAAGCCCAGCTCGCCAAGTTGGATTCAACGCTCGCCCCGTTCGTACCATTAAAAATGAATGTGCAACCAGCAGGCATTCGTCGCCAGCGTCGATTACTGAAGATCAAAACTTCACGCGCGAACCGAAGATTCGAGAATTCTTTGGAACTCGTTGGCGAACCGACGCCGGGCTATCCTCGTTCTCTCCGCGGAGTGTTCCGCCCGTGCAAAACGGGCGAGCTGGAAATAGTTCAAGGTCGTTCGGTATCGATTCGAGGAGGCGAAGTTCACGGGGTCGGGTACCGGCTTGCGTCAGTAGCGTGTGCTATAGCTTCGCTCAGCCTCGACACGAAAACGTCCCGGATCCTTAAAGGATCGCGGCGCCGCGGAACGCGAGGGTAATTTCGCCGTCCGGAATAGCCCGGCGCTGACCCTAGGCCCCTCGACTCGGGCGCAACTGGGACGAAGACCTACTTTCCAAACTAGATCCCTCCGCGATAGGACGAGGACACGAGACAGTCGGCCGCCGCGTCGCGTGTGTCTGTTTCCGGCTCAAAGGGCCGCACCGGGGCAACCCGGGAATTGGCGCAGAATTTGCGAATCAAACGTTTCCCGGGGGAGGGGTTCGACCGAGTTTCAGGCTTAGTCGACCCGGCGCCGAGGGCCTCGCAGGGAGCACGTAATAGCCACTGCAGGATCCCGTGTTGCAATTTAAAACTCCGCCCTTGCGGATTCCGGACACGTTCCCGCCGCTGATGATTACGTCGCGCCGGTCATATTCCGTCAAAGGATTCGGGATAAAGGATCGTACTTGCACGGAGAGTCGGTTTCGTTCGCACCACACCGATGCGAATTATGGGAATGGTTATTTCTAACGCCCCGGCCGCTGCAGAATTACAATTATAAATTCATTGTAGATGGAAATTAGCAATTCGCAGTAGATCGCAATAATCCTTAATCTACTTGAAACTAATATTCATTTACAACAGCAAATACATTTGTCCATCCGCTGTAAAAATTTCCTTAGAAAAGCTCTTACAAGAATGCTGAAAAATTTGATCAACGTTACCTCCGAATGGTTCGTTCTAAAATTCGTGTACACGAAAGTCCTATGTGTCCTCCTTTGAATAAATAGAATGTCGTTAAAAAGATAATCGCGAAGCTGTCCGACTTGTCTCCGAACCGTTCCTCGCTTTTGTCACTCCGCTACAAATGCATCGTCCAGTGCAATGCCAATGACATCGCGAGATGAAAGACCGAGGGACACGGAGCGAGGGAGCCAAACAGCATGGATATAATGGTGCGGCGCTGTTTGGACGCGGCGCGTCAGTTAGTTAATTATCAGGGCGTTTAAGCGGATGCCCCTGTAAATATGATTTCGCGTCCTTGTTTGCGGAGATTGTACGGTGACGCGGTCCCGCGTGGATCCCGCCAATAAATTGTCCCTGGCGGAAGTGGTCGCGCGTGTGCGTTAATTGCGCGCGATCGCTCGAACACGACACTGGATCGGAGGAAAAAAAAATGCTGATCCTCGACATATTGTACCACTTCCGATAGGAAAGCTCGTTATATTGGGTAGCGGTGTTCAGCTAACAAACAGCCATATTCCAGCGACGAAGTGTCGAGAATGGAATCAGAGCGGCCGGTATTGAAATATTAATGAGATCCTTTCATACTGAAAAATTCTTTCATCCCATGTCTCGTCCCTCATTGTAACCGCAGGCGTGTATAAAAATATCTTGCGATTTCAATGAACCGAAAAGCCCATCAATTCTGTGGACCTGTGCTCTCTCTCTGTAAATCAATTTTCAACAAAAACCACCCCTTCCCCGATGCACGATAAAATTCCGATTCTTCGCCAGGGGCTTGATTTAAATCTCTGTAACAACAAAACGTGAACCAGTATTAACCAATCCATCCCTCTCCGGCGATATTTCTCGAAGACGTTAACTCACATCTAGAAGTATGCATCCACGTGTTCTAACCGCTCCACTTCCTCGCGGATTCAACGCTTTATCAGCCAGAAAAGCAGCGGAATATACGCTTCGCGATGATTTAAAGAGCCAAAGGATGAAATACTTTCGGGGACGGTCTCTTAAAAATTCCACCGTCGCACGAATTCGGCCCCATAAACGGCGAGAATCGCATGGAGTTCAGGATGTAACTGTCGCGAAATTACACGCTTTAGCGGAACTTCCCGGAAATAATGGCGCCGCCTCGTACCCAGCCGGATTTTCATCCCGTCCCTGAAAAAAAGAGAAAACGTCTTCTTGGCCCCTTGGTCGTTTATTCCCGGTGTCTTTTGGGATCGTACGCAATATGTCGTGCCGGAGGCACGTTTTGTCCTACCGCTTAGAGGGGTGGAGTCGCGCTCGCTGGGGGGGGTCGCGAAGGGGTAAGCCGTGTATGAAGGACTGCGGGCACATTGGCATAACCGATGGACATGTCTCTCCGCCCAATGAATCGTGGAGCCTCCATCGGCCTTGGCTGCCATACTTCGTGCGCTCCGCGATCTATCGACGCGCGTGCAACCCTTATTGCAATGGACGATTATTCTGTTTAGGGTTTCATCGGGAAACCGCGAGCTTCGCGGTGTCGTGCGTTATTAATCCTTTGCGTAGAAGTATTTGGCCACCGTTCCCCCCGTGGGTTTCAATATTGATTTTACGCTGAAGAGCTTTTTTAGGGCGCGCGTAGGGTTGCGTAAAATGTCCGACTACGTTGAAGGGTAGTTCTTTATAAATAGTCAAGTACATTGGGCTTCATCGTTTTGGGGGCGGATTTGCTTGGACGGGATTTTAATATCGATGCTTCTTTCCATGTATTTTATTCGAATTGTATTATAAACAGTACAGTGTATGGTAAAGAATCGATTGCTCGTCAACGTTAGGACAGTTGCGTTTCGCTGTTTCCCTTTTCGCTTTGTTAGAAAGAGTACTCGAATATTCGTCGTTCGATATTTGCTTGCCTCTCGGGAATGCTCAACGTAACGGTGGTGCCAGGATGTGGATGTAGTATTGATCGAATGATTCCGAGCTCCGAATGGATCCTGCGCCCTCCGCCAATTTCAGGACTAACAAAAGTATTGACTCGGCTACGTCTTACGCTAGTGGCTACCTTGAACCAGTTTTCCGTTTCTGCACGGACGGCCAGCGAAATCGATGGCGCGGCGCATTCGACACGCTTGGCGATACTAGGGCAATACACTGACGACACCCGAGGGCTTCTCGCATATCGCTGACTGCTGCAAATCGTTACGTAATATGCGAACCTAATTCTCCATGCAATCCATTCGAATTTCCCGAATTTTTCCCGTAACAAGTAATGTTGCGACTGGATAATTGGTGTTGCTATAGCATCATCGAAATTGAACGGTACGAATGCAATGGAAACAAGAATTCCACCCCCTAAAGACCCTTCATTCCCCAAAATATTGCAAGCACAAAACGCGTTCGCAACGAAACGTTTGGATTGTTCTGAAATATATTTTCATTTAAGCGGAGCGTACAAAGCAGCGCTGGATTAACAGTTAACGCGATTTAGTTTGCGATACTTTTGCGCTCGTATTTTGTTTCTACCTCCGGAGCGAATAAACAGGGATTACAATGGACAGTTTTTTTTAACGTTATTTGCAAAAGTAGCGGACGAATGAAATCGCGCCAAATTGCCGCGCTTTGTTTGGCGAACTTCGCGTTCTTTCAGCACTTTTATTGACCCCGTTACGCCACGCTGTTACGTAAACGCGGCCTAGAAAAAAAAACGAAACAAAGAGAGGCGAAAGGACCAACCACGTTTTAAAGATTTTAGGGTGAATGAAATATATTTGTGCGCGTTCAAACAAATTGATTGATCGACGCCGGTTTAATTATTGGGGAAAGCTTCGATATTGATCCCTTCGTTTAACTTCTTTCTAAAAAAAAAAAGAAGAAATTTATCAGTGTCGATTAAGCAAACTCGTTCTTCAAATACGGATTACTTGAATGCAGTTCCTCCGCAGCATTTTTTTTTTTTTTGACACTATCAAGTCAATTAATTTTCTTTTTCACCTGTCCCATTATTTAATTATTACACTTTGCGACCTTCCTTCGCGTCATTTCTCCATTGCTGTTCTTTTGTCCGGAAATGAAACGGATATCAATTCAGATGTCGATTAAGGAAACTCATTTTCCAAATGAAAATTTCTTGAGTGCAATTCTTCCGCAGTATTTTTCGATACTACCAAGTCAATTCATTTTCCTTTTCATCTGTACCATTATTTAATTATTACACCTCGCAACCTTTCTTTACGTCTTTTCCCCATTGCTGCTTCTTTTGTCCGGAAATGATTTCCACGTAAATGAAACGGACATCAATTAAGCAAACTCGTTTCTCAAACGGAAATTTCTTGAATTGCAATTCTTCCGCAGTATTTTTCGATACTACCAAGTCAATTCATTTTCCTTTTCATCTGTACCATTATTTAATTATTACACCACGCAACCTTTCTTTACGTCTTTATCCCATTGCTGTCTCTTTTGCCGGGAGATAATTTCCACGCGAATGAAACGGGTATCGAACAACGCGCACAGTGTTCCGACACCAAAACGGGATCTCCGGAACACGAGATCGAGGTTTTCGGCACGCGGGGGATCGAAATGCAGCTTGACACGGCTAAATTAGCGGATTTGCAAGTTGTCGATGCGTTTTAAAGCCCCGGCTTATTCAGTCCCGATCAGCCTGAATGGACTATCCCCGATGATACCGACGCGCATACATATACCGCGTATCGGTCCCAATGGCCCCGGAAAATCGACATCGCGCGCATTATGGCAATGAGCGCGTTTACTCTGGCGTGCGCGCACCGTCCGCTCTCCAAAAACTCCTCGAGGCTTTTTCAACGGATGCGCGCACGTGCTCCGATGATTCTACACACCAGCCTGTCCTTTTTTCCTTTCTTCTCGTTTTCACGCTAACGATCCGCGCGGCCGGGATCATTTTCGCGATCGACTCATCGTCCGCCCTCTGTTCTCGCGTGTCATTCATTTTTTTTTGGATTGCGTCGATGCGACGCCGAGTTTCACGATGATCCGCCCGCCTCTGCTTCCGCTTCCTGTCCTCGCGGCGAGGGTTTGATTTTCGGCAGAGGCGTCGCTCCCTTTAGGGATCATTCATTTCCCGGAACGACAGGGGCGATTTCTTTAGGACGATTGAAATTGAAACGTGCGTGGAACGAATTATGAGAGTTTCAATCGAGCAAGAATAGTAATTTGGATAAACATTTTTACTGCTTAGATATTAGTTCTGTTCTAGAGTATATTTATAGCGCGACGTATGTAGCCGTAACTCGTCGAGACGCAATGCAGTTTTCGATAGCGATTCGCTGGGTGTCCGAAGTCAACTGGAAAATCGATACGCTCCCCCTGCGTCCCGCATCCGAACGGTTGAGATGTTACGTGAAAATTCGTAATTGCTGCTACTGATTCCATTAGCCGAAGCTGACGCTAATAAATTCGCTGAATCGTCGCAACGATACCGTTCCCCCGAGTTTAAATGTTCCACGTATTCGCGGCCGGTCGCAAGGCTGATTAATAGCGGCCGGGGATCCGCGAGTTACTTAATAACCACGAAATCGGAGAAATATCGCGAAACCGCGAAAAACATTGCGTGCATCCGATGGACAGAAATACAAATCGAGCTTGATTATTTAAAGCCACTTGGCTCGCTCGATTACCAAACGTTTCATCTTCCTCCATTAGCATAGCAGTTTTGTGAGTAATCAAGTAATAACAATATTGTTCATGATACATCTGAGAGCTTTGAAGCCGAAATGGAATTTCAATAATCGCGATCCTATACGTGGAGCAACAGTTTCTTTTCGTTTCGTTCCGTTGTTAATCGAATACATTCTTCACGAGGCTACGAATTCGCAGTGAAAGTTTGTTTCTCAAATGTAGGACGTTTAATATCTTTCTATGATGCGATTTTTTCCGAATTAATCATTTCTCCCGCAAGATGTATCCTCATCTCTGCAGAATTTGCTCGTTAAATTTCCTGAAACGGTGGCGCTGTTAATATTCATTTTCCCGGTTCATTAACGTTCGTTTTGCAACGATGCTTAGATCCCTCCAACAGAGAATATCTATCCTGCCGCTATTTTTAATTATTTACCGTTATCGTTCTAAAATGAGAATTCCTTCGAGCACTGGAATAACGAAATGAAACTTCGATTTTATGAATTCGCCGAGAAATGTTACAACCCCTTATATCTTTTACGCGGCTTCAAATTTCCTACTTTCTTGTTAACCGGCCATGAAATATATATATATGCGGGAAGTAAAATTCGCGAGCGATGGCCTCGTCGATGTTGCGCGAGATATGGCTGGGCGATTCGTATTCATCCGTCTTTCAATTTCTCGACGATTCGCAACTACGTGTATCTTCGCACGCAGTAAACCGTATTGCGTGTGTGAGATATGTGTAAAATAAAATACAATCATAAAATGAATCGTAAAATAAAACGAGAATGATCAATGGAAGAATGTCAATTATTTACTACAAATCTTCTGTATCTTCTTTTTCTGTCACCATTAATTAAATCTATAATTCGTCAATAAAATCGCGTTTCTCGTCACCTTTGGTATCTGTACATTAAAAGGAAAGTAATAAACACACTCTGCCGCTGCCCCAGCGATAAATCCCTCCATCAAGTAGCGACGGACCAGGAATTGTATCTGGAAACAGGATTGTACGTGGTCTGGCAACGCGATAATAAGCTTTCTGCCCCGTGGGAAATGTATAGAATCGTCTTTCATGAATACAAGACCGACCGCTTGAACGAAAAATCACGATATTTATGCCGTGGCCAACGAGCTATCGTGATGATACTAACGTTTCATCGCGCGGCACATTCTTTCCTTTTTATTTCTCGAATCGCTGGAGGCGATCATCACCGTTGATGCCGCTCGGCCCGCTGAGACTCTCCTTGATTTCCACGAACAAACCCTCCGGTGACCACGGGGGTAAGAGAAATGTACAATGCAGTACAAGCTAGGAGTGCTGGAAATAACGCGGGCTAGTTTTGCTATTTTCGTATCGAAACGTGCTCTGGTGAATTCGTCTTGAGTAAATAATACGCTCAGATTATGCGTCGATACATTTATGATGGATTAATATCGCCAATGCAGGTTCGTTATAAAGTGGCAGGCTGATAAATTCCGATGGATATATTTAATAATAACAAAGAATGTTGGATATACTTTAAATAGAATTGTAATTAATTATTGCCAGCATCGAATATCCCCGGATTTATGGAAAAGAGATTAAAATGATAAGAAGCTATTCATTACAAACCATTCCATTAGCCGCGATTAATTTGATTTTAGAATTTTACTCAATCCCTTCCCTTCTCAATCGAAATGTATTCCTTCCACTAACCCTTTCGCAACGTATCGCCATCCAGCAGCCAGCCTCGGTCTGTGCAGACTAATATTTGTGTCGATACACGTTGCACATACGTTCGGGAATAACCAAGAGGGGCTAGGCATCCGTGGCCGCAATTTGCGGAATTATTGCGCTAATTGCGTTACCTTACATCGCCTGCACCACGCGGTGGCTCTCTATCAAGAATTTCGATGGATGTCTGTGGCAAGCGATACAGCACCGCTTTGCGAGCCTGGAGAATCGACTGGCCGCATATTTCTCTCGGCGAAGCTCCCTTTAACCGAGCCGGGTTAATTCGCTGCTATTTAACTTAGAAATCATTCTACGGGTGACTTGATCTTTAATCTTTCCAGAAGTATTATTGACTTGGCTTATCCTCGCGACAGATTTCCACTCCCCTTTCGTTCGCCGAGTAGTCTATTTAGTAACCCTTTGGTAAGTCCCTTCCTCGGCGAAACCGAGGATCGCCTTTTTCTGGCAGGCAGCGTGTGACGGTCCAGAGAAACTTCGCGGCGGAAAAACACGGGGGAAATTGACGGTGAAACCTCGGCGCCGCGACTAGGGACGCGAATTGCCTGAATTTTTCAACCGCGAGTCCACAAATTGAATTACCAAGTTCCGAAGAGCGTACCGCTTGTTTTAAATTCACCGTGCCGGGAAAGTTTCTCCACCAACACTCATCCCTTTCTCCCTTTGCTTTTCACTGTGCTCTACAATGCCGGTGATTAACATTTGCCGCCACTTTCGCTCATCCCCGATCAGTTTCATACACCCCTTGGATGCTTCTTGGCAAATAAGGAAAGGATAAATAAGAAAGAAGGGGCCCTCGGTGTGAATGAAAATTATTTGCACGAAATGAGCATAGTTTTACAGGCACCGAGATCGGTTAAACTTGTCATTTATTCACTCATTTATAGTTTACTTGAGAGTAGCTTAACTTTCAAAGACGTTTCGCGTGCAACGACCTAATATTTTAATTGCCCAATCCTCCTTGCACAATATTTTATTATCCCTCGCTTTACAAATGCTTTATTACTCGTGATATTTTTTATATCCCTTTTACCATACACGTACATACAATACGTCCCCCGTTCTTTTTTTTTTTTAATAAAACACGCACAATTTGCAACCGTCGATTCCTCTCGTAAAATAGACAACCAACCATAGCGCGTGTAAAACGATTACAATTCCATCTCGGCCCGACAAACTGCGCGATTCACTCCGAAAAAAACCATGCAGCTTCGATGAAGTTTTTTTTTCCATTTTCACGTATTCTCGAGTGTCCTCATCAATTTCAGAACGATTGCCGTTGCAGTGAGAATCGGCTTCCGGAAACTTCACCGTTTCCTTGCGACGAGGGTGAGAGAGAGAGAGAGACGAGAATTTTCCCTCTCTTCGATTCTTGTGTCGACGAGAAAAAAATGTTCGTAATTTCGCAGCAGTCGTTTGTAATTTCATTGTCCAACGTCTGTTGGCCGCCTCCGCGTTTGCGCGCCTCCTCTCTTTGTCCACGCTTCCGGCGTGTCTGCCCGTTTTCACCGGGAATTGTTGCGGGGCGCATTACTATTGCAGCCCTTCCCACCGCGAGGTAGACACCTTTTGTAACCGACGTAGATGTAAAAGTGTTTTATCGTAACGTGGCCTCCTTCTTTCTCGTCCTCGTTTGTTTAATTTTCAATATAATCCTCTCCGAAGGCGGCTGTATGAAAAACGTGCGCCGCCGAATGAAAGTAATGACGCCGGTATTATGCGATGAACTGTTACCTATGGAGAAATCTCTGGTCGAGACAAAGAAAAGAAGAACATAATCGAACACGAAATGCGATAAATTTATTATAGAAACCTTAACAGAACTCTAGGTTGTACAAATTTCTAGGCTGTCTAATTGTCTACATTATTGCGAATCTGTTCCTCGTCGGGAATCAAACTAGCAGTAAAAAGTTTCTAACCAGTAATCTGTCGGTGTTTCATGCCCCATCGCGACTCGTCTGCGATCGCATTGAACGTTATTCCAGAGATGCACGAAGATGATTAATAATTCCTAGGCTTGGGTATAGGCGGAGAGAAATTGGGTCGCTAGACGCGAACAAGGTAGATAGGAGGATCTTCTCGAGGAGCCTCGCGAGCATGTTTACCAATCGCCCGGCCCGCGGAGGCGCGTATTCGCGCGATGGAAATGAGTATTTTAATAGGACACAAGAATCTCCCCTCGTCTTCGGAGCAATTTCAATTATCACATTAGCGCCGACCATTCCCGTAGGCTTTCGAGAAGGGAGTCGCCGATTGGTGTCGAGGGACTTTTCCATCCTTCCTCCGTTGAAAAATTTAATTAAACGGCTTCGAAGCACGAGGAGACGCGACGCCCCTTTCCCATCGGGTCTCTCCTGTAACGCGCACTCCGGAAGAGGCTTCCACGATCAAAGTTGACTCCGCCGCGGACAAAGAAGGCGACGATAATTGGAGTTATACAGGCGCTACAGAGAGCTTACAATTACCGGACACACCGCGGTGCTCTAGACATCGCGGGGGCGGGGGGAGGCGTTCCGCCTCCGGCGTTTTCGTTCGTCGCGAGAGCAAACTCGGCGGAAAGTTCCGCGAACGAAGATTAAGACCTCCGACTGCTTTATCGCAATAATCGCGCGGAACTTTTCTCAATTTCACTTGGCGCTTGCCTCTGCCGCGCCGTGGCATTGATGAGTTCCCTGGCAGCTCGTTAGTCGACGCGAAGATAGTCCCTTCCCTTGTAGCGTTTTGTCTGCTCGCGATGCCATCAAGCGTCCGCGTAATACTTTAATCCATCTGCTTTTAGCGGCAGAGTGGTACGTGCACGGTTTTGTAAGAGAAGAGAGCATACACCTCTTGTCGTGTAAATACTATGACTGTAGCGTCGTGGTAAAAAAAAAAAGAAAGAACATGATTAATGGTGGTTAATTGAAAATCGTTGCTGCTCTTATTTTAGCAGACACATTTCTAGATTGGTAGAGTCGATCTGTTCGATTGGATAGATCGCTAGCTTGGAACTTACGGGAAACTCGGATTTTCTGATGGAAGTTTGATGGAGGTATCGCCATGGTACTGGACGAACTATCTGTGTGCATGGGTGGGTATCCACTTGAGAGTAAAGCCCATGCGAATCGCCCGCCAGAGCGTTCTCGCAAATGTATACCGCTCCGAAAGTAACTGCCGGAGGGCGGTAGTCAACTGGCCGAGAACGGCTCGTCTCGTAATCTGCTCTCTAGTGGATACAGTATAACTGTACTGTCCGACGTAATTGACTCGAACTACTTACGCGTTGACTCGAGCTACTTACGCGTTGACTCGAGCTACTTACGCGTTGACTCGAACCACTTACGCGTTGACTCGAACCACTTACGCGTTGACTCGAGCTACTTACGCGTTGACTCGAACCACTTACGCGTTGACTCGAGCTACTTACGCGTTGACTCGAACCACTTACGCGTTGACTCGAACCACTTACGCGTTGACTCGAATCACTTACGCGTTGACTCGAACCACTTACGCGTTGACTCGAGCTACTTATGCGTTGACTCGAGCTACTTACGCGTTGACTCGACCTACTTACGCGTTGACTCGAACCACTTACGCGTTGACTCGAATCACTTACGCGTTGACTCGAACCACTTACGCGTTGACTCGAGCTACTTATGCGTTGACTCGAGCTACTTACGCGTTGACTCGAGCTACTTATGCGTTGACTCGAGCTACGTACGCGTTGACTCGAACCACTTACGCGTTGACTCGTACCACTTACGCGTTGACTCGAACTACTTACGAAACTTTTCAAATTGCGTACGCAATCACCACTGCACTGAATTTTCGCTTGTCCATGTTCACCCTTTTGCTGTTCGGGAGAAACTACGGCGAGTCGGAGAAAACACATAGCGAAGGCTATTCTTCTATTTAGAAATCTGGTAAGCAGTAACTCGGGCGAAATTCTCTCAAGTGGATGCTTAGCTTTATATTGAAACTCCGTAAGTGGATGTATGTAGCTGTTACATCCTACTATAAAGAACATTGTCCTTTATCAATCTCGTACAGATGAAAACATAATTAATTCTTATGCAGACTTGATAATTCAAGAATCGATCACACATTTATGCTCGGACAAAAATATCCATCTTTATGAAACATTTCTTTAACTTCTAAATTAAATAAAACATTGAACAGCTACAAGTATTTCCTCAAATGTTTATTAAAACTGTAATAATTTGTATTATCCTCGATATGCTAACAATGTAAGATAATAAATCAAACGAAATATGTGGAGAAGATGCAGATGATAAGAAAAATACGTGCAGCTATTACATTATACTGAACTTTAATTACGTGATCAATATAAAAGTAATTACAGTAAATCAGCGTTTCTGCTGTCGGCAGAATTGAATTCTCTCATTCTTCGCTTATCGTTTCCGGTCTTTAGCGTAGCGAAGAGGCCGGCTAATGTCACGCTGTTGACGTCTCCGGGCGTCGACGGAACAATATCGACGACGGCGCCGCTCGTCTTTATTATAAAGCGTCGGTGTCTGTCATCGATTCTCTTGACGAGCTTCCTAGTTAACGGAATTATTTCTGTTCGTGGCAAATGAGCTTCGTTTCCTTTCTTTCCTTCCATTCCCGATGGTCGAATAATCCTTGCTACCTCTGCAATATGCGACGTAAGATAAATAAGAGAAAGAGAGATTGTTAAGAAAGAAAATTGTGGGATGCTTGAAAAATTGCAATTGATTTTCGAACGCTGTAACTTATACTTTTATTTCTCTATTTTTCCTCCGTACTAATTTGTCGTCGTTAGGAATAACAATGTTTGGTTTAAACATATTCTCCTGCACTGTTTCGTTTCGAAATTGCGATCAGCAAATCGCAGTGACAATGGCCACGACTTATGAAGAACAGAGCAATATCGTTCTGAATATTCATAGCTAGCCGATCCAGGTACGAATTTTGCTAGACTTCTGTGTGTCTCAGCTAATTGCGCACAGTGTAATAACTAATAATAGCTGCGACAGGGAACGGTTCAACATCTGGCGACCAAACGTTAGGAAGGCGTTAAACACCGCCGCTTCTTGATTAACAAAAATTCCATTGTGCTTCCTGGGATAAGCACGCGAAACCCTTTGCTTATTTCGAACGCAGCAGTGGCGAAATGGGAGAATTTTCTAAATTGTATTCCTTGGTGTCTCCGAGCGAACGGTGCTCCACTTTTACAAAGATGAGATGGAATATGATATTGAAAAAAAAGGAGAAGAATTCGTTAAGCTGATTAATGCATGAAAAGTTAATTAATGTTGTATAATTAACACCTTGCGCGCTCGAAATAACTTCAGTATGATCAATCCTGTTCAAGAATAAAACTTGCTCCTCCTCGCTGTCGATACCAACATTAATCAAAGAAAAAAAGAAGAATCTGCAAACTAATTTCATAATAAAATTGATCAAACGATAAAAAGAGTCGCAGTGCTGAAGAAAAGCGTGATCTCTTGACCACCGAAAACCAGCGATCGAGCTTCATTTTTTCCGGTCGTGAAAACATCGAGATACCACCGCGATGCCGGTCGTAATTCTAACCACTGGCCACGCTCAGCCCGGTCGCACTGGCTGCGGGGCGTGAATCACCCCGGCGAACTTATATTAACGATACTTTACGATGCGGGTCTCGGGGGGGTTCACCCGGCCGCGCTCACCCTATTTGCGGACGCGGGAAAAGCGGGCTGAGGCTAGGCGAGAGAGCCATCCTAAACCATACGCGGTCGGCGGTAGAAGCGATGGGGTTGAGGCCAATATCGCTATGGCGGTATCGTCTTACGACGCTCCTGCCCTTCATTTTATCCGGCTCGGTTACACTGTAAAAAGTCCGCCCTACCCTCTCGCTGCACTTTCGCTAAATTGAGGGAAACTTTCCGCCGGGTCGCCGGGGAGAATTTACTGAACGAAACGGTGTTTCGTATTAACGAGAAGAATTTATATTACCACTACCATACTTGCTTCCTCATGTATGAAAAAAACTTCCCCGTTTGCTTCTTTCGTCCCACTCTCTTAACATATTCAGCTCACACACCTCGAAAAGTCTGTCCATTCCGCTGCGCTTTTGTTAAAATGAACAGCATCATTTTATCAGGAGGGGACGATTTTATAATCGAAAGAAATAATAAACCAGCAAATTCATTTATCATTAGCGCACCGATATTAAATCTTTCTTACTCGCCTATTTAATTTCTTTCTCACACCCGTACCTCTCTCTCCTCCACCTTTCGACTTATCCACCGCACCCACGAGATCGTCGGATGATTCACATCTTCGGCCGCGCCAGGGTAATTCAGCTTTTTGCGTTCCGCGACGAACGAAGCCGGCTGAGGGACGACGGTTGGGTAAGCGACGCGACGCCGTGTATCCAGCCGGAGAAAAAATAAGGAACGGTTCGGCCGGGGTGTTACACGGCGGATGACAAATCACCGTGGATTACGTTACTCCTTTACACCCCTTGCGCCGAGCTTCAACCTAGCCGCCAACCCACCCTCGCGACGTTTTCACCCTAGCCCGCGTCGCGGCTACTGAAAAATATTACTGCCGCCCAGCGTGTCCCGTTTCGTGGTCGAGACGCCTAAGGGGCGCGAGCAGCCGTCCGCGGAGGAACCGAGCACGACGGATCTTTGCCAGCGTTCTACGCGCCTAGATTAATCTTGTTTTAATAACCGCCGTTCCACGGGAGACTCGCATTACCTCGGACGAAGGCGACCCACCTTCCCCTTACCCCGCTAATCGAATTAAGGAGAATCTTTTAATTGCGCCACTTGTCGTGTCCTTTTCTTCTTATGAAAGATTCTTCAATTCAAAATTCAGGCCAGCCGTCGTCTTTAAAACAAGCGGAACATCCATCTTTTCGCCGATATATAAATATTGAAACGATGCCATGAACGTTTCCGGTGTCGCATAAATTATAAATATTATAGTCTGTGTAATATATACGTATACTATCTTGCTTCTGTCCGTATCCCCCCCTTTTTTTTCTAAATAATCTACAAGTTCAGTGTAATATACATGCGTCGCTTGTACGATACACTAAGCTACAATAAACTCTGCCACTTTTCGCATTGTCCATAAAACGTACAGGCCAGCCATTCGAAGGATTAATTTACGTGCCGTACTGGCGATACCTTTTCAAGTTCATGAACGAATCGTAACGCGTCGCGTATACCCCGAAATCAGTCCCCTTTTAACGACGTCTCGGCCCGGTGCGCTCGATCCGGACAAGAAGTTACAGCAGCGGAACGGTTGCTGGGATTTGTTACTAGCCGCGCTGGATTACCCCATCCCCGGCTTCGCGCCCCTGTCGCGCGTGTTTTATAGGGGGGGAGCAGCCATTTCCGGGCCGCCAACGCGGCTCGCGTGTACAGAAATGCATCGGTTGTCTCGGGAGATTTCTCCCACTTGATTTCCTCGAGGTATCACACGCGGATACATTTGCCGATATTTTATGGGAAAAGTTTCCATCACGGCTCGTGTAACGCCCATCGATCCCCCCCCAGCACCTGTCCAGAACTCTCGACGTTGGCAATGTTCTCGCGCCCTTCAACCCTTTCGCCGTTCTTACTTCGTCGATCATTGGCGAAACTCGCCGGCTGTTAAAGCTCCATTCATTTTTATCGTTTCGAACGGAGTGTTTTCGTTGGAGAAGTGATCAGATCGTTGGTAATGTTTCGCCAGTTTGGGAAAGGGATTTGTTTCGCTGTGGAAATAATTATTACTAACTTTTAGGAATCGTCTGTCATAGAATGGGGGGGTGAAATGAAAATTATACACTGGTCGAATCTTATGAAAGAAAATCTCTCGTTGAACAGGCTCAAGTAAATCAATAATTTAATTAACACATAATTATTCATTTCTCTAAGATTCACGTTATTTCCTCAAATCTCAGCCGTTCAGATATCCACGCGGCTTAAAAATATTTGCTACAAACGAAACTCCTTCGTTGCGATATGTTCACGCGTTCACGGATTTCTTTTACAAATCGGATCATCGGTCGTAAATCCCCGGCAGGTATTTTCTACACGACGTTTACGCGGACGTCCCTAATACCTCTACGGTGATAGGGAATATAAGGTTGAATGTTCAAAGATTCTGTTCGGTAAAATTAATAAATTATCAATGAAAACAGTGACACTTTGTACAAAGTTTGGCTTGCGTGTGCGAACGTGAGTATTGCCGAATGAGTAAGTGCGAGGAGAGCTGCTCCTTGAAGTGTTCTGTCTGAATGTTTGAGACTGTTTTTTGCAGAGAATTTTTACACGCAGCTCTGCAACCCCTTCCAGGAAGTGTCTTCCGATTGGAAAACCGGGAAATATGTCAATTGCCGATCAGAAGTGATAATTAGGCAGAGTAGTCCTCCACGGTACTCCCCCAAGAGAAGAGCTGGTGGGATGTTTGGGTATTCTCCTCGGTTCGCGGTGGTCAGTTTGTGTACCGTTAGCGTTTTAAGGGACCCTTGGGAAATGCGAGGTTTACAACGTTTTAAAGTCATCGAAGACGGATTCTCGCGAAATTAAGACTTGCTTAAAATGGGTAGCTATAAAAAAAAAAGGCGAATTTTCCTAGAAAATAATCTGTGTTTACAGCGCGCTAAAGTTGGGTATAATCTTTACTGTTCCCGCTGGAACACGCTACTCTTCCATACGTTCACAGTGAAATCGGATCCTCGGAATTTCGCAAACACCAGTTCAGCGTGTTTCTGGAATACGAGAGCACATAGTATTCCCTGGCGCGCTGTAGAGAAATGTTTCACGGAAAGACGTATCGGCAGCATTTTCAATTTCCGAAATGAAATTTCACGGAGGCCCGACCGTGACGATCATCCAGGTCCTTTTCGTACGGCGCGTCGGAATTCTTTGGTGCTCTCGCCCGTGGGAGCCACCTTTCGCATCGGCATACCTGCGTTTCCGCATAGATTCGCCAGCTGAATACGCGCGAGGCGGAGTCCTCGATGGAATTCGTCGGCTTCGAGACGCGATTCCGCCAGCCAGGGGGGGCAGGAAGCTCGTCGCTTTTCCCCGGCTCGCGGATTCCGCGGGCTGGCTTCGATTACGCCGCGCTACTTCCAAGTGGCTGACTCGATTCCCTCGCTTGGGTAGTTCGACGCGCGCACCCTTGGATTCGACGCAATAAATAATTCGATGCAAATACATTCCCTTCTCTTCATCGTCGATGCGGCGGAAACTTCAATTTTATTATTACAAAGATTAATTGTACACATTGCCGTATTTTAAGAGCGATCAATTGCTGCCGAGATCGACAGGCCTGCCGCAACGATTTCGAACTCATACGATTTTATGCCTGCGAGCTCATTTTCCATGAAATCTTTTTGTACGGTAACTTAAAGGTCGCGCGACAAATTCCGCCCGCCGTATCACGCCAGATGAAAACGTTTCAACGTGTAACCGCAAATTGAAGAAGCGTGAACTGGCACCGCGCTTCCGGGGTGTTGCCTCTTCGTCCCGTTGAATCGCGGTTGAAATCGATTTCCCCGCAATCGCTATTGGAACGACCAAGCGCTTCAGAAAAATTGCGATCGTTCGGGTAACGGTTCGACGAAAATTTATAAACTTCTTTCTTTCTGTTTCAGGTAAGCCACATGTGTTTCCCACGCTTTTATCAATCGCTGCAGGAGGTTGCTGTACTCTTGGAGGAACGACGTGGTTTCCTGTCCTCTTGCGTGAGTAATATGCGAATAATATCGTTGAAATTTATTCTAATAAGGCGGCATAATTGATTGCAATACCATTAGAAAACGTACAATCGATGACACAATTTCCTTTTCTTGCGAAAGGAAAAACTGTTTTACGGTCGATTCGCGTGACATAATCGATGCACGTGTGATCGCAACGAGAAATTAGCACTGAAAATGGAAACAGTCGGTCAATCGGTGCCTATCGATCGGCGCAGTACCTGTCCTCTGGTTCTCCAATTAATCGGAATTATTCAATCACAATCGAGTGAACGAGGTAATACGTTCGGTATTTACCAGTAATATGAGTTTGCACTTGCCCAGTTACCTCCTCTCATTTAATCGACACCGCGGAAGTCAGTGAGCGTTCGCTGGTATCAAGCGCAATAGGGAAAAAGAACAAAGATGAGCGGAAATAATTACAATAATCTTCATACTGATCGTGTAACTTCATCGATCATTCCACCATTCCGGAAGCAATCTATCGGACTAAATTACGTAATAAGGTTTGCATGAAAAATTAGAGCCGCTCGTAGCGTCGCGACGGCTGGGCGATGTTTTCGCTTCCGCACGCGCCGGGGGCCGATACGCTTTGTTCCGTTCGCAAGCGCGTTCGATTAGAAATGCTTGAAATACGCGAACGGCCGCGCGCGGTGGCGAGCGAAACGGGATCCGTGAGTAAATTTAGATAACGACAGGTGGCCGAGCAATTAGCGGCAGACTGCGCCCAGGAAAACGCCCTTCCGATAGGGAAGAACAGGGAACACGCTACGTTTACCATCGATTCCGCCCGTCGGAGCCGTCCATCCGAACGGTCTCGTCCCGAACCGCCGGTTTTCCAATTAAAAATGTCTTAAAACTCCGGCCGCTTCTAATTAACAGGAAACGCCGCGGACGAAACCGCCGGGCGGGCTAAGAAAAATGATTGCCGCGCGAAACGCCCATCCGTGATAGAGAGCCTGACGCGTGGGAGGAATTAAGCGAAGGCTCCCGTTCGTTATTCGGGCAATGTCATCCTGTGGGAATTCGTTTCATGACTCGGTCATTCTGCCGGTAATGAATTGTGTGAAGAATACGAGGGAGAAAAATGATTGCGAGAGCCCAATAAGTAGACTTGTTTCGAGAAATCGCAGGAGCATTCGAATCAGAGTGGAAATTTCAATCGCGCAAACTCTCACGGTAGTTCCGGACACAAGTAAAATCGTTGCCAATCTCTGGGATATCGATTGAATCATTCGATATGAAAGAAGACTATCGTTTTTCCTTTTCGTGAGATTCCGACACATTCGGCGGATAACAAAGTTTCATTTCACCATTTTCGTGGCCGACTGGCCTAGCTCGTTAACACGGATGAAAGTTACCCGTGCAACTTCCGTGTAGGTCCGAACGACGAAGTCCAGTTAGGAAAGCTGACGCAGTAGCCAAACGACACGGTCCACGGGAGAATGTATGCTAATTCTGTAGCACTCTGTCCTGATGAACTGGGAATCATGGAAAATGGTATAGAGTCCGTGACGATACACGTCCCCCGAAACGAGACGCGGTTACTGTGCAAACAAGTGCACCCTATAGAAGCTGATTCCTTTCGTCGAACTCGGTGGTGAAAATAAACGAGAATCGCTGAGAATTGTTATACTCTAAAGAGAGTTGCAAAGCCAATAAGTGTCTAATAAAATTCAAACGCTTTTACCTCTGCAATTTCCCCCCAAAAATTGTTATTTCCGTATCGATTTCTGGAGAAGATGATCCACTAGTCCACCACCCTGTACGCCCAATTAGCAAGGGGCTAGGATCATAAAGCACGCCCTATCAAAGTGTCCCAGCAAAATGTATTTCGTGAACGTTTCAGTATTTAGTAAACTTTCTTTTAATAGAACAGTAAATGTTACATTTTCCCGGACCCACGTAATTAACACTGACCGCAGCCAGCCACCCTTTCACAGTTCGTCAGAAGCGATCCATCGCGCCAGCTGCGACTTCCCGAAAGGGCATCGGAGTTTCCCTGGGATCGCGTTGGCCCTTACGCGAGGGCACACTGGAGAACGATGTTTACCGAGCACGGACAACTACATATCCGAGCTGATTAAGAGGCATTCTCGCAACCGGTTGGGGGCGGTGTGTATGTGAGCGTCTCTGGCGACGTCTCCAGAAGACGAGGTTGACAGTGGGAACGGTGATAAATTAAGGCAGCATCCTTGCCGTCCCACACGCGCGCAACTGCTCCTTCGCTCTCGAGCAGGACACACCCTCCCTCTTGCTGTCTAGCCGGCACCGCGCCGGGCGATTCCCATCTGGCCATGGCGTCGCGCGTTCCGAGGGATGATGTACGAGGAAATCGAGCGGCAAGCGAAATGTCCATGGGCCGAGGGAATATATTAAAGATCCTTTTGGATTCTAAGCGGAACCTCGATCTGCCGGATTATCGTTTGACATTTCGGCGAAATAGTCCCCGCGGGTTTATTGTCCTCTCGCCGCATTTTATCGCGCGATCGAAGCGAACGTTTCTCGCGCCGCGCGATGATATTGAAAGGCACCACGGTATCGAGGCTCCGCGGTGGACGACAGATGGGCGATAATGTTGGCTTCGAAGTTAAATTTCGTGCTGGCCAGAGGAACTCTATTGTAATGTTAATATTCTTCCGGAGGGTAACTCGAAGCTGATCTGCTGACTGAAAATAATTTGGTGCTTCTGTTTTACAATTAGGATTAAATAGCCTGTCGATGCGGAATTCGTGTCGATGTAATACAGGCGTAATCGCAGAACTGACAGATCGGAATTATAGAAAAATGTGTGCCAGAGCGTTTTGAAAATTGAGTTTTACTTGTCGCTTATTTATTAATGCTCCTCCACGCGACAAAGCAGATTAATTATTCATCTTGGTTTATCACCGCATTTGTTTCCGAGCGACGCTGCACGCTTTACCCCAGTTTATCGATTCGGTGTCAGATCCCTGGCCCGTTGAGTAGCAATTTATAATCGATGAACTGATCCCTCGTTCCCGATCCTCTCGCCGGGGGATCGCGTTTCCTCGAACGTTGTCAAATGAAACTGCGCCAAATTTATTCGAAATTATCCTCTATCGTCTTCCGTCGTAGGAAAAATATTTACCTCGCGGCGTCCGCTTTCGGGACAGACTCCCACCGCGTTTCTGCGATTTCACGTATTTTCGCGGGCTCGGAATGCAAACCGAAACTATCAGGCTCCGCGGACGAACATGTTAATCCCATCCCGTGTACTTGCATTTTAATCCAGGGATTGAATGTCGCTGGCTCGCGTAAACTCGTTCCCCCGTGTAATCCTTACGGGAGAGACCGTCCACCCATTTCTTTGTTTTTCACGATTCTATTCGTCGAGAGCCGGACGAGTCTAGATTCCGCCGTATCCCGTAGGACGCGCACTCGCGCGTTTGCGTTCCAGATGTTTTCGCAGTTGCCCCGACCGAGTCGTTCGCCATATTATTTGCATTAAAATATTTTCGCGTCCGGCGAAGGGAAAAACGGGCGGAAACGGAGTCTTTGTTCAATTCTCGGCGCAATCTCCCGGACGATAGAACGTAATAGAAGAAGAACAATCCCGATCGAACTGGCCAGGAGTATTTCTTGCCTCGCCTGCTTGCGGCGGCGTCGGAAGCGCGCCCCTCGTGCCAGCGATTCGCTATGAACTATGGATTTTGAAAGCTGTGTAACTTTGGCCGACGAACAACTAACGGAAACTGTCGAAATCTCTCTCTGTTGTACTGTATCCACAGCGAGGGAAGGTAAACACGAAGCGTTTCCTGGGGGATTAAACGTTGTCGAGTGTTTAACGAACGCGAACCGCAGAAGCCGTGGCTATCGATAGCGCTGAAAAATTATTATGCAAATACCGCATTAATAATCGAACGGCATCGAAATCGCGCCGGGGATCGCTGTAGAACACCGGGGCTATGCGGCGGATGGGGTTAACCGTCCCGCGTAAAATTAATAATTAATCGTCGGCCGTGCTACATCGGAAGCGGCGGCGAGGCGCGCACTCGGCAGCTGGCCGCCGGCCGAAAAGTTTCCAATTTAGTCAAATTTTACGCCGCGCCGTCTATCTATTTACTTTTTCCATGCGCCAGCTGCTGCGCGCGCCAGGTATAACGGGGTTCGCGTAACGTTTCCCCCTGTCGCCGCCCCCGCCGTAATGCCAGGAAGCGTGGAAAATTTAGAACGGGGACGATCGTTCGCGCCGAAACGTTCGAAACCAACCCCTCATCTCCGTGAGCGGACTTTCCGCGTGGAGGTGTGTGCGTCGCGCGGCACAGTCGGGCCCGCGTGTTTAGGGAACCACGCGGAAGGACGGCGAACGATGGCCGGCGCCGGGGACATTCGTTAGCGGAAACGGCGGCTGCGAGAAGAGGGGCCGGTATTAAACGAACGGGGGGGGGGGGTATCAGGCGATCCTAACGAGTCCGGCCGAATTTATTCGCCGTTCGAACCACGCACCGGCTGAATTAGTGCGTCGTAAACCGGCCGAGGTATGCTAACCGTGTTTAATTGTTGCCGGGGACGTGATTTTCCGAGTGGAGGGTTTGGTAATCGGCCGGGGACGGAAGAGGGAGGATGGTGCAGGTTTAGGGATATTTAGAAATATTTGGATCAGTGTTTTTTCGATTAGTCGGAAAAGGGATTCCATCGTAGCGTGGGATATATTGTAAGAAAATTGCCACAGAATGTTTAGCGTTCGATGTTCCTTAACTCCCCCTCTTTTCGATGCTCAAAAGAAGCAAGGTAATTCCGAGCAATGAAGCGCGAACGATGCTTCACGTCTCAGAGGTGCAAGGGCACGTTAAGCAACGCCACGTCGAAGTGTGCGGCGTGGTTCCCCGAGCGAGGATCCATCGATTCGTCGAGCGGAAGAAGGGTGGGCAGGAGGGGTTTTGCGAAAAGTGGTCGACGCCTGTCGCGAAGAGGCGAACCGTCTGCTCCGCGATAGGACACGACCAGTAGGTCGGAAAGGGCTCGTGAATCATTGGACACGCGGTCCGTAAGGGTGGCGCGGCGTTCGACGGGGGTCGAATGCAAAGCAGCCGGGGCGGTCAGGGGACAAAAAAGGAGAGGCAGCGATCGAGAGCCTTCGTCGTCGCGTTCAGAAGACCGCCGCGGCATCGACGCGGCGTGCACTCGGTCCGTTGCCCTTCGCCCCCTTCCGAAAAGGGCCTCGGCGCGAAAGAAAGCGGTCGGCGGCGACCGGCAGCGCTTCTAATCGGCCGTGAGTTCCCGTCCGAGCAACCGCACCCCTCCCTCGTAACGTCGCGCGTGCAACGCGTGAACGTTGTTTTCCCTCCCTCGAGCGGCATTCGGAACTCTCCCTGCGCGAATCCATCATTCGAGCATTTACCTTCCATCGGGCTTCTGTTTGATTTCGTTAGCCGGCTCGACTGTTGTTGCCCCGCGGTCCTCTCGTCTTTCATCGTTTGCTTTGGCGTCAAGTTTTTCGAGCGGCCCTGAACCGCCCTCCACCGGTGCATCGGAGTGCTTCATTTTAGGGGTAGCTTTAAGTCAACACTGTGCGCAATCGAATTTCAGTCCTTAATGGAGCGACAAGTTGCCGTATTGAGTAGGTTCGTTTACAGCAAGACTTGGACCAATCATTTCTTACTATCGAAATCCGATAACACACCGCTGCGCACCACTTTAATTGCGTGTTCCATCGATCGCCAATCGTGCCGCGGAAAATATACATAAGCGCATAATTGCTACGGTAATGGAAATGTAATACAGGACACGACGATAACCCTGCGCCATCAATCATGCAGGATTTCCATCCGCTTATTCTCCCATCATACTTTCCCGTATCAGGGATTCAAGCCTGTAACGAGATATACACGGTGAAACCTACCGCGCGCGTCGATTTCCCTGCCTCGGCGTGATCCAAGGGTATACCGTTTTCCGTCGCAAAACATCCCAGCCGTCCGCGTTCGCAAGCAAAGCGTCTCCGCGCGATTCCCTTCGTGATTCGTTCTCCTTCTTCCGCGCGGTCGGTCGTTCCTCGTAGCTTTGCCGGGAGGAGAGGTCTCATCGCGGAGCGGGTCCTCCGGGGACGAGCCGAAAACATTTCCTCCGTGGAACGGCCGGCAGAACGAGCGGTGACGAAGGTGGATCGTTCGTCCAACGATTCCCTTTCCAGCGCGGAATGTACGTACGTTTATTTTATCCCGGGAAGCTCGGACGACCGTGTCCGGGAAAGCCCCATGGGAGGAATACTTTCCTCCGTTTCCCAGCGTCATTACGCTGTTCTCGAACCGAGCGGGAATTCTCGAGACCCGAGCCGCTCCTTCGGAGGCGATCGCTTTCTTCGTCATTCCGTTCGCGATTTATTATCGATCATAACGCGGCGCACGAGCGCGCGGCTATTTAATACCGAGGGGCGGGGACGGTGGCACGGACTCGATTCCGGGCGAACGTGGTATATCTCGCGCGGCTCTGGCAGGGTTCGATATGACGAGGCAGATGAACGCAGCTCGTCGTTGTTGATAACCGAATGCGGCTAAACTGTTATGACGTAGCGGGTAGAGCCCCGTGCGTTGCACGGGGCGCCATAAATTGCACACCCCGTTGCAAGCAACGATACCATAACGAACGGCTAACGGATGGGGCGAATGTATATTTTTCTTCGTAACGCGATTCGTGTGCTGGCTGTCGGCGGGGACGGGAACCTTAGAAATGAATTGCAAGCGTGATCGAAGTAGGTCAATTTATCGTGACAGAAGATACAATTAACGGGCTGACGTTGAACTGACCGCCAATGATTTGTAGACAATGAATCAATATCAATATTAGCTGTCCTTGTTAAGGAAATTTTCCAAAACAGCCGCTTGTAATTGTTTTGTAAAGGTAAACAACGGATCATCGATGTTATCCGGTTTTCGAGGGGATCGAAATCTGTTCCACCGCCTATGCGCGGCGAGGGGGGAGACACGGCGGTCGAGGAAGAAGGCGTTACCAATGTTTTGCCGTCGGTGGTATCGACAACCCTTGGTCGAGTTTCGGGGCGGTGCCCCCCCTGAATACCGTTCACCGGTTGATATGTGGGGTAGAGAGCAGTCACATCAAAAGGACCGAATATTCCAGCTGGTTGACGGGGCGCCTCCTATTGCCGGAATGCAAGGGGGGTGCAGCTGCATCTCTAATTCTCTGAACGCGAACGAAGGGCCCCTGTGTCATTGTGCGGGCAACAAGGAGCTTGGATTTTGCACGGTGATCGCGCATTTAGCTCCCTTTGATCCCTTGCGACGGGATCTTTCTTTAAAGCGTGTACCGATGCGGTAAACAAGTAGAGATCAAGTTGATCGGTGTATCGCGACGATGGTTACAGTGTTTCTTTAATATGACTGTATTTGGGAAACAGCACTTTGTAAGACACTGAAATTTTAATCAGTCGGAAGGTTAAATGAATTATACAAAACCCTGTGCACTTTTTGTGATAGAATCGCGGAAGCTGTAGGATTCGCTATGCTTTCTAACACCACAATTATTGTAGAGTTTTGTGGCTGTACAACGGCAGGTGTATCAATCAAAACGATCAAAGAAGCGATGGTGCAGGGAAGATTCGATCGAGACCTTTGGGCGCAATTAAAAACGAATAGCTTTCATTTCTGTCAACGCGAGAGATGAAAACGCTGACGGCGATTTGGAAATATATATATTTCTTTTAACTACAAATGACTGCTTTTTTACAAAGTCGATCGTCGATATTTTTGATGTACAGATATTTTTATTTGAGAAGAACGAGGGAGAAGCTCCGTTTATCACATATTATTTCTCCCAGACTTTCTGTTATCAATTTCATCAATTAAAATGTATTCGTTAAAGCAGTCGTCAATTAGAAATTCAGCTTGATAAAACGAACGATATAAACGGGGAGAAACGAGCCTTATGCATCGAATTACAGTTTGCTGCAGTTTTAAAGAACGTTCTCCAGATCGCAGTAACAATCATTTGAACAGTAACTCTCGTCCTAATACGAGTCGCGGCTGTTACTTCATGTACGGGGTTTGAAGATGGACGAGGGCAGCCAGCTTTGAGCCGGCTGTTTGCTTTCTTCAGCCGCTGCCCTGCGCGGCGTCACCGGATCGATCGCCTTAACGGAATAATCGAGAAACCGTTGAAGCTCCCGGCGGCCAGTATTGAACACGCCTGGTGTATCGCGGCTCTTGCAAACACAGTGGGCTTCCTTCGCCGATGACATACGACACGAGCAAGAGCAACGGGGTAATCCCGCTTCGCACGCAACTGTTATCTACACCCTGTAACCGTGCGCAGTGGCCGCGCGGACTACGGGCCACTGTACACAACCCTGGCAATCCGAACCCTTTGCCTGTTTCCTTCTGCATAAAACGAGTGTACACGTTGCACCTTACCCCAAGTATCTTGATCCGAGCAACGTTCTATTGCGAGGCGCGTTTTATGTGCCGGCGTTATCGTACCTGGAGAAAAGGCGGCCCCGATTTGAAAGAGAAAACCGGGGGCGCTAACCCTTTATATTACTTAATGCACGGATATTAAGCGACTGTGCGTTATTTTTTAAGGGGTGAATGTTCGGGAAGATCTAGGATTTCTTCGAATATGGAGTTTTAAAGCACTTTGTCGCAGTAAATAATTGGACAAACTTATTATTGAAAGCAATCTCACTTTACTTTATACAGCGACTGTCTTTAATCTTGGAGATTCGATGTCTTGACACTTGAGTTCCGAATCATCCGCGTCGCAAGCTGATACAGTTTTATACCCTCGGTCGATGACGCCTTACTTCTCGGCAGACCTTATCTCTTGGCCTGATTATCTCCTTCGAGACGGTTCCTCACTCCGTCTTCCAACCTTGCTGTCAAACTGTCTCCTTCGAGGCTCTTCTGTTTCAACTTTTTACATCGGCGTGATATCTGGAGTTCAAAATAATGATTAACAATTGGTAGTAAATTGATGAACAATGTTTACAGACTCGTCTCCTTTCTTTTCATCCGAAGGAGCGTTTTAAGAGGTGAACTTTTCCCGCATGACCTGACAGACCAATTTGTATCGCGCGAAGAATTATTGCAGCGAATCCTCCCAAAGTCCAGGCGCATGTGGCGCAACACGTCCGACATTTCGTTTGCCCAGCTTAAGCCAGCAAGATTTCTTCTCTGATTGTCCGGGACGCGTGCTGTTTTCTTTCGTTAGGAGAGACCGTGTGAAGCGATTAATAAAAGCAATTGGAAAGCTTATTGCTTAAAAGCAAAGATGCTCAAGCGTTTCTCCTAAATGTATATGTTTAACTAAAAATTCCATTAATGCCATCATGCTGAATTACGGTACTAAGAAGAAAGAGGACCACTTCACTGTCTTGATCACGCCCATAATCTAATTAGATTGAAACCCTGCAATCAGCCACTTGCAGTCTACTGCTGCCTCGGAATTGAAGGAATTATTCTTCGGGCGACGGCAAAGGACGAAACATTCATCTGATTCGTCTATAAAATATACAAATTCCACGCGCGTTAAATTTATTCGTGCTGGCAGTTTTGTCAATAACGACGGGCAATGCTCGATGCGCTTCGCCCCTTAATCGGTCCCTTCGAACCAACCAGCTGAGGTTTCAAACAACGGAAAAGCCTCCGCCCCCTCGTCCCTTTAAAATTAATCGACACGCCACGGTGGTTTTACCGCGGGTAATCGAGCCGCGACCGAATTTCATTAACGCACCGAACGATTTCCAATTATTGCAAAAGCTTGCGCTACACCCCCATCCTTGAGCACGCTCGTCGACCTTGTTCCGTCGTTCGTTCCTTCTTCACCGGTTCCACCCATTTCCTTACCCCGGTGAAGAGCTCCCGCTTCTAAGCAACGGCATGGTCCCAACTTTCATGAAATTAACTTCACTCAATTAAGCCTCTTCGCTTCGCGAATCGAACTTTCAGTCTGCGCCCGTTCTCTCGTGAGACGCGCTTGCCTTGGGGACATTCGCGAGAGGACCAAAAAGAAGGTAAAGCAAATCTCTCTCTCTCTCTCTCCCCCCCCCCCCCCCGTACCCATCTTACATCGACTTCTTTCCCCGGACTTTTCTTCCGCCGGATGCTTCTTTCTTTATGTAGAACGCGATCAGCGAACGCGCGTGTTTAATCCTCCGCTGAACGAGATTTTACAGGGCGATCGATCGCTCGTCTCGCGTTTTTCCTCCCCGCGTCGATGCGCGCCGGTAAAAAGTGAAGCGCTGAAGATTGATGGGCAATTGTATTTTAGAGGTTCATCCACTCCCCGTTATCTGTCTGTGCTTTTTCATGTTCACCGAATATTTTCCATTCGAACGGTTTCAAACAGAAGTGTCGGATCGGGATTGCAACCCTTACGGAATTCCCTTTATCGAACCGAAAGCATGTCTCTCGAGCAGCATATTATTATGAAACGGTAAACGTACGTTCCAAACGCATTGATCGACAACTTTTCCATTCAATTTGTCTCGATCGAAACGAATCTCTACCGAAGACAGTAAGAAAAGCTGGACACGGTGCTAACCTCGACCGACCCGTTACGCGCGAAACGACGCGTCTCGGTGGCCGGCGAGTCACGGCGGTTCGGATAAATCGTGTATTATTTCGCGTGAATTGTACGGGGCGGCCGAGGGGGTGACGGGGATGGAACAGATATACACAGCCGTACGCTAACTCGCCGCAAAACCTACGCTGCGTGTGTTATATGGTCAGCCACTGACGCGTGTTCCAACGACGAGAGAGATGATCGTGCAAAGCACCCGATCAGATATGGTCTCGCACATGCGTGCACGCGGCGGTTTACCATAGCGGTTACGAACGCCAAGGGAGAAAGAGGCGAACGCTACGACGCATCCCCTTGATAACGGCGTCTGTTACGCTGCCACCCCGCATTCCATGAATCGGTACCCGCACAGGGTCTATAGGGATTTCGCTATTAGCCATTGGTTTGTCCGGTAACGCGCTCCTGACCGCAACGTTGTTGGCCCTTTGTACGCGATTGGCAGCGAATCTTGAACCCCCGCGGTTGAGACTTCCGCTTGACGGACAGTCCTGCGTGCAATTCGTGTTGCATCGAGCCAGCTTCAATTGGCGCCGGTCCAGCTGTCCTGTGTCCTTTTATTTTTCCAATCGACACGCAGCTGAGAATTATTCACGAAATAGCAGATCAAAGAATTCTACTTTCGGCAGAAGAATAATATAATGAAACCAAAATTGTTCCAAGCTATTGAGAATCCACAATAATCTTCTCAACGAATTTCTAAAAATGCCTTCCGATTCAGAACGATCCCAGACTTATGAACTCTCTCTCCCGTTTTTCGAATATCGAAAAACACCTTTGCGATAGAGCATCCGCACGCTTAATAACTTTTTTCTCCCCCCTTTTTAACGGAATTCGAGTCACGGGAAGTATTCCTTCGCAGAACCTTGAGAGTCAAGCCTGTCGGAGTACACGTCCTGCCGCGGACAGGAGAGAGAATCCTTTTAGGAGCGACCTAATTTGTCAGGATCATTCGTATTCGGTGTAGACTCCCGGTTGGCGGCTGTCCCGGCTCGTGATAGCACCGAAAAGAGAGAAAAGGGAGGAGACACGGGGAAGACGGCGATCTTACCAGCCGCATAGTGAAAAGCGAGCGGAGGAAGCATGCTGGTTTCCGAGCGTGTCCTCCATGTAACTCCCTGGCATGGTGTGTCCTGGCTGCTTTGTATGCCACCAAGAAAATCCCGCCCTGCGACACCGACGTTTTCATTTCTCGACAGTCTGTTTGGGCAATCGCTCCGCATCCAGCTTCGCCTTTTAAAGGTTGTTCTTTTCTCCCCTGCCTGCAAGGTTTTGTGAAAGTGGTGAGATCAGGGGATCGTTAATAGACTCCCTTGGCTCTTTTCGGTGCTGTCCTTTGAAATTGATCTTTTTCAGTCAGTCGTCTCTTGAACTGCTTAGGACAATTGAAGCTAACAATCTAGTTAACAAGAAAGAAACGTGATTTAAGATATGTTTTCTGGAGATTACACAGCGGTCGTTAGACTTCGCGTAATCGATTTTTATTTACCGTTTCCCTTGTCCATCGAGACTGATCAGAGTCCTGCCGGTTCCCTCGTTCGCCGTTGTTAAGAAACAACCGTTCCCACTACGCCGCCGTAACTTTTCAACGCGCGCGCCGGTTAATTGGTGCCTGTCTTCCCCCCGTTCCGAATATAATTTAGCCGTAACGTCACGATAACATTATCGAATTCCGAGGCGAATGGAGGGTACGCTCGCGTGTCCGTCCTCGCGCGTGAGAAATGGATAAACGCGAATATTTATAGTTTGCGTTCCCGGTGTGCTCCGGTTCGAGGAACGCGGTATATCAGATGCGTGGGTGCACCTTATGCTCGGTTCTCACGTTATCCCGCGGCGAACCGTCGCGCTCATCCCTTCGAGCTTAATATAGATTTTAGCGAGCATCAAGAGTAAGCGATTTCGCGTGGCGCTAACTGAACGATGCGGTTAGCTCTTATCGACGCGTGCGTTCTAATTACTTTAACCGGCAGCTTGATGCGACTAACACGGAAATTGTTATTTTCAATGTCTCGAGAAATCGAGGACGTTCCGAGGCATTCTTTTTATTTAAGTGAACGATATTTTGTAATAGAAGTTCGATGAAACATTTTGTTAAAAACTCCACCCCCTTCGTTCAGAGTTCTGTGTTGAAAGAAGCGTCAGGTGAATTATGCTGTTTTCGTTCTCTCGAATTCGTACGTGTTGAAGTGTTTTTGATAGGCGGGTTAAATGGAACACTCTGGACGCGCGGAAAATTTAGTCGACACGCGCACGTCTCTGCCTATACGCGCGATTGCGTTTCGCAGCTGCACACAATTCTGAACCGGAAAAGACACACAGCGTGCCACATGATAGCCGACATGTGCTATAAAATGGACGTGAATTTCGTCGGTCGAATAAATCTCGCGAACAATATCCGTTCATCGGACCACTGTGCCTCTCTGAATTTCTTTCGTCGCAGTTACACTGACACGCCAAACAGTAAAACTGCAACAATATTGCATAAAAATGTTCCATTCGCGAGGGGATATGTATCATTCGCTATGGAATATCGTTTTCAATGATTTTTCTTCAAAATTATGGAATGCATTACCAAACTCTTAAATGCCGTAATAAAAAAAATAGTAAAATTAAACACTTTAGGTTTCATTTTATTTCAAGTGCAATTAATTCCGTCATTTTTAATGTTAATTCTAAGAAGATTCGCGTTCCTTAAAATATTTACGTATACCTCGAACAATCGTTTATAAAGTCTCCCAGTTTTATTATAACCAAGTAATTACCTTAACGAGTTCAGATAAACGTAAAACATTTTCTCATGAAAAGGTCAGGGAAATATTTTGAAAACTCCGTTCAGAGTTTCACAGTTTTGCGCGCAGTCCAACAGCTTGCGGGATGATGAAATCAGGATGGACACGTCTGAATCAAAGCGACTGTACAGAACATAATTATAATTGAGTGGACGCGCGCAACTGCTGTGGACTAACGAACGAAAGTAGGAACAGGCGTGGTCCCTTGTACTTGTTTGCCAGTTCAAACGGACGTGCGTTCTGCACAGTTAATTAGAAAAGTATGCGGCCAATTAGAATTATGCGTGTGCCTCTACGTGTCCATTTGATTGCTTCCCTTTTTTTTTGTTCAGCAGTATTTTCGTGGACGCGGCTACTCTTGAAGCTTCCACGCGCTACGCGTCGGTGTCCCTTCTAAGGATTCCTTCTCACGCTCATATTTCTGTTTTATGTAACTCCGTACATTTCCTTGTCTTCCTTGCTGCTGGCTTCAGTATACGCATCCCAGTTCGTCATCCTCTTGTGTAATACGCAAAGTTGGTATAATTAAAGTCCGCCCCTGAATTTTCCTGTACTGCTATCAGAGATTCCTTTTGATATTTACGTTCGCTGTAATACAACCTCTTAACGAACAGGTGACACATCATCGTCTATACTCTTAAAAGCGATGATATTCTACGGATAGTAATTATCAATCGAATCTGATAATGAACTCGGTAATCGTAAATGCACTGGAGATTCCTAAATCACAACTCCGTCGAAGCAATTCTGCCGCAGATCAGTCACGTCCCCTGAAAAGGACAACTTTTGAGTAATTCAATTTGCCACCAGGGGAATTCCTGTCCTGTCTTGTCCTTTACGAAGCCTAAGGTCCCTTCACCCCTTTCCTCTTTCCGTAGTCCCGCGTCGGGCGCTACGTGATTGCGCCATAAAGCTCGCTTGGCAGGGTAAAAGAATTTACGGAAGGAGTTTGCACGGGCGTGACATCACGTTCACGAGGCGCAACGCCACTCAACAGGGACCTTAAAAACCATTGCAAGCCGATGCTCGCAATTCCTTCGGATGTCTCACGTACGGGTCCAAGTCTTTCCCGAGGCTTCGTCGCTAACTTCCTTGCACCACTTAATACTGCTGCAACTTCTTCTTCGAGTCCATTAAATGGATGTAATTCCCGATGAACGTTTATAACCGTTTAATAAATACCAGTTACTTGGTCTTAGAATGACAGTGCAGGTGTTAATCGTCTTCCCAGAATTTCGATTCGTACACGAATCATTTGCTTACTGTATTAATGAGAGAAATAGAACTTGAGTTCGTTGGCAAATTGTGATTGCTTTATTTACTGGTATCAATGAAGATACTGCTGCTGTGATACGGGAGTCGGATATCTCAACATTTTCTTACGATTACGCACATCGTGTATTTTCAACTTCCCTAATATTCAATCTCCACCACCACCGCCGCTTTTCTCTCTCCTTTCACACCCACTCCACGGAACATTGGTAAGCATCGGCGACTCGTCATGAAATCGCTAAAAATAAACGCGATTCAGAGAGACCTAAAGCGTAGCTCTTCTCTGGGATGCAGAGGAAGTCGCAATTGTCTCCGCAATCCATACGCCACACGGAACTCGGTCCTGCGGATCTGTTCGTCTCGCTCGGTCCATCAGCATCCTCTCCCTTTGCCGTTCCCCTTCGCCCGCCCCAGCCTTGCACCGTTCGATCTCTGTGTAGCAGCCTCTCTCCCCCTTTCCCTGCCGCGACCACACCGAATTCGCCGTCTCGCTCGGCAACGAGCCGGCGAGCCCGTTGCCAGAGGCTGCGCCAGCTAATTTCGGCAATCAGCACCATTGTGCGCTGTCACTTAAATCTAAGCGATTCGTGCCACCGTTGCTAGCTCTCCGTAGTTTCTCTTTCTCTGCGCCCGCCCTTGATCATCTCCTCGTCGTTGTCATCCACCGTGTCCCATCCGTTCTGCTCTTTCCCTCGCCGCGCGTACATCGCCGCTGCACTCTCTCCCGTCGATTCCCAATTACGTTCCGTTCTGCCCGTAGGAACACGTGTGGCCGGGACACGCACGGATATTAGATGAAATCTAACCGAACGCGAAACGCAATGTTTGCCGACTCCGGGGCTTGTTTGGGAGATTCGCTTCTACGTGATTTCCGCTGCGTATCCCTTTTTACCCCTGTTTCCCTTCTTTCGTTAGCTCGGGCCGCGTACGTGCGCCCAGATTGCCCAGCTGATCGGGATGCTTCTGATAATAATTACACACTTTCATCGCGCAGCTTGGACGAAGGTTTCCCAATTGCGATTTCTGTATTTCGGAGCTTAAGGGGGTGATTCACGCAATTGGGAGTAGAGAGAAAGAGAGAGAATGTTTCTTGCGGGCTTAGTGATATTTGAGAAGAATAATTAATAGAAATAATAACTACGCTCTCCATCCTCCGCTAAAAATTGTGAAATTGAGCAAAGCCCGAAGTAAACCGAAATTAATATGGATCTAGCAGAAGGCACTTGAATCATTTTTTCCCGTTAGTTTGGAAATCCCTGTCAGCCGGTTCTGAAAGTTTCCGCGACGCGAAGCCAACTACCTGTGCTAATCCGCGTGTGCAATTATCACGGTAGGTTAGCCTCTTTCCCGCGTCGCGTTTTCGGCGCAAAGCGACAGTCTGCATCGTGCGCGGAGCTACTTTATAACACGTTTAATCGCTCGCGATTTTGATCGCGCGCAAACCACGGGGTTAACCGCTGCGCGTGCGGTTATCGGTCGGCGCAGGACGCGACGCGTCAAAATACACAAGCGGCGACCGGCCGTTCGCTCGTATCCGTACCCTGAAAAAACATTTTGTCTAGTTCAACGAGTGCCCAACGGCCAGCTGGAATTTAATGATAAGATAAACAGCGGAAAATTAGCATTCCGAATATCGTTGTCGAATATACGAGAGTTGATACTCGAGCTTCGGATTACGTTGCTATCGTCGCGGGGATCTCCAATTTCAATTATTCCTTGTTCCGTACCACTTTGATGCTCCACTATGGGAAATTTAGTTCAGTCATTAAGTGATTTGTTAAACGCGATCGTTTAGGGGGAAATTGGCCGTACTCTGTGCGATAGTAACGAAGAATTAAAAACGTTTGATTAATGCGAACGGATAAATAGCGATTCATCTATTTCCATGATAAACTGTTAATTGTTCCGAAAATGACTGCTTAAATTACTTAAGTTCACGATGTTCGCGCAATTTGTTTTATATTCAGGTGAATTACTAATTAATTTGTTTCTTTTCTTGGGAGGATCCGTTCTCCCTCAAAGACTCTTCCTGGCCATTGAAACAGTTTTAGCGACAAAGGCAGCACGTGTGCCGTCATTTTGCAGCTGTCAGTCGTGTAAAAAAAAAGAAAGAAGCACCGCGCGCGCACCCGGTAAAAATATTCCCGAGTCGTAGCCGGACGTGGCGGCGGGTTTATTCGCAGACTTTCGCTGCATCGTGGACGCACACGAAGCCGAAAAGCTCCCGTTGAATATATTCCCAGACGATCCCAAGATGTCACGCGAGGACATGAGTCAGAAGTTCTCTAGGTCGCTCGCTCAGAAATGGTTTCGCTGCACGCCCAAGGAAATTGCTTTAGTTTCAGTTGTGACCAACTCTTCTTTTTTTTTTTTAAATATTTTCTTCATTTCGATAAAGTTATTCGAATCTTTGAATCAATGCTGGACACGTTGCACACTTAGAGAGATATTAATGATAGCGATTCAATAATGATAGTTCAATATCTGTTATTAATATTTTGAAATGCTAGAGATTTGAATTTCGTACAAAGTACATTTTAATGCGATGAAACGTGAGTAATCTAGAGAAACATTGGGTAGACTCCAGCTTGAGTGGGCCGTGGCATCAATCTAACAATATATATTGGTCAAATATGATTGAATAAAGGTAAGGCGTATTGCCTGACAATTTCTTAAAATGCCTGCACAAGTATAAAATTTTATTAAAACTCGCTACGTCTCCTAAGCAAATAATTGAAAAATGAAAGAATGGTTTGCTCCGCTAAATATCGTACATACATAGCACACTGAAGTATATTTTATGAGGCTCGATGATGATGTACAAAGCAGCAGTTGCCGAAAGCATAATTCTGAACATCTGCTTTCGCCTCGTCGTATCTTGCTCGAGTATCGCTCGACTAAAATACATGTAAGATTTACTACAAGGGTGCTACCATCCTTTTTACTTTTCATCTCCTCCAAGAAAAAGGTGCACAGACTTTTTAACTGGCCGGGGAGCCATAAATTTTTAATGCGCATTCAAATTGGCTCAGGTGCGAATACGTTCCCGTGAGTACACTGTAAAGCTCGCTGCAACAAGCTGCATAATATCTCCCCATTTTTTATCCTCGTCCCTTGTTACACATTCACTAAGTTTCCCTAAAAAAATATGATTTCCTTATGCACCCGCGAGCAATTCCTTTTAATATCGAAAGGTATACAGAACATTTTAGTAAGCAGAGCTTTTTTCGCACAATTGTATTCCGCTGAAGACGCATTAGAAACGATGGATCACGAACGATTAACGAATGAGTGAACGTCGTGGAGTATTATCGTTTAATTACACAGTAGACATTTAATTGATTGAATTTATATTTGATGTCTTACTTTGAATTACTTCGGACGGAATATTCTTAGACACTGAGTTTGTCTTAAATCTCTTTAACGTTAATAAATGATGTAGGCCAAAACGTTCTTTTTCTTTTTTATTTAATTACGTATTATGCGTGCCTCTTCGCACCAATTAAGTACTTCATAGGGATCTCGAACCAATGCAGATCTGGGGTGGATTTCACTAAATAGTGTTACCAGAGGCAGAGTAACGCTAGCCAAATAGAGCGTAACCGAATTAACGAACGTCGATATAAGTCTTGCCCTCGTAGACGAGTTTAATGAAATTCCGCCGTGGATAGAGTAAATTGAATTTTACTTCTGGCTTCGTTGGTAGCGTTGGACGAAAATGGGAGCGCCGTTGGTCGTCGCATTAAAACGCGCGGGGATCATAATTGGCGATATTGCGCAGCCTTAATTACTTGAAACTCTTAATAACCACTTCCTTGATAACTCGATAAATAATACGGCAAACGTAATAAAACGCGGTTGACACGGACGAAACGTTAAATAATGAAGGATAGAAGGGACAGCGAGTATTTTATATTATTTTTATATTACAAACAGGAGTAGATTTTGCGTCTCGATGGACTGAAATCCAATGAAGCTTTCTCCCCGTCGCGTTAAAGCATGAACATTTACTGACAGAATCAACGTCTTACCTCGTAGGGTTACCAGTCCAACCAGAAGCGACTGGAAACTAGTTAAACTTTCAAGCAACCCCCATGCGAACCCCCCCGCGGATCGCCATTAACGGTCTGGACCGCGGGGACGAAGTTCGACACTTCGGCGTCACCGAAACCTATAAAACGTTCCCCGACATTCTCACGTTGCTAAACACCGCTTAACACTTTGGGTTAACCATTTTTCACGTCCCCCGCGTGAAAGTACAATGAACCACGGAAGTCGAGGAAGGTTAAATTGAACTCTCTGCAAATTGAACAAGAGCGCGGGCAAAATCATAAAACACCCTAAAGAGGATTACCATTGAAAATATACTGTTGCGGTACCAGGGGACGGATGATAAGTTCGGCGCTTCTTCGTTTACAGTACAGTCTGGAAGATACTAGCCGAACTTCGAGCATGACTGGAAAGTGTGAAAGAACCAATGGTTGTTTGGCGTGAACTAACTGCGTATTTTGTGGGTTGCGTGCGGTTCTAGGAGAGGTATATGCGTTTCTGTAGGGAATGCGGTATGCGGAGCGGGGGAGTGTATTTTAAATAATTCGGAGCGATAGTTAGTTTAGCTTTTAGAGAGGCGTTGCATCGTGGAGGATTTCGTAAAGGATTCGCGAGGAGCTGCATTGTGTTGCATCGTGTCCTGCACTCTTCATATTAAAAACAAAATTATTATAACGCTTAATCCGCGATTCAAAATAAAGGCCGCAACGAGACGGATCGAATCTGGCGACCAAATCTGTGAGGTTCATCGCCGCGCGCGACATGGATGACCCATCAATGGAAGTCTCCCCTGTCCCACGTTGAACTGCCGGCGCGTGGAAAACCATGGGAAAGAGGTCTCGCGACGCCTACTTGCTGCGAGCAACGGGGGAGCATGTCTGCTTGCAAATCCGTCGTCCCGGCGAGCATCAGACGCGTCCACGCACCGCGTCGTAGCCTTAAACTTGCCCTCTATTCATAGTCGTGCGCCGGCGGGCCCCACCCGCGCGGCGATAATGCCCGCGGCGGGTGCACATCCGCAAGCCGGGTGCAAACGTATGCGCTCCACTTGGGAAGGCAGCGCGCATCCTAACGCGTGCACCGTTGCGGACGAAGTTGCACGATCGCTAGATTGACCCATTGACTCGTAAACGCGGCTTAAAGGGGACGAAGAGGCGTCGCGTTGACATGTCTCCCGCTTTCCCTGCGCATCCGAAATGCATTCTTCACGGGACATTTCGCAACGGATCGCCTGCAACGTTTCGCTTTCATTGAATTCGGGGGATCACGGTTTCGTGCTTCGGAGGGTAAATGGATTTAGGACGAGCTCCCGGTATTTCGTATCGTCGGTTATTTAATGAACATCGCGATGGCCCAGGAATGTCCCGGAGTTCGTTACAATGTTTCTCCTCGGCCGACGCGCGAGATATGTTTTTCAAATAGCACTCGTGGAAGAGGAGCTTGGTAACGTGCTGGAATAAAACGCAGCCAACAGGCGAGCTCAATTCCAAATGAATTCTGCTCAGCTTCCCGCTGGCCAAATGCACGCGTAAAAAATGTTAATTGTAAAACACTTTGGCCGTGGATGTGCATATTCATACGCGCCGAGTTGTGCAGTGGAAATGCTATGCATTCAAATTTTTACGCCGGTTGCTATTATTGCATTCGCGCGTCCACTATTGCCATTCACGTGCGCAATTTCGACAAATTTTCCCTCAAGCGCGTTTATATTCTGTACACTATAAACATTAGCTGCGAAAAATCGTAAATGCAAAAACCTCAATGGGACGGTTTACCCATTATTCTCATTTTTTCCCACAGCAATGTTACATCTCCAATCATTGTTCCTTGGCAAAATTTCGTTGCTCCTTCAGCTTTGCTCCCTTCCGTCCCGTGTAATTAAACTGCGTACCAAAGCGTTCTTAGTGCTCTTGTTATCAGTACTAGAGTAATGAATCAATTTCTCAACAATATTTTTTCCCACAGCAATGTTACATCTCCAATCATTGTTCCTTGGCAAAATTTCGTTGCTCCTTCAGCTTTACTCCCTTCAGTCCCGTGTAATTAAACTGCGTACCAAAGCGTTCTCATTGCTCTTGTTATCAGTGACTAATTAATCAATTCCTCAACAATGTTCTTTTCCACAGCAATGTTACATCTCCAATCATTGTTCCTTGGCAAAATTTCGTTGCTCCTTCAGCTTTACTCCCTTCCGTCCCGTGTAATTAAACTGCGTACCAAAGCGTTCTCATTGCTCTCGTTATCGGTACTAGAGTAATTAATCAATTTCTCAACAATATTTTTTCCCACAGCAATGTTACATCTCCAATCATTGTTCCTTGGTAAAATTTCGTTGCTCCTTCAGCTTTACTCCCTTCCGTCCCGTGTAATTAAACTGCGTACCAAAGCGTTCTCATTGCTCTTGTTATCAGTGACTAATTAATCAATTCCTCAACAATATTCTTTTCCACAGCAATGTTACATCTCCAATCATTGTTCCTTGGCAAAATTTCGTTGCTGCTTCAGCTTTACTCCCTTCCGTCTCGTGTAATTAAACTGCGTACCAAAGCGTTCACATTGCTCTCGTTATCGGTACTAGAGTAATTAATCAATTTCTCAGCAATATTCTTATCCACTGTCACATCTCCAATCATTGTCTCTTGTAAAAATCTTCGTTGTTGCTTCAGCTTTGCTCTCCCTTCCGTCCCGTGTAATTAAACCGCGTACCAAAGCATTCGCGGCGCGCCGTCGTCGGTCGTTCATGTGTATTATACGAGAGCATTTAGCGTCGGCGCTACGTCGGCCTCCGCGTCTCTACGTGGTTAGCATGTGAGCGCGCGGGGGCCGGCCTATTAATATGCTCGGCATAACGCGAACGGCTCTGTAAACTCCTGCCAAAGAAGGAAATTGAATGCGGAGCCGGTGCGGAGGGATGCTCCGTGAACGCATCTCGCGCCACCGCGGTCCCTGTATTCCCCAGTCGGGGGGATCCTCTGGCTGCCTTTGGCCGATCGCTGGCAGGATTTGTAAGCGACTTGTAATTGCACGGTAAATTGCGTAGAACGATCCGGTAATTGAGCACACTTCGCCCTCTCTTCTGACACGGAGCCGTAGAGACGACGTAACTTGCCACGATTACGAGGAGATATTATCACGGCTTGCATTAACGAGCAAATTAACGACGCCACTGTCGGGCACGCGGTCTGGATATTTTGGTGTTTGCACCGTTGAGTTTGATGCGGCCACTGAAACTGTGGTTCTGTGTGCTGAGGATGGTACGAAGTATCCGAGATCCGAGCGGTACAGCGAGGAACTGAGCGTACGAAGAAAAAGCAATTGAGGAGAAATTAAATTTGAAATCGTCGTTCGATGAAAATACAAATTCCTTGGACTGTGAATTTACGCCTTCACTTTCGATTCGTAGAAGCAACTGATATTTATAGATCTGTCCAGTAATGTCAAGATAATCTCATGTAACGACGTTTTTCCTTTGTTTCAGGTAAAGTGTCACTTATCGATAGTGCATCATCTATTAATATTATTATCCAGCTGCACTGGGTAAGTTCTATACCTCTGATATTCTCCATGAGTAACACTGTGGTCGCAGAACGTTTTAGTACAAGAACAGTGTAAGTAAAAAATTGATCAATAACTGCAACTGATGAATTTTCCACTAAAATCAATCATTTTCTCGACAATCGAAGATTAATATCATATTTAATAATCATACTAAACTACACTCAACATTCGGTGGAAATAATACAAGCATTGAAACACAATTTTCAAACATTTTCAAAGGCTTCTATAAATTAAATGTCGCATTTGCAACCAATTGTCCTCAAATTGCTACCACAATTTTATATTCCCCCTCTTCCACCTTTTCCGTCCCGGTAAACCACTTTGTGAAAATCCTATAATACGCTGCGAGTGTTTCGTGTAGCTCCATGCATCGTGCGGGGCGCGAGGCAGCTTCTGTTTCGGGATTTATTCCAGTTTGAGTTGCTCGCGATTCCAGCCGAGTGTCCGGGCGGTTCGGATGAAATTTGCATTCCTCCCGGGGCACTTTCGCCAAAAGAATTCGAGATGAGTCGCGCGTCCCCGCGCCGGGCACGGATTTCACAGCGTTTTCTCACGTGGTTATAAATATTAACACGCGTCCCTGAGCTTTTTCGCGCTGGCAAAAGGTCCGGTTCAGGGGGAAGTCGAGTGTGAAAAATTGAATATTGATCAATTGGATATCGATTGAAAGATGCGTGCGATTTCGTTGATTTTTCACGAAAGCTGCACTCGCCAAACGTTTCGGTCCATCGATGATCGATTTTCTCTGAGCGACGGAAATTCGTTGGTATTCCGTAAAAGGGACCCTTCGAGTATTTACTTCGCGCAATAAACAAAGAATGATAAATTGATCAGTTTACATAGATTCAGCAAATCGTTGATACCGAATCCGAAAAGGAAAAACACAGTAATTACGTATTCGTTTGTTTTTTTGATAAAGTTGCACAATAGAAGTTCGTCGTTACGATTCAGAACAATACACGAATTAATAATAATGTTCACGGGCCGATTTGCTCGCGTCACGATTGTCTCTTCGGTTTACAAATCTCCCCGTGGCACAATCGGTGGATTCCGTCCGCGTTCCGCTCGGTGACGAGCGTTTGTCGCGCCTTCCGCGCGCAATTAATTACACGACAATTTGCGATGCGCGAGGCGTGAGTAACTGGTGGTTCCGAGATAAGCTGGATCACGGACCCAAGCGGAACCGACGTACAAACGAGACGGTCTCTGAAATTCGCAACGGCGGTGGCGCGTGTGCGCATACGTGGCGCCGATGTAACGTTCGCAGGATGTCTCTGCGCGTGTATCGAAATGCCTGGCAACGTTAAAAACCTACGCAAGAGAGCACGTCAACGATTCCTGCAAACGTTGGCAGCGGATGGCGCACACTCTCGCCAAGTCGAACACGTACGCGTGGAAGCCGTTTCCGTTTGTCCTCCGTCCTTAAAGGAGCTTCTCGTAAAAGGCTCGCGTCTGTTTGCCGGGCGAAAATTAGAATCGCGTTCTTTGCGCGCGAAAAATTGGACGAACTCTATTTTCGAATTGCCTGGAGTTGACGTGAATCGACCGCGACAAATCTTCAGCCCTACCTCGCTTCCCTGCCGCCGCAACAATATATATCTACACGTCGATTGACGAGAGAAAACTGCTAGTCAAAGAAATCGAAAACTGTTCCCCCGCTGCGACGGCGCGCAACGAGTCTGTCGTTGTCCCGCTATGTCCTCGACGGGAAACTGTTCGCGATCATCGACACCGATAAATCCGTCGGTGGCGGCGCGAAAAACGCCCCGCTGCGATGCGAGCGAAGTATAATGCGCCGCGAGCCCGACGGGAAAATTCGAGGGTAGACACCGAACAAAAAAAGGGGGGAAAAAGCATCGGGAACGGTAGCGATGTTCCTTTAAAGAATCGGACACTCCGTTCTTCTCTCTTTCCTTTTTCTTCTTCCCTCCGCGGGAAATTGAAGCGCACGAAAAACGGGCACGACAGATGGCGAGGCATCATCGCGGTCGTATCGGTAGACCGCGGTTGGACGGGAAAGAAAGGGTTGTAAATAATGTCGCTCGTATGCTTTCTTCTGGCTGGTTATTACGGGCTTCGTGTTTCCCGCTACGAATTGTACGCTGCGAACTGCATACACCGCGCCGCTTTGTACACATGCATGATCGCTCTAAAGCCTCTTTCGTGCACCCGTGTGTTCTCGGATAGAAGGGTCGCGGCGGCAACAGTCGAGCAAGATCGATTCCGGTTGCGCTGGAAACGACGCTTGGCGTTGCAACTTCCGAATGATATTGCAAAGTATTTGTCTGTTCTTTAGAAGAAGTTATCGTGGAATGTTTAAAAGCCTTTCGGAATTATTGATTATCGCTGCGATGTATGGTAAGGGCACTCGGGGACAGTTCATTGTACTTTACAAAATGTATCAGAGTCTGTTTTTTTTTAAATAACAGCATCATTTATAGATGATACGTACGATTTTTGTGATGTAACAGAAGGGAAGGATAAAATTCCAAGTTCAATTCTTACGACACATCGAAATGCAAAGACGTTAGCGTGCAATTATTGTCCTCGATCGTGCATAGATTGATAATAACCATTGACATAGGCACATTATAATGCGAATCAATAAATTATACCATAAAACACTATTTTAGTGTTTCTATGTCCTCCGGTACGCTTCCATCGCTCTTTGTACAAACCTCTCTACGCACGGTGACCTAAAAGACTCCTGCGCCATCAGTTACTGGCGTTCCTTGAAAGTATTGACACAGCTTTTTGACATTTCATCGACCCGGTATCAACTGTCGGACGCTCGGTCGACAAAAGCCGGCAGAAATCACTGTTTGATGAATGCCTCCGGGGGTCTACCTACGTTCACGCCGTTTCAGCACAGTGGAATTCATAGTACCGCAGCAGCCGACCACGGTAGCCCCGTTGTACGACAGCAAAAAATTACACGGTCATCTCGGTTTCGCTTAATCCGACCCCGGCGACAATCTCCTGTCGGCCACCCTTAAGCCTGATCCAGGGTCGCGATCACGAGCTTACGGCATTCTATTATACATGGCCGGCCTACCAGATGTCACGGGCTTCCTACAGGAGTGACACCGTGACCGAGGTTGGTAATGCGCGAAATACATCTGCCAGGAAATTCGTCGCTCCCCCCCCCCCCCCCCCCTTCTCTGTCTCTTCCATTTGTCAATTACCTTTTCGCGTCGCGTCCGTGCTTTTGTATCCCGCTTCCCTTTTACTTATCGTTCGTCTCGGCCGTGCTCATCCGCGTAAACAATAATTAACTGTCCAGCCGCGTCTTCTTTACTCGTCCGACGATGCAGGAAAGAGGATGTCGTTTCCCTGCATCGATGATCAGGCTGAGCGAACAGGGACGAGTAGACGAAAGTCTGCTGAATTGCAAATCGCTCTCAGACATCTCGGTAGTTTGTACATTTAACGCTCTTTATCGCAACGTTGACACGAGATTAATGAAATAGTATTTATAAGATCAATCGAAAATGATTCAGTCCAATATTTTAATATAAGCTTGATTGGAGAGTTTCATTAACTTCAGATTGCATTTCGCGAACTTGTAAAAGAATCTTTCCATATTGGAGTACGTTAGTTTCCAATTCGGACATTGCTCGCCGGAAAGGAACAATTCCGTAAAGTTTGATTTGAAATGCCTGCCGCGGCCCCTCGTTCTTAAATAGGATCGGGTTCGAATCGAGACGGTGTAAAGGGGAAGATCCATTGTGCTCCGAGTTAACAATTATCCGGGTTCTCGAGGAGCGGGATCGCGTCAAAAATGGTCTCCCCTTTTCTCCGAGTCGCGTGCCTCGGACCAGCGTCGCGGCGCTCGGACGAACGGGGAAAGGCAAGGAAGATAAAGAGCAGCCCCTTTCGGCGGATCCTCCTTTGCCTGTCTTCTAACCCCGTCCGTCCGGCAGGCTATTTCACAATAGGAATCACGAGACTCGGATGGGAATATACGGTTCATTAGTTACCGACGTTCGAGTGTACGTCTGTTCACCGTCGCGATTCCCTCGGAGCCTTTATCTTTCGCCGCTGGCTTCTTTTCTATTAAGTAGAGCCAGATCTCTCGCGTCGGCTGATTAGCTCGCTAGGGCGCACGTGATCTTCGTAACCGAGAATTACTGTCGCCGTTGGGAACAATCAGCAGCGGTACTTGTTTTCCGACCCCAGTTACGAGCACCCTTCTCTTATCCATCTTTGCATTGATCTCCACGCATGGATCCTCGTCGATTGTAATTTGATTTCTATTCGCCAAGCTGTTTGGCGAATCGCACGCTTTTCGACGTTCAGTGGTATTAGTTTAATATTGATCCGATCGAACGGATATTTTCATTTCCGTACAGTTCTTTGCACATCGCTATCGTTGAACAGATGAAAAAGCCAGATATCTTTTATTTGATTCGTCTCTATTTCGCTGCAATATTTTTTCATATGAAACATTCATGCGCTGGTAATACGTTCACTTTTCTCATTTTATTGAAACTCCTCTATTTTATTTTCCCTAATCAGCGTTATTATATCCTTGTAAACTTCTCCTCCGTAACATTATCGAAGACACGCCGGCGAGACGAATGATACATTCATTGCCGGGCGTGATTCGCGATTGATAAGGATTAATAGCGCGGGGCCTCTTTCCTACGGCAACGCATAGATCTTGCGGCTTTCTGTTTAAGTTTAAGCCCCGCCTGTAACTTTTCTGCAAGATAAATCAACGTTACCCTGATTTATAACCCACGGTCGAATGTTTCGAGCCACCCTCTGTTGGTATCGATTCCCCGTTGCTCTAAACGTTTCTACGTGCACCGCCTTCCGCGTTTCACTGCCCGATACGAGCGCATCAAATTCATGCCGTTGCAATAAATCCATTCGCCGTTTAACATTTCCATAGCTTCCATTCGCCGGGGTCGGAGCCGTAAGGCAATGACAATGTATTGCGCGCGTAATTTACATGCGAAATGTAATATTAGTAGGGGTAAGAATGATCGAAGATCGTATTGCTTTTTAATCCCTTTTACATTTTGTGAACAGTATCTCAGGCATTCTTCTATCTAATCAAATTCCCGGAAGCCTCCAATTGAAGTTCACCGTTCCGAAGGAATTTCAGGCGCGCGAAACGAAATTCGAGAATCCCGATATTTGACGGACGTACGATTCTCGAAGATCTGACACGATGTCTCAATGATATCACGCGATAACATTCCTCGATCTCATGTCCGGACGATGTGGCGCGGTATCGTTGTCGCGCTCGGCCCCCGTTAAATTTCCTTAACGCGACTCGCGTATTATTCTTCGATCTCGAAGAGGCGTTGGAGGGACTTTTGCGCTCACCTTCTACGGGAGTTACACGTCGCGGTAAAGGATGTACCGCCGTGGCTGGCATGGAGGGTAGCTCTCCCAAGTATAAAAGCATATAGGCAGCACCGAATATCCTTTGCGGAATCGTGTCTGCCTTTGTAACAGCGTTCCCGGCGTGTGCTGGCTAGCCAGGCCAATCGTAGAAAGGAGAGATATTGAATCGATAAAATCCTCCTCCGTCGAGTTTTACGGCACGATCCTTTCCCGGGACAATTTACGACTTCCGCTTTTTCCACCGCCATCCGTCGTGTTCGGTTCGTGCCGATTTCGTCCGCAGCCACGTCTCCTTTATTAAATCCGCACACGCCGGCCCCTGTCTTCGTCCCACCGTTTCGCTTCTGCTCCAGCGAAATCGCGTACCGGAGAAAGAACCGGCGGGACCGTGGTACATGGATACGCGTACGATCGACGCTTGATAAATGTGTGCTTGCGTCTCGCGGTGGTAGCGGGGGAAACGGTTTCGTATCGCGGAATATATTTGAGAAAACCGTGGAAAAACGTTTGAAGGGAGGATTAATTATTTTCTTATCGTTCAGTTGTTGTTTGAGGAATTCGACAACATTTTCATAATGCCCTTAGCTTTCGTTTCGAAAGACTGCTTTAAATAACAGCCGTCTGGTTTCACTTTTGCTCTAGGAAAAAAAAGAATTACTCTGTGTTTCGTTGTAATTTAAATTTTGCCCCTTGGCGAACGAAACTCGTAGAAACGTGGTTTATCTCTGGTAGCTACCCTTCAGTGGAGCGGCGGCGAATCTCGCTCGCGTCACTTGATTTTCGCCAGCGATAATCCGCGGGGAAGAATGTGCACTTCAGAGTAATTAGAACAAAGCGGAGATTGATCAAAAATTTCCTAGCCAGACAAAAATGTATTTCCTTGCATCGACTCTAGTAGCATTATCTAATTAAATTTCTTTCTCATTGAATCTCATATGGAATAATCTTATTTAGAGTTATCTATCAGTTAATAAGTTTTCCAATCGAACGGAATTTCCTTGCTTGATTATTATTACACCGAACCGAGGCGATTCAATTATCCTTGACTCGCAGTATTAGCAAATTAATCAATTATAACCAATTCGCATCTTTCAGTGCATAAAATGCACCTCTATGCTTCGTACTCCGACGAGAACGGCCTCATCGGAGAGCGATAGATCGGATCGTTAATTCTGCGAAGAGGAACGGCGACGCGCGTCGTCCGGGAAAATGGAAAAGTGCATCGTCGCGGCGGTTGCGCTCGCGTCGAGTCTTCTTAGGGATGTTAGCGCGCGGGCAGAGTAGACGATGCGCCTCGAACGAGGGACTCGCGTGACTGTCCCTCGTACAGCCGGAGCTATTATCGTCTACCGCCCACTTCAATTAGGTTTCCAACATTGTCATCGTCGTCCCGTCAACGTTGCGTCCTCTCCTTCGGAGGCGCACGGTCGACCGTAATCGACCTTACGACCGAGCATTTCCGTCCTTGGCTTAAACATGAATACCGAATAACAGCTCTGTTCGCGCGGGGCGCCTCTGATAATCTCGCTGAAATATTACTAAGCGTTTCAAGGTGGAATTGAGATTGAAAAGGATTTACCGGTCACCGCCTGGAACAGAGATTCTAATCCGGCTTCCGCCTGTAACGCGATCAGATCGCTCGCGATCGCTGTTTCATCGCGGAATTGTTAGAATCAGAAGCGCGGTATTATCTTCTCTGATCGTTTCGAGGAACGTTTCGCTGATAAAAACCTGTTGGAAGTTTCTATAAACGATCGGTGGAGAAATGTGACTTGAAATTACAGTAAAATACCGTCTCACGGCAAAATGATTTATCGTGCCGTGCCGATTCTAAATTCTGCGCTAAACGAGTATGGGGGAATCGTTATGCAAATACAACAGTTTACCACGCGATATCTCTTACTCGCTAATGTTTCATTTGCATAAACGGTAACTGCGGGAAACATAGCCCCGGCGTCGATGGAAGCGCGAAACGCGGCTTAATAATATTGCTTTTTCCCCGTGTACACTTATATAAACACCGCGAGCATCTTGTAGCTTCGCGCCACGGTAATAAAGTTACGCGCTGAACTAGCCGGTCGTAATGATGATGATACACTTAACGAAGACGTAAATCTCGGCGGGATATCATCCACCTTGCCTGCAGTATCTCGCTGCGAAATTCTAAGCGACGTGTACAGAAATTAAACAGGGCCTCGGTAATACAGGAACTAATGACGTTACAAATTAAGAGCATGGGCGGTTCTACGTATTTGATGGAGCTGGAGTCGATTATTATAATTGGACCGCGGATTTTTATGCGCTCAGAGGAGATCCAAAGGTGACAAATTGCACAGAATGAGCGTGATATGAAAAAATGTACAAAGTATCCAGATTGCAGTGCTTTTTTGTAATACCTGGTACGTGAAACCCTACGTTTTCTTACTTTGTCCTTAAAAATAGGAATTTGCATAAAAGTCCGTAGTCTGATTACAGTAGTGTGTTATCACGTTATGTATCAAACACTGCAGAGTTTATTAAGAGATTAAACATTCCTTTTATTGACGGCTTCAATAGTATCATATTTCCTACTCGATTTACAATTCTTTATTCTTTAAAGAATATCACTGTGCTATTTAGATCGTATCACACTTCATCCGGATGATTAATAGCTTCTTCATAAAAATGAATCGCCATTTATTAGAGACCAGTTCTCCTGCAAACGACTGCTTCACCAAAATTATCCGGAGAACTCTCCCAGCGATACTTATCCGTGTCTTTCGAATTTCCGCTCCAACCGCGGGCCCTGTGTTCGGCCCGTGAATCGGTACTTTAAATGCGCACGCCAGACTCGCATGCGGGCAACCTGTAATGTAATTGGAAGTTCGTGGTTCACGAGGACAGACGGCCGCGTGTCTCCGTCGCGCTTAGGGTGTCTACCCCCGTTCAGAAACGTGTAGCAATTTCGTTTAATGCCCGCACACGAGCGCGTCGCCTTCCCCGCCACGTGGAAAGCCGCTATCGCCCAGCCGTGAAAGAATCACGAAATTTATGACCGCACTTGCCGCGCGGCTGCATAAATATCGACGCTCGCCCTGTCTCCGAGGCGGCGAAAAAGAAATCACGCTCGTGGACGGGGGGCGAAGCGTTTGTCCCCTGGCGATGTAGGGAATCGTAGGATTAATGTAATTATTATTTACGAGAAGCCACGAGCATGACTTCCTTTCTTTTTCGCGTACAATAGAATTCGTTATGGACATCTGGACGTTTCATGATATTACTATTCTCAATATCGTAACAGGCCTTTTTTTTTCGATTGCACGACATGCGGAAGCGAATTGCGGATATCATTTTGTACGAAAGGATTTGCTGCACTCTAATGAATTGAAATTCAGCGAGAGAATGTGAAACAGCTATCAAGCACACAACGGTCCACTGATTAATAAAACACAGGTGTTGCTTTCGATGAAGTTCGCCTGCATGCATCGTAACGAGAATCTTACGCGAGAATATGAACGGACCGCGGAGTAAGAAAAGTTAATGAACACCCGCCTCGAGCCCCGACCGAAATTAAACGAATTAATTCTAATGGAAGACCGTCGCAACGGGTTCGCCAATGTAAATGACACGTTCACGGTCGATGATTGGGGTGTTGGGGGGGCGGGAGGGGGGCAACTGCAGCCCGAACGATGATTCAACCCGCGACGACAATTTAGACGCTTATCGTGTGGCTAACGTGATTGGACGAATTAAACGGGGCCACGACGAGCCCTGTCGCATATAAGGCTGTCGATGCGCAAACGTGCCTTCATTAGCTTCTAACGTACGGTAACCCTGGTCCACGCCAAAGGGCATTAGCCCAGGACGTGATACGATGGTCAATCGGCAGACGTATGAGAGAGTGTGCGCGTAATCAACGCCGACGCATTCATGCGGCTAAGCGCGCATGCATCGAAAGCCGGATCGCCTAATTTCGATGCGCGCTGACAATCTCGGAGGATGCTTAAAATCGTTTCGATTAGAAAGGGTGCGCGTGAGGAGACGTTTTGTAAAATCGAGGAATCGCTTTCGTACGGAACGTGGTTAAATGTTTGTCTTGCTGAGACAAGAAATTACTTTCGCCAGCTTTGATTTATTGTACTATTTGAAGAAGAAACATTGACCGTTTCCCGAGTTCTTAATTCGATTATTTTCACCCGCATCAGTTTTTATTTAAAAGCCGTCCGATTGTATGAATATCACTGCGCTTTTTTTTTATTATCAGTGATTATAAAAGTTACGAGCCAATTGTTATCGCGTCGAAACGGAAACGGTGAACAATGATTTGGGTGCACGGGGGCAAGGGGGGTTCGGTTAATTAAAAAAATCAAGCCTCGTTTCGTTGCGCGTGTCGGAGGATAAATTAAACATCATTATCGAGGGAGTTTCAGAACGTTTCAATAACCAAGCGCGACGCTGTCGCGGGGATAATTGTGCCGAGAATATAATTACCCGGCTACGCTTCGAGTTTATAATTGCACCCGAAACGAACGGCAACATGACAATCTCGACGACGTGCTTATTACCGGAAACGCATAGAGAAATCGATCGACATTCACTCTCGTCGGACACGTGTTCGACATCATTAGCCGCGGCAAGCGGACGACATTAATTACACGGAGATCGAGGAAAGAAGGCAACGGGGTAGCGGCGCGTCGGCTGTAGGGTCGAAGCAGTCTCGTGCTATCGATTCGATCGAAGTAAGAAAAAAAAAAAGAAGAAAGTCCGTGCTCTGCTTTGCTCGTGAACACTTCCACGTTATCCTGACAGATATCTTTAAGGCTAATCTTCGAGAGATAAGTTTACTTGATGTCATTTCGTACGTGCAGGGTTGATTAAGGAACGTGACAAATTTATAATTGAGAAATTTATGATTAAATACAGTACACTCACAGGACACATTTAGTACAATATAGGATACATTCGGTGAATCATATTTTGACTCTGCGATCGATTACTTCGAATTTTGCAGTTACAAATATGGAAAATCCCGCTGGTACACGTATTTCCATTTAAACTGAAATTGCTAAAGAGGGCGAAAGTGAGGTGCCAGAAATATGGAATGCAATCTTGACGAGAGCGCGCGAGGTAACAAAATATTGTAGCTCTCGTTTTATTGGCAACAATGTATTTTGGTAAATGAAGTGCCACGGAAAGTACGATGAACAGGACAGTATACGCGGCAGCGGAACTCGTTAAAAAATTCATTCCTCCCCAGGATGGGAGTTGGATAGTCTGTTTGGCCTTTAAGGAGCACTTTTCGTATTTCGCTATGCGTTATAAAAAGAAACTCGAATTGTTGCAACGAGGCTCGTATACGAAACTGATTTACTGGAACGAAGGAAATCGCAGAACAATGATTACTTATCAGATAATGTTAATTGTGTTAATAGTAGCATTCTACAATGTGAACGTCGTCGGTTTAATAAGAAATCATATTGATAAATGTTGGGACAAGAGAAAGCAAGGAGCATGGGATAAAGATTGAAAGAATCGCAAAAGGGTATATTCTTGCGCCGCCGGCGATTAACGATCGAATCACGTCGATTCTTGCCTTGTTTTTTCCCCTCCGATCGTGTCTGCGAAGTTAACACCTCGTTACGGGAAATTTCCGACGCATTGCCGGGTACCTTCCTGTAGACACGAGAGGCTGCTGTCGATGGAGAATGTATGGTTTCCATCGGTTCATCCATCAATCTATCGTGCCGGATCTCCAAGATCGTCGGGCGTTCATGGTTATCGATCGCACACCTCCCCCCCCCCCCCCCTCGAACCTTATTGCGACGGCTAATAAATTTTGCTAACGCGAACGTGGCTGCCACGCCGCATCGGGCGAATGATGCATAAGATTCTAAACTGTAAGAAGCATAATGATTTCATTACGAGACAGGACGCTCGAGCAATAAAGAATAGCTAGACATCTTGGTGGGTTCGCGGAAATTCTTCAAAGCTTGCGAACAAAAATGTAATTGATCAGGTTCCTTTTTCGTCGACGAGAGATAGAAATGAAATTATAAGCGTGGCATTAGTTAATAATAAATGATGCGGCTGCGTCCTGTGGAGTAATATTCCGGGCTGGATCAAAGGGGAGAGAGCTAAGGGAGAACGACGTCAGCGGCGAGCGTCGTTATCGTTACGACGCCGGTAAAACGACGACCCGGGACTAACGAGCCACTTTAAATCTAACTGCTCTCGAGAAACGTAACTCTTTTTCCTCTATCGTCAGCTAAGATCGGAACGTAAATTACGCATCGGGCGCGAAGGAAGTGCGCCTCGAAAGCCATGTAATGAGAATACAGAGGAATATCATTTAATTGATAATTTAATTACGTAACAAAATATCAAGTGGACGAAACCTTATCTCTTACAGATTACACGAAATACTTTCGAAACTATATGCGAGAACAAATTTTTATGCAACAGTGATTTCGTAACAGCCTCTATACATTTCATTCGCTTATCACACGTACATTTATTTATTTCTCTTTTGCGATACACTTGCCACTTGTGAAATACGATAGGCGAAGAAGCTGTGGAGTCTCATCCAAGGGAGAGCCATCCCGATTAAACGTTGCTAGCCGTCACGAGAATGGACGATTCCACCGGAAAACACGCTTCCATGATTTTTCTCCGGGGAATGAATCATATCCGTGTCGAACGGGGATACGAAACGAATCGACGGTGTCACGATCAATTCGTACGTCCACACCGTGCTACTGCTTAACGATGAATCACAGCGGCGACGTCACGACGCCTCCTTTCTTTCCTTGCCATCAAATATTTCGTCAATCGCGATTAATCATCGATCGTTTCTCGTTGCTTGAAAGAAGACGGATCTACTAGATCCTAATATTATATTCTGTATTAAGAAAAGAGTGCCCGGAAATGATTACTACTGTTTAATATCTACTATATCCAGCGGGAATATTGAGATATCAGTGATACAAATCAATCATTTCCGCCACCGTTCGAAATTTCGTGAAAACGGGTCAGATTAAACAAACACGATTTTATTTCTTCATTGCCGTTTACGAATCGGTATTTTCTCGTTTGAATAAATAACAAATAAACAGTCCGATCCGCGTTTCGTGTTGAATATCGCAATAAAAATAAATGAAAATACAAATCGGGAAATGGATTTCGTACGAAATGTCTTTCAATGCATCGCTTTTCATATAAACACCATTATTGCAATTATCCTCTTCGGTTCGATGTAAATCCTCAGGGATCAGGATTGCGCGTTCGCGGGGACATTCTTAAAAAGCATTATTCTAATTCACGTCGCTCGAAATTGGATCCGCCAGCGACTTGCCCAAATACGTAATTCGCATTCCCTTTTGAAGGACTACGTACGTACGTGCGTACGTGAAGTCCGCACAGGACCGTCGCACAATGTGCAGCGGCAACACCTTAGAGAGCCCCAGGGAACAGGCAATCCCCGGTGCCGCCCTTATTGACGTTCCGCGAGAGTGGCCGAAGTGTATGGGAATGTCGCGCAAGTTGCGAAAACTTCTTCCCCCAAGACGTCGCCGGCTTATTACATTTTCATAACCAGCGCTCCGTTCGCGGGAGTAACGGGCCAACTCGGAGGATGAAGTACCATTTCGCCGCTCTTTCGTTACCGTAAACGCGCGTTTAAAACATTGCGTGGTGCGGCGGAAACGATAACGGCGAAAGGGAACGGAGGAAAGTGAATAGCGCAGAAGTAATCGTCCATATCCAAAACGATGCGTCCGCGCGAGCAATAAATCGATCTTCAATGGCTCTGCGAAACGACTTCTTCTAGGGACCGTATAGTATTTTTTATTCGATACTTTTTCTCCCGCCGCAGTTACTGCGAGGAGTATGACGGGCGGAAGTGGCAATGAAAGTTTCCGATACAATTTTTCTTGCAGAGTCGCATGATTTGTACCATCAGTATTGCTATCATTCGAATTTCAATTAGCTTGCCTAGTCTTGCGGTGTCCCCCGAAAGGATGGAAAAACACACATACGTCAAGAAGAAGAGGAATGTTTAGACACGGAATACTATGTTCACCGTCGGTCCAGAATTACCGAGCCATCTGTACATCTATTTCCAACTTCCTCCGTGACCGAACCATCTGTTGCGCCGTGAAAGAATCCCACGTCGCCGAGCTCTTCAATCAGCTCTCGTCAGAACTAGCTTACTGACCGTTTCCCCGCGTAGAAGTTCCCGAAGAAGCCGCACCGTGTGACGGCATGAAGAAGAAGCCTGGCGACAGGGAATCGTTTTGCGTTCCGCACAGCCCATTCCCTCGGCTGCCTTGATCGGCCTGGTTTTCACAGACGTACATACTCCCGTCGGTTGTTTCGTTCCCCCATCGGCAACAGCTTCAACGGCGCTGACTATTTTGCCCCCGTAAGAAAACGTCGATGCGGTAACCGGGTAGAAGCGACCGGCAAGAAGTTTTCACGGTGGTCCGACGACCGCCCCTTCGAAACTTCGTCCCGCCTCCGAGAACCGGATACGAGGGAATAGCGGATCTCCTCGTTGTTCTCTTCCCGGCGCCGGCAAGAACAACTGTAATCGACTGCTCGGAAATAAAACATACCGAGGAAGTCACCGGGGCGCCGCGATTCTTTTCCTCGTTTCGAACAATGCCCGGCCAAGCCGCGCCGGCCCAGGGACCACCCTCCATCCGGAATGGAATAGTCGCTTCCGTTTTTTGCACGGAAATTATTGAGGGACCGCGAACACGGGCGGGGGTGCAAAGGGGGGGGGGGAGTCGTCCGCGATAAAGCTACGACTTTTTACCTTTTCTTCCCCATTTTCCGCTTCCACCTCTTTGCTTCCGTTGCCCCCCCCCCCTCCCCTGGACACTGACGGGTGAAAAATCGAAGATTTATTAGCGCTCCTTTTCATTCGAGGCTGGAATTGTTTATTTAGACAATACTGGCGGCAGGCGGTGACAGTGGAATATTTTATGATTCGCAATTTATCGATCCGTTTGTAACATGTATAGCAGCGAAAGTTGATTTTCGCGTTTCTGCGCGTTCGCGCGATAGCCATTTGTAATTGCATTCTAATAGAAGTGATGACTTGTTTCACACGAATCGAATCTACCAAGTTTATTGTCTTACAGAGGGACATTCCTGAAACCATTGAATTCCACCGTACGATATTTTTGATTGACCGCCGTAGTAAAGAAAAGCCCCCGCATCCGTCTTTCCCTCGTTCCAGCAGAAACTTTTTATTACAATTGTGACCCCCTCGCTTCACGCTTCGCGGGACGTGCGATCGGCGGCAGCTATTAATTCACTTCGGTCAGGCACTCGGTTACGGTTTCCTGCGAGGGAAACGCGCGTAACATCCTTTCAAGATCCATGCGCTTCCTAATTTACTTTGGGAGCAGTCCACTTGAAACAGTTCCAACGCCGGGCGGTTATCACGGCCGTTCCATTAGCTTCCCCGGCTATCCTCGGAAACGTTTCCATCCGCGGTACGAGATGAATCTCAACGATCTTCCCATCGGCGATGCAAATCATACGAAATCCGCACCTATTGTCAACGAAAGGAACAAATGGGGAGGAAGGGAGAAGTTCGGTCCCCCTTTGAAATTCGTGCGCTGGAAACGAGAGGGTGACGCGTCGTCGCCCCACCCAAGAAACCGCAACCCCTGACCGGATACGTGCACGCGATGTTTGGATTCTTCATCGCGGTCCACCGCATAAACGCGTTGCATGCGCGCACGAGCGCCGTGCACAAAGGCTCGCGGTAAGCAACGCGGGGATCAAATTTAATCCCCGGTAAACGCCTCCCGCCCTTCTTCCATCCGTACCCTATACTTCCGCGTATGTTTGCTTTCTATTCTACGTTTCGGCTACCACCGTGATTCCTTCCGCTCCACCGGACGTCGCAACGGTGCGATCGTTTTGACACGTCTCGTTGTATCTGTACGCGAACCCACGCCCGATCAATTGAACCTCGCGCGATTGGTTAAGCGAGAGGGTGGTTCCTTTTAGGTTTCGGGGAAACGTTCGTCGAGGGTGTATTAACGATTCATGACGTGGCCCTTGGCTGATCCCAATCTTTGCTGCAACGAAACATCTGTTCCACGACTTCTTCTTACACTACCCCTTTAATGTTTGCTGATCAACGATCAGCAAATCGTCGATGTGTTTGCATTAGAATTCAAGCTTTTCGCGTGCGATATAATAATGCATTGAATGCAAAGCGTCCCAGAAATGTTTCCTTACCGAGTACAAGTGTTCGTTTGAACAAGGGGTGGTTCGAAGAATCGCCGGACACTCTTGAGCAACGAGGCGAAACCTTTTCATCCTTGTCACTGTAAAAAAAAAAAATGGCAAGCCGCCGCCCCTATTCTTACGCGAGTTTACGCGCCGTGCCTGCTATGTGTACGGATTAGCATCGGCTGCGCAGGCTGTTTGGCCAGCGGGGCCTGGTAAACCGAACAACCGAAGTTCCGCGTCAAGATCGCACGGCCGACCGGCGAATCTCGTTACCTCTGGTGTTTACCCTTCTGTCATGCAAATAAGCACGACAGTCGCACCTTTTCCATCCCCTTCGTCATCCGCGGGAAAACGACGACGCGATTGTGAACGCGAGCCACCCCGTGTTGTACGCCCGCTTTCACGGGGTGCCAGAACGGGGAGGGTTGTCTAAAGGCGCTGACATGTTCCGGTGACACGCTGGGTATTTACACGACGGAGTCGCGTTTGACGGGTGGGTAAAAATTTCGACGCGACGTTAAACACCTCGTCGTCCGTCCGGATTAACGACAGCGTGTATACAACCCTGTTTGCCGAGTGCTTCTGTTCGTAATGTCGGTCGCCGGTGGAATTACAGGGGTACGCGTGGTCGTTCCCCTTCGAAAGCAATGGTCTGTGCGAATGGTATGACCAAAACTGGCTTTCACGAATTTTATGTTTATTCGTTTTTCCACACTTCTGCATGGAGGGGATACGATTCCGGCAGGCAGAGTAATTTGAAAACTCTTGCTCTCGTTAAAAATGATATCCACAGCCTCGATGCTATAACATTACTGCAGGCCAATCACGAATGAATGGAAAATACAAATATTATTTGCTTTCTACCTCCGCGAGTAAATAGTTGTTCAGAAGACACATCATATTCATTTTACGCTTGATCGAGAATTGATTGCGATGGATATTAGCAACGTTTCCCCTGGTCACAGTGAAGCAGAAACAAAGCGCTATCCTGAAACGTCTGCCCGCAACCCCTAACATCGGCTATCAAATTGACCCCCGCATAAAAACACGGTTCCGCAACGTCACGCAGGAATATTCCGAATTTCAAATATGAAGGGACGGGCGAAAGCAAATTTTGTCGGTCATCCGCGTGCGTAACAATAGAGGGAAGAGCCGAACGTTTCGGCCGGTGTAACTAGAATACATCGAACCGGGGATGCGACCGCGAAGCTGCGTGGAACCGAATAAAACAAGCGTTCGAGAAACGAAACACTGGCCGGTCCGCAGCTAACCGCGGTCTCCATAATTAATATTCAGGCATTAACCTCCCCCGGCCTTTCCCTGCTTTCCTCGGCCGCCCGTCCGTCCCCTCTCGCCGCTGCATTTTCCCTCGCCGCAATCCCCCCCCCCCCCCCCATCGTTGCCAACCTCTCGACCATTTCTTTTTGTATTCCTCCCCGAGGCGATAAATTTGCATTTCGTGTCCCCCTTTTGGCCCGAGGCTTGGAACCGCTTTGTAAAACATTATCCCTTGCGCGGTGCGGCATACGGACATGATTCCCGCTAAGAAGAAGATTACGGCTGAGGCTGTGAACGCCACGCGGTTCTGCGGTGACGTTATTATCCGGGGGCTTCATGATTCCGGAATTATGAATTTCAAATTCCATGATCGCCTGGGAATTAGTTTACATACGCTGCGCGGGGGGTGTTTCGTGTAACTTTTTACATCGCTAATCGTTGCGGAATGGCTTCACGAGGAACGGACCAACAAAGGGTTCCGCAATAATCGTACAAACATGTGCTCACCCGTTGCTTCTTTTATTGTGTATTCTACGTCCATGAAATTCCCATCCCGTTCTTGGAGGGTTAAACAATTTGCCGAGAGCAGGTTAAAAAATGCACACGCTGGTAACACCGGTAGAGGCACAGGCGAGAAGCGTAAAGAACGAGTTGAATCGGTCGCCGCGTTTCGTCCGACTGACGGATATACATTAAACGGGCCGTCGCAGGTCGCGTCGAATTAAGTCCTTACATGGATAGTTGAGAACGTACAGGTTGAACAAACGCCGCGCAGCGAAGGGCAATTATGAATTCCCTCTTTCGGCGTGGCGCTCGGTCGGTAGTCGCGCGGACGCTATTTCACCGGGCCGACCGTCCCTTTTTCCCTGCCCGCTATCCAGTTAACTTCACCCTTGGTCGTCGTTTCGCTCCCGAGGCCTCCCTGTCCGAATGGTTAATTAGCGCCGGGAAATTTGCATTCGGGGCAAAGTAGCACGCTGTATCTCGTCCGCAGGAAATTGGCGACCCCCCCCCCCCCCCCCCCGGCTAGATTCTCTGTTCTATGCTCCCGCGACGCCGGAAGCAGTGCGTTTCGTTATGTCGAGCTCAGTCCCTTCGGTACTGAGCGCCGTTTAAGATTCCGCGGGCTTTCGGAATTTCAGCCGTCCGTTTCAGCTTCAGCCGGACTTGAAGGGTGGTCGAACGTTGTCGTCGGCGCACACGGGAAACGGGATCGAATAGGAAATCAGTTCGAAGTGACCCGGAGCGACGAAGTACCCCCCTAGCGGTGGAACGAAGTTTGGGCAGGCCGATTGCTTTCAAATAACAACGATGCATCGATGAAGCATTTTATAGCTTCTGCGCGTAACTAGATTGTTGACGAGTTCCGGGATTTATGAGGAGAGAACGGTACAGTAACGTCGGCACGCCGATAAATCGACAAACGGGAGCAAAGCCGATACAACCCGGTCTCGATGCCTCGTCCCCTCGACGAGTTTCGTAATTCTTAGGAAGCGCAATTTCGCCCCGGCCCGTTGCTCTCTCTCCACGGGAAGAAAACGGAACGCTTTTCTTATCGCGCTGAAACATTGACGAACTTGATCACTGCTTCGTACAAATTTGTTGATCCTGAAAGTTCATTAGCTGCAGGAAATTGGAGCTTTCCTCGTTAAAGTAAACTGCTGCCAGTAAATAAGTTTTCATAGCGAGAACGGTAGCCTTTCGAAAATTCCCTTTCTTCGCCGTGGACTGGTATTACTTACCAGCTAATCGATCGTACCTTTGGATAATTCGAGATCTCGGAGGATCGTATAATCAAGAATCGGTGTATCTTCAGTTTTTGCATCTTCCATTTGTTTCTACACAAGATTTGCGTTACAATCAATTTAAACGGCACAGTTTGATTTTACTAACGTTAAACTGTTCGCTGTTGCGAATGAAACGCAAGGGAGTCGCAGTTGCTTTAGAACTAATATCTGCGATGAAAAGTATTGCAACACGCAATTCCGGCTAGTCTGATATTCTTTGCTCAATTAACCAACGTAGCTGTCAGAGTTCACCGGCCGACAGACAGCCGACGATCGTGGCATCCTACGTAAAACGGGGGAGGATGGAAAAAGAAACGAGCCAGAGGTATTATCGAGCGTAAACAGCTATCTAGATGCAGACAACCCGCCGGAAGCGATTCTCATTTGTTTCCCGCTTTTTAATCTAGTGCCTTGTAAGCATCGGGTCCCTTTGTGAGCGTTCTCGTGCCAGCTTTCCTCTCGCTACCTTCTTCCCTGCAACGAATACGCGAACGCGAACGTCGGTTTATTAAAATCCCGGACGTTGTCCTAGTTGGTTTCTTTGCAACAAACAAATCTGGTCCTACTACCGCATCGTATCCCGTCTTCTTCCAACAATACACAACTGCGCCGCTTGGCACGCGATTCGATTAAACGCGTGGAATTTATGCGACGGGCAAGGAGTTTCAATGCTTCTCGCACTCTCTATCCTCCGCGAACGGTGCTCGCTATTTACGATACTTCACCCAAATGCGATTTTAATGGCGCTCCAGCGCAGAGGCCAGCTCTTCCGAACGGTAGGAAGTTGCGCGTTTAGATCTTTCGGCCAGTCGTCATCCCGACATCGACGGACAGAAACTCGTCCGAGCGAAGGTACTCGGCGCTACAAGTTTCGGCTAGCCCGAGCCGCGGATAGGAGCGAGCTTCGTCGATGCCATCGCGCGGAGGGTCGCTCCCGCGGTATCTCTCCGCTCCACGGCCTCCGGTCGGGATCCGCCAAAAAGTAACGTCGTAAAGATCGAGATAATCCGGGCCGCTACGTTTCTCGGTAACCCGCCTAGTCCTCCGGCATCTGACCCCCGCGCGATCCCCGACGTCCGCGGCCGGTAAGTATCTCCCAGCGTCGTTTCGGAGCAGCCACGGACGGCAGGAGGGGTGAGAGCTGGCCGAGCTTAAGCCGCTCTTACGAGATCCCGTCGCGCTCTTCCTCCGCGTCCTTTTCAAACGTTCGTCGCTATCTCGAGTGTGCCGGGTCTTCGCGTCGGATCCAGGCCACGCCGATGAAGATTCTCATCGGGCTTCCCCGTGTGCATGTTTCTCCTTTCATCACGCGCCGAAAGTGTTTCCCGCCGTCGCGACAGAACCAAGGAGTAAAATTGTGATTATCGCTGTTTTGCGATTCAACTGATCGCAACGTATCCAAGCCAAAGTAAAGATTATAATAACTCCCGTGTCAATGCTCCAACGGGACAAAAATAATGACGCCTCTCACCCCACTAAATTTGCCAACAATGTACTCGAGGAAACGCAAAGTCACAGTACACCATCAGAGTAGCTGTTCTATCGTGAAGGAGAGACGGGCAAAGCCTAGGGAGGGAGAGAGAGATGTCGAGCAAGAGAGGAGTAAATCGTGCGATCGCCAGACCCTGGTAGCATCCATCAACAAGATATATGGACTTCCAGAGGATACCCCACTTCAGATTGTCAATGCGGAGGGGGAGATGTTACTCTGAAAGCGTCGTTTACGTCAGATCCGCGAATAGAAAAGGCGAACGGTGGCCCCGGAGGAGCGAGGATACCGAGGAAATTACATGTCCCGAAGGTATTCGGTCCTTAGGCGCCCTGTCTGAAAGTATCGACGAAGAAACGCATTACGGGGCGATCAGGATGGCCTCGTTTCTTCGGCACTCGCGCGTAATTAGTATTCTTTGCGGCTGATTTAGAATTTTCGTGCCGATGCATCGATTAACTCTCTTTCTCTGCAATTCATGTTCAATCGGAAACATTCAACCGGACCAATTTGCTTAATCAAGAGAGGGATTTGTTGCAGAGCCTGAAAGTTTAGTTCGATTAAAATCAATACTCATTATTCCAATGCTACGTGATAAGGTATTGAGAGATTCGGGCACTGTAACGCAAATAAATCGCATCTCGTCAAACGCCGAAGCGCGTAAGCATCTGTATCGAATTAAAGTAAAGCGAGACTGAGAAACTTGGGTGGACGAACTTTGTACGTCGAGTAACCAAAGAGCTTGATAGCGAGATCGCGTTGTACTTTCAGCGTCAAGTCCTTTTAACGGACAATTCAACCGGGTTAATTGTTCCATCCTGCGGAATGAGTCAGAGCACCGTGGATTCTTCTACGGGAGAAGAGGCGATTCACGTTGCTCGTATTCTGAAAAGAGAGAGAGAGAGGGAGAGAGGAAAGGAGAGCAAAAACGAGTACAAGCTGTAGAACAGAGATATACAGAGACTCGACTTCCCATTCATTCGGCTAATGGACTCATCGTCTAATCTCATCCTGTGCTATTTAATTCCCCACGTCAGAAGTTATTCTCCTTTTTAAATGCCGAAGCACTGATCCGAATACTTTGATCCAGCTGTGAAGTGCGCCGCGATACGCTCGTCGTTTTGTTTAATCACCGCTACGTTGTTAAAAGAGGAGGTAGATGATTCTTTTGAGCAACAGAACCCATTCGTAAATTTACACCGCAGGGGAACGTTCGTTGGAAACTTTTCTTCGACCTGACAGGGAGTTTGTAAACGTAACCACCCGTTTATTATTCCGCCACCCCTGGGACATTGGTGTAAAAAATAGAGGCTCCCAAGGGTGGGCTGAAAGGGAGAAGGGTTTGGGCGTGGCTAATCGTAGCCAGAAGTTAAGGGTGCGAGGAAGACGACAATCTCTTGGTTATGAATAAATTACGTAGGAGGTACGCCACAAGGGCCGCGCTTTCACTTTACTTGTTCGTCTTATCCGTTCCCCTTTTCTCTCATATCTTCTCCTTAAAGATTATCATACGTAGGAGACTGTCGCGCGGTACCCTCGTGTTTCGTTAAGTTTCATTAGTTCCTGTGTAATTTATAGTTTTATTCGGAATATTCATTAACCCATGATTAATTAATTAAAAGAAACACGCAAAGTGGGGCCAGTAGTGTGCAGACATTGGTTAATATTAACCCTTTCACAGATATATGTGCAGATAAGAATACTTTGGACCCACGCACTCGCCATTCAATTAATCGAAGAATAATTTGTGTAAATAATTAGAAGGTTGTGAAATGAATACAGCAAGAATAAAAGTGTAATTCGCTGAAACACGCAAACGGTTTGCAAATGATAATGGAAATCGATGCTATATTTATCTGACAGCTCTATTAAACAATTATTGCTATCTGTTTTTAAACATAGCATCCACTAAGAAATCAATACTTTCCTCGACGTATTCGTCAATGTCTTCATAGATTACACCCTTCGATCGTATTTAGATGGAAATATTGTTCGGAAAACCTTCCGGCACTGATTGCTTCGGTAATCTTAACATTTCCCTTCCCAAACTCATTTTTCATCATTTCCTTCCTCCCCTGCATCATTCCTCTTCATTCCTTTTCCCAATTCTCTCCCGATGAACTTCTCCTTCTCGTCTTTTCTTTTTGTTCTAACCAGCTTTTCCTCCGTTCAAGTTAACGCGTACTCTGATTTTATGAACAAGTATCCCGAGCGGTTAAACAGCTAAAATAGCCTCTGTTCCGCGTTATAACTTTTAATTACTTTAGTTCGTTTGCGGCTCTAACTGCGCCGGCAAAAGCTCGGAGTTTTGTATTTCGAAGCTGAAATAAATTTCACACCACTTGCTGTTTATTATTGTTTTAAAGGGTAACTTGTTCAACGTTGCGAGACAAGATCTCGCTGGTTGAATTATCATCCCTCCGTCGACTAGCGTCTGCAATAATTTGCGCGCGGAAAAACTGTGGCCAACGCTGTTAGAAACTTCGACGTTTTTTGCATGGCTTGGTCGGCAAAATAATATTGCTTAACATTTTCGCCTGAGAATTGAATTAAGAAAAATCTTCTATTAGTAACGTTTTTAGAAAATAGAGAAACTATGATTTTCACTGTTTCTGGTTCTTTTTTCTTTCTATTTTACTAAATGACAAATGGAAAAAGACGCAGAAGTTGTATTTTACAGATTCACGACATACTATTCGCATAATAAGACTGCATCGATTCTATTTTACTATGGAAGCAGCTCAATTATTTTTTCCTTTCACGCGTATCGATCCATCAAAATAAAAACCCGTTACTTCTCCTTTTTATCAGGAAACAGAAACGCGTTGTCTGATGTACCACGAACGACTGCGGATCGTCCTGACGTCTTCATCTTTTCCCGTTTCCTCCTTTCTCATCGCCTCGCTTTACTTGTCCGCGTCTGCTTCAATTTTCTCTCTCTCTCTCTCTCTCTCTCTCCCTTTTTCTCTCTCGAGATCTATATAGTCGCGAAACTACCGACGAGGATATTCCTTAAGCACGTCGTCTATTTTGTACTCCGCTTGCTTCTTTTTTCCTGTCTCAGCAGGAAGAAACTTTCCATGTAATTGCAAAGCCCTTGCTGACTCGGTGTGGAGGGGAATTTCGAAAATTACTCCTTGTCTCCTCCGTTGTGTAACGTTACCAGAAGAAGCGATTTATCTTGTATTTAATAATTTCCTCGAAGTCTCTAATTGAGACAACGGAGTATTCTAGTGTTCCGTAAGCTAATTCGAACAGCCAACAACCGCCAGAGGATGTATCATTCCTTTAGAAGTACCCGCGCGGTGGCACTGGACGGATGACGCGATACGTGCCGTGGGAAAAGTAAAATTACCACTTGAAAAAAGAAAACAAAGTTTTGCCGAGTTTTGAAGTGAACGTACTTGAATACGAAGCCGCGACGTGTACGCCTCGTGTCGGCCTAGTACCACCCGCGCCACGTAAGATCACTGTACTCTACTTGGCGGTGATGAATAGGAAAGGAGCGAAATAAAACATTACCCGAGGAGTGCGCTCGGGTAAATTTCAATGAATCCCCCATCCCCCAACCTCTTGCCATTCAGTAGCAAGGTATCAAACGTAAGAATTCAAAATTTGCACAACATAAGTGTCACTTGAGAAAGGATGAGAAACGGGAAGTGATAATTAAATTTTTATTAAATATTAGAATAAACTAAAACTTGTTCTCTAAACAAATTGTGCTGCAATTAATCGAATAGTGCATCTGCAGGAATAAAAATCGTATCGACATTTCAACTGGGAAAATTCCCCAGGCTTAACTTTCAATTTTAATTTTGCAACCTTAGAGGCGTCGTGGTTAATAAGCCAAGTGCGCGATTACGTGGATAACGATACCTTTATGCTTTGAAGGAAAATTGCGCAGGGAGAAACCATGGAGCTGCTGAATTGTTATTATTCATTATTTAGCCCCGTTGGAGAGGAATGAAAAGTACAATCGCGTGATCCATGCAAACGGAACACCACAAAGGAAACAGCCGGAGAACAGTGGCTTTGACGCATGTAATTGGGGGTTCGGCGATAGATTGCGATAAGGGTAAACTATAGACACGGGCGGGAAGCGTGCGCCTATTCGGTTAATAGCGTTGCAGTGGCGATACACGTACCGAACACACCGCAAACTTCGATAATTGCATTCTCCAGACGACGTTTCTTTTTCGCGTATTTCCTTTTCACGAGCGTCGTTGAATGGCGGAACAAGAACGCTTGAAAGATTTCTCGAAACGGCACACATTAATGGCATTGTACATTATACTGTATCGAGAAATAATTTCAGATAAGGGAAATCGAAGGATTTGAACGTTCTTTTCAGAATGAACATTGCGAGACGGGATATTTTTGTAAATTTTAGATACGTAAGTCCAACTTGGCCAATACAGAAATTGCACGGCCCGAATGCGGGATATTATTTACCAGGGCAATTTCGCGCAGAGGAAAATCTTTGATACAGTTTACAAATGCCGTTTCGATGATTACTAGCATTCTGAGCGGAGCCGTATATAAATGCATGCCCAAGGGAAGCGTGTATAATTGAAGGTGATTCGAAATCAGTCATGGGAAGCACAGTTGAAGCATGAACCAGGACAATACGGTTTGTCGGATATGATGTAGAACAGTGACGTAGGCACAATCGAGGATCGCACGATAGATCGTGATGAAATTGGACGCAGCATCCGACGCTCCTCTCGCCGTCCAAGTCGATAACCACAGTAATAACGCGTGTGCAACGTTTGACCAACAATCTCGATGGTATTATCTAAATGAGGCGGACGCTGTTTATTGTTATCCCAATAGCGAAACGTACTGTGCGTTTGTAACGATACCAAACAAACTGATTAAAAAGGAACAGCCGAGATTAATTAACCCCTCGCACTCGGTTGTCCCCTCTGAAGGGACATTCTACGAACTGTTATAACTTCGCGAAAAAAAAATCGTTCAGCAATCCACCTGGGCTCACTTAAAAGCGTGAAACCTCTACTTTTCCAGTCCTGTGTTCTCTCTTATTGAAAGATGCTTTTACATCATGTAACTGGTAGGAAAGTGAAGACACTTTCCCTGTCTGAAAATTCTACGGATTCAAACGCGTCTACGGACATTGAGGAATTTCTCTTCGTAATTCGAATCATCGTGAATTTGCAGAGACCAAAGTGTTCCCTTTAAAACTACCACCTCGCTTTCGATATACGATTTTTTTCTTATCGTTTTATCGAACTTTGAATGGAAAGTGTGCCGACGACGTTAGAATGTCGAGTGTCTTCACCTTAAAAATATTTTTGAACGAAGAATAAACTCGGGGCCGAGAAAGCAGAGTCTTTGCGCTTTAAAACGAGTCCGGGTGGACCGTCGTACGACTTCCTTTCACGGAGTTACAACAGCTTAAATATCGACAACTATTCACCGAAAGTTTATAAGGAAATTCGGTCGCTTGCAAAGAGGTTAACACTGTATCGAGGGAGTGGTTGGGGGGAGTAATTAATGCAAACTCAAGCAGTTTATTAATAAGTCTCGTGTTTTATTCAATGCCACCCGGAGATAGGTATAATATTATTAAAAAATTTAGTAGGTAGACACTTTACAAATCGTAATCCCATTTTGACTTATCTTAGTAGCTCTGAAAAAAGAAAAAATTACATACAACTCGAGAGAACGCTTTTAAAAGTTCGCCTAAGCTTGTTCATTAAGCATCTGTACACCGAAATGGGTGGATTCGGTCCATAAAGGAACGAGGCAACGGGATAGCGGAATTAACGAACGACGCGGGGCTCTATAATTGAAGAGGAGGCAATAGATCGCGGCAGAATTGGACAATGAAGAGTTGCTGGTGCCGTTGGCTCTGTCTCTTCGAGAGGCCAGTCCGAGGGGTTAATAGCTCTGCAGCAGGAACGCGGTAGCCAGGGGGGATGGGAACGTTCGCAACTGTGTCCTTTCCTCCTCTCCGCCGCTATCGAGCATAATCCTGTACAATTCCGCGGGGGAGGATATCTGGTATTAAGGTCAGTTCGAGGGACTATATTACGACGTAATGGCAGTGCATGCACCGCGTTGCCACGGGTTCCCTTGCACGGTGCGCCATTGGATGCGCCGGCAAATTGACAGACTGTGGCGTAACTTTGTTAACCCGCTCGCCACTTCTACATGTTAACATGTCCAAAATGTCCGGCATAATCTCTTGTTTGCGCGAACATCACGTTGCGACGGCGACAATCTGCTCGCCGCTAGCGGCAGATGGGGGGTGCTTCGAATAAAATTTTCATTGCCACTCTCGTGCCGTGCGATCGGACCGGTTCTTCGACCGCGATTTCACATTGCACGCAAACCGGCCGGATTCTTTCATAATTTATCGATCGGAGTTTCATCTTGTTGCGAAGGCGCGCAGTGATAATTAACGCGGACTCTTGTAACATTATCAGCGCTCTATAAGAATCGATCTTGAAGAAAACTGAGAATCTTATTTTCCACGTAAAGCGCCCGCTGTCCGATTACGTTCTCCTATAATTAAGTTCGCGGTTCCGTTCACCGTAAACCGTCTGTCTAATCGCGCTAGTCACGCTGCCTATGGGCGATAAGTTTTGCGAAACAGCTTGTTCCAGCCTCGTTTAAGATCAGGCTGAACTTCTCTCGGCTGTAAACTGGCGCAACTTTGTTTCCGTGCAGAATTATGTTGATAAATGTCGCCGGCTCGAGCGCGGCACTGCTTCGCTTTGTCGACTCGTTAGCCAGCTTCGAAGCTAATTGGTCTAATTTATTTGGAGCATGTCTCGGGGCAACGAGTCGAGGTCGAGATATACTTGTTCGCGAGTCGTTCCTCGGTCCCCGTCGAATTAATACTAAACTGTTCATTAATATAGCGTTTGTGCGTTAAATCAAATATTTCATATCGCATCCGCCACGGAAAGCGTCTAATTAAAGGCCGTCGGTCGCTGGACCGGGCGCACCCCACGATACCATTATCTTTGACTGCTCCACCGTGATCGAAATTTCATTCAGCTACCGGCAGATATTGCAGCGAGGCAACCGGGGGCAACCATAGTTTATTGCTTAACTACACGATCAACCGTACGTCCGACCCTGGCCGCTCGCTTTCGCGGGTAGGAAAATTATCAACGGGCGCGATACGTCGGCCCTCGGATCGTTTTCCCAGCGATTAGACACCGTTACGTAATCTCCGGCCATCGAACTACATCGAACAGTTAGTTCGGATAGAACTTATATTACGACGCGGGCGTGGGGGGCTTGATCTTCTAAGATCCATAGCCGGATCAACGACGGGATATACATGCACGGTCTCGAAATCTTAACTTCGCCAAAGCCATGAAAGGGCAGTGGGAAGGTTGTGAAACAGCAAGGGAACAACGGGTGGCGAGGGGTTTGGAGTTGGCTGCGCTTTATCGGTAGTCTACTGGCGTCGGGAACGAGGCCATGCTGAAAGGGCGAAACGCCATGCGAAGGTTACCGTTGGCCGGAGCTTGTCCCGCTCGAGATACAGGGCGGATGAAAACAGTCGCGCGCCTGGAGGGCGAAAGGGAAAGAGTCGATTTAACGATGGTACTCGGTTAAGTTAACCCCATTCATTACCCGGCCAATGTACCATTTTTAGGACGAACTTTCAAATTTGCTGTTGACTGAATAGATCATCTCATAAAACCAATAGACGCACAGTGAAGATGTGCAGCTTGTGGAAAAAAAAACAACAATATGCGTAAGATGTAATGTTCCGTTGCACGGCAAATGCTTTGAATATTTCCATACTCCATAAGCATTTTTTTGCATTACTTTCTAGAAAACTGAATAAAACGAATATGTAATTTTAATGTTGTTTTTTTAGTACACTATAGTACATTCAGCCAAATGTTCCAAAAATGGAACGGACTTTAATATTTCTTTCCAAATAAAACTTACAAATTCTAATTTTTAATACAATCTTTATATTTAAATACAAAAGCAACAACAATTACAACAAAAATAGTTCCAGCTGATTAGTATGAATATCATTATACAGTTAATTTAATTGTTTTTTTATATTTTTCAATTGTGGCTGTTAATGGGTTAAGTAACCTTCCCCCAAACGATTTCCTATAAGTATGCTATTTTAATTTAACATGTAACATTTGAAATGTAGATTAACAGTAAAATGTTGTGAAACGAGTCCGTTGTTAATGCGACCAGCGAAAAATGAACAAAACCGAAAAGGATATTCAGTGCAGCTGAATCTTGATTAATTTCGTTCAATCCTCGCTGACGGGTCTTCGTCATTTCTCGGGAAGAGCGTGAGACGCGAATTGTTATTAGCATTTCGTTGCACGGCCGTAGAATATACGGAACCGTGCAAACCCCCGTACGTATCGCAGGCATCGGCAAGGGAATTGGCGGCTGGACGATTGACTTGATAAGCCGGCGCTTTTGAGGATCGGCCGCAGCGATGGTGCAGCGCGATGCACGTTATGCGATTGAATCAGCGGCGGTAATCTCTCGATGGTACGCGTCCGGGGCGGCGTCCGTAGCTGCGTATACACGCGAGGCTGACTATTGCAGCCGCGTTGCACGGTTCCGTAGCGACCGGACGGCTTCTCGAATATCCAGCTTACAAGCTTCCGAGCTGATGCAAACCGATTTCTGGTCTGACGATATAGTCCCGCTGGCTCAACGCAAGGATATCAACGATCCGCTTTCGATAATTACGCGGCGATAACGCAACACTCGTTTGTCGTTCGTATTCTCGACAAATCGTTTGGAATCGTATTTCAACGAATAGGCTTGAACGCCCGACTGAGCCCGCAAAGTTATTATTACCCCGGTTCGTTCCGAGGGATATAGGTCAGCGAATCGCGTGCGGGATCGCGATTTTCGCGGCCAATCAACCATAATCCGGGTGGCGTTCGCGTGGTCTTGATTCCTTAACTTTAACGACAATCTTTCGGGGCGCGCTTAGCCCCGGCCGTTCTCATCGCGCGGCTTTAATCCCCTGGCAGGGATCTACGGGGTGAGGCAGGAAGCAGGAAAATTCGAGTAAGACCATTGCGATTAAGCTGGCACGCGATCGAACAATCCCGTCACCTGTGCCCCGATTTTTACTCGCTCCGCGTTCCTAGACTGTCGGCCAACAATACGTTACCATTCAACGCTAATAAGCGTTCCACACTTATACGATTTCACGATTTATCACATTTTCATATTACTCGGGTCGCCGCCGGTACTTCTAATGTTGGTCCCGCTCTTTTTTTTTAACGCAAGGCGGTAAACTCTGAAATGAAACATAAGGAGAGACGCGGGAAAGTAACTCCAGGCTTTGAAAGGCTTCTTCATTTTTGAAGACGTAAAAAGATTTTATTTGCGAAACTCGTAGAACGTCAAAGGGAGCGGTAATATGACAGTAATATTTTCCTTGCGAGTAAAGGTGCACGGCAGACATCAAAGTTACCTTCATTTTTGTGCGTGTTCCGCGTTATACCTTTTCATCCCTCCGCAAGAACCCTGCCTTCGGAATATTTCGAAAGCCGCTGTATAAAAGCATCTGGCATTAAATGGAAGCAGCGGTGCGGTACATTTGAAGGGTACGATGGCAAGGGATGAGTGTGTACTTGATTTTATTTTGCAAAGAAAAGAGAGAGATTTGAAACATTGATTTTTCAAACGTTATTAAATGAATTAACATTGGAGCAATGGTATTATCCCCGTCTCTTGCACCCTTCACTCTTTCCTTGCACCCTTTCTTTTATTTATAAAGGTACAATTAAAAGCGATTAGGTGCAAAAGGTAGGGAAGCAGATTTCCGTGCAGAATACCTGATCGGAGATCGGTCAGCGGAAAAATTGCAGGGGTTTAGCGAAAATTCGTATTCCACGCGTGACCCTTTAATTGCACGCGCCGCGGCCGGAAAAATGACTGGCGCCTCCTGGTCTCCCGACCGTCCGGCTCGTAATTATCAAGCAATGTTTGCGGGATACGAGAACCAGCGAGCTACGACCCCGTGCCAAAAGTGGGTTAGAGCAATCGTGACGTCACTCTGCGGCAACCTAGTTACCTCCTCTTCGTTCACGCGGTATCACCGCGACGATCTATAGACAATACTGCGGTAAAGTAGCCGGCGACCGTGTCGGCCTTTATTTAAGCCTCTGTCACTTAAAATGAAGACGCGTCCAGGGTCTTTAGGCTAGCGCATCGCTCGCGAGTTACAAGTGAACGACACTTATAGCAGAATTATTCAACGGCGCGAAGACTCTGTTACAGTGGATTTGAACGAAAGAAAATTACTTTGTAAATGAAAGAATGTTTCATTTAGATGATGTAAAGAAGATTGAAGTTTAAGGTCTCGGTAATTCAGTCCATTAGCAATTTGATATTTGAATATGTATGAAACTTAGATTTTGTAGAAAATATCCTTCTCCGTCCGAGCATTCTACATTGTTTCGAAGCTCCGCAATCTGTAATCGATAGCATTCACGTTGGCCGATACAGTATTCCTTAGAGCAACCTCGTAGCGAAGTAGCTCCGAAGCATAATCAATTTCCGCAAGCGAATTAAAGTTCCCCCGAGTAATGTATGGCTTCCCGCAACGCTTGCATTACTGACACGTATAAACTTCTTGGGAATCGCGTTACGAAAAGTTCGCGTGATCGTGAAAATCTCGCAATCGAAGCTGCATAGAACCGGGACGGGCCTGGTAATGAATTGCGTCTCGTGTTCCTGGCGTTCAAGAACGGTCCCGATTGCGAGAACCTCGCAATCTTCTCGGTGATACAACGATACTGTATAATTGCTGGTATCAGCGGACCGGATATTCGGGTTATTCCGTGAATCATGGAACTAACCGCGAACGTAAGCCTGCTGCTTGGGTCGGGTTAAGCGAAGCAAGTTAACTACCGTCGATCGCAACATTCGAAGACGCGATTAAATGCCAGCTATGCCAACCTCGTATACCGAATTGAATTTCATTTGACGAATCCGCTCGACGGGAACGAGGAAATCATCCTCTCTACCTTGATTACAATGTATTAGCAATATTAACATGATTACAGCGCCAATACAGAATGATGATAGGCGCTCTTTGCCGATGATCGAATTTCCGTTCATCCTGAAAACGGTGTTCATCCAAATGATCGTTGGCATTCGTTCAACGCCCGGTCGAAAGTGTTTCTTAACGCCGGAATGCTTTGATTAGCGCCACGCGTAACACGTCCCCGAGCAGAAGCACACCAGGTGCCCGGCGCGTTATCGTGATAGAATATACGGAAACGTCGTAGCAATACAAGCGAGACGGGATTCCCAGTGTGTGACGCTGGGTGGAAAGTTCGTTTCTCCCGGATTCCGGAGCACCTTGTTAAGGGAGCGAGTAGCGATGCCGGAAGCTCGCAGCATCCACCGATGCCACCGCGCGTTTGCTCCTTGACGCGACAATGCGTATTGCGATCGAATTTCTGAGTCCGAAACTCGAGCTTTCCGTGAGCTGAGCAAAAGTATCGCGGAAAATACTGTACATCGGTAAAAAAACTATGGTACACGTTGTGTGTGGTATATGGTTAAGAAATTGTAATAAATCATAACGCAAATAGGGGTAAGAAATGTACTTGTTAGGTCGGCGTTACCTTCTTTTCTCTTCGCTGCAAATGGGCCGCGTACATTTGTCACGCGGAACAGAGTTGAAGGGTTGCAACCCGATTAGGGTCGCCGATTGTGCGTGCAATGCGCTAGATTTATCACGTGTCCGTCGTTCTCGAGAACGAAGAAATCCAACGGTGAACGCGCTCGTGGTTTAAGGATATGCTGTGCATTTATCTTGGAAAATAATTTGTAGCAAGTCTAACAACAACGATGAAGCTTATTCTGCATGAATATACTGATAATATTTTTATTGAATGCAAAGCGTTGTACAATCTGGGGATAATTCGATTCCTCACCTCGTGTCGAAGGAAATTAATAATTGTCCTCTCTTTTATGTTTCAGGTGGTGTATCAATAGAGATTACAAACCAGCGCAACATTTCTGCACGAATATTTCTCGCGTAAAGTTACCGTAAGGAGTTCACGTAAGCAGCAGAGAAATACTTTGACTACCCCCGTTTCGACATCATCGTTACATTCTAAATACCGATAAAGCCGGATCGAGCCGAATATTTCGCGGCGAAAGGTGTGTCGTTTCTAAAAGCTTTAAATTAACACGGCGGGGTCAATAAAGGATCCCCGCGCAGTGGCCACCAATCTTCACGACACGGATAAGCCACCATCGCGAGTAATCTCGCGCGCGATTTTAGAACGTAATCCAGAAGATGGGTAGTTCGTCCCTCCTCCGACAAGCCCGGCTCGCGGATCCGTACGAAATCGTAGGAATTGCCTGGTCGCTTAAGCCCGTCGAGATTGCTTCCTGTTTCCCGCGCGACACGTACTTATTTCGCGGATAGAACGACTGCGCGATAACTGCGCCGATGGCTCTCGAGTCGTTGATTCTAAAGGAAGGGACGAAGAAGGGTGGCTGGCGTTCGGGGCACGAGCCCCGGCGAGTCTCGAAGGAGACGTTCCCCGGTGAGAAAGAGAAGAAAACACCGACTCTGCAAATGGCATGGATTACGAAACTTCCCCTCGGCGAATTCATACTTCCTTCCGGGTTTCTGCGACGAATTCCTTTCGCGCGCGGCACATTTGTCGAGAACTCGGAGACGTTTGCGTCTGCTCTTTGGCAGGGTAGTCCCGGGCGAAGGAATCATTAACGAATTTCGTTTAATCGCATTTGATAAAATTGCATAAAACTCTTCTAATGAAGTATGCAATAGTTAAGCCCTCGATGATTAAAGTAAAATCATAGTAAAATGATAAACACATTCCATACGATAATCAATACGATCGAAGAACAATTAATAACAATCCTGAACCAAGCTGAGCAGTTTGCATTCCTTTCCCCCGATCGATTCTCTTCTATCTCGCAACGTGCGGGTTCTATCTTACGAACAACAGCCTTTCAGTGTGCCTGATCGCGAGCCCGGACCATCGAATTCGATCCCTTGAATCGCGTTTCCATTCCGATCAATGGTTGTATCGGCTTCGCCGAACCCCCGCTTCCCCCTTTCTTTGCGGACCCGTTCCAAAGGTTGCCCCGAGGACTGTCGGTAAAATGTATTCGCGACAGGCAATTTTGGTACGTCCAGCTATTCGGTCGGACGTAGCCGAAGCTATGGTTATTCCGTTCGGGCGAACCGTTTGCGAGCAGCTCGATTTCCATTCGGGGGGAATCGGCCGGAAGATCGAGAGGGTTAAATTAGCCGCGCTGGATGAAGCGCAACGGAAAGCCGAGAACTCGCCTGTTGTTCGCCACTGCATCGAAATGGTAGTCGAACTTCTGAATTGCATTGCGGCGGGAAATCGGTAGACAGTGGCAAGGAGTAGATCTGATTCTGTCTTCTCCAGAGAAGGGAATTTTCCAGACAAACTTTCTCGAAGTTTGTAAGAATAAACTGAGGGGTCAAATAGAAAAATCGTGATTAACTTAGATGAGAAATGATCGATGGAAAGACTTAACCGTCAATTATTTAAATCTGTTAAGCAACGATCTTTGTGTCCTCCTTTAAAATAAAAGCGATAATGGGCGGCTATGAAAAGATAGCGTGATGTATTTAATAAACCAGTTCGCTGGTTCACAGCGAAACTGATTGCGTAAAGCTTTTCCGCCGTTTGCACATGCCCGAATTCAATCTCGATCGTCCCGGATGGGAGGAGAAAGATGTAGGGGATAAAAATGTACAGGACGAAGCTAAGAGGACAGAGGCTGTTGAGGAGAAGTGAACGGAGAGAAACAGATGTGCTAGGGGCCGTCGAGGATTGGTTGGGTGGCGAGGTTTCTCGTAATTTCCCGAGGGTAAAGGCGGAGAGGAACGTGCTGGTCCTTTCTGTCCTTATAAGCCACGTCGACTTCGACGTCGTCGGACGAAGCCGCTAATCTCTCGAGTTGTACCGCGAGGAACCCAGAATAGAGGGATGGGAAATGGAACGGTCCTTACAATGGACCCAGCCATGGCGACGCTGATAGCAATGGAGATTGTCGTCGCGTCGAAAGGGGAAAAGTCGTAGCTCTCGTTCGCTTACCGATAATCCCGATTGGGCTACACCGACTCCTCGCGCTCCTCTTGTCTTACGTTTCCGCCTGTCGACGAAGAGATCCACCTTCGATCGCGTTGAAAACGATCGATAAATGTTAGGCGGGAAAAAAGCGGGGAATGTTGGTATAACGATAGAGGAATAAAGTATAATGGCAGAATTTCCTTCTTTCCAATGATCTTTAAAATTTACCTTCAAAAATTAATTAAAGAACATTCTTAAGGGTTGCCGTCCGAATATTCCTTAAGAGTGCAGCAACACGACCAACGACATCTCTTCCCCTCACGATTCACCCTCATAAAGACACCATAAAAAGAAAAGTTCAATCGAATCGGATGGCCGTCACTAAACTTTCAGAAAATCATTTATACACTCCATGGTTTCTCGCACTGTGCACTTTAGGACGGCTATAATCGTTCCTCCGCCGCTTCCAGCTATAAAATAGCATCGCGTAATAAATAACGGAGGATGCTCTTGGTCAGATCACGATAGTGGCCGGAAATGTCCGTGGCACGTGAACGCGACCCCAACGAAAATCCAGATGAAAGCTCTCGGGCGGAATGCGTCGCACGTTTGCCTTTATTTATGACAGATTTACAAAATTGGAAAAACCCTCCCCGTAGCCAGCTCTGTCTGCTCCCTTTTCCTGCGCCTGGTCGCCGATTCTTCCGCGATCCCGGACGAAATTCAAATTTATGTCCCCGCGTGATCCCTCGGGGGATGCGTTTTCCGCTCGACGCGCTGCGCTGTCGGTGTCCAGCGAATTAAGACGAAAAACTCGGAAATCACGGAAAACACGGTTCTTGGTTGAATATAAAATAGATTCATCAAATTCTGGCAGATCACTTTTGTTATTATTCGGTCGATCATTGAACAGGGCACAGCATTGAACAAGAATATCGTAATAAGAAATTAGATTGTATCAAATTATCTCTGATACCTTGAATATACTTTATTTCACGTTATATTTGATTTCTCCCATAACTTTCCGCCGCTATAATAATTCTGGCAGTCTTCGTCCCCAGCAGTCATTCCGACGGAACCTATAGCTTCCTAGGGTTAATATTCTTATGCGGATCGCTCGGGCATTACGAAAAGGAGGGTTCCTCCGCCGTCACGGGGGAAAGTCAGAAACTTTATTTGTTTCGCGTTACGATATATCGATCGATACACGTTTCTCCCCGGCGAATAGCGATTGGCGCGAGGTCAAGATTAACAAGGGTGGCACTAGAGGCATCAGCACGAGCGATACGAATTTCCCCTGACGGGCAGATTTCTGTCCAGGCGATATTACGTATAATCTGCGCTCCCTGCGCAGCGATAGCGGTTCTCAAAGACATCGTACGCGCTGAAAAGGCGCCGAGGGCGAGAAGGGTAGCCGGTTGAGAGGTAAAAGCGACACGCGAGAGAGGCCGGTGGAATGAAAGGAGCTTCGCGAACGCGGAATAAACGGAAGGGAAGGCCGGCCGACAGGTGTTTCCAGCTCTTGGCAAATTGCTCGTCGCGGTAAAACCGGCGTCAAGCGAGCGAAGGCAAGAGACGACGGGGCGGCGGTAGGGCCGTTCGTCGATTTTCGACCACCCACCCATCCCCTGTCGCTTGATAAGGCAGCCATCGCCGCGCCACCTTTCAGATACTAATTTGCTTTTTCCCCTCTTCGCCTTCTGCTCGCATTAAAGTGTTCAGTCGTTCGGCGAACGACGGCTAATAGCGGCCGCCGGGGAAACGATTCGATTTCTCGCCGCATCCTCATTTTTGTCTTTTCATCCGTTTCCTGCCCTCGAGCTGGATTTATTATGCGAGATATCGGCCCGTGGATAAGTCCGGCGGTTTACGATGCAAATTGAATCCTGGGAATTTGTGGATGTCTCCGCGTTGATCGAGTGCTCCGGCAAAGTGGAGTATGAAGTGACGGCGGCATCGGAGCGCGCGAGTGCGTGCAACATTCCGAAAGCGTCGATGTTTGCAAGTTGTCTCGATTTTATATAAACACACTTGTATCGGAGATTTCAGCGTCGAAGGGTGATAAATTGTTCGAATTCTTCGTCGGAGAAAACTGTGTCTAAAGAAATAGCACAAGCGTTCAAAAATTTAATCATTTTCTGCATTGAAGTCTTGACGGTGGCGAAGCTTAATAATAGACCGTTGGATTTTAATTAATATAATTCATATAATTAGCTATCATTATTTTTGTCGCACTGTCGCCAGCGATTATGTTGCCGGGATACTGCTTTATGTGAGTAATTTGAAAGAGAAATAACGAAATAGCCGCGTTCAATAATTAATTTCCTCTTGATTAAAAAAACGTTACCAATACTATCAGCACCATGATCAAACAATTCTAGAGAGAAGACGAATCTACGAATACAAAAATATCCGACAAGAAGCTTTCAAAAATCCTCAAATTTTGAAAGAGCGAAAGCCTCCCCCACCTCTATTTGAAACACGTGATCAAATTTCCCACTTTGCTCAGGCCTGTTCCCTACCCTTTCAGTCTTCTTATGCCACGGTGAGCCGAGGCGTGCTTTAATCTCTAGTCGCAGACAGGGAGAGAGTTACCCGGCGCGCACCGTTGCACTCCATTCTCCTTCACCGCAGTGGCTTATCCTTTCTGATAATTAACGTAGCGCCCCGATACTATTTATATGTGATAGCAAACTCGGGGCCGCCGCGGCGCTGCTCGGCTTACCGTGCAACCCGGATGCTGTAGCGGCACGGGACCGTGGCGTAATTTCGTCGGGCGTGCGCTCGTGATTCCAATTACCCCGAAATCGTATTAATCCCCCGCGAAAATCCCGTGTCGAGGTGATAAACGCGGGCCGACGCGGTTGAACCGGGATTACCGAGGCCGCGCCACCTGCGGCGAGGGTATCCCCGTGTACACCCCCGTCCTTCAACCCTTTGAGAAAAACTTTCGCTAAGAATACAACGGTGTGACCTTTGCCTTTTGTCGTGTCATCGCGTGGTCAGCACTTCTCTAACGTGTTGAATACCGAGGACGAGTTGATTCGTCGTTATTTCGGGCGTAGCACTTTTAAGTGTGTTACAGATGTACATAGTTCTTTGATTATGCAAGAGTATTTTGTTGTTAACGGTACATTGTTGGATTGCACACAGTGCTTTAGATTCCAAATGGAAAAAGAGTTTATTTCTTGCAACGTTAAGTGGTTCATTTGGGTAGAGCGATATTTATAAATTTTATGTGTCATTTTATTCATTTACTAGGTTGAATAGCGAGCGCATTTCGCAAATATTTCCTCGAGGGATAAACTATTATCAACTTAATTAAATCTTGATTATTTTCACGGCAAAAGCAGAATTTGTTCAATCCTACAGTTAATTACACCTGACGAAGAAAGAGGTACACGTTTCATTCAATTTACTCTTCCACGTGCACGAGCACTTTGCACGTTTATTCCTGGATTTTATTATGCTAATGCAATTCTAAGCACTGTACCTGGTGAAAGCTCGCACGGTAAAAACTGTCCACCTTGAGCGCAGGCGATTAAGCGCATAAGAAGCTCTTCGGTTTGTTGTAAAATCTACAGGTGGGCGTGGATAATTCTATCATAAAGACAGTTCAAATATTTCGTAACAACAGCGATTATCACAATCGTCGAATAACCCATAATTAATCCTCTTGAAGTTCCATCGTAATCTCGATTAATGGAGGAAATTCGAAAGTACAGTTGTTTTGTTTCTACAAGTGTAGCTTGGTTCAATTCCCCGGAACTCATAACATTATGACTGCATGCAGCTTCCGTAGCGACTAGAAATAATGCATTCGATGAATAAGTTATAATGGGCAACTGAAATAGAGTCTACCGCTCAACGACCACTGCACATGCAGTTTGCTCGTCGCCGCGCAGTTCCTAAAGTTTGCTTTTTATCGCGCAGCTACGCCAAAGAATATAAACGATAAAATAACAAAACCTATTCGCCATTCACGCCCTCCACTGTTCAACATTTCGAAATAATCGTGTAACAGCAGATCGTAATAACGGTTTTAAATATTGAAGCGACGCGGTCTTTTAATCGTACCTGTAGTTCACTGTGGTTAATAATCGGCGTTATTAATGTTGCGGTATAAATGTTTGTTTACTGCCCATTTGCGGCACGATTGCCATTGTTACGAATACCACGGTTATAAATATGCATAGCCCATAGAAATTCCATTAACCTCGTTGCAATTATGCACGGCATACGCTTCGACATGATGATAAATAAAATGTAGCATTGATTATTCCAATTGGCCGGAACAGGTTGATTAAAGGCGTACAAAGTAGAAATATTTGGCCTCGGTAAAATTATTCCTTCAACAGTTCCTCCTCTAAAATCGCTTGAAACGCAACTCACAGTGCCCCGTGGACAAGCGAGCAGAAGAATCAAGTTACACAGAAAGCAGGAAACGAAAAGTAATAATCGCAGGGCGTCACGCTGATAGCGTAGTCGGTTAAAATGGTGAAAGTTGCAAGTCGAACGACTCCCGAGGGAGGGAAACAAATTGCAAGTGCAACCGCGAACAGGCACAGGGTAAGAAATATCGACGGGACGTAACATTGCATACGATAACGGGTTTTCGATATTCTACTTACGACCGGTTACGTGATCGCTGGTGATCGAAGACTGACGCGAAATCCACCGTTACGTCTCTCGCTGGATTCCCTCGGGAAACAACGCCCGATTTCCTTCATCCCTTAGTAACGACCATTCCGTACATACGCAAGGTAGAAAGGATCCTGCGATACCTTTCAACGTCGAGGAAAGCATGACAAATACAGACGGAGAATAAATATGAGATTTTTCACTGCTTTTCACTTTTGCAAATAATTATACTATGCCCGTCATATAAAAGATGATGTCAGGCAACATTATTGATTTTGATCAGCTCCACGATATTAAACAAATAAATCACACACTAAAAGAAATAAGGGAAACATTTTAATTATAAATCATCTTAGCAATTTCTTTCCGTCGATTGGACAAGAGGCTATTAATTGGGCTGTCGAAAGCAAATTACGCCCGACGAGAAGGGCACCGTTTCTCAAAAAGATTGATCACCCGCGTTCCGATGATCCAACGGGACAAGCGATCCAGCCGGGTCACGTTCGCTCGTGAAGCGCGGGATCGCAAAAACGGGGCAGCGTGTTTCACAGCAATATTGCAGCTGCACCTTGCGAGCGGCCGACGCTCGTAGGTGCATCGCACCGCCCTTCGAGCGGACAGCGCTAGAAATTCCATGCGATAACGTTGCACGGGCATGGAAGCGGCGAGGCAATGGCGGGGAACGATGCCCGGGGAACAAATGGATCTTACGAGGCAAGCGTTGCTTGCCACTGCAACCATCGGATGGACTCTGAAACGTTATCGCCGAGTGAGTTGCAGGCGTAGCGAAACTTCATTGCGATCGTCCGGCGCACGAACATGCCTCGTAAACGGGTGCCTCTTCCTTTCTTCCTTCTTTTACAAGCGCCTCCTTGATCGAACGTTTGGGAACAGTAATTTATTGCCCGTGTTTTATTCGTTGGGTAACTAGCACGAGCCAATGGCAAGGTTTTATGCATTAGAGACTCGGATGTTTCAAAGGGTGGAACTTATTTGATGCGCAGCGTTGAATTCTTCGCTGCAAGCAGTACGAGTCTTGTATTAATGCGACCAGTGGAGTGAAAGGAATATTTCAACCTTCGACTTTTTTCTTATACTGTTTTACATTTCGTATTATTAATTGTGGAGTATTTAGCGAACGGATTGACCCATATGTTCGTAGTTAAATAAAATTCCACTGTTCTGACAATATCCTACCGTAATTCATCGTGGGATAAATACTGCGTTTAATGATAAACGTGCTAGTGCTTGATATTATCAATCATTTTTAGATTACATTTACACGATCATATTTAACAACGCCCAATGAAATGAAAAGGACTGCTGCGAGGGGTTGCGAGCAATTTTATGAGATCCGATGCGTTTTATGCAGACCGTTACAGGGTGTCGAGGCGATAATATCGCATGTAAAATGGCAAGAGGTACCAATCATATCGCGCGTATTTCACGGTCGATCGGTTCCGCGAATTTAGCCGAGGAGCGTGGATGGGGAAAGGACATAAAAGCAAAGGGGAGATCGCAGAGAGCCAGCGAGCAAACCGAAGATCTCGTCGATAATGTTCCGGTTACCGAACTTTCTGCCCGTTCTTCAACTTCCAATTAATTAGGAAGCTAATTAAAGTGAACCAAAGCGAGAGTAACCGCTGCTACCATTATTCTAAGTAAAGCGCCGTTCATGGATGATCAAAGAGGATTGGAAAGGAATTCTCTTGGTGCAAAATGAAAAGTTTACCTTTCGTTCAAATTAATCGTACAACTTAAGTGAATATCACACGTGGTCTTTGACGAAGAAGTTTGTTCAATTTCTGCCAGCTAACTACGTAGAATTTTATTCAGCTTTTTTATTCAAAGACTTCTTAGAAATTATTTTCTTAACTCCATTGCGAAACCATCAAACACCGCTATCCGTTTGTTTCATTCGAAACTTCGCTGTTGTAATTTTTAATATTTTTGAATATTGGATGTCGAGCCGTATGAACGATTCTATTTTTACTTGGCAAAGACCCGTAGCCGAACCCAGTTAGTCGGCTCGTCCTGTATGGCGAAGCGCGGATTTAATTATACACCCGCTGCGAAATACAGAGGACGGCGTGTATCGGGAGCAAATCCCGCGCTCCTACGAAGCTTCCAGCTCCCATTGTCATTATCCTTCCGTTTGATCGTCGGACGATTAAACATTTCGTTCGTCTAATCCGCTTACAACGCCAGCGTGACAGTGTGTAATTGCATCGGCCCGTAAATGAACCTCCCTGCTACTCGCATATGCATGCCCTGCTGCATGATTACGTTCCTCTGTGTCTTGATTTACACTGACGCGTTCCAACCAAATACGTATGCGCGTGCTTCAAAAGAATTGTTCTAAAGACAGCTACATATGGGAATGTAAAATACAAACAAGTGTCTTCATAAGCGTGCCTCTGTTTTATCAAATATTTGTCTATTCTTTTTCAAATGGACATCATTGATGCTATTTTCATGTCCCACGATATCGTGTGATCGACGTAACACTTTTGAGGGAAGCACAGATGATCCAGCCTTATGAAAAGTAATACGATGCAGTTTTAGATTATTCTCTCAAATGTGTTACGCTTGAAAGACGTTCTAATATATCCACGAGAAATTCGCTGAAGCGTGTGAACATGCTTGCTCGAATATTCCACGCCCAGCACGGTTTAATTCAATATACGATTAAAGATGCGCGAACCAGGCAAATAGTTGTCCCGATAGCGATTAAGATAGTTCCCTCCGTAAATTTCAAAGGGTAGAACTGCGCTTCGAAACTTCCAGCCTCTTGTGTGTGACTTAACTTCTCCCTCCCCCGTCTCTCGAGTTCCTATAATCCATCTTCCCCTTTATGATTTTCGACCTTATTCCGTCCCGCTCTGTGCGCATACATTCGTCTCCTTCTCTCTGCATCGTCTGGTAATTACCTGGCGTATTATTCTTTTGAAGTTAAACACGGATGTTATTAATGTTTCGTTTAAGAGAAAAATTTGCACAGTTGTTCGTGAATTAAGAACTACACAGGTATCTCGGTGTTAAATAATTAACGATAATATTTCTTGTCAACAGTAAGCAAAACTTCAAACGCGATACGCGTTTAAATAATGGCCAAGGGTTTCAAACGAAGCCCAATGAAATTTCCGCGAGAGAAAAGAAAACGGGGGTTGTAATAACAAAAAAAACAAGCACGGAGAGATATCGGTGTCCAACGATGCCAGGCGAGTATCCGTGGCTGATAATCTCGTTGGACGTTTCAGCCGTCCCTGTAAACAAATGCCCGTAAACCAGTGCCTAAACTTAATTTCGTCCGGCCAACCGAGAAAATCAATTGGACGGTCCATGTGGATTCTAAATGCGCACCGCTCTCTATGTAAATTAACCAGCCGACCGTTTGTTCGGTTCGCGTAAATTGAACACGGTTAACCCTTTCCCTTCTTTATTCTCCTCCTTTTTTTTTTTGATGTGCCCCGTTACAAAAATTACTGCTCCGGGGATTAATTCGTTGTCGTAATTAAACGACGACGAGATAGGCGAACCATTTAAATTATCGCGAGTTAATTCAAATAGAAATCATTGATTCTGGGAAAAAAAAAGATTGAAAGTCGTGGGGAATTGTTACTTAAAACAGAACATCGCAGTATTCTACCAGCGCTGCAATATTTATTAATGGAAAGACTGTAATTTAAATACCCCCTTTACGTAATAGATCGAATTATTGAACGAACGAAAGCCATTGTTGCAGGATCACAAACGCAAAAATCGATTGCACCAGAAAAAATAGAGCTTTTGACTATTCTACGAAGAAGACACTAAACTTTAGGATCTAAAGGGTACTACTATCGAACCGAGTAAAATCATTGTGTAACCGCGAAACGGCAGGCGATTCGTTCTTAGTAAAATTTAGTGCGCATTAGGGCCGAGGCTCCGAACAAACCAGGCCATGAATATTCCGATTGCGCGTCGATGCTCGTTCCACTAAGGAAACGTCGGGCGAAACGAGATTACTTTAAACGGGATAGTGGAAGAACAGCTTCTTCCCCGGGAGGATTCGATTCTACATGGAACGAAGGGGTTGCTTTCAAAGTAGCGGCGATGGCAAGGTAAAATGGTACAAGGCGCGGAAAAGTAATACGCGATTGGCCCCGCACGCGAGGACAGATTGGGATGTAATCTGGTGACCAAAAGAAAAAACGAAAAAGGAATCGAACAACACTGGTCGGTTGATGAAATGAAACGCTTGGAGAGAAGGGAGGAGACGGTAAGGAACACGCGAACTGGCAAATCGTAGCTCGCGTAAGTGGAAAGCCAATTTAGAGTTTTCTGTCGCGAAAATAAGATCAGGGGAAATGGATATCGTAATGGGCGTGGCACGCGTTTCCACCTCGGTTGAAACTCGTTCGGGCCTCGGGGAAATGAAATAAACGCTGCGCTTCCGATAGCCGGCGCGTTCGGATCAAACGAAACAGCTGAATTCCTTTTAATATCGCAACGACTAATCGTCCCTACGTTTCATCCATCGTTCACAGTTCATCCCCCTTTCGAAAGTAACGCCTTGTTGCGTTATTACCAGATCACATTTCTGCGATATCACATTCGACAAATGAATTGTAACAAAAAGATCGGATGGCTAATTAAGCTTGTGTAACAAAAAACCAAAGAGTCGCACAGTGTCTACAGTAGCACCGAACGAAAATTTACGTTGCGCTTTCACCAGCTTGGCCGCACTTCGATGCAGCCTTATGTTACGAGGGAACTGAGAAATTACAGACGAACAAAGTAGCGAGCGGGCTTACCGTTTGCGGACCAAGGGGAAAGAAGGATACACTTTTTCCCCTAGGAGCTGCAGCCTGGGCGGATATGTGGTCCGTGGAAAGGGATGAGAGGCTGTAGCCTGTTTATATCGCGTTTCAAAGGGCCGGCGGCCGAGTCGGTGCGTTTTTCGTTTGTGCGCGCTGTTCGTCGAATCAACAGTGGAAAAATGTGTAATAGTCGGCCGTGGGCTGGCTCGCTTTGAAGTTTACTACTGCCTCGTTTATGGCTACTGCCGGTACTATTGTCAGTAGGATATGCAGCGAGTACAGTGGTTTCTTTAAAACAGAAAAAAAAGTTAGAACGATATTGTTTCTCGATTGCGTGGAATACGATCTGAAATTATGATGGAGTTCTTAATTAGCGGAAAGAAGGGTCGCAGCGTGGAATTCGTTTGATCGGAATTCGTAAAGCACGGGTACAATAACTGGCGAGAAAAATAAGCGCCTCAGTCGTCCCCGGTAACGTAGCAAAGATTAAACAAGTGCGCGCGTTGCAGGAACTTTCCTGTAAAGTTTTGATCGCTGCGCTAGCTCGATACGGCTACGCCTTTCTGTTAGCTTTCATTTCTCCATCCTCCATTCGCGGAAGGCGGACGAGCGAGATGAACTCGAGGGGGGAAAAAATGCGAGATATTAAGTACTGAACTCTCCGGCTATAAACGGGAAATTTAATAAGCGAACGGTTCTTACATGTTTCCGACAAGTTAGAAGCTACGATGCGTGCGAGAAATATATATTTCAAACTGTAGTCGTAACTCCAAGGGAACATCCGTTTACCTGAGGATTTCGCTTGTCGATTCTTCGCTTCAGTCGTTTATCGAGAAACTTCAAACCTTCGGCTCCTGTTTTCAAAATCGTGTTCCTATTAAATCACCATCGCGCAACGTCAAATCTTATTTGCTCGTTGCTCTATGGAGAAGGAAACAAGGCAGAAATTATTCAATTTCACTTTAATCGGCCTGCCGTTGAAATTCGCTCCTTTGTATTATTAATACATCGCATTTGTCACAATCTGTACATCTGTTCTCGCCCGATTGTCCACGTGCGCAATCAGTCAACTGGCATCCGACCAACGTCGTCGTGTTTACTCGCCTTCAGGCGTAATTCGTTATATTCTAGCATCAGTTTCGTGGTGGGTGGTCGTTGGCTAGAGGCGACTTACGCTTTGCTGACAGCTGTCGAGTGAAGAAACGTCCAAATCGCTTCGCGATGTAATGAAACAATTAATTAAAGTATCGAATAAGATTCTTGTTTTAAATCCATTGAAATGTTACGAGGGTGAGTCCAAACATTATCTACACTTTTTATTGTACAATTGATTTACACGAAACTAGGGTTTCATTATGCATATCATTTTGCTACGTAATCCTCTCTCCTTTTAAATGCACTTTGCCCAACGGTCAAGAAGCTTGCGTATTCCCTGCAAATAAAAGGTTTTCTGCTCCCTCTTTATGCGTTACACTTGTTCGGCCACTTCAAGCTTCTATATTCACAAAAACACAGTTTTACGTAAGAATGCATTTCCCCCATATTGCGATGATAGGCTACGATGAATTTCTGAACCTTTGACACCCTCCGACCAGAGGAATCGGATCACTGCTCGTTGTTCCGGAGTTAGGATCAAACTTTCATAGCATTACCGCGACAGTGTAACAATAAAATAAGCGAGGACGGAAGTCAGTGTGCACAATGTAAGAAGAGTTATGTCAGAAGTGTGGATAATTTTCTACTTACCCTCGTATGTTCGAAATTGAATTGATACTTGTGACGCCGGACAATTGAAGAAACTTATTTTCCCAAAATAATTCACTTTATTTTACGAAGGGAAGGCACAGCTGACTGTTTCAGGTCTTTGCTTTTAGGCGTAATGGGTATATAATGTTCTGTGTCGATGTCTCTGGTCTCTGATTTCACTCTCTCTCTCTCTCTCTCTGCCGTCGCTGGATCCGCTTATATGTATCCTCCTTGCCGATGACGTCTTGTTTTTCGGCAGCCCTTATCTCTTGGCCTCGCCCAATTATCTCCTTCGCGACGGTTCCTTGTTTCGTCTTTCGAGATTCTTCCTTCCTGTCCCGTCGCATACTATAATTTCAATTAATACCCAATTAATCTTTAAATAAATCATCGTATTAATACAAAAGAACAGTAGCAATTTCCCGATGCACATCTTTCGATCGAAATTTCAAACCAAAGACAACGTTCTCTTCTTTTTATCTTCGTTCCGAAGGAACATCAGCGAACTCACATCTTCCTCGTCCAACATCTTCTAATTCAATCTCTATCCCCCGTCACTTTTTCTCTCGGGCCCGGATATATTCCTCCGACCGATTCCTCGAAGCTTCGACGACGGGAGAAAGGACGAGCAGAATGGAAGGGTTACGATCGGATGACCGAGACCGGGCTTGGTTTTCTATAAGCCCCGATATTCGCTGACCTACCGTTTAAATCTTTCCGCCCTTATTATTTTCTCCTCGCCAGCGTCAGCGCTTCGCAAATGATTTCTACGCGCGGATCGTCACGGGCAAGTGCGGCGCCTTCGTGAAAATGAAGGATTATCAATGATGATGATGTATCTCATTATGAAACTTTTCATCTTCGTTTTGTAATGGTTTTGTAAACGGTAAAAGGGAAAGGCTGTGAGGTTCTAAAGGGGTGAAACGTTGGGACGTTACGCACGAGCGTTTCTCGAGACAGTGATTTGCCTGCGGAAATTGTTTCATTGGCGGGAAGCACTCGGAGCGTGTAATATTGCATTTATTCCGCTCGAGCATGAAACAATGCGAATTTATCCCTGCTGTCTGTCAAGTTATGGCCCGTAAACTCGTGACGTATACATCTATCTCTGAGCCACTCCGAAGAAGTGAAGCAGCAGGTACAGCTATAAAATAATGCGCAACCTTCGTAAGAACATCGTTCCGCGGCGTCGCATACGAATCCGCAATCGAGAAATATATTTTCATCGTAACGCTTGCACGTTTTTGCCTGGGCGCAAAAAAGGAGAAAATCGTGTCGCGAGAGACCGATACATACGTACGCGTGGCATACGTCGGTCTTTCATCCGAAATTTATATCCGACGCTTCATCCGACAGGATTCTCCCGGTTGAACGGTGAATATAAAACCATCGCGCGGGGAGTACAGAGCCACGCGCGTACGTACATACGTTAGCCGGAGGAAGGAGGAAAAACACGGCGTATTTCGCGACTCGACCGTGGCGCGCGTTGGAAGTTTATAAGAGCGCCTAAAGGGTGAAGAAGCCTCTTCGCTGTTACGCCATCAGCAGTCGCGTGGAGTCCGTCGACCCCCGGTTTCGGAAACAACGACGGGGGCGAAGAGAAAAGAAGGCCGAACGGGGGAGAGAGTGTGTGTGTGTGTGTGCGCGCGCGGCGGAGGAGCGAAGGAAAGAAGAAAGCAGGATTTCGCCGGGGCGTGCGCGGAATATCGTGGAGGCCGCTCGGCGCAAAAAGGAAAACAAATTAGCTCGCTCAAAGAAACGTGCTCCGCGGTATATTAGACTCGTAGGGAATTCCATATACAGGGGCCGAACGGATGCTGGAACGCTACTTCTTTTCCAGCTGGATGTTACGTTGTATAGACGATACACCCGGATCCGAGGAATTAGATTGGACAAGCCGAGGACAGAATAAATCTGTGGCGTCGTTGTTTCTCCGTGAACAGCGGGGAGAGGAGAACAGGGAAAATATTTCGATTGCTTCATCGGTAGGGACAAGACTTGTAGAAGGGTGCACACGTTCAGTGGAACGACTTGTTTCTTATTCTATCTCGTTTATTTCATTCGACACGATGGAATCGTATTTCTAGATTCGGCGTTATTTAACATATTCATTTGTTTTACTTTATTAGAACTGCATTAAGCTCGCTCGAGGCAAAAGGCTTCGTCGCGTTCACGGATGTTCCGTGTCGTCGAGGGAAAAATGAGGCGGCGAGGTCCGTAAACCGTGTGAATCGTGGAGGAATGAGAGTGGCCGGGGCCCACTAAACTCGCATAAATCGGCATTAGAATGCATAATCACCACTTGGTCGCTGATTAATTCTTCGTAGTTGGTACCAAGAGCGAGCCCGGGCTTGATTTATAGTCCCCCGTTTACCTCCAATGGAAATCTCGGCCCGTCTAGCACCCTTCACGGCGAGGCTTTAACGGCGAAAGGGCAACGGATCTCGTTGAAAGGTTGCGCTACCCTTTTCAGGCTAAGGGGGTTTGGCGTGGGTATTCTGCAATACACAGAGACCTTCGGTAACAATGCCTCCTCGCTTCTCCAGCCACGAATCCACCCCCGTTTCTTCTTCTATTTTTGAGGGTAAGAGCGATGGCTTTTTCACCCCCTTTTTCACGAAAGGCCTGGCGCAGCGTACAAAGTGACGCGTTTCTCTTTCCTTTAGCTTCTTTTTCCCATTGATTTTTCTTGCCCCCCCCCCCTGTCTTCCCTGCGAAACGTCTGTTTACTCGTTCATTATTACGCTCAGCATCTTTCGGACGAGTGTCTGGGCAAGCCTCGATCGATCGCTTGTATGCAGTCATCCTCTTAGAAATATCGAATCTTCAAACGGGAATCTTCATGTTGAGGTATCTTTAATATTTCTTTTAATTTAGTTTGCCCTACATTTTATAGTGATCCGACGATTGAGTTCATGGAAGCACTTCTGTGGCTTCCTACTCTTCTACCTCTTAAGGGGTGCAACCTTTCCAACTAATATCACATCGAACATTCCAACTGAGATCAATTTGCAAGATTGTCCACGGGTCGACGGCCAAGACGTTTAAACGCATTGCAAATATCTCAATCGGAACAGTATTTCCATATTCGTTATTTACAGCATCGTAAAAATATCCGCGGCGTAAAATTCGTAGCGGATAACCCGAAGATCGATGATGTCATTTTCCCCCGTAATCTCGCTTCGACATTTCTGAGGGCAGCGCTTCCGGTGCCACCATGGCGAACGAGGCAGAACGATTCGTTCTTCCGGTATATTTATGGCGTGACGATCGAATTGATTTAGAACCCTCGCGCGCCGCCTCGACCAATACGAAGCCCGGCTACGGTGCGAGCTGCTTAAAAGCCGAGTAAATAAACGCATCCCTCGTGCCAATAACGCGCCGCGAATCCGGAGCCGGTACGGCCAAGGGTGACGATGGTAGGGTGAAACCTCTTACGGGGGGGTAGAAACTCGATTTGCGTCGAGCAACCCCCCTCTCGATCCCGATGGACGACGAAGGGGATACCCGGAAGCGGTAAACAAGGGCGCAAAGAGTATGCGTCACCGGAGAGATTCCTTGAAATTCTTCTGGATCGCTCTTAAGCGACGCTCCGCGTCTGTTGTTTAATAAATCATAAAAGCGCACGCGATCCTAATGGACCGTGAGATATTCCTTTGTGCCGCTTCTGATCTCTGATACGGGAGGAAGATTAAAAGACCGGTGTATTTATGGGACGTTTAATGTTCTGCTTTTGCGCACTTGCTGAAAGATCTCTCGCGAGAGGGTAAAGCTGCTACCCTTGCGAACCCATTCTTTCGAGCACGTTGCTGTTTCTAAGAATATATATATATACGTATATAAATAGAGTAATTTTATTTATACCTTACAAAACTATGCAGATTTTCCCGCAATTTGAAAACTTTCTAAAAAGCCATATATAAAGAAATAAATAAATCTATATATAATAGGTTTCAAATTATGGGAAAATCTGCATAGTTCTGTAAGGTATAAATAAAATTACTCTATCGAGCAATATTAGTGGAAGCAGTTCAATTTTTATTAAAATTGTTATCTCTTTCAGAGATTGTTTTATATATATAAAATTTCTTAAATAGCTTTTAAATTGTGAGAAAATCTGCATAGTTTTGTAAGGTATAAATAAAATTACTCTATCGAGCAGTATCAGTGGAAGCAGTTCAATTTTTATTAAAATTGTTAAAGTCCTTCAGAGATTGTTTTTTTTTAGTTTGTCATTTAAGCAAGGAATGATTTGTCTTGTATGGTAAATTCAAGTACAAAATTGGCCTACAATTGTAGTTAATGGGACAGATTTTCGATGTTCGGTATTGATTAATTAAGAACGTCTATTAAATATACTTTAAAAAAAGGCAAAATTTGCATATGCAACATTTCGGCAAAGTTTGCCGCGATGGTTCCGTTTCCTTCTCGACAGAGGAAAGCTTTCCAGCAACTTTCCGAGAACGTGGATTTAAAGCGAGCTTCCATCAAGTCGTTATAAACGTGATTGGAGCAACACGGAGAGCTTTGAGAATGCCGAAAGCCATTACGGCTGGCAAGTTTGATCAAGAGAAGTGGCGCGGGTTGGAAGTTACCACCGTAACCCTGTCCATTTCTCCGGACGAGCTTGGGAAAGGGTCAGCGCGGGAGCACGAAAACGCGGCGGACTAGGTGGGAACAGGAAAGAGACAGGCATCGAAGCACTTTTAAACCGGTCGCGACCAATTAAAACTTGCAAGCGACGGTCTGATTTATCGAACGATTTCGACTGATCGCGACGGCCACGACGAAAAGATCGGTTTCCACCCGATGCCGACTTTTTCCTTTCAGCGTTCGATTCAGACTCGGTTACCGGGGAAAAGTTCCACGACCCCCCGATTGCTTACGGTCAACTCGAGTCCACTTTCTCGCAGAGCCCCTCGCGTGTACTTTATTTGCCCTGCACTTCGTGCTGATCGTTTGCCAATCGATTCCGTGAACTTCGTGTCACGCTCCGGTGCGTTGAACTTATTGCTGGATCGATGATGGATCATCAAGGCTGAGGTCGATTGATGAAAAATTAGAATTCGTAAATGCTTCTATTTAAAATGCAAAAGATTTATTGGAATGTGAAGCTGCAATGAATTGCTGCGATAATTGTGTAGTTTAGGAATTCTCTATTGTTTCTTTACGCGAAATGGTGTATAAAATAATAATAAAAATAGTACAGTTTTGCTCTCTTGTTTTACACAATCAATTGACATTTGTTTCTCGATGAAACATGAATATTAAGGCTGATGTCAATAAAAAATTATAATTGGTAAATGCTTCTATTTAAAATGCAAAGATTTATTGGAATGTGACGCTGCAATTAATTGCTGTGATAATTGTGTAGTTCAGGAATTTCTCATTGTTGCTTTGCCATAAAACATAAAACGTACAGAACAATAATAAAAATAATAAAGCCATGATGTCTTATTTTACATAGTAAATTAAAATATATTTCTTGGTGAATTAAACATAAATAATCTCCAAACTAAGTTCTTTTTTCCACTCAGTGTTCAATTTAAAAAATCCTCTGAACTAATCAAAATATTAATGACAGTGAATTTATATAGCTCTATTAAAAGAATATATAAAATTAGCTATCAGACTACTGACCTATACTGTTTGCATCAGATCGCACCGTATCGTAAGCACTATCTACTGCCCCGCGAGGAATTTCGCTCCTCGTTTATCTCCATTATCGACGTATCTGTCCCGTGCCATTAGAGGCTGCGGTGCGTTCGCTAAACACGCTTGTGCGGCTTGTATAAACATTTGAATATTTACGAAGGATGTATGAACGATCGGTCGCACTTGTTCCTCAACATCGATCGTTGCCAATGATCCAAATCTGTCGATTCGTGGCAATTGCGAATGCGATTGAACAGCTTCGTACTCGATGCATAATTATTAAACATTAATCGGTTATGATAATAAGACGCAGTGCCAAACTCGTTTCCACTCCAGAATATAAATCACGCAATTACGTTAAACGTTGAAAAATTCGGGCGGCGTTTGGAGTTAGGAAACGGCGGATGTAACATTTTTGCGGAACCATCTCTTCACGACGGAAGAGAAAATGAACTTTTTCTATTGAGGAGCGAAAGTGCAACTGATTCGACGCGACGGGAAATATTCTGCCTATGACAGTATCCATAATCGTGAACCGCGAGTGCCGGAAATTATTAGAGGTTTTCGAACAAAAGTTTGAAACGCGAAATATCTCGGAACTGGTATGGACTTGAGTGTTATTGTGCAGTCATAAATTTCTACTTGGTTGAAACAGAATGTACTCGGAGAAAACAGGAAGTAGTTGGAGAAAGAGAAGGTTATTAAGTTACGAGATATGAACAAAATTTTTTATGTATATTCGCTGTATTTTCACAGAGTAAATTTCACTGTACATTGTTAGGTACCTATGCAAATTTAAGAAACGGAAGATAGAAATATAATTGGCCTCCATTAGGTGTGAATTAAAAAGAAAACGACATTCTAATTCCTTGAATATGAAATGAATAATTAATTTCTAAGAAATTATCTGAGAAATATATTGGTGCAATTTAAAAACAGGAGATTGCTTCATTTTTATTGCATTTCATGTGGTAAGTATTTCCACTTTTTGTATTTTAATAATGAATACACCGAGGAGGATTATTAGTATTGAAATGTTGAAATGACAGCAGAATAAATGAAAGATAACGAGAATTAGCGACCGAGTGAAATGCGGTATGGAGATGAATCGTGTCCAATATTTGCATAAGAAAATAAGAATTAATATTAACAAAGAATACGGAGGGAGAGTGCTACACAGAAGATATAGTCCTTAATAAGAGTTACTTTACCCATATATTCCTGCAGTGAGCATCTCATCCACTCGACGAGGCTGTGTCAACACTAGAATAGAGAACCATTACCGCTAAAAGCTTTAAAATCTAAAATGCTTTATATTTCAAACGCGTCGCGATTCGTGACACTGGCTATTCACGTCGCTGATGAAAGGAAGAATAAATACCTCTGAGAGTATCGCGGCGATTGAAACACATGGCGCAGGATATGCCCGGCACAAACAACTATAGGGAAGCAAAAATCTGCAAAAGGGACGGAGAGAATTAAATTAATCGATTTAACGCGATGCAAAATAAATTGCTATTAAAAATCCTTATCATTAATAAAAGAACCGTCGCTTTATTCTCCAAAACGTCGTCGCTCAGTGAACAGAATCGCAGGCTTCTGTAAGCAACGAATGTTCATTTAAAATGGACTTCGCCGTTTTCTCAAGAAGAAACATAATCGCCAAAAATCGAGGATATTGTTGTTAACGGTCGCAGTCTGTCCCGGTCCAGTAATTTCAGGCGGGCAGTTAACCCCATCGCTCATTAACTATTTGGATCGCGATGATTATGCCACTAATTGGTAATCAATATTCGGTATGACCATTAAAGCCGCGGGGATATCGATACCAGTAATGCTCCTCCGTTTCCGGGGGCTGCTAATGCGACCGTTAAGCAAAGGAAGCTTACTGAAATAATCGTAATAGCATTTCCGCATTCGGATTCGCAACACGCGTTCGGCACCGCTGCACATTTAATGTTGTATAGCTGCACGCGTGTCGAACGACTGTAGCCCAGAATTCCTCTGAAACGGCCCTGCAGGGATTATAATATGTCTCTAATATTGTTCACTTTTCCTACAATTAAATTGCAACATGGTAAACTATTCCTGCCGCAAGTACTATACCAATCGCATTATCGCATAATGCGAATTAGTACGACAAAGTCGTATCCTTACCGAGATGATGTTATTGAAAAATATCTGCTGGCCGTTTTTCATGGAGGAATCAAATGAAAAGAAAATTTAGGAATAAGTGTGGAACTTTGTTTAATTTTAAGTAAGAACAAATTGCAACAAATTTGTCTCAATTATCAATTTTATAATGTATTCAATATTTCGTTACAACCTGCTATCGCTATTTTACTAATTTATATCTGAAGAGGTACAAGAAATCTTCAATTGACTGCCAGTTTATTTCAATAATAGTATTGAAAGCTGAACGAAATTATCGTCGAGCAATTTGCCGATAAATTCTTGTAGCGGAGGAGATCGATATTGGAGACGATTCTGTTTATAAGAGACAGCCAGCGATCAAGTCTAAGATCAGCTTCGACGGTATTGAGCACTTGGATAATCAGTCCGAAATTATCCATGCGTCATAGACGCGGTTCCAATCGGCGATCGATCATCCCTCTTTTAAGGGCGTTCCGTCACGATGGCTGGCAAAGGGAGAGGATTCATGAGATGTCATGCGAAACCTGGGGAATCCAGGGGGAGGGTGATCATCGTTCAGACGGTGGGGGTCGTGTTTAAGGGGTCGTTTCGTTGGCGGCAGTCCGCGCCCTCCCTCGCTGAAATTCATTTCTTCGAGTTGCTCGGCAAAGGGGGCTGTTCCGGCGATGAGTCACGGACGCGTAACGCGAATTTCCCGCCTATATCTCGTGTTCGTCCCAAATTACGAGCAGGGATTATGAGATGTTATGGAAATTCGCCGGCATCCCCAGCGCGCTGATAAACGAAAAGATCGATCGCGGGATATCGGCTACGCACGCTGCGACAGATAAATATCCCGTCCCTGTTGTTTGTGGCTCGGTGAGCAAGGAACGATGTTACTGATCGAGCATCTAGGGTCAACTGATTCGATTATATTCTCTGACACGATGTCAAACGGATCGTAAATGGCGCGATCGATCTGTAACTCACGAGACTCTTCAGAATTCATACGAAACTTTTTTTTACTGAATCACATACAACATGAATAATAATTGTCAATCTGAAAGAGAACTGATACACGTTAAATTCTTCCACTATCTATGGAAGAACAAATTGTATTTGCTTCAATTTAACCTGGCAATAGAAAGCCGTTCGCCTTTCCCATTCCGTCTTTCTTAGCTTTCGTCGCATCTGTGGTATGACGAAGCGCGCATATTGAAAACGCAACGTGAATCGCATCATTTGCCGTATTATTACGCGCTCCGTTGAAGCTCCTCCATTGTGTATCGACGAGGTGCGCGTTTGTCGGGAAGACTTGCCCGCCAGGCAAAGATTCAAGGAACCGGAATAAGCGCCACGCTAATTTGCATGTTATATTATTATACGTCATATCACACGCGGACGGACTAACCGCGTTTGCAGAAATCGAGCTGCTAAACTGTCGCCCCTTGTGCGTTAACAACAATCTGCTGGATTGAATTTGGGGTGAACGAGCCAATCTAGAAACGGGTAAATACGTTTTCATATGCTACATAAATTAAATTAAGTAAACAGTGATTACGGATACCATTCGAGTTGAATCAAAACGTGAGATTAATTACTGTCGGTTTGAGATATTCTCTTGAACTTTATCTGCCAGTTTCTGGCTTCCATGATTTTCTAATATGACAGCAGCCCTTTAAAAAGGTACAAACTTTATTAAACCCTTCCATTATCGCTCCAAATTGATCGGCTAATCTCTTCAGCAGATCAGACCTTCAGTTTCATACAAAACACGTTTGCTCAGTACGCAACTCACCCTATACAGGAATGCACAGTTAAAAAGTTCTTTCTATTGCGATATCTCTTGGTGGCGAACTCGAAAATTCGCGATATTGCACGAGCCACGAACCGTTTCGCGGTTCGATGTCCGTCTCCGTCGTTACGACGCGATGCGCATCCCGAGCGCGGCACGGATGCATTATTCGCCACGTTATTGCACGCGCCGTTGAACCGGCCCCATTGTAAATTGGTCCGGTGTGCGTTCGCTGGCAATGTTGCCCTAAGGGAAGGCAGCCTCGGCCACGGAACGTCCAAGCCGAACCCGTTGAAACCCGGTAAAAGCCCTTATATTGAATACGTGGCTTGCATATCAATACCCCGATGCTTTCACCCAATACGTTATCGATACGTCTCACCGCTGTAGCTTGAGGAAAGATCGATGGACACGTGGGGGATCGTTCGTATATAAAAGTTATTAGTTTGTCGAGGAGAAATGTTGCTGCGCATTGTTAAGAAGCGTTTAGATTGTTTTACATTTGAACCGTCAGCAAGATTAGATTTTTTAAATAGCGAATCTCTGTTGTCTTGTCAATTTGTTATCGACTTTGTTTTAGTAGGATACTTTATGAAAGCACCTCGTAGAACGATTTGCAAAGAAGAAATAATTGTAGACGCGATGCGGGAGAAGTGTTTCCTGAAACGATTAGAAACAATCCAATCACCAAAGATAAATTAATCAAGGATGTGTCCTTGGAACCGATGAAATTTTTCTCAAATTTCATCTAGAGTTTCAAGGGACACACCATTGTCCGGACTGGTATAGATTTGATGGAAACCTGAATATTTTCCAAAGGGAGCGCGGAGAAAAAATCTTTTCAATCCTGTTAGCGTTCTGTCCTAGTCAAATTTCCGCTAGGCAGCGGTCGCTGGTGCATCTCTCCTTCGAGCTCGGATTACCCCGATTCCGCAAACAAGCTAGCAGCACAATTTCAGGTTCTAAGCTTCGCCGGGTTCGTGGCTAGTTTACCGAAGCTACAAGCGGATCGGGAAGAGATTTTGGGGTAATTTATCTCGCCTGATGAGATTCGCCGGATCCTGTAGCTGGTAACGTAAACGATCAAGCGTTGTGACCGTATGCATTCATTTATCAACACGCAAAACTCCTACACCTTATAAAATTGTATAAATTCATCAGCTGTCATTAACGTATTTCACAAGGTTCTATTTGTTTTATCACATGATTATGTGCAACAGAATGAAATTAATGCGTAACGCATGCATTTTTTCCCTTCTCAAATTAAATGAGGTAGGAGAATTTGTTTCTCTTTTTCATAATTAGCTGATGAAAACGCGTTGTTGCATAATACTTCGTATTAAGAATATAAATACACGTTGTATTACCACTGCGTGATGAGAGAACAGAAAAAATATTATGTTCAGAGTGAGAGATCTGAAAACAACAGCCTCCACCGTATAATTCATTATTAATGTACCGAATAACCTTTCGCTCGAGCCCGTTCAAGTTAATTAGTACACGGCGGGATAATTGGGAAGGTGAATTCATACTGAGGTCTATTAGTTGCGCATCCAGGTCGACGGAGATGGCAGGAAATTTCTGATTAATTAGTGGAAGCTGAACTCGGATGCGGTCGGTCTATACGGCCTCGGTATTTCATAATGATCAGTTCGAATTGTACAATAATATTAGATCAGTCCACTTAGTTAGAAAAATAACAGGCCGTGGTATTTAAACGTTTGCCAATTCATAAGCTTGCGACTGTCAATATCATTAATTCTTTGGATGTTGAATAAATTGGCCGATAGAGCAAGGTATAAAATAAACCATTCCTGACAAGCAAATAATTAAAAACAACATCGGTCATCAAAGAAATTATGCTCGTATTTGCCTACGCTTATTAGCAATTACGCAATAATTGCAAGGAAAATTTTATCTGAATGTTTCACAGTACCTAACGTCGCGTCTGACCTTTTCAATCATTTTTTTAAGCTTCTTGTTAACCGGTTGAAAGAAACGTGTACGCTCAGACGACGCGCAGCACGGTGACGCCTGTAAACGTCGTTACAGCTGCCCTATTTCCGGACCCCTGGGACATGCTAATTAAACTGGCTAATAGACGGTCCAGCCTTGGCTGCCCATCAATCGATTTAACTACAAATTCAATTGAACCTTACTTATTGGACGGGAAAAATAATTACTTGCCCCAAAGGCCCGGCTCGTCGAGCTGATTCCGATTCTTTCGTCGCCTTGTACATTATATTTGAAAATAATCTCTGCGTCTTAGATAATACACACTTGATATTATCGTTTCGTTTCTTTTTTTTTATACTTTTGCAAATTCGTTTCTAAAAGTGGAAAGGTATATTTGCTAAGAATTTATTCGGCATTTCATTTATCCTACATCAGATCAGCGTAATAATTCTTTCTCAAATGAGACAGAATTATCGCGTTTGATCTTTTGTCTAATAAAATATTGTACAAAACACGAGGACTTTTCGAAGCTGGTTTTCCCTCGAAATAATAAAGAACGTCGTGCATGCACGCGAAGTCCAACTTCCAGAAGATTGCGCTGGCATTCGATTTGTAGGAGAGTAAGGTCAGGGGATTCGGAGCAAACTCAGTCGCACGAATCAAAGGCAACAATTTGATATAGCGACACGAAAGCCGGGCATCCCGTGCTTTTTCATTCGTAGTGGAGGCAGCTTTAAAACGCAGGCAAACTCGAATCGAGGGTCGAAAAAGGCAAGAGAGTGGAATACAGCGTGGAACTAATCCTGTGTAAAAAATCCTTTAGGAGGGATTCGAGGCGGGATAACTAATTCTTATTGCAGCGGGATGGAAGTGAAAAACATTTCCATTGCGTACACTTTGAAAGTAAACGCTGTTTCATTGTTCAACGAAAAGCTTAAATCTGCTAAAAGTAAATAAGTTGGAATACTGCAAGGAATATCTATAAAGAGTAAAACGCATTTGTTTATTGAACCGCAGTCGTATTAATATTAATTGTTCCTTTGCTCGAACTAAATTGCAAGCCCCCCCCCCCTCCTGCCCCTCTTTTTATCCGCGAATTACACGTTCTGGTATAATCTTACCGACGTTTCTGCGCGACAGAACACTGAAGAACTCCGGCGGTGTAACGCGACGGAGAATAATTGAAGCATAAAACACACGGGCAAGAGAATTATGTCATTATCCGCGGGGAAAAGGATGCGCGCGTCTATCCACTTCTTTCCCAACGGACGTAATTCGCGATGTTTTTCCTGTTCCGGCATAGGAAAGAAACGCGACCCCCTTGGCCGGGTAATATTTTCCGCTCTTTGACCGTGCGCGGGGTTAATTGCGCATTGATAACTAACGAGCTTCCTTTGTGGAAGTATTTCGGGGAGACGAGAGACCCCGGTAAATTTCATTCGACGCGCCGGATTAAGCCGTCCCCGGCCAGCCGCGGAATTCAAATCGCTGATTCGCCATGCACAATCGTAATCCCGACCCGGCTCCGCCGACTTTGTTCCACGTATCGGCTCTGTCCGCGTCCCGCTAGATCCGCATCCGACGGCAGATCGATGACAGTTTTCTCCCTACTCCGCGTTCTTAATTACACCGAAGTTATAGAGAAGATAACACACCGCGGCGTTGGCGTGCTAACGTTCATCCCTTCTTTTTGTTGCAGTTCTATCAGTTGCTCGAGGCTAGTCAGGTGGCGAACACCACGCTCACGTATCGCCACGTGACCGTTTTCGCACCCACGAATCGAGCGTTCCAAAAGTACAATGGAAGCACGAAGAACTTGGTCCTCTATCACATGTGTAAGTACCTTCCATTTCTCTTACTACCTTTCTGTTTCATACTTTGTGGAAGATGTTCGAACGGTTTATCGACTTGTTCTGATGATTGAAGCATTCGGAATTTCGTGAATTCAGATGAATATCCCGATCGATATTGTATCTTTGCATATAAGAGAAATGTGACGCGTTAAGAATCTCGTTGCGATCGTGTCGGGTGACATTGATCCCGAACGGAGACTCCTGTTCGTTCCCCAAAGCCGTTCTTCCTTAGTTGACGCAGCGTTACCTCTGCAATCTCGCATCACTGCACCGACGGCGCATTATAGCGATTCACCGCAGTCGACCAATCCCTCATGGTAGTCCCGGTGCGTCGAAATGTATGATGTTTCCCCGCTGCTTTGTCAATTATCGCGAGTGTCTCGCTTGTACGACACTCGTTGACAGCTCGGACGATCGTGTAATGACGTCGAACACTCTCGATCCGTACAACGACGCGGTTATTTAATTATCACGTGGATTCATTCGGGAGCGTTCGAGCGATCGCGAATAAATATTCATTAGTCCAGGGGATATTGTTCGGTCTCGAAACGGAGTGGAATAATGTACAGGCATTTATTACTTCTGCCTATGTTCGCGAAATAGTTAAGAAGAGATTCGCTTTTGAAGTGAATTTCCCAAATCTTGGATTGATAACGGATAATAATGATCGATTGCTCAATACTTTCTTTCTATCTATTATTTTCATTCAACGTAGCGTCGTTCTTTCTTTCTCCTCTTGCGCTGTATAAATAACTTTCAGCAAAGTTTCAAATCACGAATTCCGATCCTTCCGACAATCTGCAATCAGAGCCCATCGATTGTTTTACATCTGTCGTCGGGAACGGTTGTCTCTGCAGTTTGCGTTGTCTGCGTAAACGGAAGGAACGTCCCCTCCAATGGAGACAGGCGAAGAAACAGGAAGGGGGAGGGGGGATGAAACGGTTTCCACTTAGACGATCGGATAACACGGCGAAGGGAGAACTTAATCGTGCGCAGTCTCGATTCCATGCAGTCCACTCGAACGCAATTACAAAGGCTGTAGTCGACCACCGTGAAGGATGCCACCGGAACTGAGACTGTCAAGGATAGATCAATCGAGGATCGAGAAGTCGCCACGAGGGCGAATCCTTGACTATTCTGCACACTTGCGATATCGAGGGCAATTCGCGGAAAGACATTTGTGTAATAATAGACATACCAGATTGATACGGTGAATCATGGAGGGAACGACACCACCACCGGCCATACAATAATTTTCTACCCTTTCTCGAAAATCGCATCGGGTATTGGCGAGAGGGAAAGGGAGCAAAGGTATAGGTGGGACGGAAAGTGCAAATCCGACACGCAGCGGCGGTAAATCCTTGATTTTACAGTCACATCCTCTTTTGCGCGACGATTTCCTATATCCGCCCGCCCCTTCGTGACCCGGGGGCATTTTCACCGATTGCCACGAAGAAAGTGCACCCGCGATGGAAGCAAGGAATTAAGAAGGGCGTTGCCAATTTTATAAAGAAACTTCCCTTGCTCGTTTCGGATGCCTCGAGCGACAACGGATGAGAGGGAGCCGGCCTTTGTTAATCTACCTTTTGAACGGGGAAAATGTGCACGATTTAATAACTTCCTGGTAATACTTTTATAGAATTCCCCTTTTGGTGGAATTATTTTTCGTTGGGATCATTATGCCGTTACGCAATATTTGGAGTAACGTTGAGAATAATCATTCTTAAATCTACGGTCTTGTAAAGTAGCAAGTGATTAAGTAGTATAGCTCCGTATCTGATCAGGCAAGTGAAAGGAACTCTGTGCAAGAAGTTACCTTCGACCTCGACTCTGATAGGGAAATGATTCAAAGATAACAAGCCCTCAATGGATATACAGAATTCTAAAGTCAAGTAATATTTTCCATGATTGCCAAATAATTGTTTCTCAGGCTTCGTTAATCTACCCTTTGAACGAGGAAATAGAAACCTTCTCCTGGTAGTTAATTAGAATCTTTCTTAAATTCCTTTATACAATATTCGAAACAGTGTTGAAAGGTGTTAATTGCTAAATTACATTATTGCAAAGTTGCAATGTGATTTAGTAGTGTAGCTGCGTGTCTGATCAGACAAGTGAACGGAACACTCTGCCAGGAGTTACCTTCGACCTCGACTCTAATAGCGAAATGTTTCAAACATAACAAGCTCTCGATGGATATAAAAAATTCTAAAGTCAACTAATATTTTCCATGATTGCCAAATAATTGTTTCTCAGGCTTCGTTAATCTACCCTTTGAACGAGGAAATAGAAACCTTCTCCTGGTAGTTAATTAGAATCTTTCTTAAATTCCTTTATACAATATTCGAAACAGTGTTGAAAGGTGTTAATTGCTAAATTACATTATTGCGAGGTTGCAATTTAGTAGTACTACTGCGTGTCTGGTCAGACGAGTGAATGGAACACTGTGCGAGGAGCCAGTAATACAAGTCAACGCTTTATCCTAGCCTTGAAAAGATTCAAAGATTCTCGCTGGATGTAAAAAGAAAAATTGTAATGTCAGCTAACATTTGCCATGATCGCCAAATAATCTTTACACACAAATTGCTCGATAGCTCGCGATGAAAAAAGAATTGCAAACCCTTCGCTAGTTTCGGAGGATATACGAGGGGAATACAGACGGCGAGCTTCGTTAGGTCCTCTTCGCGTTTAATCCACGGTAAATGCCGACGCCGAGGGGCGAAACAAGGATTTCCAGAGAGGAGAAGGGTACCCCTGGGTATTTGTAACCTTCGTCGCCGACAGTCGAGTCGAGTCACTGACGGATAATCGTCATTCAGCGGCGGATCTCTTTTTAGACTCCGTATAGTCAACAACCCTTTCAACACCCCCGGACATTTGAAATACCTCGAGGAAGGTTCCCCCCTTCGTGGGGGACAACGAGGAATGTAGTTCGATTGAGATGCGAAAAAAAAAAGATCGTACCGAAGAATATTTGTAAAGTGTTGGCTTTTTATAGTTCATCAATAAAGTTAAGTATTAACCCTTTGCGCTCCGAATTATTTTTCAATTTTGTTGCCAACAACTCCCTAGCATTTCAAGTGTTTTTACATGAAATTTACTTTAAAGGACAGTTCCTTGACTGGTACTCATTTGAAACAATTCTTTTCACTATTTTATCAAACACAGCTCTGAAACTTTGTTGCAATTTATATTCGTGGAACTTTGAAATGCATTGCAAAGTATAATGCACATTTAAATTGGCAATTTAAAAATGTCGAGTCACACTCGACGCAGGAGTGCAAAGGGTTACAGAATTATTGAGATGCACGTAATGTTAGGTTCATGAAACGCGAAGCTCTTGGCATAAATTATTTTTTGTGACAAGGCAGACGACTACTTTTTATCGGTTCTCCGACCCCTTTCAGTGACTCACCCTGCGCAAGCAACGGGGCCTGCCTTCCGTGTAGTCACTGAAGAAAGGGAACAGTCGTTGGAAAGGTATCGTGACAAGTTAATAAAAGGCTTCGTGCATTCAGCAGTAGCAAAGAAATTGTCCGCTCTCTAGAAAAGAGGCTCAATCACGTGAAAGGAGCATTACTCCTAACTTTCGCCGAGGAAAATCCACGATATCCGCGGCATTAACGCTGCAACTACCATTCGTAACTAAACCTTCAGGAATATCTGAAACCTATGACATCTGAAGAACACGAACGAGACACCGTTCAAGCGCCGGAGGCGAAGGATGCTCACCGGCCGTAATATTCGACGCTTCGAGTGTCGGTAAATTTACTCGTAGATAGTTAAAGACTCGAAGGCAGGGGCGAGAGGGAAACGTGGGGTGGAAATCCGTGCCACGGACGAAATAAGAGAAACGAAAAGCGAAAGGGGAGAGAGACGACGTGGGGGGGAACGCGAGCTTCGGTCTGTAAAGGGTGACTTAACTGTGCGGAGGCTCGAGAACAGTATATTGTAGAGGCAAGACGGGACACGGAGGACTTTGAAGGACCCCAGCAAGACGGTGGGTGAAGCCGGGGTTACATGGTGCTCGCTCCGCGCGGCACAGAGAGAACAAGCCGGTTCAGAACTGCGACACGTCTTGCGAGCCCTAGCCGCGGGCCGAAAGCCTCTTGGCTGCCTCTGTTTGTCTTGTTACTGGCTGGCGAATTTCGAACTCGTTCGACCGGGGTGAAATCGCATCGCGATCCACGGCCATTGTTCCGGAGAATCTTCTACTCGTAGCCGCGCGGTTAATTAACCGAACGTTACTGCTACCACACGCAATATGCTTCGTGTATTAACGCCGCGCGGTACCCAGACGCTATTCATGCGAGGTTTAAGGCAGTTCCTTTATAAGTGAAAAATCGCAATTTCGCTTTGGGACTCTTCGTAGAATCTCGGATGAGATTATTGTTAGGATGGTTAGGCAGTGATCAATGGCAGAGGTGAGTTTTCTAGATAAATGTAGATCTGAGGGATACGAAACAGTTTGCGGATCGGACGCACGAAAATCATGAAAAAGAATCACGACTTGTTAAGTTTACAATATTTGTCTATATTTAATTTCGACGAAAATATCCGGTTCACTCGGAATAAACAGCGATAAATATAATATACGCATTTCACGTATTTATTTCCCCTTGCCTTTCATCAATCGAGCTCCGTGAATTATTCCTCGATTGTCTGTCGGATCGGCCGGCAGAATTTCTCCGGAGACGACACGGGCCGCTTCGGGTAAATAATTGAAGGCCAGGACCGCGATGGTCGGTCGAAATAAAATGCTGGAATCGATATTATTCGGCCGAAGGCAATTTTTCAATGGAACTCCTAGCGTAAGAGCGATTCGATAAAGCCGACCGGTTTCCTTGTACCGTTTATTGACAAGTAATTCCATGGGCTGCCGCTTGAGGTGAAACGGTAAACAAAGAACTTCTATAGAGTTAGCCCCGCGGAGGAAACGGCGATGAAGTTTGCGATCCCCACTTCTGATTATATAACAAACCGTGCTTCTTGGAAAGCCTTTCAAGCGATACCGCGCCGTGGAAAGACCATCGAAAGATCTTAGACGAATTATATCCGTCGAATCGGCGAATACTTTATAATCTTCGTGCTTTCGCGATTGGAGATCACAGTTGAATATCCATCGACTTGTTTCACTCGCCGGTTAAAGCGCCGACCTGCACTACTTGCTCCGTGTACATAAAACGTTCTACTCACCGTTTCTCGTTATTCGCGCGCTTATCATACTTTACATAGACGAACGTTTCGCGACGAGGGAACAGATTCGTTCGAGATTTCTTTCCCTAGAGAGATTAGAAGGAAATTCATCCGAATGAACATTAAACGACTCGATTCGATTAGACGAAGGAGCCGGCGAGGAGTCGGTAAAACGGTCCGACGGGTTCGCAGAAATTTTGCGCATCGCGAAAAGTTTCACAATTAGTCTTGAAACTTTCATAATTTTGCAGCCTCGGCCGTCTTGTTTTGCGGCGGAACATTAGCGTGCTCGGTTTAATTTATCATTTCACCTCCGCGCCATTCTTTTCCTCCTTTAGCAATTCTTATCTCTCCCCCCCTCCCCCTTCTACAGTTCCGTCGTTCAATCTTGCGGACTGCAGTCCACGGGGAAACGAATGAAATCTCCATCTATCAGCAACTGGTTCCGAAGGATTGCGCGATTGACAGAGTATTATATCGGTGTAATTCCAATCGCGAAGTGAGTGTTGTTCAATTTCCTTCTTCTTTCCGTAATCGTTTCTAGGAGATAATTATAAAACAGTTTCCACGCGGTCGTACGTTTCACCTATCGGGTGTAGACATTGAGATAATATTTAGAGTGTTCCATCAAAGTTGAAGTGATGCGCATACGAAACGTAGAGTCCGTACGCTCGTCGGATGTTCAGAGACGGCGCGTAATTTCGGCCTGTGGTGTTTGCGTTCTCGCAACGGGCCGACGTTTCGCGCCGCTTAAGCTTAAGTACACTGGCATTATCGATTCCTGTCCGCGCTCAGGGATATCGATTCCGCCCGCCTGCTCCCTTATGCTAGCCGCGTTGAGAAATGATTGGAACAGAGATCAATGTACGCGGCCCTCTATAGACGATGGCGATGATTGTCAATAATTTCACTCGTTTCGATATTATGAAAAAGTAGCGCAATTCACTCGTCCTCGATCTCGTTTCCAATCATTGCCAAAACGCTGGCGCGAGGCCTTAATCGGATCTTGACGGATGCCGAGATCGGATCAGCCGACCGACATTATTACCAGAAAGCGTTTCCGTTCGCCGGGCCAGCGGTATTACGGAGCAGAGCGTATCCCGAGGATTCGCGGGACGCGGAACGAGAAGGTTTACATTTCCCGCGGGAGTGGCAGCGTTCCTCCTTTCGTTCTCAGACCTATTTCCATTCGGGATGGGAAAGAACCGCCGCGCAATCCTCGTAGAGGCCCGAGTAAGTAGAGAGGCGGGTCCACGGGGGATACGGCTCGCGCAGTCATCATCCGTTCCGCGACACGGAGATCAGTCTCAACGGCTTCTCGTATCAATCTCTCGTCATCGCACCTGAAACGCATCCACGCCTCGTCTCTCTCCGACTCCGCCCCGTCCTTCCCGACTTTCTCCTTTCGAGGGAGCAGCGCGCGTTTGGAAATCCCGCGCCGGCGAGAATGTTGAACGAGGTCGGGAGGCTGCAACGCGCGTCTGGTAAAAACGACGGACCTATTGGCCGCAGTGACACACGCCGGGGTGAATCGGTGTTCCGGCGTTTGGAAATTCTGCCGGGAGACGCGAACACAAATTGCGGCGGCTGGCGCTCGTTAAGAACCATGGCAATCGTATCCCTTTCGCTCTGTCTAAACGTTGCCCGATTCATCGTTAAGATCGCTGGCAGAAATACACGAAGGAAAGAAAGACTTGCGCGGTTAGAAAGCGAATTGTCGCGCGAGTTAGATCAAAGTGGCTCGGCGAACGAGCATCGCTTTACGCGCGATTCGTTCGGCTGGTAATTATTCCAAGCAACGCGCGCGGTTCGTGTGCCACTTGATCGATGCTCGACCGTTGTTATAACTACTGTTTACCAATTAGTCGCGGCGCAATTATAATTGCTAATTGCACGCGTCTCCGGACGGTGGTCGCTTCTCGCGCCAGGAGAGGACGGTCGCCGTTCATTCGCCCGCGAAACCGAAACCAAGCGTACGCTTGGGTGATTTTGCCCGGCAAAAATACACTTATCGATAGCGAGGCTCGACGAATTCAAACGAAGCAGGTTGTTCGATAAAGAGATTGCTATACCCGACCGAGAGATCCAACGGGCGCCTCGTGTTTTATCTCCGCTTTCAATCAACCAAATCGAACTCTATGCCCACCCACCCCTGGCGCAGTATGTTACTTATTCCGACCCAGCGTTCCCGATAAAAAAAAAGAACCTATTACGGAAAAGTTCTGGCATGGCCATTCTACCTCTCCATGGAGGGCACGCGAAACATATACCATTAATAATTTACGAGATCGCTCGATATTCCTGCCAGCCGCCACAGGGATATTTGCCTTACGTTGAAGGATATATCCCCGCGCTCGCCGCCTGGAATAAAGAATCGACCTCGAACCGCGGGTCATGTAGATTCTATTGGACGTAGACGCGAGTTAAGGAAGACGCCGAAAGGATATCGTCGGGGTCGAGGCGATCGAGCACGAACGCTAAAAGGAGGGTTCGTGAGCCGCGCGCCGGAAAACTGATTCTCTTCCGGCGCGGATTGTTCGACGGCAGCCGCTTCGAAAAGCGAACCCTTCGTAGATTCTTCTTGCGCTCGGACCAGACGCGAGGCGATCGATTGCCGGGCGAAAGTGGACGTAGGATCGAATCGGCCGGCAAAACGAAGAAACCGTTTGTAGTACTTTCCGCATGACCGACCCTCGCGACTTGTTCTGGATCCCAAGCTTGAGGGAGCGGGACATTGTGCCGCGCCGAGGCGGCCGACGTATTTTCAATAGAACCATACTGTGCAGCTCCATTTCTTGTTGGGGCGAGAGTTCGGTTGACGATTTAGCGAATCTTTGCCAGTTCTTAGTATTCGAGCTACTGTCGAAAGTTACTCTGTACAGGCACAGTTACGGCTAGCAAGAATTATTTAACAGCAACAATAAATTGCAACAGTTTCTCATTCACCAATTGGACAGTGCTCGATCATTCGATTAATTACTAAATTATTTAACATAGATTCGTAGCATTTTCTTTCGCCCACTTTATAGCCATTTGATTGTTTTTTAACGAAGAGAGGCGAACAAGCTTTTATCAAAACGAGCAAACTTTCATTTTCTTCACGCCGTAATACTTTCGATACCAATTGAATCGCTTTACATTCCAATCATCGCCACATTTCTGTGAAGAGTACTTTTGACTTTGCTACGTTTGAGCACTCAATCGTTCGCCCTCTCAACGAGATCAAAGACAGGAATCAAAGAGTATGATGGAAAACAGAATCGCGATTATCCATATTTTATGGGGAGCAAAGTTTGTTGAAACGGTGAATGGGTAATTAGGAAGTCCCTTCCGAGGGATCACTTTTCCCCGATTCAAAAGCGATCCACGTCTCTCTCCTTCGTTTAAGGTCCATTGCTATTCGGGATTTTTCGAACGACTTTAAAGGAGGAACCCGCGCGGAGCAAGTGCAGTGGGAATAAGGAAAGACGAGCGAGAGTTTGGGCAGCGGCGGTGAATCGTTGAAATTCGTATCATGGCGCGGCACGGCCGCATGCAAATGAACGACATACGTCATCAATATGCATCCAGGAAGCCAAATTATTCCGTGGACGAAACGATTCCCGCGGTGATTTCCGACGAACTCGAACGGGGGTCATTGATTTAACACGTCGCGGACCTGAATTCCGTGACGTGCTATCCTTTGCGGTTGTCATATATTTGTGAGATCGCTTCGCTTGCGCAAGAGAAATGAATAGAATTACATTGCGCTGCCCATGCGACGAATATCATATTTTGATTGAATGCGATTTTCAATTATTTCGTTCCTCATTTGTTCATCCGGTTATTGACACGGAAACTGCATTTTTTAGCATGCTCATTAAAATCATGTCCACTGTAATCGCTGTTCTAATTATTGTAACGACATTTACATTGACCAGTCCTATTATTTTGATAGCTTTGAAACTCTTTTAGTAGATTAAAATGACGATTGAATTTGTCTTGAAAAAAGTTTAGTGAATCATATTATTATAATGCAGTGTCTTAATTACTTTCACCCCTTTCGATTCGCGTTTAAATAGCCACGTTACTTTATACTCAGCTTTTACGGCGGACAAGTTAAACACCGTGCAAATGGAAGTGTCGAAAGCTTCTGACCTAATATTAGTGGCAAAGTGCAGTGATCGTTGAATAAGAAAATAGGGGGATATCTACATTATTCAACCAAATATCTGTCCAAGCCAATCAACGTTAAATCATCTTACCAGTGACATATAAATGATACAATTAATATAAAATGCACTGCTGAAAAGTCGTAGATCTGATCCTCCATAAAGCACACTTAGAGAAAATCTAAATAAACGTTCCACATACTAAACTTGATAATGAATATTGCACTGAGCATTCAAATATTAGTCCATTGTTTATGATCTAATAACCACCTACGTAGAAATATTACCATTCCCCTTTGTCAAACTACAAGACCATGACTATTTTACAATATCCAATAAACTATGAACGTACCAAAGCGTTTACAAAGACCATTTTCTTAAAGCTTAGTACGCATATCGTACCGAGTAACACTTTTGCAGATCTGATCTTCCATAAAGCACGCTTAGAGAAAATCTAAATAAACGTTCCACATGCTGAACTTGATAATTGAGTATTTAAATATTAGTCCATTGTTTATGATCTAATAACCGCTTACGTAGAAATATTACTATCCCCCTTTGTCAAACTGCAAGACCGTGACTATTTTACAATATCCAATAAACCATGAACGTACCAAAGCGTTTACAAAGACCATTCTCTTAAAGCTTAGTACGCATATCGTACCGAGTAACACTTTCGCTTTCTTAATAAACCACCGAGTTGGTGCTATTATTCTAACTTCCGTTTCGTTGCTCCACTTTCCTTTTTCTTTCTTTTCCCGCGCGATGAACGCGAACGATTAAACAGCAGACGGACGGCCGGAAATTAATTCAGCGAGCATCGCACAGGAATCGAAACAATGCCCGCGTTCATGGGTTGTAGCTGCGACTACACGCGGTTAACGGAAATCTTCAACATCGATCATGCTGATATCACGAGGCGGTGCTTTCAAGCTCGCGCGCGGCACGGGGATATCGGTAAGGAATGCGTCAAAAGCGCCGACGCGCGCCGGTTAAGCGGCTTCTCCCTTTCGCGGTGTATGATAAACGGCGCGTTATGCCCGTGCATCGAATGGCGAATTCAAGTCTGCTTGCTTCGCAAATTTACTCTTCCGCGGTCCGTCCGCGCCGGACGCCTCTAGCCGCCTATAGAGATCGGTTTGCCCGTGGCCGCGTCGACGCGCGTGAAACGACGGTAACGAGGTCTCATCGGTGACGGGCGAGAAGATCGATAACGCGACTTGCTACGCGAATGTTCCGAATGCCAATCGGATGAAACGCGGATTGATGGAAAAGCTGTTGAAGGAGCTTTCGGAATTTTCATGCGGAATTAGAGCTGCTGTGGCTGATCGATCGACTCCGACTGCATTTTCAGTCGGGAAATCAAGCGTACTGGATCCTTGCAGTTTCATTTAACGTTCAACCTCGTGGCGATCGAACTCCGCGAATTTGTCAGTGCCTCGCATTCCTGGCTCGTTTAAATAAAACACAGTGTGCTTATGAATAAAACGGAAGAGCTGCCAGAACGTAATAACAAAGCGTACTTTGTGCGAGCACAGACAAGTCCAACGTAATTACGCTTAATCATCGTAATTATCTTCATACAGCTAAGACCGTACTTTCTCTTGCTCTCCGAACGACACTCCTATCGTTATCTAAACTTCATCTTAGACTCTCCCCTTCGAAGCCAAGGGGAAAACGCCTGCCACGAAACTTCTGCACGCTACGCATTCACTAAAGAACGCTTCAAAGGAAGAATAAAAAAACACACACACTGTTCTGTTCGTCATCTTTTATTATCAAAAAATTGCTACAAGGCAGTAAAAAAAAAAAGAAATTACACGTGCATCAAGCACAAACGTTCGTTCGACAATTAGAGAAAAAAAAAATGGAATAACGATTATGTAAGCCGCTTCACATGATCCGTTTTCCTCCTCGAGCTCTGGATGAAACCGAGGAACTCCAATTCGGCGACCGCTTGAGTGAAACGCGCTCTAAATCCCCGTTAAGGATAGCACGGCGTACGATCAAATTCGCGCGGGAGCGCACGTGAATTATTCAAACGGCAGGTATGCGCGATCCGCGCGAGTTACCCGCCGCGGGGCTACGATTTCACCATCACCGCCGGGACGTATGAATTTTCGAGCGCGCGTCGCGGTCGGACAAATCTTTGCACGAGCCGTTTACCCCGCTCGGACGCGGGGGAAACCTCTAAACGAAAAAGGATACTGCAATTTCGGATCCACGTCCCGCTGCTCCTTTGCCTCGCTTGCCGGATCCACGATTATTAAGAACGCCTGCGAAACAGTATTTATGCCATTTGATTAGAATAACTCATTCCCTTTCGTTATTTCCAATAGATAGCTGAATGGGAATTTGACGGATTTTAAGTGGATGCGTTTGTACAAGGGGATGTGATTACAGACGACTGATAACTTCAATTATATTTACCTATCAAACACTTTGATATTGCGTTTATGTTATTGAAAGATTGCATCGAAGGACAGGTTTATGTTGCCAAGAAAAGTTTAGTTCTTATTAATTGCCAATGGGCAGGCCAAAGAAGGTATTTTCGTTTCGGACACAAAATTAAGCTCGCTCTGTAATTCTTCTGCTGGAAGCTATGTGTTGAAGACAAACAGGGCTCTAATGATCCATTAAAATGTAGCCTTTTTAACACCCCCGGGAATCGACGTCCGTGGAAATTCCCGGAAAAGTCTCGTTCCGTCATTTCCAGGCGTGATTCGGAAGTTATAAGAAACGAGTCTGGATTCACTGTTTAAGGAGTAACGAGAAAAAAATGCGCTTTGAAACAAATTTAACGAAACAATTAGAACGCTAAATTAGTCTGCAGTATTCTATTAAACGAAATGAATGAATTTTTCTCTTTGCACGTTTAGCCCCTTCTATTCCATGAAGATTCACGCGAACTTCAGCTATTTTTGCAAAATCAGTTGATATATACGTCGAGCAGAAATGTATGCAGGGATATTTTCCATCTCGATGCTGTAATGTAAAATGCATCGATGTACAACGTCCATCAATAAACAGGCCCTTAATTTCTTATTATAGCTGCATACAACTATACATCTACTAGTTTTGTCCGAAAGAACCGAGTGTTGAACATCGAGAAATAAATCTGAAAACTGAAATAGTGCTACTAAAGTGAATACTCGCAGCAATTTTATCAGCACAACCACGTTTTAGTACCCCTAATTGACTCTGGGCATTTAATTCTGTGAACTTAATCACTGCGTTTTCCTGCTAACCGCAGGGAAAAAGAACGTATTCCCCGTTGCTACCCTTATTAGCTACACGGCGCTCGCATGAATCACTCGTCGCGCGCCGATTCGAATCAAGGCGCGTACGAGTGCACGCGTGACCGCGAGTGCAACCAGCCTGGATTAACCTGTAAACACGTGAACGAGAGGGGGGGGGGCACGTTACCTGCAGCCAGTCGTACATATTGATCAGCTTCCTTGATTCCAAGTGCAGCTTGTAAATTATACTGAGGTCCGGCAGCGTGGGCGGTATGGCGTCGTCGTTCTCCAATTTGCAGCACCCGCACTGAAATATGTATTTCCAATTAAGGGTTCGAGCGGCGGGCGCGACAGTCCCGCCGATATCGTGCCCTGTTCGCCCGGCAGGAAAAAAAGCCCTGATCGATATCAGACCCGTTGTGCGTATGGCGTGGCTCGTAAGCCACGGGAAGAATCGAGAGCCGCAATGAACGCGTCGGGACAAGGGGCGGGAACGCTCATCGAAGTCGCGGACCTTCCCGACGACGCGATTCAAAGGGGTGATCACGAGCGCTTCGTGACGAATTACATTCCGAACGGGAGCGGGAAAGGGAAGGAAGTATAATGGAACGGACGGGGTCGTATCCGATTAATAAAGCGGACGAATTACATATTCTTTCCGAAGGTTTCCGATCGAAGCTGGGACGCGTCAAAGCTTTCGATTCAATTATCGTGCGCGCCACAAGTTGTTAAGAGTTTAATAAGCGTGCACAGTAGCCCGCGGGAAATGTTATTACAATTATTCCTTTTCCATATTTGTCTAAACGAAAATATTTCAAACCCGTTGTACTGATGATATTAAAAACACTCTCCCGTGCTCGTGTGCTGTTAAAGAAAGCATGGTCAATGCTTCTAAATTTGTATAACATTTTATGTGGCCTAAATAATACGCGATAAACGCGTTAGCGGCAGATCCGTTCAGATAAAATCGTTGCCCTCGCGACGATTGACTTTCCGTTTCTTATACCAGCTAAAAGCGTGCAACGTTTCGCGCGGAAACACCGCCGCGAGAAGCGAACATTCTTTTCTCACTTACGTTCAAGTACGCGTGCGGATCGTTCAATCCGGCGTGTATCGCGGCCCGCAGAGAGCCACGGATATGCTGCTTCGCTAGACTGCCGTCGCTGAAGCAGAATATTTCGTTCGCCGGCATGTGATTAGGATTGATCAAGCAGGAGAACACGTGCTGGTCCAGGTAACTGATCGCTTCCCTTTGCGCCTCTTTGTAGGGCGAACGGGACTGCGTCTGGGACATCTTCAACAGTTTCTACGGCGAGACGACATAATCGATTCAGTTCCTTCTGAAGTCATGACGTTAATAGGCGTACGCGATTTCGCTTTCAGACCTCTTTCAGCTGATGTCGACTGAGCTTCTGTTCGGTCGAAACGACATCGACGGACGTTGCAACGGCTTCTAAACTAGCTTCCTCGATTCTCTTCACGTGGTCCTCCAGCTCTTGTTTCATCTTTCTCAGCGCCGAATCTTTCGAGCCTTCGATTATTGTTACAAGGGAGTGTAATTTCATGATAAGCTCTTGCTTGGACAGAAAGCTCAAGAGTTGAAGGCATTCTTTGTACTCCGGTGCTTCTCGTAGATTATTCATGTACACTGCTTTCGTATAAAACTCTCTTAGCTATAAACGTTTGTAATTCTTTGTTTTATTATAACAGTCGTACAGATCCCTTTGAAGGGAGTAGTCTAGTTTCATTTTTACCTGTTTGCCCATGGGAGCGTTTGGCAAAGTCGATGCAAGATCGTATAAGCACTTGAGAATGATTAAAAATCGATGCATGTATTGGTGAAAATGGTTTAACAGTTGCGCCAGTATCTCCTACAAAAGAAAGAGCTATGATCCTTCGTTCATTTTTCGTACAATTAATCAGTCGTACCTTAAACTTATTATTCTCCAGCAACTCGGCGCTTTTCTCTGTTTTCAGTTGTTGAACATATTTCTCCATGGAAGGCAACTTTCTAATTTCGTCCAGCTCTTCGTCTGTTAAACCGGCTACTCTATTTTTTATATCTTTCGGTTTGCAACAGAGGGCATTTATGTTGTTCGCATAAAAATGCTGTATCATACATATCTAAAGAAAGGCAACTTATTAAGCCAAGAGGCGAGGAAACGGGAAAGAATGACTCTCGAATAAGAGCTAAATAAACCTGGTACCTTGTAGCTTTGCAGGAAATTCTCTACTGAAAAATCATAAAACAAAAAGACATCCGTCAACAATTGAAACGCGCGGCCGGTTAATTTAAACGGGATATTCGTGCAGAACACCGTGTTCTCTAGCACATCTGATAAAATATTCATTTGCGTTTGCGTGTGAAAGACCTAAGTAGAAGACAACGATTAAAAAAGAAAAGAAGGTTCTGCACGCGTTTTAACTACTGTGCAATTCGTTTAACGCTCACTTGGACATTCAGCTTCGACGTAACATCGTACGTTAAAGATCTATGAATCGCGTGCAAAGTGGTAGCGACGCCGAAAATCAGGACAAATTTCATCGTGCTCGAATACGAACTGAAAAATGTAGAGATTCAATAAAACCGTGACGTTGCGTTGCAAGCAGCGAGATTAACAGTACCTTAGTATCAAGATAAAATCGTGCAACACTGCAGGTGGGGAGCTCTCGAAATCGGTGATCATTATAACAAGAGGCTCGTTTGGATCGCAATTCTGTTCGTGCCATAATCTCAAAGCCCTCATATTACATTGGCTCTTTTTAACATGAGATTCTTCGTTCTACGAATAAACGTGTCGTGCTAAATAGTTCGATGGAGTTTGAAATACTATTACTGTGTTCAAGCTAATTTTATTGCTACCTCTTCACTGTTCATTAATTGGTAAATCGATTCTTCCAGGATGTTCTTTAAACTGCTCGAGTCTCTGCTCCAAATAACTGCCGTGTGCCTTGTTACCGTTTCCAATTTGCTCATTATTCTTTGAAACATTATCGAATGATCATTAACATTCACCCCTGCAATGTAATTAGTCTGCAGTGTAATAATTACGCTTTACAAGCGTGTATGAAGTCGAACGAGATAATCACCTGTTAGTAAAATGGCAGTCTGAATTTCGTTTTCTAGTTCCCCTATTGGTTTCACTTTAACTTTGAACACGAAAGACTCTAAATCGTCCAAGATTAGTTGGAACATGTTCAATCTTATATCCTACAATGTTTCATGAATCTTATTGACACGCAAAGCGAAACTTTATATTGATTCGTGTAGCTACAGTTAATGCAGAAGTAATACCTCCGTAGCTTTTTGAACGCTTGCCCATGTTTCTTTGTAAGCGAGATACCATGGCTCGTTAACATAGTCCGGCGGTTCAAACTTTGTGTGCTTGTTCCCAATTTTATAGCTACCTTTGTGCGCAAAGACACCCTAAAAGGGATTCTCTTGTCTCATATTTTTGCAATGAAAATACGAATACGTTTACAAGCGGAGACACAATAAATGTTCATATTTAGATGAAAATAAGATAATAACAGGAGAAATTTGTGATTGAAGTTTACGCATAGCAGATGTTGAGGTAGAAAATTCACTTTCTTTAGTACTCGAAGAAAGGATGATTGTAATTAATAAATCGTCTGTACAGTTAACTATTATAAATCGATTTTTTTTTAATATAAAGAATTTACATTTACGAATATGTTCTACTAAATTTAATCGTTTAATTCTACTGTCTTTCTGCGCGATAAAATAAGGGAAAAATGAAATTATTGATGAGAGAAATAGGAGATAGAACTGTAAACAAATGGAAAGCAAATGATAGAAAAGCTTCACGTGTGCTTTAAGTTATGAAAATTTAACACACGTATGTACAAAAAGAAACTAAATATACTATTTATTAAACATAGTTCGTAGTTAGATTGAATTTCATTAGAAATTGATTGGCGTAGATGCTAAGTAAATCAGCGAACGATTCGTGTATCGCATTTTGAGGTTATGTAAGTAGAAGCAACAGGTGTACGTTACCTTCGACACTGATGTGTTTTCCATTCCAAAGAAGAACTGCTCCGAGAGTATTATATGGTAATGAAGCAATTAGAGACCTTTCAAATCACTATAAGTCACATAATCAGTAACAAGAAACGAAGCACAACACTCTCCCTTGCAGCTGGACCGCAACTACTGTCGCGCCGGTTAGTTGCAGAGGCGCTCCTAGGTAGCGCTAGCTATTGGCGCGAATTTTCAGAAGAAGTTAAATCGCTCTTAATACGTCGATCACTTTATCGCACTTATCCTAATTCATATGAGGATTGTTTATATTGTTTATTGCATTCTTTTATATTTATACATTTAATTACCTGAATTTTGATAACTTCACAAAGTTACATTATTTAAGTTTACTTGTTATGATACAGTTCTCCACTTTTTCTCAATGCTCATTTTTAATGCACCATGCATCGGTCTACGGAAAAAAAGATATATCCTATTAATCGAAATGAAATTTAGTTTTCAGTTCAGAATAACATTTTATTCTGTATATTTTCCCCCGGAATTATTATCCATTAGCTATCCCAAAATCCATAATAATTATTTCGTCTGCTAAGTCATCATACACGCCGAATCACGCTACGCATTACGTTCCTATCAACGACAATTTGAATCAACGTGGTTCGCCGTACAAATGAGCATCGCCCCTTACAATCAGTGAACAGATCGAATAGTAACCACGGCAGAGAGGTGGAGCTTTGAAAATCACCGCGCACCGCGTAGCCGGCAAGGTAATCGTGATATTCGGATTTCGGAAGCGTAAGCTGCAATGATCATTTGAATCGCAAATGCGCCGATTGAATTCGTCGAGGCCGAGCAAACAATCCAGAAACCGAGAGTCTGATGCCGTCGTTCCCCGTTTGTCGGGGATGGGCTGGCGTTCGTCGAACTTTCGTCGAACCGCGCCTGGGATTCTACTTGCCAGGCAAACTTGCCTGTCAGGAACTCGTAATTGATTTACAGAAGTGTCCAAACAAGATGCCTCGACCTGTGCCTCGCCGATGTACCGAAATATCCACGTCGATGCGCGTCCGCAATGATGAAGAAATAGTCGGACCGTCGATAGTTATCGGCAGTGATGAGAATACATTTATATAAGTGTAAAGTGTATTTTGTAGATTTATTACACGCTGCTGTTGCGTGTTATAATAAGAGGAAGGCGGAATTTATTGTTAGCAAAGAATGTTAAACATTACCTACGTACGCTTTAATATTAGTAAATAATAGTAATAATAAGTAAAGTAATTATGAACTGTAAAATATATTGTACTTCGATTTATTTCAATAAGTTATAAGTAAGGTATTAGTTTATGAAACATTTTTGTATCTTGTCATACTTAAATCTATGTTGTTTTTTCAACTTGTAATTTTAATTAATCATTAATTACTGTAGGATGTATTGAAAATGATTGTATAAGAATAGTTTATAAATAATACCGTTAAGTTCAAGTATCAATTTGTATCGTCACTGTTGTAATTTGTAAATTATTAAAATGTTTCAATAAATATTCAGTAAAGATGATTAAATTGATGTAATTTTTTTTAATGCCTGTCCACTCCTGAAACACTTATTCCGCTTCCTTACACAAGAAATATCGTGAAGGAACTTTAAATGCATAAGTTCCGATGCGAGAAATTTGTCAAAATAGTCCCGTTCACGAATAATTTAAGTTTCCAAGGGAATCCTCGATACAATTTAAGTCCCCGGGGTTTCCTGGAAAATGACGTCAAATTCCAAGAATCAGTGAAGTAAAATATCTCTGGTACTAATTGACGATTTCGAGTACGAGGGATTTCGCAAAAGCAAGTTCTGGGAAAGTCTTGGAAATGACGTCACAATTCCAGGAATTTATGAAATGAAAGACCTCCTCGCGTATCATATTCTCCTGATACAAATTGGCGATTTCGAGCACTTGGGATTCTGTAAAAGCAGGTTCTGGGAAATTATTGGAAATGACGTCACAATTCCAGGAATTGGTGAAATGAAAGACCTCCTCGCATATCATGTTCTCCTTATACAAATTGGCGATTTCGAGCACTTGGGATTCTGTAAAAGCAGGTTCTGGGAAATTCTTGGAAATGACGTCACGATTCCAGGAATTGGTGAAATGAAAGACCTCCTCGCATATTATGTTCTCCTGATACAAATTGGCGATTTTCAACAAAGGGACTGCCCGAAATTCGCGATTTTGTATTAGGAGAACATGATATGCGAGGAGGTCTTTCATTTCACCAATTCCTGGAATGTGACGTCATTTCCAAGAATTTTCTAGAACTTGCTTTTACGGAATCCCCTTTGCTCGAAATCGCCAATTTGTATCAGGAGAATATGATGCGCGAGGAGGTCTTTCAATTCATCAATTCGTGGAATTGTGACGTCATTTTCAAGAATTTCCCAGAACTTGCTTTTACGGAATCCCAAATGCTCGAAATCGCCAATTTGTGTCAGGAGAACATAATACGCAAGGAGGTATTCTATTTTATCAATTCCTGGAATTGTGACGTCATTTCCAGGAATTTCTTAGATTTACAGTTATACGGGGTCAGGGTATTGTTTTGCAAGGTTTTCTCTTTGGAATTTTGTAGTTAAAGTTCCTCCGCTTCATCTCTTGCTTAAGGAGTTGGAGTAGGCTTTCCGAGGAGTGTACAAATATTAATAAATAATGCGTCAAAGTTCTTTTATTGGAGATTTATTTAATAATTTTGATATGTACAAATTACAGAGGTACTAACTTAAATTATAACTTAAATGCTATTATTATAATGAATATATATTATAATAAATATATAAAAGCACTTCTCATAAGTTAATATATAATAATATATACAATATATATATAAATAAGCAGTTCTCTCCGCAGATACTAAGCCATGACTTTCAATACCTGTAACTATCGGTAGTGGAAATAAACTATGATAAACGAAGATAAAACTAATATCGAAAATCCAAAAATTAGACATTATATAGCTTGCATTGTCTACTCACTTTTCTATTTTTATCTTTCTATCATCGTTAAGATAAGAATTTCCAACGCTCTAACGCCGTACAAACGGGAGTGCTCCCTTTTTTATTTAATCCATAATCCTACACATCGTATTCTTTTTTTTTTTTTTGTTAATCAATGCTTGAAAGCAGCTTGGAAATTCTACTGTCAACTGCAAAGGGAACAACGTGTACGTTGGAAGGGTTTTCCAGCGAGAGAGTATAAATCGATCGCGCAAGCAGCTTTGGACGAATGTTCTCGTTTTGTGGTGGGCCATCACACCTGTGCCCCAAGGGGCGCCCCGACGGAAAATAAATGGGGTTCGATCGGGAACTTAATCATTCGCCTTCGTTGAAAGGTACATCGGTGGGGAAAAAACGATGCAGAGATCAAGGGACCTATTGATCGTTCAACGGGACATATTTGTCTAGATTTTTCGACCGTCGAACCAACGATTCGTCGCTCCGACTGATTAATGTCCACCCTGTGTTATTTCTTGCTGTTCCCTGTTCGATGGGAAATCTGCTGGAACTTACGATACCTTCTATTAATTCATTTTAATTAAACTTGTTGAAATACTACTACGCGAAACAATATAATTTCCAAACGAATTCTTCTAATCCGATAAAGGGGAAATAATTAAACTTGTTGAACTTCTTTCCATTCTCCTTTCATTTTTGGAATTACAAGAATTCTTTCTGCAATGATATTATTCTAGAAAGTAATATTCACTTCCATCACCTTTTATACAAACTTCCATTTATATCACAATAAAGTTACGCACACCAATCGCCAGCCCCCGAATCTTACAGAACCCTTACCTAATCTTGCCCACAGCTCTCCTCCATCGGGCCCATAAACACCACCGCGCGTTATCCCTTTCTCCGCGTGGAAACGCTCGATCTCCTACGGCGATCCAACGCGCAACCTAAACTGAACAGAAGCCACCGTAACACCCTCGCGTTTCAGCCACCTTACGACGTCTCGTCGATCTCGCCCCGTGGATATTTGCATACGATTCCCGGGGCAGCTCTCGATCCTTTCGCGCTCCGCACGGAACGAAACAGTCGTTTCCAGATAAGTTCCCCGACCGATCCTCGTAAAAGGCGGCGATCCCCGTTGAAGGAACGCCGATTCAACGGCGGCGCGAGGGCGGAGAAACGAGCCCGTTCTCTCGCCGACCCCGAAGAAGCGGGAAACGTTTTCGCTGATGCGGCGGTAAAAACGGTTTGACCGTCGAACGTAAAGAAACACGAAGAGCCATTGGGTGTCGAGGGCTTGTCGGAGCTTTTGTCGAAGACGCGAGGACGTAGGCGACACGCGTCATCCGCCTCGCTGGTTTAAGGGAAACGTTTCCGGCGGGAACGAGGATTTTCCCCGGCGGAAAGCTTGTCCCCGGTGTCGAGACGTTTGCCGACGCTTCGCGGAAAAAGGAACACGCTTAGCGTTTTAAGGGCCGAGACGTTGGCCACGGTAATGAGCGCTATTGTTGTTACCCTCGTCCTGTCGCTTCCTTTATACCGAGATTGAACTTTCCTCCGCGGAACGGTATCTATGCTATCGCGCGTTAGGCGGTAGACAACGGCTGGGAAATTGCCTCGGGATTACGAAGGACATTCCGACCGGTAACGAGATAATAAAGAGACCGGCTTTGTAGCTTCGCGGTGAACTTTTTTCGCCCGCCACCCCTCGCGCAATTCTCCTATGCCGCGAGCATCATCTTTTTCCTCCTCTCTTTCCTTTTCGCCTATTCCCACCGACCCCTGTGGCTTTGTGTTTCCGCGGCCCCGCGATCCGAACGTTCGTTCCGCGCAAAGGAGATGCTTGCACACGGTGACGAGCCGGACCGGTCGAATTTTCAGTGACGATCCGTTCGTCGTTTGGCCTCGGCGATAGGTGAAATCAAAGAGGAGAGATAATGTCGGTGGGATGTGCCACGCGTTGCAGGATCCCGTTGATTATTTTGGTTGTAATAAGTATTTCAAGATTCTCCTGGAAGAAGAAACATTGATTAGTAAAATATCGTTGCGATATCGTATTTAATAAGAGCGAGAAAGTCGCAGAAAACAGCACTTATGTTTAATTTTATAATTATATGTAATACTCCGTGCAATGGATTGCGAAAATAAATGTTGGGATGTACGAATAGAGATATGTAAAGTGTGCTCTCTATTTTTTTCAGCAAATTTCCCGAAAACCATTGAGAATCTGGGGGACTCGATCTCCTCGGAATTGGAGGGTAACCCACCCCTTTGGGTCACGAGAATTCACGGCACGCACGGTGAAGAGGTCTATATAAACAACGCGAAGATTCTAACAGAGCGGGGCAGCTTCCAGTCGAAAGTTACCGTGGGCAACGAAGTGAAAACACAGGTAAACATTTATTTAATAACTTCCGATTAAGAAACACAGGGACAAGATGCAAGTTCCATTCGATGCAGATCAAATTAAAAGCCTTGAATTCTGTTCGTTAAAAAAAAAGCACATTTACTATGCGGCACCCTAGGCAATTTCGTGGATTGGCCAATTTTAGAAAAATTCTCATTTAATTGAATCTCTTCAGGCCGACTCGGCCGGAAAGAAATGTCATCGCAGCGCTTGTTTGAACAGCCGCGCAGAGTTCAAGGAAGGAAAAACGTGTCCCCGTTGGAAACGCTTCTCCGGCCGGATTTCTGTCCGCGCCGTGGCTAATTTAATCGCAAATTACTTTTTTACGAGGGCAATCTCGCGAGTAATTAGGTTGCTTTACGCGCCGCTCTGCGTGAACACGGCTTCCGCCACGTTCACGGCGGTTCCCCCGAAACCGGGCGCAAGAAGTTAGCGGCGCTCGCCGCAGACCTTTCTCGGGCTCTGTCAGTTCTCTTCTAATGAGCTTTTAATGAGCTTCGCGATTCGCTCGGGCCCAAGGGTCTCGTCGCGTCGATGGATATCGCGCGCCTCGATAACCTCGTCCGATGTTATATCCCATCCCCCCGCCGGCGGGCGTTGCCTCTTATCGATAAAGATTTCATTCTGCTAAACAGAATCGGGGGTTAAAAAATGGACCGATGGAGAAAGGGGAACGGCGCAAGATGCTTTCTCGATAGCGCTGGGTGAACTCGCTTATTTGGAATCCCTGCGGGATCAAATTAAATTGAGGATCGATTACGAGTCAAAACTTAGATAAGTCTAATATTTTACTAACTCGAATTCTATCCTATTGCTCTACTATTATTATTCTACTCTAAACAATTGCCAAGAACAATCTCTAACATTCTAATCAATTACCAATCACGTATCTACCCTACTCGTTAGATTCACAGCATCCTTTCATTCGATCTACCTTCGGCGAAGCTCGCTAAACGGATCCCTTTAATTCCAGCATCGAGTATCATCGTTCGATGAAAATCGCGCAGGAGCCGACCCCCCCCGCTAATCTTTTCAACGCGCTCGCCCGTAGATTAATCCTCCTCCACCCACCTTCCTTTCTCTGCCATTTCTTCTTTTTTTTTCCACCTCACGCTGATATGGTATTAGAGAAACTTTTCTCATCCACTTAACGCGGAAGTTCCATCGCAGCCCGATACTTTCCGCTGGTCGGTGAGAGCACGAGAGAGTATCGGATCATAATTAATGTAGACAAAGGTGGGCTAATCGAATAACTTTTTACATTCCGATTTGTCGAACTTCGCCGGCCACTATCGGTTCCCCGATGAACCTCGAACGGAGAAACTTTCGCTCGCGCTTTATCGGCCGACCCGGGCGGGAACGCGGCGCCTGCCTGCGAATTAGTTACGTTCCACTCGCGTTATCGCGAGTAACAATCAAATTTTATTTCTGGCGCGGGCCCGTCGAATGAGCAGTTCGTGACAAATGAGTTTATTCCTTTATCACTTCTCACTTTTTTATTGCTCTTCTTACGAAACTCAGTCCTTGTTGCTCGGTTTGTTCAATCGCGAATATAGGTCATCGGGATAGCGAAAAGTTTGTTCATTTCTCATGAACTAATTAGTGGCTGCTTTCACCTGCAGCGAAAAATTCTTCAAATTCAGCACACGGCGTCGGATAAACAGGAATTCCGGGGAGAAGATCCTGCGATATTCGCGCGGATTTTTAAAAAATAGTCACGTTCGTGCATTTAGAATCTACAACTAAGGTACACAATTTTAGATTAAAAAAAAAAAGAGGAAATTCAATATATGCTTGTCGGTAAATATTACGCAAAAGCACGAAAAGTTGTTTACTAAACATACATGGTTTTTCGCGAGAAAAAGCTTTTCCGCCGCAATTTCGAAATATTCATAGATATGCATCAAACGCGTGGCTAAGAAAAATTGTTACAGCAAGCCGGGAAAATGTACACTGGCAAAATATGCAAGTGACACTGCTTTCTAATTTTAAATTAGTTGATCGTAACTACAATAATCGTTCCTTAAAAGGAGATGCATTTGTTTGCAAAAATAGCTGAAGCTCAACTTGATGCATATTAAGGTGAAATATTATCGTAGATAAAAATTAATCCAACCCCCGTCGAGCGCTAGTCGCTGCTCGGGGATTAAAATGTACAGCTGTAGTAAAGGTGACCGTATAAATATATTCCTCAGAACGTTGCAGCTTTTTGCCTGCTGCATTCCCGGGGATTTTTTGATTTACGCATACGAAACAGCTCGAAGATTTATACTGTATGATATATTCTTTTTTCCACTGGCCCTTTCCGTTTAAGTGAAATGTTTTATTCCGAATCTCTTGTCTCAATTCTGTCTAAAACAGCAATACTTGCTCCTTCATCGCTAGACGTCACTGCTAAAAACGTCCATTTAAGGTTACAATTTTTGCCAACATATTTATGACTTTGCAAAAGACAATATAGAACGGACAAATGAATATATTATTCGTCAACAGAAGATTGAAGTAATAATTTCTAAAATTTTGTTTGATATAACAATCCTACATCTAGTTCGCTAATTTATCTATCCGACAGAAAACTACAACCCTTACCTTGCACTTAATTCCACCGAGCTTCTGAAAAAATATACCACCCTTAATCGAACGCGGTCCTTCCACCAGCCTCAACCCTCGTAGCTCGGAAAATTGTTGCACACCCCAGGAAGGAGGACGCAGAAAGCCGTTGACTAAACGCATTCGATCGAATCTTATCAACGCAAATCCACCCCTATCGCCGTGAAACTATTCGCCAAGCACGCGTCCAGCTTCGATCTTGATTTCCTATTCGCCCGTGTCGCGCTGGACGGGCGAGCTGCTTTCGACACTCTTTCAGCTGGCTCTTCTTTTCGCCCGGTCCATCGACGGTTTCAAACCCCGCCGCTACCCTTCTGTCTCTTCGTCCGTCATTTTCCCCTCCATTAAGCCGGCAAACTCTTTAACCCGCGCAGTTTATTCGGAGTCTGGAATTTTCTTGAAATTGTTAAGAAACAGGAACGGCGTGGGCGGTGCCCGCCTCGGGCAACGCGTCGGCGAAGCGCATTCCGACGCCGTCTAATGAGATCAAACGCCCGCGAGCTTGCGAGATTAAAAACGCCGCCGCCTTCCTGACCCCGCTGCTAGCCTTCTATCCGCCGGTCTCGTTCTCCCTTCGGACCTTCTACAAATGTGTGCGCGACGTATCGAGAAATTCCGCGGTTCGCTGATATTCAGTTCACTGATATTTCAAGACGCGTCGAGTGTCTTGAAAGTTATTCCGCAAGTTTTCTTTTTTCAATCTCTCGTTTAGCTTGTATCGCGTTTGCCTCCCTTTTGGACTTTTCCCATAAATGGCTGGGGCAGGTGGTATGGAGTTGTTGAAATTAATTTGACTATCGGTACTTTGAGTCGGTATTTTGAGTCATTTAAATATCTGGTTGAATGGTTTTCCCTTAATGTAGCTGATGTTATGCGAAATAAAAATTTCTTAAAGCTGTGTCCCAGCTCGGGGTGTAAAATGTAAAATTCCGGATGCCAAAGCAATAGAATCATTTTACTATACTGAGGAATGTTGAATAAAATATATGAGCAATATAGCTTGATAATTTCTTTTTTCCTTTTTTACCATTTCATCTCTTTTGATCGCTAGTTTAAATTCCAGGACGTCCACGTTTCAGTAAAGTGTGAGCGCATCAAGTAATAAAGTAATTCCCTATTACTTTACTCTTGTATCAAGGTGCTTCTTCCTTTGTCACGTCGCACCATGAAACTCGTGGCTCCACTTTTTCTATATATTTCTGGACTCATGGATAATCTCACCTCAGTGGCGTGATAGCGTTACACCGTCCACCCTCTCGTTTATCCGGGATTCCTTACGTAGCATCGTTCTCGCTGAATAACGAAGGCTGCAGGAATTTCTTCGAAGCATTTTTTCCCCCCCTTTTGCAGCCGCATCGCTCGGTGCATGATGTAGCTCGCAGTGAGATATCGTAAACGTTAACGGTGTCGGGACTTTGTCGGTTATTACGGTGCTCCCGAGCTGATTCCGCGCTCCTCCGAGGACGCACTTCCACGGCGAAACTGCGAGAGCTTATGACGGCGAGTCGGTTTAAATAAGCCGGAAAATATTTTTATACGATTGCACGTCTACTTTCTTGGCTGGTCTGTTGAACGTCTTTCATATCGCAGACTGCGGGACGACGAGATTAATTTCAACGGCTCGCGATGGTAACTTTCTGTTTCCCTTTCTTCGCTCGCCCGCCGGTAAACGACGGCGGTAATAGCAAAACGATAACGCAAGAAGGAGCATTAGCGACGATGGCGCGGTTGTTAATGCAATAAAGTTCAACTGGCTGGGAATGTTATTTGATTTGCGTTCAAGATACTTCCGCGGTTCAGGGTAACGAATCGAATCGGGAAAGTTAAACGAATCGAATTGAAAAAGATGAGAGAGCCGTGGCGAGTCGTTGATTAACCGGATCCGGGGAAATTAGTAGCTGCGGTAAACCGGCGTTCATTATTTATTACCAAACAGCGAACGTAAACTTAGTTTGAAACACTGCTGTATTGTGGCGGGGCTATTATGTATTCATCGTGCTCGGTGTATCGCGCGGGGAGTCGCTGGTCGTTTGGTAAGATTAAAAGATCGCTTCGGATTAGGTTTGCAAAATAAATGCGTCATTGAAATTTAGCGGAATCAACAGTAATTGGAACGTCGTTTGCAGTGTTTAAATAAAACTCGCATCGCCTTGTGATAATACGAAAAGAGAAACGGTTTCCGCAATGGAAGAGTTTATACTTTCGAATAAGTTGTCGCTCGATTGGGGTAATTCAGGGTAAATAATGAAATTTCGTTCGAGCACAGAAGTATTGCGGTATCGAAGTGATGAATATTGAAAAGTGGTTGCAGGTGGTGATGAAGGCTTAACGATCCCCTCGGAAAATATTTGATTAAGTAAAACCGAGTAGAACGAAAGGGGCTGGGGAAACGTTTCTTATCACCGGGAACATAGGAGTTTTATTGAACCAATTTTCGTGCCAGCCTGGGTATATTGATACTGGTGTTAAAATAAATTTATGGTAAAACGTGGAGTCGCGGTATCGAATGAGATATAATGAATTAATCGAAACAGAATGCATTGCGCGACGCACTCCAATTAATAAGAAACGAAAAGAAGTAGAACGGAGAAACGTAAAATGAAGCTGAAATGGGGTTCGCATTAAACTAGATACGGGGTAGTTGTTTGGAATTAAACAGAAATTGAATCGAAATCGATTAAAAAACGAGAAAATGACAGAGACGCCGAGCCTTTCTCGGAAGCCTGTCCGAATGAAGCTAAAATTTGGAAAAGAGTTGAACTGCAACGCGAACGAAATCCAATTCAAAATTACGCGCTCAGCTACGAATAAATACGAATTCAATGCACATTAACTGCAATCAACTTACAATCAAATGGAACGCAAGCAAACGAATAATTAAAAAGAGAACTGCCATCGCCAATTCGTATTCAAATTGTATCGAGAACCACGAAATAATCCAGGATTTCAACGTGAAATCCGCGCGCGTCCATCGGAGAATGATTCGACATCGAAAACAGAAAAATGATGATTAAATCAATTGTGAAACGTAGCCCGCTGAAAGACAAAATTGGAAGAACGAAATGTAGAGAAAAGTCCACAAAGATCCAGCGGAGATATGATTAATACGACTACTGTTCAACGTCAGGAACAAGATGCGGCCCGGCCGCACTGTTTCAATTTAAATTTATGATCAATTTGTATTCATTACATCGTTTGAACAGAACGAACGCCGTAAAATCAGCAGGCCGAGGGAAAACGTCGAAGATACACGACGACGTGCGCTTTTAAAAGGATATCTCCGCCGGAAGACAAATTCGACTTTCGTTTTGATACGGCGCAAGCAAACATAGAATGCGCGTACGTGTGTACGCCTGCCGTGTGTTAGAAGGGGCGAGCGTAGGTATCGTAGCTTGAAATACGTGCACGGGAATAATGCGCGCGTATCCGCTTTCAATTCGATAGATATGTAAAATATATGCCGGTGTTCGCGAGCAAAATGGATACGGAATGCTGGAATATTTCATCGTTAAATCGATTGGGCATTATTACGAGCTGCGCTGCGGCACAATTTAATGCTTCCTTGTTATTGTTGGCAAAAAGTCGAAGGGCGTTGAAGGCGTTCCGTGAAAGATTACTATGAGGCTGTTTTCATTTTCGAGCCGCGCCCGCTGGCCGAGTAAAATATTCATAAATTTAATATATGATAGCTTAAATCACTGATCTGGAATAATTAAGTTGGGCGATGGAAGTCTCTCATTAGCTGACTTCTCGTTGCAATCGCTCTATTTTGTTTGGAAAATATTTTTCAGTACAGAGGTAGCGCCGTATCAAGAATTATGCCAGCTTCGAGTTAGTGCGAGGCAAATTTCGCGAAACAATTACAAAATTACAAAACATTATTATCTGCACTCTCGTTAATGATTAGAAATCCATCGTTTCACGTTGCCCAACTTACCACCTTCTTGCTCGTTTCCGATACCTGTTTTCTCCTTTATCGTTTGAAAGAAAACTGCCACAGGTGAGATCGTTTACGCGGAGATCAACGACGAAATTAGTGGTTACGGCAGGTGCTCGATCCAGAGAACAAATCCCGACGGCCGTTCTCGCGGTCGCGTCTGTTCACGGTGCAATTTCCTTTTACGAGAGACACTGTGGCGACCCGCGGGGAAACTTCTCCCGCGGGGCTGGGAATGTGACGGGGCAAGAAAGGTATCAGGAAAAGTTGGCTCTGCGGGTAACTCGATTCGGAACGGAATAAAGCCGAGATTTCGCGAACGTAAATGCCACCCCGGCCGAATCTGTCTGCGGGTCGGACGGACAAAACAGGGTCGCGTTACGACTTGGTAAAAAATGCAGGCAGCCGCGACGGCGGCTGGAGGAGGGTTGCGAACGATGAGGGTACAAAGGAGAGTCCTGGTGAGCCGGGTGGGGACCATCGGGTCACCGAGGAACAGAGACAAATGGAGGAAAATAAAAATGGATCTGGTTCTTGAGGGATGAAGGGTAACTACATCCCCTTTGTTTCCTTGCCTCTGGATTCGATGAATCTTTGAGCGAGTTCAAGCGGATAATTCCATTTCGCCACGATTTACTGAAGCAGCGAAATCGTTTGTCACATTATTCAGACACTCGTGTTGTTATCATTCCTATTTCGTTGTGCATCGATGTTAGGAAAGTATAATCTTCGTAAAGGAAAATTCTATTTCGTTAATCATTAGAATTAGTACGATTGCACGATTAAATATTGAATGGACTATTTTTCCATTTCCAATTGATCCAGCATAAAATCTTCAAGCTCTAACAATAAATATCCATCTTCTAAACAATATATTCTTCAAACAGCGATCAAATGTTTCCCAATATCCACAGATTTGTACTGTGAGAGAATTTCAAGAGGGTCTAAATGTTTCATTCGTGAAAAGTCACTGAAATGTAACGTCGAATTCGTGGACCGTGGGAAGAAACGAAGAGTCTGTAGGTGTCTGCGAATTATTAAACTTGCCACAGTGTTTGCACACTTTTACTTATATTCTACGAAGATGTTTCATTGTTGTGGTTGAAGAAATTTTGCCGTAAAAAGTGTATTTTAAGTACTTTAATCGATTCTCTTACTTATGGCACGATGTAAGTAGTATAGGTCAATGGAGTAGCCAGTCGAGTCTCTTTAAGTAGTGTAGCCGATAATATGATGAGCCGTAATTTAAATATCAAAAAAAATATCAAATTATTAGTATTAGAATTAGTACGATTGCACGATTAAATATTAGATGGACTATTTTCCCATTTCCAATTAATCCAGCATAAAATCTTCAAGCTCTAACAATAAATATCCAACTCCTAAACAATATATTCTTGAAAACCTCAACGAAATGTTTCCGATATCCACAGATTTGCACTACTAGACAATTTGAAGAGGGTGTAAATGTTTTGTTCGCGTAGGAATCACTGAGATGTCGAGACTCGGCTTCGGTCGGTCTTGTTTTAATCTCGCATAACTTTATCGCCGGTCGAAGGGGAAGGAACGTGAGAGAAAAGGGAAGACGGCGGGCGCCATGGTGTCTCGACGCCACACCCTAGCTACCCTCCGAGCGATTCGTAGTAGCCGGCATATGGAGTTCTATAGTTGCAAAGTAGAGGAGCTTTATAGTAATCGAACGGAATTGAACTGGCATTTTATGTTCCAATTCGCGCTTCCCCGTTTACCTTATCGCGCGACTTCCGCGCGTTCGTCGAACGATTGGTAAGGAGAAATGCAAGCTTGGCAGTGTTTTTGCGATCGTGCATCACTTCGTCGTCGCGGTATTCCTTCTTTGGCAATGGCTTTCGGAAACGGGACGCTGAACGATGTGTCTGGCTTAATCGAAAATGAATTCCGGGGTTTCTCTTACTAAGGAAAGCAGGGAAATATTGCTGATTTCGTGCGGGATATGATATATTGTATAGAATCATTCAATACCTTCAGAGAAAAAAGAAGCTCATTGATATCTGCTAAAATTGATTTTGTACAAAACGAAATATTATTTAAGTCTGTACAATAATCAAGCGATCATTTTTGCATTGCTTTGGCTATTTAATTTTATACACACTCTCAAATTGGCAATGTACAATTGTAAAATATGCAGCACACCCCATTTTCCATTTATTCATCCGGCTGAGATTTCTAATCAATTTCAGCGAGGAAATGAAGTTTTCGTGCGAAAGTAAACCGGCCAGGAATCACGAGAAATTCATTTCGAACAGTTCGCTTTTGGAATACCATGTATGTAGGTTTAGAAACTTGTAAATAAAGACACACTCGAAGTCGTGAGAATTCCGGACCATTAACTCGGCATTCGTTGATTCACGTGTCCGTCGGGGCGCCGTGTGGACACAATTAATTGCGAACGGCCATAACGAACCATTCGCCTGTTTTTATTAATGGCCACACTCGAGGGTGTAAACGTGACTTCGGCCCCAAGACGACGGCCTGAATGAGGTGAACTTTGAATTAACGACCTCTTAGAGAGGCATTCACAGTTTTCCCTTTGCGTTCGGTCGTTTGTGTACAAAAGCGACACAATAGTTAAGTGGAAAATGCGAAAATATCTCTGTTGTGCAAGGTTAAAGAACACTCGTGGGCCGAATTGCTGGACAATACAGTGAAGAACAATGTTTCGCTTTTCAAAGGTCGTGTAAATGAAAAATTAGTTTCACGAATATTACACGAAAATGTTATTATTACATTTTCTGGCAACTCTCGACATTTGACAACTGTTGAAACGCGTATGGAATGTATAATGATTGTCATTAACATGTACAGCTGTATGTTAATATACGAAATTGTTTCTGTGGAATACAATTTCGCTTTATTGTACTATAATTTCGCAATATTCAGAATTACAGAGTTTGTCTGAATTTAGTGGGTATAATCGTTTCCGAACACTCGTCGCATCGTTTCTAAAGGGATGCTGTTTTATCGAAGCGGTCGACGGAACTGGTTCATAATTGCAAATCTGATCCCCTATAATCTATCATTATTATAAACGCTAAATTACTACTATTCGGAGCATGTGTTTCAACGATTCCCCTGTTCCCCCGAGTTTCGAGCGCATCTAAAACGTAATAATTAATATAACTTATTTACCTCTGCCGCGGATTAACAAATAAATAAGCAAGCAAACTGAATTGAAAGAAAAATTCAATTTCTCTGAAGAATCGCCACGAGAAGATTATCGTCCTCTGAACTAAAACTCGATTGTTTCCGCCGCCAGGTGCAGGCTGTCGCGCTGCAACAAATGAATAACTTCGAAACGGAGCAACACATTTTTATCACCCTTTAATTTCACAACGGTTCCCTTCGAGGGGTGGCATTTTCTCTAACCGCGACAAGAGAAATAGTCGCATCTCCGTGAAAGATGCACGTTCCGTTGTCCCGGAAACTTCGCTACCGAGAAGCATCGTGTTCCAGGCACTCGCCGCACGTAGCAGTCGCCGTGTAAAATTCATCCGCGGAGAATATAACCCGTTCCGGGTGAGCTGGCGCCAAGAAGGATTGTCTGTCCCGAACAATCGAATTTAAAGTTGCCTGGCACGCTCGTCCGCTTGGGGAGCGTATACAGAGTGATTCTTATACGTTTGTCAGCACTTTAGACGTCACGCGTTAAAGAGGAGGAATAGTATATGGATAAAAATTGTTTGCACTGTGCCGTTGGAATTTTAACAAATTCTAGAAAAGCGCAGCGCGAGTATCGTTATATGCGATTCGTAGAACATTAAATTCCTTCCTTTTCTTTAGTAAATAGAGCGTCCAAAGCGATCAGGCGGTGTTTCCTTTAATTTCTCTGATCATCCTTTTCCGTTTTAACAATTCCCTCGGCGAGGCCAACAAATACAATATCGCGTGCAGGATGGAAACGTTTCGACCCCTTGTTCCTTGGCTCGTCGATTCGGCGGGAGAGCGAACCGGTGATATCGAGCGGAAGGGGGACACTCGCCGAGATAAAAAGAATCACGGTGATCGCGAGGAAGAGTGGATAAATAGCTGCGGGGACGTTCGAGTCGCGAGCTGCCGGATAGTAAATGGCGGCGCACCCTTTGCCAATGAGGGGCGGTAAGACGGACGGAGGATCCGGGCGTAGCGTCCCCGTTTCAGCGGCGTGCATGCGACTCGACGCCGCATGAAATAGCTGCATTCCTCGCCAGCAGAATAAATACCCCCGGAGCCCCAGCGCGGCTTCCGCCGCGCCCGTTTTTCCTTCCGTTCCCCGTTTTATCTTCTTCCAGCGCTGCTGCCGTGTCCCCGTTTCGTTCGGTCGGGGCCGCCGATGTCGTTTGTCTTGCTACATCTTCGCCACGCTTGTTTCGTCCCCGCCACTCTCGCGGCCTCGCGAGATTAACTGTACACCTTCACGTTCGCGGGCGAGCCGGATCTTCGGCGGCAATTTACACTGAGGCTCGTTGAATTTTTCGATAGGACGTGCAATATGCAGCTGTTAGACTTTCCTTGGGTTATAGATCATCTACTCCTACTAATATACTTTTGGCGGAATCTAAGCTGCCTTTCTTTGAAAGAAGCACATTTCTTTGTCGATTTATACTTAACGAAAGTTTTATCCAACACCTATCTGTCCATTTGTTCATCCGTTAACGAATACTATAGACATATTACTAGTAGAAGGAATAGCAAACGAAAACGAAGGAGACTGCTCGAATCGTGTTTTAATGATATTATGAAATCTTCCCCTTCTTCCCTACACAAAGCTATACAGTCTCAACAGAGTTCTAGTGGTCAGTCGAGTGAATATATATATCTGTAATGCATAAAATATATAGGAAGGAAATGTTCCATAGTACTGCCAATACTTTAGTTGAATTAGAAAATGTAAAGGGAAATAATTTTTTTTTAATTTTTATTGTACTAGCCCTAAACCCTGGTTTCATAATAAGGACCTCCCTCGCGAACTGATAGTTATAATTAATCGTTGTAGGGCAGATCATTACAATCTTGCTGCATCACTAAAGAAAGTCAACGTCATTTCTGATCCCAAATGTTTGTGCTCTTATCCGAACCAGATTATTGATCATGTTATCTGGCAGTGCTCACTATTTGCGTACAAAGAGTAGACTTAATTAAGAAACGTATAGATTTGAAGTACCAATTACCCTTAAGTTTAGTAAATGTATTCTTCGGTTTCTAAAAAAATGTGGCTTAAAAATTTAGTTATAGATCTTTTAATGTAATATTTAAGCACTAGATTTATCCACTAGTTCTGTAGCACTTCCTTGTTTGTAAAAATTGTTCGCACACAAGTAAGGCGAATAAGTCTTACGATTTAATGCCTCAATTAAAAAAAAAAAGGATAGAACGTCCTGACGACAGGGTCCCTCTCTCTTTTCTGTGTGCTCGAAACGATTAGAACGGATCCAGAATGGAATGGACTGGAGGAATTGACAATTGATCGTTGCAGTGGGGCTCTGTTTCTCCTATTTTGAAAAGTATAGTTTGGGTTAATAGAGATGCTAGTTTTAGTACGTTCTAAATTAGTAATATTGAGTCGCACAATTGATTAATAACTGCGGAATCATTGTAAACGTCAAGGATACAAGAATTTATTCGTTTTATTACTTTTACGTTTTATTAGTTTTTCCAATTAACGCGTGGAAAAAAGTACAAAATGCATTAGTGAACGTACTTTTGTATTGAAAGTGATCGAAATCACTCCACAATGATCTCATTCACAGAGAAAACGATTCGGGTGGCCTGCAGTGTTCCAAGCGAATTTTTTAACAAACGTAATGCGAGTAAATGGTGTAATGCTTTCACGCGCCAGGCGAAAGTGGGGATACGAATTGCTGATTCACGAGAGAAAATGCGATAGAAATTCAAACGCGCTGCACTGGTATCCGAAGAATCCGATCGATATAAACTGTATATCGGGTCATTTGAAGCTGTACGACTGATCCTATCATAGACACCCATGGAATGGGCTTTACACCGTACGATCCTAAAGTACTGTGGACACTAACATTATTGGAAGCCGTGCAGTCCTTGAATTGGCGATTCAGGAATTTTACGATGAAACGGATCTGTCTATTATTCCATGCTCGGTGGTAAAGTTTAGGAAGAGAATGTTTGAGAGAAGTGGAAGATAAAATTCGCTATCGCAATCGAATAGTTTTCATTAACAGCGTATTAATTTTCGCTCGAATTTAAAATGGCATTGTAGGTGATCATTAATTGATTCTCGTGATACTTGTTACCATGTTGTAAATGGCACGAACTTGATTTGTTTCAGGTTTTGCATATAATAAACGAGGTACTCGAGCCGGTTCGTTCAAACGCGGACATGCCGATCTACAGTCCCAACGCTTTCGAATTCCTGAATCAAAGCGAGAATCTCGACTTGGGTGTGCATCGTCTTCGGTAAGTGAAGACTCGTTGTTACATAATAATCGAATGAAAATTTCTGTACTAAATACCAACCCCATCTATATTTTTACATCGAAGGAAAGTCTATTCGCGTATCATAATGAGCTAATAAATATTACTTCTCGTTACCAGCGTAATATCTTCGATTAATAAATGTGTACTCCATCCTTTACTTTTTTTTCGTTCATTTCGTCCCGCCCACGTTTTATCACTTTTACCAACTGCAGTTTCCTCACCGTGTAATCTCCGTGCAAAACATACCGCCGTATTTCGCTCACGTTCGTCGGTAGATGAAGATGGAGCCAACTTTCCCACTTGTTCCTTAAGTAACTTCGATACTCACTTTGTCAAGTCTTTATCGATATTTAAAGACACGCCGCCGCGGGGAGCTTGTCATCCCAGTAAGTAAAACTCGAGTGAATTAGCTCCACCCTTTCGAAACTTCTTTAAGCTTCGCTGCAATTCATTTACCCTTCCGGGGGAACTACTTTCCGCTTGTTATTCCTGCATAAATTGTGATACCTAAAATATACTCCCACGAGAGTTCCTTATCATACGATCGCATAGAAATATTTAACACGCGAACCCCTTTACTTAGTTTACCCCCGGAATACGTTCACCCACACGCACACAAGTTTGTTAATAAAAACGTGGCCGCGCCGAATTAATTTGCGAACGGTTTCGCGATGCAAAATAAATTGCGATCACTTGCACTGTGCAGCATAATCGCGACGAGATTCTCCAGATATTTTTCGACAATTTCTACGCGATAACGAGCGACACGCATTGTTGCACGATAATTTTTCGTTTAACAAGGAAACGTTTTCATTAAACGAGCGACAATACATTCGCAGTTTTATTTTTGGAATAATTTTCTCCACAATTGTACCGTTAACAAAATTGTCTACTCTGCATTTATTCGTGCTGATAATTTGTAATGCTGCAAGAAATTACACGGTGGTTCTTTCAGTAGTATCACGTGCATAAAATCGCTTTCTAAATGGCAGCGAAACTTTGCTCGATTAACCGGTGCAATTTTTGTGCAGCATCTTCCGACAGCGGATCCTGACGGAAAAGAAGGAGGATGTCTTCAAGGCGGACGGACGTTACACCTTTCTTATCCCCGTTGAGGAGGGTTTCCAGGTAAGCTGCTTAGCAACCCTCTCCTATATCGATCAACCCGAACGAACCTTAATGTCCTCCATCGCGAACAGCTAAAAAGATTCGCTTATAGCCATCTAGCAAACCACGAAACAACAAAAAGTCTAATGCAACAATTAATCAAGGATCTATGAAACCGTAGAATTTAATAGCCCCGTAATTGCATATAATTAAAATACAGTGAGACGTACGGGCTTTCAAACGCATGGGCAAGATAATCCGACATTTGATGGCGACAATTAAACGGTAAGAAAATACCTTCTCCAAATACACGCATCACTTAAAAACTGCGTCAAACGAGGGAGTAATGTCCGCCAAAAATGTTAGCCGGAACAGAAATTGAAGTAAACACGTTCCGCGCGCCGTTCGGGGCAGCTGCGCGGCGAGAATCGACAAACCGAATCACCCTGAAAAGAAAACGATAAAGCTGGGAACGTATTTGCAACGATAAAGCGGAAATCACTCATGCAAATCGGTCGCGCTCCCACGGAAATTCCGAACAGCATGTTCACGGTATCCGACACGCATTCGTAGCTTGATTGCGCGACGTGTATCCAAAGGGAGGTCCAACGAGCGGAATCGAGTTTCGGCCCTGAAAGGCCTCGTCCCGTTCACGAGAGCGATCGAACCGTATCGAGAAGCACTGGGGACGGCGCGCGTCGTCGGCCAGGACTTCTTCTAATCGTGCAACGTCGACGCCTCGGTTCGCCGGGATCCTAGAGGCCATGGATTTCCTTCAATGCCCGATCGACTGACGCGTCCCATTATCGATAGGAGTAGGTTGGGAGGGAAGGAGGATCGAATTAATAACGGAGGCGGTGAACGACCGCCGCTCGGATGATCTTTATGTTTTCGAATTACGAACCTCCGGCTGCGGAAGCTTGCGGACGAATCGATGGAAAAACAGTGGGTGCTCGCGTGAAAACGCGCAACGACGGGAAAGCAATTCCGAGGTGGGGGGTTTAACGTCATTACGGTGCTGCTGGAAATGATTGTGAGCAGCGAATGAAATGGCACCAGGGAAAGCGCCTTGGAAAAGTATTTCCCGCTGTCGAAGAGAGATAGAGGAGGAATTGGGGTTTGGTGTAGTTGAAACGTCCATTGATTTCGTTGCTGGAACAGTTGCGTGTTGCAGATTTTACTATATCATTCTAAGAACTATGTCTAATAAATGATATATTTAGTTTTATTATCTCCGTTTGTACATACGTGTGTCAAGTTTTCATAACTTAAAGTGCGCGTGAAGCTTTTCTATCGTTTGTTTTCCATTTGTTTACAGTTCTATCTCCCGTTTTTCTCATTAATAATTTCATTTCTCCCTTATTTTATCGCGCAGAAAGACAGTAGAATTAAAAGGTTAAATTTAGTAGAACATATTCGTACATGTAAATTCTTTATATTAAACAAAAATCGATTTATAATAATTAACTGTACAGACGATTTATTAATTACAATCATCCTTTCTTCGAGTACTAAGGAAAGTTAATTTTCTACCTCAACATCTGCTATGCGTAAACTTCAACCACAAATTTATCCTGTTATTATTTTATTTCTATCTAAATATGCAAATTTATTGTGTCTCCATCCGTAAATGTATTCGTATTCTCGTTGCAAAAATATAAGACGAGAGAATCCCTTTTAGAGTGTCTTTGCGCACAAAAGTATCCGAACGTCGTAAATACTATGAAATTAACTAGCTCACGCACAAATATGATTGTATATTTCGCATATGCTCAAGCTTGCTAAAGGAAAATTGAAGAAGCGTATAATCTCAAAGCCTGCACAGTTCTAAACATATGATATTATTAATAATATTCCTGTTATCATATTAACTACATACGTAACGTGTAATTCGTAATATGGTAATCCAAGCAACACGTAAAATACACCACGGATAAAGCCACGATACGGAGGGCAGTGATAATTAACTATTATCCAGTGCTACCTCCCTGGAGCTTTCTGGAAAACGGGCGGATTGGAAAAGAGGGAGATAAGGGAAGGAGTTTATTTCTTCGGTTGGTATCGCAGTGCGAGCAATTTTCCTCTCGCAACGGCGCGAATGGGCGAGCGAGAGAAGCAGGAGGGATGAAATCGTTTCGCTGGTAGCTACGTTACGCGATTACATCTTACATGATATCGTGAATAATTCTATTGAGCCACGTACACGCTTTGCTGTTCGCATCGAGAATTAGCTGAAGCAGTTCAATCCGTGAACCGTGGGGAAGAACGAAGTCTCTGTGGGTGTCTGGGAATGATTGAACTTGTTACAGTGTTTCTACATTTTTCTTAACATTCCACGAAGGTGTTTCGACACCGTGGTTGAGGAAACTGCGCTCAGAAAAGTGTATCTTAAGCAGTTTAAGTAATTTGTATTACACGAGACAGGATTTAAGTAGTATAAGTCAATGGTAATGTCAGCCGAGCCCTCTTTAAGTAGTGTCTGCGAATTAGCAAACTTGCCAAAGCGTTTGCACATTTTTTCCCTCAACTTTAAGTACAATTTAAGGGAGACAATCACGTGGGACAAATTGTTATTCGCTATTGTGTCCTTTAACAATCCAAAGAAAATAATTCGAGCGGTTTGTTCAATCGGGATATTATAATTAAATTATATTCAAGCGTGCGTAAAGTTTGAAAGCTCGCTGTCACCGTCAATTCGAATAATTGTGCATGCATGCAACACAAGGGCTTGGATACGTAGGAATTTGTATCATCGAGGATGGTATCAATCCAGAACCAGTACAATCGGAGAAACAAGCGGTGCGCGCATGCAGCGCGGAGAGCCGAACAATCCGAGGCGTGTGTAATCGAAAACCCGAGTAACCGGAACCTTTTAAGGTTCAATATGCGTTCGCAGAACGGAACTTGGGATATCGTGAATTTTACATTCGTGAAATTGACCGGTTCGGATCGATTAAATCAAGCGGAAAATCGATCAACGATCTCCGACTCTGCGCTGATGCAACTCGCGAGTTCACTTGTGAATCCGTACAAACGGAAATCCGAACAGTTCAGAATTCTTACAAACGATAGCGGATCCGCGGGATTCTACGTTATCCAATAGCCGCGTGTTTCGCGGATCGATACCATCCCGAATAATCGAATTAAGTTGTTTAGATGACAAAGGAATTTCGTAATGAGGCAGAACTACCCCTTAACATAAACAATTTGAGCGATAATTGCTATTGCAATGATATTAGTGCAAGGAACAAAGTGTTATAGTTAATCAAAAATAGAAGTGATCGTTATTTCGTTTTTGTTTTTATAAAATTACTTTAGCCTTTCGTCTCTCATCTTTTTCCTGGTAATTGATTCTTGCATAAGATTCATTTGGTTCTTTTGCAGCCATCCCTGAGGCCGGAAAAGGTTGACCGCGTGGTAATCGATGGCCATGTGATCCCCAACCACGTTCTCTTCACGACACCAACACCGGACAATGTGCCCTACGAGACCCTCGCGTTCACCGATAACGTCAAAGTCACTGTTAGCTTCCTCAAGGTGCTCGATAAAGGTAGGAATTACTTTTCACGTATAAATTCGGTGATAAATTAAATAGTATAATTCACAATTTTCGAGGAGTAATCCCGTGTAAATTGTTCCCTTTTTTTAAGCGACGAAAAATGCGTTAACTCTGTAATTGAGCCTTTCATACGATCCTCCTTTCAGTCTATATCAAGTCCAACACTTTGGTGGGCGACGCGGGTCATCCAACAGGTGTCGTGTTGGCGGAAATAATTAAACCGAACATCCCTGTGCGAAACGGTGTGGTCCACTTGATTCAACGGCCACTCATGGTCGTCGACACCACGGTGAAGGACTTCCTCGAGGTCAGTGCTTAATTCCTTTTTATTCCTCGCACTCAGCCCTTTCAGCCTGTAGCAGCGGACACAGCGGTAATCGATTTTTATTTAAAAACCAAAAAAAAATCGAACGACCGTGCGAATGGTACGACGGTACGCGTCTTACTACCTTCATTCTCATCGCCCATTCATCACACTGTCCGCCGCGGACAATGACAGTTCTCTCCGATATGAAACTCATTAAACGCCGCGTAGCGCGAATCGCGTGGAATCGACAGGAAAAAGCTCGAAAGGCAATCTTCTATTCGAACAGCATTGATCAACATTTTGCCTGTCTTCAGGAACCATGCTATTTAATTCCAAATAAATTATACGAAATGATTCCCTGATAAATTTTGTTATGGGACAGTTTTAAATAAACTTTCTATTCCTTTTGGTGCGTTATGAATAAGTGTTTGATACAGACTTCATTCAAATAATAAAGTATTAATCTTGGCATATTTAGAGCTAATTGAATTAAATGCGATATTGTGAAAATTCTAGCAATTCCAAAGAAGAAAGATTAGCAAACTTGTTATGGGACAGTTTTAAATAAATTTTCTCTTCCTTTTAGTGCGTTATGAATAAGTGTTTGATACAAACTTCATTCAAATTATAAAGTATTAATCTTGGCATATTTAGAGCTAATTGAATTAAATGCGATATTGTGAAAATTCTAGCAATTCCAAAGAAGAAAGATCAGCAAACTTGTTATGGGACAGTTTTAAATAAATTTTCTATTCCTTTTGGTGCGTTATGAATAAGTGTTTCATACAAACTTCATTCAAATTATAAAGTATTAATCTTGGCATATTTAGAGCTAATTGAATTAAATGCAATATTATAAACAATCCAGCAATTTCAATGAAGAAAAGTTAGCAACATGTGAATATCTTTCATACCTCCAACAGTAGCAAGGAAACGATTTTGAATATTTGATCCGGGGGAACGAAGAAACCCTACCCTGTCTAGAATTCCGCAGTGAAATTTTAAACGGGAAACTTGTTGAAGGTGCTAGTTTCTAGCGACTTGCAACGTATTCGCTGCATTGTGCCTTCAGAGCTGGCAGACTCTCGAAAGAACGATGGCGAGTTTCCCTATTGTCGGCCACGTTATTTCGCGAGTTCTTTTTGATATCTGTACGAAAGCTGTCTTTAAACTGCCTCTGGTCGAAACGTTTGTATACTCCTCGTTTCCCCTCTTTTCAAAAGCCTCCGATCTCAATGGATTTGGCTTTGTTCGCAACAGCCCGCGGCCTGCCAGCCGCGTCCGGATGGTAGAAGTTTAATCACCTATCAATAATTTAGATTTCTCGATAATTCAATCCAGCACAAATACAGTTTTTACGAGGCAGCTAAATTTTGGAAACATTCAAGATAATGTCTTGTATGTTTGTCTACTTGTATCAGTGCATTTGTGTTTTTATTTTAAATAGTCGGATCTTGCAAGTGCAATTTAACAATAGGACAGAAATTATAATTAACTGAATCCTGGACTAATATTCATGTTACTTCACGAACATATATTAATGACGTATAAAACAATCTTTGAAATAGTAAGATAGTAATATTTAAATATCAAATCAAATCTGATCATTTTGTGATTAAACTTGTAATTGAATCTCATAAAAAAAAGATTTAAATACTATACAATCTATAGACCTGTTTAACTCACGTTTGTTAAACCTTTCAAAAATTCATAATCAGTGTGACAAGCTTATTTCCGCCAAGTTTTTAACTGGCGTCAGTCAATATTAGCGCAAATCGGGAGCGGAATCTCTGCTAACAAGAATTCCCATGACGGACGACCAGGGACGGTAAAGCGTAAGCTAGGATTTCGGGGTAGCAGTCCACCAAATTTCGTGTAATAACGATTACCCCATTCAGGTTGACTGATATGGCATCCGTTGCTATGTAACACGCGTCAAAATATGTATACATACACACAACCGTCGCAACTGGCAGTGATTACGCGTTCCCGTTGTATCGCATCGTATCTATAGTGCGGCAAGAAGCTTTGACGTTTCAGCGTGCGCGCTGCACCACGTGTCATGTCACGTTCGGAGTGTGTACGCATCGGTACCACGAATACTAATGCCGATCTAATGCATCGCGCAATCCGAATTCACAATAGACGTCACGGCGAAGGTGAAACGCCTTTGGATTAATTTATGAAACCGTCACATCTCCGTATTACTATATCCGACCCTTATTTCTAAACAGTATATGTATTCGGCGTTATATAATTAAAGTCTACTATCATTCCCGTTTAATCATTCCTTCGCGTTAATTTTATGCCTTCTGCCTTTTTATCATATTCCTTGGTCGCATATAAATGTTGTATATTGCTAGCTACTGTGGAACTCGTTTCCATAATAGCGCAGATCTTCGAACATCCCCGAAATGAAATATGATAAATCTACGTTGCTTCCTCCCGTGGCGACGCGAGGGCGAATGTAGGAAAAGGGCGAGCCTCGCGAAGCTCGTAAAGATTCCTCGACTCAGTGACGCCAGACGTATCGTAACGATTCTAATCTCAGCTTTTATTGTACTACCCATTCACCAGTCATGGACCGTCAAGAAACGAAGGACAATGCGGCCAGTCTTCTTGTATACCGTGCTCTCGTTGGCTGGCCAATTTCATGAACACGAACAGTTCATTTCCTCCAAGTGGGCCGCCCATTTGCCTCGCTTTTCCTTTCGTCTCCGGTTTCACCCGGGCGAAAGGCGTAGGTTCGTTATTGGACGAGACGTCTTGTGCACCTTTGTACCTCCTTGCGAAATCGGATTACAGCCTCGTGTCGCGCCTCGTGCGCGCTGTAAAAACGAGTTAATAGCAGAGAGACAGGACCTACATCCCCGTGTCCAACCCCGTCCCACGGGAACACGTCTAAATCCTACGCTCGCCCTCTTGATCTCTGGATCCCGCCGCGAAAGGGCGGGAGTTATTGGACGCTTTCGTTGGGCGGAAACAAGCCGACGTTCGGCGTCGTGCTTTTCGTCTTTCGTTGCGTCTGGCTGTTGTTAAAGTGAAATTACCTTCGAGGCTATTATATTATATATTAAGGACATTTTGGGGCATCCTTTTGTCGGATTTGAAATGATTTTCTTGTCACAAATTATTGAAAAATGTAATCTCGGTAGACACCTTTGGATTTAAATTTGATGAGAAGAATATTTAAATGGTTTTCAACGTTTTCGACTGCAAATTACTTTCTGTAACATTGCCGAGAAATAAGGGTTGAGATTGTAATACGAAATGCGGTTAAAAATAATAGCTACATATCAAGTGACGGATGTACAAATTTTATACCGTTAAACACGAGGCAAAGATAAAATACATGGAGTTTCTGTATCTTTCTGAATGTAACATACCAAAAGGCAAGTTGAATTAACTTCCTTTATGAATACCAGAGGACACGGCATGAATTCCATCTACCGTCGTAGCAGTTAGAAACGAACAAAGTTTTTGCTTCGATTTTCTTGCTGGATTCAGTTACGGAACCTGTTCATAGTCCCCTGAATATAAATTGCGCAGAACTTATTGCACGGCACGAGCACTGCGAGATCCGACACTGTTGAAGGCATAATAACAATGCTGTAACTTCCATTTTAGTAGTACCAAATATAACTCTTCCTTTATTTACATACATATAACATTTAGCTTTATTGCGCTTATCTTGCGTAACACGCAAATGTGTCCTCAATGCCAAAAATCATTTACCGAATACGAAACCTAGGAAACGGGGAAGCCTTTCGAGCTCGAACCTGCTGGAATTCCTCGCGCGGCCGCTTCAATCATTTTCGTGATCGATGCGTCCGGTATCGGGCAATATTGAATCGTATCTCGGCAGCGTATTCCATTAACACGTTCATCCGCGTTTGCTATATTGGAAATGGATCGTCGCGAGGGACGGTAACGTTGCCGCATACGAAGGGGAATGTGAAAGTCCGATCGCAGCTAATCGCGCACAATTCTCCATTATTATTCCGCTAATAAAAATGTAGAAACCGAAATAGATTCTCCTCGGGGAGGATCATTTCTCCGATCCATTTCCACTTCGTCCGTCACACGATCCGCTCATCCGGCACGCTTCGCCGATAGAAATCAACGCGATCCCGATCGTCATCGGCGCGCGCGCGATCGTAACGCGCGTCCGGTTGTTCGACAATCGCGCGTACGAAGGATGCGCGCGTGTGCGCGTGTCCAGGCGCGCACTGTGTATGTCTATTTACAAACGTTTCACAACAGGACAGCAAAAATGGAATGTTCACGAGACAGCTGTCGTCGCACACGATATATCGATTGTTCTCCAGCAAATGATCCCCGGCACCGTCTCGCCTACTGTCTGCACCAGATCCTCCCAAACCGGTCGGACGTTGGATCAAAAGAATTCCCCGCGTCGAGGCCGGATGGTTTCTCGCGAGCTCGTTCTTTGATCCAATCACGGCCACGTACTCTGTGTGTTGTCTATATTCGTGGCTCGAAACCTTCTGAAACGATGCGAGCCGGAGGATATTTCTGAAACATTGTCCCCGTCAAAGGAATATAGAAACGCGACGAGAATTTCGAGTCCCTCCCCCTCTTTTTCAAAGGAGTCCGTCGCGACGAAGTTCGCCCGGCGATTATCGTTTCAGAAGGATTTCCAGGCACCTGGACGTTATTAATCGCTTACTTTCAGGGATGATCGACGTCTCGGACGAGCGGAAAGACTCGAATAGAAAGTGCATATAAAGCAAAAAGGGGACACGTTATATATGTGTATTTGTGAAAGATTGCTAAGGAACGCAGCAAAGATTTCATGTGTAGGGGAGCACAGAAACCCGTGTTCTGCCGCCACTGCACCGCCTCCTGTGTGTGCGCGCGCGCGTGTGTGTTTCACTGCAGATCTCTTCACCACTGCTCGCAGTATTCACCCTGTTTCTGTTAAACTCTTCCACTACGTACCTTATCTCTGTGCCCTACACGACTGTGCTCTCTCTCTCTCTCTTGCCTTTCGTTTCACGCATCTTTCAACGCGGGACACACGTCTCGACTTACGTGCGACGACACGGTTATACGATAATTGTACAGCGATCGCAACCAGCACGAAAAGACGAAGGGAAAATTTGTCAAATGAGAGACACGTTTTCTTTTTCTAATTACCCTCGCTTGCAAAGATATTGCGGGGATAAAGCTTCCTCTGCGCGTCACGCGCCGATATAGTTTGCCAAAATAAATATGACAAACGCATGGGACAGTGGTGCAAACCGAATTACCGTTCGGTTCTATTAAACATCGCGCAGCTTCCGTCAGAAGTCGTTTCTGTGACAGGCAGAAGTTGCAGCGACGTGTATCATCTGCATTGCACGCTCGGACGTTCGCGCAATCCTCGCGTTTCAGAATATTCGGCGTTTAACGCTCGTCTACGCTGTTGAAATGATTGGAAATGATCAAGGATACGTCAGATTAATTTGGAATGTCCTCGGAATTCCTTTGCTCGTTCACTAATTTTGGCTTTGATCAAATACGCGAAACGTGTTAGTTTTATATATTCGGGAAACGAACAATGATTATCCAAGGCGGATTACATTTAGCGTGCAATGTTGGCGTTAGAGTTATTTGCGTTTTTCCTTCGTGCTTTCGTGCGCCCAATAACTATACTTTATATTTGAACACCGTTACAGCACACTTGTATATAGATACATACGAATTTTCCATACGTTGCTCGTCAATTCGAGTCCACCCCTATTCCGTCATCGAGAAAGAAAATATTAAGGAGGAAGAGTAAAAACGAGTGCTCTCCCGGTTTGCTTCTTATCTACCTTGAGAATCGTCCCCCTTGTATCTTAGCAAGCATACTATTCGAGCTTCTAGAACTGTCGAAATCGCCTGTAATACATTTTCTCGAGTTGCAAAGCTCCCCTTTTTACATGCATCCGCCCCAAGGCTGTCGAGATTGTATGCCCCCAGCCCTTCTCGTATGTATTTGTATATACGTATACACAGCAGCTGGAAGTCGAGAAGGTATCAATCGCGAGTCTTCGAAGACTGTATAACGAAAGGAAAGTGGGGCATGAATTATTATTGCTAATAACAAATCGCCATGCTCGTCGAAACCGCGCAACGTGAATATGCATAGTCGCGAAGGGATACGATTTCGTCCGCGGTTACGTACAAACTGCTGCATTATTAATTTCGTCCCGGCCAAAATTTACAGTCGACGATAAATTATTGATCGACCGGGAAGAGGAGTGGCGAGCGCAGCCCTCGCACAAAGCCGCCGCGGAATTCCCTGTGATTTATCGGGGAAAAGTTCGCGACTCCCGAATCGAAGACCTCCAGGGGGGGAAAAGAGATACAGATCGGCAAGGAGTTATACTTTTTAAAAACCTCGCACAACATATTCCTAATTCACGGAGAATTAGCCGATGTAAAACAAACGACTCGTAGAATTATTCAGAAACGTTTTTTCGATATCTTCTACACCGGAAACGTTTTAAATTGAATGCTCCTTGCGAAGATTTCTACCTTCCGAAGGGAAACTTCGACTACTCCTCCGTTGACCCGGGCGGGACACCACGGCGACAGTGAATGACAGCTTGTTCGATAGAATAAAATCTTTAAGCCTTCCCTCCCCTAAGTGGGGGGAAGAGACACGGCCACGGTGGGAGATGGGGAAAGTTTCACGAGGTCATGAAAAAGTTTCTCGTTCCTGAACGCGCAAAGGCCTACGTGCTGCACCCTCGACTTCTCCCACGTGAACGGTCGTTGGAAAAAGCACAGTTTTTCTTGCCCGCGGCTTCCTGGCTGCGAGGCGATCGACAGGTACCCGTAAGAGGAAAAGTTTAATGTTTGTAGTTCTCCAGCGGCGGGAGTCGCTAATCGAAAGTCATGCACGAGAATCAAAGCTGGCCACTCGGCTTACATTTCCCCTGTATTATTCTTCGAGTTAAATGTTCCTTTTGTGGGAGGATAGGAATTCGCCCCCTCGTGAAACTTGATGCCAATAGCGAGCGCGTTTTTAAAGTTCGTTCCGGTTAGAAGATGGACCGATACAAATGACGCCAGTGGAGGAGCAATAATAACGCGTTCCGACCTTTCAATTAAACGGCGGAGGTAACGCAAATTGCCGACGGGACGCTGCAGGTCGGCGGCTTTTTAAATTTCCCCGTTACCGTTTGAAAGCCAGCTTGAAGCGTTACTTCATCCTCGTGGAACCATCTGGCGAAATAATTAAAGGAGAATCGCATAAACCGCGCATTATGCTGGGACTTCGTTGCCTCTGTTCTCTGCCTCCTTGCTCGTTCATTACTTTCTGTCGGTTGCAACGCGCGTACACTCGGCTGTCGAATAAAAACCGTTTCACAGAACGATGCAATTCTGTTATCCCCGGGTGTAATTTTTTCAAATGCTTCACCCATATAGCATTACCGATGCCTCGACTTATAACGTCGAAATAATAATGTGCTCGATCAAATTGTAAGATTTAGCTTTTTCCCAAAAATAAAGCTTGAAGAATATAATTTACATAACTAATACAACGTCCACGGTCTTTTCTTTAAATGAAGTTAAAACGAAGTTATGATTTATCAGGGACATGCGAAATTTATGCAGGTGGTAGTCGCACAAGTTGAATTCAGTATCGAATTTAATTAAGCTTCTAGTCGTTCGATTAATCAACTTTAAAAGCAATTAACCTGTCAGCCTAATTTCAACGTCATCACTTTTCGCGGAGTTATTAAATGCAGTTCGGGGTAACGAACTTCCAACGAAATGCTCGTTCAATCTTAAAACAATTAGAAATGCAATGAAGTTTAAGTCCATTTATATCCTCGTCGATATCGAATATTGTTAGTCAATTTAAAATTCATGTAACCAGTGCAAGATAATTCTTTTCACGGGAAGAGTTGAAGTTAGAATTTTCCATAAAGGAGCAAACAATTGATCACACTGAAATCGAACTGATAATTTCACACATATATCTATATTATCGTATGCAGAATAATTTTGACCTATGAAAAGTTGTCGAGAGTTCTGAACCGCGAGCGAATTCGCTCGATCGGCTCCGTAAGTTCCAGATATTCTTTAATGGCGCGAAAGGGGATTTTCTTCGTACGAACGAACCCCGAGTCCCGCTGTCTTCGACACCCTCCACGCGCATGAATCTGCAATCGCGCGTGCACTGATAACGTGCGATTCACTGAATCGTTCGTGATTACGAAGAAACTGGGGCGCGCACCTGACGCAGTTCCCCCGATTACTCGACGAACGACTTTTACTTCTTGAATAATAACGATTTGACTTGAGACCGCGAACGTGCTCGAAATGCAATCTCACCTTTCGCCTGGGAGGGGGGAACCTTTGGCGCTTCCGTCCCTTCGGGTATTGCTGATGCATTTTCTTGAGCAGCTTGTCGGGGAAAGTTTGGGAAAGTTCGTAAACTATTGCAAAGGTAATGCGAAATTAAGAGATGCTAAATTATAATTAGTTGTCTTTCAAGTAACAATCTTTTACTTCAATTCACGGAACTGGATAGACGATGCTTCAAATATTTATTATATCTTCCATCGACGTTTAAAATTCTTTTTTCTTTCTATTCCTTCTAAACGTTTCTAGAATTAACTTAAACGTTACCAATAAATCAGTTACCTCGCCAAAGCTAAACTAATTACACCCTTCCGTGCAGAAGATCAAAGCGCATCCGATTTTTCAGAAAATTCCACTGGTAATGAAGCGAGAACTCGATTACCAGGCAGTTTATTTGCTTACGCGCTCGGGATCGTACAGGTGCATCGTTCCTTGTTTATAGCGTGTACAGCCGTGCAATTGACACATCAAACGCATCCGTACATACGTCGTGTTCAGTGGGTGGAGCCGTCGCCAGTTATGACCGACAGTTGACATTTGCAAAATCATAGACGATAATTAATTGTCAGTCCGTCGGGTGAAATGAAAACGAACCATCCGGACGTTTTGGCACCACGGATCCCTGCGCAATTTTACGTTTCGCCGACTAGACAGTACGAAGAAGAATATAACAATTGCAGAAAGTGTCGAAACACGTGACAAATGCAGCTTTTTTTGTCGTAGCTGATGGACGAAAAGGAAAATGTAATCAATTCACGGATATCTTCGACGAATGGGAAATTAAATATTACTTGCGATTGATACTCGACTTCCGGTGTGTTATGACTCACGATAATTCTTGTTACACCAGTACTCATCCTTATACCTACTCGATCCGAATATAATTTTACATGCTCATAAATATTACCATAAGGAGATTTCTCTTTTAGACAAATTGTGGATATAATCACCGGGTGATACTTGTGAGCAAAACTATTGAACCTCATTCTTACCGGCACATTTTCTAAAATATAATCTATAATTTCCTTTAGAACAGATATACAATTTTCTGCCAATGAGAATGATAAGAGTGTCCATCGAAGGAAATTATTTACGAATCTTCTTTTCTTGCCTTGTTAATGTACATCAAATAAGGATTCGCATAAGAAATGAATCGTTAAATAACAAAAAAATGAACTATATACTAATGACACAATAAAATAAAAGGGAACCAATAGCAAAGAATAATTTCCTTCGAGCCTCGATTATCACAGCATATGGACCAAGCAGCATCTTGATGCAGCGAGAATTTTTACAGCACCCCGTAGCACACATTGGACCCGCAGTTCAACAGAAAAAGAAATAAAACACGAAGAGACTTTCCACCTCTGCCGTTATTTGCACCAACTTTCAGGGTCCATTTATGCATCACCGTGTCGTGTCCGGGTTTCTTGAAAGCGACGTGCTATTATAACTTAGAAACAAACTGTGCGATTTCTGTTGTGTTTGGTGTCATTTTAATTGCAAAAATCTTAGGAGTTCATTTGCGTCGCCAATTTTCTCGAGGCGTCGCTTGGAAAAAGTAATCTTCTCTCTGTCTTGTTATTAACTTTGAAGAAAAATACAGGAAACAGGAACGTGAAATTTACTCATAATATGCGAGGGGATAGCGAGGAGAATACCCTTCAATTTGCCGTTTGGATCATTCCGATATCTCAATTAGTTTCCGAGATACGAGCGTTTAAAGTTAAGGCATTTAAATGCCGCGACGTGGCCTACATTTCTTCCTGGAATCGGAAGAAATTCGCGGAATCGCGTCTGCTACCTGTCTGGGTTTTTTTTTCCTGGGATCGGAAAAATCTCGCTGACTCGGCGTCTGTTTTTTGCTTGCACCTGCGAGGGATACGCGGTGAGGTAGGTCAGTGACGCGCGGCGCGTGCGAAAAGGACAGCGATACATAAATATTAGGAATTACCCCTTTCTTTGCACGGCGATATCTCAGGAACCGGAAGTCGCATCGAGTTCAACCAAAAACCGTTTTAAAGGGGAGGAAAGCGCGCTTCTAATGAGACCTTAGCGGATAAAAGATAATTCATATCTTCGGAGTCGCAGCGGTTCAAAGTCCGTGCAATTGTACTACTTAACAAGCAAGTTTCTAGCCACAGTTTCTAGCCGCCGATATTTGGCTGTGGCCCGGACAGTCTCTTCAAAAGGTCGCCTTCAAGAGGTTACAAAGGATATTTTCTGTACGCAAGGAATACAATTCTTTTAGTCTTTGTTTAATCCTTATGAAATTAATTCTAATGAACTCCTGAGATTTTTGGAATTAAAATGACAGTAAACGCACGACAGAAATCGCATAGTTTTCCGTTCTGTTATAATAGTACGTCGCTCTCAAAAAAAAAACCGGGCACTGCACGGTGACGTATAAATGGACCCTTACTCTTGCAAACGCTTGGCTCTATACCGTGGCAACGTTTCCCTCGCCTACGCGTGTCATACGAGACCGCGTTTCGCACGATTCTTCCTTAACATGTGGAAGCGAGCAAGAGGGGATGAAACGAGAAGAGAATGTTGGCCGGAACACGCGAATGCGAGGGAAACGTTGAGCGGACAGATGAGAAGTATTATCAAAGCCCTCCCTCTGTCAGCCACGACGAACGAACCGATCTTTTCTCATATCACAGCAGTGTCTCTTACAGCGAACGACCTAATTACAAGTTTACCATTCTTCTGTTTTCTGTTCGCTTCTTATGTTACGGACCGACCCTGGTTTCTGGTTTCTCTGTGCAGTCCTTCAAGGTAATTCGCCGCCAGCTTTCTCTCTAGTTTTCGTCTTCCATTCCTTTCGCTCTGCCTACCCTTTCACTATTTCTCACTGTCTCTCGATATTGTACATAGACATACATTATATCTCATTCATCACAGAACAATAGAATAACTGTACATGTCATATTCGCAAACATGACTCGCGCAACATTCTCTCTCTCTCTCTCTCTCTCTCTCTCTCTCTCTCTTCGACTTTCTATTAGATTTCACATACGATACTTCGCTCTAGTCTGGCCTCTCTTCATACCACCCGCTATCCTTCATGCGCTTCCTCCTCTCGCGAGACGCAACATTTCTTTCGCACGCCCTCGACTTATTCCGTTTAGTGCATCCGCTTCCGTGTGCACACGAATATACGCCAGTAGACAGGCGAATACACGCACGCGATTTTTCTACCGCCAGCGGACTCGTTGCTGACGCGGAAACGGTTCGGCGAAATTCAACACCGCGATCCGTGCGTGTTTGCGGAAAATGATTTTTGCATTTTCAGCGGTAAGCGTTATCGGCGTAACGAAATTGATGGCTGGGCAAAGTTACGCGAAAGTGGATAGAGCTAGTGGATCCCAACGTTAGATGATTGCCAGAGTTTTCGCGGAAAGTAATTTTAAGATCGCCGCTTTAGCCGCGCCTCAGCCGAGGATGAATAATATCCGGAGTGGAAAATGACAATCTTCGCCGCGTAATTCGGTGAAGATTGTAATCACGGAAGAAAATCGATGGATATAGGAAAATGGGAGAGAAATCGTGGTGCTGTTTGTACATGAAATTTCTGAAACTTCATGAATTGATAAGTTTTAAAATACAAGAGTGGCGATAAGGTCTACACGCGTCTGGCCCAATGAAAATTTGTTCCCTGGCTCGCGCAATATCAACGTTAGTCGAAAAGCGGGAGAACCGTTTCTGTGTCTCGACGAGAAACGTTTCGCTGGAAACGCTGCAAGTGGACCCACACTTTATGCAACGAGTACACGCGGACACGCAACCGCATGAACGGCTATCCAAACGTTGAAGAGAAGCTTTCGTCGTGTCTGCCTGCGAGTCTTTGTTTTCGACGTATCATTAACTGGCGCTGCTAAATGAGCCACGATAGAGAAGAATAGATTCCTTTTGTTTGTAACTATGTATATATAAAATTGAACTATCAAGTTTTCGACTAGCCCTGGCGAAACTACTCCCTTTAACACTAGAATGACCAAACCCACCAGAATGTCGATTATTCGTGCCAAGTATTCTAAGTAGATTTTTTACAAGTAAAAAGTGGACCAGAAATAATACAATTCTTTGCTGCCCAAAGCTATTATTGTTAATGTGTTATTCAAATATTAAAATCGTGTTATATTGAAGAATGAAGAATTTGAAGGCGCCGTTTAATATTTATTCTCAAAGCTAAAACATTGGCAACATCGTTAAACATATGAGATGATACATTGTCAAGTAATTAATGATTTCATTATCAGCAAGGCATTGGTGTTCAATCAATACTTTGATAAATATTTCATAATGAAGTACGTATTTTACGAGATCGTACGATAAAATTTATTATTCATTAACAGGCATAGTCCATTCAATATTGAGTCTCTTATCGCCTCATAAATTCGGTAGTACGGTAATGAAATGTCGACAGTAAATATCGAGAGTTTCTTAAGACAATCTCAACACTAAAAATGGTATAAAAAAAAACACACAGGGTGGCGATATTATTTCTTGGACCACAACGAAAGATATTTCCTTCTTTCGCACATTTTCAGCTCGACAGCAGTTGCGAAAGGGTTAGTCATGTGGATCGCTACACGCACAGGCACGCGCACGAAACGTGGCCACGCACTAGCGTGTACTTTGCATTTCATAGCCAGTGTTTTTACGCGACCCATCGCATCCCTTTTCCGCCTTCCACCCATCGGCCTGATTCCGCGCACAATACACGGGGTGCGGGGTCTCTTTTTTTTTTCACTCACCCCGTCCGCTAGAATCGCGCTTTGCCGCTCTCCTCTTTCCGCTTCGCCGACGTCGATGCGATTTTTCCGGCCGCTTCTTTTTTCTTTTCATCGCGTTGCACGCGCGTCCGCCGTGCAGATCGAACCGTTCACGGTACGCTTTCCCTATCTTCCATTCGTTCTCAACTTTATATTATTTATTCACGGATATTCCCGTCTCCCGGTAATACTCGCGCGCTTCTGTCAAAGCAACCGTTCTCCACGCCATCCGACGGCGATCGTTATTTTATACGTATCAAAAGTCCAGCGCATGGAAGAGCTTCCAAGAGAAATTCTACCTTTTATGCGAAGTCGCTTTCTTATATCGAAGCGCGTCGAATATACAAGCCGCGCGTCGAAGCTCGTAAACTTCTATCCGCGACTCTCGACTTGTTTCAATGGTCCGTCGAAAGCGTTCGTCTGGCAGCGGAGCTTGTCGTTCGCGGGAACTGTTGCTCGCGGTTTCCAGCAGCCGCGTGTCGTTCCGTTCGGAGAAAGTTCACACGGCGGACGTGGAAAATGGGGAAAGCGAATGCACCCCGTGCGCAACGCTACACTGGTGTCCGCGTGAAACGTTCCCTGCTTCAGTCACGTTTTCCTTTCCTTTTCCGTTGATCGTACATACCTGCATGATCGACCGCCTCGGATTTCTTGCTTAGATGCAACTATCATCATTCGCGCGGAACAACGCTGGCCGTATCGATACGTCAAGTTTGATAAATGAAGGGCGATTGCTTTTCATGAACGTTTCGAAGCGAACGAAATTTTCTCTCTGAACCGAGAGATTGTTGGGAAATGTGAAACAAGAAAATTCTTACTAAGATATTCCTTGAGTTCTGATCTAATTCGAAGGAAAGATATGAATACGAAATTTACAAGCTACATGTTTTTGCGAGATTTCGCGATTATTTTAATTAGACGAGCTCGTGATTCTTTTGGAATAGAACGAGATGGAATGTTTCATACATCGAACGCGTTCTTCTCGTTAACGTTCGATAAATGCAATGGCCTCTGCACTGGCAATGTGGTAAACACTTGTCGCCGCTGTAAATTCGCAACGGATTGCCTGTGAACTTTTATGGAACCTCCTTGCTCGATTTGTTCGTTGTTTCGTGTACGTTCGATGCATGCCCGGACGCTTCCATACGATTGCGTACACGTAAGTGCGTTACATACAATACATGCACACGATTGATGCCTCTGGCGAACTAGAGAACCATATAGAAGTTCAATGCAACTTGCATAGGGCGTGAATGAATGAGAAAGATTCATATATCGTTCGCCTGGTGAAATATTAGTGAGACCCGTTAGCCGTTCTTTAGTGCGCCGTTGAGATTTATGCGAAATCGCACTCGTTATGGGTACATGGAATGAAATTCGTTGCAGTCGAATGAAAATACCCGTGGGTAAGTGTTGTAATATTGACGGGAGATAATAAGAAAAGTCTTTCACGGTATTATTAAATTACAATCTCCCGGAATCACATCTCTCGTACAATTCTTATTTTAATTATCCGCTCGAAACGCGTTGGGAATCAAAATAAATCGCATATTACAAAGAAAGCAACACTCCTTAATGCAACATTTCGTTCGACTATTAATCCGTACTAAAAGTAAACGGAAGTCCTTTATCTACGGTAACTCAATGTAACAGAAACGTAACAGAACCGGATAACATCGAAAGAAATGCATCCATCAGTCGGACAAATGGAGTCTATACACGAAATACAAGTATGTTGCGTGCGACAACAATATCGAGTAGCTCCGCATGGGACTGGTAACCAATAGCCGCGAATACACGTGATCCCGTTGTCGATAAATTCCTATTTTCCCCTCGTATTCGATATTGAATAAAATGCATGCGCGGAGATGGTATCCGACAACTGTCGTCGGCGGGCATCGAAATAATAAACAGGAAACGTTCGTCCTGTATTCTTAATTAAACGAGAACCCGAGCAACTTCGCACGATAGAATGCATCGACGTTCAAACGAACGGAACGTCTACCAAGAGAGGAATGCAACGATACAGTCGACGCAGAAATAATAAATAACCGCGATACGTTTCTCGAAAGCTAGACGAAGCTCCACTAAATCCCCAAATGTTTCAACCTCGACAAGCGGAATGTCTTTGCGCGCGCGAATACGACGGCGAACGCGGCAGGAAATGAAATGTAACGCGTCCACGGTTCATCCGGCGGGAAAGGATCGTACAAAGGAAAGAATGCGATCGTTCCACCGGAGACGGAGACACCGTCGTACAAACAAGACCCGTAAATTTCCGGCTCTTCCGCGGAGTAACCGCGCTTCATCAGGTGTGAACGCGATCGTGCGTCTTCCCTTAAAGAGTCCTGCCCGGCCAAGCTTTCTGCGGAAAGGAAAATGAATGTCGTCGAAACGGTCTGCCGGTCGACGCGAAACATTTCGATGTCGCGAACGTTCGCGCGCCTGCGATGAAGCGTTACGTCGATGAAAAGTGTAGGGCGTATGCGCGAGAGGTGCGCAGTAAAAGAAATTTGAAGGTAAAACGAATTGTTTTAGCAGCGACGAATGGAGTGTTATCTCTCTTCCGCCGTTTTGGTGCGCAGAAATGGCGAAAGTGTATCGAGCTTTTATTGACGGGCCACGTTTTGATAGACAACAGACGAATTTCACGTAGTACGAAAAGGATACAGCTTGAAACTCATTTTTAATTTCTTAAAATATACACGTATTGCAGAAATGGACTTTTAAATGCGAACGCAATTTTGTTGAAGCGAAACAATTTCTTGTGCCGTTCTTTTTTTATTACAATTTTAAAGGGAACTCTGAATGCCAGTTATTAAAAAAAAAATCCAGAATAAAGTATATTAATGATAAATATAAAATCTCCATTGACAGAAACTATGAATAGTCACGAAATTGATAATGCAAATTGTAATTTCCCTAATATTCTTCTAATTGAAACAATTTCGGGGCTTGGCCACTTAATTTCCACTCTCCAAGAGATAAAAGATAATATCTCGTGGCACCCTCTGCGTGGTGAGCAACGAGGGCGATTTCAACAACGGAGTACGAAGCGTAGAGAGAGCTTCATTTTAAAGTTGTCCTAGGGCAATGGAAATTAATTCTCCGTCGAATGCATAGTCGGATAAAACAACTGGCTAGGTTTGTGTGTGTGTGTGTGCGCGCGTGTTGGTGTTTAATGTACACGTAAATAGTCCGTTGTTTGAACACGGCCCCCGTTTTACAATTAACAATTGCATCTCCGTGCTTTACGTTTCCGTTTTGGCCAACAACTTTTACCGGGCGACAAAGGGAATGCAACGGAGGGGAGGGAACGATTAAACGTACAAGGGAACACGTAACTTTATAAATTATCCAGTGGAAACAAAGTTCTGTGTGGAAAAAAGTGTGCTGCGAGTTTTCAGCAAGAAAAAAGAACAGTAACATGTAATACAGTTAAATAACAGGAGAATTCAGTTTCATGCCATTGAAATATACATTTCCTTGTCTATTACGGTATTTTTGAAATAATTAGGAAAAGCGTGTGAGATTACAATGGAAAATTGTATAATCACATTTCAATGGGGTTTCGTTCCAAACTCGATACACATACATATATTTCTGAATTTAATATTTACCATCGTTCAGACTGGACAAGGATAATTTCATTTAGAACTTCGTTCAAGCCCGATCTAATACGTCTCTAATTAGTACGTTTAACGTTGATTCGATCAAGATTCAATTAAGGAAAGGCGATACAGATCTAAACCAATGTCCAATTGAGATTTCACCTAATGCAAGCTAAATTCCATTTGATCCAACCAATTGGGCCTTGGCTCGGGGGAAACGTAATTTTAGTTTGATATCGTGCAGTCCGAAATCTGTTCCAACATACACACACATGCACATTTAATTGGGTGTAATTTAATTCTACTTAAAACGTAGCTACAGCAGGACTTAATTCGACTATAATGTAACGGGACATACAGTGAGCCTAAATTAACTTGAATCTCGTTGACCCTCGATTCGATTGAATGGCAATTTAATAATATAGTAATTTCAATTTTATTCAGAATCGATTGTACTTAGACTAAACGAAAGTTTCATTTAATACACAGATATCCCAAAATCGGGAACGGGCCGCGATTAAACTTTGAACTTCTTTACGTATCATTAATTGAACACTCAAAATCAATTAATGCCTCGTTGAACAAATATCCAATATCGACGAGTATACTCGTCGTATCAGACACGATATATCCCTCTGCACGCGTTTCGAACGATACAAAAATGTAAAAATGTTCCATAAATGCACGCGTCTACGCAAGCGCGTGTATTAAATGAGGCGGCGTTAAACAAAAGGGGCTCGCAAGCACAAATGCGAACGGGCGAGGAAGAAGCAACGCGGCGGGTAGGGGAATCGTTCACGGGAGAAGATAGAGAAGCGTTTCCACGGCGTGACGAAGCGGCAAGCTTTATTGCTCGCCGCGGAAAAGGGTGGCTTAAAAGCCTCGGGGAAAAAATCTCATTTCGATGCAGCCGTTCATTCCGCGGCCGTTAGCCGCTTTCTCGATACACCGAAAAAAAGTTCCTTTGCCGATCGTGCTCGGACTCCGCCCGTGCTCCCGTGTGTTCTCTCCTCGCTTCGGCCTGTCCGCGTCTACTTCGTCTTTCCCCGCCCTTCGTTTCGGGGAACGAAGAAACAATTTCGATACGTTAATCGTGAAGCGAAAACAATTTGTCTGCCGAATCCCTCGCTCGAGTGAGGTTCGCCTGGTCAGCTTTATGCTATTAACAGGGAACTTTGTTTAGCTAGGAATTGGAGGGCCGTGGGATTATTGATTTAAACGCGTTTTTGATGAGGAGGAAATTTATCAATTCTGTAAGCCGAATATACTTTCAAATATTGAAGAAGTAATTGGGTTAATTAGTCTTTCCGAGTATTCAAGCGATATTTCATTTATGTTAAGGAGGTTTGGAGATATATTTCTGTGCACCAAAATGGACAAGAAGAATCTAGTAATCTACTGATTTAATACTTTTCAAAGGAAGAAATATATATAGAGCTGTAATTTGATATATTCAACGATATTTAGGATATTAATAGGACGGCGGTTTTATCAAATGGCTAATGGATTACAGTTGGAAGTAAGTGAAGAAAACTCGTGAACCGAGATACCAGAAAAACACTGCTTCGATTCTAGTTTAGAAGGGCCGCGTTAGATAGCGATGATGAGAATGTTGAAATCGAACATTTTGTTCGACATACTATCTTTTGGTGACTTGGAAACAGCGCTCGAATGAATTCTTAGCTATTGCCTGAGGAATGCACCGTCGTTTCTTGCAAGGAAGATTGCGATCAAAGTGTGTATTCCGATCCGATCGAAATAAAGCTTCGATTTCAATAATTGAAAGCGCCTCTGCTTCGCTGGAAGAGACTTTTGCCACAAGCTCCTTCCTTTTCACCGACGCGCTTTCTGTATTGCCTTCCGCCAACCCCTCGCGTAATTTCAACAACTTTTTATATAGAGAACAGTATTAACGTCGCTATTTTTACTATAGACTGTAGCAATATTTCGAAAGCTTTGAACAAATTATTGGTCGCAACAATGCAATGCGATTGTCACACTTACAGTACCAATGCCAACGCCAAGTGCACCTTTTCACAATTTTTTCTTTATTAACCCACACGCTACACCTAAGTGCCCCTAACACTTCGCCCGTCGCCGCTTCGAGTAGTTCGCGAAAGAAGTAGAAACGAAACAGAATCGGATTGAAGTGAATGGAATCTTCCTTGTAAATCGCCAGTGTCTAGCGAGATCATGCACTGCACGTTGCACTGCTGGCCTTCTGACTGTTCTAGCTCCCTTTGAATGTCGCATGTTTGCCAAAGGAAAAAGAAACGAGAGCACCGGTACACTTGATAATGTGCTTGGCCGACGAATCGTGGAGATTGTTCGCCGGCCTGGTCATGAATAGAAGAATCATAGCCCTCGTGACATTCACAGAAGAAGACGGCATAGCCTACGATATCTCATGAGACATAAATCAGTGCATTCGAATAATCATGAACGCTGTTGCCATTCATCCCTTTTCGAATCATCTCATCACGCCTGATCTATCCGCTAAATTTAGACTACTTAAGATCATCATAATGAAACACGTCGCACTAGAATAATTTTAATATTCTCAAAAAAGAAGAAGAAGAAGAAACTGTTCAAAGGACATCGCCTCGAGATCACATTTATTGATTCGTCGGACTCATAACGAATAAAACGTCGCCGTGGAAGGAAGATCGGCCGATCGACGTCAGCTGGTCGACATCGAACGTTTCCTTGCGAGTTTCTTGCCCCAACACTCGTCAGCTTCCCGATCCTCGCGCGTACTCTATCGCCGCGTCGAAGAGACGATCGTCGCGTAGGAAATTCTGGTTCTTGTCGCGATTTCATCGCGTTAGAACGGTTTCCCAGCCCGCGAGACGTCTGAGCTTCGATCCGTTTTCCGGACCGCAGTTGCTCGCTTTAAAGCCGCGCCGGATATTGTACGTCCGAGCGACTCGCGCTGCTAACTGCGCGCCTGCACCGTGTATGTCGGGGGGTAAAAAATTTTGCGCCAGTGACGACGGTGTCGACGAACATCGATCAAACCTGTCGCTCTGCCGATCTCGTTCGCGACGCAATCACGATGTGATCCTCGATGGTACTCTGATATTTTTTTACATGCTGTGAAACTGTTTGCAGGAATTGTCGGGGTAACGAAACTCCGAGCGCAGGAGTAGATGTAGAAAATTGTAGAACAGCGAAGACGTCTTTTAGAAAGGTTGAAAAAAAGGAATGGAGATGTTTAGTGTGCAACCCGATATTCAGATTTCTTTCTTCATTTTTTGTCGAGATAATTAACTGAATTAAACATGATTCTTTTGTACGATTAATTTTCGTTGACGAACCCCCGAGGAGTACTATTACAAACTAATAGTTCATTAATTATTGCAATAAACATTTTTCCGCTCGCTTTCATGAACGCCAATTAAATTCTGTACGCTCTACGTGCACCTGCTCGGTCGATTTTAATTATTTGACAGTAGCATGGGGTACATTTCATGAAGAATAATTAACTGAAAGCCGCCCGTGATTTTGACGAACATAATTTAAGCCACGGCAGCTTTGTATGTGATTTCGTTTGTATTATTCAATTAAGCCAGGTGGATGATCAGATCGTTCCACTGTGGTCGTTCAAATATATTTTAGTAGCCACAGATTTTATGCTTTACCATCTTTGCAGCTTCATCGTGTTAACAATATATTTTCATTTCATTTTATCGTCTATATGCCACTATGAAATTTTGTTTATTAAATGAGCAGGGGCGCGTAGAGTGAGAGATGTTTTATCAACTTTCCTTTAGCAGACAGCGCGATTTGTTTGATTTTCTAGTACAGTTTATGGAAGAGATATGGTGAAACTGCTTTTATAACCAAAACAAAAATGAGTCATATGCAAGGAAGTCTCTTTATATTTCGCAGCAATATTTAGACACGGTTTGCACGAAAATACGCGCGGTGAATTCAAGTACACGTGGCCACGAGGAATTTGATTACAGAGCAGCAAGTATTTTCGGAAAGATAGTACTTTTAATATTTCAACTCGCCCCCTTACTTTCTCTCCTCCTTTAATTTATTCCGCCCACTCGGGGGTATCTTTGTTCACGCCTCGGTAGATTTACAGCCACGCCGTATCTCTTCCAGCGACTGTGCGTTACAGAATGCGACAGAACCGTGCCCCTCGGCCGTGAGTAATCGTCGTTCGATAAGCGCGCGCGTGTAATTCGAATCGTCGCGGGTGAGAAAAAGCGCGTTCCACCCCTACGACGGATCCAGGCTTCCGCGATTTTTAGAGGGATAACGATATTAGCTGGCGGCGTCGTTTGTCGCGACTAAGCACGGCTAACTAATCCGTTTACAGGGAACGGGATATTATCGCGATAACGATTTCCATCGACGCGATTTCCCGGCTGCCGGACCGTTTAATTGCGTATCGATATTAAATTATTATCGGCCACGTGTCCGATCTCTATTACGTCCGATATTAACGCGCCCCGTTCTATAGTGGCGGACCGGCACAAAAGAAGGGAGGCAATTGCGCTGTAACCCCGCTGTCGTTCCCTACCATTCGTCTCGACGTTTCTTTTCTTCCTACGCTCGCTGTGTCGCGTTCGAAGCCCCATGCGACGGACGATTTCGATTAAAATTCCAATTATTCGCCGGACATTGCTGATAATTCAACGACGTTTCTTTTCCTTAAAAGAAAGAAAAAACAGATATTTCGTTAAAACTGATTAGAATTATGTTACTTATTAGGCAGACTTGCGTTTGTCTTATTCGATCTAATCGAATGTGTTCGTTTCTATTATTTCTTCCTTTATATTATTCTTAACGCGTTCAAGCCGGCGGAAAGAAATTTATTTAAGTTTTCCTTTGATTCGTGTGGGTATAGTCCAATTACTTATCCCGAAACGACGGATCGCTTATTTGCACATTCAACAAAACAATATTTGCTTCCAAAAATGCACTTCTTTGTTTAAAATTGAGGTTCACCAATATATATGTATATCGCAAACAGAATGAGTTGTACCGCTGGTAGTAGGCGCGGAAGTGCGTGTTAATATTTCACGCTCCATCGAAATTAAAACTACCCCCTTTAATATCTGCTTAACCGTATTGACTCAAGCACACCGGGTTGAACGCGTTAATATCCACGTATCGGGTTGAACGTAGCTTTACGGAACTGAGAGAGACGTCAAAGGTAAAATCCATTGTAGCGTAGCGATATTCGAAAGGAGGACAAGGTGGTTAATTAGTATCCTCCTACGAAGGGGAACGTATAAAAGTGGACACTATTATCCGGACTCCATTCTAGTTGCCCTCGAGCCCCCTTTTTACCCCATTCTCGAGAAATAAGAGAAACATTTTAATTGCCGACCCGAGATTTCTATCAATTGTGTACATGTGTTTAATTACTCTTATATTGACTCAATGATGTTATTCTGTGGTGCTTTGCATGTCTCTATTGGACTCTGCATGTCGTATAGGGCATCGTAAGTACTTATTAAATTGAACTCATCAGTGACTACCGATTACACACGACACTCGCAATATGATTCCTTTGTAATCGAAACTCGAACGCGGCCGTTGCGTTGCGTCAGATCGGTCGCGGGCGATTTTAGATCGCCCGCCTGATAAGAATATTCATTCTAGTCGTGTTAACCGAACGGCTTCCGTTGGTTTCTCTAGAGAACGTGGAGAAGGTAGTGCGATCTTGTGAGAACAGTCGGGAGAATCGAGGGACCCTTGGACTCTGCTAACGTGAAACTAAACGAATTATTAATGTCGTCACGATTGTTTTAAGCCTCCAGCTGTAAACTGTATGAATATTTGAGGGAAGCCTGATGTAATCCAAAGATTCGCTTTGAAAATTCAGGCAAACGAAAGATACATTCCATTTTTTATTTTCGACTCTTTTAACCGTTATTTTAAACAATTGATTATAGGAGAGACCAAGGACGATCGATTAAAAAAAAAACGACTGAGCTTACTGCAGTTTAACTTCCTAGATTATCTCTATAGGACAGCTACCAAAGTATAATCACCAACGAGAAAAAAAAAGAACAGGATAGAATGTCTCGTTCTGCTAAATTAAGTCAAAAAGATGCGGGAACATCAGAGACTTGAATCACTTAACTGAAGCAATACACAGTGCCCACCTTTTTCGAGTATTAATTTCAGTCACCGCGAAATAAACAGTGGACAACGAAGCTGGATTTGATTTAATTTAACAGCGTGTTGCAAGTACAGAAAGGAGCAACGTAAAGATATTGGAAACGCAGGCGGGAACGTAACAGAGGAAGCCAGTTCTCAAGCGTTTCTCGATTTTCATAGCTCTGTTAATTAGCTCCGGACAAAGGGGCGAAATTAGGGTCCTTCCAGAGAGAGGCTTCAGGTTCTTTAAACCTGAATTACTTTGCCTCTGTCTCGAACTAATCCACAATGGAGTTTAAACGTGCTGGAATCGTAATTAAAAATGTTCTCCCGACTAATTAAACAAACAGGAGCGATTTAATCGTTTCCATGCTAACGGTCCACGTCATTTTGGCTTGATCAATGCAAAATTGTAGCGGGTTTTGGCAGAACGAGACTCCTACCGACGAATACGATCAATTTATCATTTCTGTGGAGCCTACTTCTTGATTTTCTTTATCCCTCTATCGCTTCTTTACGTTTCCAAATGGATTTCGCGATTATTGTGCAACGGGTTCTCTCGTTTATTTATTTTAACAGTAGCTACCTTAGACGTAGAGGCGTATTATCGTTAAAGTTATGCTACTCATCCACGTTTATTTGACGATCTCCTACCTGGTCAGAGGGTTCTCCTTCGTTACTCCCCGGATCCTGTGTCAATATTGTTCCTTGCTCTGTGGGTGTTCGATTCGATCCTTCCCTTGGCTTTTGATGATGGTTATCCCGAGGAATTCGCGAGAGACGCGATGATAATAATACAGGCTAGCTAAAGGAGTTCGTTTCAAGCGTGAATAGTTATTATTAAATACATTAATCAACTCGACAATTAAATGTTCGATATTAGGACAATTGTATAAGCTGCTTTTATAAAGGGAATATCGATTTCATCCAGAATTGTATCTAGTTGGAAGAAATTATCCCCGGATTTCGCTACGTTTAATCGCGAAAGAATTTGCAGGGTGTACGATCCCGCTATGAATAGCATCGCGACGTGTGAAATACTATTAATCGATTCTACACACCGGATGCTCTCACCGGCATATCCGATGAAACTGAACCGTCGGCTAATGAAATTTTGCCCCTAAGCGGATTAAATACTTAACCCTGCTTCTAAATTATCAGCGTTTAAGCCGACCCGGTGTAAGAACCATATCGAGTGTGAAAATCATCCCCGCCCCTTCCTTGAGCAGTTCAATTCATTTAATCGAGAAACGATCAAAGCACGGACCTGCAAACGCTTCCCAGTTCAATACAGTCATCTTTAGTCAAGCTTCTTCTGGAATTGCGATCGCGCATCGAAACAAGCCTGAAGTAATGAATTTTTAAATACTCCGTCGAAGCTAGCCTGTACGAAGCAACTAATCTCGGAAATGTACAATGCACCCTGGGTTAGTGTAATTTATTTCAAACGTAAGGCTCACCGTAAATAGTCGTTGCTTCTTTGCAAAACGTTCTCGTATGCATTGGCAAAACGAAATGACGAAGAACCTTTAAAAAAGAAACTACCCCAGCGCGTGACTAAAATTATTTCACCGCCGCGGAAGTTGTTACATTAAAACTGGGGACACTTGTACAATCAGCCATTTCACTCGATCCTTCCCCCTTTATTTCTGTTCTTCTGCTATCGAATGTTATATGTCCCGCGGACGAACGCCTATTCAGAGAACGATGCGTCGACGCGATGACGGCGCCTCGAGGTGGTTCGAGACGTTCCCTTCCGTTCAACTGCCTGTCGCGCCGCGAATTGACGATCAATTAGCAACAACTTTGATCCACGACAGAGGAGGGGGAGGCGTCCCCGTTCCCCGTGGAAAATGAACGTTCCACGGGCACGACGAGTCGCGTGCACGCACGAACGGTGCTCGACGCCGTTTGATCGCGACGCGACGCGTCCCTCAGCGTCGCGAGCGTAAACGCCAGCTTCCTGGGATCGTGCAGACTGATTTACGCCCGGCCAGGTCGTAACTCTTCTGCCGTTGAAGGCGGGAAAAATCGCTCTCGCAGCCGAGGGTGATTAAATGTTGCGAGCGGTATCGTGCTGGTAATGATTTAGATAAGGAGCGCAGAATTCGAGAGCGGGGAAACGTATTGCTCGGAGTAACTGAACGCTAGACAGTTTCGATTCATTTTCCGTCCATCTAGCTTTTTGTTTGCGGAGCAAATTTTAGTGGTGTCATGTTGATGGTGCTATTGTTTAGAAGTATCTCATTTTGTGGTGAAACAATTGAAATTGAAGCGTCGCCGTTTCGTCTTGGATTATTTTTGAAAGTTCATGAAAGTCAAACGCGAGATGCAATTTAGCCTAAGATTAATCTTGTCTTCTGGACATTTGTATTTTATTGTTATCGTAGTAGAGCAAAGTGTGGACTAAAATGGATATGATTAAAAACGAAATGTGATATATCGAAACCACTGCAATCACAGCTTCAACAAAACAGTTGTCCAGAGTGCAATTTATTTTCACAGCAGTTTCCATAAACAAACGCACTGTAATTGGATTTTTCAACCGAGGTAGAAAAAAAAAAGTTGCAGACACGGAACTCTGTTTATTAATTTTTATCCCATCAGTCGACGGTCCTTTTAGCAACATTTCCCATCAATTTCCAATAAAATTGGAAACTCGATTTTTCTCCATTGTACACCGGTGGGCATCAGAGAAAATGAAATCAACTTTTTCCTAGCCTTTCTCCCGGCTTGAATAAAAGAAGAGATATGACCTGATCCAATCGCGTGTGTATCAGCCGACGAAACGTTTATTAATTTCGCTATCGGATTCGCCGAATAAATTCGAGAGAAAATCTTTCTTCGAAACGCCGTCTCGTATATAGGGGTGTATGCATCCGCAGTGATTTTAATCCATGTTATTAATTCCACCCACGTGTCTCTAACCTACTGGGTTGCTCTTTTTTCCATTCACCCTTTGAGAGGAACGCGAGTTATTAATTTCCTACAGCAGCTTGAAGCTAAATTAACGTTTTCGCGTTTCGATACCCGTCCTGGTTATCCCTCGCGAGCAATTTTATTTGCCTTTCCGATCAGCGAAATATGCGAAGTTTTCGGTCCATTTTATAATCTTTTTCGTCCTCCAAGCCTAGAATTTAAGATTTCGAAATGAATATCTAATTTCAAACAGAACAATTCTTCTATTTTCCTGCAAGGTATGCATTGTTTAAACTGGCAAATGATAAATTCTATTGTATCGCTTAAACAGGGAGATTCAATTGAAATATATTTATTGCAGAATGCGGACAATTTGAAAACGTTGGTCGAATTCAAGGATCCTTCAAAAACGAGAAAACTTTGCAAATTTCGCGCAGCCTCTACTTCTCTTTATTCTTACGTTCTCTATTAACTATACTTTCCTTTTCCTTCTTTTTGTTTTTATTAACAACTCCTGGTAGTTTGGGTTCGCTAATGAACTGATCACCGATGTACAGAAGTGATTTCTATCCGCATAGGAAAAGAAGGATGGGCCAGTGTACAAGTTCTACGAGATCATCCGTGATTTCGGTGATGAAATCATGAGCACCATAAGCCACCTGCGCGACGTCACGCTGTTCGCTCCGAGTAACGCAGCCCTGGAGGAACCTGGCGTGCAGAAGATCCTGCAGGACAAGGAACGCGTGAAGGAGATACTGAACCTGCACTACGTCAAGGAACGTCTGCCTCTCGACAAGATCAAGAACAAGAGCGTCAGCCAGGTGAGTCGACTCGATCAACGTATCTCAAGTTCGTAAACGATTGAAATTCGTTTCGTGGCTAACAGATTGTAGATTAAAGTTGAATGTACGAGTTAAGATAAAAAATGTCCAATCGTTCATCTTGTCCATTAACTTCAAAGATTCTTAATGATCGTTGCTTATTATCAAACATGAATTATCATCACGAAAGATCGTCGTTTCGTGGGAAAGCTAGATGGAAAGGTGTTCACAGCCCGAGAACGATTAACTAAATGTTTCTCTCTTTTCTGTTCCCGTTCGAAGAAATCCTTGATCGGGAAGCCGCACTTTGGGGTAATTACACATTTATACAGCTTTCAGTGTTTCTGTACGACTATTCGTGAACTTTCTTCGCATCTCCGTTTCTTTCAGCATTTTTGCCTTCATTTACTTCCCAATTACGATTATCATGATATAAATGTTTGTTGATATATTCTATCGACAAGGATGATGCGTATACTTTCCTGTCATCGTTTCTGAATGCGCTTTAAGTTCCGTTTCATCCCGTCCTGATAAATTTGCACGACGCATCACGGAGCGTGCCTTTATCGTTCCGTCGAAAAAGTTTTATCATACTGATCGGATGATAATGAGCAGCCGGCGTTTCTACTCGACTTTGGGGAAACTCTGAGAAGAACGGGAGTGGCCCACGTTGTTATGACGTTGGACGCCTTTCGGGAAACTTTTCCCTTCCGATCCACTTAGTCCATCCGAACCGAGAGTGCCCCCTTTTTGTCAGATTCGACCAGAACAATTCGTTTTTCATTTAACGCCGCTCGCCGAAACTTCTGGCTGGTTTATTATAGAGCCCTGTTAATATAATGTTCGCTGGAATTCGATATTCACCCCTCGCGGTGGAATGAATTGCAATTCGCCCTAAACTCTTTACAGTCGTTAAATACTGTTATCAAGGGATCATACTTATGCAATAAGTTTATAAAAGATTTGACAGGGAAGAGGGACTTACTCGAAAATTAAAAATAGTCTGTTTTCAAGCCCGCGGTCTTTTCTTGCAAACCAAACTTTTCTCTCGAGGCTCTTTACAGTAATGCATATCGTAATTGATTGACATATGTTGCGGTATTTTTCTTTCGAGGAAAACGACTCCAATGAAATGTTATACCAATTAGTGAAGGGCCGACTTGAAAACTTTGTTATATTTCTAAGTGCGTAATTGAAATATTTATTTCATGAGAAGTATGAGAGGTGTTTGAATGTTACTTAAATTGTTCTTCCTTTCAGAATTCTACTCAATTAAATATCTAATTATTAGTAGTCTATATTCTATCCACCTAAGCTTCATCAAACGATGAATATTTTCGCCGAGGAAACACGAGCGAATGATTCTCGAGTAAATTCCGGGGTTCTGTTGCTCTGGCATTGAATAAATTTGAACAAGTCCATTCCCTCTCGTTTGCGTATTCACCATTTGTTTACGCGCGTGTTTACACGGCAAATTTATAAGGTTATACGGCAGCTTTCCGCAAATCCAGGAATGAAAAATCGCACCGTCCTCGCATCCTTGTAATAAATGACTGAAAATAGTACCTCGACAAATACGATTCCATCATAATTCTTCTCGCCTGCACGCTGCCGCGTGAAATATTTCCGGCTCTGTGATTCGCTTGGCAATCATGCTGACATGTGCGAAGAATAATTGCAAAAAGCACTTGATCCGCGTTGGAAAGAGTCTGGACACCTGCGAAATCTACCAATGCAGAGTTCTTTTTTTAGGGAAATACCAACAATAAAAAAAGGCTGCACATTCATCTAATACGTCCTTGGTAATTCTCCGATATAACACAGTCAGGGGTGAAGTATTTAGGTCGGCGAAAGTTTGACAGTTTGCGAGTTGCAGTAGCGTTCATTTGTCGAATAATAAACAGGAGGGGGCACCTGCGTGATAATTTCAACGGGACCGGGAAATCTCGTTATTCTCGATTAGAACGATTTACCCGCTGTTTGCGATAATTAATACGCGCGGCGCAGATAGTAAACGATGGCGATTGAAGTCAATATTGGGTGGAACCGTTCGCGCGACGCATTGCCGATAAATATTACACGCATTACCCGGTCGATGTTGTTTAACAAACGGCAATTAGCGAGTCGATATTAGTACGCCTGTTTCGCCCTTTTATCGTAATCCATTCGCCAATTAGTTTATGCCCCTATCCAGACTCGTATTTATAAAGTTGAAACAGACATTCAATGTAACATCTTCTTTCCTTTCGTTCCATTTATTCAAGTTCTCACAATTTTGTGTCGTACTGTAGTCTGGCATAGCATTGACTCATATCACTGAATTTTGCACGCTGCTGCCTAGAGCTATATCTGATTCCCTAAAAAAAAAATCAAGCAGTTTATAAATTTCGTAGAATGGCAGAATAAAAGGTGTTTCGATAAACGTCGCCGTTGCGGGGATGAAAAGTTCTGTAAAAGAATCGAACGACGCAGCTTGGTCTCGTCTTTTAATCGTTTCCCGTTCACCGCACAGAGGAGATACGCGAGTTTTTATTTCCACTATTCCACTGATTTGCATTAAGCTGCTCCGCTTTCGCGCCGATTTATCGCGCGGGCATGTTTTATGCCGCTCTTCTGCTTTATGAAACGCGGCGGTTCCAACCACCGATGAGACGATAAAACATCCGCGGAAGAGGAACAACGGAGTTTCGTAATATGCCACGCTTGAGATAAAGCCGCTTCTTTTTTTTTCGTACGGCTATCGCCGGACGGATGCACCCTCTTTTAATTAATCTATTGGACGGGCTTCAGCGAACGCGGGAGCGTCGTTGAATCGTAACATGTTTGGAAATGGTGAATCGCATTTGCAGCCTCGTGGTCAATCGTAATAAACAGACATATGAAATAAAATGCCAGCGAGTCTTGTTTCGATCCTGTTTCATCGGGGATTCGTTGTTGTAAATGATCCGGATAGAATTGAATAACTGCGAAACGGAATGTTGTCGAAGATTATTTATGAAAAGTGGGAGTTAATATTTTTTAGTAGAAGTTTTGCAAGGGGAAACGTTCTGTTTTTCATGGAGCACTTGTTGCCGTAAATTATCTAAGGAAACGAAGCTTTTCACTCGACCGATCGATAACGTTCATATCGCCTGTCATCGTTTTTACTTAGCTAATTGCCAATTAAGAGGAATTGCTTGTTCCCCAAGACAGAGTGCTTTTTGAAGGGGGAAAAAAACGCAAAAATGAATTACGCAGCATGAAAGCTTCCACACCATTGCCCTGTTCAACCTGATATCTTCTGCAAATACATCCGACATCCACTTTTCGTAATAATATCAATAACAATGGCTATTATCCCGTTTAAAACAATTGGACCAGCACGTCAAGTTACAATTGAAGACAATGTTACCCACGAAGTTCCAGCAGAAAATTCGCTTGAAACGAACCGAATCAACATTTCCATTGTTGAATAAACCACATTCCGTGTAACGGGAGAGAACAAAAGCGAAAAGCTCGTACGTACATGATCAAACTGCGCGATTAATCAAAGAAAGAGCATATACGAATGAAAGACGCACGATAACAAAGGTGAAACAAAAAAGAAATTGCGATATTCCAACGTTCCAGTTTATTGCACCCTATCATCGAATGTAACTCGATTAGAGAAAGCGGATTGTCCATGCAGCAGCGAGCAAAGGGCGGGGGAGGAGAGGAAACGAAATCGAATGAAGCACGAAACGAAGAGCGTCGAGAGTGCACGGATCCTCGGGAATAAAAAGCAAAGACGAACGAGTGATTTGTCGGGGGAAGAGGCTTATAGGGAAATTCTCCGAGGGGCGGAGGGGGTGGATTTTCAATGGAATTTATCCGATCCGCTCTTTGAAGCAGGCTAGCCTCAACAGTAGATGCATCCGTCTACGGAGTGCAGCAACTCAAGATCAGAAGAGTAACCAGAAGTGGCGCGGAGTGGCAGTCGGGAAATTCATGAGAAGCGGATCAACCGGAAAAGGAATCACTATCCCTCCATGCGTCTCTCGCGCCCTCTCCTTCCATTCATCCCTTCGCTCGCTTCGTGGCTCTCTGCGCCTTTTCCTTCGTCGCTCTCATTAAACTGTCGACGAGAATGCCGGACCGTCGACGGGGAAACATATTTTCAACTTTAAATGGTATTCGTGAGATCGAACTTTTTATGGAGCCTCTTCCTCGGTCAGTTCATCCTTTTTTAAAATTATTAACAGAATATTCTGTTAACTCAGAAATGAACTTCTTTAATCTAGTGTGATCGTTTGAATTTACATTTCCATTGTATCGCGCACGATCCATAAAATTGTAATGCAATTAAAGGATTACACTAAATCGTCACAAGCTCGAACAAATTCTTCGCTTGCATCTCGAAACGTTGGCACGAAATTTTCACCGGGTCTCGTCGAATATACGCCGCGCTTACGAAACCACTGCCTTTCCACAATTAAAAGCGACTCGAGGCGGGGGAAATAAAGTTTACAACAGGAGATATGCTAATTCCTCGACGTGAATCTTTGTCATGTTCTTCTACGTCCCGTTACTTACCCCCCCCCCCCCCCCTGCATAAGTACATATAAATGCACGCGTAACGAAGAAAACTTATTGCTAAACTGTCTAACAACGTTTCCACCCCCGATTCTTCTCTTTTCTACTCTGCGAGAAAGTTTCGAGCGGAGGAGAGGGCGTATAACTTTTAACTCTGCCCCTCGACTTCCAGCGTAACCTCGCATTTAGATATGTAACGAGTTCCTGTTTGCACGAGGCCGACCGTTTTCGTCTGTTCTCCGAGCGAAACCGCGTTCCTCCCGTTAATTACAAATTATTCGAGAAACCTTATCACCTTTTTCTGTTTCTTTCCTAGCAATTCTATCGCTGTTATTCGGTGTGTTCAAGCACGTCGGTGATGACTTTTCATATTTACTGATGGACCGTTCTTTTTTGTTTTTAGGTACCCACAGCAGCAGACAGGAAGAAGCTGTACTTTAACGTGGCGCAGGGGCCAAATGGAAAGCAGGTGGTGACTGTCGAGGGTGGTGGCGTTAACGCGACCGTAGTCACCGCGAATATCGCTGCCACGAACGGACTGATCCACATCATTGACAGGGTCCTCGGCGTTCCATACACCACCGTGCTGGATAAACTGAGGACCGATCCCATGCTGAAGTAAGTTGATTGACTTTTCATCATTGATGCGTAGAAACGACGACAGGTAACTTTACAATTTCCCTTTCGCTATTGCGTACACTCGTCGCGCGGCACTGAATTAGCGATATCGAAAGAAAATCGAGATCGTAGAATGGATTCCGCGCAGGCACAGGTGGCGTACTTCTGATCGAACGGAAATCAATATAATACGTTGCGCTGCACAATTTCTGTAAAGATATTTGCTTGCGACTGTAGGGCCTGGCCCTTCTCCATACTGCTCGAGTTTAATTAAAACAACGCGACAAATCTTTGTTCCAATTGCCACGAACGTACACTTGCCCGGACAGAAACTACAAACAGGGTATCTCCTATTGGAAATTGGTTGGTCCCACCGGTTGCACGTCGAACTATTAAATTCGTAGCCAATGTAATTGTCCCCGACTTCCTGTTTCGTACCCTTTCTACGTTCAAGCTAAGAATTTCCATCTCAGGAAAGTAAGTAGAGCAATCTTCTCGGAAAATCGAAATGCGTTACGTTGCGATTAAAATAAAAGTCCAAGTGGTCTTCTAATACCATATAATAAGAAATATCATTAATTGGGCTGGTGGAGAAAATGCTCCCAGCTAAAGGTGGAAACAAACTTTTCTTAGATAACCGTACGATCTGGCATAAAGTTATACAACAAATAAAACATAAATTTACACCAAAATTCTTCACCTAATTGGTCTCGACAGAGCAGTTGATCCTATTTGTTAAAAGGAACGAGTAAACTATTGGAAATTCTCGCCAGTGCAAACCAACCCAATGCATCCAACTTTAATAGTATTTCCACGTATTCGCAGCAAACTTTATCCAACAAGCAAAGCGTATACATTTTCATTCCGCTAGATTGCCTCGACGAAACGGTTGTTACAGACACCCCGCTCGAACCGTATGAATATCGCGCAAGCAAATCCATCGTGATTTCATTCCGCCCTCGTTATTTCAATTATCGACGCGTCGATAATGGAGAATCCAATTAAACGATATCCCCGATAAGCAGTAAATAAACTTTCGCGCCGCTAAAACCCTTATTAAATGAACGGGCTGGCCCGGCTAAACAGTTTTAGGGGACGCGTTTCGCTGTGCGGGACTGATCAGCGTTTTTCGATCCTACAACGATTTATAACAGGATCGAAACTGACGAAAAGGAAAGTAGGGGAAAGAAATTCGAACAGAAATGCAGCTATTTTCACTGTCGATTCGTGTCCGCTAATTGTTGGTTTACGGGAAAGTTCTACGAGTCGCCAGGCGGTACGGATTGATCATCGAACGTATACATCCGCACAAGCTGCGCGATGCAATGGACATCACGACCGGCCGGCAAGTATCTGATCTCGTTACTGGGAATCGTCGGGCGCGCACAGCCGAGGAAACGTACGCCCGTTGTACGCTGGCTTTAATGCCATTAGCCCCTTTATCACGATAGACATCGTTATTCGATGCGGTGGATGGATGGCGATGTCAGAATTCCATCATCCCGAACCCGCGATAGCAATGGAAACCATTGATAGCAGTATATTTCCCTACCGCGCCTATACGTCACGGCCGTGCGTTTGCGAATATCAGGATTCGTGTTATTATCGATTCGTTCGCCTCCGCGTTCCACCATTTCCACCATGCGTCACTGTATCCGCGATGTAAAAGGCGTTCGAGAAAAATGACACCGCGCGACTTTCTGATTAATCCCCTTCTTTCATTACCTGTTTTCCCATTCTATGATTCTACCATCCTGGCCTAATCTTTAGAAATGAACGTGTCTTAATTTGTATTTAGAAGTTGGAGCTCTAAAAACAGTCCCGGTTCGTTCTTTTTTTTTCTTTCATTGAATCTATTTTCTCCTTTTCAAGCTCGACTTACTTCCTGGGACAACGACACCGATTCAACGACCAATTGGGCAACACGACGAAACGTTTCACCTACTTTGCTCCGCGCGATTACGCCTGGAACGTCGCTTCCATCAGCTATCCGTCTACCACCAAGAAGATCTTCATGCCTGAATTTAGCTATCACGTAAGAAGCATCTCCATTCCCTTTATTAGTAAATATCAAAACGTTCATTCTTACAAGAAAACCGACTTTTAGAAGATCTTAAAAAGCGTGTAACAAGTAACCGAGTATCTTCAACAATTGGAATCAGCTTTGTCTCTGTTAAGGAAGAATCTGTACCACCGTACGTCGTTTCAATTCAATTGCAGACGAAACAAATTCTGGAGCGGCATCTCGTGATAGCGGACGAGGCGTACACGATGGCGAAGCTCAAGGAGATGAAGCACAACGACACCATAGTACTTCCCGCGGCCAGAGACAGCCTGAAACTTCGCGTCCGAGAGTACAGCGAAAGTGAGTAGAAAAGAATGTCCGTTTCCGTTATTTGCGATCGTTTGCGTAAGCACTCTCTCGCAATTATCCGGACTGTCTCTTATCGGATACACCCGACGTTCGTGTAAAAAAAAATATTATTTCCACGTAGTACGTATGTAAATTGTGGCCGGGACTGTGTCGTTTAATATCGAACGAACCAGGGACCCGTCCCTTCGTACCGAGCATCGTAACACAGCCGCGAGAGTTATGTGTATCTGTTCGCTCTTAAACCTGATCCTATTTGGTTACATTTAGATGACAAGTACGACGAAAACGCGATCCGTCCAGAAACATTCGGTGAGTGAGCCTCAGCGTTTAGACGTAACGTCGCTGATGAGCGACGACACGTGCTTCCACCGAGTCCGATGCTGCGCACACTTTGTATATTTCAATGATTCCGGAGTTCCATGCACTTTCATGCACCCATTCGTACGCGCGTACTCGCGACTGCGAGCATTCGACGCAGCTACGTATGAAGAATCGTTGGGCGATTGGGATTTCTCCTTCGGGATTGAACCGATGCTTCGTTCATTTTTAAACTGTTCGTTCAATTATCGCGAGCATGGGCAAATTTATTGATTGCTGTAATGCTCTGCCAAACGTTTCTGGCGATCATTCGCTATGAACACACAAATTAGTCTCATTAAGTGCAAGTTAAACGAAATAAACATTCTGTCTATCCAAAAAGAAGGCGGTTTTTGGTATTCAAAGTAAAGAACATATTTATACGTATCCGCACTGTCGCGTACAACGCATTTTTACAAGCGAACGTATGAGAAAAAGATTCGAAAATTTCGCATACCTTTTTTTTTTCCCCCGAGAATCATTCGATCACGTGTCCTCGTTCGCACGGTTGCAACACTACTGATCGGCACCGATCAAGCACGCGCGTTTCATGCAGGCTCAGTGCTCGAAAGGAATGCTTCTTTTTGTTCTGAGAACAAATCGTACGTAGAACGCGCTTTGCTTCACAATTATTCACGTTGTTCTCGCTTTTCTGTTTTGGTCGCAAGCGTGCACGACAAGCAGAACTGTTTCTGACGTTTTTCCGCCGCTTTCAGAATAAATCGAACTGTCCATCGGCATAGATAAATGCAGTTCTCCGATTTGTCTTCTTAATACACCGTTAGCTTCTCATTTGTTTTTCGTTCTGGCCTCCAGTACGTAACAATTGCATTCGCTGTTCGCGAACGAATTTATTGCTGCGCAGTTGATACTTACTTTCGGTGGTTTTCAGCGATGAATTTTTGCATCCGATCGTGAAGAGGAATATAATGTTTAAAGTTTAAAAACCTTTCGTTGGAAATCTAGTTAGATATAGTATTGTGTGCTTATCGTTAGTGAATTAATTATTCCAGTGAAGTTAATGGAGAATGCGTATTAATTATTCGTGATAGACTAAGATATAGTAGATAGAGGAACAAATCTTTACAAATGGAAGAAATAGCTTTCGTACGCGTTGTATGGTAGACAATTTTACTAAATTACAATAAAAAGTATTAAATTCTGTGCTTGAAACAAAATACAATTTCATCGCGCAGAAATGTCACAAATACAAAATTATGTTTCCATAAAATGAACTTATAAATCAAATTATACCACGATTAAATAATTGATTACCTTATATATGATGATAAAATTTCCATAATTTCTATAATTATGCATATATTCGCCAGAATTCATAAATTTCCTCCGAAGAACCGGCCAATTGATTCGTCCTGACGACACTACTGTTCTCTCCAATTGTTTGTACACACATGCGTACTAATGCAAAGATCTCGCGCGTATTAACGCGGCGTCCTGAAAAGAAGATTCATCGGGACGGAATTCGAGTTCGATGCACGATAATCTCGCGACTATCCGGGCACTCTCGGCGAACGGAAACCGACGGAGAACGAGCACGATTATGGGCCGAGACCGCAAGACGATTTATTATGCGCCTTTCGACCACCATTTAAATGCAAATTCCTTGATTACCGCTGGTGCTAATTGCTGCGTGTTCGATCGTTCGTTCGCTCAGCTACGCGCCGCGAATCGCCAAAGCGTTTACCGTTTGCTATCAATGTTGCTGCTTTACAACTAAACAATGAAGCTTCTGTATCGCGAAATTTCATGAACGATTCCAAATGCTATTGTTCTATCTCGTTACACGTAACAGGGGTCTAAGCCCCTCTGAATTAATCTCTATTTGCAATTACGATATTCCCTATTGCGGGCTGCAGTTTCCTTAACCAGTAAAAGAAATAATAATCAACGATCCACCGTCGGATGAATGAATTGTTCCTCGAAAAAGAAAGAAACGCCTGGCCGATGGAAAAAAAAATACCAAGCTAATAAATATCCTATGACACGCTAATGCATTCTCGCATTCCCATGTTCCGTAGACCCAGAGCTGTCGATCGCAAACAATTTTAGTATCGAACGACTTCATCGCTCGGCAAAGTGAAGCGCTCGCAGGAAGCTGTCTCTCATCGCTGCAAACAAAACTCCCGCTTCGTTCGCCTAAATCCATGGATCGTACAGCCGCATAATCTATACCGCGGCCGCAATGCGATTCACCGATCGAAATGATGTTTCTTTTCTGTACAGGCTACCAGATCGAATGGGAGGGCAACTGGATCCGGGTGTTCCGTCCGGACGTGGAGTGCACCAACGGGATCATCCACGTGATCGACGCGGTGCTGTTGAAGGACAGCGACGTGAGGGTGACCGGGGCGGCGTCGATCGCCAGCGTAGCGCCGCATCTGATCACGATCCTCGTCGCTAAATGGCTGCTTTAAGGACGAGCCCCGACGATCCTGTCGTGATTAGGTGCACCTAGCAATTTATTTCGGGACCGCCTTCGATCGTTCCCCGCCCGGAGAACGCAGCGAGCAGAGATCGGGATCTGGGCGTCCGGGAATCGTGCCCGACGCGTCTCTTCGGTGTCGTTCCCTCTGTCCCCGAACGACTCCGAGGATTCTCCGGTGCTCGCGGGACGGAACGATCACCCTCGATCTCGCGCCGCGTGTCAGCTGTGTTCGAGGGTCCCGCTTTCAGCTCGAGAACGATCCTCCCCATGCCGAGGTGTTCTCCGCGAGGTTGGGGGTCGGGACACGATCGGGAACGATCCTGGATAAAATGTTTCTGGGCCGAGGCTCTTGGATTTGATCCTCGATGGCTGGGGACGATGCGCGGTTCTCGTCCGGATCAGGCAAGAGCCCGGCGATAAACTTACGTAAACGGAAGATGTACTAACTGTACAGCGATTTCGAAGCCGAATATTGTTCGTCGCCGGTAACGGTTCAGTGCGAACGAGCACAGTGTTATCCGCGTAATAGAGATTCTCTTGATTCGAAGCGTCGCATGAATCGACTCGGGACTCCGCGGGATGAACAGAAAGGGGGACGGAAATTTTTAACGACGACGTGGCGGGGGCCATCCAGCGAGTCAGAGGCGCCGTACCAAATGACTAATCAATCGTATCGAGCGGCTTAATAATTTTCGAGAGACTGCGAAGGAGACGGACGAAGAGTTAACGCTTCCGGGGAACCTTCCTCGGGGGCAAAAATTAATATCATTTTCTATAGGTGTTCCATTCCTTGTCAAAGAAAATGCATATTCTTTTCCGTCGATCGAAGCGTTCACAGTTTCATATAATTGCCGGGTTTCAAACGGGGACACATATTCCCCTTGTACCGTTGTCCTAGCAGAAGCGCAGGTGTAATTAAACATTACACAATGTTCTGCGTTCGAAACACCGTCGATATGTCCGGGCCATATGCCATTTTCGTACGAGCATGTCTCGCCTAATTATTCCACGCTCATTTCGTTGACAATGACGCGCTATAGTTCTGTGTGCATGCGTGTGTATCCGCGGAGCGTCATTTCTGTCGGGGCGCGACGAATCGAGCGACGAGATGCACGGTCTGCCATCTCGCTGGCTCGCGGAAACCGCTTTGATAAAACCGCGTCGATGTACATAGGCAAAGTGAAACACGTCCTTAAAAAGTCCTCTTGACCCCGATGGATTCGCGAAGAGGCGAGATCGTCGGAAGGAAATAAAGTTGCCCCTCGGCACGCGACTCGCTACTTCGCCACATGCACGATTCCCAAAATAGCACTTGCTCTCTGTATCATATCGTGTTGCACCGTCTTACGTGCTGATAATACTGCCGCATCTCATTGCAAGCCCTGATCGCTTGCCAACGAGTTTTTGTACAACTGTCGTCGAAGAGAAGCGAAAGCTTCGTCCAGTGGACAGCGACTCGCGGATCACATTCCAACGCTGTAGAGTTTGTCGAAACGAATTGCGCCGCTCGCAGAGAAATTTGTAAGACGAACGCTCCCCTCGTACTGGGATTTTCTCGCGCAAATTGTGTCAAATGGGACAATGGCGATACGATAATGAAAGAATAACATTAAGCAACGCTCGGTTATAATAATAATAGGAAATATCGGTAATTGAAAATGTTCGATCGTTGCGTATTGGTAGAATGCGTCGTTGAAGTTTCACGGAAGAAGCAAGCTTCGTTGGAGCAATGGAAGATGTTATACATACTGTGACAGTAGAAATAAATAGAAAGCTTTCGCCTCACGATTTTCTCCGCCGGCGCAGCGATTCGTTTGAACATACTGTTCAAGTATCACGTAAAATACTTATTTAGAAGCTCCTTCTTTTTTAATCGACTGTACAGTACTATATATATATAATATCTATGCATATATAGAATTATCTGTGTCGATGCACCGCGTAACAATAGATTCACTACGAAGACTACTGCCGGGCTTGTATTTTCTTTCAGCTACTGCAAGAGCTCGGTTTAACCTTTTGCAATCTCACTGTTCTCTCAGACAAAATCAATTCACAATTCTTACCTTCTCTAACGATCCGATTCCGAAAGATTTATAGGTTCGATGCTTTGTTAAAAATGCAATCGCGACTGGTGTAAAATTGCAAATATCTTCGAAGATGACCAAGGGTTGAAGCTGCACCCATCATTCGAAATCGGAAGAGAATATTTGAGAAAACCACAGGCGAAGGACACATACATCACCGTTTCGTTCCGCGATCAGGAAGAGCTTAGCCGTCTGTGCACGAGTAAACGCAATGAATGCGCGTCGCGTCTATTTAAACGGGGATCGGATAGTAAAAAATCGCAAGGGAAGCTGAAAATCGGGAGAAATAATTGAATCTGATTATTTCGAACAAACGCCCGCAGAATTTAATTTCCTCCTGGAACAGGAATCGCGACAGAAGGGGGGAAGATTAAGATAGTACTTCGATAATCGAGATGCCGAAATGAAAAGTGTTTCACGCGCGTTAGCGAAGGAAAAAGGGAGAATAGACGAAGTAAAAGTCTTGTAATTAAAGATTCGTTCAAGCTACCGCGATTTTCTCCACGAAGTATGGACTAAAAAAGAAACGAACAGATTAATAGAAGAATTCGATGTTATAAATGTTGATATCATTCTATACATATATATATAAAAGAAATAAAAAATCTATATATATATAAATATATAATAAACAGAGATTTATTGACGAGGGAGGAAGTACGATCGAAGGTGGACGAGATGGAACCGAGAGAGATAACGAAAATAAAGAAAAAACAGAAATACTATCAAACCGATACCTTAAAACTTGTTGTTGGGATGAATTGATATTATGAATGATTACTATTACGATTATTATTACATATATAAAATATACATAAACTCTAATAAACACTGTTTGTTCGTTAGGCGAGAGCTAAGGTGGAAAACGAGAAAAAAAAAGAGAAAAAAAGATAGTGAAGCTCTATTTCTTCGTATAGATGCGTCTTAAATATTCAGCTTGTTCGTACCTACGCCGAAACGAATCGCATATTCGCAGCTGTGTCTGGTTTGTGAAAAGGGTGTGAATGGACATAGAGGAGATCGAACTTTCGAGAGCATCGCGTTCAGCGGAAAACAGGAAAATTTCGATATTCCATTGTGCTCATTTTGTTTGACGAAACTCATAATCCAATTGCGCTTCATCCTCACAAAAATCCTTTTCTTCTTTCAACTGAAACTGCTAAAGCTCTGAACACATGCCACGAATCGTGTGAATCAATTAACATATGAAGATTCTTTAAAACGAAACGCATAATCAAAGAAGAGGATCGATCAATACATTCGATCAATGAAATCTGCAATATTCCATCGCATATCCAAACACCTGCACACAGGCCTGTCAGCTCTCTTTTGTCAGCTTTACGGCGAGATAACATATATCGAAGGAAATAATGAATAATCATGGTAGGAGAATATTAAAAGATAAATGATAATTGTACAGTCTAACTGAAGATGTTGTAAACACCATTTCACGAAGATATCGCATCTAAAGCATTGTTGCTATTTAAAACGGATCTTTTTAATTCTAGGCAATACGAAGTTTTTTGGTACTAAATAATTGTACAATCGTCATAAAGCACGTGATACGAGTAATAATACATGTTAGGAAAGAAAGACAGTTATACGAAGCGATGACTGTTTTGTTATTTAAAGGGAAAAGAGAAATCGTGTCTCGACCTTAAGGATTAATAATTAGCGGATCGAAATTTCATGTAACGCGGTAATTGGGAAACAGTTCGATTAGAGATATAATGAAAACTCATATCAGAGTTTCGTTGGAAATCTCTTTATCCTTACATGAACGGCTCTCCATCGCGATCGCAAATGCGCATGATTCCTTCAGTATAAAATTACAAAATAATTGTCAATAATCTCCGTTTCAGAGAATTCGAAAGTTCGTTTCCAAGCTAAACAGATGCAGCCATATGAAAATATACATTCTAGTGATTACAATCAAAGATCCTTTATCCGTATAAATAATTCAGTATTGATTAATATTCTTTAATTTGTATGTCGCATAAAATCGCAGGAAAATTTACAGTTCGGATAAAAGAACCCTTCAGTGCCATGTCTATTTAAAAGCGTTGACTTTTTCGGAGCAAGCGTTGTCGTACGCATATAAATGATAAAATGATTGTTGTCGCCTCGATGGACAAATGCGAGAAGATCGAACAGTTTGTAACAATTCATTAAACAGCCATCGAGGATCCCGTATCGTAGTCTCTTCACCAAAGAAGCAATTGTGTTACGCGAACGACGATTTATTTGCCTCGCGTTCCTTGACGTTAATTAGTCCCGCTACCCTCGTGATAATTAAGTATTCGAACTGCTTATACGTTGATCGACACCTCCTCACGCTCGTCGTATCTTCGCGTTATTATTTGTATATTTTGTAGATACATAACACTTTCAAAGATTTCTGTTCACTGGCTTTTATCTTTTGTCATTCTTTTAAACCTTCGTGCGTATACGGATTAATCCATTCGATAAAATGAGAAATCCATTCGACAGCCTGACGGCTATCAGTATGTTCAAAATCAGAGCAACCAAAATTTCTAAGCTAATTTCTAAATTATGTTCGTCGAAAATATTTGACCTTTCCTACACTTCTTCTCGTGAACGAAAATTTTGTAAGTTTCGTAGCAGTATCTAACTATTATAAACGTTCCCTAATTTTACTTATTTATGTGAAGATATAACTGTCTGTCTTATTTTATAATACACCTATCAGGTAATTAATATTAATTATTGTTTACGCATTTATGTATTTACTTCGTAAGATAACAATCACCACTCTTGGACACTTATTTCCTCTTCGCTTTTAAGTAAGGGAAAAGAGATTCGTACCAATCGTTCTGTCATCGTCACTCTATTACTGTCATTAAACGATTCTACAGTAAGGAGTTACTATCTGAATTCTACGACTCTAGTGCTAAGGCATCTGCTCGCAGGAACACAGGTGAAGATAGTCGCGGGACTCGCTCCGTATGCACGTTTACTATCCGGATACGTCGCGTATGTATTTACGGAAATGAAACGTGAACTAGATAAGAGAGGGGGACGAGAGTTTTTTCTTTCGAAGGAGAAATAAATGGACGAAATATGGGAGAGCGTAAGGTGTAAGTGATTTAATATTAAGCGTTGGATAGGCACCGATTAAACGGGGTTTAACTAATTGAATTTACCTAATTAAATTGAACTAAGGATTATTTATTAGCTATTATATATTATATATAATATATAAATATATATGTATATTATATACCTATATTGTAGTAGGAGAATCAAATTTTACGTACCACAGAGCTATTTGTATAAAAAAGCCGGTTTGTTTCTTATTCATTGACATCGCTGTTTTAATTGAAAGCCGCGTGCAGAAGCTCGATAATCGTTTAAGTAACACACACACACACACATATGTATACATATATTTTAGATAATTAACCAGCAGAGGATTCTAGTTCTTTTCTTAGGGCTTAGGTGTATGCGTCGTGTATTATTGTATTTGTCCGTATCTTTTCCGAGTTAATTATTAAGTTCCCCTTTCTCGAGATCGCGGAAGACGGCAGCAGATTTCCGTGGCAAGATGTTTTGCATACAAGAGAGACTCCGCGTATATTTCGAGCCACATGGAATGCGCAAGTATGTGTGCGTGGGTGTATGTAATGCGTGTCTGTCAATTCGAAAGAGCGAACGAGGCGTCAGTAGTGCCGATGGATTCAACAATTATTATGCATAATGAAAGGTGTTTTCTTCTGTTTCTTTTCCTTGTCTGTGAACAGTTGCACGAATACATCGCCACCGCTGATCATCGTTCGCCACCTCGAACGATCATCACGTCACTTGTATCTCGCTTGAATACACTGTGTAGACTCCGGTCGCTTATGCTGTATGATTTTACAAAGAATAAAGAACACCTATAAGATGGATTAAGTGGCTTTCGTTGATTGGGGCGTACGAATTTTACGGAGACCAAGGCGCGTATGTGTTTCGCAGTACTTCCGGTCTCTGCGAAGCGAACTAAAGTGACGCTGAAGATATTGTAAATTATGTCCTAAAGTAGTTCAAGGAACGCGAGTGTCTATGTTCTTGAATCTTGCAACGCAAATTATGATATTGTTTTGGCTGTATGATTTTGCAAGGAATAAAGAACATTTACGAAAGAGACTGCTCGGTTCGTTTGTTTTGAAAGTTTCCTTAAAAGTCTGCTGAGAAGTAACAGAAATCGAATTTTTTAACCGTACGTATTTAGACAAGATTCTGAATTTTTTTTATTGTATATCATTTGACTGGGCATATTTAGTGCAAGTATATTTATAGATATTTAAGTGATAGCTGCTTAATTTATTTGCCAAGTGTTTACCACAATTGCCGAAACTTGAACAGAGCATTTGATAAAGAATGGGTAAAAGTCGTATAGTGCAAGAATTTTTAAAAATACCAAGTTTGATACACAGTGAGGTAACGGAATATGCGAATATACAAAATTGGTCTTACGTATTGAACGTAGTGGGTTTATAATATAGTGAACTGTGTACCTTCGTAATATGATGATGTACAACAGTTCTAGATTGCCGAGTAATGTTTTGTGTCGTAGCGGAACGTGAAGTAATGACTAGGGTTTTGGAGTTCTCAGCGCTTCTTATGTTATTGGTTCGGTATTCTATTGGAGTGGGGGGTCGCAGCGGAACGTGGGTTTGTATAGTTATTGGTGTGGGTCTTGCTATAACGTTTTTCCAGGTTTTGCATTGGTCGTTATAGTATACAATTGTAATCGTATTACAGAAGTCGATTTGTGAATGTATAAATACAAGAACGGAATGAAACAAAAGATATCCTCCCCGGCGGGGAATCGAACCCCGGTCTCCCGCGTGACAGGCGGGGATACTGACCACTATACTACCGAGGATCTGTTTGAGTTATTTCTAATATGGATAGATCAGCTACCGTAACTAAATACATATTTAATAATAGCTTGAAACTAAACACTAAAATTCCTTTAAGATAGTGTTAAATTTTAATTTCGGGACAAGTAATCATACATGAATGCATGTAGTTTTAATTCCCATCACTCCTGATGCTCTAATCCTATTTCCTACATACCTGATAATGTCGAGAGTGGTTTTACCTTACCTGTGCACGGAGGAAATTCTCGACCAGACGAAGGTATAGGCGCATTATCGAATGCTGGTACCCTTCATACTCTCAGTCGGCATGTTCAAATTCGTTTTTCGCGAATATCTCATTATCTATTCATCTTACGCCAAAAATAGTTATTATGAAATTTATAGCACAGAAAATTCAGTGTAAAAAAGATTCTATGAGTTTTTTCATAGGTGTAACCATTTCAATGTATGACAGCTTGAAATGTTTCAACGTTCATGCTTCCGAGGAATAATAAACTCCTTTCCACGGCCGCACGAAGAAAGGGCACCGAACAAAATCAAATGACTTGATCTCGGTAACGATTAGTCCTACGAAAAAACTCGTAGAACCTTTTTTTATAGAGAATTTCCTGTGCTATAAATTTTATAATATCTATTTTTGTCGTAGAGTTAACAGGTAACGAGATATTCGCGAAATAATTATTTTTGTTTACTTTGACCCTCTATAAATTTTTTAGCACCGGCCGCAACAATCGGGACTTTTAATATATTGTCTAAGACTACGAAATACAGATCCATGCTGGGAATTATTCCACAATTTGGACATGTTTTGTTTAATTCCTCTTAGCTATATCTATTAATATTATCCTGCACCATTAGCTGATTCTCTTCAGGGTGCACGAGAAAGTGCATCGCGATAGCGGACTGATATCCGGGCGTGTATTAAACGGGGTTAGGCACGGCCACTGAAACGACATTCATAGTTCCCGGCATCTTTATCAGAGAATACCAACGAGATAGTTCTCTTTTGTTTTTTTGGTAACCACGGCTGGTCTTTGTACGTGCGTAAGTAAATATTAGCGGAGGATGATGAGGGTCTCCGACTATTTCCTCGTTCTTTCTCTTTCCCCTTTTCATGCGGTCGTTTACCACCCTGGACACGTCGGCCCGTTCATCCGTTCCAACGGCCCGTCGCGACGTTATACTGAAAAACCTGTCTTTACCTCAGCTCTGGTCACTCTCACCGGCGACGACCAAAACCCCCTTTCTGATATTACCTTCATTCAAACAGATATCCACGACTAAGCCCCCGCTCCTCGCCACCGGGGCTAAAAGTTTCCAGTGCTCTCGAGAACTGGACGGTTTTCTAAACTGAATCGCTTTTGGGCGTTTTATTGCGATTGTAGTTCGCGCGAACATTGCGCACCGGTGCGGTTCAAAGTGTAATAATCAATCGATGGAAAATGTTCCGAGAGTATTTACATAAATGGTCGATACATTATCAATTGATTTCGCTGGAGACTCAGAAGGATGAAGATAAAAATGGGTTCATTTAAAAAACGAGGATTAAATAATTTGGAAGTTACTTATTTGAATAATCTCTAATGAAATAAAATAACTTAATAATTTGACGATCTTCGATAGACTTTAATCGTTGCTCCTCTAAAATACTAGAATTTCTACACTTCACTTACTGTCACAGCAATAATAAATTACATATTGCATATTAATATGAATACGATTCACATTAAAAGCGAATTTCTTTTTACATGCTCGCAGTGAGTCATGAAATATTTACCGTACCGTACAATGCGATGAAACAAAAATTACAATCAGACATTCTACTTAAAAAAGGAAATAGTGTGTATTAATTCGTTAATAGAAGCAGGGTCATTGTCTCGTGCGCATGTACCGACGTACGTGTACCGGCGGCCCAATTAAATATTTCTTTGACCCGGTTTAAAAAGAAAAATCGCGAGGAACGCGTGTACCAAAGAGGGCGAATTAACCGATCCCTCTGTTGTTCACGATCGCCTGTGTTGCTTCGCTTGCGCTCCTGTGGCGCGGTGTTAATTTCGGACTGTGCCCGATCACACATCCCCGTCAAAGGAGAAGATTGGGATCACCGATAGAGCTTTGCATGCGCCGACCTACTGGCGTTGCACAGTTTGCAGCGTGTCGTGTATCTCCGAAAGCTGTTCGCTAATCGACGTGATCACGCCCGTGCCGCGACGCGAACTCGTACAAGTAGTCGGACTCGGCGATAAGGCAGACCCGATTCCATGCGAACCATGAGTTCGACTTTCCATTATTCTCTTCAATCGAATCACGAACGACACCAGAGCAACGCTTTGTAAAACTCATCCCGAATGGATCACAGAGAGATTTCGTCCCAATCCCATTGTCACTTGTTGCGTATTTTTGTTTTCTAATATTTCCTTTCATCGGAGAGAAATATTCGACACACTTTTGTGCTTTGGTGCAAAGAGAATCGTATAAACTGGTATCGAATGGTTATCTCAGTATTTAAAACAAAAAAAAAAGTACACAACTTGCTCCAGAGGTACTTTTGTTGTGCAGAAGGTTCAGACAGTGTCCATTGTCGGGCTTTACAGTAACAATAAGAAGCAGACGCGCTGAGAGCAATCCACCCTTTGTCCTGTATTAAATTCGACTTGCTAAACCGTTACTTTTATGCCGCAATAAAAGAATGTTAATACAAAATCGATGCAACAGACAGCAGAGCCAATATAAAAGGGGCGAAAAAAAAAGGGGGAGAGGCATTGTAAAATTTTAGACGTGCCGTAAAAAGCGATGCGCAGCCACGCGTTAATACCGGATCCCCCATTGTCTGTATCGATGTACAAGCGTACACCTGTCGTCATCACAATCGAGTGGCTCATTGTTAATTCACGTAGCCAACCATCGCCTAGGTTGCCGGCGATTATGAAGAAAACTAGGTGAGTTGATAACAACGCCACGGTGAAACGATTCACCCTGTGCACGGGAACGTCGAAGGGCGGCCGGACAGCGGCGCGCAAGCGTCCCCAGGAACGAGGTTGGCGACGCTTGCACGGCATCGCGACGCGCTCACTTGAATTCTCGCCGCGCGTTCGTCGGCCGACACGGCGTCGAGCCTCACTCCTGGCAGAGCTTGAACCGCGACGGATACCGGAAGTCGCGCGCTTCCGCACGAATCCTTCCGTCGAACCAAGATTGATATGACTCTTTAATTATACTAGTATTAACGATTCCGTTGAATCCCATCGGTCCGCCGATTCCTCTTATCAGCTACCGTCTACCTTGAAACGAATGCTTAACGCTTACTTGCTCGAGTTATGTGGTGCGTGGGTGAACTACAAAGACAGTGGAAGCTTTTCGTAGCTGGCGTTGAAAGGAGTACTTTGTATAAAGTCACCGAGGACGATGTACGTAATTCATGATCAATGATTCCATCTGCGCACTTGTTAAACAGTTAGTTTACCAGTTAAGCTTGTTTAGAAATCGTCGAACAGGTCGATGGAAAATCGGGAGGACGAAATCAAAGAGCCCTGATGAAGAGATTACACTAAAATGATAGTGAGATGATTTCTCAGTTCAGAACGATTAATTAATCCTAGAAAGTTCTTAGATCATCCGGATCGAGCTAGTGTGAACTCCTGGAACACTAGGGAAAAGTGATTGAAAGCAAGGGTGCAATATCGATTGGTTATCGAATCAATGAATCGGGTGGATAATATCAATTTGACGAGGGCTCAGTAAATTCTATTTTTCCTCTTTCGAATAATTTTCTGTCTGAAATGATATTATCCGCGGATCATCCAGTCGCGACGTGACTTTATACACTGATACAAAACTTCGAAGCACCGGAAGATGAAACTGAGGAATCAGACAGGATGAAGTAGAACAGCGGGAATCGAAGTTTCGGGGATTTACGTGGCCTACTTCGATGTAGTCCTCCGCTCGACAGTTACACAAGGTGGGTCACACATTACTTATTGCCTTTACTCATTTTCTCCACTTGAACGTTTTTTCAATTTTTTGTTTTCGTATCTAAAGCTCGATGATGCTTTACCTCTGCTCTGGTATTCTTACTGAACCTACTGAACTTGTTTAACTTGCTTGACTAGTTTAAGAGCTTGTTTAAATACAGTCGAAATGTCACAAAGCAAAAATGACTAAGGCTTGGTTCATTTAAGATATTTTATATAATGAATGGAAATTGAAGGGTTTACGGTGTGCTTAAGTAATTTCGATCCTCAGCTATTTTCCAAAGATCATTATTATGTAAAAAATTTAGCAATTATTCATAGCCCCAAATCTTGGAATCTATTACTTAGCTATAGAATAAACTGCACGATTAAAAAGCTTTACAAGGTGTGATATGCTATTGCACATTAAGAACATGAACTGTATTGAAACGTTAAACATCTCGCTTCAATAGCTATGCGTGCGTGAAGTCGTCGGTCGGTTATCGAACAGAATTACATATTCCAGCGACCACGCTTTGTTAAACAAAATGTAAATTCATCGGTGGTACAAAGAAAAGGAAACCCAATTCGTGGACAATTTCTCCCGCGAACCGAAACACGACTCCGTGAAATCTTATTCAGATTCAACAAAAAGAAAAAAAAAAGAAAGACAAATATCGACTGTACCTTTTTCAATGATAGATAAAAATTCTGACCACTAGTGGTACCAGGCCTAATATGTAAACGGACTCCAGAACCATTTATTCCGCTCAACCGAGCGATACTCGAGCTATGATGGACGGAGTTGGGATAGAAGAGATACAATAAAAAATTAGATTTTTGACCGTGATATATGGACAACTGTGGTTTATTCCAAGTGAGGGACTCGATCACTTGTGATTGATTTAATCGGAAATTCGCTGAGGGACACCTCGTGGAAATTCATCTGTATTTTCAACATTATCTTTTTTTCAGCATAGCTATTCATTGAAGTTATTGTATGATCAATGTTTCAGAAATTGTTCCCTAATCAATTTTACCTCTCTAATGAATTCGGTACTGCTATACGAGAATTGAAGGGTTAGTTTGTAGTGAATAGAAAAGGATTCCGTTTCGTGGCTTTGCATGTTGGACTTTCATAGGATAATCGATAAACATCGATTTGTTGATACTTTGTGAATGGAGGGACCTGTACCATGTATTATCCTTTCATGGTCACTCCGTTCAAACGGTGATATGCATCGAAATGTTAATCATGTTTTTTACGCTCAAGTATTGGGCGTTTGCAATGCTCTAATTTAAATGAAAAACGAAAGAAACGCGATAATCGGCTGGTATTAATAGTGTTACGCTGCAGTCAGAATCTTATCGACAGATTCAGTGCAATTTGATCAAGGCAAGCTGTTAAATAATTCTTTATAAATAGTTATGACCACTGTGATATATCACGATGAACGACGTCGCGTATTTCGCGAAGGAGCTGATAAAGGGCACGGCAAGCCTGCGAGCGCACGCCACATCGGCCGTGATTTGTATTTAACTTAATACAGGGAAACCGTCACGAACATCTTGTGCAATAAGAAATAAGCGTGCTCACAATATTTTCCACCTTCCCAAATAACATCTTCATTCAAATTGTCATTCGAACCATCTGCTAAACTCTTTACCCGCGACTTGCCTCCAACAAAAGATTGCATTTAGTTTCGCATGAGATGCATTATTTTGTAACCCAGGAACGATTAACGAAGAGCTGTTAAGCGCGATACAACAAACATGATAAGTCCAGGTCGCCTTTCCCTGAATTTCATGCCGATTGGATATTGAAATGTACAGTCAAGCATCGAATCAATAAACGAAATGCTCAAGTTGTTTATCCTTGCTTCCACAAGTGCTGCTTCCCTTTTTTCTTCCTACAAGAGCACTTCCAGGCCTGAATAATTCTCGATGCTTTTTACGTTGACATTGACGTTTATCGGTTAATAAAAATAAAGCAGCGCGAGCGAATGGCGACAATCGCAGTTGCTCCATCGAAAGCTGTTCCAATTTTGCAAAATATTTCATATTTACCTGTAAAAGTAGACAGCATGACGTCGATGGCAACTTTTATGAACTAAAAAGCATCGAACTGCGTCATAAATCGTGGGAGCGTCTCGAGCGTGAACAACAATGTTGTTCGATAAGTATCTCATCCGAATGCAGTACACCGTGACAGTTTTTTTTTTTGTTCATTGCTTTATACTCCTTGGATTTGTTAAGAAAAAAAAACAACAACATAGGCTCACTGAAGGACAGTACATTCTCAGGGAGATTTGTATAAATAATCTGTAAATAATTTACCAATTCGCTTCGTCGTCGTTTGTATAGTACAAGGTTTCTTCTCGCATCAAAGTTTCACGATTAATACCAAATCGTTATATCAACAAATCCCGCATGTAATCATCGTTTCAGAGCTTCGAGTGGAACGAAACGAAATTAACGCGACGGATTGCGCGTCTCCCTTGCAAGGCGGAGAAGCATTACGAACGGCAACAGCGACAGCATTACTTTCCGTACTGACGTAACAATATTCCGGTTATACAAACGGGCTACTTACCCGGTATCGCGTAAAGCGACAATGAAAGCTATTTCGTCTGCCGCAGGAACTCGTACATAAGTTGAAACTACTCGAGATTCTCTATTGCGTCCAAGCTCATTACCAGAGCATAATTCTATAAAATTATCGCTTCTCAATCGTGGCCGGTTTAACTGCTTTCACACAGACTTTTAATTAGATTAATTTCCACTGCCGGGTAGGTGGGCAGTAATCACGGTTAAACAGCAAGTTCGTTTCGTTTTCCACTGGACGCTGCTTGCGCGAGAATTCGCTCGGGTCACGAGCCACGTGTCATAGGTGTCACGAATATAAAATCACGGAAAGATCACGATCGCTGCGGGAACAGTAAAATTAGCGGAGAACGGAAAAGTGAAAAACGCGATTCAGAGAAGCTTTAACGCTGGCGAAATTTTTATACTGTTCGCTCGTAAGAATAACGTAGATTAAAGTGTAAATGATTTTCTTATTCCCGTTTTGTTTAATGGTTCGATGCAATTAATATAGTGCATACCGATGCACCGTTATCTTTAAATGCCACTACTATTTATTACAATACCGTAAGAAATTAGGAAATCATTGTTGCGCTAACGCTTGATCGATTCGTAACTAGTTCATTCATTGCGGCAATAATGCAAATGGGTCTCAAAAATGGGGATTAAGCGTTGATAGATGCTGCAATCTGGTCTGATTATACACCTGCATAATTCAATGAATTACATTACACTCGCTTGGATAGAGGATTCGAATGTATTATTCAGTTATACGAGTCAATTGAATCTGTTTGAAATTTACGAATTATGCTATTGCGATTATTCTTAACAAAGAAGAAAAGTGTAAGTGGAGTGAGTCTGGTTTATTATTGAGCCATACTACTGTCCCGTTTACTCCACTTCCATTGTTATTGGTAACACGTCTAAGAGACAGTTTATTGACGGCACGAAAGTTCTTAATCGTGATACAATAAATGATGTAGCACGTGCATGCGTATTTAATTATAATAAGCTATTTATCATCGTTGCTAGCGTATACATATGTTTGTGTATATTACAAACAGCAGGCGTATAATTCATAATATCTCCAGCTCCGTTCCGGATGAATTGTTATCGTGTTTGGTACAACACATGTTTATTCAATAATATGCGCAAATTCATAATACGCAATACAACAGATTAAACGCATCACCGCAGTTTTATCAAGTCTGCCAGCAATTAATAAATTTACCTTAATTCAGGAGAAAGCGGGACAATTGCCATATTAAATCACCACTTATAATGGTGTATGAAGAAACGCTAAGAACGTGTTTATCACGCCATAACTGGGAAAGTAGCAATTTTCCCCGTAGCGTAAATGTACAATAATCGGCCACCTAAATCCCCGAATGATGTTTAAAGCAGCTTAAGAGGAGAATGAGTAGCGTTTATGGCAAGCTCGCTTACTTGATACTTATAGAGGAGATCGATAGCAATATACATATGTTCAGAGTCATTCAAAGGGACCCCTCGCGCTTGTAGTTACTCTGCACTTCTGTAAGAAGACATTTCGACACTTTAATATTTCCAACGGAAGCTGCTTTCAACCCCAAAATTCGACGATCTCTCTGCCCATGCAAACGGCCTGATTTTTAGACAAATTAACTTCACCCGAAATTAATTTACTACGTTCCAGTGAGCAAAAGCTTTCCCACAGAAATGTTTCAGCAACCTCGTTGACGATGAACAGTTCTCTAAAGTACTACGTATTTAATAATTAAAAGGAAATAACATTCTTAGGAGATACAAATTATCTTCGTAAATGAATTTTAAAAAACTTGTCTACGTTATCAGAGCCAATAAAATCATACCAATTGCTTCTTCATATACAATTTCCTTATAGACTAAAATTGTTAGTAATAATTCGTACCAACAGCTTCCGCTCCGTTATTGCCAAAATCCATGAATAATCGTGAAATTGTTTGCGGTAAACTTCTCTAAATAGCGAAACTGGGAAACCTCACAGACACACTGCCGACTTGTCGAACTCGTTTTAAGTGTTAATATCGCGCGCGCTTGTCAGCCGCAGGCCTGCTCGATCCTCGGCCAGATGTAACGGCGAAGAAAGAACGAGGCGATCGATTCAGATTAATCGCTGGGAATCTCGTTAGGGCCGGCAGGAAGGGAAGGGGCGTCGAACGAGGTTTGTCGACAGCTTTTTTTTTCCCCTCCTGGGAAAATATATTTGTGTAGTTCTATATCGATCTAATTCCGTGCTGCAACGACTTCCATCTCCGCTGCTAAGGGATATTCAATCAGCTGGCTGGAAGTAGCAACTTCCTTTGCTCAAACTAAATAGCGCGAGCTTTTCGCAACTTGTTCCAAGGATCGTTACATGATGTTCTCGGGTAGCGTCGAAATTATTGTCCGCGAAAGTGGCATAAAAGGTAGATCTTTGTCGAGTTCGGTATATCATCGATTAAGCGTAGCTCTTGAATAATTCGTACCGATATTATCGCGGAAATTTCTGGTTCGTTGTGGGAATTGGCTAATGCCGGTAGATGGATGTCTGAAGCTCCGAGATTCTGAATCGGTAGACTCTGTTAAATAATTTTAATCAATTAGTTCTGGTGGGAGAGAGCGCAGATGATTACGTAGAAGGATAAATGCAGTTGGTTTAGCAAATTCTTTTTTCAATTATTATGTAGAATTGGATGCAGAAAAGTTGTTGTAAAGAGTCACACTGTGATAAGATTCATTTCTTTCTGATTTACTTACAAATTGATACTATAAACTTTCAAAGATCTTTATTATTTAATTTCGATGGTATTGCTGGAAGGGCATTCAATAGATTCGCTGAAGTTTTTTCTTTCTCTTTCCACGATACGTGACCATTACTAAATTATTTCTGCCGCACCGTCACGATTGGAATCAATTTACCAGGAAAACGATTTGATGAGATTTAATTTCGGCAGACAGCGTTGCCCCGTTCGATTGATTTCCAATTTATGAGCACCCTTGAAAAAGCTCAGTCTACTCATTTGACTGAAACGCAACCACTGCGAAATGATAATTTTATTCTGATTACGTTTACCTTCAAGGCGCGATGCTTCATCGAATTTATGCGTACATATATGTATATAATTGCTACTATCGAAAGTTGTACCAGTGGAATTTCTTTTAATCACGAACCCATACTTTTCCACGTAAGTACATATACGTATATCTTCGAGTGACATTGGAAAACCATGAATCGGTAATCGATAAGTCCTACCGAACAACGTGCGCATAGCAGTGTATTCACAAATAAAACGTAAAGAAGACTGAAAGCAAACTGCATAGAGACAAGAGCTTCGGCTGCAAATTGTTTGCAGTTCGCAGAGAAGGGGACAAAAAAGGAGTGAAACGGAACGAAGAAAAATAAAACACGAATCGACGGTGAGTTTTCCAGCCGAGCCAAAGCCGGTCTCTCCTACTATCGTTCGGAGAAGCAACGAAATCGAAGCGAATTACCAGCCACAATAGTGTTGGAAACCGATCGTTGACTGATTCGATTGTTTAGCGCGATTCCGTCAATGGGGATACAAATATTTTATACTTTGCGTGTTCGCGGCTCAAACTTTACTTGCCACATATTTGCAACAACGTTTTAGCCGATCAATCGATATTTCGTGCGAAAGTTTGAACGAACGAATGGGAAATATGAAATTGATAAACTTCAATTTCTATTCATTCTATTCGCACCTTGAAAAATGTCTATTGTTCCATTTCTGTGAATTGGACGAATATTGATTTGACGAGGATGTTTAATTGTTGAAATTGTATAAGTAGACGAAGATGTAATTAGATGCTAAAAATGATACTACAACAATACGCAAGTATTTTAGTTTTCAACGTGACGCGAATCATTTCCTTTCGTATCGCGGACAAGTTGCGTTGTTACATTATTAATGATTTCATGGGCGGATGATTTCCGGGTACATTGTCGCTGTAATTATTCATTTTGCCAGTATTTAGATCAAACTGCCTTTATATTTATGCGACGAAACATATAATATGTATTGATTTCTGCTTCACTTTCAATAAATAGTATCTTAATAACGACTTTAAATAATTCATAGCTGTTGTTTAAGTATACATTCAGTTCTGCCGTTGCTAAAATAAAACGGTATCAAGAACGACTGTATCGGTTGTTACTTACTTTATAACTAAAGTTCCAGTGGAATTATTAATCATTAAAAGAGCACTGTTACATAGAGCGGTAATAGTTGACGAGAATTGGCAAGTGTTAATCATTCAAGTTGCCAGCTTGTCAGTTGGCTTCTAGTCGCTAACGAGGGACAGATTCCCCGAATAGTACAAACTTAATTACGGAGAGCACTGGTAACGCTAAGATAAAAGCACGTTGCAGGAGGATGGCTCCAATTATAAGCTTGCGGAAACATCAAACGTCTAACAACGGTTTAGCTATTGTATGTAACAAACATCTCATTAAATCATTTTTCCTGTCCAATTATAAATGACACGTTGCCAAAGCAAATTTCTGTCACCAACAATTGTTCTACTCTCAACTTTTTACACTTTCCTGTCCCATGCCTTTGTACTCATCTCAAGAGTAAACTATTTGTTTCTAGCTCGTTTCATTTTGCCCCGTAGTGCCGCGGTTTCTTCGTTTGCGGTCTTACATCGTTAAAGCACACAGTCCCCGAAATTTCCGACACGTCAGACGCCTCTCACTTTTCGTTGCCGAGCACATCCCGTGGCTCGGTCGCCGCGCCGTCCCATTTTCATTATCTCCCGTTCGTTTCGCATCGGCTGCGCACAGAGGAATACAACATGCGGCACGAAAGCTCGTTTGACCCCGGCGCCCAAATGTCGTAGCTATGATCTACAAGAACGGCAGCAAAAAAAAAAGAAAGGAAGAGATACCAGTATCTCTCACTCGTATCCGTACGAACGTCACACTCGCGACGATAAGAAGTATGTACGGCCCGATTGTAGTTCCCGATATTTCATCTGCTCGATTGGCGAACGCATGCAATCAAACATTGAATATTTTGCGGATTCAATGCTGTTCGATTTTCTCCGACAAATGTATATTTACGTTTGATGCGTTGAAGTTTGGATTAAACGGGTCGGCAAACCATGAAATATGTAGAAGATATCAATGTAGAACTTCAGCCGCTTGACGTGTAATCAGTTGAGACCACGTTTCACGGTAAAATTCATTCGAATTAACTAAAAACTGTAATTTCGTCGGCCGTTGGATTCGTGCGTTCCGTGAGTGGTAAAAGAAATATGTGACAGCTGGTCGATCCTAAAATGTTCCATAAAATTATTCGTAAACTAGTACGACGTTTTTCGTGAACAAAGTTATAATGGGTCGAGCTAATTGGCTACTGGCCTCGTATACAGAAATCCCTTTCCTTGCTGGATTATACATTCAACAGTGGTTCACCTTCAAGAGCAAGTAATATATAAGCCAGATAAAGGTACCCAATCGAAATGAATTCGTTTGTGAATAGCATGCAAACCAGCGCTTCCGTTTGTTGTCAATTTTCATCTGAATTGATATTCATTTATGCGGCAAGAGTTGTTTGAGGATCGAAGGACAGTCGATTGTACGGTTTGTAGAAACATACATAATATCTAAGTCCCATATTGCGAGTAAAAAAGTCTGGTTTTCGTTTAAAAAGCTTTAATTTTCATGTCAAATATCAAATTGTAGGAAAGTGAAGAATAAATCCTAATAGTGTATCAAATATGCAATGCAATTGTTACGGACCCGTAAACCGAATCTGTGAGATCACGCGACACGCGACAGCAGTATGGTTTTCCTGACCTTCGTAACTTGCTGTAATCCAGACATCATTTATTGCTGCGCACAAGCAATAATACTCCGAATTATACTGGAGTACATAAAAAAAAACCTTATTACGTAGTTTTTCATTCGTTGCTATGAAAGGTTTCTTCAAGGACTCAGTGTCGCACATTTTAATTGCTGGTGTAATTATAATTTGGATACCAGGAATTTTAATCACTAACGATACCGTTAACATTAACGGGAAATTCTTAAGAATGAGGAATCGTTGGATTTTTGCAGAATGCTCAAGAGATGATTAGATATTGAACGACGTGTGTTAGCGGTTTCAAAAGGTTACTGCCAACGCTATCTTCACCTGTTGGGATGGAGATGAACGGGACGGACAGCCTGAACGGCACCGAGGCTAATCGCACTACTTCTCCGGTCTTTATTATTAGCACGCGTTACATGGCACAATGGTGAGTACATAGAATTATTAGAATACGATAATCTCATTTGTTAAAATTTCATTAAGTTGCAACGAAAGGATACCAAACTGCGTGACACTTTGATGAAGATAAAGGAAACATTCGGAATGCTGTCTTTCGTTTTTAGGTGAACAAATGCTCTTGCTAAAGCTCTAACACTCCACTGAATCATTTACAGAACCACAGTGACCGACACTTATACAAATAAGTAGATTGCGTGTTGAATTTCTCTCCTATTTTTGGCTTGCCATTCGAACAAACATTTCTCGATCGCGTTACTCGCGATCTTGATCATCGCTTCCACAGATGCTCATTAAGGTAGAGTAATAGCATCATGTGGTTTCTCTGGTACAGTCGATATCGGTTGTCGGCAGACGTGCTTAGGAAACGCCAAGGTTTGGAGGAAATGAACTTTCGCGTGGACCAAAACGACGACAAAAATTTCTCGAAGGTCTTGCTGCTTTTCGCGGCACCATTGTTCTTCCGGTGGTTGTTAATGAGCACTCCTACGCACGCGGTAAATGGGTGACTCGCTTGTGTCCCAAGACGGTTAAACGACTTCTAATACGATTCACCCTTGCTGATAGGAAAGCAACGCGTCTTTGAAAGGAGTACGTAGTATATGTATAAAGGAAGACCTTCCTATCTTCATCTGCATGCTACATTTTGTAAAAAAAAAAAAAGAATGCAGCCCCCATCTATCGACTTAACTTATGGAAAATTATATTACCAGGGGCAATGTAAAATTGTGTACAGCGGACGATATATTTCCTAAGAGGCCCTACAACATTCTCGCTTCCCAGAGGAATAATCTATTTTCAAAACAATTCGTTTAAAACGAAGCCGGTTACCTTCGAGGCAGACGACAGGGCATTCTAATTAAATCTAATTTATTAAAAGAATAGATTATTCCAGAAAATGGAATTGCGAGACCTAAATTTGTGACAGAGCGCTTTATATTGCGATGAATTGCATTAAACTACACCAATTGTTTATCATTGTACTTTTACTATCGGATTCGTTATTATCTTTTCGCTTCTCCCGGCGAGTCTGCCGTTTTGCATTCTACATCTTCATTTAAATATTAACAAGAAGAGGGCGAGCAGGTTAAAATTTTACACCAGAGATTCGCTTTGTCAGTTGGCCGCGGCCTGATAGGACACACGTACGGGTGAATTGCAAACAGATACCTACAACGAGCGTCCGTTTCAAAGGGCGGCCTCTGCGTTTTCCGATAATGCGAGCGGTATATACATGCGAAAGGCAATTACTATCGAGAACAATTTCTTTTAAAGGGGATGCTTGGCTAGAGCGTTTTCTTCCTTTTTTTTTAATCTCATAAATAATCGATAGTAAGCGAAAAATAGATCAGCTTCTAAAGGGACTTGGTTGGCTATTTTATTTTTCGCTATAGCACGCGTGTACCTGAGATGTAATTATAGCAAAAGGATTCCAAATTTACTGCGTGCATATATATGTATAGACGTATCCTTCCGGTAAGATGAATATACTCCTATTCTTAATCAGCCTTTTATTCCCTTGACCGAGATATACCTTTAATGTATTGGAACTGTTCTGTAGCGAATATTTCAAATGGACCATTGCATTTCAATTAATACGAATGAAAGGGAACGGTTTTTTTTTCGAAACGTCCGTGTAATGCACGTTGCGGTACTTGAAATACATTGTTTCAGTTCCTATAGCACTTCGGAGACAGCGAAATCTATTTTTAACGTCGACTTTGATACCATTGCGAGATCAAGCCCAAATTATTCTAAACTATACAAAACCGTTCTAACATAAATTACTGAACAATAAATGTTGGAATACCCTCAATTCTCAAGATAGCCAATTAAATGACCAGTACTGAAAGAAGTTTGCCTTATCAAATTCGGTGTCATCTAAATAAATATTGATGACACGTGTAAGTTAAACGTGTACAGTTTCACGCCGACGATGACCGGTAAGCGATTTTTCGAGCGCGAGCGCGGGCAATGGGAAAAGTAGGCGCGACAACAGTGAGCAAGCGGGCATCGAGCAAAACTAATCTGGGGCGAATCGCACCCTTGACCTAGCCACGCTAATTCACGTATCCTGTGAAGCCCGAGCTATACGAACGAGCCGGCGAGTTTCGGTTGATGGGGCCAGTTGTTCGAGTGCGCGAGTACACGTTCGTGCTTGCGTCGGTGTTTCGTGAAAAACGAAAAAAGCAGGAGGATCGATGCCGTGGAACAGGTACAAAGCACGCGAGCTATACGCTCGATTGTTGATCGGCTACCGCGACGGGACACGCGACGCTGACGAAAAATTGCCGAATCTCCGCGCGTGTCTGTCGATAAAATGACCCAGACGAACGTGTATACATGGCATTTCCGATAAGGGTGTTATCGATTTCACCACGATTTTTCCTTCTTCTTTTTTTCTTTTACCTTTGAGTAGATACAACGAAGCGGATGCGAATGAAAAGCACGGTTTGATTCGCTGCGAGGGGTGCGCGCACTTTCGTTTTCGAGTACGCGCAATGAAAGTTTGATTATTTCGCTTTACGATCGAATAGGCATTTCACGAGGCGTTTCGTTCCTACAAATATACTTTGGTCCGCTTTGTGCATGGATGAATTCTATCGAATGCTGCATGAAATCATTCAATATCTTAAACAATTTAATATTGCATAGATATTGTACGTTGCTGTCGCGGACCAAATATTGTAGAAGGTAATGATTATATCTCCACTCTTTGCTATTGAAATACCTTCTCGATAAAATGCACGCGATTTGATAAGAGGGGCCAGGTCCTTTCATTCTTATCAGGTACAAAAGGCGTAGTAGAATACGGGCATTTGAGTATTACCATCTTACACAGATAGCATTATTCGCTATCGCAGCATCGTTTCTCGCGTGGCTTATTGAAACGTGACGAAACCAAATGGATGCCCCCTGATACGTATCGTTTTCCCTTATCGTTAAAAGAGGTATGAACCTTCGACGGAGCTTTAGTACATTTATTTTCCACGAAACCTTTCCAGCTTTGTTTTCCGCTTCGTTAAGGATATTCAACATTCCTGAAGATATATAGGAATATATTACAAACTTCATTGCAATCGTGATATACTAAAGGAATGCAAGGTTGAAATATGGAACACGCTTAAATCCATTGCGTTTATTTGCCGATCAAGTCGTCACGAACCTGTAAAAATCTTTGCAATTCCAATGATCTGCATACCATCTGCATACGATTGGCGACGCGCAGACTGTAATATATGATTTTCGAGAAATTGAATGCGTGTTTCTCATGAAACGTGTCTCGCCTTCCCATGGATAATTTGGACCTCGTGTAACGTGATATCGAAAGACCTGCTGTACGAAACAGTGGAAAGGAATTGAAATTCGAGTCACATAGCATAAATGGAGTAAACATGAATTAATTTTCTAGATCTTAGTTATCCATTTGATAAATAATCAATCAGTGAATTATGAATTAAATCGTAGACCAGAATCGCAAATCGTAGTTAAAATAAAAAATGCAGCAGATCAAACGACGCTCGCGGACTCGTCGCCGATTTAATTCGCGAGCCTGTTCAAAAATTGAAACTCAGCCTACTGTGCTCGAACGCATTGTACGGAGCTGTCCAAACGAGGATCTGCTATTGTTAGGATTGCATTTCCTCGTGTGAATTGTACTTTACGCGCGGCAGCAATGAGTATATACGGGGCAAACATTCAGAGGCACAGTTTACGCGATAGCGAAACCGCGGTGCATTATAACGCGGTGTTAATCAGTTGCCGCATCGTTTATTGCATTGATCGGGGATGGGATAGAGAGGGCGGCTCCTGCTTAATAGGTTTTAATTAATCCGGCGTGCTTTAATCGTGTAATACGTTTCTTTTATATATATACATATATATACCGAATATCAAAATGAGTCGAGCGATTTGTGAGGCTCGATCGAATATGTTTTAAACGAGGGAAACGAAGCGTCAGGGAAGTGAAATGGGAACGGGGATGTTCTTGAACAGTGATTGTGCTGCGCTTTTGTTCTGTTGCGCATAAGCAATATCGTGTATAAGGATATTATAATGCAGAGGAAAGCTGGGATAGTTGATCAAACGGGATTATCACGGGCTTGTTATTAATAACATATTGGTGATATGTTCCATTTCAATAATTAACAGTAGCTTTTATTTATCAATAGTTTGCAATTTTATTATAAATTCTGTTAAATGTTTTGTTATATATTTATTTGAATAATTTACGTGAGTACTAAAATATAAAGCATTATTGTCTCAATAAAAGAAGAGAGATTATGATGAATTATCTGACCTTTCCCTTACATAGAATCGTTCATATCGGATTTGCGAGAAAACCGCAGACTGATAAAGAAGTTTCGAATGTTCTTATTTGGCATACATACAGGTATATGTACATACGACTAGGATAGAGTAAAGAAAAATAAGCAGACCAGTGGAAACTGTGGTAGGTATATTGTGACGACACGGAGGGGGATATTGATTTTCGAATTTTCATTGCGCCGCGGAGAGATTGAAGGCAAAAATGCATTCTGTATGTTGAAGCGAAGCGTATTGCTTTCAAATTGCGTACTCCTGTTCGCGATGTGCATCTAGTCTACATACATCCGTGTAGACGTAAATATTTTATTTAACCTAGGTAGAGCGAAAACTATGCGGCAACATACTGGGACGTGAAATCCGTCGGCATGGAAGCGAAAGAAAATTGCGTGAACGTTTCTTGCACGTCGCATTGGCATAATATGATATTGTAATTAAATAAAAAACGGATCTGTTAGAAATCTTTCATTCCTGATTCATAGTTTCTTTTTCTATTTAATCTTGAGTTTAGGCGAAACCCTAAAAGGACGAAAATGACTGCCCTGAAACGATTGTTGCCCTGAGATAATAGAAGCGAGGAAAGGGTGGCGAGGGGATGGGAACGTTCCAACCCCTACACGTTTCGTCAAGTAAAATAATGTTCAGCCTGGGATGATGGAACGATAAAGTTGATTTCAGGGACGATTACTGTTTTAGAGTACACACTGATTACAAGATTACGCCTCGTATTTCAACAGACCTGTATCATTGTCACGCATTAAGCACTACCATGTAAATTAATAATTGTATTAATCGTACAGTGATGTTAGTTTTGTATTCATCTGCCCTTTATCGCATGGTTAATGATTCCGTAACAATAAGCGTTCTTATGTCGAATTTTTCGCATTAGAGCAAGAAGAGGTAACAGAATTTTCGTTTGATATTAAATTTGAGGCAGACCTTTTCCAGAATCTTATTCCTTTGCCCTATCAGATTCCAAAAAACGGGCATGCGTTGATATCGCGATAACCATGATTAATCAACTGGACTTTCCGAAATGTATAACCGTTAAGAGATACAATCGAGACATAAAAGCGAATCAATATCTTTGGTAGCGATTACCCTGCGTTAGATAACTGATGACGTGGCCTTAATTTTTTTTTTATTAACCATCGACACGAATGATGATGTATCACTGGTCAAATCTTCTAATGGAAAAATAAACACACCAAAGAATTAATTACTATTTCAATATTGACAATGACTAATGTCGCTATGTTTCAAAGTTACTCGTCCCGAAAGCATAGATAAATTCAACAAAATTTTGTATAGCATCGCATGGGATTCCGTTCCTATAGATCTATCGTATTTTCACCTTTCCGAACTAGATCCGATCGAGCAGCCAAATGGAAATGTCAATTTCGTGTAAAACGAGTAAAGATATCGTCGCGTAATTACTGGAAATTGATACGAATACATCTGTGGATACATGTATTTGACATATAGAGAGAGGGAGACAATAATGCACGAACGTACATACGTATAGATAGAACGCTTCATGTAAGCGATGACAACGTAATGTTCCCTATCAGTAACGTCTCTGCACGTCACTTAATTATGATCTCGTCTTTGTCTGCGGACGATGCAGAGATCGAGCAAGGCGGATCGAAATGGAAAGGGATAGAACGATAAAGCGGAGGGTTGGCGTGGCATCGATACGCGTAACTTGATCGTTACGCATCAAAAGCAAGCTGTTACATATTTTCTCATTGCCATAGGAATAATCTAGTCGATATTTAACAGAGATACTTTATTCTTGCTTTAACGCTTTCTCGAAAGCATCATGAAACAAGAACTGAGTATGATGCATTTGTTTGGCTTCTTACGAGTCGAAAATCGACTGTCATACGTTTCAGCATCCACTGGACGCATAAAGAACGCTATTAGCAGCGTAATAGAGCAGCGATAAGAACTTTAATAACCTGGTATTACGCCCTTAATGTTTGTACAGCAGAGACAAGTACGGTGGCAGTGTGCAGAATGTATGTACAATAGGAAATATTGTTTTTTAAATAAACCTACTTATTGCACCTTCAACCTTGGTCCACTTTTCAACTTCTGAACGCAAGCACTTAACAAGACGGCCGTAATTGCGTCCCGATATTCTAATCAGAAGGGAGGAATTTACGTTTACGTTGCAAAGCAAGACTGCAACTTCAAAGTGTCGCGACGAAAGGGGACAGGAATCAGTGAAAATGTATAAGAGCGATGAATTCTTTGATTTAAGTGGTTGCATTATCCATTCAGAATACTTACACATTCATGGAAGCATCAAGTAGATTATAAAGGTACGTCTTTCTAGAGAATAATCATAATAATAATTCATGGCCAAACTTCTCATTACATGTAACTATAATAATCAACGAAGACGTGCCTGAGAAAGGCATGTTTATGCTACTGAATTATCAGTAGTATAGTATGATATAATTCAAACACTTTGCATCGGATTCTACAAATGGTATTCATTTAAATATCGCCACCAGCTGGATTACCTGTATTAACACTTCCTGGGATCATCATATTCGTTCTCATGCGCGATTATCGGTACATTAAACAATCATGAATGATCCTGTAATCCGCCATCAATTGCTCGCACCGATAACGTTCAATAATAAAACTTCCATCGCGAGCAACAATTATCTACCAACGATCTCGAAATTCGTGCGATACATCTTTCTCAATCCCACGGATCTGCAACGTCCCAAAGTATTCGTCGACTTCTATTCGAGCGACACGAAGTCGCGAACGTTTCCCGCGTAACAGGAACACTCGTTTGGCGCGCGGTTGAAATCCCGGAGCTAATTGAACCGGCGGTAGGGCAGGACAGACCTGTCGCGAAACATCATCGAGGAGCGATCACGCCGTCCGGATAACGCGATGATAACATCGGCGGGAATTTCCTCTCGACTTTCCGAGAGAGGAGGATTCTCGTCGCCGACCGCTGGATGGTTTCAGTGTCACGCCGTGGGCGATCGTATGCCAGGAGAGTTATTAAACACGTTCGTTCGTTCAATTCCCCCGAGCGATCGGGAGCGTCCCCTTCGCAGAGTTGGCTACCTCTCGGCCACCATATCGTCGCGCGTCGTCGTAACGTTGATGTTTACGGAACACACCCCGCCCGCCCTCCGTAAACTCGATTTCATTTCTGGCTACATTGAAACCGGCCGCGCCGGCCCTTGATCACGCGGGGACCGCGAGGAAGGAAGGAAGAGCGATGGTGTACAATATGCGAGACGACACATCGCGCGGAGATCTGCTTCTGACAGCGTCTGTCCCGCGGAGATCGACTATCCGTCCCTCCCCGGGATTCCGCATTAGTCACGGGGCATTGACGCTTTTCCCAATTTTCCTGCAAGCTCGATGCGATAGAGTGAACGGTGATTAACTTCTATTTTAAGGGACAGCTTCGGTAGCCTCTATTTCGGAACGGTGTCGAAACAGATATCGTTGCGCGCGGATCGATTTTAATGGAATTCAAGTAATTCCAAGTAAGCCACGTTTCGAGAGAAATTGTAATACCCGGTTTTTGTCGCGGCGGGGATTATTTGTTCAAATGCATGCCGCACAAAGCAAGAGGAGCCTTTTAGTAAAATTTAAGACAGTCTACGAGGCGTGAATGATAATAAATTAATCGTTGCTGTGGTTATTATTGCATCAATGATAATGAAAATACAACTAGATCTAGCTCTAATATTTGAAGTTTCAATCTCAAATGGATATTTTATCCTCCCCCTTTGGAATACCAATCCGGAATCGAATCTTGATTACAATTGCAACTTGATGCTTTAAATTATTAATTATGGAACACCTGAGATCCGCCTGTGTACTTGACGTAAGGATACTAATAAAAAATTTGTAATATAACGAAACTCTTGTTCATGGCAATTGAAAGTTTCCTACCAAGCCAGTAAGAAAGCTCTAAAGAAGTTACCGAATTCTGGACAAGCGATGACCCAGCTATAGTGGCAATCCTTCTGACCACAGCAACGTCCAATCTCGGGAAAATTCCTGCTAACTTCGAACTCTCATCTCTGGACTTTTGGCGCGGCGAATTTCATTCCCCGAAGGAATGGAAGTAAAATCAACACAAAACAGGGGCAAAGTCAAAAGGGAATTACAGAGGGTGTGTAATCTCATAAATCGCTCGAAACTTGCCTCATTAATAACCCTGCAGATTTCACTTAAACAGAAGTAGAACCACTTTGGAACTTGGTTAACAAAAAATGGTTAAAGCTCAATAAATTATATGTAAAATTGTCTGCGCGTGCAATGAAAGAAAACAACTTTTCTTTTTCTACTATGGTATTACAAATATTGCAAACGTAGGATTTAGTATTAAATTGATCTGTCTAGAATTTCCTTCCCTCCACCGTAAAGTGAAAAAGCTTTCTCTGATTTTTTAAATATTTCCTGGTCCGTTTCGAGTGAAAAGTTTCGTCGCATGCACGACCGAAGTTTCTACGCCTATGCACCTGAACTTTCCGGGGCGGTTCTTTTCACGATAACGGCCTATTTCTCCGAAGAGGTGAATCGCGGAATTTAAGGAAACGATGTCACGGGAAGCTGTGTCGCCGGGGAAGAAACGCCGCGCCGCGCCGGGGCTGATATCACCCCGAAGCTATGGGTTATGTATTTTGTGCGTGGCGAGGTAGGCAGGCAAGGGGCACCTTTTCAAAGACTCCATCCAGCTGCGCGAGAAGAAAATAAAAATAAGGCTTCCCTTGAGGGCGTTGCGAGGAAACATCGAAGAATGGATGGCGCGACGCGACAATTCGTCACGGTTTCACCCAAGAAGCTCTCTGGTACATCGCATCTTGTTTCTGAACTTTGCCCCAGGTTCTCGCGGTATCAGGTTTTTATTGAACGAAAATGAGATATCGCTTTCTCCTTCCTCTATCTACCGTGGTAGCTTGTTTCGCTTCATACGATAGGGATTTGTCTATTTACAAAAGTGAAATAAAGTAAAACAAGGAACGAGCGAATTTTGCAAAACTAATTTCGCATCGAGTTTCGATAGTTTATCGTATTGAGAAGAAAGTGTAATTCATACATCACACTATATTAATCTTTTACTGCAATATTATGTTTTATGATACGCGAATGCAGATATGGTTTAAATGATAAAATATCGTTGAAACATTTAAATCTGATAAATCAGATTTAAAAGATTCAGAAATAAGGTCACTTCCGACGAGAAGAATTCGCAGTCCCTTTCCGAATCAAATATTTAGAATAATCACTCCATCCTCATTCTCCTTTAATTGATTATTAATTAATTGAAAAACTCGTTCCGAGGGCAACCGGTTCATTAGCTAACAGGCAAATTATTAATTTGATCGAGTAAAAATCAATTAAGTGAAAACAAGGGGCAGTTCAGTGTGACAGCAATTAGTTCTGAATTAAAATCAAAAGCAATCAGGATTTCATCAATCTCTAATCAGTGCCTGCTCGAGCTACTGCATATACTATGTATAGACTTGAAACCAGTGGTATCCACGGGGGAATCTCTTATGCAGCTTTGTTCTCCTGCACGGTTCGTCGCGGGAGACAGAAGAATGAACTACATCCACTAATATACACGCGCGGGCAGCTCATGCACGTGCATACAATACGGCAGGGATTCTGCCTGGTAGCAGAGAAGAAAAATCTGGAGAAGTCTCGTCCATATTTCAATGTCTATCTAATTCGAACAATACCTGAAAGCTCCTGTTTATTGCAACTGTATATTCGGTTGCTATACTCAATATACTATTTAATCAACTTTATAATAAACGTAATACCGTTTAATTACCCGATACAATGAATAAATATATGATCACACGAATCTGCGTTTATCATGAATTTCATATCGATTAAATACTCCTCAATGGCTTCAATCCACTAGCCTCTATTTTAAATACAATCTATTTTTCTCTACCTAGAGAAAGATTTACAAAAAAAAGACATTCAACGTAGTAAATTAAACAGGTATCAATCAATTTGAGAAAGAAACTATCCAGCGAAATTACTTACTAAAGCTACAATAAATGATATCTTTCATAACAACGAGAGAAATGAAGCAGTTTTCATGAAGATAGTAAAAATACCTGAGTGTTCGGCCCATAGCAAACGGAGCGAAAGTGTTCTCCACGAATCCACGACGGGATCAGAAAATTGCGACAATATCGTCGCGATGCTGCAAGGCGTGCACGTTCGTTCCGACTCGATGCAATGATAAAGGCAGCCGTTGTTTCGGTTCATTCCTGCACGAAACGAAACTGCGACCAGCATTCACGTAATGCTGGAACGCTGCCTGCTCGGTACTTGTTGCAGCTGCTATTTACATCTGAAATTCTTCCATCGACCCCTCACCGTCCCGCAGTCCTTTCCCCTCGACGTTCGCTTTCAACTCTTTCCACCCACCCCGTTTTCGTATCGGTTCACCTTGCTACGCTCATCCCGTTCCCCTCTTGTCTATCCGTATGATCGTGCCATTCCACGGCGATGATCCTCTGCTCAACAGGGCTTATATACCAGCCACCCCCTTCGCCATCCTCTTGGCACACATACCATGCGCTCAGGGGTTTTAACATGTGGACAAAGCAGCGTCGATTACTGCTGATGTACTTGCGCCGCCTCTGCGCGTAGACAATACCACTTTTTCGGCAAACTTTATTCACGGTCAGACGTTACTTTTCAATTAAGAGATTTGTCTTTTGCCAATCATTTGAAAGGCGAAAGGTGGGAGCAAATTGTAAATAAACGAATGTTTCGGAGATGAAAGAAAATATTGTAGCTTGTTAATCGATCGTAGTATTCCGAACAATGTTATTTCAAAATTGTCCACGTCTGATTCATGATTTTTTTAATCGATCTGCACAATATCCTTTATGTTGGTAATATACAGAGCAATACGAGTTTGAATTTAATTAGCTGTTTGGTATTTTATTAGATCATGGTCACTCGTCCGTTCCATAAATTTCAACGAAACAAATGTACTTCGTTCTATATGGAAACTAGAGCTGGATTTAATGTACGAACGATTCGGCCGGAATCTTCAACAACGATTCAAGTTAATTAGAATATTTTCGCGAATGGAACTACCCTGCTTGCGCCCGAGGGCATCGCGTGCATACGGTGCTTTGATTAAAAAAAAAAAAAAAAAAAGATTTTTCATATACTCGAAGTCACTTCTCACATCCTACCTTCTATTTCGCTTCTCGCGAGCCTTTTCTCGTTGAATTCACCTTTCATCCCAAGGTATTCAAGAGGAACTGAATATCCGCCACGTGAGTACCGTTCATTCGGTAAAGAGACTCTTGCGTAAATCCTCAACGCGGAAGCGCGCACTTCTGGCGATAAATTAAAATATTCGCTCTATCCTCGAAGAAGAATGCTGGCAAGTTTCGAATAATATCTCTCTCCTATTAAGAGAAATATTAGTACGAACCAACAATTTCTTTTGCGCACGAAAGAAATAATTTAAAAACCAGTTGCGTAATTGCATAAAAAGTCAGAGTCACTTTTTGTCAGATATATTTGGTGTGTGAATTTCTGCATCATAGATTTTTTCATTTTTTATATACATATACGGATGTACAGATAAAAGAATGTACATTAATGAACATTTTTTTCTCGGATTCTTTGATCGTTCTTTTCCTTTGTGCTTTCTGTGCCATATATGAATTTAATAACAATCGCTTCCGTTTATATAATGTGCGTTTACCCTAAAATCCTTGTCCACCGTCACATATTTATAGGAAATAGAATCCATCGTTTGTACGACGACAACTTCCAATCCGCAATTTGTTTTATACCTCGAGCTCGACTAGCGTTTGTCTAAAACAAACCAATACGAATTGTCTTCTACTTTAGCGCAATATAATATAACCATATAAAATAAAAGCAGATCAACTATGACATATTATCGCATATTAATCCTCCACTACTTTGCAAACTATTTATCTTTATCAAACTTTATGCAACACTCATGCTCGCGTGTTCGTAGAGCCGCTTTAAAAACGGAGACTGCTGCAGACTTGAACCAGCTGCACTTGAATTTTTTTTTTTTCTTGGACTCACAATTCAGGTCAACGGTGGAATTTTAAGACACTTTAATTATGAATCGCCGCAATCAATGGAGAAGAGAAAGCAATTATCAAACGGAGAACAATAAATATTTCCATTTAGAAATGGATTTGATGGCAACGATCGTGTTACAACGTTTTTCTTTTATTACATTTTCTTTCTAACACAGCCGCTGTATGATTTCCGAAGAATTGCCAGACGTTGGAAGAGTATCGAAATACGGAGGAATGGAGAGTTGCGAGTCCACCCTGACTAGGGTGTCTCCGGCTGTTCGACTCACGGTTGAACGACCCAAATGAGCGAGCATTACAACTCATTAGACAAAACGGATACTTTACCCCTGTTCCGATGCACGAGCTGCGGCGAACCGTCGAGCACCCTTTCCTCGACTAAAGTACCCTACAAAACACCTCCCCGCCCCGCGCATCCCTTCCCGCGATTCGGCTCTTATCGATACTCGCGTGCTGTTCAAGCTCGTTCAACCACCCTCCATTGTGTCTCAACAATATCTTTAGCTCTTGCCATTTTGATTTTTGAACGAATTTTTTTTTTTGTTAATCTTGCGGCTATTTTACACGCATCGCTGTTCCTCGAACGATTAAATTGCTTTCACGGTAAACTATTGGAAGATTTATACTTTCTTGTTTGAATGTTCGATTTCAAAAGTGATCCTTTTTGTACGTATTTTCGTTCAACTGCATTTTGATTCCTGCCTTCTCTGCGGACGGTATTTTGTCCCTTCCATTTCGGTATCGTACTCGTCCCAGGCCTCAGTTAATTACAGATAGTCGGCTCCTCTTTACGAATCATTTCACTCGCGGCGTACAGCTGTACAAAAAAAGGGGGGGGGGAATGCCGTCATAACGAGGACAAGTATTTACGAATCATTTCACGGCGGCGCAACTTGCAGAGAAAGCCCGCCATAACGAGGACAAGTATTTACCCTCGAGAACATTGAGACAATGGATCTCATCTCTCTATCTTTTATTCGCGTGGCTTCATTGCCTGCGTTTGTAACGGGCTGTTCTAATAATCTTCGGAAGATCACATCGATTTGCATGTTTCGCGTCGTGTCCGATACAATCCGTTGCATTTCTTCGTTTCCATCGAACTCAACCTGTTATAATAAGATTGAGGGGTCAGTGTTTAGTTTGATAGAAATTAGATCGCTTCAATCTCGACAAAATTATTAGGGGATATAAAATTGCATCGGCCCGATGCAAACACGTTTGACAGCCTAATGGGGTTTCACCTATATTTAATAATAATCTTAGATGACGTCTGGCAAATTCTACGTATTACACAGGAATATTCTAAGACTTCATTTAAATGTAATTAGCCCAACGTCAGAATCATGCATTCCTATCTTTCCCCAACCAATTACCCCTAGCTCAGTACATATTCCGTTTACGCGAAATGCGGAGGAATAGACGAATACGGTGAACATTTCGAGAAGCGTGTCAGCCATGAATAAATGACGGTAATCGCATCTTTCACGAACGCGGGACTAGAGAAGAAAAAAATGCGACAGTTCGAAGGTTCGTTTAACCCGGGCCGGTTACGATCGAGGGGCTAAATTATTTAAAAACGAGTCACATCCTTTAAGGCGGGGCTCGTCGTCGTTTCTTGCCTGCCGGCGACGGGGACCAGCGAGCGGGGAATGGATGTGGTCCCATTCATGCTTATTTCAAGCTCATTGTGCGCCCGGTGTATTCAGCCTTTGACTCGCTTCTCGTGTTGCCGCTGCAGCAATGTTTCATAGAGAGCAAGGGGAGTGCATGTCGCTGGCTAAAGTCGGGAAACACCGCCGTCACATTTTCTTCGATGCCGACGAACATTGCCGAAAGAAATGACGCCCTTATAATTCGTTGTCCTTTCTAACGTGTTACGAAATGTTTCTTGTCGATGTGCAAGTCGTTGTGCGTTGAAAGAGAGGCGTGAAACGGTATCTATTTTAATGCGCGATCAGGGATAAATTATTCTCTGTCGAAAATAATATAAATTTATTTCCATTAACGTTTTAAAGAGGCCGAAATTACCAATGCTTCCCAACGTTCTGTAAAGATATCGTACAAAGAGGTTCCGTACTGCGATGGATATTTGTAAGATGGAGGCTAACGTTTTGATAAATGAATTTTAGGAAGCGGGAGAGGCAACGGGAACGTCTTTGTCGTATGTACAATCAGATTCTGACGGAATGCTCCCAGCTTAATGGCAGCTGGCCTGACCCGGATGATCCACGCTGGAGCAGCGGGGAGTACGTAGAACTTCTGTCGGACTGGTTTCCGTCGAACATCACCAACGGCACGATAGCAGGAAATTCAACCGCTTTATCAACCGGTAATGCAATTAAATTTTTCTCCGCGATTCGAGCTTAGCCAATTGTGTACGTAAGTCGATATAAAGATGTTATATATATATTTTTTTTATCAGTACGGAGAATTGTGATGCGAATCTTGAAATGATTAACTTTCGGACGATTTTCTTGTCACGCTCGATTTCTCTAATGCCACGCATGAAACTTTTAATATTTCCTTCTCGCTAGCAAATAAGGAAGGTACAGGATACTGAAAACATGTTGTGTCTATATTGAACACAGCGGAGCCCTTCACGCCTGTTCTACCACCCTTCGAACTCTGGCAGACGATACTGATTGCTTTCTCCCTCGCGCTATGTATATTACTAACTGTCGGGGGTAATATTCTCGTCCTTCTGGCATTTATCGTAGATAGGGCCATCAGGCAGCCAAGCAACTACTTCATTGCCTCATTGGCCGCCACTGATATGCTTATTGGTGAGTCTTGTCGATGTTTACATTTTCATGAACAATTATTTCTGAAGTCCGTTGAAACAGTAACAGCACGAAACTATGTATAGCGTCGCAATTGAGAACAGTGCATGAGAAACCGAGAAGATAACAGCTACGTTTTATTAGTAAAATGAGAAATGTGTTAGGATAATAGCAGACATTGAATCATTCCAACAAGTTATCCCCTAATTATTTAGTAATTACGATAATTGACGCTTAACGTATCGAGAGCTCGCAGATCCGATAGAATTGATCGTTGATGCAATTGTTGAACAGGCACCGTGTCCATGCCATTCTACACGGTCTACATTCTGATGGGATATTGGAATCTCGGCCCCCTGCTCTGCGATTTATGGCTGTCCGTAGACTACACGGTATGCTTGGTATCCCAGTACACGGTGTTGCTGATCACCATCGATCGGTTTTGTTCGGTGAAAATAGCCGCCCAGTATCGCAGCTGGCGCACGAAGAACCGGGTGATTTGGATGGTCACGATCACGTGGATCATCCCGGCCTTGCTCTTCTTCATCAGCATCTTCGGTTGGGAGCACTTCATTGGCTACAGGGACTTGGATCCCGGCGAGTGCGCCGTTCAATTCCTGAAGGATCCGATTTTTAACACGGCCCTGATCATCGCCTACTATTGGACCACGCTGGTGGTTCTGTTCATACTTTACGGCGGCATCTACAAGACGGCATACGATATGCAGAAGAAGAGCGAGGCGAAGCAGCGGAGGATGCAATCCATGGTCGCACTGAGCGCCGGTGCCATGTCCGGCATGGCGGGTTGCGCGGCAGGCATAGGGATCTCGAAGACGCAGAGCACCCTGTTGAGCCAGGACAAGCCGAAGGTGGCCGCGTCCGGGGACGAAGGCGCCTGCGGCGACGGGTCCGGGCAGAAGACTTCATCGAAGACGTCCGGGACCGGGGCGACTGATTCCACGGGGAAGCAAACGTGCGGGAGCACCGTCCCTACCGAGACAGAGAAGTCCGAACGGTCCAGTAGCCCGGCGTTCGACTCCGACGAGGAGAGCACCATGGGTCCGGTCCAGCAGCTGGCCAGCATCAGAAAGAGATCCTCCGTGGCCGGTATGGTGGCTCAGTCGGCCGCCTTCCAAGTGTTCGCCACGAACGGCCACTTGAACGGACCGGTTCCTGCGAAAGGGGACGCGAGCGCGCAAGCGCCCAAGAAGCTTGTCCCGAACAGTCCGACGCGCGACGTAGGCACCGCCACGCAGCGGGCACAAACGTTGCCCAGGATACAGGAGCTGAGTCTCCTCGACGCTGACAACGCGATCGAGCCGGACAAGTCCAGCAGCCGAACGTTGACACCCGAACAGCCCCATTGGAACGAGGACGGGTTCGTGCAACCGCATTCGACTTCCGCGGAGACCTCGCCGCCGACCCAAACGAATCGCTCCATGACCAGCAGTCAGCAGAACATTATACCGCCGCCGATGCAGTTCCAGAGCAGCCCGCAGGTGACGGACAGCCCGTCGAATTCGTCGTCCACCGACCGACCGAAATCGTTGGTCGAGTCCACCCACGGGACGGCCACCTTCGATATCCTGGCCCGTCTGGACGGCGAGGATCTTCGATTCATGGACGAGAGCTCGGTGATCCTGACCAGCCCCTCTTACGAGAGGGAGACGAATTCGCTGTCGACCGCGTCCTCGTCGCCGATTCTGGGGAACGCCGCGCTGCCCAACATGAGTCTGCTGCAGTCCGCGTTGATCAGAGCCACGGCGCAGCAGGCGACCCAACATTCGACGGGCGGTCAGAGCAAGCAGAGCCACCAACAGCCGTTTATGTCGAACGCGTCCAGCCAGACACATCCACCTCGGGTGTTCATCACTCAGAAGACGAACGCCGCCTCGCAGACCTCGCCGACTGTCAGCAAGGTGCACACGGAGGTCACCGTGAAGGCGGAGAGCGCTAAGCAGCAGCCTGTGACGTCGGTGGTCAGCGTCCCAGCGATCGAAAGCAACGCGACTAACCAGGTGTCGGATCAAGACGCGAAAGTGAATCCTCCGCAGAACTCGTCCTCGAGCGGCAGCATGGTGCCGACGATCTCCGGCGCCACCGGAAACGACCACGACCCGAAGAGGGTGTCGACGAAGAGGGAGCAACGGGACAAGGAGGAGTGCGGCCACGGGTCCAGGAGGGACTTCGTGAAGACGATCGGGAAACGGTTGAAGACCAAGACCCAGAGGAGAGATCACTTGATGGGTCGGCAGAAGTCTCGTACCGAGAACAGAGCTCGCAAAGCGTTCAGAACGATATCGTTCATCCTGGGCGCGTTCGTTACTTGCTGGACACCCTATCACATCCTGGCGCTGGTCGAGGGCTTCTGCTCGAGCAAGCCCTGCACGAACGAACATCTATTTATGTTCTCGTATTTCCTGTGCTACGCCAACAGCCCCATTAATCCGTTCTGTTACGCCCTGGCCAATCAGCAGTTCAAGAAAACGTTCACGAGAATATTGAAAGGCGATCTGCACATGACGTAAGGAGAGGGGGTCCGCTGAGAACGCTCGGACGCGTTTACGAAGACGAGAGAAGGCCTTCCACGATTAATACCGAATTATATTAGCGCGCCATGCTCCCGGCGTGATTGGACAATAATTTAGCGGACATTTGCGATTGAAACGCAAACGAATCGAGTACTGTGTGCTTCATGTATATAGCGATAGGATGTTCGTGTAGACTTAGACCGCGTTCCGGGATGTACATAATGTATATGTATTATGGATATCTGTTAAAAATCCTGCGCGAAAATACGAAGCGACGCGTAGAAGGGCGCAAGGTGTTCGAAGCATTAGAGTAACTGCGCGTGCTACAATGACAATTGCTATAACGAACGCTTTCATTATTAGAAACAAGAACATCATTCTCTCATTAGCCGGACAAACGATGGAATCGTAAACGTAAGGAAAAAAAAACATGGTAAAAGATCACTGCATCACAATGATGAGCATGACTCGAGTTTAAATTATATTCGTTATATTTAGTGGCGCACCGTTGCCTGAATGTTTAGTACGAATTATGGTTTCATCTTTCCAACGACGGTGGAATGTTTTTTACAAGCAACGAACCCAGATAGGAGTGGCTCGTCTCGAAGATGCACCAAACGATTAATCAAGGATTCAATTATCCATGTACACACTGCCTTGGCGTGGCCTACCGATACCCGGGCCTTCTCTCTCGAAATTCAGTTCCAGTATTTGGTGCTATCCTCGTGCACGAGCGTCCACGAATCTCTAATTCGCCATTTAATCCTTTTCATTATTACGCAGGATAATCTATTAACGATGTAATCAGTGGGACGATTTCGGTAACTGGTCGGCGACATTGGCATGCGTTTTCTCATCATTTGTAAGAAGCATCGAAGTTCTCGACGTTTCTCGACAATTTTATAAATTGCGATTCGTCGATGCTCTTTTATTGAAACACATCTTCAACGATGCGATCGAACGGGATAAATCGGTCTCTGAGACCAGCTTAATAACAATGTACAACTTTGATAACTCTTCGAGCTTTCCGGTACAATCACTAATCGATAAAGAGAACGTGTCCAAGTTAACAAACACCGTGCTGTGCAAGGGGTATATTTTTGAAAAGAAACATCCGCACTGTGTAACATGCGTTCTACGCGCACAATCAGTGATAAACAAGCGGAGGTACTCTCCACCGAAGAGGAAAAATTAATTAATGACGATCATGGCACATCGTACTTGGTATTTTTCTCTCCTGTAATAGCTTTTATGCAAAGTTTATATTAAGTGAAGGTTCACAGGCACACTTCCCATAATTCATTCATTTATGAGCGTTTGTACCTTTCTTACAATGTATGCGATTACCTTGCACGGCGCAATATTTCTGCAAACCGCGATTCGCTGGCAAAAGTATAATTTTCATATCGGTGACGCTATGTGTAATTCTAAATTGCAAGTAAACGAACGGATCGTTTTACACGCTTCACACCGCTCACTCGACTAATCAACAGTCATTGTAAACGACGGTATTAATGAGTAACAACATCGCGATATATTACAAACTAAAATAAACACGCTAAATCATTTTTTAAAGAATCATATGTTTTTATGAAATCTGCTGTCCATCTTTAACTACATTTTCTACGGGTTTCTTTTCGAAATTCACTGCCAATAGCAACAGGTCTTACTTTCTCACCGCAACCTGCGATTACTTCTATTTTCTATATTAAGATTGTGATTCCTAACGAACTACTAATTACTATTCCATTCGCAAATCGATTCAGCGGTAAGAAAAACGCGAACCGCGGAAACGGTATCTACGAAGAACCGAAAAAGGAATCGAGTATGTTGCTGAAATGTAGACGAACGCAATCATATATGACAGTAAGTCAACAAAATTGTAATATCATCTTCCTTTTCGAATTAGAATCTCTTCAAGCTTGTTGAAATATAACATTGAATATTGTATGTATATAAATGCACATTCTCGACTATGTTCGTCGAAAAGGAAGATGAACAATATGTGCTTGTTAAAATGTCAATTTGCTTCAGAAACGCGAGGTAATTTAGTATGTAAGACGTTTAGAACAAAAACAAAAGATTAATTACTATACGTACAGTAGAATTAGATGGAAAGTCGATCTTCCGAATAAAGTTAGGACTGTGCAAAAGTCATAATCGTTTGGTTCCTTTTATGATATTTAACCATCCATAACGAATTGGTAATAGCATAAAACTGTATTGAATTGTTTTAATCCGCCCTTCTGGCGATTTAAAGCAGTCTAGTTATTTCCGACGAAGCTGTTCAGCCTTTTTTTTTAATAAAATCCCTTCAGCAATCGAAGCAATCACAATTACCAAGCTGCATTTGTTCGACTTTGCCAGGGAAATAAATCAATATCCGCATGTGGAATGCATGCAACTTTATTTCTCTTTTAATAAGAGCGTTAAAGAGAGTCTAAGAAACAAAGCTCTTCACGCAGAGTGACCCATTAGGTTTATTAAAATAACTCTATCAAAGTGGAGTAGTCAACAGAGTTGACTGAACAAAAAGTGTCGGGAAAATAATAAACATTTTCGGGTGCAGCTCTTCCAAGAAATTGTTCTCCTTGTGTCTCCTTTAAATTGTTAATCGAAAGGCTTTTGCACGAGACGGCAATTAGTAACAAAACAGTTCGATGTTCGCGTAGGTACATACGTAATTAATACATTTGCTTCCGGAAAGCTGCGGCTTCGCCGTCTCCGATAGCATAAGAACAATCGTTGTTGCAAAATCGCAGAGAATAGAAACTAATTGCTTACGATGATGTACATGATCCGCACTGCGAACGTACACGAACGCGGAATAATCGACTAGATATAACGTGACAGGGGTTAACGATAATGTTAAAAGGAAGACAAGCAAATTAACGTTGACTTAGAAAAAGATAAAAATGTGCATGAAATCCGATATATGATAAGCAGACAATTATTATCGTGGAGAAAGAGTAAGAATATTCCGTGTGCTACGTTTCTGTCTACGAAGCTTTCGATCGCCATAGCGATCTTCATTAACGCCTACCAATGGAGCATAGTCATTAAAGACTGGCAAAAAAGAAGTGGGAACCGTAATGAGCCATAACGCGTTGAAAGGGAATCGAAAGGCATCAACTTTCGCCTCAATCAACGGTGATCGGAGATCAATTAAAACGTTCGTTTCTCGGTGCAAGAATATCGCAAGCGCGGTCGTCGTGTTTCTAATAATTAAACGGGGCCGCGACGTCGCCTGATAGGTTCCACTATTTCTACCTCAGAGCGGTATAATCCGGATTGGAATATACATTCAGGGTGTTCTGCTGCTGCGTGTGAATATTTCGAAAAGCGATCGCTGAGGCAATTTTGAACAACTTTTTCCTTTGCCGAAACGGTGGTTAAAGCTTCGTTTTTGAATGATTAAGGAAAAACGCTTGACCAATCAGAGCGCGTGTAGAGCGCGCGCTCAGCCGAGAAGGCGTTCCAGGCTGCAGTTGAGCGTATCACGATCTTCTCTCCGCTGAGCGCGCCCTCTACACGCGCTCTGATTGGTCAGCGTTCTTCGCGAATCATTCAAAAACGAAGCTTTAACCACCGTTTTGGCAAAGGAAAATGTTGTTCGAAGTTTCCTCAGCAATCGCTCCTTAAAATATTGACACGCAGTAGCGGAACAACCTGTATAGGAGAGTCGTGTTGCGAAATCATTTTTGTTTCGCGATTGAGAAAAATATTACCCTTTTGTTTAAACACAATCGATCCTCTATTACGTTTAGCATCGCAAACGGTCGTCATTTACAATTCTGCGTTTCACCGTGGTCGATTGCTGCCGCACAATTTTTTTACGGGAGAAAAAGACTATTCGATTGTTAAGATGTTTAAAATATCATTTACGTTGCTCATGAAAGGAATTGTTTAAAATTGCTGGTAGAATTATATGTTGCAAATGCTTCAATCGTTGGAGGATCCGTTCGTCATAAGTGTCTGTATGCGTATTCTTTTTAAAATATATTTTACACGCGTTTCATTTATAATTTACTTAATTAATATCAGTCTTTGTAGAAAAATATGTCCAGGGTAATTGGTTCTTCCATTTCATTGAAGCATGCTGGCGTTTACTTAATTCTTGATCACTTTTGGGCCTTGTCTCTTCTATTGTTAACTTCAATTTGCTTTAATACAAGAAATTGGTTCACTGCAAAACGAGAGGTAATGCTATGTACTATCATGGACATTCTTATCTATCATGGGATCAATGAAGAAAGCATTCCGTTGCGATTCAATTCTAGACAATATTGCGCGTTCTCTCACTGGACAATCTGAATTCTAACAATTCTTAAACGCTCTACTTAACAATATCGCTTAAAACGCAATGTACAGTAAATCCCGATTATCTCGTTCACAGAATTTCCCATTTGATTTTGAAATGTCTGCGAAATGTGCAATCGCGTTAACGGTACATGAATTAGTTGATAAGGGTTAATTAAGTAAAAAATGCAGATCGAACGATACGTATAATTTGATCAGGAATACAAGCTGCAAGCGTACACACAGTGGAGCCGAAACTGTTAGCAACTTCCTGTACCTTCGTCGATCATTAATGTCCACCATAGAAGTAAGGGTAAATTTGTTTTAATGAAATTTTATTTAATTAAATTAAACTGACGTAATTCTTAATCACTTGTGTGTTCGATATGAAACGTTGCAATCTATACTTCCACGTAAGCGGAAAGTTTCAACATACGAAGAGCAATGATTTATTTCGATCATAACGAGAATGAAAGTTATTGAAATTTCGTCTTGTCACTTGTGCTTTACACGAAGCGCACCTGCCAATAGTAAAAATGTTTGCAATAGAACAATTGCCGTCTGTAATTGAACTTCAAATTGTATAACAATAAAAAGCGTTGTCGCCTGCGAAATGTTCAACCGACTTTTGTCAAAACCTCGCTCTTATCGTGTTACACAGAAAGGCAGTCCAAGAAATGAATTAATAATTGCCAGAGCAATTGATAGCAGTGCTTAATTATCACGTGTCCGAAATTAGCTCTACATATAGCGGAAAAAAGAATTGTGTAACCATTGTAGAGAAACTGCTAGCGACAGCGAACGTTATGATAAAGCGCGTGGACATATGTTGCGTAACGAAATTAAAAAAAAAATTGAAGCGTCTATATTAAAGTCGAATAATGCTGTAAATGAAGAGTGGTAACTCTCTCTCTCTCTCTCTCTCTCTCTCTCTCTCTCTCTCTCTCTCTCTCTCTCTCTCGCTCTCTCTCTCTCGCTATCTCTCTCTCTCTCTCTCTCGCTCTCTCTCGCTCTCTCTCGCTCTCTCTCCCTCTCTCTCACTCTCTCCCCTTCTCCTCCCTCTCTCTCTTATGATGAAAGGTTACACTATGAAATAGGAAACATTAGTAGAGTAATACTTATGTACATGGTGCAATAAAAATTGGAATAATTGCTGCAGGACGAAGAAACTATTTGCTCAAACAGAAATTGGAGAAAATGATTTTTAGTAACTATTATAAAGTTCTATCAATTCTTGAAGTTTGTAAGAAAAAATTCTAACGCCATGTAAGATTGCAATAAATGTCTTCTCTTTTAATAGATAATTTTCTATTTTACTCTCACATAAAAGGATGTAAATTGTGCCCTGTACATAGTTAATACTTTTCGTCGTACGCAGCCGATCGCTGCTGATAGTGAGAAATAACTCGATATTAGCAGCTTGAAATTATTGTAATAATAGTAGATACGTACACAGAAGAACGATGGCATGGGATAGAATTAAATAGCAATGAATTTTTCGTTGTGTATGATGCGTTCTGCACGAAACTATATCGATGTATATCCATTATATATATATAAATATATATATATTATACATAAATTACACATGCAGAAACAGCTACAATAAAGTGAATAATGTGATATGATTGTAAAAAATCTATTGTGCATATTTGCCACCTCATTGAAGTCATTTGAATGTTTTCTATTTTTTATTTAGTATCGACAGGAAATTTCTGCCAGAACGAATATAACGTAGTTTTCATGAATTATTTCTTTATTTGCAACGAGATTGTGTTATCATAGTAACGCGCTCCTCATTCTACTCTTAAAAAATGATTCAATATATTAACTAGCCAAAGAAAATTGTGCAGCAATTTGACTTGTAATATCTTTCTCAAAGGAAGAAATGCTACGCTTGCATTTGGTTCGCATGAATTGAAGAAACTGAGTTTCGTATTTAAAAGTTATTGCGCGCTAGTGACGCAGGCGCACGCGTTACTAAACTTTTGTCGAAATCGTGTACGTGATGCCATCTCGCGTATGATGTCGGCCGAGCGATCGAAAATTGACAATCTGGGAACGTCGTTCGCGAAATGCCGAAATCGTGTATCTGGCGCCATCTCTCATCACGTATTGCCGGAACAGTTGTTAAACTTAGTAAAACTTCCGCCGACGCAAACTGCGAGATAGCACCACGTACATGATTTCGGCACTTTGCGAACGACGTTCCCAGATTGTTAATTTTCGATCGCTCGGCCGGCACTAAACGCCAGATGGCACCACGTACACGATTTCAGCAAACCTTTTGACTTGTGATCGATAGTTAAAATAAACTGTCGATAGTTCTCGATAATTATCGATAGCTCTCCAGCAGTATTTACGATTCTGGTGTTGGCCGTTTTTGGTTATAAGCTCGAGTCGCGTGTGTCGGTCGTTTATTTAATCGTAACTTTACCACAAACAAATAAACATGTCAGAAGTTTCGATGACAGAGGCGCCGCATTTGCAGCAAATAGATTTAACAACGTTAAATCTGCAACAACTCACGGTTTTAAAGCAACAACTCGATCAAGAGCTCGGTGTATTCCAGGACTCGTTGCAAACGCTAAAAATAGCTCAGAGCAAATTTCAAGAGTCGGGACAATGTCTTGAGAAGGTTGCACCGAACATGGACGGTAAGAATTAATTAACATTCTCCTTTTCGATCATGAATTCAGTAGTCGATCCAACTCGTCTGTTAGAGGTTAGGAAATCGTCTCTCATTTAAGTAATACTCAATCTGATTCAGGCAACGAGATTCTTGTACCTTTGACTGGATCGATGTACGTGGTTGGAAAGCTAGCTGATACCACTAACGTTTTAATTGACATCGGAACCGGTTACTACGCTCAGAAGAAGGTCGCCGACGCGAAGGATTACTTCGACAGAAGGGTAGCCTACGTTACCGAACAGATGGAAAAGATACAGCAGCTGGGTCTCGAGAAAAGTAAAGTGAGAGACGCAACGGTGGACGTGATAGAAATGAAACTACAGAATCAAATGCAAAAGGAAGCTGCGTGAATCATCGATCTCCTTAAATTATAAGTTATTATCACGACTTGTTTCTCGCTTGTATAGATTTGTAAGGACCCCGTCATTAAATTGCATCATTCTGTGCATTTATTTACACTACGATCGACTGGAGTTTTACAACAGAAACTCGTATTAATAAATTTAAGGGTAATAAGACCATCGTCTTGTGCATCCCGCTTGAAACTCAGTTTATTCGTTCAATAAAAGGTTCAGTAATTCTATGATCGTAAAGCAGCAATAATTATAATATACAGATCCCCGTCTTTGCTAATTAATCGGTTTCCCGCGATCGTTCGTAAATCGAGTATCCGTAAAGAGGGAGCCTGCACATTTGTTTTACAATAAATACCGTAGACCGGAGTTATTCAGAGAAGCCTCATATCTAGCAACAAGATCTGTAGGATGAGTGGGGAGAAGAAGAGGCAGGAGTAACGAAGGTGAATCATTTATTTCTTTCTTCACTTAAATAAAACTTCATTCGTAAACGATAACAGCTTCTTTACCTAGAAACATGACAAGATATTCGACGGTGGCTACAACGTTACGGAAGAGGTATCAAAATCATTGTCAGAGGGATAGAAAACGCTTGTACAATAATAAGTATTCAAATGAATCCCTCGAATACTTCGGCGCGACGCATCGTCGATCTAATATACATAATACCGTGACATGTTTATTTATTCGGATTACAAACTCGTCCCGCCGCAACGAGACAGCGCCGGTCGCGATTACACGTACGTAGATAATTCGCTAAATTCTTTTTTTTTTTTTTTTTTTTACCCTATTTACACGGATAACATACGGTTTGATATTTATGCCAACGAAAAAGGTTCCACCCCGCGCGATCCTCGTCGCGGGTTAATAATTTCCCGTAATGTTACAAACAGTTTGCCCATCTCCGTTTCGGTACAGTCCTATGAGTGTATCTCGTTTCCTTCATCCGGTTCATCGTTGTTATCTTAAGTTGCACAGCATCAGCGTGATCGCGGCGCTCAAGAGGAACCACCCTTCGCACTGTTTCGCCGTTCCCCCTGAAACGAACGAGTCGAATTGTAAAGATTGTTAAACAGATACGGATCGTTTCTTCTTTTTAGCGATTTTCAATGGAATTATAATTTCGTTTAGAAATGACAGTTAAGATTGCTCCAAACATTTTTTAGCCCCGACTATGCGCTAAATGGATAGATGGATAAATCCGTACCAGGAATTCTAGCACGGTAACAATTGTAAAAGAAATAGAGAGACTAAGGATTAACAATTTAGCTGGTATAGAAAAGAAAATAGACGTACCAATGTAAGAAGATTCCCGTGTTCCTAATACAGATGCCAAACGGGGTCGTTCCTCGATCAAAAGGACGTCGGCCGTCTTTTCGTACAAGTGAAAGACGTTTGCGTGGCAAATAATGTGCAATCGCCCGTTGCTGAAGCTATCCGGTGTTATCTCGAAATCAAGTCCCGCGATGCTCATTAGTTGCTGATTGTCACCGAGCTTGTCCGTTACGTTCATCATGAAGCTGGAGTTCACCTGAAATATGGTAAAACGAAGCCGGTTGGTCGCGACGTGGTCAAGGAACGCGATCGAGGAACGATCTGAAAAGCGGGATTATAGACGAGCGGTATTTCTTGTCTGTCCACGATTATACCGTTTTTATCGGTTCATTAGGACATCTACATATAAACCGTATCCAGATTGCTACTGAAACGAGGACCGGAGTTGAAGGAAGTTGCACGCGGTTAGAAGATTGTTAATGCAGGCGTAATTTCCTGAACAACATCGTCCCATTATCATAACGGGATCTCGCGTTGACACATTACAAGATTCGTTACGTTCTTTTGTGGCTTTCAACTCGATTGATCTATGCATTTCGAAGGACATTCATTTTTAATCTATCTCGAAGTGCATTATACTTTTTTTGTTTTTAAATAAAGTCTTCTGAGAAAGTTCCTCTCTAGTAGCAGCAAATTTGATTGATAGTTATCGATGGACGATTTGCATGGACTCTCGAAATACGGGGGGACAAAGGGGAGCAACATATTAATCCACGTTAGAATGACAGTTTATGGAGAGTGTCGGTGGCTTTTCGGAATTCGCCACGTTCATCAACCTACCGGCATTCCATTGACGGTCCACGTCACATTCGCTGGTGGATTTCCCGAAGGAACGGTACAGTTCCCACGCACTGTATCCCCCACCGCGTACCGTATCTTCTCGACCCTTACTTGAGGATCTCCCTTCGGAAGATCTGGAAGGTAACATTCATTTTCTTAATTATGGAAAAAGCGGACTCGTCCCGAGAGAGTGATTCTTTCTATTCCTATCGATGATAACAACGGCACATTCCCGTTCCCCTCTGCACTTTCCTTTTTGCATTTTATACGGGTCGGCGAGAGCATTCGGTACTTACTGAAAATTACTTGGCGACAGTGAGGAATTATTAAAATCTCAATCGCTCGCAATTTCTTGGCTCGTTGATACCGATGGGTTTCCAGAATTTCGGAACATTTTTGTCTTCTTTATAGATCGCATCGAATGAATCGCAGCCAATCATTATAGTGCGGCGATTGGCCCCCTTTATAATTATTCGCTATGCAGTATTCGCGGGCACGATTTATTTCCGAAGATAAAGGTCTCTTAGTTAATATATTAGATTGTGTAATAAGTCCGGTTCGCGTCGACGACTGCACGCGTTTCAAGATATATTATTTCAAACTGCTGCTCATTTTGACTACAATGTTTGGCCTGAACACGTGCCTCCTTGATAGCATAAGTCAGTTTCCTTTCCGTCTTAGTCGACTAAAGAACGTTTTTGAGAGGTGCGAACAAAATATTCATTTTCGGCACTTCACGCTTTTGTATTTTTCGAAGCAACAAAATGTGGAGGATATAGAAAAGAAAATTTGTGATGTCCATGGTGATAATTCTATCAATAAACGGACCATTCAAAAGTGGATCAAGAAGTTTCAAAACGGGGATTTCAACTTGGAACACCAAAAACGAAGCGGCAGGCCAACAATTGATACGGATGAAATTGCAAATTTAATCAAACAGAACCCAAGATACGCGACAAAGGAAATTGCTAACACATTGTAGATTTCACACAAGTCAGTTGCATTACATTTAAAAAAAACTTGGTACGTCAAATAGATATGACGTTTGGATTCCGCACGAACTGTCGGAGAACTATTTACTCGACCATGTTTCGATTTGTGATTCCCTGTTAAAGCGCCACACATGAATTGCCCATTTTTGAAACAAATGATAACCGGTGACGAGAAATGGGTCATTTTTGAAAACGTGGTCAGGAAGAAACATTGGTGAAAGGTAGGTGAAAAACCATGAACCACCGCCAAAACCGAATTGCATCCTAAGAAAGTGTTATTGTCTGTTTGCTGGGATTACAAAGGCATTATTTATTACGAACTTTTACCACGAAATCAGACTATTGATAGTGATGAATACTGTTCACAACTGGACAGATTAAAAGCAGCAGTGCAACAGAAACGACCGTCACTCGCATCCCGAAAAAATGTTGTTTTCCACCACGATAACGCACGACCACACGCGTGTTTAACAACGCGACAAAAATTATTGCAATTCGGTTGAGACGTTTTACCCCATCCACCGTATTCACCAGACCTTGCCCCATCTGATTTTTACCTATTTCGCTCATTGCAAAATTCTTTCCGTGGAAAATCATTGAGAAATACAGAAGAAGCAAACGAACACATATCTGAATTTGTTTAATGCAAAAAACGAACAGATTTATATTAAAGGTATATTCGAGTTACTGGAAAGATGGCAAAAGGTTATACAACAAAGTGGCGAATGTATCATTGATTAGGTAAGTTTCATCAAATATTAGCAGTACTGTATTTCCTTACACCAAAACGCGAACGGACTCTTTTTTTTTTGTGTTTAAGGTCTCATCAACTACTTGGTTATTAGCGACCACGGTTGTTAGTTCTATATTTCGTTGGTAAGGTTTTGCTTGTGTATGAAATCTATAGTTTTCTTGAGATTTTCTTCATTCTTGAATAGATTTTTAAATTCTATTGGCTTTTGTAGTCGGTTTCTTGCTTCCTCTGTTTCCTTGCAGTTTGTTAAAATATGTTTAATGGTTAAATCCTGCTGGCAAGAATCACAAATTGGAGAAGTGGTTTTGTTCAGGATGAAGTTGTGTGTTATTTTCGTATGTCCAGTAATTAGCCTATCGATTATTGTTTCTTCTTTTCTATTCAATTTGGTTGTGTCATGGATTGACGAACGGACTTATTACACAACTTAATAGAATAACTTTCTCGATTCCTTTTCAATGTTACTTAGGAGCCAGCGATACATTGATATTTATGGGGACATAAACATCGTGGCGTACAGTAGTACAGAAACTAATGTTTCACGCGAATGAGAAGATCGAGTAAAGAGTCAGACAGTCGAGGAATAAAGAACGGGCTCCGTGCAAATTGATCGAGCGTGTACTTCTGCGACAGTAGGGGATATGTGCTTCGGCGCCGAAGTAAGCCTCGAAGTGAACGAGGAACGTGTCGAACATTTACCGGGAAATGAAGATAATATTTTACGTGCGAGGATCTTTTTATGAATTCGTAAATGCTCGGCGACTGGTCCTATAAAAGCTTTCTCCTTCGTTCCAACGAACACTGCGCATCTCTTCTCATGCTCGATATGAAGAATACTATATACTGTCATTGTGAAAATTAGAAATCTACAAATATAAATACAAACAGTGGGAAAATATGAGGGAGGAAGGAAGAGCTTGAACAATTGAAGCCGTTGTAAGTTTCTTCAACGAATACCAGAGTAATGGAAAAGAAAACAGCAATTCGAACGTCCATTTTGCGCTGTTCAGCCGTCGCAATGCTATCCTTATAAATTCGTAGAACTTGGACAACTCGCGACGCGCCGTTCCCCCGTCGAGCTCGAACGTCTCTGCTTCGACTTGTCCTACCCGAGACCCGTATCCCGTATACGAAACACGTCATGCGCATCCCGGAGGATCATTATACCGTCCGCAGAAGGCAGTCAATTTCCTTCCAGCGGCATCGAGCACCGTCAAAGAATTGTGTCTCACTTCGCCTGAACGACTTCCGCCTGGCAGGGGCCGGAGCCGTCGACGCGTCTCCGCGGCACGACACGGCTGCCGGGGCCAGGAGATTACCATTCTCGAACTTGTTTTGGTAGTGTCGCGGACGATCCGTCCCCGTCTCGTGAGAACGGTGGAAAAGGAAGGGAAAGCGAGGCGAGAGATTCGAGGCCGGTTATCGAAGCTTTTACGAGCGGATCCGCGATCGGGAAAGGAGAGGCGATCGCTTGGTCACTTCGAGGAAGAATCGCGCTGCCGTGCTTGCGGCGTCGTTAAGTCGACGTTCGGGACGGGAATACGAGACGACGGGAACCGGATATTTTCCGTCCCCTTCGCGCCCTGCCTCGATTTTCCATCGTTCACCCCCCCATCCGCGTTCCACCTCGCTCCTCCCGACTGCACGCGCGTTTTAATTGGTCCCGATCGCGGGCGACAACGCTGCTCGGGATACGATCAACGACGATAATGAAAAAAAAAAGGGGGTTGGACGGGAGACGGTGAACGTGGAATCGATGGAAGAAGAGAAAAAGGGTCACGATTCGGCTCTCGATTCGTCGTCGAGCTTCGCGTGCTTGCTCCGCCGTTTTCATCGAACGCGAAGAAGCACGGGGCGCGCGGTGAGTGATCGCTTCGCCGGGAACTGGGTGAAACGAAAGGGAGTCAAGTTATGTTTATTGGGACGTGGCTGATAATTAACGGGAAACCCGGTTAAGAGGCGGGCGAACAGGGGACACGGACGATGAAAGGGTCGCAGAACTGCCTGTTCGGTTGTTTAATGAGGACGAACGTTTTGTTCCCGCGCGGGCACGGAATCGTCGACTGTTTCGATCGTTCTGCAATTATTCGTCGCCGGTTAATATGGAGTCCTCTTAGAACGAGAGGACTCCTCGCCCTTTTGTCATCCTCTCGTTCAATGGTAGTCGCGACGAATCAGGAACGCGGCTGTTCCTTCTTAACTCGCATTATCGTGTATTAGCTCGGTAATAACGAAGCATTCGACTAATTTCTTTAGTTCGAGGCTGGAACAGGGTACGCGCGGCCACGTAAAAATGTTAAACGGACAGGAAGCGCTTTAACGATCCGCTTTCGCTTGAACCCTTAGGAAACTATGATTTATGTATATAATCCGTATTCCAAGGTGATCTTCATTTCACCTCCTTCTCTTTCTTTAAGGAATGTTAAACGAGCGCTAATGTTACACTGTTATACAGCTTCTTAATGTACCGGCTTCTTAATGCCCGTGCGTACAAATGATCCCCCACGGCCGTATTATTCGCGCTACGAGAAAGCAGATATCGGATGCGGTTAAACGCGTTTCGGTAATCCTTCGCATGAATGTTGTGCGTGGAAAATGTTGGACAGATTTTTCATAAGAGCGAGCAGACTCGCGTTTGTTTGAATACGCGATTTAATGAATATCGATGATTGCTTTCGCTTAGTCCCGTGCCTGACTGTATTTGTACGAAACAATTGTGGACGCAAGAATGTATTGTTCGTTAAATGGATAGAAATTGTGTAGCGATACTTACTAGCTACGTACATGTAAGCGAAGACCATTATCGTGTTAAACGACGGAGAATCGCCGGACACCTCGCAGCGATACTTCCCAGTATGGTACGGTTGCAAATCCTTTAAAACAACGCGATGAGCGTTGCTTCTCTCTTGCTGCAACGAGAGTAACGTGTGATGTTAATGCAACGGAGCAGTTAAACGAATTTAATAAATGCACATTAGAGAGAGGAACGAAAGTTCGTTAAACATTGCATGGAAAATTGTATCGTTAATTGCGGAGACCGATTCACCGGCACGTGTCGAATTATAACGCAAAGCACAGTCCCGTAAATGTTTCGTCGAACGAATCGATTTAATAGAGTTTAATTAAGTAACGCCTAAAGCAACGGCGAATCGTTTCGTTTCATCGACCGGTACAACTTATCCGCGGTAGCCAATTTGGAATGGCATAATTAAACGAAACTCGAAAACTATCGACGATACACAGCAATTCGTTTGCTTATCAGATGCACGTTTCGGTCAATTCACCGTCCACGGATCCATAGAACGGACGAAGCCATTTATTGCGAATCGATCGCGCTCGCTCGTCCCCTTTGGCATCCTCCTGCGCGTTCGCTCGCACGTGGCAAACAATACCTCGCAGCGACGATTAATTACATGTTGCCCGGGTGTAAGTCGCACGATCAACTTTCGTCAAGCGGCGCGGCGTTTGCGGTGCGAGCGGGATCATGATTGAAGCTGCCGAAGGACGATTCGTGGCGACTCACGAATGCTTTTCTATCGATTACGCTACCGTACACGCACAATCTTTCGTTACACAAATTGAAATTTCCATTGGGACAGATACTATACGACATAGCTGCGCAATTAGTAATTAATAATTGAACGAATACAGAGTAATGAAGAACGATTATTATACAATGCTTTAAAATGATTTTTAATTCATCCTGCACTTGCTTCGATTAAACAGAGAGAAACAGTTCGATCTCGGTTGTACCGCAAATACTGTTGGCCGTTCGCAACGGTAGACGCGGCGCACAATTTATCGGTCCAAGAGGTTCGCATAATACTTTCCACCGGTAAAATCTATAATAATTGGAAAAGCATTGCGTGCACGCGACCGCTCCGATGGTCTGCCATTCGAGAACCGTGCCACCGCGTGCGAGAGAGATTTAAACAGATTTTTCGCTCGCGTCGAAACGTCGTTACGTGGTTGGATGAGGAATTGGCGTTGGTTCTTCTTCTTCTTCCTTTTGATCGTCACGCACGTGAATGCAAGAGATTACGGTATTAGCGTTTCGAGACGGGAGAGCGGGCCTGGAACTGCCTTTTATAGGGAAGACTTTGCGAGATGTAACTAAATGAACTGGTAGCCTGACGGTGCACTGTCTCTGAGTGTCTGATCTTACTTTTCGTTCCGTATACACAGGCTGTCCCAGCATCGGTGGTACAACCGAGGTTGGGGGTGATTCTACATGAAACAACAAATCGAAAATAAGGAATACAATTTTGTCATTTGACGTTTCGTTCTCGAGAAAATCGGTTTTGAATATTCAGCGAGTAACTATGATTTAGATGGATGGATCTCGATACAAGTCATATGTTACTTATAAGTAGTACTGATATCATTATCAAGATGATGCACTGTATTACTCATTTCTGAACTTACTTTATTAATGCAAAAATTGTTGGAAATGCTGCCCATGCTGCATACACAACTGTACTCGCCGAATTGAATTCGTATGAACGCATTCTAATGTATTCCGTACCTTTAATTCTTCAAATACCGAAGCGATCCTCGCTTTTATTTGAAGGCTTGTAATCTCCTCCTCGTACACTTTTGATTTAACATTTTGACAACGAAAGTCTGCGTCGAGATCCATCGATCTAGGCCATAGTTAAGTGTACGCGTACTCGCTGAATATCCAAAACCGATTTTCTCGGGAACGAAACCTCAAAGGAAACAATTTTATTCCTTATTTTCCATTTGTCTTTTTCATGAAAAATCACCCCTGCCTCGGTTGTACCGCCGATGCTGGGACACCCTGTATATGCTGATTTCTGGGTTCGGTAGCGTCCTTATCGAGACCCTTTGATCCTTGATCCTGGACAGAGAAGAGGTAGTGTGGCTTACGTCCATTACTCGGTGATCGGTGCACAAGTGACAAATAGGCAAATGTTTATGATTGTTCCTGTCTGACGCATAACAACGTCGATTTTGCGGCGTTCACTCTTCTTCTCTTTTCTCCAAACGCGCGTTAAGAACTGCACGCGAGCAGCCCGCTTCGTACCAGACGCGCTCGCGTTCGGTCAAATAGTTTCATAGATTCGCAGGAATGTTGTTCTTTTCGCGCACGAAAGAAGCATCGAGGCCGTTCCGATTTCACTGCACGGATCTCGCGGTTTATCCGAGCACGTGGATTGTTCGAACGATGCTTCGACGATCTGTTCCGCTATGAAAGTTTTAATTACCAAGCGGAATGCACGGCCTGGCGGAATTTCTATTCGACTCCAGGAGGAGCGCGACCGTACGGTATTGTGATGCAATTAGACGCGGCAATTTGTATTTGTCGATACGATGAGAGATTGTAGATTTTGTGAAGAGGGAAAATTACATTCTACGCCGTCGAATGGCACAGACGAGGGTGATTGATTAATTAAATATTTGATAGGATCGTTCCTTTATTATAGTAAGCTTCGATGAAATACGAAAGTTCCCCGGCAACTGAAGCAATAACCATTCAGGAGTTTAATATGTTGAAGTTGTAGAATCGATAAGCGATCCGGGCGAATTGTTCCAAGTTTTCGGCGGGATTAATTAAGCTGTCCAGAAGAACACGGCTCGCAGCCGGAAGCGTCGAACAGTTTCAACTAATCAGGACTTCTTCCGGATCGGCTGGTCGAAGCGACGATACGTTTCGCTTGGTCAGCAGTGTTTGCGTGCACCCTTTTAGCAAATTAGAATGCTACCGATGGGATTGTAACGTTCCCCTGGCCGTTCGTGAAAATCGAGCGCCGGCGTGAAACGTGTTTTTCCTTAGATCATACTTGAACCGATAACTCGTTCACTTTTTCCTCTCCTTTTATCATAATAACATAAAGCGTACCTCTTTCAATTTGCTTCTTTCTATTCGAAGACGCTAACGGTTGCGAATGTATTTCCCAATCAAAGTTATTAAACTGATGGAATTTTTCTGTCGACGTAAGGAGTCGCGTGTCAATACGAGTGCCTTTGATTGAATTTTTAATCAATCGAAAGCCAGCAGCAGGCAAGATTACATCCCACAGAGAATGTTATTAACCGAGGGATGACACGTGGATTTGGATTTGCCAGTCGTGATTTATTTATTAGCAAACATGTAACACTATGTCCGTCATATTTCTAGCGTGAAATGCGAGGGGATCTGACGGAGTGCATTTAATTAATAAAGGATCTCGATGAAAGAGCACGCGTATGTATGTAGGTCCTGCGTGCACGGTTTGTCAAGTACAGCTATATAATAAAGTAGAGCGTAAATGGTACTAACAAACTTTCACGCTCGGCGAAACTTGGGGAAATATAATCCGGGAGACTCACTTCCGTTTCCTCGGTTCACGATTGCACGTCAGGTGCGAATGTAAAACGTGATTCGCGCAGAGGGGTCGGCTTCCAACTTTTAATAAGTAAGAAATTCTGAGGGTGTTTCCGCCTCGAAATAACTCGGCGACAATTCGCCGAGTGTACGTCCGGCGGATTACTGTTACGAAATCTTGGAGCTCCTTTGTTTAACCAACTTTTACTTAATTAAACGAACGATTATTCTCCGAAGCTTGCGCTTCGCGCTTTTAAGAATGACAGTTCCAGACGAAACGATTCTCGCGATTTCGTTCAAACCCAGGGAAAGATTGTGCGTGTAAGTGGATCAATAAAGTAATGATTATTTACGATTCGTCGAAACAATTTGGCTCCCTCAAACTCGACAGCAGTTATTTTTATATTCTCATTCAATTTTTGGCTGTGTCTGTGCCACTGAAATTAAATGAACGTAATAAATGATTAGCATTCGAAGAGACAACAATGTATCGTATATCGTATCGAAATGTAATCTATTTGATTCAACATTTATTTGCGTGTGTTTAGTGCATAAAATTGTAGGGAAAAAATGGAGAACTTACGAGAACTTTGCTACCCAATTCCCCGAAAACGCGTATCGGTGGCATCTCCTTTGGAATGTATCGAAAAAATTCGGGACCTTTGTACCATTTCACCGTGTACAAAGTGTCCGACTGCAGATCGTATTTGCAGCTCATGTTGACCGTCGTGCCGGCAGCCACGGCCACCGGAATATCGATAGACACATTGCTAAGCCCGTGTACACCTGAAAACAAAAGCGCAACGATATGATTTATCACGTTGCACGTCCATTAACAAATCGAGCGCGGCTTACCCGTACGTATAAATGTGTGAATGATTGAAAGGGCGTGATGGAACGTTTCCTGCAACGGCTTTTTGCCGAAGGACGGAGCAACGGTATCATAAATATATTTCATTATTTGTTACATTGTATTTCATTGCACTTGAATAACCGCGGTTTCGTTAAAATTATTCTCCAAATAACGGTGCAGGACAAATCAGATTTATTCGAAGACACGGTTCGCACGGTTGTAACTTCGTCAAAATACCTTCGCAGATTCGCTTCACTTTATTGCCCACCTCTTAATTAACTTCCAACGAAAGAAACGCGAAGGGTTTCCTACGGAAACGAGAAACTGACAAAGTACGAGAAATTGACGAAACCGTTCGCATGGTTTTTATTAGCAATATCAACTCCACCTTTGAACCAATCGTATTCAGAACATGTCCCTCCGGGGAAAAGTGAGGGACGATTTCTAATGCTTCCGATATTGAACTTTTTTACGAAGCTCCTTATTTCATGGAACTTAATTTCTTCGCTTCGCCGGTTGAATAATTTATCTTTGCCGTGCGCGAGATTGGAAATTGTAAAAGTAACACGTTGCTAACTAACGCGAATGTTTATTAGAATGTTAACCCTTTGCACTGGAGAGGTGACTGTCGCTCACCACTTGTATAATCTAACGAAGTGTAAAATGACATCCCTTCAAACGGAGATAAGACTTTCTTATCTGAAATTAGTACGCAACCACCAACTGGACTGCGTTTTTCGGTCTCAGTTCGAACTTGACAGCCGTGGCAGCAAAACTAGAAAAGTTGAAGCTGCATAACATTCTAACAGCAGTTAGGAAAGATTGCAAAGTCTGCTCTCAAAGAACTAAACATGCTAAAAGACATCAGACGACATACTATTGTGATACTTGTCCCGAAAAGCCGGGCGTACATCTCGGCAATCGTTTCATGAAATATCATACAAAGCAAAATGACACAGACTATGGTTAAGAAGCGATCTTTGTAAAGATACATTAAATATTAAAATATAAAAGTAATTGCGTGCTACTTGGTGCGTGTAATCATTTTACGTTAGAGGTAGTAAATTCACCGAAAGCGCTACGAAACGTCTCGAGTGCAAAGAGTTAATATTCAATCGATAGACTTCCTTCAAATGTTAACGATGAGAAATTGCTTGTATCGTATCCAGTTTGCCGATGTCAGTGATCTTTAGCGTTTTCAGCAGATACTTTTGACAGGATTAAAAAGAGCGGGGTGAATCTTCTGCGGGGGAAGGAGGGGGGGGGTGGAGGTAAGTTAAGGGGCACTGATCCTATAATAACTTAAACGGACAAGTGCTTAAGGAACTTTCCGCGCGAGTTTGGCAGCGTCAGCATCAGCGTTCGCCGCCCTCGGGATTATGTTCGCCAGGAAAGAATCGCGCGAAGAGACGGGTGAAGAGAACTTTCGACATTCACCGGACGACTTTTAAATATCACCCTGGGGAACTGTGTGCGGTTGATCCTTTTTTTTCCCCCCCTACACGTAACGCTATGCGTTTAATGCACGGCGTTGCACGGTATCATCCGATACACCTTTCCGTCGCGTTCGATTCTGATCGCGCGAAAAGACCTATACACCCTGAGAAACTTTAATTACAGAAATTAAAGCGTTCACGCCGAGATAATGATTCCCCGCGGAAAATACGAAACGTTAGCCGGGCGCTGCGATTGCGCCGCGATATTTACGGGATGGAAGACACTGCATGTACATCGGTAAGCCCGCGCTGGACATGTAATCTCGCGGAAGGGCAGCGCAAGCACGCGTGATGGAAACGAAAGTAACAAATTGCTTTTTATTTCGTCCTCGTGTTTCTTTTGATACTGAAATATGGGAATGATGAAGACAGCGGTCACGACTTTCACGTTGCTGCGATCGGTACAAGTTCTCCTTTTTTAATATAAATTATTACATTCCACTCATTGTATGCGGAATTCATGAAATGAAACGTTCGGAGTGACGGGCTCGTTTGTATTCGAATTCCCGTTCTCGCATGATGTGGAAATCATGAAGTGGTACTCCGGGAAAGATGTATTCTAGAGGTATAGTCCTTTAGGAGAGGAATTGTGAACATAATTTTCCAGAAACGCCGAAAAGGACAAAATTAAAACTTCTCAATGGAAAAGGCTCGGAAATTGCACATTTATATTCTCTGTGAGACATCAATTTTATATTTCCTGAAGTGAGTTATTTCCTCATTGAATTTTCGCAAGCCAATTCTGTTACGCACAATGAAATTAATTCATAATTTTGATACGCGACCAAACCCGCACCTGCACGCTTGAGACCCCCTTTAAGGAAACTCAGACGCTGGGAAAGATAGATCAAATTCCTGGAAGGCGCCAGCCCTACAAGAGATAAACAGAATCCGGAAAATCAGAAGACCACCCTCGCAGCGTTCCCGCGAAAGTGGAGCAACTACTGCTACACCTTCCCCAATTGCGAGCCCAATTTTTGAGTGTATAAGGACCACGATATTCAAACAAATCGGGTTAGTCCTAGTCACGTGTTCGTTTCGTTCGTTGACACAGACATTGCAAGATCGGGATAATCCCCTTCGAGCAAACATCTCCTTCAGTACGTAGTTACTGCTTGGTTTTTATACTTTAATCTTCGGTTAAGCCCCCGTATAACTGTTGTACGTAAAACCGTTGTAATACGTAAAAGTCGTTGTTCCATTATACCTTTTTCTAATACATAGAAAATCCTCGATTCGAACGGGACCCACAGATTACATCATTACATCAGAGTGTTGCCCAAGTATCAGGTGTAACCACTAATCATAAAACCTTTTCCTTGGCCAAACTCGCCAAGCCCTGGCCCGTAACAATTCGATCATCCGCATGTCATCGCAGTAACATTCACGCATGCACACGCAGCACCCCGTGTACGCATGATTAGACCCATAACAGAATGATAACGCGACGTGAACGCCTGTGGCAATATTTGTTCGTTCACGATCGGCGAACGTGGGGAATTTCAGTGTGATCGCCAACGGGTTGAAAAGTTTATTCGTTTAGTTGGCGTTTCGGCTTAAGGGAGGAAGAATCTGTCATAAGTTAAACGTCTGGCTCGTTGGATTTGCGGGATTAACGCGCGAGGTGTACGTGAGTGGCATTTGCCGCACCGGACTAACGTTGCCAGCTTCATTATTAATTAAAAGCGTTCCTCCTTTTTTTTTAATGGAAACGCGAAACTTGTTAATTAGTCGTGATACGGCGCGCAACATTATGCCCGTAACGCGATCAAATGTTGAATAATCGAATTATGTATTAAACAGAGAGGCGAGGAATTTGATGGAGTATCATAGGGGGTGGTTCAAAAGCGGGTAAATATTGGAAGAGGCAAGATTGGTTCCCTTGACAAGCAGAGCTATTAATCGCAATTAACAGAAAACCTTCACGGTGCTTTATCGGGCGATATTTAACCAAAAAGAATCAGAAAGATTTAATAACACAGCGCAGTCAAAGCCCTGGTGCGCCGTTAACAAAAAAAAAAAAAGAGGCCTTGATAAATACCTGTCTGATCGTTACCTTCGCTTGCGTTTACGGTCGAACTGTGAACGCATAGGAAGCTGCAAGGCTTCCGCTTAATGAGCTAAAATTAGGGGTAGAAACGTTACCATCATTCACTTCCTTAATTCCCTTATCATTACGCCGCTCGTCGCTTCTACGTTTGACGCGCGGGCACGTATTATGCCGAAACGGTATTTTAATGTCACCGCGGCTATCAAAGAATCAGACGTACGCGTTTACGAGTATTTACATTTGCAACATCATCAAGCGCGGAATATTTCATCAACAGATTATATACCGTTCGAATGACGGAACGTTCAATTAAAGAGACGTGCTATTAATTCCTTCTTCTCTTTCTTCTTTTTTTTTTACCATACTGTCATCGAGAGATGTTACAGCGTAATTAGAGGCCTGTCATCGGGCAACGGCACGTCTCGAAATCGTACGTAGGTCTTCAGGCGCGTGTAATCGGTTGTATAATTGGCGAATCAGTGGGCGCTCGCACACACTCGCTCCGCAGATCGTTTCAACGAGATTTAAATACCGGCTGCTCGCTAATCACCTCGCTAATCCTTAATTACTGCCCTCACCCCCCTCACCCCCCCCCCCCTCGTTCCACTCGCCTAGCGCGATTGTTATTCGCATCGCGACTCGCGGAACACGCACCACCCCTTTTTTGGAAGGTGAAACCATCCCATAAATAACAGCACACCGAGACAGTGGCGTCGTATAAACTTGCCGCCTATATATCAACCCCTTGCCCTTAAATTATCGCTGGAATAATAGGGGAAGCGTAGCTGGATCCTAAAATCGGTTCTCCTTCAGGATCGCTACGCCTCGTTCCTCGTCGAGTGGCGCGGCCGAACGTTAAGCGGGGGTCACTGGGATTAGGTGTAGTGGTATTGCATTCGGTTATTTGGGTATCGAACAGTTTGGGCTTTTGTAATTATACTGGAGATCGTGGAAGGTGCGTTTCGTACGTAATTGAACGCTGTCAAAGTATAATAATTCCAAAATTTCATGATATAATTATATATGATTTAGAGCTTGTTTCTGTACGTTGTAGTTTGCAAATTATTATTTCTGTGATTCTTAATCATTCACTGACTTTATCATCCTCGAAAGTAATCATTTAAGAGGCTTTCGTAATTCCCTTAACAGAGATCATATTAATTACGCTGACCGCGTTACTATTATTTCCCATTGCTTTGTTTTACTATATAAAATATTAACCATGTTGCATATCATTTACGTTACGTTCGAGGAGGTAGGAAACTAGCATTAGGTGGAAGTAAATATCTTTAATAGAATTGTAATTAAAATTCATTGGCTTTATCATCCTTGAGAGTAATCATTTGAGAAGCTTTTGTAATTCCCTTAACAGAGATCATATTAATTACGCTGACCGCGTTACTATTATTTCCCATTGCTTTGTTTTACTATATAAAATATTAACCATGTTACATATCATTTACGTTACATTCGAAGAAATAGAAAACTCGCAGTAGATGGAAGTAAATATCTCTAATGGAATTGTAAATACTCTCGTCGAGAGATTATTAGATTTCAAACCATTCGCAGTTATAATTCTACAATAATTATTTTAATAATTAAGACCGTGTCTTCTCGCCTAGTCTGATACATAAATACATACAGATTTAATTAAAGAATACGTATCTATCGCCGTTATGCGTGCCCTTTCCGAGAGTTTATAGATCATATAATATATTACGTTACGTGTCTAGATAAAATGTTATTATGTTAATAATATAATATCTTCTCGCAAGTTGCACAGTTCGCGTCTATTTGGGGTGCTGAGAGATAATATTCACCGGTAACTGAAAGAAATCTCTCCTATAATTAATATGGGAATCGCGCGTACGCATAGAAGAATCTGTATCAACATCACATCATAATTACATTAATGAACGTTCCTAAAGCAAAGCTTACGAATGAAAGCAATCAGATGCTGCGTCAAGTTCACGCTTCATAGTTAGAAAAAAAAAAAATGCTTTATGCTAAAGTTGAATTAACATTGAACCCGTCTAATGGATATTTGTCTTCTAAAAGCAATTGTTGCTATTCCATCTTCATTATCCCCTTAATTAAAGTCAATGCGCTAACGGCGGTTCTACTGCTGTCATGCGTAAGATGAACCGCTTTTAAACGACCATTTAATCCGCGTAATTAGAGAACGATCTTCCGTGTCTTGAGATCCAACCTTTTCCTATTGTCAATTAAACCTTAATCAAGCCTTAATCACTCATATACTTTAAGGGCCTCCTCTGGCCTCTGAAAAGTCTTCCAAGCACTATGCATATCCTTGGCGGGATCCCCTACGGCCGCAACGTCGGAAAAGCCAAAGGCGTAAAGAGCTTGTACTATGAAACGAGATCCCTTTCTTCCCTCAGAACTCAACTAAATGAAACCCTATCCCTGGTAAACCATCGGTCGCTGGAGCCTTTTATTGTTTCGCGAAAGATGAGAGAAAACGACCGAGTAGAAAAGCTCTTTGAAAATATTTGTTTGGAAGAAAATATGGTCCACGGTTTGTTCCCGGGATCAAAAGAGTGGAGCCACAAACTATTTCATTTTTACCTTGTCCACTTTTACTTTTGGAAGGTCTTGGACATTTGTTCTTTCGACTAAAAGAAGAATTATTATGAAACTACGATAGCCTACAATCTCGAGTAACTCTTTGGCCAATCCGAGTGACAACAGAAACCTAAAAGATATTTAATAGATCAGCTAATTAATCACTGATCGAAAAGAAGAAATCGTATATTACACAAATAAACGATCAAAACAATTCTGGGTGGTTTAGCATCCTCGCCAAGCGAAGATTCTACTTTCTCAGCAAACAAAAACCAGTGAAGCTCCTAGTCTGCAGCATAGTAGGAGTCTTTCAATATTAATCGATGCAAAAGCACGCAAACGGAGACACGGATCCTGGCGATCGGTATCGATTCACTGGAGGAAGAGCGGCTACATAGGAAACGGCGCTCCGGCGTTGATCTTTTAATCCAGCAGATGGAAGCGTTACGATCGACTGGTATCGCCGCGTATCCGGCCACGGTGCCCGGCCGTATTTAATTTCCAATGGAAATCGAGAATCCGCCCAGCCGGGGCGGTCTAGCTCGGTTAATATTGCAAGATTCAGAAGCGTTCGTTGAATGTTTAAAGTTTCGAGCCCGCGACGGCCAGCAATCGAACTCGGGGGAAAAAGATATCCAGTCGGACCCGGAACGGTACGAACCCTCAAAATGGTCTTCAACTTTTATACGATGCTCGTGAAAAAGTTTTATAATAAAATGTACACTGGTATAGGCGATCTCGTATAAGTAGCTGGGCATCGTCGTTGGGATTTCTAGACTGCCCTCGTTTCCTGGATCATTGGACGATTTTATAAAGTACGGTGTTAATCATCGATTCGGAATTTCTGATGGATTCGTTCTTTGCTTCAAAATATTTATTATAAAATTTCCATTCTAATGAAGTTCAATGTATGATTACTATAATGTAGAATCGGGGTCCGATAAAAATGTGCAGAAGAAGAGTGCAATTCAATTTCATAGTACAATTCTTGTCGTTTAGTGACTATTATTACTGGAATAATATAGAAATTCATTTTAATAATCCGTGGTTCAGTTTGAAATCATGTTGTATCTCATACTAATTAAAATTGTGAAGTATATTCTTTGTTTTTTAGGATTCAGTCATTTGTAGAAACAAGTAGTTAATTATTTCATGTATACTCAGCACGCTACAGGGATTTCTGAATGCGAAATGGTACTTACATACCGTGCCCAGGAGCAGACACGAGTTTTGTTACGGAATTGATATTCTCCAGTGAGTAGCTTAACCATTCTTACGCGGAGATTGTACGCGCTAATTGTACAGATTTATTTTCGCGCCGTGGATACACGCTCGCCGGCAGTAATTTAATCTGTATCAGGCTATTGTTCTTCCATCTTTGTAGGAAGTTTACTGTTTCAAGGTACAGGCTGCATTAATTGTTCCCGGCTACACTTTTCTCCAAATAACGCAGGCACAGCCTCCGCTCTTATCGCAGAATGCATAATTCCTTGCCAGTTTTACGCCGAGTAATGGTTGAAAATGATTTAATACATTTTTCATGGAATTTCGTTCCACGGGTCTGTTTTTACTACGATACAAATTCGATGAAATTAACTACTTGTCCCGTTGCGATCTACACAGTTGAATAAGTAGATTTTACCGTGCGGGAATGCCTGCAAGTTATTTACAATACGGTTGCGTTTATACATTTGTCCGATGAGTATGCGGATCGTATCGTAATAAATTTCACCTTTATTTATTAAATAGATGCATTCCCATCTTTCTGCGCTTTTATTTATCTCTAAGTATATCTAACTTCATACAATCGCGGGTGTATAAAAGCAATTTAGCCATCTCGCGAACTCCATCCTTGTTGGAATTTAAAATTAACGTTACAGTGACTTTCATATACCACTATACTCATAACTCACTCTGATAAAATGGTAAGTATGTACGCTCTACCGTTAAGTTTCGTTTCTACGTTTCTTCAGTACAGTTACGCTCTGTATTGGTACAGTAAAATATTGTAGCGTTAATTAAGTTTCAACGTAATTTCACTTTGTATTAATTTAATCCGCGGCGTCCTAACAGTAATCTGGCATCTTCGGAATTTGAAAGGAGCTAACAAAGACGGATATCTTTAAATTAATTCCAAATAAACAGCAAATACAAATAGGAACCGTTTCGTCGAAAATAACAAAGTTTTCATCCCCCCTGGCCCCAAGCGTTCGAGGAAGGTATCCTAAGTACATAGCAGGGAAACCTGCCGCAATGGGATTTCCAATTCCTTGTTGTCTTCTCTGGTATCAAGCGCTCCCTTACCCATCATTCACCCCCAGATTCAACCCTGTCCTAAGCGAGCTTAACTTCGGAAGTATGTGCCGCGTGTTTGTATATACGGTCGTGATTTACTCGCCCCCCCCAAACAGCCAGGTTATATACCTTTCATGACTGCTGTGAAAACGTGAAGGAGCAGAAATGCCTGGAAGAAGGCACCGGCTGAAATTTGTCGGTTTCCAACTCGCCAGTGTGCGAGATAAATTCGTCCGATGCGCCAGGCGGTAGTCCCCGTGAATCGCTTTCGAAGCTTCCAGTAACGCGTTCGCCTTGCGGCATCGTAATCCTTGGGGAAGTTCATGCTGGTCACATAGTGCTGATACGGTTCCAAGTTTCAAACTGGCGGGATTCCGAAAATCATGATTTCCGCCGTATTCGAATTTAATTAAAACCCTTACGTTCAGATTCACCCTCCTTTATACCGCTTGCGGATATCAATGCTTCAGCGACTACAGAAACACACATTTTTAAGAATAAATTATAGCGGCAGGGTTAATTGCATAGCACTCTATGCGAATATTTACAAGTGGAGGCTCATTCGCTCGGGCCTCCAATATTTTTTCGCCACAAATCTTGACATTATCATAAATACCCGTTTTACAAAATTATCATAAAAAACCCGACGCAGCATGAAATCGCAACAACATTCACGAGAATGACGATAAACTGCAAATTACTTGCCACGATACTCTGCCATTGTAATAAGCTTATACATCCAAATAAAGTAATATTCATAATTTGCATAAAGGTGCATCGCGAGCGCAGTTTAATTAAACTGACGCGCATCATCGTAATATTCTTTGCTGCTATTAAATATCAATTGATATTAACGAATAAGGCATCACGATGCATCGGCATCGTTGCTGAAACCTATCCAAATGAATCCTCTCGTCGAATAATTATTTGCCCGCCCTTGATCGCCGAAAAAGCGATTTCTGCTCGCCCAACCACCGTCTCGTGACAGGTTCATTAGCCTGATTCGAGTAAGTCCTCACCGGCAACGGTCGGCACGTGAGACACCGCGGTTTCGAGCAAGTTTACGGTTTTAAAGGCAACGAGCCCGGTTCAACAAACCACGAAGCCGAGGGTGGGAAGAGAGAGTACAAAACATGAGAATATGAGTTCATTGTCGACTACGGAGATTGTGGACGTGTAAAAGGGGATTGCACCTTATCCCCACCGACTCGTCCGTACAGCTATTGTTACTGCGCTCGCTTCCTCGTAAGACTGTGCGTATGTGCAGCAACGAGGGCGAGCATACTCCTTTTTTATTTTTTATCGCGCGCCTCTTGCGTGCAACGAATTAAAGCGTCGCGCGGCAAGCCGTCCGGCAACTCGCGATTACCTCGATCGACATTGCATTTAATTACGCTGTGTCGATTTCAAACGATTTCAATAGCGGAATGTGTAGTTTCATATTGCCACATTCGTCGCAAGCGGAATTTAATTCACTTTGCAGGATGGAAGCACGCGAAATTCTTCTTTGATATTAGATGTAATTGGTAATTATTAGCGGGTGGTGGTTAAACAAATTATTTGCCGTGGGTTCAGAGGTCCGCTCGTTTTATTGGAAAATGCGGTTGATTCTAATTAAGCGTATAAACTGTATACGTTCAATGATACTTGATGAAGTTTTATCAGACGGCCAAAGGAATTATCGTGATTTAAATGCCTCGCTTGGCAATTAGTAAATTTTAGAGGCAAATCTACTCGATCGTCTTCCACTTAAGAAATAAATCTTTAATGAGAAGCTGCGTATTATTGCTACTTTCCGCTCCCGCTTCTTAATCCGTCATCTTACATTGTTAGAATTGCTTTCGTTCTTTGATCTACAATTGCTTTCGAGACGCTCCAGATCCTCGTCTGGAAGAAACGAACTATCGCGATTATTCTGCCACATCCCCTTATTTACAACGTATCTTCGTTTACATCGCTTATCCCGCATTTTCGCGTTAGCCAAACAATTTATTATCGAATAATACAAATACCATCCGTTCCCTTCGCCGCAAAGCATCCCGTATCTCCCGCCGCGCTATCTCGACGGACATGTATTATGCAATGAGCGTGGAACGCTCGGTGTCGTCGCGAAACGGCGAGCTTTACGATTTGCCCCATCATTGAATTGTCGTAAAGCTGATTATCGATAGCGGAAGCGGAAATAGAAGCTCGGCGTGTATCACCTGTCGTGTACGTACGTTGCGTCAAAACGAACGCCGTTTCCTTCCTCCTGCGATGGCACCTGTAAACGGCTACATCGGACGTAGCACGATATCACGTGTCTGTTACGAGATAAACTGGAGGAATTCGATATTTCCTTCGTAATCTGGAACACGTGGATAGCGTGTAGGAAATATTGGTCGTTACGGCTAACAGTAATCGACGATGCGGTTACAGTTACGGGTGAATGTAAATTATTCGACGGTGATTTCGGTCCTTCAGGAGCGCAGCCGGCATTATTTTCATAATGAAAGCAATTGGCTGGAATAAAGAAAACAGAAAGAAAACTGGAAAGAAATCTAAGTAGTGAAAATAATGATGAATTTCTCTATTTAACCAAGACCGCTGTAACATACAATCCTTCTTCATAAAAAGTGCGCGAATCAATAAAGTCGCTTAATATAGCGCCAGCCATCGCGAGAGAGTTTCGCGAAACGTATCAACTGCAGCGCGGCCCGTAGCAAGAATTTATTTAATTAAAATATTCCAGGCATCCACGAGTTCGCATCGATATCCATTCCGTCGGAGCGTCGGGCAACTATTATCTTCTCCGCGCTACTAAACTTCAAGCCCGGCAAATAAACCGTGAACCGAACTGAACGCGTACGCGATAAAAGCGCGCCGGTCGTTCTTCTCAAGCCGGAGTCTAGGAACTGAATGGCGCGGGTAAAAAATTACGGGAGACATACGCGTCCACGCGACGATGTATGCGACTTCTTTCGATCATCGGCCGGCTCCTTAATGATTTTGTTCCACGTTCCATCGGGAGTCGTCCACGTTTTTCTGCGGCGCCCCGATATCCCAGCGAACCGATACCGCGCGGCTTCGCGGTTCCGCATTCGAGAACACCTCTTCCTGTTGTCACGCCTCTTTGCACCTTTTATTTATCGTTCCGCGCCGCTTACGGTTTCTGCCCGAGACTTTTCCGGGGCCCGGCGTGTAATGAGTCGGCCAGACATCATCGCCCCCGCATTCCATCGTATTCCGGTACCCACGCTTCTTTCACGCGCTCGCGTCTGCATCGAAAGTGCGGTTCGCCGCCGCCTCGCGCGATTTAATACTTCATCCGAGCGATCGTCGGCTTACCTCCAAGCAATCCTGATTTTTCCATTTCATTCTTCCGCTCAGCATCTATGCATCGGTAACGCGAACTAATTTGTTTGTTTGTAGTTGTTTTATTAATTAAAAATGAAATCAATGCAGTTAGATTTTTTTTTTATAATGGAATTGCGGGGAAGTGTTATCGTTCTTCGATGATAGATGGAAAATTTCATGAGGAACAGAGGATAGTACCTTTAAATCAAGAAATTTTATTGATGCCAGTATTTATTTTGTTCTTTCCTTTAAAACATTTAATTTACATTTGACTTGGGTACTTGAGCAGGTGTTGATCGAAGTTACTGTCTATATGGAGGAAAATGCTTGACGCGCGGTGAACAGATTGAAAGTGAAGAGCACAGCACGCGGTACAAACTAGACCGATGCAATGCAAACACGACACGATGTGAATCTGCAAAGGCAATTTGAATTTGCCGAGGTAGAATTTAAATTGCTTTCGAACAGTCTGAATTACAAGATAGTTCCAGATTGTCTTCTAACAATCCGCATCCGGTTCGCATGATAGAATTCACTTCCAGTACACACAATATTAAAGTGGGAAGCTTCACTACGTCCTGCAGAATCATTTCAATGAATTCATTTTGGGGGGGGGGGGAAGCAATGGAAATTATTATAAACATATCCAGATTACACTGTTTCCCTTATCATCAAATATTCGATGATATTCAATTAATGATTAATATATTCAACATTTGAAAGCTGTCTTAAAGACTGTTTTAATAAATAAAACAGTAGTTTATTCCCTGGCAATTTCATTTCATTTTCTTGTATTATTATTCGATCATTGGGGGGACGTAAAACATTCATTTACCAGATTCTCGTTGAACGCTTTTATCAAAAAGTTGCAACCCTGCAAGGATTATCCTCCATGTGATGAGAGTACGAATGACCGATTTAATGAAATTTCATGCGTGTCAGTTTCGATTTTGGTTAGCGTGTTCAGGGACGTGTTCAAACCCCGCAGCAGTTTCCACCTCGATTGTCAATGTAAGGTGGAACAAAAAAATGAAAAACTCACATCAAAGGCGGTGATTTCAGTTTTTGCGTTCGTCGAACGCAACGTTACAAACGTTAAACGCGATCCTTGATAAAAATTTATATTGCTTGCACAGGAACATTCTTTATTATTTTTAAATTAGATCCAGTAACAGTTTTTACAAGACGAGAGCGTTGCTCATTTTTTCTACTCGATAAGTGCAGCGTGCTTTACATGAGAAACTAATTAACAACGTGCGCGACGAGTGAAAAGCTGAGTTCCCGTTCAAATGAATGGAAGTACGCGAAATTCGATTTCATTGCGAGCCGTATGTCAAAATTCAAGCAAGTGATTGTGCGGGGGAAAGGGGGCGAAGGGGACAACAATACATTGTGCTCTCTGGCCGAGCGAGCAATTCTTTCTACGTGTGGCCGACGAATAACGTTTAATTGCCACACGCGAAATTGGGACGACGTTGGTTGTCAGCTACGTCTCGTAACGCGATTGCTTTCGTTTCTCATTCCTCTTTATTTCATCCTTTCTCGTCCAGTCGGCGATGTTTTTTTTAATTAAACGCGGCTCCTCTGATGCCGGGCCGGGGGTAATTTCGCGTGGAAATATAGGAAATGGGGTGAATACTCGTGTGACACGATTTTTTTCCTGCTAGTCTTACGTTATTCGATCAATTTTTCGCACCTTTTATACTGTTTGTTTTTCTGTTTTGAATGATTTAGTTATATCAACAGTTTTTATAAATCAACAGAATGTGCGCGCGACAGTAATGCTATTATCGTTGGTCAAATTATTTTATTCAGACATTCTTTTCCTAACGAAAACCTCGTTTCGAAATTAATCACCGTTTGAGAAAAAAATGAAACATTAATATACAATTTTTATGATACAACACAATACTGCACATTCTTCATAAAAAATAAAAAAGACATATTTCAACTACTGCAACGAACGTTGCAATTTACTCCAAAGAGTTAGAAACCTGTGCTTGAGAATACTTTTTACAGGAAAACTTGCATTGGCGAGTAATTGAAGAGTCCACAACGGGATAGATATGAAACTTAATTATTATCCTCCGTTCCGAATCGATATTCCGAAGAGTTACCGCAATTTTCATATAGTTCAACGCGCGTTACTTCGCGAGCTGCATCCGATTACCCTTGTTGTTGATGCACGCGGTATAATGAAGCGTAAACAGCCAGAAGGAAAGAGATGAGCTCTTTTATTGTAGCGAAGTGCATACTTTATTACGAGGCGCGACGACGAGGGCCGCTGTATTCATTGCCCTCCCCCTGCGCATCCCAGGCAAATAGCAGAAAATTACATGCAACCGTGGCGGGCTGCTATAGAATCTTCGCTGCCGTCCTTGCCACGTTCATTAGCGTTTGAGCTTTTAAGCTGCGATACAGTCCAGCCGGCCGCCTGGCGTTTCACTTCTAAAATTCTGTCATCGCTTTCAGATACGCGGCGGCGGACTTTAGAGATTAGAATATCAACGAAGCGCGACGACTTTTAATGAATTTTAATCGTGCGAATAAGCACAGGAACTTTATTGACTCTCAAGAAACTGCGGATGAGAAATATTAATCCAGCAAAAATGACAGCGGTAGTTTGAAGTTTAATATTTGACATCTTCAAATGTAGAAATTTTATGAGTTATACAATAATAGTAGCAACAGTACTATATTGATCATTTTCTCGCTTGGATAAATTAACGTTTGAATAAATATCGCAGTGCGCAATTAGACTTGCAAGACAGGAACGATAAAACCAGATCCTATCCACTGCATCTTCGTTAATTATGTATTCGCTGGAATCGAAGCATCTTCAAACGGCTATGCGATCCGCGAATCGAAGCGCATCGATTGCTAGATTCTACACGGATAATGCCCGCTATTCGGGAAGCCTTTCATAACCGAATTTCGGATGCAACACTTGCGAGGCACATTCGGTGGAACGATAAGGAACGAACTCCGCGAACGCCCCTCGTTTTTCAAGGGAATCGAATTTTAAATATCTCGAAGGAACCATTGAAAGTTGGAGAATCCCCCGGTAATAACGACGAAAGTTTAGCGGAATGCTCGCGGTGGATATTCCATTTGAACGCGGCGGTCGTAAATCGCGTATCGAACAACCGTCTTTATCGCGGGGCGATATCCGTTCCCGCCGTTAATTCGGGAAGAAAATTTACCTTGTTCCCACGGACTTCCGGGGCGCGTTGGAAAAGTCGACGAACGTGCATCATTGAAGACAGTGGTCAATGTAACAGGATGATAGCGCGTGGAACTCTTTTTTTCTTTTACTTCTCCCTTTAGAATTCTGCTGGAAAACGGGCGCGTCCGGGCGGCGCGACGCGACTCGACGCGATTTCAAGCTGGATTGGAAACGCGTTCAGATGGTGCTCGTTGAAGTTACAGGAATTCGTTCACCGCCGAACGGCTCGAGGAAACTTTCCAAGGAGGCGTTGCAAGTTTAAACGATGTATAGCATCTTCGATGGTTCATTATAAAGGGAAAGCCGAGGCTCTCAATTTTCCCGTTGACATTAAAAAGAAGGAAGAAACAGCCTGCGAGAGTTTCGCCGCGGAAACGTCGTTTACGAATGCCAGGACCCGTCGAGCGTACTGCTGGAGAAAGCTTTCCGGTCGATTACCGGAATGTAACAAAGAAATGTTTGCCGAAAGCATTTCGTGCGCCGCGATAGCAGATAATTTCTTGTAGAAAGTATTAAGAAAAGAAAGACGGTATCGTACAGACGTAGAAGTAGAAAATATGAATCTGAGGATTCTATTCACGTTCCACATCGTTTCGGTGAAGTTACCCATAAGATCTTGGCAAATAAGTTTTTGCAAAAGGCCAAGACAGAGCGATGAAACGTTTAAAGGGTTTCGAAATACTTTCAAGCTCGTGCTTTCATCAATCTTTTTAATTTAGTAGTTTATTTTAGAAGATAAAGTAATATCAATGATTTTCAAACCCGTATTTTACGCAGCGGAGAAAAAATTATCATTTCAGGCACGAACAAGAGACTTATTGAGAATGTCCTTTCAAATTGCGCTAACGTGTAGCCACCATAAATCATCGAAATATATCTAATTAAACGAAAATGTTCTTGCGTTAGTCTAAAAATCGCAGTAATATAAATGCTCGATGAAAGGATTGACTGAAAGAATTTCATTGCCATCGCCTTCCTCTTTGGTGCGGGAAAATCTGAATAATCTCGAATCTGCATAGTCGATTGCAGTTTTATGCCCTGGGTCACGCGAACCGATAGCAATACAGGTGCGGAACGAAATTGCACGGAACGCATCGTTTGAACATTCGAGGAACACCGTTGCGCGCAGGTGCGAAACGCCAAGACGATGGAAAATTTATCGCTACGTTGTGAACACACTTCATTTTATGCACGAACAAAGTGTACAGCTTGAAATTATCGAATCGATCATTTTCCATAAACCTCTCGTTGCGGAAAGCTTAGGCCAACGCGCATAGCCGCGACGAAATCGCTAAAACGTTTACGGGAAAGTGGAGGTATCAGCGAAGCGATGTTAGGAGCATAAACTTCTAAACCTATTCAAACAACGGTAACGCTCTTAATGGTGTTATTCGACAACAGATAAGTGAATAAAATACGGTCGCCACGGGCCGATATTGTCGTCGTGAGTTATACACTGCGGGGCTTTGAGCATTTTCCTATTGGAATTACGCAGCGAAAGCTTCAATGGGCAGGGAAACTCGTTTAGCTCGGCTGTCGTATAATTTCGCGCGACTTAAAGCGCGAGCGTCGTTACCTGGTTTTGAAAAAATAATTTACGCGCCGACATTGTAATCGAAATTTTACGGCCGAGTTTGTAGGGTATTTTATTGGTAATGACTTTGTAACGGACTGTGAGCTATAGCTCTAAGGTTTCTTCTCACTAATTGATATTCGTTAGAATGAATCGATCCAATAAATTTACTGGCTGAAAATAATAGATTCATCCAATGTTTCAGCAGACGACGAAGCGAAACAGAGATTCCCACTGGGAAAGTTTATTCGAAGTCGGTTCCATTGAAACGCAACGCAAAATTCCAGCGGTTTGAAGGAGCGCTTAATTGATTTTATCAAGCTCTCCAAAGCTTTGCGACAGCCAACGCGAGGAACGGAAACGTTTATAAGCGCAGCTGCAGTGACTTCGCGAGATCGGGAATCTTTCAAATTAATTACCGGAATAAGAATGGCGCGGTATTGAAATTGTATTTAGAGAATATCGAGCGTTTTTGATTGAGCAACTTATTGCATTCGACGGTACGCCACTCATTCTGTTGATAATTTCCCGCAAGTTCGAGCAATAAGATGTGGAAAATGAAAATTGAATATCAATGGCTGTATATTTGTTATTGTGCCTGATTCTACTTTTGATTTTACTCTCAGTTTCTATTTGACAATGAAGAACAAAAGCTCGGTTGCTTCGCGCTGTGAACTCGTTATTCATAAAAATAACATCACTTGAATTCCGCGCGAGCAAACACTCCAAGTACATGGATCACCCGAACCTGGACGGAACGAGTACATCCAAACGATGATACTTAAACAAACTTTAAAGCTCAATATTTCACATCCTTCCCCCCGCATGTAATTTCCCTCAAGAAACACGCTCGCCCAGAAAATATCGGCAGAGTTGAAAGGACGGGACCATTCCAGTCCGAAACCAGTGCGTTTAAAGTTCGTACAGATACTATCAACGAACGCCGTCCGATCACGTTAATCGTGACAGTTCGCGACGGTACGTATCCGCGCATTACAAACGAACCGCGGATCAGCGAGACGTTTCGAGCCCAGCTTACGTAGATCATCCGGACGGAGTTGTCGATCCCCGGCTCTTTCCACCGTGCCCGGGATACGTTCGAAACGGAAACGAGGATTTACGGTGCGCGCACTCGATCGAATTCGCATCGCACGCACCCCGTTCGAAGTATGTTATTTAACAGGTATGACTTCCTCGACCCCCCCGCACGTCTGTCCGCAATTCACCACCCCCTCCAAAGAATCGGGCCGGGCTGACTTTTAGCGACTCTACGAAGCTGCGAGTATCGATCCCCCTTCGCGGCCTCCGGGGCGAAGTTTGACAGTGTAAACCGGTTTAGCGAAAAATGGCTCAACTTGGAGCAGCCCCGAAGCCCATAACGCTTCCACCAGGGCCATTATACTAGGCTGGGCGGAATTGATTGTGATTTACCGCGTCAGGGGTGCACGCCGTTTGATCCTGTAATCGAGTCGCCACCCTTGCCGTCGTACATAGGAGGACAGAACGCTCGGGTCTCGGCGTCTCGAACCGGGGGAACGTCTCGATCTTGGGAAGCTGTCGCGTTTAACGGCGGTAACTTTTCAACGGCGCTTGTTGCTCTTGTCGCGGCGAGACCGCTGGCTGCCTTCGCTCGAGCGATATCGTAACATAACCGCGGTGAATTTCCAATGAATTTCACGGCCACAGTCCTGGTAATCGTCCGAGATTCCTCCGGAATGTCGCTGCGACTCTGCGGGACGTTCGAAGAAGCTGACGGTTCGCGTATGGTTTAGATAGCAGCGCGGCTGTTTGCGATTTGTGAGAGTGATGGATTTAGTACATTAGAGATCAGCGGAAGGGCTGGGAAAGTGTTTAAAATTTAGAATTTCTGTAGATACTTGTAAATGCTTCTTCTCTGACTTAATTTCGTATAATCATGATTATTGTTGTAGAGAAATACTTGTCTCGAAGCTAAGCTTTCGCTAATTATAAGATCCAAGCGTGATTCGAGCAATAAGCAGGAAAGTAATTAATTAACCGCGATATCCACATAGCGAACTCTACCATCGCTTATGACAATTCGACAGATTACATAGAGCACGCAATTTATTCGCAAATCTACAGCTGTCCTTGTGATTTCCAGAAAATAAAATCAAAGCCTGTTATTAACAATCACTATGCCGAATATACTTTACTCTAGAGCGAAATATATTTGTTCGAACGCATGGATTTCATCCAAACACGCGCACGAGTTTCTCCATGGAAAGCTCAACAAAGATCTCCCGATTTTCCGTCAAACTTTCCCAAAAGCGTTTCGCCGTGAAAAACATTGCGCCGCTTCCCTAGCCCTATCGAAAAGATAAATCGATCTTGCACTACGGCGTAACGGGAAATGTTACGTTTCCTGGACATTTGATGGATACGAATGGCTGTAATTTCAATCTTGAACGCTCCTGCCACGGAAGGTACTCCTGAAATTGTTCCGCGGAACAAGAGATAGCGGCACAATGATATGTGGCGTACCATTTGACGACTTCCTTCGATCAGGTCCGGCGTTTTATGCAATTGTAATCGCGATAAGCAATCGTCGGAATGATTTACGATCGAAATAGGCGAAGAACGAAGCAATTATTGAATCGACCTTCGGGACTCGCGCGAGACTTCTCGCTTTGCGCACAAACGTCGAAAAATATTTTTACTATTTTCCACGACGTATGTATATTTTTATTTCGGCGCCAGATTTCTTTTAGATCAACGTATTATACTGTGCGTCAACTTTTCCGCTCGCTATTCCCACCGTTTTCATAATATTCCAGCAGGTAATTAAGCGAAAATATCGGGCCGCTTGGAAATTAATTACCACATCCTCCACCTAATGGAATTCTAAATAATTTTGATTGATGAGTACCGCGGGCGTGATGAATTTCGGTCCTTCAAGATTGTCACGCGGAAGCTTAGAATCCCACTGACGAAAATTCCGAGTATCGATTTGTAATTTGGCACGGTGAGCTCCCGGTGACAGGTAGGATATTTAGGAGAGGGGGCAAGATATTAGCTGCGATTATGGCTGATTGTTATGAACATCAATTTCTACGGATTTACGTTCCCCGTGTTTGCGTTCACGCTGAATTTACACTATTAAAACTACGCGGGGGTCAGGGGGCATTCGTATTCGTCTACGGCAAACTATCGTTACACCCTTTCTCCGTTCGGCGAAATCGATAACCGTTCGCCCCATTGACTTCTTTCGGTGGTCATGTATGGAAAAAAAAGACAGAAAAAGAAGTCCGCAATAAATATCGTAGATCCTACGTTTATCATCTCGCTCAATTGACTTTTACGAGTGTAGGAATCCGCTTATTATACAGATTAATTGCACGCGTTAATCAGCTTCGCCCCTTGCCAGGGAATAATAAAGAATTTAGTGTGATTCTAAATTGAAGGGTTTGCAATACGCGTTATTACTGTAATTACCGGTTTTTCCTTTGCTGAGTTCAAGATTTTGATGAGTCGATAGATGGAAAAATGAATTGAGTCAGTTCTAATGAAATCAATGTCCTGCGCGATGCGACTCGAATTAAACTAACAAAAGTAGCAGAAATGATTTCATTTTTCTTACAGTAATGCTCGATACGGAAAACCGTGCTTTCTTTATTTCCTACTTTCCTTGATAGGGATTCATGTTATGTACTGGCACGTTCGTCCAGATATTGAAATACCCTTCGGTATTGTGTCTTCGATACCCAAGCATTATTCTTCCCGGAGGCTTAACTTTACGGGGCAGTGAATCTCCCCATTCGCAGCAGAACCCCGCGTAATTTACATTCTATAAAGTGCGAGATCCAATTTTACGAACACACGTTGCGCGCGCCAGTCGACGGCCTCATCCTCCACGGCTGTATCCGATGAAAAATAGATTTTCCGAGGGGTGTAAAGATGTAACGCGGCAGAAGTCGTAATCTCGGCTAGTGCCGAGACGTCGCGACGCTGCGGGTCAATATCGAATATACCTTGAGGATCATTACGTGCTGGCCGATCGGACGGCCAGGTGTATTACCGGCCACGAAATTCAACGTATCGATTTGCAATTTAGCAAATTGATAACTGCGCCAGATGGATAGCCCATTGAGCCCGGAACAATTGTGTCTGCGTCGATGCCGGGGCAGGGGGGGAGATGCAACGCGATATTTCGTTCGGCCTGGACGAATGGAAATTTGAAATTTTATCGCGCCTCCGCCATCGAGGCGATCGGCGATTCTGTCCCGGATCGTAAAACTGCGAAAAATTCCTACCGTTCCCGTTGAAACGCGAACTCGTTCTTCTTTTGTTTTTCCTTTGAAATTTTTATGCTTCATTGGTTCATAGCGCTGGCCATTTTATTTATCAGGGAAGGTTCGCTTCTTCTTTGGGGAGACTGATAGTGCAAAATATCGCAATGCAATTATTGTATGTTGAGGGAATGGGATAAACTAATGCAAACAGTGCCACTATATATTAGAGTTTTAATACTGTTGATTGCCCAGCAATAGATGCATATCAAAATGTGTAGCGCTAAATATTGTCATGAAATAATGAAGTATGGGATACATTATGTTGAAGTAACTAATACTTTGTCAACAGGAATTTTAATGGTTTATGTCGACTATATTTCCGATAACTTAGCATGGAGCAGTTGAACTACTTCCCCGTTCATTATCCGATGCCATTGTTGTTAATAACGCCGTATTGCGAGACGCTCGAGCATGAAAACACTCGAACAATATGCAAATTACATGCGAAACAAGCTCGAGTTCCGAAGATTGAGTGGAGGACTTTTCGATATTCCGATAACGAAGGATTCGAGTGTTTACGTCAGAGCTAGTTGGTCATTTATTATTTTCACGTATAGCGCGTCGAGAAGTTCCTCTCTCAGAAGCTTGCGCGAAGACGCGATTATCAGTATTTGCATTTTCTCATAATTAAGGCAATTCCAAATCGAAATAATTTAAAGAAAACTTTGATTACTTTTATTCAATATTAAGAACTTTATAAAGAATTTATTAAGTTACTCTCCCCCCCCCCCCCCTCATTATTCTTATATAAATACTGTCACAGTTCAATATACGCTTCGCTGTTCGCGAAACTGGTGAAGCGACTCAAATGCGATTCCTGCTACCACATTCGCAGCTCCATTGTTCAATTAATTTGAAACTGGTTTTCCGTCGTGCGCATTGATAAATAGCAAAAAACCGATGATAGGTTGGAGTTCTAGGAAAACCGGACAGCGAAGAAGAACTCCTGAAGAACGGCCGTCTCCTTTTTCGGCCTTTTTCTCCTCCGCCCGAAGACAAACAGCTTCTATTTTAGTTCCGCACGGCAGCCACTGTCTTCGTATTCCGTACACCCTTCCACACGTGACGCTCCCTTCTGTCCCATCCCGGAGAAATACAATTCCACGTCGCGAAACAGTTTTCCATACGATCAAATAAACGATCGGCCATTTGTTATATCCCACGTGATGCATCTCTAATTTCATTTTCGAAACGTCGAACGTAACTCATGTATTTATGGATTTAATCCGCTGCAATTCGGATACGCTCGACCTATTGTTTGCTTATTTCGCAGCGCGGAGACATTATTCTTGATGCACCGGCCGCCGTCTATGTTTCGCTTCATTTCAAACACAACCGAGAGACGCGCGTGGACGCTCGTGTTACGTTTATGCCAAACGCAGCTGTAACACTTTATGGGTCGTACCGAAAAAAAACAATTTCATGCCACGTCTATGAGGATAGAGCGAGTGCCCTACTGAATTGCATAAACATCGCGATCGCCCGACCCTTTTATTCTTTTTACGGCGGCAATCATTTCGAGAATACCGTGGAACAGTATTCACGCGGTGAGAATCCAAGGGAGGGTCTTTTAGGGTAGTCGGAATGCGTATTAGACGTGAATGTGGTATTGAAACAAAAGGGTTAACAATTCCATTCATGCGCAACAGCGGCCGTAGAAAATCGTGCACGTTAAATTCGCGCAATTTCCAAGACGTATTTAAACATGATTATTTCCATTCCGCCCGGCGATGTTCGCGTTATTATTCAAATGATTTTTAAACATTTCGCATCTGAATGCACATGTTTTAATTTCATTTCATACAGTAGTCGCGTTTCATTAACTTTCATTTTACTGCTGGCCCCGTTTCTACTTTGCTTTTATTTTAAATTCTCCATCTTAATGGAAACTAGATGAAAGTTAATCCCATCTAGTAACTTTCCTACTATTTACACTTCTGCTTCCTATAAATAAATGAGAATTGATAACAGTTCGTGTCAGTTTGTCAGCAGAAGCGTCGCGTGTTCTTTCTGCGACAGTTTCAAAATTACACATTTCTATCCGCTGGATACGTATCGCACAATTTTTCATCTCTTCATTCACGATGTCCCTACTTGCAATTAATCGATTCGCTTCGTTCCCTCCGTGCGGCAACGTTTCCAATCGCCGATTTATACAGAGTTGTTCTCAAACAAGGAAACCGTCGCCTCGAAACGTTCGCAAGTAAGCAGGGTCGTTCGGTTAGGCCTGAGGAGCAGCACGTCACGAACGATCAGCATCCACTTTAACATGAAGAATGATACAGACACGCGGCCGATAAATTCATTCGCGTTCCTCCTCCCGTTTTGATCTACACACGCCGCACCGCTCTTTTCAGATCCCCCCCCCCACCTATTTCCCATTCGCTGCAATTTCCTTATCGTCCACTCGCAAGTAGTTTACTGCAAATTGAAATGGATTATTCAGACAGCCGGTATTCATTTCGCCCTTTATATTTCTCGCCGCCGCGCCGCCCACTCTCTATCTCTGTGCCCCTCCCGCGGCTTACACGGAGTAAAAAAAAAAAGCGATATCGCTGTTCGCGGAAAAGGATTTCGGGCGAAAGTAATGATAATCCGAAAGATTCCCTTTCAAATGTGGCTAAAGTTCCGTAGGAATCAGCAACGGCTTATCGGGGTTATGACACTCCGAACCCCTCTCGCCCCCGCCCCCACCCTCCCCGACGCGGCGAACCCCTTTCGCAACTTTTCTTTATCACGCGAATGCCGGGTAACTCCCCTTAACTCCGTCTCTTTTTTCCTCGTGAGAAAAACGAAGGAAACTGTGCCGGTACAGTTTTAGTAACGCCTTTGTCGGCTCCTTATCGATAAGAGCGACGCTTTCACATTTAAATAAGTGGAAAATATCGGGGACGAAGGAGGGTTGAATTTATTCGATTCCATTGTTCGCTCTCTTTACCGGAGACAACTCGATTCGACATGTTAAAAAAAAAACAACAACAAGAAACGCGAAAACTGTAGCTGCGCGCACAGTCGTTTAATCGCCGACCACGATTACGTTCATTAAGCTCACCTTTTAACCGAGAGTATCGTCATCCTTTTATCTTTATTCCTTTGCTAAACTATAACGCGTCGGAACATCTACCTCCCGCGGAGTCAATTGAATTTACGATGTAAAAACAACGTCCCCGTCTTTCTCGGCGGATTCGCGTTCGCGCCGCCGGAGGATCCACTTTGACGCGACGAATCGCTCTCGTCCCGCTCGCACGGCCGCTCCCGGGAGCGGAATCGCCCGGGCATTTGATCAAAAGTTTAATACAAACGGTAACTTTCTTCGTTATTCTCTTCCTTCCGTCAACATTATTCCCGTATAATGAGGGCCGCGAGGAGTATAATTTTACGACGGCCGCCCCTCTTATCGCTCGCGCTACGTTCACGATGAATCGTGGCGAACACAAACATCTCGCGTCACTTTATGGGGGGGGGGGGATGCAAGCGATAAGTTCCGTGAACTGATAAAACCCTCGAGAAGCGCCAATAGTAATTGGCACGGTTTCATGCGTGGAAACGTTTATCAGAAATGCAATGATACACGTGAATTACAAGAAAGCGGAATGCGATAGAACTCTGTTAATTAATTAATTGGCGAGACCACAGAATATCCGTCGCAAACACTTTTTTTTCCCCCGTTTCTGGCTGGAAGAATGCGAGGCAACTTCCGTCGAATTCGGGACGACCGAATCATTTCGCTCGATCGGCCGGAATTATCCGCGCTCCTTCGTGACTAGGGAAAATAACAGACGTTCGCAAGTGGCAAATCAGTCTGTCGATGTCGAACCGCAGTATCGATTCCCCGCTACGAATTACGGGCGCAGGTGTAGGATTCTTCGTAGAACGGCTCGAGATACACACACTATTAAGCAAGTTATGTAATTGGGTTAATAGGATTTGCCAGAATTACTGGCGGGATTAGACTTTACGGAGGAGCCTCCGAATGTTACTTTCCGCGTTTCGGGCGAGCTGCACTTGTTTTCCCAGCCGGAGCTGCGAAATTCATTTGAATTTCAGCGAATCGAAAACGGAAGCGCGACGTTTCGTCGGGTAAAAGGGGTTCGACTACTCGCCACGGTGAAATCTAATTTTTATTCAGCAAGGAACAAAGATCTTGATTAACGCCTTTGCCGGCCGGTCGACGGAGTTATTAACCGGTGATCAGGAAATTTATTAATAATTGCGTCAAAGGCCCGATGCAGGCGTTATAGTGAAAAAAGGAAGTTGATGAAACTTAATTACGAACAACTCGATCAGACTTAATTTTCTCTCCGTCTTTTTTTTTGTCCTTCTTTATTTATCCTTTCAACCGGTGTTGCTCGTTTTGCTCGCTCGACCAGGTCGCCGTCGTTGATATCTTAATAACGCCTCTGCGCCTCGTGCTCACGCTCTTCCGAGCAGCGGCTTCAGATCGGAAGACCGGCTCACGGCTTGGAACTCGGATCTCCGGTAGTAAAATGCGCGGCTTAATTGCTTAATTTCTCACAAGCGAACCCTCGCCTCGGCATCGGGGAACAAAGGCGCCCGTTACTTTGGCCTTCTTACTTCTACGCACTGTCAACGTTCCGCGCCGCGTGACACTTTATCCATGCCGATTGGAAAAGGCAAGAATTATTGCTTAAACATTTGTTGTTACTCCGCGAAACGTTCAATTTCTCTTCGAGCTTTATGAGATCGTATTTCAATTGCAAACGATAGTCCCTGTATTTAGTCTTAAAAGTTGTTTTATATTATTTTATGATACAGTCTGTTTCCCTTGCTTGTGATAAATAGCTTTTCTAACAATGCTGGATTTCACGAATCGCTTGATTGGTTTCATCCCAGCCGCGCAACTTCAAATTTTCATTATTGGATAAAATCATAATTCTGCGATATCGGGAGACGTTAATAATTGCCCTGGGCTACATTCCATTGTTCAATGTAATTCCGTGCGTTATTAGAACTCCATTTAAAAAAAGAAAAGAAGCATATTCCATTGCATAACAAGTACAAATTATATTGATATCGTTCACGGGAAACGGTTAATGACGGCACGATTCTCGATACTTTCCAATCTTTGTTAAGTGTCTACGTAGGGCGTTGACCATAATGCGAATGGAATCCAGGCTTTCAGCTATTTCTGAGATTAAACTGCCGCCACTTTGTCCGGAGTTAGTAAATCCCGCGTCACGAAATTCTATTGCTTGAAGTAATGAATCTTTTCGGCCGCAACAAAGGGCCAAACACTTTTCCCTTCCTTCTTGACGTATCCCAGTCCCTTTTATTACTCACTTACACACTTCACTGTTCTGTATTTCACTCTCCTTCGATCACTTTCCCTTAATCATTAGTTACTTAATGCTCTCCTACAAACTTTCAATGTTCCCCCACAAATCTGCAAACTCTTCGTGCCCTATTCCATTCTATCCCCCTTTGTCCGAGTTCCATCGTGGGCGCACGCGAATTCCTCTGTCGCACGTCAATCGCTGTTAACGTAGGAAAAATATATTCCTTTCGATTGCTGCCGATTGATCGACGTACGATTCTTATTCTTTCACGTGCACAGTCTCTTCATTTCAATGCAGAACATCCGTTTGATCATCCTCCGCCAAGACGTTTCTACTTTGTACCGTTTTATTAAAAAAACGAAACTGTCCGTTTTAGTAGGAAATTTGTTTGATAACGAAACGATGTTCTCCTTCTACTTAACATCCAATTAAACGCTCGGCTCATTCATTAATTACAATAACCAATCACCCTTGCCAATAAGTAACATAAACTAGAATGAAATCGAATCATTTTACGACCGGCCAATTCATTCCCGGTCCCTTTAATAATTAGCTTACAATTTCTGGCGACGTTAAAATTATTTTCAGGCTCGACGAGAGATGCCACGAATCCGAGACGCTGCTCACCACAATGTCAATTAACAAGCGTCTGAATCTCCGCGGAGGAAACCCGTAATTGTTCCGATGCATAATGCGTAGAGCCAAGGCAGACAGCTATTAGCTTGATATGCATCTGCATGTATTAAAGTATATATACGAGGTAATTGACGCGACTTGTGATATATACCGTTCACTTTGACGCTCCGTGCAGTTCTGTAACTGGCATAATCCCCAAGAGGCGCATTAACTCGTTCGATACACTTATTGTAACCCAGTCTTCGACGCAGCGCTGGTTATATGTATAATAGCTTTGATTACGACACCGTGAAGCTCCGGATTAAAGCCACTTTCGAATGAAACACCGAACAGGATTCCTATTGCAAATGCTTTGTGTCGTTCAGGCGATAGCGAAACCATAAGCTTACCTAATTAAATCTTCCTTCGCTTAAATTGAATGTACAAGACGTATGCTGCGGCCACTTGAATCAAAAGGAAATTTCCCCCGCGGTTTCATGCAATCTTCTATTTTTCTTCCAAACATTTAATCTGCAGTCATTGTTCGTTTCAGTTTAATCAGCAAAATTCTGCGCTTCGTTAAATATCTCTTCAGCATTGGTAGGTAAAGCGCAATTCTGAAGTTCAACGTTTAATTCATTTAGCATTGAAATGTTCCCCAGCATATCATTTATACAAGCCATTGCGCCCATCGTTCACGAATAAGAATTCGCGGAAGGTTACTAACAAGCTAATAGGCTTCATTGGCACGCGTAATATAAAGCACGAAGTGTACACAAAGCGTAATTCCCTGGCAAATCGCGGAGTTCGATTAGTTATACAATCAGCTGAAATAATTAATCGCATCTAGCGGCGTCGGTAAAATTAATTCCAGGTAAATTAATGGATTTCTCAATTGTGCACGGGGATCGAGGAGTGTAACACCGTCCGATCTATTCACGTTCGTCGTATTAATTAAACGGACAAGTTCTTGAAAATGAATTAAAAGTAACTGTAAAAGTAGCGAGATCGTAAAGATTGCCAGCAAGAGATTCTGTAAGTTACCGGAGAATCGTTTCCCCTTCGTTATTTAATAGTTCTCGGCGACGTCTCACTTCAGAGAAACTACCCCTCGGCTTGACTAATGTTTTCTACATGAAGAGGCCACTCCCTTTAAAAAGTTTCCCGTTTGTAAATTAAACTTCCCACCATTTTTTAATGTTTCTCGCATATCGTTTACTTATCTTCACTTAATTTCCACTTTAATTTCCCATTTATTGCGGTGTTCTCTCTCATCGAACTGGGGGTGTGACGGAAGAGTTATAAATGACGTAGTTTCGCCCCTAAGGCATTTTTGGTTCTTTCCGTTATATTTCTAATGTAATTCTGTCGTGAAAGTTATATTTTTATCGAATCTCTATTACAATAAAACACTCGAGCATTTTCTCCCCATTTATCGATAGGTAATTATATCCAACTTGTAATTGTACAGTTATTATAGATATTACGGTTCCCATTTAATTAATATTAACAGGAAGGTTTAGTTCTTTCCGTTATGTTTCTAATGTAATTCTGTCAGGAAAGTTATATTTTTATTAAATCTCTATGATAATCAAATACTCGAGAATTTTCTCCCCATTTATCGATAGGTAGTTATATCCAACTTGTAATTGTACAGTTATTATAGATATTACGGTTCCCCTTTAATTAATATTAACAGGGAAGATTCAGCCAGTGATATTTGACTGAAATTCGACGCTTTTCACCGCCCAAACTTCCACCCACACATATAATTGCCCACGTAACACATTTCACCCTCCCGATCTGATCGGACTTTCCAGCCCGGTATTCAGCCGCAGAAACTATCCTAATCCTATCCGACGACGGTTTTTGTTCAGCACAAAAGAATCCCGCGACGCGTCCTCGAAGTAGGGGGTGGAAACCCCTTTTTCCCTAGTCCCCGCAATCGGTTCTTCCGAAAGATTCGCGAGAGAGCTACGGGCGTCTAACGGAGAGACGGTTCCAAGATCCGAGAGTGCATCGGGCTTTCAACGGAATCAAATAATGCGGCAAGATATTTGTGCACTCAACGTCGCCCTTCGTTTCCTACGATACCTCCACCCACGAAGTTACGTGGTTTCAGTCAAAACACGGCGCTCTCCGCGCGAAACCTCGGCCGGTGATTTCTCAACTCTCGAAAACCGAGTTCCCGGACACTTCCACGAAGACGAATGGGTCTTCGCGTGCACACGTCCCTCGGAAAAGAAGATCGTCCCTTCGGCTTTCTGGTTTGCGAGAAGCGCGCTTTTCGACGAGAAATGATCGATCCGGCAAAAATCGTGGGTCTCGATGGGATACCTTCATCCCCCTTATGGTTAGGCATGATCACCACCCTCCAATCCATGGGTTTCTTGAGACTCTTTGCAACTTATTCTTATAGTCACCTCATCAACGTAGTTAATAAAGCTTTTCTTTTAAATAAATTGTGGGGGGGGGGGAGGAATTTGTAGATTGAAAGATGAGCGTATCGAGTAGGTCTTTTTCATCACCCAAGTGAGATCCTGCGGAAATCATTGGATTTAAAAACCAAATTCTTTGAGGATAAAATTGTTATTGAATAAAAGTCCAAGGAAATTCGTCACGCAATGATCTTTGCCTGCCACCAATAACTGTCGCTCTCATTCAAACTAAACTTCGAGTCGATCTTCGCTTGACAATCATTCCCATTAAACAGATCGACATTAACATTTCCTTTCGCACCTGGCTCTTCTATTCGACACCGTTCAAGTTCTCGTTCGATCACGGCTACCTAATAAACCCCGCGGGAACGGATCCGCAACGTCGGCAAAGTTTCAATGAAACATTGAAAAATTAATAGAGTTGCCGAATTTGATTTCTTTGAACCATCACGAGCCACGTTCGAATTCATTCTAAACCATTTCTCGCGTTGCAAACATTTCCTTGTGCAGCTTTAAATTGTAATCGCCCCTCGTTCGCTTGTTTCGAAGGTATTACAAAGATATAGTATGTTTGAGTTAAAAAAAATATACTGTGTAGATCCGTCGCGGGTTTCTATTCGCGCGATCAGTTCCTTACCGATCACAAAAACGGCGAGGACGACGAAAAGGGACGCGAGAACGGAGGGTCGCGCTTCTCGATATCTCGTGACACTTCTCATGATGCCTCCGTTTTCCAATGAAACGATCACAGCGCACACAGAACTCCGCCACGAGTCACTGCTCCGTGTTCATTTTTTCTACCACTCGGCTGTCTGCCCCGACAGGTCACACGAAACACGTCGGCTCGTTCACCGAACGCACTTCACTTGAATTACAATAGATCCTCGTTTCGTTTAAAATCCAATGGAAGCAGATCTCCGCGCCGTCTGGTCGCCACGGTTAAGTTCGTTCGATATATACCGGCAGGGTGGTAAGAAATGTAGAAAATGGGAGAGAAAAGGAAACGATAAAGATGACTGGCTTTGAACCCGTTCGATTCGTCGATCCTCCGGTCGGCGATGGCGCGCCGCACGTCTCGGGACGGCGTGACGCGAAGAGCTCTTCCGGTCGACGTACAAGCGGCTACTGAGGCTCCCGCCGCAAGCACGGAAAGCTTCCAGTGCGTCGACTCGGTCGTGCAACCCGAAAGCTCGTTTCTCTCTCTCCCTCCCTCTCTCTCTCTCTCTCCCTCGTCCAACCCCGCGGAGAGCCACCCCATTCCCTTCTTCGCCCTCCGGCGTCGGTCCGTTCGTTTCACCCCCTCGGCCATTTTAGCGTCGTCGTCGCGATCAGCCGCGCCAGTGCGGGCTGCGCGCGCGAGAGAGCTCTCGCGTCCTAAAGCTGGATGGCCGCGAGGGGGGTGGTGGTGTGGGGTGATTGATTGGCGATGAAACTTCGCGACTGATTGAATCTTTTTTACGTTTCAATATCGATATCCCCGGAGCGGGGCGTGTACGCCACACGCCGGAATAGGGCGGCGGGTTGTACACGAATGTTAAGCTGGAGGGTCGAGGTTCGAAGGGTAACGCGCTGAATCTTGGCCTCCATTAGGACCAATCTTCGACGGCTACGCGCCGCGCGGTCGCTTTCGCGTATTCGCTCGCAACTCGTTCGCGGAGCGAAGCATATTTTATGCGGACTCGTTTCGAGATTGATCGGATGAAAACACCGGCGCGTAAAAGTGTCGGAGAAGCTTTCGTTAATTGAAAAGTCTGTCCGCCCCTCGAAGCGTTAAGAGCGGAATACGTGACTTGCGTTCGCAGTAGCTCCCTCATCCATTTTAAAGCCAAGAATTTCCATGCATTTTCGCTTAACAATCAAAGTTTTTCTACGAAGCAAAAACTGCTCTCGCTGCGTGCGCCAATACTTTCCTGTAAAACATTAAAAGTACCGACAAACCATAGTCTCGCATCGCTGACGATCTCCTATCGGATTTGCTGCTCCCGAATCCGTGGAAGAAACGTTTCACTAGAAGCGCGCGCGTGAAGAGGCGGGCGCAATCAAAATATCAGCTGGAATTTGTTCTTCCGTACGACGGAACGCGAAAGCGTTCGCGATCTCGCTGGGGCTGATTCCACATCGGCGGGCAAACATCGGCGCTCTGAACTTGCTCCTCCCGAGTCCCTTACCCGACGTTTCCGTCGAGTGACGCGTTCGCGGCCTTCCGCCGCAGACGCGGGGGGCAGTTAGCCGAATCTCTGGATGCCGAGAGGCGAGGCGCGAGTTAATTTGTCACCGGCCCGATGCCTTTACGCGATTCCCTTTGCCTTTGAATCCCCGGTCTCTCGCTCGTCACCGTTTCGCGGCGAATGTGGCAACGGCGTATGTAGATTTCGTTCAACAATGATAATCGCGCCGTGGCATCTTTCTGTCGGGTGTCCTTCCCTTCGCTTGAGATCTAGCGGCGTAAAACGACGGAACTCGTTTAGTCACGCGAACGATATTATCGCTGTGACAGAGGAAGGACCATGCTGCTTTGTCCCTTGCTTGCTGGTGAACCATGTGAAACGTAGCGGATAAAAGAATTGTGGAAGTGAAGGAGGTTCGAGTATGTAGCAGAAACGTTTCAGATTCTGTGAGACGGTGTTTCGTTCTGAAGATGATTGCGATTAATAATAGCGAAAAGGAATCGATGCGTTTGACGAAGATGCCTCGCACCTTCATTGTCAGTTCCATGCATCGTCCGTTCTGTACGTGGATCGAGGTGAAGTTGGTCCATTGTCCAGGAATTTAGTATCGCCGCATCAAACTTGTCCTTATCAGACATTTCTGTCCACACGCAATAAGTCAGTCACTTAATATTCTCTACAAATTAATAAAAGAACAATGAAAGGCATAGAAACGCGTGTTCTGAACACACCTTTCGTTCAGATCCAATGCGGACATGAGGCGAAGCTTTGTAAGCAGGTAATAGTAAGTACAAAACTCATTTATTAGCCTGGGAACTAGAAGCAGTAGTATGGATCAACGATAAATCAGCCCAGACATGCTTCTGCACTAAAACCTCTACTGTGACGGTCAATGTTAATTTAGAATGTTTGTGAAATCAGAGTACTCGTATTCTAACAATGCCTTTTACGTGAGAAATAATACAATATAATTGATTGTTTATCATTGCGTGAATGTGTTTTAATTTTGATCGGTGGGGTATAGTTAGTGGCTGTTTAATATACCTTCAGTGTTTTATTGGAGATTTAGCAACCTCGATACGTACAAATTGCAACAGCGGCAGAACTTAAATATAACGGCAGCGATACGAACGGCCAACGCCGTTTTGACCGGAGGGTTAAATTGAAGCACAACGAGGGGGGGTGTTTGCCAGGAAAGTTGCAATTGATCGCAACGTTTAGCCGGTGAGCCAGCGGAATGGCAAGCAGGCCACTGGTACGCGCGAGACAAGTCGTACAAGGGTTCCCCCCGGACCGCTGTGCACACGCATCCACAGTGGGTGCAGGGCGAGAAGAAAAATTTCGATGGCCCCAGATGGGGCCGGCGGCCCGACGGAACTTTAACGTCGCCCGCAAGCGGCTTTTCCCCGGTCCGCGGCGCCGCGTTCTCACGTTCCATCGCGGAAACTGTCGAAACTGTCGAATCGCGGACAAAGGGCGTATAATGCGAAAGTTAGAAACAGAGAGACGCGAGGCGGTGTATGCGCAAGGGGACGTCGCGTCGCGTCGCGCCGACGCTTGCATCGCTCGCGCGATACGACACAACGGAAGTTCTTCGACCGTATAATATTCCACGCACGAGTTGTCACTTCGCGACCGCATTTCAGTGACTAATGAGCGCTTTCGAAAGCACGTTAGGTACTGTCAGACGCACGCTCCGTTATATCGCGAGGCCTTCTGTGAAGGGATCTTGATACACGCGCGTATGTGTGCGGCTCGCGGACTTATCATCCCTCCGCACGAATTTCCGCACGTGTACGGGCTAAAGGGAAACGGCGGCGCCGGGAATGCTTCGGAACGGAGTTAATTCGAAGAAAATAAAATCGGCTGCGACCGGTGGAGAGAAACGTTCAGCCTGGATAGATAAATAATGATCGATTCATGTATCAAAGTATAATGGATGATTGTGATAACACCGTGTTGCGTTTGTAATTATCCCAGGAGACAGCTCGCAGAGAAATATTAATATGCGATTGAGCTGTTGTACAAATTTCGATTGTTTACTTTGTATTACTCATCGTATTGTTAGAGAAGCAAATAAATGAAATGTCAGCCATCGAAGTCCATTATTATTCCTTAATTTTTTAGGCAAAATCGGTTACATTTTATCGACAAGAAATTTTATAGAAAACGTCGGATAGTGTTTTTATGGAAATCTAAAGGCAACTTCAATCATTGCGCATGTGTAGACAAAGATGCATTTGAAAATCTAGAGATTTCCAAAATTTCGTAATTTCTAAAGGACATCTTTTTGTCAGAGCTCTGCCGGGAGGAATCACAAACGCTGGTCTGCATAAAATGTTGCTTGCTTATTTTGAAAAGGGGAGACGGGAAAAAAAAACAAAGGATAAAGTACGACGTGGCTTGTCTCTTCTGTATGAAAGAACCTCTCATTTCGTGGTAAATCAAAGTTTCCCCGGAGTACAGATGGTGCATTTGGAATTTTTTTAAGGGAAAGAATGAATCCGGCGCGCTCAGATCTCTGCTACTTACCCAGCAGGATCTTCGACGGAAAACTCTTTTCGCGGATCTTTGTCGTCCGTAACAAAGAAGACCTCTTTCGCGTTGCTGGTGTGCCTAGTTGAAGAGGAGCTGCACAAAGATCGAATACGAAACTAATCAAAATATTGTTTAAATTATATGTCGCGACTGCAACAAATACTTTGTACTTCTGTAACCGTAATTATCTGAAGAGGGTGGGGGTTTAATTGAAAATGTAGCACGTTTTAAAAAATACAAGAAGAAAACGTTTATTATTTATATATTTACACATACGAACAGTGTACACGATGTCTTCCGCTGAAAATTACCATAGAACGTGGATAGAATAAAATTGTAGAGGTATGATCGTATTGTTTGTACGACGAGGAGAGAATCAGCAAATTATTGGACGTGGCGTTAGGATTCGCTTTAAGGACAGACTTACTCCCATAGGTACTTACTAGAAACGTTTTAAATAATGCTCATCGGTTTATACGAATACAAAAGTATTAGCCAAACAAGTGGTTGATCGGGTAAAAACATTTGATCGATATGTATGCAATGTAAACTGTACTTCTGAGATCGTTTTGGTGCTGGTTCATCCAAATAATAAGAAAAAGCTCGATGTCTTAATTAAAAAAAAAAAAAAAATCTCTCAAATCAGTTAAGTGAACCGATGAAACTACGAAAGCAACATATTAAATTATTCCTATACTCGGGCTCTACGATGCTTCTTCGTAGCTTACAAAACTTAAACGCTAAGCATAATATCATTAATCATGATGCATTTGTTTCCCTAGACGATAAACAAATATATTAATTGCAATAAATCGACTCGCATACGCTAAGAATCATTGTTTTTTGTTTAACTTATCACGGACAACCTATTACTTTCTGTATAACATTGACATGGACTTACACTAAACGTATGATCAAAGGACTCCGAGAAATAAAAAAGCTCTGAAGACGCGCGAAGAGCATCAGCAGATGAGACGCCAGATGTGAAAGAATTTGACGAATGCTTGTTACCGTGCTTATCAGTGTTTCGTGTGCTTGTAGCTTTGTATCTCGTCTAACAAAGTCACGTATTAAAAATATGAAAAACTATACACGGTTGGCATTTTATCGACGAACATTTTGCCGTCGATTTCTATACTTATACTTACAGTTAGAGCCCTTCGATCTTGGCCCTGCACGCCTAGAAAAGCATTCGCTTACAACTATTGTGCTCGTAAACCGTCACGACCTGCATTCAATTCTGTGCATCAGCCGAGAAGTTACGCTCTACTACAAGAGCTCCTTTATCTATTCTGATACCGAATATAAAAAACGAGTCATTCCACGTGGAATTAGGTATCAATCTCCAGCTTACAATCAATCATTGATATTTTGCAAGCTATTGTATGACTCTAATATAAGTAGAGTATCTAACGTTATGAAAATATAGCCTCTAATTAGAGAGTAAATTAAATACGGTTAATTTCATCAGAGAGAGAGACTACGACAACGTATACTGTGGATAAAAGTAACAACCTATTATTACCTTTTTACTTTTAAGAATTATAGAAACTTTAAGTAAAACGCATCATACGAAAGCACATACTAATATTGACGAAAGACTAATGATTTTAGAATTGGCTCTCGAGACGACAGATACATTTAATCTCCGACATAATTTGTACTTGAACGTTCGACATACACTAGTCTTAAATAAGAAGCGATAAGAATCAGTCTATCTGATCGAAAGTGAAGTCTCTAAAGTATTATTTATTGTGAGCAAAGGGTCGATCCATGAAATTGAGCTAATTTCCCCAGACCATTCGTATGTAGATATTTCCACCCCGAAATATTTCTAGCGTTATTTTTATACACGTGGAATGACTCGAACGCTTGGTAGTCGATTCGCCGATCTTTGCAACAGGGATAAAAATCTGCGCGCAATTCTATCGTCAATAAGAACAAAAAAAGGATCAATGTAACGCGATTAGCTCGGTATCGTTATTAGAACTTCATTGTGCTTTAACAAGTACACACCCACTTGCATCCCGATATCAGACTTACGATAAAAACGCTCGAGACTCGCTGACGTTGGAGAACTTCGCGGGGTGAATTCGATTTCACGGCTGTTTCGGCGATTAACAAAGTTGTCCCGAACCGCGGAGATTTTAAAACTTCCCCCGCCGCTCGGTGTTACAGAAAATAAAAAAAGAACCGTGCATAGCTGGCGACCCGTGATTAATCATCGACGCGAGATAAGCCGCGATCGACGAATTTCTACGAACAACTCGTTCGCGGAGAGGCCTGACGGTGAATCGGAGCGCGCAAAAGGAACGGCCGTGTTTTATAGTTTCCAGGCAAAGCAATCCAACGCGAGCGATCGCCGTCTAAAAGCGCGGAGGAGCGAATCTAGCGAATCTCCAAAGGGTAACTACGCTAATCTGTTCAATTTCGAGAAGGTAGGCGGTCGTGGCGCGCAGGCATTGCCCTGAAAGAGAGAAAAAGAAAGGGATACCTTTATAGGGGTAGCAAATTTGTGCAGTTTTATGTACAATAATCCCTACTGCGGTCGAATCTGCTCGTCGCGGTGGCGTGTTTCCCTTTGCGCAACCCGAATCGGCATCCTTTACAGCCTGCGCGGTCGAACCGTCGATATTCCTTTTTTTCTTTTCTTTTTTTAGTATCCTGCACCGGTGTGTCCTTTGTGCCACCACTGTGCCCGCGATGGCATTTCTCGATTCCCACGTACGTGTACGTCCGCCTCTGCGCAAAGGAACGCGCTGACCTTCGCGCGTGAAACAATCGTCTGTCCCGGGATCGTTTGTCCTGTTAAACGTGATCGCCCCAGACCGTCACGGTTTTTGCCCTGTCCACCGATGCGAGGTAGGTGCCGTGTGGATGCCAAGAAACCGCTGTCACCACCGCTCTGGAAAGAAATCGCCGTGACTGATCAATCGGATTATTCATCGTTGAGCCATGGTCGTGCGTGCGAGAGAGTGTTCATTTTCCAGCTTCTCATGTGCACGCTTCTTACTCGGCGTACTGATAACGTTTCGATGTGCCCGACGTTCAAAGAAATAACAAATAAAGGGTATCGCGATCAAGATGTTTCCGACTTGCATAATTAAAAATGTCTTAACACTTCTAGCTTAAACGCGATACGTTTTTATACGATATACAGCGGGCTAATACTTCAAGAGACGCTTTAATTTACATGGCAGCATTCTACAGTTCCCAGCGTCACTTCAAACGTGAAAGAAAGCGTTTACCGCTTTATTGCAACTGCGCAGCAATTGACGCAAGTGCAATTTTTAGATTCTCAGTTCTAAAATATACGATGATACTGAAAACGAGACGGTTGTAAAAGTTTGCGCGATAGGTGAGAAAAGTCTTGCCGGTGAAACTTTAGACAGCGGATAGTGAAAGCGTTAAACGTTCGTATTTAGTCGCGGCACGATTTCCGCTCGTTCGCAGTCGTAATTCATCGCGGACACGCGTGAAAAATTAATCTCTGATTATTTCAGTGATTTAGCGAAAACGAAATGTGGCGGGGCCAATGTGTCCGCTCGCATGCTTGCTAGCTCGAAATCTCTGCGAACAATATGGGATTATAATTCGCCCTGTGATTACCAATTTAAGCTTCGATTAAATGCATTCACGATTTTCGTAATACTAGAAGTAATACTATTCACATTTTGCAGAGTAGAATATGCAGGTTTGCAAATAAATGCGCCGTTAATATTGGACGTGATTGGAACAGGAAGAAAAATCGTATTTCTGTAATTCAAGCCAAATTATCTAGTAGTAATGAAGTTACGTGATTTCATGCGAAGATAAGTATAATATTGCCTCGCTCGAAACGTGCACAGCAACGGATCGATATCGGATGAATACACCCAATTGGATACTTTGATCCGAAGCGAAAGGGGGATGGATCGTTTCAGCCAAATGTGTTATAATATTATTTGCAAGGTATATTCAGCAACGTCAGCGCAGCCAACTGTAATGCGCATAATTTAGTTCTAACAAAACAATATGATAATTTAATTCGAAATTTTACATTCAGAAATACAACTTTCTATTAACTCTTCTTCAAATGGAATAAGTTCAATCCAACAGTGCCACATTAAAGTTCCATAAAACCGTGAAACACAGGCAAGGCAAAAAGACAGCAACTCTTCAGTACATAATAAAACGAATCAATCAGGAGTACGCCGAATGATTCGACAAGTCGACTGCGATCGAGACAAGGAACTTTCGAGCCTGATAACGAGGCAGTAGAACGCGCTGCGCTAACAAATTTCCCCCGGGCGAACGTAATTCGAGGTCAATTATGGGCCAGCATTGTGTCTTCGGGACGTAATGGGCCGGCCGACCACCGGCTAACTATTCTAAAAGACCACGGGTTTCCCATGACTGGTGTGCTGTCGGTAAGTAAACTACGTTCGCCTGTCGAGAAATCGCGTCTCGTCTCCGGGACGGCGGGGAAATATGCCCGCTGCAAGTCGATTCGAGTTGGCCACGGTATATCCTTTGCGGTGCTCGTTTCTATTGTTTTTTTTTTTGTGTACCGAGCGGTAAATACACGCCACGGAATCAAGGTAGCTCCATCGTTCGTTCCATCCGACACTGCGAATCGACATAATGCGACGAAGGACACGGTCCTAATTAGCGTGGCTGAATATCATTGTCTTCCAGCTGAGCCGTCCCGTAACAGGGGAGGAGATGAAAAGAGAATCTGGCCCAATGACACGATTTGCACGAGCCGGTGCGTGTCTAATGCGGTTTACTGAATTATCTGTGTCGTCATTGGATCAGTTGTTGCTTCATATTTTCTGAACTTGTACATCTGAATTGATGAGCAACGGTGGCAGTGACAATAATCAACCCCTCTCATTGCAAGGGTTTCAATCATTTGAATACCCTTAAATTGTAACTGATATAAAGAATTCATGATAAGTATACTATAATCTATAAATGGAATATTAATTTCCAGAACACTCCTGAAGACTGTTTCAATGTTTAATCCTCTTTGACACGTCATCTGATTCTAAACATTTTTAATGATTAGTGTGCGCTCGAGGGGCAACTATTTTCCGGCTCGACTCAGCCAACTTGACGAAACCGTGCATTCTAAAAATAACTGAACCATAAGCAAACAGCATTTACTATAACACACCGCAGCCATTTCTCAGACCGTCGTGGGTTTCGTAATCGCTCGAAAAAGCCTCTATCGCAAGGCGCACACGTCGTCCCGGCGAAGGAAGAACGAACGTAACTTTCATGTCCGGGAAGCATCACCTATAAATGCATCATTGCCATTACACCATTGCTTTTCTTTCGCACCTTTCCCTCGGGCGGCTTCTGTCCCGCGCGACGGCAGATGCCGGCTAGCATTAAGACGACCGCAGCCGGCGTGCACCACTGCGTAAAAATCCGTTGCGGGGCAAATCGGTCTAAAGATTTCATTCGAATCGTGGAAATGCCGAGAGCGGCGCGTAATCATCCGACCGGAGCGGCTTCGTTCGCGCTGGCAAAAGGTCTATAAAAGCTGAATTCCCGTGGGTGATTCGCGGAGCTCGGCGGAATCGTAAAGGGGGTGTTCCTGCGCGGGGACGAACGTGCTGAAAATGACATACCTTTTCGCGTCACCGGTAAAACTTCGCGGGGCGAGCTTCTGCGTCGGGAAGCTGGCGTAAAGCGGCTCTGTATTTCGAGATGCTATAAAGGTCAAGAGCTAAGTGGCGAGAGTGACGTGCCGAGAGGAAAATTGAATTCGTCAAAGTGTGATTGAAAAATTTAAACGCCACTTTTGTTTTGTATCGACCACCGGACGAGGGATCGATGCTGGGCCTGTTTCCGGACGGTGCGGGCGTTTAAATTCGTTTTGATGCGATGAAACTTGGGCGAATGACGATTTTCCTTTATTCATTTATTTCGAGCGATAGAAATCCCGGACAGATCGCGCGAATCTGTTAAGCGTATCGGTTTCGGTGTCATTTTACTTTTATTAAGCTTCACCGCCGGTCTAAAAACTGTGCACGTGATGTTTTGAAGAGTGCGTAATAAAATATTGATAAACTGACACGCTCCGTGAACGTACTTTTAGCGCGGCGTTCTTCCATTCCGAACAGCGATCGAGTGGTTATAAATGCACAAAGCCCTAGCCGAAGTAAAAACGTCGAGTTCGGTTATTGACAGCGTTCCGCGTGCTGAACCAGGTCACTCGCGATATGATGGATTGGTGTTGCAATATAAAAAGAAAAAATGCCCCATAGCAAAACATATCAGTGAATTGTTTTTTTGACATTTCCTCTCTTTGCATTTTTACATTCCACGCCACGCGCCGACTTTTGGTCGACAGTTTGTAACAAAATGTTTTGACACTCTGGCAATAACAATATCAAAAATATTATATTTCGTGCAAACAGAAGCATGAGCAAGTAAGGGGAATTATCAATACGTGATTTTACAATGAATTTATTGCCATTTCACCGTCGAATCTTTTAATTGAACGGTATTGTGCGGACTGCAGGATGTTTGTAAATTAATAAATACACAGTTCACGAGATTTCTCCAAAGGCAAGTGATACAAATCAACCACTATCGCGTCAAGACACTTTCCTACGACCAGAAAGTGGTAGAGATGCAATTTGGCAAATGAAATAACAAAGCATCTGTTGAAAAATTCCAAGAAGATTTTTATCTGGGCATAGGGGCAATAATTAGACAGGCACTGGCCACTGGAAGTCAGCATAAACGTTTAATCGATCGAATCTCTAAGACAACGTGAAAATAGATGGGAGATCAATAAGCAATTCTATATAGACGTTTCGTGCCTACAAGCACGTGAACTTTGTTTCCGACAAAAAAAGGGCGGCTCATATAGGATGAAACGACGAAGAAAAAAAGTGCTCGCCGGCGGAACGTGCGTCGCGACGACCGCCTGTCGTGAACGGCGACCGCCATCCTCGCCGCAGGGCTTGGTAGCGACAACCGGCTGCGACGATATTTTCCAAAGTGTCTCGTGTCCGACTTTACCTTTGCAAGTGTAGCTATCTGCGCGGTGTATATTGCCGGCGTGATAAAGGGGACCTTATCCGTTTTTGCCGAAGAAACGTGGAAATAAGGTTCGCCGAACGACACTGCCCAACCGTTACCATTACCCCCGACGCCTGGGCTTTCGCGCCCTTTGTTTCCCTTTTCCTTTCGTCGTATTGCATTCCGTTCGGGAGTGTCTGTTCCCCTTTTCCCGCGGCTCGCGTGGCTGGTTTAAGTAAGAAAAATCGCCGGGTCGGAATGGAAAAACGGAAAGCGCAGGCTCGATGCGGTATTTCCGTTTGTGTTCATTTCATTGCCATTGCATTTTGGTTTTGTGATTTTCATTGTTTTCAGGAGAATCGATAGCGATCATTATTTTTCTTTTTTTGATCGAACATCCTTCTCGGTCGGCTGCTAGGGGACAGTTGACGAAAACATACGAGACGAAAACGAAATGATTGGAGGCCGTGCGTTTTATTCCGTGCCTGCCGTTACGCCCATAAATAAAGGGCGGTAATAAACTTTTGCCTCGGACATTTGGTATATTCTGTGATTGAAACGAGAGATCTGTGCGAACCGGCTGCGTGTCGTCTTGAAATTTATTCTCATCGGCAATGTTGCATTAGTAAAATTATTCAGCCGCGGAACGCTGACAGCGTTTTAATCCATACCATCCCCGACCGTACACGTGTAACGCTCGAGGTAATAACAAGCATTTATAACTTTATAACCCATAAACGTATAACTAATCTGTTCGGTGAAATTTTTACATTACAAAGTGGTTATTATGGCGGCGATTTTTCTACAGCACTCTTCCGCGGATAAGAGCTTCATATTACGAGACTATGCATAGACAGGATAATGAGTCGCAATAATCGATAACCATCTTCGTTCGCATATTTCTAGAATTTATAAATAATAACCATTATCGTATCGTAGGAAGCGTGAGTTATTACCGGTGGTCACCGTGAAATCCATATGCAGGCGTTAATTATTACGTCCCGGTGATTTACGCGCAATAACCGAGACGTGCATTTGAAAAAAAGAAAAAAGGGAGGACGCAAAAAGCGAGGATTTATCGCGCGGAAAGATTATCGAAACACTGTATTTTACAAGAACTACCACACGGGGTTGGCCGGCTTAACACGCGGGAGCCGGTCAATTTACTCTTTGGCAATGCATCTTTTATCACACTTAGCAAGCCCCTTTGTAATATGTCAGTGCGAAATGATGAGCACCACCTGTTGACACAGTCGACGTGGGCGATGCCCTAAGGCGATAAATTTGCAGCATCGGCGAGGAATGAGAGTCTTAACGCAAGCGACCGTAAGATGTGATCGTTCGTTGCTCGACAAAATCTCGACGGAGATTCCCGTCGAAGCGTTTCACTTTTCGATACGCGCTAAATCATTATGTTAACACTAGTTTATAAACAATGACGATTAAATATCCTACACGATGATTAAATTAATGAACAAGTTAATTAAAAAGTGAGGGCTGTAAATTGAATATTTTATATCTTGCGTATTTAGAAGGAATGCAAAATATAAGTTTACGAAACTAACGTGCGTTGTTTTACGCTAAAGCATCGTGGTCTGTGCTGTCTATAAAAGGGTCTACGTATGTTATAGTTAAGTGAATAAATATCGATGCCCATAATTCAGGGAACGATCGTATTTCTACCTAGCAGAAGCGAAACTGTGGTACTATTGTAGAATATTAATGTTGCAAACTTTAAATACACATGGTCTTGCAGGTGACGTTTATTATTACAGTCGGAACGAAGGGGAGTTTCGTTTCAGTGAGATACCGTTCCAATTTTCGATAAGAGATCCAAGGAAAATTATTCGCTGATCATTAATACAAAGGAATATTCCTATAAATATTTCTGTGTAAATAAACGCTTAAACAAGTGTTTCGTGTTTACCAAACACCACGTACATTACGAACAGCGTTACAAGACTAAGTACCTGCGCATCAGATTTAATTGATCTCGAAAGCTTTCGGACGCATGTCACAAACGAGTTTGCTGCGAATTTCAGGATGATACGTTCTGTCATTTAGTCGATTCAATGATCTAGATCGCAACATTGTAGGACTTTACGCATGAATAGAGCGTCATTTTTATCGTGTTACATAGAATTGCGTACACACGTGTTTGAGAAATAAGAAAACACCGGTTATTATAAAAATTATTGGAAATGAACGTTTTTCTTTCTCCATTTTGTACAATTCTTAATGTCGCCCCGAATTCTTCAATTTTTATTGTTTCAACACAGACGTGCACGTTCCTGTATTTCACCGAAGTTCAAAATAAATCATTGCGGCTCGATGAAAATAGGTGTCAGTAGTATAGCTTTTAATTAGCTGCGGCGGCTCGACAGGCCTTGAAGCAATCAGGTTTCAGCTGTACAATTTAATTACAAACTCTTCAACACGAAGCAGATCAAATAGACAAGCTTTAAAATGATGATGCCGCGGCCTGTAAATCGGCCTTCATTCAATTTTCAATTATACACACTTGGTTTAGTGATCAATTTTATATCAGGCTGATCTATAATTGATTCAGATCAATTTGCCTAAACGTTCTAAACAGTTTCGAATCTCTACACACATAATACAGGAAATTCTTTATATTACACATTCAAATACGTCTTAAATAAAAAAAATACATGTTTCAAAAAAATTCAATAAAAAAGCATAAAATTATTCGAGTTGAAAATCAAAGCAGATCCTGCGAGAATTTCTTCTATGCTCTAAGTGCCTATTACTTCTATATCACCGACCGGTAATTTATGAATTAAATATACATCGCCCTTCCTCTGAATCCTTTCGAGTCTCTACACACATTATACAAGAAATTCTATATATTACACATTCAAATACTTGTGTTAAATAGAAAATACTGCACGTCCCAAAAAATTCAATAAAAAAGTATAAAATTATTCAAGTTGAATGCTACACTACTTTCAACCCCCAAAATCTTTCACTCTAAAGGCTACTGACTAATCGCGACGAAGAAGAACTTTCGGACGCGACGTGCGTACAGAGCCGCGTACCTGCAACGATCCAGCGATAAAGCGGACAAAAGCGGTGTCGCGATGCAAAGCGCAACGCAATCAAGGGAACGACGCGACAGAGGAAATCGAGTAAATCCGGCGTCGGTATTCGAAGCAGACAAACGAACGGGCCTCGCTCGAACACTGGCCGTTTGCAGTTGAATGGCGCGGCGGCGATTACTTTCTCCCGCGTGTATTTAGCCCCAGCGAGCGGTACGCGGAAGCGAACGATCGCTGCGAGCGATTCGTAAGGGCGCGTAGGAGCCGCGACAATTCTGCAAGGAATTCCGCCCGGTTATCGAGACAATCGCGCGCCTGTGCCATCAATCCGCGTGGCCGCGAGCGACGCGCGTCCGAATGCTCGCTCGGCCTGCGAACAGTGGCGTCTAATGGCGAGCTCGTTCACGTCGCCGTTGCCGGACGGTGACTTCGACCGGGCTTCGAGGGACGCCGCGCGACGGACGACAATACGCGCGATGATTAGATCGCACGGCGAACGAAGCGAACGGTCGCCGCGAAGAAGCGTACGGCCGTGACGCGTCGTTCCGCTTGTAAGCAGCTTTCGCAAGCTCCCCGGATTGCGACTCGCGTGTCCACGCGGCCGTGTAAATCCTGCCCCTCCTTCCACCCCGTGAAAGGGGCTTGATTATTATTGGATACACCGTGTAAGCTCTTATTGAATTACGCACAACGCAGACTGTTCGATTCGACCGCGGCATCTTTAGACGAGCTGCGACGATGAGCGTCTATGCCGTTTCCAGCCTTCACGGCTGGTAACTGTGCTTCAGATGAAGCTTTTCGCGCGAGGTGTCCCAGCTGGGATTTACGACCGCCTTTGTAAGTTGCAGATCTGACGCAGTCCGGATGATAAAGAGATAATTTGTTGGGCTTTGAACTGGACATGCAAGTCACTTTTAATTGTGCCTGAAAATTGTATGACGTCCTCTCGGAAAGAGATGAAAATGTTTCATTAAAGAGCTGCTAGAATATTGAGAATATTCATTTTAGAAAATTACAGATGTTTCCGATAACGCGATGTCTGGACATTTCTTTATAAATGCGAACGTTTATATAATCTCGCACCAACAATGACCACATCTACCCGAGTATAGAAACTCTTCAACGAAACGCGTTCAAACGCTATCGGCGGCGCAGTGAAACCGAGTGCAAAAACCCTTGGTGGGCTACGTACAATGTGCATACATAAACGATGAAACGAAACGATCCTGACAATGAATGCTGCTGCAACACAAATTCCCTAACTCAACCCGTGTTCGCATTACGGTTACGAGTACATGTTCGATCCGAATTCGCCCGGCGGTTTCACGGCTGTATCGACCGTTCAGTTTCAGTAACGGCGGCGAGATTCCGCGCGCCGTTGAAGTTTCCGGCCGCGCCACGAATTCAGCTTCACTTTCACCGGCGGTGTAAGGGCGCATCAGGAGAGCGGTTGGCTGCTGCGTTGAATAGTCGGTGAATGCTCAAGATCGATGTGCCGCATCCCCGCCACGGTGCTCCATTATTTCTACATTAGAGTTTAGTTTACCAGCGGTCGCGAGCAAACATCGGATTTCCATCGTTTTTTCCCCTTTCCCTTAAGCGCAACGCATTAGCAAGTCTACCTGCTGTTTGCTAATCATTTCTCTCGTTGCACGGAAACGGGAAGAAATACGGTAAGAAGTTTAAACACGCGTGTACGGTAATGGTGGAAATTTGAAAACGAATCTAGGGATTAAATATGAGAGATGGAGAAACATTAATTTTGATGATAAGGTATAAGTTTTTGCCATGGAGTATATTTATCGAAAATAGATCTGGATATTTAAAGGAGTGACGAAGGAATACAGTTAATTGTATATCATACCGATCAGTAGGTTGCTTGAATTAATGCGGACATTGATAATCCTGTATTAATTGAAGCACTGTTGTTAATTACACTTTGCGCAACAGCAAAATGGATAAAGCAATTTACAGAAGAGTCAGCATTTTCCCAAGTACCACAACTGTTTGAAATCTCTTAAATACGAAGGACGATGGAAATCTAACTTTAGGCTATCTTATAGAGTTAACAGGAAGGGCGGATGAATCGGTTAATAAAACTGCCTGCTCGATTATTACGACGCGTATCGGAGGGAAGGATTTATGATAATCTGATAAGGGTGTAATACGAGGATATGATATCGAGTATCATAGAAATTAGTTGCGATTCCGCGATTCTAGATAAGGATCCGACAGTAGCCTTTCAGTATCTTTCTGTCTCCTGAAGAGATCGGAATTAAGGTAAATTACAAAGTGAAAAAAGGCCCGCTGGCAACACCTGCGGTGCAGAAACCGCGTAACTTTTATGATTTCATTACCGCCTAGAGCCGATGCGAGTTAAAACGTAAGGGGATGTAATTGCGATTGCGCAGGTTGATAAATTTATGGTGTCTATTAAGTATTAACGTAGCTAAGTTTCCGCTGGGGGTAGCTTGCGGAGCGTGTGCCAAATAGAAACTCCGAGTTGCCCGTGCTCGAGGTATTAAGATAGACACTTATACGAGCAGGGCTTAACTGTTTCTACGAATGCCACGTGCTGTGCGATATCTTACAATTAAGGACGCTGCGCTTTCAAAGAATAACTACGGAGAAATAATACAGAAGGAGGAAGAATGAATAATACAAAATGAAACATTCTGTCCTCCCGACGAAGATGCTTCAACGAAATTTGATGAATAGCACCGAAGCGTCCCAACCAAAAGAAAGAGCGATCGTCAAGACGGAAAGGGGGAAACACCTAGGCGGCGGAGGGTGGAGACGAAGGCAGGGGGTCGGATTGACATGTACATCCGTGGCAGTCGTAGCTGGCACAAGGGGGTGGGCCAAGAATGGGAGAAACAGATAAAAAAAAGCTCGCCCGGTGATCGCCTTCTGAAGACGCGACAGAGATAAATGACATAATATCGTGGCGACCTGGCCGATCATTGGCCCAGAGGCGGAATCGACTCCAGGCGAAAAGAGTGCCGGCGGGCAATTGATCTCTGACGATGCTTCGTTACGCTGGGTGACAACGAGATCGGTCCGATACTCATCAGGGAATGCCAAGGAGGATCGCTTCTCTGCCTGGGAAGGTGAGAACGCGTGTACCTCTATAGTAATCTAATGTAATCTTTTTTTTTTTCTTCACCTGACACGTTTGCCAGCCGTTTTCCTCGTCTTATTGTCCCCCGGAGAGCGAGCTAGATTTTTATTAGGTTTTCCGCCGCTTTATCGCTGAACGTGGGCCTTTAAATCCTTAGCGGAAGTCTGCTATTTAAATTGCCAGCGACAGGACAGGTAGGATATTCAGCAGGAGTAAATAGTCCTTGAAATTGATTAGCATATTCAATGTCCAAGTTTTGAAACAGCTTTTACCCTGCAATGATGGTAATCATCTCTTCAAACCGAGTTCACTATGACAGTTAAGTTGTCTGGCTTCGTGACGATGATCAGTACACCGTCGTATTTCACCAAGCAGCGGAATAACGATCGATCCAAGAAATTTATGAACGTATCAACTAATTGCTGCTATTGTTTTCACGACGCCCGCAAATATTTACTCGGCCAGGTCGTAAAGCATCGCCGTAAATCGTTGGGCCCATCTTTCCATCACCTGTCCCAGCATCATCGGCAGCTCGCATATTACAGGATCGTAGTTTGTATAAAAGTGGCTGGAGTGCTAAATCGATTCTCAAGTTTAAGGTGTCCGGTGGTACGTATCTGTACAATTACACCCGACACTCGATTAATACTCTACCCTAAATACTAACTGTTTATTGCGAGTTTTACCATTGCCAGCGATCGACGAACCGCTCTCGAAGGCATTACAGATGGATTCCAGAAGCGATTGCAATTAAGAACGCCGACTATGGCTTGTCGGCAGAATTTTGTTATTTGGTCGGATGACTCTTATTAGACTGGATTACGTTGGGACAGAGACTTCCTGTATTCTGTTGTGTAGTCTCTCACGCTTAACCAGTCGCAATTACTCCTCGCTACCAAGAGGTACTATATTACATTTATCGCGGGGATGTGGGTACCTGCGTCTGGTACTTATAAGTAGTACACAATGTCTGGACAATCTCTGGAGATCATCATCAGCGCGCAAACTACTGTAATTTAGAAGAATCCTGCAATCGTTTCTCGGAATTTAGAATCTTTTAATCTGCGATAAGATGATCATCTCGCTTCCAAGAATTCTGCTTCCATCCGTCTCAGTTACTGAACGGTTTCAATAATGATTTAATACCGCGCCAGACTCTATCAGCAACGCACCGGAGGGGGAAACACGAAATATCTGGCAAAGATACATGAAACGCAATAATCACACTACTTCCGCAGGGTTTCAACTATCTCGACGTGCCATCCTCTCGTAAAGTACAAGACGAAATCGCCATAAATGCGTGCGTGACTGAAATATGACGCAGTAATGTTTATGAGATGCTGTTACTTGTCAGTTGCCGGTGAAAAGAATAATAACCGGCGATGTTTACCACGCCTCGGTACGCGCTTATTTATTAATAACAAGTTACGCGAATAAAGAGGTATCGCTAGCTGGCTGGCGCGGCGGAATGATAGCTTTTTATTCCGCTCTCCGTCGGTTCACGTGGGAACACCTTTGTACGACTCGACGCGAACACTTCCTTCCACTTTTCTGCATTCTGCTTTCGCCGGAGTTTGCAAAAGTCTCTGCAATTGTTTCGTTTGTCGAAGGAATTTCGAATTTCGATGCGTGTTAAAATCAATTTCCAGGTGGAATGGTTTCCATCGACGAATGTGAAGAAATTAATTTCAAATTACTGCTCTAATCAATTCATTATTCTGTAGCCCTTGATTAGATATACAAAGCATTAAAATCTCTTATACTGAACTCCCAATTTCTCAGCGCAAATGACGTATCAACGCAATCGAAACCAGAACGTAATCAATTAATCAAATTCTCAGTTACCGTATCAAAGTACTCGATAAAAAGTAAAGAGAGCATACGATACGATAATGATGTAGTAAATTTTACTACCGGAATATTTTTACACCTGCACGCACCCCTTATCACGAAAAGCACCGACTTCCCACTTGCAGGCCCAAGCTTTATCGTAACGCACAAATTAATTAAACTTTATGCATGGGAAACGGCTATGTTTTATTCCGTCGCGAGGCTGGGTAGTAAAGATCTGATGTCTTTATTAAACATTTACGCCGGAACGATTAAAGTTTAATTTGATTATCCATCCTCGCGTGTAATTAAGTTTATCTATCTTTTCCTAGGAAGATAGCCAAGTGCCGGTGCTGGCAGGAGACACGTATTAACTTTAGCTGTAATAAAAGATTTCGGACAACTGGGACCAGCTTTAAATGCAATTCCTTATTCTCGGTTCTTTGTAAAGTAAGAAAAATTTTGCTACAAAAAGAGGGTAATCGTAAATGTCTCGAAGGTAGTAAAGAAGGAGAGTTAAAATGTACAGTTAACGAAAGTTTCACCCAATCGTGGACAGCAACTGGAAGAATCGCTTCCACCAAAATAATAAAAAGGAACATTAATATTCACCGACGGTTTGGAAAGCAGATTCGTCACAGTACGCGCCCCGTTCCCAGCAACGATCCCCCCCATAACAAACAGACGACACCGCGCGAAGAAGGTAACTAAAGCTTCGCCTCTAAGAGCAGGACTATGAAATTGCTGGCGAACCAGCGTTTCCACTTTAATCGCGACTGGTTCGCGCGATTTTTCGCATCGCGAATCGAAAAGGGGAACGCAGCCAAGAAGAGGATCCGCGTGCACGCGGCAATCTGTTAACGCTGGCGTCTAACCCGCAGTTAGACATCAATTGCAGCCGCTTTGCGTGGCAAGGACTTTGCGAAACGGCCGAATCTCACGCGTTCGCCGTGACAGATATACACACGGCTACGTGTATCGGACTTTCGAGAGCGAGCATTAAATACAGGATCGTAGAATCTCGGGGCATAAGAGGCGATGCGCAGGAGAAGCTGAGAGAGAGAGAGAGCGAGGAGGCGCTTATTAAGTTAGCGTGTGAATTGCACGATCGTGGGCTCCTATTGTGCGTCGCTGAGAAGATGCCATCTGCGCGCGCCGATAGTCACGCTCTCGATCCCCCCCCCCCCCCACTCTCGAGCGATGCACACGTGGTTGCATAACTGGAGTGGTGGGGGGTGACGTTCCCCTCCAATTAGGGAAACGCGTGGGCCTCTCGTCCGTTTCCGTGGGCTTCTTCTCAGCAACGCATACGTGCGTCCGGTGTTATCGTAAGAAGGCGACGGAGCGGACGACTCGGAGAAGACGGCGACGGGCTACGGGAGCGCCGCGTTTCCATGGTGAAAGTAATAACAGTGAAACGCGCGCGTGTACACCGGCAAAATCGCGGCGCGCAGACCAGTGTGCTCTACGTGGCCGGTGCTTAAGCTAGTTTTCGATACGACCGGCACTTAGGTGCACGCCGGACGTACAACCGCCCGCTGGGCTCTCCCATAGAAAACACCACCGCCGAAGATCCCGCGTCCTTGGGAGGCTCGAGGAGGCCGAGGACACGAGGCGGTCGAACGACTATGAAGAGGGAAGGAACGGATAATCGTAGAACGGATCCCGTCCGCGGTGTGTACGCGCACCGTGAAATTCGAGCGAAAACGATGACCACGGTGACGGGAAGGGAAGCCGGCTTTCGTTTTTCTACGCTCGTCCCCCTCCACCCCTTTCCCGCTCCTTATCGCCGGTCTTCCCTGGCAGGAGACTGACGGCTTGAAAAACACTCGATGATACCGCGATATCCACCGGGATTTTTCTACCTTTACGTCTTCAGTATTTCCAAAGACAAAAAAAAAGGGGGAGGGGGAATTTAATTACGACGAGACCAACGGTCCTGGCTTTCTTATCGTATTAAATGTTACGGTACGAAGAAGGGTGAAATTATATATTCATTAATAATTGGGTAATTATTTCCTGCGCCATTTCCGTTCTGTAATTGGACCGTTATTTCCAGGTGACCAGGGCTGGTTGAGATATGTCGCGTCTTGTTGAAGGGCGGGTTGCTTCTTTCTCCCTTGAAGCGATTAAACAGCTTCAACGAAGATAGATGGGGGGGGGGGGGGGTATTACGATGTTGGAAAATATGAGAATTATTCATTTGTTAATTTTTGAGGAATTATTCGTTCTCTTTACGAAAACTATTTTTCCAAACTTGCGGAAGATGTTACTTTTGCCACTGCTGAATATTTAGATGATAAAGAACAATATTTAAATATACCATTCCACTTTTTTTATCTGTAATAACAATATTTTGAGACAGTTACACTGTAACGTACTAACGGCATAATACAATTTTGTTAAATTGAATCCATCGGTACCGCATTTACACTCATCCCTTTACGACGTTTCCTGTCATCCCGAATATTCATAACATTTGTAAAACGCGACCATTCGCCGTGTGTACGTGCCGTATATACCAATTACACCAAGTCGCATCCATCCCGTGTATATTTTATTGACACAGCATCCGAGGGTAGGATCCAGTCGTCCTTACAATGCACAAGGGATCGCGGAACGAGACGAAAATTGAACCTTTTGCCCGCGCATACATGTCCCGAACGGAAGATACTCGTTCACTCGAAGCGACAGTTTGAATTGCGGCAGCCGACACGGTGGTGGTGGCTTGAAGAAGTTGCTGGCATCCAGGCTGCCGTATAAATTTGCGATATCGTGATGTATCGTGTGTATATATAAATATTATGTGCGCACACTCTACGAGGAACGGGCGGGCGTATCCGTGGACGTATAGCTGGGAAAGTTCGTGGAAGAAATCGGGTCACGCCGAAATATTTGCCCGGACCTTTCCACTTTGCATTGGCGAAGGTTAGCGGGGCGCATTCGCGCGAACGTTTGCGAGCATAGAAGTAAAAGGACAAAGCACTCGACGAATTTTTCGCATTGATCCGTTAAATGGTAAGAAAAGATAATACTTTTGCGACAACTATGAACAGTTTGATAGGTCAAGAATTTGTAGTATTCACTCGACGAGTTCATTTACCTGTAACCGCTGGTGAAAACGATATTCTGCTCTCGTAGTTCTCTTAATAATTAAAGCAAAAAAGAATGTATTAAATGTCAGAATCTGAAAGTGTACGAAAAAAAGCTAAAGTCCCGATCGTATTAAAAAATTCCCAAGGAGCCACGTTGAACTGTAACTTGAACTTTCTTCTCGCACTGCCTCGCCACTTTTCGTTCCTCTTTTAACGCAGGCAAATTCAGATCCCCGAGAAATCCACCGCGGCTGTAATTTATTAATTATAAGAACTGTGCCAGGTTTTCTTCATTTTGCCGTGCAAAACATTTTGCTTGTACGTTCCCGCAAAAAGAGAGACACAGTCCTACTTTGCGAGAAGTTGTGGGTAGATTGCTCGAGTTCGGATGACCATCGGTCGCCGCATTAGGAGAAGAACGAAACGAGGAAGTTGGGAGCGGCCGCGCTTTAATAGCGTACGATGGACGGTGGCTGTCGTCGAGTAATTCTGATACAATATTTAAACGCGATTCTAATGCTGTCGCGTTATTAAGTAATAATCCTTGCGGTTCCAGCAGATGGGCGAAATTTAGATACAATTGGTAAAAAGTTCTAGCTGCGGTTGAAGGGTATCGGCGGATCGTAAACGTCGTAACGGGATTCGGTATTCGATACCAGTGCAGCGCCGTTCCGGTGAAATAAACGCGTGATCATTTCTTAGTACCTTTAAATAACACGCCGAAGCGATTTACGCGTTTCCTGTTTCCAGTTTCTGGTATCTCCTCGGGTTCCCTTAATCGCGACGATAAATCGATGCCCCCCCCCCCCCATTATACTCCCCTTTCGCACACTATTTATGCGAAAATATTAAACAACAACGAAAAATTGTCCTATCTGTGCGGAGTGATGAACTCCGCTGAAACACACTTGTGTATAATCGTTAAACGTCAGCATGGAAATTCCGGCTCGCGAAGAGATTAAAATCCAGGGGACAAAGTTTAATAGTTTTAATAGTGGTCGACGCATAAATCCGTGGCGGATACTCTACGGAAATAACTATCGGGATATCGCTTTTGGAATTTCATATTTTAATCCTTTTTACCGTCGTTGATAGTAGTGCCCGCGGAAGATCGTATAAAAATATAACAGGGCTTTCCTATACGTGCATTTTCATATGGATTTTCCGAATTTAATACTGTTATTGCACGCGCCAGCCGATACGTGAAACGGATCTCTCGCGGATGTGGCATATGCATCGCGATAAATGAACCCTTCGCCACACCAAATTAATGCAGCTCGATTTTTGATATTTCTGGTTCAGTTATCGAGATTCGTTTCATCGGGGACGTTAAGAAATGTTACTTACGAATGATTTTTCAGCACAGTCTCGATCGTGTTCGTGGCGACGGACCAAATGAAAACGGATCCGTCAGAAGAACCGACTGCTATGTACTGCCCATCTGGACTGAAGCTTGCTCGTGTCCAATCGAATCCGACTTTAAAACCGTCGGCGCTGCAAATCAAAGAACCTCGAGTTGTAATCAGTTATGCATTTTGTATTCAAATGTTCCCTCTTAAAACTCGTCGTACGTGTTAACTAATTATTAGTTCTTTTATAATGCACGTGGAAGCAACATGCTTCAAATGCAATGCAAGGGACAATAACGACAGTTTGATTACATTTAACGAACAGTTCAATCAATCTCTCCGTATCGCTACTTCGTCCTTTCTGCATATAGATTCTGAAACTGGGCTAAAGAGGTAACAGAGGCACCGCATGTGCTCACCTGAACGATCCGATGATCTTCTTCATCCGCAGGTCAATGAGTTTCAACGTGTCGTCCCTGACGCAGCTCAAAAGGTAATTTGCATCTGAAAACAAGCAGATGCGGCTCCTTGAATTTGCATGTCGCCCGTGTTAAAGTTAAATTGGCTATACTAATACGGGTTAGCCGTACACAACAGCCACTCTACGTGCTTGAACGAAGATAATAAGCAATCCGCTGATCATGTTCCGATTGCATTCCGATCACGTCGCCGACGGGCTTTCCGCGCGGCGCGAGCTATTTGAACGGCGACGGACGGAGGGAAAAGAAAAGGATCAGAATGCACCGGCCATTCCGTGAAAACGCGCCGAGACGGATCCGCTAAGTAAATTCCTTTTCGAGACGTATAAATCTTATGCGGAGGCGGTTCCAGAAGGGTCTCGCTCCGAAACCACCGCATTTCCCATGGAACGGCGTATTATACTTGAATGGGAAAAGTATACATAATGTATTACGGCGAATGACAAAGGGGAAAGCATTTAGAGGGGCGCGATGTAATTGAGCAGAATTTTACAGTCTCCGCCCGTATCGTTTTATTCGACCTCCATTCTCGCATTACCGAGCTATCCCGGCGAAACGCCCTCGATTGCGCATCCCCTGAAGAACATTCCTCTATCCTGTGTTATCAAACACTTTTTAATTATAACGGTATCAGAGAATTGTTTGAGGAATAATGAAATTCTCGAAGGCAAGCGAGATGTCGTTCGACGTCGGTGGGATAGAAAGAGAAATTGCGATGCAAATGTACGCTTGATAAAACAATTTCTCAGTCTGCGAAGGCAGGTGCATTCCTTTGATGGAACCTCCATTCATCTCCTCGCAAATCTTCCTTTGGTTCTTTTCTGCTTCTCAATATACTTAAAAGTGTGTAGGATATGACTGATTAACAATTTCGTGGACTACAATACGTTTCTCTTTGTCACAAGGATGATGGACAAGAACCATTATTTTCCTTTACTTCCTCATTCTCCACTCGTTCTTTCGCTTCGCGTTCGCGATACTTTCGTCTCAATCATTTAGAGAGCTACAGAAACTCTAATTTCAAAGCAGGCGAAACTAATCGTGACTGTACTTTGTTCAGTAAAAATGTTGCGCACGTTAGTTGCTTTTCTCTGCGTCGATCTTGGCAAGTGTGTTACTCACCACGGGACAAATCTAGGGACGTAACTTTTCCTTCGAGTAAAATGTCGTTCGAGCTGGATTCGGCCCTGGTGTCCCAGAATCTAATCCTCTGATCAAAGTGGCCGCTAATTATCGTCGAGCCTGCGCCGTCGGAAGTTACCAGATCGTTGCAACTGGAGCCTGCAAACTTTGTTTCTATGCCTGCAAACAGAATTTAGTCCGGGTTAAACATCCGCTTCGACATGATTCCCTGTCCGTTCGTTAATAAACCGTTTGCTGAAACAATCTGACAGAATTCATTAAAATTACAAACGGTTATGCATTGCAGGATATTCTAGCGAATCGCATTATTAACATTATTCCCACTAGCCTTTATTTATCATGTCGAATTGCCATCAATAAATTTATTCCATCCATGAACCATAAATCGTAAAAACAATCGACAGCGTGTCTCGGTCGGAAAATGCAATCGGAACCCGCGTGTCCACATTCGCATAAAATCTGCTTACGTCGGTGCACCTAAGTTGACAAGTATGATGCATCGCCGTGAAGTAATTGGACCCAGTAATTCCATCTTCATAGGGGAGCACGGAGCCCCGGAGCGATATCGATAGCCGACGGGTATCGTCACGGTAACTTCGACGGTCTAATTGATCGGATAGTAAATCAAACTTGATTCAACGTAGGACCGGCAGCAACAAAGTAAAACGGACATTGTTATATGAAATGGCACAATGGGACATGGGGCCAGACGGAACGGGCTGGTTCAAGTTATTTATAACCCTCTCGTTTCAGAGGCAGTAATTGTCCGGTGAATACTCGGGCAGTCGGTGTCAAAGGATTTTGCTGGAGATCCGAACGGGATTGCCAGACAACGTGGGTATTGGTTGGAAATTCGACTGACTCTGTTTGTTAATTAATAATTAAATGAAATTCCTTAAAGATATGAAATTCCGAAGAGAAAAGGTACTTTGTATCAAAGCATCTTTATTACATTAATGTACCGATCCAGAAATATTCGACCACTGTACATTGAAAATCATTTCAATACACAGCAGTAATTACACGCTTTCTCTCTAGAAGGATTCAATTCAAGTGTTGAAATACGAGTAAGATAATACACAGCGATGAATAATTAATTAAATGGCTGCGGAGCAAGCTAACTGTTCATCGAATTCACTTTTCCTATGTAACATGTAGATTGCTCCTTTAATAAAAGTTTTTATTTTGCGCGGGTCAATATTCATAAGCCTTGATTGATTAAAATTAACCCTTTGAAGCCGGGTGAATACCCTCGTCTAACGTGTCGCTACCAGGCGCGGAGTGACGTTCATGGAAATTTCGTACGTTCTTTAGAAGGAGCGTCTCTAGTCGTTAATTCGCGAAGTGCATAAATGTGGGAAACGCGCGGAGAACGCTGAAAGAGAATTCTCTGTAATTGGCTGCCCCTATTGGATGAATGCTACAAACGAAAATTCGAATTTGCAAACTATGGTCCATGCGTTTTCATTTTACAAATTTATTGCTGTCAGTCGAATGAGCGACTACAATTTTTTTCTTCATTCGTCGTGTCTTGGAATTTTCGAAATGAAACGCATTCAGTTTTGTTGATAATACTGTGTGTGGAGAAAAAAAACAGGTTTTCTTCCATATTTAACTTTGCAGTAACGTTACACGCGATTGACAATAAGACAAATTGAAATTCGTTACGGGTTACGAGTTAGTCGAGCTTTTCCCTTCGTTTCAACAATATCGTTGCGGAACAACGTTCGCGCGAACAGAACGAAGCGTCGCGCAGTTACAATTTGCTGAACGTCGAGAAAACTGGTACACAGAAATTGTCGCGTTTAATGTGTGCGACGACATGGGCTCTGTTTTATTCAGACGCCGCTCTAATGTGTAATGGCAAACTCGTGTTGGAAGACAAACTGCAGCGATACTGAGCGAGCAATATTGCGAAAGGAACGAAAAAAAGGAAAGAAACAGAATTATCCTTTCATTGAATTCAACAAAATGAAAAAATAGTTTTTGGTTTTTCAATTTTAATTAAAAAAGAAATCAGCGATCGGCTCGGAATAATTAAAAATCCGTGAAATTCAGCAGTTCGAGTCGAAAATATTATAAATTCATAAAAATGTGACGAGGAAATTATTTAAGTCTCGTTATCACTTATCATTACCTTTCTAAGAAATTATTTTAATTATAAAAGCCCCTGCGTGTGAAATTAGCGCCTACCGCATTAAATGTCTTCCGTTATCTTAGTATCTTTTATTTGGCGTTGTTCTAACACGATATCATAGACGTTAAAAAATGTATCACTTGAAATTCATTAGTTTGGCAAGTATTTACAAGTGCAAACGTGCATCTGCGAGTACGTATAATTTGCGCAACGTTTACACACCGTTCATCCCCTCTGTATCCGTTTCCTCGGTTGCACGTTTTGAAACAGCAACAACGCTTTCCGGAATCGAGCGAGCGAAGCACACAGTCCAGAGCGGGTAAGCGTTTCCCGGCGTCGATTCACTTTTCCAGCTACACACCCGTATTAGCCGCGAAGAGTTCTCAATGGATCACGGTTAACTATAAGGGCAGAATTTCCGAGCGCTTTCAATCCCGCATAACGGTACCCGCCCTTCCGATTTTTCGAAGACTTAATCCACATCAACGTCTTCCCTACAGCGCGCTGCATTAAAGTGTATACACGCGCTACAGAACCGCTTCCGGTGATGAATAATGGATACTTCAGACGTAGCGTATGAACGGATCGAAATGCGCGAGAAGCTACTTGGAAACAACGTATCGGCGACGGAAGTTGCAGTTGAACGCGTTCGATGATCAAACATTTATCCCGACCTAATTACCATGGCGCGCTTTCTTTGTCGTCAGATAATTCCCCGCCGGTTCGGCAGCGCGTGTACAGCTTTGAAATTAATTACTCTTCCTCTTCGGCGGGGCACAACTTCCAGGCTGCGGCGTTATTAACGCCGGCTGATCGTGAGACCGTGTTCTTCCCCGATCGCTCCGATCGGGGCGAAGCGATTCGCCGCCGAGGGAAGAACGCTTTTCCGAATACCGAAAAGCGGTTTCCGAATCAGGCGTTCTCGCCGGAAACAATTCCGCGTTTCCTATCTCATTGCGACGGCGAGCCGCTACAGAGGAGGTTAATAACGAGACCGTCTCGAGCCGCAAATCTTTATCTCGGCCATCGGAAGATTTCTCATCCAGCTTCCGTTAAATATTTACCCCCCCCCCCCCCCTCGTTGTCCTTGTCTTTCAGAACGGATGAAACGTTTCGCGAGCAGATGTTTCCAGCCGCGCGGAGATAACAGGATGACAGAAGAGCGGTTACGGGGGTGGGGGGGATAATACTTCGATAGGAATCAGCTTGATCCACTTTAAGCATCGTTTTTGTCTTAAAACCGGCCCCGGCTAAACAATAATTCAACGCTTGAACGCGCTTTCAGCCGCGGCGCTCCCCCATTGTCCCGCTCGCTTGCGCGGCGAGATTTATTTCCACGGAAACTTTTGTACAACCACCGCCACCGTCGTCCGTCTCGTCGTCCGCCTTTCCCTGATAGCCGCGCAGGCCCCGCTACGTTCGCGCTGTTTCCCCCCTGCTTCGCGACAAAAGCGCGAGAGGACCGAATCGAAATGAACGTCTCGCCTCCGTGGCCGTGCCGTGGCAATACCGCCGGGCGGAGGTCCTTCCGTCTCGACGTGCGCGAAATTCACTTGCATCTCACTTGTAAAAGCGGACAAGTCACGGGGGGGCAGACGGGTTCAAGCGTGTGCCGCTGGGTTCGGTGAAACGGCTTTACATTTGTACGCGAGGGGGATACAAAGGGCAAAGGGGAATGGAAAAGAAAAAAGGCCACTCGTCTGATACGCCTGTCCCGTAAGAAGAATTGTGGTTTGTAAAAGGATTTTAATTTTATATGGAATTCTAATTATTACTTGCATCGATTGGAATCATTTTTAGGTAAGTTTAGAGATATACTGGGTTTGTTCGGGGCACTCGTTCGATACGCCTGTCCCGTAAGAAGAATTGCGGTTTGTAAAAGGATTTTCATTTTATATGCGATTCTAATTATTACTTGCATCGATTGGAATCATTTTTAGGTAAGTTTAGAGATATACTGGGTTTGTTCGGGGTGGTTTAAAGCGCAACGGAGCCATTGTTGAATAGCTCGGACATGCAGAATTATGAATTTGAAATGCAGCAAACCACGGTCGTGTTCGCTTTGTAATAAAAATACAGTAATAATGCCAGCGATTTAATTGTCAAATTTTCCAAGCGCCCTCCATCGCCTTTATCATCTGCCCCCGTTTATCCGAGAGTTCTCCGTCGCACAAAGCTGCGGCAAGAATCTCAGTAACTTCGCCAGGTCCGTTTCACAACGATCCCTCGGCAGAATCTTGCAAATTGATACGACCGGTCCGCTATCATCCACGGCAGACTACTCTACACTCGTGTGGGCTTTGGTCAATAGAACTCCCCCAGTCTAAGCGGGAAGGGGCGTGCTTCTGTGCTCTGTAACGTTGTTGACCGTAGTGTAAATCGATATCTCGAACGGTTCTTCGAATGATATGGTTTCGCGAGATTAGTCAACGGCCCGTAGGGATCGAATGCAAATCCCGCATACATTTGCAAACTATCCGTTGCCGCCTCCGGTTGACTCGCCTCGTATCGGTCGGCCACATCTCCGCACACGTTCAATTTACTTTTCCTGCCCCTTAAAGCCACCCCTATTTGCCCGAAGTGCTTGGCCGTTGTCTGTCGTTCGCCGCGTGGAACGGCTGCTTTTTCCTCACCAGCAAATCATCACCTCGCCCTATCTTCTTACTTTGTTTCTTTAGATCGTTGCTCGTGACGGAAGATTGCGGCTCGACGAGGATGCGAGAGGGTATCCAAGGTACTCGAATCCGTTTAAGCACGATATCTGTGTCTCGTTTCGATCGCGGGACAGCCAGGGCTGCGAATAATCGGATCGTCCCGTTTTTAAACGATTTGGTAATAGAAATCCTATCGCATAGTACTTTCGGAATATAGGGTGTCCTGGAGGGATTTGCAGACGGGCAATGGCATCATTCTTGTGGCAAAACGTATACACCGAAGACGCGAGAGCGCTTCCGACATTTCTGTATTTCCTGAATCGAGAATTTTGAAGGTTCGTCAATGAAAAACTCAAGTTTTCCCCTCGACGAGCAATATAGATCTTCCCTGACAGTCTATATACAAGTAATTTACATTTCATTAAAATTCCGCGCTAAAATATTCCCGTTCGAGACACCAGGCGATTCGCCGATCAATTCGGAAAGAAAAAAAAAACTTGGCGAACTTTTATATTAAAAGGCTGGAATGAAATTAAGGCAGCACACCCCTCCCTTACAAGTCGATTTAAATGAAGTTTCTTCTATCGCGGGTTTAATAGTTCGTCGCGTCCATGCTTCAGAATTGGCCCCCATTCATCCCGCGTGAATTTAGCAATTTCTTATCGGGCGGCTTTTTAAGGGAAAACATGACCCGTTAGGGGACGTCAACGGGCGGGGAACAAAAGATCGTCCCGCGACAAGAAAACTGCGAGTCGAAGCAAGCTGAGACGATAAGAACGTTATCGTCCTAATTAATCCCAGGACGGAGGAGGCATCGCGACGAAAAATCACATTCATTCGATCCTTTTACGATGCCGTCAACTTTACGCTGAACCGTCGAAGCTCGTTAAAACGTTCTCCCGATTTAAGGGGGAAATTCTCATGATCCTCGGTTAACTGTGGAAACGAAAGCCGGCGGGGCTGTGTCCGCGATTCGGTAGCCATCCATACTTGGTTAATTGAAATGGCAGACAAATTCGGGAGCGGTTTTGATTGAGGCGCCAACGAAAAACGGTATACGATGGAGAATAAATAGCAGTTTATCTTTAGAAGATCAAGTATAGAAGTGCAAAGAAATTGAACTGTCCGTCGTTATGAATTTCTCCAATTAATCGATCGTTGACTTGATTTAAATATACATCTGGTAATTGATGCACGCTAATTAAATGTTGCCGTTGATACTATAAATCGCCAGCGACGTAAAACAGAGTGTAATTGGAAAATTATAGTGCAGAAGAATGTAACATAAATATGCAAAGGAAATAAGTTACACATTCGCACGTATTAATTTCACGCTTTAACGGATAATGAATGCGCGTACGTTTTACGATCAATCTCCCTGCGGCTTCTCGTCACGAAATAAGACAAAAAATTCGCATACGTAGAAGCGGGTTATAAAATTTTCTATTCGGAGGAACATCCTTTCTCTCTCTACCACCGATTCGCAGCAAATGAAATAATTTGTGTACATATTTTTAGTATTGCTTTACCGTACTGTATTATTGTATCTAATTGCTAGTAGGTCTCTGCAGCCTTAAATCAATAAACAAAATGAAAAGATTCTCGGGTTCCCCTTAATAATACATAAGGAAGCAATCTTTCGTTAAATTTAATACAATTTTCGTGGACGCGTCTGTTCTTTCTTCCCAGCGTTGAATGCTGGTCCGAAACGTATCGTTCACCATAGGCGTACACGCGAGCAACGAGATTCGCCATTCGTTTCATTTGCCCTGAGACGCCGGTAAGTGTATTAGCATTATTCATGACTAATGGGAATAATGAGAAACGTGATTACGGTTAATGCCGTGCATTATTTTCTGTCTATAGCGCGGCAACGTACACGTACCCCGGGCGAGGATAAACGCGAGCCACGACCGGCTATGCGCGCACGCTAAACGTTTCCTATCTGTTCGCCGCTGCTTACTTACACGCTTTGCTACGCAGGTCCCAAATTTTTAGGGTGCGATCGTAACTGCCGGTAACTACTTTTGACGGCTCGCCAAGAAACTTCGCCGCCATCACCTTCCCGCAGTGGCCCGTTAGAGTATGCTGAAACAGAAATGGAAATGTCCGTTTGGAACGTTCACTATCGCATTCCGCCCGATGATAGGGTAATTCGTAATCCCATTTAAAAAAGAAAAGAAAAAGAAGCTCGCTAACAACTGCTGGTTGAATTCTGTTGGCGAGCATATTGCCGTAACTGCGGCAACTTTCCTGTGCCACTTGGATGGTGGAGGAATTGCTGTAGAACATACGCAGGACTTGCGTTGGGATAGGGTTAAAACCGGTCTTGAATAAATAGTATACAACACTTTTTCAGTATTGGTTTTCTAGCATGTAAAAATCATTCCTTTTTCACCGGGCTCTGATTAAAGTGTAAACTTTTTGTCAACGATACTTGAGTAGATTATATAAGCATTGCAGTAAACACCCGTTCCATGTGAAATTCATTAATCCATGCGTCGGCGATGACGATTCAGGATTTTGACAAAATAGAACAGTGATCGCGATAAGCAGGGGAAATCATTGGGAATGCGCGAGCGGAATGTTTCGGCTGTTCAAATCCGCATCAGCCTCGATTATACCGACGCGTGGTTGCAGTCAAATTAGCGAATACAATTTACTAATGTTGCGCGTCAATATTTATATTAATCTCGGCCGGTATCCCGAAAGATAATCTAAGCGCAGACTGTACCGGACATTTCAATTTTAGCGCGGTACCGTCAGAAATGTATTTCTGCACGCGGAACGGAGTAGTTAACATTTTAACAGCATACTTCTGGCTCTTCTTCAACCAGTCACATCCGATTATCCAATTTTCATGAATTTTGTGGTTTCATTTGATCGTTGCGCGTGCTATTCTTTATTTAGGAAAATGCAAGATTTTCAGTGGTGGACAAGTGATGTAACGTTGTTTGCAGGCTTCAGATGGAATATTCTGAATCGAGGGACTTCTAAAAGAAAGCTGTAGATACAAATCATTTTGGGAAATATCATAAACAGAGGAAAATGAGGTACATTCGAAAGCTGTTGAAATATCCAGGATGAAAATGAGAAAAGCCATTCTCCATTATGCAGTTAAACATTTTCTGTTCACTGAATAACGCAGCGTCTTTACGATCGTCCAATAAAAACGTAAGCGTAAAAAGAAAGTCGCGACAGTACGGATAACACGGTTCGCTATCTCCTATCGACACTTGGAAAGAATAAAAGAAAAAAGTGGCAAGTATCACAGCTGATAAAGTTATTCTACACATGGCCAGCCATCATCCCTACGCCCTTCAACGGCAAGGAACCCGAGCGTAACACGTCGACAGTGGAGAGACGACGAGGAACTCTGGAGGGCGGGACTCCTGGCCCGGAAAAGGGAGCGGCGCCGTGAAAAAGAAGGACTTCGCCAATTTTAAGGAACACGGGCGTCGGGAGCTCTTGAAAAATGTCCTAATGTAAATTAATGGGCCAGAAGTTTAGCCGGGGAGGGCTCTAACGTGAAAGAAACACAGGTAGGGCGAACAGTACACCCGGCCCCGCGTTATACGAGCCGACGAAGAACTTTTTTCACCGCCGCCCGACTGGGGAGGGGGTGGAAAGAAAGAGGGGTAGAGCGAAACGAAGTGTACCATAATCTAACGCCTCCAGAAAGTTGGTCGAAAGTGCAGAGGTAAATTCCGCTGTTTCCTAGGGCGCATTAAAGGAGATTGTACACTTTGAATAATTCGCTTTCGTTTGCTCCAAACGTATCTTCGGATCGACGTATATTTTGTCGAAGTGGAGGGAGGGGGCGAACGAGTATATTTGTTTGTTCAGTGTAAATGCACACTTGGGCGAATCTTACGTTCGTTTGTGTCTTGCAACATCTATTAACGAATGTGTCCTTAGACGAACGTTATTCAATCCGGCCAAATCGATTCTTTCGAACGCCTTCTTGCGTTAAAGGGACACCGGCGAACGATTTCACGCCCCTTAGCGACACTTATCGGGCTGAGGGTTTCCTTGGGGATGCAGTAAATAAGTAAACTTCCATGTAATCGAGGAGATTCGTAGTGGGAATTTATTGTCTCTCGTCTGGAGATGTTCCGTTTAATTTCTAACTTTACTCGATTTGGGTTTATGCGAGTATGACACGCTTTGGGATGTATGGATCCTTAAATTCGAGTATATTTAGCCAGAGTGATATCTCGTAGAATTCGTTTTAACAATTTGTTAATAGAACACGAGCCGCGACTGGCATTATAAATTGTAAATATAAAAGTATTAAAGTCTCTTGGGCTATAAAGCAATTATCAATATTTATCGCAGATGGAACGATTGTGGTATAAAATTTTGTTTAAACGTCGGAAGACAAATGCACGTACATGTTCATAGATTTAATTAAAGCGTTCATACGAGGCATTTAGATTGTAAGCTCGATAGGTTTATTTTACCAAGGGATTATATTTCTTAAGCGATGATATCGAAATATGGTTCTAAGATTACAGCGAATTTATCGGATGTTGTACACTTACGTAATACTAGGAAATTACTGCTCACATGCATTGAATTATTACAGGGAAACCAGGCAAACATTTGTGATGTTAAGGACCCCATCAATTAATATCAATTTCCGCCGAATGTGTAAAACACATTTATGAACTTCCTATGTTTAACAAGAACACTCTGCAGCGAAATTATTATCTCGAAATGGAATTCTTGTAAACGCTTTTACTGGACATGCACGTAAAATATTCTCGATGAAATTCCCAAGTTGATTTCACCAGAAACGTTCCTAAAAGACAAAAATACGCTTCAACCTTCATAAATCACGTTTCACGCAAAACCCTCCCCTCTCAAAGGCAAAACGAATTAAAATCACATACATGTTGTAACTTCCATGAGCTGGCCCCGATTTTCTTTCAAGAGTCCAACGATTTGCAAAGCGCTTTTCACCTTCGCAGCTCGCTCTTCGAGATGCGCGCAAACAAAAGAGGAAAAATATCTTTTCGAGTATTCTTTCCGTGCCCCGCCGTTACGCATCCGCACGTTCTGCATCTTTTCTTGGAAGCTGTAGACCAAGATTCACGAAATACAGCTGATATCGTCTTTTTACGACGGAGCAACAGCGGCCACGTAAGACGTACACCAGATGCATCCTCGCAATAAAGGCATAAACCCTTTCATAGGGCTGAGAGGGAAACCTCCGGCAGGATTTGAGGCTGAAAGAAGAATACGGCGAAATGGATGGATCCACCGGGCTGTACGAAGGTTCAATTAAACTCGGCAAAAACGGCGAGCAACCTGGTAACCTTCCTGGAAGCAACTTAGCGACCCCGGCTTTACAACCGAAGTACGTTCGTTCCGTTTTTAAGGCGTACAGCCGCGAATTGTCTTCGCCTTTTGCCACTCTACACACTTTCGCAAGCCATCTTCCATTTCCAGCAGTCTCGCCTGTTTCAGCAAATGAAATTCATCCAACCACTGTCTGGCATACAGCTTGCACAAAGAGATATTGTTTTATAATACTTTCAAACGAATATATATGTACAAATGAACTTTTATGGATATCTTCGGTGATATAATTATATTGGGAAACTTTATAGTTCGTAATCCCATTAAAAAGATATCGTTCCTTCAATAAGTTTACAGTGCAATCCAATCCACCCCTTGCAACCCCTGGCAGTAACAAAACCAACAAAAAAAGAAATCCTTCCGTCAAAATAGTAGAATATCCTTCGCTCTGCAAAGGGAATCGAGAGGAGCGGCGGCGAGAACGGAGGCACGGCGTCTCGATACACGAAAATCGGGTGCTCGCTGTAAAACAAAGTACGCGAGGCTACTTTCGCGGAAAGCATCTCAGGTAAGACACGGACGTTATGTATGCGTTGCTCCGAGCAAAGTTTACACATACTAGAGAAGTACCAGCATGCGAGCCCATGCGTCGCGACGGTTCTACGGCGGTTCTCATCGTTTTTCACTGCTGCTTCGTTAGTACAGCACCGCGGCGCATAGCGTTTCCGCGAAGCGGAATTCCGCCGTCTAACGTCCTACCGCAATTACATCCATCCGGCCGATGTTTTCGGTTTGATTGGCGAAGGTTGATGGCTCGATGAGCGGCTCCAGAACGGCACCGGTCGCAAAAAGGGACGCGGCGGTGGTACGCGAGTGCGACTCGTCGCGAAACCCCGCAAGCAATGAGCTTTCAACGGTACAAGATATTGCTGGTTCATTGGTTTTTATCGAAGATTGTGGCATGTTTCAGTTATTATACGGGAAACGTAAAGTATACGCGATCAATTGGAAAATCGAATTAATTACACGCTATATGGGGAGGGAGATTTTTGCAACGAGGGACGAACACAATCAATGAAGAATAAAGTAATTCCAGTGCCGGCTTTGCAGGATAAGAATGCAGCGACGCGAAGATAACATGATAATTATAAATTAGTCCGTGAGGCAAAATATTTCGAAGTACGGAAGCATGATTATTCAGTATTTAAATTATTTATAAGCAGTTCCACGCCATAAAATGAAGCTTTACGAAATCAGGAGTAACGCAAGTTAATACGATAATACGGTAATTAGTGATTACCGATTGAACAGTTCGATTAACAATTAAACCACATCGCGCGACATTGCTCCCGTTCGCGTAGCCGTGACAAAACCAACGGTACAATATTGCTCGATCTCCGGCCGAATAAAAATTCATAACTGCCATTACATTCTTTCTATCCACAGGTGTTCTTGTTCGCCATCGAATAATTCCCATTGAAGATTGTCGTGTCATGAAAGCGCCGGCTCGATGCACATGAAAAGTACGGCAAAAATGAGCACGGAAGCCCGTGTGCGGTGGCCGCGAGTCGCGGCATAAAGGTACTCGGGCGGGGCTTTTATCGAAGAATACTTGGGCGCGACCCAACTATTCAACTACTCGACTACTTCTTCAACTCCTTTAGCCAGGAACCTAGTCAACCTATGTTTTCAAGGCTGCGCCGTAAGGAAGACGGAAAAAGCCATTTCCCCTTTACAATTCTTCCTCCGGCCCCCGTTTTTCCATCTCTCCTCATCCGATCCGATGCTGGCTAATCGGTGATCCTTGATCCCGATTACAGACACGTCAAAAGGGGGAGGAAAAAAAACAGACGAACGCGGATATATACCGCGGAAACGTAACAAATTGCAGCCGTCGGGTAAACATTCGCGTTTAATTAATCCCATTAACGGTGCCGTCATTTACCGAAATTGCGACATCCCGTTCGTCCCGATTGGGATTATCATAACGGAATTTTAATACAGGCATTACTGCTCTAATTACCGCGCTGAAACGCGGTCCTTGAACCGATCGCGTTAAAACTGGTCGAACCAGCCGGCGAAAGGGATATACGTTTTTTTTCTTTCAAACGATCATCGCCGGTGAAAGATATCGGAAAGATAACAGCTGGGAAAATTCGCGGCTAGCCGGTTCGAGAGGTTGCCGGTCGCGGTTTTGAACCTAAATCAACATCGCATTATTCCGCGTCAGCAGCAGCAGCAGCAGCAGCAGTGATTTATTTCATGGTGGGATGCTGCGAGAGGCGCGTCCTTACTCGCGATTAAGTTACGGAACGACTGCAATTATTGCCTGTACAGCGGTATTGTGCGGCCGCGCTCAATGCGCCGAGTATATAAGATGCACCCCTGATCTTCGTAACGACACAAATGGTTATGAGCCGTTGCCCCGGAGCACGAGCCTCTAACAAGATTGTAGACTAACGCCGGCCGGCGCTGCATTCTGGCTTCATTAATTGAACCGGGCATTAAAACAGTGGATCGCAGTGATTTTATGCGGCCGGAATTGTAAAGTATTTCAGGCGAAGCTTCAGAGTGTGGTAAGAAGTAGAGGCGAATTGAAACGTAAAACGATTAGAAGCACTTTTGCGCTGTTCTTGTTCCAAAGATCGTCGCGAGTTTTGCTAATCCATTATTGAATGCATCGTTAATGAAGGCAGAGGTATTTGGTAATGGGAACGTTCAAGAGATCTGGATTTATTCTTTCGATCACTGGCATCGCGCCACACGTTACCTGGCGGAGCACGTCCCTCGCGCACAGGTGGAAACGAATTGCACACGGATTACCAGAAATCTTTGGCGAGGTGCAAGGCGTAACGGAATCTCACGTGCTAAATATAGAGATGGTCAAGTGAACTTCAGAGATGTTCGGAACAGTTAGAAACAGAATGCACGCTTGCATATACAATCCTTCTTTGCAAAGCAAACTCTATTTTAAAAATAAAGAAAGAAACCAACTGAAAGAAAATGGAAGGAATGAACTAAAAAATCTACTGCTATCATTAAAAGACAACTACGATGGTAATTATTGACTTCTCCAAGTTATAGAGGAAGCTAACTTTCGTTATAGATACAAATCGCAAGCAAAGAAGAGGTGTAACAGTGGTGTCCGCTTAATCATAGACTTATACCACTGTCGCGCTAATCGCAGGACTTTTATTATCCCTAAAGAATTTCGACTTTCGATGAACTAAATGAAATTCACCGCGTTATCAGGTGAAAAGAGATGGCAAATAGCTTTGTTTCTTTCTGCTGGCGCTTGCCTTAAGAGGACAGTATTTTGTCGCATACAATAATGTCGGGGTTGGTGTGACGTTAAAGACGACCGCTGATTGCAGGATCGCGCGATTTCGCTGGCCGATGCGCCTCCTAATTATTGGTTCTGCCGGCTATCGAAGACGCCAGGGACGCCGTTTCGATGTCGCCGTTCATGGGAAAGCCAGCAAGCGGCCGAGAACGCGACAAAGAGAACAAGGGGGATGCTAGGTAAATCTAAGTACTTGTTATTTAGTAGGAACCTTCAGCACCGCCGCCGCCGGCACTCCAGAAACACTCTGGCGAGGAAAGAAGAGTCCAACTCGAGGAGGAAGGTGGCGGAGAAACGGCGGAAGAGGAAGAGGAAGTAAGCGGAGGGGGAGGGAAGAACTGTGATGCACTTTACTAGACGCACACCGTATATGCGTGTGGTTTTTCCTAGTGTGCAACAAATGGTGTAATATAAGAAGTTCTGAATTGGCTGACACGTTGTTTCGTAGGATTGGAAATATTAATAATACTTGATGTTAATATAATTCATTAAAATAGTAGCTAAGCGTTACTATAATTCGTTAAAAGTATCCATTAACTATACGTATATAATTGTAATTGAGGGATTAGCCACGAAATACATTCGCACGTGCATAGCTGACAGCGTGGAAGAATTTGCAAATTCTTTTTTCCCGAGGAAGTAAGGGATTAGTCAAATGCAGGAGTAACCGTTTTGATAATGGGTTCATGGAGAGAGCATGCTTTCGCACGAACTTCTTTTGTTCGCACTAGGAAATACAACCCGCCTCATTCTTACCAAGTACTATAACCGGCCACAAACGATCTGTTTCTTTATCAAATTACTTATAAACGACCACCAAACGAGAGACATCCGTCGTCTAGAAATCCCCGATACCAGATGAAACTCACTTTTCATCAAGCTATTTCGCTTACAGCCTGCATCATCGTCTACAGGTGATTCCACAAACAATCCGACAGCCTTTTAAACTATTCAAACGTTACCATCGACGCGTCAATAAACTTCTATTACCATCCGCGAGCGTATCGCACACATTAACGAGGAGATATGATAATTACAATGATGTCCGCTCAATCATAGACTTGTACTACTGGACTCTTTTCTATCTTCGTGCGAACCTTTCCGATTCGCATTATTTCGCCGTACGGCCGGACAGGTACATAACCCGTGTCACAATGTCGATCCCTGCGGGCAATCTCCTGCTGGATCTCCCCGCGGAAGCATCGTGCAGAGGATAAACAAACGAAGCTTTTACGCTCCGTCACGGTGGCGCAGCAATAACGTGTCACCCGGTGCGGCGCGGATCGCGATAGGTGCGCACGGAACGAGAAACAGCCTGTAGATCGTGGGCGCCCCGGCAGCGTCAACTGAATGGTAGACCGCTGCCTCCTGTACGCGCTTATCACGCGTGCACGTGCATACGCGGGGATCGTTGCTACGTTAGTAACAACGCGAAACGTACGCAGAGGGAATTACGTACAGGTATGTGCGCGCGGCCTGCGTTCACCGCGTCGGATTTGGGTTCGTCGACCGCGCCGGGACTTCTCTCTTCCCTTATCGCCCTATCTGTCGCTCCGTCTCGCTCCGCCGCCTGTCCGCCCGCCTTCCTTCCGTCTTCCTTTCGCCGTCAAGAGTTCGCCCGCGACCTTGGCGATTCAACGGCCGCGCACCAGATAACGCCCCTTTCCAGATAATAGATTATTTCATACGCGTAGCAGCCGGTCGCTGGTAGCCGCATCTGCCTCCGCCGCTAACCCGCCGGTTGCCATCGGCCACTCTCTTTCGCTTTCTCCGTTTCCCCGGTCACCGCGTGCTCATCCCGATTACGCGGCTGGAGAACCGCGCGAACGAACGGGCCGATGCGCGAGCGCGTCGATACTCCTGTGCCGCGCTTAACATTTATATTGCGAGGCTCGGGGAGATGATTACGGACACCGGAAATAAGATACTCACCGAAGGAATGCATTGGATATTTGTACATTGACTTTTCGTGAGAACACTTTTTCATTGGTACGATTCGTGTGGTAATCGCGCGCGTCTGTTTAAGGGCGGTTCAATGGTTTCGATTTCGAACGGAACACGTCGGTCCCGTGTAGATTAGGGCCGGGATCGAGGACGAGGGAACTCTGGCGGAGTATTACGATTCCTGTTAACCAACTCCTAATTAAGTGGAAGGAGAACTGTTAGAGCAAGTTCAAGTGTTAGCCGAGGCACGGTGAACACTATTAAACTGTGTACCATAATCAAGACTAATATCCGTTCAGCAACGTGTACATATAAAATATTGATCCTTCGCGAGCCATAGAACGCGAAGCATGAAACCATCAATTATATTAACGCCTAACGAAAGTTCAATTCGTTCTATATTTATCCACCGCTTGATTCGCCTTAAACGACTCTTCATTTCCCCCAAGCTCGCGCGTTTATATATAGAAACGAGTTTATTAATTGCCCGTCGCGTAAAAAAAAAACGAAAGAGAAGCAGAAGTAATCCTTAAAATGTTTCCAAAGCGTGGTGACTTGAATTAGCAAGTGCAGTATCTGTTCGCCGATCCGATAAAGCCAAACGTGGAGTCGACGCGATAACGTGTACGTACACGGATCGACGTAAATAATTTACGCGCGACTGGTTATTAGCGAAATAAATGTATTATGCGCGGGGATCAGGTTCTGTTTGAAACCGAGCATGTCGAACGCATTAAATATCGTTATCTCCATAAAGCGATTAAACGACTGGATTCAAGTTTTCCCGATCCAAACGAGTTCCGCCGTAGCTCGCCGCATATTGTCGGGACACCGCGATTAAGAAATTGAATGACCAGCATTCTATCCAATGGATTCCTTCCCTGGATAGGGACAGGAACCTCCTGATTCGCGTAAATAACAAAATCAATCGTCCGTTGCTAATAAGAATATTGCGCGTTCATTCTCGCACGCGGAAGAATCGGAAAATGAAATTCATATTTCTATGCCTGGGACTTAATTACGATTACATCCGATATCGTTCAATTTCCAAGCATTTCATTAAAAAGGGCACGCCGTTACTGGTAACGAACGCGTTATAGTTCGCCATGAACATGTTCCAAGAAATATCTTTGCCGCGATAACGTTGCGGAGAAGTTCACCTTACATTACTATATTTATTTTCATTTCTCCGAGCCCCCGTTCATATTTCGCTGTTTGCTACCCGATGAGATACAGGACCAATTGCGTCGCTTCGGGGATTCCTTTGCATAAAGAGGTCATTCTAGTTCGCCAGATCTCTTTTCCCCGTTTGATGATGAATTATTCCATGTTTACGTTCGACATTAGTTCCGTTGAAAATATCCGCGACATATCTACCCCTCGCACCCCCCCCCTCACCCCCCTCCCACCGGCCGGCGAATACATTTAGATACATTTCGCGAGTAAAGTAAGACGGAGCGAAGGTATCTCGCGTCGATATTATTCAGTTCCGTTCGATTCGTGCCGTTTGCATAACGCGAATGGACTGCATTACGCGGATACGCGTGCTTCCTCTCCGCATGTTCCCCCATCCCCATCCGCCCTTTCTTTTTTCTCTCATTTCATATGGAAACCGTTTCGCCTCGTCGTAAATAAGTTTGCGATAAATCAACGTACGTAAGTCGGTGTCGCATCCGTTCGAACGGACGACGAGGTAACGAGGGACGGCAATCTGCCACGAGGCTAAAACCGTCTCGGCTCTTGTTCGGCAAACAATAACCGCCGCTTTACAGTTATCCCGGTGGCGAAGGGAAACGTTTTACAATCGATTCGCGACCACGGCTAACGCATCGCGGTCGCGCCTACGGCGGATCACGGTAGCCCAACGCCTAACTGGATTATCGAGTAACCAATTTGAACTTGGAGAAATTTACTGGCAGAGTAATTATTGGTGTTGGGTCGCAGCAATCGTAAGAACATTGTATCTCGTCAAACAGCTGCAGACCATAAAACGGTCGGCCACAGTTTTCGGAGGTAAGACCGATGCCATCCGATTACCTGTGGGTCGGGAATAATCCAAACCCGGCAACCCCCTACATTCGCCCCTTCCGCTAGACACCTTACCTTAATTGGTAATCAAAAATTCCCCGCCTCCTCTCTATCGCGTCGAAACCAAATTTAACAGATGCAGAAATAAGATCATTAGCATCTTAGTAATCGAAGAATAACGAGCTCAACATACCGTGTGTTGGATTCCGGGGTGAGGGAATAACACCGATTGAAATAACAGACTGTATTCCTTTAAACGACTCCCGGATACAACGTCGGGTTATACCGAATTCACAGCGGATGACAAGCGTGTCGGGACAAGGTGCTACTGTCTGTACTGCTGAAATACTGAAAAACTAATATGGTCGTTTTTAGTGGAGGGGAGACCGACCTTAACCCTCGCTGAGCCATCTTGACCAACACAGATCCTGACCCTTAGTATATTGTTGATTGCCTTAGTCACTGATAGCTAAGGTAGGATCTGCGGGCCTTGCATCTTATCGATGACTCGGGGGTAGTATCAGTGGATTCGACGTCACGCTGGTGATTCAGGGGTCGGTCATCCAACACGTGTAAAACTGACGAACTCCGAACTTCGATTTATTCACCGAACCGTTTCTTTCCTTTCTGTTACAATCTTTGTAAAATATATTCACCCGCACGTACGACCGGTACATTTTCGGTCTCATCACTTTGGGAAATCGGTGTAACATTGAGCTTCCACCTCCGTTAAACTAAACGTGAGGAATTAACAATTAGAATGTTACGATATTAATTCATATTGGGCCAATCGCCTGTTCGTCGGAGGGATATCGAGTTTTACTACTTGCATAATTCTCGTCGCTTCATATAATTAACCTTTAATACTTCTTCGTTATTTCTCAACCGCGCGCATACGTCTTTGCCGTTCGTCTTGCCTGCAAAATAATCTTCCCCGCGGTTCATTATCCACATTTACGCCGGCGAGCAACATTGTTCTCCGCGGAGATTCTCCGCAGCTTAACGAACCGTGTTAGACAATTTCGTTTCCGATCTCCTGTGTCGTGACGGTCTCGCGGATAGCTTTCGAGAGGGATGCATTCACGGAAGCGTAGCAGGCAAGGCGAAAGATGTCGAGCGCATACAAAGTTTGCACAGACGGGACAATTAGAAGCATCTTTAGCGGAGGACGGGGGAATGCCTGCGGAGTAGGGTTTAACTTTCTAGTGTACAGTTTCCTGCGGATTAAACGTTCGCTACGTTACGTAATCAAATTATTATTGACGACAGACGCAATTATCGCGGACGATATAGCGCTCTGTGCGACACGATTGTATCTATAATTAATTTTCAGCTTCAAAGTAGACGTGTTTCGAACAATTATTCACGTTATTGGACCGGCGTAAATAAAGAACAAAGCGTAAAGCATACATGCGTTGTGAAAAGTGTACATAATGCATTTCGTATGATCCTATGAAAAATTGAAATATCTGCCGTATACGAGTGATGAAAAATTCTTTGTTCGTATGAATGGCTTTCCAGTATTCTCCGTGCCGGTTGTCGATATTCTTTCCTAGTATTGCAAGTAAAGAATTTCATACCTACCAAATACCTATATGGAAAATCATCAATAGCTATATAACATTCTTAAAAATTCCAATATATTATAGACATTCGGACTATCCCAAATACGATCGCGTCGAAGCTCCCTGCCGCAGACCATTAAATTACAAACTCGCGAAGCTGAAATTTAAACAATAACGCCTGAACTAAATAAAAAAAAAAACACACACACACTGAGCACTCTCTATTAAAAAAAAAGCCGATCTCGCGAAAAGGGTTAACGATCTACACAACCCTCTGATTCCAGAAGCGCAGCGAAGCCATGGCAACAGTCGAATTGGTCGAGCCAGAAAGAAAAACAGAAAAAAAATTGTAGACATCCGATAACACAGGAAGCACAGCGGAATATAAGCTGCCGATAACGAAAGCCGGATTCTTCTTCATACACGCGGAACCGTGGGGCAATGATGAAAAATTCCTGGTGCAAAGGATCGGCGCCAGCTATTTCCGTTTAGCCGGACCAACATTTGACGCACGAGCGTCGACATAATCGAGATTCCGCTGTTGCGGGATAGAATCTGAGAGAGAGGGAGAGCGAAAGAGAAAGAGAGAGAGAGATAAAGACACTGGTCGGAGGAAGATACTTTCGGCCCCCCCGTTTCTCCGGTTGTCGCGCAATCGGCGCTGATGGTCTCGGGGGCGAGCGATTCTCGCGGAAACCGCACACCACGACGACCGTGATCGCCTGCGGGGAAAACGTGGCAACGCGGAAAAGCATCGTGCAAGGCGAGGAACCCGTGTGCACCGATCTTAATGCAAATTCACTGGCGGCGGCGGCGTTCCTTCTGCCCCCCCTCGTGCGCCCCTTTCGTTGCATCCTCTCGTTAACCGATAGCACGGGACGAAACTGATCGCGACGAAGCAGGGACGAGGCTAGGGGCGAGCCGGGATGAGAACGGAATTGAACGTCCGGAGTTTCTTCTTTCCGAACTCCCTCCGTTCCTTCCTCCTTCCGGCCCGCGGTGGCGCGTACTCCCTGCGAACGTCCTTGCCGCTCCGCGTTCATTCCGTTCGAGCGAGCGTTTCGAATACGCCTCGGTTGTTTAATGCAGAACGCGCGGCTATGCGGGGTAGCGAGGGCACTCGTTCAGTTGCCGCGGGTAATTTCGATGGAGAACGTAAATGCAAAGATTGTGACTTACTTGCGGAAATAGAGCTAGTTTCGAGTGGATTAAAGGGATATTTATTTTGCGTACTTCTATAGACTGATTAAGTGTAAACGTTTCTGTGGGCATTATTTACATTCTTCATAACGCGTACGTATGTTCGTATTTCGTTAAATATTTCGTAGAGTAACGATTAGTAACGTAACGACGGTGACTTTATTAATTTTAGAAATCGGCTGCTTCTCGTGGTTGATGCGCACAGTGGTATATCTCAATTATTGATCAGACTTGGTGTTGGCCTGAATTAGTAATTGATCGCTTTCACTATAGACTATTACAGGATTCTTTAGGTACATTTTGATTTAGAGTTTGATTTTAATGCTTGCCTACATTAAATTAAGGATAAACGTTTTCGTAGTCGATATTCGCGGTGATATTATATCAATGATTGATCAGATCAGACACTAATCTGAATTAGTACCATCGTGCAGATAATTCATACGTATAATATTGTTCAACATTGTGTTATAATTCGCTAGACATTCGCCTTTTCCACAAGACTGACCGATGCAATTCATATTCCATTAATATTTAAATTAATATTCCTCGCAAAGAGTATACCATTTAATATTCAATACAATACTAATTATCGTATAAGCTATTACGTATTGCTATTATAAATATTACCACATCCACTGGAGGATAATCCTCTACGTATTACGTGAATTCAAAACATATTACTTGTGTAATTAATAATCTACGTTTAAAAGACACTTTTTCATCTGTCATATCCTTTCCCTGTCGGTTCCCATGAATGTTTATTCGATTCTACGACAATTTCTGTAGACAACGAGAGCCCTCCGCGCAGGGGAAAAAAGTCGTGTGTTGAACAAAATTAACTTACGCGCATCACGGAAGTCACTTTTCAATTTATCCTCCACGGTTATTATTACCTTCCCGCCTGTTTTCCTCCGGCTGAATAAGTTATAAAACTTAATTGGAGGGTCCTGAATAATAACTCTCGCAATTAATTATGCATTGAGTCGTTCTCGTATCCCTTCGTACGTGCACGCAAATTATTCAACAAATCGTCCGGGCCAGCGAACAAATGCTTGTCCAACAGGGTCTGCGCAAGTGGAAATTGGCTCGAACCAGTTTTAATGATGAGAGCACTGTTCTGCTGGTAATTTTGCATTCATAGAGTGGGAGCACGGGGACTTCTCTCGCCCGGCATGTCTCGTGTTTAAAAAAAAAAGAATAGAAAGTAACTTTTCGTTGTTTCGCGTTGAACAATGCCAACGTGTTTATAAAAACATCTTTCTATCAGCACGGCCGTCTTGTTAATTAAGGACTGATCGATCGATTGCAATTGAATGTTGGACGTTCTGGATAAAAGTTTATAACAGCTTGATTCTTAAATTGCCTGGCTAAATGGTTGAAGAGGTACGAATTATTAACTAATCGATTATTCAATCCATGGAAGTCGAAACCGTAATAACCATCATTCAACAAAATTGCCGGCAATCAAAGAAACCGAAATGAACATAAATCTTGCATCCTTGCAAACCAAGGAATAATTCAATATAGCCGCAGAATTCAAACAAGCAATAAACATAAGGCGTACGGAAGATTCCGCAAAAGTCACGAGGAAATTGTTAACGCGGCTGGAGAATGCAAATGCGTTGCGGTTGAATATTATAGTTGCTCGCAGTATTTCCACGGTAAACGGGCAATCCGTTCGCAGTCCCGTGGACAATGGCAGCTAACGTTTTGGTATCGCTGAGAGTCATGAAATTCTTGACGGGGAAAAGAATCGTCGTTCCCGTTCGATGTTTTCTTTCCGCGCGGGATGCAAAATACGATGCGCTCGGAGCGTAGATTTCGTTCTACGGGAACGTCTCACTTCCGAGCAGCGGCTGGACAAAGGTACGAACCGTTTCCAATCGAGGAAACGTTAGAACACGCTCCAGGGAAAAGGAGCACGAACCCCGTCGAGGACTTAACAATGCAGGGAACGAATGCTCGCCCGTGAGCCAGCATAACTAAACCAATAAACAGCGCATTTCGCGAAAGTTATTGTTTATCGCTCCGGCTGGGGAACAGTGTGGGAAATAAACTTGGTGGTTAACGTAACATTGCCGGTCCTCGTGTTGCACGACGATAGAGCTTCTTAATACTTTGGAATCCTTGCTGCGATGGAAATTCAATCATTCCAATGATTTTTTTAACGATTTTAGAAGCAATCGGGGGCTGCCGAAGCAACTGGAGTAATTTAATGCAGTATGTACTGAATATGAACAGATGTCGCGAAGCAATGATTAAAAAATCATTCCAGCATGAATAATTGGAGCATTCGTGTGATTTGATGATACAATTTTAAATAAATCAAAATAATATCTAATGAATGCATAAATCCAGTGCACCAGAATTAATTATTGAAGAAAATCACAAGTGCGGGATTGTGTTTAAACTTTTATCAAGTACACAGTGTCATCCGTGTCAAGATAAAAGCTAAAATCATTTACTATATATCATATTATCATATCATTTATCATTACTGTTATAATCACAAATATTTGGAACACTACTAAAACTCACAGCAGAATCCATACATTGCTTACAAGTATCACACTTCATTTTTCTCTCCCTTCAGCATATTTGCTTATTGAGTATCAGCAGATGTGAAGCAATGATTAAAAAATCATTCCGTCATGAATAATTGGAGCATTCGTGTGGTTTGATGATACAATCTTAAATAAATCAAAATAATATCTAATGAATGCATAAATCCAGCGCACCAGAAATAATTATTGAAGAAAATCACAAGTGCGGGATTGTGTTTAAACTTTTATCAAGCACACAGTGTCACTCGTGTCAAGATGAGCGCCAAAATCATTCATCATATATCATATTATTCATATTGTTTATATATCATATTATTGTCGCATCATTTATCATACATCGTTACCCTCATCGTCCCAAACGTTTGCAACACTGTGAAAACTCACAGCAGAATCCGCACGTCTACTTACACCTCTATCACACTTCATTCCTCTCTCCCTCCCAGCATATTTGCAAGTTCTCTCGTAACGCAGCCACAAATGTCCCAGCGATTTTCATTATAGACCGATCAGCCATCATTCCCCGTTCCCGCCGCTCAATTGTAATTTGTATCAATCACGCGCATCGCGATCGATTCGATCGCACTTCTTGCCGCACGTTCACATCTCCCGACAACAATAGAGGCAGCGTGCCAATGGACGTAAAATAACAGTCCGCCCAGACGCGGCTAGGAATAACTGGTTCCGCATTTCGGAATGCTCGCAGCATTTACGGCCGAAGGGGGGGGGGGGGCGTAAATTCGCGTCGGTATGCGAGCTTCCACCTTCGATCGTGTAAGAAATTGCTCGTGTAACAATTCGGTAAGCCGTCGAACGGGGTCAATGGTGTAGCCGCGATTGTGCGCGTGCCGTTAGCCCGTTCTTCGGGCTACCGTTTTCGTCCACCGAAACCAGTCCCCTACACCCCCCCCCCCCTTTAAAAGACACTCTGGTCAGTGTCTGTGAGTGATAGTTCGGGCGTGGAAGTGGGGGACACGTGTCGCCCGGTTCGAAGATACCATTTGATCTTTGACTTTGGTATTTCACGTTATTACCTTTGCGGACTCTAATACGAGGGCACGTGGTTACTTGGTTTTAGTGGGGTTGCAAAGGTCGTTTCGTGTCGCAGAGCTTTTCCGTTGCGACGATCGGTGTTACGCAAATCACTGTCGAGCTGTACAGGGACGGTTCGGTAAGCGAATCTCTAAATAGAATGTACAGTTGCGCTTGACGTTTATCGTTCGCGAATTAGCATGCATGGGTCGGGAAACCGCAGACCGCTTTATGGTTAAGGGGTTACAGGAAGATGAACTGGGAACGCGAGATTGAATAAGTTCTCGAAAGATCTTCTTGCCGCTGCCGGGACTGTATGCAATTAATTCACGAACAAATTATTTTTAGCCGTTCGATAGGAATTGCACGAAATAAGAATGATATATCATTACGATGCACGCGCGGCGTTATTGAGATTTGTTATTCCTGCGATTAGCAAGTCTCATTGTCTGGCTCTCCCGCCAGATTTCCGGATTCCATTCAATGCAAACGTGCATATGTCGTGCTTAGAATTGAAAGCTACTTCGAAACAGTTACTCGCCCGCTCTATCCACCGGTTATCTCCCAAAATCTCGTCCAAAACAATTACCGCGTGTCTGTCAGAGCACACTCGGGTGTCCGACGTGCGGTTCGTGTTCTCCGAAATCTCTCAGAGCTAAGCGGAACGCCGAGCTCGTGGGACGGGAAGCAAACGAAAATATACGAAATTTGCATTGAATGTCGAGAATGCTCATCCTCGCCGCCAGGCAACGCGGCCGCAAAAACGATCGTGACGCTGTGCAAAGGCTTCTTGACTAACTGCATAGCTTCGCCAACACGAGGATCATCGTGTAAACGAATTTTTATGAAAATCCTTGCTTAGTGAAGGATTAATCAAGGATCCGACACTTTGCCGATGTAAGATAGAACAGGCCGTCTACTGTGTCGCCTGTAACGAGCCACGGGACTCCAATAAAGACGCAACGAATCAATCGATGAAGGGGAATAGAAATCAATGGAGATCTGACTAACTGGTTAGCTTCGACTTTGCATTTCTAATATACTGGATGAAGGCTTCCTCACTTCCGGCAGGATCATTCGAAAGGAGTTCATTCGAGGAGTTTCGAAAACGAGACGTGCTATAGGTGTTAAGAAAATAGAGTTCTGAAAGGAATGGCCTAATTGGTTACAAATTAGCTGCGGCGAACTACTGTCTTCCACTCGCAAAGGGAAAATATTGAGAAAGGAAGCGTGTAATGACTGAATGGAATCTATTGTGGGATCGGAAGTTTTGGTTTGTGAGATGGAGTTTAGGTATAAGGTAATTTTAACGAATATATACATATTTAATAAAAGAAGACGTGTAGTCGTACTCGAATAGGCCAAATCTAATATTCTAAATGATAGTCCACACAATACTACGCTACACTACGCTCTACGCTGCACACTTCCGCTCTGCTCTTTTCTCCTCGACTTTCCAACCAACTCTGCCTGCTTTTTCTGCAACAACCAACCTGGTCACCAGTCATCCCTTTCATTCTCTCTCACTCAAGACCCGTACCTAAACAATAAACCTACCGCTATCTTCGAAGAGACTGGGACACGGTTCTGCGGGCCATCATCGCCTGTCTGCAGACCATCCGTGTCCCAAGTGGCCCTGTCTTAAAATACTTAAATCTAAGCGCTCATAAACGTAACGTTATAATATACAGGGTGATTCGCCCGCCAGGAGACTTGAAAGAAGCGCCGCCGCCTAAACGTCTGGAATTCTTTTATCCCATGCAATCCCATGGGAAAATTTCGGGCGACACATTTTGTCCTCTTCTGTTCCTCGCTATCACTTGACGTAATGACTCTGTCGATCGCCAGTTGTTTAGGTTACTGCATGTCCTTTTCAAGTGAAAGCGAGAAACAGAAAAGGGCACGATACGTCGCCCGAAATTTTTACATGAGACCCCATGGGATAAGAGTTCCAGACGTTTCGGCGGCGGCATTTGTTTCAAGTCTCTTGGCGGGCGAATCACCCTGTATTCGGATCCCACACTATCAGCATCAAATTTGTAGAATTGAAGGTGCGGGCAAAGGTCTATCCGTCTACCAGGACTAAATTTCCAGCATTGAAGGCGTGAACAAGGGTGTGTCTGTCCATGTGTCATCTCAAGCGACATCTTCCCGGGGGCACCTAGTAGATGGACCACATCGGTGAAAGAAGCGAACGGAAAGTGGACGATATCGAAACGTGTGCCGGGGGCATGTCGGGACGCAGAGGCGATATCCAGGTTGCCCCTGGCTCGCTGCTGTTCCAGCAGCCTGCTTCGCGTCGAAGGTTGCCGGATCCTTGCTCCCGCCAGGCGAACGCTTGTCGAGAAATTGATTTGTCATTACTCGGGCTTGTAAAGCGGAGCGATTGCGGCACGCTGGGTGTCACTTTTCAGAGTTATGCCTCCGGGGCATGTACGGTATGACTCTGTTATACACCCGGTGATACGTCGAGGCAATTCCCCCTTTCTGTACTCCGCGCGCAGGGGCCAAGTAGTTCGCCTACGAAGCACGTGATAAATCGATGCCATTGGGGCTTGATGCGGGAACGGAATAAGAATGCACGGCGGAGGCTCAGATTATCCACGAGATTCCTTTCACGAGGAGAGGCACAGGGCTCCTCGTATTCGCTCCCAGGGAAACGCAGTTCGGGAAGCGGGGCTTCACGAGGATTATCGCGCGCTGGGTTCATTATACTCGGACTCGCGCTTGCCACTCTAGCTCGCGCTTATAGCCGCGCGAGGATCCCGCTGAACCCTTGGTCCAGCCGCGTGTTTATTGCGCGCTTGTCAACCAGGTTCGATCTATCGTGCCGCAGGAATGTATTCTCGCCCATTCGTTTGCAGGAACTTTCCTAATAACTATGAATAGTTTTCAGAAAAAGAGAAAGCGAATCGTCGGCAAGGATATATGAAACGGCTCGCGTTGGAATAAGGGGGAGGCAGCGTAATATCGAACGAGTTAATGAGCAGGAAGTCGTCAAGATACCGCTGGACAAACTATTCTGTAGGCTACGAGTCGACTGCGTGCGATTTGTTTAAACTGACCCAGTTGCGAGAGGGATCCTGCTGAGCAATGTCCTCCTCCGGCTCTGCGGTTTCTTGTTTTCCTGACAAATGTCTTTTTCATGCATGAACGTCCGTCGTTTAGATGCAGCTCGAGATTAATTTTCCTATCGAGGGAGCTTTCGAGGTATTTCGTTGCGGGTAATGAGACAGAACGCGTTGCAATTAAGAACTGTTGGTATTTGAGTCAAATTGTAGATAATACAGTCAATTCTACAAATCTTATATTAACATCTACAGTAACATCATTCCCCTTTCTTTTTCTGTTTACCAAAGCGAAAAGAGTGCAAGAAAATAATACTATTACATTTTTCATTAAAGATGCACCGTTCTCAAGTCGATCCCACGAAAAAAGTGTCAAGCCACGACTGGAGGAACATCGGCTGGCAGCCTAATATTTACAGTAACGGCGAATTCGGAACGGTTCAGTCTCAAAAAGTGCATTTACTTCCCTTCCTCCACCCCCCTCTCTCGCTCTCTCTCTCTACTTTGAAACTGCTCTCGTCGAAGCTCGAATAGAGAGCACGACCCAGTTGAGCAACTCCGGCGGACTGCGTTCGGAGAAAACCGGAGAAAGAGTGGTACGACGAGCCACGGTCGGTTGTCGCGTTAATCGAGCACGAAAAGCGTTAAATAAGGAAACGATCCGCCGTAACGGAACGGCGCGTCGGTACGTCCGCGCGAATTCGCGTCTCGAGCCCACGCATAGCCGAACGAACGAGGCTACAAATTCTTCAAAGTGGCGGCGCGCGCTTTAAGATGACGATAAGCCGGCGGGCGGGGGGAAAAAAGAACGTATGTACGCGTTCGCGCGGTTTAATAGGCAGATGCTACTTTTTTCTCTCCCCCCCCCCCCCCTCTCTTTCTCTCTCTTCGGGGGCGATGCTAGCTTTCGAGGTGTACCGTACTCGCGGCGCGTTCTTGATGCTCAGATAAATCTGGCGACACGGAAGATAAGATCTGCGGGGCTGGGAGGAAGGCGGTGGGGGCTTTAGGTCCGGACGGGGACAGGGGGGAGTTATGCGGATTTTTGTCGGGTACAGCTTGAATGTCCGCTTCTATCTCGGTGGGCTTATCAAGGGGACACCGTGTTCCCTGGCACCGGAACTGATGAGGTCTTTAGCTGCCGCTCACGCTTGACGGATGGAGGGGTTTCTATCGCGCCTGTAAACCTTCCCCTTCATACAGATCCATAAGCAGGATTACAAACAGACTCAATTAGGCTGCGCCGCCCTTAGCGAGACGCCGGGGCCGGTGGACGCGAGCGAGACCCCGCGGAAGATTGACCATCCTCTTTATGGGACCCGCGAACAGGGGGCGGCTCTTTTCCTTTTCGCCGTTCGAACGTTGCGCTTCGGCGAAACGACCGGCCGATCGAACGTCGAGGGTAACGGGCGGAGGAATCGGGACGGGACGCGGGAAAGGAAATAAAGGACCGCGGGGCAGGCTTTACAAGCTGCAACGTAACGCGGTCGCTAATCGGCCGCTGCTCACCTGTCGTAAAGTTAGACCGGCGCTGAGGTAATTTATCGGGGAACGCCGGTGAACGTGTAATTACTCATAAACGACGCGCCGTTGTGACCAGTACCCGCGAAAGCTTCCCTTTCGCTTGCACGCACCTCCGTGCGAGCGCGAAGCTCGGCAAGCGTCGAAAACGCGGAAATTGTGGAAGCGTTAAGAGGAGTATAATTGGGCCGATACCGGGCCGGCCGGTGAGCTAGATTGGACGCCTTCGCCGATTCGCGCTGTTCTAGTTGACCGGTGATATGAAAATCGTGCGCTCCCCTTTTTTTCTTTCTATTAATTGCTGAAACGTGTACATACGTCTGCGAAGTGGTTGATACAGATCAGTAATTATATCAGCAATCTCGAATTATCACCCTGGATTAATTGAAACATGTTCCTTTCTAATCTTAACACTAGGTTTTCGTGCACCTATTCACGGCAATATTAAAAAAAAAAGAAGCAGACACATCGTTCGCAAGTGTTTGAAATGATAAAGTCCTGGGGAGAAATGAACTGTGATGCGTGTAGATATATATTGCATCGATTAAAGTTAATATAAGCTGCTTGAAAATAATGTTTATGACTACTGCAGCTTTAAACGTGAAAACCGACGCGTTTCGCGAGCCTAGTGTTAATAAGAGGTAGCATAATTATAGTAATAATCGGTGATTAAATTAGTTCCGGATCAAAACGTTTCCAGCGCGATCAAATATTCCAGTCCATATTTTATCTTCTCTTCCCACTGGTTTTCGACTCGATTCCGCGGCGATCGTTGGATTCCGGCGTGCATCGAAGCTTAATAAAACTATTACATCGGATCCCGCCTGTTTTCCGTCGAATTACGTTAACGAGAATATATCAAGCGGAGGTCTGCATCGATGTGCACGCAAAGCTTCGCCCAGACAGCATAAAAAAAAAAAAGAACGTACGTATCCAAGCGAAAGGAAACACCGTCAATACTGTCGGACAAATCAATAGGTACACGCTCGCTTAAAACAATAGAATGAGCAATTGTCGCTGCGTCGAGTATGTACCGTGTACCAATAGACTAATGAAAACTAGCCGAATCCGATTGTTCCGCAAAAGTTAATGATGGTGTAAGCTTCAAAAGGCCTCGTTAGCGCGCAGTATTTCGTTTTTGTTTTTGTCATTCGACAGATTCGATCGGGTGATCGCAAATATTGCACAAAAGAGAAGAGATTTACGGTATCCAAAAAAATGGTTCAAAGAAAATTTGATTCCATAATACAGTTGGAAGATTCCCTGCGAATTAGGTTCAATTAAAATCCCCGGCTCTCTGATTCCTTTCTTTGCTTCGATCATTCACCATTTTCTTGCCCGGGCGGATACGAAAAAAGAAGCTACACACTACAAACGCAAAAAGGATCGTTTGAAACAGTTTACGCGAGGCTAACAAGATACGGAAGGCGTGGCTAATTAAGTTGTCGGGATATTATCATCGCACGCAGGCATTTTCATCGATAATTTGTCCTTATTGAAACGGATGATAATTCTGATATCGTTCGTTTCGACGTATTAATATTGAACGAAGACGACTGTATACACCGGCGGCTGTTAACGGAATAATTGGCGTTACCGTTCCCTGACGAGTCTTATTCAACGCGCCGTCCTGGTATTACATTTATTACCAGGAAAGAAGCGCGTTTACGAGATGCATCCTGTTAAAATGCAGTAACGCGGTACATGGTTGCCGCCGCGTATTGTACGTAATACACACCGTTTCAATAAAACCGTTCCCTCCCGTGTACGATTTGGAATTTTTCAAGATACGAACGTGTTAATTATTACCATTCGTGACGGCTGTTAACGGTGCCCTGTCGGAACGATGGAATATTCTACAATTGTTACATTGAATTAACAATGAATCGACTATGCAAATTTCCCTTTTATACATGCCAGATGTGCGTTTATATATTAATCAAATGATTAAACTTCATCGAAGGTGTTTGCGAAACTCGTTTCAGCCGTGGTGCACACGTTTGAAATATTGAAATGTTCATTCGCTACGAATTGATTTTCTTCCAAAAGGAATATGAAAATGAAACAAGAATTTTATAAATGAGAGGTTTTGTTTCAGGTTTTTCTTTTGTTGAGAACGATATGTGAAATGCGAAGATAATAATTGTCGCTTCTAGTGAAAGAGTATTAGTAACGAAAAAAGCATACTCATAATGGGGGAAGAGAAAGTAAGTAAACCACTGCAAAATATTCATATGCGTCGTTGTGAAAAGTTCTGGGAGAATACACTTTTTTTTCTTTTTTTAATAACGCAGAACTTTATGCATTTCGCGCTAAGAGGATTATTACCACGCCAAAGGTTCGCGGGTAATAATTAGAACGCAAATAACTGGCGTGCGACTTGAATAAGGAGAACAAAGGGGAAAGATTAAATTTCCTTTGCAATGTTCAAAGTTCAAAGTGGATTAAAATACTTACAAATGTCTCCCTCACCACTCTAAAAACTATTCTCACGCTTTATCATCTTTCATTTCACACTTTAAACACCCCCCGAGAAAAAGACGACGAGGACTCGATTTTGGCGAAAAAATATTGTATACACTGTTCATTCTCTGAATTGAAACGAGGAATTAACAAATGGACAAACTAGAAACATAACTGTTGCCTCCACTACCGTTCCACTGGAACCTCCTCGCGCTTACGGTCTGCGTCTTGAATGCACAAGCGACTGTCCTCGAAATGTAATCGATTGCTTATGGAATTGCAACGGTGACACCGAAAGCCCGTTCGGTTCTCGCGCACGAAACACCGGAGCCAGATAACAATGAGCGAGACATTTATCTGCAACGGTTCACGCTGCAAATCGCGGAGAACGTCCCTTCTAGCCGGCTTCAGAATGAGTCCTCCGGTCGTTAAACCGTACGTACGTACATTTGTTACGTTACACCCTTAACAACGCAACTCGTTCATACGTCGCGCGTTCTAACCAGCCCCGGTTTAAGCAATTACAGTCACGGCTATACGTTTGCCCGGGCCGTCGAACGGGGAAACGGGTTGCGTTATGAATCCACGTAGGTGCGAACGTATCGTATTACTTGTCATTGCTAGTTACCCGCGCGCACATTGTAAGGGATTTATTTTAAACGCAGAAACGACGTCCCTTCACCTCTAACCATACGTTTGATATTATGCGGTTAATAGTGCGAGTGGATTACTCTGAACGTACGCTTCCCAAGATGTAGCAAGGTGGTTGAAAATCAGAATAGCCGAAGATTGAAAGCTGAAGCTAATCAAACAGAGCGGTGTTTCCACGTAATAAAAATTACTTTAAACAGCGTTTGATTGTAACAACCTTTGAAAGACTTTTATGTAGGGCTGTTCCGGGTGTATCGATTGCCTCTCAATTCGCAATCACCGGGCACGTATGATATTAAATGCACGCGTTATTTGCATTCAATTGCAGTTCGCCGAGTTTGATTGAAGATTAATTACATCTAGCCTTGAAGAGAGATATCAATTACTTCGTACTTTGAATATAGATTTATGTATCGTGCCTTTCTTAAAAAAAGAAGTTAGAGGAGCCACATCGCATTTTATCCCTCCGCGGAATGCTGATACCCCGCTAGTCATGTAAAAGGTCCCGGTAAATCTTACATACGAGACAACATTTTGCTGCCACGTTTAATAATTTCACGCACACGCGTTACAACGTCAACGTACGTTTCCTTTTTGGATAATACAGTGTTTTCGTGAAAGGATATTACCGCAAATACATCGATGTAATATCGCGCGAGGGGTGTAAAGAATATTACGAAGCAGGAGTAAATTAAGTAGGTATTGAGGATCGATAACTAGCAGCACGGAATGAGTTTGCGGTGAAATTTAAATAATAGCTCCATGCATGTTGATCGTACAGAGAAGCGCGACAGCGAAGAAGCTAATAAATATGATCGAGCATCATCTACTTTAACAGAAATTTCTTCGCACTTGCGAGTGCATTCTCCATTTCCTTAGGCATCGGGAATAAAATCGCTGACGGTACTAGCACGTCTGTCGTGTAGTAATATTTATTTAGATTATCTTGCGTGTATGTAGGCGCATCCTGATACGATTACAGCTACTTGTCATACACGGTCGCGGCGTAGCACGAATAAGCAATCTACAGTCCACAGCCCGGGGGATTTCGCCAACGAATATATTAACCCTATCGAGAAAGAAGGTTACTGAGTTATTTCAGTATCCGGCGCCGCTTAACAGCTACGAGGAGCGATAAAAGCAAATAAGTATTCATGAGAAGCAACTTTGTAAATATTTAAATGCTTTGTAATGAATGTCTATTTTTCTTACACCGAACTGGAACGAAGCGATCAAATTAAATGGGGAAAGATACTGCACGTAACGAACGTACACGTTTTATAAGTAGAACAAACTTCTTCATAAGAATGTGATAAGGTTACACGTTTCGTATTCAATTTTCTATCATTCGCGTTCAAATGTCATTGGATGAATGAACGATACGTTAGAGCCGTCTTTAGCGCGCTATTTGTCGTGCAGCGGCAGTAAACTCATAAAACTGGAGGACGTAGAAGCAATTCCCTTGTCCCTTAGTGCTGACTTTATAACGTGTATCTATCACGTGTCTATCACCATTAGTTACTACGTTTTGCAATAACCAGCTTGCTGTCGTAGTTACGTGAAATTTCGAACTTCCCCTTGTGCCATTTAAGAAGATAATGACCGATAAATTGTTACCCATTTGTCGTTCAATTTATATTCCACTTAGATTTTCGAATTATCGAAATTTTATTATGCTCATCGATCATCATTATGGAAAGCAACAAAGAAACGTTGAAAATTGAGCTCTCTTTCATCGGTACCGATCAAAATGATTCGCACTTGGAAGCGTTCATATTCATTATACAATGTGTTACGTACAGGTGCGATAGAGATAACAGAAATTTTCCGCGTTGTTGAGTAGGGTATCCATAATTCTGCAATAAATAATCCGGCGTTCCGTCTCCTCTATCTCTTTAAACTTCTCTGATTACCTGATTCTCAGACGCCAGGGAGTATAAGTAAATCAATCTCAGTTAATTGCATTGCGTAAGACGTCTGGCTTCTTTATGTTCGCAGACAGAGCTGCACGTACTGTTATCTAAACGTTGCTTCTGCCGGTCTTTCATACATTCCCCATTAACTCCGTCCAATTGGTCCTCGACGAAATCAGCATGCTAATTAACACTGCCTTGCTGCACGAATGATAATTGATAGCTAATTTACGCGTTGCGAAGAAATCGCTTCCGAGCCCGTTCGAACTTCCCCAAAAGTCCATCACCTAATCCATGCAGTATGTATTCAAAACTATCGCGGGACGGTATATCTTGGTGGTGGCTGTTACTCAACGTTGCATCTTAAAACGACGACGCGAATCTCATTGCTCCACTTCTTCATTCCCCGTCGCGGACAGTTCCCAGGATTATTAAGTCGCCGAGAGCCCCCTTAAACGACGGCAACAGGAGCGACGCGATTTGCAAGCGATCACGCGATCCATGACAATTCCCGTTGACGAGCGAGCAGCGAGTCCCGTGCTCGTGGCAAGGGACACGCGGCGGAAAAGCTTCCCGAAACAGGTTGCTCGCGGGACGGGGAATCTCCCGTTGACGTTTTCCTGAACGCGTACAGCGGCGCTGGCCAGGCAGCCGCGAAGTAGCTGGAAGATTTATGGCATCCGTTTTACTACATTTTAATGCGGCTCGTTTCGCCGGCTTTAAGGAACGGGATCACGTTCGCCGGCCCAATCATTTACAATATTATTTTAGCCCCGACGATAATATCGGGACGCCCGACGTACCGGCCGTGTGCCCGGGCGACTCATTCGACGTCCCCGCGCGTTATGCCATCCGAGTGCGTCCAGATCGCATCGGGATGTAATTATAGAATTGGAATAAGAAGGGCGAGACGCATAAGCGAGCCGGAGTTTATGGCCAGAAGCTTTTCTGCGATCGCGATCGCACGACACGATAACGCAGCATCGTGTACGTACATACGAAAGCGGTGCTGGACGAACAAATTATGAGTGAGATGGTTAATTACGATGGATTTGTACGATTTTTGTGCGATACGTGTACAAGCGTGTAAGAAGGATCATACGAAGATCACGTTTCTCTCTTTTTTTCTTTTACTTTTCCACATACAAGAGACAATTATGCGGACACTTAATCAGTGACTCGGGTAATCTCTTTACCTTGGATATAAAGTCAGATTTGTTAACATTGAAAAGTCTATATACATTTAAATGATCGCTAATAATGGCCTCTGAAGAATAAATATGAAATTAATGTATCCTCGATGCCTATGTTTATGTATGGGATAGTAATTTTCGATCACGGTATCCCAGTTTAAACGGGATTTCCTAGTTCATCCAATAAGTAATGCAGGAATCTCGAGTATCCCATAATGGGACAAGGGGTTTTATTAGGAGAAGGGGTTATGGATCGATTAGATAACTGATAGATTTGCTATAAAAGTTGTTTGAACGAAGTCCCATTTCATTCCTTTAGAAACGTTAGGAAAATGTTATCGCAACGGCTGTGACTGAAATAATTATTCTACGAACCAACCCTTTTGTAAAGATGGACGAAAAATTCATGTGCGGAAAGATTAATCGATCAAATAAGATGCTGCAACAGTATAGAAATATATGTATGTAGAAATGCAGCAAAGTGATTTGACGTTACTCGGAACAAACAGCAAGGTAAAGAGCGACTTTCCAGTTCTGAAGCGAAAAGGAACAAGCTGGACCCGTTTATGCACGAGATAAAAGAGTAGCTGATATAACAGCGGTACTACAGTTTGTCAGTAAACGATGAACCGATGCATTTCGATTAAGCGATCAATAAAGTATCTCCAGTTCAAATAAACCATTCGAGATCGTCTGTTTAGCTAGCCGATGTAGGACTGTAGAGATTGCAGTCGCGAAGGCAGAACCTGAAAACTGCACGTCACGGATACGTTGCAGAAGCTGCAATAGTTTAATTGAGAAATAATGAATCATTCATGGTGCTGCCGCGGCACCGTACTACATACCGTACCACCATTTATCCCCGATGACTATAGGACATTTAGTCGAAGCGTGTGCGAATACGCGGACGATTGTAACGCGTTTGCCGTTTGTGATTAAGAATACAATGTCAAATTGTTGCCACGGCAATTAATACGTGAATGGTGAAATGGACATATAATTGAAATAGGGACAGTCATCTAGGAGATTCGATTATTGGTATCGTCATCCAACTTGAGCAATTTTTATTAAATACGGTTGGTTGAATAACGGTAATTTTCATTTACTGATAATAGATTCTTATATTTATCTTGCAATATATCATCTGCATCAGCAAAAGCGTGAAGAAGTTATTCCATTATACTCGCACTATCATTTTCAGGAACTCTTTCAGGCCCGCAGTAAATATTAAAGAGGATCGATGCTGGAGAACAAAAAATTAATTGCTACCCCATCGAAGGCGTTTATTTTCATTGGCATCAAACTTGTGAATCGTTCTCTCCCAAAGTGTCCGTTGCAATTTGCAATGTTGCAAGTAACAGGAGGAATTGAAGATCGGTTCCCTTAATACCGTTAAAAAACTGGTCCACCGAAAATAACGGATGCAGGATGCGACCCTAATCTCCCCGCGCGGAAGACACCGCTTAAACGCAGCCCGGGCGCAAAAAGAGGGATAAAAATTCGTCCTCTGGAAGGCAGACATAGCGATCGAAAAAGTAATTACATGCCCAGAAGGATGAAACAATATGAATAGACACCAGGAGTGGGTGAGAGCGCGAAGACCAGCGATCCGGGGGTCTCAAAGGCTGAAATTTAAAAGACTACCGGCTTCCGGGGGGGACCGCGGAAGTGCGGAGCCGGTGAACGCACTCGAAATCGCGCGTCGAGTGGTCCGAATCGCGGGGGCCTTCGTCCCTTGACATCCCCCCCTCCACAAGGATATTCCTACCCCCTCTACTCCGGCAGCGTACACAGCAGCATCTCCTTCTACCCTTTCCAGGACGTCCCGTCGCACTAATAATTCGCGAGTACGTTGCGGTGATGTTGAGCATTCCACCTGCCAACAGCAACCGGGCACATCCCCCCACCTGGTGGTGCCGGCAGGAAAAGTGGCCGCACGCCTTGCAATCCCAGCATTTCTGTGTTGGTTGTGGCCGTGAACGGGGCTCAAGTCCAAGGGCACGCGATAGATAGATAGAGAGAGAGAGAGAGAAGGAGAGCAGAGCGAGTGTATAGACGGGGTCTACCTTGCGTGCGAAGATCCACCGCGGTCCTGTCGTCGGGATCCCACCCTGGTAGCGTCAACCGATCCGTCCCGGAGAACGTCACCCGACCAGGTACGTAACGGGCAGAAAGCTACCATTTAAAGTTCTCGTCGATCGTCCTTGACGCGGCCGTGTCGCCGCGATACGGAGCACAACTGCGGGGCGAGACGATCGCGCGATGCGATCGAACGGGGCTCGTTTCACGGTTTCGTTCGATCCGCGTCCCTTAATCCACCCCCTCGCAGCGCTGCACGAACGTAAAACGGCGATTCATCCTCGCGGCTCGAAGAAGCGCGGATCGTAGATTCCTGCGGGACCGGTGACGGTTCGTCACGCCTCCTAGAGTATAGGGAGAAAGCCGGTCAAATGGAACGGCGATTCGAAGGGAGATATCACCGACCCCTCTTCAGCCAGCCGATCCTCGTTTTCGTCTGTTTTTGTTTTTTTTTCAATCAGAGCAACGGGATCGGCCAAGCTTGGCCCTGGCCCGAAATTTTTCCATTTCACGTCTCGCCGAATGCTTGGACGAGGCGTGTGTGTTATACGCCGTGATCGTATTCCGTCGCGTCGCGTTGCATTCTCGATGTAAATCGATAGAGTCCGGGACGGTTCCATCCCGCGTATCGCGGACCGGCGGCAAAACAATTTTCCATCTCGACGATTTCGCCCGCTCGGGAGACGATTCGGCCCGCCTCGAGTGTCCGGGCTCTCGATGGGAATAATTAATCGCTCTCCGCGAGAGAGCGGCAGGGCCGCGCGAACTTCCCGAGACGACGTTCATAGCGAAGGGGGACCAGTTCAATTGTGCTCCGATCGAGAAGTGACGCGCGTACGCGCGGTATGAAGAAAGATCTGACGAGATATCAGCCAGTGGCATTACTAGTGAAAGGGGGTAAAAGGAACGCGTCGCTAACAGCAGTTTGTTGGACGATGCTGGTGATTCGTTTCCAACCGTAAAAGGGTAGACAGAACCGCTATCTTTGCCGCGAAAGAAGCGTATCGTTTCTATCATCTTGACAAATGATGCACACTATTCTTTAAAAAAAAAAAGAACATTTAATAATGAATTTCAATCGGAGGCTAAAGCGGCAGCTCGGCCTCGTCCAGTGTCTATAATCTTCCGCGGTACACCGGTATTCAATCCCCGCTCGCAGCGGCGAGGTATTTGCGAGAAAATCAGTTCCTGCAATTACCTTAATGAACGGCAACAAAGGCGGGTAGCCCCTGCACCGAGAAGGCGGTATTACGTTCTCCCTCGCGTTCCTCTTTCTTGCTCGTTTTCGGCCGGCCCCCGCCAACCCCCTGGAAGACCGTCTCCTTCGCCCCGTTACATTGTGCTACGAACTGTTCGACTAACTTTGAAATAATTAGTCCGGTTATATGAAGCTCAGCCGCACAGTGGCTTTAGCCGCGCAAGGTAATGAGATTCGACTTACACAATCCGGAAAGCCGTTCGATGGTTTTGCAAGAAGCTTAAAGAGCCGGCGAATCAATCTTATCATCGTTGAGCAGAGGCTACTACGTCAGTTCGCACCTTCGCGCGTGACGCGGCAGCGTTCGCTCTGCCTTCTAATTAAACGCGACGAGAGGGGCCCAGTCGCGGCGAAGGACCGTGGCGAAGGTCCCTCGTCGACCCAAACCCATGCAAACTGGGACGATCGCTTCGTGTTTCATTTGTGACGGTTATCGATGTCTACTAGCGAGCGTCGCGCGTCGCATTTAAACGAAATCAGAAGCCTCGCCAGCCTCCCCAGTAGCTTTGTCTTTCATTTCTGCCGGCGGACGCTACTTTACATGGGGGGGAAACGTAAAGTTGATCGTGCGAACGGTGTACGCAGCACACGTAACAAGCAGTGATAGCGTATCTGAACAATCGTATAAAATTATGCGAAGCAGACCGTGAAACGCGTTGAACAAATTATCTCTCGCGCTAAGGCTCTGCCATACTTCTCACCCTCCGTCCTAGTCGAACTAGGAGTAAGGCCTTCATGAATGGAGATCGTTCAGCTTTCCACGCGAATAAACGCGATTCTAATTCGAAGCGGATATCTTCCGTACGCGCGGTTAATTGACACAGGGCGGGGACCGAGTTGTTTGTACGCCGGTCTCCGGCTAACTGTTATCGAGAACGTTTCATCGTTATCGAGCGAATTCGCCGCTGATCCGCAATTTCCGCGCAGCCGGCGAAGCTGTTCGTAAGAATTCTTCGGGATTCTGTCAAATTGCCTGATCGAGTGTTATCATCTGGCCTAGGATGCTTGCGCTCTGATTCCGTCGCTAATCGAGTGAAAATGCAGAGACGCGTGTCTGTTTTTCTTTTTCGCGTATCAAAGGTTGTTGATAACTCGGCGAACATTTACGGTTGAAACAATTTACGCTGTCATTAGAGTCAGCGGTTCGATACTGCGAAATCCTAATATCGCCAGACTCGCTCTACTTCCTCGGTCAATCTAGTGTGAATAAAAAAGTGAATTTCAAACACAACGTCGGGAACGCCTGGTAGTTTCGTCCTCCTTCAAGATCCTAGCTAAGCAAGAGCTTTCCTCTTTTCACAACTTGTCCACGAATTACGAGCGTCGACAAATTGAGTAAAATCGAACTTTTCGACGAATCATTCCGGTCGGGTAAAACGTTCCAATTACTTAATCGCGCGAGAACGGTAGAATCGAGCGGAGCGGATACGTATCGCGTTTCGAGATAACAGGTTCTGGATAAAATTTGTCATCGGACGGAAGTGGATTGATACGATTAACGATCCTTACGAATCTACACCACCGTTTCACTCTTAACGAGGGGGATACGTATTTTTTCCTCTCTCCAGCTTTTTCCAACCTTGACGAGCTTACGGGAAGGTAGATTGCGAAGCTTCACGAGCCCGATATAAATCTTCGTCGTGGAAAAGTCAGAACGATGCCGGGCCGCTGCTGGCCGCTTCGGGAGAGCATCAATAAAATATTAACGAGTGCTTCGATATTACTTTCACCCGAGAAAAATTCCGTCCGGCACGGGCGCGTCTGTTCTGTACGGCACGGCCGCGGTGCTAACAAGCCGTGTAAATTGCGAGCAATACTAGTTTCCGTCGATGGCCGGAGCTGGCGAGGACTGGCGAAAATTAATCTTATCGTCCTTGACCGTACGTAAACCCGCGGTGACCTCGGGAACAGATGGAACATTTTTGTAGCAGGTCTTCTCCATTAATTTATTAAACCATTTTTCTAGTGGGGATATTATAAAAAGTATGAGATCTCTTAAAATTGATTATTAACTACTTCGTCAAATATTTGTAGAAATTCTTGGATCGACAGCCGAACAATTTAAACAGATCAAATCTCGGCCGGTCGATTTGCGTGAGGTCCAGATAAGTGTACAATTCAAATTGCGAGCAGCAAATTCGAAATACCGAAATACGAGCTTTTCTTTCACTCTTGCAAGGGAGATTTTGTTCGACGAACTTCGTGCAACGAAACGCGGAGACAAATATTTCTCTCGAAATGAATCTTGGCGGTGCATGCAAACGTAGGTGGTAAACAACGAGAGGTGATACTGCATTTTAATCCCGGGAATTAAAAAGAGTCGATTCTCCAACCTTTCAGCAAATGCTTCGGAACGGGACAGTGTTTTAACAAGGAATTTAAAGGATGACGTGCTTCTCGAATGTCCCATTAATGTTTATGGAATCGTAAAGTAATTGCTGTTCACCGTAGTACATGATAGAAATTGCGCCGGAAATGATGAGCGCTCGGAAAGAATACGCGCGGACGCTTCCAGAGCGAACGCGTTCCATAAACTTTTACCGGGGCGTAAAATGGACTTGCACGGAAAATGAACGGACCGTGTGCACGCTTCCGGTTGATCGTCCTTGACGTAGCGGTCCGCGGGCGAAGTTCCCTCGCTGCGCCGGGGATAGTGAGAAACTTAGCAGCGAGGCGTAATCTGCAATCATGCCACCGAGGGATCCTCTTTCGGCAGTTTTGAGTAATTGAACTAGTTGCCCGGGGATGTTTGCCCGCGAGCTAGGACAAGCCTCGCCGGCGAGAATAATGAAACGCCGAAGACATTTTTCAAGCGGCTAACCGCGAGACCGGCCGGGGCTGATATTACCTAACAGATTTCGGGGCACGAATCATCGCGTAAAGAAAATGATAAATTTCAATGACGAAACTCGTACGGGGGATAAAGTAAATTAGGATGAACATTAATTACTCGCTTCACCGTTAATGCCTGTGAAATAGTTCTCGGTGAAGCGTTCGGTATAAGCTTGACGGTTCCTCACTTGACGAGGATCAGCGCTAAAAGGACGAAAGGATACATTCTATTTCGAAGGCAGGGATAACCGTATCACCGGCGCCACAATTTTTGAGCGAAGCATAATAATGCAAAATTACTAGCATCATGGCGCTAATCTCACGCCGTCCCACTGCCAACACTTGCGCGGAAACGACTACTATAAACTACTATACCCCTGGAATATATTAACAGCCTCGGATATTTTTTGCCTCGCTCGAGTCTTACAAGGCATTTACTAGTCTTACATGGTGTATCTCCATGAGAACGTGAATCTCCGCGCCGTGAAGCGTTTCTTTTTATTTATTTTTTGTTCTGCATAGAGCGGCTGTTAAACGGCTCTCAGCCGTACTTCGAGAAACACCTCGCATTATCAATAATCCGGTTTCATCCCTTAGCTCGCTGTCAACGGGACTAATTAAGAGCGGCCGTGACGCGGGGTACAAGGTTTTGCTTTTCTCTTTGCTGCACTTTCGACGGTACGTCGCGGCGAAGATCACGATCCGCGAGCAAGGAAATTAATGTGTCAATTAAAGCTCGCGCGACACGCACGCTTGTCGACCGGGCAATGATGAACCTGCGGCGTTTCATAAGACATACGGTGCAGTAAATTACTTTGTTGCCAGCGAGCCGGGGACACGTGGTCTCATTTCACGTTCGGTCGATCGAAATTTTATGGTTAATTAGACGGACGATCGTTGAGGATGAAAGGTGGAATCGTTGAAAAGAAGAGATATGGTTTATACGGTAATGTTTACGAGGCATCGACAGGTTTTGTCCTCGTCCGAACGAGTTATCAATACGCACAGAGGACGTTCGAATACATCAATGAGATATTAACTAAACCTTGAATTGCCGGGATATCAGTGTTCATTTTCAATATCGATCACGTTTCGATTGATGGACGAAAGGTGAAGTTTCTTGTCCATGATTTGTGGGATCGAAAACGTACACACTCGCATCACGAAAACATTGTCGAATAATTTTGCTAAATTACTTGTCTGGTATTATCTCGAATACACTTTACTTTTCCATCGAATCGTTGATATTCGAATCACGTGTCCGACGCTCCGGAAAGGACACGAATGGTTAGTGAAACTTTTTTCGTTTTCATTCCGGCAAGACGTCGCAGCGCTCCAGCAAGGATTTACACACAAAGGGACGCGTTTCTATTCGACAGACCGTGTGCGTTAGGCTGCGGGAACGGCCGCGCGAATGCGTGCGTTTCGTCCCGAGAATCGCAAAGTACGATTAAGGCAGCGCGTCTTCGAATCCAATTATCCCTTCTTAACGAGGAAGCGAACGCTACCAATTAATTGCTCTAACGCCACAATCTTAATGGTATTAACGTTCCACGGTTCGGAGCGATAGGTGCAATCATAGAAACCGTTGCGCGTAAAAAGTCTTAATCAAGGTAGCTTTTTCAGCGGCAGTGAATGATTAACATTTAAATTCTATTTCACCTACTGCACGCGGTATTATTCAGATTGATTCGAATAATATCTTGAGCAGCCTTACGCAAACACCGCTTTCTAAGAGAGGGTGCTCCATAAAATGGAAAAACAGCTCTCTTTACGCTCGGAATCGAGCGTCACGAGTCAGCTGAGAGGATTATAACAGCCTCGCTGGTGTAACGGTACAACCGTGTATGCGCGCCTGTATACGTGTAAAAGGATTCAGCTCTGAGCGAAATCGGAATAATATTCCCACTGTTGGCCGCGGATTTTCCTCGCAGCTCTTCGAACTTGTTTCTACGGGAGGAAGTGACGTTGCTCGTTCAGCTGCACACTTCCGAGAAGTCGTAAAACTTCCCGGACAAGAAACTTTTCATTAACACGTGAGAAAATAACCGGACTCATCCTATCTGGATCACGGATCGACGCGGTTTCTTCTCCGTCTATTCCTGTGATTCGATATTAATGGAACCGAGCAAAAAATCATGAATTTTAAAATCATTTATTGGTACAGTTCGTTCACGCGAAGCGTTTTAAAAATGTACGGAAAAAAGTTCATGATCAGACGACTAATAGTTTGCACCTCGAAGTCGATCAAAGGCGAATTAAACGAACCGATCTAATTACCGTTGACTTCTCTGTTTACTTGATAAAGTAACGCAGCCCCCTGACATCACATTTTACAAGGGCAGAGATAACTCTATCTAAAAATAGCTATGCAAATTTCTCGCGCGTCACTCCTTTCGCGATTAAACGTCATTGAATTTAATATGACACCACACCCCTTTCTGAAGGAACGCGACAATTGCGTTTCACGCTCTCGTGACCCGGATCGAGCGGACGAGGGACTATATTTAGATCGCCGGTGCAACTATAATTATATTGTTAGTCCGATTTCCGTCCGATCGAATTAAATATCGTTCTGAACAAAACGCACGGCGGCGTCGATGGCCCTTCACGCGCAAGTGATTTCTTCGCTGGCAGGGCCTGCAACGATGACGGTTCGAACAGGTACCTCTCCCGTGCCCATCCGACATCCGAGACGGATGACGGGAACGCGTTTCAGCGCGACCTTGCGCGGCAAAAGAAGGAGCCAACGATCCCGCAAACAGGCACTGGCTGTCGCTTCGATTTTCACGGAGTTTCGCGATCCCGCTAAAGGCCGCTTTTTTTTTCTTTTTTACCGCCACCGGCTGGTTTCCCGTCAACCGCGCGCTTCGATGCAACGTCGTTAAACCTCGTAATTTCAAATTACATACCGGACACGAGCAACAGTCCCCCGCCGCCTTCTTCGCGCGCGTTCTCCGCCGAATAATTAACACCGCGCGCATTGTGGCAAATTGAATTCACACACTCCTGAGAATCGCCGAAAGCTACGAAGGTAGGGATATTTTTAGCTGCGAGAATATTGCATCAAACGTTTGGCATGATTACGGTTCTAGAGGAGCACAGAGATTCTCAGGATTCAATTTATGAAATCCCTCAAGAAGTATTGAAATACAGAAAATTAATGTTAGAATAAGTTAGAAGTACTATTCGCAAAATAAATAATTAGCGTTCAATTGATAACGGGAATCAGATTGAATGTTTGTTAAGGTAGAGAGCTGGTTCGACGATTCCCAAATTGGCCGCAGAAAAAGTTCTCGAGAAGCTAATCTTTGGTAAGCGTCAGATATAGCAACACGTTGGTGGGCCTGTTCCCCGGCTAAAGGATTACCGCGAGCACCGATTAACCATATCGAGGTACAGTTCCCGCTCGTGTTACAAGATGATCACGGCATTCGCGTCGTCCGGATCGGAATTGCAGTGTCGCGAGGCGCGGATGCGCCAAGCGTAGTCCGTACAAGCCGCTCAATTAGGGAGGCCACTCGAAAGAGAACACACTCTCGCTTATCCGTCCCCGACCGAGACCGTCTCCTCCTTCATTCGTCCACCGTCCTCCGGCTGAAATTCTGATAAGACGACGGACGGGGGAGCGGAGCGCGGCCACTTCCGCTTCTAGATCATTGTTTGCGAACGGTTAATAGCCCCCTGGGTACACCTACTCAACCAGGCCCGAAGTCTGCCCGTTCTCATGGAAGCGCAAACCGTCTCTCTTGTTCGGCGTTGTTCTCTCCCTCGTCGTCTAGACTCGCCAGGTACCGCTTCCTCCTTGCCTGCTAGTCGTTCCACCTCCTTTTCTACCCTCCACGCCGCTGATCGTCTCATTTCTCTCTCGCGCGCTGTGCGACGGTGTGTTCCTTTCTGGCTGACTTCCTCCTTCGCCCCCGCCGCTGTTGCCGTTCTCCGTCAGTTCCCTTGAAAAATTATGCACTCCGGGAGGTGAACATCCGTTTTACACGAGACCACCTCGCACGCGCGCTGCGCAAAGGCGGCGGGCATCGTACGCGTGGAGCCTGCCTCGCGTGCACCGCCGTTGATCTTCCCCTGGAAAAAGCGCGAGCTCGCGCGCCGTCAACGACGTCCCCCGGGCGAGGGTAATCGCGGAGTCCGGGCTGGAACGGGAGTGCCACGTGGACGCGCGAAATTAATCGCCGTCGGCACCGTTAGAACCGTAAGGATCGTAGGTGGCTGCCCCGGCCGCGGACCCGTGAGCTTCTCGGAAACGGGCCGCTGGATTTGCTCCGCGGTTCACTTGCCCCGCGATTCCGCGCCTCGCTTCGAACAATGTGTCGCGACACGATTCGTCCCGGCCGTATCTCCGCGCGGTACCGTTCCGGGATCGTTGGTAGCGGGTCCGGCCGCCCTGGATGTTCTTACAGATTCCATAGGGTCATCGTGTATCGCGAATGATGTTATTCGTCGTTCGTGGAATAAAATCGTTGTCGGAGCTAGTTGTATAGAGACGTGGTTGTCGTTCGAATTGCTTTTTAATTGGCAGTGATTCGTATATTGTAGTTTCCAGAAAAATGTAGAATACACTGCTTCAGGAAGCGCGCTGTCCTTTACTGCATATTTACGAGAGAAACATGCCAATCTTCCGCGGCTCCGCAGCGAAGAATCCGCTGCAACCAGTCCTGGGCAACGTTGCAAGGTCATACGGTACCGCCTGGACCGCGTCATGAAAGTAGGATTAATGTCAATCAACATTCGAACAACATCCTGTCGCCTCGACCAGGCACCATCATAATCCCCGGAGAAGAATTAAAATTCACCGCTTAATTGCGATGCAGTGAACTGAGAAATGCACGCGTCGAGTGGCTCGTGATATTACGCCGAGGACGTTAACGCGAGGACGATTACGAATAAATATGAATCATATTTACCTAATTACTATGCCAGAGAAAATACTCGTAGCACCACATAAAAGTAGTCCTCGAAACGACAGCGATATCGATGCCGTTCGCAACGATGAAACGCTATTTCGAGATCGCTCTTCCAAGAATATCCATCGACCAAAGGCGGTGTTATATTCTCGGAAGCTTCTGAAAGCGAAGAACGGAACGGAAGGTAACGATCCCTTTCCGTAAAGCGTAAAGCTAAAATGCGTGCGCCCAGCCTCGTTTTAACAGCCTGCTCGCCGAGGTTAACGGTGCAAGGAATGAAGCGTCCCGATTACTTAATTCCATCATCCGACCGCGTGGGACCCGATTCTTCCGCGAAAGGATTAACGGTTACGCGTTTCGATGAAAAAAAAAAAAAACAATAATGGGGTATTAGACCGAGGAACCGATCGGCCCGTTCGATCCTCGGTACGCGCGTCCTCGCTCTCGCGAAACGAGCGTGGAGGAGGAGGGTTCGTTTGAAAAATAATTGGCCGGCCCTCGAGGCGTTCGCCAACGATCACTGATACGTGTGCCCCCGGTCGGGAAGTAACAGCAGCCTTCGAATACCTGAGCCGACTTCCCCGAAATCGTTGATCGACCACCAAGTACAGGGTGTCCCGGTTTGAACCGCGCGCGACTGATTATCTCTGATACCGTTGATTGTTCGAGGAATTGCCCGGCGTCAGAGTTGGCTCGTCCCGTCGGCGAGGAGGGGCCGTCCTTCCCGCGATAGCGCGGCTTTGTTCCGAAACGACGCGACTTCCGGGATTCTAAAGTTGCCCACTTTATTCCGATCGGGCTTTATCTCGGGGCACGTGCGGGGCGAGTCGTCTCGCGACGCGTAAAATTGAAGTTGCTCGCGAAGTCGCTCGGAATCGTGAAACTTGGTTTAAGCTGCTTCATATCGAAAATCCCGAAGCTGCGCGTCTTCTCGTTTCACCCCGTAGCCACTTTGGAGCATTTTTTTGTACTTTCGTTTCGACAAATTGCGCGGAGAGACCTCGGACACGCGTGCCCGTTCTGTGAATGTTAACGAAACAAGCAATTTTAGGGGGAGGTTTAATTGCTGAGAAGGAAAGTATGTTTGGTCTGAATTGTTTCAAAAGGTAATTCGGATTGTATCAACAGAAACTTCGGATAGTTTAGCTTTCATTTAAAGAGTGGAACGGGACAAGCAAATGGGGCCATTTAACTGTTCGAGATTTTATATGAAAGATAACGCGGAGATATTATGAATCGCATCGCGTCAAGATGCTTAATTAAATAATTATACATCCCGAAATGCTTGCGTACTTCCTGCGCGGCCGAAATATTGACCTCGGCTCTTGTTCCCTCCGTATAAATAACATCCTTGATCGCGATAATTGAAAGAACAATGTCCGGAAGGCTGCTTAATCAGAGCCAAAAGCAGATGGAAGGTATCGCCGGATAACGGTAGACATTAATTCAAGTCCGTCTCTTGTCGGGGTGATCCGAGCGCGTGTATGTATAAGACAGGAAGCAGAGATGTAGATAAAAGATCAAAGTCAGCAGATAATTGACGATCGGTACATTTGGTCATACGACTTCTGTGATTACTCTTCTTCCTTGCGTCCGCGGTATTTCAAAAATTACTTCCTCGGCGCCGTTAATTCGCATTGAAGCAGATGCAAACTTCTCACAGTTTTGTAATAAAAAGTTCAAATTGATGGACATTCCGTTGGTGAACGAAAGTGCGAAGAATTGTAACGAAATGATATCGTCGATTACATTGGACATTTAACATGCTATTATTAAAATTACACGAACGAACTAATCAACGTGTTAAAAAGTTAATTCCCGCAGCATTCTATCTAAACACCATCACTGCATTTAAAAATATTTGTGATGATATCCAGTTCTTTTTCTACATAAGTTAAGTAAAGTATGTAATATTATGCAATTTTGAAATAATACCGCAACTCGACAGATCTTTTTCGCGATCCGGTCCGGTAACGCGTGCAGAGAGAATACAATCGACGTTTTCCTACGGAATTCCCTTCAAGGCTAGACCACTGTGCACAGCTATGCGCGTACGCGATCCGCGGCTAACGAGCATATAATATTTACATCAGCTGTAATAAACGGAGGTTGTTCACATCCCCCGCCGCGTAATCGAGAGGCGAGAGTCCCGTAACGAGGCGCCAGACATCGCCCATGCTTCTCAGCCACTGAAAGATAGCTTCGCCAACGTGTTTCGCCATTTCCTCCCCCGCGTTATCTGCTCCGGCATTATTAACACCGCATCCAGTTCGAACAATGAGTTTCGTGAGAAAGTGGTCATGCATACGTGACGAAGTCTGGGGAAATATCGATCGTGCTTCACGAAATTGCATTATTAATGTTACACGAGAAGGAAATAGCATTTCTCGATGTTTTCCGACTTTATCAATTTGCGGGACGAAATTTGCCTATTAACTTATTGATCTTCTCCAGTATTATTAGCATCAAGTCAGTTCGAACAATGAATTTCGCGGAGAACAGTGGTCATGCATACGTGAGGAAGTTTGATTCAACTATCGATGGTTCTTCATGAAATTGCAATATTAATGTTACACGCGAAAGAAATGGCATTTTTCAATTTGTGGAGAAACATTTTCTTATTACCTTATCGATCTCCTCCGGCGTTATTAACACGCGATGAGGTCTGGGATAAATATCGATCGTTCTTCATAAAATTGCAATATTAATGTCACATGGAAAATGTAGTTTTTCCATTTTTCTGGCTTTATCGATTTGTGGAAATATCGTGTCTTATTGATCCCCGATCCGTGCTCGCGTATTTTGTATATTCTTCTTTGTCGTCCCTTGAACGATTAAATTTGTTTAACGCATTCTGGGAGAGCGCAAATCGCGTATCAGGCAATCTACAGCACAGTCTGCTTTGCTTCGCCTTGGACACGGATTACGCATTAGAAATCCTTAAGTCGAATACGCGCGCGTGGATTTCTCCCAGCGGTGTAATAGAAATCTCTTAGTCTTGTCCTTTATCGTGGAAGGAAAATCTTTCCGGCATTTTATCATGATTACACGCCTACAAGGAGGGGGTGTGAGAATTTAGTGACTAACACGATGCAGGAATTCTTTAGAAAGGGGACGCGATAATATTGATGGTGATCCTTGCGCTCGTATAAATTATTAATATCTAGGATCAGAATTTATGGATCCTATGCCTTCGGCTCGCATAGCTGTCTACCCCTCAAAATTAATCGTAAACACATTCGGATCGTTACCGTGAGAATTGATTTTCACAGCACATTCTCCATCGGTTTACCTATTTTCAATTTATTCACATTTCTCTCCAGATATTCATAAAGAGATCAAAATAACTCAGTTTTTCTTCCTCACACTCGACCAATCGTATATTAAACGGCAAATTAAACTTTCAAAGGTACTTCCAATCGCGAAGACCTTGCGAAACATTATCCAAGGCTTTTTCCTCCACCCCGCAACTATAGGGCACCATGGTTAGTTTAAAACCGAGCTCGTCGATGGCGTCGTAAATGTCAGAAAACATCGTTCCCCGAGCCGGCTGCAAGAAACGTAATTCGAACGCTTAGCAGATTGAAAGCTGTTACGCTGATACGATGAAGTACTTCCTTGGAATACGTTTTTGTCCCGCGCAAAGTTTCCGCGCTTGTCCCTTACGGAAGCCGAAGCATCGAGCGAGAGAGCTGGATAATACGGAATCAGATATTTGAAAATACCCCTCGTTCACGTTAATGCCGTTCCCTGCTACTTTCCAGCAAAAAAATAGTGTGAAAAAGTTCGATAAAAATTTCCTTTTACATAGAGGAAATGATATTTGTGAAATTATGGTAATTTTTTTATTAGGTTTACGTGGCGCTATTTTCTACGGATATTAAAATTGCCACGATTTTAATGGATACGGAAGAAATCGTATGAATCAGGTAGATCTTTACTTTAATATAAAAACGGAGATATTTTCTGTTCGTCTTAAAGGGTTATTAAGCATTGCGTTTAGAAGAATTTATCACAAATAAAAATATATGAGAATGATGCATTTAATATAGACGCTATTTATTGAACAAAATGTTTCTTAAATTATCCGTGCGCATGAAAATCAATTTTCCACATATTTCTGCAATCGTGTAACGTTTAATTGAACTCCAGCGACAGACACCACGAATCACCGCTTTCTAAACAAAGTACGAGCGCCCTAATTCGATCACTGAAAAGTGCAAAACGATTTTGGAAGGGATCTCACGAAAATCCCGACAGCGCCAAAGGTGTCGACGGTCCTCCTCGCCTGATCTTCTAAGTGTCGCGAATTGCAAATCACTGGCGCAGACGTAGGAATAGGATAGGAGCGCCTGAAGGTCCATCGCGGCTCTTCCGGAAGGCGGCAACCGATCCGAAGGGGATTACAAACGGACTGTGCTATAGTTCGCTAGCGAGGTGTAACCCGAGTAATCCATAAAGCATTCCGTCCCCGACGCTGCAGCAAGGAAATATCGAAAATTACTCTTCAATTTAATTTAATCGAGGGGGTGCGCGATTAAGTAGACGCTCCGACGTTCGGTACTCCGCCTACTAGAGCCTCTTTTGTAGCTGCTGCATAAATCATTCCCGCGGACAAGGGAGCTAAACGTGAAATTTTCTTCCAATCAGGCCAGTTGCCAGGGCCGTCCCGGCGCGTAATTAAAGACACTCGAATTTGCTGCTCGACGGTAACGAGTCAGCGAAGAGACGGCGACGATCAACGAGCCGGTCAAGCTTCGAGGACCGTGACTAACAGCTTCACGGATCCCCTGACCGTCCTCTTCAAATTGTCTCGAAACTCGTGCGTGGCATTTTAAGAGATTTTTTTGTCCCGTGCCCGCATGAGCAAAAATTCTTAAGTTAGATACATACGCGCGCCTTAATGTTGCGATAAAATGACCGGTTGCCAGTGTAAGAAGTGAATTGAAACTTTATAATTATGGGGCTGGAGATTCTTTTTTCTTTTATTAATGTACTATTTATACTTTTGGATTATTTGCGATAATCTCAATTTCGTTTAAAGTCAGCTGCTAGCTGTTCTATCCCAGCCTTTGGTTATCATAAAATGAATAAAACAGCTTCCAAGTATGTACACGCAGATGAAATATGAATCTTCAGAAGAACAGTTGCTACGAGGAACGGTTCATTGGTGATTCCAGATGCCATGAATCCTCCCTGCTCGCGATCCAGAACGTATCGACGGCCACCTAAAGTAGCGTGCGACGTTAATGCCAGTCCCATCTCGGACAGAATAATGGCGGAATAATTAAACGGAAAGAGTGCCGCGGCACGAACCTATCGCGCCATCGAGAACCGCAGCCGGAGCGAAGTAAAACTTGGAGTCGGACGAAGTGTCGAGTGGTTGTTCGTTGCTCAGGTGGTCCCGTTACTCCCCCGTAAAGGAGTCGACGGGCGACAATTTCAGCGTGGCGGAGTGGAACCGGAGCTCCGGTATATTACGCGTCTTTTTAACCCGCGCCCTCGGTTCGCGACGCTTTGCAAATATTCAAATGGCTCCGCTAATGGTGTCCCCCCTCCCCCCTTTTCAGGCTGGCCGCTTTGGGTCTTGCGTCAAAGTGGCGCGCAACGGGCGCGCCGCTGTTTCCGGGAGGGACATCCATCTTCCCCTGACCCGCCCAATGCGATTCCGGTGCCCCTAAAATTAACGGGCTAACGGGAAAGTCTCCGACCGTCTGGTTTCTTCCTCCTCTTCGCCATCTCTTGTTTCACCCTCCTCGCTGTTACACGGCTAGCCCACCGTTCTTTCGGCGTGGCCGTTGACTTCGCCTTTGGCCACCACGTCGGACGGAATCGAAATCGGTCGGAACCAGTTTTTGCTTAACTTAAATTACATCGTTGCCGCGGAATCTATACGGGTGGCTGATACGTGCCTGGTAGCGGTTTCGGCTACTGTTTCGTTCGGCGAAGCCGAGAGAATGTAACGCATAGGTATTTTGTTCACGTTTATCAAAACGGTAGGGTTGTTTGGAATAACTGATAGTATTGTATAATTATTGTAGTAGGAAATAGTATTGCATGGCTGTAAAAGAAAGACGCGAGCCGCGCAAATTATTAAAATGACAATGCATGCATACGTGTATCGAAAACTGTTGGAAATTGGGTTATGGAAATAAGACTAGCTATTTTAATTTAGTGTTAATTATATAATTTTATTTCTGAATTATTTCAACACCAAAGAAGATAGATCTTTTGCTTTCAAAAGTCGTAGCTGAACTGAACATGGACCGAACGATCCCTGCGTTTCTAAACGCGCTTATCTCCCCTGCATAAACATCCTTATACAGAAAGAGGATCGAACAGAGGAGTTCTTGCTGAACTTCTAAGAATCAATTTAGATTAATTTTTGTCTTATATTCTTTACTGAATATTACCAACAAAAACTGCCAAATTTTTGCGATAGGAAGTTTCCTATCGAAGAAGTATTCTATCAAACTCTATAATTAAACCGTGCGTGTTGCATTTTTTGAAACTGAGCAACGATCATTAACGAGTCTAACTGTCATATACTAGCCCAACAAATAAGCTATTTTTCTGTCGTCACAGATATCGACCGCAAATGAGTCAATTGTATAAATATTTTCAAGTTCGTACCCTCAACCAACTCATCCCGACTATCTAAAATAACACCATCCGATCCCAAACATCGAGTCATCTGTGCCCTATGATCCAGAGTCATCCGCAATATCTCATGGAACTTGCCCTTTCCATCCCTACCCCTTGTATCCTACGATCCTTAAAAACCCTCCGCACATCTTAAAAAGAGCTCTCTCTCTCTCTCTCCGATCAGTAGAGTACCACGTTACGTTCGACAGACCATTGTAAAAGTCCGAATCTACAGTTGGAAATAAAAACCTCTTGCGTTCCGAAATTGGCAGTAAAATTTCTCTGTGTGCATTACATAACTATAAAACTAGAGAGGCCACGAGCTTTTAACAGAGTGCAGCGAGCATCGGACCACGGCGAGCACTTTACCGTCAAGAAAGGGAAATTTTGCGAAAGTGCAGGACAGCCTGCCGGGTCACCAGTCGAACTTGCCTTAGGCCGTTCAACGAAGTCGTCGAACTCTCCGCGAGCGCTGTATCGGCCAGCCAGCGTACGCGCAGAGAATCAGCAGCGAGCGGCGGTGGTCCTTGGTATCGCGCGATAAGAATAACAGTCGGGTGTTGCGTTAGGCGAAATGTAAAACGGGAAACCACCCACGCGAGCGTGGCCAGCTGCCTTGCGATCCACCTAGGTCAGCGGAACGCCACGTATTTTCCCGTTCGGGGGAGAAACGTGACGGGAAAGCTCGGCTTCGCGTGCACGCGCCAGCATCCCTTGTAAGCCCTGGCCATCGTTATCGCGACGGTCGTCTTTGGCGCAACGGTCTGTTACGAAAATCGAGTCGATTGCGGTTACTCTATATTAAAAATTTAGTGAAATTTGGTGGAAGGTGCCGCGAGCAATTTGCAGGGCCGAGGTGTTTAGACAAAAAAATTCACATGGTTTATATACTTTGTGGAAATGTTTGAATTACGTTTACAATATCTCGACTAGCCAAGAATGATTCTATTTATCGTTTCGCTAAAATGCAACGTACACAGAGACGACCAATATAATTCTACGAGTCACTCTGTCTTACCAATCGCTACCCCAGGGTGAGCCCGAAAATATCCCCCCAAAATGGAAACATTGCACTTTAGAATTTTGTAAAATTACTTTAGCAATTAACGGAGAACGCGAGTCTCCCTTTCTGTCCGTTTCTCCGCGGAAACGTGCAAAATTCCGCGCCACTTCCAAGATGTAACTGCGCGGCGCGGAATAAAGACGGGGGGAACGCTTGCGTTCGGTCCCGTTACGCAGTCTCGCAGGTACACACCGAAAATGATTCTGCTTCAGTTCGCCGCTGAAACGGTGGGAATTTCGCGTTACACGCGGCCAACGGGCAGATGAAAGGTGAGAGAGAGAGAGAAAGAGAGAGAGCGAGCTGCTTCTGCGGTAACAGCAGTTACAGCGGTAATTTTGCTTTACGCCGGCAATAAATGCGCTCCGCTCACGCACGCTTCCGCGATATAGCGGCGCTCGGTTCCCTTCCCTCCTTCTCGCGTGTCCACCCTTGCACTCTCGCCGTCTCGCCCTTTTAAAGGTCCACGGCGTGCCACGAGCCGTGGAAAAGAGAAGGGAAATCGACGACAGGTGTCATAGTCTGCCTTGCGTATCACAGGTGAATTCTTTATCAATAGATTCGGCGGAAGGGGTGTTTCACCCTGGGACGAAAGAAATTGCTGCGTTTTCAGATGTCGATTGTGTGAAATGCAGTGGCTTGAAAGGGTTAAAGAGTAATGAAATTCATGAAATGTTAAATAAATGATGCACACATATATAAAATAATCCTACTTTCATTGAGGAGATTGTTCGTTTAAAGAAGGATCCTTTCACGACATCGGTGTAAATTGAATAATTCTATAAGTACAATGAACGTTTATTTCTTATAGCTTAAAATGAGCAACATTGGCCCAGTCACGTATGTGTGCTTGTAGAGATTGCTCCAGTTTTTTTTTCTTCCTTTCTTTCTTTCTACTTCCCGCGCGTTGAACGCCTCGCAAAAGAAGGTTTATTTATTACCCCAAACGTGAGGTAAGGAAAGCGGTGGCCTGCGGCGCATGAAAATGAGATAAGAAGGGTGAAAACTGTTTTTTATTGGAATATTTCAGGGGAGGGGGCATGCATAACTGTCTCCCATCGAATTAATTCTCCCGATTTTATTGAAAAAGGAGGATAAGCTTCTACAAAAAAAAAAAATATGATCGATTTATGCAACGAATACGATTACCAACAGAATATTTTATTCCGATTCAGGTATTCCGCCGAGCGGGGTCCCATCAACGTTGATTATCAAACGCGGACCGGTAGTTGCTTGTCGGTATCCCCGGATTAATTTGTACGACTTTCGGCGGAAGCAGAGCGGCGCGTGCATGTAGGTAGATCGCAATGAGAACGCGGATCGCTTCGAGTACTTGAAATTCCCGGACGAGTATATAATTAATCGTTCGAACGCGAACAAAGGGACTATGTCACGCGCTAGTTTTGCGGTCCGCAGAAGGGTCCTCCCGCGGGCAAAGGAATTCGTGAGCCGCGGGCCACTCGTCGCGGCCTGAATTCGCAAGAGAATTAAGCAAACCGTTTACGTTACGCGACGCGCAGCTATAACACGGCCTCACAGTTGTCAGGAATTCGTTGATCGAAACGGCAGACTATTGACAACGGAATTGCTGTTAACTCATTGTTAACTGAACGATTTATTCGTTAATGCAATGTAAACTTTTACTTTGGAGCAAGACGCGAATGTAACATCTTTAATCATGAATCGTGATTGAAGAAATCGTAAATTCGTACACTCTGTATTTCTGATATTAAACAGATTTATAAAGTTTTGAGAGAATCATTTTCGTTTCGCTAATATACTTCAACGAATCGACAGATCTATCATTAGCATCACCTGGATGTGATTTATAATACATTAAAAAGAAAAATGCAAGATTCATCAATGCATCGATCATCTAAAATGCCCCGAGCGATGCAATACCTGAATGAATTCAATTAAGCATGTATTAATGGCGTGATGCATTAGTTACACTGTCGTCGTCATTATCAGTGCATTCGATCATTTTCACCGCATATTCGCAGCAGCAGCGCGTAATTATTGATCTTACGAATGGTAAATAGATACGTCAATCTTCTTGAGGATCGAAGTCCCAAATCTGATTGCAGACGCCCGAGGGTTGACGGACAAATCGAAATATAATCGATATCTAGATACTCGGAATTACACGTCACTACCGTGCAGATAACTAAGTGATTAATGCATTTAGCTCGACACGATTCTACCAAACGCTTCAAGTGATTTCAGTCAGTTAACTGTTCACCGGCTGACAGAATGTCGCTAAATCGAATATTCCTAGGTTGAGGCGAATCAAGTCGAGCTGAAGGATAAATAAGGACGAATGTAAATATGAATTAGAAGCCTACAATTGATTGAAGACAGATCAAATTAGAAGTTTTCGATTGATCGAGAAGAAATTAAAAATTGGGAAATGCCGAATATTTTATATAACAAACGATATAAAACTCTCATTACACCGAACAAACGTATTCGTCAATGGTTCATCAAGCCGGGAGTTGTTAAAACACTAGTTACACGGTGGAACAGCGTTAAATTACTTTTACGATTGGCTTTACGATTTACTGATTGCGCCGCATCATAGCCGCGGCTCGTCAAATGATTTACAAGGACCGCCAGATCGAAATTAGATATCAGCAACGACAAGCGATGTAATCAACATCCAATCTGCGCCGAGACCGACCGACCAAATAAACTGTACCATTTCCTGACCCTTGATTTTAACAACCAATTAACATCCAATTATCGGTCAATTACGATTAATCATACTGCTTCTTTAACAACCACTTCGCTAGTTCGTTCTTCGTGAATGCCCTGCAATCAGTAACGATCGAAATGAAAGAAACGCGCAGTCGTATGATCTCCCTTTTAAAAACGTTTCACGATACGCAACATTCCCACAAACGTCCACGGGTCTGATCACCGTTTCATCGTTCCCCGCGCAATTTCAACAGCATCGGCAATAAATATTGATCAAGGGTCGATTAAAAAGAAAGAGACTCGAGAGGTAGTGGAAATAAGAAGCCGCCAGTTGGCGGGGAGCGTCGTGGTCGCGTGGAGATCGAGCGATGACGACGCGTAATTGCTTTTGCCGGGGTAAACAACCCGAGCCGCGGAGTTCCATCGGGCAAACCGAAACGCTCTTAGCAGGTCGGCGGAGCAAGAAGGGTGCCCAGGGTGGTCCAGGAGACACCGTAACTCCGGAGGCGCGTGTCAAACTTTGTTTTGTCACCGGCGTAGTCGTTCGCCGGCACGAAGAACGTAACTTACCCCCGTGTTTACTAAACGCAGTTACGTCCTCGCTACCCCGAACCGCCGTCCCCTTTCTTCCCTTACCCCCCCCCCCCCCCCCCCCGACTTCTGTTTCCTGTTCATCTGGTGGAATCCCTGCGGTTGTCTCCTACCGCGTCCCGCCCGCCAGTAAACGCGCGCCTTTTCAGCAGCCGCACAGGGGCACTTTATCCAGGGTGCACACGCCATTAATTCCCCCCCCCCCTCTCCATCCCCCCCGCGTAACGTTGCCGCCGTGTGAGTGCAGAAATTTCAGATGTCTCTTTGCGCACAGTGTACGTATCTCTCCCACACATCCCACCCCGTGGAGCCTTCCTCCATTTACTCGGGCTCTATACGCGGCGCCGACGTCGTCGACACCGCCGCCGTAGACAAGTGTGCTTGGAAATTGTGCGCGATGCGAGAAGGGGGAACTGGCGGGAATGGGGTTAGGCAAAGTGCCGCGACGTTTCGCGCGAGCCGAAAAGAAAGAGCGTGGAAAACGGCTGAATGATGAACAACGCCGGAGACCGGACGAACGTTTTCAGACCCGAACATTTTTCGGCCGTTTGAAAGGACCGCATGGAGAGGCTCCTCGGGGCGATGTAGTTTGGCTGCGACACGCGTTTAATTGTTGACGATCGGAAGTCTGTTTTTGGTACCTCGAGGAGGAAAGCGAAATTGCGTTATCGATAGGAACTTGGAACGATGGGAAATCGACGAAGAGAAAAAAGTGATTTCAGCTCTTCGGCGACAAGCTTCGACACCTTTCCAATTCCATACTTCCGTTTGAAATAGTGCGATTGAAGAGCGCGAACCAGTCTGGCGTCCCGTACGTTCTCGCAGCAAACGTTTAACCCCTTAAACCTCGATTTAATCCGCGGCGATCAATGCGGAATGTTTAATTCGAACGGAGACACTGGCAACGGAAATCGACGCGATCACGGGAATGATCGTATCAAAACGAACCGCGAGACACGCGGGACGCGATAAAACCGCCTCGAATCCGCGTCCTGAGCGGCATTCCGCGCGCTAATGCCGAGCGTAAATCGCGGACCTGTCGGTGACGCGGGACGAATAATCGCCCGTCGTGTCCATTCGGCGTTATTGGATCACAACCGGAGCGCGGGAAACGTATCGAATTCTCGTTCTACCAGCGTGTCCGTAAGATTACGCGGCGAGAAGTCACTTTTCAACTAGCCCTTTTACCCGATCGCGACGCCGCGAGCTTTTCGTAGAAAGAGAACAGACGGAATTCGGTTAATGCGAAACGGAAATCGTTGTATGCACAACGTGTACCGTTTGGTAGAACCGGCTCGATACCAGCTGCGATTACCAGTTTCTTTTTAGCTCGGGTATGAAATCTATCGCGCAGGGAATTACAGATCCAGTTCCCGAGCAGTTGGCCATGCCTCGCTACTTGGTCAAGGTTCGTAGGTCTTATTACGTTAACGAGTACATTTAAATTCACGACTACGTGCTCGTAGCTGACGGCGTTATCGTCGAAAGATATCAGATAACGCTGCCCGGCTACGGCGGTTTCAACCACCTGCTTTTATCAATCTTCCTACGTATGAATGGTAAAAGTTCATCTTTGGGATCATCCACTTAACGCAATCCTAGGCAATTTTCTAGTTATCTAAAGTGTCCATTTAGGTACACGGTTTCTTAAATCTTATAAGACGGAACACGTTTAAATACAGGTCCTTGAGACGAGTTAGGTATTTCACTTGTTCGGAACAGGGGGGGCTTTGGGACGGTAGTCAAAGGTCGATGGACTTAGAAGTACTCTGCCGTCTTCAAAGACACATTAGCAAAGATCCAGAGAAATTACACCGAATCCCAACTGTTGATTGATGCTTTCAAAACTGCACCCCTGTTAAACAATACCAGTTACCGAATAAATACTAATCGGTACGCAACACGCCAAGACCCTATTCGATCTACGCTACCACTGTTTTACAGCTTCAACTACCAATCTTTCTCGATTCCCGAGCGCGGCAGCGCGAAGTAACGACGCGGTAATTAAATAACCGGAGCAGCGCGTAGGATCGCTCGGATCGACCGACGATACGAGGGCCGAAGGCGCTGTATCCTGACGCGACGCCGATTTCCACGGCACCGTGGCAACGTCGTTACGCTGAAATCTGAATCGGCGTTGACACGGTGCTGACGCGATAGCCCCGCGTCCCGGAATCCTCGGCGCGCTGAATATGGATGACGCGATCCCCCGCCCCCGGGGGCCCTATTTGTGGTACATTGAGCTGTCACACCGGCCACGGAATTACGAGGGCTCCCGATGATAACCCGTTAAGCGGTACACACGGACGGACGGACGGGCTGGACGACTGGCCAATGCTCGTCCTAGGATTTACACCGCGGAGCATTATAGCGGCTTGTAATTCGCACGCGATCTTCGCGCGCTGTCACGGATCCCGCGCTCTTGAAAACACCGCGGGGGAAGCAACGGGCTCTCCGGGGTCTGCGATTCGTTTTCTAGAGAAGCTTGCGTGACGCGGCGACGGGATATCGGATTCACAAATAGAACACTGCTGAAATAGCGGGCCACGAAGGTGGATTGCATTTCGTTCCAGTTGATTCTTTCAAGAACGCGATAGAGCTAATAAAGGCAGTGGACAATTTTTGTGTGCTTCTCGACATCCATTTGGGAAACGCCTATTTTCAGCTGTTTCGCGAAGTGCAATACTATTCATGGGTGAGATTAAAAATTCCAGCAGCAAAAGGTCAAAATAGTTTCCGACGTGAATATTACATGATCACGTCACGCTTATCTTTCGTTGGATGACCGACTTCTGAATCATCAATGTAACGTAAAGGAACACTGAAACTGATCCTGAGTCATCGATACAGTGTAAGGCCCGACAGATCCTAGCTTAGTTACGATAAACAACTATGAATAGGACAGCAGTCAATAGAACTAAGGGTCAGGATCTGTGTTGGTCAAGATGGCTCAGCAAGGGCTAAGGTCGGTCTCCCCTCCATCCAAAACGACTGTATAAAGTCCCACTGTATTTTTGACAGAGATAGTTAAACTCAGAATTAAAGAATCAGAGTTGCGGAGAGTTAGACAGACAGTAGCATCCTGTTCAGATATGTTTGACATCCGCTGAAAATTCGGGATAGTCCAACGTCGTTGTATCCGGGAGCCGTTTAAAGAATACACGCGGTTATTCCCATCGGTGTCATTACTTCATCCCGGAATCCAACACTTTATATGATTTTCTCAGCTGTCCCGGTTGAAAATTGTGAGGGAAAAGAAGGTGGATCGCGTTTCGTTCCAGATGGATTTTTTCAAGAAAGTGATAGAGCTAATAAAGACAGTGGACAATTCTTGTATGCTTGTCAACATCAATCTGGGAATCGCTTATTTTCAGCTGTTTCGCGAAGCGCAATACTTTTCTTGGGTGAGACTAAAAATTGCAGCAACTAGGGGTCAATAGTTTCTGCCGCGAATATTATATGATCACGTCACACTTATATTTATATGATTCTCTCAGCTGTCCCGGTTGAAAATTGTGTGGGAAGAGAAGGTGGATCGCGTTTCGATCCAGATGGATTTTTTCAGGAAAGTAATAGAGCTTAATAAAGACAGTGGACAGTTCTTGTGTACTTTTCGACATCAATTTGGGGAGCGCTTATATTGGATATTTTTCTCTCAGCTGTTTCGCGAAGAGCAATACTCATCGTGGATGGGAGAAACAATTCCAGCAACAAGAAATCAAAAGTATATCCGTTGTAAATATTACATGATCACGTCACACTTATCTTTGCACGCTTTTCTCAGCTGTCCCGGTTGAAAATTGTCCAGGGCTATTTTAAGAGCGGAAGATTTAGATATGCACGTTTGCATGCACGCCTAAACACTTCGCTTACAGTTACTTCACACTCCTACGTAACGCAACGTCATAGTACCAGGCAGAATTTATGACGGCCAGTATGACGGTAATTACATTTCTAAGAAACCCGACGAGTTACACTTCGACTTTCCATTGTACGAACGCGCGATGCATTATCAAACGTAATTCTATAGAATCATGAAACAATGAAACACGCGATGCATTATTCTGTCCGCATCTTCCTAAATGTCAGGCGCCGCATAAAATAGATCCGATTGCCAGTCAAGTGCAGGAATCGAGTTCTAAAGTAACGAAAACATTTTTCAACAAATCAATCATTCTGTGTTGTATCTTTTGATGTATACTTCGCATACCAAACATTGAACGAGGCACGATAATTTTATTTGCGCAAGCAAGATACGATAAAAAGAGGCAGAATTGCTTTAACGTTTCGTGTGTTCAAACAAAAAGAGGGGCGAATTCGCCGGGAGCGGTGCGAACAATTTAACGGACAAACTGCGTGAATCATCCCGCGAGGAAATAAGTTTGCAACGGGCGTCCCGTTTCGAGTTGCCCACGCGCCACACGCTCGTCCCACATAGAAAACGAAATAGCAGTACCGTTGTTCCGAGATCAAAGATTTTTGCATCGGAATTGAGCCGAGTACCGGGACACTTATCTAAACGGCGCGCAATGGTTTGTATCGCGTGCCGGTCGCTATGAAACCTTTATTATAACAGAATTGTCCCAAGATATCGCGGATATTGAAATAACAATGGGACAGCAAAGTGTTATTGTTCAAGCAATTCGTGTACATAACAATAATTACAGCACGAGCTCAATTGCGCGTGTACTGTACATGCCACAATAAAGTCTATCATCGATGGATTGATTTGATAGCAGACGTATCGAGTTCACTTCGTTTTCAAAGCTCGTTTCCAAGCCGTTCGTAGCACAGTGATAATTGTCTTCCGATGAAGTTTATAGGCTTTGTATCTGTCGCTCTTGAATGGTCGTCCGGCAGTTCGTATTCGACGGTGCTCCGTTGCATTACAAGGGTATTACTAGACCCACGTGGCCGCGGGATGTAGGCTTGGTTTACGAGACGTGCGACTATTTCTGCGGAAATTGCGGTAGAGAATAGCGCGTTGGCTTCACGGGTGTTCCGTAACAAGTTATCCAGCGGGCTGATGTATTCACAAGTCGATGGAAGCTTGACGAGGCTGATGGAAGCTTGACGAGGTTCGGCAATTACCTTCGACACGTTCTTTTCAAATATTTAAACGATAATCGAAGGGGTTGTATGAACAGAGGGAGTGTAACAGAAACAATAAAAGCGATGCGCCGAGAGTATTAATAAACGCGAACGAATATCCGTTTGGAAGCGCCTGTAACGAACGGTTTTGTTCGCCGGGTACCGGTTTCGTTCGCGGTGGCCGGCCACGAAAACCCGCGGCACGTTTCGCTGTAACTGAAAACCGTAGGCGCGAATCTCATGCGCAGCGATATTAAAGACTATAATGGCCGGCAATTAATTACCGAAGCGTCGAGGCTTGGCCGTGCCACGGGGGAACCCGCCGTAGCCCGGTAGTCGGGCATTCGTCTTGGAGAATTCCTCTCCTACGTGAGAACCGAAGTCGACCGGCGGGGGAGAGGGGGGCAGGGCTGCGCGGAAAAGGGAGGAGGTGAAAGGGTTTATCGTTCGCGGTTACGGGAATATAGTGTCCTCGGGGTGACGCACGATCGGGTTCCGGGAACAATCGTTCGTTCCCTGTACCGTATCGCGAACGGTCGCGCGCGGACGTGTACAATTATCCCCTCGTGCCCTGTCGCTAGCTCAATTAAGTATGGAGCCCCGCGGAATTTATTCGCCGGCGCGTCCCTGTTGTCGCCGGCCAGTTTACCGGAAGTCACGCTGGGATATGTTTCCTACCGTCGATAGCGGAATCACGGTTCCTGCGTGCATCGGTCCACCGTGCGATTCGATGCCCCCGCTTAAAAGGGGGAAGGGGGGAGACATTTTCCTCTTTAAGGGATGCTCCGTTCGTTTTCGATTCGTGGGAATGGATCGGAATGGACGAGCGCGCTGAATATGGAAACGGTCGGGGTCTAATTAATCGCGGCCGCGGTGTAATCGTTGTCTCGAGTGCGCCGCGGCTCTCAGATACTTCCAATCGCTTTCTCCGCCTTTATTGGGGTAGCTATCGTATGCGGTCAGCGGTTAAGAAGCGAACCCCCTTGACCCTCGATTCTTCGCTCGAATCGATTCAATCATTTTTTCGAGTAACAGTGATTGCTTGTTTAAATATAACGAACGTCTATCCATTCTTAGCCGAATCCAGTCTCCCATATTGCGGCCCCGACACCTCCCCGCGGGATGACGACATTTGAATAATTCGCCGCTTCCGATGCCGGCGTACGGTGAGCATCGAATTAACGAGATGCCCGCGCGTAACAGAAGGACCGGAATAAATTCGAAATCACGGGGGCGGCGCGCAACGGGTCGTAATATTCCCGGCAACACCCCCGAGGAAACGGTAGCTCTTGACAAGGGGTGAACGCTCATAAAGCAAATTCGCCCCGACATTCCCGGATTTATGAAGATTTCCGAAGTATCTCGTAAAAAGTGTTTACTACGGGGAAGAGAATTCCAACGAGCGCCGCTTACGAGAAAGTCGTGCACGAGTCTTCCTCGGGTCGTAGGCTGGACGGTGGTATCCCCCCCGGTACCAGAAGAGGAGCCGGGGTCGATGGCCCGAAGGAAAATCACGCGAGTCGCGAATCCTTCCGAGCGAGCCCGGCGAGCGTGAAACGTCGTTAATCACGCCGGGATTCGGTATCGAGTTTCATCCCCCGCCCGAGTCGCTCGGGCCACTTACATCCCGCGCTTTTCGACTCCATCGAACCGGCCGCGCGATTCGAGGGAGCGCACGGCTATCAAAAGTTGGGGCACGTCCCCCCGATGATTTCTACCGGTGGAAACGTGTAGATCCGCCGGTGCCGGTTAAAGAACGATCTGACCGCAGTCTGATCGCGCTTTTCTCGCAAAACCGGATTCTATGGGATGCGAAACGTTTGGGCGAGAGTTACGGCGATCCGAGCGGTTCTATCGCTTCTCCTTTAGCGGTTTTGATCTTGGCTTACGAGTCGCGACAAGTGCCATTGGATTGGCAATGTCAGTTACAGATAGAACGGGGGATGAGACGGGGTAAAAAATAGTGGGCAGTAGAAATGATTATTATTCGAGTTCAGTTGGAAGTACTGAATACAATTTCTTAAAATACCGTCTTAATTAAATTCTGGTTTCTTAATGTTTAAAGAAATGATCGTAGATTCTACTGTCAGGAATATATTAAAAAATTAGATTCATCTGCTTGCATTTAAATTTGGTCTGCAATGTTAACTTAAACGTTTATTCAGTACAGATCTTCGTGCTTGAACAGTTTCTTGATCGTTCAAAATCGTGGCTCGATATTCCTCAGATCAGCGTTATTTGCATAAATGCAACTTCCGCTAGATACAAAGCAGATCTCCCGTTCGAATTGAACTTCCAGAAAGGTTTCGGCCATGGTTGCGAAAATATTCGCTTTCAGAACCGAATATATACGGTATATAATATCTTGGCGCGTCATAAAAATGTATAGTTTCATCGAAAAGTCCACGGGGATATCGGGAAAGAATAAAAATAATTCATTGATGTAGTATAAACTATCATTGTGATTATGCTTGCATTAAAATCACTCGCGACACTGATTGCGCCAATAACACGGATACGTGGCGCAATAATTATTGACGAAGCTAATCGTTAATAGCGTCACGTAAATGCTATTAATAGCACAGATTAGACTAAATGCAATAATAAATACATTACTGCGATTATAATCCGATTCGAAATCGTACTGTGACGCGCGATCGCGTTATTCAAAAAAATCATCCTCTCTGACTCAAGCTGCTATTACTATTTCTCGATAAAATGAAAAACACAATAATTAATACATCTTAATGTGTATCGATCGGTTACTCGCATCAATGGTCGCGCAATTGAACGAAACGCTTCCTCGAGAGAGGAAAAATCGGATCGATAGCGATGCTCCAGGGTAATGTTAAAGCCAAAGAGGCAAAATGTGGATATTACACGTGCAATCCAAATGCACGCCCGAGAGTATACGGCTTTGTTAGATATGCATTGGACGGGCGCGCAACGCGTGCATACCTGATAATTTCCATCGCGGAATATTTTTCCCAGAAGTACGTTATCCGTCGTGTTGTAAAAATAATTGCCTACAGCATTGTCCATCCGATAACATTATCACACCGCCGGATTCGCTCCACCTGGTTTCGCATTTCAAACAGCGCGCGAATAGATTATGTTTGCATGCATTAATGCGTGCTGACAACGTCATTGATATTACGCTCGATTGAATCGGCATCAAAAAATGGAACGTTAGTTTCGTCCCGTTTAATCTACTCTCAAATCACTGACCATTTGCATATTAATTATTTCTCGCTTTCGTAGATTCTAGTCTACCCTACGCTGTTCAAAAACTTTTAATAAAATTGGGACTGAATTAAGGGAATGGTTGTTTACAATTAATAAAGATAGAACCGCTGATGCTCGGATAAATTTCAATTTACAACTATCATAGCATCCTTTCACTAATGAGAATACCGACCCCTTTCATCATTCCATCGCCTGATTCTCCGCACGACTGTTTCTTTTCCAAAATACAAACAGAAGAATGCAAATAACGATGCACCGTCCTTTCAACGATGCATAAGACCGCCCTTTCGCTCATTTTAATTTGCTCGACGACCGAGAGGATCCCCATTAAGGGTCGACTCGACCACGAAACGAGGCTCGGCCCAATGGATTATCGTTGATATCGCCGGGTACAAGACTTTGGGTAGCCAAGTGACACGCGAACGACACGTGCAGGAATTAGATTGCACCTATTACGGTATACCGCCGCGGGGTGCGCGTGTTAGTTTCACGATGCTACGGCCGCACGATACATTGCATCAGTGTTCTTGACATTCTGACGAGTTCGTTGATATAGTCGCGCGCGCGCGGTTATACGCGCATACGCCGCACGCTACGGAGACAGGGCGCGTAGCATCATCCATCGTGGCAGGCGTAAATCATGGCCGCAATAAACTTTCATCCGATAATCACCGACGACGTGGTACCGAAGTTTTACCCCGGCAAGACACGAGGGACCGTGTCCCCCCCCCGCACTTCTCCGTGCTTCACGGTGCCCTCTTCCTGAATAACGTCTAATTGGGCGGGCTGGCTGTGCGCAGTATCAAACGGCAGTCCCCGACTTTCCGCCGCTTTTACTTCCGAGGGAACAGGCTGTCCGAAGAGGGGACGAAAGTTTCGTCCTCGTTATCAATTACTCGCGGATCGAATTAAGAGTCTTGGGCAAAAGAACCGTATTGTTCCATGATGGATGAAAGCTGTGCTCCTAGGTCCGGAGAATTGAATCAATCGATACGAGGAGGCCGATCTCTTCAGCATCGAAAGTTTATAACACTGTTTCTTCAGGGGAAGTTTCTTAACTATGGGAATTTCCTGAGGATTCTTTAATCGCTCGTGAAAATTTTAACAGCGTCATTTGGGGCAGAATTCATGCTTCCTGTAATCCCTTTCTCCCTGTATTTCAGCTTCTGTGGTAGTTATTCATTTTAGAGGTCTCCCAAGTCCACACTTCGGTTTTCTAAAGTCTCCTCAGACCTCTAATCATCCACGCTATCTCGCACGATTCCGCCCCTCCACCTCGCCTGTATTCGGCGCGCGTGTGTCCGTGACGAAAGCCGGCTTCGCAGACGACGATTACGCCCCGAAGACACTGTCGGCCTAGACAACCAGTCAGACAGCGCCGTAATAAATTGCTACCGTATTAATGACGCTCCCGCGCACCTAAGGCCGAGGTTAGGTCATGACATCCTTTCGGCCTCTCGCTTAGCTCGTGTACCACGATGCACCGTGGCCGCGCGTCCCCGAGATTGGCCGCCGAGTGATTATTATCAGCTCGGTACCGAGCAAACTGCCATCATTATCACCTAGCCATCCCCGCAATTAAAGCTAGCTTCAAATTCTCCGGGACTATCGATCGACCCAGCAAATTCAAACTTGGTCCTCAAGCTTCTCCCAAACGGGATCAAAGAACTCCCAAATCCTGTGACCGAAACTTTAGTCCAACCTTTACCGATTTCGGTCCAGGTGTTCCTTTCTTCTTTTTTTTTTCTCTACGTCTCGATAAAACATCGCGGGGAAGCGTTTAATCCCTGACGGAGGCGAGCCAAGGGAGGGCGTGCACCCACGTACATACGTGATTCGCGTTCAAAGCGGAGGCCGTTCGTCATTGCCGGCACCGTTACGTCCCACGGGCGCTCGCGGGGCTCGAAAAGTCAAAGTTAAATTTAACGAGCCCGACCGAGATAACTCTTGCCCCCGATCTCGCGGTGCCGGCAACTCCGCGTGGAAAATAGATGCGGACGCCCGGCGTCGCGTGTATCAAGCCATACGCCGTGGGGAGGTTCGAACGGTGATCCTGTGCGTCAGTCGGCATATCAAATCGGGGCTGCATGTGCTTCTATTCCCAAAGGGACGCGACGTTGCGTCTGTCGCTCCGAGGCACCGCGCGGTGCATGCAGTTTACAGGTCGCGTGTAAACTCGCGGGTGAAACGGGACCGGAGATAACGCTCGAATAGAAGGCGGAGAAGTGGATACGTTACTAGATGCTGGACTGTACTTCCGAATGGGACCTGTTGCCGATCGACATGAAATTTGAAGTGAATGAAATTTAACATTTTAGGTGCGGGTGGTTAATAGTTTCTGAGATATTAATTAAAAACATTCGGTACAATACATTGAATTCTTCATGTACGGACGCAACTAACACAACCGTCTTCGCTGTAGCAGCCGTCGTCGTCCAGTGTTCAGTAGCTGATGACACAATAAGGATACCGCCCTCAGAGTCTATAGGGTGTCACACGCAAAATCGATTACTGTAACTTCAGTCGTTCAAGGAATGTTTCTTATTTCCAATACGTATACTCTTTTCCGAAATATGTTCCCTTTTTATTTCAGATAGAAAATATTGGATTGCAGTGCACCGTACTTACTGTAATTTTGTATAATAGCACCACGTGCTATTAAATTTAAATTATCCGCTATACGACATGCAATTCGACCTATGGGCGTACTATTTATGCGGAAAAGAGGATGTTAGGTTTGGGCATACAATTGGATCCCAGCAACGCTTGGACAGTGGTCGCCTCGTCGAAATTGTTTGCAGCAAACTATTAGGTTGTGTAATCAATCCGTTCGCGTTTTGGTGTAAGAAAATACAGTACTGCTAATATTTTATGAAACTTACCTAATCAATGATACATTCGCCACTCTATTGTAAAACCTTCTGCCATCTTTTCAGTAACTCGAATATACCTTCAGTATAAAACTGTTCGTTTTTTGTCTTCAACAAATTCAGATATGTGTTCGTTTGCTTCTTCTGTATTTCTGAATGATTTCCCACGGAGAGAATTTTGCAATGAGCGAAATAGGTAACAATCAGATGGGGCAAAGTCTGGCGAATACGGTGGATGGGGTAAAACGTCTCAACCAAATTGCAATAATTTTTGTCGCGTTGTTAAAGACGCGTGTGGTCGTGCGTTATCGTGGTGGAGAACAACATTTTTTCGGGATGCGAGTGACGGTCGTTTCTGTCGCACTGCTGCTTTTAATCTGTCCAGTTGTGAACAGTATTTGTCACTACCAATAGTCTGGTTTCGTGGTAAAAGTTCGTAATAAATAATGCCTTTGTAATCCCAGCAAACAGACAATAACTCTTTCTTAGAATGCAATTCGGTTTTGGCAGTGGTTAATGGTTTTTCACCTACTTTTAACCAATGTTTCTTCCGGACCACGTTTTCAAAAATGACCCATTTCTCGTCACCAGTTATCATTTGTTTCAAAAACGGGCAATTCATGTGTGGCGCTTTAACAGGGAATCACAAATCGAAACACGGTCGAGTAAATAGTTCTCCGACAGTTCGTGCGGAATCCAAACGTCATATCTGTTTGACGTACCAAGTTTTTTTAAAATGTAATGCAACTAACTTGTGTGAAATCTGTAATGTGTTAGCAATTTCCCTTGTCGCGTATCTTGGGTTCTGTTTGATTAAATTTGCAATTTCATCCGTATCAATTGTTGACCTGCCGCTTCGTTTTTGGTCTTCCAAGTTGAAATCCCCGTTTTTAAACTTCTTGATCCACTTTTGAATGGTCCGTTTATTGATAGAATTATCACCATGAACATCAGAAATTTTCTTTTCTATATCCTCCACATTTTGCTGCTTCGGAAAATACAAAAGCGTGAAGTGCCGAAAATGAATATTTCGTTCGCACCTCTCAAAAACGTTCGTTAGTCGACTAAGACGGAAGGAAAACTGACTTACGAAGGAGGCACGTCCAGGCCAAACGCTATTCGATACGTATAAGCATCGTAGTCGAAACGAGCAGCAGTTTCAAATAATAGATGTTGAAACGCGTGCAGTCGTCGACGCGAACGGACTTATCGCACAACCTAATATTAATACTGAGGCCAGTGATACCCGAAGCCGCATTGCAAATAGAGAGCATCCCTTGCGCGTCAGAAGTTACAGTAACCGATGTTGCGTCGGTCATCCTATAGATTCTGAGGGCGGTATCCTTATTGTGTCAAGAGTTACCGAACACTTGACGACGGCCACTGCATCGGGCTACCATCGGCCACTTAACACTCGACAACGACGACTGCTACAGCGAGAACGGTTGCGCTAGTCGTGTCGGTATATGAATAGTTCAATGTATTGTACGATGCATCGTATATGCCGTTGCTGAGAAGATGTCCTTCGATCGTGACGCCGTCGAACCGCCCACTCGTCGCCGTGAGTCACGTGAGGTGGGTCCTTCGTCCAATTAGAAACGCGCGTGCCCCACTTCGACGATCGCGACAGCGGACTTCTTCTCAGCGACGCACGTTACGCACGCCGCGCGATGCGAACAATGATATTACAGTTATTTTTCACCCGGAACGCCACCGCTGGCCCGCTATTGCCGCGAATGCGATTCATTACGCGGCCAAAACGTACATAGCCCTACCACGGGGTATGATTGATCGCGCGACGTGATCCGCAGAACGGCCGCGTCCCATCTGTCGCCAATAAATATCCAATTTCGCGTTGCGCTGATGTATAAGACGTTTCAACGCCGCGTTCTTTTTTTTTTTTCTTGCGGGCGCCGTGTAATCGGATCATTTATTAAGGAGATTGGTGAACGCTACTCCTAATCCTTCGCCGGCGTCCTTTCGGTGCTCGTGTCACGTCTTCGCTCGCGATGAGTTACCAGCGGAACGTGCTTCATACTCCCGCTGAACGAGTTTCTCCCTGGTGGTTCCCGATCGCGGTCCCCGTGAATGACACGGATAAAGCGCGGACCATTTTTCACGGCTTCGGACGCGAAACGAGCGGATTCCTGCGGAGCCACGTAACCCGCGCGACTCGGCCGCTTGTCGATACGTCTACGTTGACTTGGAATAAAGCTGCATGGGAAAACCATTTTCGACTCCGCCGCACGCTGAGGCTACTCGACCGGAATTCGACGATCACTCCCCGGGCTCTACACGTCGGGGACCCTGCTCCTTTTGATCTTTAGCCCCACCGCAAACTATTGCGTCCGCGATCTTGTAATCCGCTTTTGCGGTTTCGCTCCTGCTGCGAAATATCATTCGCTGCGGGTTCGGCCGAGGTTAAGAATGTATCGGTAAATTTCGACGGACTTTTCTCTTTAGTTTGCTCGGAATTAAGGGGAGAATGGGAGATACGTGCTGGTTCGCTTTTTCAAGGGAACAGACCAGGCAATGCCATGTTTGGTATCCAAGAAATGACGAGTCCACTTTAGAAATGCTGCAGTTATTCGAGGAACAGCAGGATTTACATTTTTAAGAATCTTTCATAGGGAGAATTGCTCTGCGTTTTTCCATGAATGCCATTGCGTTCTTTGCCTGTTATAATCTGAAGAATTCACTATGTAGAAGTGATGGTACAATTATTTAACAAATTGTGGCAAGAATTAGAATACGGAAAATATTAAATAAGGTGCATATAGATCATTAACAGTTCACTATTTCTCCACCATACATAAATTATAAAAATTCAATTTTATCCGCCAAAAGCGTAACGGTTCATGTACACACTAAAATCTCAAATAATCCTTGCAATAAAAAGCTCATCCCTTCAGCATAACAGCGTAACAAAGTAAGATTCTGACCCTCCCAGAAAAAGCTCCCAAAAAACATTTTTGTAGCATACTTAAATCTGTAGCACCATTATTATTATTGTAATTTTCATTATTATTTAATTATGAGATGTATTGTAATTTAATTTATAAGAATAATCTATATGTAATGGTCTTTAATTTCTAGTTCCATTCCTTTTGTGAAAATTTGTTGAAAAGTTGCAATAAAAATGATAATATTTAAGCTTGAACTACTACTTCCCATAGATTATTCTAATAAATTACTTTACAATACATCCTATAATTAGATAATAATGGAAATTACAATAATAATAATAATGGAATAGATTTAAATATGCTGCAAAAATGTTTCAGAAGCTAAACACTATTACTTATTAGCTATTCTTATCAATTAATGTATAATACATCTTAAATTTAACACTTCTATAAACTTTTAATGCAAATATGAATATAATTAATATTATAAAATATCGGAGGCTAGAAAAACTGTGGCCACTGACGGCCTCTCGAAAAGGTCGCCTTCAAGAGGTTGCAAGGCGCATTTTCTGTACACAAGGAACACAAGGTTCTTTTAGCTTTTGTTTAATCTTTATGAAATTAATTTTACTGAACTCCTGAGATTTTCGCAACCAGGATGACGCCAAGCACGACAGAAATCGCATAGTTTTTTTCGTCATTTTATAATAGTATCGTCGCTTATGGGCATACAATCTATGTTATTATTATCGTAATTTTCATCCTGACGATCGTCGCTCTCCGAAAACCCGGACACGACACGGTGACGTACGGATGGACCCCTAATCGCTATCAGTTTCATCAATCCGTTCCTGCACATGCCGAGTTTACTTTCATCCTGTCGTTCACCGTGGAATTACAGCCACCAGTCGAAGGAACGCGTTAATCCCGCAAGCTTCGCTTTTATATCCTGACGAGCATAAAATCTGCGAAGCGCGTAAACTTCGGATCAGGGAATGTCTTCGCGGTGATAAAGAAACGGACCAGATGCCCGAGAGATCGATACACCTGAAAGAACGGGGGGGCGGTATCGTCGAGCGAAGATTTGTTTCGCTTTTATAACTCGCTCAGGGATGGAAGTTGATGAAGGAAGAAAGTAAAAAGCTCTCGATCGTCGGTGTACGTTTGTTACGCTCGGCCTTCGACTTTCCTGCGCTTTAGCGATACCCTTTTCTGGGCGAATATCGAGAAATATGCAGGTAATCCTCCAGCGGGACGTTAACCAGAGATTGAACGGGATTCGCAATCGTTAGTCGAATAGTTTCAGCGAAACTGCCTCTTAAAATGTTTACTGTACAAAGCATGTTACAACGTGTACTCTTTTTTTTTTTAATACTGTAATACCTGAGAGGTATTTACAAAAATAAGTACTGAGACAAGAAGCTTCGGTACGCGATTACCACTTCCTTTAAAAGATTCATATCGCTAGGAGCAGTTTTTATATAATTATATGAAATATCACTTTAATATTTAGGCAATATCCAAAGCTTGAAATTAAAGGCATTCAACTATTATCCAACGAATAATAGTAAAACTTCCCATTGCTTATTTAATACTTGATAAACGAGTACTTAGGTTTCTTCGACGTCTAACACAGTTTAACGAGGAATAGAGAGCTGAAAGTAGGATATATTTAACGCGACTAGAGGAGAGAGGAAATAACTGGACAAACCCATTTCCACTAAAGCAAACTCGAATCACCCGTATTAACGCCCGCCGTGGTATGGATAATAATAAACACGAAACGGAGGAAGGAACGACGGCCAGGCTCGGAGCGTTCCCGACGTTTAAAGTGCACCTCGTGTCAGCGGAAATAAGATAGTTCTCGCCGTTCCTGTAGCTCTCCTAAGAGGATGTACGTGGTCACGGCGCGTCGTGTTGGACGCCGTGATTCGAGTGAAGAGGAAACCGAAGGGGAGTAAAAGAGAAAGGTCGTTATTAAAGAATAATGAATAATACCGGAAGGATTCGGTGGAATACGGCCGCGCACGATTCCTACCGTGTATAACTCTCGGCGATCATTAACTTTTCACCGTTGGGAAAGACGGGGGGAGGGGGGGGGGGAGGAGGAGGCCTAGCGAGAGTGAAATGCACGGCGAGCGCTCCTTCGCGGAGAGCGAAATGGGCCACATCGTAACACAGCGTTACGATACACGGAAGTTGCATAAGTCGCGTTGAATATCTTTCATTCGTCTGTTACTCGGGAGGTGTAGGTGAATTTCGAATACTAGATAAACCTTCGATACATTGGAACTTCTTTTGCGTTACACGTCAAATCCATTTGTATATAGTGGAGCGGACAATTATTAATTCACGCTATTATGCAAATTCTTTCATGCAACTAATAAAATGTCCAACGTGAATGACATACGTAAAGTATTTAAGCTGCAAATACTCGGTACACTACATTAGCAGATGTTCTGTTAAATTATTTATAATTATAAACTCGAAAATAGAATGCGATTTATCCTAATAACTTAGAAGTAGGTATAAGTACATACATTTTTATAACTTATCGGAGATTCATTTGACAACTTTGATACATACAAAGTAGCGATATAACTTAAATACTATTATTTATAAGCCGTGCCATAATTTCCCCGTAGAGAATTTAGCCCACAGCATCGCCGTGCGAGAGCCGCGTTTCGCCGTGCAGTTATTTCGGCGCTCCTCGACTGTTCTTGCCTCCCGAACGGCAGCTACGTGCCCCCCCCCCCCCCCCCCGGTTTACCTTGCAATACCGGGGCGCGTCATAATGTGGAATTATCTATCGATTTAACGCGGGGCGGCCGCGAGCGGAGAGGGGTGGCAAGGAGAAGAGGCAGGGCAGGTTGGGACAGCTGCACGCAAGAAGATGCCTGCGCTTGAATGCGAGATTCGAAATTATCGCGACGATTCGGAACAGTTAGGTTCGTCTACCGGTCGGGAATGGCGGGCGCGCGCTAGAGGGAAGCGAAGAAAACGGAACTGCTCCGCCGAGCAAATGTATGCGCGCTCTTGGAGATAACGCGAACGCGAGGGGCCCCGCGTCCGTCTTCTCTCCGTTCTCGGCCGTCGCCTCTTTCTCGCCACCTTCTCCACCTCTTCCGTGGCATTAACGTGCCGATGCGGTCTCTCGGGGCTTTAAGACTAGAGGTTAACTCTCGTGTCCATCTTTGCCCCGCAGGATGGATAATTCAGCGTTGCTTAACCGTGCCGTGTGCGCGCTGCGAAAGAAACGGCGACGCTCGTCGCGAGACGACGCTCGAATTCTTCCTCGGCCCGGCCCCATTGGCCGCGCGTCTCGATCGGTTTGGGGAACGCCGATTCTTGTCGCTCCTCGGAAGATCCTGCCCCCTCGAAGGATGGCCGAGCAACAGAGGGCACGGCGCCGTTAGAATAGACACGTTGGGAACTATTCCCGCTTGTAGGGCGTTCTTAGAAAATACAGAACGGCCCGAGAAGGATCGAATGCATTCCGCGAAAGATCATGCCTCTTTGTTCCATGCCACTGTTGCGTTAAATGTGCAATATGGAAGCTCGTTTATTTTCTTCTTGATTGCGCCAACATTGCGCGCAAGGACGCAGCGCACTCGAGAATAAACAGAGTTCAGGTTAGGTTAGGTTAGGTTAGGTATCGGCAGCGTTATGAAAATCGTAATCATTAACCCGCTGGTTGCTGACGCGTCCATTGTCTTTGGCAATGTAACAAATCATACCATACGGAGATTCCCGTGTCAGAAAGATTGCGATCGATGTAAGCCACGACACTGGAGTCGAGCCCCAGGGCGGTTCATCGAAATCGCCATGGTGGAATGAAAATTTCCTGACGATTGATTCGATTCGATCGCGCGGGCGATAGATAAATAAAAAGAACGGGAAGGGGATAGGTAGAAACGGTTCCATCGAAGGCTTGGAGCCATTCGTTAGTATCTAAGTTCATCCAACATAGTCTCTCTGGCAGAAAAGAAAAAAAAGAAAAAAATTATTCGACCCTTCGTGATACTCCATCATGGGTGGTCTACCGATTCAGATAGCGATCTCCTTTAACGGTAATCTATACTCCAGGAAGCGGCATTACTGCGAGGGAGATCGTTAGATCCGATGAATATTGGCAATAATATTTGGATATCACTGTTCGCCAACTCGTATTAATTATTCATCCGTCGGTTAATTAATTGTTTATCAATCTATAGTAGATGTAATAATATACGGGCATTCGAGCCGATTTGGGCAATTAAGTGCAATATGAAAGCAATGGGAAAATTCATTTTGTATGAATTTCAGTAAAACATTATTTATTCCCTTTGATCCCAATGATAATCTAAAGTATAAAGTAATTTTAGTGTTAACGTGACTGCAATTTGCGCTTCCAAGACATCGTTTACTTAGAAATAATTGCAGAAATGAAATGTAACAGTTTGTTACGTCATTAAATGAAATACAAGTAGCTGTGCGTGCCTCGTGGAAGTTCAATTTCAGTTTATACTACTTGCATAGTGCGAAGACGCTTGTAACAATCACAAGAAAAGCGTGGTACCTCGAAAAAGCAAATCTCCATAATCTATTTATTACAAAAAACCATGGTTCTCTATTGAAAAAAGGGGACGATTTAGTGAACTAATGAGATCAAAGGAAAATACAGCAGGGGAAGTAAATGGATTGACAAATTTATATTTCAAATCAATTTGGATGAATTATGACGACTCGTTTCTTTCATTCTGCTTCCGAGATCCACCATTATCGTACCACAATAGCACGCATGTATTATTCAAAACATTCCCCTTTCCCCAAATTCCTCTTCCATATCGCTCTTCTTATCTATCGTTTTAATTCAGCAGTCTCACAGTCGGTTTGGCGCAGAAGTCAATACTCGTTCCCGGACCTCTCTGCTGGCCACGATATTCTCCGATTTCTCTCATGAAAATTGTTCGCTACGCGACCTCTTTCCGTAGAACGCTAGCAAATTCAACTGCAGCTACGGCCAAAAGGCTCTCCATCCGAGTAAATGAGCGCCAATACTGAAACATTAACATCCACGGGGCAGGATCGTTCCCGTTTAAAGGGGCAGACATTCCGTCAGCCATTCTGCTCAAATTAAACAAAACTTCGAAAGCTTGCCAGTCGGGAAAATTATCCCATGCCTCCCGGAGGAGAATGTTATAGGTCGTACGCGGGACAATGCAGAACAAAGTGAAACCGCTAGTTAGATGCGTCGATCGGAACGTGCGGCGCACGCGAAATACAGAGGGATACCGTTAGACGAATCCGTGCTCGATCTTGACGTTTTCTATCATAAATTAGAATATCTCCTTCATCGTGCACAAAGGGTAGGAGAGAGAGAGAGAGAGAGAGAGAGAAGACAATGTTTCCTTATAGGAAACCGTCTAATCCTCGAATCGTTCGCGGCATCGAAAGAATAACCCTCTACGTAGCAAGGAAACGATGGACCAACAAAGCAACGAAGGACAGCGGGACGGAGATACTAATCGAAAATGTCGTACAAACGGAATAGAACCGATATACCGCGGTACTGTTATTCGAAGTCCGACGTGGCTCCGTTTCACATGTCAGGATAAGGTTGTATCGGTTTCATCTAGACCACGACATTCTTTGATAAGGCCCGCATTAAATCCCGCACGCGGATTCGCTCGTCCCCCGTTCCCTACTTCCAAGTCCCGCGGCTTCGTGCTGGGTTCGCGACCCAAAGTACGAGACTTCCGCGGCAGGTCATGATAATTATTACATTCGGGATACCTGGCCGTCCTGTCCATTAATTATTTCCTTTGATCCTAACGATAACCTGTAGCGCCGTTTGCGCTTTCGGGAAATTGTTTGTCACGCGAGGAACATAGTTGTTGTATGATTAAATAAAATACAAGTATGCCCCGTGGAAGTCGAATCTCAGTTTATACTACTTGGGAATTTCAGCCGAACGTTCTGCATAATAAATTGTTATCACTACGCTTCTAAACGTTCCATCGTAAAATTTCCCACTAAATTTCCAGCTCGAACTATAGTGTGGGACGATTAGTATTGATCAGGTGCGACCACTCGCTAATGTTTTCATCGACTAGACGTAAAATCATTGGATATACTTCTCCTACAAGTCTGGAGTTATTAGAGCCGTGTATACAAGGCGGTCGATCTCTAACGGACTGCTCGAGATAATTATTTTAGTGTCGAGGGTTCATCGTATATAATTGGGAACGTGGGTAAACGCTTAAGTGACGCTGCTTCAATTTTCTACGTGTAACCCACTACGGTGTATCTCATCATGTCCCGCGATCATGTGCCGTTCGACGGTGATCGTGATTCCGTTGATATCCGTTATCTCGGATTCACTTGCATGAAGCCAGGCGTCGTGCAAGCAGAAACTGTGTAATTTCTTGTTCCATCAATACGCATCGATGCGTGCCGGCCGTTTCTTCCGCCGTGAGGGCAGCCTTGAAAACTCGAGGCGTATGGTTAGCGTGCGCTATCCAGAGAAGATGATCGCGCGGAATGATACTTCGGAATTGGAAAACCTGTCTCGGTAACGATTCCCAGCGTAAGCGCATCTACCCTACATAGGTTAACATTTTCCGCAGCGCAAAACTGTCGACGACTTCTCGAGCACCGTACCGCCGCCTAGTTTACAGCTGAACATGACTTTAGCGAAGTTCACGCTCTCGCAAGTGACCATTCGGCACAAAAGCTTGCCCAGCCCCAAACGTCTCGCGACGAGACAGGCTGGATTTAAGAGGGCGGCGCAATATACGAGTGGCACGTTTAGAAAAGCGGGCTGCTCGACTTCCGTGCCATAACTCGATCAGAACGATCGGCTCATTGTTCACGAACGAGGGGAGGGCTGTACAGCTTCTCGTAATTGCTATTGGCCCCGTTGTGTACATCCAGGTCGGGTCATAGGCGACGACAACAGGAGGAGCGGACGGGGAGAAACGGGGTTGGAGGAAGGGTTGACCGTAGGAGTGTGACCACGTATGTATATAGATGCGGCACAACGGTATGGATACGTGGTAACGGGAGGAAATTAGAGGCTGGACACCGATCTCCGGGTCGGTGCGGAGCATGCGACACTCATCAGAGACCTACCTCGGCCGTGATATCGTTCGATTCTAATTAGCTCTACGCGTACTACAAACGACGCGAGAAGGAAATTACAGTTTTCATAATACTTCCAACCGGCCGTAAACAGATTCCTGTTTGTCCAGTTAGTCCGGTTCCACGTGGCCTGTTCCCTTATTAGCCCGACCGATCTATATTTACATATCGCCATCCTTCACGGTAAATCAAACCGCATAGATCCGCAGATCCTCCAAATAAATCCTCGATAATCGAGTCTCCTCCCACTCGTTGGAAACTTGCTTATCGCTTTTGATAGCGCCGCGAAGCGCGGCGAGGCTTCTCGTGGGACCGAACCGTATAGTAACCGTCGGAGGACCGTGGACGGTTCCAATCTGGCCGGTGTACCGTTAAACGCGACGCTCGCCGACTCGAGTCGCTTCTCGGTGCATACGGTGGTATGCGCAAAAACGACAGGCGAGCTCCTTTCGCAGGTAGACCGGTCGCCCGGTGGCCTTTGATTCGTGACAAGAAAGTGGGACGCGTGAAATATGCGTCTGGTTAAGGCAGAGGCGCCAAAATAACGCGTTACACATGCGCCGCGAACCGGAAGAAGGAAGCTGCGAGCTACGGAATAGTCCTGGGTCGCGCGTCCAAGTAACTAGGCAAATAAATTGCTCCCGCCCGTATAATGGCTCAACTCTGTACACGTGATAAATATGTTCAATGAGCGTGTGTACACGAATAATTGGACTTCTTCTGGCTATAGACGAATGATAAATTGGGTGCAGGACGAACAGATTGCAAAAAGCGAATGGACCTATAGTCCTGCCCAACTATGCATATTACATCTCTAGAATTCGGAGACCACCCCAAAATGCTTAAACTACCTAAACACGTCAAGTGTTCGTGCGAATCTCTTAGTCCTCGGGAGTTCCTCATTGTTGTCCACTGCGATACGTGTCCAAAGAAGTACCGATGTTAGTCCCTGTCGATTACCATGCGAAAGGCATTTTGCGTAAGGCCAGACCCGAGTGCGATGTGCGTTCCCGACCCATTCGACGACGTCCACCTGGCCAAAGTGTCCAATGCGGTTCGTCCCGTCCGTAGGACTCCGCGGAGGAGATCACGGGCAGAAACTGCATCTCGTAAACACCGTTACAGGAAGGGCGTACTCGTTGGCACACGAGTGAACCCACACGGACAGCGGCCCACCTGCGCAAGGCAAGTCCCCTCGGCTACAAGAGCACACGCGGACGGCCGTATTTTCCATTCCGCGTTTCGCATAGGTGTAACGAAGTGATTTCAACGGCGTCAGTCCGAGCTCCCGCCCTCGCTTCCGCGCTCTCTTCCGTGTGCACACGCGTGTCCAGCGCGGGCACAGCACTCTCATCGTCGCACCTACCGTCCCTTTCTCTTGGTCTCTTTATTGCCGGAGCTACAACGGCTGGCAATTTATGTAGGCTACTTATGCAACGACTCGGGCTGGTTACCCGGCTAGGTCAACGAATACGGGCGCTGGCTCCGCCGCGATGCGCATACCAAGCCTCGCCTCGCAACCTAAATGTATATATACATATATACCGTCCTCCGCGGCTAATTAATATTTTTGCGACCAGGTCCCGATGGCGCATACGTATAGGTGGGATCGATAAATCCCAGCCCCGATAGGGATCCCGGCTAAGAGAGATAAGAGCGCGCGCATTACGTTCCGAGAAGTTATTTCGAATCGATGGAGTGCTCCGCTCCGAGACAATACTCTTCCGGTTCGCGGGTTAAAGAGCTGAAAACGTTGTTATCGGGACGGGAGTAGACTGTTTGCGCGACAGTCGAGTGGTATAAAGGGAATTTATCGCCGCATCGTGCCGACTGAATATCTTCTGCACCGTAAGCTTTAAGCTTTATTCGTTCTCGATATATATAAAAGCGTTCCGCAGTCCAAGCGTGGGAATCGCTCAAACCTTTCGATCTATCGGATCTGTCCAAAAAAAAAAAACTTAGTAACCAAATATTATATTTTCCCCAGCTCGGACTTAGAACCCGAAGACAGACTTCGCACTATTTCGATTTGGGATCGGAACTGTACATATTAGGTCTACCGGAAAGTTCTGTTCGTTTTTAGAATAAAACAAAAGAATAAATTTGTCATACCTTGAATAATCTTTATTCAATAATATAATTGCCATCATTATTTATGACTTCTTGCCAACGTGATGGCAATTTGTATGTCCCATTTCTAAAGAGTGCTTTATCTCTAGAGGCCAAAAATTGAACCAGTGCTTGTCTGATATCTTCTTCGTTCTTGAATTGTTTGCCCTGCAAAAAAATTTTGTAAGGACAGAAACAAGTGACGATCGGAGGGTGCTAGGTCCAGGGTATATGGTGAATGCGACTGAATTTCCCAGCCTAGCTCCGCGACTTTCCGACGAGTCCCCAAAGCAGCGTGTGACCTGGCATTATCATGAAGTAGTATGATGTCGTTCCTATCGAACATCGCCGGCCTCTTATCTTGGAGTGCCATTTTCAATTTATCCAATTGTCGACAGTACCTCTCCGAGTTTAGCTCTTCGTGTGGTTTCAACAGCTCAAAATGTATTGGTCCTCGAATGTCTCACCATGTACACAACATTCTCTTATTCGGGCTCAACTTCGGTTTAGAGAGGTACGGGGCACATTTTCCGGCTTCATAATAGGCCCTTTTCCTTACGATGTTTTCGTACGTAATCCGCTTTTCATCCCCAGTTATGATCCGGTCCAAAAAGGGTTCGATTTTGTTCCGTGCAAGCAAGGATGTGCACATGATGATTCGATCACTTAAAGTCCTTCTCACTTAACTTAACGGCACCCATCTCGAATATTTCCACACAAATCCTAGTTTCCGAATATGATCCGAAATGGTTTGTTCAGCTGAATCAAGCCTCTCCGCGATCTCCGATGTTGTCAAAAAAGGATTTTGCTCTAATATGATCTTGACAGTATCGTCGTCGATCGAAGACGGTCGCCCAGAGCGTGGCTCTTGCGAGGTACTTGAAATTTTCCGAACCATCCTTCTACACGTTCTATTAGAAACTGTACCTTCACCAAACACTTTTAACAAATTTCTACACGCTTCTGTAGCATTTCTTCCTCGTTGGAATTCGTACAAAATATAGTAGCGTAAATGAACTTTATCAGCAGCCATGGGTACACGGTCGCATCTCACTTAATACTAACAGGAATCATCTTCGCTTTAATTCATCTGCGACGTGAATGTGTATACATTGTCAGCGATAAAAAGCGAGAGCCAAATATGCGTCACACGAATATGCGGATACTTGTTGAAAATGGGTGTAACCGGAACGGACAGAATCGTTCGATAGACTTAATATTAATAAACAACGTTCCCTCGCGATGCTTCGTTTTATCCAAGTAGTCGTGTCCAATTATTAATTCGGGAATCGTGAATTTATCTGTACTATCCGGGACGGTCGTCGAGGTATTCGTGTTTGAAGACTGGCTCGTCCGGGGAGGCAATTTTTGGATTCCGTCCGCGTCGTTGCACAGTTCCGTGACCGCCGTGGGCCCACGGTTCGTGAAATCGCAGGGAAGGGACACAGTTACGACCGGTCGACGAGGTCGTTAGTTCTGGCCCGCGGGAAAATCGGAGCGAGGACGATAAAACGTGAGGAAATTCGGCCGAATATTCGGCTGGCTACGTGACCAGGGTGGGAAGGTTAATAGGTAACCCGCCGCACGTAGCTCATTGCACGGTTGCAGCGGGCGCATATTATTCACGTCTTGGCCGGATAGATCTCGCGCGAATTCATAGAGCAATCCTTTGTACGGATACTTCTGCGAGGGTCGACGCTCTTTATGGAGATTTCCCGGGCCGCTGCTCGCCTCGCGAAGCCCGGCCCCGGCGGGAGACCGTCGCTGGAGGGAGACAAAGAGGACGACGATTTCCTTGGAAGGACTTCAAATATCGTCGACTGTGTGCGTAAAAGGAAAATAATCTACTCGATCCACTTGCTTCTATCGATTCAGCCGGACAGCTTACTCGTTCGATTTTGCAACACGATGCATGACCGTTATTTCCGGTTTCGCGCAGTGCGAAACAAAAGGTCTTCATATCTTGCGGCGTGCCAAACGTTTAAGATGCTTCTTGCGCCTGGGCAAAAGAAGTTAGCATGTTGACTCGACAGACGTTGATGCGGTCTTGATGGACTGTTCTTTCTCATCCTACTTCGCGTTACTAGGTTCGCGTTCGGAATTTCCATGAAGAAACGATATTCGAAAGTCTGGAGTCCTGAAAAACTGCTCGCAGCCGGGATGGCATAAGAAGTGTAGCTGATTATCCTACAAGATGGACTGCGCGTCGCGCAAACGAATCTGCTCATAATAAACTCGTCCTCAAAGTAAACCCAGTCACCGTTCCTCAAGATATTTCTCTCCGATGCTAAAGCGCGGACCTTGCTAACAAACCGATTAGCCTTCAACGCTCGGTCGGGGAGCATTGCCGAGGATCTCTAAGCTCTACATCTTTTCCCAGCCCCCTTTACTCCGCCCTGAACGAAATCTATTCCCGACTCGATCTTTCCCATCTAATCGAAGGTTCACGACGCGACCAGGCGGTCCGTTGGGTAAAGGGATTCGTTCCCGTGCGGGACAAGCTGCCAAGACGTGCCACTAATTTTACGGTCAACCGCCAGGCGTGTACACTTTGGGGGTCGGGAGTATCGAGTCCGCGGCAAGCACAAAGCAGCCAATGTGCTCTTGCCCGATAACGATACTAAGACGCGCATCCAAGGGATCCCGTGACGTTAATTATCTCCGAAGTAGTTGCAAACTGCGGCAACGGAATAGGGCACCGTCGGCGCGCATACTTCGGGCCAAGCCGAAGCGCTTCCAGCTTCTTCGGACGTCCGTCGACGGTGCACTGTTTCTCGTCGAAATTCCAGGCCGGTCCGGGGCGAAATCGCGCGAATCCGCCGGTCGTCGTTCGGCTCGCGCTACACGAGTATATCGTCGCGCCCCGCCGCGAACCCTTAGCCGTGAACAGGTATTTACGTTTTACGGTCGAAACTAACGAAACGCGCCGGCATAAAGTCACGGTGCGAGCGTTACTTTCTGCGCTCCGTCCGCGGCGCGTTTCAACGGGCGCGCGCGTCCGTGCAATGTATCCGCGCGGTAGGGTAGCGATAGACCGTGTCGGAGGCGCAAGCAAATTTCTTCCTGTTCGATACTATACCGCCCAGAAGACGCGCGTCCCAATATACGAGCCACTTACCGTACAGAGCCGCGTATATATGCATGCGCATTCCAGCCGTTGCCGCGATAAGGATGCGCGCACTCGCGCGCGCGCGGTGTGTCTTTAATATGCGACAGGACAGGTTGACCTCGCCCTTTTCGTGGCGGTACTTGTTTCAGACTATTATCCGAGTACCTCGTAGCCTACGTTAGTAGCTACCTACTCCGCCAGGTTACTGCCGGGGAATTTATAATAACCGAGCTATGGAGTTATCGCGGCTCCGTGCCGCGCTCATCGTCGCGAACAGCCGTCCACCGAACGTGTAGCCCGCGTCCGACGTTTTCTAAATGTACACGGTGCTCTTAAACGAAAAGACACGGAGGAACTCGGCTGCGGTGGAACTAGCGCGAGGGATTCTGCGAAATCCCGAGGAACTTAACAAATGATACGTCCCGCTTAAAAGGAAAAAAAGGAACAGAGGAATTTGGATGAAGACCACTAAAAAAAAAAGCCTTGAAACGCTTCAATCTCCGTACCAAAATGATTACCAATTCGACGTTCACCCGTCAGTCGAATCTCGGCAAATCAATTCTTCCAACGCGTCGGGCGACGATATTCAACGAAACAAGTCGTACAATCCGAGTAGTTCTAGCCCGGTCGATGGGGATGACGGGGCAAACGGTAGATAAGAGGGATCAACAGCGAAATCAGATAGCACAGTGGAGCAGAGATTGGAAGAAAATGTTAATGCGAAGCTGTTGACGGAGCGCAGCAACATGACGATGATGGTGTGAAAGCAGCTTCCGAGCATCTCCGCTCCGCTGATGGATTCTATAACCCGTCGTCGTTTGTTCGACTATCGGAGCGAGCGGCATCCTCCGGAACATATGTCATCCGGCAAACGACGTTACAAGCCGCTCTCGACGCATTTTACGCGATAAACCATGCTCTATAATGCTCTTTTCACTGTTCGCGTTGTTTCCACGCTGCGAATTACATTGAGAGACTCGGGTCGCTGAGCAGCTGCTCGGCCTGCCGTTTGCCTGCGCACGTGCCACTGAATCATTATTATTATTATTATTATAATTCTGTTCGTCGATATACAACCTGTACAGAATCGCGCCCCTGGGACTAGTTCCCGATGCGATACTTCTCTTGCCAGGTATGTCTCTTTCGCTGATCGAAAGATGGCACATATTTTGTAGATTCCATTAATCGGACGCCAGATCAACCTGCCGAGCAATCGATCTTCCCGAATAGCAACTTGATTAACAAAATTTTCGAGCTGCGTATGTTGAACGGTGAATGGATCATGGCAATCTCATTAGAGCTGAAGGATATAATCAACGGATCGAACATAGGGGGGGGAAAAAGAGAGTCGAAAGAGCCCCTTGACCTCGTGGAAAGCATGGAACGAGCGGGCTGGAAATAAATGGGAAAGCGTCTGCGCAACGAGGAACGAATCGGTAGCAGTGTTCCAAATTTCCTCGCGGCCAGCCAGACAAATATGTGTATCTCCGTTGGAGATGACCATTATCGGCAGGTTAAACGGTACGAATTCAGTCGTCGATGGTGCTTGGGTCTCGGCTCGTCGATTCTGCGAGTACGTCGACCCGTGCTGAACGATCGTTCTCGGTACCAGTGAACTCCACGATCGACGAGAAACGGACCAATTGTCCGGCAGATTTCTCTGGGCCCGGGATAGACCAGTCTCAGTTCAGAGAAAATGACAAACGCCGCAAGGGTTTGGTATGAGAAGAGCATTTTTGTATTGTGCTTTTCGATTGGTCCAAAAGCTTCTTGATTCCTTTGTAAGATCACTTTGGACAATGATAATTATTAAACTGCAGATTTTTATGCGAGTTCATATCTTTCAGAATATAGTAGAAACAGTAGCACTTCGGTAGACAATTCTTTTATCTATCAGGTATTTTACAAAACGCTACAACTTCGATATTTTGCATATGTTTTCATGTTACGTGCATTTCGTGCAATGCCGCTCCTTCGAATTTCCTATAAATGCATAAATATCCGCAGGCTAATAATTATTCGTGTTACAGTTATTAGTACTGTTGCGTTCGCTACGGTTCCCAGCCGCGGAGGAACATTTTATCGATCCGCGGAACGTGTTTCTTGATTAATCCTCTTAAGATACCCCCGCGTTGCCAGTATTGCCGATCAGTGATACCGATTCAATAAAACTTGAAATACAGGTAGATATATCCACGGCCACGCGTGATCGGTATTACTGTCAATATTGCAGTTAAAAACCAACGCGGTGAAAGACAAAGTATTTGTAAAAAAAAAATGCTGACTGGAAGACTGTCAGGTATTGCCGTTAATATCTTCATCATTCTAAGATGAGTCTACATATTTAAGGGTTCAGTTTAGAATGCCCGAAAAATTGCTAAATCAATTTTAATCACACCGCTGTGTCACACCATGGAGTGTTTCTTTTTCCTTACGTTTTGTTTACGGTAAGGATTTGTCAGAGGAAGCCAGGGAATAGTGTTCGAGAATTGACCAGAATGGAACTTGAATTACGGAAATTTGGGACAGTCCACGTAATTTCCAAAAAATATTCTGCGCTTCTTGTATGCAACACTTTTATCAAGAAAAGCAATTAGTATGTGCGTTTTCTTTGAAAGCAGCATTAAAGAACGTTTACATTACACCTGCTGGATATTATAGTTGCCCTAGAAACCAAATTGCCTGGCGAAGCACAGTACAGTCATTTGACGTAACAGTACCGGTAATAATGCTACTCGTAAAGCATCAGCGAGTCCTCTCGATTATTCTGTCCACTTAAGGAATTTCACCGGAGTCGTAATAAAACTCCATTGAACTTCACGTTCACTTTTCAATACCCCTCGCAATTACGTGATTTACGACACAAGCCGTTCACCTGGCATCTTCGCCAAACCACTTTCCATAAGATCAACTACGCCGGGCTATTTAAAGCTGCCAATGCTACTCACGGCAAACTGTTGTTAGCTTTACTTTGTGTTAAAGTATTGTGATTAAGCTTATTCTATTTGCTTCTGTTTTAGTTCAGTTCATGCTCGATTTGTCTTATTATAGTCAGCTTTGATAATACGACTTGCTTTACATGACTCCGCGATATGCACATAAACGGAGAAGACTGAAAGCCCCCCAAAGCGGAGAGGCACGGGGTCAGCAAATAAATAAACACCACCAGAGTTTTCAGTTAAACAATTCATTCGAAGAAAACTATTATTAGCTTCAGATCCGCGTTCGTCTATCCCCAGCCACCGGAGATGGAAATTTATTCGTCTTCCCAGCCATCTTGACTGCTTCCTGACCATGCTCCCCGGGATATAAGATCCACGTATAGTCACACCTCGCCGCCAGCCTGAGCAAGGGAACACCCTGGAATTAATATTTCTTTTCGGCGCCACCCGACCCCCTTTCCTCGTCGCTCGTTCCTTAAAGCGGATTCTCCATGAGACTGTGAAAAGAATTTAAATTCCGCAGCCTGGATTCTTATAACGGCCGGTACGTAGGCTATGTGTCATATTAAAAGGTTCAACGGAGGTCCTCCCGCGCTGACGTTTATTTCTCAGCCCCGGCGATGATACGACGGTAGAATTCTCATCGTTCCTATCTCCGGCTTCGACTTCGTCTGCTAATCCAGCCGACCGCACAGGTCACAATTAACGTTGAATTATCGAAGGCCTCGTTAATTATTCGTAATGGAATAGTTTAACGAGGTTTTTTCCCGCGGAATAATAGGAGGCAACGGTGCCAGACGCTGTTTAATTCGACCGCGAGAGCGAGACTTGCTTTCTCCCTTGGTACGCTCGGTGAAAAGGAAATCGGTGTTAATGCGAGACCGGAAATGGACTGTGACCCGTGGAAATAGTTTTTGAAGCGTCGAATCGAGGCTGGTGATACGAAAATAGAGTAATCTTCTGTTTAATATTCTCTAGATCTGGTATTACGAAACGTTAAATGTAATTATTATGAGAAAGAGGATTGCCTTTGGACCAGATTGGAGGTCTAATAATTTACAATTCTTCCGTTTCGATTCGCGAACGTTCATTATTTTATTAAAGTACGTTTCTTTTTGTTTCAGAGCAGGGAGGGCTTGCGAAACAGCGACTACTTGTCTTAATATTGGTGAGTCAAATATTTCTTCGTATCTCGTTACACATTTAAATATTCCTATATCGTTCCTTTAAAGAGAGAGAGACTTTGTATGTTGGTTCCCTGTCGTGTTAACGCAAGCTTACATCTTCTTCGTCGGAAATAGAAGGAAACGCTTTATCGCGATGGCAACTGAAGGGAATTTCCGTCATTCGGTCCGACACCTTGACATATGACCCCTTAAAGTTTACTCGCATGAAAGTGCAGTTTAAATTTCTCTTCCGACGCGAAGACTTCTGACGGTCCCTGGAAGCAGTCTTTCCGCTCGAACGGATTCACGTTATTCATTTTCTTGTTCGACGGCCTTATACGCTTGACAACGCCATTCTCTATCGATTGTCGACAACTTTAAAGCCGAAATACTGCAAATTGGTCGGCAGTCGAAACGATGAAATGTAACGCCCAGGCTTCTATCAAATTAATAACAGCCAGTTCTGATTTATGTTGAATCGAAGGTACGATTGAACCGTTGAGTTTGTTAATTTCTATCGCTAAGAAATAATGCAACACCGATCACGCAACGATATTCACGAAAAGGTTTTCCATTCGCATCGAAATTCTAGATTTGCGTTAAACGAATTATTGATCGCGTGATACAATGGTTCCTTGTCCCGGAAGAAATCGACGGATCCTATCGGTCTGATTAATTTCCATCGAGCAGGCTTTCGTTTCTTTCACGAAGAAGGGGAAACAGGTATGGATTTATTAACGTACGAGCGATATCAAATTGTCAGTCCGCGCAATTATTCCGGAAACACGATCGCCGATCAAATAAATCGATTACATTCGCGTATAGCCGTTCCGTCCCGTATAATCCGATTGAATCCTCATTAAAAGGGGCAAATTGACAATTCCTCGCACATCGACTCCGAGCGGAATCGAAGCGTGCGTTACGCTTACGCGGCAGTTATACACGCCGCGTATCGTATAATTCGGTTTATCGCTGAAACGTCTGCATTAGTTACTACTCCTTGCGTATCTTGAAATCAAGCCAATCCAGCAGCCGGTATATCTTTGAGCGCGGAAACGCGAAACTTGCGGAGCAACCTTACCTCCTCCACCCTCCCCCCCTCTCTCCCCATTCAATTTGCCAATGAAATAGTCGAGGCGGGGAACGCTCCGTGCGCTTTCGAAACTGATTACAAACGTGCGCGATTCACGCCTATACACCTGGCCGCCCTGTTTCGTGCAGCCGCATTGATGTTCGCGGTGTTCCGGAAGGAAGATTCGCGTAAAGTTATAGTCGGGTATTTGCATAAAATGGTGAGTTCCATTTTATTCTGGATTCGAACGACAAGAGAAGGGGCTCGTTAGAATATTGCTTATCGTTTAACCGTTCGCGAATGGAAAATGCTTGCGAGTGGTTGCAAATTGATGCATGCTAATTGCTTTATAGAGAGTCATTTTTATGCGTATCAAATCGACAATTTCCCATTGCATGAGAAAGCGAGTACACGGTGAAAGTAATTGCTTGATCAAATTAAAGTGTAGCATTCGCCGGGAATAAATCAAGCGCTTCCCTTTCGAGTCTCGCGTTGCGATCGATGTATCAACACGCGTTCAATTAAGTCCGTAATAATGCAAGCAATTATTATTTACTTTCAATTTGCGCGGTTTACGATTCCACCGGAGGCACCGTGATCGAACCTCGCCTACGCCGCAATTACACCGCGTTTGGCATCCGCGTTGACTGAACAGCGACTGCCAACGCGGCGTGTGTTAATAATAAAAGTAAAGCATATCGATGCGCAATTTGTCTGTGCACTTGATCGACATCCTATCGTTTGTACGATTAACAGATAAATCGTAAGCATTCGTGATTTCGTTTTATATCTTATTACGACACCTCTTGAGATTAATTAATCCGCAATTAGAGCCAGCCAACTACTGTCACTAACGACGCTTCGCTTTTCCCCGGAGCCTCGTCTCCGCAATTTCCCGTGGAAAAATTACGGAAGATTACAGCCGACGAATTTAATGTTACGCCCGCCCGGTATAGGGGTAGATAAGAAAGGAGGAAAGGGGGGTAAGAGGATTGACCGACCGGAGAAGGAGACGGCGAGGGATAAAAGGTGTGGAACAAAGGAAATGGCCAGGGTGGCGAAAGAAGGATCGACATCTCGAGGATAGACGGCCGAGCGTCTCGTTTCTTCCACCTGGCCGTTCCCCGAAGATAACTCGAGCGGCGAGTGCGTGTAACCGCGGTAGGGACGGCGCGTAATTAACGCCTCATGCGGATAGACACCGCGTGTCGCGGACGACCCGCGTGACGACCGGTGATGCACGACCACGGCTACCGTAATGGAGTATTATTATCGGTCGGCATCGACTCGTCGGGGTTGAATTGGCCGGGCGCGCGTCGGTCAACGAAACGACGGGATTCTAGTAAACCGGCGCGCGGCGATGGCGCGTCGCGATCGGCCCCGATGCAGCCGTGCGTTGCGAGCAACCACGCAACCACGGTGAATGGCTCTCTTCCTTGGAAGCTAACCGCGACAGACAAGCCGATTCATCTCGGGACTTTCGCTGTCCAGGTGCTCGATCATCCAGCACGAGCGAAATACACTGCATTCCGGAGATAGATGGAGCGCGGAAGTGGCCAGGGGGATGAAGAATCTTAACGGTACCGCGTTTCGTTCCGAGCGAAAACAGGATTACTCCGGGTAGCGCTGGATCCCGTGCACGGCGAGCGAAAATGATACACGGCGTTCAAGCTGTCGTGCACAGCACTGGAAGAGAGAGAGAGAGGGAGAGAGGGAGGGTGGGAGAGAATTCTGTCCGATTAAGAAAATTATCAAAGTTTGTTTTGACGAACTTCATTCTATCAGTTCGATCTGCTTGCCTCGTTATGCACTTTTTTAACGAGCCCCCCGAGTTTCAAACTTAATTACAGCCCCGCGCGCCACAGTAATCTCAAAACAGTTTAACGAGCATGCCTCGAAAACTTTATCTAGAGCAATCGGCATAAAGGGCTCAGTGTCGGCGAGGCGGTGCCTCCTTCGAAGAGACAAGACAATGCGGGGTTTCCCCCTTCCCCCGAGGAACGGGGGATGGAGATCCCGAGCAGCCATTGTGCGAAACTCGCTGTCGAACTTTCTTGGCTTCTTAAAAAGTCGTGAAAGTCGACCGGCGGAGGTTCTGTCCACAACTGTCGGGGGTGTCTCATCTGACACCCCGTGTCCACGCTGCCGGGAAAATTGACGTTCTGGATATTATTTTTCTCTACTCGTTCTTTGCGACGCTGCTCGACGTGTCTCTAACAGTTCCGCAACTTTTTGCATTCTTCGTGTTGCCGATCCATCACTTATTACCATTGCTACCATGAGTTGGGTTGATAGCCCTGCATTCAAACGGCCCAAGTTCAGCTCATTAATCGTCTACACGAGTTTATCTCGATAAGCTTTATCCTATGCAAGATAGTTTGAACTGGACGCACTGTTTTCTAGATTCAGAGTATTTTGTACTCTTTGTAACCCTTTGCTTCCATATCATCGCTCAGTCACTTATTACCATTGATATCATGAGTAGAGTTGATAGTCCTGATACCAAACATCCTAAGTCTACCAAATTGATTACCTAGATGAGTTTAACTAGATGAAATGTATCCTATGCAAGGTAATTTGAACTGGAAGCACTGTTTTCTAGATTGAGAGTATTTTGTAATCTTTGTAACCCTTTGCTTCCATGTCATCGCTCAGTTACTTATTACCATTGATATCATGAGTAGAGTTGATAGTCCTGATACCAAACATTCTAAGTCTAGCAAACTGATTACCTACATGAGTTTAAGTAGATGAACTTTATCCTTTACAAGGTAATTTAAACTGAAAGCACTGTTTTCTAGATTGAAAGTATTCTGTAATCTTTGTAACCCTTTGTTTCCGTGTCATCGCTCAGTCACTTATTACCATTGATATCATGAGTAGAGTTGATAGTCCTGAAGCCAAACATCCTAAGTCTAGCAAACTGAGTACCTACATGAGTTTAAGTAGATGAACTTTATCCTTTGCAAGGTAATTTAAACTGGAAGCACTGTTTTCTAGATTGAGAGTATTTTGTAATCTTTGTAACCCTTTGCCTCCTTCGTGTCATCGCCCCATTACTCATTACTATTGCTACAATAAGTAGGTTTGATAGTCCTCAGTCCAAACATCCTAAGTTTAGCAAACTGATTACCCACATCAGTTTAACTAGATGAACTTTATCCTATGCAAGATAATTTGAACTGGAAGCACTATTTTCTAGATTGAAAGTATTCTGTAATCTTTGTAACCCTCTGCCTCCGTGTCATCGCCCCATCACTTATTACTATTGATATCATGAGTAGAGTTGATAGTCCTGGATCCAAACATCCTAAGTCTAGCAAAATGATTACCTACATGAGTTCATCTAGCTGAGTTTTATCCTTCACCAAATAACTTGAACTGGAAGCACCGTTTTCCGAGTTTCAAGTATTTTACAACCATCAGCATCATACATTCTTCCGTTCCCTAAAAGTTCCGTTCGGTGCCAGTTTCTACCGTGCTCGCCCAAAGAACTAGCTTCATCGAACTAACGGGTTCGTATAGAAATCGTAGCGTGTCAAAGGAGAAAACGGGGCGAAATTACAGGGACTGTCCCGTTGCTTGCACGCCGTACGGGGAGCAGCGCGACAAATCCAATTTTAATGCGATCAGAGCATGGGACTCCGGTGTTTCGAAAGCGCAGGGTGACTTGCACGCCGTAGGAAAAAGCGTCGCGGTCACCTGAACGACGGTCAGGGACCGCTTTTGATTAGCACGAACGAAAGTGAAGAAGTTCTAATCTGCGGTCGGCGCACGTCAGCCAATTAGAGTTCGACGCTGATGGCTCGTCGAAGTTAAATTGCCACGGGGCACTCTGGCGAACTTAATGAGGAGATCTATATGATTTCGCGGAACGATCCTGTTCCCATCCGATCGAATAGCCATCTAAAACGTGCGATTCGAAATCGTTCCAGCGAAAACGTGAATCGCGATTTGTTTCTTGTTTCTTGCTTGAAAGGAGAATCGATATCATTAATGCGTAGGCAAGTGCTAATCGAAATCAGACTGAACACATCTGAAACCTGTTTAAAATATCCCTTTACACCTCTCGCGCAGAATTTTACACGTCATTAGCGTATATGAACGCAGCACTTCGCAAAAACTTGCCACGGAATTCACTTCCTTGTTCAATTACGAAATAGAAACGTCAAGGAATTGAAGCGTCCTTCTCTCATTACCTATCACGGTCATAAAGTAAATGTCGCTGCGCTTATTATTATCTTTCGCAAACTCGAGAATGATTACGATCTGCATATTCCCATGAAAGGGGAATAAAAAGAGGCCGGCAGAGAGGCCAGAGGAGTTTCATCATCCCAGACTGTTTTACCGAGTCCTCCAGCGATCTTCTATTTCCTCACTCGACTCGCCGCCTGTTTTCTCTCTCGATACGATCGGGATCAAACAAACGGACCGACGGGAGGATCTTTCGTTGCAAAGAAATGAGAGATTAATCCAAGAAGGATTGGGGGGACGACTGTTTACCTTTTATTGCCGGATCTTCAAACGGGAACGGTGTGCGCAATTCCGCGCCGAAATATTACGATGCTCGAGCGGCTTCGATGTTCTTTGACTCGGAAGACAATAACTCCCCCTAAACGGTCTTTATTGCTGGAGTAACTGGAGGGGTCCGGAAGCCGCGCTCGATTACGGTTTATATAATGAACGGGTTCGAGAAGGGGAAGATTATTTTCCTCGAAAGTAATTGAAAGGAGCAATTTAAATTCAGAGCCGACAGTTCGCCGTGCCGTTATTTCTGTCCCCAAGTGTGCATTTTCCAGCCGCGCCGCGCCGTGTCCACGGGGATACTGAATCCCTCGAGATCGAAGCGAAAAGAAACCATAGCGTGCTTCGGGGCAACAATAAGATCAATGAGGCGAGAAGAGGCGCGACCCTCCGACACCGAAAGCCAGGCAAAGAGAGATAGAGAGAGAGAGAGAAAGAAGGTGCTTGCATTCCTTCACGCTTATTGGTTTCATCAGATTGCTTTGCTTCCACTGGATGGTCCGCGCAGACACACCGCCTAGCGTCGATACGTTCCTTAATACCCAGAGGAACACCAAACAAATGAAAACTCGTGCTCGTCCTACAATTTCATCCCGTCCCAACCCTTTCGTCCCCCGTTCGTTAACGTTCGACCGCGGTTACGCAACCCGGCGACCGCAAGCTCCGTCTTTACATTTACAAGCTCGCCACCTGGGTCTGCTTATTCCTATTTACAATCGGACTCCCATCCGCAGCCGGCTATTGCGTAACAGCTTTCAAACGGATCAAGCTTTACTCGCAGCATCCGTGTCTTATTACGCCGTAGATAAATGGTCAAATACAGTCAGAAGCTGTTCAGACAATGGTTAGCCGAAGAAAGGTGGAGAGGAGTGGAGGAAACTGTGGGAGGACTAAACATACGGTGGACGATCCTCGGACCCCGACTGACCGGAACGGGGTGCAATCAACTGTCGGCCGGCCGGCAGAGTATCGCCGGCAAAACTGCCTACCGAGTTTACTCTTTGCCCCGACCGGCCCCCCCCGATCGATAGCGACAATCTGCGGTCGGCGTTAACGACGAAGGTCAATACCGGACGACGGGCAGAGGGTGGTCGTTACGACGATGACGAGGCGCCGCGGGACCGCAAATGATGACGCCCATGAACTCGCGGCGTATAATAATCCGTAAATTACGCGTTTAACAGGCCGTCGTTATCACGCGCCAGCGTTTCCGCGGGATCTCGCATGCCGCGGCCGCGTGCCAGCCGAGCGCGCATACCGAGCCGTCCTTCGCTCGTAACGCGTGCGTCGACATTAGCCCCGTTTCGACTTCCTTTTTTTTTTCTTTCTTTCGTTCGCCTCGACTCCGACACGAATTCCTCTCTCCGCCACGTTCGAACTGTTACCACACTCTTGCCCCGCGCAATCTTTCTTTGCCGGTTCAACGTTCAAACGATCGTTCCTCGGCTCTTTTCGCACCTCGGCTCCGTGATTCCTCGTCGGGTTTCGTTTTTATCGGAAGCCGCGATTAAAGGGGAGGCAAGCTTTTAAAGTTCAGCGCGTGCGTGGCGAGGATAACGCCTGTGGACGAGGCAAGGGAGGGGGAGGGGCGATAACGAAACTTCAACACTTTAAACACCTCGGCGAAGTTACGTTGGCTGGAAATTTCGTGAACACCGCCGCCGCCGCCGCCCCCCTGCTCGTGGCTGGCGAACGAAGGGAAATGGAAGCGGGAGTGTGCTGATGGGAATTCTGCTACAGGATTCTATGAACGTTCAAACTAACTCCCGGGGCCTCGAGCGATCTTGATGGGTGTAATTAAGAGAATTAACTTTCGTTACCGGAACAATGCTGGCTGCGATGCTCGTTCGTACGACGTTTTTCCATGGGATCAAACATGTTTCACGGAGGTGGCTTCCTGCGCGTTCCATTCTTTTATGAGGAACGTCGCGTTCCGTCTGCGCAAACAAGCCTTGAATAGCGAGGCAAGCATTGTCCCTTCCGTAACCCTTCATTGGGCCTGTTATCTCCTCGTACTCACAGTTGTAATACAAGTACACTATTACCATATAATTATCGGTGCTGGCGAGTTTGCACAGAGGAACGTCAGGGCTTTCCCGTTCGCTGCGCTTTAGATTAGCCTCCACCGGAACAGGAAGTTCAAAATTAAAGATGAATAAAATGAAAATGGAACGATAATGAAACGATTGGAGACACACAGTTTATATTCTTTTGTCTATCATTAACGTAATTCTGCGCTCCAAGGAAACCCTTGTTCGCGATAAAAATAATTGCAACTCGAGTAACAGAGCGACGTAGAGGCAGTTTCGTTTACGCGAATCGGGACGCATTGAATGATCGGCAACCGGGGTGAACGAAGTAACATGAATATTAGCCGCGTTACAGTTTCCTAGAAGTAAATCAGCGGCGAGAACTGTTAATTGCGCGCGCTCGTTGTATAATGAATTAAGTTTGAACGCGTTGTACGTACAGCTGGAGCGCGAGAGGGACGCGGCGAAGAATTTTCAGACACATTGAACAGTTAAGTTCTTTGACCGAGTGAAACCGGTAGGAGTACACACGTTCGTACGGGTCCGAGTATGTTGTAATTACAAGCCGGGCCGGTAAACAGGATCTTGCTCGGATTGTGGAAGCGGTACCCGCTTCCAGGTAGCGAGAAGAAGAACCCATTCCGGAGAGCACGCGCGTTACATAAGAGTGCATACGTACGTTAGCATCTGTAAAAAGTGGACGCTAGCGCGATGCTGCTGGCGCGAACGAGGAAATCCTTGGTCTGCGGCGAAGCTCTAAAATATAACAGACGAATCCCGCGATCTATCGGATCGTAAGCATCCGCCGGGGATACTCCGGAGCAATCGTATAAACGATGTACGAGCGAGATTCCCGGAGCCAGAGTCGGACGAGGCTCGATAGAGCGGGGCTGCGGAAAAATACCGAAACCTATATCGTTAATCAGGCAAAAATTTCCGCGGTTACGCTGGCACGAGGAGAGAGAGGGAGAGAGAAGCATTGGACAAGTGCCAATCCGGTATCCTGCCACCGAACGGTGCACGATGCTTTCACGGATCGAGTTGTCGGGAATCGTACATTTCTATTTCTTCCACTCGCGTCTCCCTCATTCCGAAATGTTGAGTTGCCTCCATCGAAGGGAGGAATAAAGGGACGGAATCCTTTGAACGCGTGCAAGGGTTCGTGCACGTTTGGAGCCTGGTAACTCCCTCTTCCCTCGTTCGGCCTTCGTTCATCGATTAAAAGGGGTAGCAGCTTACGTTCCGCGTGGCTGAGAAGTCCTCCGGAGGCGTAGAAGAGGGACGCATCTTCCCCGAAACGGACGAGCAACGTTGATGAACCAACGTGGGCAAACGCGATCGAGATTTTCCGTGTTCGATTTCTCCGGTACTTGGAGCTTCGAAGGTGGAACGAGACAGAGACTCTCCCCGTTTATCCCACTACCTGTGCATGCATCATCCCGTTAGAAGGGACTCGGTGCCGAGGTGGAGAAAAAAAAAGGGGGGAGGATAGGATCGAGCGATGTAAGACCGTGCGCCAGCCCTTCGGGAGGAAAGTGAAATACGTTACGATCTGTCTCGAGCCTCTCTTCCGCGGACGATACGTCGTGACTGCTCTCGATAATAGGACTCCTCGCGGTGGGTGGAATATAATACTAAAGAGGAGGGAAACACCGGGTCGAGGCGGAATGAAGAGGGAAGAGGGAGAAGGATGGCAACAGGAGATGAGACGAAGCTTTCCTCTGGGTCCCGTTATTTCGCCAAGGCTCTTATTTACCTTTCTTCTCTCTCACCCTGTCCGCGCTTCCTTCTCCGCACGTCGTATATTTTCGGGGCGGAGGGCTCGACGCCGATCCAACCGCTTCGTGATCGACTGATCAACCTCGCGGCGAGCCGTGGAATCCAATCCTTCGACTAACGGGGATGCATGCAGCGAGCGGTCCTCGAATCATCTCGCCGTTCAACGAAATTTCTCGCGGTACTGCCATCAATTTTTTGCTCTAACAGCCGCCTGTCCGAGGTTGCGCGGTACTTTTCGTTAGACACCCTTTTGCGAATTCTCCAGACTTTTTCATCGGTCAGCTCCTCCAGGGAAGGCTCTTCCTCCCTTGTTTTTCTTTCCCTCCGATTTCTTCCTTCAGAAACTCGTCTCAGTTTCGACGCGCGAGTAAGCAGTTTAACCTGTGCGCGCGCAGAGTTAAACGAGGATTCTTGTTCCCTGCCCTCCTTCGAACTATCATCGACCATTGCGATCCCTGTCCAGCAAATTCATGTCACTCCACGGACGGTGTCTCGTTGCAAGGCGCACGCACAGCGGGGCCGACAAGAAGCCCGTTCCGGCCGCGCTGACCAACAGTTTCGGCTGCTCGATGTTACGTAGCGCTCGATAAATACGGCCCGGGGTATCCGAGACACGCGAAACACATAAAGCAAACAGGGCGTCACGGCCACGAACGCGTGAAATTGATCGTCACTAGCCGTTGCAAAATATGAAACGCGGACCGGCACTGCGTCGGGATTAATAACGCCGGTGATTGAATCCGACGATCGTAAGCGGTCGCAGTTAAACGATGCTGAGAGCTGCGGTACATTCGATATTCTATTTAAGGGCAAAGCTAGATCGTTGGGGATATTATCTACTGGCGATAAACGTATCGGTAATTGCCGCGCAGTCCGTAACGATAATTATTTTATAGCTAGGATTTACAGGGAACGTGCGATCGTAAAGACTGTCGTGGAACAAATATTTTTGCCTTGCCTGCGAAACGAGTAAATACATTTTACTATTCTTTCATAGCCTCGTCATTCGGACGTCTGAAAAATATGACAAATTCAAGCGCGCATAACCGACAATTACAACAAATCATTATTACACGGACAAAGAAATGTAGTTAAATCCAAGAGATTCCTCGAACAATGAATGAACAGAGCAGCGCATTGGCAAGCTTTTTCCGCGACTACGACCACGATCAATACCCCCATCGGACTGTCGACACAGTTGCGTGAAGCAGCTTAGCCACTTGGCAACGGCAAAGCTGGAGCGCTCACGGTTGTGCTCGATTCACGTCGTACATTTAAAACGTGCAGGAAATACGGGGTGTATCGGCGATCAGTCGCGGTGTTCCAGCCGTCAATGGTTCTCTCGCACGGTCGGGGGAAGTAATTTCGCAATTCTGAAGTAACGTCACCGCGGGCGGGATAGGGTGGTCTGAAGCTTGGCAAGGGGCGCGCATTGGTTCGAAGTGCACCCAAGCCAAGCCCATGCCTTCCTAACGTACGCGGCGGCGGCAACTTCCGTCGATTTGCGAATACATCGTGAACTCGCAAGGTCCCAGCTGCGCGCTAGTTAGTCGCCGAACGTACGATATCTCGCCCCGCCCGGCTCGTGCATCGCATCCGGTATTGCGAGCAGCGCGTCGAACCCTCGTCGACGTGACCAAGGGCGGAGGAGGGACGGAAGGGCGGAGAGACAAGTCCATAGTTGTCATCGATAAATGAATCTTCGCCATGGCGAACGTTGGAAATCGCAATTAGGCGACGGGGTATCCCCGACGCGATCACCGGGGCCAATACGTCGGCGGGCGTGTAAGAATGGTCGCGGTGGCGATAACAGGGAGGGGTGGAAGGAAAATGTAATTTTAAAGATGCCTGGCTGATGCCTCGCGCGGCTCGGCACGGCGCTTTAATGGGAGTAATATAATAATATTAAATTACGTCGCTTTGTCCGCTTTGGAAGTTGCGCTAATATACGGAATGATTAACGCCGCATGCCATACCTTGATATTACGTAGAAATTCCCGGCCGGCCGGCCCGGCCCGGCAGACCGTAAAATGGGATAAGATGTACACACATATACACCCGGGAGTCTTGGATCATTCTACAACTTGCCACCACCCCCCCCCCCTGTTTCTTCACCACGGGCGTCACGTGCTCGATCCATAAATCCTGCTTACGCGTCGATGTTTTCTACATACGAGGCACGACGGTGCAAGGGTGGCTCCCGTGCGAGACTTTTATTGCTTATTACGGTAGTTTCGGATATTCGCGCGAACGGCCACGGTGCCGCGGCAACAACGCCCATTAAACTTCATCCCTTTTATCTGACGTGTTGGATCGCCGTATAAATTTCACTTTGCCCAAGAATGCCTGATTTCATCCCGCCATCTCTCTCTCTCTCTCTCTCTCTCTCTCTCTCTCTCTCTCTGTCTCTCCCCTACGTGCGTGCCCCGTCTGATAAATGTCCGGGGCTGATGGACAGGTTTTACGAGGTGTTGCTTATCCCCATAGAAATCGATCGATCCCTCGTCGATGAATATCCGCGAGACAAAGGCGAATCGAGCGGGCTCGTTAACGTAACGTACAGGATGCTGACCATCGATCGTGGAAAAGAAAAAAAAAAAGGCAGAAAGGACGTATTACCGAAGAACAGCTTACGGGATTGCACTTATCGTTCATAGAGGTTTCGATCTACACGGTAATGCGGTTGAATACAGATCGTCTGTCGATGGAACGAGTCGTAGGGGGATGGAGGGGCGGCGTGATATATAGGACGAAAGGGAGGCACCATCCACGTAACTCGGTAATCTACTTTGAGACTGAAATATAGAACATAAATTCCGGGCTGTATCAAAGACCGGGTGCGAAAATTTAATGCGCCGATAAATTAGCATACTAACGAGGCGCTCCCGTGGGGAGGGGGGAAAAGGGCAACACGGGCATATCCTCCCCCCCCCCCGCCGCCCCCCCCCCTGGCCAGGCATCTGGTCCCCGGTCAGGTCGGTGGAGCAGCTTTTCCTGCGATAGTAATCAAGCAAAATATTGTAGCAACGGCCGCGGGCAATTCAGCGAAGGTTCTTGACTCCTCGCAGCGCATCTTAGGTCCGTTGTACCTTGGTTCCCTTGCGAGATTACCGGACCACCTCCTTCTCCCCGGGCTCCCCCCCCCTTTCTAACTTATCTTTCAGTATCCGTCTCCCGCCTTCCTCTTCCGATTCTCTCCGGCCTCTCTGTCTGGACGCACGATCATGAATAAAGGGCCGATGCTTTCGTGCGCTTTATGAGGGAGGAGACTCGAGCGGCGGGGCACCATGGGCGAAGTAAATGAGACGAAAGAGGGCAGATTGAAGAAGAGATTAAACGGGAACGGGTTAAGGAACAGAGGGAAGAGGGTTCTAACGAGGGCGGGAGAGGGGTGGAAGAGGAAAGCGCAAACAAGGAAGAGGAAGCGAAGGAGGGAAGGTTAGGTGGTTATCCGACTCTACGCCGCCGCGATGACCGAGCCATGGGCCAGCCGTGGCTAAAAGTTAGGAGAAACTTCCTAATGTATGTGGGAGAGTTGGACGACCGGTGGCTTGCATCCATTCTACGACCGGGCGGTCCAGGTCGTGACCTGCCAAGTCTCTCCCTTCCCACCTTGCCGTGCTCGGATCTCCCCCGCATCTTTAACGTCCCCTCTACAACCTTTAAGGCCCATTTGTACAGATGCGTGGCGTGTGCGGCTTTTGGTATTAGTCTGCTAACGGTTTTCGGTCTACGATGTTTGGCTGTGACCCGCACGCTGACCCGGACCGAAATCGATTACCATAGTTCCGAATGGGACAGTGCGGGACCCGGACGTGGCACGCACAGTATTCCTAGGCCGCGATAGTTGTGCGTGGCCCGCACGGGGCACGCAGAGGCACTTCAAAAGTCGCCTTCAAGAGGCTTATTTGGTTCCTTTGGTGTATTCATATTTTCACGACGGAGAACGGTCGCCACGTTGACTTATGTATACAAAGTGCATTCTCTGCACACAAGAAATACAATACTTTTAGTTTTCGTTTAATCTTGATAAGATTAATTTTAATTAACACCTGAGATTTTTGCAATTAAAATGGCATCGGACACGACACAAATAGCTTGGCTTTTTGTTATGTTGTAATAAGACGGTCGGTTGGTACTTCTGCCTTATGCAGATAAGCATGCACGTTAATCTTCGCAACTTATCATTTTTCATAGTATGATATCGTGCAAAACATTCTTTTCCGGTTTTCATTCCCAGATCGATGAAAGGATGAGAAAGCATCCTACGTGAAAATCGAGGTGGTCATTATAAAAATTGTATTGTTCGCGTTACAAACTATTGCAAATTTAGTTGAATACTAGCTGTACCATTTACAGCCACGGGAAGGATTTCTATGACCCTTCGCCGATGCACAACCGACGAAGAAATTCGTATACAAATGTGCCAAATGTGCTTAGGGTATTCCCAAATATATAAGAATGTCTATGTCGAAGGTGACTCTGCATCATGACATGCAAAATTGTTGACGTTTAAAATGTCATAACTTGATGAAAATATGGATCGTGCAACAATCCACCTCAGCTCATTTTAAGGCGCAATGCTTCCACTTTCAGGGTGCTGAGTTCATTTTTTTCAGAGATGTTTTTGCATTCTGTAACCAATGAAAAGGTGAAGTTTCTTTTTCTTAAGAAATTTAACAAATTCAAACGCTTGTTCGGACGGTGAACATTTTTTCCATGACTCGAATCAGCACGAATTCGTAGCCTCCGGTTTCCCCTTTACAACGACCACCTCAATTTTCACGTAGGATCTTATCTTTTTATCGAATTGGGAATGAAAACCGGGATGGCATATCAGAGAATGTTTTGCACGATATTATACTGTGAAAAATTGTAAGCTGCGAAGGTTAACGTGCATGCTTATATTTATAAGGCAAAAGTACATACCCACCGTCCCTGTTGTAACATAACGAAAAGCTAAACGATTTGTGTCGTGCTTGATGTCAGTTTAATCGCAAAAATCTGAGGAGTTCATTGAAATTAATTTCATTAAGATTAAACGAAAGCTAAGGGAATTGTATTTCTTGTGTGCAGAGAATGCACTTTGTATACGCGAGTCAGCGTGACGATCGTAACCCGTTGAAAGAATAGGGGTACAAATGGACATCCTGAAGGCGACCTTATCAAGTGTCGTAGATTAAAAACTGTTAGCAAACTATACCAAAACACGCACCCGCGCATGCCAGGCATCTGTATAAATGCGCCTTCTGTGCCCCAAATACAAATATAGAATGGAAAAACAAAGTGAAATATCTGGGAGTCGCACTGGATAACAAAGTATACTGGAACACTGCAATAGAATCAAGAATCAGACTCGTGGACCCAGTCCTGAAAAGATTATACCCACTAATCTCCCCAAAGAACAAATTAAACACTGGCATCACACTGTATCTCACATGTGTCAGACCAGTAATTAAGTATGGGCTGCCGCCGCACCAACGCACATTAACAAAGTCCAAATCATACAAAATAAATTCCTAAGGGTCATACTCAACAAACCATGTGACACCCCGATCAGAGAACTTCATAGAATGGCAAGGATACAAACCATCAAGGAATGCACAACCAATACACTCCCAAACATATTCAACCACAAAAATCCATTAACACAAAACATCGGACGCTACTGAACAAATACCAATGAAGATAAAAATTAAACTACAAGAACATATAACACCTAAACATGGTACACAGCCAAGAAGACAGGTTTTTCGAAACTCTTGCCCGTTTCCACATTTCACTCGCTAATTCGGACAAGGCATGTACAAACCAATACAATTCTATGTTAAATACAGGTTATAAAGGGAATCTTCTCCAGGCACTGTATTACACTCACACCGAGGAGTCCATTGAAAAATAGCCCTTCCCACTTCAAAGCCACGATCGTTACGATATCGATACGCGCGTCCAATCGTAATGTACGTGCGCCCGATTGGTAACCCCCTAACCTTCTTACTTGGGATGGGGTACATGGTCTTACGCGAGAGACACGCGGTGAGGAATCTGTCAAGGGATCTAGAAGTATTCTGGGGCCATCTGATTAACGATTCAACCCTTGCCACCTTATCGCTCATAGTCCCTCATAAGTCCCCCATAGTGTCTCATAGCCCCTATCAGTCGGTTCGTTCTCCAACTACCAAAGCACTTTGCTTCTTACTTTCTTGTTCGCAGCAAGAATAGCATAAAGGGCTCTTCCTAGCAGGCAAGTAGAGCCACGGACCACATGTCACCTCTAGGTCCACGGTACCGATAATTCGCTAACCCCCTTCGACCATGTAGTACAAGTCTTGCACTCCCCAAGGCAATCCGGTTGTTTCTTTTGTCCCCAAGACCGTGTTTGAATTACGATAAAAGAGGAGGATGGTAAAATGTTGGCTATTACTCGAGCTTCCCAGTAATTGGTATCAATTCTACAGGATCTGAGCACATGTTTAATCGGCACCGTGTCCTCGCTTCCGCTGATTAGCCGATAACGAATCGCGGCGCAGTCCTATTTCCCACTTTCCCGTCCCCCTTCGCGGAAAGAATATATGACAGTGGAAGCACGCGAAAAGCGATACAACTCGTGACGTTACTTATCGTGTATATAACGCAAGGAAGGCCCCGTTAGCCCTAACGCGTTAGCATCCTTCGGGTGATTTATACAAGTGGATATCTCGTGTGTGTGTGTGTGTGTGCGTATGTCTAATATTCTCCGGCGACTCGCCGACAGGGCTTGTATGATAATGCCGAACGATTAGATTGTTTGACAAGCAAGTGTTACAAGGTAGCATAAGGTCGTGACATGCAATCCTTGCCTCCGCCGAGTTACTCGGGATCTCCTTTGCGCCTTAACATCCCTCCTGCGGCTGTTATCTCCATACTTCCTCGCAGCCACTCACGACTGACCGCGTATTTAATCATACTCGCGAGACATACATTACTAGGACCATACAATACGAGCAGGAGATTATTCAAATTAAGACAGATATTAATACATCCGTCTCGCATTAAATTAGATGTACGTTTAATTTTCTTCAAGTAGAATGAATTAAAAGGAAACGTAGAAGTAGACCAAAAAAAAAAAACAGCATGGAACAGCGAAACCGTTCAGTGGTCTACTTTGATTTCCGTCCTTAATATGCAAGGACCTTTCTTGTAGAAAGTATCCATTCGGGAAAGAAAATTTCAAGTTTGAAAGAAACTCACGTCTTTGCGACATCTTTATTCGCCTCTGCAACTGAACCGCGCCATTTGGAACGTACGATTTTTAGATGATCAAACGCCGGATTTTATTATGATTCCTTTCAGCTCCGTTTCTTTCCCCACTTTCTCCTGTAGGTCTCATTTCATTCGTTTCATTTTGCGGGTTTCTTTTTTATTTTTATACAATCGCTCCCAAGTTTGCTCTTTTAAAATAAATTAAAAATGCTTACGTGTATTGCACGCACTCCATTAAAACTCCAAAATGTAAACTCACTCACCTGCAACAGAAACAAAAAAGTGTCGATTTAGCACACTTTTAAAAGTATGAAATAAAAATCGTCGCACCGGATAATCGCGAATCCCGAGGGAAAATATACGTTCGCGTTTGAAAATCGTGGATGCGTAAACAAAATACGTTGCGAGTAACGCGATAAATAGCCTTAGGGGTGCCAAGAAGTTAAATGAACCGAGATCGCGGGGGGGCGGGGGGAGGTGGGGGGGGGGAGACGCGAGGAAAGACAAATAAAGCAGGGAGACGCGAAAAAGGCTGAAAGTCTGTTTGCCATGTCAAAAATCAACACAAATTGAAATCACTGGCAAGCCCGTGTTGACTGGAGAGAATCGACTTTATCCCGTCTTGAGCCACCAGATTCTTCCACCGTCTGTCGCATTTTCCAGATTGGACGGTCGACGGTGGGAAAGGGAGGGGAGCCACTTTGAAAATTCGTCTGGAAGTGAAGGAAATTTTATGGGAGTTCGGCTTATCAGATTGATAAAGCTATAAAAGCATGAAATTAATGATTAAATCGTGTTCTTCTATACAAGTTAAAAAAGAAAAAGATTGCTTCCTCGTATCTGAACCTCATAATACACCACAGACTGATTATGCTGATTATAGGAATTAAGAGGACAATTAAATTCGAAGTTAGCTAGCAAAGCTTAACACGGTTTTTATAAACAGTCAGCACTCGAGGCCTTAATTGCGAAGCATCATTTTCTTTCTCCCCCAAATTATATACTGACTGACATAACATCACGACACACTAATCTGTTGAAATTTCGAAAAGTAACGGGGCAAATCCATCGCGTGTTAGCCATTAAACTCGTTACGGGCTTATTAGCGGAACGATTATAATAGTTCGTTCTTCTGTCGTCATTTACGAAACGCCCGGCAGTTGTTACGCGTCTGGCGTGATGCGGCCCTGGCCGAAGATTGAAAATCCCGAGTTGAGACTGTAATTGACTCTGTTCAGCCAAGAGGAAACGAAGAGCTCGAAGGGGAACATCGGGTTTCAGGAATTGCCAGCGGATGACGAAGCAAGCTTTTCCCCATTCCCCTAAATCAATAATCCCTCTCTATCTTCGGGAAGATCCTGGCCGGATTACGTTTAACTCACGCTGCTGGTACGCGTTACGTGTGTATCGTACTCGTCACAAGAATTGCAGACAATTTAAATAAGGGAGGAGGGGGTGTTTTTGTATGCCATCGATTCAAATCGAATAGATTATTCATTTAATTACATGTACCCAGTTGAATTGCTTCTACTATCGATTGCAAAGGAGCTGCAGCAAGATTTGGCAGCCTCAATCCTTGTCAGCAATATTGCCGAGCTGCATGACAGTTGCAAATGACAATTTATTAACGAGGCCGGAGCAAACAATATCGTTTAAAGTTCTCGACGTTTTCGTAATCGGTAAGTAATCGTTTAAGTAATTGGAGACAATTAAACAAGGGGAGGGGATGTTTTTAAATGCCATCAAGTGAAATCGAATAGATTATTCATCTAATTACATGTACCCAGTTGAGACAAAGTTTGCTTCTACTATCAATTGCAAAGGAACCGCAACAAGATTTGGCAGCCTTAACCCTTAACCCTTGTGAGCAATATTGCCGAGCTGCATGACAGTTGCAAATGACAATTTATTAACGAGGCCGGAGCAAACAGTATCGTTTAAAGTTCTCGGCGTTTTCATGGATGCCAGCAGTTTCTCGAACAGCGCGGACGATAATTAAAAGAAGCAGCGGGAGGCTCGAACAACGCGCCGGCATATTGATGGAGGAATTTCTCAGCGTGTAAAGCTGCCACCGCGGGACCTCGCTATATCCACTCCGCTTCGATTTCTAATCTGACCGGCGTAATGTCGTTCGTAATTAATACAAGTTGTAATCCCTGCCGGCATTCCGGTTTTGCGCCGGACAAGATATTAGTTGCGCCGGGGCCGAACCGCCTGCACATAGATAGAGATCGGTATTAGAGGCAGCAGTGGCCCCCCCTGCGCAATCCTCCCGACTATCTTACTCGTCCCGCGCTCGCCCGGCCTCTCTTCGTTTCCTGTTACAGTTAATGGAAATCCAGCGGGGCGCATCTCCCAGTTCGAGCAGTTTTTCCATTCGCGGCGACGTGTACCATGTTTTTGTTCACGGCCGCGGCCTGTCCCGAGCTTGACATCTTGCTCGAAAAAGGTAGTTCGGCGCGCACGGAGATCGGTTATAATCCCTGTACAATCATTCCGACATCATTATCGGACGTTTATTAAAAAACCAGGAAAGAACTAAGTCCGCGCGGAAAGTCGCTTGCGTTTCATGGTATTGATTGGACAGGCGAGAAAAGGATGTTACGATCATTGATCGTACTATCGATCGTATAAAATAGAATTTTTTAACGCACATTTCCAAGCCTTCGGATCGATGAACAATACTTGTCACACATGTATGCGCCAATCTGTTTTCATGTGGCTTGAAACGTTAAGTATTAAAATCACCCTGCAGCCACATTCGTTTCACAAAACGCCTTTTTCAGAATTCAATGAAACATGTAATACCGTACGAATTATTTGTGGTACCTTCATTTGCACCGAAAATATTCAGAATAAACGATGCCGAGCTGAAACCAGAAAGTCCGAGAAACGCGGAGCATTATTATTTCACGCAAAACCATGTTGGAGCGCGGAAAAAAAACATTTCGAACGTTTCGCGGTGTCATGAAATTTCATTTGGCGCCGAATATCCAGGCGTGCTTTGCTAGCCGCGTAATTTGGAAGTACGAGTGACACGCGAACAGGCTGGAAATTCCTTTCGAATCGGAGAGACCCTCGCGATGGCAGGAGATTAAGTTAAAGCGCGAACGGACGAGACACATGCAACGGTATTCGCCGATGTTTTCTGCTCGAAATGCGCTTCCGGTCTACGTGCCCGACTGTCCGCTAGTTAAGAAAGCTTTATGGAAATATTCGTAATTTTCTCACGTAGCCGAGCATACGTTGCTCGACATAACTAAATCTATTTCCATGCATGAATATGGATGGGCCTTTGTTTATGATTCAGTAGACCTGTTTTCAACCGGAGAATAATGGAATTGTTATCGGACTTTTTTGGGGGCGGGGGGTGGCGGTTATTCTCAGTGAGCGGCATTCAGCGACGATTAAACGGAATATTTTGCAGGTCGATTAATTGGTCAAGCATTCATCCCTCGCGCGACGCTATTTTTACAAGCGATCGAGACACGGTCAAGGAAAGCTCCAACGGAGAATTATTAGTTTTCTAACTGCACCAATTCTCGAATGTTTCAAAACGTACTCTTTCGGCTTCGCGTTGCGAAACAGCTTCATTGTGCGTGCGTGAAAAATATATCGCGAGCAAGCGGACAATGCTAATAAGAGACCTGAACCGTCAATAACGCTTTTCCTTTGAACGAACTTCGTGGAAGACCACGGGGCTCGGCAGGGCGAACGGAAAGTCCTTAAATCAACAGCACAGTTAACGCGCGAAACTGTCGATCAATATTTTCACTGAAAATACACGTGCAAATTGATGAATTCAGTTCAACGCGCTGATCGACTCTTACGAACGATTTCCGCGTGCAGCGGGTGTTATTAAAAAAAGAAATGTCTATCGTAAGAAAACTTTTAGGACTTCCAACGCGGGGAACGGAGTATCAGCCTCGGGAATGAAAATTCATTACGCTTGCGGTGTGGCTGGGATGAAATTATTCTCGAAGGGTGCTGCGAAACGCCGTAGGCTGAAGATAGAATGAAAAACAAAAAAAAACTGCCCGCTCCGCTGCGGTTTTACGCGTTAACATTTCAGGGATCGTTCTTCTTCGCGGCGACGATGAATTTCCGCTGCGATCTCCATGCCGAATTCGATACCACGATAATCTCGTTCGCGGTCGGATCAATTGCTAGCAAAAAAAAAAAGAATCACCGTCCAGCACCTTCAACCGCGCGCCAGGCTTTTTCACTGCGAACTCTTCCCTCCGGAGTCGCGGGGGATTCTCCGTCCGACACGGAGCGGCGACTAAGTCGCAGAGAGGGTAGAACTAGATTTATCGAATAACTCCTTGATACGCGTTAGGATGTGGGCTGTCCGGACGGACGGTGGAAGGGAGGCGGCGTCCATCGGCGTAACGCTATCAACGACCGGCCGGGATGTAATCTGCTATTCACCCCCGACTCCCTTGTTCCATTCCCCCGGCGCGGGAAAAGACTTTTCCGTTCGTTTCGTGTCAATCGGTTTATTCCCCGCTGGAAAGCATCGGGACACGCTAAAAAGGGATCGTTGCCGAGGTCGAAATTCAATTTCCACTGTCCGACGGAGACTGCCACCTTGGCTGACAGCGGTCTCCGCGATTTCTCGTGATTCTATTCCATTTGGCGATCCGGGGCAACGGGAGTGTTTTAATCGAATGAACAACAGCACGGTGTTGCGTTCGATCGTACTTTCGCAAATCTTCCGGACAACTGTCTAACGTTCACGCAAACGGATCAGCCTCTTCCATTGGCTAGCACCGCTGCAGTCGACAGATTTCCAAGACGATCCTTTAAAGAAAAGTACAGGCAATTTCGTGCAACTTGCACCCCGTAACGCCGGTCGCTTAAACAACCGTGTCCGGGCAGCCGCAAAATAAAAGACGAGATTCCGTCGACAGGTTGTACACGGGGCTTCAGAAAAGAAAAAAAAATGTTTGCGATCCAGCGTCCATTGAAAAATCGCAACAATCTCGATCGGCGATTGAGCACGCCGCAGGAGGCAGCATCGATCTGGTCCAGCGATCTATCTAATACGCCGCAACGTCGTCTGACATTCGCGGTTTTTCACCAGTCCGGCTTCCCTCGGATTCCTTCTTTTTTTTTTTTTTTTCATCCGGCCTCCGTAGCTCCGCGGTCTATCTGAGGCCGTGATCGGCGACTCCGATGTTGTTGCAACGCTTGTGCCGCAAACGAGAAAGATGGAAAGGCGAATGGGAGGAGGGCGGCACGGGGGGGAGGTCGATAGATAAAAGGGACAAGGGCGGTGGATAGAAGAGCAACGGCGATAGAAAGGAGGAGGAGGAGGAGGGAAAAAATCGTACGGCGAAATAGCCGTGGTGGCTGTTATGGCCGCGGCACGAACTGTCACCCGTTTCCGCGTGTTTCTTACCCGCCGCGTTCCACACAACTCCTTTATCCTCGGTGGCGGACACGGCCGCACCGCTCCTTCCATGTGTGCGCCCTTCCTCGTACACACGCGTCGCGCTTTCTTACCCCCCCCCCCCCCTTTCCCCTTTCGCCGTCTCCGGTCCACCCGTCCCGCCTTTATCTCTCTATATGATGAACAACAATCGGAGCCACAGTCGCACGAATACGCCGGCGAGCGTGTCCCATTGATCTACGAGCCGGGGCCCCGGCGTTCCACCGACCACCACCGACAGGTACTACGGCTCCGCCTGGCCCCGATGCTGCCCGTGATACGCTCACCTGCATATATGCATATGTACGTGACCGCACACCGCGTGCACGCGACCCGCGTGCAGGTGAACGCAGGAGGATGCGTGGACATCGGACACGCACGCTGTGGACTGTCCCCGGTGGTTGGTACTCGCGCGGGGCTAGACCGTCGACCCCCAAATGATCCGAGGATCCATGCGGCTGTTGGATTCCGGGCGAACGAAATCGTGTGCAGGCGCTTATAATCGCAAGGACAGGCTTTTGTTAACAACAGTGTCGTGTAGAGTGCGCGTTACAACCGGACAGCGAGGTGGCAGTGCACGTGTCCAAGATGATTCTTTACTCTGATCTAAATTTCTTTTGAAAGGCCAACATACAAGGGTGTCCCAGCATCGGCGGTACAACCGAGCCGGGGATGATTCTACATGAAAAAGCAAATCGAAAATAAGGAATACAATTTTGTCATTCGAGGTTTCGTTCTTGAAAAAATCGGTTTTCAATATTCAGCCAGTATGCGTACACGTAACTATGGTTTAGATGAATGGATCTCGATACAAGTCATACGTCACTTATAAGTAGTACTAATATCATTAGTATCAAGATGACGCGCTGTATTACTCATTTCTGCCTACGGATTTAGAGTGAATTTAAATGAAAATAAGACATGTAATTTAATTACTAACTTACTTTATTAATACAAAAATTGTTGGAAATGCTGGCCATGCTGCATACACAACTGTACTCGCCGAATTCAATTCGTATGAACGCATTCTAATGTATTCCGTACCTTTAATTCTTCAAATACCAAAGCGATCCTCGCTTTTAGTTGAAGGCTTGTAATCTCCTCCTCGTACACTTTTATTTAACATTTTGACAACGAAAGTCTGTATCGAGATCCATCGATCTAGGCCATAGTTAAGTGTACGCGTGCTCGCTGAATATTCAAAACCAATTTTTTTCCATTTGTCTTTTTCATGTAGAATCATCCCTACCTTGGTTGTACCACCGATGCTGGGACACCCTGTATAGTCGTTTTTAATGGAAGGGAGACCGACCTTAGACCCTGCTGAGCCATCTCGAGCGACGTGGATCCTGACCCTCAGTACTGTTGACCATTATCTTACTCCTGTTTATTGTGACCATGGTAGGACCCGTGGGCCTTACATCTTATCGATGACTCAAGGGTAATATCGGTGGACTTTGCGTCACACTGGTGATTTAGGGGTCGGTCATCCAACACGGCACAGGGGCGAATGAACAGTCGCGTCCGAATACCGCAATCTACATCCGGGCTTCATGGCAAAAGCACCAACGAACAACATTCGAAATGAAGGGAGCGGTAAATGTGGCCAAAGAATGTAGAGGTAAAATTTCGAAATAACCCAAGTGCTTCTTCTTCCCCTGTTTATCCGGTAAACAGGCTCGTCGAAAGAATTTGCGGCCGGCGGCTCGTGATGCGACCGTTCTCGCCACCCCGGCCTGGACCATAAGCATGGCCGTGCGATTATTATCGCTTGGTTATACTGTTCGCGTACACGGTGGGATCCTTCGAGACTATCGAGGAAGGTAGCCGGAAGGTAAACTCCTTAAGTCCGAAGGGAGGCTGTGGAATCCTTTCGTTTCTACTACGGCGTACCGATTCGATCTCGCGCGGTCTATCTCCTAGCCTCGCTTTACTGTTCGCAACGCGACAAGAACTCTCGTCGGCCCTCGATTCGCCCTTACGTTATCTGTCTCATTTTCCTCTCGAACGGTTCACGGCCATCTTCCGGTATCAACGGCGACGGGGTTCGTGAACCCTCGCTTGCGAGCTTCCTTCGCTATCAAAGCGAACGGAATGCGGGCTAATACTGACGTTGTGCAATCTCGTTTCCCCCCAAGTGGATATTCATTTCATTAAAAACCGCGTAATGGAATTCAGTTTTTAGCTCGATCCTTTTTATTTAGGAACTTTTGGTAACTCTGCGGGAAGAAAGATATGAAGTTCTTAGTAACGTCGAAATTTAGTTTTCAATTTCTACTTTCTATTTTGATCTTTGTTTGAAATGTTCATAGTCGACAGCATGTTCGACGAAAATCTTCAATTTAGAAAACAGAAGCATTTCGTCAACGCGATTCTCGTGAAAATGCTACTTGTTGGCAACGCTAATCTTCATTTCGATAATCGCTAGCCGAAACGTTGCATAGCTTCACAATTTACAACCGACACAAAATTTGATGTTTGCAAAAAGACAAAGACTTTCGTATTAAACGTGCTATATTAAATTCTCTATATTAAACCAATATATAATACTTAATTCTACTTCTCGAAGAACGGTGCCATTTCCCGCGGGGCGCAATTTTAAAGTATCTCACGAGTAATAAATACGACAGTGGCAAGGTGGTATAAACCTAACTGGGCGTCTAGTGTCGCCGGGGAAACGAGCGGAGAGGACGAACAAAAGCTGTTCCCGAGATGGGCTCTCGTAGCAGAAGGTGGGAACGATGGGAAGGAGAGGGGCGGTTCTTCTTATTGAAAGAGGAAATAATACTCCGCTACAAGATAACCGCATTACCCCCGTGTCCCTCTGGGTTCCCGTCTCTGTCGATCCATCCCTCCGGACGCTCCGCAAGCTACGACAGCGAATACTAATTTGAAAGCGGAGACCGCTAACCACGTCGTCCCCCCCCTGGAGGATTTCTCCTGGCATCGAATTCGATTGACAAATAAAACATGTGTGACGTCGGAGGATAGGGAAGTGTCTCTCCTATTTATGGGAACACGTCCTACTCACTGGTAACGTGACGCTGGTCATGGGTCGGGAGCCGAACGATTACGTTTTTCGAGAAGAATCTTGATCCATTTATGGGAGAGATAAACTTTCTTCAAGAACGCCGTTGGAAAATATTGAAGCAGGGATTTCGGACATATTAGGCTGTTTTCTAATTTTGTTCATCGTTAAACGAACACGAATATTTTGATGATTTAAGAATTCGTACAAGAAATATAATAAATAATAATTATGTGTATAACGTGGCAGCAATGATTAATTCGGTAAGGCAAGATTTCTAATTTTACGTAACACGTGAGACGCTTTACACCCTACCGAGCTTCCTCATCGATCCGATTGTCTCTCCAATTTCTTTCATCGCGTAACGTAGATAGCACTTCCCTCATGGAAAACAAAATATGAGGAAAACTTGCAATGTCCATGATCGAATGGTATTGCACTCGGCATCCAAATGAATCGCTGTATGATGTAACAAGGAAACAGCACCACAATGACTCCTTTCATACAAAAAAATAGCTTCTCATAAATACAATATTAACAACTTAATTAATAATAACTCTGATCTCCATTTAGTAAATTCGATTTACTCGCAGATAGTCGAACTTCCCGAGGCAATTACGATTCAATGAAAAATCAATTTCCATTAAGGTCCCGTTGAAAATGACTGGCTTCTCCGCCGACAACCGTAATGCAAACGCAAAGGTGTACAGCCGCAATTATGCGCGTCGAGTTAGTAAGGAGGAACAAGGGTTCCGTTCCGGCATGCAAAATGATCATCCTCTGAGGATCGCGATAGAATTATACTTTCCAGCCCGTGTGCAATACTCCGGCGTGTACCGCGGATCGGGTCGTTTCACGTGGCAAGAGGTTAAAGGGCAACAATTTCGCTTGCGCGTTCCGCGCCGCGCATTATCGCGCCGCTATCGCGCAACCCTTGTGATAAACGGCGAATGGCGGATTCAGTCGTTACCAAGAAGCCGGGCCACAGTTTCTAAGCGCGCGCGCGCGCGTGCAATTTTCTTATTCTCCCTTCATCGGTCGCTTCCACCTTTGTCCCTTTCGCTTCCCCCCCCCCCCCCCTCCCCGTCCTCCTGGTTTCCTTTTCAGGGAACGGCGGTTGACCATAACCGCCGGGCACGATGAATCGCTAAATGCGTATCGCGGCTCGGGATGCGTCTGTTATGGTATACCGTGGCCCCGTCGGTAGCCACTTTACGCCGGTCGGAAAACGACGAAAACGAACGGAAACGGGGGAAGGGAAGGGGGTGCGCATTAAACCGAAGGTGAAGGTGAGCGCCGGGAGTGAGATGAAGGTGAAGGTGAATCCAAGGACGGGAACAAAGAGGAAAGCAAAAGTGAAACACGGGGATGGATAACGACAGCCGGGACGCGCTGTCCGTAAGAGACATCCAGCTCGATCCACGATCTAAGGGGAACGATTGTCATGAATATCGATCGTGTACATCTTCAATAGTCCTCAAGCTGTTGGACGTAGTCAGGATCGCAAAGGATTAACCCTTTGCATCACTGTTCTTAATATGTATTACCCTTGACAGAATTTCATATTTACAATAAGTCCTGCGCCGGGCAAATTTAACGGATCGCAGCGACCAGCTCTTCAATTGTCACATGCGCGACTTGTGGTCCGAGCGACACTCGTTATGATAAGGCAAAATGGACCGACTGCGAACTGGCTGAAACAACGCAAGCGATCCGAATGCATGAACACGCGGCAGGATCGTCCTCCTCTGCGTTATCGCTGCGTTAATCAAGCAGCCAGGACCCCGAGGATATGCGAGAACATTGAGAGACCATATATCCGAGTGGCTGCGCGGGGTCGAGTACATCATGAACACGCCGTGCGGGGGGTAAAGTCGGGGACGGCCAGCCAGTTGCGTCTGGATAAACTGCCGCCGCCGATCAGGCTTATCCGGAAGCATCTGTACGACAAATAATAATAAGCCCGGGTTATTAACGCGGCGTGCGCATCGTTGAAGCGAGGATCACACGTGAGATGCCGGCGATAAAGATTATTGGCCGGGGAGAACGTATTATCATACTCGAGGGGCTAGGGGGATCGTAGCGGAGGCACGACGTCGTTGCTTTCGGTATAGCGGAACCGATGCGGGAGAGGAGACGGTGTTGCGAGAAGACGGGCAGCGAGGGGGTGGAGAGAGTGGCTAGGTACGTTGGATCTATAATGGCGAAGCTGGGGTCCTGTGGATTGTGGGTAGGAGGCCACGTAGGGACAGCAAGAGGCACGTAGACGGTGCGGACAACAGGGGCGAGGGAGGTAGAGGGTGGCGAAGAAGAGAACGGGGGCAGCATCGCGAGCGGGGGGGTGGCCGAGATGGGGAAGCAGCTTTATAGAGGGGATTTAGATGCGAACGAACGAACGGTTCGAGGCATTGTTCGATATAAGACACGACTTCATTAAGCATTCAAGTAATGTTCAAACATTGTACATTGAATCGTACTTGCGTCCCCGTGGCCCCCTTGCCTCCTCACTGTCCTTCTTCCTTCACCGCTACTTCCTTCGCCCACCCCCCCGACCGCCCCCTCCTCTGGTGTACCGACTTCGGTTTTGCCCCGGCGTCTACGAACATTGTCCACCCAGGGCCGCGGCTATGTATTGCTAAGTGCCGGCGCGGCATACAATGAGAATATCGTCCCTGGGGGAACTCGTGATGCCGCAATATCGAATAATGTATAACTATATCACGGCGGGCGAGGGGGGGTGGAGCGAGCGGCCGCGACGGAGATGTGAGGGGACCGGCGAACGGAACGGGGTCCACGGAAATGGAGATAAAGATGAAGGAGGGAGATGCACACGTTTTCGCGGTACATACGCTTCGCCGTAGCGTCAAGGGCGGGGACTGGACAACGCGATGTATCCAGAGATAGATAGTTACAGGTATCAGGAGCCGCGGGTCAGTGTCCGTAGAGAGGAACCGTTTCATTTACGAGCACAGCTGACAAGTTATTTAGGTTACATCGCTGCGGTCTGTACATATAAAAATTATTAAATAAACCTCCGATAAAAGAAACTTCACGAGTGACCGTTGAAACAGCGATGGAACGTCTCGTCGATGCACGTAAATACATATTTCGTATTGTGCAATTCGCCGAGCATTACAGAATGAAAGCCATCAATTTGTTTGTACAAGCACGAAGTTATTCGAGGGCCAATGGTGTCCTACTACGACAGCATAAAATTTATACCCCACGTTCACGATAATATACGTGTCTTTTACATCCGGCTATGGCTCTAAACCGATCCCGTATCAGTTCGCGATCGCAAGTTCAAAAGGAAGCTGCAGAGAGAATCGGTTTAACGGTACTCGCGATATTAATCAAAAAGGTATCAGCTGAAACTGTACAACGGATGTGTTTGAAATAGCAACTAGAAAGCGTCAGGATTATTGTTAGGAAATTACGAATCGAATATTGCTCGATTACCGGTGGAAAGCTATTACGCACACGCATATTGGACAAACATAAAACATGCTTACAGGATAAACCGCGCCGAATGCTTGAATCTGTTCATCTTACGATTCTGGAGTGGAAAACTTCGCGCTCGCTTTCGAACGGCAACGGAAAACTAATTCCAGTGCAAAGATGCGGCCGCAAAATATTATTTCCGTATACACGGAACGGAAAAAGAGAGCAGAGCTCAAGGGACTCCATTTCGCGCCGCAGAATTACGAATCTATATTCATAGAGCGGAACTAGGAACTAAATCAAAGCACGAAGTAACCAGAAAAGAGGCACTTCGCAAATATAAGCAACGTTTACTCCGTTTCGACTTTGAGATATAAATTTCAGTGACACGAGACAAAACGGCGACACTTTATTGCTTAATCTTTCTACAGCGTGTTCATTTCAGTTTCGGCCAATTATGCAATCCGTTCGCTCTCCAAACGAAAGGAACCACCGTCGAATTGAATCCTCGCGCGCATATCTTTCGATCGCCCGGCCGTTTTCCTTCTAACGAAATTGCAGTCGAAATCCAGGATGCCAGCCGCAGGGGCTGTCTTAGGAACGAAGATGTATAACGTTGCCGGGGGAAACAACGACGGCGTGGTTTACTGCGGTGGGCGCGGAAAATTTTCAACGAACCCAGGAAGCAGATGATTCCGGCTATCGCAGCGTGCCGTTGAAAGAGAGCGCGCGGTGCTATGCGAACAGCTGGAATAGATCCGGCCTCGACCTGGCGGCCGCGCGTGTCTGCACCCGCAATGGTAAACTCCCGAACGCGCGAGCCAAGACGCGTCGAGTTTAAATGCATCTCGCGTAATTGAAGACAGGCGCGCCGGTACGTTTCGCCGGGCGGGGAACGGTGATAATATCTGTCTCGCGAAGAATTGTGACCGCAATTTTCGAGTGCCCGACCGAACCGCCCGCGGCCGTCCTATCTTACAGAAAGCCGCGCTTTTCATCCGCGTTCAGGCTTCGCCGGTAACAGTAAGCCCGTTGTGTTAAAAATAAAAAAATATGAACGCCCCCGCGCGAGCGTAACAGGAGTCTTAATGGCATTGTTAACATAATTCTCACGCGGAGCCGGCACGCGCATAACTCACGGCCGCGCGAGCCACGACGAATTATTTCGGATGGAGATACCGCGGCGATGGCCGAAAGATACATCACGCAACGCGACGGAACGGTTCTCGCTCCACCTTATGGCTCGCTTCTCATTACCCTGGCGTCTTGATTTAATGCGCGGAATTGACATCGTTCTTTCGGCATCCCTCGAGCTCCTTACCACTTGTTTACTCCCGTCAAGAGGCAGAGACCGGAGAGCTTGTTACACCCCTTGCATTTTATTATTTTACACTTAATTTCTGGGTGTGTCGTGCAAGGAAATTTCAATGAAGCAGAGATTCTTGGACTTCCAAATGGACACGTTATTTAATATATAATAGAATGGATATAGTGACAGTAAATGGATTTATCATTTACAAATATTAACTACAACTTAATTAACATAGCACCAAGTCATTTGCGTTTAAATTCCAACTTACATTGCTAATTTCCAGCAGTTTGCAACTCTGCAGAATGTATAAACAGCGCTAAAAATTACAAAAGCATAAAAATTCCCCCCAAAAAAAGAACAAGAACTAATTTACCTTCGACAAAAATTTGCTCGGGATATCGAACAAACTGCATATTAACTATGATTTCACGTTGATACATTTGCAGCAGCAACTCGTAGCTCGAAGCGGCGCGAATGGTGGAAAATGAAGCGCAGTAGTACGACCGTACCGTTGGCCCGACAAAAATTCGCAGACTTTTCAATTCAGCCTCCGCTTGTCCAGGATCGTTCTGGTTGCGCCGCGCGGGCAGTATCTTTATTACGATCGCCTAGTTCACAGTCATAACTAACCGCTGATCAGTTTCGTTAATGAGTTCTGGAAGTAATAATAAATCCGGTTCTAAATAGCCGCGCTTTCGCCTGCTCGCATTATAAGACGTTTGTTACCGCGGCACAGCCATTCGCGTTTCCCTTCACGCACATTCCGCGTCTAATAACGTCTCGCGGCGGACCGTTCGACGCACTTCAATGGCAACATCTCCCGGCTGTTCATTATCATCCTCCGCTAATTGAATTAGGCCGCGATACACCTGGAATCCGGCTACCGGATAATGGGCCCGACACGAACAACCGTGGAAAATTCAGTTGCGCGCACCAGAACTCGTTTTCCCGACAGCTCCGGCGCGTTTCCTTCGATTTTATTCAAAGCCGACTCACTGCTATTCACAGGCCGAGCTGTTAAGCTTGATTTATCTCGCGAGTGAAAAACATTTCTGTTTAGTCGAAACGTTAAACTCCAATAATAATATTCGATGGCTTCGTGAATCATCGGCGTAACGGAGTCAGAGTACGATAACCGACCCACGGGTGATTCGGCTCGGATTAAACGTACCGTGGCCGCAACGATACCGGAAACAAGGAAGGAACAGGTGTAGCGCAGAAGCAGGTGGAACGATAGAAGAAGAAAGAGAACAGCGATCTCGCGGTGCACAATGCGTCGGGAAGTCGCCGTTGCGCGGTATTCGCGTATTATTATCCATGCGCTTTTAAGGCGTCATCAGTTGGCAATAAAAGGATTCTACGAGCGACTGACGCGTCCGCGTCTAGCTGTAGACCTTAGGCCGTAACACCCTATAAGGCGATCGAGCGATTAACAGTTCGAGAATGCGGCGTGTAAACTTTTATACAGAAATGTGGCCAGCTACTTGCACAAAGGGACGTAATTATCGTTAACCGTTCGACCACCTAACGAGTCGCGGGGATTCGTTTCGTGAAGCTGGAATTCCAGGTACGATTGAAGTGCCGCGTCCACCCTGATACGGAATCAATCCCTGTCGGCCCTTTATTATTCCCCGATCGGCTAATCTAATTCGATTTCATTGCGAACAAATCGGTGCCCGCGTCGACGGAGAGCCGGGAATATATATTTTTCGCGTGCACGTCGCGCATATTAAATGTCGAGCGGCGCTCCGCTATGCCTGTAGCTTTCAATGCGCGCAATGTCAAGCGAATCCCGGTTCCGTCAAAAACCGATATCAGTCTATCTAGACGTGCACGCGAATTTTGTCGCGCGGCGGTCATCCCCTGTTCCGCTCTAAATACACGGCCGAGGGAACAAAAACCAGATACCATAGATTGTCGGACGACTCGCTGCATGAACCGGGTCAAAATGGAGCAAGTCTTTTCAGCATCGTCGCCGTTGGATTCTAGTTTTCACAGATTCCCTTCATTTTTTAGGGATCTGTATAAATTATTATTGATCTTCGTCGTGCAGGACTTTAGAACATCCGTAGCGCTAAATAGTTGATGCATTAGGATTTGGAAAATACATGTTTTTCTGTTAATTATGATTTATTTTTAGAATAGTTTAGCAATCAGATGGTTCAATATCAAAATCATTCAATATTTAGTTTCACTTTACTCTGTGCTCTGACTATTTTAATATCCTGCGACGAGTTTGGAATAATTAGTATTATTCCGTTGAAAATTTGTCACGTCCCGATTGTTTAGTTCACGAGAACCGATGGAAAAAATATAGCTGCTTAACACAGGCGATGGTAATCATTCGTTACGACAGTAAAAGTGACAAAATAAAAATCGGGCGTAGATAAGTATTTCGTAATCGCTGATACAGTTATCAGATATAATTACTCGAAAGCTCCGAACGAAGACTTAATCAACGCACGTCAATTCAAGCCGCGCTTCGCCCGATCAAGATTACCACCAGCTGGGATACAATCTTTCTTAACTTTTAATCAGAACAATCCACGTTCCGAGCAGTGATAGCTTCCAGTTACAGAGAAAACTCTCGGCGCGGTATAAGAAGCGAACAGCTTCATTGTTGCAACGGAGCGTTGAAATCCATGTCGAAATCGACGCACGACACGGTCGGCGTCCCGTCTACACGCCCGCCACGTTTCATCTTTTACAAAGGCCGTTTAATCGGGATCACGTGAAGCCGTAATTTCATTCGCGTCTACTCATCCATCATCTTGCCGCTGGCCGATCGTGACTCGGCAACGCGCGCGTACAGAGAGAGAGAGAGAGAGAGAGAGAGAGAGAGAGAGAGAGAGAGAGAGAGAGAGAGAGAGAGAGAGAGAGGGCATCGCGCTAACGCGAGTCGGCAAATATGCGAATGAACCTAAGCAATTGATTGAGTTACGTCACGCGTCATTGGCCGCGTATTTGCGGAGGCAGGAGCGATGCGTCATTTCGGCGGACTCCGCTTCGGCCCACGGTTTAACGCCTCGGCGAGTGCGCCGCAGGGGAAGAATGCATGTAGCGCCGTCGCGACGCGACCGATGCCCTCAACCCCTGTGAAAGCGGCGGAGCGTTTTAAAGTTCAAAGCGAGCGCACGAATGAAATTCCATTGGGAATGATGGTTCTTTGGGATTTTCGAAAGGGTAGCAGAGGATCAGTAGAATCTATTGAAACTACAATTATTAGCTTCCTTGGATTATTAAATAGACGATAGAATTGAACTAGAAATGTTGAACACGTTAATAAACTATAATTCTAATTTGATCTATAAAATCGTATTGAACGATTTCCTTAAATATTATACGATGTACAGTATTGCACAAAGGGTAAACGCTGAAAATGAATAACGCAGACAAATGATCGCGCCGATGTTTCCACTTTCATAACGCGATCGAGTAATTCGAGTCTCGGGGCGAGGTATCATTGAGGGATTAGCTGGTTATAGCTGAGAAACGGGTCGGCCGTACAGAGAGGATCGATCTGACGAAGTTTGTTCTCGCCGCTGATGAAGCTATTGCACATTGTTGTGTACGCGGTGCTAAGGAATCTTGGGGCAACGCGTGTTAACGAGCCGTGTGGGTGGTGGAACAGGACTGTGTACCGACTTCTAATGTCCCGTATGAACGTACACTCGTGTCTGTGCATGCTGGATGCATAACAGACCCGGGCACAGTGGAGCAATGCCGAACCGAGCAGACCGGAATAATTTATATCAAGAGGGAATTTTGATCAATTATCGTATGCATTGAGGGAACGATGTCTTATGTATTTTAATATCAAACTATGTTTGAACGTGGAATTCCACTTTTTCTAAATTATTGTGCGTTTCAACGAATGAATTTAACTGACTATTCAGATAAAATTCTTGCTCGCGCAACTTCCATTATTTTGGAATAATTCATTTATATTTTCTTTGCCAAACCATGTTGTCGTCCATTCTCTTGCCTCTCCGCCCCGCTGGGAGAAACAAGCTCCTTTAAGGGGGTGCGAAGCGCGGACAGATCGGAGCAACGCGATCCCCGTCGACGACACGCGTCGATCGGATCGCGCGATAACGCATGCGGAATTCCGCGCTGCAGTTTACACGCGGTTAGGGGAGGGAAACTTTTGTCTATCCGGGACGTGCGCGGGGGGAACGGAGCTGTTCTACGAAAGTGGCCGGACTCTTGGAACTTTCTACCGAACTCCCATGAAATTATTCCCCTGATAAAAGTGTCTCCGGGGTGTCAGCGGTATCGACGCCGATGTATAGCCGGATATTACGTCCCTAGAAAGTCGCACGAAGGGCTGTGCTTACCGTTGAGAGCGGCGAGGAGCGTCGGGATGGGAATCGTGCTACTTGCGAATGTGTCCGTGATGAAAGGGAAGACAGCGATGCAATTGATTTGATACGACAGGAAAGATCAATGATACGGCTGACGAATCGATGATCGAATACGAGCCTTCCTGGGGGGGACGTAGTTAATTTTCTCGCGAAGCGAGTTTTTCCTTCAACTATTCTCACCTTATGGACAATTTTTTCGCTGCCCGAAGCACGCAGTTCTGCTATTGTTGCTCATTCATCATTCTCGACACATGCGTTTTTGCGCTCGTTAAACGTAGCGCGCATTTCCCTCCTTGGAATATCACTTTTGAGTAGTCAAAGTTACATTACCGAATGTTATTCCAACAAAAAGCGCATCATTCGGAAGCTTTTAGTGGACAAGATACGTGTGAACGTAAAAGAAGAAACGTATGAAAATGAGAGATGACTTTTCAAAGTTCCATCAGTGGGAAAGATAGATATCAATAAGAGCTGCTCTCCTCTTCTTTCCTTAACACAGCTGTGCAGTCTTTTCCCCCCGCTAAGAAACTAGAACACTACGAAATTAGAATTTCGAATTGGTGGAGGAAAATGAAGGAGTTATTATGCGGCGGCATGGCAGAGGGTTTCATCGTAGCGGGATTATCGCGAGCCCCGCTGACCGCCTTCCAGACGAGACGGATGAGATATTCTTAACTCGTTGTGGGCGGTCGACGCGACTCTCGAAGTTGCTCAGGAATAGCGCTAAATGTCCGGAGCAATTTCGCCAAGTGCTTTTATCCGCTAACGAGTAAGGAGCTGTAACGCCGGAAATTGAATAACGTTAGCATTTCGTTGGTCGCGCAATTTAAATATCCACTTTACAGTTGCCTCCCTGGTTACGTATTCGGCGTCCCCTTCCGCTCCACTGAAGAATTATCGGTCGAAAAAGGACCGTGTCGAGTCACGAGGGCACTGAAATTACCGAGGATGTTGATTTTTGTTACGCAAAGATTATTCAAGAGATAGAAATCTTCGCGACGAGTCCCCGTGAATCGTTATTAAACGAAAATACAACAAACGTCGGGATTACGAAGAATGGTCAGGTGCTTACGGAACACGCCACCGTTCACTACTTTTTTTTTTTTTTTTGCCGCGAAGCAAGGGAATATAAATGACTGTCGAAAATTTGTGATAAACGGGCGGTCGGTTCTCTGTTCGAAACTTCACGCGCAAAACGATAGTGCCCCTCCTCGCCCCCTGTATGCGTATACACGTGCCGCGGTTGTGCGCGTAAAGTTTGCACAATTGTGGAAACGGCTGCCGTAATTTATGTGGATACAGGTCCGCGGTTATATGATATTGTATAAGTACGCGGCGGAGTGTACGTATACGTACGTTTCGCCCATTAATTTTCGTCCGGGCCGCTTCCTAGCCGTGTCAGGAACAGCAATGTAACCGTGAACCGCGAAAAAAGTTGCTCGATTAAACCGGATCCCGTGGCGGGTAGATAGGTATTTCCTCCGCCATCCGGGTTGGATTAACAGCTTCGCTATTATTATCACTCGGTCGCTCACCGACTCGTTTTTTTTTTCTGTACCGTTGAACAGGGTACGCGTAAACTTTTTGATTCGCGCGCACCGAAGGCGTTTAACCGACAACGCGCATCGCGAGATGCGAACGCTCGAATCACGAGGCCGGATCCGTTTAGCGATGCTCCGACTCTGCCTTCCAATTTTCCATCGTCGGCACGTTGCATCATCGTCAGATTTTATTGCTCGAAGGCGAAACGTCGGGACCGAAGACGGATCACGTGGAATCGTTTTATGAATCGTATAATTCGTTCGACGTGTACGACAAATGGATTGTGAATGTTGGGCCTATTAAGCTTTTTAATTGATACTGATTGTTAGTCGTTTAGGATTTTTTCCCCTAGTTATCAAGTTTTCTAAGATTTTCCATATTTGTAATTGCGTTTCAGTTTTATAAAGAAATGCGCTTAAATGGTTTTGATTAATCGTGTCCAAATCCCGGGAGGTTTTATGAAAATCATAGACCTCGGGGGATGAAAAATGATAGATATATAATATTGCCAAGCAGCAAGGAACGTACTTTAGATAAATCACTTTAGATAGCCCTATTATCGGATGCATCTCCATGCCTGAGCCCCCAAACGAATTATGCACCTGCGATATCTTAATCTGCTCGTTGCCCTGTCAACATTCGAATATCTGGTCCGGTGCTTAACAGCAACCAGATTCACTATCAAACGATAGTCGTGCGTTACGATACAAGAACTGCCTGCCCTGAGGTGGTTCTGTAAACACGAATAAATACTTGCCTTAACTTTGATCGGGATCGAAGGAATCTATACATTTCTTTTTGTTAAATTGAGAAACCAACTAACACCGGCAAAAATCAATGGCCAGGAAAAACAGGAAACTGGACCGTCGCATGAATAGTAGACTATCAAGGGAAATACTGTATCAGATATCCTGATATTTGACGCGCCGAATATTCGCGCGCATCGAATGCAAATATTCCAAAGATCGATCACCTTGATACCGTAGACGTATCCACTGGAGAATGGATAATACGCGGATGCGCATCAACACAGATCGCATCGCCCCAACGTGTATCGAGCGCCATATATTTGATTAGTACCAAGCTCGAGCTAATTTGCATTATCATTGTTATATCACGTCTGCCATTCCTCTCTGACCAATAGCGTACCACCAGCAATTAATCAGCCTGTGCCCCGCCACCTTCTAATAATCATAGCCTTATCGCGCCAGGGAGTGGCACTGGGCTTTCACTGTCCTGCGACAGTATCTCCGGCCAGGGGCGGGGAAGTTGGTCAGGTGAAACGGCCGGCAAGATAAATTCCCCGCGGTCAGGAGCGTGGAATGAAGTATGCAAGGTGGAAGTGCTTCTATATCAAGCGAAAGAAACGGACAGCCCTGGCGCGTTACAACTCAATAGGGGCCGGCGAGCTAAGGGAACACGCGCGAACGATGCTCGTTTCCCGAAACAAGGCGGCTCTCTCTCTCTCTCTCTCTCACCCCTTGGCTCTGGTATTGAGTTACGTTCACGGGACTGCCAAGCGGCGAAACAATCCAGATACATTATCGAGCCATCCGAGTATATCACCGGGCTGCATACCCGTGGTCCACGTTTCTATCCCAGGCTGGACTCTTCTCTCTAAGGTCGCCACCATTATACGTTCACCGCGGACGTTTACGCGGTTACATCGACCGGAAACCGAGTCGTTCGATGCACGCGGGTGTACAGGGACACATAAAGAGAGAGGGGCGGGGGGGGGGCTATTGTAACGTGCATGCAGATACCGCGTGTAGCAGCCGGACACGATCTCCGGTGCGAGTCGCCTTGGGAATCGCTATCGTAATCCGCGTTTCGGCCCCCTTTAAACGCAGAGCACGGTCGGGTTCGCGGGGGGGGGGGGGGGGAAGGAAATTGAACGGGGAACGGAGATATAGGTCCGCCTGGACTTTTGGTCATAACTCTGGAGCTAAGTCGACTCGGCTCGACTTTGAGCCAGTACTCGGTACAACGGACGGTGAATCGGGACCCCGGCACCGTCGCTTATCGCGTAGAAGGAGCGAAATTCGATTGATAGAATCCACGAGGGTGTGGGCAAGGTTTCGACGCTTGTTATTCTTTCGACGACGGCTACCAAGGAGAAAGCGAACGGTGGGAACAGCTTTCCGTCACTTAGGTGCAGATCGGAACACCGTCACTTACCGAGAGTGTGCTGTGTTCAGATTTTCATCTTAATACAGTGGCCCGTTTTCGTAGAATGATTTACTTAATTTTTATCAACTTTCGACCGTAACAAAACGATCCACTAAAAGAAACGAAAACTTTAACAAACATCCTAACTTGAAGAAATAAACATCCTCAGTAATTTATACGTTTCCCACCACCTTTTCATTAATAGATTCGTCCTCTCTGTCGTTGATTCGTCTAGATTGTGCAGTTGTTTGAGAGTAACGCGAGTCCAGGCCACCAACGTCGCAGTTTTCGATTCGGTAACGCTGTTCAAGTGCCGACAATTGTCGTTTACGTCACGCACGAGTCGGCCCCGAAGATGGGGTTGATATCAGATCTCACTAGCCAGGCGAGTGTTCTGATTAGAAGCCTGGAATCGCGTTACTCCGACGGAACTGCAAAATCTAGCTGAATCACCGACGAAGAGGATGAATTTATTAATAAAAGGTGGTGGAAACCTTATGAATTACTGATATTTGCTTCTTTATGTCAAAATGTTTTAGCTTCTTCAAATTTTTCTTTCCCTACAAGTGGGCCTATCCTTTTTTCCACGCCCTTTACAAATGTATCGCGGAAGCAACACTGCAGATACCTAAACACGCGGGTGTGACATAGTTTACGGGCCGCCGTCTTCTCGCGTTCTTCGACTTATCCGACGCCGACTAATATCGTGTTTCCGGTATGCGAACGCCGCGATCTACATACCGCAGAAGTACCGGTTGCCACTCCGCGAAACCGGTCGATCGTTTTATTAATTTTATCCGTGTTTCGTCATTTTTTTCTTCTTCTTACCGCTCCGTTCGCGACAGAGCCATAACAGTGAAGTAGCTCGATGCACTTTTTACCAGGCGGTCCGTCGAAGAATTGTTATTACACGCAAACGTGCTCGTAATTGCTCCGCTATCAACGGCTCTACGCGTTCGAACGTCTTTTTTTATTAGAAAGCAATCTATCCGACTTTTTGTCATCCGACCAAATTATAAGGGAACGCGTGGGATATCTAGTGGGGAATAAATGAGGCATGCCGATCCACGATGGGATCGCGACAAAGTACTCTAACTATGTGTTTATCGCTTTGGAGTTTTCCCAAAAGAACTGCTCGAAACTTACGGTACCAAAGGATCGCGATAAAATGGAAACGAAACACGCTATCCCGGTCGGGCCACCCGGTATTTGAACACGGCAAGCATTGAAGATCGCTGATCGAACGTGGCCGGATCGATGCGTGGCGCGGGCTTCGACGGCGAACCGGCGCGGAAATTCGACGGGCCGAGCGCGATTTTTGCCCGGTTAATGCGAACGGCCCGTAAATCTTCCTTCCGCGAACGTACGAAACCCGTTTTGCATGCGCGCGTCCGGCAACGATGTTGTCCATGCGAACGCAATCATTGATGCAAGAAGAACGCGCGGAATAGATTGCACGTAACTCGCCCGCGGCGGCGTAAATCATCGAGCGCAATAAGGTAAACGCGGAACGCCTGGACGCTGAAAATGACAATGAGTCGCGTTCGCTGCGTAAATCAGACCCCGGCCTGTGATTTACCGACGCTTCCAACCGCCCGCGCGTTGCCGCTTCTGAGTCGCGCGTTCGCGAAAGAAAGTTATCATTAAACCGTGCAATTTTTCACGGGGGGGATCACGTGAATTCGGAGCTTGCCACTGCGCAATGCCGTTTTTCGATAATGGAAAAACGATAAATTATACGATGGATGATAAACACTACCTTTCTTTTTCTTGCGGAATTAACTATTCACTGTTGGGATTGGTTTGATTCGGTGGAAATTCGTTTAATTACAGTGGAAGATTTGTAAAAGACATATGTAACGAATGGAAGCTTCCACATATGTCCATGTTATTATTCGAAGATTGGAAAATTGTGTAATATGCCAGAAAATTGACATATCAATTTATTAAGTACGACAAAAGATGAAGGAGTTGTCTATTAGGGTTTCGCGGACAGTTAATCAATCGAATAGCGGTGAATTAAAATTATGATTTCTAATAATGTAAGATTATAATGTACAAGTTGGATCACAGGAAAGGAAAACAATTTGTAAGCTCGCCATTGAATCGTCACTCTCGTTTCCCTAAACGAATTTAATAAGAAAAAAGAAGGCACGGCTAAAACATTAATTGACTCTCTTCTCTACGTCGGACCATCAAGTAGCAGCAGTAGATGAACAGCACGGCTGGTCGGACCAGGATTTAGGGGCGGATCGGCGCTGGTTTTTCATGCAAACGATAGCCCGCGCACGTTCGCGCGAGCCACGATTTCTTCCGGCCGACGCATCCGTCAACGTCGCACGGTCGAGTCGCAGAAATTTAACCCGCCGGAGAAATGGACGGCTTTGTGGCGTGCTATTCACAGAGAGGCCCGTACCAACAGCGCGAAACGTCGTTCGTGGAAAGCCTCGATTTGTATTCCCGCCGCGCGTCCGCCGCGCGACAAAGTGATCGTTCCCTGCGAGGAGCCTTCGGAGAATCCCGAACTTCGATTCGGCAAGCTGTCATCGCGCGGGATCCTCCTCCCTTTCGAGCGCGCGATTTTTCCAGAAAGATAGCGGGAAACTGGATTCAGAAACGATCAACGCTTTTTACTCGACGGGGACGGCGACATGCATTATTCAAAATTTTCCAGCCGCCCCGTTTCCTCGTGTTCTCCGAACGCCTGAATTAAAATATTGTAATGTTAAAGCGAGATGTTGTTGGGACAGAAAATTAGAATCGTTAGTTAAAGATTCGGAATGTTGGAAAATTGCGAACGGGGAATTTTTTTTTAAATAAAATCGCCAGTACTTTCGCGAGTAAGATTTATAAGGATGTTTAAATTGAAAAAAAAAGGTTGGCGTGAGAATTGCTTGGGAATCGTGCAACGGCCGTGTATAAAATAGTAACAATAGTATTACGGCTTATGAAAACACGAGGCTTTTACATGAACTATGGACTTCGTAAATCATTTCCCATGGCAAAGATTCGCGGGCGCTCGCTAAATAAATTGCCGCCGGTCTGTGCATGAATATTTAATCACCATAATTATTTATTCCGTCGGCCAGGATGCGGCGCGGCGAAAAAAAAAAGAACTGCCGGCAAGTTCGATAAATTAACTAAACCCGCGGATTAAGCGTACCGTGGGGCTCGCGGTACTTGCAACGTCGTTTTCAACATAAACATTACACGGTCGTCGCCCTAACGTCGACGATAAACAGTCAAATCTGCGCCCGATAAAGGAGAACAGGGGGAATCAATTAAACAAAACTCTGCCCGGTAAAATAGTGAAGTCTCGAGATTCCGCATCGAACGGTATCCAGGCGATCTTCGCTCGTAATTTAAAGGCGCAACGGAAGGGGTGGTAACAAAAAGTCGAAAAGGGTTGTCGAGGCCCTGGTACGTGCGGGGACGTCCCCGTCTAAACTCCCGGGGACACCGGTCCAGCGGTCGTTCCTTGCGTCGGGTTTAATTTTATTCCGCCGAGCGAGGAAAGCGTCGCTCGGACAGGGGGGGTGGGACGGAAAAAAAACAGAAGAGAAAACAGGGGAAACGAGGGTGGCCGGCCTCGTTCCCGACGGTGGTTTCGTTCCTTGCCGGCTGCCACGGGCCTCTAAAGGACGAATTAGATTACCTCCGACTCGATTAAACCAACGTCATTCGAGGCTTTTGGTCCAGGATAATCTCGGACGTTGCCTCGCCTCGGCGTTCGTGTTGTCGACACGTTCCAAGGGGGAAGCCGTGATTTCGCGCGGGGGTGGGTATTAACCGGGAACTTTTACCGCCAGCCCGTGATACGGAGGCGAATCCATTACTCGAAATAATTATGCCCCTCCCCCCATGGATAATTATCAACGAGCATTTCTCCGTGCGAAAATAAAATCGGACACAATGAATGTTAATTTCGCGCAATCTCGCCGTCCGCGAATGAATTTATTCGCGCGGAATCACGCTACGTGACGTTCGACGGAAGGCGGAGGATTAAATATTTGTCGAATCCTTACCATCGAGTTCCCATGATTTACGTTTAACAGATTCACTGGGAAAATGTCGCGCGAAATATTTCGAAACTCGATAGCGTCTAAAGAGGGATCTTCTCCGGATGTATTTTTATGGGGAGACTTTTGCTTTGGGTACGTATTACACGTTTGACGTGGCAGTGGACGGAAGGGTTCAGACGTATACCGTTCGAGCCTGGAACGGCTGAGCTATAAAATAGAAATGATTAAATCAGCGGTGTACGAAAAGCACAATCCCGTCCCTTTAACAAATAAACCTCGCACTTCTGTTCATATACTAACAATGATCCTCCTCCGCGACCAGGCCGCGGAACAACGGAAAACGAGAGGCGAGTCTCAACGGCGGCGTCCTTATTTATATCGCGGCATACCGTTGCACCGCTACGCGAAAGAAGTAAAATCTACGCCCGTCCACCAATCTAATGCGCCTCGTTAGAGCGCGGTCTATCTCATTACACCGTAGCGGACGACGGAGCGATGGAGAGGAGGAATGAAAAAAGTACGAACAAGGAAAGAGCAGCCGGAGTAACGGTATGCGGGAGTGTTGGCAATGGCAATCGAGATTCGACGCTAGGCGGGATCACGCGATGCAATAACTCGTACGCGTCGGGTATCACGATTCTTAGGTCGTCGTTTCCCGCAGCCACGGCATCGGCCGGCGATACGGCTCGAGTCAGGAGGGTTGCCGCTACGTTGCATCGCGCCCGATCCCCGGGTACCGTGCGGATAGGGGTGGAACGGTGGAGAAGCGCGCGCGAGGAACCCCATGAAACGCAACGTGCACGACTCCCTCCCCCCCGAGTGTACGGTGCGCATAGGGCCGCGATGCGACGCGACGCGGCGAGGCAGTAAACGTTAATTGAATGCGCTAATTCACTCTCTAATCTTGTGTAACCGTATTTACGCGTAATTGCAAAATACACGGCCGCGATATTGCCGCGCGGGGCGTGGTGCGCGTCCGCGAGCCTCGCGGAGCTCGCCGCGTACACGCGGAGCCAGGATTTTCAACCACCTACGGGAATATTAATTTGCGGAGAGAGAGTTTCGCTGGCTCCGCGCCCCGGCAACTACCTATAGCCGAATATCAGGCACGTAACGCGACGTACGGCCGGTCCCTCTGCTCCCGTTCCTAGCTTACGGGGAACGTTGCTCTAATTGCACGTCGTTGCGCTATTTTGCGAGAGCGTTATTTAAGGGTTGTTAGAGCGATCGCGGGCGGAAACGGAGAAAGTTACGAAATTTTGTGTTTCAGACCAGAAATAACGATGCTCCTCCGAACGAATCTTCTTACTGTGCTATGCTTTTCAGCTTCTAACACTAACTATTCTTCCTTTCGAAGTATTATTTAAGCGACAAAGACTGAACCGTACAATTAATACAGACAAACAAGACGTACCGATTAATACTGGTATTGCATCGGGGCATTGTTTCCTGAAAATTTGCTGCGAAAGAACACTTTGATTCATGAGGAAAGTGTGTAATATTTAATCCAATATTTAAATCAACAATAAAATGCTCGCATCTGTCCGCGATATCCTTGCATTAACAAACAGCTTTGCATGTAATCAAAGCCGAACAAGAATGTTTTATAATTCAACGATAAAGTATTTTTTAAATTCAGATTTTTAATTCCTCTGCATTTATTAAGTATTTTCTGTTCAGCCTAAAAGAAAGCTCAACAATCTCTCAAAGCTTGGTTCATCGTTTCTCGCACAACGTGCGCATTTTATTTCACATACAACGCAGGAGAATTGTTAAAGCGATCTAAACATTTCTCTTTTTACCGAGATACAATGATCTTCATTATTCTTCTTCTTATGCCATGTTCTTCACGAGCCCCGAAAACATTATTTAAACAACAAAGGTTGAACCGTACACTGAATACAGACAAACGAACAGGCAAGAAAGTCTGATCGATACACGAAGTATCGTTTTGTGGAAATTTCCAGGGAACCCTTTTTCTTTTTATTAATCTACCCCACAGTCGTGTAACCCATTAGAGGGCAGCTCCGGTTGTATTGTCATGCTAAGACGCCCCGAATCTCGCTCCCGATTACGCAGCTGAAATCCTTGCCAGGTAGGGAGGCAGACCGAAGTGAAAAGCGCTGTGCTTATTTTTTTTTCACCACAACGGACGGCCACGGAAACGAGTCAACCTCTTAGGCAGGGCGAGATCTTTCGACTTAATTAATACGGGCGAACAATGGCGAGGAAATCGCGCGGGGTTCGCGGGGGGGGGGGGTGTAATAAGAAGTTCTCACACTTTCGCGTGAGCATCTTCCGCGTAAGAAATTTACGGCCGATCGTTTTGCATCCGCCCGTTTGCGTTGACGGCGCCCGGTAAGTTACGTAATTCCCTAACATGGTCAGAGGAGACGCACAAAGGACGAGCCTTCGGGCCCCGAAATGGAATAGAATAGGAGAGAAGCGAATAGAATGGAATACAATGAATGTATAAAGTAGATCCGCGACGCGACGCGTTATGCGGGCCCAGCTAAAAAGTAGCTGCCCCGAAGGGTAAATCGTTATCCACGTGCACGCGCGTTGCTTTTTCGCTCGCTGAATCTGTTGCGCTGCGTTGCCCATTAGCGTGACATATCGCGTTAGAACACTGCTCTCGTTCTTTTTTTTTTCTTCTTTACCTCCGATAAAGTCGTGCGCAGAAGCGGAACGCCGACTTTTTACGATTCCGTAACGCGCGTAGAAGATTCGTGGGCGGAAAAGCCACGAGCGGAGCGATGAACCGCGACGACATCGATTTCGCGCCCTGGTCGGCGAAGTGTCGTCGAACTTTGGAGAAATAAAAAGTGACTCATGGTATTGCTGGAGGGCTTTATGAATTAAACATTCGCGGGTGTAATTACACGAATGACGGAAAATGTTTTTACATGGAAATATAGAGATATCGCGAGTGGACTTTATACACGCTCATCGACAAGTTTCTTGACTCGCTGATGCTTCATGGAAATTACATTTTCAGGTGCAATAATTAGTCCATTTATTAACTCAATTTACACAACAAACACATATTCTTCCATCTTTGTTACATTACTTACTCTTTTAATTAAATTTGCAGAAAACAGTGGGCTGCTTTTAAGCTCCCTAAGAAAGACGTCTATTAAATTCGTGTGCCAAGCGATCGTCCCCCGCCGAAAGCCGTTACTATCCCGGTTCGTCGTGGTTCGGATAGATAGCGATCTTGATCCGCTGCCGGAGGAACGAAAGTAACAGCGTCTCGAAAGTAAGCGTGTACAAGCAGCGATCTGTCGCCGCGGTAGGCGGCGCAAAACTTTCGAGAATGATGCATCATCGGCGTTTCAGCAGCAATGCAAATTATTCACGCGCGGACGTGCGAACGTGTCACCGCGGGACGCAGCACGGCTCGCCGTTGGCCAACGCGAAAATATCATTTCCGCTCTGGGAAACACACTGGGATCTGTCTCTATTACTCGTGGCAGCGCGCATTGAACGGCCAGCCATTCGCTGTTCGTCAGAAATATAAAACAAATGTAACGCGTCTTAATCGCGTCCCGGCGAATATTGATTAATGGTTCAACGTAATAATAATTCATTAATCCAATCTCGGCGAGCATTTCGTTAATTAGCTTCTTAATTATTCTTCCCGGAATCTCCGGTCGTTTCATGCTGAATCGTTGTCGGAAGTGGCGACTTAATTAGTGGCCCGACAATTAAAATTCCCCGAGCCACGATTACTTTTAATCATTCCGTTTAAGCACGATTTACACTTCCCTTCCGATATGCTCTCATCGTTGATAACGATAATCCCACGTTCCCGTAGCGGTTCGAAAATTTCGCCGAAATCGTGTCCCACGATCCGAGCAGGTCAACGCACTGTTATCCCCTACGTTGCGTTGGCATCGGTAATTTTTTCTCACTCGCGGTCGGCTCCGTTGCCGAGACCGTACCCGTCTCACGGGATATTATCGATTTAACGACGGTGAATCTGCTCGACTTCCTTATTACAGGTGCTTTCGAGATTCCTGAACGTAGCCTGTTCCTGTATTCCGAGGAAACTATGATTGCGTATGCCCGTATTTATAATGGCATCAACGATACCGCTGACCGCGGTTAATGGTAGCGTGAATCGGTTGTACATCATACGAGACGCAGCTTTTTTTTCCCGTTCTCCTTAGCCCCGAATACGGTTATCGTTCCGTTGTTGTTTGACAACGCTCTTGTTGTCAAACTAAAATTAATAATACGCTTGTTGTCAAAACAAATTTAATAATGCTCTTATTGCTGTCAAACTCAATTTAATAGTGCTCTCGTTGTTGTCAAACTAAATTTAATAATGCTCTTGTTGCTGCCAAATCAAATTTCACACTGCTCTTGTTACTGCCAAACCGAATTTAATAATGCTCCTGTTGTTGTTAAACTAAAATTAATAATAGTGTTGTTGCCAAAACAAATTTAATAATGCTCTTATTGCTGTCAAACTCAATTTAATAATGCTCTTGTTGCTGCCAAATCAAATTTAATACTGCTCTTGTTACAGCCAAAGTGAATTTAATAATGCTCTTGTTGTTATCAAACTAAAATTAATAATGCTCTTGTTGTCAAGACAAATTTAATAATGCTCTTATTGCAGTCAAATTCAATTTAATAATGCTCTTGTTGTTGTCAAACTAAAATTAATAATAGTGTTGTTGCCAAAACAAATTTAATAATGCTCTTGTTGCTGCCAAAGCAAATTTAATATTGCTCTTGTTGCTGCCAAACCGAATTTAATAGTGCTCTTATTGTTGTCAAGCTAAAATTAATAATGCTCTTGTCGTAAAAACAAATATAATAATTCTCTTATTGCTGCCAAACCAAATTTAATACTGCTCCTGTTGCTGCTAAACCGAATTTAATAATGCTTTTGTTGTTGTCAAACTAAATTTAATATTGCTCTTGTTGTTGTCAAACTAAGTTTAATAATGCTCTTGCTGTTGCCAAACTACATGTAAAAATGCTTTTGTTGTTGTCAACCTAAACTGGAGAAAGAGACGAGGAAATAAATGTATAAAATCCTTGTTTAGAGAAACGAAATTTAGAAATTTATTAATCATAACGATATTCCGAAAAACAGTGACAATGATTTCGCTATTTAGCAATTTTTCCTTACATTTCTGTTTACATGTACTTATTTCATATTATTTTCATTACTTATTTACTTTGATCCCTGGAAACGTTTTAATCCATCGAGCAAGTCTTTACACATGTAAATAAGTATAAAATTATTGAATCCTTTCATAGATTTACTGGCAAACAGGGGGTACGTTGGTAGATTTCAGAATTTTTCCATTTCATCTGCATTCTTTTCTTTATTATCTTACATCAGCAATGTTAGATGAGCCTCTTCCAATCTGTTCGATTCACTCTTGCACCTTTCGCAATATTTCTGCAAACTCGGGCGATCGTTTATCAGAAACGGGTATCCACGCGTTGCAGAATGGCCAAGATGCGTGTGCACAACAACGAATGCTCCCTTTCGTCCAGGATTTAACGATTACCGTCCGCCTAACTAGCTCTTCCAATATCCTGTATTATTAGGAATTTACATATTTATGCGCGCGTAAAGCGGTCGCTCCCAGCATGTGATTCCATTCGGAGTTCTTTAATATAAACTTGAACGGCGGTTTCGCGTGATACCGTCCGCGGGTTCTCGAGCGGAAAGTAACGGGCGCGTGGAGCGCGGCTGCCTTGTTTACTATTATCATAAATACGATCTGGTAACTTCTTCCTGTCTTCCACCGCCGTGTGTTGCGAATCAATTTCGCCCGGCGAAACCTTTAAAACGCGCGCGCAACGAAAGTTCACCCTCAGTCATCTCTTCGGCAGGTTCTCGCGAGCTTGCCTCGCTAAACGGCGATCCAGCGACGACAGGCTTCCACGCATTCGAGAGTAGTACGCGGAATGTTGCGGGATGGCGAAAAGAGGTATTGAAGCGATTAAGGGCAAGGGAATGTCCGTTTAAATAGTGGTCAAACGTTTGACGAACATTCATTAATGAATTATAACTTTCTGATTCGTGAAAAAATATTTGTGGTATTTAATAATGACCTAATTAGATGTTTCATTTAATGGATAGAATCCCTGTATTTGCCGACATTATTCTTCCATTCGTCGTTTTAATAAATAGCTTCGCGAATAATTCCAGACGAGCAAGAATGCTTTACAATTAGGTCAGAAACTGTTTTTTTTCCATTTTCGAATCTGCACTCATTTGATATTTTCCGTTCAGTTTAAAAACTCCAATATCCCCGTCAGGTTTGGTTCATCGTTTTCCGAACAACCTGTTTATTTCACGCGCGACGTAACAGTGAAATAACTTGTGAGCGTACGTTAGCAATATTGTTGGGTGGCAGAAAGAAGGTTGACCGTACGGCGTTTCGACTTCGACACTTTAATGACTGGCCGTTTCTCAGCGGCGAAAAATTTCACGTAGCACCGATTACTGGCGGCGGATATATTGTGCGCAACGGCGTCGCCTTTTACGCGAGCGTAATTAGCCGGTCTTACAGCGGGACTGTCGCTAATGAAGGGTAGCCGCGCACGCATTTACGGAGGCTACCCGCGCGTACCAAACGATGACTAATCTCCGGCCGGTGTCTCTCGTTGACTGATCGTTACGACCCGGCTAACGACAGGCACCCGTTACCATTTCTTTCTCCCTCCCCGTTAACGAAGGCGAACTGGTCCGCGGCGGAAGAACGCCACGGGAGGCACCGCTCCCGCCCTTGGGAACCGTTTAACCCCAACGCCAGGAACGGTAGAACCGATATCGCGCGTCCGCATACCGATCGCGAATCGACGGGCCCGGCGACGATGATAAACGATCGATCGGCCGGCTTTAATCATCGCCGACGAATCTCTTCGTGCGCGCTCGTCGCGAAGAAAGGGTTGGCAGAGAGCCGTGGCGCATCTGATGCATCCCGTCCCGCGCGCACGCAAAGATCAACGATCGTTCGTGTCCTTCACTTATCCGCAGCCCGGAACATCGTTACGCGGACGGAGGGAGACCACCTTCTTATCCGATTCGATGAAATTTGAATGACGATTAAAGATTACGGAGAAAGCGGCGACGGCCACGATAGCGGACGGCGATAAAAAATTGTGGCCGACGGCGATGGCGAGGCGCCGGTGGTAGTACACGTGCTTCGGATACCGGCAGCGTTACCCTCAAGTGTCTCGACCGGGGGGAGGTCCCCTTCCACACCTGATTCTCACCTCGATCCTTTCGTGCTCTATCTGTCCCGTTTAATCGGGCCGCCCCGTAAATCGGATTATCGCGAATTCTTCGATTACTTATCGACTCCGCGGCGCGTCTCGCGCTACGACCCGTTGTTGCAATTACGGCCGGAACCGACGGGTCCGCTTTAACACCTTTCCGCGCGTAGCCTACTTGAAATTATTATAGATTAACTCCGACGGGGCAGGGGGAGTGGGATCTTATTCGTTCCAACGGACTATTCGCTAATTGGATTATCGCCGACCCCTTTCGATTATTTATCGCGATTCGCGCGACCTTTACGTTCGAATAATCGCTGCCGTTGCACGCTGATTTAAATGACGCTTCAGCGACAGGGGACAGGGAGACTTTTTGAATGTGTGAATAATAAATCTAGGATACGGATGATAAATCCGGACACGGATGAGAAAATGGGATATAAGTACTCGCGACGCGGTCGAAAAGTATGTGCGTGTTTGGAGGTGCGATTAAAGAGGATTTATGAAAGGTGTGCGTACGTATGCGCGGTATACGAGATATTACATTTTCCTCTGGACTTTGGCCCGAGAGAAAGGAGATTGAAGATTCATGGACGTGTGCGTTATTGACAAAGGAGCCGCGGAGAATATTTCGTGCCGTGATTACGGGGGCAAAAAGTTGTGCCTGCATGGTAATCGGTAAATCATTGAAAATGCTTCTTTGATTTTCATTCCTTGCGCATTAATAAAAAAGCGATTCTTATATCTGGTTATCCGTAATAAACTCGGAAATAGTTATTGGATACAGGGTGTCCCAGCATCGGTGGTACAACAGAGGTAGGGGGTGATTCCATATGGAAAAAACAAATGGAAAATAAGGAATAAAATTGTTTCATTTGGGGCTTCGTTCTCGAGAAAATCGGTTTTGAATACGCGTGCACTTAACTATGGCCTAGATCGATGGATCTCGATACAGACTTTCGTTGTCAAAATGTTACATCAAAAATGTACGGGGAGGAGATTACAAGCCTTCAACTAAAAGCGAGGATCGAATTCAATTCGGCGTGTACAGTTGTGTATGCAGCACGATGGGCAGCATTTCCAACCTTTTTTGCATGAATAAAGTAAGTAACTAAATCCATGTCAACACACATGTCTCATTTTCATTTAAACTCACTCTAAATCCGTAGGCAGAAATGAGTAATACAGCGCGTCATCTTGATACTAATGATATTAGTACTACTTATAAGTGGCATACGACTTCTATCGAGATCCATCGATCTAGATCATAGTTAAGTGTACGCGTACTCGCGGAATATTCAAAACCGATTTCCCCGAGAACGAAACCTCAAATGACAAAACTGTATTCCTTATTTTCGATTTGCTTTTTCATGTAGAATCACCCTCATCTCGGTTGTACCGCCGATGCTGGGCCACCCTGTATACATGCTGCAACTATTTCGCGCGATACCCCCTTCCCAACGAGAGCACGAATTTTGCGAAACTTCGCCGCGTAAATCTTTATCGGCCAGAAGCCATCGACTACCGTGAACGATAACGGGCATCCCGTGGGAATTTTAGCGCGAACGAAGACGTACGGTTTCCTTACGGTCCGGCAACTTCAACATACTTGTACGGTATCCCTGCGGCGAAAAGCAGACAACGCTGGAGAGGATAATGAACTGAAAATACTTCATAAACAAAGTATCGGCCGAAGACTCGAAACGCACGTCGCGTTTGAACGAGCGAGATTAATTAAGACCAAGGCCTTCCACGCGACAAGCGTCTCGCGAGCATTACAAAGTGTATGAAAACGAAGTAGAACCGGAAAATATCCACTGAAAGTGTAAAAGACGATAACACGTCAGGCGGATTCCCTCCCCTCCCTCCTCCCTAGAAATTTATTTGCAAGGGAAGAAAATTGCTGTTTGCGGTTTACGCGGACGAGTAAACACGGCCGGATTTACTTCCGCGTGACATATCGCCGGGACCGATTATCGCCGCGCAAAATTACACGGCGATATTTATATGGCAAATAAGCCGCTTCGTCGATGTTCTTCCTCGTGGAAAAGCGACCGAGAGGGAGAAGGCTTGGAACGGGAGCCCGCCTGTTGGCGAAAGAGCCACGGCAGCGGGCAGCACACCCCCTCCAGGGTTGAGAATTCTGTTCGTGCTTATCGGGGGGAGGGGGGTGGGTGGATGGCTGAAATAGAGTGGATCGTCGAAAAGTCACGGAGGTAGGAATAAAAAGGAAAATTAATAAATTATTCAGTTGTCGGGGAACGCTCGAACTCCGGCTTCTGAAATATCTGCTCCTGGCACGGTGGCTCGTGATTGAACGCAAGAGGCAGCGATTCCTTCGCTCTTTTTTTTTTCTCTCTATTGGAAACATGTTACCGTGAAATAGTTGATATAAAGCGCTTACAATGTCGATTCGGTATTAATTGATTGAAGCGATGAAAGAGAACGATTCGGATTGAACGGCGTGAAATAAATCGTCGAGCATCGGGAGACGATTAGTCGCAGATTTCATCTGACAGTGGTTAATGTTACATTCGCGGCAGATAATTATTAATGTACGTACGTCCGGAAGGGGCAGCGATAGCGGTGCGATCTGACTTTAACACCGTGCTCGAACGGTGATATTAATAATATGAATACTCTTGATAGAATGTAATATTTAAATATTACTATTATCTCGGAGTCTTTTATTTCCATTTTCATGCGAAAGATTCGCCGTTCTAAACTGTAAAATTGAAGCTCGAATAGAAGGTCTCTGAAATTGTTTCATCGACAATCCACGAAAATGTACATCGATAAGCAATTCTTAATTCTAACAATAACACTAATTTCAATGGCCAGTACTTTCATGTGATTTATCTTTTTGGAATACTCCCAGATGCGCATCGTGTGTCAGTAAGTAAGAAGTGCCTCCCAAATGTTTCATCCCGTCTAATGACGGAAATGAATTTTTACTGAAACCGGCTAATCACGAACCGTCCCCCCAGTATCGAACGCAACAATTTTCCATTAGGCCGGTCCCGTGAATGTTGCACGATCAAAGAGTCTCCGCGGCGCATGTACCATAATACATTAACATCGCTAATAGAGCTTTTCACAGTACGGACGCATTATTATTCAGTCATTACGCCGCACGCCAATTTGACGTACAGCTACGCAACGCATGTCACGTATCATTCGTCCAGCCACGGTGTATCGTCCGGCTGGAATTACCCTCGCGCGTAGATATACCTGCCAGGCAGGGCTAATTTTTACGGCACGGGTAATTTGATTGATGCCAGCCATTAAAACAATGCTCGAACATACGTCTGTATATGCAGCGATAAAAAAAGGAAACGAATACAAGCTGATCCGTTATTCGCATAGACGCGTCGTTTCTGCTTCTTTTTTTTTTTATGCATCGATCTCGAACAGCGATTATTTTTACCCGCGACACGATTTATAATCGTCGCTCGTCGTACGCGCGCTGTTCAGCGCTTCGTATCGCGAACGAATAACTTCGAAAATCACTGTTATTAACCGGCCGCAACGATTTTTAATAAATATGCGAGAGACTCGTCTACAAACGCCGTTCGGGCGTTGATTGCACGGTGTAAACGATATTTGAACATGCTCGTACTTTTAATGGGAAAACGTTTATGGGAATTTTTAATGAGGAATGGTTTAAAAGAAATTAAAGTTGCAATACGAATACAAATTGGATGAATGGCTATTTCTTCTTTATTCTATCGTACTATCGATGCTGGAAATTGTATTATGGTACTGTGTACTTGAAAGCGAATATCGTTGAAAAGAGTCCGAGCACCAACGTGACGCAAGGAATAATTCAATCGCCGAAATGCTGCCAGCATCGATGATTAATGGCTCGCAGAGCAAGCAACATTGTTCCATTTCCAGCACGTTTGCACTTTGACTTCAAATAGGTTACCAGAGATTTCAATTGATATCGAGGCGCACGAAAAGCAACAGAACTACGTAAACTTCATTAAATACCTAACACTGCAGTTTAATAATAATTTGCAAGAAGGAAATGTATAAAACCGAGAATCAACTGAAAAAAGATAATATTAGATAAGCGGAGATTTCAATTTGTATCGGGTCGCATAAATAGCAACGAAACTGTATAAAATTAGTTTAATACTTAACGATACACCTCGCGAAAGAAATAACGATTAGCAGAGAAAAGCTGCATAAAACCCGGAATCAAATGAAAGAAAATTATAATCCACGATTGAGGAAACATAATTAAGATGTTTCATAATGAATGGATGTAAAATTCTAGAGAAGTTCTTGCGTCATCCAAGAATCCCTTGCATGACACAGTCATTTCTCTGCGTGCATACCAGAATCATTCAGCTGAACTTGAGAAGCTCGGTGACGGCCAGAGAGAATAAGGCTAGAGAGAAACCTGTTCCCCCTTGGCTGCTATAAATTGTGATTGGAATTTGGTTGCGTGAGTAGGTAGATCCACTTCACGGCTTGTTTAACATGCTCACTTATACTGTTATTCATACTGTTAACTCTCGAGTCGGTCAGTAGACGCGAAAAGATTGTATTCGCGTATCGTCGGAACGAAATAACGAAATGCTTATAAAAATTCCTTTACGTAATAATACGTTGCGATTAGCAAAATGAAATCATCCGCTTCTTCGTCAAATAGAAAGATGCTGTTAAAGTGTACAAATTAGAACACTGCGGTTATTTAGCAGTTTGATTATTGCTGCCGGAAATTTTGATAACCAGTATATCAATAATTCATAGATTAATGAACGTTCCCATTGAACTGTTACATTGCGCAACTGATATCGTCCCTTCGAAATGGGAAAAGCCGGGAATCGCGTGTCGCCGTGTCTCATTCGTCATCCGTTAGCGAGGGAAGTTTTGATTAAAAAGAATCGGTAGTCGCGGCGAAGCAGTTTACGAGTTGCCCGAAGTCGCGGAGCGGGTAAAGCGACTCGTGCGACGATCTTAAAGCAATAATGCTTTACCGGGACCGCAACTGTTACTCTCGTCCCGACGACGCGACTCGTGGAAAACTTTTCCGAAGGGACACCCGCGCACCGTGGCGAGGACGTCGACGACGGGGGAGGTCGGGGTTCTCTCTCGCGCAGCGAACCGCTGCTTAACTAAAGGGCGAGAGTAGCGACTGAGCGGTTTGGTAAATCGAGCGTAGGGAGCTACGGGTCGGGTTCTGCACGATCGGGAAAGCGCCACTGGCTGTAGGGTAAGAGTGGTGGCGTTTGTCGTCGTCTTCCCAGCCCGGAGAGATTTACGCTCGACGATCCCGCCGAGCTTCGCCGGGGTTATCGATTGTACGCGAGGTGAGTTAATTGCTACCGTTCCCCACCTCCGTCCTTTCCTCATACACCGTGCTTTTTTGCTGCCGCCCTCCCCGTGTATCCTTTAATTAGGCGTTCTTGCTGGGGCGATTTCGCGGAACGGGACGGCGGATGAACCGTTCGAGACGAACGCGGGGTCGCGGCCGAACCGGTAAGGGATCTTCGGACGAACGAACGCGAAGGACTTCTTCGTTCGCACCCCGGGGCTTCGCGCGCCGTCGACGCTTTCCCGGGAGCAGCAGCTATCACCAGCCGCGAAAGCGCGAAGCTGACGAACGCGGAAAGCAACGGTAAATGACAATCGGAGTGCGGCGTTGCACGCGAGCGTCTCACGACCTTGCGCACGAGAACACCTTCATCCGCTACGTTTCTCGCGCCACATTTCGCGACGCACTCGCGCCGAGCGGGACGCGAGTCGCCCGGCAAAAAAGGTGGCGTTTCCGCTCTTGTAACGAGTCATTAGCGCTCCCGCGCGAAACGGGTTTCCAGAGGAGCACCGAGCAGAACGGAATTATTCGTAGAGGTCTAGTTAAGAGACCCCGGGGGTCGTCTCCGCCGGGAGAGATCGCGCAGCCGAACTTGGCGATTCGGAGGATCCGATGACGCGTCGACAAGGCGTTCGCGGCGTCAGTGCACTTACGATGACGGGGGACCGCGTGACCGGTGTAATTTAACGGGCGGAAAGTCGCCGGCGGACGAGTCGTCGGGCGCAGCCGGGCTGCGGGACCGGGTGAAAAATAAAGGAGTTACGAGAATGGCAGCAACAGCGGGTGTCTAACCTTTATGCAAATAAAGCGTACCCGCGCGGCCGATAGAGAGCCGAGCGCGCGGATCGTAATGCCCGTTCCGTGCGCCCGCGACAAGATCTTTTATCGCGATTAAACGCACGAGTCGCGACACGCCACCGCCGTTGCGCGGCCGCGATAACGGCCGCTGCTTCGGCGAGGGACAGCGGAACCAGAAAAGCCACGACAGGCCGCTTCCGAGTAGGACAGGAGGGCTATGAGCGCACAAGGTTGCCCGAGGGAGGACAGGCTACGACGTTCAGGGCCGCTATCAATCTCGACCACCGCGACATTCTCGCGGGGGATGGTGGAGCCGGCCGGGCGGGCGGGGGATGGGGGGGGCCAAGGGAAGAGTGTAACAGGACCGAAAGTTTAATTACCGCATTACTTCGGTACGCTTTAGGAACCGTAGCTTGTCCCTCATCCCTCCTTCCATCGGCGGTCAGGTCGGCTGATTGCGAAACACACGGGATACCGTGCGGAGAAGCAAATAGCCCCCCTCCCCCGTGTCCTCTCGAAATTCTATATACAGTATTTTCCATGAACCTCCCCCCGGCTGGCTCAATCATCCCACCACCTTGACGCGTCCGTGATCACGGGCTACGCGCAGGCCAAGGTAACCGCTCCTTTTCTCTCATCCCTATCGTTCGCCACTGTTCCCGTCCAACGGCCACAGGAGTCCGCGGAGTCCTTTATCTCGCCTCTTTTTCCCTCTAACAGTATCCACGAGCGTGTAGCGTCTATAGATGGTAGTGGGCAGCAGCCACTTAGAGGCGCAGGAGCGTAACCACGCATAAACCAGTTTCCTGGTTATCCGACTCCTCGCATTTTCCCGGTCGACGCACGGCACAGCGCGGCGCGTCGAACTCCGCGCGCGGAACGTACCATTAACGGAGGCTCCGCTCCGGCTCGATTCCGCTCCGATCAGCGATCGCCCGGCAGCGGGCTGGGAAACCGGTGGGCGCCGATGCCGCGGCTCGCTTGAACCGCCCCTCCGCTATCGTTTTAAGAACGACCGCTCTCGGACAGCGTCACGATGCCCGGCGTCTCCTATCAATCGAATAATTACGTAACGAGCGCCGCGTCTTCGAGCCGATCGCGCCGGCCGACGATCATGGGAGAAGAAGGATATCATTCCCACTGGCGAACTAATTACCCCGTTTTACGAACGCAATTACGTCCGAGTGCCATTAATGCTGGCATTCATAAACATTTTCCGTGAAAATGTAACAGACTCACGGCGCCGGACTTTATCGGAATCGTTATTCAATTCTCTTATATCGTCCTTCCACTTTGCATACTCGTCATTTGAAGGAAGACTCGCGTCTTCGATAATCACCAGCCGGCGCGAAGAATTCTCCCGGAATTAGCGACACTTTCTAATCGGACTCCGATCAGCGCACGTTCAAGAAACATATTCAATTTCTGTTTCAACCTGAATCTCTCCAGCGGCCGATCCGGTCACCGGGACGATTTGCATGGGAATGTCGAGATACATAATTCCCTTTCCGGTAGCCGGGGTCGAAATGTGTGACATTTTTCGAGGACGCGACCCGGTCGGACTGACCCCGAGACCCCGGACGATCGTGAAAGGAGGACGATCCGCGGGGAACAAGTGGTCGGCGCTGAACGTTCGCCGAACGAGAATAAAAGTTTGAGCGCCGGGGATCGGCGAGAAGGAGTCACGAGCAACTTTGTTTCTCAGCAATCCCCGTAGACGGGATCCGATGATAGCGTTTAGCAATTGAACGTCGACTCACTCGCGCGGGGTGAAAGGCGGGGGAGCGAGAAGGAGCGCTCGCCGCCTCTTCGTTTCGCGCGATAAAGTGGTACGAATGAAATCAGCATAGAGGGCTTTCTTTACGGCGCGGGCAGCGTCCATAAATTTCGACGGATCCCGCGGGAGGCGAGCGTGCATCGCCGCGGACAAGGAGGCATTCCGAGTAACACACTGTTGTAACCTTTCTGCATAACTTTGAGAATCCGCTTGACCGAGAACCAGTATCGAGAACGGCCTCACGCCGTTATGCGATAAGTCGCGTGCCCGTTAAACGCTCGCACCGGCGGATTCGTACATACGTATTACGTTTCGTTTGTTGTACGCTGCTCGCCAGCCCCGCGGAATCACGGTTGCGCCGCGTAGACGGCGGTAAATCGAGTTCCGCGAACCAGTAAATTAAGAGCCAGCGCGTTCGGTTACGTAACATAATTCAACTTAACGAACCGGAATCTAGGCAACTTATGATCCGCTCTTCGGTGGGAATTTTATGCCTCTGCGTTTATCAAGATCAATTGCGAGATTAAAGAGTCCGCTTCTGATTCAGAGTCAACAACAACGATATAGCATACCTGAAGATGGTGTGGGAGATAAATAACATTAAAACTAATAAAGAACATGATGTTCTTATGTTACGAACACTTGTATTCTTTGTATAAGAACAGTAAAGAACATTAAATTTAAACTCTTTAGTGTGGATTTTATGGCTGTAAATTTGTTAAAAGTGTTGCGAAATTAAAGAGTCCACTTTTGATTTAGAATGAGGAAGAATGTATCGTAGCTGAAGATGGTGTGGAAGATGAATAACATTAAAACTAATAAAGAACATGTTCTTATGTTAGGAACACTTGTATTCTTTGTATAAGAACAGTAAAGAACATTAAATTTAAACTCTTCAGCGTGCATTTTATGGCTGTACGTTTGTTAAAAACGTTGCAAAATTAAAGAGCCCACTTTCGATTTAGAATCAAGAGGAACAAATCGTAGCTGAAGATGGTGTGGAAGATGAATAACATTAAAACTAATAAAGAACATGTTCTTATGTTAGGAACACTTACATTCTTTGTATAAACACAGTAAAGAACATTAAATTTAAACTCTTCAGCGTGCATTTTATGGCTGTACGTTTGTTAAAAACGTTGCGAAATTAAAGAGCCCACTTTCGATTTAGAATGAAGAAGAATGTATCGTAGCCGAAGATGGTGTTGAAGATAAATAACATTAAGTCTAAACTGTTTAGCGTGGATTTTATGGCTTTGCATTTGTTAAAAACATTGCAAAATGAAAGAGTCCACTTTTTATTTAGAATGAAGAAGAATGTATCGTAGCCGAAGATGGTGTTGAAGATAAATAACATTAAGTCTAAACTCTTTAGTGTGGATTTTATAGCTGTACATTTATTAAACGTTGCAAAATTAAAGAGTCCACTTTTGATCTAGAATCAAGAGGAATATATCGTAGCCGAAGATGGTGTTGAAGATAAATAACATTAAGTCTAAACTCTTTAGTGTGGATTTTATGGCTTTGCATTTGTTAAAAACGTTGTAAAATGAAAGAGTCCACTCTTGATTTAGAATGAAGAAGAATATATCGTAGCCGAAGATGGTGTTGAAGATAAATAACATTAAGTCTAAACTCTTTAGCGTGGATTTTATGGCTTTGCATTTGTTAAAAGCATTGCAAAATTAAAGAGTCCACCTTTGATTTAGAATGAATAACAATATAGCATAGCTCAAAACGGTGTGGAGGGTAAATAAAATTAAATCCAACAAAGAACATGATGTTCTTATGAATACTAACTTCGCAACAGTAAAGAATATTCAATCCAAATCCTCAACGCCCGCAAAGCGTATTCGGACAGTTTCCTTACGTGAGACTTGAAGAATGTCAAGGCAATCACTGCAAACCGCGAACGTAGTGGGTGGCCGATGTTTTTAATTGGCCTACTACCAAAGCCATAAGGAGAATCTAACTGTACAGTTCCCATTCGGAATTGCCGGTGTTTATTCGATTCAGTTAGCTCGAGGTATCGGGGTACATATTGGTCGGTAGAGTCTGTTTTGCGGATGCTAAAATAATCCGGTCGTATTAACCACTGACGAGAATATCAATTTGGTCTGCGCGCTCGCGATCCCGTTGCACAGTCGAGTATCGTTACCAGGTATTTGATGTACTCAGTCGATTTTGAAAAACAAATTTCGGTTAAGGTGCAATAATATGGAAATATTGACGGAACTAAAGGATGACTAAAATGTTCTTCAGTTTTATCCTAGTGAGAAATATCCTCGAGATAATATCTGCTATTAAAACGGATCCACGTTTCTTATCTTTCGACAACATTGCGTGAAACGTAGTAAAGCTTAATGCGCGTTTTATCGGTGAACAAGCATTGGAATCCCAACAGTCTAACAAATATTTAGAGTGTTACAGGACTCACTTTCTACAGTGTTTAGAACGTCATTGCACTGTTAAAATAAATATGGCAATAACGTACCCTGCTTGACTAGCCCATGCATGTTCCACTTCTGGTTTTAGTACGCGATCCAATTATATAATTGTATAAAATGTTGCAAAGCTGTTTAAATTACATATTAAGGACTCACTAATTATTCGATTAGGGACACTACATGTAATTACCTTCCGGCCGGCGTGCAAGCATAGACACGAGATGAACAAGATTAGATTATCTAATTTACTCTTAATTATATATCAATTACTACAGGTTTAACCGGCTAGAATATAATTCCGTTCGTATGTGCGAAACGATTCATATCTATGATACCTTTTACCGCAGAATGTAAATATCAATAATCCGTTCTGAATTCACAACTGTTCGGTGATAAAAAGCAAGCTTGTTATTTCAAAAGAAAAAAAAAAACAATGAAAGGATTGCAATTGAAATACAGAAGTTAGAACAAGTCCCCAAAGAAAATCGAGACTCCGCTGTCGCATCGCCAGCCGGGCATATTGAAAACGATATCGATTCACTCTACAATGTATACCCGATGCGAAGAGAGAGGCCCACGCGAATCCGCGGACGGCAGCTCGCAGCCGCGGGGTTACCTCTCGTAAAAAAAGGGGGTGGGGGTAAAATCGAAGCGTCCGCGCGCGGCCCTATTCGGAAACGGTCCCCGCGAAAGCCACGCGTCAGCGGACGAAACGTCACACGGCCAGGGGGCCATTGGGTCGCTCGGTGCTCAAGGGCGGACGAATAGCGGCCGCTTGCGAATCGGCGAGGGCACGACGAAACGGTCGTTTCCCTGAAATTTCGCGGCGCGGCGGAAGATTTGCCGATCGCGATTGAACCCGATGAGACATCCAGGCACCGTTATTCCCGGCATGGTGACGCGATGCTACAGGCACCTGGTACGTACGCGCGCCGCGGCCTCCCTCCTTCCTTTCTTTTCCCAGCGGTCGGTGTACCCGCGTTTCGCTACTTCCACGTCGAACGGCCGGAGAGCTAAGCACCGCGTGAATCGCTAGGAGGGTATATAGGTAGACACCTTCGGAAGAGGGACAAGCCGGGACGCCCGCTCAGGTCGCACTGTTCACACGTGCACCCGATTTTGCTCTCTTTGGGATCGCCCGCCTTTCCTGTTGTTCCCCGCCGTCCCTTTTATATATATATACATATAATAGCCATCCGGCGCTGTTATGCGTACGTTCGCCGGGTAATTATCGTTTATTCGGCACGCAACTCGAAAATTCTGGGTCAGCCCGTCGCTTAATGATAGTACACGATCGGTTCTACCGATTCCTTTTGCCTTCGAACAACGATCTTCCGCACGTAAATGAACGCCGCGCGTCCGGACGCGTGGTCCGGCACATCGCGAGGCTCAATTAATCATCCCGTTGGGGCTTTCCGCTGGCAATAGTTACGAGCCCTTCGATTCGGCGTTACCTCTAGCTCTATCCCGGTTCCGTGTACGTGCGCGGAAATAGTAGTTTTCTAGCGTACGTGTTGGGTGATTAATAGGATCGCTGGTGTGGCTAAATGGAACTAAAAGGGTCCGATAAATAGTCTTCCAGGGAGTTCGGTTTTTTCTTCACTAAATTGTAAACGTCACGGATGTACACAGGTACTTGCATGAGACAGTCGACAGACGGGTTTGCTCCAGACAAAGAAATCTCTGGCGCGTGAGAAAAGAACCTATACTCATCGACGGATGCGGTTGTAAATGTTCGATCGAGCATCGATTCTCGTTGGCCCGGTATTAATTCTGCCGGATCCTGCGTCGCAAGCGTTCATTAACGTAATATTCTCGGTCCCATGAATGAGAGACCGTCACACAAAGTGCGCGCATCGCCACTTGTACCTGTCCGTGTACACGGTTCACGCATGAAAGGGCCTCTCGGACCTTTACCCCCATTAGGAGAGGCGAGTCCTTGTTGGCCGTCGCTCCGCGCAGGTGAACGCACGAGTGCTTCTCGTCCGAAGGCGGGACGAATTTCGTAGGTGTAGCATGCGGCCCAGGGTTACGTCAAGGGAGGGCGGGATGATCCGAAAAAACACCGTTGTTGCCCAGCTGAGAATAGAATTTCAACCGATCGCTGGTTGGTATATACGTGAACGAGATCCAGGTCTATCGGTGCGTCGACCTGCGCCGGGAGGGAAGCAAGCGCTCCCGATAGAAGGACTCACGTAGGTTACGTGGAAACGGCGGAAGAATTCGGGCGGTGGCGATGGACGACACGCGTGAAAGGGGAAGGAGAGAACGAGGTTGGCTTGTTTTCAATGGTGCCGTAGCTCCGATCGAATTGTGCGTACCGTTTCTGTCCTCCTTAGTCGGCAGCGGGCCCCAGTGGCCCCTACCCCTTCTACCTCTGTTCGGTCGGTCGAGGAAGAGTCGTGCGCCGCGGCTCGGGCCAGGTGTACCCAGTGCCTAAGAGCCAGCCGGTCGACGTCGTTATACCCTGCAGCGCGGCGCTCTCGCGAGGCTCTCTCCGTATCAAGCGTTGCGATAGTCCGTCGCCGATTTCCGAACGGCTAACGCGCCCGCGCGCGCACGTATCGTTCCCCGAGCTTGTGTTCTCCGTTGGCGCGCGCACCGCGTTCGCTTCCGATCGTGCGCGACGACGAACCCTGCGGGACGAATCCGTTCGACCCTTTGGCTGCCACGAATTTCAACAACCGACGCCCGGGGGGGACTGATCGGTGATCTCTGACAGGTACGTTGAAGCTCGATACGGGACGAGCGGGCCGCAGTTATTCCCGGCGCCGGCGGAACGTTGCGTTCCGTGCGACCGTCGCCGTTTCGAAGGTTTTTCGTGCGGTTTCGTCGAGTCGGCGGCGCGCGTTCTCGCTCGCGATGCCGCCAAGCGATTGTTATTTAGTTTCCCGCGACGGGAACAGAAGAGGCGAGCGAAAACACCCCGCTGTTTACGCACCTTTTTCCGCGGCTGCGGAAAAACGGTTTTTGAGAAAAAAAAATTGTTTGGAGCTGTTGATAGAAAGCACGAAACCGTCAATCTATCTCGCGCGAGAGTAGGTTTCCGGTGTTTACGCGTTATGGTTAGAGGAGGGACAGACAGAATTTCAAGTGTTCGTCAATTAAACGCGAATACGTGGTGACTTCAATGAACGCATAAGACGCGGCTCGAAATATAATTGTGCTTTTTGTAACTCCTCATCGTTGCGTCTTCGGTACTATTGTTCGGTGATTATTGTTTAGCATAGAAGATGATGTATTTTCCCCTTAAGTAGCTTAAAGAAATTCAGGGATTTTTTAGCGTTTACGCATTGTGGTTAAAGGAGGGACAGACAGAATTCCGAAAGTGTTTGTCAATTAAGCACGGAGATATGGTGATTTTGATGAGCGCATAAGACACGTCTCGAGATATAATTGTGCGTTTTATGACTCGTTATTGTTACATCTTCGTCCCTCGTGTTGGGTAATTATCACTTAGCATATCAAACTATGTATTTTCACTTAAGAGAAGTAGTTTGATGAACGCAAAAGTGATTCCGAGCCTCGTTAAGTTCTACGATTCCAAGAAAGGAGTATTTCACCTTAACATTACGTCGGTGTTGCATTATAATTTCTGGTAATTAATGCCAGCTGTGTAAAAATCGTATTCAACAGCGCAGCGCCTTTAAATCGTGCGGGCAACGACACCTTGCGTATACTTAAACAAATTAATTCTACCGAAACGCAGTGTTCGCCGAAATCTAACGCGAAAGGATCTTCCAAAAAGCGAAAGTCACTTGCCGTTAAAAATATTACAAGAAGCCCAAGGCGCTCTAAATTGACACCAACAGCTCTACAATTTGACTAACCACTCATCGAGCATTAATAATTAATACAATCATTGTTCTTCGTTTCACGAACGAAAGGAGCACCTTTCTAAGCATTCCCCGGCTAAAGAATCCGAGCAACGCATTGACCGCAGGATGTTGTGCCGTGTTCACAGTTAAAGGCCGAGCGACAGGTGGAGCGTCACGATGACACGACTCATCACGGCATTGCTGCTGGCGCAGGTGATGGCGAGGTTCGGTCGCGTGGCCGGCGCAGAGTCGACGCTGGCGGCCGACCAGTCGGTCCCGTCCGCGGTCCCGTCGGGACTGTCCGCGCCGGATTACACGGGACCGTCGGCCGGCTCCGACGAGTGCGACCCGGAGATGGTGGGCTTCGAGCTGGTCACCGGATACGTGTACACCGCGCCCACGAGCATGCTCGAATCCATACCCGGCACCCTGATGCTGACGGACTGCCTGGAGACCTGTCAGGCGAACGACTCCTGCCAGGCGGTGAACTACGAGACGGGGCTGTGCGTTCTGTTCAGCTCGAACGCCGACAGCAATCCAGGTGAGATTGAATCGTTATCGTATAAATCGCGCGCCGGCCGGCGAGATACCGATCGGACCGTCGTCCCGATGGGCGAGAGGACGTCGCGCGAGACCGCTGTCCTTCTGGCTACCACCGGTTCCCGATGGTCCCAGCGCGTCGCGGGTTCAACGGTGCCCGCGCGTCACCCCGCCGACGGTCCTACATACATATATGTATGCGCCCCGCGGGCCGAATAAGGGAATTCCATGTGGGGCACGATCCCGCGGACCGATCGAACGGGGCCCCGGATGATATAGTCGCGTGTCCGTTTCATATGAGCCGCGATCGCCGGCTTTTACCGCGGGCACGTGAGTCGCCTCGCTGAAAGGTGTAACGGGTTCGACGCGATATTCGGCCGTTGGTCGGCTGCTCGTTTGGCTCGCGAAGAAAGTATGCGCACCGCCGCCGCGGTGGTCGGTGTATTCGGGTCACCGTCGTCGTTTCAACTTACCTTCGATTCCACCGCGATACGTAGCCGCGCCGCTTTAGTTTCATCAACGAGCGGATTCGATTAAACGAAATGACGGAAATATTTATGTACAGAGCGGGATCTTTGTGGGGAACGTTCGTGGGGGGGAAGATGTACTGCCGCGGGCAGAATACAGTTGCGATATGCTGGTATTATAAATTCTAATGCCAGGGACTTAACATTTTAAGGACCAATTAAGAACAAAGTATCGTTACGATAGAATTAGTTTTCAGTTGTAAAATCCCTCCCGCCCCCCTCTCGTTCGCTAATTGGAAGGAATGGGATCTTTTTTTTTATATGAGTTCAACGAACTCTCTGTTCCAATCTTCAATTAAAATCTGATATATTTCGCCCGATGCGCTAGAATGCTGTTCGAAGGAAACGAGAACGTGATAGATTCGATAATTAATAAGTAACGTAACGTTTGGAGACCTATTAATGGCATAACGGTACGAGTGCTAACGGTACACGTATTTTCGAGCAACGAACGTATTGCCTCAAGATTCGGTAATAAACTGGTGTCTAGAAAAAAAAAGGGTCCGAATGGTTAATCGGGAGAATTTACCAAATCTATGTTCGATCGTTATTAATCGTCCATTTCGTAACAGTAGCTTAGTCCATGATCGTCGATTGTATCTCAGTAAAACACTTTCACGTGTTCAACATAAAATGTGTCGTTCAGAGCATTAATCAATTTTCACAAAAAGAAAACAGAGATCAAATGACATCTGTTTCATTATTGAAAATGTTCTACAAATTTAGTATTGATAAAGAACAAGTAATTGCTATCAGACGTAAGTATTAATGTAGCAAAAAAAGAAGGCACTTTGTTAAATTGATTAAATGCAAATACCGATCAACGCAGGCAATATAAACTGATTATTTAAACGTGTCACTTTTACTTTCTTCCTTGAAGTTCGTTTGTGTTTCTATTATTTATCAACATCCGAGATTCTCATTACTTATTTAGTTCGCCATGAAACTATAATTTTAACAATATTATTCAATTGTTCCCTTCAGCATGAAATTGAGTATAAATTTCAATCCCCATTATACGAACTTCTATGTGCTCTAAGTTATAATGACAGGTATTACCTTGTTAACTCCTTAGCGGGCACGTTAATTGGCCCGGTATCTTAACTTCTTAATAATTTCGAGGGACTTTAGATTCCGCAATCAGCTAGTCTATACCGGAGCTGAAATTAATTATCACGGAACCGCTTAAACTGTGTAATACCTTATATCAAAGTTACTACAAAAATCGCATCATCAATAACACCGATTTATTATCAGGTAACTAGAATAGTATCGAAAACGAATAAGCCAATTACTTCGGAAAACTGAAACGAAACCGGTAAAACAGTTGCAATCGCGTGATCCGTAATTAATGTACGATTTACTGTCTGGCCGAGGATTCGATGATTGCATCACGTATTGTTCCCACTGAATAACAAATTGTGCTGCAAGACCAAAGTTACCGCGATAGAAGCCTCTTTTAAATTCGAAGCATTTGATCGGGTCGAATTTATTGTGCAATCCCCTTACGCCTTCGCGACTCGTCCCGGTCTTATTTAAATTTTCGCGAAGCGCGAAACGGCGTTCGTGCTCGGCGGCGCAGTCGATTCCTCCCGCGAAACCGTCGCGCGAAATATCGAGAGGCAGCCCCGGAAGATTTGTCAAGCACTCCTCGCACTTTTCCGAAGCGTCGAAGACAGTTTTAAGCCGCCTCGGCGACGAGCACCAGGCCGGGGATTACGTGTTCGAGTTTCGCCACGGGCACTCGCTCATTTTTCCGCTCTTCCCTTACTTCCGTGTTCCCGATTCAGAAACAGGTTTTTCCGGTAACAGAAAGAAAAAAGGAGGCAGCGTGAATTTTTTCCCGTTACGCTACCGACTCGCGCGTCGATCGCCGGGCGCGATTTGAAAAAGCCAGAGAGAACGTGGAAAAAGCTGACGCGAGACGAAACAAACGTTTTTAAATATTTCTAGTTGAGAAAAGTTTGAACGGCCAACGGTCGAAGTTTGCCGGTCGCTGCGACGAATCATTAGATTATTCGTTATCGGGCAAACTAAGATCGAGGGAAATTCGCTGGGAAACCCGATGTAAATACGGTACAAACTTTCCAACTCCCTGAAACCCGATTATACGGTAACCGTAAAACTGTAGGAGGGAAAGTTTGATCCGCAGTAAAAATACAATTTACTCGGAAGTTGCGGCCGATTAATGTAGCTTACGATGCGTTCACTTACAAATAAGTGGGAGATAGGGAATTAAAAGCACGAGTAATATGCAAAATCGACTGTAAAATCGCATGAAATTAATGCATAATGTCTACAGGATTAGCATGTTAAGTTCGATTAATTCTGCAGTGGAATTAATATCCATTTCGCGCTTTCGATATTTATCTCGTAATTATTTATCTCCAATGAACTTACGGTTTCTTTAAAGTAACTTTCGTTGAAATAAAATAAATGTCCTCGAATATTTCAGCTTCGAAAGAAATACTATTATAACTATATTTTATACGGAACTATAAATGATACACTTGTGCCAGTATTTATATCCGAAACGGTCTACAAATATTTCGGCTTCAATTTAATGACTGCATTAACCGCGCTTCCCCCATTATTGAAAAATAAACTTCAATTCAAAGGATAGAGCATCGACGACACGCTGCGTGTTTAACGACGTACAATAATTGCTCGACGCAACAAGTACAATATTTTCCCGACAGCGTTAACAATGAGCCGCGGAAGAGATTGTGTTTTTTTTTTTTCATTAACGGAGCAGCGATCCTGCGTCGATGCATTTTCATCGAACGTCGCGTGTACGAAAAAGTAACAACAATACGGTTTAACGATCGCATTGTCAGGCGGGTTTACCGGTTCCTTATGAATAATGGATGCAGCTGTGTAAGTAAAGTGTAACGAGCAATGCACTAATTGAATCTTCTGGGAGAGGGGGGGGGGGGGAGTAATTAATATAAACTATGCGTCCGACCCATAAGTATTAATTAAGTGGTAAACGAGACCGGTGGTAACGAAAAAAAAGCCGCGGCGTCTTTATTCCTTGGAGAATCGTTTCCGATTATCCGTTAACGTGCAAAAAAAAGGATTAGTTTTTAGCAAGACTGCGTTCATTAAGCCGTTACGTATATCCTTTATCGTCGGCGTGCAGTAAAATTCCCCCGCGTCTTTCTGGCACTCGATGCCGAGGAGAAGTTGACGAACCGATTCGGGAACGAGTTCAGAATTGAATTTGAACAATCGTTGAAGGGAGGAGCACTTTCGAAATGCGTTCGGGAGTGCAGTGTTTTGCATGGAGAAGAATCGTTCAGGAAGTTGGATTCCTTTTGCTGAAATACATAAATTTGATCGGGAATCCACGGTAAAAGTAGCAAACAGAAAAACTTGTGAAAAATTAATTCGAAAATCCCAATCAGATTCAAAGATGAATAATCGCACTGTCGTAACTCAATTATGGAACAAGGATACTGACCCTTAATCACTTTCTACTCTCTGAACAATCGAAAGGCAACTTTTTGCAGGAAGCGCGATGCATGGGATAAAAAGAGTGCACTGCATGGACAAGGGAAAAATCGATTGGCCGACATTAATCAACAAGTATGTATCATACGGTTATGCATCGCCGTTAGCTTCTATGGAATCGGAATTGCGGCCCGTGAAATCAATCACCGGTGTCACTTCCACGAGCATTGCGTTTTATAATTAACGAAAATAAACGCAGGGAACACGTGGCCAGGGTTTTTCTCGCATGATAGGGGAAAAATTGAATCTCGAGGCACGCGTATAATGATGATGACCACGCGGGCAGGAAAAGGGAAGCAGGGGGAGAGATTATAGGGACGATGGGTAAAACGGAGTAAGAGATGAGCAATAAGTATGCGAAAGATTGGAGGCGCCTCGCGCGCATTGCTGATCATTCACCGCGAACTTCTCGAGTTCTCGACACGCGAGTACACTGCACGTGACAGTTTGACGTCTAACAGAGAGAGGGAGAGAGAGAGAGAGGGAGAGAGAGAGAGAGCCTTTTTGCCTCTACCAACCGCCTTCGTTCTATTTTAAACGTCGATGGTGGTCGATCAGAATCGAACCCGTATGATATCTCTCCAAGCTAATTGCGTCACTTTGACCGCGCGGCGTGAAATCGGCCGCGTCAAGCGTGCTTGCTCCCGTGGAATTTTCGAGCGACAGAGGTAAAAAGCAACGTAGAAAGGTGGTAAGGGAGGCGAGTAAGCAGGAGGAGGAAGCGGTTGAATATCGGTCAATGTAGCCTCGGCAACTGCGAGGATGAGACCGACGTGGTTACGCTTTGACGGGTTTCCTGTGTAACAAGGATATACAAGTGAAATGTCGACTACCTAGCGGTGCTGTACTTGCCGTCGATGGTCAAACGGATAAGCGAGACAAATTGTGCATTGTTAACGCTTTTTAATCAGCACGGTCATTGGCTGCGTCTGCGAACAATAGACGTTGGGATAAACGGTAATCTTGTACACCTCGACACCTGTATGATCCATAGATCAAATGAAGTGGGACAATAGAACAATTATATCAAATACACAGAGCTAGGATTATTTTGGAAATTAAACTCAAGAGGTGCAAGCAAAACTATTTGCACTATATACACCTCAATGCCTATGTGATCGATAGATCAATAGAATAGGACAGTGGGGCAATTATTTCAAATACACAGAGCTAGAATTATTTGGGAAATTAAACTCAAAACGTCCGAGCAAAACTGTTTACATTATATACACCTCAATACCAGTATGACCGATAGATCAATAGAATAGGACAGTGGGGCAATTATATCAAATACACAGAGCTAGAATTATTTTGGAAATTAAACTCAAAAGGTTCAAGCAAAACTGTTTACACTATGTACACCTCAATGCCAGTATGTCCGATAAATCAATAGAATAGGCCAGTGGGGCAATTATATCAAATACACAGAGCTAGAATTATTTTGGAAATTAAACTCAAAAGGTCCGAGCAAAACTATTTACACTATATACACCTCAATACCTATATGATCGATAAATCAATAGAATAGGACAGTGGGGCAATTATATCAAACACACAGAGCTAGAATTATTTTGGAAATTAAACTCAAAAGGTCCGAGCAAAACTGTTTACATTATATACACCTCAATACCAGTATGACCGATAGATCAATAGAATAGGCCAGTGGCCAATTATATCAAACACACAGAGCTAGAATTATTTTGGAAATTAAACTCAGAAGGTCCGCGCAAAACCATTTACACTATATGTATACACACCAACGCTGTATGATCGACAGATAAAGAGAGTGGAAAAACGGAGCAGTTTCATCAAATATAGAAAGCTATAATTGTTTATCAAATTAAATTTAAAAGGTCCAAGCAATTCTATTTACACTATACATATGCACCTCAACACCTGTACGATCGATAGATCAATAGAGTGGGACAATGGAACAATTCCATCAAATACACAGATCCACAATTATTTATCGAATGAAACTAGAAAAGGCCCACTGAAAACTTTGGACTTCAATCTCAACTGAACTCGCACAATTCTAACTTCCTCCAAACAGAAACTGGTTTAGAGTTACATAAAAGTACAACCTTTGCCCATGATCCGGCGAGGATGAGATTCCTCTAAGCTGATACGAAACCCTCTCGTCGCGTACACGCGGAAATTCTTCTTCAGCCGTTCCGTCAAGAGGTTTTGCACGTTGAATATTTGTTTCCCGTGAAACGGGACCGGTGGTAGGTTCGCAGGCCTCTGTGTACCGCGCCGGTCATGATCGACGATGGGACAATGACGACACACAGGCGAACCGCGTCACGATCACGAAATTTCTGTACCCGGGCCCCGTTACTCGATGATAGGATCGTCTTACCCGGCGACCTAACTGCCGTCCACTTCCCATTTCTCTTCATTCGTCTACAAGCCGTCCCTGTTCGCCACTCTCAAAGGACCACTTACGAGTGGGTACAAGTATCGAGCACCGTGGTAATTAGTCTCCGGATAATGTATTCCGAGCAGCACGTGAGCAGGTCACCCGAGTCACCCTTTTTACCCCGCTACCTTTATTTCGTTGCCGCTGAGAACGGAGGGCTGACGGATTTATTTGCCAAACGAATCCTTCGCTCCTGATGAAAGGATAGATCTAAAGTATTAAAAGTGATCTCCAACGGTTTGTTTAGATTTTGCCAATTACTTTATCAAAGTGGATCAGCTGGGACATTCAATTTGGAACAGTTCACGGTTCATTCTAATTTTATTCGGGAAACAGTTATAAAATCATAAAATCCGTACCAAAACCAGACTTATAAAATCTAGCAATGCTAAATGCCATATTTCTTAGGTTTCATAAATTATTTCATTGAAGAGGATCAGCTGTTTAATTCGGAGCAGTCCACGTTTCATTCTAATTTTATTTACGAAACAGTTATAGAATCATAAAATTCATGCCAAAATCAGACTTATAAAATCTAGCAATGCTATATGCCATACTTTTTAGATTTCATAATTTATTTCATTGAAGGGGATCAGCTGTTTAATTCGGAGTAGTCCACGCTTCATTCTAATTTTATTTACGAAACAGTTATAGAATCATAAAATTCATGCCATAACCAGACTTATAAAATCTTGCAATGCTAAATGCCATATTTTTTAGATTTTGTATATCATTTAATTGAAGAGGATCTGCTATTTAATTTGGTTTAGTTCACGTTTCATTCTAATTTTATTCAGGAAACAGTTATAGAATCATAAAGTCCATACCAAAATCAGACTTATGAAATCTAGCAATGCTAAATGCCATATTTCTTAGAGTTCATAAATTATTTCATTGAAGGGGATCAGCTGTTTAATTCGGAGTAGTCCACGTTTCATTCTAATTTTATTTACGAAACAGTTACAGAATCATAAAATCCATGTCAAATCCAGACTTATAAAATCTTGCAATGCTAAATGCCATATTTTTTAGATTTTGTATATCATTTAATTGAAGAGGATCTGCTATTTAATTGGGTTTAGTTCACGTTTCATTCTAATTTTATTTAGGAAACAGTTACAGAATCATAAAATCCATGTCAAATCCAGCCGCATAAAGTCCAGCATTTATTTAATATAGATATTCCACTGCTAATTCCCTTTACTTCGCCACTGCACTCCAATGCAATCGGTGTCTAGAATTCCCTAGCTTCCTTCGCGGTCGTTTCTTTTCAGCGAAGCGTGCAACCCCGACAAAAGAGACAAAGGGGAAGCCCTGTTCAGTCTTCCGAGTCTTCCTCAGATACGTACGTATGTATATCCACTCGAAGCTTTCGAGCTTGCCAGCCAGTCATTTTTCACTCTTATCGCTCGACCTTTATTTAAACGCGAATCGAGTGGCTCCGCGTACAAAGAAGCGGGCCACCTTCTTTTCCTCTGAAGAGAATCGCGCCGGTATCCCGAGGAACTTATCCAACGCTACGGTGACCTGGTCGACCGAAACTTTCTCGCGTATTTCTGATAGAAATCGCGGGTCGATACGAAGTTAGTAACTTCGTTATACTTTGAACACCATGAGGTCCCCGCAAGCACGAAGCAAACCGTGGAGAAACGCGAGAAAATTTCTCGCCGCCCCCGAGAGAAATTGTTCGTTAAACGTCCGACGCGTCGTAGAATAAACAAGGCATCGTCGAAACGTTGCCCCGTCTCGCATTAAATTAATTTCGCGATGCAGTGCAATCGCCCGAGGAGCCCCGAGGGATCCTCGGCTGCGTAATCGACGCTCGTTAGTCGGACAACTGAAAGGGACGATCACGATCGTCGCCGAGCGACGCGTGTAAAACACAAAACGCATAACCGAGTTTCACTTGGCACGCTTTCAGCTCTTAGCACTTACCGGCTTCGAGACGTATGCGCCACCGTCAACTTCTAACCGCTGATCAAAGAGGATCATCGGCTCGAGTCGGTTCGCCGTGCAACGAGAAACAAACGCGGTCCGGGACACAGACACGGTTCTTCAGCTTCGATGATAAAACTTGACGCCCCTACGGAAACGCGAGAGATTTTGATGAACGGTTGCAACGGAAACGAAGATGTTTTGGCGAAACGTAGTTTCAAGGATCGCGCAGACGTGCGCACGTGTTCGCAGGATGCTGATGGCTGTTTATTAGCAGCGCACCGCGCGCGCTGTATCAATTACGCAGCGGGGAAACAGGCAGGCGTAATGAAATTTCTCTGGATTTAATTAAGCGGAATCGGGGGCGTTAAATAGAATTTAAAGCCGCTTCGTTAGGGGGGAATCCTTATTTGCTGACATTCGTATTCTTCGCGCATCCAGGTGAAGAAAAATTCCCGCCGGTTCCTCGGCCGTTACCATCGGCCGCGGTAATTCTCAGACGCTACGAGCGCGCATCGCTTATTTCCCCGGGGAGTCATCGGGCGGTGTTCGACTGATACGCGCGAAACGCATCGGACGGCGAATCGTATCCTACGGGATATCGTTCTTCGGAAGTAGGCGCATACCAGGGCTGCATCGGTACAGAACGAAAGCTCGGAAATCGCAGAAGCGTTAAACGAAAGATCGAGGAAATGATTTCACGATCTGATTGTCCGGTTATTTACTGTCACTCGCCGCGTTGCGTCGGGTTATTCACCGTCGAGCCATCGCGGCTTGGATAACGGGGCCCGGCCGCATACCAGCGGCCAGCAACGCCGGCGCGCGTCCGCGACGCCAGGCACCGATGATGCATAATAAGGATTTTCATGGAAAACGAGGGAGAAAGGTCTCGTGGACCCCGCAGGTTATCGGGGGGGGGGGGGCCCTTAATGAACCGGCATTATCATTTTTTTTACGCCCCGTCATCGGGGCTACCGTTCGACGCGATCGCCGCTACCTTTTTACGCTTTGACGAGGATGACTCGTCCTGGAATAGGTGAAACCCATTGGTTGCTAACGACCGGCATCATTATCGGCCGCCTTTGCGTTAGGATGAAAGGAAATTAAAACGGAACGCCGCGTCTCGTCAGCGGCATCTAATTACCGCGCGCTGATCGTATCACTCGTTTGCTGTCACAATGACGCGAGTGCAAATTCACCTACTCGCGCGGGGGAAAGAAACGGTATTTTCGCTCGCAAGTACTTTTTAGTAAAAGCACGACGCAAATGAAGACCCAATGTCTTGTTTTCAATGTAGCCTCGCATCAGCACGATGCTATTACAAAACCATTAAGATCTAAACCCGATCAATTAATGTAAAATCGAAATTTCGCTAATTCTATCTATCATTTTATCAAAACTATTGAAAGTATTTAAACCCTAACTGATACAAAATCACAATTGCACCAATTTCGTCTATCAATTATTCCGATTATGGTAATTCTTCGAGTACGCGATGAGAAGCTGAGGGAACAGATAGGAATGTTTAACTGTTCCAACAGGACGCGTATGAGTACGTAAATGATTGCACTCGGTTAGTACACTAACACAATTTATTGTGATTCGTGTACCAAATAAAACGACTACAGACGTAACTGACTCTTGACGAATTTTCTACCAACGCTCCTCGATCGCTGAAGCTTCCGCTTCTCAAAAGCGACTCCACGCGGACTCGAAACTATTTTCCACCAATTGACGTCTTCTATTCAAGTTCTAGCCAATCGTTATTAGTTTCGCACTTTTTACCGATTTCCGGTGGAGGTACGCTGGAGTAAGGGTGGACGCCGGTTTGCACTTCTGGTAGCCTTCTGGAAATAAGTAAGGGTGCGCATGGTTAATCCGCCGGTGCCCCTGGCGGCCTCGCACCCGTAACCCTCTGCGGACTTACGTCTTACAACAGGTGCAATTAACCGTCGCCTTTCAAACCTAAAATCCTTAACATGGATTACCCAAAATTCCGGCTTCCCAAATACATGCGTCACCACACATCTGCGAACCAGCTGACCACATGCAGCTACTCGCTGCAAAACTAGCGGTAAGTTTAAATTAAAGTCGATCAAGCATCTGTTTCGCTGATTGTAATTCCCATAAGCATGAAATCGCATTGAGAAATACAATCGAAACTACGACATCGCGTATCCTCTGCACCGAGAGCGCACCATAAGTTTCATCGCAAACACGTATGGAACGGCAAATATCTGTGCCGATTCTTGGAGCCGGTTCACCGTCTAAGGTTAATTGCGCAGCAGGGAGGAGGGGGGGGATCAGAGTCGAAGGGCGAGCTTCAGGGTGGCGTGTGGAGCGGCGACACGCATGCAGGGATCGTTTGCGTTGGGCGCAGCCATCGGTATAACCGCGAAGTCGCGGCTCGGCGCCGCCGGCAGGCCGCTGTGACAAATTGCGCATAATTCACGAGCCAATTTCACACACGGTTGTCCCGCCAGCAGGAGAGACGCGACGCCGTTGAACGCGAGCGCGCCGGGTTAATTCGAGGAACGGAACGGCTCCGACCGTGAAACGGAAGTGAACGCACGCCGGACGATGAGAATCCGCGCGTTTTCGTAACGAACGATTGCCGGCTTCGCGAAATCGTCACGGATCGTGCAATGGAGCCGCGGTGGATGACAAAAGGACGCGCTTGACCTTTCGGCCATAAGTTTTCACGTGAAATTTCATGTTGATACAGCTGTCCGCTCTTGTACAGCAAACGTTTATTCGATTTCCATTAATTTTCAATCGCAGCAAAATGATGGGTCTTCCAGAGAAACGAAAACGTTAACAAACGTTCTAACTTGAAGAAAAAGAAAATAGGTCTTCAGTAATTTATAGGGTCTTCACCGCTTTTTATAAATAAACTCACCCCCATCCGCCACGTCGCTGATTTGAAGTAACGCGAGTCCACGCCTCCAATGTCTCAGTTTTCAATTCGATAACGCTATTAAATTCCCGACAATTGTCGCTTATGTCACGTACGAGTTGGCCCCGAAGATTTAACGTCAGGAAATCTTGCTGGCCAGGCGAGAGTTCTAAAAAGTGGTGGGAAACGTTTAAATTACCGAAGTTGTTTGTTTCTTTAAGTTAGGACGTTTTTATAGTTCGTTAAAGTTTTTTCTTCTGTTTCTCTGCAAGTGGACCTGTCCATTTTAGTATGCACTGTACTTTGTGTAAATAGTCAGGCAAACAGGTGTCCCCGCGAACAAGTATAAAACACCATTTTATTATTCAGGAGAGAGGAACCTGTTGTTGAAAATTCGAAAGCGCAAGACGAAATGCGCAATGAAATTTTTGCTCGTACCGTTTTAGCGGCGTGTTGGGTGTTGTTTGCCATTGCGGATCGCGTGTTGCAGGAAAACAAAAATGTAAAGTAGCCAGGTACCGTTAAAAAGTGTAGGCGTTCCGTTAGCCGTCGTTTGATTGGCTAAATTGATAGTAAAACTGATTTCACGGTAGTAGCAAGCGATTTGATACTAATACGGCCGAGTGTTGCGTCGTTTTCGTTGATCATCGTAAAGAAGTGCCTCGTAAAAGCGTTTAGAATGTCGTAGGTAACGGAAAATCAAGGAGTTTATAGCCGGAAGTGTCGAGAACGTAAAAATGCAGCTGGCTTGGTTGATTTATGTCAAAAGGGGGAGACGCGTGTTGACAAATTTAATTCAATGGACAAGCTTTGGAACGATTAAAGAATGTAATTATTGTAGGAACAATTAAGGGTCTGATCAAACACGTAAAGATGAAACTCATCAAGTATCCTGTTCTGGTAACAAAAAATCAATTACGATTTTCCATAAAATTCAATGCTATGTTCAAACATCGAAAGTGAAATTATTACAACAATTTAAAGTAACAGCATTAAAACAGTTATTAAAGTAAAACGCCTATCAATTAGACTCCTCGTCTACGACAGTACTAAGTAAATGAAATACCACATCCATCGGAGGGCCATGAAATTAAAAAGCATTCCATTCCGAAGCAATCACGTTTCCCTTCGACATCACCCGATAACGGACGTCGCGACGTCCGTTGTTTCATCGATCGCGTGTACGACGACGTTTACCGCGAACATTCGTCTTGCCGGACTTAACACGTGTAGGCCTATTCGTGTCGCTTGGTATTCGATCAGCGTTAACATCGAAGTATCCTCTTACGGGCGTCGGGTGTCGGCCGGAATGAGTTCACGGGGCGCAGGCAGTAGAGTAGCTCAGCGATTAACGCGACGCGCGGCCGTCTCTTTTCGTTCGCCACGTAGGGTAGGGTAATCGGGATTCCGAATACGCGCACGGACCCTCGTCCCGTCATTTTAAACAACCTTTCAAAGGCCCGCATCGATGCGACCACTGTTCAAACATTCATTAAATGGTTCGTGTGAAAACAGAAAAAGGGTCAATAAGTTTTCTCCGTAGGAATTTCACTGTACGTCGACTGACGATATTTCAACGTTCGTAGGATCTTCGAGGAAGGGCACCGAGTGCAATTCGGTGTGACGTTATCTCGGCAATGATTACTCCTACGTAAACAATTCATGGAACCTTTTTCGTAGAGAATCGGTTGCGCCGTAAATGTCGTAACGCCTATTTTTGTCGCAGAACTAATAGATAACTGTTAATAAAGTTTGGCCTGCCAGATATCGCTCCCCGGATTGGGTATAACGTTTCTTTCATTTCTCTGGACGAACGGGGAGCGAGGAAAATCGCGCGCGAGCGCGTAGAAGCGAATACCGAACGAGCGTGTACTCATATTGGATTCGAAATAGCCGTGGGAAGTACTCCGTGGGCACGGACGCCTCTCGAATACTAAATATCTCGCAGGCTGCACACGTACGCGTGCAAGGTGGCAGGGCAGTGCGCCCGATCGGTCGGAACCGACGCGTTAAAGCGTTCGTTGCCTGCGATACGGGCACCCGCGCCTCCGACCCGGCCGCGGTGACACGCGCGACCGTGTGCGAACGCGTGCACTGCTCGCGTCTCCGCGGTGAACGAGGTGAGTAAGGCGTGTGCAACGGATACCTTCCGTGTACACGTTCACGCGGCGGTGGTATACGTTAACCCCCCCTCGGTGTCGTCAAACGACCGGCGACGGGCACCGCGCCGCGCTCCGCCGAGCCAGAGGGAGAGTTCGAGATCATTCGTGTCCGCCGGAATTTATGGGGTCCGTTCGAACAGCACCGCTACAGCCCGGCTGCTGAATTTGCATAGAGTCGAGCGCTAATAGCCGGAGATAACCGAGCCAGGAAGGGACACGCCGTGGCCACGCGAGCTTCGTGTCTCGCGCGTTTCGAGAATCCCCGAAGGGAAACGACCACGATTCCGATTTTTTTGTTTGTTCGTTCAATGGAAAGACATCGGGGTGTAATAAACTGATCGCGATGACATTTGGCAAGCGGATGGTTCTTAAGAAACGTCGGATCCATTGGACTGGCAATCGCGCGCTTCCAAGGGGTGGAAATCAGTCTCGATGTTAATGAGAAAAAAGATGTTTGTCAAACATATTCGAAGACAAGTATCGGGTAATATAAAAAAAATTGTTGCGATCGTTTATGGAACACATTTCCTGATATTTCTTATGTTGTCATTTACACGAATTATGGGGTGGCAGTAATTAATTGGAGCGTTTGATAATGAACGTTCGCGCACTTACTTCCTACATCAATAAAAAGTTTACCGATTTAACATTTATATTAACAGTCAGACGTTCGAATAGCTTCTTCTGAAATAAGAAATAAAGCTTTCTTATGTCACTAAAACGGTAATTATTATTCAACAAGTTATTAGCAAACATTATCGATGACTAATATCAGATCCTCATAAAATGCTGCAGACATTAATCCTCCCAAGGTATGCAAGTAGAAATTGTTCGATCCTCAACGGTACAGCAGAAGTTTGCAGCAGTTGGATCATTCTACAGCTTCGATCCTTGAAATGAATTGCACGAGATTAAGAGATGCGAAAAATTGAGACCTCTGCCAATTACACGATTCGTTTCCCAATAAGAATCTACCAACGACATCCGCAGGAATCGTTCAGTCATCGTGCTCGAAAGCCACCGAATCGGCAAACAAGAAAGATGCCATTTCATTGCGGGTTCAGAGGTTGCTGACGATCGCGGAGAGATACAACCGGTAGTCATTGCCTTCGTCATACCTGAACCACTCCGCTATTTATCTCGTGCCACGGGTACAGGAGTAACAAATTGGATCCGATAAGGGGTATTAAACTGTTTGACGTTGCAATTATTGTGTGTGGATAAATAGAAGGGGGAGGGGGTTGGTTGCTCCTTAAAGTAATCTGCCGACACGTCGTTAAATGTTGAAGTACGTATGCCATAGGTGCGTATGCAAGCATTGAATAGTTGGGAAGGATACAAAGGAGGGAGAGGCTCTTTCAACACTGATTTACCGTAAGATAAAATTCCCATTCATAGAGCGATCGAGGCCTGTGTATGAAATGGTAGGCTTATTGTTAAAGCAAGGCAGAAATGGTAAATAGTAGAACCGCATGCCGTATCCAAAATAATTGAGAATTAAATAGGACGTGTTTCGATATAGATGTAAAAGCATTGCATTCAGTCAGAAATCTAATTATTATCTTTCTTATGTTAACAGAAGCTTTTATATAATATCAATAATATTACAGACAGCACATAGACGCTATTTTCATAAAATAACAAAGCTGAGATCTGCTATGGTCATATTAATTAAAATAATTACAATTGTCTAAATACCATAATACCATATCGATCTTCATTCTGACGTAACACAGAAATCTCCAAAAAAGGCGAGATTTACCAATCCCAAATAATTAAATATTCCACTCGATCTTTCAATTCTTCGTCACCTGGGTCGATTAAATTAATTCAATCATCGAGTCCCTTATTAAACAACCTCGTCGCGCTGCACCCTTCGATCCAGCCACCGATAAGCTTATCAAAAAGGCGAAATTACAGGGTTACAAGCACGCTCGACCGACAAGGCGAGTGCGAACAGTTTCCGGAGAAGCGTCGAAAGTAATTACGTTATTGGGGACCGCTCCTCTGTTCGGTCGAGGGCAGATTCGGTCGCGTGCTCGTGACTCGGCACGCCGGCTCGGTGTCGTGCCTGCACGGAGGCATCGCGCCCGTAGCATCGCGCGCCCCTTCGACTCGCTTAGGCGTGGTTCCGTGTATTAAATTCTTGCTCGCGCCTGCCGGGGTTGCGACGTGCGCGTAAATTAGGAACACACAATCGGATGCGCACAGCGAAACGTAACTAGCTACTCCAGCGTGTACATTAGCTTGAAGAAGCGCGGCTCGCTTGTGCCCCTCACCCTCTCCCCCCCCCTCCCTCCTCCCGCCTGCGATCGCGTATTTACGACAATTACATGCCACCGAAACGCATATTTTCATCTCTAGATGGAGGCCGCAGCGGAGCCGCGTTATCGCGTCGTCCTCGTTGCGCCGGACAGTTTTACGTCGCGTTAACTTTGTTACGATTATCGCGCGGCTAGACACCGCACGAGAGGATGCCCGTTTCATTTGCCGCGGGAATCGGTGGAAGAGCGTGTTTGGAATATTCTATGGAATCGTCCTGCTCGGAATATTCCATGGAATTGTCCTGTTTCATGGTGGACTTTAACGGGGAATTTGATTACCTTTGCTGCGATTATTTTAATTGGCTTTCAGAACGTTAGGAGGTTTTGGTCACATTTTATTAGAGGCGTGGTAGTTTATTTATGGTCGGAAGTGTGAGATTAGTGAATACCATCGTACCCTTTTTTCATTGGCGTATCAGGTATGAGCGATACACACTACTTGCTAGTAGTTCGGCCCAGATAAAGTCAGACTGTTAAGGGTTGACACCCTGGCTCATCTCCTCTCAACTTGCATAAACGTTACAGGCAGTTATTTGATATAAAGTCTTCAGAGGACAACTTTACCAGCATTTCGTTACGACAAGCTTTAATTGCCCTCAGAAAATTAAGAAATAATACGCTTACTTCGACGAAGGCTTTCAAAAATTTAATTTCGAAACTTGCACGCGATGCAGAAATTAAACTGCGATTATGCAAATCGTAGCTGCTTTGTTTCCATGAAAATCCTATTTCCACCTACCAGAAATAATAACGTCCATACACTACGGTCCGCGAGAATGAGAGAAGAAAATTTCTCGGACGTCGTTGAAAGTGAAACTTCGAAGGCGCACGTCGGCGTCGCGCGGGGAAAGAAAAAAAAACGGCAAAGCGAGAAAGGGGGAAGGAAAAGTGGTCGTGACGAGGGGGACAAGCTCGACAGTCGGGGGGGATGTTAAAAGTACGGATGCATTCAATTTCCACGAATCGCATCACTGTCTGCCGAGCAGACAAGCAGGCGGAGAAAAAGGAGAGCCTCCTCCGCGGCGTGGTAAAGGGGTGATTGAAAACGTTGGCACCGATTCAACGAGGAGACTTTTCTTATTCAGCCTTCGTGTACATGCTACGGCAGCCGCCTTTTTCCTAGTCGCGATATTAGTTTTACAGTTAAACTCGAAGCGCGATACGATGCTTTCGTGTCCGCGAGTCAAGAGCGGGGGGGTACGATCACGAATTAGAGACGCGGAAAGAAGAAACGGCAATTCGATTTTGCTCCCGTCGATTGGAAAAGTTTAATTGCACGGTGAAACTTTATTAGTGAATTTTCACCGAATTCGAGGGGAACGGGGCGAGTCGAAAGGAAAATGATCGCGACGTATCCGGGGCGAGGGAGGCAAAACTGGAATCGCGCGCCGCCGCCCCGCGTCTGTCCGATAATCGACGCGAGCCGTTGGAAGGGAAAAGAAAAAAGCACGGTTATTCCGATCGCCCGGGCCGATTGTTTATCGCGCGTTTCAGCCAGCTTATTCGTCGTTCCTTTCGCTCCGTGCCGGTCGGAAACGCTCGTGAAAGCGGGCACAATTACGCAACGTCCGGTCGGTGGCTACTTGAAAAACTGTGACTTTACACGGCACGTTAAGCCCGCGTAACGACCGCTCGCAATTACCTGCGCGCTGCAAAGCGAGCGTACAGACGCGATCTTATGCAGAGCGGCCGCGCGGTGATTATCGTTTGCGCCGGGGGATTGTTGAAATCATAGAAAGCAGGGACGCAGTCGAAATTTTCTCGAGAGCAACGATGTAGGGAGATTCGATTTTTTTTTATTTTTAAAGTGAAGCAATTATCGAGGGATTATAGCAAGCGAAAGAGGAATATTTTTAACAAATCTTTCGAGGGAGAGAAATAGGATAACTCTGAAGGTTCTACCCTGCAAGGTTTCACTAGAGTATATTGTGTTATATTTCATTACAGTAGACTCTCTCGATAAGTGACGGTGTTGCCATTTATACGTAAGTGACGGGAAGGTAGCCCCGCTCACTTTCATTAAACAATAATAAGCGTCGGAAACTTTACCACGCCTCGTAGATTCTACCCATCGAATTTCGATCGTTCTACACGATAAGCGATGGTCTCGGGGCCCCGGTTTACCGTCACTTACGAGTGTAATATCTAATTACGGTTATATCTTTTGACCGGAAGAGCGATTTATAATCCGAGATAATTTGAGCTGCTGCGGTAATCAGATGGCGGGATGTAATAATTATCCCCGGCGCCGAAACGGGTGCAGTTCTCCCAAAATCATTCTAAAATACTAACCAGATATACGAGGCTCAAGAACGCCAATAGGATAATACACCATCGAAGCCTTCGTCAAACAATCGTACGCGAAAGTGTAATCGCGTTAAAAGTAAGCTCAACAATACCACAAGGCGCTCTGCAGCCGTCGCTCTCCTGGATAATATTTAAAGTCGCCCGCTCGGCGGACCACCCTGCATCGGAATGCGGATCGCGGAAAGTCGACGTAGGGAAGGAATTTCATTGTCTCGGGTTCGGGAAAGGAAGTCGACGCAGCGTGCGGGCGCGCGGGCACGGTGGAACAACGGACTCGGGGGAATCGAAGGAAAAGGGCCGGCGGTGGGATAAAGAAAGCCGGAGATTGTGCATCGAGTTCGCCAGCGATGAAGCGCGGAGCCTCGCCACACGCGTCGACCGTGCAAGTAGAATCGTATCTAAATGCGGCCTCGTACATAAAAAAATCGAGCACTGTCGCGGCGCGCACGGGCGGCTCGCGTCATATTCGACGATGGAAACGCGCCCCTGGCCCGTTTCGCATTCTCCTTAGAATCGCGACGCGAATTTCGACGCGAAACGTCCTAGAGCGGAACGATGCGGCAATCGATCAATGTTCGCCGGGATTGTAATGGCACGAGGCTGTTTAACTCTTCGAGATACCGAGGCACGTCCTTCCAGGGATCTTACATCGACTGATCGACGATAAAAATAGAAAACGTATCGAGACAACGAACCCGTTGACAGAAATAGAACGCAGCCGGAAAGTAGGCGAGTCTGGCTCGCGGAAAGACGGCAGACGTTCGGGAGCGAGCGCGTTAATCTACGACCCTCCCGGCGCTAGCAGCAGAAATTAAAAGATTTATGACTGCACCCCATCTTGCCTGCGCGATCTGCATCCCTGGGCGGAGGGAACGAAGGCAGGACGGGGGTGGGTTGGATCGGTGCCAGAACGTTGTACTTTCGGGGATTGACAGTCTCGGTTCGACACGCTTATTGTTTTATTCTCTGTCCTTTTTCTTTCTTTTTTTTTTGTACTCGCTCGGCTCCGATTCACTCATTGATGGATCGCTCGGTTCCTCCAGCGACGTAGAATCTCCATGGTACAAACGGAATAATGGTTTACAAGGGAACTCTTGTCGCCGAGGGAAAATTATTCGAATTCGCGAAGCGAAGCGTTTGGTGTTTGCTAGTGGCACGAAGGAAATGAAATCGGACCTTGTTTTAGTCCAAGTCGGACCTTAGACTAATTTAGAAATTAAGTTTAAAAGTTCCGTATCCGATGCAACATTGTATGCAATACACTTTGCTAACAATGCGGTTCTGTTCTCTTTTATTATAACAGACAATAATGTCGCGCAACGAATCCATGAAGATTCTGCACCTTCCACATATTATTATTCTCGTCACCGTCGATGGGTCCAACCGTTTCTCCACCGCTGGACTGCGGTTGCAGTAGGTACGCGAACGATATTTTTCGTAGCGAGACGAGCGACGCGGAAGGGAGCTGGTTAAACGAACGGTGAAAAACACGGAACGATAGCGGCGGTCAATACCACGGCCTACGTGTGTCGCTTCTTTCCGCGGACCAGGCGGAAAGGTGCCTCCGTGCGAGATTGGCGATACTCTCCACAGCCGATCGCTCGGCGTTATTCCGATCATCAAGTGCGGGAACGTTCTCGTGAAAACGCGCGGGGGGAATACAAATTAAAATGATTGCGGGCGAGAGATAAAGGGAGAAGGAACCGCGTTTCTTCTTGAACGTTCCCTCGTTTCCGATCGCACACATTTTCGCCGCAATTTTCCCGGCCGCCGCGAGAAAGAGAATCCCCTCGTTCTCTGCGCGAAAAAGTGTGTCCGTTATAATACGTATTAACGGGCCCGTTTAAATATCCCACGCGACGCGAGAGAACGCGAAATCGAATTCTTTACCAACGAAATTCTCAATAAATCGTCCGAGCACAATGGAGACAATACGAGCGCACGGCCGAGAACAATGCGTGTAAAAAAGCCCTCCGATAAGACTGCGTTCGCGGTTGCAAAGTGTTTACAAATCCGGCGATGCGCCATTATCTGGTAATGCGGTAAGCATTATAACGAGTAAATGGTACCTGTCGTCTGCATATAGGCACCCGGAAGTGGCCGTTGATTACAGTAGCGCGTTCACCGCGCGGTCCCGTAACCGAGTGAAATCCTTCCAGCGCGCCGCGTAACGTTTCGACGCCGCGTCGAATACGCGGACCGACCGTTCGTTCGCTCGCGTCCGCGGCTTTCTGGCGTGCGATTCGAATTGGCCGGAGTCGTGTTCGGTCGGCGAGAACCTCGCGAACCGGGTAATCGAATGCGCCTTTATCGCCGCCCTGGAAGATCGATGTCCCGTGTTTTGGCGAAACCCGCACCCTGTCCCCCCCACCCGGGTGAAACTTTGGCAAGAAACTTTTCGGCCGCGATCGGAAACACCTCGCCGCGGACCACTTCGTCTACTCCGGCGAGATTAATTATGATTTCGTAAGAATGACGTGACACCGGGGCGGCGAAATTATTCCGCCACTTAACCCGGCCCGGACTCTCCCACTCGATCGACAGCGAAAGAGTAACGAGCTGTCGTGATCGAGACACTCCCGCCCCGCGCTGGGAGGCCAGCAGGCGTTGATCAATTTCGAACTGGCAACTTGAAACGAAAGTTGATGTGGAACTTCGCCCCGAAATCGAACCACGGTCGATTCTATTGGCGGGTTTTTTCTTTTTGCACGATTTTATTGGACTCAGCAGCATGATTCGTATCTGTAGAATCACGCTTTATCGATTCTTTGGTTGCGTCCAAGTTGGTGTTCGATAATGAACGAATGTATGAAGCATTTAGAGATGGTTTTTTGGAAAGGAGCTGTGTCGAACGATTTTCTATTTGAACATTGTTAACGTTGAACAGACTGGTCGATCCTTTTGGAGTGAAGAAATACTTTTCGTGTAACACTTTTGCATTTGAACATTGTTAACGTTGAACAGACTGGTCGATCCTTCTGGAGTGAAGAAATACTTTTCGTGAAACACTTTTGTATTTGAACATTGTCAACGTTGAACAGACTGGTCGATCCTTTTGGAGTGAGGAAATACTTTTCATGTAACACTTTTGTATTTGAACATTGTTAACATTGAACAGACTGGTCGATCCTTCTGGAGTGAAGAAATACTTTTCGTGAAACACTTTTGAATTTGAACATTGTCAACGTTAAACAGACTGGTCGATCCTTCTGGAGTGAAGAAATACTTTTCATGAAACACTTTTGCATTTGAACATTGTTAACCTTGAACAGACTGGTCGATCCTTCTGGAGTGAAGAAATACTTTTCACGTAACACTTTTACATTTGAACATTGTTAACATTGAACAGACTGGTCGATCCTTCTGGAGTGAAGAAATACTTTTCACGTAACACTTTTACATTTGAACATTGTTAACATTGAACAGACTGGTCGATCCTCCTGGAGTGAAGAAATACTTTTCGCGAAACACTTTTGTATTTGAATATTGTTAACGTTGAACAGACTCGTCGATCCTTCTGGAGTGAAGAAATACTTTTCGTGAAACACTTTTGAATTTGAACATTGTTAACATTGAACAGACTGGTCGATCCTTCTGGAGTGAAGAAATACATTTCGTGAAACTGTAAACAATTGAATTCCAAACGAATTATTGATTGAACCATTTTTTAAAGAAGTACGTGTACGCACTTCGGATAATGTTCGATTTCTCTGAAAGTAGCGTAAATGAGCTTTGCTTTCAGTTAGACGCGTGTGATTGAAAACAGCGGTATTCGTTATGTGTTAATATAATTTGTATAATATCTGACGGTGCACGAACGAGAGCAATTTGGCACGTTCTAAATACGTAATACAATCGTGGTATCCGTGAATGTTGCAGGCGCCCTTTCGCAGTCGCAGTTCCCAGTGTTCACGATTTACGCTCAGAAGAGCTGCTTGGCTGTGAAACCATGCGAACGTGCCTGGTGCATCGACAGGGTCCAGGGACACCGTCTCCAGGGCCACACACGCAGAACTATGAATGCCTCCTCGCGACAGCACTGCCTCGAGCTCTGTTTAGGCGAGAGGGACTTCCTGTGCCGGTGAGTATGAGCGTGGCTATTTTTCGTTTGCTGCATCGCGAATCCCATTCAAGGGGCCTCCGTCGTTTTCCGGCGACCTGGTTCTTTTTCTCCTTCGGCTTCGTGCGCGCGATATCCGCCCGAGAAAAGGGCGGACGCGACTCGTCCTGAGATTCGTCGAATCGACACATACACACACACACACACATACAGAGAAAGAGAGAGAGAGAGAGGGAGAGAGAGACATGGTACGCCTTCTCTACCGATCCTGCAGGTCTACCTCCCCTGGTGCAGACTAGGTCTCGGGGAATCGAAAGCACCACCGCACGCTCCGATGCGTTTTCCAGTTATTGGATTCCTCGATCAAGGGAGGAAGTTACATCACGCTTCTACAGACTCTCGAGTGTTTCTTGGTCATGAAGCGGCCGTCCGAGACGTTTCATGCGAACATCGGATGGCAGCGAGCTATACCCTTGGAAAAGTTACAGAGGAATTGCTCTGGTCCGCACAGATTCCTCTTACGTTTCCCATACCGCCAGGCGGCTATTCACGATTTGCTACTTTTATCACACACGGGGCGCGCTCGATTATTCTTTACGCGAAAACATGCGTGAACGCGAAACGAAACTGTTTCATACGAAGCACTGTGTTTGTTTTTGGCGAAGGCTTGAATATTTTATTCTACGCCTTCGTTCAATAAAATATTAGTCATATAATATCCATGAATTAGCGAAATTCATTGCGTTTTAAACTATACCATCGTTGATAGATAAAAAGCTAATAGTACATGCATAGCATATGAACACTTAAATTTTACTTTTCTACAGAATTGAACATCGTAGGGAAAATTGCGCCGGTTGCTTTCGACTATCCTTTCCGCAAGAAATCGCCTTATTTTCGGTAGCCTTTTGACACCGGATAACCCGTGAATATGCAACGATCCTATTTAAATATTTTCCTCGTATTTCCACGTTTTTCCCCGTCCGAGCAATAGTTTTGCATCGCTGACACTTTACGCGCGCTGCAAGGCGGCAATTTAACGCTTTGATCGCGACCAGACTAATTATGCTCGCGTCACTATAACTTCCCTTCCATGGCCAAAAAAAAAGGACAAAATTGACACGTTATCGTGTCGAGCGATGGCCGCGATTATTATACGTATCGACGATGATACGTCGCTCTTGGTCAAAAAAAAAAAAAAAAGAGAGACGTTCGATGGCATGAACATTCGTTCTAATTCGTAATTAAGCCTATTACCGTCGCGTTAGACGCGATTTTTCTTCCGCATTCATCTAAAGTTACAAGCGTTCACGCTAATACGCCGCTGGAAACCAGTTGGCTGTGTTTACGCGTGTCGTACACCCCACGTCTCGATGATCTTGTTGCTAATATCGCCTGGTTACCGATGCAACGCGGACACGCTGAAGCGTTCTCCATTATGGCTGGTCTATAAAAGGCGAGCAAGGGAAAAAGGCTACGCTTGATGCGGGAGAAATTTTATTAGAATCCAGTTCGTTTTATTCTCATACCGTTGCAAACGATATGGAAAAGATGTTCGAGTCGCAGTATTGCATTTTGCCTCGGTACTTAGATCTAGAACATAGATATCAAAGGATTTTCCAGTGGAGATATTTTGCACAGACGTTGAATATATTTATGCAACGAGATCGACTAGAAAGAGGAGCTCACTTGAATCCTCTTTTAGACATTTAGTTAACGGAACATTTATCATTTAAATTGCTTTTATTTACATTCACCAGAAGTGAATGTAACTTTAGGAAAGAAAAATGAGTTACATCATTTCGCTGTGAGCTGATCAAAATCGCCAGCCTTTTTACCGATACGTGTACTGTTTTTTATCTCGTCTTCCACGGTTGCGCGTTTTATAATGGAAAGCGTCACTGTATGGCAAATATTTGCAAAGCATGTAAACGATTTTGGAGTTAGTCGAATACGCTCTGTGAAATCCCAAGGGAATGGAAAGGCGAAACAAAGGGAATATTCGCCGGCGTTTCTATTATACACCGTGGGTCCATTTTGCTAACCGGATTTTTCTCTGGCGCAAAACAATCGCATCTTCGATTCCCTTTGTCGGGCCACTTCATTCTCCCCTAAATATTTGAAGCCGTACAGAGAGGTACGCTAACAATTCCTGAGGTACTAGTCGTTCACAAAAATTGGAACACTGTGTTGAAAAAAGAGAAAATGAAAAAAGAAACAGAGTTTTAAAAACAGATCCAACTGGATGACAGTTTCCCAAACAATAAAATAACATTTTAGCAGAAGGATGAAAATCGATGGCACACCCTTCATCGTTCTACAAAACCACATACAACGAGCGGTGTGATAAACTCCCAGTGCGCAAAGTGTGCCACGTCACTAGGTGAAAATGAACCACACCGAGGTCCCAGCGGTCGTGACGCGGCAGAGCTTGCAAAGGTTAATTAATATATAAATAACCGCGGCATAACTGCGACAAGCAGCGACCGTTGAACAGGACACGTAAGCATTGATACCAAGCTTCGCATCGCTCTGATAACAACGAGAAAGTGGAAGAGGGACATCCGAGGAATTTCAATCCATTAGCCGCGCGGGAGTATCGGCGTCTGGCAAGTATGCGGAAGTGGGCAGAGCGTGCCGAGAAGCGAGAGAGGGGCACGCCGCGCTGCCTCTTCCGATTTCGTATAGAAAACGGTGGAATCCGCGCGCGCGCATATGCGATATCACGGCGACGTGTCAAGCTTTCGCATTCGCGAGCGTGCACGTGCGCGCCTTTAAAGCGCCTAAGCGAGAAAGGTCGTCCCTCCTCGCCAGCTGGTCGCTTCGACCCTCGGAGCCCCTCCGCGCCGAACCACCGCGGCTGGGGTCGAGAGGTTCTTGCCCGGCCGGAACCGTATCAAAAGTGGCATAGCTGCGCGCTCCGTATCCGGCGAAGAAGCCACGTTAGAAGGTGGGGAGGGTGCGGGAATCTCATCCCCGCAAAAAGGGAACGGCGCTCCGGATTGAACATCTGCACGCGCTCGCGGTCCACCCCTATCATTCGGTGATCCCGGTTTGTTCAACTCCGTATGAAATTGTCCCGCCGCTCTCGCCAATCTCGGACGGCAAACGTAATTGGGGCTTCTCCATATTTTTATCGCCGCAGTCTTGGATCAATGGCGCAGGCGGACCGAGGAAACTTCACGTTCTTACAGAGTCCGGGGAATCTACTTTGGCCAGTTTCTAATCGAATCTTTCGCGGAATTCGCTTAAGCGTACAATTCGACATAATCGATCATTTCGATGAGACTACAGTCAAGAGTCTATAAATGTTCGCGAAGTTGGAAACGAAGAAACACAAACGAGCCGCTTCCTTCGGTTAATTCGAAACAGCTGCGAGCTTGATACTACCCCCGCGCGCGCGTCCGCGAAGGAAATCAACGTGCGCGCATCTGTGGAAACGCGCGGACGGTCCCGTTCGGTTCAAGCTCGAATACGCGGAAGAGATAATGAGGCGGTAGCGAACGTCTCCATTAAAACTGGAAGGAGCCTTGGACGAGGGAAGCGGGGAGGGTTCGTACGGGCAGGACTGTTTGCGCATGCACACGCTCGGATAATCAAGGGAAGAAGCCAGCAGGAACCGGCATTATTGCGCAACGATACGTGCGTGCGCGAGGCCGAAGTGGGTCGTCCTTAGCCGGGGTTGCTCGCGGAGAGAGGAGAGCCCCGTGGATCGTTGCCGCGGATCGCATTAACATTCCATGGGAACGGTATTTCCTCGGCGCAATCGGTTGATTAGGCATCCGCGGTTCCGACTGGCATCCGCCCTTTTCCCCCCCGCGCACGTGATTGCCACGGTTTTCAACCACCGCCACGGGCTGCGCTATATTTTGCTGCGCGAGCGAAATCCTGGCCGCTGTAATTCCAAGCGGACGGGTCGAAGGAGTTCGCGACATTGGCCGGCGTGCACGGTGCATCCGATCGAACACGCGAATGTACCCGCCGAATGTTCGATCGAGAGGGATCGACGGACGAATGAGCTGAATTGCGCGCGTCTATTAATTTTCGATCATCGGGAAATATGAGACGTCGTTTAAATTGCCCAATGTTCTTCAATAGAAAAACTGCATCTCCATCGGATTCCACAACCGAACTGACCCGACCTAAACCTTATCCATTAGAAACAAAGTACAGTAGATTCTCTGTAAGCGACGGTAAATCGGCGCCCCGGGACCGTCGCTTATCGCGTAGAAGGAGCGCAATTTGGTACTCTACGAGGCGGGGCCACGGTTCCGTCATCCGTTAGCGTTGTCAGTTATTCACAACTTTCCGTCGCTTATCGAGAGGATGAGTCTGATCGTCGCATCTTGCTAAGCCCGGAGCCTGGGATGCGTTGGAAATGTACAAACGAAACGCAGCGAGGCGCGGAGCCAGCGGGGGCTGAATTCGACACCGGTTCTTCGCTCTCGAAGTATCGGGCGATTTGTCACAAATGGCGAAAGATCGGACGAGTTCCGAGCTGCATCGTTCCGGCGTGTTCGTAACGGGATGAAAAGCGCAACGGAGGGGGGAAGGGTGACGATAGAAGAGAAAGGGTCAGCTGTTCAGCACGGTTCACGAGCGTCGAGACCGGTCGGGGCGATCGATCAAACACGCGAATCGGCGGTTCGGGGGGCACCGTTTTTTTGCGGGCCACCGGCGGGTCCAGCCGCGGGAGGGACAGGTTATTACCGGCGCATCGTCGTTCCTCGTTACCCCGGTAATGGGTTTATTGTTTAAGAATCACGCCGCAGTTACACGTGCTGCGATCAATTACAATAATGTAATATAATCGTAGCAAGGTACCGGCGGCTCGGCTCGCCGTATAATGAGGTCCCTTCCCTAATGAGAGGATCGCCGGCGAGCCACGGTGGTAGGCGCGCATTCACTTACCGTGAACCTGCCGCGCCGTGTCAGTGTACTGAATCCGTTCGCTTGTATTACACGTACCTGCGCCTCTCCCCCCCCCCCCCCCCAGGCTACGTGCATTCACGTCCGCCGTACACTTGGGTTACGCTCTTGCCGGAAAGAAACGCGGTAGCGTTACTCCGTATATCAACGTCGCCGCGTGTAACCCAAGAAAGAGGAAGAGGAGGCCGGGCGGAGCAGCCGCGGGGGGGGGGGGGGGGGGGGAAGTTGGACTCATCGCCGCGGTGTCGGCGCGGAGATAAAAAAGTTCAAAGTCCCGGCCGAAATTTCTGCCGAGACACAGAGACTTTAAGTGGGCCGCGCGAAAAGCCATTAACTTGTGCAGCCGCGGAAGAGTTTCGGCCCGAACGTTCGCCGAGCCGGGAAAAATTCGACTTATCCGGTGCCAGAGATATTCGCCGTTCTCGGTAGAGCCGCGGCCGCTGCCGGACGAGTTTAATCGCGCTCGACGATCCGTCCGACCGCGGTGTCCGGGCACTGTTCAGTCCGATCGAGGAATCCGAGCTTACGAATCACGATTCTCAGACGCAAGACACTTGTGCACCGGGACCGAATAAAACGTCGGCGCAGCAATAATTCGCAAAGTCTTCCTTCTCAAACGAGGGGACACCGAGTGCTGTATCAGGGGACGAACGAACCGACGAGGACTGTTTGTGGTAATTGCGAGCCACAGCGGCGACGGTGGATTTCGCGAGGGAAACGCGAGTCGACTCGTCGCGGGCGGAGGTCAACGCGAAAATGTTCATCTCATGCAAAAACAACGATACGTTTGCACCCTGTCGACCGGTGGCGTACACTCAGGAACGAACGACGCCCGTCGACGAATTATGCGAGACCGTCGGCGCGACGCTTCCGGTGCGCGCCTCGCTTGGAAATTCACGCTGTATCGTTGCAACGGGGATGGACGCGACGTGCCCCGCTTCCGGTGAAATTTCCAGGGAAGGAAACGAATGCCCGATGAAGGAGAAGTTTTACAGAGAGACGTGGATGCGTTGGTTCGCAGCTTGCTCCGACCGAGGAGCTCCAGCGCTACGCTTCTCCCCGCGGTTCTTGTTAACGTCGACGGGTTAAATTGCAAATTCTACCTGGCGGCAGTGTCGAGCGGGAAAAATTTATCGCCGGAGAACTACAATGTTACAGTTAGTATCCAGGGTTGATTTACATGAGACTGGACGATTTCGTGGTAGCCACTGCGAGGAAGACCGTTTCGTGTAAACCTGTTTTAATATTTGTGCATAAAATACTGTTCCGTTCAAACACTTTCCTTCAAAATGGTATGCAAGTAAGGAAGTCTGAAGGTCGGATCTGGAAACTGGCGTTGATGGTCCGGTTTCTTCTTAATCCAGTTAAATCTGACGTTTGGCGATGTCCCATCGGGAACAGTTAAGCACAAATAACCAACTTTAGCGTCATAAATATAGATCATTTCCTAGAAAAATTCGCCTCTTCATAGCCACCTACTTCAAGCAATTTGTTACTTCGCGATGATTTTAAGACATATTATAAATCCCACATTTCCGAAGGGACCCCTGAACCTAACGGTATCCAAGCCGACCACCGCGGCCCGAGGAAAAACCTAAAGGTCCCACCAGCTCTTCTCACCCCCAGGGACCCTTCCAGGTCCAACTCCACCCTCTTGGGGACGTACCGTGGAGGGGTGCTTTTATCAATTTCGACTTCCTGATTGGCAATTTGCATACTTTCGTTTTCCAATCAGGAGGCACATCCTAGACGGGGTGTGCAGAGCTGCTTTTCAAACTCTCTACAAAAAATCAGTCTAAGAAACGCACTCGAAGAAGACACTGCAAGGAGCATCTCTCCTAACGCGCACACAGTCGGCAATATACACAATCATACACGCGAATCGATCTTGTACAAAGTGTTATTCTACGAGGGTGAATCAAACATAAACGAGCCTTTTGTTCAAGCAAAATTTATTTTATGGGAAACATCTACGTTTCTACAAATTATTTTTCTAAATAATCTCCTCCTTTTCCGACACATTTTCCTCAACGTTTTGGTAATTTTTCCATTCCGTTCTCGTAGAAGGAAGTTGGACGGGTATCGAACCAGTTGCGCACGAACGTTTTCACTTGATCGTTGGTCTCAAATCGCTTGCCCCCAAGTGCTTCTTTAAGAGGTCCAAACATGTGAAAATCGCATGGCGATAAGTATGGGCTGTAAGGTGGATGATCAAGTGTTTTCCGGTGCATTTCCATCAGTTTCTGCTGCGTTAAACCTGCTGTGTGGCGCCTGGTGTTGTCGTGGAGGATCTGCAACACATCGCGGATGGGACAATCTCGTCCTTTGCGTCGATACTGAAGCCTAACTTGATCCAAGAGACTGCAGTAGTAGGTCGCGTTCATGGTCCGACGTCCGTGTAAGAAATCCGCCAGTAGAAGCCCTCTCCAGTCCCAAAAAACCGTGGCCAAAACACTTTCCCCGCAGACAATCGTGTTTTGGCTTTCACGGGGTTTCGCCTATCTTTCTCCACTCCATGCTTGCACGCTTTGATTCGGGGGTGTAACGATGCACCCATGTTTCGTCACAGGTGACAATTTCATGCAAAGAAGCGTCCCCTTCTTCCTTAAAACGAGTTTGAAACAATTGAGAAATGCGAACTCGTGCAGCTTTCTGATCATCATTCAGCAACTTTGGAACCCAACGAGATGAGATTCTTCTAAGGCCCCAACTGCTTTCTGATGATCCATTGGACACTTCCATGGCTGACACCAAGTTCCTCCGAAATTTGACGCACTGTGAGACGTCGATCCCTTTCAATAAGCTCACGAACACGTTCAGTGTGTTCATTAGTCGTACTGGTTGCAAGGACGGCGGGGATGAGGTTGATTTGTAAAACGTTCCCGGCCGTGCTTGAATTCGTTGCACCAAATCTTTACTCTTGGCCATGAAAGAGTGGCCTCCCCGAACTGGGCATGCAGTCTGCGGTAAATTTCGGCTGGTTTTCCGTTTTCACGGACAAGGAACTTTACAATTATGCGTTGCTGAATAGAGACGGGTACATTCCTCTCACTCATCGTACGGGCTACTAAATAAAACACAAGGCTGGTGTGGTTCCCTCACTTCAGACATGTCCACCTAACGACTACAACTGCCCAAACACGTACAAATACCCATCCCAACGCTCAGGCAATAAAGGTTCGTTTACATTTGATTCACCCTCGTATTTTCGTGAAGAATACATAATTCATTGTTACCGTATGAAATTCTTTTAAACGTACAACCTTATATTCCCCAACACCGTAGAGGTATTAGGGACGTCCGCGTAAACGTCGTGTAGAAAATACCTGCCGGGGATTTACGACCGATGAACCGATTTGTAGAAGAAATTCGTGAACGCGTGAACAGGCGAGACACGCCTTGGATGCATTAACGACTGTAACAGCGTGTCCCCAATGATAGTTATCCCGTTTTAGTTGGACCAGAATCCTCCTCCGTTTCCGCGCGGAAGTAGGTTACTCTTCGCGCGCCCCATCCCCGGCGCACTTACCATTAAGAGCGCCGGTCGTAACAGCGACACGTCCAATTATAAGTGCGAAATTCATTGTTCGGTGAAACGGGCGGTGGCTCGGTGGCCGATCCCCCTCCTCCCGTGCCAGCGCGTTTGAACGACTGCCAACTTGGGGCGAGAGATACCCCCGTTGGTAAAGTGTGTACCGGTGAACTCTACTCGGAGGCGCCAACAATCCCGGAGTCAAGAGGGGCTCCCTTGAGAAATCTTCTATTGGACGTGTAGCGGAGAGAAGAAAAGAGCTCGCGAGAAGGATTGAAAAGTATGGGAGAGGAACGAGTGGATCTACTTTCCGCGGCAGAGGAGTGTCCCTTGGCAATACGCGAGGCTCATCGACGGATCAAGGATTAATTCGTTTAATAACGATACGCTTGTTTCGCCTTGGATGGCGATTGGGGCGACGAGAGGGCTCCCGGAACGAAACTCGGCTAAACTCCCAAGCATAAAGGGAACGTCGATAGTTCGCTGATGCTAGCTTATAAATTCCATTTGTTCGTGAAACGAGTCGTGGATCCGTGAAGCACACTTTACAGACCGCTCCGCCGATTATCGGCTATAATCCGATCTCGAAACGAACGCGCTGGTATCGCGGAGAACGATTAACGCGCGTAGCGGCAGTCGCCTTTGTATCGATCTCCACGACATTCTCACGACCGTCGACTAATTTATCGGCCCATTAGTCTTCCTCCCATTCTCGTGCTCGATACTCTTTCAACAAAATCAGTGCTACAGATTTGCCGGACAATCACCCCGAAATATGAAACGAATTAAAATTTCGGATAGAAGGAAACATCCACCAAGAAAAGAAGAGCACTTCTCGATAAGTAATCAAAAATCGATTTTTCTGCGAACGATCCTCGTGCAAAGGTAATTCTACGTAACGAGTATTCTCCATTTTTATTCGCATTTGCGCTCGCTAGAAAATGATCCGCAGCGAACTAAATAAGCTACAGCGAGTCGACGGTCCCTCGAGCTGGTTTCTCTCGTCCAGCCACTTTTTCCTTCCTCGTAGCTGCGTGACCGGATGTCACCGATAGCTGTCGATTGGGAACAAAGTCGTGAACCCTGTCGATCGAACCGAGAGGCAATTCCCCTGTTAAGAACGGGAACATCCGGTCCCGCGATAGCAGGAATTCGAATCGAACCCCTTCATGGTCTATACTCTTATACGAAAGGGCTGAGGTCAGGCTGGAATACCGTCGACGAAGGAATCCCTGTTACACGCGGCCATAGTCGAGGGACAAGGGTGAAGCCGAAACGAGATACAGAGGGGAAAAAAGAAGAGGAAACGGTATTGCTGCGTGACGCGGCGGAATGAGCAATTATTGCTGGTTTATTCCACGTTAGATGTTCGGTGCTTGGTTTCGCGTCACGTGCGAACTTCTCGTACGACCCTTCACACAAAATTGCTTCCATCGTGAAAGAAAGCCGAGGCGTTTGCATCGTTCTCGCGAAAGCATTGAAATCTTAACGAGATTCAACGAAAAGCGTTCTCCCTCAATCCCTTCCCGCCGCCGTCTGTTCGAATCCGCCAAGCATTCTCCGGTTCGCGCGAACGACGAAAAATCGCGGACAGGCGGGAAAGAAACAAATCGCCTTGTTATCGCGCGAGACTACTCCCGCCGGGTCGATGAAAAACTTGCGGAAAGCCGGGGCCATAATTGCCAGGCAGCGGCGATTCAACCGGCCGAGAGAAAAAGTCGGATTATCAGAAAGTGGTTAACCTGTCGGGAGATTTAATGAGTGAAGAATTACACTCGAGGGGTGGGATGGGGGAGGGAGAGATGTGTGCACGCGTATAGCAATTTGATCAGCGAAACTGACGTTTTAATTACCGCCCGAGGACGCGCTCCGAAGAAGGATTGAAGAATATAAAACGTATGTACATTGAAAGAGGGGGAATGGGGTTTGGGAGACGATCCCGATGAGCCAGAGACACGGCAATTACTCCGAGGGAATATAATAACTAACTAGAACGACGCGAGAAACGGGTGTTGCGGCAAAAAAAAAAAAGAGAAGAAAAAGAAACCGTGGCAAAAGAGTGCGAAAACAGGACGTAATGGAACCTCGAATTAATTAAAGCCGCGATTCGTTAAGGTTATTGAAACGATGGTAGGCGCCGTTAGTTATTGCTATTATAAATTGAACTTCGCCTCGCCCCTCTGACGATCACGCTCCTATAAGACACGGATAATTATGCCGAACGGAATTGATTAGCCTGGTGGATCGGGCAGTGGGTACAGGGATAAAACAACGTGAACCCGTAAACGGATCAAGCGATCGGCCGCAGTGTGGGTGGCGCGTACTTGTTGCCGGAAAGTTTCAACACCGTCGAACGCGAAGCAATCGATCATCCGGCAAAGTTGTTTAATTCCTTCGCCAACTTGCTGCGCGTACGCGCTACGCTGTGGCCCAGGTGTACATGGCGACTTATTATCGGAAACTGCATCGATCGGTTCGAGCTGCGGCATGCTAATGATAATCCAAATTTGCTCGGCGAATTGTAAATGATATCGAAGAAGGATCATTCGTGCACGGAGAATGTAATTATACGATCGTACGGTTAATCACTTTATCAACTGGCTGAGTTATCAGCGGAACCGGAAATCGCGCTTGTTCTTAATACATTCTTAGAACGATCTGTTAAGCCGACGAGACAATAAATAAGACTTTAATCTATCGATTAATGATGCAGCATCAAATCTTAACGAAACGAAATGAAAGATAGTTTCAGATATATACGATGGCGTCTTGTATTGATAAATAGTTTACTTTTCCAAACAAGTCTAATTTTCGAGCCAACAAAACGCAATAATGCCGGGTCCGTGGTATTCTCCTCGTCCAACCGACATTGCTCCCGGCTTCCCTTTCAGCCTCGATCTATCTTAGGTCGCTCTTCGATCCATCGCTGCCGGACACACAATTCTCTGCTCCGTTCAATGGCTATTACCGCGAAACCACAGGCGTATCTTTCTTACTGACAGGCTACACAGCTGTGCAGCTGTAAAACTCACGCTCGCACACACTGCGAAGTCGGAAGCGTTGCGTTCTACCTTCGTGATCATCCAGGAGAGGCTTCCTATTTGCTGCGTGGCCATCCACCGCCGTTTGCTGCTTTATATCTCGAGCCCTTGCTGCGGATGACACGGCTGATAGCTACAGGGCTTCACAGTCCGACGCATTATTCTGCTAATTAAAATCCCATCGGCAGCGGAAGCTTAGAGAAACAATTTATGTTTCGTAAAGACGTTTCGTCATACGTATATCCTAGCGCGGATCGCGAGACTCTTTATTTAGGGATTACCATATCTTTGGGCTTCACGAAAAGTCGCGCTTCCATAGAATCCAGGATGTAATATACGCGCTCGAGGAAGCGTTACCGAGGCGAACCCTTTATCTCGCGTGCAGCCAAGCCCCGATCGACACCCCGCGAGCGCATAAATGAAGGCCCGAGCCGGTGATCGGAGTGAAAGGGGGCGAGCCGTAACGGAGGACAAGCGGACCGACAGCTCTCGCGAGGTTGGATAATCGTCCGGACGTTGCGATCCGGTATTACTCGCCCCCTCCCCCTCCCGCCCCGGGGGAGGGGGGGGGGTTAAATTGCGATCAAGGGCTTAGCGGTGATTCCGAAGGCCGATGGAGGTACGTGACTGATTTCTACGATTTATTCGCGTGCGCGCATGCCGACAGCCCGCGGACCCCTGCACAGCCTCCGGCCGTAATCGATTCGACTAGTCGTCGAATATCCCGCCCGTAGACCATTAGAAAGGACCGCTCCCGACTGGCCGCACGGAACTTTCAGACCGAACGATGGATCTTGTCGCGCGCTCTCGACGGAGAACGGACGCGCATCGGCCGGTTCGAAAGGCGCAGTCGCGATACGTGATTGAAACTGGGATCAGCTTCCCCGGTTGAAAGAAGGCTCTCTCGGATCGATGGAAATCGGTCCGGGCGAACGTTCGAACGATTGGCGACCTCTCCTGCGGGAACGGTATTGGTCGCATTGATTACGCGGGTCGGATCGGTTAGAGTTTGTACAAGACACTGGACACAGCCACCGAGAAGGGAGGGTCTTCTGTTCGAATAAGAGGGGAAACACACCCGCCAGCTTGTCCACAATGTAACGCTCCCAGGAGCGCGATGAACTCTAAACGCGATCCGTCATCGTTCGGCCCAGACCGATAGGTCGCGTCTCGATAAGGAGCCGACCGGATCCCAAGGAGAACGAATCCCTGCCTCGACGCGCGTTGCGGCGACCGGTCGCGAGGTGTTCAAGTCACAATTAGCTGGGGCTACGAGCCGAGGGATAATCGCTTCCTCGTAAATATTTCAATTTCACACGGAAGCGAGCAACGGTGGCATTAGAAGGTGTAGCTGTCGCAATTACTGGCGCGCAGTGTGCGGTCGTATCCGTGCTGCGAAGCGATCTCATCCTTAGCGTGTCCGCGGATGACCACTTAAGGCCGTACACGAAATTAACGGCACCGGCCGTTCGCATAATCCGAGCGGCGAGTAACGGCGCTCGCGTTGCAATTAGCTCGCAGGAAACATACACACGCGGTGCGAACGAATATTCGGTGGCGAGAACGGGCAGGCGGGGGGGGGGGGGAGGGAGGAGGGGAAAGAGCGACGTTGAACAGCTTACATCGTCGACAACGGCACCGTTAACCGTGGCCATTGTGGGCCACCTACTGCACGACATGTCCCACCGAATCGTACATGCGCAATCAGCCGACGTCCGGTCTGCATGAATCTCTATAAATAAACACGAAATGTCCGATACCAATCGAGGATCGCAGTTGATGCGCTGCGAGTTACGATGAAGACCTGGGTCGGAAGGACTATGGCAAGGACTAGACGAGCAGTAGGATGGTGATGCTACGATTGATAAAAAAGATTAGAGGAGAATCGTTTCGATGGAAACGCACGCTTCCTGACTATCGAGTAAAGGACTATCGCAAGGATTATGCTACTTTCAAAGGAAACTTCCTTAAACGATAAAGAGCAGTTGATGATGCGAGGTTTGCAGAACGAGTTTGCAGGAAAGAGGACAATCGTTTAAAGAGCAGAGATTCACGAAGGGACTGTGAGATTAACCTGATCGTCCTAATTAACGAGAGACAGTTTCCGCGAAGACTGTTGACTCGAGGACTATCGCAACGACCGTACCTTGATATCCAACCGATCCTAATTGATAAGGAATGCCCCGTTGGCACAAATATGCAGCTCTGATATCTGCGAAAAGATCCACCCGCAAACAAGCAAGGTAATTTGGAGAGCGGATTATAACAGCGTCATTACCTTGATCATGCGAAGGATATTCGCGACAAAGCACAAAGATCTCTAAGTACAGTTGGCGAGTCCTCGAGCCATCTGTCCCACTTTCGGAGCGTGTTCATGGTATATCTCGTTAGACAAGCACCCACGTGGTCCGAAATAACCAGTGTCGGTGGCGACTGGTAGTAAAGCAAGCGCGACACGGGTGCGACGAAGGCAACGCGAAGAAACAGGACGGCGAGAGCAGTGTACGTAAATGGATGGATAGACACAATGAGTGAGAGAGAGAGAGAGAGAGAAGCCATCGTGGTAAGCGATGAGCACACGCCTGTCGGATCCGACATAGCCGCCGAGAACAAGGTGGCATTGGGGGATACAGGCAGTCTCTCGATCGCAGTCGACCGATAGCTGCCGCATGACAAGCCCAAGGGGTGTACGTAAACGGGTGAATCTACCCGGCGGCCTCTCCACTACCGCGCGATGCAAGAAGACCCTTGTCCACTGCGCCCTCCCTTGCCCTCTGTCCTCCTCCGTCTCTGTAGGTCGGTCCCTTGACTGGATCCGGTCGATAGCCTACATTCCTGCCTCGCTGCTCCCTGGTACCCTGTTACCATTTCGATAATTGTGTACGCAATGTCGTGGCGCGGATAGAACGACGACGACGCCGCTTGTCCAGCCCCTTCAGGGACCGGAGGATCGCGGGGCGCTTCGAGGGACCGTTTGCTACGGGAACAACGAGCGCGGATGCCAATAGTAGCGGGCCGCGGTCAGCAGGTATGCTACTGTGTGCCGGACGATACGGTCCCGAAGTGGGTAGCGGCGGGCTGATTAGCGATGCGCCGCGACTCGGCAACGTCCACGCCACGAGGAACGAACGGGCGAAGCGTGTGCGCCGATCGGCGGAATGCTACGTCGTAAATTCGCCGGGAATCGTCTTGCCGCGGCCGACACACACCGTCCTGGGAACGCTCGTCCCTTTCGTCCAATTCTCCCCGTGGTACTTTCTCTTTCCCCTGGTCGTTTACCGGCGATCGCCGTTCCAAGGTACGCGCCGCTGAATCTCGCGGGGCGATCCGGCTCTCGGCGGAACGCAAATCAAGGCTACGGGGAAACTTTAGAAACCGGAAAAAAGAGAGAGAGAGGAACTGAAAATATTTGCGAGGAAAAAATAAATATGAAACGATGGCAGCGGGAGGGCAAACAAAAATAGATGCCATAATCCTGAACGAGACGCGGCACATGATTCCGCATGAAACTGGCGCTTTTTTTTTTTTGCACTGCTGGGTTTGCGAAAAATGTTTACAGAGGCACTCGGTGTGCTCGGCAAAGCGGATCAAACGTCGTGTCCGGCTATTTGTAAATCCTTTGTCGGAATTAATTGGAAGCGGAATATTTGCGTTGAGGACGCGGGAAACTCATTCAACGCGTAGACTCGAGTGTTTTACGAAACGATTTGGAATATTTCGGTTAAACGTGTTGCAGGGAGATTTGCAGCTAATTTGCCGGTGTAATACATTTAAAAAGCTTGGAAGGGGAGAATGTTTATTAACGTGGATGTTAATTCCTGCTACTAACCGGTACAGTGTAAATAATTTAAGCATACAGTTTTAAGCAAGTTCGTACGGATCAGATCGTTTTATATAAAGCAATCAGAAACGAGCTTTCTTTTTCACTCATTAACGCATCGATTGGTCTAACGCGAAACGTAGATCCTCCCGCGTGTCGTTCTAAACGCGCCCCGAGTTCTCGATACGGATCAGGTGCGAGGAAGGGGAACGGTAAAAAGGCAGCGGCTTCCTCCATTCATTTTCGCGAGCGCACTTCCGGCGAGCGCGGCGTACGAGTAACAAGAATTAATAACCAAGCGAGCGCAAGGGGAGCATTCACTTTTCCGCCTTGTCCCTTCAGCATCGTCCCACGATAAATTCTTCCCGGCTACTTCGTGTGCGTGCGCGTACTTACGCACGGTCCTTAACGACAGTGAAGAAAATTTGTAATGAAACGTACAAGACATAATGGCGAATGGGGGGAGGGGGGGGATCCGAAGCCGGAGGGGGCAGGCGAGCCACCGAAGCGATTTATCACGAACGCGATGTGATCGAGGCTCGCCTCTAGCGCGCGGACGTTAATAACGCTTGCCGGGGGAATCACGGGGCTCTATCGGCCGCCGCCACCTTCTTTCCCCGCCGGTGTGTGTCTACCCCGAGATGCATACCTAATAAAGCAGCCCCGGTTCGCATCGCCTTTTCCGTACAACCGGATAAAAGAGACGCGACCGCCGCGCGGAGACAACGGGCGGGCGAACGCCGATGCGCCCCGGGCCAGCCAATAAACGCGATGGAAATTTTAGATGCGTTGGGCGGAGGGTGGAGAGTAATTTTCCGCCTTGGTCGCAGGCTCGCGATGGTATCATCGCCCCTCTGTAATGTTACCAGGTAAACACCTACTTTAAAAGCGAGCAAGGGGGATGCGGCTGGCGCGATCCAAGATCCATCCGCGGTCAGCGGAAAAACGCGGGGACATCGCCGCGCGACTCGAACCTAATCGCACCGCGTTCCGGAAGACCATTGCGACGGTCGGTCCTCGAACGGACTTGCTCCTTAATCGTCGTCCAGCCTCGGAAGGGCGTAATGGAGGCAGCTCGCTCGCTCTTCCCCCGCGGTCGAACGGACGTTTCGCAGGGGCGGGGAAGGGGACGGAGACGCTCTGGTACGGACAGTGGAAGTTCGTGCTCCGTATTCGTAGTAGCTCTCCGTACGTCGTGCAACGGGCACAGCGATTGAGTTAGTGATTGCGGTGGTCCGGAACTGCTACGAACGGATGTATCCTGCCAACTAGATAGCTCCGAGTGTACGGCTGAGCTGGCTGGAAGATGAGAAGAAGAGAGAGAGAGAGAGAGAGGGACGGAGGAAATGCTGGTGAACGAGAGTATGTGTAACAATCCGTGCTCGCTACAGTGCCGGGTTCGCCGTTCACCTTCCTCCCCGTTCCCTCTCCTCTTCCCGCCTGCCCGCGTTTTATTTCTTGCCGAGCGTTGCAGCGAGACGCGGCCCGGTTGCGCTCCTAGGCAACCCGTGAAAACGGCCGGTACCCACGGGTCGGCGATGGACCTTTGATGCAAAAGCGCAAAAATAAAAAAGAAAAAACGAGCGAAGGAACGCGAACCCACGGGAGCGAGGCAAAGAACCGAAACGTGCCCCGGCGAATCGGGCAACCAGGTTCGAGTCTAGCCTAGGTAGGAGCCGCCGTCGAGTTCGAGTCTCATTCAACGAGTTGGCAAACTGTTCCGAACGCTGCTCGTTTCCTCTGACCCCCCTCCGCCCAGTGGTATTACCGCTTGAACAGAGAAGGCGGGATACACGGCTGTGGGGGAGAACGGAGAAAAACGCCGTATGCAACGCGATTTCTAACCCTCTTGTAACTTTTATGATCCGCGTAAAGCAGTGATTTCCATCGGGTTCGCCCTCCGCTGCAGCTGCCCCCGCCCCCCCCCCTTCTTCCGTTGCCGCGGTCGCCGTTGCACGCGGTCCTAATTAATTCGCGCACCCTTCCGCTGGTTGTTTACGGCCACGTTTACCGGCGAGCCTCCGCGAACGTTAATACCGAAACGCGAGAGGCTACTCGGCTCTGGGTAATGAAGAAAGTACCAGCCTAGTCTCCCGCGGTTCTGATCGGTGCGAGTATTCCGCTGTGGCGAGACAGTCGATAGGTAGTTAAACATACTTGCAAGTATAACTAAGATGTAGTTTTCTTACTAAAAAAAACAATCTTACTCGTCCTTAACCGTGAACGAAACTCCACAAACCACAGGAAAAACGTTCCAAAATACATATAAATCACTTAAGAAACAACCTGGTTAATATAGAGCAACTCTTATCATTTCCGTCTTGCAAATCACTCAGAGCCTCGTTGTAGAAGATCAAAAAGAAATCCTCCAGACACGCCAATCGATATTTAACCGGCAGAAAAAGGGACGCAAGGAATCCGAGTGAATAGAAAATAGATTGCTCCATCGGTTTTCAATGGTCCATATTCGCACCCTTGTTCCTGACTAATTTCGCAGCGACAGAGAGAGAGAAACACGGCCGGGAAGAGAAAGATGACACGTCGTCGTTGCGTGGACAGTTTCGTTCGCCCGGTACGAAGTCGAGGATCGTTTTTAACCAGTGCCCCATGCGACAGGAAGAATAATAGTGTTGCATTCGCGTAACAAGTGTCATAGCGGAGCTTTAGCGTGCAAAGCCGACAGGCGGCTCAACGTTTCGAGCTTATGCTGCGCAAGATAGAAACGTATACATCCGGATATACGTCGCTGCGTAATACGGCCGCATGCAGACGTACCGTTTCAGTGGAAGCGTCGTGACTTCCCTTCAAGCTGATAACCACGGATCCTTCATCCTCGTGCAACTTACCTGAAACAGAAAGAACACGAGTACACGTTTACCTGGATGAATCCACAGAAACTGGAAAATTGATGGGTCTCGTGCACGAACCGCGTCCAAGATGCTACGAGCTTATCGCCCCTCCAGCCGCAGTTCTTGTTACGCTTGTTCTTTTAAAAGCTGCTAGTTTAACATTGATTTTACCGGACGGGATCGATGGAACATTTTTACTGCTCGCTCGAGGGGGAGCGGTTTCGATCTTAATTACCCCGAAATACCTGCTCGAATTTCGGACCCGCTGAGCCGAACCCTGAAATTATAGTTAATACACGGGTATCCTTTGGACTAGACAGCGATTACGCGTGATGAAACAATAATGAGCCTCGGGGAACTCGTTTACACGCCGACCTTGGTTTGCAGTTCGTTAAAATTGTTTAACCTGCCAGCGGACAATTCAACGCGTCAGCATCGTCGCTATCCTTTCGTTTATCCTTTCTTTTAAATTTCAAACCATTCAGAGTTGATGTTTCGCGCTATCGTGGCTAATGTTATCGTACGAAGCACGGGGACAAGTTACAGACGGCTCGTAATCAATTTCGTCGCGAAAAGCTTCCTAGCTGGCGCATTTGTACGCATCCCGTAGCCGGCCAATCGTTCATTCAAATTTCATCCGTGTCGCTTTAAGACGATCCAACTGTCGTCCCCTTCCCCGCGCCGACCGTACAATTGACTTCGTTAGACGGTCGTCCGTCTTCCTCGTTTTTAATTGCCCGCGAGAATCGACAATTATTTATTCGTTTCGCGAGAGAGAGAGAAAGGAACGCTCGCAGGAATTCTTCCCCTTTTCCTTGCCGTCTCGATGTTCACGCGGAGGAAATTGAATTCTGATTTCAACGTTCCGCGGTGAAACATCGTTGGTGGACTGGGAAATGGGAGAGGGAGATATTAAAAGGTAACGTGCCTTTGATTCTTTCTGCTCGTGGCCGCTCATTCGGTCGTTCCCGTTTTCTTTGTCCGACTTTGTCCTTTCTTTTTTATCGATTCGCGGGGAGAAATGTACAGATTGGATAGAAGGGAGAAACAGGAGACAGTTCTTGATAAAAGTAATCGGAACGTTGCCATTGGTCCGTGTTAGTAATTTTCAGTTTCAAGGAAAAACGTTAAGTGCCTGATTTCTGCACGGATATAATTCATTCATTTGTAAATATCTTTCCTAAACGCAAATGTAGAAAACAGTGACGCCGATTTGACTAAATAAATACAGCATCTTGACAAACGCTGCAAAATATTTCTCTTCGAACCCGTATGAATGCAAATATCGCGCAGATGAAATTTCCCTCTCAGATCCGACGTATATTTCTATGGAACGTTGTTCTCTCCTTTCGATCGAAACAGAAATCGCAGACCGGACAATCAAGTCGCGGTAGGATTTCCGTCGCGAAGGAAATCCCTCGATTTTAGTTGGTTTCCAGTTGAAACGCGACCGGTGTGAAAGTTATCGAAGGCGGTGGCAGCTGACGAGAATTTTTCCCCCCAAGGGACGTTCGAGCAACCAGGCGTATTCCTTTTACACAGTTCTGAGGGAACACGGAAATTGCGTATTCGCCGCGCGCTCGTTACCGAAGAGACTCCGAAAACTTGCTGATCCTTGCAAGCCTAGAGACAATGGAAATCTCATAATTCGTTTCTGCGTGGACAGACGTTAAGTAAATGAGACTTCGGTAAAAGTTGCACGAATAATTTCTTTGTACGACTGTTTTCAATCGCTTACTTATAATTAATTAGATTATTTAGATTCCGATAGGATACATTCAGCTGCAACGCTTTTTATTAGAAAGCGGAGAAATTAATATTGTTCCGTAGGTAAGGAAAAAGAAGATGAAAGCTTTCACATTAATTTCCACACTCCTGGACCACTTCGAAACCGTTCGGAACTCGAGCTGCGTTTAGAGTATCCAAGACGGATGACACCGTCCAGAGCATCAATCGTTCCAGCCCCAGTTCACGCGTTCGATAATTACGGAAAATTACGGAAGAAGCGAGGAATAATCTTCCCAAGCAGCTGGCGGTCAGCGCGCATCCCTGGATATTAAGAAAACCGATCCGCCCTCCGCGAGGAGGATACTTTCCAGACAGACCGGGCGTACCTGGAATTCCAGGTCGCATTTTTCTTCCGCCCGCCAGCGCGCCCGGTCCCTCCGGTTTTTCCTCCCCCGGCGTGCCGCCGGTCCGTTTCGACCAACGACGGACACGGGGCGAGCGAATCAGCCACGGGGAATCCTGGACTATCGTCCCGGAAAATCTGGAATGTCTGGTCGCCGCGCGTCACGCCCATGCTGCTAGCTTTTCAGCCGGCTCGATAGAGGCCAATATTTATATCGCATTGTCTCTGCCCGCCGCTATCGTTCCCCTCGGTTTCTTTCGTCGTCCGTACGAACAGAGGCGGAAGTCGTGAGAGCGGGCCGCATGCATTGCATGCCTCGCGATGCGATGCGATGCGCAGCAACGTCAAAGAGAGGGGCCCCAGCGATTTCCCTATGCAAATCGGTCTAGCTCTCGGTCCGTTGGGTCTGCGCCGGGCGAATCGAGGATGCGAACACCTCTTTCGGCGGCGGCGGCCGAGAAGCCGGCTAAAATCACCGTCAGGAACAACGCCATAGATTGGGAGGAGGGGGGCGAGAGTTGGCCGGCGCGTTGCGAGAAATGGACAATATATCGCGCGGACCAGCCATTACCGGGGACCATTAGATAGTCGACACGTCGAGATAACGAGCATTAGCCGCGCAACGGCCACGTTAAGTGTGGGTGCTAGCCTACGTACGGTGCCGCGACGAGATCCATAGGTAGCTACCTGTACCCGCGACCGTTTCGAACCGTTCCTCCTCGCCCCCTTGCTTTTCCTAGTAACGCTTCTATTTACCATCTTTGTTGCTGAAGGACCACGCGCTCCACCGCGTACCGGATATATATGTATATCTTTGGAACAGAGAAACTTTTGCGCCATCAGTACTTGTCGGGCGAGGGTGTTCATCGTGTTGGTCGATGCTGCATGTTTACCCGGCCTGCTTACGCTAATGATGATTCACTTCGGATTGATGGCTACTTCGGACAGTGTGTACCCGACCGTCTTTCCCGTTGCGATGCTATCGAAACAAAAAGCTCGTGGTATCTAATGGCTAGAGTGAATTATGACTATGTGGTAGTAGAAGGACTATAGGCGAGCGTTTAAGGGGACTCCCCTTTAAAATACGTACTCCCGATGAAAACCCAGCGACAGTGCGAGGCAAATGGGGATCGTAATTTCAGCGGCCGAGCCAGTTGTAAAAGTGTGATTTCGAATCCGTGCCGGGATAGCGCGGAAGGCATTCACAAGGCAACGGATAGTACCCACGCTAGATCTCGTGTAAAGAGCAGTCCTCGCGTTGCAGGACGTTTCCTTTTCCGGCGAGGTAGATGTTGAGATCGACCACGTCTGCCCCCTGTCCCCCAGCCCCCGTTCGCCTGCATCGTCCCATCACTAACGAAGAACAGAATACGCTCGCGGCCGCGCGGTTTTCTCTCGCGCTCCCGCATTTATTGCGCCCCCGTCCCCCGCCCCTCCTTAGATCGTTGCTACAGTCGAATATAAAGAGACACTGGCAAAACGTGCAAGCGTTGCACGCCGGTGTCGGGCTCTCTCGATGCTGTGCGTAATTTCCTTTGTCCCTCCGCCGCGCGCCGTTGGTTTCCAGGCGATTTCGAGAACGGTTCGATTACCTTCGACAATTTCACGGCGCCTATCTTCCTCCGCGGCAGGAACAGCAGCAGCTGGATGTGTAATCGTTGGAACGATGGAAGAGGAGGACTCGACTCGGGGAAGAAAGGTTATGGAAAAGGGATGAAAGCGTCGCGGGAGGAACGGGGGGGTTGCTGAACGAACGGCGCGAGGTAATTTTGACGTCTGCTAGACCAGATCGTCGAGAGTCGTGTCCCCATTTGCGCTGATTCGCGGAAATACCAGGGCTTTCGCTCTTCTTATCCCACCGAAGGCAGGTCGACGTGTATAAGCTCGTCGGGACTCGATTCTCCGCGAAACGAACGAAGGGGATACCGCGAAGTTGGGGAGAGGGAGGGGGGGACGGTGGTAGGACAAAAAGGTATATTCGCTTGGGTACATCGACTGAGATGCGCCCTATTTCGATATGGCCGGTGATCGCGAACGGGCGCAGGGAACGATCGCGTGAACCCCCTTATTTCAGGCTATGCTGGTTCGACGGTAAAAAGAATGATCGGGGGTGAATTTTTCGCTTGCCGCCAGTGTCCACTGTATTGGGTCAGCGTGGTACTTTACCTCCGCCTCGCCGTTACGCCGAGAACAAGAACTTTCTCTGCTTTATGGGAAAGCGAAGCCGGTTCGTAGAATGCGAAAAGGGTGACCAGCTGTTTTCGAAGGAAATTATTAATCTCCTCCGGCACCGTATGTCAAATTACCATTAAAAAAAAATACTAGAAACCGTAGGACCGAGAGAATGCCTCGTTCCTCGGAGGCAACTCATCTCAATAAACCCACCGCGGGCCGTAATGATGGTTAGAACAGAAAATTCCCTTCCAGAATAAGAGGAGTAATGACAGATCGCTCTCGTTCAGCGGTAACGTCTTACTCCGTATAAATCGCGCGCGCATCCTTTAATAATCGTCCCCCTTGCATACCTCGGCTGTGTAACCAACCATAATTTCTGCGGAAAAATCGCAGAAGCGTCGTAAACATCTTCGTGCGTAACGGCCGGGGGGAAGAGGATTCATTCGGAATTGCACGTCGGCGTCGTTTGTATTGCCCGGCGGGCAATAATTTGTTGCCAATTAATGCTAAAAGCCGCGCCGCGATTTGTCTTAACGCGACCGTGCCACGGCGCGGCGTTTACGATAATGATATCGTCCTGGCCAAGTTACGACTAAGTAGTTCGGTCACGTTCCACGTTGGAGAGTATAACTTTTCCGCGACGGCGAATACGTGGCTCGATCGATCAAGCTTTTCCAGTGTACACCGAGCGCTAAGGGACATCAGCGTGGAGAGAGGAGAGGGGGGGGGGAGCGGGAGCTCTCCTCGTTAGTTTCGAATCGGTCAATCGAGCCGAGCAAAGGACGAATCCTGCGGCCGGTCCGAATTCCGCAATAGACATCGACGACTTTGCGCTCGCTCATGCGGAATCCGGCCTCTTCTCCATGTGTTGACCGTCACAAAGGCGGGCGCCCGATTGCAAAGAGGACAGTGCATCGTTAGGAGATGCTTTCGACTCAAAAGGGACGGGACGAAAGAAGGGACCGAAAGGGGAATACTCGGAAGGGGATCACGATCCACGGAAGGAGCAAAGACGGGGGAAAAATGTTCGTCGGATGATTGCGCATCGATTAGATCGGAGATATACTCCAGTCCTCGTCTTGTAGATCGCTGAGAAACGGTCGTCAAGCCTTCTTACCTCCTGTTACGCGACGCCGGGGAGAATCGGGTGAACGACGCTCGCCTCGCGAAGAAGGGCGCGACAAACAGGGAGTTTGATGGGTGTATCGATCTATCCGGACGCGATAGTCGCGCGCGTTATAACAGTGTCCAAACCACGCGGGCTATCAAAATGTAAATTGACCGGCGTACGTTTGACTAAACAGTCCACCCGGGGGCCTCGGGCGTGTACCGATTCGATTGCGTCGGTCCGGCTTGCCACGCGATTCCCTTCCCTGTTACGCTATGCGTTCGACCGAATTTCAAAGCAAATAGGAGGAGTCTTGCTTCTAATGGACAGGGAGGGATGTGGTTAGAATTTCGTTAACAAGCAGCTAGAAGGAAAGAAAGGATGTGCATTCCCTATTCATAAGCTTCAAGTTAACTTAAGCTAGGTGAAAGAGGACTTACATTTCTGTTACACAAGCTGCAGAGAACATTAACCCTTTGCGCTCAGTCGTCCCCTCTGAGGGGACATTCTACAAACTGTTACAACTTCGCGAAAAAAAATCGTTCAACAATCCGCCTGGGCTCATTTTAAGGCGTGAAGCCTCCACTTTCCCAGTCCTGAGTTCAGTCTTATCGAAAAATGTTTCTACATCATATAACTGATAGGAAAGTGAAGACACTCTTCCTGTCTGAAAATTGTACAGATTCAACCGTGTCTGCGGACAGTGAGGAATTCTTCTTCGTAATTCGAATCACCATGAATTTACAGACCAAAGTCGAACATTGAATGGAAAGTGCGCCGACGACGTTAGAATGTCGAGTGTCGTCACCTTTTCACTCGTTGCATGATGTAAAATGACTTTTGAAAAAGGAACGATCTCGGGGCCGAGAAAGCAGAGACTTCGCGCTTTAAAACCAGTCCAAGTGGATTGTTGCACGATTCTTATTTTTCACGGAGTTACAACAGTTTAAGTATCGACAACTGTTCATCGAGAGATTATAAGGAAATTCGGTGGAGCGCCAAGGGTTGACAATTTAAGCAACCACTGAACTTGCGTCGCAGTTATGAAGTTAAGATAATCCTCAGCCGCGAACACGACGACGAATGTCCGCTAAGCAACAATTGATCCTAGCGTTCTACGCGTAACGCGTTTCTGTTAGCTCCAGCCACTGAATGTCCTGCGAGCCCTCCGCAAAGCCTGCACACGTTTTTCCATCGCAGCAACGATGTTTTCCAATGAAACTGGTTTCACGGTCAACAATGGCATATTCAGAGGGACGCCTCGAGAAACGGCGGCCTTCTCCCGGACGAGCAACGACGGCCTATGAATTACAGCAATTCAACGAGAGTAATGTTTTTCCGTCACGTTCCAGCCGGTGGTTACACGGACTCGGACAATCGTGGTCTACGGGGTATTCATGTAACATTCATCTAACCAGTCGGCCGCTTCCGCGTCTATTGTCAACTGGTGCGCGCGTTCAAATATCTGCTCTCCCCATTCGAGAAGACGCGGCTTGACACGCTATCATACCGGGACGCGTGGTAGGCGCGTCAACGGGATTAAGTCGTCGTCGCGTTCGCGCGTCAATTTATCACGCGATAAACGTCCGCACGCCGGCACATCGGCCGGTTCGCGTTCGGACGCGGGGCCGTTGTACGGGCCTGCGTCTTCAAACCCGACGCTTCATGATCGTTCGCGAGCAAAAGTTTGTACCCGGCGCATGTCCAACAAGGACGAAGTCCTGACATAGCCGTGCATCCATTGTCCGTCGTCGTTGAAACGCGCGCAGCTGAATCATTTCACGAGGCGAGAAGCATTCATCACGCGTGTTCTCCGGAAACAGAATCTTCTCAGGAATGTTCGAGGGATTGTCAATCCCGGACGCGAATTACCAAAAGCCCGTCCAACGAGCACCACCGACTTGGATTCGCGTAATAAGAAAAGTTTGACGGCGGCGATGACGGGAAAGGGGTGAACGGAAATCGGAGTGCAGAGGCCCGATGGGATTGGCCCGCTTTTTGTGATAAGACTTGTCGAGAGAAGCGTTAATTACATTCCGCGCGAACGATCTCGCGATCGAGAGATTCGAGAGAGGGGGCCAGGTCTCGGGTTGTCGAGGATCCTTCGCTTTTAAGCGCGCCACGCCCGCCACCCCCCTGAAATTCCTTAGGCGGGCAGAGAGAGTAGAGAGAGAGAGAGAGAGAGAGAGTTATGCGGAACGATCGCGCGCGACTCTGCGAGATTGCGAGAGGACTACGCGCGACGACGCCTATAGCCAGGCCTCCGATTCGGAACGATTCCCTCCGCTTCCACGGTCGTATCAGTTGCGCGCACGTAGGCCGCGCTCGAACGGCAGCAGTTACGCCCGTTAATTAGCTGCGACATCGTTATCGTTTCTTTAATGCGAGACTTTCAATTACCGCAGCAAATCGACCGATCGCGGATACAAAGATCCGCGCCCGGGTTTGCGTATTATACAGCCGTTGCGCGCGGGGCTCTCCCGATAATCGTGGCCGGGGGAGAACATTCATACCGTCGTTAATTAGTTTTGCTCCGGCTGCGCCTCTCCGCGCAACGATTTCCAATAACCAAACGGGCTAACGAAGCTGTTCATTATCAATCGGGAAGCCGTTGAAACTTGCCGGCGGACGCGATACTGGGTCCGCCAAGGTGGCGACGATCACGGAAACGTCAGTCAATTGTCGAACGCGTGTTCCGGGGCATTCTGACAGTCCGAAATCTTCTTCGTCCAATCTCTCGGGTATCAAATCTCCCTGGCGAAAGCGCGCGCTGTCGGTGAACGCGGGTTTAAGGCAAGCGTACACGACCGAACTGGATTCCTGTTCGCTCGAAAGATGCGGAAGGAGGGACAAGGAGGAGGGAGGACAGAAAAGGATTTCCTGTGACGTTTAAGCGCGCATTAGCCCGTCGTCGTTCTGCGCTATTTCTTTGAGGATTCACCGTGGAAGAAGTTTACCGGGAAGTAAATGACAACGTGTACTTGGGACGTAACGACGCGGATCGAGAGCATAGAAGGACGGGGTACGAGAGAGGGGAAAAAAGAACGACGATGGGAAAAGAAATTCCTCTGCGAATACTTACTACGCGATGAGCAGAGCTAAGCTCTAATTTCACACGAGTCGACGTGCAGAGAAGAAAGAGTTTCCCCGAGACGTTCTCATAATTAAAATACAAATCGAGAGATCGCTTCGAATTCGCTCCAACGGAGAAAAGCAGTTCGTCTTAAGAGCGACAGAGGCAATCGAGAATTAGACCGAACGGGGACGAGCCTCGAGTGACCGGGACCGTAAATTATGTCGGCCGATTGCTAGTAGCTCGTTCGATTCAAATCAGCAGAGTAGGCGCGCATGAATCAATCGGTCCATTAGGTACGCCGGGCTGAGAAGAAAAAGGGGAGCAAAGCCTTGGAGGTCGACGGCTCGGTTGAAAATCGGACCGACCGGTCCGGAGGATATTTCAAGCCGCGAATGTAATACGCGTAGACCGCAATCAATTAGTCACCGTATAAGGATCAGCCAGGGGTACCGCGGCGATATATCTGCGGCGGCGGTGTGTACGCGTCGGACGCGGCAGCCGGCGTTGCAAGTAGGGTGTACTCGCCGGTCAACCGGTAGTCCCACAATCGTCGGTACTCATCTCGACGGGTAGAAACCCCGCTGGGGCCCCCTGGTCGTTCCGCCCCCACCGCCGGCCCCTGTGCGCGCACCTTGTACCAACGACTCGTGATGGCAGTGACAGGAGGCCAGGCAACCGCTACTACAAACCCACCGTCCGGTCCTGTCCGCGATGCATAGTGGCATGCGAAGACCAGCCACTATCTACCAGCCCCCCCCCCCCACCCGCCCCGTGGTACGCAGCGTTTGTTTAAACTAAACAGTGGCGAATCCGAGTAAATCATTCAGGCATGGGGATGGGGGAGAATGTTAAGGACCGCGCGCCGGTTGCCAGTTAGATCTCTAATACGTATGCTTTACTCCACTGTTTCGCCCCCATGCCTGCTGCCGCCGCCGCCGCCGCCTGTCTCTACCTGCCTCTCCGATCCATTCCGCGCGCTTACTCGTCCGTCCCGGCTACTTCAGCTCTGCCCGCGACCAACGATTCTCTTCAATAAGGGGAAGATGGGAAAGATTACGCGTGGACGTTGCCCTGTGCTGGAAGCTCGGGCTAGGTTGGTCTCTGCTGTATTATTTCTTCCGACAGATTCGCGTGCTTTTCTCTTTCATCGGTACGTCGATCGATACTGGGCAATATATATATATATTTTTTGGTAGGTTTAGAACTTTGTAGATACCACAGTTCTTAGTGTGCAAGATTATCCCGCAAAGTGATCCTGAAAAAAAAAAGAACAACACCAGGCAGCATAATGCCGCAAGATTGCAGCGGGTAAGAAGCGAGTAAGAAGTCAGCTGTCTCGCGCCACACAATGCTATCCTCCGCTGCTTCTTTCGATGCTGGAAGAATTACAGCTACGCCAGCCGGCAAGAAGCCCGTATACCTCTTACGCCGTCATGCATAAAAGCATGCAAAGGGTGCGTGATACGGAACTCCCTTCCCGTTTCGATTTACATAATTCGTTACGCGGCGGAGCATCGAAGACTACCGCGGGCATCGTTGGAAATAATCGCTGCCCGTGTGCCGTATACAGGCGGCGACCGAACGAACCTCCAGCGGAATGGCTGTCAACGTCCGTGCAGATCGGGACGACCGAGTGTAACGGGCCGAAGATCGAGGCGCGAACGAAAATGTTTTCCCCGGGTGTTAACGATCGGTACGCGTTTCAGCGGGGACGTTGAACGCGTTCTCGCGCGGCTAACCCCCGTTTACGCGACGTGTGTGCACGTCCGGGGGCCAGAGGGTTGTTCGCGTCACCGCGAAGGATAGGGACGTGCATGCGCGCGGGGAGATCTGACCATTAAAGTATATACTGTCAGCGGCGTGCACAGGATCGCGACGGTAGTAGCGTGTTACGTACGAACGGGGGGGCGGCCAAGGCAGAGCGACTGCCTCGCTGCTTTGTACCTCGCGTGTCCGTTCCTGGCGACGACTCGGGGGAGAATTACGGCGAAGATGGCAATAAGAGAGATACGACTTTATCGCGACTCTGTTTCTATCTGCGTACGTACACCTCTGACCGCTGTTCCGCCAGCGGATCCTCCACTCCGCTACCGACCCCTCATTTCTTGCCCCGTCGGACCCTTGTTCCGTTTTCCTTTTTTTTTTTTACATCGTCGAACGTTATCGGATCGCACGGCCTCGTCCCGTGGCTCGAATTACGCGCCGCGAATCCTCTCGCTGGGTTTCGAACTTCCGACGTCGTCGGCAGATAGATGCACGCTGGACACCGTTGCGCCGACGGTCAATCAGGGTTTAGGCCGACGAGAGGGCGTTGAATGAAATAAGAGAAGGTGGTTCGTATTGACGGACTGGAGCGAGGAATTACGAACGCGGCTGACTAGAGCCGTTAACACGGTCTGTGGCTAGGTATTTCCGATAGAAACGAATCCCCAGACGTTTTATCGCCGGTTCCAAGTGGTGTTACACGTTTCGACGATAGCGGAAAGCTTCCCTGTTTCTCCACCTGTTTCTCTATCTCGCCACGGTTCTGCGAGTCGTCCGATTTGCATATGCAAATGGCCAGATATAAGTATTTCATTCGCAATCAAACCTGTTCTAGGTGGACGCAACAATTCATTAGCCCCGGCGATATTAATTAATCAGGATTCAAGACCCCGATCGTTAATTAACTGTTCCCTTCGCTTCTAATTGCTGTGTACCGATGTTCATCGTTACACTTCTCTAATCTCGGACTTTCGCCTATGAACGCTAATTGCATATGGAGCAGGGATTTTAATTGGCTCACTTTCGCCCGGTTGAATGAAAAAAGAAAAAAGTAGCTTGCTACAAGCGTTGAAAGCATTCCGAACAACCTCCGGACGCGACACGTCGTTTCAGCATCGTCCGCAGAGCAAACATTCCCGGCTTTGCGAAGTTTCCGCGACGCGCCAGCCTATTTCCAAGAGGCCGCAGCTGGACCCCGTATCTTAACTACTTTGCTAGCCGCTGGAGAAAAGCGCTGTACCGATGCTCGGGGACTGGCAAGGTAGTAGCACCTGTTACACCGGGAACGATCGTCGATCGACCGTACCCGGCCGGGGCCGGGCCACCCGACACCCTTGCATATTAACTTTATCGTAATTGCATCGAGCGGCCGTACATATGAACGCCAACACCACTCGAACACGGCCGCGCGTGAACGCGTGTGGACGCGCACGTGTGTCCCCTTCGCGCGCACCGCCGCTGCAGTCGTCTAATTCCTTGCACACCTAGAGGTGCTTACCAAGTTCCAACGGAGACAGAGAAGCAGCCCGGCAGCGGTGGTGTGTCCCTATGCTCTATTTTCTCGTTACCAGGTAATCCGGGCGGTCGTGATCCCTCTCGAATCGCCGCCGAGAAATATCGTTTCTAGCTACCCGGGAATGTAAATGCTCCCGCGTGATTCCTTAGATTTCCCTCAAGTGATTCGATAGTGGTCGGTGGGATCTCGGTTGTTTGTTTGTTTGTTTTTTTCTAGACTGCACAGTCCGAGAATGGGGTTGAGAGGGTAATAAATGCTGGAGATAGGATTTACTCGGCTGAATATGCGCATAGTGTACTGCTTGGACGCTTGCGGGGTGGTCTAATGTGTTACGCTATGGGTGGCCAAGTCGAATTGGTGAATTGCGGGAATGTAGAACTGTTATGGTAGCAGGTTGAATGGAATAGTATTTAACGAGCAAACAATTGCAGATCAAAGCAGTATACAATAATTTAAGGTATGATTATTAACACTCAATCTAACCTACCCTGTCATTTTTACCCTAAATGTAAGAATTTGCTGAAGCTTGACCCGTGACAATTACCCTTCACATCTTCTCTACAATTAAAAGATTACCAATCAAAGGAGTGCAAGAAAATATTTCAAACTGAAAGCGAGTGTACGAAACTTGGAACTTTTGTGGTAGTAGGTTAAATGGAGTAATCTTTACCAAGCAAACAATTGCGGATCAAAGCAATGTGCAATAATTTAAAGTATGATTATTAAAACTCCTATCTAACCTACGCTGTCCCCTTTTTCCCTGAATGTAAGAATTTGCTGAAGCTTGACCCGTGACAATTACTCTTCACATCTTCTCTACAATTAAAAGATTACCAATCAAGGGAGTGCAAGAAAATATTTCAGACGGAAAGCGAGTGTACGAAACTTAGAACTTTTGTGGTAGTAGGTTAAATGGAGTAATCTTTAACAAGCAAACAATTGCGGATCAAAGCAATGTGCAATAATTTAAAGTATGATTATTAAAACTCCTATCTAACCTACGCTGTCCCCTTTTTCCCTGAATGTAAGAATTTGCTGAAGCTTGACCCCTGACAGTTACCCTTCACATCTTCTCTACAATTAAAAGATTACCAATGAAAGGAGGGCAAGAAAATATTTCAAACGGAAAGCGAGTGTACGAAACACTCGACAACGGGATAGAAGTATAATCGAAGGCTCCGGTGGAAAGGTTGTCCTGATTACCTAGCGACCGTCTTGCAGGAACCGCTGGTGAAGAATGTCCCGCTTCGAAATGGCTCTTTGAGAGGCGAGTTCGGAAACTTTTTCCCCTCGCGTCGTTTTTCGCGTCCAAGGGTAAATGATCGGAAGGAGGCGACGATGGGAGAAAAGGGTTGAGAGGGAAAGAGTAGGTGTGCGGTATCGGATGCGAGAATGGCTAGTAAACGGACGCGACTCTAGTAGTGGTGCACTTTGTTCGGCCGTTGGAAACGGGAAGGAAAGGGGGGGGGGGTTGTCAGAGGATGGGTTATGTATTGGCACCATGTACGTAATTGTGGCTATTTGTCGAGAAAGTGAGAGACTAGCGAACGGTGGGGACGGGCGGTGAGAGCCGCAAGAGGGAAAGTCGACGTACAGAGGGATGAAAGGGGGAGAGAAGTTCGAAAGCATGGAGAGAGTGTCTGGTCTCGGAGCCGCGGATGAACGGGCAATTCATCACGGGATTGCGCAGACGACGTGTATCTCCGAATAATGGCACATGGATGCTGGTGTAGGGATCCCAGACGGGGCTGTTCGTAACTACTGAAACGCCTGATATTCTCTTCCTCTCCCTCTGCGTTATCTCTTTCGATCTTGACCTCTCTTTTATCTAATCCCCTTTAGCCCGTTTCAGCTCGTTCAACCCGTTACCCTTCCCCTATCATTTAACACCGTGCTCGAGGTGTTAATTACATTTTGATCATATCGTGAAATACTTGGAGCAAATTTATATTGCGCTACTGAAACTGATCCACCTTTAATGCTGACGAAAATACAATTTCTTTAATACTTTGCGGGAGACTAATTAATCTAGTGTTCGCAATAAGTACCCCTATCTGACGATTCCTTAACATTAACATTATACCACAATTTTTTACCAAATCGCAACGCCATTTCCAGAAACTCATATGCAGAGTAAAACTCTTCTACAATTTACTTCAAAAATCACTTAGCAAATTCCATAACGAACATTCCCTCTGATTTACATGATTAATCAACAACTACCCTTCGCGCCATTAAATGAATTACCCATTAATTACTGCATCCTCTACGATAAATATTACCGAACTCTCTCCGTCCATTTCACAGAACAGCGAGGCAAAAATACTTCCAACGGCCAGGCGAAAAAAAACCTCGGGACCGTTCCAGCGACATATCTTTTTGAAATACGTTTACGAATAACGCGTCGGATAGCCGAAATACGCGTAAAGTCCGGAGCTGATTATTCTGTTCGAGGCGCAGAAATATGCCGGCGGTGCGAACCCGCTTTGAATACAGCAGCGGAAAATCGTCGCGCGGTCGTTTCTCCGCGTGGATCATTAATAACGCCGCTTATCCGAGGGGACTGCGTGCTTAAAAGGGTTGCGATACGAATTATTGTTCGACGTTGATCTCGTTTGTCCATAAAGCGCACGTGACAGGGAAAAAACGAATAAGGGATTGCGCGTGATTCGTTATTCACGGTCGATCTGCGTTTTACAATGTCTCCTCGTTCACCAATTATCGTTTACGATGGTTAGCGGGCCAATTGAAGTTTTACAGCCTTCTACCGCCGTCTTGCACGGTCATTTCCGTCGAAATCTCCGCGGACCCAAGCGACACCGACAAATGCAACGCAATCCTGTCTCTGCGTCCACGTGTTTTATCGCTCCCGCAGGTTCGAGACGAAATTTTTCTCTTTACCGTGGCGCGTCCGTGGAGATTTCGAAGGGGACGCTGAAAATAGTGGGCTAGACTGAACGGAAACGTAATTCATTACAGATAAATTGCTTGCAAGCAGAGTTTTCTATTTTTCTTACCTTGATTTTCGATGTGCGATAAATATGTCTTATTAATTAAAGATCTGCTATTCGGTGGGTAACGTTTCTCCTGTATTTTTGCTTGTCGGTTCGCGAATACGGAGAGCACTTTTAGAGTTACTCACAGTTTCTTATCGTGGCTATTTAAAGGAGACAAATTTTGAAGCGCAAGTATCGAACAAAAATATTCAAAAGAGTGAAACAATAGAATTGCTGATTCTACGTAATTGAATTCAACAAAGAAGTCACATCCCCTATTTCGCGCGTTTCTCGACGGCACGCCGTGCTCCAGCGAGGCCACTAGCGGCGTGTCGCTGCGGCGCGAACATTCTTTGGGAAAAATTGCGTGGGGTAAGGTGGCTTAAATACCGGCAGGAATTCAATTACCGCGGAAAATCCGCAAGCGCTGTGTGTGCTCGTCGTAAATGGGGCGCTCGTCGCGCTCCGCTTGAAAACGCGGCGAGAAGAACGCGGTTGCCCTCCAACGCACTCGGAACAGGCAAAAGGTCGCTCTTTCACCGAGGTCGATCCCCGTCGAATCGAATTTATTCGTTCTTTTTTTAGTTATTCTACCCGACCCATTCCCAGATTCGCCCCAATCCCCCGATCCCTCCCCGCGGCTGGATGGAAATTCAATGCAAGTTAGACGCGCCGAACACGGTCGATTCCTGCCGCTATCGAAACGCGACGAATAATTCGAGGCTCATCAGGGATGCAGCGGGCCCCCCGGTCACTTGTAATTCTTTCCCGTCGTTGCGCCTCCGCTGCGCGACTCGTCTTACAACCACCCCTTGATCCGCGCCCTCCTTCTTTTTTTGTCTGGCCATTTGCTCGGAATCGCCTCGGCACGGAAAGATGGGAGGGGAGTTACGACCAACGGAGAAGGAGCACTTGTTTTCGACGCTGGGAAAAAAAGAGATAGGGGTGGAAGATGTGCAGAGGGTGAAAGCGGGTTCAGACACCGTTTTGTCCAAGTTAACTTCGCATTTCACATCTGGCCTGGGACGCTAACGTTTCCCTCAAAGTTTACTTTGGCTTCGCTCGAAGTTGTTCTCGCCGGAACAATTCGTTCGGGGAAGGCGAACTTTTGAATAGGCCAGTAGGTGGAATTTCGTGGACGTGTTCGATGCACACGCAATGCACAAGTTGAAATATGCAAGAGGGGATCGTCGCTGCAAAAGTTTCAATGTTAAATGTGTGTACAAGAATTGGGAGTACCGGAGACATACTGTATGAAATCTATGCAATTATCAATAGCGTTATTAATTGACACTGGATAAAAGTATGCCACTATTGCTTTCATAACTTCGAATATTCGACGACAGATACTAAAAACGAAAATAGTTTGACATATGTGGAACATCGACAAGGGCTAATTGATATTAATACTGCGTCCTTTGTTACCTGAACGCAATCGTGCAATCCATACCAAGATTCGATGCGATGTTATACGAAACGTAAATTTCAATAGCTGATGATTAGGTATATCGGCCATGAATTAATCAATGGTTAAAATCGATCAACACACACAATTCTACAATACGCATATCGAGAACGAATAGCTCGACCACCAACAGCTTGCATATTTTTAATATAAAAGTGTTCGCCCATCCAGGTATTCACAGACGCGTATAAACAATATTACACAACGACGTACTTGACAGATATTTACGCAACGGTTTTCCACACACGATCCAAAGAGATGAAAGAAAATAATTCCCGTCATCCGCACAATAAAACCGGCGTGAATAATTATGGATTCACGAAAATATCCGCTTCGCGCAGAATGGAAACGAAGATAAATGCGAGAAAACAAGCCGCGGCGTTAAAAACCATTCTGTACCAGACCTTTGAATAGAGATATTAATTTATCTGAACGCAGAACGGGGGGCGGAGAAGAGGACCGCCGTTTAATTCTTCGATTTGCATCGGGAATATCGAGGGCGGACGAGCGATTCACGCGGGGGGGGTGGAAGAATATCGTTTGACGTTTCTATTGGATGGGATCGGTGACGATGCGATTGCGTGGCCGCGCGTAAATCTTGCCCGCGCTACAATCACAGGCCGGATCAGCGAGTCGGATGAAAGTAATTCGCGATAAAAGCGATTCCCCGGGCCCCGGGTGTATGTGGGACGAATAATAAACGCAGCTGGAACGCGCGTATCGTCGGCCAATTATTCCAATTGCGAACAATCCTGTCGAAACTTGTTGATTTAACGAACGAACGGCCAAACAGATACGTTCGGCTGCGAAACCCTTCCTTCCTGTTTGTGCCGCTTCGTCAAAGCGGTTGAATTCGTTCCAGAATGAATTCGATCAAGGATAATCCATTTTGCTTCGTCCCGAACGCGTGCTAAGTTATTCGGGAGACAAATTCCAGCGCCGCTGAGGTATTATCAATGAGGTGATCATTTAATGTTTATCAAAAGACTTCACTCGTGTGTTTAGTACAAAAGATATGCCAGTTATTTCTCAAAGTCTGACGCAAAGATTTAGCAACTGGGTAGTAACAAATTTATCAATAGCCCCGGAATGTTTAAACTGCGAACTAGTTAAATGGTACGAAACAGTAGGAATGTTAAAATAACTGAAACGCGTACAGTATCAAAGAGCTTCAAACTGTCCAGTGATTCAAATTCTTGATCTCCTCTTAACCCTGGTCGGCACCTAAATTGCTGAAGTTTTGCGACGTGTATACTGCACCATCAACCACCGCAATGGCTGTCATTTTCCTTCGAATTATGGCCGTTTACGGTTTTACGAGCACGGAGAAACGGTCCCGTCCTTCCGTGCGGCTGACTGTATGAATTTTCTAGCCGCTCCGGAGCGAATTAAAAGGGTCGGATCGTTCGTTGATATCGGCCATCGCCGCGCTAAGATGAAACTCCGCGCCCTTGGCAAATGCGATAGAAAAGAGAAAATAAAGAAGGGGGGGGGGGTCACCGGATAATTGCGGGATCCCGGGGACCGGGAGTCGATTGTACGTTTCGCTCGGGACGGCAGCGTTTATCGCGGCCACAACCGCATAAGGGCGCGGTGACTCTTCCAGCTGGATCTCGCCGGGACGGGAGCTCTGAGAATATTGAAATCATAACGCACCAGCCATGAATATTATTGGGGTCTTAAGGCAATATAATCCAAAATCGATGGCGCGGCCACGTATATATTCACCCACCGCCGCCACCTCTGCTCGCTTTGAGCTCAACGTTAAAACGGCGAGAGAGAGTTTCATTTCGCGCGCGCACAATTCGTATGAGACCGATCGTTTCCTAGATGAGCTTTTCATGAGGTCGAATTTTACGCTCTCGATACGACTGTCGTAAAATCGAGAACGAAGTAATCTCCATTGATGAGGACAGTTTTTGGTATTGAATGCTCAATTTATTTAACTAAACACTCTCTCTATTTATTAAAGCACAGAAGCAACAAAAAACGGTGCCTGCATAATAATTGCTTCGACCACGATTCTAAGATTCTTCGAAAAAAAAAAGTGAATCAAAGAATACTTCCTTGAACACCCTCGTATATTCCAACGCGTCGTATTTAGCGATCAAGCGAGGCTCCGGACCGCGTCATTTCTCTTTCGCGCCATTAAAAGACGAGGCTCTTCTTGATTAAACGCGCCGAGGAACAGTTTCAGCTCGTCTCAGATCACCGGTTCCTGATCCGGCAAAAGAAATGATTCTAATAGTCATCTAGCTGGCCGCCGTAAATGTCAAGCGATCGCGCGCTGAACTTTGTCGGTGCGCCGGTGATGAATGCGCTGTGCAACGGTAAAGTGCGATTCGTGTGCCGCGAGAGATATTTGGCAACGCGAAGCACGCAGCTCTGTGGAGATCCATTATCAGCTCGGCTTCCATTACACGATTTCTGTTCCCGGCTACGAGCGGTCCCCTTTTTACATGTAACCGCGGATGGAAATGAGTACACACGTTCGTTCGTCGAAATCCAAAGTCTCGGCCCCCGGGTTACTTATTCCCAGCTCGTTGTTCCCCGATGCCGCTCGAACACAGGCTGCTGAGGGATTTTCGTTATTTCACCGGAGAGCAACAGGTCAATTTCACCGCGCCAGTGCGGTAGAATATTTTGTTTCAGCTTCGCGTCAAGCATAGTCGATCTTGTCCAGCTTGGAAACACTGGACGAAGCTCAGAAATGAAACAAAAAGCAATCGTACGATTAGGGTTTAGTCTTTTAAATCGGCGCAAAATGGGATATTTGCTTTTCTACAATGAACGTTTAATGCTTCGTTACAGATCCGCCAATTACGCGAACTCGACGAAGCAGTGCGAGCTTTCCGACATGGACCGACTGACCGTAGCGGGATCGAACGCATTCCAAACTGCCAAGGGCTTCGATTATCTCGAGAATCACTGCGTGGACGAGCCTGTGAAGCTTTGCGAGTTCAAGAAGCTGTCCGGCCGTATCTTGAAAACCGTGGACTCCGTCTATCAAGATGTTGGCAGCGCCGAGGAGTGCCGAGAGCTTTGCCTGAACTCGCCGTTCCGTTGCCACTCTTACGACTACGGTGACACTGGCGACATGGTATGCCGTCTCAGCCACCACTCCAGAGCGACCCTTTCCGATATTCAGGTATGAAATTACATAGAAGACGGTTTAATAAGTTGCCGTTCGTTGCCGCCCGTTCGAACACTTACAGTGGCGGACGATAATCATTTTCAATCTTTGATTACACTTGAAAATTAAAGGGACATAGATCGTATATTTATACTGAAATTATAAATAACAGAACTTATTGTCTATGGACACATACGGTACATATATTTCATTGGAAATTAATAGAAAATACAACGAAATAGAATGACAACATTTCTCGTATTAGCGACGCATACTTATGAACATAATGTTCGAACTATATTTTCTTCTCTTTTTTTTTGCATTTTGGAACATCTAAATAAAACTAAACATTGTTAACTTAATATTTCGTAGCATATCCCTTATTTTTTATCACTTCCGCGCAAACGTCGTGGCATAGATTTAATTAAACGTATACATCTATCGACTGGAATGGATTTCCACGCTTCTTCAATCGTTTCAAATAAATCTTGGATACTTTTTGGTTCCCGACGTTTTATTTCACGATCGACATCGATCCACAGCATCTCCATAGGATTGAGATCTGGGGAGCGAGCAGGCCATTTCATGATATTTCATTTTTCTTTCTCTAAAAATTTTCGGATTATTATCCGCCCTGGTAAATCCAATCATTTGGCATTTTGTTGTTAGCAAATGGAAGGAGAACATTTTTCACAATGTCTAGATACACAAAACGGTCCGTAATTCTTGTAATCCGATGTATCGGGCCAGTACCATTCATGCTCATAGACCCGCAAACTAGTGCCGATCCGCCTCCACCTTTGACGATTGATTTCGTACAGTTTTTATTATGTTCTTCACCAACTGCACGTCTCGCATAGAATTCACCATCAGAACCGAATCGGTTAAACTTCCTTTCGTCGGTGAAGACAACTTTAGACCATTCTTCTGCCGTCCATTTAATATGAGCTTTCGCGAGTTGAAGTCTAGCACGTCGATTCTCTTCGGATATTAGAGGTTTTTCTTTGTGCTACTCTTTCCAATTAAGTTGAACTCGTTTAAGGGACGTCGAACAGTCCTTACACTTATCGCTCGCTTCAAGTACGGTGATATTTCAGTATGAATGTCTACAGCAGTTTTAAAACGATCAACTTTAGAGATTCGGTGAATCAACGCGGTCAGTGTGAACATCCGTTTTACGAGGTTTTCATTTTCGAGGAACATTATCTACTTGTTTTATGCAATTCTGTATGCTTCACAGCTGCATAACAAGCTCTGACAGTTATTTCCAATTCATTAGAAATGCTTCGAAATGTGTTACCTTGCTTTCGAAGCAGCTGTATTCGCAGCCGTTGTCGAGGTGTAATATTTTTACCTTTACTCATGATTGAAATAGTAATACTTAACTTTCAATTATACCATGTACTCCACAAAACAGCCTCGCTCGTTCCTCGTACAACGAAAACTGACACATACAGCAGTTATTTTCAATTCATGAGAAATGCTTCGAAATGTGTTATCTTGCTTTCGAAGCAGCTGTATTCGCAGCCGTTGTCGAGGAGTAATATTTTTACGTTTACTCATTATTAAAATAATAATACTTAACTTTCAATTATACCATGTACTCCACGGAACATCCACGCTCGTTCCTCGTACAACGAGAACTGAATGTCGATTCTTTACATTGTAAGAAAGTCGTGCTATCGAACGTTCATAAGTATGCGTCCGCCGCTGCGGCGTAAGGCGAACATTGCAAACCCCAGTATTTTGAGTTATGTTGAGGCTGGCACATCGGAAATGTTTAGAAAAGCACTACACACATTGCACTTTCAAAGTACAAAATGAAACTGATTACACCTAACACGATCTTTATGATATAGCTGCCGAGACTTTAACTAACGCCGTGTTCATTAGTATACGCCCGCCACTGTATTTATTCCGGACAAAATTGTTTAAAAACATAAACACCCCCTCGCGCCGACGACGCGCCAAGTGAAACAGTTCGACGCCAATTTCGGGGGGGAGTTCGTGGACCGCGCATTCCGCTGATTCCCCGAGCAGTTTCCAAAGGGTCGGCCGGAATTTCCCGCGGTACGCGATTACACCGCACACGTGCAAACCAGGTCGAGCGCATTCGCGGAAAATCGAGTTTCCATCGCAGCTGCTGCTTGCCCCGGCCGAGCCGGTCGGCCTCGCGCGTATACGAGGAAGCCGAGACAAAGAGTTTTCTTCTGGCCAACCTGTTGAAGAGTTCACTCTACTTCCGTTGCCGTTCCACGCCGGACCGAAACTCTCTTCCCCGGTTGTTTCGCGTATCGCGGTCTCTCCGGACGGCCAGATAAACTCGAAGATACAAAGCAAAGGAACGGACAGTTCGGCGTCCACGCTTTTTTTTTGCATTCGATCGCATCGCGTGCTACCCGTATTCGAAGGGAATCCCTTTTAGCGCTGTTAAACAGCGCGCGGTCCCGTTTAACGAGGCAATATTACAGTCGTTTCCTGTACCATTAAACAGCGTAAATAATACGTTACGGTAATCGTATAAAGAGGCAATATTTCCAAGCTAATGCTATAATTCTGATAATGAACGAGCCGCTCCGCTATAACGCATCCAGCAATTCGTTAGCCGGCAAAAGGATAAACAGGAACGGAAAATCGTGCCAGTTTGCGTTCTGTAAGTGGCGGGTAATAATAACGTCGGCTCGCGCGATTTTAATAGGAACGCGTAAATTCTTCCTCCCCGCTTGAGTTATCGCTCGATCGGGAAGAATCGGCTGTATTAACATAATCGGCTGATAGACGGGTCCGATTAAGAACCAGTTCTGCCCGTCGAGTGTTAATTTTAGGTCGATTACGAAATTTTATACAAACAGCTGTACGATCCGTCGGATCGTTTCTGATCGAGCCTAAAGGAAAGGGGACGCTCTTTTCCAGGAGCCCTATCTCGACGTACCGGAAGGGTCCACCTACGAATTGAGCTCCTGCTACAACGTGACGATCGACTGCCGCGCCGGGGACATGGTGACGCGGATCCAAACGAGCAAGCTGTTCTACGGGAAGGTGTACGTGAAGGGGTCGCCGAACTCGTGCGTGCAGGACGTGAAGGGCGCGTTGGAGTTCGAGCTACGTATGGCGTACGACGATTTGGAGTGCAACATCAGGCAGCAGGGCCTCGGCCGGTACTTAAACGACGTGGTGATCCAACACCACGATACCATTGTCACCAGCTCCGATCTGGGGCTGGCCGTCACCTGCCAATACGATCTGACCAACAAAACCGTGTCGAACGAGGTCGATCTCGGTGTACACGGCGACATAACGCCCGCCCTGTCCGAGGAGGTGATCGTCGACTCGCCGAACGTCGCCATGAAGATCACCGATCGTAGCGGAAGCGACGCCGTACCGACCGCCGAAGTCGGCGATCCGTTGGCGCTCAAGTTCGAGATCCTCGACCCTAACAGCCCGTACGAGATCTTCGTACGGGAGCTGGTCGCCATGGACGGCGTGGACTCTAGCGAGATAGTCTTAATTGACTCGGATGGCTGCCCCACCGATCATGTCATCATGGGACCCCTGTACAAGTCCGCTACCACCGGCAAGGTAAGTAGCCCCCCCGGACTAATGGTTATCATTTATCGCCGCCGCCGCCGCCGCCGCGCCGGTGCCCCGATGCGAACACACAACCGCGCCAACTTCTTGGTACGGGGCATTCTTTTTTTTTTTAACAAGATCGTGAACGGAATTGTTTTTTCGCGAAACCGTTCGGTGCCGAACGATGCGAAGTTGAATCGACTTTCCTCAGTGGGAGCCTTTTTGAATTTTCGTGCGCATAAATTGCACTGGGGTAAATCAGACTATTTATATCGAAGTAGTGGGGGATGAAGAATGGATTATGTTAATCCTGAATGAAACTAGATCAAATCGATCTTATGTCACCCATCTATTATTTTTTCATTCCAACAGTCTACCAGAGTCAAAATAAATCGAAGAAGGAATTTGCAATCGCGTACGGGGCAAACCAAAGCTTCAGCTTCGTCAATTCTACCGACGACGCCCCCCCGGTTAACTGTTACAATAACCGACGAGTGGTTGAAATTGCTATTAATTAATTTCAATGATCCTCATCGAGTGTACTGATCATCGTGTCCCCGCAAATTCGCGCACGACTTGCAACTTTTGTGTACCGATCGACAGTACACGTGTACAACGACGCGCATTACGATGCACATCAATTACAATAGCCACCCTAATTGCCTGTCGTCGTTCGCGCAATTTACGAAGGGTCCAAAACGGAAACGTGTCCCTCGTTACCCGGAACATTCCCGACGACGATCGAGCCATCATTTTGCGCGTTAAAGGCTCGCGATCTACGTGACCGTGCGCTAAGCGACGCGGACGAACCGACGGGCCTGAAAGGCGCGCAGCTGTCGCGGCAAGAACTTCGCGATTACCAGCGTCGATCTCCACTCGTCCGCGATTCCTCCCACGCGCGTTTCTCGGAGTCGGCGATAAGAAAGCGGAGTAAAGAGCGATTCTAATTTGACGGAACGAAGCCGCGCGAACGCCGCGACTAATAGGGAGTTGCTTGATGGTCGGATACTTGCTCCGGGGACCGTTATGGGAACGTTATGCGAAATGCTGTTGCACCGAGAGAACGGGGGGGGGGGAGGGGGGGGGGCGGTTGAGAAGAAATCGTTGGTCAACCGGTCGATACGACTTCATACTAATCAATCATTCTAAGGGAATTTTCCTGGGGACGGCAATTTGTTTGGGCTTCCTTTATGCGTTGCTCTTTTTTTGGGGGGGGAGATCGCTATATTTCATTTTGAAGGCTGGATATTTGTTGGGCAGTGTCTAAATTTGTCTTTAAATCGTTTGCAATTTTGTTTATTACTTTCGTTCGATTGTTGCTTACTTTGTTACCTTTTGTAATTCGTGCTTCGGTGTCGCAAAGTAGCGATACGTACGATTACGACGGAGATGTAATTGAAAGGAAAATATGACCACTTCGTGGACAAAGAAAGGGTAAAACCGGCCGCAAGGTAGCAACACCGTAAATAAGACTCCCCGTGGGTTACCTCGACCCATGTGTTTCACTTACGACTTAACGTAATATCACTTACCGCGTACCCCGGAGATACCTCCATCGTGATTTTTAAAGAGGAAAGGGATAAGAAAGCAGTGATGTGAAAATGAATGAAATTTGAAATCGCAAAATTAATTGCTGGCGAATTAGAATGTTCTGTTTCCCTTTCTGTTTTCTAATGAAACTGCGAATAAATTTAGAACCGCGAGACGTATTAAATGCTTGCAGAAGATTTACGCGTCCATTGAAAAATCTATGAATATCACTGCGAATGGCAATAGATTGAATAAAAAGAGGATGCTCCGATGATAAGCTTCGATGTAGGGACTAAGACGTTGATCAATGATCGCATCACGCCCACTACAAGATAGATGACATTATCGATGTAACAACGATTCAGGCATCCGCGCATTCATGCTGGGGTGTCAAAATGCCGTTGAATCATCGGCGAAATGGAATTCTACGCGCGGAGCACGGAATCATTTGACTTATCAGTACGTCACGGAGAAGATATTAATTTCATTACTGTCACGTTGAAGCACTATAAAATACATTGATAAATCCTTAAAGCGTAGAAATTATTTGCAATTTATCACGAAAATAATATCATCGTTTATATTCTCTCGTATCTTCTTTTTTAACAACGTCGTATCGTTCACGGAAATTCCTAAGATTGCTCTGCTATTTAAATTCAGTTCAGCGAATGCAGAATCTGATGGACGTCTATTTATACAAAACGCGTTGAAACCTAGATATAATAATATCAGCGCAATTAATTACAAGCGGATCCCAAATGACTTGGAAAACGCAACGTAATGGAAAGCCGGGCAAATTGCAGTTTTCAATTACAGTCATCATCCGCTTGTTACGGGCCTTGTTATGGTTTTATACTTGGCCGTCGGATGGAAACGCTTCTTAAAAATAAACCACCGACCCGTGCTTCTTCGCCTTTAATCATGAAGAATGATGGCGCACGACTATCTTAACACGATATGAGAGATCGTTCCCCTGGTAATGATCATTCCTTCCGCGTGTACTTCATGGGGGAAGCGTAAAATTAGCTTCGGGATCGTGTTGACGAAGGATGGATACAATTTGTTCGACAGAATTAGGTGGCCGGCAAGATGTTTGGCTCGCTTAAACGCGTTGGATAAATTGAATCCAATATCTGTCGGGGTGTTGAATCTCGTCTAAGAAAATTAGAAATATTGCGCATGTTAAGGTAAATCGACCACCTGAAATATATTAAACGCGTTAGAGTAATACGAATCGATTGCGCACACGACTCTAGCTTAACATTCTTTCTCCATTGCATATTAATGATTACAAATCTCTCGTAAATCGTCATGCGATTATTACAACGCTTAATTGGGGAAATGCATCTTTCGTAAAATTCTCGCTCACGTCCTGCCTTGAATCACGATTTTATGGCTCCGCGAAATGACAAATTGAAAAACATAATAATTCAGTGGGCTCGTAAGATACTTCAAAACTGGCTCGAACAAGCGATAAATTTCCGACGCGCTTGATCCTCGCCCCATTATCCCCTCGGCGCCGCGCATACCGGGCTCTACGCCTTCTTGAAAGCTCGAAATCGCCGAGCCTCATCGACGAATAATGACACGCGAGCATCCGCGGGACGTGAAAGATTATTCGCCCAATAACGATCGCTTCTTCCGCGTGTGCCGCATAAGGAAACACGAAATTAGCACCTCGGTATTAACGCGCCCAGCGAGCCGGGCGTCATTAATACTTGTAAATTTGATCGCCACGCGATCGTCGCGTATGATAACGAACTTAGCGCGTCGTGTGATTTAAGAGGTAGCTGTCACGCTTGGGAGTGATTCCGAGTTTCCTAGCCGCGATATAATTATGAATTTTAAATGAAGGCAGGATCTACGCGGTAGATATAAGATCTTAACCCTTCGGTCCTCGCGATTTAGCAAACATTTAACTTGTAAATGATTTCGTTCCTGTTCTAAGTTAACTTTGTACGATAATACCTTAATTCTGGCGACAAAGTACAATCTTAACAGTTGTTTTACGTTCGATTAATAGAAGCTCTGGGGGAATATGTATATATTATTGAACGGCTACTTTGAAGTAACATATAAAAGTTTATATTGTTTTCTCATTGAACATTATTCAAGGAACTGGAGATAGGAGAAATGTAGATGAGTAAGCAAGTCGTGATAGTTATTGGACGCCTGCATTGGGAACGGCAAAACTGGAAAGAACAAAAGGCAAAGTACTTTCGTTAGTGCTTGTTCTTAGGAATAAATTTCAAAGCACTAAATGCTAGCAGAAACACTACAAAGTAATAACACTTTTAGCTGATTAAGGAATTAGTCTTTTAAATATTTGATGAATTCAAGATTTTAAATACATTAACAGTTAAGTCTACTCTTTTTTGGGTTACACGTTTCAATTTCAAGCGAAGGTGCTTGGAAAGAACTTGTACTTCCTCAAAGCAGAATAACTGTTATTGTTAAACCAGAGCTTCTCTCCATTCCCGAAACAATAAAAGTTCTTTTACAGGAATATTTGTGGAACAGAAGCGCCAACAAATACGCATGATCTTATAACCGTTACCTCAGAACCGAAAAGTTAACAGTGAAACAATTGCAGCTACACCAGAGCCAATTGGAAATGTTAACAGTTTCATTCGACCCCCGGTTCCAACTTCCTCGTCGATAAGGTTACAACAATTTTGCGGCGTAGATCATTGCTTTCGATCGGTTTCTAAGAAGGCATGCAACGATTTAAGAGTGGCAAGTCTCTAAGCCAGCGATTGATGCTCCATCCCGTCGCGGAGCGGAGTAAAACAAACGGATCGTTACGATGTAGTGGCGGATAGAAAGAAGAATGCCGGTCGGAGATGGGGGGCTACAAGGGGCATACACCGGCTCGTTAACTCGCCGTTCCGCATCATTTGCCGGCGCGGGTAGCGCCCGCGCGCGCGCCGCGGACCGATATCGCTTTATTAGAAAGTAATAACAGTCCCGTGGCTCGAAAGAAAGGGCAAATTTATACCCGCTAATCCAGGAAAGATGCGCCGCAACGAGATATATCACCGAGTCGTGTGTGCACCCTGACACCCCTCTCCCAGCGATGGGCCGGAGAACCCGTCCCGTTCGTACCCACGATCTCGCCGATCTTACGGATCACGCGAGGGGCAACCCCATCTCCTCCCGGGACACGTCCAAGTAACGAGGCCTGGATCACACGAATAGAGCTAGCTGTTACAATTTTCAATGAGTCCTGATACACCAGCGATCCTTCGGCTGTTAACTTTTCCGTTCTAAGAAACCAGTTACAAAATGATGTTGTGACGCCGGACATTTCAATAAATTTGTTTTTTTTTAATCCACTTTACGAAGGGAAGTACAACATACGGAACCGGGTCTAACGTCTTACAGCATCTGACATCCTCTGAACTCTAAAACTCCGACATCGACATCATCCACGTAGTAATCGGATCCGTTTATACACCCTTGGCCGATGACGCCTTGTTTCTCGGCAGCCCTTATCGCTTGGCCCTGCACAATTATCTATTCCGCGACGGTTCCTTGTTTCGTCTTTCCAATTGTCTTCTTCGTATTATTTCCTTTCGAGATTCTTCCTTCCTGCCCAGTCGCAATGTGCATTTAGCGCAACTATTCCACAAGTGTACTTGAATTTTTTCGGGAATGAGAGAGTGTTCATGTTCAACGATAACAGTTATTCTGTTTCGAAAAAGTAAAAGTTCCTTCAAGCAGATTTACCGTTGAGAGTGTCAATGTTTCAACTTGTTATTGATGAAAGATTTTCAAGACCATTTCTTTAGTCAACAATTAACAATAGCGCGTCACCTAGTTACCTAAGAACAAGTATCAATGAAAGTACTTTGGAAAATGCATTACAGTAAATCAAATTTCTTCCGACAATTGTATGAAAATCAAGACTTGTTTGCTCATCTATATTCATCCGGTTCCCAGTTCCCTGAATAATGCTGAGTGGGAGAATAAAATAAACTTACATATTTTACATAAAACTATCTGTTTAATAACACATGTTCCTCCAGAACTTTTATTAATCGCATGTAAAATAACTGTTAAAATTGTACTTGATTGCCAAACTAAACGTATTAATGTACAAAGCGAACTTAAAAGAGAAAAGGAAAGAATGTCCAAGTTAAATTCTTTTATTAAATAACTTTTCCATATAAAAGTCGTCCCTTGAGAATAGTGCCAGAAGAAGCTACGGCGAAAGAGCGGAACGTGGAATCCAGCTGTCCCTGTCAGTTGTATTCTGATTGCGCGTTTTACCTGCCGAGTAGCGAGAGCGATAAAACTTGTGTCGAGACGTGCTGCTTGATATACGCCAGTCGATCGATGATCATTGATCCGTGACGCGGGTCTATATGACATCCCTTATCGTTATTACGATAGGTAATCAATGTTTTAGCAACGTTGCGCTCGTCGTCGAACGAGCAACCGCTATTGCGTTTTAAAACAATCGCGCGCTAGTATATGGCGAGTGTAACTTTTTTCTTGTTATTACAAAGACTGCACGCTGCGTCGTGCGCTCGGGACTTTTATCGCATGCAACAAAGAGCCGCGCAGTTATCGCGTTAACCATCGAACTAGCTTCTCTCGGGCCAATAATCCCTCGACGACGCGACGCGACGTTGCTTGTTAATTATTTCCGTTGCTTTTCGCGTGGAAGAGAAGGGATCATTAACGCACGGAATGATCGAGTTGGGACGAGGAAGATAGGACTGGATGTTGAGAATTAGATACAAGGGACAAGTCTCGGGTAAGAGTTATTATAAGCATGTTTGTTGGACGGGACCCGGTGAATTATTCGGTGAGAAATGAAGCGACGGCCGGAAAACATTTGACAAGAACAATTCGAGAGCTTTATTGCGCAAGCTCTGAATGCCGCCGGTGAACTTCTCGCCAACCGGAAGCCAGGATCGCTTTTCACCCAAACGAACCTGTTGAATTATAACAGAGAAATAACGGAAACGACTCTCCTATGAATATCCTCCTTTCTTCTGTGCTTTTTCTTTCGCGGGGGCTCCCTGCTGAAAAGTGTACAGCGGTTTAAAGGGATCACTTCAAATGGGTACAATTAATCGTAAACGTCCACGAACGGGAAGCAGGAGGGCGAAACTGTAGAAACACTGTGCCACTCTTAACAATTTACTTGTCGTTTCAGAACCGCAGAAATGCTTCCCAGACTTGACAAATTATTTCTTTGCGACACAACGTTACATTGTTCATATACATGCACTGCACGGTGATGTAGAAGAGTGAATTTTAACGATACGATGAGCAATATTTGGGGAATGTTTCAGAAAGCTTGTTACCGTGTTAACGGGTATGTTTTTCCCCTTCTCTTTCAATCGTCAGCAATTTGATCGGCTTTGTACATATAGCAAAGGGAAACGGGGTGGGAAGAAGCATTCCGTTGGGCATGAAAGGCTTGGCAAAAGGATCCGTCTGGTCTAACCAGGAATTTGCCAAAAGTCGGCTTTCCCGGTATGTCTGTCACGTAGCCAAGCCACGGTACCGGTGCTACTCCATTTCGCAACCGGTTTGAATGAAATTGGAAACATTTCTCAACCGCCACGCTCGCACTTCTGTGCGGACGCTGGTACAAGTACACGGTACACAAGGTGTTTCGTGACGTACGAGCTCCACTTTGATAGCGCTACCAAATTAAAAGCCTTTTTTCTTATTTCGCGAGTCGTGCAATCTGTTTATATCTTTGATCGGATGGAATTACGATGCTGCGATATCATTTTTAGCTCATATCAGTATGATCGAAGCCTTTCGTGTATTTTATGCGGCGTTTCCTCTTTTTTTTCATTTCAGTTTCGTTTGAAACACGACTTAACGCTTGAATCTTATTTTGTAAAATTGTTCAATCTAAAAGCCATGTACCCTGATCAATTGGGGATGAAAATACCTGGCAATGTTTTAAAACAATAGGTAAACAGTCAACAGATATTAAATAATTAAAGGATTACCGTATTGAACGAAAAATGACAGTATCTTTTCTATGACTCGTCGCATTAATCAAAATCTTAAGAAACACCAGCCAGAATGGAATGTAAAATTGCTGCCATGGAATATTAAGCCGACAAAAAGGAATTAAATTTCACATTCTTTTCATCTTCCTTTCCACTCATAGCCTGCTGAACATGTTAATAACCCAACAAAATAGTAGCCAACCGAAGCATGTGCTAGTTCACGTACTTCATCCACAGCATGGCGCATTTTACAACGGACCTAAGTTTGTTTGACTCATTTTATGCCATCGTTCCCGAGATCGCTGGCGAACGCAGCAACCTTCGCCGTCACGTTCGCCTGACGTTGCCGGTAGCCCCGGTTTCAGGAGCGCACGCAGAAACAGTTCGGCCTGGCCGGGGTACCAGATGCCGCGGATGCAACGCGCGCTTCTTTCCTCGCGTTTTACCGGATCCCGCTCCTCCCTTAAAGGCCATCCGCGCCGTGCCGCGGCTCGCCTCACGGCCCCGGTTGACACAGAGTTAATAAAGTTCCGCTCGTTCCGCGGGACGCGCTCGCCCCAAAGAAACAGCTAAATAAAGCCGTGCCCGCGGAATGAAGCATATTTTAATGTCTTACTTCTGCCGCCCCTATAATGTACGTGCTCGGCGTATAAATACTGTGGGCTTGATAACGCGCCGCGGGAACCCGTTTCGACGGCTTACAGGCGCGCGTGGCGTTATGCGCTTTCAGCGTGGAATCGTAGCTCTTCGAGTCGAGCCGCGTTTTCGAATTCGATCGCTGGCCAGCCGCGAGACGAATTGATTTCCCGTTGCGTCACGGATTGGAGATCGAATGATAGTGAACGAATATCGCGCGCACGGATATCCTACTCCATTGCGAAGTCGATGATATTGCAAAGAGGATAGAAGACTTGGAATGTTTGCTTTTTTTTTTTTATAAATAAATCTGAATATACGTTGAAGAGAGTAAATATCCTTTGAGTGCTTTTGAAGGTAGCGGATGTATTTTGAGTTTGCAACATTCTTTAAGTGAGATGTATTTTTTGTAAAAGTAAAAAAACAGTTGTGCTTCATTAATTAATCGCGTGGCGATGAATAATAAATAGCGCGAGTGATGCGTTTTATAGAACAAACAGAAAGATAGAGAATCCTAGATACTAATGTACCTTGCGATTCTCTCATGCCATTTAATCGAGTTAAAAATTCTGTATTCGTAAGAACATTTTCACCAATCTAGAACGTTTCTGCATCCCGCCACTTTATGCACAATTCTTTATTCGCCCCTACGTAATATTATGCACTTAAGCGATTCTCGGAATGCGATGTATCACGAATAAGGGGACGGAAATGATTAATAGTTATCGTTGACAAGCTGCTCCTTAGGTAATTTATCCTCGGCGAGGGGGGGAAAAAAAAGAAGAAATATTTAAAAGCACAGCGGATGGAAAAGGGAAAATGCAAAGGCGCTATTTATTCAAACGGCGCTACTTATTCAACAGCTACGCAGTGAACGAATATCTGAAAGGCAAAACTAATATCCGCGATCGTTTTTCATTGCATAATTCCGCGTAATTACTGTTACGCGGCCTTACTTAATGAAACACGGAAAAAATTAGGAAGCCGCTCGGTGCGAGAAGCGAAAACCAGTTTACCCGCGATCTTCTATTACGCATATTGCGTGCTTAGCGATGCTACCTGCATTCTGTAGCATTAGCTCGTTCTTTTCTTTTTTAATCCGGGTACTAGTTGCAAGCGAACGCAATCGCAGAAGATGCCGCGCAGTTTACGAGATATAGAAATACTTTCTTGGAAAGCATCCTGCTTTCCAGTTGCAGCGGAGATAAATTGCTTCGCGTTTTGTTCGAGGAAAGTCGATTACGTCCGAAGCCGGGAAGACAATTATAAAGGAATTAGAGCAAATGAGGTTTAAAAAGAAAATTGATTATGAAATTTGCTTGTACGGTAGATTCACAATAAAACCGTACGAATTGCAAGAGTTTTTTAGGACGATCAATTTAATACGAAATTAAAGAATCATATTTAATCGTTTCAGTTGGATAAAAAGTACATTGTTTCTCTCTTGATATCGATGCTTGATACCATTTTAGTTCGCCCTTTCGTGGCGAAATGGAAATCGCTGAAATTCCACGATATTGTGCTCGAGCGAGAAACAATTTTAAGTATACAATGGGGAACAGAGGGGACAGAGTGTAGCGGCACCCGAGTTATTTCTACAAACGGTAAATTGCATTATAATACGCAATAGCCTTGCAATTGTTGCATACTGAGGAACTTGCCCGGCACAGCTGTTGGCGTATTATCTCAATGATGAATAACGGCACAAAACAGTTCCTTCGGTGACTTGCGAATCCCTCGGAAGTAGAGGATTTTTGTCCCGCTCGATTGTTCTCGCGACTCGTGAAATCTCTAACCGTTCCGCACATTTCACGGTCTATTTTTGACGAGCGCCAGGAAATGCGATGTATCATTGGTGCCTGCGTCGACAGGATCTTTAGAGTTACCTGCTTATCAAATATTTCATGAAGAGCTTGTACTTGATTTGAAAGAAAAAAAAGTTAACGACATGATTCATTTCTTGAATATGCGCGCGAATAGAATCTGCAAAATTGTCTTGAGGTCATTAATCATTTCCCGCGAGTAACCATTCTCGTTTCAGATCGCGAATGATTGAAACTGCTCCAACTTTGATCTAATTAAATTTCCAATTCGATTAGGCGTTCCTAGATATTGTCAAATATGCAGATTCGAGGAATTATTCAGAGTACTGTCAGTCGAATCAGCTGTAGAAAAGTTAAGATTAGGACAGACTCACTGCCAGCGCACAATTTCTCAAACTGTCAAAAATCCAATTTGGCCATGAGGCTTCCCCTATAAACTCGTCTATGATTAACCTTATCGATACTTATCTAATTCCTTCTACAGAAATATCTGATCTGGGCAGATTCTATTTGAACGAAAACTAAGTGCAGAAGATTGATAATAAAAATGTTTGCGCTACTTTATCGAGTATTTATATATCTAAAACAGAAATTATATATAACCGAAAGCTAATTGCAGAGTAATAAATATATGAGCACCGCTTCCTGCAACATTTATACCAATTAAACAAAAAATCATGTCCGACAATTGATATTGGTGAATCAATTTCCAGAAAGGAAGTCGGCGAATTTTTCCCCAGCTAATTTACCCTCTAAACCATTTCACTCTCCCGCCCTTATCCGCGCGACCGTAGTTGGTTCACGATCGATGATAGCCGTTCGCGATAGAAATAAGGTTAATTAAATTCCAGGCTTCCAATTACGCCGCACGTTAACGAGCGCACGTCCCGTTTCAGATCCTGCTCTCGCACTTCGACGCCTTCAAGTTCCCCAGCTCCGAGGTGGTTCAATTTCGCGCGCTGGTGACACCGTGCATGCCCACTTGCGAGCCGGTGCAGTGCGACCAAGAGGAGGCGACCGGCGAGCTGCGATCGGTCATCTCCTTCGGCAAGCGTCGTCGCCGCCGTTCCACGTCGTCCCAAAGCCGCGAGGACCTCCTCCTGGTGCAGTCCATACAGATCACGGACAAGTTCGGCTTCGAGCACGACGGGAAATCGTCGAACGCCAGTTCGGCGATCAGGGACACCGTTTTCGTCGAGAGCGAGGACGTCTCGTCGACCCTGGGCATGTGCATGAATCTGGGCGAGGCGATCGTCGCCGGGACCGTATTCTTAGTCGCCCAGATCGCCATCATCGCCGCGTGGACCTTCACTTGGCAGAGACGCCGACAGATGCTGAAGCATCAGGAGGCCCTCTCGGTCTCCGTTTCCGTTCCCGGAATGCATTCCGTCCCGGGACGCACCGACAGCCTCTGCAAGTTGTACGACGCCGGATACGCAGCGCGCCGTTTTTGAACAGCCTCCGTCCCCCGGCCCCCGTTCTTCAATTCACGTCGTCCTCCTTCGCTGCTGACGTATACACCCTCGGCCGGCTTCACGGACGGACAATCCCTGTCCGATTCGAAGCCTCTCGAATGATTAAAAAAATCTCGGTTGAGCGTCGATTTAAAATGCCACAGATTTGGAAAGGTCAAGCAACGTGCTAGGAGGGGGTGAGTAATTAGTAATTCTGATAACGCGGCAGCGATAATCGGGTTCTGTGCAAATCTTCCGAGGGCGGGTAGAGAAATTTTGAAGGTAGTTTATTTGGAGGAGCATTAATCATCCGATGGACGACGCTTCGTGCTCTCTTTACTTCATAAGAATTATCGCGTACTCTATCGACGGGGGGGGGGGTGAACGATCGATCCTGCGAGAGAGTAACTGTTCTCGATCACTTTTTCGCTGCTTCGGTAATATTAAAAGTCAGAATCCTGTCAGCAAGTTTTTGATCACACCAGCAATTTCAATCAATGAACAGCCATCGGCCTCTTACGATCGCCAGCTTCTTCTAAGGAGGTTGAAAAAAGAAGGACGGCTTCCACTCGGCGGCCAATTAAATGCCAGTGGAAGGCGCGCGCAGAGAAAAACGGCTCCGGAGTTCATCGAGCACGATCGCAGCCCGATATCGATAGAGAGCCCCGGCAACAATCGTGGAACTTTTTCACCCCGCAGAGGCCACTTTTGCTCGCGACGAATTAACACGCAAGTTCCGGCGCGGGCGACGAACAATCGCGCGAAGGAGAAAAGTATAATTGCACGCCAGCAGCGGGAAGCAATTAGGCGATCAAAGGATCGATCGATTATCCCCGCGGCTTCGTCATCCTTCATTCATAACAGCTCGTCATAATCTCCCCTGTTTTCTTGCGACGTTTCCTTCCCCCCTCCCCTCCCCCCACTTGTCCGACCCACCATGCTTTTCCTCGTACGCGGAACGAGACGGGATAAAGGTGGAATAAGACGACGCGGGATAAGGCGCGGCGCGGTATCGAAGGTGACGGGAGAGGTCGACGCGCGTTTGCTGCATAGAGCACCAGCGTGGACTCTAATTAGCATTGGGAATCGAGCATGATTATGCGGATGCTCCGAGCGGGATATCAACAGAGGGAAGCAGGCTGGCTGAAACGGGAACAGAGAGAGAGAGAGAGACAGAGAGCTAGCGGACTAGCAAACGTGCGCGGGGGTGCAATGCGCGTAAAGGGCTTGGCGGAAGGTTAATTGCCCCTTGTGGCGTCTCGGGGTTAAGCTAAGCTCCGTGCGGGGTTAGGCGAGAATTCGGGAGCAAGAAGGATCGCGGAGCCCAGACAGCGAGATGGCGTTGCGCCGAGGATTGCTATCTAGAGCATACTGGGACCGCCTAACCGTCGGCCGACTTAACCTTAGCCACGCTCCCGCCAGCCGTGTTGGCCAGGTTAATTTACATCGCAGCACGTGAACTTATCAATCTGGACCTACCCTCACCGATGGCTGACGGTCGCACCTAATTAGCGGCATTGGAAGGCTGTTAGTACAGTAGATTTTCTATAAATGCCGGTAAATCGAGACCGTCACTTATCGTGTAGGAGGATCGAAATTTGATTGATAGAATCTACGAGACGTGGCCAAGGTTCCGACATTTATTAGTACAGTACATATTCTATGAATGACAGTAAATCGAAACCCTAAGACCGTCACTTATCGTGTAGGAGAAACAAAATTTGATTGATAGAATCTACGATGCGTGGCCAAGGTTCCGACATTCATTAGTACGGTAGATTCTCTATAAATGACGGTAAATCGAGACCCTGAGACCGTCAGTTATCGTGTAGGATGATCGAAATTTGATTGATAGACTCTACGAGGCGCGGCCAAGGTTCAGACATTTATTAGTACAGTACATTTTCTATAAATGACGGTAAATCGAGACCCTGAGACCGTCACTTATCGTGTAGGAGAAATACAATTTGATCGATAGAATCTACGAGACGTGGCAAAGTTTCCGACATTTGTCAAAGTGTGGTGAGGATAATTTACATGTAGATCGGGATACCGTCACTTATCGAGAATCTACTGCACGTACCAAGCACAGCAAACGCTGTGAATTTATTGGGATTGAAGAAGAAAAGCTTGCAGCTCGAATTCGAACTGAAATCAATGAACAAAATTGTCCCTGACGCAACTGAAGAAAATCAGACTTAGTATAAACAAGATGGCTCATTGCATCGGCTAAAGTATTTGGACAGCAATATTACCTAAAAGTTATTAGCGCCTCTATTACGCACTACGACCGTACGTTTACATTTAGAGAAGTTATTTCGACATTTTCGTAGCATCCGAGTCCAAATATAGCCGTTGCCCGGAAAGTTATAACCGGGTAGTCGATCTTAACTTCAGATCCGACGAGCGAACGTCATTCGAACAAGACGGCGCGAGACAGTGTACCCTCGAATCGCTTGCAGTTTGCGGAGCATCGCTATTTAACATAACAAGCCTCACGGTGGGACTTCCCAAAACTGGCTGCTTCGTGGCTCTGCCGCAGCACGAATTTTACACGGGTTAAAGGGGGTGGGACTGCATTAGGAGGGTGCGCGATGGATAGATTTCAATCGGTTAACCGCGTTCGCCCTGGGGCTTCATCGATCTCACCGGCACAAAGGCTCCTGAAGGGATCGGTTTAATTGGGAAACTTGACAATTTGAATACGCTCGCGAAACGAGGGATAGATGAGGACGGGTAAAGTGTGAGCAGTCGATTAGCATGGAACGTTTACGTTTCAGTTAAGTCGGGATCAAATATTCTCTAATCAATAATAACTCCGTAGCTTTTTCGATGATTCCGAAACGAAAAGACGCGAACGGTCGCCGTCGGGATATCGAGCCGGCGTTCGAAAGGGTCCGCGTTTCAATTGTTGCCGCTAATTGCCGCGGAGATTGCAAGGCTTTCTCGCGCCTGAGACAATAGAAACGCGGGGCCGAATGAAATTTCCGTGTCGAATCGAGCTGCATTGATCGGGAGCGTAGGATATCGACGCGACGCGCAGTTCTTCAGCCAGCGGAGCGCGTTAACTAGTCCCATTGTGTTTGCGCGCGGGTCTCCACGCTGGTCGCGAAACCGCGCCGCCCGTCCCGCCTCGCTGCGATTTTTCTTTCATACGTAAGTATCAATATGCATAAAATGATAAGACGCCAACGAAGGTGTCCGCGCGTATCAATAAGCGACGCGACCTAAACGGTCTTTACACTTTACGAAGTAACGCTAAGAGTTTATCGCTAACGCTGACGTAGTATATCCAATTTGCTTCTGGTGAGAGGGTAGAGCCAATTTTTTTTTCTTTTTTTTTATTCTATAGGTTCGAACGTTAATCGATCGGACGATAGAATCCGCGGGCCGCGAACGCGCGTATTGTATCACGTACGCGTGGCTCGCCGCCAGCGATTCTCTAGTGGTAATATCATCGTAGCGCGTATGAAGGGCATACGAGACGGCGCATGAAGAATTTCGTTCGCCCTCGCCCGAATGAAAAAGACAGACGGTTTCAACGTTCGTGAACTTTCAAGCATCATCATCATCGGCGAGGCAGTTCGAGATTCTCTCGCGCCGTCTTGTTGGAGAAACATGTCAATTGCACGCGTAGTTTCATAAACGATCGAGCACTTTCCATCGACTTCGTCGGACCGAGCTGACGCGACGGTGGTTCGACGCAAGTCAATGGAAACTGCGCCGTTTCTACGTCGACAAGGTCTGTCAGATGTGTCACTATCGTTAACCGCGTAATTCACATTACGAAGAATCGAGCAAAACTGTCATTCGATTACGCGATTACGATTAAGATTGAACGCGGGCCCGCGGAGAGGCAGGGGGACCGCGGTGAAATGATAATATTAGGCTCGAGGACGATCGCGCTCTCTGCAACGATGACGCCGAAGGAACGACCCGCTTCCGCATTACTTCCGACGCTGGTACAGGGCGATCCGCGAAGCGAGCACGCGAGATGTTTGCTTTCCTTTCTCTCCCCTTCGAGCTTCCTCGCGCTTTATAACGAGCCTCAACATTCGTACGATTACACCTCGCCTTCTTTATCGCGAGTGGTCACGAGTAGTGCGCAGAGACGTCGGTGCTTGTCCTCGAGCCTGAGGTGCGCGGCCTCAACTCCGTCGTAAGCTCGAAAAGCTCGAGTCTGTTCTGTACCCTGACGAGCGTGTGCATTATTTCTGCCGCCTTTCTTCTTCCCTCGCCCGCCGCTACTGTTTCCCCGATCCTGCACCCTCCCCGTCATACTTTTTTCCCCCTTTCCTCCGCTCGTTCTACCGACCGATCGAACGACTTCCAATCCGCGGATCACGCGAGTCACGTACAGAGCTTACCCGACGATCGAGCGTTCTTACTTAACACGCGCACCAACCGTCAATGGCTTATTTATTTTTTACGTTTAATGTGTACCGCTGTCCGAGAATACTCGTACCATGTCACGTAAAGTTATCGCGCCCCGTCCGTTCGTTTCGTTATACATCGAAACGAATTAATCCGTCCGGCAAGGAATTCGATGTTTGCGCGCGACTAAGTAACTCCTCGGTACTTTTATTCTCATCTTCTTCTTTTTTTTTACTACGTATGAAGACGTCACCCTTTGGCTGATCTTCGCATATGTCAGTACCGTAATACACACGTTGTACATAGCATATATGGTACAGAGTAAATAAACTCATTTTATAACGAAGAACATTGTTGTGTCTTTGATATTAATTATCGCCTGCCAATGCACGGATGACGGAATGGGATACGGATGTAGGTATGTAAAGAGACGTAAAGAAAGATAGATACAGAAGGGAATAGGAGTCAAACTAAATAAGTTCAAACGGATAAATAAATTATAATCTAATTTACAGTTAGAATTAATTCACCGCCATGAAATAAACCGAAGTACTTACTTCGCCGGTGCGAAAGTTCGTCAGTATAATTAGCTTCATTTTTCTCGCAGCCTCGTTATCGTAGAGGGTGCAAAACTTTAAAGTGTTCCGTACAAAAAGAAATTTCGAATCAGAGGGATGAAAGAAGTGTGGTACTTGTGGCACATTAATAATGCATGCATTAAGATAGAAGCTACAAACAGAGTGGTAGAAAACGGATACAAATATTTGGCCATTGTTTTTAAACAACTCTTTCTACGCGCATTTATTCTTTTTTCTTTATTTTAGAAACTTTTTACATCAAGTTGTCTGTCGTCGCTCTTGCTGGATAATTTTTAACTTTTACAATTTGTTAGGGATTCTTGTTCACGGTGTACAATTCCATAAGTATTATGCATCTGGCATTCCGGTGTACTGTATTAATGAAATATGAGAATGATACAAGTATATAAGAGATAGAGATTTACATCAATGTGATTTACTCGCAAGTTAATTGTTTATTCCCCATAAGTAGTAATTTACATACACCTTATTAATTATTGAAGATGCAAATGAAACTTATAAATCGGAAGTTATAACAGTCTCGTTCGAAATTTCGAAAATATAGCGCACGAGAGATAAAACTGAGCAACCGGAAGATAATGTTCAGCTTATGTGTTGGAAATGGCCAAGTTAATCCGAGGAGCAGCTAGTAGCTTAAGTAGGTTTCCTGGTAAGATGTTGCGGGACAGTTACAAAGCACGCTGAGTCGGGAGGAACGCGAGCATCGTGGCTAAGCGGCGATTCGGACGACGCCTCTACGAGTGGTGCATTCCCAGCGACAGCAGTTTGGTTCACGTACGTATCAATCAACGTGTTATTATGCTAAATATAACCGTGACCGGCCTGTAAACGCGTCGAATTTAGAGCAAGGCGTGGCGCGCGGATCGAACTCGATCGGAACGCGGGTTACGCGGGTCAATCGGGTCCCCGGACTATTTCATTTTATAGTTACTTCGTTTAATATTCGTTCGAAAAGTTCAGAGATGAGAGTGTAGCTTGAATAAAGGTTAGTTTTACTTTACAAGGCGCACATATATTTGGTCATGAACGAAACTAATTTTGGATTATACAAAATTTATTATGAATTATTTGAAATGCGTAATTACTTGGATTTTGTAATTAATTTCGGTGTTACGATGTTGCACCATGCAGAGGAATTTCAATGAAGACTTCGTGCAACTGAAAATTCTAGTGAATTTCGTGGACAAGTGGAACAAGTCAGGAAATAGTCAGACACAGAAATACAGGGTGATTCGGCCGCCAGGGGACTTGAAAGAAGTGCCGCCGCCTAAACGTCTGGAACTCTTATCCCATGCAGTCCCATGGACAATTTTCGGGCGACATATTTTGTCCTTATCTGTTCCTCGTTATCACTTGGCATAATGACTCTGTCGATCGCCAGTTGTTTAGATTACTGCAAAGCGGACGACTAAGTGTTCCTTCCAAGAGAAAGCGAGAAACAGAAAAGGACACGATACGTCGGCCGAAATTTTTCCATGGGACTGCATGGGATAAGAGTTCCAGACATTCAGGCGGCGGCACTTCTTTCAAGTCTCCTGGCGGGCGAATCGACCCTGTAGATTTCACGTGAAGTACAGCAAAATCAAATCCAGTGTAATGTGTAAATTCCACGTTAAGGGTCCATTTGTACGTAACCGTGCTGTGTCCGGGCCGTCTTTAAGTTTTTCGAGAGCGACGTACAACTTAAGAACAAGCTATGCGATTCTCTGTCGTGCTCGGTGTCGTTTTAATTGCAAAAACTTCAGGAGCTCATTTGCGTGGCCAATGTTCTCGAGGCGCCGGTTGGAAAAAATAATCTCCCTTCTTTCTTATTATTAATTCTGAACAAAAATACAGAAGAAAGGAATGTAAAATTTATTCAGAAAGATATGTGAGGAGATAGCGAGGAGTATACTTTTTAATTTACCGTTTGGCCCATTCCGATAACTCAATCAGTTTCTGAGATACAACCGTCTAAAGTTAAGGCATTTGAATATCGCTACGCGGCCCACATTTTTTCCCTGGAATTCGAAAGAGTTCGCAGAATCGGCGTCTGCCGTTGTTTACGTCTCTTCCTGGAATCGGAAAGAATCCGCTGACTCGGCGTCTGTTGTTGTTGACACCTGCGCGGGAAACTCGGTCAGCAGGTCAGTGACGCGACGCGAGCGAGAAGAACAGCGATACCAAAACATTAGAAATTACCCGCTTCTTTGCACGGCGATGCCTCAGGAACCGGAAGTCGTATCGAGTTCAACGAAAAACCATTTCAAAGGGGAAGAAAGCGCGCTTCTAATGAAGCCCGAGCGGATGAAAACTAATTCGTATGTTCGTAGTTACAGCGGTTCAAAGTCCGTGCGATCGTGATACTTAAAAATACAAGTTTCCAGCCGGAGTTTCTAGCCTCCGATATTTGGCTGTGACCCGGACGGGGCACGGACAGCCTCGTGAAAAGGTCGCCTTTAAGAAGTTACAGAAGGTATTTTCTGTACACAACGAATGCAATCCTTTTTAGTTTTTGTTTAATCTTTATGAAATTAATTGTAATGAACTCCTGGGATTTGTGCAATTAAAATGGTATCAAACATGACAGAGATCGCATAGCTTTTTGTCATGTTATAATAGTACGCCACTCTTCGAAAAGACACGGCACGGTGTTGTATAAACAGACACTAATGTTGCGCCCCGAGAGGTTCGACTCGGAGCGGTTGCGGGATTTTGGCTTAGTTGGTTTCGTGAGCGGACAAAGGATCGGAATCCACCAGGCGATCTTCGATAATACTTCGTTTATTGCAGCTATTCTTGAACTAGACAGAGGTGACTTGGATACGTTGTGCATTCGTTTCATGGTTCGATCGCGGGTCTCCGTTTTGGGCGAGACTCATTGGTTTCATTATCAGCTACGCGGTGTGACAGAATTGGTAGGAGCAGTCACGCGGTATCATGATAGTCCACTCGGCTATAACTATAACGTGATCAGTCAGTCACGTTGTGCTGATTCTACACCTCTTGCAATTCTGCGAATTCTATATCTCGGTTCCAGAACCTTCTATGCTGATGCACTGCTGTCAGCTATCCCAGAATGATGGGCACAATACTAACACCGTTCACGGAGGGACTTTTGGAAGTGATTGCTGAGGTGATTCCGAGCAACTTCTTCCTTTGCCAAAATGTTAGTTAAGGCCTCGTTTTTGAGTTATTAACAAATCGCACCGACCAATTAGCATAACTAAAAAAGCCATGTTAAGCCATACCTTGACCCATACTACTTTTGTTATGCCTGATATCCGACAATTTACTTGAACCACTTAGGATCGACATGTACTACTTAAATTCTAGATTCTAAAACATTTTTGTAGCATATTCAAATCTATACCATTATTATAATTATTGACATTTTCATTACTATTTAACTGTAAGATGTATTGTAAATTAATTTATAAGAATAATCTGTAAGCAATAGTCTTTAGCTTCTAAAACATATGTGTAACTTCTGTAAATCTATGATATTATTATTGTAATTTTCAGTAATATATATTATTAATATATATTATATAATCATAAGATGTATTGTGAAGTAATTTATTACAATATTCTATAAGAAGTAGTAGTTTACAATAAATTTTCGCAAAAGGTATGCAACTAGATTCATTTCTTTGACACCTGTCCACTCCTAATAGTTTAAGTTAGAGATAGGTGCTGGAAAACGACGTGAAGCTTCAGGAATTAGTAAAAAAGCATACTTTTGCAATTATTGAGTCAAAAAATCAAGTTTGGCTTTGTAAAAACACCTTTTGGCAATATTGTTGTTAACTGCGTTCCCAAAATTTTCGCTTTGCAACTTTGTTGGGTCAGAAAGGTGTTTTTACAAAATTTAACTGGATTTTTTGATCCAACAAAGTTGCAAAGCGAAAATTTTGGGAACGCAGTTAGCAAGAATGTTGCCAAAAGGGGTTTCTACAAAATTTAACTCGATTTTTTGATCCAACAAAGTTGCAAAGCGAAAATTTTGGGAACGCAGTTAGCAACAATGTTGCCAAAAGGGGGTTTTACAAAATTTAACTCGATTTTTTGACCCAGCAAAGTTGCAAATGTATGCTTTTTCACTAATTCCTGGAATTTGATGTCATTTTCCAGAAAATTCCGGGAACTTCAATATTATCAGGGATTCCTGAAACATGCCGTCGTTTTCCAGCACTTATCTTTAACTTAAATTATTAAGAGTGGGCAGGTGTTAAAAAATGAAACCAGCTGCATTTCTTTTGTGAAGATTTATTGAGAAATTGCAATAATATACGAATTACAAAAATGATCATGTTTAAACTTAAAACCTATTACTTATAGAATATTCTTACAAATTAATTTACAATGCATCTTATAATTAGGTAATAATGAAAATTACAATAATAATAATAATAGCATAGATTTACGTATGCTACACAAATGTTTTAGAACCTAAAGACTATTTCTTACAGATTATTCTTACAAATTAATTTGCAAAACATCTTATAGTGAAATAATAATGAAGATTTCAATAATAACAAGTTAAGAAATAGTGAGACATAGATATTACGTGAAGTACATCAAAGTCGAATCCAATGTAATATCCAGGTAAGTCTTAATGAAAGTTCAGCATACCGTACAATTTTTCATAAACAATATAATGAAGAAAAATAGCATACGCTTTCCTTAAAATGATTTTAATTGAAAAATTCAATGCCGATCATACAATTAATATCACTGCAGTGCACTAAAAATTCATACATTCTGTTGCAAGTGTAAATCCTTACAAAATAAATCGTTTTCGATGTCCATCAAAGCGAACGCTTTGCAAAAGCCTAAATTTACAATTTCCAGGCTACGCCCACGTCGAGCCATCGGATATGTCTGCAATTAAGCGGCTGGAAATTGGAATTTACGCAGCCAGCGTCCGCCTAAGCAAAGCTAATTGTGGCCAGCGTTCGACGGTAAACCCGACGTGTATACCAGGTCGATACTTTTGCATTATGTAACGCATTTTGCAAGCAACAGTGCCTTGCCTGCCGGCCAGAACGCGATAATACCAGGCAATTGTTAAAACGAAGCCCAATGAAAATCATAATTTACTGCAATCGCCGTGTTCGCTGTCTAACACAAAAAAAAAAAGAAGAAAAATAAGAATACGATATATTCATGATAAATCGTAACGAACCGCGTATCAATGAGAAGACACTTTCTGGAATATCCGGTTTATCCGGCTACGCGAGCGAAAAGTGGACCGCGGGTATAGTCGAGATCACGGGTTTCCAGCTTCCGTTATCCAGCCTTCGTTCAATCAGCGTGGGAATCGTGCATCGGGTAGTGACCCTGAGAGGGAAATTTATCAGCTCGACAGCGTGTTACGAGGATACAATCTCCTTGGAAAAATGCTAATGTACCTATCTCAATCTTTGATACCTAATCTTGTCGAACGTTCAAATACGCGATCCCTTCGGCGACGCGTCGATTTACAGAAAAAAAAAAAATGAATCCCCTATTATCGAGAGGTTGCTAAGTGAACGAGAAACTTTATACCCTCCATCGGCGGAAGAACCGCTTAATTTTCTCAGCAGAATAAGTAGAATAAAGCTCGTGCAGCCCCCCCCCCCTCTCTCTCTCTCTTTCTCTCTCTCTCTCTCTGTTGCTCTGCAGAAACTTTCAGAGACAATATCTCGTGAAACATCCCGTAATCGGGATCGCCTTAAATCGGCCGGGGTGAGTCTTGTTACTCGCCGGCCACGGAGTGAACATTATTTTCTTCTTTGAAAATAGCATCGCTATCTTAGACCGACCGGGGTGAATAAAGTGCGGGATTATCGCCCGGAGGGGACTAGATCGAAGGGACCGGCAGGCGCAACTTATCGTGCATTAAACAAGAGCGCGGCGTCGAGCCGGGAACGATTCGGCGAGTCCATTCGACGGGTCGGCTATGTTAATGAACTGGATCGAGATAATGGTGTGCGCTACCCGTAGTTTACAGCCGCAGTAACTCGGCAGGAAGTATCCAGCCGTGGCTACTGGATGACAGGAGGACATGGTTCCGTGATATCGACCCGGCAGGCGCTCTCTCTCTCTCTCTCTCTCTCTCTCTCTCTATCCGCTCCTGCCAGCCGCTTCGCGAGAAATGGAACGGCCGCTTAGATCACACAAAAATCCTCCGATAGCTTCTCCTAGGTATTTCCTAGACACTCCTTTCGGGAATGATGTCCTTGCGCAAGAAACACCATCCGGATTTCAATTCAGTTCTCAAGAATGGAGACTGAAGAAACCTTCCAAGAAAGTACCTGACATATAAATTAATTGCAAAAGATGGCAGTCGTGTATAAAATAAAGCAATAATAAGTCATGTATTTCTTAGACACTCCTTTTGGGAATGATGTCCTTTTGCAGAGAACACCTTCGATTTCAATTCAGTTCTCAGGAATGGAGACTGAAGAAACCTTGCAAGAGGGTGTTCGACATATAAATTAATTGCAAAAGATAGCAGTCCTATATAGAATAAAACAATAAGTCAGGTATTTCCTAGACACTCATTTTGGGAATGATGTCCTTGTGTAGAAAGCACCTTTGATTTCAACTCAGTTCCGAAGAATAGAGGCAGAAGAAACTTTCCAAGAAGGTGTTTGACGTATAAATTAATTGCAAAAGACAGCAGTCCTATATAGAATAAAACAATAAGTCAGGTATTTCCTAGAAACTCATTTTGGGAATGATGTCCTTGTGTAGAAAGCACCTTTGATTTCAACTCAGTTCCGAAGAATAGAGGCAGAAGAAACTTTCCAAGAAGGTGTTTGACGTATGAATTAATTGCAAAAGACAGCAGTCCTATATAGAATAAAACAATAAGTTAGGTATTTCCTAGACACTCATTTTGGGAATGATGCTCTTGTGCAGAGAGCACCTTTGATTTCAATTCATTCCGAGGAATAGAGGCAGAAGAAACCTTCCAACAGGGTGTCCGACATATAAATTAATTGCAAAAGATGGCAGTCGTATATAAAATAAAGCACTAATAAGTCATGTATTTCTTAGACACTCCTTTTGGGAATGATGCCCTTGTGCAGAGAACACCTTCGATTTCAATTCAGTTCCGAAGAATGGAGACGGAAGAAACTTTCCAAAAGGGTCTTTTACAAATAAATTACTTATGCACGTCCTATATAAAATAAAGCAATAGCAAGTGGGGACATAATTGTGAGCATACGTTATCCATTCATTCGTTCATCTGCTTTTCACATAAAGGATCCATCATTCGAGCATTAAGCAACAAACGCGTAAGATATAAATCACGCAAGAAATTGGAAGGCGGTTTCTATTAGGACAAAATAATATCCCGAGGGAAGTAACGACGGATCATCAGTCACCGCGCATCAGGCTCTATAAGGAAGCCACCCAGAAGATATCAACTGCGAGTCATTTGTCAAAAGTCGAAACGGGTCCTATCGAACTGCCTCCCCGGAATTATCGGACCACCGGACTCTGTGAATCCCTTCCGGACAATCTGTCCCGCAAGAATTATCTGGCATTAACTTCGGGTCATTGATCCCTTGATTTCGGTGCGTCGTGACGATGCAATTGGATCTTCAAATTATCTCCGACGTGTAGTGCACGATTCGATTGCCTGCGAAAGCTGGGCAACAGTTCGTTGTTTTTTTTTCTTGTGGCTTAAAATAGACATAACGACACGGGGAACTGTTCGATATCGGCCTCGGTGGCGGATCCGCTTCCTGGTTCGGGGTAGAAGAAAGCAGGATAGGATGTAATGGCACGTAACAAGCGCGTTTCATAAAAATTGGACGGCAAACAAGGAGATTATTCCTCGTCAAGGGTGGATGGTGAGTTTGCGTACTGTAATTCGCGTGACGTAATACAATTTAATGAAGGCATATCACAAAGGGAGGGAGAGGGAGAGCTAAAAATATCACACGGAATCATGTAATAATAATTACAATTTTCAGAATTGTTGGCTACATGGTAATTGCTTTCAGTTTGTCCAGAGATGTGGACGTGAATGTGAATACGAAAGAAGTAGTATACAAGCTGGCCAGTATTTTGCAGAACGCTGTTGTGCACATTGAATGAAAGCTGGAATTTTTAATGAACCGATACGTAACAATAAGTGAACTAGAACAATGTCTATGCAAAACATTTTTTTTCTGTCCTCGGTTGTTTAAATTGAACATGAGAAAAGCATATATTGTCAACTTTTTAGAAGGTAAAATATTTAGGATTTTCTTGAGTATTGTAGATAAAATAATTAGCTGTAAATTGAATACTGCAAGTTTTAAAATAGAAACAGGACAAAGAGTTTTCCAAAATATACCATTATTTGCGTTACACGATTCGCATTAAAACTGATCTGCAGATTTATTCTTCTCTCGTTACATAAGTATCAACCAACAGGTGACTGGTTTTACATAACTATTCGCTTTAACGTCAGCAAACAATAAAATCACTGCGAATCGCTAATTTATCATTTAAGAAACACTTTTGCAGAAGGGGGCAGGATTATCTGAACGCTTCTCGTCGGAAACGTCTATCCGCAAACTGCACGCACCACGCCCATGAGCATACCAACTTCCGGAGCACCCCCTGCATTAAGTTATTATCCTCTCGCCCAAGTTATTACTACCGTCCGTACACCATACTTTCTTAATCTCATTCTCAGGAGCAACGGCAGTTACCCCTAACGGTGGGGGGAATAGCGGTGCCCACTATCGATAGTTTCCCATGGTAGGACCATTGGCCATTGATAGCTATGAATAGCGGTGGGAATGCATTTATGCGAGCGTGAAATATATTTAGCGGATTTATTGCACGGCATTATTACGTGTTATGATAAAAGGAAGAGGGGACAATTGTTAACGAATTGAGGTAGCGTTTCCTAGGAGTGGAAACGTGCACACGAAATAATACATTAAATATTTCTCATTGGAGATACATTTCATAACTTTGACAATAACTTAAATTAATTTAATAACTTATATTAAACTCAACTACTGTTTATGCTCTGCGCTGGAATCCGGTTGGATCGACGTACAATCTTTTAGTTCAAGTTAGAATTGCTTAAACATCAACACTTTCCAGGAAAGATTCAAGTGTCCAGTGGCTTACGGACGGGGGTGCAAGTTCATACGACGGACACGAGGCCAAGGAAAGTAGCCTCTTCGTAAGTAGTGTCTCCTGCCACTGGAACGGGTAAAGGGGTCGAGTGAGAGCGGACCGGCTGCTACGACAGGGGGGGGGGGGGGGGTTGGCTGGTTCACCCCAACAGGGGTGAGCAGTCGCGCGGAGGTAACCGGCTAGGAGGCGACGCGAACTCGACCGAAGGAAAAGAAAAGTCGGTGGTACACGAAAGACGGCGGGAAGACAGGAATAAAGCGGCGCTTCCGCGAGAGGAGAGAACGGTCCGCGGCGAAGGCGAGGGCCGACATTCCCAGAGGGCGACCGAGCATACGCCGCGGGATGGGAGCGACTTTCCGCTTCGATCCGCTCGGTTATATCGGCGCCAACGCGTAGTGTCGCGCGAGCCCGAAGGAAACACCGCCGCCTGCTTTTCGGGCTTTCCGAGCCCCGTCCCGCAGTTACACCGGCCATCCGCGCAGTATTTTCCGCTCGCGTTCTTCGCGGCCAATAGCTCGCCTCGTTCGCGCCGCCCGGCCTCTAAACCCACGGCGAATGGATGGGCATAAAAAGCGGGGTCGTGAAACGAATTGGATGGGCGCACGGAGATTCTTCGTCCTTTTCGATTTCCCTCGATGCAACGGCAGACCAACTGCGAACGCGCGCTACGGGAAACGTTAGCGGCCCTTTCAGGTGCGGAGGTCAAGGGTCGACTCAACGCTACTTGCGCGAGACAAATCATCGAATTTCATTCTCCTCTCTTATGTTTTGCATTTTACATTCTCCATTATTTCAAATGCCATCAGCCGTTTTTTGTTTTTCAAGATGTTGCCAGCTGCTCATGGCTAGTCTGTTGATAATCTTACCAACTAGAGGACTGTAGAACAAAAGTAATTTCATCGTTATTGCCTCTATGAGACGTGTCCCTGAAATAAATACAGACGCACGGATGTGTGTCGCGCGTTTGGGACCGGACCGCGACACTAGCCCGTGCAGGCCCACGAACCTTTTTATCCGAACTAAGGAAGGAACAATGGCGAGAGACAACGCGGCCCGCGTGTCGAGCGACGATGGCACTCCGGTAAGCGTCTGGCGGGGATCACGCAGCGACATGCAAACGTGCAGAATTCGCGACACACGTCCGTGCATCGCTGTATCTTCATTCCTAATTTCCGCATTGTCCTCCCGTATCATTCGCAGCCTCCTGTCGCGCGACGGCGCGAGGCGAAGCGCGACCAGCATCCCGCGTAACTTTACAAAATCCCACTGAACTCCACGGTGTTCCCAATTGAAAAGAGAACGAAGCCTCCTCGCCGCGGCATCCGCGAGCAAAAGTACAAAATCATAATGGGAACGTGATACGCATTTAGCCACGCGTAGACGCTAGCCATTGTTCGTCACGAGATTCTTCGTTTTCTTCTTCTTTTCTTTTTTTTCTTCTTGCTTCCTTAATTAGAAGTTCGCGGAACGCAGCGGCGAAACGGTAAGGGTTGAAACCCAAACGTTTTCTCATTTCAAGGTTCGTGAATCTCCGGGGAGGAGCGGCAGACCTCTTCTTCCTCTACTTATGCCCCCGCCCCCTCGCCCTTCCGCCCCCGCGCGCCGTTCCTTTCGCTTCCAAACGTCCAAACGTCTGCTTTCGTCTCTCAGGCGTCGTTCCGACAGCCAATCCGTCCAACTTCTCGCTGCGCCGGCGAGCTTCAAGTATCCTCGGAGTTTCAACCATGCGATCCTTATTCAAAAAGGTTTCCGCGTGTTCGCTGGCTGGGAACAGTGTTCCGTTGGCTTCTCTACGCCCTCCCCCTTGGATCGTTCGCGATGGAATATTATCCGGAAGCGCTTTTCTAACTAAACGACCGCCTTGCACTCTCAATCTTTCCGGGATCTTGTCTGATCGCTGCCGATCGGGGAGAACTAATTCGATTGTCGAGCCGACGAAATGAGGGATTTCAAGGGAGAACGTTTGAGGCGGAGCAAACCGGATATGTCGATTGATAGCACTGTGCTTCGACTGCCAGATTTCTCTACGCCTTACTTATTGCTTTCGTATCAACGCTTTCGATGATTATTGTTCGTTTAGTGGATATAGTATAACAGCTTGGCAATTAAATTAATTTCAAATCGTCATTAGGTTCCTTTTTGTGGGATTGCTTTATGAATGTATTACGAGAGTGAAGTTGTTTAAACGAGTCATGATAAGCAACGATAATTTCACATGACGCAATTTACTGGGGGACAATTTAATGTTGTTGATTTGATGTTCAATTATAATAAGTGTACAATTGCATATTCCGATAAAATATAAAGATTATATTATAACTGTAAACACATGTTTCTTCATCGTCCCATCACGCCTTTCAGGAAAGTTCAAATTAATATAAACAGTAATTCAATCAACTCGAACTAAACAATTCCAAACGATTCCCTTCGTCCCTCAATGAATTCGCGAATGAACCTAGTCAGACTCGTAACACTTACACAACTACCGTACCGAACCGTAATTTCTCGGCAAAATTCAAGAAACCAATCGTGCTCGTCATCGATTCAATTATCCCCCGGAAGGCGAAACGAGCAGCAGAAACGCGTATGATCTCGCATCGCACGAATCGGTTTAAAGGCCGCCGGTAGCTGATCGAAGAAGTGGAAAAGTCCGCGCGTAAAATGCCGTTGTCTACGACGCGGAAGTAATAACGTCGTTAAAACTCGGCGTACCGCATCGTGTGTTACGGGTCAAGATCCGATTATCCTAATGGCCGATAGAAATTTGTGAAACGAGATTACGTCTGGATAGAGAATTGCGCTATCGAGCGACTTTCAAGAACGTCCCACCTCTGCTTCAGCAACCGTTCGTTTCGCGTCTCTATCGCTGATAACGTAAGCCGGCACACGCCTGAAGCATTATTATATATCGTAATCGCGCTCGATTAAAAACGATCGCCACGAATTTCCCGTCGCATCATCGGGCAGTTCTCTTTCGCGATAATATTAGGTGTTGAACTTCGTTTCTGCCGCTCGCTTCCAGAGGGTTGCGACGCCAACGCTAGCGAGTTTCGACGGTGAATGTCGCATGTCTTTTGCCTTTAGATAATTGCTGAAAGTGATTCAGTTACGGTAGGCTCGGTTTTTCGACGCGAAACGGATTTTTCGATATATCAAAGATGAACCGTGACAAATTGCTTTCCCGACATGCGCTTCTTCGCTACTTCGACCTCAAGAAAACTGCAGCTGAAAGGCATCGCTTATTGTACGAAGTGTATGGCGATGAAACTCCATCGGAACGAACATGTAGCCAACGGTTTCGCAGCGGTGATTTCGATGTGAAGATATAAAGAACGACCCGGACAGCCGAGAAATTTCGAAGACGCTGAACTGCAGGAATTCAAACACTTTCAGAGCTATCAAGTGCGTTAAATGTTACTCAAATGGCCGTCTCGAAACGCTCGCATGCCACGGGAAGAATTCAGAAGGAAGGAAAATGGATACCGCATAAATTGTCTGAAGGTTCAATTTCGAATCGCTTGTCCATCGCGACTTCTTTGCTTGCCAGGCAAAAGAGAAATAGTTTTCTGTGGCGTATTGTCACTGGAGACGAGAAGCGGATCTATTTTGATAATCCCAAGCGCAAGAAATCATGGGTGTCATAAGACATTGCTCTGCATTTGGTAGGACCAGGAGGGAGTGGTGTGTTACGATCTGCTACGCCCGCATGAAACAGTAACAGCTGATCGCTACCAACAACAATTATGCTGTTTGAGTGCAGAGTTGATGAGAGAGAAAGGCCATCCTATAGCCAGCGATAGACGCAAAGTTATCCTTTCGCACGATAACGCTCGACCGCATGTTTCAAAAAGGGCGAAGCACTGTTGAAGCTTGAACGAGAAGTTCTCCCGCATCCAGCGTACTCCCCGGACCTGGCACCATCGGATTTCCATCTTTTCAAATCGATGCAACACGCACTTACGGACGTACACTTCTCGATCGCCTCGAAGAACACCGCGTTTTACCGCCGTGGGATTGCCCTGTTACCGGAGAGACGGGAAAAAGCAATAGAAAATGCAGGAAATTACTTTGATTAAGGTATAGCTTCATCTTCCCTTCGAGATAAACAAATTTTCGGGGACGGGGAAACGGCGGGAATCAAGTTTACCGCCTAACACATAGCCGGCTACGCTTCGGTCGCTTTCGCGCGGTTCCACACCGCGGGGCTGATAAAACGCGCGGCGAACGCTAACGAGCAACGAAACTTTTGTTTCCCGCTCAGAGGCGCAATTTAAAGTTGAACCCTCCAATTATTTACACAAAGCACGCGCGGCCGCTTCAACTTGACCGTCGCTGTTGCTACCTGTCGCGGCCGTACCCGAAACGAAGACAATTAATACTTTAAGCTCCCCTCCCGTGGCTGGGCCGAAGAATTTCACGGAAGCTGCTCTCCCGCGTCCGCTGATTTCCCACGGGACGCTAATCCTATTGTGGGCGGGCAACTTTTTTTTCCCGTCTGATATCTCCGGAGTAACCTAATACACTTCTAACCCGTGGCCGTGCTGAAAAATATCCATGGGAATCATTGCCGCGGCATTGTTTTGCCCGGCAATGAAATGCCGCTGGTGATTGGAAAGGGAAAACGCGACAGGGGAAAGAAGCAGGTGAGATTTGTGTCAAACTGGGAATAGAAATGGGGCAAGTTTGTTTTAACGCGATGAAGGGTGTGTGTGTGTGTGTGTTGATGCAGGCAGATTGTAGATTGATAAATAATTAGAATCCGAGTCGCTTTCGAGAGTAAAAATTGAGTTTGAATGAGGCTTCGTCAGAACGCAGTGCGAGCAATTTTTCTTTTCCTTCAACGAGAATCGACGATTTCAAAGAAATTTGTAATTATTAGTTTCGCATTTGTTATATGATTCCAAGGTATACCTGAAGGATAGCACAGCGAAGTTAATATCAATAAGCGGATACAATCCTTCGAATTGTCGATAAAGTTCAGCTGAACAAAATAAACGGGATTCTATCAAACGTGTATTCTCGCAAGTGCGCCATTTGAATGGATTGCGAATCACGATCGCCTCGAGTCCGTGCCTCTTCGCGTTTCCCCGCCAGAAACGAATTATGCAAATTCGCGAGCAGTCAGTGTCTGTCACAGCAACAATCCCGCCTTTCCGCTTTTTACTCTCCTAACCGGATCGCACGAAGTCGGAAGCCCCTCGGCTCGTTTACGATGTCCGCGGAACAGAGGAACGCTTTCCGCGGCGTAATGGGAGAAACAAGATCTACCAAATGCTGGGCGAAGTGGTTGGTAATCTCGGCTACCTGTTTCAGGAGGCTGTACGAGGTGTGGAACATCGAGGCGGGTTGAATAAAAATGATTAGACCGGCCAGTTGAATTCTTTGTTGAAGCTGAAGTACACCCGGACATCGGGTGGACGGCTGTTGTGTAACGAAACGGAATGTTGCGCTTCCAGTGTCGCTTATTTGCGTAAGAAAGGCAAACGATGTTATGGGGGAATCGAGGAGCTGATTAGTTCTGCTGGCCGAGCGATCTGCGCTTCTATTGATACTTTAATTATGGATGATACATTTGATTCGTTTGACGATCAATTATTCCCGAGCGGAGATTAATATACCTACTATTTGATCCGATCCAAACATGAATGAGATTTAAGGCTAAGAATTGTATTTTAATCAAGCGGCGGTATTTTTAAATTAATTAATAACGTAACAGATTTAACTACAGCTGTAAAGTCTATTTTATTAATTACACGTAGCGAGCTACAGTTCTTTTTTCCCATGAAAGTGGCGGATATTAATTCAACGAAGTCTCGTCATAATTCTAAAAGGTCGCAACAGATAAGCCACCTTGAAACATTGGCCAGCGTAAAATAAAAATGACTTCCGAAGAATTGCTCCAAAAATAAACGACTATCAAATAAAATGCCACGAAGGAAAAAATCAGCAAAATCGCGTCGTTTCATCGTGCAAAAAAGAATCTACTTCAATTACGTTGCACAAGGGTGGAACGCCTTTTCCAACCCTGATCCACCTGCCTTACAATAACTATCATAGACCGGTTAATTGAGCGGCGTCGACGAGCCGTCGTGCCATTCCGGTCGTTTCGCGCGACGTGCAAACAAGAACGGCATTCGAGGGAGAAGCAGCGTGGAGAAAAAAATGCAGTAGCCGCTTTATCTGATCTGGCGAAAGCTCGAAAGCAACCCCCCTCGTGGTGATCGTTGTGTCTAACAAGCGCGTGGCCGTGCTTTCTAAATTGCGAGCACGAGCATCGTTTAACAAACGGCCGCGATATCGTCGAGCGACAACCGTTTTCGGAAAAAAAAAAGAGAAAAGAAAGAAATACGCGCGGGCGTTCGTTAAGAATAATGCAATTCCCGGGCGCGTCGATAATGATATATCGGCGAATGATAGCGTTCCGTTTCGGTAGCCGTTTGCGGAAGGCTGGACGCTATATACGCGTCAGCTAGCGGTGAACCGGGAAACGGGCGCGATCGGCGGAGGGTCGACGGGGGATGCCGCGCGGCTCGACGGGGCGGAAGAGAGAACGGACGGACGGGAAGGGCAGTTGGAAACGGGCAGCTCCGTAAACGTGGCAAGCGCCAATGCAGCATAACGACACAGCCAAATGGTTCGACCATTACCGCGCCAATATTACCTGCTCAACTGAATTATTGTGTCGAGCGGCCGCGCGAAATATCTGGCATCGATATTGAATCGCTGCTGGCCACCGCGATACCGCCGTTCATAGAAACTGGGGTACGGGCGTGTCGAGGATGACGACGGGGTTGACAAGAGGGAAAAAGCGGACGGCGGAGGGAAGAAAAATGAGGGAATTTTATACGGGAATGAGTATTTTCGATGCGAATGCTCGATTTCAAGGAACAGATTGTTATGAACTTGAATATTCTGCTGTGAATGGCACTTCTGCTCGTTACAAGATCGATAAGAGTCGATGTTTTAATTACTGGTTAACGAAAAGCGAGTGGAAAGAAACTTCTTCTAAAATTAATTGTGTTCATCAAAATTATCGAACATTAATTTGTGATAAATTAATTACACAGAGACTGGAAAACGGATTGACGAGGATGACGACAAGGTTGACAAAGGGAAAAAGCGTAGAGTGGAAGGAAAAAATTAGGGAATTCTTACGAGAATAAATATTTCCAATGGGAACGCTCAATTTTAAGGAATAAATTGTTATGAACTTGAATATTCTGATGTAAATCGCACTTCTGCTCGTTACAAGATCGATAAGAGTCGATGTTTTAATTACTGGAATGAAGTTAACGAAAAGTGAATGGAAAGAAACTTCTTCTAAAATTAATTGTGTTCATCAAAATTATCGAGCATTAATTTGTGACAAATCAATTACATAAAGAATGGAGAACGAGCTGGTGAGAATGATGACAGGGTTGACAGAGGGAAAAAAGCGAAGGTTGGATGGAAAAATTAGGGAATTCTTACGAGAATAAATATTTCCAATGGGAATGCTCAAATTTAAGAAATAAATTGTTTTAAACTTGAATACTGTGAACTGCATTTCTGCTCATTAAAAGATCGACACTAGTCGATGTTTTTAATTGCCGCAATGAAGTTAGCAAAAAAAAAGAAATGAATGAAAAGGAATCTCTTCTAAAATTAGTTTTATTTATCAGTATTGCCGAACATGAATTTTTCTAATTGAATTACTTGTGCGTTTCATCGACGACGATCCGACGATTTCGTTCAGCCTTTTCTGCAGGCCGCTATTATAGATGCGTTCGGGTACGAGGAGTGAAATCGCTCGCAGACTAGGCTGAATGAAAATCAGATTATTTGGTGTGCAATGATTTTCCGGCGGACGACAGGGTTCAAGTTATTTGCGAAGGTGCAGCGAAGCATGCAGCCAGGCGGTTCGGTGCATTTACTTCGGGCGCCGCGATTCGCGAAATCGCAGTTTATGGACTACGCCCGGGCTCCCGCTAATGTTCATCGAATTCATTTTGTTGACGTCGATCAATTATAAACCGCGCACCGATTCCCCGGGGGAGCCGTACGGTGCAACCCTTTGCGTCACGTGTTGCGTTTTCGATCGCTCGGTCGTTCGCCTGTGAATCGTTATTCATTCATAAAGTTCTGCACGCGCCAATGAAACGGACCGGCGATTTTTCTGGGCCGAACAAATTGCTACGATATCTTGTGTTCTATTTACTTTGTTCTATTTTGTGAAATCGAATATCGAACGTATTCATTTGAAGGTTTAATCGAAGAATTAATTTGCAGAAGGTCCGCTGGATAAACGTGAAGAAGAAAATAATTTGTCACAGTCAAAATATTGCAATTTTATGAAATAATGTCAAGCATACAAAATTTTGTTGATTGATTGATTTACTATTTTTTTGAGATTTTTTTGATTCAGTTTTTACTCGATTTTATATTATTTGCTTTTTGTAATTTCCCTACAGTGAGCAATGCATTGACCAGCAATTAGTATTCATTGGGCTCTTTAATAAAGTTTCATTATACAAAATGTAATTATCGATAGCTTCAATAACTGCACGGATCTTCTTTTATAAAGCATTTGCTTAAAATATCGAGTGTATGATACAGATAATCCACACATCATATTCGTATAACTACGTGATAATTAAGATCGCAATTAATAGCCTGCGAACTCACCTCTTCTAATAACTGTGAAATATGGCCAGTTTGTGTTACTAACAGACTGCACATTGCTCGGCAACGTATCGTCCAATTGTATTAGTTAAATAGTGATAGACAGTTCAATAATAACTCCACGGAATTAATTTAATAATGAAGCTCGGTAACCAACGTGTTCTTCTCCCTAGAAGCTTAAGACAGAACGTAATATAACAGTATTTCCTTTGTAATGCACATAACCGAGCAATTCCGTTGTAATTACGCCAATTAATCAGACTATTCTGCCTTTTTTTTCTGCCAACGAGCATAGCGTATAACAGTATCGCTTTATTAAAGTACTATTTCTGCTTATTAGGCTCGCATTCAGTAATAAGGACTACTCATAATTTGCTGCCCCACAGCAGAAGAATTGCGATTACGATTGTATGTAGAAGGTAACGAGATAAAACCGCATACCACGAAATTCATGAACCGTTGCTTCCGATTTTATATTTGCTCTTGCAATGTACAGTAGAAGAAGAAAAGTTTGATCGCGTTCATATTTATCAGACGTCACTCTTGGTTGTTAAAAAATTATCTATAAATAATACTATCGACACACGAATGCTTCGAATAAGAAAGTGCTGTTCAGTGCGCTAAGAGACAAATTTTAAATAATCCAACAATTCAATAATTCAACAGTTCACCAATTCGGCAACTAACAGTTCGACGATTCGACAGTTCAGCAATTCCACGGTTCGAGAATCCAACAATTCAACAATTCAGCAATTCAGCAATTTAACAGTTCGACAATCCAACAATTCAACAACTCAGTAATTCAGCAATTCAATAGTCATAACATAAACATCCATAAGATTGCATTGTTAAGAGTAAAGAAAAAACACTTTCCGCCTAAGTAACAAGAGCAATCCAAAGACGCCCAATCGCAACGTCTCACCGACTGTTTCTTCCAAACCAGAAATGAAGAAACGTTTAAACAGTCCGTCTAAAAATTGCCCTATAAAATACATTACCCTTTACCCGCGACTGAGTACAGAGTGTTCAACTAATACAGACGTTAAATCGCCTGGCACAGCTGAAACGTTCCTCCATCAAACTCGGCTAAAACTTCAGCGCACCCTTCAACCCGTCAACCAGGATCAAAGTAGCGAAAGAACGACCGACGCCTGGACGCGGATGGTTCCATAAGCAAGCCCAGGATCCCCCGAAGCCTTGGACTCGCTGTTGGCCGGCTAATGCGATTGTTATTACACGTATTATCTGTTCGTGAGTAATCATGCTTCACATTACCATGGCTCGTTTCCCCCGGACCGGGCTGGATTCTCTCCCCGGTGGTGGCGGCGGGGCTAGGAACGCCCACTCGTACGCAAATCACCGTTCGCAAACATGTGTGCACTCTTTCGACATGCCCGTACGGAAACCGAGTGTGATCCGGCCGCGGTGTAATATACGCGAGCACCGCGATCCCGGCCGGAGGCGAACGCCGCTGCCCCTGCGAATAGTTCCTGATCGCTCCTACGAATAGTTTACATGGCACGGAGGCGTGGTACAGATGTACACCGGTGTATCAGAATAATACGATACGGAATTCACGAGGGAAAAGCAACCGGGCTGATAGAGTGGTTTCGTGCTGCGTTACACGCCGCCGCTGGAGGGCCTCTATCATTTAATCGCTCCGATAGCTCCAATATATGCGAACGCTACTCGCGGATAATCGCTTTCTTCGAATGTCGCTGCCCGATGCGGAGATACAGATGTACCGTCGCTTCTTACAAATTGAGACTGCGAGGACTTGCTCTTTATGCCGTTAGATCAGGGAGAGAGAGAGAGAGAGAGAGAGAGAGAGAGAGAGAGAGAGAGAGAGAGAGAGAGAGAGAGAGAGAGAGAGAGAGAGAGATCGGTGGGACTTTTACAGAGATCGACGAAGCTGTTGCAGTTGCTCCTCAAAGAGACTGTTGACTAATGCAGTATGTGAAAGGGTTAGTATATACTCCTCTTCATGTTCGAGAATTGCTGAATTGCTGGATCGTCGAACTGTTGAATTACTGAGTTGTTGAATTGTTGGATTGCCGAACTGTCCAATTGCTGAATTGCTGAGTCGTTGAACTGTTGGATTGTCGAACTGTTGAATTGCTGAGTTGTTGAATTGTTGGATTGTCGAACCGTTGAATTGCTGAACTGTTGAATTCCTGAACTGTCGAATTGTCGAACTGTTAGTTGCCGAATTGGTGAACTGTTGAATTATTGAATTGTTGGATTATTGAACTGTTGGACTGTCGAACTGTTGAATCGCTGAACTGTCGGATTGTCGAACTGTTAGTTGCCGAATTGGTGAAATGATGATCTATTGAATTGTTGAATTATTGAATTGTTGGATTATTGAATTGTTGGACTGTCCAACTGTTGGATTGTCGAACTGTTGAATTGTCGAACTGTTAGTTGCCGAATTGGTGAACTGTTGAATTATTGAATTGTTGAATTGTTGGATTGCCGAACTGTCAAATTGTCGAATTGCGGAACTGTCGAATTGTCGGATTGTTGAATTGCTGAACTGTTGAATTCCTGAACTGTCGAATTGTCGAACTGTTAGTTGCCGAATTGGTGAACTGTTGAATTATTGAATTGCTGGATTATTGAATTGTTGGATTGTCGAACTGTCGAACTGTCGGATTGTCGAATTGCTGAATTGTCAAATTGTCGGATTATGGAACTGTTGGATTGTAGAATTGTCGAATTGCTGAATTGTCGGATTGTAGAATTGCGGAACTGTCGAATTGCTGAATTCTCGAATTGTCGGATTGTTTAATTGCTGAAATTACTTCACATTAGTGTAATTACTGAAACCCTTATATTTGAGTTACCACCATGCTCTCCAAACACAAATTCACAGCTTTTAGCATACATATTTATCTAAAATTTATGTTGATGGAAACTCCTGCAGTCTTACAAATTTAAAATAATTTCTATTAATATGTTTAAAAGTCAAGCAAATTTAACTCTCAACAGTCCCAGTGCAAATCGTTCGACGATACTGTTCGACCCATAAAATAATTCGAATTTTAAAGTTACAAGCGCTCCTGCTGGAAGCTATCTTCAATTAAAATGCCTGGGCTGTTACTTTAAATGCCGTTGCATCTGCGTGTCCGCATCTTCCAAATGAGACAGGTTAACAAGCACAACTTTGCATTTTAATACCTCGAGGAATTTCAATTTTCCTGTACAGTACGAAATGCCTCTGGCAGCAACAAGAAACGTGGATATTACTTATGCATCATTAGGTAGACAAAGATTATTTCCGGTGATAATTCATAACAGAACGATAGCCAGATTGTTTCTGATCGCAGGATCGAGATTTCGCTGAAGAATACATGCCGCGAGAGCGGGTTCACCTGTTCCCTTCGGTAAAGACGCGTAGAGAACATAATGATCCGCTGAGAAATAAATACTTAGCAGACAGATATCCTGCAAGCTTTGTTCTATCACAAAAGTGTGACATGGAATGAATTGTTTGACTGTCATCAAAAAATTGTTGCGTAAAATAAATTCGGATCAAGAATTAGTATTTTTAATGGCAAACTTCAATCTCTATTTGTGATTTAAATTTAACTGCGAAATGATATTATGTAACACAATTTCAGTCTTATAATAAAATAGTTCCTCATGAAGTTTTAACAGCCTCCAATTTCTCCTCATCATAGAATCTTATTAGACTTCTTTTAAATATTCATCTCGAAACACTTTGCACACATTCTTTATCATTGAAAATAGAAAACTTTTAATAACTGAGATTTAAGTGACACAACTTATTTAAATTCCTTAATCAATGTTAACGAGATACCTTGCTGCTGTTAATGTCAATACGTAACACAATATTTCAGTAACAATATTATAATGAAATAGTTCTTTATAAAGTTCCAACATCCTCAAATTCCTCTGCCTTATAAAACTTGTTTGAACATCTCTGAAACGTTCATACTGAAACGTTTCGCAAACATTCTTTATAATTACCAATCGAAAAACCTTCAACAATGGAGATTCACGAAACGCAGCTTGTTTAAATTTCGCATTCAATTTGCAAATGAAAAAAGAAACGAACACCTTGTTGCTGTTAATATTAGCTCGCGTAGAAAAACTTCGAGTCCGCTCGTCGCAAGGATGGCCATAGAATAATATCCTGATAAAAACAGATACGAGGCGATTTCAACGCGCGAGAGTGCAACGAGAAAAGATTACCCTGCACAGCGAACTGTGTAATTTGTTCGACTGTAGAGAGCTATTAGGTAGATTAATCATTCAGTCTGGCTTCTTTTCTGCCGTGCCTCGTATGTCATTAACCGGCCAATAGATCATACCGCGGGGGTAACGATATGCGTTCTGCCTTCCATTTCAACGCGCCCGCAACAGCGCACGCACCGCGGGCCGCTCGCAGCGCGAATAAATCGCGGACGCGAAGTGTTCCGGTTAAATTCGCATCGCGGACTTTTCTCGCCCGCGAACCCTATCGCGCGAGTAGAATGACGCGAACGGAAACGGAAGGCAGTGCCTTCGGAGGAACGTTGAAAAGCATGGATCGAGTGGATTTCATTCCGTCCAGGAATGATCTATCACACTCTCGTCCTATTCTCGATCTCGAATCTCGCGAGGAGTAAAGTGTGGCGAAACGAGGAAGCAAGGGGATCTCGATCCTCATCGGAGTCTATATTCGTGTACGTCAGCCGGGCAGCTTAATTATCCGCGTCGAGTTATCGGGGCGACCCCGCAGTGGATCTGGAACGCATTTTCTCGCCGTTACGTTCCATTGCCACGCCGGAAGCAGGAAGTTAACGAGATTCGACGGTGCGAATTCGGCGCCGCGGCACGAGTGGATTCCGGGCAAATTTTTTGCCCGTCGTCTGAGGGGACGGACTTGTTAGCGAGACACTCCTCGCACTAATAATTAAGCAGAAACGTCTAATTATGAAAGTCCTTCGTTGACTCTCACGTAAAGGGAGTGGATAAGTAGATGCGCCTATCCCGAATTCATGCAAAAGGCCTTGCCAGACCTCTCGGACGATGGACTCCTTGATCTCTGCCTCTCCTTGCGGCTTACACACTTTGTCCTAGATTTCATGCTCGAGCACTGAGCGGTTTCTAGAATATGAAGTACGTACTGCCTTCGTATTGTCCGGAGTTTAGCAATAAAGTATAAGAAACGGGTCGCAGTGGAGACAGACGTTTTTCTCGGAGGTTCTTCAATGTAACATTCGGTTTTATTACTTTACTTGATCAATATTTTATTTAAAATAGCTGTGCGAATTAAGACACATAACTTATATAGAATATAATAGAGCTTCGCCAATTTTGAACTTTAAGCAGCATTGAAATTTAAAGTCTGCTGTTCGAAGAACAATCGTAGATATCTTTGCGTAATAGATCAACGAGCTAACATAATGGATTCAACTTGATCTCGCCATGGGCGAGTCTGTATTCCCCGGGTTCAAGCGGACAATTTTCCTTATGCAAATGAGTTACGTGAAACGTGGCGATTAATGCTTGACCTCCAACTCGGCAAGTACAATTATACCTGCACAATTGTTAACGAAAGGAAAACTCGTTTACCGATTACGAATTAATAGGCGGGGCAATGAAAAACAATCAATCCAGAGGTAAAAATACACGAACAATCATTTACTTATTAAATACAATCAAACTAAATCAAATAAATTAAAATATTAGGTTGTGTAATAAGTCCGCGTCGACGACTGCGTTTCGAGATATACTATTTCAAACTGCTGCTCGTTTCGACTACAATGTTTATACGTATTGAATTGCGTTTGGCCTGGACGTGCCTCCTTGGTAGCATAAGTCAGTTTCCTTTCCGTCTTAGTCGATTAAAGAACGTTTCTGAGATGAGCGAACAAAGTATTCATTTTCGGCAATTCATGCTTTTTTATTTTCGGAAGCAACAAAATGTGGAGGATATAAAAAAGGAAGTTTGTGATGTTTATGGTGATAATGCTATCAATAAACGGATTATTCGAAAGTGGATCAAGAAGTTTAAAAACGGGGATTTCAACTTGGAAGACCAAAAACGAAGCGGCAGGCCAGCAATGATTAATAAAGATGAAATTGCAAATTTAATCAAACTGAACCCAAGATACGCGACAAGGGAAATTACTAACACATTGCAGATTTCACACAAGTCAGTTGCATTATATTTAAAAAAAAACTTGGTACGTCAAGTAGATATAACGTTTGGATTCCGCACGAACTGTCGGAGAAAAATTTACTCGACCGTGTTTCGATTTGTGATTCCCTGTTAAAGCGTCACACATGAATTTGAAACAAATGATAACTGATGACGAGAAATCGGTCATTTTTGAAAACGTGGTCAGGAAGAAACATTGGTTAAAGGTAGGTGAAAAACCATGAACCACCGCCAAAACCGAATTGCATCCTAAGAAAGTGTTATTGTCTGTTTGCTGGGATTACAAAGGTATTATTTATTACGAACTTTTACCACGAAACCAGACTATTGATAGTGATGAATACTGTTCACAACTGGACAGATTAAAAGCAGCAGTGCGACAGAAACGACCGTCACTCGCATCCCGAAAAAATGTTGTTCTCCACCACGATAACGCACGACCACACGCGTCTTTAACAACGCGACAAAAATTATTGCAATTTGGTTGGGACGTTTTACCCCATCCACCGTATTCACCTGATTTTTACCTATTTCGCCCATTGCAAAATTCTCTCCGTGGGAAATCATTGAGAAATACAGAAGAAGCAAACGAACACGTATCTGAACTTGTTGAATACAAAAAACGAACAGTTTTATACTAAAGGTATATCCGAGTTACTGGAAAGATGGCAAAAGTTTATAGAACAAAGTGGCGAATATATCATTGATTAGGTAAGTTTCATAAAGTATTAGCAGTACTGTATTCTCTTACACCAAAACGCGAGCGGACTTATTACGCAACCTAATAAAATACAATGTTGTTCCTTTAAAGTAACTAATAAGCTTTTCTCTCAAATTCTTGGACTAATATCAGAATTAAGAAAAACAGAACAAGTTAGATGCACGGAAACGTCGCAAGAAGCGGCAGGGCGAGAAAAAAGGGATTCGCTCGAAGGAGCGCGGCAGGAGGGCCGCCTTAATCTCGGAGAAGGAAGTTGGCGCTTGCAAAGCTGAACGTTCTCGTGCGCTTCCGAGGCGAGCTCCGCTCGTACACGTAACACGATTCGTGTTTCGTCGTCGCAACGAGTCCTGCTTGCTCGATCGGAATGAATTCCATTCGACGAGGACCAGGCGGTAAAGGCGACGACGTTTCCGACATATATAGGAAGTCGTAGCCCGGCCACTCGCGCCCTGCCCGAGAAATTCCGACAAGAGGCCTCGTTAAAGATTCACCTGGCCCGCGTCGACCGTATTAAGGTCGGACGGGACCCACTTTGCGAATAGTGATTTTCCGAATGCACGTGTGCGTCACGCTTACGACCCTGCATGTCCATATTTAAACGGGGCTAGCTATACGGGGTGTCCTGGGAAATCCCGAGTCAATTCGCAGCAGAGTGATTAAAAAAGAAAAACGAAGGGATAAAAAATGTCACAGTGAAATCTGAAGAAGAATTTTACAGACCGTACCGAGAGCATTAAATCATTCAATGAAGATGAATTTTAATACGCGAATCGGGCTAAACAATTATCATCAAGGATGTACGTTTGAAAATATTTGAAATTAAACTTATTTATAGTATATCGCTACATCATTGAGAAAAAAATTGCTTTTCGAACATTCGTGAAATACGTATTACAATTTATAAATGAAGTAATTTTGGATATACGATGCAAGGGTGTACAATTACTAAGCGCGTTAAAATCTTATAATTAGATCATGTCTAATGTTCATTACTCCCTTTAAACTTAGCTTCGAAATTAATTCGGCAACATACATATTAAGTTCACGTAACTGGTTCAGCTTCTAACAGGGGAAATGGATCGAGGGTAGATTTCGCGCTAACGAACAAAACAGGCTAAACGATTTATGCTTCGGCGGGTGTTCTTATTCCACCTTCTGATACGTGCACGGAGTATCTATTATTTCAAAGTTGCAATATAACAGGGCAGGGCAAAGTTCGAATTGATCCTGTGCCCACTGTAAATTAGCCTGACTCATCAATTAAACTAAATATACATTTATCATTATATATAACTACATTAATTACATTTACTATAATACATTTACGTTTTATCTCGATTACTTATCTCTATTCATTTCTCATCTTTAAGTATTTGTCATTTCCCTCATAATTCCCCCGCATGCTATTTGGGGAACACCCAGTAGACCATTCGTGTGACTTCCGGCGACGGCCAGTAACGCGACGATAAATTTCTTATGCGCTAACACCCTAGCACGCGGGTACAAGCGGCCGGACCCGTTTATCCATCGATTTATTTACCGCTTCGCAGGCATCCCGAGCTTCTTTTTCGGTCGCTAAAACGAATGGCCGAGACAGCGACAAAACGGAACGGCAGGAGGGAGGGGGAGGAGGGGAGACGAATTTTTACTCACCGATGAAATATCGGGAAAAGGGCGAAGCCGTGTTGCTTTCGGTGCGGAGGGAGAGAACGGCCGATGGAAAAGTGGTAATCGGACGTTTCGCGTTTAGGGGGGTAGAATTAACGTCTGCGCATCCGCGAGAAGCATCCGCGAATGTCGCGTCGCGTTACGTTCCGGAAGATTTAGGGGGAATTATAATTCAAAGGGGTAGAGGCAACACATTGTGGAAACGTCGTTTGCGGTCTTGGTACACTTAAGCAGTACCTCGGGAAATGAAAGGGAGCACTCGATGAAAGGAAGGATTAAGGATACGAATAATAGAGACATGGTAAGGATGAGTTATCTGCTGACACATTTTTCACGCGGCGTTAATAAATTTTTCAGTTTTTCATTCGGGGTCGAGCGTCTTGAACAACTTGCGCGTTATGCATTTCAAGCGAAAACAAAAATGAGATAATCTTAGTTCAAAGTGTGCTCAGTGAAAGATACAAAGAAATAAGGGACTTTACTGCGCCGTTTATTATTATGTTAGATATCTGAGGAATGCAGTTATAGGAAGTAAAAGTCCATTATCCGCAGCGATTTCTTCGACCACATTATAACGCAAGCAACTATTTTGAAAATCAGAGAAACTTCTGTACGCGTACTCGCCCTACACAAGCAAGACTCACACGTGACTGCCATAGACGAAATAGAATGCACGTATGCGAGCATTATTGCAATTCCTTGAACGTTCCACGCATTCCAGCGGCTTTTGCCCCCTTTCACTCCGAAGCTCCGGAATCGCTAACGATTAACTTGAAAATATTTACCAACTCGCTCCTCCTCTCGGAGAAACGGGAATCACGCGTTGCTTATAATCCTTTCGTTTTTAGGAAATGTTTTAACTTTGATTTTATTAGCGTATATAGAATTCAATCTCCCGTTTCTGTGTTGGACGACTACACAGTTCCAATAATTTATAATAATGTAATCATGGTGTAATCTGTTTTTCAAATTGTCCATAGCGCAGCGAACGATGAATTGGAACGGTGAATTATTTGAAGGACAATTCTGCCAAACTTTCCTCACAGTTCGAACTTTTTGAATCTAAGAAGAAAGTGTAATGACTCGCGGGTTAATCTTATCCTTAGACATAAAGGGCGAAACTGGGTACGCATTTCGAACGCGCGCCATTAATTAGCCCAGTCAAGTTGGAGTTATTAATTAATTAATTAACACCACGTTCGCGTGTTTAATGGATGTAAAGGGAATCGTATGTATCGCAAAGGAAAACGGTCTTCCTTTCACGGTGAAAAGTCGACAGTGTCTCGTTGCGGCAGTTGCACGGGATGTCTGCCGTACGAACGAAGTTCGACGAATTCCGTCTAATTGACCCTCGTGTACAAAGACAAAGTTTCGCCGGCGGGACGAAGTTCCAGGAACACTGTCTTCTGTTTGACCTCGCCGCGTCTATCGTTCCGCTGCGCGCAAACTGCAGGGACGGGAATTGGATTCTTTGACTTCGACCGAGCCGGGGAGGAACTCTTTGTTGAAACGTCACCGTGAAACGTGTGCAATTCTGACCGAGTGAAATCAATGAAAACCGTCTTCTCGATTCCTTAACCATTAGGCTCGGTGTCGCCGGACTTGCAAGCCAAAAATCGTGCAAGGGATGAATCATCCACGTTGACAGACGCGCAAAGGAAAATTCAGGACTCCACAAGGTAGGTAATTTAATTTATTTGTCAAAGGGAGGATCAAAGAAATCTCGGCTATGAGTCACGCAAGAGACCTTGAAATTAGCGGGAGAACGCGAGACCATCCTTAAAAGAGGCCACCGCATCCTTGTAGAACTACCGCCAACGCCACAATGAGTGCATTAAACGGGGACGCAGTGTTCTTTGTAGCAGAGAGCTTCGTACACCACTTTAATTAATCCCGTTAAAATTAGTTCTCCTCGAATCAAAGGACCTGAAAAAGGGTCCCACGTGAAAAGCTGTAACACGAATTTATGGACCACGGCAATTCTGTAATTGCACGGCTGAAGTATTGGATAACGTAGGTCCAATTAAACGTTAGACATTTTTTTTAGAGTGATTGATAAGCGAACGATATCGTGAAAATTAAATAATAAATATTTCACGATTCACGACGCTCGAAATCTTCAATCACAAAAGAATAAGATTGATCATTTATTATTATAGAAAGTGTATTTTCAACATTCATTCAGTGCCACGTACATTAATAACAGAACATTTTACTATCAATTAACACATTTAAACCCGTGTTGAGTCCATCGATTAATCAAACTCCCCTGGAATCGTAAGCATTCCAGAGAGCGTAAAATCGCAAGCAACGTTGGGGGATGTAGCTGAAAGTGCTTAACCGCCCCTGAACGATTCTCTCAAAAGCAGCATCGCCGTTTAAAAATGCATCCCAAGTAGCAAAGGGAAGATCTAGGCAGATCCCGCCTAAAAGCTTCCAATTTTCGAACAATATTTCGCCATAAACAGCGAGCTTCGCCGCGAAATACCGCTGAACTACCATTCCGTTTCCAGAGAGCAGTTCAAGTACCCGGGGAGTCTTTTAACCGCAATCGCCTCTGTCCTTGAATTACCTTGGCCCGAGAAGTTTATAATCTTCTCCCGCGGTGGAAGCTGAACATTTTCTTTCCCCATCTCTATCACCGACCACTTCTATCCTCTCGACCTTCACGATTTCTACTATCTACCGGCTCGCGCTAAGCACACTGTTGCAGCGGCCGACAAGAAGTGGCTGTCCAAGCACAGCTTTTCTTGCAACGAATGTTCGCGAAGCGACATACGCCGATTTCGCTGAAATATCGTATAATCATTCATTGGTTCAATCTATTAACTTCGCCGTATTTCGTTGGTGCTATCGCTCGACTTTAAGGGAGAGAACACCCCCTTCGTCCGAGTCACCCTTCTCCTTTATACACGTATACCGGTTAAATGACAACAGATAGAAGAAAAACCTTTCATACAAAAGTTTTACCGTTCTCAATGGACGACACACTCGTGGTAACAAACTTTTGGGAAAAGTCATTTTTTCAACAAAAAATCAACTTCTGCTCCCACCAACTTTTTGGGAAATTTCGATTCTTTCATTGTAAAGATAACTGTTTTTCATTCTGAATTCAACGATGCATGACATTGTACAATTAACATAGATATTGCAAGGTTAAAGAGCCGCTACGACCTGGTGCGGATCGATACCCGCGATTATCGTTCTTGATAGGTACAAAATCAATGCCGCGATTAAGGAAAGTGTTTTAGCTACCATCCTTTCAAAACCTTTGCACCGATCAAAGAAAACTGTTGCCCGTTCCTTCGAAACCAACTGACCGTCGCGTCGATGCATTCGATCTTATATACGACGCGCTGTCTGCCTTTATTAGTTACAAATATGATGAGATTTGTATTTTTCTATGTATGCGCATCGTGTCTTTTTGTTTAACTCTGCACGTTGTTTTTTTTTATTTTAATTTAGAGTCGCATCAACAGCAGCGGTTATTAGCGACTATTATTGGCCCGATTTAACTGATTATGGTGAGAACTTGGTGGGAAACTTGTAGAGGATAGTTTATGGGATCATGAAGAGTGGTGTCACAGTCTTCACAGATCGTTGAAAATTTCGATGGTCTTGCAGAATACTAGCAACGTGTCCTGGTACGAGGGTGAGGTAATCGTCCCGATTAGGTTGTCCGTAATTTTCATGTCTCTTCTAACTTGATCATACTTCCTGCATTCGAGGATGATGTGGTTGATAGTTAAGGGTGTACTGCATGTTTCACATAGCCTGGGATGACTGTCTGCTCGTTGTTGTTTCATTCCATTTGTACTATATACTATACTTTATATCATCATGTGGGGCATATCGTACATGTACACGCATCGTTTTCCTGTCCGCGATATAATATCGGCGAATACTGAAGACTTTTGAACTGTAGGTGATATATTCGTGGACATTAAATAGCCTTTTATGTAACACGCGTACATACACGCGTACGGCGCATTTGTACATTTGATTTTCGTACGCACGGATTCAGGTATACATATAATAAACAATGCGTGAGCTACTTAATCAGGGCATTCATTTTTGACCTATCAAGAACGATAACTGCGGGTGTCGACCCACACAAGGTCGTAGCTGCTCTTTAACGTTGTAATGTTTCAAAATGTTACATTTCAAAAAGAAAGTTCAAAATAAGCTGGGGGCAGCAAAAATTGATTTTTTGTGAAAAAATGATTTTTCCGAAAGTTTGTTGCCACGAGTGTGTTGTCCATTGAGAACAGTAAAACTTTTGATTGAAAGATTTCTGTCTATCTGTTGTCATTTAATCGGTATACGTGTATAAAGGAGAAGGGTGACTCGGACGAAAGGGGTGTTTTCTCCCTTAAAGTCGAGAGAGCACCAACGAAATACGGCAAAGTTAATAGGTTGAACCAATGAATGATTATACAAAATTTCAGCGAAATCGGCGTATGTCACTTCGCGAACATTCCTCGTTAGTAAACTTATTATTCTGTGACGTTTGGAATACGACGCGTTCACTTCGTTGGTAGCGAAGACGGGGTAAATTTGGATTCATTTGGGACAATCTGTCGGTGAAGAAATTCTTCTGCATTAATCGCGATAAAAGAAAAAAAATAGTTGAAATACTTTATCGTTCGCTTCTACCACGACTTCCGTGATCTTAAGTTAAGTGCGAAATGAAAATGTTGCGATTAGCTCTCGGTGGGATTTTAAGCTGGGGGAAGAGTCAAGGCCGCGAAACTCGCTTCATTCACTGGCTGAACTTTCATGCTTCCACTTGGGCGTGCCTCGCCTCTTGGCGCGGCGATCGACCGTCGTAAACGCAATACGCTTTCAGAGCGATTGCAACCCGCGGGACTAGTTTCCGGTAACATCCACTGCGACCGGTCAACAGTGTCGCCGCGACGTGGAAAAACAGCCAAATGGAAAATCGCTGTAGACACTGATGCGCCGACCGTGTAGGGCAAAGCAACCGCGAAACCAAAGCGAGGGAAGTCGAACCTGTCAACACGCGTGTCATACTCTATGGCAACGCTCGGCTGAACCTTCGACGCGGAAAACGTAGATTTCATCGAACCGTCCGCTTGCTGGTACGGCGCGCCACTCGCGATGCCTCCTCTTCCCGCGTAAGAACATTTTCTCCGGCGTAAGAGCGCACGCTATTACATAACTCATGCATAACGAGGTCGTGGCAGCGCAACGAGGAGAAGATTCGCTGATCAGCATGCACCGGGATCTATGCATGCGCGTTCCCCGGCGAATCGATTAGATCGACGGGCTGCCTCTATAGACGCCCACGCAGAGAAAACCAGTCCGCGTGGCAACATTTTATCGATAGCGGCTCCTTGAATTATGGTACCACCCACTAGCGCCTTTCGAGCCCATAAATTGTTCGGTATCGAGCGCGCACCTGTAATGGAGCAAATCAGTTTAGCGTAAAGGTGACGGTCACTGGTGCAATTATTTCTCACGGAACCGGCCGCGGGACCGCGAGGACGGATCCTGGACGTTCGTCGGGCACAGTTTCTGAACCAGTTTCTTCGTATCAGTCTCGTTTTATCGAGGGATAATTCAATGTACGCGCGAGTGGCGAAATTACAATTTTTGCGAAGCAGGATAACGGTCTTCTTGGCACTTCTTCGTGTCGTACGATCGTATCGGAACGGGCGGAAGATAAAAGGAAGCTTCCGTAGTCCGACTGGAAATCGTTGAGTTCGCTAATCCAGTCGTGAATTAATATCGATTCCTTTTGAAAAACAGCTCCATGTCTGGTGTGCCTATTCGACCACTTCGTTCGCGGCGGTACTAATTATTCCGCCAGCCAGTTTATCGCTGCAAGTAAAACGGCGACAGGGCCGCGAACGCGAGGGTGATCGTTGGACAGAGTGCCACGCGACGTTTGATCCTCCCTGGAATCGCCGAGCGACGGAGAATACCAAAGTCGTACGAGCATTCAATTTGCATCCCATTAAGTAAGCCGGGCGATTAGCGATCGGCACATTGTAGCGCACAGGCGGAGGGTGCAAACGAGGGAATCCGCAGAAGCAGGGCTCCAGCAACAACGGGCAGCAAGAAGTGACCGCAACTTCAATCCCGCATCTCGACTTCATTTCCATCCCACTTGAGCCAGCCCCGGCCGTTTCTTCCCGTCCGCGGACCCCGCCCTTCCTGGTCCGGCCACGATTGTACCCTGCGGTGGCGAGGCATGCCACGGAGTTCAGTTTATTATGATTATAAGGGGAACGGAGCGGAGGTGAGACTCACGACTCTCGAGACCGGCTCCCCGTCGATCCTCTTTTTCCCGCTCCTCCTCCGACGTTTTTCCGCTTCCTCGGTCGGGAGCTACCGGGGCTCTCTCCACCTTCTCTACCTTTTGCTCCCGCGTCTCGAAGACGTCTCGTTGCTATCGGAAGCGTATCAGCGCCGATCTCCCCTTCCTTCGCTATTCTTTTCCTTTTTCTGTTTTCTTTCGCGATCCATCCGACCACGGCGGGTGTTCGCCCCCCTCCGCGCTAATCGCGAGAGGCGGCGCGGACGCGAGATTCCGGCGGGCCGAGGATGCGCCGCGACCGCAGCTACTTCTTTCAATGAACGCCGCGGGCATGCCGTCTGCGGTTCCGCTTTCAATGAGCGAGCGTCCGTAAAAAACTTTTAAGTACTCCTTCCGCGTTGCCCGCGGGAGGGCGAAGAAGGGAACGGACCCTCGCCGCCTCGTAAGAAGGCAGGCAGCCAGTTAGCAGACTCAAAGGGTAAAGTCCAATCGAGGGGCGTACAAGTCCACCCCATCCCCCCCACCCCCACCCACCCACCGTGGAAGAGAAGAGGCTAAACCGGAAACTGGCTTCGAGTTCTTACTGTCTGCTTTCACTACTTTCGGGGTTTGTGCAAGACCGTCCGACCGTGTACTTTAATTAAATCGTCGAGAGTAGAGCTCGCCCCGTGCATTTCCTAGATGGTCTTGTTTCGCTGCGAAACTTCTTCGCCCCGAATAATTGCGCGATCCCAGGTAATTGTTCTCGTGGCTACCGGGGCGCGAGGTTAGTCGAGTGGTGCCACGCATTGGAGGATCTTTCTATTTCTGATGCGCACAGCCATCTTTATGTCCGGTCTACGATTGCGGCAATACTTCGACAATTTTTTTTCAAGATGAGAAAAGGAGGAACGAGCTTACAATCCTTGCTTCTCTCGCGATCACATTAACAACATTTTCTATCTCTCTTCGGCCAACGATTACCGGCCCCCTTCTTCCCATTAACATCGACAGATTTCAACGCCGTACTCTGGCCACAAAGGACGGATAATCCACAGCCTTCGCGATGGAAGAGGCTGCAATTCGATCTGTCACTCCGACTGGCAGCGACTCTGTAACCGTTTCGAGAGTTCGAGGAGTCCTAACGCAGTCCGTAGCTTTAATGAAAATCCGTCAACGCGCACGACCTTGAGCTGAGCGCATCGACCGATCTCGGAGAATAGCAGATGTTGCAATTGGTACGGACGTCGTCACTACGTCGTATCGGAGTCATCCGCGAAGAGAGTTCAAGAAGAACGAGCCCGGCAAAAATCGAACGCGACGATGAAACGAACGATCTAGCGATCGAGGATGACGCTGCATTTGCGTCGCGTTGAAATCTTGGCGGAGGAACGCGAACGGTTTGCTACGGCAAGCGATGATTTCTTCTTTTTCTTTGGGGTACCGAGGATCATCGTTCTAACAAGCCCGAGGGAATTGACAAGGAACGGACAAAAGGGATACTATGAATCCCCTTTAATTAATTTAATAAATTCACTAAACAACGCGCCGATGTCATTCACAAAAAGGAATCGGGAAAAAATAGACGGTATTCATGTTCATCTTCCCTTCAGCTTTCAATTTCCGGCCGCACAGCTCGTCAAAGCAGCAACGAGAGGATTCTGCGGTCTGCTACAGACACCTGCGGAATTTTGACAAACGCCCACCGGCGTCCGGTGGCTGTTTATCGATCCTGTCCCAATAAGACGCAGCACGAGCGAAACGAGGTATGCACGCTGAGAAATAACGATGGAAAAACGGGAGGATACAGATGATTAACCGCTTGTCCCAACAAGCTAGCTACGTGGTTTAATTCGGTAGGATAAGCAGTTTGTGAAGCAGCTCGGGTAAGAGTAATAGATTAGCAAAAGACCAAATCGCGAGCTGGTGGGGGGGCGGAAAGAAGGAATGGAAAAAGGTGGTGAAATGGTGGAGAATGTAAGAAATTATTTAATTAATTGGCTTTATCAATAAGAAAAACCATTGGACTCGTTCACGGTTAATCGAGAATCGTGGTTGCCTACAATTGGGAGCCATTGGACGTATTCGCAGTTAATCATGAACGGGTCCAATGGCTCCCAATTGCAGGCAACCACTACGGACTACAGCTAGCGGACAAGTGTTTTATTTGACGGTACCAAGCGTAGTCTTTATAGCACTACATAAATGTAACCCAATCACTTCTTGACCATAAAATAGTTTTATCGTTAAGAGAATCAATTAATAAATATTGCTCCCTTTAGAGGTATTTGTTCTATAACCTGTTGCCACGTGGAACGTTAAACAATATGGATTAACTGTGGATAGGAGCCAATGGACACAGTTATTCCTGAATTGGGGTTGCCTACAATTGGGAGCCATTGGATGTATTCACAGTTAATCATGAACGGGTCCAATCGCTCCCAATTGTAGGCAACCACAACGGACTACAGCTAGCGGACAAGTGTTTTATTTGACGGTACCAAGCGTAGTCTTTATAGCACTATATAAATGTAACCCAATCACTTCTTGACCATAAAATAGTTTTATCGTTAAGAGAATCAATTAATAAATATTGCTCCCTTTAGAAGTATTTGTTCTATGACCTGTTGCCACCTGGAACGTTAAACAATATGGATTAACTGTGGATAGGAGCCAATGGACACAGTTATTCGTGAATTGTGGTTGCCTACAATTGGGAGCCGTTGGACCTACTCACAGTTAATCGTGAATAGGTCCTATGTGAATACATCCAATCAATAGGTCCACCAAATTGTAGGCAACCACAACAGACCACAGTTAGCGAACGACTGTTGTATTTGACGTACCAGGCATCGTCTTTATAGCACTATTAAGGCCTCTTTCTTTAGCCCATATTAGCCTCGGCTAGATTAAGTTCCGAAGCTCAAAAAAACCTTCACTAGATTGTGCTCGTTACGATGGCGTAAGAAGCTGCTTAATGATGCTGTATACTTATATTGGAACTATGTGTTAGCTCGCAGTGATTGCTTGCCGCGAGAACGTGTTGATTTGTCGACTTTCCATGCTCAGATGGGAGGGGAAAAAGCTGTATCCGGGGAAAAAGTTTGATAAGTAGCTCCACCTTGTAACAATCTGGTTGTTACTTAGGGAACGCTTGGTAAATGGGAATTTAATATACGCATTTGTTATTCGGACTGTTATACGAGTAAAGGAGGAGTAATTTCAAATACGTAGGCTGGTTAATCATTGAATACGTTGCTGAATATTGTCGTCGTTTGTAAAACGAGTTAAACAATTTTGCAGGACCCCTCGAAACCTTATCATGGGTTTTAGAAAAATCAATGCCTTCTGCCGATGTGAAATCATTAAATGTCTGATAATTTATTTACACTGCAAAATTAACTGCACTTAAAACACTAATCGCAAACTTCTCACATTGACCGCACAAATGAAACTAGCAAGGAGAACAACATTTCTGTCTAAAATACCTTCCTCATAAAAGACGAATATAGTAAAATATGGGAAATACGAAACAATTTTACCACGCATACTGCGAGAAACATACATTAATGTATTCTCCTATCCCGTGGACCGCATGAACTTAAAAACGAAACCAACGAAGCCTGTCGGACAAATGATGACTAATAGCCAGAGTATTGAAAGCAACAGAATATTTTGCGGCGATCTTGGCAAAGGAGAAAATGAGGTCCCATCATGGTGGTGCCTGGGGTCTCATAACCACGTAACCAATGAGATATCTTTCCGACTGACTTTCCCAAGGAATTCCTCGGGAAACGAATAAGAGGGATGGGAAAAGGAGGTGTTTCGAAGGGAAAGGACCAATATTCACAGCTCGATGTGTCTTCGGTTACGCGACGGAAAAGGACAAATGAGAGAAGAAGCAGAGCAACGAAGAGAAAGGGGGAGGGGGCGGCGAGTGGGAGAAAAAGGGCCCGCGAACGTGCTTTTCTTGTCGCCTCCGTTCCACGTGTCATCAGTCACGCGAGTAATGAGTGTCGGAAATACAAGGTTTCTCGAGTCAAACGGGGCTTGGCTCTCCTTCGCCCTGTCTCGCGAAACTGTCCCCCATTCTCTCCCTATTTATCTCGCCCGTTCCCTCCGCCGTTCTGCCGGGCGAGCTTCTCCACGCTATTTATTACGGCCTGGTACGTGCACGGAGAGTAAAAGCGCGCGTCTTCGGGACGACGCCGACCGTACGTACGCCTCGCGGTACGCACTTACGTACAGAGAGATGCTCTGCCCGTCATATCTCGCGTAGGGATCTGGCCGGGATGACGTCACCCGCTGCGCGCTCATTCGTGCTTGACACAGCGACGCCCGCTGAAAGACAAATGGCTAGATGAACGAGCGGATACGGATAGTCACACTGTACACTATTTTCGCGACAGCGACCACCGTTCGAGATAAATGACGAGACGGTTTCACGGATCGGAAGGCTACGGGGCACTGCGGCGCGTTGGTAAAATGTTAATGATGCCGGACCGCTGCGATGACACTGTCGCCGGAACGAATCTCACTGCCAACTAGTGGCAAAAGTATCGCGTGACTAATGGGAATCGGTTTTTGGCCAAGTTTTCGCTAATGGTAATTAATTTACCGTATGGCACCACTATGCACAGACACCCTCTGCCTGAGTTATCTTTCTTCTCTTTCTACATCAACGTCTTCCTATTTATTTATCCTGCGATTATCTCGAAACTGTTTCAGATTAATCTCTCAGTGAGACATTATTTAATCTCGAATAATAATTTACGGTTCGCTCGAAATTCACAATGTTCGTTCCAGAATCTGCCCAATTACACGACTACCCATTTTTAATCTGAAAAGACATGCAATATCCTCGTCCCGATATTCAATGTACTCTTTATAAGATGATTTACAAATAAGTATGAAAACCAGGCGTTTATCATTTATCGATGTAAGCGTTAAATCGATCGTTTCGGTTTCTACCGAACCTGTAACGGTATCGACAAGGCACTTGTCATTTATAATTAGCTGCCAGATATTGTATTCTGTGCAAGTACACGTGTCACATCAGATACTGCATAAAATATGAACCATAAATACACATGTAGGGTGTCCTGTAACAAATTGCAAAGGATGAACAAGCATTTATCACGGGCGCGAGTAAAAGGTGCAAAATCTCGTTCATAAAATTGTAATAAAATTTGTTTAAACTTGCACCAACCAAAGCGTCGCTCTTTTTTTTTTGCAAGCAACTCTTTTGTACAAAATTCTTGTATGCAAAAGGGAGAATCAATGAGCCCCTCGCCTTTGCAACGCTTACATCATACGTGAACTTTCCCTACGCTTATCGCGAATTGAAAGATGCAAAGTTTCCCCCTTGAATATACCATTCTGTTCGAGTTTAAAGGAAGTTTCGCTGAAAGAAGGTGATTCACTGGGAATATTTTAAAGCCCGAGAAAGTGCCTTCCGGAAATATTTAGGAGCCATTGAATTATTCAGTCGGTATCTGCAGACGGATCGACGAACAGGCGACGTTGCTCCAAGTAGAGAGACGCATTAAAATGCCCGCGGCGTTTAACGCTGGAAATGGATTTTTCGCGAAGCTTCAATTATGCGTATAATTAATCTGGACTATCTCGAGAGTTCGCTGTGAATATATCGTGGACAAGTTCGAGGTGCGAATCGTTTAAGCAACGCGATCGGTGAATTAACGACGATTGCACGAGAATGTTCGTTTGTAAGGCGCAGCTCTGTATCTATATCCGAGCAGACCATAGCTCGTCCTCGCACCCATAGAAATAGCAGGTCGCGGAATTGCTAGCGGCCAAGCAGACCGGGACGAGCAGAGAGGAGATATAAAGTGGTACTTTGCCTCGAAGAATCCTCGATTCTCTCGAACCCGATATGACACTCGAGACCGTCGCGTCGTCCTTTCGTCCCCGACGGTCCCTCCCCGTCCCTCGCTCGTACGAACGAAGGTAATTTAAAGGGCGTCGCGGGGCGATTTTAACACGGTCGCTGCCGAAAAGGGTATAACGGAGGGGAAATTGCTTACCGGCGAGAACGGGATGGGTGGGACGATCGCGTAATGAAACATCGTTACAAAAGTGCTCTTTATCAACGAACGTAGCCACTCTCGGCCCGCTCCCGAGCGCCGGCGAAATGGAATCCCGAAAGGGGCTGATCCTCGAACCGGGGCACGGAATGTCCGTCCGATGAAATTTTATTCCGTAACAATGAAGCACGTACAACCGGGCTCGGCCCGATACTACTCGCGTATATAGCCACCTCCTTGGAGATAACAAAGACTCCTTCGCCGGTCTACTCTCTCCGCCTTGTCGTTCGACGTTATTAACGGACGAAGGATTTAATATCGAACCGGTAAGGTAGTCGCGATACACATTATATTCGATGCGACCAACCGTGGACCCACCCCTTCCCCCTCGCACTTTTTGTTTTACGGGAATTAACCGACACGGATGTTCGCAGCGAATCTGCTTTATAACAAGGACTAAGACAAGGTCCTTTTAAATATGCGCTCGTGCTCTGTGACATTTGTTTAATGGATATTATAAGGATCAAAGTGTTTAACGATAGGACCAGGTTGAGTGGATACGATTTATGTTTGATTAAAGCAGTTTTATTTCTGGTGTTTAATGTTTCATTTATCGGACTGCCCCTTGGCTCGTTCATTATTCACGCCAGAATGACCAAATGAAGTTTATGTGTACAGTAGTAGGGTGAAATTAATTTTAATTATGTGGGGTTAGATAAAAGTATTGCGTGTTGTGTATATGATATGGATTGTATGAAGATTGCCTGGAACAAGGACTGTTTGATTTGCGAGAAGAATGTCTAGGATCGAGGTGCAAGAAACGAGTTTATTTAGACAATTTTGTGTTTGAATTATAGGAGGTTGTGTGAATGCGTGTACTGTATCGATGAGAGGCTGCAATCTTGTGCGTAAGGAGTGAGAATCTAAGGATGAGCGGAGATGCGGTCAGATTAAAAAAAAGTTGCATCAGTGCGAGGTTGTGAAGCAAAGTGTGCCCTAGCTATATTATATTTCAAATAAATCCATTTCCTCTGAAAATACAACTACTTATTAAATATCCCCGCAATGATTACGATTACTAGCTTTAACTTTGTTCACAATTTAACTTGCAACGGGTGCAATTGATGATTTGCTAGCAAAAACCTGAATTAGCAAAGAATAGGAATAGCATTACTACATTGACACCTTTATATCATTTTAATCGGATTCATTTTTTAATTACCACTTTTGTCTATCACCGAAAAATCGTAGCCTGCCGTTTCTCCTTTCGCACGTCTCACTAATAAACGAGTGGCATAAAAAGTGAAGCAAACACTCTTAAACAGTGTGGAGAAGGCACGGCACCGGGGCGGATTGAAATGAAACGCGGCGACACACGAGATAGGAGGTTTCTTTCATGAAAAGTGGAGTGCAACGGTAGGGCGACGTTTAACCGAGGCATCGTCATCAAGGTTACACGGTGGTTCTCACGAAGGTGACGCGGAAGGCGAGCAACCGAAACCTTGGCGCTCTTAATGAGGTCAGATTAATTACCGGCAACCTATTATTAAATGCCGGTGGCGCGGCATAGTCGAAACGCGAACTGCTAGGCGCCTTATATAATAACGGATAATTAAGGGTAGAAGTACACGCGGGACGAGTTTCGTTTTCGTCCATTCCGAGTGCGGGGAAAGTAAGCTGAACCAAATGAATTAGTGTCATTAAAAAAAAAAAAATCTGGATACTGCTTGATATTTTTAAGGCCGAAATTATACATTCCGATAAAGATATTAAATATCGACGCATCTATCGTTCTATCGCTCTCTAATAATTTCCAAGGGATCTGTTCCAGGCGCTTGATCATCGAATCGCCCGATCTGGGAAATCATGCGAAAGAATCCGATGATCGCTCCCGTCCAGTTTTCGCCGCTCTGCCGGGTTCGCCGAAGCGGACGAATGAAAATGAACGAGCGCGCGGGCGATTCCGAATTATGATAACTGTAAGGACGATCGTCCGAGCAATCGTATCGGAGTAACTAATCGCCGTGCAGCAAGGCCAAAAAGTGTGCCGTGCTTAATTAGCGGGGCCGGTTATCGAACGCGAGCGCCTAACGTCAAACTGGTAACGAGCTACCAGGGGGATGCCGGCAGCCCGTTTAAATTGACTTGCATAACCGCGGCGTTGCCAGTGAAAGAGCGAGAGCGAGAGCGATCGAGCGAGAGAGAGAGAGAGAGAGAGAGAGAGAGAGAGAGAGGGTGAGAAGGACCGAGGTTGCGGGGTGTAAAAGAGAGAAAGACCCGTGGTCTCCCTCCGTCCGTGGTGCTGTCCTGGTGGAAAGCCAGTAAAAACACGCATCCATTTCCATAGAACAAGTTTATATATCACGCCGTCACCGCCAGCGCGTAGTTACATTTGAATACGATGTCCCAAAGCCGAGTGCGACCCGCGGCCTGCTTCAGCGGGGTGTAGCGCGCTCGGCGAAGCGGTCCGGGCGTCGATTGCGCTCCGCGTGTTGCGAAACGCAACTTGGCACAGCGCGAACGCTCAACCTTCGGTAATTAGCGCCGGGGCACGTAGGAAGTGTTCCGCCGCGGCCGAACTGCCAATTACCGCTGGGACCCTCCTTCGCGTCGCGATCGTCGCCCCCTTTGGAACCCCATCCGAGTTTCGTCGGACAGTCGCCGAATTTCTGACTCCCTCACTACCCCCTAATGAATCCCCGGACGCCGCGTTCATTTTTCTTTTGTTTCTCGTTCTCGCTTGGACTCTGTTGCGCTTCGGCTTCTATCGCGTCGGTGAACGGAAAGTCCTGCCAGGGTCTGGGAGGCGGCGGCGTCAACGGGGTTTGGACGAACAGGTGGATCAAGTTAACGCGTTCTTAATCGACGATTTCGCGTCGCGGGAATCGACGTTGCTTTGTCCGGCTCTGAAGAGGAATGCAATAAATTCCTTCTTCACGTCTCCGCGCGAGGCTATGATTTCTTTGGCACTGCCGTCGTAATGTCTAAGCAGCTTCAGCAAATTGCGATGGATGACCGTTTTAGAAGATTCTGACGTTACAAATGACGTCCCAACTATTTTCCACACAGCCATGCCCATCAGGAGACTATTTTCACTATATGCTGCTTCGCACGGCGTACCCTTCGCGAATGTTTTTCATCGACATGTCGGAGAATAGCAGAGGTGCTTTAGGTATAATTTTACGAAGATCATACTGTTAGAAAGAAATACTTATTGAAATCACAGTATTACTTGTCAGAAATGAATATTAAATTCCACTCCGATATAATATTCGACAAAATCTCCAGCCTCCCCTCCAGCGTCCCACGTTACATCAACCAGCCCTTTCGCACGCAACACCACGCGCTGAGGATCCGTGGAAGAGTTTTCAAGCCGAACAAGCGATCACTGGCCCCTCCATCAAGTCGATAATAACGCTCAAAGCTGCATGAATCAAGGAAGCGTAATCGAACGAGACGAGCACAGCGATCGGCGTCGTTCAATTACAAATAACACGAGACCGGGGGCTGGTCAACGCATTCGGGGGGGGGGGGGGATGTAACCACATCCGTTACACGCGGAAGTTGGCGTGGAATTAATTACGATCAGGAAATACCAGCGCCGCCTTATCGGCGATGGGAGAGTTATCGCGGGTTTGATTAAATGCCTGTACAACGAATACGCACGGGAAGGGGGACGCGAGAAACGACAACGGGGGGGTTGGAGGATTCGCGAGGCTGTGCACGACCGCCGGCGAGGGTTGCAGCCGCCGTCCGAGGTTGTTATTAGCGTTAAAACGAACGGCCGCAACGTAATTATCGGTCCCGCGCCGCGGTGGGTAACAAACGAGACTCTGGCGATAGCGTAAATATTTCCGGCGAAACGAAAAAGCGGGACGAAAGCGGGAGGGAAAAACGGAAGAGCGTGCACACACGGGCGCGGTTGCGGGAAGCGGCGCGAACCTCCGAGGGCGAGAGAGGCAGGAAAGGGTGGAACGGGGGATAATCGGAAAATAGATGAAGAAAGAACAAAGGGCGGGGTTGGCTTTTGTCGACGCCACTGGAAATTGCCGCAATGCCGGGCCATCGGGGAAGTTACCGGCGACCACGGCCGGACAAAGGCTGTTTGCTCGGCTAATACGCGTTGTTTGCCGAATATTTAGCCCGCGATCGAGACATCGCGACGTTTCGACGCCAGGAATACGCGCGGGCTTATAGAATTTGCAAACAAAATCGGGGCCGGGTCGCGCGGTTAATGTATCACGCTCGGGGGCAAGCCGGGCGATTCGCGAATGCGATTTAATGTTTTATCGTTTGTTGCTTAACCCAACGGTCCGGCTCGCGATGATTTTATTATTAATCGACCGGCGAGAGTGTTTGCGCGAACGTTCGTTCACGGAGCGAGGCGTGAATTGTAAAGGTGGGAATGTTTCAACGCGTTGCAACGGCGCAGCCGCTCGCTACGGGGTGGAAAAGTATACCGGTGGCGGTAAATACTTTTGCCGCTGATCGAAAATTCATTCGGAGCCTTGTTCCGAAATAAGAACACCCAAGCGTAAATGTGCAGATCCAATTGGCTATTCATATTCGTTAACCGCCTAACCCGATAGAGAGGGAAAAATAGTTTTAACGACAAAGCGCAAGAACTAAAGCATATCGGGCCTACTCGTCCGCGCCGCGTCGTAAAAGCTGCAAAAACCCCGTTGATGACTTTATTTCAGGAATTATCTTCCTATAACCCTCGTCCTATTCATGGCGAATCGTAAACCCGCGTACAGACTGCGCTGTAAAAACCGTAAGTGCGCCTTCGCCTCGAATTTTTAGTCTTAATGAAACGCATTTAATACGCGACTGCACGAGCTCCGAAATATTCATGCGCGAGCGACGTCCTTTTAAGGAGGTATCCCTGTTGACGAGCCGATAAAGACGCTTCTTCCATGAGCATTTTTTTTTTCTTTTTATGTTGGAAACATAAATGCGAACGAATTGAAGTTTTGATGCGTGATTATGCTATGTATTCGCTCAATTTTTATGGGTTTTGTCAATAAAAAAGCGGACGTCTGTATAGAATGATCGCAAAGGAATCACTTTCCGCTGGCAGTATGAAAATTTCAATTTATTTCAGCTAGTAATAGAATTGTTAATAAGCGCTTCTGATATCTGGATCGAAAATAATCATTGTAAGTTAACGATTCCGAAAATGTTCTTCGATCATAATATTATCATTTGTTTGTATATTTCTACATAGTTTCGACGTGAATAAAGATTTATTAAAATTCAGAAATCGAGGTCATGTACCACTCATACTTCGAGCAACGGAAAATGTTCCTTTTACCAGCGGACCGTCCGAGTCATAAATAAGAAGCTCATTACTCGGTACCATTAGGGTAGCGCACTTCCGCCGCGGAGAATCCCGTGAAATCGTCGAAATTCATCAAATTGATTGGCAAACGCGGGGACGATCCGAGCAGTAGGCCGCGAGATCGCGCGATCGAAGCTGCTCGGCTCGTTAGGGATGTTAAATCGTTCCAACAAATCTGTCTGCTTCGCAGTCCCGAGAGTCTCCTGGACGCCGAGTCCGACTGATAAAGCGTTCTTCCTTTTTTTTTCGAGTCGTTTCGCGGATTACATCCAACGCGACGCGATGACAAACAGCTTGAACGGAACTGTTCGTCGGCTATCATCTGATTCCGCGGGTAATGAATTATACAAGGCGCCGACACACCCACGAATATTGCCGGCGATCGGTTCAGGGATCCGCGCCCGATCACGGAAAGGAGTGACCGCACGCCCGCCGTGCAAGGGGCTGCTATACCTCGTTCGACGATAACGAGGATTTTCAAATTACCTTGGGACATCGTTACGATGTTCGGAGAATTAACGATGAGCGGATACCGTGCGCATACGCGCGCGGAGAACCACGCGAACATTCCTTGGTGCATTAGGCTTGGTTATCCGTGAGTTAACGCGCACCGCGAACGACAACGCGGAGAAGAAAGAGATGTATAGAGATAGCGATGGGGGGGGTGAAGAAAAAGGGGGAGGGAAAAAAGATAGGCGCAATCCTCCTGCACCGAGTAACAGATAGATTGAACTCGCTCCATCTTCCCCGGCTGTTTATGCCTTCGTTCTCTTTCACTCCCCTCCGTTCTTTTCTCCATTCGATTCGGTAATCCTTCGCTTCTCCGGACCGCGTTCGGTGGACGAGTTTACTTTGGATCCCGTCCAAATATTATAAAGCCCCGTAATCGTATTAAAGTTAATAAAGAGGGATTTGCCTGTTGAAATTTAACTAGAGGTGAATCCTTTTGTTAGATCATTGATAAGGTATTTTTATGAACAAAACCAATGCATATTGAACTGAGGCTTGGAAGAGTAGATGTGCACAATGTCGAAGAGATTGATACAGTGATACGATAGAAGGAGAAGGAACGGGTAACCCTTGAAATCATTGTTTTAAGACAATAGCACTCGCGATCGATCCAATTACAATTGTCACTGAGATAATCATCTATTCCAACGACGTTTCATCGAACAAGGACAATAAAATCCCTCGCCATCAAGATGACTGAAAATGCCATATTACCAATGCGCTTAATTACATGTTGCTATTACGTTGCATAGAAATGATTGAATACACATTTGAGTAAGAAAAAATTGGATTTCTCAGAGAAACAAGTTCAATTAAAAACATGGTTAATAAAACGTTCCACGTAAGACAAGACTGTCTGAAAAGCTGTGTACTCGATCGAGAAAAACAGTTTCAAAAGCGAAGTGAGCTGGGGGAAGGAGAACTTTTTTTCGAACGTCCATTTCTACCTTGTTATAGCACCCTGAGGGCTATAAATCTCTGCATTTAATTTCTCCCAACATCCTTTTAAACTTACTATATCCTGTTAAGATATCGACGATAGCAAAAGCCTTTCAAACTTTACGGATCCCAAGTGGATTTTTGCACCCCTAAAGAATATTACCCAAACAAGGGATGGGTACTTAGCAACAACTAAATAAGATTGTAATTTTCAATTGTTTGCCGTAGGCATCACGTGCTTCGATGTTTAGAAAATTGCGTAGAATCGATAATATAAAAAGTCCAAAACAGATAAGACAAATGTCACTGTCGTTACATCAATCAACCTTTTACGTTCCAGCGTTTCGCTAACTTTTCTGCCACAAGTTCTAGCATCATTTCTCTTCTCCCGGGAGGAGGGCGTGGAATCGTAGAGAGTCCGTACGGAGGGGACACCGATGACCTGCATCAGTATAATAACCAGTCGGACCGCGAAAGTGAGATCTTGCCGCGCGACCGAAACGGCCGCCAGTCGAATCAGTTACGTAACAGCCGGGCGAAAGAAGCGAGTGATTTACGCATCCGCAGCGGCAGCGACGCGACCGTTCAACTGCACGTACACCCATCCCATTTATTCCCATCTCGGGGTCCCGGCGAGCACCACGGCCTGTCCCCCCCTTCATCGTTCCACGTTGGGGCGTCGCTCCCGCTCCGACGTTTACTTCCTCTTCTGCCGGTTCCTCGCGGGTTGCGGCCTTGCAATGCTGCGCACACGTTCCACCGGGCCGCGTCTTCGGTCCCTGTTGCACCGTCGCAGCTGCGATGCCGAGCCACGAAGACGGTGGCGAGCAGCAGCGCTGGTTCACCTCGTAGCGCAGAGGACGAGACATTGGCCTACCACGCTCGACCTTGCCAGTTCGTTACTCTTTCCCCGCTACTCTTCTGCATTATACACGGCTATCCCGGCTATGCCCTGTGCCACATCCCTCTTTATCCTTCGCTGCTTCCATTACCGCGCGCCTTCTGTTCCCCACTCTGTTTACCATCATAGCCGGTCCCCTACGATCCCTCTCTTTTCCACTATCCACCATCTTCCCGATCCGGATTTCTTTTTATACATAATGTACGCACACCTTCCTCCGTCTGTCTCTCTCCACTTTTCTTACGCGGCCCAGGATCCGCACGGTACGAAAGAAAGGACGCGCAACAGTCCGCTTCGACATCGCGCGCGCGTTCTCATTTATCGCTGCCACGTTTCCGTCGGGGAACGATCGGAAGGGGGGGGGGGGGGGGGGCATACGGGCACGAGGGCCAGACGCGGTTGATTATCGCGACTCGAATTATAATTAATTAACGACGGGTCCACTGTCGTTCTCGGGACTATAAATTTCGCAGACTGTCCGGGACCAGCGTTAAAGTGTTGACCAGACGAGAGTGCCGGTCGCCTTTCCGGTCCGCGTGGACTTGAACGAACGTCGCATCGGTATTTCCCCGCTGCCGCTTCCTTTTTGTCTTCCCTCGCCCTGATCGATTAACAAGGGGCGACACCATAGGAGCGTTTAATTGGCGTCGAACGCTGACCGCGTACCAAGGAGAAAACCCGCTGCCGCAGGGGGGTTTCTGTTGCAGCGAAACACTCGAGAAGCAGCTTTCTTTCTTTTTTTTTTTTGTCTCCCTTATTAGTCGTGTCCATAAGTTTTCTTGCAATTACTTCGAAATATGTTTCCCCGGCCCCGCGCGAGCTAACCGCTCCCGTATAAAATACTCGCGTCCGCACTTTCCCTTCGCCAGACGACGACCATTTAAGTGGACGCCCCGAGGCTGGATACCATTAAAGACTTTGCGCTAAATATAGCGTGACAATTCCACCGGCGGTGCTGTTACCAGGACTACTTTTCGAAAAGTCCACCGTTCTCGTAGCCGTTTTAATTAGCCACCGGCACCTAGCGCGTATCATTTTTCCACGACCCCTCAAGCAGGAAGGAACACAGGAATTCAAGGCTCTATAACATCCGACCAAGTGGGGAGGGGGGCGGGGGACGGGGGCGGTAAAGTAGTTCTCGCGTTTCAACTTCGATCATCTCGTCGTGGACGACAGGCGAGGATAATCGGGACGAGTGTATCGTTTAGAAGGAACAGTCGATCGAATTCCTGCGATACGAGAGGCGGATGATCGAAATTTTTCTTCGTTCGGACTTAACGGTGACGGGTGGCTAGTCCATGTCAAATCGCAAAGTCGATATCCGGTCGTTCGTCTATTCCCCCTCGTTTCAGACGCGTATCTGTCGACCGTCGGACGAACGTCGAGGCGATTGGCCAGGCACGGATCCCCGGGGGTACGTTGAACCTAGCAGTCCCGGCGCAACGTCGAACGCGTCCTACGCTTATAAACCGTAACGACACGTGGGACTAACGGACCTGGCCCGCGGCTCATCTACACCCGCAAGGAGCCTCGTACACGATCTCTCGCCCAGCTACTTCCGCCAGCTTCGTTCGGTGTATTACGTGTACACGCGCGCGGGATGATCGCGGAACGTTGGCTGCGATTTAGCCACCGACGGTCATTAGAGCTAGCGATGGACGCTGTTATTACCGGCCAGGTGCGAAGATGAATGGTACGAATGCTTGCGGTTTATTCGACAGGCAACAACGATACGGGCGAACAGTTTGCTTCTGCGGATACCGGAGAGACGCGCCGCCGCTCGGACGTCCCGAATCGCTTCCTCAATCTTACGAACACGTTTAATAATAATTCTTTCTGTTTTTAATTGCTTGCACGCATTGTGTCCGGTTTCGGTAAGAACGGCTGAATATCTTGAGACGAGTGAAAGGTGCACAGGAAAGTGATTGATACGATGGTCGTAGTGAGGGAATAGATAGGAATGTTTCACTGTTCCAACAGCACGTGTATGAGTATGTAAATGATTACACTCGGTTAGTACACTAACACAATTTATTGTGATTCGTGCACCGGATAAAACGACTACAGGCGTAACTGACTCTTAGCGAATTTTCTACCAACTCTGGTCGATCGCCGAAGCTTCCGCTTCTCAAAAGCGACTCCACGCGGACTCAAAACTATATTTCACCGATTGACGCCCTCTATTTAAGTTCTAGCCAATCGTTATTAGTTTCGCACTTTTTATCGATTTCCCGTGGAGGTACGCTAGAATCGGGGTGGACACCGGTTTGCACTTCTGGTAGCCTTTTGAAAATTCCCACCGTAAGGGTGCACATGGGCAACTCGCACCCATAACCTTCTGCGGACTTACGCCTTACAACAGATGCAATTAACTGTCGCCTTTCAAACCTAAAATCCTTAATATAGGTTTTCCAAAATTCCGGCTTTCCAAATACATGTGTCACCACACATTTGCAAACCAGCTGAGCACATGCAGCTAGTCGCTACAGTAGCACATCGGCGGGTCACGTATCGTGCCGGCATTTGCTTGACCTCGAGATGACCCCGAAACGCTTTATAAACACCATATTCAATTTTTTAAATGGCACCCTATGTTTTCTTTTAACTACAGATTCTTGTAGCTGACATCAAACCATTTTCGAAACACCACTTGCACGCGCATCTTACTGGAATCAATGTCGAGATATAGGAGCCCGAAGTTCTCAAACTGGACACACTGTATTATAAGTCTCATGGGTTTAGAAAAGATATTAAAAGGGCTCAGGAGAACCTGAAACTTCCTTTAAAAAAGAAAATAAGGGGAAGAAAGAGAGATGATACAAAATGTCCCTAATCATTCGGCTCGGAAACTTTTGTAGACAGAAAACTTGATCGATCGCCACTAGGCAAACACAGCGGAGTAATGCATCATCGTTTTCGAGTGAACACTTTGATCAATCGCGATGCTAGTCGAGTGTTTCCGTGCTGCATCGCGTGTCCCCCGTCTCCCGACGCACAGCAGGTTCGCGGTACTTTGGAAGCGCTCTATCCGCGATTCGAATTTCAATTTAAAATCGAACCCCTTCAGCCGAACGCATCGTTAGACGCGTGTAACAGGCTTCTATGGCCCCGATTCGAAGCCATTTCCTTGCACCCTCTCGTTAGCAAGCGTTTCGCAGCAAGCGATTTTCATCTGAATCCAATCTGACGGCGTAATTAATATTTCGATGCAATTACAATGTTTGCGTTGTAAATTTGAGTGCAGAAAAAATTTGACGCAGCATTATATCTGAGCTATATTAAGCGAAGCTCGTTAAAGTTCGTATGAACGAGGAAGATCAACGTCTATCGTCGAAGGCATTCCAGTCTACGTTTTCGAAGTTGATCATTCTTTCCTATAATGAGAAATTTATGCATGCCACTGGAGCTGGCCTGGTATTACAGGGACATCCTCCACAGGAAGTCGAAGAAAAGTGAAACATTAGGAACGCGTTCTAATTACACGCACGCTCTAATTACGGTGCAGCCAAGCCTGCGATAAGTCATTATGTAAATGTCACGCGGAGCTTGATACACCTTTCCGAGGCACAAAGGGGAGCAATTTTCTCGCTTTCTCATGCACAGCCTCGGCACACGAGCTGTGAAAGATGTTTACTCAGCCGGTGTTAAATAAATATTAGCACTTATGAATCCCTCTACACGTATAGATCATCAATAGTGCATTTAGTCATATTTTATGGGCTTTGATGCGTTTAACGGAAAATGTCACGGACGATGAATGAAACGAAAAATACGGTGCAAAGCCGGTGCTCCGATTTGCCGGGACACGAGTCGCGCGTCCATCGTTAGTCAAGTGGAATGAAGAGATTCCCAACAGAAAATCAGGGGGGGATATTGTGCCCCGCCATCTCCCTTCAGCCCTACGGCAAGAACTCCAGCAAGATTGATAGGCGCATCAAGGGACAAGCGACCTTTGTCCACGAAATCTCGGAAACTTAATAATGCGTCTCGACGAAAAAAGAAGAAAGGGAAATTCCATGCGGATACGTAGTAATCTACGAACAGATCAATCGTGGCACGGGCATTAACGTTGGGTATGAAAAATATATGGGATTTCCATGATAGAGTATAAGTGGCAGCTCTTGAGAAATGCAAAGGCCGTCAACTATTAATGCGCAAACAATTTTGGCAAATCAAACATTCTTAAGGTATATTGCTCGCAACATTGAGAATTATCTTCCGACAAGAATGTTGCACACAGTAAATAATTCTGGGATGATTATAAAAAGAAAAACCCTAAAGGGGATGAATTATTGCGTGAGCAACCTTTTAAGCAGAAATCAATTTCCTGTACTTTCCACCCCTATAATCACCCCCTCCTTCTCCCACTGTCCAATTTGCTGGGACCTCCTTGTCCTTTGCGCAATCCCCCGCCCCCCCCCCCGCCCCTGCGAAGATGGATTACTGTTCCAGGAGGATGTTGGTGTATAAACAGTCATATCCCAGGACATAATCAGTAAGGGGTTGTTTGGAGAGGCTGGCATAGCTTCGAGACGGCCTTTGGCACGATGATTACTACCCCCGCTTAGCGTCCCGGCGATGTACCATAACAAATTACAGATAAAACGAGCGTGACGCGCTAGATCGGTCGATTGGGCGGAATATCGGAGTTATCGGGAATCTAAATAACGCGCGAAACGAAATTGATTTCCTCTTATCGGGAACGAGTCCTTTTACACGCGGGGCTAAATCGCCACCGGCTTCCATAAATGAGATCCGTCTAGCTAATCCTGTACGCCGGTGCGCCATTATTATTAGGTCTCGGTTCGATCTGTGTTAGATACGTCAGAGATTGGCACGCGTATGTTGCCGGTGTATTTCGATTAAGTAAGCCAAGATTATTGCCTGCATTAAACGCGTTATGGTGTATTAGTGAGCTTGTTAAATTAGAAAGTGTAATATAGACGGGGTGATATATTTAGTGATCGGTCTTACTGTCTCGTGCTTTTTTTTTCTAAGTCTGTGATTTATAAAGAATTCATTACGGACTGTCACTTGTTGTTTCGTAATTATTATAAACATCATAGGTGGGATGCTTAACTATACAACGAAAGGGTTTCATAAATATTCCAAATATTTCTGTCGATGCTCTGCAACATCTGAACCGTCCGCGTAACAAACCCGACTATATAAACACCTAAAAACGTCCGCCTCGAATACCCGAGGAGTTCAATTAACTCGAACCACAATGGTTAGTAAGAACATGCACGCAGCCGCATGATGCCTCCGCATTTCGTGATCGCTCGAACGTGCCAGCAGCCGATACGCATCATCGCGGAAAATGATACCGGCGATCATTTTCAAACGGCACGCTCGATATCATCTCGCGTCGTGGCTCAAGTCACGAAGCCTCTGCGCGATGCTGCGCAGGAGGAAGGGGACCGATCTTTCGAGTTTACCGATTGATTTCCCCCGGTATGTCCGGGGGAAGCGTTACCCTGGCCGCCGCTTAACGAGCACGTAGACGTCTACACGCGTTCGAGGATCACCTGGCTGCAACGACTTATCAAATATATTCCATCGATCCCCCAAGAACGTTACCCCTGTATTTTCATGCACGTGACTTGCTGGGCCCGCGATACCGTGCGCCGCGTAGGTACGTCTTTGCATACCCTTCCTCTTCGATGCTGGACAGCAGATCGGCAGGGGGGGGGGGGGGAGGGGGATGCACAGATGGAAGGTAAATTGTAACATAAATTAAAAGCTAGAATTGGTAAATGAATGTAAATGAACGAATGGGTAGACAAATTAAATTAGGAGTCCAACGCGTATCTTGCACACTTTCTCAAAGTAGCACTATTAATATCTGCATTAAATATTGATGGTACAAAAAGCTGGAGAATATCGCCCTTTGGTAGTGATATTAATTAAACCTTTTGGATCATGGTTCTTCGTAGAATAACGATAGAAATATTAATATTTAATCTTTCATAGACATATTAACATAGCAATAGAAATATTAATGTTTAATAGACATATTAACATTTCTATTACTGTTCTACGAATAACCATGATACGACAATGATATTTGCGCGGAACAATCGCAGCGCGCGATTTCAACAATCACACGGTGATAATAAACATTCATAGAAACATCCATTCGCGAACACGATCAAAGTGAATATGGCGATCGTTGAACAAAAATTGCATGATATTCGACATTTAACGAAAGCGGCGGAACTACATTCGACCTGTACCGTTTTATTAATGATAAAACGATGGAGGGTCAGGGGGGGACGGTGGTGAATAAAGCGGTGGTCGGAAGTTAATCTATTTCGACAGGAGTACGGCAACAGAAATTAAACGGACGTAATATCCTGGCTAAACAATAATCGCGCAGCCGAACAATGTTACGACGTTTTGATCTGTTCGCATTGTGGTCGAAAGTAAATATTCCGCGCGCGACGTTCTATCATTAATAAGCGGGACGCGTCGCGGTGCATTCTGCGGAAGTTCGATGCGGTCGGCGTTAACTGTATAATCCGTCGAACGCGGAATTCCGTGTTCGATCGGCGAAGTGAATTCGACGTGCACAGCTGCCCGTGAAAATGTTCGGATGCGCGGCTATTCACTAACATAATAATAATCGGACCGCGGAATGTAGTATGTCATAGTAATTCTTGGCGCACGGAAAGTTTCAATTCATTTTTGATCTGAAATTCAGTTCACCTCTTCCGGGGAATTAGTATCAGTTATTGTTGCAGTGATTATACGAGATTTGATCAGGATTACAGTTTAAAGGAAACGAGAGGTGCATATTGTTTAAACGTGCTTGAAAGAAAATTAAAATTATTCTTACAGATCTCAATGTTTCTTGCTATTCAACGATTTTGGAGGCTGTTCGTGAAAAATGTGAGATTGTTCTAGTATGATACAGAGTTTTTATTCCGTTTCAATCGATTCACTACGAATACTGTATAGTAATAATAATCTTGTATTTAATATAAGCATGTCACAAGAAATTTCCATTCATAATTTCCATTATAAATATTACTGCCATTATTGTGAGAATACTTTTCATTAAATTGCACTTGTCACTACGAATGCATCGTTCCAACAATAAAATTGCCCAGGCATCTTATTCCAACATGTTTCCATTCGATTAGTAAAAAATCTGTCCCACAGTAAATCAACTTCACGCAAAAAATGAAAAACCGCTGAAAATTCTTCGATGTGCTCTTTACATTCGATAACTTTTACGCTACACACTTTCCTCGATAAGTCGAGCATAATGACGCTGGGAAATCGATGGAAACAGTTAGACGACGTCTTAGATTTTCCACGAGCCATTTCCCTGCATCTTTACGTTCTGCCGGCAACTATCAGGATACGGATTAACAATGATCTGCCTTAACATTCCGGCACACGGGGACTATTATCATATCGCAGGCGCGTGTACAGAACGTTAAACATACAAATGGTTTTATTTCCGGCTACCACGTTTCTCTGTAACAGGTAATAAACGTTAGCCTTTATCGTTCCCGTTTCGAACACCCTGCGGCCACTCACGGGCCGGAATGCAAATGGCACTCTGCTTCGGTCGGCTATCGGCACGACGAGTAGTAAAAAAACAAGAAATTGCTATCACAAGTGGCAGATCTTAAATTTCCACGAGCCCCGCTTGAAACAGTAACGCGTTACGGCTGATCGCGAACAGGCGTTCGTTTCGTGCACCCCTCGCGCGTCCGCTTGATTTACAAACTTCCACTCTCGCGGTAGCGCGATACGCGTAACTCGCGGCGTGAGATTTTAATTAGCTTAGGATAACTGGTGGCTTTAATAAGTTCACTGCTGGGCTTGATCTACGGGAGATTAAAAACGTTGGCGGTTTTAGTAGCAAGCATCAAAGTTGGCCGATTTTTAATTATTATTTATTGATTATTATGCACGGGCAACAGTTATCATTACCTGTTTGCATAACGCGAACAAGCTACACAGAAACCCGGGGTGTGCGCCTAAATGCGGAGAATTATGATACACGTTATTTACCGGGGCGAGCCTATCAAATTTGACATCGCGTGGACACACATCGGGCTTTAACAAGTGCCGATGCATCGACGATAGAGACACGTCCGGCAATAGATAAATAGAAACGGAATTATGCATGGCGAATATTGAATCCGAGATATTATTTGCCATTCTGTTAGTTAGCGAATCACTGAAACAGCCAAATAAAGTATTTACAACTCCTTTGCTACGTTTTTCGAATAAAGTTTATAACAAATACTAAATAGCTCTTCAATTTTAAGGTACACTTACTACATTTATCTAGAACTGTACAAAAATTTTGCAGTTACAGATCATGTATTAGGTTGTGTAATAAGTCCGTTCCCGTTTTGGTGTAGGAGAATACAGTACTGCTAATATTTTGTGAAACTTATCTAATCAATGATATATTCGCCACTTTGTTGTATAAACTTTCGCCATCTTTCCAGTAACTCGGATATACCTTGAGTATAAAACTGTTCGTTTTTTGTATTCAACAAATTCAGATATGTGTTCGTTTGCTTCTTCCGTATTTCTGAATGGTTTTCCACGGAGAGAATTTTTCAATGCGCGAAATAGGTAAAAATCAGGTGAATACGGTGGATGGGGTAAAACGTCTCAACCAAATTGCAATAATTTTTGTCGCGTTGTTAAAGACGCGTGTGGTCGTGCGTTATCGTGGTGGAAAACAACATTTTTTCGGGATGCGAGTGATGGTCGTTTCTGTCGCACTGCTGCTTTTGATCTGTCCAGTTGTGAACAGTATTTGTCACTATCAATAGCCTGATTTCGTGGTGCAAGTTCGTAATAAATAATGCCTTTGTAATCCCAGCAAACAGACAATAACACTTTCTTAGGATGCAATTCGGTTTTGGCGGTGGTTCATGGTTTTCCACCTACCTTTAACCAATGTTTCTTCCTGACCACGTTTTCAAAAATGACCAATTTCTCGTCACCGGTTATCATTTGTTTCAAAAATGGGCGATTCATGTGTGGCGCTTTAACAGGGAATCACAAATCGAAACACGGTCGAATAAATTTTTCTGCGACAGTTCGTGCGGAATCCAAACGTTATATCTATTTGACGTACCAAGTTTTTTTTTAAATGTAATGCAACTGACTTGTGTGAAATCTGCAATGTGTTAGCAATTTCCCTTGTCGCGTATCTTGGGTATCTGTTTGATTAAATTTGCAATTTCATCTGTATTAATCATTGCTGGCCTGCCGCTTCGTTTTTGGTCTTCCAAGTTGAAATCCCCGTTGTTAAACTTCTTGATCCACTTTTGAATGGTCCGTTTATTGATAGCATTATCACCATAAATATCACACATTTCCTTTTCTATATCCTCCACATTTTGTTGCTTCCGAAAATAAAAAAGCACGAAGTGCCGAAAATGAATACTTTGTTCGCTCATTTCAGAAACGTTTGTTAGTCGACTAAGACGGAAGGAAAACTGACTTATGCTACCAAGGAGGCACTTCCAGGCCAAACGCAATTCGATACGTATAAACATTGTAGTCAAACCAAGCAACAGTTTGAAATAATATATTTGAAAACCTACACAACCGAATAGTTTCATCCACTTTCACGCGAATAAACGAAACAACGGAACTGATAGGAAAAATGAATATCGATACAATTTTTGTGCGATCGATGCCGGATAAAATAACGTAATATACCGCGGCGTCCAATCGGACCGCTCTCGATATTAAGCAACGATGGGAACAGGAAACGCTTTTCGGGGGCTGAAACCGGCGGAACGATCGAAAATATTTTCCAAGCGCGCTTACTCGCACGTGCGGCGAATTCGACCCGCGTTTTTGCACGTTTGCCCTCCGACGCTTTTGCGGGTCCGTTGCAACGCGGAGGAGGCAATGATCCAAGACCGAGAGGGAACGAAACGCTGGCCGGCGCGCGGAGCACGTGTCGAGACGCGGACGAAGAAGAAGCATTGTAGATCAGTCACGATCGAGGAACATCGTAACCCGCTCGGGGAAATAATATCGCGAGAGCAACGGCGTAAGAAAGGTTATTACGCTGCAGAAGAAGAAAAAAGAAAAAAGAAAGGAAGCGGCATTAAATTTAATTTCCCGCCTCGGAGAAACCTTGCGGACGTGTCGCCGCGTTTGTGCCTCGCGATTCTCGCCATCAGATACGACACTGTTGTTCAGGATAATTTTCTCTCGCTTTTGTTGCCCTTTTCGCTTCGTGTTTCCCCATTGTTGGAATCGGATGCATCGCTCTTAACGGTTTTACAGAGGAGGAAATGCAGTTGCGAGTAGGAGAGCTGTTCTATCATCCTTCATTCGCAGACTGATAAAATAGAAGTGATATTATTATTTGCTATTAACATCTCTTTCAAGCCCCTTTCGTTCATTCCTGTTTTTTTTTAAATGCCTGTAAAACGTTTACGAAAGGTAACTGTTTCGGCCCAAAGGAAAATTAGCTAACTTCGTACAAAATGCAGGTACGATCGTTTTGAAGAATTACATCGTTGATTCTTTGTATTACTCACGATCTTCTTTTTCGACGAATCATCTTTTAATCGACTCATCGATCGCGGGATCAGTTTCATATTAATAACAGCGCGAGCAATTATAAAGAGAAACAGCTTACGCATGATATTCGCTTCCAAGTGTTTCCATTAGCGCGGTGCTTCGTTGCAGGATGCACTTGAAAAGGGTCAGTTTTAATAGGACGATACGCGTGAAGCGATTCAACATATGCGGTCCCGTGTTTGCTTCACGCTGTCAAGGGGATCGTGGATTCGCAGCCATTTGCAAGCAAATAAACGTATGCTACCATGTCAGATGTCTGTTCCAAGGGGTACAGGTGTAAAATCTATTCGTTCCGAAGAGATCAGTAGTTTCTTGTCTTATTGAGTCCCGTCTTGGCGAGTCATGCAATTGGAACAGTAATGATTGTAGTATCTATTAAAGTAATAACGTTCTTGAGCATTCTACATTGACACTTATCGAGACAATATTTAAGAAAAAAGAACGTTTCACAGGATGGTACAATTTTCTAAAATTCAACAAGGGTAATAATCATAATAATAATACAATAAGGCTCGTAATAATACGCCTATAATTCACGAGAGTATCATTTAAACCGACCGATACACAGATTTAATATAATACAAATAAATTCAACATCAACAGAATCATAATTTTACTAAATATGCGCCAGATGTGTCTCCATTCCTCAAAAATATGTCGCACAAGGCAGTGCAAAGTACCAAATGGGTTTCCTTCTCGTTTTAAGTGCTTCAAGCATTTTCGTGCGACTTCCAGCAGCAAATTAAACCCGAAAACTTCTATATATGCTTTTGGCGCGCGTTGCATAAGTTGATGCAGTAATAGAAACATGCCCCAGCGGGCGTATAATTCATTTCGCCACTTATACTCGTTAAAAAAATATATATATACTTCCGTCCATTTAAAGGTACTTTTGTGTTTAAATGTCTGTAGTTAAAAAATAATTCCGAGTCGAATACGCTTTAATGGAAAAGTTATTCGAATCGTTTAAACAAGTTTTTCTTTCAAAGCAATGAATGCAAGTATCTATACTTCCAAATATGCAATTGTTTATTGTGAGAATTTCAAGAGAATTAACTGAGTATTATAATCGCCGACTTCCCAATAGGACGGTAACCAACCCCCTTTACAAACTTGCTCGTTCCGAGGAAAAAAAAAAACATGTATACTCGCAACGCAATTCCTATCACTCAGAACCACTTGTCATAAATTTGGCCCGCGTCAATTTAAAATATCAAACACCCTCGAGTCACTTTCACACCCCGTCAATGACAAGCGATTCGGTATGCAACCCCCGGCCGACAAGCATCGATCAATCGCACCTGTTCAATTCATTGCCGTGTCAGCGTGGACACGATCGGGGCATAACTGTCCGCGGTACGAATAAACAGATACAGAAACGGGCTTCGACTCAAACCTCGTCTGCCTGGCCAATAAAATTCAATCAGGAAGAATCTAATGATGAACAAAAAGAGAAGAAAAAACAAAGAATGGAACCGGCCTGTACGGATCCAAGTAAAAATCAGTCGCTACCCTTGCACCGGGTCAAGCCATTATCCGATAAATCTCGCGGAGCGTAGCGTGCTTATAAGTTATGGCTTAATCCAACGTTACGAACGTTAAGTACTAACGCGAGAGGGGGGTGGGGGGGGCGTAATGATCCTACCACCCTAAGGATGATCCACTTGCACGGTCGGAGTACGCACTTAATGCAACAGGATCGAGTATAAAGGGGATGCCTTACGTAAAGTGCGCGCGGTTAAACGATATCGATCTTCCATTCGATCGAATCTCCACGGCTAAGAGACGAAGCTCCCACTCGCCTTGGACGGGCGCGGGAAATCTTGGGCTAAGATAGGAGCGTATGTCCGAGGCTCGCGTGGCCTGTGGCTAGGCGACTTTGCTGAACCTCTCTCTCCTTCTCTCTCTCTCTCTCTCTCTCTCTCTCTCTCTCTCTCCCTTCGTAATTCGACGATTGATGATAAGGGATCGCGAGGGGGGGAGAGAGCCCAGCGAACGTCACGATGTCGGCGTCCGATCTTTTTTTCCATTCCACCGGCAAACCATCGAGGGGGCTTCTTGGGTACGTCGCATCAGCAACGAGACCACGGTGGATGGGAAGAAAAACGCGCCAGCCCGGGATACGCCTCCTTCCGTCATTTCCAGTTATAACAAGAATAAATGACTGGGCGCTGGTGAACAAGAAAGCTACGGAGCATAATTTATTCAGGAACAGGTAGGAAAAGATTGCTGCAGTGTTGTATCATGGTGGGAATACTTCCATGTTGTTAATATTTAAATTATTATCGAACGCTGCGCGTGGAAGGATATTAATTAATTAATCCGCATCATCGCTCGATCGACTCAATTATTTATGGGCTTTCGGAAAGGCAGGTGCACCGTGTAAAAGGGTATGAAAGTACAAAGTTCTGAAGGGAAATGGACTAGGTTGAGCGTGGATACTATTGTTGGATGCCGGGATGATTGAATAACACCGATTGATGTACCAAGTGTATTTCTTAACAATTCCCGGTTACAACGTAGGACTTGAACCGAATGGCCAGCGTAGCGGATAGCAATGGTATCGGCTGCAGGGTGCTACTGTCCAACTCTGTGACTCTCTAACTCCGCAACTTTGATCTTTTAATTCTAGTAATACTCTCTCAGAGGGTTACACTCTGTGTGTCAAAAATACAGTTGGACTTATATAGAGAGAGCCGTTTTGGATGGAGGGGGGCCGATCTTAGCCCTTGCTGAGCCATCTTGACCAACACAGATCCTGACCATTAGTTATGTTGACTGTTGTCTTATTCAGAGTTAACATAAGTTGCTTAAAAATACTAATGATACCTTCCGTAACTTTAAACATGACAAATTAACGAACTCCGTAAATCTGGTGTTAATACTTCCCACCTTTCTCAGTTTACCTTTGCCTATTTGCACTGTCGAACTTAATACCTGACTCAACAATCAACACCTGCAAATAAGTCAACTTCTCAAAAGCATAATTTATTGAGGAACATGAAGAAAAAATTGTTGCAGTGTTGTATCACGGTGGGAATATTTCCATGTTGTTAATTTCAATTATTATCGAATGCTGCTCGTGGAAGAATATTAATTAATCAATCTGTTCGTCGCTTAATTATCTCAATTATTCAAGTTTCTTTTTAGGAAAGCAGGTATACCATGTAAAGGGGTTTGGAATTCTCGAGTCCTGGAGGGAAATGTACTAGGACGAGTTTAGATACTATTCCATCGATCAAAGTCAATATAAGTTGCTTAAAAATACTAACTATACCTTCTGCAACTTCAAACGTGAAAAATTAACGGATTCCGTAAATCCTAAATTAGTGTTAATACTTTCCCCCTTCCTTAGTTTACCTTTGCCTACTTCCACTGTCCAACTTAATACCTGATTCAACAATCAACACCTGCAAATAAGTCAATTTCTCAAAAGCATAATTTATTGAGGAACATGAAGAAAAAATTGTTGCAGTGTTGTATCACGGTGGGAATATTTCCATGTTGTTAATTTCAATTATTAGCGAATGCTGCTCGTGGAAGAATATTAATTAATTAATCCACTCATCGCCTAACTAACGCAATTATTCATGTTTCTTTTTAGGAAAGCAGGTATACTATGTAAAGGGATTCCATCAATCAAAGTCAATATAAGTTGCTTAAAAATACTAACTATACCTTCTGCAACTTCAAACGTGAAAAATTAACGAATTCCATCAATCCTAAATTCGTGTTAATACTTTCCCCCTTCCTTAGTTTACCTTTGCCTATTTCCACTGTCCAGCTTAATACCTGACTCAACAATCAACGTCCGGAAATAAGTCAACTTCCCTTCACAATGCCTGTCGTCCGACACCTGTTACTTCGCCGCCAACGAAGGGATGTTGCAAGAACGACAAAGCCCGCCAACGACATTAATCCTCGGTGTATCAATAATAGAACTGTAGGGTCCCGCGGAACGGCGAGGAAACGGCGCGTAATATAGTCGGTATTCACGGTGTCGTGAATGCGCGCTGCGTGTCCGAACGACAGTCTCGAGAGCGTACCCGCGGAGACCGCACGCAGTCGTAAACATTCGGAAACAATTTAGCCGTGGCTGATAGTCGCTCTCAGAGGCGCTTGAATAGCGCGTAAAGGTGGTGCCTGTCCGACACGCATGCATCCTCGCGCCATGGGGCGCGGGAGAACGGGAATGAGATGGCCACGGTCATTACGAACACCTAGCGCAACGCAAACCCGCGTGCCGTCCCGACTTACCGTGTCGTTATTATAATAGAGACGCGGAGATGTTGGCCGCTCTCGTGGGACACTGAAGTGGCGATGCAATGAAGCAGAATTGGATCTAAACGATTGAGAAACGCGAGAAGCGAGTTTCCAAAAATACCTCCATCGCGATTCACTCGCGATTCATTTCGACCCTTCCGCGCAACACTTTTTCTCGACCGCACGATCCCTCGATGAGCTATCAATAGAACAGCGCGATTTGTACACATTGGTGTCCCACAATTGCTTGCACAGCTTTCACGCATTTTACACGTCACGCAAACGCTGCACAGCTATCGGCAAGCAATCATCCCCCGACAGAAACGCAACGACGTTACTATCAATATTAGAACCACCGACGTATGCGTCGTTGTACACCACACATTTATCATGGGGGCGTAATGAATGCGATCCTGTAAAGGGGTCGCAGCGCCATGCCCCGTGAAGATGAATTAGAATATTATGTGACCCGACGACGCGTTCAATCAAACGTTTCGCTTCGCCAGGCCGGAATTTTTCTTCGAACCTCCCTTTCTGCCATTGTCTATTTAACATCGCTTGGGCCATTCGCAAAAATTATAGCAAAGAAAGGTATGTGTATCACCAATAGATATATTACAAGGGTCTTCGAATGTATCGTATCAAAGACATTGGACATAGATACATTTAATTCCATCAAGCGATCGATTGCTCGATAAAAGCTGTGTACTTCGAAAAGGAAACTGCGCACAATCGTGCGCTTTCAAAACGCGAAACAACTTCAACACGCGTCTCCGCGGAGCTGAGTCGTCTCTCGAAGAAAATTGCACGCAATGAAAAAAAGAAACACGACAACGAAATAATATCAAAAGGATGATAAGCTGTTTTCCATTTCGTTCCCGTGTCCCGGCGGGGCCGCGTCACGGCGATTCAGACACCACGCGATGCCCGGGAATAGAGACGGGCATAGTCATTACAGGATTCCGTGCGCGCAATGTCGTATAAGTGCACCGCGGCGTAATGTCACGGCACCTCCGCGAGTGTATGCATTCTAGATTGTCCGGTCGGTGTCCGTGCCGCGCGTTCACGGGGAAAGCTCTGCCTTCGCAGAAACGCGTCGCGTGTAAACGTCGCAGCGTGCGTCCTGCGATCTGACATCGCGGATATTCCCTGCGAATGAGACGTTACGGGGGAATTATCGCGATGAATTTCACTGTCGCCGCTCACGTTCTCGCGCTATCATATTCCGCGGCGTTAGTGGAACGCACTTCTTCGGGGCGAGTTATTGCTATTCGATGAAATTGTTATTAGACTTTCCTTTTCTTATTCGCAGTTGTAACCGGTAGCAAAATATCTCCATACGAACGGTCGATCAAATATTCTAGCGACGTTCTCGATGCGGTATATTAAAAGATTCGACGGTCGGGAGAAAAGAAAATTGCAACGATAAATAGTCGATGCGATTAGAAAGTATTCTAACTATTCTAAGATTCATTTTGTCAAATCAGTTTCTCCTGCAGCTGTCCACTATATTTATATCTCCTGGACGCATCAGTTCTCCCAGAATCTCGTTCGTCTACAAGTAACCGAACATCTCGTTTCCATCGAAGCAACAAAAAAAAAAAAGATAAAAAATGATCTCTGACAGCCGTTCCCATCGTCGATCATTAGGAACAGCCATTAAAGTCTATTTGCGTTACGCAGGGTAAAACTGTGTTTGTAGCTCGGTCGTCACTGTCATCGTGAAGAATCGTGCGAAACGCAGCAGCGGAAAAACGCTGATGACGTTAGAGTTTCATGACGAATGACACTTTCACCACTGGACGCACTCGCCATCCAAATTACTTGCACGAGGGTTCGCCGTTTAAAGACAACGCTCGAACGGCGACGCGATTTCATTCGAACGAGGCGGTCACTGTGAAACGCTTGAACGTAATTAACCGTGACATATAAATACGCGAATATTTTACGACGCACTCAAGACACGTTCGAAATAAAATTCACATGACAGGAATGAAAGATGATTGGGAGTAATGTATATATAATATGCTTTTCATTTTAGCGCGTTGGCGCGGAAATGGCAAAGGGCTTTAATCATACTCCATGAATTTGTAATTTAACCCCGCACGGGCATGATTAAAAATGCTAAACGAATGTTTTATATAATAAGCTGCAAACGAGAACGGCGCCTGTTAGATAGTGAATTTTTTACCTTCAAGCTCCCACCTTTCCCAGTAGGCGTGTACAGCGTATAGTGTAACGCCGAACAACTTAACGTTAGTAATTAAAAGTTGCGGACACTCGTCGAAAGTTGTCTGAAAAACATATTTTCCTAAACGCGTTGAAATACAGCAATTTGCTAAATTAAACTGCGTTTCATTTAGTCCAATTTCTGCGTTCAAATAAATTGCACGAAATGGAAAGCATTCGAAATAAAATAAAAAAAAAAAAAAACGTCGTGAAAAAAGTTTTCCGCCGAAAGAATGCATTTAACAGCGATCCGACACTTTTCCCCTCCCCCCTGCCCCTCTTTCACCTGCACCTCTCTGGCAGTCTGCGAATTTTCGCCATCCCCCATCGGTGGCCCGTCGCTTTCCCGGACGGCGCGGGTGCAGCCGGATCCGTGAGTTACACGCAGGCTGCGACCATAAATTTCCCGGCGAGAGAGAAGCGTGGGAGCTAGAGCCAAGCAACGAACGATCGAGAGCACTTAGCGAAATAAATAACGCGGGCCCGACCTCTTTGTCGCCGATTGTCGAACTTCCCGGCGATGGAAAGTAAATGTTAGGAGCGGCCACTTCCATCGGCACGCCGGCGAAATGTCTTCGGTGCCCGGACGACGACGACGACGGCGGCGGCGGCGGGTAAAGTGCACCCCTTTTACAAAACTCGAAATCCCTCCTCGTTAACCGATGCACTTCTCCTTTAGACCCCTGTCGACTGGCTGAGTGGGTAATTGATTAAAATCGAGGGGAATTGAAATTGGGTGGGGAAGCTTGGTGTGCCCGGTTGAATGATAACTCGGGACTTAATGCAGCTGCAGGAACCTGATTCAATTATTGTTCATATTTATTGATAGCCGAGCTGGAGAGGATGTAATTTGATTAATGGTTGGCTAAGCATGAATTCACGCGCATGATTAATGACCCGTGATTGCTAAGTAGTCCAGCAATTATGATTAATTAATAATCGAAGTAATCAGAGCAATAATGTACTTAATAAAAACACAACTCTTTGATTACCTTGCATCACATATTCAAAGTAAATTCTAAGCTACCCTCTTCTATACATAAACATAATTTTGCATACAACTTATTAAATGTCCAACTTGGTTCTAATTCCAGAAACGAGTCCTCCAACAGCTCGTGCATCCCTTAAGATCGTTTCAAATCCACCGTCGATCGCGCAGCATCCGAAAATCCACAAATATCAGAATAAACGGAAGCCGCGATACACAACCTGATATCCCCAGTACACGCGTACAGGCAGCCGCATGTAAATACGCGCAACGAGAGGATTCTATTAAACGGAGCGAAAATTGGATCGCCTCGGGAGCGGAAAATATCACAGGATGCCGTCGCAGTTTTTACCCGGCCGTCGCACCGCGGGAACGGGGATCATAAAGGCCCGGCGTTGAAATGGCCGCGTATCAAATTTAATGGACATTTTTCGCGTGCCCGGGTTCGCCGCGGGATAGGTACCTATCCGCGGACGATCTTCGACGAGGACGAGCCCTAGGTACATGGAATGGCACACGCGTGACACACGCGATTAGATCGAGCGCACGCGCGTTCCTCCCTGACCTCCGTGCGCCGGCCGTTATCAGCCCGGGCACGGCGCGATCGCGTTTCGTTCTAATGCGCGAATCGCACGCGTCCGTTCGCGAAGCCCGAGTAATGGGCCACGAGTGGCCTTTTAACCGATCCGCGGTCGCGCTATTTCACACCAAACAGCTACCTGGGCCGCTCGAGGCACTGTTCTAATCTCCCGTCTCGATTTCGAAAATTATTCAAAATTTCGATGATCCGCCCGAACGTAGGACTTTTAATAGAGAGTATGAAGAGATAGAGACCGATGATTGTGGACAGTACACGTGTTTGGTTGAATTTATTATCGGTGGTGCTGGGTGATATGAATTTTTTTTCTTTTTATGAACTCTTTGTATAAAGGAAAAAAATGCGGCAACATTAATCGACAATGTAGACTTATATTTTAAATGTATGTCGACCAGAGCATCTGAAATGCTATTTTACTGGTGGCAGAGTAATATTGCCTTTGGCGCACTGTAATGAAATCCAATGGAACTTAACGGCAAATTGAATCCCTTCATGAATACGCCTGTAATTTGAATTTGCTTGAATGAATGTTCTCAAAGTACAGTATAGAACTGAGTACTTGCTCGAAGACCGGCAACAAAATAATGCAAAATTGCTAATATCTTCCTATTACACCAATATGATTATACCAACCGAAGGGGTTGATTTTAGGATCTACGTCGTTTAGCCATTTGCTATGAATCTCTTTTTAAACACCCTGTATAATAATTAAACATAATTATGAGTAATGACATGTACATAAAATGACATAAAAATAATGAAACGTGGAAATAAAATATCTCTCCATCCACAACGAAAATATGAACATTAAAAAGTTCCTCTAAAAATCAGCTTGAAGCTGAATGTTATCTTTACAGGAGTGTAAAAATTGATTTTGCAACGAAAGGCCTGATCTTAGGATCTATGTTGATTAGCCATTTGTTGCGAATCCCTTTTTAAACACTCTGTATAATAATTAAACACAATTATGAGTAATGACATGTCTATGGAACAACACAAAAATAATGAAACGTGCAAATAAAATATTATCTCTCCATCCAGAAAGAAAATATGAACATTAAACAAATTCCTCTAAAAATCAGCTTGAAGCTGAATGTTATCTTTTCAGGAGTGTAAAAATTGATTTTGCAACGAAAAGCCTGATCTTAGGATCTATGTTGATTGGCCATTTGTTACGAATCGCTTTTTAAACACTCTGTATAATAATTAAACACAATTATGAGTAATTACATGTACATGAAAGAATACGAAAATAATGAAACGCGGAAATAAAATATTATCTCTCCATCCAGAAAGAAAATATGAACATTAAACAAATTCCTCTAAAAATCAGCTTGAAGCTAAATGTTATCTTTTCAGGAGTGTAAAAATTGATTTTGCAACGAAAGGCCTGATCTTAGGATCTATGTTGATTGGCCATTTGTTGCGAATCCCTTTTTAAACACTCTGTATAATAATTAAACACAATTACGAGTAATGACATGTGCATGAAAGAATACGAAAATAATGAAACGCGGAGATAAAATATTATCTCTTCATCCACAACGAAAGTACGACCATTAAAAAAATGCCTCTAAAAATCAGCTTGAAGCCCTTATTAGAAATCCGCCGTTGCCGCGAATCCGCTGAACATCCCCCTCGAAAATACACGCTGGCGCAAAGATACGCATGCAAACGAGGCGACGTGGCGGCGCAAGCCCCCGACTTGGTTCGCGTTCGATAATTATGACCGTTCGTTAAATTTCCGCGGCTGCACGCGCGTCTATCGTTTCCCAGGCTTTTCGAGTGCGCATCGGGGCGCGTCGAATGTGTCTGAAGAGCGAATAAAGAATGCACGACTTGACGCACTCAGGAATCGCGATATCATTGTACATGCACGCGCGGACAACGCGGGGTTTACACTTTCCGTATCGTTTCCTTCTTCTTTTTTTTATTTCTCCCCGCCAGTAGTTTAAACCACTTGCGAGCCTGACCCCGGGATCCATTCATCTTCCAGCCCGCGAGATTCGCGGCACGGCGAACGCGCTCCGCGCGATAAAATATCTGCTCAATTCTAGTTACGGTCGACGCGAAAAATTAAACTCGTTGTGAAATGAGGAATATGGTAATATTCGAATGATCGATAGAATATGGTCGTGATAATGTATGGTAATCTGTGATCGAAATTCATACGTATTTTTCGCGTCGTCAAGTCCGCGTCGTGATGTGTAATTTATATGTTGATGAACGAGAATGATGAGAATTTTCGGAAGATATAGAAGAACTGATAACACGTGTATACATTCAAGAATATTACTGAAACATCCAATTTTATTTCTATTCGCCTTTCTGTTGTTAATTTTTTGCTAATACTCTTGCTAATTCTTTTTTACTCGGTTCTTTTCAACAGTTGGATGGCACATATTTGTTCCGTTTTCGCTTACAGTTAGTCGAGTGGACCAAAGCTGCAGCATTTAACCGGTTCTTAACATCGTATTACCCATTAAAGCGTTTTAACGATTATATTATATTGCTGTTATTTCCTGAATTATGCCGGGCAGTAAACTTTCATGAAAGTTGGAGCAAATTGCGTACTTTTATGAGTACTACTGCAATTTGGATTTTCTATCACGGAAGTTATAAAATATCAGGGCCTATCCGTAGCAACACAAAATTGTTAGGAATAACGCATTCGCTGGGCGAATGATGCAGTTTGTCAATAAAGTATTGATTCTTGTATTATAATTGCAAAAAAGAATTTACGTTTCCCAGAAATTAAATTTGTTGATCGAATACAAGCAAGTATAATTATGTCTTTGCAATATAAAAGATCATTCTTAATATTTCCGTAATCAATGGATTCATTGATCAAACTTAGTTAATAAAGTACTAATCCTTGCATGACAGTTACAATAAAGAATTTAGGTTTCCCAGATATTCAATTTGTTGATCGAATACAAACAAGTATAATTACGTTTTTGTAATATAAAAGACAATTTTTAATATTTCCATAATCAATGCATTCATTGATCAAACTTTGTCAATAAGGTACTAATTCTTGCATGACAGTTACAATAAAGAATGTAGGTTTCCCAGATATTAAATTTGTTGATCGAATACAAACAAGTATAACTATGTTTTTGTAATATAAAAGACAATTATTAATATTTCCATAATCAATGCATTCATTGATCAAACTTTGTCAATAAAGTACTAATCCTTGCATGACAGTTACAATAAAGAATGTAGGTTTCCCAGATATTAAATTTCTTGATCGAATACAAACAAGTATAACTATGTTCTTGTAATATAAAAGACAATTTTTAATATTTCCATAATCAATGCATTCATTGATCAAACTTTGTCAATAAGGTACTAATTCTTGCATGACAGTTACAACAAAGAATGTAGGTCTCCTAGATATTAAATTTGTTGATCGAATGCAAACAAGTGTAATTATGTTTATTGCAATGTAAAAGACAATTTTAAATATTTCCATAGTCAATGCATTTATTAATAGGTTTTTTATTAGTTCCTCCCTTAAACCATGCAACCAATTTATAAAAAGTCATATTTATTTCTACATTTCTCAACTCACATCTCGTTTTTCAATTGTTCTTTCAATTATTATTCCAATGATATTAATATGCACATCTTCGAAAAAAAAACAGCGCGTCATCGTATAAGAAAATTCAGAACCTATCTACCGTAGTTCACAGCAATTTTTCCAAGGTGCAGCAGGATGCGTCTTGGTATTAATCCGCAGTTGCAAGCCGCAAGTAATGGGCCGCGGTATTTCACGCGGCAGCAACGCAGACGCCTCGCGGCGTCGAGGTGGCCCCGTATGAGGCATGGACTAATTTGTAACGCGTGGCCCGAGTACACCAAAGAGAGCAAGAAAAAAAAGCAGAACCAACGACTGGGGGGAAATCTGGAAAGCCTGGAAGCCAGCGGTCCAATCGTGGCTTCACGCAGAAACTTCTCCCCGAAAATTTTTCTCAACGCGAATCTTTCCAGCCGACACTTTAATAGAAAAAATTGTGGGTCGTTTCGAATCGTCTGCGATTCTCCGACTTCGTAATTATTGTGAATCGATCGTCGAAGTTGAAGAAAAAGACTTTCTAATTAAAGAAACAATTATTTTGTGTTTTTTTTATTGATTCTTTGATTTGTGATCGAACCAACCCCTCGCAAGGTAAAGCGTATGCTATTGTACACGTGCGTTTGTACAGAACAATTTTACAGAACACAAAACACGGCGGGCACGAATTTTACGTTGCTATTTCGATTCACGCATTTACGTGGAATCGAGTGTCTTCGAAGCGCAGCGCGGTTGCAGCCGCAGCTCCCTATTCAAGCGCAACCCTTTCGCCGGACAAGGGTGCCTTTCATGCTATGAACCGCGCCGGGCGAATGGTGGCAATTTTCTTTGCACGAGAATCCAATTGACAAGTTCACGAGTTCCGCATCGATCGGCAGCGCTGCGAGGTTATTCCCATAGCGTGACCTCTGTTCGCCCTTGCCGAGATGAAAATCCGCAACACCCTCAAGGATGTCTCGCCGCGCGTAAAGGTGAGAGAATCCGGAAGAAGGAAGCGACGGGAAAAGGATTCCCAATATTATTTCCTCGCGAGCAGGGTTTACGGGTTCAACGTTGATGGGACACGTTGTCGATGGAGCATCTATACACGACCCCGCCGCTCGTATAAGATCCTCCCGTGTCCCCTGAAACCCGTAGTCGTTGCTTGCCGAACGCCGCGTCGATGTGTCTGTCGCCAATCTCGAACGGGCGTAGAAATCGTTCTATAGCGGGGAGCACGAAAAACCGTGTTCCTGTTTAGGGCGATACCGTGTGCCGTGAAGCGGGCGGCACGCTGCAACCCGGATTACGCGCGGCCAACCAGATTGCGATCCGGAAGTGTTTCTGCGACACTGGTTTATCTGAGGCCGTGTGTGGGCTAGAGAGTAATGAACGTTGCCACGCGCAAACACACGCTTGGAATAATTATAGGAGGAATTTGTAATCACGGAAGCGATGCTGAATTAATAACGCAGCCACTGGTTCGGCGAACGCTGGATTCTATCGAACGGCCTTGGGTGAAATGGGCGAACAGGGCGGATTCGTGTACAAGGATTGCCTAATGTGAAAAGTGCTGGGTGAATGTTCCATTCGTTGCTGAATTATGTAGTTTGCGAATAATGTACTAATCGAGCCGTTTTCTTTGAAAGTGGTGAAAGTCCATTTCATGTTATATGGAGATGTTTAAGGGTTTGCATTTGAATGATTTGAAAAATATTGGAATATGTTAATACGCGCATTTTATGTCTTTTAAATACTAAAGCGATTTAAGCTTTATGACCTCAAATGGACTTACACCACTTTCAAAGTCAACAAAACGTGAAAATCATACATTTGCGAAATATTAAATATGGGATTTCAATTTAATTTTTTTATAAATTTTTGTTAAATATGTCAAAAAAAGGCAAAATTAAAAGGCTTCATTTCAATATTTCTTCAGGTAATGCCATTCAAATTATTACAACTTTATATTAATATGTGCCATTTTTAATTTTTGTCATTATGAGAAAGTTTTTGAAAGTAGTCATGATATATTGGAGGAACATAAAGTAATCGATCCATCACATCGTTCAATTTTTCGGATATCATGGACCTGGTATGATATACACGTGATAGTATTATATTTTCAAATTGGTCTTCCTCGTCCGGGGGATAAATCTATTGCTTTAAACTCCGCATTTTCTTCAAATGAAGTTTTATACAGGATTGTACATGGTTTGTTTTTCTAACACCCTTATCCAACATATCTTTAGCCAATTTACCCCTTCACCATTAGTATTTTTTCGTCTTCATAGAATTGCATTCTCTAGTGGTTTCGTCGAAACGAAAGTATCTCGTTTCATTTCACGTAAAATAAATTTTTTATGCTTTCGGCACTGTTGTACGATGGTATAGTAATCTTTAAGAATATACAGCAAATTTCTTTTCTTATAGATGTATCGATAGTTCCAAAATCGGCATCATTTGGCAGGTAAGAATGTCCAGAATATAAAAATTTGTGATCAATAATTTCTATGGTATTTTAAAGGCAATTGATACTTCTTTATACCTCCTTATACACTTTAATGCTCTACAATAATTTATACAATTCCAGTGAACGAACGGAAATGCTTATGTCATTAACAGTGTGGCCACACATGTAGAAATGAAGCAGGGAAATAATGTGGTATAATTTTTAAATGAAATATTATGTCTTTGCAGAAAGCGGACTGACACCACTTTCAAAGTAATTATATTTGTAATTTCATTAACCACGTAAATTTATATTAACAAAATGTTGAAAATTTCGAAGGATCTTTTCGGGAACTGTTTATAGATAAAAAGCTCCTACCAGATTGCATTCATTGTTACCATTAACTAACTTTTTGTCTAAAATGGACATACACCACTTTCAAAGAAAATGGCTCGATTCTTTCATGACAGTTACAAAAAGATATAGAAGTTTCGCAGAAATAAAATTTGTTGATCAAATACGAACAATCATAATTACTAAAATTATAATCAATGCATTTGTTAATAAAAGCTTTCCTTTAAACCGTGCAATCAATTTATCGAAAATCTCATTCATTTCTATATTTCGCAGATTGAAGTAATCGGGAGATGTATTTTTTAATAAAGTATTTGTATAAAAATTTGTTGGTTAAGATTCTTAATAGAATATTATAAGGAATACTATAATTCCAATAATTATAATATAGAATTTTAATAGAAGATTATGAACAAATCTTTTGTATCAAAAACAGTTTTGCATTTTCAACGAGCAACTAAAATATTGTCCTACGGTTTCCACGTAACTTTTACATTAATTACTACTTTAAACAACAATGAAACCGACACAGCCATATACATGTCCTGATCCGAAAATCGTGATGGGAAAAAGCAAAAGCTCACACTCGTTCCAATTCCCAACTGATACACGATTGGTGGCAATAATAAAAATGATACAACGATTGGTAACGAGTTACCATTATTGCTGAACATCGATGCATCACTGAGGATCGCAAAAAAAAAAAAAACCTATAGGTCCTTGGAACTGTATAACCGTTTGAATGTGCGTATAAATCTCGCGTACGCGATCCGTGCATGATCAATCGTTGAGTGAAAATACAGTTGAAAATTGCACGGGAGGAGATATTTAGAATCGTTCACTTCGCTTGCTATAAAAAAAAAAAAAAATCTGCAAAGTGCCATGCAGCGGAAGCGCGTATTACGTTTGTACGCGATGCGATCCCCGCGCGATATGTTTGCTCTCACTTTATTCCACTCCAGATGCACCGGCTCTGTATTTGTCGAAGTGAAAAAACAAAAAATGAAAAATACCGATGACTGCTACTTTCGAAGGAAATTCCTCCTGAATAATTCCCGAGCCGCTGAAGCGATTCAGGCCCTTAAAGGGTGGTAGCGCTTAAATAATATAAATTTCCAGGGGAACGTACAAAAAGAAAAGCAGGAATTATAGAGAGCGGGAAAGCGACGGGTATAATGTACGGTAGTATTAAGGGAGGGTCCAGCGTGGTACGCCACCCCTGGGCGAGACAGAATTTACGCTATACTCTTAAATGAAAATAAGAAAACGTACGCTTTATGCCCTGGAAAGTTACGTTTCATATGATTCTCCCTTTTTTTTCGGGCTTTCACCTGCAAGATGTCAGAGGGACGTAATTTATTGCGAGAAACGTTTCGTCGTCTCGCGACTCATCTTTACGTGCAGTTTTATTCGAGAATAACGCGTCGTTAAATGGACGAGCGATTAATTAACACAGCGAGAATGTAAGCACAATAATTATAACTTTGAAACATAATACAGAATATGATAAATTATAGTCTTGCAACGGGAATGACTACCCCCTATTTCAGATGGCTGACAAAACTCAAGTTGAAATAAAATTACACAATAATAATAAAATGAGTAAAAGGTTCCAAATGAATTTCGCAGCAACCGCAGACAGAATCCTTAAAGCAATTTCTCCGTGTTAAACTTCCAACGTACCACGCCGCAGGCCTGCTTATCACCGATAGATCACCTGTTCACGATAAAAGGAGCAATCTTCGAATACCTTTCACGGGTAAATTAATAAGCACACTCATTAACGCGTTATCGATTATCGAAGCTCGTTTCGCTGGCCCGTCGCGAACGATAACCAGTCGCTGTCTGGCGCAAAGTCAATCCATCATGTTTATTCGCGTTTCCAGTAAACTCGAGCGGAGCGGGGCCTCGTGAAAAAAGAAAGAAGCATTCGTGCAGGTCCAAGCCTCTTGCATCGAGATGGCCGTAAAAGTGGTCTCGCCGCTGCAAGGATAAACAGTTTGCATTCTCGAAGCGCGTCGTGGTTTCAGCCTTCGTATTCCTTCGCCTCTTTGTTTCGAACGATGATCCTTAGCTAACAAGGGGAGAAGCTGCCTCGGGATCGGTAGCGTAAGTGCAACGATTACGCTGTTAACACTTTCGTGATCTACATCGCAGATTCTACGGGACCAGCCTTGCCCCCCCCCCCCTGCGTCCGCGATATACTTCCTTTCCCCAATACAACAAACGGCGAGAGTCGTGTTCCGCTTTTGCGTTAAACGTTTTTCTTCGAAAACAGAAGGTACATTGCGACGGGAAAGGAGGAAGAATCTCGAAAGGGAACAATACGAGGAAGGCAAGTCGAAAGACGAAATAATGAACCGTCGCGAAGGAGATACATTAAGCAAGGCCAAGCGATAAGGGCTGCCGAAAAACAAGGCGTCATCGACCAAGGGTGTATAAACGGATCCGGTTGCTGCGCGGATAAATCTAAGACATAAGATTTTAGACATGATATCTAAGACATAAGACCTAAGGTCAAAGACCAGGTTCAGTGTACTTCCCGGTGTAAAATAAAATGAATTTTTTTTTTTCAAACAAGTTTACTGAATTGTCCGGCGTCACAACATAAATACTTCTGCGATTTTCAAGCGAGTCCCGCGAGCTAATTAAATAATTTAGGCGAGGTGTACAGTTTATTCTGAATAGCACGAGGGCATTAATCGGCCACAATTTTCCAGCCAGCCACAGCTTCGAGTGCCAACAGGCATCCCCATCCTCTGTACGCGCTTGTCGCGTAATTGAAACAGCCGACGGTTTACCTTCATCTTCGACGACGATCCCCGGTCGTATTTTATGCTTCGAGCACCGGCGAATACCTCCTCCTTCTACCTTGCTACTTCTCGCTGGCTGTTTGGCCGTGGATCGTAAAACACAATGCGCCACGGTAAACACGGTCCAGCGTGCAACGACTTTAACAAACATCGCATTAGCCGATTCATTTCGTTTGTTGCGGATTTAACCGTGAACCGGGCGAACACCTTTCGCATCCGGTTAAATTCCGTTTGTGAAGTTGCGGGACAAGTTGATGCTTCTCGCAGCTCGAAGGCGCGGCGCGTTGGACGGTGTTTGAAACAGTTTGCGATCGACGCAAGAGTCGGAATTTGCTCGATAATATTAATTTTGTTATAAAAAGAAAGTCAGAATGAGGGACTGTGAATTTTTGTTTAAGATAACACTGTACAAATGGATGAAAATGAATTTTTAATTGTCCCAAGTTTGCATTTGTTCTAAATTACAAAAGTAACTGGTGTGAATAGAACCGTGACAAACGGAAAAGTGATTCTCCTTGATATGTGTTTGAAAACGGATAAATAGTATTAATCGAAAGGTCAGTTAAAATGTCAGGAAGCCCGAAGTTAAGAAATTAAAAGTGGAAAGACAGAGGCCGGACAACAGAAACTTTCGTTCTTTCATTCCCCGATGACAGCAGAGCACGAATCCGATGTTTCGCCCGCATCATTTACTAGAATCACGTGTTTCGCGCTGTACGTTGAACAATTGCATTTCGAATAAAGCACCGTTGGCCCAATTTATCTGTACATCCACTGTTTGCCTGGATAATTGAACGCAAGCATTATTCCCGGTTTATTGAACTAACAAATTATCTCTCAAGCTGTACCAGTAATGGACACAGAGCTATCGAGGCCTCTAATTATTTTGCACAGTGGAATAGCTTGTTGTATCCAGCATGGCTGAAACAATATTATCGAACGTACGTAAACGAATTTCTACAAGCAGTTCAAAATACATTTTTCACGAAAACGAAAAGGCGACGATTACACTGAGGTGATGATGATTATAATGCAGAGATTGTATTGTTAATTGTTAAATCTATGGAGATATTTGACAAACATGTATTTAAATGGCCCATTGGGATAGTAGTAAGTTCGAAAACAAAAAATGCTGTATAAATATTTACTCGTTGATAAAGCTTTCTAATTGAAAAATAGTGAATATAAGTGACAATGACGCATAAAAAGTTCAGTTTATACCGAACGTCCATTATCAATCTAAATGGAACAAATAAAATTGCCTGAAATAAAATATGCTTCTTCAACAAAGATTTCTTGTACAAAAACGAAAATATATTCTCCTCCAACAATAAAGGGAATTCTTCTGAATACCACAAGCTTGAAGTCCAATAAACAGACTTACACAAATTCAAACGCGATAAGTTTCAAGCGATGGCGATTTTCGAGCGAGTTAGTTTCCAAACAAAGTCCTGGATCCTCAATAACCCTTTAATTAGGGGATCGCAAATGCGAGGACGAGAACGATTAGGAGGCACGGCTCCCGAGTGTGTGATGAGGTGAAAACGTTTGCTCTCGGCTACGAAATCCCAGCAATTATAGCTCTCACAGAGGACGCTTGCAACAAAGTTTGTACAGCGTCTCGATCTTTGCCGAGGCTCGCGCACCGTCGCCAAGCAAATTATGCTGGCGAACGATCCTTGCGACAGGAACGTTCCGGTAACATATTCGCGGTTAAGCCTGCTGGTAAGGCGCATAGCGCCTTACAACCGAGCAAGCGACTTAACCCCGCCTCGAGGAGTAACTCTTTGGACGATTTCGTGGATAATCGTCTGTTATCCAATTGTTACATGGGTATGATTTAATATCTCCCATCTTTTACGTGACTTTTACTCGGCCAATAAATTCCACTTTTCGTCCGACTACTGCTGTCGGGGTCGAAACTTGTGACTGGCGAAAACATGGTCGTAAAAGGTTGAGTGTCTCGTAAAAGTATGATTTTTACGTGGGATCATTGTAAATAGATACAGGAAGAAGGAACTTCGAATGCTTCAAACGAAGAACCATGAAATGCGGCTTTAGAGAGTAACGCGGTTATATTCGGTCTACTTGTATACGGTCTGGGATGTAATAAAGTCGTACGATCAACTTGAGATCGACGGAAGCTTGGGTGTTTGATCAAGCATGTACTTGCACGTATCGAGAATTACATAACTATGTTTGTTTTATGTTTCAGATTAAAAGATGTATCTGCATATAATATTCGGTGTACGACAATACTGTGTGACACAATTTTTGGGCAACTTAATGAATGTGCGATGTATTAGCAGATAATCAGTAGAGAAAATAAATAAAAAATAACGAAGGGGAAATTCAAAAGATACGAAGTGAGAAATTGTTTCAACTTTTTAACACGCGTCTGACGGGGAGAAGAATTATTGAGCTTTAAAGAAACGGGGGCTTAATATTGTTACTTACAGAACTCCATAGCTATACGATTCTCATTTACGAACAAAGTCCTGGCAGATATTAACTGACCTGAAACAGAACGAATAAAAATGAATTAGAACCTGTTTAAACTAAAGTTTCATTAGGGTTCTTCAATTATTCATATCATATACTTTGCACTCAGAAGCAATTCACCTAATAATACAATAAATGTATCAGAAAATCTCCTGATTCTGGTAATACTTGATTCAACTGGCTACAATTGACACGTGGAAAAACGAACTGTTTTATTTGCATCGCGCTTGCAATAAATAAACTGTGCCAAGACCTACGTTTAAAGGCAAACAAGAAAAACAGAACAAGTTATATAAAGTAACACAAAAAGAAGAGGATGAAAGAAGGCGGTGAAAATATACGAAGCGACAGAAAAAACAGAATCGGCCACAATTTTCCTTTGCTTCCAAAAGCGAATTGGTCCGTTTCAGCGGCGCAGCGTTTCGGCTATTCGAAACTCGAAGAATCGTCGCTGATCATGGTTATATAAAGCAATGTATAATCGGCAGGGACGATTGCGGGAAACAAATCGGAAAAGCAGAGATCGCGCGAAAATTATGCGGTCGCCTGATATATTTCCCATTCACCTTGAATTAATGTATCGCCGATATTACGGCGATGCATCAAATGCCTCGCGCTACCTAAAAATTGCCCCCCCCCGGGGGGGGGGGGGGGGGCAGACGCATTGGAGGTGGCCGCGAGTTGCCAATGAAATGCGCAGCTTCGCATCGGCGCCCGTTCATACGCGGTCGCATATTTTTTCCGACGGTCGATGCCAGGCCGTGGTAATTCCGTCGGGCGATCCCGTCGATGCCCGATCGACGCGTCCCGGACGCGGCTGGGCTAACAAAACATCGTCAGCAGGATTGATATGCCTGCGACACGATTATTATTAGCGGCGATCGGCGCTCGATTGCGACGCGCCCCTACCAGCGTGATCCGCTTTTGTCTAGACGCGTCGTAAGTTAGATTGATCCGCGGAGGTATCACAAGGCACCAGAATGGCAGCACGGATATTATTAATCGACCGCGTGTGCACTAATTGAGCAGTTTTCTTTGAAAGTGGTGTCAGTCTAGTTTATATTATATGGAGATATTTAAGGGTTTGCATTTGAATGGTTCGAAAAACATTGGAATCTGTTAATACGCTCATTTTATGTTTATTAAATATTACATTGATTTAAGATTACAATGTGATCATTTTTTAAGTAGTAGTTAAACGAAATTTATACTTTTGATGACCTCAAATGGACTTACACTACTTTTAATGTCAACAAAACGCGAAAATCATACATTTATGAAATATTAAATATGGGATTTCAATGAAAACAAATTAATTTTTTTATGAAATTCTTATTAAATATGTCAAAAGAACAAAATCAAAAGGCTTTGTTTCAATATTTCTTCAGGTAATGCCATTTAAATTGTTACAACTTTATATTAATATGTGCCATTTTTCATTTTTGTCATTGTGAGAAAGTTTCTGAAAGTAGTCATGATGTATTGGAGGAATATAAGATAATAGATCCATCATATCGTTCAATTTTTCCGATATAATGGGCCTGGCATGATATACACGTGATAGTATTATATTTTCAAATTGGTCTTCCTCGTCCGGGAGATAAATATATTGCTTTAAAGTCCACATTTTCTTCAAATGAAGTTTTATACAGGATTGTACATGGTTTGCTTTTTTTAAACCCTATCCAACATATATTTACCCAATTTACCTCTTCACCATTAGTATTTTTTCGTCTTCTTAGAATCGCATCTTCTAGTGGTTTCGTCGAAACAAAATCATCTCGTTTCATTTCATGTGAAATAAATGTTTTATGCTTTGGGTTCTGTTGTATGCAGGTGTAGTAATCTTTAGAAATATACAGTAAATTTTTTTCTCATGGATGTCTCGATAGTTCCAAAATCGGCATCATTTGGCAGATAAGAATCTTCAGAATATAGAAATTTATGATAGATAATTTCTACGGTATTTTAAAGGCAACTGATACTTGTTTAGACTTCCTTATACCCTTTACTACTCTACAATAATTTATACAATTCCAGTGAACGAACGAAAATGTTTATGTCATTAACAGTGTTGCCACACATATAGAAATGAAGCAGGGAAATAATGTGGTATAATTTTTAAATGAAATATTATGTCTTTGCAGAAACGGACTTACACCACTTTCATAATAATTATATTTGTAATTTCATGAACTGCGTAAATTTATATTGACAAAATGTTGAAAATTTCTAAGGTTCTTTTCGGGCACTGTTTATAGATAAAAAGCGCGTACCAGATAGCATTCATTGTTATCATTAGCTAACTTCTTGTCGTAAATGGACTTACACCACTTTCAAAGTAAAACGGCTCGATTGGCCAAAGTTAAATGGTATTAATAAAAAGGACTGTGGACCGAGAATAATATTATTTTCAAGCAATCATTCGAACACGCTCGGCTCGCGCACGTTTATTCATAAGCCTATGTGTCTTTTGAAATGTTGCCAATGCCAGTCCGAGGAACAATCGTGACGCTGCCATTGTACCGGTGTCGATGCGATTTCTTTTTCACGGTTCCTGAAGCTGGCACGATGTCGAAAATTTCAGCTGGAATTCTGGCCGGAATTAAAAAAGCTATTCGTTTGGGAGCACACGATTCCACGGATTCCAGTTCATCTGAATGATATATAAATCATTGATATTTATACATAAAATTTTGCAGAACTAACTACGGTGTTTAAAAATATAACCGCCTTACAAATTAGAACTGCAACGATAATTATGAACTGAATGAAAAAAGAAAATCTATTTCATCGATCCCTAATAAAGTCCAACTTTCACTCAATTAAATCCCTTGCCCCGGTAAAACTATTCTGCTAAATAAAATGACGCAGACTCCGCTGAGAACTTAAAAAGCCATTTAAATCCCTCAACATGCCTCATTAATGTTTCAGCGCATTTTCGTCCCATTAAACGGAAAGCATTCAACGGAATTAATTCACTGTATCTGATACGGGGAACAGCCACGAATTAGCCGGAGTAGAATTTAAATTCCAGCAAATACAATACGCGAGTCGTCCGCGTAAATTTTTCCAATGAAATTACACGCCGCGTGTAGAGAGCGTCGAGGAGCAATAAAATTTCGCTTCAGAAGACATTTCGACGTGCGAGGGGGGAAAAAAAAATGTAGCGTCCAATCGTTCATAGTGGCAGCGTGTTTGCAGGCGTTTGTCCGACATATTTTTTGTTTCTCTTCCTTCGCTCGTGGAACGTTGCCAGTGGAATTGCGCAAGACAATCCCGTTATCGGTATCGCGGCAGACGTGCAAACCGATTCATCGATGAATTCGCGATCCCTTTGATCCGCCGCGTTTGCAATACCGGAGCCGTTCAGCCTGGAAAGCTTTCCTTCGGGAGTAAAACCATGAAAATACTAGCTGACGCATCTGGGAACAGGAACGATTGCCATCGCGGTCTCTCTGTTACGATCTGAGAAAACGTATGCTTCCTTCTTCCGACACTATCGTATCGGCTTCGCTCTTTCTCACTTCATTTTGTAGCAAGCATATTTATCAATGCCCCCTGGAGTAGCACAGAAAGATGATCTTCAGCTGGATGGGATTTTAAGCAAATACCTCGTCCTATTCTCTTCACACTGATTTTTACAGGGGAACGTTTAGTTCTACCATCCCGGAGGAATATTAACGCATTTCCACTGTGCAACGGTTTGGGAGCGACGAATGCGGACGACAAGTGGAAAAACTGTGTCGCATTGCGATGAAAGGAAGCTTAAACGAATTTGTTTTCATTTTCGCCTGAAGAATTGCGAGGGAAGGGAAATGTTTAGAAATATTTACAATGTTTATCATTCTTCTTTAACTTTAGAGGTTTAGTAATAGAACGCTATCAAATTAATGAATGTTTCCAGAATTTCGTTTCAATGTATTTGTAAAATGCAACCCGACTGTAGACGGTTCTTACAACGTTCAATAAGTAAAACAGATATGTGTGGGGATAATCGAAAATCAATAGCATCTGTTTGATCAGCAGTAATTTTGTATGCCCCGTTGAACGACCGAAAAAGAGAGCGTTCAAGTTTTACCGATTCTACAATCGCAACATCAGAAATTAATGGCTCCACCCCGAGGCCTTCTGTCTCGGGGGTTGCAGCCAGTTGACGCTCTCAAAGAAGATTATCACCGCAAAGCGAGGTTGAAATAAACTATAATCTCTTCACGAGCTTCAAATTATCGCTGCAAATTATTATTTCGATTACACCTGGCATAAACTGGTACGCTTTTCATTACTGCCGGCATTATTTATTCTACTGGCCCTTTATTGCTGCTGCGACTAGTTTATTTTATTGGCTCTTTATTACTGCTGCGATTATTCATTTCAATTGCCATTGTGAGACGAGTTTGTTACTTGAATTCATTGCGCGGTACCTCTCATATTTTTACTCATGTTTGTCCACTTATGGAGAAAGCACTTCTACACGTGGACCCCGCCATAACCGACACATGTGCAGGACATTCAGTGGGATTTCATTAAAACTTTATGACGTCGACGTTTATAAAAAAAAAAAAATGCTCATATTACTTCTCTATACGTAAATAGTAAAGTTGACCTCTCATTGCGTCCCTGTCTCTTTTTAGGAAGACAAATAAAATGCAATCTCTCCCGTTAATGTACCTTGCGACTCTTATTAAGTTAACTCCCGGAAAAGTTGCATTTGACACAAACGACAGAATGTTCGAATATTTACTCGGGGTACGAGAAATGTTTTAGGAAACGAGTTTGTAGGTTGAACATACTAAAGTAGGAAGAATTATTGCACATGGGATAAGAATAAGATAACAATAGAAATGACAGGAAACAATTACTGCAAAATAAAAATGGGAAGAAAAATGCGTTGCGGGAAAAATCCATAGAATTCGATCGATGATAATCGTTAATAAGCTTCAGTAACAATTCAAGGTGCGCCTCGCAAGGTTATTACGTAACTTCGCGCGCAATATGCGAATATCGAATAATAAGTCCGCATCAGCCACGGATCAAGCGCAGGTCGCATTCGGCGCGCGTCGCTGGCCATTTACCCGGGCGTCGGGTATAGTTGCGCCCATTGGGACGGATTGAACAAAGGTAGGGGAGGATGATTAGACGGCGGCCGAATATGACAAACAGAGATACGTACATAATTTCGCGGGGAAAGTTGGACAGCGATCCGTGCACGGTGGAAGGGAGACGAAGTGGGAAAACAAAGGGCGACGGAAGCGGCGAGGGAGAATTCGAACAGGTAGTTCATAGAGGCCGGGGAATAATCAGCACGAAGCCAACTCGTCCACAGTACCACTGGAATCGACCCCCTTCCTGACCGGTCGAAGTACAAACAATGATGAGTCCAACGCGAGGATCGATAGATTATATGTAGTCCCAGTGTTCCGCTCGGTGCTAATGTTCGCGGCGATGCTTGACGTGGCCCGATAGCCCGCGGTTATCATTGCACGACCAGGCGGATTACAACTGTTCCGCGCGGCCCGTCGATTTTCGCGAAAACAGGGCAGGCTTGCTCGATTGCCGAATCGATTCGAAGGAACTGCATCGTGAGTTCGTATTTCTTATTACCCAGCGACTTAGTGGGCAATGAAATTGAAAGTTAATCACTGTTAACACTTTGCACTCGAGAGGTGACTGTCGCTCGCCACTTGCTTCGCTGCGATAACTGTTTACGTTTTGTTTCTTCGACGCGGGTTCCTACGCTCTGTCTGTATAATCTAACGAAGTGTAAAATGACATCCCTTCAAATGGAGATAAGACTTTCTTATCTGAAATTGCTACGCAACCACCAACTGGACTGCGTTTTCGGTCTCAGTTCGAACTTGACAGCCGTGGCAGCAAAACTAGAAAAGTTGAAGCTGCATAACATTCTAACAGCAGTTAGGAAAGATTGCAAAGTCTGGTCTGAAAGAACTAAACATGGTAAAAGACATTAGACGACATACTATTGTGATACTTGTCCCGAAAAGCCGGGCGTACATCTCGGCAATTATTTCACAAAATATCATACAAAGCAAAATTGCAAAGGCTAATTTTTAAGAAATGATCTTTGTAAAGACGTAAGGGTACATTAAATATTAAAATATAAAAGTTTTGCATGCTACTTTGTGTGTGTAATCATTTTACGTTACAGGTAGTAAATTCACCAAAAGCGCTACGAAACGTCTCGAGTGCAAAGGGTTAAATGGTTCAACTATGTTTGAATAGTTCTGACTCTCTGGTAAAAGTAGAACAATCAAATTTCGAACGCTTCCATGAACGGACAGGAATTTTAATTCCGTTTCTCTGCACTCCTCGGTGAACGCATCGGAGGAACATTGATCACGTTTAAAAGAAAATTGAAAGTCAACTTCAAACGAGTAATCGATGGATATAATTTTCAAAGTTCAGGATGAAAGATGTTGTTAATAAATGCTGGGCAGGGAAGTTTCTTAGCGGTGCGACGCTTAATGAAATATTGGGTGCGAAAATTATTGGTTCTCTGCGGAAAACTAGTTCTGCGTTGTGAATACCAGTAAATCAGGTAAGAACAGCATTTTCTCAATGAACATTCAGGTCGATCCAGGGATTTGCTGTTGACGCTCGTAAGAACGCAAAAGACAAGAACGAACGTTCAATGGAACATCACCAAAAATTGTTGGCGCCATTAATGATCGGAATCGAAAGTAATTTACCCAGCCGTCATTAATTCGCGCGGAAAAGTGAATGGAACGACGTCCGATAATTACCTGATTTCTACGCCAGTCCATGAATTATTTAAAGTATCGACCATTCGCGATAGAGAAGCGAGGATGGGCAGCTGAACGCGCAAGGAGGATCTAATTTTCATTCGCGAAACGTATCCCGATCCCTTTAATCGGCGCAACGGACAGAATTTAGAATTTTTCCAGCCAGCTAGACCGGCACATCGGTTGCCAGGCGCATTTGAACGGATGCGAATTACCTCTACCCTCCCCTGGTATCCCGGCAGGGTTAGTCGATGGGGACGACAATTTTCAACGGGAACGTTTGGTCCGTCGCCCATTTGTTCTCCCCTTCCCTTCCATCCTTCTTAAGAACGCAGGGAAAGGAATTAGAGATTCGAAAATAAGGAGCCGCTTCCTCGTTAGCGAGTTTGGATCCCCTTGGAACGGCGGACGACAAAGTACGGCGGGACGGAAGCCACCGGTGGAGGAAGATGAAAAGGGGCAGGGACTGTGAAATGGAACGAACTTGCGCTGGAATTCAGGCATTCGTAGTTTATTCTCGTACTTTAATTACCTAGTTAGCCGACCGATTTACATAATGCACCTTGCCCATCGTATCGGGCGGGCGACTCCGCAAGTTTCCAATCGCTTCGACTCCCTCGTGGATACCTAATCGGGGCAGGGAGTGGAAATGCAAGGGTTCCGTTCATGGGGTATTAATTGCCTTTAGATCGTTATAACCCATTATGCCTCTAGGTGTTTCCGTAAAGGACGTCATTGTGCTTGCAAGGACTGTATCTTAAGACACGTTTTCGTAAGTGTCATCTAGCAATAAAGAAGACTATGCTGTGATTATGGTCCTACAGTGAAATGTTAAGTCGTTATTCAAATAATTTAGGTCAGCAATCACGGGCCCAAACTGGACCAGGCCTGGACTTTGAAGGTAGAGTAGACTGAGGCGTTCCTACAAAAAACACCAGTATGCCGATAAGAATTGTCTTTTAAAACATATTTTCATAAGTGTTACCTAGTAATAACGAAGACTATGCTATTCCTATGGTCCTACAGTTAAATGTTGAGCCGCTGTTCAAGAATTCAGCCATCATAGGTCCAAATGGAGCTAAACCTTGACTGTAAAGGTAGGGTAGACCTAAGTGTTTCCGCAGAGAACATCTTTGTGTTGATAAGGATTGTCCCTTAAAACATGTTTTCATAAGTGTCGCCTAATAATAATGAAGACAATGCTATTCCTATGGTCCTACAGTTAAATGTTGAGCCGCTGTTCAAGAATTCAGCCATCATAGGTCCAAATGGAGCTAAACCTTGACTGTAAAGGTAGGGTAGACCTAAGTGTTTCCGCAGAGAACATCTTTGTGTTGATAAGGATTGTCTATTAAAACACGTTTTCCTAGGTGTCGCCCGGTACTAATGGGAACTATAATATATATAATTCTGGTCAGCAATCACGGACCCAAACTGGACCAGGTCTGGACTTTGAAGGTAGAGGAGACTGAGGTATTCCCACAGAGAATAACCTGTATGCTGATAAGAACTGTCTTTTAAAACGTGTTTTCATAAGTGTCGCCTAGTAATAACGAAGAGTATGCTATTCCTATGGTCCTGCAGTTAAATGTTGAGTCGCTGTACAATCATTCTTCAGGTCGGTCATCACGGACCCAAAATGGACCAGGCTTGGCCTCTGAAGGTAGAGTAGACTGAGGTGTTCCCGCTTTTTATTGATAAAGATTGTCTCTTAAACCACGTGTTCATAAATGTCACCCAGTACTAATCGGGACTATGCTATTATTATAATCCTGCGGTTAAATGTTGAGTCGTTATTCAATAATTCAGGCCAGCAATCACAGACCCAAAGTGGACCAGGTTTAGACTTTAAAATTAGAGTATACTGAGGTGTTCCCACAGAGAACACCTTTGTGTTGATAAGGATTGTCTCTTAAAACATGTTTTCATAAGTTTCACCTAGTAATAATGAAGACTATGCTGGTCCCTATGGTCCTACAGTTAAACGTTGAGTCGCTGTTCGAGAATTCGGCCATCATAGATCCAAAAGAGGCCAGACTTTGACTCTAAATATTGGACAGACTAAAGTGTTTCCGCAGAGAATATCTTTGTGTTGATAAAGATTGTCTCTTAAAACACGTTTCCCTAAGTGTCACCCAGTACTAATGGGGACTATGCTGTTATTATAATCCTACAGTTAAATGTTGAGTCGTTATTCAATGATTCAGGTCAGCCATCACGGACCAAAAGGGGACCAGACCCTGACACTGAAGTTGGGACAGATTAGGCTAGGACTGTCAAGCTTCAAACTGATAAGAAGCCTATAAAGCAACAATAGACAGAGATCTAGCCACCCAACAAAGTCTGTCTATCGTTGTACCATGCATTCTAGCACTCCAAGTAGTAATACCATATAATTAGTCAGACACACGAACAAAGAACACGAATCCGAATCAAAGACCTGCCATCAGCCTGTACGCGTTCGTCTCTCCCCCAAGGCAAAATACTCCACAAGCTGAAAGTGTTCCCCTTTCGCTAGCGTCTGCCTCTCGAGCGAAAGAATGATTATGCGCCTTGCTGGATGGCCTGAAAGGTGCACGGTCGCGTTCACGTCCGTATCGGTGAAGGCCGCGAGGCGTGCACGCAGCGGCAGCCCTAGTAAATTCAAAGGCGTGTAGCGCGTGGGATAGCTCTCCGGCAGGATGAACAGAGCGAGCCTGTAGGCTGGTATCCCACGCTGGCCGAAGGAATCGTGACCGCGCGATCATAACTCGAAAGTAGTCGTCGTACAAGGCAGCGCGGGTTAACGAGGCCAGGCTCCTAGGGTTAATGGGTTAACAGGACAGAGACCGGGGGCCGGTGTTTCGTGGTCGCGTCGCCCTTAATTCGCCGCTCGTGGGATCGGCGCCGAGGAAAAAGGGCGTACGAGCATGTCCGGCCTTCGTGTACGTCCCCTGTTGTGTCTCGTCTAGGCGCGCGTGTTCGTACTGACGCTTCTAAGAGGCCAGGTGAAAAGGGGTCGCTCGGGTAAGGTAACGTGAACACCGATTGGACGATCCAAAGAGGGCAGCTCGAAAGCGACTGCAGCACGAGGGAAAGTGAAGGGGGGGAAAAGGATCCCGAGGAGGGTAAGCTACGTCTAAATACAAACCGAAGCACGTCGAGGATCGGAGTCCCCTCGAGCCGGCACCTGGCTGCAAGGGGGCGACACACGACTGACACCTCCGGTAATACTTGGCCCGACGCCAGTTTGCATAAGAACTGCGCATCCGGTACGCGAGCCGGTTCCGCTTGTACGGATGCAGCAAGCGCGCGGCAACCGCCGTTTCCTCGGTCCACAGCTTGCTATCTATTCGATAGTCAATATTACGTGGCGCAACACGCTGCTCTACGCCCGCACTCTCGGCGTGACAGGCCACGTCGCGCGACCGTGCGCCACGGAGCCGAGGTGTAATGGAATATTGTCGCGTTGAATCCACGACGGGTATCGGCCGTTGGCTTTCCTACGCGCGTCTCCAACCGACGCTTTGGTAAACACTATGGAAGCCAGAGGTGTGCCGCGCCGGAATTGCATCCGCTAGGGTAACGCACCGCGTATGTCAGGGAACTGTCGCTGATCGTTTACTAATGCAAAGAAACGCGCGGTTAGCGTCTCTTCGACGCATTCCGATGCCTGGCGTCAATACAAACTAATGCATTGAAAGATTCAAAGTGCAAGACGTGTGAATTAAAATGGAAATGCCGGACATTGGATGTCGATCTTCCACCGAGGACTGCCGCTTATATTCGTATATTGACAAGCTGTTTAAAGGAAAGAGAATATTTTATGCAAAAACAGAATGAATTAAAGATATCCTGATCACTGCGAAACGAATTTACACGCTGTTATTTTTGTACCGTGAAACACAATCACTTTGCTGTTTCGATCGACCGAACGCAAGCCGCAGTGCAAAATGTAACGAAACAATGTGTAAAAAACGAAATGGTGCATGAAGGCAACACGCGTTGGCACTCTGTGTCAATATTAGCTCGACCTCTAGTTTGTGCACATGGAAATGCACGTATTGCAAATTGCTGACATGTTTCGGATATTTTCCTTTCGCTTCGAATGTTTGTTCCGAACTATTCATATATGAACGTCATAAAGGAGTAAATACTTGCAGAATAATGTCGATGTCGCATGTTGATTAAGGACAATCTGGACGCTGGTGAATTCTTAATACTAGGTTTACGGATCTTCGTGTGTATCTGTTTATGGGATTTTTTTTTAAAGAGCAGGTATATCATATACAAGTATTTGAAATTGTAAAGTCCTGGGGAGAAATGAACTGGGATGTGTGCAGATATTATTAAATCGATCAAAGTTAATATAAGCTGCTTAAAAATAATGTTTATGACCTCTACAACTTTAAACATGAAATCTAAAACGCGTCCCGTAAACCTAATGTTAATTGCTTATACTATTGGTCCTCATTAAAGCAGACCTTTATTCATGTCATATGTCGATCCCTGCAACTTCTATGCAAGATTCAAATAAACCAGGCGCATTAATCCAGTCTTTTGATTGATACTGTATATGACGTCAGCAGCGAAAGGGTTAATTCCAACCCCCAACCAAAACGAACCCATCCATCTAATCCACAGGTTCCCAAACTCATTTGGCCCATCGCCCCCTTCTCGGAGAGATAATTACTCAGCGTCCCCCTGGTCTAAGAAAATGTTCTTATCTCCTCTTCATTCGACGGCCCCCCTGATCGCATCCGAGCCAACTATAGCCCCCTGGATCGATTCCGGTGCCCACCAGGGGGCGGTGTCGCCCACTTTGGGCACCTCTGATCTAATCCAAAGTAAATGCCGAAGACAACTCTAGGCCGGGGCTAATTTATCGCGTTGCAAACACCTCCGGCAATTTTCCAGCGGCCGGACAAGCGAAGTAACGCCTCGATCGATTCTTTGGTCCATCGAAAGGTCTCTCTACCCTATAAGGGCGCGAAGGGAAAACGTTGTTCCCCCTTTCCCGGTTGGCCGTCGATACGAGCTGACGCAGCTCCGGTAACCGAACCGCCGGAAGCGCAAAGTGATTTCGCCCGCGTTCTAACACCCAGGCGGAAGGGGCCACCACGGCGATGGGCGCGATCGTATAATATTCATCCGCCGGCCGTAGGAACGGCGACTCTCCGCTACAGGCGGTATCCACTCGGCGTACAAAGTGCCGATTACAGAATTCACGGACCGTGTTATTTATCGACTATTGAATTTCAGATCGCAGATTTCGCTCTCTAATTCATATCTAACCGGCGACGCTTATAGCAGAAACAAATCCTTGCAATCACAGGGGCCTCCGGATTATCATAAGGAGAAGGGGGAGGAGGAGGAGGAGGAGGACCAGGAGTTATGCCACGGTAACGGAAGGATCGATCTTATCTTTCCGCCGCTGTGTTGCTCGTCCTGCCGTGCCGGCCATTCGTTACCACTGTCAATTGCCGCTGCCGGCTTGGGATTCTATGGCGATCTCACCCCTTCCGCGACGAGACCACGCCGGAAGCGTTCCTCGTATGCACGCTTTTCCGCGCGAATCGTTTTCCAGGCCGATCGCGAATTTCGGGCACGCGTCTCGGCCACGATAACGAGGAAACGAGGCCTTGCCGACTGGTTTACGACCGCGGAAAACTTCCAATCGTAAACTTGCCCGTCCCGGATATACTTTCGCTTCGACCAACGCCACTCTGTGTCGCGAAACATGGCCAGAGAACAGCGGATGAATGCTACTGACGCCCGCCAAATGGACTCTCTCTCTCATTTGGCGGACAAATGGAATTAAAAGTTTGTCACGGAAAACTTTGTCACGTGAAAGGTCCGGGCTTTCCCAGGGAACGTTGCAAATTAAATATCGCGCCCTTCGACAGTGATCGAACTCGGAATGTCGTACCGGAAAACTGCGAGAAGCATGTCTATCGGTTTCGCAAGCTTTTCAAAAAACTTGCATGAGAAGCTTCCATTATGAAAAACTTCTATGATTGATCTATGCTATTTCGATGTCACTCCATGATCGGACTATCACCAAAAAGCATGGTAACTATTGTAAACGCTTTAAATTGAAAAAAGCAAAATCAAGTCATCGATCAAATCTACACCGAGTTCATAAGAAAAGCACCATTCTAATCAGCAGTCCTGTTATTGAAGCAACGTTATCGGGGCGTCAAGCGGAGGCGCGATAAAATGATAAGAGGCGGGCTGCGACGCGCTATAATAGAGCGTATCGGTGGTTATCGGCGCTGTAAATATAGCGTTACAAGGTGTATTTAACGGATCATTAAGCCCGAACAGCATGTCTGCGGATTTACGACAGACGAATGACTCGGCCTGCCTCGAGCGTGTTACTTGAGGGACGCCAACGCGTTTGAGGCCGCGAAGTCGAGCAAGGTGTGATGTTCTTGTATAAAAGAGCGGGTAAATGCTTCCTGGCGATCGGTGCGGTACCATCGCCGGTGTGATTTCCGGGGAGATCCGATTTCCAGCGGCGAGCCGTCGCTGTGCGCGTCCAATGTCGGCAGGAATGCGGGACGATTTACGTTTAAATGATAGGTATCGTTACGAGGGCGGTCGCGTGATCGCGTCGACGTTCCCTTTTCTTCGTAATATTCCGCGTTAACCGCGCGATCACGTGGTCGGAGCGCTGATAAGACTATCCCGCGCCACCTCGACAGCCGACGATATTAATTAACACGTAAACGCATTACCCTTTCGCGATGCCGCATTATTATTTTATTAAAAAGCGCCAGTAAAAACACGAGGCTGCGTTTTCCGGTGGAAAACTGAAATCGGTGCATCGATAATGAGCTTCCTTAATTGCGCGAGACTTTATCGCGTAAAAAGCCTGGACGATGTTCATTCCCGTGGTTCCTTGGGAAAAAGCTAATTACGTCGATTCGAAGTTTCCTAGACCGCAAGTTGGATACTATCAAGAACGATGACTGTTTCCTGTCAGGATGCCCATCCCGTGTGCCCCTGACGCGCCAAGGAAGGATCGATCCGAGTTGCGAAAAGCTACGCGTGCCAGACATTCGCCGCGTGACTGATTCCAAGGAATCCATTACTTCGAAGTGCGTACTGGAAATTGTAACGGCGATAGAAATGTTCAAGACCATTCTTGAAACCATTGAAATGATAATTTCTCGGCTACGATAGCCCAAACGATTTTTCGTTACAACATAACTTACCGCTGCTAAAAGCTATCGTTTCAGGGAGCAGCCGTGAGTAAAACACGAGTCCACTTAGGATGAAGGGGAAGACGGGAAAGGAGGAGGAAGTAGTTGCAGAACGCGGTGGCAAAATGACAACTCTCTCTCTCGGATTCAACCGAGTTGGTCGGTTTATTAAAATTAAACGAAACGAGTTCTCGGATATCAACTGAACTTCTCCCCCATAGAATCCTTTCGTTCCTAAAAAGAAGGGAGAAGCGGGGTAACAGGGAAAAGACCTCGAGAAGACAAGGAAATTCCACACGCCGACTGTCGCAGCGTTCGCCGTTTCCTCAGCGGAAATTTTATTATGCTTCCGAAGCGAAGGGCTATCTGCGACGCGGAGGACGAACGCTGAAGAGCGCGACGCAAAGGTAGAAGAGGAAACCAAAGGGTGTAATCATCCCCAGAGTTTCTTTGCACCATTCGGCGACGAACAGCATTAAACTCGCGGTATGCAGAAACGTATCGCAGTAGTATCGATGGCTCGATCCAATAAACGGACGCTGGATGCCTCTGCAGCGTGGTTGGGAAAAGGACTTCGCTACGCAGCTGGAATTCCGTGAAATCGACGGTGCATAAAAGAACAAGAGCAGGATACAAGGCGTCCACGTGGGAGTGGCCTCTATGAAGCTGCGAAGGTTTACAAGCACGTGAACGGAGATAATTTTTATGGATACGGTTGTTATTTCTTTGAAGGAAGTCTGTGGATTTGACTGGAAAGTGTGGTGGGACTTTGATTAATTAAATTGCGATCGTAAATGTATATGCTATATTGATCATCAACGATTTTTAATTTATCAGTCACGTACAATATTAGATACAAGAGCCTGCATAATTTAAATTTTACGGATTTTTATGCTTTTGGGCTTTACGTTTCTTTCTTTATAGAGGGAATTAGATAAATCTCCAGTGTGAATATTGTAATTGTTTTTAAAACATGACATACAACGTAATAAATGCAGCCTGGAAACAATGGAAGTTGTTTTTAAATCTACTTTGTAGCAAATTGGAAAAGAAGGCACACTAGAATAGATTTCATGATAAGTGAGTAAAAATACGGATACTAAGATCGTCAGTTATCGTGCAGACTGTAGAAGAAGCAAACTTGATAAATACCCGGATGAACCAAGTTCCGTTCTTTGACAAAAGCGAAGAGGAAACGGTGGTGGGGATAACTTATCCTCATCTGCGTGTAGATCGTCGCTTATCGAGAATCTACTGTACTAGGAATTTTTAGCTGTTTTAGTACCAAGAAATTGCAGGAAATATTACAAATAATTTATCACACAGAAGAAACAGATTTTAATAATCCAGATGCATATATTTTTTTCCGGAAAAATGTTTATCACTTCGAGGAATGCTCGTGACCACTGCAGGGGAAAGAAAAAGAGAAAGGTATAAAGTCGAGTCGAAGGGTAAATGGGCGTAAACAAAATAAGACAAATATGAAATAAATATGAAACGACATAAAAGAACTTGAAATAACTTGAAAGAATATATGGCAATATAAAGCAACATGAGACAACATGAGACAACTTGAGACGACTGGAAGTAATACGAAACAACATGAAACAAAACGAATCAAAATGAAACACAATGAAATAGATCTTGATAATTCAAATGCATATATTTTTTTTAGATAAATGTTTATTTCCTGGAGGAATACTCTTGACCACTGCAGGAGAAAGAAAAACGGAGAGATATAAAGACGAGTCTAAGGGTAAATGGGTGTAAACAAAATAAAACAAATATGAAATAGATATGAAACAGCATGAAACAACTTGAAATAACTTCGAACAACAGGAAACAACATGAAGCAGCATGAGACAACATGAGACAAGATGAGTCAAGATGAAACAAGATGAAGTAAGTTGAAACAAATATGAAACAGCATGAAACAACTTGAAATAACTTCAAACAACAGGAAGCAATATAAAGCAGCACGAGACAACATGAGACAAAATGAATCAAGTTGAAACAAGATGAAGTAAGTTGAAACAAATATGAAATAAATATGAAACAGCATGAAACAACTTGAAATAACTTCAAACAACAGGAAGCAATATAAAACAGCATGAGACAACATGAGACAAGATGAGTCAAGATGAAACAAGATGAAGTAAGTTGAAACAAATATGAAATAAATATGAAACAGCATGAAACAACTTGGAATAACTTCAAACAACAGGAAGCAATATAAAGCAGCATGAGACAACATGAGACAAGATGAGTCAAGATGAAACAAGATGAAGTAAGATGAAACAAATATGGAATAATTATAGAACGATATGAAACAACAAGAAACTGGAGACAACATGAGACAACTCGAGACGACTGGATGCAATATGAAACAACATGAAACAAAACGAAACAAAATGAAACACAATGAAATAGATCTTGATAATTCAAATGCATATATTTTTTTACAGATGAATGATTATTTCCTCGAGGAATACTCCTGACCACTGCAGTAGAAAGAAAAAAGGAAAGATATAAAGACGAGTCGAAGGGTAAATGGGCGTTACAAGATCGTTGGCACGCTTCCCACTATGAACCACGATATCTCAGAAACTTTTGAAGTTGTCTCGTTCCCTTGGGCGGAGACGGTTTTCCAGCTTTCGCGTAAGCAGTGATGGGTATTCAATTTTCCCTTTCGTGAATCTTCAAGCAATTTAAATCGTGCAAAGGATCTGCCTGCTTTAAGCTCACGGTCGGAGATGCTTGAAAATCTTTCCGACTTTAAGAAACCTACTAGTTTCGATGAATTTCAATTTAATTAAAAGAACAAACTAAAATGTTTTTTTTTTCTAGCTGTGGTAGTTGAAACAATGTTTAAACGTTTTTTGTATCAGCAATGGTAGTTTTTAACCGTGACGTTGTATTTGTTAATGGAAGTATCAATCTAGTAATGTAAAAGGATACCTAATTTACCACGGTTATCGATAAATTGATTTGTTGATGTTTTCCAAACATTTGATTTCTCGTCGGGGAAGAAACTCTACGTGAGATTGCCGACTATAATTGAATTTACTTCGATAACACCGCAAATATTGATTTTAAGGGAAATTGCTTGGACCGAGCACCGCGTGCTTCGAATTGCGCCATACAACATACTGTGTATTATACTTAAACTTCTTCCATCGACTTCAAACTGTTACAATCCTCTAAAATACTATGACCTATAACATGAAAATACTATGCATCTTTCAATTATTAATGATTCTATTGACCCTGATGACCCTGTTCTCGAAAATGTGATTTGAAAAAACGATTCAGTTCTTTGAAGCGAAGTATGTACAATTATTCAGTCATATCCGAATCAGTTTGTCATATAATTTAAACAATTGAAGAATCGAAGAAAGTCTTTTTTTCCTCTTTCCTTACCAGCCATAGATTTCAATATACCTTTATACTTTTTCTTCAGAATCGTAAATAGCACTGTGTGTCAATTATTCAATTTTCAAGTCTGCATACAATAAGTGCATATTGTAACACACCTTGCAATTCCAACGCTTCACGAATTACTAGAATTATAAGTACCCGATACAATTATTAATCACAATTAACAAGACAGTTTGCATAGCGTGCTACGAATTCTTTGTTAAAACATGATCGAGAACCAACTACGTCGATGGCGATAGCAAATCCACCAAAGAGTTTCGATCGCGATTACTATTCGGGGAAATGCAAACGGGACCTATTGATCTCCTGGAAGTTTACGATACGCATTCACGCGCGTAACACCGACCGATCCCATCGATGGCTCCGCGATCGTTTCACCGCCTCGCGTGATTCCCTCATTACGTACGGAGTGGCGATAGAGGGTGGCTGCTGATTCACCCTTATCTGCCGGCAGATATTACTCCCCAGGATTTCCATAAAAACATCCAACCGAAGACTTTCGTCCGTTTCCCTGTAGCGCTGGAGGGATATCGATCGTCCCCAATAATTGGACCGTCGATAGTTCTCGCTTGTGAGCGGAATACATTTATGCAAACGCAAGTCGCACGTCAATGAAAATAAGCTATCCGTAATTTTCTATGGTGGTAACTATCCACGATTTTCCATAGCGCGAGCGACTATCGATAGTACTTCCTTCCCAGCTCCGACATTTACCTTTCTTCCCTGGCCACTCGTTCTTACGCGACGGTCCAAACATATTTTCCGGTCCTTTTTATCACTCGCCGTTCCGAGTAAACGCTTTCTTCTTACGTCCATCCGGCCAATGCGAACGCGTTCCGTAGCCATAGCTAATTCAGTGTCGCCCACCTCTGGCTTTTTTCTTTCTCTTTCCTCGCAATCTGCGGAACGGCGGAGGGATTTACTTACGAAAAACCCGCCCGAACCCGCTGGTCGCGTATTCATGAACCGTATTCCTCTCCCGCGACGGATATCCGACGGATCGACGTTCGCTCACGGGCAATATACTTTCCCGCAAGGATATACGTATATACGTATAAGGTGCGTTGAACTCTTCGATGCGACGGCGAACGATTCGCGGTGGTAAATGAGAAGGTGAATCAACGAGGTACGCCTGAGGGAAGATCCAATAAAACTCGCGTCCCGTGAGCGAAACAACTTGCTTCACGGCGAAGTCTCGCCCACCTATTTTTATTCACTAGCCGCCGCTTTTTTAACTCGCACAATGGCCGGCGTTCCGCGATGCGAGGGAAATAAAATAAAGGGGGTGACGCGGTTGAAAATAGAATGTGGGTCATATACGCGTTCGAAATGGAGGTTCGATGACTGCGGCGAGCGAAGGGGGTAGAAAACTCTTCGAGGCGAAAACGGATTTCCGTCTGTGCCTTTTTTCCCCTCGAGATAATTGGGGTAGGTCCTTTGGTCCCGAGGGTAATTTAAATTGTTCTCGATTGTTTTCGATTTCTATAAAATATTAGCAAACAGCGAGATAATTTAACAATTCGAACAGACGTCTCATCGACTATGTTTATGAATGAAAGTTTCGAATAAACATTTGAAGCAACTTTCGAACCAGCGGAGCAATTTGCATCCGTCGATGTTTCATTAAAAATGAAGCAAGCAACAGCGGCACGTTGAAAATGTTCTGAAAGTATCCCACCCAACGGATCATTGAAATTTGATTAAGCAGAAGTGCATCATTTTAGACGGAGGGCGAGTGAAAAGTTGACTTAAGAAACTTTCGTGCCGAGAGGCACTTTATGGATCAATTATTAGTTGAACGAAGTACGAAACTTGCATGGACCGTGGGCAACTTACCATTTGTCTTCCCTTTAAGCCCCGACTCTGTTGCGTAACAGGGATTATACCCATTTTAATGTTCCCAAACTTATACGTACCGAGACTGATACGGAAAAGTAAGCGCGATTTTGGATTATGTAGTAGACGGTGGTTGTAATCGATAAGTGGATTACAGTTGCGATAAGTTATACACATATTCGAAGTTTCGCAGAGAGTGGATGCCCTAAGTTGTTAATAATATAGGATGATATAATTATCATAAATGATTGAGGGTGGAATAAAACAGTAGGACTTTAGTATTGATTGATTTTTGATTTGTTAAAGCCTGTTATTTCTCAATAAACGCAGTACATAAAAATGATACTCAAATAAGATTAAACTCCCCGTAAAATTTGATTGACCTAGTAGTAATATAATACTTATTTTATAATACCCGATAGTGTGATTAATATCTTGAAATACTAGGTCAATGAAGCTTTATTTGAAGGACAACTTAATCTCCTTTGAGTATCATTTTTATGTACAAAATTTATTAAGGGATAACAGGGTTTAGCAAATAAAAAATCAATCAGAGCCAAGTTCCCATCTTTGTTTATTCCAGCTTCAATTATTCATGACGGCTATATCGCCCTATATAATGAACTCCTTGAAGCAGGCTTCCCGCTTAATTCTCCAGATTATACTCAATCAAACGCCCCCTCGAAATCTCGCAGCTCAAGCCCTGTCGAGGGTAGCCAACTCGAAAATAATGCACTGCATAAAGCAACAATCATTCCAAGGAGCAAAAGCATACAAACACTTCTGTAAACCTACTCATCTTTAATCTTGAGCTGAAGTGTAAAGCGGAAGGGGCAAGCAATCGATATCGGCAATGAAAAATGAAGGAAAGCATGGAAAGCATAACGACAGAGTGGATAAAGAGGAGTGCGCGCGCGCGTGTGTGTGTATGTGTGGTTTGGAATAAGATCAGGAAGAGGAGTGCTCTCCCAACCATTAGACATCGCAGGAACACATATACCACACATATTTATCCCCCTCGGATGGCCAACGGAAGCGTGAAATTCCCAATTTCTTTTCCCAACCGAGGAGAATATCCAAGGTTCGCCTCCCTGTCTCTAGCACTCTCCTCCTTGCCTTAACCATAGATCTCCAGTTACCAACACATGTTCCCAAACGATGTTCTCGGTCCACAGTTACGAGCACACTCGCGTGTCGCGCATCGAGATCTACATGGATGCGCACAGATGTTCTCTCTCTCTCTCTCTCTCTCTCTCTCTCTCTCTCTCTCTCTCTCTCGTCTCGTCTCCACCCAATACCGAATCACGAATCTCGAATTGGACAGGCAGCGGTAAAAGGAAGGCAGCGAAAGGGCAAAGGGAGATACCGAGAGGGAATTCCCGCTGTAATTTCTACTATCCGTCCCTAACGGTCCATGTACACGGGACCACCAGGGACACCTGTTCCTCGGGTCTGCTCCGGTTCCCGGCATAAGGCGGTCTTGTTACGCGAATCGATACAAGCGCCTCTTCATCGAGCTCCCTGTTAAACCATGGATAAATCTCGACCGGGGGATGATACGATGGATCAGGTGCGATGCATTATGCATTTTCGCCTGCCAAGTGGCTGGTCCCTTCCGTTGAATTCGGTCGGGATATTAAATTTCGAGCGCTTCCGTTAATTGGGCAGGCCGAGATCGAAGATCGTGGCACGGGCGAGGCTTTCCTTGGCAAATGTATTAGAATAGTATCGTCGATTATAGGGATTAATGTAATCCGATAAAATAGTCATTTAACAGGCAAACGTGAATGACAAGACTTATTAAATGAGGGCTAAAAATAAATAAATGGCTTTCAATCCATTTGCATTCATTGTTTAATAATTTTCCCCATAGAGGAATGCACCGTAATAATGCAGAGAATCTTCAAGCCATGATAATTAAATCGCGGACGTTCGATTACCGGCGTGTTTGTAACCACCGGCAGAAGTTTCAGATTCACTAACAATCAAGCTCCCGAGGAACTTGACGAATTTGAATATCGATTTAGATCACGCTCGTTGGACCTTTCAGAGTCCCCGCTGCTTCGATTGGAACGTTCCATCGCCGGGAGCAACCAAGGAAGCCGCTGTAACTTCGGTTCAGCATCCGCTTCCTGGCCCTTACATATTCCACGCACTTTCCTGGGTCGGATCGAAGGAAGAAACTACGATCGCCTACGAGATTCAGCCGGGAAAGACTTACAATGTCCGACCCATACGTCTCGCAATACGCATGGCCAAGCTGCTGCAGAAACGTGTTTGTCTATACAATAGGCGTGCACCTCTAGCCGAGATGCGACTATGGAAAGGGGTCTTAGCGATACACGGAGGCAGCGAAGCATGAAGCTGAAGGAACTCCGCGCAGAGGTGAAAGAGAAGAAGACAAGTGGTAGGAAGGATACAGGCAATACTGGAGGGAAGGTGGAAAGGAAGAAAAAAAAAGGGGAGGACAGAAGCGTGGAAAAGATGGGGTCATTGGGGCCATGGGACATCAAGGTGCTGCGACGCAGGGATGCGGGTGCACCTGGTATCCCGACCTCCCCGTGAAGATGTTATCTATCTCATAGAAACACGCCGATACACGAGCGTGAACCGTGCAGAGACTTAGCTGGACGTTCGACGCCCCTTTGCCTGTCAGCGCTACGCTCTCGTAACGTATTAATTTGTCTAATCGGGTCCCTCCTTGATGAGAGTCGGGCCGGGGTCGATTATTTCGATAATTAAATAAAAGTAAGCAAAATGAAACAACGTGAAACAACATGAGACAACATGGGACAGCAAGAGACAACATGAGACAAGATGAAACAAGATGAAACAAGATGGAACAAGATGAAACAAAATGAAGAAAGAAATGAAACAAATACGAAATAAATATGAAACAACATGAGACAACTTGAAGGAACTTGAAACAACATGAAGCAATATGAAGCAACATGAAGCATCATGAGACAACATAAGTCAAGATGAAGCAAGATGACACAAAGTAAAACAAATATGAAGTAAATATGAAACAACATGAGACAATTTTAAGGAAGTTGAAACAACATAAATCAACATGAGACAACATGAGTCAAGATGTAACAAGATGAAGCAAGATGAAACAAGATGAAACAAAATAAAACAAATATGAAATAAATATGAAACAACATGAGACAACTTGAAGGAACTTGAAACAACATGAAGCAATATGAAGCAACGTGAAGCAACATGAGACAACATGAGTCAAGATGGAACAAGATGAAGCACGATGAAACAAGGTGAAACAAAATAAAACAAATATGAAATAAATATGAAACAACATGAGACAACCTGAAGGAACTTGAAACAACATGAAGCAACATGAGACAATATGAGTCAAGATGGAGTAAGATGAAGCAAGATGAAACAACATGAAACAAAATGGAACAGAATGAAACAAAAGTCAAAGTCGTTATTAGAACTTCACTTTCGTAATGGATTCATACGTCCAATTGTTCTCCCTTGTCGTGAAAATTGAATTAAGGTCGTCGATTCGCGGTTGACGAATGGAAACGCGTGAAGCTGAAATAAATCGAGATACAGAAGGGCGGACAAGCCGGTGTCACGGGTCGAACAATGCTTCCAATAAAAAAAAAAAAAGAATATCGGGACAACGCTAGGGAATTATTGCTGTTATCTGTTTACGCTCGGTGATTTTTAATCGAATCAATTTTCTGGTGGACGTACACACTTCTGGTACGTATAGTATACGTTTGCATGTACGTGCGCAGAGTGATCCAGATACGGGCCAAGTGAACACTTTGATATCCAACGTTTGTACTGGATAGGATAGCCTGAAAAAAAAGGGGGATTCAGGAATTTGGGGGATAGGGCTTCCGAGGGAAGGCAAACAATGTTCAGTTGACATAGGTCCGCGTCAATATTGACCGGCATAAATACGGGGCTCTGCGTCCAGTTAAACTATTAGGTGGGAATATGCCATAGATGTGTATTTCCCTGAGCGACTCCTCGTATGTTAAATATGTACGTTAATTTCGTAAGATTACGCTTGGGACCATTAAATAAATGCTTGGGCTTATTTAACTGTAAATCGTGGAAGTTATACATGGCAATCCCATCCATTGAATTAAGCATTAACATAAAATAAACTTACTCTCTTACATAAATTATTTTGTCTGCTCAACACAGTAATTAATCATTAATAGATTACCGCTGCATTTTGCGGAATCGCATACCCACGATTGCAGAATTTTCATGAATGTTGACGATGATTTGGTAGATATATGAATAACAAATATTTATTTCACTATTATTATAGTAGAAGACGTTGGAAAATATTGAAAATATTGTTGGAAAATGATTAAAGAACCGGCATTAGTGGTTTGAATAGTGTACACTTTGTACGCTTGTCAGATTAAACAGAAATTAGATTAGCAAGTTTCAATTGCGTTTGCTGGAGTAATTAAGCTTCTGAATTCAGCTTGTTAGGAAGTTTCAGTTACATGTATCAAATACAGACACCGGAGGTTGGTTACATCTGGGTCCAGCAAACTTACGAGTTACTTTGGAATTAATCTAGAAAATCTGCACACGTATTTACAGATATATTTAAGCGTTCCTGAACGCGGCACGAGATTTTTTGTCAAAATCAATTGAACTTTATCGAAGTTCCTCTTTTTAGGCCAGGGTGTACGTGATGATTGTATCCGAACATCCCTGGCACAGCGTGAACGGTATACTTTGCTGATAGAATTTTTAATGTTCAATCTCGCGTAGATGTTCTTCCAAAAACGTGAACGTAGAACCTACAGAAATCGGGCTCCACGCCAAAGAATTTCTTTTAAAGAACTGCAGTGAAATCGAGGCACGAGGATCGACCAAACAGAGAGGAAACTTTGATTGTAATCACAGTTTCCCTTCCCTGATTTCTTTAAACACATTAATCCTCGTACTACCCCTATTCCCACGTAATGATTTAATTGCCTCCTTTCTTTGGTAAACGTAGAAGCCGTCGAAGTGGAAATAAGATAGAAGAAAAAAGGCGAATTGGCCTGCTGCTTGGAAAGAGACTTACTTGTAAAAACAGTAGCAAAGTGGTGTGTGCAATTGTAAATTTTAAATGAAACCTCTGTTGGTGAATGTAGGAGGAAAATAAACAGAGACGTAGCCAAGTATTTTCACGAGTGCGCAGCAGTGCGAAAGGGTTCAACGTTAAAGTTTTCGCAAATTGAGAGGGCGGTTTTATTGTTCGAGGTAAAAAAATACAGAGTATATGTACTTCGTCCGAGGTTTCAGGAATTTATTTCATTAGATTTTCGCCTGTGGCTGAATTGTTTTCTTATTCTCTATTTTTTATAGGACTGTAGACGTTTGTTTTTAATTGGTGTCTTCTTGTAAGGATAACATAAAAAATAATGCAGCGATTGATTTAATAGACCCAATTGTAATTCTATTAATTACAAGCAATCCTCTTTGGTTTGTGAAAATCCAATTATCCATATAACTGCAACACAGCATCATAAGAACTAATTTGCTAGCTTAAAAATTCTTTGATATTAAAATAGAGGGCATTAAAACATTTCTATCTTCTGGAGCAAGAAACATATTCGCCTGAGAATGTTACTAATAAAACAAACTCCTGTTGCTGATACTTTATTACGACCCAGCGCTATCTAAATATGAACCGTAACAGACCTGTGATAATCTTGTCCCCAAAGAAATGCAGGAATAATTAAATGATTAGTTGCGCGAACCTGAGCGACAATTTAACAAAAAACCCACACGAACGTCCTGTGCAGCATCTTTACGATCCCCATACAAATTATATCTCAATTCAAATCAATTAGACTCTCTGCCCCATTTACGTTCGAGTATTCCTCCTGTACCAGTAAAAACCCTGCTAATTTGCATACCACGAGAACAATTTCAATTCTAACGAAGGGGTTAAGCGTCCAACATCCACGAAGATAGCAGTTGGTCAGGATTACGAAAGCAAAACAAAAAAAAAACAAAAACAAAAACAAAACGAAAGATTCTCTCGTATCTGGTTTCCTCGGACTTGCGCGTCACGTTAAATGAACGCAAGAAGAGCAGAAAGAAATCGGACCACCGTCAATGTAGCGAAGGCTCGCCCCTTAGCGGAACGTTTACTACCTCGCACGGTGTGATATCCAAGACGCGGTTCACGAGGCGAACGTAATTAAGCGCAACGTCGTGGCTCGGTGCACGCAGCAACCAGCGAAACACCCTCCTCCTCCTCCTCCCCCCCCCGCCCCTCTATCGCGCTATCGTTACGAGATTAACGTTTTTGCTCCGCGATGCAGCGACCGCCAAGCTTCTGCGTTGCAGGAAGCCGCGTCGAATCAACGGTCGAGCATTATCAACGTGTTCGCCGCTCGATTTCTGAAACGGCCGATCGGCTTGGGAAAGAGTGGAGATTCGCGGGTTCGGCGGGGGATCAGGGTTCCCTGGCGGTAAGCAATGGATCGCCCCGAGTTAGGCGGTGCATGTAATTAACCGCAACGTCTAATCCACTCCAGATTCCTGGTCGCTCGCGATACTCCTTACGTAAAATACTGCAACGCGGAAATCATTTCCTTCCCGGGCTAAGAGAAAAGAACGCGGGGAAGCTGCCAGGGATATCTGGCGGAGATATGATTGCGGGTTGATCGCTATCTCGGAATGCCGGGGGGAAACGGTTTCTTTCTCGCGGGCATAATAAGGAACTGATCGCAATCGAATTTAATCGGATGATAAATTAATTGTTGGAGTAGGGTGATCTGAGAGGCATAAGGAGAGGCGACGTTATTTTCTCCACATCGTTCAGCAACGATCCATTAATGGATTTCGAACACTTCTGAATAAAGGTTCGACAAAGCTTGTTTTGGAAAATATCTTCGATATCGCGCCACTGTATCTTATATTTGATTCTGTGCAATATCTGGCCGTTGAAATGTTTCGCCATGGAAACTATTTAAAAGCGCCTTGAAAATGCTGTTTATTTGAAACGAGGCACAATAGTTATAGAAAGCGATACGCGGCGGCATAAAGTGTTTCTAAAATGACCAGCTATCGCGCGAATGTATGTGGCGATACATCGGGACCATTGAATCCCTCCAAGCAAACTGGAGAAATAAGGTTTCCGAATTCACGAACGTCTCCCGTGCGCATGGATATACTTTTGCTCGCTATTTCGCATCGAATTTATGCTTCCGTTAGATCTACCTTCGTGAAAACACGGAAAATATTGTTCCTGTATGGAATAACATTACGATCTTGTTGCGTCTGAAATTGAATATAAACGTGTGACGGTTAAACTGACAATCTCCGTGACGCAAATATTAATACTATTTAATGTTTCGAACGATATGAGCAAATATTGTCTAATAAAGAAAAATATATAATGCATGAGTCGGGGGGTGGATGAAGAAAACGAATCGAACAGGCTGAAACAGAGGCGAGGAGAGGCGAGCAGAATTAGAAGCATTGCGAACCATGCGGTAGCGGGCAAACCGCGGCTGGTCCACGGCTCGGAACTGGGGGATAACTCGATACACACCAGCGGGCACGTCCGTATGTAGGGGCAACAGCCCTCTTGCGCGTACATTGGGATATGCAATTTGCCAACCGCCGGGCCCATGTGGTTGGTAAATACACGCATGTCAAAAGTTTCGAAGCTGGCCTAGGCTGTTGAAGTGGAGTCTGAGCCGTACACAGTTCCCACGGAATACACAGCGGAGCCTCCGTGGCTCTTGGCACGCGAAAGGGTTAATGCGAGGTAAAAAAAAAAGCTGCGAAGCGACGTTCTAAGTTTATTATAAGCCACGCTAGGGCGTTTTTGTAACTTTATAATGACAGCGATAATGGTGATAACGATCGTAATTATTGCGTTTGTTACTGCGACGCAATAATCCGACGCTTGCCACGAGTGCCTCGAAGCAATATGGTACTGACTGTACAGTTCTATCATGCTCTCGTTTGTCTTTCGTGGAATTCGAGGAAATTGAAGCTTGCAGAGAATTTTTTTTAGTAAACCGGTTATCGAGAAGACAGCAAGAAGGTAGTAGTGATGAAAATTAATATATAACAGAAGTTGGATGATGAATAACAATTTGTGTAATATTTTTAATTGAAGCTTGCAGAGAATTTTTTTAGAAAACCCGTTATCGAGAAGACAGCAAGAAGGTAGTAGTGATGAAAATTAATATTATAACAGAAGTCGGATGGTGAATAACAATTTGTGTAATATTTTAAGATTATCCCGTTTGCTACATTTTCGTATATCTTTTACTGTTATTTTATGTCCAGCTTGTGCGAGCAAATTTTTATCGCACACACATATATAAGATACAATTTGCCCGAATTTTGTACAATCTTCGCTGTGTATTTTGCATATCGAGGACAGCACAGGGGGTAATTGTGTATGCGTATGTATATACATATCATACGCATTTGGAGAGCCGGCGCACTTTTAATGTACGGCATTTTACATACAGGAAAAGGTTGTTTGCATATCATGGACAGTGGGGTCCCCAACGAGTACATTACAGACGGTTGTTCTTCAGCAAGTGTATCTCCATTCCGAAGTAACAAATTTCACGGGAATTTAACTCTTACCTCGTACAGCGGAATTAAAAAAGTAAATTATAGATAATAAATATACAGTACGACGTCCAAAGATCCGTTTCCATACAAATATTCCTATTAAACGAATAAAGAAACGTATTAAGTAGTCAACACAGAATAAATATACAGAATATTTAGCGTAATATAGTTATTACTAACATTTCGAAATCGAATACTTGAAGAATAAAATAATCATTTATACTGCAATCAATTGTCACTCGATAAATTTTCCTCAGGACACACGCGCGTACAATATTATTCATAATATACAACATTTACAAAAAAAATCAATCAAGACTTTTCTATTCTCCTGACCATCGAACAATTAGAAATGCAAAAAGCAAATTACGTCTACGATATAATCACTGTGACCGAGCCAATCTGTTTCGCAAAGAGATAGAACTAGGAGGCGAACGCCAAGCTTAACCGAGGTGAAATACATTCATTGTGTTAAAAGCAGCAAGTCGAGGTCCGGGAATGGTAGCGCGGCCCATGTATGACCTAACGCTAATTTCCGCGGCCGGCGGAGTCCGAATAATCACGTAAATCCGCCGGGTCAGATTTTGCCCCGAGCTCGCTAAGTCGCGGATGGGTACATTAATTCTCCTTAAGCTCGGCGTTTATATTAATACCGTGCAATTAATAACGGTTAAAAGGCGTTCGTCCATGTGAATTGCCGCTGGTTAAAAGCGGGCTTCATTCACCGGTTACCATGGCTACACACGGTCTACATAGTTCTCCTCCACAGAAATTGTGCCAAGGAGCAGTAGTTAAGTTACAAAAGGCGAGATAAGCTTTGTGTTACGACGGACGGCGAATTATTTTTCATGATAAAGTATGTAAGAGGTAAAATGTAGGTTCTATCAAGCTTCGCCCTCATTTCTTTTTCGTGGAAGGTTCTGAGGATCTAGGAAAAATAGGAAAAATTTATTTAGTGAAAGAAGGATCCAGGGAAAGTCACTGGACAAGGCGTCCAGAAAACGTACAGTTTTGACATCCATAGGATGTCTTGACGATGGAAATCTTGGATGTTTTAAGAAAGGCTATTTGGTACATCCTACACTGTAACATTGACGTTTTTCTGGACGTTTTACAAGAGGCTGTCTGGAACGTTCTATGACGTTCCTAGGACGTTCCTGGGCTGCATAGACGTTTTCAAAACGCCCAGATAATGCTCTACGCCCATTTTGTGGACCTAAATTCTGGATATTCTGAAAACGTTCGTCTGGAACGTAATGTTGGTGTCCCACTTTGTAACATGGGCGTTTTTAGGACGTTCTCAGGACGTTCCTGGGACGTATGAACGTTTTCAAACTGTTCAGAGAACGTCTTACGTCCATTTTGGACGTCCATAGGATGATTAGAGGAACAAAATTCTAGACGGCCTAAAAACGTCTATCTGGAACGTCCTATTGTACAGCTTTATGATGTTCCTTGGACGTATAAACGTTTTTAAAAAGTCCCGAAAACGTTCTACGTCCATTTTGGACGTCCGCGGGATGTTTGGTGGACCAAAATTCTGGACGTTATGAAAACGCTCATCTGGAACATACTGTTGGTGTCCCACTTTGTAACATGGGCGTTTTTAGGACGTTCTCAGGACGTTCCTGGGACGTATGAACGTTTTTAAACCGTTCAGAGAACGTCTTACGTCCATTTTGGACGTCCATAGGATCATGAGAGGAACAAAATTCTAGACGGACTAAAAACATCTATCCGTAACGTCCTATTGGGCAGTTTTATTATGTTCCTTGGACGTATGGTCGTTTTTAAAACGTCCAGAAAACGCACTACGTCCATTTTGGACGTCCGCGGGATGTTTGGTGGACCTAAATTTTGGATATTCCGAAAACGTTCGTCTGGAACGTAATGTTGGTGTCCTACTTTGTAACATGGGCGTTTTTAGGACGTTCTCAAAACGTTCCTGGGACGCATGGATGTCTTTAAACTGTTCAGAGAACGTCTTACGTCCATTTTGGACGTCCACAGGATCATGAGAGGAACAAAATTCTAGACGGTCTAAAAACGTCCATTTGTAACGTCCTATTGAGCAGCTTTATGATGTTCCTTGGACGTATGGACGTTTTTAAAACGTCCCGAAAACGTTCTACGTCCATTTTGGACGTCCGCGGGATGTTTGGTGGACCTAAATTCTGGATATTCTGAAAACGTTAATCGGGAACGTAATGTTGGTGTCCTACTTTGTAACATGGGCGTTTTTAGGACGTTCTCAGGACGTTCCTGGGACGTATGGACGTCTTTAAACCATTCAGAAAACGTCCTATGTCCATTTGGGACGTCCATAGGATCATGAGAGGAACAAAATTCTAGACGGTCTAAAAATGTCTATCTGGAACATCCTATGGGACTGTTTAATGACGTCCCTTTGATGTATGGACGTTTTTAAAACGTCCAGAGCAACGGAAACGGACATCTCATGGACGTCCATAAGACGTCCACACGCTATCTGGGGCATCTTTATGAAAGAAATCCATTTTGTCATTTTGCACACCACCAAAATATTAATATGCTATTTCTATTTCTGCAATGAACAGTACATAACATCGGTATCTACCATACATGCATTTTCAAGTCACACTACACCAGGTCTTGCATCAGCTAGATTCAGAGGCAACCGTGAAAAACGAAAGGGCGGAATTATGGCAGGAAGCGCGGGGACAAAAATCGCTAGTGCAAGCCAGGGTTCGCCACGCAAGTACACACCATATAAATGAGCCTGCGGTTACCGATGTAAGATTAAGTGCACGATACCGACTCGTAATCCAGTCTGTATCTGATAGCGGGGTTACCGTATATAAACAGACGGTTAGAGATCGTCTCTGATAGCCACCAGCTACTTTAGCCCCGGCCCCATCGCCGTGTTACAAATAGACGAGCGAATCCGCGTTACTACTTACTCGCGGCCCAAAGCTGCCCTAGGTGTATAGTTTTGCCCGGCGTCGGCCAGATATCGACCGCTCTGAATCGGACGAATAATAGTGAACGGAGCGGAAGTTAAAACGTTTGCACCCCTATCGGGTTACCAGCCGCGGACCAAACACCTTGTTGATACAGCGAACGATTTGTCGTTTCGATCTATGCGCACCGTTTATTATCGATACCGTATCGCTTATAGTTTCCCAACGTGGAACGTGTATGGAAAGTATCGTAGCCTTCCGGTCGCGTTGGTCGATCGGCCCACGTACTTCGCGATAAACGATGGGATCCGTATGATATCAATCAATTGCAAGACGTGGTGTGAGTTTGCTTCAAGTATGCTCGCAATCGATTGTCAAATTATTCTATAATGCCTCCCTCTTTTTATGTAAAACACTCGACCTGAATATTGATTAAGAAACAAAAATGATCAATGAGACTGTTACAGTAACATCATTCTATGATTACTTTATTAATTGCAATAACCATACGCAACGCCTCGAAGTGTGTATTTAATCATTTATTTTAATTTTTGAAGATCGCTTGTTTCTATCTTTCCACGTGCCGGTTCGTTAGCAGATATAGCGACGCGTCTAATAAATCAATGGGCATCATTTCAGCTATCGAGCAATTTTTTCCCATTGTTATGCTCGTTTAACTCGGTATATGCACAGCGAACATAGCCAGCTAGCTATGCGGAAACGTCGCTGAAAAATTGGACCCATGAATTACAAATCCGTTAAGGCCACCAAGCGCGCGTGCCGTGTCATGGGATTACGATACGTCACTGGTAATTGACGAAGACGAAGGGGGAACGATGATTCTGCAGACAACGAACACGTAGAAAATATTTTTAATACCAAATCGATCCCTAGATTTATACGTTCTCGTGTGGACGGTGTTTTGCAGGAAATGTTGATATCACTAATTTAAATTCTATAATCTGATAACGAAATATAAATCACTTCATAAAATATAATATAAACATACTTTACATTACACTAGAATATAATTATATTTTATAATGTTTCATACTGACACACGATATAATAATATTGTACATTCTCACAGTTCAAACATATTTTAAAAAGACTAATCATTTAGAACATTAAAACCTTTCTCAGTTGTTGCTAATTTTCAACCCCTACAATCAACCGAAAAATTTCTCTCTCTCTCTTTTTTTTTATTCAACACATTCATCGATAGCTCCGTTATCACGAAACGATCAAATCTATCCCAGATATCAAGAAAATGTAACTGCATACGGAAGATATTTCTACCTGGTAAGATCAAGCTTGATCCTATCAATTCCGGGACACGCTAGAATCGTTGGAATCGGTTGACTCGCGGAGGAAGTTCCACGAATCCGATTCCCCGTAATCATTCTATCGAGTCCGCGGTATCCCAAACTTTCGACCTGACCACGCCGCGGGCAAAGGGTGAAACTTTTCGAAATAAAAATTGACCTCGTTACCGCGATCCATACGGGTCATACGAGCTACAAAGGTGAAAAACGTTTCGTTGGACAGCTGCGGGTATCCTCGATGTTCCGGGTCACGGGGAAGCTGACCTCTCGCGCGGTAGCGAACCGGGGGAGAACGAACGCCTGGCTAGGAACAAAACGAATTTCAAAAGTCCGTTTCCACGAGCTGGGGGGGAACTTTGAAAATTCTTTCGCAATCCGCTTGGGCCGGTGGTCGGACTTGCACGAACGGATTTTCCCGCAGACTTCGGACCTTCTGTTCCAGCCACATGTTTCTGTTTACTTTATTTCCGGCCGGAGCGGAATTCACCGAATCCCCCCTAGCCGTTTGTAGCGGAAAACTAGCGAGCGGCGATGTTTCAAGGAATAAAAGGGGGGGGAAACTAGCGTCGCGCTTTCTCAGACGGAATCAGAAAGCGGGTTGAAAGTTTCTGGAGGTACAGATTTTTGGGGGGAATTGATTGTTATTTTACTTTTAGTTGCACTTGCTTTATCAAATGATTTAATTGTATTTGCTTTTCTTTCTCCATTGAAGCTTGAACGCATGTTGATGTTTCTCAATTTACTCTTAATAGTATTCAATCCATAAGCCTCGATTAACCGGAAGTACCTCATCGCGAGACTCGAAACAAAGTCTCCGCGGAGCTGGTCTACTTTTACTACTTTCATTTACCTCCAACTACTAAAGTCGCTGCTTAACAGTTGAAAAGAATCGGCAAATTTACGAGGATCTCTTAAAGAATCACTCGCGGGATATTATTTAAGACCCGAGAGTGCGGTATTCAAGGTGGAAAATATTGGTATTACAATGTTTACGAGCACTTGGAAAGTTGCTGCGCGGTCGGCTTCTTCGACGCTGAGTTGCGACATTACCAAAAACTTTGGAAACCCTTCGCATTAAATGAGAATAACGATGGTAGCGGGGTAACTCAACGCGTCTGGAATTCGCGACGGAGAGTTCCTGTAATCTGAACGCTTCTTGCATCAGCGAGTTGCTTTAAAATCGAGTTAAAGATATCTCTGGACTTGTGCAGTCACTTCATTCAGGGCTGATCGGTATCCAATTGCTGTAAGCAAATTATGGTGGTTTGGTCATCGTCTTTCTTTTAATTACGAATCATTGCAGGGGTTTATTTTTTAATTTCAACTTCAATTATCAATATGATATTTAACGCAATAAATTAATCATAAAGACGCTGAAAAATGAGCGAAATCCCTTGGAAGGTATCTCGCAAAATTTGCAACAAAATGCTTACTAAAAAGTTTTTGAAGAAAGAAAGGAAAAAGGAAATTCTTTCTTTCTCCAAACTAACATTGCCACAATCTGCTATGCGATTAATCAAAATTCTACGTAAATCCATTGAATCTCCGCCAGCAGGTAATTCCTGCATCCCAAACATTTATCTAAAGGAACGTTTCAGCCAAGTAACTTGATGTGCTGAAAAATGGAATCGGAGAAATACATCAGCGCGAGTTTCAGATTTCCAGCTCCGTCGTGCGCGGAGATCAGAAAAATATTCGCCGCGCTCTTCCGGATGCCGCGTTTCAATTGAAAACGCATTCGAGTAACCCTTGGTCCGAACCGAAGTCCCTTCTCACGCCGTCCAGAATGGCGCGGGACTCCTGGCTACTCTCTTCCGTTCTCCTGGAACTCCTGAATACCGTGGTTTATCGATGCGTACGCATACCGCGGCTGCCGGCGATGCGTGCATATTTGTCGTCCAGAAATACACGCGCGGGGATATCTATCCCAGGGCTTCGCTGATTGCTCGATGACCACAGAAGTCGACCCCGCACGGTAATCGCTGACACGATTCGCATACGCCCGGAGATTCTAACGGGGACACTGAACGACGCGACGCCTCATTACGCGTGTCAGACAATGTAAATTCCGCAGTGAAATCAATTCTATTCAAGATTTGCTGATCTTACAAGATTTCTGTTTTCCTATAAATATAAAAACACAAGGACTCATTTTATTGCTCGTCCTCTACGAGTGCGATAGGTAAATGATGAATGAGAATTAATGAAGATTCAACAACTGAGTCAGTTTCTCCTTACACCAACAAAAAAACAGAATCCTATATCTGTTTTCATTGATAAACTTATGAATTTAATATATATATTAATTCTCATTCATCATTTACCTATTGCACTCGTAGAGGACAAACGAAAATAAGTCCATCACTCGTAGAGGACAAACGAAAAAAAAAATATAGCAGCCGAATAAATCGTTCGTTTAACGATTTTTATTGTTCTACTGTTGTAATCAATTTATGCAATATTTTGTTTGTCTGTGCGGATTTTCAGAAAATTGTTGTGCATGAAAACAGCACTCTTCATGATAATTTCTACTTGCATAAAAATATTAACAGTCAAAATATAACATTTTACATTGCGCAGTAATAAAATTATGTTCTTTTCTTGTTGTAAGGAGAAACTGACTTAGCTATTAAATCTTAATGAACTCTCGTCCATCATTTACCTATTACACTCGTAGAGGACAAACGAAAATAAGTCCAACAATTTATATACACATAAATAAATGTTGAATGTACATAGTTGAATATATATAAATTGTTCGACTTATTTTCGTTTATCCTCTACGAGTGCAATAGGTAAATGATGACGAGAATTAATTAAGATTCAATAGAAAAGTCAGTTTCTCCTTACAAAAACATAAAACATAATTTTATTACTGCGCAATGTAACATGTTATATTGTGACTGTTAATATTTTTGTGCAAGTAGAAGTACAACTATTACGATAAAGCGTGCTGTTTTTAAAAACAACAATTTTCCGAAAATCTGCACGGACAAACAAACTATTCCATAAACTGATTACAATAGTAAAACAATAAAAATCGTTAAAGAAACGATTTATTCGGCTGCACCATATTCACCAGGCACGAAAGTTCTCTCGATGCTTTTCCGAATAGCAGTGAACGTACGTACCGTGCGCCTGTCGATACGCATGTCCAATCAACGGCAATAATTTTCCGATATTCTGGTTGGAAACTTCCTGATTCGAGTATAATCATTAATTATCGAGGCTTTCGGTCCGGTTGGAAACTTCGTCGTGCAAACACATTCGGAGGCGCGTGCCCGTTGTGTATACACAGAAAATTGACCAAATAGCACGGAAATTATGGTCGCGGTGTTGTACATGTACAGCGAGGGTAAAGGCGTTCGTGAAATGGGAAAACTTGGACGCCAAGTTATGGTCTGTTTGGGGCTGTGCCGTAATTTCGTTGGCCAAAGTGGTAAAAAGTAAGCGATAGGTATAAACGAGATACTTGAAAGCTGGGTGGATAGTGTAAAAAGGGCTAGATGATAATAAAAGGTATATTAGTTTAGCAGATAGTCGTTGCGAAATTATCAGAGAATTATCGGAGGTGGAGAACAATAAAAATGAAACAGAGACAACATTTAATAATTAAGTTTTAGTTTGATCTGCAAGGACCTATTAATTATTGCTGATTCGGAATAAATGATTTTATTAAGAAATTAATTAGTGAATTACTGTATTTCGTTGAATCTCAGTAATATTTGTTACAGTTCTTAGAGCAATTATTGCAATGATTGATATTATTGATATCATTAGATGTTCTCTTTTAACAAGTGTCTCACAATCGAAATTGATAAAACCTGCAAGTCCTGGCGCACATTCAGATTTTATATATTTGTATACATTCGTAAAGAGCCTACTTCCACATGATGATCTTTCTTCATAAAAAAGATTGTGTGAAAAATAAGGTACATCCACTTGCACTGTATCTGCCCAATTGTCCGCAGACCCGCAATGAATTGCACCTCATAAATAACACGCCATTCCATATTAATCAATTCGAAGAGCAAAAGTGACAGCGAAATAGGAAGCATTCGAGGAATGACCATTTCGTGAAAATCAAGCCATTTCCAGAACGACTAAAAGAGACGTCATCGTGGAGTAAGGAGTCCGTTCGGTGGCACTCAGAAGAGCGGACAAAAAAACGTAGAGGGAAAGGCAGGAGGATGCGAGGGGGTAAAAGGGAATTAGGGGGTGGAATGTGTGGTCCACTAAACGGCAGTCTTCAATTCCGCGCTGCGGAGCGCCAGCGTAAGCATTTGCATATGAATCACGATCAGTGGAGCTGCTCCGTGGTCCCGGAGCGTGTACGTAGCGGCCATGATACGAGGACAAACAATCGCCCGCAATTATGCAAATCCCATTACAGTTGCCTTACAAAAAAAAGGGGGTCGAGAGGGTAGGATGAGCTCGCGCGTTTCATGGGTAGCGCAGGAGCAATGACGAAAGAATACGTAAGGTCAGGGAGGGAGTTGGAAGGTTGCGGGATCGTGTGTACAGCTGGGTCGAGGGTGGCCACCGACTGGGTATCGATTATCGACTCTCCCTTGCCAGCGTTGTGTGTCCTCGGCTCCGTATCGACCGATAGCGGAATGCTGGAAGCTGCCCTTCTGCATTACCAATTCCCACTAAAAACCCTCCGAGTTGCCGAAATCTCGTGAGCACAACCCCGACCCCGCTCTCCTCTCTTTCGCATTTGCATATGAATCTGAATCGGGCGTGAGGGATGGTCGGCGGTCGGCCACCGTTGCTACAGATGATAGCGGTGCCACCAAGGGGAGCAGGAGAATCCTATGGAGTGTACGTGTACATGTATGTACATGACAGCAGTCCGTTGTAAATTACCCTTGCCAACAACCTTGCTTCTTGTATTATCTATTTTTATGGTTGGTTCTTTAAACGTTACTCGTTCGAGGATGCTCCGGAATTGTTGGTATATTTTATTTTCAGTTGCGCAACCTGATGTATTCTTGTGATGGGTTCGTTAAATCAGGCAATTCGGTACGAATAATAATAAACAATATTTATTTGGCCAGTTATGCCTTTTGGTTGCTAAAGAAGTTTTAATATCATCACACTGCATTTGCTGCGCTAATTAATATATTCTTTTGATAAGTTGATTAAATGAAACACTCAAGTATGGATAATAATACTTTTACAATACTTATGTAACTAGTAACGCCTTTTGGTTATTAAACAAACTTTTATACCATTACATTTGAACGATCTACACCTCATGGTAGAACGAAAGAAATGAATTGGTTCATTTAATCGTGTCGCGAAGGACCAGCCTTATGCGATGCAACATAATAATTAACAACAGTTTCCGTTTAACGAAAGAAGGTAATAACGGGTGAAATGGAAATGCCAAAAGCTCAGCAGTTAGTAGAATTATTAGGGTTGAAGGGGCAAGCGCAAGTCTAGCATGCAGTATGTTACAGGAGAAATTCAGTAGTATGGGTCAACGATTGAGGCGTACGCAGATATGCCCGTACTTACTAGCGGTGGGCTTTGATCCATTTCTCGTCCGTATGGCGAAAGTTCTGAATCACTTTGAGTACTACTGAAAATCCGAACTTCTCGAGAGCCTCGAAGGACTTAATAGGTTTAACGAAGTCAAATATCCTGAAGGCCTTAAAAGCCGCAGAACTCTGAATTATCCCTCTCTCTCTCTCTTTTTTCCTTTCGTTTTGCTGATGAAAGGTAAAAGTTTACGAATGGACAAATATGCGCTTTGACGTGGATGAGCAACTTGTATCAAAGGGCAAGGAGGATTAGCTTATTTAATAAAGCTGTTTTTTTTCTATTGGCACTAATTATAATCGTATAAAAAGTAATACCAACTTGATTTATATATTTAGATAAATTATATACTATACTCCACATGGAAATAACATTTCTCACGCTCCAAACGGATTCTGCATCGAATCTTCTCGAAAATTCGTACACCAGAAGGAACAGGGCAGTTAACAAAGTTTGCGCTTGCTGAGGGCAAAGGCCACGTCAAAAGCAGCACCAGAGAAAGTGACGGTATATCGGAGGGGCCTGCTTCGACAGCCAACTAATTTACAATAGAGGTTGAACTCAAAGACTTGACACGAAACTGCCAAGGTTCTGAAAATTTCACTCGAAAAGTATTACTGCAAATACTTTCTCTTGAACCATTGGAATATAAAAATAAATACTTGAAAACCAGTAAGATATAGGCGAAGCTTTTGCAGTAGTATGCAGCAGTAAAACATTAATTAGGAACGTACAGAATAATTACTGTGCAATCATGTACAAAAATGAAATCAAATTTAAGGCAGCGTGAAACTTTTTTAAGCAGACTGGGCTGACAAGTATTATGTTCTCATTACTTGGTCAATCAATTATTATAATATTATTTACAGGCATTGCTCCAATAAATCCTCATCTTTTTCTATACTTGTACAGATATTCAGTGCCGTTTAATGGACACAAAACGATTAAACGAAGTTAACGACACTTTCGGACTCCCTCTCCCCTCTCCATCTACGTCAGTATAAACATTATAAAATGCAAATAATGTCACGATAGGACTTGTCAAATAGAAGTTGAACGAGCCTGTAGTACTAAACCTAATATTGTACACGACTCGTTCAGTCGATACCAGTGTGCAATTTCCGATACGCTTTCGAGAGTCTGGCGATGCGTTACGAATGAGTGCGTGTGACGTGTTAAGAGCGAACCTAACGGGATTATTATGCGAAACGTGCACACTAGGGAAACGGACAGACGATATCGGCGCGATTGGGAATGTCAACGGTCATTATCCCTGGAATCTTGCAGGCCGAAAATTATTCTTCCGTGGCTGCGGACAAATTGCCATCTTTATTGCCATTATCAGGCTCCGCTTATCGTAGGTGGTAAAACCGTGAGTGAAATCCCAGTACATTTAAGCGCGTTTAAATGCAAATGAGAGCCGGCTTGGTCCCCTTCATCCTCGCGCGATACGCGAATCCCCGAGAGTGATGACGTTTGAATGAAATCTTCAACCCCTCTTCGGTCCAAACGTGCTACGCGAATTTCGTGTGAAATGTTAAGATTGAAAAACTTGGGGGATGCAGTAAATCATGCAGAATTAGTTATTTAATTATTTCCTTAATTGTAATTTTTCATTTATCTTGGAAAAAGAGATAGATGGGACTATGCAGGTATAATGCGATATTTCTAATATACATAAATTCAATTGCGAGAATACAAACATTAATTTTGCTGGGCAAACTTGTTTCAACACTTTCGCTACACTTTTATTGACGGTACTTTCCAAATTCAACCCTAATATCGTCAAGCCAGGGTGAACGACTCTCAATCGCGATTTCCTGCCACATGTATTGATCGCGCGTTCGATTCGAATTTCGAATCCACTAAAATAATGGCGCATCGGGAAACTCCAATTCTGTGGCCGCGTGCAAAAACATATTTGCACTTCTGTGTCCACGAATTTCACTGATATCGGATAACCTCGATATACTAGGATGGAAACATCCGACACTATGTACATCACACAATAATGCCTCACCGATATAATTTCATATGATGTTCCGTGCAACCACAGTGCGAAACGTTTATTTGTTAGCCCGCTGTTTATCTGGATAATGTTTCAAACAATGATACCTTCCTACGGTTTACGGAGACAATTAATGGTCCATTTATACATCACCGTGCCGTGTCCGGCTTTTTGAGAGCGACGTACTATTTTAACTTAAGAACAACCTACGCGATTTCTGTCGCGTTTGGTGTCACTTCAATTGCAAACATCTCGGGAGCTCGTTAAAATTAATTTCGTAGAGATTAAACACAAACTTGTTCAATGAAAATCATGTTAAGTTACTTGTACCACTTATGATGGACATATACTACTTAAATTATACTAAAGTTACATTAAGTTACATTAATTATATTTATATTTTCATTAAAAATTTATACAAGTGTTACCACTTTAATGAATGAATGAATTTATAAGAATAGTCAATAAGTAATAGTTTTTAGTTTCTAATCTACACCATTATTATTATTATTGTTGTTGTTGTTGAAATTTTTATTGTTATTTAAGTATAAAATGTATTGTAAATTAATTTATAAGAATAATCTGTAAGTAATAGTCTTCAGTTTCGAAAACATTTGTGTAGCATATGTAAATCAATGCCATCATTATTATTGTAATTTTCATTATTATCCAATTATAAGAGGTACTGTAAATTAATTTGTGAGAATAAACTATAAGTAATTGGTTTTAAGTTTAAACGTTATCATTTTTGTAATTTGTACATTATTCCAATATTTCAATGAATCTTCACGAAAGAAATGCAACTGGTTTCATTTGTTTAACACCAGCCCACTCTTAATAATTTAAGTTAGAGATAACTGCTGGAAAATGACGTCAAATTCCAGAAATTAGTGAAAAAGCATACATTTGCAACTTTATTTGCGTAAAAAACTCGAGATAAATTTTGCAAAAGCGCCTTTCCGACCCAACAAAATTGCAAAGCGGAAATTTTGGGTAGGCAGCTGGCAACAACGTTGTCAAAATGTGTTTTTACAAAGGTTAACTCGATTTTTTTTACCCAACAAAGTTGCAAAGCGGACATTTTGGGATCTAAATCTTCTTTAATAATAACAATAGCAACATACATTTTTGTGTGCAAATTTCTGCTTCTAAGTTCGAGATGATTATTAATTTTCGCTTGTACAGAAATTTGTGGCAATATTAATATTAAGGTCCAGTCAGTTCCTTTTAATAATTCTATATACCTAACGCCATATACAAAAACTCGTATGCAATACGTCACATCTGCAAGCACGATAAACAACAGCAGCCTGTCATTTGCTGCCAACAGCTGTCCACTCGATTTCATAAAGCTGACGTATGTTTCACCCCCTCTGGATCTCGTGAATTACTAACCGAGACAGGAGGGATACAGCAATGTCCTGTATTTTTTTTTATCCCCCAAAAATTTGTTGAATTCTATCTAATATTAAGCAAACCCCATCTGCTCCTCTTCATCAAGTTTCCCACATCAGGATTATTTCGAAAATTGAAACAAAAAGATGCATGGAATGAAATATTGCATTTCGTGCCAGAAAATTTTACGAATTGTGCAGATTTATTTTCTGGTTTATAGGTACTCACTTTTAATTTCTTTCATTTATCGCACTCGAATCGAATTACATCTATTTGTTAATTTATGCACATTAAAAACGCTGCTTTTAATAAACCATATGATAAAACTTTCTCATCATACATATTCGATACAAACGTTTGTCTATATGGATGAAATGTAAGAATAACATTTCACAAACGTTATCATTAACTTCGATTTCATCATTTAAATTGGCTTCCGGGAAATGAGCAGAGAATAATGAATATAATGTTAGTAAATGAAACGTGTTTGCGGGCTCAGGCAGATCTCTGTTTCGGTACAGAATAACTTTCCCGTGAAACAGGAAACTGGCGGAAAGTAATCATGAGATTACACCGGAGATTACTCCCAACACGTAGCACGAACTTAAATTTGACTTTGCTCCCGCAGATTCTTTCAATCCTTGTTACCTGTAAAGCAATCACATCGCCTTTGTCGGCCGGAATAAATTTCTTCGCTGGTGCGCAGAGGACCTATGCCATATGATTTCCCAGGAGCTCGGCGTACCGGCATTTTGCAAAACGACTGTGTAACAGCTATGACCAAATATGTATACAGGTTTGTGGGCCACAATAAAAAGCGATATGAGAAAGCGGAAGAAGGAAGCGGACAACAAAGTTGAATCAGAATCTGAATGTGTGGCACGACAAATTAAAAAATAAATAATTCGAAGAATAATGGAACGAATAAAATAAGGCTTTACAAACATTACAACTATAATAATTGAATCGATAAATAAATTACAGAATGATAAAATGAATGAAATAAGAATTGGGAAACTTAATAGGTAATGAAACTACAAAAGATAATGCAAAGAATAATAAAGTATTGTTCGGTATTATTCCCTTCACAGAATAATTTGCCTGCGGAATAATAATTTATACCAACACTTCTAAGACGGCAAACATTAATGCAGCCAAGTCCGTAAAACAAATTGCAAAAGCATCCAACATCAATCTTCGATGACAAAAATAGAATGTGCCGTGCCTGCAAAAAGCTGCGGTGCAAATTAGATGACGACGTTAAGGGGAATGGGACTGATGAAAAGCGGAAATGATTGCCGGTGTCGGTGGAGAGATACGAGCTACGACTGCATGATATGTATTACCCTCCTTAGATTAACGCAGGTCTGTATATTATCGTCTACTTTCGGTCGTGTAGAAAATTCCCCGCAGAACAGACAAGGAGGAACATCACGAAGACGGACACGCCGTGAAACGCAAGGGAGGGGAAGCAACAGGAAAGGTGTTCTGAAAGAAAATCCTTACGAGCCAGAGAAAGACAAGGGAAGCGGAACAAGAAGCGGCAAAGGACGTTGCGCGTAATTATAGTGGCAGCTAGAAGCGAACACGAGTTAAAAGTTATGATAATACGGTACACGCGGTGCGCTGCCCCTATAAATGTGCAGATGTATACAGGGTGTCCCGTGACTGGCGGTACAACCGAACGGGGAATGATTCTAACTGAAGGAAGCAAGTCGAAAATGTAGAATAACACTTTCTTCATTCGAGTCTTCGTTCCCAAGGAAATCAACCTTGGGCATTTTCTTGGCCCGCAAGCACGTTGGCTAAATATGCATATTTACTGGTGCTTGGGTTAGGTGCTTGTCAATTCGACGATTGGCGCGAACCACGGTAGTGTCACTCAATCTATAGATAATACCATTGGATCATTTTTATATCTTTATTATACACGTTGCGCAAAGCTGAAGAAGAAAGTTCGTGTGCGATAAACTTCATCATTTCAGAAACTGTTCGAAATGTTTGTCATCGTGTCGGGAACATGATTCTGCCGTATTTTCTATTGTATTCTGGCGCCTTAGTTTATTGAATTTCCAACAATTCTCTGCTTCATTGCATACGGACGCGAATGCTTCAAATCGCTTTTCTTGGTAACGAAACGTCGAATGATAAAACTTTCTTCGACACTCTCGACTTGCTTCTTCACGCAGAATCAACCTTTTTCTAGTCGTACCGCCAATTACGGGACACCCTGTATAATATCAAGTGTTCTCCGCAGTCCGTCCTGGGCGCACTTGTGTGGCCACGAGCAAACCACTGCTGCTCCCGACAGAATCGCCTTACTGTCGTTCTCTCTTTTTTCGTTTTCTACTACTGCTTCTCAAGACAGCATGCAAAACATCTGCATCATACGACGCTCAGGGAGAAGTTCACCGTAAATCCTGCCGAGGATTCTTCAGACGGTCAGATGCTAACAATTCTTAAGATTGTCTGCCTGCCAGTATAAAGTGGTTCCTCTCTGTACCAGTGCATGCACGTCTCAGGAACAAAAATAAAGCGATGTAGATGAACCAAACATTTTTTACATACGTTTTCCACCACTTTTTTAGACTGATAAATTAATTATGTTTAGCTTTCTTCAGTTTAATAACGAAACTTGTGCCGACAACATTGGTTATTGCTTTTTTTTAAATTTTGTTTTGTTGTTTCATTTGTACGGTCAATGGAGGGGCGAAAAGGATTTGAACAATATAATGGTGATTTTTTTAAGTAATTATGTTTAAAACATTGTTCAGCTTATTTTTCTTTTGTGGCCACAAATGGTACATCGTACTGTGGATGCATTTTATCTAAAGAAGGTTGGTCAGTTTATACTTTTACTTATATATGATATCACTTGATTAAACTAGCAGGAAATAAATGGTTGGGTGCTAACAATTCTTAAAACTGTCTGCCTGCCAGTATAAAAGTGGCTCCTCGCTGTATCAGTGCATGCACGTCTTAAAAACAAAAATAAAACGATGTAGATGAACCAAACATTTTTCGAACACTGTGCCATTTACTGTAACTTGCTTTTTCTAAGCTGATAAATGAAACATTCTTTGTATTTTCTTATTTTAATAACGAAACTTACACTGATAACAATAACCGATGCCTTTTTATCTTATTTTGTTGCTTTATTCAATTAGTAGAGCCATTAGTATAGCACAAAGAATTAGAACAACATAATGATGATTTTTTAAGTAATTACGTTTAAAACATTGTTCAGCTCATAATTACTTGATCCTTTGTAGCCATAAATAGTAAATCCTATTGGAGATATGTTTTATGGACACAGGTTTGAACAATTTATACTTTTGCTTATAGTTGACGTCACTTGATTAAACTGCCAGCAAGCGAATAAACAAAATAAATATCGGACCGATGGACAACACTGCACCATTTGTTGCCACTTGCTTTTTTTAATCTGATAAATGAAACATTCTTTGTTTTTTCATTTTAATAAATAAAACTTATGCTGATAACATCGACTGATGCCTTTTTATTTTATTTTGCTGCTTTATTCGTGCGGCCTATACTAGAGCAAAAGGAATCTGAAAGATATAATGTTGATTTTTTAAGTAATTATGTTTAAAACATTGCTCAGCTTAGAATTATTTGATCCTTTGCGGCCATAAATAGTAAATCTTATTGGAGATATGTTTTATGGACACAGGTTTGAACAATTTATACTTTTGCTAATAGTTCACGTCACTTGATTAAACTGCCAGCAATCGGCTAAACAAAATAAATATCTATCCGATCGATGCAGCCACGTCGTGAATAGGGCGCGGCCCAAAGCGTGAAGCGCGTGACAACGTTGAACGCAGGGCCAGAACGACTCCCGAGGGCCGTAAAACGACTTGGAGCGCGTGTTAAGGGCACTAAACGGCCGCCTTTTTGGAGAGGGCAGCTGGGAAGAATTGATAGCCCCGCGACTGCCGCTGATAGCGATCGATGCTCGCTCGTTATCGCAAGATTTGTTGCTGGCGCCGTGTACTACACCGCGCGACCGCTTGTTCGCAACTTGTTCCGCCGCCGCGGCCGAACGCCAGCCGCCCGTAATAAGATGCTTTATCGGTGAATCACTGCCAACAAGTGTGCGCGTAATCAATCTAACCCGGACGAAAGGTGCTTTCGAACGCAAATTAAGGGCTCGTTATGAACTGGCCGAGGGAGCACGCGTTTAGCCTTGACGCTCAAGGCTGGTCTCGGTGTTACTGAACCGATAACAGAGCGTCTTCGGTAATTAATATCGTAAATCGATTCACCTTCGACGAATAACGTGTTTTTTTTTTAACACTTTTTTGTGCCTTTTCTATTACAGTCTTCTCAAATATTCAAGGATAATAGTAGCCTTGATGTAACGATCTTTAACTATTATCCGTTCACCAAAGAGTGTGTTGAATAAACTTTGATTAATTATATATCCACCTTAATTGAACAAAAAAAAAATGCCACGAATTGGAATTTCACAAGCACCAGCGGGATAAATCGCAACAATATTTGGAATGCTTCCGCAGTTTTTCCGAAGAACAATTGTACACCGAGCAACAATTTCCATCGATCCTTTATCGGAGCCGAACGCATCGTTATAGAGCCGCGTACACGCATCCCCTATTCTAATTTAAATAACCCCAGCGTCGATCCAATTAGCGAATTCCTTTACGCGAGCATCGATCGTTTACGCTACTCGTAGCCAGTCGCGTCCTCCATGCCTGGATATACGTACACCCTTGAACCCTTTGCGATCGGCTTTGTAGTCGGCAGAAAAGAAGCAAACGAAAGGAAGGGAACAGTCCGATTAGGAATACCCACCGCCGATACAGCATCGAAGGTACCTCAAGGCAGCCAACGAACGACGCGTTTCGAGAGGAAAACCGAAACCAGCGCAGCGTACGGTGTTCAAGAGTAAAGCTTCAAAAATGTTCGGTATTTTAAGTAAAAATGAGTTCTGTGGGGATTAAACCAAATATTGTGCGCCTTAGAGCAAATAAAAACGCGCCGGAATATATATTTTATCGAATAAAATAGTCCTAAACAAAATCTTTTGTGATAAGAACAGTTTTGGCAAAACTTTCTTTTAATAAAAGAAAATAGACGATTGAACAATTGGAAGGTTAAACACTTTTCCAGACACGCTAGCTTCGTATAAATAAAAAAAAAAAGAATAGCAGTCTTAATTAAGCTATCTCTGTTGAAACACTTTTTCATAAAAGTCTGAAGATCTCCCAACGCTGTCTCATTGTACTCCCTCTCGCACCGCAGCCCTCAATTTAGCCGCGCACTCGACCAGCTCTGCAGAGGGGACGGAAAGGGTTTGCTTTCGAAATTGATGGGCGATGCTCGCAACGGCGGACCCCGGGTCGAGTTGATGGGCCGTGCGACGATAAGGTTACCTGAGGGGCGGGACCGGAAATGGAATACAAATTTTCCACCAGATGACTGATGTCTAGGAGTTTCCACTTCGTTATTCGCTCCGCCGCGGCGCCACCCCGACCTACCCCCTTCGGCGGCATCGGTTCGCGTCGTCTCGCATCATTACTGCGTCCCACGGAAGATTGGAATTCGTGCAGGAAACTTGTTCCGTTTTCCCGGAGGGGGTGCAAAGTAAATTGTAATAGCCGGAGCAAGCGGTAATAGAAAATGGAAAAAAGAAGAATCGTTGGCGCTTCGATGACTGGCACTGACAATCCCGCGAAATAAATCGCAAGTGGATGGAACTTGTTTTGAAGCGTATTCATTTCGGGTAACAAGTCGCACCTTTGAGCTAAACGCGATCGCAAATTTCACGTATGTAGTCACGCGTTCACTCTGGAAGGAAATGATTGACACGTTGATAAAAACGGCTGACAAAGGCTAATTCCTTGGAACAACATTTTGGTAATCAATGAACGCGTTGTTTCGTGCATTTTGTATTTCGACGAAGTCAAATCAAAAGAGAGCACGTTCGCTCGCAAAGCTTCCGTTGCTTTGAGTTTCGGGCGGAAGCAAAAATACTTTGTACAAACGACAAAGGACGCCTCTTTTAAAAATAGGATCCAATCAATAACTCGCGAATCTCGCGCTGCTCGGAGCATGGCTACTATTTATGAGAAGGCTACACCAGTGCGAATAAAAAGGTACTCCAGGATCCTACTAAAAGTCTTCCGGTAATAAAGAAAAGAGCGAGCCCTCGTTGCTTCTTAATCTCGAGGACCTAACTATTAACAGACACGTCCCCGGGTTCCTTAATAGCGGAATGTTCAGTGGGCAACGTGGACAGAAGTGTTCGTGCCAAGGAACTTACTTCCAATACACTTTATCCCATTCAACGTTCAACTTTCGTGTCTTCCCTTAATTAACCGACGGTATTCTTTGAATACAATTGTACATTGTAGTCACAAAGGGCCGTCGTTAATATTAATAAAGCCGGTGTGAATATTGCTGGCTGAATGAAGAAGTTTGCGAAGTTGAAATATCTTCTTTTAATGGTACAGACTTTTAAAAGCCCAACTAATTGGTGAAAGAAGTTCTACTGTAATACTAAATACAATGGTGCGACGAGAAGTACACTGATTATCCTTGCAGTGTTATAAAAATATTGAGAATCCACTGTCATCAATTTCTGTGCAACCTGAATAGATATTGATTAATCGTGTAACACGGTAATCAGGATAATTTTGTCTTAAGTAATCTTGTTAATCGCTGTTTGTTACTTGTGGTCACAAGGAGTCGTCACTAATGTTAATAAAACTCGTGGTGTGAATATTGTTGGTTGAATAAGGCAGTTGTCCAAAGTTGCAATAGCTTCAAATTGTACAAACTTTTAAGAGCAGAACTACTTGTAAAAGGAGTTCTACCGTAGCAATAAATACGAGGGTGCAAGGAAAAGTACTCCTGTTTTCTTGCAGTATTATAAAAATACTGAAAACGCACTGTTATCAAATTTTTTCGTAATACCAATAAATACTGACTTAATTGTGTAACAGAGTCCTCGGTATAATTTGAAGTAAACTTGTTTATCACTATTTGTTACTTGTACTTGCAATCACCTAGAGTCGTCATTAATATTTATAAAACCGACGTGATTATTGCTGGTTGAATGAAGAAGCATGCAAAATCGAAATATCTTTCAATTGTACACACCTTTAAAAGCCCAACTAATTGGTAAAGAAAGTTCTACTGTGACAATAAATACGATGGTGCAACAAAAAGTACACTGATTATCCTTGCAGTATTATAAAAATATTGAAAATCCACCGTCATCAATTTTGTTGTGACCTGAATGAAACATTGATTAATCGCGTAACACAGCAAGCAGTATAATTTTGTTTTAAACAATCTTGTTTATTACTGTCTGCTAGAGTTCTCTCGAAAAGAGTGCAGAGCCCACGGAACGGTGAATCTAGATGGTTCCCTTGTTTATAGAATTCAAGTTTCCCGAGGCTTTAAGGGAGCGCAGTATATTTAAAAGTTCAACCAACTCTCAAAGAGTGCGGGGGCACTATGTAACATATAACAGCGAGGGGCTACGTACTTTTCCGAGAGAGCAGCGAACATTAAACGCTTTACAGTCCATCTTTCTCCATTCCCTTCTCTTCTCCTACTAGAACTCTTCAGCGAGTAGTTTCGGTTGGTTCGTGGTTAGTAATATATTTTACGTGGGACACTGTTGGACACTGAAATTTCAATTGGACAATGAAATCCAAAGAATTGCTTGCCTGTTTTATTACTTCTATCAGACCCTCAAAGTAATACATTGTATTATAATGTAGCAATTTATTTCATTAATAAAAAAAGATTGCAATCAAAAATGTTCAAATTAACCTAATTTACAGGAAGCTGACTATCGGTTGTTGAATGTTGTTAGAATTTGTTCTATTCCTTGTTACTGCCAGGCAGATTACTCCCTGTTAATTGGTGTAACAGATTGTATTATAATTTAGCAATTTATGTATTATGAGCGATTCATCATCAACCCCTCAAAGGTTTGATACTTTTACATCTTCATTTTTGAAATCTTTGTGGCCCTTCTATGTGCTGCAACTTAATCTACCCAACAGAGTCTCGTCATAATAAAGCACGCATTTAAATATAAAAAGCTTCAGCTGCTGAAAGAAGGTTCGCAGTAAAATTAATTCAGTCGTTAATAAAAAAAGAAAAACTGAAATAATCCAGACTAACATGATTTCTGCCAACGTGAACTCATGAAGCGCGCAAATTCTGGGTACTAAGCATATGAGTTCCGGCTACCTAGGCGAACTTTCAGCATATTTACCGACGTTTCCTTCAATTCGATGCCCGGCCATAAAGCTGGCGCCGGTAAAAGGCCATCTTATCAAATATGAAAGCAGTTTGGGGAACGAGCTAAACTTCACTTCCGCGGGATGCGCGTTTTGCAAAACACCGGCTGCTAGTAGCACTCCCGTCCCCATCGCTTTAATGTCCCGTCGAATGTGCGCTATTCGAAGAGTGCATTATCCCGTACACACAGGCGTACGAGCTACGAGTTTTATTTCTGACCTTAGCAATCGATGGAGCGTGTAGCTTTCCCAAGCATTCGGAGAACCGGAACGATGATCAAACGGGACGGGTTTCGATTTGAATGTCTTGGCAAATGGGACGCGATGCTCGTGTAATTGGCAACGTCTATGCCCTTATTCGTAACGAGGTTTTCGTTTCCCACGAAAAAGGGCGTCACTTAATTACCGCGGCTCTCGGGTCGTTCGGTGGACGCGGTCCAAATTATGCCGCGAAAGCGCGTCGGATGGAATGCGTGATGAGGCCGATTTTATCGTGCGAAATGATTGCTGATGCTTCTAATTGGGAACTGATTATTTCACCCTCGTTTATCTTTACGGTCTTTCGAGTTTGGTTACACTGGTAATAGTAGGCGGTATCGAAAGGCTTTGCAAATGAATCGCTATGAATATTACAGTAGTCGACGTTAGTATATTACAGTCAGTTTGAAGAAACATTTGTAAGGTTTAAGTTTATTGAAATTTTAATTGGCTATTATTGTAAGTTTTGTAATGAAAGTAATTGCGGGTATTTAACAAATGGCAATACTGCTGACATTCAGTTGTAAGTAGCATTTAGTACGACTTGATTCAATTGCGTTCAATTCCAAATTATGCAAAACGATGTAAAAGAAAAATGTTATCGATTATTTCTTAAACCTTTAACAGTTGCACAAGTAATAATTGCTTGTAATTAAAATAGAGGAGTAATATCATCGCTTTTGTAACACGTATTGTTGTCTATTCCCAAAACAATAAAAGCGTGCAGTTTACGATAATAACACATTGCTCACACAAGTGGCGAAACTGTTTTAATTGCAGCGTTAAAATGTTTACCGAAACCGAAGCTGCAGTAACTGTATAAGATAATAACTTTTGTTCAACGGCTAACGGTCTATAATTTGCCTCAGCTTTCCAAATGGAGTTGAAACTATTTATGGCGCCGAGCAGTATCGAACGACAGCTAAAGTGCATGAAAGCACTCGACGTTGGTTAACTGAAAAGCACTTAGAATACTAAATAAAAAAATTGCTTTTAATCAAAAATCGATCCAATTCATAGGAAGCCGACTATGAATTGTTGCATGTTATCGTTGTTAATTGGTGTAACAAATTGTATTATAATTTAGCAATTTATTTCATTTATAAAAAAGATTGCAATAAAAAATGTTCAGATTTATTCAGTTCACAGGAAAGTTAGTATAAATTGTTGACTGTCGTTAGAGTTTGTTCTACCCCTTGTTATTGTCAAGCAAATTGCTGCCTGCTAATTGGTGTAACAGATTGTATTATAATTTAGCAATTTATGTAAATGATAAAAAAGATTGCAATCAAAGATATTCAAGTTATACAAATGTACAGGATGTTCATTATAAAATGTTGAATGTTGATAGAGTTTCTTCTGTTCCTTCTAATTATCAGGCGAATTACTGTTATTTGCCTTATATAAATTGTATTATAATTTAGCAATTAATTTTCTTAATAAAAAAGATTGCAATCAAACATGCTGAGATTGATTCAATTCACAGGAAACTGACTATAAATTGTTGAATGCTGTTAGAGTTTGTTCTACTCCTTGTTACTGTCAAGCAAATTGCTGCCTGTTAATTGGTGTAACAGATTGTATTATAATTTAGCAATTTATGTAATTAATGAAGAAGATTGCAATAAAAGATGTTCAAGTTATATCAATTTACAGGATGTTCATTATAAAATGTCGAATGTTGATAGAGTTTCTTCTATTCCTTCTAATTGTCAGGCGAATCACTATTATTTGCTTTAAATAAATTGTATTATAATTTAGCAATTTGTGTCTTTAATAAAAAATAGTGCAATCAAAAATGTTCAAATTGAACCAGTCTACAGGAGGCCGACAATAAATTGTTGCATGTTGTCGTTGTTAATTCATGTAACAAATTGTATTATAATTTAGCAATTTATTTCGTTAATAAAAAAGATTGCAATCAAACATGCTGAGATTGATTCAATTCACAGGAAACTGACTATAAATTGTTGAATGCTGTTGGAGTTTGTTCTACTCCTTGTTACTGTCAAGCAAATTGCTGCCTGCTAATTGGTACAACAGATTGTATTACAATTTAGCAATTTATGTAAATGATAAATGATGAATTTTGATAGAGTTTCTTCTATTCCATCTAATTGTCAGGCGAATTACTGTTATTTGCTTTAAGTAAATTGTATCATAATTTAGCAATTTGTGTCTTTAATAAAAAAAATAGCACAATAAAAAATGTTCAAATTGAACCAGCCTACAGGAAGCTGACTGTGTAAATTATCGTTACTTGGTTCAAATGGATTGTACTATTATTTAGCAATTGATATCATTAATAAAAAAAAGACTAAAAGAAACATTAAACGGCCGATTAAATAATATCAGATACTTGTTCGCTACTAATCAGACACGGAAGACTAAAATGTAACAATTTTTCGCCAAAGCAACGCCTTCCCTAGTTTCATCATGAACGTCGCATTCACCCAAAGGAAATCGCGGCCCGAAAATTTATTATCGTTCTGACATAAGCCCCAGCGCATTTGGGGCCGATGGAAAACCGTATCCAATGTCGAGCAAAATTGCGGAAACAATATATATTCGGCGAACGACTGGATGAATAAACGGTCGCGGCTATCGATTTTTAGATCGATGACCAGCCGCCGTTACGTTTGCCTTCGATCCTCGCAGGGGGTTGAATTTACACCCCCTCGCCGCCACCCTCTCGTTTATTGGTTTCAGTCTGAAAAAACAATGCCCTTACGCGGACGTCGCGCACGTTCCGAGCCACGATGAATGTAACGTACACTTGGCGGAATTGTGGCTCGATTGTGCGGTCCAACGCGATATTTTGTCCGCCGATGACAGCGATACTCTGTTCAAATGCGGACACTTTCGATCCTCGGCCTTTAGATAGATTGTTGGGAAATTAATGAGTACGTTTTTGATAATATATGTATATATTTATATATATATACCAAAAACAATTTGATTAATTATGTATTAATCAAACGATTGTCTGTCTGTTCAGAAAGAGGGTATTTTGTTAAGAATGTTTATTAAGACCGAAACGATTAGGGATAAATAAATAATACAATTAAAACGATGAAAGATAACTTTCATACAGAATTAACAGTTTGGTAGGAATTTAAAAGGGTTCAAACGTTTTATTACTCCAAGTATCAATAATGATGAAACGGTATAGTAATAATTTATTGTAAATGACAATAGTACATTTGCTTCAGCAAAATTTCACAATAATACTGAAGCCACGCTGTAAAGAAATTCTGAACATATCGTTATTAATTTCATTGAATTTCCGCCACTCGAGATTCGAATAAACCGCAAATGCGCGAGATTATTTTCTTGAGAAATGAGTTCGCGGAAATGTGAGCCGGACAAAGGTAGACAATCCCCGAAGCAATTTAACGTTGAATAACGACGGAAAGCAACGATGATAGAACGCGAAACGACGCAGGTGGATTTGTTTTCCACGACGATCGCAGGAATCTGGATAGCCCCAGAAGCCTGAATAAATCCGAACTGGCGGAACATCGTGTTCAGTAGATCTTTTTCCATGTACATACGTACATACGTATCTACATACAGCGCGGCAGAAGGGAACGGGGAGACGCCGTTGAAACGACACAGCCCAGCTTAAGGTCAAAGAGGCGAAAAAATATTCTTATTCACTGTAGATCCGCGTATCCCTATGGACAAGCGAAGCATGGGGGCAGGAGTCAACGATGTGGCTTTTCGCGAATAAACTCAAGAGTTGCATCGCTGCCGGAAATATATCGCCACGAGGAGAACGAATCTCGGTAGCAAATCTCATGCGTCCGTTTTGTCGTGATGCAATATTTTTTAATACAGCTGATGTAGCAGGAATTGTGATATTAAATATCATTTTCCTGATTTGTTTTTTTAATGAACTTTCTTTTTGTAAGGCAACTGTTTTAGACAACAGAAGATTCTATTGTCAGGTTAAACTTCTAATATCCTAATAGCGTGGGTAATTGATTCGACTAAATTATCAATAATTATTCATGAATTTTAACACAATTCGCCATCATCCAATCGTTACCAAAAGAACTAAATCATTTTGGGTAATTAAGATCCAGAAACCCAGAACCCGTCGTTCCACCAACCAACAAATTAATCACCTCCAAACAATCGAAAGGAAAAATGATATCGTATCAAAGTGGATGGACCAAGAGGAACAGGGTGTAGTAAAGCAGAACATCCACTGTTCGAAATGGAGCGCGGGAGGGCGAAGTTGAACGCGGATAGCAAGGAACGGAAGCTGCAGAGAATGGAAAGGGATCGGCGGATGGCAAGATGTGAGTGCCGCACTCGCAGACTCCCTCGGGATGGTTATACAGACGCTATCGGCTACTCCATTGCTCTCATCATGGCGTACCAGTACCAGCCTGAACAAAGCTTCCGAGCAATGCTTTTCTTACGGCTCCTTAATCCGGCTTAGAGAAGACCGGACGACGCTACCTCTTGCCCGCCTCTGTCGTTTCAATTTACGTCGACGAGAGCCGCGTCGTCGGCGCCCCAAATGCCTTAAATAATTGCGTGCGATCGCCGGCTCTGACCGGCACTATTAACTCGATAATAACTTGATTCATTGATAAGCTTGCTAGGAAGCTTTGGTGTAGCTCATTTTTGAAGGCTTAAACTCTGGATTATAACAGCTCGATGAGCATTTTCGTAATATGTATAATTTAACGAAACTACAATTCCTTATAATAGAACGAAATGCATAAATGCTTGGAACTGAAATTAGAAATTGCAGCGGGTTAACAATACGAGGGGGAAGAATTCAGGGGGGGAAACGACAACTGTATCAATTATTATCGAACGAGCGGAGAGCGGCACAAAGGAAATGGCGAGCCGCGTCTCATCATCCGCAATTGCGTTTGCACCGGAAAAATTGCGGGGAATCTATTTTGCTTGAACCAGAGCACTTTGATGCGGTGTAAATTGCTTGAAATCCGTTTTGGTCGAACCGTTACGCGCCGCGCTACCAGGATATAATTCTCACGAAAAAATTCCGCCGCACCGTCAAAGAGACGTTTCTCTACAGGCATAGGCGCATCGGTTTCGAAACAAAAGGGCTACGATAGGGTAGCGTCCCTTTTCTAGTTACAAAATGAAGGGAGTGGCTAGTTCGAGTTGGACTGACATTAATTATGGTGATTTAAGTAGCAGCCCTTTATAATAGTTCAGACCGTTTAAACTTTAAGTTGCGTTGTCTTTTTTTGTCCGAATAGGAAGTATTGATACGCATCGTACACCGTTAACTGTTAAAAGCTTAATTACTGACTTATTATCGAAAGCATGTAAAATTAAAGTTGGCTGATTTTAAGACTATACTACTGCGGATTCAGTGGAGTAGCTTTTAAACTGAGCAGCCACGTTTAAGAATAATACACCGAATAGTATTTAATTGAGAAATCCTATCCCATTTGCAGAAAGCACACGTTACGCCAGCATCGAGGTAGCGCGAGAAGAAATAAATGCGAGCGGAGCAACAGTAATTAAAGAAAAAGAAGCACGAAACGCAGTAGATTAAAGTATCCCGATACCCTCGAGTTCGACGTTCCCCCAGCCCCCTTTAAATGATCGAGAAGTTTTAATTTCGAGCGATACTCGAAACGCGGCGGAAAACATTTGAAAACGGCGGAGAGCGGCAGCGAAAACAACGGCAAATAGAAACGCCGGAGATACGCGGCGGGTGAAACTGTTTTTCTAATCGATCCAAGCCGCGCTTTCGACGCATCGAGAGCGATTCTAACAAACGCCAAGCACTCCCACCCGACCGATGTCGTTCACAATTCGCAAAATGACTTTAATTAACTCGATTTAATCCCGGGGGGGGGGAGGTGAATAGACAGGCGGCGGGTGGAACGGGACATGAGAGCGCGGCGTTGGTGGAACGGGGCGAAAAGGGAACGGCAAAAAGCCAGAACCGGTGTTTCGCGCTGTTCCGTCAGTGGGATACGAGCGGGCGAAAGCTACATGGCCCGATCGTAATGATTGCCCGCCGCACGCCTACCAGATACAACACGACGACGGCTGGTGACGACATGTTAAACCATCATTCGGATCCGGTGGCCCGACCCTTTGTCGTGCGCGTGCGAGTTCAATTACAACCGCCACGCACAGGTATTACCGGTCGGACCGATAACAACGGAATCGATGCGCAATGCGCGCACGCCGAGTATATTCAGAGCCGAGCGACTGCCAGCGGTTGCGTTTGTACTTTTCGGACAAACTGCTGACGGCGTCTGATAAGATCGAGCATCTCTTTTCATTGTAATATGAATCGGATATAACAGGCGTAACGAGAGTACTGATTGATAATGATTTGTTGATTCCGCGAGGAATATACAGTAAATAATTCAGTGGTGAAAATTATGATTGAATAGTAATGTAGAGACATGGATATTTGATATGATTTGGTGGATCGTTTTCTAATAAGTGGGGCGGAATGATTTATTTGACAATTTACCTTGATGATTGATGCGTTATGATTTATTAATTAAATCTTATATGCGTGCCTGTAAAGTTTGTACAAAAATAATTACAGTAAAATTGCATCGGACTTTGTGAAATGCAAATTTGCAATGTTTTGCAATTAATCATTAAAAACTCAAAACAGCTGTGTCAAGTCCTATAACAATTTTTTACTACATTTACCAAAAATTAGTACAGTCATAATCTAAACTGTTTTATTAACCCAAATACCAGAAGAAAATTGAACTTTTTGAACTATAAGTGGCATGCAATTGGTTCTTCATTTTTTATTTAGTATATCCGTTCTTATTTCTATTTTCTCCACGCAAATCACGTAATATAACCAATCGAGTAAAAAGATAAAATAAAACTTTAAAGAACGTTTTAATAATCCGTCAGAAGTAGAGAATTCATTATTCACTTTGAGGTTTACCAGTTTAAAACTATACTACTGGCAAATCAGTGGAGTAGCTTTTAAACTAAGCTTAGCAATTAGACAATTTATTATTCACACTGAGATCTGCTAGTTTAAAACTATACCACTGGCAAACAAATGGAGTGGTGAAATGTAAATTCATATATTAATTCAAATGAAGAATAAAGCTTTAAAGAACACTAATAATCCATCACTACGGAAAAATTCATTATACACATTGAGGTTTGGTAGTTTAAAACTATACCACTGGCAAACCATTGGAGTAGTGAAGCGAATAATTATTAACGATATATATAAGTTCATATATTAATACAAATGAAAAATAAAACTTTTAACAACATTTTAGTGATCCATCACCATTGAAGAATTCATTATACACATTGAGATCTGGTAATATAAAACTATGCTACTGCGCAATCAGTGACGTACCTTTTAAACGGAACGTTGCAATTGCAAAATTTATTATTCACATTGAGGTGTGGTAGTTTAAAACTATACTACTGGCAAGTCAGTGGAGTAGCTTTTAAACTGGGCGTCACAATTAGACAATTTATTATTCACACTGAGATCTGCTAGTTTAGAACTATACCACTGGCAAATCAGTGGAGTAGTGAAGCGAATAATTATTAACGCTATATATAAGTTCATATATTAATACAAATGAAAAATAAGACTTTAAACAACATTTTAATAATCCATCACCATTGAAAAATTTATTATACACATTGAGATCTGGTAATATAAAACTATGCTGCTGCCAAACCAGTAATGTACCTTTTAAATAGAACGTTGCAATTGCAAAATTTATTATTCACATTGAGGCGTGGCAGTTTAAAACTATACTACTGGCGAATCAGTGGAGTAGCTTTTAAACTGATCATCCGAATAGTTCGATTTTAATTCTCTTAACAACAAAAGTATAAATGATATTTTATCGGGAACCTCTATTTCATCTGAAGGAAGGGCAATGTTTTCTGTGGAAATTGCAGCAGAATTTCGTTAACGTTCTGCACGGACAAGCGGTCGTGCGAATCTGTCGACATTGCGAGCGACTTGTTCTTTAGGCAAAGTTTCTTACCAGTTCTCTGCGGTGGGAAATTGAAGTTAGGGAGTGTCAAAGTCGTCACGAAGGCCGGGACGCGTTTTCGACGACGCGAGGCACACGTTGATACCGTGGTATTGGTACGTAACTTGGCTAACTTGGCAAGTTACGTTAATTAATATCGGGCGAGAGGAAGTTTATTTAAATGAAATTAACACGTATCAATGTATGATGTTAAAACGGAAGGGAATAATACAAAGAAGTGCGACGACACCTTCGCCCTTCATCGAAGCTATACGATTTTAATCAAAAACCGCGGACACTACAGAAAACCAGGAAAAATAGTACGAGTTTTCGGTGTAAATAAAATTGCTGAACTATTGTTGTTCCCTCGATTGATCCTCCGAATCAGGCATCCCCGTCCCGACGTCTACATTAGCGGTAAATCCACGGAGCAGAAAGAGGACACAAGCATGCACGAAAAAAAAAAGAGAGCAAAGGCACGAGAGCAGGGAAAAATAGTTTACTTTTTATCATGCACGAGAGCATCTTCTGTTTGTTTTTTTTAGGGTTCCATCCCTTTCATCAAGCCGGCCATAGAAAGGGGTCGGCAGTGGGCAGCAACAGGGGGTGCAGGGAGAAACCGAGGTATCCGTCTGTTTCACTTGAAAAAGCCACTTTTCCCGTGGCAGCACAATAACCAGGACCAGTTATGTACGTGCTAGAAATAAAACGGGACCTCAGGTTCTTAAAGTGTACACCGTCGCTCGCGTCGGGACGCGCCGCGCCGCGTTTGGATAACAAAATCGATGGACCGTAACGCACAGAGATCCCTTCGCGGATTGGATACTTTGCTGTACTTTTCCAGCGTTCGCTCTGCAGTCTCCAGACTCAGCGCCCCCCGCGTTTGTTTCATACCTGTCGATATCAGTGTGCGTCAAACACGGCTGAGAACGCTACAGATAGAACCGTCTTGATCTTTGAATCGTTCTGCTGCAGTTGGACAACATGCGTGCGAAGCTCAAATCTATTTTTTTTTTTGGAAAGCAACCCTTCAGTTTCCCCCAAAAAATTGTCACGCGAAATGAATGATTATTATCAACGCGTCGCAAGTTCTCGTATATTAATTCGGGTGAAAACTAAATTGCATCTCTGCGAATGATTAGACATAAATTACTGCAAAATATATGTTCCATTTGAAAAATAATTGATTTATGTCAATTTGTAACCAATAGCAAAGATATCTTGGATAAATGTGGAATATTTCACATAAACAGTAACAATTTCATTCGCCTTGATCAACATTGGTTTCATAGTGATGTTATTACTACGATTACAAATAATTACCATAGGTGCCGACTGTTTGAACAGACTGCAAAATAAAATTGGATTAATATTTATCGACAGGGGAGCAGTTCCGCAATTTCGTGAAAAATATTCAGCAACAATGTATAATAATAATCAGTAGGAAAGTAAAATTCCGTGCAAAATAAAATCCGATCATATTTATCAGAAATAAAATCTGATCATATTTATCAGAATTTATCTTTCACACAAAAACACTGTCGCGTCTTAAACGAGCGAATAAACGCTGTTCAATTCGAATCGAGTCAACGGAAATCTATCAATAGTCTGCTTGAGCAAGATAACCGCGGTGGATAACGGGAATGCAGCAAATTGGCCAACGAGGTTCTATTATGATTAAATAAGACGAATCCGTCGAAACTTCGAGCTTCACGCTCGCGCCCGCGGCATTATCGTCGTTTATTGTCCACTGTAGAAAAGGAACTACCCTCAGAATCTTGAACGGCCGAGGCTCTATTAAGCCGCTCGTCCCACGGATTAAATTGAATTGTCCCCGCAAACGAATTAATTTCCAGCAAAACGAGGTAAAAGGATGGGTAATGGGATGAAAAGGGTAAAAGATTCTCCCGTGCAGCGAAGGCGGTCCGCGCGAAGCATTCTTGCCACACACAGCTGATTCGTGGAATTTTCGAATAAGAGCCATGTCCAATTCCGAATTCCGTGTAGCGCATTTCTCACCGTCAACCGGCCGCTTTTTCTCTGTCCCCCGCTTGTCAATCCCGGGCGCGTAACAACGTCTGAGACAACGTAAAACAGTAAGAAAATTGTACGGTTACGAACGGAGTGGGAAGAAATTATTTGCGGATTACTGTGTACCGTTAATAAATAAGAACGTCATAAATGTATGAATGGTACTTTGCACTAAAATGTTAATAATAAAGACACAGGGTAAATTAAATTTAACAAAAAAAAAAGGGAAAGAGTAGCAAGTTTTATAATTATAATATTCTGTCCTAATCGAATTAATACACCAACGAACGATATTCTTATACCAATAACAAATACACTTACGTTTTCGTAAAATGACAATTCACTTTACACCGAATCGTGCGACTTAATAGTCGCTGCATACAATCGATCCTCGTTACAAATCACCCCACCGTGCGAAGAACATTGGGACATACGTTCCGCCGCGGTTACAAGTTAAATTACTTCCCTTTCTCAACACTTCTTTTCTCGTTCGAGCACGTACGACGCCCCGTAGAAACATTTATTCGCTTTCGGAGACAGGAGGGGCGCCATTTCACTGTGATACGCACATTCCGAACGAAAGGGAAACGAAACAGTGTGTTTTTTTTTTTAGTTTTGCGTAATTTTGTTTCACGCGCGGAGCGTGGGCCAACCCCCTCGGGGGATCGATATTTCACACGGCAAGCCGGGTCGACCGAAAGAACGATGGCTATAGCCTCAGCTTGATGACGAAACAGATATAGCTGGCCGAGGCATCTCGAAATTGTTTCGTGCTGGGAAACTAAAGTGAGAGTACGTCTACGTGACGTCAGCGGATAGGAGAATGGATTATAGACAGGTCATTAGAGATTCGGAAACTCGGCGAGGGAAAATGAACGATTATAGAGAGGCGGTATTAATTATTAATACTGCTAGAATATTCTGCTGGAATTTCATTATAAGACACTCGATGTATTTATTAATAAATATTTAGGGATTTCTGAATATTGAAAGTGTTCGGACGATTATTTATCATGATGAACACACTGTAGAAAAATGTTATATAAAGTAACAGGACTGATAAAATAAAGAAAGTTTAAATTAATTCTATACTATGCAGAATTTCAAACTCAATTATGAGCAGCATAAAACTACGTAATTATTACTACGTATTTCTTAATAAATATCTAGGGATTTGTAAATATCGAAAGTGTTCGGATGATTATTTATCATGATGAACACACTGCAGAAAAATGTTATATAAAGTAACAGGACTGATAAAATAAAGAAAGTTTAAATTAATTCTATACTATGCAGAATTTCAAACTCAATTATGAGCAGCATAAAACTACGTAATTTTAGTTAAGAAATATGTTGAAGGTACTAATTCCAAAGTATAATAAAGTGCCATAAAATATCTCCAAAAAATTATAAAAACCCATACAAGACAGCCTGGAGAAACTTTTTCTATGCACAGCAGTCTGTACAATTTGATTATATGCTTAACTGACAAGGTAAGAAAATAACAAAATCGTTATATAATTGAAACCTGCTCCCATACGTAACCACCAAATTTTTAAATCATGATCGAGATCAGAGTCCGCAGCACACGATGCACTGTCGCCTAATCTCGCCCGAGCATGATTGACTCGAAGCGGGAAATCCTTCTCTGAAAGAGGGCTGCATCGGGACCAAGCCAGCCCGGGCGCCTGAAGGGAAGCACTCCGAGATAAAGCCGTAGGTAAAAAGGTTCGTCTAAGCGGGAGCACGGGCGAATTACAATGGAAGCGGAAAACGAACGAGGATTATTTTCGCACGATGTACTTCTGCGATCGCGATGCCGGCGACTTGGTCTGCTCAAAGGCCGCGGTTTTAAAGGTCGGCACAGAGTTCCAGAAGTAGCGCACACGTGGAGGAATATAGCCGAGGGAAGAAGCGGCTTTCTTGCGAGGAAGTCTGCACAGTGTGCGCAGGTAGATTTCAATGTACGTAATGTGTTGTATGTTCATGTATGTTCAGTGTATGTACACTTGCGAATTCCACCGAGTACGTATGTGCAGCGTGTGACAAGTGTGCCGTGCTCTCTCTCTCTGTCTCTGTCTCTCTCTGTCTCACACACACACCCCTCCCACCCCTTCTCTCTCTATGGGCGGGCGCGTGTGTGTTCGAGAAGGAACCTATCCTTTTGTAGCTAGGTCTGGCTTGGAAGATTCTTGAAGTTACCGCATTTCACTTGCTTGGAAACTTCATGGTCCAGCGGTTGTGCCTGGGGAACGTTCGTACGAACAATTTTCCTTTAAATACAGTCAGCAGGAGTGGAGGTCCTTTGGTAACGACCGCCGCTCCTCCTCCACATAGTTAACCTAGTCTGGAAGACTATTTGGAAAGACTAGGGGATGTTGTCTATCTTTAGAGACAACGTGCAGACTTCTGCTGTTCACAATTCTCCCTAAGCTGTATTATCAGCAAAGTCTTGTCACCTATAATGATTCGCAATCGAATTTGCACGCCAAAGAGTTATAATTGTAAATACGTAAGTTTATCCATCGTGCACAGCTGTTCACTACAGTCGATTCTCTATAAGTGACGGTAGACCGAGACACCGAGACCGTCACTTATCGTGTAGAAGGAGCGAAATTTGATACTGTACGAGGCGGGGTCAAGGTTCAGACATTTGTTTCGGCAACAAGCAGACAAAGAGAAGGCTGGTGATGGCGATAACTTTCCGTCACTTACGCGCAGATCGGAATACCGTCACTTATCGAGAATCTACTGTACTATCATCTAACCGTTGCATTACATGTACTGCTACTCATTGTCCAACTAATTCCATTATGAACGATGATTATCCATAAATAAAATTAAATGAAATCTAATTAAATAACCGATTTAACTTTAATTGTTTCACCAGCGTATTAACATGTAAATAAATCAATCTTTCCCTCTGTTCCTCTCCTCCAGCCCTCTCTCCACACTTCTTTTCTTACCGTTGATCCCGTCTTACGCTACACTTCCCACTCTTCCATCCCATACCAGGTGGCTCGCGGCCCTTCAACCCTACCCTTCTCCAACCCTGTCATACCCTCTTGCGGGGCTAGAGAAGTTGCCATCCGGGGCAAACCTTTGTCCTAAATGATAAACTTTCCCCGCAGGGCTTCGCCGCGAAAACTTTCCTTATAAAACGTCCGCCGATAGGGAAAACATTTCAAAACTCCACCCCTTGCCGCCCCTGGCCGGTCCCCTCGCTGGACATTTTTATTTTTACTCGCCCCTCGATTGCCGGCCGATCGTTCTATATCCAGTTTCGAAACTGCTGCCGCTGGCCGGGACGAGGAACTGATAAATAAGCGGCGGGATTGCTGCGCGAAGTATCACGGGAAATAAGGGATGGCTGATCGCTAATTTTCTGGGAACATGACGGCAGCTTTATTTATCGGTGATATTTTTAGTAGAATTCTAATTTTATTGAACCTTTGAGGGATTATCAATATCTGAAATATTGATGGGAGAGTTTGATGCGTATCAAAGGATTCCTCCTTCCTTCGATGTTTTTCTATCTTGCAAAAAGAAACTCGTTAAATGCCGGATTGATTATGATCTCCGGTCATCGACGGTTTCTTATAAACTTTTAATGTTTCATGCATAGAAAGTTGCTGAAGAATTTCATTTATGGACGTGGTTTTGCCAATGTGCAAAGGCAATTGGCAAATGAAAAACAATTAAAGCGTGTCCTTAAAGTGACGGAAATCATTCGGATATTGGTATGACCGCACTCGCCATGAACCTATGCAACTTAGACTGATGACGTTATACGTCTCTTGTAAATTAAAGAACAACAGCGCGGAGGAAAAATCGGGATCTAATCCCGTGACGAGATGGAATGAAAATAGATCTTTACTATCACAGAGTTCAAGCATGCATAGGTTTCCTTAGATGAGAATGCAGTGGAGTAATACGAATGGGCTGACAATAGTCCATGGAATTAATTTTGTGATAAGAGCACGAGAAGGAGATTGTAGAATTGCGTTAAATGCACTTCCTTATAAATATTTCAAGGCAGGAAAACATATTTACTATTTCACGAGAGTTGAAAATGTTTAAATGATTTCTTAACCCATTCCTGGTTTGCAGAATACTTTTCCTGCATATAAGATATGCGTTTTACAAACTTTTGCTTCGTATAATTAATGTCAAGCAGATAGTACTCTTCAATAAATAGCAATAGAATGGTTTCACAAAAATATTGATTAATAAATGGATTGATTAAACAATCGTTTCATACAACATTGCAAATAATAATCCTCAAGCTAATGTTTGAATGATTTATTAACCGTTCCTGTATGCAGAAGTAATCCTGCATATAAAATATTTGTTTTACAAACTTTTGCTTTGTACACTTAATATCAAGCGACAGTACTCTTCAACAAATAATAAAAGAATGACTTCAAAAATGTATTAACTAATAACCGCATTGCTTAAACAGTCACTCCATACAAAATTACAAATAATAATCTCCAAGCTAAGCACTCATCTCTCGCATAGAACTTACTAATCATCCACGTATGTCTGCTTTAATTAATTGACGCTCCGTTAATTATTCCGGGTAAAGGGGATTAAAGGATTCGAGTTGGTTAAACGATGTCATCGTGGAGGATCACCCCGCCAAATCAATCCTTCCTGTACGAACTTCCCTGCCATTTATTTGACTAACAAACACACGTGTCTCCATTTATTAAAAGCGAGCCGCATGAATTTACTAAATCCTGAATATTAATAAACTCTTCAAATACTAAAAAACCACTGCTGTCCTTGTAAAATATAATAATTACAGTCATCCTCCTTATTACAGAAGCTGTATACTAAATTATAATTAAAAACTGACGACGCGATAAATTCATTCAACGTTCTTTCTATAATAAATATTAAAGTTTGGAATTAATATCCACTCAGGCCTTTAAATTTTATTGAAGACACGAGGAATCGTGGAAAATTACATATGTTCCTAATTTTTTGGCCAAAGGACTCTACGCATCTCATGGACTATAATGATCCATCATCATTCACCAACGCGCGAGTGGTTCGCCGCTTGGCAAGCAAATAAGGGGGTTGACTCGCGTCGCTCCACTGATCCACTTTCCTCAAAAACAATCAAATAAAGAGCGAGGCGGGGGAGGTGTGGACGCTTAATTGAAAACTCGTCCCAGAACCCGCTACGCAACGGGGTCTACCTGGGTCTGAGGAAACTCGCTCGTCTAATTTTCAGGCACCGCTCGACGCGGTCTTCAGTAGGGCGCGAAATAAAAAGAGGCAACGGAAGTGGAGCGAATTAGCAGCGGCGCTCCGAGTAGGCGTAAATTGCTCGACGCACATCCGCGCACGCCGCGCTGGATAAAAGTGTGCAGGCACAGGGGGGAGCCTGAAAAATACACACACTTACGCACGCGTGTACAACGCAGGCCCAGGTTAGAATACTCTTTAAACTTCTGTCCGTGTTCCGCGGTGAGAGAGCAAATCAATATGGGGCGCGGATAGCATGCGCGTTGCAACGCCGGACTTTGCAAAGCGACGCGCATGGAATTTATATTTCTGCGCTCTCGTTTTTTAAAGGGGAGAAAATATGATCCGCGTCACAGAAACGGTCATCGACACCCCGTTGTGTTTAGAGAACCCTTCGATCGAGTGGCAAACGGTGCTCGACGCGACACGACGTCCACCTGTGTAGGGCGAGGGGTTGCTTTTGGAATAAAGGGTTGGTCACACTTTGAGGAACGATCGTTTACGTTTCTTTCTCTGAATCGCTCTAAAGGGAACGAATCTCACCTTGCGATATTGGTGACGAATAAAACAATAGTGTGCAACTATGTAAATAATAATTGACTAACTATTAAAACCAGCTTTTATCTTCAGTTACCTTTTTTAACACTATTAGCAATACATTACGGAATGCCCGAGTAAAATGCTAGGGCTGAAAGTTCAACGTTCTACCCGTAATACGGTGCTGGGAAACATATTGATGGAAAGGCACTAAAATACGTCTGTGTTCTACTTTATGGCTGCAAGGATTGTTCTCCGAGACGATCTTGTAAGCAAATAAAGATCCGTAGAGAGCGATAAGTTCAACATACTTCATTGTATCAAAATTTTATATAAACCAATTTCCTTAAAAAGAAAGTTCAAACTAAACGTAATTAAATTACTTTTACCTCTGATACATCTTCTTGATTATTATTAGACTACGGAATTGTATGCGTCTGTAGAAAATTTACAGGTTCAAAATTGCACAGACTGCACTTAATATGACCAAATACATGAAATATCCAAATTACAGTGGTTTTTATAATACTCGATAGGAGAAAAAATGTTCTACCAAAGTTCTGCTTTTTGTATTACAGTAGATTCTCTGCGATGGTAAATCAGAACCTCGAGACGCTCACTTATCCTGTAGAAGGAGCAACATTCGATTGATAGAACCTATGAGCCGGGGACAAAGTTCCGTCATTTACTATTCTTTCGACAATAGCGGTTAAACTGTGGTGGGGATTACTTTTCGTCACTTATGTGTAGATCGGCACCCCAAGACCGTCACTTATCCTGTAGAAGGAGCAACATTCGATTGATAGAACCTATGAGCCGGGGACAAAGTTCCGCCATTTGTTATTCTTTCGACAACAGCGGTTGAAGTGTGGTGGGGATTACTTTCCGTCACTTATGTGTAGATCGGGACCCCGAGATCGTCACTTATCCTGTAGAAGGAGCAAAATTCGATTGATAGAACCTACGAGCCGGGGACAAAGTTCCGTCATTTACTATTCTTTCGACGACAGCGGTTGAAGTGTGGTGGGGATTACTTTCCGTCACTTATGTGTAGATCGGGACCCCAAGACCGTCACTTATCCTGTAGAAGGAGCAACATTCGATTGATAGAACCTATGAGCCGAGGACAAAGTTCCGCCATTTGTTATTCTTTCGACAACAGCGGTTAAAGTGTGGTGGGGATTACTTTTCGTCACTTATGTGCGGATCGAAACACCGTCACTTATCGAGAGTCTCTTGTATATTACCAAAAATATGATTTTACACAGAAATCGGTAGTCTGATTATTATATTTTATCATCATTCTTCTATCATCGCATGTACATCGCAATGAAAATATAATTTAACGCGTAGTCGACGAGATCTCGTTAAGCAATAATTTACAGCAAGAGTGTATAGAGTTTTTGCTGTGGCTGTTGAAATTTAAATCAATCGAAAAATTACACGCGTTCTACACAATCACCACATAGTCCGACTGAAGTTCGTCCCGCGCGCATTTACATTCATCTCGATGTATGTGCATACACGTTGAACTCGTTTCGGTGGACGCAATTAAAATTGGGAAACGCATCGAATCAGCGAACCGTTGAACATTGTTTGGAAGGTAATGACGGAATTTGTAATTCTGCGTCGCGATATATCGAGGAAATAAACAGCCACGCAGAAATTCTGCAACGGCGCAAAAGTATTCGAGAGCGTGGAATTTTTCATTTCAGCGACGAAAATAGAGAAATGAACATAAGCAAAAAATGGCCATTTGTCCATCGCATTTTTTTTTTAATTTTTGATGCTTCGAGCGAATAAATGTGGAGAACTGAAGTATAACTCAAGAGAATTTCAACCTGCTATCCTTTAAACTGCTAAAGATTGTGTGCTTATGTTTTCTGAAAAAAGAATTGGATTAAAATTTATTTTAATGTGCGTATACATATCCAACAAGGTTTCAAATATTGCATTCTTCTGCACAGAACATCTGTTTTTTATTGATTTACTTTAGTCTTTTATTGATGGACGTTCGCAAAAACTGCTGAAAGCAATAATAATAAACTAAAGTTGTATTAAAAATGATAACTCTAAGAATTGCTTCGACACTGCTTCTAAAATTCTTCCTTTATCTTTAATTATTATGTTTTAACAACCTCCCTCTGTTTTTCTCTCATCCAAATTTCCATACTTATCATTTCCATCAATTTTAGATTTTTTGAGCACACGATCGCAATTCAGTGAAATGATTGCTTCGTAACATGATTGTAATATCTATATTTTATTTGATATTTATGTTTACTCAACAATTTCACAGGACATACGTGAATAAATATGAAGGAAGGACAGAGAAAATGTTGTATTACACTTACGAAACGCATTCTTTGCCACGTTTAAAAAATGAACGAAGAAATACAGTGTTCGAACTAAATGTAAATACCCTGCTGCGAAAATGACGAATCGAAAACTACCAGCTGGCCGTCTCTTTCTTGGCCAGTGCAAGCAACAAAGAAAACTTTCAAGGATAAAAATCCTGTTCTGGTAATAGATTGCATCCAGCAAAATTACTCACCACTTCTGCCCTGAAACAAAAGCTATTCCTATCGGATCGCGCGTTTGTCCATCGAAATTGGGCGAAGCAAACGAAGGGCGTAAACATAGCCGGAGTAGCAATTCATTTCAAAGTTCAAAGATCCGTGTAACTTCGCCACGAATGGAAAGACGATTTAATTGCAAAATTAATTGCAAAAAGCAAATGTACAATGGACAGACGGCGCAGCTTGGCGTTCCGTGGCGGTGCAATTTTAATCGGAGAGAATATCGAGCCATGGACCATTCTAAGGCCATAGATCACCAACGCAAACGTGTTTGTACACCCGCGAGAAACCGAGGGGTAGATCGATCGTGGAGGAAGCTTTCTAAAGCTTTGCTTTTCCTCCGACCAAGTGTCCGACCTATCGCCCTCTCTCTCTCTCTCTCTCTCTCTCTCTCTCTCTCTCTCTCTCTCTCTCTCTCTCTCTCTATGTGCTTCGAATCTCGCGGAAAGCTCGCCGTCCGAGCTTTAATTGAATCGGCTGAAATTAATTTCAGCTGTCGTGGGCCCCGGAAGGTCGGCCAGAGCCGGGGAAAGCGAGCGCTTCCGGTCCAGAACGCGCAAATTGCTACCAGGATGAATATCGTCCCTTAAACTTTAACACTCCATCGAGTGCGATTGCACAACTTCTGTACGTTCGCACCACCGATACACGTGCACGCGCTTATGCGCTATGCAAATGTTGTCGATGGACGCGTGCATACCGGTTCGGCGAATGCGGTCGACAGAGGCGCAAAGTTGTTCGCCATCGAATCTGTTGGATGGAACTAATAGTCCACGGAAATTAGACAAAAATATTGCCGATCTGTGGACTAATTCGTAAGCGAGGTGAATGTTCGTAAAATATATAAAACGTGCGTTTTGGATTAATACGTAAGTGAAACCGGAAATTCACATATTCAGATAAAATTATTATTTTAGGGACAAGTGGTCTCTTTTTGGGAAAACTCGATGTGAGCAATCGTTTAGTAAAGTTCAACGAATATTAAGTTTATAATGAACATAGTAATGTTCATTTATAAAGAACAACGAACTATTCAGGTTAATGAATATTAAACTTTCTTAAACAATTGCTTTAATAAACTGCACTTTCAATTTTGGTTGAATGTAAAAAGTTAATGAATATTAAATTTATAATGAATTACGAATATTGAAATGAATAATGTTCATTCGTAATGAGTATAGTAATGCTCATTTATAAAAAGCAAGAATCGATTAATATTAATGAATACTAAACTTAATTAAACAATTGCTTACACTGATTTAATAAACCGTACTTTCAATTTTTGTTTAAAATATACCAATGTCAAAAATTAGGCAATGAATATTACATTTATAATGAATTATGGATAATGAAATGCATAATGATAATTTATAATGAATACAATAATGTTCATTTATAATGAATATAGTAATGTTCATTTATAAAGAACAACTAACTGTTAAGATTAATGAATATTAAACTTCCTTAAACAATTGCTTTAATAAACTGCACTTTCAATTTTTGTTTAATTATATTAATTCCAAAAATTGGACAATGAATATTAAATTTATAATGAATAATGTATAATGAATAGCATAATGGTAATTTATAATGAATACAGTAATGTTCATTTGTAATGAATATACTAATGTTCATTTATAAAGAACTAGAAACGATTAAGATTAGTGAATACTAAACTTCATTATACAATTGCTTACACTGGTTCAATAAACCGCACTCTCAATTTTTGTTTAGTTATATTAACTTCAAAGCGTTGAATCCATTTTATATTCTTAAGGGTTCAATGTTACCTCAGTGTTTCCCGTGTATGAAATTAATTTAGTTGGAGTGACAATCACTCGACGCAAAACGGTGCCACGGGAGGAACGAGCCGTTTGGTTTCCCGATCGACAGACCGGATGCTGTCGATGGCCACGAATCGATTCGGCCTCTCGATGAACCTCACCCCTTCTGCCCTTGTTTCACCCCTCGCTCTCGGTATCCACAGCGCGTTCGGGATTATGGTACAAAGGATTCCCAGCATTTACGTGGTCCGAATGTAAATCCTTGTCCAACGTGTTTTAAATCGGTTCTCCGCATTTTACCGTTTTTCCTTTACTTACCTATTTATTGAAAGATAATTGAGACAGATCTTTTAGGGAAAGTGTTCCAAATGCGTCGGCGTTCGATTCATTATTAATCTCATTTGTATTAACTCGGGGCAGTCGAGTGCTTCTCGAAGGAATTAATTACACTTAATATTATTTAATAATAATAACCAAACCGAATGATTTCGTGATCTAAGCATCTGCACCAATGCCCTTTAACGCACGCCGATTTCTATCGCAAAGTGTTCACAGTTTTTGCACCAAACTGGAAGTCTTAAAAAGAATCCTCGCCGCTGCGTTCACTGAAGCGCTGTTTCCAAGAGGAAAACTCCAATACGGTTGGAGTACATTTAGTGATTCAAAATAGTGTAGCTTCTCCTATTTACCCCGTGCATCAGCGCCGGAGAACATTTTCTACAAAAAGGGCTGGTCGATTCAACCCCAAACATTTTTTTTTAACGTTGGTAGAGTCAGCGCGGGGAAACGCTTGCACTATAAACGAAAAGCTGAAGACTGGGAATTGCGTGTTTTGGTAAAAAGGAAGAAAGCAGTCTGCATCTCAGCTTTCAAACAAAAGTGTACAGGCTGCGTTAATAAATCATCGACACTGATAGAAATTATTTGCTGACGGAATTGCAATTTATAGAAGGCACTTGAATGGAATTTTCCTTGTTAGCAATAAAAATGTTATTAAATTTCTTGTCCAGGCTTAATATCTCTCTGCACTTTAAAAATTATTTTTCTTACAATAGGATTTACTCATATTGTTTTCTATTTCCTGATTTTTGTTATTATATTCTACAAACTAATAGGCAAGAGAGATACCATGGAAATAATTAATTGGCAACATATGAAACTTACTAAATATTAACTTTATTATCAAGATCTTATAAAGTTAATAAACTTACTATAAAACCGTGCTTCCTGTAGACGAAAAGGAAAAAGCATTTGCAGCTGTGAATACTTGACACCACCATAAATGAAACAATGATGAACTCCAGAGACCGGACGAATGAAACGCGAAGCAATTGAGTTTCAAGAGTAGTTTGGCAAAAGCTTGCGGAGCTTTTGAATCGAAAGAATTTTATTCGCAAGCCTTCCTCGCATGAAGAGTCACAGTTCTCAGTTCATGCTGCTACGAAATCTGCAAAAGTCAAACGATTCTGTTTTTTTTTTTTTTTCAAAGAAACCTTCTCAAAAGAAAAATCGACAAAACACGAAGCGACTGTGCAAATTATTATTACCCCACATAGCGACGAGATGCATTTCCGCGTAGGGAAATAATTCGCACGTTCCTATGTAAATAGAATGCGTACCGCGTCGCGTCAGATGGAAAACCGCTAAAGCACCTTTGCCCGAGGACCTCGCATATTCACCGGATTTTCAACCTCGGCTTTCCCGAAACGGGGACAGCGCGCACAGAGAAAACTTTCCCTCCGGCTTCCCTTCGGATGAGAAATGATCTTCAAGCGTTCCACGATCGCCCCCCGCTCGTCGCATTTTCACCCAACGATTGTCGCGCGAATCATAATAATAAAGGAGAGACAAATCGAGACACTCTGCGAACGTTTCCACGTTTTCGCGACACTGCCGTTTGCAAATGCCACGCGAGTTTAAAGAGTGCCGCGTTGGAACGCGTGTCGGTGCATCCGAGGGCAAAGCGACGGACAGTCTCGCGACTTGCGCGCGATACTCGAGATTCTCCTCCGTTTTTCCTCCGCGCTTTATCCCGGACTTTCGCTTTTCCACCGCGACTTTACCCTTTTATTTCTTTTTCCCCCGATAGAGAGAGAGAGAGAGAGAGAGAGAGAGAGAGAGAGAGAGAGAGAAAGAGGAACCAAGCAGCAACCGCCACAGATGACAAACAGAAGTAGCAAGCGCAAATTTCAGCCCTGCCTGGATCGTTGAAAGCTAAGGCGAGGAGAAAGAAAACACTGAATAGCTTCAACTCTGGCGGGAGAAATTCGCGCGACTTCGCTCCCCGGGATAATGCGCCGCCGTGAATACGGCTTTCCCGTCTCGTTTTCCGCTCGCTGGCCCGCGGAACGCGTTGTAAATATATGTACGGGCACGTTGTTTCGCCCAGATATTCAATTCTGGTGAAACACTTTTGATGTCCTGCTGTCGAAAAGCGATAAACATATCTTCTTATTAATGCTTTACTGTTTAGCTTTGATTCGTTCACACTGTAATTTTCAATTGTAATAATGTAGTCGAGTACGTTTGTTATTTATTCATTTAATATAGCCTTACACCAAATTAGAAGTATGTTTGTTGCTGTATAATGGCATTTGTTCAAATTTGGGGATTTTGCTTTTGGTTTAACAGTGTTGCACTATCGAGCGTTTTTACATTGTAATTATGCAGTGAACAATACGGGGTGTTCGAGAAATCTTGCAGCAGCCGAAAAGGGATGATTCCTGAGGTGATTCTGAGCAACTTTTTCCTTTGCCAAAAGTTTGTTTAAAGCCTTGTTTTTGAATTATTAACGACAAACGCTGACCAATCAGGGCGCGCGCAGAGCCCTCGCTGAACCGCGGTCGAGTGTATCGCCATCTCGCGGCTGGAAGCGTGCTCTACGCGCGTCCTGATTGGTCAGCGGTTTTCGTTAATAGTTCAAAAACGAAGGCTTGAACAACGTTTTGCCAAAGGAAAAAGTTGCACAGACTCACCTCAGGAATCATCCCTCGTTAACTTTAAGATGCGAATAGAATGATATATCACAATCGGCGATGCTTAAACGAAAATATAACCAGACATTTTCCAATACAATTTTACCCCATAGATAACATTCGTACGCGGACCGGATAGAGCTGGTCGTTCCTCATTTTCCGCGAAGCTGAGTAACGCTCTAATAACGGCCCCGCGATCGAATCGATCGGTATTGGGTAAATGTATCATTTGCCGATCGGGCCGAGAGGGGAACGAAAGAAAGGGGAGCGTGGTCGCGCGTGGGAATCCTAATTAACGAGAGCGCCAGTGGTTTCCCGTGTACGCGGCATACGCTAGATAGCTCGGATTACAACGGACACTCGATCGCTCTAGATTCGCGGGGCGGCTTTGCGCCGTCCCCGCAAGCGGCATAGCTCGCTCTTTCTTTATCGCGACGAGCGTGCCGCGCATTCCGCCCGCTGACGCTTTCATTTCTAATTGGACAAAAGGACGGGGGCGCTCTTTGGTCGCGCGAGATGGATCTTCTTGGCGAGGGGATTCCGGCGCTAACGTCCGCGCCGCGGTTCTTTCGCATTCCGAGGAAGCTGTTCGAACGAAGAAGAAGAGAAAAGACACGGTTGGTATTCGTTGGGGGGGGGGTGGGGGGGGGGGGGGGGTAGAGGGCCAGGTAAATTATAGCGCGTCCCCTTTTGATCCCGCGAACAGGCGGCCCATTCGCACGGGCCCGAAGGATTAAGCTGATTTATCGCGGCAATAACGATAAGCGTTCGAAGACACCGACCTGGATCCCGGTTGCGCGCGGTAATTACCTGCGAACAGCTGTAAGGATCGCAACGAATTTTCCAACTGCGCCACCCTCGTCATCCCTCGCGGGAGTGCCGCGCGAAATTGGCATCGTTATCGCCAATGGTTTATCGTTATCGTTGCACGCACGCGTCGAAAGGTTTTCCATTCGGTCCGCCCTGCGTATAAAATACCTCCTTTGTGTTCTTAGACGGGGAAGTCGTTGGAATTGATACAGCAGCTTTAGGGCGAGGTAGAGCAAGGGGTGGAATTTGTTTCCTTAGAGACAATGGAAATTTGGGGAAGTTTCGGTACGATGGAGAGAGTTCTACAGGTGCTTAACGTTTATTATTTTAGAGGGGTGGAGAATCGTTGTGGATAATATCGCTAGGGGGGCTGATAGAAGTACGAGTGAAATAGTGGAGGAAGGTTTTAGATTTCATTATAGTTTAGATATGTTTGTATTTTACGAAAATTGTATAAAGATTTGCTACCGAGATTCCTGGTCCCTTGTTGTTGAACGAAACAGTGGGGTGCAAAAACAGCGGTGTCCATCGAAACACTGCTATGTTTCGTGATAACGGTTCAGAATTATTAATGTTCGCTATTTTATGCTAAACCGCTGATAAATCAAACCGCGTTCATGAATATTTAATGCTTCGCAACACAGCCGATAATAAGTTTATCGAGTAATAACGAAACGAACAACTGCGTGCTTTTTGTTTTCCCCCAATAACACCCAGCAAGTGTATTCCGCTATTGAATAATCAGTAAATAATTCACTGCGCACATTTTAATCGAATCAACACTAAATTATAAACAATTGTTTTATTCAAGATCAAAAAACACAATCGATACATGCATTCGAAACAAGATTATCTTAAAATCCAAAGTTATACATGTTTACTACCTCATTATCCGTTTACAAAATGCATTACTATTGAATTGTTGAACTAAAATATTGAATTGTAGCAGCTGAATGTTTCGAATGTTATAGCAGAACATTATTAAACAGCTGAACTACTAAAATATTAGTCAATCATAATTAATTTAGCTTATCAAGACGCTGTACAAATAATACAAGTTTGACAAATCCACAGCTTCCGTTCATCTTTATTTAAAGACAAATTCGTTTCGAGGGAAACAGACAGGGGTAATGAGGGTCCATTTATACATCACCGTGCCGTGGCCGAGTCTTTTGAGAGCGACGTACTGTTATATCTTAAGAACAATCTATGCGATTTCTGTCGTGTTTGGTGTCCTTTTAATTGCAAAAATCTTAGGAGTTCACTTGCGTCGCCAATTTTCTCGAGGCGCCGCTTGGAAAAAGCCATTTTCCTTCTTTCTTATTATTAACTTTGAACAAAAATAGAGGAACAAAGAATGTGAAATTGATTGAAAAAATATGTCAGGAGATAGCGAGGAGTATACCATTCAATTTGCCGTTTGGCCCATTCCGATATCTCAATTAGTGTCTAAGATATAAGCGTTTAAAGTTAAGGCATTTAAATAACGCGAAGTGACCTACGTTTTCTCCTGGAATCGGATAGAATTCGCAGAATCGGTGTGTGTTGTTGTTTACGTTTTTTCTTGGAATCGGAAAGAATTCGCTGACTCGGCGTCTGTTATTGTTGACACCTGCGAGGGATACTCAGTCAGTGGGTCAGTGATGCGGCGCGAGCGAGGACAGCGATACAAAAACATTAGAAATTACCCGTTTCTTTGCACGGCGATATCTCAGGAACCGGAAGTTGCATCGGGTTCAACAAAAAATCATTTCAAAGATGAGGAAAGTGCGGTTTTAATGAGACCAGGTCGCACAACAAATAATTCATATCTTCAGAATTACAGAGGTTCAAAGTCCGTGCAATTGTAATACTTAACAAAGTGCATTCTTTGTACACGAGAAATACAATTCTTTTAGTTTTTGTCTAATCTTTATGAAATTAATTTTAATGAACTCCCGAGATTTTTGCATTTAAATGGCACCAAACACGACAGGAATCGCACAGTTTTTTGTTATCCCATAATAGTACGTCGCTCTCCGAAGACCCGGACACGGCACGGTGGTGTATAAATCGGCCCTAAATTGAACTTGCCAGAAAAGATAATTTAACATCCAAAGAGCGTGGTTAACGTATTCCCTTCAGTCGTCCACGGCAACTTACGTCTCGAAATCGCACAAGGATTATTCATTTCACCTCAACAACCCTTAAGGGAGTACTCGAGGCGATGAAGGAGTTGGTGTAAGGCGTAGTTGGAACAAACCGCAGATCCCTCGGCGACTATTTCAACCCCTACGATTTCACCGTGCTAATTCGGAATGCCCAGCGAAGCGTTGACACTTTAAGACGATTTCGAAACAATGGAGCTTCGCTTAATGGAATGGAAACATCGATAAAGCATATTAAATACACCTATTAGGAAAGCAATAAGTATCAAGTAACAATGTATGGCAGGGTAAAAAGTATTTATACGCGTATGGAGAGACAAAATGATGATAATGATAACAAGAAAGTTTGTACTATTATTTTGTACAATGGTGTTGTACCGTAATGTTGTACTGTAATGTTTCACAGTGCTCTTGCACTGTACTGTTGCACTGTACTGTTGCATTGCACTGTTGTACTGTACTGTTGTACTGTACTGTTGCACTGTAATGTTGCACTGTACTGTTTCATTGCAATGCGGTACTGTAATGTTGCACTGTACTGTTTCATTGTAATGCTGCACTGGAATGTTGCACCGTAATGTTGCACCGTAATGTTGCACTGTAATGTTGTACTGTAATGTTGCATTGTACTGGTGTACTGTACTGTTGCACTGTAATGTTGCACTGTAATGTTGTACACTAATGTTGCACTCTAATGTTGCACTGTAACGTTGTACTGTAATGTTGCACTGTAACGTTGTACTGTAATGTTGCACTTTGATATTGCATTGTAATGTTGCACAGCAATTCTGTACACTAATGTTGGACTGTAATATTGCACTGCAATGTTGCATTGTAATATTGCATTGTAATGTTGTACTGTAATGTTGCACTGTAATGTTGCACTGTAATGTTGTACACTAATGTTGCACTGTAATGTTGCACTGTAACGTTGTACTGTAACGTTGTACTGTAATGTTGCACTTTAATATTGCATTGTAATGTTGCACTGTACTGTGGCACTGTAATGTTGCACTGCAATGCTGTACACTAATGTTGGACTGTAATATTGCACTGCAATGTTGCATTGTAATATTGCATTGTAATGTTGCACTGTAATGTTGCACTGTAATGTTGCACTGTAATGTTGCACTGTAATGTTGCACTGTAATGTTTTACTGTAATGTTGCATTGTAATGTTCTACACTAATGTTGCACCGTAATGTTGCACCGTAATGTTGTACACTAATGTTGCACTGTAATGTTGCATTGTACTGTTGTACTGTATTGTTACACTGTAATGTTGTACACTAATGTTGCACTGTACTGTTGCACTGTAATGTTGCACTGCAATGCTGTACACTAATGTTGGACTGTAATGTTGCACTGCAATGTTGCATTGTAACATTGCATTGTAATGTTTTACTGTAATATTGCATTGTAATGTTGCACTGTAATGTTTTACTGTAATGTTGCATTGTAATGTTCTACACTAATGTTGCACTGGAATGTTGCACAATCATGTCGTACAATAATGTTGCACTACAATGTTGTGCTATAATTCGTAAGACAATCTCCTTAATCGACAGCTTTAGTATTACCTACGTATGTTTTATGCAAAATCTTTACAGAAAAATGTTGCGAACACCATAAACGCCTGTCACAATTGTTTCCCCCGGAATGCAAAGTAATAAACGCCGCAGGGAACACGTCGCCCTGCATCGCCTGGCGGATTTTATAAAATACCTCATAATATCTCAGGAGCAACAGCTTTTGGGACTCCGAGGAAGCCTCGCGGCTAGATACAGCCATATCACTTTCAACTTTATCTCATGCGTTCACCTGTTCTCGAGATAGCAACGAAGTATCTATTCTCTACTGTCCTCTCTGCACTCCACCGATGCATCTCTCTCCTTTCATCCATTTTACCCTCACACGCTGCATTCTCCACCACCTTTATCGTCGCCGACTCACCACCCTCTCGAACTATCGAACCCTCCGCGCTCCGTCGACACCCGGCCCTGCTGTGCAAAGCAGATTGCCAAATATCCACAGGTTGTTGATTTTAACGACTATGTGTTGCGAATAGCGTATCGCCGCACGTGTCAAGGCGAGGACAGACAAAGCTGAATGAAACGGGAGTACGGTGCGTGTTGCTGGGAAAGGCGCAAGATTTCTGATGCGCGCGGTGTACATGTCTAGAGGGTTGGAGATTGGAAATGCCAGGGCGAGAGATAAACTTCGCATAAATTCAAGATACGGCTTGCATAAATTTTCATTTAATAGTTTGCGGAATGTGTATAAATATTTGTATGCGTTTAAAGCGATCTCTACCCTGATTTATTGTTAAATAAAATAGTGAACATGGAAAGTACAAAAAGAACAAAATAGAAAAATACAAAAGCGAAATACAGAAAGTGTTGGCATGAATAAATTTATAGCTTTATCTCAATTCCCTATTTACACCATTAAGATAAAGATAAGCAGCATCGTACCAAGCCAATCATTCCCCTCCACCTTTCACCCCCAAATGGAAAACGCACCTGTTACTTAAAAAAAAAACACACAGATAGACCCTCTGAAACCGTCATCACCTGACATCTCTTTGATATTTAAAATACCCACTTACGTTCTCCCCCCTTGCCCGCCGCCGCGACGTAAATCCAGTGACAGTTTGAAATGGGTCACCAAGGTAGCGACGATCAAAGCGTTAAAGGAACGTATTACCGGTCGAAAGCAGGAAATGGAATTCGACGAGCAAAAAGCGTAGGGAAAAATGGTTAAAAAATATTCGCCGGGGCGAGAGCGGGAAAAATTGTGGAAAAAGTGATCGTCGAGGCGGCGTCGACATGCTCCAATAACTCGCCCCGATTCTGCACGTTAATTGCTACGGGTGTACGCGAGCAAGATTGCGCGAACGCTCGAGCGCGAGGATAAGCTTCCAAACATGATCAAGCAGGCGGCGCGCCCGATGGCGTCCAAAAATCATCGACGGAATTCAATCACACCGATATCGCGATTTCGGTGAATCATCCCGCTGGAAATCTGGCGGCCCTCCCCGCCTTCTCTCCATATACACAGCCTCTCTCCGGATCAGCCGCATCTGCTCTCAATGCAGCTCATATCTGAAGCCTTTACGACGACGTCGATGCTCGAGAAGGCGATAAGCGGTCGAGAGGGTAGTTTCCGCGGGGATTCCATCGAGGATTCGAGTGATGTTCGAGGCTTGTCGTGGTAACCGGGAGAGCGCGGGACTGCCTACCCAAGTCGAGCGGTTTTGCGGGGAAACCGCCCGCCGAAGGTTAGAGACGGAAGTAGGTACTTGGATATGGAAATGGGATGGCCCCGGCGCAAATGCGAGCCTCGAATCTATCAATTTCACTCTGCGGATAACTGCGATCCTTGACGGGGTGGCCAGACACGGTTTCGGTAATCCGCTGATTCGAAAGGTAAACATGAAGATATTGGGAACGAGCAATTCTGATATCGAAAGGTTGTAAAAGATGGGGACGGTGGGGATGGATAAGTCGTGGAAGGGGTTTCCAGGAAAGATTACGGGAATGTGAAACCGCAATAGATTGGTGAAATTTATTTCCCGTTTCATTCGAGGTCGATTAATTAACTTTTCTCGACAGAAAAATTATTCACGGTTGCAATCCCGATCGCAACACTTTTTCCAAATTTAGATAATTAAAAAGTAATTTTACTTCATTACAGTAGAAACCGAATCCAATGTAAAATGATTCGATACAATTAATTGCCCACGGTCCACACACTGATCCACGTAATACAGTCTGTTACAGAAGAGCGTGGACGCTATATCTAAATGCAAATAAATATTTTCCGTAAAAAAGGTTGTATAGGTCGAAAGTACATTTAAAGAACTAATACGCACTTGCTTAGTAACGTGTCCAATCACCACCATTAGCGATTATTGCTTCACGTCTGGGCATACTTTCAACCAACTTTGCAGCGTATAAGACAGGAAGAGCCCTCCATATTTCTCTGAGTTTGTACTTCATGAGAGACCAAACATTTTCGATTGGATCGGCATCGGGGGACTGAGATGGCCAAACCAACACGTTGACACCATTCGCTGTTTTCCATCCCGTACAAAAGCGGCTTCGATGTTTGGGGTCGTTGTCTTCTTGAAGTATCCAATGTTGTCTGGTTCTTTTAAACCAATGTTTCACCGATACTAGGAGACCCCTTCGGTACAGATTAATCATCTTCTGGGCAATTAAATTATCTGTGAAGACGCATAACGTTCCGATACCCCGACTGTTGAAGCACCCCCAAACATGAACTTTTATTGGGTGTCTAATGCTTCTTTGGGCGACTGAATTTCCATGGGCAGACCAGGCTCGTTTTATAGGAGTCCAAGCCCAAAAAGATGACTCGTCGCTGAACACGACATTGTTCCAATCACGACAAACGTTTTCATGTGCCCACACGAACCGTTTTTCGACGTGCTTTGTTGAAAGCAACGGCTTCGATAGTGTACTACGCCATGCAACTTTATTTTCTTCCAACCGACGTTTAATTGTTACCATGCCTATTTTTATACCTTTTTTTGCTAAGATTTCTTGCGCTTTACGTAAGGAAAGCATCGGATTTTTCGAAAAAAAGCTGCAGGATGGCTATATCGTCCCTTTTTGTCGTGGCTCGCTTCGAACCTCGATCAGGGAGATCATCGGCACAATTTGTCTCTTTATAACGTTGCACCCACTTATTTACAAAACTCGCGAGACTTGTGCAGATATTTTGCTGCATTTCTAACACTCATTTTTGGCCATTTCGTGTGCTGGCACAAGAATACTGCCTCGAATCGTTTAGCGTATACGGCAATCATCACGACATTACTTAAACTTCTCAGTGACAGAAATAATACTAAAAGAATTGGGGCTATTGCGTATTAGAGGAGACATTCTACGTTCGGACTGGCACAATTTCTGCTGTACTGCGCATCAAATTTCGCAGAAATCGCGTCCACGCTCTTGTGGAACAGACTGTATATAACAAACTTTAACGAAAAATATACAGAATGCAAAAACAATATACGAACGTCTCACTAAAACGTCTATCTGCACAATTACATGTGCATCGGGATTCCGTCGTGGAGAGATTAAATCAACGACCAGGTTCGCCCAAACCTTTGACAACTGTCCGTACACGACACGGCATAACGATACGCGATACAGGAAAGCTTTGTTGGCTGCCGTTGACGGCACGAAACGCGGAACGAACATGCCGAAGTGGTCGGAGAATTGTGTCATATGTAAGTTGATCATGTTCCTCCGCGATTGTTCCAGCCGGGGACTACACGTATGATAACGAGCTCGTCGCGAATGTTTGACTCGCGGCTCCGTCGGACGCGAACGCTGTGAATTCCGCTGGACCCGTGTCACTCGATACACAACAGCACCCTCTCGATTTACGGGCGTGTTGAGTTTCGTTCTGGAAAGCTTCCGGCGTATGATTGGGAGTTGTATTAATCTAACAATTTTTTTTACTTGGATCCTTGCAATCAGCGCTGATGGCGTTTGCGTTTCGGAATAAGGTTGAATTCCGTCATGCTTTTTACTTTGTGCCGTTTTATTTTGTTTTGCTCATTTTTGTTCATTTTGTTGAATTTGGAAATCGGACTACATGCAAAAATCAGGTGCACGCAAATTGATAATTGCATTTTAATGTGGAATTTTCCTCCACTAAAGTAATGAGTTTTCAACACTGAAATATAATAAAGCAATTATGCTATTTCAAGAATTATAATCGAACATTTCGTCGACAATATTTGCAATATTGCGTGCAGCAATTGCGGGTCAATCGAAATATAACGGATGCATATCACCCATTGCCGGTGTACCATTTGCAAAGATCAACAAATTACAAGGGCGTTAGTTAATAAATAGAGTTACGTCAAAGTTGACGCGGGATATTAAATAAAATGATTGCGTAATACGTGAAGTGTTGCGAATGGTGAAGAAAGCAAATCAACCGTTCACGCTTATATTGCACAAAGGCCTGCATACTGTGCGGGAAATAAATCGACCGCCCGTGCTGTATTGCACAAAGGACTGCACATTGTACAAAAAAAAAACGCGAATCAATAGAATTTTGAAATATTACCATATATTCACGTTCGGCTGATATCAGGCCCAGTGACGATCGTTTTTTCAAATGTTCGAATGGATAAGTTCGTTCAGGTGAAACGACATGAAACTAGAAAAGGCGTGGAATGTATCTTTAAGAAATTTGGCAGAATAATAAAAACCCCAGACTGACGCAAATAGCACAAGTTTCCATTCCAGTAACTTAAATTTACAAAACAAACTTGCTAATAATAAAGTCCACTCATGGAATGCTTTATATTAATTGCATTGGGTAATCCGAAAATATTTGTTTAATTAGAACTTACTAGCAACTCGGCGATTAAAATCACCGCACAGTTTCTTATGAATAAAATTCGTTGACTGTATAGATCTCGTATATCCTTGCCAGTTTCAACATTAAAATGTCCTTCATTTTTTTTTCACCTCCGTCACGGAGAATCTCGCATTTTAATTAAAATTCAGGCGAAGCAAGCTTCTTCTTCCTTTTGCGGTAGTAATCGACATGTCATAAATTCGCGGCAGAGTGAAACGTGCAAACGGAAGCGCGGTTTATAGGTCAGTTTCTTGAATGAAAGCCAAAGTGGATGGCACATAAAATTTCAAAAACCATACTCATTGATATTCCGGCACTTCCCTCTATATTCGCGGGTCATCAAGGGTATTTCATCGTGAGAAGTTAGAGCTTGGTTTCGCCACCTTAGATTATTGGGGGAAATAAAAAATATGAGAAATAAAAACGGCTTGATTCAGTGTTTCAATCTTTTGATTAAATTAAACGACACTTCGCAATTAAATTGAAGCGACACTTGCACTTAAATTTGGTAAGAAGAATAGATCACCTGTAATACTATTAACGGCTAACGATTATTCCGTTTCAGATTGATCTCTGTTTTGTTTGTTTTTTTTTCTTTTTATTTTGAAAGGAAAACTGCACCGATCGTTCGTGCAGTTTCAATCAAAACACGAAACGTACTTCCGTTTAATCCGCGCGCAAAAGGAATAGAATTTCCTGCTGTTCGAGATTCAAATTGTCTCGCTCTTCTATTTTCGGGACAGAAGATTGGTACGATGAATTAAAATAGTGCGAATTAATTGGAAAAGTTTGCGTATCAAAATCCGGGTCACTCGTCGTAACCCACGTTCGACCTCCATCTTCTTTCGTTTCGGAAAAGCCTTCGTGCAGCCTATAAAAACTGTATCACAGATTGATTCCAGAGGAAACGAAATATATTAAATCGTAAAACATTAGTATAGTATCGAAGAATTTATAACAATTGCAGTGGCAAAATGTTTTATGCGATTACGCCAGAAATTGCCAGGCCTTTGATTTGAAAAGCGAGAGATACTCAGGTGAATTTCGTATAAATGGTCCGTGTGCAAGGTTTTAGTCCCCGGTGAGAAAAAAAATCTTCCGGTGAAGCTATTCAACGTTGCGGTGGAAAAATTTTATTTTTCCATTCATGTATCATCTTTTCAAGCCTCCGGCATTTTTCTCGGTGTCGTGTATTACCAGCACTATTCACTCTACTTAGAAAGAGTTAAGCTTATGAAGATTAATGGGCGGTAGTTAAGTTGGCCAGTTCGAGTCCACCGATGTATTAAAAAGAGTACTAAAATAACAAAACTCGGTTCCATTCGGTCATAAACCGGCACATAAAGAGAAGGAAACCTTTCTACGCGATCCGACGGTGATTAGAATCTGTTTCAAATCACAAATCAAATGTTGCATGTAAACATTGATTATTAAGAAAATAAGGAAGTCAATTCTTCATTCTGAAAATAATCAAGAAAACAAAACAACAGCAAAGGGTAGACATTAATCAATTAAAAGGAAAAAAAATACAAAACACATGAAATATGATATTCTCCATTTTTAATATTAATCATTTCCTGCATGATCGTTGAAATGCGTTTGAAGCGCGGCGAAACGAGCAGGCCGCCGCGAAAGAAACGTACGACAGCAACAAGAACATCAGAATACAACGTCATATTTCATCGCGTAACGCTGTTCGGAAACGCAGTGGCAACGCGCAGCACATACGCGAAAAGGAATCGCTCATCCTCGACTCGGGTACAAAAGCAAGCAGATCCAGCGGTATCGGGACACGGCTCTCGCGTTAATTAGTACTCCATAAATCATGCGAACAGTGCACTTCCAAGAGGGCGATCAACCAAGGGTATTTACCTGCGTTAATTTCATCCAGACTCTGACAGAATAATTCCGTCCGCGTTCAAAAGAAGCACAGGATGTTCTCTAACGATAGTTGACGATTAGAAAACCATTTTATCGTTCGAATGTGAATAAGTTGAGCAAAAATGATGTTTCTAACATTCGTTTCGCCTTTCGGAATTATTCTATTTTAAACTGTGAATGGTATTTTCCTTTTCATTGTTTTACTCTGTGCTGATGAGTTTGAGATGTGTACGAAAAAAAGTGTCACACGGTTACTTAAAACTGTTCTTTGATTCTGTACAAGTGAAAACTTCTTTTTCTTCTAAGGAATTGGAGAAATAATTAGATTTATAAACAGAGAATATCGTCGATAAATGAAATTTCTTATTTCAATGCGCGAACTGGTGTGTTCGACATCAAACACAAGGATTAATCTTCGATAATTACTAGCAGCATGTTCCACAGAAACAGCCCGGAGAGGCAGATAAGAAGCTGCTGTCCACCGGCTGATAAATAAGCAGTAAGTAGAATTTTAGGAAGGCAATGATCGTAGCCGGGGGGTGTATTCTAGCTACCAGCAAATCCAACCGTTATATTTCACGTATTAAAACGAAGGTGCGGTTGCGCGCTGTCGATGATCCAGATAACGTGTATATCTCATAGAGATATATCCAAGGATCCGTTTCCTCCTCTGCGATTCCTTGCCTCACGGCATCGCGCGGAATAGACTCTCTCTCGGTAGCACCATCAGCAACGTTCTGCTCGTATACAGGGTGTTCGGCTGCTGCGTGTCAATATTTTAATAGGGGTGATTGCTGAGGTGGTTTTGAACAACTTTTCCCTTTGCCAAAATGACGGTCGAGGCTTCGTTTTCGAATTATTAACGGAATACGCTGGCCAATCGGAGCACGCGTAGAGCGCGCCCTCTTCCGGGAGAGTGTTCAAGACCGTTGTTGACCGCACGCCCTGATTGGTCAGCTTTTGTCTTTAATAATTAAAAAACAAAACGAAGCTTCAACCGCTATTTCGACAAAGTTTTTGAATTATCAACGAAAAACACTGACCAATCATAGCGCGCGTTCTATCGAGAGGGCGTTCGAGACCGCCGTTCGACGTGCCACGATCGTCTCTCGACTGAGCGCGCGCTCCAGGCGCTCTCTGATTGGTCAGCGTTTTTCGTTAATAATTCAAAAACGAAGCGTTAACTAGCATTTTCGTACAGGAAAACGTTGTTCGGAATGATCTCGGCTATCGCCCCTTGAAATATTGGCATGCAGTAGCGGAACACCCTGTATATACGTTTATGCTCCCATTCGATCGTCCCCGCAATTAGGATTCCAATTAAAGCGTTGCCAAAGCTTTGGCTCTAATTATGAGTGGCCGGACGGGCATTAATAATCCGGCATCCCTTGTATCATCGGCAGCGCGCAATTTTCTTGCGGGAGCGTCTTATTAAATCTTGGCCTTTTGAATGGGCCCTGCGAGGTAGACAGGTTCCGAAGCGCTTCTACGTAAGGTTCTTACCGTCCACCCATCATAATTAAGATTGGATTAAGATTTGTTTCTCTATCATTTTTGCCTGTCAAGGCTGACCGAGAGGGAAAGTTATTAAGCAGTGTAATGAAGGTCCCGCGAGATTGCTCCAGCCGCAGTGCAATTTAGTGAAAGCACGTATTGCTGTATTGGATTGCTTTCAAATTCAGATTGCATGTCATCTTCATTTCTCTATTAAGCTATTGAGCCAGATTTTAGTGTTAAATTCCGAATACGTTGAATTATAAAGGGAAACAATGCAATATAGTCCTTAAAGAACTGAATTCGCATGTTTTATTATACTTTCCATCATCCAACCATCTTAGTTTCTATAAATTCTGTCACAGAATATATTTTCACGATGTACATTCTACATGATTGCTGTGAAAATCAAAGATATTGAATTATTTCGAATTCAGACTGCATGTTATTTTCATTTCTCTATTAAGTTATTAGTCCAGATTTTAGTGTTAAATTTCGAATACGTTGAATTATGTAGAAAAACAATGCAATATAGTCCTTAAAAAACTGAATTTGCATGTTTTATTATACTTTCCATCATCCAACCATTTTAGTTTCTATAAATTCTGTCACAGAATATATTTTCACGAAGGACATTCTACACAATTGCTGTGAAAAACGAAGATATGTATTAGATTATTTCCAATTCAGATTGCATGTTATTTTCATTTCTCTATTAAGTTATTAGTCCAGATTTTAGTATTAAATTTCGAATTCGTTGAATTATATAGAAAAACAATGCAATGTGGTCTTTAAAGAAATGGAATTCGCATGTTTTATCATATTTTCCATCATCCAATCATCTTAATTTGTATACATTCTGCCATAAAATGTATTTTCACGAGATACATTCTACACAATTACTGTGAAAAAGAAAGATGTGTATTGGATTATTTTAAATTCAGATTGCATGTCAATTTCGTTTCTCTATTAAATTATTAGTCCAGATTCAAATGTTAAATTTCGAATACGTCGAATTATAAAGAAAAACAATGCAATCCAGTCTTTTAAAAATCTGAATTTGCATATTTCATTATATTTTCCATCATCCAACCATCTTAATCTGTATAAATTCTGCCATAAAATATATTTTCACGAAGTACATTTTACAGAATTGCTGTGAAAATTGAAGATGTTGGATTATTTCAAATTCAGATTGCATGTTATTTTCGTTTCTCTATTAAGTTATTAGTCTAGATTTTACTGTTAAATATCCAATACGTCGAATTATAAAGAAAAACAATGCAATCTAGTCTTTAAAAAAATCTGAATTTGCATACTTCATTATATTTTCCATCATCCAACCATGTTAGTTTCTACAAATTCTGTCACAATATACATTCTCACGAATTACATTCCGTAGAATTATTGTAAAAATCGAAGATGTTTGCTTGATGCTTCTCCCTCATTAACAGGCAGAAGCCGAAGCTGGTATTTGAATAGCAGATCTACGGATGTAAAAGGAGACAAAGCGTTCAGGTGTATCGCCGTCAACGAAGGCAAGCAGGCACGCTAATGTCGCAGTGGATTCTTTGGAGAAGTTTAACGTAACTGAAGTAACAGCTACCGGCATTAAAGCCACGTAGGAACCAATGGAAAGTACAGCCGCGACGAGAAGAACGCGGAAATGCTTTCTCGACTCTCTGTCAAAGGAGCCTTAACAGAAACCGTGGAATTATTCATGAGCACCTGCGAAATTCGTTATTTGTTTATTACAATCGCTAGAATGGCGGCCAACTCGTTCTCGTAATGGCCACGTGATCGAGAGTTAAAAAAGAAAAGGCAAAGAAACAAAATCGTGGGAACTTGTACGACATACTCTATATATTTTTCATGCTGAAATAGATATTACATTAAAAATAAAACCGGCTGCGGCGTTGAATTATCGTTCGACTTAAATTGCAAACGCAACGATTCTCCCACTGTAAAGTATCATAATGATAACATTTAGATGTGCTAATGAAGCTTTCTGAGTGTCTCAAGATCATTCGGATTGAAGTGCAGTCCATATAATTTTTTGCACTGTGATTTAAGTTGATTCGAGTTGACAGCAGACTGGCTGTTTGCAAAACACTTTAATTTATGACGTTGCTCGACGCTCTATGCTCGAGGCTAATCTCTTCGATGGGTCCTCTTTAATGTCAAACGAGAGTGGATTCATAATCCACGAGATTATTACCATGATTCTAGCAGTCGTGCGGTTCTGCGTGAAACGTGAACGAATAAACTTACAAAACGAAGTGGGATAAATAATACAACTTACGAAACGAAGTAAAATGAATAATAGAACTGATAGGACAATGCAAGATCGATAATACAGAACTTATAAACCACAGTACCACCTTCTCATCGATCGTATCCAACATTATAAAACCGTCATCGTTGCATTATCGATTTGCAAAAATGTAGAAGCATTGAAATATCGACCACGTCGGAGAACTTTGAATTAGCTCATCGCGAGTGGATACGCCGTTCGATCGTTTTTCACGTCGCGTATACGGTCCTGCGAACAGGCACATCCACTATGACATTTTTTCAACCTCTAGGCAGCGACGCTGGGTTCTGGTTATGGAAATGGGATGACTAACGATTCGCTTCCTCAGCGGCTACGTAGGAAACCGCCTCCTCCTACGCACCGACGGCGGCAACGTTAAGAATTCGGGAAAACTTCCGCTGTTTGAAATTGCAAATCACCGGGGGGATCAATGTTGTCACAGTATCGGTCGATCTTAATGTTTAGTTCGCTCGATGTATACGTAATTCTGTGCGGAATTTAAATAAACATGCATGAAAGTAAGGATTCGTCAGCCCTCGATCATTAAGACCGTTTATAAATTGTTGCGTCCTCGGGCTAATTTTATATACCGTTCATGTGGTTGGCTGACTAATTGGCCGGCGGCTGATTAGTCGATTGGTTGTTTAACTGGTTGGTTAATTGGCTGCTTCGACGATTATTCGATTAATCAGATAGTCGACCGGTTTGTTAATTAGAAATCTGATTCGCAGGAATAGATGAGAACAAATGGCCTGCGCTGAATCTAATCAGACGGGTCTAAGAGGCTCCAATCGGGTATGTCAAACGATGGTAAACTAATTGAACCGTGTCATAGGATCAACGAGGATACGTGTCGATGCGCGATAATTAAAATTACAGTGACGCGTTTAATAGTAATAATAACTCTTCGATTATTAATATTTGCGAAGAGTAAGTATTCAGAACACATTATAATTATTCATTTAATCCCTTTAAAGCTGAAGAAATACTTGAAAACTATTAAGTCTCGTCTAAACAGACAAATGTACGAAAGTTTTTAAAACAGAAGTGAATGTGAAAATACTGACTGAATCCTCTCATTCTATGACAATGTTTTGTACTCTCTTATTCAATGAGATTCAACAGGAACGCGATTATACCTGGTGATACAATTCTAACAGAGGAGGAAACTTTTGGAATTCCATTCAGAGTCGACCACGGAACTGAAAGTTGGCCAAGAAAGTTATTTCAGACAAATATTGCATGATTCAAAGGGAGAGAAACAGTGGGATAGGCAAGATTCACTTGAATGCTGTCAATTCAGGATATTTGAAAGGTGCCATCAATTTATTTGAAGGAACGGAGGCATCATCCATGTATACTTTGAACAGTTTTTACCTTAAAACGTTAGAAATGTAGGTAAAAATCGCTTGGCATTAAGCAAGATGAAAAATTGTTGACGGTTGAAAATATTAAACTGTTTGCATTTTGTGTCTCGTTAATGTAATTCATAATAATAACACTTCTTTGTATTCGAAAGCAATAAACATTTACTCTGTTCGTAAGATAGTAAATAAAAAAAAATGTTAGAAGAAAAGGAAATTTTTAATTAGATACTTAATTAAAAATTTTCGAAGAAATTTCAACGCATCGTTGTCCGATACAACTTCCGTTTGCAAAACAAGGCAGACAAAGCTCCAAACGAGCTGCAGAATCGTTAACGTAAACTTACCCCTTTGAGTTTCCAACTTTCAACAGCGAGAACACGTTTATTGCCGTTTTAGTATCGTCTACGGAAAGTTTTCCTAATTTTTCTACGAAAAGTAGTGCACAATCTAAAAAGCGAAACTTCCCCGTTGCTGTAATTAGAATGCCAAGCATGCATTTAGATTAAAAAGGAATAATGTTTATGATGAATCTCAATAAAAGAGTTGGCAATCTTTTTTGAAAAATTGAAACATTAAAATAGTCGCAGCGGTTAATAAAAATACGTACCAATGTTTAAATGCGTTTCGTCATCTCTAATATTGTGTATTAGCAAAAGATGATATTATAATATATTGTATTTAACGCGGATAAATTTAGATTCCTACGTTATTTAAAAAATTCTTATAAGTGCAGCTAAATAATTAGCAATGACAAATTGGGACGATAAGATGCAACGATAATCGTACAGAGAGGGTTGGAAATCTTAAAACTCGAAGATCCACGTTCTTAATAATAAAAGAAAAAAGTGTATAAAACATTTGCCATTTCTGCCCACACGTATGGGATTATTAAATACTCGCACATAAAATTCACCCCATCTGGTTAACCAGCTCGGTAAAAAAAACGTCTGAGCCAACTTCCGTTTTAAAATCAATATTTATAGGATACAGAATCCGCTCCACTCGTCAGGCCACAGGAAATTGAGTTTCATCGTTAATACGCCAATATTCTGCAATCTTACGATGAATATCTTTCTGAAACGGAGCTACCGCTCTCCAAAGAAGAGATAACATTATGCAAATACATTCGATCCGCCATAGTGAAGCATTTCGATTTTGCATCGCTTAATCAAAAATATCGGCAGTGATCTCCCTACACCTTTTGCCCCTGTTGCCTAAGATACTTCCGCCGATTAAGAGCGCAGTCTTTCCGCAAACGACGTGAAATAACACAGCTGTCGTGCCGCAAATCGGTGCGGCTTCAATAAATCGATTCGCCGAATCGCATTAAACAGAAAAGACAATGCGCTGCGAACGAGTTACCGATGGAAATCGTCGTAATTTCAGCTGGTGTCCTTTCAAATGCTCTCACCGTACGGCTGTATTTACGATGGGGAATCGCGGGGTTGGTTCGTGCATGTATGATTATAGATAGTAAGAAATATGATTCGTTAGTAATAAAAAAAAAGTTGTACAGAACGAGTTGTTTACTGCATTCCTTTGCAATCTGATTTTTGTGTCGTTGTAAATGAAGACAGTGCTGGAACTTCCAGTAACAGGTAGATTTTAAGCAAATTTAAGGGAGCAACCTTTTCAGGCAAAATAGATAAAAATTTAAGACACTTTTTAAGTACGAAAAATGCCAGTAAATAAAAAAAGTGGCGAACATATTAAATATGTACAAAGTGAATCTTTGACTGAAATTTATCGCAGTTTTATTTTTGTATCGGCGTAAATGAAGGAATTATTGAGCTTTTTTTTAAATTTCTTACATTTTTCTACAGAACTTCTAGCAATTAGTGGATTTTTAGGGAACTTGTAAGAGGTAGCTTTTCGAGGCAAAGAAGATACAAATTTAAAACAGTTTAAGGAAAAAAGAGCAGTAAATTAAAAAAAGTGGCCAACATATCAAATATGTCTGAAATCAATCCTTTACTGAAATTCTTCGCAATTTTATTTTTGTATCGGCATAAATGAAGGAATTATTGAACTTTTTTTTAAATTTCTTACATTTTCCTACAGAATTTCTAGCAATTAGTGGATTTTTAGGGAACTTGTAAGAGGTAGCTTTTCTAGGCAAAGAAGATACAAAAACACTTTAAGTAAAAAAGGGCAGTAAATAAAAAAAAAAGTGGCCAACATGTCAAATACGTGCGAAATCAATCCTTTACTGACATTCTTCGCAATTTTATTTCTGTATCGGCATAAATGAAGGCATTATTGAACAAGAGTCTCCAAGTTTCTTCAATTTTTGTACACAACTTCTAGCAACAGGTGGACTTTTAACAAATTTTAAGGTGTAGCTTTCAAAGTCAAGAAGATCAAAGTTGAAAACACTTTTTAATTACAAAAAATACCAAAAAGTGGTCGACATATTATTATCGTCCACTCCCGTATGATTCAACGAACTTTACCGATTCCAATTAAATGACAAAAACTGGACGCAACTATATTCATGACAAACTGCACTTTTCTTAACAAAACACGTGACAAACGCCAAAGTGTTTGTAAAGTTTCCGTCACACGCGTCGACAGAAGTTTCGCAGAATCGCTCTGCCACGCCAACGAGGTCATTTTACAGCCTTGACACCTTCATACAGAAGGGTGCTGGCGCGTCCACTTCAAGGCCGGCAATTTTATAGGCAGCGGTTTGATCGGGTGGCATTATATCATCCAGCGGACAGTATATTCTCGATTCGAGACGATCAATCGAGGATCGGGCGGCTTGCGCGAAGCGACAAGAAAGCGGGGCGAGCGATGTGGCGGCATTAAAGAAAATCGCACCGGCGCGTTCTCCGGCCGCCATAAATCAGCGGCGCGAGCAACAGATCGTCCTTTCTTTCGCGGACACCGGATCCTGACAGATCTTGCCATATAAAGCGCGCCTTACACGCGGTCCCAAGCCCGCGCGCGGATACGTCTGATCGCGCGACCGGAAAGTGGGTGATTCCGTTGATCGCGGGAAAGAAGCGGGGGGGTGGGGCCCGAAGAAGCGCCGCGGATTTATCGTGCTGAGTCGCCACACGAGTGCGCCGCAGGAACCGCTGTCGAAGGGGCTTTTCAACGATAATGTCGTTCAACGCATCGCCGGGGCACTGGCAATAACTATTGCCCGCCAATCAATGCCTGCTAGTTCCATCGAGCGAGACTTCCCTTCGGACCGGAAGAAACGACGCGATTAGACGGCTGAATTATGTTAACGGCACGCCACTCTCGATTGTACCCTGTACAAACTTGTCCTCGGTGTTCTGTTGATCGTTCGCAGACGGTCCGAAGATTGGATCGACAGAGCTATGACTTTTTTTAAATCGAGCTGAATAGAAATGAAGGCGGAACAGGTCTGGTAGAATTAAGTTCAAGAAATTCTCGTTATTTCCTTTTGTTCTTCTAGCTTTACACTTCTGCCATTTCATCCCTTTTGGTTGAGACGAAGACAAATTGATACTCCTATAATAATAACGGAGAGAAGATAATTAATAAGATCAGGACAATAGTTAGTTTGATCATTGCTAATATATGAAAATAATTATGCTACAGATAATGTAAGATTTATATTATATCAACGGAAACTGTACTAATAAAAAAATATGAAACACTATTTTACCATTGATACACATTTGGGAAACTCTACAGGAAAGAGAAACGTGCGAGGGAATCGCAATATAGGAAAAACAGGTTTAATCTGTCGACTTTCAGATGAAAGGCAAACATGCCTTTGCTCTACTAAAATCTGGATGACATGAATTGAAAATGTTACCCGGAAAGCTTTTTGAGATGAATCGTTTTAGATTGTTCCACCAGGATCAAGCCTCATTAAATACATGAATTACTTAATTATGAAAGTAAAAAGTTCTGTCATTTTGTATCACTTCGAGGAACACTCATGAGATAAACGAATGAATAAGATGTCAACGTTAGAGTTAATATCAAAGGAACAGAGAAATTCTTGTTCTTTTTTTTTATTTCGATTCTTTGGCGAAGAGATGACAATTCATTCTGATACAAATTTAAAGTTCAAACAGATGTTTATCCCGCGTGAATAGAAAGTTATGCGAGGTATCGATTTGAGTTATCGGTGAACATCTACCCGTTTGCTTTGTACAGGCACAGCGAACTGGTTGATGAAAAGTGCATCAGCGACAACGAGGGGGATGATGACAATATACGGTGACGTCGGAGAAAAGTGTCCCGCGCGAATTCTATTGATCCCGCGTAATAAATTCTACTTCCACCATCTTCCGTTGTCGGTGAATAAGGAACGACTATTTTTCAGGGGAACCAGTTGGTCGTTGTGTATAGTATGGCGATAGGAAGCGCGTGGAAAGTAAAAACGGTAGATGCACGTGTGTAAAAATGTGCTGATAAAAGCAGGAAAAAGTTCACGTAAAAGAAATACTTTTTCGCGAATATCTCGTGATCTATTCGTTCCACGATCAAAATGGTTATTACGAAATTTGTTAGCCTGAAAATTCTCTACAAAAAGGGGTTCATGAGTTTTTTTCGTAGGAGTAGCCATTTCAATGTATGGCGGCTTAGAATGTTTCAACGTACCATAACACCTCACAGAAGGGGCACTGGACAGAATTAGATGATATTATCTCACTAACGATTACTCTTACGGGAAAAACTTATAGAATCTTCCTCGTAGAGAATTTCCTGTGCTACAAATTTCCTGATACCTATCCTTGCCGTAGAATTAATATAGAACGAGATATTCGCGAAAAACTTTGTCCCTTTGTAAATTTTTTATCAGCGGCCAACATCAAGAAGGTAAATGCAGAAATTCAACTTGCTGGGAATTATTCAACAGATTGAGCATATTTCTGCCTAATTTCTCTGACCAGACGGAGAGGCAAGAGTGCGGTTGGATATGCTGGATGGTACCAAGCGTGGCGTGGCATATTATGCCGTTAATACAGTGCATATCGGGACGAGAACAGCTGGCGAGGAAATCAGAATCGTGCCACCTTCCTCTCTTCTAACCCCTGAAACTTCATCCCCTTTCGCCGCGGACGGACCTGTACACACGGCTTCGTCCTTATTAATATATGCCAGCCCCGTCCACGGTACAAGTGGCACTATTTTAGAATTACCGGGGTTGAAAGTTACTCGAGCGTGAACGGGGAACCCTTTCCCTCGCTGATCTGCTTGCCTGACCGCACTTACATTTCCCTGGACTTGGAGCACAACGCATACTGCTCCCCGAGAGTCACCGATAGTTCTCTGAATGCGATGATGTACGTGCAGAAGGGTGGTTCCACTTCGCACCTATGCCATCGTTATTGCTATGGGCGGTGACGTAAATAGGGATACGATCAACCCTTGGCTAGAGTGGTTCATGTGGTATCGTGTTTAGGCCTCTGCGAGATCCCGAGATTTCGGGAACGGATCGGGTCGGTAAAAGCCGGACGAGATCGGTTTGGATCCCGAAACGTTTCGGGACCGGTAAAGGAAACATAATGAAGAGAGAAAGGGCTGCGACCGGGTTCTTACCAGCTGTGACCACGTCGCGACGGGCTTCTGACCAGCTGCGACCAAGTTGCGACCGGGTTCCGACCAGCTGTGACCAGGTTACGACCGGGTTTTGACAGGCTGTGACCAGGTTGCGGCCAGGTTCTGACCGGCTGTGACCCGGTTGCAAACGCGCCGGTTTCTACGGGGTCACAACTCGGTCGCAGCCCTTTCTTCATTACGTTTCCTCCCTGATATGCCATGCTTTTTCTTCTTCTTCTTTTCTTTCTGTGTATTTCTGTTACAAACGAAATATGCTCAAGCCTGTTATAGACAACAGCAATAAGCATCGTCTTTTTTTATATAGGTGCGGTGGTGAAGTGTTTCAAGTGTTTATTTTGGTTCTACTTACAATATTTTCTTTTTACCAAACATTGAATTACATACATAAATGATAGAAAACTACCTATTTATTATAATCCCACCACTCCTTCACTTAAATTATCAAACCTAATGTTATTATCTTCAACCATTCGCATTTACAAAATTTAAGATAATTTGCATAGAAGCACATTTCCTCGACATCAATCGAAAAACATAATTATTCACAGACTGATATATATATTAGAGAGATATAGCATATAATAAATTGTCAACAAAGAATATTTAACACAATCTACGATGGACCAGTTAATCAAGAGTACCGGATGTAAGCGTTTCCGATGATTCGAGAGCACTCACTTGGCTGTCTCGATCGATCGAACCCTCGCGAAACGCGGCTCATTGCTAGACAACAGCCGGAAGTCGATGTTTAATGAGAAACGGGAAATCCTGCGACGAGAACGAAGACCGCGCCGCAGCGGCAAAACTTTGAATAAGCTATATACGGTTTCCCGAGTTTCGTAAAGTCGATATCCAACAATAAACCGTCAACGAGAGCCAAGTTTTCCCATTACCCATTAACCTAATTAGGCCAAATTTTGCATTTTCGGTTTCCGGATAAAGCCTGACGCAGTGCAATTGGACCGGCATTTTGCTGAATCCATATTTTTCAATGTAAGTTATTTTATTCCTCTCAGAACAACGATTTGCAGAATCCATCATCTCGTAATTCATTCATATAATTGATTTATTTATTGAATCCATCTTTTCATAATGCGTATAACTGTTGTACTGTAAGTTATTATAGTTGCCATTCCTTTCAGAATAATAATTTGTACAAATCAACCTCCTTCGATTAATCTGCATAATTAATTTATTCTTCACAATGCAAGAAACATAAACCCATCAACCCTATCACTGTCACGTTCCAAATAAACCTCACGCGAGATGCAACGCGCAAAATTTGTGTACATATGTCTGTTCATACGATATAGCAATTCGCGTGGCGAGGATTGCCAGGTCTCGCCTTGGATGAATATGAATGCCAGTCTACCCTCGAATACAAAGATCATATTCCACGGGCCAGCTATCCGAAATGCAGCGAACATCCGAAAGTGCTTGTGGAACGACTGTTTCGACGACTTCTTAATTAACAACCCCCGAAAAGCGATGAAAACTCCTCGGAATTGCAGGGGCGGGAGCCGAAGGGCTACGGAACGTTCTCCCCGAATCCCTGTCTGTGGATAAAGCTAATTAAATTCTAGCGCCGACCTTTGCTTGCACCGACTACCAAAGCGGACGTGACGAAAGCACGGGGACAGGGCGTTCACGTTTAAACGCAATTTGCATTTCATTAATTCGCCACGATCCTCGTGATTTTACTCATCCGTCTTGACGGGGCTCGCCTCTGGCCCTCGCGGCAGACGTTTCACTTCTCCCCTTCCTGTTTCTTCGGTTCAGTGCTACCGGAAGTTGGGAGTCTTCCATAAAAACTGCAGAGCTACTAGGATTCTTTAGTGGTAATCAGCAATAATAATGGTTGGACGAAATTTGTTCGAGTTTATTAACGTTTAGTAATGGCCACACTTTTGAATGTCTAACCCATCAAAGCTGTGTCTCGCAAAAGTATGCAGTAACACGATTCTTTACAAAATCACATAAAAATGATTTTGTCTATGCATGAACGGGTTTCATCGAAAAACACAAAATGGAATTAGACTGTTAATTTTCAGTTTATTCAGTTTATTCCTTTGCTAAAATGTTGGTTGGGGCTTCGTTTTCGAATTATTAACGGAGAACGCTGGCCAATCACGGGGTGCGTAGATTGGTCAGTGTGTTCTCGTTAGTAATCCCCAATTGAAGCCTTAACTAACATTTTAGCAAAGAAGAAAATTGCTCGGAAGCGCCCCTAAAAATGTTCCGCCACCTGTTGTCGAACACGCCGTATACAGTGGCATGTAAACGATCGTTCCTTTTCATTATCCAGCGAACATTAAAAAGCATAAAGCAGACTGTAATCCCTTGGTGCGGTGGCTCCCATATTCCGAAATCCAAAATCCGCGCGGCCTTATCTCCATTGCGCCCTCCACGGTTTAGCCGCGAAATTTACTTCCAAGAGTCGACTGACCTCGTCCCATTAGTATTTTTCATGGAGCCCCGGCTAACTACGTTCCCCGAGAAGCGGGCTGCTATTATGCTCAATCCCTTATCGTAACTGGCCGCGCCATACATCGTCGAGAACCGCTTCCTATCCCCATTCGCCTTTACCGGGTTCAAATCGGAGTTACCTTCGTGCCGAAAAATATGGAGGGATTGTATATACGTGAAATACTTGTAGGACGAGGTGCGCCGTGTCGCGTCGCCTTTCGCCGTCGCGTCTATTCTTGTAGCTGGCCGAAGCGCCCCGGGCTAGTCGGTTCCGTCCATAAACGATTTTTCTTTTTTAGGATAGTATGGATGTTTACCGCGCTCGTACCCCAGGCATGATCGATGATAAAGCCGAGACGAAATTCGCCTTTTATTTTCCAAGTTTTATCGATGAATAGAGCGTACACATGTCGGGGACGTAATGATATATCCGTGGGGACAAAAAAATTATCTCGCAGAGATTCGCGGTGTATGTACAGGCTACGGGTATTTCATCTCTTGATCAAATACCGGAGAGGAACTTAGGATTACACAGGCCACGCGGGACTTTTTCGCCTGATATTATAGGCCCAAGGTATACCTTTATTAAACCTTTCGGTCACGGGATCCATCATGACGGTCAACAATCTCTTCACTGACATCCATCTTCCCCCCTTGTAAAAACGACACGGTTATTAATGCGAACGAATATCAGAAGTTCAGGACGATCTCACGTTTTTTGGGGAGCGATAATGGAACCGCGTTCGCGATGTGAAAGTTTCAAAGTGATATACTGGGGGGAGTGATAGATTAGTTTATAATATCGAATTGTTAAGTCGATGGTGTTATTGATGGAAGAAGATTAAGGGGCCAGTGAATATTTTCAACTATGATTATTTGTGATGTATAAAAGATTGCCGAACTTCAGAAAGTTGTACTAACATTTCTTGCTATTAAACGCAATAATTAACAAGACACTTCGCTTCGTTCATTAAATGAGAAGTTAAATATCAGTGAATAGTTTGGGAAACAATTGGTAATTAGTTTAGGAATTATTTGGTTGTCTAGTGTTTAGATTACAAACATTTGATTATTGTTTGTGAAGTAGATATAAAAGATAGTTGAATTTTAGAAAATGTACTAACATTTGCTGCTATTAATTGCAATAATTAACAAGACACTTTGCTTCGTTCATTAAATTAGAAGTTAAATATCAGTGAATAGTTTAGGAAACAATTGATAATTAGTTTAGGAATTATTTGGTTGTCCAGTGTTTAGATAACAAATGTTTGATTATTATTTGTGACGTCGATATAAAAGGTAGTTGAATTTTAGAAAATGTACTAACAATTGTTGCTATTAATTGCAATAATTAACAAGACACTTTGCTTCGTTCATTAAATTAGAAGTTAAATATCAGTGAATAGTTTGGGAATCAATTGGAAATTAGTTTAGGAATTGTTTAGTTATTCTAGTGTTTGGAGAACAAGTATTAGATTATTATTTGTGACGTAGATATAAAAGATAGTTGCATTTTAGAAAATGCAATAATTAACAAGACACTTTGCTTCGTTCAATAAATTAGAAGTTGAATGCCAGTAAACAATTGAAAAAGCAATTGGGAATTATTTTGGGTAATATTTAATTGTTCTAATGTATGGTCCCTATAGATCCTCGCAATCAACGCAAAACGTAATTTGAAATGTCTCAGGTAAAACAAAGAACATTTTGCAACCCCATCAGGACATAAGTCAACAGCCATTAAGAACAGTCTTGGTTCGCAGCTTTTACCAAAAGAGATATAGGAGGGCATTTCTTTGAAACGTCAAGAGCTGAAGCTCGTTTCACATAAACGGGCACGTAGATAAGTTCTAGGGGGGATCGTAGCTCGTCCAAACACCTGCTACGACGATTTGTCATCTATAACAGAGCTTTCGGATCCGGTGTGTTCCGGCTATGCATCGGAACAGCTTTCGCCCAGCGTTCTAAAGTTCAATTTGTCATCCCTGCCGGACACTGGCTCTCCCGCGCATTCTGATAGCCACCCTTAACGATGTTACCGGGGAACTGTACCGGGGAATCGATTTGCGAGATTTTTAATATGATACTGTGTGCTCGAGATGACATCGGAAGCTCCACCTGTCCAACGTTTAGCGAAGAATCGTTTAGGTTTCGAAATGGAGAGCACTTTTCGTGTTTTGTCTGTCCAGTTTCAATTTCTATCACTTGTTTCTGCTTCCCAGGCATTAAAATGATTCGTACAGAACGTCTAAGAACGTTGCAGCATATTCTTTAGTACTTTGTTACGAACGCTAGCATCATTTCAAAATACATTTATATTGAACACACCTATCATTATGATGCTCCGAATTAAAAGTGCGCAATACTGAGCAATCTTCGCAAACTAAAAAATATTTCCCCGTGAAAATTGTGATTCTCCGTACCTTTCTAAATCCGTTTCCAAAATCTGAAAAGAAAGCTGCGCACGGGAACAGCCTTCCATAATCGAGTTTCGGAGGCACGCCAAACACAAAGTCGAGCAATAAATTTGTAGAAAAGCACGATTAAACATATAATTGAGTTCGGATATCGGGCGATACGCTGTTAGAGACGCCCGCCAGCCATTCAATTCTTTTATTTCTAACGCACGCCCGCTGGGATAGCTATTAAAGTTCAATCAAGCCTATTCAGACGAAGCGAAACTTGTCGAACGGATCGGGTAGAATCCACAGATATCCGGACTTTTTAAATCCACGACTAAATGTTTGTTTCGTCCGTTTTAAACAAAGTTTAATGGTGGGTAATTCGTTTTTTTTTTTTTGGCATTCGAGACAGAAAATTTAATTTGGAATCGAGGCAACTTGCGCAGCTTAGTCATAGACAGCAGCTCCTTTCTAATGTGTCAGAAGAATTAATCAAAATGCGCTATAAAAGTGAACGATATAAGGGACGATGAAATATTACATTTCAAATAACTAATTAATTATGCATTTCTAAGTTCTCTTATAAAATGCTATTTTGAAGAATCACTAGTAAGCGATTCCATTTTTACGGACACTATATCGAAACATCTTATTATACGTTATAACCAGCTTGGTAAACCCTGGTGAAAAATTTAAAACAGTAAACATGAAACAAACAAAAAATGGTAAATGAAAACGTAAGAAAAACAAGACTGCAATGATAATAATAGTAATAATAATGCACATTAAGCCTGCCAGGAATTTTCGTTAAACAAGCTCTTCTTAGCAGTTAATTATTTAAACAACCTCCAAGTATTGACTGTAATTTTCCCTGGGACACATTTTCAAATTTCAATCTTGTTCAACTACCTGCAGTTGCAAACATGAAACAAAAAAAAATGCTATATGGAAATAAAAGAAAAACCAAGACTCAATGATAATAATAATAATAATAATTACAGCAATAGTAATAATAATACACATTAATCATGCAAGAAATTTTCGTTAAACAAACTGTTCATAGCAATTAATTATTTAAACAACCCCCAAATATGCATTTGACTGTAATTTTCTCTGGGACATATTTTCAAATTTCAATCCAGCTCAGCTACGAGCAGTTGTAAGCATGAAACAAAAAAAAAATGCTGAATGGAAATGGAAGAAAAACCAAGACTCAATGATAATAATAGTTACAACAATAGTAATAGTAATACACATTAAGCCTGTCAGGAATTATCGTTAAACAAACTGTTCGTAGCAATTAAATATTTAAACAACCTCCAAGTATCCATTTGACTGTAATTTTCTCTGGGACATATTTTCAAATTTCAATCCAGCTCAGCTACGAGCAGTTGTAAGCATGAAACAAAAAAAAATGCTCAATGGAAATAGAAGAAAAACCAGGACTCAATAATGAGAATAATAATAATTACAAGAATAGTAATAATAATACACATTAAGCCTGACAGGAATTTTCGTTAGACAAACTGTTCATAGCAATTAATTATTTAAACAACCTCCAAGTGTTCATTTAACTGTCATTTTCCCTGGGACACATTTTCAAATTTGGCAACGCTACTCAACTACGTGCATTCGTAATAACTTTGTCCAAAAGAGAATTCCACTGTACTACTACCCCAAACGGTAAACTTATCGCGCGAGAAATAGACACGCAGATGCATCTCGCTGTAACATATACAGCAGAAACCCGTATCGCCCGCCAGATAGAGATGTACGTACCTCCATACATACCCATGCCTGGCAAAAGAGGCTAAAGCAAATGATGAAGTTGGAAAGCTCGCGAGTTTCCTCCAGCCGGCGTTTCCTGGCGATTCGTTCGCCTTTTGCTGTTTCGCGTCGCGACGCTGCGCTGTCAAATGTGTTTCGTTCAGATGAGAAACGAGGCGGAAGAGCTGCCTCCCTTCTCCCTCGATCCTTCACACTTTTCCACTATTCTTTTCCCGCTTTCCCCTCCCGCGCCGCGGAAAGTTAGCGCGCGATGCAAAGTTTCGCGATTTTATTGATCGCGAAGTTTCGCCCCGGTGGCTCTGCTTCGTTTCGTGGAATTTTCGAAAAAACTGCACTCCGCCCTCGGAGGGCAGGTTTATGCGGACGTGAAATTCGTTTCGTACGTTTCGCACGCGAGCTGCCAACGAACGAGGCAGATGTAACTTTGGAAACGCTTCGGGGAAATACATTTAATTGTTTCACTTTTGCGTTCCCTTCAAATTTCGGGCTCCCTTTGCTCTGATCGGTCTATGCTTCTCAATAAAGTACATTTTTTCATGAATAATGAAGATATCCGATCACGAGGAACACTTTAAATAACTGAATGACTAAAAAGTATAAAGAATATAAATGATTGCTTCTCTTAAAATTCTCCATTTTACAGAGCAATTCTCCTTTACACAGTTTGAGAAATGTTAACAACACCTTTAATAAAATATTACACAAGGAAAAACCAGACAATACCTTTGCAACCATAAAGCTCTCGCCACCAAGGAAGGAAGCAATATAAATCAAAGGAGTTCAAATGCCACGCTACAAAACAATTTAAAAGACGAGATTGTAACAGTTATTGTTGCGCCCTCGGTCCGACGATGAAAACTGTCTCGCCCCATTGCAACCGAGAGTAATGCCCTGAAGAAAGCAGTGGAAAGTATGAAGTTAAGAACGACAGCGGAGTCTTAACTTAATTTTTTGTTTTTGTTTTACCAGCGAGCAACCTTGTTCTTTCGAATGCATGCAATTGCGGGAAACTGCTAACCCTTCTCGCCCGCGGAGCCATAAATAATAAACGCGTGTAACAGTTTCGCCAAGGCGTTCCGTGCAGTGCACACGCGGCTTGCCCCCGCGGGCGACCGGATTCTCTTATTTTCTACAATTAAACTCGTAATTGAAATGTAATACCGCTCTCAGCGGAGCAAACCGAGTGGTAATCCCTGGACGGAAGGATGTATAACCGGATTGCTGTCGTGATTTAAATAGAAAATTCAATCAGGTGGTTTTATATCGATCTTGCTGTGTTTATAGATTTATGAATAATAAAGTAGTATGATAGAATTTCACTTCGAGATGAGAATTAGAGAAAAGGAGCAAGCGAGATGAATTATATTTTTACTTATAAGGTTGTCATTATTTTTATTTCAGTTCGATTCATTTTCAAGATTGAATTTATTAATGATTAGGCTCTTCTACGCATGAATTTATTGTAATAGATTGTACATTGCGCATTAATTAAAAGAGTCGGCAGAATAGAAATATCCTAGACAGAGTTCTTCATCTGAAAGCTAAACAAATTACTCGCTTCACGAATGAAGAACTACGGAGCAATGACAAAGTACAGATATAAATGATGAGACAATAAATAAACTGTGTGCATACGAAGATCAACAGGTTGCGAGTGAAACGTTTGGCCGGAAAGATTGAAGAGATTTGTTTTCCCTTGCGTTTGCAGCGTATGCGTATTTATACTTGGCAAACGAATCCGGCGATGCATTTTGCTACTGTTCATTTGCGATTACGAATCGCCATCGTTGCAATGATGCCCGGTCATTTATCCGCGTGTATGGCAGTCTTATCCCCAGAGGAATTCTATTCTCGAGTACGTTCAGCCCGGCGACGGGGCGACCGTTTCCGCATGCGTTAGGGAATCTGAATTCCAAGTTTCATGCAAATAACGTGGGATCGTAAAGAAGGCGAACACAGGAATACAGAATCAGCCGCACTTATTACGAAAGCGTATACGAATATATTCTCTTTGTAAAATGAAATATTTTATCGACGGAGCTCTTACAATTTGGAAAGTTTGCTTGTGATATGTATTTTCTTATCGATTCGTCGATTCAATTAACTTTTAATCAACTACGAGCGCAAAAGTTAAAATTAGCGCCAAGTCTTAAACGTTCCTTGAATACAGTTAAAAAGCCGGAGACCTATAATTTGATACTGATTGAAAGCAATTTCATAAACAATTTAAGAAGTTTGGAGGTGGATTAAATCATTACATGTTTCGGTTTTGCACGATGTTGAAATTTCATTACACGAAAATAACAAACGATTTAAAGAGAAACTAAATACGAACAGTTTAAATTGGTAAACGACTAAATACGTGTTTGTGCAGCATCCGCGTGCAAATCGATTTTTTCCGGTGGTTTACGAGAAACCGTGACAGATCAATTTGTGGGGCATCTGATTAAAATGGAGCCAATTGAAGAACCTGAACGAAGCGATAATGAGATTCAAAGCGAAGTCGATAAAAAAAACATTCAGGCTTCTGAAATGCATTATGTCTGATAAACTTATCATAGTAGTAATATAAAAATCGGGTCAGGATATTGTATGCCGTCATGTAAAGCGTTTTATTTACCATCATATGTTTTCTTGATATACTTTTCGTAAATTCTTAACACTTTCCTGCTTTGTTGCAAAATTACTCGAAATCAGCGAATGGCAAGATTCCAGACCAGGCGAAGCAATGCAGAGCACTCTTCTAGCTTTAGTTTGAGCCATCGTAGAGTGAAAAATGACAAACAGGAGTAGACATATAGCAATTTTTTTAATGAAATACGTGGCGCCATCTAGCGTTTCGTGTCAACCAGCACCTTTAAAACTTAACTTCTCGATTACGTCGTTAAATTTCTAAAAACTCGTTTTTCTCGGCTTCCAGTGGATGGATTTTAACGAGCGAGGGCTCAAATTAAAGCTTAGAGTCTCGGCTTCAATTTGCCGGAGGTTTTAAATAAGTCGCAGCTGCCGTTAAACAGTTATTAACAATAGTGTAATCTTGAAATTCGGTCTATGAATACATTCAAATATCTCGGCTTTTAAGGGTGCTAGATTGATGATTCTTATCTTAAATTAGAGGTAAAGAGTCCAATTCATTGCCAGTGTAAGGATGGTATGAGCTATTTAATTTTTATAAACAATTTACTCCTTTATGGCGACATAACTCGGGATCATTGAATTAAATAATTCCAGGTCTGTCACAGGCTTGCAAAGCGTTCTTTTAGCTTCAACTTGCAGAAACAAATATTCTCTGTAGATGTTCAAAAGTAAAATAGATAGCAACTGCAGTGCAGCGGGAAACTAAAATAAAGTGGCAACGGAATGAATTTCAATTACACTCATTTATAAGCAAACAACAGGACAAACTAAAGGCAAACAATTTAACATTTCCCTGATGATATCAGCATAAAACGAAAACCACCTAGACAGAAAATTGCAAACTCATATCGGACAGTATACGCCACGAGTCTGTCGAGCATCGCTGCCAAGCGAAACACAGAGTGCAGCGTGTACGTGGTACATTGTATAATACAAAATGCATCGGCCTGATGATAGCTTATCCAGTCGGTACACTGTCAGTTACAATCCGCCAGCCCCATTACCTATCGATTTATCTTAATGGAGCGCGATCGTTATTTATCACCATTTTCAGTCGGAACCGCCGATTCGGCTTCTCTCTTCCTCTCCTTTCCACCTTATCCTCGAAAGTAACACACGCACAAAAGGGAATAAATAAATTGGAAACGAAGAGACGAGAGTCGATCGGAGGGCGAAATGAAAACTCGCGCGTTCCGCTCGTCAGGGAAGTGGATTGCAAACGATCGCGTATCGGGCCGCTATTAACTGAAACACAGCTTTCGCGTACTACGCGAGTCGCCTTCGAATCGATGGGTCAATTTCCTCGGCCCGATCCCGCGTTTCTTTCGACAGCGAAGAATTTGGTATTCGATAAGCGTACAGGCGTAAGTAATTACTTTAACGCGCGCCGTTCGAATTCCAGCGACGTATGAACCACCCCCGCCGGCGTGATCGGGTTATTCCAGAATCCCGCTGTAAGATAATTCTATTTCACGTGCGGCTGAACGCGCGATAACTTATTCCTGCCCGCCTAACTGTTCCGCAATTAATCCGTTTCAATCGCAATACGATTTTGTCACGGCTCGTTTAGCAAACAATTCCCCATCGTTCGGTAGAAGCGAATCAGGTAAATCTAGTTTGATCGTGCGCGATATTATGAAAAGGATAAATTACGAGTCGCGTTCAGCTGGACGTGATAAGAAATGTTTTGGATACCACTAGAAACTGAATTACGGTAACTGTACGCTAATCTCTATTTACTGGCTTCTACGGGCCTCCACTTAGCCTTCCAGTTAACCTTAAGCCTTCGGTTATCTGAGGTCAGCTTGTTATAACTGCATAATGTAAGGGGGCACGGTAAGGAAATGTAAATGGGAAGTTTAGTGGTTGGCTGACTTTGTAAATATGCTGGTTTAATCGGTGTAAGTTTATTATACATTATGATCTGTACCAAATGTTTACGTACCATTTTATTTACCAAATGTACCATCCTATTTAACGTGTAAGGCCACAATTTTCTTTAAACAACAAACCCGTTCGCAATCTTTTTAAGAATGAAAATAGTTCGATGTACCAAAGATTAGCATGCCACTCATGATAACATCATTCACATTGCTTAATCCACGAAAACCATAAAGGTATCAACGTTCAGCGAACGAAGAGGAACATCGATCCACAACCCGGACCCTTGACCCCGCATCTATTTCCGCAACGTTTCTGCCATTTCGAAATGACCCCAGCGAAAGGCTGTCGTGACCGAAACTCGTGACTTGCCAAGCAAATTAATAATATTCATTAACAGATTAACATCGCGAATGGGGAGGGTTAGAGGGCATCTGGTTCGCAGTCAACGCCGAATAGAACCGGCGTTATTACTGCGGCAGGGGTTGACGCATTAATTTGCCGAGCGTCCCTTATCAGTGACGTTTCATTTGTCACCAGGTAGCACCATAAATGTCACCAAGGCTGCGTCGCAGTCTGAGCGCGAGCTCGCAAGTCGCGGGAAACGTCGGCCAAGACAGTGACGGTGCACGCGTGCAGCTGGGAGACATTTACGCGCAAGAAGAAAGGGAAGCGCTCCGCGGCGCGTCTCGAGGCACGCTGCTTAAACGCATCTCGGGAATCCCTTTTTCGCGACGGTGGTCCTCGTGACGAGAGATTTCGAAGTGTTTGGGTAACGCGAACGTTAATTAGACAGGCGAGCACAGTTACCCGGACGAAACGTCTGTGGAATTCAGGGAAATAATTCCTCTGGGGGAGAAGAAAGGAGGTCTCGATTTTTTCTCCAAGACCACGTTTGGCTGAGGAAAGATCGTTTACTCGAAGGGAGGAACTCCGCGTAAAAGTAATGACCTAGCGAACCGAATGATGCTTCAGGTTGTTGTGATACAGCTTTAATGAAAAGGAATTTTCGCGAGTGATTTTGAAACAAGCTTTTGTCTAATTGTGCCTTTGAAATGTTTTGAAACAGTGGCCAGTGTTCCTCCTGTGCAAGCAGTTCGCTAAATTTTCTTTTATCTTCAGCCCGGTGCAGGGAATCAACATTTGGTCTCAAACAATTTTTAGAGGAGGGTGAATTGAATTTTTAACTCTAAGCCAGCAATTTCTTCGTTAAGAGATTATTTAGAAGAAGTACATTCTGAACGCTTTTCTGCTCCGTTGCGAAATTACTCGAAACCGGCGAATGGTAAGATTCCAGACCAGGCAAAGTAATGTAGAGCATTCTTTTAGCTTTAATTTAAGCCCTCGTAGAGGAAAAACGGATAACCAGGAGCCGAGATATAGCAATTTTTTTAAATGAAGTATGTGGCGCCATCTAGCTTAAATTTCTAAAAACTCGTTTTTCTCAGCTTCCACTGGATGTATTTTAATGAGCGAGGACTCAAATTAAAGCTTAGAGTCTCGGCTTCGATCTGCCGGCGGTTTTAAACAAATCCTAGCTGTCGTACGAAAGTTATTAACAATAGCGTAATTGTGAAATCTGGTTTATGAATAAATTCAAATATCTCGGTTTCTAAGACTCCTGGCTTAGATTAGTGGTAAAGAATTCAATTAATTGCTAGTGCAGGGATGGCATTAGCTATTAAATTGTTATAAACAATTTACTTCTTTATAGCGAGATAACTCAGAATTAATGAATTAAATAATTGTAGGCCAGTCACAAGCTTTTAAAGCATTCTTTTAGCTTTAATTTATGGAAAGGAATATTCTCCGCACATGTTCGAAAGTAAAAAGGATAGTAATTCAATTTCAGTGCAGTGAAACAGTAGCCAGGAGAGTTTTTCTCGTGCAAGTATTTCATAAAATTTTCTGCAGCATGCTGCAGTGAATCAACATTTAGTCCGAAACAATTTTTTTGAGGAAGGTGAATTCATTTTTTAATTCTAAGCTAGAAATTTCCTCGTTAAGGAATTATTTGGAAGGAACGATGGGTATTGTGTTCGAATTAATGGGGAACTTAATAGTTTTGCCATGACAATTTTTGCACCGTGGAACACTCGTTTCTTAGGAACAAATACAGCATATTTGATGGAAGAAACTGTTACTCTTTTCTACAAAAAAAAAAAATCCTTTAGTAATTTGTATATTTGAAATAATTTTAATTATACACTTTATTATTTATTAATATGATAATCTATGTTAGTCCAAGGATGTTCTAAATTCTCTGCCATTCTCACGTTTCTTTAATAATTATTACTACACATTTCCTTTTTCATATAATATTGCAATGTCATCTAGAATAGACAATATAGTAACAATAATTGCTAAATCTCTTTTATTCCATCACGGTGGCTATTTAAATTTACATGACACAATAAATTCCGATTAATTCATTAAACCTTCCCATTTAATTACCTTAATATAACCAGTGCTTTTTGTCTGAATTTTTTTGGTCACAGCACAATGCATGTGTCATTTTGGCAAATGAACGTGTACAAGAAATATTCGATTAGGGAACTTCTCGATAACAAAACACACGGACAATAGATACGAGGGATTTTACTGCAGCCCCCGATGTATCCAGCGAGGCTAATTGAACAAAAAATGGCAAATGCTGCACGAACCAAGCAATCATGAATTCCAGCAGCGAGCGTTGGTGAATGCAAGTTCGCATACTTCGGAACAGTAGAATTTACTGCGCCGTTTCGGGTAACTATTTCAGCAATGCAAACATACGTACTGTCTATCCCCTTTCTCTTTGCTTATCCAAGTCGTCGGAGTAATCTGAGCTACGTGTTGCACACGCCGCTGCCCGTCTCTCTCGCTCTCCCTTGCTCGCCGGCAAATACCATTAAACCGTGCTACCCTCGCTGGTGGGATCAGGATTTTCTATTTCCGAAACGAAACGAAACGTGCAATAATGTGCACCGTTACTACCGTAATCCTCCGTTGCGGTTCGCCGGTGGGGGGGAAAAAAGGGGGAAGAAACTATGAGTAAATACCGCTTATAGATTTCGCAGTTACCGAGAGGCCGGATAATTAACTGATACCCCCACGATTCGCGGAACCGGAGCCTGCCAGTCGGACCCCGGAAACCACGGTCGTTCGTGGCCGGAATCCAAACGCAATTAGTTACACGCGCGTTGCTTTAGCCACGAGAACCGTGTCCCTATTGCTGTAGATACTGTAGCCTCCGGTTAAGCACACCTACGCCAAAGGAATCAAAGGACTCGGGCTTCTTGCGCTTAGAGAAATGGTGGATCGTTGGAAATTGGTATGGCCTTTTACGATTTGTTGTTACATTACAGTGGGATTAAGAGTTGAAATAGTTGATATCAGTAGGTAAAAAGTTTTCTTTGTTTTCTCTTTGTTTTTACTAACACTAATACAAAATCTTGTATTTCCAAATGCTGCTCGCAATAAAGGCAACTGTAAATACTATGGTAATTAAAATAGAAAGCAATTTACTAATATCTTTTATTTGTGCAATTATAGAAATTCATGAAAATAGTTATGAGAAAGAAAAACCGTTACCTAATATTAGTATTCCAATAATCCTTTACAAATTAGATTACATTTCACGTTACATTGAAATTTGTTATAAGGTTGCCCTTTAAACTTTCAACGTAACTTATAATTCATCTTCTTCTGTGTCGAAAGACTTTCCCCCGATTCATATTCATAAATAAACAAATAAATGAATAGGATAAATAAATCCATTTACTGATCGCATCAACACCCTTTTACCGCAGTATCATTAAATAGTCTCAGTGGTAGATTTAAAGTAAACAAGGAACCATTTTACACCGTAAATCGAGCGCAATCATCGAAAAAGTACACAGATTGCGACGATCGATTACCGAACTCACAGTGAACCAGTCTCACCGCCGAAATTACTTTTCGTTTGGCGATACACTTGGTTTGCCTGTTCCATTCGCGAAGTTCTGTCAGCGTAAGTGATGTCGTGTTCACCCTACCAGAACGTAACAACCCCGAACGCTAGACCCACGGTCCTCGTTAAGTGAATGCATAAATTTCTCAGCGTTTGTTTTAGGGCCACACGCGCCATCGCGAAACGCAATAACCAGCTGTGTTTCTTTCAGCTTTATGGTTTCGGTTCGGGGTCTACCGTAAATGGAGCCAATAAACAGGCCGGTTCCAACGCAGACATGGGCTTTCGCTTTCCGTGACCGTTTTTCTTTTTCACGTGGGCGAACGCTTTCTGGGCGATCACCTTTAGTAACAAATGGAAACGTCTAATAATGTACCAGCACATCATAGATGGACTAATATATGGATCAACTCTTACAAATGTTTATTGAATAGTTTCTCGATAAGTGAGGGAAAGTTTTACCCACCTCTTCCTGTTCGCCCCCTGGTTCGGAACGTGGAAAAGGATTTTCTTAATTTAAGTAAAAATACAAAAGTACTTTTCTGCACGACAAGTGACGGTCTCGAGGTCCGATTTGCCATCACTTATCGAGAAGCCACTGTACATTCCGTAAAAATATCATTCAAGGGTCCCTCGTGGATCTTCGCCCTCGCACATTTATTCACGCAAAGAGGAAACCTGTCCGGAGGAGTTTCAATTCATTACGCCGTAGCACATTCTATTAAGTCAATAGGACGAGGGTGGCATTTAAAAGCAGCGACGCCGACCATCGATGGCCGAAAGGAAGTATTCTCCCAAAGGGAACGTGACTTAGCAGGATCCCCCCCGCTTTTTTCGTATGCATTCTGCAACGCGGAGAATTCATTTGCGGGAACTTCTATGCGTTACAATGAAGACCGAGGGCTGAAAATCGCTCGCGGTCCCGGCCAGGATTTTCAACGAAAGACGAGCCGTGCTCCGGCGGATCTCAAGAGGATTCTCGACGATCCATCCTCGGAAGGACCATTTGCATTTTCCTGCTCGATGATGGGACACGACGATCCTCGACGATCGCTAAATTACTTACTCCGCCACGTTCCACCGCGATCACACCGAGACGAATCACAAGTGAATTATCGAATTAAGGTGGCGGTATCTAACGCGGATGATGCCATTGGAATTGTTAATAGAACAAGAGGAGATCATTGGAATACTACGGCAGTAATATACAGTAGATTCTCGATAAGCGAGTCAAAATCGGGAGCCCAAGATCCTCAGTTATCGTGTAGAGGCAGAGAACTTGATAAGTAGCTGGAATATCGTTGGAACGACGTCAAAGGTAAATGAATAAGTGTTTCAATTGTATATATATACAAGCAAATTTAATGAAAGTGATGTTGTAATTATTTTGTTCTAATCTTAACTAATTAGAATTGAGAATATTCGGTAATTTCTCATGCCAAGCAACGACCCATAATTAACTTATTGCTGTGGATTAGCAAGTGACGTACGTCGATTGTCTGACTGCAGAAGTAATATACAGTAGATTCTCAATAAGTGAGCAAAAATCGGGAGCCCAAGATCCTCACTTACCGCGTAGAGGAAGAGAATTTGATAAGTAGCTGGAACATCGTTGGAACGACGTCAAAGGTAAAAGAATAAGTGTTTGAATTAAATATTTACAAGCAAATTTAAGGAAAGTGTAAATTAGTGATATTGCAATTATTTCGTTCTAATCTTAACTAATTAGAATTGAGAATATTTGGCAATTTCTCAACCCAAGCAACGATCCATAAACTAATTAACTTAGGGCTGTGGATTAGCAAGTGACGTACAACGATTGTCTGGCTTCAGAAGTAATAGAGTAGATTCTTAATAAGTGAGTAAAAATCAGGAGCCCAAGATCCTCAGTTATCATGTAGAAGAAGAGAACTTGATAAGTAGCTGGAACATCGTTGGAACGATGTCAAAGGTAAAGGAATAAGTGTTTGAATGAAATATTTACAAGCAAATTTAAGGAAAGTGTAAATTAGTGATTTGGCAATTATTTTGTTCTAATCTTAATTAATTAAAATTGAGAATATTCGGCTATTTCTCAACCCATGCAACGATCCATAAACTAATTAACTTAGGGCTGTGGATTAGCAAGTGACGTACAACGATTGTCTGGCTTCAGAAGTAATAGAGTAGATTCTTAATAAGTGAGTAAAAATCAGGCGCCCAAGATCCTCAGTTATCATGTAGAAGAAGAGAACTTAATAAGTAGCTGGAACATCGTTGGAACGATGTCAAATGTAAAATAATAAGTAGTTGCAATTAAGTTAAATATTTGTCAGTAAATTTAAGAAAAGTGGAAATTAGTAATATTGCAGTTATTTTACTCTAATTCTACCTAATTAGAATTCCGAATATTCTGCAATTTCCCGTACCAAGCAACAAGCAAAGCCACGCTTCGTCTGAAATATCGCAGCCGCGATGGAACTTTAGCGCAGCTATTCAACTGAATTCAGGATTCTCGCGATAAGAGCCTCGACTGATCCCTTGAATCTTTCAAGGAAAATCCCGCCCATAGTTTTACGCCTGGCGCGGCGGCGCGCTGTAAATCAGCTATTGAATTTACACACCTAGGACGTGTGTACGGATCGATCGAAATTTAACTGCGCCCAATAGATCCTAGGAGTCTCGCGCATGGGATTCGTGCGATTCCAGTAATTCCGGTGATTCCCGCGATGCAAGGTATAAGCGCGTTATGTAGTTTCGACGACGAGGAACGTGCGAGCGTAGCGAGTCCGCCCTGCTTGGAACAATGCATGGAAAATAGAAAACACGGTTAGAAACGCGTTCGCGACGCACAGAAAGCTCGTGAAATTGCGATTACTGTCACTAAGGACTGAAACATCTATTCGTCTTACGTTGATCCTCTGAAGACCGGCTTTGTATCCAGTATACGATATTTTAATGACCCGAGATTCTATGGGGCTGCGATTAACGTGGATAAAAGAGGGATGAGGGTGCATATTATCAACCCTTTTGATACTAATGGCAACAAAAGGGTAAATCTTCTGGAAATTTTATTCGTGTAATGCAAAAATCTTGCATAGCCGTCAAAAGGGATTGTTTATTAAAGAAGAAATTGAGGATTTTATGGGAACTCGTTTCGTATAAAATGATCACTGTTTTCATTACTTAAATACCATTATTATTGTTTGTTGAAAGACATATCGTACGTTTGATGAATTAATCGTTTTTTAACTCGCTGGTGATTTATTTCACGTCACGTGCACCAAGGAAACGTGTTATTTTAAAACGGGAATAAATCTAGATCAATGAAATTAACCATTCATTTTGAAATGATAATTTTCATAATTAGACTCGGCAAACAGAAACACGTGTCGACGAACGATTGGACATTTAAACGTGAATAAAATCAAGTCACTTCCGTCTGGCGTAGATACACCAAAACCTCTGGATATTTGCATTTCGAACTCCATGAGAAATATCGAAACTGCCCGATTTGAACAAATTGTATAGTGCAAGAGCGTTGTCGACGCCCAGGGCAATCGCGAAACTTCGCTCGATCCAGCCAGCGGCCATCGGCGTTTCGAAAGTTTGAAATTCTCCACCGTCGGAGCGGGGGGGGGGGGGGGGCAACATTGGAAAAAGGTGACCACAACCGGAGACGGCTAGAGAGAAAACTCGACGCGAGAAATAAGAACGGAAGCGAGCAGGGGAGCTTGATTACTGGACAGGCCGTGTCACGTAATAAAAACAAAAGGCACCCCTTGCTAGCGGAATGATAAGGGAAGCGCGATACATCGAGTGGCAGCTCAATTTACCTCTTGTTATACGGTTTGATCGATCAATAGCATCGGTGAGCATGTACACTCGTTATCGATCGATCCGTGAACTCTCGTTTTCGTTCCGGCCTGGTCATCATTCATAAACGACTCGCTGCGATGGTACCTTTGGTCTAAGGTACGCGCGAATCGTTTGTTTTTTCTTCTCCGCCTTCGAGGGGATTAAAAAGTTCCAGATGACTCGCCAACTAGTCGAGGGAGAATGCTGAACAACTGTTACGTCACTCCTGCTCGGGCGAATGGAAAAGGTATCGCGAAAAGGAATTCGTGATGGAAATGTAAATGGAAATGCAGGTCTGCATGTAATTAGTTGCATCCACTTAATTCTGTCGTCTTTGGAATGAAGAAATTAGATCAATCTGGGGAACATTTTGTTGTTTCTTTTTTCATGATATTATTAATGAACTAGTTTTACGCATATTGCTGTTAACTGAATTAAATGTTTGCCTGGATTAAACGAGTCGATGAATAGAAACGAGGCGGTTATAGAAATTATTTGTTCGTTGAAGCACGCGCAATGCACGTATGATGCATATTTTACACACTGTCGTTGTTCATTATTATTCTCGCAGAACCGGACATATTTAATACAGGATTTTAATCGATCTCTCATTAAAATTTGGAACATGCAAAATGAATGTCAAATACTTCTTTAAATTATCCCCCTCCTCCATACTTTCCGCAGCCACCATGTAAAAGCACCAAAGTATAATTATTTTAACAGAAGAGCAAATAAGCTGACAAAAACCATTATCATTCTACGGGCTCTGAACTATTCAAACAGCGGCTGGATCTAATGTACCTGGCGCACGAGAGAACGCCTATGCTTATCATTTACATACCGCATCGATACGGACAGAATCGCGTTTCAGCGCAATAACTAACGCCAGCGGAACCGCGCGTCGTGTTCCCTCAAAAGGTATTACTCATCCGTGTTCATAACATTCAGACGTATTTTACATGCGGGCGAACACGCGCGATGCGGTTTGGCGGACAGTAAGACACGACGAAAGGCGCATAAATTAACGCCGAGGGGTCGGCGAAATTAATGAGCATTAAGTTGCAGGCAATGCGTGCGCGTTATTCATCACCGTAGAGTAAGTTTCAATAGCGACTTAATGTCGTCGAGGGTTGCGAGGAATCGCGTTGATACGAAAATTAAAGATTATCTGTAAACCCGCGAGGAACCACTGTGCACCGGCGAAGAGTACTTTTCCACCGTTCCGCGCGGACAGGGCTTAATAAACACTGCGCGCCGCGTGCACGGTGCAGGAGAGGGCTTGCTTTCTCGCAAGACCCTTCATCCCCGACGGCAGTGGTACACGTTGTCTAGATAGAAAATCTCGGGCTGGCAGCGCGAACTGCCGCGAATCGATCTTCGTCCCCGGCTCCTTGATAGAGGACCCACGTTCCCTTTTCCGTCGCGACTTCTCGCTGCGATCCGACGATGTTGCATCGCGAACGCTACACAGACCGTTCGCGCCGTGGCGCCGCGAATTTCGCCGAGGAACCACTGTAAGATGCACGTCGTCAAAGGAACACGCCTATTTGGAAATCCAACTGACGCTTTGCCCGTAGACGCGTGCATACATTCGCGTACCGCATGCTCTGTCAGCGCGCGGATAGATGGATGCATGCATAAATGATGGCGCTTATGTAGCGAGCCAGCCCATATACATACGTGTACAGGGTGTTCACTGAAAAACGTCTAATTACCTCGAAAACTGGGCATTGTAGGAAAAAATGTTTGACGCAAAAGTCGTGCAATAAGCAACTGCAAAGACAAACTATGAATTCCATTAAAAAAACAAGTTGAACTTCAAATGACCTTGGCAAACCGCTACTGAAAATACAACAACGAATGGCATAGATGGATTTCCCTCTCGAAACCAAGAAACTCAGGTTTCAAACATGTTTTTCTACTATTTCTACAAAAACAAGTTGACCTTCAAATGACCTGGGCAAACCGCTACAAAAAAAAGACAACGAATGGCATAGGTGGATTTCCCTCTCGAAACCAAGAAACTCTTGTTTTAAACACTTTTTTTTCTACTATGTCTACAAAAATAGGTTGACCTTCAAATGTCCTTGGCAAACCGCTACAAAAAGCAACAACAAATGGCATAGGTAGATTTCTCCTCCGAAACCGAGAAACTCTTGTTTTAAACATTTTTTTCCACTCTGCCTGCAAAAACAAGTTGACCTTCAAATGACCTTGGCAAACCGCTACAAAAAGCAAAAACAAATGGCATAGGTAGATTTCTCTTTCGAAACCGAGAAACTCTTGCTTTAAAAATGTATGTCTACATTGCGCAATTTTCGAGTTAACTGAACGTGAAGTTTTTAAATGAACAACCTGTACAGGTACAAATGAGCACCCTGTATGTGTACGTGCGTGCTGCACCCGTCTGTCACGTTTGCCTGCATGGATTGCCCGAGACATACTACTTGCTCGGCTTTTCATTGCTCCGCGCCGTTTAAACGATTCTTCGAGGATAAAACCGCTAATTTATGCGGAAGCTCGTAGGCGGATTTCACCGTTTGCCTGGCGATACGGTAGCTGATACGTGAATAAGCTGTTCCTGGTAGCGCGATGTCGGATCGCCTGGGAATTCCCACCGATTTTTAGCGGCTGATCAAAAATCCATTATTCTTCAATGGCGTTTATAGGCATGCAAGATTTATGGGTATGCACGGTAACGGTTCTATCTATGACACAATATGCCCAGGTCGTACAGCGTTGCAATACTATTAATAATGGTGGAAATCAGAGGGTGTTACGGGGTAAAGATTTGCCACTTTCTGTTTTATGCAAAAGATTAATTTAGTAGCTTATTTGTGGATTTCGTTTGACTGTAAAATCTGTGCCCCAACTGTAAATGTTAAATTAAAAAGAAATCGAACGGTGGGAAGATGGGAATGATTTAGAAGATCCAAATTTCATCTGCAAATTCATATTGAAAAAAGAAGATACAGGTTAATTCATGAACAGTGGAGAAACATGTGTGGTGCAGAGACAAGACACTAATTCGTCCCATAAATTGAAGATTAGAAATGATGAGACAGTGTATAGATTGCAATAACTCATGTGTCGTACAGAAACTTATGCCTGGATGATTAATGAGTGTAATACATGAACAGGGAAGTCTTAGCTGATGAAGTTACGACGCTAGATGGCGTAATTACTACTATTGATGCAAGTCCTCATGAGTTTTGTCTATCGACTCTTGTCTCTTTGATGAAGAGAGTTGCTTATTTTAAGATCTAAGATTTCTGTGATGAAGAACAGAACCAATAAGTTGTTGAGACAATAATTGTTCTACCGCAAAATTGTCTCTTACCAAAAATACAGCAGTTTCATTTTGCAATTTCAATCCGTCCAGGCAAAAATGTGCAAGATTCATTAAAAATCTGAACCGGCCCTTTAATTCTAACCCTGATAAGGGTGGTAATCCAGCTGATCCAAGGATCGCCGGTGGTTGTCAAGGACGAAAACGCGAGATCAACGCGAAATCTCCACTCAATTATACTCCAGCGAATCAACTAATTATCTTTCTCTCCCTTCGCCGTCGTGGCAAACGGCGTCCTTTCCTATTCGCCCCTTTCCAACTTTATTCTCCTCGGCCCGAACTTAACCGAGCGAATTGAATGCGTCCATCTCTAGTGCAGTTTCTCGGTCGATATTTCTGTCCGTTTCCATCGTAACTATAGCAACGGGGCGGCTCACGAGTACGACCTTACGAACCGGTCTGTCCCGAATAAAGATTCGTTCTTTAATTATAATCTTCGACCCGGCGAGATCTTTCGCCATCCGTTAAGACGCCTCTACTTTCGACGCCGTAACGATTCCTTTGTGTCCTGTAATCAGGCGTCCCCCTTTACTGACTGTGTCCGCCTTTTCCGTGAGGAAGCAGTCCTAATTCGAAACATCAATAATTCCTGACGGCCGTTTGGTCCGTCACAGTTGGCGACAATGCTGCGTTTAATGGGGTCGTGGATTGAACACCACTGATGTAGATTAAGGTGAACAGATAGCATGGCACCTACCAATCGTCTTCTAAAAACCGTTTTTAAAAACCAACCATGCATTCTAATATATTAACATTCGTTTCTACCTCCGGAACGTGGTCCAATTGAACCGCCACTGGTTCACAGATAAAGCCTCCGCAGGCTCAACTCCATAATACAATAGAGCCCTAGGAAGCTGCGTGCGAAATTATCTGACATTGTGGCATTATAGTCGGTAGACGTCCCTCGATCTCGCGACTCAACAAGGAACATCACAGACGGGGAATAATAGAGGGAGAAAGCTGCGGGAGGACAATCAGTGGAATAGGACGAGCACGAGCGCGGCGAACAAGTCGAAATAGTGTATCTATGTAAAAGTGATGGAAGAGGAAGGGATGCCGAGGGTTCAAGTTTATCTCCGGTAAAGATCCATAAACTAATTAACTTAGGATTATGGATTAGTAAATGACGTACAATGATTGTCTGGTTACAGCAGTAATAAAGATGCATGATGAGTAAAAATTGGGAATCCAAGATCCTCGGTTATCGCGTACAGGAAGAGAACTTGATAAGTAGCTGGAGCATCGTTGGAACGATGTGAAAAAAGGATAAGCAGTTTGAATCAAATTAAACATTTGAAAGTAAATTTAAGAAAAGCGTAAATTAGTAATACTGCAATTATTTTATTCTAATTCTAATTAGAATTGAGAATATTCGGAAATTTCCCATCCCAAGCAACCGTCCATAAGCTAATTAACTTAGGACTGTGGATTAACAAGTGACGGACAATGATTGTCTGGCTATAGCAGTGATATACAGTAGATCTTCTATAAGTGAGTAAAAATCGGGAACCCAAGATCCTCGGTTATCGTGTAGAGCGAGAGAACTTGGTTAAGTACCCGGAGAATCAAAGTTTGCCAACTGATAAAAGATTGGTCGATGGTGGGGATAACTTATCCTCACTTACGTGTAGATAGAAAATCATCACTTATCGAGGATCTACTTAACAGACTGATTTCGTTGGGTGACTAATAAGTTTGACTTGTAAGTTTCCTATACGTGTATTCAACAATAGTGCACCAATTTATTTGGGGATAAATCATCTTCTCCTCACTTAGGTGTAGATCAGAAACGATCACTTGTCGAGAATTTACTTAACAGACTGATTTTGTCGCGTGACTAATAAGTTGGACTTGCAAGTTTGCTATATGTATATTCAATAATGGTGCACTAATTTATTTTTAACGCTGTATTCATTTCTCTTTCCAAAATTAAATCTTGCTTATTAAAAAATTTGTGAAAGCACAGATAACCTCAATTTAATTCTTAATAATTTGATGCTCTTGATATTTTCTTCCGCGTAGATTTTATGGATACCATTACTTTGTAAATATCTGTGTAATGGTCTGTAAATACACTACACTGTAATTAATTGCTCTAATTAACAGCAGATTTACAAGCTTTACAAAGCTTTCCACTTAACCTCCATGTAACGAAATTAAATGTCAGCAGTAATTATCGGAGATTACCATCAAGCGTGGCACAATCATCGCAGTAATCAGACTATCCCAGGTACAATACCAAGATCCGCAATAAGCCGGGCTCGAGATTTAATTAGCTCAGAATTCAGGAGGCCGACCGGTCGGATCGGAATCCTTCCTTAAAAGTTCTCGACACTTTTAATTTAAATCCCGTTCATATCTAGCGGCAAGGGTTGCCAGGAGGGGAAAAGAAATAGGGGGCAGAGGGGAGGAGAGTACTCGTCGCCGGATGGAACGGCGAATAACATCATACAAACCGTGTCCCATTAATTAAATTCCTTCTAAGGAGTTTTGCAACCCTGTCGGGACAGATACCGCGAACGAACGTCCCTCCCTGGTTCATTAGATACGAATGGACGGCGATATCGAAAATAGTTTCGTGCTCGATTTGCGTTTAAAGCGCGCCACGGAATGTCGACCTTGTGTCAGCCCGTAGTAGAACATCGAACACAGAAATGAGGGAGGGTGTATGCATAGAATGGCTGACAATGTAACAGAGATAGGTGAGAACGGGCAAATTGGAATTACACAACTGTACCGTCATATGCACGGCATGCATAATTTTCCCTGCTTAAAAAAGCTGCATACACTCGGGCTACTCGATCGAATAATACAGAGCACGTTAAAGTTCATACTGGGAATAATTTTCTGCAACGAATATTTTTACACATAGAGATGGTTTTTTTATACTAGAAGTTGTTAAGTAGGAGTGGTGGAAGTTTTCATAAGGACAAATAATTTTATGGCTACCCTACGAAGAACAGTACTACGATTTATCTTAATAAATCGAGTGAATTAACAGATTAATACTTTTTAATTAATAGATGCGACAGAATGTATTTTCCCGCAACAAGTGTATTGAAAACTATATTTCACGCACAGGAAGATACTTTTCCATCGCGTTCCCAATTCTTCTTTCCAGACAAGAACATCCCCCAACGATAGCAAGTGGTATCATTAGGTGAAAACTTTCTCACAGTTACGTTGTTCCGTTATTAGTCCCACGGCAATCCTCGTATCAAGAAAGCGTTCGCAATCACAATACTTTTTAATTAATCGATGCAACAGAATGTATTTTCCCGCAACAAGTGTATTGAAAACTATATTTCACGCACAGGAAGATACTTTTCCATCGCGTTCCCAATTCTTCTTTCCAGACAAGAACATCCCCCAACGATAGCAAGTGGTATCATTAGGTGAAAACTTTCTCACAGTTACGTTGTTCCGTTATTAGTCCCACGGCAATCCTCGTATCAAGAAAGCGTTCGCAATCACGAGGCACGAAGACAAAAGGACACCCTGCACGAGAAACAATAGCATTGTAACGAGAGATATCAAAGAACGTTCACCCCGTCGTTTCTTTCTATGTTGCATTGCCACGCGATGCGTACTAGCGCGCACGGTGTCCGTGCCAGAATAATGGATACAATAAATGCACAGCGCCGCGCCAAATAGGCGAGGCCGCGGCTAAAGTCAAAGGTGTAAAAGCTTGCGCTTTCCAGTCGATTTCACCCTTTCGCTTTTAGCTGCAACGAAGACCTACATGCGCGGTTCGGGGCGCGGTTTAACTTGTAACGAACCGAACTATACGGGGTGACTAGTGAAAAATGATCTACACGTTTTTGTAGCACTTCTGATGATTGAAATAACAAACTTTTCCAAGGAAAATTGGTCAGCTTTAAACCAGCTACAAGATGCAATATCTGAAATCGATGAAAAATGCTTCTTTCTTAGCTACCTGAACCAGAGGGTGTTCAGCGAAACTGCACGACTTTTGTAGCACTTCCGATAACGTAAACAAAGAATGTTTGTAGGCAAAGTTAGTCAGTTTTAAAGCAGTTGCAAAATGCAATGTTTGAAATCGACGAAAAATGCTTCTTTCTTAACTATCCGCACTACAGGATGTTTAGCGAAACTATACGATTTTTGTAACTCTTCTGATAATGTAAACAAAAAATGTTTGCAGGCGAAGTTAGTCAGTTTTAAACCAGTTACAAAATCCAATATTTGGCATCGACGAAGCATGCTTCTTTCTTAGCTATCCGCACTACAGGGTGTTTAGCGAAACCATACGATTTTTGGCACACTTCTGATAATGTAAACAAAAAATGTTTGTAGGCAAAGTTAGTCAGCTTTAAAGCAGTCGCAAAATTCAATATTTGAAATCGACGAAGAATGCTTCTTTCTTAGCTATGCGCACTACAGGGTGTTTAGCAAAACCATACGATTTTTGGCACACTTCTGATAATGTAAACAAAAGATGTTTGTAGGCAAAGTTAGTCAGCTTTAAACCAGTTATAAAATCCAATATTTGGCAGCGACGAAGCATGCTTCCTTTCTTAGCTATCCGCACTACAGGGTGTTTAGCGAAACTATACGATTTTTGTAACACTTCTGATAATGTAAACAAAAAATGTTTGTAGGCAAAGTTTGTCAGTTTTAAAGCAGTTGCAAAATTCAATATTTGAAATCGACGAAGAATGTTTCTTTCTTAGCTATGCGCACTACAGGGTGTTTAGCGAAACTATAATATTTTTGTAACGCTTCTGATGATGATGTAAACAAAGGAATATTGCCAGGAAGAGTTAGTCAGTCTTAAACCAGTTACAAGATACAATCGATAAAAAATGCTTCTTTAAATAAAAGATCAATGTCACCTTGGCTTTTTTAAATGGCACAATGTGTGTTCTATACCCTGTACACACATATGTACACATGTTTCGTGGCCCAAGCAATCGAAGAATAGGATAGTGGAGATGAAGGTAAATCCGATTTAGATCAGAGATAAGCCATTGTGCTGTATCTATAACTTCTTCCAAAGCTCGGAACAGCGTAATTGGAGCGTGCCTAAGAAACTCTTCTCCTTTTTCTACCCCTTTCTTCCCTCCTTCCTGTCAAGCGTTCTTTCACTTCTTTTCTGTACGCTTACGCCTCGACAGAAACGGATGGAATTAAATGGTGAGAATGGTCTCGTCGTCGAATTATTCCTTAACAAAGGTGGCTCTAATTAAATTGTTAAGCCATTCTAAAAGCGTATTGAAAATAATTATCAACCGCTTGTTCGGATTCAATTGGGTTTTAATTCTCAATTGACGATTCCACTGTTTTGTTTCACTTTATTCGGATTGTACAGAAGGCAAATATCATTTCTGACAATTTCATTCCGTTAATTACTAGTTCATCCTTCGAGACTTGTTTCCAAAGCAAAGGGCAAAGAGTTCAGAGAGAATCTTTTGACGATCTTTAAATATCAAGAAATCAATCAATCTACCAGGCACCTAACTACATAGAACAATTCCAATTTTAGTGTCCTGGGTCCCTAATCGAGGACTATCTCAGGACTATTCCCCCAGGCATTCCCGCTGCGCCGCTCGTTATTTGGACACACGCTTCTATGAATCCCCCAGCAAGGTTCATGCCCCTCTGCATTACGTCGCGTTAAAACGTGCTCCTGCAGGATGAAAGAAAGGAAGCTACCGGCGGCGCTTTTCAAAGTGGCGTAAATACTAATTACTCTAGCAGCCGTGGTTATGCAACCACGAGGTCGAGCGTTTTCGCGCCGGGAACACAGAGGGGCGAAGAAAAAGGGCGAGGCAAAGGTGAAAAGGAGCCGGCTTTTCACGCGATAATACTACTATCTTTACCGTACCTGCATAAGTATGCGCACGCACGTGTTCGCGCGAGACAGGTGTACAGGGTGTCCCGTAATTGGTGGTACAACCGAACAGGGGATGCTTCTATGTGAAAAAGTAAGTCGAAAATCTAGAATAACATTTTTTCGTTCGACGCTCCGTTTCCAAGAAAATCGACTTCAAACACTTGCTTGGCCCGCAAGCATGTTGGCTAATATGTACTTTTACTGCTGCCTGCGTTAGACGATTGTCAATGCCGCGATTGTCGATAACCACGATCATATCATTGGATCTATAGGTAATAACTTTGGATAATTTTTATTTCTTTACCATACACGTTGCGGAAGGAAGCTCGTGTACGATAAACTTGTTGGGAACATGATTCTGCTGCATTTTCTATTATATTCAGCTGCATTATTTCATTGAATTCTCAACAATTTTTTAATTGCTAATGCATGTTGACTATACGAATATTTAAAAACGCTTTCCTGGGACAAGAAGCCTCAATAAAATCTTATTCTACACTTTCGACTTGTTTTTTCACGTAGAATCGCCCCTTTTGCGGTTGTACCACCAGTTACCGGACACCCCGTATATTACTCAGGTGAAAGGGCGAGCTCTTAAAACGGTATATGTCTCGCCGCAAGTTTCCACGCGATTCTTATAGGAAACCTGACACTGTCCCGCTAAATCCAGAGCTAACCCCTCAACGGCCGCAGTTAGCTGGCCAAATATCTACAGGTTGTCCATTGTCCCGCGTGTGTTGTTCACTACAAACGTGCTGATTTCGTTAGGCGTGTACCTGGCCGGTGGCCAGGACATTTACACATTAGCCCAGGATGGGGAATTCGCGAAACTTTCCGATTCCGTCGCCTCGGGTGTCTCGCGGAGACAGCAATGATTATTGCCTTGGAAAATCTATTTCTACGAAGAACTGTGTAACTGGTGAAAATGTTAATGGAGAACCGTTGAATTGCTGCAAATAGAAAGTGAAAACGTGACAGATTTGGATGTTCAGCTAGAACTCGAACCGGATCTGTGTTCTCTTTTTTTTTTTAAACGTGACAAGTTGAAATAAGAGACTAATTAAAAGATTTAAACCTCTTAGTGTGTTCTTTCAACTTGTCACATTTTTCGAAGAAAAGGAAATACAGATCCGGTTCGAGGTTCAGTTGAAGATCCGAATCTTTGAAAATATTTGACAGTATTTCATTAACATTTTCATGAACGTAACACTTCTTCATAGATGGATAAAGGTAACGAGTTTTAATGAATAAACAGCGTTGTCAAAGGAGTCTCCAAAGACGAAAGTGTATATTAATTGGACCGTCGAAAAAGAAAGATACCGCAGAATTGAAATCTCTTTTGCATTACAGAGATTGCGGGATGTCCTATAAAATTCTCTGAATTGTGTACGCACGAGTCCATTTCAGAATATGCTCGCGGTTTCACCCTGCACAAATTAAATACCTATCGCTTTTCCTAAAAAGGAGCACCTCATAAGAAATAAAAGTGGTATATCGTACAGAAGTGAAAAAGAGGCTGAACCGTGCAAGGAGGCTAATTTTCTTTTCAGTGTAACCGCACACGCGAAACGTACGATGTACATGATACGTAATAATGTACGCTGCAGTGGTTTACACACCCTTTAAGGGGATAGTAAATGGAAAGAGACTGCCCTTCATCGGCAATAACAAGAACCGATAAATAATCAAACGATACACTTGCATGGAGATAATATACTTTCCACGTGAAAAAAAAAGAATAAATTGTCAATGGAAACACATTTAACAGAATTAATCATTTGTAAGTGTCAAACGCTTCCCCGTCGATCAAGCACGAGATTATTACGGCGTCTAATTAAAACAAGTCGAACGAACGTTAACTCCCTTGCAAATATACAGTTCCGCAGAGGTGAATCGATAAGAAGCGCACAGTGCATCGTGCCACATAAATTCCCGCCGCAATATCGTTTAGTATTTAATAGCTGTTACGTGAAAGCCGGTCTTAATTCCATGAAACAGATAGCCGTCCACCCTCGGGGTGACCCCGTCGATGAGCAACGGAAATAAAAATGCGAGGGGAAACAACGCGGGGCGCTTTGCTCGTCTCCAACACAGGGACACAGAGCGAAGCCCGGCATTTAGATTAATTCCTCGGTGCGGTTTCTTTCTTGTTTTCTTCCTGCCCGATATATTCCCGCCGTGTACCTGACATTCCTATCCACGATATCCACCTATTCCTATTAGGGATGTAAATGCGGTCATTTCGCGGGGGTAATTACCGGCCTCGGCTTGAAAGTAATGCCTTTGAACGAGGAGGGCCAGTGGTACCCGCTGGCCACCGGTGTTACTCTGAAATTGCTGGATGACGCCTGAGAGAGCACCTTCGTGTTTTCTGAATTAACGTTCCATCGCTGGTCGGGCCGCTTTTTTTTTTTTTGCTTCGTACGTGTGTACTTTTAATTTCCATATTATTTTCAATGATCAGCGGCGCCGTTTGATAGCGCATGCCTGCAATTTTGCTGCAGCCTCTTTGATTCAATGCAATGCCAGTCTGCAGAAGGTAATTGCTTTTTTTAGGTCAAATCGTAGAAGAATTTCTGAGTCTTGTATATGCATTACAAAAATGCTGGAAACTAATGAAGGTATTTGAAATTAAAGCCTAACAATTAGCCTAACAGTTCATTCAATTGCAATACACTTCTTTTTCCAACTGCGTTTAGAATATATCAAAAAGTGTATTAACAAAGTGTATTAAGGAATAACAATTATGTTACTCTAAATTAAAGGGTACTTTTAAAAAATAGGTTGCCCCACTGAAAGCACAGAATAAAATCAGTAGCACGTGTGGCTGAATTAATAACACATCTACACTGATTTTCTTAATAATACAAAAAAAAGAGAGAGAGAGTTGCTAACAAACTGCATGAATTTTCATCTTATTAAAAGAAGTCTGCATAGAAACGTGCGGGGAAGCATTATACCCTCCCTCTTAATTATGCCGGGCAAAGGAACTTTGTTCACCAGACAATGGCTGGTTTTTAGAGGTATCTGACGTTCCGCGGTTCACCACGATTAAAAAGTACGAAATTCCACGTTATTGTTACCCGATTGTTATTTACAATGCTGGACAATGAGCGGGATGAATGAAAGGAAAACGCGGGTACTGCTTGCACTTGCGTTGGATCAAATAGTAGAAAGGGAAAAAGGCTATAACGATTTCACAATGCTGGACCACAATCACCGAGGGTTTCGCGAGGGAATCGATACTGCGTTGAGACGTGAGAAATCAAAACGACCGCCGCGAAATTGGGTCCATTATCGCTCTGGCCAGATATGTACCCTCAAATATCATCGATATTCGTTTGGCAAACAGGGGTTTAGAGAGAAATATAAAAGGGTCAGGTCAGTGATGAAAAAAAAGGAGGAATAACTCTGAATTGTTGGGAAAATGGAATGGGAAGAAGAGATGACTGGTAATGATCCATTATATATAATATAATCCTTTCGATACGAAGGGCGACAATGTCCAGCAATAAAAATTCAGTGATTGACTTACTTTTATTAATTAGACCTGACACTTATTATTGTCTGGGTAAATTAGTCAAGGAAGACACGTTCGATTGCAATCGTAGCGCGGCAAAAGAGGCAATAAATAAAAAAAAAGGAGGAATAGCTGCAAATTGTTAAGAAAACGGAATGAGAGGAAGGGATGAAATGTGAATAATGATACATAATCCCTTCTATTCGAAGGGCGGCAATGTCTAGCAATAAAAATTCAGTGATTGACTTACTTTTATTAATTAGACTTGACACTTTTTATTGTCTAGATAAATTATTCAAGGAAGACACGTTCGATTGCAATCGTAGCGCGGCGAAAGAGTTAATATATAAAAAAAGAAGGAATAGTTGCAAATTGTTAGGAAAATGAAATGAGAAGGAGGGATGAAAAGTGAGTAATGATACCTAATCACGTCCATTTGAAGGGCGACAATGTCCAGGAATAAAAACTCAGTAATTGACTCACTTTTATTAATTAAACATAATACTTCTTATTATCTAGATAAATTATGCAAGGAAGACACATTTAACTGCTATGGCACCCCAGCAAAAGTGTGAATTTCAGAATTCTTAGGTCATGCTTCACTATTTTTTTTTTTTTGCTATTACAACCACAATACATGTTTCGATTAAATGTATATACATATAACATACTCTTTGCCTTACTTATTATTACCCAAGATTTTCTTTTTATACATCCGCCAAAAATTTAATGAACGTAACAGGTTCGCCAATGCACAACACCTTCCCCTACCCCCATGATCAAGAGGTAAACTTAGTCCATGAATTCTTTATTCGCGAAACCCGTCCCGGAAGGCGATTCGTTCCGGGGGAAAGTATTGAAATTCCATAATTGCACGAGCTTTCGCATCGCGCGCAAGCGACACTGAATAATCGGCGTGGTAATAAGGTTCTACCATTCCGCGCGGCGGTCGGAACTGGATATCGAATAAAGGTGGGTATAATTTACGAAACGAGACGGGGCGCGCGTTGACACGCGCGCCAGTACCTGGTAACCAGTCTATCGGCGAGCCGTTGCACAAGAAACTGGCCCGCGGCGTAAAGAAATTGATCCAGGGTTCCTGTTCCGAGAATAAACGTCCGAGAAGCATTGCGCGAGGCCGTGCGACGCGGCGCAGCGGAGAATAAACATCGGGGCGGTCAGTTCTCGCGGCTTTCATCGGGGAATAGCCTGCAACAGTCCCCGGCTGCGCGTCGAATCCTTCACGGTTCGCGTTTCTCGTAAGTTTACGCGCCATTGGCCGCCAATCTTCAGAATGGAACTGCTTCTGTTGCCGGAGTGGATTCTCGACGCGGCCCGCTTCGAGGGCGGTAGAGAAACACGCGAGTAGAAGAAAAAGCAACGACAAGGCGGACGGGAGGGAAAAGGTCCGAGGGAAAGGACTCTCGGATGAAATGCATAACAACGAAGGGTCCGAGAGCGACGAATAATCACATTTAACACCGCGTCCTCCAACGATACGCGAACAATACAACCCGCCGTCCCACGTACGGATATATTACACATTGTATTCCGCCACGGCCAAGGCGGAGCTATAAACGGCGATATTACCGCATAGCAAGCAACCTTACAATGCCAGCTTAGAAGCGTGCTATCAAGCACATACACCGTGGCAACCTATAAAGTCACGCCACCTATCGTGCGATCTACCTTTTCGGTGGCCAGATACGCCCATGCGCTTGTTTACACTCGCGGACACTGCTGATGACTCCGGGCGTCATGCCATTACGGTGGACGAGCAAATTGAATTGTTGACCGTTAACGCTGCGGGAATGAAGACGCCGCTTGGAAGGATGATTCGCATTGAAATGTCAAGCAAGGGATGTGAAAATTGTTGCATTTAATGTTTAGAGGAATATTAAATTTTGAGGCAAAGCTAATTGCGAATAAATATATGTATCTTCCTAAGTAAAATTAATCCAAGCATCCGGCACACTATTACTATGACACTTCACCAGCCATGGAGGATAAACCAATATTAAACCGCAGTAAAAATCCCTCCCTATAACACCGAAAACTTCGAACAAATATTCCGCCTTTCTTTACGCCATCACTCGACAAACTTTTTGGCGACGGTCATCGGGAATTATTCTACCGCGTCACATGGGCGACTCCCTTCGATGAAACAAAGCGTAACACAGATAAAAGTATCGCGGTATACCCAACACAGAAAGCAATAATAATTGATGCTTCTATGATTGCTCGGGATGACAAAGTCTTTCGTCTTAACTGGAAATAGCGTCGGTACACGCGCGGAGGGAATCATTTTACTGATGACTTTTTTTTCCTTCCAACGAGATTCTCGCGGGAGGAGCACAAAGAAAACTAAAGGGGGAGCGGGGGGGCGTAACCGCGAAAGTTTCCAGTGGAGGACGAAACTGGGGCAAACTTTAGATGAGAGAATATCGGCATCGCCGGGCGAAAAGGAGACAGTGTTATTCCTCCGCGGAGGATTACACGGAGTAGGCCGGCATCGCGACGGAATCGAACGAAGCGACGTAAAAAGCGTCGGATCATTTTCGCGGAACGATCTTGTTCAGATGGTGCTCGGAGATTATTATCATTAGCTTTACGATCTCTCGCCGAGCGGATTTACATGGAGCCGCGACGGTAATAGGTCGCGGAAGAGGGTGACGATAAACCTCGTATTCTACTGCCGGCGGATTCGCAGGCCACCGAATAGCCCTCTGCAATTTAATGCGTGTTTTTCGAAAGCATCTGTTTATGCGCTTCCGTGGACGCATCCGCTTTAGCCGATCATATTTTCACGGGGGAAACGTAAATGCGTCTCATTATCGTACTTTCTTCGTCGTTTACCCCGTTTAATGTTACTTTCCTTCGAATAATTCCTCGTTAATGTAGCGTGATGTATTTACGAAAGTCGTATATTATAAAAATAGATCTGTCGTTTTAGCTTAGCTGTTAGAAAAAGGTAATCCGCGGAAAATTATGATTACGACGGTTCTTTGGTTTGGCGGACAGTTATTTCCAAAGGAAAGTTTATATTTCCGTGTGTTACTTAATAAGTAACTGTAAAATAATAAATCTATCGCATGGTCAAGTTATTTTTGCTAGCGTACATAATTAAGAAAAAAAACTTCAGAGTTATCAGAATCAATAAAATTAGGGCGACACAATTCATTGTTAGAAATAAAGGTACATATTCGACAATATTCAACATAATTCTTCCAATCGATTAAATTTGATGACAAGTGAAGAAAAAAATGAAGAATTATATATCATTGAATTATTAACATTAGAATTACCAGCATGTCCCTAGTTGTAGAAATAGATAATGCATGAAAGTATTTGTTAATATCTTCGAAATTTTGTTCGACGATAATGGAACATGAATACATCATTTATGTTCTTTTATAAAGAAAGGTAACTAACGAAACGTTCAATTGAAATGCAGTAGCGAAATATGAATGGTACATGAAGTACTATTTAATGAGAAAATGAAATAATTGAAGGAAATATAAGAAACTATAGTAAGTTGATAATTTTTGGTAATTCCAATGTTACAAAAGTATTTTCACGTAGATCACTGCTAATGTTCCAGCAGTACACACAATTAATAAACTCGTCCAAGCAGTACACGTTTTTGCAAGATAAAATGCATGGAGTATTTTCACTTACCTTTAACCGAAGATCGTTGACTGTCCAAACACGGCTGGCGTAGTCGTTGGATGCTCCAAGGATCAGCGTCCCCGTTGAATCAAAATCGACGCACATTACCCCAGCATTGCTGCCGACGAGAATACCTTTGCTCTCCGAAGCACCTGAAATTACAACACACCAATTAGGGAAAATGGAACGACAATAAAATTACAATAATTCTAAACGTTTGGCTGGCACGATTCAATTTATCCATCCCATTGATTCAATTCAATCGCTGAAACATGAATTTCCATCATCGCTTTCACGTACGCAGCGTACTGGACCGTTAATAAAGCGTAAGCAGCGTTGGATAAAACGAAAGAAATGAAAAGGAGCGGCAAAAAGGTTTTCAATAAAGAGGAAAACAGCGTATAGAAGTGGAAAAGAGAAATAACAGATTGGAGATTACGCGAGAAGCCGTTGGAGAACGGGAATTAAACGGGTATAACCCGAACAATAAGGACGGATGTTTCATCCAATTTGCAGCGCGGCGAGGAGATTACGCTTTAACACGCTGTGCCACGTGTGATCGTTCCGCTGTAACAGGGAAAACGACTCCAGCTGCGGATAGGATTTTAATAGACGCCTCTATGGTTATGCCATTGGCAATTAACCTGTTGATTCGTTAACATATTTCATTGAATGGGCAGAAGAGAGCGTTTCGATATTGTGTTACGCTTCGACCGATCATGCAAGCACACGAGGCATCGTTCAACCCTTGCATTATGAACGCAAGATAATGATAATCATTCCCTGCACCGTGTACGGGCAAGGAAAAATGCGTCGAGTTTCAATGAAAATGAACAGGCCTAATTTAGCATTCACACCCCTGAACAGGCTTTTAAAAGATCGTCAATATCTTCGTATCGGGCACTCGCTCTACCCTAAGGCTCCAATAGTTCCTGCTGGTGCACAAGGAAAGTCAGCGAGGCACGTATTCATGGACGAAAGATGATAGGAAAGTTTTAATTACACCACTACAATGACTTTTAATGAAATTTTCAACTGGCTTTTGTGTCACCTGATTAGCCATCACAGTCTCGTTAAACGTGGAGGAATCTTGAGCCTGATAAATACCAGGCTGTAAGACTTTTGCGAATGAAACCTACCTCGCTGGACACCTTATGATTAATTACACTCGAACTTCGAACGCACGGTTAATTCCTTCCCGCGAGAGAGAGAGAGAGGGGGAGGGGGGGAGAGAGCTTTACAACTCTACCTGAAGAGGTGTGTGCAACGTTTCTAGTATTTGATAGTGTATTTGGTATTGCACGCTTAATCCGAATGCCCTGTGACATCCAGCGAGTTCACGATAAGCCCTGCGAGACCTGCGACTGAAACGAGACTCGCGTAATAATTTACCCGTTCTATTCGAGCCGGTTACGAATTTGAATAATGACGAGGACGCTAAATAGATTACACTCGAGGGACCTCGCTGCTTGTACGTAGTATTCGGGTAATAGAGATCGTTGCAGGTACAGGATACAGTGGTTTCTCAATAAGCGCCGGTATCCTGATCTACACGTAAGTGACGGAAAGTTATCCCCGACACGTTTTGACCGCTGTCGTCGGAACCGTGGCTTTGCAGATTCTATCAATGAAATATCGCTCCTTCTACGCGATAAGTGACGGTCTCACCGTCCCGATTCACCGCCACTTATAGAGAATCCACTGTATTTAGGTTTATAAAGTGACTGATATTTGAAGTTCGCTCAAATCGATGATCTCGATTCAGTTAATCACCTTTTGAGATGTTCCAGAGCTTCACTTTCCTGTCGGCCCCACCGGTGGCAAGGACCCTCTCGACGGGAGACCATTTTACGGCATAAACTTCCCCGTCGTGTGCATTCTGTAAGGGTTATTAAACACTTGGCGTATAAATTTCGAAAGGCTGTGTACGTACATGCATGAGGTGGTAGTTAATGTATCAAGAGTATCGTAATTACGTTGCGAGCTCAAGTTGTAGCCAGAAGCGTTCAAGTTTGAATTATGCATTCGTTAAACAGTTTAGAGCGTCTCAAAAATTCATACAATTATTTACGGACGTTGAAGGATTCGTTAAATTCATAGTTTAACAAGTATGATACGTATGAATCGAATAATAATTAGCAATATACTGAACGTAACTGTAACTGGAAAAAGTTAATAATAAAGAATCAGCAACATTCATCCCTTTTAATTTATAAAGATGTTAATATTATCTAAATACAAATATTTATCCATTGAAGGATTCTAAAGAAAAACGAATTACTAACGAGAAATAAGCGGATCGTATAATTCGATAGGCTATGGATCGTAATAATATCCATTCAGCTTTTAAATATTTCATTCGTATGCAATTGTATGCATAAAGCAGAGATTATAAACATAATTATGAAAATGAATGCTACATGAAGTGCTTTTATATTGGAACTCCGTTACTTTTTACAGGATATTAACTTCTACGACTACGTTCACAGTAGATAGCTTATATTGAATAAAACGTAAGTGCTTTATTCTTTAATGTGGTTAAAGAATCACGATTCCTTTTTTTTCCCTTAAAGTATATTGCATCAAGAAATGACCACGTCTAAGTAGTAGTGTAAGTAGAATTAAGACAGCATTTTGTAATATATTTTGTAATATATTTATAATTACTTCTCCCGATTTATAATAATTGAAAATGATATTTCTCACAGTTTCATATATTAATATGTGTATATATATATATTTGTAGACACAGGACAAACATACTTAACTTAAGTAAGATAACATTTTAATTACTAGATACCACTTGGCATGCTACGAACAATACGCCTCCCTTAAATATACTCAACTAAGAAGTAACAGAAAATAGATCTCGCGTGGCTGTAAATATCGCTGCACCATACATATCGTACAATAGTAGCAATAGTATTAATAGTCCGACAACGTAACGTGCACGAGTGAGAAATACATGATGTATATCAATCATAATAAATATTCGACAATCGTATCTGTATGCTCGTTAAATAGCTTATCGATATAAATAAGGCACTAACACGTAGGCAAAACAATACTATCCATGATTAGTTTAATACCAGTCAAATTGCTGCTAATAAAATTCCTATTGACCCATAGAAAAAAATGTACGAATATCGTGCAAATAAGTACTTTATAAAGATCTCTATAAATAAATAAAAATGTATATATTTCTTTCCAATAGTAAAAAATATATATTCTCTTTATCAATTAATCTAGCATTTTGTCTCATAAATATCTGCAACTGCATTTATAAAAAAATAGAAAAATATTTACTCTTCGTCGATCTCTGGATACATTATACGTGGCGAAATTGTTACCCCTATCAGACACGTGTATCGGTTGAACGAAATCGAATGTTGTAGCCGCATGTCAATGCGACAATAGGCAAATCATTTTATCGTATCATTGCAGAATATGGTGTGTACCATATCGAATTTCCATCAAGTACGAAGCAAATGACACTTTTCTAATTCGTTGCAAAGGATAAATCATAATTTTCTTCTTCGATCGTTAATACTTTAGACGTCCAATTGATCAGCGATACAAAAACTGAATTATCCATCCCTTCCGATCTCCCTAATGTTAAAACTATTAATCATAGGAAATCCATAATACTTCAACATTAATCCCAATCCTTCAATGTTAATCCTCGAGGACCCGATCAACAATTTCTCCTCGCGTCATACAAACTGTCATGCATCCTCTCGTTACAACGATTCAACAGTAAACATTTGTACTAAAATGTTCGACAGTAATAGCGTAATGATATCAAAATATATCGTGAATTAAGAAGAAGTTTTGTCAACGTACAAACGTGACGGACACTTTCGTTGGTACAGCAGTAGGAAGACCGGCGATTCCTTCTTTCAGACTCGATCTGTCGGGGCTAACAGGTCGCGTGTCACGAACCGCGTCCTCCAGCTCCTTCTGCATCTTTGCCTGTCTCTTTCTGAAAAAGAAAAATCACACGTTCCCACAGTTCGATAACAGTTCCACGAATATCCGGTACGGGATAATACTGGATACATGTTCCCAAGATCAGAGGGACGCCCTCCCTCCTCGACCATCACATTGTTACGTCCCATGCAAAGGAAAACGATTAGTAAAAAAAAAAAAAAGAAAAGAAAAAACCATTGATCCTCGTCTTTGTTATTTTCTGGCATTAACAGTTGGATTCCCAGTTAGTTGTTACCGTGAACATTTCTTGTGTAATTCAATATATACATATTTGAATAAGACGTACTTATTCGATGATGTGATTTTTATGTTTAAGCATAACTTTCGTTTTTGAACGTATTCGTAATTTTTCGCTTGCTGGCTCGTTTTGCTGTTTCATTTATACATATATATATATTAATTCGTTGTTATGGATAATATACACATGAATATAAAGCGAACGGACGTGAGAGAGGTGTGAATATGTGTGCGCGAACGTATGTATGCGTGATTCGATCGGATGCCTCGAACAACACGAGCCAAAGCTGCAATCGAGCGATAAGCGTAATTTCTATCACGACACTTGCAGACTTACCCGAATTTTGAAAAGGTATGCATCAAAAAGGCTGTCGGACTGGGAAAACTCTCGCTGAAAAGAGAATGTCAAGCAGTGTGAAGTGCTGGTGTAGAATGTTTACAATGATGCTACATCGTGACTGCCGCTTTCTCTATTCCTCTGTGAATAGCTTAACATTTTTGGAACACGATTTTAAACAGCAACCGTATCATCGACGAAAGAACCGTATTATCGAAATGTGTGTATTCAGCGGAAACGGAATACTGCAGAATTTTCTCCGTGTGCTGTTTGTTCTGTGGGGAAATGGATTTAACATGGAAAATGAATACGATCGGAATTAATCAAGGCAAACACTGTGTGTAGTATTAAACAGAGAGTCTGATTAAGCACGAAGAAATATAAGCACTGAAACTGCATATGGATTATAGATACTAAAAATGATTTTGCCATTCAATCGTTTCATATTGCAATTTATATGAAATGCATTTCCGACCATATAATCAAACTGCATACGAAATTCATAGAAAATATCAATCTGTTTTACGAAAAAATGAATATGGTTTTACATTATAGATAAAATACCGTTTTCGTATTTCGTTCTATTATTGCTCTGCTTAATGAAACTTCGTGGTAATTTAATTTAAATTAATAATTTCATTTAGAAACTGTACCGATTCCAAGCAAACCCTTTTTTATACGCTTGACATCGAAAGAAAAACATGCAATGGCAAAATGCAACAGTAATTACAATAAATTTGCTATGGTTCCTTTCATAAAAATTGTGTCTTATTTGGAATTAAATATACGATAATGTAAACGAGCAGTACTACGAATTTAAAATGCATATGAATTATTAATATCAACTTAACTGATATTACTGTGTTTATAATGAGGAATAGAATTTAGTACTTTAAATTGCAATGTTCGAATCATTTAGTTGATAAGAAGTATTCCGTAACAGAACGCACCAAATTATTACGATAATTAGTACAAGATATTGCCATGCCAAGAGGAATTAATATCTTAAAATTTAGTCCGCATAATATTTACAAAATCTGGGCTAACTTATCGGAGACAAGGCAATAGTATTTAAATATGCATGCAAAGTCCTCTACATTGTGGTCGATTATTACCGTAGTAAATAATACTCATGTATGTTCCAAGATATCGAAGGTATAGATACCAATATACACATTGTGCATCCGTATTAATTATAATATAATAATTCAGTAAAATACAATATAGAAAATAGTGCTCATTTTGATAATAAGATTACTTGAACGAAATCGACAGGAATCAGTAAGCACAGTAAAATATTATAAATTACCTAAGGCGCCCATTTTTCATTATAAATATATTATAAATAAATTGCGTAATAACTATTTTTGTGATTCCGTAGGTATTATTTCTTATATAACTACTTAATGATATCATGCGTTATATAATAATTCTATGAAGATATATTATACTATAATTATTATATAATTTATATTAATATTATGTCACCCTGAAATAAAGGAAGATATCATACGCAGCAGTAGTCAGTTTCAACCGAGCAAATTATAATTTTACATGGTATATGATGATAATTGCATAATATATTCATTTGTAGTAGTTATTGCAATATTTTCCGACAGACGATACGTAATGAATTTAATTTAATTATTTTTATTAAACGAAGGAACGCAATAAATAAAATAATTCGAAACTTCGCAATTGTAAGTAATGTTATAAAGGTACTTAGTTTTTTCAAGTTACGATAACTTTAAAAAACTTGATCACTCCTTTATCAACACTGTAAGTGAATTCAGGAATGAAACAAATTTCATTTTCCACAAGTAATAAATAATAAAAAATTAATTTTCATTAAACGTTTTCATTCCTTTGAGAAATTAAATACCCTCTACTTCTTCGAAACGTTAAATGCCCTCGAATTAAAAGAAAATTAAACACCTTGCACGTTGGTATGTACAAATAGCCGAACGTCACGTACAGTACGCAATTAAAAAGAGAAGTTAATAATAAGCCACAAACTTGCTGTGAAAACGCTGTCCTTTCACAGTAAACACAAAGCACGACGAAAAAGATAGGAATATGAGGTACTATTTACAAAAACGTTTGTTAATTATTTCGAATTTAGAAATGTTTAAAAACACAAGACAACAAACAATTACATACAGAACTGACTTCGTCCCATTGCTCTCCATTTATGTAATCTTACGACGAAATTAATAGAAGGAGAAAAGAGGGCAACAATATTGTAAAAAAAAACGAGATTATTAAATAAAATAAACATTGTACTCACTTCAAAAAGTTGTCGTTTTCCTCATTCACCTTCTCGGCGTCTCGAGTTTTGTACTTAATTAAACGTTCTACTAATTGACGATTTTCCTCCTGAAAAATTCGAGACCCTTAATATTTGTATTAATTATACAAATCTTATTACACGAGTATGATTAAATAAAACATGAATCATTGCATAATAGGGAAAAACTAATACCTGTGCCTTCCTAAGCTTTTCCTCCAAAGATGCGAAAGCGAGTTGCAGCGCCTGATGCTCGTCTTTTAACATTTGATTAACGTTCTCCAATTCCCTTTCTCTGCCAAGGCATTTGGATATTTCTAAACGTAAATTGGTATTCAGTTCCATACTTTCAGCCAAACTGCGAATTTCGAGAGTACAGTTAGTCAATTATTCACGATATTAATATATTTTATGCAGTCGAACCTCGAACGAAAATGTAAAATCTTCGAACTATACCGGTTTCGCCCATTCAAAGTTTTCCAATTTAATACAAGTTTAATGAATGAAATATCGATTTGCAGAAGCTTCGTATATTAGTCTGTACATTTCAAGTTATAGAAGCTCTAGTAAATAATTCGATTTAGAGGAGATTCGTACATAATTCGAATTACAGATGGTCTCACAGCACAGTAGAGTGGAATGAACAAAAGTCTAGTCTTATAAAGAGTTTCGAATTGCCGAGGGTAGACTGTAAGGAAAGAGCATAATCTCCTTGTAACAGAAATAAGATAAACACCTTGCATCCTTAGCCTGGACTTCCTTTATCATTTCTTGTAACTTATTATTAAGATCTACTATTTGCTGCGTATGTTCGCCTTTCCTTTTATGTAACGTTGCTAACTCTTCTGCTTGCTTCAAAAGACGAGCCTCTAGATCAGCATTTACACTGAATCCAGGCGTCCCGCTGGCTGCTTCACGACGGAGAGTCTCATTTGCTATTGTCAGCTGAATATTCTCGCCACGCAATGTGTTTGCGCTTTCGAACAATCTGTTGTCTGCAATGTAAAAAACCTATTGTGTAATCATGACTAACACGATTTGAAATCTACTATTACAATTCGTTGTAAACATGTTAGAATTCGGATGATGACATTCATTGACATTGTGCGGATTAATAAAACTATACTATACGATTACAATCGTATGAATAGATAAGTAAAGAACAAAAGCTTACGTAGACCAATGAGATCGGCGAAGCAATATGTTTGCTTCCTGTTCCTCTCCTGCAGCTGTAGAATTAAATTTTTCCTCCAATTATTATCCTCTCTGGTAAACGACGATACACCTGGTTCGCTCGCGGCCATTTTCAGCACATGAAATATGTCTTTGATTATATTTCCGGGCTCGGAGTTATTTGTCTTTTCTTATCAAAGTCGTATAAAAATCATTTGACACGAGAACAGCTGGCAGATATTTTGACAATCACCACCGTTGAACACGCGCGATTTTCCCCGCGGGAGAAGTAGAAAAGATTCAACGACGTCGCGTACGAATATTAATCACTTTTACCATTGAAACGCTTCGTACTAATCGCATGACATTCGTATTACACCGGAAAATATTTTTAATTATGAAAAATAACTAATCTAACCTAAATGTACCAAACACTACACACTCGCTACCCTGAAGTTGCCGGTTCACGCGAAATATCGACCTATCGTGTTTACGAGATCGCAACGTTTGAACATTTTGGACGCAATCTCACCCGCGTCGATAACAGCTGATAATACACGTTCCCATTAGCCCCTCGTTTGATTAATATTCTACGCCTCATGTAAAAAATATCGATAAATAATAAGTATATGTGGAACAATCGGTTCTATGTGCGATCGAAATGGAACGCGAATACGTGCGAAGAAATTAACATGATGCGCGGCAGATGGTGAAACAGGTTTCTATACTCGGACCAAGATTTATCGTAAAAATATTATCCAGAGGTTTAATGCAAATTTTTGTCAAAAAGTTGTTTGTAATTTCACTATTTATGATATAATGTTAGGAAAGTAACAATTGAACTATTGCACTAGATATTTCAAAATAGTAAATATGTAAGCCGCATATTTTTATCATTACATCTATATTGTTGATGAAATATTAATATACTGACGTTTCTTGGTCTGTTTTTAATAAATGCTGGTACATTACTTCCTTTCATTATAGAAACAATTAACATTAAAATATCAAGAACATGATTCCTCGGTTTATACCTTTCACGTTGGAGGAGATTGTTATATAATGAAACATAGAAACAATAACAGCCGAAGATGTTACGCGAAGAGGGCAAATAAAAATGTGATTAACCCCTTGAAAAAAGTTAATAGGTTCAAAAACTTTCTTGAGTAATCTTTATTTTTGTATGCGTAAAATTGAACTGATTTAATTGTGATTCACAAGATCTACGATTTTCTAAAACGCAAAGTTCTATTAAATTGACTTTCGTGTTACCCAATCATAGAAATGGCAATCAAAAGTGTAAAAAAAGTAAAGGGATACAGTTCTTAGATGCACGCAACGCTGGTCCAACGCAATATGTATTTTATGCGATACTTAATACCGATTTAAATCTAAATCGTGGTGCCGCAGCTGCACAGGTCGGTCTTAAATAATTTTGTCCATCTTGGAGTCACAAAAATGCATCAGAAATTGAGAATAATCTAGCAGAATTTATATGACGTCTCTCGTTTTATTAATTTTAGATAGCACGTGGTATGATATCACTATACAGTAAATTGGAGTACGACCAAGTGAAATGCGACTACGTTGATCAGTGGACCAGTAATGGGTAAAATTTATAGCAATTTACAACTATTAATTTCATAATGAATGATTGCAAGTTGTATTCATACTATCAATTATGTGAAACCAGACAAAAAATAATCGTTTTGAAAGGATACGACCACAAGCATCTGAAATATCTCGAGGAAGAATTGAAATTTGTCGCGATTGGGACTCACGCTGTGCGACAGACCTGGAGTCGCAATAGATCAATTATTGTATTAGCGGCTTTCGGACAAAGGGAAGAACTGGAGGATTTGTTCGAGGGATTAGATTATCTAAGATGATATAAATTAATGTGAGTATACTTGAACGATTTTAAGCAATAAACAACAAATTCTGGCTAGAAATTCGTACCATGGTTTGATTTGGACCCTTAGAGTGGTCTGCGCCTTTTAAATACCACGCTCTTTCGATGAGTTTTCCGCTTATCATCAAGGGATCCCCATAAGTTGTCGCTTGGAACAATTGAGCATCGACTAGTATTGCGGATACTCTGCGATAGCAAATTTGTAAAATATCATTGAACGCGGGGGTGGAAGCAAGGGACGGAGCATGTTAAAGCGTCAAAGGTTGCACGCGAAGTGGCGCCACGCCCGCCCCACCATATGGAGCGGTCAGCAGCGGCGTCGAGAGGAGAGGGTGTCGGTCGGCGCAGTCGCTCGCCGCGTTTTATGCAACCAGTCTTGCTTCGGAGCGAGTGAATCTGCTCCAGCAGCTTTTGACAGACGAGGAAAGTGTGTGCAGTGACATCGGAGTCCGTTCGGCAGCTTCTCGCTGAACGGCCCTCGTTAATATCGCGACCGACGAGTGAAACGATTCGGTCGGCTCCGGTTCCGTTCGTCAGAACACGAAGCGTGCTAAACGTCCGTCGTACGGTCGTCAGTTGTGTACCCTTCGCCGGTGGTAGCAAGGCGAGGCGGTGTCGATTTATTCGCCACCCTCCCGTGCAAATTCTATACGCACGGTTTACCGACACGATCCTTCACCTGCACGGCCGCGGCCTCGCGTGTGTAGTGCGACGACAATCGGGCGTGCTGTACACGGGTGTATCGTCCACGGGCCCTCTGTGTTGCATATGAGTTGTGTGTATGTGCGTAACGTGCGCGTAGAGGAGAACGAATACGCTGCTGTCGAAGGATAGAGGGAGATACACGGCGCAGCTGGTGGGGGGTGGGACGAAGACGGCCGTGAATCCACGATACGCGGCTACGTTCACGTCGCAGCGTATTTCACACGGCACGACCCGAAACACAACAGCACCGTCCCGTCCGCTGGCTCTGTAACGCCTACACGCCTTACGAGTTTAACACGAATCCGCCTAGCCTCGACGCGCCTTTTGGCGCGTTCAGCCCCCTCGTTCGGTCGACTTCTTCGACCCCTTCGTCGCCACTATGGCGGACGACGAGGTGCTCTTCGACGAGGTTTACGAGATCTGCGAGATTATCGGCAAGTGAGTAACCTAACCATGATCAGACAGCTGCGATGCATTCGTGTGTCATTGGCGGGGCAGGAGTGGGGGGGATGTGTCAAAATGCGAAACAGCTTGAAGGTAGGGGTTGGAAGAGATATAAGATCCTTGTGCTAAGGGATACAATTTTGCAGGTCAACTATATATATGTGGATTTATATATATATGCTTGATACTCGCTTGATATACATATATATGCTTGGTGTGTGTATTCTTTGATGACATGCGCGTGTATGTAGTTAGGTTAGCTCGTATCGAATGTAGGGGTTGGTTGCGCGCGCGTAAGCATGCACCGCGTGCATCAACGATGACGTACATTTGTGACTCAAGAAGGGCTCGAAATGGGTAATTAAACAATGTAAATGCAGGTAAAATGTGCGTGACGAGGAAGGATATTGATCTACGTGCCAGTAGAACAAGTTTTATTTCAAATTTTTAGTTATTATACTAAGGTACAGGACGCACCCGTTTAGTAAAAATACCTACGCTGTGTAAAACACGTTAATCCTGTTCTTTTGTAATCTGTAATTGAGCACCGACGATCTTTCGTATGAATACCCAAATAACATGCTTATCTTATTCGCCCCATTTAAGTTCTGACCGTAAATACAGTATGAGATAGCTATGGAGTACGGTGAACTTTACAGACTATCCAACGAGTATTTCTGAAACCTTCCTTCCGTGAATGGGAATTAATGATGCAGTTATGTTTACGTGTGTAAATTAAATAAAATAAAATGGAAGTACAAACCTGCTTTATCAGTTGAAATCCTTTAAACCGCCGAAATGTGGACAAATCTTTACCGAACTGCCAGAAGAGAATGAGGCAATTATATGAAAACATGCAATTTATCCAAACACTTGCTGTAATTTCAGTACCAATTAACATTCAACGTGTTGAATTAATATTATGTATCTGCACGTTATTAAACAACGTTTGCACGTTGCGCAACTGTGTAACTCCTCGTGTAAACTTTTGAGATGTACTGCATCGGAGTGTAATGGAAACAGCAACACATAAAACGAGTCCGGTCATAAAATACCTGGAGGCTGTCTTAGGTCTTCGTATTATGTTTCGAATATGATACTTCGCATTATATGGCTCGCACTACCTGCGATATCGCCATACGCGCAGATAACACGTTAGTTGCAACTTCATTCACGTTGAACGGCACATTCCAAGGGCTTCGATGGTTGTATAATTTAGCCGACGAGTTCTATGTTGCACAACGTCGGCAATAGAGTACTTAATCAAGCCAACACCCAGGTGCATACACCCTTTGCCTGTTGTTCCTTTTATCTATGCACCAGGAAACCCCAAGGGAATGTTAATTGAAAAATTCAATTTATCGAGGAATGAATAGACGAGACGAAATGGGGATACATTGACATGGAAAAGTGAAAGGGTTGAAAGGTTGCACACATTTCCCTCGACTCGATTGAGTGACCGCTGTGCAGATTCAGTAAATGCATAAGAGATTGCAGAAGCGAGCCTTAACTCTGGCAGGTAGCAGGTGTAATGCAACTTGGCCAGCACTTCTTTTACGATGCTCGCCCTACTTCTCATCCCCCTCGTAACTCAGCTGTGGAGGGTCGTGTATACAGTTGCTCTGTGTATATACATGTTTTCCGAGAAGTTAGAGCAAATTCTTGATGATGGAACTCGCCCTTGAACTTAATTTCAAGTGGTTGCCCACTGCAGACCTGTTGGAGATAATGGAATGCCTTTATCGGTACATAATTCCGATCTCTGGATGCGTCTTATCTTTCGTGTATGTTGTTCGGTGACAGATTCACGTGTGATTAATCGTCAAATACAATTACGAATGATTTAGGTAGTACGTCACAAAGGCCTTTGGATCCTAAGCTCTAATTTAAGACCTCATTTATTAAAACATTCTAGTCAAGGGTTGAGAAAATTGCTGTGCAAAGTTAGGGTTCACCCCTTCTGGTGTCCTTTATGAAAGCCCTGTAATTTGGTGCCACGAGACACTATAACCACCTTGCGGTGAAACCATGGAACTATTCGTCAGTATTAAGGCTTCAAATACATACAAGTTTCTTCGCCTAAAAACAGAAGTTTTTATTACATGAAGGCTGAAGTGAGAGCTGAAAATCTCACATAAAAATAACTGCGCTCTCATAACCATTCTTGTCTTAGTTTGTTTGTTATAAACAATTAGGTGTTAGGACATATAAGTACTATGTCAAATAGTAGCTGAGTGAGAAATTGGTCCAGTTGCAGTCGTAGTGATGATTGTCGGACAATTCACGTTTTTATTAATTTCTTGGAAGGTTGCATGTTACCATTGCCTTTACAAATATGATGTATCGTGTGTGTAGGCGCGTAGTTCTCGAGTTGAAGACCAAGTACGATTTTCCTTCGCTCCACGTGCTATAAATAGAGTAGATAGCAGATATTTGTGGAAAGCAATCATGTTCACCGTGCATCTCATACACGATATCAATTCTAGTGAAACATACTGGCTTCTGGTTTTAAAATACAATACACGTTGTACGTTAGTTTCCGTGTATTCCCGCGTCCACTTGTTTAAATCGATTTTATCGTACTTTGGGCATAGCCTGGCGCCAAAATTAATTGGCTAGATATTTTGAATACTTCTCTATGCCCAATAAAAACAAAACAGAGATTCATCGTTTCAGTGAAAATGTTTTATAAAAGATAAGTGTTGGAATCCATCAGATTCACAGGTCAAACCATTTTATTTTTGATAACAGGTTTGTAGCGAATTCCAGGAAGTTGTTTGTTCGATAATTAAACTACTGGCAAAAATGAAGCACACATTCCATGCGTGAATCTTTTCACTGTGAAAGATTTAGGCAAATGTGCAGTGGAGGAAACTGAAGGAAGAAATGTCAATTCTCTCAAGCTCAAAGTAGCAGGAAGGTTGAATGGCTAAAATCAAGTTACCCTTCTTGACATCGTGCGAACGGTGCAGACGGAAACGGGCGTCCTATTGTCCCCAAGGTGCAGATAGACCGAGCAAACTTCGAATTCTAACTTCCTATGCCTAATGTCGAAGTTCTTCGAGTACTCGATCAATGGAACAAGGATCTGTTTCGTAGGCAAAGTCGAACGTGGGTAATCTTAATGCAACACATTTGTCGTAGATCAAGACACTTTTGTGTCCACACCTTTTTTTTTAAATTATTGACATTACTATTGTATGGGGAGTGGTATTCTCACATTTATTTGGTTTCCTCTTCGTGTACAACATATTTAATTAATACTAATATTAAGACAGAATTTTTCTTTCTGTACTTTCCAATATTTTATCATTGTTCTTCTTCAGAAGAATCGAAACTAGATTTTGCTTTATGAAGATTTCGTAATAAGTAAGAGTGTTAAAAATTGTTAGAGTTTAAAAGAAATATATGATGATGTATAATACAAGAAGGATTACTTTTTCGTCAGACGACTGATACGAAGTAATACTAAATACACCTACACACTTTTAAACAATTAATAATGTGTAAATCATGAAAGTGTAGAAGGTATCGTCATTTCGTATCGAGTAAAACGAAACCGAGTTATTGTAAGTCCAATAATTATCAATTTCATCGCAGAGAAACCGCACAATTACCGCACAATTATATGATCATACGAAAAGGTTTCATTTCAAATGCATTTCCCTCGCAACCGTTTTATTATATTTGTTCTTATTAAAATCATTTAAATTCATTTACTAAATTTTATTACATTCACTTCCTTTCATGAACCACGACGGCAATATAAAAGACAATAATTTGGCTCGTCCTTCATTTAATTGTGCATGTTCTATAAAGATGCATGCATACATCAAAGCTATAACGATTTTAGAATATAGAAGATATCTTCTCTTTTAATTTTCTGATTTATTAAAAAAAGAAAGAATCACCGTTACCGATTGCATATTGATTTAAAACCCAGATTTCTGCTTAGATCGTCAATTATGCAAGAAGAATATAATTTAAAATATCAGGGGCGGATTTAGTATAACAACTAAATTTAAATTTAAATTGCTTAGAAATTGTAATTTCTTCAGCAATTCCATTTGCTGCGCGCAATTTCTCATCCCCTCTGTTTCTCCATCATGACCAGCTAGGCCATCCTGTCCATGTGAGTCCAATAACGCGGAAACAAGTGGACTATAGGGATGCAATAGTGCGACTTCAACGATGCGCTTTAACATGGAGCATTGCTTCCGTCTTTGTAAATGCTTACTGTCTGATTGCAGGAAGACTGACGTGTTTCGTTGGTCCACAGCTTCGAACATTTATTGCGTACCCATCTATCTGTACACTAGACGAACATTCTTGTATATTAGATCTGTTTATTATTTAATAGTGCTTTGTTTTACAATATTATCGCATTTCTTCTTACAATGAGATAATATAATGACTCGATGAGATGATATAAACAATTCTTTATACAAGATTTCTTTATGATTACGTGGGTAGGGTAAAAGGTTCGAGTTTTAAGGCAAGCATTTGTTGTTATATCGAACTTCAAGAAACAAACGTTCGTTTGTCGAATAGAATGCTCCAATTTTCAATGGCCAATCGACGTATTACAATACCCCCGGAGTTAAAGAGACCTTTCATTAGACCTTTAATGGCCCTCAGAAAAATTGTCGTCGTTGCCCTTTTTATTATTTTCGTTCGTTCTTTATTACGGGTCAGTGATTCGAACGTTGTACAGAGAAGACTCAGCAAATTAAAAAATTCAATAATGTCCCTTGATAAATCCGCATTAACTTTTCATCGGCTTTTCAATTGCTTCTACTTAAACTTCTATTCTCGTGGCAAGTATCGTAGGGGAAAGTCCAGTTTTTCTCCTCTGTGGCATCGGGGTATGTAGTTCCACTGCCTCACTGTCGTCATAAACGAATAAAAAAGCTCTCCACTAATTGGTACATTCATTCCTGCTGATATTTTTATTCAAAATCCATTCGTTTCCTTCCAGTCTTTAATAAAGTATTTTTGTCACTGTGTTCAATTTAATTAAAACGACTCCTTAGGACGATTCGAGTTTCATTTTTAATTACAGTATTCAGTATTCTATTATGCTTTTAGTAGAGTAATGATATTCACTTATGAAGCAGTATTGAAATTGGCTATAGTACTTTTATTGCTCAATGTTAGATCTCGGACTTTAGGAAATAATTTACATATTAGCATATTTCATAAACGTGTAATACTTTCTGAAACAAAGATTTAATTAATAATCGTATCTTTAATATCAGCATTGGGAAAAACGTTTCATTTTATTATTTATTTGTTAAAATATAATTCCCCCTTTGGTAGTATTATTTCCCTGCAAAAAACAAATGAACAATGATCGAAAATTAATTACAACTGACGTTTGCCATTCATCGATCGCGCTTCCTCAAGCTGTTAAATAACAGGACGTCGATAATTTTTTGTAAAATGTAGGACACGCGCAAGGGAACCGTCTTATTGGCTCTGCTTCTGCTATTAAAGCTCGTGACACGACAGGAGCTTTTAAGACGGAAAGTCTGACGACGTCGTTCTATATAATCCGTTTAGCGTCAAACGGCGAGAAAAATAAGGCAAACATTGAACTCTTTCAAGTTGATCCGTTTAAGCAGCGAAGGAAACATGCACTTCTGATCTTTTTATCGCGCGCCAACGTATTTCTGCTAGACGAAATGCGTAAACGCGAAAGCGTAACGTTGGATCTGCATTTGTTGCTCTTTCGATGGCGCTGCAAGATAAAAGTTGATCCCGCCGATAATATCGTGAGATACGTCGAAGCCTGGTTCCGCTCAGTTATCATCTTCTTGGCTCTTGACACGAATCTTCGACCACTCGGTAGTTTTCCACGGCCGAACTTTATGAGGCAGTACTTGTTGCTCAACTACATTGTAATTTATTTTAATCATATCAGCATTGCAGCGTCGTAGACCATGCATATGTCGCTTCGTGTGATTCCTTATCTGAGATTTTTTTTTATGGTAGAGCATGTCAGTGTATTTTACTCTTCGAACAAATTCTTTGTCACTTTTTCGTATAATTTTTATGTGTACGGTGCGTCCATTTTAACTCGACTCGCTGGAGTATCTCGGAAGGAAATGAAGATATAAAATGAATGTTCCTGCATAAGTTGTTTGGTATCGAGGGGCACATTACGTGATATAAATAATTGTGCTGTGGTTGTAGTGGCAGGGGAGATATTGAAACGAAACTAATTTTTGTTTTATGGGAACTTGTACTTTCTTATTCATAATATGATAGCGGTTGTTGAGACAAATAGAATGATATGCAACATGGTATCATTTCATGCAGTAGCATTGTCAGAAATTGGGTCCAAAATAATTAGAACAACCATAACAATTGGCACTATTCTGATTCATGACATTTCTGCTGCATGGAATGATATCGTATGGCATGTCATTGTATTTATCTCAACAATCCCTATCATATTACGGATAAGAAAATACGAGTTCCCGTGAGAAAAAATTTACTTGGTTTTAATATCTCTCCCGCCACCGCGACTACAGCAATATTATTTATATCGCGTAATGTCCCCCTCGATGCCAAACAACTTGCGTAGGAACATTCTTTTTATATCTTCATTTCCTTCCGAGGTATTTCAGCGAGTCGAGTTAAAATGGACACACTGTGTGTGACATTATAGCTTCACCCTTGTAGACGCGAAATGTATAAATGTGCCACCGTTGAATAATCTTCGGCCGAAATCGAAAGATTTGCCGAAAACAAATACCAGTGAATACAGTAAGCCCCGCGAAGAGGAAACTGGTTTCGCCTTCAAAAGAAGAAGATCGATATCCCCACTCCTTTGAAGTCGCCGCGCTGAACGAGAAATCGGAGAACGAGAGAGAGAGAGAGAGGCGTGAAGTAAATCTTTACGGTCGAGTGAACAGAGACGTTTTTTTTAGTAGAAGGATAGAAAATGTAATGCTTCCTCACTTCCTATGTGTATGTACGTGAGACCTGTTAGATCGCCGGTGTTTCCTCATGTCTGATAACTCGATTTCCCTAATTACTAAAATAATTGTCAAATAATAAGAGCGTGTGTGACACGGAGTTAGTTAATAGGTGCGTACTTCATTCATACGATTCTACCTGTTCCGGAATCGCTTAGTGTTAGAATGGGAGGGCATGTCATATTCTATCCTCTAAAGTATACCATTTCACCTCGACGAAAGCGTTTATATGTATTTGGCCGCTATCTCGAGTCCCTCGCCCGTGAACCGTGTTCGCTCACGGCCCCATCGAATTCAAAGTCATGCCGAATAGTCGACTCCTTCGTTACAAGGAACTGACGGGTCCCGAAACAATTCTTTCTTTGAGGGGCTTAATGTAGTCGACTCCTTCGTTACAAGGAACTGACGGGTCCCGAACCAATTCTTTCTTTGCGGGGCTTAATGTAGTCGACTCCTTCGTTACAAGGAACTGACGGGTCCCGAACCAATTCTTTCTTTGCGGGGCTTAATGTAGTCGACTCCTTCGTTACATGGAACTGACGGGTCCCGAACCAATTCTTTCTTTGCGGGGCTTAATGTAGTCGACTCCTTCGTTACAAGGAACTGACGGGTCCCGAACCAATTCTTTCTTTGCGGGGCTTAGTGTAGTCGACTCCTTCGTTACAAGGAACTGGCCTATCCCGAGCCAGTTCTTTTTTTGCGAGGCTTACTGTAGTCGACACCTTCGTTATAAGGAACTGACCGGTCCCGAGCCAGTTCGTTCTTTGCGGGGCTTACTTTAGTCGACTCCTTCGTTACAAGGAACCGACCGGTCCCGAGCAAGTTCTTTCTTCGCGGGGCTTACTGTAACTGCAAAAATACAGTTTATCTGAAATTTGTGATCCGGCATTTGAAGTTTGTCTTACGTTTTCTATGACAAAAAGAATACCATATGCACTAGATACGTATCGAATCGCAGTAACTTGTAGCTGTTCGATCGCTGCAGGGATCATTCTCTGAACGATGGTTTTCGTGAATCCGATGAATGGAATGCGTGGTTAACATTCGGCAAATTAGCTAGACCGCTCGAATGCACCTTAGCTGCCTGCGTTCGATAGCAATCCAGTCGACGCGTTTACGATTGGGTATAATGGGCGAAGGAATCAATGGAACGAAGCACTGTGCAGTGCTGATTATCATACCTCACCCACCGTTTCTCTTCGCTTCTGTTCCAGGGGACCATTCAGCGTGGTCAGGAAATGCATTCACCGTCAGACGGGGCAGATGTTCGCTGTGAAGATCGTGGACGTGGCGAAGTTCACATCCAGCCCGGGTCTGAGCACGAACGGTAAGTCCCCGAGGTTTTCAAACAAGGCACGCACGTATACGTCCCGATGTACCGCCATTAATTTCCGCTCGATGTTCCAAGCAAACGCATTCTCTGTGCTAGATTTCGTGTTTACGTATTCCCTTTTGCCACGCGACCCGCGCAAGAGCCGTGAATTCGCCCAACCCATTGTACGATTCGATTTAAATCGTTCTCTCTCTCTCTCTCTCTCTCTCGCGCGCGCGCGCGCGCGCGTGTCCTTCGAAACGTGCATCGGGGATTTTAATGCGGGACAGCGGATGAGAGACCCTTGAAACGAACTGTAAATGCGGCGTTTGGTAGTGGCAAGCTTTTTGATCGACGAGGAAAGAGATTTCATTTATTGTCGAGGCACGAGTGCGAAGATCGACTCCACAGATTGCTGTTACACTTAATACTATTTTCAACTTGAAGCATTTGTCATAAATATTTATGATTCCCATGATTACTTTTGTAGTTTCCATTTTTATGATTTCAACGATTACTTACTCTCTCATTCATCCTTTTGCCAAGCAACTTATCTGCAAAGAATTTCCATTGTACTCTTAATGATTCTGTTCAGAGTAACTATAATCATGTTTGTAAACGGCCACTTTGGTTACGTAGATGTTAGGTTCGCAAAATGAGACCACCTCAAAAGAAAACGGAAGTGTCAAACGTGAAGTCGGACGGGGTGAGTGGAGTGTACCTCTTACTCCTACGACCCTTTGGGCAGCTTCTCTGCGCTATTCAGTATGTGCTTCATTTGCTGCCCATGTGCATATTTTCATCTTATTTTCAGGTTCATGGCCAGCCCAAGGCCAGCAATTTTATAGGTCATTGAATTCGTCCTCTCATCGATTAAATAGCTGGTCCCATAAAAAAAAAAATGAAGGACGCTTTAATATCTGAAGAAAATTGATAAAATGCAAAATTCAATATGTATCCATAAGATCAGCCCCATAGAAAACTATGTATATTCTAAAAAATCATTTCTTAGTAAAATTAATTAACCCCCCAGTGTCGTTTGTTAAAGAAAAAAATAATGTTGGAACACACCGTAGGCGGTTTTACACTTATGCTGTGCTTCTCTTGCAACGTCTATTAATAAAAATTCTCTCTATTGCCTACGAACGTCTAAGAGATGCGTATTCTAATAATAACTGAAAAAAGAGGCGCATCGCTGCAGGGGTTAATAATATTATGAAAATGCGTCACTGGTAGAACGGAATTTCAAGCGACACTTGAACACCACGGTGCCATTGAAAATCAATTTCACGAGCCCTGGTTTCTGACACAATTTATGTCAAACATTTTTCCGATATCTTGTTACGTCATTTTAACTTTATTTCAATCGGACACGTGGCATATGCACTGAAATATACAATATATTAGAAATTTCGAACAGTTTTAGAAGTGGAGGAAATAATCGGGGCAATTCTTTAATAAAAATTCACTATTATAGCCTGAATTTAATATGCTCAATTTTTTATTTAACTATTTCTTTTTTTTTCAATTTTGTTGAAGTGAAATATTTTTGTAGGAATAACAGTACAGTTCCCTTATACTTTTTAAATGTTGCATCTTTTTCTATGAAGCTTCCTTTGGAAATAACGCAGCACTTAATTTCTTTCTCGTTAAGCTTTTCATACACTTATGACGTTTAATATCGATTAAAGCTTTTCAAAATTACGGCTGTTTCAGACTTGAAGCGAGAGGCCACGATATGTCACATGTTGAAACACCCTCACATAGTAGAGTTACTTGAAACCTACAGTTCGGAGGGTATGCTTTACATGGTGTTCGAGTAGTAAGTATAACTTTGTTCATGCTGTTTCTTCTCATAACGGACACAAGTCTTGCATGTCAACGTTCCCTTGCGTCGTATTAGTATAATTAAGGAAACAGTAGCAGAGCTTGAGATGTACCAACACATCAATTGCATTTATCGTTTGTGTATCGACATTTCTTACTATTACACAAATGTATTTTACTGAAATGAATTCCCCGTGATCATTCTATCTCTGCCGTGAATAGAAACAAGCTTACGCGCCAAGAATTGTCTTAATTGGATCTATAGTGTCCACCGAGCAGTTTACAGCGTGTTCTACAAAGTACCAACACGTTTTAATAGACATTTGTATAGGAGCGCGCAAAGTACTTAATTGGCAGCTTGAAGTGAAGCTATAACTTGGTAATACGTCGCCTAACTACATACATAAAGCGCTGGGCAAAAGTATTTGTGCAATAAGTACATAGAAATGAGAAAGAAATTCCATGTTATGACTGTTAAAATTAATTTACATGCGGTGGGTGTAGAAAGTATTCGTACACCCTTCAAAACGGAATACCTTTTTTAGAATTAACTAAAACGACTTGAGCTTTTACAAGGAGATAGAAGCATTAGTTTGCTAGATATCCTGTTTCCGTCGTTTTGAAAAAATCGGTATTTTCGAAATTATAACGCAAATAGTAAAAATGATCGTTTCAGCTTTATTATCTGAGCAAATAATGAAAACTTAAAAAATGCCTTTTATAGATGTCTCTCTTTATTTCGTTTGTAACTTCGAAAATCTTGATTTTTTCGGAACAACGAAAACAAGATACATAGTAAAGTAGTCCTTCCGTCTCCTTGTATAAAATCAAGTTGTTTCAATGAATTGTAAAAAAGATATTCCATCTTGAAGAATGTAAGAATATTTTCTACACCCACTGTAAGTTAATAAGTACTATAATTAATGTTTCTACCTTTTCATTTATTCGTACGTATATAAGTAAATCATAATTATGATTTCTCTTCCACATTTTTATCGTACAAATAATCTTGCAGCTTACTCTATGTACATTATAAACAATTCCCCTTGAAATATTACTTATATTATCACTTGTAAAAATTCTACGATAAGCCAGTTAAATTCCCTCAGAAACATACAACATTTTTCTGTAGAAAATATTAATGAGGTTATTATAGAAGGTAATTAAAACTGTAGAGACTGTTTGCTTCACAATTAGCATAATCAATGTCCTCGTAGAAACTTCTGGCCGCTCTGAATTAATCTAGTCAACTTCGACTGAGTTCCACATAATTAGCAGATGGTTTGGCATGAAGAAAGCTCGTTGAGATTGTTCTCGTAATCAACTGATACAGCACCGTTGGTTATTGATCACGAGTCTGGTGTACGATAGTTGATATCGCGTTTATTTCTTGCACAGTTGGTACGTGTACGTTTTGCAAAAATCTATCAATCAAATTTCGCTCCTTCTACAGGATAAGTGACAGTCCCAGAGAGCCGGTTTATCGTCATTTATAGTGAGTCTACTGTCTTTACATTTCTCTGTTGCCCATGAAAAGTGCATCAAGTTTCCTACAAAACCATAATATTCAAGTTTGTACAGAAGATTTTCAAGAAGTGACGGTATTCCGATCTAGACATAAGTGGCGGAAAGTAATCTCCACCACAATTCGGCTGCTGTCGTCGAAACAGAAACAAATGTCAAAACGTTGGCCACGCCCGTAAATTCTATCAATCAAATTTCGCTCCTTCTACAGGATAAGTGACGGTCCCAGAGTCTCGATTTGTCGTCATTTATAGTGAATCTACTATCTTTACATTTCTCTGTTGCCTATCAAAAGAGCATTAAGTTTCTTAGGAAGCCATAATATTCTAGTTTGTACAGTGGATTCTCAAGAAGTGATGGTATTCCGATCTACACATAAGTGACGGAAAGTAATCTCCACCACAATTTGGCTGCTGTCGTCGAAACAAAAACAAATGTCAGAACTTTGGCCGCGCCTCGTAGATTCTATCAATCAAATTTCGCTCCTTCTACAGGATAAATTACGGTCCCAGAGACCCGATTTATCGTCATTTATGGAGAATCTGCTGTACATGAAAAATGACTGAACGGGCAACGTAATACATTTATTAGCAATTGACGACCTAACATAAACTATTTTACATTCTATGAATTATATAAAAAATACATGAGTTGGCGAAGTAATATATTCATTTGTAAAGGAACTATTGCTTTTCATTGTGAAGTCCTTCGAGACGAGTGCACAGGTTGCAGACATAATAAATTGCGAGGCGTTTTTTCCTTACCCGCTCATAAATTATTACACTTTGCACACTGTGCATTAATGGCCCACTTCTCTGTTTCAGTATGGACGGCTCTGATTTATGCTTCGAGGTCGTTCGGAGAGCAACTGCTGGATTCGTGTACAGTGAAGCAGTCGCCAGGTAAGGAAACACCTGTACTGTTAGAACAAAAGTGGTCCTCGCATTAAACAAGTCTCTTTTGTCCTTAATCATACTTTTGAACAGCCTGGTCCTTACAAAAGAACACATTTACTCGAGACTTGACCTGATATGCTACAATCTTTTATTATGTTTAATAATAAGGCCGTTATATAATGACGTAGAATTTTAATTGCTCGTATTATAGCCACGAGATACATTTAGAATGGGCAAGTTGGACACTGTTACAAAGTTGTTACTTGGCACTATCGAGCTTTAACTTTACACCGGAACAGTTCTTCGAGACAACTGCCATTTCGGTATTAATAAATTAGTTCTTGCAGCTACCTTGTACTGTGAAGCTAGCAAGAGTCGTGGGTAGTAAGATAAGTCACAACAGAATAATAGCTAATAAGTGTCACAATTATGGTTACTTTGTAAAACGCCGAGCAAATGACCGGATAATTGTAGGTGAACGTTAACCACATACATTCACGAATCTTTTTAATTCCTTCACTATTCGTACTGTCCAGTTGAAAAAATAACAGTCACAGCCTCGGCCAAAACCGTATGTGCACAATTGTAGAACTCTCTGAATGTGTAAAGGGTAATTAAATGAGTAATTAAAACAGCAAAGTGGATAGAATACTTTATATTATCCGTGAGTAATCCAAGGCTAAAAGTAATTGTTGGAGGAAGAATATGGCCTCCGCTATTAATAAATAGCAGATGCTACTTTTGGGTTGTAAAGTATCCTCCATTTTCTATAAGTTATAATTATTAAATTAAAGTAATTAAAACTCTGAAGAAAAAAATCTCACGAATTCGAAATATGTTTTATATGAATTCAATTTTTAAAATATCCTTCACTAAATGCATAATATTTATAATATTTATAATATATCGCAGTTCTCCCTCGATATCCAATAACTTCATTGAAGCTTTCATTTCTTAATCAAGCGAGATGAATCTTACAAGTACATACATGAAAGGGGGTAGCTTATACTATTAACAAATAAGTCTTGTATTTCACATGCAATAGCTAAACAACAACAATTTTTATATCTCGATCATCTATCAATAATGCTTGTAATGCAATTCATTTAACATTTTCCCTAGTCGCCAGACCTATACGATTGGGAAGCACAGATATTTTCATGGCAATTAAGCCTGAGTTAATTTTGTTTCACCATTTCAATCCTTGGTGGCAAATAGAGCTCTGTTTTGAAGTAAATAAACCATTTCATATTTAATTGATTAGGAGAGAATAATTTCTTTTGAATTGCAATGATCACTTCGTGTTCATTTCTCTTAATTGTTGCTTGAATATGGATCTTCCAATCTTATAATTTTCCTATACAGTCTTTACAAGTAAAGAAATTTTAGATTAAACAACAATTGATGTAAGTGAAAGTCAATCGCTTTTTTTATTGATTGTACATATGTATATTGCATACAAACATTGTTTGTAGTATTATTAATGTGCAAATGCTCGAATAATATTACGCATGGTATTCCATAATGTACGATCATCGAGGGAGCATATCACATGTAAAACTGTCTGACCTGCTTTCAAACTTATGTCGTTTCTCATTGTTATCGTTTGTTCACCTGTCTTCACAGAAAATGATACTAGAAACTTTCGACACGTACTGCTTTCATCCGAACGCTGTATACGTAAAGAACACATTGCAGTAATGAAAATTTATGAAAGCAGTTAGCAAGGGTGCAATACAACAATGTCACATATTAGTTGAAACATTTTGAAATGAAATTATTTTAAGTTCCACTAGTCTCATTAGTATTGATTGATGGGCTTACACTTTATTATTTACCCAATTGTATAATAAAATATTGTCCACGCTTCAATGTTGAAAACCAGCATCCAAGTATACATCCAACTTATTAAAAAATACAGTTTTTCTTCCATTTTTTATTGTTTTACACATTTTCGCAAGTGCTCAACGTCAAGCATTTTTGCAATTTCACGGAGCAACGATGCCACCACGTCCGATAGGACCCGAGATTATCCATCCGTGGCGCTGAATAGGGAACGCGTGCATACATTTTTCACAATGCTCGTCCCCCGGAGGATTATAGCGTAACAGCGGCTTTCGTTTTCCAGCCATTACATGCGGCAGATCCTGGAGGCGTTGCGCTACTGCCACGAGAACGACATAATTCATCGTGATCTAAAGCCGCAGTGCGCCTTACTGGCGGGCAAGGAGAATTCCGCGCCGGTGAAGCTACGCGGCTTCAGCGTCGCCGTGCAACTTCAGTCGTCCCAGGCGAATGGCGTCGGTATGTTCACCGCTCTCCTTCTTTCATTCAACCCCATTTTCTGCGTGTTCAAATCCGTTCCGTACGGCACAAGTGCTTTTACCCTCCGCGATTGTCGACGGAGTACAAGTAATATTGGATTAACGTTGAAACGCGCGTACACTTTTTATTTCGTAAGAAACAATTAAAGAGGCAGCATTCGACATTATATCGGATGACACCTCTTTTCATTTCTTGCAGATTAGAATGTAGTGAACAATGAAAAAGCTTCTTTCGAAAGCTTTCGAAACTGCTGTAACTAGAAGCAACGAGCAGCCATAAAAGTACAAATCCCAATACTATCAGAAACTAGGCTAACGAAATACAGCCAGCAGCATAAATTTGGAGCTAACGAATTTTCGCAGCACAGAATTTCGATGCGTTTCCACTAAATGGCGAACGACTTCGTTTACTCCATGCTTGGAAGTAAATAAAGACGTTCCAACTCATTACATCCAGCATTCTCCCAGCATTACGTTTACAGTATTTCGAAATTACACCTTTGCTTTTTCTCTCGCTTGAACTCTGGTATTTGTAATGATGCTCCCGATATATTATACGGCTGATTAATTTTTAACGAACCAGAAGGTGTTCGACTGTACACGAAACAATATCCATTATTCACGAGGATGAACCTAACGAACATCGTCGGGCTACGTGACCTCCTTTTCGGGTAGACGCTGCTGTAGGAGCAGCCTTTAAAAGATTCAGAGGGAACGGGGCGAGCTTACCCCGCGGGTTAGGGCATTATTGTTGGCAGCGGTGTGACATATTTGTACGCAAAGCTAATTAACGTCCCTCGCAAATGAAGAGCGCCACTCAATTACGGCGAGACACAATTGTACGGGGGTAAACAGGTAAGGGAGGGTAAAAAAGATACCGCCGCCTCTTGCTATTCATCGGCTGTCGAGCATATCGAAGCTCTCGAACCTCTGAGAGATACTGATCGACGATTGAATGCTGCCTCTTGACAAAGATCTATGAACAATATAATATACAGGGTGTCCCACCTAACTCGAGCATCCCGAATATGTCGTTTATTCTTTTATAGTAGGGGTAAAACATCAAAGGGAAAAAGAATACTCGGTTCGAAGGGGCGAAAGTGATGGTGGGTAAACGAACTTTCTCAAAGTCATTTTCTTCGAGATTTCAGAACTATCGACCTTTTTTTCTAAACGAGACTACATATTTTTGATATGGCGATACGATAGCTAAGGCCAAGGCGAGTCCAACGACCTATGACATTCTGACCTTCACGAGACCCTGAGTGCGAAATGTTCGTGAAACCTGGATTATTGATGCAAATGGTGAAACGACCGCGATTAGACGATCCATGAGGGAAAATTTATTTTTAAATACTGATGAAAATAGTGGAAAATGAAGATTCTGAAAGGATGAGCTAACGTCAGGCCTACGATGGCTTTGAAATGTCGAAAAGAAGTGACCTTGAGAGCATTTGCTTGCCCACAATTACGTTCGAACCAAATATTTTTGTCCTTTTGACATTTGCCCCTGTCGTTGAACATAAGCGAGGTATTCGGGACGCTCAAGTTAGATGGGGACACCCTGTGCACGGACATTCGTCGGGAATACTCTTTCCCAAAGACACTTTTGGTGTTTCCGTATCTCTGCTGAATGCCCTACTCTTCGTTAACTGGCTCGCTTGGCCCATGATTGGCTGAGTCGTATTCGAAATTTCTCGATGTTCAGTGTGCAGAATGCAACGGCTTTTATCGGTTCTTTTTTCTTTTTTGCCTACCAAAGAGTTACTCCTCTTCGTTCACTGTCTTTAACGATTATCGTGTCGTTGGTGTTCGTGTCTTATGATCTTTCGTTGCTTCGGTATCGCATGATATGACTACTGGTAAGTGGAGTTTACGAGACGAACGATGGTAGAATTTGCGCTGGATCAAGTTTTCAGTTTATGCGAAGGAATAGTTAGGTATATTGATGTTTAAATACGGCAGAAACTCGATTATTCAATACGGTTGATGCACAGTAATTAGGCAAGCTTCTTTTACGAAATCGAATCTTTTGATGATGTCCGAATAATGTGAAATTAATAGTGCTAGAATTTAGTATGATATTTTGTACAAAACCGTTTGAGAATTATTCAAGGAAAGGACAAGTTTTTGCTGGGATCATGAAAATAATTCTTTTGTTTTATCAACATTTCTTTCAATAAAGATAACACCTTGTGAATAATTAACATAAAACATATTCACACCTCAGGATTACGTATTATATTCACGAAATTCGATTTCACGTTCAGAAATAAGGTTGTTTATCGAATTGAATGATTAAAAATCCGCTTCCTGGGTAAGCAAGTAGGAAATGTCACATTAATTATTATATCGTTCACTTCTGAAGCAACGAAAGAATGCAAAAAAAGAAAATTAAATGAGTTACCTCGCATGAGCTTTCAAGTACTTTCAAGTTTATTACGTATAATTTTATGAAAGAATTTAATCATTTCAACTCTGGTATAAAAAAAACACAAAAAGATGGATATTCGTTCTATTACCTTTCTACTTGGAGAAGTACATTTATCAACGCGGAGAAAGCAAGGCTTAATCACTCTTTCGTGGACGGTTCTATTTCTGTAGAAGGAAACAGAGCCTAATGAAGAAAAATGCAGCTTGATGGAACTGGCTCTTGGCCTGCGCGATTCGAAACAATCCAATTTATTATTAAAGGAAGTATAAATTGAGAGATATATTCCGTCGCAGTGGAAGAAGTTTTATGCACATTGTTAAATACTTGGCAAAGCTTGAAACCGATGAATTATGGCGTGGTAGATTTAATAATAGCCCTTCTAGTTTCTAACTATGCTGGTCTCGTTGCAATTGGTGCATAACAATTCGTGCGGGTCCTTTGTCGATCATTTTCCACGCTGTACATCGATGCAGTACGCATGATGTCCCTTAATGTGGCGTATTGTACATGCAGGTACTTGTTAGTTAGTGCGTAGCAATTTAAACAGTTCCACTGATGAACAAATCTCTGGCAATACGTCATCGAAATTAATAACACACGGAGCAGACACAAAATTAAGAAACGTGTGATACACATCACACTGCACACTGAATTGTCTTAATTATTTAATAAATGCCTCGAAAAAAAAAACGACAGTATATAAATGTGCTCTTCCAGATTAATAAAAGAAGTAAATGTATAACGATTAAGAAGTAACTGAAAAAAAAGAGATTTTACCTCAGGGAATATTAATTAAAACTGCGAGAACGGCAAGCATGTTTTAATATTCACGAAACCAATATCCTCTTAAGCTTTTGATCACACGCCGTGTTCTTGTTGAAAGGCGTTCGTTTCTTCAATGACGTTGGAGCTGGCTTCATCAGTCCTGATGAAGCTGTGGTGTCGATTCGCACGTTTGAACGCGACCAGGATTAACTCAAACTCTGAGAATCTCAAAGGTTTCGATATTCAGACAGATTAAGGACTTTAGACGCCTCTGAGGATAAACAATATGGATCCATTGACAAATGCGCCGTTCCGATTCGAGGAACTCATTTTTGTTAACGAAAAATCTCGATGGGAAAGTAGTTTACACAATTACTTATTAAAGAAACATTCAGGGATATATTCATGTTCATCAGACTTTTGTTCTGCTTAAAATTACATTCTCTGTAAGGAATCCAAAGATCAAAATGTTCAGGGATGCATCACTCCAGAAATTGTTTCTTCTCGTTTTTACAAGGAATTATTCCGTCTGCAATTTTCGGAACGCACAATTTATGCGTACCCCCGATATCAAGTCAGGATTATTCCATGCAAATTTCTGCTGCGAACGCGTTTTGTAATTCCGCTCGAGCTGTGTAGCGGGGATTGTTTGATAATCGACCATTCGGATAAGCAGATGCGTAAATAAACTAGGTACGACCGCAGTATTAATTTCAATTACTGCGTCGCTGCCGCCAATTGTTAGCAGCTACCGAATTACATAACGGCGAGTCCTTATTTCATTGTCGCGGATCTGTTTTATGATAATCGCAGGAAGAACCGCCGCTAGACACTCGATCGTATCACCGTTAAGAGCCGTTGATAAAATGCACTTTGCTATATCAATCGATCCACTTCGTTCGGTGCTCATGCGTAAGTGGTCGGACCTCCATTCATGCTCTGCGATTCGCATTAGGATCGATAAGTCATTCGGTTTTCGCCACTTTGTCTTCAATCATCGTTCCAAATAGTTCAATATATAAAACTGTTCTCTTTGTTTTTAAATACGTAGCCGGTAATACTTGGCCGAAAGCTGACTGAAACGTGGAAACGAATACCACGATACATTCCCCCTGCGAGATGAGAAGTATTGATCCAGTTGTTTGTGAAAGAATGTTACGGAGAACCTAAGCAAGTACTGCGTATTTGGCTGCGATGCAAGTTTCGCCGTGTTCTTACTCGGAAATCGGGAAAGAAAGAGATTTGTTGAAAATGTATTATGCGTAAAGAAATTCTTGAACATTTTTTTTTTTTGTTCATATGGCTCGTACTCTTGAGTTGTGGTTTCTTGCTCTTCGCGTAGCGCAATATTGCGCAACATTATGAGATTCGATCGTTCTTCATACAAATATTAAAAATAAAAACAGCACAGTACTAAAGAAACGTTGAGATATTTCTTAAAATGACTTGTTTAGAATTCATTTATTATTTTTATAACGCGTTTTCTAGAATTTTGCAATTATTATAAATATTTTCATAAAAGAATCCTTTGTCATTGAACAAACTTACTAATAACGCGAATGGTTGTAAGAAATTTTCATTAAGAGAAACATTAACGGAAATTAAATACAATTTTTAGCAATTCAATTTAATTCACTAGATGAATTAGTATTTTAGTTCATTCAACAGACACGTTTATGACTGCATCATGAATTCATTTAATAATCATCGACTTTAAACTAAGTGAACGTAATTCTTTAAATGACCCCAGGAGAAAGATGCTAATTTCGCTGAAAGCAGTCGATGTCGTTCAATCTCGCAACTTCGAAACTAATCCAAGCCACCAAACAATAAGAACAACGTAAATATCAAAGAGAAAAGTACGTTTGGAACTAGAGCGCTGAAACTTTGTATCTTAGAAAACTGAAACTTTCTTGGGTCCATGAATCTCCGAGTAAATTGTTTCACGAATTTCGAAAGAAAGTTATGGAGGCAATCTACAATAGGTATTTCGTTATTAAAATTCATAATATGTTTGTTCCTTCAATGGAATTCGATCAACGTGATTAAACTATGTTATTAACGGCTTAATTATTGTGTCGATCAAATGATTGGGCACAATACGTATTGTTGTTACCTCGAACAGCTTATTTTAAATTTCCCGTTTTTTCTCACGTATGAAAATCGAACTTTTATTTAATTATTTTTTCAGTTACCTTGCAATTTTCTGAGGAAATAATGTTTTTTTTCGGATTATCAAGGGAAAGTACATTTTCACAAAGAACATTGAACAATACTTAGATACAGCTTATTGATAAATACAAAAATGAAGACCTTCAATAGACATAAATTAATTCGCCACTGCTGTATAGTAATTTATCGAGCAATAATCTTTGCATTTAATAGTCACGTTAAAACAGAACTTCCACAAAAATTTCAAACTTTCAAATCCCATGCGAACTCTCCATTAAAAAAGAAAACAGAGTTTAAGGTACATTACATTACATTTAAACGTCCCAAGACAAAAAAAAATAATTGCATCTACATAATTTAATATGGCTTCGCGAGGAAGAAGTGTCGCTGAATGACAAAATTTGATAACTTGAAATTTGATTTGAATGAATACAGAGTGTTACACGACCGAGTATCGGCGCTGTCTGAGCCCAAAGGGGCAGCTCTACTTGAAGGCCGACAGCGAGGGTAAGCCTGACCTTTAATCATCACTTCCGCAGGAGCCTTGTATCATTATGCCATATGTATCACATACACACACACACACACATTATCTCTCGCATACATAAACGTGTACACGTTATGCTACCATCTTAACACGAGCCGTGTCTTCCTTTCACGTTACTTGTACCACTGGAAGCTGCCACTCTGCTTGCTTGCTTGCTTTCCGCGTTCGAATTTCGACCACCAGTCGTCCAACGCGAATTATTAAATGTTTCCCATGGAACCACTTCGATATTTTGTATTAGACTATCCACCAGACACGATTTTTTGTTCAAGGGAAGCACTTTGATTGGGGTGAATTGCACTCTCGAACTTTCACCCTTTTGTCATTGTTACATTGTTAGATTCGGTGTTGATTGATATTTAGGGTGTTTCGCGATTTTCATTAGAAATATAGGTATTATACGTGAGGTATTACTTTTTGCGCAATGCTTTGTTCTTGAAGAGATGAATTTTGAGAGTGAAAAGTTGCTATACAGGGTGCTCGATAACAGGTGGGAGAAATTTTAAGGGTTGATTGCTGAGATGACTCTGAGCAAGTTTTTCCTTTGCTAAAATGTTGGTTAGGGCTTCGTTTTTGAATTATTAGCAAAAAACGCTGACCAATCAGAGCGCGGGTTCAACCGTGAGCAGGGGAACGGTCGAATGGCACGATGGAACCCACGGTTTCGAGGTTGAGTCGGGGGGTCTACGCGCGCTCTAATTGGCCAGTGTTTTTCGTTAATAATTCGAAAACGAAACCTTAACTGTCGTTTTGGCAAAGGAAAAAGTTGCTCAGAATCATCTCAGCACTCGTCCCCAAAAGTTTCTCCCATTTATTTTTCGAACAGTCTGTATATTCCTTGATTCTATTACTTGAATCATAGATTAATATCTATCTCTTTGAGAACGAAACTTCATCCTGGGAAACCTTATTCAATTAATCTTCAATTTGTTTATCACGGTGCACTTGGATTTAATAACACAATTTATGAACTGTGTATTACTCATCAATGTTATAAATGTATGGTAGATTCTATCGATGTGCCATCTTTCTGTCCACAAACGACGTAGCCGCGCCGTTTAATAATCTCCACCAGTAATTATTCAATTATCAAACCTTTGGCAAAGAATTCACTTTTCAATGTGAACCAGACATAGTGAACGTATTTTCCAACAACAGCGATCGGAAGAAGAGTACTTTATCTCCAACAATTCACAAGCACACAGACCGACCGAAACAACAAAGGCACACTTTGCCAGAGATTGGCCAAGAGAAATCGTTCTGGCCCATCGATTCTCTGGCCCGCGTTAAGCTCGACTCAGTGACACGAAACACAGGTCCGTCTTCCTCTACGAATAACGGCGATGACGACAATGTCCTTATCGTCGCCAGACGCTGCTCTACACGCGCCGCATCATCCCGTGGATAACGATCCCTCTCCCATTTGTCTGTGTGTTCTTTCGATAGGGCTGACGTCTCCGAGCTGCAATTTCCCTTTCGAGGATCTGACCGACGCCGAGGATTCGCTAGTGAGCGATACGGAGGACAACATCGGTACTCGTATGCCTGACGCATCCGCATGACAACGAGAACCGGGGGTAGACAGAAAAGGGACAGAAAACCTTTCGGGAAGCGAAAGAGTCCGTTTTTTTGTTATTCGAGTCGAAACGAAGCGAACATCCCGTTCGATACGTCACGGTGGAAAAGGCTATACGATTCCTGTCACGATCCCGCGGGACGCTCTATCGACACGTATCCACCGAGTCGCCTTTGTGCAAGCGGAGGATCGATTAGACGGCTCGTGGTTACTAATTTTCCATGGCGGAATTGGTCTACCTCCGTGTCTCCCGATTATGTCAGCTTCAGAGTAACGCGTAGTGTCTGCGTAGACACTCCACTTGACCTACGCTCTTGCGGTAGTTTGTTCCTGTAAAATCGTTGTGCAGGCTCGAGTAGTGACAGACAATGTTGTGCCGCCGAGTTGGCTGATAACTGAACAAGAACGAGACAAAGAATCTCGTTTTGTTTGCTTTTTCGCTCGTTTGTCCCTCTACGTCCACGTGTGATTTGTATTGCAGAATGAGTCAACTTCCGCTTCTTCGTTGTAGGGATCCCATGATTGAAGGGTTCATTACGGTTTTGCGTTTTTGTTAACGCCAGGAGAGTGAGTTTTCGTTTAAAACACTGAAGACAATTTTTTTATATTCCTTTTAATATGAAACAAATTATTTGTTCCTGTTATTTTCCATGAGAAAAGTATTTTACCTAGCTCTGGAGATTAACTGTGCTACGTTTATTTCTGAATCTAGGTAATAGAAGGCATGATTACAATTTTGTATTTTTATTAACTCCAGGAAAATGAATATTTGTTTAAAACGCCAGACACTTTTTCCTTTTCGTTGTAATATTAAACAGGCTATTCGTTCTTGTTATTTTTCATCAAAATACATATTTTGCACAGCCTTGGAGACGAATTGTAAGTGTTACGATTATCTCTGAACCGAAGTAGTAGAATTCATTATGATTTTGCATTTTTATTAACTCGATGAAAATGAATATTTGTTTAAAACACCAAAGGCACTTTTTTCTCTACGTTGTAATATGAAACAGGTTATTCGTTCTTGTTATTTTTCATCAAAATACATATTTTGCACAGCCTTGGAGATAAATTGTAAGTGTTACGATTATCTCTGAACCGAGGTAGTAGAATTCATTATGATTTTGCATTTTTATTTTAACTGGAGAAAAGTGAATTTTTGTTTCAAACACGAAGGACGCTTTCTTGTTTTCGTTTTAATATGAAACAAATTATTTATTATTGTCATATTTCATCAAAATGAACATTTTGCACAGCCCTGGAGATAAACTCTAACCGTCACGTTTATTTCTGAACTGAAATAATAGAAAAACACGATTTATGAACATTTTCAAGACATTTTTGGATGGTTTATCATTCGTTCAACCCTTGCAACTTTATCACCCCTCCATGCGTAATAAACTCTTCGATGTCTTTCTTGTATTATCTGATTGCGTATAAAAGAATTGCCCGATTGTCGGGCTTGTTTGTATCGTCATTGTTCGTAGCGGTAGACTAGCCTGTCTATGTGTCTGCCTACATATGTGTGTACAGTGTATATGTATGCCTTTGTGCTTGTCCCTTATCATTTGTTATCTGTGGTCGACTGTTGTGCATTACGTCATTAACGTCTTCAGTCGGTGTCCAAAAGTATGTCGTATATTCGGACTGCAATTAGCACTGCCCGGTTCAGCATACGTTCTGTCAGTTTTTATCTGGGAATGTATAAGTATCTCCAAAACGTGTGGATGAAAGGGAAGGATGTTTCGAATGAATATTGTATGATCTCGAGGGGAGCGTATCTTTTTTATTGCTTTTACAAGTGTGATCGATTTGCACCCCTTGTGCTCCCGTTTTGAAACGCCCCTGTAGTTTGGTGACACGAGACACTATAACCACCTCGCGGCGAAACCATGGAACTGTTCGCCAATATCAAGATTTTAAAGAAATACAATTTTCTCGGCTTCAAGGCAGAATTTTCAAATAAATGAGGGTTCAAATTAAAGCTAAGAGTCTCAGGAACGAACCACTATACCGCTCTAAACAATTAATTACTGAAGTAAATTACTTTATACAAACTAATCAGAAGATGACTAATGCTACCCTGGTATTATTACAATTGAACGAAATATGATTACACTATCTGTTTAAGCTGCAATTTACGAGTGGGAATAAAAGTTGCGCACACGTTGCTCTATAATTTTCTCAATTAGCACAAAGTGCACAGAGAAAACTATAAAAATTCATCTTCAGCTATTACACATCACAGCTTCACGCTTGTGCAGTTTTGCAAGCATTTTGCTCGTTTTTTTTGTTCATGTACAGTCACTCAAGATTAATGCACCAACCGCTAAAGATAATTAATGCCGCGTGGCGAGTGCCAAGTCATTCTTACATCGCATAGTAATAGTTATCACGACGCAGAAATATTAAGAGTTAAGAAAATTAACAGAATGTATCGTATTTGAAATTTCGAAGTACAAATTTACTGTGTCCATGAAAATTTTCCACTGCTTTAATGATCGCAGAATTTGCTGAAACAAACACTGTTTCATAAACGATATTTTGCATGCTTATTACATGTTTCTTACGTCATCTGTTACATGTGTTACCTTTATCATACTATTTTTTATATTATATATACTTGCCACTCCTTATTCACATACATTCACATAAACATTTTTTACTTTGTACCATTATTTTTGTTCTTTTGCATAAATTTGTTTCTCTGTTAATGAACGAGGTGTATCGCAGAAAATATGTATATGTTTTTCCTAATCAGCCTAATTATCTGATTAGAAATCATTCTAATTACGTAATATAATAAAGATTGAATTCTCGCATAATTATAACAGCTGCAAATCCTCGATATGAACAAAACCCTTTTATCTATCAAACATGCAAATTATTATACTTTGCATTGAAACACATCTCTTTTCAGACGTATATCTCCAAGCGTACTTTGATTTTTTACAACGTTCATACAGCTTTCTGTATCGTTTCTGCTACTTCCACCAGTCCTAGATCGATGTTACTTGTTACATACGTTTACACGTTCGATCAGCACGCAACCATTTAATAAAACATGCTCGTCCAATGTGCTAGATTGCGCCAATGCGTTTTGCCTCCACACAGAATGTTGTTCAACTGTTTCGCATTTATCACCAATGTCACCCATTCGCCCCTTGGCATTGCACATACTATACTGGTCCAGTCGATCTAGCATTCGCGGGGCAAACCATATTTCCCTCTTCCCCTTTGTGTCGAGTTTCGTTCGTTAATGCTAGTTAAGCGCCACGTAAAATTCATCGGAAGCCCCCTCAAATTATTCAGAATATAAATCAACCCCTCCGTTCATTCATCGTTGCCTGGTTACTTTATTTTTACTTCAAAGTCGATCGTTCGAGATGATTTATCGTCTCGAGAACGTTCAACGTTGCTCAACGTCTTCGCGAAGAAGCTTCGCGATTAATTAAATTGCGACGCAAGGAAAAGAAAAGTTCGAACGAAGAAACGGGAAACGCTTTTCCGTTTAACGAGAGTTTCACGAGACTCGACGCGACCGTCTTTTGAACGGTCCGTAAAGCTTCTTCGGCCGCGGAACGATCGACTGCGAACCCTCGCAAGAATCAGCTCGCTTTGCCGAATATGTATATCCGTGCCGCTCGTTTTACATTCCTCTGAGCGGTGCTCTTGCTCGTGCAGGTCGCGTGGGATGCCCGCACTTCATGGCGCCGGAAGTGATCCAGCGGCGACAGTACGGGAAGCCCGGTGACGTTTGGTCGGCAGGAGTGCTACTTCATGTTCTATTAACCGGCACACTCCCATTCGTCGGCTCTCGAGATCGACTGCGAGAAGCGATTTGCAGAGGACGAGTGCAGGTAGTCACATTGATCAGATGTAATGCGAGAGGTGTTGTACCTTTGGTTGGTCCGACATTAACTATTACTAAAATGTTAATAATTGTTGTCATAATAATAAAAGGAAATAGTGAATCGTGGCTCAACGTACTAGTAATGTCTCTTGGCCCACTTGTAGTTAAACAACGTGCCGCTTGAAAGAAAGTATTACTGTACACTCTCTAGAAATGACGGTGAATTGTGGTCAAGGCCAATCAAATACACGAAATATCCAAATTACAGTGGTTTTTATAATACTTGATAGGAGAAAAAATGTTCTACCAAAGTTCTGCTTTTTGTATTACAGTAGATTTTCTATAAGTGACGGTAATTCAGGACCTTCACTTATCCTGTAGAAGGAGCAAAATCCGACTGGTAAAACCTACGAGCCGGGACCAAAGTTCCGTCATTTGTTATTCTTTCGACGACAGCGGTTAGAGTGCGGTGGGGATTGCCTTCTGTCACTTATGTGTAGATCGGGACCCCAAGACCATCACTTATTCTGTAGAAGGAGCAAAATCGATTGTTAGAACCTACGAGCCGGGACCAAAGTTCCGTCATTTTGTTATTCTTTCGACGACAGCGGTCAAAGTGTGGTGGGAATTACTTTCCGTCACTTATGTGTAGATCGGGACCCCGAGACCATCACTTATCCTGTAGAAGGAGCAAAAATCGATTGATAGAACCTACGAGCCGGGACCAAAGTTCCGTCATTTTGTTATTCTTTCGACGACAGCGGTCAAAGTGTGGTGGGAATTACTTTCCGTCACTTATGTGTAGATCGGCACCGAGACCGTCACTTATCGTGTAGAAGGGGCGAGATTTAATGGATAGAATCTACGAGGTGTGGCCAAGGTTCCGATATTTTGCTATTCTTTCGACGACAGCGGTCAAGGTGTGGTGGGGATAACTTGCCGTCACTTACGTATAGATCGGTATACCGTCACTTATCGATAATCTACTGTAATATACATTTACTAAATTACTAAACACATTGCTAATATTACTACACAGGACATTATTAATATTTTAGTGGATAAAATATTGAGTAAACAAGAACTGGGTACAACAAGTATATATTAATACCTTTTGTCAAGTAACAATTGGTACAACCGCAAGTAGACCAAGGTAAATTATTACTACGTACCTTGAGTCGTGATTCACTATTTATTCAGATTGCTATTTATTACTATTATGACAGTACATCTTTTGATTAAACGAATATACATGTACTGTTTACCCATACTTATTACCGCCCACAGATTCCTTTTTAGAAATCACACAAAAAAATTAGGAATGATAACATAAAAATTGGACCAAGGTACAACAACAATTTTCCCTGTTATGATATATAACTAGTTCATAAGGCGTTTATGAAACTTGCAGATGGAAACACCGTTGTGGGACAATATTAGCGAGCCAGCGAAGGATCTAATACAGAGGATGCTCACAACAGATGTGAATCACAGGATCACCATACAGGAAGTGCTAAACCACAAATGGCTCAGAGTAAGTTGAACTTTGTCTGCCCCTCAGGTCGGGAATTATATTCATTTTGAGCTTCATACGATTAAACCCTCGTCCAATAGAAAAGTGTTGCTGAGTTCAGACTTGAACAGCTAACTGTCCAAAGTGTAAAGCTTCCAATGGGAAAATGTAACTTTCGTGAAAAGTTGTTGAAGAGTAAGGGTCGATACAATTTGTTTCACATAAGCTTAACAATTCTTCACTCGGAAAAAGTAAGACGCCACGACGGTGTATCTCGAGGTATTCCTGCGTGTAACTTCTATTTAAAACGGATGCCACGAGAGTGTCTGCTTTCTTTTTATATCGTATCAGGCTTTCGATAAACGGCCTCATTTTCTGTTGTTATATCCGGTGTGAATATGTGTGCACGCGCATGTGCAACCGCATATGGTGTAATAAAGTGAGAGTATACCCCGTACATGGTATACGTAAGTTAGCCAGTGACCTAAGGCAGAGCCTAGCTTTTCGAGCCACCCCATATATCGATGCAACGTACACGTGCAACTGGGCTATCGATCGCTATGGCGGGGCAAAGTTCCACCGGTTAATGAAAATAACTGTGGCGGTGTGTATTTTTCCTCTGTGCTAGTTACAGTTTTCTGAACGTGATTGCACACTCGTTGAAGCCCGTAAGAATTTCATAGAAACGCGTGTCGTACCATCGTCTCTTTTTTTCTCTCTTCTCCGTTAAGCTTCCCCGCTGCACACCGAACGCTCGATGCTCCTTTCTATCCAAACGTGTAGATTCTTTCCATTCAAAGATATTCCAAGATATTCTTCATCCATTTATTTAATTCCATCGACAAGTATCAATTATTCTTCAACAGTTTTCTACTTTTTAGTTTAAAGTACATTAATGCTGCCTTTTCTTTCGTAAATATGAGATGATGTGAGATTGATCATTTTTTAAATAATCCAGATTCCTAATAACAATATTGAATGTTCTCAATCTCTAAACAAATCGTATTTGCAGGATCGTGACAAGGGCATGGCTCGAATGCATTTAGCCGAAACTATAGAAGAGCTTAAGAAATTCAATGCTAGACGAAAATTGAAGGAAGCCGTGAAAGCGGCGGTCTCATCACCGAAATGGCACGTCCCGTACTCGGAAATTAATGGCGACAGCTTTTTCGACATTGGGGATGATGAAGTGACTACCACAGGTATTAATATTTTCATGGAAATTTTCTTATACTGTTTAATAAATTGTAGATTTAAAAAATGGAACATTAATTCTGTACTTAAATCAATTTTCTGCTGGACTCTAATTTTGAGAAAAAGTTGCAAAAAAGAAGATTAATGACTTAGTGTCTGTTTTATAACTATTTTTAACCTAATTTGTTATTATTTCAATTGTCACACAGTGCAAATTAATTCTTCCATAAGAATCGTCCTGGTTTCACAGTATATTTTTCTAAATAACGTAGTGGATATAAATGTTGTACGAATAAGAAGTTTATTAAAAAGTTTCTACTGCAAAAAATGCGTTTAATCTGCTATCTAGGTAGTTATTATTGTGTCGCCTGAAAGCAGAATTCTTTTTCAGGTGCTGTAGCCGAAATCTTAGACTCTCTGGATGATATCGAAGTACTTCAAGAGACTGGAAGACTGACAAGAGCCGAAATACTTAATGCAGTCGACGATTATCGTCTTCGAGCCATTTTAGAGGTATGGTCACTTTCGATATTCTCAATAATTATTTTCTTTTTTCATAAATACTCAACAAATAATAGAAGCCATTTAAACGTGATGTTCGAAATACAGTTCCAAAATTTTGTTTAGATAATCGTATACATATAAATGATTTATTTCTGAAAATGCAGATGTCCTATTTTATTTGCTTGCCTAAAAATTATACTGCTGTCAAATCCCATTTTCCAATATTTATGTCCAATCAGGAATAGAAGTAATGGTTCCTTCAAAAATTGATTGGACGGAGCATATTTTGAGTTACCTGTTTCCTTTTTTTAATGGGGTAGTTACAATCCTTCACCCCTTACCTATCGATAGTAGACAAACCTCGTTGAATTATCGACAGAGCGGCGTTATCTTCCATTAATTGCGAATTGTTCATTCTTAAATATTTGAAAAACAAAACAAAGAGTTCAAAGCCTGCCCTTGCGATTTCTCATAGCCCTAATAATTTAAACATTTCCACCCCCGCACCTCGAGTTACCGACAAACGACGCAGTAGTTTCCGTCAATGGTGGCGCTGGCGTACATTTCCCACCCCTTCGAGATCCGGTTCGCTTTGAACCCCTGCCTCTTATCGTGTTCACATCCCGAGGGAAGAGGTACGCCGCCGCCTCATTTTCTCCGGGAAAAGGGCGCAAGCGCTCGCCCCCTCGAGCATCAAGATGGCTGACGCGGCAGTCTAATAAACAAAATGCAACATAGGCCCGCGAGGCCACGAAATCGCATCTACCGGCGAACGAATGTGTACGTGCGTCCCCTTCGCGCTGCATGAAAGTACCAACGCGTGGCCGCGTTACCCACGTGTCGGAGTTATGATAGAGAAGCATCGTAAACACGGAGATGCACCTTTGTCAATTAATGCTCATCGGCGAGGTTGAACTGGCCGGTGACCTCCTCGAAATTGCTCGGCTTTTGGTGAGTAAAAATCGATATTGCGCGAAGGGGGGTGGGGGGTTGGATAAGCGATCCCCTTTTTTCTTTCGTCGGTAACGTAAGCAATACCTCGACCCTCCCCCATTCTCCACACATGATGCATTCGATGTACCCTGACGCGATGGGACATCTAAGGGATTCGCGATGAACTATCCCGTGTAACAAGTAGTTTCTAAGTGAAACAGTCGGAAATAAGTCAGACATTCTTGGAACCCCTCGAATTCTTTGGTAGAATGCCTTTTTCGGCTTATGCGAACTGTATTATATCTAAACTGTATTAAGAACTGTATTTCGTTACGTTTTGGATTAAACGATATGGAAAAAACAATTGCAAAGAAATGTTTATTAAATGAATGTGTAGCTGAAAATATTCGCGTCACAATTATTTGATTATAATTATTCAAAATGGAACATGTGTTCTTACAAGTGGTTTAGGCTTTCCAAGTGAAACAGCCGGAGATAAGTCAGACATTCTTCGAACTTCTCTAATACTCCAATAGAATACCTTTTTTTATCTTCTGCGAACTGTATTATTTTTTAATTGCCTTTGTAATCTAATACTTTGGTATTTTCTTCAGTATTCTGATACATTAATACTGTCCACTCTTTTTTTGGGGAACTGTATTTGATAACATTTTAGATTAAACGATATGAAAAAGCAATTGCTAAGAAATGTTTATTAAACGAACATTTAGCTAAAGATATTGATGTCACAATTATTAGATTATAGTTATGCAAAATGGAACATGTAGTGTTACAAATGGCTTAGACTTAACAAGTGGAGCAATCAGAAATAAGTCAGATATACTTCGAACTTCTCGAATACTTTTTTAGCTTTGTGCGAACTGTATTATATCCAAATTGTCTTTATTTAGAACAGCATTTAACCACGTTTTAGACTAAATGATATGAAAAAACAATTGGAAAGAAATGTTTATTAAACGAACGTATATCTAAAAATATTGGCGCCATAATTATTAGATTATAGTTATTTAAAATGGAACATGTGGTGTTACAAATGGTTTAGACTTAACAAGTGGAGCAATCAGTAATAAGTCAGAAATACTTCGAACTTCTCGAATACTTTTTTAGCTTTGTGCGAACTGTATTATATCCAAATTGTCTTCATTTAGAACAGCATTTCACCACATTTTAGATTAAACGATATGAAAAAGCAATTGCTAAGAAATGTTAATTGAACGAATGTGTAGCTAAAAATATTGCCCTCGCAATTATTCAAAATAGAACCTGTGGTGTTACAAGTGGTTTAGACTTAACAAGTGGAGCAATCAGAAATAAGTCAGACATTCTTCGAACTCTTCGAAGTCTTTGATAGAATGTTTCTTTTAGCTTGGACGAACTGTCTTACTTCTAAATTGTTTTTGTAATGCAGTATTTTGGTATTTTATCCTGTATTCTGGTATTTACATGCTGTCTTATCTCTTTTCTTCTTCAGAACATTTTGGATTGTTCAAAAGCAGTTGCAAAGAAATGTTGATTAAATAAATGTATAGCTAACCATATTGCTATCGCGATTACTATATTATAATTATTCAGTATATTTTAGCTTATAAAAGTTGAATAAACTTATTGACGATGTTATCTTATTTACAGCTGTACGACAGGATCTCGACTCGAGTCCCAACGCCATGTCGGGCGCCTCAGACGGACGCGGTTCAACGCGCGAGAGAAGTCGAGGAACTTCTTCGAGAGATAGAGCATTCAGCGATACGAAACATCGATAGGGCGGATCTTCGGGAACTCCACGAACTTTTGGTCCAGCCGCATATGAGGGTAAGTTATCCAGTAATTTATTGAATTCATAGATTCGTCGTTCAATGAACATTTAATGAGGAAACAATACTGATCGAGTGTCGCTATAAAGAACAATATTATAAATATATAAGAAAATAACTGTTGAGTATTGTCTGTGGAAATTATAAATTTTTTATTGTCACACACACCGAATACTAATATCTTAAATTCTATTCAAAATTGGATATTTCTGTTTCTGTTTAAATGTACAATGGAAGGAAAATGTACTCTCACGCGCGATCCCTTTGTTATTACTTTAATTTACAATCAGTGCAATTTCGAAGCACTGAATACAACACTCTTCCACGAATCAAGGGAATACGCGTTTTGTATGTAAAGAAATCGACGTTCCAAGCAAATTTCGGATGCTGAGTCCTTCGACATAATTATCTCGAGGAATGATTAAAGCTAACGAAAAACACTCAACGGACTGCTTGAAGGACTTTTCAATTGCCAGAGACAGAGAAACGGATCGAAAATAGGTCGAGGAATTGGTAATCGTTACAATACCTTTTTCTGTGTCTCGCGATTTTGGTAAAGGCGTCGATGCAAAAGGATCTCCGCTTGCAATTATACCGTTCCGCCGTCGCAGTGGTAGTGTATTTACCGCGGTGTTTGACATTGCTTGCGATACACCGTAAATAGGGCGCAGAGATGTAGGTCGATCGTTAAAATTCTCATTTAAAAATCCCGTGGTCGTAGAAAGAGGCACGCGTAAAGAAGGGAAAAGTTTGTAGGAAAGCAAACGACAAATATGGAGAGAGAAAGAAGACAAAAGACCAGTCGGCGGGTAGCTTGAAAGAACGATGTTACCGTGCAGAAGACTGATAGCTCTGATGGTCCGAAGGATGATTTACAATCGTCGCGGAGAGACTTATTCATTTTCCCTTTCATTAGGGACGCCACATGTTCATTATTCCGAAAACGACTTTGGTCCGCGGGAAATTACGTTCCCCGCATCCGGTTCGATTAGCTTTTATGAAATGTAAGTAGCCTAAGGCGACGAGAGAAACCTTCTCAACCTTTTTGTTCAGCGAACATCGATAATATCAAGTGAATCATAAAACCGTTTTGATTAAATCAAGTCAAATCTTTCTCAATGATTACAAAGGTAACATTTGTTTTCTGTACGTGTCTCTGTTATTTTATAAGTTTTGTCATACGTTTAGTTCCTCTCCAAATTCTACATCTTCCCCTATATTGGAGATCCGAGTAAATGGATACTTGCCAGAGTCGTGTCGGAGCTTCTCGTTAGACTTCGGAAATGTTCAGAGCGAAACTGCAGTTTCAGAAATGATAAAGTGCAACTACCGTTCAAGTGTTCAAGGGTCACGATACGAGTTTCAATGTGATTGCACTGGTATGGGGTAGTTACGGGGCGAACGCCGCTTCATATACCCGGCGCAGTAAAAATGGGGCATCCATTTGGTCCAAAGTTTGCTGCTCGCTTGTGTACCTTCAAATGTGCAATTTATTGTACTCTTTCGAAAGTGGGAACTATTCGTTTGCAGCTGAACATTTCTCTACAATTAGTATTTTCTGGAATTGTGGTAGCATTTCTAAAAAAAGTGGATTATATTAATGCTTCGCTGAAGATTTAGAATGTACAACGAGTTTATTGTTTCAGTTATCTCGCTCTATTATCACATTGTTCAGGTAATTGCTATTTACGTACTAACAGTTCGGCCGATTTTATCGCGAGTAAAGTGTACGAACATTTAGGGCTCGTAGAGCGCCAATGGTATCTCAACGTATTAGCCTGTTTAATGACCCATGTATCATCGAATAAGTGCATCCAAGCAACTTGCTGGATCGTTCGTTTCTGCAAGCGATGCTTCAAAGAAAATGTTTGTCAACAGCTCTCGAACTGCTGCGTCAGACGTGTTCTGAATGTTCCGCAGCGTTTACCGTCGATCAATCGCATGCAGGAGCATTCAAACAAAGAGGGAGATTGGTAGGGATCGAGTTTGATAGTTTACTTGCTACCTGTTTGGAACGAACCAAGTTCATCCATCAAGGTGTATATGTTGCTAGGAAGTTTAACCCTGTAAGGTCGAATGTTAGGGGTCACTCCTATCGAAAGGTTCACTATTATTTTATTAAGGGTTTATTTGATCCCGTCAGGAGTATCTAGGAGTACCTAGACCAGTGCCCCTCTAAAGCAATCAACGTCTAGTTTCACGTGGACAACATCCACTCACCAGCCACAACAACACATCCTCGAGCCCATAGTAATTCTCGCAGCTGTTCCACCGTCGATTCGCCATAGATTGATTGTCACATCTCTCACAGTCACAGACTAGCATTTCACGCCGCAGAGTCTTGACCAATCGGTAGCTGCCGGCGTTGGCGGTACTGCGAAAACGTCGGTAGCTCGTCGCGGGGGTTGCGTTACAGCGACGGGCCAGAGGGGGTGGGGTGCGACGGCCGACAGGAGCCGGGGATGCAAGTGGGGGTAGTAGTGGAGAAAGGGGAGCGAAGCCGGTCGAGGGTGGGCGTCAGGCCACGAAAGCTAGTATGTCGCAGAACGTAGATCGCGAGCCACGCGTGTTCCGCATCCACCGATTCGCGGTCGTTGATAAACTACGCGTCAGCCGCGGCTCGATCGCGTCCCCGGAACACGTGGGGATGATTAGGCTTCGGTGACGGTACGCGGACGACTACCGCACAGCCATCTTCCGGCCGGTAAAACGTGTCGCGGAGCCTTCCGACCGGCGCTAATTTCCGCCAACGTTTCCTCGCGCGCCCTGCAAACTGCCGGCAGCGGTCCAGGCGGCACGACCCGACCTCTCGCCAGCCTGCCGCATCTCTGCGCGGCGCTGTCTAACATTGTGCATTACCTGTGTGATCGAGCGTGCTCGGCGGAAGTGTGTTTTGACGCCCGAGTTCCGGGAGCTGGTACGCTGGCTAACCCGCTGACCCCTGACCAAATTATGCATTACCTAGTTGCACCCTTTCACTCATGACTTGGACGCCAAACTTTGTCATCGTGGATGCTCATAATCCTATGCTGGATCCAATTCTTCCTTTTTCCATTTCTAATCTTTTTTTGTTTTTATTAGGGAATGGTTGTTGATGCAACTCATTATTGTGATCCTTTGCGGTTCATGTTTACAGATGTCTCTCCCCCAAAAATCGAAGATCGCCTTAGTGTATTTGAACACCAAGTGTATCTTTCGTACACCTGACATTTCCCTGGCCGCCACTTTTGAGTATAAGTATCTAAAGTCTGTTGACCCCAGATCAAACTATGCATTACCTAGTTGCATCCTTTCATTCATGACTTGGACGCCCTGGACTAAAGTGGAGACTTAACCAAACTTTGTCATTAATGATGCTCATAGTTCTATGCTGGATCCAATTCTTCCTTTTTTTTTTCATTTTTAATCTTTTTTTTTGTTAAGGATTGACTTGGTCGTTGCTGCAGCTCATTATTGTGATCCTCTGCAGTTCATGCTTATATATTTCTCTTTGCGAAAAGAATTCCAAGACCACCTTACTGTATTTAAACGCCATTTGTGTCTTCTATAAACTTCATAATTTTTTGGCGATCCCCAACTTCTGTGTAAGAGTATCTAAGGTCTGTTGACCCCAGACCAAATTATGTATTACCTAGTTGTATCCTTTTATTCGTAACTTGGACGCCCTGAACTAAAGTGGAGACTTAACCAAACTTTGCCATTAATGATGCTCATAGTTCTATGCTGGATCCAATTCTTCCTTTTTTTCATTTTCAATCTTTTTTTTTGTTAAGGATTGACTTGGTCGTTGCTGCAACTCATTCCTTATGATCCTTTGCGGTTCATGCTTATAGATCTACCTTTCCAAAAGGAATTCCAAGACTGCCTCAGTGTATTCGAACACCAATCGTGTCTTTTATACACCCGACACTTCCCTGGACGTTCCGCATCTTTTGCGTAGGGGAGTATCTAATTTCTGCTAACATCTATAAATACAGCTTCCTTGAACGAGTCGTGTCTGCTTTGAAAATTCCGACAGCTTTCTCGGACGGTTGAATTTCCTGGACGCAGGAAATGTTTGGCGCGCGTGTGAAAGAATCTCGTGCGGCGTTCGGGGCCGTTGATCCCGAGCGGTGATCCGCGTGCGCAAAAAGGCGTCGAATGACTTCGTTCTTGAATAGCTGCACGCTTCTTGTGCAAGCTTAACCCGATGGATTGAATAGGGGCACGAAAGTGTAACGTTCCGCTGCAATATTCTCGGGTATCGTTTACACGGTGATGCAAATATTGGCTAGTCTGGGGGGTAAAACAGCCGTGGCTGATTAAGCGCGGGATATACTACTAGCTGGGATGATCATTTTGGAAAGAGTCTGCGAAAAAACCGATACTTTATCGGTTTTTAAAATTTTTGTTGCTTAATAGTCTTTTATTGTTTTGTATCCACTGTGAATTAAAGAGCCGCTTACTTATTCACCATTGACAATTTTGTATGCTCGATTAATTTATTTGTTTCAACTTTCAATTTAGTTTGGAAAAGCGAAATAGTGGAATGTTTAATACAGTTATGCTTTATTCAATGGTGCAATTGCTGTTTCAACCCTACGTCCATCGGATGAACAACAACTTTAGCCATAGATCGGAATAATTGCTTTAGTAACCTTTTATTGTTTTACATCTGCTGCGAATTAAAGAACCACTATGACATTTATTATTAGCAGTCTCGTCGCTGAATCCATTACCTTGCTCCGACTTTGAAATTAGCTTGAGAGGAACAAAATAGTGGAACGTTTAATACAGTTGCAACTCACTCCCAATGTTGTTATTTTAACGAAAGTACATACATCCATTTATTTTTCATTCCTTCACTTCCAGTCACAGTGTCTATCAAATGAACAACAATTTCAGCCATAAATCAAACAGAATTACAGACTGTCGTTCTTCTGCGAAGCAAACCGAACGGGCACACTTCGTCAGGCCCTGAGCGCAAACGAGTTTAACTCCTGATTGACTGAAGGCCGATAATTCAGCTGTTCCCGCGAGCAAGTTAACCACGTTCCCCAATTAGCAGATTCCGTCGATGGCGAGCATGTTTCGCGCTGCCGCTTGTTCGCGTTGGCAATCGGTCCATCTTGCCCGCGCCGTAGAAGCGGCACTTTTCTATCGCCCGACCTTCCCACCGTGGCTGTACTCCGCCGGTGAACGCCGCAAACCTCGCCGCCTCGTATCGCACACGGTTCGTCCGACTCGGCTGTTAAGAGCTTGGCCTCGAGACGCCTGGAAAGCCGAAGGACCAACAGGCGCATTTTAACACTTGAAGTGGTTCGCGGCATCGCCTTATCCCCTTCGTCGGATTTCGTATCGGCCGCGATCGATAATCCTTCCGGAGATCGCTCGAAGGGTGGCAAAACAGCGCTTCGCGGTTTCGCGTGTCACTCCTTGAACTGTTTCGTTACTGAAACGTCTGTATCTCGCTCGCGGTACGTGCCGGTGTTTTGTTGCGGCCCGATGAAACGTTCTTTTCTTCGAAGCTGCTGGATGGCAACGATTTTCGTTCAGTGTCCGATATCCCTCGTACGGAATTCGAGAAGTTCGAAACCCCGCTTTGGCTGTCAATCCTTGCCGGAATATTGATCGCGGACCTGTGTCGCTCGCGGGGCTTTCTCGAATAACATTGTTCTTTAAACGCGGCCTTTTTCTATTGTTCCTCGGCCAATTATAAAGTTTCTGGCGAAAGGGCGCTCTCCGCTTCCCGCTTGTTAGGACTCTCATTTCATACCGCGACGAATGGAATCTGTCGCCGTTTCGTTCATGAATCGTGTTTCTATTTAAATGATGCATCTTAATAAATAAAGAGAAAACTTCGCTCCAGTCGATTAGTGACGAGAAAATCCAAAGAGAGTCTTCCTTTTATTTCGATCGTCCAGCAAACTAGACTGGTTGAACGGAAATGGAAACCGGATCGTTAAATTAAACTTCCCCCTGCCCCTCGCGGATTCACTGAAGAGCATAGAATCGGTATCCCCGTTTGGGAATCAACAAATTGAACGAACTAACCGCGACAGTAAAACGAAATTTTAATTGTGTCAGCAGGTTTAACCGCGCGCGCTTCACGCGATTCCAACTTCAAACTTGTTTCATGTTCGACGAGAGTGCGCGGAAGATTTTTCGTTATCGATCAATCTTACTCGCTCTTCTTCGTTTCTTGATTGAATCGGGTTTCGTGTAATACAGAGCGGAACAACTTTTTTTTTGACAAGTTTATCGTCGACATTAAAATGAAATTCAAGTGGTTTGGGAAGACATTTATTTGTTAGTGCGTTTTATCGTTTTCAGTTTGTTAAAACCTAAAGAAATGTTTGGTAACGGCGAACGTTAAGCGTTGCTCGAAAGCCCAGCTGCGTTTTTACCAAATATTTTCGTCAGTGGTATCGGACGTATTTTGGATAACGCGACGCAGAGCCGCGGCACGTTTTATGTGGATAAACTATTAAAGCGTTACAAGCCATACAAATTACTATTGAAATGCAATTTCTCAATTGCCTACGTATTCGATATTTTTAGGATTGAAATTATTTATGAAACAAATCCTATTAAAGACATTCATTTTCTTTTATGAATTAGTATTTTCTATGCATTAAATATTTATGATATAATTATGAGTTAATTTTGCCACGTTTATTATCGCAATTGCCAAATTGAAAATTGCTAACTTTACACAACGAATTGGAAAATATGTTACATTTTAGAATACGTTAATGTTTCAAATATCTTTTGAACTTCGCCCTGCAGTGCATTTTCCGCTTGGCGCGAAGTCTATTGTTCGACAAAGTCCACTCATTTAAAAGTTCATCTCCATTCTCTTCCCATACGGTATGCCGGTCGCGCGAAAATTTGTCGCCAGCGTGACACTGTCTTGAAAATTCCTCGAATACTTCGGTAACGAGCTTGTACTTTCATCCCTAAAATCTCGTACGTCGTCTAGCTAGTTTTAAGAGCGTAAGTGTAGTTTGTACGTACGTTTGTGACATGCTGTGAAATACACAAGTGCCTGTGTATATTATTTATTTCAACAAGGGAATTAAAAACTAGCCGAGACATTTGTGAAGAGTGTAATCAATGATTTTTATTTTTCAATACAGTATTTTTCTACCAAGAACTAATTCAGCTTTGCAAACGTCTGAACAATATGAAATACGTGGTCTTGCAACGTAAAGTACTTTTGAATAAATAAAAAGTACACAAATTACTACAGGTTTAATGCTTGCAAATTAAATTGAAATTACTTGAATTACAATTACTTATAAAATAGTAATCTGCACTGGAGAGCACGATAGAGAACACTATTCGCAATATAAATGGCGATTATTTAAATAAAGAGGACGCTGTACCTAAAATTATACAATATCCAGAATATACATTTTGCCTATTATAACCCAGAATAGTCTTAAAGTATTTTTACGAAACTCATCGCGTCATGCAGCCAGTCTTTTATTAATTTGGCACAGGTATCGCGCGAGTTCGACGATCGACAAAGTCTAAATTATCGCCGCGTCCACGATTGCAGTTTTAGTAAAACATGTCCATGTAAAGTCTCCGGTGTGTTCTACATGCAGATACATGCCAGACCCGCCGCATTCGGTTCGATAGATTTTAAAATATTGAACGTATAGCTGGCGTGCCGGTGATTTTTTTTACTTGTTGCGATATTAATGAGCGGTCGACAGCGATTTGGCAACTGCAGGGTGTAGCTCTTGCGCGAACCATCCGGACTTTTCTCGTAATTCAACGGAAATGAATTTTCTACCCAATTCATATGGTAATCGAATATTGAGAATATACTTGCAGTTTCTATTTAATGCTTCAATTTTTCGTATATACGAGGATGGTTATTGTAATTTGTTTACAATTAACCAGTATTTACAATTTGCAGTGCAATGTAATATAATAACATTGATTAATTCATCTTTGGTAAACATCTTTTTACACTGCTTCGACCTCATTGCGTTCAATTCAATACAATATTACTGCTGTCTATTTCGAATCGACTACAAAATTAGTCGGTGTATCCTCTAAATTAAAGTGAAATGGTAAACGAATTCTAGAAAGGCCACACGCGACATATGAATAAGGTCTCCAAGCATGGAATAAAAACCACGAAAACGCAGCAAAATGCACGAATCTCCATGCACGATGGTGCTCGCGGCTCAAGCCGTAATTAAGCCAAATATCGGTCGAGTAAATACCGCTGTGGCTAAGCGAACCCGATTCGTCAAGCAATAAACGAGAACGACCGTGCGGTAGTATAGCCCCGTTATGGCGCGCCATAGTCGGAACATCATTAATCGCGCCATGGCGAGCGGTTAGAATCTTCGTTCGGGACCGCGTTGAATTTTCTCCGAGGAAAAGGAAAATAAACAGAAGGAGGAAGCGAGAGAACCGAGAAGGGGGATGCAAAGTAGCGAAGTCTGCACGGTCGTAGGAGACCTGCGCGTTAGCGCATTGATTGAATTTCGTACGGGCAGGTTGACGTTGGAGAGGGAACGACACGGGGATGGGCCGGCCGGGGGGTGGGTGGGGTGGTTGCTGGATTTTTGAGCGGCGGGGGTGGTTTGAACGAGGATTCGGAGGCGACGGGCCGACGAAATTGTTGAAGCGGGCGAACCATCCAGCAAGAACCGAATCCCTTCGCCGGCTACCTTTTCTCCTTCAACTTCGTCGACGAAGTTACAGAGAGAGGGAGAGAGAGAGAGACCGTTCACTCTCCTCCGTTTCTTTTCGTCGCACCTGCCGCGCCCCATTTGCCGTCTCGACTCTTCGCGTGCTGCATTCAAACCACGCGCCGACTGTCTTGACACTGTCAACAGAGCGCTCGCAAAGATCGCTGAAACTTTGAAACGCGAGCGACGCGAACGTTGCACACGATCCGAAATGAATAGTGTGCCGTGCAGGTTTTTAGTTTGGGGGGATGGAAATCATTTATTGTGCTGTTTCTTTTTATTAAAGCGTTTGATTAATTATTGTCAAGCATGTATAGGCGTGCGGAGATTAATAATTGTAACATCATATTGAAGTTAGTTCGCGACGATGGAACATGCGATTTCTTTTCTAATGCTCGTCATGAATATTTGTTGCATTCCTTGTTGGGAAAATCTTTGGTTAAATCGATGCGTCATTATTTATACTACAGAATCAAGAAAGTAATTAATCGATGCTAGTGCCTAAATACTTCTTTTATTATAAACCAATTTGGAACCCATTTCACGCCACTGTCCACCCTATACATCGTACAGAAAAAAGCAATATTAGGTATTTTTCTTAAAATTACATTTACCAACCGTAAAATCGTGATATCTAATCATTTCCAAATCCAATCTGTCATATTTCAATCAAATCCTCTGGCAATAATTAATTGGAATAGTAGTCGCAGTCACGTCGCTGAATATTTGTTCCTCCTCTTATCCGATGGAAGTTCGCGGTAACAGTCATAGAAAAGAATTCTTATTCCAAGTCGAGTACGGAGGGGAGCTTAACCGCTAAAGAGCATGGTAAGACTTGAAGAAAAGTGGTTGGCTTGGTCTTGGCTGTTCACGGTCCGCCTTGAAATTAGTATTAGCGTGCTGGAGAATGGAGAAACGTCGGATGGGCATTTATCATCGTGGAAAAACATTGCAGTGGTACATAAGAATGTTATGTAAGACTGTTCTTTTCTCGTGGCTCTTGCCTGGAAACTTGCGAATCGTCTTGGCAGAAGGAGGGGCCATTATTTCGAGTTGAACGATCTCGTAGTGAAAACAGCTTGAAAGGCTACATTAAATTACTACAACGTGATATTCCGGTTTTATATGATAGCGTGGAATAGAGAGGAATTTATTGTAATATTTAAAAGAGGAAATATGATCGTAATAATAAGACAGGTGAAAGATTTTCAAATTGAGTGTCTTTGATCATTCTGTTTTAGAAGAGTGCTGGAAATTGTCGGATATGTTGCAAATTACTTTCTCTTCCGTCTAAACATAGCAAAATTATATTTGATACGAATATTCATGGTAATCGTGGTAATATTCATAATAGAATTTGAAAGAAGAAATATGATCCTAGTAACGGGACAGGTAAAATGTTTGCAAATGAGCTGTTTGCTTATTTTCTAGAAGAATGTTGGAAATTGTTGGAAATATCATGGAATGTAATTCTTCTTACGTTTAAACAAAGTAAAATAATATTTAGGATAATCTTTCATTATTTCACATTTCTTTATGATTCACATCATTATTTGAATAAAACCACCGTACAAGAACGAACAAATACAAGAAAACGAGGAACTGGCAGTCAATAAACGAAACACTTACTATTGCAGAAGAGCAAAAAGGGTATCTAAAGATAGCACAGTGACTAATTGTTCCAAGGCAAGTACACATCGGGATGCTCCTACCTTTGCGTGCAATTCCCTGCAGACAGTGATCCATAAAAATCAGTTACCACGGTCGAGTCTCTGAGCGAGCAAGAAGAATGCGACTTAGCCGAGAAATTACCGGTTCAACTGCGCAATGATATTTCCCTCCAATCATCTTGCTCGCAGTTCGACCGAATTTTCAAGGGTCCTCGATGCGCACACCGATGCTCCGCGCGCATTCGTGATGTACCACACGCATGCCTCATCAATTGATCCGTATGCAAAAGCGCATTTTCCATCCCCAGTCGCGGGGGAATTTAAGATTCCTTCGTATCACGTGATCAGCACCCTCAGGCAATTCGGCGATATTACTGGTTCTTGTGTTTCCCACCGGGCAAGCATTCAGTCTATGCAGGTTTTGTCATCGGGCCCCTTTGTTTGCGTTCGAGCATGAAAACGCGCTCATTCCATGCTCATCTCTGTGATACCCCCGCCCGCCCCTAACTTTCCCACTGTGATACTGTTTCTGATTTACTACCCTTGCGCCAGCGTGCGCGTACGGATTCCCCCTTCATCGTCAGCCCTCGCGCTGCTCACAATACCGCGAATGAGGATCTGTCTTTCTTTCTTTCACGGGTATCGGTATTGTCCTGGCAAGGAAGAATCTTCCCCGGCATCGGTTCCGCTTGTTACACCCGATATGTCGATAATGACATTTCAATTAGAACGTGTGTCTACCTGATATCATTATAGATCTATTGGATTCCATGCTCGATCGGAGGATCGTCCCTTTTTTAGTAACAGGGACCTACGTATTTGAATGGCGCAGTACGATCCCCGAGCATGTTCTTCTATCCGCTGGATAACGCGATCAGTTAGCGACCTCGGCTGGGTTAAGCCTGGATTAAGATCGTTTTTGAATGGACGCCAAGATATTGTTCCAACGAATATTTTATGCCAGACGTCGAACTGCCGCGCACTAAGGACGCCTACGGTGGCTCCTACAATTTCAGAGCTTCCCGTACATTGATTTGAAACGCCGGAAATAAACCAGCATTTCTCAATCCTCCGGAAGTGGTACGAAATGTTTGGTATAATTGCAAACGTTTGATCGAAAATGTTCCGTCGTCGTTCGACGCCGCACGAAGACACGAAGATGGAAGGAAAAAGCAGCGAGCGCTTTTGAAATAGTGCCAATCCTCTCAGGGGGCAGCAAGATCGAAGGGTGGGAGGGGGGGTGGTGGAAGGGGGAGGTCGAAAGGGCTGGCGTTGGAATAAGAGTTTAAGGAAATGGAAATGCAAGGGGACGTGTGCCCGGGGCGGGGAGGGTTAAGAAAATGTGCGGGTCGATGGTGGAAGAAAGTTTCGGGCTGAGTTAAAAAAAGGGAATGGCACGAGTTCCAGACGAAAACGCTTAGCGCGTGCTACTCGTTTTATGGCGTGCTGCCCGAGGACTCATCCTCGACCAACCGGAGAGCTTACGCAAACAGAAAACACTTCGACCGGGAAGGATCAGAATACGCTTTCGAATATATATTAGACACATTTGTAACCGCGGTGCCAGACCGCCAGGCGTCCTTTGATTTACGCTTAGCACGTTTCGTCTCAACCCTGTTGTACAACGGGATGTATCGGATCCTGGATACCGTGCAGATCCTGTGTCTGTCTGGAATTATATCTTTTGTAGTCGGTATGGGGCGGAGATAGTTGGCCCGTAGCGGCAGGGAATTATTATTCGTGAATTTGTCAAGATCAGCTGTTTGAATAATTGGAAGGTTACATTTGGTAAATGTTCACATCGTTATACAGGTTGATTGCTGAGGCGATTCTGAACAATTTTTCCCTTTGCCAAAATGTTGGTTAAAGCTTCTTTCTTGAATTATTAACGGAAAACGCTGGCCAATCAGAGCACGCGCTCAACCGCGGTCTTGTACACTCGCTGCTGAGCGCGCCCTCTACGCGCGCTGTGATTGGCCAGTGTTTTTCGTTCATAATTCAAAGGCGAAGTCTTAACCAACATTTTGGCAAAGGAAAAAGTTGTTCAAGATTGCCTTAGCAATCGCTCCTTAAAATATTGGCATGAGGTTGCGGAACACCCTGTATGTCCTGCTTATCTGCTTTTATTTCAATTGAAAAGTACTGAAACCAATTGTGTTCCGCTTCGCAATTGTTCAGCATCGTGGATCATTAATTAATACTAGATTTACGAACCTTTTTGTGTACCTGTTCATGGCAATATTTAAAAAAGCAGGTGTATCATTTGCAAGTGTTTAGAATTATAAAGTCCGGGGGGAGAAGTGAAGTAGGATGTGTGTAGATATTACATCAATTAAAGTTAATATAAGCTGCCTGAAAATAATGTTTACGACTTCTGCAACTTTGAACATGAAACCCCGTGTAATTGACGGGTCTCGTAAACCTAGTGTTACAGACAAAGAGGAAGCTGCTTTTGGTTGTGATACTTTAATGAGTACCAGTAACATACAATTGTTAGGATATTATTTTTCACCTCGTTAGTATACGGTAAATGTAAACGATAGACTGCGGGGATAATTGAAAGGTTTCAGTTACCACCGAAAATGTTACTACCGCGCAATAATAGGCAGACCAAAGTTCATTACATAATGGAGAGGATTATCCTTGCCTTCGTCAGCTGAACCGGTCGAATAAATTTCTCTTTGAACGTAGTCTCGTTTTGAAGAAAAGGAAATCAGAATAATTGCCTGTACATTGTTTCTTCTCTTTTAACATGCGGTGTTTTATATTTTTAAATATGGTGTCAGTAGAAATGGATTTTCCTATCGTTCCTCTCGCACCACTATTTTCACGTGTAGCATTATTTTCCTTTGGCAAGAGGAACTGGTTTCCCAAACAGCTTCAAATTACAGTCGAAAACGTTCTCAGACGATTCTCCCTCTGTTTCTTCTCATCCGCACGGTTTCCTTCGTATCAGTTGCAGATGTTATCTCGATGTTGTCTCCTCTGTATTTTTATGCTGTGCCAGTCTATTCAACAATTTTATTCGATTTGTCTAAGATCCAAGACCTTACGGGACCACTGGACAGATTATATTAAACAAAACAAAAGAGAAAAACAGTAGGCTTTCATCCACTTTTCGTTCACACCAAACGGAATAATAAAATCCAAGTTCCATCAATTCTACCAGCAGTTCCATCCAAGCAGGCGTAACCCAGTTCTCGTCTCTCAACGAGAAAGTGATTGAACCGCGCGAGTGATGTGAGTGATCGTACCAATGAAAAGCTTGGATACAGTGAGCGGTCTGTTGGCATCGAGCAAAGAGGATGACGTAGCCCCGGGTGTAACGAGAGGGTGGCGAACAGGTGATCAGTGTTCTTGATGCGATGTGAGGTTCGTCATGAACCGTCCCGCGACCAGGGATCCGTTTGGCCCCAGGTCGCCGGGATGCTGCTACCACTCGTGGAACCCGCAGGTGTATCCGCCGTGCAGGGTGTGCCAGAGGCCGGTGTTAGCGTTGCAGCAGTGCACGGTGCGACGCGGGGCCGCGTCCTACGCGCGTCCTTCCTATCCGGAAGCGGGCCAGCACGGGGAGCGTCAGCGTACGTCCGAGACACCGTCGCCGCGCAGACACGTCGATATCATCGACAGGCGTCCGCCGTCTAACCCCTATTACCACACGCATCCACCGCCCAGCTCGTCCACTGGCCATCACCTCAGCAAGTCGGTCAGCGCGGCCAGGCTCGGCTCGCCCGGTGGATCGCTCGGTCAACGTTCGCCAGGTACCCGGGCGCAGGAACCGCCGGCGCTCGAAACGCCCCACAGATGGATCGGCGAGGAGACCAAGAGGGCATTGCCCTCGCACGTTTACAAGTACTATCTCGCGCACACCAAGGAATACCGCCGGCAGAACTTTAAGGTAATTTTTAGGGACGCGGATCTTGGGAGAGTCCGGGTGGGTTTCCCTTTTAAACGACTTCGGGCGATCTTGCTAGCACCTTAACGAAGGGGGAACGTTTGCTGGTAAAATTCTTAGGCTGAACAACGTACAGGGTGTCCGAAAAGGTTGGGGCCAAACTTGTGCTACGTATTAACGAGGTCAAACAGATGAAAAAAAAGTTCGTATGACCTTTTGTCAGAAAATGCTTTATTGGAAAGATACAAGCATTCGTAGATTTACGGACGAAATTCGTGTTACAATTCGTTGTACCGAATTGAAAAGTTGAAACGTTGGATCGGACGCGGCGGACCACTTACAAGGAATGTTCGCGAAGTGACATACGCCGATTTCGCTGAAATTTTGTATAATTATTCATTTGTTCAACCTATTAACTTTGCCGTATTTCGTTGGCGCTATCTCTCGACTTCAATGGAGAAAACACCCCTTTTGTCCGAGTCACCCTTCTCCTTTATACACGTATACCGGTTAAATGACAGCAGATAAAGAAAAATCTCTCAAACAAAGGTTTTACTGTTTTCAATGGACATCACACTCGTGGCAACAAACTTTCGGAAAAGTCATTTTTGCACAAAAAAATCAATTTCTGCTCCCCTTGAGGGAATAGATAGGAATGTTTAACTATTCCAACAGGACGCGTATGAGTACGTAAATGATTACATTCGGTTAGTACACTAACAGAATTTATTGTGATTTGTGTACCAAATAAAACGACTACAGGCGTAACTGACTCTTAGCGAATTTTCTACCAACTCTGGTCGATCGCCGAAGCTTCCGCTTCTTAAAAGCGACTCCACGCGGACTCAAAACTATTTTGCACCAATTGACGCCTTCTATTTAATTTCTAGCCAATCGTTATTAGTTCGCACTTTTTACCGATTTCCGGTGGAGGTGCGCTAGTAGGGGTGGACGCCAGTTTGCACTTTTGGTAGCCTTTCGGGAATTCCCACCGCAAGGGTGCACATGGGCAATCCGCCGAAGCCATGGCGGCCTCGCGCCCATAACCTTCTGCGGACTTAGGTTTTACAACAGGTGCAATTAACTGTCGCCTCTCAAACCTAAAATCCTTAATATAGGTTCTCCAATATTCCGGCTTTCCAAATACATATGTCACTACGCATCTGCAAACCATCTGACCATATGTAATTAGTCGCTACACCCTCCCACCTTCTTTTGAAATGTCGATTCTTTCATTGTAAAGCGAACTATTTGTCATTCTGAATTAAACGATGTATGACATTGTACAATTAACATAGATATTACAAGGTTAAAGAGCCGCTACGACCTTGCGTGGGTCGACACTCGCAGTGATCGTTCTTGATAGGTCCAAAATTAATGCCGCGATTAAGGAACGTGTTTTAGCTCACACATTATTTATTATACATATGTATACCTGAGTCCGTGCATACGAAAATAAAATGTACAAATACGCCGTACGCGTGTATGCACGTGTGTTACATAAAAGGCTATTTAATGTCCACGAATGTATATCACCTACAGTACAAAAGTCTTCAGTCTTCGCCGATATTATATCGCGGACAGGAAAACAATGCGTGTACATGTACGATGTGCGCCACATGAAGATATAAAGTATAGTATATAGTATAATGGAATGAAACAACAACGAGCAGAGTTAAACAAAAACACACGATACTAACGACGAAAAAATGCGCAAACATAGAAAAATACAAATCTTATCATTCACTACGTTTTACTTGGTGCCTGCAAATAGCGCTTATTTGTAACTAACAAAAACAGACAGCGCGTCGGATATATTTAAAAGAGCTCGGCAATCGCTAATTCGACGAATGGAAGCCTGAATGTTTACACTGGGAGGAGTTTTCGAACATCTCTTATAACTGCCACAATAAAATCGTAAATATCATTCCAAGCATGTATCTGTTCGATAAAGCATTCTCGGGTATAAGCTTATACGAACTTTGTCCATCCATTTGACCTCAGTAGTACGTAGTATATGTTTGGCCCCAACGTTTTTGGACACCCTGTGTATATTTGCCAAGACAGAATTAACGTATAATTAAGAATGCGTATTAAATAGGCTACGATGTGTGCCCGTTATAAATGGCTGCGTTTAATAAACATATTTCACGAAGGCTTGTATGCAAATGGTCGGGGAGGATCGTGGGACGTGAAGCACGGCAAGGAGACAGGCACGGATCATTAATGAAAATAAAACTGCTCGGAGCTTTTATTAGCTTGCAATGATTTAACGGCCGCGTGGATTATTCGCGCAACCAGGATCGGTTCGGTAAACGTAGATTACAATATAAAATGAGGTGTAACGAAGCTGCTCGTTTGTGAAACAGCAGAGAGCTTATGCCACTTTGTACGATGAAACGCAACGTTCGGTATTCCGTTATACTTAAGAAGTATAACTAAGACCTGTTGTATATATTTAATAGGACTTTTAATAAGATGTTCTTTAATAAGACTTGTTATATGTATTTCGTATAAGCAATCTTAGGCTTCGAGTATCGTTCAGCGTTCGAGAATATTAAAATAGATTCGTTAAAGACGAATAAATCCTTCGTTAGACTGACATTTATTCAGTTCGTTAAAGAATTTCTTTATAAAACATCCGCGCTGGTATTCGCAGGGAAGAAGTGTTTTCCTTAATTCATATGCTGCCTTCGATCGTACGTAGCTCGCTGAAATGGCAATTTTATTCTCAGAATTGAAATGCATTATTCATAAATACAGCTCTCTCGACAGACTGTCGTTTAATTTAGACGAGCTTGATACAGCTGCCATATGCGGGATAGTTGATTAGTCATTTCGTAGCTTCGTATCAAAACTTGCGAAACGCTTTACGGCTTAACATGAACCGGTGATTTATTTACATGGAAGTCGTGTAAGGAAAACCGACGGAGTGACAGTCAATCGTACGTGCAATTATGCATTTGCAGCTAGAAGTTTGAAAACACTTTGCGGAAGAGAATCGGGGTAACAATTCTCCGTTCCGCCAGGTTTACCCGAGTCTGTTCGCCGCGCGAGAAGTAATTTTAAAAGTGGAACAGCGGATCGAATCGCCGCCAGTCGAATTTTAATGAGCGTGTGCGTTTTGATTCCGGTGAATTAATCTGCCTGATGGTTACCGATAGGGAAACGTAATTTCCATTGGGCCGTAGAAAATACACGCCAAAGTTGCGCTGCGATTGATTCTCCTCGATGGATCGCAATATTTGTCTTCAGCCTTTCTCCAATTAGGATAATTACAATAATTTCCTTTACCGTATGAGTACTGTTCTCTCTCTTTTTTTTTTCAAATCTCAGTATAACATTATTAAGATAATCGATACGATGTTAATGCTCGTGTTCGATAAAAGGAAAGCTATGGCGACTCCAACGGTGTTCGTCAATTCATAAGAAATTCTCACAGGACAAACGGAAAAAGTACACTGCATTATCGCTGAACGAAATTCCAACGATTTCCCCGCGATTCTGCCTTCGCAGTTTAAATTGGGTCGGTGCTACCTGATCCGAGAGAAAGATTCCGCGGTCCAAACTCAAGTATTTTCACTAGCATCGCGTTATTGCTCGTGTCTCCCTCGGATAAACGCGATTACATTTGCACCGCGCTAACGAGAGAATCGTTAAAGCTCTACTAAAGTACGATCTCCCGGATTTCGATTAGTCGCTGTTATAATTACCATTGCTGCAATTTTATCGAGCCTTCGTTCGAACAGATGCCCGCAAAAGTGTTCGATAATCATACTACCATGAATACCATGAACGCGCAGTAAGTAATTAATCGGGCACAGATAAAAATTAATTAAGGGTCACAGAAAGGGAACGGTAATACCAGCATCATTTGTGTTGTAAACGCGAATGTAAAATGTCCGGATTCGGCTGGATTACGAATGCCGATTTCGGCCAATATTGACGCAGTCTTCCGTGTGAAACGTAAATTGGCCGTAACGTTCTTCGCGTGTGCGTGGCGTTATTTTCAGTTATTGATCTGCAGATATTTGTCGTCGAGAATGTTACAATAGACAATGATAAAAACAGAAAAGAGGGTGATTCTGGGTTTTAAAAAATGGAAAAATGGAAAACTTTTTTTTTAGCACATTTGCAATTAAATTTCACGTTTCAGTCTCAACGTACTTTCATTTATCAGTTCTGTAATTAAAGTAAGAAAAAGAGGATTCAAATTCGTTTTAAACACGTTTTTTTTTGCAAAAAAAAAATGACAAACGTTTGAACAGAAATTGGTTAACCAATATTTGGTATATGTTTATTAATGCAACGGGACATTTCTCGTTCGTGCATGTAATTTATTACGAAATATCCAATAAGCAACGTAGTGTTAATTAGGTTAGGTTAATTAGGTTAGGTTAGGCTCCATTCACATAGAAAATTAATTGATTGCATTACTTCTAATTGCTATGAAAATATGCACATCTACGCTTCCTAAGAAGTACAAAGGCGATGCATCAGTTTCTACTTTCTCAAATTTATGATTCTTTTACTTCCATGCGAGGAAGCTGGAAATGAATGGTACTCGTTTCGCATTAATTAACGCATGTTTTATTTCACTCTAAGCGCGCTTATAATGGAACGATTATGGTGTCCTTTGAATTCCCGGTGGTGCTCGGTAAAGTGCAGCTCGCGTGCACGCAATATGTCGTGAATGGCTTATGTAGCAGTCGTCGAAACGATATAATAGCATATCCGAAGCAGTTTCGCCTAACGAATATCAAAATGTGGCGCAGGACTATCCTTGAATATTAAGCAGCCTTCAAGCAGTCCCTTGGAGTGAACTGAGCGTTCGCGTGTTCGCGTTATCCTGCTTTGTACTTTATAAAATCATCAGTTCACTTCGGGGTATCGGTTCGCTTCGTGTCCTCCTAATAGTTTCCGTTCGAACCGAAGGCCATTAATAGGAGAATGATCGTAGAAAATTGCATTGTTTATTCGAGTTGATAGTATTATTCAATTCTACGTTTCGATGAAATGTATTTGAATAATTTTGATATTTATCATGCTGTTCGATAAGGTTGTGTGGTAGTCAGAATGTAACCTTCAGTTAAATAAAATTTAATTGTAGTAAAATAAAGTTTAATTGCTACAACATTACCTATTATTAATATCTCGATCTGTGTTGTTAATTTTAATATATTATGAGACTTACCGTCTGACATAATATTGACTTATACCACTCATGGTCAGCATAATACATTAAATGCTATATTAATATATTACCATATTAATAAACACAATTGAGAACGATAATGAATTAAAATGTAACTACATTTTGATAGCACTTTATGTAACACAAGAAGATCATAGAAATGCATTAAAGCATCATTAATGTTGATCATATGTTTCGAGACTTGCAGTCTGGCATAATATTGACCTATACTACTGAGTGTAATATATCAAATGCTATATTAACTTTTTATGTAATTGTTGAGATACGTTATAATAAATACAATTGAGATCAATAATGATTGGAAATATAACTACATTGAAATGTAACTCTAAAATATAACTACATTGTAATACTACTTTATTTGACGCAAGATCATTATTAAAATTTCATAATTGTTCCTTTTTTCTTTGATTTCAGGTAAGTGACTTCATAAATTCTTATTCGGCGACTCTGCTAACATCTTTCTAGTAAGGTAAGCATTTGCCAGCTGGATAATACATTTTTAATAGAACTTCACATTACAAAAATAATTATTCATGTGAGATAATTCTTTGTATTACAATATTGCATTCTAATAATATAACTAAATATTTTACAATATTTTTCCGCGATATTTCTGGTCGAACTCCGATTGCTGAGATGCCTTATGCGCATTCACAAATTTCCACTGACGTTTTACACTGCTATTAACGTGATATCGCAATTGTAATTGGTGCGCACAATTTATATTCCCGTCGAGCGCATCGAATTTTGGTAACAATTTGCATATTCATTAATGATAAATCTCTTAATACCGCGTTCTGTTAAAGTCTCGACGTTTTCATTAGCATGACAAATGAATTAGCGATTTTATAACTATGCTTTCCACACAATTTATACCAAAAAAAAAAAATCTTAGACACACATTCGACGTATTGACGAGATAAAAAACGGTTTTCAAAACTGGATCTGCATTGTATGGGAATTTCTATGTGCTTTCCTGCTTTCCATATGAAAGCATTCATCGATAGTGGCAGCTTTTGTTTTTCCATCTTGCTCGAATCATGGTACCATTAACAATATTACTAAATCCATCATTTTAATACTCTTATTAACTAGCTAATACAGTTCTCGTGAAGAAATTAACTGTTGCTTATTAATTTTGTCGACAATTGACACAGAAGAATGGTAAATACAGTACTGTCGAATGTCAATAATTTTTAATATACATTGTGCCTATGCTTATCGCATAGCCTGTGTGCTAATTACAATAATGCTTAAAGTAATATGAAATATTTCTTTCTCACTGATAGTATAATTTTTAGACAACGTTGCCGGATTTCATTGAGCTCTTCAACGATTAAAAAAAAGAACACCGTCGACTTTACTAAAGTGCTAATTAGAGAGTCGCGCGGTGCTCTCGCCCATGCGTAGGTACTTTTTTGCCATCACGCGGGATAATGAAAACTATTGCAGCGTTAAAGAAAGCCATCCATTTCCGCGACAAAAATTCCCGACTTCGCGGAGAAACTTCTTTTCCCCCGTATCGCTCATAAACTTAACTCGCTTTTTGCGTTTGCCTTCTTACGTGCAAGAGAAATCCCTTTGAGGGCAGATGGTAGCTTTTCATTCGATTTACAAGAGACAAACGCGAGTCGTACTGCAAAGAAATGCATATGTATTGACATTCTCACATTTTACGGTGAGAGAAAAAGAAGGGGCGGATAAAAAATTCTTTTTAATAGTTTAAATTTAATTCCTTTATTTGCTCATTCTCGACTGGCTGATTTAACGAGAATTCGTTTGCGATTGCTGATCAAGGTCGACTGTCGCGGTAAAATAATTATTTGCTTCCATCTAATAATGTTGGCGCTGTCAATAAATTCCTCCCTGCAGATTACCAGAAGGGAAAATCGATAATGTCCTGATTGAGAACACAGGTCTCTTCGCTATTACTCGCAAGTATCTGCTGGAGAAGGCGATCTCTCCTGACTGACGACGGTACGGCATAGACGTAAAAATAAATTGGCTGCTGCGTATTTGAACTTTCGTAACACGAACCTCAAAAGATGAATGCTTGTATAGTTTTCGTAGAATTTGTATAACTTGTATACACGTTTTAGTAGTTACTGGGTCTCCTGTGAATACCAAATGAAAAGAATGGTCTGCCTTTAGAGCAAATGGTAGGGCCAAAATTAACGACCGGTAAAAAAGCAAAAGATAGAGTGACAGTCCAGCTAAACGATGCGGTGGGACTCGTTCTCTAATTACCTTGAGCGAGCAATTGATTTTAGGCAAACTACCGCACAGTTACGACGAACTCGATTAGCTCGCCTCAATTTAAAAGAAATAATTGGTGTCTCAAAAATTGGGGGAAAAAATGTGGGGAAGTGTCAAATTGTTACAGTTAAAAAATTTATGGACAGCTTAAGCGATTGTTTATAAAAGACAAATTGCAATATTCATTAATCCCTGCGTAATGGAGAATCTTATTTTATACCAAACTGATATCTTTCAAGATTCATGAAATGCTTTTCCTAAAAACGATTACAGGACTTTTATCTATTAATTAAAATGTTCTACCTATAGATGTATTTAGTAAATTGTTCTACTTCACTAGAACCTTCAGTATCAGAACGTCTAAACCGTACTTTTATACATTTACACATTCCCACGATTCTAGTATCAGGCTTCGGTTGATTGGTAGTTTTCTGTCGATATAAAATCAAGTTTCTGCCGCGGCAGGAATTTAATATCCTCACGAACGATCTCTGCGCACAGGCGAGAGGAGGAGTAGGTACTCGCATCTGTCAAGCTACAGCGTTAACGAGAATTGAAAAGAATCGTTTACGAGGTGCAGCCACTTTGTTCACTCAAAAATCTGGATTTATGTATTGCACGTGCGCCGCGCCTGAAACGTGGCTCGTTAGAACGTGGCAAGAGCATCGGATATCCCGAATTTATAGCTTTCAAGAGTTGCTTTTACCAAACCACCGCGGCACTGCGAAGAGCAAATAAAAGATTAGCCGCTGTCGCTTTAATGCAGTGCGCGATTAAAGTAAAAAAAGCTATTCATTACATTGTTTTTTTCACGCGGCCATAAAATGCAGCGGCAATAGCGTTTTACAATAATTTCGCAGGGATAATCGCTGGCCATAGAACACTCGCGTGGTGGATAACCCATTATCATATAAATAACTTTCGTTACTCTAGTAAAGCCTAGCCGGTGGATGTTATTGACTCCCTTTATCGAAAGTATACATACATATATTCATACAGGATAATGTTTAATATTTGGATTATTAATTTCATCACTATGAATTTGCACTCAAATATTTTCGATAAAATTTCGTTCGATTTGATACTATTTTTAACCAGTTACGACCTTTCGTGATAGCTTTTGCCATTTCCGTAATTCTTCCTTAAAGAGTAAAGTATCGGTTGGAAATTGTTTAGAGGCGTTCTCACGTGACATTAACGATGGCGAAAGTGTGTTTACCGTCTGTGTTATAAATAAATTATAACGCACGAACGTTACTGTCTGTGTGGATATTTTAATATGTTCTTGTGCGAATACGTGTGGGTATATGAAATTTTACTTGCAATCACTAAAGTTCAACGTTACAGCTAAACTACAAACAGTCGTTGTACGTAAAACGAACAATTTTTATCCTTTTTTTTTCTGGATCACGGTGATATGATCAGTGCGTCAATGACCAGCATTTGTAACGTTTCCTTTAAATTTGTCACACAAGTTAAACAATATTCAGACAAATGGGTATATATAATTTACAGTATTCAACGTAAAATTGCTGTCATTAAATCTGCAACGAATGCCAATTCATGTACAGACGTACTCTTCCAGCATAATTATTCGCATACTTCTTTATGTACATGCAATGCATTCACTCTGCCGAGTTCCGTTGAAACCCAAAAAAAAAATGGAATACCTAAAACGTGCCTTCGCGTGAATTAAAAAAGCGCGCATCACGAAATGCTTTGGACCGACAGCACGTTTCCTGGCGGCCGTATAACTTCTTGAAAAACGTCTCGCGGCTCAAGACGTCACCCACGGCGACGCTGCTAAGCATCTTTCACCCGCAACGGGCAGACGTTTCGTTCTAGCGCAACGCGCACACGGAATCTTTCCACGTCTGCCGCAGAGAATGCTCGTTCTCGATGGGTACTCGAATTCCCAAGACAGTCCGCCCCCCGCCCCAGCTGTAGGAGTCCACCGGCGCGATGCCATTTCTTTCTACGGAGTAGCGCGGAACGTGTACGCGAAACTGGTCCAAGGTAAATCCGTCGAGGATCTGTTCACGCGTGCAGAGCTGGGAACAGGGACCACGGGTCTGCGCGGTTCTGGCCGAGTTGTTTGGCTGCGTGCGTGTAGCGGAAACTGTGTCCTGGAAATGTTAGGATTAATGTAGGTCAACGCTCACCACCCCTGCACTTTGGGGTGGAAACGCGTATAACGGCTCTTCGTCCATCTGACAGTTGTATAAAAAATGATCGCTGGACGACTGGGGTAGGATGGTGCGTGTTCAATTGGGAAGATTAGACACAGTTGCAGCCTTCAGCCTTCTCTCGTTACAGTAACCGAACCACGTTTGACATTGACTGGCGCGTGTTACATAATTCAGTGGGGCGGTTATAACGAATGGACGACCCAACCCCTTTTTCTTCGTTTCATTCTAAACCCTACTGGACCATAGCTGCCTTGCTCATAAGAAGCTACGGCGATGTCGTGGTTAATACATTGGATCAACGTGATTCGTAACTTGGACAAAACCGATCGCGTTCTATCTGTCCCTTTGCCGATCGAACTGAAAGGCGATTAACGGGCAGATCGATGGTAGGGCAACAAGTGTTGAGGAACCTCGGTCGGTCCAACGCTGCGTCAATAACCATGATTGCGAGGCGTGGACGTCTTCGTTGAAAAAGATGGATTGGGATTAAGATTACTCCCGCACCGACCTGGCAGCTCCCATGATTTATTGTTAACTGAAATTTCTCTGGATCGTCTTTCCTACAGCTGTATTCTCAATGGGGACGTTGTACAAGTATGATATGGTCTTCTGTTTAACGAGACAACAGCATCTCGCTGCAAGTGGTTGTCATCCTCCGAGATCAAATTAGATCGAGAATTTTTCATCGTTAAATGCAGCTGATCAACTCTGCGAGTCCATTTAGATAAGCAATTTAGGAAGCACCGGAGCAGTCTATCGTACCCTATTCGATTATACGTATCAGGAGCGTTGTGGGCTAGCCAATTTGCCGAACACGTACGTTTCGTTCCATTGTTGGATAACTTTTGCAAAATTGATTACGACCAGCCAAAGCGCCGCAGTGAGGTTCACGCTCTGTCAAAGAATAGGAGCTATGGAAACAATCTGTATCTATTAGCCCGCTGCGTGTACCGCTGCCTGTTTGTCCTTTATCAACGGAAGGGAGACAATGGCAATGCGCCGCTGTTCTTCCTGATACGGCCATACTGGCAAGCATAATCGAATTCAAACACTAGGAACGTAATCAGCCCGCTTTAGACGTATCGGGTCAATCGAGAACGTAGCCGGGGAAACGGGGTGTACTATGTGCGACGAGGATGCGGTGGCCACCTAGCGTGGGAAATCGATTGTGTTTTTCATTCACGCGGCTGCAACGTCTACCGTGCATCGTCGACACCCCCGCTCTGTTACCCCTCAAGCTGGCCATGCTCGGAATCCCACTTCCGACCAGCGGTGTCTTTTCCAAGAGTTGAAAGATCGGGGAAGGTTAGAACGCTGTCATGCTCGGGACAGAACGGGGAACGGAGGGAAATAAAAACGGGCAAAGGAAAAGAGGATCCGAAAGGAGAAAAGGTGTGCGACTCGTCGACGCAGGACGGAGATTGTCGGGAAGAAGGAAACGGACAAGGGTGGCGCAGAGTGGGGGCAGGGAAAGGGGCAGAGGGGAACGTTGCTGGGAATGGTTGGCGAACATTGCGGTCCAGAGGGATGAAGGAGAGGCTTTACTGCCGGCTAGGGGGTAGCGATACTGGCGTGTACGGGGGTAGACGGGGTGGGGTAGAGAGAGAGAGAGAGAAAGAGAGTTAGGTGGTGGGTCGGTTTGCGTGAAGGAAGTGCGCGCCAGTCGAGGCCGCGAGGCTCAGTGCTAGGGAGCGCGGCATCGCGATGCGTCGGCTTCTCGTCGCTGCCGCACTCGCTCTACGCTGTTTCCCTCGTTCGAACATTTCCTTTCTTCGCGCGATCCTCCAGTGACGGCGTGGCGCTACCCTTTATTTTCGTCCCCGCGTTCCGTTCCGTCTTCGCTCCGCCTGGTCCCCCTTGCTTTCGCTTCGCGTCGTCCCCCGCGTGTCGCCCGCGCAGAGTGTGCGGTCTCGCGTGTCAGTGCCGTTCGAACAGTGCCGTCGTTCGTGTCGCCATGAGCGAAGCGGTAGCAGCGATCGGTACCATGTGGCCGCAACGACCGTGAGACGGAACGTTTCCCACGCAATGGAGATGGATCCGTACGCGTTCGGTTGGCCGCCCCAAGGTCATGGTGTCGGCGGAGGCGCCGCTGCCTGTGGCAATGGCGGTAACGCGAGCGACGAGGCGAACACCGTGCCCCGTTGCTGGAGCAGACCGTGCAGATCGACCGATCCGTCGCCGATGCGGCCGATCGAGCACAGCATGCGCTCCACCGAGGCGATGAGATCCATGGAGTCGATGAGGTCCATCGACTCCGTGATAAGGCAACCGTCTGCGGACCCCATGAGGTCGGCCATCGAACACCACCAATCCAGCAGATCCCTGGAGGCAATGGGCAGAACGATCGAGCAACAGATACGCACCGAGCAGCCGAGATCCTCGGCGATAGATCGGCCGGCGACATCGGCCTCCATGACCTCCACGCCGATGAGGGGCGGCATGGAGCATCACGCCATGCGCGCCATAGAGCACCCGTGCCGTTTGAAGGATCACGCCAGCTACATGCACGACCATCATCTCGCTCGGATGCACGATCACGGCTGCAGGTCCGTCGAACACGTCTCGCGGATGCTAGAGCATCGCCTCCACGAACAGCATCCCGGTAGACCGGCGATCGAGCAGTCGCCTTGCCGCCCGCTCGATCATGCTCCCGTGCGGCCGCCGCCGGTCAGTTACTCGTGTCGCTCCCTCGAGCACGCCCCCGGAAGACCCATGCCCATGGACTGCGTGATCTACGGGCCGCACTCCCATCCGCCGCAAAGGTTGCCCAGCGACACCTCGTTTCGCGTCAACTGCCCCGTGCACAGTCCTTTTCGCTACAGACACCCGAACGGCGCCGTTGCTGCCGACTACCATGCGCAGCATCAGGTAAGATCGAAGTTCTTTTTGGCAATCGCGGCGTTGCAGGACGATTGATAAAGGGAAGGAGGCTCAATGGACCGCATAGCCGGTGAAATTATTTGTCCTTTCTTTATTGTGAATAGGGTTTGTACCAAGCGCGAACCACTGAACGTTACACGCAGGAGAAAGTGTAAACAGCACATCAGTAACCTATATTCAAACACAAACTTCCTTTGCCAGCGGAACACTATCTCAAACAAGTACTGTCGACATTTCATTCTTATTAGAAACGCCCGTTCCCCGGTTTATTCCAAATCATATAAAACGAACAACAAACCTCGCCAAGGCTCTGTTTAAGCCACTGTTATAACCAGTAATTGTTTTCTATTAAATAACTCGTCCAATATAACAATAGCTGTCGATTATTATATGAAAGGAAAACATATTATAAAAACCTTTAGAAATGATTATGCTATTAATTTTAATCCTGTTGCACACGCATACCGTGGCAAAATGATTCTCTCATTTTCCCTTTGAAATACTTCGCGCGTTAACCCCCGTCGACGATGAAAATCAGATTTTAGCGAGGAGAAAAATACACAAAGGCGCTCGTGTCAATAATACAACATTTTTTTTCCGGCGAAATTGAATAAGGGTGCAGGGCTACGTGATCGCGTTCTTTCTATATGAATTTCAATGTTTAACGCCAGATTCATGTTACTGCGGACGTAATTAGTAGCTTCTACGAATTGCATTTCCTTTGAGGCACTCTTAAATAAGATTAGCTAGGTACACAACTGCAGTCCCCTGTGAACGTGACCACGGGAGAACTGCAGAGAGCATGCATGCGAGTGTGTGTATGCGCGCGCGCATACGTATGAACATCTGGTCTATTAAAATATATCCTAGATTATTATATACTGCACATTTATTATTTTGGAAATTCTGCAGGCAGTAATTCGTATTATGACCAATGGAGAAAGATCCTTGAGAGTTATATATGTAATAAGAATAATACAATAATTCAGATGAATTAGGTCTTTGTTTTTTGCTGAAAATACTTTTGTCTCGTTTAATTGCATTTCTGCTTACATAAACCATACATCGCAAAAATAATAAAAGTGTAAAGAACGTCGGACAGAACACTCTTTCCAGCCCCCTCATGTGAACAGCTAATTTGCTTTAAATTGGTGAAGCAAAAAAGAAGTTAATTGTTCAAATCTCGCAGCGTTGAGGTAAAAAGATCTTTCCTCGAAAAGTCTGTTAACCTCATTCTGGAAAGGGGTAGAGAACGGAATGAGTTTGTTCTTATCCCGTAATTACCAAACAATTTTGGACTCTACAGAAATTCTTCCCTGCAGCTTGTTCTCTTCTTTCTTCAACGTAGTCGATGCTTCAACAGCATTTGTTTTCTAGTAACACGTTTCGGTAACAATTGTTTACCGTGTAGTATTCCTTTCGTCTATTCCACTAAGCATAGCCCAAAAATTGCGTTCGATTATTGTTATTTCGCTGTTCGTTATTGTTAAGTTTACACAACTCGAAATGAGAGTTCTGGTATTTTTATTATTTTATTCGTTACTTTTTGCTGCAGTATTCATGCCTCAGTTGTTTCATTGAAATGGTAATCCATTTTGTCGTGCAAGGTTTCGAAGGTTGGACATAATAATTTCAATTCGTCGATGTATGAAATTACATGTATGTTATTATCATACCGGCAAAAATGGTTCCATTGTTTTCCATAATGTAGCTTATTGATCATCGTTGGAAGACGAGTCTGGTAACGTTGCTTCGTGTGCATATCGATGAACCAGGCCATAAATTTGATAGACATTTTATGAAACACTGCAAAATATTAAAAAGCTTGCTTTTCATAAACTTTCACTAAATTGTTCTCAACGTCTCTTCTCATCAAACCTTTAAAGACTAAAAAGTTACTCTTCTTTACAAATATATGACTCGTTATGTATTAGTCAATTTCACTTATGCAAAAATTGTTTTTCCGGTAATCTACGCTTTTGTTTGGTTTATACAACATTGTATTGCCAAGCAAGAGCTTTATCTAAACAAGCATCTGCTACCAAAAACGAAAAAAGAAACAAAAATACAAAATCCCTCGTATCTTCTTCGTCCTCCATGTTTAAAAAATTCCGTGCGTGCTGTGTTTTCCAAAAGAAAAAAATAAAAGCACTTGATCTTTCAATAGATACAAACGTATAGATTTCCGATACTGCTTATCTGGCAAACAGAATCGCATGCAAGCGAGGGAAGCTTGTCTTCCACTTCTTCCGCTTAGTTTTACCAGACAAAATCACCTCGTTCACAATTTTAACATGACCTTCTCCGTACCCCATGCGCCAGCTAAGAATTCTATCGGAACCCTCGCTCGACAACGTTTGAATCGTCTTTTTCGCTGCCTTTCGCATTTCCCCGGGTCGATCCCGAAAAGAATGTCGCCGACGCGACGTTCCGGCCGTTTACGACCCCCCCTGTCCACGTTTACGTGCCCCGAATACAACGCGCCGAAGAAGGACAGAGGAGATGTAAAAGGGAGAGTGTGTGTACTGATTTGGAGAGTTTCGGCGATTCTCGATAGACAGATATTGCGTGTCGTTGAGGGGATAGCTCGCCTCACGGCGATCCTCTCTCTTAACATGCAAAACTGCGCCGTGCACCGCAGCTGGGGTACGTGACTAGGGATCAATCGATATCACATAGTGCGGCGATTTAAGCCGGTGATCCCCGCCCCGAAATATATACGTTCCCTACAGCAAAACGCGATAACGTTTCGCGTTCCAATTTCACCGATACGAGCCCGCTCGTTGGATGCATCACGATCCGTCATTTCGTCGACGCGTATCCGACGATATACCTATTCCGTAACGCTGTGGCAATTCGTCGACGAAGGGTTAACAACATACGTATGTATCATACGAGGGTGGAACGTTCCTGCTTGCAACTGCACAGAATCGTGAAAAATTCAGCATAACTAGACACGTTACGGATTTCCACCATTTCGCTGAAAACTCCGAAGAACAATTCTATCATTGCGCAGTTACAGTAGATTCTCTATAAATGACGGTAAATCGGGATCCTGAGACGGTCACTTATCGCGTAGGAGGAGCGAAATTTGAAATTGATAGAACCTACGAGCCAGAGCCAAGGGTCCGACATTTCTTATTCTTTCGACAGAGACAGCGAGTGACGGGGATAACTCTGCGTCACTTACGCGTAGATCGGAGTACCTTCACTTATCGAGAATCCTCTGTATCATAGCAACGTCGACGATTTGAATATTGAGACACTCCAGAAGGTCTTAAAGACACTCTATTATTTCTTAACTACAAATCTCGAAAACAATATAGAAATGTAACGCCCCAGATTACCCCAGGAGGTAGTATATATCAACGTTTAAAGCGCAGTGGTGAAACGCACAACCACTGCGCCTCGTTACGCGGTGTGACACATTGGGAAGAACGTTTGCTTGCCATTCGGATGAAATTTCTGTATCCGCTGCGAGCAATTTGTTTGTCCAACAAAGCTTGAAATTTCTGGGGGAATAACTGCGGAACTTGCGCCCCCGCGAACGAGGAAGTTTATTTTGTACAACGAGCTTTCGAATTGCGGAGCCATCCCTACACGCAGGCATGTGTATTTCGTGTACGGCGGCGTGAATGTTCGATTATATTCGACTGTTGCATCGGTAACTGATTCATCGTGGTAATACGGCCGTTTCAATGGGGAATGATCAGGAACGTATCCAATTAATGTAGTCGTGTAGGCATGCCGGACAACGCGGTGTAATCATCCGTAACGCGAATATATTGCTCCGTTTTAATCTGTTATGATTCCTTGCCGATCCCCTCGTTACTGGGCGTGGGCAAAGGATGCGCGGGGTAATGCTAATGACCGTGAACCGGGGGTATGATATGCACGATTCGTGAGAAAGCATTATAGGTTGTATTAAATAGAGTACTTAAATGTTAATAGGAGGATAATAGTTTTAGTTTTATTCATTTTATACTCGATTTGACGTTTACCGAAGAAGCAAAGTTTTCAGTTAATTATTCGCGAAATTTATAGCAGCTTTACAATAAAAAAAAAAGTTGATCAGAAAATAATTACATTGGTCGATGCAAAAGTTACTGTAATAAAAAGTCGTTAGTGCAACAATTTTATAGAGATGCGCAAGAAATAAAAGAGGAGCTGTTCAATTAAATCCGAACAAATATAAGTATAACGTATTAAAGTTGTAAGCAAATGAGAAATGCTAAATCAATCTCCTAAGACAAGGATGGTTTGAATTATAAAATCTTTGCGCCAATATCTGTCAACGATACGATCGGAATCTAATAGATATTGATTCAGAAGTATTCCTCCTAAAGGCAAGCTTGGAGGCAGCCAAGATTGGGAATAATTCAGCACATTTGCATGGCTAAGTGCTTTTAAATCACTAAAACAGGTCGATCCTATCATTTTTCGATTCGTTAGTAACGAAAGAAGGAAACAAAACTACAAATACGTAATATTTATTACAATTCTGAACTCGTTCGTTTATACTTTATACAATGCGCAAGATTAAATTGAAATTACGGGGTGTTACAATATATCAAATTTTAGATAGACTGTTTTAATATTAACGTATGTAGCATGTGCGGTTGAACGGGATACTTTAGCACGATTCTAGCCAGTATTCAGTATATACATTTTCGAAATGGAAATGCTAATGCTGGATTTTCTGGGATATTGTTATTCCAAGGGGGAAGCTATAGGGAGTTGTATGAACAAGGATTCGATTACGTAAAATGGGTGGGAGGCATGAAAGAGACTAGGGGCTGCTTGAAAGTGATCCATCAGTGGTCTCCGAGTGGACTTTTTAAAAATCTAGTTTGATGTTTTTATATGTCGTACATCCTTTCATTTGAGAGTCCATCATGTTTCGAGACATTTTTTAAGGGTGGGAAGTGTTTTTAAGGGTATGTAAGGGTTGGATAGGTCTGCTTTTGCAATTCATGACGAAATGATCTGTTAAAAAGAATGTATCTATATTTATTTCTTATGTAGAGTGGCTGTAATAACTGGTAAAAGAAATAAAAAAATTGAAATTGGGTTATTACATCATCTAAAGTTATGCAAGTCACGTTCACCTATTAAAACTGCAAGATATTATTCGGACTTTAACACTATAAAACTGCGAGCCCAGTATATTATAAAATATACATCTTGCAAGTGATTATTAAGAACTGGTATTAGCCACAAAGAGTGGAGCACGAATAGTACTTGAAACAAAAAGGGCACCTATAAATTTCTAGCACACGTGTGGAATATTGGTACCAAGTAATTCAAAGGGGAAATGATCACGTCTAATAAAAAGAGAAACGAAATGAAAGATTATTTTAATTTCCAATCTAATTTCCCCTTTAAATTAGAATTTTATGAAACGTTACCTAATTTAAAGTGTCTCGTAAATGCACTTTCACAACAAAATTACAATAATTAAAAGTAACACCGGATGACACTTTTATGAATTTAGAGCCCAAAGTTTGTTAAAAATAACACAATGGGCAGACCGTGAATTGTGTTACTGTAAAAGGGGTGTACAGTGAAATAAAAGCAAACGAGTGGAGGTCAAATTCGAGCACTTTTCCTGCGCGAATTTAAACTGGGTCACGGTGCAAGGGAAGCTCCTCGCTATATCAACATTGCCGTCAGGGGGGGGGGGGGATAACGTTAGTGAGCGAAAAAATTCCTCGTTGACACGACTAATTAGTTTATAATACCCATTAAGGTGCTCCAAAGTATTCTGTACACGCTACATTAGTTTTCATTAGTTGTACAAACATCTAAAAAATAATGGACGAAATTGAATAGAAGTGTAGCTTGTCCTTTTTAGCGCTAATTTACAAACTGAACAACTTATATTATCTAAGAAATTCATCATTTACACAGCTCCTAGTTTTTAATCATTTCTATCTTTTAACCCTTTACATTTCATGCCACACATACATATGCATAAGAGCTGCATCTACACATGTTTTCTGTGAGGCCTGGATATTTCCAATGATCCAAGATAAAATAATAAATTGTACTTTTACTTTGTAATCGCTATTACATGGCGTTAATTCTCATAGAGTAGATCAAATAGCTTATCTTTTGGTGAAAGTAATAAAGATTGTTACGATAGAAGATTATAATAAATGAATTAGGTAAATGAAGAGTGCAATAAGTGACTGAATGGTTTATCCCAGTTGTTTTATCCTCAATGCTTATCAATTTATTTTGATAAAAGGAATTTATTCGGTCTACTGCTTTTTTCAATTTATGATGACAAGAATTTAATTAAAAATTGCTGATTTGGGCGCTAGTAAAGTTTTTGTACGAAATCTGCTTGAAACTACATAATTCAACCTGCAAGGCTTCTATTAATAGTTCAGTGGGGCACTCTGTATACATATATCGTCAAACATTTGCTTAGCAATTGTCAGAGAAGTACAAGCAAGACACAAGGTTAAACCCTCCACTTTTCTCTGTTTCACAAACGTCCTCCTTTAAGTATTTCAAGTTCAATTTGATACAGTAAAAGTTCGATTAGCGATCGGAACGATCTGCATGTTAAGTGAACGGAACGATCTGCGCGTTAAGTGAACGGAACGATCTGCACGTTAAGTGAACGAAATTCATCCCCGCTGTTGTCTGCTCTATTCAATCGCGCGTACATTCCTATCTGCGGAACCAATCAAAAAATTGCCCCCACTACACGATTAGCGACGGGTTTTCGCTCGCTTGTCGAACATTTCCCGCACTCGGTAAGGAATGCCGCGAAGCATACACAAATATAACCAAGTTACATTGTAACAGCGGGATATAACGGTCTCCGAAACGACATTATTACGCCGATACGGAAGATTACGGAGACGCTGTATAATCCAGAAATTACTCGTGCCGCATTGACCCCGATACCAGCGCGACTGATCTTCAATATGTCCCCTCGAAACGCGGTGATTTCGGCTTACTGGCTGTTTAATCCATTGTCCCACGTAGGTGAAAGATACCACGGTTCTCAAACGGTTTCACCCCCCCCCCCCCCACTGACTTTTTTCTCCTCTTCCCTATTAATTCCCTAACCTATTTTTGAAAATGCAATCTCGCCCGGGAAATCCGGGACAATGCGGACGTTTGCTGGCCAGCTTTTCTCCTCTCCCGAACGTCTGACGTTCGGAAACTTTTTAACCTTTCCGCGATAACGGTGAGCGTATTTTACCATGGTCAATTCTCGAACAGTTTTACTCGGAAACGGATATCTTTATTCTGGTCGCGATCTGGACTAGGAATTGGGGAACGACTCTTAATTATCTTGGGATGGGGGACGAGGTCAGGACGAGCATGTCAGCGATTTTTAATCGAATCTTTTGGGGAGCCAAGAAACGAATACGATTCCTAAATTGCGGGGCTGATATAGTATTTGCTAAGTCCGGCTGAAATCAAGTGCTGTTACTGTGCGATACAAGTGTTTAAGGTTCATTTATTTGGGCAATTAACTTTTGTCACCGTTTATCAGGAACTTAATATCAAAACCTGTCGTTTCAGTAAGTTTGGATTATGGGAAATTAATCGAAATTGAATGCCCCCGTTCTAGAAATTTTGTCTAACTAGTTTCCTACTTTAGAACACTGAATACTGCAATATTTTGACAAGTGTAATTACACTAATATTTTTATTAACATAAAAATCACACTGAAGACTTAATTTTTCCTCCCCCCCTCTAGTTAACAGCTTTACAATCCTTCCTGTTGTTTCGTCTTTTTACAAAGCCTTTTTTCCCCACCCCTGGAAACTTTACTCTCGGCGTACCAAACAGGAATCGAGCCAATGCAATGATTCGCACGGATAAACTCGTTGAGTTGGAGTGGAGAAGTTCGGTGGCTCTATCGGTTCTCATTTTCCCGTTAGCGCGTTCCCAGGAACAGCAATTTCAGAAACCCTTCACGGGGTCAGCAATTAAGCACTTCCCGTCGTTCACCGTTCTCCCTGGAGAACTAATTATTGTCCAAACGGACTAACCGTTTCGATGCACGGCGTCGCAAGAGCCATCGCGTTACACAATAATCCTTGATCGATACGTCGTCGCGCACAGACGAATATTGCCAGGTCAGTCGATGAAATTTTCATTCGTGAATCAATTTTGTAATGAGCATTGTTGGTTCAGGAATTCCCGGTACATTGAAAGTAAGGGGGATGTGTATTTTTAGTGTTATGTGACCGCCAAAGAAATTTTTCACGCGCTAAGTGCTTGCTAAGATAATAAAAATAATGATAAGTGTTACACGCAATTTTATTGAAAATCAGCGAAGACTTTTGAATACAGGAATTATTTTTAAGATCATTTCCGCATTTTTACTGATGAACATTTTTATTGTTATGTAGTTGGTACAGAAATTCTTGACACACTAAATGCTTGCAAAAGTAATAAGAATAATACTAAGTCTCATGCGTAGTTTTATTGAAAATCGACTAAGACTTCAGAATACAAGAATTATTTTTACGATCATTATGAATACAATATTGATAATCTTTTTTACACAGTCTTGATATGTATTCCAAATATTCGTAAAACTAGCTGAATTACAATAATCAGGTTTATACAATTTCATTCAAAGCCACAGAAGAGTGTTCAGTATCCAAAAATTTCTTTCTGAGTTCATTCCCACATTTTTATTGATAAATACAATGTTGACACACTTTTTGCGCGCCTTTAATATTTACTTCAAATATTTAAAAAAGTCAATATTACACATGGATACCCTTTTTTGAACGAAAAAGTCACTTTCCACTCAGCATCCTACAGATTATCACTACTATCAAAGATTTGCAGCTGTTTTTCATTGCAATTTCATTCATAAATCATTCGACACCCCTTTGCACATAAATAATGATTCCAGGGATGATAACGTAGATACTGGTGCAAAGTGTCGTTTCATCTCCACGCTTCAGAGACGACGATGTTTAATCGATATCCGCACAATTAACGGCTATTGTCATCGTGGCCATTATACTTTTGGAAAGAGACGAAGCGAGTGCACGTTTTAGTTAATGCATTTGGCTAGTCTATAGCCGATGGAAATTGTTGAAAGGCGGACACTTGCATTTCCTTAATCGAGCCCTGGTGTTCTTGAGTACGTATCTGTATTTCGGACAGTTCTATTGCAATCAGGAGATGTTGCACAAATAATGGTCGCGATTGTAGTTTTGCAAGCTTCTCGATAGCTCGATAATGCAGTGAACGAGAAGATATCAGAAATGTAAGTGCTCAAATGTTGAAAGCCATGCAATTCTTCATTGTTTTGGGGTGTTACATAATTTCAAGGGGAAAACAGTAATCCCCATGTTTAAAAAATACCTTTGATGCTTTTGAAAAATGCAATGGAAAAATGAATGCACCTATACAGGGTGTTCGACAACAGGTGGGAAAAATCTTTAAGAATGATTGCTAAGGCGATTCTGAACAACTTTTTCCTTTGCCAAAATGTTGGTTAAGGCTTTGTTTCTGAATTATTAACGAAAAACACTGACCAATCAGAGCGCACGCGTATTGGGACTGGGCGTCGCGATTAAACTCACGCCCCTCGCGGTTGAGCCGCGCTCTGATTGGTCAGTGTTTTTCGTTAATAACTCAAAATCGAAGCCTTAACCAACATTTCGGCAAAGGAACAAGTTGTTCAGAATTACCTCAGCGATCACTCTGTCGCCGAACCTCGAAACTCTATATATTACATTTAATTATAAATTTACTCTTTGGAAATTCAATGATATATTCAATTATATATATTACCCTCATTCCCACCGTTCGCCACATTAATTCTTCATCCACAATTACACTTTATCCTTTCCCAAGCCATTCGCCACTGTAATTATAAAATTGACACAACCAAAGCACCGCAAGTGCTCCCAATCTAAACGTACCCGGGCCCCTAATCGTTTCGGCAATTTCATCTTCAGCATTCCGAGCAGAACGGTCCAAGTAATTTGGCACAAACAACCCTGGTCTTATTGTCCTAGTGTCTGCATAGTCCCGCGACCGCGAGGCTGGGCAATCTACCATTATTTAAAACACGGAGGTTGTTAGGCTACTAGCTCTGGTCAGCCTCAATGGAATACATTAGCGTTATGCAAAGCGAAAGAGAATTCGCACGGAGCTTCACGGTGGCTCGTTTTGTATCCGTGTAATCTCTTCCCGTGTCCCTCTTTCGCGTCGTTCCCATTTCCGGTTTCCACGGCCGCTTCTTCCGAGCCTCCAGCCCCGTACACGAGCCAACGCGTACATTCTCGCGCGGTCATCCCGGCGCTGTTCCGCAAGAAGTTGCTCGCTGTGACCAGACCACGAAGCGTTTCCTTCCCTTTCAACCGGCCCGGCCGCTATTCCACAATCTCGGGCATGATAAGTGGGTAGCTCGTTACTTTTTGATCAATATTTAAAAGCCTACGCGCCTGCTGGAATTGCGTCCCTCGGTTTTTCGACCCCGGCCGTCATCAATTTACTGAAATATGTTTTTTTTTTAATTTACCATCATTAAGTGACAGGGAAAAAAATTGTATTAATTCTTTGAGCTGCGCGCTGTTATTTTCTTAATTAATGCAGGGTATCTGTGGTTTCATGTTACTATTGGAAATCGGGGCGAAGTGAAGAATTAATTCATGCTTACACTTTTACTAATCATTATTTATTACCTCGTAACGTCTGCAACTTTTAATTTCATATTTTCCCAATGAATACTCGTTTAATGCTAATAAATAATGGGACAAAATAACTCGAGGCCCCATATCGATCACCTTCGCATACTTATCATTCATCGATGCCCTCCTGCTCGCAGCATCGATCTTCCTGGATTCGTTCGACCGACCGAACGAACCACATTGTTTGTTATCCGGTAGGGTTATTAAACGTTTGCCGCGCGTCGGCAGGCGATCCCTTAAACCTCCGGCCTGCGCCAAATCGCTAATCGATACGAAAAGACAGTGTTCGAGAGACGTATGAACGCTTCGTCGAACGCCACTCGATATCGAATACGGATTATGCACGCGGCTGCTGCATAGAATGTTCCTCCACGGATCCAAGTCGAGTTGACCCGCGATAAGCGGCTGAGTATTTTGCAGCCATGAACGCGCCGTATAATGCCTCGTTATTGACTCGACGATTATGGAAAACCGTGATTTGCCAGGCAATACTGAATTCTATGTGAAACTTTCGTTCAAGCGCGATACAGTAACCGTCTCGTTTTTAACGATAAATATGCAAAGGTACAGTTTATTAGCTTTCATTTGGTTGCGAGGAATTATTAAAGTGAACCGCGCAAATGAATGATGTGCAAATTTCACAAGTTTTCATGAAAATTGTTCGTGGCAAGGAAATGCGAGCGTTTTGCTGTTTCACGATGCGATAGGGAGTTTTTATACGTGGGCGTAAATGCAACAACGCTTCTGAATCTCCCGAAGGGCGGGCAGTGCAATCCTATATTCCTCCCTTTTTTATATACGCAGTATATAGAATACCGGTATTTTTACGAAGGAATGAGAAATGGGAAGAAGAGGTGCATCGGTTTTTATGAAATATGGAGAAAAACAAATGAAGGAAAAAATTGAAAAAGAAAAGAATTGAAAGATGGGTGGATGAAAGGGTTATTATAACATATGTTTAATTGAGAAATATACGTACTAGGTGAATTGCAAACGTTGTAAAACTTTCAAGTATGAATATGAGGTAAAAAAAAGCAGCTGAACAATTTAGTTTCAGTAAATAACGGCATCGTAAAGTATGTTTTGCATTTAAAAATGTTGCAACGAAACATACTAACCCTTCGTTAAATGACTATTAAAGTGAAGCTGGAAGTCCAAGTTGTAATTTCTTTTCACTCGTTTTAAATAATCATTAGGCAAGTCTGCTCTGCACATTTCTTTCTTTCTTTCTGTACAAATTGTTTACAGTCTGCTTTAAGGAGTAACGATAATTGTTAACTGGGTATTAACGTTTATACTGAACGTGGTAGTTTGAATGAAATTATTTAAATAATTAAGCTCTACCTATTCCATCAATTTAAGTTTCAGTTTAAGTCCAATCATCAAATTAGTGAAGTTAAGTTGGATAATTATAGTAACAGTATTTATATTATCATTGCACTTTTACGTAAAAATACCTGTTCAAACATTTTCTGAGCATGGATACTTTTATGTACATATACTTATTAATTTCCCAGGAATTGTTATGGAATGCATTAACGTCATTTATTGATCGACTCATTTATAATGCATACGTACAGATCTGAATACAATTCTCGGAATATTACAAGGGTTTCCATTCATTAATTCACGTGAAATTAATGTTGGCAGCCATACAATTATTTCTATAATCTCTCCAATGTTACAAGTTGGAAGATTTGGTTTTAAAAATCCGATCACTTTGTGGGTGTTCGAACAAAGTTAGCAAGTGGGCGAACTTTGCACTAATTAAAGCACGGTAGATAAAGCCAGATCAGAGGGGTTAAATGAAGTGCAAGGTCACCGAAGTGATCTTTACCTGAGTGAAAGTGCATTGGATGCTATAGTATGGTAAGCACGTGCTGTGCAATTAATACTGTACAAAGGGGCCTAGTATAATTACTTATGTATGTAATTAGCACCGATTTCTAGGAATCACCCTCTGAATTTAACAGTATAATTGTAAAAAAATTTAATTTCAAATTCAAATGCCAATGATTACAATTGCAATAAAGTAAATTAATTATAAATCAATACAATTTATTAAATCTTTCAACAATTCTTACAATTAAATGCCCTTTGCTTTTATCAAACCTGCGAATTCTTATTCGACATCTTAACGCTGATATTGATTAAAAATTGCACATTGGCTTACAATGACAGAATTTTGGTACAACAGTAAGCATCTTATGACAAACGAATTCATATGAATCAAATAATGAGCTCTCCACATAACACGTACTTCAGAAAATGAGGAGTGTGCATACAGAAACAAATAAAAGTTAAATGTTTAAAAAATAGAGAAGCTTTAACTTCTGTAAAACGTCTGAAGAGCAAAGCTGCATCCAAAGTGAAGTAAAAACGAAATAGAAGCTACTTGCCTTTATCGTTTATGCTGTAGATCTCGTTTCTGACGAGTATACAGGATGAGCAAAACTCTTCAAGCTACTTACGTTTGTACTTCGGGTTTATTAAAAGCCAAGCATTCACGTAATATTACGTTAAACTCAATTCACGGGCAAGTGACACTTTTGATGGAAATGCTGAATGGAAAATTTGTTCATAAACGAACTCTAGATTAACCATTCCATTCTTGATATTTTTGTTAAAATAAAATTGTTCATAATATTACTACGGCTACCTTTTTGAATTTCATTCTATATGTTTAATTACACGTTTCAAATGCTTTGTTTAAAAAAGTGAATGAACTGAGACCAGGGTCAGACTGAAAAATTCTTGTTATCCCAATCCTCATTATTAATATTCAAGTAGATGAAAATTACCATATTCTATTTTCTGACAATTAATCTGTAACTTAATAAACTTTTTTCTACAACGTTTTCTCCCAAAGATTTATGTGCAACATATGTTCGATTCCATAGTTATAAAACTAGTAAAAAATTGAATTAAACTTGAACGAAGCACGATAATAAATGTTTGACATTTCTAATACTTTTGTTTCCATCGCAGCAAACTCTGATTAACATGAAAAATTCCCCTTTGCAGCTCATTCTCAACAGCCCATGCGCTCCGAAATGCTGATGCACCCACGTCGCGTGAGAATCCTTGAAATCCTGTAACCAAGAGGCCTTAAGTAATTACGAGCGCCTCGTGTTGTTGCCTTAATTAGAGTACAATTATTTACTTATCAAAGTAACAACGCGGCGCACTTAACTTTGCTTCGTCGAGTGCTCGTTTCGCTAAGCCTTTTCGTGGCGCGCCGCCGAATCCGTGGCCTTTATTAGCAGAAGGCCGTTAATAGTATTCAACTTAGCGGCGAAGCACTGCTATTTCTGACGCGTTTGTCTGCTTGGGAATTAATAAAGTTCCGCAGCAGGTTCGTCGCTTCGCATATAACCTGAATACGTGGGTGGAAACTTCATGGGAAACGTCATTGAAGTGTATCGAAGCAAGGTATAGGGGTTAATTTGGAAGAATTGCAGTTTGGAAGATGTATATTGTTACGGTCAAGGGGAGATTGAACGCGTGTTTAAAAACACCAACTTTAGTGACACGCGAACGATAGCGGATGAATGCTCGTAGAGTTCTTCAGTTCTTGTCTTCTTGTCTCTTCCTTCTCTCTTCTCTTTCTCTTCTCTTCTTCCTTCTTTTTTGTCTTCTCTTCTCGCAGGAGTAGTTCCGTCCTTATACATATGTATAGTGGAATTCTTCTGTATGGTGGAGTTGGGCGTTTCTGGACGTGACTGTTGTTCATTATTACGACACTTTGATTTCGGCGTAAGAATATAAAATAAATATCTAACGGATGAATGAAAATTGGAAGTTTAGTGTTTGATAAGTTGCAGTCAAATATACAGGGTGTTCTGCTACTGCATGCCAATGTTTTAAGGGGTGATTGCTGAGATAATTCTGAACAACGTTTTCCTGTACGAAAATGCTGGTTAAGTCTTCGTTACTCAATTATTCACGAAAAACACTGACCAATCAGAGCGTGCGGCCATCCGGAACGATCGTGGTACGCTCAACCGCGGTCTTGCACACTCTCGCTGCTGAGCGCGCCCTCTACGCGCGCTGTGATTGGTCAGTGTTTGTCGTTTATAATTCAGAAACGAAGCCTTAACCAATATTTCGGCAAAGGAAAAAGTTGTTCAAAATCACCTCAGCAATCACCCCTTAAAATATTGACATGCAGTAGCCGAACACCCTGTATATGATTTGGCCTAGTGGTGATAGGAAGAAAGGTATAATAATTGATTGTGTTTTTGAAAAAATAGTGTTAGATTATTTATATAATACACTATTCATAAGAACAAGAAATAGACATTTATCAAAGATGATTTGATTTAGATTTAATTTGCAATATCGAATCTAGTCGATGTGTATAGCTGTCTATAGTTGTAGTACAATAGTAGACGAATGACTATGTCTGCTAAGGCCTGCGGCGATTCATCTGCCCTTAGGAAGGGAACGTTACCTATAGGATCCAACACCATTTCTCAAGTCGTCTAATGATAATGCGATCCCCTAGGGCTGGTTCACCATGCGGATTGCTTGAAAGTATGAAAGGACACATCGATCTTTCAGCCTAAATTCCTCTTCCTTCATTCATGCCGATAGACCCTACAAAGGTTATTTGAAGAAATAAGGGATGAAAGGCTGTGTTCTTGTGCTTTATTCCCTTTTCGATTTCCCTCTGCTTCAGAGACTGGGTCAGTTGACAGCGAGCGAGGAAGTTTACCGTCGCCAGAGATTTCTTCGGAAGCCACGTATTTTATTAGGTTTACAGGAAGCCGGGAACGGAAGGGGCATGTGCTTCGCAATCCATGTGGCTTCTTCCTGTCTTCGTCATTAGGCGAGTCTAGAGTCTCAGTCTATTTTTTTAAATCATCCCTCTTCGTTGTCTGGATATCGACGGGCAATTCTGTTATTCCCAAATATTCTTTAATTACTCTGAAGCAATTGCATTAAATTACATCGCCCTTGATCTTTCCAAGCAACGCGACATTTGCAATTCATCAATTAATACGTTCCCTGAATTATTTAATGTAAAACTTATCCTATGTGATTACGATGGTTAGACTTTACATATCTTCATAACTTCATTCATCTACTACAGATTCGTCCAATGAGTTTCGCTATTTTATTGCATTAAACACGCACGACCTACATACGAGGCTTGATCCTAATTTGATAGCGCTCGAGCCGTTCTCAAGCACCATAACGCCTGACGTAGGCTTGGTAAGCATGGGAACTAATTCGGACGTAACGCGTTTCGCGGGCACACTTTTGTTAGTTATGCAACTAGCGGGGCTCATTATGCGGCTCGCTGGCAAATGTATTCATGAACAGAGAGCACGTTAAGGTACGTGAGGCGGCTGCACCGCCACCCGGGATCTCGTCCAGGAAAATCACATGCGTCGTAACGTATCGCGGCTGTCAGTCATATTAATAGGGCCGTTAATGAAGCCGGCAGCTCGATGGAACTATGCTAAATAACACGCAGTATTCGAAGCTTCAAACAGCTGGCAAATGGAGCATACCCATTACCGGATACAAAGTGTTGCTCAATCAATCATTATGCATATAGCGATGCGAAAGGATTTCTCGATGATTCGTGATTTCAATTCATTATTTTTTTTTCATTCTTATTATATCACTAGCTTACATTGTTTCCTCTAATTTGAATTTTTTACTTCAATTTGAATTTTTAATTTTAATTTGAATCTTTTATTTTAATTTGAATCTTTCACTTTAAATCGAACTTCTTACCTTTAATTTGAATTTTTGTTCCTGATTCGACTTTTCTATCATTTTAAGAGTTTTCGGTGTTACAATAGTGTTATTGCATGGCCGATGTGATTAATTAATAGAGTCACGGGCGGTGGCTGTCGCCACAGTTTTACCACAAAAGGACCGGATCGTTGTCGAATTTTAAGCTCACCTCGGTTACACAACAGCTTGTTATTGGACCTGAAACTTTTCAATTGAAAGACAATCAATGCTCGCAACTATAGTAGCTGGGAGCATGAAACCAACTCTCTGAAAAAGCATTGTTTGCATGTGTAGAAAGTTTGAACTTTTGCGAAACTGTTTCGAATCGGCGCTTTAAATTCTGAAGCAACATCAGCCGGAATGCAGGAAAAAAACAAACTTATTCTATCAAACATAATTACGTACGCCAATTAGAGTCAACAAATATTGTTGCTGGCAACATTTTTGACAAATATTTGTATTTTAATGTTGCACACAATATTTTAACGCAAAGATCTTTTCGTATTAACGCTTTTCGTACGTTTATTAATCGGATATGTAATGAAAGTGTAATTTAATATATTTAATATTGTTATTAAAATAATACAAAATAGTTTCCGTACACCCTTTAAAACTTCTTCATAATTGAACCGAATTAGTTGAACTTTTGCAAAAGGACAGAAGGAATAGTTTACTGTATATCTTGTTTTCGTCGTCCTGAAAAAAGATTAGAATTTTCCAAGTTACAAAACAAATATTGAATGCTATTTTTTTTCCTATTTTTTTACCTGAGCTTATAATGAAAACTTGAAAAGTGTCTGTTGTAGATCTGAATAAGATGCATGTACCCTGAAGATTTCATTCAAATCAGTAAACGTTGTACTGAGCTATAAACGTTTAAAGGTCGAAAATTGCTGATTTCGGCCGATTTCTGCGATTTTCAATCTTACGATGCTATCTTTAAAAGTTTACAGCTCAGAGCAACGTTGACCGATTCGAATGAAATTCGAAGGGTGCATATATCTTACTTACATCTCCATAAGGCATTTTTTCAAATTTTCATTATAACCTTAGGTTAAAAAGTTGACACAATGGCTTTCACTATTTTCTTTTTAATTTAAAAAATGTCGAGTTTTCCGAGACGACGAATACACGGTATCTAGTGAACTGGACCTTCTGTGCTTCTGCAAAAGCTCAAGTTGTTTGGTTCAATTATAAAAAGAAAAAGTTGTTCCGCTTCAAAGCATGCAGGGAAACTTTTCTGATCCACTGCGTTTCTGATGTAATATGTCATAGCACATCAAATCATAGATAAATCTTTGAATGGCAGCAGAAGCGTCCATTCATTCACCTTTCATTCCACGTGACACGTTCCATCTGCAATTTCACGGACCTGTGTATTCCACACGTCCTGAAGCGATTTCGAAAGGGATCCGAGTCCCTCGAGTAGAAAGCTCAGATGTTTCAATGAAAATGCAATCTGCGGCGGAAATAAACTTATCAAGTGGAATGCTCCCTTCGAGCGAGATCGCTTCGCCTCGAAAACTTCCAACGCGATAGACCGCATTGGAAGCTATATAAATTCCTCCTTACAGTGATACACACGGGCTCCGAACAATATTCACACGCGCGTGTGTGTGTATGCGTGTGTGTGCAAACTATCGAAGAATGCTTGTGAACTCCGAGTCTGCAAGTGTTTGGCGAACATCCAAATGCATTTCGATTTTAAGCGAATACATGTTTTTTTTCATTGTTCAACGAAAATTGAACAGAGCAGAGTGAAATGTCTGAAATTTAATCCTGCGGCCTCCAACGCCTATTTACTTTTGTTCGTTTATTTCGCTGTACAACTCGGGGAAAATGTATGACCAACCATGTAACCCATGATTTGATGTTGTCACTAAAAATTGCGTTCCAAATATTTCTTTTGACAGTCTGACATTTTTATATATAAAACATTTGGTAGTTGCCGTCTGTTTAAAATTGTCCGGGATAATAATATAAAAAGAAACCATGCTCTATGTCGAGGGTTTACAATGTGGTCTTTAAACTGCATTCAATTCTTGTTGGTAATATGAAATAGATTAAAATGTGCAACTCCTAGCAGTTTTTCGTCTAACATCCATGAACGATGTGGAATCTTGTCTCTCCTTCAGAGCTGTCCCACATGCCGTCCACATACCGTTCGATAAAATTCCGACTGCGCATCTCTTCCCTCATCGAAGGGGCCAAAGCAAAAGCTCAGTTGTTCTACACAGAAGGATCGGCTCTCAAACGCATAAAAGACGTTCCAACATGATATTACATAGGGACATAGCGCATTGTTGCTTGCGAGCCTTCACGGTGCAATAAACTTCCTTTTAATTCGAAATGAAGGGTCGGTAGTCAGATTAGTGAACTTTGAAAAATGTACAATCTGTCTCAGGTTGCTCTATTCGATCACAAATCAATGCGTTTACAAATTATGTTACCGTTTGAAGAAATTGAAACGAAAACATTTTGCTGTTGGTTATTCATTTTGTTGACCACGATAATTATTATAAATTTAGATACATATCTGCAGCATAATAAACGTTGAAAAATATTTATTCTTTTGCATTTGGAGCTTGTGTTCCTTGGTAAAAGAAATGGTTAAAACATTTAGAGTGCATAATTTATACAGTTTTCACGTTTTAAGGAGTTGTTCTTGCAAGTATGATTTAAGTTTCAGTTCAATTACAAATCAATGTATTTACAAATTATGTTACTGATTGAAACAATTGAAACAAAAACATTTTTCTGTTGCTTATTCATTTTGTTGACCACAATAATTATTATAAATTTAGATAGATATCTGCAGCATAATAAATGCTGAAAAATATTTATTCTTTTGCATTTGAAGCTTGTGTTTTTTGGTAAAAGATATGGTTAAAACGTTTAGAGTGCATAATTTATAAAGTTTTCACTTTTTACGGAGTTGTTCTTGCAAAAATGATTTAAGTTTCAGTTCAATTACAAATCAATGTATTTACAAATTATGTTACTGATTGAAACAATTGAAACGAAAACATTTTGCTGTTCCTTATTCATTTTGTTGAACGGAATAATTATTATAAATTTAGATAGATATCTGCAGCATAATAAATGCTGAAAAATATTTATTCTTTTGCGTTTGGAGCTTGTGTTCTTTGGTAAAAGAAATGGTTAAAACGTTTATAGTACATAATTTATACAGTTTTCAATTGTTCAGGAGTTATTCTTGCAAAAATGATCCAAGTTGAATAGTCATCTATTCTTCTATCTGCACTTCGATCGAAGGGACACTATTCTGTGCCGTTCATTATCATCAACATCTTTATTGCTCGGTAAGATTTGTCTTCAGGATTATCTTTTCTTAAGAAACAAAACATCACGAATAGAATTTTGCAGTCACAGTTGCCCCTCCACGGCGAATCATTCTAAATACAACCGGTATTGTATAATGAAGCAGCATAGTCCCCAAGCTGGATAAATTGCACGGCCCAGTCCGGGCGGGCAGAAGGGAGAAAAGGCGCAGAAGCAGCGAGGGGATGAACGTGGCGCGGGGGTATTGCTTTGGTCCTGGCTGTGACCCAATATGTATGTCTTCATAATCTCACGACTTAGCGAGAGAGAAAGGGAGACGCGGAGATCGATACTCCATACTCCATGGGACAGAAACGACGAGTTCTGTGCCATCGCTCTCTCTCTCTCTCCCTCTCCCCCCCCCCCCCCCCCCCCCATCACCATTGCCATCTGCGACGACTGTCCAAAGATATCAAGTTCGATACGTGGCGACGAATGTCGATCGGTTCGATCGCAGGTCTTCGTTAGTTTGATAGACTTAGGAAACACTTGCCCCGCGAGACGAAGGATGGGAATCGACACGTGGAAACTTGCGACGGTTAAAGTGCATCGCATTTGGAGAGCGTCAGATGTCTCCGAAGGGAAGCTCGTAGCTGGAATCTCTAGTCGCTGGTAATTCCTTACTCCCTCGATTCCCAGCTGCGATCCTTCTAACGAGATACGCTCTCAATCGGAAAATCGTTAGGGGGGTTCGCGTTCGATCGAGGGGAAGCGGATATTTTTCCAACTCCAGATACTTTCGCTGTGTGCGTGTGCGGCGCAATCGATGGATATTGCAGTCGTTTTTCTATTCTATTCTTTGGGTGGGCGTGTGATTCACACGGTGCGGTTCAATGTTGCTCCCTTCAGAGTCTGACGTTTTGGGAGATGAGTCGTGAAAAAGAAAACTACATTTGCGACACGCCACTCATAGTTATGCACATGTACTTTTTATTATTTCTGATATTCCTACAATGTTAAATGATGCAAAATATTATTTATTCTATCAGTGATGTGAAAGGAGGAAACTCTTCACTTTTCCGGATTTATTTATAAATTTGTACTCTGTATAAATTGCAAAAAGTACAGTATAAAGAAAGTGTAAATTGTTATTTAGTACAATGGAATAAATATCTAATTCCGACGAATACCATCCAAACGTATTAAATATTCAAAATACAGTGCACCACGTGGAAATTCGCGGAATCCCATGGTGTGCGCATGCAGCCCTATCTTCCGAACCCGATGACAGCCCAACTATGTGGTCGGCGCATTCCTTAATGCCATGGAAAATTGGATCGCTAGAATCGTCGGCGATCGATTCCATTATACAGGATACCGTCGCAACTACGCGCCCTACATAAACACATAGCACACATGCGTCATTCCGTGGCTAAATAATGAGAAACATGAAGCCACATGTAGAAACGGCTAACTTTTAATTGCTACTTAGTTGAAACGCTTGCTCTGTATTTCGTATGGAACGAAGTGTCGATTTTCAGGCGGAACGGATAGCGAGCAACATTTAAGGACGCTTGTTATATCTTGTTAAAACGAGATGTTGCGTTGGACAATATTTTGATAATTATCAAGACACTTTAACTTAAAACGAAACTGATATTCACATCTTGGTCGAGTTTATACTTTTCCAATAAAGTCTCCCTGTATCGTAGAAGTTCTGGGATATCGGGTCGAGGCTTTAAACGTGTAACGTACTCGCCCAACAAATAAGCTATTTTTCTGCCGTCACAGATATCGACTGCAAATGAGTCAATTGTATAAATATTTTTAAGTTCGTACTCTCAACCAACTCATCCCGATTATCTAAAATAACACTATCCGATCCCAAACATCGAGTCATCTGTGCCCTATGATCCAGAGTCATCCGCAATATCTCGTGGAACTTTCTCTTTCCATCCCTACCCCTCATATCCTACGATCCTTAAAAAGCCTCCGCACATCTTCAAAACAACTCCTTCTCCGACCAGTAGAGTACCACGTTCGTTCGACAAACCATTGTAAAAGTACGAATCTACAGTTGGAAATAAAAAACCTCTTGCGTTCCGAAATTGGTAGTAAAATTTCTCTGTGTCCATTACAACCGTACAAATTTGCAAGCTGTTAGCAATCTGTAGTATTGAACAATGAAAATACGTTCGGGATACGGTAGGTGAATAGTTACTTTAGTGTCCTAGAAGTGTTTAAATAATCATGCTTACTAATACTTTCTGGTATCATTTATTTTCAGTTAATAATTACCATAGCAATTTCTGTTTGCTACATAATATAACACATTCATGGCAAATTAAATCACTATGCCAGATGCTAATTATCGAGCAGTGCTGGAACGGCCAGTTGCCAAATCGTGTCGCGTGAACTTTTATTCGGCCAATCTTGGAATTAAGCCTGATCCCGGTGACTATCGGCGCGTCGACCCTTTCCATCAGGTTTGCGGTCGCTGCAACATTGTTTGCAGATGGTCGGACTATCGACTAGACCGCCGGACCCGTTGCGGCTAAGCGGGAAGGTTCACCCAGCAATGCACGCGCGTCATGACCACAAGATGATTTAATTCATTATACCAGCAACTACTGTAACGATCGCTAATTGGCATATCAAATATTGACGCGGCGCACGCCAATTCCTACGTGCGTTACATCGTTTTTATTCGGCCCGTTCGTGTTGGAATTCTGATTTCGACCGTATTAACTTGTTCCATGGTCGATAATTAACTTATAACTTATCGTTGGTGCAATTTAATTAAGTTCTTTTCTTCCTGTAGGATGCAGTTAAATATTTCTTTAAACATCCTGTGCAACATTCTATTTTTCACTTCTTGTTTGGGGAAACTTGAATATTTCGTAAAAACTCTTGGGACAAAAATCTTGATTATTAGTGATTAGATATTTATACTTACAAAAATGTATCATCCCCATCTCGATCAAAGAACTCCGTCCATCGAAAATTGAAATCTCCAAAAATCCTTTATCGTACACCAACTAGTCTTCCCGTTCCATTCGATTCAATTCCCCTCAAGGTCCCCTCGTTAAATCCGCCGCAATAAAAATCTTCTACCTATAATAATTGACACACGCTGAAAGCGCACTTGACGCAAGAGGAAGCATCTTCCTCGTAGCGTGTCAAAGGGCGAATTTAACGCTCGGCTCGTAAGACTCACGACCTCGAGATGGAACGCATCGCGCTCTTTTTCTACTCGTGCCGCATCTCCGCCACGCTTCTGTAATTAAAACTCGCGGCAGAAATGCGCGCTGGCTGCGCCAGGGAGGAGCCAGCTGGCGACGGTTGCAGCTGGATCGCCGAGTGTTCCGCGCCGCGACTGTAATTAATACGTACCGGGAGCAGAAGTGGCTGTTTATCTGCCCTCCGAGACGGCGTTGCGTTTTAAGGAAGGTACCGCGACAGTTCGGATGATAAACAGCGAGAAGAGGAAACGCTGCCTCGCGCGTCTTTTGGCCCGTGCTTGGCAGAATCGGGGATGGCTTGCGATTCTCCATGCATTTTCTGTGGGATGGCGTTTAATGTATTCTTAAGACATACACCTATGATCCTATTTGTGAAATGTGAATAGAATAATAAAATGGTGAAATGGATATTGTAATTGATAGGAAGTTAGTGATAGTAAAATAGTAAAGTAAAATAGATAATAGTAAAATAAAATTGACGAAAATATATTGGTGAAATTGATAAACTGTGGAGTTTAAATGGAACATTATCTAACAACAATAAAATTGTTAAATCAACCGCTAAATTCTTGCAGTTATACATTTAAGTATTTAGTACACTTTTTAAGAGTCACACATGGATCTCTCCTCATTAAAAAAGTAAAATGAGGAAAGCTGTTAATTAAAAAAAAAATACAGTAAAGGGTGTACAAATTTAACAGATGATAAAAACACTAGTAAAATCCTCAATAGGAAAAAAAGACGAAGTTATCTCGTCGTACATATAGTTTGCCAGTTGGCCAGAGAGTCGTAAAAAAGACCAAATTCATTTAAAATTCAATTCATTTGATGGAGTTAACGGTATTCTTAAAATGTACCCCTAATGCGTATTTTTAAAATGTAAATGAAATAGGAAAATAAGTATTATAATTAATACTAAGTCAGTAATAGTATAATAGAATTGACGAACGACTGTAAAGTAAGAAATATATAAAATGAATCTTCTGAACATGCACATCAATAAAATGTAAGTTCATGTTGCAATACATTTAAGTATTCAGCATAGTATTTAAAAATCACACAGGGCAAGCATTTCCCCTCATTAAAAAACCAAAATGAGGGAAGCTGTTACTAAAAAAAAAAATAGTAAAGGGTGTACAAATTGAACGGATGATAAAAACAATAATAAAATCCTCAATAGGGAGAAAAGAGAAAGTTATCTCGTCGAATATATAGTTTGCAAGTCAGCCAGGCAGTCGTAAAAAGCCAAATTCATTTGATGGAGTCAATGGTATTCTTAAAATGTGCTGCCAAAGCGTATTTTTAAAATGTAAATAAAATAGGAAAATAGGTATTATAATTAATAGGAAGTTAGTAACAGTATACAAAAATTGACGAACGGCTGTAGAGTAAAAAATAAATAAAATAAATCCTCTGAACATGCACATCAATAAAACGGTTAAATCAACCCCTAAGTTCATGCTGCAATACATTTAAGTATTTAGCATAATATTTAAAAATCACACAGGGCAAGCATTTCCCCTCATTAAAAAAGCAAAATGAGGGGAGCTGTTGATAAAAAATATATTAAGGGGTGTACGAATTGAACGAATGATAAAGATAATAATAAAATCCTCAATAGGGAGAAAAGAGAAAGTTATCTCGTCGAATATATAGTTTGCAAGTCGGCCAGGCAGTCGTAAAAAGCCAAACATTTGCGTTCTAATCTCCGAGGAACTTCCTGCATCTCATCAGGTCCACTTCACTTCTCTCGCGTCCTAGCTCTCCATTCCTCTTACACGTTTTTTCGTTACTCCTCTTTCGGTGTCCCCTTTCAGACGTCTCGTCTTCCCAGTGTTCCCCTTTTTATTATTTTTTGTACACGTATCAGTGTCTCTGGCATTCTCTTACTTTTCTGGAATTTGCAAAAGTTGCTCTGCCACGCGGACATAGTGATCGCAGGTATTCCAATGTAAGCCTTTCGCTTTGCGATGTCTAGCTGGTTCGCATCAGGGCTGTTTTTCATAGAAGTGTGAGTTCTATGCTGCAGTCGAAAGAGTTGTCGAATTCAGTGCATAATTTAGTTAGTGGTGGCATATCTTTCGATAAGTCAAGTTAAATTCGACCGACCCAGCTCTCGAGCCAGTCGACGTGACAAACGTGGTGAAACGAGGTGGGTTGGCTCTGCTCCTTAATTTCCAGCATTAGGCGGGAAACGTTCGGTGGGAAAAAACTGGGTAGACGATGGGAAATGGAGAAATCTGGCAGATTTATATCGGTGATCGAATTTCGATTTTCGTTGGTTTGATTTATTTAGCGAGATGGATGCAGCTATGAATAATAAGCTTATTATTTTGCCGACGCCTGTGCATCGATGCGTGGCGAGTGCAATTATTTATGGATACTTAATTGGGTGCTGCGTGCGATATCAAAATAATGGAAGATGCTAATGTCAGTAAAAAGTAAGTAACTAAGTTTTCATTATTTCATATATCACGTCCGAAATCGTTAATAAAATTTCTTCTCCTAACGCTTGAATTAAAATCTGCCCCGCCATGCCAAATTAAAAAATCGACCAGGCCAATTAATTAGAAACTATCACCAATTAGTTCCAGCGCAAGAATACAAAAACTCTAGTACAGGAATAAAATCGTTGAAGATGAAAAAAAAATTTGAATACTGCCTCCATTTCTCTCCTACAGAAATTCCATTTTCAATAGCTTTCTTTCAAGTGAAATCCACGGATGGCTGGCCCATTAAACTCTCCAAGGTCCGTCGGTATTCGACAAAAACAGTTTTCGCTCGAGCTCGCTGTTTCTACCGTTTCTCCGTTGCCCAGATCAGATCCGCCACGCCTGCTGGAAGCATTGTCTCCGTCTCGATTGACGCAGTGGCCGAGGGTATGTGACAAATGCCGGGGATAAGGTTTCGAAGGAAAGCGAAAAGTAGCTCCCTGTGTCGGCCGCACACAGGCCCAGCGTGATTCTTTTATGTCCCCCCGAGTGTCTGTTGCAGCCGAGCATCATTTATGATTATCCTTCGCGCCGTAGTTTTCTTCGTTCCAGCCGACCTTCCCTTTTCTTACGGCTCTGATAAAAGACGCCGCGGTAATCCTTTCTCGCGGCGGACTAACGTCAGAATTATTGATACTTGGATCGGACTCGCTTGTTTTACGGTCTTCGCCGTGTCAGACAGTCCCCTATCGTTGTTTCGATCCTCGAAGATCCATGGAATCATTGATGTCGGCCGGGTCTTAGGTAATTTCACATTCTCGATGGCAAGGAGTCTTGGCTTGCCTGCGAGATGAACGATATTTGACTTTACTGCTGCTACCTGAGATTGCCTATGTGTACTTTGTGACACTGCTTCTTTTAGATGGGACTGTGATACCTTCCTGGACTATGCAAACGTGGAGAATTTCGATTACGGTTATTCAGAAAGTTTAATGAGCTACTTCAGTGACAATTTTCTACACTTCTTTGTTTCGTTGTCAGCATTTCTATTTGTAACAGGAATTGTAGTTTGGTTGCACGATTCCTGTAGGATTAAGAGCAATCTTTGTGGCGATGCCCTCAGAATCGAATTTGATTATAATTATACTAAACACCAAGATAGGGATTTTTATTACAATCTACTTTTATTTATATCATATTTCAATTAACCAGTAATTGCAAGCTGAAACTGAAAAACGAATAAACACAAATAAATACTGTTTATTCGCCTAGTACAATTTCTGTTGCAACAGGGATTGTAGTTTCTTTGCAAAATTCTTGTGGGATTAAGAGCAGTTTTTGTGTCGATGCCGTCAGAATCGAATTTGAACTAAAGTATAATGAACAATTCATAGTTGATGATAAATATTGAATTGTTCAATTTGCTCCATTATGCTGAATTATGTCTGAATGCTTCCAATTTTTTGTTTAAATTATGATTTTATTATTTCAAAAGCTTTATACTGAGAAATGAAGAAACAGTTATAATTATAATAAACACCAAGACAGGGATTTATTACAATATACTTTTATTCTTACTATTTTTCAGTCGACTAGTAATTCCAAGCTCGAACTAAAAAACGTATAAACTCAAATAAACACTGTCTATTCTTCTAATGCATTAGAAAAAAAAACAATCTGAAGCGTCGGAGCTTGTACAGTCTCAAAAATGAATGTTTCAAGAGTTGTGAGAGAGTGGAATGTTATATGGAGCACCCGGTATGCGACCGGTCTGCGAATTCACCCCCGATAGTCCGCAATGCGGAATTTCTGGTTCGAACGTGCACGCGCGAAAGAAGCAAGGGAAGCTCCGTGAAAATGCACGCCGCTGTCCCTCGGAATCACGTTAAATCTTTCCCACGACCGCGTTCGGTCGACTTCTGATAAACGGAATTAAATTAACATCCGGCTAACTTGGCTTTCCTTTCGCGCGTTTCTTGCACGCGGTTTGACACACCCCCGCTACTTTGTCACGCGACTAATCACCTACCTTTTTCTCTTTCTGTTTCAGGTAAGTCTGGTGACTAACAGTGCGCCTGCGTTATTCGTGTAATGAGTAAGGTAAAGATGTCAGAAAATTACGTTCCTTTTTACTGTATATCAAGGAGGAGGGTGCAATTCGTATATTGTATCGAGATTTTTCAATTGAAAGGGATATTATCGAAGGATCGAGTGAAATAAATTATATGTTTCTATTTGGATTTCAATTCGAAGCTTGTATTAATTAAGTGAGAAAAGAGTAATTTTTCATTTATTAAAATACTTTTGCTAGCTTCTTGTTAATTGTTACGAATTTCCATGAATTACTACGATCATATAAAACTCCCAACAAATTACTATTGCGTAACAATTAAAATTATACTGAAATTCATCATATTTATCAATTACTCATTTATAATTGAATTACCAAGAAAGAGTTTTAAATAATTTAATGAAAACAAGCTTTCAGCGTTCAACAAAGTGGAAAATAATACATAATATTTACACTGTTGCTAAAATCAGTGAGATGAGTATTGTATTGATTAAATATTTCCAAGATTGGAAATCACAATCAAATATTTCATCAAATTCAGAAACGTTAATGTTTGGTGAATACGAAAACGTTAATGTTGGATAAATTTGTCAAACAATGTTTTGATAGATTCAAATCTAATAGAAGATTAACAACGTTTCTCGCGATTTAGTCTCTTTAGCCGATAAATAGTTTTACGAACGATGCTTTACGATTCGTTCAGAAAATTCGCCTGAAACAAAGGTATCGTTCTACTTCAATTTGCACAAAGCTTTCAACGCTCCGTCAATTGCCACTTTGATGGATACGCTGCAACCTGTATCAGAGCTTTAACGACTCACTTGCCACTTCTGATACTTCATCAAAGATTCATTAAAATCCTTTCTATTTTAATTTCACTGCTGTCGTTCGTGAATTCACTCGAAACTACTCTTGATAACGTTGTTCATCTTAGTTCAACGAAACTGTTTTCCCTTCACGATTAAAATGACGTTGGGGCTTGAGAAAAATATTGTAAAAGGGGTGTCAGTGTGTATCCTTTATTTAAAACAGTAAGCATAGATATTAATCATTAATATGTGTTATAAATAATTGGTAGATAAGTTGTTAATGCTACCAAAATATTCATTTTCGATAATAGTCCAGACTGAAAGCTCCAAGCTATCATATTAATTAAATTCTAACTAAACTTGAAACTAATTAACTAAACTTGAAACTAATTAACTAAGCTTGAAACTAATTAACTAAACGAACCTTACTGAACTTGAACGAGTTCCAAATAGAATAAGATATATCGTAATTTGCAAGAACAACAGACTTCTGGCAAAAAGATAGTCCAAACTCGACGGATTGGTGTTCAACTTCCAAGCGGAAGCTGCCCCGGTGGCATTCGATGGAAATTCACGAAATACGTTTATGCAAGGGGTATGCAAAATTCAGCTGATCCGAGACGTCTTCCAGCGGCGTCCTGCCGTTTCTCTTCCGCGGCAACTCTTCGCGAATATCCCGATGAGGAAAAAGTTGGGATTCAGAAACCGCTCCGGATCGGTTCTTACACCTCGTGAATTGTGAATTCCGGTGACCGAACTCCTCCCTGTCTACGCTTCTCGATTCAGAAGCTCGAAGCTGTCCAATTTACCATTCCATTGACTTAGGGGCGCGATGAAGTTGCAATGAGTTCACCGATAGAGTAAGTTTAATATGAGTAGGATCGATTTTTCATGGATTTTTGCAATCTTTTTTATACATGAATCGTTTTCGATCGAAATTTAATTTGACTCCGAACGTTCGCTCGATCGAATTGGGTTTTTTTCTGCGACATTTCTGCGCCGGCGAACGCCATGAAAACTGTCAAGGCAAACAGAACGGTTCCAGGCATAGATTAAATTTCGACTTTTCACGGGGTTGAAGTGGAAATTAGGACACCGTTCGCGTTTTCAGCGCGACGCTGAGTTTCCTTGCGGCCGCTCGATCGCACGGATCTCCACCGCATCTCGCTCCGTTTATACAGCCAGAGGCGCGAGAGTATTTTTTTTTTTTCTTATCGCGAGCAATCACGATATCTCCGCGGACGTCGGGAGATTCCCTCGCTTCGAGTGCCCTCCCGCGAGACGGGCGTTTCTCTTATTTCTGTTTGCACACTTCGCCGAGGATATTGCGCGCGAGCAAGGATCGGTAATGCGACGCTGGTATCTGGCGTTGTATGCGCGGGGAGCTCTCGAGACGCGGGGAACGTAAACGGATCGTAAAAACTTAACATTTCTCTCCGCGCTGTGAAAATGCTCTCCATCGGCATATTTCCATTTCCCCCCCGTTATGGCCGCTTTTATTTTCACGCGATTAATCCTTCGCCCGTGAATCTCGCCGTTTGGTCGCGCGTTACCTTTGGATGCCGCTAACACCGTATTTTCCTTTCATAATTGATTCGCTTTTTTAACGCTGGAATTATTGGCGGTACAAAGGAATTTGGGAGATATTTTTAGGCTGCGTTGATTTTATAATATTTTATCTTTCCTTGCAAATTCGCTGCTGTCAATCTGAAACTCGAAAACTCGGAAGAAACAATTAATAGATGATATAATTCAGAGACCAATCTAGGATGAAGGTATCGGTTTTTAATCTTCTTTACCAATGTTCTACCCTTTCAAAAAATCTGAAAAATATATATGTTAATAACCATAATGGGATAGCAAAACTGTACAAATATAAACGTAGTCAGTTGATTATTTAAATCAAAACTCGCCACTTTAAAACTTCTCTAATTGTTTAAAACTCGATTTTGCAATTGAATGTTCTGAGAAGACTTCACAGACATGTGCCTAGTAGCGTAGAATATCCCTGACTTCTTTGTTCTTAATTTTCTATTCATTGTACCAAAATTGAGCGTAAATTAAAAATCACGTTTAACCCTTTAACTATCCTAATCGTGGGTGTACGGAGTTGATACTTGGCAGAATGTATTTTCTTCGAGTTGTCGATCGATTAACATGTGCCAATTTGATGTTAGCTTGGAGACACTGTTAACATGCTCATTCGGCTGGGACCTTGGTCACAAAGTTTCATAAAACACACATTTTTCATCGGAGCATCCCTTTGAACGCAATTTCCCTGCACTAAATCATCGCTTGGCCATACGTTAAAATTCCTGCTTAGCGTTATTGAAATTGTTGCAAGAGGGCATCGTGTTGCAAGTGTTCGCTCGTAGCTGATCGTTCAGAGTAATTGTTCAAACTTGCAGGGAAGTCATTTGCCGGTTCAAGTTCGTTCCCCTTACGATCCATGAAAGTTCGTAATTAGTTCTCGAGCTTCTTTCGATACTTACGAGACTCCTCGCCGAGAGGCTTTTCGAGAAGGCTTCGATAGACCGCTTTTTATTGTTTTATTTACGGAAAACCGGTTACGTTATGTAGTCTGGAGCATCGTTGAATCGACTCCCTTCTGTAATTTATCGCACGGCTTTAATTAGAAGGAACCGTTCGGGCTGTGTCTCTGTGCCACGATCGACACGAGAAACCTTTCAGAATGGTGTTTGTAAGTAATGAGAGTAACGTTAGATAGATGCCTTTTGTGGTAAAAATTGTCCGATTGGAAAGAATGTTCTTGGGTAAATAATAGAGAATGAAATGCAACAGTGGGCTTTCCGTTGATAAATGATTTTTAATAAAATCCCTCTTGTGTTTGGGATACAGTCAAATAATAATCGAACAATGCAAAAATTCGAGTTTTATTAATTAAAATAGTAACTGTATTGTTAATATATTTTTTTCTTAAGAAGAAGTCGTTTTCTTAATTCTGACTAAAACTTTAGACTTTTGAATCTAATATTAAATAAGATTTAACTTAACGCTTTAGCTTAACATCTTTGTACAAGAAAATTTTGCTTGAGATTTTATAGAAAGCTGTCGAATTTTCGTGTACTATAAGTTGATTGATTTAATGCATAAGGAGCCATGGATTGACTGCGTTACATGGGACACAAATTAAGTAGTATAAGTCAACGCTAGAACAAGATGTGTCAGCCTAAGTAGTATAAATCAGTGATATAGTCAGAAGCATTAAGCTCTCATTTATTTAAACAAAAATCATTGCTGTTTTTGGAAACTAGTTCAGTATTGATTGATGTACATGGCACACAAATTAAGTAGCATAAATCAACGCTAGAAGAAATTGTATCAGCCTAAGTAGTATAAATCAATGATACGGTCAGTTTCCATAATTTTAATTAAAACCTTTGAGTTTTGAATCTAATATTAAGTAAGATTTAACATATTTCGTAAGAAAATTTTAGATCCGATTTTATCCAAAGCAGCATAATTTTCGTGTGCTATAAATTGATCGATTTGATGCATAAAGTAAAAGCTATTAAAGTAAAGCCTAGCTTGTGCTAAATACTTCATTTAGGTCACCTGGTATATAGGTTGAGAGAATGCTTTGAGTGAATAGATAAGCTCTTTAAAATTTCGACATTTTGTTGTAACAAAGCACATTCGATGTAACAACTCGCTAGTTTAGGGGATGCCACTCGCTTTTACTAATTCTGATAACAGCGAATTTATAATACAATGAAGTGCTTGTTACTGACCCAAAATTGACGAACGACAATTTGTCTGTGTGTGTCTAATCGAGTTCCAATAACGGGGTCGGCGAAGAAATAATTGTTCCAGCTGACCTCTGGGATACATATTCCAACATGTTCTTAGAGAATAATACAAATTCCAAATATTACAAGTTGTCTTCTTTTCTAATTCTTCAAATTTACGTGCAATCAATCATTAATACAACTCAAATGGTCAATATATTATTAATAATTGCTAATGCTCTGTTAATAGGATAAAGAGATATGTTAAAATTTCACTGAAATATCCAATAGTTTCGAAGATTATAGCACCCCTTTAAATATCATCCCTCTTCTCAATGAATTGTAACCCAGTCCGGGTAATAAATGGTTCACTTACCGGCGGAATATTCCCCGTCTATCGTTCCGTGTCGTGGAATTTCCTTTAGTAATCGTAGCACATCTTGCGGGTTGCTCCTTGCATAATAATAAATCCATCCGGAATGCAAACTATGAGATTTAATACCTGGAAAATTTCGTGTCAAGTCGCGGTACCTTGAAGATGACAACTTATTATTGCCCACCGACATTTATTACGTTTTACAGAACGGAAAGCACCAGTATCTTTCGAAACTTAAAATGTTTTTAAAACGGTCTTGCATTTTTTAGAATTAATAATTATTGGAGTTTAAATTTATTAAGATCTTTCCCTTGTTTTCTTTGGAAAAGACTGGGCGTTCCTGTGATTTATTAATTAATAACAATCGCAACATGAGGGAATGCACAATTCCAACGACTCTGTCAAACATTCAATTCGACAGGATTATGAAATAAATCCAAGGGCTTGCGAAAAGCACATATCACAAGTTTGACGAAACAATTTGCGAGCAAACACCCTAACTAATCGCGACCTTTGGGCACCACGCGGTCATTTGTACCGGGGGCGTATAACTGGCCAGCAGCGTTCCCTCGTTGCAGCGATCGATCGCGTTGGATTTATACGAAAGCAATTAATCCGGAACACGAGCAAGGAACCCATGCATTTACGGCGAGGGTGGGCGGATGGGAAGGGGGAAGAAATTCGATGCCGGAGCTCGCGAGGTTTGCGGAGCAAACATTCCAGAGACGTTACCAAACATGCTGCAACGCCTGCTGAAGCCAATTGGTCGGAGTTGCTTGGACGGTAGCCAAACTCGCTATCCTGTCTGCAGACGCATATCTCGGAGTCTCTGGCGAGGGAAAGACAGGGACGCCCGATACATGGATAAAGGGGAATCGACAGAGGTTGGACCGGGGGAAAATATTCAGGGTGGATCCGACTCCTTCCGCTATATCATCGGGAACGGGAGTGGGCAGAGGCCGGCAACTTTACTCGTTACTTCGCCTCGACAGAAAAAGGGATATACGTATGCATCTCGCTCTTAATGAATTGCCGTGAACGTCTTCGCCCGGATCTCTACGGACGTTCGAAACTAGTCTCAACCACTCCCCTTTCTCGTCCCATTTTTCCCTTATCCCGTATTCCGAGGCTATGATGAGAAATGAGACTAGCCAAGGCTTTATATTAGAACTGTGTCTTAGACGGTAACACCTGGCAAGCAGTGGGCTTTTTCTGTATCCCCTTTTCTCTTGCCCAGGATGATCGACCTGGACTCTTATCCTTTCATTGCAGCAAGCTTGCGTCTTTGTGTGACAGGTTATTCCACAAGTAATTTTCTTTTCATTATGACGTTTATTAATCAAGAATTTCTTACCCCCCGTATATTAGAATTACTTGATTATCTCTTAATTATCATATTTATTCCTAGAGAATTTGTTGAAGACCTGTTTTTAGGGCCTGAATTTTGCTAATTTCTTTATTCGTATAGCAATCAGTTATTATCTAAAAAGAACACGTTCGTTTCTTTAAACAAACTTTGGCTCTGCACATTCTTCCCATACTTTTGGCCAGCGTCACACACGACTTCGTAGACGATCATCGAACAGTCTGTATCATCAGCAGCCCCAGTCCTCTGCCACACAATGCCCAGCCGTTTCTTTCGCGTATGAAATAGCTTGGAGCGATATGTCGTTTCGAGAATATCTAGTCAAGGCGCGGACGAGGGGAAAAAGGGAAGGAATGAAAGAGGACGAAAAAGAAAAACGCACTTGCCAGGACTTAGTGGCACGTTTCTATGAGGAGTTTCGAAAATGACCGTCGCGCAGACGCTACTTCCATTATACCCTCTCTTACGGTCTGTCCTAGCCTTTGCTTTGTCTCGCAAAGAACAGAGGAGTTTCGCCTTTCTTGTCAGACTTGTAACGCCAGATTTTTCCCCAATCTGTGCGATTTTCTACCTTATGTTTATTACACGTTTCCATCAAGACTCGCAGATATCTCGAAAGAAAAAACGATCTTGGTTTTTCAAATCCTTTTTGCAAAACATTGTTGCGTTGCTGTAAAAACCCTTAAGAGGTGCATTTCAAGATGTGTAGGTTGATGGGCTTACATGGAGCACAAGTTGAGTAGTATAGGTCAATGGTAGAACCTGATGTGTCAGCATAAGTAATTAGAAGTCAATGATACGGTCAGAAGTATTAAGCTTTCGTTTGTTAACAAAGCATTGTTGTTTTTGGACAATTGTTGAGTTTTGATGGCCTCACATGGGACACAAATTAAGTAGTACAGGTTAACAGTAATAACCAGATGTGGCAGTCTAAGTAGCATAAGTAAATGGCATAATCAGACGTATTGTGCTTACGTTTATTTAAAAAGTTCATTGTTGTTTTTGGAAAATAGTTCAGTACTGTTGGCCTACCAAGGGACGCAAATTAAGTAGTAGAGGTTAACGGTAGAAGGGGATGTGCCAGTCTAAGTAGTATAGGTAAATGGCATAGTCAGAAGCATTGTGCTTTCATTTATTAAAGAAATTCATTGTTGTTTTTTGGAAAATAGTTCAGTATTGCTAGCCTACCATGGGACGCAAATTAAGTAATAGAGGTCAACGGTAGAAGCAGAGGTGCCAGTCTAAGTAGTATAAGTAATTGATATAGTCAGAAGTATTTAGCTCTCATTTATTAACAAAGCATTGTTGTTTTTGGACAATTGTTGAGTATTGATGGCCTTACATGGTACACAAGTTAAGTAGTACAGGTCAACGGTAGATACAGAGGGGCCAGTATAAGTAGTATAAGCAAATGGCATAGCCAGGTGTATTGTGCTTTCATTTATTAAAAAAAATTAATTGTTGTTTTTGGAAAGTGGCTCAGTATTGATGGCCTACCATGGGACGCAAACTAAGTAATAAAGGTCAACGGTAGAAGCAAATGTGCCAGTCTGAGTAGTATAAGTGAATGACATAGTCAGACGCATTGTGCTCTCATTTATTAAAAAAATTCATTGTTGTTTTTGGAAAATAGTTCAGTATTGATAGCCTACCATGGGACGCAAAGTAAGTAGTAGAGGTCAATGATAGAAGCGGAGTGCCAGTCTAAGTAGTATAGGTAAATGACATAATGAGACGTATTGTGCTTTCATTTATTTAAAAAAAACATTTCTTCTATTCCCGGAAAATAGTTTAGTACAAAGAGTTTGAACAATAATAAAGCTAACCATTATCAATTTCACAATAAATCCAAGTGCTTTGGAACTTAGTAGTCTTCATTCCGATTGCCTCCGTCTTTAAACATCCCGATTGATTGGTTAATTAGCTATCCATCCACTCGTTCGTCAGTTATTTAATCTGACCACGCCGAGTAATATTTCCTAAATAATTAGTTCGCTCAGCAGGCATATATAAGTATATGCGTATGCTGCAATTAACTCGGATTAATATCTGCCTTCGCAGCTAAATATTAGTTCGATCATTGATAAACTTTTCGAAATTCGAAACTTTCCACATTTCGAATTTAATTAGTGTACATTTGATGGCACTCCGCGCCTTACTGGATGCCGTTTCAATTTTCCATTGCGTCCTCGACGTGTCTAGTCTTGTAGGAAGGAACGCGGGATAATATCTCTCTCGTCTCTAGTTGATGAAACTTTGGCAACGACATGGAATTTCCGCTGCTTTCTGATCCCTTGGTTTGATATGCCGATCGATTCGGGTCTTAGAGTCAATCGGCAGTCCATTTCTAATTTGTCTGTAAGTAATATAAATAATTCAATTCATAAAGAAATTATATGAATCGAATTTGTACGAATTTATATATAAATGTTGGTATCAAGAAACAATAATAACTCTGTGAACAATTTGCAAATTAATTTAATTAATTTAAGTTGAACGAGGAGCAAGCTAATTTACAATTTCTCTTTGCAGCATAATTCTTCAACGAATCCCAATTTCTCCTGCAACCGAATAATCGAACGTGCGATCGAACGATTATTCAATCTAAAATTCAATCGAACGCGATTGAACGGTCGCGATACGCCGCCCCCCCCCCCTCCCCCCGAAAAAACTTATCAACAGATTAGAGACAAAGGAATTCATCGACTCTTTGTCGCGGCGCGCAGCGTTTGCAATAATGATCGTTTATCGAGGCAGTAATCGGTGCATTGAAACGATCCAGGCCGAGAGCAGCAGTCTAGACTGCTCGCGTTCGTAATAACCGAACATTAAGCTGATTTACGCGACCGGAAACCAAAAAAGGAAACCAATCGCAGTGATTTTAATCGGATTAATGGCCGACCCAAATCCTGCTTTCCCGGTGATCCATTCCGGTCGAAAGTATCGGCGTTGCTGTGCGTGCAGTCGTTCCTATGTTTGCCTGCAGTTTGCAGCAGATACAAACACGCATCGGTTGCTCCATTCCAGCGGAAATGAATGATCAGCATCGATTCCGCGTGTTACAACGTTGCCTCGATCTCGTGTCAAAAACATGGCTCCGAATGATTCCGTTTCTGTGCATCGTTGCTTGCGAATAATAGGGGGGGGGGGGTTGCCTGCTAGACACTTTTGTGTGCTTGATACACCCCGATTCACAAGGAGGGCTTCCGAGTCGTGGTTAAGCCTTCGTTTTGCAATATCGAGTTACACCAGGGACGATTCAGCTTCGATCAAATTGAATGTCATATATTCCAATGATTAATTATTATGCATTAAAATTATATACGAAATAAAATTCAGAAATACATAGTAAGAAAGGAGACAACGCTAGCTAATCCTCATTAATTTTGCAATAGAATTTCGAGGAAACGTTGTAATTAAAAAGTACAAAAGCGTGATGATAATCACGGTGAAGAAATTCCAATGGAAACTCGCATCGCAGGTGATAACGATAGGCAGCGTATCGCTTGATTTATTAACGCTGGCCAAATGAGAATCGCGGCCCCCGACGGTATCGACACGCTCGAGCGAAATAAACGAATCGTGTAACTGTGATGGTCGCACACGCTTCGATTCATTTGAGATCGCGAGAATAAAATATATAGATGAAACGCGCTGGCTCGTTTCTGCCGTGGCTATTGAAAATTCTGGGGGAGGGTTCTTTTTTTTTATCGTGGAATTGAATACGCCGCAGCTGCGTGATAGGCATATTTATTTAATTTTCTAAATGCAGAAATCTTTTTTCGTACAATTACCTTGGAAGCGATTTTTCTTTGACATCTTTCCAGTGGTGCGACCGAGAGAAATTTATTCCCCTTTCATCGCGAATCTTCTTCGTGAGATGCAATCTTGTTGCAAGAAAGCGTAGGAGAGGTGCGAGACATTTGTTTGCATGCAGAAGACAAATCTTCGTTTCTTCTTGATGTCTCTCTATTTTTAAATTCCCTCTGGGTGCAGTGTATAGGGAGCGTGGGAAAGAGTTCCTGGACAGAGTTTAGTGAGGATTTTGGTTATTACAGTTGCGATGCCATTGTTTATAGTAATCGATACGTGCTTTTCGGTACGTTAGCTATTATCGGTAATTTTGGTAATTTCACCTACGTTTGGTAATTTTTGTGGAATTATAATACGTGCAAAGTGAACAACATAAATTGAAATCAAATTATTTTCATTGGGAAACCTTTATTGCAGTTGGCAACTATTAATTAATTGGTAGTAATGAAAGAATTGGACCGTTTATTTTAAAAACGTTGTAAGTCCATTTTTCAAAACAATTGAAGAAAGGATGTAAGTAAAAGGTTTGCATTAAAATATATGGAAATTTATTCTTTTCTCAACTTTCTTGAAAAATGGACCACACCACTTTCAAAATAAACGGTTCAATGCAATTATTGTGTTAATGCAGCACTTGCATAAAATTTCGAACCCTTTGGCCCTCGTTTTATTTAACTAACAATCCATTAACCTTTAATGCAAAATAATTTGACAGGCGCAGCGAGCATATCCAAATTGAATTTTCCCCAGAACGAAGTCCCACGCGAACAGACTCCATGTCACAATTTTCGATTTACCTTTAATCGTGGATTTCTGTGTACGGTCGCGCGAGGCATTACTTGAGAATCTTTCATTTCACTTATTTCTGCCCGCGTGACGTGTTCAAGGATTTTCTCTAAACGAAGAGAATTCTCAAATATCGTGAGAGATATTCAGCCCGCCACGTAGCAGCGAGCCCGAGGGACGTTTTTGATAAAAGTTAATTCAATTCAGTGGTTCGCTGCCTAATCTGACAGTCCTGCCCGCCGCGGCGTGAATTCTGCGCAATCATTGCCGCCGGCGCAATCACAGCGTTGCGGCGATTCCGGCGAAAAGTCAACGGTCACGGTTCAACGTGGACCTGCATCATCCCCAGCTCTTTTTTTTCCAACCCTTTACGTTTCCGGTTTCTCGATTTATCGTTAGCGTGCGACGAGCGAGCATCAACGAGAAGCGTCTATCGATCGCTTCAATTTCCACCGTCGATGCGCGCCTTCCTTTGACGAGGAATCGGCTGTGCGATCTGGATAAACGTTTTGAGGCTGCTTGATACGATTGTTTTAAATTAATATTTTGGTCTGTTTTCGAGCTGACGGTATAAGGAAAAGATGGTAGCGACCCTGTTGATAAATTGGGATTTATTCAATAAAAACTTAACTCATTTAATATGAGGTTTCATTAATTTAACATTAAGCGATTGACTTAACAAAGATAACAAATATTATTCGCTTGTCGTTCACTGATTTCATAACATTACAAAAAAGGGAAGTGTTCATAATATCCTTCTCATCGATGTAAGAAATAGATTAGCACAATTTATTTTCATTTGTATCAATAACAGTTAATCACAAATCAATGTTAAAAACCAAACCAAAACCGAATAGATAAGATACATCCTCGCACTGCCACTTGCCTTCAACCCATTTCACTCCACTCTTATCATATTCCTTCTGTCAAATTGTCAACTGCACGCGTTCCTGATAAACCCTCACAGTTTATTCAGAAACGAAGCTTCGCACGAAAAAGAAATAATATCGTACAGTTTCGAATAATTTTTACATGACATCGAACGCAACTCACAGGTCAAAGTTTGCGTTTGACATATTCGTTAACGAGCCACGCGAAATCTGCGAAGCAGAGAAGATTTTCGGAACTGCGGATATTCGTTCTAGGAAAAAGTACACACGTTCAAATTTCAGAACGGAAGCTTTCTTTCCTGACAAGTGGCTAAGTAACTAACTTTATTTCCACGTATTTCTGTGTACGGTCACGCGAGGCTTTAGTTGAGAATCGTTCCCATTACTTTAGTTATTGCGACACATATTACTCTGTTCAATAATTTTGTCTGAATTAGCTAAATTGTTAAACATCGTGTACGGTCACGCGAGGCTTTACTTGAGAATCTTTCCCATTACTTTACTTATTTCTATACATATTATTCTGTGCAATAATTTTCTCAGCATTAGTAAAATTGTTAAACATTGTGTACGGCCACGCGAGGTTTTAGTTGAGAATCTTCCCCATCAGCTCAGATATTGCTGCACATATTACTGTACAATAATTTTCTCTATATTAACAAAGTCGTTAACTATTGTGTTTAGAATCTTTTTTACAGAAACATCAGTGAAATTAAAGATACTGCACGTTCCTTAAATATATCTGAAGAGTTTATTTCTAACTCGTAACAAATTTATTAAGATCTTCAGAGAAATATAAACAGATCTAACTAAAGCTATATTCTACAGTGTCTATGTGATATATTGTCTAATGACGTCAATTATGAATGAAATCCCCTTAACACTGCCCAGCGACGAGAGAGTTATAAAAAATATATTATCCTACACGTGAATGAGGTGTCCGGAGCTAAAATTATCTTACACACAGCTCTCAGCATAGAAAATAATCGGAGGTGCAAAACTTCATAGAGCCTTTTCTTTCACCATCTTCCTTCTTCGTTGCAATCTTCTTCAGCAAACAACGCTCCATGGCATATTCCTTCATTTCCCCTCGTTCCATTTCCATTTGACAAGCATTAAAACAATAACGAGTGTCCTGAACAAGCAAGAGGCGAAAGAGCTGCTCGTCGATAGTGCAAGTTTGATCGATTCAGTCAGGAAGGAAGAGTACGTTCTCCCCTTGACGAGTATTTCTGCTATCAATAGCATTTTCATTCAACCCATGGAGCGGGGCTTTCATCCCCCCTTCTCGTGCGATTCTCTTATCGGAATCATTTCAGTCAGTTGGCCTGACCGATAAAAAAAGCATAGTTGGCCGTCTCTTGAAAGTACTGTTACGGCCGAAATCAATTTGCTCCTGCGAATGGTCGTTTCTAAATCTTTTTTATTGATAAAGCATTCGTAACTATTTATCCAGAACACCTGCTTTAAAAATACCAATCAGGCATGATAAATTGTGAAGTGTATAAGGACTCTAGTATAAGGACTCATTGCAAGAAATACGGAAACAGGAGGAACAACAAAAATTATTTCCCGTGAGACTTAAAACTATGAACATTTTTAAACGCGTGGGATCTTAATTATTTATCCCTTTTCTTTTCTCACACATTTCTATTTAAAAAAGGATAGATCCATTAAATTATTAACTGAATAAGAATGTAATTGGTATTGCTAAAAATTGTTAAAATATAAAACTAAAGTTTAACATCATATTACCACCTCCATATGCTGAGTACCACTTGATTACACAATTATGCTATAATCGTCTTTTAATTGCTTCCATACAAAAGCAGCTGTCCTATTAGGAATTATCGAGCTTCACTTAATTTTCATTCATTATTATCGCGGGCGATCTACCCCCTTCCGGGACTAAATAAACTCTGCGATGAGAGTGCTGCTCGTTATAGATTCTCCGGAAAGTTACCATCCGCGTAAATAAAAGGATAATTATAATCTTACCTTCTTTAACACACAGTAGTTATCCAATTTTATAATTTTAAAATGCAACTTTTGTTAAAAGAAAGTGGAATAAAATTATAGAAGTTAGATAAGCCCTTAGCCAACAAATTCTTAATATTATTGCTTAGATGCCAATTTAATAAATGATAGCAAAGGGCATAGCATCATCTTTTATTTACTTCTTTCAAAGATCTTATGTCAAAAAGTTTATGATTCACCATAAATCAGTAATCCTATTCGTCCTGAACGCGTAAAACAATAACGACGTTCCACAGCGAAAGCATATTTCTAGATTGTAAGTTAAGAATAAGCTCCGGCTTTGAGTGTCTACTTTTACTATTTTAAGTGTCGGGTGTTAACTTTTTATGACGAAGATTCACTGCACGAGTAATCGAATTTGAAGTACAAAGTATGAATGTGCGGAACTTTAAAACTAGCTCGGCAAGTATAAAGTTTGGAAGCATTAGACTGGACAAGAAATATGAACTTTATTGCAGCAGGTTATTATCTAAAATTTTGTTGAAATATTTTAATAGAATTTTAGTGCAGCTTTCAATATTATTCTTTTTTACTCTGATACAAATGTAGGGTAACCGCTTTTCAAATCAATAATAATAATAATAATAATAGAAAACTAGGTTTTTAAAGGGATTTTTAAACACGTAAATTATAACAGCTAATAATAGTTATAATTATAACAGTTCAGAATTTGTATAATTTATACCTTTTTCTACAGATTCCAATTTTAATTTTCCTATTCTTCTATACAAAAAGAAAACAAATATCAAAGTAAAACAGGGTACAGTAGATTCTCAATAAGTGACGGTATTCCGATCTACACGTAAGTGACGGATAGTTATTCCCACTACACTTTGACCGCTGTCGTCGAAACAGTAACAAATGTTGAAACCTTGGCCATGTTTCGAAGATTCTATCAATCAAATTTCGCTTCTTCTGCACGATAAGTGACGATCTCAGAGTCTCATTTTGTCGTTATTTATACAGAATCCACTGTTTCTATGCTTATTAATATTAGTATTATCAATCTTTCCTACCTCAATAATTCCTATCTGAATCTGTTACTTTACCGATCTACACGTAAGTGACGGAAAATTATCTCCACCATACTTTGACCGCTGTTATCGAAACAGTAACAAATGCTGGAACCTTGGCCACGCCTCGAAGATTCTATCAATCAAATTTCGCTCCTTCTGCACGATAAGTGACGGTCTCAGGGTCTCGATTTGCCGTCATTTATACAGAATCCACTGTATCTATGCTTATTAATATTAGTATTCTCAATCTTTCCTATCTGAATTGTTACTTTCCTTATCTACACGTAAGTGACGGAAAATTGTCTCCACCACACTTTGACCGCTGTCGTCGAAACCGTAACAAATATTGGAACCTTGGCCACGCCTCGAAGATTCTATCAATCAAATTTCGCTCCTTCTGCACGATAAGTGACGGTCTCAGGGTCTCGATTTGCCGTCATTTATACAGAATCCACTGTATCTATGCTTATTAATATTAGTATTCTCAATCTTTCCTATCTGAATTGTTACTTTCCTGATCTACACGTAAGTGACGGAAAATTGTCTCCACCACACTTTGACCGCTGTCGTCGAAACCGTAACAAATTTCAAGTCTCGATTTGCCGTCATTTATACAGAACCGACTGTATCTCTATGCTTATTAATGTTAGTATTCTCAACCTTTCCTTAGATATTATTCCCATTTGTTATTGATTAATAATTACATGATCCCAGTGCATTGTTGTACCACTAAAACAATTTGATCAGCCCGAAACGTAAATAATCATTCCACGAGCGGTTTCGAACGAGAACGTTATTTAAATGAATTTCAGGTAGCTTGGAGAAGTAGGTCGCGTTTTATGCGCGTATTTGCGTTTAATACACTCGCCGACGAATTTTTCCACGTAGTCCTTGTAAGTCGTTTCGCCCGGGGCACCGCTTTGCTGCGGTGATCAAGCGCCTTCAATCCCGAGTCACCCCGGATGTCATTATGCTTTATTTATGATCTTGGTGACGATATATGGAAGTGGAAACTAGGTAGCGGCTGCTAGCTGCGTTTTCAACCCTCCCGTCCCTCCGCCGATGCTGCATTGTTTTAATTAGGTCAACGCCACATCGGTCGTCATAGTTCATCGCTTATTTCTCCGATTGTCCTCGCGGAGGTATTAATTATTACGTCCTCGGACGATGACGAGGAAATTTATGTGTATAAAAAACAAGTTTTTAAAAATGCTTTAAGCATTTTCAAGGGAAGTTGGAAATTTTATTGTAAAAAGATTTATTCTTGTTAGCTGCAACAGAGATAATTTTACCTCAATGATTTTTCAAAGATTCAATTATTTAAAATTGGTTTTTGTTTCATCGGATTTCATAAGAAATTTTATCGTCGTATCTTCCTACGCATTTTTGTTATGATAGAACAGTAATGAGGGTTTATTAGCTGTAATGTTTTTTTTAGTAGAAATGGACCCTTCCCTTTCGTCCATTGCCAGCCAATCGAAGTTCGCGTGAAATTACCGAAAGTTCGCGGAGCAGTTTCAATCGGAGTTCGAACTGGCAGTTCTAATTCATGTATCGAAAATCTATAAATTCGTTCGAGGTGTAGAACCGCATGTCAGTTACCCTAAGCTTTCGTAGCCAGAAATTTGTAATCGATTTCGCCAAGGTATGCACCTCTTGATTAAATAATTTCGAAGTAATAAAGCGCACTATATTAATGTGTAGGGATGGTCGTATTTTAATTATTAGATGAATGTTCTCACAGAAAAGATATTTATTTATGTTTTCGCGAGTTTTACCGTTTCTTTCTCGTGGCCCGGTCTTGTTGTTATTCCTGTTGTTCGGGGTAACGCTGTTTTACATTCTCGTCATCACGATCATTACAATCTATCTCCGCTCCCTCTTACAAATGTAATCATTGAAAGTTTGATCAATTACTTATCAATGATCTCTGTTCGATCAATTATCTTTCTTTCAATTTTACACGAGGGAACTGTCACGGATGTTGGAATAAAATTTCGGTCCTCACTGACTAACGATCAAATGATCTTGACCCAGTGTTCACGAGGGATCGATGCTTCAGGGTCGATCCCCACTTCTTCTCTAGTGTTTAATTTCTGGAAGAACGGTTTAAGTCGCTGCGAGACTTTCCGATAAAATTGCTGGTTGGTAGAAATTTCTACGGACGATTATATCAAAGTTCTTGTTATCCTGAAAACATTTATTACTTGTTTGACATTGCCCTGTGCTTGTCCAATCATTGTAACTCTTTGTTTCTATTTTTTCGAGTATTTATATCAATGTTCAATAGAACAGCATTTCCTAGCTTCGATGTAAAATGATTTACCAAATCGATGAAGTTTATTCTTTTACAAAATGACAGTTCTAATTCGTTGAATTAATTATCAACGTCGCAGCGCGCGGTTAATCGCAATTACACTACCTGCAATCGAAGTGAAAAGTAAACGTGCCACTTTCCCGCAGTTCCGTTCAATCTTACAATTATCCGACGCCTTTGAGCAGGCGTCGTCGCGCTTGTTGGCGTCGAAATTACGGGCGATTTGCTTAACGAAAGTAATTACCATAGTCGCTCGCCAGTGTCAATAAGCAATCCCCTCCGTGTTTCAACTCCGACAATTCCATTCGACGATCTCTCTATCTCTCTCCATACTGCGTTATCTGTTCCCTCCCCCCTTTCGCTTCTCGTTTGATCTCATTACGAGACGAATTAAGGGAAAGATTGAAGAATTTATATTCGGGCAGCGAAGAAAGGAGGAATCAATTTCTCAGGCAGCGGAGCGATAACTTTTCATTCTCTCGGTTGCTTAACGAATTCGAGGCTGAGTGCTTCTTGATCAGGGCGCGACGTACTTTCTCAGCGACTGCAGTTTGTATAAATTAAGTGAATAATGCAATAAATACTCCGTCTGAATTGTTGTACTCGTCAAGTATAGTATCGTTAAACGACGATTCATTGCTCAGACCCATTCAATATTTAATCCTCCTCCAAATTCAAGCGGGTCCTCCAAAGCAACCGCCAGCCACCTCCGGAAAACCACGAGCCCCCGTTTCGGATCGTGAGAACGCGAAAAGTTGAGGGCAGATTCGATGTTCTACCATGATCGAGGGTGCAGGTCAAAGGGGAACGGTGGCGAACGAGGGGAATTGAAGCGAAACGGGGCCGAAGGGAGGGAAAACCCGCATCGAAGTTTTCGGGGGAGGGAACGACTAAACGTTTCCCTGTTCATTTTCTGGCACAAAGCCGAGCTCGCTCTTCCCCGCGAGCGCGCGGGATCAGGGAGAAGCGTTCACGGTGCTTTTAACGGATTAATCTTACGAGCGAATTTTATATCTTTCGCCCGGAGGAAAGTTTTTGGCGGTCCTTCAATTATCACCGCTCGGCCTGTCCGCCCTACTTTCCCTTACCGCGGGCCCGCGCGCCATCAATTACCAATCTGTCAGCAGCCCGGGCTAACTGAATTGCAAGTTCGGTCGCGATCTTGAGAACGAATTTTAATCGTGACGGAATCTTCGGGAGAATGGCTTTTGGCAAGGATAGTGTTTGGTGTTGGGATATCGTATGTGAAATTGGGATTCTTTCTTACTTCAACGCTTTTTTTTTGATAAATTAATAAAGAGGGATAAGTCCCTGGAAATATTTCTGTTTTTTTTTGGGGGGGGGGGGTAATGTATTAGTTTCAAGTTAGATCAAACTCAGTTTATGATAAATTGTGACAATTTGCTGCATTATCGTAGCACGTGATTTTAACAAAATATCATCACAAGCTGTCACAAAAATAAAACTCTAAACGTAGTATTACACCATCTTAAACTATTTGGAAACTTATGCTTTCGATAGCATTATCAGGAAAGTTATTTTAATTATATCAAAATATTTATTCTATGATTTTTTAACAGGCAGCCACTGAACAAATCATGGAATTATTCATCTCGAGCTAAATCGATCCCATTTTATGATAAATTATGAAAATCATGTGCATTATCAAAGCACATAATTTTAACAAAGAATTATCAAGGATTATCATAGAAATAAAACTCCAAAAGTAGAAATACACAATTTGAAACTATTTGGAAACTTATATTTTCGATACCATTATCAGGAAAGTTATTTTAATTATATCAAAATAGTTTATTCTACGAGTTTTTAACTAAAAATTCAGTTAGGACGGTTCTCGGCTCAGGACCACCTTTTATAGTGTGTTGGTCACAGGCAGACACTGGACAAATCATGGAATCATTCATCTCGAGCTAAATCGAACCCATTTTATGATAAATTATGAAAATCATGTGCATTGTCAAAGCACATAATTTTAACAAAACATCAAGGATTATCATAGAAATAAAACTTCAAAAGTAGAAATACACCATTGGAAACTATTTATTTTATCAGTCAGAAACATACGTTGCTATCATTTTTACTTCTTTCAATATTCTTATCAGAAAAATATTATTCTACGTTTTCTTAACTAAAAAATTCAGTTAGGACGTTTCTCGACTCAAGATCATCTTTCATATTGTGTCTTTTATATTATTTTATGACAAATTACGAAAATCTGATCCATTATTGAACCACATCGTCTTAACAAAACATCATCAAGGATTATCTTAAAAATAATCATATTTATTCTATTAGATACTTACCTTGCTATCATTTTTACTTCTTTCAATGTCATTATCAGGAAAATATTATTCTACGACTATCAAACTAAAGATGTAAGTGCATCCATCTTCTGTCAGAAACAAAAAAAAGAAAGTCGAATTCGTCTTTTAAAGAAATTAAACGCTAACCATTTTGTAAATCAATTAATATAAATGTATAAGTAAAACCACAAGCATTTTCAAACGTTTAGGGCAAACGTAGTCGATGTTATTTCTACTTCTTCTATTATCACTATAAGGAAAATGTTACTATACTAAAATTTTTAACTGAAGACTCAGTGCATCCATTTTCTGTCAGACAGAAATAAATAAAATCAAATTTGTTTTTCAAAGAAGCTAAACATTAATCATTTGATCAACTATTTTACTTCATGAATCAGTTAATATAACATTCCCCTGTGAATCCACAAGCATTTCCAGTAGTACCTGTCCACGTATGGCCAGACCAAGAAAAGTTTAGGGCAGGCATGATCGACAGGAGAAGGGGATTTGGTTGACGGGAATGCGTCCGTGAATGGTTGCAAGGGACAGACCGCGGAACGAGAGAAATCACATCGGTTGCTATAGAACTTTGGCTTTGTTAACCGGTCTGGTCGGCAAGACCGACGCTAGCTGACCTATTTCGTCGCGGTGCAGCATCAAAGAGCCTACGAATTGGCTCGGTAGCCCGTTTCGGCCCTGCAGTCTCGAAAGGGCCAATTAAATATTTCACTTCGGTCGCGAGACATTTCGCTCGTTCCAAGGGTTCTGGGATACCGTTAATGTCGCTTTAACGATCCTTCCTTTAATTGGTTCAATTTTCCTTAAGTACAGAATAATGAGCAAAATTTGTTTCGTTGCGTAATCTTGTCCCTTTTTGTCTTTCGTCAAATTCTGTCACTTTTATCAAAGGATATCGTTAGGCACTGTTTAGTTTATTAAATGATCTTTCTGCGAGCAATTAGCAGGCGTTGGGGCAGCCTGGCTCGCTGACAGAGCACGTGACGAATAGCGTCAATGGGACGCATTAGCCTGCGGATGCGGACAACCGAGTCCCGGCTACAAATTTGCCATAACACCGAACGCATCGATATTACGAGCCTACCGGACTTCCGTCCAAACTATGGTTAATGATAGGATAGACATTCCTCGCTGTATCGAACCGTTCCCAGCACTCGTGCCAAGCCAGACATGCTCGTTTATCGTTTCTACACAATTACATCGTGCCGAACCTAAAACGTCTAATGAAAACTCGGTGATTAATCGCATCGGTGCTGCGGTAATCAGCTAATTAGTTACCCTTGGCCATTACATCATCGGATTGCGGCCAGCTTCTCACAGGGCCGCTCGTGGACTTTGTAAAGGGACGCGTCGAGGTCAGATTTTAGTATCGTTCAAGTAATTTCAACCGTTCAAAGTTGTTTTGTTGGTATAAATGTTTATTGGTTAAGTAAGCTTATTTTACGATCCTGCATTGGAGGGGAAATCAGCAAAAGTACATTATAATAAACGTAATCAGTCCGTTGTGTTTTAATTTAATTTTCGAAATCCTACAAGAACGCAAAGTAAAGAATTGTCCAAACGAATAAGTATTCATCTATACAATCTTAGTTTGTCACGAATATGCTTGCGCGCGTTTGGCAGAATTAGAAACGGAACTATAGGTAACGGCGGTAACAAGGACCAAAGTAATCAAAACTTTCGAAGCTCGCAATTAAAGCGATGCGCGTGTACACAAGCGTAAAGATTGATTGAATTAATTCGTGCAAGAGCATAGGCGGGATATTCGTTCCATTGGCATGTGAACGATCGCACCCATAGGAACGATCCAGGGAGGAAGTTTATCTCCTCCCTGAGGAAATTTGCGCACCGTCCCGTAAACGGCATAATTATGGATAAATACTATCGATACGTTGCGTCGCGTTTACAGAATGGGTAATTATTATCAATTTACTCGTTACCCGAAAATTTATGCCCCATTTGTCGACTAACTCAGCGAGAACTCTTTAAAATGATTTCTGTTCGCTGAGGCGATTCAAGCGAGTACAATTTGTTTGTAGTCACTTAATGCAAGAAAAATTGGATATTGTGATGCCTTTGATTTCTTTCGTGGAAGAATATTTATATTAATAAAATTTGTGCCCTTTATTATTCGTTCAGGTATGAATAATAAATTTATGAATGCTTTACACATTAGCTGTCGATGTTTCATTCGAAAAAATTGTTTGTTCCATTCAACAGACAGAAACGCGTCACACTTTTATTTTACTGCCGCACGATCATTGGCTTTCCTCATTACTATTTTAATTAAAGTAACATTCGTTTGGTGACTTTATATGACAGCGCGCGAGTTATGATAAAGCTTCGTTCTAATTAATTCCCCGCGCAGCCTCGGTGTGAGTTAACGAGTCCCAAGGAAGTTATGTACATACATACATAAGGAATATCACGAGCCCCTGACACGACACTTCACCTCGCAGACACTATTTTATTTAAGAAGCTACGTAGCCGAGAAGGCACGAGATTTTAGGGAAATGAAGAGAGGTGAACCATCATCATTTAATCTTTCCCTTATAATTTCTCTGATTGCATGCTGCTCTTCTAGTTTCTCTGATAAGAGTGCACTGTTGCGTATTATCATCCCTTATCTCGGACGATGCACATTGTACAACAGATCGGACTAAAAAAATTGACAGTTACTATTATTTATTATTTTCAAATGAAGATTTAGTGAAGTACAATTGGTAACAAAAGTGAAATCGCAGCTTCATTGGCATTTAATTATTTCGTTAGTAGTTTGACAGGAAAAATGGAGTTGCATAAACATTTCATTTCAAATAGCTAAAAATACTTTTCTAAAATCCAACATACTGGACTTAAATCAAAGTGTTTAAAGTAAAAGTTTCGAAAAGTCTTGAATAGAAATATATGATTCATAATTTCACCTTGCGTTCCAATTAAAGCTCCCCACATTTTTTGCCATTACTTAGATTTACACAAAATGCGAATAAAATATGTGTGTCACTCGTTGAAAATATTCAAGGGTTCCCGGCGCAAATTTTTATTGAACTAGACATTTCATATGTCCAAAGTTCTGCGTAAATTTCACTGGCAACATGTTCGTTTGGACTGTGATGACATGCTGACAAAAGCGAATTGGGTCACAGTGTGTCGCAGGATTTTGCGACAGACAGAGCTTCCTTCTCCTTTGTAATTTCGCAATGTAGAATATTGTAGAATGCCACGCTTGCGCTGTTGGCAATTACACGTTATTACAAAGACGTAAGGTTAAGGGTTTTAATAGTAATTCCTGTTTAAACGGAGAGTTGTCGCCTTATTACATGACTTTGTTTCGCCTTACTTATGCACGTAATTATTAAGAGTTGCAATCTAATTTGTTATACAGGAAGGTAGTTATACAGGGTGTTTCGCTGCCTGATGCAGATATTTTAAAGAGCGACTGTTGGGGCAATTTTCAGCAAGTTTTCCCTTTGGCAAAACGTTGCTTAAGGCTTCGTTTTCGAATTATTGACGAAAAGCTCTGACCAATCAGGGCGAACGTTCAGCCGTGAGAGTGTTCAAGGCCGCGGTTGAGCGTATCACGATCTTCTCTCGGCTGAGCGCGCCCTCTACACGCTCCGTGATTGGTCAGTGTTTTCCGTTTATAATTCGAAGACGAAGCTTTAACCAACATTCTGGCAATGGAGAAAGTTGTTCAAAATCGCCTCAGCGATCATCCCTTAAAATATTTGCATAAGATAGCAAAACACCCTGTTTATTCTAGTAGCTGATTGTTAAAAATTATATATATATATTTCAATTTAATCATTCAATTTTAATTATTCGATGTTTAGCATTCGTTTTTAATCATCCCTGCGCCGCAGCCGAGAAAATTCCACTAGAAACTTTTATTCAGCCCTGAATTTGCAGACTGTTAGAAGGAATATTTATTTAAAAGGACTAACGAGCCGTCGCCATTTTAATTCGTACTCGTGACATCGTGCAAGGGATAAAGTCGACTGAATGCTTCGCTGACGAAGTAGAATGTCGTCTGAGAAATTGTGCAGCGTAAACCTTATTCCGCTCTCTGCCTGCGTAATGGAAATAACCGTAGCACTGTAAAACGCGATGAATCTCGTTGTCTCTTCCTGTGGCATGCCTGCCTCCGCGTTCAGTTCGTTTCGTTCCTCCTCGCACAATCGTCGTTGTTCTGCCTAACTATTTTCGCACCACCTCTTTAACCAGTGATTTTCTACTTGAGACCATGTGTATCTTGTGGCACAACATGTTTTACAAATGTTGTAAGTTATTGCATTAGCTACCACATAGACTCGATTATTTTTTAAGCAATAGTAATGCAGCTCAGCTGAACGAAAAGTAAAAATCAAAGACTCGAAACAATTCAAAGGAATCATAAAAGTTAGAGTTTGGAGAAAATGATAGGAATTCCTCATAAACAAATTTAATCAATAGAAATAGGTATTAATTAAGTCTACGAAGTACTTCTACCGTTGTTTTCAAACTTTGACCTTAACTATTTTTTTTTAACTAAAAAACAAGCAAAAATATGTATGTATATAATAAATAATCATTAGCTTAGAATGAATATTTTCTACTCTAAATATTTCTTAAATAATTTGCTCGACAATTTTTGAACCACTTTTACATAACAGAACATATTGATTTTAGAATACTAATTACTATAAACCAACCCCCTAATGAAATACATAATTGATTTTAAAAAATGTATAATTTAGATATCAGTTTTTTAAATGTTGAACATTTAATAATTTATCATCGTTCGTATGATAAGTGGTTGTTTCTAGTAAATAATTTGGGTATTTCCGGGGGGTTGTTCGATGGTAAAGATGTTCTGGGGAGTTTTCCGTACGTCAGCGCGCCATCGGACGGTAAACTGGGCAAACTGTGCACCGGATACACTGCAGAAAGGAGAAATGAACGCCCCTGGTGAAATTGCATGGCTTACCCCCGTGATATTAGGGGTGCGCGCTTACCGACTAAACCCCTTCGCTTATATACTCTCTCATATTGACGCTCCCCGCTCATTCACTGGGGCTGAACTGTTTTATATACGTACACAGATTCCGCTTTTTTTTTTTAAATCGAGGACAACCTGAATTTTCTTCGAATAATTCGTGAATGTTGAAGATGCTTCCACCCCTAGAAAGCAATAGGACAAACTCACATAACTAATGAAAAGAGAAACAATTGGTTTCCTAAAATATCGTTCAGAAGCTTATGGTAATTAGTTACAAATATTATTATAGAATCGCCAAATTAAATTCAGACGCAATCAAAATTCATAAACATTACAAGAAATAACAGATTTAAAATTTGTCATTTTGTTTGTCATAAAATCAGAATCTTTCAGCATTATTCAATATGATACATGTTTATAATAATTTGTAAGTTATGGCAATTATAATTGCAATTAGAAATATATCGTGTTATATTTGTTTAGAAACAAAATCGAATGTTCAATAGAAGTGTATCTTGTATCATTTTCAAAAGCTATCCAAACAATTATAATAGTGTAATATACTCGTATTTCTTACACGGTATTCTTTTTTCATAAACATGGAATATTAAGGTATTTAAAATATTATTTACGTTTGACTAAAAACAACAATTATTTTCCATTCAAACTTGCAACATTCTTACATTCAACTCGTGCAACTTAATATCTTATCCAACTTACAATAATATCCACGCTTAAAATGAAGTATCGACTTAACGAGACGACAAATTGATATATCTGAGAGAAACTCAACTCCAGTTCATCGTTATCGAGGCAGTCCTCTGCAAAAGTGTGCCATTGACGTTTCGCTAAATATTGAACGCGATGCTCCAAGGTAATAAGCATGCATAAAAATGTGAAACGACGAGAGAAGTTTGAACGGTGCCTTTTCTATATTGCAAATTATCCAATCTTAAATCATTTTAGTGAATGTTCTATTTTTACAAGATGTTCCAATGCTGTTTCCCTTGTAATAACGCTTTCGGAAATTACTTATTACTTAGTATATTTATAATTAAAAGCTAAACACGTTCGTGTTGGGAGAGAGATACAGAAACACATTGGGTTTAGTTATTTCAAATATCCCTTCTAGAGTTGCCTTAGCAATCATGAAAAAATCACGAAAAAATAAATATTTTAAGTAGCGATTGCTGAGGCAATTCTGAACAACTTTTTCCTTTGCCAAAATCTTGGTAATGGCTTCGTTTTTGAATTATGAACGAAAAACACTGACCAATCAGGGTGCGCGTAGAGCGCGCGATCGGCCGCGAGGGCGTGACTTCGATCGTGACGCCTAGTCCCAGTACTCGGGTGCCTGGGCGCGCGTTCTGATTGGTCAGTGTTTTTCGTTAATAACTAAGAAACGAAGCTTCAACCGACATTTTGGCAAAGGAAAAAGTTGTTCAGAATCGCCTCAGCAATCATCCCTTAAAATATTTGCATGAGGTAGCGAAAGACCCTGTATATTATCCATTTAAAGGGACAAGGCATCGATTAACACCAGAGGATCCGCCCAGTATGTCGTCTCTTGTTGTATCCCTTCTCTTTGCTAAAACTGTGTTCCATTAAAGATGCAGGTATCTAGGGGTTTATAAATAAAGATCGAATCTATCATGAATGCATATTCCCATACAAAAAGGAAGAACAATGTATAAGTTATGCATTTTCCTGCGTATCAGAATTGAATTTTAAAACGGGCTAGATTCCGTGCCACCGAGGTACAGATGCGCATAAATACAGCGAGCATTAATTCCGAATGCAAATGTCTGTCGGCGCAACGACATAAATGAAGAGATGAAAAATTAAAAATGAACATACGGTTACTGCGGTTCAAGATTTCAAGACTCATAACGATTCATATGATCCGCGAGTAACTAAAATTTCAAGCTGCTCGGTGAACCATAAAATATACTACTCTGAAAGATGATGCCTCCGTGTTAGAGTAAAATTTATATTATCTCAGGGAAATGATTGCCGCAGGGAGCGCTTAGGACCGCTCGAACCGAAACTAAGAAATTAATTTCCTTCTACGTATTTGACCAGCTTTTTATCGCATATTATTAATATTCACAGCGAGCTCTGTACACACTTTTCAGCGTTGCCAAGCGAAATACTAAGCAGAGTGGGTTTTTCAAGGGATTTCTAATGCCCCTTGCCCAACTTCACAAGTTGCGATATAAGCTGGAGAGATGGTTCCCTTGCGAAAAGTAAATGAATAAAAAAAGTCAGGGCAACATCGTTAAATATGCTCTTAGAGAAGAGAATTTAATAATTCTCGTTTGTGGGAGTCAAATTGTGTTCGATACGCACGCTGTATTCAATAAATATTGAATGGGTTACGCTTTATTATAAGAATTAAAGTTGCTTGATCTGTGTTCCTTTTTTTCGCCAAGAAACGTTGTTTTTCGATGTAAAGTGTTAAATATCTAGCGCGCCTGAAACTTCTGAAACTTTAGGAGCAACATAATTAAGGTAGAAAGTTTATGCAAAAAGTTCCTATGACGTTGACTTGGAAGGAAACTCTATTTTCTTTTGTTAAAAAATGTTAAACAAGTTCTTAGGTTTCCTTTATTCAGCTTTGCATAGGAAGGGACTACTCTGTCGGCGAATGTACTCAAATTTCACGATGGGTCCACAATTTGGAATAAAAATAATCGATACTACGATCTAAAATTATTTAACAATTAAATTAATTGAAAATTCTATTAAATTAAATAGAATAATGAATGAATTATGTAACAAAGAAGCCATATGAAAGTACAGAATACAAAATGCATGCGCATAATATTTAAAAATATATATTTCTACTATCCTGAAGCGGCGACATATAATTTAAAAAAGTTGTTTTTAATAATACTTGCAAAAATACTGTCCCACTATAAATTATGAATACACACGTCTTTCTGTTTTTATCCATATGCCTTGTTTGCCGAGAGCAATTAGCGGCAGAACTTTTCACTTTTTATACAACGAGATGATGCTAAACCAGTCGGAGAAGCGCAGTGCAAGTGGAAAAGCTCGAACATAGTCAGCCGGAAGCGAGCGGCTAAGTAGTACAGGTGCGTAAAGGGGTAGACTCGAGGAGAGCGTTTGATTCATAGCCGATCTACCTTTGCGTATATGCCTGCACACTGGTGCTGTGCCGCTCTTTGAGCACGCGAATACGTTTATTTATTTTCATGTAATTTGTGCACGCTGCGACGAACCAGCTTTTCGCTAGCGAAACCGTGAACAGTGTATCGAATTTACCACAAAGAACTCGCAATTCCAAACGAAACGTTCGCTGAGAAAAACGTCGGTGGCAATTTTTATTTACAAGGCTGTGATGCTTCGTTATTTATTTGATAATATTTACTGTTATTTATTTAGTATTATTTACATTCTGCAATATTTTTATCGCGCGCGCCCCAAACCTTTTGCAACTATCAAAGTCTGCAAATACAAATATATTTAAACAATATTTACAATTTATCCAACTACATCTAATAATTAAATTGTCGGCAACGATTTTTTTTCTTAGTTTTTAAATTCAACTGCGATACATCTGTATTGATTTCTTCGCATTTTAGCATTATTTGAACTTTGTAATATTTCGATCACGTGCACTCCAAGCCATTTACAATCAAAATCAACGAATACAAATATGCTTAAACAAATTTTCCAACTGTATCTAATAATTAAATTCCAACACCATATTTGCCAGTCACACGCACGAAAATGTTGCATTTTAATAAAAGGAAAACCGGCATCGTATACAGGTAATGAACAACGCATGCTTTTTTTCTTCTTTTTTTATTCCGCCGCGACAAACTTTTTAGCTCTCCCATTTCCCTCTGCCACGGAATTATAAAGCTTTCCCCAGCGAAATATAGCAAGGAATCACAGCGCTTACTGCGCGCGGCGTAATGCAGACTATCAAGGCACGAGATCAGCCGCACGCCACGCTGGGACGATATAATTTAAGGCAAAAGCAAACATAAACGTTAGCGTTCCGTGCCACGTACCTCCGCTACGGAAAATATCTAGCCCTTGGTCGATTAACGTACGTACGTATATAAATGCACGCGTGTGCTTGCACAAAGGGAAGTTCAAGCGGGCGGAGCGTATAGTCCCTGCCCGATGTCGAAACGCGTAGGTGCGCGTACACGTGACGGTAACGCGAGCTGGGAAAAAAGGAAGGAGCTTATGTAATGTATGGGCTCGCATGACACAGAGGAACGTACACAAGTAGGAAAGTAACGTAACAAATTTCGTGCCGGCACGGAACCTGAATTATCATTATTGTTTCATTGCACTGCGGCGGGCAAGGGAAAAAATAACGCCGCGGGAAAAGTACTTGCGGCGGTGAGAAATATGTTTCGAGCAAAGAAAACTCGGAACTGGATAACTAAGAAATTAATTAGTAATTTTCATTGAAAAGTTTCTTCTTTCACGTATCATTATTACTCGCCTCATTTTCGTGGTAGTGGAAGAAAAGTATATTTTGTGCAAAGAACGTTTTTTTTTACTGAGGAAACTTGGATAGTGGAAGACCGAGAAATTAATTAATAGTGCAAATTGAAATGTTTCTTCTTTCACCTACTATTATTATTCGTCCCATTTCTGTGGCAGTGAAAAACAGTATATCTTGTGCAAAGAACATTGTTGTTATTGAGGAAATGTTAAGACTGGAAGACTGAGAAATTAATTATAATAGTGTTAATTGAAATGTTTCTTCTGTCACCTATTATTATTACTCATCTAATTTTCGCGTTAGTGGAAAAAGTATATTTTGTGCAAAGGAAATTTTTGTTATTGAGAAAACTTTGGGACTGGAGGACAAAGAAATTTATTTATTAATGGTATTAATTGAAACGTTTCTTCTTTCGTCTATTATAATAATAGTGAATACACCTAATTTTCTTCCGTAACAGTGGACATTTAAATTTAGCAAACAATGAAGAAATTGCATATTCACAAAAATTCCTTCTTGATATGTTTATCATAATTGGATTATATTCCAGAAAATTAACAATGCAAAATAAAAAATTCGTTTTGCGTTTTGCTTCGTACGTATGCAAAGTGCATTGCTGAATCTTTGAACTCTGGTATTACGTGACGCATACATACGAGCAGAGAACCGTCTTTTACGATTTCCCTGCATTCCGCGATGCTAATCGAAGTTCCACGAAGCAGCAAGTTTTCCCTTTAGAGATTGAAAAGTTTCGCCGGTCAGAGGAGAAACCAGAGGCAATATCGCATTGGGCCGTCCATCTTTCGCGGTTCCGTGTGGATGCCACAAAATAGTATGTCGATTGTGGTACTACAAGTTACAAGGCGTTCTTACACCGCAACCGTGAAAGTGGAGTATTAGACTTGAAAAGTGCTTCGTCAGATGGGAATTCGTTACTTTTCACTTAGCTGGCAGACCTGGTAAAACGTTCAAAGGGGCTGGGCCCTTGTGATTTTCGTATCGAATCGCCTTTTAAGTGATGATACAAATTTAGTTCTGGTTCAAACGGGGAATAATTCAGTAGTTTCATTGACCTTTGCGAACCTTCTTACATAATTATCCCTCAATATTTTCTATACCACAATGTAGTAAAAAACAAATCGTCTGTAGTTTATTATTTCAATTCTTTAACCTTCGTTGAAGAATTCGTTTATCAGGCAGCATTTAAGATAATGCTGTTAACAAAGGTTAAAATAAAAAGAAAATAATTGTGACGTTTTTATTGACCCACAATTTAGTAAAAAAACAAATCGTCTCTAGTTTATTATTTCGGTTCCTCAAGTTTCATCTAGGAATTAGTTTACCAGGCTGCATTTAAGATAATGCTATTAACAAAGGTTAATATAAGAAGAAGATAACATAGACATTTTATTGACCCTTGAGAATTTTCATACATAACTTTCCATTAAATATTTTATAAACTATGATTTAGTAAAAAACAAGTCGCTTCTAGTTTGTTATTTCAGTTCCTCAAGTTTCATCTAGGAATTTGTTTACCAGGCTGCATTTTAGATAACGCTGTTAATAAGGGTTAAAATAAAAAGAAAATAACTGAGACGTTTTTATTGACCCTTCTGAACCATCTTATATAATTGTCCATTAAATGTTTTCTGAACCACAATTTAGTAAAAAACAAATCGTCTCTAGTTTATTATTTCAGTTCCTCAAGTTTCATCTAGGAATTTGTTTACCAGGCTGCATTTAAGATAATGTTACTAACAAAAGTTAATATAAGAAGAAAATAACATAGACATTTTATTGACTCTTGAGAACTTTCATACATACCTTTCCATGAAATATTTTATAAACCATAATTTAGTAAAAAATAAATCGTCCGTAGTTTATTATTCTAGTTTTTCGAATTTCGATGTAGAATTTCTTTTTCAGTTTGCATTTAAGGTAATACAATTAACAGGGGATAAAATAAAAAGGAGATAATTGCATTAGAGTTATTACACTTTACTCGCTTCGTAATCCTGAAACAAACAGTAATGTATTAAGTGCTCTTCGTTCGCGTTGCTTTCGAAACTTTTCCACCGCACTCATAGACAAAAGTTTCGTGAAATTCCAGTTCGCCGCGACAATAGCCCGCGACCCACTATCTGCGGGGAATTGTGATTTATTTATATACGTGTTTTGGTGTGTTTCGAATTGTTGACGAAAACATGAATGCAAACTTTAATATTCAAGGTTCACAGTCGATCTAATACGTTAAAAGTAGCCAGAATCGCTTTTTTATGGACATACATCGCTTCTATACGAGTCGTTGAAGCTTTATAAACTTGAAACTTTCCTTAAAGTTTCTCTTGTACTCAAATATGAAGATGCTCGATTTGAATTGTGCACTAATTTGTTATTCTTATGCTGTTTCTATATTCTTAAATTTCGTGCAGTGTGTTAGGCTGAAACTGTTTTCTCAGGCAGAGGTTTTAAAAAATACGTAAGAGCAAATATTTTTGATATTTTATTCAGCACAGAAAATATCTCGATTCTTGCTACCAGATATTTTCCAAAACCACGCAGGATTGCACAAAATGGTATGATTTGTACAATTTTCAATGAAATAGGTATTATGAAAAATGGTATCCGAGTTGTTGAACTGAAATTATAAGGTCTGAAAATAATTTAGCCATAAATTAGAATAATTGCTTTCATAGCAAAATACATTTAACTATTGTAATTGAAGTTTCGAGGTACGTAGTTCAATGTGCATGCCAAACAGATTTTACGATGAGCAACAAAATGCAATAAAATTGCATATTCCAATCGTCAATCATTTTGATTTACTTACATGGCCAGGATTACTGTAATAGTAAGCATCGCTCTAACTTTCCCATTTGCAACGGATTTCCTTTGTTAATACAGAGTTATTGCACGTCGTTCCTTTACAAAACCGATCATCTTGGTTTTACAAGTTATACTGTTTATTCAGCCGGTTGGATTTGCAGTGATCTTCTTTCGAAGCGATCTGTCCAGGTAAAATCTCGGAGATGTCTGTGAATGGCGATATCGGTTCGTTTTCTACCGTGCACTCTGCACTTCTAAACTCACAAGATGGATCATAAATGATTTACCCTGTGCACAGGATCATCGATCTTTAAAAGCTTCTGCGAGACATTTATTTCTCATAGAATGTCGTAATCCTTTGCATGGGTTAAATAAATAACGCAGAAATAGAGGAGACACGTGTATACAATAGGATCGATAGCATCAAACATTCAGATTATTCATAAAAATTAAAAATGATACTGCATCAAGAATAATTGAATTCAATAAAAAAGATTTCTGCAGCCACATTACACTGACAATAAACAATTCCATATTTTTCTTTACGATTGGCTTACGTACCAAACAGTAGAACAAATAACACAAACTTTCTTCTTCGCAAAAGTTGCAACAGCTCTGCCATTGACTGCACGAAGCAATAGCGGTGGTACGTATGTAAGTAAAAGCGATGCTCGGGCGCATTTTATTAAGACACAATAAACGCTGTTTGCTCCTGAAGAGATTGCCTGGATCACGTATTGGAAGCTCGAGTGTATTTGTTAAGTGGCAACTGCCGGCGGTTTATAATGCCCGGCCGAGATTGCCAGCCCCGAAGGGTTGAATAAACTCGGCCGAACTCTAAACGAGATGTTCAAAGTTTCACAACGAATCGCGTTAAAAAAGATCGCGTTTCCGGTCGGCAAGTAAACTCGTTGGTAGTTCTAAACCGCAACAATATAGATACACAGCAGGTGTACCATATTTCCGTGCAAATAAGAGCTACCCGGGGTTCAATTAATTCTTTTAATTAAACAAGGGAAATAATTAAACGCATTCCGCTGGAAAAACGATTGTCGCAACGAATAAGCTGGTCGTGTTTGTTCCTTTTCACCTTTTCTCGTGGGCATGAATGTTTTATAATTATTGTTTAATGTTGATGCGGCTGAGTGATTATTGGATACAATTGTTTCTTCGTAGCACGCTCTGATATGGTAATTTAGTATTTTATAATAATTCGTATAGACACTTGGTGTTATATAATTTAACATTTATTTTCTCGACTCAAAGTTGTCTTTGTGACTCGTGTAATTCTGTAATGAATTCGACGACGATAAATTTTAAACTTGATGTAATTCTGATGCTTCTGTAAATTAATAAAATTTACCCGGAGTGCGTTTCAAGCAACATTAAGTTTATCGGAGAAACTAAGTGCTCCGATGGACAGGAATCAATATTAATGCGAACAAATATTAAATCTGATAGAAAATTTGCAAATGCATCGCGGTTAATTGCTTCGCGCCGAGCCGACCGAAATTCGCATATTTACAGAAAATCAGCGCAAAGTGCGCAAACAGTTTATCCGAATATTCCAGTCTCATATCTCAAAATTTGTTCAAACGCTCCTCAACATAATTATACGTAATTCACTATTTCTCTCGTACAGTCATGAATTAATAAATGATGCAATATTCCTGCTTCGATTTTCTATCAGATTGGCATCAATTCCCCATTTAAGGTCAAAGTGCTTCGTGCATAAATAATCTCACAACAAATACTTCTTTACAGATTCCCTCAACATAATAAAACGGTTGACATCGTTACGAATAAATGATCAATCTCTCGCAATCAAAATCATCGTTAAACGTCGAATAAGAAAAGAACCATATCCGATGAAGTATCAATACCGCAACGTTCACAGGTGATTTACGCATCCCTTTTACCCACCCCTCTGGTTGCGCGACGCGCGCGACTTTTTCCTCTGTAAATCTGTTAGCGGTCAGTTCTCGATACGACTCGTCTGTTAATCACGATCAGCGTAACCGCCGTTTCATCAAGGTTGACCCCCTTTTCGCACGGATCGACGGAGGGATGATACTCTCGCTATCCGAGAAAAGGTCGAAGCGGCATCGAGTAACAGGGGGTTTGGCGGGAAGTCGGAACTCCAAAGCGCCGACAGCGGAGCGCGCACAGTCAGTGTTCGTCGAACCGTCTTCACGCGCGGTTCTAGCGACGCTTCGCTTCTTTTTTCCGCTCGCTCGCGCCTGCCCTTCTCGATCGGAGGGGTTGGGGAACGGCCTCGGGATCTACGACAGGAAGTGACACGCGGTCGTGGCATTAACGCGTCGACGAGTGGCCCATGTGAATCGTCGACGCGCCTGTATCTTTTTTTTTGCACCGGCCCTTCGGACTCGAGACAATGCTGTGTTACGTGAGTCCTCCTGTTGATTATTACCCCTGCGTTTTCTTTCGTGATTACATTTTGCAGGCAGAATTTCATTTCAGTCCATTGCGACGTGATTTAGGGACTCATTCTTCTTTTGTTTAAAGTCGCTTGCTAGCAATTAGTGATTACACGAATTAATACAACATAGTAAAAAATCATACAACACAGCGCAATAAATAATACTAAAAATATATTAGAAATTTAACCTTTTAGTTGTTTCACAAATTTGTGCCGTTTTTAATACGTGGCCATTAAAATGAAGCTATCCTTTCATTTCCTTTGAAATGGACTTTAATTGGAAATAGGGAATTTTATAATGTTTGGTTTACTTGAAAGGATTTAAATATGTGTTTGATAAATATTTCATTTATTATACTATAAATGAAATGTTGTAAAAAATCTGGTATTTGCAATGGCATAAAATATTGTTTTCTAATAGAAGAATTGTGGCAGGCATTTAATGAGACTCAAGCAGTTTTTATTGGTATCATTACGTATTATAAATAATTGAAAAATTCCTTCGATCTTTTATTACCTTATTTTGGTTTTTAATACACGATTCGCATCATATGCAATCAGTTTCCTTCACCAATGCTTCTCAAAGCTTTAATACGCTCTCCTTTGCGTATCGTCTTCTGCTAAATCCTATATTTTTATATTGTACAACTCGTTTTCTTTTATTTCATCCAAATAAAAAAAAACGCTCCACTTAATACAAATTCATTAATCCTGCAAATTGAATTTACCTCGAGAATAAGTAAGAATGCAAAACGAATGTTGCTGATGTATTTCCAACGGCTTGTTTATAACGCTCCTTCAATTTTCATAACGTATCGTTTCCTTTATTTTGGAACGCTACGACTGCACTGCTATTTTCTCGGATAATCGTTTAATAAGCGGACCGGAAATGATTTCCGTGCTGTGCACGTGTTCAGATCAATGGCTCCATTTCCTAGATGACTTTGCAAAACAATCAGCGATTGTTACGTTCTACATACTTTTCTGCTACGTTAGCAGTATGCAGAGCATGTTACTTTTACAAATGCAAATAGTTGTTCGCGCATCTGTTTCATGTATTCTAAAAATTGATTTCCAATGACGCAGATTACTTTAACAGTTAGAATTGTATTACTGAGGGAAATGGACGTCTGACTTGCTTCTTTTATGCGTCTATTTATCGCAATTTGGCGATACAAAATAACGTAAAGAAAATGTATTCGTATTATTATGAAATAAATAAAACCCGATTTCCATGTTTCTGTACGCTTAATAGCTGTTTTAATTTAGCAGATCCTCTGTGAAAAACTTTTAAAATATTACTTTTGTGTGGCAATAAATTTTGCTTTTGTTTATTGCGGATTATCGAGCGGGTATGAAGATAATACTAATATTAAACAACATCAGTATTGATTGCATTAAATTTTATTCAGCACTCGAATAACGTGTGTGTTAAAATCAATGTAAATTAAGTAGAAACATAAGTTTATTTTAAACGAGATTTACATTTCCTGGTTTTTTCTTTTTTTTTTATACAAAATATGTTATTTCAAGTCGTGCCTCGCGAGCCTCGGCTTTTCATAAAATCAGAATTGCGCAGATTTGAAATGACCTAATTAAATGGCTGCTTTCTTCGTTCATATCTCTGAATACACTAAATTATCCTCTTGACATTAATGCATTAAACTTTCCGTGTATCTTTGCGAGGAAAAATTGAAGTCTAAAGCAAATCCACTTGTTCCATCCAGTGCGTATCCTACATTGCATTTAAGCAACGTCTCCTTGCCCTTAACCACTGCAAAAATAATGATACTATGCTGGAACTTTGTAAAGTGAGCTCGCCGAGTTTATATCACATAGACACATATACATACACACGTGTATCTATGTTTTCCATTTAATATTAATCTTCAACATCCCATCCTACGTTATTCGATTTAAACTTGCGTTGGTAATCATGCTTGCTAAAGTATTTAGAAAATTACTTGTATTCTATAAATAAACAGTCATTTTGCGAAATTATTATTGCGCGTAGTATATTGCGTTAAATAGTTATATCGGCCACTTAAAAGCTTCAGATTATTACATTGTTTATACCATAATACTATTAATTGACAGCATAATTCTCCCGCTGTTAATTATTCACTTTTACAATACGATTCTCCTGATGCAATTGAATTTGAATTTTCAAATTCAGCTCCAGCCTTAATTTTCAACACAATTTTTTAGTACAATTACGCATCGGTATCTATGGTTACTTTAATATTTTCAATTTGTTAGCAAACTTTACCTACGTAATAATATTGATATACACTTTTTACAAATTTCGCTGTGAAATTTCGGTCGAATATTCGCCTTTGATTGAATCAGTGATTATTAATCAGAATCTCGTTGAAGTTGAAGATTGGAGGTCCCGTCGGGTTCAAGGTCGCCGAGTCGATCTCAGCAAAGTAACTCGCAGGAGATTTGCGCGCTGTTTAACTTGCAACTGGCAGGAGGACGCCTGGTCGTTGTACGGGAACGAGAATCTAATTTAAGAGATAAGGGACTGCCGTGTGCTGGCCAGCTATCCGAGCGGTTTAGCGCATTCTTATCGCGAGACCCGCCCTGGACACTGATGCCAATTCCGAATGCTTAAGCCTTTTCACTGATGCGAGGACGTGCTTAATAGAGTACGATCGGGGCGCGATAGAGACGAGTCGACGGACGGCGCAACCGGGACGACGTTTCCATTATTAAAATTGTCCCAGCACACTTTATGCTTGATGAAGCGAGCGATTAGATAGATCGGAATTGCAATTTTGTAAATCTGTGATTTGAAAGGTGATTAATATTTGATTCACCCATGTATATTCTATCGGGACGTTGATCCGGGTCAGAAATGGCAGCCATTTGTGTAAATCTAGAAGTTACATCGCGACATTTATTTAAAAATTTTTCATTCGCCAACAGAAACAGTTTTTAATTAAATATAAAATAAAAGATATTTCCGAAGCCTTTGGACGAGAGGGAACAATTTTATTTACAATTTGCACTATTCCCCCGCAAAAGTAGCTTGTGTTAATCTTTGCTTGAACGTTTACTGTACGCTTAGAACAGCGTACATAGTTCAGTTAATCGAATTTAATTTGCCTGACGCGACGATTCGAAACTGACCACGTAACAAGTAGCCAAGCGATACAGCAAGACGCGAACTATGTGTACATGCAGCAAAGTAGCTCGGTTCTGGACTGCACAGTGTTTGCCAATTAAGATAATTCAACCTGTCTGGATACACAGTTTATCTAATCAGTCGATTTAGGTGTAATCAACTCTAAATTAAACCAAAGAACGAGAATTGACGAACAATAAGGAAGCATTGTGTTTAGCCTTCAATGGAATTGAAATTCGACACATTATTAAGTGAATATTAATAGACTGCGGATTTTTATGGATTTATTGGAAATTTGTAGATGCTAAATTGCACAAGATACACGTAACATGAAGAAATGTACCAAATATCAAAATTAAAGTACTTTTTAAAATACCTGATAGGTAAAATAATTCTCTACTCAAGTTCTATGCTTTTTACTATATTCCGAAAAATACGAATTCGCATAAAAACCCGCAGTCTAAATATTAAAATAAGAAAGAACCAGTAATAGAGGTTTTTTGTATTTAAAATCCAGACGAGAAACAATTAAACCATCGATATTTATATATTATCGTTCAATTGCAGTCCCGTTATTCCAGTCTGATTATCCATTACAACGAATAAACTATGCTCCTGCCAAAAACGATTACCGCGATAATTCACACCTACTTCCTTTACGAGGCAATAGTAAACACGGCAATTTGGGAATCGAAATTTCGGAATCGATTGCACGCGTTAATCAGACCCGAACGAATTAAACGATCAAACGAGCGATCTAACGTTTCGTGCACACGGTGCAATTGCGAAAAGTGATTCCCCTCTGTGGCGACCGGCGTCTGCTCGTTTCGTTAGCGATATTTTCACGGTACAACGTCCGGGTACATGCGGTTCATAGTTTCCAACGGTGCACGGTGGAAAGGAACAACTCGGAATGAAGCTTCAAGCGAGGGCTCGAAATTGGTGAATCCCTTTCGATTGTTAATAACAAGGCTATTTAGTGGCCCTGAAGTGTTCGTAAAAGAAGCACACGCGTATGTAGAATGTAATTTCGGCAATTGTTCAGAACAAATTGTAGAGTTTTTCTTTTTGCGAATACTGAATTCTTAATATTATAGCTTGTTTTTTTTTTATTATAGTTTGTTCAAACCAGTGGAAGTAGTAAATTAATATTGAATAACTTTTGCAATCTGTCTTTCGTAGCAATTTTCCATCAAAATGACAATTGCAGTCGAAACTCTTGTATCTAAATAAATGTAAATCAGTGCAATACATTTAATAAAATATACATGATGAAATTGGTGCAGTTCCGTAATATTTGCTGTTCAGTTCTAATTGAACATTTCTACATGAAATAGTACGAGAATAAAATACACGAAATGGAAAAGAAATATTCTGCAATTAAAAAATTGATAAGTAAAAACTGGCGTGTGCTATTGAAATTCTTTGCAACATCTACATGCAATAAATTCCTTAAATAACTCTTTGAAAAGAGGAAATTTTATCAGATCCACAGGAAACGGTAAAAAGTATTCGACAATCTAATATTTCCTATCCATCTAATATATCCTAAACATTTTGTCTCCGTGTTATATTAGTATATTAATAGTATATCAATTTAAAAGCTCAGAAATTCCGTTGCAATGCAAATTACAACCGTTCCAGCCGGGAACATAATTCATCGCGACGCTCTTTATAAAATTTTTCCTCGCGTCCCAACGAGCCACGGCATTAACATAAAAGCGTCCGCGGCAATCTGAGAATATCGGCACGTCGATGGAGCGTAACGGTACAAAAGCGGCGAAACTGGAGCGCGCAGCGCAGTCCGCGGTGCGTCTTTTTAGTGGAATTAATTGAAATTTACCGAGCCCCGTTGTTCCTCGATTGATCGTCGAACGCTGACAACGCGCCGCGACTATTTATGGTTTTGTAATTCTCAGCGGCAGATAGTGCGACCGACACGGTTTATTTTACTGAACAGCAGGCATGACTTTTCTGCTATAACGAAAGGGAAACGAATATGATAATATTTCATTAATAATAATAATAATAATAATATATATTTTATTCAGCCTCATAGCCAAGAATTGGACTTGGTTTACATATCTTTGTTACTCATTCGCTCTCTCCCTCTCACTCTAACTTACCCACGCACACTCCGTCACTCCCTATTAAACAACTACACTATCTACCTACACTATCTACCTCCCCCTTTCCTTACAGTTACTACCATCTTTGGTTTTTTTTTTTCCTTCATCCTTTCCCTTTCTTCTCACTTCTCTTCCTTTGCAGTTCCTCGAGCCATTCTACAATTCTCCCCTCCTCTCTTCCGTTTACTACCTCCTCTATTCTAACTCCTCTCTCGACTTCCCTACATTCTCTTATCCAATGATCTAGACTCCCACATAATGCTCCACACAGATCACATCTTCTTCCCTCTTCTTCTTCCCAGTACTTATTCCAGTTTTCCAGATTTCCACATCTTGCTCTCGCTATTAATTTTTGCCCTCTCCCTTCCTTGCACAAATAATATTTCATTAATATCGAGTCGCGAATGGAAACGTGAAAAATTGTCAAGTGTGTTATTAAATTAAATAGATAGAATGTTTGAAGCTTGGATGGGCGAGGTTAGTTGTTTTTACAGAATCCAGTGAATAGTTTATTTGATTTGAAGGGATATGGTAATCTAGCTAGGATGTTGGTTATTTTAACAGGTGTACTATTTTTTATTTGGGCTTGATGCATGAGAGAAGGTTCAAAGATTACATTTTTAAATATTTAAGAAGAGTAAGAATAGTAAAGATTTAAATAACGATGCGTGTGATTATTAAAAAGATTTATATTTAGAATACTACTCGTTGTTGAATTAATATTATTGTCATCTTTTTTATTGGACTGTTTCGCTTCTTAAAAAACAAAGGAGAATAATTGGTCACTTCACGGGCAACAAAACAGAATAGAAGTAACTAATACTAATATAAATTAATCTTGATTATTAAATGAAATACAAACCTAAAACTGATTCCACAATACTCCACCGAGAATTGAAGTTCTCGTCAAAGGTTTTCAGTGAGAGCTAAAAAAGGATGACACCTCTATCCTGACAATACGAGGCCCGAGATGAAAGCGAGGGACGTTCCGCTGAACTCTCGAGTTTCTAAGCCGGTTTTCGTGCCAGCTGAAGTCGCAAGAAACGAAAACAATGGGATTCGCAGCAACGGTCCAGCCTATTGCTCGGCGGCTTTGTTCCCGTCGCTTCCTCTTCCATCTATTCTTTCGCGAGTACGTTTATAATCGTTTCGCATTAAATAAGCCCGCGGTTACCGTTTGGGAAGTTGCTAGGCAGAAACTAGGATCACTTGTCGTAATTTCGTCGGCTCTGCACAATGCTCTCACTCTATCTTTGTTCTTAATAATTCCGCGACTGCCTTTGCTCGCACAATCGATGTACAGGGTGTAAGGAAATTATAGGTAACGGCCACCACAGCGTGATTCTACACCTTCGGATTGGTGGACATTTGTAAAAAAGAAGCCCGTGCAAAATTGTCCTTGACCTTAAAAATTAAGGTCGAAATTTTTTGTTGGCCTATCGGATTCTACTCGTCATAAGAATAAAAAGTGTGAAAGAAACCATGAGTCGTAACTCAACCGTTTTCCTGCAATAAATCATGTTAACATTTTGCATTGGTTAGCACGGGTTAGAGCGAGAGGCTGAAAGAGAGGGAGCGATGGTCTTGCGCGACGCTCGGTTACGAGGGCGACGGCCGACGCGACGCTGGATTAGCCAGTACGTTGCGAAGGGCCGCAAGACCATCGCTCCCTCTTTCTCAATCTCCTCGCTTTAACCCGTGCTAACCAATGCAAAATACTAACATCATTATTGCAAGAAAACGGTAGAGTTGCGACCCATGGTTCCTTTGACACTTTTTACTCTCAGGACGAGTAGAATCCGATGAGACAAGAAAAAACTTTGACCTTAATTTTCGAGGTCAAGGACAATTTTGCACGGGATTTTTTTCACAAATATCCAGCCATCCGAAGATGTAGAATCACGCTGTAGTGGTCGTTACCTATAATTTAATTACACCCTGTACATCTGCAATTGCTGGATTCGAGAACCTGGAACATTTTCTCCAAACCATTTTCGATTGAATAATAGTATGGAGTTAAGCATAGTTAATTAGAAAGCAGGAGAGAGAAATTTGCCAAAGTTTAGCCAACTTTTGTGTTAAAAAGAAACGGCTGTGTAATTAGATGGTTTATTCATGAGCAGTTCAAAGGTGTATCTTTCTTGGGAGTGAGCAAAACGAGCTTTAGTCTGAGCTTGGGTTTTACGCTGAGATTCAGGAAAATTATTTTTCCGCAAAGTGCTTGAAAAGACTTCGATTCGCGTCGTTAAAGGTGTAAAAACAGGCTTTGGTATCTTTTGCGGATAGACAGGGAACGAGTAGGTGCGAGAGACGCGCGAACAGAGAGTTGTAAATGTCTTTAATACGGGATTCAGTAGTTAGAGTCAAGCACAAAACCGCCGCGCCGTAGCGGACTTGGTCGATGCAATCGACGCTGTCGACGTAAAATACGCGATTATGTAAAACGAGTCGCGTTAGATAATTACCCGGGGCTAATTTGCGCGTACATTAATTCCGCCGGATGATATTACACGACTGAGGTAGGGTTTAATGTTTTATTAGAGCGCATTCCGACTGTGCTACGCAATTGATAGTAAGTAGATAAGTAAATGAAATGGTACAGCTTTCATTCTTATAGAAAACTATTACGTGAAATACGCGATAAATCATTTGAATAGTTCAATAATAAGAATGAATTTCTATAAGCTATTGAAATGGAAAAATAAAAATTGTAGATAATATCGTAAAAGATGGTTAAAGTAAATCAGATACCAATTTCCTGTTTGAGTCAATTTTTCTATTATCAATTATTTTAGTATAAATCCATTGTTTGTTATGTCTGTTCCCATGTCATCGTACATTTATTTGTTCATTTTTTTGCAAAGTTATGTCGTAACAGGTTTTATGGCCAGTTAAGAGTTGGTATAGGGCAAATAATTTCGTGTTTCATTATATCACGCGAACAGAACACAATTTTATGTAACGTTAGAGGCATCGATTGCCTTTAATTAATGAGAAAACTGTCGTTAAACCTAATTTATTCATCAAATTACACTGGTATAACATTATCCATTTTCGGGAGTAAAGTATGCACCCTTTTGTGTATAATGATGCACTAATGAAATTACATTAGCGGTTTTAGAATGTTATCCAACATCAAAATGGAAGTTTTGTTTATGTGCACAAAGGTAATATAACTTATTTATTCAACTTGAAACTGCAAACTTTTTATTTGCGCTTGATGGAAAAAAGTTTCAAAGATCACGCTCTTAAATATTGAAGAAAAGTAAGAATAGCAAAGTACTAAATAATGTTGCATGTGACTATTAAGGAGATTAAAATTTATAATATGACTCCTTGCTGAATTAATTTTATTGCTAGGACAGCTTTATTTCTTGAAAAACAAATTAGAATAATTGCTCGGGATATTCTTCCGAATGGGACCTGTTGTCGATCGACATGGAATTTGGAGGGGAGGTGGGGGAGAAACCCAAATCTAAAATTTTAGGTGCGGGTATTCAATAGTTTCCGAGATATTAATTAAAAACTTTCGGTACAATACACTGAATTCCTCATATACAGACACAACTAACGCAACTATTTTCGCTGTAGCAGCCGTCGTCGAGTGTTAAGTGGCCGATGGTACTCCGATCCTCGTTGCAGTGGCCGTCGTCGTCAAGTGTTCAGTGGCTGTTGCCACAATAAGGATACCGCCCTCACAATCTATAAACTGACCCACGGAAAATCGGTTACTGTAATTTCTGACGCGCAAGGGATGTTCTCTACCCGTAATACGGCTTCAGCTATACCGTCCTCAGTGTTAATAGTTTGCGGCAAATAATTTCGACGAGGCTACCATTGTCCAAGCGTTGCCGGCCGCCTGCCGGTGACCGGGAAAATTATATGCCCAAACCTAACTAATATCCTCTGTTCCGTGTGAATAGTACGCCCATAGCTCGAATTGCATGTCGTATAGCGGATAATTTAAATTCCGCGGTCAATCCGAATTGTTTATCCGGGGATCGGAAGCTGACGTGGTGCTATCATGCAAAATTACAGTAAGTACGGTGCACTGCAATCCAATATTTTCCATCTGAAATTAAAACGGAACATATTTCGGAAGAAGCTGGACGTACTGCAAATAAGAAACATGTCTTGGGCGACTGAAGTTACAGTAATCGATTTTGCGTGGGACACCCTATAGATTTTGAGGGCGGTATCCTTATTATGTCATCAGCTACTGAACACTTGACGACGACGGCTGCTACAGGGAAGACGGTTGTGTTAGTTGTGTCTGTATGTGAAGAATTCAATGTATTGTACCGAAAGTTTTTAATCAATATCTCGGAAACTATTAAATATCCGCACTTAAAATTTTAGATTTGGTTTTCTCCACCCGCCCCCCACCTCTCCTCCGAATTTCATGTCCATCGGTAACAGCTCCCATTCGGAAGTATAGCCATTACTCGATTCGCATGCAATTAATATTTCACAAATATGCCCTGATAAACTAATTGATCAATCTGTACATTGATTGAACCGCTCGATAGAAACCGAAATGTAGAATAGTGCAAGGTATTGCAACAATGTAACAGACAAAATCATTCACCTAAATGGTTCTCGTTGGTCCTCCGTAACCATATACCAAAATGTTAAATAAACCGTGGCGAAATTTGCATGGAGCAATATTATTTCACCCTCCGAAACCGCTAACTGGCTCATTGACGTGCAAACGTGGCCACAAACGGTTCCAGTTTAGTCTGCTGTAATACCTCTCAACGTTCACCGTTATTAATATAATTTACACCTTCAATGCCGACTAAATTGCGCGTTTACTTGATACAGCGACGAGGGGTATTGATTTTTTTCTCCAAGACAATTGGTTTACGCCACATTTAGCGGTATCTTACGGGTTCGCATCATATTACATCACCATGATCCAACATAATCTCGTCGCAATTATGATAATGAAAGCCAGTATTTACGTTGCATAACAGTCTTTTAACCTGGAGCATATAAAATAGATAATATCTTTATTCGAAGCGAGATTTCGAGATGAAAGTAATTTAATAAAGAAACCGGAATTGTTTTAAGTCACATATGTTTATTTAAAAGTTTCATCTGTTAGCTTTTCCACAATCCAGCTTTCTTTTTTTTTTTATTTCTACACAAGTGTTTTTAAATCTGCCCATTTTGTTTATCCCCTTTACGATTTCAATCCCTATATCCAATCTTGCTAATTCTTTGGTAAACATTTAATTGCAGTAAATATCAATGGCAATATAATAAAAGTTAAGTTGCGCTTGGAATTTTAATTCCTCGAAGTGAATCTGGTAACTCTAAAAAGCCCGACTAAGAGATTCCCCAGAGATTGCCTCGGCTTTGTTTCGAATATTCTCCTTCAACTGGTGCAGATTGGGGAGAAGTTTTGGTAAACTCCATCTTTAAAGGAACTTCACAACCGAAAGTTAAGTGGAGTAAAGTGGAGATCTCTCGGAGGCCGGGCAATGTCACCATATCTTGAGATTAACCCTCTGCAGGGTAATTTTTCCCAAGAACTTCTCCCGTTACCTCAGTGAAAACATATCCCATTACCAATTTTATTAATTGGGAACAAACTTTGGGCTAATAAAAGTGTGAACGACAGCCCCTGAATGGTGTGGCATATTTATTTCTATTTTAGAAAGAGAATGGAAGAAAACTTTTTTTTTATGATCTCTAGTAATTAATTTTATTGATTAATATATTTTTCTAAATGGAAACGAAGCTCCTTAGTGGTAAATTGATTTTACAGCAAACCACCGACGTGTTTGTAAATGATTGCAAGTTAAAATTGTGGAAAATCTACAAATATCAGACATCAAATCGAAAGATATCAATTTATAAGGGGATGCGTGATAATTATCACGAAAGAGATGATAAGTTCCAGGTAAAGTACAAAGGATCACGTTCTCAAGACGATTGAATCGGACTGATTGTCACTGTTTCGCGCTTTCGTCCGATATTCAGCGTAGAAGAAACGCTTACGTGACGGACGTAGCTCCCCTGACGAGCGAGCAGCCCCTAATTAATGAATACCCGATGGGGCTGTCGTAATTAACGACGTTAATATCACTGCGGATGTTATCGAAAGCGACGATGCAAAATTCCCTGTTTCTCGTTGCAGACAGTACTGCTCCTATTTCGACGATTAAGAGAAGTTTCAAACGGAGCTTATTTAAACAATAAAAATAGAAATGTCAGTGTATATGTGACGTAGCAATGCGAATCCCAGTAGTGCAACGCCTTGGGAAATTCTGTTTGTGTGTTTGGCACAGCATTTGTGAAAATTGGTAGCTAAGATCATGTGCATTAGAAGACAACATGCAGGTACTTTGCATTTAATTATTTATTAATCGAAACTATATTATATCAATTACTATAACAATTATTTAATTATGACCATATGAATCGGAAAACGTCTTCATATATCGAAGGAATAAATTGTGGAAAAGAGTTTGGGAAAATGCAGAAGTATTTCTAATTAATTAAAGTCTTAGTGAAATTAATTGTGAGTGGATTTAAATGGATCCTAGCTCAAAAGCCTGCATTGAAACATTAAATTACAACAAATTAAAAGAAACAATTCGATCCTTTTTTAGTTGTTTCTTATTCGAGAACTACTTTAGACAGTTTTGATATGATAAAAGCTTCCATTCGACTGCCCCTCGTCCATTTCCTTCAACCAGTGCGCGTCCAGTTTACTATGGAAAATTATTGTCAAAATCGGCCGACTATCCATACACTTGGCACGCTACTGACACACGCTTGCTAGTCGAATTTCCATATAGATTACACGGATGTGCCCGGCCCACGGGAAATAGAAACATAGCACAGTTATCGGTGTGGATCATGGGACAATTTTGGACCGGTTTCAACCGAACCGACTCGAAAACGCATTTTGCAAACTCCTATATATTTCTTTCTACTTTACATGTTACCTTATTGATCCCTTTAATCCATCTCCATTTTCACACGCATTGCCCAGTAAAACTTCTTTAATTTGCAAACAGTATATTATTATCATCTAACAGATTTTTCAAGCTTCATCATGTGGCAAAACCGACTCAAAAACGCATTCTGGAAACTCCTCTAATGTTATTTCTACTTTACATTTTACTTTATTAAATCCTTTAATCTATCCCCACTTTCACAACACGTTCTCCATTCGAAACTTGTTATCTTCCAAAAAGTATTCTCTTGTTATTTAACAAATTTTACAAACTCAATCGTGTTCATCAAATATACTGCAAATTCTGACCCCAGTCGTTTCCGCATAAACGATACACTTCAGACACTGGCAGCAGTCCAACGAATTACCCCGCCGCTCTAGAAACGTAGAATTCTCCTGCGACATGCCGTATCGCACGTCAGAGAACAAGCTGTCTCCACTACTCCTACCCTGCTTCTTTTTTTCTTCCGCTTTTCAAACCGACCGACGTGACTCTTCTCTCATTGGGGAACACGAAAAGGGCTCCGAGGCCCATTGAACGTGTCGATGTCGACGCGCCGGAATCGATGGCGGAAAAAGTCCCTCGCCGTTTTCCTCCTTTCGTTTGTGCCACGCGAGAGGAGAGCTTCTTGACTTGCTTTGCCTTCTGAGATTTTATAGCTGACACGTGCCACGTAAGAATTTCGTTCTCCGGTACTTTCGTAAAGCACGTAGGCGTGGATCCACTATCGAAAATGTACGCAGTTCTGGATTTAAATTGAACAATGCACTAGGAAAGTATATTAAGTTTGTTTAAAATTCAGTGGAAAGCAAAAGTGTAATTAATTTGTGCACGGCTGATTGACACTTAAATACATTTCCCTGTAAAATACTTGGGTGGAAACTGTGCTTTTCATTTGCTTCATTTATGCATTTATCTTTTGATAAACGATGCTGTACTATACAAAAAAAAGGATAATATACTATATATACTATACCTTTTGGAAAATTGTCATTTTTCAATGAATTAAACATGTTTATTACTAATAGTTATTTATACTACACGAGGGAATTTTTTGAATTATTATGCGTGTAGTATGTATGCAGATATTAAATAATTTTACTTTATAGTATCGCTTATAAATAAATGACAGCTCGTAAAAGTATGCGATAGTGTTTTATGTTTCGTATTTCATTCAGAATACAACAAATTGTAATACTTGTGAATACGCGTCCTGATTGCACTATATATGAACAACTTGATCCGAGAAGTTGTACGTGATAAATTTAACGAGTGTTTCGGGCACCATAAAAAATTGCAGCTATCCCGCGAGTGCGGTTTGCCAACGACTCGAAAACAATTATTACATGAACTACAATTCGTGTTTCGCACTGTTCCATTGTAAAACTGCTTCCGTATTTCTGTTACTTTATCAGCAAACTTTTAACTCTACCATGGGTCACGAGTTTCATCAGCATTTTTCGAAATTCAGCGAATACCAACCAATAACAAATTCGTCAGTGTTAAAAAAAAAATTGTTTCGAGTTGTTTGTATTTGATTACGCCACTAGGATCATCACGAAATACTATTGATTCGAGCCTCACCCTCTGCCCTCAAACAGACAAAAAGGCAACCGTGGGGAGGGGGGGGGGGCGCAATATTCCAGAATCCAGTGAATGAGAAACAAATGCGCCGGGTGTGTTTACGACCAGCCGCTTTTCAAGCGACACGCAATATTGCGTCGACGATATAGCAAAGTGGCGTGACAGTTCGTTGTTTTATTTCGTCGGTCCGATCGATCGTTTGCGTACCGTTCTGTTTGACTGGCGTTTAATTTCTTCCGTCTGGTCTGTTCTAGGCGCTCCTGCAAGCACACGACGTAGCCGGCCACGAGGTTTACGGCGAAGAGGCGAACAGAGTCACACCGCCGCCGCTTCTTCCCTACTTGAATGGGGGAGATGATCTCGAGGGCCAGAATGGCGATTTGGATCTAGAGAATGTAACGCGCGTCAGGCTGGTCCAGTTCCAGAAGAACACCGACGAGCCAATGGTAAGATAATTAATCAAATTCAGTGGACAATCATACAGAAATCGGGCAGCCTGAATTTTTATCGAAATTGAGATTTTATTGTGTACTTACTGTTTTTAATTTTTTAAACCGACTTTTAGTTGTTCTTACATTCAACTTTCCCGTTTTTAGCAAAGGTGTATTATTAGTAACTTAAAGAAAGATGTAATATTATTATTTATAACTAATATACATATATAATATATAATAATAAATAATAGTATTACATCTTTCTTTAAGTTACTAATAATACACCTACTATTATGTATTATATACATATAATATTGATGTATATCTGATTGTTTCGGAAAATCTAACAATGATTTTATTGATTAATAGAATTATTGCATATAGACACGTATAGAATCAGTGTGAAAACTGTGACAAGATATTTATATTATATCAAAAAGAGTTAGTTATGCAATTACGTGGACCGTTTTTCGCTGCCTCATACTAACATTTTAAGGGATGATCGCTGAGACGATTCTGAACAACTTTTTCATTTGCCAAAATGTTCGTTAACGCTTCGTTTTTGAATTATTAACGAAAAACACTGACGAATCAGAGCACGCGCTCAACCGCGGTTTTGAACACTCTGGCGGCAGAGGGCGCGTTCGACGCGCGCTATGATTGGTCAGTGTTTTTCGTTAATAATTCAGAAACGAAGCCTTAACCAACATTTTGGCAAAGGAAAAAGTTGTTCAAAATTGCCCCAGAAATTGCACCTTGTAATATTTGAATGCGATAGCGAAACACCCTGTATAGTTCTTCTCGATTTACCAGCAGTAATTAGTACAGTATAGTTAGCACGTTTTGATTTCCACAGATCCTGAATTGTGTTTTTCAGAAAATCATGTCGCATTTTAGCTAACAATGCATTGTTTTTTCTCTTTTCAAAATTACATGTCTTAGACTTTGTGCTTTAATTAAGCGTACCGTGAATAAAAATGCGATGGGAGAACAGTACTGATTACTTGTTCGCAGGGAATCACATTGAAAATGAACGAAGATGGAAAATGCGTGGTGGCACGAATTATGCACGGTGGTATGATACACAGGCAGGCGACCCTCCACGTGGGCGACGAGATTAGAGAAATTAACGGGATTCCGGTGGCCAACCAATCTGTTAATGCCTTGCAAAAGATACTCGTGAGTACACAGCCACTACTCTTCAAAATGAAAAATAGATGTCCTTAAAAGTATCAAATATATTGAAACTACATATATTTTTCTTTTATTTTAACAACTACACCGTACATTTCAAAATATTGTTCATCCCTTTTGTCTACAAAGTACATTATACACAAAAAAAATGAACCATGTAGCTGTAATCATAATCTGTTCCAAACATAATAATATAAAACAAGTTTAACAAGCAACGCGATAATATGTTTAATATCTATTTAACAGTTTCTCTTTTTTTCTTTGTTGCCTAGCGGGAAGCACGAGGTTCGGTGACCTTCAAGATCGTGCCGTCGTACAGGAGCGCACCGCCCCCGTGTGAGGTACAAGTAAGCCCTAAAACCCAAACCCAATCCCAGAATCCGAGTACGTTAAGTAAACCCGTCGCCGCGTCGGTGTCGACGAGCGCAAGCTCTGCCACTGCCGCGGGCAAGCCCGGGAAATCAGCTAAAACCGCATCGGCCTCGACCAGCAAAGACAAGAGTAGCAAGTCCAAGCCCTCGAAAAACAAAAGCGCCTCCTCTTCGACGGACAGTACCCCTAGACGCCGGCTTAACCCGTTATCGGCTCTCAGGTCTCGGAAATCTTAAAGGAGTCTTCGACAGATTTGTTGTATACCCATAGCTTCTCTGACGACAGTTCAGATAAAAGTAGTTTCCGCTTAGTTTCTTCGATGCTCTTTATTGAAGAAAACCTTGTTCGATCTTCTTCTAGCTTTGGATGATCACCAAGATGTTTTCTGGCAGCGAGGAGTTATCACTGTAGGGTAGGAGTTTCGGTGAGTCTAGAGGGTGAAAGAGAGAGTGTATAAAAATGAGATGTTATGGAAAGGATTTAGTAAACATTTTTACTTGTTAGACTTTTGCTTATCGGGAATTTTGTGCTTCCCTTATTTTGTAAATGAATATACTATCCTAACAATTGTATTTCACTCATTTCGAGACAATGTAGTACGGTGATTTATTTAACAGCATTGCTAGTCATTGCATAATTCTAACATATGTCACTGTGATAAATCGCTTTAATCTGTTATCATATTATGGGACCATCGTGTATAATTTACCAATTAAATTCGAAGAACTCTATCTTTAATATTAATATCATTTCTGCTGCTGCAAACACGACAATTGGGCGGCCCTGGTTTGTTTCAGTTTCTGCAGCGATTAAACTTCTCTAAAAGAAAAGGAGATTAACATTTACGTAAATATGCTTGCCTCTTTGGGAACCGTATTGAGATACCTTTGTACTTTGTCTCTCTCGCTACTGTGATCGTAGAAGTTAATTGTTTGATATTCAGTTATACGGTTGTTTGATAGTTTGCACATGCGGGGCGGGCCTAAACGCGAGGAACGCTATATAACTTGGGATTAGGTATGTAATTGAATTTTAAGTGAGCGAATCCCAGTACGTGCTTGGGGATGTTTTTTGGGAAAACTCGAAATGTTGTACAAATCGCTTCTAGTCAATCTACATCCTTCTAATTCTGTTTATTCGTCAAATATGTTCGTATAATATTAATAAACGAAGCTAAGTGAAGATTTTCATTGATATTACTTTGAACTGGCTTATAATTATTCACTAACTAGAAACATCTTTTTCTCTTCTGAATATTCAAGTTTACATCGCGCGTTTGAATTTCTGTATAGAAATTGCGAAACGATTCGGGCAGAATAATCCATAGAATATTGGAGCTTAGGGAGTTCCCTTGATAAGTTGATAATATACAGATAGACACACACACCAAGTTTCACAGAAGGTTTAACATGGGAAGAGGTAATTCGCAGAGCGGATTACGGTGTACCTTGTATACCTACTCGTGCCCAACGTGTTTTCATTCTACGCGGAGTACGTTTGGTGTCACGTCGTTAAACAATCGGAGAGCTTCTGCGAAGCGACAATGCCGAGGTCGGGGACGGCGAGTTTAGGCTTCGAATCAAACCTTGCTTTCAAATTGGAATAGACTTTAACTGTGGTAGACTCGCTTCTCCCGAATGTTATACGGATTTTTAAATCTATCTTTGGGATAAATGTACATAGAAAGATAGAAATACTGCAGAAAATAGGTAGCGTTCACGTAGGGGTAGAGAATACTAGAATAAGTTAAGAATAATTGAAATGGATTCAAATAGTACTTTGGAAATGTCATCAGTCTCTCATGCCGACAAAAAAAGTAAAGGAATTCGAAGAATAAAATTTAATTAATACCATCGCTAATGAAAAAGATTATTTGATATTCATGGTTGGTACTTAATTAGTCGGAGTAAAATATATTGTGATTATGTACTTATTTGATTTGGGATTTTTAACATTTATTTTATTAATATTTTAAGTGGCATATGTCGAATGTTCTTTAACCGCTTCTTAGACTACGGTGAGAACATTAAGCTTTATACATGTGCAATTAGGTTGGCCATCAAGTGATTTCCAATTCCTCCAGCAAAATTTTGTTCCAACTACTCTTTTCATCTGCTTGTATAAGTGTACATATTAAACGTATAGTATTTAAGACAGGAAAATAATGTTTTCTGTAAAATCTCGAGATCAGGGTAGAATATTCGGTGAAGAACGTTTTAGGTAGGCCAAATGCATATGCAAGGCAGTTCCTTCTGAAACCCCTCCGTCCAAAATGTTTGATAATAATTTAACACAAACGATAATAATTACTTAGCTGTAGGAAAATTAAAATATAGAAACAATATTTATTATCGAATGCTTATTAATGTTTTTCGATGCAGTATTTGAAATACATAAATTCAAGTACTTTATACACAGTATCAGAATTATTTTTACATGCATCAATTAATTCTTTCATTTATTAATTTCGTAACGCTAATATTATTATTGCTCTCTCGATGCATATTATTACGAAGCTGGTCAATTGGAAATTACTTATGGTTTCACGCAATACCCTATCGATAGAGTGATCCAATAATATAGTATTCTACAAGAAAATCGATAACGTAAAACGAACAATAATTATGAATTTCATAAAACAAATGCAGATTGAAAAAGGGGCTAAATTAATTCGAATTTAAACACAAAGGAAATTAAATTGCTAAAAGATTATATAAAATTCTAATTGATAACAAAATTCCTATTCGGTTTTAATTTTCAGAAAACATATAACGTGTGTTTCCTTAAAGATTCGAAACGAATAAAAATGTTGTCCCTTTGTTAGTTGTGTATCTATTAATAATATAATTTTTTCTAACGGTTATCATTCGTGTTATTAACTTCTCAGATTAAAAAGTAGCGTGATTATTACGAAATGCAACAAATATTTTTAGACCTGAAGAAAGTATGAGGGTAATCCCAAATTAGAGAAATGCGTTTTTACATCAATGTATCGTTTAATGTGTCCAGGGTGGAATTAACTTAAAAGCCAGCTGTCTAACGCGGGTTATGAGATAACGTCCTAAATTCGTAAGAGAAATAAATTCGTAGAGCAGTAAGCAGCAAGATGCAGATTTTTCGAATTAAGCCAGCCAGGATTTAATTGAGCCGTTTCATCCTTTACGAACACGGTTTCCAGTTACCTGCTAATGAACTCTGAAAAGAGACTGCGCTCGAGCACAATGCTTTTTCCAAATGAAATGTCAGGTCGCCTAGAAAGTAGCGTCTAGCCAGATCATTCTATTTCCCGAGGTGCATTCGTTTGGATGTATAATCAAAGGTTGAGTGATTTATTCGGACAGCGCCGATGAAAGGGGGTTTTGGCTGATTTTCCGGTCCGCATACGCACACACGTGAACATTTACACGAAATATCAGCTGGTCGCAAAACAAAATGGAAAAAAAAGATACTGAAATCCTATATTCGATTTTGGATACCAAGCTTGTGGATTGATTTACTGTTCCACGTATCGGAGAGAGAAATTGAATTCCATGATATCAGATATGACGCTCCTTCATATTGGTAACGGATCATTTGTCTCAGTAAATGTTTAAAGTTCCGTGCTCGATTTTTAATGCTGCTTTCCTTCTCTGCGTCTGAACAGTAATATCTGTAAAATTGTTTAAAAACCTTCACATTTCAGCTTAATACAGTTAGACATTATTTCAGTATGCAATTAACTCCTGCTATTAGGAGGTCCATGATTAAGATTATATTGAAAAGTAATCCGTTTATTCGCGATTTATATTCGCGTAAAGATTATTACAGCAGTGCAAAGTGAAGGAAGCCTAGCGCTTATGAGACTCCCATGCTCCCTTTACTTTTGCCTAATATTGTCGCGGTTGTTTATTTACGAACAATGAATAAACGCTACGCGTTATTTTTACTATCCAACAATTCAGATAAAGCACCAAATAGGGAATTTTTGAAGCTGAAGATCAATTTCTTCGGAATACTAATACACCAATTGATTTGAGTTTGCAATCTCTCGTTTGCCATATTTATTTGGGTACTTGGAAATTAAACCTGTACAATTGGTTTTATATTAGCGCAAGGTTTTGGACATTTATATACACACACAGACGCATACATAAACGAAAACACGACTTTTTCCCTCTCCGTTTGTTTCAAGTATACGTATGTTCAGATATGTATAGTTTTATATAAAAAGTATAATCGTTATTTAATGTGTTTATTCAAAATAGTATTGACAGGAGTAATTTTGTGATGGCAAGATGCATATGTATTGGAAGGACAACTTTTTCTTTTAGAAATTTCATTATAACACAGTCGGTGCTGGGTAAATGACTACTTACGTTATTATGGAAGAAATATTAATTATTAGTTATCTTAAATGATCATTAATTTGAAGGAATATATGAAAAACGCCTTGAGTTGCACATTTAAAGCAAACTTAAAAAACAATCAGAAATTGTTCTTGAAAAACGAATAGAAACTGCAAAAAACTTTTTCTCCTTTTGCAATGCCTTTAAAATCAAACCTTCTTTGAAAATCTTAATCTGAAAGCGATTACTATTCTGTTGTTTATCAAAATATTAATAAAATCACAGTTTGTTGCGGTGATTGCTATGGTTGATCGAGTAATAAATGTTTGAATGCATTTTAATTGTTCAGGTGCAAATATTAATTATCGATATTGATTATGGATGCAAAAGATTGGTCCTTACTGTCGAGTAACATGTTAAATTCCGTTTATGAACTAAATTCACAATATTGATTAGATCATTGATCTCTAAAAAGAGATACAAACATTCACTGAAACAATATCAATCTACAGCTTTTTATCATACTTTATCACGAACATTGCTGTTTAATTAATGCACGAAATACGTCGCACATACGAATTAAAAAAAAAAAAACAAGAAACTTGAACATAGATAGAATGATAATTATCGTTCATTGGCTGTCTTTCAATAGACTATAAATGAATAACGATAATTCACCAAAAGACGCAAATCCGTCGTTAATAGCAGGGCAGTCTTTACAAGCACTTTCGGAATTTTGATTACACGCAAAATTCCGAAATTTGCGTCTTGTCCCGTGTCTCAATGAAATTTCACTAGCCCCGTGTCTAGTTAGAAGATAATTAAGCACGATCCCCCCGTAGTCTGTACCTGTGACATTTGAAAAGAAGGAAAAGAAGACGAAAGAAGCAAGTCAGACAAAAAGGCAGAGTTCAGTAGTCGAGCGGTGTAACAAAACGCTTTGGTCGGCGCTTTCGAGTCCACGGCGCGTTTGCATGTTTCTCTACTCTCCCCTTCTCTACATTTCTCTGATTCTCCCTACTTTTACCCCTACGTATACACGCCGCTTCCCATTTCACTTGACCGCCCTAATACACCAGTCGTTGGAATACTACCCTCGACAGAGTACGATTGGAAATTGAGAATTTTAGCTTTCGACATTGCGTTTCCCGTGATTTCTGAATCATTGACGTTCAGTCTTTGCTTATCAACACATTTCTATGATTCTACCTTATTTACATTTTATTCTTTCATTGCAATCAGTGTATTCGTTGTGCATTGTTATTAATTCAGAGTCCCGGATCTTTTTCTTTTAATGAACTATGCATAATCTTTTCAAGTACAAACTACATTGGGGTTGCGAAGGGTTAAACAGCGTATTCGACCCTTAATTCGAAAATGGTTCAATCAGTCAAGTAAAGTGGGAAATTCTGCCCCCGTTTCCCATGTTCCATTCCTCCCTTAAGTATTCTTTACATTTTTCTCTATGTTCCCATTCCTGTTTATTTCTCACTCTTCTCTAACATCGAACTTGACGATCACTTGGGTATGGTAGACAGTAATAAATCATTACGAACGGGTTACGTAAGGAATGCACCTTTCGTTACGACACGTGTTGGAATGTTGTTTGTTGTTTTTTGTCGTAAAGAAGCTTTTGTTACACCCCTCATTTATACCCTCACCTGCATGAAGGATATCTTTGCAAAAACGTCGCAGCTTTCCTTTCCGACCGGTATACCACGTATCGTATACCCTAGTTTTCTTGCATCGTGATTTTGGTCAGTGCGATCTTCGCGATCTCTCTTGATCGTTCGATTTTTATTTTTCATATTTGGACACATGGGTCATTTTTGAATTTTCTTCTTTTTGTCATACTCATCTCCTGCACGATGCGATACGTATTCGAACCAGGGATTGAATCGCACTTGCTCATTTCATGTGTTACATATTTTTTGTAATCCTTTTTTTTTTTGTGGATTCGTAGTTTCACTTATTTGAAAAACGACTGAATCCGAAGTAAATCAATGATTTAGACTGAATCATTCAACAAGCATCGGATCATTTCGTATTCCTGAGATTCTCTTTTACCATTAGAAATGTTTCTCGAATGTCGCCGAGTCCGCGGACATCTCTGAACATGCAGTTGAGGGTAGCTCTAAGTAAGACGAATCTTACGTTCTCTGCTCGCACCCATTTAAGTCTCGTAAGCTTACACTTTCTCAGGGAGTTCGATTAATCGCTCCCGCGACTGGTGTGAGGGAATTATTGTAACGTGCAAGCTCTACATCCCTCGTATCCGAAGAGAGCAAAAATACCAAGATGAAGCATTGTCAAACAGTACCCAATGATTTTAATAATAGATTGTTGATCGATCGACACGTGAATCAACATTGTCTCTGGTTTAATTTTCTTACCAGTTCACATGAGTTTGCAATGGATGCAATGTAAGATCATCGTCCTCGAAGGAATTCGACAATTTGTCAATTCTGGTGTTTCTTACATTTTTCCAATTTTTTATGGAATTCGATAGGCATGCAAATTCTAACTTTTCTGTTGACTTTTCATCGAAACGAACTTGGGAAATTATATGTTAAAACAGTTGGTAGTAAAAGTGCAACGTATAAAGATGGAAATAATTGACTTTCATCAAGAAGAATAATTCGCAATAATTAACAAATCACATTGCTGCCATAATATACTTCCCCTTCATTCAAAAATCAGCATTAAGGTGTTTGAACTTTTCCTCTTCCATAATTGAAACTTGTCACGTCTAAAATTCAAGATACTTATCGATACAATTTTTTTGTTATGGTTTAATAACATTGGAAAAGTAACTAAAAGTAATTAACCCCTTAACGTGCACTTTTCTAAAATAAAATCTTCAATTATATCGCTTTTTTCGTCTGTGTAAATCTGTCTGAAAAACTTTTTATAATATTTACGCTTATTGTAAGAATAAACAAAATATAAAAATATATATTTAAGGAAAATGATAACAATTGCGACGCTGCTCCAATTAACTCATCTATGCACATTTTTGCCATTATCGGCCGCTCGAATTAATTCGAGTATGCGCACTAAGGGGTTAACAAATCACATTGTTGCAATAATGTACTTCCACTTCATTCAAAAATCAGCATTAAGGTGTTTGAACTTTTGCTCTTCCATAATTGAAACTTGTCACGTCTCAAATTCAAGATACTTATTGGTACAATTTTCTTCCTATGGTTTAGTTACATTGGAAAAGTAACTAAAAGAAATTAACAAATCACATTGCTGCAATAATGTACTACCTCTTCATTCAAAAATCATCATTAAGGTGTTTGAACTTTTCCTCTTCCATAATTGAAACTTGTCACATCTCAAATTCAAGATACTTATCGGTACAATTTTCTTCCTATGGTTTAGTTACATTGGAAAAGTAACTAAAAGAAATTAACAAATCACATTGCTGCAATAATGTACTACCTCTTCATTCAAAAATCAGCATTAAGGTGTTTGAACTTTTCCTCTTCCATAATTGAAGCTTGTCATGTCTCAAATTTAGGATACATATCGATCTGTACTCAATACAATTTTTGTCTTATGATTTAATAACATTGGAAGCTACATATATTCCCCATAAGTAATGCGACTTACATTTATTCCCAATTTTAGAATCAAAGTACCATTGTATCATAGATGAAAACCAGCAATTGCCAGTTACTTGTCGAATTCCTTCCAAACAGAAGTCAAAATCTATCGTTTGTCGATGTACCCTTCGCCATCACGATTGAAACCCTAGTTTCGCGATGTTACAAGCGCGATATTTTAATTTGATATTTGATCCAGCAATATCAAAGGTGAGACCGTATGATTCACACTTTGCCCAGTTGGTTTGATGGACGTAGACTTTGTAAAGGCGTTGTAAATTGTATTGCAGACACACACACGTATATACAATGAATGTTACACTATGTTCGAAAGTTTATCGATTACTACATGTGTAAGCGAAACTGCTACTGTAATGCATCCTGTTAACGTAATATTAATCTCGCACAATTACTACACCGTTTTGATCCAATGATAAATACAATCAGCACAAAACAGGCAAACACGAACGAAGCAACGAGTTCTGATTGGCATGAAACGAAAAATAAATCCCAAATGCGGTAGTAAGAAGGGTGTGGAATTGGAATCCAACAAGTTTTCGTCGAATCTCTACAATCTTTACTGAAGTAAGGAATCGTGCAAATCTGAAATTTTTCAAGCAAAGGTGAATTTGCTCTGGCGTTCCTGTTTTGTGCACAGACGCATCTTCCGCACTCTACCTAAATCGCTGTTTCGATCGCGGCTACGTGTACCGATCAATACTTCTACGATCCCTGACGATCCATGCATACTCGCTCGATAATATTTAAGTCTCTGCACCTCCGAGTCCCAGTGATACATTGAGCATCGCCAGAATGGACAACCCCCCCTCCCCCCCGTTCGACTGTCACAGCGAAAAACGTAAGTGGTCCCTGGCGGGCATGAACTACCCTGTAACGATAAGAAACGAATTGTATCGCCGTTCTATCTGGGAAGTGATCTTCCTCTGTGTTGCATACGTGTGTAACGTCGTGTATAGCACGCGAGAGCTGTCCCGTCACCGACGAAACGAGCAGAGCGGCATTATTGCGGCGGCGCATTGTACGAAGATATAATAAAGCACGAACTGCTGGAACATCATGATTCGTCGCACGTCACCTCCAACGTGAATTCTCTTCTCTCTGTCTGTTGTATATATGCAGTGGGCCGAAAAAGCGGCCGTACACGCTTTAAAGGAGAATAACTTGTTTTATAATTGAACCAAACAGCTTGAGCTTTCGCAGAGACACAGAAGGACCGGTTTAGTAGATATGTTGTCCTCGTCGTCTCGGAAAACCCGAAATTACAAAGAAAATAGAGAATACCATTTTTTCAATTTTTGTAATCTGTATTTAAAAGAAAATTGACTGCAGGGTCTTGTTTTGAAGGGGAAAGGAGGAAGTAAAGAGTAAAGTCTTATGGAACTCGTGGACGATCCTTATTTATTATTAACACACTGAATTAATAGTAAGTGATAAATGATCAGTTGATAAATTTACTTATAAATAGTCTATGGAATTGTGATTTTTATTTAATGTTCTGCTGCAGTAGAAAAACTGGTGTAATTATTTATATTGGCTTCGAGGATTAAGGAAATTTAACAAAAGGATTTTTTGCTGATCCTATGTATTAAATAATGGAGGATAAATATCGATCGTCTGAGGATCTCCTTTATATTATCTTTTACATTTACTTAAAGTCACTTTTCTTTTTTTCATTCTGAGAACTCGACTTCCTTCAATTCTTTAATACTGCACGCTCGTTGGATACTTTTTATCCAAAGGCACGGTGATCCTCTGTAGAAATGTCAAGTCCACGTTGCAGTATGCGTGGAGCGATTGGGTAACTTGAACGCCTCTGTGTCTTCAGCCGGTTCTCGCTGTCCGTTATTGTCCAATCATTACGTATGTACAGCTTGAACCCCTGGACAGTACCGATTAATGAAAATGAAAAGGCAACGAACGAATACCTTTTCGATGTTAGACATTTTCACGAACCAGAAAAATTAGTGAAATGAAAAACTCTGGGAGTGCTGAGTCAACGATGTGTCGTGTTGTAGTAAAGAATTTCGACGAAAGCGGAATTACACCAATCTGTCAGCGTTTGTACTCTTAGAGCACTCTTGGAGTTCGTTGTTTCCAATCCCTCGTGCAACTGGAACGCAAGATTTGTCCCCGCACAAGATTTCTCCGGGCAGTTCGATGTTTCGCGTCCCCTCTCCTGCATTCGTACCCCCGCGAGGCGCAGAACCGGGATAAGGGGACAGCTTCCGGTCCGCCGCTCTACGGTAGAGGGCGCAGTCCCCGATGGAAACCGAGCAGAGAATTCAGCAGCGTCAGAAGCAGTCAGTCCACCAGACGAGTTGTCGATATGCTATGCCACTGTGTAGAAGTTGTGTCCTCCTCCGTCCTGGATATTCCCATTCTCTACATCCCCCCCCCCCTCCCCCCCGCGTTCCTTCCCGGTCCACTTTTTAGCTCTCTTTTAAAGTAGAACGTGTACGTACATAGCTTCCAATGCACGGCCATTCGACAATCATCTCCGTGGCGCACGCCTTCGTGTTGTTAAAGAGCGCGGAAGCGACTATTCGCAGTGACTTTTCCGGAACAGTGCGGCTTGAACTCCTGGATGATCCTCCTCCCCCTCCGCCCTGTCCCTCTTCGGCCAGTTTCATAAATAATGGCCGCGTCGTAGAAAATAATAGCGATACTTAAACATCGCTATAGTTTAAAAAGGATTGGTGCGATCCCTTATGAAACTGGTCTCTGGAATGCCTTCGCTGTCTCTCTTTCTGTTCACGCTTCTCATCTTCTCACCTATGTATGTACATTACGTACACCAACCGTCTTAATGTCTCCAGTTTTTCCTCTATAGTAATGTTTTGTTCGTTTGTTCTTTAATTTTCCTCTCTCGTCGTTAGAAGTACTTGCACAGTCTGAGAACCGTGTGTCTGCGAGCGATCGTTCGCCAGGCCGCATTGTAACGCTTAAAAGTCTTTGCGAAGCCGACAGTCCACGCGACTAATCCGTTTGAAAAGTCGCATGTAGCTTCGGATATGAATGAAACTTTGACATTGCTCGACGCTTGTGGAAACGCGCTTTCCTCCGTCGTTTCTATGGAAAAATCGATTATGAATACCTTTACGTTCTTTTCTTGAAGATTTTTAAATAATTTCACAGGCTGAGAGTTTTTTTATGTGTGTGCTTTTTCTCATTTTGCGTGGTTATAACTGTTTTATGGTATCGAAGTTTGTTAATGTTAAACACGGCGTCAGCAATAATCGATTTTTCTGATTAAAACGACGAAGAAGAATTGGTTCTCCAGCTCGAATCTTGATGACGATTTTTGGCTGTCGCCAAGTTGCGAGCTGGATCGCTTTTGAAAAATTCAAGAGGAGAGCTAGAAAGGAAACTGCATGTGTCGCGGCGATGCGCACCGCGAATCTCGGAAGCGTTGACGCGGTATCCCAACGTAGGTGTCCCTTTTTTTTTTAAATCGAATCAGAAAGTAAAGAGAGAGAAAAGAATAAGGCAAAAGAGAAAAGACAAATAGAATTCGAAAAAAAAGAAACATCTCGTCCGAGATAAAAGCTTTAATGAACATGTTAATTAATCGATCTTCCTTTTTTCTGTTTCTTCAACGCTCTAGTTGTTCAGGATTAAGCCTCTGCCAGTGTTAGTAAGTACCGCCACTTGATCTGGTGTGATTGGACTGCTGTAGTTAGAAGGCTATGCGTTTATCATACATTAATACATACACAGGGCGTTCTGCTACTCCTTGCAAATATTTTAAGACATGATTCCTGAGGCGATTCTGAACAACTTTTTCCTTTGCCAAAATGTTGCTTAAGGCTTCGTTTGTGAATTATTAACGAAAATCACTGACCAATCAAAGCGCGCGTACAGCGCGCCCTCTGCCGCGAGAGTGTTGAATACCGCGGCTGAGCGCGCGCTCTGATTGGTCAGTGTTTTTCGTTAATAATTCGAAAACGAAGCCTTAAGCAACATTTTGGCTAAGGAAAAAGTTGCTCAAAATTGCCTCAGCAATCGTTCCTGAAAGTATTCGCACGAGGTAGCGAAACACCCTGTATTTCCATATTACATATGTTAGTTTTTTTAACACACACACGCATACTGTGTACTGTGCGCGGTGTGAGTCTGAGTAAATCAATTTCCTACGGTACATTAACGATTAATGCTCGGAAATAATGAGTAATTATTATCACTCGTGTGCTAATCATTGCCTTGTGATTCGTGGAAGTGTTCTGTATTTTTCTGTAACAGTTTAAGCGTGATTTTAGCACTTGACGACTAATTATTGTGATGTATGGTATATTGTACATTTGTCAATTAATTATCTGTTAACGGTCCATGAAGAAATTTGGAATTTACCCAGACCCAGGCTGCACGATCATTCGACCAAAATATTTATACATCACATCACAAGACAGTAGGCTTTCATTTAATCCATTCATTTTATTGCATTTTTCATTTTTTCACTTTTTATTGATCCAATTTCTTGCTAGGTTTAATTTAAAGAATTTGAGAATTTAAAGGAAGAACTCTTTCTGTACCCTCTTCTCGCCATTTCACCTTTCCACGTTTCTCTTTCATCCTACTTAAATCACGAGAATTCTTCTTTCACTGATACTGCAACGGAACACTGCCACGGCGAGCCTCGTAGCCGCTGGAAGGCCTTAGATAATCGCGCGATCATTTAACAATCACATTAGATTTAGTCGTAGAGGCTGAGCCTGTACGAACATACCAGTCGCATCGATACCAATTTATTTAATTCCTATTTCTATCCCAGAAATATGCATGGTTATACTTCAGCAGCTTCTTTTTATTCATTTGGCGATACTTCATTCACAACGTTTGTATATTAAACGATAAAAGGCACAGACTTTCCATGAAAAGGTCATTCAGAGAAATATTCACCATTCATCTTACCTTTCACAGACCTAATCCTACAGAAATCAAACTATCTAATGCTTGAACCATTGAAACGCCTCTCGCCCTGCATAAAGGAGAAATCAAAACGCTGCTCACGTTCGAGATTAATTCGCATCTAGTAGTATCTTGATTATAAAAGACGACTTCAAAGCAAATAAACGAGGGGGGGCTGAGATTTTAGTATTCGTGCAGGGTCGGTACTCACGAAACATGAATCTTATTCATTAAACCATTTATTCATTATATGCCACGTCCTTTTGGAGATACTACTATCATTAATCATCGTCGACATATCTTCGAATGGGACGAGATCGAGTCGGATGGCATTTTGATCAGGGATCGAATTAAATAGCTTCTTTTCGATATGGACAAAAATTCTGTTCGAACTTGAGCGTTTCGTTTGATATAATAATTATTGTTCCTGTGGTACCTTTACGGGAATAATATTATTATTTTCAGGAACTCGTTTACAAAGTATTCTTACGGAATAGATATTTTAGAATCTATATAATAAAAGTTCCATGGAAACAGGTGATTGTAGAACATTTATTAAACAGTTTCTATAAGACAAATAAGAGAACCAAATTATTAAGTACTAGTTTTATTTAATAAAATAATATCATATTATTCATATCTTTAGTTAATAAATGGTATGAAAATCATAATTGTTTCGTATGATGTATTGAAGAGAAAAGAGAAACTTCCAAGCATAATACTTAAGCAACACTTTATCATAACTTAATTGAGCTGTAATTATTACTTAGTATTGTTGTAATACTATCCGTTAAATAGCATTCAGTATCTTTTACAACGATTGAGAGCTTTTTTTTAATATCGAAGAACAAAACATCTGCTCCTGTCGCAGGAAAATATTTATTGTCACATTTCATAAATTCCATTGAAACTAGAACTTTTATCTTTAAGAACATTTATTTATCTGTTCCCATCGGAACTTTTTTTTGGAAACGCTCCACGATACGTGTTTCGAATAGAACATATTAAAAAGTTGCAGAGCTGTTTCGGTCCCTGTTTTAGGTTGTCACTCTGCAGTATTACTATTACTCGCACATTGAACGTAGAGAGCCCGAATGCATACTCTGCATTGCGCGCATATTTTCCAGCGTGTATACGTATGTACGTGTGTATGTTGCGTGGGTGTTCTGTGCTGTGTACGTATTGTGCAGCATCTAGTGCTTTCAGCTTACTGTGAGAGACAATAAAGAACCCATTGAAGATTAATGAATCACACGAGTGTGTACATGCATCGCTAGATGAGTCGTTGCACCGATTTTGATACAATTTAATAATGGCAATGATCATGTAATTATAACATATAAATATGCGGATAGACTGATCACAGTTTAAATTAATGAATGAAGGATTGATCGTTTGTGATCATCGATAGACACTCGAGATCAGCGATTTAACGTTCCTTGTTTTATGAATTACGAATTGCGAGTACAGAAAACAAACGCTTTACGAATCGAAATCGAAGCTTTTGCGATAAACGTGTGGATGCAAATTTGCAGACGATCATTTGAACAATGATCATTCAGTGATTTTATTTACAGAACGTTTACTGTTTGCAAAAGACTATCGCCAACGCGCTTCCATCTGTCGCATCTCCGCTTTTTTTTTCTCGCATCGATTGAATTCATTAGCAATAGCCAGCCTAATTGACGTACATATTTGAGTAGCATCGGCACAGCGATCGGCATCGCCATGAAACGGACATTCCGACGCGTTTTATTCCAAGCAAAAACTACCATCATCCCTCTGTTAAAACCTAAATGCTTTCGGTGATCTGAGGAACAATTGCGAAGCGTCAGGCAAACCCCATCCTCGAGTTTGATGTACAAATCACGAAACTAATTCTCTGCACAATTATGTTTCTGTTCTACCTTCCAATGGTGTCACTTCTATGTACATTTCGACCGACAATAAAATCTCTCGATGTCATTTCACCGATTTCATATAGGAACACTGATACAACAATCAAAAAGCATGCTCGATATACAGGGTGTCCCACCTGACTTGAGCATCCCAACTATCGCGCTTGTATTTTTCCGATAAGGAACAATGTCAAAGGAAAACAGATACTTGGTTCGCAAAGGGCGAACGAATTGTCTCAAGATTATATTTTTCAAGATTTTAAAACTATCGAAGTTTCTTTAAATGCGACTACATATTTTTGATATGGCGATATGATAGCTAAGGCCAAAGCGAGTCGAACGACTTGTGATACTTTAACCTTCGCTTGACCTTGCGTAAGAAAAATTCATAAAACTTGAATTATTGAGGTAAATGGTGAAGTAATTGTGATTGGATGATTAATGAGGGGAAATTTGATTTAAAATGTTGATGAAACAGTGCAGCATGAAGATTCTGAAAGGATGGACTAATATCAATCCTTCCTCATGTTTCCTTCCTTGCTTAATATCAGTACAAACGTTGAAACGTTTCACGTAGCTTGTGTCAACACTGCCCATCGAGTTAAATTGTAAGCATCGATATATGTATTAGTTTCTTCCTTCGTTTACTACGATCAGTACAGAGTTTCACTTTGATGCATTGGTGTTCATTAATATTAAATAAGGAAGGCTGAACATTAGTTCATCCTTGCAGAATCTTCATATTACACTGTTTTCATCAATATTGTAGAACAGATTTTCCCTCATTAATCATCTGATCACAATTATTTCACCATTTACGTGAATAATCCAAGTTTTATGAATTTTTCGTACCCAAGGTCACGCGAAGGTCATAATATCATAGGTCGTTGGATTCGCTTTGACCTTAGCTATCATATCGCCACATCAAAATATGTCGTCCCGTGGAAAAAAACTCCGATGATTTTGAAATCCCGAAACAAAACATGAGCTTGAGACAATTTCTTTGTCCACCATTACGTTTGCTCCTTCAGACCTAGTTTATTTTTCCTTTGACATTTTTCCCAAACATAAAAAATAAGCGAGATATTTGGGGCGCTCGAGTTAGGTGGGACACCCTGTATAATAAAGGGAAAAGCTAATAAAAGGTTCTTTCTGCGCCCGCAGATATTCGTTCGAGCGCAATTCGACTACGATCCCTTGGAGGACGAGTTGATACCGTGCGCGCAGGCCGGCATCGCGTTTAAAACCGGCGACATACTGCAGATCATCAGCAAGGACGATCATTATTGGTGGCAGGCGCAGAAGGATAACGCGGCCGGCTCCGCGGGATTGATACCTTCCCCTGAGCTTCAGGAACGACGCATCGCTTACATGGCAATGGAGAAGAACAAGCAAGAACAGGGTAAAGTTCGGCATATGTATTTTTACGATTACTTACATTGGTAGATGCGAGTGTTTAATTTAGTTTGACTGCTTCGAATTTGTTTCAACACTTTTGGGTGTAGTAATAACAAGGCAATCTTAAAGTGGTGATAAGAATGTCTTTTAGCTATACTTCCGAATGGGACCGGTAAGGACCTGTTGCCGATGGATATGAAATTTGGGGGGAGGGGGAGAAACGCAAATCTAAAATTTTAGGTGCGGATATTGAATAGTTTCCGAGATATTAATTAAAAACTTTCGGTACAATACATTGAATTCTTCATATACAGGGTGTTCTGCTACTGCATGTCAATATTTTAAGGGGTGATTGCTGAGACAATTCTGAACAACTTTTTCCTTTGCCAAAACGGTTGTTAATGGTTCGTTTTTGAATGATTAACAAAAAACTCTAACCAATCAGAGCGCGTGCAGAGGGCGCGCTCAGCCGAGAAGGCGTTGAAGGCTGCGGTTGAGCGTATCACGATCTTCTCTCGGCTGAGCGCGCGCTCTACACTCGCTCTGATTGGTCGGCGTTTTTCGCTAATCATTCAAAAACGAAGCTTTAACCACCATTTTGGCAAAGGAAAAAGTTGTTCAGAATTGCCTTAGCAATCACCCCTTAAAATATTGACATGCAGTAGCAGAATGCCTTGTATAGGCACAACTAACACAACCGTCTTCGCTGTTGCATGCGTGGTCGTCAAGTGTTCAGTAGCTGATGACACAATAAGGATATCGCCCTCAAAATCTATAGGGTGTCCCACGCAAAATCGATTACTGTAACTTCAGTCGCCCAAGACATGTTTCTTTATTGCAGTACGCCCATCTTTATCCGAAATGTTCCGTTTTAATTTCAAATGGGAATTATTGGATTGCAGTACACCGTACTTACTGTAATTTTGCATAATAGCACCACGTCAGCTTCCGATCCCCGGATAAACAATTCGGATTGACCGCAGAATTTAAATTATTCGCTATACGACATGCAATTCGAGCTATGGGCGTACTATTTACGCGGAAAAGAGGATATTAGTTAGGTTTGGGCATATAATTGGATCCCAGCAACGCTTGGACAGTGGTCGCCTCGTCGAAATTATTTGCCGCAAACTATTAATACTGAGGGCAGTATACAGGGTGTAACGCAACCCTCTGCAAATATTTTAAGGGGTGATTCTACAGGCCAAAATAAAGCGAAAATCAAGAATGAAAATTTTGCATTTGGGGCTTTGTTAATAAGATACCGATGTTTAAAAAAACGCGGTGAAAACGCCTGCCGGTAGGCAATTTGACGGACAGCGGCTCGAGTCCGGCAGCTGCGTTCAGTGGTAGTCATTCGCTACATGCAAGAGAAACCATGACCTACCGCACCGCGTAATCTGACACCCAAAAGGCACACGTTTTACGATGTACAGCATTCAACCTGCTTACTTGTAAAAATCCACATGGGCATATCAAAACCCACCCAATGGGATTATCAAGTAAAGAGGGTGATGGCCTTCAGTCAACAATTTTCTTCTCAAAAACCAAATACACATGCACCACGATTGTCGCGGCCGCGAATGTCTATGCGTACACGCGACTGTCCCATCAGCGAGTGTCCACGATTTGCACTAAACTTATTATTCCAGGAGATGTTCCTCGCGTCCACCATCCGCTTGAAGATAGTGGTTCAACTCTTTCACGCAAGTCGTGTCACAATTTCCGAAAGTCTGTTATTATTGTCAGAGGACATTATCATGTTAGCGTATTTCGCAAATGTACACGAACCTTTGGACATCTGGTACCACTATCACCGCACATAATCAATTGCAAGAAAAAGTAGTTTTAAGATTGGCATTATGTATCTAGAAATTGAAATAATCAAGTTCTAAGAACCAAACTAAATTAAAAAACGAAAGTAATAACAATTGAAATAAACGCAATATTAAACACTAGAACTTAAAGTACAACTGGAATGTTCAAACCGTTCCGTATTCAACGTCGTACAAGCAGCAACTGTCTCGATCGTCTAGAAATAACGATCACCGATGCGTGCCGAATCGTCGCGAGTCGTATCTACGGAAAGTGTTTGGAAGTATTTGTTATTCTTTCGGCCGTAGAAAGGGGCAACAGTGTTGCCCTATCGACGACTCGTGACGATTCGGCATGCATCGGTTGACCATTATTTCTAGACGATCGAGGCAGTTGCTGTTTGTACGCTGTTGAATACGGAATGGTTTGAACATTCCAGTTGTACTTTGAATTTTAGTATTCGGCATAGATTTAATATTGCATTTAGTTCTATTGTTATTACTCTCGATTTTTAATTAAGTCTAATTCTTAGAACTTGATTATTTCAATTTCTAGATACGCAATCTCTATTTTAAAGCTACTTTTTGTTACAATCGGTTACGTGCGGTGATAGTAGTGGTGCCAAGTGTCCGAAGGGTCGTGTACATTTGCGGAATACGACTACATGATGATGTTCTCTGACAATAATAACAGACTTCCGAAAACTGTGACACGATTTGCGTCAGAGATTGAAACACTGCATTCAAGCGAGTGGTGGATACGAGGAACATCTCCTGGAATAATAAGTTTAGTGCAAATCTTGGAATCGTGATCTTCGTGTGCTGCAAGTTTCTGTGTTAAAGGGTGTATTGTGAACCATCGCGGACGGGACAATCGCGTGTACGCATAGACACTTGCGGACGGAACAATCGCAGTGCATGTGTATTTGGTTTTTGAGAAGAAAATTATGGATTGAAGGCCGTCACCCTCTTTACTTGATAATCCCATTGGGCGGGTTTCGATATGCCCATGTGGATTTTTACAAGTAAGCAGGTTGAATGCTATACATCGTAACGCGTGTGCCATCTGAGTGTCAGATTTCACGGTGCGGTAGGTCATGGTTCCTGCGGCGTCGTAGTGAATGACTGCCACTGAACGCAGCTGTTTGACTCGAGGCTCACGCGTCAGATTGCCTATCGGCAGGCGTTCGGATGCCGTTTTTTTAAACATCGATATTTCGTTAACAAAGCCTCAAACGCAAAATTGCCACTCTTGATTTTCGCTTTATTTTGGCCTGTAGAATCACCCCTTAAAATATTTGCAGAGGGTTGTGTTACACCCTGTAGCTGAAGCCGTATTGCAAGCAGAGAACATCCCTTGCGCGTTAGAAGTTACAATAACCGATTTTTCGTGGGTCACTCTATAGATTCATAGGACGGTATCCTTATTGTGTCAACGGGTACTGAACACTTGAGGACGACGACCACTGCAACAAGGATCAAGGTACCATTGGCCACTTAACACTCGATAACGATAGCTGCTACAGCGAAAACGGTTGTGTTAGTCGTGTCTGTATATGAAGAATTCAATGTATTGTACCGAAAGTTTTAAATTAATATCTCGAAAACTATTAAATACCCACACCTAAGATTGTAGATTTTGGTTTCTCCACCGCCCCCCACCTCCCCTCCAAATTTCATGTCGATCGGCAACAGGTCCCATTCGAAAGAACATCCTGTTTGTTTGTCATTCGAGGTAGTGAATGAATTTGTTTATAATTGTTTATAAAAGAAAATTTGAATAGAATGAACAATTTATGTAGTTAATCAATTGAATTTGATCAAGCATTCCAGATAAAGCAAAACCGTTGTAAATCGACAATTTTGCTTTTTGTATCTGGTTTTCCCAACACAGCTGCACTAGATAAAGAAATCGTGATTTTTTTTTCACGTAGGATAATATCGTATTAGGGTAATTATCAGTTCCAGCAGATCGCATTCCGTCCGATACGCAGAAAAGAAAAAGATATGAGATTTCCACCGTGCGCCACCATCGCCTTACCGATCCATTCTAATCAACCACGTCTGATTCTCCGATTAATCTCCTACTATTCTCGCTACTGCCACGAAACGAATGTGCTGGTGAACATGGTGTGTCATGTATGTGTTGTTAGATGTAAATACACGGGTTCTTGATGGTGCATGTAGTATCGTTGGATGTCAGTCATGTCGGTCGCGCGATACGGATCCAGGAGGGATCTATCAAGATCATTCTGTACCCCGCCCCCCTCCCCCCTTTTTCCGACGAGCGAGTGATTACAGGTCGAACAATGAGTATGCAGGTCGCAGTTGAACGAATCGCGGATTAACATTATTGACCTGTATGCTAGTAGAAATCATTAATTAATCGGAATAATAACTCTGTGAGGGCTTATGGTAATTGGAAAGAAACTATAATGAATTCGTGATTCGTGGGTAGTAAAGCAGGTCGATGAGAAATGATTAAGCCTGTGCGATACATCTGTTATTGTGTGTTGTGCGGGGCTAGACGCTGAAGGAGAAGGAGGATGTTCTTCTCACACCGAAGGCTGCGACGGTTCGACAGGTATGACTCTGCCTTTAGGTAGCCAAGACGCGTAGAGTCACGTAGAACCGTGTAGTCCGCATGAAATATACAGAATATACTCGTTCCGTGCTTACAACACACGCATTAATACGAAAGGAAAGGGGAGAGACACTTTGTTCTGGGAAAACTGACTTTCTGGAGCTACTTGGCTTCGTGTTAAGAAAAGACGGGAAAAGCGAAAGGCTGGGAGTCTGCTGAGGACGATCGATCGGAAGTGAAATAAGAAAAAGGCCATTGGAATGCTTCAAGCGCATATATTTAGGGGAAGGTGTTGTATCTTGGTCAAACTTTTATATTACGTTCCGTTATTTTATTGCGCGGTCTGTAAAAGTAAATCCGTGGGCGGTGATAAGTAAAGCAAACAGTATATTATATATATTTAATCAAAACATGTATTTTTATCATATTAGCGGAAGAAATTGTAATTTGAAGAAATAGTGAAACATGATCCAGAGTGTGTCACTTGAAGAAAGGTATTAATATACATTTATTGCAACCAGTTCTTGTTTAACTAAAATTATATCCACTAAAACTTGTATTAAAACGTAATAGCGAGGAGTTTCAGGCTGTTCTGTTTGATGGAAGTTTACAAACTAGGTCGTCGTGAATAAAATCATATGATATTAACGAACAGAATTAAATACTCTTTTTTTTTACACGTTTGTACCTTGGATTGTTTCCAAGCACAGCATGCGAGCAAGACCCAAGGTACAACTTTTAGCATTTCCTGATGTGTATCGTTCTAGAACTTTATACGTTATAAATTTCCAGAAATTGTTTACCAGTTTGGAAACACGAAAGAGTCATAAAAATCACGATGTCGAAAGAAAATCAATTACTAGTTACATTGAAGTATAGTAATGCACGGATGTAAGGCGCACATTTGGGACCGCAATGCGTCTTACATCCGTGCATCGCTTTACTACCTTTGACAAACGCTAAAACGAAAGCTTGATCTTATGTCGCACATGTTCGTCTGGCAATGAATTCTCTTTTTCCTGCCATTTATGAGGAAAACAGTATGTGTATCATCGTGCCAAAGTCGGTAATAAAAAATCAACCAGGGTGAATGTTAATGTTGCTGTGGCCCAAGGTACAACATCTTTCCCTGTTTAATGATTTTGTCTCCTGCGTATATCAATCAAATCGTTCACCCCATCGTCACGCATCATTGTACATATTAGACCTCTTGTGTAAAAGTCAATGTTTCTTGTGCAGTGAATGAGTGCAACAATTCTGGCGGGTTTAAGTAATGAAAATAATGAAAACCATTCACTTTCCTTGTGTCTATATACACATATTATCCCTTTTTAAACTTCTCATGCTTTACACTCGGTCTTTGTCTTAATTGTTGCTTGCAGCGTATCTTTTGAATAAAAGTTGAAAATATATTCATGTATTAAATATTATTGTATATTAAGTACTGTACTGTAACTAGGAATGTTGCACATAATTGATAAAGGGTAAATGACCATCCCAAAGTAATAAATGGCACTATTAAAAATTCATAGCTACTTGCTCGAAACAATTTCATATCGCTGGAACACGCGATCCTGCAAGTTGGTTCATCATCGTGTACCTTCATCTATGCAAATGTTCTGAAATCTAAATAGAGTAAAATCTGCAGTGGCAACATTGTAAATAGGCGTTGACAGACATGTAATAATTAATTATGACACACAGATACTGATAGCCTCCATCATGTTTTCTTTTATATTAAGTGTAATAATTACAAAACACTGGTAATATATAATAATATAATCTGGTACGTAAATATTGTGAAAGTTTGTATACAAAAATTATTATTAATAGGCGATGATTATTAATATGAGAAATGGTGATGACTGTTGTATTAGTGATGCTTCTGATTGTAATATAATTTACGCTAATTACGAAATGGCATTATATTATAATATAACACAAGAATACGATAATTCGTTTCGAGGCAATACTTAGGAAATTAGGATAATTACGGTCGAAGTGCAAGATGTAAAATTTCCAGTGGTAAAAGATTCAATAACAATTCTCTATGTTACCCTTTAAAACGGTATATTTCCGCCATTTGTTTAATATTTTGACTGCGAAGAACGGGTTACTCGAATTATTACAGAACCTGCTTCCACGTGGCGTGCTTCGATGCATGCTCTCGCCAAAGTTTCACGCACTTACGCTTGTTTCGCACGATACCACTCGCAAGCACAACAATCACACACAGCGTCACTCTGTTAAGACATTCCTTTGCCATGAAAATGTATTATTTAACCGTTCAAGCTCGTCATAATCATGCTCCGATCCTGTCTCAACAATTGTCGAAGTTTTCCCAAATTCACACGCACAAATATGCAATACAATTACCTAACAATATACCCTTATCTCTATCATCTTGTGACCTGCTGGAACACCCATCTCAGTGGGAATCCCGCGCCCTCCCTTATGGCTATGGCTTCTATGTAAACTGGCTGATTGAATGAAATCTCTTTAACATTAGAGAGAATACGCTTACACAGTGACTGGATATTTATTCGAAGTAGCTCTTCACTTCTCTTGCGCGTAAATTGCTAATTGTCCCGGATGAATCGCGGAGGATGCTGATTAGCAATATAATTATAGAACGCTATGTGTTCCGATTGTAGTCTCTACCGCGCACGTTACGCTTTGAACAAATTCAAGGAACGTGCGTTATTTATTATATGAATGGCATAGGAATTAATACGAACTGTTATTAATTATTATTCTCTATTTTATTTTCCTCTCGAAATATTTGCCAAATCATTTCTGTCGTTGATCGTACACCTTTTAAACGTTTGGCTCTGAAGATTATTGAAATTTAATTTAATTTGAACTGTTTTATATAATATATAGAGGTTGTTTTGTAATATAGCGAGAGAAATTCGAGGGTTGAATTACTCATTTTTTTTCGTACATTCTTTTTAAACAAGAACAATTATTTCATTGTTCTTGTTCGGGTGTATGAAGTGATCTTATTGGCTGAATATTAAAAAACCGGAAGTATTGAATGGATGCAATAACGAGAATTAATTAAACACTTTGTTTATGTGCCTATTATTCGTATTTCTCCTTCAATTATTGGAATACAAATAGTAAACTCTATAAATTATTACTATTTGCAGGATACATGATTTCAAGCGATTCTATGTATATCGATCACCAGTGTAGGTAATCGACTGATCAATCTTTTTACGTTTCCAGTGAATTGCTCAATATTCGGCCGGAAAAAGAAGCAGTACAAGGATAAGTATCTCGCAAAGCACAACGCAGTCTTTGACCAGCTGGATCTGGTCACCTACGAGGAAGTCGTCAAGCTTCCATGTAAGTAACAGTTTTTTTTTTTTTGCTAATTTGAGGAAAGGGCAAATTTCCATATATTTTAGTGCAAACTTTTTGTTTATACCCTCTTCTCATTTTTTTTTTTAAATGGACTTGCACCGCCTTCAAAATAAACGGTCCAATTGATGATCTATATTTACATACAATTACTATACTTTTGATCCAATGATCCATTATTATATTATACATCATTTCGTTACATTACGTTATGGCCGAAAATACTATGAAGCTTTATTAATGGAAAGTAATATTGTTCTGTTCCCTAATATTGTATCTTGGTGTACTAATTATAACTTCAACGGTTACATCTCATTAATAGATGAGTATTCTACGATTAAGAATGATCAAGGATTATTTTTAAACAAAAATTTAATATTTACCATTTCATTCTTGTTGTTGTTTAATGTATGTACATCTTACAATATTTATTTAACGGATCAACAATCCTTATAGCTGATTGAAATTTACCATAAATATATCATGTACCTATGTGTTTTCGATTAATTGATCTTTCGGTAGCATGCAATATAATATTTTTTAACAATATCTCTGATTTTTCTATTATAGATCCTGCATTCCAACGGAAAACGCTAGTGTTACTGGGTGCGCATGGCGTTGGTCGTCGTCATATAAAAAATACAATTATCTCGAAGCATCCCGATAAATATGCCTATCCTATTCCACGTAAGTGCAATAAATAATATTTCTATTAAGTTTCCAATTATCATACACTCATTTACCATTTTTCATCAACCCCCGTACAAATAATGTCCTTTCTTTAAATTGCGTGCAACATAAACCTGTTCTTCGTCTGGATTGAATTACCCTTTATTATAATATATTATGCCTTAGAAATTTGCATGAAGAATGTTTATTCGTTTCCCTCGATGGGGTCTCTGCATTAACTTGAAGCATTCCAATCCCTGATAACTATCAATATCAAATCTTTAATGCTATATTCAGTATTCAGTTTATTCGTCCAATTTGAATTTGTTTCTTTAATTAATCCCCTTTCGAAATTGTTCCCGAAAGAACAAATTCATTGATAATATTTACCCCTATCTTTGTCCGCTTTGCGTATTAAATATTAAAGTGACTTTCACGACTTAACGCAAAAAGTACAAAATGTGTCTATAAATCAAGAAAAAACCTTACAATTAGCTAATTACAATAATACCCCCCTGCTCGAAATTTTAAGCCACCGAGTGTCAGGCACCAGATATCTTACCGCTCGTCCCGTAAACTATTCCACCAATAACAAGCCAATAAACTTTCATCTTCAGATACATCGAGGCCTCCGCGAAACGACGAAGAGAACGGTCGCAATTATTACTTCGTGTCGCACGACGAAATGATGGCGGACATCGCAGCCAACGAGTACCTCGAATACGGTGACTATCTCAATTCGAAATTAAACCAGATATCGGTCCCTATCCTATCCAGATGTTTACTCTAACATGCCCGAAACCCTCTGCAGGTTCGCACGAGAACGCAATGTACGGGACGAAGCTTGAAACGATTCGCAAAATTCACGAGGAGGGCAAGATCGCGATACTGGACGTGGAGCCGCAAGCCTTGAAGGTTTTACGGACAGCGGAATTCGCGCCGTACGTCGTTTTCATCGCCGCCCCGGTGTTCCAGAATATCGTCGAGGTAACGTATAGCGGATATTGATCCTTAACGTCTTCGAGTGGACGGGTTAACTGCTGTATCGTCGGGCTGATTAATCGACCGATTAATCGAGCGGTTGACGAAGTTATGAAACTTCGAAAATTGCGAAGCTTCCCTTTAATTTTCTCTACAGAAATATTGCTTGGGGCACTGTAAATTGTTCGGTCGACTAGATAAGTGGATATTTGTTGCAGCAGATGAGCGAGGACTCGTTAAAACATTTTTTTTTGTATTCAATAACGATTTAACATGAATATTATTAAATAGTAATTGGTATATTAAATTTTCTTTATTGTAAGAATTAAATGGTGGGATATTGCAATTGAGTGTCTTTCACACCGCTTTTGCAGTTTCAGTTTAGCAAGAATTTGGTGGCAGGAAATTACAATTGAGTGCATTTGACCATTTTGACGGTTTCAGTACGGAAATGTGGGACAGAACCCAGAACTTATTAAAAAATACCTATAATATAATTGCCCCGAAATTATCAAAGAGAATTATTTTAAATGATATGCACAAATATTAAATTATTCCAGATTATTCTAACTTAATTTAACTTATTTAAATCATACAATAACAGTTTCATAAATAGCTTGAGCTGATTTAGTTTATCAGTTTATTTCAGCTTCCACGTAAATTCATTTTACTTTATTTGTTGAAGACAAATTACAAGTGCCTCATTACCCTCTTCAACATATGAGCCGATCTCGTATACCCGGCTTTGCCCCAAACGAGGCAACCTATTAATATCGAAATAAAGTCAATCTTCGTTTGTCCCTACAATATTAATCGGAAATGAATAAAAAGTATCTGAAACTAATACAGTGTTCTTAAAGTGTACTTTGTGGATAAACAACTTTCGTATGTCACTCATCACTGATCTTCATATCCATAAATATACTAATAAATTTATTAAGAAACCTATCAGAATTAAGAGAACGTTCTTGGCGCTTGCATGGATGTTCAGCGCGCACCCAATGAGCAGGTAATTCGGGTGTTAATTCCTCGCGTTTAGCTTAACGGAGGTGGAAGCTCAATGTTACAACGATTTTCCAAAATGATAAGACCGAAAATGTATCAGGTACATACAGGTGAATATATTTCACAAAGATTGTGTAGAAAGGAAAGAAACGGTTCGGTGAATAAATTGAAGTTCGGAGTTTGTCAGTTTTACACGATACGTTGAGTTCGTTATTCTTCGATTACTAAAATGCTATTAGTGTTATTTCTGCATTTTTTAAATTTCGTCTCGACGCGATAGAGAGGAGGCGGGGAATGTTTGAGGATTTGAAAATTGGTGTAAGGAAACTATGAGCGTTAATTGGTAAGAAGCGACCAGGAAGAAGCCGGGGGACGTGTAGTCAAGTGTCCAGCGGAAAGGGCGGACTTAGGGGGTTGCCGGGTTTGGGTTATTCCCGACCCTCGGATAAGCGGGTGGCATCGGCTTTATCTTCGAAAAATGTGGCCGACCGTTTTATGGTCTGCAGCTGGTTGACGAGATACAATGTTTTTGCTTCAACATGCTTTAATACAAAATGCTAAACGTGCGAAACATTCATCGAAGGAAGCTTCCGCGAAGGAAATTTCTATTCCGCTTGAGGAATTCTATCCACCGGAAGTCCGTCTGACGGTTTGCAACAAATTTGTTTCAGTGCGACGAGAATCTGGAAAGCCTGGCGAAAGAGTCGGACTCGCTGAAGCAGGCGTACGGCCACTTCTTCGACCTGACCATCGTGAACAACGAGATCGACGAGACGACCGCGCAGCTGGAGGCGGCCATCGAGCGGATTCACACGACACCGCAGTGGGTGCCCGTGTCGTGGGTGTACTGACAACGGACCTCGCCGGTTCGTCAAATCGCCAACTGCAACGGCGCGTCGAGGCAGTGATCGTCGGAAAGCGAATCCGCCGAACGACCGGCCCGTTCGCGACCGATCGCTTCGCCGCGGCTAATCTCCTCGGCATCGGTGCGCGGTGTTCGCGGGAGTTCAGAGCCGTTCGCACACTTCGGACCAATCGAACGAACGGGTGGTTGCCGCCGGTCCTTGGAACGATCCACGGCACGGTATCGAATGGAACGCGTCATTTTCGCCATGTGTTCAACCCCCTTTTGATTAATTGACGGTGTTTTATAAGTATTCCACCGAGGGGGCGAGAGAGAGAGAGAGCGAGAGAGAGAGAGAGAGAGAGAGAGAGAGAGAGAGAGAGAGAGAGAGATTGAACCGTGTAAAATTATTCCGGAGCGCAGAACACGACAATCATAAAAAAAAAACATTTCCATTTCGACATTATCAGTTCCACGTCATCGCAACGTTGCTTTCTTTGGTAAGTGCAAGCAATAGCACTCCTTCGACGATATTGTCTCGGTTAGCTCAATAGTAATTAACTGCAGAGTTAATCACGATCACTCCGATCGTGCACAGTGTTCTCTCTCTATCTCTCCCCCACCTTCTCTGTCCTTCAATTTCATTTCCCCTTCGCCTCTCCGTTTCGCGATCTCGTTTCTGGCATTTCTCCAAGCACATTCCTCGTGCCGCGTTAGAGCGCGCGTACACGAATCCGATCGCCGCCTTCGTCGCTGTGAACGGTAGCGATGCGAGAAAGGAAAGAGGAAAGCGCGAGTTTATCCGAGGAGATCGCTACGCACGAGCTGAAGAGGATCAGAAAATGTGGAACGGTCGTTCGAGCCGCTCGTTGAACGCCGACGGAGCGGACACGCTTGCACTACGAGAATAAAGGGAATCTGTCGATCGGCTGTCCCGTAATTGTAATTGCCTCCTATCGTACTCTCTTATAAACTATTTACACGAGCGGGAAGGAAAGGGGAAGCTAGGAGCGCGCTGTCCGGTTTGCCCCGTCGCCGCTGATCCCACCGTAACAATAGTCTCGATCCTCTGGCCCGAAGGGAAGCCGGACTATCGACGGCCAGCAGCGTCGTTTACCTGTAACCTTAAGCAGTAGAGAGACACTTCGCCGATTTCGTCTGGCACTTGAGACATCTAAACGGAAGTTCATCCGCTGTCGCGAGTCCCTGCGGTGAACCTACGTACAATGCGCTGTTCTTCAACGGCATCTTATTATTCTTCGTTCTTCCGATTTCAGTTCGAGTCGCTTGGCGACACTTCCTGTTGTCGCTACCGTTTCGTTTCTCGCCGAGTCTAAGACGCTGGACCGTTTGCCCTGTCTCGTTGTTGCAGCGCTTTTTTTTGGGGGGGGGGGGAAGACGAGGATCGGATTAGTCCAGGGGTTGATTCCTTTTCTTGATTGGCATTGTAGGATAATGAAGAGACGCGTCTTAGACGCGGCGACGATTTAAAATGCTTCTTTGCTGTGTCTCACTCGGTTCGCGTTGCACCCTCGTACAAAAAAGCGCATAATCGAACGACGAAGTAACGCGGTTTACTATACGATATTTATAACAGATAGATAGTCTACCAACTATATGAAATAATACTAAACACCGTCTCGCGTTGAAGGAATGCATGCACACACAGACACACATACACAGAGAGAGAGACAAGTAAAATGCGAATTCACGAGAAGCAGATTTAACGACTAGATTATTAATTAAAAGCGATTAAACCGATTAATTGTGTAACTAATTAATACTAAATTACTAGAAGACTAATAGGAAAATTTGCATATGCAGCCCGTAGACCGAATGTGCGACAATGGTGTGTGAATCTCTGCGCCCGTCATCGACCCTCGCGCGGCTTTGTTCCGGGAATTCGTTCAATTACAGCTCAACTAATTGTTACGTAATGTATCGAAGCATACGCGCACACACACACACACACACACACACACACACACACACACACACACACACACACACACACACACACACACACACACACGCGTGTAGCACCACGCGACGGACATAAGATACATGCAATTAATTGCAGACACGCGCTACATACATTAGGTTTTACTACGTTCTTCCTATTCGACACGAACGAAATTAGCCGTCGAGCGTGTAATTATCCGTAATCGAGCGCGATGAAGGGGATCGTCGGGGCGATCACATCGCGCGGACTATCTACACTTTGAAAGCTGCGGAACGGTCGTCGATGACGCTGCTTCGATCAACAGGGTCGATCGCGCGCGAAGGCGAGTCCGAAGTCGTTGTAACGGTATAAATATAAAAAGAAAGAGGAGCGAGACGTCGGACGACGATCCAAGGGGAAGCTCATGCCGGTGTGATCGTTTTGCGTGAATGAGAGAAACTGTGTCGGGACGCGAGAAGAGAAACGAATCTTCTTCAGTGATTTTGTAATATTTCTTATAAGTTGTAGCTGCCATATCCGAGGTAAAGATTAAGTACGCTATAGGTGCGCTGAGTGATTATCTGACGACGACTGTTAACGATTCCGACGAGTGATGGTGATGATTAACGGGGATTACGATGATAATGACGATTGTTGTCGCGATCCTTACGTGATCCTTGCAAACAAAAGGAAAAGTGTGCGTCCGCGACTTTGGATGAGTTACGCTAAAGATGTTGAAAGACGACGGGTCTAAAGAAAACAATAAACAGTTCATTACAATTATGTAATTATAAATAAGAGAAAAAGACGAAGAGTATTATAACATGTTGTTAATTGAATTAATAAAACTAGCCCAAAGTGTCGAAGACCCATCTGTTTCGTCGCATTTCAATTCCGCAAGTGAAAACGAATTTTTACTTCGTCATTTTTCGCTGGTAAGATCGTTTATTAAATACACGAAACCGATTGAACTTCAATCAGATCGATATTTTGCAATGTCGATTAATTATGTAGAAAAATTGCGAAAACGTAATTAAATGAGCTGACTTGAGTATTTAATTATTCTTATCCGATTATCGCACAGTAATAATTGAAGTATATCGACGCAGGTGTATTAATAGGAAAGCGAATAATCGAAACAGAAATATCGTTAGAAATATTATTTTAACATTAGTTTCATAACGAGCATACATAAATCATTCATCAACGAAATGTTGGAACAGTGTAAAATAACTACAATTTTACGATACAGGATTGTTATCTATAACACTGTCACGTCTTTTTACATCCTGAGCTTATTAACTGTAAATCTACGAGTTCGTATATCGCTCTTCTTAGTACGAAACACTTATATCATATCTATTTACATCGTACAGTTCTAAGACAAAGCGACAAAACGAACTTTCTGCTCAATCAAAAACAGGAACATGTATGTTGAAAGTTATGGCCTTTGAGAAATGTCCACATTGAAGGACATACGTACATACATTTATATTTATTGGCACAGGAAGTACAGACACTGTTTATATCGCGTTCAATTCTCGTCGGTGTAATTAAGAAGGCTTGCTTAAACACGTCGGTGCTTCCTTTTCAACGGATGCTTCCGTGCAGCATTATTCTTCCTGACGATCGCAGATGGTGGAATTATCAAGTCCAACTCCGAAGCCTTTGTCTTGTTGCATTGATTCTGGTCCATGGGGAACATGTATTCCAGATCGATGCCGTACCTTTGCATTAAATAACATTTCAAATTGAATTGCCACACAGGCGCATGGACGGCGAGCCGTTCAAGTACAAACCAGCGCGGTTACTCACCCAGGTAACTTTTCCCGGAGGTAAGAGATAACATTAGCCCCCAGACTCGTATCACGACTCATAATGAAGCTTGACAGGAATCGAGGACTTTTGCTCTGTTCTGCACAGTGCATCAGCAGCGCCCAGGACTTGTAGTCAGAGTCTAACACGTAGGTATTGTACACGCCTTCATCTGTAAAACACCTGTGTTGCATGACACTTCGAAATGCTTTAATACTGTGCAATTGAATAACAACTGCCAGGCCTCCGATTGTGTGAAACATTTATTGAAAAGTTTCTTTTAAATAGTAAAAATCGATTGCCTTGTGCAAGGAGTGATTTAAGTAGTACGAATCAATGATGCGGTCGGGCGTAACGTATATAGTACATGCTAACTAAAAATCAGCTTTAATTATATAGAAATACAATGAATCTTTGTTTCGTCGCGTATCTGCGGCGCGATCGCGAGCCTTCCGTGTAGATCGGATCACCGGGAGTCGTAAGTTCCTGGCTGAAGATGATTTCAGTACCGTTGAATTCGCGACTTCCTTACGCTCTTTATGAGGGTAAGGATGATTGGAATAAAGGTAAACGATGACAAACTCGTGAACAACGATTTTTTAATAATCTACAATAAACGATAGATTGAGACGATGAAGTTGTGTGTTTTTATGTTGTTATGTGTGTCCTACTCGTGCGAGTGTTTCGTTTAAAAAACTGATTAGCTTTTCAATTTGTTTTTCCTTCCTCGACGCTTCGTGTCGGTCCCCCTTCCATGAAAGATGGATCCTGATTGGAAAACGCTAATTTCAGCATTCGCCAATCAGGATACTTAACCCTTTACACTCGATAGCATTTCCTTATAGTTCCTTTCGATGAATAGTTGTCGATATTAAAACTGTTGTAACTCCGTGAAAAAAAAAATCGTACAACAGTCCACCTGGACTCATTTTAAAACGCGAAGACTCTGCTTTCTCGGCCCTGAGATCATTCTTTTTTTTTTGTAAACTGTTTTAACATCACGTAACGGATTAAAAAGTGAAGACATTCGACGTTCGAACGTCGTCAGCACACTTTCCACTCGAAGTTCGATAAAACGGTGAGGAAAAAATTGTATATCGGATGCGAGGTGGTCGTTTTGAAGGGAAGACTTTGGTCTGCAAATTCATGGTGATTTGAATCACGAGGAAAAATTCCTCAATGTCCGTAGACACGTTCGAATGTGTACAATTTTCATACAGGAAATGTGTCTTCACTTTCCTACCATTACACGATGTAAAAACGTTTTTCAATAAGACTGAACTCAGGGCTGGGAAAGTAGAGGCTTCACGCTTTAAAGTGAGCCCAGCTGGATTGTCGAAGGATTCTTTTTCGCGAAGTTACAAGAGTTCGTAGAATGTCCCCTCAGAGGGGACGACCGAGTGCAAACAATCTTTGTGTTTTTTTCCTCAATAACGTTAATTTGAAATTAATGAAAAGTAACGAAAAGTATCTGAAACCGAGACGGTGTTCTTAAAATATACCTTTTGGGTAAACAACTTTGATGTGTCGCTCACATCTTCGTAATGATAAACGTATTAATAAATTAATAAATCTATCAGAATTAAGGGAAAGCTGTTGATACTTACACGGATATTCAGCGTGCACCCAATGAGCGGGTGATTCGGGGGAAGGAATCTTCCAGGTGATATTCCCAACGAGTTGCTCGTTGATCGGATCATCCGTGAAGCTGTATGTGAAGTTCATGGTAACTTCGGTGCTTTCCGGCGAAATGGACAGTTCAGCCCGCATGCATCTGTAGGCCAGTGCCTCCTCCGAGCTTGCGTAGTATTGCACTATGTGCCATGATCCGAGGAACTGCAAGAAACACGAGTTCTTCATTTCTTCATTTCTGAACGTGTCTTCGCGGTTGTTCTATGGCGGCCGCTCGTGCCCGACGCGTTTTCTTGTTGTTCGCGTCGCGGCGTTAATCGAAACGCTGGGCTCTAATGAATATGTGCAATGCGCACGGTGTATAACAATTGATACAGGTCGCCCCGAGGCACGCTTTGTAAAAGTATGAAATGTTTGACAAAACCGCGCAAATGTTGCGATTCCTGATACTTTAAATTGAATCTTTTTCTTTTAATTTCAGCTTGCCTGCATTTTGAAAGCCGAATGATAATTTCGTTGTACGATCGTGTTTGTATATATTAATAATCCTACCATTCTAATTATTCATTACAATTAAACATTGCAGTGTTACAATTTGTATTACAGGAAACGATTACACATAAATTAGTCAATTCTATGGGAATTTGTACGTTCCCTCGGATTCGCCGAAAATAAAAGTGGACCGGAAGTCAGCGCGTTCTGTAAACTCTTAAGCTTAATTTAGAGTTCATTGCGGAAATATTCTGAAACTGATACATCAATTTAGAGAGCTTCGACTTACAATAATTCTATCTTTTTCCTGTTTAAACTCGTTGCTTTCGAAATTCTCGGCGAAGTATTGATTACTCTTTCACAATGTCAGAGTTTCTTATGCAAATAAACCTCCAACCTCATAATTGAAATACCCGAAAGCTATTTTCGGTTTAGTGTCGCGTAACATGTATAGCTCGCTGCTTCCCGAACTGAAGAGATTATATTAGTAACTGTTCCCGTTATCAGTTCCGCCCGAGTTTCATGAATAAGAGTACTCTCGAAGATTAACTGATACAACTTTATAAATCTTCCATTATTGACTTTGTACTTTCGCCAATTCGCACGATATACAATTATTAATATTCAATTTCGAATTTCTCTGCTTTGCAAACATCTCACATTCAATCCGGATTAATTACTCTAAGTAGCCATGCATTAGAAACAGCGTATTTTTTATTCTGGAGATGTTACTTTAAAAATAAACAAATGCATCGAGTTGCAATACTACAAACACTTCATGATTTTTACAACAGTATTCCATTTCGTGTGTTCCGTAAAAGGTTTAATTAACTTGATGTTATTAAAGCTTATGATTAATATTCAGATTTAATCACATTTCCAATAGCCACGAATAACGTATTAAATTAAAATTTAATTATGAAACGCGTACGTTTGCAACTGATATCATTAGATGCGAATTCGAAATTGTGTCTCCTATTATTTCATAAATTATTCAGTGCTTCAGAAGTGGCATTTTCGTTCCTCAATTAAATTACACGAATGCTGAAGTGACAAGTGTAATTATATTGCATCGCACATTTTTTTATTATTGCAAGGTTTATGTTAAATGCCTTTCTCGCGATAAAATTGTAAGTAAAATATTGTAAACGATGCTTGAAGATGAGATTAATTGTAGGGGCAAATATAGTTTCAATGGTTCATGCGTTATCAATGAAGCTAAACGATTCAGTTCATTGCCTATCTGAAATGCGTATTCCAATATTAATCTCCAGTGACGAAGCCGGTTAGTCTTGTGTATTAGCAACAATTGCCGTCGCGATACCAAGGAATTGAAATTTCCAGTTGAACAATCTGTGCATCCCTTGGAAACTCGCATTGGACTGGAATATTTCAAATTAATAAGACGAAAATTACCGAAGCAAGACAAGACTCTCCTAATATTTCCCAAGAAAAGAAAAAGGGACGATTGTGGACAGTAAGTGAACTTGAGTGTTCTATTAATTTAAAATTGAAACAAAATTTAGTTCGATGCATTAATTCGAGTTATCAATTTGAATGTCTGTTATATTGATTTATTAAGTTACGAATAATACTATTTTAACATCACGTATATCATTTATTAAATCGTAAGCGAACACGGTAAAATAAACAATATAGAAACAATCAAATAATTAGGTCAATGTAGAAAGGACTAAATGAATCGGCCAAAGCATTCGATGCAAGCAAGTGCTTTTTATGTATGTTCGAAATAGCCGTCCCTTAAACGCGCATAAGGGTCCAAAAATAAATTGCCCGGAGTGTTCCTTTGAAGGGAAACGCGCGACACTACACGCGAATCCTTGCCCATTTCTGCGGTTGCTTACCAAAATTGTTCTTAGGAATAAACATTGGATTCTGCAGCGGAATGGACAAGCCATTAACGCGTCTACTCGATCACATCCGCTAATTGGATCCTCTATGCATTTTTCACAGCATCATGACTAAAACCGTGCTGCGGTAGTAAGAGGAAATAGCAATTATTGCGTTCGTACGTGAGCAAGAGTGTCGATCAACCACGTTTCAATGATTGAATTCTGTACAATTATTATTACGTACGATATTTGTACCGATCGGATATCTATCGCGGTTGCACGTGTGCAAAGATGTAATGCGAATGGGAAATGGTAAATAATTGGGTGCTCGATGATTTTGTGGAAGGTAGTGGAAAATATTAATCAACTACAGAAAAAGAAGAAAGAATACTTCAAAGCTGTTACTTATTAGACTCTATAAAATAGCGCAATTAAATTGAAAATATGTTCAAAGCTTGATTCGATGTCGAACTCTCCACAATCGCGAGTCGAAGGGTAATCGAAAAGTTCATCAAAGGACTATTTAAAAGAAAAAGAAGATACCATCACGGAGTAACTTCACCGCGAGCGAATCGAGATTTCTCCAAATTTCACAGAGCACCGATAATTACTAAACCGAACAAACGAGAATCGGCTAAACAACAATTAGAACGAATCGAAGCCTACCTGAGATATATCAAAATTTCGTATGGCCTTCACTTTAGGACACTTGGTCTTATCCTCTCGCTTCTTCCACCCGCCCGCGTTGCCATCTATCAAATGCGCGGCGAACAATAACACTATGACCGTAGAACAAAGTCCGGAGCGTCTTAAACCGGGCTGCATTCTCTCGGTCGCATCCAAGCCTTAATACAGCTCGGTGCACGCTAAACTTCTTCGCGCGACAGGATCGCGGGGCCGACTAAAAGGCCGGCGGTAGCCGGCCAGAATGAAGAGCGGACGCGCTCACGGCTGCCACTATCTGCACAAACGAGGAGGGGGTGGCCGCTATCACGTTCCTCCCTTTGCATTCTTGCTGCCATTTCGTTTTCAATCGGCAAGTTGTTCCGCGTGCACGCCGATCCGCGCGACCGGCGCCGTCTTAGCACGGGACTGGCTCGATCGTAGGCGTGATCGTCGCCACGACTAAAGAAGGGCATCGTCTGTTACGGCCACCCTGTCCCGCTCGCTCCTTTACACCCGACTCTCGTCTATTCGCGGGTTTTTCCTTTTTTATAGCCCCGTGCACTTCAAGGTAACCGTGAACCAAGATCTCTGCAGCGTTATGGTATCCACGGTCAACGATCCATAGATCCGAGGAACTGTTAATGCGAGCCGATCGAGCCTTTGGGTGCTTGGTGAAATGAGATACGATGAATAAAAAGTAGTTCGTTTGTTCGTGCAAGGGAAGAGCATAGCGGGGTAGTACGGAGTATCTTCATTTCTTCTTTATTTTTCCTCCTTTTTCTGGCTCACTAGGACTACAGATTCATTGATTGCGGGATATGAGGATTATAGACTATCGGGCTTTTTAGATTATCTGTACGTCATACGAGCTAGTGACTCAAAGAGTTAATGAATATCACAACACTGGGAAACAGTGAATTAGTGATAATAGTATTCCTGGATTTGCCAGTGCAACAGGACTTCGATTAAATGGTTTAATTCAGAGAGGGATGATAAATTTTTGCAGAGGGCTTAACAGATTTTTAGATCAATGAAGGGATAAGAAGAAACCTTCTCTAGTATGGAGTATCTTCATTTCTTCTGTATTCTTCTTCCATTTGCTAGCTTATTAGGACTACAGATGTATTTATTATAGGATATGAGGATTACAGACTATTAGACTTTTTAGATTATCTGTATGTCATACGAGCTAGTGACTCAAAGAGTTAATGAATATCACAACACTGGGAAACAGTGAATTAGTGATAATAGTATTCCTGGATTTGCCAGTGCAACAGGACTTCGATTAAATGATTCAATCCAGAGAGGGATGATAGATTTTTGCAGAGGGCTTAATGATCAATGAAGGAATAAGAAGAAACCTTTCCTAATATGGAGTATCTCAATTTTTTCTTTATTCTTCTTTCGTTTGCTAGCTTATTAGGACTACAGATGTATTGATTATAGGATATGAGGATTACAGACTATTGGACTTTTTAGATTATCTATACGTCGTACAAGCTAGTCACTTAAATGGCTAATGCCACAACACTAGGGAACAGTGAATTAATGATAAAAGTATCCCTGAATTTGCCGAAGTACAGTAGGACTTCGATTAAATGATTTCATTCAGAGAGGGATAACAGATTTGTGCAGAGGGCTTAACAGATTTTTAGATCAATGGAGGAATAAGAAGAAACCTTTTCTGAGTACTGGAAGGCCTAGTCAAAAGCTTTGATAAAGCCAAACAGTAGATTATAAATATTTCATTATCATACATTGCATCAAAACGTAGATTATGCGCAACGTACATGTTAACCGTCGTACTTTGAATTTTTATCACCATGGATGAGCCTCAATTACAGCATAAATTGACGAGCATTTAATTCATATGCGCCTTCAGCCTCCTGCACCACATATTCTCTCTCGTAATTACTATTCAAGAACTGTCCAACAACGATTCCGCAACTTCTTTCTGAATAGCTTCGACATGCCACCTCGTCGCGTCTAAACGTGTCCGACATAAATGATTTTCCCACTTTCATGATTCACCTTGCAGACTTACATCCACATTACATTACATAATTGTACCGTATGCACAATTATTGTTCTTGTAGAAAGTCGTTGCACCAGTCTTTTTGTTCCAAACAGGGTCCCTTTAATGAGAGGGAAATCTGTGACTCATCAAGCTATTAACAGGGCATTATTCATGTTTTGGGTGGTCCTAAAGTTTCACGTACTATTGGGATGACTAACTTTTTCGTATTCAATAGCTAGAACGATGATTTCATCGTTAACATAGGATAGTCTGGTATCAATCGCTTTGGAGAAGAAAATAACTGTAATAGACCGAGGATTAAACGATTTATTGAGAATCTACACTATAGTGTTTATTGGAAACTGTAAGACATTTTATGGAAAGGCAAATAAATATGGTTGGATGAGGTAGCCACGTTGTTATTCAAAGTAGTTCCAAAAGAACGTAGCCGTCTAATTTAACATCGAACCGACAAAACAGATACGCGGCTTATCAGTTACGTTTCTTTATCAAACATCCTTTTCCTCCAGAGGCCAGCCCCCGAGTAAAGCAATTAACATTGTGACAAAGTTTAGGAAGGAAGAAGTCAAATACGCGTGTCTCCTTGAAAAGTATTTATTTACGATTATCTTGTACAAAATATATCCTATTTAAGTAAAAAATAATTGCTGTATGTATATATTAAATATGGCTAGTTAAACGTACTGTTTAGACACAACTATGGACGGTCCACTTCATCAATTCCACAATCATTTACAACATTATAAATACAGCGCTATTTCCACGGTGGTTTATTCCCTTTTTGTTGATCGCCCTTTGTGCAAACCTTTTGTTGAATCGGAATGAATTCGGTAGTGTCTTGAGTCGTCTGAAACATGAAAGGAATAATATAAGTTAAAAAAACACACACGTAAGACGACAAGGCAAACGCAGAAATTTGTAATTACCTCCGATGCAGCTTGCCACGCGATACTGTCTTCCTCTTTGCTACTCAATTCCTTCTTCAAGTAATGCTTCCTGGGTACTGTCCTACATACTAAAGGCGGGCTCGGTATATTTTCTCGAAGTTTTAAAAACTCTTCCCTGGCTTGTTGCATCTCGGCGATCTGCGACGCGTTCGATGTTGTGTTTCACACAAATATTTCACGGAAATCGAATACAACTTACCATCCGCACGTATTTTCGTAGGTCATTCGACGATTCTTTTTTACTGGTTAATGGAGTTTCGTCGAGAGGAGTCATCGTACTCGTTGTACTTTCGATCCGATCACGGTAATCTTGAACATTAGACACGCGTGAAGTTAATTTTGTTGGTTCCTGAGAGATCTGTCCACAGCAATTCGGCATCGATTCGGATTTCCTAGGGGCTCGGTATTCGAATAACTTCTCGGCGTGAATCTTTTGGATGGGGGTCAAGTGTTCCATGTTTCCGCCTATGAAATCGAATGAAGACGATACAATGAGAAATGTTAAATGCGTATGAATAAAGTTGCGTGCAACGGTTCAACGATTTTACCAGAAATAATTTGCAGAGCCTGCTGCCACTGCTTCTGCATCACCGAGTGCAACTGTTCCGCAAGCTGCGATTTAGTAGCGCGTTGAGAGTTGAGCTGCGTTTCTAGGAAGGACGATTTTTGTAAAGCCTCCGCTAATTGCAGCTCGCACAACCGCTTTTCCTCTTTATGCTTTTCTTCCAGTAAGTTTATTTCTAATTGATGCCTGCATAAATGTGAACAATTAATCGATTCCTTCGATTACTCGCGCGCAAAGTGTATCTAAAGTAAACACAAATATACTTGTCCATGATATCTTTAATTTTTCTAGCTGCACACTCGGCAATAACTTGTTGCCTAGTTTTTAACTCCTCGAGAAACTCGGACTCAGCAGCGTCGAGCTGAGTCTGGAATTCCTGCAATTTCACTTTTACCACCTCGTCCACTTGTTTCTGATAGATCTCTTGTAATTCCAATCTAATCTTCTCTTTCTGCTCTGCGAGATACTTTGTCTCGTCCTTAGCTAATTTCTGTAAAAATAAATCAAACATAGTACTTGTAAATACAAACGAAGCATTCTCACATTACCTCTGCTTTCCTGGCGTCATCAAGCGTCGATAGTAGAGATGCATTTTTCTGCTGCAGAATCGCGTTCCTACTGTTTTCTTCTTTCAGCTTTAACTGCAAGTTTTCTTTCTCTTGTCTGAGGACAGTCAGCTCGGCTTCACAAGTGTCTAACGCTTTATGAATCACATCCATTTCGTTTCTAACTTCTCCGCCTTTTAATCGTTCCTTGCCTAATTCTTGTTGAAGAGACTTCAACGTCTCCTCAGTTTGCTGACATTTTTCCAACGTTTTATTGTGCTCTACTTTCAATTTCTCATATCTGTTCTCCGCCTCCTGCACGAACGATTTATAATTTTCCAATTCATCAGCGTGAGCCTTTAATATCTCCACCTTTTCCTTCGCGGCTGAGTCACATTTTTCTTTGTACCCGGCCGCGAGATCCAAAGCCTTGGATAATTCGCTTTCGCATCGCTTGATTTGCGACTGAAACTCCGATATTTCTAACTGATGCTTCTCCGTTACATTTTTCAAGTTCGTCTGCAAACTACTGTGTTCGTTCTCCAATACGTGAAGTCGCTGTTTCAGTTTGGACCACGCAGCATGAAACTGCGCTATTAACTCGTTTTTCTCGTTATCTACCCTAAGCGCTACTGCAACTTTCTCTTGTTGCTCCAACAGTCGCTTTTGGAGCTCTTGTATCAAGTGCTCACAATGCTGCGGGAAATTTTGTATCATTAATAATATGGAAAATATTTAATTCAATCGACTTCAAATTGCACATCTAACGATTCTAGATGAATAAACTCTCGTAAAGAATATGTAAATTACATATTCTGATATTTTAATATTCAACGTGAACCGCATTTCGAGAATTTCGGATATAAACATTTGCGTACCTCTCGTCGAAATTTCTCTTCTTCCAATTTAATCCTATGTATCTCCTCCTGCGTTTTGTTCCCATTGTTCTCCCAAAAGTCCGATAGCGATAAAAGTCGTTGGGACTTCCTGCAGCAAAGAATTATTTTTAATTCTCGAATCTCTCTTGGGTATCAAGAAATGTATAAAATTGTTTAATGTAAAAATACCTTGGAAAGATATCTGTATCGATAGAAGCATGCGCGATACTTTTGTTACGTGATACGTCGTGCCTTTGCCTTGCATATTGCAGACCTTCGCTGTCTTCAGAAATTTTCGGAGCCTCTAGTAAATGCAGAGTGTTACGTTCTGCATTTTTTGGTGATATTCCATTCATGCTTGGGGCTAATCCATTTTGCAACGAAACATTCAACTGTCTCTGTGCACAATGCGCTTGAGTATTATACATATTAATCATATTCAATGGAGTTTGTTGACTAATCGCTTCCCTATTTTCTATGCAATTCGATTTTAGCGGGGTGCCTGCGCCTTCTCCCTGCTCCATCTTTAATTTAGTAGTTTGCGCCTCATGCTCCCATGTCTTAAACTTTGAGATCATTGTGTCAGTCTCATCCACGTTGCACGAATCATTGTACGGCAGGGATATATCGGCGAAAGAATCGGGCGGCTTCTTTTTAGAACTACTCGATGAAAGATTACGAAACTGATTCGAGTTCTGTGGCTCGAAGGCCAACTTTCGACTCGCAGAGTGCCTGTAATCTTTGCTAATGTTATTACTACAATTGGACAGTCCACCGTTCTGCTCCTTAAGGCAATGATTTATCGAAACCCTATTTATTCTTTTGGACAACTCCAATTCAGTGGCCTCCATTTCCTGAAGCAGCTCGTCCACTTCGAAGAGCTCCATCTCTTGCACGCCAGGTTTAGAACGCTGTTGCTCCTTTGCGCTAGGCAAATTCGAGGCAGACAGCATTGAATGCGATGTATCATAAGAGGCTTTACTGCGCATGGCGCTTGCGACTCTATGATAACCGACCGGACAAGAGTACAGTTCCCCATCGGAGCAGGTAGCATGCGGGACACCCACATCAAAAGCGTTAGAAGATACCACCACAGAGGAGCGGGACATTAAAGAGTCATGCTTGTTCTTATCATGTTCGTTAGCGTTAGTCACGTTAGTGCCTTTATGTACAGGAATGCGGGCCGCCAGCTTGGCGTCGTCTTGATTAATCTCGATATCGTTGGACAACGAACGAACGTCGGGGCTCGACGAAACGGATAGGGATCGTCGAGGCTTTACAGGTATGCTTTGCAAACTGGAACTCTGAGTTACAGAGGCGGTAGGCAACGTTTGCCCAAACTTGCGGATCGGATTACTTTGACTCGGGGACTCGGTTGAATTATCTAAAAGAGCGGTGTCTAAGCTAGCGTCTTTGGACTCAATAGCAGAAATTCTACTCTCCAACGACTGCATATGTCCGACCAGCTCCGATATTACTCCGGCGCTTTTAACGGTGCTGTGGCCTGCTCTGGATCGATCGGAACCGTTGTCAGACTCCGAAGAGGATGGTACAAGGAACAGGTCGGGCGGAAGTAATATCAAAACATCTGTATCATCAGAATCACTCATCATCCATTTGAGATTCCTTTCACCGACACGAGTCAAATCCGTTTGTTAAAGATTCCCGGACAGATTCTATTTGCACAGTATCTACATGTCGTTTTGTACATCCCTCCGAAACAAAGCGAGGTGTGTAAACAAGTGTAAAAATCGCTACCTTGATGGTTCGATGACAATCGAGTGGTGTAATCTCAAGAATGTGAGCAGCTTGTGCACACCTCTAAACGATTGCTGTCTGCTTTTCGTTTTTCATTGATCATTTCCATTATAAAACGTGTACAGAACGTTGAAAATGCATCACCTAACCAACCAGGTGTATAAACTGTAAACGTAAACTATAGGGGTGTAGTGGGGAGAACTATCGATGGTCGAAAACTATCGATAGTTTATTTTAACTATCGATCACGAGTTAAAGAATTGTCGATATAGTGTACGTGGCGTCATCTCTTGTTTGATGTCAGCTGAGGAGCCGATAATTTACATTCTGGGAAGGTGTTCTCGAAATACCAATATCAAATACGAGATGGCGCAACGTACAAGATTTCGGCATTTCGCGAACAACGTTTCCAGAATGAAATTTATTGGCCCCTCGGCTGATGTCAAATAAGAGATGGCGCCACGTACACGATTCCAGCGTTTCGCAAACGATGATCCCAGAATGAAATTTTTGGCCGCTTGGCCGACGTCAAATAAGAGATGGCGCCTTGTACACGATTTTGCCATGTTGCGAACAACGTTCCCAAAATGTTAATTTTCTATCACTCGGCGGACACAAGACACGAGATGGCGGCACATACATGATTTTGGGATACGCCTAACGATGCTTGCGTATGCGTACCCGACACAACAATACCTGTTAAGGGCGTAATTCTGAAAGTGTTTTACGACCGCTCTTGCTATATTAACGAGCTAATAGAGATAGAAGATGCACTCCAAATCGTGGGGAGTGTAAGAAAACTGCGCAAACTGATACTAAGAATAATAATCTGTTAAATTGTCCGAAATAGAATGAAGGATATAGTTAATTAATACAATATAATACGAGTATCTGCATGTACAACGAAAGTTGTATCAATAAAAACTAATTTAATATAAATGTATATACATAAATGTATTCTCGTCGTTGTCGATAACTATCGATCACAGATTCTACCGTATTGTGCGTATATTTAAACCAAATTGAGACATATTAGCAGTAAGGATAACATTGTAAAATAATTTATAATAATAGTTCATAAGCAATAGTCGTTATTAAATATCATCATTTCCTCATTTGTAAATCGTTAAAACGGTGTCAACAAATGTTTATTCAAAGGAGTAACGTGGGGGGGCGCTGATGCAAAATTCCGAAATGAGAAACTTGTAAGAAAATGTCCTAATCATATACAACTTTAAATCTCAGAAATTCCTGGAATTGTGACGTCATTTCCAACAATTACAACAAAGTTGCAAAATGTGATTTTGACAAAATTTGACTCGATTCTCCGATTCAACAATATTGCAAACAAAATTTTCTGGGCACGTAATTAGCAACAAAGTCGCAAAACATGATTTTGACAATATTTATCTCGATTTTTTTACCCAACAATGTTACAAACAAAATTATTTGAGCGCCCAATTAGCTACAAAGTGGCAAAACGTGATTTTGGCTAAATTTAACTCGATCTCGGACTCAACATAGTTACAAACACAACAATTTTGGGGAAATAGCACAAAGGTTGCAAATCTTTTTGATTTGCTTACATAGCTATTTACCTGTATACTTACCCGTATACTTACCTTGTGTAATTTAGTATTGTACGTTCTTATATGTAAAGTGCTTTACTTTGTAGAGTTAGCAAGGAAGTTAGGAATGCAGGCGTTAGGAACGTAGTTGGCAATAAAGTTGCAAAACGTGATTGTAGAAAATCTAATTCCATTTTTGGATGCAACATAGTTACAGAAGCATAATACTTACAATTAATAAAAAGTTTGTAATACTTATAATTAATAAAATATCTTTATTAATTATTAACGGGCAAAACCCTTTGTTACAAAAGTAAGTATGTACAGTGCACGTAGGACGAAGTATATCAAAAATTAAGTAAAAGAAATTTAAGGTAAACAAAAAGTAGAAGAGATCGGATTAAGATATCAGTAGATTATTTTAAGATAAGATGACAATTATTTTAAACTAATTGGACGTTAGTTTAAAAGTAGAGAAAGAATTATAAAAAAAATTGGCGGTATCGCAGAACTGATTACAATTGATATAGAAACGGTTAGAACAGTTGTTTAGACCACAAAGCGTGCGATGAGATTCAATTAAAAAAGTACTTATAATACTTATAATTAGCAAAGTGGAATGGGACTATATGGTGTTGACTCATTCCTCCTGTTTCCGCGCTGCAGTTCGATATTTTCCTGCGGACCAGCCTGTGCGAACCGATCGGACGGAACAAGTGGGAAAGCGAGATCTCGATGGAATCGGCAGACGCGACGATATTTACCGGAGATGATCGGGCTGAAGGACTTCTGATCCGCGGTGTACCGTGCAACAGTCAGCAGAGACGTTTGCTACGTAGACATAGAGAGAGGAGAACGAGTTCGAAAGTACAATCGATAAGTTCGTTGGCCGATCTTCTTTTTCCGCGGATAACTGCCGCACCGTTCCCTGCTGAACGGGCAGAGGTGACCCCGGTGCCAGGAATCTTCCGAACAGTCGATCAATAACCTGGACCGAAGAGAGAGAACATTGACAGTGCGGTGGAAACCGGCTGATAACTAATAACTCGGGCCTAACGGGGTCGATGCCGTCGAACAGGGGAGGAGCAAAGGGGCGAAGAAAGCAAATTTAACCCTTTACCGGTGATCCAACTGAATGAATACTCGTTCCACGTCTACTCTCGGTCAGTGAAATTCAATGCCTACTCTGCCCCCTCCTCTATCGTCTTCGACTCGGGCCAGCGTGAAGAACGTATCGTTGTTTTCTTGTCTTCCTTTTAAATTCTGCATACACTGCTGCCACGCTGTACTAGGTTCATTCGAGGTGGCTATTGGGGCGTGCTAGGAGGGAAACTGTTCTATCAATAGTGGACGAAAGAAATATTTTATCCGACATTTAATAGGGGACAATATCGTGAGTTTTGCAAAATTGAAGATCAATTTATATAATTCCAAAGAATAGGTAAACACGTGTATTAGTACAAACGACAAGTGTCCAAAAATCGCGTAAATTTTTACTAGCAATGGCTATACTTCCGAATGGGACCTACTGCCGATCGACATGAAATTTGGAGGGGAGGTGGGGGCGGTGGGAGAAACCCAAATCTATAATTTTAGGTGCAGGTATTTAATAGTTTCCGAGATATTAATTAAATACTTTCGGTACAATACATTGAATTCTTGATATACAGACACAAAACTAACACAACCGTCTTCGCTATGGCAGGCGTCGTCGTCAAGTGTTCAGTAGCTGATGACACAATAAGGATACCGCCCTCAGAATCTACAGGGTGTTCTTGAGGAATGCTTCTTATTTGAAATAAGTATACCTTTTTCCCGAAATATATTCCGTTTTAATTTCAGATGGAATATATTGAATTGCAGTACACCGTACTTATAGTAATTTTGTATAATAGCACCACGTCAGCTTCCGATCCCCGGATAAACAATTCGGATTGACAGTAGAATTTAAATTATCCGCTTTACGACATGCAATTCGAGCTATGGGCGTACTATTTACTCGTAAAAGAGAATATTAGTTAGGTTTGGGCATACAATTTTTCCGGTCGCCGGCAGGCGGCCGGCAACGCTTGGACAGTGGTCGCCTCGTCGAAATTATTTGCCGCAAACTATTGATATTGAGGCCAGTATACCTAAAGTCGTATTGCAGGTAGAGAACATCCCTTGCGCGTGATAAGTTACAGTAACCGATTTTTCGTGAGTCACCCTATGGATTCTTAGGGCGGTATCCTTATTGTGTGAACAGTTACTGAACACTTGAGGACGACGGCCGCTGAAGCGCAAATCGGTGTACCATCCGCCACTTAATACTCGAAAACGACGGCTGCTACAGTAAAAACGGCTGTGTTAGTTGTGTCTGTATATAAAGAATTTGTAGCGACATCCAATTCGTGCTACTAGAGGTATTCGGCGCGAGCTGCCGCTTTCTCTCGAAAGTGCTCGTCCTGACGTCAGGCCCTATATGTATAAACATCCTGCAACTATCCCTCACTATTCCGACGTGTAAGTCAAGGGCCTGCTACCTAGTCTTACTGACGAGTCCTCTAGCAGGCCCAGGACAAAACGCTCTCCTAATTCCTACTCCATAATTTTCCGCTCAGTCCTTCCACCACTCCTTAACCACTACAAATTCAATGTATTGTACGAAAGGTTTGAATTCATATCTCGGAAACTATTAAATAACGGTGCCTAAAGTTTTAGATTTAGGTTTCGCCTCCTGCCCCCCACCCCCCTCCAAATTTCATGTCGATCGACAACAGGTCCCATTCGGAAGAATATCCCTAACAATAATCAACTTAATCAAAAGTATCAAAGGGATCAGAAACAGCTGGTCCAACAATGCACGATCCTTGTGACCCGCTTCGTCTGCCAACGGAGACCTTCAAAAGCACACGCGAGCCCGAACACGACGATTATGCGTGATACAAGGTGGGTTTTTGGCGGCATGATAGATCGTCGTGTAACTACGCGAAAAGGGCGTTATCGAGGGCCCGCGCGTTAGGCGAGGCTCTTGACACCGCTAAAAGATAACCGGCGGGCGAGCAGCGTGGAGTCCTGACGGGCCCGGCAACCGGATGAAACTTGGATCACTTCCCCGCCGTATTCGCGAAGATAAACTCTCGGAGATAAACTGGAGGATCTTGGAAAACCGCAGGCAAGACCGATGGCTGTGCCGTCTCCTAGGCGCATCGAGCCGATTCGCTCTCTTCCGATTCCGTCTTGGCCCCCCTAGCGCCACCGCCTCGTGTCTTCTGTTCCCTCCTCGACGAGATACACCATCCGTATCTCTTCGAACGCATCCGTCCGGAGCAGTTGCGGTATATGTATGTATACGTTCCGCCTCCGTGTCGGCCTTACCCAGCCGTGAAAACTACTCGGCTGCTCTCTTCGATTATTTTGCTCGATATGTTGCTTGCGATACGTGCGATGAAATAAGTTTATCTGTTCCGGATATCGAATAAATGATGTGAATAGTTTTCTGTATTATGGCCCTGCTGGGATTAAAACACTTTCTCTTTGAATCAGATTGTTATTTTACATGATTGTGCAACAGTATATTTAATTATATTCAGCCTGTAAAGACTAAAGTGAACGTTTTAATTCATTAACAAGAAACACGATTTATGTATTTGTAACATTTTATTTGCAATCTTAAAGACAATTGGATAAAATATACCATGATTACAAATACACAGATTGTGTTTCTTGTTAATGAATGAAAATGTCGAATTTAGAGGCTAAATGTATTTCAATAAACTGTTGCACAATTTTATGTAACAACAATTTTATTCAAAATGAAAGTAAAAGTGTTTCTATCCTACAATTTATTACAGTTTATTTAAGTGCATTCAGCCTCTGAGTACTAAATTCAACATTTCAATTCATTAATGTAAAATACAATCAATACATTTATAACATTATAGTATAATTATTTATCGTTCTATCCAATTTCTTTTAAGATTGTGGGTAAAATGTTGCAAATACATAGATTGTATTCTTTATTAGCAAATTGAAATGTCGAATTTAGTGTTTAGAGGCCGAATGTATTTAAATAAACAGTTTACAAACATTTTGCTCACAAATTGAAAAGAAGCTGGCTAAAGTGATAAATAAAAGAAATAACCGCAATCGGTAAATAAAAGAGACAAAAGTGGAATCTAAAAACTGTTCTAAAAGCAAAATCTGAGACAGTATTTCCAAAACGTATACTGCAACATTGAATATTTACCAACTTGCAACTAGATCGAACGCAAATTTCCCAAGCAATACAATATCGCAGGTGTAAAGACACGATGGAACGAAAGCTCATATCGTTTGAACCTTTGATACGTGCAGTTGAGCTTTTCAATCGTGCATGCAACGGTATATGCCTCGTCTATCCTCGCACATCCGTTCTGGCGGCGTTTTTGTTTTTTTTTTTTATTACCACGAACTCTTCAAAAAGTACATCTAGGTCCTTTATTCGGTGAACCTGTTGCCTGGCAGCAATCCACCGATCCAAGAGCCGCGGTATCAAACTATCGTTTCAGTTTTTGAATCGTTAGAAACGAATCTATGGCTTTTTGGGTGCACACATTGGGCCAGGCCAAAAATGATCTTCGTTTTTATGGCTATTCCTCCAATTTCGTTCGCTCTTTTGTAATACTCGCGTGAATCGAGCCAAATACTTATCACATCTTGGACTCTTTTCAAACTTGCAACACGAATTGAATTTACGACAATTATTTCTTCTTGAACAATGAAGACTACTTTAGAAAAATTGCAAATGTATCAGAAACTGAGGTTTTAATAAACAAGCCAATGCGATTTCTTTATTAAAACGAAGTTGTCGAAGGAATGAAAAATACTTTGGTATCTTCCTCTGTAAAACAGCATTCTTTACGATTATACGATATACAGTTTAATAAACATACGTGCATACATCCTCGGATTTAAAGAGGAATGGGGATGAAAGTAAAATGAATGATAAAGAGAACAATAAACTATTGGTACGTACATATTTTTCTATGTTGTTCTATATCTAGTCAGACAGCTTTGATAAAGCCATCAATGCCTCTGCAATTTATTCATGGAATTGTGATCAGTGTTTGCGAATGATTTATTCGATATTCCATATTCCCACGTTTCTTCCACAAGAAGTAGGTTAATAAATGTATGCATATCGACGAATTACAAACTGTGACAATTGGAAAATTGATTAATATTTGGATCTACATTACCTAACTCTACGTGAAGTAATATATGAAGTTCATAATAATCCCACGATATGAATCTAGTCGTGCGATTCAAATTAGTCTTAAGTGTACTTGGAACAGTGCCATGTCAATGCAAATATACTTGAAAACAATTTCTGTCACACTAGATCACCTACAAAAAATACAATTTTCATATCTCCAATATCTTCCAGAATAATTTTGCAATGTCCATCAATTCTTTGCGATTTGAATCACAATACACACCTCTCTCGATCCTCTTCGGGCTTACCCTTTCAACCAAAAAACGCGAATACATCCTTAAAACGACGTGTCAACGTCTCGGATCAGAACGGCTCACCCTTTCCCTGCATAGTCCATTAGAAACGGTTCCTCCGGCGAGCATGGGTGGACGTCGGGCGCCAGAAGCAAGAGGAGACGATTCGGTAGCCGCGGCGAACATCAGTCAGCATCACTTGTCGTTTGAGCGATGAGCAGAGGAGCCGGTTTACCCGCGTTCACCCCGACAGATATTATGCGAAACGAGCCGGCTCCCGTCCCGGCGATCGTGCTCGTCTGGACGCGTCTTTTGCGCCGGCTATAAATTTATGCCGGCCCGTCTGGAGCGGAAGATAAGCGCGGATATATGCAGTGCGCCGTGGAAAGAAGCGAGCTGGAGACGCGACTGAACTCGCTGAGTAATTCGCCGCATTAATAATAATCGTGATCGCGCTCCTTCTAGATGTAACACTTAATCCACGAATAGAATGGGACGAGTGTACTTCTCGTTGCTCGCTTCTTTGAAGGAGGGAAGACAATAGTCGTTTCTTGGTCAGAACAGTTTTGTTTTGTTTTTAATTACATTACTTTATTACTATCATGTTCATTCACTATTATATATATTTCTCATCATTTTATTCAGTCATTATATATGGTAATCTACTATTTTTTATATTTGATTGAGAATAAAATTATATTATGTTAGGCCTCGCCTGAAGGCTATCCGGAAACGCTTTTGAGGTGAACAAATTGAAATTGGACCAGTTAGTTTCATCAAACGTTGAGCTTGTTTTAACAGACACTCATTGGTAAAATATCATTACGGCAAAAGATGTAAATTCTTCACAAGAGATATTCTTCACACCCTTCGAGAAATACACTCTGTAAATTGGAAGATCCTAATACTAAATTGAACTCCTTTGTTGTTCACGCCTTTTTGTTCACTCACGTCCAAGCTCAAATCCATCAGTATTTCCAACAGAATTACCTAATTAACGAATAGGATGGGATGACAGTACTTGTCTTTGCTCACTTCTTCGAAGGAGGGTGGCCAATGGTCGTTTTGTCCAGGAAAATAAGTTTCCTTGTATTTTTAATTATTTTAACTTATTATTACCATGCTTATTGATTACTGTATATTTATTTAATTATTTTATTTAGCTAATACATATTGTAAGCTACTAATTCTTATATTTAATGAAAAATAATGTTATATTAGAATAATATTTTGAATAAATATTGTATAAACTGAATTATCTAAATAATTGATAACGAGTAAGATATTTGCTTACAATATTTAATAAAACACATTGAAATTCGTAAGGCTAAAGTTAAAATCAATTACAAAAGAAGAAGTAAACTTTATAATAATCATTAAAACTGTTCACTTCGCTGTAATAACAATATAATCACAAAAGTGTTTTACGTTTGAACCAGAATGACCGAGTTGCAAAAAGCCAATCGAGCGTCTTTCGAGTTCTCCCTGCTGAATCCTCGTTACGATATAAGTTGAAAATTAAATGGAAAAAGCTTTGAAAACAAAGTCCTCGAAACTCAGCGGCAGTCAGTAATTTACCAGGCAACGGAGAAAGAAGTGGTTGGTTCTTGTTCGAATGTAAAGAAATTGAGATTGTCTGCATACTCTATGACGAATGATGTTGCAAAATAAAATCGTATTATAGCTTCTCTATCCTCCCATGCACTTGTTTGTTCATCGTTGCATTACCCAACTCGATGACAGAACGAAATATATGTATCTATATTGTTGACTTGAATACTACAATGCGATTCAGCACCGAGACGTTATTCGATTCCTTCCCTCCCTTCCTTCGCTTCTCATGCCCTCGTTTCTTTTAGCTCATATTCGAAAACGGGGACACTGCGAAGCCGGGGAGTGCCTCTATTATTCCCGGGGAATCACTTTATTCCGATTATTTCCAATCTGCCGACGATAGGTGACGTTTTATGTGGTCATGGAGCCAGCTGACTCGATCGCCGCCGATGGTTACTGGCTCTGCTCGTTTCCTTGGCTGGACTGTCGGGGGTACGGTTCATATTGACAGGATCAGGAAACGGCGGAGTTAGTGGAGGTGAAATTTTTATGCCCGCGATTGCTCACGAATTATTGGAGACGTGAAAGCTATTTGCGAAGGGTCCTGGAAAAACGGGAAAACGCTGCAGTGGCACGACAGTGATAGCCTGCTGCAAAATGAAAAATCTATTTTTTTTTTAGGTACGTGGGAGTATGAATCAGTTTAGTATTCTTTCTGATGGGATCTTTTCACTGTGTAGCGAAAGTTGTGCATTTTAATAATTTTATTTGTAAGTTTTGAATCAAATGAGGAAAAATCAACGGTGCCCCATAAGAAGATTTTGGACACCAAGAATCAAAACAGTTGATGGAATTCGAAACAAAAAGTTCAATTTTTCCATCGTTCTTATATAGTAATATTCAAAGAGAGGTGTAATCAGTGTTTTTAATCAAACGAAGCAAAATCGACGGTGCCCCATAAAAAGGTTTTGGGCACCAAGAATCAAAAGAACTGATGGTCTTCGAAATAAACAGTTCAATTCTTCCATTGTCCTTATAATGTAAAATTCAAAGAGACGTGCAATCAGTGTTTTTAATCAAATGGGGAAAAATCAACGGTGCCCCATAAAAAGGTTTTGGGCACCAAGAATCAAAAGAGCTGATGGTATTCGAGACAAGGGGTCAAATTCCTCCATCGTTCTTATATCTTAAATTTCAAAGAGAGATTCATAGTCCCTGTTCAAGCACAAAATCGACATATCTTTATTCATTGAACCCCTACACACAGTGGTATCAGTGGTACCCGATTTTATGTGCGCTTTATCCGCGCTGGAATTCTCAACCGCGAGATTTTGCTGGGAATCGGCGATTCTGTGCTGGCGAACATTGAACATCTTCCGGCCGAGGGCTGATTCAGTGGTAAAGTTCGTCGAGCCACAATCGTGGAAGAAATATACAAGCAACGGGGAATCCCCTTTCCTAGCAGCGCGGAGCCGGCCAGTCTGATTCGTGAAAAGGGCCAACTCCTCGTTGAAATGGCTTCTTACGAACTCCCGTTTACGTTTCCCTCCGACCCGTCTCCCGGTTTCTTTTACGGCCAGTGAAAAACAATTCGTCTCGTATAAAACGACCGGGCGTTTTCTAAAGTTGCCTGGGATAGGGGCACCCTTGGCTGTGTTTCTTCTGACACCGAATGCGATGCAACTGGCGTCTTTAATGATTTTCACGCGTACATCGAAAGCCGAGGTTCAACCTTTTAATAATCGTGAAACACACTTTGTCTTTTTTTTTTCTCTTAACATTCGTGTTTGTAATGGAGACTGAGAATTTGCAAATGCGGAGTTTATTAAATAATACTGTAAGCGAGACTTACATTCATAAGAAGGGAAACTTATACAAAATTTAAGATTAATTGATAACAACGGGTTTTACTGGATTTTACTAAAAAAAAAAAATAATAAAGATTTCGTTACAAACAAATTCTTGACGGTAAATTGTTTTTTGTTTAAGAAATATGATGAAAAGAAAGACACTGTAAATTGGAACTTCTTAATACTAAATTGAACTCCACTACCTTTTTGTTCACTTATATTCAAGCTCAAATCTATCACTATTTCAAATATAATTACTATCAAATGCACTCGAACAAGACGTATAACACAGGATAGTTCCCAATGGATAAGCATGGATTTATAATATTTATTTTTCTATGAAAGTACCATAACGTTAAACAACACGAAAATTTGCGTGTGAATTTTCATCCATCAAACGTTAAGAAAAATTTAACTACAGCCAAATTTATTCTCATTTATACTACAGAATGCAGTGGTCCGTTCGCCAACTATTGAGTTGCAGAAACCAGCGATTCGAGAAATCGTGTGACCACGAGCCAATTTCGGATTTTCAAACGTCCGCCCTCCTTAACCGCTACTCAATTCACATCATTGCTTTTTATTCTGTTCCTCAAAGTACGCCCGTCATAGGTCTGCATCGCTACCTTCTATTAACCGTACCTTTGATCCATGGCTAATTAAAGCTTGAGGAGTGCTCGTACGAAGCGACCATTTCTTAGCTCTGCTTCCTCTTCCCTCAAAAATCCTTTTATCTGTTTCCTTTTCGTTTTCTACAGACCTCGACTCGTCTTCTATTTATACATCGATACAACTGGAGGAAGACGTCCGATCTACCGTATGCTTGTACTACTTTATTCGCGAGGGACGCAATTCGGGAAAAAAATTTTTAAGTGTACTGTGCATTGATTTGAAATTACATGTAATGTAATGGGAATTGAAATGTAAGCGGAAAGGCAGTTCCATATTAAATATAAATGATAGTAATTAGATGGATATTAAATAGTAAGGTAAAGAAATAATGGAAAAAGTGAAAGTAAGTGCAACTTTATTCATTTATCATCGATTTATAAACACCTGCACAGTGAAAATATTGTTGAATATTATATTGAGTAACTGTCGAAGTACACTGACTGGAAAAAATGAACATTGGACCAGATAATTTAAAAAAACGGCGAGCTAATTTCAGCAGATACTCATCGATAAAATACAATGAGTGCGAAAAATATATAACCTTCATACTTTTGTTTGAGCTTCCACTTTTTTCTAAGAAATATGATAAAAGTATTCTCTCTGAAAGTTTTCGAAAGAGAAGCCTTTTAGAAAATGCACTCTGTAATTTGGAACATCCTAATACTAAATTGAGCACCTTTGTTGTTCACACCTTTTTGTTCACTCATATCCAAGCTCGAGTCCGTCACTATTTTCAACAAAATTACTATCCGATGCACTGTAACAAGACGTGCAACGTGTACAGCACCTTTCCCTTAGTAAGCGAACAAAAAATTCCCAGGCTAAGTAGTAACGCAGGGTGGTTCCCACTGTACATATAAAAGACACATCGATTTCTACCGTGACAGCGAAAGCGTGGTTTCGCCAGGAGGCTATCGAGGAAAGCTTTCGAGGTGATCGAAGCTCGTTGTACCGGCGACATATATCCAGGCAGGCTCGATGTCACCTCCGCCCCTATTTCTCGCAGTCGATGTCGCCGAAATGCGATCGTTAACGACAATCGGAATCGGAGACTGGAAAAGCAACTTCGGGAACACTCTCGGTGGCACGGAATGCACGGAAGATCGCCCACGTGAATACACGCGTTCGTTTAACGAGCCGTGGAGATAGTCGAATCCTGACCGAAAGGAGATACTTCGAATCGCGTGATTTCGTGATACTGATTGCGGTCGCAGCGATTGGGCCACGAGAATATAGGGGGGGGGGGGGATTCGATTTAAGAGTTGAAGTACGCGCTGACTCGGTGATCTATAACTCGCGATTGCTAATTGTAGGGTGGTTGGATCATTGAAAGTTTCGAGTTTGATGGTACTTTGAACTTTGAAAGGAAGGATTCATGGAATTATTCCAATCTATATTTTGCTTCAATTATTATAAAACACGGAAGTATGTTTCTGTAGTTCAAGAATAATTTATTAAAGGATAGTACTTCAGTTTATTCATGTCAAACTTGATCCAAGATTAAAGTACTCTTGTGAAAAAAAGGAAACATTCTTTAGTTTGAGTTATTTCAGATAATTAACTTGAAGAACTAGCAAATGATAATCAAATTCTACCCGGAATCTGATGATAATCGAGAAAACCTAAGAAACATACCCTATCTACGAAAAATCAACTGCAATCTTTGGAATTTTGCGATGAGTTTTTATTCCAAGATGATTTATCCCCGGACAAAGAAGTGTTTCAAATGTTCGCAGAACGAAGTCCAGAATCGTATGTTTCACAATCGAAACCACGATGCGGTGATCGTTTCCGCTGGAATGGAGACATTCTTCTCGGAACTCGTCGTGGAAAAGCGGCCGGGGGGGGGGGGGGGAATCGCAGTGTCCCGCGTTCTTGTAAGTACGTGGACGTTTCACCGCGAGCATGTGCAAATTTACATCCGAGAAGCCGGAGGAAGACCTATTACTCTCCTCTTCGTTTGAACGTGTTTGGGTGTAGCGTATAACTCGCGTGGCAAACGTGCGCGCACAATGCCGTTGGATGCGCAAGGAAATGTGGACACGTGAAAGCTCGACGGAGCTTGCAAGCTGGAAAAACGTTGGCTAGAAAAATGAGGGGAAATTGTGAAAGACGGGTGGGACAAAGGGAAGCTGGAATTCAATTGCACAAAGAAAGCAGAAGTGTACTATTGTACTGAAAATGTGTTACCTTGGTTGTTGAGGGAAGGGTTGTTGAGGGATCTGGAATTATTTACTTTAAACAGGTGGGGCACTGGTAGCGTGCAGTATTAACGCCGAGTTTGAGATTTAGATCGTCGAAATCTCTTGTCAAAGGTGGCTGGTCCACTGTTGGAGTGTTGTATTTTACACGGATCTAGTTTACACGTGATATTGTTATATGAGGGTAAAGTTATAATAGATTATTTCAATGAATGCACGAAATTATTTAATTACATGTAACAATAGCTATTCGTGTAAATCATTATAACATCATACGCCATGCAAATTATTACATCTTGGAATAAATGTACGGTCGGAAAGTCTCAGTTGCGACATAACTTCTCACAAACTACCGGCGATAATTCATTTATCGCTATTCGTGTCAGTTAATTATCGAATTGTAGAAATTGCTCCCACTATTAATGCGCGCTATATTCATTTCCAAATTGAACCGTCGCGAACTGTTAAGCAACATGGTATTGCATTCATTCTTGCTGCGACGTGTTATGCATGTACTTTCGAAAATACGATTCATGGAAATTAATATGACGTGAGATAGAGCAGGAAATGATAAGAATTAATTACAAAGTCACTATTGCTATTTTATTTTCAAAGCTTCATCGAACAGCTAAGGACTATCGACATTCTGTAATTACATTGGAAAAATGTCGATCACAGGGTTTAATTCATTCCTTTGCTACATGCGAGTAAAAATATCTGCCCACATGAGAATCGGATTCATCAAGGATGTATTAACAACGTATAATAATAATCTCCGATGGAGAAAGACTTTCTTAGCTGCTCTCCCACCGGGATAACCGAGTCTACGGGTCCATTTGTACATGACCGTGTCGTGTCCGAGCCTCGGACGTGCCACGGCCATAGTTTCTAGTCTCCGGGTCATTCCATGCCGAATCGATCACTTTTTGACGTCGACATCAGGGATGTTGTTCTAACTGAAATATATTGTAATTCATGTGAAATTAAGGGGGGGGGGGCTTAAGTCATCATTTGGCTTTCTTCGAAATTGTTTAAAAAATACGGACCTTTGAATTTTGCAATTTTTGGCCATCTTGGGGAAAACAGGTTGTGCTTTTGAATTTTTATCTCGGAAACTAAAGTGATGGAGATCTTTTGTTTCTATTTTAATCTACAGGCTTCGATCTATCGCAGTACAGTTTTTGTTTTTCAGGACAAGCAATTTTTCATTATGAAAATTGTAAACAAAATAAGCACTGGATCTAGATGGACACTTGAAAATTAACGTCACAATGAGCTGTAAAAGGTCCGGCATCCCCCCGTTTTGGGTAAGCGGGCCGCGCGCTAGCAGCGGGTTCTGCTATTACGATCGGCTGCCTGCACCGCTCACACCCCATAATACCTCCAATAAAATGTAAAAACAATATCGACAATATTAGTATACGACTAAATGATCCTATTCACAGTTAAAGAAGAGTTTCTTTAATCTTGTGGATATGAATGTAAATGAGGATGATCTTTAATGCTTTTAGAATTATGTAATATTCTGATTGAACGCGGTTGAATCATATTTCTTGGACCTACTTTTTAAGTTTATTATGCAGCCCTTTTACTTTTGCGTCGGCTCGGTACACTCGGAGCCGATATTTGGCCATGACCCGGACGGGGCACGGAAAGCTTCTCGTAAAGTTCGCCTTCAAGAGGCCACTTTGCACCCTTTGGCGTATCCCTACTCTTTCAAAGTGCATTCTGTGTGCACAAGGAATACAATTCTTTTAGTTTTTGTTTAATCTCTATGAAATTCATTGTAATGAATTCCTGAGGCTTTTGCAATTAAAATGACATCAAACACGAAGCAAATCGCGTAGCTTCTTGTTGTGTTATAATAGTACAGGATTGTAGCCAGAACACGCTTGAACACGCACGCAGCACGTTTGTGTATAAATTGACCTTTATGCAACCCGCGAGTAGCATGTAGACGCAAAGTTGGTGTACCGAAATCAGTTTTGTTTCTCTGCGCGTTAGATGAAAAGAATCGCTCGTATATTACACCAATTAGTACTGGCGATTATAATTTAAACAGAGAAAAGCTTGATTGTTAAGTTTTACAATTGCACGGACTTTGAACTACTGTAACTCCAATGATATGAACTATTTTTCATCCGATCGGATCTCATTAGAAACGCGCTTTCTTCCCCTTTAAATTGGTTTTTTGTTGCACTCGGTAGGACTTCTGGCTCCTGAGATATCGCCTTGCAAAGAAACGGATAATTTCTGATGTTTTTGTGTCGCTGTCCTCGCTCGTGCCGCGTCATTGGCCTACTGGCCGAGTTTTCCACGCAGGTGTCAACAATAACAGACGCCGCGTCAGCGGATTCCTTCCGATTCTAGGAAAAGACGTAAACACAGTAACAGCCGATTCTGCGAATTCTTTCCAATTCCAGGGAAAAAATATAGATCACATCGCCATATTTAAATGCCTTAACTTCGAATGCTTATATCTCAGAAATTAATTCAGATATCGAAATGGGCCGAACGGCGAATTGAAGGGTATGCTCCTCGCTATTTCTTTCCATACATTTTTGAATAAATTGCACATTCCTTTTTCCTGTATTTTTGTTCAAAGTTAACAATAAGAAAGAAAGAAAATTGTTGTTTCCAAGCGGCGCCTCAGGAAAGTTGGCGACGCAAATGAATTCCTGAGACTTTTGCAATTAAAATGACACCAAACACGACAGAAATCGCATACGTTGTTCTTAAGTTATAATAGTACGTCGCTCTCAAAAAACCCGGACACGGCACGGTGATATATAAATGGACCCTAAATCACGACGTTAAACTGCTCACACACGATTTTCCATTACAGGGCGAGATGCGACGGCGCACTTGTAATCGGGAGAAGCCTTCCCGGTGCGATCCTCCTCCCGTACAAACAGCCGGAGCGAATGTTCGCTCGGCGCAGTATCAATTCACCTCAGGGTTGGTCCCGCGACGGAAATATCTTTCGTGTCGTTTACGAGAGGCTGGGTCGTTACGAACCGGGCATAAAGTAACCGAAGTCCATTACTTCGTCTCGGTAAATCGGGTTCCGGCGAAACGATTACCCGCGATCTAATACCGATCGTCTTTCTTCCGGTTAATGCGGTGCTTCGCGCGAGATAATCTCCACGATACCCTGGTTCAAAACCGGAAAAAAAAACACACGATGGACAGGGTTAACGCAGTTAACCCTTCGAGGAAATCATCTACACTTTGCACAGGTGTAAGAGCGAATAATTGCGCTTTCGACATTTCGAACGAAAATAATCGCAAGACAGTTCCAGCGTAACTAATCGCCCGAGTAATTAGCTCCCAAATGTAGTCGAATCTCCACTACTCTGAATGCTGCAATCCCCAAGCGCCATCTAGCGGTATTCTTATTTATCTACTTTCCAGCGTTACACTCTGAGCGACCTAATCCCCATTTTCTAGCAGCCAAACGAGCCGTGTAACATATTCTATGTTAAGAAAAGACAATTTTTAGACGGGTGGAAGAGTTTCTGTTGTATGATTTGTTGATGCTTTTATAGAAAAAAAGCTCGTTATAGATGAAAAATGATTCGAGATTGCTTGGAAAATTTTTAATCCACTCTTTATAAACGCAGCTGTACCGCGAGTTTCTGAATCGTTTAATCGTTTGCTTTCCTTGTTATCGTTTAACGAGGCGTTCCTCGTTTCCATTGTACTGGGTGGCTCGAGTAATTGGGACGGTTTTCTTTTCTTCGAACAATGAATTATGACGTGGAACATTTAGAAGTGGTTATTGTTGGTTTAATCGTCCCGCGATTTTTCTCGGTTTCTGCTGCGCGGAAATATAAAGTTTGGAGTGAGTATTCGTTAGTTCTTTAATTTATACTTAATCTGCAAACTTGTCAGAACTTCAATTCCCAAACGTAATAATTCCCAATAATTCAAACTTAAAAAAGAATTGAGATGCTTGTGTGTAGAGTATCGTTTTAAAGTTGAAAATCCTTCTGTTGCTCATTGTTTCGAACAAAAGGATACCTCGGCTCTTGCACACGCCTCACGCTACTTGCAAGTTAGCTACCATCGATGCATCTTTGCAAGCTCACGGCAAGAGTGGACAAAAACGTTCCCTAATAGCCACTAGGTTGCCATTAACGAGACTAATGCGACTCGGCAGCAACACCGGCTAAAATCGAGCCAAGCTTGGCCGTGGACACGCAGCGCCACATTATAACCTAAATGGCGATCAACAGATCGCAGCGTTGCTAAAACGCAACCAACTTTAACTGTTTGCCGTAGGAGACAACATCACGTTGTCCTTCATGTCCACTGCATTCGGACTAATTTCTCTTTGCACGATCCCCAAAAACCGCGAGCCGCCAGTTCGAAACAACTTACGCCGCGAACGGTCGATCGCCATTTAGGTTTCAATGTGGCGCTGCATGTCGACGCCCAATGTGTTGATCTGCTTGACTTTAGCTATCAGATCACCTTTCGAGCTTTCCCAGCGAGAGGCACAAAACGTACTACTCATTTCCCTTGTCGGAAACTTCCCGGTTGAAAGCAGCAAAATGCAGCGATGCGTATTCGTAGGACACCCAACTAATCTACACCGAACAAGCTAAACGCATCAGCCAATGCCACTGAAGACCCCTCACAACGAGGAGGGAAACGCGGAGCGAGCTTCGCGGTTTTCCTCGGCCCCGAAGTGGTTCTCGTCCGGTCAGCGAGAAGAGGAGAATCCGTGGCCGTGTTTGATGGCTGGAGGGATATTAAGCGGAGCTGGAGACAAAGTTTATTTTGCGAAACCGGTCGACGAAGTCGCCCCGCGCCACCGACTGTTAGCACTACTTTCACCGTTGTCGGCACCTGCGTTGCTCTCCGCGTTTGCCGGAGGAGACAAACAGACAGCGGCCACTTTAGAAGGGATAAAGTAACAGAAAGGAACAGGAATGGCGGGAGATGGATAGTTAAATAGACGGAGGAAGGGACCGCGAGGGTGAGAGACCGCGGCCGTTAGTCTTCGGCGTGACTGCGAGAGGAAACAGCAGGAGGATTGGAATGGGGAGCGACAGGGACGACACAGAGAGACAGCAGCGGCAATTGTTACGACGTTTCAGGTAACTGAAAGGTCGTTTCCTTTGTGGGCGAGACGTCGACCATTCTCGCGCATGGTAGCACACGTACACGTTTACTAATGGCGGTGTACAGCTGCAAGGGATACAGACTCATCCGAGGCTGCACGGAGAGTACGCAATATCCCGAAGGCGGTGTACCTGAGCGCTATTCGTTGTTCAAAGTTTGGACTCGCTGACGTCGATCTTCCTTCCGCGACTTTGGCAGCTTCGACATGTCTACAGAGTACCGGGGATCCCTTGACTCGAGTTAATTGTGGCCTTTACCTGCTCCTCCTACGGATCAATTTTATACCCACTGAGCTGCTAGCTCTTGTTCCACCCCCGCCAAAAAAAACGAATAAAAAAGGTGGAATAAATGTAGCTTGGAAGAATAATAAATTGAAATCGTTTTCATGGAAAATATTGTTACTTATTAATAGACTGCGGATTTGTATGCGTTTATAGGAAATTCGTAGATGCTAAATTGCGCAAAGTGCATGCAATATGAAAAAATATACAAAATATCGAAATTACAGTGATTTGTAAAATACCTGGCAGGTGAAATAATTCTCTAACTGAAGCTCTACTGTTTTTACTATATACTGAAAAATGTGAATTTCCATAAAAATCCGCAGTCTACTTATTAATAATAATTGTTAAATTAATTCAACCTTCGCAGTGGAGACACATCATTAATGCCATGAGCAATTCCAATTTTAATGGAAAAATGCTGATTATTCCTTTTTACAGTGTTCTCTCTTTTACATACAACCGTGGCAAAGCAATAATAACCATGTCGGTGAAAAGGTAAGTTCGTGGTTGTTCCGCTCCCCAAAAAGCGGGAAAAAGGTGAAACAAATGTAGCTTGGAAAAATAATAATCTAAAATCATTTTTATGGAAAATATTATTACTTATTAATAATAATTGATAAATTAATTCGACCTTCGCAGTGGAGACACATCATTAAGGCTTATGAGCAATTCCAATTTTAATCGAAGCACGCTGGTTACTTCTTTTTACACTGTTATTTTTTTTTACACATAACAATGTTGAAACAATAATAACTATGTTAATGAAAAGGTAACGAATGCCAAAGAATAAAAAAGGCACGAACCTCTTTGGTGTACGAAGACATTAAATTGAACGTCAAACGCGTAGTTTTTTCTTCAGTATAAATGATATTTCCAACGAAATTGTACAGATAGTATTTCCTTCGAATGTGTAACATGGTTACAAGCTAATTCGTTACATCGTAGTAGCATTACTGCTCCGTAAGCCGAACGTATATCAGAGTATTTCCTGGTAACTATTCTATGTACGTTTATCCATGTTCTCGGTAAACCCGTGGCTCTCCAACGTTGCTGCTCTCGAAAGCCGCATTTGCACTTACAAAAATTCACTCCCCTTCTCAACGCTTTTTCTTTCTCTTCACGAAAAATATCTACTAGTAAGTTAGGATCTACCGGGAATCTTACACATAGTCGAGTACGATTGCGATGCCCTGGTACAGAGAACGGGCTGTACCGTGGTTAAAAAATAGAATTGTATAATACAAACGAGAACAGAATTATCGAAATGGTACACGATGCGAGCACAATGCTGCGGTGTCTTGTTAAAATACAAAATCTCGTTTAGCCGAGTGCAGTTTTATTTATGCAATCCTTTCATTGGCTGGGATTATTTACCGAATTAAGTAAATCAATTTTCGTTGTTACACATCGCTATGGAACAGGTAAACGTTGTGCGTCGCTCAGAAGAAGTCCGTTGGAAGATTGTATGCCCACTCCTCTAACGCGATTATACACTACGCAGCAAAGTTAAGGAATCATTAAATTTCGACTGAATGATTGTCGATATTGGAACTGTCGTAATCCTGTAAAAAAAAATCGTACAACAATCAGCCTGGGCTCATTTTAAAGCGTGAAGCCTCTGCTGTAACTTGAAGCCACGGAAGTTCAAGTCCTCCCGTGTAACCCCTCCTCGTGGTATACCTTAGATTACTCTAATGTCGGTGTCGCACTTTTCATTCAACATGCGGTAAAACACTGAAAAAAATTATACATCAAAGATCGAGCGCTCATTTTAAAGGGGAGACTTCCCTGTAAATTGTTATCTAAACATGAATTCCAAAAAAATCCTTAAGCTCCGTGCAGCGGGTTGAATTTGGGAAATTAGCGAACAGTATAAGCAACTTTAGTTTTTCACTTCGTTCTGTAACAAAACACGACATTCAAGACAATTGATTTCAAGGCTGTCAAAGCGGAGGCTTCGCGCTTTAAAATGAGTCCAGGCTGATTGCCGCACGATTTTCTTTTACAGAGTTACAACGGTTCAAATGTCGACAGTCTTTCGGTCGAAATTTAGCGATCGCGCGTTAACCTAATTGGCTGAAAGCGCGTCGCGCGAGAGTGGGGGCCTCGAGGGGCGGGGTTTGGCCACGTTCGGCGTGACCCAGGCCGTCTCGCAGGTCATCTTCTGAGCAACACATGGTACATACCTTGGCGTCGGTACACGCGATCATGAAATCATAAATAATGTGTCTGAACTTGAAACAGGAAAGGAAACGTTTAATACATACTGCCTCGAGAACACTTTGACGCGCATACTTCCATCAATTTCGCGATACCCTTTGTCGACTGTTGCCTTCTCCATCCCTATGTACAATTCAGAATTTACATGTCAATTCATTTTACTCGACGCTGCACGGGCGTAGCAACTTGTCTATCGTCGATACACCTGTATTGTGGGATACAGAACTACCCCTTCGACTTGACAGTGAGTTCTCGTGTGAGACGAAGCGAAATGGAAATTTCCTGCAGCCACGAAACAGCACGACCAATTTGTCTATAAAAAAAAAACAACACGGATTTATAGACACACGAAATTCTACAATGGCTGTGCTTGAGCTTAATAAAAGCGGAGCGGAATAAAAAGACGTCGCATTTCTGCCTCGATCTTCGGCATTTCTCCTTTCCTTCATCGAACTATCGATCCCTTGTCCTCGAGTCAGGAACAGTCGCGATTTTTGGATTCCGCGAAACGTTTTGCGTCGTTCGGTCGTTGACACGACTCATGCCCTGTCGTACACGAAAATATTCTAGCGAAACGCGCTGGGGGTAAATGTAAAGGAATAACTCGTTTCGTGGAGATCTTTTTACGTGTCCCATTTCGCGAGTCGATTCGTCGTTCTGCTTATTTTCACACAACTTTCAACATAATTTTGAATTACGCACGTTGACCTTTCATATCTATGTCTTATATCTAGTATTATACAGGGTGTCGAGTATAGTATTCTTCAGTTTCCCTGTTGGAATCGAAAATATGCTTCCCGCGAAAGCTGCGCGAAATTAGTACGACTTACATACGTTAATAATAAAAATCGCTTTTTTTTGTATTCATAGCAGTAGGCGATACACAGAATGAATAAAGAACGCTTTATGTTGGTTAGAATACTTATTTACAATTATTTAAATATTTATAACGATGCTGTGCTAACGAATATAAAAATTAATGGGTTCTTAAGTATCGGTTTAAAAGTACTTTATATAGATTGGATTATATATTCTAGAAATGAAATAGATCAATTACTGCCAGAAATTAAGTACTTTTCTTTTTAATAATGAGCCTCATCTCGGTAAACTTCTAGCATCTTACAAACGAAGACTATGTTAAGCAAATTAATTTATTTATCCTATAAGCATTTATCTGCGTTTACATTACGTTACAAACAATCGTCACGATATTTGTACAGTGTTACATCCTTTGTGAACTCCGTAATACGTGTCCCTAAAGTATTTACAAAACAGCCGAAATTTACGAAGACGAAACTCATTCCCGTTTAATGAAGTAACAATCGCTCGTGCAGTAAAATCGGATCCGAAAAAAAAAGAATCTCAGCGCGAGAAACTTATTTCTTACGAAGCAAACAAGAGTTTCAATTACGATCGGACAACCCCGCCGCTGATACGAATCGAAGTCATAACACATTCCCCAATCATTCCGCGTAATCTTACAACAGGACTACCGCAAACAATTCGCCGGAACCGAAAGGAATTAAAAGTATCCGCGGTCGTAGCTTTCGTCGGACTCGATTGTTACACGTTTCCCGAACAAACTCGCCCCTTGCGAGCGATCTCGACCAAAGGGCGGGGGGGGGGGGGGGGGGGTGTAAGTACGCGCGCGTTCCTTTCGCGGGTGTACCCCTGTACGAAAACATCGTTACACCAACGCGAAGCGCGAGTAGCATATTCTCCGCGGCGTAGAACGCGCGGGAGAGATGGGAAAGGAGAAGAAGATGGTGGAGTCAGCGGAGCGTCCCTTGACTAGCCCCTAAAATCGCAGAATCGATCCATCCCCAGCCCCTTCACCTGGACCGCGAACAATGGCTGAATAGACACGGCTGGATGACGACGCGGAGCCCGCCGTGACACGCATCTTTGACTGGAGTAATGGCAGGACACTATCGGATGTCCTGCCATTAAAGGACGAAATAGGCAAGCGGATATCGGAGTGGAACTTTGTCCCTCGATGCTCGGAACTCTACATTCCTCTACCGGCTCCCGCCATCTCTGGCCCATTACGATCTCCTTGAGACCATTCTCAGTCGGGGGACGGGAAGGGAGTACGTTTACGTGAGGGGTTATCCTTTGAGAAGGAAACCGATTCCGCTTCAAAGTTAGTTCGCGATTTATCAGCCATTTCGTTCGTTACTTACCAGACCACGGTAATCGTTTGAGCAGTACGCGGCGCGAGGATCGATGGCGAATCACGATTATACAGGTTGTCCTGCGATTGGTGGTACGAGGGGTAAATGGGTAATTCTAGGTGAAAAAACAAGTCGGAAATGTAGAATCACATTTTATCGTTCGACGCTTCGTTTTCAAGAAAAGTGATTTTAAACGTTTGCACAGCCCGCACACATCAGCGGTTCTAGCAGAAGATCGTTCTGTCGTTCAATGGAGTAAGGCACCAGAATACAATAGGAAATGCAGCAGAATCGTGTTTCCAAGCCGATGACCAAACTTTTGAACAATTTCTAAAATAATGATCTTTCTTCTTCAGCTTTGTACAACGTGTATAATGAAGAAATAAAAATTATCCAATGTTATCATTTATTGGCTGAATGATATTATTGTGGTCGTCGATAATCGTGGAATCGACAATCATCTAACGCAAGCGCCGGTATAAACACATATTAGTCAATATGCACGCGGGCCAAGCGAATGTTTAAAGTCGATTTTCCTGGAAACGAAGCCTCAAATGAAAAATTGTTATTCCACATTCTCGACTTACTTTTTCACCTAGAATCATTCCTTGCTCGGTTGTACCACCAGTTACGGGACGCCCTGTACTTTTCCGTTTAAAGAATTTCGGAAATTTGTTGCGATATTTGGGACCGAAAGCCAATTCGCGTTCTCGAATAAATCACAATGAAGAAACTTGTTTATTCGATCGACAACAATGAATCGAATGTATTAAAAAACACGTAACCCCGACGCCGTTTCAACGATATTTGCTTTTTCATTGCCGATCCGGTCGCCCTTCGAACTGCACCCTCTCCTCTTGCTCCTCCTTTTGACTAGTGCGCTGTTCATCGTGCGGCGCCCATGAACGCCTCTTCCGTTGCTTCAGGCGCATCGTGACTATCTCAGAAACAGTTGAAGCATACACAGCATCAGCATCGTCAAATAGACGGCGGTGGGTGCTTCGCTTCCGTTTTCGGAGGTCACTGAAACACACAGAGATATTTGCATGTTAGAGGTGCTATGTTATCGCGTTGGTCTTGTCTCGAGGTCTGTGGTCAGCGCACGTTTGTCATGTGCGGTGGCTGTTTTGGATAATCAGTTAAGGTGGAAATTGTGAGACTTGTGGGAAGAAATAATCGATGAAAATGTGGACATAGGACTGACGTTGATAAATGTAGAATTCAATCAATTAAATTGTGATTATGGTATGGTAAATCTAAAAATGATAAATTGGAAAGCTGGTACAGTATGAAAAGGGTGTGTTTATACCAAAAAATTTAATATGTATGAATGTAGAAGGGATTCTTTTAAATAATTCACAGGAAAACGGCAAAATACAAAAAATATAAATAAGGGAAAGAATAGTTTTGAAACCTGTCACTTTCGATTATCATTTATACATGCAAATAGGTATAAAGATTTTCCTTGACGTTTGAGAAGCAACAAAAGAATGCAATGGGAAAAGAAAACAGTTTCATTTACCCTAAAAATGTTGGAAACGAAGAATCCAAAGGAAAACGAAAATAATTTCAACTAACTCGATTGTATTACAAATCGAGAATCGAACTGATAACAGCTTCATCGGAAGCACCCTTTATCACCGCCCTTGTTATCCCTCAATCGTCCCCATTCCTGCAAGGGTATGCAAATGAAACGTAGATCGTTGAGAGGGCATTTCTGACGAATCGGTTGTTTCTCCACGGTCCACGAAGGTAATATGATTAAGAATATCGAAACGTAATAAAAGCTTCCAGCGAGGTGGAAACCACCGCCGTACCAAGGTGACGGCATTAAACTGAACGCCGATAGAGATTTTCTCTTCCTACCTTTGTCCTTTCGGCCGAGGGAAAAAGTCAATTTCGTAAAAACAATTCTGTCAACCACGGGCCAGGGAGTAATACGTACGAATCAACGAACCCGGAACGGCGCGCCTGCGAGAGGAGCTGGTGTGAGCGAAATGAAATTACCGTGGCGTCCAAGGCTGAACGAATTTCTGTAACGCCGGTGCCGGGAGCTTGATGGGAAAGGGACCGAAAGGAAGGGGCTAGGCCGCTTTCGAATTAGACGCCAAACCCGGCTTTCTTTTCCGACGTATCGACCCCTTCTTCCTGGTAATAGACATTTCGGATATGTGTCAGATGGAAATTCAAATGCGTTCGGGTTAATAAAGTAACGAATCACGACTGACTTGAATGCCAGTTGGGGTAAAATTGAAGATTCTCTTTGTAGTGGAATATTTGTCTAAGGAATTTACTACGCAATAAAATTAAAGGACCAAAGAATCCCGACTGAAAAAATACCTAGGCTCATTTTAAAGCGTGAATAAAAATTTCGATGATTTTAACTAGCTACGTTTTAGTGTCAGAAGATAATATTTAAATGCAGATCTAGCTGATCTTAATGCAATTCTGAATGATTTTTTAACATTTTAACAAAGGCTCAGAACATTTGTTTGCAAGAGTCCAATCATGTTTGGACCTTTTTTCCTACCACACCATGTTACATTATTATTTATATTTCTCTGTTTAACTGCTTTTATAGCTTTTTCTAGAAGACTAAGTTATAATTCTACCAATTTGAACGTTTTATACAAAAATCTAAATGATTTTAACTAGTTACGTTCGGATGTCAGAAGATGTTATAATATTTAAATGTAGATCTAGCTGATATTAATGTCATTCTGGACGATTTTCGACCATTTTAACAAATTTGGCTCAGAACATTTACTCGCAAGTGCCCAATCATGTCTGGGCCTTTTCCCTAACAGAAAGTGTTGCATTATTATTTATAAATATTTCCCTATTCGATTGCGTTCGTGACAGTACAAATACAGTTTCAGCTATTTTATAATATTAAACATTTTTTGTCTAACTCGATACTGTCTTTAATATGTATTATGTGCGAATATATAATATTCGCTATCCAACTGCGATTGTGGCTGCTTCTAGAAGACCATGTTATAGTGCTACCAATTTGAACGTTTTATACCAAAGTCTAGATGGTTTTAACTAGCTAAGTCTGAATGTCAGATGCTATAATATGATATAGTTGGGTCCTGGCTTCGGTTATTCATAAAATAGGACGGGTTGAGGAACGTAGTGGAACCACTTCCACTGAGTCTATCTTCGTTCCATTTTGGTTAGTTTTGGAACGCTACTGTATTGAATTCTTTTTCTACTTATTATGTATATTGTTTTTGAAACTACGACCTATTTTTTTATATATAAGTATTTATTGTATTCTTTATATTATCATAAATAAATATAAATAACATAATATTTAGATGGAGATCTAGCCGGTGTTGATGCAATTCTGGATGCTTTTAAATCATTTGATCAAATTTGGCTCAGCACATTAATTTTTTTGTAACAAAATATTTGGATTATGAATTACACTATGCGACAAAATTAAAGGACCACAAAATCTTGACGAAAAAATGGTCAATATTCGATTCATCGTAAAAAAATGTCGTACAACAATCTACCTGGGCTTATTTTGCAGTGTGATCTTCAACAGACTTGAACCTGAGTATTTTGCGGATAGTTTTCGGTTGCATAATATAACTAAAAGCTAAAGTTGTTTTTTGTTCGCAAAATGCACGAATTTAAACGACTGTACAAAGCAGAAGAAATTTTTCGGCAGATTCGTATTCAGATAATTTTGTAGAGCGAAGTCTCCCCTTTATAATGAGCACCGGTCCATTGATGCACGACTTTTGTTCACCGTTTTGTCGGATTTTAAACGAAAAGTGAGCCGTCGCCATGATACTGACTTAAGGTACCACATGAGTTTAGTGTGTTCAAAAATGAGTTCGATACAATGAGGGGTTAACACTCGTCTTTGAATGCGCCAAACACTAAATGCACATACTAAACTCATGGCGTACCTTAGTTATTCTAATGATGAATTCCTGCGGCCCACTGTTCGTTTAAAGCGTGATAAAACGCTGAAAAAAAAAAACGTGCGTCAATGTTCTAGCGCTCATTTTAAAGGAGAGATTCCCCTCTACATGGACATTTAAACGCGAATGCCAACAAAATTCCTCGTTTCATTTTATGAAATTTGCGAACAAAGAAGCAACTTCAATTTTTTGCTGTGCTCTGCGTCGAAAAAGTATCTGCGAAACAATCAGGTTCAAGACTGTTAAAGCAGAGGCCTCACCCTTTAAAATGAGCCGAGGTAGATTGTTTACGAAATTTTTTCACGAAATTACAGCAGTTCAAATATCTACATCTTTTCGGTCAAGATTTTGCGATCCTTCGATGTTGTGTATTAGTAATTTCTTCTTGTGTCCTCAAATGGGGACAGATATTGATGCAATATATGTACTTTTATCCCAAACTGAATAAAAATTTCCAAAAGCAAATGATTATTCATTTAATCATCATTTTATCCATTTTTACAATAACATCCCTTTATAAATAAGGCAAGGTTTCTCTACCTTGTATTCCCCTGCCCATACTTCGAAGGGCAGCAGCGAAACGGTCGGGCTAACGCATAAATGCACGATACACATGCGAGAGCAGCTTGCAAGATTGCTCTATGGGTTCCCAGTAAGAGCTATCCAGGAGGATTCAAGTGACCGCGCGGTTCCGAGAAGTGCGCGAGGCTTAAGAGAGTTCTTGATATGAAAACTCTTCGGGCAACTTCATGAGTATTCTAAAAGTTCGTGACACAAGTCCTCGAAAGTTGTACAGAAACGATTTACTTGGGAATACAGGGTAAAAGGCGTTGTTACACCGACGCGCGTGTGTTTTACGTGTGCGTTTCGCGTTCACGGCCGTCGAGGGTCTCGAGATGCGGCAGTTAGGGGTGGAAAAAAGAAATGCGACCCCAAACGGTAGCGCGGAATGCATAACTTTGCAAATTGCACGGTGAAACGAGATTCCCAGAATGGACTTGGTTCGTTATTTTACGCGATACCACGGGACAATGCCGCGGCGAACGCTCGTTGCCTTGTTTCGTATTCACTAGACGCCCCTCGTTTTGGATAGGTTTCCTGTTCTTTCCGTTCGAGTACCCGATGCTCGCGGCGGTTCGTTTGCTAATAAAATTGTAGTTCACGTAATTCGTCTCCCGTGACGTTTAATTGACCAAGGCTTCGTCTTGTAATTTTCATTTCAACCCTTGCAAGAGAGGAGGGGGTGGGGGTGGTAAGTAGACCGCGAATGCTAATGGAAATAAAATTTTCAAATACATACGCAGATGGTTTATGAGGGGATAGGAGAAATTTAATTTGTTATTGGAGTTTTGTTAAAATTGTTGTTTCATAAAATGCACATTTTGTGTTGCACCCCCCGTTAGAAATGGATCAATCAACACCCGTACACCCTAAATAACTGCCTTCAAATTGCAATGCCGAAGAAATCGATCAACGTAACATCGGACGTAAATCGAGATCCTAATTCCAATCAATACGAAAGCAATACACCACGCATCGATAAGTACATCGCATTCTTCGCGATGAAACCCGATCGACACGCGATCAATCACGGGAGCATCGGGCTAATAACACAGATCGTGCTCGAGGGAAGGAGAAATGCCTCAATTACTTGAGCGTCGCGTCGCAAAGACCAGAGGAATTCCTATATAGATTTTTCTTCAGCTTGACCGTGTCGAGGTTTTCCTCGCGCTCGATCAGTCTTCGGAAACGATTCCTTCGATACCTCCCGGCTCATCGGTCAGCGTAATCGACGCGACGACACTTCCGATAATCGTGCCTCTGAGCAACGTCCATCAATTCCGCTATAGCGCGTTCTCGCTCCTACGCCAGCATTTAGACCCATTTCCAGGGACCCATGCAACGGTGCGTATTTCCCTATCGGACTGCTTTCGTGGCTGCCTTCAGAAAAAAATATGTGATAGTGCTGCCAGTTTGTGTTGAAACGATTTTACCAAATTTGATCCTGAACAATTTATTTGCAAGTGCCCAAACATGTTTGGACCTTTTTCCCTAACATAAAGTGGTGCATAGTTATTTATATTTCCCTATCTGACTGCGCGCATGGCATTACAAATACAGTTTCAACAATTTCCTAATATTAAACATTTGTTTTTAACTTGATACTGTATTTAAAATATGATATGAGTATATGTATAGACGTTGTATAAAAAAAAAACATGGTTTGTTCTTGTTGGCAGGAATTACGAACGCAAGTGCAACAGCGCTAATATAATCGTGTCTTTATTATTATTAGAGTAAAATACAAAAAGGACTTAACGAATATAAAGCAAGGAGGTAACAACGACGAACGAAAGACAAAAGAGTACAGAGTAACGACACGCACGCTATACGCGGGTCGTTTAAATCTAACAGTTTTATGTAAATAGCTACGTTTGAATGTCAGAGGATGTTATAATATTTAAATGTAGATCTAGTTGGTCTTAATGTCATTCTGGACGATCTTAAATCATTTTAGCAAATTTGGCTCAGAACATTTGTTTGCAAGTGTCCAAACACGTTTGGACCTTTTCCCCTGCCACACCATGTTGCATTATTATTTATATTTCTCTGTCTAACTGCTTTCGTAGCTCTTTCTAGAAAACTAAGTTATAGTTCTATCAATTTGAACGTTTTATACAAAAATCTAAATGATTTTAACTAGCTACGTTTTAATGTTAGAGAATTCTATAATATTTAAATGCAGATCTAGTTGGTCTTAATGCTATTCTGGCCGATTTTAGACCATTTTAACAACTTTGGCTCAGAACATTGATTTGCAAGTGTTCAATCATGTTTGGACCTTTTCCACTACCACACCATATTACATTGTTATTTATATTTCTCTATTTAACTGCTTTTGTAGCTCTTTCTAGAAGACTGAGTTATAGTTCTATCAATTTGAACGTTTTATACAAAAATCTAGATGAATTTAACTAGCTGAAATGTATTTACAATATTCAGCTGTAGATCTAGATGATTTTAATGCAATTCTGGAGATATTTAAATGATACCAAATTTCTCCCAGGATATACATTTCCAAATATCGAAACATATTTGGACTTTTTTCCGTGGCGCACCACGTTGCATTATTTATAAGCATTATTGGTGAAGAGTTTATCTACCTGTGTGAGATTCCTTTCGTAAAGGAGCGTACACGTGGTCGCGGAACAGCTTGGATAATCAAGTACATACGCGAAGCCTGATAAGAGAGGCCACTCGTCGAGTGGCTCGGGATGCTGAATGCATCTACGATGCACCCTTGAATCAAGCACGCGCCGTTGAAGCACGACTAGTTATCGTGATACTCCGCGGCTCTTACGTGGACCCCTGGCCACTTAACGTTTCAAACGCAGATAAGAAACATTTGAATGGTACACGCAGGTATTCCGTTTATGTTGTCCAGCTTAATGTTTCTGGTTCTTGTAACAATAGATAGATAGATGGATAGATAGAGAGAGAGGGGGAAGTGGGAGGAGAGATGGTTACTTTCAATCGATGTTAGGAATTTCATTCAGAGTTTAAACCAGTACCGGGAATTTAACTACGACTTTTTGTGTCATCGTTAATAATTCCCTTTGTTAAAAGTATTTCTGTATTCGTTTCAATAACAGGATAACAAGACACTGGTGTACAAGGTCTAATGATTAATTTAAACAGTCTATCTTGGCAGAAAATATGTTGCATAGTGTAACTGAAGTAACTTAATTAACAATCTCTCTCAGTGACATAATTCATTAATTCCTTCATCAATTCGATCAACCAAACCTGTCTATCCACACTTACTGTCCTCAGAAATCTCCAAGCAATCCCACAAGGCCGACCCGAACCGAGAGTCCTCTGTATATCACCAATTACATACGAAACGGTGTACACCGTAACACCGACAAAACTGTCCAGCAAGAAACCATTAACGATTTATCGCGCAATGCTCAAGGCCCATAAAGAGAGATCCGAAGACATGCAACGATCTTTATATCCCCTTCTAGCCAATACTAGTACCCACGCGAGATCAGCGTCCAAGGGTTCGGGGTGTGATTCGAGGAGGCTGAGGGGGATGAGGGCTTGGCGGGTTGGAGGCGGCGAGGAGGTGGGGGTGGGGGTGGAAAGGACGATGGTTTTAAAGGGGTCAAGATAGAGAAGAGGTCCAGGCGAACTTTGGGAAACGACCACACTTGAAGAACCCGACAGGGCGGCATCTTCTATGGACCAAGTTTCTCAACGAGGCTGAATCTTTCGTGGCCGCGATTGTATTGGAAAAGACAGGAGAGTTCCGGTGTTGCTTGTCGCAGAAACTTCTCTGCGCGCGCGTCGGATTTTTGAGGGGAGGGCGACTTCAGTATAATATAGCGAATCGTTGGGACGTTCTCCAAGGATGACTTCGTTTCGCCATACTGTGATCTAATTCCGATCCCCTCGAGTTTACCGTGAAACGTCTCTTTTCCGTTGGACCAATATCCGATTCTAATGACTTCTCTCTTATCGGATATACCGGTTTATCGTTGATGAAGTTTTTAGTTTAAGTATGTTATAAGATGAATCGGTTATTGCGAACTGCTTTAAGTATTAATCGTGGATGTAAAAATCACTTGGGCTGGCTTCCTCCGACAAAGATTCCTCTGTGTAACGAAGCGGAGGTATTTCGGGATGTCTCAAATATTATCGATAGTCGATGGAAAAAGATTATGTGAAATATTTGCTGAGAATAAGATTTTTGTTGTCTATGTAAAATTTTTCAGTGTGTAATTTGTTTTAACATTTTGCATTCGAGCGTTCCTGCAATATTTTCTATAAAAAAACTTTTGTATTCGAAACAAGTATTCGGACAGGAAAATGCTTTAATACCATTTATGTGAAATGTATGTAAGCGAGTTATTTAATATATTACTAGCAGATATGAATGGTAGTTTAATCGGATTGACGGATTAATGAACGATTCATTAAAATCTTTTTGGAGTTGCTGTAAAAAAAAAAAGTTTAATGTACGTCGAGGGTAAGTCAGAAATAATTAATGCAACGAACACAGACAATTCTGCATTGATAATTATAAAATATGAAGGAAACGTGCAATAAATGCAGCAGGATACGATTAATAAATGAATAATTAAATGCTTTGCTGCGATGATAAGGATATATTAAAATGAACAGCAGATATTTCGTCATTATTACTATAATGGGAAGAAATATGAACAGCATAAATTATAAAGATTAACAACAAAAAAATTACATCTCTTAATTAAAATTTACTTTAATCATTGTATAAAATTTCAATATTAAACGCGTTTTTAAACAGCACATATTAAGTTCGCTATTAAAGTAAATTAAATAAAACACAGGGCGCCAAATTATGCATAAGAAATGTAAACAACACAATGCTATTATTTATGGAAGCAACTTTGGCACATTTCCGAATATTCTGCAACGAACGAATCGTGTATCCTATTTTAATACTGATATGTTACAAATTTATTGTCGATACCATTTACAATCGGGCGGGACATACGTTTGATTTAAATAACATTGGGAAGCAATAAGTCACAGTTATTAACAATCGCAATTTGTCACTTGACGAATACAGTTTCAACAATTCCCAAATATTAAACATTTTTAGCAGAACTTGATACCGTCATTAAAATGTGTTCCGTGCGAATACGCAAGCGGTGCTGGATTTTTTGCTCCGCACCAGCTACAATATCGTGGTATCCTGCTACTGTTGACCCATATACGTACTTTCCCTTCGTATCACGTGAGATATCTCGGTTTACCACTGCATAGTTGATTGCCTACCCCAAATAACTCTGGTTTACCGCTGCATAGCTGATTGTCTATCCCGGAACAACATGATTCAGTGGCAGTCAATGGATTAAAGTGGCACACACGTACCGCGTTTCTATACATACCACTCTGACGTGGAAGGAAATATGTTAAAATTATATTTAATAAACAGTCGTAAGTTCAAGGTGAAGCGGTTCAAAATTGTCGCAGAGAAAGAAAAATAATTCGCTATAAGTTCATAAATGCTTCAACGATAATACTCATTGTAAGTTAAATCAGTACCAATTAAGTTGTTTGTTAAAAACTTAGCAATGAAAAAATAGTTTGCTGTAATCAAGTAATCGAATGGATTTGACAGGAGACGGGTGCATTAAAGCGATAGACACGTACCGCGCTTCAACAGTAAAATGGAGGAAAATATGTTAAATTTATGTTGCATTAGCTGACAATAAACAAATCTTCTGCAAGAAGAAAAATTGTGAATAACTTAGTTTAAAAAGTGTTAGCTTAAAACATTAACAATTTATTCATTGAAACGCAAATGATAATGGAAATGCTATGAATACAAATGTGCAAAATGATTTTCGTGTAAGAAGCTAGTGATTCGCGCGGGCTTTAATCCGACAAGGGAAGCCGTCGCGTCGGTCTGACGCCATCCATCATATTCTACTAGCGCGCGCTAAAATTCAATTTAATCGACCGGCGCGGCTCGTCGATGAAAACGGATTGAAATACGAAATCTTTTACTTTATTTTCAGCCCGCCACGCATGGTAAATACCGCCCCTCTACGTAACATAATTCACCGCCTTTTGTTAATAAAATGACATCGTTTCATCGCGACGACAAAAGTGATTATTTCAATCGCGCCGGGCTTCTGTGCTACATTTCAAAAGCCGTGCCGCACTGCGGATGATAAGAATTTCAGCATAATCACACAGACGTGAATCGAATTCGGGAGATAAAGCGCTGCGAATCACTGCAGAAATGATATCTTTGTTAATTTTGCGAAGTGCAGTTGGTAATGTTTAATGACGAGGAAGATTAGCTCCGTTGATTCTTGTCTGCCCTCAACAAAATTTTTCAGAAACTCGGGAATCTTGAAATGTTAATAAATACGAAGGAACTTTCATTTTAATTCGCAGTTAATCAATGAAAATGATAATTACAATGTACATTTGATTATAAAGTACAATTTATTTATGCCACATGCCATACGCAGTCAGAAATATTTTTACTGATGTGTAATATTAAAATTCTTTCTGAGATATTATTGATTTATACCACTTATGGAGGCTGGCTGGTTATATCGTTGATCTGCACTACTTGAAATGTGCTTTTATGTAAATGCCATTAACCTATACTACTTAAAACAAATTTTTTCCGCTGTCCCAAAGTAACGTGACAAGAATGCAAGAAAGTTTTACAACATCGGAGTCCATTTTTCAACGTTGTAGGAAATAAAAGAGAAATCCAGGCTATGTTTGGGACTTAGCAAAGCTGCAAAGAAATCTTTTAGACTCGTCGAGGTAGTCGCGACAGGATTTCCGGTTGGATATACCTGACTGCGAACGACGTGCAGGCCGGCTAAAAAGAATGGCAGAGAAAACGAAGGGCGGGGGGTGGCTCAGAGGCGGGTAATGGGGGCTTCGATTCTAACCGCGGCCGGTCAATTAAATCTCGTCGACGTCGCGTGCAGGAAGCGGGTGCAGCGTGCACCGGAGGCTTCCTTTCCGATTTCGAGTGGGTGGACCCTAACTCACGAAATTTATTAGCCTGTGCGACCGACCGGTTAATCCCCGGCTAGGTAGACCAAGCGTGCAACTATTACCCGCAGCGTACGTCAACTGGCCGCAAGCGGGTTCCACTTGAGCCGGGCGCACCGTGGTCACCGTGTCAAGATTGAATAAAAAAAAAAAACAGAGAAACGAATGAGTTTTAGTTTTGGGATTTATGCGGATAAATTTCGTTTGGAACAACCTCTGAATGGACACGTGTAGAGATGTTGCTGGGAATGCGAATAGTGTGTAAACAGGACTGTTGAATGGGGCTCTTGGTTCTTTGACTTAAAGGATTTTAAGTGATTCAATTTAAAGAGTTGGTTGTACGTTATGCATGTCTGTTTCTGCCAGAAGGTACGATTCCTTTAATTGTCGAGAAAGGAATGTTTGCGAAGATTGTGTGGGTTTTATTAGTGCACGCATTTTTCAAAACACTATGCATTGAGGTGCCTTTTGTATTAAACTGAGACAGTTGGAAAATGTGAATATTGCATTATGTTTGTCAGTTCTTCGAAAAATTTTCATGACACAATGACGTCACATCCAATGTTTTATGCAAAAAGACACTTTTTACTAAATTCCCAATCAATAATGTCCCCATTTCTATTATTATACAGGATGTTTCACTACCTCATGCAGACATTTTAAAGAGTTATTTCTGAGACGATTCTGAACAACTTTTTCCTCCGCCAAAATATTGGTTAAGGCTTCGTTTTTGAATTATTAACTAAAAACACTAATCAAACAGGGCGCGCGTAGATTGCGCCCTCTGCTGCGAGAGTGTTCAAGACAGCGGTTGAACGCGCGCTGTGATTGGGCAGCGTTTTTTCGTTAATAATTCAAAAGCGAAGCCTCTACCAACATTTTGGTAAAGGAAAAAGTTGTCCAGAATCGTCTCACCAATCACCCCTGAAAATATTTGCATGAAGTAGCGAAACACCCTGCATATACGTCGAAAAGTTTACTACTATTTCAACTAATGAAAAATGAAACGAAAAGCATTATTATCCTGCAAATGAATCTCCCATAACAATTCAGCAGATATTACACGAAAGATACCAAGGTTGTAAATTATTTTATTTTGTTGCTGTCACGAGGCAGCGAGCTCGTTTTCCAGGTCAAGATAAGTAAAACAACGCTGTACTGGATGCGCGGGGGGGGGGGGGGGGGGCGGGGGAGGGAGGTGCTCTTAACACCTTGATGACGAAGAGCATAAAACAGAAACTTCACTATACAGATAGAGGCGGTCGTGTGACAAGTATCGTTTATAACAGTGAAATGTAAATGGCTGTTGTTGCAAAAGTTGACTTTTCAACGATGCATAAATGTAGCTACGCGTATTACATTATATCTGCGCGTAATGCACAATGTTTGCCATTCATGTCTTCCCTTTACTGTTTTTAATATAGTGCGCCAGGTGCGGCTTTCGTTAGCATTTTGTTTTGTTGTGTGAAAAGTAAGGGGTTTCAGCGTTCAATAATTTTGTGAACCAGTTGTAAGCATTTAGCAAAACCACAAGTGCGAAAAATGAATTTATCAATATATTTCTATTGTTCTGTTAATTTTATAATAACATAAATGCATTTTATTAAAGATTCCAATATTGTTCCTCATAACTCGAGTTAATTAATTTAGAACGAAATACAACTGCAGAGCATTCTTCTTCTTCTTAAAAACTCAATTTGATAAAAAAAATCCAAATATTAGCCCAGAAACATTGACTAAGAAATGATTAAATAATATTAAATTCACATTAACATCTTCAAACACTTGTTCATTGCTTGAACTCATAAATTATTAGCCTCCGAATCAGAAGATCAAGCGCGACTTAGCATGAAGCAATTAATTCCATGCTCGACGCAACGAATATGGATTGGAATTTAATAAAAATGATCTGGGACAAGATTTCTGCAGCTTTCACAATAATCCGTCCGCGATCCGTATCCTTGCGGCATCACGGGGCCGATTAAATCTCGAAAGCGTCGGTAGTTCCGCGCGTCAGCGTTGTACATCGGGGCTCATTCAAAGTCAGCATAAAACTCGGGCATGTATTACCTCTCTCTGGCACCGGTTCCCGTAGTCCAGCGCCGAGCTGCATCTCGCTTATCGCCGAATATATGCCAGGAATCTGGGCGCTGCATCGTAAATTTAGCTGGCCGTTCGAGTAATGGAACGGTTGAAGGTTCACCCTGATCTCGATCCACTGAAGACTCTCCTGGTGATCAGCGTGCGCGGTGGCGTCGTTCCTGTCCCGCCTCTGTTGCGTGTACGGTTGCGGCTGATGTTTCGTATGCGACTCCACCTGCGAAGAAATTAAGGTTGAATTCATCGCGGAGTTTAGAGGAAAGGTACTATCCTCAGATAACACTGGACGTCCCCGGAACGTCCACACCATGTCTCGAAAACGTTCAAATATCTGACGTCTATTTCAAACGTCCATAGGGTGTTCTTAGGATGTAAAATCTGGACGTTTTAAGGAGGTCCATTTTGAATGTCCATAGGATATTTTGAGGGTCTAAATTGTGGACGTTTTAAGGACGTCCATTTTGAACGTCCATAGGATGTTTTGAGGGCCTAAATTCTGGACGTTTTAAGAACGTCCATAGGATGTTTTGAAGGCCTAAATTGTGGACGTTTTAAGAACGTCCATTTCGGACGCCCATAGGATGTTTTGAGGACTTAAATTCTGGACGTTTTAAGAACGTCCATTGCAAATGTCCTATGGACGTGCTGGGAACGTAAATTCTGGACGTCTTAAGGACGTCCTTTTCGAATGTCCTATGAACGTCCTGGGAACGTAAATTCTGGACGTCTTAATAACGTCCATTTCGAATGTCCTATGGGTGTACTGAGGAACTAAATTTTAGACATTTTGAGATCATCCGTTTTTTAACTCTTACGAATGTTCTTGGGCCTTAAGCACCGGATTTTCTAAAAGTTCCCATTTTGTATGTACCGTGGATGCTTTGAAAGACTAAATTTTTATATAAATTTCCTGTATGCACATCGATTTTTACCTTTAATAAATAAAATCATCTCACACACCTCTTAGGACATTAGCAAAGTGTTTTTAAAAGCTCCTTAAACGTCCAGAAACGTCTTTCGGACGATCATAAGGCATTCTTAGAACGTCCATAAAGCGTTCTTAGAACATACACGCGTGACGTCCGTAAAACGTCCATAAGACATCCGCAGAACATTTAGATGTACGTCCATTCAGACGTTAAACGTGCTGTGCAACAGGGACGTTCCTAGGACAGTTCCAGTACATATGGACGATGCGCGGACGTTCAATGGACGTCTATAAGACGTTCCGGTGCTATCTGCGCCCAGACGCGTGAGAACTGAAGGCGGGAGATACATCCGGAGTTTACGCGAAGCAGGACGAGGAACAGTGAAGAAGAGAAATGGCAGCCGAGGAATCGAAATGTAAATCTGCTTTTAACGAAATCCGTTCATCCGGAATCGCGAAGCGAACCCTTCATTTCCAACGACCGACCCTTCGCGCCCTGCACCCCCCCCCCCCCCCGGCGCTACCGCATGCTGGTACCGTCTGTTCAAGCACAAAGACGACTCCTTCCAGTTCGATGAAAAGTCGAAAGACTCGGCCGTTTCCGGCACAGTGCCATGTTCCTCCGATTAACGCCTTTTTTTTTTCTTCCCATCCAGCTCCGTGAGAAAGCGTCTCTAACGCGGAGTAGTATTCACTAAAATGTCCGAGTTTCTTAATGGATCATTATCGTTCCAAGAACGGCCGATGATGGCGTTGAAAGTAAGTTATTCGAGGCGAACTGAATCGCAAGTGGATCGGCCGAGATTTAGTTAAAACTTTCGAGCGAAGGAAATACGTAAATGCACGCCTTTGCACCTGCAGTGTTTCTTATGATAGTTTGGCTTTGTCTATCCATTTTTACTGGTTTTTCATATAGCGCACCAGTCGACCGCTTTTGTTAACACTTTGTTTTATTGCGCGAAAGGTAAGGGGTTTTAATGTTTAATAACTGATTGTACTAGCTTTAACTATTTAGCAAAGCTGCACGTGTGGTTTTTTTTATCGGAATGCTGTTAAAGGAAGAATTTATCAACTTTTTTCTATCACTGTATTAATTATATAATAATCATGAAGAAAACACTTATAATTGATACTCGCTGTTGATACAAATGCGTACCTTGAATCTGCAGTATATTTTATAATTGGCTTCGGAGAAATTGTTTGTGCAGTTTGGCAATTTCGATAAAAACCCGATTTTTTATTGAGACTATTTTTAACTGAGTTCTTCACATGACTGCAATTTTGTAAAAACTGCCCACCAAGAAACTGTTATAGCGATTGACAAATGTATGTTGTGCCTTATTTTCATAAATTAACTTGATAAGGAGATTTGACCTTTGCACATAAATATTTGCCAATTGTGTAAAGATAAAAGTTCAATTTTCTATTAAAACTGTTTTTAATCGATTTCTTTGCATGACTATAATTCTTTCTTCAATTTTCCACCCACAAACTGTTATAACAATCGAATTATCGATACTTTGCGTAATTTTCCATCACTCAAGAGCTTGATAAGAGAATTTGATATTTGCACTTCTGTGATTAGATTCTCCTGAGGATTCGAAAAACTAATTCGCAAACGTGATCCTATAAATTAGTTTTTGACCCAACTCTGCGAAGCAATTGGGCTTACGTGAGCGAAGCAGCAATGAGAGAAATGGTTGATAAGCGGTGATAGGGTGGCAGATATTATGACAACGGGGCTTACAAATGAACTCATCAGTAGAATTACAGTGTACCCCTTCTTCGGATACGGGTACACTTGCTATTAGGAATATGGCGGTAATTTGAATAGATCGATGATTAGGTTGAAATTTATGGGAGGCCAAACTTTCGTGAATCTGATGCGAACTGATGATAACCGAAAAGGGAGAAGCTCTGCCACCTCGTTAATGAGTCGCTTCTTTGACGTGAGAAAATGAGCGAGATCTATTAAATTGAATTTTTCTCACCCATTCATCATCGTAGATATCATTTTTCAACATAACTTAATAGAAAAGAAAAGTTCAGCAGAATGTTATATTATTTATTAATTAAGCGAGAAAGCGTTGATTTTATTTAAACTAGAGCTCCCAATCCATCATCAACGACAGGATAATAAAACGATCTTCGTTCAGTTTTATAAATCGCACAAAATCCCCTCCCCCCCCCCCTCCCCCCAAAAAACCTTGTTCCAAAAATATCTTGAATCTAATAAAACCATTGCTCCATTCACAAAAAAGCGATGATCACAACTCCACCTATTAAAATCGATACCGGACACAAATTGAACGGATTGAATCGCAGCGCAGCGGATTTTGCGCCAAATCTTTTAACAAACAACACTTAAAATCCGATCCGAGGCATGAATCAACGTTTCGTTGCAACATGCAATGAGTAATGTATATATCGCTGCGCGCATGGCGAGTTTAAGAACGAATACCCGAACGTTTCTGTCATGTCCACGACAGACGAACGTGTTTTTAAACCCGCGGGATTTATTATTATTTCGATGAACGTTCTTCATAAATTCGAGTAAACGTGGAAATGGAAAAGCGAATTGCGCGAAAAACACGGAAGGGAACGGGAGTGTACGTCCGAACAGTATCTCGTACATGACGACTTTTTTATTTGTTTCGCCAGAGAGAGAGGGAGAGAGAGAGAGAGAGAGAGAGAGAGAGAGAGACCCGAATTCAGAAACTGCAACGGAATTTATTTGGGAAAAAAAGGAGGATGAGGACTGAATGAATGAATGCTAAAAATGGAGGAGCGCCAGAGGAAACACTGTATCCTGCTGTTCCAAGTTTCTTTCTTTTTGTTTTTTATAACTGCGAGAAGGGAGTTGGAGATATTATGAATACGTTCTAGCGTTCGCATCGATGCGAATATTTAAATTAATTTTTGTTTAGAGTGAAGTATAAATTCATGAAATGTTTGATTATTGATTTAGCTGTTCCTGCTTGTATATTTGCTGTAACATCATTTGTAATAAAATGGTCAAATGAAAATTAAATGGAAACGCGAATTGGAAAATGTGATAAAAGCCACGGAAACGCAATTCCTCCCTTTTTCCGAATCGGTAATAATAAAAAGCAATGTATCACAAGAGCTCGCGCAAGCTTGAACAAAGTTCAATCCAATTGCGGGGTGAAAGTTTCGCCAATATCGACGCACGAGGATCGGGGTTCGCATCGTGAAATTACATCTGCGGGGACTTTGATCATAGACAATCAGCGGAAGCCATGCCTTCGAAACCCTTGAAAAGAACGCTCGTTGTCAACGAGGAACGTCATCCTATTGTGAATGGCTCTCGTGTCGAATTCCACTTTGTTCCCCGCCCTTCTTCCAACTTCCCATCGCGACGCATTAAGGATCGCTATCGATTGATCGCGGACGCCGGAGGTATTCATTTCGAATTACACCGGCGCATTGCTGCGCGTTTAACGATTCGCCAAATCGCTATCCGTCGGGATAAATGCGTACGCGCGTGTCGGTTTCGGTACCAGCGCCCAGATTCTCGCGCTTGAAAAATTATGTAATTCGCCTCCCCTTCGAACGCGTCCGAGAGGAGAAAAGAGATGGTAATGATTAATGACTTTGCGGCGCTAATGCCTATCTCCGGGTTTGCTGGGAGATCGCTGCTAGACGATAAATAAATTCCGCCCTTTAATGCGGCCACTTTCGGAATTCTGATCGAATGATGGAAAATATTCTACTGAACCCGTGATCTGAGGGTGCCTCTTTTTTTTAATGTTGAGGTGGAGAATCTTCGGGGCTCTGAAAAATCTTGGGCGAGGAGGTGAAATGAGTTATTGAACGATTTTTAATATTAATCATACGATGTAAGGATGAATTATTTTCTACAGTTTTCCACGAATTTGTCAAAGCGGTAAAGTTATTAAAACAGAACGGTCATTCCATTTACAAGCGTGGAATCTGCAAAATCTCCCCGTCGTTTACCCTCGACGAGAATCCACGAATCACTGTATGCACTTCCTGAACTCGTAGCTTTGCTTAACCCTTTTCCCGGGATCCAAATCTCCCTGGGAGCAACCAAAGCAAAGTAAATCGAACAATCCAAGTGGGCCACTCTGTACATATATACCAGGCAGCGAGGGAACTTTCGAGATCCTCTCATTGCCCCCCGTGTCTTTAATTGAATTCACGCCAGAAGCAGCGCCAGCGCGAAGGTCATGAGCAATTAACCGAAGAGAGTAGAAAATCGAGCGTACACGCGTAGGCTCGGTGACCCCAAACGGGCCACCACGCTACGAGAAACGTTGAGTCCTCGTCGCTCCGTTCAATTAGAGAAAACCGAGAAAACGCGTCGCAGTTGTGCCGCGATGCGGCTTGCCGTGTCTCGAAGGACTGTGCCGCTTTCGAAAGCGGCGAAAGGCTTAAAGGGGCGGAGGCTGTTGGAAGCCAGCGACGAGATTACTGCGTCGCGCCGAGGACGACAGCAGCGTGGCGCGGTTCTCGTCTGGGAATGACGATTGTTGGCGAACGCTGCAGTTTACGACGGCGACAAAGTGTATCGGTGTGTACAGAGACGCTTGCGCGCGAGGGTTGCCATTGCACACCTGTACGTATCAGGCACGACCGCCTGCTGGCTGACTAAACCCTGACGTCGCATCCCTTCTAAGGGGGTGTCCTATAGCGTTTCGATGAAAGTTTAAGCATTTTGCGATCTGTTTACATGACCCCGTGATGTGTTACTTTAGTAGCATAAAGCACGTCTTTACATTGCGGTGGATTAGATGAATTATCTGTACTTGCTTACCGTGTTTTGTTGGGCAATTTTGTGTCGGCAATTTTCGTTCGAAGTGATTTGATATGTGAAATTCACAATTTGCTAATTATTGGCATTCAGGTCGATCATAATTGAAACAAGAAGAAGAAAATACATAAGGAAAATATTAAGTACACCATTATTTTGGCAATTTTAGTTCAGAGTGGTTTGATATGTAAAATTTACAATTAGTTAATTAACAGTATTCATGTTGAGCATAATTAAAACAAGAGGAAGAAATACACTTGGAAAGTATTAATTGCACCACAATTCGACAATTTTGGTTCGAAGCGATTTGATATGCGAAATTCACAATTTGCTAATTATTGGCATTCAGGTCGATCATAATTAAAACAAGAAGAAGATAATACATTTGGGAAATATTAAGTACACTATTATTTCGGCAATTTTGGTTCAGAGTGGTTTGATATGTAAAATTTACAATTAGTTAATTAATAGTATTCATGTTGAGCATAATCGAAACAAGAAGAAATGCACTTGGAAAACATTGAGCGCACCACAATTTGGCAATTTTGGTACAAAGTTAGTTAATGAATAGTGTTCATGTTGATTATAAATAAAACAAGAAGGAGAAATACATTTGGGAAACATTATCAGTAATATTCCCTTATATTCAACCCTCTTTGAAAAAAAGGATATATATAACAGGGATGCCTTTATAAATTTCAGAAAAACAAAGGAAGTACACTAAACGGTGCAAGGATAATACATTTTTAATGTCCACGAAAATGTTTCACTAAAACAGGTAAATATGAGAATTATTTAAATCGTGTAATACTTGAACAAGAGATTTACGAGAAATAGGAATTTCAAGAGGATAACAGAAAACCTCGCAGGAATACTGCGATGGATATGAATAGTTTCACCTCGTGTTTATTGCAATTCAAATGGGAGAATGCATGTATAACGTTACAATGCATGACATTTGAAAGTAAACGCTTCACACAGTTACCTACACTTTTAGTAATAGAATAGCTCGTGCGAACTTCTCACTGCGCCCAAAAGAACACCTTTTATTTACAGTGAGGCGTTAGATATTATTTCCCAATCATTTCTAATGAACACTTTCATGTGTAAAATGTTCACAAACACAAAAACGCATCAGGTTTTATTTAATATTAAAACCAATTCGAGTGCACATTTGACAGACAAAATAAGTATACAAAAAAATAGCTATTAATTGGCAGTAGATATGCGTATGCATATTATATTTGTCCACGTTGCTCGATAGTTAATTAATATTATCCTGAAATCCGTGAAGTCTCCAACGTTTCATCTGATATAACGTATGGGCGTAATAAATTAATTACGTCCTTTAAAACATGTCACAGCACTTCAATAAAATTACCTTTTTTTTAAATTTTATTTAATTTCTCCATCGTTTTATAAATTGCGCTCTTAAATCGCTGTACATACTTATATATGTATAACTCTAAAGCACATTCCCAATTTAACTCCCAAATTCAGTGTAAGGACAACTTACCCCGAAAACTTTCAAGAGGTCATGGCGATTTTCTTTTGCAGTTACGCGCATTTGTTATATCATATTAAACGTAGTTTTTTTGCGCCCTTACTAGTATGGCCATTTCTTTTTACAACTAGTTTGTACAAACCTTGTTTATTTCGGTTTTGATGTTTATGGACGATGTGCCCAATAATTAGTTTTTAATATCATTTATATAATTAGTACCATCTGTATACCCCTGATATATTTCTTTCTTTTATTAAGCATTCACTTCCTATTCTAAAAATTCTTTTTCTGTGTAGTTAAATTTTGTATAAATTGCTTAGAGTTGCATCAACATCTCCGATTGTTTATTAGAATAGTTCTAAATATTTGTGACTACTGAAACATTCCATCTACCCTCTATCAGAAGTCCCCTATTCTCAATAATAATTGTACATCGATAAAGGAACAAATGAAGAAATATTCCTGTTTCAAAAGTCACATCTCATAAAGATCCTATGAACTTATTAAAGCTAGATCGAATAGAAACTTTCATCGGCACTCTACACGCACACTACCCTATCGTTGCCCCGGTTGCAGCTGAAAATGTACCGCAGTCGCGGCATGCATCGCACCTAAGGGCGTAGCCAGGCGAAACCCCTGCAATGGCAGTTTGTCCCACGAATTTATGCACGCGACTGCCGGCACCCCGAGACCGGGATACTTTCGACCGTTATTTCACGCGCGAACGTCAAGCCTTTTTGGCACCTTTGAAGTGTCTCTCGGCGGTTTTCCGGCTAACCGCGGCTGTGAAATACGCTTCTCCGTCGTGGCGCGCCGCATCCACACTCCCGCGATATTGTTTTAACGTTATTTGACACGTTATTGCACGACAAACGTGTGCTAGCTGCGAACCCTTGCTACAACGGCTCTGCCAACTGTCCTTTCGACGCAGGTTTACTTTCCATTACGCGTTCAACGATATTACGTTTCTTCCCTACGATGCACTTGCGAAATATTAAGTGCACCACAGTTTGGCAATTTTTATTCAAAGTGATCTGATACGTCAAATTTACAATTTGTTAATAATTGGTACTCAGGATGAGCATAATTGAAACGAGAAGAAGAAATACATTTGGGAAACATTAACTGCACCAGAATTTGACAATTTCGGTTCGAAGTGATTTGATATGTCAAATTTGCAATTTGTTAATTAATAGTATTCATGTTGATCGTAATTAAAACAAGAAGAAGACTTGGGAAACCTTAAGTACGACATTATTTGGCGATTTCGGTTCGAAGTGATTTGATGTAACAAACTTGCAATTTGTTAATTAATAGTATTCATGTAAATCATTATTAAAACAAGAAGAAGAAATACACTTGGAAAATACTAAGTGCACTGCGATTTGGCAATTTTAAATCAAAGTGATTTGATATGTCATACATGAAATTTGTTCATTATTAGTATTCATGTAAATCATTATTAAAACAAGAAGAAAAAGTACACTTGGAAGATATTAAGTGCACCACAATTTGGCAATTTTGACTCAAAGTGATTTGATATGTCAAATTTACAATTTGTTGATGATTGGTATTCAGGACGGGCATAATTAAAATGAGAAGAAGAAATACACTTAAAGAACATTAATTGCACTCTCCCAACTGCAGTTTCGATGCGGAGTTACTTTCCATTACGCGTTCAACACTATTACATTTTTTTCTTATCATAGTTTGTTGAAATTAGATGATAAATAAATGTTTACTACCAATTCAAATGGACGAAGCATCGTGATATTATTGATCTGCCTTTTGTGTCTGTTTTATTTACTTTTCCATGTCCTCGTTTCGATGTTTCTTTTCAGCTATGTCTATGTATCACGACACATTTGACGAAAGTAAAATAATGAAGATTTTTATTGGTATAAAAAGTATGTTAAATTTGTTAATCTAGATAATTTTGAGACAGTCGTTAATTGACCCTTTAGTAATTCTTCAAATACATTTACTAAATTGTTAACACATCGATCAGCGCTTAATGTAATATTCAAATAAATTGTTCAAGATGATATAGTCCCTGTTACAAGTAAATACACTGTAAGAAACAAAAAGAACGAAGTAATAAGAAGTTAAGAACGAGGGAATAGTGGAATCTCGCGCAGATTCTTCCCAGACGTTCGTTTTCTCCGGATTCTACGATTTCCTGGCCTCGTCTAGATTCAGCAGGTATTTAAGCGCGCTTACGCTCGTTGAAAGAGCGAGGGTGTAGGTGGTATCGAGTGAAGCTAAGCAAGGGGATGAGAGGGACTGCGCGCGAAGGGAGAGATCGTCTAGAAGACAGCAGGGGTATGCTGTACAAGAAGAAAGAAACAGAAAGCCGATGCTCGAACATCGAATCGATCCTATAAGATTCCTACGTTCCCCCTTTTACAAGGTTAGCCAGCTGCTTCCAGAGTCGGATCGACCGACGTGTTCGGACTTCACTTTATACTAGAGGCAAGACCCGTCGAAATTTCGTGGCTCGCTGCAATTTGTCCGACCGTTTCGACAACGAAGTCTCAATTAAAGGGACTTAAATACATTGGTCGGAGTAGATTCGGCGTTCGGGACAGATAAGCTTCGAACAGCCGGAGTAAAATCCTGTTCGATTTCCTTCTTTTTACGCCCAGCTTTAATTTTCTCAATTATTTGTAACACTCGAATACGACTGGCAGTGAATTATTAATAATTCTATTTTCCAGACTCGCCGAGTTTTCTCTAAAAACGACTGTTATAGTATTTATGTTGGGAACTTTTCTCCGCGAAAGCGCACGTAAAACTTGCTGCCATAAAAGGAGAATTGAAACAATTACGATCGGTTCTATGTATGTAGTTATGATCGATACCGAGGTACAAGTCGTTTCAGAAGTGCAGCCGTCGATGCTTCAGCGAAAAAGTTAAGCAATAATATATTTGATTATTTACCCTACTTTTTTTTTATGACACATGCAGTTGCATCTCGTGAAAGACAGAACAAGACCCGTATAAATTATGGATTATACAGCCAGTGAGTTATATAATTCAATTGGTGCCGCATCTATTCTTTACGATTCACAATAAAAGAACGCCACGTGTAAGAAATATAACGCCTTCTCTGCAGATGCAACAATGGGACTACAAAATGGACTTACATTTTCTTTTTAATGGTACCATCACGTTATCGAAGAAATAACGAGGTATGATATAATACGAGAATAATAAATATGTATATGAGAATAAAAGAGAGAAATTTTATACATTTGTGGAAGTTGAACAAATTATGTTTGCTGAATGGAAAATTAAAAAGAAGCTGTTTCAATCAATTTCAAAATCGTAGTGTACTAAAGTTCGACGTGGAAGTTTCAGTAAAGGGAGATTAGTTTTTCTTCGAGGATCAAGATGTTTAACAAAAGCTTCTTAAGTTGTTAATAGGTGCTTTTACCCGAACTTTTTTTAAAGAGCTATGCGAGTTTTCATCATCTAAATGAAGTTAAACAAAAATTCAATATGGAAATGTTGGAAAATGATCAACACATACAAATAGTGTAATTAGAATCTAATATTATTTATTCGGAGGAATGCTATGTCAGCTGATCCTATTGTTCAACGAATAGTTTACTTTAGAAATAATGGTGTCCAGTAAATTTTTTAGGAGGGCTAGAAATTGGATATCCTTACATGAAATTCAATATATTTTTGCTACTCCTATTTTCTGATATTCACTCCGATATTTCTTATGCGAACGATCGACAAGAATGCATATACACATTAGTAAATACTGCCAAAATTATGCCACAGGTGGGTAAAGCCAATTCCTCCTACATAAATAAATAAAAAGTACAAAATAAAATTGCTAGTTTCGAGTCCTGGTTCTCTATTACCTCGACCACACCTGGTGTGTTAATATATTTAGCAATATGTTCAATCAGTGTAATCTGAATAAAGTAACATCGCGATATATGGTTATAGCCGCAGCAACTATTGACGACGTTGAGAATTTGCTGTCTATTGTAGCCTTAACGAAGCTGATTGCCCTGTCACCATACTTCCATGCAAATTTTCAATAGGTCTTGCTGCAGTGCAACTTTTCATACACTGTTACAACCGACCTGAGCTATATACAACGAATTTATTATTCAATAAAATCAAGAAATACGTTGTCGCCAAACTGGTTCCAGTAACCGCGTATTACTCCACATAATTCATGCCTGTATGCTCGTAACATGTTCGAATAGACTGAATGGACTGCACCTAAGTAATATCGTGAACTTTAGTCGGAAAGATATTTCCGGTAGAAATTCGAAAAAAATTTTTTGTCAACTCAAAATTTGTTTTTACCATTTTGGTTAAACGTACACTGTATGATAAAATTTAATTGGACTACACCAAAGGTAATAAAGTGGATTTCACTTGTTATAATCATATTGGGGCTGGAAATTTTTGATAAGAATAATGGTAACATTAAACAGAGAATTGAAAGGGCTTTTGTATAGTGTCTTAGAATCAACGTTTTGGGAATAAAAAGAATATTAACACTGAAGCTTGAACTATACGTATTTTGGATAAGAAGAATTGGATAATAACAACTGTGTGTCACGTTGATACAAGTTTGACGTGGTTTGGATTACAGAATGGTCCTGATTTCGTTAAAAAGTGTCATGATACAATACATTTTGGGGATAAAAAATGTTAATACTGAAGCTTAAAACTATACATTCTTTAGATAATAATAATTGTGTGTCGCGTGCAACAAGTTTGACGTGGTTTGGATTACAGAATGGTCCTGATTTCGTTAAAAAGTGTCATGATACAATACATATTGGGGATAAAAAATGTTAATACTGAGCTTAAAACTATACATCCTTTAGATAATAATAATTGTGTGTCGCGTGCAACAAGTTTGACGTGGTTTGGATTACAGAATGGTACTGATTTCGTTAAAAAGTGTCATGATACAATACATTTTGGGGATGAAAAGTGTTAATACTGAAGCTTAAAACTATACATCTTTAAGATAATAACAATTGTGTGTCGCGTGGGGCAAGTTTGACATGGTTTGAATTGCAGAATGGTCGTGATTTCGTTACATCGTGTCGTGACATAATACGAGTGATTAGATTAGCGGTTTGTGTGCGACTTTTTGATCGTAAATGTTTGATTGCTTGAAGGAGAGTGTTTGGATGTGTTTGTTAGAGGTTCGAAAAAAGCGCTTTACAGAGGGTGAGGAATGATGGAGTTGCGTTTAATTGGCTGTCGTCGTAGGTGGCTCAAGGGGTGTGTTTCATATTTCGTGGTGGGCACACCACAAAGTGCTTGATAATATTAAATAGTAAATAAGAAGGGTGTTTATATAGTTTTTTGGCACCAACTGATTATAACAGTACTCGATTGATAACATTATCCGTAATTATAACAAGCGTAATAGAAACGTGTCGATGGAAATAAAAAGAAGTCTGGTGACGCTTTGAGTACTATCTTTGGAATCAATTCCCCCCGCTGATACGTTGTTGTTTTTCGTTGCCTGTCCAGCGATCCGCGGAAACTTTTATCTGAAGAGCACCTCGACAGCGACGCGTTCCCATCGATAATCTATGAACCAGATCAGATCTAGCGATCGCACGGGCTCGCACCCGTCGCATATGTTGGTGCGCACACGCGAACACAATAAATCATGACGAGTATCAGGTCGAAACACTCGGTACGCCGTTCGAATGCCCAGGGCAAAGCGTTTCTCCCAGTTTCTCTCCAGCGTCGTTCCTCTTTTTCACGCACAAAAAAATCTATCTCCTTTCTGCTTCTGTGCGAGTATACCTGCGTGATCGATGATCCCGCAGCGACAGTCGCTGTTGCTTTGCCCGGTTACGCTGACCCGTGACACTTGGAAAATTAAGAACGCCTCTCATAAAACTACCCCCGCGCTCGCTCGCTCGCTTTTTCCCTCGTCTACGCTCCATTCCGCCTGAACGAGCGAACTGAACTGGTGTGGAAGATTAAACCCCCAGCCATTGTCTACCGGCAGCTTTCACATACTTTTTTTCCCCCCGATGTATCGGCGTGCACGAGATGCATTTCGTAAGCAGCGATCCCGGTTCTGATACGGCGATAAAGGGGATGATATTCGAGGCAGAGAACGAATTTATAGATGAAAGGCGTAAAGTGATTAGGATTGATAGTATTTAAATTTGGTACAATTCTAGAATTGAAATTGTCGCACTTCGAAAACTGATAAAAAGTATGTACTCGATGATTAGGGGAGACTAGGGCTTATAATTCCGAGGGTACGTTTTCATATATTTATATTTAATCAATTAAAGGGGGTAACGTTATATTTTCAATTAATACAAAGTAAGTAGGTGTAATGTTAACAATGAATCAGTCAATAACGAAAAAAATAGCTGCCTTGTTTGCCCAGTCATTTTTTATGTTTTCCCAAAATCGAAACTTTCAGTCCCTGTCTCCTCTATTCTACCAATCATGAAGACCACTAATACAATGGCTTGATATGTACAAACATGATACAGTTGTATGGATTACACCGATTGCTCCTTAGTTACATTGTTGACACGTGCAATTGCATATTAGCCATTTTGCTCCTATTGACATGCGTGTAGACATTTCTGTCTATACAATCGCCTGATTGCGTAATCTAGACATTTAGAGTGACCGGTTTGGAATTGCTAAGATTAGTAATCCTGCATGACAAAGGATACACGTGTTTCCTCCGATCATCAATCAATCATTGGTCCATATGTCCCTGGACATACTAGAATTCTAATAGCGTCATTACGATTTTCATTCAAAACTATTTTGGATGTATAATGTTACTCGTATAATAACTATTCAGAAGTTCATTGAAAATGTATTGAAATTTGATCATGAAAGCTCAAAAAGCTTGCAGTTACATACATAGCTTCAAATTGTACCAATGTGAAATTCTGCGCAATTCGCATGCGAACGTGGCGAAAGTTTATTCGAAAACCTGGCTGGGCTATCAAATGATACTTTCGATCTCGATTTTTTTTTTCCAAAAACGGAAACATTTGCAGAGAAATACACTATTGCATTTCACGTGACCTGATCCTTTCTTTAAACGAAATGTAGTAAATTTTTTCAAAGAAGGTCGGAAAATAAAATTCTGCTGTACTGTATGTTATAAAATATTGTGAACGAGATGGTAAGTGATAATTAGACGAAATCAATATCGTTTTAGACATTAATAACGTATTCACAACTGTTTATTAAGTTCGAAAATAAAATCGTAGCAATCAGGTCTGAGTTAATCATATAAACATAAAACCGGTTGAAAATTTGATAACAGGATTGCATATATCTGGCACAATTGCAAATCTTCCTTTGCGTGAACTATACAATATTCGTAAGACAGTGCAAAGTACAAAACAGTTTAATAAAACACTGTTTTAAATACTAAAACAGTATAAATCATGAAACCAACAGTTCCATAAAAAAAAGAAAAATCAATTCAAATCGAAAGCAATGATTAAAACAATGATATTCAACATCTCCCCTTACATTCTCTCACAGCTTTACGTTTCGAAACCAATGAATCCACACACACAAGATTAATGCCGGTACTTTTTCAAACCGAAGAATCATTCAATCACGCGTCGAACCACGAAATCCTCGCGAAAGAGTCTCCTGCATTGCTGAATCACGATCGAAGCAAAGAATCGCGTTTCTTTTGGGGTGTTGCTTGTAACGAAGCCCGTGGAAAAAATAATTTATGCAACCCTGCAAAGCGCGGCTGGAGGGAGATTCTCTGGTGCGAAGACTCGGTGAAAAAGCCAGGACAAAGAAGCATGCTTTGTGATGCTGCTTCTTGTTTCCGTATCGCCATTCTTTCCTATGCTTCTTCTTTTCTGCTGCCACTATCGCCGTGAAAAATGCTGCGTAGTAACGGCTTGGGCAGCGTGAAAGATTAAGGGATCGAAAGTAGTATTGGTCAGACGAATGCATTGTGGCTGAGATATTATGCTTTATACTACTGTCAGTTTTTATTTTCTTTTTCTTCACTAGCTAATCGACGACTATTCTTTATTCTGCGTTAGAGGACTAAGGATGAAGCTGTACGTCCATCAAGTAAATTAAAATTAGTAACTTAAGAATCTGATAATACGAATTATAAGTAAATTTGAACATGTATCTACCTTCAACCCATCTGTGAATATTATTCCACAAAGTCTTAAATATTGCAAGTTCTACTATATTAACTCACAGGAGAAACAGCCTATAAACATATTAATATCAGAATCGAAGATTTCCTCAAAGATATAATAAAGAATTTTTAAGTAAATAAATTTTATATTACGAGACAAATTTTATTTTACAATGAACTATTTCTAAAAGAAACCGTTGTATACAGATTTAAATACATCAAACATACCCCCTACGCCCTTCATTTATATATTACTCTTATTCCAGGTAAGAGAGTCGAAAGCGTATTCAGCTAAATTCCATCGCGATAAGATTTCTCTGGCTGGAAAGGGAAAGACGCGGCAGCAGGCGCGGTTCCCTAGCCCGCGGGACGACCTCACATCGTAAAGTTATAGAGCGACTAGCCGGATATGTATAGTTGCACGCGTAATTGCGTTATCCCGTACCTGAGATCCAAGCTTGTTTCGAATTCATGGGCGGCGGCGAGATATACCGCGTATTTAGACCGGCCGTAAAGCTTTTCCCATTACGTGTCTACTTGTCACGAAAAGACCTCTCTCGCCTTCCCGCAGAATCCTCGACTTCCGGGGGATTTATACGAATCAAGATACTACCTCTGTGTGATTGCGAGGCTTACCCCTTGGAAGATATACATACACAGGCTGTCTTATTTAAGTGTGATGAAGAATATCTGTTTTTAATTGTGAAAATTCAACAAGTATTTTGTACCTCTGAAATGCCCATTTAATACCATTTAAAGTAGGTGTAAAATATTTATTGCGCTTTTGCAATTGAACAACACTTCTGCATTTCCTTTACATTCTTAATGTTTTCGTAAGGAATATTACAAAATCGACTTTGGATTCTTATTTTATAGACATTTTTACGTCGATTTACATTTCGGGAATAAAGAAATGTTAATATTGAAGCACGAAACTATACGTCCCCTGAATAACATTTCTGTTAGCCACACAAAGTGAATTTGATGAACAATAATAAACTCTATTTTCTGATTAACAACTGTGCGTCGCGTTGGTACAAGTTTGACGTGGTTTGAAGTACAGAATGGTTGTGATTACGTTACACAGTGTCGTGATATAATATTAGTGATTAGAGTTTGTGTGCAACTGTTTGATCGTGAATGTTTGGCTGTTCGAAGAAGTGTTTGACGTGGTTTGAATTTACTGAATGTTCGTGATTTCGTTACACAGTGTCGTGATATAATACGAGTGACTAGAGTGACGGTTTGTGTGCAAATGACTGTTTGAAGGAGTGTGTTTGAATGTGTTTGTCGAGGGTTTGAAGTAGTTTTGCAGTTGGTGAGGAGTGGTGGAGATGCCTCTAACTGGTTAGGCTAACGTCGCAAGTGGTTCAAGCGATATGTTTTAAGTTTGGTGGTGGAAAAGGTGATGCTTGGTGATAGCAAAACAAATAAAATAGAAACTGGCTTGATCCCAAACTTCAAAATACAAAACAACACAAGAAACACGTTCATAACACAATCAGTAAGAAATCAAATGTATCGTAAAACTTCAATTACACTTTCCATAAAGTTTGTCCGCCACTTTTGGCAGATTCCTATCGCAGCCTATATTATCCAAATTTTCCAAATTCTGCACAAGGATCTTTCGTCACGCGTTTGCCCCGGAAGTGTATATTTCCTTTTCCCACGTGAAACCAATTTTCCCCGTTTGACTGGAAAGTGTTCAGCGATTTTACAGAATCTGACTAAACTTCAGAGTGATTTCGCATCCCGCTGGATAGAGTTCCCTCAACGAAAGAGGCGCATTGAATACCGCGGTGGGTGTTCGAAATTGCGTGGCTCTCGCGGCACCATCTCATCGCGACGCTGAAAATACGTATGCACGGTTCACGGACATCGAACGACATTCGTGCACCATAATGGAAATATGATATTTCACGGTAACAGGCTTCCTAACGCGCACCGTGTTTAAACATTTGTAAGGCCGACTTTATGCACGTATGTACGTACATACGTGTGGGAGCAAAGCGAGCTTCTACCAGAAGTTGTCGAGTAAATAGTCCGAATATGGGATCCCCCTCGGTAAATATGTCTCTCGATACGACACGGAGCTTCCGCGTTATATAGCGTCGTTTATAACGCACGCAGGATGGTTATGGCTAGAAGCGGTTATGATAAATAATATCCAGTCTGAAGAATCTCGCTGAAAACTCGGCCTGGCGTGTAAAAACGACCCCTCTTTCGCCAGATATATCGGTGCTCCTTGAAAGCTTTAAGCGAGCTTTCTACTTCGACGTAATGTATGATTCTGTGAATAATTCATTTTTAAGTAATTCAATGAAATAATCTTCTTTATCATTGTGTCGTTTTTTTTTTGCGTTTGTAGTTTGTAAAATACTTGATGTCGTTTGTTGACAGATTTTATTGTCGTTGACGCTCTAGGTCTAGTATCAATCCTTAACTCCTAATTAACCCTTTGCTAGTTATATTTACAAATTAGCAATTTCTATTAAATAAACGGTTTATAGTAATATAATACAGGAATATATTTGCTTTCCTTTTGAAAATCATAGAAAATGAAAACTCATTCTGTTCAATTTTTAATTTTTTAAATAACCCGCCTTTCTCGTAATAATTTATTTGCTAAATTCCTCGAAGCTTGAAACATAATTTAAATGGAACGAAAGCATACAATGCCGCGCAGAAAAAACACGCGCAGGTGCTATCAACCAACATATTTATTTATTTAATGTGACATAAAATACAAATTATTAAAAAGAGAGGATTTTTCAAAGATTAAACTTCAATCCATTTCGTGCGCAAAATAATATACGACCTCCCATTGTATGAAACAAGCCAATAGGAACCATATTTTTTTTTTACCAAGCTGGTAGTGCATGAATATATAAAATATTCTTTGAGGATTCGAGAAATATGAAGATCGATGCCACTGTCCGCCATAAAATAACAAAACACGTACCATGTATACCAAGAAGACCAAATTTTTTTTTTTAACCTACCCGGCTTCTTTCCAACAACGTGAAGCCCGAAAAGATCATTGTTTCCCGAAAATGTATAGATCATCCCCGGTGAAACAATCGTCGACTATTTTTTCCCGAACATTTTGGTCCGTCTCGGGGCGCGTGGCCATTAAACGTATAAAATTGCAAGAAAAACGCGGACACGTCGCGTCGCGGAACAAACGATCGCATCCATTATCGCCGTTCCGTCGTAAACCCGGCGGCCACTGCGTCCCGGAGCTGTTCTCCAGCAGCCATCGCGTATTAAACGCATCCCACATCCGTGATATCTACCCATTCCCAAGGGGTCGGGTTTACTTTCAATTCTCTGGTGTCCGATTAATTTTCGTATCGACACTGTGCGTCCTCGTCGACTGGAGTTCCCGTCCCTCCATCTTCCCGAATCCCGCCTGAGGTTCCTAAGGAATATACACTTCTTTTCGAGGGAAGAATCGCTGAGGATGGACACTCCGATTCCGAGGGGAATCGATAATACTATTTGTCGATGAGAAGAATCGGCGCGATGATGATTGTTTTATCGCGAAACAAGTAGCAGACAATCAAGTGTGAATTAATGGAAAGTTGGAAACACAGCAATTGATCCTGTAGAAAACACTTTAAGTGTGAAAATCGGAAAACATTGTTGGCTTTTTCGGAAACTGTCCTATGTGTCAATAAAAGCAATGTAATATTTAATAGATGTTAATTTATCACGCTAAAAACAATTCCCCTTTGTAAATATTTAGCTAGATATAATTTTCAAGGCGTAACAATAAAATTTTACAAATAATTTGAAACCAAAGTACTTCTTTGCTTCTCCTGAGAAATTTTATGTTAGAGTCTATTTTTGTAATTGATATTAAAACAAGTAGTAGATAATCAAGTGTGCATTGATGGAAAGCCGCAAACAGAATTGAAGTTGAGTAAAGCACTTTAAGTGGACGAATCAAAGAACCTTGTTTTTTTATGGAAAAATGTTCTGTGTGCCAATGGAGGCTCTACAATATACAACAGAAATCAATTTATTATATTAAAAATATTTTCCCCTTGTAAATATTCACCTACAAATCACTATTGAAACTGTTAATCAAACTTTATAACCAATTTAAAGTCAAGGTACTTCTTTGCATTCCTGAAGGATTATATTTCAGAGACTAGCAGTATTTCTCACAAATATTCTTCAATTGTCATGGTTTATTCTTTTTGCTTTATCCCTTAGACTAGGAAAAAATAATTTTGTGGCACGACATTGTGTATTCGACAATGCTCGAGGCTCCACGAAGGAGACCGGTTTATCGACTATAGAATTCGAGGCTCGGAGCGGCCAACAAGAAGCCCTGACCCGAATTTCGCTGGAAAATCTATGGGCCATTATCGCGCGGGGTGTTTACACGGCGAGAAACTACCGGAAGCCCTGAAACAAAAAGGAATTGACGCGGGGCACTATAAATTGCTAGGGGAACAAGAAGCATAGTCGTGGAAATAAATTAAACAATAACCGATCGAGGACTGTTGGGAATTTGATAGAACTATTGGAATTTCATTTACTGTATGTTAGCGTGATTGACTTTTTATAGTTTCCCTGAAGAAGGAACTAAATTACGTTCTAGGATGCGGAAGTGACGAGTGAATTATTCTAGTTTCGAACGTCAGATTCATTATACGTAAATAGAATAGTTCATTCGGAGTGTTTTTTGTTGAACTTTACGTTTTTCATTACAGGGAAATATTAGTGTAATAACTTGTTCTTTGTTTAAAATTTAAAGACCCTTATGTTATTCTGACAAAAATGCCGTCATTTTCAACTTTGATTCAATGATAGTTTCAATGATTTCAAGTATCGTTGAAGGTCTAGACTTTAGTATTGTGTACGAAAGAGATGTAAATCAAATTCTTCTATGAATTATTAATTGAATAATTAAGTAATTCCTCTATGAATTCAATTATCCTGAAATTGGATAATTCTCTTCATTATTGCTCATATACATGCATCACAAAGATATGTTTATCATTCATCTTCTTTTCATATTCCTGTAACTACAGTCTGTTCCACAAGATCGTGGACGCGATTTCTACGAAATTTGATGCGCAATACAGCCATATTTGTGCCAGTCCAAACGTACAATGTCTCCTCTAGTACACAATAGCCCCAATTCTCTTAAGAGAATACTAAGTAGTATCATTTCTATCACTGAGAAGTTCAAGTCATTTCGTGATGAGTGCCGTATACGCTAAACGATTCGAGGCAGTATTCTTGTGCACACGAAAGGGCCAAAAATGAGTGTTAGAAATGCAGCAAAATATCTGCACAAGTCTCGCGAATTTTGTAAATAAGTGGGTGCAACGTTATAAAGAGACAAATTGTGTCGATGATCTCCCTGATCGAGGTTCGAAGCGAGCCACGACAAAAAGGGACGATAAAGCCATTCTGCAGATTTTTCCGAAAAATCTGACACTTTCCTTATGTAAAGCGCAAGAAATTTTAACAAAAAAGGGCATACAAATAGGCATGGTGACAATTAAACGTCGGTTGGAAGAAAATAAAGTTGTATGGCGTAGTACACTATCGAAGCCGTTGCTTTTAACAAAGCACGTCGAAAAACGGTTGGTGTGGGCACATGAAAACGCTTTTCGTGATTGGAACAATGTCGTGTTCAGCGACGAGTCATCTTTTTTGACTTGGACTCCTATAAAACGAGCCTGGTCTGCCCATGGAAATCCAGTCGCCAAAGAAGGATTAAACACCCAATAGAAGTTCATGTTTGGGGGTGCTTCAACAGTCAGGGTTTCGGAAGATTATACGTCCTCACAGATAATTTAAATGCCCAGAAGGTGATTAATCTGTACCGAAGGGGTCTCCTAGTATCGGTGAAACATTGGTTTAAAAGAACCAGACACCATTGGATACTTCAAGAAGACAACGACTCCAAACATCGAAGCCGCCTTTGTACGGAATGGAAAACAGCGAGTGGTGTCAACGTGTTGGATTGGCCATCTCAGTCCCCTGATGCCAATCCAATCGAGAATGTTTGGTCCCTCATGAAGTAGAAACTCCGAGGAAAGCGTATTTTAAACTTGAAGACGCTAGTTCGCCGTATTCGAGAAATATGGAGATCTCTTTTTGTCTCATACGCTGCAAAGTTGGTTGAAAGTATGCCCAGACGTTGTGAAGCAATAGTCGTTAATGGTGGTGATTGAACACATTATTAAGCAAGCGCGTATTAGTTCTTTAAATGTACTTTCGACCTATACAACCTTTTTTTACAGGAATCATTTATTTGCATTCTGATATAGCATCCACGCTCTTCTGGAACGGACTGTAATAGTTTTGACTAAGAGAATCTCCTCCAGCCAGAAATAATTAAAAAATAATCACAATGTCTGTTTCATTTGACACAAACCTTAAGCGTATGCCTTTCAAGTATCCAAAACAAGAAAGACTGTTTTATTGCCAATGAGTTTTTAATGCTGAACTGCGTTATAATTGTTTATATGCATTTCCGAGCTTAGTGAAGTTAAATGTTGGAAGATATTTGGTGTATTTTTATGTTCTTCTTTTACAATTCAATTTTTGTCTTTTTAGAACAACAATTTACGTATCTCCACAAGAGACATTAGGCCAGTAATGGATAGAAGCTGATTGCATCCTACAGTAACTTCGATAACTTCGGCACCAGTCTTCCCCGATTGGCCGGTTCACCGATATCGCCGTTTGAAGCGATCGACTCCTGTGAAGTTTAATCGCCGATATTTCAAGCGTGTGCATCTGCACTCGCGTGTTCCAGAATGGTCCGAGCACGAACAGCATCCGACTGGATCCCAGCGAATATAGGTCGAGTCTTTGCAGGATGTGTACGAAGGCCGATTTTCGAAACTGATGGTTTCTGTGCTACGAAAAATGATGGGGCCAAAGGAAAATATCTTTGTCGTGTCTGATAAATATACAAATAAGTACTATTTGTTAATGCGACTTGCTTGAATACTTGCTATGTGTTTAAATGGATTGTTCTTAATTTAAATAGAATCTTTCGCTGATGTTTAAGGATGCAACATAAAATAAACAAAAAATCTACTGTCTCCCGCCATTTTCACATTCTAAACTTATGAAAAAAGATATATAAGTATATATTACTGCATTCTCTCTATACTGAACTCTCAAAAGTTGCTTCTTTTTGGAAGCCCAGATTTAACCGCGAAGATTTTTATTCCATATTTTCAACGAATTTCACCAGGAAAAATGGTCCACTTTCCCACTGTATCGCCATCCACGTCGCATCCTAAACAAATACACTCTTCGCTCAAATGTGTACCGTTTCTTCGGTTGGATATTTTATAGGATCGTTACCCTGGTATACACCCCCCAACGATTTCATTTTTTAACTGGAAATCCACAGTTAAACCACGCCGAGTAGTTTTAAACCTCTCGTAGGTTTAAATGTAATATGTATCAATTTTGTGGCTGTAATTCTTTGGACACCTGTATAGCCTAGCACTATTTTATTAACAATGAGTTTTTAACGGTGAAACGTGTTATAATAGTTTATATTCATTTTCAGATTTAAGGAAGTTCAAAATTGAAACATACTTGGCGCACCTTTGTGTTTTTCTTTTGTTTGCTACGGTTGCTATGGCATCACTAAACTCTAGTAAATGCAGTATGTTTAATTTCTGTGGCTGTAATTCTTTGGAGACTTGTATAACCTAGCATTATTTTATTGACAATGAGTTTTCAATGATGAAATGTGGCATAATAATTTACATGCATTTTCAAATTCTGTGAAGTTAAAAATTCAAAGAAGTTTGGTGTATTCTTATGTCTTTACTTTGTTTGAAGAATCATTAAGACATTGCAACTTTTTGCCCTAGCATTTCCAGTAATTTAGAGCACCAGTTGATTATGCGACGATAAATTATTAAAGCAAAAACGATTATTAGACCGTTCATGTCCAAGTGTCTGAACAGAAAACCTTCACAGGAAAATCCTTTACAATCTCAATTGATTTTCGAAGAAAGAAAAATGTCATTCCAACAACTGTGACTCCTGCCAAGCTAGATCCGAAAAATTACGAATACATGTAACTCGGCGTCGAGATGCGCCGCGTCGTTTGGCCCGATACCGGAAGAGGCATTCCGCGCCACTGACCAGGACAACGCTTAAACGACATTCTATCTCTTCCCTCTGATGCGTTTCATCGTGACGTTTTATGCTGAGAAGCGAACAAACTCTGGGAGTCCGTTGCTTTTCCTCGACTTCTCTCATCCCCGCCACCTTCTCAGTATTCTCTTTGCTCCACCTTTACTCTCCTTCGGCGTCTCCCTTATATTCGTGACTCCAGTCACCGTGCGACTTCAAAGCGGTTCGGCCTTTTCGTAATAAGACGTCGTCCGTTTGGACTGGATACTCCACGATAAAGACGCTGTTTCTTTGCCATCTTCATTGTTTCAGCTGTTTCTTTTTCTTCGGTCGTTTCGCCGCTGTGCGACGGGCGGAATGAACGAGAAGCGAGGAGCCTCCGGGTATGGATCAGTTACGGACACGCTATTCGGGTCACAGTTATGTTAAATATTTCTAGGTGTAAATTAAAGAATGGATATTTAAAGCGTGGTCCATTGTCAATAGTTTAATATTCTTAGAACTACATGATTAATTGCAAATATTTTTCAAACTTCAAGATTTGAGTTGCAGCTTCACAGAGGAAGCATTTCAATCATAAGGAACGATTCTGAACAACTTTTTCCTTTGCCAAAATGTTGGTTCACGCTTCGTTTTTGAATTATTAACGAAAAAAACACCGACCAATCAGAGCGCGTGCTCAACCGCGGTCTTGAAAGCTCAAGCGGCAGAGGGCGCGCTCTGATTGGTCAGTGTTTTTCGTTAATAATTCAAAAACGAAGCGTGAACCAACATTTTGGCAAAGGAAAAAGTTGTTCACAATCGCCTCGGCAATCATTCCTCACAATATTTGCGTTAATCAATTCCAAAGTACAATCGTGCCGCCCGAACATCCGACGATCAATCCCAAACATCCGAATTGGCCGAAAGAATAACGGCACGCGCGCGCACACGTGGGAACGTCGGTGGTCCAAGTCAACGCGACATACCAAGCGGACGTTGGATTCCTTGAGGTCGCGCGGGAGGAGTGTTCCGCAACCTGGTCCCAAACGCTGCGCGGTCTTTCGCGCAATTAGTCACACCGCGGAGCATTAGCGTCCAGATTTATGGGAGCAATTAATGTGTTCCTGCGCGAATTACGCCGCGCCGTTTGACGTTTGATCACTGGCGTTGGTAACATTCGGTGACGTTTCGATGAGACCAAAGTGCGGCTTAACGCGTATGAACTGTTGGCAAAAGTTGCAAAGCACGCTACTTGCATGTGGTATTATGGTAATTCTAGTGAAAATGAAGTACCACGCATGGGATTTTGGTTAACATTCTACTGTGCCCTGAAAATTGGATACTTTAATAATCAAGTTTCGAGCTTTAGTAAAATTGAATAGAAGTTGTCAATATTTGGGCTGGCAATTGTATACTTATAAATGAGGCTGTGAGTTATTAAACGATTGATTGAAAATTGTGATAAATAATAAGCATATCATACATGATTAAGAAAGCTAGAAATTTTGCTCGAACATTTTTAATAACATATCTTGGAAGAATTCCTATGCTCGAATAATACGGTGCTTATCTGTACTGAAGAAGAAAAGCAAAGCCATCGAGGCAAGAGTGTTGGTAACGAGCGTATCGAACGGCTGGAGTAGCGAAGTTTCGGAACAGCCGTGTGCAAGGAAATCGTAAGAAAAGTAGTGGAAACTATGATTATGCCGACATGAACACCGCCAACCTATTTGTATGCGGCGGGGCAAGTATTATAACGTGTAGCACGTTGTAACGACAGCCACATCTAGAATTTTGGTATAATGCAATTTTGAACAACAGGAACTTACAGGGATCTTAATTCTATTGCGCGCAGGTAACATCGTTAGGTTAATGTAGTTGTAGCACGTCGCGTAAGAATTAATTACTTTCGAACGTGGAGGAATTACATTCAGGCAAAAGAGTCTACAAAATACTTCGTGCGACCTGTCAAGAAAATAATGACCTTTGTTTGTTTGATAAGAACGCTTTTCTTAAAAATTAATATTTATTGTGATATCGATAGGGGTGGAGTTGGGGATTATATTTCCATTTCGCTGTGTACTTTTCTGCTTTTCATAAGTTACAAATAAAATGATGTAGGATACTTTGTGAAATTAATCCAACAAAACATGAAGAAAGATGGCGTATTATAATATTCGTAATTTTTTTCCCAAAGAAAAATTTAGATAAAAGATAAGTACTATTTTATGCAATGGAATCTTGCAATTACCAGTTACGTCCGATTTAACAAAATTCCCAAATACGTCAAACAGATCAATCATAATGAATGATAAGATTATAATTTAAAATTCAGCATGCACATAATTAACACAAAAACAAAGTTACAAATAAAACAGAGATTTTATAAACACAAGAGGAATTATTGCAGCAAGTAATCATTCAAATAAATAACTATTTTCAATTTTAATAAGATTATACTTTAAAATTCGGTATTCTCGTAATTAGTACACAAACAAAATTACTATTAAAACAGAAATTCTTAAAATACAACAAGAATTACTACAGCAAGCAATCATTTAAATAAATAATTTATTTTCCACTAGTCTATCTTGCTTGTCCACTGCCACGAAAATACCATAGCAAATTACCATCTCCAAAGTAATTCTGAGGCGGAATACTGCTTTTCAAATTTATCTTCCGGCCATTATACAATCGCATCGAATGGCAACGCCGAGTAATAAAATTTCCATTACTCAATTTTCCTGCTAGAGTTTCTCAAAGAGTTACTACAATTCGCGAACTGTGTATTTGCAGCACGCAATGGTCGTTTGAAAATCCTGGACGCGATATTATCATTTATAGCAACGTCAGCTTTTAGCGAAAATATGGGGTTGGTGAAAACGTTTAAAATATCAATTTAGTAACAATAAATCTGTTTAACAGCTCTGACCAATAAATCAATTTAATAGTTTCTATTAATAAATCAACTTAATAATTCTTATTAACGAATCAATTCAATAGTTCTCATTAATAATTCCTATTTTAAAATCTCAAAACTATCTCTCTTTATCAGTTAGAAGGAATTTAAGACAGCTGTTACTTCCTTCAGCCAAGGCAATATCTTCATCGCTGACAGATTAGTCATTATCAGACGCTTATGCCAGGCCATGGCCAGGTTATTAAGACTGCGGAACAGCGGAGATCCACGAGGCCATTCTTCGCCGCAAGGCAATTTCATTGGACCTGATACGCCTGAAGCGATGGACGAGGTATTAGACCCGTGACACTCGGCCCTTTGTAGCTGCGGCGTTTCCAACGGCACAAGGGTAGGCGCCTAGCAACAACTAAGCCATCCGATAAACTCATCAACCGTTTGAATTGATTGTACACTATCAGCTTCAATTTACCACTGGGTTTACCACGAACATCCTTTCAACAACAATGGAAACCTATCCCACACCGTTCCCGTGTGTCAATCCGATATTCATGGGAAGCTAGAATATTTCCGCTGAAACGACTTAAATTGGTATTCCGGCATTTTTATAATTTGTTTGTTCGAACGCGTTTTGCAAAAGCATGGGACTATTTGCGAGTATGCAAATCGCTTTGGACGTTCCATGGAAGAATCACAATGGAATATTAACAAAGAAAAAAAGTATGAAGATAATGGCGGAAAAAAACACGACGCAACATTGAAACGCATTTTCCACGGAGAAGAAAATGTCCGGTCGGCCTGATTGTCGGAGAAGCATGCCGCGGAAACAATGCGTTGCATCTGCATCCAGGGCCGACCGTTCCGTCATGCGCGGGGGGATACCATGGCAATTCGACGCTGAGTGATCGTGCTTGTCTATCGCCAATTTAGTAAGTGACCATTCGATGTTCCCGTCTCGCTCCGTCCCTTTCTTTTGCCTTCGCTCGTGCGAACATAGGCATCACGTTTCCGCCGATGGATTCACCTATAATAGCAGTCGTCCGCCGCTATAAAGGCCGGCGAGCAGAATCAGGCCGGTGATTGGAGAGGCGCACGCTGGTTTTGCTGCACATTATTGGCCAATAACCTGGCGGTATCGATAAACGCGCAAATGCGTACAGCTATATCGTACAGGAAGCGGGATGCATCGACGGTGGCAATCGGCTACGGACACGGCCCAGGCTAGTGGTAGGAATATACTATTAGTATTTACAAGTACACGTCAAACGAAATACGCTCCCTCTTCCATCCTCTGGCCGGGGACCCGCCAGGCCTAGCCCACGCGTCGTCGAATTAAACTTAACCACAATTAGCGGAGCCGTTGCTTCGTTTAGCTACATGTAACCGCATGCAAATTGCGATAGCTACCAGGACGCCGACGCACTAATACTCGCCTTTACGCGCGTGTGCAAGTATCAAGTGGGTGCGGGCGACGACTGTGCTCGGCCAACGTGGCCTGACGCACACGAGACCCCGCGGCGGATCACGAACGCTGAATACGAGATTAGGCGATCGCGATTCCATCGATCCGCGCACACGGTCAGTGGAGCTTAATCAGCAGGGAAAGCCGAGTAGCCGTGAAGCTGGCGTATGGTATCGCAAAGGCCCGGATCCGCCGGATTACAGACGTCCTGGTCGCTTTTCTGCTGCGACAGGAATCGGCATGCTGCTAGAATAGATACGGGGAGGAGTGAAGATCTGGTTGAGATCTTTTTGGTACCGTTTTGGGCATGATTGGGAGCCTCGGCCTTGTTGCAATTTTAACCCTTTGATCACTACCAGCAATTACAGATTTTCAACGAAAACCAACAATGAAAGGGTTTTTTTCACATAAAACATGTTGGGATCATTCTGGGACTATTTTGGGCATGATTGGGAGCCTCGGCCTTACTTTTCCATTTAGCCCTTTGATCATAATCATCAACTACACGTTTCCAATGAAAACCAACAGTAAAAGTGTTTTTTCACATAAAATATGTTTGGGACCATTTTAGGACTATTTTGGGCATGATTGAGAGCATTAGCCCTGCTTTTAAATTTTGTCATTTGATCACTATTAACAACTACTGATTTTCAATGAAAACCGACAGTGAAAGGGTTTTCTCACATAAAATATGTTTGGGGCCATTTTGGGACTATTTTGGTCATGTTTGGAAGCCTCGGCCTTGTTCTTGCATTTTAACCCTTTGGATCACTATCAGCAACTACAGATTTTCAATGAAAACCAACAATGAAAGGGTTTTTTCAGAAAAAATATGTTTGGGACCATTTCGGGACTATTTTGAGCATGATTAAGAGCCTAAGCCCTGCTTTTCCATTTAGCCCTTTCATCACTATTAGTAACTACAGATTTTCAACGAAAACCAACAATGAAAGGGTTTTTTCACAAAAAATATGTTTGGGACCATTTCGGGACTATTTTGGGCATGATTAAGAGCTTAAGCCCTGCTTTTCCATTTAGCCCTTTGATAACTATTAGCAACTACAGATTTTCAACGAAAACCAACAATGAAAGGGTCTTTTCACAAAAAATATGTTTGGGACCATTTCGGGACTGATTTGGGCATAATTGGGAGCCTCAGCCTTGTTCATGCATTTTAACCCTTTGATCACTATAAGCAGCTACAGATTTTCAATGAAAATCAACAGTCAAAAGGCTTTCGACGAACTTATAGAGATAAATATTCAATTATGAGAAAATGCTTCATCGAATACTAACAGAACACCGTTCATTTTGATTGAACCTGGTTGCTTCTTTGATAGGGCGATCGGCCAGATCTGCAACTGATGTGTTACCCCCTTGGAAATAGTAATTAGTCTATTAGGCAAGGTTCTGAACTGATCACGCGATTTCTAGCTATTCGAAAGCAGATTAAAAATCGACAGGTGACAATGAGAGTAGTAAGTCGAATAAAACAAAAAACTAAATTGTTCAAGTTCAATCCTGTTTCTGTTCCTTTTTTACATTGCACTAATATTCAACTGTTTTCTAAAAATATTACTGCTCGAAGCATCTTACTCCTGGATCTAAATAATCTTGAGTGAGTTCGAGTCGTAATTGACTAACATTAAATCTTCTGTTTTAAACAATATAATCAAGTATTGTACAAAACTGTATCACACTCATTTAAAGACCTCGGTACTAAAAATTACTTTACCAAAGTGTCTTCGCTCCAGTTAATTTAAAAGTCCCACCCCAGAAATGCGAAGCCCGCCTTCATTTCCAGGATACTTGCATTACGAACGAACGTAGATCGTAACTGAACGTACGTACACCAGTGTCTAATTTCCGTCCTGCATTCAGGGGATGGTGGTAATAATTTTCGCGAGATGTATCTGTGTAGCTGGCGAATGTCCAGTGGTTTGCGGAGATTTGCAAAACAACAGTTGCATGCCGCTGCGTGATATTGTATCCTAAGCGAGATGTACATATACATACGTAAATATTCCATGTTGAGTGTCAACATTTATCATTAAACACTGATACATTATGTTCGCCGGCCTTGCGCGAAATTATTTATTCGACGATTAAATTACTGCGTACGTAATTTGCTTTCGGAATCCGTCGCGCGTGACTTCATAGGTGTTCCAGTTTAAATGCCTCAGTTTTCGTGGGTATGATTTACGCAATCTGCGATGAAATATTTCAATAACGATTGCACCGAGCGTTAACAATTTTAGATTGCCGTAATTTGTGGCATTTTGTACGAATCATTTTTCGCATTTTCCTGCAGCGTTGATATGAATGTCAATTTTGCAGAGAAACTAAATTAATGATAGTAGTAAGAAAGGAAAAGAATGATTATCCTATCAAATTGCTATCCTCAACAATAAACATTTTTTCTAACAGCGTACTCACAGCGTTTAATTATTTTAGAAAGGTGTACATTGAAAATTTCTCAAATGAGAATACAAAGTTGAAAGCACGTCAACATTTCAAACATTGCAATAAAAAAAGAAGATTGATTGATCGAAACATTAACATGCAAATCGATGCCCCCGGCGTTTGTCGATCGTTCGCGCAGTGTTTAACAGTGGCTGTGCGAGAATTCGAAGAAAGCTGATCAGTGACGAATAGAAGAACAGAATCAAAGGGAGCGGAGGCTTGATTGGAGTTGCGAGTCCGCCCACCATCCCGGGCCGAATGACAGGACGAGCAAGCAAACAACGTGATTACATTGTCCGTGCCTAGGCACGTTGAAATTCGATGTTCGAACGTGTGTATATACGCATGGAGGCGCGCGTCGGATACAGAGGGACAACGGAACGGTGCGTCCGTGGGGGGTGCAAATCGATCCACGCGTCTCCCGACAAAACCTGTCAAATGACAATGTTCAATCGTCCCAGTCAAAGACCTTCGTCCCTTCTGTGACGATCTTTTAATTATCCCTATCGTCGCGAGACTGTGCTACGTCTTTCGTCGAAGCGACGACTATATATTTCGTCGAGCGGTGGAAGCGGATATACACCGGAAGCGAGAATATTTGTGTGAACGGTGATGGTCGTGGCGTGTTACCCGAGGAGGACATCTCGAGTTTCACGAGGAGAACAAACGGCACGTCGTGTACACGTCTGCTGACGACCCTATAGAGATTGCGCGACCGTTCTTGAGACTTAATGAATGAGACTCCGTGAGAAAGGCGGATGGCATAGAATCTAAGGGGGGGGGGTGGAGAGAGAGAGAGAGAACGCTAGAGCTCTGTGGGCGAGGGAAAGAGAAATGGACAATAGGATTGCGAACTGCGAGAAAGAGGTAAGGGATGATGGGTTAGACTTGGATACCTAAACCAGGTCTTCATTTTTCTGGGCTTCCTTGCTGTTCGGGCCAGCATGGAATATCCCATAAGCTGTACTCTTATGGTAAACATAAAAAGTACCGGTCAGGATTCAATGGGAAACAATTATTATCCTTTGTCTGTTGAAAGATTGATAATTTGACAAGATGGAATAATTTCAACCAGCTAAAACTAATAAAACAGAGAAGGAGAAGAGAGGAAGAAAGGGAACGATAAAACTAGAGATAAGGGATGGTAGGCAAGCTCAGCTCTGAATGTTCAAACATGGTCATTACTTCATTTTTCATAAGCTGTATTTTTATGGTAAACATAAAACGCACCGGTCAGGATTCAATGGGAAACAATTATTATCCTTTGTCTCTTGAAAGATTGATAATCCGACAAGATGGAATAATTTCAACCAGCTAAAACTAATAAAACAGAGAAGGAGAACAGAGGAAGAAAGGGAACGATAAGGCTAGAGACAAGGGATGGTAGGTAAGCTCAGATCTGAATGTTCAAACCTGGTCATTACTTCATTTTTCATAAGCTGTATTTTTATGGTAAACATAAAACGCACCGGTCAGGATTCAATGGGAAACAATTATTATCCTTTGTCTCTTGAAAGATTGATAATCCGACAAGATGGAATAATTTTAACCAGGTACAACTAATAAAACAGAGAAAGAGAAGGGAGGAAGAAAGGGAATGATAAAGCTAGATACAAGGGATGGTAGGTTAGCTCAGATCCGAGTGCTTAAAACCTGGCCGTTACTTCATTTTTCTGGACTTCCTTGCTGTTTGGGCCAGTATGGAATATTCCATAAGCTGTATTCTTATATTAAAAATAAAAAATACCGGTCAGGATTTAATGGAAAACAATTATTATCCTTTGTCTCTTGAAAGATTGATAATCCGACAAGATGGAATAATTTTAACCAGGTACAACTAATAAAACAGAGAAAGAGAAGGGAGGAAGAACGGGAACGATAAAGCTAGATACAAGGGATGGTAGGTTAGCTCAGCTCTGAATGCTTAAAACCTGGTAGTTAATTAATTATTCTGGACTTCCTTGCTGTTTGGGCCAACATGGAATATTCCATAACCTGTATTCTTGTGGCCTACATTACTGGAGCCCGAGATTCACGTTCAAATTAAAAGCAGTAGTCAGAAGTGACTGGAAAGCAATTATTGTGTTTGATCTAGTGAAAGATTTGGCAAAAGTCTGAAAAGATGGGACAACTTGGACCACTTTGGAACACATTTAGATATTACACCATGGTAAACTTGCCGATGCTAAGGATTTCTGTCAGAAGAGCCGAAACACGTTTGGACAAACGTGTTCAGTGAAGTACAGTTAATAAAAGCCAGCCCAATAATATGGAATAATATTTCATTCTATCCTTTAATAAGAGAATCAAGCACGGCAAAGAATACAATTTAGATCAAAGCTTCGTGACTACGTGAACACGAAAGTGAATGGAACAGGTGCCAAAATGATAATTCGATTCTTCACCGCCACGCGATGATTTATCTGCTCGTCAAATTACAATGCCTTTCCCCGTCCGTCCATTGTACATACAATCCTCTGATTCGAGCCACTCATCCCCAAAAATCGACCATCCTCCCGTTCGATCGAATCCACGCAGCCGTTTCGTGATCGCACGCGAGCGAAACATTTCACACGACCCCTTCGACCCCATCGCCAACTGTCCGTCGATTTTTCGTTGAGCAACCAGAAAAAATCATAAAGGCGGTAGCGGAAAATCAGAGTCCCGGCCCGCGATCGTCGTTGCACAAAGAACGGAGAGGGAAAAAAGAACGAACTGTCCGACGCCGAATGTCGAGATGAATCCGCCCCGCGATTTACGACGCAGCCGCCTGCGAAGGTGGAATAGATTACGGCGTTCCGACACTACTTTCATTTTCGCCACGGCAAATAGACGGGTGTCTAAAGCGATAACGCGAGGGGATTTTCCTCCGCGATGGACGCTTCTTTATTCCCGTGCACACAAGCCTGTGGTACACAAACAACAGCCCACTTTCCCGCGTGGCTTCGACATAATGAAATGCATCGTCCTTTGAGAGTATAATCCGATGCAGATTAAAGCCCCGTCCTTGCCGCCCCGCCATTCCGCAGCCGTGCGCTCCTTCGTCTCCCGCGATACAAATTGCACAACGGCACGCAGGCTGAAGAGAAAGGGGTGTCGAGGCTAATCCCGCACCGGAGCTCGTCACGACTTTACGGGCGAGGCTGACTGAGACTGGAGAGCCATCCTTAGGGTGAAAAATCGAGGTCGGAGAGCAATATCTCCGTCTCCTTCATCCTGGTTTCTCCTCGTTTTCAGGATGCAGCCAGCCGGTCATATGTACGCCTTTTTGCGGTGTCATCGAAGTCGTGGCAAAAGTTTGTAATGGCTAAGGATCTCTGGGTCACAGGTTCGGGATTCGAGCAGGATTGTGTTATTTTCTTGGGCCGCCAGGTTTAACTGCTCTGTTATTGTACATTGGGGTGGTTCTTGTTAATTGTACTTGGTTGAAAGCGTTTGGGCAAAAGTTTGTTATGGCCAAAGATTGTTAAGACACGGGCTTGGGATTGGTGCAGTATAGTTATTTTTTTATTGATAGGTATTTTATTTTTTGGGGTTGTCAGGTTTAATATTAATATCGTGAAAGTTTAGCTTTTACATTTGTAAAATAGTTCACACTTGGCGTAGTCCCCCATGTCTGACAAATCGTTAACTTACTCTACTGATTTCACCCAAAATAGACCCACAGCAGAAACCATTGATGAACACTTTGGGGAAAACGAAATTTGCACTTCCTAAAATTTCCAATAGCTCTCTATTACGGATGTGGAACGAACACGTTACTCTGTTTACAACGGCAGTACATTTAAATGTGACTCAATCAGCGTAAGGAATGCAGTAATGATACCGAAGTGAATTGCAGTAGCTTCGCTTTTGTGCTTGCAAGTGAGAGACACGTGTTTGGTCGCTCATCCAATTCGATTTTATCGAAGTGGAACATTACTGTATCGCTGCATTGTATATCGCCAGATGTTTATCTATCTTGTCACACGATGGAACGATTAAATCGGTAAATAAATAGAGAATCACACTCAAAATATAAATTTACTGAAAAATATATAAAAAGGAACTGATTGATAATTTCTAGAGCTTCCAGTTTAAACAAACACAGCTTTATCGATATTATTAAAATGCTTTCTTTTTTTGCACTCGGGGCCAATATAATTGCAGTCAGTTATTATAATATTGTAAGTAATACGACATTTACTAAATAATATGTAATAATTTTCTAGTTCGTTCAACATTTCGCCCATCACCAAATACTTTCCCCATCCCAATTTTTCAACCAGCACCAGGGGGCAAAGTGTTTCCATGCCTACGACAATACACGCGCATCACCGTCGAGTTTTACAATTTCTCCAATTTGGAGATGAAGGATCCATTTCGCTTTTCCTTATTAGAAAAACCTGCGATCGTTTCTACTTTCTCTGGAACTCCCAGGACGGTCTCGTCACTTTCGTGCTCTATACCTTAGCCCGCGAGGGCTGCAAGAACAACAGGGACAGCACAGTTCCATCTGCGAATAAGAGAAAGGAAATGCACGGCCGGGCTCGCGACTGGCGAGTGCACCTTCAGGTGGCAACTTACGATCCAATAAAGTTTCCACCCCCTTAGCTTCTCGTGCAGCTGCGACCTCGATCTTTCCTCCCGCGTGGCGCGCATTTCGATTGGTAAAAGTTACCTCGGGTTTTAAGCCAATTAAATTGTACATACGAACGCCGCGGGGCAACTTTTTGCAATATACTGTTCGCCAGCGTCAAGCCTGCGAAAGCTTTTTCTCCTGGGCGGAACAATCGCTAATGTCTAGATTTGATTTCGCCTTTGCGACTCTCGGCGCGCGACAAACGTAATCCCGTTACCGCTGGTAAATACTTTAAACGCTTGGGAGGGTATGAACAAAATCAGAAATTTAAAAAATCAGGAATTAAACAATTGAAACATACGAATTGGACCGTTTCCCTATTTTTACGAACTGGTGGAAAATATTCCGTCGTACGACCGTTAGTCGATGCGTTAGCTAACAATGCGTCAGAAATAATGCATTTAACCAGAAATCCCTAAAAACTTCGCCGGCAGCGACTATCTGCCACTTTGATACACGACAACGTCACGCGAGATCTATGAATACGAGAGTAGAAGTAAATCACGTTCGAATGAGACAGTCGCCTGATTGCGGGATACGTGATACCCAGAATGAAAGGAAAATTGTGGAGAGAGTAGATGTAGATAAACAATGGTAAAGTGTACTATTCCGATAATGTAAAATGTCGATAAAATTAAAATATTGAGGAATGTAGGAAAGTAGTATCAGTAGAGAAGTAAATAAAAATTTTATGTTTTTGAAATGAAGAACAAAGTGCTTCTTCTTCTGATATGATAAAATACTTCTTTTTATATGAGGATGAAAAATATTGTCGATTTTTTTGGTTCTGTCTCTGATTGATAGAAAATATTTTTTAAAAAGGTAAAATACATTGATCTGTAAGAAGAGAGATGTACAATTTTCTTTGTGAAAGGGTAACCAGATGAATTCGCTAAGAGTAATGTGTACTACTTGCGGCAATGTAATACATCATAAAATTGAAATATTGAGTAGGAAGGTAGGAAAGTACTATCACTGTATATGTAAATAAAAATTTCATGTTTCTGAAACGAGGAACAAAATGTTTCTTCCTGGGAAATAATAAAATGCTTTTTATTATATGAAGATGAAAAATATTTTCGATATTTTTGGTTCTATTTCTGTGTGATGATACTTTTTTAAAAACATTAAACAGGTTAATATGATATAAGGGAGAGTGCAGTTTTTCTTTGAAAGTGGGGCCAGATGAATTTGTCAAAGGGATTCACAATGGGACTATAAAAATGCAATGTTGCTTCAGCGACGAAGCTATCCGAATCTCGCAATTTAAATCTAATGGGGTCATTATGAGACGTATTCGAGCGCACTATAAGAAAATTATCCTTAAGAATACTTGGTGAATGGCCGTCTCTTCTGCGAGAGATCAGGGAACAAAGAACGACAGAGAACATGAAAGAAATTAAAAGCAAGCTTAATTATCCCATTTTAAGATATTTTACTTCCTCTCATCATTTTCATGTATTTGCTAAATTCATTTAAAATTCCTTAGACCACGCTATCTCGGTTTCTTAATCATCATTACAATCATCTTAGATTTTTTTGAATTTATACTCTCGTGTATACTTATATTGGTTTATAACAAACTACTTTATTTCATTTAATATCACATCAGCTTGGAACCCATTAGCAACAACGGTTACATTCTACTACAATAAATAAGCTATTGAACCGTGCTAATTGCATATCAAAGAGGAAACATAATGAAGAGAGAAAGGGATGCGGCCAAGCTGTGACCGAGCTGTGATCCCTTCGAAACCGGTCCGGTCACAGCTTGGTCACAGCAGGTCACAGCTTGGTCGCTGCTCAATCTCAGCCGGTTGCAGCTTATCTCGAAACGTTTCGAGCTCTCGAAATGTATCGGGATCCCGATTGATCTCGCCCAACTTTACCCGACCCGAGCCAAAGTCCGCGATTCCCGACATTTCGGGATCTCGCACAGGCCTAGCCTTATATGTAGAGTCTCTCATTTCTGATAAGCGTAAACGGATGGCCTCTCGTAACGTGTCGATACGAGAACGTTATAGCGTTTGACCCGTTGCTCTTACACGATCCTTCAGCTTCATGTTGTTTTACGATTCTCTAAAAACGTCCATTTGCCGTCGCAACGGGAATGCGTCATTTTGCCACCTTGCACGCCTGCTTGACGATAAGAACGCTATCCGATTCGCTATAGCTGTCATTTAACGAGGCAACTACTCGATCGTTCGCGTACAACGTTTACTAACTCATAAAAAACGTGGCCAACTTGGAAGTCACTATCTCGTCTTTTATTCTTGTAGAAAGACAAATTTTGGCCCAATTTCTCTAATTATATGTGAAACAGGAAAAGTCTGTTGAGAAAAGAAAAATATTTTTGTGGAAATTTCAATGAACTTGTTCTTTTTTTGTAATGATACTACATACTTTATGTTTTTAAAAAATGATATTTAGTTAACGTACTGTAGTTTCTATTTAGAAGTATTAGCCTAATTAATTCGTAACGAAAAATGATAGTATTTAAAAACAAGCTCTTTTAAGTCGATGTTATTTCAAATTTCATTTAAACAGTAAACTGCAACAAACCGTAAACGTATACACCAATTTTATTAAACAATGCGTTCCAATAAACTGCTTCGACCAATTTATTGCTCCACTGTATTCGTACTTATTTTTCAGCAACTTATTTACCTTTATAAATTTATTGGTATTTCCTGATCGTTCTCTATTTATCTTGTTTAATATCCCTTTTACAGTTTCCTTGTTATTGATCTTCAAACAAACTGTTAGCAATTTGTCTCAGTGAGTTTTGTTCTCAACCGCAAAGCCCTGGAAACGGGAAGTCCAACTGAAAGTAATAATTTGTTATACGCCGAGAAGTTTCGTCATTAAAAGTTGCTTTTCCGTAGCTGATGATAATTTTGCTTGAAGGTACAAATGTACGCAACGCGGCAATTTTCGTCTGGTTAAGTCCAGTAGGGAATTTTTGTACTCCCATTGTGTCTCGCGGTACAGATGTAGAATCAATTATGCAACATTGTTTTTAATATATAATTTAATATAATAATACGATTGATTAATTCTCCACAGCGGTTTCTGTAAGATTTAATGGCGATTCTCTCAAATGGAATATTATCCACCATACCCTTAAAGGATGTATTCGAAGTATTCCCTCTATCAGACCCCAGCGTACTTTTAAAACTCTTTTAAAAATCAAAGCCTACATGATTCTACAGAGTGCATAATTTAAAGGAGGGGGGGGGCAGTATTTCATCGGATACGCTTGGGATCCGCTTTCTCTTTGCAATTAGCTTGAACTTTACGCTTTGACAGTTAATGCCGTACGAGGCTATCACTTGTAATCTGTGATCTTTTCAAAGAGTGCATCAAAACATTAATATTCTATGTATCAGTGCGTCGTTCGACTTTTGACGAATACTTCTCGTGCACCATGCGAAAGCGGTAAAATACTTTTTCACGAAATGTGTCATCAGATATCGATATGTGAATGGACAAGCACACATACAGACAACTACACACAACCTGATGGCGTACAATTAATGTCATATACCCTCCCTGGTGGCATTCAATGATTCCTATTGTAAGGAGGAAAAATGGGCCGATCGGATTACTCGTCCGAGATTCGAAGCCAGATCTTTCATTTAACGTGCGCTGATGCTCTATCAATTCAACAGTCCGACCATCGATAGATCTTTTCCCTTTAAGCCTAATATTCGAGCAACGGCGATCGTCGTCGTTGTGTCCGCGATAAGGATTCCGAATTGCTCTGTTTGTCGTATCGTTCGCTTACATTTTGCTTGCTATGTGCAATAAATTTGTAGCAATAACTGCTGAGAAGATAATAAAAGCTTGAATTAACTTACAGCAAATTAACTTATCAGCAAATTGAGTTACAGCCAAGTAACTTGGCAGAAAATTCAGTTGAGTTGAGTAACTTGTCAGCAAATTAAGTTACAGTCAAACAACTTATCAGCAAAATGAGTTTCAGTCAAGTAACTTACCAGCGAATTAAGTTACAGTCAAATAACTTATCAGCCAATTAACTGACAGCCAAATATTTAATTCAATCGCCACAAAATAACGTTTCGCCTGCAGTGTGAATACTAAAAATATTTCTCATTCAACAGTGACTGAGGAATTTATCTCTATCTCTCAAATAACCACAGTGTACAAATTATATTGCTGCTTCAAGGCGAGGGCATTTTGAGTTTAAAACAACTGTACCACAGGGGAGTGTTCTTACGAAAATGACGTATTTTTTGCAACCGTGAAACGCTCTCAAGAAATTCAACAGAATTGTTGAAGCAACGTGAACTGTAAGAAAGTAGCAAAACCAATCTTCTCGCCTGCCAACCCTGCAATTCCTTATAAGCTAGCTATCCTTCAGCGCGTGTGTGCACGCGTACTACTAATTTTCCTTCAGTCTTATCGTGTGAAGAACCTAGCGTCGACTTTCTTCATAACCGTATGTTCCACCGGCGCCTTTTACAGTAGCACGTGTTAAAGAAAATAGCAACCAGCCCTCAAATCCATATTTGCATTTCATATCCTGTAAGAAGATTCACCGATAATGGAATTTGACAAAACGAAAGAAGACACGTCTCTGTAATTTTATATGGTGTTGCTTATTACGAAATTCTTTTTCTTTTATGAGGATCACTTTTTTATGAATATCTTAATTAAAGATGAGCTGATCAGAGTTGTTAATAATCCCAGAAAAATTATCAAAAATAGAGAAAGTTTCTGGTTTAATCATGGTAAATGTAATTATCTTACTTCCTCGGGGAATATGTTGGGTGACGTATCGCATGCCGCCAAACTCAGATACCGCCACGAAAAGTTGGACAACATTTTTCCTCCACTCTGATGCAACCCTTTCTACTGAATTAATTGATTGCGAACGGTCGTAGTGGAAATAGAAAAAGAAAGAGTCACCCAACCCTGGGAAAATTCTCTGTGCGGGTAATCATTCAAATGGTTCGAAATTCGAAAAAAGACTACGTGAAACAAATCCTTCGTGAAGGAAGACTAATGTACACAGACTGAAAGGATGTACGCTCGGAAAGATCTTTCACAGAGGAAAAGTTCTCTTCTTTGCTTAACCTTCTCAACTTTTATAGACCGGCTCCTAAAACTTTCATACTGCGATAACTTCTACATTTCCCCCCTATATCATGCAATTATTTGCAGCTGTTTGTGTATATATGTATAATATGTACACAGCGCAGTACCTAACTGTGTCAGCACTGAAAATTGTTTTCGATGACATGGAAAAGCGTTTAAGGAGGAAAAGTTCTTCGACTGAGGTAGCTGGATGGAAAGTAGAAGGTTCTCGAAATTTCGAAACCCCTTTAAAATATACATTGCGCTATCAATTTTCATGGATACATTATGCTGCAATTTGGAATATAAAATAGTTTTCCATGATGCATTTCACCGGAATTTTCACGTAAATTGCTGACACGGTTGAATATTTCATGTCTCGTTTAAAAATTTTATTCGACGCGGTGAGATCGATCGTACAATTGCGCGGGGGGTTGATCCTGCGTGTGCAATTGTACAATGACATTTATTGATAAGAATTAAAGGTTCGAGGAAATTAATAGCAGAATAAAGTGCCTTTTTACTTTTAGCATTTGCACTCTTTGCACTTAGGATTTGCAACGAAAAAATCTTAAAAAATGCACAACCACAAATAACCGTGTCTGCAATACTCTAGAAGTTTTTTTTTTCAGTATTTTCGCACATCATTAAATTGCCAGATAAAATCGGTTAAAAGGCACTTCTGACCATTCTATGCTGCTGTAGCTTTTAAAGACTATATTTCAGTATCCGAATAAATACCATTAAGCAGACCTGGTAAATGTTAGAAATGCTCTTAAACTATTAGTTTGAACGGGTTTTCTTTAATCGCAGATTCGATAATGACACGTGGATTCTAGGTATCACTTACCGCCACGTTGTTGAGGGTGAATGAGAGATGAGCCGGTGGCTTGGAGGGCGGCAAGCTACAATTTGCCTTCAAAGTGTCCCCTGGATCGTAACGTTCGCGTTCCGATACGATAATTGGCGTGCCCTCGGGCAAAGCTGAAACAACATAAGAATTCCATGAGCGTCTGTCATTCCAAGTCTTTTTCCTTCGTTTTCAATATTTTGAGTAATTAAGTACTATTTAAATACTATTCGGAACTGCTTGGGTACTATTAAGTACTGCTTAAATGCTGCTAAGTACTATTAGGAACTATTTGATGATTATTAAGTATTGCTTGAGAACTATTAAGTATTATTCGGAACTTTTTGAGTACTATTAAGAACTGTTTGCGGACTATTAAGTATTGTTTGAGTACCATTAAGTACTGTTTGAGTACTATTAAGTATTGTTTGAGTACCATTAAGTACTGTTTGAGTACTATTAAGTACTATTAAAAACTGTTTGTGTACTATTAAGATCGCTTTCAACTTTTTAATACCCCTTCGTCGTCAAATTTGTAATGAAATTCACGATTTTCTTCTGAGAAATTATTATAGTATCGTACATAAATTTTATTTGATATTTGTCTTTCGATATAAGAAAAATCTTCGTTCCTTTATAGAAGCGATTGTACTATATTTCTTATCGATACGTTTACATATCTACATTCGCTATCTTGTTTTACCTTAAACTACATTCTTGCAACAGATTTGGCAGAAGTAAAACATTCTCCTTCGTACACTGCTTTCGTTGCTGTAGACAATACCATTCTTACTACTGTCCGCTTTAAGTTGTCCAAGGGAATAGAGCCTGCACTCGCAATGGGAACGTACGATGCTATCAGAAAATTTGTGCTTCTCCAGGATTTGTGTTCCCTAATTTACAACAAGATACTTGGATCTCCAGACTATTTTCTCCGCTACTACCAAGGTAGTAAATACAGAAGAAATAAAAAGATGCAAAGGAAAATGTTTAGAGCTATTAAATGATATTATTAATCATATCATTTGACTATTAATCAAATTTCTCTCTGTACGCAAAACATTTCTTGGTTCAAACTATTTGGAAAACGATCCTCAGCATTCATTTGTTGACGTGGTAATAGATAATAGAATACTTACTTTTAATCGAATAAAAACTGTATTAATAATAAAACAGATTTGAACCAAAAATTTCTTATTTCGTTGATATATTGAGATTCCAAAAATTACGATTAATTACAATACAAGCATCGATCGCTTTTGGTTCGACCTACGAACAGTCATTTTGTGTTTCGTAAAAATATGCTTGATAACAATTTACTTGATAACGAGATAGAAATCCTCGTAGCTTCATCGATGTTTTAATTTCGTAATAACAATATTCCAATGCGTGTTAAACGAGCCGTATTAAAATAATGTCGATTCTGTTTCCGTGGGTGGGGTTTCTGGGGCGAGAGAAAAAGAGCAAGCGAAAGAATCTAGAACCGATTGATCTAAAATAAATGAGACTTCCCGTGGTTCAACCGCATGCATTCGACTTTCCATTAAGTATATTGGATTTTCGACCGATGTCGACAAATCTTTCCAAGCAATCGGAATAATGGTATAAAGTGGGTCGTGGTATTGTTGCAAAATATTAACGATATAAGTCTATCCCCCCTTCCCGCCCCTCCACTACATGTATCAGAAAAATAACGAGAACGATCCGATGAAATCGCTGCAACACATCCAGTCCTCCAATTGTTATAATGAAACTAAAGCACTTTGTTTGTGAAAATTTAAAATTCATGAAAATTAGTTTGAATAAATTGAAAGAATTACATGTATAAGTTTCTTTGAATTGCTATTTAAATTACTATTTCTTTTAATACTATTAAATAATAAAAAATCGCAGTTGCAATTGTATGAGCAATTCACAGATCAAAATCATTAAATCTACTTTTTTTAGTTTCCTTTTTTAATTTTCGTGCCAAGACACTTGAGTTATCATTTTAGCTAAGAACACTTCGATATTTATTGTCTCTTTATGGAGTTAATCGATTTGGCAACTGATATGCTCATATTATAAATACATTATCACTTCGATAGTTCAGTGTTTCTCTTTCAAATTATATTGTCAAATAGATAGCGTTATACATATTACCTATACAAGTTTATTACGTTATTAAATGGAATTTAAATAACCTGCCATATAACATCGGCTATAATCGAGAGGTGTAAGAGTATTCCCAACATAATCGCACTGCACGAAATCAGGCAACACTTGTACGGTTCATTTCACCGTGGGCTAATTGGTATTTCACGATAGACCATTCTTCCAGTGGCTCACAGTCTAACGAGTGGCGAATTTAGAATGGCTATTATCACATTTAATTTTGCAATTGAGCGAATCCACGACGCACGGAGATCGCCTCCATTCCCTTCCGCCAGCCCTCACTTACTCGACGCGGAGCGGTAGGTGAAACTGGAAGCGATTACCGCGAAGTGAAGCGAGGGAAATAACCGTTTACCCTCTCTCACCTTGTCGGTGATAAACCGGCGATTCGCGAAACGATAGAAGGACTAATCGAATTTCAGTTATGTTATCGTCTTCCGTCTATGAACGGTACTTAAACCTGATTGCAATATAGTCACCACCTATCCGACAGCGATTTCGTGTAGAAATCGCAAACACGATTCCACCCTTTCAACTGGGAAGGAGATATCTGGATAGGCAAGGGTGGATTCGATGGAGGGTGGAGGGGGGGGGGCAGCACGATCAAACTGCTTCAAACGAGTGAAATCGAGTTTTCCTCGTTTCGAAAGAAAAAGGCGTGCAGTAGTTATCAAAGTTATAGTCATTGACGTTTTTGACCTTAAAAGTAATCTTCCAAATGCTTAATGAATATCTTGATTCATAAATTTATGCCAGAAACTTACTGTTCTAGAAATACAATTTAAACAACATTTAATTCCCAAAATTCTATGGCAATATTTGTTGCTAATATTTCCGTCTGGGCTTTAATATTTCTGACACCGCTTTTCTTTCAATCACTGCAGCATTTAGCTGGTCGAGTGTACAGGAAAATACGGCTGGTCCATTCCCATGAATTCTGAGTACGACCGTTAGTCCCTATTTACGGAGAGAATTATGCACTCGAATTGATAGTGTCCAATTACGCCGTTCATGCTAATGGAAGCAGCATCGCGATATTGACCAAAACTTGCTGAAACAGATGAATTAGTATACGTATTTGCGCGTGCAGCTCGCCAAACAGATTAATTTCCGTTGCTTTGCGAGCCAGGCCAATTATCTGCAGTTTATTTAATCTATACATCTCAGCAATATTTCCTTCGGTATCTCTTGTACTGGACCACGTGTATTGGAATCAGGCGAATTATGTTGCGTTGCGGAAATGCTATCGAACCGTTTCTGATAAACAATGAAAAACAAATCATCAACAAATAATTGAATACGCGCTTCCCCAAAATTCCTATTTCAAAGGAAACCCAATTTCCAGCGATGTAAGAATGAAACAGCGCATTACGATTTGAACCAGCGACCCGCTTTTTCAATCTTCAATATTTACGAGGAGATGAACGGCGAGTTCAGACAGAAATCGATATAAAAGTCGTTCCGCCGACGTTCCACAGAATCCGAGGGTAAGTACGATTTTTCTTCGACTACGTGAAAACTGCGGCAGGCCAAGATTCGTTTACTTTAAGAACATTCCTCGGTGTTATCGTAAAATATGAAATTCATATCCCTACCGGGCGTGGCGTAAAGTGTAGTCCACCGCGTCGCGCCACGAAAAATCTTCAGCTGAAAGTGCTGCTAATAAAGAAAGCGTTCCCGTGGATATTATTTCTGCCTCGATTGGAACGATTTTCGCCAATCCTAAACGCAATCACCTGTTTATTCCTCTCTTGAAGAGTTCTGAAGTGTCATCCAATTGGTTACGATTTTCTTTCGTTTTTTATCGTTTCGCGTTGCCGTTTTTGGAAATTTTAGCGAGAAACATATCCCACGCCGAGCAAATTGATAGACATTTTTGTAAATACTGCCTTTTAGTTCCAAAGAAGCTTTACGTAACATTAAAACGAAAAAAGTAATTAAGTGCTATTTGAGTACTAAGTAAATACTATTAAGGGCTGTTTGTGGACTATTAAGTACTGCTTGAGTACTAGTAAGCACTATTAAGTACTGTGTGAGTATTATTAAGTACTAGTTGAGATCTATTAAGTACTGTTTGAGTACTATTAAGTACTACCAAGTACCAATTAAGTAAGTATTATGCTTCTTTCCCCTACTTTTCCTATTTCAAACGTATCTATCACATTTCCTCCTTGGAGAGGATGCATTTCCTCGCTTCGTTGCACAATTGTGCACAGTCAAAAGCAGATCGAACCAATGAGCTCTGATCTAATCCTAACTAACCTAGATTCCAATTCGGTATGATGCGTTTAACATATCGAATTCAAACCTAATCCGCTTAGCCAAGGCCTCAGCTATTGAGTAATATCATTTCTCTCGAATACGCTCTCCGCAAGTGGTGTAGCACTTCACACACCATACAATGTTAAAAAAGACAGAACGAATAATGGTGTCATACATCAAACAATGTAATAATATATAACATAGTTCATTTATTGTAGCCACACGATGATGGAAAACCAAATTCATAGATTAGGAGTCTGTATGCAGTGTCTGTCTGATTATTGGCAGGGTTATACTACTTACGATTTGCTTATTGTCACACAGCGATTTTTTAGGATATCAAATTCCTAACTTTTTACATCTAAATAATTAGAAATCGTAGTCCTATAACAAACAGCAGGCTTCACCATACAATACTGATACCAGAAACATTTTGTTCATTCATACAATTGAAAAATCAACCTCGATCGAAGCCTTGTACAAATATGCCATGACCACATTGGCTCTCATCAAACGCTGCAACGTTTGCCCATTTTTTTGTTTTTGTTTCCGACAACCGATTCTAGGACGAATCGCTATTTTTTTCCAAATGGCTCGCGCACACGCGTTTACACGTGTCAACGAAATGCACGTGAATTTATACAGGGTCGTTTCGCTTCGCAACGCGGTTGAATTTCGCTAGCACACCATGACATTATCGCGTCGCCTAGGGGTCGACGAAGCGCGTGGGGTGAGAGGGTTGCAGCTAATTTGTGCCGTTGAAAGTGTTTTATACGGACGAATTCGTCCGTGGCCGGCGGAATATTGCACCACGCGAACGATCCATGAGTCCCGCGGATTTGAATGGTCCACGTTTCGCTGGGGTTTCGACAGGTATCGCGTATCATTCGATCATCAATCTTGCAACTCGCTTATCGCTGGGTTTACTCTCAAACTCCGTTCAAGTTCCACACGCGCATGTATATATCGCCTAACAAGCCTTTAATGTGCGACGGGCATAATGGCGCAACGCGGAAACTGACGAAACACGGTCAAAGAGCCGACTTCCTTTATGCATCACGGAAAAGGGGATGGTAAATACAGGGTGCAGTTGGAATAATGCTGTAAACGAGGAGAGTGTGATTCTCTGTGCGAAATAATGTCGGTGAAAGAAATACTTTGTTTTGTCGCAAGAAAATGATTTAATTACAAATTTAGGGTACTAAGTATTTAAACGCTGAATACATTATTATTTTTTTTATACTTTCCTATTATCTTCTCTTGACAGAAATTTATAATAGCGAACCAACTATCTAAGCTAATAATTTAAGCGTCGATAATTCATTAAATTATTCCATATTTAAATTAATTATTTACATAAAATACTACACATCACTGCCAAACTTTAATCGCAGCATTTAATAGCAACATTTCAGTTCACATCCCTTATCAAAAATATCCATAGGAAGAATAGAATGTTCCTTGCCGATGAAACAACTCTCTGTCACCAATTACGTGGATGCAGTTAATTCATTACGAAACTGTTGACCGAACTCGTTTCTGTCTCGTCAGGGCGTGAACCTGTAATTGCGTGTCCGGCGCGCGCGCGCGCGAATCGGCTACTTGGAATTGCATTAAGTAATTCCATCCGCTTTTTTTCCCCTCCTCTACCCGTGAAATGTCGTAACGTATTTATCGACCGGTTCAAACGTAACACGACTGGTCAACGAAATCGCCTGAAAATCGGTTTCCAAACCTTTCAGGTCTATCGAGCTCTGTCAACGAATCAAATGGAATCGAGCGATTGCCGTGTTGGCTGAACACAGCCAAAAAGGGGGACAATAACGTTGTTACATAAAAAAAAGAATTGCTACATTTTATTTGGTCGAGACTTTTGTGGGAAATATTGTTCGATTTTTGTTGCATTTTTTGTTTATTAATGAAACAATGGAAAATTAATGTTCTTTTAGGAATTAATCCGATAAATATTTTCGAATATATTTTTATTGGGCCGAGGATTTTATTTTTGAAATATTTTCGATGTACTTAATTTTATTTTGATGTATCTTAGTTTATAACGTGTCTATACATAATTGTAATGTAAAATTTATGATACATAATGATATATCTTAATTTTGATACATCTTATCTACCTTTAATATGCTTCATTCCGAATGTATTTAAATGTTGAAATATACAAAGAGAACTAACGTAATTGTGAAATACAGATTAAATATAGATCACTGGTATAAAGTACACAGGCAAGCGTGTACGTGAAAGGCAAATGCTTTCTCCCTAAACCATAATGATTAAGTGTGCTCCTTCGTTCCACTTAATTATTCCCCCCGTTGTTTTAAAACTCGTTCTAAGAACTGCGAGAACTTCGAAACTTGAACTATGAGAATTGATTAAAGTTCAGCGTGCATGCAAGGAACGGTTTCTCGTTGCGCCACCATTCACCCCTAGCATACTTGCCGATTCCAGAAGTCGTTCAGCTATACATAATGCTTTCATTGCGAAAGTTCGTATTATTCGCTAACAGACACCAACTGATCTTCTCCTCTCAAATATTATAAATATATGCATTGCTATTTTTACACTCAACAGCATTATCTTAAATTAATTTTAATAGGCAACAGCTAATATCCTACTTTATTATTATTTTCCTAACATTACAGGTGAATCATTAAATAGCAGCGGATTAATATAATCGACGTATATATATATTTTCTGGAAAAGAAGTTACAAAGTAGAAAATTCGATCATTCGCACAGCCACCTCCATTTGACTCTGCAAAACGGTATAAATCGTGGGCGATATAACTCGGCTCAACGGATACGTTACACGGACGAGCGCGAATTTAATAAAATCAATTTTTTCGTAATTGTTTGCGCAACGGCCGAAATCCGAGATGAAAATGCCGAACCGCGTGCTCGGAGATGATAACTGCGCGAGTTTTCCGAGCGTATGTGGATCTGAATATTTTCCATCGTAACGTTCGTATTCTTACCGCGTGCGCTTGAAATTCATAGACCATTCAACGAAGCGACCAAGAGGTAGCATCAGAATTATCATAAATTCTCCAGTTCCTGTTTCTTTAAACTGCGCTCTCCGGATGAATGGAAATGTTCGATCAAATAAATGTGCCTCAAACTTCTGACACTATTACTTTGTACAATTCAAATTAAATGGAGAAGAAGAAAACAGCAAAATTTATTATATTATATGAATACGTTACATTATATTAATTTCCTTTGTCCATTGCTTTTATCACAAAATTATATTCGAGCACTTTTACCTAAGAATTTGTAAGTAAATAACACACGAAGGAAACGTATGATTGTTTTGTAACTTTGCATTCCACGGAGTCGTCCCTTTCTCATTAAGATTCATTCCAACCACGCGCGTTTTACGAAATCACTGTGCTTGGTCTCAGCGAATTGCTAGATTACGGAAATTCTGGGCCAACCACTGGCAAGTACCACACATTCTATTACCGCGTCTTGCATTCCTAGTTCCGGGAAAGAAACACTGCAATCGTGATGACAACTATTTTATTTATTGAAAGATTTTTATAAAAACCGACACAGATTATCCCAAAATAATTTTGTAATTTGGTATTATTATTATTATTATTATTATTATAAATGGTATTATCAAATAAACTAATTGTTTCTTGTGATACTAAACAAACTAATTGGTTCTTTGGGTACTAAATAAACCAATTGTTTCTTGCAACATTTCCAACATAAAAAGTGCAGTAATGTTAAAACATATTTTTTCTCATTCAACTCTCAATGAGATTATTGCAGTGCCCTCCCAAAAAAATCAATATCAGTTTGGGGAAGGTGTTATATCTTGGTAAAATTATTATGTTACGTTCCTTAAACGTGGATGTTAGTAAGACAAACAGTATATTATATATACTATACATATACTATATGTATATGTATATGTATATGTGTTATTGTAGATTAACATCCACAGATTTGTTTTTATAAATCACGCAAGAGGTTTAAGGAACGTAACGTAATAATTTTACGAAGATACAATACCTTCCCCAAACTGATATTGATTTTCCTGAGAGGGCATTGCAATAATCTCATTGAGAATTGAATGAGAAAAAATACGTTTTAACATTACTGCACTTTTTATATTGGAAATATAGCAAGAAACAATTGGTATATGCATACATTTAATCCAAACATGTATTGTTGTCCTAATAACAAGAAAATAGTAATAATTAATAACAAAAAATGGAGGCACAGATCATGTTTGGTTATAAATTCGATCGGAAGCAATACTAAAAGGATTTCCGCGCGACTTTGATGTCATGGCGAGGAGAAGCTTCATCGACGCCTTTCAAACACGCAAAAAGGCTTTTGCTATAGTAGGCGTGATAGACACGTGGCGCCTACACAAGACAGGTTCACAAGCCCCCTCGAACGAATTCCTGATCGAATATCGTTCCGCTCGATTTCAACTTATATCCGCGGCGATCTGTCGGATCTACGCAAAAACGTCACTGCGAGATCGTGCGCCACGAGGTCTTGAGACGCCTGCAAGCTGACTGATATAAAAAAAAAAAAAACTGAGAAAGAGTTCGGTTCGGGACAATTGGTCGTGCATGAGGGATTCCTCCGAAAAAGGATAGAATCCCAAACGAAACGCGCCACAGGGACTCGCAGCGGGGTTTCAATATCGGAACTGTTCGCAGTAAATTGCAGACTCCCCGGATCTCTCGCCGGCAAATAGAAACTTCGTTTCGACTTTTCCCGTAAATAGACCGAAGATAAGGAGTGGTGTCGCAGGAGTCTCGGATGAAAAACTTGAACAGCTTTGGCTGACTGATGCGGGACGACGCTCGCAAGACAGGGCAATGCACTTGCAGTGCTAAGAGTAGAATCCGGAGGAATAAATGCACTGGGTAACTTAATGTAGTTTGGAACTTTTTGTGTAGTAGTTGTGTAGTGGTATTAAGTACTGTTTGATTACTATTAAGTACTGTTCGTGTACTACTACGTACTGTTTGAGTACTATTAAGTACTATAGAGAACTGTTTATGCAGTATTAAATACTATTAAATACTCTTTGAGTACTATTATTGTGTACTTCTATTATTTGAATACTATTAAGTACCGTTAAGTACCAATTAAGTAGGTATCACGCTTCTTTCCCTTACTTTTTCTACTTCAAACGTATCTGTTATATTTCCTCCGAAGTCACTACGTTAATCAATTGTGAACAGTCAAAGGCAGATCGAACCAATGAGTTCTGATCCAATCCGAACTGACCTAGCATTACTAAAAGTAGAATCTGGAGGAATAAATGCACTGCGTAACTTAAGGTAGATTGGAATTTTTTGTGTAGTAGTTGTGCAGTGGTATTAAGTATTGTTTGTATACCATTGAGTATTGTTTTAGGAGTATTAAGTACTATCAAGAACTGTTTGAGTAGTATTAGGTACTGCTTAAGTACTATTGAGTAATGTCTGAATACTATTAAGTACTGTTTGAGTACTATCAAGAACTGTTTGAGCAGTATTAGGTACTGCTTGAGTACTATTAAGTAATGTTTGAATACTATTAAGTACTGTTTGAGTACTATCAAGAACTGTTTGGGCAGTATTAGGTACTGTTTGAGTACTATGAAGTACTATTGAGAACTGTTTGCGCAATATTAAGTACTCTTTGTGTACTATTATTGTGTACTACTATTATTTGAATACTATTAAGTACCACCAAGTACCAATTAAGTAAGTATCATGCTTCTTTCCCTTACTTTTTCTACTTCAAACGTATCTATTACATTTCCTCCAAAGTCACTACGTTAATCAATTGTGAACAGTCAAAGGCAGATCGAACCAATGAGTTCTACACCAATCCTAACTGACCTAGCACTACTAAAAGTAGAATCTGGAGGAATAAATGCGCTGCGTAACTTAAGGTAGACTGGAATTTTTTGTGTGGTAGTTAAGCTATAGATAAGTTTATAGGTTTTCTTGAGTTTAGTATTTTGGACTAGTTGGGAGGCTAGGTGAACTAGCTACCTGATACGGTGGCTAATTAGATTCGAGTCACTTATGTACCGTTTAACGCGATTAGGTTTATTGGAGTACTGATTGGCTAGACGGTCATTAGTACCATCTAAGTGGGTTAAGTTCAATTAACGTTTCAGAGTATTACTTCCTAGAAGTTACTCGAACATACTTGGTACTATCTTTATAGAATAGTTTATAAAACATAACTGTAGCATGTGGAAAAGTAAATATACACTTCGGAAATTTCGAGAAGTGCTTTCAGGCTGTATATTCAGTAGTTCAGTGATATACTTTAAACTTAGTCAGACAGCATAGAGAATGGAGAACGAAATGAAACTCTGTACACCTCCATTCATTATTCATTAAATTAATTGAATACTAGGCAAGTAATATTTGAATTAGGATGTCATGAAGTTTTTATATGCATTTATCATTTTTTTATTTAAGTCTACACAATAGTATTGAATGATATGATCAATAATATAAAATCATATAAAAAGCTGCTATTTTCATTTTCCCTATAAACATGTCTGCAATGGTCTTTACCTACCTGAACAATAGAAATGCTTAATAAAAAGTTTTATTCAATCAATTATAAAAAAAATCGAACGTAAGTATTTGCAGGCACTTTAAATTCTATCTTCCCAAAGGCATCTCAAACTGCCTCTTATTTCTAACAGACTTTACAACAATTCTCCAAACTATTCAAAACGAGACTCGTCACAGTATTAATTTCTGTCAAAGTCGGAAATGGCGCATGTTTCGCGTGTTCTCTCCTATTTACCGTGTTCAAAACTTCAACGTTTCTTCCCTCCCTTGTATTCGTTTGTACGAAACTCTGCTCCAATATTGACGCACGCAACGTTCGCCGGAAACTTCCTATCAACTTCACGGATTTGAAGTTTTAACTAAACTTCGACAATGAATAAATACGCACGCCGCTGCTGCGCTTATAAGGTCGGTTCAAAATTTTTCACAGATTGTTAATTAATTTCCTTGAAGGAAAAGGAAAAATGGATTTTTATTGGCAAAGATATTTGTTATTGAATTTCAGTATTTGTTAGATAAAAGGATTGAAATTGTGGCCGACGATAAGATATGTAATGAAAAGAATTTAATGATGAGGGAAACTTTAATTAATGTTCAATTCACAACATTTTTTATTTCCGTTTGAATGATATTAAATTGGTATATTAAATTGATTTAACGAACGAAAGTCTGAAATATTTTTGGTGCAATTAGGTGTTATTAAAAAATTGCAAACGGCGATTTAGAGAGTATCAATAAATTCGATCGTAAAATTTCGAGAAGCATAATTAAATAACCAATTCGGATTAAAATTGTAGCACCCTAATTACACACGACACATTATCTATTTTATATTCTATTTCCTGCACTGCATTTTCACAGCAAGTTCCCCAGGAAATGCATAATGCATTTAACCGCATTCCCTAATCCATTCACATAGGAACACCTTTAAACGAGCGAAGTTCCGGCAATCTGATGACAAATTAACATCATCATTAAACCGTCTGACGGTGAAAAAGCGGCGGGGGGCGAGCAGAGGAACGATCGCTGGGAATTCGGGAAACGGGTTAACGTAGTCGCGATCCTGCGGCGTGCACTGATTAACCCCCAGAAGCGCTCCTTTGATCTCGCAGCCGGCGCGCTCGAGGAAATTAGAAACACTCCGCGAATTTACGTGGGAGTCAGTTTCACGGCGTACACACACGCGGTACGTGCGGCTGCTAGACGGTGCGCGCGTAGAATCGTCCGCGACAACGAAGTCGATTCACGGGTTCGAGGGGGTGCAACCCGGGTAGCTGGGATCAAACGGGAAGCGAGTTAATGACGCCATCAGCGGGGAAACTTTCTCCTGAGCTACGCATCGCATCGCGGAAATTCGCCGGGATCCAACCCTGTTCGGGGGGAGACACGCGTGAGAGCGTGTGTGTGTGGAGAGCGAGTGAAAAGGCAAAGCTGCAGAGTGTTTCTTGGCAGTTTCTACGCAACTGGCAAATTTGGAAACACCTTTAGCGCAATGAGTAATATAGTGTTTACTAATATTGGAAGGGTATTGGTGTATGCTTGATCACTCGAGAGAATACTTAATCAACGCAGAATTTTATAATATCGCTTTATAATATTGCTTGTACCTCTTTTTATAATACCGCTTGTAATATCGCTTCAAGTCGTCGAGCACAATTTTAATTTCGAAGAATGGAATGTTTTACTCGATCAATAAAGTAATTTAGTAAATAAAACGATCGGCATAAAACGTAAAAGAGAAACAGTGAAATGTAAAAAGAAAACAAATTTGCTAAATATAATAATTTAGGGTCAACACAGGTTGCACTACAGTATTTACATGACTGGCAAATTAATCGTTTACTTGCACTCGAGCATTGTACAAAATCCATATTTTTAAGATATGATACCAAAGCCCCGAGGACGTGTGTATACGCGTTTCTAGCGGAAAGGCTGATCCCCTACTTCAGGGGGTGCATTAAAGTATTATCAACGAGTTCCCGTATGCCTCCTGACCCTAGGATATTTTAACTGCATTTTAGAGCAGCAACAAGCAAGAAATAAAGGGGAAATATTACTTTTTGTGAGATTGTAGAGAATGCAAGTATAATCTTATTTTAAATTTTGGACACAGCGAAGTGCACTATGTATAATGACATGAAAATATTCTGGAAAGTGGAACGAGTTATATATTTTTGCAGGTGAAGGTGGAGAAACTTCGAAAATCAATGTTATCTTCGACAATGCTCAATAATTTCATTTCATTTTCAGTTATTCATTACAAATAGGAGAATGAATCTTTTATACTTTTGCCAAATGCTTCTATAGTTAAAAAAGTATAACTTGTACAAACGCAACGATTCGAAAATAAATCTTAGTCATCCTTCAGTATTTTTCAACGTTGTTCATCTGATTGGAAGGAAGATTAAAGTATAATGAATAATATCTTGATAAATTCCTTGCAAAACTTATTATGAAGACGTGAATTTCTTTTGAAAAGTTATCAGGACGGTTTATTGGAAAGCATCTTGTATATAGATAATAGTTTGGCAAAGCCTTCGAAACTTACAATCTGAATTCTTAAAATATTCTCTATTCAATGTATTAAATATTAAAATATTTCGGCCGGTATCATATTTTAGTTGTAGTTTACTATAAATGAAAATTGCTTAAAATATGTATTAATGCATAGCATTGCAAAGTAGCAATGAATAGATGAATGTAAAAAAATGAATGCATTGTATAGAAAAAAGTATATAAAATCTAATATCGTTTCCATACATTTTCTAACTATTTATTGACCTACCCCAAAAAGCTCGTTGTACACTAAAAAAAATATCGATCGTTTTCAATCCAGAGATCTATGTGCCGTTAAATAAATAACGAATAGTAAAAAAAATAAAATATAGTGATTAAAACAACCAAACGAAAATTCGAGAAAACAGAGGAAACAAGAAACCGACTACAAATGCCAATAGAAATTAAAAATCTATTCAAGAGTGAAGGAAACCTCAAGAGAACAATAGAATTTACAGATAAACAAAACCTTACTAACGAAATATAAAACTAGCAACCGTGGTCGCTAATCACCTAAGTAGTTAATGCGACCCTAAACACAAACAAAAGAAAGAAACAAAAAAGAAAAAATTCCAAAAAATATTGCATCCAGTGCATGAAACAGCCTGTAGTTGTAAGAGCGCGATGACTTACGATGCGGTACACGCGTGAATCGCGTGCACAGGAAGAGAAAGAGCAGAGAGTAGTGGGGGGAACAACGAGCTTTCGTTAGGGGGGTTGGCACGAGCGTGTTGAATACGTCGAGCAAGTCGCCCGCGATACTCTGTAATTTCATGAGGCATGTACTTACACACTACCGTGAGATTCTTCGAGACGGAGGCGGTGGAGAAGGTGGGCGCATCCGCGGTAACTTCGCAGCTGAACGTACCCGAGAGGGCGAAGTCGACGTCGCGCAGCGTTACCTGGCTCTTGTTCGAGTTCCCCGCCTGAAACCGAGCAAACAGACCACCGCTAGGTGTGCGCAAAGTGAATGCAAATGGATAATACCAGCAGCGGTGACACCGCGTTATCGGCCGCTCCGCCACTGGGACGTTTAAAGTTCTCCACGCTCTTCGTCGATTATAACTCGATCCGCCTCGGGCCGGTTATAATTCGGATTAAATTCCGCATGGACACGCGATCGATCGCGAATTTTGTCCGGCCGTCTCTTTTGTGGCCCGCGCGGAATTAAGCGGGCACCCGCTTCATCGACTTCATCTCGCAGTCTGACCGGATGGAAAAAGCGCGAGCGAACGTTCGCTTTATTATTCTGCTGACGATCCGATGAAGGTATGGACGAAAGTGTGTTACGCGTTTCCACTTTTTGTCGAGAAATTTGAATTGTAGTTGATAGTTATTGTGACTTTGAAAACAAAGGAATTGCTCCATTCGTGTTTTGTAAACATTAAATTAAATTGACAAATATTTTTAGGGATGAATGCTGAGGCGATTCCGAACAACTTTTTCCTTTGTCGAATTATTGGTTAAGGCTTCGTTTTTTAATTATTAACGAAAAATGCTGACCAATCACAGCGCGAGTAGAGCGCGGGCTCAACCGCGAGGGCGTGGGCTCGATCGCGACGCCCAGTCCCAACACTAACGCGGCTGAGCGCGCACTCTGCGCGCGCCCTGATTGGTCAGCGTTTTTCGTTAATAATTCAAAAACGAAGCCTCAAATAACATTTTGGCAAAGGAAACATTTGTTCGGAATTGCCTCAGCAATTGTTCCTTAAAATATTAGCACGAGGTAACGAAGCGCCCTGTATAAACACATACGCAAATGATTACCAAAACGTCCGACAGTGTACAAAACAAAACCTTCTTCATCCATCCCCCTCTATCCGCACGTAGCAAAACGTTGACGTCGACAGCGAAGGGCTGCGACAAAGGATGCTTTTTTCATATTAAATGTTCCAACGTGGGGCAACGGGCAGCGTCGAGAACAGCACTCGAGAAAATCGTCATCTTATCAGGAATTACCCTGCACTCGAGTAAATTGGCTCGATGAAGCAAGCGCGAAAGCTGAGACGCCGGGAGCAAGATAGCAACGAAGTCGGGGAGCTGAAGCATCCCCAGGGATAAGTGACGGAGGATCGTTTCATCGGGCCGGGCAAAGGCGAAATATGCATAATTAGCGGGATTTAAATAACGAAGCAAGGATATATACAGTTAGAGTGGAAGAGGCAACCGGGGAAAAAAAAGAATAGATGGAAGGGTGGCTTTTAACGAGGATGGAAGAAACGGGGCTGAAGAAGCGGGTAGCTTTTTCCTTTCGTTGATTTATGTCGGGATGAGAAGAACTGTTTATTACAGAATTTCGACTTTTTCTTACAGATTATTAAATCGTTAGTGGCGATGCATTGTCTGATACTGCTTATCTTATCAGCCTTTTTATTTGCATTTGTTTATTTGCTTTGACACGTTGACTTTTGTGGAAATTGTTTAAAGAAAGTGACAAAACTCTAAACGAAAGATTCAAAACTCTATTTAAATGTAACTAGATTATACTTTCTTTCAGGATATTTGACTAATAAATAAGCAAATATTTTTTATTTCCCATTGGCAGGCACAAGTATTTACGAGCAACGTTTTTTCGGATATATTTACAAAATAGAAATAAATGGAAATGCAATTCTAAGGAATTTATAGAGTACTAAATTTACTTACAATTACTTTTGCAAACTACATTCTACAAATATTACATTAATCCAAAAATGCACCAAGTATAACATTAAATAATAATAAATAATCGTACATATTATAAATCCCAAAGTCACATCCATTATTGGAACGCAAAACATAACAGTATTTTCAGTTTCTCCAGTCCAAATTTTACCATCGAAACATAACATTCATCAATGCTACCCTTCTATACACATAAAACATCTCGCAAAACAATTTCACCATCCATATGTCTTCACTATCCAACTCTACAGAAAAAAGCATGAACAAATAAATGTACAAATAAAGAATCGATGGTTTATACGCTTCTCTTTACAACGTCGATATTGAAAACCAAACCCTGTCCACCCACAAATCCCATCCCCACAGAAAAATACCTTTTCCGTTAAAAAAATAACAGACACGTTACAAACGGTGGACCTCAGGATGTACACTACCGACAGTTTGGAAACAGTAATTTTTTTAAATAAAGCTCTAAGATTTCGTGACGCAAGTATATTAAAGGATGCTATATTACATACGCTATATTAACAGATATTAAATTAGATTATGCACAATTTCAAACTGTAAAATACATAATTCGATTTTATTATTTCAACTTGTAAGTTTAATGATTACGTAATCACTGTAAGATGTACCGAAAATGAATTTATGGGAATAGTTTATAAATAGTAGGTTTCAGCACGAGAATTACATAGTACGATAATATATTCACAGAATAAAATAAGCTCGAATAAATTAGGTCAATTTTGTAATTTGTACTTCCAAACTAATAATTATACATACATGTTAAACATAACTTGCTTTAATACTTCTTTAAATAAGATCGCAGATGTATTCCGTACCTCGTCTGTGGCTCAGCTTTTGTTTAGTTAACATAGATTTGCGAGAACTGCATGTTTACTACTGATAGTGAAAATAAACTATTAATATTTACTTTTTATATAGTGGTGACTATCAATAATTATCGATAGTTCTCCATCACTATTCTCAAAGCCTCGAATGAACAGTACTTATATTTATTTATTTATTTATCTATTGTCATTATTTGTATTAATATTTTATTTATTTTACCTGATTACATCTTTTATGTATTGTCCATTATTATTTGTATTGTTTACTGTATCCTGTCGGTAGTGCATAAATGTATAGACTCGAGACTCATACCTCCAAAACAACCGATACCACACACTGGCTGTATCGAACGATACCACCTAACGACATTTCCCTCGCGTCTCGTGTGTGGAACAATGTTTTTCCGTTCCAAGCTTTTACGCCATGTGACGCGACCATTGCGCATTACTTTCAGTTAGCGAGCTGTCCTCCGTCAGCCCGGGTATATGCACCGCGACGATAAACGTAAAAGCGGCTGGTATACCTGGATTCGCGGGTCGTTCAATGGCCGAAAGTACACGCGCGACGGGACAACAATCCAAGCCAGATGAGCTTGTTCCTCATCGACGTAAACGCGCGCGTGCACACACACGCGCGACGGTGGTTTCCTCGAAACAGACCGCCGCGCGGAAATGCGTGGAACCGTCGCGTGGAAATGTTCGAACGATGATAAAGGCGGCCTGTTTTACGCCGATTACAGCGGTCAAGGATGCTGTTAACGAGCTTCGGCCGGCACGATGTGATAAAACCACATATTTGGATCAACCCCCGTCCAATCGAAAGTCTAATGCCCCGTGACATCCACCGTTGCTTGTTTCCACGATTGATGCGGGCACGAATGTCCCCCCACCCCCCTCGAGTTACGTTGGAAATTGTGTTATTGAACGGAGATGTTTATTGCAGTGTGATTACTGTTGCATTTGCGCAATTTTTTACACGTTTGTGCATGTTTGCACATGTTTGATTTATTTTGCAAACGTTTACAGTAGATTCTCGATAAGTGACGGTAAATTGGGACCACAGAACAATTTTTACGGTTAAATGTGATTACTGTTGCATTTTTGCAATTTTTTATATGTTTTTGATTGTTTGCACATGCTTGATTTATCATGCAAACATTTCACAGTAAATTCTCGATAAGTGACGGCAAATAAATTCGGCTCTCAGGACCGTTACTTATCGTGTAGAAGAAGCGAACTTTTGTATTCTTTACTTTTTTAAAAATGAAATTAAAACTAACGTATTTGTGAGTCTTTCATCGTGATTGTGAGTTTTTTTAAAACGTCAATAGTGAAAAAGTTTCGTCGTTGCGCCAGGCTGTCGTATCGATGTTTCTAATCGATCAGTCCCATGTTTGTACCTCCTTTTCATTTACTCCGAGCGTCCTTTCTACGTTCAGGATCAAGGGGCAAAGAGGAAGAGGTGGGGACAACTTTCCGTCGCTTATGTGGAGATCGGATGTACCATCACTTACCGAGAATCTACTTTAATATAATTTCTGTTTTATTACGTTAGATATTAATCTTCATCAGCAAGAATTTTTGAACCCATGATGAAGCAACAACTAGAGCAACCAAGATTAATCAGATAATAATAAAAAGTGCTCCCCGAATCATCTAAAATTTAAATAAGAGCCTTTGCCCTCCCTGTTACCCTCAGACGCTGATTAATATTTTCCCTTCGCCTCGCTGCCCTTTATTTTCTCATGGATTAAAACGTTTCGGGGATGGAAATAAAAAGGCTGTTTACAAATTTCTTTTGGGGATCAGTTCAATATATACTTTAAAGGGAAATGTGAATATCAAAAATTTTCTCGAAGCATACAAGTGTTTAATAAATATTATAATCAATGTTTAAAATATTATTTATCATCGCCAACTTAATTGCTAGATAACAAGCAAATAGCATAAAGAATATGGGAAAAATGTTTAAACTAAACCACAGACTATTTGTCTCATGAAACACTTTTAGATAACATTAATCGATAAACGTATAATCGATTTTGTTGTAAATTAGTCTATTACCTACTGTCAAGAGTCCGAAGCCTAACATCGTATTAGTAAATCATTTGGGAGATAATAGATCCAGGGCCATGCAATAATTTGTTTATACAAGGTGTTTCGTTTAATAGGAAACGATGGAATATCTCACGTGGGCTTGAAGTTACAAAGAACATGTTCTTACAAAAGTTGCTTGATATCGAGGGGAGCATTATCTGAGATAAATAATTTTACACTGTAGGGTAGTGGTGGGGAGATATAAAACACAAGTTAATTTTTTTAAATGGTACCTTATATATTTTTATTCATAATATGATAACGCTTCTTAAGACAAATACAATGATATGCAATATGATATCATTCCATGTAGTAGATTTGTCATAAATCATGTCCGAATGCATTGTTCTGACTACTTCGGACCTGATTTATGAAGAATATGCTGCACGGAATGGTATCATGTTGCATATCATTATATTCGTCGCAACAAGCACTATCGTATTGTGAATAAAAAAATACGGGATTCCATTTAAAGAAATTAATTCATTTTTAATACTTTCCCCACCTACAGCAAAATTATTAATATCGCGCAATGTCCCCCTAGATACCAAACAACTTTAGTAAGAACATACTTTTTATAACCTCGAAATCTCGCGAAACGTTACATCGTTTTGCCAGTTAAACGAAACACCCTGTATAAGAGGCTAGAAAAAGGTATCAACACTTACGTCAACGTAGATGCCAGTGATGTTGAAGATTTTCGTGGCCGGCTCCTCGCTGGGCGTGTAACGGTAGAACTCGTGCCTGCCCCGGTACCACTTGAGGGAGTAAAGAGGCGCCTCCTCGAGATCGTAATGGCAGCGCAGAATCACCTTCTGACCACGTTGCACCACCTCCGGAACTACTTCTAGGCTGACATCCCGCAGGCAGCTCGCACCTTTGTGAGAAATGAGAACAGGAACGGAGCATTAAGTCTAGTGTGCATCATTAGTCCGCTTTTGCTCGTCGAGCGCCGGAGGTTGCACAGCACGCGTCAGCGAGAAATTGCAATTCCACCGAATGACAATTCCTCTTGCTTCCTCCGTTCCCGAACGTACACACTCGCGCCAGCACACTTTCATACAATCTTTTCCTCTCACCCCATTTCGCGGTGCACCCTCGATCAACATACTTCTCTCCACAGTTCGTTCCGTCCCCTTTTAATTCAGCCTTCGTCTCTTCCTCGAACCGACGTGCATATATACCCCCCTTTCTTTTTTTTTTTTGTATTTCTCGCTGACGTGTTCCGTTCACTCGGATTATCGACGATTCGACCTATTAAAGCCCCGAGGATTTCGACGGTGTACGTCCTCCGTATTAAAGCAGAGTCTATCTTTCGCTGCTTCTTCATGCCGCTCTTATTACGTGCTAGCTTCCGGCTACGAGGAAGTAGGCAGACGTCGCTCTGCGCCACGGTAATACCGACGAATACTCCGCGGGCTGATTCTGCCCCCTGGAGAAAGCTGGCTGATATTTTACCGGTCACATTGTTTTCCCGTTCGATGTCACGTCTGTGAGCTTTTGACGCAAAAGGGACGCACTCGTGACCTGACAAACGACTCTGACGTAAAGGCAGCGTCAACCCTTTTTTTTTCTGCCAAGGATTATCTGGAAGGTTTTCGAATGATTCCCTCATTGGGCGATTACAGGATTTATACAGAGACGTTTCGCAAAGTTTCTTGTTACGAATAATTGCGCACTTCTTGCGCAATGAAGGAAGAAAGGACAATTAATCTTATTGTAAGACGCAACAAGTCTTGCAGCATTACGCTACATTTTCAATTTGCATAAATCTTGAGTTGAATTAAACACCGAAAGGTTCACAATAAGTCGAGAGAAAAATTATTCTTATCATTAATTTAAATTTTGATTAAAATCTTCTCTAAATTTTACCTCATTCCAGTTTTGATTTAACTTCATCCTTTATCGAATCGTAATCAACATTGCATTATTCATATTATTCATATACATCATTCATGATATCCATTTTTTAACCTTCCCACCGAATGAATATACAAAATCATTGCAAATTGTCTATCATGGAGATAGTGGGAACGAATGCTAACGAACTTCGACAATTTTTGGACGAAACATTCTACACTTTCATCGAGATTCGTGTAAAGGTGTCTGGCGGCAAGTACAGGAAAAATAAATGAAAATTTTTCCTCGCACAAGAGCCGAAAGCTGCGAAGTTGGAGGAGCGTTTCCTCCTTTCATTTCGAATTGAAAGGAATTCTGGGAAATGTGGACAGGCACATGCTGCACGTTGAAAGTTTCTGGGGACTGCTTTTGAGGATAGCGATGTTCTCAATCTCAGTTTGCCTTCTGCTAGTTTCGTGCTTTTTTCCTCGCTGGACGAGAAAAATGTTACTTCTGAACTGAATCTATTTGTTGATTGCAGTGCCGAGATTCAATATGCATACTACTAAGAGAATATACCCAGAGAATATACTACTTAACATTTTATATGGCCAATGCTGTATGAAAGTATTGTATTTTTAAGAAAGTGCTTTATTGCAAGAAGTAATTCTTTTATCATGTATCATGAATTTATAATTTTTTTTTTATATTGGAATATTTCCTGGCAAAATAAAATGTTATTCCAATATTAATATTTTATTGTGTTACACTGATTGCAAGTGAAGCATTAGAATTGTTATTATACCAAATGTAAAAGGCTGTTATTAGTGCATAACATTTGTCCTCATTATAGTTGTAACTATCGAAAACATCTTTTTCTTGCGCAATACAATAGACTCTCGATATGCGACCGTATACCAATCTACACGTAAGTGACGGAAAGTTGTCCCCACCACACGTTGACCACTGTCGTCGAAACAATAACAAATGTCGAAACGTTGGCCGCGCATTGTAGATTCTACTAATAAAATTTCGCTCCTTCTACACGATAAGTGGCTGTCTCGGAGTCCCGAAATAAATGTAACGTGGTGGCGAGTTTAAGTGACCTTCTTTTGTATCAAGATGCTGCGTGATGGCGTTCGAAAAGGTTTTATTGCCTGCGTGCCATTGTAGGTACAGTAAATTCTCGATGATAGTGTTCCAATCTACACGTAAGTGATGGACAGTTATCCCCACCACTTCCTTTCTCTTTGGCCGCTGTCGTTGAATGAATAATAAATGTCGGAACCTTGGATCTGGCTCGTAGGTTCTGTCAATCAAATGTCGCTCCTTTTACATGATAAGTGACGCTCTCGGTTCCCAATTTACCGTCACTTATAGAGAATCTACTACACCAGGGTAATATCTGCCATTTTATTCCGATATTTTCAGCGAACAGTCCATCCATGTACGAGCTCTAGGAAAACTAAGCTTCCACCCGTGATAAAAAAAGAAGAGAACGATCAGAATTGCAAAACCCTGTTGGCTTTTTCAGCGTAGCAGTGTTTTCCTTTTACCTGATCGCAAACAGTTCTCGTCGACCGCGCTAATGGCATTTAACAAGACGTATAAAATGGACGAAAAGTATCGCAGCACAGTAACAATGATCTTTGAAAATAATAAATATGAAACAACGCTGGAAAATAATAATCCAAAGCTTATTGGCCAAATCGAGACATGATAAAAATTGATTAGAGAAAAAGTGTGAATTAATACTTTTCGAACAGTATCTCATATAAATTTTCATCAAGCGAACGGTCAATGAACATTCCAACGGCCCATAAATTGTATTCGACAGTACTCGCCGTTCATTTCTGACATTTTCATCCGATTCGAGCGGGCGCCGTGAAACAGATCGATCAATTACGATTCTCATTCCTCTTCCTTTTTTACAGCATAAGCGCGTGTGCGCCGGCTCACGTCAGTATCCAACGGCAGCGCAGCTGTGAACGCGGTTTACGCAAATTAAACGGCACACGGAGCCACGAGGCGTAATCAGAATTGCAAAATTCCCTACCGCGGAAACAGCCGGAGAAGAATATCGCCCGTTTTCTTCCTGCGTGATATATTTTACAAGTCCCGATGCACCTGATGCCGTAAATAAATGCACGCGTGCGAGCGGAGGGTACCGCGCTACTGGTCCCGTTTTATTAGCTCGAAGCACGTGAGAATGTTCATTTCTTTATGCTGATGGCAAAGCATATTTCATTTTGAAGAAAGCGATCGTGCCGAGTGGAATATTTAGAGTATGAGCAGCGTACATGCTGAGAAGTTGATGAGTGCATTTCTATTTATCTGTTTGTGCACTTTTCGATTAAGAGAATTTCTTTATACGTGCTAAAGTGGATGATGGAATTTTTATTTATCATAATCAGCCTTAGTGTAATGTATATTTATGTATTAAGAAGAAAGGGGCAAATGTGATTTATATTGTGGAAGTGTACGCGTTAATTATTCATGCATGCTGTTTTATTATTCGCATACTGCAAAGGGAACAATGTATTTTTAACATAAACGTAAGGACACTTTCAAGAATAAAACGGGTTTTAAGTAAAAATACTTTTAACACAGGTAATTCATTAAAATCATTCAATTTGCATTTTGTAGAAAAACAGTTTTTCGCTGTTTTTGTGAATTAATTCTGGGTTCAAAAAAATACTTCATGTGATGCATAATACTTTTAAACAATTGCCACGAAACTTTAATTCAGATGCTGTTCATAGATAGAAGAATTGTCATTCCAATTTGCATTTTCTACACGAAAACAGTTTTCTTTAGTGTTCTTTGTGGACCCTTTCTCTCAGAGAATATCAAATGCCTTCTGCAACGAATTTTTCCAAGGAAAATATCATACGTGATGCATAATATGTACTATTAAACGGTTGCACAAAATTTTCATTCACCTGTTTGTTTATCGATACAACAATCGCTATCGCACAAATGTACAATTTAAATTAGTACTTTTACCAAATCTCATAAGCAATTATTTTTTAACCAGCATTGCCTCGAAATTTCACGAGTGCCTGGAAGCTATTACAACAGATACGCCTGGTGCCTGGTATGTTCTTTTTAATGACTCGGTGCAGTGTTGCTCCAATTAGAACGTCCAAACCTTCGTTATCTACTTATAGATTCTTTCTTTCTCACACTTTTTAACTATAGAGTCGCTGCAAGAACATTCGGACACCAAGGAAGGGCCATGTGCATTTAGCACCTTCCTCTGTGGAAACTGAGCTTACACAGAGCTGGATAACTTAGTTTAAACTTCCCAAGAAAATCAGCTGAAACATTCAGTGCTTATACAAAGTGTTTCACTGTCTCATGCTAATGTTTGAAGGAGCGACTGCTGAGGCGATTTTGAACAACTTTTCCCTTGGCCAAAATGTTGGTTGAGGCTTCGTTTTTGAATTATTAATGAAAAGCACTGACCAATCAGAGCGCGCGTACAGCGCGCGCTCTGCCGAGCGAAGATCGTGATGCGCTTAACCGCGACTTTGAACACTCTCGCTGCTGATTGGCCAGTGTTTTTTGTTAATAATTAGAAAACGAAGCTTTATCCACCATTTTGGTAAAGGAAAAAGTTGTTCGGAATCGCCACAGCAATCATCCCTTAAAATATTTGTTCCGTCGCTGCGAGGCTATGAATGTTTCTCGTAGAATTGAAAATTCAAAATGTCTAATAAGAAACTAATTTCTGTAACCATTATTGAAACATAAAAATACTAGAAGCCCTATTTTGCACTTACTTCCTTTTCTCCTTCGATTTTCCACAGGAAGTAAAATTTTCATTAGCCACTGTTTTGTGTTACCATTGACTTTCAAAATGTGTTGGCCAATCTAATTTTCACGTACAACCAAAAAGACAAACGCAATTATTGCCCGCAACAGTTCAAGATGTTCTTTCGTCCTTTTTGTTAAAAATCTCCTCATCCCACTAGAACCTAGCCTAGAAAGCAGAAGTATGACTGGAAAGATTCGATACATCCCACGGGAACTCGATGCTACGCGAGTGGCATACTGCCATTTCACTGAACTTTCAACTTTGGCGAGACACGGAACGCACTGAATCAGGCGGAAGTAACAAACAGATTCAGCATCCGGCATGTACCGTGCACAGGATGAAAAAGTAGACTTTTTCGAACATACGTGTCGTGAACAGTGGCGCGTGGGACAAGCTAACGAATTCCTTGAGTTATTACCTGAAAGTTTGGGGTATCGATAGAGGGGTTCAACAATGGCTGCTCGACGTCATCGCGATTTTTCACGGATACACGTTTTTGCGACGGAAAAACTCCGGACCAGTCGCTTCCATAATCACGCCGGGGCGAGACTTTTTGTCCCCCTGCGATGTGTCATATTGTTTCGAAGAATATTCGAGGGCACGTGGCGGAGTTTCAACAAGCCGTCCGGCGGAAGTGTCGCAACGGGCGAGAAAAAGCGCTAACTTTTTCCTTGAACAGTTCCAGTTGAAATATTATCAAAAAACGTGATATTAAATTGTATTGCTGCAAAGTCCTGGTTTGCATGTGAAAATGATATTCTGTTCCACTAGAAAGCACTCGAATTCGACAATTAAGCTGCACATTCCGTTTTGCATCAACGAAATGGCTGTCATATATTTTTCAGCTCGGAGACAATCAAAAGCAAAGCATAACTGAATCACATGTCCATCAATTTTTTATAAACGTTGATTCGCGAATCAAATGGAGATGAAACGGTTCAATGAAAAATTTAGCTGTTTAAATATTTTTGCACGAGATTCATGAAAGCGTAAAACAGAAAGGCAATTTATTTAATACGCATTTTTCCAATTCGATGCTATGAATAAAAATTGCAGTAAAAACGAGGCGTGCGGACCCTCTTAATTTGGAAGAGTGATAAATTATTGGAAAATACGTTCCTTGTTTATTCAGGAATGAAATAGCATTTATAAAATAAACATGTTTCGTGGTCTGGAATAAAAATAAATTCACCGGGCACTTAATCTTTACAAAAACAATATGACGTTCATGAAAAATTAATTAAAAATCGTTCTAGAAACGTTGTACATATTGAATACCGGAAAAATTCCAATTTTTAGTCAATTTGATTAAAATCTCGAAATTAGCATTTGTTCCTAATTGTTTATTGTACTTTCTAACATACGCAGTCCTGTCGGTTTTATATCCGCATTCGATCTCCATATTAAAAATTCCATTTCTCTCCATTTTTATTACTTTTCACGCGGAAACGAATCTCGCCGAAATATGTGCAAATGCTTTTTATCAAAAAGATAGAAACAGCATCTGGACCTTCAGCATCTAAATGAAACGTCGCCGCGTCGGCCCGGGGAAGACCACTTAAACGTAAAAAAGGAAACGAAGGCGCGTAACTACTATGCCGGACGCGGCGTAGGCACATGTGTCTTCAAACCGTGGAATTCAGGTTTAATGAACGTTAACGATGCCGGGCGTCATGAAAAATGCGTTCAGCTCCGTTCCTGCCTTTTTCCCTTGTATTTCGATGGCAGCCGCGGCACCGCTGTATTGCCTTTCGCGAACGCGGAACACGTAGTGCGGCGGATAATATCGTTTTCCGCGAAATGAGTGCCAATTGAATCTCAACCACTGATAAGTGGCGATAGCCTCGCCCGTTTCATCCTCCTTTGCGAGCTATTAACACCAATGCTGCAACGCGTGACTCTTTAACGAACGTTTAGAACTCGCCGGGTGAAAAATTGGGCCATTTCTCTTTCAGTGACTGCACATTGCAGAAAATTGCTCCACCTGTACTACAAGCATGCCATTTTTTTTTTCTAAATAATCATTTTCGTTTTGAACAGATTTGGTGTGTGTGTGTGTGTTTTTTTTAATAAAAATGTAGAAGACATGTTGGGAAAGGAATCATTAGTTATTGGTTCTTTTTATGAAAAAAAAACAAGTATCTGTAGAATATATCCTTTCAAATATGCAAATCTTATTCTTGCAGTAAATATTCGTTGTTTTTGGTAAATAAACATGCTCATTCATACATAAAATCAAAATGCATTTTTCGTTAAAATGGAGAGATGCTGAATAGAAGTAAAACATTGTTATTAGTATTACTATTATTAGCACTATTAGTATTGAGTAATATTTAATCCTTTTCCCAGTGCATACAATTTTTTCTCAAGCAACAGTAATTTCTTTTAGTCACGAATGGACTAACTATGGTAAATAAAATTGCATTTTTCATTAAAATGGAGATATGCTAAATAGAAGTAAAATACTGCTATTAGTATTAGTATTATTAGCACTATTAGTATTGAGTAATATTTAATCATTTTCCCAATGTAAACAATTTTTTCCCAAGCAACAGTAATTTGTTTTAGTCACGAATAGACTGACTATGGCAAATAAAATTGCATTTTTCATTAAAATGGAGATATGCTAAATAGAAGTAAAATACTGCTATTAGTATTATTAGCACTATTAGTATCGTTTAATATTTAATTCTTTTCCCATTGCGTATACAATCGTCTCAAACAACAGTAATTTGCTTTAGTCATGAATAGACCTACTACGGTATATAAAATTGCATTTTTCATTAAAATGGGAAATGCTAAATAGAAATAAAATCCTGTTATTAGTATTAGAATTATTACTACTATTAGTATTGAGTAATATTTAATCCTTTTCCGGCTGCATACAATTTTCTCAAATAACGATAATTTGTTTTAACCACAAATACTCTTACTACAATAAATACTTTCGATCGACTAAAACAAATGGCGAAACAACGAGCAACACACAGGCAGGCACTATTGAGGATCAGCGAAGCGGGCAACGAACGGGAATGAATACGATTGGACGCCTTTGGCTTGACAAACTGAATCGTGGGATTAATCCGTTTCGTAGCAGCAAGAGCAGCCGTTGAGTCGATTCGCGCGATAATCCGTTTAAAATCTGTCAGAGGCGAAGTTCCAGTCTGCCAGAGCTGCTTGTCCTCCGATTCACGGAGATTTGTGGCCGTCACGGTTGAACGGTGCGCGGCCGACTTTTCACGAGTCGCGGGTGACTCGACGCGCACGGGTGGAGCGACTTAAACCGACTTACCGTACATAGAAGCACACTGGGCTGCTTTCGCGCGTAATTATAGACACGTTCAGACTTATTGAATTGCTCGCACGACCAAGCCAAGCCATTGTCAACGAGCACAGGCCGCGGCAGTTACTCTGATCGTTAATTAGCCGCTTCGTCAATGGATAGAACGAGAGAGGAGGGTGACTTTTTATCAGGCCGCGCGCTCGCTAATGAAAACCCCTTGTCGCGAATGTTTTCGCGTAGAATCGCACCGCCCCGCGTTCGCTGAAAATAACTCCCCCCCCCCCCCCCCGGTTACAGCCGAAGGAGGAAAGTTCCTCCGCAGTTGTTCGAATTTTCCAAAGAATCGAGAAAAGTGCATCCAGTCCACATGCAAATGGCGAACGTGCGAAGAAAGGAAAGGAGAATGAGAGGGGAGATTGTGACGCCCTATGTCCGTGTAATCTGATGCATAAGTAATCTCGAGGGCGCCTTCAACTTCGTTGGATATATCGGCTCCTTTACTCTCGCGGAAATCGACTTCCGAGGGAAACTGCGAACGCTGGGGCGGCGGTTTATTTGATCAGAAAAATAAGACTATGGACAGACTGGGCGAGGGTAATTGTAGGTTTTAATATACGAAGGGTTCGTATCTTTAAGTCGAAGATAAACAATTAATTATTTTTGTGTTGTTTAATGTAGTTTTATTGATCAGTTACGTTTCGAGATATTCAATGAAGTTTTTATAGCTGTGCATGCGAACGGAGAAAAAGGTAACTCTAAATCCGTTTTTGTTGGATTATTTTTAAATGATTAGTAATTAAAACACAAAGTATCTTGTAACTCCATCACAATTAAAATCGAGCAACCACAATACTTGATAGCATAACACTAGACAGTTCCATTACAAACAACCATAGCAAGTCTATGACTGAAACAAATTATTGTTGCTTGAGAAAATTGTACGCAGAAGAAAAAGGATTGAATATTTCTCAATACTAATAATTCTAATAATACTAATAGTATTTTATTACATAATAGTATTTTATTTCTATTCGGTATTTCCCCATTTTTACAAGAAATTGCATTTCGATTTAAACGTTTTGGCCTCCATCCATTTAATTCTGTACCGCAAATTTATTTACTAAACGGTTTGTTTAATTTCTTAAGAGATACAATTAATATCCGCCAATACCTTTTCTGTACACACCGGAGTTTCACCATTCTTTCCCATCGAGCCGTCACATGTGAAGCGAGCACCTATCGCGCGCGGAACCCTTTCAGCCAGCGAAGCGACCGTTCGTTGCAAATTGTACAAGTAATGAAGTTGCGTAATGGAATTAGTAACCGTTTAACCGTGCCGCCGCTTTTGCGTTAATACTTTTGAATCGCGCAAGGCTCGAAACGAGTTTAAACGCGAAACGGTGAAAATCCGATGACGGATTTTCCGCTCCGCCACCGTTCCGCCCTTTGTAATAGATGATATATTAATATTGAACGGGGCAAATTTTCGATATCGTCCGTTTCCACGTTACAACGATCGCTCGCACGTTTATAAACGAGCATTTGCGCGGAATCGACGCGATTATATCCGCGCGACGTTACACGTCAGGTGTGCGAAGGTGGACAGGAATTAACTCGATGGCTTCAATAAATCATTCGCGAATGATATGGTTTAATGTGTAGAAGCTGGTGATTAATCAGTTCGCGGTACAAATGTTTTATCACTGCGATGAGGAACGAAAGCTCGAGATAAAGTGACAAGTCGGGAAAAGGAATACTTCATTGCTTCTTTGTAAATACGATTGCTTTTCGAAATTTAATTAACATTCAAAAAGTTTCGATACGAAATCATAGAAATGCCTGATTTCCTGAGATTTGGTCTGCGGAGAGCATTAGAATGTTTGCAAGAGATGGTTTCACTCGTACAAGAAGTGTTGATGTATTAGCAAAGGAATGGAACGGACGTTTTAATTAAGTTTTTAATTCCTCGAAAGTAATTTGCTTACGATGGACGCATAATTCCTCGTATTTATCAGCGCAGAAAGCGTTCCTAGCGTACTCGCGTTTATTAATTGGCAAGGATTGGTAAGGGAAATATTTGTATTTACCAGGGAATATTCAAACGTTAAGTTCTCCGCAAATTAAATTACGAGTCAAGGGTGGTCCTCTGCAAATGGTGAAAACTCGTTTCCACGATTTTTACGATTTCACGAGATACTAAAACGATAGTCACGAGCATTGTATAAACGAGCAATATCATCAATTTTGCAATTAAAAAATGTATAATGACTTTCAGAGTTCCAAAAGGTGTGATTTGTTTAAATTGTGCAATTCAACAAATAACCCTTCCTCACCTATGCAATATATTGTTCAGTCAGTCCCGAATGCACAATGCATTTTACAGGAGACTGCACGAAACGTTAAAGCAAATTCACAAGGGAGAACATAAGATAGCGCAAACTAGATTCGATACAACAGTAGTTTCAGTAAATGGAAAGTCAGACAATGTAATCGAGTTGCCCAAGAAACAAACTTATCGATAATACAGTAGATTCTCTATGAGTGACGGTAAATCGGGATCCCGAGACCGTACATACACTTATCGTGTAGAACGAGCGAAATTGTATTGATGCCATCTACGAGGCGTGGCCAAGGTTCCGATATTTGTTATTGTTTCGACGACAGCGTTCAAAGTATGGTGGGGATAACTTTCCGTCATTTACGTGTGAATTGGAATAACGTCGCTTACTGAGAATCTACTGTACAAACTTGAATACTATAGTTTTGTAGGAAAGTTGATTATTTTTTGATAAGTAAGAGAGAAACTTAAAGTACAGTAGATTCTCTACAAATGACGGTAAATCAGGACTCCGAGACCGTCACTTATCGTGTAGAACGAGCGAAATTGTATTGATGTCATCTACGAGGCGTGGCCAAGGTTCCGATATTTGTTATTGTTTCGACGACAGCATTCAAAGTATGGTGGGGATAACTTTCCGTCATTTACGTGTGAATTGGAATAACGTCGCTTACTGAGAATCTACTGTACAAACTTGAATACTATATTTTTGTAGGAAATTTGATTATTTTTTTATAAGTAAGAGAGTGACTTAAAGTACAGTAGATTCTCTATAAATGACGGTAAATCAGGACTCCGAGACCGTCACTTATCGTGCAAAACAAACGAAATTCTATTGATGTTATCTACGGGGCGTGGCCAAGGTTCTGATATTTGTTATTGTTTCGACGACAGCGTTCAAAACGTTCAGCGTTCTTTTCGAACGCCGTCACGCAGCATCTTGGTCCACAAGAAGGCCACTTACACTCGCCACCTCGTTATATTTATTTCGGGACTCTGAGACCGTCACTTATCCTGTAGAACGAGCGAAATTTGATGTAATCTACGAGAAGTGGACAAGGTTCCGATGTTCGTTACTGTTTTGACGACGGCGTTCAAAGTGTGGCGGAGATAACTTTCCGTCACTTACGTGTAGATCGGAATACCGTCACTTATTAAACATCTACTGTACCTACAATGGCACGCAGACGACAAAATATTTTCGTTCGCCATCGCGCACTATCCTCAAAAGAAGGCCACTTAAACTCGCCACCTCGTTACATTTATTTAGTCCGTCAAACGGCATGGAGGGAAAAAAGGGGGTAGGAAATGCAGGAGATCCTGTCTGGCGAACGGTGTGCTTTTTCTGCCGGCAGTGAAACCGGTGGAAACGTTTCGCCAGCAAAGACCGCGCGCCACCTCTGCAACGAAATATACTTGAGATTAGAAGCGCGATAATTTACTAGCGGCCCGTTTCTTTGCAGTGCTCTCGTTACTCTCTAGTTTCCGCCGCTTGTAGTCCGGATACCCAGCTTGGCACGTCTTGATATAGAGCTCTTTGAAAAAAACTCAATTAAGAGGACAAACGGGGAACGGGTCGCAAGTGGAAGGAAAAATGCGAGGCTCTGAAGGCTCTTCGCGCTGAGGCCACCGTCTAACGTTGCCAACCATTCCTTGCCCCATTTCGAAGTGCATTCTGCCCTGTGCTGTCTCGCATTTTGCTGAGCTACGTTGCTCGACGAGCTACCAAGTCTACGTGCGAACATGGATATGCACATACAGGGTGTCCGTTTTAATTTAATGCAGTGAAACATCATTTAAATTAAACACAAAGTGTTTTTTTTTTATAAAAAAGCAGTGACGCAAGGTCCTTTTCTATGTAGAACAACTTTTGTGAGTGCGTTTTTTAATGACATTAGTACCTTGAAAGGTATTTGTATGCATATACAATGCGGTTCAAAGGTATTCCAAATTGTTTCAGAATTGTTAACAGAATGGCTTTTCTGGGAAAGGAATCGTTTATTTAACCAGACTGAAACCACATTTAAATAGTGTTTTATAATGTATAATTATAGAAATAGTATAATGATTAGAATACGATGTTAAATAATTTGCAAAATCGATTGTTTCTTTCATTTAAATATCCCTTTATTTACTTAAATATCATTTGCCTGCCATTAAATACAAAATGTGACAATTGTGAAATAATCAAAATCTAGCAAATTCGTGTAACAATTAATAACATTACGGCACACGTGCCTATTTCCTATACAGACCACGTTGTCCCTGCATGCGCGTGATGCATATCTACTGTTCGACTCACGCACTTAGACAATCCTGTAAATATTGATTTTAGTAAGCGTCTCGCTGTTGCATAATTCAAAGGGATCTGGCTAACGCGACGATCAAATCGCCGATGTCTTTAGATTTCTGGGTCGTATTCAGGTATTCCGGAAAAAAGGAGAGCGTTAATCCCTGCAGAACGACTTCGATCGATATACGAGTGGTCCGTTATTGAAAGTTTTCAATTTTACAGTCGTTCGGTTTCACGAACTTAATTGATATCGATTTCTTTTTTAAGTAAGAATATAACTTGATAGAACCCGTCTTCACATTTCGTGACTTTAATGAAGTCGGAAGAGAGTGTTGTAATAATGTGGTTATGTAATTAAATTAAATATTTAAACAAATAGTACAGTATGTGCATGAAATTTCAGACAGTCTTAGCTTCAGAAAAAAAATCTGGAATCTCGTTTGCTTATTGTAAGTTATGTTTTACTTTCACTCAACCTTTTTTTCTTACAACATACAGATATGTGTTCAATTATGATAATAAGCTTGCGGCAATAAATTACGGTTTATTAAAATCTGTATACAGACAGTGATTTGTGTTTTGATATTAAATTGGATTATATTTTCATTTGACGCAAGCCATCATGAAATATTAAAAATCACATTTTAATGAGAATTTATACATGCTGTAACTAGTGTTTTACCTTAATTCAATTTTTTTCTTACAATATACAGATTCTTAGTAAATGATGATAATAAGTTTGCAGCAATAAATTACGCTTTATTAAAATCTGTATACAGACAGTGATTTTCCTTTTGACATTAAATAGGATTATATTTTCATTTGATGCAAGCCTTCATGAAATATTAAAAATCACATTTTAATGAGCATTTATATTCATGCTGTACGCAGAGTTTTACCTTAATTCAATTTTCTTTTCTTACAATATAAAAAAATAAATTTCGCTTTATTAAAATCTGTATGCAGACAGTGATGCTCCTTTTGACATTAAATAGGATTACATTTTCATTTGGTGCAAGCCTTCATGAAGTATTAATGCTTATTTAAGATTAATTACACGAGCGTTTCAATTCCAATAAAAACTCGTTTGCCTCGAGTAAATGTATAAATGAATTTGTAAAGTCAAGTGAACTTTGTAAGAGTTCTCCGAAATCAACGCGTTGGATCAGCTTCGATTCCCAGTATGATCTACAATGCAGATTCCACATGTGACACTACGGCGGGCAGAGGGTTCTACAATTTAAATACCGTCGACGTCCGTCCGTTCTACAATCGTAGAAAATTTAACCGGGACAGAATTTTTGCCGGCATCGACGTTTATCTAGTTACCCAAGTGGTTCGCAGTTACGAGAGGACTCCGCCGGAACGTTTCCTGATAATATAGAGAAACGAAAAGGGAGCAAAGCGACGGAGCGACGGATTCTAGTTCGTTGGCCATAAGAAGATACAATAGTTCCTCCGTAGTTTAAAAGCAGAAACTGGTTGAACGAACTCGCGGCCGGGCGACGTCCTTCCCTTTTACTTCCGAGTTGTAATCGTTGGTCCCGGGGGCAGCGACGCCGGCGACGATCGCGTTTCTGTATTACGCTCCCGTGGCGAGTTATAAGTTGAAACGACAGACCGAATTTTACCCTCGGCACGATTTCCCTTTCTATCTGGTCGCGTTCCACATCGTTCGATGCGACACGATAAACTGTATCGGGGAAACGCGAGCATTTCACCTCTGTGAACGATTCTGAAATTACTCGAGCGCGGCTGCGAAACAATTTGTCGCTGCAGCTTTACACTCGGCGAAACGGAAACGTAACCGAGCCCGGTAAGGGATAGATTTGTCGGGCAAGGAAGAGAATGATTTCCGCTCTTCGTGAATTAAAAGACGGGGGGAAAATTGTCGATTGACTTAAATCATTTTCACCCCACGATTTTTTTATGGTAAGTTACTTAAGTGGTCTTGCAAAGTTGCAGAGTAATGTAACTGCGACGGAACTTTGTAAGATTGTAAGTAACGTGTAGTTAAAGCAGTTTATTTTTATTTGAAGTAATATGTTTATAAATGAAAGTATTTGTAAATGCATTTACAAATGTATCTATAAGTGTATTTACAGATACATTCATAAATCTGTTTATACATTATAATTAACGAAATACGTTCATAATGATGATTTGTGAGTTACAAAGTAGGTGCTACACAAAAAAAGGTGTCAAAGCTTTGGTGTCGATTTCGAATCGGTTGTATTTTCAATCAAAAGTGTATTGGACACATTTTTGTATAAAAACCTCCAACAATAATATCTACAGTTTAATATATTTTTTAAAATAATAATAACAACTCTTTAACCATTGAATCCTCGATTCTTTTGTTTCAATGAAATATTTGATATTCCCAGAAAAGTTCGCCGAGTACTCGATTTATATGATTTATGAAAAGAATCTTATGTATACATATAAGCGTCAACACTTTTGCGGACATTTTCGCTGACGTTAATGAGATATAAGAAAGTAGCGACGACAATTCGAACAGCGACAGTGGCGATTGAATGGGGTGCGTAACGCAATAACAATCATTCAATGAATTTAACGAAGATAATCACTAAAGCTCTGATGCTATGGTTGGCAAGTAATATTGAAATTGATGACGCATTTTGTCTAAAACGATCTATGCAGAAAGTAGTCGGAAATTTCAATCTTTTGCATGCGACTCGTAGTGAATTAAATTGTTAAATAGATCTTTTATGATGAATTAATGCGGCATTTTTAAGTTGTCGCAAATTAAACTATTTACACTTAATAAATATTAAAATGTTTTAAGTTTCACAAAAAAATTGATACGATTTATGTAAACCTCGATTTCTGAATTGCCAAATTTTTTTTTATCCGGTCTATACCTTTGTATAATAAATGCAATGTATACTATGCAATCCTACATAAACCAAACATTACTTTGCAAACATTCTAACACTATGAATTAACCAAATTAAAAACAGCTCAAGCCTTTACTGCCTGGAAAGTACAATAAAATTTTACCGGCGATTTTATTCAAAGAGGATGCCCCAAGCAAAGTTGTCCCTTTGTATCTTCGTTAATTGCAGCGGAATGTTCACGCGAGATCTCATAGATACTACCAGCATGGTAATCTCAGCGTTAAAAAGTGTCTTCTATCGGTGGTCGGAAAACTTTCAACGAGTTTCAGTTATCCAGCTCGTACCGTAAAGTACCCTGTCCAAGAAAAGCAAAGGGAAGGGAAAAAAATCTGATGAAGGATGGAAGAGGAAAGAGTATTTATTCGCGTACGGGGGCAGGCTCTGCGTGTAAAAATCGATAAAGAGTAATATTCGATGGTATGAGGAGAGGGGCATTAAAACCGGAGATTGAAGGATCGACACGTGCACCGGGTCTAAGAGTAATGAAACTATGTTTACACATGACTTTATCTAAATATTGCGAAGAATATACAAGATACAAAAAAAAATCGTTCAGATCAAAGTTATAGCATATCAAGGGGCACATATCACGCTGCTATTTGTTTCATCTCGAAATTAACCTGAAACGCTCTGTAAACACCACGTCCAATTTTTTAAACGGAACCCTATATTTTTTATCACATATTCTTGTAGCTAATATCAAACCATTCTCAAAACACTACCTATATGTGCATTTTGATCAAACGTGATACTTACATCAATATGCATTTACTGGAATCGGATAAATTGCAAGAACAAATAAGTCAATAAATTCCCAAACCGATTTAGAAAATTAATTCTAAATGGAAAAAAACGCTGCAGTTTTAATTAATCGTGGTAATACCGCACACATGATGATGCCAAAAAGAATCTTCCGGGGCTGAGCGAAACGGGAAATGAACCAAATGATAGAAATACTAGGACAGTTAAAAAGATTCTTAAAATATTAATAAACGAAAAGGCTGAAGTTGAAACTAGCCTTCTGTCCAAATTAATCCTCAACAACATAAACGTCTCTGTACGCCAGAAAGTGCTCGTGGTCATGCACAGAATACACTTTACCAACAATTGCATCCGCTCCAAGCGATCCGCGCAGCGCATGAGGAAAATTAACTTCCCCTTACAATTAGCCTATCCCATCGAGTTAAGAGCGGAGTTGGGAAAAAAAACTGACATGCACCGCGAACTAACTGGCTTCCTGTTATACTCGTTCCCTCAATGGTCCTTCGATTTTCCCTACTACACGGCGCTTCCGATGCGCTTCGTTCCAGGCTGAAGCGCGACCGTACAATTTCAGCGGTTTCGAAACTTTAAACGCCGTGAATTAAAACGCCGGAAGAGGGTAAACAAAATAACATTTCAGTCGCGCTATTCAGTCTGCATCCCCCTGCAGTCGAGTTCCGCCGCTGAAGGGGAGAAGGTGAACTCGTTCTCTTGCACGAATGGAGCCAGCCTCGACGAAGCCTGCTCGCGAGTATCCACATATGTAAGTGCATATGTGCGGTGGGTGATCAAATTATTATGAACAGATGAAAAATTGCGTATACTGTGTTTCTGGTGGTATTAGAATTTCAATGACAGCGAAATATACCCTTCGTAGAAAAATACCATGCCCAGTAAAACCCAGTGAAAAATCTATGGGAATTATTAAAACGTAGCATCGCATCAGAAATAATAACTAATAAACAACAATTGATTAAGTTATATCTGTATGGCGTAACTACTCAAAAATAGAATAAAATTGTTGAAATAATAGCAAAAGCATGCCGAGGCGTATTCGGGCGATTATAAAATATTGACATATACAGGGTGTAAAACCGTAACGGCCACGCGGGCGCTGCCATAGGCGGCGTGCCGGAGCGGTTGACAACAATTAATAAATACATCTGTTGTCGAACACTTACACGGATTCTCCATGTAAGCCCGCAAGAGATCGAGCTTCTGCTAGTGACCCCGCCTCCCCGTGGCCCCCGCTGGAAACGTCCAGCCGGAGAACTGGAGGAGCTCACTCCCCAGCTTCTCCTGCTGGGCGGCTAAGTGGGTCACTTCCCAAACCGGGACGATCTACCTTCCTTGTGATCTTTAAGTAGTGAAGGAAGGGTTTTTCCAAACCCGCCGCACAGAACACCTACGTGCGTGACTCTTTGCAGTGGTTAAACGCACCTAACCGATAACACCGTCGGTGATAGGCACTAGCCTCGGCACGACAGCGTGAGCGCGAAAGCGGCTCCATAATTACGCGACAAAACACTAGATATACAGGGTGTTTTATTTAACTGGAAACAGTGGAATATATTTCTTGGGCTTGAAGTTACAAAGAAAGCGCTCTTACAAAAATTGTTTGATATCGAGGACGGCATTACATGATATAAACAATTTTGCTTTAGAGGCTACTGATGGGGAAGATATAAAAAATAAGTTAATTTTTTTAATGGATCCCTGTATTTTTTTATTCATAATCTGATAGCGCTTCTTGAGACAAATACAACGATATGCAACATGATATCATTTCATACAGTAGATTCGACATAAATCATGTCCGAATGCATTGTTCTGACTACTTCAGACTTGATTTATGAAAAATCTACTGCATGGAATGATATCATGTTGCATATCATTACATTGGTCCCAACAAGCGCTATCGTATTATTAATATAAAAAAAAATGCAGAGTTGCATTTAAAAAATTAACTCGTTTTTTTATATCTTGCCCACCACCGGGTAAAATACACCTGTCGGCCGATATTGTCTTTTCCCTGGATCCCGTTTAGCTTTACGATACGAATGGCAGAAGTAGTCACTCGAGCTAACCATGATTCCTAGTCGCTGGGAACGATGTGTCGCGATCCTGGACCGGTTTGTTGACGCTCCTTTTGTCCCGCTCGAGGACCGTCGAGCCGCTTTCAGGGAAGCTGAGCGAGATGTGGGAGAATTGTCTTTCAAAATGAATTATTAGCTGTCGCAGCGTATGACTATTTATAACCGAGAGTGAAGCCTTTTACTTCACAATCAGGGATTTTTATTTGAGCAGATTTTCAGTAAAAAAAAGTGATTTCCCTTTACTTATTTCTTTTTGTGTTCACATGTCGTCATTGTTCAAGCGAACATATTTATATTATTGGAACACGAAGTGTGATAATGTTATAATAATTAATTTGATCGTGCGAATAATTAAATCGTTGCTGTAAACGTTTGGGGATTGTAACTTGTTTTAGGTAAAATTGAATCATTCCATAGTGAATTATGTTGAAATAGAATATGTGCTGTAAGTGTGCACGGAACACGACATAAATCTGATAATTGATACAGTAAACCGCAAAATTTAAAGGCGTTGGATATTCCGGAATCATTTACAATAATAATATTTCGATTTTAAACTATGATTAATATATTAATATAAAATAACCAAAAGTAATTTCTTCTTCTGCATCGTTTTTATAAAAGCACTCTGTGATTTCTAATCATGGAAATTAAAATGCTAAGTAGAATCTACTGACACATGTAGAGCAGGCTGCAATAATCTATTTATTTATGCAATTACTTTGACTTTATTTTGATGAGTCACTGCACCTGACTTTATTTTAACGAGAAACGCATTAATTCAATTCAAATATATTCAAATATATTATAAACAGGCAGGTTTGAAATAAGCATAATGTATAAGATAAACAATTGCCTTGATATTAATTCATATTTACAAAATATTTACAAAACTGGCAGCAAATTGAAATCTATTGACATGCCAATTTTCTTTGCACATTTTCACTAGCAGTAGCATTTCTTAGTACATTGTCCAACCTTTCTTAACTTTCCTGCTAAACCCACAAAAATGTCTTTTACTCCATAAATTTAGAATTTTTTTAATTTCACAAGCATTTTCACCGAAAAAATGTTTCCTGGCCAGCTCGTCGTGTTTGAAGGCAATCCATTTGGAATACTTTAGCACGATCGCGTACACAAATTCGCAGAACAGTTTTCCAGCGTTTTATTTAGTCGCGTTTGTGACAAAGAGAGAATATGTATAGGAAGGACACATGTGCATGTTACGCACAGATCCGCGGCATCGGTTTACGCAGTAACTTAATTTTGCTAGCGGAATGCAACATTCCATGAGCAGGGTAATGTAACACATAGTATAAAACTGATGTACTTATCGTGCTGATAGTAGTTGAAATAAAATTGTTCGCAATTTTGATATTGAGGGTACATGAATTATTTTTAGGGACGTCACTTTTCGACTGTCACAGGAAATTTAGATATATTTTCTTCACGTTATACACATTCGTATTCACATTTAATTGCGTTGTGATTATTAAAGAATTGGTACTTCAAGTAAAAAGCATTAATTAAGAAATTAAAATTAATTCCATGAGTGATTCAATTCTAATGAAATCTCGATTAACTAAAGTAAATTTATAAGTGAATTCATGTACTCAACGTACTTATAATAGTTGAAATAAAATTGTTTGGGATTTTAATATTGAGGGTACTTTAACTATTTTTGGAAACGTCAATTTTAGATTGTCTCAGGAAGTTTTGGAATATTTTCTTCCCATTATACACATTCATATTCAAACTTAATTGCATCGCAATTATTAAACAAAAGATTGGTGCTTCAAGTAAAAAGTATTAATTAAAAAGTGACTTGTGCAATGATATCGTAACGAGTATTTTGACTGTTCCATGAATTATAATATAATTTTTCCCCACTGAATTTTTATTCCTCTAATGGCAATAATGCAAAAAAAAAATCACCCGATTTGAGAGCTTTCCGTGCCAAACGAACCACGATTTTTCACGATATTTATGGGAACACGAAAACGCAACTGTTTGCCACGACAAAGCAATTGGCAGCCGTTGGCTGTTACGTAACGAAAAAGCTTTTCATTTTACGAACAAATGTCCGCTTTTTCGCTGGGACGCAACGGCACGCTAAACTTTGCCGTGAATGTAAATGTAAAAGTTTCCAGGTAGTTGTGATCTCTTCATTTCAAGGAAAAAGCGAATTTTCCGTTGCTTGTAATCAAAACGTGAAGCACGTAGAAGACAGCGAAATGTTTACTAAAAAAACTTTCCTGTGATGTGTATTTATTTATGCACATTTATGCGTTTATGAAGAAATACTTGCAAACGTTGATGCGGAACGTAGAAATTTAATTCTTACTCCGATTTAGTAAGAAAATACTTTTACCTCCGTCTACAATTAATGTAATTAGTATAAATAACGCGATATCTGTTTAAAAGATCTAATCAAATGTTTAATGCGTGAGACAATGGTAAGGAAATATTTCATTGTTAACTGTTTTTATTTGCGTTACCTTAAACAGTGTACTTTCAATTACATTCGAATTTATCATTTCTTGTTTATTCATTACTCGCTCGCATTTGGATCCATTTTGACGATGCATGTAAGTAATACAAGCTACCGTAATTAGCTGCGCTGAACAACAAACGTGTCGGTGCATTATTCGCAGCGCAGTTAAACGTTCCCTGGCACAATGTTATTACGAGTAGCATACCCTCTGTGAAATACGTTGCCCTTTGGGGTATAGCCTGAGGACATTTTCTGTCGCTTTGCTTCTTAAGATATTCACAGCGTTGCACATACATAGATTTAGACAATTGGAAACCCGGCGGAGTTTATACTCTTTGGTCGATGCCTGACGATATTTATCTTACTTAGTTATTTTAAGAAACTCTGTCAGGTGATGCTGAGAAAATACAGGGAAATTTGGAAAGAGAGGGCCTATGCAATATTTGTGATTCGAGTAACAAGCGTACTTGGGCTGTTTAATTGATAGAAGCCTTGAACTCATTGTCTCTCGGAATTAATTACCTGTTGCATTTTTTTTTATTGCAAGGAGTTTAATTTGCTGTGTTTAAAATTATAATAACTGAGAACATGGAATAAATTGTGAATTTTCAAATTATCTAAAATAATTGTTGGTAATATTTACCGGCTGCCGTTAGTAAATAAGTAAATCAATATTTAATGCAGGAGACACGTGCTTATGTAACATTTGTTAATGCCTACTCGTCTCATTAAGCAGATTTGGTACGCAGACGAATCAATATCAGTTTATTATTTCAACGTGTTAATGACAGATCATGCATGTTTGTATGAATATCATGTATAATGTTGCTAATGGATACGCTTCTATTACGTACGCGATCCGCGCCCGAAATATTATCCAAATCATGCTGTCTATCCTATTGCACAAAATTCTAGCTCGCGCACTATTTAAGAAAAGGGGATTTGTCATGCTTAAATATCGATCCTATTAACACAATGTTCTCCAATAATTTGCGGTCGTACCGAATGTATAACAGTGATTAGATAAATGTAGGTAAACAGAATGTTTGCATGTCATTGATTCTATTACGAAATAATAATTATAGGTTGTGATAAAGGTCTATTTATAAATAATGACAGGTAGTTTGGATTATATGTTATACTGTTGTGAAAAGTATGTTATATATTTTGTGCAGCTAATACAGTTCAAGAATTAAAGGTATTTAAAATTAGAATTTTTGGATATTGGAAATGAGATTCTTTTGTTGGTGAAAATGATTAAAATATTTAATAAAATTGCAGAAACAGATTGATCCAAAATGGAGGACTGTTCGTTACAGAAATTGTACAACCGAAATCCAGTAAAGTGTCGTAATGGAATTATAGCGGCAGCTTTGATGTCATAAAATGTAAAGTAGAAAAGCGTAAGAAAATAATTATTATAAAGAAAAATCAATTAAAATCCAGTACTAAAATATTCGGCCAACAGCGAACACAGTACTTATCCGCAATAAGAAACTAACTTCTGTATTGAAATAAGCAACTCGTTATCCCCACTTCTTTGTTTGAAATCGCCGAATAGGAGCCGTGCTTCATTCACAGAATGAGAAGGCATATAATATTCTATCCTCTAAACACAATTCAAACCACGTCAAACTTGTCCCACGCGACGCACAATTGTTACTAGTAACAATTTTGATAGTTATCAAAACGGCGTGTAGTTTCAAGTTCCAGTACTAACATTCTTTCATCTCCAAGATGTATCATGACACTTTGTAACAAAATCACGATCATTCTGTAGGTCAAACCACGTCAAACTTGTTCCACGCGACACACAATTGTTACTATCAAAAAGGCGTGTAGTTTCAAGTTCCAGTACTAACATTCTTTCATCTCCAAAATGTATCATGACACTTTGTAACAAAATCACGATCATTCTGTAGGTCAAACCACATCAAACTTGTTCCACGCGACACACAATTGTTATTATCCAAAAGACGTGTAGTTTTAAGTTCCAGTATTAACATTCTTTCATCTCCAAAACGTATCATGACACTTTGTAACGAAATCACGATCATTCTGTAGGTCCAACCACGTCAAACTTGTACCAACGTAACACACAATTGCTTTTATTCAAAATACGCATAGTTCCAAGCTTCAGCATTAATATACTAAACATGATACAAAGGCCCTTTTTATTCTCTGCGTAATGTTACCATTATTCTTATCAAAAATTGCAAGGCCCATAGTGATTATAACAAGTGAAATCCACTTTATAACCTTTGGTATGTTCGAATTACATTTGAGCCTAGAGTGTACACTTGATCGAAATATGCAAAAATAAATTTACAACTACTGCTATCATAATCAGTTGATCCCAAAATACTATATGTATACACACATTTTTATTCTCTGTTTAATATTACCATTATTCTCATCAAAAGTTGCAAGTCCCAAAGTCATCGTAACAAGTAGATCCTACTGCATTACCTTTGGCGCATTCCAATTAAATTTTATCATGGAGTGGACATTTAATCACAATGGTAAAAACGAATTTTAATTTAACATAGCTCCTGGTCCGAACACTTTATGGTGTGTGGCTACCTCGAGAACCTCGCTCGCACAGCGAATAGCATATATGATCCGTTATAAGCAACTGGCCGATCCCGAGCGAGTTGCTTATTTTGGATCAAGATGCAGTTTCTTGAAGTTTAATAAACATTGAAAGCCGATTTCTCTGATATTAAGAATTGTCAAAAAATAAGAGTGCGTGTGACACGGAATTAGTGAATAGGAGCGTGCTTCATTCGTAGAATGAGAGGACATGCCATATTCTATTCCTCTCTAAAGAATAACATTTCGTCTCGACGGAACCCTTTATTCAAGTCAAGCCGAATGGTATACCTGTTCCGTAATAAACAATTGGTCGCGAGCGAGCGGGTTGCATCTTACGGAACATTACTGTATCACTCGACACCATGCTCTGCTACCCCTACCACAATCGCAATCCATAAAGAAGGAAAGTATCGTAGCGGCAATAATCATCATCGCCATATGGCCGTCAGGCGAAACGTGGCCGTCCGTGGGTGATAATGGCCACCTCGTAAAGAGGCGAACGTGACAAAAATACACTGGACATGCCAGCGAGCCGGTCGCATAAATGGGCGCGGAGGAGTTAAAGGGTCGTCCGTCCGCATGGAGGGCGGGGCATTTAAAGAGGCCGACGGGTGATCGCGGTGCGTCTCGGAAACCGAATATTCCATGCGGCGGGAGTGTTACGCGACAGCTGTCACGGTAATGTAATTTCGCGGAGAAAATGTAGCAATTAACGAGCTCGCGTGTTGCCTCACCCCCGTACACTCGGGGGGTGGGCGGGGGATTATAACAATTCAATGGAAGGAGGACGAACGTATTGCGTGCAACGCAACCACTCTCGCGTCCGAGCCGGGGTGAACGGGTACATTGTACGCGCGTGTGCACACATGCGAAACGCCACTCGACGCGTTGTGCAAACGGGCCTGTGCAAGCACGCGACACGTTCAAACGCGACGGGGAGAGCAAATTTACGGTGCAGCGCGGAGGTGAAAGATGCACGTCGCGGATTCGAGTTAAATAGCGACAAGTACGCGATAATCGGGCCTACTGTTATCGACATCGGATCGCACGCATGACTGGATTAATTAAAGTGCACTGCTGTATGCAGTGGCCAGGTGTGTTCTAAAGACAGAGAAGTCGGTCTGGAAATGATTTTTATATGTACGAACTGGGGATGATAAATGCAATAATGTTGGTACTATGCTTTCTTTTTTAAATATATTGTATGCACCAGTTAAAATATCATAAAATATGATTGTAAAGTCCTTTAGGACAAGTTTCAAAGATTTTCTGCTAATGCAAAGATCCGATTTTGGTCAAAAATCATTGAATTGCACTTTTCATGCACACGAAATCGGAAAATTAAAGGTGTACTTCTTCTGGAATTGTATTTTTGAAATATGTTGCATGCACCAGTTATATTATTATAAAATATAACTATAAAGTCTTTAAGAACAATTTCGAAATACTATGCTTATGCAATAATTGGATTTTACTAAAATATAATTGAATTACACACTATGAAAAAAAAAACGATCTTTGGTACGTTTTGTACTCAAAAATGGAAATATTTACATATTTCTTCCGAAACTGTATTTTTATACCAATTGGCATAAATTACAACCAATTTCGAGAAACTATTCGAACACAACCATTTAATTTGACCCAAAAATCACCGGACAATTTAATATACGACTGCAACGAATCAGTTTATAATGGATCCATCTTAAATAACAATGTATGGCAGGTATAATTACAATATTATACAGATATCATAAAATAATAAATAAAATATCACAGCGTTATATTTGTTGTTGCTGCGTTGCAATACATATTTATCATTTTAATTCATTTAAATGTCCCTATTCATAACCAACTTAAATATTCAATTTATATAAGAATATAATTTAAGTATCTAATTTAATAGTCCCTAAAATGATCTATATTTTCAAACTTTTGTAATTCATGGCAGCAGCGGCATAGATCATGAAACAAGAACGTCCATAGCGAATGGTACATACTGCATAGTAAATGTTGTAATTACGAAATCCTATTAATGAAATGAATGAAATTTATCGCCAAGCATATAATCGACAACATCCCTTTACTCGGTAACAGCAAAACAAAGAAAGGGGCGTGCACACAGGTCACAGAACAGGCACCATCCTTATCCTGAACGAAGCAAAGAACTTTGCGACAGGTTAACGCGTGTACTCTTCTATCTACGATCCAACTTTTCATGAAGTAAGCGCTGTAATCTGTACCGAGGACGATGTATCCTTGTATGTACAGGAGTAAAATTACTGTCGCCGTTGCGAGCCAATATAACGATCGTGGCGAAGTCTCTGGCTGATAAATTCAGCAGGACGGAAGGAAGATCGCGCTCGTTTCTTCCGGTTCTCATCAGTAGTTACCGGCCAAGTAGCGGAGGACCTCGAAACTTTGAACGAAGCCGCTTCGGGATCGCGAAATCGACCCAACTTCCGGCGTGTACTCGATACTGGTCTTCTTCCTTTATTATGCCATTTCGACGTTGTTCTTTCAACCGGTACCAAGATTGTTACCCTGTTTTTATTCTGCCAGGGCTACCTTTATGACATTTGCGGTCCTTTAGGAGTGAGAAAGAGAGATTTTATCCCTTGATCTTATTTTTAGAGGAGTTTTAATTCTTCCGAATTGGGGAATAGTAGGTTTTTTGAGAAACGTTGTCGATACTGGTCTTCTTCATTAATTATGCCATTTTGACATTTTTCTTTCAACTAGAACCAAGATCGTTATCCTTTTTTTTTTCTGCCAGGGCTACCTTTATGATGCTTGTGGTACTTTAGGAGTGAGAAAGAGAGATTTTATCCCTTGATTTTATTGTTAGGGAAGTTTTGATTCTTTCGAATTGGAGGTTAGTTGATTTTTTTCAGAAATGTAATCGATACTGGTCTTCCTTCTTAATTGCCATTGTACCATTTCCACATTTTTCTTTCAACTGCTACCAAAATCGTTAACCTGTTTTCTTTCTGCCAGGACTACCTTCATGATATTTGTGGTCCTTTAGGAGTGAGAAAGAGAGATTTTATCCCTTGATTTTATGTTTAAGGGAGTTTAGACTCTTTCGAATTGGGGACTAGTAGATTTTTTTTTTAGAAATGTAGTCGATACTGGTCTTCTTCTTCAATTATGCAATTTCAACATTTTTCTTTCAACTGATACCAAGATCGTTATCCTGTTTTTTTCATCTGCCAGGGCTGCCTTTATGATATTTGTGGTCCTTCAGGAGTGAGAACAAAAGATTTTATTTTTAGTGGAGTTTTGATTCTTTCGAATTGGAAAATGGTTGTTTTCTTATAGAAATCTTGCAAGAAACCGGGCAGTAAACTGTGTTTTCGTTGCATATTTGCTAGATTGGACAAGATCGCGGCGCAAATTCTAGTTTATCGGTTCGTTTTCACGCCTATCGAAATATTCCTCGTACTCGAAAATTCAAGCTTGCGGATCCGGCCGAGTTTTAATGAGAGCGCCGTGCATTTTAGAGGATCCCTCGTTAAAATCGCACATTCCGGACTACATATCTCAAGAACTCTGATCTCTGCGCATGATGAACCGCGAACCTTGTAATTATGAATTTAATGATGGGTTTGTACTAAACTCTGATATTATAATACCGGATTAAGTGAGTGGCTCTGAACGGTGCCTGCTTCTTACGGTTTCCTTATTTCGTACGGAATCTTTTCTACTAGTAAATTGTTTAGTACAATTAAGCCTTTCGCCATTAATAATATAATAACAACATCTAAAGTACAAAGACTTGCAATATTTCTATAAGAATACCATTAGATTTTCGAAATACTGTTTCCTCATCATAGAGTACACAATTTCTTTGTAAAAGACAAATTTAATGACACTATTGGCTAGATTTAAAGTCCACTGCAAGTTGCTCCTTTCAGGAGTAATCCACTATTTCACGTACAAAAGTTTCTCCTTGTTATGCGAGGCACTCTCGGTTACGAGAAACTTTGTGAGGAGAAGAATCCTTAGCCCTAGCAACAGTCAAGAAGCTTCTTACAGCGAATGTTCATTTCAGGAAAGGATCTCTTCTCGATTGTTATATGAGCAGCCATAGAGTTCAAAGGATTAATTTCCTCCTCTATTTATTTGTATTAGGTTTATTTATTGTAGCTGTGCAATACGGATAAATGCGTTTCTCTCGTGTATCCCATTCCTTTTTTTCTTTGTACTGTTTCCTTGCACCGTATCAGTTTTTTAAAATATCCGAATCCGGTCCAACAACATTCAACGAATCTAATGGCCACGGCTTTTAACTCCATTTCGTTTTCGCCAAACAAGTTTTTGTAAACGAGTTGAAAGTGCAAAAGGATTGGGGCGTGCCGAATATTTTTATATGGGACAGTTCGTATGAGATTTAACGACATTATTTGATACATGTGAGAAGTAGAAACAAAATGTGTTTCTATTATTTAGATAATTATTTGTATCGTAGTTATATTTGTAATTATTGGCATTATGTGTACAATATTATTATGGAATATGTAATAATGGAATTAATTGAATGAGAAAAAGAATGATTTCGAAAAAGTTATAAACTGCCTAATCTAATCAAATTGTAATTCCAATTTTCGCTGTTAATATTAACGATTGCTAACTAATATTAAAAGTCTCCTCTTCCCTTGTAATGGAATTGATAAATGGTTTGCAATAGAATGAGAAAAAGAATGATTTCGAAAAAGTTCAAAATTAAACTGTCTAATCTAATAAAACTGTAATTCCAATTTCTACTATTAATATCAATGATTGTTAATTAATATTAAAAGTCTCATCTGTACGGCCCATTAAAACAATTTCCCTTAAAATGGAATTAATAAATGGTTTGTAATAGAATGAGAAAAAGAATGATTTTGAAAAAGTTAAAAATTAAACTGTCTAATCTAATAAAATTGTAATTCCAATTTCTACTATTAATATCAATGATTGTTAATTAATATTAAAAGTCTCGTCTGTACGACTCATCAAAACGATTTCCTTCGTTCAGTTGATTAACCGAATCGTAATTCTGTATCCTTAAATAATGATACCAATACGCGCTATCAATTTCACCAGAAAGTAGCGATGAAAGGCAATTCTTCGCGGTAATGTGCCACACGCGATTCCCTGCAATTTAAGTAGCCAGTGGGTCGGCCGGTCACGTCGAAAGCAATTACACCGGACACGATGATCGATACGCGAGTAATTATTCCGCGGGGTAATGCAACGTCAACAGGACCGTGTTAGGGCGCAAAGCAGCCGCCTCGTTTTCATCGGCTGCCGATCCCATTTGGTTACGTATTAACGCAGTCAGCGCTCTCAAGGGCGGACCTCGGAGCGCACACACTTCATCCGTGCACCGGACCGCCGCATAAGATTTTCATTTGCATTGCGTGAATCGGTTGTTGCGACCAGCGTGAAGGACCGGACCACGCGCACACGTGCCGATTCATTTAGCCCACTCTGATCCCGTTATCTTGCCGGTGGTAGCCCGGGAAAAATTAACCCCCGAACGCACGGAATCGATCAACGCGTAATGATTCTAATTCTGGATAATTGATTTTGCGTATCCTATGCGAGAACCACCTACAAATGCCTGTGCTATTATATGCCGAAGCATTGATTGAGTGGAGATTGTGGGGACTCGACAATGCCGATCACTATGAAACAAAGTTATTGTAACAAGGGGATGAAACGCTTCTAGTGTTACTTGTTTCTTAATTATACATGTAGATCTAATGGTAGATATTGTGAATTAATTATTAAAGGGATTTTCCTTTATTGAATCACTGTGTGAATTTTTCGAGATTAGGTATCTATTTTCAAAACTGTTTCTTTTTATTGCATTTGTATACCAAAGCTCATTTTATTGCATTTGATGTTAATTCTAAATGACAGATATAGTTAGTCAATTATTATAATAGGGACTCGAGAATGCAGATCGCTATGAAGCAAAATTATGGCAAAGGGATGAGATTGTTGCTGCTGTTGCTTATCATTAAATTACAGATTTAATGGCAGATATAATAATTGATAATTAAAGGGCTCTTGATTTGCCGAATAACGGTGCAAATTTCTTAATAATAGCTATTTATCTTGAAAGCTGGCTTTTATTGTTGCATTTGTGTATAAAAACTCATTCTATTGCATCTGACATTAATTCTAAATGACAGATATTGTCAATGAATTATTATAATGGGAACTCGGTAATTCAGATCGCTATGAAGCAAAATTGTGGGAAAGGGATGAAATTGTTGCTGCTGTTATTTAGTTTAAAATTATAGATTAAGTAACAGATACTGTTAATTAATTCCTAAAGGGCTGTTTCTTCGTCGAATCACTGTGAACATCTTAAGATCAGGTATTTACCTTCGAAGCTGGTTTTTACTGTCGCATTTGTTTATCAAACCTCATTTCATTACATTTGGAAGTAATTGTTATTGGCAGATTATTAATAAATTATTAAAGGGCATTTTCTTTGTTAAGATAATTTGTGAATTTTTTAAGGTTAGGTTAGGTTAGGTATTTATCTTGAAAGCTACTTTTTATTATTCCACTTGTTTATCGAAACTTATATCATTACATTTGAAATTAATTCCATCCTCTAACAAATTACCCATATAAATATTTTTAACAATACAAACTACTCCGCGCGGCAAACATCCCCAATAGTCATCCCAAAACGCAATTTAACCCGCTTGTCAAACACATCTCATACTTCTAAATTCGCCAAATATTCGCAATAACGCAATTGCGTCCGGAGATAGAAGCACTTTGCAACAGAAGTTTCAAACGACAAGAAACAGAAGTTACACACAGATGTAGCTCCAAGACCGAGCTGCAAAATGACCGAGGACGAAATGAAAAATGTCCGCTGTCTCGGTATCGTCGTGCATCACGTGGAAATTTGTCCGGGGAAGACGAAGCGTCTCTCCTTTCAGGGGGAACCAGAAGGAAGGCAGCTCGAGTTGCGGAGAGGATGTGGACCGCGCGTACACAGCATACGTGTCCCCCTCGCAACCGGGGCGGGCCGTGTTCTCGGCTGTGCCAAAAATGTACGTGCGATACGTATGTATGTACGTGGACGAGGGGAGTTCGCGTTGCAGCATCTACGTGACCCGCAATTGGTCCACGAGAAAAATGCCGCTGTCATACGGCACAGCTGATCGCATTACGAAACTCTTTGCGACAATAATTTCCGGTTTCGGGAGGAACTTTTTCAAAATGTCTTTCACCCGCGCTCTTTCTCGGGAAACTCTGGCAAACGTATTCTTCGATCGGAAGTTTTGTACCTTACATTTTCTGCTTTGAAATTTTACGTGGCACGCGTGAACTGTCGATGGGGAAAAAAGAAAACTGAAAAAAAGCTACTTTGGCAGATTCTTGAATAATTACTGGACTTGCTTTCGTCATTGCTCCTCTTCTTCTTTCTATTTATGCAAACGCAGTTCGATAGTCTAATGTTTGGTCCCATCTGTCCTGCAAAGAAGGGGATTCGCCAGTAAAACGCAAACTGGTACAATTAACACATGATAATTGCAGAAACTATTCAAAATAATTTGCAAAATTCCTTTCCTGCCATTTTTCTGACACGCACTCACAATAATATGTTCTTTATTAAACTTTGCCCTGCTTTTACCCCCCAAAAAATGGACGAAATAAAACAGCGAAGAGTCAATTTGCTCTGCACAATTTCTCCCAGTGCCTTTGTATTGCGATTCAATTTTCGTCTAACGAATACACGCTAATCAACGAAACTGGACTGTTCAATTAAAACGCAAAAGCGAGGTAGCCTCGCGAAGCGGCGATTTAATGAACGCAGCAGTGTCTGAACATTTTTAATGAAGCGCCCCCCCCCCCTGGACGCTTGGACGATCAATTTATTCTTCTAAACGTTCGCCTTTTCTGACTAACTATAGCGATTATTCGGTGTTTGTCATTGAAAAACAGCCCCGTTTGCCAGGCAGCTCGCTATAACAATTAGTGATAATTAATTTACGATCCAAATTCTCAAGGATTCACCGGGGATAATCGTGGCTCCTTTGAAAGTGAAGCCTGCCGGCGTTAATTCTTCTTACGGAGCAGATCGTTCGTGCCTTCGTCATTCGCTAGGATAAAGTACGGGTATCGCAGAGTCGACCACCCGGCTCGGCTTAAACCAATGATTTACGGTACTCGGTGTGGCCAGCAGCGTATTCGTACGACCCCGTCTCGCTACTAATATCCATACATTGAATTCTCGGTGGGAATGAAAATATTGGAAAACGTAGACGATACGCGGACCGATTTGAAGAAACCAATAATTATTGTCTATATTCCTGATCGATGGCAGGATTGACTGTTATTTTTTTTTAGCACTCAGTGGATGGTCTATGAAATATTAAACCAGTCCGTGAAAATACTTTGTGAAAATACTTTCACGGACTAGCTTAATATTTCATACACCATCCACTGTCTGCTAGGAAAGAATTGTTTACTTACTTATTTAATAATTTATTTATTGAATGGCTTCAATAGTTTTTTTCCACGACCAAGCAAAATTTATGTGTAAACATTTGTTTAATCAGAGGTCATCAATTTTCATTCCACAGAAACAAATGATTTGCAGTAAAAGCTGCTCAAGCAGCCCCACCACTGCTTCCCCTTCATCCCACTATTTCTATAACGTGCCACGTGACACTTATGCATTCAATCAAAAATCGCTTCCACTGTACGATAAGCGACGCAGTTGGAATCCAATTTTCGTTCACTTCTCGAACTTTTACTGTAGTTATTTAAAATTGCGAGCCACTGAAAGTTATTTGAAGTAAATAAAACTGGTATATTTGTTCATTTGCTTGCATGCATGCAACAATTATCTTTGATGTAATGACAAATATTAACAAACGTGTAAAGTGGAAGAATATTGTTTCTACAACATTTTGGCAGAATTGTATGTATATTTGCTACAAATTGAGTAAACAACATCGGTATTTTCTATTTAATACAAGAAGCGACATTTTTTGCAAGCCAAGGAAAAATTCAAAACAGCATTTTGCCGCGAGGAATCTTTTCTTTTAAGCACAAAAGCGTTTAAGTCCCTTGTACCTTGGGCGTATCTTGAGAAGCAACGAAACAAGCTGTACACAACTATCGGAAAAGGCATTCAAGAAACAAGAAAGGCCGACCCTTTTCAGTGGGCGTCTTTCCATTGACTTTTTTTTACCAGTCTCGCGCGAAACTTTCCATTGTATCGATCAAAAACCATTCCGCCCAGGATGATTTCAACATCACACCTTCCTTTACTCGCAGCGAGTCAGTATAAAGTGGGTCGAAAACGTTTCCGTACATCCTTCAAAACGGAATAACTTCTTCATAATTGGACCAAACTACTCGAACTTTCGCAAAAAATAGAAGGAAAAGTTTACTATATATCTTGTCTTCATCGTTCCGAAAAAATAGGAATTTTCGAAGTTATAGGACAAACAGTGAAAGTCATTATTCTCTACTTTTTTTATCTGAGCTTATAATGAAAATTTAAAAAGTGCCTTCTGTAGATCCAAATAAGATATTACGCGCCCTGAAGATTTCATCCAAATCGGTTAACGTTGCTCTGAACTGTAAACGTTTAAAGATCGCAACATAAGGTCGAGAGTCGCTGGATTCGACCGATGCCTGCGATTTTCGACTTTACGATGCTATCTTTAAAATGTTTATAGCTCAGAGCAACGTTAACCGATTTCGATGAAAATTCCACGGTGCATATATCTTACTTCCATCTATAAAAGCCATTTTTTTTTAATTTTCATTATAACTCGGTTTAAAAAATTGAGACAATTGCACTACTTTCTTTGCAATCTCGAAAACTTCGAGTTTTCCAAAACTACGATGACACGATATCTAGTAAACTAGTCTTTCTACGCTTTTGCAGAAGCTCAAGTCATTGGGATCAATCACAAAAAATGTATTCTGCTTTCAAGGGCGCACGGAGGCTTTTTTAACCAACTGATTCATCATTCATCATTCCACCAGCAAGTTTCCACGTTTTCCACCAATTTTCCATGCTTGAGGTATTATTTTTCCCCTCATCCCCGCCTCCACACCTAGCATACCCGTACGCGCCTCCTTTCGTTCGAAAGGTTCACCCTTCGATTCTTCCGTCCGCGTCAAAGTGCATTGCTGACTCTCTTTGTTCCTCCCATCAAACGTGAATTTACTTATCCCACAATAGAACGGGGTTATTTATACATTCAGTGCCATATGGACCCATACGTGGTCGAATGGCAGACGGAGGAGATCGAGGATAGGAGGGCGCGTGCTTGACCCTTTTAAGATACAAACCTCAGACATGTCAAATAGTCCGCCGAAGGATCGGGGCTGCCCGAGCGACCTATGAACTCCGAGTACAATATTGTCTCGACCCCTTCGGCCCATTCCAAGGGATGACAGCCGTTTAAATTATGGCACAGGCGCCGTAAAGCCTTCGCGCTTTATGCCAGCACTCACAACTGCCCCACGCTCGCGCGTTGGAACTCTTTTGTGATCGCGGTAATGAGAGACGAGGAAATATCGCGCGAGATCAAGTTTCCTTTGGTATTCCATTATCCCCTTCTTTGTTTAATAAAGCAGCTGCGTGGGCAGAGTGACTTACTTGTAATAGGGTGTTCGACTATTGCGCGTCAAAATTTTAATGGGCGATTGCTGTGGTGATTCTGAACAACCTTTTCCTTTGCCAAAATGTTGGTTAGGGCCTCGTTTCTGAATTACTAACGAGAAACGCTGACCAATCAGAGAGCGCGCGCTCAGCCCAGAGGGCGTTCAACACCGCGGTTAAGCCTGCCATGAACCTCTCTCGGCTGAGCGCGTGTTCTGATTGGTCAGTGTTTTTCGCAAATGATTCAAAAACGAAGCCTCAACCAGCATTTTCGTACGGGAAAACGTTGTTCAGAATCAAAATATTGACGCGTCGAGCATCCTGTACATACGTGATTGATGAAGTTAAAACCATTGAATTGTAGTTGTTCGAAGGTCATTTTCAAATTGTATAATTTAATCAAGAGTCGATGCTATTTTGGTATCTTGCACAGACGAAGAATTTTGCCGTCTAGATTGTTTGAATTGCTACTGAATAATTATAAAAACATTGTGAATGCAATGAAAGTTCGATTAGCGAGCAGAATTATTATCAATCGAAAATCGCTCCTTCTGTACGATTAGTGGGGGACTTGAGGTCTCGATTCTCGCTCGCTTATCGAATATTGTATTTATTCTTATATATACAATATTGCATTTATTCTTAAATACTTATTAAAGGATTTCGTTGAATTGCTAATAATAATTTATACATGTATATGTATACATGTATATATAGTGCTTTTGGATGAAGCGAACATTATTATTAGCAATTCAACAAAATTGTTTAACAGTAATTGATACCCATTTAATTATCAAACTGTACAGTATTACGTTTCGCTATTTTACATAATATTTTCAGTCAAAAGCCTTGCTATTCTTCGAAAAATCTATTAAACTAAAAAAAAAAAGGGTAACTGAACATACTTTGCAGCTTTAAAGCCCGAGGCGCGCTGTACTCAAATAAATAATTATAGCCATGCACACTGTAAATTGTAAATAATACATTCATAATCTAGGAATTCATTAAGCGAGCCATCCTGGGTAATTCAAACGATTATCGCAATGACAACCAGAGGAAGATATATTATTGCCTGAAATTCCTCGCGCAAATGTTGAAATTGAACGATCAAAAGCCAAGGATAACTATGTGTAAACGCGCTATGTATGTAATTAAAGCCGTAGAATTATTAAATAATTTCCAGAGCGGATCGATTTATTCCCCGCTTTATAACCGGCTTGGGTAATAATTCACAGAGTCCCAGTGAGTTGTCACCGACGAGAAACCTCTTGGCTATTATTCGCGGGAATCGGAAATTCCACGGTACCAAGAAATACCTAAAAAACAAAAGCTTGGTTGAGAAAATGTGCATGTGGCTTTACGCGGCTTACTTCGTATTTAAAAAATGCTGCGCCTGCCAGGCTTTTGTATAGAAAGTATGAACCGGTAAAAAGTGCAGGAATTTTAAAGCTGGATACCCATGGGAACCGCACTGGTGCAAGGTTATCCGGAAAATCTCGGGCAATGGTAGTCAAGGAGCTGAAACGCTTAGTCGGTTTCTCTTTCGAATAACAGTTTTATACGTTCAGATCCATTTACGTGGGAAAAGTGGTTAAAAGCCACTTCTTATAATTCAGATCAGTTTCAATGAAATTGTAGGCTTTAAAAGATTTCACAAAGCGCAGTGCGAAAAAAGAAAAGATACGAAATGTATCAATGTACTAAAAAATTGTTGAATAAGGATTTTATTAACATTCCGATACTGTTGCCTATAATTATTATATGAACTATAGTATATAATAATATAAGTAGATAATGTACAATCATGTAAAAGTATACAATAGTAATATAATACGAGCATGAACGAAAAGCGTTATTTAAGAAGAAACAAATTTCCTTAAATAAGCTGAATGCCTTAAAAAGATAATAGGATCTCATTTGCTTATCTCGTTGCAAAATCCTGGCACAATCAGCAGAAGCAAACTGCAGTAAAGCAGGAGAAAAAAAAAATCGAGTAGTACAACTCGGGCGACGAGATTAACAAATCCAATTAACATTGCAGTTTTGAAAAGGTGACCCATTCGGCCGCGAAATTTCCAGCGCAATTTACAAACGTGTGCTTTGGGATACACAGCGTGCAGGGAGATGCAGTTGCCCTTTGATTTTAATTAGCAGCGACGCTGAACTAAATCGTCTTAGCGACTGCGCCACTTATTCCATCCGCGGCCGATTCAAGCGGGTCGCGCGATCCGTCCACGGAATAAACATAATGCCGCCTAATGGGCTAAATCCACAGAAAAGGGACGCGACTAAAGAAGACAAACGCCGAGCCTTCTTTCCCCGCTTCAAAAGTGCGAGCAAACGCTGCAGAGGCGCCCCTCGGCAAACGAGTGGCTTATTTACGACGACCTACCATTATCTCGTCTCGAACGCCGCATCCGAGCGAGCAGGGGGTGGGGGGGGGGACAAAAAGGGAGAAGCTGCCGGGTTTAAATTGCCGGGATAGATTTCGTGAAGTGCGACTCTGCATAGGGGGCAGCACCGGTAGTAGTCTCTCTTTTTTTTTGGATTCGAAGCTACCACACGATCAACGCTCCGGCCGCCGGAATAAATACGCGGCTTCGTTGTTTATTTGTCACCCACCGACAAGGAGGCCGGGAAATTTTTGCTGCTGCAGGGAAAAAAAAGTTCGAAAGGAAAGGACGCCGGGTGACTGGTTGTTACGAAAGGACGATTTCTCTTCCCGCGCGACGTATCGCGCTCCGCCACGCCCCCTATACTGGATCTACTTCTATATTGGGGAAAAAGTGGTCTTCGAATAGGGGAACGGGGGCGAGGAGAAGCGGAGAATAAAGAGGGCCGGGGAAGAGAGGAAAAAGAAAATACCAACGTGTTTACCGAGGGTCGTGTAACGCGTCCTTCTTTTTATCTTTCCGATTTTTCCAACCCTCTCCTGCCTTTGCCCGCCGTCGTTCCTTTCTCATCTCTCAGTTTACTCTCCCCCCTCCCCCGCTTACCCTTCTCATCGTTCAAACTCTGCTTTCCATCGAGGATTTTCACGGATTTCGTCCACGGCCAGCGGCGGATGGGGAGGCGATCCGTTAAATCGAATTTGGCTAATATATGAGAAACCCTCCGATCAAACCGAGGCGTCCTTCGTTTTGAGGAATTTGTTGCTCCAGCGTCAACATCCCCCCTCCCCTCGATAATCGGCAACAGCCTATTCCGACGTCGTTCCCGGAAAGGGATTGCTTTTCCGTTTTTCGCAAATCGTTTAATATCGTGCGTAACCTCTTCTGCAACCCTCTTCTGTCTATTTGAGTCTCCATATCGAATTCCGTGTACACTCTGTGCAATATCTTGTAATGGCATGTATGTCGTAACAGATGCGTAATCTATGAAGATAAAAATTAAGAAGAAGGTACTAATAAATTAATTTTCTGGATAAAGGGATGGAGGTATACAGGGTGTTTATAAAAAGGGTTCGTGACTGATGGAGCTTGTAGTACTCGCATTTTTGTATCTTATAAAATCTCAAAATTGATTTTGTATCTTATAAAATGTCAAAATTGATTTTACAACGAAAGAGTCGATTTTAGGACCTGTTGATTTACATTTTTCACTCCTCTTGGCGAGTACTACAAGCTCCTTCAGTTACGGAGGCTTTTTATAAACACCCTGTATACTCCCATCCCTTTTTACAGAAAATTAATTTACTTCTTATCAATTTTTAGATTTTATAAGATACAAAAATTGAGTTTAGAAAGAAAGGGTCGCTTTTAGGACCTATATTGATTATACATTTTTTACTCCTCTTGGAGAGCACTGTAAGCTCCTTAAGTTGCAAATTCTTTTTTTCTAACACGGTGCTACAATCTCTTGTATTTTCTTTTGCTGGTTTTCGCTCATTTCTTATTTCTGTTATTTTCATCAACTTGGAAGCCCTAAATACAGCAAAAGTTCTTTTAATTACTTATACAACATGCAACTTCAACCCATGAATCTACAGGAGGGTGGACCATCCAAAACTCGAAATTGAAATATTTCCGAAGCAATTACACCAAAAATTTTTCAGCCAAAAAGTAACAGCAGTCCCTCGAGATCATTTAACTTTTGCCTGCCCTTTCAACGCCCACTCGTAGGCCACTCGCCCTTCGTACTATAGGATCAGAATCGGGCCAGGAACACAAAATCGAGTGGCAGATACGTGCACATGTCTTTTCACAATCATGAATTATTTCCATATCCGAGTGGAAAGAGTCGTCGCGCATTAATAAGGGGCAGTAGGAGCATTAAACTCGCCCTTCAACGCACCGGAGATCCGGTTCAGCTGGCGAGAAAGGGCTCCACCTAGACGCATTTATCCTCGAATCGCGGATACCGGAATATTTTCAATGGCGATCAACAACCATTCGTCTAACCCTGTCCAGAAGCGAGCATTTCTTTCCACCCGTTTCCGAAGCAGTGGAGAATTCGTATCCCCCCCCCCTCTCCCTCTCTCTCTATATATATCCGGAGACGGATGCGCGTAATACGAAACGATCCGATGAATGTTTGCGAGCAAAAAACGGTTCCGCGGATACGTCGCGGATGTTCCTGAAGAAATATTAGGCGCGCCTCCTCCGACTGCGCTCGACTCCGGCGTTTTCTAAAAAAAAAAGTAGACCGGCAGATAAATCTTCGATACGGCTCGCGGCAAATGACCCGTGAGGCGAGCAGAACAGCGCGGACAGTGGTAACGCGTAGCAATATGATACACAGGGGCCGGCGCTGCTCGTTTTGGCTGTCGTTATGCACTCTGCTTTTTAACCGTACAATTTTCGGGGGAAAAAGTTTTTAGTTCTCGTCTGTAACGTCATTAAAGTATCTCAAAATACGAAATGCCATGCGTGAATGTACGTATATTTCTGCGAATGCTGTTACACACAATGTTTTTAATTAATTACTACATCGTGAGGGAAGCTTTTTATTCCCTTGAGATGTCATTAATTCTATGTTAACCCTTTGCACTCGAAGTACTCCTCACAGGCATTGCCAAAGCTTGGCGTCAGAAGTAGTTCCAGTGCAAAGGGTTGGAATAAATACACTATACTTGAATGCAAATATTTGTTCGACACACGATTCACTCAAATACATCACTCTGAATTAACTTAGGCGTCCGAACAGTGCGATTTCAATACTAAACGATTGATTCACATGCGCATTAGTATAAAATGCGCGAAGAGATCTGAGGAAGTTGCTGGAACAAATTAAAACAATGGCTACAATTATTCTGGAGCGGGTTAACTACAGCCACGTCTAGTGCCAAAGTTTTTCAGTCCGTTGGGCAAAGTTTAAGAAAGGACGGCTTCTTGATCAGTCTTATACAAGGGGACTTTAATTAGGAGAATCAATTTTTAGATATTTTGGAAAATCTTGAAATTACAAATTACACAGATCTACACGGTTGGGCTCAAAGAGAAAACTCCGAACGAATTCTGCGTTTATGAAACGTTGCGGCGAAAGGAAGCAAGAAGAATCGCCAGTCGGCGTTTCTGCGAATCGCTTAAGTCATGAGAAACGACTACGTGTATCGTCGAGTCACGGAAAAGCTGAGAAGAATGGCGGAGGAGAGATCGCATTTCTGGGCTGATCTGGGATTATGGCGCGAGAAGGGATATAGTCCTGGCAATTCCTCCTGTCCAAAATCATCCGAGGAGAGACGTCAAATACGTAGCGGGTCTTTAACAAAACCAGTTACGTTCTCACGAGAATTTCTGCGCTTCGCGAGCGAGCGACGATAATTTTGTTCTTTTTCTTTGCAGTAATACGCTTTTACTATCAGTATCACACTGACGAGGGAACATACCCAAGTGACAATCACCGATTTTGATGAAATCGAAGTATAGTGTAGTTTCCACAAAAATATTTGACACGTATTTTTTTGATCGGCAATCCCGCGTGTTTAAGGGGTTGAAACCGCCCCCAAAGTTCGGGTCGCGAAATCGATTTCGACAAATATCTCGGAAGATACCAGAGATTGAGCAATTTTGTAAACAGATGAAACTAGTATTTATTTAACGACGAATTTAACGGTGCACATTCTTTTGTTGACAATCTATTTGTTTAAATAATGTATTGAAAAATGGTATACTTTTGATAGTTCTCTGCAGTTAAATGTGAATCAATTCTCTTGAATATTTCTTCATAGAAGCTATGCATCCAGGCACAAACTACTGAAGTATCCTTTTTTATGTCCCTATATCATTTTTTTTTCTTCCAAGGAAGCTTTCCAATTTAAATTCAACTTCGGTCTCGACCTCCTTAAAATACCGCGATTCTGGGACACCAACTTATGCTCGCTACCGAGGTCAATGAAACGAAAAAAGTGTAAGAAAGAAGCGTCCCAGCAGTGCACAACCGTCGCTTTATTCGGCTTGGTATTACGAGTTTTGTTTGTTCTTTCTTCAAGAAATTTTACTTCCACCAGGGAACATGGGGAGGTTAATGTTGGTTTATGCGGTGTTATTGCTTTGCGTGTAATGCGCTTCTTAACATCGGCTTGGTTACATTATGATTCGTTTCAATTTTATTCGGATCAATTAGAGCGTGATAAAAAAATTGCGTCGTCATTTTATCTGAATTTAGCATAATTAAGGAATTTGTCATATTTGCTGTAAAACAGCATTTATAAAAAATATGTTCAAATAACAGTCATTTTTAATGTCAATCGGTACAGATATTGGTTCATTAAATTAACTACAACGCGATGAAACAATTGTGTTATCATTTTATTTCAATTTAGCATGATTAATAAATTTCTCATATTTGCCGTAATACAGCATTTACTAATTTGCTCAAAGTCTCATTTAAATGATCAAAATATTCAAATAACAGAGTCATTTTTCACATTTCGATGGATACTGATATTGATTAATTAAATTACGTTTCATTTTTGACTGTTTCATAAAGTGAATCATTAATTCTAGAAGAAAAAACTGATTAATCGTCCCCCACCACTCAGTACAATTCCCCCTTTGCTGAGATCGCAAGATTCACTTTGCCTTCCAGCGCAATTACACTTGCAACAGGTGCACGTTAGCCATTCTCGCTTAATAAATGATGCACTGGCTTCCAGCCGCACTCGCCGATGTAAATCATGCAATATAGACAGGCAGCAAAATAAAGGATGTCCCGGTTGACGCGTAGCGCATATCAAAAAGCCAAGTTGCTATCAAGGGACGGAAGTCTACTCCATCTTCAAGATCACAGCGAATGGCGGAGAAGGTAAGCCACGAGTTTTATGAATATATCACGAGCTACGCGCGCGACTTGGATCGTCCAGCGTACGAAATCCGCACACGGGAGTCGTAACACTGAAATCCTGAAGGATGACCGTGTCGGAAGAGGTAGGAAGATGGTACGACCGGAAGGTAAGAAGTTCTATTAAAAATTGCGCGCTGACAGAGGAAATGTGCAGCATGAAACAAGCTTCTGGTGTTTAATGGGGAAACGGATGACTGACCCGCGCTTCTGGTGTCATCGTTCGTGATTTATACAGCGGACACATAACGTATTTTCTGTACGAAGCCCAAGATGTATATTATGTTTCAAAAAAGGTAGATATGTACTTTGTGTTGTAAAGAACTTTATAGTAAATTATACCAATTAAGTGTTTCATTATTTTTTACTTATTTCGAATATTAATGGAATCAAACTTTATAATGTATCATATAAATGAAAGATTTATTTAAATGAAACTTTATTAAAATAACAGATTCACTAATAAAGTGTTGATTTTAGTTTTGGATCAGTTCATAGTCCAAAATCGCATTTTGCAATTAAGCAAACTGCTATCTTCATTTTTATACAGGCATACACACAGTTTGTATACGAAGTTAAATGTGTATATTAAGTTGCAAAATAGGGTAGAACATGTATTATGTATTTTGTGTTGTAAAGAACTTTATAGCAAATGATACCAATTAAGTGTTTCATTATTTTTTACTTATTTCGAATATTAATGTAATCAAACCTTGTAATTTATCGTATAAATGGAAGATTTACTCAAATGAACAATTTATTAAAATAAAAGATTCATTAATAAAGTGCTTATTTCAGTTTTGGATCAATTCATAGTCCAAAATCGCATTTTGCAATTAAACAAACTGCTATCTTCATTTTTATACAGCCATACACACAGTTTGTATACGAAGTTAAATGTGTATATTAAATTGCAAAAAAGGGTAGAACATGTATTATGTATTTTGTGTTGTAAGGAACTTTATAGCAAATGATACTAATTAAGTGTTTCATTATTTTTTACTTATTTCGGATATTAATGCAATCAAATCTTATAATTTATCATATAAATGGAAGATTTACTAAAATGAACAATTTATTAAAATAAAAGGTTCGCTAAAAAAGTGTTTATTTTAGTTTTGGATCAATTTACAGCCTAAGATCGCATTTTGCAATTAAATATCTCATTACCCTTGTTTTTACAGAAACATACCGCAGGTATACGATACACTATTCTATTAAATTTGCATTATACTCTAATAACAATTTCAAAACATTAATTAAGGAAACCACCGTCACCGCCGCAAGCGTCGAGCTTCGCCACTGTACAATTATAGTTTAATTAAAACCTATTCCACAGGAAATACAAGTTCGAATAGTGGTACGCCGGGTTTGTTTGCACATGGACCATCCCCAGCTATTTCTCAGCATTCGCGCAGAAATACAAATTCTCGAAAGCGTTATAACCAGTTACCATTCGATCTGTTCCGTTTTTTGTCCAATAAAATTTCCTGCCAGGGCTACTTTGCAAAAGCTATTGCAAGCACCGAAAAGGGATGAATTGTCTGTTCTCCTCGGCATTCAATAACACCTTGGGGTTTTCAAAATTAAAACTCAACGTAATCGACCGATTGAGGGTTAACCAAGCGGAATATACTTTGCGATACGAAGCAATAACGACGATAACCGACTCAGTGTAAGCCGATTACTGTACACACGCAAACCATGGGCGCTTCTACAGATCGTGCAGCGGCTGAAAGAAAAAGTTTCAGAGGAGAACGCGATGTAACGGTATTACGATGTTCTCAGCTTTAATAACGAGCCATCAAGTGCGATAGATAATAAAGATTTCCAAGAGTGGCCACTTTCGTTAATTAACTTTCTTTCGAACGGAACTTTGCGGGCATGTCGAGGAAGAGTTTATCATTATTCATTCTTGGGCGAACGTTCGCGATGGCCACGTAATAATAATACATTCGTAGAAATGCAAAGTTAACAAATACGATGACATAATTATTGTAGGCCAGGAGGTTTTATTGATTTTGAAAAGCGTGGTAAATATTTGCGAAGACAAATATTTTAGAGACTCTGCTGCCTTTGAAGAACTTTTAAAAGGACAGCAAATTAATATTATTCCGAAATTATTACTGCAACGAAAGGTGCTTTAAATAATTAGTCTCGTTACCTTTTCTTATATTTTCTTGAAAGGAATGGTAACTATAAAAGTTAAAGCAAAATAATGATGAAGGGATATACAGTAAAAAGTTTTCAATGATAAAATAGTATATCATTAAACGACCGTGACAGAGATGTAATAATAACTTTTCTGTGAAAAATTACATATCTGGAAGCGTAAATGCCTATCGTTATGCACATTAGAATTTCCATTAAAATGACAAAAAGGCTCGATCCTTTTTTTGTGACATGTGTAACAAAATTTATTTTTCTGTAACTTTCACACTGAGCCACGTACGTACTGTTGGAAATTTGATTAAATGAAAATACATTCTATAAGTTACTACAGAAAACAATTGGACGTTGAAATTTCCTGGGACATTATACACATTTTTAAGGGAAATTCATGATTTGACACAAATTATGTGCTGGAGTGTTGAAAGGGTTATCCTTGTAACTGGAATAATTTGAATCATTATTTATGCACGTGGCTGCTAAATCAAATATTGATCACTATGCATATTGTATAAATAAAATAAACAGATGGCGTCTAAAATATAGTTTCCAAAAAGGAAAAATGAGATACAATATTCTTAATCAATAATCCAATCAAAACCATATGTAAAAATCAGTATTTTCAAAAAGACATGAATTTTGTACTTAAAAAAAAGGAATTTCCTCGAAGCATACGAAAAACAACCGTGCAATTCTTTTCTCATCAAGAAACTTCTATATGAATTTCCAGAAAAATCAATAGCCACGGGATTATCGAAGAAGGCCACGAAACCCAAAATTGTTTCAGATAGGGATAATCTGTAATCTTGCAAGACAAATATAAAAATGTATTAAAAATATTCATGATTATTCAACAAGCGAATAATATTTTCTTCCCTAAAAAAAAGATACAGCGAGATTTCATCCAATAGTACAACGCCCCCAGTAATAAAGAAAAATTGTTTTTCATTCTACTTAACTAAAAAGCATTGCCTTGGGAACAATTTCTGGTACAAGGGTCGATGCAAACTTTCACGTATAGTGTCTGCCCAGGTATAAAATACTAAAGCACGAGAGTATGTACCTTCACGCACGCAGATTTTCCGATCAGATGAGTACACAGGGCTCTTCCCACATTCTGAAAATCGCCCGGGGAAATTGGAGGAATCCATCCCCGACTCGACAAATTGCAGCATGTGGGAAAACCGCAGATACGGAGCTTTGGCCCATTGATCCCTCAGCGTTCGTCGACATACGATTCCTTGGGAATACGCTGTCGCTTTTAATTAATCAAGGAGAGACTGATTTTCCTCGCTGGTTGGTCGTTCTTTTTACTATACATACATATATAGGGTGTTCCACTACTGAGTGTCAATATTTTAAGGGGTTATCGCTGAAGCGATTCCGAACAACTTTTTCCTTTGCCAAACTGTTGGTTAAGGCTTCGTTTTTGTATTATTACCGAAAAACACTGTCCAATCACAGCGCGCGCCCAGCCACAAGAGTATCGGGATTGGGCGTCGCGGTCGAGCCCACGCCTTCGCGGTTCAGTTTGATCTCCACGCGCGCTCTGGTTGGTCAGCGTTTTTCGTTAATAATTCAAAAACAGGGCCGTAAACAACATTTTGGCAAAGGAGAATGTTGGTCAGAATCACCTCAGCAAACATCCCTTAAAATATTGACGCCGAGTAACCAAACACCCTGTATATAAGTAAATATATACAAGTAATGCATAATATGCAAAATGTTTCCATCGCATCTGATCTTGTATGGCCTTCAAGGTCATAATCATGCGCGCGTATGAATTGTAAACGATACGCGGTAGTGCGTTTAAAAAACTGACGGTCACTTTCGTTTCTCGAATGTAATTGGAGATATAGAAAAGATCGATGTACTCCATTACACAGCCTATAGGAAACAGAAAAAGTCTTCCCTCTAACATATTTGTTGTAGTGCTTACCGTTGACGAGAGAAATACTGGCTAGTAAATCTCTGAACACCCTGTATAATACTTTCCTTGTTTCTTTCCATTAACTAGATTTCTCGATTACCGCGCAGGTGCAACTTCCTCTTTCGTTATACATAAGATATTTCCTGGACGTCGCGTCGTTGAGAAAAAAAGGATGGGGACTGGAAGTCGTAGAGCGGAGAAGAATACTTCTTGGAAATGAGGGAATCAGCGCATTGATCACATCGGTCTTTATTCTCCTTCGCTCACGGCTGTGCGTTCGATCGCGATGAATAATTGCACCGGGCTGCGCGGCGAGTGCATACTGAAGTACGCAGGTAAATTGCAATAAGTTTAATAGAAAGAAAAAAATATCGGAGTAACAATGGTGAATTCTTCTATCGTGGAATTACAATTTTCTTTTCATTTATTTGTAAGAGAGCATTGATTCTGGATGGGCATTCTTGTATAACAATGCCTGAATGTATTGCAAACCGCTAAACTGGTACAAATGTCTTATACGTCTCTAAATTACGTCAATTTTTCACAACAGTTTTTCGTCAATACAAACAAGAACTCCCGTACAACAGCAAAAGGAACATAAATCTTGGCATCCACGAAAGAAGTTTATTACCGTATTATATCTTTTTTACTCTTTCATAGCCGGAAATTGGAAAACTGCATTTTCAGCAAACATGTATCGTATCCTAGCACACACACGCGCACACACACTTTGCCTCTCGGAAATCCTATCGAACAGATTAGTAGGATAAACAGCGTTGAACGCACAATCACTCGGCTTAATGTTTCAACAAATAATCCCTTGGCAAAATTCGTTGCAGTAATTTATCTATAAATATATCTAAATAATCTGTACAAATAGAAATTCTTATCTCGGATAGAAGAATCTTAGCTGCTGTAGTGTTACGATAACTATAAAATTTTTGTGGTGAACAGGAAGCTGTGGTACGACAGTATCAAACTATTTAATAAAATAATAAAGTAGAATAAAAACGATAAAAATAATACAATATTTAGAGGCATGCGTAAAGTGGCTTGCCAGGTGTCCGATTATAAAAGTTACTAGGAGTACAAATTCGGTAAAAGTTTCGATGCAAAAGAGATGCCAAAAAAGTGCTGTATATGTGGGAAGGATATCAGTTTATTCATTGAAAAGGCACCTGGCCAAAGATTGATGTGATCAGTAGTAATATCGATCATTAGTCAAACTTAGTGTTACATACGCACTCAATCTCGCGTGATTCAATGTCGCTGCCACCTACGATACGTGGACCAAGCCATCTGCATTCATAGTCCAAATGTATCTACTCATTTGACTAAAGTAATTTACCCCAAGGCAGCTTGCTCGAGCGATAAAGGGGCTAAGGAATAATTAACAAGCCGAAATTGGCCAGTGAGCCCCAGTTACTTGAGAATCTGTTGCCCTCGAAGTGCTCTAAGTTATAGATTCGATGCAGAAAAGATTGAAATAATGCTGTGTACATGGCAGAGACATCAGCTCATTCGTTGAAAAGGCACCTGGACAAAGATTAACGTGATCAGTAGTGAAATCGATCATTAGTCAGGCATCGCGTTACTGATACCTAAGCACTCTATCGCATCATTCAAACTCGCTGCCACATACGATACGTGGACCAAGTGATCTGCAATCATGGTCCGAATGTATCCACTCATTTCACTAAAGTAATTTACCCTCTCGCGTTTTATATTTTTGCAGCCAAACGAGTCATGTAACGTATTCTATGTTGGAACACAGTCACCTACATTTAGTTGAAGAAGAAAATGACTGCCGGCCTTCTCTCGACCGAGAAACCCAGCAAATACAAATGCGCCATATCTTACTTCACAGAATAACGCTCATCTCCTCGCGAGACGCCCAATGCTCATTGTCAGCCGTTTCTCCTAGTAGGCGTTAGTACGTATCTGCTGGAATATGAAAGAGTAATTAGTAGCAGCATCCAGACAGGCGCAAAAGGCTCGTTAATGAACGATCGAAACTTCGAACGAGGCTTGTCTACGGCCGCCGGAGGCGTACTAACGCCTCCCGAACGGGGGAGGGCCCAAGCTAATCCATCGAGGATTCCTCTCCCTATCTAGTCCTGCTCGCCTTGGTATTCGCGTTGATCGATTTTACACGGTGTCGCCATGCTGCCAGGACGATGAGTCCGTAACTGTTGTACTTGCTCGAACTGGCGCCGGATGCAGTATAATGCGGATGCAATTAGTCCTTGATTTGTCGCGTCCCTGTCCCTCTGTCTTTATTCCTATCCAATTTTCTGGACCAACTTTGCGTTGGCTGTCCGGGACTCTGGTTTAATGAGACGGGCCGAGGCTGGCGATGTGCTTGCCTTTGCTTCTTCTAGGGCAAACATGGTGTTGCTTCTATACTTCGGGGTTTACAGTTTAGGTGGCTGACAGTGAGTTGCGTTGTGCACAGTTTGCGGGACATTGAGAGATCACGCGTGGAAGATCCTTTGGTTGAGTGATAGTTATGTAAAATCTTTATTGTTAATTTTATGGGCTAGGACTATGAATCTGTAGTGGACCAGTCCTGAATTTGTTATTGGTATAGACTACTTGGTAAATTTGTTCCAGCTTTCGGATATAAAATACAGCTTGCTACCGTGTTTAATTAATTCACTATCAGCGCAAAAAGAATATTATCCAGTGCATTCATTCTTCAATTGCATACTTTTATAAATGGTGATGAACTGTTATGCATCTTTGCCATCATAATATCTTCACCATTTTTTACCACCTTGTTTCAAGGGAATGGTAACGATGTAGCAACAGCTAATAAGCAGCAAGTTGCTACGATTAACGAAGTCTTAAAGGATTTAGTAGTACTTGAATGAATGATAACACCAGCATCAACTGAAGGAAGTCCAATAAAAGAAATATTACAGCAAGAGTTTATCTTTTAGGAAACTGTTGCGAGCACAAAGGAGGTAGAATGGAGTTGACACGAAAGAACTTCAGAACTGAGAAGATTACCGAGGATATTTAGGATAGAAAAGTACAAAGAGAGGATCATAATAAACCAAGGTATGAAACAAGTTTCCAGGGATTACAAGGAGTGAAAATCCAAAAGTATCAAAATTCTTGAAGGATTCTACTGGGAAAAGAGAATGTTATATCGAAATAATTATTGTGCAGAGTTGTTATTAATTGTTCAAATACTTTTACGTACATAAATAGTACAAAATACAAATTCAATTATAATTACTTCTCAATTTGTTGTTTATTTTACATTTTTGCTTGCAAAGAGTTGAACAAATTGAATTTCTCAAATATGAGACGAATATGTAAAGTCCCAATTCTACTTATTTCAAGTTCTAGTAAGTAAATCTGAGATTCTACTGGGAAAGGTGAATGTTATATCATAATAGTTATCGTCCAAAGTTGTTATTAATTGTTCAAATACTTTTACGTACATAAATAGTATGAAATACAAATTCAATTGTAATTATTTCTTAATTTGTTGTTTCTTTTTCATTTCTGCTTGCAAAGGGTTTGAGCAAAATGAATTTCTCGAATGTGTAACGAATATATGAAGCCCTGATTGGAGCACAGCTCACTTTCAATTTACTTCGTTGAGTTACTCGCGTGGCACATTCGTATTCAATTTAAGAATACAAAGAACAGAACACATTCGTTCTGTTTAAAAAACACATACTGCTGTACAGATTGAAAAAGAGAAAATAACAAATAATAAGCCACTGCGGAATATTGAAGGGAAAAGTAATTGCATTTTTGTATGAATTTTTCACACTCGTTTCAGGTGACAAAAATACATAGGCCGGACGAAATGAAACGCGTTATTGCGCTATTCGTGTACGATTGTATAATTCACGTGGTTTCGCGTGCAATATTGACGCGGTATTTGGAGCGACCATGCAATTAGGCATTTTGGAAAATAAGAGCGGAACGGTGGGATTGAAATAATAACGAGAGTAGAGTTAATTGGAGCGTTCTTCTGCGTGTATGAAATTTCGGGGCGAAAGCAACTTCCAATTAAACGTGGAAAAATGGAGAAGGCGAGCGCGAGTTATGCGTTCTAACATTCCGAACATCGATCCCTGAAATTCCTTTTCGGCCATGCGCTTGACATTCGTATTTTCAACAGATTCCAGAGTTACAACAGTTTCGACTCGTTGTGAATTTGATATGCAGCTTGTCGGGGAAATATTGAAATATTGGAATAGGTACTGGCGTGATCGAATGTAAATTCTTGGAATTTCTGTCGTTAATGCGAAGACATTTGTGTTTGATGATCAATGAATATATTTCGAAATGCAACATACGATTTTAAGTGATCACAAGAAAATCAGAAAACAATAAAACCCGAAGAATCAATAAATTAAGGAAAATATAAAAATGTAACAAGTTGTAGATGAAGGAACTCGCAATTTTTTATTGTTAGGATGAAGAATATGCATTTGATGATTAAAACATTTGAAATTGCAAAGCGCGATGTCACATGATTTTAAAGATGCTTAAAAACAATGAAACATGGAATATTAATAAATCAACGGAAACAAAAATGTGACATATTGCACATGAAGAAACTCGCAATTCTTTATTGTTAATAAGAAAAATATGCGTTTGATGATTAATTAACACATTTCAAATTGCCACATAGGATTTCACATGTTCCAAAGTATTTGAAAACGAGAAACGCGAAATGTTAATAAATCAATGAAAACATAAAAATGTAATTTATTGCAACTGTAGAATGAATATTCAATTTCAACTAAACAAAAAAACTACTGTGCACACTTTTTTCGTACATCTCATCCCTAGCCTGCTCTAAGAAAAATATACGACTAATACAGGGGGGCACCTGCTTTTCCCCTCGTTGCAAGATAACCGATGCCCGCACGAACTACGTTGGAAACACGGCGCGGGGTGATTACTCGTACGCGTCTTCCGCGTCAAGATGAGCGAAGGCGTGGAAGACATTTTTACAGGAGCCGACGGGCTCAATTTTTCTAAAAGCGGCGCTTTCACAAATCGTGACGACGTATTTATGGCAACGCTCTGTTAAGAACGTACGCAGGGATGGTCGTGTGCGCTTCACCCCAACTTTCCCGTGGCACGCGGGCGCGCGCGCGTTATTTTTAGAGGCCATTGACGAGGTCGGGGACTGATCTATGGTAATCTCTCTCGGGCGAAGACAAACGTCCGTTCCCGTTTCTGTCTACCGAGAACACCGATCGGCCACTTGAATAACGATTTCCAGGAGATCTTGACGGATGATCGTCCAGAGCAAACAGACAGATAAGCAGCCCACCCAAGCCAGCAGGACGCTATGAAAAAGTGTGTCTGTCTTGTTAAAATACAGGGTGTTCGACGACAGGCGGGAGAAATTTTAAGGGGCGATTGCTTAGGCGATTCTGAGCAACTTTTCCCTTTGCCAAAATGTTGGTTAAGGCTTCGTTTTTTAATTATTAGCGAACAATGCTAACAAATTAGAGCGCGCGTGGAGCGCGGGCTCCACCGCGGAGGCGTTGGTTCGATCGCGACGCCCAGTCCAAACACTCTTGCGGCTGAGCGCGCGCTCTGATTGGCCAGTGTTTTTCGCTAATAATTCAAAAACGAAGCCTTAACGAACATATTGGCAAAGGAAAAAGTTGTTCAGAACCACCTAAGCAATCGCCCCTTGAAATTTCTCGCACCTGTTGTCGAACAGCCTCTACAGTTGTCAAAGATCTCGCAAGAGGAGGAAGTGAAGTGGCGCGAGATGTTTGTACAAGCAGTGCCGCCGCAAAACTTCCCTGTCGCCGGAGAGAAACCGATAAAATATTCAGCCGGGCTGACAATAAAGCAAACCCCGGTCGGGATTCAGCATTTGAATGCACGGCATCGGCTGTGACCCAGTGCCTTGAGCCTTTTACCGCGACCACCGTTAGCACTACAGCCGGGTTTCAGAGACGGCCTCGAGGGCTCGAAACATATGTCACGCGGGCTCGAGAACAAAGGGGACGCGGAAAAGCCCTTGTTCCTCGCGTCTTTTTAGCGGTTCACTGACCATTCTACGTACTCGTAAAGTTTTTATTGTTCCGCGGACGAATTTTATTATTCCACGAGCGTGCTCGAATACGAGGGGAACCGCGTTGGTTTTGTAGGAAATTCTTTAATGAATCACAAAGAGCTTTTCTGACACGCGTCTCGATTTCAATTCCAGCGAGAACCAGTAGAAACTATTTACGCTTTATCCAGCAATACGGCCTCCCTTCGGGAACGTTTCCAGAGCGGTACGAGAAAAACAGTTGGAGAAGAAACGGAATTGTGGCGATATTACTTTTCAATTTATTTCCAATTAGCTTTCTTTCCAATTTCATACCGAAAGTTTCGTCGCACCGCCGTCCCCGAAGAGGACATCGAGAGGTGAATTGTTTTATCGATTACCGGATATGGGGCGGTCTAATCAAACTATAAACACTGCGCTTGTTTCCTGATCAAGCATTTATAACAAAAATTGTAAAAGAAAAAAATATGCTGCTGATGAAACGGTTATCATTTTGTTCTCTTACAAATTGGCTCCTTTTTGGTGGAAAGGGAGAGGATACGTCCGCCGGTATTATTTCAGCGAGCGTTAACAAGAAATCTTAATGAGAAACCGCCGGTATTTGAAGAATCACGAAGGGGCCGAAAAAGTTTCCTCCACTCTGCCGAGAATGACAACGATGTACTTATGTAAACCGGCTGTTTTTATGTGCAAGGCGTTAAATCATTCCCGATCGGACTAGCCGCCTTGCTGTTCGCCCGGAAGAGCATAAGTAGCCGAGGCGTGTCGAAGGAACGCGCTGCCACATGTGGTAAGGTTAAAAATCATCACGTGTAGCTTCTTCGAAACCTTCGGATTGCATCGTGTAACGATGTAACGAAAATTTATTCATTTCATTTATTTCTATTTAGCATCTGGCTGCTTTTACTCTTCTTCTATCGATAGCTTAACCGTTAGCTTTGCACAAGCTAAAAATCATTCCACTGAATTTGATTAAACATTGTTATTGCACGTATCTATATCTTTACTAAATTCTAAATTAGAAACAATTATATGCATATGTACTTGTCCATTCAATTTCGCGTACTTTAATGCGTCTTATAGATCTTACATTCTTACCTTATTATCTTATAAATACCCATTTAGAATCCAAAAACTATATCCGGGTCATTGCGCGCCAAATCGATCACTTTTCGACCTGGGCATCGGGGATTTTGTTCTAAATGAAATATAATGTAGCCCATGCGAAATTAGTGGGAGTTTAAGTCATCATTTACCTGGCTTCGAATTTGTTTAACAAATACGGTCACGAGTTTGACAATTTTTACCCGTTTTTGGGAAAGCAAGCTGTGCTTACGAATTTTGATCTTGGAAACTAACGGACCGATCGAGATCGTCTTCTTTCCATTTCAATCTAGAAGGTTTACTCTATTATGACACATTTTTTGTTTTCCGCAGAAATTAATTTTTCATGCTGAAAATTGTAAGCAAAATATTTTCTTAAGAATTTTCTCCACGAAGATGAAATATGAAAAGATATATATCACATTCCTTAAAATTTTAGCTAGCAAGTAAGCCTTTTTTCGGGACGGCCACTCGAATACTAACGTCACAAGGAGCCAAATACAAGTAGAAGTCATCGATTTTGCACCGACAGCATTTCCTCATCGAATCCCGTCGCAACGTTTACGTTAATTGCTCGCCACGCTTTATTGGCTTCTGGGCAACGAGCTCGCGGCAGCAAAAAGCATGCGTTTAACGGTCGAGGGTGGGAAAATAGCGAAAGAAGCTGTTAATTAAGTTCGACGGAAACGAGGAACGGACGTACACTTATGTGGATGACGTTTCTCGTTGCGAAGTAGCAAGAGCGCGCTACACCCGGCATTAAACCCCGAAATGTTCTCCGCTGAATAAGAGCAGGCTGTAAGTGGCCAAGTATTTCAATGTTCTATCGCTAAAAGTAATCGAAAAAGTGTTATCCATTTCGCGTAGGTTCGATCGAAGTTGGCCATCAAAATTTAGTGGTTCTGTTTTAATCAGGCGAAGTGTTTGCGGTTTAAAGTAAGCTTTTTTGTGGTTTTCTCAAGACGAGGCTATTGTATTTTTCTTTTAGTAGAAAATAACAGCTTTTACTGGAATATAAATGTGAATTCTTTCGATTAAATTCTTTTCTAACATTTCACCGATATGTTTGAAGAGTTTTGCACAATATCGAGGACGGTGTATCGCAAATCTTGAACGTGACACGTTTGGCACGTGAAAGGCTTAAATCGCAGCTATGAACCGTGCCAGCTTTTTCCAACTGGTCAATTTGCACCGACGAGAATCGACTGCTCCGAGAACAAAGTACGACTTGTGGTACGCGTGGAATGAGGTCGACATCGTCGCCCCTTCTTGCCCTCTTGGGGAACGATCGGTTCCCCGATTGCAAAGGACTTTGCTACGTGTGCGCTATACCGTGTCGTTTCTATGCCTCTGATTACGTGAAATATCTAATACCATTGAGATATATGCAAACGTAAACGAACATCAAATAAAACATAAATTGTCAAATTCAGAGAAGTATTTAAAATTTAAATATTCCAGTTCTGACAGCAAGTGAAGTTTATTGACTTTTTCAAATGTAGATGTGGTAAATGGAATCTTATAGTCTTATCTTTGGAACAAAATAATGTTTCAGTGGATTGCACAGCAAACTGAAACATCTGCATTTTGTCTTAAAACGTATAAATTTTTGATCGTTACGTTAAAAAGTTAAATAGCTTCTACTCCCATTGATTTGCAATTAGATAAGTCTATTGTGTATTATTTTGAACAGTGAATTAAATTAAATTAATTCCATTTTCAGGTTTCTAATAACATATTAATAAATATGCTGAAGTTTCGAAGTCCTGAGTTTTAGTTTCGTCAAACATAATCATACATTGTGCATGATATGTACACTTCAACTTTAAACACATTGTATGCATTGATACGTAAACGAACATGAAATAAATACAAAATTGTCAAGTACAACAACAGATTAAAATCTTCCAGTTCTGATAGACGTCATTTAGTTTATTGACTTTTTGAAATGTAGATAACTTAAACATTTGTAAACCGAAGCATCTGTATTTCGTATTAAAATATATCAATTTTTAATCGTTATGTTGAAAAGTCCAGATTCTACTTAAATAAACATGAATAAACAAATAACTTCTGCTTTCATTGATTTAAAAATTAGTTAAGTATACTGTATATTATTTTTAACAGAAAGATTCGATTAAGTGAATTCTATTTCAGGGTTTCTAATAAAGTATTAATAAACATGCTGACAGCTGAAATTTCCAGATCCTGAGTTTCAGTCTCAACAAACATACATACGACAGTTGCGTATACATTTCAACTTTAAACACATTTTATGCATTATTCAGAGCCAATATTTTGCCCTGCAAATGTTATTTTCGAAAAAAGCTTGACCAATGAGGAAGAAAAGTTTAATACAACGCTGCCAACTTTTCACGCGTAATTTGCATTCTTTTTTCAGATGGAAAACTGTACGATTCAGCAGAATCGTGTAACGATGAACATTATACACTTCTCATATTTGCTTTGGATCTCCATATTCCCTGCATTAATAATGCACGTTTTTCTTCTCATGCATTATTCATTCACCCTTCGTACTTTGCTATGCTTTATTTTTATGGTAAACAATTCGTGATTGGTTTCGCATATGAAACTTTCCACAAAGGCCGCAAAATTAATTTCGACCTTTCTATCTACTGTTGAGGTGTAAAAACGTTTCATTACAAATATACGTATAATCGATATCTTATTTTTAATAAATTCTTTCATATATGCCAAATACGTGATAAAATGCGATTTTTTAAATAATAAATACAAAGGTATTTTCTATAATTCCAAGCAGCTATCAACTCGCATACAAAATTGAATTGTACATTGAACAAATTAGAAACAAAGAGGAATGGCTTCTGCGTCCGATTTTCGTCCGGTTACACGAGTAAACTCATTTTTGCATAACGCAGCCTAATAAGGGTTAATGAATGAAATGCTGCCGCCCCCGATGTTGCGCAAATTAGATTTACACCACTTGGTATTCCTCCACTTTCGCCCTTCCACCGCAGCCCTTATCGTGCTTACAATCTCACCGTTTTCCCCACCAGCCGTTTCCCCGTTTTCCCTCTCGCTCGTTTCATCTTCTCCATATTTGCATACTTCATAATCCACCCTAGTACGGCTCGCACAGGTAGAACTCTGTGAATTCCACTCCGCAAGGAGCCAGCCCATGCGGAAGAGTGGTTTCACGATTTCTGGACAACTGCGATCGACTCCTTCACTTTGTCTTTTTTTTTTTTTTAATTATTCTCTTCGTCCGCAGTCGTGACGATCCGTCGCTCCATTACTCCGCCCGTTTCCACTTTGCGTCTCGGGGAAACGGTTTTGGAGGAGAGTCGCCTACCACTCAGGGCGGACTCTTTCCCGCGCGAAACAGGGGCTGATCGATGTACACGGGCCCAGGTGTGCAAAAATGTTCCATGGATATTGAGACCGCCTCGGTCGAATCGATTACCCATCGAAAGGTATCGCCTCCTGGATTAAACAGCCCAGTCATTCCCATCCGCTCGCGTAAAGCGTGTTCCGTTTGATCAACAGTTCGGTAAGATCGAATCGAACATTTTAGAACGCATTTTCGCTAAAAGCGCAGCTCGTTTAATGGGGAAAAGAAGCGAAAATACTTTTAATCTCGCGGGATCCTTTTGTTCGGACTGAAATACGCAGTCAGTTAGGAAAAGTGTTTTAAAGTTCAGAATAAACATAGGCCGGAAAATGAAACTGGAATGAGCGCCGGGCGGTATTCTGTTCCGCCACTTCGAGTGGCTTAACTACCTTCTATTCAAGATAAGTTGCGCGAAAAACAATGGTTTTTTTTTTCTCGCTTGCCGCTCTTGGCATTATTCTTGGGAAGATACTTAACCATAGTGCTGTGTCCATCTTTTAGTATTCTTGCTATTTACGTTTTGAAAATGTGGGGCAGAGGCATTACGACTGTAATTCAAACGCATCACTAACAGCTGCTTTAGAAACAATCGCCCAGTAGAGATCGATTAATTGAATTTTATTTAAATATTACTTAAGTTAGACGATTATTTAAAATAATCAAAGGGGAGCCCCTGGCGTCCACTGCATTAATATCAACATTCAAAACATTTAACGTTATTTAATGTTCAATTTTTATATAAAATTTCATTGACTTTCTATTTATCTTTTAGATAAGCAACATACAAAAGTTGTCCGTAATAGTTCAATTTTGCTTGCACAATCGTAACTTTCCATAAATAATAACTCACAAAATTTCCTTTACCACTCTCTTTTGTGCCTTACAAGCCGAGCACGATAAGCGAAGGTTTCTCGTTTAACACCTCAGCTATTTATCATTTAAAGTGCTATGCGATGGATATAGTCGAAACACCGGCTTTGAAGTCAGCGTTCTGCATGTGCTGGATCTCAGCCGTAAAACGCTTCGATACTCTGGAGCCTATCGTATGCCGACTTACCAATAACGCTTGCGTAATTGCTACCAGACATCTTTCCTGGATGCCTTTTATAGAAACATATGTTTTTTTTTTTCAGAAAAATCTTTGGGACAGGAAGTTTCCAATCAATAACGAACGTATGCTTACCACTTCTGAGAAATTCCTCCACATTCTTTCTGAAAATTCCATGCTTCTCATTTAAATGATTTTAAAAATAGATAAATTGAATTGGCATTTTCGGATAAGACTTTTTACAGAAATAATTGTGAAATGAAATACTAGATGCTACCCAGGATATCTGACAATAATTATCATAACATAGCCAATTATAATAGTTCACCCATTTCGTTCATTTAAATGAATTGAAATTTTTTCTTATAGAAACAACGAAATAATGTCGTTTAATTAAATGCATATTGAACTGGCGCATCTTTGAAAATATCGTGAGACATATAGTGTATTGCTTTCTCGTACATCTATATTATACAAAAAATGATCCACTAACAATAAGAGAAGAGATGAATAACAATATACCACTGATTTGTTAAAACAATGACATAAATCAGAATTCACGACTCTCGAACCATCAGTACCGACATTATTGATTGCAAAAAAAAGTACTAACAATCTCTTATATTAACCCTTACATTATTAAAGAATTATGTCCATTGAAAACATTTTAAAATATTTTGCAGAGAATTATGTTTTCCATTTTATGCCATTGTTGCGGCAAATGTTCGTTGACAATTGTTTAACAAGTTAATCGCCCACTGCTACCCACTCCTACATGCTTTGCATAACCGTACAATATTGACACAATATCGATTTGCCTGTTCAAATAAAAACTAAGCACGCAGAGATAAGCCACAATCATTCGGTGCCCGTCCCGCTGTTTCGGTGGCCACAAATCTTTCATCAGACTAATTGTCATAAGAACCCTCGTGGTCTCCCCTAGAATTCCCCACAACCGCCCCTTCTGTGCCAGCTGTACACGTTTCGGATCCATTTGTAGGCGGGCCATAAAAGAGCAGCGTGTACGTGCCACGTTCGTAGAACAAACATCGACCAAAGCTTGTTAAGAGACATACATAAACTCGGCTTTGGGGTTCAAGAAAATGCGCTCGCTGCCTACTTGATCCTATTAGCGGTGTGATGATTGCTTGATACATATCTATAAATTACTGTTGAGGGTATTACACTGTTTATTGCAATTTTTGGGAGACCTAGAAATGATTTGTTCAGAGTAAAAAATGACTAAAACCAATTTTCGAGTTTTTGTTCTTTTAATTTTGAGGTCAAAGGACTTGGCGCTTAGCTATTTATTTTCATATTTGCTTTTCTGCATATTTGAACCCCTGCATTCTTTTTTTTAGAAATACGTTCGGTTCTCTGTTTTCTGTATGTTAACGGAACAAGTAACAAACCAGACTCTCCTACATAACAATAACCATAGCACCGGCCTGTATGTCCAATTAGCGTACGGTTAACCTTTTATCGAGCGCTCGTAATTGCTGATAACATTAACGCTGGGATGTTACGCTGTTAAGAGACAACCCGATGGAATTACCGGAAATTTCCCTGTCATAGGAACTCCACTATCGTTCAACTAACAGAGCTTCCTTCTACTAAAGACAATTTTACGTGTATATCATGAACCTCTCGAGCATCCAGGAAACTCACGAGTGAATCGGCTTGACGGTATCAAATTAGAATTAATATCAACGCTCTCGGTGACCGTTGCATCGGAATCCCAATAGGCTGCACGCGATTTGATCGGTGACAGCAGCGCCTCTCTGTTCACGCTGGCATTGTCATCGGTCTCGACAAGCAAATTGTCCAAAATAAGATCTATCGATTTCCAGGGGATAGAATTTATAGCGCTCGCGTGACGATTATAGACAGGGGTGGCTTGTAGCACGAATCAACAGTTAGTCAAAATTAATTAAATCATTTCTCATTTTGTCTTTCGTGGTGTTTTAAAGTGCTTTAGTGGTGCGGTTATATGTACAATAAAATTACATATGTAGGCTGGAGTTTCATTTTCCTTTGTTATTAAATAAACTGTGAAATATACAATGTGTCCGGTTTCAATGAGAACAGCTAAATATTTTGAAAAGTATTGAGGATACGAAAAAATGGTTCAGACGAAAGTTGTAGCATATCAAGGAGCACATATCATGCTTTTTTTTATTTGATCTCAAGATTATCCTGAAACGCCCTGTAAACACCACGCCCAATTTTTTAAACGGAACTCTATATTTTTTATTACATATTCTTGTAGCTAATATCAAACCATTTTCAAAACACTACATACAGGTGCATTTTGATCAAACCGATTTCGATATGTAAGAGCTCAAAGTTGACTTGCCACCCATATAAAATCCAACCACGCGCATGCGCGTGAAGCGTCGCGATGTCCGGTCCCCGCGGGCGTACATCGACTAATGTTGATACCGGCCACGCATTGATTCAATCAAAATGAATATGTAGGTAGTGTTTTGAAAATGGTTTGACGTTAGCTACAAGAATATGTAATAAAAACTGTAGGGTTCCGTTTAAAAAATCGCATATGGTGTTTACAGGGCGTTTCAGGATAACCTCACGGACAAACTAATAACAATATAATATGTGTCCCTTGATATGCTACAACTTTTCCCTAAATCAGTTTTTCGTATCTTTGATATTTTTCAAGATATTTAGCTGTTCTCACTTAAGCTCACACTGTAGAAAGTATAAATATATTCCATATACTTAATAAAAATCTTCTTTCCGGGATTAAATCTCCAATAAGTAATTATTCTTACTTTAACAAGCATGTACCCGAAAACATTTCCCTTCGCTATCACCGTCGTCGAATCTCGTAAGCCCGATTATTACGATCACATTCTATACTGAGTAAACGATGTCGTCGAGGAAGACGATCCCATTTCAAATTCACAGTCGGCCCCCGGCAGAAGTATAAGCGTTCCCGTAGACATTAGCCTCCGCGCTACGGGATTTCGCCAGGGGTAGAAGGGCGTGGCATTTAATTGAAAGGGGATTAATTAACGGGCGCGCAAGACTGCAAGAAAATCTCCGGCCGTTCGAACATCGAGAATGCCCTCCACTCGTTCCCGCGAGATTCTCCACCGAATTATGCACGGTGTCTCCCATCCAGTCGCTCGTGTTTCCACGAAAAAGGCGTGGGAACACGACTCCCTATTGTGTCCGGGTTACCAGAGAAAGGGAAAGTATCGAGTGGCGGACCGGTTGCGCAGGAACGAAGAAGACGGGCTGCATTTTGATAACAGAGCATGTTTTACCGCAACAACCGCGATACTTCCTCTCTCGCTGTTTTGCCTGCGTGGAGGGGAAAGATTCGAGCACAGGAAACAGGTTGAAACATTCAGAAACAGACTGAGGGAAATACACTTCAAATAACGGATGTCTCCTATTTCCTCGATAATTCGATATCGAATAATTTATGCTTCACAGATTACAAATAAATAAAAATATTTCTTTCGGTATAGTACTAGCGTCTAAAGAAATTTTGTTTCTTACGTCTAATGTGCTTTTTTTGCATCTAATGAATTTTTTTCGTCTAAAATGTTAATTTTCTAACAGCCCCTTAGATAAATATCCCCTGCTTTCTTGCTTTTTTTATATTCCTCCTTCTAAAAGCTTTCATTTGCTCTTTTTGATTTTCAACATTCGTTTCTTCATATTTATCGTAAAGTCTAATCCAAAAACATACATAGTAGATTCCCTATAAGTGGCGGTAAATCGAAACGCCGAGGCTGTCGCTTATCGTGTAGAAGGACCGAAGTTTGATTGATAGATTCGATGAGCCGGGATTTCGACATTTGTTATCCTTTCAATGACAGCTGCCAAAGAGAAAGCGACTGGCGAGGATAACTTTCCGTCACTTATGTGCAGAACGGAACACCGTCACTTATCGAGAATCCACTGTACTGACACCATAAACGTGTGTCACAATTGCTTCCCCTGTAATGCAAAGTAATAAATGCTAAAGGGGATGCGACGACATCTAGAAATAAGTTCCATCACTTATTGTGTAGATCGGAACACCGTCGCTTATCTAGAGTCTACTGTACATGCACATTTAATTTCCGAATCGACAAAGGTTAATTACTATACTTTCCATGATACAAAGTCCAATTTTTCCAGTACAAAAACACAATCCAAAAGCGTAATTTATTCACTACGTCTACGTACTAATTTCCAGCGCCCAATAAACAACCAACTACCGAATCAATACTCGGACTAAAATCGATTACTTAATTACCGCCGGCAGCGATGCGAATCGAGATAAAAAAAGAACGCATAGACCACACATCGAAAGTTTCGTCGTTCAAAATTCCCACCGTCGATTGCTTTGCCTTTTCCTGGCTGAAATTCAGACGGTGCGAGCGTGGTTGTTTCTAACGAGGAAACGCACGTGCGGCACGAGGGTCTCGCGAAACGTGCTCCGTCTGGAATCCACCAGAGTATCCCAATAAAACCGTCGGCCGCGCGTGGTTATATCGCAAAAATACCGTGCTACACTTCTGCGGTGGCGAGTTTGAAACGGTATTTCGACGTTCGTAGAGTATCGTATTCTTGGGAAGTCAATACGTGACCAATAATCCTATGGTCCTCTCATTCGGGGCATTTTTGCATTTTTCCAAGCAGCAAAGCCGTTACGCGTGTCGGCTAGCTCGTAATCCGACGAAATGCTACGAGAACGGGGTTCCCGAAGTAATATCCAGCCACGGTCGAGCATGGCCCGCTGCTTCTGACGCGGATGAAATATGCTCCCTCTTTTGCAGTTCCGCAAAACCGATGCAACCAAGAAGGGACGAGTATCTCGGTCTTTGATTAAAGGACTAACCGCTCGGTGTCTAGAATAGAGTTTTTTTTTAAATAAGTATAACGATGGGAAAAGTCAAACAATTGCGCGAAAACTAGTTTTCCGCAACTGCGTTTCTAGAGTCGGATAATAATGAGCCGGAAACTCCGTGAAATTTTTTAACTACTACCATTTTCGCCTGGGAATCGGAAAAAGCGCCGCTGCGGCTTGTTTGGAATGTTTATTGGACCGATTCAACTTTTTAATTAATATTCAACTGAGATTCAATGGTTGCATTTATTTTAAAGTTTATTGATTGAGCGATGTAACTAATTGGGTTATGAATTGCTGCAGAGTATTATGTTTGGATTGAAAGCGATAATCAATGGAATGAAGAGTAAAAAGTCCTTTGAAAACATCACAAATTATGTATATTAGAAAAACTTTTCTTTATTTTAATGAAAAAAAAAAATTAATCCTTCAGTGACTTTATGAATCATCATTAATGTATAAAATACCAGGAATTGCAGACGATAGTTGCAATTTCATGAAAGGAAGACCAGATGGAAGGATGATCATAGCAAATTCCTGCTTGAACTCGATTAGATGCGACTTTTCTTGTATTTTAATGAAAAAATCAGCTACTCGCAGAATTAAAAAACGAGAATTTTTTATAAACCATCACTAACGTTTTAAAAACAAAGAATTCCAAATGGCAATAGCAATTTTATAAAAGAAAGGCCAGGTGGAAGAATGATCACAGAGAAATTTCCAATTTGAACTCCATTGTTTGTATTTTAATGAAAAAAATTGATTGTTCAGAGAATTCAAAGATGATAATTTTGTATAAATCATCGCTAATATATAAAATACCAAGAATTCCAACCGACAATGGCAATTTTATAAAAGGAAGACCAGGTGATCATAGTTGAAATTCCAGTTTGAACCCTATTTGATGCGATTTCCGGTTGAATATCCCAATGATAATAATCCCTCAGCTGGGAATGTCGTGTCGTATCAGCGTTCGCGCTCATACACGTCAAATCGTTTATTATCGTATTCGCGCCAGTTGGACATTCGTGTATATTATTAAACTATCTTCACCCTCAGCGTATGGCGTCTCTTTACGTTCGCGGACGTTTCTAAAATTACGCGCCAATCTCCCCTTTACGTCGTTTTCGGAGTCCTCTCTTTACGGCCCTCTTGCGTCCACTTGCTGCAGCCTCTGCCGCGTGTTCGCACGTGCGTTTTCATTCGAAACAGCCGTGAAAGGCTTCTAATACCCTGGCACGCGGATAAGTAAAGAAGAGATCAAAAGGGCACTATTCTCAGATAAATCGCTTGGCCAATGTCGAAATATGATTTTGATACGAACTGCGTTAGAATAATATAATAATTGTAACTAGACTGCGGACTTTTATACATTTATAGAAAATTGAAAGGAGCGAAATTGCACAGGATGCACTAAATATGCATAAATATACAAATACATCAAACTATAATACCTGGTATGTGAAATAATTCCCTACCAAAGCTCTGTTTCTTTTTTTTTTTACTATATTATCAAAAATTTGAATTTGCATAAGAGTCCGCAGCCTAATCACAACTAAGGACCAAAATAATGCTAAATACACAAAATATTGGATTATTTAACATGGAATAGCTGATTTACATGAACTTGTGAAGATGTTAAGTAAATTTTAATTAATGACCGGTTCAAATTTGCATCGTAAAAGTTTAGTCAATAGTTTCAGTATACAAAATGACAGACAATCGACGAAAAATATTCGTAGCCAAGAAGGCACTGAAAATATTTCATTGACTAAGAAAGGGATTTTGTAATTTTGTTTGATACATATTTTCCAATAAATCTTTCTTTTCCGTTTAGATCCACGTGAACCAAACAATCACTTTCAGCACTGGCTGGCACGTTGTAAGTAGAACGTCGTAACTCAGAGCTGGCGCACTTGGCCCACCTAATTGCTTTGCCGACGGCCTCGAGATCAGCTCTAAGCTCGTATAAAGGTTCGATCATCAGTGCCAAGTGTCTCATCGGGGTATTACACCTTCTCCAAGACGTTCACCTGGCAGTAACTCCTAAGCAGTAATCGCGTCACAAGATTCTTTCTACCTTTCGACCGCGAGGATCTTCTCTCCCGGTCCCAACCCAATAGCAAGGAAAACCGACAAAGCGAACGCGGACGGTGCACGACTCTTTAGCTGCGATAGAGTTCCGTCTCGCGGTCTCTGTGCTGCGCGGAGACGCGTATTTACGCCGCAATGGGAATCCAAGAAAGCCAGTTCATTCAAAGCTGTTCTCCTTTTTTTTTTCTCCACCTTGCCCCGAAGAAGTCCGCGAACCGTGAGATGCATTCAGCATATCCCGCGGGGACTTTCCCCGGCTAATGCGAGATGAAATTACAGCCCCCCCCCCCGGGGTTCCGGCTGACGGTCTCGCCGTCTACTCGAAAGACACTGTGCCACGACGGTTCCCTCCACCGCCGGCTGTGCTTCTCCTTCGACCCTCCGCCTTTCGCCTTCTTCCGTCCCCGTGGCCGTTTCGAATGCTCGCACGAGGAGCGGGCATTCGTTTCAACTCGTTTGGCCGCCGCCTCCAGCGGACGTTTACCCTTGCTGAAAGCTGCCCTTATAATCTTCCGCGAAAGCGAACCTTCCCTTCCGGACGCCGAGTCAAAGAGGCGCTTTCCATTTATTGGAGAATATTCTTCCGGATTTAACGAGGTAACTTGTGATTTTACGATCGAGGATCGACTTGATATCGGCCGATCCATCCTCGATGCTCCGCGACCCTTGCAAGATTACTAGGTTCAACCATCTCGCGCTGCGTACCCCTGGGTGCGATCCCTTGCATTTAATTCTCCGTATTACCTATGTTCTTTTTTAATCGTACGCTTGCTGTTGCTCAATATTGGATTCTAAGCGCGGAATTCACTTCGTTAAAAAACTGTTCGTGTCACTGGAAAGGAAAAAGAATGGGAACACCCGCGCCATTGTATTCGAATACGCGAGAAGATTGAACGAAGCACGTACAGGGGGGTTTGAGAGAACATTAATAGCATTGTAAAACTCTGTAACTGGTAGGAAAGTGGGCGCGATTATTAATGTCGTTGAAAACGCGGCCTTCACCGTCGTTCCTTCGTGCAGCTTATATTCACGAGAATGAAAAACAAGAAAAAAAGAGTCCAACTATTGCTAGACGTCATTTATGTTTATACACGTTGAAAATCTTTTATTCGCGAGAAGGAAAAACAAGAAAAAAAAGAGTCCAACTATTGCTCGACATCATTTATGTTTATACACGTTGAAAATCTTTCCTTCGCCGTCGGCGCTCCATTGAATCGCGCACAATCAAAATATAATTGACACGGTACGTTAATTACGGAAACACATTACTCGGGCACGGGAAGTTAACGATCTTTAGAAATGCACTGGCCGAGGAACAACAGCGGGTGAACAAATTGGAAACATCAAAGAAGCTACGAGCAATTTTTGCACCCGTTCCAGCTACGAACAATGCTCGTCGAATGAAAATACGCAACGTGACGTGAACGGCAAACATAATTTACAAAGACGCAGTTGCCTCTAATTATAGCCGAGTTTCGCCCAACTAAACTCCCGATGTTGCCTGGCGCTGGCGTTGCCCTGTCCGCTTTGATAAAACTGGCTATGCCCGACTTTGGGCCTGCTACATTGTTAATAAACCTTCCAAAGTGTTTTGGAAATGTTGCTAATTCAGATAGCACGTATTAGTAATTAGATATTTAGATATTATTAATTGGAAGCATGTTTCAGATCCACTGTCCGCTTTGATAAAACTGGCTATGCTGGACTTTGGGCCTGCTACATTGTTAATAGACCTTCCATAGTGTTTTTGAAATAATGCTAGTTCAGATGGCAGGTATTAGTAATTAGATATTTAGGTATCATTAATTGGAAGCATGTTTCAGGCCCACTATCCGTTTTGATAAAACTGGCTATGCTCGATTTTGGGCCTGCTATATTGTTATTAGACCTTCCAAAGTGTTTTGGAAATGATGCTAATTCAGACGACAGGGATAAATCAAGTGATTAGTAGTTAAACATAGATGTTATTAATTGGAAGCGCTAATCAGGTAAGAAATGTGATTCCCAGAAAAGAATCGGTCGAATAGAATGAAATAATGCTTTCGCATTTGAATTTTTATTACACGTAGGGAAAGTACACTGATTGCCTGACCAAATAACAACAAATTGAATGCAATTACGGTAACCACAGCAAATCTACCAAATCCCAGTATTAAATCATCCATGATTGGAAACACTGAAAATTTCACGGAAAATTCATTGATTCTGAACTTTGCAAGTGTTCCGCCCAGTGCTTGTAGAAATGATCACAACATGGCATGGCTGGCGTACCGACGTCAGATTGAATCCCAGCGCATCAGTTGTGCAGAAAGTTGCTCCACACTTGGGGCACCCCATCTATCAGAACAGTAAAGTTTCTACGAGGAGGTTCCTCTTATCCAACGATTATCGCGTGACACTTTCTCATTCTCGGCAAGCCTCGATTATCACTGATAGCAGGTTCGCTGCTAATACGCGAGGAGGTTGAAGCAGATCCGTAAAGAGAGTTGCCATCGTGGCCCGCACGCTCGCTTCAGTTAAGTCGCACTCTGTAAAGTTAGGGGGAGACAGAAAGGAAAGCTAGGTAGCTAACGTGTCGTAAATCGTTCCTCCTCTAGCAGTCCGTGGCACGAGTCAACCGCGGAGATTACACTCGACCCGGAGCAGTCAAAAGTGACTCTCTGCAGCTTAGTCAAGTATCCGGTCCTAACAATGGAGGAAGGCTCTTTCGCTGGGTAACAAGAGGGCCTAACGGATGGAGAGTCGCGCGATTCGGGATTCGTTGAAAAAGCTAGGGGATGTCTTGGGCCAAATGAGTTTGCATAGGAGGCGAGCAACGAACTTTCCGCGAGCGCAATCAAGGCGGGATCAGGCAGCGTGAAAAGGGAATTGCCGCGCGACTAAGGGGATAACGGACCTTCCGTGCGATTTGAATTTCCGTCCAAAGGCAACCGGGCCGACGCGCGAGATCCTTGGGATCGTTTGAGAAGAGACACGATAAACGCCCTAGACGCAATAGCTTCTTAATCACCGAGAAACTCGTTAGTTTGTCTACCGGGCAAAGATATTTTGCCTTTGTGAGGGGCAGCTCGATATCGAGCCACGACAAAGAGCACCGTACGGATCCCTTTCGAAGCGGAATGAAATCGATTTGCATTTCCGAAGAACTCTCGTTGCCCTCAGAATTTCCTTTGTCAATTTCGAAGTTATTACTCGGACCGAAGCAGCTGCTTGCACGAAATCAAGCGACTCAACGCTTTAATGTCAATTTGCGGTACGTATCGCTGCGCTGTATTGTTCTACCCATAATGAATTGTATGACGCAAGCGAATGCACTTCCTCCTAATTTCTCCCTGGAGACCGGTAACACCACGCTGATGAAAATTCGTGTAAAAAAAAAGCACGTCTTCCCTCAGAGGACAATCTCCCAACAGCTACAAAGCCGTTGCCTTTCAACATTGTTCCTTGTAACTCCTTTGCACGCTCGGTTCGAGCAGGAGAATATTTCTTTGCTTAGCCGAGCCCCGTGCATTCCTTTGTCTCCGCTTTGCGCTCCGGGCGAAACGATGAAAAAAGGATTCCGGTGACGGCGCGGGTAAACAGCGGGAACTCGACGCGAGGCATGCTTTTCCGTTACTTTATTCTCGCGTTACTTTGCCACTGCGCGTTTCCCGGGCCACCGGTTGACCGACAACACGCCGGGGGGAAACGACATTGCGGGGACTATGCTTCAACCGACACCCCCGGGGGTGTTGATGATCCCGTCATTTTGCCGCACCACCATTCGTCGACACTTACGCACAAAGCACACTTCACACAGAGATCTATGGAGATAAGAAGGGAAGCGATCGCGCCCTGCGACAGCTTACCTGATACCACGAGGAAGGCAAAGGCTGCGCTTAGCCACAGGTGGCGAGTCATCTCGAATCCGTGGACAGAGCTCCGTTCTACCTTGGAACACTGGTCTCTTCTCGCACAGCACACCACTTTTCAGTTAATTACAAGAACAGTGTACAAGTGTCTGATAGGGCATGGATTAACTATCACTGATCTCACAAGAGGATAGTCATGGTAAAGGAGTAGGTGATGGCCATCAGAGGCAAATGTCACCGCGCGTTGTCTCCGGACGGCGAAACGTCAAACTCACCCCGACCAGCGTGCGGTAGCGACTGATCGCGAGAGGACAGCGGCAGACACAGCGGCGGCGGCAGCGGCGGCGGCGATTCGAATCGCCGTAAACCGCGAGACGGAGGGACGTTTGATTTTTCTCCTTCGCGCGGTCCCGTCACGCGATCGTCCCTTTTCCAAGAGAGGAAAGGAAACGCGTCGATACCGGTGAACGTTATCGATCACTGTGCACGCAACAACGTCACACGGGAGCACTAGAGAGATTTTAAGCACTGTTGACAGGGTAATTGCGCGTATATCTGCACTGGATTGCGACAGACGAGACTGAGCGTCGCCGCGCGAAGCTGTTCCACTGCGAAGCCGCGCGCGCGCGCAGACCGCCCTTCCATCCCCACTATATCTCTTCACCCAAACCATTCGAAATATCCGTGCGGCTCTTCGTCTCTCCCTTCCGCTTCTCGATCCCGCTCGTTCCTCGCCAATCGCCCCCGCGACGCACACGCACACGATCAACGGACCGCGCCGCGATCTTATTCCACACCTCCTTTCGGGAGTGAGTAGGGGGCGGGGGTGGACTCCGAGCCCTCTGGATTCAATTTGCCGACCGAAAGTTTTTGTTGAATAAGGTTTGTTACGTATCATCACTCAGCCGCATTAGGGCCATTGTCGAGCTTCGTCTTCCGCCTGACCTTACACCCTCGGAGCCAGGTCTGCACAGTCTCTCCCGCTGGATGTTACGCGGCAGACCGCAAGCACGCTACGTGCACATACATACGTGCGCCGGGATATCTCTCTCGGGCCGTCTCGCATCGCTCGACCTGTCCGCAGGCGCCAGGGTGTCGAACTGTGTAACAACATATGCTGATCTCTCGCTCGAAGGCGCATCGACAACGCGGGTTCCGGTGTCTCGTGGAAGTTTCGGAGGACAGAGGTGGCGATAGTTAGGAAATGTAAGTGTTCGACGAGTAAACGGGTTCACGCCGCTCTGTCTCCCCTTCGCCGATTGCCGTTTATGCACGATTTACGACACGTGAAATTTATGGTCGAACAAACTAACTGGCCATGATTTGCGTCGCAACCCCTGCTTCCCATTCCGTTCCGGAGTGCATGTACTGAGGTCTTGCAGTCCATGATTCATTCGGGGATATAATTTTTATTACTGCGTTTCGGAACTACGTTGTACTACTACGTGCACTTTCTTTGCGAATATGCGCGGAGCGATGCAGATATCTAAATTGGTTCGAATTCGGCTCTAATGGAATCTGACCAATCGGACCAGCATATCTTCCAGGGGACTTCCCTCTTGGCGCGAATAGTACTCGATTAAACGGTTATTTTGTGAATTTTATAGCGAATAACTTAACTTGTGCGTTATTGGCAAACAGTTGGTCTATTCAACAACTTTTAAATCAGCGAAATAATTCTTTCGTAAGGACCAAGGAAATCCCTGTACTAAATCCGCATTTCTCTATAAAAGTATGCACACCTTGCTCTCAAAGAACAGGGGATTTCCACGGAACAATTTACCGCTCAAGTACACACGCATTCGTTAGGAATATCGCAGAGGGGTCAAGCAGGGGTTGCCTTTACGAGGGCACATCCGCGATCCCAATTTATCTTTTCCTGGCCCGTTCTTTCGTTCGGAGCCATTGTCGCCTTTCTTTCTGTCCCCTTCCGCCCATTCCGTCTTCGTGTCCCGTGAATCTTGACCCCGGAAGTGGCTCGAAGGAGAAGAGAACGAGAAACAGGCGAAGGGGGAGCAGCCAGATCCCGTTGAAATATTACGAAGACATCATTCGTTACCGCTGCGTCGTTTATCGCCGTATCGTTGTTCCGCCTCGAACATAGAAAACTGCCTTCCATCCTCATTCACGGGCAATTCAAGCTGGATCGGTGAATCCGACTGAGACTCGGTGGATCTTACTTTAATGGGTCAAAAGGGAGAAGGCAGTATTTTTTTTTTTTGGAGAACACTTTCCATCATCCCTTGTTCCTTTCAATGGCCTTGAAATATATTGTCAAGGCGATCATTTTAAGCAACTTTTTCCTATACATGTAGTAGGCGAGCGCTGTTAGTTTTCGAGATATACAGTGTGTCCTGTTTCAGTGAGAGCAACTAAGTATTTTAAAAAATATAAAAGATCCGAAAATTGGTTCAGACCAAAGTTATTTGTTTGATCTCAAAATTATCCTGAAACGTCCAGTAAGCACCACGTGCAATTTTTTGAAAGGAAATCTGTATTCGTTGTGACGTATCCTTGTACCTGATGTCAAACCATTTCCAAAACACTACTTACATGTGCATTTCGATCAAACCAATTTGAAGATGTGAGGGCTCAACGTTGGCTTGTCGCCCATATAAAATCCAACTACTCATGGTGCGACGCGTCGCGACATGCGGTCCCCATGGGCGTACATCGACTAATGTTAATGCTGGCGACGAATTGATTTGATCAAAATGCACGTGTAAACAGTGTTTTGAAAATGGCTTGACGTCAGGTATAAGAATATGTAATGAAAAATATATGGTCCCATTAAAGAAAATTGAATATCATGTTTACAGGACTTTTCAGGATTTTGAGGTCAAAAAATAACAGCATAATATGTGCCCCTTGATATGCTACAACTTTTGTTTAAATTATTTTTTCGTATCTTTTATATTTTTCAAGATGTTTAACTATTCTCGCCTAAATCGGACACATTGTATACGCGAACAATCTGATGCGTCATAGCTTGCTTCATGAAAGTAGGAAAGATGGAATTTTAATGGGGCATTGCATGGCACAATGAGAACATCACTATCTGTGTAACGTAGTTATACTTTCTTTAGTGTAGGAATTTATTATACAGTGGATCGCTTTAAAAGCAATTCTTTTGTAATGGCAATAGAAAGTAAAACAGGAATGTTCCAAGTTGCGTTGCATAGCTTAAACACAAGCAAAAATGTTACAATTTTACATGTAAAGTAATAATAATAAGTATAAAAATATAATAATAGAAATGGATTCCTGAAATTGTTCCATATCAAATTAATTAAACTGTTACTCTCTTTGCTATCAGATGGAAGACAATCTAATTACACTAAAACAACGTACCGAAAACGCTGTTTCTTGTAGTATGTAGAATGTACGTAGACATAAAAAAAGTGATACAATAAGGCTACATAATTTCGTCGTTCCAAATTAAACCAAATGGCACAAGAAAATTTGTTACACGCAGCACCGTGTCGCAGAAAGATAAAGGATAATTGCGTACACGTGTACTTGTTTGATCCTTGACGTAACACATTTCGGTAGAAATTATTGTTATGGCTTCCTTTATACGGGGTCGAACGTCGTGACTCGTTTTACCACTATATGTACGAAGACAGTTTCATGAATCGTCTGTATTGCCCATCAATTTCAATCGTGCACATGTTTGTATGCTACTTTCTTTGTAACAAACATGCGAATACACATACACAACCCTTTTGCGATAAAACAATGCACCTCTGCTTTTGTGAAAATACTAAACTAAATATATGAATAATGTCAAAGATATTAGTTACATAATTGTAATTATATGTTCACTATTTTATATTCAGTACTTTAATTGAATTATGCTTAGTACAAAAATTATAGCTGATCTTAATAAATTTTAACTGTTTAACGTCTTCAGTATTTTCACCCTGCGCGAATTAATCTTGCCTCTGCTTTCGTCTCTCATACTTATGACTGGTAAACAAGTTCCAATAAAGCATGATAGATATGAATATATGGATGAATACATAACGGAATACAGCCGTGCATCCTTCGGGGGTAGACCAAAAAGTGTAGATGGAGAAAAAGGACGCGTGAAAAGGGAGACAGGGTGGAGCGAGAGAGAAATTAGACAGCTGCTGAAGTGCGTAACGGTGCGTCGTTCAATATTTCTGACGAGACGATCCTCCTCAGCTTTTTACACATCACCGCCTTTTTGCTCCGGACCGTTCCATCGGTGTCGATATCGCTCGACGGGTCGAGCCTCGCGGTCGTAGGCGGCCGTACAAATTACTTTTTTAAAGGTCTGCATACAGTAAATTATTCACACATATTTCTCAAGGTCACTGGACCAATCTTTCAAAACGTAGACTTCCAACGTGAATGATACCTCCATTTGCAATGGATCTTGCATCGCACTATTATGTTAATTAATCTGTGCTGTTTCGTTGCTTCGAGTTATTAATATCGGTGAAATATTTCGAAGGAACTCACGTGCACGCATCTGTCTGGATATTATTTCCTCTTAACACTTTGCTGACTGCTCGAGAGGAGAAAGATAAACAGTCGCAGCAGCCCTTGCTCGACATAGTGTACGGACAAGTGGCGGATATTTAAAGCAAACGAAATAAAAAACGGAAGGAATTGTTTTTTGATGAAGTTATGGAGGGGGATCATTTTTAGGTTGTACTAATTTTTTTTTTAACTGATGTGAGAAAATATACAGCACTGTTTGCAACATACTTTGCTTATTTTATAACGAAACACCTTTCTGTGAAAAATCTTACGAGTAGTTCAAGTTTGTAAAAGCACGTAATGATAGTTATTTAATAATTTCCACTTTTAATATAAGAAAATACAAAATGTACAGGTTCATGCAATTGTATTGCTTTGACATTGTTTATTATTGTAATGCAGATAGTAGAATACCATTATGTTATTTTTGATAATGCAGCATATTCAATTATCATTTAATTAAAGCAGTTTCCATCGACCCGCTACAAAATCAAAAGAAAGTAAATTCGGTGCTTGACTGGTTATTCAAGCAATTAAACTTCTGCTCGTCCAGTCTGCAAAGGAAATTGCTTCGAGCTATATGAATTTTTATATCCTTGTACCTTTTTTTTTAACTTATTCAGCCATAGCAAAAACAATCATTTTGCTATACAACTTAAGCTTTAATTAAGCTTTATCCTTTTAATCTTTAAATGCTTCTTCCTGTTAAAGGCTTCTTATTGCTTGATTCTTATTATGAGAGATAAATGAACACAAAAATTGCAGTCTATTAATAATACAGATAAACTAATCCTAAATGATAAGTAGTGATTTTAAATGCCTACTATGCAATTATATTGAATTTTTTAAAAATGAGATTAATTTGAAATGTTTTCTGATTACTACTAAAGTTATCGGGGTGGGGAGTGTCTAGTCCAATGTATTTTTTACTTCGTTACTTTTTAATCACGTACAAATACGTAATTAACCATCTAATACAATTAACCGTTGTTTCATAGAGCAGTAAATTAATTCGCTATACATGCACCCCTGTAAAAACAGTTCAACGAAATGGCTAAAGAAAAAGCGTACGATTTCCAAGGGGTGTTGTACAAATACGTCTGTCCAATTCGTATCCGAGCTTTTCATAAACTGAACTTCGCACACGATTACACAATTACGACGCGTCCGGGCGAAAGAACAAGAGAAAACTCGATTTAAATTAAACTCGGAAAACATTTGTATACAGAGTATTTCGCTACCTCATGCAAATGTTTTATGGAGCGATTGCTGAGGGGATTCTGGACAACTTTTTCCTTTGCCAAAATGTTAGTTAAGGCTTCGTTTTTGAATTATTAACGGGAAATGCTGGCCAATCAGAGCGCGCCCTCTTTCGGGAGAGTGTTTAAGACCGCTCTTGACCGCGCGCCCTGATTGGTCGGTGTTTATCTTTCGTAATTAAAAAACGAAGCTTTAACCGCCATTTCGACAAAGGAAAAAGTTGTTCAGAATCGCCTCAGCAATCGCTCCTTCAAATATTTGCATGAGGTAGCGTAATACCCTGTATTTGCGTCGCGACGGCCGGTTCTCTTTTTTTGGCGCCGTTGCATCATTGTCGCATGCATAATATGAAAATATATTCGCCGGCATCGCTTTCGGCCCGCCGCGACGCACGACGAAGGTATCGAACGCGTATTCAACACAGGCAAATTACTTTCTAACGTCGATGGGGGGGGGCGGGGGCGGGGGTGGAACGAGCGATGGGAGTCGAGCTATGGACAATGCGACAACAGTTTCGAAAGTGGCATTCTCCCTTGATGTTACACGCAGCTTTATAGATATACCGTGGGCACGATAGTGGAATAACAAATGCTCCGGAGACTGTTTTCTTTCCACGACGCTCCTCTGTACACCGCGTTTACGATTTATCGTCGTCCGCTTTATCCCGAAAATTGTTTCGGCAAGCTTTTAAAGCCTGTCCCGTTGCTCGAGAAAAAACTTCAAAGGGAAAAGACTTCATTTCCTTTTTTCCAATGACAGCAGTTCCGTGCGCGGCATTATCGCGATGTTTTTCGCGTAACATGCGACGCAAGTGCGATGGAATATTGATGAGCTAGGTGGATGGCAGGCGGATGAGGTGGATTTTTAATAATATTTGCTATTAAACTCACTATTTGTAAAATGTATGAAAGCGAATAATAATTTTTCAGAAGAATCCATTGGTTTCTTGTAAAATTATTTGTAATTTGAAAAATATAAAAGATACCGAAAAACGATTCAGATAAAAGTTATAGCATAGTAAGAGGTGCATATCATGTTAGTATTTTTTAACCTCGAAGTAACCGTGAAACGACCTGTAAACACCACATTCAATTTTTTAAATAGAACTCTATATTTGTTATTACATATTCTTGTAGTTGATGGAAAGCCATTTTCAAAACGCTACTTACATGTCTATTTTGCTCTAATCAATTTTGAGTAAGAGAGCTCAAATGAGATGTGCCGCCCATCGGCTATCGTTATTGGCGACACGAGAAGTTTGAACCCTCATATCTCGACACTGAACTAAGCAAAATACACGTGTAAGTAGTGTTTTGAAAACGGCTTTCCATCAGCTACAAGAATATGTAATAAAAAATATAGGTTCCCGACTGAAAAATTGAATTTGGTGTTTACAGGGCGTTTCAGGAGCATCTCAGGGTAAAAAATGTACGAGTATAATATGTGCATTCTGATATGCCACAACCTTCGTCTAAATCATTTTTTCGTATCTTTTATATTTTTGAATACGTCCGTTCTCACATAAACCGGACACACTGTATGATTCTATTTTTATATTCGAGTTACCTTTCATGTATCATTTTGCATTTAATTATCAGCAAAATTGTTTGCAATGTTCCAGTACAAACGAAGAAGGGAATAAATCGATTCTCGAGCACAATTGAACGGGTTCATTGTCCTTGTCTTATTGTTAGGAGAAAACAATTATTTCGTGTGTCTCGTGTTTCCTAATACCCAGCCACGCAACCGATCATTTTTCAAGTGGCGAAGCATGGCCGACCGATAATGCAGAAAATATTCGGAAAATTCAGCCATCCAACAGCGTTTCCCACGTCTCGCGTCGACGCCAGTCCGCGTTTCTTCAGTAGACCGGTAAACGTTCGCGCTTTATCCAAGCTAGTTCGGTGCACGAAAACGCGACTGAACCGCACACGCTTGGCAATAAAGCATCTCCTGTCCAAAGTGTCAGTGGTATACGAGTCGAAATATATACAATCCGCCCGTTTCCCTTTCCTCTCTATCTCCTCGCGAGCTTTTCTCGTTTCTTTCGGCAGGGCTAGGTGGATGGCAGTGATTAATCGTGTAAGGGTCGGTATTCCCAACACACAACAAGCGACGTGTTGCTCTACACCTACGTACTACACCCGGAAAAAAACTGCTTCAAACGATCCTCTCCTCCTCCCACAATTCAACCTTATTTCAACTTTTCACCCCCCCCCCCATCGTTACTTGTCTCTGTCTTACCTATTATCTCTTCGCCTTTTTGTGCTCTTTTTCCTGGTTCTTCCTCGTGTATCCGGTTATCCCCCTCTTGGCGGTGTTTTCTCTGCGAAACAAACGAGCGGTGAAAAAATAATTGAAATAATTAGGGGTTCCAAAAATAATTGTTGGCTTGTCGTATAGGGATTGCCAAATACAGGGAATCCAGTTTAAGATGGTCGTTCGTGTAGTTAATGACCCGTGCCTCCCTAATAATTTATCCAAATCCAGCACAGTATAAGAATATCACCGTGTAGGAAAATATTACTTTGAGATATTCTTGCAGAAGCATTGCGTTCATATCGTAGTCGTTAATGGAGGTCTCCGTACCAGTTCCAAGCACCCACATGTAAGGCCGCAAACGGGTATTTTAATCTTCTGTACGGCGCGCAAGATGATAATGGATAACGCGGTCTCTGGAGCAGCCAAGAAATGGAATGCCTTCATCCGGGCTCGTTTGCGAGAGAAAGTGTGCATATCCACCGGGGACCAAGCGATTGCCACCATCGTAAGTCCGCCAGCGGAAAAAAGCTCGTTACAACAATCGACCGGTTGACGCGCGGTACAAGAAGGGGAAAAAAAGCTGGCTTGGGGTAGAGGATAATTAGTGCCTTCGCGAAAACACCCTGGTATACTCTAGCTTGCTAGGGTGGTAGGTACGTTCAACTTCCACGAAACCCTCCACTTTGCCTAATTGCGTCCTTAAATCATCAAGCCATTACGCTATTGCCGTCTCTCACGGCCTATAGATCAATGCCTCTACGCCACGTAAGAAGAAGCAGCGGCAACGGAGGCGGCAGCTCATAACTGGGATAACGAATCCCATCGTTCTGTAAGTTTACTCGAAATTGTCTCTCGGCTGCCGCCGGTAAACTCATTGTTAGGCGCCTATTGTAGGCGAGCAACTACCCACGTCCATCCTTCCCACCCTCCCGCCGCCCCCTTTCGCTCGAACGAACTGTGCAAACTTTCGCGTTTCCTTGGAGGAGGTAGACATAGGAGACACAATCTCCTTCGACTGCAAACACGGCCACGGGTTGGTGGTTCCGCGCCACGGTAAATAGCTTCTCCACGCGCATAATATCACCTGGAAAACCGATCGAATTATGCCGCGGCGAAGCGATACCAACCAGCGGGCCGAGAAGTTTCGGAAATATCTGGCTGTACGTTAAAAGATTGGCGATTACATGTTTGTAATACTATGCACGGCGGCGTTAATAACTATTATTATATTTTATTTCTTCGTTTAGGGGCAGGAAAACGCTCCTGGCCAATCCTTTTCAGCAATAGTGTGTCCGGTTTAAGTGAGAGCAGTTTGAAAGATTAACAAGATACGACGAAATGATTCAGATAAAAGTTATAGCGTATTAGGAGGTACATATCATGTTAGTAATTGTTTTACCATGAAATAACCCTGAAACGCCCTGTAAACAACACATTCGGTATTTTTAATGGAACCCTGTATTTGTGATTACATATTTTTATAGCTCACGTAGAACCATTTACAAAACGCTACTTACATGTATATTCTTCCAGAACCATTTCCGAGTAAGAGAGCTCAAATGAGACAAATGGGTGCCGCCCGTCGGCTATTGTTAATGGCGACACGACAAGCTTGAGCTCTCATATCTCGGCATTGAATTAAACAACATACGCATATAAGTAGTGCTTTGAAAACGGCTTTCCATCAGCTACAATAATATGTAATAAAAGATATAGGTTCCCAGCTAAAAAATTGAACTTGGAGTTTATAGGGCGTTTCAGGGGTATCTTAGGGTAAAAAAGATACGAGCATAATATGTGTTTTCTGATATGCCATAACTTTTATCTAAATCATTTCTTCGTATCATTTATATTTTTCAGGATTTTGCTGTTGTCACTTAACCTAAACACGCTGTATGAGTCTTTTTTTGTATATAAATTAATTGTCAGTATATATTTTACATCCTGCTGTCTATGAATAATAATTCGCACCCGACAAGATGCAACGATTCTATATTAATTAATGAACTCATTGACGCCAATCTTTACAAATTCGTTTCAAAGTCAGAGCACTTTGGTGCGTCCAGATAATTGATATTCAAAAGATGAAGCCTCTGCTCTATTACGATTCCATAAACTCCATAAATGCGTCTTACATATGCGTAGTGGGTTCTCAAAGGGGTCGTTTAGATCAGGGATGGCGATCCGATCACGTTCGTAACAGTGTACCTATTTGCTCTTCTATGTAGGGAAAGGGACGAGGGTCAATAGAGTCTCCCAAAGGATTTCTTGCGAGAGCTTACGCTTCTCCAGTCCGTTCCCCCTGCCGGATCGGCGAGATTAACGAGTGTTTCGAGGTAACATCAATGGCCTGCTTCTCTTACTCTTTCAACGCATTCCGCGGCGGCAGAACGGCGCCAAACTGATAAAGTCGTTTCAAAGATGCACATTCTGTACTCTGTGCAGCGCATTAACTACTGCGTGTACACTGGTGCTCAAAAGTTTCGAGCACCTTGCTTGTACTTCTGTAATTTTTTGTTATATATGATAATAGAGCGAGTTTCTGGCAATGCTGTTTTGTAATTTTGTATATTAATTTATTTTGCCCAATTCTTACGCAAGAAATTTTTCGTCTTCGTAACATTATGCCACTAAACAGATAAACTACTCATCCAAAATTAATGAAATCTTCCAAATACAAATAACAATAAAAGATGTTTTGCAATTTTTTTATATTAATTTATTTTGTCTAATTCTTTCGCAAGAACATTTTCGTGTTCGTAAAATTAGGTCATGAAGCGAGAAAACTACTCATCCAAAACTATCGGAATCTTCCAAATAAAAACAATAGGGAAAGCTGTTTTGTAATGTTGCATATTAATTGACTTTACCTAATTCCTTCGCACGAAGATTTTCGTCTTCGTAAAATTGGACCATTAAACATATAAACTACTCATTCAAAATTAGTAAAATCTTCCGAATACAAACAATAATAAATGCTGTTTTGTAATTTTGTATATTCATTTATTTATTAGCACAGAGAGCATTTTGTGTAGAGTGAAGGAAAGATATTGATAATGGAAAGGTCATTGTTAAGAGAGTTCAATGGTCCAGATATTTTTTAGGATTCCCCCTTTGATTTCAAGGGAGATAGACGCACATTGGGATTCAAATTATCTGATTGTGTGCTACACGCATACACGAGGAGAAGATGTATTTACGCGTTCTTATAATCTAAATCTACTTAATTCTGGACAGCACGTATCTTTGCATAAGTTTTCAGGAAGCAACTATTGTTATTCAGTAAAGAAACTTCGACAGATAAAAAAGTATTGTGACTTTAATCGCTCCCTTTATCTACCTCAAGAATATAAGACGACCAAACAAACAGTCCTGCTTCTAAAATCATTCTTTTAGCCTATATTTCAAATTCGAACGAGAGATAAACTTTCTTTTCTACTACAAAAGAGGCACAGGCTTTGTCGAAATTGTTAAAGCTTCGTATTTGTCTCCTATTCTGGAGTTAAAAATAATATGGGCTATTTTCTGCTTTCCATACTTGAAATATGTACCTTTATCTCTTCTAAGATAAATAATTATTATTGTATCTTAATCTTGCTTGATTTTATTTTACTATTTTCTATATACTTTGTACTGTGCATCATAAACGAATGATATACGTAATTCCTTGTGGTAATATTGATGAGTAGTTTTGTTGTTTAAATTAAATTAAATTGTATTGCAGTGAGCTATGCTTCTGCATATGAAAGTTCTGTGCGAGCAATTATTATATTTCTCTGTTCATTGGAATGTTTAATGTTTTACAAACTATGTATTTCACTGCAGGCGATTTTCATAAGTGATGATACAACATAAGTACTTTACACGTTGCAGTCTCGTGACTCCTACGCTAATTAGCAATGAGTCTAATTGCGCGTTTGGCACGATGCATAAAGACTCTTCTGAGAAATATCTTCTCTCTAATCGCCTAACGAGGATGTGCTTCTCAATTATATTTCAATGGACATGCTTATGCTATGAACTACTAAAACAGAAATTAAATCAAGGGAAAGGTATCCGATATCAAGATTCGTATCATTCTTCGGTGGCTTGCAGGTTTAACCCTTTCTTTTTACTGTTCCATTTTCGATTCGTGATTGGCTCGTATTCATTCATATTAGAAAAGAACTATTTTTTTTAGTGTGACTTCTACAACAAAGACATTTTCTTCTTAAGAAAATCAGACAATTAAACAGACACTTACATGTAAAATATTGCATATACTTCTACCGATCAAACATTCGTTAAATAATCTAAATATAAATAGTAATCAATTTTGCACAGTTCGTAATTTCTCTCATTTACATTGTTCTATAATATTGTTTCCTAGCCATTTATATTCTGCTGAATGAAAGAAATTGAAGTTTCCTACCACTTTATCGGAGAATAATTTCCAATTCATTTAGATTTATTCCTTATACAAAAGCAATGGCAAATCCCATCAGCGTTTGCTGCAAACAATTTCCTTTCAAATGCCAATGAACAATCTATAAATCTGAATACATACATAAAAATGAAGCCACAGTCAGATAATAAAGATAACGAATTACAGTATCAATAAACTATAATAATTGATTCTTTCTAAAGAAATTTGCAGACAATTTGTCACAATATGAAGCACTTGAACAATTTGAACAACTTTAACAACTTTAACAACTTTAACAACTTTAACAACTTTAACAGCTTTAACAACTTTAACAACTTTAACAATTTTAACAACATTAATAGCTTTAACAACTTTAACAATTTCAACAATTTTAACAACTTTACCAACTTTAATAACTTTAACAGCTTGAACAACTTGGACAACTTAAAGAACTTGAAGAACTTGAACAACCGAATGCAAAAGTCGTCAGTGAATCGACACGGATCGAGCGCTTGCTTTATCGTTTTCAATTTATCACGGAGACAAATCTATCCCGTGGAAGGTGTCCCGATAGAACGTTCAGCCCCGATGGACGTGGACGCGATAGAGAGGGCTTTGATTATCCCAAGATTATCCGTTTACGCGGAAGACGTGTCCGAGAAGTAACGACAGCACGTCCATAGAAATTATCCGTTTCCCTTGCTCATTTTCTCCTTCTGTCTCGTAAATTGCGCGCGACGATAAAAATCAGGAGACGCACGAACGGGACGGATTCGTCCACGATTTCGCCTGGACGATTCCCTCGGCACCGTTCGCGTGAACCGGTTAGATTCTGTCCACGAGATATCGAAAGGAAACGCACCCTTGATAAGGAACTGTACTATAGTCCACCCCCTCTCTCCTCTGCTGTCATGATTTCCCAGTCCCCTTTCCTTTTTCTTCCCTCTCCACCTTTTTGCCCTTCTCGTGTGTATTTTCCGGGAGCGAGTTTCGCGAGAATGAATGGACACTTTATCCGACGTTGAATCTGAAACACGCCGTTCGGAAAGCTTTGCTCGCGCACGGGCCCCTGGATAATTTCTCCAGTTATCGCGATGCTCCACCGGGGCTTAAAAAAAAGAAACGATTACTCGGCGATGAAGATAAAGAGGAGACACGCGGCGGAGGGAAAAAACGTGTGCTCTTTTCGACGGTGAAAACACGTGCCGCGTGCATAGGGCCGGCATGAAAAGCACGACCTACTCGTTAAGGCGGTCTGAAATTTTCCCTTTACTGTAGACATTATCAGTTGGATAACAATTGTTGTTGGCGTTATCGTACAGTTTTCCGATCGACAGAGATTGCAATCACCAACTGTATACCGTTCTCAGTGCCGCAGAAAAATGTATTTTTGTGTTCTTTGTATCGGTTAAATTTACATCGTATTAAGTTGTATTAAGTATTCAAAGTTCATTGTAAGTTTTTACAAGAAGATTGTGGAAATTTTTTTGGCAATTTTTCGGGATATTTGGAAGTAGATTTTCCGAATCAATTATTTGTGTAATTTAAACAAATAACTGTGGCTTTTGAGCTTAGACTTGTTTTAATTAGAGATTTAATTTATTGAAAATGTTTGACTCGTGTGGAATCTGTTTCATTCAAAGCACCTGTTACTGTTTCAAATCTTGTATATTGTATCAATCTTGTATATTGTACATTTAAGTGCGGTTTACGTATTTACCCTGCCAAGCACACGTTACGTGTGCACTCAGTATCGATATAGTCCAAAGATGGACCAACATAACTTTACTAACTTAGTTATACCTAGTTTGCTTTAATAGTCACCTAAGGTAGATTCAACTTGCTTGTTCTACCTATTGTAGATGAGCACAACACTGGTGACAATATTGTGCAAACAACGATTCATTTAATACAAAAGTAGGGTATATATTAAGTGACAGTTTTTATTAGAAAACAAACTGATTGCAATAGAACTTTCATTGTTATTATTTCATTTATCTTTTCAGGCATCTCAACTTTGTTCGACTTGGTCCAACGTCAAAGAGTTTCTATTTGTTTTAGTCTACGATTATGTAAATTGCTAAATGTTTCATTAAATCCGTGTCTAACTTAAATAAAATATTTCTCTTCGCGAACAAAGCGAAAAAGTTATTATTTTTATCGCACTAACGTTCCCTGAGTCGCATGTCCGAATCATTTTGCAATTTTCACCGGGAATCGAATATGAATGTACACGGGCGCACAGCTCGCACTCTTGCCAATAAAATATTTAGAAAATAAATCGAAACAACAAGCGATACAATAACAGGCCGCGCTAGCGTTAACTTCTACGGCCGCGAAATTAAATGGAAGCTTTCACGGGGCAACGTTTTAGTGCGATCCCGTGTAAAAGTGAATGGGCCAAGTACAATATACGCGTACACGGACGTTAATTGTTCATGTTAGGCGTATACTACGGGTAAAAGTGATGGGCGATGTTCGACGTTAAAAAAATGTTTCAAAGGGAACGTTTCGTACATTTATTGCTCGGTGAGAAAAAATTCCTCGTCGAGGTAATTAAAACGCAACGGCGTTCTACGAGGGCGCGCGTACTTTCATGAACAATCTTCCCACTAATCCTCTTATTTTTATACGGATCATAAAATGGCCAGGGAAAATGAATGGCCGGCTCCTCTCTAATACGTCAACCGCGTAGTTTCGCCTCAAATTCTCTTCCCTTTCAGGCTGAAGGGGTTGCGAAAACATTTCTTCTTTATTTTCTGAAATCCCTGACTTAGTCTGCATAATTTTATTTCTTAGTCGAATTAATTGGTATGTTGTTAAGTTGTTTCTGGAGTTGTTGTTCAAGTTATTGTGCAAGTAGTTGTTCAAGCTGTTTAAGTTGTTTAAGTCGTTTAAGTCGTTTAAGTCGTTTAAGTCAAGTCGCTTAAATCGCTTAAGTCGCTTAAGTTGCTTAAGTTGTAAAACGTAGAAAGCAGCGACAGATGGCAGTGGACACAAAAGAAGCAAACACCACGGTGGCTGCGCGTTTACTCTGAATCCGAATGCGAAAAGAATCAAGGGAAACCTCATTTTCCTCACCGCAGCGGCGGGCACAGACGTACATAACCCGGAACCGTCGCGGCTCCTCCGGGAATATTGTGACTTGGACTCGCCGATCCCGCACACTTTTCGCGGCATTCTCTACACCCATGGGACGCAACGAAGTTTGTGGAACGGTTCCTCAGACTTCGAGGCTCTTACGGCTACCCTCTCCGCGTCGACTCGCTGAATCAGGCGGATCCTCCGTTTTTCAGGGAAACGTTCGAGTTGCACGCGAAAACGTCTGCACAAAGCGGTACAGATAGGGGGGAAAAAACGTCGACCAACGGACTCTCTGCCAAGAATTACTTGACGTTTAAGTAAACGTGAACGGAGGATCGTACGATGACGAGGGAACTATTTACAAGGTTGCGAACGGTGATTTCAGCTGGCAAATAGTATCTTTTCATGTAGAGTCGGGGTAGAATTTAATTAAACATCGGCGAGATTGCTAGTGAACGTAATTTCAATCGCTTTGGACGAATTCCGGGCTGCTGGTTCCAATGCACTGAACATTATTAATGGGAAGTTGTATGATATCGAACCGAACGGTTAAATACATATTCTTAAGTAGATTGAAATAGGGTGATGGGTGTATTAATTAATTATTAGGGTAAAATATGAAAATTCTTCTGCTGGCATGAAATAATTCATTTTGGTCATAAAATAACTTCATAGAGAAAATGGAGTCCTCAGGAATTATTGAAATTAGTGATCGTTCATCTATGACAAGTGATTCGACTAGACGTTTAAGAAAACAAACATTTACTAACTTATAAAAAGTCAGATTGGTAGTTCAAATGCGCCGAAAATTATTAATAGAAAGGAATTTAATATGGAACTGAACGTTAAATAGATATTATGAAGTAGATTGAAATGGGGTGATGGGTGTATTAATTAATTATTAAGGTAAAATATGAAAATTCTTCTCCTGGAATGGGATAATTTATTTTGGTCATAAATGAACTTCATGGAAAAAATGGAGTCCTTAGGAATTATTGAAATTAGTGATTGTTCATCTAAACTTAGAACATCTCAAACTTATAAAATGTCAAACTGTGGTTACTTAACACACCGAATCTATCGCCTTATACCTCAAACGTCAAGTGACAAATATTTCAGGTATCCGCGGAACTCTTTCAGTTAGCGTTTGATAAGTCCTCGCGAGATATCTGCGGGACTATAAGTGGAAAAGAACAGCGAGTTCGTCCTCTTTTTTTTTTGTTCATTGGGAAGGACTCGAGTCTCGTGGACGCGCCAGACGAAACTGTCGTCGATTCCGGGGAGAATATCGTGACTCGCATTCTACGATCTCACATACTTTTTCCCACGCGACCCGAAATGAAGTTTGCGGAACAGTCGGCGACTTGGAGGCTCTGGAGCTTCCCAACTTGCCCGTAAGTCGCTCCGATTTTTCGCAGCGAAGAAAAACGTCCTTCTAATGGGTTTACGGAATACAATTCGCCTGTCAGTTTTTATTTAATTCGAGTGTGTTAAATAAACTACTGTGTACTATCAAAAATCCTTGGGAATTGGTGATAAAAATCTTTTATTGACTCATAATCAGTTTTTATGTTAATACACAATTATGCGAATTTATCACTTTGCAATTTGAACTTTACATAAAGTACGAGGTGTCTTATTAATTAACAATTATATTTCGTATTTAACAAAGAATACCCAGGGACATTGTAAAAAAAGTGAGTATCAATGAGTACTGTATTTGGGAAGAGTTATTATTTTTATTCCTGTTAGCGTTCTGCATGGCTGAAAGCAAATGAGTACACGATTATCCAACAAGATAAAATGTAATTAGCCCCTTATACCTGCTGGGCCTCGACAAAATTACAGCCATGCGCTGCAAAAATTAGTAATTTCTACATGCACCAGATAATAACGCTCTTGCAACAATTATACGACCATCACAAAATAAGCAAAATAGATTTCGACATTATTCGTGTACAGAGAACGGTAATCCAGTGCTAATTCGTAACGTAATCAGCGTTAACCCGTGTTATCGTGGAAATAAGTAGAAATTATATTAATAAGACAGATTCCATTAGCGCGTTCGCGAAATAATTTCAGCGTCGAAAACGGGAGCACGAGCACGTTGTATCAAAAGCTCGGGAGAGATTGACACTTGTGAGTTTCCATCGCATTCATTTTTCGACGAAGTGAATGATTGATGTTATTATCTCTACGAGATGAAACGTGTTTTCAGTGTCCATGGTGTTTCGATTGTGAGTAATTGATAAGTAGTGATAGCGAAATGGTCAGACTTCTAATAAATGGTAGCCGAACTGTTTAAAAGATTCCTTGCAGAAGCTTCTGGAGTTTAGTATCATGAAACACTATTACCACCTAGCGGCGAAGCAGTGTAATTAACCTTTTACTTTATCGTTTTAAATAAAGGGGATTTTCTCCAACCTTCGAGAGAATTTTTTAATACATTAGGGCTCAAATTGAAACTAAGAGTCTCCGGTATGAGTCATTCTAGTTTCATAATAAACGCTGTTTTGGTTTGTTTGTTACAAACAAATAAATATTTGAGAATACTACTAAGATTGTTTCTTTTGGATGCTGCATCAGATTGTAACTAGAGAGGAGAAAGAAACAATTATTACATTTTTTTAATAAATGAAGTCTTTTTGAAGGTCTCAGTAAAAATGTGTCGATCCTTGTCCATCGATTTTGACTGTGTTATTTCTCTTAATTTACAGAACGACATTTAGAAATATGAAAACAATTCACATCATCAATATCAATTTTATTATACTCACATATAGACATTAATTCGAAATACAAAATCAATCTTTGACTTCCGCGAGCTTGAAAACATGAAATTTCACAAATTAAATAATAAATGAATGAATTTCCGGAAACTTCGTGTGCGTTCGACGCGTCGTGCTAATTTTTAGGTGAGCACATTCGTCGTGCATGCTTTCAGACTAATTGAGGACACGTAGGACTAAATGGCGACGAGTTTCGTGTTGCGCGGATATATTGAAAAATTAACACAAACAACCCCGGCTTGGCTTCCTTCCATTTCGTGGTTTCACATCTTTTAAGGGCGTAAATAATCCTCGGGGAGTGATATTTGACGCTGCTTGCCCTTTCGGCGGAGTCGCTTTAGCCAAAAGCTGTTGTTAGATGGTCGAATTTCAAATGCACGCCGCCTTGCGTGGGTTCTTGACACCGACTCGTGTTTCTCAACGGCTCAATGGAATATACTAAACCCTCCTGACGAGATTCCATTTTCATGCCACTTCTGTATTTCCGACTATTCATGCTGCATGGCCATGACACGATCCTTTTCTTGGTTTCCATATTAATTAACAAATTAAACACTATGTAATGGTCATTAAAAGACAATTGTGGATAATAACCTGTGCTAATTATGTTACATTGCTAGGGTTTGTGATGTTTCAACTTATGACAAATATTTGGTTCCTTTAATAACTTGTATGACTTAATTTTCTAATAATTTATCTAATTGTAGTTGAGACAATGTACATCGAATTCTAATTTAGTAAAATTATTTATTTCAAACCTCCAATGGCATAAATCTCTTCACTTTTCATTCAAAATTTTACCACTTAAAAGTTGGTGCAATTTAAATCAAGACAAACCACACCCAAATCAACTGCTTCCATAGAACTGTGTGCAACGAGTGGAAGCTTTTCTATATAACCAGTGAAGCTTTAGAATTTTGCAGAAGGGTGCTGTTCCTCAGGTAAATTGATCTTCTTTCTTCCCTACTTTACTTCATTATTTTCCTACTCTCGAGTGTAATTTGCAGCGATGTCTTATGGGTGCACAAATTTTATTGCGCAACTTGTATAAAGTACAACAGACTTGCGAAGGATGAATCGCAAGAATTGGCAAGCTCTTCTTCTTCTTCTCTACGGAATTGTGACGTAAACTGCTGCTTCGTTGCGTTCGTAGTCTAATAAGCATAGCGATGGTAAATTCATATTATTGGGCATTGTTGATTAAGAATCGTAAAGTTGTTCCACGGTTATACATTGTATATTTTTGCAAATTCGGAGAAGGGTCAAAATGAATTCTCGAGTTGGTTGAGGTGGGATTTGGTCAATTATGGTAACTAATGATACTAATGATAACTAATGACAGCAGGACATCTGGCTAAACACGTAACTTGCGTTCATTTTAAAGCGTCAGCAAATGCTGACGTTTCCATGTTACCCAGATACGACTTTTTGTTCACACACAAAGTCGGTCGATATCCTCCAGTAGCGCATTAGACTACTGGGCCTACTTTCACCTGAGAGTATGATATGATGCGCTGGACACATTGAGTCGTGGGTGGATTTATACGTGTCCAGTTTTAAACAATGCTATTTTCACGACGCGTTGCACGGCTTTCGTTTAAGCTCGTTGCAAATAATCATAGTGGCGCTGTACAACGAAGAGATAATACCCACTGTTTTATTGCGTATTTGCGTAATGCGCATACGTCCTGCACCTGCGTATCCTCCGCCGCGTTGCAGAGAATTGTGGCTTCCACCCTTCGATTTTCACCGTGGAATGGAGTATTCTCATTTACCCGGCTTAAAAGCACGCGTTTAATTATCCCTTGGGCTATCGATTGAGTACAGGTGTAATTATTTAATAGCTGATTGCACCAGTTCATGGATTCTTCGATGTCTGGTGTCTTCCTTCTCGTAGAGAAATTGAAACAGTGGTTTGGTTATTGGGTTTGATTAATTTTCTGTGTTAATCCTGTACTAATTCTGTACTCATTTTTGCACTAACCTTTGTACTAATTCTTATACTAATTTCTGTACTAATTCTTGTTCTAATTTTTGTACTATTTTTTGTACTAATGTTGGTTCCAAGTTTTGTACTAATTCTTGTACTAATTTTTGTTCTCATATTAATTCTGTGGTAATTTCTGTACTAATTCTATACTATTTCTTGTGCCAAATTTTGTACTAATTTTTTACTAATTCTTGTGCTAATACCGCACAAATTTTTTACTAATTTCCTATGCTAAAAAAACCTGAGAGAAATAAATCTGGCCGAAACTATGATTATCGTGGTGCAGTTCTTAACGACAGAGATAAATCAGGGTAAATGTAAAATTCTTGTACTTGACTAAAATTGCTATCTTTTTAATCGTTTCGAATGTATGTATTCGTTATTTAAGAAAGGAACAACACGTTTAATCATAAAATAGTTATCACTGAATCGCACGCTAATAAACACATTATATTGTTAGATGAAGATCGTACGTATTTTAACAAACATGTAACTTTCATCGAGTATCCAAAAATTTCATTCAAATGCAGGTGTCCATTGTTTTGCGCTTAATAGCACTTGCCCCAAAATTCACTTTCCTTTGGATCCCTCTCTCGCCAGTTGCCTAATTTGTCCAGCGAGGATAGCCTGTCGTGGCCATAAATTCTCAATCCCTTGGTAGCCCGTGCTATAATTATTCGAGAAGTCTACTTTAGTTAAGATCAAGTAACTTGCAGGCATAAACAGTGTGTAGAAGGTGGTTTGGTAAGACAAGTACTAATTACTACCCTACTTGTAAGCTACACCAAAGTTCCTTTGTAACGCTCTACGTAAAATAATATAACGCAATGTATGGGCAGTGAAATGAATAGTTTTGCACAAATATTTGGCGAGATGCTGCTTTGACAAAATCTTGTGCGTAAGGAACAAAAATAAATGTTAGCGTGTTCTTTGTTAGGGTGTCACCCCTCGTTTTAACTTTCGTTCAGATGTCTTTATGAATTTTATAAAAGATCTCTTGCGAAGAATACGATTTATTTGCTTGTCCGTCTAACACTTTTATAGTTCAATTTTAAACGTGTTGATAATATCAATTATACAGAGTTGATAGTTAAATGAGGATAAGTTAACAATTTGTATCATTTTGGAATTGTTTTTGCTTCATATGGGGATTAATCAGTGCCCGGAAAATTGAAGCAAAGCTTTTCTAACAGGATAGTATCAATCTTTGAGGGACGTAAAAAACAAACGTCCGTCAATGTCAATTATTTAACCCTTCTAGGACGAACAGTAACCCCTCCATACATCTAGACGGTCATCTTCCTTCTCTGTCGTAAGTATATCTCAATTTCACGACCCCTCTTTTAACGAATAAATCTGTACGAATAATATTTATCAGCTATTTCTCTTTTTTCTTATTGTGAAAGCAATTTTTATTGCATGCAGACCATCTTTTTGTTGATTGTATGATGAAAAGTAGACAGATTCAACATAATCCTTCGATATTCTTCTAAATCTTATCACACCTTATTAACAATAATTATTATAATTTACTATAAGCACCAACTCTGGTAGTTCCTCATAAACAATGAAATTTCGGGATGAACTAAATACTTTCTTACCCAACTTCACGACAAATTGCGCTCGTCATTCCAGCATAAGTTAATAAATAAGAAGGGAGCGCCCCTGCCTCGACCATTCGTGCACAATTTCCGCATAAGTATCAACTGTCGCCCATCAAAAGGCCATATACAGAACCCACTGACCAGGGCTGATTGATTTTCTTCTCTATCCAGGGCAAGTTTTCCACCGTGACATATTTCCCCTTAATCAGACCGAGATGGAAACTTTTGCCATTTGTTTTCCCGGCCGCATTGGTCCCGTCGTTGCTTGAACTTTCGCAGCCTGTCTGCTCCTTTTTTTTTTTTACTTCCTTGAAATATTTAGCCACGCGCAAACTTTCGAAGCGTACGAGGCTGGCAGGAAACGGGGTGGAATCGGCAAGACGATTTGTTAGGAACCACGAGCGAAGGAGAAATTTACGAATGAGCAATGTAAATTTCAACCCCTCCCAACGATAGAACGACGCGGATTGCTGCTCGTTGAAACTGAAAATAGTAGTTAAACTTAAAAACTTCGCCGGCGGATCGATACAAATCGGCCGTATAAAGGGTTCAACTTCTCTCGTCGATTTATCTTTTAACGCTTCGCCCGCCTGACAGCATTCCCGTCGGTCTCGCCGTTTTCTTGTAACTACAAACAAGTTGGCGAGAAAATGCCTTCAAACTAGAACGATTTGCATGCGCCTCTTCTTCGAAAAATCGTTCCAATTTTTATGGGAAAGATTTGTTTTTGCTCTGCGTGCGAATTTGCGATTATTCAATGGCGGATGTTTGTGCAAACGTATATTTTTCTTACAGGAAATTAGTAAAGCTGTGCACATTGTATTTGATTCGCTTTCAGATGGTTTTGATTAAAGTTTATTTTCTTTTGGAAGCATTTATTAAAGTATATTTCATTTTTCATATATCTTTATCATGGTTACCTTTTCTCCAGCAGCTTTTAATTGATAATTAATCAATTGTAAGTGCAAATAGTTTCGCAGCAACATTTATACAGTTCATCCATTTATTTATTCACAAGCACGTCCCATTAAGGACATATGATATAATATGTTCGTACAAGTTTTTCCTTTTTAGAAACACCCGGCTGTTTGCCGGCTCTAATATAGTTTGCGATTCTATTAAATGTCCATGACTCCTTCTTAGCATCTCTCTGAAAACTTTAACAAAGGCTGGCATTAATGCCAGAGGGGGAGACTTTCATTCGAAGAGTACGTAAACATTCTTTGCTATTAGGTCAAGTCATACTTTGAACTTTCACAAGGAAGCTGTAGAATTTCATAAAATAAATCTATTGCGTCTCCGTAGTCGTTGATATTACTACTAGCCTTAACCTCAACATTTAATAACTTTCATAAAAGAAATAGTAATAATCATCAAACGAAAATAATACAGAAAAATAAAAAGGTAATGGATGAACTCTTTAATGGTTAAATAGCATTAATAGAGGAAGATAAGTCTCCAGAAAGTGGTCAGGTAAAACGTAACTTCTGCTGTACTTGTTCAAATCAGCGACTACTGTAAGAAATGAAAACTCACTTTCCCTTCCATGAAATTTATTCCTCTCTTCAATATATTTTTAAGGCCCTGTCGTCGAAACTTTTCTTCAATCTGCCGAAGCACTCAACTTGTCGTCGAATATTTTACTGCGTTAAAAAAGTAACCTTTGGACAGTAATATACACAATATAAATAAATTTGTTTATTTGCCGAGTATAAAATTCGTCCTGTGCAATTTAATATCGTTCCATTTCTTATGGGCATTATACAGTGTGCCGTGATTAAATTACTTGTTTTAAAGGACCCTCTACTGACAGCTACCCACACCAATCAGGCTCGATTCGCTAAGTAAAGCGAGTCCTCGAGAATCTCGACCAGGGACTTGGTTCGAGTCCTCTCCGGGCCGCGACAGAAAGTTTCCGGGGCAACTATGAACGGGAGGGGCACGCTAAAATATTACTCGTATCGCAAAAAGAGGCCACTTCTCCTCGGGAACTTGATGCCCCATCCCGACGATTTGCCTGCCGCGAAACTTATCCCGTTACCCGGTTGCACGTGTACCCAAACCCTGGATTGTTCTTTTTTTGTGTTTCTCCTTCCTCCCGGGCGCGGCGTTCCCCCGCGCGTTCACGTTTGTGATTGGAGCCTAGACTGTTTCGAATATCCTTCCGGTGGCCGACTGTTATTTCAAACAGTTCTTTCTGTGTACGTACGCGAGTTCTCGCCGTGTAAACGCGATACGCGTATCTGGCTGAAAGGAAACTGCCTCGCAGGAAGTGCCTGCGTATCCGCGGCGCGTATAAAACAAAGAGCGGTGTCGTTTCCGCGGAGTGCTCCACGTTCCGCTTGCCACGCTAGAATCTTGACACAAAAGTGTCCCATTCTCGGGTTAAACTTTTACGGGTGTAACCCAACAGAGGCGCGTTTGATGGATCGTGTAACCGTGGAACGTAGTTGACGTTCGGCTACATGGAAATCGAGATGTTATTGGGCGAACGGCGGACTTGCGATGCGCCCTCGTGCAGTTGTGCGTGTTTTTTTTTAAATAATATTACTTTTGAAGTATCAGTATTGGTCACAGTTATCGAGTTGCGTAGAGTGAGCTGTATGTATCCACACAGTGTGGTTCTGTGTGCTAAAATACGACGAAAATCAGGAGAGACGAAACTGCATTTAAGGCTTCGTTAATAAGTTATTTAAGAATTAAAAATTGGCCCAGAGGCTCCTGAATGCAGGTAAACGTGCGAGCACCGCCAACTGCTTAGGCGGTTTCAGACACGTACCCTTTGCAATATGTTAAACGGTCAACCGTGGGCGTAGAGTTGCCTGCATTCAGGGGCCTTTGGACCGATTTTTAGTTCTTCATAACTTACTAACGATGGCTTAAACGCAATTTTATCACTCTTAATTTCCTTCATATTTTAGCCAAAGCAAACGTAATCCCCCCTTTCCCTTGTGTTAAACGAACAGGGTACAATTTCTTATTAACAATGCGTTAATAATGAGCTATGATAATTTAAGAGCAACTTCGGAGGTAAATTATCTGAACAATTCTAATGAAGAAATTACGGAAGCAACTTAGGTTCGTGGTTCTCTAAAATATTTAAAGCAGCCATTGCACTTGAATACAAAAATGGAATAAGCGTAAGAGAATGTTAATTTATATCAGGGAATAATGTATTTTAATATTTTTATTTTTGAGTTACACAGCATAATTGCATACTTAGTAAAAGAATATGATTCAAAGGAGAGGCGATATAATTGTGATTAAATAAAATGGACGACTACAGACGCATACCCTTGGGCAGTAGTCCAAGCAGCTGGCACGGCGTTATACATAATGTTGCCTGTATTCAGGGGCTTTTGGACCAATTTTCAATTCTTAATAACTCATTAAAGACGGCTTAAACGCAATTTTGTTATTCTTGATTTTCTTCTTATTTTAGTCCATAGAATTGCTTGCTGTAGTCGTACATCTTGTATATTCGACATCATCTGCAAAACAATTATCCCAACAGCCTCAATCCCTTTATACCGCTTCCCTGCGCACTTTACTTTGCCAAACAGTCTAACGTAATTCCAAACGAAGACCGTGAGAGTACCTTCGATTTGTAACTCGAGTAAATCGCATCATCGACGAAACGAAGGTCTCCCCTTATTCTCCCGCTCAGCGAGAGGGCGAAGAAACTGAGACCCTTCGGCAGCAGAAGTTATGAATAATGAAGCAGTCTCTCGTTTCAATAAACGCTTACCTTGTCGGCGGTAGTTTTTTAGCCTTTCTCCACCCTCCCTCCCAAAAGCTGAAAACTTTCTTTCTCCCATAGACTTAAACCTTACTCCGTCGCAGTATCTCATCAGTTGTACCCTGCCGTCTTCGACATTAAAAGGATATTACGCGCCCCTTTTCGGTTCTAATTGTATTTTGCCGACCAGATGACGGGGCGTGCGCGCGATTACATTTGTATCTTCATCACGATGTAAATTATCCTTTTCAGTTCTTGATGAAACGAGAGAGTACCCTCGGACGTGTTTGCCTCGTTAATCGACCGTCATTGAATCGCCGATAATGAGTTGGAATTTGCAATGCATTCGCGTGCTTCGTGGTTCACGCTACGCTGGACAAGTCCCTGGAGGACAGAATGCTAAACATCTATGTTGAATTTAGGGATAGGTGTTCATGGATGGGACGCATTATTTGATAGAGGGCAAAGTAATTTCTCAAAGAGGCGAAGACAATGATTAAATGATTGTAAAAAAAATTATATTGCTGGAAATTAATACGGAGAACACACGTCGGCTTATTTAAGACGATCCAACGCGAAAAACCATCTACACTGGCAAAAGAGTTTCGCATTTCTCTATTTATTGAAATAATTCTATCATCGAACCGTGTCGACTTTTTTTCCGCCAGAAAAAGAGACACGCGTGTCCCAAGTAGGGACGGCGGAAAAAAGAAAGTATAATGACGGCCGTTTTGCGGCAGAGAGCATGGGCGGTCACCGTGTTCGTCGGAGACAAAAAGTTAATGCCGGGATACGCGTGGCATTGGATTCCGATCGACCATTACAGGGCGATCGATCCTGGTTTTATCTGCTGTTGACTCGATGTTAAGCGATTCGCTCGTTCAAAGTCCCCTCGAACGACAAATGGTCGGCGGTGACACGGAACGAGTAGGAGGCGACCAGATACATACGTGATTCACCTATGACCAACACGTTTCATATCGTGTATACAGATATTTATGTCACAGGTTTACGGTACACACAAACACGTAGGTCGATGCTTTTCAGCTTGAAACTCTTTTGTCAATCACTTTACTATTCCACTTGTGTTATCGTCTTCTGACATTTCTACGTTCTGCAAAGCAAACGTTACCTTCTCTGCCCTTTGTATTAAATGAACAGGGTGAAAATTTTAAGTGTAACAATGTTACGTTGAAGTTAATAAGATATTCACAATTAAAAATCTGTTCAAAGGCCCCTGAATGTAGGCAACTCGACTTGTAGCGGCGGCTACTTGGGCGACGTGCAGACACATACCTCTTGGGCAGTAGCTGAATCGGCTGATAGTCTACGTAGGGTTGCCTGCATTCAGGGACCTTTGGACCAATTTTAAATTCTTAATAACCAATAAACGATGGCTTAAACATAATTTTGTTCCTCTTACTTTTCTTCTGATTTTAGCCCAAACAAACGTTACCCCTACTTTCCTTCGCATTAAACGAACAGGGTAGATTCGCTCGTTCAAAGTCCCTTCGAAAGACAAATGGTTGTCGGCGGCACGGAGTAACAGACGACCAGGTACATACGTGATTCATCTATGACCTGCACGTTTCATATCGTGTACACAGATATTCGCATCGGCCAGTGTTGCAATGCACCTCGCATTCTAGGGGTCGCCACTTGAAGTGATAATTTTTTCTGCTGCCAGCGGAGCAAGACCCTGGAGCATTACGCGATCGATACGTTGCCTTCGCTACCTGTTTGTTATGTTAGACGAGGCAATTTGTTGTCTCCCGTGTTTGAGGATGCCGCGTCGGGAATCACCCGCCTCTGTTTCTCTGCTCGTCGTACAGCCGAATGATGAAACGTAAATTGAGGTTGAGACTACAGTTTTCGAGTTTCTTTTAATGAAAAGAGAAAACAACAGGCACTCGTTAGTTTCAATTACACGGCTGCTGTACCAAGCCTGCTCCGAACGGGGTGAACTCGCCTTTCCGTTATTTCAATCACTGGAGTGCTGCGTCATACAACGTTGAGAGTTGCGATGCAACGGACTTGTTTCTTATTTGAAATGTTGTAAGGGGAGATTCAGAAGATCGTGGAAAAATAGGAAGGAGTGTGTAATTGTCATTTTTGTAATTTTATGTCGTGCAAAAACTTTCACGTCAATTTAATTTTATCTTTGATTAAACAAAAATTAAGTATAGATCTTTGTCAAATGAATTGGTATATGAATTTCGTGATTAAACTCAACGTAATTATTAATTGTGTTGATAGTAAATTAATTATTTCGTTTCTCAGAGATTATTTATCAATAAACAATATGAGTAAGATTGCAAATGGTGTTTAGTGTCCCTTTCCATTTCTCACTCTCTTGCAAATAATTGCATAAATTGAGACCCACGGAATAGTTGCGGAATATCAGGAATGGCACTGTGAGGGATTTAACAAGGGGCGAAACCGTTATAATAAGGGAGGATGAGGTGCACGCCACGTGTATACGTATACGTCACACGACAGAATATTCATCGGTCTCGAACTTGCTAAATGGCGAATTTACTATCGTAACCATTCATAACTGATCGGAAGCAGATTTCCATGGTGAAGAGCAAGGGGTAGATTCGAACGTCACGAGATTTCGGCTTGAGTTTCATTTGATTATGAGATACAGTTGCCTCGTGATTCAGTATTAATCCGAATTCGATTGCTTTTAAGCACGATAAAGGAAATGAAAATTACGTTGATGCTTATCTACTGCTGCAAATTTAATTTAAGTGAAATTAAATTTGAATGACATTAAAATTTCATTTAATTAAAACTCATTTTCTTAATGTTAAATTCTATTAGGGCCGCTTCCTTGCAAATAGCGTAGAAAATAGTTTTACAAATATTTGTATTACTTATATAATTATATTTGTAATTAGTTTAATTATAACCACAATTGTTGAATATATTTTTAAATAGCGAATTGAATATTTGAAATATCATTTTTAATATATCCCTGAATTTGTGTATAATGCAATTTATATTTAAAAACGTCTGACATAAATTGTCACGTTCAAGTACTATTTATACCGCATCGCGGTGCATCTTTTTTAACCAGTTAACTGTGGCGATCCCTTTGCAAAGCACTCACCTGTGTGTGTCGCGATAATCAAACAACTCACATTATTTCCATTAAATCCAACTCAAATTATTTATAATTTTCATTTGTTCGTTTCATTTCGTTTTGATCTCTAAAAATTTTAAACATATAAAAATTTACAAGTATAATTTAATTTTCTCCAGAATTACAATTTAAATATCAAATTGTAACAAACTTTTACGCATGACGGATATAACCGTCATGACACAAAATTCTGCCACATCTCCATGACGGATATAGTCGTCCTACACACTTAACTGGTTAAATTTACTCCAGCCCGAATTGCATAAATTTCCAATAGGGTCCATGGCTGTTATTAAAGCCATCGATTTCTTGTTTAATTACAACGGAGCGATGAATGTACCATTCTTGTAAAGTTTCATATATCTTGCTCGGTCCTATGGGATCGGTATAGCGGTTTAGCGGAAATTCGCGTGGATCCCGTTGCAACAGCGCGGCAGTCAACGTGTTAATTTTGAAATTTTATGCGCGCGTGCTCGGTGAATTGCTGCACCGCCGGCAACGAGCTTCAGCCGTGCGGGGCCAGACCTCTCTGCTCTTTTAAATGCCGCGCGAGGTGTTAAGTTTTAAGGTATGAAGCGTGAATACTGCGGCCATATTTCATGCGAAACGACGCGACGACAAAGCATCCCTTAAGGTTGTTTGGTAAAAACATTCGTATTGAAATTTAAAAGACAATTGTTTGAAGCGAAACGCATCGATTTCCAGCATTTTGTGTAATTCAAATTTCTTTTTAAATTGAATCGTTGACTTGATATTGTTTCGTTTAATCTGTTTATGATTAATTAATTTATTATAAATAAACCGCAGTGTCACCATTTCCTTTGCAGTCATTTGCAGCCCTCGTTAACGACGCGCAAATAGAAATATTATACCCTATTGTTGAACGTGTAGAACGATAAATTAATCACGAAACAAAATTTCGTAGCTCGTTTGCGATACGTGAACGATTATGGCGCGAAAAGCCAGCGGCAATTACACTGTATTAATTGTGTGTAACTCGCTGTAACGCCCAGTTACTCTGATGAAATTCCGTGTCAATGCAACGGGGGCGCGTGATAACGAACGACATGTAATCGGCAATTCTACTGAACGATTAACTATGTGCAACGAAATATCATAGAAATTACTCGCTCGTTACCCTTCTATCTCTATCTAGTCGCAGTTTTTCCAATAGTCATTCCCTTTATTCCTTGCGACAAGTAAAGGAAAACGGACTTTCCTTTGAATACGGGAACAATTAATACAGTGAAAATGTATTCCCTTTTGTTTTTTAATGAACTCTTTCTTTTTGGTTTGGTATTTTTCTGACGTTAAATTTAAATCCATCCAGCAGTTTCAATTAAATTTGTACAAATTCCTTTTCTTTTTTTAATGCCGATACTTTGAACGGTACTGCGAATTATTATGTATTAATGCCACATCTCCGAAACCAGAGGACGTGGTTTTTCCTCCATGTTCTTTCTTCCTTCACGAATGGAGAGATCCCGAGATTCCCTTTACTATGTCACGAGGAAATAGCTCCCCAGGGTGGATGACAAACTACAGGTTTGTTTCCCTGTTATGCATTTCTGAGGGACACACGTAGATCTATGCTTTTTAGCTTGAAACTTTTTTCATCAGTCACTTTACTATATTCCACTTGTGTTATCGTCTTCCAAAATTTTTACGTTATGAGGAACAAACGTTACACCCACTTTCCTCTGCATTAAATGTACAGAGTGGAAATTACAAGAGTGACAAAATTATATTTAAAGCTTCGTTAATAAGTTATTCAGAATTAAATGTCTGTCCACAGGCTTCTGAATGCAGGCAACTCGACGAAACTTGTAATGATATTAGTTTTGAAGTATCAATATTATTCACAGTTATCGATTCGGTATCGGTTGGCCAGTGTGTATTTGTAAAGGGTGTTTACATATGGCCAAACGGGGTGATTGTATGTGCTAAAATAAGACGAAAGTCAAGGGTAACAAAATTACATTTAAGGCTTCGTTAATAAGTTATTCACAATTTAAGATGGGTCCAAAGGCCTCTGAATGCAGGCAACCGGCGGTGCGCGTCGAGTTTATCTTCTGACATTTTTGCATTCAGGAGCCGTTCGACCAATTTTAGATTCTTAATAACTAATTAACGATGGCTTAAACGCAATTTTGTCCCTCTTATTTTTCTTCCTATTTTAGCCCGAACAACCGTTACACCTATTTTCCTTTGTATCAGACGAAAATGGTAGAATTTATAATAGTGACAAAATTACGTTTAAGGCTTCGTGAATAAGATGTTCATAATTAAATATCTGTCCATAGGCCCCTGGATGCAGGCAACTCGACAAAACTAGTAATAATATTAGTATATAATATTACTTTTGAAGTATCAATATTATTCACAGTTATCGATTTGGCGTCAGGTAACTAGTATGTTTCTACACAGAGTATTTGATCATATGTAGCCGAAAAAAGTGAATGTATGTGAAATAAGACGAAAATCGAAAGTGACAAAATTACATTTACAGCTTCGTTAATAAGTTATTCACAATTTAAAATCGGTCCAAAGCCCCCTGAATGCAAGCGGCAGTGTGCTGCGAGTTGCCTGCATTCAGGGGCTTTTGGACCAATATTTAATTCTTAATAACTTCTGAACGGTGGCCTAAACGCAATTTTGTCACTTTTGATTTCCTTCTTATTTTATCCAAAGCAAACGTTACCCCTACTTTCCTTTGTATAAAATGAACAGGGTAGAATTTCCGATAGACTGCGCTTTATAACTACCCATAGTATTTCAGTCAAATGAAAGTATGCCTTTAACTACCTTACCAACAAAACACTGTTCTACCATCGCTTCATGAATTCTTGTATTCTCACAGTTCATTTACCGAGAAAACTCGCTCATTTTCTTTCGCCAAAGACTTCAACTCTTCCCATGAACTCGCACAAAGCGGAAATAAAAATATCGTTTAATTCCATGCCAATGATTAATGGTTGATCTTTGTGTCCAGAAGGACGTCGAGTGTAAAACAAGCGTCCCTACGACTCTTCCTGTGTGTGTTTCAGTTTTAGCAAACCCCCCCCCCCCCCGCCCGCCGTCACCCGGAATTACCGTGAATTACGAGTACTAGGGATTCTTAAAGCTTCTCGCGTAATGAGAGTCTCCAGGATATAAGGAACGGAGCGCTTGCCGGTTCGAAATTCATTAACGGAACCTACTACTCCTTGCTTTCGCGCTCTCTCGCCCCTCCGCTTGTGTCCTTCGCCCTTCAACCCTCTTGCCGTCCTCGTTCGCCGCCCTTCCGACTGCTCGTTGTGTGCGAACCGTCGCACTTGCGCCACTGGGATAATGGTATTTTTATAGGTTTACTTGTTTCTCACCCGGCGAGCGGGTGGGTGATCGACCGCGCTAATTATTTTCAGGGGCTAATCCGGAAGTGGATGTTTCCTTTCCTCCCTGTCGTTGTGGAAAAACGACACTCTTCGCGGATACGTCGAATAAATGCGGGCAGATTTATCAGGAAAGTAAGGTAGAAGTGTAATCGTGTGCTTAGGCCAATGACTATATTTATGCTTCGTGTAATTTATTTACATGTCATACAAGAATTATAAATTACATTATAATCTATAATATGTCCAGCATTTTATCTGTATAATTTTCTACACCAAGGAACAAATCATTCTTTAAAAATTTGATCAAATTAATATAGTGGACTTGCTTCAATTTAATGTAAAAAGCGTAAAAAGCTTTTTTTACATTTTTACGAGTCATCCCTGTATTTTAGATAAAATACACTTACCGTATAAACATTTAAAATTCCCCCTTCTCGAACCTTTCACTGAAGACACAGCTCCCTCAGTGAAGTTAACTAATAAAACATCTTGTACACATTGCACAGTTGAATCAAAGCCTGCAGTTCAAATTTCTTTGAATATCTCGATAGCAGGGAGACAGAAAATTGACGTGAAGCGAGGCGGTGATTTTAAGTCTTGTTAAATTTAATTACTTCCACGAAGAAGGGCGGCGGGATGGAGTTAGGAAAGGGCGCCAGTGCAGAACGGCACGAGCCGCTGGGTAAATAATTTCCTTCTACTTTTTCGCTCACGGCTAAAGGATGGAACCTGCGACTAATTTTGAATGAAGTCTATTTCAACCGGAACGACGCTTAAAACGTTTCATTTCGTGCGTGAGAGAAATGCAACGGAGGTAAATAAAAAGCGCAGCATAAGTAAGTCTTGTCTAATGGAAGGGACCTTTTCGAAAGCCACTAAACTGCTAAGGGATGGTTAAATGCATAGTTCGAGAAAATGGGTGAAGGAAGATTCTTTATACGAATGTCTCGAAACATGCAATTTCTTCAATGCCTCACAATTTTCAAGAAACTTGTATTAAAAAACCTGTTAGCTCAAGTGACCGATAATAAGAACAATTTAATATTTATTATGAATGAACAGATGTGTGAAAGTTCATAGGTAAATAATTATTATCTCGTTTTTCAATGACTCAATACTTTAATGTTTCAGAAGTAACTTCAAAATGGAATCGACCTTACAGCATTACAATAAACGTTATCAGAATAATCGATTAATTACGATTCCGTTAAAATCGAGTCGGCCGTTTCTCGATAAATTTGGAATAATCCGACGAACGAGAAATAATTTATCCTGAGTAGAATGCTGGCAATCGTGCCACGGGCGAAAGTATAGAATTTCAACGAGCGGGTGAAAATGCGTAACCCGTTGACCGCAAAAGATAAAACGTACCGATTGACTTGACTGACTCAGTCTTTTAGATTAAATTTTTTAATTAATTACGGTACCTATCATTTCCTTCCGGACGATTCGCTTTAATAATTTCATGCGCAATATCCCGATGCAACATGCGGGCTTTCGTCGATTCTCGAACGGAACAGGCAAAAATAATTAGTTGCAAAATTTATCATCGAGATTCGCCGGAGTTCGGAATGCTTTCCCGTCACGCGATTGCCACTCGTAAAAGTTGTTCCACGACGGAAACAATATCTTGGTAATTCGATAGAGGAGAACTTGGAACGATCGAAACAGCCCTTCGGAAAGTGTTCGAACGAGAACTGTAGGAACTACGATCGATCTTGGAGATAGCCTCGATCCAGTTGCAGTTTGCAAGATACTTGACTCTTCCGTAAGCTATTTTTGATATCTATCGCTGCGCATCTGCGTGGTTCTCGTACGTCGATCCATTGCTTCTTCCATTTCTCGTTTATTTCGGCTTTCCGTGCAACCGCCCCCCTCTCGCGCTTTTTCACTCGTAAGGAGATTTATGATCGCTCCGGCGAGACTGCAACTTACACGCTGCTTTAAATCGTTTCCGTGATAGAATTGGGGGAACCTTCAAAAATGTGGAAACATTGAATAAAATTAGTTCCATTCTTTGAATGTAATACTTTTGACCGAAGACTGGGACACTTTGCCGAAATTTTCATCTAGAATTCTTCCTGAAGCTTTACTCAAACGAGGAGCACAGTGTCGTTCACTTTGACGTTGAGTCGTTTTGGAAACGTAAATCAGTTTCAACTAAAAATTCTATTTTTTCTTTGTTTCAAACTGAAAATCATAGAAGTTGACTTATATTTTATATTTGTTACGTGACTATACCCTAACTACTACCATATCAAAAAAGCAACTTTTGGTGGTAGCTTTAATTAAAATGTCACAATTCAGGAAGGAAAACGCTTGTTTTGTAGCAATTGCACGGACTACCTCTAATTCCAATAGTAATATTATTTAACATCTTAAAAATTAATATTTGGCAATCGTATTGTCTAACATTTAATCATTTGTGAATCGTTATTTCCCCTTGTTAAGTTAATTACATTATGTAATTGATGAACTGCAAATGATTTTAATAAAAACCTGGTGGGATTTAAAGGAAAATTAATGAACCTAAATTGTTATAGTCATGCAAGTCACTCAAGAGTACTTATTAACTTAATGTTTAATACTTTACATTTTATAATATTTAGAATTTTTGGATTCTTATTTATGAATTAGCACAGTGGTATATCTAGCGGAAGAATATGATTTAGAAGAGTGGCGATCTAATTATTATTAAATAAAATAGTGTTAGTCTACAAAACAGTGAAACTACAATGGTGAAATTGAGAAATTAATATTCTGGAAACTAACTTATGACAATTTCATATCAATTTCATATCAGTCATACGAGCCACTTATAATGAGTACTTATTAACTTCTAGTTCAATACTTTATATTTTACATCATTCTGTTTAATTTACAATTATTAGCTTTTCCCTTTATTTCATTCTTATTTTTATTATTATTATTTGTATTCCCTTCCATCTTACAATCTGTATATCATTGTTTTGATTACGATATGCTGATTAATTGTCTATGCGAGTTTATAGCCGATGAATTATCTATACGAGTGCAAATACTGAAAGCTCAAAAGAGGACGGTTTTCTATAACCGAAAATACAATTTCCTGACTCGAATGGTATGACGATATCTACGATCTAAGGGGTGGGTGCAGCCACACTTGAGATTTCAATAAAAATCTTCGTATATCCTGAACCCTCACTACCATGAGCTATACATACGAATACCACCGTTGGATTACCATTCGATCAGGCAAATTTGCTGAAACTTTAACCCTCGAGATTACGCGTTCGCCTCGAATCGCACGAGCCTGCCAGTGGCTGTTTGAAATATCCCGCTGCAAATTGCTCTGCGTGGGGTGCGATCAGCAAGTCCCATTTTCGGAATATACTTTATATACATCCGAATTACCTTTTAGGAAAATTATTTCTACTTCGTAAGGCTACTCGGATTCCTCCGTTATTTTGTTTTGCCCAGTGTGCTTGATGTAGGTCGGGGTTAAACAAGGTTGCGAAAATAAAAAAGTCGGGATATTTCGAAAAACAATCTTCAAAAATGAATTTTACTATTGGGCTGTATTATCGCGTTGCAACACAATACATCCATCAAATATTTTGTCCACACTCAAACTCTAACACTTGATCGTATCAACAACTTGAACCAACTTAGGAGAAGAATGTCATAATAATTCCTGCACAAAACAGAACCAAAAAAGCATGAGATCAACCTAGATCAACGTACTCTTCAACAATCGAGCAAAAAACATCGCACGCGGTTTGCCCCGGAAACATCCAACTTTTCCCACGGTTAAAGCGTCTTCCTCCAGGCTTATCCAATCATTCTAAATAGACAGAAGCTGATCCCAGGAATTCGGTTGCACGGTTGTAAGGCGCCAGTTATTTTCCGGGTCCGTAAATTGGCTCGGCCCGCTCCGTTAGTTACCCCAAAAACTTTCGCACCCCTATTGCAACTCCGCTGGCTTTTTCTCCTCGATCCAGTCCAGCTAACCCCGCAGCACAGTCCGTCCCTGGGGTGGTTGGAATATTTGACGGAACAGCCGGAGGTGACGGAGGTCCGCGCGTAAGTCCGTGATACTCGTAGCCGTGTGTCAGTCCCTTCCTAGAGGATGATAACCTGATCTCCGTTTAACACTCCACACACGTTTCTACAGGATAGGCCGGGAGAAGTCGAGACGAAGCCGGAGGATATCCGCGCTTATACAGACTAGGCACCTAAATATTGACAACTTAATTTTACATCACTATTATTAGGCTCCATTTATACAGGGTGTAACACAACCCTCTGCAAATATTTTAAGGGGTGATTCTACAGGCCAAAATAAAACGGAAATCAAGAGTGGCAATTTTGCGTTTGCGGCTTTGTTAACGAGATATCGATGTTTAAAAAAACGCGGTGAAAACGCCTGCCGATAGGCAATCTGACGCGCGAGGCTCGAGGCGAACAGCTGCGTTCAGTGGTAGTCATTCGCTGCGACGCCGCAGGAACCATGACCTACCACACCGTGAAATCTGAAACTCAAGAGGCACACACGTCTCACGTTGTACAGCATTCAACCTGCTTACTTGTAAAAATCCACATGGGCATATCGAAACCCGCCCAATGGGATTATCAAGTAAAGAGGGTGACGGCCTTCAATCCATAATTTTCTTCTCAAAAACCAAATACACATGCACTGCGATTGTCCCGTCCGCGATTGTTCACAATACACCCTTCAACACAGAAATTTGCAGCACACGAGGATCAAGTACACATGCACCACGATTGCCCCGTCCGCGAGTGTTTGTGCGTACACGCGATTGCCCCGTACGCGAGTATCTGTGTGTACACGCGATTGCCCCGTCCGCGAGTGTCCACGATTTGCACTAAACTTATTATTCCAGGAAATGTTCCTCGTGTCCACTACTCGCTTGAGTGCAGTTATTCAATCTTCGACGCAAGTCGTGCCACAATTTTCGGAAGTTTGTTATTATTGTCAGAGAACATCATCATGTAGACGTATTCCGCGAATGTACACGACCCTTTGCACACTTGGCACCACTATCACCGCACGTAACCGATTGTAATAAAAAGTAGCTTTAAGATTGAGATTACGTATCTAGAAATTGAAGTAATCAAGTTCTAAGAATTAGACTAAATTAAAAAACCAAAGTAATAACAATAGAACTAAATGCAATATTAAATCTATGCCCACTACCAAAATTCAAAGAACAACTAAAATGTTTAAATAGGTCCGTGTTCAACGCTGTGCAAACGGCAACTGAGATCGTCTAGAAACAATGCATGCCGAATCGTCGCGAGTCGTATCTACAGAAAATGTTTGGCGGCATTTGTTTTTCTTTCGGCCGTAGAAAAGGGTCAAGAGAGGTGGAAGCGGTAAGGAGATCAGTAACACATCGGTGAAAAAAGGTAATCTGATCTTTGACTCCTGCCGCCCCTTTATACGGACGAAAGAATAACAAATGCCGCCAAACATTTTCCGTGACTACGACTCGCGACGGTTCGGCAAGCATCGGTTGATCATTATTTCTAGACGATCTCAGTTGCCGTTTGCACAGCGTTGAACACGGACCTATTTAAACATTTTAGTTGTTCTTTGAATTTTGGTAGTGGGCATAGATTTAATATTGCATTTAGTTCTATTGTTATTACTTTGGTTTTTTAATTTAGTCTAATTCTTAGAACTTGATTACTTCAATTTCTAGATACGTAATCTCAATCTTAAAGCTACTTTTTATTACAATCGGTTACGTGCGGTGATAGTGGTGCCAAGTGTGCAAAGGGTCGTGTACATTCGCGGAATACGTCTACATGATGATGTTCTCTGACAATAATAACAAACTTCCGAAAATTGTGGCACGACTTGCGTCGAAGATTGAATAACTGCACTCAAGCGAGTAGTGGACACGAGGAACATTTCCTGGAATAATAAGTTTAGTGCAAATCGTGGACACTCGCGGACGGGGCAATCGCGTGTACACACAGATACTCGCGTACGGGGCAATCGCGTGTACGCACAAACACTCGCGGACGGGGCAATCGTGGTGCATGTGTACTTGATCCTCGTGTGCTGCAAATTTCTGTGTTGAAGGGTGTATTGTGAACAATCGCGGACGGGACAATCGCAGTGCATGTGTATTTGGTTTTTGAGAAGAAAATTATGGATTGAAGGCCGTCACCCTCTTTACTTGATAATCCCATTGGGCGGGTTTCGATATGCCCATGTGGATTTTTACAAGTAAGCAGGTTGAATGCTGTACAACGTGAGACGTGTGTGCCTCTTGAGTTTCAGATTTCACGGTGTGGTAGGTCATGGTTCCTGCGGCGTCGCAGCGAATGACTACCACTGAACGCAGCTGTTCGCCTCGAGCCTCGCGCGTCAGATTGCCTATCGGCAGGCGTTTTCACCGCGTTTTTTTAAACATCGATATCTCGTTAACAAAGCCGCAAACGCAAAATTGCCACTCTTGATTTCCGTTTTATTTTGGCCTGTAGAATCACCCCTTAAAATATTTGCAGAGGGTTGTGTTACACCCTGTATATCACCGTTCCGCGTCCTGGTTTTCGGAGAGCGACGTACTATTATAACAAACAACTATGCGATTTCTGTCGTCTTTGGTGTCATTTTAACTGAAAAAGTCTCAGAAGTTCAATGAAATTAATTTCATAAAGATTAAATAAAAATTGAAAGATTGGTATTCCTTATGTATAGAAAATGCTCCTTGTAACCTCTTGAAGGCGATCTTTCCAAGAGGCTGTCTATGGCCCGTTCGGGACACAGCCACAGATTCTAGCCTTCGATATTTTATAATATTAATAATATTTATACTTTCATTAAAAACTTATATAAGGGTTAACATGAGTTTCTAAACATAGTCTTTAGTTTCTAAAACTTTTTTGTAGCATATTCAAATCTATACCATTATTAATATTATTATTATTATCGAAATTTTCATTATTATTTGCGTACACGATGTATTGTAAAGTAATTTATTAGAATAATCTATAAGAAGTAATAATTTAAGCTTAAATATTATCCTTTTTGTAATTTGTACATTATTGCAATTTTTCATTAAATTTTCACAAAAGGAATGCAACTGGTTTCATTTTTTTTAGCACTTGTCCACTCCAAACAATTTAAGTTAGATATAAGTGCTGGAAAACGACGTCAAGTTTCAGGAATCCCCGATAATATTGAAGTCCCCGAAATTTTCTGGAAAATGACGTCAAATTTCAGGAATTAGTGAAAAAGGATACTTTGGCAACTTTGTTGTGTCCAAAAATTGAGTTAAACTTTGTAAAAACACCTAACCTAACTACATGTTTTGACGCAATAAAGTTGCAAAAGTATACTTTTTCACTAATTCCTGGAATTTGTAGTTATTTCCCAGAAAATTCCGGGAACTTCAATATTATCGGGGATTCCTGAAACCTGACGTCGTTTTCCAGCACTTATATCTAACTTAAATTATTAGGAGTAGACAGGTGTGAAAAAAAATGAAACCACTTGCATTCCTTTTGTGAAAATTTAATGAATAATTTCAATAATGTACACATTACAGAAAACATAATATTTGAGCTTAAATTACTACTTCTTATAGATTGTTCTAATAAATTACTTTACAATACACATTACAATTAAATATTAATGAAAATTACAATGATAATAACAACAAAGGTTTACATATGCTATACAAATGTTTTATAAAGTAAAGACTATTACTTCCAGGTTATTCTTATAAATTCATTTATAATGCATCTTAAAGTTAACACTTATATACATTTTTAATGCAAATATAAATATAATTAATACAACTTAATATAATTTTAGTATAATTTAAGTAGCGTATGTCAATCATAAGTGTTACAAGTAAATGGTCGGACATCAGGCATAACTAAAGTAGTATACCAATATAGTAAGCCTGTTGGTCGGTGCTATTTGTTAATAATTCAAGAACTAGGCCTTAACTAACATTTTAGCAAAGGAAAAAAGTGCTCAGTATCACCTCAGCAGTCACTCCTAACAGTTTCTCCTACCTGTTGTCGAACACCCTGTACATGGGTCAGCGGGCTATGAACGTTTTAGGGTCTATTTATAGATCACCGCGCTGTGTCCGGGTTTTCGGAAAAACTATGCGATTTCTGTCGTGTTCTGTACCATTTTAATTGCAAAAATCTCAGAAATTCATTAAAATGAATTTCATAAAGACTAAAGAAAAACTAAAAGAACTGTATTCCTTGTGTACGGAGAATGCACTTTGTATATACAAATCCGCGTGACGACCGTAACCACTCGAAGGGATAGGGGTGCGCCAAGGTGTACAAATGGGCCTTTCGGAGGCAACCTTTTCAAGAGGATGTCCAACCAAATATATGGGGCTAGAAACAGCGGCCGTGCCCCGGACGGGGCACCTCACGTTATGAGGGAGTGTCGCAACTGGTTATGCTTATACTGTACCGTGACACACTAATCGCGGGACCATCCATGTTATTCCCTCCTTATTAGGTCCAAAAGGGGTCTCCACTGTTGAGGAATCGCCGCCGCTACAGATTTCGCCCGCGATTGCGCTGGAACTTGACTCGTGTCAGGGTGCGGAGTGATTTATACCGTTTGTGCCGGAGTGATTTATACCTTTTGTACGTGAAACGAACGATATTTGTATCGCGCAATGAATTACCCTCCGCAGCGCGGTTATATGTATACTTTGTGCGAATGAAAAATGTGATCACATAATTTGACACGTGTTTGACGGCCACTGATCTGCAAAGCTGCGTTGTTGACAACCAGTTACGCGTGCCTGCTGAAATGTTTAATTATGAAGACACTTTTATGCATGGTGGAATTGAATTGACGTTAATTATGATGAATCACTGCTTTGGTGTTGGCTGCGATCAGTTAAATGTATATTAACTTTACCATTAATTATCTTTAATTCGTTAAGGTGTAAACATTGATGCAGCTGATCGCTGAATTAATATTCATTGTAATATGTAATGTAATTAATAAAGCAAGATTTTATTCTTACTGTTGTACCATGTTTGGTAATACTCTTTACTTTAATGATATCAAACTGGCCAAGATGAAACAACACCTAATGCACAAAAATAATTAAATACTACAGAATGTTTTTTTCTTGGCAGCTGACAAACCCATTCGTTCTCCACAAAATGAAATCAATCACAACATTCTATTTTTCGGAACCAACAAGCATTTCCCTTTTACCAAACAGAGACACACCGACCATAAATAATCGATTTGCGCGCCAAAGGCGACCACCAGGAACTTCTCTACAAGAAGTGACGTAGCTGGAACCGCGGTTCTCGAACAGCGACATCAATTGCGCGATGCCTTTATATTCGGACGCGTGCACATAAAACACGGCTGGAAAAATCCTACAGGAGGCATCGCATGGTCCCTTGAAACAGGAAACCCGGAAACCGCTGTGAACCTTTGACCGGTGAACCATCGGCTCGCGCGTTTCTTCTGCAGAAAATTCTTCCTGACGACGCCTAACGACAAACACACATAAACATGTCCCAATAACATACAGGGTGTTCATTTAAAAACTTCATATTTAGTTAGCACGAAAACTACGCATTGCAGAAAAGAAATGTTTGAAGTAAAAGTTTCATGGTTTAAAAGGGGAAGTCTAACTATGCCAATCGTTGCACTTTTGGTAGCGGTTTTCAAATTCATTCGACGGTCAACTTAATTGTTTATATAGGAATCATAGTTTGTCTCGTGCGATTCTTATTGTGCGAGAAAAAACAAGAAGCTTTCGTAGGAAACATTTTTTTTTATCAGAATCAGTAAATCCAACTGTGCCACTCGTACTTTTTGTAGCGGTTTCCAAGTTCATTCCAAGGTTAACTTGATTCTTTTTTAATGGGAACCATAGTTTTTCTTCAGATATTCTTACTGTACGAGAAAGGATAGAACACTTTTGTATAAAACATGTATAAAACATGTGCTCAGACTTCGTCTTATATTATTTAAATAGAAATTTATTTCAGTTTTTGCTATTTCCAATGTTTTTAAATGAACATCCTGTACGTGCACGATCATACCATGGTTCCATGTATGATTCCCTAATGAAGAAACGCAGAGAATACAGGTGGGTGCCCGTTTCCAGTTTTCCGGCCACGTAGACCCACCGTAGGCAGTCTTGCATGCGTGAAGCTGACGATTCCCTCCTCTCTACCCAGGCATCTCCGTGACCCGCTTGCTCCCTTTTCCCCTTTCAGCCTCGCGCGCTCATGAAGCTTTCTTCCGCGTGACGCCTACAGGACAGGTTGAGTATGGGATGGTGCACGTGCACAATCCTAAACATTGCCTTGGAAAGCTTCTTTCTCCGACTCCTTAGCTCCTTCACGTTTCCTCGGTCGTTCCCCTTCTCCTGGACCAGCGGAGGAAGCAAGCGGAAAGAGGCAGAGAAGGGTTTCATCCGACTATGCTGTTTTAGAGTCAGCGCGGCACCCGGCCTCGACAAGCGGGCTATATGTGTGGAAGATTACCTTATTTGTTACGTCCTTCTAACAAACCGCAAACATCTAGCGTTGGGGGATGAGGCATCGGGGTGGAGAGGATACACTCTCGGGGGTTGAAACCGGGCGGATGGGAATAGTGTTCTGGATGGAACTGCCGGAGGATTTAGATACTCGAATTCGGTATAGGAGGAATGACTTTACCAATAGTTGTCTGCTCCGTTCTTTTTCCACTTAATACAATAACAATACGTAGGGGATTCTACAGGGATCGTAGAGACTGGCCATGACGAAAAGGATCAAGCGTCAAGTGAAGCTTGCTCGGCGTGTCAAAGCGTATGCTACTCTGCCGTTGGTCCGTGATCTTGCGACAATCGGCTCGCCTCCAGAGATCTATGCAGGAAATGAAATTTCTAGCCTGCCTTGCTTAAGTCCTGCTCAAACGGCTCGTGCTACAGCTCATCGAAGCGCTAAACTTCATTTGCGTCCCCTTTATCCTGCTCGACTTTCACGAAGACACTGGCAAACAGTTAAATGATCTTACATTGCTTGGCTAGATCTTCACTTGTTTGGAAACTGTTATTATCGTTGATATAGTCCATAGGTTGTATTAAACGTTTTAGGTAAACTAGATTTGGATCAGCTTTACGATCCTCAGAATCGCATGCCTTCTATCTATAACCTGATATGGAGCAAAGCGATTGGATAATTAAATATGAGATTCAGCTGATTCGTTCGGAGTTATTGATAATAATCTTCGTAGATCGCGCAGCATTTCCTGAGGGATGATCTAGCAGCGATGGTGATCAGAACGATGCACTCGGAACTATGACGCTTTTACTTAGAGATTCCTGCAGATAACTTCAATAAGTGTCTTCAACAAACCTATCATCTTTGTTGGTTAAATTAATTACGGGATTATATTAACAGGCATAACAAGAGATTTACGTGTGGGGAAAGCAAACTTTGAGTAGACTACGTTCTTGTGATACGAAGATAGACGTCGCAGTATTGGAACCAAGATACAGGTGCTTGCTCGTGTAAATATCGATAATGCTGTAGTTATCTATGCTATGCTATTGAGCAGCAACTTAACTACGGTCGCTTTATCGTGTTCTTGCTTAAGACCTTACTGAGAGGGAGGTATTAAATTGTACATGCCAATAACATTGCCTGTGTATACCAAAAGCGCTCGGATCTTACTAAATATAGATTGAAAGAGAATATTCTAGATTCAACTAGAATTAATTAATAGGGACATTACGCGAAAGGTGTAGGTACTGAACTTTTATGAAGTAAAATTATTTTCTTTTTGCAAAACAGTAATATTGTCATCAGGTTGAGTTATTTCGGGTTTCAATTGAACAAAGTAAATGTGACGGAATAAAGCATACGTAATGATAGACCCAGTTAATCATATTCCTTTTACAATCCGTGTAACAATATTCTCAATTTTCAGATTTAGAGTTCTCATTAATGCGATATTGCTGAATTATTAGATGAAATATCTTTAATACCAAATTCGAATGCCGGGATCGAGTTATTGTTAACTTTAAACAATGTTACGGGGTAATTCCTGTCGATGGATGGGCACGTGCTATTGGTAATTCGCTTTTAGAATAGAGAACACCGGGAAATCGATGTACGTACAATGGAGCGTTACAATTAGATAAATGGATCCTCGCGTAATTAAATCCCGACTGTAATGCATTCTATTATTTTCCGTTGCGTTCAGCGATACTTTTGTTACTCGTTTACAATTATTTTCTGATGCCAAGTACAGGTTCGGCTGGTATCGTTCGTTGTTTCGAGCGATCGTAGTTGTACACAAGACTTTAATAATTGAAGTTAATCAAATTGGAAGAAGCAATCATAATTTGTTTGTAATAGAAATAATTTAGATAATCTGTATGGTGGCATAACTTGTGAGTAGTCATTTATTACAATGATACCGTATTTTATAATAACATTTTCATTTATTTTTATCTGTTTTAATTTGATTTGTGCCTGACTTCTAGCAGTAATTGAACGTTATACTGGAAGCGTGCATACATTACTGTTAACCACAACCTAACCTAACCTAATCTGTATGTTGGCATAATTTGTGAGTAGTCATTTATTACAATGATACCGCATTTTATAATAACATTTTCATTTATTTTTATCTGTTTTAATTTGATTTGTGCCTGACTTCTAGCAGTAATTGAACATTATACTGGAAGCGTGCATACATTACTGTTAATCACAAGTGTGTTGCTATTTGTTTCTAACATGAACAATTTACATAATCTACATGGTTGTATAATTTGTGAGAAGGAATTTAAATATCAGTCGACAATCTAAATTGTAATGTTATTGCAATGTTACTTTATTTTATAATAACGTTCCTTATATATTTTCCTTTTTTAAATTCGTTTTATGTCTGACTTCTATCAGTAATTTAACACTATACAGGAAGCATGCATACATTACTACTAATCACAAGTGCGTGTTGCTGTATATTGTTTACAACAAGATCTAATAGGCCACGAAACGGTACGCACACGCAAACATATCTGAAAAAGGCCGACTATGCGGTAATCAAGCTAGACGATTTAATCACGTTAATGGACAAAAAGTGTTATCGGAGACATGCAAAGTAGTCTGGTGTCTGAGGCTCCTCTTCCGGTTTATCAGGCGACGTCCGTCTGACACGCGACAGAATGTACAGCGAGCAGTGGTAGTTGCGTGTGTCGCGTGAGTTTAACGCGTACTTACCTCATTAAAACATTCGATTCCACCCTCCCCGCATTACATTAATTAAAGTTGAATCAAGCTAATTGCGTCTCCGTGTCTTTTGTCGTCCCACGAGTTAGACCCACGCACCCCACGCTTATGACCATAATCATTTCGTTATCGCACCATCGCTCCTCGCTGTTAATTACTTTACTTTTATCGTGCTCGTATCTGCGATCCTACACGCGCCCAATTATTCTCTTCCCGCCGAACAAAGCGGTGTAATCGAACGCGACCTACCCGGATTCATTATTTGCACACAGTACAATGTACTCTCTTGCAAAGGAATGGATAATGCAACAAAACTTGAGCAATTTTAATTAACTTGCTTTAATTGAATAATCAAATTGATCTAATACTTGACTGGCATGGCTAATTGCGTGTTAGAGAATATTCAGTTCAACTGACTGTATCGATACAAATGTATTGGAGCAGGACGTTGGTTGAAAACGTATTAAATAATTTAAATCCAAAAAAACATACGGAAGGGAATTTATTAAAAATAAATTACATATTAAGTACTGAGTGGCTGGACTATGCTTGTACCTGTCTAAAAACTACCGTACCGTGATTCTACACCTTCGATTGGTGGACATTTGTGTAAAAAAGCACGAGCAAAATTGTCCTTGAGATTAAAAGTTAAGGTCAAATTTGTTTTTGTCCTATCGGATTCTATTTCTCATAAGGGTAGAAATTTCCAAAGGAACTATGGATCGCAACTCAACCGTTTTCTTGAAAATTAATGTTAAAGGCACTGGCCGACCTAGCATCGCTGAAGGGGCGCAACACTATCTCTCCCTCTTTCTCTCTCTCTCGCTCTAACCCGTGCTATCTAACGATACCTTTAACATTATTTTTTAAGAAAATGGTTGACTTGCGACCTATAGTTCCTTTGACACTTTTTACCCTCATGATGAGTAGAACCCGATAGGGCGAAAAAAATGTCGACCTTAATTTTTAAGGTCAAGGACAATTTTGCACGGGATTTTTTCACAAACGCCCACCGGTTCGATGGTGTAGAATAACGCAGGGGTTGTCCTTACATATAATTTCTTTACACCCTATACTTAGTAATGAGGCAATCGTATGAGGTTGGGTTTCGAAGAAGGTTCGCGAGGGGTGAATGAAACATGCGAATGAATCACGCCACACTTTCATCAGGTGCCGCTAAATTCAAGGAGAGTCCGGATGGTTTCATGGTACACGGGGGAATAGTGCAAAGCGGACGAAAGAGGGGGAAAGGAGCAACGGGGTGAGTGAAATAGAGAGCGAAAGAGAGAGAGAGAGAGAGAGAGAGAGAGAGAGAGGGAGTCTTCACTCGACTTCTCGAAGTGCTTGGAGGAAGTCTTGGAAGCAAATCACCCGCATCACGAGAAGTAAGTTTCAGACTGAACCGTAGCTACACTTCTCATCCCAGTCGGTATAACGTTCTAATGTCCATTATTAAGTTAACCGATCCGCGTTATTGTTCACCCCTCGACTCCTCTAATACCCACTTATCCAGCGTGAAGAGACTAGTATTCGTTCGTGATGCCTTCGCTTTCAGGAACTCTCGTTGAGAAAGCTTACCGCGTACGAGAGAATGGAAACTGGGACACGCCAGGTGATCCCCGGCGGTTTCCCCTTGATTTTCGACGAGAACACGCGGCCAGCCACGGGCAGGGCGTACGAATTACAAAATTACTACTGTATCAGCGGAGTTGATCCGGCCAAATTCGCTGTAAAGCTTGCAACCAGTTAGCGTCTCCTTTCTTATGGAATCCATGGTCTACGTGGATCTTCGGGTCCATCTCGATTAATGATAATCAGAGCAAATTTAACCTATCAATGTAGAAGGGTGTGGGGGTGGCAAATGCCAGGAAGACAGCACCCACCCCGTTCAATGTCGTTCCCGAATTTTTTGGATTCCTGCGAACAAGGGAGGAGTCTCAAGAATTCTTGATACATGACGACGCAGTATTTTTTGAATGAATGGGCATGAAGAATTTGTGAATGGAAATTTCTTCCAATCGCATTCTTGTCGGATGTACTATACCTATCGCTAAATACCTTGGAACATATGAAAGGTACGAAAAAACATGATTTAGACAAAAGTTGTAGCGTCTTAGGGGACACATATGATGCTGGCATTCTGTTGACCTTAAGATGACCCTGAAACGCCCCGCAAACAGCGAGTTCAATTTTTTAATTGGGACACTATATTTTTTATTAAATATTCTTGTAGTTGATGAAAAGCCATTTTCAAAACACTACATATATGTGTATTTTGCTTGATTCAATTTCGAGATATAAGAGCTCAAAGTCTGAGACGTGCCGCCGCGGGTACAGCGTAACTTTGAGCTCTCGTATCTCCAAACTGTTTTGCGCAAAATGAACATGTAGGTAGTGCTTTGAAAATGGTTTTACATGATCTATAGAAATATGTAACAAAGAATATAGGCCTCCGTTCAAAAAATTAAACATGGTATTTAAATAACGTTTCAGAATCGTCTCGTGATCAAATACATACCACCATGATATACACCTTTTAATATACAACAACTTTCGTCTAAATCATTTTGTAGCATCTGTTATATTTTTTCTAGGACATGCAGGTTTGTACGTTTAAGAAAGAGGAAATTAATGTACTTAAAGTTTTATTTTATTAGCTGAATTCAGTCCGTTATAAAGCAAGTCGTAAAACGAAATCGGCAATGGAATTAGAGACAGCCAAATGTTTGAACTTGCTAGAATTTTGTTGTTTTAGAACTGCAACGGAATTAAGCAAAACCCCTTAGATTTCATTGAACTTGCGGACTTACGGGAGACTTCCGTGGTCTAAACTTATCGCGTATATTCAACTTCCTTATCCTCTGCACTGTTGCAAATTAAGTAACTTTATTGCCTCTTCAATTTTGGAAACATTGGAACCAGAACGGCTGCTTTATTTACATTCCTTTAGTATTTGTATTTTTAATATATAAACGATAAATGGGAACGATCTAGTAACTCATTTCTTCTTTTAAATATGCGACATAGAATAGCGCAAAGTGGTCGAAACTTAAAGTTCTATTAGCAACTCAAAGAAATGTTCATAAAGTGCTTATTCAAAAAAGTAACAAGCTGCCAAAATTATTCTATTTTAAAAGAGTACATTTTACAGCTTTTTAAACCAAAAGCAGCATCAACGAAAGCTTCAATTCCAGATCCAACCGCCAGTGACCCATCTTCACAGAAATGGTAAACGCTGGAGGAAGACGTATTCGAGAGCTACCGGTGTATCCTAGGTTCCGCATAACGAAGCAAATGGTGACGCATGCATACAAATGACCCGGATATACGTGGCAGTGAAAGATCCCGCAGCCACGGTTCGAATGCGCAGTCCCAGTTTGAAAGACTCCCGGGGGTCGTGTAAACTCGGCCGCGTCGCGGCGCTCGTGAAAGCGCGAATGACCGGCGCAGGGCACAGGTTGACGAGAATCGATCGACACACGCAGGATTTACAACCGCGTGCATCGTCGGATCGATATTAAGAGACCCGTCGTCGCGGTGCTTCGACGCAATTATTCTCGTTCCACGACGACACCGCGTCTCTGCGGCTGCTTTCCCACACAAGCGAAACTACATGTGCATGCAGGGTGGAGCGTGTCTGGTGGTTGGCAGAGAGGTAAAAACATAACCAACGGTGTACAGGGGTTTCCTTCGCTCATCGAGAATTGGTTTATCGACTACTTACCTCGCAATCGCTCCTAGGGAAAACGTTCCCAGAGCCCGTAGAGGCCCGGCGCAATAAATATAACCATGAAATCCAGGCAGTAAAATCCGGGGATGGTGTAGCCCAGAATCGTATATGTGTGCGCTCGGAAACAGGATGGAACGTGGAAAAAGGAAGGCAGGACTACCTATCGGCACGTATGTATGTACATACGATGAGAAGATACAGCGAGAATGGTATGGACAGACTAGCTGAAACGCGTCTACACGTGTAGGGGGGCATGGCTTTTAAAGCACCGCCGAATATTTCCTCCTTGTATAGCCATTTGTCCACGTGTACCAACGAGACGTGTGGCTTGCTAAAGAGGATCCACACTTATGTGGACACATTGGTTGTCTTCGAAATGGTGTTACAATTTAAAGAGGATGGCCCTCTATGAAGAAATAAACTTTGTTGAAAGAATGTTACTGAGAACTTTTGACTTATTTTTTCATATGGATCTATGCTTTTCGCAACACCAGTAGGGAGACTATATGGCACCCTTACAATCGGGGGTATTTATATTTCGTTCTGACATAGAAGAAACTGTAAGAATATTTGATCCTTCTATAACCATTTGTCTATGTGTAACAAAGAGACGTGTGTCTTCCAACTGGTGTTACAATTTAAAGAGGTTAGTCCTGTCTGAAGAAATAAGCTTTGTTGAAAGAATGTTACTCAGAACTTTTGACTTATTTTTTCATGTGGATCTATACTTTTTGCATCACCAGTAGGAAGACTATATTGTATCTTTACAATCGGGGGTATTTATATTTCGTTCTGACATAGAAGAAACTGCAAAAATATTTGGTCCTTCTATAGCCATTTGTCTATGTGTAACAAAGAGACGTGTAGCTTCATAAGAGGATCCACGCTTGTTTGGACAAATGGGTTGTCTTCCAACTGGTGTTACAATTTGAAGAGGTTAGTCCTGCCTGAAGAAATAAGCTTTGTTGGAAGAATATTACTGAACATTTTTTACTTATATTTTTATGCGGGCCTACCCTTTTTGTACCACCTATACAAAGACCATATTATACTCCAAGAACCAAGAGCATTGATTTTGGTTCTAGCCTAAAAGAAATAGGAAGATTCATTTCCATCTAAATGAATCATTCATGCTGATCAGGATAAACTCACTTAACAATTAAGTACTGGCAAGTCCTAGTTGTATTAAGCGCAAGTAACCAGGTCCCTAGGAATTCCGTGCACACTAAATATCAGAAGAAATTTCGCCGCACGATCCGTTCGTCAGAGACCAACTGCGCCGTAAAACCAGACTCCATAGAAACGAACGTAAAACGGTTCGCTGTGCGTGGAAACGCTTATCGTTTGAAATTCCAGTCTCTTTCGGTCTTACCACTGTTCCAACGGCCCATTACTCGGCCATTTCGTTATATGCGCCTTAGGTAGGACGGCGACCAGGGTAGAATGAAGAGTGCTCGTGATTGTGAAAGACCTGTTCATCAGTAAGCCGCTTTATCGCAGCCCCCCGTTGCCCGTTTGTTTTTTACATAATCGGACCATTGCGGTCGACTCCTTGCCAACTGCTTAGCCATGGCTTTTGTATTATTGTTGAATCTGGTAAATGAAAATTGGTCTCGGGATGACTGGGAAAGACTGTCCCCTTCTAGAGATTGGTTCAAACGAACAAACAAATTAATTAGAATTTGTATTTGTTCAACAACTTTGAAGGACTATGTTAAATAACTTTCATTGACCTATTATTGACCTAATACCTGATCCAACCTATCTAAGATCGGCAATTTGACATGCCCTCAATACCTCATATCTCAATATCGTTGATCCGATGCCCGATACTACGTGACAAAGATTTCCCTTGCCAGCAGCCTTGACATATTTTCACCTGAGCGCTCGTAGCAGCATACGTCGCATCGTGTCGAACCGCGGTATGTAGAACCGTGCAGAGTCTTTCAGCCTGCGCCGCGTGGCACTTTCGTTGCATTAAAGCCAGCCGCGGCGGCGGTAATTACCTCGACGGATATCGAATCGCTAAGTAGCGGTCGTTATTCGAAAGACTTCCTACCAGCTATTAGTCCGCGGGGCGAGTTCTCTCGGGACCTACTCCTTTACTTCGCCACTCGAGCCGCGACTTCGTTGCGGTTCTAAAGGGGGTCGCATCATTAGCCGAAAACTTTTCATCTTTATCACTCCTTAAAATGATCTTCCCCGTTGCGCAACTTCTCGGCAAGAGTACTTGCGCGGCAATGGCCAAAGGATGGAAGGACGACCGATCGTTATGTGTAACTGCAAAGACATTCTGGAGTGGCCCTCCCCCCTTTGGAAGTTGGGAAACGTAAGGTCGAGGAGGCCTCTCTTGGTGAACGGGTCTTCGAGTAAACAGGGGCGAAATGCGATTCGTTCTATAGACCAGCCCCCTGCCCCTAGCCCCCAATGGTGACAGTGTGTACATATCTATTCTGGAAACTGGAACGACCTATAACTGCTTTTTAAGATTTTACTGGGGTGGACTGCTTTTTATGCTTCGGTGAGCTTTACGCAAGTACCTGACTTTTGATCAGTGACAGTAGAAGGTATGATTGAAGTCCTAACCTTGCAACTGGAAGAAAGATTCCACCATTCGTGCAACTCTAAAGACAATAAAGTGCGGGCGAAGTACTGAAATCTGTCAAGTGTTGGTCGTTTTATAGCAGTGCACAGATGTAAGGCACACATTAGGGACTGAATCGCGCCTTACACCCGTGCATCACTGTACGCCGTAAAATAGTCCTGAAAACTGTCCGCCGATTCCATGTCCGATTTACCGACCCTATCGAATTGAATCGAGAATCGTGTTACCACGAAGACGGTATCAGGTAACCGCGTGTACAGCCGGGTCAGGCATCTCCTTTCGCCAAGGCCATAAACGCACGCCCGCAACCAGTCGTAGCTGGCTGCTACCTCTAATCGAGTCTTCGGCCAAATGTATGCCGTAACGCCAAACTTTAAATCGATATCTGCAATTCTAGGCGAAAGGGGGAGAGAGGAAGCCAGCATGGCACAACGGGCACCCCTTTCTCGCACCTCCATCGGCGGCGTGTCTCCCTCCTTTTCCCGGCGAGTTACCTACCGAGAAGCGCAAGGGAGGGTGCAAATGGTACATCCATTACTTCCCGCAGTCTAATGGCTGGAATTTATTAGGCGATAAGTTACCCCGGGCTACCTGGCCGCCTTACGCGCCGAGCCTCTATCCGGCCGGAAGTCGAGAGGGACACATTTCCAGGCTGTTTCTCCTCCGCGATCCCCGAGATATGTCACCTTTCCCCGTTTTCCTCTATATTTCACCATTTTGAGGAGACGCGGTTCACCGCAATGACGCGCGGCGTGATTCCTCAGGATCACACTCTTTGACCTACGAGGCGAGGGAAGAGAGATTCACGGCCGACAGGGCGAATTAGGAGGGATCGTGGTTCACGCTGACGTATTTCCACTGGGAATTAAGTGTAACCGTGGATAGCCGTGGAAGGGTTGACGTCCGTGTCTTATTTTTAACGCCCGGTTGAAGGATACCTCGCTGTTGGATATTCAGGGTTGAAACTTCACGCTGGTAGACGCGGAAGCGACGTGAAGGCTAAAAATAACGGACCGCCTATGAGGGACACACGTTAGGCAGCTTCTATCTTTATAAGACATTAAAATGTCTAGGGCGAGTAGGCACTTGGCCCTGGCCGTATTTTAGGGGGTGCTAAGTGTGCGCCAAACGTTTATTGCGTGTAGACGTGGGGATGAATGTGCTTTATGGGACAACGCGGATGTGTCAGGATGTATTGCATTTTCCTTTGCCATGGTTCACTCAGTTAAAATTTTTCGTGAAACTTTTATTGGTACGGTGTTAAAGAAGGTTTATCGTGATTTATGTACTCGAGTAAAGTTTGAGGTTTATGTGATAATTGTCGTTGGAGTAGACTCATTATTAGATGCTTGGGATATAGTAATTAATACAGTGGGACCTCGATTAACCGGCTTCTCCAATGGGATCGACTTTTATTAACTGTGAAATGAAATTACTATAATTGTGGCGTTTCACAATTACTTATTATGAAGCAAAATCACTAATTATGAAATAAAGTGACTATATACGCTTAATGATAGGAATAACTAAGCAAAAACTGACAGACTATCAGCAATTGTTATCAATTGTTTAAAATGGACACTGTAGTAGGTATTGCTTGAACGATTTTGAGTATGGCAGTTAAAGTGGTGGAATGAAATACAGTCAGCCCAATTTTAGTAGAATAAACAGGCTGAACAAATTGAAACTTCAGAAGAAATGGAAATAGAAAAACAACTTTTCCCTGAGCATACAAAACCTGACTCAAAATTGTGACATCTTCTTCGGAACTAATTTTAGACTCAGGAGATACATTTATAAACATAGCGTTAATGAAAATTCTGGTGCAATTTTTTATTTTTTTTTCGATAAATACAATAAATTCACACTTCCCAATAGTCACTAAATTTTCGATGAAAACGTCGATATTTAAAATACTGTAACTTCGTTAAAAAAATCATACAGCAGTGCACCTGAGCTCATTTTAATGCGCAAAGCTTCTACTTTTAGAACTCTGAAGGTTCTTTTTAAAAAATGTTTTTACATCATGTAACAGGTGGGAAAGTGAAGATACCTCTTTTCATCGCAAATTTAACAAATTCAAATGTCTATATACACGTTGAAAATTTTTATGGCGATTCAAATCACCATGAATTTGTAGCTTGGAGTCTGCCCTTTGCAACGACCGCCTTACTTTTGATGTAGGATTTTTGTAAAACAAAGTTATGGTAGTTCAAACATCGGCAATTTTTCAAGTAATCCTTTAATTTTGCGCGCCGGTGTATAAACGAAATTCTCTGATTTTGAATAATGAGATTTTGGAATGGCGCTGTCGAATGCATTTCCAAGGAAGTACACAGAAATATCTGAAAGTGAATTAACTATAAAATAGCGAAACGGCTGGCCGCCACCAATAAAATCGTAGAATGAGATACTAAAATTGAATTACTCAAAATCGTCGCAGCATCTGACTCTCTGCGATCGATACGATGAATCACGCATTGGATTTATCGCGTGTCTAGCCACGTTCGTCAAGATCACTAGAACTTACTGATAGATTGATAAAGCGAGATCCTTGCCAACAGATTCGAGCGCGTTGCAGCGAACATCTTACTCCTTGGAGCTTGTCTCGAACGGTCGACAGAGAAGTATCACGCCATTGATCCGATCGGCGGAGGATCGAGAAGTAATTTTCCCTCGCGTGCGGGAATCCGGAGCCTCGATTTGTCATTCCTTGCAACTCGCGGCCCATTTTTCAGCCGATCATTCGAGCGATGAGTAGCTGCGCGATAACAGCGCGTACGTAGCCTAGCTGCACGCATTAAGGTCCGGCTGTACGGTTTCATCGGTATAATTGGCCCACCGTATGCAAAATCGATAAGCTTTCAATTTTGAAACCGGTCGGTCGGCAGATTTACTACACGAACCAGCGACCGTGCGTTTTATTACCAATAACCAATAACGCGGTGTTCGCGATTTCTTTCGCCTCGTGTTTCGCAATTTACATGCTGACTGGATGTTGTTTTTGAATCAGTGATTCTTTGGATTTGTGTTTCGGCCAATTTTATGTTGAACTTGCCCATCTTTTTTCTTACAGGTCAAGAATGTGGTGTAATATTTTTTCTATATGTCATGTAGTCTTTGTTTTGTTGTGTAAATGTGATTATACATAAAATAAATCCAATCGTTTCTATAGCGAAGATCATGAAAGCTCAATTAAATATTTAGCACACAATAAACGTCTCATATGGATCATTCGTATCCAGTAAACTTACATATACAGAACTCACAAAAAATAAACAAGAATACATTCCTTTATTTATTACAAAATTAAGATATCTCTGCTTATTATGTAGAACAGCAGCAGTATTAAATTTACAAAGACAAGATCGTGATTGGAAAATGCAGAGATAAAATCTGTGCCCTCGCCCAATAAATGTCTGCCTGCAATTGTAAAAATGGAGGCAGGTCAAGCAACCTCTGTTTAAAGTGCGCACATTACCAACGGTACCCTGGCTTAACGATTTCGTCAAATGTTAATTATACTTTATTCCAGGGATCGTTATACCCATCGCTGGAAACAGAACCGGGGACCATTGACCAATGCTAATACACCCGCTTGTGTGTGCGGGCAGCATACTAAAATGTGTCAAGTGTTGGATGTTTTACAGTAATATACGGATGTATGGCGCACATTAGGGACTGAAGTGCGCCTTACACCTGTGCATCACTGTATGCCGTAAAATAGTCCTAAAAACTGTCCATCGATTCCATGTTCGACTGACCGGCCCAATGAATGTCTACTTGCAATTGTAAAACTGGAAGCGGGGCAACAGGGTATTAAGCGGTTACATTGCATAGCGATACAGTCTCTGTTTAAAGCGCACACACAACCAGCGGCACTCTGACTTAATGATTCTGTCGAATGTTAATTGTAGGTTATACCCATCGCTGGAAACACAGCCGGAGACCATTGACCAACGCTGATATACCCGCTTTTGTGTGCGGACGGCGTACTAAAGTCTGTCAAGTGTCGGACGTTTTATAGTATTGCACGAATGTCAGGCGCACATTAGGGACTGAAGCGCGCCTTACACGCGTGCATCACTGTATGCCGTAAAATACTCCTAAAAACTGTCCATCGATTCCACGTCTGACTGACTGACCCAATGAATGTATACTTGCAATTGTAAAAATGGAAGTGGGGCAACAGGGTGTTAAGCGGTTACATTGCATAGCGATACAGTCTCTGTTTAAAGCACGCGCACAACCAACGGCACTCTGACTTAATGATTCTGTCGAATGTTAATTGTACGTTATACCCATCGCTGGAAACACAGCCGGAGACCATTGACCAATGCTGATACACCCGCTTGTATGTCGCCTCGTTTTTAACAGGGCAGATACCGTTGCGTGGCGCTGCGTCTAACCCTCGGCGCCTGTTCGGTGAACAGTTACATTGTAAACATTGCGGCCGACCGGTACGTCGAAAGGGTTTTAAAAGTCCCGGAAATTCGGGCTACAGCTGATTCGGAAATCGGTATTTACTGTTGGTCACGAACCTATCTGGCCCCGCAGCTTGCCGCGCGATTGTTTGCTCGTCCACAGTGCCAGCCCCTCTCTTTTCGGCCACGCGACGATGCGTGCGTGTGAACAATAATTGCACGCGCGCTCCTGCGTTCGAGTGCAATTATGTTTATGGCGTATGGTAATCGTAAAAGTGAGGCCCGTTCAGGGTTTTCCGACGGTGGCGATTTATTTTATTTGCGGACTTCCGATTCAGTGACCTACGGCGATTCACGAAAATATTCGGACGCTTTTCAAAATAGAATAACTTTTTTGTAACTGAATTAAACAGTTTGAGCTGTTGCAAAGGGACATCTTGCTTTCGTTGTTTTGAAATAAACGGAATTTTCGAAGTTGCAAACAAATAGTGGATGTCATTATTTTCAACTTTTTTATGTGAGCTGACAATGAAAATTTAAAAAATGCTGTTTGTAGCTCGGAGTAATGTTAACCGATTTGGATAAAGTTTGCAGGGTACATATATCATACTTAGATCTACAAAAGACACTTTTCAAATTTTCATTGTCAGCACAAATAAAAAAGTTTAAAATAATGACTTTCACTATTTGTTTCGTAACTTTGAAAATTGTGATTTTTTCAAAACCACGGAAACAAGCTATCTAGTAAAATAGTTCTCCTATCTCTTTGCAAAAGCTCAGATTATTTAGTTCGATTACAGAGGAGTTATTCTATTTTGAAGAGCGTCGAAATATTTTCGCGAGTTATTGTAATTACTCTTTGAGATTGTTTCTCTGGCTGTGGTTTTTACTTTTGGTATTAAGTTCTTCTAAATTTTGTCACTCTATCAAAAATTACAAAAGAACATACGTATTCCACCTATGTATTTGTAACAGGGAGTTGCATGTAACGTTACACGATCGAATTTAAAATATAAGTCATTTAAAATGGATGGAAATGAAATCGAAGCCTCGCTCTGGCCAAAAATTGTGATTGCCTCATCACGACTCTGATCCATTTCTACCCAAATGTAAAAATATTCATTTCGTTTGCAAAGTGTCGTGGAACGTGACGCGGCCGTGTTTGTTTAAGAATTTTTCATAAAAGCGCCACTGAATGATTTACACTTGCAATGCATATTTCACAGCATTACATACGTAACAGTATTCCGAGGTAATTTTTATTGGATTATTAGCAAGTGTCCCGTTTGTGATCTTTTCTATACTTACATGAAATAAAATCAAAAGTGATTGCTAATTAACACTTGTTCAATGTTCAAAGCGACGCGCCGACAAATATTGATTCGATACGCGATACTTGAACCGCCGATCTCGCAACTCATGTAAGCTTACAATTATTTGCGCGTATTATTAACTACACTCACAGGATACAATAATTAGTTCCCAGCGAGTGGTTGGGAAACTACAGTTAATTAGTTTCTAGTAGCTGCTATGTGCTTCGTAATTAATCCTACGCTTAGCAGCTAGTTCTAAGTACTTGACGTTCGGCAATCAATTTTTTTACCTAATAGTTGTTGTTATAGTAAGATTTTTCTTTATAGAAAGTCGTTTTTGATTAATAATATTGCTGCTTTGAATTATTGAAAATATTCCTACACCAATGAATCTTGGATTCTTATAAAATTCAATTTTGATAATTTGTTTTCTTTTTATTCACATTAAATATAACATAATAATTTAAACATCTGAAGTCACCTCGAGATATTGGGCAGTGCTTCGAATGCTTCAGCAAAATGATAAATTAAGAACTACTTTTGTAATACGAAAACGATTAAAATTACTTCTGAATTTAAAATTACTTTAAATTACTTTTAATACCTGTCAAGACCCTGCTTCGTAATTAATCCTACGCTTGGCAGCTGGTTCTAAGTACTTCACGTTCGGCAATCAATTTCATTGCCTAGCAGTTATTGTTATAGTGAGATTCCTCTTATAGAAAATCATTCCTGAGGGATAATATTGCTGCTTTTAATTATTGAAAATAATCCTAGACCGATTACTCTTGGATTATCATCAAATTCAGTTTTGATAATTTGTTCGTTTATTGATTTATATCGAATGTGAAATAATAGTTTACAGTGTTTCAAATGCCTCTGAAGAATGATAAATGAAAAAGCGCTTCTATAATCCAGAAACGATTAAAGTTACTTTTAAACACCTGTCAAGAGCCAGCCGAGGGTTTACAATCAACAGTAATTCCCCGCGTCCACAGTTTCTTACCCTTTCGAAATCTTATTCCAACTTCACGGCGAAGCTTTTAAGCGAAACGTTTTCCTCTTTCATCGTTCATACATTATGCCGGCAAAGTTTATCGGCAAACACTCGGACGTTCTACTTCCCTCGAGCGTCGGTTCGAAAGCTTTCGGCGGTGATTCGAATATAATACGCCGTAATCCATTCGCCGGAGCCTCCGGGGGAGACAGTCCGATGAATTTGTTAAATAAGTCCGCAAAGACGCGAATGAAGGAACGGTTCAAGTCGACCGTGCGAACTTTCAATGTTCGAACCTCCGTAACGAAGCCCGACCTTGCAAGTATCGTCGCATGAATACCCGCGGAAATTTATCGTTTCATTCGCCAGGCACAGTTTCGCACCGCGCTGTGGCATTCATCCGAGCCGTCCTGTGACGATGGATCGTTCTTGTCCATCGATCGACGGCGCTTCGAACACCAGGCTTTCTTGTCCCGTTTTCAGTGTCGCGAAGTGACTCTGGACGGATAATCCAGCCGTCCGTGGACGACAGATAGTTCGTTCGATTATTGAAATAAAACTACTGTCGCGGTGCCGCGGCGAATGGGAGAATGTAGTCTCGAGTTCCCGGCGATTTTATCCGCGCGAGATCGAGTGGTGAATTACGCGACTGTTGGAAAAGCTTTCCGTTTCTAGTAATCACGGTGGTGAACGTCTCATCGTTTCACTGTAGAACGAAATGCACCGAAGTACCTGCAATTAATGCTGCACTCTAACAATGTTTCATTAATTAATATGCGAGAGGGTTCAGAAGATGTTTAAAAGAACCTGCTTCATCGTTCAAGGTGATTGATCATTGTGTTTTTTTATTGCGAGAAGCTTTTAATACCTTGAGATTGGACAGGAACTTATTTTTCGTGTTTTAAAATTATTAATAGTCAATAAAGATTAGTAATTTTTGGTTGCAAGTTTCACCAATTTCTTTTTCTTTTGAATTCCTCAAACACCTTTCACTTGTCATTGAGAAACACAATTAGTGCGTTAGAAATCTATATTTCACAGAACTTTTTGCAGTGTATCAAATTTTATTGGGGAATTTATATTCCCTGCACTAAAAAAGAATTGCGACAAGAATAAATAAACGGATAATCTTGATTTGGCATAAAGAAATCAGTTATCAAATTCCAGGACCTTTTACTGCAACTTTCTTCAATTATACGATTGTGTGCAGTGACTATAAATAAATGTAATTAATATATCTTATCGTAATTGTTATGAGCATAAATTACCCTCAGTCATTGAGCTTAATTATTTTATATATAAAACACATAATAGAAATGCAATGTTCATTTCAAATAAAGCTGCATTATTAATTACAAAAAATATGCCAATTTGTATTGTTTGCACACAAAACGTAATTTTATAACGCTTATGCAATCACAATAATGTTTTACATTCGCTCGTCACTGCATCTCATATGATTTTCCGTTGCGTGAGCTCGACTCATTAATATTCATCACGTATTCATTAATAATGATGGTGCCTGTTAAATTATTCTCGCAAATATAATATGTAATTACCGCGACCAATAATAGCCGAAGGCCGCAAATCTTCAATATCACAGTTGCGAAAATAAAACTTGAAAAGTTACATATATTAGAAATGTATAACAAATCATACATTTATCAATCAAATGAAATTACAATAATTCTTTTTCTACCTACAATGCAAAATCCGCGACATCGACTATTTTTTAATGATTTTTCAATGTATTGTACATACAGTAAAAAACGGGCAGCATGATTTAACAATATTTTATTTATTAATACTTGAAGAGCGTTTCGAGAATGTTTAAATAAACTGTCTTTGACCATTGTAATCGACCATTGTATTTGTTACTGTAAGAACCTTTTAGTCCTTTCAGCTTTAATTATATCCCTCAATGGAAATTTCACACAATTCATATAATTAAATTATTCCACATAATTTAAAAGTCCTCTACCTAAAACAGAATTTTTAATAAATAGCATTACTAAGCTTTGGCCAGTATTTTCGTTTACTCGAACATCATTTCCAACATTCTTTTACTCCAGTACATGCAGTACAAAAACAGGCAGTACGATTTAACAATACTTCATTTATTATTACTTGAAAAGCGTTTCGAAAATGTTTAAATAAAGTTACTCTTTCTTTGACTATTGTAATCGACCATTGTATTTGTTATTATAAGAATCTTTTAGTCCCTTCAACTTTAATTGTATCTCTCAATGGAAATTTCACACAATTCATATAATTAAATTATTCCACATAATTGAAGAATCTCGTACCTAAAACAGAATTTTTAATAAATATCATTAATAAGCCTTGACCATTTTCCTTTACTCTAACCCTAAATTGGGGCCGAATAGAATTCCACTTCCGCCCGGAATTTCGTCGATGCTATTTTGACGAATCGCATCCGGGTTGTCCTTTACGAAAAGATCGCGATTCGTCATCTCGCCTCATTCGTCATCTCGCCCTACTTTCATTTAAGTGACATGGATTTACTTTACTTGTATACACTGTCGAGCCAAAGGGTTGAAGTGAAAGTAAGAAAAAAAAAGTGGAAGAAAGGCGAAGGAAAACGAGAAAAGGAATGAAATGAAACGAGCGTCCCTCGAGTTACCACCGCGTTCACGCTAAAAGAATCAAGAAACTTACATTGTGGCCGGAATGCAAACGTGTATTTTCTGTTACAGCACACCTTAACGGATCGTTACTCTTACAGCCGCGTAGCGAACGCGCAAGAAACGGCGAGTTCATTATTGCAAGGAAAAACGCAGCATCCCTCTCTTTTCTGACACGTATTTAACGTTTTATATTCGCACACCGCTTGACGCCTATTTTCTTCCCTCGCGAGTAGTTCGGAACATCGTATCGCTTATTTCCGTGAAAGCGCTTAACCAGCCGCGCCGGTACCATTGCTTGCGCGATCGTTGCAATTTCCCGGGAATTCATACGCGTAATCGTGGAATTTTTCCTGCTTATTTGACCCTTTTCAAAATTATCGTTATAGACTCTTCAAACGATGGAAGATCCGCGGCGAGACGCCCTCGAATGCTTTCGTGCTGAGGATACAGAGTTAAGTGCCGCATTTTTCGCGATGAATGCAACGCGAGATTTCAAATGTAACGGGTGGAACTCGGTTTAGCAAATGTTGAGAGGGAATAGCTGCTTTTTTTAAAGAAATGCTTAAATTAAAATAAGAACAGAGGATTTCAATGAATTTTTGGAACATATTAACAACAGTTGGAATATACAATATTTATAGAATGCAATACACAATAACTTAATTGAGTATTGATTGATAAGCTACGCGCAAAGACACTGCGTTCTTCTTTTATAAGAAACTGGGGATATGTTAATTTTGATTTGTGAAAGGGAATTTCAATGAATTTTGGAATGTGTTTGCAACAGGTAAAATGTACAATAATTAAAATATGCATAATGCAATAACTTGTTTGAGTACTGAATGATAAGCTGCGTGGAAAGATATTGCGTTATTTTTCATAAGAAAATGTAGATATACTACTTTTAATTTTTGAAAGAGTATTTAAATGAATTTTTTGTAATGTATTTTTATAACAAGTATAATATACAATATTTATAATTGAGCGTTAATCGATAAGCCACGTGGAAAGTCACTGCGTTTTTAAAATAAGAAAACACAGATCTTTTACTTTTAATCTGCGAAAGAGGAATTCAATAAATTTTTTGATTGCGTTTACAACAATTAAGGTGCACGATTCTTATAACAAGCGATCCACGATAACTCGATTAAGCTTCTATTGATAAGCTGTGCGGAAAGTCATTGAGCTTTTCTTTTTGCTTAAATAAGAAAATGCAGATCTGTTAATTTTGATTTGCGAAAGAGGATTTCAATGAATGTTCGAAATGCATTCTACGCGCATTTGAATTAGCGTAAGTAGTTGTAAATGGATGCATACTTGTTGTACTAAAATAACAAGACACACGGGAACGCGTGGTTCCCTGCGATTAATTGTAAGTCTCTCCCATGGAATTGCTGGTCTCGCTGTGAGACGGGCTTTGAGTTGACTGTCATTATGTGCACAGTAGGTAACGGAGGATGATACCACAGGTGTTGCTTCTCGAATACGATTAAGCTCGATTTAGTCTCGTTTACAGCGATTCAGTGTCTGCTATTTTTATTAATAGCTCTGAGATCCAACAGACGATAAAACATCGAGTTTGGTGTTATTGGCTTGAATATTTCTCCAATCTTTTTCAAAGTAACTGTTGCTAGGACACGGATAACGTTTCTTTTTTTTTTTGTAATCCAGATATTAAAAACTGTATTCATGTGGATTACAGAGAGAGCTTTGTGGAATTTACTGTAAATCTTTTCAGTGTTCCCGCGGAAACGCTGGTTGAAATAGTAATCCGTTCTCGCAGAACGTCGCTAATTATACTTCATCAATAGCAGGTTTAATAATTTGCGAATAAAATGAAACGTAAATATTTCAACACATTTTTTAACATTACATTAATGCTTATGTTATAAAATTTTAAACCGATGTAATTCCATTGGTACAAATTAATCAAACTACCGAAAAATGTGGTGTATTTCATAAAACTACGAACGCGTACGTTGTAGCTAATTAAAATCACAAAAATGTTTTCCAACTCTTCTGTTAATTACCGTATCGATGCTTCAATTTTTCAGCAGAGTACTTAAGCGGTTGATTTTGACCACAGACTATTGACTCCCGAAAATTTAATCTATTTATTTTATATTTCCAAATGTTTTAAAAATATTTACATTTAAGATTGTTCATTGAAATTTCGGTTTGCGCAGTAAATGGCTAGAATGAATTGCCTGTTCAATTCAATAGCGCATAACAATATTTTGTTATTTCCCAAATTGAGGGGCTTTTCTGCAGATTATCTTTTAACACAATTTCCTTGCGCAGAATAATTAGTAAATGGATAAAAGCGCATAAATAAGCCCCTATTAACACGAGGCATTTTATTTTTTTTTGCCATTATTTTATACCTCCCGTAATTACAACAAAAATTTATTAACAATTATTCACTGCATTATACAGTATGCCTGTCTTTTTCCATATTTACTAAAATATGTTTTAACTAACTTGTTACACCTCATATTTCAAGAAGCATCCATTAAAGTAAAAAAAGATTTATATTGTATCAGAAATCATCTTGTAATTAAAAATGGTAACTGTAGATCACAATTACAAATAATAAACAAACCGCTGAGCCCCTTCATTTAGTGAATATGTATTGTTTTCTGCACCTAAATCAAAACCATCTCCATTTTTGCGTTGTCGCATTAAAAATAGAAATACAGAAAAAGATGATAAAGCAGATAAGGAAAAGGAAAAAATAAAAAACAATGATTTCTTCTGGCATTAAAAGTTTCATCAAAAAGTTAAAACGCATCACATCCATATCATCTCGTAAAGAGCAAAATAGAAAATCGTAAAACGGTAAACGAAGCAAAGTGTTCCACATAATAAGATGGCCGAACTTCGCACGTAATCCGAATTCGTGAATTTTCCAACCCCCTTCGGAGGAACTTCGCAACACGCGAAGGGGGAACCTAGCCTATGAATACATTCCCCCGAAGCGTTGATCCGGTGTTCCGGCGACGGCCCCGAAATAATAATATCACTGGATCCACCGGTGGGTGAATTAGGTCGGTCATGCGAGAGAGAGAGGCCGAAGAACCACCGGGATCCCGTGGTAGCTGCTTGAATGCGCAAATGATTGGCGAGATCGTAGCAGCAAGTAGGCGCCTGACGTCTTTGCCCCCCCCCCCCTGGTTCGTTGCTTCTACAATAGCTTGGTGCAAGACCGAACAGCTGAACTCTACCCTTCTGGAAATGCTATAGTCATCTTTCTATGTGTACCAAGTACCTTTTTTTTAAATAATTTTTCGTGTGATACGTATACTAAAACTTTTGTAAAAACTTATTTATATATATTTTACGGACTAAAGTACGAAATGTGGGCAAAACAGGATTTTGATATTTTGCAATTACAAAAGAAAACTATACATCACTTAAAATCATACTTTTTAATATATTGTTTAAACAAATGGATTTTTATACAATCTGTTTGCATAGTCACCTTTGCCATGCAAAAACATAATTTTTTTCAATAGACACCATTCTTCTATCTTGAATAGTTTTCGAGATATTTGAACAAATACGTTTTACACCCCCCCCCCCCTTAATTGTGGTTAACCACACCTTCGACACATTTATTTGATGCTTGGCAGCTGCGTTGCTTTTGTGGATTCAAATAAAAAGCATATTTATTATATAAAAGTAGATTCCTTTTTGTCTACTTATTTATTATATGGTTCATTATTTTATACCAAACTGTTATTATAGAACTGTCATGTTACGTATTTTTGTTAAGTATCAATCGGGAGGAATATTTGTTCTATTCATTTCGGAATTGAAGAATCTTTTAAGGGATGATAAGCGATAGAATGCTTCAAACGACTTGATCTCCGCTACTTCTCGAGGGCATACTCCTACCTCTAGCTTCATGCCATTAAAGGATTAAAGGAACAACTACCTCTTCCATTTCCTTTCCGTCATAATCCGGGATCGCTGGGATCACCACTTAATTCCTGTACAATTTGGCAATCGCATTTACCATCTCTGTTAACTCAGTATACACGTGTTGCCTTACCAAATATTGTTATCATATGTACAATTATAATTGCAAAATACTGTATCTGCGTTTTTTTATTTATGATTATATATCCTTATTGGCACAATTATTTTGTTTTGTTACCTCTTACCCTAAATAATTTTCCAATTTGCCTAAAATAAAACAATGCTTCTTTTTGCCAGTCATGTTTCAATTTAACTGAACAATTTTTTTTTACGCATATACAAACACGTTCTCTGAAACGTTTCAACATAAATCACCCTACTTTACTCTGACGCATCCCTTACAAGGCTTCCCGAAAACTTTCCAGCGATCGAAACTTTTGTCTCGGTTTTCTCGGGACCATCGAAACCACATAAATTTTATCGAAGCAATATCACGGCGCAGCATAATTTACAAGCTGCATTCTATATCAATATTGGAGGCTCAAGTGTCGCGTTATTGAATTACAAATGCATCCTGATCAATAGTACGTAACGATAAAGCGATACCAGACACAGAGCGAGTAGTCCACGAGGACTAATTTAAATATCGATGACATTCGATTGAGTCGCGCAAGTGGCCACTTGGAGTTAATTAAATTAATTGTTTTCGAAGACCTTTGTGACGCATCGCGACCGATACACCACTCTATATTATACTCGAGTAATAAATTCCCCGCTCGAAGATGTCCGTAGACGTTGCTGTGCTTTTCTAAATATCAAAAGCCAATATCGGCTAGCTGCTGCCTTCGGCTCGCAATCGTCTTGCCCTGGCGCGGGCGGCCTTTTGTGTTTGAACAGCACGAGCCGATCCACCCAGACGGAAAAATTGATAATAAAAGTTAATTGACGAGACGATATAGCACGGAGGATCAATTTGTTCGATGCCGTCTAAAGGGATCCGCAAGGATGTGCAAAACGGCGAGCCCTTTGTGCCCAGTCCATGTGCCTACTGGACTTATTATTTCGATTGCTGCTGTTTCACGTACACAGTGGTATCAAAGGCACTGATAGGACGGAAAGAGATTGCGATTTAATTGAACTTCTTGTTGGACGGGTTTTGTATTTCTGCTTTCAAAAGTATTCTAGAAAGTATGGTATTTGCAGCAATGAAATAACATTTACAAGGAAATAACGATCTGAGATGCAATTAACAAGCAACAAATTATTTGGTTGTCTTTAATTTGAGTTATAATTATTCAAGTTTATTTCTTAGATATTTAAACATTTATATTATTATAGCTAACATTTACAGAATTAGTTAATATTTGTTTATATCGCGCGCTTGAAAGGAGTCTACTACAACTGTAGACGTAATCTATTTCCGAATCTTTCAGTTGCTATAACTTTATTTACAGCAACTAATCAAACTCCAGATACCAGAGATATTTCAATTGGAAAGCGAATCATTATTAATCAAACGTAGAAACGAACATTGACGGTCAAAAGTTTTTGGATTTTCGAACACGCATGATTCAATTTAGATTACCATAGAGAATGGAGGGTATAAAAATAACGATGTTCGTATTGACTGTGCTAAAACAGAGTAAAACACATTCCATGTCATCCAGTTTTCTTTCAGAACAGATAAAGCTTTCGAAATTCGATACACTGCGAATTAAATTGCAGCAGCTCCGCGCGTACAATAGTGTAAACCTTAAACCGTGTGCAAACACGCGGGTAAACGGGCGACTGGTTATAGTTATTCAACAAACAGCTGTATTTCATCATGCGTCAGAGTGTAGTTCAATATCGTTGCATCGTGTTTTTGGGCGAGCGAGTCGATAGCTCGGTTTCAGAATTGCAGTATCACGGTGGAACGGTTACGTTTCGCTGTCGGTATTGGAGTTGCGAGGTTTCTTCCAATTCTGCGATGTAATGTTGAGGAGCTTTAATTATGCCGTCTGTGTTTACAATCATGGGTGGAGAACAGTTATAATATCGGTTACGGTTCCATAACTGTTCTACAAGTTAGAGAACAGGCGTTGAAAGCAGTTATATCGATTCCGGTTCGTGAAACAGTTATGAAAATCGAAAAAAATTTATAACCTCTGTGAATATATCGGTTACGATTACAGTTCCACAGAAACGATACTATATCGGTTCCAGAAGTTATAGAACAGTTGAAAACAGTTATGATATCGTCTCAGGTTCTTGAGACATGAGAACCGACAAAAATATCTTATAACCGTCATGGACGTATCGGTTATGATTCCGGTTCTACAGAAGCGATATTATGCCGGTTCCATAACTGTTCTATAACTTATAGAATAGGTTAGAAAACAGTTATGGCATCGGCATAGGTTCTTGAAACAGTTATGAGAACCGAAAAAATATCTTAGAACCGTTATGGATATATCGGTTTTGATTTTGATTCTACAAAAGCGATATTTTATCGGTTCCATAACGGTTCTATAACTGTTATTTTTCGGTTCCACAATAACTGTTACGATACATATCTCTTCGTATCGATTTACTTCCACTCTTATTGATTATCTTACTGTTAAATCTGGTTTAGAGAAACAAAGCAATATTGGAACAGTTATGAGGTTACAATACATGCATTAATAAAAGCGGAACCGTAACCGACATTGGCCAGGACCAATATAACCGTTATAACAGTTATAATATCTGTTCGGTTCTCATAACTGTTTCAGTCAGAACAGTTACTATGGGAACCGCGCTAACCCCAGGTTTGCAAGTTTGTGAACGATAACCTTGTGAGATTACCCTGTTAATTAATATTGAATACAAACGAAATAAAAATTGTAAATATTAATAATTCCTAAAACTGAATGAAAGGTGTTGGATGTATCAAATTATGTTTAATTGTAGTAAACAATTGTATTGACTATTCAGCTAAAGCAAAGTGACCTAGTCCAAAGAATAACTAAGATGGGTGATCGAAAAGCAAATGTCTGGAGAAAGAAGTAACGTATGCACGCCTTACCGCGAATAAGGGGGGAAAGGATAATAAAAGGGTTAAAACGGAACCAAGTTGAGAAAGGGGAGGGAGCGCATGGAAGACCGGATAGGAAAATAGTACTTTGTAATTTTCGACGAAGAGAGACCACGTCAAAGGGTTCTCAAGGCCGCGTTCTTCTGCAGCTACGGAAAGCTACGATGATAGGGTCATGAATCGAGCGAGTTGGACTTGATGACACACGACCCGTTGAGACGGAGACTTCCAGAGTTTCTTCGTCGTATTCCTCTGCGAGTCGAATCGAGAACAGAATTTGAAGATTGCCTGCCGTTTGTCCCTTTTGTGCCCTGTGGCTTTCTTTCTCCTACTTCCACACCGCTGTCCTATAGACCTACCCTTTCTACGGACGCCTGCCTTCTGGTCAGTTCAGAGTTTAGAGTTGTCCATAAATGTGTACGGAGCGGTTCAAGTATCATAGACATTCTAAACTTACTGTCTGCCAGAAAACATTAATTTAGTTTCGTACTTTTATGTCGACGAAAATAAATTACTGCTAGAACTGTGAATTAATTCTTCGGGAAAATAAACAGCGCCAAACCATTAATCTTTTTGAAGCAAGGAAACCCACGAAACAATTCCCATTAACATTCATGTCTCCACCGATTTACCAAGATGAATCCGGTTACATGAACTGGATCCTGTACCGCGCGCTGTTACACAACTCTTAGTTGAATAATTTGTTCACGCAAGCAGTGTAATCCAGGAATAATTTATCAAGCTAGATCCAAGCGTGAGCGTAAACCTAATCTATTTCAATTTTAGCCACCCCACGTTCAAGCTGAAGAAGGAGCACCGTTGAAAAGTTACAGCGTACGCTGGAATTAAATACTACTTTGTGTGCGCAGCTAGTATACTCATTCGAGCACCGAGTTTCGGTCATTATGGCTCCTCTGTCTATCGAGTACGCATCGGCGACAAAGTGAACGACGACACGTACGTATGTAATGGCTCGTACGTCGTTTTCAAGTGCTTCGACGATCGCGTGTTCCTTTCAAGGGAAGCCTTTTCCCTGGATCGTTGCAGGAAGATTGACAGTTTGAGCGGCAAGGGGGGGGTGGCGAAATGGGCGAAGGAAGTGCGACGACGGTACGAAGAAACGGGCGAGACAGGGTTGGGGGGGTGCAGAAGGGACGAGGAACGAAGCTTGATCGCGTCGTCGATGAAGCGGCGAACCAACGTCACGTTGTTCCCATTGATCGAATCCACGGGACCGTGGCACCACACCGCACACACGATTCTCCCTTTCACCCTCTCCGCGCGGCTTCTGTACCCGCGGGGATTTGGCACTTTGACGAGTTCGCATCGAACGTAACGTCTGCCTCGTTCCTTCTTTCTCTGCCTATGCGCGCATGGATGCGGCGCATCAGCCACATGTGACTGGTGCAGGGTGTTTCTTAAGAGGCATGTATATTTTCCGCAGAAAATATCTCGCGGAAATGGTGCAAGAGACAGCCGGCGGTATTTCTTAAACGCAGCGACTGTTCCTGCATTTTTGGTTGAGGAATATGGGTGATGGTGTTGTTGTACCTCGGACCAGTTTGTATCTCAGGTTAGTCCAACATTAACATTTACCCTGGTAGACTTCTTGTTACCAATATTGGCATGATGACTCATTGTTTCCCTATAAATGACAGTGAAAGAAGTTCATTGTAAGACGATCAATTGCGTCAAAAGAGCACGCTTTCATTTTAGCATTAGTCAAAGTAAGTAAAGCGATGCACGGATGTAAGGCGCATTGCGGTCCCAAATATTCGCCTTACACCCGGGCATTACTATATCAGTTATAATAATAATCCTGTGTTATTACTTCAATGTGACTGGCAATTGATTTATTTCTGACATCGTGATTTCTATCATCCTTTGTGTTTGTAAACTGGTAAACATTTTCTGAGAATTTATAATGTACAAAGTTCTAGAACCGTAAACATCAGTAAATGCTAAAAGTTGCACCTTGGGTCGCGCTTAAAGCCTATACCCTGGACCGATCTAAAGTACAAACGAGTTTGCATAAAAATCTGCAGTCTGCTAATTGTAGAATAATTTAATGGTAGTCTACCATACAAAAGATTACAAGAGATAATGCTGACTCTTCCCTACCGTTGCAACACCCCATCCAAGGTGATTATACACCTTCATCCCTTCATTCATTTCTTTTCGCATTCCCACCCCCTTCTCATTTCCGAATAAATCCGGAACGACTGAATTTCTGGATCCACGGGGCGATTCTTTCCTTCATTGGGGGAATGAAAATCGTTTCGCATTGTCTACAACTTGGTCTCCTTTCTTTTCTATCGTTATCCATCCGCGGCACCGAAACGTTGCTGTCCTCTAACCTGGAAAAGACTGACCCGGTTTTCCATCGGTGGCAACCGACGCTCTAATTGCGACGATCCTCTTGCTGGATCGGACGATAGATCACCACAGCCGCGGGGATAAAATCTACTTGTGTCCGGGCGAACTGGTGAGCCTCGTTCCCACCCTTCGCCTCTACACCCCCGGGGAACTAATTTCGTATCGTGGACGAGAGAGTTTGTTCTGGCCGAGCTGAGTTTCTTTCGCGGCTACCTTTCGCGTTTGCAGCTGGTTTGCGACCAGTTCACCTTGATTTCCACTAATCTTGACTATTTTGGATGATTTTTTGCAATTTGATTCATGCTAAGATATAGAAGTCTGGATGTGTATAGGCATAACGCTTCGTTTAGGGCAATAATAAATTAATTAATTAAAACAAATATGCACATTTTTAATTAAGCCTGTTATAAACTACTCTGTTATGTAATACTTAGTCTATTATAACATATACTAGGTGTGTTTACTCGAAGAAACGTTAAAAAATTAATTTTAATAATAAGAATACGAATAAGATGAAAATAGAAATAAATGTGAAAAGTGAAAAATTTTTAGAAAGCTTAATAGTGCCTTGGCTAGCGTTATAAATCGTCCACGCGTACATTAAAAATTTTCCGACATTTACCAACATGGTAACAAAGCTTTCCAGGTGCAAAGGATTAAACCCCTGGCTGTACTAAAGAATACCATTTTTCAAAACGCGGAAACTTGTTAAACCTTTCTATTTTCCTCGGACTCGTGATTCCTTTACTTACTTTCCCATTAAATACAACGTACTTTGGTATGAAAGATATACATATATAAATGTCATTCTCGTTAAAAACTTTACACTACTCAAATACCAAGGTTGAAATGCAGTTACATGTATAAAAGCTTCCTTTTCAAAATGCATTAAAGCATAATTTTAATGTATTAGAATTTCATTTTAACATAAACATAAATATATTGAAATATGTCCTTTGACGATGTCTCAAAATATTATCTACGTTTATTTTACTTGGGAAATAAACAAAATGCTTGGGTATATCTCATTTATCTTACATTCAATGGCGATGTTAAGGAAATACACTGCGCAACAAAATCAAAGAATCACAAAATCTCGACCAAAAAGTTGTCGATCTTTGAATTGTTGTAACTTCGTAAAGAAAAATCGTACGACAATCTGCCTGCGCTCATTTTAAGGCGTGGAGTCCCTATTTTAAGAATTTTGTACGCGATTTTTCCTTAGATAGCTTTCCCTTGCAAAACGCAGTGAAAAACTAAAGTTGTTTTTCGATTGCAAATTTCGCAAATTCAAACGACTGTACAAAGTTTAAGAAGTTTGTTTGGGGATTCTTGTTCGGACGATTTTGTAGAAGGGAGTCTCCCCTTTAAAATGAGCGCTGCCACATACGTATACGTATATAAAAAAATTCATAATAGATAACCTGAGGTACACCACAAGGGGGTCGCACGGTGGTGGCGAGGGTTGGACTCGTATCTCATGTGTGGGTGTGTGTGTATGTGCGTTAGAGTTTCGCGTGTGCGAACCATTAAATAATACTACATATTACATTTTTTCCTATTCACGAAGACAAAGGGCCAGAGTGAAAAACGAATTGATAACGTTCCACGTTAATACCCCTTTTCCGAAACATTCCACGAGGCAGTCTACTTATATTTAACCTGTTCTTATCGTAGCGCAAAGTAGAAGCGACCACGTCTGCGAGATATCGTCTCATTCATCCAGATTACATGGATAATTGGGATCTCCATCGAGCCATTCTTTTAGGGAGAAGACAACCCATCGTACTTGCCAGCGCGCCAACTATGAACCCTTTGCTTCGCGGCGAGCTCGGTGCAGCCCCTTTGACCTCGCCTAACTTGCCGAATTAATTCATCTGTCTCCTCTGTGCACGCGGCTACGGAATGGAAACGCTACGACGACGGCAAGGAACGTTTAAGCAACGGCTGTATAAGGTCAAGTGGTTCTGAAGTTCCGCCGTGCGGAAGGGCATCGAGGGTGCAGGGTTCGAGGGTCGTTCGAATTAATGTGATTAGAAATGTCGATATTATATGATAACAGGAATTATGATAAGCGAAATAATTTAGTTACAGCGAATTCTCAATAAGTGATGATAAATCAAGATCTCGAGATGGTCATTTATAGCGTAGGAGTACTCATATATATTTTTTAAATAAAATTATCACTATTCCTTTTGCGGGTCTTTTCTCATTAAAAGGAGACCAACCACGATATAGGTTATAATACATTTGTTACATTATAATACCGTAGATTACTGTAGGACCAAGTGTATTCTAAACTATATCGTGTTTAGTCTCATTTCAATCAGAAAAGATCCGCAAATGGGTCAGTGAAAATTTCATTAAAAAAGATGCAAAATTACTTCTACACGATAAGTGACAGTAAATCGGAATCACGAGATCATCACTTATCGCGTACAAGTACTTTTGTATTTTTTTTTAATAACTAACACGGAGTGCCGCTACTGGCTATTCTTAGACTGTGGTAACGCGGCATTCAATTTACGTATTAATAAACTGTCATCCTTTGCGTGTGTTCGATCCGTTCGCCACGGTCTCTCCAACATGTAGGAACAGAATTTTGCTGATTCATAGAAAGAGACTCAATGGATTCAGTGTGGAAAATAAGAAAGTTCGAGTAAAGCATCATTTCGCTAGAATTAAATTCGAACCAATAAAGCGTTCTTCACTCTTCCAAAACATCAAAGTAATACCGCTCGTCGACTTCGACAAAGGCGCTTAAAACCCGCCCCGGCCCGTCGCCAAATAAGGCTGCAAACTCTGCGAATAATAAGAGCGAAATTTGTCGCCAGAAGGCCGAGAGAACTTTACTGCCTACTGTAACGGAGCGGGACCCTTTTCCCCATTGATTCGTGAAGGATTAGGAAAGTTGATCGAGCGAACGGGAAGGGTGTGGAAGAATCCTCGCCAGTGTCTAGCACGGTGGTGTGGGGCGGGGGGGGGGGGGGGTTTGAAAACAGTCGGAAGTTAATTCGTCGATGGACGGCTTCGAAATGGTTATGCAGCTAATAACGGCGGAGCGGACGCGAGCGGCGGAAGTCGGTGAGACTCAACGAAAATGGCAGGTCGATGAAGTACAACGGCCACGCCTGGGGAAAGGCGAGGGTGAATTATTATAGGTTGGTACGCAAACGCCTCCCTATACCCATCAGGCGTTTACGAGCGATCGTAAATACCGCGCGGAAGCCCCGCTCCGATGGAAAATTCCTGCGGGATAGGCAGAGCTTCATCGCGCCGCTAATGTTACTCAATTGTGGCGGCTTCTAGGAGCGACTCGCCTCGGAAACGTATCCCTCCGACGCCGCGGCCGAACTGCTGACGAACTATTGTCGACGGAAGGAAAACCGTGCTCCTCGCGCATCCGGCAATCGGATTCTTCCTCGGACCAAATCTAATTTTTGCAGCTACACCGGTACCGACTGCTAGCCAAGCTCCTATCTACGGGGGCCGGGAGAATCGCGGATTTTAGGAGCGAAATTGCTCCTGGTCCTTTCTACTCGCGCGCGCTGCCGGAGTTATCGAATATCAAAGTTTGGGAATTCCTCGTTGCCAGGAAAGTTCACTGGAAAACATAACTTGTAAGTAAGTTCAGCCGGATAGGGGGTCCGGAGAGAAGAAAGAGAGAGCGTCCGGATACTACAGAGATGGGCGGGTCAGTGGAATAAGGGTGAAAAAGCGAAAAGGCGGAAGTCGTGGATCCGGCCGGGAAATGACCGTGGAAGGGGGATGGGATCATCCGTCTCCGCGAGAGACGGAAGTTAGGCCGGCTATGGGGACGGAGCTTGGTCAGAGTCCAAGTTGCTAAAAGGAAGAAAATTTCGGGAAACACGAGAGGGGGTCTACCATTGAAGAAATTTAGGAACAGTGGCCCCCGTGCATTCGCCAACTCGCGAAACACTTTTAAACCAACTAACGGAGTACTGGCCGCAAGGAAGCAGACGTCCAGCGAGACATCAGCAGAAGATAAGGTAAAAGGTCATTCGGCAAGATGGACTCCCGTCGCAGTGCCGGGCGCCGTTCGTAGTTGTTTTTTGCGGCCACTGCTGGTTGTTCTGCGAAAATGTTTTTCTTACAGACATCTGCTTTCTGTTGTGGCACCGCGGCGTGAGATGCACAAGGAAGTACTTATTTTACTGTGACTATTGTAAGTGGGAAGCTGCAGTAATTATAATACTGAGGAGATAAAGTGCAAAAGGCTGTTCAATCAAAGTTACAACACTTTACATTTTTACGAGAAACATTTTTCGTGTACTTAACAGTTTCATAAGTACTTTAACTTTCAGTCTTCGATGACTCACCCTGTATATATAAATAGCTATTAAAAAATAGAGGATTCCAATGTCCCCTAAAATTGTAACAAATTTTGTAAATATGTTTCATTGTGGAAAATTCGGGCAAAATCACCTGTTATATGAAATTTGGAAGAGACATTTACTTTTCGCGATAGCAAAGCTATAATAATAATAATAATAATACTGGGGAGATAAAATGTAAACGAGTGTTAAATAAAAGTTATGTTAAAAAAGACATTTTTCGTGTGCTTAACAGTTTCGTGAATACTTTAACTTTCAGTCTTAGGCGACTTACCCTATAAATAATAAACCCCGTATATATAAATACGTATTAACAAATAAAGCAATTTCATGTCCTTCAAAATTTTAACTAGATTTGCTAACGAATATCATTGTTTAAAATCTGGACAAGGTCACCAGTTATATGAAATTTGGAAAAGGCATTTACTTTTCATGATAGCAAAGCTGAAATAGCGTTAGAATAGTAATTATAGTACAGAGGAGATTAAATGTAAGCGGGTGTTAAGTAAAAGTTACATCTTTACTATTTTACGAAAATCAAAACATTTTTCGTATACTTAACAGATTTATTAATATTTTAAGTTCTAATCTTAGGTGATTCATCCTGTATATATGAATAGGTATAAAAAATTACAGGACTCCCATGTCGATAAAAGTTACAAAGAATAATTTCAACGAGTTTCATTGTCTAACATGTGGACAAAATCACCAGTTTTACATGAAATTTGGAAGAGAAATTTACTTTTCACGATAGGAAAACTAGAATAACATTAGAATAGAAATTATAATACTGAGCAGGTAAGATGTAAACAGGTGTTATAAAAGTTACAACATTTTTACAATTTTACAAAAAGATCATTAATAGATTTATAAATATTTTAACTTCCAGGCTTCGGTGACTCGATTTGTATGTACTTGCAGGATTAAGGTACACATGGGAAGATACGAAGCTTGAGAATTGTTTATATTGTTTATTCCAATGCGCTGTTCCGACTACTTTGGACCTGATTTATGACAATTCTACTGGCTGGAATGATATCATGTCGCATATCAGTATATTCGTCTCAACAAGCGCTGTCATATTATGAATGAAGAAATGTAAGGTACCATTTAAAGAAATTAATTTAGTTTTGATATCTCTCCCACCACTATACTTGCAACCAAATTATTAATATCACGTAATATGCGCCTACATACCGAACAACATTTGTAAGAACACGTTTCTTATAACTTCAAAATCTCGTGAGATATTACGCAGTTTCTAGTTAAACGAAACACCCTGTATACGATAAGATATTAAAAAAATACGTGTCACCAACATAACTCAAAATTTATAAAAATTGTGTTAAAGAGTTTCATTGTCTAAGGTGTGGACAAAATCATCGGTTTCATTTTGAAGAAGACGTTTCCTTTTCACGATAGCAAAGCCAGAATAGCACTACCTTAACGAAGTGCTCTATTGGATTCTGTCTTCGCTTGCTCCTTTACACGTAATACGAGACAGAAGTTGGAAATTGCAGAGTTATCCCCCGTATACGGATACATCTTTGGGAAATCGACTTTGGAACTCCAAGTCGAAGCCCTCGTTCTGGAGCTTACGTAAATGTGACTTCCCCTGCTAAATAATCCCGCCACTTCCGGTGAAATCTCGCTGAAAATTTCTTTCCTGCAGGGGGAGAGCGCACAGCCCCCGTTAAAACCCTTGGCAAAGGGTCGAATCTTATTCGCTATTAGAATGGCGAAAACACTCGAAATAAAATCACTATTATTGCTATGTTTAAAATATTGTTTCGATTGCCAGCAATATTGCTATTGGGTAAAATTGTTTTCGATTATCGTTTCGTAATTCTTGACACTCGGTCCCAGAAACTGCAAAAGGCTTTAAATAAAATATCATGAGGTTCGATGAAGTCGTAAGCCAGTCTCGTCAAACGCGGGTAAACACCAGCACATCGGAATTCGATTTAAGCCGGAAAACGCATCAAAGCGGTTTTCTCATTTAAACTCTGTGAACCTCGTGCATCCTTCGAAAAAGGAGAACAGAATAGAAGGGTACATGAGTTTGCGGTGCGCGTCGCTCTTCCAACGTCACGAAGGGTGACGCGGCAATCCACAAAACACTGTCCATCGAACTGCGCATCGCATCGGGTCCAGCCGATTGACTGGTCGTGCGTCGAGCGCGATCGAGTCGACATCGGTTTACGAGCTTTCCTGATATTTACCTTTCATCACGTTCACACACCAATATTCATATCGAGCGTAACTGGCTGACCTGTCGTTATTTCGGAAGAGCGGCGACCAGTCGACGGCTGGTCCGAGTAATCTAGCCAGATCGTGTGCGCCCGTCCGACACCAAAAGCTACGGGGAATAGTACGTACCGCGTGTAGTACGCCTGTGTACACGCGGTGTTCGGTACACGGGATTTTTTAACCAATTTTTCACTCTGCGATAGAACGATCGATTTGGAAAAAGTTGATTCGAGTTTGCTGGACAAGGTATAACCATCGCGAACGTTTTTATGGTGTCAGTGTGTCGGAGTGAGCGAGGGTAGTAAGTAGTACAAAGCTGAGGCTGCTTTATGATACTTTGTTCCACTTGTTCTAATTCGCATCAAAGACTTTAGCTACGTACAAGTGCGTTTTTCTTATTTAGTGATATCCAGTTTGCCTTTAATTAAAAACTAATTTTCAAACTTTTCATGCACTTAATTACACTTCATTTAACACCTTCAAACCATACAAAATGTCAAATACTTTATCTCGGTCTTGTTACAGAAATAATTTTATTTAAAAAACGTGCACTGTTCTGGAATGCGCAGTTTGTACACATGTGTTCACGCGATCTCGCGTTACGGCCCACTGGTTAATGTCTCTGCCGGTAGTAATAAATTGAATACTAATTGACGCATGCGATCCCGGCTCGTTGTATTTCACCGGTTGTGCAACTTTCGTCGCTTGACCACCGTGTTTAAACCGTGCAGGCACATATGTACCGAAGATATAAATTTGCGGATAAATACGTACGACAGCCGGTTAATACGAGCCGAGTGTCCCCGCCCAAAATCCGCCACTGAGCCCAACTCCACCTTTGCCATCTGAATCAATACCTACTTGTTTACTGGACCATTGCCAACAGGATTTCATCGAACCCCGACGATCGTCCCATCCTAATTAATTCCATCTTTTGTTACGGTCGTTACACAACTGCAACCGTTACCTCGCGGTTCAGGAAAATCTGTAGGTCAACGTATCACAATTTTCTTTTGTCATGGACATCGACCTATTATCTATGTTCCTGGTATTCTCAACTATTTCGTAATCATTATTGATTTTATAGTACCTACACGATGAAGCGTAAATAACTTTCATTAATCAAACATGAGCTACCAACTTTCTTCAACCACTCGAGCTCGGCGGAGACTCATCTGGGACCCTCTGAAGTCACTGACGCAAACTTTACCGAAACAGATTTTACGTTCAATTCATCGACACGAGACTTAATTTACGCACATTTTATCTGCGACAATTTATCGACACCAGACTTCACAGACACTAGACTTCACCGACACTTGACTTTACTAATGCCAGACTCTACCGACAACACACTTCGTTAACACTGGACCTTATTGACACCTGACTTTATTGAGACAGAACTTCATTGACACTGTATTACATTGACAGTGGACTTCATTGACATTAGACTTCATCGACACGTTTTCTTACCTACATCGAATCACCGACACAGGACTTCAGCAACACCAGGTGTCACTCACACCAAAATTTACTGACACTAGACTTTACCGAAACCAGAGTTTACTGACACTAGACTTCACCAATGCGAGACTTCAACGACACAGATTTTATCTACAACAATTCACCGACCCCAAACTTCACTGACACTGGACTTTGCCGACACTAGACATAACCGATCCCAGACTTCACCCTAGACTTTACTAACGTCAGACTTCACCGACACCAGACTTTATTGGCACTGCACCTCGTTGACACGAGACTTCATTAACACTGCTTTGTTGAGACGGGACTTTATTGACACTGTACTGCATTCGCAGTGGACTTCATTGGCAGCAGACATCGCCGACAGTTGGCTCTACCGATACCACACTTCATTGATAATAACTTTGGTCCACAACTACAATGATCAGCACAGAGTTAATCCAACTATTTACTGAAACTTCGATAAAGTACACAGCTCTCACCTACCACAATTCACTGACACCACACTTCATCGACACTAGACTTCACCAACTACTTACAGCAAGTTCGGTTAAATCAGATACGTTCTTGGTTATTAGTAGTATATTTACTCTACTCGAACTTGCTGTAAGCAGTTGGTTTGACTGTGCGTCGATCGATGCAGTTGTCGGTGAAATTTGGTGTGGATGAAGTCTAGTGTCATTGAAGTTCGGTGTCGCAGAAGTCTACCTCAGTGAAGTCTGGTGTCGGTGAATTGTTGTACGTAAATATATGCCGGTGGAGTCTGATGTACTTAAAGTTTATTGTCGATGAAGTCTGGTGTTGGTAGGGTCTAGTGTCGATGAAGTTTGGTGTCGTCAAATTGTAGATAAAATCTGTGTCAGTGGAGTCTGGTGCGGGTGAAGTTTGACATCTGTAAAGTCTAGTGTCGGTGAAGTCTGGAATCCGTAAAGTCTAGTGTCGGTGAAGTCTGGCATCCGTAAAGTCTAGTGTCGGCGAATTTTTGCTGGTGAGGTCTGTGTCGTTGAATCCTGTATCAGTGATTTCTATGAGACTTGCCTCCTAGTAGACAAAGAATCTATGCTCGAGTTAGTCCCAAGAAAAAAACACTATCCTATTGCGTTAAAATCATCTTTTTGGTCCCGAACTTTGTTGATCGTAAAGCCAACACTGCTTTAACCTGGGAAAAGTATACTTTTCACTTCCTATCGCCAAGAAAAATATGGTAATCTCGTTCTGGTCGCACTTCCGCATCATTAAACCCTCCGCTCGTGATCCTATAATTCACGTGGCCCAGTAAAGCAGTCGTCAATCACTGCAACGCAGGTTATCATTGAACTTTCCAAGTTATCGATTTCCAATGATAGCGGTGCCTTCCTAGGAAACTTTCTAGCGCGTTTATTGTATATACATAACCGGAACGGTCCGGTGGTACATCTATTGAAAGAAGCATTAAACGAATCGCAGTGCAGGAAGTGTGGCCGCGAAATAAATCGCGATACTACTCTTTGGGATTTGGGGACGGTTCGGAATTCGACGGGATTATAGGATCGAACTGAACGGTCGCTGGCACGTATCACTTTAACCAGCGATAGGGATAATCGAACCGCAAAAGCGGCATGACGAGTGTACCTACCGGTAACGAGTTTGTCATGTCGCTTCCGCTTAGCGAGCGCACCCCATGATTCTTTCTATTTTGCACGGTTATCTATTTTCCGCATGCGATCGCACGTTTACCACGCCGCGTCAGTTAATTAAATCGTTCTCTTTTTTCCACCGTGGAAACTGCACGCGGTTGCACCGCGTGCCGGCCTGAAAATCATCGACCGAAACGAGACATTTTCCCCTGTTCGCGACCACTGTCGCGCTTATCGCGTTTGAACGGCATGACACGTGTCAGGAACAAAAACACGTCTTCGCGAGCGCAACGAATAAGCGTGCACGACTACCTTTCCTATTTCAATGGTGAAGGAAACTCATTGAGCAGATGTATGCTTCGCTAGACACTATTGTCTCATTAGTGATTGTTTCAAGCGGGTTGGTGATTTTTTGTGTAACTAGTTTACCTTTGAGAAGTGTATGATCTGTTTGGATAGAAGAGAAAGAGATTTGAAATGGAATAAAATGCATTTTGCTTGTTTAATATAAATAATGTTAAATGCAATTAGATGAAATTGCTGCTTTTAAGAATTCTGTTGAAGATATACATTTTGGACGATATAATAAACATATACATACATATAATGTATGTGTATATAGTGTATTAAATATTCTGTAACTCTTATTTAACATTCAAGCTGGTTAAGTAGTACCAGGAAACTGAGAATAAATAATACAAGTCTCAAACTCCAAAAGTCAAATAGAATCGTTAAGTAATTTAAAAAAAAAACATTCTACATGTATATGGAGAATGTGTAACTTGTTATAAATATTTGCCAGAGCAATTTAGCAAGGAACTTTCCAGAGGCGAGTTACCAAAAATTTTAATTGTAGAATGTATATATTAAAAACGTATTCGTTGAAAACAGCAAATGACCATTTTCTATGTTTAATTCACCTATTCGAACATATTTGCCCGGGTCATAATCCTTCTGCGCGTTGCAGACGTTAGAAAGAGACACCAATCACTTAGCCGACAAAGTGTACTCAATGAGAAAGATTTCCTTCGCGATATTTCACTCCAGCGAAGCAATTTGTCTTCATCCAGGCTGCGAGCAATCAGAGAATCTGGATTGAACCCGTACTTTAGAAGTGTTACTCTTGGAAAGTGTTCGAATTAATTCTTTATTGGCCGAGGTGGCAAAAGTCTTTTAAGGGGCTTCAGCACACGTGAAAATGATCACCTTTCCATTAATCGGTGTTGTGGAAATCGGCTCTTGATTTTAAATAATTCCGTACGCGAGGCACCATCAGCCGCAAACACTGCAAACTTGGTCAAACTTGATCAAACTTTATCAAACTTAATCTGCAGACACAATTACAATATATCATTGCGAATTACAATAAGTTTCTCAAAAAGTAACGGTTATCCACACCACCGCTTTCTACTTCCCCCTTCCACTAACGCATTTGAGAGATTTTCCAAATTAAAATAGGACCAAACGCGATATAGTCCAGAATATATTTGGTTCGTTAGCCACCACAGATAGCACTTAAGTCCATAGATTACAATACGACCAAATGTATCTCAAACTATATCGTGTTTGGTCTCATTTCCATCAGGAAAGTCGACGAAAGAGTAGTAAATATCGGAACCGTGGCTCTGCCTCGTAGGGCATCAAATTTCGCTCCTTCTATACAATAAGTGACGGTCTGGAGTTATCGATTTACCGTCCACTTATCGAGAATCTACTGTGCTTTTCTAAGGAACCGGTAACCACATTTGCAAGCAGGGAGGGGTTTGCTTACATGTACGTCGATTCACGGAAGTATAATGAGTATCGAGTATCGCTCCTCCCGATCGCAGGACAAAAGACGACAAATTTTCCATTACATTTAGCTATACCCAAGAACTTCGCCACTCGTGGACTTCACGGTTCAGCGAGTAATCAAGAAAGCATTAAACTATTAGCAGCTGATTGGTGTGGTCGCATGCCAGCCCCATCGTCTACTGCGTCGTACGAATTCGTTCCATGAATTGGCCATGGTCTTTCGAGCAGTGAACGATGTTTAATAGCTGCAGCTCGAAACGGGGATTCAGAACGCTGTTCGAACAAACTGGGCGAATTGAAGGGAGGAGACTCTGGAATCCTAGAAATCGAGAGATAAAGAGAGAGGGCGGAGGGGGGAGAGAGAGAGACAGTTTCAACATGAAAATATGCCCGATTGAACAGGACCAATTTCTCTACGGCGAAATCGCGCGACGATTGCAACTGCAACTTTCCATCCAGCTGCACGTGGAAGCTCGCTATTCAACGAGACGCGTACTGATCGCGCGATGTTCGCTACGGAATGCGAGTCCTTCGTGCGTGAGTCGTGATAGAGACGCCTGGAATCTTGTGAATTACGTGTTCCGCGGTGACAAGCGTATCCCTATTATCGTCCCGTCCAGCGGGGATGCTTAAGCCGTCGCTCGAGGGTCGAGTTGGGTGCTTTGCACATGATGCACTTGTGAGCAGGATCGAACCGAGAAATGGGAAGAGAGGACTTAGCCTTCTTTCATTTAAAAACGAGTTAGAGGAGTAATGACAACGGTGATGTGTATTTTTTATGGTATTAATGATAATTCGTGGATTAATTAATGTTGCACTGCATGTTTCAATAATGTCTGTTCACGATTATGCAGTCACTTTTTTTGTGATTATGTGTGTGGAAGACAGTGTTACATTATTACAATCGATATTACAGTATCGAACACTGTAGAATTTAATCAGGAATAGACAATGGAACTGTACGATCAAACTATGGCAATAATTAAATTATATAGTTGGATAAATATTACTAATATGAAAGTAAATTAGTTTATTCTATTTTCAGAATATTCGTTTTTCGATGAAGATTCTGAGATATTAAATATTTTAGAATTACAAAATCTAGAACTTGTCAAAAAGTACATCCATTCCTTGTTAACAATATGAAATTAAATTTATACTTGTATATGTATGCATAATTTGTTTTTTAGTATGAGTTCGCGACAAGCATTAACAGTTGCGAGTAATCTATCATTAATAATAATTTCATGGCCAAAAGTATTCTCATCTGCATGCAAGGAAACAATTTTTTAATGCAGAGAATCATTCATATTCTTTATATTAACATACATACATTTGCATATTTAATCCAATATTATTGGAGAAAAGGTGACATATGATATAAATTTATAACTGTTAGATGTTAATTTCACAAATTACATTTTTCACAATACTGTCACAGTACAATATTTATCTACACATTATTATTCATTATTATTTAATAACACGCGCACTGACAGCCACGAATGAACTTTGTCAAGCTCTTATTAATATGTGGAAATAAATGGCAAAATCTAATACAGAGAGCGCAAAGTCTTCTCATAAAACTACCTTCAAAAAAGCTACCTTTACGCTCATATAAATCAAAGTTATAATCTGTCCCACTTCTAAGAATAATTCTTTATAGCCATCAAAAAATGTGACGCTGGAGAAGTTCAACTTCTGAAATTAAAGTGAAATTATATTCTACTGTCTCCCTTTGTTATAAAATTCTACCTGTTCATTAACTTGCAATTTACCTTTCATGGCTGACATTTTTTTAACGTTCTTGCTTTATTGCGAAATATAAAATCATTATCAGGTATGAAGTTTAATAAATTCGTACATCCGCGTCTATACGGACGCATGTTGATGGTATTAATAACAAGAGTTTATTCAACAACATCGGATATTGCTTCCTGCTCTCGTTCGACTCGTGATACACAGATATTTCCGGCGTAATAACTTCATCGTTTTCACAGGAATTTTCACGGTAAATATAAAATTACAATATTTGTATGACCACTGCTAAAAAATATATAGAGGGACAAGGTAAGAAAAAAAAAGCAGTTTTTCGTGAATATCTCGTTATGTACTAATACTACGACAAAAATAGGTATTATGAAATGTATAGTATAGGAAATTCTGTAGAAAATAGGTTGTATAAGTTTTTTTCGTGGAAGCAATCGTTATCGAGATAATATCATCTGATTTCGCCCAATGCCCTTTTTTCCGGGGTGTGAAAAGGGTACAATCTAAGCCGTTATAGAATCAAATGGTTATACCTACGAAAAAAATTCAGAGAATCATTTTTGTAGAGAATTTCTTGGGGTATAGATTGCATAATAACTATTTTTGGCGTGGAACTAATATATAACAAGATATTTGCAGAAAACTGTTAAATAAATTTAATAATTTACGTCGCAACAATGAATTACACTCTATATCGACAAATTTTATTACCAGCAGTTTTGCTTATTTTTCCGTATGTCAACCGGGTTTTTCAAGGTAAGTGGAATTTTCGAAAAATCGCTGTTTATCAGAATCGTTTAGCGATATACACAGACTGTGTTATTCCTTTATCTCAACACGAGCGAACTACATATATCAAAAATGTATACACGCGTCTGATGTAATGCACATAGCGGCTGTTTGAATATTCATGTTGCGCAGTATGGAAACTGATGATCGTAAAATAGATAATACGCCCTAGGCTTGGCTCCAATCGGATAGCTGAAATTGTGCCCGCGGTTCCGTGCACATTTTAAATTTGATAATTTTACCGATCGCGCAATAATCCGCGAGATTTATCCGCCGCGTAAACATTTCGCGTCACGTGTGAATTTTACCGTGTTACAGTCCGCGGGGATATCGACGCGTTTCAATTCAAACGGAAAAAATGTTTCAGCCATCGATTTTCACGGATATACTGTGAATCAAAAAAATATTTGATATCTACAGCTTCCTTCAAATTGCACTGATAAACGGCAAATAAGATACGAATTAGTTGAACGATTTTCAATTCGAGCGTGTTGCTTAAAAACATTTTATGTTCATGCAAGTATTATTAATTTTTATAATTGTTTATGTGGCTTTTGAAAAATCGTTGTTTTGATTGCAGATTGATTGAAGTGTATATTGTTTGGTCAAGTAAAGTCAATGTACGTTGAATTGTAGAATAAAATTATGCTTTTTGACATTTGTACATAATTAGAAACGCTTAGAAATGTTTAAATTTCATGTACACCAATTTCGTATTTCAACAACAAAATAATACTTATATAAGACATGAAATATTTTTGCAACAAGTACAAATATTGCAAAGCAATATCGCAAAATATGTTTCGTAGTACAGAACACATTAGAATTACACAAATGTAAATACAGTTGTTTTCCTCCAATAAATATCGTGTTATTTTTACCGAGCGATGCTCCGTCGAATCGATGGCATTTAATTTGAACAAATCCAACAAACGTCTGTCGGTAAATCGTTCGGAATGTTCACTTTTTTGTAATGTTTGGATTCGCGTGATTAACTTTATACGCCGTAGCGAGGAATTTAAACGCTGCATGAGAGAAGTTAGACTCTAAATAGCACCCGGGCTGCAATCTAGTAATTAGGAAAGCAATTGCTTCTCCACGTCCATTGATCAGAAAGTTGCACATCTAAATCTTCAACAGCTAATTGCTTAAAGAGAACGCTGCTAGCATTGGAGGATCATTTAATTTCTTAATTCGTTAGGATTCTACACAATGAGTGAGCAATTTTATTAAGCAACGTTTAGTTTGAAATGTGCAATGTAGATAATGAAAAATTGAAGGCATTGTTTGCAAAATTCCTTTTGTTTGTGATAATGACAGGTTTTTTTGCAAAAAGCTTTTTTTCTTCTGTAATAATTTTGCTGTACACGGTGTGTCGCTACCTCATGCAAATACTTTAAGGGATGATCGCTGAGGCGATTCTGAACAACTTTTTCCTTTGCCAAAATGGTGAAAGCTTCGTTTTTGAGTTATTAACGAAAAACACTCACCAATCAGGGCGCGCGTAGTGTACGCGCTCAGCTGCGAGAGTGTTCAAAGCAGCGATTGAACGTATCACGATCTTCTCTCGGTTGAGCGCGCTCTCTACTCGTGCTCTGATTGGTCAGCGTTTTTCGTTAATAACTCAAAAACGAAGCCTCAACCAACACTTTGGCAAAGGAAAAAGTTGTTGAAAATTGCCTTAGCAATCGCTCTATAAAACATTTGCATGCGAAAAACACTTGTGTATACTCATTTTTGTTCTTTAAATTTTGAAAATACCCACTCAATGAAGTAATTTACTTCTCTGACGACATTTCACGTTTGCCAGGATGTTTTCGATGCACTTTGTCACAAGTTACTTAGCACGTCAGTACTTTATACCTTGTCGCAGCCAGTATAAATTACGCAGTAATCTTCTGGGCTCTCTTCGATTTTTTCAGAGAATTATAATTTGTTAATTTGTTAGGATTCTTCATAATGCGTGAATAATTTTATTAGGCATTGTGTAGTTTGAAATGTTCGATGGAGATAATGAAAAATAAGAACCATTGCTTGCAAAATTCTTTTTGTTTGTGTTAATGACATGCTTTTTTGCTTCTGTGATCATCTTTATTATATACTTATTTTTGTTCTTTAAATTTTAAAGATACCCACTCAATGAAGTAATTTACTTCTCTGACGACATTTCACGTTTGCCAGGGTGTTTTCAATGCACTTTGTCACGAGTTACTTAGAACGTCAGTACTTTATACCTTATCGCAGCCAATATAAATTACGCAGTAATCTTCTGGGCTCTCTTCGATTTTTTCGAACTGGCAAACAGCAAAGGGAGGAAGCGGGAAATGAAGAACGCGGCGAAAGTAGAGCCTAAACTTCCGAACTTCTGTTATATCAGCTTAATCACCCCTCTGTTTACCTTAGTCCTTTTCTCCGTGAGCCCTCGAAACAAAGTCCTGGAAGGTAAAGTTCGGGGCTCAACAAATTTCGTGATACCTTCTTGGATACAGAAGTTCGATAGAGCTTCAATTATTTGAGCTGGACGTGAAACGTGATACATCGGCAAATGAAATAATTATAACAATGATCATGTTTTACACTTTAATGAAAACAATGATAATCTCGTAAAATCACCTCGATATGAAATTTTCGAACGCTTTTATTGTAATGGAAGATCGCCGCACATTTAAAAATACATTGTTTAATGATCCTCTCGTTTAAATACGTTTCACCGATTTCTATCCGTTTGATAAGGCGGACTCGTTAAAATCCGAGAATACATGATAAGATGAATCCCCTTCGTCTATCGCATAATAATTCCACAGTCAACATAGAGCCGCGGATGAATTGAAACTCGCGCAGCGAACGGACTCCTTTGATTCCAATTTCAAAGGCCCCGTTCCATTTTTAACTTTCACCAAATCACCCAATCGTTAACCAAATACAGCTTCGATAAAGAATGAAACCTTGCTTCAAATAGTGGTCGCAGTTCTCTCGTTCGAATTCCCATTACTCTTTGTGGATTCTATTTCGAAAATTGTCCATTGCAAAATTTCGATGGTAAATTTGACATATCAAGCTTAACTGGAAATAGTGATTATTATACAATATTATAAATGGATTTATGTGATAGCAATTGTCACCGTATTTTATTCCCTTTTTTTAGAAGAAATAAATACAAGTGTTTATTTGAGTGGTAAAAATAAAAAGTTTCAATTGGTCCCATTTTTGTTATGTTATTATAATATATATTATTTCTATTATTTAATAGTTGTTATAATCTTTTTACATAAACATTTCTCTTGCTCTGTATTAATTATTTCAATCTCTTCTTCTACACAAAAAATGATTTTTCTCCGAAACAGTGTAACTGAAACTGATTTTACAATGCTACAATTTAATATTGTAATTTTAATAATTGTACAATAATTTTTGCATTTTTACTGAAGCATTTCACTCTTCTGAGAAAAGTGCTTAATACAATAGCTCACAAAAAAGCACCCTCCCTGCCAATATTCCAAATTCCTCCAAAGTACAAAAAGGAAGCAAGAAAATTCGGCGTCGACACTTGCGCTGTTCGATTCGCCAGCAAAGTTTCGTTTTTATCTGTCGTTAGGTTTTCATCGCAGCCTTCATACCGGCAAAAAGGAAATGACGAGAGCAAGGAGGCGAAGAAAAGACGGGGCGGAGAGGCGGTTGGGACACTCGAGATCGCGACGGAGGTGCTGATGTCGATGTGTTCAGATTTATCGGTTTCCTGAATCATGGCGACGTGGCTGTCGGAGGCAGTCTAATTGATTTTTCTGTCCTCCACTCTCGCGCCGTTCAGAATTTTATAGCCTGGCGTGAAGCCTTTCGTTCGGCACGCCTCCCAGGGAATACTCTGCAACCCTTCCGGGGGCCATCCTTCTCGTTGCCAAAGAAATTCAACCGAACGTCTGCAGACACTTGCTACCGATGAAATATCGAACATTATAGCCGCGGATCGTTACTTTTATACCTGCTGGGAAGTCCATTCGGCTTTCAGTTGATGGGGTTAAGAATTAAAATTTTCTTACCGATGAGTGAGGACTGTTTTCAACCCTTTGAAAGAGACTAAAGAATAAAGTTGATCATTTTTTTTTGGACGTGATTCGAGGTCCCAGATAATGATTCTATTAGTGCTATCTACATTACTCTTCTCTTGTTCTGTCACGTAATGAAGAGATAGTTCGGTGAGTCATGGTCCTCGTCTGCTAAATTCTTACGAGGGGGCTATAATTAGCAACTAACGTGTACTGGGACAGCCCTGATAATCAGTGTCTTTGATCGGGCTACAAGATTTCCTTGAAACTGTATCTTTCTTTTTAATTTTAGTGAATTTTTTTATGTTTCTGGGCAACACTTTTTTGTTTACTTTTATGTTGAATAAATACTTTCATGTTTCTAGGACTGATACTTTTGGAAACATCTGACTGCACCAAATGCGCAAAAATAAATGTGCTTATACATAGAACAGCTCAGATACACAAGTTATTTAATAAATGTAGTTTCAAGCTTAATATTGATCGCTTGCAGAGCAAGTTTCTGTACTTCAATGAAATTCTGATTTCGGATTATGCAACTCTGCAGTCGGAAACCTAATAATTTGGGCTTAATCTTTAGACTGATGCTGCGAAAGAGGAATTAAGAAGCTTCCCCTTCGAATGGTTCTCTAAGACATTAAGTAGTTATAATAATATAATAAAATCATTTTAAGAAGCCGTAATACAATTCTTACAGAAATAGAGATGAACAGGATTATACGATTTAAAATTCGTAGAAATGTTTGGACAATAAAAGTTTTTTATTCAAAAGATCAAATTAAATGTTTAATTACTTAATAGATTGTTTTAAAATATCAACTCCACTGACTTATCGGACGTTATTAATCCTGAAAATTCAGCACCATTCATATCCCACAATCTTTTTACATAAATATACATAATTTGGTTTTAGCATGAAGTTGTTACAAGCATTAACAGTTGCGAATAATTTGCCATTAATAATAATTCTATAAGCTAAAAGTATTCTCAATCCACATATAATAGTATAATAAAATCATTTTACTAAAATCGATGCACAGGATTGAACGATTTCAAACTCGAAGAAATGTTTGTAGAATAAAATTTGTTTACTCAAGAGATGAAATTAAATGTTGAATTATTTCATACATTTCTTTAAATATCAACTCCACTGACTTATCGAACCTTATTAAACCTGCAAGTTCAATATCATTCATATCCCATAGTCCTTTTCCATTGATCCAACAGCGTGAAACACATTCCAATCCATACAAACCATTTCAATTTTCGTATTTGGCGCATAATTGACATCCATCTGTATTCTCCACGTGCCATAAAAGCTTCGATTAATTAATACCATAGAAACAAAGGACCTTTTCACTCCGGCAGCGGAATGCTCGACTTATTTTTTCGTTAAGCTAATGCGACTCATGAAATCCCGGGAATTAGCGTGTATAAGCCGGAACACGTATATAGCTATCGTCAGCGTGGTAACTGGGTCCGATGAGACCGGAGATATACATACGTGCATGAGCTTTTGACGCGCATCGGTGTAAGCAGCAGCCCTGATGGATAATCGATTTTCATTAATGGACGTCGCTCGCGTAACACAGAATTTCAGCGGACACAGTCTCGACCTCGGCCTCCCGGCTCAGGGGAAAAGAGAAGGGAGACGTTGTGTCGCAGCGCGTGTCCTCGTTCAAGTCGATGGCGCATCACGGTATATCCGCTGTTCCGCCTATGCTTCCGGTACTTAAACATTTCTTCAATAATGAAAAAGACACGTGACTATGTCTTATAGAAATATATTTTCCAATTGTAAGTTGAATGTAGAAATAATTTAATTTAAGCCATTTATATTGTTTAGATATTTGCCTTTCTATTCATTCACATAAAAAAGTCGCAGAGTCTGATGTTTTATTAGCCTGTTCTACTAGAAAGACTTTTTGTATCAGTTAGAAGCTTTCGTTTTTATTCATTCACATAAAAAGTCAGTGTTTCTGATGTATTATTGACTTGTTCTACTTGACAAATTTTCTATTGATTTTTCTACTAATTCTTTATATAGTATATACTTTTAGACATTTTCATTCTTATTGATTCGTATAAAAGCAGCTAGAGCCCCATGATAACTGAAGGATTACAAAACCTGTTCTTCGATGTCATGTTGTCTGATGTATCATTGATCAGTTCTACTGGAATACTTTTCTATGTTCGTTAGAGACTTTTATTTTTATCCATACACATAAAGGTATGATAACATCCTTCGGGTCTTAAACATTTCTTCAATGATGAAAAAGGCACGCGAATATTTCTTATAGAAATATATTTTTTAGTTATAAGTTGAATGTAAAAATAATTTAATCTTTTATAGGGATGTTTCCTTTTATTACTGAAGATTTTATGATTATTCCGAATTATTCAATTGCTTCCCAAGGAGGTTAACACTCCTTAAATTAAATATGTATATTTTTTAAATGACCAAGGAAAATGTATGCACATGTTCTTTATTAACGATGAACTTTGTTTACCACTTTCGAATTAATTAACAATAATTTGCATCCCGCCCGCACGATTTTATAATAAATCATTACATAAAATGGACAAAGGATCGACCAACGTAAAGCATTAAATACTAATAATTGTAAGTTGAATGTAGAAGTAATTTAATATTTGATAGGGATGTTTTTTTTGTTACTTAAGATTTCATGATTATTTCGAATTATTTGTTTCCTAAGACAGCTATTGATTTTTTAATTAGATATATTTTTTCTTTAAATGGCAAAGAAGCGTATATACATAAAGTCTTTATTAAAATTGAATTTGTTTTTACCAATATCGAATTTATTGACAATAAAGTGCACCGCCTTCATCTAACATTTTGCTGCGCACACAGTGAAATTAAGTAACGGACTGAGTACTCTGTGCAAAAATAGGTTGAAAGCGCAGAATAAATATTTCCCTCCAAAGCCTTTGCTTGCGAGAAAATCAGGTTTGAAAGTTGGCCAGGTACACATGCACTTAATGAAGATACGGTTCCTGAAAAGATACTGCTGCTAATGCAGCCGCGTTTACGTAACTCGTGTATAGGCTTACAAGTGGCAGGGAAGTTAAGAGTAATTGAACAATTAAGGGAAACGTAGCACGGAATTAACGTTTGTTTGTTGAACCGGTTGAAACGCTTTCTGCAAACTTAATTTCGTGTTACAAATAAATAAAATTGCATCCAGTGAATTATAAATTGTGTACATATATATGGTGTTTTTTTATTCCATGTCTGATTTATCATAATCTTTTTTCCCTTCAAAACAAGTCTCATTGTAAATATAACAAAATCAAAACTTTTATTACTTGTTTGAAGACTCCAATTAAACGTAAGTTTTAATTTGACAGTTACATTCTTTGAAGCAACACCAAAACTAAAGTCGAAAACAAATTTGTCGGTACTGGTAATTTTACAAAGGCATTGTTGACGGAAAAATTCTAGAGCATGCATCACAAAGTTCTGTGATATCTGAAAAATATCGGATGCATTTCCAAATATAAACAATGCAGTCCATACAAAAAAAAACTACAAAAAAATTCACCTATAGCAAAGGGAAAACTGTGCATTGCCACTCCTACACGTTGAACGCACGAAACATTTAAATCAAACATCGAAAGCACACAGAACGATTTTCTAATAAACCGTTAAGATAAAATACACAAAGGATTCGTGAATGTAAAACATCAGGAATAAAGCATCAATAACTAGTAAAAGGATTACGTACGTTTAAACAGAAACAAATAAAGCCTTGCAAAACTGTTATCACAGAAGAATGAAGGCTAGCTTTGTATCTACGCTTTCTGCTCCACTAATTTCGAAATAAAGAAGTTCGTTTTATAACGAATTGCATCATTGTTCAGAAGCTGTTGAAAGTTGTTCAGTTTTGCTTTAGTACATCTGATAAAATACAAAAATTACACAGAAGTAAAATTCTGTTGCTAAAATTACAATCAATAAAAGAACGGATAAATTTCATATTGTCCAAAACATGTTGTTTTTTTTTGTCAAATGTATAATAGTTTAAAATCAACATCAAAGACTGATAATTTGAAGCTTTATTGTTAACCTGATCTGTTGAAGGACATTCTGTACAATTCCATGCCGTGCTAATTATTTATTACAGTTACAAAGAGTACTTGGCAAATCTGATAGGTGTGTAAACATTGGAATTAAATTCAACGAATCCTTGAAACAAATTCAGCTTTGCTTTTGTGTACCTGATAAAAGACTAATTACACAGGAGTGAAATTCTGCAGCTGAGATTACAATCAACGGAAAACGTATAAATGTCGTGTTATCTAATGTATCATTGATCAGTTCTACCGAAATCCATTTTTATATCGTTTCTAGATTTTCATTTTTATCCACTTACATAAAAGTATGATGATAAAAGTTTCATTCTAACCAATGAACTTTCGAGCATCTTCCACGATACAATTGTCTCTGATTTATTATTGACCCGTTCTACTGAACAATTTTTTTATTCATTTTCCACTAATTAGGAACAACGAACGTTCGACAAAAATTTCATCACGTTTTGTAACGAATTGCTTCATTGCCTAGAAACGAGTGCAATTCTTAATTTAGAACGCAATCGTGTCGTTGAAAGGCTGCTCTATGCGTGTACACTTATCTCTTCCTGCCCCTTTTTTGCGACGCTCCTTTCTTTTTACCCAGAGCGCGTGCACACAGCGAAATGCCGCTGTTCCAGAGAAAGATACCCCTTCACGCTAGTCGGAACATTGGGGTCGCTTGCTTGGCTAGGCTTGCATTTTTTTTGGCTTTGCTCTTACGATCCATCGAGGGAACAGTATGCACATCCGCGACGCGGTGACTTCAACTGTGAATTCTTTCCGAGTGATTGCAAGCTTTTAATAATGATAATAAATAATAAATGTAGAAATGAGGAATTTATCTCTTAACCGTTTACCTATGCAAGTGTTCTGTTAATAACACCTGCCATAAGATAAGAGCACGATTTGTAAACTAATCAAATACAAAGCTTCACAGTAATAAAACTTTGTTACCTTTTAAAATAAATGAATGCTTTTTAAGTCACACACGAATTAATTCTTCGCATAATAAAAATAAGAAATGTTATTTATCCCTTTCTTTATGCAAGTGTACTATTAATAACTTCTGCTATGAAATAAGAGCTCAATTTATGAACTAATTACACAGAAGGCTTCACAGCAATAAAACTGTATTACCTTTTAAAATCAATTAATACATTTTAAACGACACAAGAGATAATTCTGCCCGAAATAAAATATTCCGACGAGCACATTATTTATATAAAACAGAATCACAGTAAATATCCTCTTCTCTAGCTACGTACCTTCTTCTTAAAGTCGATAAATAATTCTCGTAAAATCCCCCCCCCTAACCCCCCCACACAACACACCGTACAGCACAATGCTTTTTCCATCGCTGCGGCGACTTGGAAACTCTTCGAAGATACTTCAACGATCGTAACTGGACCGTCACGCTATAATGCGGGCCATCGAGAGGAATTGTTTTCCATGTTGACGCCGATTAGTTTGCAAGTTGGCAAACGATGGTGCTGCGCCCAGCAAGGAATGCACACGCGGAAACGTTTCGCATTCAACGAGAGGTAGACGTGCGTTTCGTATCTAGGTTCGAACGAAGCGCAAGGTTCTGTTCGCGGCAGGGACGAAAAAAGTGTTTCCGGTCTGTTACTGATAGGAAGTTTGACCGATGGCTCGATGGAAAATAGCGGGACGGTATTATATCGTGGAACCGAAGCAGCGCGAACGGAGTTCGAATATCGTTCGAGCGATGGTATTAGTATCGCGCATAATGCGTTCATGGATTCTCATTTCCTGTGGATGAGAGTTCTACAACTCTAAGATGCTTTTCATTGTTACTGGCAAACCGCCACGAAGGAAGGACTTGAACATCAACGGCGCGGATTGAGTTTCGTACGACACTCGGTTCGTTTGATGTTGGCGTCATTTGCGTTGCTGTAAAAATATTTATGCAGGGAAATGATCGAAACGAGTAATATTTGTGATTACACAGAGTGCGGTTGCGATCGTGTGTCATGATGCGCCATGGCTGTGCTCATTTATGTATTCGTCAACTATTATGTTGACCTGTACTACTGCGTTAGTGACAGATTAGTCTGATTCAATGTATTCATTCTATTCCCATAATACGAAGTCCCAATCTTAATTGAAATTTGTCCGTTCTAAAACAAGTAGATTTTAATAAAATGCAGATCAAAAAGTCATTATATACAGGAATAGAATCATAATTAATAAATAAGGTCATTAAATGAAATATAGAAACAAAGTCTTTATTGTCAAATAAAATCGTTAGATAAAATGCAAATCAAAATAAACCTGCGGAAAGAATTTCATTACATTTGCGATGCAAAGTTTAATATATCCATTATAGCCGGATCGTCGAGATTCCACCAAAATACGGACGTTCAAGCGGAGTAATTATGTTCGCAGAGTTTTCAAAGCCGGTGGTTTCGGTACGTTGAGCCCGCTAATTATCCATATAACGGACACTCGCATTAAGGCAGCGGCCGACGCGATTCCAAAATGTCGCTGCTTGAAAGATTACAGAAGATAGTAATCAACTAGGCGACGAAGACGAAGAAGATGTGCTGAAAAGTTATTAAGCACGAAACGAGCAACGACGTCGTCTTAGATTATAAACGATTCGCGATTATTCCCCGTTCTCGTCGTCGTCGGCGAGGAGAAACATTCGAATAATTCCTCGTTTCTCCACCTTCGCGCGGAGACAGTGCAGAGATGACACCCGTAATAATCAACGCAGTCACAGATATTTCTGCTCGAAATGACACCGTCTAGAAAGGTCGTTAGACATTAACCCGGAATAATTATTTCATCGGGTTGGGCAGAGAATGGTCGGTGCTTCGTGTTCCTTGATAGCTTGCTTAACGAGACAGCGAATTAAAGTTTGTCATTGTTCTTTGCCTCTCTACGGGCACGCTGCGGACTTGTACAAACGACGAGAGGAATAAACGCTGCTTTCAAGCGATACAACGAATTGGCGTTGATAGAAAGGGTATTGTAGAAAGAGTAGAAACCACTCGACTGTGAAACTTACTGTCTTCTAAAACGCTAATGTATAATTTTCCAGATCTTTGTGTGGTACGTAGTTGATTTTCAGTAAAATTTTTGAATAACTAATTACTGATTGAATGTGAACATATAAGGTATAAAAACCAGGAAGAACGTTGCGACGGAACAGGAAGGAAGAACCTCGAAAGGAAATAATACGAAGAAGACAATTCGAAAGACGAAACAAGGAACCGTCGCGAAGGAGATAATTGGGCAAGGCCAAGAGATAAGGGCTGCCGAAAAACAAGACGTCATCGGCAAGGAGTATATAAGCGGATCCAGCGACGACAGAGAGAGAGAGAGTGAAATCGGAGACCAGAGATCAGAGACATCGACACCGGACGTGATATAATACCCATTACGCCTAAGAGCAAAGACCTGGAACAGTCAGCTGTACTTCCTTTCGTAATATAAAGCGAATTATTTTGAAAAAACAAGTTTCTTCAATTGTCCGGCGTCACAACGTATTTTTGGTGTTCATAGAAAGGATACTGTAGAAAGAGTAGATACCAGTCGACTGTGAAACTGCTGCCTTTCAAACCGTAAATTTATGGTGTTAGTTTTTTGGAGTTACGCTGTAACTTTTTAATAAAATTGTTCAGGAAGTAATTGCTAATTGAATGTGAACACATATGGTATAAAAACGAGGAAGGAAATGTTACTGCTTAAATAGTTGTTGTATATGATTGTTGGAAGAATTTGCGACATGAAAAACTTCATTTTATAGAAGATATGTCATGATGTCATATGTCTGATGTAGCATTGACCAGTTCTACTAGGAAAACATTTTATACTATTTAGGAATTTTCCTTTTTATTCATTCATACAAAAAAGTCGCGGAGTCTGATGGATTATTTGCCTGAACTATTGTAAAACCTTGTATATCGTTCAGAAGTTTCCCTTTTTATTAATTTACATAAAAATGTCATTGTGTTTCATGTATCATTCACTTGTTCTACTTGACTGAGTTTTCTATTGATTTCCCATTAATTTTTTAATATAAAATGTCCTTTAGACACTTTCACTCTTATTCATTCACATAAAAGTAGTCAAAGCCACATGCTAACTAAAGAGGTCCCGACTTTATTCTTCGGTTATGATGCCTGATGTTTCATTGATAGGTTCTACTGCAGTAATTCTCTATATCGTTTAGAAAATTTCATTTTTATCCATCCACATAAAAGTATGATAATAAACGTCCCGTGCTAACCAATGCCCCTTCCATAATGTCATAGTGACTGATTTATTACTGACCTGTTCTACTTGACAAATTTTCTATCAATTTTCCTTTTCATTTTCCATGTACTGGATTTTTAGTTTAGGGGGTTTCACTTTTATTAATTCATATAAAAGTTGTAAATGACTCAGTTCAAACCAAAGAACTTTCGAGTCTATTCAATGATGGCATGGTGTCTGATATATTATTTACTTGTTCTACTAGGCATTTTTCTATATCGTTTAGAGATTTTTATTTTTATCTATTTTCTTTCGAGTTTATTCAATTTAGTCAGTTTATTCAATTATGGAATGATGTATTATTGACTTGTTCTACTAGAAGATGCTTTACAAACTAACATACCTATTACAAATAATTTTCAATTATCTTTTGTGATGTTTCGCTCAAACACTTCAAAACTATCTATATCAAATTTTACCCTATGCAAACCGAAAATTAAAAACAAATCCTAATTGAACAACTGCTTTTTTCAATGGGGCGACTAGTTATACAATGACGCGCATATTACAACAGCATGATTCAAACATGATTGAAACTAAAATGATCATCCACAGTCAAACAACCACAAAATCGAACAACCAACACTTGACACAAGAACCGAACCCCGAACTTAGGTGTTGGTTCCGAAATAATTCAAGCCACACGTTGTTACGCTTGTTCCTTGTTTTATCTTCCGTCCGCTTCGGACGTTTCCAAGAGGAAGCGAACTAACAGACACGAAGCACAACAGAAGCTGTCATTTGGATGAACGGCGTTTCGTATCCGTCGCAAACGAGTACTCGCGAGGCGAAGTTTCGCGGGCAAGAAGTTGCACGTCCGCTTCCCGCGCCGCATCGCCGCGAATCGGAAGCTACTGCAACCGACTGTATTCCGTGCTTCTTTTTCCTAACGCAGTAGTTTCGGCCAGCCCAGTGAATCGGCCGTGTATGTTTTGCGCGCGGCTTTGCGTTTTCGAACTACTTTGGATTTGGCAGTCTCCGCCGTTGCGAGCAACTTCGGAGAGTCGCGAAACTTAGGAACAAAAGGTCTCGCGGATTTTTCGGCTCCAGGTCTTTCAGACGTCAGAACCACCGTGCTACTATTCCAACGAACTTTCGTAAATTTCTTTTCTCGATTCATTATATGATGATTTTTAGTTTTTGTTTTTTACAAAATGTAAAATTGTTTAGAATCAACACATCAAACACTAATAATTTGAAGCTTTATTGTTAACGTGAACTGTTCAGGAACAATCTGTACAATTCCATGCTGCGCTAATTATTTATTACAGTTGCAAAGAGTACTTAGCCAATCTGATAGTTGTGTAAACATTGGAATTACATTCAACGAATCCTCGAAACGATTGCTCAGCTTTGTTTTAGCGTACCTGATAAAATACTAATTACACAGAAGTGAAATTCTGCAGATGAGATTGCAATCAATAGAAAGCGTGTAAATGTTATGCTGTCTGATGTATCATTGGCCGGTCCTACTGGAATACTTTTCTATATCGTTAAGAGATTTTCATTTTTATCCACTCACATGAAAGTATAATAATAATGAAGAAACTTATGTTAACCAATAGACTTCGGAGCATCTTGCATGATGTCATTATGTCTGATTTATTATTAACCTCTTCTACTGGACAAATTTTCTATTCATGTTCCTATTCGCTTGTTATATACCAGATATTTTAGTTCGGAAATTCTCATTCTTCTTAATTCACATAAAAGTTGTGAAAGTCTAATTGGAATCAGAGAAGTCTCGATTCTGTTCAATTGTGGCATGATGTCTGATTGTATTATTGACTTGTTCTACTGGGCAGGTTTTCTGTCAATTCTCCTATTCATTTTCTATATACTGGATATTTTAGTTACGCCAATTATTTATTGTTGTTGCAAAGTGTACTTAGCCAATCTGATAGGCGTATAAACATTGGTATTAAATTCAACGAATCCTGGAAACAAATGCTCAGTTTTGCTTTGGTGTACCTGATAGAGTACTAATTACACAGAAATAAAGCTATGCAGCTAAAATTACAATCAATAAAAAAACGAATAAATTTTACATTTGAAACTGCAGAAATTATTGCGTCTGCGATTTCGAATTATTTTAAATGCCAAGCAGTGAAAAAGAAGTTTTGAACGTCGAGCACGTCATAAAATTTCAATAAAACTGTAAATCGTACAATCGAAATTAATACGTTCACGAGTTTTCATGTTCCCAGGTCGTGTTTCGTGTAATTCAATCGGATCTGCCTCGATATTTTTCTACGTTCCATTTCGCTCTCGTGTTTCCAATTCCCCCAAACCCGTGGCGCGATAATAAATAAGCAAAGAGGTAAACGAGGCACATCAGCTGGGAATGATGATGCGTCCGGAGGAAAAAAAATGACTAACGGATAATTCTCGCGTGTAAGGTCAACGAGCGGGAATGGGGATAATTAATGACAGGCACTAATGCGAAATATCGGCCTACTCAGTCAAGCCCGGAGAATTGCGAGTCAGATACTGATTGGTTAGAATAGGGGTGTGGATAATTCGATCAAACGAAATATAACCTCGGATGATAAATATTCGAGCACAATGATGGAAAAGCAATGCAATACAAGGATCGCGGGTCAAGGTTACTCTACAAACGAGGCAAGTAGCTGTGTAGGAGATTCGACGAACACATCTGAAGCGAAGTTTCAAGTTTTCTCTCGAAGCCTGCGGAGGAGCGACGTGACGGAAAATGCATGCTACGTTCTGCAAACCTCATGGCGAGTTTGTCTAAGCAAGTCGGTCGAATTCAATACAATCCGTTGTGTTTGTCATTCTTGATGGCAAGATGCAGCTGGGCGCGATTTAATGATTATTCATTACTTGTTTACTACTGCTTTTTGGTAGGTTCGATTTTTAATGGGGTAGGGGTAGTGCATGAAATATGTATATTTACTATCAAATTATGTTACAACAATTATATGTAAAGAGAGATGTTGAACTGTATGCTTTATTATCGTGTTAAGAAATAATATCATTGTTGAATATTTAAATTTAAATACAGAGAGGGCATTCTACCGATTGAAGATGAGATCGTCCTTTGTTTGCGCCGCCCTTTAGGCGTAGTACTAATTTTTCGTAAAACGTATTGCATTATAAGAATTGAGGAGTGTTTTATGATATACAGTATTTGTTCAATACATGTATTTAACGTGTATGCTTCTTTGTGTTCGCTGCACTACACTGTTTCATTAACAATGAATAACGAATTGTAACTAAAGCTTGTACACTGTAATATCAATATAATACATTCTAATAATCATGCATGATGCATATTAAAATCATTTTACTAAATGTACTTTTATACAGTTTAAAATATTTTTAGCTTGACTGTTTGGAAATTCTGTCAAGAATAAGTAATAATGTTTAAAGAAACAGTAAAGAAGTACGAGGTTTCTAGGAAAAGTGATATAAAAATTGTAAACGTAAATAATATTTAATCTTTTATTCTGCTACAAGATCTCACTTAGTTTGAGAATTTCAAATCGGCACAAAGATGATTAAAAAGGGCAACGTAACATGATAATCAGAATTCATATGAAATGAAGTTCATAGCGAAGCATATTTTAATTACTTTTAAAAAAGTTTGAAATTTTTCAACGTCTGAAGGCTAAAAATTTGACTTAGAACCAATATCGAAGGCATTACTCACTGAGAATAATTTCTTCCTGCAGCATTGTCCAAAATATTCAATAATGTCATGCTTTGTTTCGTTGGTCCTTTTATCCCCGATCCCGAGTGAAGAAACTTGAAAAATAATGCGATGTTTCGGATGCAATCATCCGTTTCTGCTATCGAGTCGCTCCTATAGTGGGTTGAACTCGTTGCTCTTTCGAGTACCAACGCAGAATGGATACGAGCCAAAAGAAGAGCAGCCCTTTTTACTACCATGACTCAATTGTTTCGACAATCGCATTTAATAACGTTCACTGGCTCTGCAAGGGGGTCTAATTTTATTTTGTGCCTGACGGAACTTTGTCTCGTACATACATATGTATGCATATCTGATGTTATTGTAAAATGAGTGAAAGATACAGAGAGCCAGGGTATAAATAAATGTAAAGATTTAAAAAGAACATGCTTTAATCTTTTGATAAATCCCAATAAAGGAAAAAGTTTTAAGAGGGAGCAATTCAAAATAATTAATTTTCCTTTTGTTGTGCTGTGTATTGTAAATGTTCTTGTTTGGTGAATATTAAGTATAACATATGCAACTTTAAACTTAGTACCGAAATTTAAAAAATTACAATAAATTGTATTTTTTAAATGTAATTAAATTGTTGTTACTTTTCCCTGCAATTTGTACATTTTGCACAAATTTACATATTTCCCCAAATAACATGAACATATTACTGTATCTTTCGCCTTTACTGGACAAAAGTCCAAGAACAACTAGTAAAATTTGTGACTCCATCCATAAACTATAAGTTACTATAAAAAATTGATGTTATTGTAAAATTAGTGAAAAGTAAAAGTAGGCAGTTCATAAGCAGAAGAAAAGATTTAAAAAGAGACATTTCTTAATCTTTTGATAAATTTCAGTGAAGGGAAAAAATTTTAAGAGACAGCAATGTAAAATAAGCAATTTGTTTTATTCTGTTGTATATTGTAAATGTTCTTGTTTGGTGAACATTAAGTATAACATATGCAACTTTAAACTTAGTACTGAAATTAACAACAGCTACTCTAAATTGTATTTGTAAGACTATTTGTATTATATGTCATTAAATTGTTGCTACCTTTTCTTTCTGTTTCTGCATTTTAAACAAATGTACATGTCTACCCAAAATAAGTGAACATATTACCGTATCCTTCGCCTTCACTGAACAAAAGTTTAACAGCGTATAATTTATAGTTCCACCCACAAGCAAAGTGTTAGAACAGAAATTGAATAAATTATCAAAACAAGTGCAAAATGTCCAAATTAATTAACCAAACACGGAACTGGCACCAGAGAATTACCTTAATAACGTCGAAGCAGTGTTCGACACTTTGGGACGCGGCAAGGGGTAGTCATATGCAATTTAAAGTGTTACGAGCAAGTTGGGGTACAGCTTATAGACATGTCGTCTTGTATTGTGGCCTGCTGGGCCGTAATACGTCGCCGGCAATATGGCACACACATAAATTGGACCGTACTCGAACCCTTCGACTGCAAGTGTTACGAGCCTCGCCCAGCTCTACCTGGGCATGAACACGCGTCGTAAGTTCGGCCGTGTCTTAAGTGGACCAAGTCGACCCATTATCTCGGTTTACGCCACGGTCTTTTATGAGCCAATATAGGAAGTCCCTATAGGGTATCACCGAAGCCGCGGTGAACCGGCTAATTTCATGCGTGGAACTCGACTTTCCGAATTACAAATTCCAAAAGGAGTTCACTGATTTCTTTAAAAAAATAAAAAGCTTTCGATCTTTTATTCCTTTCAATTATTTCGCCGCCCCTGTTCCTTTCTCTTTGGAACAAAGCACGCTGCTTGACCCAATTGGTAAGCATTTATAATACAAAGTATATTCGCGTATCTGCGAAAACGTGCCACACAGTGATCAATTGGGAAACCGTCGGCGGGGACAACCGAATTTTTCAGCCATCAGACCGATTGCTTTGTTAATTGTTTTCAACCGAATATAACTGAACGTTCTGATGTTACGTGAAGATTTTATAATTAGTACGCGTGGTTCCGGTGCCGCGCATTTTAGCTAGTATAGAGAAGCATTCAAGCGAACGGAATAATTAAACGGAAGGATATGATAAACATATTCTGAAAATGAATCGCGAGCATTTGAAATAACATAGATATTCGAGGATCACTGTTGATGTTGCCAACACGAGATAATTCATATATAGTTAGTTAGTCTAGTTCAGCATTTTCGGGTAAAATAGTGAAGAAAACGCTTTGAAATGCCTTTTCAGGTTTCAGTTCTTCATTATTTATTGTCCCCTTTTTTATAAAATTACTATTTCGGCGGGTTTCATAACAGTTTTTAGCACATTATTATTACTATTATTATTATCACTCCTCTGTTGTCATTAAACGCCTCCAAATTAGAAGCCCCTTTGCGCACGGTGTTCCGTAAACTAGTCACGAAAGGGTCGCTTTGAAAGCTCGGTCGCGGAACAGAGGCTTTACAGCGCAAGTACATCGACTTGTTAATTCTCATTTATCTTGCGACAGCGTTCCCGTGTCGCTAATGAATGTACGATCGTGCCCGAGCAGTAAGAATAAATTGTAGCCATATGAAATTGACACCGAGCATCCCCCCCCCCCCCCGTACGGTGCGAAAGCAAAAGCTTTCCTCGGCTATAAACAAATCAATGGCAGACAGCTGCGTTGCATTTACACGACAACCGGAATTGCGCCCCCGAACATTTCCGTTTACCAGCGTTCTAATTATTTACACACCTGCGATTCGCCGCGATATATTTTGTAATAAAACAGCCACCGACTCGCCGATATATTTTCAGGAATCCGATTCGTTGTAACGCGCCACGCGTAATTAACGTTCATATCCCGTACGCATTTTCCTTTTGCACTCGTATGCGCTTCGTTTCATGTATTAACTAAGGACGCACTTGGAATCTTTTTACGAATTTCTTACTGATTTTATTTACTAATTTTTTATTAGTCTGATACAACGAATGTTAGAACGGATGCTAGAGAAGGGGTATAAACCACTCGACGGTGAAACTGCTCTCTTGCAAAACATAAGTTTATGGTGTTAGCTTTTAGGAGTTACGTAGTTAGTTTTAAGAAGTAATTACTAATTGTTGTTGCATGTGATCGTTAGAAGAATTTGTGACATGAGTAACTTAATTTTATAAAAATATATGTCATGATGTCTGCCGTATCATTGACCAGTTCTATTAGAAAAATCTTTTATATTATTTAAAGATTTTCCTTTTTATTCATTCACATAAAAAAAGTCGCTGTTTCTGATGTATTATTGTACTGATCTACTGGAAAACCTTGTATAACGTTTAGAGGCTCCCCTTTTTATTAATTTACATAAAAATATCATTGTGTCTGATATATTAATGATTTGTTCTACTTGACCAATTTTCTGCTAATTTTCTATTAATTATTTTTTAATATAGTATGTCCTTTAGACATTTGTAACGCGCCACGATTAATAGAATATGTCCTTTAGACACTTGCACTTCTTATTCATTCGCATAAAAGTCGCTAAAGTACCACGCTAACGAAGGAGCCCCCGATCATATTCTTCGATGTTACGATGTTTGATGTATCATTGACCAGTTCTACTGGAATACTTTCCTATATCGTTTAGAGATTTTCAGTTTTATCCATTCGCATAAAAGTATAATGATAAAAGTTTCATGCTAACCAATACACTTCCGAGTCCTTCCATGATGTCATAGTGCCTGATTTATTACTGACCTGTTCTGCTTGACAAATTTTCTATCAATTTTCCTATTCATTTTCTATGTACTGGATATTTTAGTTTAGGGGGTTTCACTCATATTAATTCATGTAAAAGTTGTGAGTCACTCAGTTCAAACCAAAGAACTTTCGAGTCTATTCAATAATGGCATGATGTCTGATATATTATCGACTTGCTCTACTGGACAATTTTCTATATCGTTTGGAGATTGTCATTTTTATCCACTCACATAAAAGTATAATAGCAACAATCTCATGCTAACCAAAGAATTTTCAAGCCTCTTCCATGATTTCACGGTGTCTGATTTATTATTGATTTGTTCTACTTGGAAAATTTCCTATCAATTTTCGTGTTTATTTTCTGTATACTACATACTTTAGTTTAGAAATACTCACGCTTATTAATCCATGTAATAGTTGTGGCAGACTGATTCTAACCAAAGAACTCTCGCGCCTATGCAATCGTGGCATCATGTCTGACATATTATTGACCAGCGAATATAGTTTTAGGAATCTTTTTCGTTGTAACGCGCCGCACGATATTGACGTTAATGTCCCGTACATGTTTTTCGTTTGCACTTGTACGTGCTTCATTTCACGTATTAACCCAGGGCACGAGCACTTGGCATTTTTTATGAACTGCTCGCCAATCGAATCGCTCTCAAGTGGCTATTGATATCCGATAAGAGCCGCGGAATCCATTAAGCTTTGAATGAAACGTTGAGTACGGTTGATCGATTACGATGCTTCAAATCGGATCGTAACCAGTTTCGTTTCCTCACTTTTGAGCTAATTCTACACGTGCGATTGTATTTATGTGCACTTTTATTGTGAAAAGACTATGTTTTTAAAGATACGTATTTTTCCACTTTATATAATTTTATGGGAAATATTGTTACAATGGTCACGTTTTAGTACTAAAAGCTGGTGAAACTGACCCGTTCGTGCTTCCTCATGTTTCTTTCAATTTCCTATTAGCTTTTGCAGTAAAGAGCATTTTATGTACCATTTGTTTTCTTTTTAATAATGGTGTGTTTATTTATTTATTTCAGGCTGACATCCAACAAAATACAAAAGATTTAAATAAATACATTCTTCCTTGCATTATTTTCCTCTGCGGACAGCTGTAGTCCTACTGTTACTAAACGAACAATTAATAGTACTATTAGTATAATAATTACCGTCATTATTGTCTCAAATCAAAATTTATAAACAAATGCTCTGGTTTTTAAAATATCGTACTCGATATTTGTCAAAGCAGCAAGAACATCCACTCTGAGTTGAAAACAGAAAGAAATTAATTGCATGAGAAGACTAGGTACGCTTAATTATCTCCTGCAATTTTTGGAGTGGGTCCAGACAAACATCCAAATTTATTATCCCAGCGTTTGGCCGTCTCCTATAATTTCCTTTTCTAATTAAGAAGAAGCCCGAGTCCGGCACAGCCATTTCGATACACCAATCTGAAATCAGTTGTAATCAGATCGATCTTCCCGTTTGTTCCGATACCTACATCCCCGCATCATTTCCACTGTATACCGCAAGAAATTGTCCGATAGCACTGGGTCGATATCACGGTTAATGGAGTATCGACGAGACAGCGACGGGACTCGTTTCGATGACCGGTGTGCTCGTCACGCTGGTTGCACTTGAAGCTGCGGACGATGCATCAGCAGTGGCCATAATTCATTGGACCTAGCGGCAGCTGCATCCTCGTTTCCTGTCTCTTCTCACGTGCCAGCACGCCTACACGTAGAGAGCGCGCGGAGCCTGCGACGTGGATCAACGCCGATATGCGCGGCGCGGCTGAAAGCTAATCGCGATCGAAGGTAACGGACGAGGATGCTCTGCGCGATGCTGAATCATCCGGGATAACGGGGAGAGCCCGGGATATTATACGCGGAGATGCTTTCTTTTTTGCTAGCCGAGCTGGCCTGACCGACGGTATGCCCGAGGATCCTGATAGGGCTCTTCGAGATCTATTTTGTGTACTCTTAGTTAAGTGGAGAGATGATTTATTTCTATTGGAGCGCGGAAACTTTTCTGGGCTCCGCGGCAATGGTGCTAGAGGTGTACGATAGATCCTAGAGAAATTTTATTATAAATTGTTTATCTGTGGATTTGAAAGATTGGAATTGGCAAAATGGTATGATAAATCTTTCAAGTAATTTTTGTAATTAATTAGTCACAAGTTGCCATTGTATATTGTTGAAGAACTGATGGATTCCAAAAATAATTATACCTACAGATACTAATAATTATACTCGGATTACAATTAATAGAGGAATGCTAATTTAAACATTAGTGTACTAAAAAAAGTAATATAAGCAAGATTAATTTTTCTGACTTTTCTGTAAAATCTAGTTTGAAAAATATAGTTCTAATTCTACGATGTTATTAGACAGACAATTTGCATCTGGTTTCCAAATTTGGGTTCCCCATGTAGATCAGTGGGGCTCCACTTCACGCTCCCAATTTATTTCCATACGAAGAATCACCATATTCATGATCAAGCCAAAAATAGAGGCACGCCCTCTGTCCTTACATATATAGGTTGTTTCATAATACGTGGGACCCACTTCATGAAAATAAAAGCAGTGAAAATATGAACGTGTGACCTATTTGACCTTGTAGCAAGACCTTGTTGTCCCCTGTCAAATCTTGAAGGTGGTCTCACAAATTATGAAACACCCTGTACAATAAGCCCATAAACAAAAAACTTCCTTCCCCTCGTATTAATTAAAAGGAAAAGCACTGATAACATTATCCAGGTCGCTACATCCCATTTCCCTCCGATTTATTCCGACCGGGGCAAGAAACTATCGAGTCCGCCGGATCGATGTACACGAGCTCTCCTTTTTAAGATTTACTTTGTTTCTTCGTTCTCCGCTGCTGCCGCGATTCAGGCTCGTCCGTCTTGTTCAGTGACTGGCCTTTCTGCGAAACGGTATCACCCTCGGCACCACCCTTTCCGTCGACAGCGTTCTTTAAACTTTCCTCTCTCGCCTCCGTAGCATTCACTTCGCATCGATTCCGACGCTCACGCCTCGCTGCGTCTTCTTCGCTCGAGGATGTTACCTATCGGTTCTGCCCCTGTATCCGCCGCCGCGTCTACGCGAGCTCGTACCTCCGTGAACGCCACGGTTCGCCCACGGTCCTCCCCCTTTTCCGCAGGAAAACTTGAAAAATGGCCGCGCTTACCGAGGAGCTTCTCGAGTCGGTTCTAAGGTGTTAAGAGTTGGATCCTCTTGACACCTCAACTATAGATCTAGCGCCCTTTAATGTTATCCATTTGGGGCGACTGGATAATTAATTACTTGATCGAGGATCTTTTTCGATCCCTTCAAGAAGAATTATTACAATTGGTCAAGCGACAAACTTAGTGGACACAATTCTAAAAATTGTTTATTAGTTATTACTGCTGCTAAGGCAAAGCAACATTGCTTTGGTGAACTGAAGTTTTTTACTGAATATATGTACTTCTTTGTACTAAACCATACCTGAGGCCAATTGCGAAACATTCCTTACAAAAATCGAATTCTTACTAATCTCAAAAAGTTTGCATCATCTACCATGGCAATAAATGAAATACTCAGTTTTGAGCCTTAAGGAAAGTGCTGCTTCAGCAGGGTAATACCAAAAATTTATACTTACGGGTTCTTGTGAAATAGCACAGGATTTAACTCGGCCATTTATTACAAACATTGGTAGTTGGATTACGGGTGGAGAAAAACGCTTCATTGAATCCGTAGGGCAATGGTTTTTCGTAGACGATAATAAGTCACCGTTGTGCCGATCAATCGTGGAATCACAGCCTCGTAAATCTCGTTCCGTGTTACGACGCGATGGTACGCGTGGGCGTTTACTGCCGGGACGTCGTAATTTTTTTGCCCATCGTGAATTTCTTTATGTAACACGGCCGCGCGGCTAGCCGGGAATTACTGGGAACCGGAATAAAACGGAGACAGTTTCCCCGACGCTTCATTTTTTCCCTTCCGTTATCATTCTTTTTATTCCTTTCTCTCGCTCCTTTAACAAGCGTATATACCTTTTTCTGCTACTTTTCTTCAAAGTGTTTAAACACGCTTTCTTCATTGGCTAGTCTCGTTATTTCAGAACTGTTTGAATGGGCCTATATGTGTTGATCGTGGAGAGAGTTGCGTTTTAAATACGGATGGTAATTGTTAATGTTAATTTAAAATTGGAGATTAGAAAAAGTAATATGATTTATATATACATATATGGTAATTCGGTTTAGTCAAAAGGAATTGGCTATTACCTGCACATTACAACTTTTTTACGTTTACTTCTCAAGCCATTAACTTCCCAAGTTCCCAAGTTCCTAAGTCATCAAGTCATCAAGTCATCAAGTCGTCAAGTTATCAAGTCATCAAGTTGTCAAGTTATCAAGTTGTCACTCACGAGTCTTTGGATAAATTTATATTGTTAATAACTTTTCCACGAAGCCTCAAACGCAATTCTGTCGCTCTTACTTTGCGCCTTACTTTAACCCATGGAATAGCCCAATCTTCTGATTGTATTTAATCAAAAGAGATTGGCTGTCACCTGCACATTGCAATTTTATCCATGATTTAGCGTATAATGACATCATACTCCCCGCAAGTCCTTTAAATAACATGAACTCACTAGAGTATTATTTCACAAAGCTATTACAATCTTGCATAATAGTTTTCGCGTTACAGCCACAAATTCTTCCCCACACTTGGTAAGCATAAACAAATTCTCAAGCCTGGCGTAAAATGAACCGCAACACCGTGCCTGAAACCAACTCCACGCTACCTGCAAAATTAATTTGCATACAGCATCCCGCTTAAAATTCTCTAGGTCGTTTAAGAAAACCCCTTCGCGGGCTGCATCAGTTCCAAAGTGTTCATCGAATTACACTTAAAATCAATAAGCTTAATCGTTTTCTTTCCTCGGCTTAGCAAGCCGTGCACGAGATCGGGCGGGCCCTTCTTGCATAAATCCCTCTGGGAGGGCTCTAAATTACCCCGCGTGCACGGTAATTACCACAGAATTCGACAGGCGCTACTGTGTTCACCGTGCTACGAGGCAGTATAGTATAAAGGGTGCGCAGGAGTGATTCTCCGAGTTACAAGGAGACGAAAAACAAGAGTGATATAATTATGGTGCAGGCTTTGTAAATAAGTTATTAGCAATTAAAAATTGACCCGAAAAGCAAGTGTATTGCGTTTGAGGCTTCGTTAAGTTATCAAGTTATCAAGTGATTATCGAGTTATCAAGTTGTAAAGTTGTCAAGCTGTCAAGCTGTCAAGTTATCAAATTACCAAGTTACCAAATTAACAAATTACCAAATTACCAAGTTACCAAGTTACCAAGTTACCAAGTTACGAAGTTACCAAGTCACCAAGTTTTCAAGTTTTCAAGTTGTAGAGTTATCGAGTTATCGAGTTATCGAGTTACCAAGTTACCAAGTTACCAAGTTACCAAGTTACCGAGTTACCAAGTTACCGAGCTACCAAATTATCAAGTTACCAAGTTACCAAGTTATTATTGGTAATAAGTTAGTGACACTTAAAGAAAGCCCTTATCTGAAGGCGTTTAAGCAGCCGGCTATGCACGTAATTTATAATTGGTAATAACTTTTCAACGAAGCCTGAAGCGCAATTCTGTCACTCTTGCTTTTCGTCTTACTTTATCCCATAGAATCGTCCCTTTTTCTGCACATGTAGTCAAATACCCTATAAAGCTAATACACTGTCTGTCCTTTTCCCTCGCTCGAAATTCCAGTCGCAAAGTCGTCTGTTTCTCAACGGTAGCTACTGTTGTCCCTCTTCCTTCGATTTGCCGTGTTTCTCACTTTCTCTACATTTTACCCTGTCCCTTTCTAAGGCGAAACGTGGGCCGGGATCATGATGACCCTCGGTTTCAGAGCTAACCGATAGCGATAACTCTAGGAAGAAGCCGCGATAGATTTCCTACGGTCCTCACCCGTGTCGTCATTATTCCCGTTGCCTGTCGTGGTCAATATGCTTGCGTTACGACCAACTTTGGCCCGACTCCGTTCCCCCCCAGATAATCCTCGAAACTTTTATCGGATTCCCGTCGTCGGGTCGCGCACACACCCAGACACCAAAAAGTGTTTCTGTGTAAAGAAGCGACGAAGCTTCTGGTGTCGAATGAAAAAGGACGGTCTATCTTGGCCTAGCCACCATCCGGTACACGCTATGAAAGTCACCAGTGTTCGGCGGAAATCTTTCCGCGGTTATCCTTTTATTAAGTTTCGAGACCTAGCGGCAAAATGGCCGAGCTGTAACTTCGACTTCCGACGTAAATTGAAATTCGATTACGGGACTCAAAGCACTCTCGCTGCTGACAGACTTGAAGGATGAACGGCGTCACGACCGGGGTTCTAGTTTTGACACACCTGGACTGTATTAGCAACGAACAGGAACAAACAGCTCTGTCCAGTAATTTATGCACGAGCTCTAGGTAATTCTAGTTCTTTTCTACTCTTGAACTTGTTTCGGCAGTATTTCACCTATCTCAAAGACTGATATTGGACTTGTTGCTTATTTTCAGAAGCTATATCCTTGTTCTCTTTTTATAATTGCATTTCTATGGAAAGAATTTGATAAATTGAATTCCATATAAATTTTGTCAAAGTGTTAGACTTGCACTTGGATTTGGAGTCCTTAGTAGCTCATTGTCCCTACACTTAGAAAGGAATACAACTAAATCTATTTTCTAATGATATGCGATAGATCTGATCAAATAGCAGGCTAGTACTCTAACATTCCGAGACCTGACTCTGAACCTTGCATCCAGCTAATCCAATATTAGTGGAGGGTCAAAGTGCAAATAAATTGCATTATAGAATGCGTCACGAACCTATGCCTGTGTCAACATGAAAAGCCAATAAAGAATTTTATTTCCGCTTTCTAATTACAGTCTCCTCGGTTATATTAGAGTCTTTCCATGTCTGTCTCGTATTGAGCCGACAATGTGATATTCCAAGAACAGTTTTGTCTATTCCCATCCTCGAATGCAATTTCCTATCCTCTGACTTCATTGTCCCCTCGCTCGTTCTCCTTTTTCTCAGTGTCCGTCTTTGAATATAGTGGTCTGCTAGAAATAATATAACCAATGAACCGTGAGAGATCGGCGGGCAAATAATTTAGTTTGTCAAAGCCCTCTTGCGATATTAACGCTATATCCGAGGGAAAATTAAAGTTGTTATAAAGGAATGGCGGAGGTCGGGTATAATGAAGCTGGAGAACCGTTTACCTCTTCCCATAATATGATGATAATGAACGGATTGCGCTTGGCTGTGTCCTAGGAGCGTATTTTGATTTTCAGTGTCGAGCGAACGATGTTGTCTGACGACTTTTAAGCTGCGCATGAAAAGTTAATTCATCCGAATCCCTTGGCGAACACTGCTTTTATGTAAGGACACGCGCAATAATCTTTGCACACAAAACATCTGTATTCACACATAGTCTTGTACCATACTTGTTCAAATCTGTGTATACATGCAATTACCTGCATTACATAATGTACATAGATATCCTATACGACGCCTATTGTATTAAAGACATGTACTAATAAATATTTAGTAACAACAACAGTTTCAATCTATAATAAATTTGAATTTTGTGAGAAATGTTGCAGATACGAAAATACCAAACGAACAAACCTACATCCAGTTGGAAACAGAACCTTCCTCCCTTAATTTAGACCACATCAAACCCATCTTGCTACCGCTTTCAAGCTTGCCCCGTTGCTTTAGAAGAACAGTTCTGTTGGAACTCATTGAAAGGTCGCGTTATTACTTTATTTCAACGCGCTTCTGCCATTCCTTCAACTTACAAATTGTAAGGAGAGATGTAACGGTCTTAGTGGACTCCCACGAAGAAGGAAGCGAAATTGCGCAGGAGTCAACTTCCTCGAGTAGAATAACGCGGCTCTTCCGCATCGGCTGTTTTGCAAAATATTATTTAAAGCGCCGCCGCGGTGCACAAGCGGATGAAATAAAGGGCTCGCTGATTGGAAAAGGGTGAGGCAGAATGAATTGCAGTTGGCAACTGTACCGCAGAATCCTTGCACCCTCCTTTGCACCCTTTTCGTCCTGCTTGCCGTCAGACCAAGAACTCTCTATCCAACCGCCGACTTCATTTAAGTTTTGATCCTTTTACTGGCTGCTCCACGCGAACTTTCCATATCGGCCATTCAGTCAGGTTACTTTAAAATCGTAAATGGAAGGGTTTCCTGTTCTGCTCAGGGTGCGGTCGCAGCTTCGTTGGGAGGATAAAGGACCGCCTAAAGTTGCAAGCTCGGAAGGAACGTGGTACACAGCGTCTAATGCGCCCATCCTGGAAAATTGTCGTTCATTATGCTGAAGGAGTCCATTAGAAATAATTAATAATAATAGTTCAGGGGATTTAATACAATTGAGATTCAATTTTTTTAATAAATCCCTTCTGTATTTTTCTACGACAAGAACACTTTCTAAATTGTTCACAAACAATATATATCAACGTGTCTTTTCGAAAATATTAACGACGGTTTCTTTCGTGTCCAATCTGTAAATTTATTACGTAATTTTAAAACGATTTGGCCTGCCCGTGTACGATGGTTCGTATCAGCCGATTGCGTACTCGAACGAGCGATAAATTCAAAGCGGCAGAGAGGGCGAGACACGAGGTAATGTTTTTGAACCTGCAGCAATTTAAAATGTAATTTGAAAGGTGCAACAACTATTGGCCGAAACGCTGGCAATAATTTCGCGGATTTGGTGCTGACGAATTTCGCAGATAGCTGCGGAATTTTGGAATATGAACGCCGAGTAAATATACAGGGTGAACAAACATTGTTTCATTAGATATGGAACATTGTTTTATTTTTTAAATGTTGAAAATTGGTGCCGAGAATGTTGTTTTAATTGTGTCAAGTTGCAATGTCTGTAAGAATTTTGGAACAACGCAATGCAATTGTTTAATTATTCTTTTTATATCAAAGTATTCATTTCATTATTTTATTATGCAACGTTAAATCTATTTTTAACGAAGCCCATTGCACTGTTCATCCCGTAATTGATTTTTTAAACTACATAACAATTTAAATACATTACGTATTCGAGAAGAAAGCTGCGGTTACTCGCATTGATCGTGCGAAACGTATGTTCTAGCGATTCGCGGAAGTGTTCAAAAGAGCGGAACCGTAGGGTAAGACCAACAGATGGATGGAACGAAGCCGAGGAAAGGACACTCTGAAGAGAGAGAGGGTTCAGAGTTCCTGCGCGGAAATTACAGATGCGACGTGTTTCACGCTCGAACGAGACCGACTAGCGAACAGTACTTCGAGACAGTGGTACAGAAACAGAGTTTCGTAGACCCGACAGGCTTAACAGAATGATCGCTGGTATCGGAGTGGAAAGTTTGATTGCATTGAATTTCCAAGGATTTTTGTCACTTCTCTAGAAATATGAAGAACATCAATTTTACACTGCAGTGATTCTTTTCTCGGGTTTTGTTTGCAGTTGTAGTCCGAATTAATAGAGGTACGTGGTATAAGGGAGAAAAGCGACAGAATTTGAATTATTATAAGCGGAAACATTCAAAAATGCTTAATAACATTTCTGTAATAATTTTGCGATGTAAAATTTAAGTGATTTTGTTTTATATATCACTTTTTTATATTTTCTGAGTTAAATAAACTTGTGTTATCAAGCTATCAAGTTATCAAGTTATTATTGGTTATAAGTTATTGACACTTAAAGATCGGTCGAAAGACACCTGAATGGTGGCAACCCTACGTGTACCGTTGGCCGTTTGTATTGCCCAAGTGCGCTTGTCTAACGGCGTCCAAGCAGCCGGCGACGCACATAAGGTTGTTTGTTTTCAGGGGTATTTGGATCAATTCATAATTGCTAATAACTTTTCAACGAAGCCTTAGGATCCATTTATAGATCACCATGCCGTGTCCATTTTTTTTTAGAGCGACGTACTATTATAACTTCAGAACAAACTATGTGATTTCTGTTGTGTTTGATGTTATTTTAATCCTAAAAATCTCAGGAGTTAATTAAAATTAATTTCATAAAGATTAAACAAAGACTAAAAGAATTGTATTCCTTGTGTACAGAAAATACCCTTTGTATCCCCTTGAAGGCGACCTTTTCAACAGGCTGTCCTTCGATTTATATTTTGTGAAAACCCCTTCTGGTAACATTGTTGCTAACTGCGATCACAAAATTTTCGCTATGTAACTTTGTTGTGTCAAAAAATCGAGTTAAACTTTGGAAAAACATCTTTTGGCAACATTGTTGCTAACTACGTGCACAACATTTTCTCTTTGCAACTCTGTTGGATCAGAAAGGTGTTTTTGTAACATTTATTTCATTTTTTGACTCACCACGTAGCAAAGCGAACATTTTGGGAACGCACTTAGCAACAATGTTGCCAGAAGGTGTTTTTATACTCCCTAACTTTCCAGCACTTATCGCTAACATAAATTATTAAGAGTGGGCGGCCGTTAAAAAAATGAAACCAGTTGCATTTCTTTTGTGAAGATTTATTGAAAAATTGCAATGATGTACAAATTACTAAAATGATATTGCTTAAACTTACAACCTACTACTCATGGATTATTCTTACAAATCAATTTACAGTACATCTTATAATTAGATAATAATGAAAATTATAATAATAATAATAGTTTAGTTTTACATATGCTACACAAATGTTTTAGAAACTAAAAACAATTACTTATTAACTATTCTTATAAATTCATTTGTAATACACCTTAAAGTTAACACTTATATAAATTTTTAATGCAAATATATATATAATTAATATTATAAAATATCGGAGGCTAGAAGCTGTGGCTGTGGCCCGGACGGAGCATGGATAGCCTCTTGAAAAGCTCGTCTTCAAGAGGTTACAAGGAGCATTTTCTGTACACAGGGAATACAATTCTTTTAGTTTTTGTTTAATCTTCATGAAATTAATTTTAATGAACTCTTGAGATTTTTGCAATTCACGTGACACCAAACGCGACAAAAATCGTATAGTATTTGTTATGTTATAATAGTACGTCGCTCTCCGAAAACCCGGACACGGCACTTTGATGTATAAATGGACCCTTAAACGCAATTCTATAACTCTTGCTTTTCGACTTACCTTATCTCATAGAATCGCCCTTTTTTCTGCACATGTAGTCAAACACCCTGTAAAGCTAATATACTATCTCTCCCTTTCCCTCGTAGAATAAGATTTTAGGGATTTTGTTTTACGTATCATTTCCTTTTTTGACAGTTTCTCAGTTAAATAAACTTATTTGTCTCTTTAATGTAAATTATGTTTAAGAATAAAACATTTGAATTGATTTGCACAAATGGGATATTGCAAATACCCCAGTCCCAAATAGATTAATTTAAAAAAACAGAAAGCTGGAGAGTGGAGAATTTTGATATAAAGCTTAGAGTAACGATAGAGCTGCATGCATTTTTTACGTTTAACTACCAGGGGGTTTGGTACGTGTTTTATCGTTATCTACTGGAGCTTATAGGCAACATGAATTACTTTCTCGTATTATCCTAAAGCACCGAGTGTTGCAACAAAAAATTGAACAAGCACACAAAACATATATGTAACCAATGACAGTCTGAATAATTAATAACTTACAGTAATAGTTATTTAAAGTACGCAACATTTTATAACGCGGATGGAAATTGACTCTTACAAATCTGGTTTGTGTTTGACTGGATTTCAAATATCAACTTGTAAAGTAGTTAACTTTAATCATGGATACATTCACGCATAATAACATAAATCAATTACTAGCACATTTCCGTATTTAAGCTTCAAATGCTCGGTACAGTATGGTATCAGATATTACATTACATTATGCATAATTTTGAACTATAAAACATATTGTAATTCGATTTATCCTAATAACTTACAAGTTTATGAAACATTTGTGTAACTTACATGCTCACAATTTTTTATTTTAGTTATTATTTAATTACCCTAAGATCTATTGAGTACGAATTTATAGGACTAGTTTATAAATAATAGTGCTGAAGTTCAAATATCGTCACTGTTATAATTTGTCCATTATTGAACTTTTTCAATAAATCTTCAGCAAAGGAAATTCAATTGACTTAATTTTTTTAATACCTGTCTACTCCTAAAAACACCTACTCCTCTTCCTTAGACAAGAAGTATCGCGAAGGAACTTTAAATTCATATTTCCGAAGCCAGAAACTTCTAAAAACAATCCTGTTCACGAATAATTACAGAAAATTGCAATTCCAACTAAAATTGATTTCCCCCCACAATCGATTTGGATGAAATTTTCAGGGTGCATACATCTTACCTAGTTCTATATCTTGCCATCCTTTAAATTTTCATTATAAGCCCAGATGAAAAAAGTTTAAAAATGAAGGTTAAAAAGGAAGACTTTCACAATTCCTTTGATAACTTCGAAAATCCCAATTTTTTTAAAAACAGCAAAAACAAGATATGTAGTAAACTATTCCTTCCATCTTTTTGTAGAAGCTCAAATCGTTTGATCCAATCATAGGAGAAAGTGATTCTGTTTTGAAGAGTGTCCGAATATTTTCGGCAGTCGCTGCACAAGCGAACAAGTCGACGGTATCGCGTTGCTCGCGCGGGCGAACCGCAAATGTAATTCAACGTAGACCGCGTCGCCGTTGAAAGCCTTATAGTCTGCATAAACTTTACGCCACGGCGTGTAGGCTTGAGGTGGAGGAACTCTCGCTGCGGAATCTGGTTTCCCGATCGTCTTTGCTCGGTTGGCACAAGGGAGAAACCGCTGTCTCGTGGGTGTACTGGTGATGTCGTTGGTTTAACGGCTTCGTGCCCCGGCGACGGCTGCGTGTAACTTAATGAGCATAAAAGCCGGAGGCACGATTGATGCGAGCACCAAGCGAAGACGAAGGACTTTGGACGGCTTTGACGACGGAACTTGCGAACAGTCGCCGCGTGAAAAGGTCAAAGATCACGCGGCGGCATTGTATTAAAAGAGACGGACAAAGGGGGTCGAGGCCGCGATTCGAAAACGTTTGAGCGAGGCGTGAACCTTTGATGCGTTTCAGACTGTCTTTGAACTTGTCAGCCCACACACACACACACACACACACACACACACACACACACACACACACACACACACCTGAGAAAAAAACCCTTGATACCACAGCGTATGCTAGGGAAAAAACACTTGGCTTGGAAAATTAAAAACGAATATTTGTCTGGGTTAGGTGGTTCTTTTTTAATATTTCAAAAGCAGAATTTGTGAATTTATTCGTCAAAGGGACTCAACGAAATTTTATTGTGCTTTGTTCCGCATTGAAAATGGAGGAGGTACATTCTTTTTCTACACTGGCATTGTTTTAATTTTACAGGTCTTGTCCTCGGGCGCGAATAGCTTATCAACAGTTGTTTCGCTTTGCAACTCTCAGCGTGATACGCGGTACGGGTTGGTGGGAAAGCCTCGGGTATGCTTTGGACACAGCTTTGGGCACAATGGAACATGAAACAGAGAGATGTACTGATACACATCAGTATGTCAAATAAAGCCGGAGACTTTCAACATGATTTTCACATCAGCTGATTAAGAATGAACTCACGCAATTAGATTAATTAAAATAACGTTGTGCTTTAAAGAATTTCATTTTAATTTTTGGATTATTAATAGAACGCTGCAGAAAAATTGTAAAGGACATATAGATATTGATCTGTATGAAGAATAAACAACAAATGTTATAAACACTCGAAACAAAACGTTCCATTAAACAAATTAGACAAATAATGAATATTATGTTTTAATCAAATTTCACTTAAAGATTTATAACGGGAAAAATATGTTTTTCCTTTTAATTACTGATTGTTAACATCTCTCATTGTTTTCTATGCAAAACTACTAACAAAAAGTTGTCGGAAAATCGGAAAGGCCATGCAGATACTGATCTGCGTAAACGATGAACAATAAAATATTAAGCACTTGAAACAAAACGTTTCAGTGAATTCCTTTTCCTTTTAGCAAAGCCCTTGATGCAATATTTCTCGAATAATAGCCGGGTTGTTACGACGAAATTAGCTTATTTATTTCGCTATCGTCGCAGCGCGTCGAAGAAAAATGGCCGGCATAATTCTTCCACGTATACGGTGGCGAAAAGTGAGGAGAAGTTCCAGCGAGTAGCTGGTGTATTCAAAGTTTTTGACATCCTTGATGTTGATATATCGTAATACTTTTAAGACGCGTCAGCGCGTATTCAGCGAAGCTTTTTCAATTCGCTTTCCTTCGATCGTACAGCGTATTCGATAACCTTCCTCGTTTTTTTCCGCACCCGCTGCCTGGTTATCCGCGTCTCAGACTTCGATCGAAAGTGGTGGGGTATGAGAGCATGAAGTAGGATAAAATTATTCCGATGCGGCACGGATAATTTATAGTAGAATGCCTCGTAAGTTCGTTTACGTAATTTAAATGTTAAAGTAATAATAAGAAGCTTAGAAAAATATTTACTCTCTTGCTTATTCTGTAAATTAAAAATATAAACAGTTCTGTTATGTTAAAGTAGATTTAACGAGGATCTCATGCACTTATCTTGTAAGATAAAAATAATGGCATTTTATTAAACATAAATCCAATGTTAATGTACTGTGGAAAAATTTGTCAATTAGTTGTCCCATTCGTTTTTTCAATAAAATGTTGCTTAATTTCCCTTCTTAAAGTAGTCGTTTCAACGATTAATAGAGAAACAAACTCACATCCAAAAGAAACAATAATGTACGTCACATTTTAGAAAATCTATTTTCTTCCACCCTCTCAGCACTAAGTACACCGCCGTTGTCGAGTCATTATACACGTTTCACGCCGTTGCGTCGACGGAACTGGAAAGCGTATTACGTTGGAAAATGTAGCTCTATCGCTCGAGACCTGTGTTCGCCGCACATCCATGAAATAAAGTCCACGTCGGCGACGGATAGGAAGAAAGAGTGCACAGTAGATTTTCTTCGATATTAAAACACCGTGTCGGTGGAGGGTGGCGTCTAGTAGTGGGGGTTGGAGCATGAGGAAAATTAGAAAGGAAGGCAGGACGAAGATAGGAAGGGGTACGGGAATTGGGAGGGGCATTCCGAGGGAAAAATATGTGAACGCGGTGCGCGTGTTACTTTCCGATGTGTATGAATATATAAATATATGTACATAGGATTACCACGGGGCAAACATCAACAACAGACGATACCGCGCTGCGCTTCGCAATTCCTGAGGGATTAGTATTTGCTTTGCCTCTTCGTGGTATATCTCATGTATCGATCCGTCGAGTATCTGCACGTCTCTGTGTACAGATACAAGTGTGTACGGACCCACGTAGTCGCGAATAGTCGCTAATAATTTCAATCAATAATTCCATTTCCAGGATGTCAAAGCTCGAGAGGCAAATTAACCGATACATGAATAGAAGCTTTAAAAAGCTTCCTGAAAGTCAGCTATTGCTCTGCTACGAGAGTCCCGATAAACATACAACATGTTAGGGGAAAAATATGTGTAATTAATTTCAAGCATAAAGTGATGATTTCATTAATATTTCTCTGGACACAAATGGCATAAATGAACATTCTTCTTTCGTTTGATAGGCGTTCAGAAAAGTAGGTCATTTATAAATTTGTAACAAAAAACATTCACAAGTATACTGCCTAGTGTATTTAGAGAACGTATGTCTGACCGTATACTGCCTCGTACTACTTATGCCACCTATTTTAGCTTCCCTGGCTATTTCTTTACACCTGCCCAGTTTGTCTTGTGGAGAAACAGCTCCACAATGATATACAAATCAAGTATATTGTTCTATATTATGCTAATTGCAAAAGATTTTGCGACAAACTTTGTAAACGAAGACCAATATTATGTAAACACTGTTCGAGTGGAAAAGAGTTCTTTGCGCCACGAAGGCTCAGTTTGCAGTAATAACCCTGGCAACATTTCTTGAAATAGGCAAACATATTGTTTGTGCATAAAAAATAATATTGTGAATAACGGATGTTCACAAAAATGTTCGTTTAAAAAAGAAATTTCAGAAAAATGTAAGAAGCAGAGTGTAATTAATTTGAAGTTTCAAATGCTGATTTCATTAATATTTCTATGGACACAAATTGCATACATGAACATTCTCTTTCGTTTGATAGACGTTTAGAAAAGTAGGTTATTTGTAAACTTTCAAATAAAAAATTAAATATACATACATTAAATATACATTCACAAGTATACTGCTCTGTATATTTAGAAGAACGTATTTCTGACCATATACTGTCCTGTAGTACTTACACCACCCGTTTTAACGTCCCTCGCTATTTTTTTGCACTTGTCCAGTTTTGCTTGTGGAGAAAATGCTCCGTGATATTTACAGGACTCAAGCATACAAGTAATATCAAGCATAAAAGTTAAGAAAGCGTAGGAATTAGAGCGTTATTAACTTTTCTTCCCAAGTGGTGATTTCATTAATATTTCTGTTGACACAAATTATGTAAATGAGCATTCTTCTTTCGTTTGTGTTGGTGTTTGTAAAACTAGGTCATACATAAATTGTTACTAAACTGAACCAATTGATCCAAAAAGTAAACCTCTACTAATTCAACCCCATTTGAGAAAACAATAATTGCACTGATACACATATACAGCAGTCTTAGCTAGTGGCATTCAAATAGCCTGTAAGAGCTTTGTTTTCCTCGAGATGCAAATTAAATGATAAATGAATAGAAGCTTTGCAAAACTTTATAAAGGCCAGCGATTGTTCTTCAGTGACAGTCCCGATAAATTTACAATATGCTAGGATGAAAATTCTCTGTCGTGCAGAGAACATTTCGACGTATAGTTGGTGTTCAAATATTTGGGTTTACGACACGGACCCGTAATTTACAAATTCATGTGTTCTTTGGTAATAGTACGTTGACTGGATGTAAAGGGATGGAAACTGTTTATGGATGTAGCAATCCTGCATTTCTTGGTGCCAGGTGAAGTTCTAACATGTTGACCCTAGTAATGTTCTGATGAATTACTTGTCATAAAACTACGTGCAATCGAGAACACAGGGTTAATAGTGGCCATCGTCTTCCCTCGCAGCGATTGTCAAGGGGGGTGAGTTACATGGGAACCTGGGAGGACTGCCCAGGGGGGTGGAAAAGCTCACTGATTAGTAGAAATCATCAATACTCTGCACCAAAACGTGTCATAATACAAATAAGTAACTTTACATGTTTTAGAATCTTTTTATAACAACAGCAACATATCCATTAAAATATCATACATTAATGGGTGAAATGTTTAATCATTAATTTGTATATAAATAATAATTACTGTTTTATATAAAATCGTCAACACTCTACACTGAGACATGTTACAGTACAATTAAGCAATTTTACATATTTTGAAACATTTTTATAACAACATCAATATATTCATCAAATATCACAAATGACAAAGACGTTAACGAGTGAAACGTCTGATATTTGACTTGTACATAATAATTACTGCTATGTGCAAAATCATCAACACTTTGCACCAAAACGTGTTAGAATACAAATAAACAGTTTTACATATTTTACAACATCTTTATAACAACATCAATATGTTCATTAATATATCACATATTACAAAGACATCAACGAGTGATGTTTGACTTGTACATAATAACTACTGTTACATCAAAGTACATTTAATAGTACATAAACAAAGTGTTTCTTACTTGCCCAATAATACATTTCCCGAAGTTCGTTGCAGCCAACAGTAAGTACGATGCCTCCAATCTCGAAATGGCCAAGTTTTCATCACGGTTGTGTTATGTTCTCCGACGAACAGTTCTGTCCATGTTCGAATCGCGCTGCAATGGGTATGTTTGCATTCAATTACGGTCATTTGCGTGGCAGACGAACGCATATTTCCTGTACAGTGTGAAATGTGCGCGCGTTCATGATTAATTCAGGAACAAAACGTGTAATGCAAGTGCGTGCTAAGTACTTTTTGTCCGTTGCTTTTTTCGCAATCTCCGGGGGTGGCTGTGGAAATTCTTGCGTCGACTGTTCTCGGGAAATTGCGCTTTTAACAGGATGTACATAAAGCAAAGAAAAATTTTAATGTAGTAATACTGTAAATACGCAAGGTTTTATTAATTCGTTCGATCGATGTTGTTCTGTTTGTGCTTAATGGAATGTTTAGTAGTTGTTTGTGTACTGATCTGGCTGTAAAACTACACAGTTTGAACGTTAATATTAGGGAGTATGTGTTATCTTTAACATTTAATAATTAAGATATAAAGAATCGTTGAAAATTTAAACACTTTGATAAAAGTTGAAATTATTAGTTTACAGGTTGATTTTCATTGCACTTATCGAATATTTATAAGGCAAACGCAATCGGAAGATTCATAGATAAAGGATGAGGACATGATTTACGTGAGAAAACGAAAAACATTCACATATACTGTTCAGCGTATTTAAGAGAACGTATGACTGACCATATACTGTCTTGTACTACTTACGCCACCTATTTTACCTTCTCCAGCTGTTTTTTTACACTTGCCCAGTTTCGCTTGTGGGTAAAATGTTCTGTAATATAGAACTCAAACGTATATTTGTGTTATATTATTTATAAAAGCTTTTGTAACAAATTCTGTAAATAAAAATCAATATCATATAAATACTCTTCTAGTAGAAAAAGGCTCTTTTCATCGTGAATGCAATTACGAACACTTACACATAATCTATAATACATTTAAGAGAATGAAAAATAAATGCTGTGTGAAAAAATTTAATTTAGGTGTTTCTAAAAAATTATAGTCGAAATAAAAGATCGACTTCAGCGCTGATTTCAACCATACATATGAAATCAAGTATTTATCTATTGACATTATCCATTAATGTACCGGCGACAATTCCAGTACTGAACTTAAATAACAGTAAACAAGAAAAACAGTAAAAAAAACTAGTTACCAAAAGATTATTCTTCGAAGAACGAGCGATTCAACTGCCCCTTTATTGCTGTTGAATCGAAAATCGCAAGATCAGTAGGATCGGTATCTAAAAGAGTCAGAGATAACGCGAAAGAGGGAGGCGGAGGGGGTGTACGGAGCATATTCGCGTTGCACAGGGTTGAAAATAGTCGGCGAGTCCAGCGAGAGACGATTTATAGCGTTAGTAAGAGGCGACGGGATGTTTGGCGCCGTATAACCATCATTCATTTTGTCAATAGCCCTCGCTTCTACAATGGATTTTCATGTACGAATCAGAAGTGAACAGCTTTATTCTTTCAGGTTACCATGGCGCGAATCCAAATGCCCCTTGAGCCCCAAATATGTGACGATTCTTATTATTTCCTCCGGGCCTTCGTGTATGATTTGTGTGCAGATGTCTACGTTTTATTAGTTCCCCCCGAGCGAAAGAAACGGGGGCTACTTTATCACTCTTCGAGGAGGAAATTAATTTCCGATAATAAACCTGTTCCTTGAAAAATGGCTACCATTCTAGTCGAAAGCTTTTTGGAATTGTTAAGAATTTCGAACAGCGAAAGAATTTCCATGCCAACTAATAATTGGCAAAATTGAAAGTTAAGGAAAGCTCCATCTGAAAATGTATAATCGCGTTAATTCTTCTATTTTCGTTTTCTCAGTATTTATTACACTGTTGCGACGCGTGAACATATTCTTTTCAACTGTTCCCCACCTAACGCGAACGTCATTAAATTTCTTTGCAGCTTTGTTAGGAGACTCGTTAATAGAAACGTCGCCAACAACGCGTGAAGCTATGAAAAATGGATGTCGCTTAGCTTGTACAGAAATTACACCGGAACTGTTGGCCGCAGTTTCCACGCGCACAATATAAAAATTAAAGTGACATTAAAAAGAACACAAGGATCTTGGGTCATGTTAAAATGGTTACAAAAATGTTTCGCGCAACGATTGTAAATATTTAATATCCTACCGCCATTTATTTATAATTAACTTCTATTTAACGATTAAATATCTATAGCATATTAACTTTTCAATATCATTTAACATCGAAGTCCTTAAGACACTTAGCGAAGCCATTAAACCGTAGCAATATTTAGTTGCAATTGTTAAACTATTAAATCGGGAATGGTTGAAGAATATACGTACGTGAATTCATTTCCCAGTTTCGAATTTATAAGCATAGTTGGATCGTGCCGCGTTGGCGTCCCAGTTCGAAATACAGTTAGAAAACGATGCAGATACATACCTCTGTTCATAACTCATTCAGTTAAATGCCGTTATTTATCTTGCTCCATGCCACACAATGAAATTTCAATTATTAGTCCGCGAACAGTATCAGAAAAGTTGCGAAGTCTATAAGGTGAACAATTTTAATACAAAACTTTATCCCGATACGCTGAGAGTTAAGGATGAAAGCCAATTAAAACTTGCGAACGAGTACGTATCGCGCAATTTATTTAAACTTACTTCATTGTTATAAAGGAATATTTTGTATTTGATAATAATTGTATTCCTTTCATTTTTTTCAACGTGAACAAATTTGACTTTTTGTATGTTGGATAAAGTATCTGAGAAGGATCGTTTAAATTATGAAACAGATGTTACAGATATTTTAATTAAAATTGTGCAAAAACAAATTTTGTCGTTATAATATAACTTGTTAGAAAATTAATAGCTTATTTCCTTTTTTTTTATTTATACATCGAAGGGGAATGGAACAAAAAGTGAATGAAATGCAGGTGGGTATAAAATAGAATATTGCGCTGCCGATTTCCTGCGGAAACGTACTTTCAGTTATGGCCGACGGGGCGATAGATCCAAAAGGACTTTGTCAATTAGTCGTGTTAATTAGACCGTCAATGGAGAAAGCAAGTAGACAACCTACGACTGCAGTGTTGCCTCACGCTGGACCAACTTCCACTCACAAGAGGCTAGATGGCTTTGTAATCGTGGCCTCGATATCAATACCTATTGATTCTTGGGCCGGACTAACATTCGAATGACTTACGCCGATGATCCTGCCATTTAGATTGTCCACATGCAGTACGTTGAGTCCAATAATAGTTACCCTTGCAACTTTTTTATTATTTGTGCACCCAGAAAGAAAATCACAAAAATGTTCGTTTAGAAAAAATAAAGAAAAAAGAAGAACTAGAGTGTAATTAATTTCAATTTCCAAATGGTGATTTCATTAATGTTTGTGTGAGTACAAGTTATGTAAACGGACATTCCTCTTTCGTCTGGTAGTCGTTTAGAAAACTAGATCATTTATAAACTTTCAAGAAAAAAACATTCACAAGGATACTGCTCTGTGTATTTAGGAGAGCGTATGCCTGGCCATATACTGCATTGTACTACTTACGCTACCTATTTTAACTTCCCTCGCTATTTCTTTACACCTGTCCAGTTTTTCTTGTGGAGAAATTGCTCCACAATGATATAGAACTCAAGCGTATATTTCCGTTATATTATTTATAAAAGCTTTTGTAGCCAATTATGTAAATAAACATCAATATGTAAATACTGCACTAGTAGATAAAGGTTCTTTTCGTCATGAATGCAATTACGAATACTTACGCATAATCTATAATACATTTAGGAGAATAAAAAACAAATGCTGTGTAAAAAATTTGATATAAAGATCAATATTATATAAACACTGTTCTAGTGGAAAGGGATTCTTTGCACCACGAATGCTCATTTCACAATAGTTATCCCTACAACATTTATTGAAGCAGGCAAACATATTGTTTGTGTATCAAAAATAATATTGTAAATAACGGATGATCACAAAAATGTTCGTTTAGAATAAAATGAGGAAAAAAGTAAGAACCATAGTGTAATCAACTTGAAGTTCCACAAATTGCATAAATGAACATTCCCCTTTCGTTTGATGGACGTTTAGAAAAGGAGGTCATTTATAAATTTTCAACAAAAAACATACACAAAATATACTGCCTTGTGTATTTAGAAGAACGTATGCCAGACCATACACTGTCCTATACTACTTACACCACCCGTTTTAACTTCCCTCGCTATTTCTTTGCACTTGTCTAGTTTTGCTTTTGGAGAAAGTGCTCCGTTATATATACAGAACTCAAGCATACAATTAATATGAAGCATAAAAATTGGGAAAGAATAGGATGTAGAATGTAATTAATTTTAATTCCCAAATGGTGATTTCATTAATATTTCTGTGGACGCAAATTATGTGAATGTACGTTCTTCTTTCGTTTGCATTGGTGTTTGTAAAACTAGGCCATACATAAATTGTCACTAAATGGAAACAACTGATGCACGAAGAAAACTATCTCCATTAATTCAACCCCATTTGAAGAAAGACTGAGTGTGCAAATACACATATTCAGCAGTCTTAACTCATGACATTCCAATAGCATGTAAGAACCTTGTTTTCCAAACGAGATGTCAAGCTAGTTTTCTCCTCACAACAGAGTAATCCGGCATCACGTGGGCGTTTCAACGATCAGGTGAAAGCTTATGGCAGATAGTTCGCAGCAGCGATCGCAGCGAATGGTTCGGCTTCCATAAACATGAATAGAACAGTGCGCTGTCCTCGTTCGAGTGCACTGCTTGCTTTCCGTCGACATCGGAACGGATGCACGACCTGGCGACGTTTGAATTCCACCGATGGACTCGCCAATACCGGGCTACCATTCTCGTCGCGACTTGTCCAACGACGCGATAATCCCTGTTGGCGCTAGTCTATCCAGCCAGCAAGCTTGGATCACTTCGTTGCGACCTATGAATGGGATATTAAGGATTTCTTCCGTTCCTGATCCGTCAATGCTGAGCTAACGGGCTCGTACCCGGTTCTATGTAGCGGTGTGCTTTTTGTGCCGCAGCGCGTCCCACGGGAGGTCTCCCGGACGGAGTCGTCGAACGGGAACGGCAGGCTCGTTTGTCTCCCCGGCGATGATATCGGCGATTTGCCGTTTCATCAGCGCAATTTAAGGACGACCGTTCCGCACGACCTTTGGTAGCAATCGAGCCGACTGATCGCGGCTCATGATACGTTCCAGGCACGTAGCGGACTAGCACGCGACCTCAAACTCCCGACTACGCTTCGTGTTCACCAGCTGGGATCCGTACACTCCACCGATCAAACTGATTCGACACACGCGCTTCTGTGTTGCAACTTTTATTCTGTTAGCCACGCGATTCTATCGGCGAGCTCTGTAGATGTTCGCGGGGTTGAATTTTAGGATGGATACGTGGCCCGTAGAGCGAGCGAAGTCGCTTTATGATAAACTTTTATATACTTCTTGGATACTGCAGTGGAATTCTGCTTTAGAACAGGTTCTTCTTTCTAGAACATGTTGATGGGGTTGTTTCAGAATATTTATAATGATTTTTATGAACAATACGCTGTTCCTGCTTAACGAACCGTTCCGAAATTCGTTGCATTCGCAGCAGGAACGCGTGCTTATTTGCATTCTTCTAAAACAAACATTACATGCATGCAACAATTTATTATCAACATTTACCAATATCATCATTATTCATGATACAATAAAATCGCTTTAATTGATTTCGGTTAATGAAACTCTATTTCTTTTATAACCTACGCGCCGCCTGTATTTTGTAATCCCTCCTTTTCAATTGGCAACCCATTCATTCACAGAGTTTCGGTGAATTGTTTTACCAGTGCTGAAGAGAGAAGTCTTTTTCATCGACATGATCTGTTGTATCGTCGGCTTTTTAGTGATTATTCTGGCTCGGCAAAGAAAGGACTAATTCCATTGAAACTACTCATCGTGCCTCCAACAAATATTGCGTGAAATAGTGTTGTTATGGTATAACGCGTGTTTTATAATTGACTGTGGCAACTAATAATATTACAGATGTTAAATGGATATTTTTATTGCCAAGAGAAAAAGGAACATTTGATTCTTTTCATACCAAAATTAATTACACCAAACCTTATATATTTCATATAATTCTCATGTATTTCATATAATGTACAGGGTGTTGAAAAAGAGTTTGTAACTTGAGAGGCCGATAGTACTCAAGAATAGGAGTAAAACTTCTTCATGAGTACCTTAATTGAGTACTTTACTTCTGTGCAAAATCAATTTTTATATCGTACGTAATGCTGTATGAATGCAATTGAAAATAACATATTTGTGCTTCTGACTATCTTCAGCAGACAGCCTTTAAGAAACAAACACATCATAGTGAAACTATTATTTGGTGTAATATTGTCAGTTAGCCGAAATTTAATAGGACATTCGTAAAAATGAAAACGTGATAGGAATTGTGTTATATTAAACATTGTAGGTTATCAACACATTAATCTATAATGTTCTACAAAAATATTCCTCTGCTGGGTGTATACAAAATCTCCCAAAAGTCCTTATTTCCAGTGTCTCATACTTTTTCTTCTCTGCAATAAATTCAAGAATAATTTGCTTTTTACCTACACACACAACAGAATAATATCATAAAAGCTGTAGTAATAAAAGTTGCATTGCTGTTTCCACTCTATGTGTAAAGCTTATAGTCGGTCTATGTTTGGTAAGGACTCATTTCGAACATACCTGAGGCACCTATAGTTAGGCTAATATTCCTAATGTACCTGTTTTGCCTTATGTATCTCTTGTACTTGATCACATGATGCTTCCAAAGCACTTGACATATCTGATGCGTTCCACCCTAGACTCGACCTAATCCATGCCGCATAATTCACTTCATTCATCTGATTCGCTTGATTTACAGCATTATATAGATCAAGGTGCAAAAGACTTATCAGCTTCGTGAAAATTGCTAAAATGATAACAGCTTGCATAATGTATATAATTATATGATTATTCGATTTGCTTCTTTAAATCTTTCCTTTACTATTCATACAATAAGTTCAGTAATAATAATTATCATTAAATACTCTCAAATTAAATGAACATTTTCTAATTCCGTTAATTTTCAACTACTCTATTTAGAAAATTGATTCTTTCGTGGGATCTGCATATTAAAAACGAAGGATTCCAAGCACGCTATACAGGGTGTCCCAGAACTCCCCATAGAGCTGAAAAGGGGTGATCGCTGAGGTGATTCCGAACACCTTTTTCCTTTGCGAAAATGTTGCTTGAGGCTTCGTTTTTAAATGGTTAACAAAAAACATTGACCAATCAGATCGCACGTAGAGCCCGCGCCCAGCCGCGGGAGTGTTGTGTTCGAGCTTGATGCTCGGCCGAGGCCGTGAATGTGGACAAGTCGCTCGGTCTAATAGGAGGCGTTTACCAAAAGTTATATTGAATAAGGTATAAACAAATTAAGAAACAATATGAAATTATTCGTTATTCCTTAAGAAGGAATAAACTAATTAGTCGTTATTCGTATAGAATCATTTAATCGATTGACTAATAAACCAACCAATTGCAGCCCGCGTTAAATTAAAAAAGATTGACAGAAGATTCAAATTAGACTCACGCATACATCCATAAATGAACCTGCTTGTGGGTCACTGTGTCATCCTACCGATCCTGACGATTAGAAAAAGTAACACGTGGTGCGCAACAGTTGATGTTACGGTCGGGTCAGCGAACTCACTTGATTTGACAAAATTTACTACCTGCACGGTCACTATCACTGGATTATTCTACAGATCCTGGCCACTCGAAGAATAAACACATGGCACACAACAGCCGATGTCTCGGTTGGAACAGTGAAAGAACTTCGATTCACAAAATTTCCATCATTGCACGATCACTGTCATTTTACACTTCAAGATTTGAATTTAAGAAATCAGTTGTTCCCACTTATGAATAATTGCTAGCTGCGAAAGGGGCCGATTGTTATTATCTTTGAAGCGTCCCGACTTGGCCCTTTCTACTGCCAAATATGCTTTTGCACGTTCTACAATTTCATCGTCGTGTTCCCGATCGGGTAATCACTCGCGAGCTTCGCGTTTTAAAACTTAACTTTTATTTCGTTGAAAGTGAAAACAGCAATTACAGTGTGGGAGAGATCTTTACTGCTCGATGTTCCGACTGGTTCTGTCTTAAGAAATTGTGACACGGTTTGCAAACGGTGGATGAAGGTTAGTTCGAAGAATGTTATAAGGGAGAGTTACGGGTCGTCGCGGGGAGCGCGTTTTATGGTGAAAAGGCCCTTGAGGCCCACGTGGTGGCCAGCAGAATTTTTCGGTTCCCAGAAAACACGGCCATGGTGAATTTACTGAAGACATTTTCCAGTCCCCGGAAAAGGTATAGCATTGCAAAGAATGTAATAAAAGATGTATCATTTCGGAAAATGTAACAGTGTCTTGAACTTTCCGCAGTGCCTTCCCGGCGACTGGAAAATATCTCAATTAAATTCACCACGGCCGTGTTTCCTGGGAACCGAAAAACTCTGCTGACCAGCACGTGGGCCTCAAGGGCCTTTCACCCTAAAGCGCGCTCCCCGCGACGACCCGTAACTCTCCTTTATAACATTTTTCCAGCTAGCCCTCGTCCACCCTTGCAAACCGCGTCATAGTTTCTCAAAACAGAATCAGTCTGAACGCCATACAGTAAAGATCTCTCTGACACTGTAATTGCTGTTTTTACTTTCAACGAAATAAAAGTTAAGTTTTAAAACGCGAAGCTCGCGAGTGATTACCCCCTCGGGAACATGACGATGAAATTCCAGAACGTGGAAAAGCGTATTTGGCAGTAGAAAGGGCCAAGTGGAGACCCTTCAAAGTTAATAAAATGTACAACACACTTGGCTCCTTCATGGCATATCTACCAATGACAGATATTCAGCGCTTCATCCTTAATACTAATTTTTGCCAAGTTAAAACAACTTTCACCTGCATTTTACACAATTAAACTTAAATCAATCAAGGTTACCCAAAATATCGTGCACTAAGATTGAACAAGGCGTCTCCCACGTAAGAAGGAGATGAACGTGATTAGGACGCAGGTGTTCGATGGCATGGGTGGCAAACTGCCGAAAATCCCTGCATGGGTTTAATTAATTAGTCATGCACCGGATCGGATAACTTGCAGCGAGCTAATTACTACCACCTCTTTGCCAGTCACCGTATCACGTTGCGGTTCGACGCTTGATACGTTGCGATAGCTGTTGGAATCTCATCAAGCAGGCCGATATACGCTGACAAACCTGTACGTCGAAAGGCCTATCGATCATGGAACCGCAACGAGTTTCAAGACGCTGACCCTGTCTCGAGCTACTCGACTAATTTGACATTAATTAAGCTCTTCGCCTACTACGGCCTGTTTGACAGGTCTGCAATCTGGAATAAATCATCGTATTGGCCTTGAAAATGTCTTTCTATTTAATGTAATATCAGCATGTGTTGAAATGAAATTCAGTCAAATAATTATTGGCGTATTGTTGTATTGTTGATTAAAAAGCTTCTCCCATGAATTGCATATTTAATATGCATCATCCGCATACGTTAGAATTAACGGATTCCAGCTTGCATCGACGAACCCTTCGCGATAAAATGAGTTCGTGAATGTTTGGTGTAACGAGAGGGATTATTTTTGGAAGTTATTGAATCTTGGAAAATAGAAATTACATTCCGCTGAAAATTAATAAAAATACTAAATGTGCAAGACTTCCCGGAACATCCTAAACTGCTTTTCAGATTTCTCTCAGTAGTAAAAGCCCTTTTCGTGTCTACAGTATATTACGTACTGCAGGGTGTTGTTCACAGGACCTTGACCCTCCACAGAAAACACCCCAATTGATCGTGCCACCCTCATTGGACAGGGGACGAAAAAGTGGCTGAAATATTCTGTGGGCGCGGCAAGGCGGCCACCTAAGGTAACCACCAACCGATTGCACTGCGACTAGGACAATTTGGTTCGTAGAAATTCCTCAGTGTCCCGCACAATTTTTCGGCTGTGAAGCAAGACAATAATACGTCCCCGGAGAAAATACGGAAGAATAAAAATTACGAGCGACAGCGCTGTTAATATCTTACGATGCACTGCGCGCGGTAGAAGATCCATAATTGCGGCTGCTCGCTGAACTTTCGCCCGATTTATAGCGCTGCGATATTCATGATGCCAAGCAAATGGAATCCAGCCGCCCCCTCTGCGAAGTGAAAAATTTTACTTTCAAAGGATCGTCCCGCAGTCGTGCAAACATATATTCCCGAGCAATTGCCTCCTCGCCTATTAAATTAACATGTACGACTGGCCGGTCGAATCGTTACAGCTGGCCGCCGGCCAACTGTTTCTTCCGTTGATACGACGATAGAAAATAGCGGAATGAGCTGGGAAAGATTCGAGTCGGTGCTCTTCCCGTTTACTTGGCGGATTTTAAACTCGGTGCAGCTAGTAAATGAACGCGACGTATGAAAATGTTACGGCGACTTTACTTCGGGTAACAATGGAATTTCGCCTTGATATGGTAGTAAGATCCCTTTCTCGTCGTTCTATAGTGGGGTTAAATGGCCAGTTTAAATGGACTTTGACTGATATTTAACGTTGTAGATAAAACTTTGTGGAGCTGACTGTGCGGCGATGTAACTAACTCACATAAGTTATTGACTTAATTGACTCATACAATTTAATGACTTAACTGACTCATGTAACTGAATGACTTAAATAACTTCTATATATCTTAATGACATAATTCACCCATATAATTTACTGACTTAATAACTTAAAGACTTAACGACGTCTCAAACGTAATGCACTCGTCCTTGAGCTTTGTCTTATTTTATCTATCAGAATTACCTCTTTAATTCGTGCCCATATGTAGTCAAACATCCTTTATTTTTAGCCGAGATGAAAAGTTGTGAACGACAAACAGTTGTAAATCCCGTAACAACTAGCTATCGCCATATAACCGAACCGAATAACCCGCAGTTAGCTCCCTTGCTACTTTGTTTTAATGCACATAGAGGGAGCTTTTTCTATTGCGCGTTTTCGCAGGGTATCACGATCATTACGAAGTTAAAACGCAGCATCGCGTCGTTGCGCCGACATCACGGTAGTTTTGTTACCAAACAACAGCGGGGATAAGGCGAATACCTGTTACGCTTGATTCCATACTTACTGAAAAGGCTGAATACGTTTACACATGTAACGTTACGTTCCATTCGAGATGCACAGTGTTGAACCTGTAGTTATTTAAGACTTACAACTCAAAACTCTGTACCAAATGCTGTTAAGCACGATGGATGATAAAAGTTGGCCCATTGTGCAGTGCCAGAAACTGGAAAAAGATAAGAACTTCTTTTGTTGGAGCATGCAAATCTCACGTTGAAAGGAAGAAAAGTTGGAAAGTAGTTATAAATAATTTTTGTGGTGTGCACAGGGTTTCAAAAAGTACTTAAATAAAAAGAATAATCGTAAAGGTTAAAGTGATGTAAGAACAAAAACACATTTCAATTAACTCATATAACTTAATGACTTAATAACTTAATAGCTTAACGAAGCCTCAAACGCAATGTACTCACTTATTTTAGTCCACAAAATCATCCCTTTCATTTCTACCCACATGAATTCGAGCATCCTTTATTTATATTTCAATTACTACTGAAATTGTAACAATATTTTCATTGAATTGAATAATTGAATGAATCAATCGAATGCTTAAGTAATTGCTGCTGATTGTCAGTGTTAAAAATACATTCTCCAATAGCAGTATGCGTATCTGGCCATGAAAATCATCGTGTGCCAGCTCTTTCGTTAAGTACCTTCCTACTGCCTCAAACACGACTACGGAAAGCGGCGATTCACGTATGCACGTTGGTACCACGGTCTATCGACGAGACGTCAATTTTCTTTTCACAGTTTTCTTAACAGCCGAGGGAGACTTTAGTATTCCCCAAAACACAGGTAAACCTTTTGCACCCCAATCGAAAATACCTCTCATCCCTGAACGAAGCTATTCAGGCTACATTTTTTTTCGCTGGTCTGACTCTGGATGGGCACAAAAAAATCTGTCGATCTTCCTTGCCAATAGTTCGTATCGGCAGTTTGACCAGAATGAAATATCGATTTTCAATCGGGCGTAGTTTAACACTCGGCCGATTTCGAATAAAATTGCTAGGCCGTCGGTTGGCCCTATCCTCCTCGTTCTCTTAGCTATCGTTGATTCCGCGATACACGGCCAAAACCGACCACCGCACCGACGGAAATCGAAACGTTTACCAGCTACCTAGGATGGAACGGTGATGGTGAAATAGCCAGCAATGCTGTCGCCCCAGCTGAGACTTTATGGCTGCAGCCAAGAAAAACGCTTACTGATTCGACCTTTCTCCCCGCCGGACCCAACCGCATACTCCTTCCGCTGTTTTCGATCGATCCTCTGTATCCACTTTGGAGAAGCGTTAATGAGACCGAGCACACGGCCCTTGTAGCCTGCCGATCGCCCCGCCGGATAGCGAGTACTTTAATTGGAAAACTTTCCCAGCTGTCCTGCCCCGTAGCTTTCCCCCTTTGCCTGTTTTTCCTTTGCTAGTGAAATCAGGGATTTATATTCAGCGATATACGATAGATACGTTAAAACAATCCGCGCGCTTCTCCAATTGCACGATGCGTTTAACGAGCCGTGACGTGGGGCAGCAAATTGACGTTTTTTTTAAATTGAATCTCTTGTACAGGGTGAGGCAATAAGGAGTGCTATCTAAAATAACTGATTACCTATTAGTCGTACCAAAGATGTGTTTAATGGATTATGCAGCATTTTAACTGGTGCGTTGGATAGATAGAACTAGATTCTTTGTATCTTATTTTTGTGTCGATATCAAGGTCACCTTGAGCTTTTTTTCAAGGTCTTGTATTGTAAAAACTATAATTTGGATATTTTGCATATTTAGCACTTTTAAATTTCCTATAAATTAATAAAAATCTGCAGTTTAGTGATAACGTTAATTATGACGCTACAATCACATAAATAATAGTGAAAATTCTTTGACTTTTGCCATTTTCGTCATTTTTGAAAGCAACCAAAGTCATTTTCTTCATTAGCGGTATTAATTTTTTTTCTCTGAAGATGGATTCTAGCGAAAATTTTGTGTGGTTTACCTCAGGAGGAGAAATCTTACAATTAGTCCACCGCGGTTGAAGTAAATTACACTTTTTGAAAGTTTTTATTGATCTCCCAGTAACGTTTGGAAATGATCATATAGATCAGCCTGAATCTCAGGAATTTTGCGTAATTGGTAAAGCGGTTCCACGGCTGGGAGTTTTATGAGAATAGAAGCGAATGTGCTAAAGTTTCAATTACACAGCTTTGCCCTAATTAATTGTTCAAAGGAAATAAAGAATTGAACGCCTTGAGTAGAATTACTGTTTGAATGTCCTTCGGTAGGAAAGCTGCAGTAAAATGATTAAAAAACTGTATGGTTCCTATGCAAACTTGTGTTAAATAAAAAGACTGCCGCGAGCATATTCAACTAATTGTAGAAAACGAGCTAAAAGAATCGAGTCAAAGTTGAGGGGAGTTTATGCATTGACTAGGATTGCGTGTATGTGTGAATATAAATATGGTTTATTCAAACTAAGTGAAACGTAACAATTTATCGTAGGGTTATTGCAAAGACAGTTTGACTTCTGTGTATCTCTGCGCTTAATCGATTACTCAGTGACGGTTCGATCAAGACTCCTCTAAAAATTCTTGTCGAGTCTCCGGCTGACTACTTTTTGCTCGGCTAACTGGTAAGGATAGCTAACAATCAGGTTCCCGCATTTTTCTAATCACCGCCTACTCTTTGCGCCCTTAGCGTGCTATTTTTCAGAGTGGCGGGTGATCAGGCCGGGGAAAGTCAGCCGGGGGTAGGTTTGGCAACGCAGCGAAATTTCCTCAGGGACCGTTACTTTCCACTGCGTGGTCACCGGCTGCTAGCCTTGGGACCACAGGCCCTTCGAAGATCCTCGGTTTATGATACTGCAGATTGCTATTGAGATCGTACCAGGAAACTACTAATAAACATGCCGTGTGCAAATTATAAAAACGTCTTTCTCAAAAATAGATTGACGGCCTGCAAACCATAAACTAGCTGTTTGCAGGAAAATCTGTCCGTTTATTGCTACGACCAGTCGCTACAAAGTTTTAAAGATTACCTCAATAAATTCTTGCACTTTGCAGTTGTTTTTTTGCATAAAATATTCGATTAAATATGTATAAAGGCTAAACGAAAACCTAGATTCATAGTCGTTCTTCAATTACACTCATTGTGACAATTAGTATACATATCTATGTATTCATATCTGTTTTTAATCACGATTCCAGTAAAACGCATTGAAAACCCACACACACTGCTGCCGAAACAATACCGCACTTAAACGATCTCATTAAAAGGCTATTAATCACAAGTACGACTACAGTAACACAAATATTCTCGTGGTCCCCATAGAATTTACTCAAAGAACCACGTTTTTTCCCCCCATTACATCACAATTTCGCCAACACCATAGCTCACCATGTAATTATCATCCAACTTCCCCAAATTTTTACACCACCCTCGGGAAACCTCTGTGGCGGTAACGCTACATCTTTTCCACATTATATCCCATTAATCATTCACCTTTGTTTCCCTACCGCGAAGGCGTTCAATTAATCGTCAGACTGGGAACGCGTTATCCCTGACAAGCCCTACAACTACAGTTCCAACGATTTCACGAATTTCTTGTTGGGTAGACTGTAAATCAAGGAATCTGCGGGCGCAGTATTCGTTTCGGGGGTGTTAAGACGAATTAAACATGAAGTGTTAATATGTAGAATGTTTAACAACAACGTTTCTTTTATATAATAAATTATAATAAAAGGGAAGGGACGATTAGTTGCAGATAATGGGGTTGGGTTATAAGCAATAGACGAATTCAACGACCCAAACATAATGATCTTGAGATGACCTTGACCCAAAAATGCGTTTAATGGATTATGCAGCATTTTAAGGGACACGCCGGATGGATCAACGACCTAAACATGTTCGCTTTGAGTTGACCTTGATCCCAAAAATTCAAACAAAATCTTGGGTGCAAGTGTTTTACTTACTCTTACTCAGAGTATGCGTTCAAAGTGTTGTCCTTGAACTGCTTTGCATTTTTCACGACTGTGTCGCGATGGATCAAACTCCATTACATGTCTTTTTATGGGGAACACTAAAAAGTTCAAGCCAATCCTTGGCTTGACAAAAAAACAATCATTATTGGCAAAGAAGTGCACATTTGAGTTGACTGGAGCAGCGTCGCAAGTTGTGTTATTATTTTGATTAAATACAAACGTTTGTGTTTAATTTGTAATTACAGTAAGTGTAAGTATTATAAAAAAAATGTTTAAACAAACATTTTACACTGATGGAGAAACTGATGTTTTTTAACAATTAGACCGTTTATGTTGAAAGTGGTGTAAATCCATTTTGAAGAAGAAATTGATAAAAGGATATAAATAAAAAGCTCATATTAAAATATTTGGAAATTTGTTCTTTTCTAAATTTTCTTTGAAAAATGGGCTTACACCATTTTCAAAATAAACGGTCCAATTCTAGATTGAACAAGTGCGCGTTAATTAATACCTTCTTGTTTCTCACAATGTGCTTTGTGCCAAAACAGGTGTAACTTAAAATTTCATGTGGGTAGTGAGGTCGCGGTGGCTAGCAGTTCGCTTCCACCCGGTAACGAGTGTGAATGATGCGTCACAAGTTCTCAGAGTGCATTCTTTCATTATACATTATTAAATTTTATTCAATTCCGCAAAGTACAATTCTTTCTTCCGCCGTCAATCCTACCGAACCTACATTCATGATAAAATCAACTGCTTCCAAGCTCCCGGTGCATCCGTAGCAGACTTTAGCATCAATCTTCCAGCTGTTACAAAATTTCCTCCGGCCAAAAATCAATGGTTCGATGTCAGCATAAATAATACACGTGGCCAGCGATTGCATCGTTCTCCGCACACGTCCGAGCGACATCCGTTAAAGCGTAGCGCTTGGGCGTGTGCGCGGTATCAGACGCGTTTATCGCGAAACACGGCAAATATCCGGGCATAGGCGTAACATTTGCATCTCAAAAAGCCGGGGCAACGGGCTCGCGCGTCGTTGCACATTCGATAGACGGTGTGATGACAGCGCGGGACCGCTTTGTGCCGCGCCGCGTACACACATCCAGCGCGAAAAGAGCGGCGGGGAACTGTAATTAAAATTACAATCCTTTGTGGCCATTCCGCGCCGGTTTTAGCTCGGTATCGTTATCCCGGTGTTATTTTCAGAATATAATTCAGTCCGCGTCTTGTGTACACCAGCGATTACACTGCACCCTCCTCCCCCCCCCCCCACAAGCTGCGTCTTTGAATTATGTATTAGGTCGCATTCGAAGCGCAAAAGTCGCGAGGCGGCGAGTCGTGAGCGACGCTTAAAACGCGTTGCGTGGAATTAATAAGGCGAACCCGTGCGTCGCGTGTTGGGGAACGAATTCACAATCGGTCGCAACTCCTCCATTGTGTCACGTTCGTTTCGCCCTGGCGCGTTATTTATTTGAAAAATCACGCGACTCGGGTAAACTAAATGGACGAAAACGAGGGAACGGTGTGTTTATTATACTTGTTGGTTGCCGCGCAGTTTCGACATTTTGATTTTTTTCTTTTAAAGTCGGATAATGAATTAAGTCGTTAACGGTAAGTCCCTTTGAATTTTACAACGCAATAGAGTCTGGAACTTGGCTGTAATATACGTGGGAGGCCATTAAAAAGGTGCACTGTGAGGAAAGTGTGCGGGTTACAAATGATTGCATGCTGCTTCAATTGCAAAAACCATTAAAGAATAATAATCCGAGTAAAGCGACAGTTAGGGAATAGACTATTGTTGGAAATATTCGAATAAAGAAGGTATCATTTTTACTGGAACTTCGACGATAATGATGACAAATTGGAGAATTGTTTGCCAGTATTCTCGTAAGGCACAAATAAAAAAAAAATAACGTAAAATGTAAACAGATAAAAATGATTATTATATTGATGCATATAAAACTCTCGTTTTATTTTAATATACCACTGACAGTGCTTGTACAGTGTCTTAATAATTGTCAGTAAATTTAGATTAAGAAAAACAATTTATTACTGTAAATACCAAAAGCAAAAAAACTGCACCAAAATAAAAAATAATTGCAGACAGATTTGGATTTGCCTAAGTACTTCCACATAGTACCAATAACACTTCGCAATCTAATCATTGAGCATAATGCAAACGTAATTAGCATAAACGCATGTGCGCTGCGATAACAAGGAGTATAATTCGATAACAGTAGCTCGAATGATCCTCATCGACTTGATCGGAAGTACGAGCGCAACACTCGGCGGGGCATCGATCGTTATCCCTGCGGTGCATAAGCAAGGAAACGCGACGTATTCGCTGCATTTATCGATACTTAAACACAATAACAATGCGTAGGTGTATGCGTGTGGGAGGGGGGTAAATGAGGGTGGCAGAGTTTATCGGATGCGCGCGCAACGGACCACCACTGTATCGATTTGATATTTGTCGTGTTTCTCGCGCTCAAGGGTTGGGCATTTTTTGCCAAATTGCAGCCACCCTGTGCGCGTCCCTGCGATCGCGACCGATACGCGCGTCGCGTGATTAACGGCCACAGGTGGCGAAAAGAAGTCAGTATGTGCGTATGGGCCACGAGTGAAGAAAGGTTGGGATCGAGAAATCGCGTGAAAGAATGCGTCAATGATGGTTTTGAATAAATTCTGAGTTAAAAACGCAATTATCCATCTGAGGAATTAATATTTAAACTTTCTCACATTTTAATAATTTGATATGCATAGAATTGTTACTTGTTGTCTTATAAGTTTTATTAAAAATTGATGATCTTGTAGTACCATAACTAGTTGAATGCCATTTGTAATTAAAAATAAAGTAGCTCGATTTCTTGAGCTAGATAAACCCCTTCCCTATTGTGTTTTTCAGTTTAGAAGGGGTTATTGGATGTTATAAAGAGTCCTCGAAAAAAGTTCATTGAAGGGTGTGAAAGTTGAGGCTTCACCCTTTAAGATGAGCGCAGGTAATCTTTTGTGCGATCATTTTTCGCAGTGTTACAGCATTTCAAAAATCGGTAACTTATGAGTGAAAGTTTAGGAATGTTCTAATGTTCTTTTTAACAGAACAAAGTTCAATGATCATTAAATTATCCTTTGTTGAGCCCTTTATGAAAGTCTCAAAATAATTACTTTTCAACACATTCGACAACTAAAAACTTCTAAACATTGTATTATTAAGTAATATACATTTTAATAATAATTGTTCCTATATTTTTAATTAATTAAGATATTTTCTTCAGATATTTTCTATTGAAAAGCTTGATTCGCAGTTTCCATTTTTAACAATGTTTTTTATTCAGAGCACAAATAAGTATCTACTTGTCACGTTGATTATTAATGCATTTATGGTTCTTTGCTTTATAAAATAACTGTACTTGTTAATTCTTTTAATTATTGACCAACGTACTTTCTGTGAGCAACTTTAATCCTTCCAAAAGTATGTTTTACCCTTGGTATTGTGAAACTTCTCTCGTTCAAGGCAATAAAGTGTAGCACGTTCCAAATATTCATTTACCCCTTTCAACTTCTTTATGATTATGTACGTGTAATTAGCTATATGCGGCTCTGTTTCCAGAACGCAATTGTCTTGTATGCATTTGGAATTGCACAATCAATTGAACTCACTGTTGTGCATTGTTTTTTGCCATCTTTGTGTACCTGCGATTATGTAAGGTTTGGTATGTATCTTATTGTTCATTTATTGCACACATGTACAGTTAGTTATTATCGTACAATTTTATTAATTGTGTGACTGTGTAATCTATACCCAAATTTATAAATAAATTTTCTTTTCTGTTCGACCTGTATATTATTCTAATCGATGTGATATTTTACTGAATACAACAAATGCATTTGTGTCGCCTCATCGTTTAAATTAATAGCTTTGGAAGTTGTGAATTTTTACTTTTACTTTTATCGTATAACATAACATATTTTATAATTTGTGACGTATATGGTTAACTTTTATAATATATGTATCTACACTGAAATAAATTTACACGTGTGAAATATCAAGAATGTCATTCAGATCTTTTTATGCAAAACGAACTTAAACATTTTTAATGGATTTCTCAAGAAATATCACATTCAAGGCTCAAGAGCTTGCAAGATTTTCTACCTCATTCTTGAAACAAGTTTTATTCAGGAAAAAAATATTTTTTCTACATGCTCAAATTACATTTCACTAAAAAAAAATTCAGCACACACTTGCAATCTAGCCCTTCCTTGCACAATTTGTAAAAATAAAACTAGAACGAAGTACAGACGAAGGAACATGCTGTGCTTTCGAAAATGAACAAAAAATCTAGGCAACACGTATTCGTATATAAATTGTGCTCGAAACGCGGACAATTTATTTCGTGACCGCGTATGAAACTTCATTTATCTACTTAAAATTAATGGTACAAGGGATTTACAGCGGCGAGTAAAGAACAACCGTGAAATAATTCAATGAAAGCAGGAAATATTTTAGAACGCGCGCAATTTCTTGAACGAATCAAGTTTTTGGAATGCACAACTTTGAAACAGCCATGAAAATCAAATCGTTTCCTTTTAGAAATGTTTTATTCATTTTTATCCGTAACTAATTTTTAGAATTTTCAAAATTTGCAACATCCGAGACTTGCTTTTACTTCTCCCAATTTTCCTAACTTTTAAATTAATTTTTTTATGATACACAGTGTGACGATTTAGATTTTAATACTGCCCACAATTGTTACTTAATCTTCCAAGTTGTTAAAAATAATGCCTGAAATTTATTCCGATTGTCGGTACACTTTTTTTAAACACGTGTCATTTGTTGAATGTTTGTGTGATTAATTTGATTTTTATAAATTATATTTAGTACTAAAGGAGCTTCGAATCTGCAGAATAAATGATTCACCGTATTAACAATTTGTCCCAAATTTTTCGCATTAAGTGTTTATCAACTTTGACTTGAGTTTTAAAAAGGGTACTAAGAAGTGTCTTCAATTTTCCGATTTTTGCACGCATTTTCGTTCAACTGTTGAAACCGTTTATGAAACAATAAGTTAGTCAGTAGTCATGTGACAGCAATTTGCAGTCGGCGAAATTAGCAAAATCCTTTTTATTCAGAAAACAAATTAAGATCACCTTAATTTCTTAAACAAAAATGTTTACTTTTTCTTCATCGATCAATCTTTGCATCCTGTTTAACCAAGCATTAGGTGTCTCGTATCGAAAATGCATTAATTTAGAGTACAATTAAAGCCAAACAAGTCTCAAGCCAGCTTTTCTCCCGCGATTCATATAGATACTAGCAAACGTTACGTTTGATCCCGTCGGCATATTCCGCAAACAGGACTATTCGTGGATGAAAATCGATGCAAGGGTGCAGGACCCTCGCCACGCTGTTGTACGAACGAGCGATGGTACGTGCGCGGCATATTTCAAAGCATTCGACTATTTTGCCAACAATGACACGCAAGTTGTTTTTCCATGTAGATCCCGGCATGCCGTTGCCCATATTGGTCGGTTGTTTACAAAATGCTTTATGCATTCGAGGCAAATATGAAACGGCGTCTAATCGGTGAATACAAACAGCCCGTCGTTACATGGCCACGCATACATATTTCTGCTTCTCTGTACCATTCTTTTTTTTTTTATAAACCTTTAACCCTCCCCCCCTGAATCGGTATCGACCGGGTCCGGCAAACAATCTGGGAATACGACGGATACGTTGTTCCTCCCTTTGAACGGTACAACGGTTCCCTGCCTTTGTATTCGTCTGCCAGAGGAACGATTTACTTCGATTCGAACGTGAAACGTTGAAAAGACACTGGGAGACCGGCACGGGACACAGAGAATATTTGTAACTTAAACTCTCCCGGGACAAGCGGCGGAATCCAATACCTCCGTATCGCGTTGTAGCGGGCACCGTCGAAGGCGAATTTTTAGCGGCAAGTTCTAGGGAGATTCGCATACCCTAGACGACGAGGAAGCGTTATTTTATTTAGCGGCGAGGACAAAAAAAGAAACGAGTCAATCTATCGGTTGAGTTGTTGTGAATAAACTTATTCCGGGCCGCCTGCGTGCGCGGTGCAATCGTCCTGTCGCTCTTTCAGTTACAGGGTGTTTGGCTACATGTGGGCAACGATGAAGGGAAGTGGGGGGGGGGGAGTGATTCTATGGGCTAAAATAAGATGAAAAAAATAGAATAAATTTTGTTCGTTCGAGGTTTCGTTTTCGAAAAAATTGAGTTTGAAAATTCATCGAGTGCACTTGTACTAAGGAAGCTACAACCTGGTTCAATCGGAAATTGTGGTGCAGCCTGAAAGATGATTCTTCGTGTCAAAATGCGTCGAAAATAAAGAATCAAATTTTTCCATACCGCGCTTCGTTTTCAAGAAAATTGAATTGCAAAATTCGTTAAGTATGCGTGTACTCAAGTAGCCGCAATCTGCTAAAACTCCCCAAAAATGCTAAGTTATATAAATTATAATATAAAATTCTTAATATTGATCCTAATTGTCTTCGAGTAGATAAAGTAATAACTTTTTAAAAATCACACTCAAAATTTGCTATTAAACCAGAAATTATATAAGTCATTCTATAAATTAGAAGTAAATAAATTTTATAATTAAATTCTAACAGTCTTTAGTCAAACTAATGTTGAAGAATGTACTAATGAAGAAACAGGTGTTGGTGCTATTATAGCAGTTGGTAATAATTTAGAAAAAGGTAACTGAGCTCTTTTTGTCACAATTATAATTAATATAAAAAAATTATATACATATCAAATTTATATAAAATTAAATTAAATTTATCTGCTAAAGCTTCCTCCAAACTCAATTTTCTTAAGAATGACGCCTCTCATGTAAACATTTTATTATTGATTGCCAACTTATTTTGGCATGAATCACCCTCTTTCTGGTCTTACAGCAATTTCCGATTGTACCAGGAGTGTAACTCCTGAATTACACGCACGCTCGACGAATGTTCTCGAATTGTTTAATTTTCTTGAAAACGGAGCGTGATATGAAAAAATATTATTCGTCGTCTTTGACGCATTTAGTCATGAAGAATCGCCCTCCTTTCGCGTTTGCCGCAATTTCCGGTTATGCCAGGTTTTAGGTTCTTTCGCACACCTGCAACCGATGAATTTTCAAACTCAATTTTCTCGGAAACGAAACCTTAAATGACAAATAATTTATTCTGCCCCTTCGTCTTATTCTAGCCCATAGAATTGCCTGTTTTATTTTTCAAAGACGTAGCCGAACACCCTGTATATTTCTTCCCTCCCGTATTTGGTCCCCAGCCGCCCTGTTCATCTTTTGCATTTCACGTGAAAATATAAATACGCGGTTCGTATTTCGTCCCGGGGCAAATACCGTTGCCGGAAGTGCGTCGATCTAGATATCGAGCGGCCAGACATCGGACGTAGAAAATATTTGCAATGAAAACTCCTGAGAAAAGCGGTATTCAGGTTGTTTGCATTTCCGCAGCATTCGCCCTCGTCCCCGTGTGCACTCGCGGATATCGTCCAACTTTAGAACCGATCGTCCTTGGAAACTTGTACGCGTTCCTGCCTCGCGAGAAGTAACTCGGAGCGATCCTTTAAAAAATGATTTCTGAGGAATTTCGTTGATTTATTTGCTTATAGCGTGGGGAGCAATTGAATTATGCAGGCCGCGAGAACGAAGAGTAGAGTTTTCGGAACAAACTTCTCTTCCTGTAAATTGTACGTTCGACGGGTCAGAATTTTTTTGTAACATGCAGAACGACGAGGCTGACTTTATAATCAATTTGGAACCATGTTTGATAAATTTTAAGTCACATGTACCTTTTTTTTAAATTGGTAACGATTTCCTTCTACAGATGTTATTTATTATGTAGTATTTACTGGATAAAAAAGAAACAGATCCATAATATAAAAAATGTCTAGTAATTAAGCCGTAACATAAATGGTTAATAATATTGTACTACTTTTGGGATACATAATTACTTGCTGAGAAAAACATTTAATATGATCCACCATTAAAAAAAAAAAATAGAATGAAGTGTACCTTGTTTAAAACGGAACATCCCCCAATGATATGAAATTTAATTTTAATGGTTTAGACTTAAACCTGTGAAATTTCAGGAGTGATTTGAAATAAAATCGTGTACTTTTTTACCTGGACGTGCTGAAATCGAACAAGAAGACTGAACTTTTTTTCCGCGATGAAAATTCATCTCGAGTTTGAACTAGCCGTTCTCTTTTCTTTCAACCAGAACCGCCTCTAGCGAAGAGTCGAAATCCCTTCCAAAGATCGGTGTAGCAGTAGCTTAATCGATATCAGTAACGCCAGAGCTTTCGATATGTGATGTATCCAATAAGTTGCTACTCGCAACTCTGCTACGAACTACTGTTAAGTCTTAAAACTTGGCCGACGTATCGCTGCTCACAGACCGCCCTTCCTTAACTTACTGTTACCTATCCGAGCTATCTTATCGCATTAAACGGCTTATAATAAGCGCTGCTTGAATGGCGATAGGTGTTTCACTGGAAAATGTGTTAGTTTCGCTATAACGCGATTTTTTTATGTTTATGCGTGCAAGGTATTTCGACAATATTTAAATTATTGTAACTTGATGAAATGATAAGATGTTTATTACAAATCGAGTGGTATTTATCAAGTAGAATTTACGATGCTCACTTTCGTTTTGGAAAATGCACAAATATCTGTGTAAACAAGGAGACATTTATGATTTCTACTTTTTCATTATTATTATTTATTTTTTTAAATGCTGTTATTGGCAAAGTAGATAACTCAAAATAGTAATGTCGCTGTATACGATGTAGTACAGTATAATACGACATGTTAATTAATACTAAAGACAATAAGAAAAGTCGTAATCGATAACCAATCCATAATTGACTAACAACATTTTCCATCTCGAATCTGTAGATCGAAATTGCTTACTCACTGTCCCGATTGAAGTTTTAGTGCTTTGGAAGCTGACTGATTATTGGCAATCGCAATTGCTTCTAAGTCCGATTAACAACTAACTGAAAGCCTGATTGCTTCCAAAATCAATTGATTTATGTTGATTAATGCTGAAAGCCTAATTACTTTCAAACTATTGGATTCTCCGTTCTCCTAATTTAAAAAAAAAAGGACAGGGTTTAAATCAATATAATTCCGTTCCATTCACATTTCTACGTTTTTGTTCATTTTGTATAAAATAATTGACGATTCGGTGTAAGTGTACTTTCTTTATTTTATTCAATTTGGCGAATGTTATGCCCTGTGCGCTTAAAATTCTGTAGCGGAGCAAACAGTAGCTTGACAGTTTGCAAAAATACTGTGCTTAACGTTGCACCATCTTTAGTTTACACGAAACATAATCCGCTGCGGTGGATAAAAGAAACTGACGTTTAAACTCCGCGTGACTGGCAACACAAGAAAGAAGCGTGGACCTGTCCAGTAACTTGAAGATATCCATATATTTTGCAAGGGACTTAAAACCACGGGAGACAAAACATGTTAGTTTGTACAAACGATGAACGAATTACCTGCGTAAACAATAAGAAGTTATTGCAAGAGACTTATATGTCGAGAGTTGAAAGATAATAAATAATAATATCTGTATATATAAACAAAGAAGTAAGTATTAATTATTAAACAACAGTAAACGTTCAAAGGAACTTAATTTCTGTTATGCTTTCGTAAAGTGCAACATATTTTACATGTTGTTAATTGAAAAACCGTTGGTTGTGCAGACTTGCACACGTTCAAAGAGGATCTGCGTCCCTGATGCAAGAAATCTGTGACTAAATCTAATTTTGCGACGTTGACGTCGATAATTCACTGTTACGAAACCATATTACGTAGATCGTATGTTATATGATGTATTAGCGTGGCAGGTCGCCATCAGGATGCAGCGAGATGTAAAACAGTAATTTACGCCGATCAAATCGGAATGATCGATCGGTGTTTCACCGTGTCACGTTGTGGCATATAATTAACAAGGGAAGACACATAAGAGCAGTGTGAGTCCATTGGCATTCCACATGTTCAAATTCTCGTCAACATTATACGCATATCTCGATGGCAGCACGATATTGCAATAATTATTGCCGCAAAACCGTCATCCGATTCACGTATAACAATCAACATAAATTTTAGAGAAATATATTAGAGAAAAGTTGTATAGCAGAATTTTGGAGTAAAGCTTTAGAGCAAAAGTTTCAAGGAAGATTCTGGAGAAAGATTTTAGAGCATAATTTTAGAGCGAAATTTCAGGGCAAAAACTTCGAGAAAGATTTTAGAGTATAGCTTTAGGGCAAAATCATAGAGCAAAATATTACAGTAAGATTTTAGAGCAAGATTTTCAAGCGAAACTTCGAAGCAAAATTTAAGATGAATATTTTAGAGCTAATTTTCAGATAACAATTTTAGAGCAACATTTCAGAGCAAGTGTTTAGAGCAAGATTTTAGAACAAAATTTTAGAGCAAATGTTTAGAACAAGATTTTAGAGCAACATTTCAGAACAAAAGTTTAGAGCAAGATTTTAGAACAAAATTTTAGAGCAACTTCATTTTTTCCAAATGAATTTCACGCTGTCCGGGAGGATTCAGCTGGTTATCTAACAATAAGATGCAGTGCAAGGAGAAGCACGAAATCCTTCCGAATCATTGAGCATCGAACTAACAGAGGAAAAGGTACACCGATTCATCCATTTCAGTGAACGCACCTGCCCACGCGGGCTTTCGTATCGTTGAACGCGAGCATTAAGAGTCAGGCAATCGCAAACGGGAAGCTGCATCTATCTGGCTCGTGTACCACGGACCGGGTAATCGACGCTGAACCTATCGCAGTTGATTGGAACAGCCCCATCCTGCTTCATTTTCTTTCTCGTAGCGAGAGATGTTATTAAACGAATTGTCATCTAGAGAGCGAGTTGCAAAAGAAGCTTCGCGTGGAACGAGGTCTGAAAGAAGAGGACGTTCAATGCACATGACAGGGAAGGACAGAAAGAAATGTAGACTTGTCCGGTAAATTGGAAAAAAGTCATATATTATATTTCTCAGGAAAATTAATAACAGGAAGAACGGAATGGAATTAAGTGTATACTAAAGATTAATAGAATTTTATGCAGTGCGTACTAGCGAAAGAACGGTGATGTGGGATGTGAGAAATTGAGGAGTATTGTTAATTAACTTTATTGTACCTAGTCTTTAGTTCGTGACTTTATATCGTGAGCACTATACAAAATGAAAAAATATAGATTTTAATACTAGAATATTTCCACGCGTGACACTATATTGCGCCGAATTGAATACTGCCTTTTATTACGGATCGCGCGAGATTGCGTTAAACGAATGTGGTCCCCGAAAACCCGACACGCGTGCATAACTGCAATTAAGATCGCAATTTTTCTATGTTATTTAAATTGGTTACGCTTTGATAATTTAAATATTAACTACTGTTAAATTATTGTTCATCCCGAAAGCTATTGCTTAACAAAAGAAACCAGCAATTTGTTGAATTCATGAACACGAGTGAAAACTGCGGTATTGATTAATAAAATTCGTTTTCGAAACTTTTGTAAGCTTTCCAGGAAAATGAACGGAGCTTAGAGATTAAAATACAACTTGTACGTAAGTATATGGCTCATGTATATGCGCGAGGCAGAGTGGGTTGTTTCACTGAAAATGACCGCAAGCGCGGTGCCCGCGAATTCAGCTACGTTGCATTTCCTCGTTGAACGATGTCGGCTAGCAACTTTATTGAGGCTCGTCTTGTTCGAGTTTCGAATTTCATCGCGTCGCGTTGATGGCCGACGCTGCAGTCGACGAGAGAGTGCAAAAATAAAGCGTCAGAGTTCATTTATTGTCGTTTAGCGATGTCGGCCGCAACGGAGAGATAGTAATAAACTCGGGACCGCAGTCGCAGAATTCGGAAAGGACGTGGAAGAGAGCTGGATCGCGGTGAGTTGCGCTCCAAAATGTAAAATCAATGGTCCACTTTCGCGTGTTCACCCTGTTCGAAATTAAATTTCAGTTATCAAGTTTGGAGGGGAACGGTTTGAAAAGAGTACTTTTGAATGAAAGAATTGTTCGTGGAAATAACAGTGTATGAAATTGGGTGGAAACTACACGTATGGGGCTTTCTTGTATTTGCTGCGCTGCAAGTTGGAAACTATCATATAGGAAAACTGTAATAAAGGGAAATTATCATACCGGGAACCTGTCGCATAAGAAACTGTTACAAAAGGAAATTATCATACGGGAAACTATAATATCATGCAGGGAATTCTTCATATAGGGAAACTGTCATAAAGGGAAACCATCATATAGGGAAACTGTCTAAAGAGAGATTATTGTACGAGAAAACTATCATGAAGGAAAACCATCATACAGGGAAACTGCCATAGAGGGAAATTATCATACGGGGAAAGTATCATTCAGAGAAACCATTATATAGGGAAACTGTCATATAGGGATATTATCATATAGGTAAACTATCAGTCAAGGAAACTGTCATGAAAGGAAATTATTATATACAGGGAAACTATCGTACAGGGAAATCATTCATTACAAGGAACTATCACAAAAGGAAAACTATCATATAGGAAAACTATCATTCAGGGAAATTATCATAGAGGGTAATCATGCATTACAAGGAACTGTCACAAAAGGAAAACAAACATACAGAAAAACTGTTGTACAAATGAACACAAAATCGTATTGTTTCCATTACTAGCAATCAAAGCTATTGATTTTCAAATACATATATCGTACGAAAATTGCCGAGGAAATCACTGTGCTGACATTGCTTTTCACTTGTCCCAAAGCATCGCATCATCTGAGAGGGGTCTATTTGTATTGCTATAGAGACTCTCTCCCCAGGAAATAAACGCTGACAAATTGTCTGGAGATAGCTGCGATGCCATTGACGTCCTCTTTCTTCACCCTTACAGTTATTTATGATGCCCTGAATATTTTCCCAGTTTTAAGACTTGACTCGCGAGACCTGTATCCTCGCTTGACAAATACTTCGCACATTGTGAATAGTGTTTTTAGTTACGTCTTGCGTTTTATCGAATGAAAGACTTGATGTCTTGTCATATTGCTAAACATAAGAAAGATGAATACACTTTCTAGGAATCATTTTCCTTATTCTAAAGCTTTATTTTTAACACTCCTTATTACATGATATTTCCGGCGCTAATAATAAGAACAAATAATGATGAAGTAATGAATATTCCTTGCGATTCTCTTACCAACAAAAACTGAGCACAATGCTTTAAAGCATGTCGCCAACATCATATCTAACGAAAGCAATTTTCTAAAATAATCGTTCGATCGATAGATGAAAGAATCACCACAAAAGTTAACCAATCTCTCCGATTTGATTAAAAAACTTGTTCGTTCCAGAGCGGGGAGGCGCGTCGTGCATGAAATAAAACGTCCCTGGCCTCGAGAGCGGGGAAATAGGAAAAACGTCGCCACCCCCAAAGCTGAGCTATGTAGCAAACGATACGCGTCGTCGAACGTCTCTTTGATATCGATGGATTAATTCGTTCGGCACACTTCTTCCCCGGGACGGACGGATTCATTTTAAGCCTCGCAGCGACACGAACCTGGGAATCAATAGGATCTAATTTACAGTGGTATCAATCGTTCTAGTTATTTGCCTCGTTGACCCGTTCCAAATGTTTCCGGACATTTTATCCGGAGATCCAACCGAATGATTCACGGTTCACCAACCTCTAGCCGGAGCGATATGGTCACTCATCTTTTTCGCCTGAACTTATGCCGCGTGCTTCGAATGAGAAACTGCCATCCCCGTTCTATGGCCATTGCCGTCTTGGCAGGAATACATTTCGAATGACGGATTGTTCCACGGTGCTTTCGCGACTTATTCGGAATATCGCCGAGTGGATTGCGGCCGACGTCGATTTGTTCCGGAGAAGAAGAACGTCTGGCAGAAGTAAATGACTGTTTTAAAACATATTTGGGAGGAAATGCTGTTGCCTACAGCTGTCTATAAATTGGAAGACTGCAAAATTATTTATATGCGAAATTCGGTGGGGAATTGGTGAAAGATGCAAATATGAAAATATGATGACGAGCCATTTCATCCTGTCCCACTAATCCCCTTTAAAATCATCCCCTTTAGAAAATCATCAGTGATACAGAGGCAACGCAGGTACATCCGGCTCAGGCAAGAAAAAAGAGAAAATTATTCATCCTCGCATGAATTTGCCAATGACGGGAATGAAACGCACGGTGGACGCGCGTTCGGAGTCATCGTGGCGGATAAACAGGTCATCGACGGTGTTTCCGCGCGGTCCGCCGATCGATAGGATTAACCCCTCACGAGTCGAACTTTATTCCGCGTGTAATCAAGCTTGATTAACGATTACCTGCGATTAGTTCACATTAGTTGATTAACTCTTGTAGAGCGCGGCCGGTCGAACATCGGTACGAGAATGTATCAGATGTGTACAACTGTAAGCACCGTCGATTATCCGTTGCGTGTTTAGCAATTCTGCCCGGCTACATCTAAATCTTCGTGAGAATCACCTATGAAACTATGCGTACTGTTAAACCCCGCCGATAATACATCGCTGATCACTTCTGTGGAATCGCGATGCGTCCGTGCAAATCGTGCCGATTTATTCCAAACGCATCCCCCCCCCCCACCCGAAAGGCGATTGTCCATGTTCGTTTGTTTCTTTATTTACCGATGCATTAGATGATGCATAATTTTATGCGATGATTCAAATATAATAATATACTTTTTTGTTCAGAAATGTGAGCTGCATCGATTCATGTGATAAAAAATATGCCATTTCATTCAAAAACGAAACTTGACCTTCATATGTCCTCTACGTATCATCTTACAAAAAACTGATCCCGTCGAATTATGTTCATCTCAAAACCATTTAACTATTATCTGAGACATTTTTCACTTGTTTCTGTCTTTCGCGGCACTGCAAAATGAAAACAAAAAACGGGAGAATATTTCGATTCGACGGGATGTGCTGGTTATGTGAAACTAGTCGAAAAGCACTTATTTTCACACCTAACACCAATGTCTGTGTCACTGCATCATCGACCGCGTCAAGCGGATTAAAAGTCCGAGGCATCCGAGCAAGGAACACAAAACCATGAACAGAAGACTCGCCATTTCCCTCTCGAGCTCGTAAAAAGCTTTCATGACCCGTTCGTGTACTGCGTACGAATGTCGCGTCTTAAAAGTGAAGAAGCATGAAGCGCAGGCGGCCGCGGGAAGCGATTGAATCTCCTTCCGGTAATGGCTCATTGACCAGAAACTGTTAAGCTAATTCCGCGATACTGCGGGAGCAAGCGTCGATGATGGCAGCGAGGGAGGGTGAAGATGTGGGGTGGCCCGAGGCGCAGGGAGGACAGGAAAGCTTACAAGCAGACAACGAAGTTAGAATCTGATACGGGCGATCTAATTTTGCGATAGGATGGAAGTTCCGGCAATCATTATCGTGTTATACCGCGAATGTTGGATTGTGTGTAGTTAGACGCGGCCTCGTCTCAAGTGTATGCGTGGTAATCAAAGGAGCGCGACACCCTGTGACAACTCAATTTGCGCGCGTCCGATGATAATAGTTCGTTGACCGGCTTTGCCACGCCACGCGTCTCTATTAACAGCTAAATGGGGAAGCGTATCGATTGAAACTTACTGCTACAGTGACATTGCCCGATGAATAATCAGATTAAGTTCAAGGCAGATATGGGATAAGCTGAAGTTTCATGTCATGGGCTGGTTGAAGTTCAAGAGTCTGAAATAAAGTGCTAGCTCATATTTATCCCATATTTGTTTCCCATCCTTTTCCCACCCTTTTCCCATCCTTCTCCCATCCTTTTCCCATCCTTTCCCCATCCTGTTCCTGTCCTTTTCCCACCCATTTCCCACCCATTTCCAACCCATTTCCCATCCATTTTCCATCCATTTCCCATCCATTTCCCACCCATGTCCCATCATTTTCCCATCGTTTTCCATGTTCGGATCACTTCCTCCACCACCTGAGAGTACTACAAGCGACCAAGCGCTCTTGTAAACTGTAGTACGTCATATTTCAAGCAATCTATTCAAGAAATTTTATTACCAGTGGTGAAACAGTATAGGGCGAAGATGATAGGAAATATTCGTAAATAAAAGTCAAGCCGAAAGTGTGAAAGATGGAGGATTTCGTGTTTTTTTTTGTAGCAATTGGTTTTAGAAAGGTGGAGTGTCTATCAGACGGTTTTATAGATGATGTTATAAAATATCGCATAGCCTGCTATAAGAGCGGGATAGAACGGAATTTCGTGTTTATGAGGCTCTAATTTTAAAGTGGCTTCGAAATGGCTTGTCTTCTTATGCTGTCGAATAAAATTGAACAGCTGAACATTCATGTGTTCGTGTCATATTTATAGGTGACATTATTTAGCAACAATAGTTACAGATTCTTGTCGAAGGAGCTTTTTGTATATCCCGAGGGATGAACATTTAGATACTACACGATGTATGAATAGAAATTTGATAAAACCAAAAATTGGTGTTTTGAAAATGACATGCTAATGATATTTGGTACATTTAAATGATTAAATGTATTTACACAGATTAGTATGAACGAAGATGTCAACGATGCACGGAGTGATGATTAAGTGATATTGACAAATTCCTGCCTGCAAGGTGATCAACCGATACTGATACAGTTTTGTTCTTAATACTCAAACGTTACAACATTAATAGTAAAAGCAGTTTTCTGCCACGAATTCGTAGTTGAAGTTAAACAGATTAGAACAATCAGTTTACCACGAAGTACAAACACACAAGCATTATGCATATATGCACGACCAAAATTACAGAATATCGCCTAATTATATTTTTGTTGCACTTACATGTGACTGTAACATATTCGTAACCAAATTATGCTAAATAACGATATAGATTTATACCATTAATACATACTAAATCTTCAGTGAAGTTGAAAACAACACTATTGTATTCTACTTCAACATGATAAAACTGGTGTTTCTTCATAATTATGTTTTAATGTTGCATTATATTCATTAAATTTTCCTAAAACATTTTTCCTTTTAGTATTTCTAAATTTTTTTGTTTATTTCCAACAAATACTATTTTCTTTCAAAGTACAACTATAATGCTTTGTACATTGAAAAATACATTATACCAGCTTACGTTACCTACAACACCGCAAGAGTTTTTCCAATGTTAACCGACTCTTCCACTGTTTAATCACATTCCGGTTTTGGTTAGAATTTCATTGATCGACCTCTTAAAAAATTCCCCTTCAAAGTTTCGTTTGAAAGATACGTTTCACGCTGATCGTCAAATATTTGCACATCCTACCCCCTACCTCATATTATTTATGCAATTTCAAACGTGGCGTCGTTGCCAGTAAAAAGAAAAGAGGAAAAGCAGTAGTCACAGTAAATAGTTTCCGACATTTGAAGTGAAGAGTAGCTGCGTTTACGATCCCACATGTTTGATCAAAGATTTCCTTTCTGCATGGATTTAATTCTATCGATTGCAACTACAGTTTGTGAAAAAACAATTAAAATCATATATCCTTACTCTGCTTCTACAGAAATTGAATTTTCGAAGCTGAAATTCGTTGGAGTTTTAATTTTGTTTTATTATAAAATTCAAAAGTGACATCATCCAAAGATTAATTTTGAAAGCTTAAGATCAATAATAGAACCTTAATTGACTCCAATTTAATATTCAATGTAAATTAGAGATTACGAATACAGTGTTAAATTTGTAAAATTCAATGATCGACGAATGGGTAAAGTAATCTTCGAACTCTAAATTGTAGATTGTTGGTGTAACTTTTCATTTCAGAACTATTTCTTCGAAACCATCGTATGACAGTAATTTGACCTACGACATTCGTCCGCAAATTGTCACGAGCCTATAAAAACAAGATTTGCGACCTCGTAAAATTCCCTTTGAATAGGACTGTTCACGTCGTACAATGGTACAGCAAGCACCAAAGTTGTAAATCGTGTTCGATGCGAATGTGACACAAACGAGTCATTGCTTAACCTAGCTTGTCATGAATTTTTTACCTGGCGTCAGATACCAGAAATAAAACTTTGTTAAGTTATTAAACGACAGTTAGTCCACCCCGTTGACGATACCGTGAAATGAAACGAAGCTTGACCATGGTACAATGCTATCTGAAGCGTATCGTAAGTGCTGGTCAAAAAAAAAAACAGTGAATCTGCAAAGTGGGCCGATTATGCAGTCCGACGGAAAAAAGGTGATAGCGCAGTATAGAAAACAGGGTAGTTTTTAGGAGCAATGGAAGCAACGAGGGAGTTTGGCGGTTCAGCCCTTGGTCTCGGCTCGTTTCCATATCGAGCTGCACGTTCGAGAGGATAGCAACGGCGCCGTAACTCAATTTTCCCTGCTTCGCCTCTGACGACGATGGCAAGGAAAGTTCTTCCTGTGACGTCAACGATAGACCAAATGTCGTAGGATCGATCGTTGACGACCGATAACATTCCGTTGCCTTTCTTTCTCCTCTTTCATCGTTGCTGCCTCGAACGATATCTCAGTGTTCCCACACAGGAAGTCCATTAGTCTCTGAATCGTCGTCGCCTGTAATTCAATTTCGCCGGACTCCGGCGAAGCGAAACACGAAAGCAACGGCGTATACCGGTGAAAGGACAGCATAGGAACGAGCGGGGGAGGTTTTCGCAAAGGAAAGAAGGGTGAATGAGTGGTAGTACGGTGACATGTCTTCCAGTATTCACTGTTGCAACGCGAACACTCCTTTTCTCTTGTGGCGACCTCTTCGAGTAGTTCAATTTCCCATTCTTTTCCCATTCTTTTCCCAACCTTTCCTTATCCAGTTTCCCATCCCGTACATTTCCCATGCTTTTCCCATCCATTTCCCATTCTTTCCCCATTCTTTTCCCATGCATTTTCCAACCTTTCCCCATCGCTTTCCTCCCCTCTATTAATCGCCACTGAGGAAGGTGCTAGTCGCTGGAGAACTCAATTGTCCAAGCAAAATCCGGAGCCAGCAACCCGTGTATACAAATGCCGACACCCAAAACTCTTCCGGCGACTTTCTTGTTGCAATGAAATCGACTTCCTGGCCGCGAGTTTCCCTTCGTTAGTCAAACGTTAATAGCCGCAAAAACCATTACCACGTAGATCCGGAGCGCGCAGACCGCACTTTCTACAAGCATTGAATGGGACCGTAATGCACAGTGGTATCTAGAGCAGAGTTCGGACCAAGGGTGAACGCGGCGATGGAGAGGAGAAGGCATTCGATAGCGCGAGCTCTCCTCGCCTCATTGATTCCAGCCTCTCCGGCAACTTTGTCCCGCGTAATGGTTAAGCGGATAAGTACATCGGCGAAAATTGAAAATCGTTGAACTTTGAAGGAAACCGGGGAAACACAACCGTGGCACGAAACGTTCGTGGTTTGACCGAATTTCGAAGAAAGAGAAATTACGTGGCGATTCGAAAGGGATGAAGCGATGGGGTGGAAGGAAGGATAGACGCCAGCCAGGTAAAGGCAGGTAAAAGGATGTATGTTAGGAGCACCGGGAGCTAATCAGCCACGTTTATGTGTACATTGATATTGGTGCTCACGTAGAAGGTAATCGGTGTACCTTGCTGAAACAGCTATTTTCACGTGGCTACGCCTGATTGGATGAACCGCCGTGATATCGAAACATTTGGACGCTGTCCACCTGGCAACAATGAAGGATCATAACGATTTTACTTCGTGATTAAAAGGGCTTCTTTATTTTCCTTGGAAAAATCGTGTTATCGACTTTTCCTGTAGAAGCTGATAACTGAGCAAAGGTGAAGTACCTTGATAATCAAATGTATCATCGCCAATTTGTCTTACTTGCTTTTTTGTGTAAAAAATGAGTCTTTTTTATACAAGATTGAATTTTTATATGTACTATGTTTACAAATAACATTTCTATTGCTTATATATTATATCTTACAAATAATGCACTATCCTTAAATTATCTTTAAATGCACCTTTAGGTGCACCCTTGAAAAATGGCAACATTATAAAATAGGATTACAACATTTCAGTTGGCAGCTGTTAATTTTGAATCGTCAACGAAATTGCTAGTTGATAGACTATTAGTGTGTGGCTATTCACCGGACTGTCAATTAATCGTTTGACAAGTTGTTTCGATTACGGGATTAGTACATACCTATGCACATGATCGACCGATTATGGCCTATACGGCTATGCGGATAATCAATAGACTGTAAATATGATGACAGGTTAATGCATGGAAATAAATGCGCAAGCTGTTGTCACGACAGCACTACATCACTTTCGAGTTGACAAATTGGAAACAATTGACATTGCAGACACTGCGTTTCGAATATGCATTGAGTTCGTGATTACATAAAATGTGCTTGTGTTATTAAAAGTACTAAATAAAAATTAAATTCCTGCCTTGAAATATTTTTCTGTATTATTATTTGCTGAGATAACAGATAAAATCTTTATTTCGATAGTTTATAAAATTGACAAGCTCCTGTCACGATTTAAAGAGACACCTTTCTTCAATGAAGAAGTTTTAAGGATATTTACGGGCATTAGTAAATAGGTAATTAAAAGAGTCATAATACTGTGCACTTTAAAAAATTGCGAAAAAATCTTGTCCAATGTCACAATGTTTATCTCAATACTTTCTATCCTTTTTTCTTTTGCAAGTAGCCAATAAAAAGGGTCGTGCGTGATCATTTAATTCAACCGCGGCGCTGGCAACGAACGACCACATAAATTTCCATTCGTAAGGAATTTCATTTAACCACCATAAAAGCATTGTTTCAAGAATAGACACGGCGGTCCCTGAAATTCATCATTTCTTGGAAGAATGCCTGGTCACAAGGAGGGGGGGGGGGCGATATCATATATGCGATATCTGAGACGATTTGCCAATTCCATGCGTATGTAGTCGTGGATGCCTTCGTTTTGAATGCTCGCAAATCTTCTCATAGAACTATCTTCTGCCTCTCCGTTCGCCTCCCCGCTGCTGCTGACCCGTGTGGTTTCTCGCCTCTAAGATTTATTTGCTTTATAAATGAAATCCGATGTCCCGGTCGCCGCTACCATACCGCACCGGTGATTCATGGCGAGATCGCTTCGAGTGGCCGTACACTTCCATGGTACGTACACACTTTTCGTGGCTGCGGATAATAGCCGGAGTGATACCACTCCTCGCGGCCGTTCGAAAATCGAACTTGGACGGAAACGCGGAGAAACGGCGGAACTATTGGCGGGGCACGTCGCTATGCCCCCTAACGAATAGAGAAATTTAATGTTCTACGGAGAAAGGAAACAGAGCACCGGTGATCTACGACTTCTGCTGCCTCGCTCTGGATATATCCAGACTGCTACGTATTAATAGCACATGCTGCTGTTGTATGATCTACGGTCGTCTACAACCTTTACGGGATTCCTGATTTCGAGGGAACGTTTGATGCCACCTTTTTGGATTGGACCAAACTTGGAATTTCATAAAATACATTTAAAAAACAGTGTTATTTAAAGTGAACAAGAATTAAGATAACTTTTACAATAAATTTGAAGACTTATAGAGCGTATTTAGGTTGCCACTACCTGGTACAATAAAAAGTCGTGTTATGACCGAGCAGGGGGTGATTCCTCATGCAAAAATAAGTCGAAAATAAGGGATGAAACTTTTTCTTGTGTGACGCTTCGTTTTCAAGAAAATTGAGTTTCAAGAAAGCCAGTTGTTGGGTGAAGTAATTCATGTTAGTGCTTAACGAATATTCTGACTGAATTTTCTTGGAAACGAAGCGTCGTATGAAAAAATTGTATTCCTCGTTTTTGGCTTATTTTTATATGAAGAATCACTTCCTATGGGTTTGAACCACGATTTTAAAAGTAATCTGCATAAAAAATCACGAACTAATAATATCATCTACCTAAAATTAATTTAACGGTGTAAATGTTAATCGTTCGCTGTTAAATACATGGATTTATTGTACCAACTTTATCTGTACACGAACTTCAACCACGGTATCGAAGGTATTAGATCGTTACGAAGTGTGACACCTTGTACAGTCGCCGAGCTCATCGCGGGTGTGAACAACATGTTATTGGGGTAAGCGATAGGCGTCAGTCATTGGTGTTGTAGCGTCGACCAGTTAACGTCGACTGTCGATATCTGTCAATCGCTTATCGCTTACGGACACCTGCTCATGTAAACCACTCCAGCTGACGTGTAATTTCTTCCGTCGATCAGGAAACGTCTGTATTTTCCTTTCTGCAGTCCGTTACCCTGAATATAGATGTACTAACAACACTCGATATCATAAGGTAAATATATAATGGTCCTACGCATATGCTCTACTGTTGTCTGACCAACTAACTTTACTCCACTAGACTGGCTGACATATTTTCCATGCAATCTATTGAAATTGTTCTTTTATGAAGTGACAGACGTGACAGATCATTAACATTATCTTTTTTAACATTTCCTTTACATTTACAGTCTAGACGTTTTTCATAGTTTTCATAGCTTTTCAAATACTGAAGAATTTGTTTTCATGACCTGCATTTGTTTGTACAAAATCTTAAATATTTCCTACAATGACTTACTCAAATATTTAATTACAAATTATTGTACTTCAGTCAGCAACGAAACTGCTTCTTATATTTACTTTCTTTATTTTCCTTTCTTAATTATTCGTTGTCTTGATAAAAAATCATTCATTCCTGATATCACCAGAGACACGATAGTTCTGATATCGTTGAAGCAGCGGTAATTCGCGAGGACGACTGCCACACGACGAAACTTTATTCCGTTCTCCTTAAAGCCAGCGAAAAAAGTTTTATGACTAATATGCGATAATGCGCCATCCAATACATATATATTTTCCCAGAGTCTGATAGAATTGGAGACCCGTCACTACCAGCCGCCACAGATTCCGGGTTCGCCTTCAACCATCCTCCATCGTCCCTCCCACCGTCGCGTCGATAGACCGACCGAAACTTTCTCCCTTAGTTAAAGTATCAATATTTTTCGATGGCTCGGCTTTTACTTATACCTGCGATGTTATTTCGTCGAACGCTGTTGATTTCCTTCATTTGTGTTTCCCTGGCTGCTGCCACTATCGCGCTACGTGAAATAGATCCGCGTCGAGTAGATACCTATCGAGTGTTTGAAAAATAAAACTGGCCATGATGCGAGTAAAGAAAAATATCGTTGTTCGTTTAAGGGAAAGCTGAAAGCCTAACTCTTTTTATCATATTTCCATAAAATCGATACACATTTTTTCTCCGCGAAATTCTACGATGCTATATTTTCAAGAATGTATTTTTCTGTGTCGATTCGTATGGAAAAAACTGCACATTGTTGATTTTCGTGAAACTGTCCTCGAACGACAAATAGGAGGGTTTATTTTTTCAGGCGCTGGAACTTAAAATCGAGCTCCTTTTATTGTAGTGTAGTTCACTCACCACTCTAGAAGATAGCATGTTTGAGCGTTTATTGGGTAGACAGTGGTTTGGCATGTTTATATCGGGCAACAGAGCAATAGTAATACTTCTTTCGAAATAATGTATCGAGTAGTTTGCTTCGTTTGCAGAAGGGAAGATTTGGGCATGTATATAGTTTTAGAAAGTGACTGTAGAAATGCAAAATGTATATGCAAAATGAATAATACAGTGTTCTTAGAAACAAATACTTAGCAAATTTTTCCATATTCAATTAATGCAAAATTATTTTGTAAATATAACTTTCCTCAAATTATAATTTGGAGAAATTGTATTTTATCCCTCTGTCACTAGATGAAAAGAATGAAAAATACCAAAGGGGTAGTGGGTAGAAATTCTTCCCCTGAAAAATGGCACAAGTCACGCCTCATAAACTTAACTCAAGCATAGTTGTTAACGTTCCACTCGATAAAGTCAAAGTGACATTCGATCCATTAAAAAAAAAAAAGTGCACAACTTGCAAAGGGATCGATTTTACCTCATCGAAGCGCCTTTAGCAAGTTGACGCCAGAACTGTTACACGTCGCTTGGAGAAATAAGTGGTGCAAATAAGGATATGCACTTATTACAATGTTTCGTACCTTACGAATGAAATAAAAATGGAGTAAAATCTTTATTGAAAAAAAAACGAGAAGGTAAATGAAACAAACGTAAGGCATTGTGATTGAGTAGTTTTTAACGTTTTGATACTTCTGCTGGCAAATTCAAATGGATGCACGAATTTTTAGATTGTAGCTGCAATACAATTCTAAGTTTCAATAAATATATTGAAAAAGTTGTGAAGAAGATTGACTAGAAATTGTATACACTATATCTACTTGTCAATTTCAAATTGTGTACGTGTAGAGTCAATAAGAACAACTACCCAAAATAACTCATTACCTATTAGTTGTATCAAAAATGTGTTTAATGTGTTTAAATCCAATTTTAATATTGCAATTAGATAATTTTTATATCTTATTTTGTTGTAGATATAAAGGTCACCCTGAGTTTTTTCATGGTCAGTGTGTCTATTCTTTTAATACCACCTTATTGCCAACGAAATGATGAATTCAATGACCTACAACCCACTGACTCAGAGTTGACCTCGACCCTAAAATTCAAACAAAATCCGCAAATGGCATTGTTGCGTTTGGCGAATTGTTCCGAGTGTATCCGACGTAAACTCGCGGCATTTCTTTGAAACCTGTGTGTATGATAAGTGCGCAGCTCGTAACATAAACATTCGTAAAAAGAGTGTGCAAGGAAATTACATCAAACACGCTCAGTGCAGTTCGCCAATCTTTGCGATACCGTCTTGAAGAATGCAAAGAAGTCCGTGGACAACACTTTGAATGAAAGTAAGTAAAACATTTAGACTCAAGATATCCTTTGAATTTTACAGTGAAGGTCAACTGAAGGTCATTGAGTTATAAGTTATTGGATTCGTCTTTTCATCGGCATCAAGGTGGTATTAAAAAATATATATACATTGACCTTAAAAAAAATTCAAGGTGACATTGATATCTAGAAAAAAGATAAGATATAAAAGACTTAGTTGTTATTTTAGATAGTAGTTCCTATTGACTCAACCTGTATACTATTTACTTACCAACTTCAAACTAAACTTCCCACCACTGACGTTCCTTCTTAAAATTCTCCCTGCATTTGTATGTAATATGGATTTTTAATACAAATTGTGTATTGGAAGTGTTAACAAATAAGAGTTTATTTGATAATAATAATAATAATGACAATAAATCAACATAAAACAGCACGATACTACACGATACAACTCCTCGCAATTCTCCACAATACAACTTCTCTCTTCGAACTCTCCTCAAGAACTAAAGGACTATCGCTATGACTTTTACAAACAAAAACATGCACCATCGCTCCACGCATGCACATACCACATTCTCACAGCTGGAAAGGCATATACAGTTCCTAGAACCACACGCAGCCCACGCAACACAAAATAACGCAGCACGCACTTCTTTCACGCCAAACATCCATTTATTCTTTCACACTTTCCATTCAGGCTCGACGTCCGACTACCCCGGCGGCCCTCCAGTATCTTCGCGACCAAACTGCAAACAAAGAGGCGCCGAACCTCTTATCGCCCGTTCGCTAATACCTCATATATTCATAGTATCATCGAACCTAATCGTCAGGAACCTTAATTGCCGCGAACATTTCATAATTTATGGAGAATTCAGAAACACTAAAAGAAGGAGAGCGTCGTGACGATTTCCGGCAACTGGAATACGGGCAAAACAGGCCGGAGTTCGTTGGCCACGCGGTACGCGGAGTAAAGCGATTAATCGGCGGCAAGTTCGTCGGAAAATTAGAAACTTAACTCTCGCCGTTTCTCCGATGCTTCTTCCGCCAAACTGCGAGGCCCGCCCAGTCCTTACACTCGCGGCCCCTTTAACTGGCGACCAAGAAACAAAAATACTTCCCTGCGCGCTGGCAACATAGAACGAGAGGGAGCCGAGTGCCAGGGTGGAAGGGGTTGGGACGACGATTACCGTCGACATCCGGGCGTCGTTGGGTGAAGACGACGCGGAAGATGCCGGCGTCGACAACGTCGACGACGGCGATTCGAGTGCTGCGAACGAATCGCGTTAGGTGGCTGAACAAGAACAGCAAATCCGGTAATCTTGTTTCAGAGTCACCGGTTCTACTACTTCTAATTAATTTCTGTTTGCCTGGTGGTAACAGGCGCGGGAGGGGGGGGGTGCGCTTCATCGTCGATGGGGGGAGGTATTAGACGCTTTCTGGCATCGAGGACTGCCGAGGGAAATTGACATGCCCCTCCCTCCTCCGCCGCTACGTTTTTATGGACCCTCGTTAAAGCTCTGATGCGAATTATCTGGATGGCCTCGTAAGATTCGTGGCACACTGCTGTCTACCGTGCAGCCAATTCATGTCGGCGACTCTTTCTCGTTTAAAAGGCGGGATCCTTGCGAATATTCTGCTACGATCAGCACTTTTCATTGCCCCCACCACTCCCTACACCAACGGTGGAGCGCGCTGGCACGGTGATTCATGGTGACGCGACGGTTGAACGTTGTAAAGACAGGTGCAGAGGGTGTTTTTAAGGGTGATTTCAGTTTATTACTCTTGGGTAAATAAGGGGATTATTTTCGTGACTGTTCAGGAGACTTAAAACAAGGCTTCGCGTCAGTGGAATAATTTTATTCCCGGGCTAAATGGTTGGAGACATTTTCTCACTGTGCAAATGTTAATTTAAAAATTAAACCGTTATGGTTATTGATTTGCTCTTGAAGAAATCATGCTACTTCTCGTTTTACCTTTCTTGCAGCGCACAGAATTTTACCCTGGCTCAACAATTTTAATCGATACAGGTCTGCAGGAATCATTTATTTAACATTTCGAATCATATATTACGGTGTAATTTAAACAATTTACGTACGCTGCCAAAATATATATTTTACTAATGAAAATTATAAAGAAGATTTGCTTGCAAAGAAGAAAAAAGCTTTCAAAAGATTACAAACTACTAATTATTGGAACTATCCTAGCAAATCAATGTTTTAAGTGTTGAAAATCAATGAAAACTGTTTCACGTAAATGATTCATGAATGTGACAGGCGATTGTTTCTACATTCGACTGCGCGCCATCATCGGTGAAAAACACATCCGAATTGTAATCAATTGTTGGCGATATTTTTATTCATCGTTTAAATCGCTGAGGATAACATTTATAGAATTATGGGTACAGTGGGGTTCAGAAGTGAATTAGGGAGAGGTAAATTGAGTGGATAAGTAAAAAGGGGGAGAAATGATTTCGAAATAAAAAAAGCACACATAGTTATGCATTGTTTAAAATTGAAATTGATCCAATTTTACTTGCACTGTTCCGTCGCTCGGAACAATGCGCGTGGAAATTTTGGAAAGGTTTATGGTACGTACCGCGGGAAACAGATTATTTTTTAGGGAGAGAATTTCGTTCAAATTGTTTGCTGCCTGCAAGCAACTTATTTCCAAAGAGTCCCAACCATATTGTAACGGTACGCGACACCGACTCAACGGACCTAGAGGAACTTCCCACCGCGGCCAAAATTTCCAGAACCCTCGCGGTTCCAGGTATCGCCCCACTTCTTCCGGGAAATACCGTGCTTCGGGCGCACCGGAAGAATGGTGAACCTGGAACCTGTACGTTGATTGGCAAAAATTACCATTTCATTTTGACCAATCAGGCTACACGACGGAGGAAGTCGTCGACGGACTTCCTTCCAACGACAGAATCACTTCGACACGCAAGAAGCAAAGATCGATCACGATCAAGAAAAATATCAACCGAGAGCATCGTCGGCTCAGATTCTAAACGCCAAAGGTCCATCCGACGCGGGATCTAATTCTTCCACGGGAATCGGCAGCACGTCGCGCACTTCAATCAATTGCTAAAGATTAATTTGGCGGGCAGTGTCGCGAGCAAACGTTGCGCCCCTAAAGGTATCCAGGGACTTACACACCATGGTAGGACAAATCCACGTAGCGGCGCTCGCGACGTATCGTGTTCGATAACGACGAGGCACGATACAATTCATACACTCTTCCTATATTTTACTGTAAACCGTGTTTTTGCACGATTGCGACGAAACAAACAGAGTTTGCAGGAATGTTTTATGCCAGAATTTTACGTTGAAGCATATACGAAGCAGAATTAAAAAATAATCCTCTGTAGGAATGATGATGCTATTTGTTTTGAGTATTCCAGATTTGCAATATGCGCTACATGCACGTATCTAGCAACGTACTCATTGTTCTTTGTGGATCAACCACTGATCAATTCGCAAAGCCCTCGATGTCGTTCATGTCTGATAAAAGGTTCTGAAATTGTACAATTGGCCACCCTGTCGCTGTGAAGTTTGAAAACTGAACAAAGAAAACCAGTGTAGCACGTTTTTTGCTGTTTAATATTGCTTATAGCAACTTTGTAATATTTTATCATTTCACAAAGGAAATATCTTTAATTATTCGAGAATGGTAAATTAAACCACAATAAAGTACTTTATTAAAAATGATTGGAATTTAGTAATCGCGATTCAGAAGCTAGCAAAGCAAAGTATGTCATAAATTATGTCGTACAAGAAAACAAGTATACAGAAACCAGTAATACACTTTTTAATAATCTTACAGAATAATTACAGCAATGAATTGTTGAATAATTTTCTCCGTTTCAAAAACACATTTCCTTCTGTAAGTTCGGCTGCAGGGACGAAACAAAAGTGTCATCAGCCCCTAAATTGCGGAAATACAGAAAATGAACGGTGGACATATAGCTTTCGTATTCAGCTTTCGTAATACATGAAAGCTTTTGCCTTTTATACACTGATAGGAAGCATGGATTTCATACCACTTTCTTGTCGACTGGTTTTTAGATTTTAATTTCGCGTCCTCGCCGTTGAAATATGAAACTTTTAATGCGTGACGTCCTTTGAAGAAATACTGCTATCATGGAACGGGGAATTAAATGTTTAAAGAATATGAAAGCACATTAACTGAAATTTAATATTTTCAGAAAAGTACAGGTAAAATCAGGTACCTAATGTATGTTGCCTGCAAGCAAAAAATTAAACAGCAAAAATAACTTTGTTCATCGCCAGAAATCATTATTGGACTTTTTTTCTAAAATTCTTATTAAATTTTTTTTAAATCCTTTTTGTAAAAATTTTTCCGATTTTACTCTATAAGTGTGGGTAGAACCAGGTACTTATTGAAAAATACCTAAAATATAATATAACGACAAAACCTTTGTTTCTATTATCTAAAAATTATCAAAGAGAATTATTTAAAATGATATTCACAAATACTAACTTACCTTAAATTATGCTAACTTAGTTTAACTTATTTTAATTATACAAAACCGTTTCATAAATAGTTTCAGCTTATTTAGTGTGTTAGTTTATTTTAGCTTCCAGATAAATTTATTTTACTCTATATATTAAAGAAAATTTTGATCACGATATGCTTAATCCCATCACTAACAGTTGCAGTCAGGATTCATTGAACATCTCGTGTAACACATGAATAGCAAACTGCGCTTCAAATCATAAGGTTTCCCAGATAGAATACCATCAACAGAATGCAATGTAGAGTAGGGAATCTTTATTTAACTAGTAATAATTGTTTAAACAAAAGGACATGGTACATTACAGTGCAGTTTGAATACTTGTAGAAATGGAAAAAGAATTTTTGGTTCTGTCTGTCATTTTTCAGTCCGCAAATCCTACAAATACACGCATGTAGCTATTTTGAAACCAAAAATCATTTGGTCTTTCAATTTTCATCCTGGTTTTATTGGACTTCGGATTTATTCATTGCACAAAGAAAACTTATTCTGAACATTTACCTTTGATATATGAGTATTGAACAATTTTTGAATATTCGTTATAATAGTTCAACTGTATTGTCATGCGAAAAAAACATGAATAAGAATTTTGCAACCAGGCCGATTTTTTAAAAATGATTAGAATTAACTGAAACAATAATAATATGTTAAAGATTAACTAGTTTTGTAAAAGATATCTCTAAAGTTTGCAAAGTATCTATAACAGAATTTGTTTTGTACGAGTAAGGAAATACTTTGAAAGGAAAATCCAGCGTGCCAAGGCATCGTTAATGTAATTACTTTATAGCAGCTTAATGTGCATCCATATTCTACCGAGGCCCATGATTTTCTGGTAAGTAAGTTCAACACAATTGTAATATTGTTATTATTCGTTCGATGAATAAATGTACATTCTTTAACAGTCAATTTGGTGGGAGGGGATAAAAAGTATTCTATAATAATGAATATCTTATTATTAATATAGCTTTCGGAATAATTATTTTCAGATTAATTTTAATTTAACGTTTTAAAGTTGATATAATTTTGAAGCTTTCGTGCAATAATAAAAGCTCCACGGCCATCGAATGAAACTTTAATTTTTTAAAAGCTGTACAGAAGTTCCTCTGTACCTGAAACTTTTTTAAATCCCAAGAAATGAAAGTACCCGCTTATTTAAAATTTCTCGAATGAAAGTTTCAATGATTAACGTGCACTTTCAAATTACTTTCTTCGGGTAAGAAATGTAACAGTAGAATAATGGCTGTTATTTTAAAACTAATTGCAAATTTTAACAGCTTCGTTTCATCCCTGTTTAAAACGGCAAGTTGGTGACACATCAAATCGCCACTGCGAATGATTAAAGAAATTGTAGAAGTTTGTAGATATCAAGTTGCATTAGTTTTACGACCTAATTAATACGTTTTGAAGAACAGGCTTTATAAATCGAGGATATGCTTGAACTTTCGCTGCTCTCTCTTCGATTCCCTATTATAGACAATTAACACGTGTTCGATTAACGGCAATCGGCGACAGAAGTATTAAGGATACGTATTCGCAATTAAGTAGAACTGTTGACCGTTCAATTTTCCGTTCGAAGGAAGTCAACACTTTCGCTTCGCGTTCGCAGATTGTTGCTGTTGAATTTTCAAAGGCCATTTACATAGCCTCCCCGTTGGAAATCGCCAGGATTCACGAGCAAATTTGTGGAAGGTTATTACGCGCCGCCCAATAGGAAAGTTCAATAGCAACTATGAAACCCCGTGGAACATTGTTTTTTTTTTTTGCAGAATGTCCATGAGAATCGTTCGGAGACACTTTATAGAATTTTAAATGAACTGGATGGAAGCTTGAACGAGTTCCAAAATGGAACGCTGACTGCAAAAAATGTCAGTCAACCACTGCTATTGTTAGAGAAAATAGTGCAAAAATGAGCTATAATGTCTGAAATAAAAGTGCTGGCCCATATCCAGACCACTTCCTTTACTTCTTGAACAGAACAAAAAAAATACTTTCAGGTAATCATTAAACTTTCATTTTTGGAACCCGAAGGAGAAAAAAATGAGAATGAAAAAGTAAATTTAGGATACTCTGAATGTGTTTAACTGCGCTCCGAGGGTCGCAATTACAAGCATAATGAGATGGCTAAAGGAAGAAGATATACCCGGTGTACAATTGCTTTTTCAAGGGGAAAGTTTGGTACCTTATTCGTTTGGAAGATCGGCAAGAGATTCGATAGGCAGTGACGAGTTCCGAAAATGCTATCCGAAAGTTTGCATAAAGTGTACTCTGGTATAGATTGTGTAGAATGTTGCTCGTTTGGCCAGGAGATAATATCCTATTTATAATCATTTACCTAAAACAAATTAACTCGCCCATGATCGGGTAATCACGCCTTAGACAATTAATAATCGATATTCACAAAGTGACAAAGCGCTGTCGCGTCAGCTGGTACAAGGTGCGCTGATGGATCGACGAGAAATCATGTTGCACGATAGTGCAATGGATCCTTAATGAATAATTAAGTGCACATCCCTGATCGATGGACGAAGAAAGCAATCAGTGGCTTTGGAATAAATTTGGGAGAGAATGTGATGAAGATAATATTGTTTGTAATTAAAGGAAATTGTTTTATGTATTCAGTGTAGAATTTTATAAAATACAGATGTTCATATGTAGTTGAAAACTGGAGAGAAAAAATGGTTATACATAGAAAAAAATGCTGGAGTAACAGTTTCATATGTTATCAAAATGATATTTCAAGTACTACAAAGAAGAATCACAAAACTACTACACAAAAAGTACTTCGCAAAATGTACTCCAAAAGTACTTTGCAAAAAGTACTACAAAAAGTACTACACAAAAATACACTCTGCAGTTTTTTTCTATTTCTGTGTCCGGAAATTTTGGGTTTCCCTGTCTATGATTTCCACTTCTTGCAAGTTCCAGTACCAAACACAAAGTGTGGAAGGGTATAAATGTTTCTTAGCAAAACCATATATTACTCGGTGTACTAGCGTAAATCGGTAAGAAGACTACGCAAACAGTACTGCCAAAGATACTTCGTAAAAAGTACTGCCAAAAGTACTTCGCAAAAAGTACTGCCAGAAGTATTTCGCAAAAGGCACTCCTAAAAGTACTTCGCGAAACGTGCTGCCAAAAGTACTTTGCAAAAAGTACTACACAAAAATACACCCTACAGTTTTTTTTTCTATTTCTCTGTCTAGAAAATATATTTTGAATTTCTCTGCCTACTATCTCTAATTATATTTTTCAGTTTCTATTTCTCGCGAGCTCTAGGACCAGGCACAAAATGCGAAAGGGCAAAAACGCTTCTTAGAAAGACGATGTATCACCCAGTGTACCGATGTAAATCGGTAAGAAAATCACGGCCGAGTATAAGTTTGAGCAATGGAAGAGACGTTACGGGTTATTGCCGTTTAATAGCCGGGCAATTAATTTACACTCGATGGTCGTTAGCCACGTCCTACGTGGAATATTAACTTCAGACACTCTTGATACATGCACGTCCTGGCGGACATGATGAAAGACGTGCAATCTGCCGCCACATTAATGCTACTGTCAGGTGGCCAGGTGCTGCTTGACTCGTGTAAATCGATCTTGGACTAAATTGCATCGTTTGCCACTCCATTGCGCGACTGCGTCTCGCAGGACGGATGATTTCGCTCGATTTATTCTCGTGATACTATGCTTTGGGCGTAAGCAGGTAACTATGCGTAGGTGTAACGCAAAAATATGATGTTAAGCTATAATATTATTCGATTTTAGATAATTATCCTTTTGTGGAGTTCGACTGTTGTGGGGTGCATGGATATTCACTATTTTAAAAGAAAGATGGTATTTTATTGTTGTCGTTGCTATTATTGCCGCGTGTTACAAAGTGTTTATATGGATAGTTATATAATAATTAGAAAAAAGAGCAAGCATAACTGCCGGATCGATAATCATTACTTAACCGTTGGTAGTCATTGAATAAATTGGAAAATTGGTTACCATCCAAATGATTGGTCATTGCATAATCTTAACTCATTGGAATTATCGATGGTCGGACGAATCCTTTTTCTTCTTTTATTATTGTTTATTATTCATGATGGTAGAATAAAATAAATACTCATTATTTTGTTTTTCTTATCGATTGAAGCATTTCTAATAGGCTACATATGATATAATTAAATTTGCATTCAGTGTGGTCTTGACGAATAACTGACAGAAAATATTTATTTTGGTTGTTTATATATTTAATGAAGTAAATCTTTTTCTGGTTGAAATTACATTAATTAGAGAAGACAAATTTTAGTGTTCGTCATTATATTGTTTTAGTGTTTTAATGATAACAAATGCTGCAAAAATTGATATCTAATTACAACAGTATTAAGTGAAACCTAATGTCAATTTCAAGTATTAAAAGCAAACTGCAAAACTTTCCTCAATAGTTTCTTAATTCTTGCAACCCTTCGAAGTATCCCTCAAAGAAAACGAGAAGATTAAAGATCGTCAACTGGTACTTGAAATTTCACGATATTAACCGCCAAACACTTTGGCCAAGTGAACAAACAAAGTTGAACGTAAAACAAGACAACTGTTTGTCCAATACTTTGATCGAAAGCTTTGCATGTTTCGAATCGCTGATGGCCCCTATCGCTTGGAAAAGGAGGGGGAAAAATAGCTCTCCCCAGAAAATTAATAGCTATTCAAGCCGAGTTGGCACGTCATCCACTCTGAGGCAATCGAAACGAATTATCGCATGAACTTCCAATTGGAAATTCAAACCGGTACTCAAGAGCAGGTTTTAACTTCCGTATTCTGTTCGTAGATTTCCCATCCCGTAAGTCGGGGGGTAATTGAAAGGTTAAACGTACCGTCCGCGAAAACAGGTTTCTGCCCACTGTGAATATTCTTTGATTTACTTATCAATTATAAAGTTGCTGGAGCACTTTTAAGATGTTTTTTGTACGGGATATGAAATATGATATTAATGCTATTATATAGCAAATTATATAATAATATTATTATAGTATTATAATTTGTCAGCTTATTCCTTGTTTGAGCAACCCCATTTATGGTTTATGTATCGCTTGATGTATGTTACACTATCTGTTTCGTCGTATATGTACTTCTTAAGATAATAATGATAATCTTTTATGTTCTTTTGTACATGTAAAATACAGTGTCAATGATTATAAGGGATCAACAATCCCTTACAATCCAAAGAACAATAACTCTCAAGCCTGACACTCAAGCCTAGTCCTAATTATGTGTTGAACATGTCCTAATTGGATTGTTACCCTGCCGAAAGTATCATATATAATTTCAATACGATACTAGCACAAATGTTTGCTAACTGACAGAGCATTCGAATTATTTAAAATATTAATTGAAGTATTATTGACGGTCCTACAAATTCTGACGTTATCTGAACACTTCTTACAATTACATACATTATATAGTATTGAAACAGATCGTAGGCCCTTATTTTAACATTGCATGCAACCCCACAAAAGAAAAAGAAATGTCAATTCAAACACACAGATCGGCCATATGGACCCCATCATAGGAAACTATTTGTGGGTTCGTTCTCGCGTTGATCGTCCGCTTGAACGACAACGATTTCGTTGCTACCCAACATTTAATTACGACATAGTCGAAGGCTGCACTAATGTTCACCCGGGATTAAGACGTCCAGCGCAACCTTAATCGTCCAGAGAATAGAGATTGCGTTGAACTGAAGACTCCACACGGTGCAGTCTACGACGAGCAATCAAGCCACAGGAAATGAGTGCGGAAACAAATGGGTCTGTGGAACTATTGGAGGAATTAACATAACCTGAAGGACAAACAAGTGAAAGTGGAAACGTTTAAAATGAAGACAAAGGTATTTGGTATTTGGTATTTGTTATTTGGTAGTTGGTATTTGGTATTTGGTATTTGGTTCAGCCAGTATTCGCTGGGCCTGTAATTCTGAATGATCTTCATGGTCATTCGACCTGCATATTTGACTCTTCTGCCTCTTGCTTTCCCATGTTTCAGTTTAGGCACGGTCCTGTTCCCTCCCTTTTGTACATATAATTTTCAATCAGTTATCTTGGATCCCCTATTCTCATCTTAGCAGTTCCTGTCGGTATGCTCGACGCTTACACAAGCACTTATTTATCATACTGAAATTTATTATACAGATCTCTTCCCCCATCCACTTTCACCTACCAGCCTCTACATGCCACCTACCGTCACATTTGTCCCTTTGTTCCTCTTTGGTTGCTAGTAGCTGTCTACAGTCTTTTCAAAATATACGCTTGCAGGTAGGCCACCGTTCGTACACTATCCCCTGTTATTTATTTCTCTGGTAACTGCAATTTTTCAAACGCATACTGGATAAATGCGCCATACTGCTTTTGACGCGCCTGAAAAATAGGATTTCTGCGGATATTCCTTCGAGATCTCACCCTACTAAAGGAGGCCCAACGATGAAGATCGTAGAAACATTAAGAGATCAATTATTGAGCCTTCCGTAGGGTCGAAACATTTCGTTATCTCAACAGTGCATCGAAATCGTGAATGACCACCAATTTTATAGCAATCCCTCTGGATCCTCCTCGTCGGGATCTTGTTAGCGAAGTACTCGAAGTGCCCTTATCGCCTAGGTATCAGAATCTGTAATGATTAGATACGGAGCACGCTTACTATTAAGTGCTGCTGCGAGCTCGGCACCCATTGAATCCGGAAGTATCGCTCAAGTTTTCTTACAATGCTCTGCTGTTGTCGGAGAGAAGTTGTAATTGGATGGTATGTAACAGTCTGCTGGCTACTTTTGTTTCTGCTCCTGACTGTGATGTAATTTGTGTAATTACAGAGCTGGCTAGGATTGTGATACTTTAATGCAAGAAATATGGTGCAGAAGTAACTATTTTTAATAACTATTAACTAATAACTATTACTCATGATTATTTTATTGCAGGAAGTGATGGCCTAGTTTTGTTAACTAATTTCAAGTTTGTTAAAAAAGCAGTTACTTTTTCTTTAATGCAGTTTCATGACTTTGTTCCAAGTCTCACTATCACGTTCTTGTATATTCATTGTTAAATAGGGAAAGCAATAAATAGGAAGAATAAAATTCTCTCTTCGCCCAACAGACAAAGATGTCAACCATAATAGTCGACTTGCACTTTCCTGTACATCCACCTGCGACACTTTTCAGAAGCGTCATTGAAATCCACTTGAATCCCATCCTGCTATTTCCTACCACAAAAACATACCTTTTGTCTCCACCCTACCCGTCCCTTTGGAACCGAGGCGAAATCGTTGCGATAACGTTCCCATTGTCCAACAACGACGGGAAGGCATTACGATAAAATCCTTCGCCGAACCAGGTTCAGTTCCTCTGGATCATTAAAGTGAATCCAGATGGACAGAAATCATACCTAGGGGAGTTGCTTCAAATATGGGCTAGGGTCTAAGTATGAAAGTCTAAAGCGACAGACTTATAAGTCAGAGTGAGTTAGTTACGAGACAAATCGATCCGTGGCAAGGTTCGAGATTGCCAATGGTCGAGCTTTATGATTTTATAGGAAACGCACATGTCGTGAATTCCAGAGCATTTTCTTGCGCCCAGTTTCAGAGATATATTCTCAAGGAACGACCCAATTACTGGGATTGTTTAAGGGTCCACCGATTTTACTTTTAGCCGAGTTTTAAATATTCGACGAAGTATGGAAAGTCGAACCCAGTAAGTCTTCCAGCAAAGTTGTTTTTCTAATCAATAGAAGAGTATCTGTAGAAAAGTAGTATTTGAAAATTGCTAATACATTGGTCACCAATGCAAATTTGTGAATTTTACTACTGTTTTTGATCGGGTAATTTTAAACGGCACTCAAGTTTATTTTCCAAAGATAATTTTGATGAAATAGCGTAGTACATTATTTCACAAATGTTGTTAAAATGTTAATCTACTAACATGACTTACAGAGGCCGGTACTCGCCATTAGCCTCACTTTGTAATGAAACTTTGCAGAGTGTTGTAAAATGCACCACTCAAATTATTGGGACTTTGTGACGATGGTTAATGGTTCACAAGATACTTTGCATTAAACATTAGAGCTTTGCATTTGTTTTCATTAGTCTCTCTAAATGGATAGTGCTTGGCTGCTCTATTTATATTGTGCTTCCAAGTTGAAATTTTGACGTAAAATCGTTTTTTTTAATTAACAGTAAAATGTATGGATTTACAATTCATGTGTTTTCTATGCATAACTGTAATTATTTTGTAGTATTACGGACAAGAACTATATCCACTAGATGAATGCTATTAATGTCAGCTGTTTTTAAAATAGAAAAACTAGCACAAGATTTTAAGAATGTCATATAAATAATTAATTGTCTGCAGTCAAGATTATGTGCATATTAATAATTATAATGGATCCTGTAACACTTTGTGCAGAAGATGAGGCTAATCGCTGCGTGTTCTTCCTGTTGGATTTAAATTACTAAAATCTGTGGACAAGCAGTTCAGTTCTCTTTAATAACAGTCAATCCACTTAATATAATTTTGTTTGTCATTAACTATTAATAACTATTGTTGACCGTAAAACACCATACAAACGTTTAATTTAACTTTTCCTCTGCATCTTATACAGTTTCTTAAACATTAACGATAATATGTAAGATTCCCTTGAAGGGGTTGCTTTCACCCCTGGACCATACTTCAACGGAAAACAAAAAATCGTGGTGCATCACACAAACTGCATTTGTGCAAATTTCCAATATTTTCATTTTCGAGTTGCCAAACTTCCCATGTAGGTAGGAAGATCCATTTCACTGGAAGATATCATTCAAGGAATTATTAGAATATAATATAGGACAAAGAGTGCTTGGTGACATTCAACCTGCACATTTTCGGGAAAAGATGAGCACTGATACGTGGATCTACATGTGGCGATATATCCCGAGATTACGAGAACATATTGGCAGCGACATGGTCGACAGAGGAGGGACATATTGAAATATGTCGGAAATGAAAATCGAAGAATGGTGTGAAAGGTGCATTCTCAGTATTATGTTAAAGAAGAACATGCATATACATTCAAATTTGGACAAAAGGTAGGATTTGTTTGATTAGGGGTGAAAATTAGAACTGCATTTTCATGAAGATGATCTGTAATAAATGATATAATTGTTTTCGTTTGAACATTTTAGAATTATGAATTAAAACGAAATGATTGCTATGGGAAGAAATGTGGTATTAAAATAATTTTCAAACATAACATTTTGTGCATTTTATTGAGCTTTCACACAAATTTTTACTTCTTTATCTCCAACAAAAATTTACCAAATTTCAATTACACTTGTGATGGTTACCGATAAAAATTTCAAAATTGTAAGGATTATTATTCTATGAAGACTTGGAAAATATTCAAGTCAATATTTATTAAGGAAAACAATGTGTATTAATTAGTCATCTTCACGAGGAGGCAAAACCTTTATTTAGTAAAAAATAGAAAAGGATTTGAAGATTAATATAGAAATTGCATTCCGTTAAATTGTAATATTCGATCCGCATAAAATGCTACTAATGGAAATTGACTTTTTAATATATTTTTTTAACCTTTACAACTGAAGTCGTCCGCGTAGCAAAATTTACATGAAATAGAGCTCATACCTTTGTTGTTAAGGGCTCGCCATGTTATTTTACACTTTACCTGGTGCTCTCTTACTCATTTTAAAATTTTCATCCTGAACATCATTGTCGTTTGACTGATGAACGATAAATACCAACGCTTTTGATATATTATATGCAAGAAGGTAAAATCAAGTGTTGTTATTCCTTCTGAATAAAGGTCCATTTATACATCACCGTGCCATGTCCAGGCCGTGTTCGGGTTTATTAAGAACCACGTACTATTATAACTTAAGAACAAACTATGCGATTTCTATCGTGTTTGGTGTCTCTTTAGTTGCAAAAATCTCAGGAGTTCATTAAAACTAATTTTATAAAGATTGAACAATAACTAAAAGAATTCCTTGTGTACAGAAAATGCTACTTGTAACCTCTTGAAGGCGTCCTTTTTAAAAGGCTATCTGTGCCCCGTCCCTATTATTATTATTATTGAAATTTTCACCATTATTTAACTCTAAAATGAACTGTAAATTAATTTATAAGAATAATTTGTAAATAATCGTATTTAGTTTCTAACACATTTGTATAGCACATGTAAATCTAGGTTATTATTGTCATTTTTATTAATACTTAATTATAAGACGTATTGTAAAGTAATTTATTAGAATAATCTATAAGAAGTAGTTTAAGCCTAAATATTATCATTCTTGTAATTTGTTCATTATTGCAATCTTTCAATAAATTTTCACAAAAGGAATGCAACTGCTTTCATTTTTTCTTTTAATACCTGTCCACTCCTAATAATTTAACGTAGAGATAAGTCCTGGAAAACGACGTCAAGTTTCAGAAATCCCCGATAATATTGTTAATAATAAGTTCGCGGAATTTTCTGGAAAATGACGCCAAATTCCATAAATTAGTGAAAAAGCATACGTTTGCAACTTCGTCGCGTCAAAAAATCGAGTTAGTCTTTTTAAAAACACCTTTTGGCAACATTGTTGCTAACTGCGTTCCCACAATTTTTGCTGTGCAATTTTGTTGGGTCAAAAAATCGAGTTAAATTTTGTAAAAACACCTTTTTGCAACATTATTGCTAACTGTACTCACAAATTTTTCCCATTGCATCCTTGTTAGGTCAAAAAATCGAGTTAAATTTTCTAAAATCCCGTTTTGCAACTTTGTTGCTAACAAGCGATTCCGCAAAGTCATGTTCTGGGAAATTCTTGGAAATGATGCGACAATTTTAGGAATTGGTGAAGTGGAAAATCACTTAACATATCATGTTCTCCTGTTACATTTTGCCGATTTCAAGCAAGAGGTGTTTCGTAAAAGTTTGGCAAGGATATACAAGTGGCGCCATCTCGCGTTCGATGTCGTGTACTACCCAACTGTGTTCCCAAAATGTTAGTTTTAATAATTTCGGCCGAAATCAAACACGATATGGCGCCAAGTGGACTCTTACTCGGAATCGCAAGTAGTATAAGTCAATCATAAGTGGTACAGGTAAATTTTTTGTCCTAACAAAGTTTCAAAGCGAAAGTTTTGGGAACGCCGTTAGCCACAGTGTTGTCTAAAAGTGTTTCTACAAAGTTCAGCTCGATTGTTTGACGCAACGCAGTTGCAAAAGTATGCTTTTCACTAATTCCTTGAATTTGACGTAATTTTCCAACAAAATTTCGGGAACTTCAACATTACGGAGATTGCTGAAACTTGATGTCGTTTTCTAGGCCAGTTGCATTGCTTTTGTGAAAATTTATTGAAAAATTGCAATAATATACAAATTACAAACATTATAATATTTAAGTTTAAGCTACTACTTACAGATTATTCTGATAAATTACTTTACAATACATCTTATAATTAAATATTAATGCAAATGACAATAATAATAATAACATAGATTTGCATATGCTACTTGTAATGATTATTGTTGTACTTCAGATCAAAATTGACGTTGACAGAAGCATTTGCTTTTCACTAAACTTATATTACTTCAAAAACGTAGAAAAATTTCCCTTTAACAATAATCCATTTAAGTAAGATTTATTAAAATTTTAATGAATTATTCTCAGAATCACTGCTATACATATATTCTAGAATAAATAATTATCTACCATTTGAATTTCCATTAAGGCACATATTGAATTTCATATTATATTTGAAATTATAAAATGTACAAAATTGTTTACGAATGTTACATTCATTTTCAATACCTTAGCTAATAATTAAACTGAAGTATTAATTAGCTTTACAATTATTAAATTTCATAATGAAATATGAAATTTCATCGTTGAATGTACGAATACGCAGCCTTTAATTTCATCAACTTTTCTTTATACCCGGATATACTTCTATTAAGAATTTATTCCCACCGCAAATTGTGAACATTTCATGAAGACATTATTCCGGTCTCCGAATTTAATCAAAGTTATAACTACAGCAGTGCATTCTTTATTAAAAAGGAAGAAAGCAGAGCCTAATCCCTTTTCTGTCTCAATGAAAAGCTTATAGGTAATCCAGGTGGAGAGAATAGCGATAACGAGTATGAGTGCAATTAAATAATTCAGAAAGTATAGAAACATAATCAAATATAGCAAGAAATGTTTCTTTACAGAAAGCAATTTTTGTTAGTAAAAAATACTTTACTCAAATATCACATTTTAGTGGGTTTGCTAGTACATATAATTATTCATCACTAATTAGGTTCAACTAGTGTTTTTTCAATTATGTTCAACAAACCCTTTTAATTGAACTAATTGAACATAATTAGTGATGAATAATTGGATGTGTTAATAAACCCACTAATATGTGCTATTTCAGTAAAGCGTTTTTTTACTAACACAGATTGCTTTCTGCAAAAAACATTTCTTGCTATATACGTATATCCAATAATTGAAGAGACAATCTTAATCCAGAACAGTGCTATAACAAAATCATAATCAAATATAGCAAACAATGTTTTTTACAATAAACAATCTGTTTGTATGTGTGTATTAGAATGTTACAAATAGAAGGCAGTGATAAGGCTCGCAAAATCCATTGAAATTAAATTTCAACCCTTACTCCAGCATCCCCCTGGCATCTATACTGCATTGCATACTTTATCTGCATTGATAATACTTAGAACAATCTCAAACCAGAACAGTGTCATGAACAGTATCAGCATAAAACAATATCCGGCATCTCAAAATCTAGCCCAAATTAAATTCCAACAGTCGCCTACTCCGCTTCATCATTTGAAGCCCATCAGATTCGCCCGCTTCGGGATCAGGTTGATCTCTTGAAAGCGTCCTTGTTCACGGGTATAATTGTCCAAAGTTTGCCGGGGAAGCATCGGACAATTTGAATCTAAGCTATCCTGATCCCTGTAATAAACTTACGCTCGCATTCGTCTCGCCGTGCGCTCGCCAGTGTCGAAGGGTTAGGGTATTACCATAAGGGGGCCGCGCCGGGGGTATTTGTCTACGATGTGTAAACTCTGGATCGCGGTATGTGCCCGATGATCAACCACCTTTCTGAAAGTCTAATAGGTCGTCGTGCAGCTCCACAGTTGGTTGCCACTGGCAACCGGATAGACAGGAACTGGTGCCCGCCCGCAGTTCCTTCGTCCTACTCGAATTCGCCGCGTCCTCCGCTACCGAGCATGTTAGCGTGCCTCTGGTTTACCCCAGAATTTCCTTCCGGACTAACAATACGATGCGGCCGTATTATTCAACGGTTACCAACGAACCGAGAGTCTTGCTTTTTCCGTTCCATTTTGTGCACCGCGAAACACGAACCGTTTCCAGCTTTTCACTCGCACACCTTGCATACAGGGTGTCCCGTAACGCATGGAAGAGTCGGCTATGGGCGATCCCTGTGGCGATACTGAAAAACTCTTTCCATTGGTAAAATGTCGTTTGGGGCCTTGTTTTTGAATCATTAACGAAAAACACTGGTTAATAATTCAGAAACAAAGCCCCAAACGACATTTTACCAAAGGAAAAAGTTGTTCAATATCGCCTAAGGAATCTCCCATATCTGGCTCTTGTATGAGTTACGGGACACCCTGTATATGTACATATGTACTTACGTGTGCAGGAAAAGAATATTCAAGTTGAGTGGAAATATTTTCGTTCAAACTTTTGCTTATATGATAAAACTGCAATTATAGGCTGGCTTTTGATTATTAAAATAATGAAGAAAGAATTGGAGATATAGGTTATTTAATTTATAACAATTAATTAATTCCTTCATTATTTAATTCAATTACCTTGTTATTTTTAGATTAGAACTTAATTTTCTATTGTAAATGGTACGGTTTGGTTTATGAAAATAATTTTAGCTATTGGACAGCTATAATTAGTGGTTTTATAAATAAATTGTTGCTGTTGATTAAAAGCAAATTTTTCTTAACAAGTAAGTAAGTAAAGGTATCTGAAGAACACGTTGCGCACAATTGAAATAAAATAATGATCGAACCTGATATAATGACACTAATTAGAAAAATGTATTTTATAAATAAAATTTACATCTTGAACAATTAAGAATGTAAGATTTTATATTCCACAACAGTTCCATCGCAATGTTTATTAAGTACATGCAGAGATAAAATAGATGGCGATGTTCATATCTTGATCGAGCAAATATAATTTCTGAAATTTCCATCCAACAGTGGCGGATGTTATTATCGAGCGAATATTACATGGCACGTGTATGCATAGCGATACACACGCGTTTCATTATTTCTTTTTCACATGGCGAGTAATTAACCTACTCAGTTGTTGCATTCTCTGATAAATGCGGGCTATTTCTGCTTACGAAACTGGCATTATTCAAAGGGCGCATTATCCTAGGTGTACGCCAAAGTTTATGGCAAGGGTGCATTTTAAAAATTGCTCGCTGCGTTCGAAATGCATTCTGCATTTCTTTCATGCGATACAGTGCTGTATCCAATTTGCAAATACACACATTCAGTATAATTAAACAGGCTGTACAGTAAAATTCGATAAACGAATGAAGATCGGGACCCAAATGTGTCGATAATCGTAAAGTGGAAGCGATTTTTTATTGGATAGGCACGTATTACGTGGGGACGGCATTAGAATGGCGTGGCGAAGGGGAGACAGTGGTGGCGATGACTTTTGTTCGCTAATCGTGCAGATCGTTCCGTTCACTTATCGAACTTTTACCGTAAACTTGTTAAACCATAGGACGAAGTTTTTGCTTGTATTTCACCACAGAAAAGCTGTTCTTCGTCAATAACTTTTTTTTATTATTACTTTCTTTATTTTGCGACTTGATTGAAACAACGATAAAAAAACATTTTAATAAAGTTTACAAATGATGTAATTCATTTTTATGAACATTGTTTCAAGATATTAAACAAATACGCAATTTCAATTGTTGAGGCCTATTTTATAGCAGATTCCATCAGTTGTTTCCATGGAAATTTAACGCAAACCTATCAAATCCTTTCATATTATTTTCACGCCGCTGCGAAATTACTACCAGAATGAAAATACAAATAAAATTGCATGTTAGTTTAATTCTTGATACTTTACTAAACGCGCATAAGCCCTTAGGCCCTTGAGCTCTATACAGGGTGTCCCGAAACTCATAAAAGAATAAGATGCGTTCGGATCGGGGCACCGGCCGAAAGTCGCCACCCAGCGTGACGGAAAATTCCGTCCCTGAGCGCGGGTTCGACGCGCGCTCTGATTGGCCAGTGTTTTTAGTCAATAATTCAAAAAACAAAGCCTCCAATGACATTTTACCAAAGGAAAAAGGTGCTGGGTATCGCTTCAGGAATCTCCCATATTTGGTTTTTCTTCTATGAGTTACGGGACACCATGTATATCAGCCGACTTAATAAAAGCTTCCGCCGCTTTCTGATAACGCGTGCATTCGACATCTGTTCTCTCTAACCGTTTGTTAGATCAGAGTCAATGTCCTTTAGGAGTGCATTGAAATTCAAATAATGTGCGCGCACAGCGGTATTCACCGAAGAGCAATCTTTATGAACGATTTGCTGCGAATCTATCCAACGCTCGCATTAAGTGCACGAAACAGACATAAAGCGAAAGAAGAATGAATAGGGGACAATAATTGCTAAGGCGGCTGACTGAATGCAATTGAATCGTCGAATATCTAGCCCCTTGGATTGATCACGCGACGAGGCAAGTCAGGACTTTCGTTAAAATTTTAATGGCGATTATACCCTTGCGATTATTGAGCGGACCAAAGGAGGTGTATTCACCGTGCCACAGTCGATGAAACAACCTCCAGGGATGGCTGTGCACGCGACCACGAGATGCGTTGTATGATATAATGCTGAGACTGATGAAACGAACCATTATCAGACTACCATCGACTTTTCCTGAAAGAAAAGAGCATCCGTTCTGCCTCGAGCAGATACGTGCTGCGACAGATTTTGTCAGGCCTTCAGGCAGCTGTATTGGCAGTGGAAAGATGTATAATGATTTGGAATGATTCTCGTACAAATTGTAATACTAGGTACTTTAATTAATTGTCAATTTCCATTTTTAACATGACCTTTTTCATTCAGCAGCTAAAAGCATTTTCATTTCCAGTCCAGGAATCTGCCTGGAATAAATACGTGCTGTAACATTTTTTTGTCAAGCCTTTAACAGGTTTATGGAGAGAAATAATTTAGCATAATTATTGCATAGATTGCAATACAAAATATGTCGACTAATTACCAAATCCCATTTTGGAAGCTCACTATTCCATTGAACAACAAAAAGCAATTTTTTTCAGCCTGGAAATTATTCCTTCAAGTTTTTCGCAAAATTCAACCGTGGACGAGTACTGTCAACAGTTTTCCGCAGGAGCCAATCGGTCAAAATTTTTATTTCAAGCGCCCTTCGCTGGTATTTATTACAAATGTTTATCGAATAAATACATTTGGCTTTGTCGCAGTTCCTCCGCAGCGTGAAAAGCCAGGAAAAATAACCACCAGCCGTTCCATGTGCTCGAGCGATACTTCTGTATCTGTGAAGCCTGGTGTTATTTCGTCTTTTTACGACTGCCTTTAACATCTTCTGTTGCTGATCCCACCAGAAATGACGAGAACGTTTAGACTGCAATTATTTCCAAGCACGATCTTCCATTCCCGGGGTCATTTCTGCAGGCGATTTTCCCTCGAATCTTTGCGGAAATCTCGAGTAAATCGCTTTTCAGAATGTTTGTTTTAATTGTTGTAACATGCATTAAAGGGTGCAGCATCTTTCAAGATGAAGATGTATGTTTTAGTATCGTCCGTATTTGAGAATAAACATATTACACACGGAAAACAATTTAGTGGTCTATCATTAAGAAATTTATGTAAAGTAATATTCCAAAGACAAATATATTCTTTGCAAAGATATTTTAATAAAATAAAGTATATCTATTTCATTGATTTAAACGATCAATTTTTCTTTAATATCTGAAAATCCTGTGCTGAAATAATAGCGATCGTTCTTGAAGCAGCTGGATATGAAATAACACGGACATCGATCACTGCCAAAATAAAACAAGAAGTCTCGTAACTGGCCAGAACAGCGTTTAATATAACTCAAACCTTCTTATCAAATTTGTCTTCCGGATATACGTATACTACAGCGGTAATGTAAATTTATTTTGAATAGTTTTATTGGTCTACGGAGGAGCTTTATAATATATTTGCCTGTGCTAGGAAATTGACTTTCAAATTCAGTGTTTCTACCGCTGAAACGCATTAATTCAATCGAAAAGTGGATTTTGATCGATGTGAATTCATTAATTCGCTTTTGTATGTTTTCTTAGTGCTTTGCGATATATCCGACGCTTTCTAAGGTGATCGAATTTTAGAGCACGTTCAAGAGATTGAATGCGAAAGAGTGTTAAAATAAAATAAAAATGATTTTGATCATTCAAATAAAGAAAGTATTATTTAAATAATTTTCAGCTTTTATTAAGAATGAAAATATAGAAAGCTACTTAACTTGGGACGTATAAGCTTCCGAAAGTCGCAATATTTAGGATAGTTACTAGAGAATGTTTATAAATAACTGTTCGAACAAGTGTTCCAAAAAAAAAATGTTTATATCGACCCAACTGCGAACTGTTATTTCGTATCTCGCTAATTACATTTCATAATTAGCCGACATCCGACGAGAAAACCGGTTGAAACGCAATAAAAAGTAGAACTCAGTCGGAAGTTGATTGGCCCCGAGACATGCGGGAATTACAGCGAACCGAGAAATGGAAAATTCATCTGCATGCGGTGCGCGATACCCATGGGGAGGTTCGTCCGTTTCTTCGACACGTCATTAAGCTGTACACGTTCGTATAATATTCGCCTCTGCAGTCGATAATCCCGTTTCAGATGAAAATGAATGCAATGTATCGCGGTGAATCCGGGCGGAATATCAAAGGAAGAAAAAGTGCATGGACGTGGAAAGAGAAATCACCCAGGCGTTCGCCAATGAAACGGAAAAATTCGTTGGGAAAGGTCTCTGTGTAGGAGCCGAAAATGTGTAGTAGTACGTAGTGTCGGGCATGCTCCAAAACCCAAAAAGCACCGGACCTGTATACGACGTACAGAATAGGTCCAAAAAACGTCCATATGTTCTGCATCCATAGGATGTTCTAAAAGTCCCTAAATTCTGGACGGTTGAGGAACATCCGTTTCGAATGTCCTACAGACATCCTGCGGATGATTTAAAAACGTCAATTTCAAATGCACTATGGACATCTAGTGGACGTAGATTGTGGACGTCTTAAGAACGTTCATTTCAAATGTCCTGCGGACGTTGTAGTGACCTAAATATTGGACGCTTTAGAAACGTCCATTGCCAATATCCTATGGACGCCCTGTGGATGTAACTTCTGGACGTTTTAAGAATGTCCTATGGACCTTCAATGGAGCTGAATTTTGAACGTCTTAGAAACGTCCATTGTCAATGCCCTATGAATGTTCAGGGGACCTACATTCTGCACATTTGAAGGACATCCATTTTGAATGTCCTATGGACGTCCTGTGGACGTGAAATCTAGACCTCTTAAGAACGTCCATTTCGAATATCCTGTGGACATTCTAGGGAGTTAAATTTTGGATGCTTTAGGAACGTCTATCGCCAATTCCCTATGGATATCCAGGGTACCTACATTTTGGACGTTTTAGAAACGTCCATTCCGTGTATCCCATGGACGTTCCGAGCGTTTCTAGAACGACCACATTCGTAAAACGTCCATAGGAGGTTCTGGAGTTATCTGGGAACAAGACATTAAAAATTAGGTACTATGTAAGTTTAAATAATACGCGATATACTAAAATTGAAGTATAATTTTTATTCAACAATTAATGCGAGCTTCAATAAATTGTTATAATATTATAATTAGTTCTGCTCTTAATTAGAGCACGGGGATATATTGAATTCGTTCGATTTTCGCAATAGAATTCACAGTATTGTGACATCGAAAGCAATGTAATGCGAAATAAGCTGTTCGTTACGGTTTCACAGCGGTTGAAACGTTAATCAACTGCCAAAGAAAATGAGCGTCGCCGATCAATTATTGTGTATCACAGTTGCTCATTTTATCCTGCCGGCTTTGGCACTCTTATCCGACTCATTTCTAGGCCAGCAATAAAACTTCACTCGAACTTTTAATAAAGCTGTATAGACACTCTGTCGGCGAGTGTAAATACAAACTGGTCGATTAGCGATTTCCCGCTGGTGGATCAATAAACTACGAAGACAGATTCCATTTAATAACTCGAATCCTTTTTTAAGAAATGTTTGTCTTATTAAAGGGAATAATTAAACACTATTCTCGTAAAAATGTCTAAGTTTAAAGAAAATAATCGTTGTATGTGAGAGAATTAATTTATTCAAGCATAAAGTTATGAAAATTCTATTCATACTCTGAATTACTAGTAGGTGAACTATTTCGGCCAAACTACTAACCACGAACATTATTAGTGACTTTATAAAACAAAAGTTTCCCATAAAAATGTCAGTTTTGCAAAAAAATTCTTGAAAATAAAAAAGTAACATAGACCAAAGTCCCAACTTTTCTATAATTGGTGAGTAATTTATGATTCGTCCATCTACTGGATCCCGTCCATCTATTGGTCTGCTTATTCTTGTGGCCTTTGTCTAATGATAATTACGAGCGAGGTTCATTCGCGGTGAAATATGTTTAACTGGAAGCGGAGTTACAGGCGAAATAATTTCTCCGTGGAACACACGGACAGATCCGACTGCGCCATCCTGTCCGCGGTGTACATCTCGACGATATGCTCCGGGCGAGCTGACCCATATTCGTCGAGAAACACCTAGGTATAGTACAGCGCTGAGAAGAAGCCTTACGCTCGCGCCGCCTAGCGTGACGCTCTCGAACCGGCGCTCCCCACTCTCGCGCGCCCGGAATAGTGGGGGCCGCTTTTTCTTCCAATTAGGAGAACGCGCGCGGCTTATTTCTGCAAAACTATATCAAAGAAGGCGTGGACCCTTATTTGTTCACGGAAACTTCTTTTCAGCAACGAGTAATACATACATACACGGATCCGTACTTATACCGACCGCGAGGTACGTACGTACGTGGCAAATCGTCGGCGTCGATAGGATATCCTTGAGCACGGGAATGAAATTAATGGCGCGCGAATGATACGGACGCGCGAACCGCCCGACGAAATTTCACGATAGTGTTATGCGGCGAGAACCCTTCGGAGCACGTCCCTTAGCTTCCGGTATATCCCTGGCATCACATACCGACCGTTTCGTCGCACCTCGATGTCAGCTACGCAGCGGAATACATCTCGCTGTCTGGTTAGCTTGTATCACGTGTATACAGCGTTATGCAGAATTATTCGAACGATATGGAGAGTACAATGGAGCCATGAGCCTGGTAAATGCTAGATTTCCAGCGCCATTGTACCTTGAATACCTCCTTACGCTATATTTCTACCGTTCAAAATTATGCGGACAAATCATTCAAGAATATTTGCTAAATTGTTGCTGAGATCCTTGGAATGTTTATTCAATTTTTATCAAGATCGTTAATGGACCTTTGAGGTTGAAACTGACGCGATCTCTTCTTATCTCAAGCTACCCAAAACATCGCTGTCCTATAGAAAATGGTACATCGGAAATAGGTTCCAAGATCCATCGTTAAACTGTCAACAGAAGATTAATAAAATAGGAGAAATGATCGATGACGAATCGGCCATCGAACTTCTTTCATCACAAGCGTCCCGAAGGCATGATTTCCCCGCCGAGGATAGCAACACTTCTTTTATCCTAACGGCGAGTTTGATGGGGTCGTGGCTAGTGTAATTAAACTTCGTACATGCCAACCACCGGGTATATTTCTTAAACGTTGCGGTGGCATTTCAGCCGCCCTTTTGTTACTCCTCTGCTGGAGGGGGTGCGCTCGACAGAGTAGGGTCCATATTCATGAAGGAAGCGCGCCGAAATAAGCACCCTGGGGTAGGAAAGCTTGGCCAATTTGTGCGGGAACGAACAGAGCCCGGCGTGTTAGGATTCTCACCGTTTTGCTGTCTGCTCCATGCTAACGACAAAACACTCGAACCTAACAGATAACGGGGTTAATTACCGCTCCGGGTTCCGCGGGAATATCAACCAAAAACCGTGCTGCCCGTTCGTCTAAACTGCGCCCGCCTTGCCCGGCAGCTATCATCAATTCACCGATCAGATTAAACATAATTGTAACTGTTTTTCGTTCCTTCATACCTTATCGAGGTCCAGTTATTTATCTTTGCAAAGTAATCTATGAAACGCTTTGCGATATTAATTAATTCCGTTCCAAGAAGGGAGTCCTTTGTGATCAGCGAGTACGAAAATTCTTTGGAGAACGTGGGTCCAGGTTAAAGGATTAAACAGCGTTTAATTGAAATGTCAAAAATTTCCTTTACCCGAACGATAAATCTCTATAACGAGTGCTCTTTGTATTCAGGGACAGTTAATTGAGCTAGTACGCTCATCCTGCGTTTGATAGGTGTAATTATTGAACTTTCAAGCGCCTCCGACATTGCCTTTATCGTTTTTATGGACCGGAACTTTGTCGGAGATTCAAATAGTATTCCTGGTCCTGGAGATTGCATTCTGTTAATTTCCAAATTGGTGTAAATGCACAATTACGTTATTCTAAATTGTTGCATTCAATTCGATTCAACCCAACATTGGCCCAAACCACTTTCAGCCTTCTAATTGTATTTAGAAACTTATTTTGTTTAGTATTAATAAAATATTATAACTAGCTATCACGAAATATAATGAATATTCGTCGAGAAGCGCCTATTGTGCGTTGCTGAGAAGATTGCCTCCGCTCGCGCTGCCTAGCGTGGCGCTCTTGAACTTGTGCTCCCCACTCTCGCGCGCCCGGAGTAGTGGGGGCCACTCTTTCCTCCAATTAAAACAATGCGCGTGGCCTGCTTCTACAAAACTGCGACAAAGGAGGCTGGAGATTCTATTTTATTAATTTTCAAATTATGTAAATACACAATGATGTTATTCTAAATTATTACAGCCAATTCGACTCATTCCAACACTGGCCTAAACTATTTTCAGCATTCTAACTGTACTTAGAAACCTTATTCTGTTCAGTATTAGCTGGTAATAGTATATTATCATTGAACATCATAAAAAATAATTAACACTTTTTCTATAAAATACTGCTAAAGAACAATTTATTGATAGTATTAAAAAACAACGCTTTAATCTTTTAATGTGGAAATCATCCTCCTATATGCCACGCACTTGTCGCATGCAAGTAAGCGAAACGAGAGCGCCGAAAATGAAAGAAACATCTCTGCTCATCAAGAGAAGGAACATCGTAGCAGTCTGTGGACCGCTGCAGCTTCTTACTTGATTGCGTCCGCGTCGCTATGAGTTTTTGTCGCGACCTGGACACAATTGAAGACGAGATACGAACAGGTACGACCGTACTTACACGGTTCCCCGTCCGGTACAACACTATTTCCAAGGTAGAACACGATACTCCGTATCAGCGGCGGAGCTATCTACAAGATTGGCGCTAGCGCCTTGTCGCATCGGTCGGGACGCGAGAAGAAAGCGAAACGGCCGCGCCGTGGAGTGTCCCAGTGGAACGGCAGAAGCAGTTCGGGACTCTGCGCGAGGTTATCGCGCCAAAATAGTCCCTCCCGCCATCGAACGATATGTGCCTCTTTAGTATTTTACGGCGAAATCGTGAGCACCCTTTATATCGGTTTACTTACTCGCTGCTGCTTTCATTGTCGCTTGCCAACGTTGCTGCTTCTTCGGTTGACGGCACGTGCGGGGTCTTCCCTTTACGACTGGTACATCTTCATTTTGGTAATTCGCCGCACGATATTTTTTGAGTATAGCAATTCGGTTTTCTATTAAGATCTGGTGCTAATAGTTTCCATAAAATTGACAAAATCAATTATGCAGAAGGTAAGTAGCCTATTTGCATGAAAACATTATTTTGCCATTTCTCCCCTTTATCATTTTTTTTTATTGATGCTCCATTAACTTTTTGATCAATAAAATCTTAATTCGTCAAACACTCTGCCTAAGTATTTATAGCAAAATCTCTTTAGAATTGACAAAAAGAATAAGTCCGAATTTACAAATCAGGAGAATGCTCGATTTTAAAACAATGATAGCAAAAGGGTAAAATTAATGTGTGATAACTTTTCGTTGAATATCAATTACATTAGAAGTATCATACAAGGAATTCACTGCGATATCTTCAAGTATATAAACTCCGACACTTAGGACCTGGTTTTTGAATGTTCGAAGTCGGTGTTACTTTTCCATTCGCGCCATGTCATTCATCTTCAGCACTTTCTTGTTTCCTGTTTACCTTTTACCGTTCGTGCTTTCCCAGCTTCCTTCCTTTCGATCTCGAAGCTGCTCAACTTGGTAGCCCGGAGTCGCTGGCGGGCGTTTAGCTTGCGCTTCCATCCGCTTCCTTACACCCGCCGGCATTTTATTACCAGCCACGCTAACAGCCTCCACGCTTCTCCTCCTTCGGAAGATTCGCCCGATTTCACCCGATCCGCCTTGAACCGCCACCGTTTTACGGTGGAGCATAAGCGAACGTATATACTTGGCGCAACCGATACAGCGAGGGTGTAAAATCGGTCAAGTGGTAAAAGAACACATGCTACGGATGTCAGACCGCAACTTGGAATAATTCCGGGGACGAAGAGAAGCTCGAGAGGAATGGTGGTGGAGAGATATCGATAGTCTTTTATAGACTTCACCATCGATAATTATCGATATTGTAGCATCGATAATGGTACTATACAGTTATACATATAGTATATAAGAGTACTATACATGCATATAAGAGCGTATACATAGTTCTCCACCGCTAGCTTCGGCGTCGTTCAGAGATGCAAAGTCTTTATTTAGAAATGTCCTTTACTCTTCGAACCCGGGAAAGTATGCAGAATGTAATACAGGGTGAGGCATTTAAAACAGGTTGCCTGCATAACTCGCTTAGTTTTGAGGATAAACGAAAAAAAGCTTCCAATGAAACTTATTTGGTTTCGAGGGGCACGTAATGCGATGTAACTGACCTTTCTATAGATGAAGACGAATAGGAAATGTAAAAAGCAGACCAGTATTTTTAAATGGAGGGGTATGGTTTTTTGTTTATATCCGATAGAGCGTTTCAAGACGAATACAACGACCTATATGTAAGTTATTCTAAGTCAACTACAATGAAAGATAGATTGTCTCAAAGTGTTCTATGAATAGTTGTGTATATCTTTGGTTGCCGGTTTTTGGTTAATATGCTCATAGAACATGAACAAACATCCAAGATTTTACAAAGTAAAAGAATAGCTATTCTATCTATTCATTATAACTGGACTGCGGATTTTTATGCAAATTAAAATTTTTTGTAATATAGTAAAAAAAAAGCAGGACGTTGGTAGGGAATTATTTCACCTACCAGGTATCATAAAACGCACTATAATTTGAATAATTTGTATATTTATTCATATGAAGCCTGTGCAATTTTGCACCTTTCGACTTTCTATAAATGCATAAAAGTCCGCAGTCTAATTGTAACGTATGTATGTGCACATCTGTATAAAACCCACGATCATTATTCCGTTTGAATAAACTGCATAATAAAAAAACGAATTTTTATTCATTTAAATCTCTCCATTCGAAACAGCATTCTCGCATGCATCGGCCTAACATTATTCATAAAAACATGAATTGGAACAATGAAATAAGTCCACCAGTAATCAATAAACTAGATCCAGCTTCTTACTGAACCAACACGAATTGGCTAGTTCATTAACAGCGCAGTTAGACTGCTCAGACAAAATTCGTTCAATCATTCAGCTGTATCTGCACCGCGCCGTGCAAAAGTGAGTCAATGTAAAATTGCACCCCCAGCCCATGAAATTTATAGCTCCAAATCGACCGGGGATCCCATGTTTATGACACAATAAATCTCGGATCACAGACGGGTGTCTCCCTCTCCTGAAAATTCTTCGCCAGCCATGCCGCAGATATTTCACGCTGTATCACTGAAAGTGAAATGTTTCAGATTCGGAGCTACTGAACGAAGGATTTTGACTGTCGTTCGAGAACTACTCCTTCGGAGTAACTAAGAGAGATCGAATCTCCTCTAAATCGACCGGGTGAAAGCTTCTTTGCCCATGCCGCAACCAGGTGCAAGTTCCGACTATTATGCGCCACGGAAAGTCCTTTGAGCAGTAAATGTGTACTACGTGTATCGCGATTCGGCCGATGCTGTTTGCGGTCATCGGTAAAATATAGCCAGTGCTGCGCTTGGATGCGAGAGGCCAAATGAGAAGAGTATTCGGCTTGAAAGCCGTGTTTCAGCAAGGTTTTAAAACCCGGCCGTGCTTTAAGGCATGCTCGATGCACGGTAGATTCACCCGATCCAACGATCTCGAATTACCGGCGATAACGAAAGTTTCGTGTTTGCGAGGTGATTCGCTGATTTGTGGAGTTGAACAGCTTTCATTTCCGCCAGCGGTTGCTTAAATATATGTGCACATATCTGTGCATCTGTGTGTGTGCAGTGAGAGACCGTAGTATTCGTGGAGGAAGATTGCGGAAGTAAAAGGAATAATGCTTTTTGTATTGCTTATTTTATGTTGTTTGTATGATATGTATTCAAATGTATTTAGTATATATAGCTCCATACAGAAAAAGTATTTTCATTCTCCCACCCGTTAGACAATGTAATAAGTATTTCTAGTAAATTTCATTTAGGATTGTGAAAGAAGAGTCTTGGTGTTTTAAAATGGGCCCATTTCCATTCATTTTTAATTTAAAAAGTTTTAATTTTTCATATCTGGATATTAAGTCTTCATCGCCTACACAAATAATACAACGTTTCACAGTTTTATAAAGAAACGAAACAGCGAGAAAAATTTATCACCGCTTTTACCATTTCGAAGTCGTGCAAGATATAAATTGGTAGAAATTTCTGGTTGTTAAATCAAGTGACCCTGCTCGTATTCGAATTGTCAACGTCGACGTCGAAATAGCCAGCGATATGCTGAAACCAACGCATAATCCAACGATTTGCGTGAACGTGTAAAAACCTTTGGGAATGTAGAATACGAATAATGCAGGGGCGTCGACGTTATAGCCGATATGAGATTGTTGAGTACGAGCCAAGAATGGTAATTCACTGGAAAGGCGTGAAGGAAAAGATTATTCCGCTGCTATCGCTCGTAACGATTAAGGTAATAAATTCGCACGATGTTCCTGAGATTAAATATAAGGTGGGGCATTTTTTTGAATTGATCTAAAGTAATCGATTCTTGAAATTGTTACCTTTTTCTATTTTTATGTGCAGATAATGTTGTTATATAATAATTGTTTGAATGATGATTCATTATACATTACGTATTGTTAATGAAGTAGCTGATTAAAGCTTTTTGAGTCAAGTAAGTCAAGGAAGTCAAGTACGTCGAGTAGGTCGAGTAAACCGAGTAAGTCGAGATAAGTCAAGTAAGCGAAGTTCGTCAAGTTAAGTCAAATATGTTGAGCAGGTCAAGTTAAGTAATTAACTTAAATGTAATTTAATTAAGAATTGACTTCGGGTAATTTGTTAAATTATGAAATACAAGCAAAAATGGGCCGATGAAATATTAAAACAAATTTTCAAATACTTCAATCGTACTTCTTTGTAACATTTTCCACTTAGACTACATTAAACGGAATACCCTATATGACGCAATCAGTAATTTTACTACTTAGTACTCCATTCCTCGTTTAACCAAAAACGTAGAAAAGTGAGAGCACGTTCTCCAGCGTTAAACCTTAGCAGACTTGGATTTCCAAGTCCGCAAATTCTTCGACTATTCCTGGAAAGTCAGCTTTGCATAAAGCACCGAGTAACAGTTGGAAGGTGAAGAACGAAGGAGACTGAAAGTCTTAAAGTCTCCACCGCTATGGTTGGCCTTTCCAAATGACATGGCTTAAGGTACTCCATTTCCCTTGACAAGGGAAATATTGCGATTATGTCTTTCCCCTTCTGCGATATCTATGTTCGTGTTCACTTCACCTCACTTTCTCACTTGGAAAAGAGTGCAAGAATTAAATTATCACACAACAGTCTCAAAATCAATTTCATTAATTCAATTTGAAGAAAGTGCTGAATATTTTTGCAATTTACTTAACTTGAATCAAACCTTTCATGGTTTAATTCGTCTCTAAATCTTTCCACAGCCAGCTTTTAAGGTCCATATCCGTGACAGTGGCTGTGAAAGAAAGTTAGCATCAGTGGTAGACGGCGGAAAGAATGCAGCCAGCATGAAATGCCTGGAAGAATTCGTTGAAAGGCACAAATGGAAACCTCAGCCTGATACGGTGAAAGGTAACGACATTCTAGCGAGATGTACCTCGACAATGTGCCCCGATACAATCTATAACGTGTATACGTTCGATAACAGCGATAAAAGTCGAGCAGCAGCGCAGAAAGACGGTATATGACGGGTATTCTAACTTTAAATCGTTTTGACTGTACCGAAACGTGTCATTGCGATAACGTCAAAGCAAGATTGCTATTCACGTTTAGAAACACCTAAAAATAAATGAATTACATATAGCTGAAGATCTGATAGACATTTGCAACGTACAGTTTGTCATTTGAAATCTCCCAAATTGAAATCATTAAATTGCGATTAGAAAAATAAATACAGCGTTGTGGCAATACTACTTCTAGTCTTTCCAAAAATACATATATTGTTTCATCAACTTTTATTGCTTCAAAAATCTCATTTTCTAACTCAATGCAGAAGATTGTTCGTATGCGTATCGCTCAAGGAATGCCCCGTGTCATGAGTCCTATATTATGTCAAGTATTCCGGATGATGAACTGGCGAGAAAATCGAGCGAAGTTCACTGGGAGCTACCAATTAGTCGCCCTATGAACAGGACTCCATTAATATCAGCGAGTAGGGTTAAACCACAAAACCACAATCAGTGACCCGCGACAATATCTGCCATGAAGGATGCTCAAACAGATCTAGAAAGGCAGGAGTTTTCACGTTATAGAGTTTCAAGAACTCTCCTTCAAGATATGTGTACAATTACAATGTAATTATCCTTTTTAAGTTAAATAAGTGAAGCAAATTAAGTTAAACCAATCACATTGAGTAAAGTAAGTTAAGTCACGCAAGTCAAGCTGAGTCAAATTAAGTCAAGTCATTAGAAGTTTCCTCGTTATAGAGCTTCGAGAACCCGCCTTCAAAACATATGTTTAATTGTAATATAATTATCTTTTTTTACCACATTAAAATTTAGTAATGCGATGTGTAAGATTTAAATTAATGTCTGGGACGTTTTACTAAACATAAATGAATCAATGTGCATCTACCAATGGAACGCGTTGAAACTTTTGATGACTTTAAAAATAATTCATGTTTCGAAAATTTACTTTCATCATTTACTTGAAAGACAGCCAAGAGGTAAAGAGTTTTTTAACCCTTTCAAAATTGTTGGCAGATATACCCGTCTGGGGAAAGTCGTTCCACAGTAAGAAACAGTAAAACAAATTCTCTTTTTATATTTGAGCAAATAAGCGTATATATACAGTTGAGTCATTTGATTAATTACGATTTACAAAAATAGGTCAGCCTGGCTGACTCACTTCTTTCCGTACTTACTTCCCTCACCGGGAGGGCTAAGTATTTTTGAAAATTATTCCGCGACTACGATCTCGTAATTTCGCATGACATTTTCGCCACTGCTCGATTCCGATAACTGGCTGCCGGTATATCTTGCCGCAGCGCGGAATGTACTACGCGGCCGTAAAATCTGAAAACTGTCCTGCTAAAATGTTTGCCAAGCGTTATGCGCCGCACCACGGTGCCCTTTTCCATTTTACTACATTCAAGGATTAATACCTTTAGCTGTACACCAATGTACGTAGAATTTTTTCTCGAAGCGGAATTTCCAAAGTTCAAGAAAAAAAGCAAACAATTTCAGTTTAATCCAAGAATTATTTCGCTGCAATAAAGAATTTAGGCTAACTAAGTTAAGTAACCTATGTAAACTAACTTAAATGAGCTAAGTAACTTAAGTAAGCCAAGTAAGTCAAGTAAGTCGAGTAAGTGGAGTAAGTCAAGCAAGTCAAGTAAGCTAACCTAGTCAAGTTAAGTAAAATAAGTTATTAACTCAAATTTTATTTAATTAAGAATTTAATTTGGATGATTTGTTAAATTATAAAATACGAGAAAGAATGACACGATAAAATAATTACATAATTACATAATTACATTATGCTTTGCATGTTTTCCATTTTATTATATTCAAGCATTTATACTTTTAGCTGTATACCAAGCTACGTAGAATTTTATTTCGAAGCGGAATATCTAAAGTGCAAGAAAAAAAGTAAACAATTTCAGTTTAACCCAGGAGTTAACTCGCTGCAATCAAGAGTTCTCTCGTTTCAATAACCATTTTCAATTGATTTTTATCGATACCTGCGTATGTATCGTTTAATTCTATCTTAACGACCAGCACACTTTGAACGTTCCAAAAGAATTTGGCGTGCTCCTCCGCCCCTTTTGTGTCCACAATTAATGAATGCGTCTGTTTCAATTTTCCGCTAATCCTATTGAATGTTGAAAATTCGAAACATTAACGCGACGTTGCTTGAAAACTCTAGAAGAGCAGAAGTGTTCACGTTACTAGACATTGGTCTAAAATTTCACCCAACCACCGCTGATATAACGTTTTACCCCTACGTACTCCTCGTTTGAAAAATACCCGGAAGAAACGGCTCCCTCGCGAAATGTCCAACGTAAAAATCTCCGCATTTTTCATTTACCTTTCACGCTGCCCGCTAATTTCCTCGCGAGACGTGAAACCGAAGACACAGTACAAATATTTAAATATTACACCTGCGTTGCCTCGAGGTGCGATCCGTTTGCGTTACAAAGCAGTTTCTTCTTGCTTCCAAAAAAAAGAAAAATAAAATTAAGGACTGAGAATTAATAAAATTGAAAATGCTAAAATGCATATTGCTAAAAATGTTGAAACGCTAAAATGAATATTAATTCGCTGTTACGGCTACTAAAGGGTGATTGTTAATTTAAAAAATTAAAAATGCAATAAAATCAACTTTAATTCGCTTCTAAAAGTCACTTAAATCGAAATTAAATAGATCGGTAAAATTTAGAATCGAGGAAAGAGATATAATGGTGCACTAAAATCAGTTCGCGTGTTTTTATTGAACGGCGTACTCCTCAAAGCGCGAGCACTAAGCTACAAAATCGATTCCTCGACGGCTCTCGTGGCGGCCGCGTTGAATATACATGTTGAACGGCATGCGGCGACCGATCGACCTCATCCGCATTCTAATCAGCTCTTACTTCACACGGCCAGAAACAGCTTGCTGAACTTTAACTCGTTATCCCGGTCGACCGCGCAAATGCCCCGGTTGGGGTTTGCCAGCGTCGATCGTTTCGACCAGACTCGATGGAGAATGTTTTTGATGCCGCCATAGAGCTGCTTACGAAAAAAATATCTGCTGCGCTCCCCTCGCCGGCCGCGTTTGCATAAACGGAGCCTTAGGAGAGACGGAAATTTTCGTTGAAATAAAGCTGCTTCCCTTCGATTCGTTGCTGGTTCTCTCATTACTTTGGAAGCACCGCCTTTCGAGATCAATGGATCGCGATATTTATGTTGGGATCGGACCCAGATCGACGTTATTGACGCTGCGAGAGGGAAGAAATCCGTGACGGGAAATAAACGCGGAATGGGGAAAAGGAACAATGAAGGAACGTCACAAAGCAACTGTTCGGTGCAATTTATTTTTTAGGCTTTGTATTGCCGAAAAATTAGTGTCAAAATCAAAGAACTCTTGATGGAAATAGGATACAGGAATGATTTTTTCTTTAATTGAAGCCAAGACGTTGTGAAATGTGGGAATATTTAGAAAAAGAATCATAAACAAGTTTTGACTCCGAAAATTTGTGTCGGAGTTAACATTTTTTATGAAAGTATGAGTTTTTCCTTTATAATTCCTGGATGAATCTTTTCATTAACTTATTATATAACATTTCTGGAGATCTTGACACGCTGAATTCAAATCTGGCCACAGAATTTATGTGGTTCTTCAGAAGTTTAAGAAACTTACTTCACATAATTTGACTTAACTTACTTGACTGACTCGACTTACTCGACTTACTCGACTTACTCGACTTATTCAACTTCTTGAAAGGCTACATAAATTCTGCGGCCACATTCTAATTCAGTGTGTCAAAATCTACAAGAAATGACGTATAGCACGTCAATGAAAAATAAAACAACCACGAATTCTAACATAAAAACCAGAATTTTCGACCAAAATGTTATCTTCCGTATAAATTTTAGGGATCGAAACATGTTTCTACACTTTACTTTTACTGCAAATTTTAGTCTGGCGAACAAGGCGTCAATTAACCCAGTCAATTAAATATCAATTATTAAGAAACATTTTGAAGGCACATAATCGTATCTAGTAGTGAAAATTTTTCATACACAACGTGGTATTAATCAGCATTCATTTACGCGGACCCTCGAGACGGAGTGGTACAATTTCTTAAATCCCGGAACGTAGCTCGGATAGCGTTTAATTAAGCAATCTAGGTCATCGACCAACTCTTTCTCTTTAAACTTGTTAATGAAAACAGAAGTGTCACGAACAGCTACTTGGAATCACGCATAGAATAAATAATTTAAAGGAGTTAACAAAATTGTTTAATCATGTTTATTTCTTTGTTATCATTGCTTTAAATTTAACGCTTATATCCTATGGTCAGAATTGCATTCATAAATTACACGAATAAATTATTTATATGACAGTTCGTATACGGTAAAATATTATTGTTAAATACAATATTAAATCTGATTATTTTTCGTTCATTTATCCCAGCTGTCTGAATAATCACGAAGTTCGCCCAATTGCAGAAGTTGAAAAGTTTACCTCGAAGGAAGAAACAGGGAAACAGATAGAAGAAGGGAGCAGGGTAGAACAGCTGTCTTCTGCCAAGAATGAAAATTAGATAAAGTAAGGCGTTTGGAGTACTTGGGGTTAGTTCGCTAATTGTAGAAATAAAAAGTACGTAACAATATAGGGAAAAATTGAACGAAAGGTATAAATAGAAAAAGAAGATTTGTTTGTGTAATAGTTGAGTAATATTTAAATGAAACAATGGAATAATTTGTACAATAACTAAATAATTGTTAAAAGAAATGGAATAAAAAATATACCTACTTTAAAGAACTACATTTACTCCCTCATTACTCTCCTTGCCGTTCTCTTGCACGCACAGCCCGCACATAAATTCTTCTTTCGAAATTGCCATAAATTCGAACACAGTTTCCGCTCACACATCCATGCATCTTGATCACCGATAACGTTGTCAAACTTCGTCAATTCGACTAACGCTTGCAGTAACCACGTTACGCGCCAGGTAATAGACTACGGTCGCTAATTCGTCGGACTTTGATGAGTCTCTATGAAATTAGGAGCAGCTTTGAGAGCTAAGAGTAATTCCAACCGGTCGTCGCGTCGGTTCTCCACTGACGGAGACCGGTTCCCTTGGATTTCTGCCGGCTATCCGGAATCAACTGCGACTGCGACGAAGTCGCAGGGTCGGTGTCCTCCCCCGTTGAGTGCTGAAAGGACAACGGGACAGCGTGTCGTTAACACCGCGATGCTTTAGCTTGGATGCGGTGAAAACGCGTGGCTATCCAAACACCGGAAATGGTCCGCGAGGTAACGGCAAAGCAGCCAGCGCTTTGGCAACAGTGATGTTCAACATTACGTCGCGTTGTTATAATAATCATACTGCGGCGGCCCTGATCATTCTGCGGGACGTGTTTCAATTGAAATTGTGATGAAGTTGTTGCTGTTTCGCAGCGAAGAACTGTGCGCGACGTATTATTGTAGGAGTAGTACGATGTTAGTTTGAATTATTATCAAATCTAGCAAATTGATATTATTTTACATGACACACATTCTGTAGCAAGTCAGCTTCATTATGCTCGTTTTATAGGGACAGTATTTTCTTTCAAGATTTATTAATTAAGATCCCTTAATTGTTGATGGTGTAAAATTGAGTGAGCGCATTTAACAAAGAAAAATCGTTGAGTGCCATGAAACAGAAGAATGAGAAAAAACGTAGTGGACCTTTGTGTTGAAAATGATTAAATTTTTTCTGTTGAATAGTTGTTTTTGCAATAAAAACTTCTTTTCGTTTTGCTACCAAATAATGTGCAGTTCAATCTTACTACAAATAATACAATCTCCATTTTCATTGGAGCTTCCCAAAATTATTAAATAAAATTGATGATCAATTGCATATTATGTATTATAAAAGTATTGCATTCATGCACCTGTTCTTTAAATAATATTTTTGTTTACATAGTATTGTGTATGGCACAGATGTTGCTCCCCGAACCTCTTCACACTATATGCATTAAAATATACAAAGTAAATGACCTGTAATTTAAAACATTGAACAACTTAACAGAGAATTATGATAAATTAAACAAAGATCAGTTACATCTAACTTTATACTTGGACACATTTATCTCGAACAAACTGGACTATTCTCTTACACTCAAAGATAATATGTAATGAAAAATGTGCAATATCAAGCTTTTCATTAAAAAAAAATGCATAACATGATGAAAATGTTTTCATAACAAGCCTACTGGAATAACAAACGTTCGTTCAACTCCACCCTTTCCACCAATTTGCACTTAAGCTTCGAACGCTGGTAAAATCTCTCCCCAGGGTAATATTTCACCTTGGTTCTTGGACTTTTTCTTCCTTAAAATAATTTTCAACAAGCAAAACCATCGTCCAAGAAATTTTCCATTCTACGTGGTATATTAATGTATTACTCAATTTCTATCACTATATTTTAATGAATACTGCTTTGAAATGTTTTTAACATTTCTAAAGAAAAGTCTCGGAATTTTTGGAAAATGCCGATCATCAAGTTGATTCCGTTTCGCGCATTCTTGAAATGCATCGAACTTTGATAATGTAAACGATTTCCATCTCATCAAAATAGGAGTATACATTATTATACATGAAATTACGAGCAAAAGCCTTCCTTTCCTGCAAAAATGTCGATAATTAAATTGCGTTAAATCGTTTCGTGCATACTTACACTGTGGCAATTATGCGTTTTATAGCAGTCGGGACTTTTGATCTCACGATAGAGAGGAAGGAAGAGGAAAGGCATGCGCGCAATCGAGCTGAAAATGGTGCAAAGGGGAAGTTACTGATTGCAGGACAGAAGTGGAGTACGAAGGAGGATAACGAGGATACGAAAAGATTACGTGGCATCCTTAAAGAAAGTATAAATCTTTATCTTGCTGCACAGAGGGAGACACAATATTGTTATTCGAACCTGTTTAAATCATTTAATCAACCCATGATGATTTGATTAATGAGCAAGGAATTTCATGTGTGGGAAAGTTGCTGTTGAACAATTTAATATAAGGCTAATGTAGAAATTCTACTGCAAAATATAATAATTTTGTTATGTGCGCATTAATAATTTAAGTAATTGCATGTACAACAATTTTATATGCAAGAAATAAATCGTACCATATAATTATTGAACTTTTTTGCCACCTCTAATTTTTTTATATTCATTGATAGTCCTAGAAGTACTCTCCATAAATTTTAATTAAAATACTTCAAAGATTAAATAATTTTGCTTTAAATTGGATTGTTGGATTGTTTTGAATTCTACACTTTTTTCTGATGGAACAGATTTCTAATTGAACTTAAAATTCCATTAGGCATCCAATACTACATATTCCCACATAGATATAAATTTAAAATGGCCTGCTTAATTAACCGTTTGGAAAAGAGGCAGTAAAACACAGCAAAGAGTCTCTTTCCTGTCCACATTTTATATTTGATAAGATAGCCACAAGGTAAATGACCGGGCTCATAATTACATTTTTTAACGTTTCATTTCATGAGCAACTCGTCCTTTCAGATTTACGTATCACTGAAAAGATTTCTGTTTAACTGTGCAGCAGAAACGTGCAATGAAACCTGACACCAAAGAGAAATCTATGGAAATACAAGAAAACTTTAATATTAACGCGATCCTTTTAATAAACGTAACTAGTTGCATAAGAAAGAGCGCGGTTTATTTACTTTGAAGCATTATAATGTAATCCAGTTCCCAGAGTGGTGTATCATCAGAAGTTTGTTGGACATAGTAAAACGTAATTAAGTAGGATGTAAAGTGTAAAGGGAGAGAATATTGTTGATGGGCCGAGTTCATAACTTAAGGAGAAAAGACAGGTATATAGCCAGACACGTGTTGCAGTCAGGCCAGTACCAATTATCTTTCTGTTAATTAGTTACCAAGTTTGACAAGTATTAATGGACAAAGTTAATAATATTTTTTAGTGTTTCTTCATCGTCTTAAAGTGGTAGACGATTCTGCATTTGTAAAAAATGTGCAAACTAATAAAGAAATTTATTTCTAGCTTCTGATAATAATAAACGATATCGAGGGAATGATGGAGTTAATAATTATTTCTTTCCATACACTTAACGAAAGTTGAGTAGATGGACGGTGATTCGAAAATACATAAGTTGGTATTTTATTTCTTACTTCACTTTTTTGTGATTAATGAAAACAATATAGTTGGTGAAACATATTGCTGACAAAAATACATTGCAATTATTTTAACTCATTTTGGTAAGTTTATTAAACTAACATAATGAGTTAGAAGAAAACTAAATTAAGGAATATATAGTACACTCGTCTGATTATGAAAATCAATTATTTTGTGTGGCATGCATATTCTAATTTATTATTCTTGATGCATCGAAAAATGAAGGATGGTAAACTCGTCTGTAATTACACACGAAATATTCCTTGCAGTAACAAGTGAAAAAAATATGCAATAAAGATTCGAAGTTAACAAAAATGAAGATTATAAAATACTGTAAACAATGATATTATAGTATCATAGAGTTCATATCACCCCCTCCGCTTATCTACAGATTTGCCTTAAGTGGCCACTTTATTGACCCCGCAGTAAATACAATACTCCCTCGAAATACCTTTACCATTCTCCCCATTTTGTCGATTCTTACGTTCCCCGTAAATGCGCGGTGCCATAAATAAATTTCTCGAAGCTAAATCATCGGGAAAGTTCTTTGTATCGTAGTTAGCTTAACGCTCTGCACTTCCATTTTTGCAGTAATAGAGCAGAGACTGTCCGCAAATCCGTGTTTATCGGGTCGATCCGAAAAAAATCCACTTAAAGAAAAGATGCGGGGGGGGGGGGCGCGGTGCGCCATATAGGCGAGCTTAATGAAACTTTAATCGAAGGGATCGAACCCGAGCATAAATAACAAGAAAAAACGTAGCGAGTGGAACGAGTCGTGGACAGAAATTTAATGCACCCACCGTGTGCTATCCTGGATATGCTTTCGGAAAGTAGTTTTGCGATATCGTAAATCACTGAACCCCTGTGTCTTGCCACGGCTGCTTGTTCCTGTGTTGGTAATGCATTCACGTATGCGTGCGTGTGTATGTGTGTTCGCTCGATAGCCGGAATAATGTATTCAGAGAAATGTAACATGTCGATGTCGAATTTTCTTCTTCCTTTGCCCCTTCCGTTGCCAGCCAAAAAATAACTATGTCGTTGCTGCGGACCGTGTAGAGAGAAAGAGGGGCCATTTGGGAAAACGGAGGCAGGGGAATGAAACTACGTGGCAGGGAATTCGTACTTTTGGGAAGCCGCGAGCAAAAGGACTGGTGGGAATAGCTGAGGAAGGAATAGAAATGGGAGTTTAGTTCAATCGAAGGGATTCTTATTAATGGCGGATTCTGAAAAGCTGATCGCCGACTGAAATCGAAAATTGCCGGCAACCGGAACGCCGAGCACCCCGATCATAATTCCATGGTGAAATAGCGTTGACAAAGTTTATCACTTGTAATCCATGGTATGCATGAAATAAAAAGCAGAAGAATTATTAAAATGCAATCGTTGTCATAATATTGGAGCGACCGAGCAATTTTTGTATTGTGACGAAAAATAAATATCATTTTGCAATTTAACACAGCTTATAATGAACAAGACAATATTAAAAGCACAATTGTCAGTTATCAAGTTATATTTTAATATTTAATGAAGTTCAAATTAACGCTCTGTGCCTCCATTTTCGCAGTAACAGAGAACAGACTGCTCACAAATCCGTGTTTATCCGGTCGATTCGACAAAAGCCACTTAGAGAAAAGATGGAGGACACGGCGCACCATATAAGTAGGCTTAATGAAACTTTAATCGAAGGGATCGAACCCGGGCATAAATAACAAAAACTGTAATGACTCGAACGAATCATAAACTTCAAACTAATTCACTGTATGATATTATTTATTAAATTTCATCGCTAATTATTATTGGATAAAAGAAAACATGAGGGATATATGCACGTGAAGTATGTAAACGTACCTGCACGGAGAATGTGCAATATGAAAATAGTTTTACAGTAGTATCAGTGCTATGAAGTATTTATGCTAGAGTAACTTACAAGCAGCTTCTCCAAAGGAGACTGTAAATTAAACTGAACTGAAAATTGTTCACAACGTACAATATGTTTAACGCGATAAATCATTTCAGTTCATTTATCCATATCTATCAAGTATTTTGTGTGCCCCGATGAAAAGCAAATAATTATTAGCTACGAGATTGCAAATTGAATATTCCTACAAAATGAAATTGCTTTGCCATTTCCTTATACAAACAATACTCGCATAATGAATTCCGCAATCGCGACATATTTATACTTAATAACTTTCAGTTATTAATTCAGTTATTAGTTATTACTTCGTGCAATTTCACCAGTGAACGTTATTTATATTTTCAATATTTGCAGTGACGGGTGTCCGAAAACGAACATAATATGCATCTTACATTTACTAATTAACAATATGTCTCTTTGTGCATTAAATTATGAAATTTAAATTGTAGCGACCTCCAACTCCTGCCACTAGAGGGATTTGGCGCGAGCTGCCAATTTCTCTCGAAAGTATTCGTACCGACATCAGGACCTATACTATAATGTATAAACATCCTGCGACTATCCCTCACTATCCCGACGTTTAAGGCAAGGGCCTGCTAGGTAGCCTTACTGACCAGTCCTCGAGTAGGCCCAGGACGAAACGCTCTCCTAAAACCCTACTCCATAATTTTACGCTCAGTCATTTAATCGCTACAAGATTATGAAACAAACTATTTTGTATCATGTTTTCTTGGAATGTCTATGAGCAGATAATATTGTAACTTTTTTATAGCAGTATAGAGGAGATGTAACTAAACTTATAATATGCACTTAAAAGTTGATCAATAAAATAAGATATAATTTTCCCTTCTTTGTTTCTCTTTTGTAAAATTTCATTGTCGAACATTGTTCGAAGCACACAAAGAAATTTATAGAGCACTGATTATTTATTCTATATAATACAACAGCTTTAACCCAGGGTTCGATTTAGAAAAAATACTTTTGCTTATCTCGGACATTTTCAAATCCTTAGAAAAGGAGAATTAAAATGTTTCAAAATAATAAAGTTTCCTGCACACAATTGACGCACCTATACGAAAGAATATTAATGAGTAACGCAGGGGGGATGACGAGCAGTTTATATTTCGCAATTTTTTCCAATATCGAAATAGGGCAGAATGTAGGGGAGAAAGTATGGCCGCTAGTAGGAATACTTAACTGCGTCCGTTGAATATTCGTATACACACAGGCACTTCGGGGGCCCCGATATAGAATGCGCACGTAATACAATATATATGTAGAAGCTCTCCGGAAAAGGGACAGCGCGCGGCTGTTTAAATTACTAAACTTTAAACTTTCACTCACGTATGCAAACTAATGCAAACTGGAGGCTTGTGGAAGGAACTGCAAACAGCTCACTCGGGAGTCCCTACTACCATCCAAGCTCCCAGGACGGGTATCTCGACACCCTCCAGCCCCTGGAAGCTACCCTGTCCTCGCCCCTGCCCTCCCCAGTCGCGTATCCACCACACCGTAGGCCTCTCTACCCATCCCGCGCCACGTTCCTCCGCTCCCAACGGGAGACGTTGCTATCTATATACATATATCGGATGTCCTAATTTTCCTGTCGGCGATAGCTACCCCTTTCCTGCAGGGATTCTTCTCCCCTTGGCGACGCCGCCACGGGTGGCACAGGCCTCGTGAGTGTTTTCGCTTAACCAAATGAAGACCGAGTAAAGCACGTCATTAAGAACGCGAAGTGGTATTCATTTCTACGCCTGGGGGAGACCCAAGGCGCGGCAGGTGAGGCCTGGGCATGCCATCAACTTTCCTAAGTCTTTGTCGCGCGTAAACAATCTGCTTGACTTCTGACCCGCGGGTCGTTAAGAACGTCATTAAACGGCGAGAAAGGTCGACGGTTCCCGTCAGTCTTTCCGCGTTACCTTTAGCTTGCAGCTCCGCGGCTTTCTCAGGTGCGTTAGATAGAGGTGTGGAGTCGCGTTAAGCGTCAAACACAAATTTAGAGATGTTCGAAGGAATTTCAGATACGCAATCTCTTTAGAAAACAGATTCGATGGATTTGGGTTTCAAACACTTCCGCGGTTCCAAATACTAACTGGGACACTTTCTACTGCGCCATCTAGCGGCTTCTTGTTTCCAGTAAACTATAAATTCATCTTCAACCTTGAGTAAACATACACAGGATCCAAGCGATCATTGTTCCATAAGCGGTAAGTATGCAGGATAACAGAGTCGTCACTGATTTCAATGACCTTGAAGTATGTTTTAAGGTCAGCATTCTGAGCAGCTTCCTCCTATACATATAATAAGCGGACTCTTTGATTTTTAGAGATATTCACAAAAGTATGTTTGCCTCTGTGTATTTTGGTTTGCTTTGGTCCCGTTAGTAACCTGGCCAAGCCAGTATTTGGTTAAGTCAGTAATCTGACCTAACCAGTATTTTGTTGTGCTAGTAATCTGACCTGATCAGAATTTTGTTAAATTAGTAACTTGACCTGACTAGTACTTTGTTAGATTAGTAATCTGACCTGAGCAGTATTTTGTTAAATTAGTAGCCTGACCTGACCAGTATTTTGTTGAGGTAGTAACTTGACCTGACCAGTATTTTGTTAGGTTAGTAATTTGACCTGACTAGTATTTTGTTAGGTTCGTAACCAGACCTGGCCAGTATTTGTTTAAGTTAGTAATTTGATCTGATCTGTGTTGGGTTAGTAGCTTGACCTGACCAGTATTATATTGGGTTAGTAGCCTGACCTGACCAGTATTTTGTTAGATTAGTAACCTGATCTGGCCAGTATTTGGTTAAGTTAGTAATTTCATCTGACCTGTGTTGGGTTAGTAACTTGACCTGATCAGTATTATATTGGGTTAGTAGCCTGACCTGACCAGTATTTTGTTAGATTGGTAACCTGACCTGACCAGTATTTGGTTAAGTTACATTATTGGTTATTACGATACATTATTGCCTTTGTCGTTTAGTATTTTACTATTGCCTTTTTGTAACCTACCGAAATACTGGTAAGGTTAGGTTACTAACTTGACCAAAGCAAACCAAAATACATAGTGCCAAGCAATCTCTGCAAACATCTCTTGAACTAAAAGAGTCCGCCCATCATATTTACAGAAAAAAGGTTGTTCAGAACGATGACAACATAATTAACAACATATTTCAAGGTGATTAAAACTGGAGGAGGCTCTATTATTCTACATAACTGTTTTACAAGCTATTCAACAAACCATTTACTATAGACGCTGTTCGCAAAATGCATGCGGGTATAAGTAGAAACCGGTTCGCAAGAGCAACGATAAGTCAATCGAAATTATCGAGATTGTCTTTCGAAGTTCTTGCGGCCCGATGCTCTGCGGGTAATTTACCGTGGGTCGTAAGTAATAATCGATGCCAAGCGAGTTACGCGGTCCGCGCTAGACGCTAATAAGGACATACATACATGCATACGTGTACATACACATTTACGCATAATGCACACGTGCATTCGATAATAGATGCCAGTTGTAATTCATTGGCGAGAGCATAAACGTCCTTATCTGCTATTAATGGCAAGATTTATCCGGGGCTGGTTGAAAATTGAACGAAACTGCGGAGATGTTTAGACTGAGCTCCTGTGGTCTCGATACTGGCCTGTGGTCCGCGCTTAAAAAGCTTTGAGTTATTTTCTAGAATAGTTATGTCTGATATTTTGTAATTCACGAAAGGTACTGTATTTTTGAAAATAATGCTCACTAAACAAAATACTCTAGAAAGTAATAATTTCTTTATTTTTGTAGTATATGTATTACATTAGCTGAACGTTCTTGCGCCTGCGACTACTGTGTGTAACTCGTTGCACGAGGAAATCCATACGTGAATAACCACTTCGATTATTCATCTAATTACGAAGAACTGAATGATTCCGCAGCACATTCGTGCACGTGAAATTATGCAATAAGCCAGGATTAAGAAACGTGCGACGAATAATCTTAAAAGCAGCAAATAAATATTAACGATATGCAAATAACACAAATAAATAAAATGGAAATTATTGTTCTAACAATGTATATAGATACCAGATAAGAAGCAATACATACTCTTATATTATTTAACAATACGCAGGTTCGCAAATCGAAAACAATTAAAACACTTTAAATAGTTCACGTTAAAACTTCAATATACGCATTTCAGAATTAATCATTTACTTTACACATCAGCTGACATTCGGTGGTAACGAAAATAGCGTAGAAATTAATTTCAGACCAAGGTATGTCGAGCTTGACTCTCGCTTCAAATAGAAGCAGCGTCCCCTGCGATTCCAGTGGTACGGGACGTGGATAGATTAATGGCCTCAACATTAGTAACAACGCTGTGAACTGCTCAGAAGCGTTACCATCTCCGTTTCATTTCGTTCACATCATTTTAATTATGTTAATGAATCTTGCCGCCTTCGAACCAATGGTTTACATTAACACCGATCAATCCTGGCTTCGATTTATGATTTCCCAATTGTTTATAAAGAACAAATGTAATACCATTGAAAACTATATGTCGCATAAATTAAATTAATTGTCCAGTAAATAAAAACCAATTACTTTATTTTACTTTTTCATAAAATCAGAAAACCAGTAGCTTAATTTCAGAAAATTAAACATCTTTTATTGAACTCCTTGTTTTACACGTAATTAAATTCCACGCGATCAACAGTAACTATTACATTGATTATTAATGATTAACAATGGGATTTATGATTTCAGCTGAAACTATTATCACCATTAACGTTTTAATTTAAACAATTCTATTTCTTTTAAACGTTTCAGTCATGCATTTCTCCTTTCCACGTGTTTCCCCGTGGAAGAAGTTGCTAGTTACTTGTTCACGGACGAGCACGGGCAGTAATGTGACCGCTGAACCGAGGTATTATCAATTTCAACTTAAACGGGACGGAGTGCAACGACGGAGAATGCTCGCGCCTGCCAATGAAAGTAGTTGAATTAAACGGTGGGTACTGAATGGGACGAATTAAGATCGGTTACGCTGGAATATTTTCGGAGATTGTCCGTCTTCCTTCCGGATGAATTATTCACGACCCCGATGCCTAATTAATCGTGTCCTTAAGCCGAAGGATTATTAAGATAAACGATGATCATAAAAAAGCATTTCTGGCATTAACGTATTCACTGAAGCATCTTTTTGCCACTAACGAAGCTTCCATTATTTACGCGAAATAATACGCATGGCGCGTGGAAATTTCGAACGATGGTGAAAAACATCGAATAACGTGATTAAACGATGTTACTTTTAGCTAACAGGAATTTAATTACATTTATTGATATTTCGTGGAGTCGGTCGGCGTGTGATGAAATTGACTTTCGCGCTTAATTACCTTTAATTATTAATATGAGTTCTGGCCATGTGTCCCGTTTTGGCCAAAGTTTAAAGAGCAGCTTGCTACACGTTTGAAATATTTTCAGCATAATTATCTTTGAATTTCAATGTAGTGATTTAATTGGCATAATTTAGTAATATAGCCCTTGGAAAAAATGCAGTAGCAGTTTATATTATGTCTGTTGACTGTATGGTACTTACATAAAAAGAAGTATTCCTGTGACGTACGACCACTTCACTTAAATTTGTTTAATGTATTTTGCATCGCTAGACTTTTCCATGTGTCGGCATGTACATATGCATATTCTACACTTCTTATAATTGATTGCACAAAGCTTTGAGGGGAAAAAAGACGTGCAATATTAATTTATAGATACTACTAATTTTTGGCTTCTGTGCATTTTCCATTAATCGTGACGAATATTATTTCTTTGAAACACTATTTTAGTTTCCAACAATAGTGTTTCCTTTTTCATTCAATTTTTAATTATTGACACCAGTGCGTTAACTCGTCATTGTTAAACTTCCTGAGCAATCTTTAATGCAAAGTTTAAATGATCCATCGATCACTTTCGTTGGTTTTCCTTCAAACATTTAATTACCATATTTTAACTCTTTCCTCTCGCAACTCCACTAACGATAACCTGACACACATTCGTTCGTTAAACATTAAACGATCTGCCTGTAATGAGTCCACAGATAATTCCAGAAAACGTTTACCATTGATATACATAAGCATCTACATTCTAATGACGCTGTTCAATAGCATTCAACTCGCAAGCAATTTTTGCCGACGGTGTAATTGAATCGCAATTAAGAGCGGGCTCCGAGCGAGAACTGCGATGCCAGAAATCGCGACGATTAAATGCTTACGAGCACTATCTCACGGTGATTAACTTTTGATCGAGTGTTGATTGCAGCAAAATTGAGCATCGGTATAAACGGTTCATAAACGGGAAACGGTTCGATTTACAATCAGCAATAGCATAAAACAGATTTCCACATGTGCATGTAGAATAGATACTTGCATCGAGTTCACCAATAAAGAAAGGTATTTGATAATAGACATTTCATGAAGAAATAATGTATTTTGTTACAGCAGTTCTGAAGTTTCCGAAAGAATAAATGGAATTAAGAAAATGATGGATGCTCGCCACGAGGAAGGTGAGGGATATATCGATATGTTGTGTAATTTTTTGCTGGCAAAATATAATTTATAAAAAGATCTATTAGTTTTAGGTTTTTGTATTTTATCTATATTAATGTTTTGTAAAAGGAAAATGGTTCAATTTACAATTAGCCACAGCATAAAACAGTTTTCTACGTATGTGTGTAAAATAGACGCATTGAGTATGAACAGACAATTTAGAAACAAATTAGCTATCTGGTTGTAGCAATTTTGGAGTTTCCACAAGAACAAATGGGATTAAGCAAATTATAGGAGTTTCCCACGAGGAAGTTGAATAATATCCTAGATTGTTTAATATTTTTCTTGAAAAATATGATTTGTGAAGGCATTTCTTTATTTTAGGTCTTTGTATTGTATCTATATTCATGTTTTGTTTCTGCAGTAAGACCAAATTTGATTTTTAAATATCTGCAGAATTTATCACCATAGTATCGTTCATTCTCATTAAGACGTATATCGATATTCCTTGTTGAACTGAGTTGGTGTAATCATCTCCGCTTAGCTATTTTTAGTCAGTGCACCTCGCGCACGATATTACGGAATATGTACCAATATTATTGCAATGTTTGATGAATCACTGTGATATATTCAGCGGGAATAGTTATATCGATCTTTCATAAGCTTATGACACGCAGTATATTCATTTACGTCAAATTGACTTTCCTTTTCATTTTGTAAATATGTTACCATAAAATATAACATTGACTGCAAAATGTTGAAATAACTGGCAGTCGTGCACGTACAATAAATAATGGTTTGCATCATCTAATTATAAAATGATAAGGACATATTAACTGCAACGAAATAACAAGCCGAGTGTAAGAGAATGCTCAAATCTGCAGTCATTGAGGAAACAAATAAAAAAGAAATTAAGAATACAAATGTATATTTTGCTACAAAATCTAATTATACTGTAATCAAAGCATTTACGGTTGCATGTATACATTTATAATAGTCCAGCTATAATTAACTCTTATTTAAAAATAATCAAATTCCGTTTTCTCTTAATTCCAGTTAGCACGAAACGGTTCGGTTAAACAAAACATAAAACGATTCGATGCATGTCAAGTATAACAAAAAGAAGGAAGAACATATTCCATCCCCATTTAATTTTCCGGGCTGCAACGTGTGCCAATCGTCAAAAGTCCGAGGTTCTATTTAACTTTCGCAGCCACTTAACCGCGAAAACCTATAAGCGACGGGGTAATTCCCCATTTGCTTCGGACAGGCAATTGATGGGTTCGGAACTCTTCTTTGCGGTCCACTCTTTTACTTCGTATGCTCATCGGAAACCGATGTATTGAATTGGCTGGGGAAAAAATATAGAATGAGATTGAGATCTGTTTCAAGAGATGAATCATCGTGTATCTCCTCGCTTTGGCAACGTTAGTGGAATTAATAAGCGAGAATTTCCTTGTGTCCCTTCGTCAAAATAAAAAGTACATATATGTATATATATAATGAAAAATTAATTGCGATATGATTGAAAAAGCTGAAGGAAGAATAAAAATTCTTGTGTAATGCGATGTCGTTATAAAAATTACAAAGATTGTTTTATAAATAATATACAAGGTGCACGAAATAACGTTTTTCAAGAATAATAGTTAGTTGTAACTCTCAAGTTATTGTTACCAAAGCAATCGTAAGCTGTAGAACACATTAGTCGAAGTGTAATTAATTAAATTAAGGAAAATAATCTTACAATTAGCAAATTACATATTTTGCTTCATTATTCACGATACATAATTATTTAGTAATTTACTCAAATTGCAGGATAAGTTTCATTTTAATGAAACGATTATTGTCGCAGTACCAAGATACCATTATAGCCATGACCGTGATAGTAATTCTAATTAATGATTAAAGCAAAAACGTAGGAAATGTATTTGAAGTAGCATGAAATGCAGTTCTTGGAAATCCCCGCTGGTCGGCACGGCGCGAGAACTCCTGACGTCAGAGGTTGACACGTAATTGACGAAGTCATCTAACAAAAATATACCTTTATATCGTATTCATATTTGTCGATATCCCAGAAAATTCTACTAAAGAGAAAAAGATACACTTCCCCCAATTACTTTTCACAGGGAAAGAGTTAACAATGTGGTACTATTATATTTTAATATACATACGTAATTATGTACATATTTTTTCTGATAAAGTAATTTTTTGAGGTTATGAAGAGATTATGAAATTCAGGTTAAAGTGGCGATGAATCAATAATGAATTAATTATTTCTTTTCCTTAAGGAAATATTTAGATACTTTTCCTTCCTGGTGAAAAGTAATAATTAAACATAATGGATGTGAAATAATTTCATATAACTGAAAAATGTTAAATAATAAATCTATCCCGGTTGGCTAAAACTATTCCATTTAACGAATGTAAATAATAAATAAAAGTGTCTAGCCACCTAACAATTGAGAGATGTATAGCTCGTTTATATTGCATGTGTAAAAATAACACAGTGAAATCGTACTAAATTAACCGCGTTAAAAGTATATTTAGAATCATCAAAGTTATTCAAATATTTTCCCCAAAATATACTGAATATTTATGTAGAATTTTTTCGTCGTGCCATTAAAGCCTCTAGTTCCCACAGCAGCTTACCATTTCTTCCGAATCATTTACCCAACCATTCGATCCATCCTACGTAGGGAATTATCCTGCACTCCCTATCGCCCTCCAGTCTTTGTACATCATTTAACATCAATTTCGTCGCGCCGCTAATGATCGTCAAGCAAGGCAATTTCGACGCGAAACTTTCGTTCATTAGCGAAATGTCTAAGACTAAAGTTCGGAACTTACTAATCGCTTTCTCGTCCCTGGCAACAGCTTTAAATCGTAGGTAACTAAAGACGCTAGATGGCCAATGGGACGCTACGTCCTCTGGATAGAAACGTTCGCCTAAAAACTGAACGGTAAATATTGACAACAAGGGATCCAGCTCGGATCAGTTTGACCTTGAAATAAGTTGCAAAGGACATCATTTAAAAAATTTCTCCTATGCATAGAACCGTCGGTCGGCCATATTTGCAAAAAACTATCGTTATCAATGTAATGAATTCTAACCTATAATTGTACGTTTGCATTGCTTGCTGCTAACCTAAAACGTGTACGCCGCGAAGGATCCCGGGATCCTCGCTAAGAAGTCAATCGCAATAGATGCTAAAAGTGCTGTAGGTTCTGGTGTTTTCCTTCTAAAAATGTCAAATTAAGGCTTTTTGAAATATACGACGCAGGCGGACGACTTACGCCGGCCGCAAAGAAAGACCTAATACCAAACCTAACCTGTACCTTAGGTTAGGTTTAATTAGAGTTAGATTTGCAGATAGTTGTTTTATAAATCCTCAGAAAACCTTGATCTGACGATTTTAGAAGAGAATATAAAAAAGGAGAGTACTGTTATCGTCTCCCCCGATGGATTTGTCGTTTTAGTGGCAAAGCGAAGCTATTAAAAGCAAAATTGTACTGAAATAGTCAAAATTGGGCCGTTTATTTTGAAAGTAGTGTAAGTCCATTTTTCAATAAAACTTGAGAAAAAGACAAATTTCCATATATTTTATTGTGAACTGTTTATATCCTTTTTTTCAATTTCTTCGAAGTAAACGGTCCAATTGAAGAAAGCCATCAAACTGCATAACTACCAAAGTTTCTTCCAAATATCTCGAAAACTAAAGCGACGGTAACATGTATAGGAGATAGTTGTTCAAAAACATTCCCTTGACAACATATTTCAAGGTCAAAGTGATTGAAGCTGGGTCCCTTATTGTCTGCTTCACCTAACATCAGGATTAATCGCATAAATTTTCGGTAAGATTGTCGGGAATACTATTTATCGGGGCGGGCGGCAAGTGTTATCCGGGCCGACGTATAAATACGTTCTTTCATTTCCCCGGAGAGGACCAAAAGGATGCTGGAACGCGGCTACCTTTCGAGAGCGTAACGTAGTCCTCTCACGATCAAACCAGTTCTCCTGGAGGTGATCACTAGACTGCTTCGGATTAATCCCTTCCACCTGCTCCCGTGTCCTCGCTGGTGGCGATGATATGCCTGAAAGGCAGACGATACCTTCTCCTTCCTCCAATTTTCCACCTCCTTCTCCCGGCCGGATCTTTACGGAGCGTAGATTAACATTTGATACGCGATCATCTCGCAGTCTCCGCTTCTGCCTCGATTCGTACGCGCGGCTTGGGAGACACGTCGCGGCGCCTTCGATTATCAAATCTTCATCAGCGACGGTGTGAATTACATTCACGTGAGAACGGCGCGCCACTTCACCGGGTTAACGGCTGCAGCTGAACACCGGTAGCCGGGAGACCCGAGGATCGACGCGAAGAAAGCGGGATAATAAACGGCGAAACGTGAGTGCGTAGTAATCGTTAATCCCTTTGCCCGGTGCGGGTGCGCCTAGGTGTAAGTTGAACCTGAATTATGTTAAGTGCCTGTTGAAGGCGACTTGGCATGCACACGTGTGGACGCTTCAGACGCGATTCCGTTTCGTGCTGTTCGATAGTGTTGCCGAATTATGACGACCAGTGTTGTTGTTTCCGTTGAATCGTCGTCAGTATCTTGTTTAATGGAGAACTTTAATAGAGAACGATTTGTGTTATTGTGAGCATACCGCGGATTTTTATGCGATCTTATGCATCCGCAAAATGTTTATAATATGAAAAATTCTGCTAAATTTACGAATAGAAGCGTTTTTTAAATAATACCTGGTAGGTGAAATAATTTTCTGTCAAAGTGCTATTGTTTTTACGATTTTCTCCAAAATATAAATTTGCATTAAAATCCGCAGTGCAATCGTAGGCATTTAAATACCTGAGTTACTTATTTCTGTTTTTCTTGTGATTATATGTCGCAGTATGTGCTTTAACACATTGTACATAGGTTATTAAAGTATTAAAAAAAAGCTTTTGATAGTAAAATAGATATTTTTGGTTATAAAAATATAAACCTGTTAACTTTGGACCAAAAGTTAAATAGCCAATCAAGTTGCCAGCATTTTAAACATAACAAAAAAAAACTCATCAAGGAATTATTTATGTAAATCTAATTCACTATGTATACATCAGAAAAATTAATCGTGGAATTTAAATCTAAATTGAAATCTGCAAAGACTAAACGACCAATAAATTCGGTTTAATAATAATTATTGCTTTTTCTTTCAAACATTCCGATCTGTTTATGTCATCAATAAGCTATTCTACGTTGATTTAAAAATGAGCATGATCGATGAATCTTCGTAAAACCGGTTCGCGTTACATTCGATGAAAAGTATGGATCGATGTGCCAAGTGGATGATGAATTATTCGTGGCTCACGCGAATTTTCCATTGTATCACGAACAAGGATCGATTGTTGCGTATTGATCTCCTTCCGTTGGTCGTGGACGATGCCGGCTTTAATTTCTCGACTCCTTGGTAATTTATGAGCATCCTGGTGCATCGGGAATTTATGCAATCGCGCGTGGCAATACAATGGTATACGCAAGATGCGAAGGAAAGTAACAAGCGAGTAAATATATATCTTTTATTTCTCTGCATTTATTACTTCTTTTCTTATTTATCTGTGAAGTCGTATAAACACCTCGAATATAATTGATTTTAATTTTGCATACACTTAGTGATTATATCAGACCCAAAGTCATTAAAATTGCGAAGCATTTTATATTAATAATTCCTGCCACTCGTTAAGGGTGATCAAAAGTACTTTAACCTTTCGATTCTGGAGTATAGTATAGTTGATTCTCGATAAGCGAGTAAAAATCGAGAGACAAAGATCCTCACTTATCGTTTTGAAGGAGAAGGCTGGATTGATAAATACCTGAAACATCAAAGTCAGACAAGGAGCGAAGAGAGAACGGTATGGGGATAACTTATCCTCGCTTACGCGTAGATCGGGAATCCTCGCTTATCGAGAACCTACTGTAATTCACTTCTTCAAAGTTTTACGAATTTATCTCGAAAGTAAAATGAATTATGCTTATATATGATGTAATAAAAATTTACCTTTCGATTCTGGGTTTATAGTACAGTAGATTCTCGATAAGTGAGTAAATATCAGGACTCAAAGATCCTCAATTATCGTGTAGAATAAGCAAACATGATTGTTCGATGCCTCGAGCATCAAAGTCAACCATCTCACTTACGTGTAGACCGGAAATCCCCGCTTATCGAGAACCCACTGCAGTCCACCTATTCAAATTTTTAGGAATTCCTCTGAAAAGGAACATTAATTATGATTAAATATGATACAATAAAAAATACTTTTATCTGTCACTTCTGTAGCAGCGTACAGTAGTTTCTCGATAAGGAAATCCTCACCAATCGAGAATCTACTGTAATGGACTTATCTACTACAATTCATAAAATTGAATTATGATTCCACATAATGATTAAATAACAACATCTATTGATTTACGCCCCATGCGATTATAAGACTCAGAAGTCAATAAAATTCAACAAGCATTACCAATGAAATTTTTAACTCACGGTTAAAGTTTTATTCTTCTACACAGCCGCGAGCAGGAAATTATGTTTAAAAATTACGATAGGCATACATCGCAACGGCTAGAACAAGCGAACCAGCGTGACAGGGTGGGAATAAATTGTTTCAAGGGCCATTACGCGTTTATAATGAATGCCCATCGCGCGACTTTTCAACGCACGGAATTCCGAAAAAGGACGAGAAGAATCGTCCTCGAGCGAATTCCTGTCCCCGTGCAGTTACAATTAATTGCTATCTACACGCAATAAATCGCGAGGCGAGGCGCGCGCAAGGGCGACGGTAATGTAAAAGCCCGGCGCGCTCTATCTTCTTGAAAGCGTCGGTCATTGTATCGCCCGGGAAAGTTGAAAACTTACTCTTTAAATTATTGCCGCTCCTTTACCTGGGAGAACTCAACAGAATGTTTCTCCGTATCTTCTACAAAGAATTTGTGATTTCCGCGCTAGATATGCTACTTCGCCTTGTTAGGAACATTCAGCCACAGATAGCATACAGAAGAACTATCTGTGAATGTAAGTGAGCGGCTTTGCTCGAATTACATTCAATTACAATCGTTACACGATTCATGCAAAATAACAAATTATTCGAGTTGTAAAAATTCCGACCGGTCTTTCAATTTTAATTTATTTAGCCTATTCAGTTCAAACTTAACTTTCCTAATTAACAGCAAGGTCAACTCAGGATCATCTAGGTGGGTCGTGATTAATCGCAGAACTAGCATAGTAAATCTGTCCATGCAGCTTTAACCTGGTGGAGTTCAATCATCGCAACTCAAACACTTTCAACATAGATAGTTTCTACTAAAATAACCTGTTTCAGAGGATATAATACATCATATTTATGGCTCGTGCGATGTATGTAAACAGGGTGGCTCAATTAAGCGCGACCACCGAATATCTTTTTTAATTGTGTGACTACACAAAATATATTGTATTAAGTGGTCAGTATCTTGCCGGCGTTGTTTTTCTTTCAAATGTTGTTTTAAAAGTATGTTATATTTCTCGTTTTCACAATTGAAAAGATATTCAGGGAGCCACACCCCCTGTATAGTATAAATCTAGTGTAGAATACCGTTCAAGTTACTATATCGTTTTTTCCCCACTTAATCTAACATTGCATTATTGTTACTGCAGGTGGTATCATTGTGTCTATATACGGTACTTCAACTTGTAAATGGATCCGATGGCTTAACCTGTATCCTACGATAGGGGATGAGATTCAATAGGCTTACATGTGAACCCGATACATGTAATTACGTGTGCGCCTATTGCTTTGTGATATAGTATAGGGATCATATTATAGGCCATGGACTATTTTAAACTTTTTATTTATTGAAGAACAGAATGTCTACTCATCAAACACCTAGTCAGTTTCGTTTATATTTATATATAGGGTGTTTCCAAAACCGTAGCACAACTCCAAAGGGAGTGTTTGATTATCTATAAATAAGTTCAAATGAAACAATACAATTCTTTTTATACGATAGTTCCCTTTCGGGAAAATCGAGCTCGAGGACTAATTAAGTATGCGTGTGCTGAAGTAGTTAAAAACTGTTGCAACTGGAAATCATGGAATAACCGGAAATAGGGCGAATCCTCGTGTAAAAATAAGCCGAAAGTGCGGAATAACATTCTTTCATAGAACGTTTCGTTTTGAAGGAAATTAAGTTTGTAGGAAGCCAGTTGTCGGGTGAACTAAGCAGATGCAGTAATGCCTCGAAATAAGGCATGACTTTCTGCTTTGAAATAAGGCGGCGGCTATCCCCCCTTCTTTGTTTGAAGTAGCCGCGCTCACCGAGTAATCGGACACCGAGAGAGAGGCGTGAAGTCGTAAATCTTGATGGTCGAGTGAACAGTGACGTTCTTTTAGTAGAAAGATAGAAAATCTAATGCTTCCTCACTTCCTACCGCGTTATGTATACATACTTTCATTCACATGAATAGTTTAATAAACAAGTAAATATCCTGTATATACTTTATAACTTATGAACTATAGTAGCAGTAATCGCACAATACATACATGTCGATCATTTGTTGTAATAATGACATAACTCGAAATTTACAGTTTTTGGGTTATTAAAAAATGATTCCGTGCTTACGTTAACTCCGTATGTTTCATTAGTAAGGCTTCCATAAGTGGTATTTTAAAAGTAAGTACGTGAGAACTGTCATATCACGGGTGTTTCCTCGATCTGATAACTCGATTTCCCTAATTATTAAGAAAATTCTTAAAGTATAAGAGCGTGTGTGACACGGAATTATTGAATAGGCGCATGCTTCATTCGTACGATTCTAACTGCTCTGGAATATTCTATCCTCTAAAGTATCACATTTCACCTCGACGGAAGCCTTTAATATTTTGCCGCTATCTCGAGCCCCTCGCTCGTAAACCGTGTTCACTCACGGCCCCTTCGGAATCAAAGTCATGCCGAATAGTCTACTGATTCGTTATAAGAGACTGGCCGGTCCCGAGCCAGCACCTTATTTCGAGACATTACTGTAGCTACCATTTTAATACCCAAGTAATTAACCAATATTCAATTTCAATTTTCTCGAAAACGAACCATCATATGGAAAAATCTTATTGCTTATTTTAAACTTAATTTTACACGACGAATCAAACCCTCCATCCAGTTTGACCAAATTTTGACTACTTGAGTACTCGCGTACTTAACGAATTTTCAAACTCGACTTTCTCGAAAACGTACAGTTATATGAAAAAATCTTTCTACTTATTTTAAACTACACAATGAATCACACGACTCACATCCTCCATCCGGTTGTACCAGATTGTGACTATTTGGGTGCTCGCGTACTTAGCAAATGTTCAAACTCGATTTTCTCGAAATCGAAGCATCACAGGAAACAATCTTATTCCTTATTTTAGACTTGTTTTTACGCGATGAATCACATTGTCTGTCCACTTTGACCAGATTGTGACTACTTGAGTGCTCGTCTACTTAACAAATTTTCAAATTTGATTTTCTCGAAAACGGGGAGTTATATGAAAAAATCTTATCACATATTTTAAACTACACGATGAATCACATGAATCACGTCCTCCATCCGGTTGTACCAGATTGTGACTATTTGAGTGCTCGCGTACTTAACAAATTTTCAAACTCGATTTTCTCATAATCGAAGCGTTAAATGAAAAAATCTTATTCCCTATTTTAGACTTATTTTTACAACAAGAATCATGCCCTTTCGGGTTAGACTGTGAATTTGAAAATACCCTGCCTAATTGTAATAATATCAAAAACTATTGTAATTCTTGAAAGTTATATCCGCAGTAAAGTACTTAAGAAAAAAGGTACTCGTTTCCCTTACGAGTACTCACACTTTGGTTCCTCTGCAATATTAATTACCTCCCGTAACTTAAAGATCTCTCAATTCGCCAACTCAAAAGTGAAGAATGCATCCATCAGATTGTCCGCATTCTATTCACCTGACGAGCATGCATTCCTTGGCCCGCCATACGCGAACGAACAAACTTCTCAAACAATCTAACGTTGCACCGAACACGAAGGAAAGGAGGACGAAGATTGTAACACGAAGTGGCAGAAAAGCGGCCCGAGTTGGAAGGCCGTGTTTGTTTCTTCGTTATCGCGATTCGCTAAAATTTCACGGCGTTGCATGAAACTTTGAATTTAATTTTCCATACGGAACAAAGGAAACGTGCCGCTGAATGGCGCGTACACGAGCCGACGATTCGTACAGTCGATTCGTCCCGCGCGTCGGATCGAAGCTTTCCATTCTCTTCCCGGATCGTGTTCGCGATAAAAGTAATGCTCTTTGTCCTCGTGCTTTCAGCGGTGACCGGAGTCCGAGTAAAAAAGTCGCGGTGAAGACTAAGTTTAACGAGGAAACACTGCACCCCGAACCGTGAACGCACATAAATTTTTATGGTCAACCGTAAAACCGCGCCGGGTGCCGACCACGCTGCCGAAGTAACCACGGCTAACGCAACAAAGGTTAAATCTTTCGCCGCGGTCGCGATTATCCCGCCCTTTGTGTGCCAGAGATTTATAGAACTCCAAACAGCCTTGCATTATAATGCGTCCATTTAATAAAGGAACAAGCGTCCGCGATAAATTAGAAAGTCGCGAACTGCTCGCAGGGCTGCGTCGAAACTGTGCGAAGCCACGGATTCGAATGGACACGGCGAACGAACTGTGAAATTATAAATACCCTTAGGAATACTCGGCGTCGTCCGTTATTGCGACTCCGCGCCAACCCTTCTTGTATTTGATGAAAGCTTCATCGATATCGCCACGAATTTTGTTCAAACGAAGATACTTTCTTCCAGTGAAAATGGGAATGGTTGATTTGGCCGGGAAGAAATTGTGTTTCAATAACAAACGAAGAGTGCATTATTATAATTAGTTTGCTATGATGTTGCACGTTTTTCAGTTTTAAAAATTTCTAAAATCTTCTCCGATTTAATATTTCGATCCATTACACATAGGATTTTATTTTTTTACTTTAATAATAGGTTTGAGTACTTCCATCAAATGATCTGGCCACGATGAAATTCTGTTTCAGTAGTAAACGAGAAGTGAATTAATATAATTCGATTATTACGCTGAATCTAAAGACTATTGGAACATTCAAAATTTATTGATTTCTAAGCTTTTGTCCTATTTGATATTTTGGTTAATTACACTTGTTATTACATATTTTAATAGGTTTGAGTACTTCCGTTGAATAACACAGGGATATTCACAAATGGCAGTAATTGCGCTGTTTAATCAAAAGGAAAAGAATACACATAACTCTTGTCTCGCCGGAAACAGTTCATCTTTATTTCTGTTCATTCATATGTATTCGAGTAAGAGCTAGGGATCACAAACTATTAGGAAATGTAATCTTGATCAAGTTCTGGTAGCCAGAGATTTTCTGTAAAAAGTTTCTTGCACGAATATATTGTAATATTGTACGGACATTTTAATTATTTAACAGAAGTTATGCACATTTAATTATGCAAATGCATTTTCCAACTGAAGCGTCGTATTTACGAATATCGAAATTAATAATTACAATGAGACGTGTTATCATCCGTGTGAATTAAACTACACCCGCATATACTAACGTTAATGGTTAATAGTGCAATAGATTATTACACTTGACTTTTTAAATGTTTATTATGGTATTTGATTAGTATTCTTTTTTCTTAATTGTAACATTAAGTAATTAATCCGTAACTATAAAATTTATTTTGTCAGTAAATTTCTCAAACAAGAAATTTATAATATTGTCCTTTACCCACTACTGATTTCGATTAAAGTATTCTTCGTGAGTTCTCTCCTGTCTACTTCGAGCTTTGTTCATCGAAGACGTAAGAATAACAGTCGGTCCTTTTCACCTTAAGAATATATTCTTTCTTCGCGTCCTTTCAGCTTTCGATTCTGCTCCCTTCGAAATGTATCAGAAAATTGGAGAGATGTTTACAATGATAATATATCGTTTCGCCAAGCTACGTGAAATGAGACACGATTCCCGCTTTCCATCAGAATTACTGTAACAGTAACTTATACGATTCGAATTGGCTGTCTGGCTGACTATAGCTGAGTTATACTACTGAATGTCTAACACTTAAATCTTCTATGCTGTTTGCAATGTTTCCAAGAGCTTGTTTGTTATTTGATTACGACTGTAGTAACAATTGTTATTATTTAATATAGAAACCAGAGTAACTTTAGCTTCGTTAATCAAGATACAATTATTTAATTTCCCTTTGTATCATGTCCATGAAAAAAATGACGTATAGAAGAATATTTAGTACTTTTATAATAACATAAATGCTGTGAAAATTTTGTACAATAATATTCTTGTTGAACAGACATTGAAAATTGTAAAGGTAAAGAAAGTTACATTCGGAGTATCTGAGTTGTGTGTTTCTGTGTGAATATGTTTTGGATGCTGCTATCTTTTTGAAAAAGTGACGAAGGACAAATTTTTATCAATGCTGTTGTTTCTTTTCTAGGCTTCAGAAGAGAACGATATCCATCAATTTTGATAAGCAGTAAATCAGGATGCGGTTACCATCAGCTACCATAGTTCTAACCTTTTGGATCATATGCATCCTTACCTTTCCCACAAACGGTATTCCGTATATGCGAGCTACTAACAAGGAATCCATTTATTTCCCGGAGCAAGTAGAATACCTTATGCTCGCCGCCAAGGCCAAGTGTCCACAGGATACAATCGTATGGCCGCCGAACCGTCGGTGCTACAGGGAAGGCGAGCAAGGTCCCTGCAATTTCGGTAGAGTCCTGGCTTTCGATCGAAAATACTTCAAACCGTTCTGCAAGGAAGAGGTATTGGAGTAGAATGTCAATACATAGGGAGCGTTCATGCCGACTGTCTGGAACTGCGCAAGAAATGGCACTTGGGGTTCTAAAGCAATCCATAAGACTCGAAATTAGAGTAGAAAGTTGTAACTTTATACTGCAAAGATAGGTCTATGCAATTTTTATAGTAAATTGTATTTTAGTCTTTCAAACAATGACAATAATTTATTGGAACTACTGAAAAAAAGTCTGTGATACAACTAATTTCATTTTTTTTTGTCAATTAAATGAACAAAACACTATCAGATTATAAATTAATGTTAAGCTTATATGGAAATGTACCAAATTAAAAAATAAGTTAATCCTATGAAAACAATTTCTACTCCAATGAAGAGATTATAGATACACGATTTAGGTAGTAAGCTTAACGAATGATCCGGCACTATAGAACTGATCTAAATAATGATACCAAACTTTAAGAACTGTTAAACTTTTCCACTTTTCAATGTTACGTCGTAAATGTTTCGTAATTTATTTAATAAATCATGTGTATAGCTTATTTATCCACGTTCCTTTGTGTAGATAATATGTTATTATCTCCTATTTAATAATAAGTGACGTAATATTATAATACATGTGTAATGCATAATATAAATGTTATCAAAATCAGTATTAATCTTAGTATTAATGCTAATGTAGCATCATTTTACAATTAGCATTAAGTGAAACTGTTTAGCGAAATGACATTAACAAGAACACGCATAAATATTGTGTCTTATAATACGTACGAATCTACTATGTAAACAGAATGTAAAAATAATGTATGGCAAAAAATTTATATAATAATAAAATTGTGCGTTTTATTTTAATTTATAAATAATGCCAGAACAATTTAATTTACCATCAATCGATATTTCTCCTCAATACCATATTACATTACGAATTGTGAATTAAGTCAAATTCACAAGAATAAGCTTAATTAGAGAAATGAATACGAATAAGAGCTGTATTTAACATACGGAAATTTTGAACCACAGGTAAGTCAAAACTTATGCCTCCTTCTTTTGCACTTTTATATAACATATTCTATAATATTAATAAAAAGTCGAATCCCTATTTATTGTAAATCTCGCAATTCCTTTAGTTTCTCCCCTTTGTTTACGTATCGATAACGTGAGTAGGGTAGCAAGCTATCTACGATTAACTCCATTTTAAGAATGATTGCTACCGGGTAATAGGCTCGATAATCTCATCAGGGTTTCGATCTTGAGTGTGGCGCGCGTACAAACAAGATACAATCGAGTTTGCTCTGCACGATCCCCTGGCGCATTTCTGTATCAAGGGACATCAATACCCACCGCGTGATGCAGCCTTTGATCGAAGTATACTTTCTTCCACGACATGGATAATTGCTTGTTCACGGAAACTGTGTGTTTTCTCTATCAATTGGAAAACTGGAAATAGTAAATCAACGAATAGTAAATCATTCGATGCATGCAAAGATGAATGAATAGTAGCGTACCACTGAACGGTGCACGTACATAAGAAGGTCCAAGGATCCGTGGATTCAGAGTCCATTTGGCCCGGGGTCCAAGTATCCAAGATCCAAGAGTCCGAGGATCCAGGGTCCAAGGATAAAGTATCCGTGGATCCTAGGTCCAGGAATCCAAGAATCCTGGACCCAAGATTCAGAAGTACAAGGGCCCAGGGGTCCAATACCATAAAACGATGATAAATGAGGTTTCTATGAATTAAGAAACAGATTTTACTAACTATTAGAATGGATTAATATGACATGGTCGCGGTACCATGGATGTAAGACCTATTCATTAATATTTGCAAGTAATGCGAGATGATTGCTTGCATCTGAATACAAACGCTTTCTGACTTCAAGCATTTCTACTTCACTCAGCGAACATTGTAGACAGCACGTTTCGCAACGTCACGGTGTAATTTTAAGTAAAGTTTCAAAGGACTACCCTCTCTGTAGGGGGTATTCAATTAAAATCGATTTCATTCAACGTACGGTAATATATTTTCAGAGACGCGCGCGCTATGCTTCATTTTCATGTGAGCGGAAGCGCATGAAAAAGTACTCCATCCCTCAAATAGATCCAACGGGTACAGACAATAAGAAGGCGCGAAACTTCGCTTCGAGATCCGCACAATTCTCATTACACGCTGTGCACTTAAATTACGCACTGCTGTACGTCATTCGGTCTCGCGGATCCGAGAGATCCAGCGAAGGGCTTACAATGAACCACACGGTTCCGGGAGCAGCGTTCCGCGTCTTTCCTGCAGCTGAGATTTAAATCTTTGGATTAAAAGGAACGGCAAGAAACGTACTGAATACGTTCTTCGTTCGCTCGGCACGAGTAGAGTCAGTTCTATAGCTGCTTATCCATTCGACTTGCTTTCCCGGTAGTACTTCGTGATGGAATCCGTTTTTCAGGGGACGTTCAATTGTCCACGGAGTCGCCAGCCGTGTTACGCCTGAGATAAATGTCATCATTGGACTACAGAAAGTGGCGACCAGGGTTGATCATAAACTTAATGTCATGCTGGTTTGCTCGACTTCTTCTTCATCTGCGACTTCAATATATTGAGGTAGATGTCTGGTTTTAGTTTTGAAAACGTAAGCGAAGAATTGAAGGGTCCAAGAGTCCAAGAGTCCAAGAGTCCAAAAGTCTAAGAGTCCAAGAGTCCAAGAGTCCAAGAGTCCAAGAGCCTATGGATCCATGGGCCCAAGTGGCCAATACTCTGAATGCCTCGCCATTTTTCTGCAATTACATTCGATTCAACCCTTTTCAAGATACGTTAAAGGAATTGAAATCGAATAACGCCATGTAATCTCGTATTTGATTCGATTATGAATGCTTCAAAGACGAGATGGATCCCCGTCGCGCGTATAAGGGTTTCCGCGGAGAAGGGAAGAAGTCAGGCGTCTACAATGCGATCGTTTGTCACGGAATCCTGTCGTCAGGGCGCTTTTTATATCCATACGTTGTCGGCGACGACTACACGCGGCTCAACTCGTTGGGGCTGGAGTTAACGACGGAAACTTAGCCGCCTATTCTTTGCATGGAACTTTTATGCATCCCCTTTATTCGACTGATACGATACAGCGATGTACGAGGTGTTCCGTAACGGATGATCCCGTCGACAAAAGAGCCAATGCTCGTGAGAAATATAAATTGAAAATCTGAAATGAAATCGTACTTCAGGCACAAAATCGGATAGCAACATTTTGTCCGATATTTCACACACGAAATTTATTTTTACATAAAATCACTATCGCAGAGAACTAACCCGGAGAAGCAGCTCAGTGAACACTGTGTCGTGCCAGATGGCTGCAACAGCCCCGTACATTTTCATCCGCTTTCAATCTGCACCAGCAGCCGTCATACGCTTCCCGACACTATAAGCATCGGGGACAGAGGGGCAGTTCGGCAGGTTAGCCAGCGTTTCACTGACGCGCCAGAACTGCCTACAAAATGGTTGTCCGTGTCAAGTACTTATGCGCTTCTTTTTTGCTAAATACATTTCAATATCCGACGAGGGTGCAGCGCTTTCGAACGCGACACTTTGCGCCGGGAGGGAGAGGGATGCTCGCGGATACGAGACGCGGCCGGATGACGGAGAAGTGGAAGGAAAGGGGTAAAAAGGACGACAGGAGCTGCAATATTCTTGGCTCGCATTGTACGTGTCCCATAAGTTGGCAGGCGAGCTCCCTCTCAGCGACAGCTTGACAGAACATACGCTCCTTCCCGCTCTAATAGCTTGGTCCTGCTCCCTCCCGGCTAACCCTAACTTTCACCATATTCCCTTCTCCTTCTACTCACTGTCCGTTCTCCCTTTACCTCGTCGCTTGTGCCCGTAAATAAAAGTTTATAAGATGCTGTCTGTGTAGGTGAAACGGGCTACAGAAATAGGTGCGCCACGAAGACGCGGATGGCAAGGACGTCGGCGCGAGGGTGCACACCGGGCGAGAACTCGCTTGCCGCTGGGGTGGCAAGGAAACGATCGCGGTGGGGCTACTACTGCGGGGGATTGCACGACAACTGCGGGCGGGCTGAAGAAAAGGAGAAAAGCGGAGACCACGTGCAGAAATAACGTTCGTGTTTTTGATTTGAAGCACGTAACCGAACCACATTGAAATCAGATAGGGGCGCGAGAGAGGACGCTAAACTGGCTCCGCCGAGGCTCCGGTAAGCTTGCCGCGGGAATACCTAAAGCTACGAGCTGTCGGGAAGGAGAGACTGGGAACGCGTCGGGCGGCCGAGGAAGCCAGGCACGACCGAGCCCTCTCCGCGCAAGGGGCGGAGGTGGAAAAAGGTGGTGCGAGCATGGGAGACGGAAACGCTGGGGCGCGAAGGGCGGCGAGGCTCCTCACAACGGGCGAAACGTGCCACTTTCCACGGATTTTCAAATAAATCGACGCCCTGTATAGCGCGCGTCGTTCCACCATAACGGAGAGCCAGCTTTGACTCCGGCTTTTTCAAACCCCCTTCAGATTCGTGTTTCGTAATCCGGACGGGCCTGCTTCTCGTGTGGCGGGAAACACCGCGGAACAGAGTCTATCCTCCTGCAGAAGAATCGCAGGAATGCGGAATCTGAGCGTGAGACAAACAGGCGGTTATTTCCTTTTCGTCCTTCGAGTACTTTTAAAGACGCCTCAATGTTCGTATCGCAATGATTGTGTTTCGTTTCCGTTTAATTTAAACGTGTAACAAAGACTTTTTACTTTGGACGATCACTCTGGATGAATCATTGAGATATCGAAATGCCATTGGATGAAATGGTGATAAGAACAATATTATCATAAATCATTTTGATAAACCATTTTGATAAATCACGATCATCCGAAGTGAAGAGATGTAAATTTGACTGGCATGCGCTATTCAATCATCATGATGATGATGACCCACATGGAACAGTGGACAAAATTGGGGATCGATATGAAAGTGATTAATTGACATTTTATCTAGGGAACAAAGTAGGGGGCAAATACATTTGTCGTTCAACCATTTGCAGATTGCACATCAAATACTTGAAACATCACTTAGATACGGTTGCCTGTGAAGTTTCTTTCTCCTTATCTCTGAAACGCAATAGTTCTTAGTGAACCTTGCGTTAAACAACCGAGAGACAGAAAAGTTATGAAATGCATAATTGTGTAGCCACGAATGCTGCTATGTTTTTTTTATTACTAACAGCTAATTCATTGATTGTCCTTGAAAAGCGTGGATAATTGTATAACTTTAATTTGTATAATTTAAGGTGATCAAACGTTGATCAATATTTGTTATAATTATTTTAATTGAAAAACCAAATGTTTGGTAATATTTAATTAAAAGTGCATTATTGGAATGCAAGCCCCTCGTGAATACCTGTGCTGCATTTTTCTTTAATGGAACGAAAAGTATTTCACCAGAAGAGTGCTCTTGTGTTACAAAAATACATTATTTTATTATTTATTATATATATTATTTATTTAATAAATATCGTCTGTTCTATGTTCGACAAGTATTAAATAGTAACCGGTAATGGCTTCATAGTTCATGAAAGACGTGAATAATATATGTAATTTTAATATAATAAGAATATTCAAACTTTCGTCAATATTTGTTAACTTACAACTATCATAATTGAAAAATCGTATGTTTGGTAATATTTAATTAGAATTACATTATTGGAGTGTAAACCCCTCGTGAATATCTGAGCTGCATTTTTCTTAACGAAACGAAAAGCATTTTACCACAGGATTGTTCTTGAGTTAAGAAATATATTTATTTAATATGTTTCATTCTATTCCACGTCTGACAAATATTGAACTCGCAATACTGGTGCTCCGAATATTAAAGATTCCCACATAAAAACTGCTGCACATAAATTTTACAATACAATGCATTTCGCACGCCCATCTACTGTGTCTTACAATCTCATTCCTTCCTTTCTATTCAGGCAAATCCTCCGAAAAATTTCATTTGCATTCCTTTTCAAGCAGTTAGCTGCAGCAGACTTAAACATCCAATGGACACTTGCTGAAAATTCATTTTTGAAATTAAGCTTTTGCATTATGTTATACCTATTGTACGTTATTATTATACATTCAGTGTATAGCATTAGTTAAATAAGTACTGTTTATAAAACAATATGTGAAAAGACAATTTTACCTCCAAACTGGTTTCATAAAATAGTGGCCGATTTTGTAAATAAAAATTCTTTTATCATTCCATTTTTATTAATAGAATTAATAAGTTAGTTTATTAGCCTTAATAAATCAAAGTCACTGTAGAACAATATTATCCTTAGTCCATAAAATATTTGATTTCTGTTTCATAATGTAGCTTAATATTACCCATACGAAAATATTAAATAAACGGCACCATTGTTCGAGACTCCGCAATCAGAATGCACAAAATACTTGACTCGGCGTTAATAACATAAAAATGCACAAGAAAAATCAGCAGATGGGATATTTTCTTGGAGCGATATTCCCCTTGTTCCCGGGCGCAAGAAGCAGTCGCGGTCGCTTGACTTTTTGCCGATTCGCTTTCTTTTCGCGTTCGTTTCGCTGCCTCGGCTTCAACGGCCCTCCTCCGCCGCGCTCGATGCTGCCTCCTTTCTTCGACCGAGCACCTCTTCTCGCACCTTCTAACGTGCTTTGCGCAATATTTCAAACGTCATATTAGCAAGGACCATGCGTCTTCCACGGGTAAAATGTCTATGCTAGCGGCAGGCATGCCGCCACTACATCACACGGCTGGCCTCCCTCTTGGCGTGCTCCGGTATCGTGTCACCTTGCCGGCTCGCCACCAATTACACATTAATGCGACGTCGCGTTATCCCGAGACGATGTGCGAAATGGAAGAGGGAGCCCGTGCGAACGAACGAGACATCCCCTGGGAGTACACTCTCCTGCGATCTATATTAGTCAATTAACCCACTTCCGCCAGTCCCTAAGATTCGATCAGTCAAGGATCGCTTGGAAGATAACACAACTCACAAGATTGTCTTACCAGTTCATAGGTGAATGATGATATATCACTTTTAGCTGAAAAGCTTTCACTAAATTTAAATGGCAATAATTAAAATTAATTTGTTGCAATTTTTACAAAGCAATCCAAATCATTTAAATATAGGAAATACTGGTCCCGTCCTCTCTCTCGCTACAACGGAAGTAATTTAACTAAACGTTTCCACGCCCGTTCGTTCCACAAAAGCTGTCATTACGAGACATTAATATGGTCGTCCATGTGACCGGTACATATGTATGCACGCGCCTGTACATGTCAGATACGCGAGTTACGCCCGTCACAAGCATCCAGGTAGAAACATAGCGTGGGGTGTACGCCAGGGGGCGAAGTGGGCCGTGTATAGGAGAAAACTCTTCGCGCAGTAAATATTGTAACATCTGGCGCGACTCATACGAGTTCGAGTCACGCCTCCAGCCTTCTACATTTCATTTCACTTCTTAGATACTTCACTGAAATACCTACCGTCGAGGATCCACTAGCTGCCTCTGCCCGACATGAAGCACGGCCGATGCTCCGGGAAAAGAAAACGGGAGGGGGCCTGTGTTTGTTTCAGTAGCTCCTTGGATTTGCACGAACGAGCATTCTGTACCCCCTATTTTGCCATATTCCACTGATACCGAAGTCTGTGTGAATTCGTGTATGTCTTTAAAGGGTGCGGGTGCGCTATTCTGCGGGTTCCAGCCATAGGCCTAAAGGGCGGTGCATAGTTCCTTTGGCTTGAAACTGCCAGCCATCTTGATACGCCGACTTAACAGCGCACTCTACAATCGAGTTTAAAGGTATTTCGATATATTGGTTTGAAAAATGAAATTACAAACGTCTTGCATATACAAAATACTGTATTCCGCGAACTAAACATGAACACTTTATTTTTAAGTTTACTTTCATATTCCAACAACCAAGGTTTGTTGAAAAGCCACAAGACCCATCTGATAAAAGCTATTATACAATCGCATGTATGTATATTGCAGATTACACTATATACGTAAAGAATTTTCATACGTAGAAGAAGTAGGAGATATTGTTTAAATAAAATTGTACTATTTTCTGGCAATTAAATATAATATAATGTGTTCTTATTCATTCCACATGTGACGACTGAAAGAATTCAAGTATGTACTTTTAGAGTTTACCACAGCTGCTACATAGACTTATGTATCTACTCTCTGCTAGATAGACAGATAGCAGCACTATTTAGATTGATGTCTCAAAATGGCTGACAAGCATTCTTCTCACTTTTCGGCTGTTTCACGCCCCTTGTACATAACTCAAGTTTTAGGCACCGTCCTTTAGGTCTATGGTTGCAGCCAACCGGTTGGCTTTTCACGAAAAAGACAGATCGCTATGTTACTTTCGGATCATACCATAAGTTGCTACCTGGGACTCTTTTGTCTTCTTTCGCCACATGGAGGCGGTCAACGACTACACGCTTTCACTCGGGACGATCTGTCTCCAATGTAATTTTTAATGCCCTCGATCAATTTAACGGACAGCAGCCAGGGAATGGCGAAACTCTGTTTCCTATTTCTTCCCTTTTTGTTTCGATGCAGCGGGGAACAATTTATTCCATGAACGCACCGCGCTGAGTTATCGATTCGATGCGAGCCGCTCGAGTACCCGTGAACGCCTATTTTCAGCGACGGCAATTATTGGGTTAGTCAAAAATTCCTTACGGTTCTCTCTAACACTGCCTCCAGTTATTGAATGCTTTTTCCAACCTGCTCCCAGAAAAAGTTATAGAACCTGATTCTAAACAAGGTAGTGGAATGTCAGCGTAAAACTAGTTTGGATTGATTATGTATTGTGGGAGGCCTAACTCTATTGTAAATGGGCAGTGGATGAGAGACAGTTTATTTTCAAATAAGTGAATCTATCGAAGGTCAGGGAATGAAAATGAACGAGTTGAGAACTACGTGTTCAGCTCATCAATCTGTGTATAAATGTAATAAGACACTTGTACCGAAAAACCAAAAGGTTAGGAGATATTTTAATACGAAACCCAGTGGCTCCCCAGGAACAGTGACCCGGTGGTCCATTGGCCCCAGTAGTCCACGTGGCTTCACTGGTCCATTGGCCCCGGAGGTCCTCGTGGTCCGTTGGCCCCAGTAGTCTAGTGTCCTCAGAGATCCATTGACCCCGGAGTTCCTCAGGGTCCATTGGTCCGAGTAGTCCAGTAGCCTAACCGGTCCATTGGCCCCGGGGAACCTGCTGTTCTCGAGGTCCAGTAACCCTGGTGATCCAATGGCCATGTTTTTATTGCATTACCCAATTATGTTGTTACTTTTATTACTTACCCACTCTTATCTATTGTCTCATAAACATACCTATTTCTAATTTTTTCCTTCTTACCAAACTGCTCCATCGACGGTAGGATACATATCTACTACCAAACAGATAATTGCCACTCAAACCTTGTTCATTTCAACGAACTAAACGTACGGACTCGTAATCCAAATTATGAGCAGCTACACTGCACACGCGCGAACTATGAATTGAAAAAAATTATAGAGATGTAACGGGAAAAGATTCGTGGACGAGCAGGATAGTTAAATTGATCAAAGCAGTTGTCCAACGAGCAATTTTTCACATTGATGGACCGATTCTTTCATCTGCACGAAATATAGACCGTCAAAAAAGACCCGAACGCTCTGCACACACCTGGGCTGTCTCTATTTAGAATTACTATTCCCCGCTGCATCCTACTCTCGGGCAATGGTCGAACGAAAACGAAACTGTATCGATCCATCATCGTGCGTATCTGAAATAATATCTACCGATACGCGTAGAGGTTCCCTATTTTCATGGGTTCATTATACGTCGAAAAGGGAAGAGAGTTTTGTTTTCCACTCCTTCAAAATCTTTCCAAATATGAGACAGTTTGCCAGAAAAGTAGGTAGTAGCAAAGAGTATTTTAAACACAGCATCAGCAAAATGTAATTAGTCTTTTTCATATATCTCATTAAAATTTCTTACTATTAAAAGTCAAGCTCTCTGAATCGGTATAATGAAAAAGGCAAATTATAAATTGACGAATGCAAAGGTAATTGCGCAATGTCTGTGAACTTGTGCCAGGTGGACGAAGTATCCAAACGGAGTTCCTACGTGTACAACCACCCAATTTCTCCAAAAATTCCGAAACTATGGACAACTACAAATATTTAATATCAACCCATCGTAAATAATTTCCAATAGGACCAGAAATCGAGCTCGCGCGGGCAAACAAAAAAAAATTGCGAGCTCGCGTAAAATCACTTTTTTCTCTGCGCTCACGTTCCGTTGACAAAGCTACGCGTGTCTCGCGGAATTTATGTTTACCATGTGTTGACCAGGAGCGAGTTTCGCGGGAACGGACACGCGTTGTTTACGTGCACGCGATTGGAAATCTGCAGATGCGAACACAAGCTTGCTCGAGAAACGAGAAGATGATTATAAATCCAACGGCTCGTTCGTTTCGACGTGTAAACAGAGGTGCGCACCGATGGAACACGGTGGACGTTGAATAGACACGCGTGCCTTTATTCGTTTGTTGTTCGAAATTCAATATGAACCACCGCGTGCTAGATGCTGATTCGCGAATGCAATACAGGCGCGGAATTCGTTTCGCGATACGCAGGAGAAATTTCAGTGATAAATTAACACGACGGAAACCATATTTCTGTATACTTTGTCTAAAACCGAATTATTCGTTTTGGATTCATCTTTTGGGTGTGTTTTACGAGATTAGTTACCTTGATCAGAATTTTAATTCAATCATAATTCAGCTACTTATATTTAATAACTTCTGTGAACTGTGTTTAAAACCAAATTAGTTGTTTTGAATCCATTTTTTGGGCCAGTTTTATCAGATCAGATACTTTGATCAAAATTGAAATTCAATCATAGTTCAGCCACATATATTTACTGTGTAACATTTGTTAGTATTACTTCCATTTTAGCGATTCGACGGCAAAGCATCGAAGCAGCCAATTCACTCGTCCTGGATAAATATTACTGCAGCAAACAGTCGATGTGCCTTTCCGTTAATTACACAGAATCATCCGCGGAGGTCCATGGAAGCGATCCTCGCAGTCGTTCCGAATGGTTCACTTCGCGACTAAATGCCTTGATGCTTCCAAGGAAGAAGAGGTACTACATGACCACGAGTGCACTACACTCGAAGCCGCGGCGGGTGCGGCGGATATAAGCGAAGAACGGACGGACGGATGGGAACATTGCTCGTGGTAAATTGAAGAAAGGTGGGAACTCCTAACGAACAGGCTTGAAGCAAGGCATGAAGTGTAGCACACTTGTACGCGCAATCAAGGGAGAACTTTGTAGCGGGGAAACGGTGAACTGTGCGGGGGGTTTGTGCGCGCGGATGAAGGGCAGAAATTCGGAGGGATAATTTCGGCCCTTCGGTGTGTCGGTGACACGCATCAGGATCGCATGACTAACAAGCGATGCAGGCCCAGAGACGTTTGCCATTCGCCAATTGCCATTTATGAATGACTTCGGTCATTTACAGTAAAAAGTAGTGTGAATCAACATTGATCAGACCGTGGGAGATAGCTTATAATACATTTGCGTAGGAACTCGTTTTACTAATTGATTTAATTGAAGGGCCAGGGCCCTCTGATATAGAATACAATAGTTTAGGAAATATTTTCATACGAAACCCCGCGGTTCCACAGGATCAGTGGCTTCGCCCGTTAATTGGTGCCAGTTGTTCAGTGGCCTCAGTGGTCCATTGGCCCGAGTTGTCCAGTGGCCTCAGCGGTTCAGTGGCCCTAATGATCCCAATGCCTCAATATTCCAATGGCTTCGGAAATCTGTGGGAATAATTTCGGCCCTTCGGTGTGCTAGTGACACGCAACAGAATCGCATGATTAACAAGCGATGCAGGCCCAGAGACGTTCGTCATTCGCCAGTTGCCATTTATGAATGAGTCTTTGATCATTGACAGAAGAAAGTAGTGTGGATCAAAATTGGTCAGATAGTGGGAGATCACTGATAATACATTTGCATAAGTACTCGTTTCATTTATTTATTTAATTGAAGGGCTAGTGCCCTCTGATGCGGAAAAATATGGAGAATTACATACACAATATAAAAAGATAGTAATTTACACTGTGTGATATGATGTATGATAAATTTATAATAAATTTTTTATTGCATTCCTACTTGTGTTATGGCTATGGGCGAAGAAGGTGGAAAGGATTACCTAATTATCGCAGTGCTGATTAATTCTCTAACAAATATGTTTGAGATTAATTTGTACCATGATCGTGTAAATGTAATGGATCCCTTGATCAGTAGACGCGATCATTAGGTAATCCATGATTAGGAACCATGGAACCATGATTAATGAACTACAGTAATAAATGTAGTTCAACTATCAACCTTTAGCAAGATCGGAATGCAAATTAACTAATTAACTTAATTTATACTGATTTTCCAGTTACATTTTTTATGTGAGCTAGTTATATCCACATTCGAGTAAGAATGCAAAGGAGACTAGCTTGTGATTAAAATTAAAACAGTGGTCCAGTGACCTTAGTAGCCCAGTAGCTCTAAGTTGTCTAATGGATTGAATAGTCCAGTACCTCTAAGTAGTCCAGTGGCCTCAATAGTCTAGTACCTCTAAGTGGTCCAATGGACTCAGTAGCCGGGTACCTCTAAGCGGTCCAGTGGCTTCAGTGGCCTCAGTGGTCCAGTAGTCCAGTAGCCCTAAGTAGTCCAGTGGCCTCAGTAGCCCAGTAGTCCTACATGGTCCAGTGGTCTCACTGCTCCAGCGTTCTCAGTGATTCTGCGGGTCTGAAGGTCCAATGAGCCTGGCGATCGAGTGGTCACATTTTCATTGTATTATCCAATTATTCTATTACTATTATTTCTTATCTACTTTTCATTGATCTATTTCCTCATAAACATAAACATAAAGTACAAAGACTGAAAACAAGGTACACCTATTAAATCGATCTGCATTAATATGTAGTGATTACAAGCTAAAGAACATAGCGTTGAATCGTCCACGTGCCGGTTGTTCATTAAAGAATTAGAAAGACTAGAGCCTACCGTTTCACAGCCGCATTCCAAGCAGACACGCCACGTATGAGATTTATTAGAATTAGAAATCTGATGCTCCGCGTGTGGCTGCGAGTGGTATATTAACATTAACGGCGCAGAAGCTACGGGAGCCATTTGTAGTCGTGCCAGTGAATTACATTGTACCTGGAACGTGAGAGGCTTCCGCACACGAATTATTAGTCTCATTATTAGCCGGTTCACCGGTTTCATTGAGGCAGGACAACATCTCCGCCGATCAAATAACTCTTATTCCGAAGATACGACGACGTGACAATTACGCAAACACTCGTGTTGATTAAGTGGGCAATAAAAATAACTCGCTATCGTTGCTCGTAATTTATCGTATTGCCAAATATTATTAAGATTGAGTGCGAGTAGACTAATATAAATTATTGCACCAATTTGGTGTCCGAAGAATAGCAGTTGTTTTTGGAAATTTATCTTCTTAAATATGCATATATCGAAATCAGCCTAAATTTTGGTGCTTTTGGGTTAAAGTATATTATATTATTAATTACTAAAACATTATTAATATATTACATCACGGCCAACTTAGAAAATTTCATTATTGAATTTTACAAACTCAAATTGCACAAAGCACAAATTGAAGTGATCGGTGAGATAGCAGTCTGTTTAAATTTTGAAAACTTTAAAGTTAAAAAATCATTCCGAAGTGAAACCAAAAAAAATATTTTCTAAATTACAATTTCAAACTGGTGTAATCAGGATTAGGAGAGCTTAGCAAATTTTGTATGCGACATACAATAATGAACAAGCAGCTGAGTCTTTTCGCCAGTGTTCTTCTTAATGTAAACGAAAAGAATAATTATTTATAATGACAGGAGTCGTTTTTCGAAATGTAAATATCACGTGCACTCAATAATTAAGATAGATAGTGGCTGACGGGCACATGCATAATGTTTATAGAATATGTATGCTTTGAGTTCTATCAAAACACGTCCTTATAGATTAATTCTGCTTAAACATTTACATTATATTGCGCAACTCGTTCACTAGCCATTCTATAACTCATTTTGACGTCTGAATAATAGGTTCTCATCGTACAGAATGAAATAAAAGCATTTCCATACGTACCACTGCTTGTATAATTCGATATGACCTGTTTTAAAAAACAACAGTTTTCTTAACTCATTTCCCTTTAAATAACTCTCGCTTTTCTTAATTTCCTTTGCAGCCCATCCAAATTGGTACAGACAAATTTCACTAAAATAATATTGATCAATGAAAACGAAGTTCGAGAGCACGAGCATTGATAATAATTGAAATAAATGTAACGGTTGGTAAAGTTAATCGAAGATTCTCGATGAATTTAACAGATAACACTCCCGCGGCTACATTTACCAATTTCGACGATAAGGGACGCTGTATTGGCGGACACTGTTCATATATCCAAGCTGAACGATTCAGCTCCCTTTCGATACCTACGTAAGTCTGACCTTCTCTTTGCCCTCTCGCAGGCGAAAAGGCGATTCGCCCCAGGGAATTATCGGTTCTTGATTGCGTTTAATCCGCAAAGTTTTCTCGTTTGACTTCGCCCCCCCCCCTCCCCACCTAAGACTCGCGTCACAGGGCGCGCGATTTTCAGTCGGAGCGCCGTAAACGAAAAATGCACACTAATGCCGACCCCGGCAAAGGGGAAAAAATTCATATGAAACGACGGCGGTGAATCTCTGGCTAACGACGTTCGTTCACCGGAATGTGTTTGCGCACTTGTTACTCCGAACTACGCCGCTACCTCTGTTTCTTCCAGCCCGACGTTCTTCTCGCGTTTCTCTCTGTTCTTGATTTCTCCCACGATTTTTCCTACACCCCGTGGCGCATCGCTCCATATAAAGGAAGCGTTTCGACGCGCTACGTTGATAGCTTCGGCATTTAAATACAGCCGGGAGATTTTAGATAACATTTAACTCCGGCTTGTTTTCCTCTTGCGAGTATTACTGCGTTTCTTTTACCCCAGTGTTCTCGAAACGATCCCCGTTGACTGAGCTATTGCGTTTTTTTAACGTTAACTGTCGTTCGCGATGCGTCGCTTATCTGAAGTAGTAAAGTTTGTAAAGATTATAATGTTTCTTTGACAGTTTAATTTAATATTTTCAACTAACCAATTCCAGTGCGTCATTTAATCTCGTTTCCCAGCATGCAGCTGTCGTTTCGGAAACGCAAACTCGGAGCAGCTAGACTCCCCGTGGTCCTATTATAATAATCCAAACTGTCTTAGCAGCCTACCAAATTAATTCCATTCTGTTTCACAATTTTAGTGCGTTTCGTGACGTCTTGTTCTGCGTGCTATGGCTATCCTTTCCCTCGTCCCCCGCCCCCGCCCCCTTTCCATTCTGTCTCGTCCTCTCAATTCGCAACACAAACATATGGCTGAAACTAATTTCAAGCGCAGAGGTAATGCTTCTTGCGATGCAATTTCAACAGCTTAATTCCTTCTGCTGCAATATTTATAGATTAAATATCTCTCCCACCGGATTGTTACAACGGCTTCAAAAACGCCGGCTAACTTCGTTAAAAATATTATAGCGGATCAAATTGTTGCATGTCATAATTATTACATCGAGCAGGTGTATTAATCGTTCCTTTTTGCTTGAAGTTTCGTGTTTTGTACAAATTTTGTATAATTTTTAATTATTAGAACGAAAGACGTCTGGACGTAGAAAAGGATACAGCGAGTGAAAGAAAGGAGGCGCGAGCATCGGACTGATCAAAACAAACATATCGATGGGAGAGCATACTCGAACGTCTAAAGATATTAAACTAACTACAAAAATATGCCTGTAACAACAAGTAACACAGCAGAAATAAAATTTGCCAATTATATTCCCCGATAAAGTGCTCTTTGAATCCATGAAATTTGCATAATTTAAAACAATTACATATGTATTAACATACCTAGTGTCATTATAAAAAAAAACCTCTGCGTCCTCGAAAATATGATTTATTACAAGCATTCTTGGTAAAAGAGACTTAATGGCAGCAATCGTCATTTTCATCAATTGTTTAACCCTTTGACTCCCAGTGCTACGCCAGTGCAACATTCATTAAAAAAATGCAATTAATACAATGAATTCTGGTGCCTGAAGTCTCACTGATAGGATAGTAAATCTCGACGTTTTAAATTAAAAAATTAAAGTACTCCCTCAAGTATTCTTTCTAAAAATTTTCATTCTGCATCGTTACTTCATGTTTTTTTCTTACATTTCGAAATAACAGTTTAAGGGTTTGGACGTTGAAGGACTAATCATGTTCATCGAATAAATACTACTGTATTTTGAAACAATCAGTATATTTATTCAAACTATCACATTAATATCGCTTTTGGTAAATAATGACAATAAGCGACCCAGTCTTCAATCACTTTGACCTTGAAATATGTTGTCAAAAACATCATCTTTAACATCTTTAATAACACGCGCCGGCCGCCCCGATAAATAGTATTCCCGACAATCTTACCGAAAATTTGTGTGATTAATTCCGATGTTAGGTTAGGCTGACAATAAGGGACCTAGCTTCAATCACGTTGACCTTGAAACATTTGTCAAAAACGTCATTTTGAACAACTTTCGCCTATACATGTTATTGTCGCTCGACTTCAGTTTTCGAGATATTTGCAAGAAACTTTGGTAGTTATGTAGTTTATCGGCTTTTCTCAATTTGTTCATTTTGAAAGTGGTGTAAGCCCATTTTTCAAAGAAATTGAAAAAATCACATAAGCAGTTCACATTAAAATGTATGGAAATCTGTCCTTTCTCAATTTTTTTTTCTTTTTGAAAAATGGACTTACACTACTTTCAAACTAAACGGCCCAATTTTGAATGTTTCAGTACAGTTTTGCTTTTAATATCTTCGCTTTATCACCAGAACGACAAAACAATCGGGGGCACGATAAAAGTACTCTCCTTTTTTATATTGTCTTCTAAAATTGTCAAATCAAGTATTTATAATAATTTATAAAACAAATACCTCCAATCCTAGCTCTAGTTGTAAGGTACAGGTTAGGATTGCTCGTACTTTTCTCTTAGTATATTTCAAAAAATCTTAAATTAACATTTTTAGAAGAGAAGCACCAGAAACTAGAATACTTTTGTCGTCTATTGCGATTCACTTCTCAGCGAGGATATTGGGATAATTCGCGGGGTACACGTTTTAGGTTAGCAGCAAGCAATGCAGACGCACGTTTTACCACAGACGCACAATTATAGGTAGAATTCATTACATTGATAACCATAGCTTTTTGCAAATATTCTGAAAACTAAGGCCGAACTACGGTTATATGTGTAACAGAGTGGCCCAACTGCTGCTTCCAAGCAAATTTCCCCTCTTGGCAGTACTCCCATTATAGGGCTGAGGCGACTACGCTCGGCTCGGCTGTAAGGCACGAGTGAAGCGGGATGTAGCGGGACGGCGTTTGAGACCTATGATGGGGATATCATCAGGAAGAGAAATTTTCTCGGGAGCAGCAGTTGGACCACTCTGATGTATAGGAAGAAGTTATTCAAAACGTTGATTTCTATAACATAGGCGATCGCTTACGCTAAAAGAAGTGTACTCGTGATTTAAGTTTAATAAAGTTTTTTTCTAAATATCTCGAAAACTGAAACCGAGCAACGGTAACATGTACAGGAAATAGTTGTTCAAAATGATGCCCTTGATAACATAGTTCAAGGTCAAACTGATCGGACTTGGATCCCTTATCGTCAATATTTACCCCACTTTTACAAACAATTTCCCTATCCTTCCAGCAAATGTATCGTATTTTCCCATGATCCCAACAAAATATTCAAGATCTCCTTTGCAGTTCGTTCCTCTCATCTATAGCGGCGCACAAGTGTCTCCGTAAGTAGTAAAGACACGATAGAGACAGGCACGTGGAGGGCAGAACGCATGCGTGTCGTGTTGCTCCTGCAGGACTTCGCACGACAAGTCAGTCTGCATCTGGACTCCGGCTCGCGTACATTTCCCGGCCGCGCGCGTGTGAGTGATAAAACGAAGAGAATCCTGACGGACACCGACTATGGGGGTAACAACGCATCAGCTGATTTTGTGCAGTTCCTTGATCGTCGTTGCTGCGACGCATCGTTCAGAAGGCGAGTAATCGATCCCTTAAAATGTCAAATCTCTCTCTGGTCCGTTCTTTTCTTTTTGGAAATTCCGCTTTTCCACGTTGACGGATGGTAAATCGGACCGAGTGATCGAGTCAGGTGCAATGGACACCTTCGAACCACGATAGAGAGGACGTTACATAATTCTGTGTTATCCGGATTGAATTCGCGTTGCAGGCCACTGTCTGGTGCAGCAATGAGAAAATGACAAACAACGGGAGATTCCGGGGAAAAGGATTAAGGAGTAAAGAATATCTGTCGTACGCTTGCACGCTATCCGTTACGATTATGTAAATCCCGCGTCGCTCAATGTGTTGCTTTCAAAAGCTGTCCGTGAGAAACGTGATGGCAATTAATTACCTTCGTGCACTTTTGTTAATGACCCACGTATAAACGATTTTCATTCATTTTATTAGAACGCGCTCGAGACTGACGTGATTTTGCAAGCGGCAGCTTTTCGAATCTTCGATTATTTGCATAACATTCGACTATACGAAACATGTTGAAAATTATGTTTGCGTAAAAGTAGTTATATTGGCGAGAAGTAATAACTTTAATTTCGTGAACGAAAATACCATAACGAAATTGGATTTTAAGAAATCATTTCATGAAGGTGGTGGAACGGGGAAGCTTCCTCTGAATCCTTCACGTGGCCATTTCGAACTTCGAATCAAAGTAAACTTTGGCGTCCTGAACTTTTTGCCAAGAACTTTGCGCGGCTACCGCAGTGGAACATTATAAATAACAACAAATATGTATGTATTAAGGCTATGATATGCCTGAGTACGTTGGGAAATTACTTCCAACGTATATATCAATATTTTGCTACAATTAAAATGTTAATGAATAAGAAGTGTAAGAAGTGTTCATTAAAATCATTATCAGTTATATATATGTTGTAATAAATAATGCGATAAATTTTATTAGGTAGGCTTATGTTGTTCTTCGTTTTTAATGTGCAAAGGTCTAATTAATTATAAATTAGGTTCAATATGCTTACTTAAAAATGTTTCCTGTACATTTACACTCAGGTACTTCAGCTACTTGCTTAAGTCATTTCCTAAAATTACTTCCTACGTTTAAATCAAGATTTCGCTGCAATTAAAATATTAATAAATAAGAAGTGTAAGAAGGATTCATTAAAATCATTATTAGCTATTTACACTTAATGCTATAATAAATGTTATTGAGGTATGCTTCAGCTTTACTTTATTTTTTATGCCCAAAAGTCTAATTAATTATAAATTAGGTTCAATGAGCTTACTTAAAAATGTTTCCTGTACATTTACACTCGGGTACTTCAGCTTCCTACCTAAGTCACTACAAGCCCCTTTTGGTTCACAGCCAAAGCAGTATGTTTAAAAGAATAATCTCGAGCTACGTTACAAACGAGCTTTGTACTTTTTTTTTAGATGCAATGCTCTGTCCAGAATACTGTCGTCTTAATTGATCTGAAATTTGTATTGAAATAACGATGAATCGATTCCCCATGTCCTTTGACTACGTGACACTTCAAAACACGATGTATTATACAATAATAAATGATATTATTATTCTATGTGACCATTGAATGCATGATAATGTCTATCATTATCATAACTGAGCCACTGTACAAATAATAACAATTAATTGAGCAAAGGTAATTGTGAGTCCATTCAATCAGGGATTACAGACTTATTTGCTATGAGATGAAACTCGTCAGAAATTTGAAAGACACAAAATTTTATTATTTCTTTTTCTAATTTGTGATTATTAAGGATATATTAAACCGACTGAATGAAATGTATTATAAAGAGCAATGTAGTATAGCATGGTACAAATGAGACGCATATAATTATCATTGTCATTTTTAGCAATAAGATTAAGATTTCTTACATAAGACAGAGAATTGATATAAATACTCGTAATTCATTTCAGCAATTGAAATGGTATTATACTTTCAATAATACCTCGATAGAGGACGTTGAGATCATGTGTAGGACTGTAAAATGGAATAAAGGGAGAAATTTTGTAAGGAGGCAGGAATGTAGAACACCGATGGGGGTGAAACACTCACGAGCAGCCAGTCCATAACTTTGTCTCACAATAGAAGTAGGACTTTCTGCGCTGTTGAACGGAAAGGACCTCCTAAAATTGCTACCAATGACGAATAGAACAATTCCACATGGATTGTAAGCTCAAAAACATTTCTATTATCGGCATCAAGAATTTTACATTTTATTCTCTACCCGAGCGCTCTGCAAAGTAATGATCAGATAATGATCAAGTTAAATTCAATGAAGTGTGCACATGCAGCATTAAACGTTATTTTATTGGAAATAATGCGAGTCAAGCTTGCAGCGGTTGAATCGACAAAATTTGCTGCAGATATAATGAGCAATAATTTATGAAATTTGTAAGTAATAATTTCGACGTTCAAACAATAACAATTATATTTTCCTTTGTTTAATAAAGGTCAGCAAAGATTAAAGGAATTCTATTTCAGAGTCGTTGATTCCATTAAATCTTTTTGTTCTTTCAGACCTTTATTGTAAAAAACAATTAATGATTTACTATCATCTTACTTATTATCTAAACTATTTAACTTTATTTGTAACACGTACGCTCGCACTGTCATTAATTGGACGAACGATTAAAGTATTCACCAACTCTGATGAGTTTTTAATAACATTCAGACTCATTTTCTAATAACAGCAGAATTTAAAAAAAAAAGTGTGTAAATAAAACTTGAAATCGCACGATTTTAATGGTCGATTACGCATGAACAAAATTACGCGGTCCGTGATTATCGAAAAATAAATCAAGGCCCAACATTTCGAAATTTGCTTTTCCGCGCGTTGATTTGAAGAAGTGCATTTTCCGGGAGGCTTGAGCCGATAACAATTTGCGTGCAAACGGTGAGCAATTATACGAACACTCGTACTTTCGAAAACATCATTGTCAAGCATCGCGAATTATTATGTAGGTCGCGTGTACACGTTCGTTTCGGCGGTAACGTTTCAACGGGGTGACAGGGGGAGGGGGTCGAAAACGATTTCAAAGAAGCGTGAAAAAACAAACTGCAATTTGTACCACCGCCGGTGGGGTTGCGCATTGAAATTCACTGGTCCAAATTCCCAGCGCGACCAAAAGTTTTAAATCAAAAGCTCCCACTAAAATTTGTCCTAATCCTGTTTAAATATAACGCGGCCAACAGATTTGCATAGATTAACGTTTCCCCGTACGAGAGCCCCTCTCGAAACTTTCGATAAAATATCGTTAACGACCGCGGGAAGAACCGTGTTAATTCGCCCGTCACCGAAATCATTTGCCTAAATTATTGCTATTCTTCCACGATGAATGGGACTCTGGTTTCGCTCGCATGGACGGCTCCTTTTTACGGTGCGCCCGGCATGGCCGGAAATTTCCGCCGAAAATCCGATGGGAACAAAAATTGCCCCCAAAAAAATTGGAGCATTAAAATGGAAAATTAAGGGAATGCACTGTGAGGAAATATACGAAAATTGGAATTACGTGAATCGTTCTTATTCTCAGCAATATTAATTTACATTTAATAGAAGATCGGTAAACGATTCGAAATTTGTAGAAATGAGAAGTGATTAAGAATACTTCAGCAGTAATAGAGGGTGTCCCAACTAATTTTTCGCCGCCTTATTTTTTATAGTAGAAAATGATTACAATGGAAAAAAGCATGTGGTCTGAAGGAGCGAAAGTAATGGTGGGCAATCAAATTTTCTCAAGGTAATTTTTTTCGGAATTTCAAAACCATCGAGGTTTTTTTAAAATGGGACTACATATTTTTTATTATTGCCATATGATAGCTAAGGTCAAGACGAGCTCAACAACCTATGACATTATAACCTTCGCGTGACCTTGAGTACGCAAAATTCATAAAACTTGGATAATTGATGTAAATGGTGAAATAACCGCCATTAGATGATTGAGGGAGAATTTATTTTAAAATATTCATGAAAGCAGTGCAACATGAAGATTCTGAAAGGATGAACTAATATCAAGCCTTTCTTATATTTCCTTCCTTGCTTAACATTAGTAGACACGGTTCCTGTGGCCTGTGTCAACGCTGCTCATCTAGTTAGATTGTAAGCATTGATACATTAGTTTCTTCCTTCGTTTACTATTTTTTTCCGTCGACATTTTTTCCCTATTACAAAAAACAAGCGAGATACTTGCGATGCTCAAGTTAGGTGGGGCACCCTGTATACTAAAACATACATTTTACCAAAAATGCGGAAGCAGGATTTTCCGAAAGCGTAAATGGTACACGATAAAAACACTTTCGCTCCAGTACGACCTGATTAATTGTTAGTCCACTTTTGTCAATGACCAAATGGAGCTGAAAGGGAAGAAATCATGACGAAGTAGACGTCACGAGCATAAAGCAGCCGAAGGATGCAATTAAAATGGAACGCATAGAAACGGAAAAGAATTCCTATATTTACTTATTCCTTGGCGACAGCCGTGCCTGCTTTCATAAATAGTAATGGCCATTCATTTCTTATCAGTGTCATTCATGCAAGGCGATTAATTTTCGTGTCTGGGAAGAACAGTGTATCAGAATGTAACACAGTTATGACGTTCGACATGCGAAGACAATGGTTGTTGTCATTCAGACTTCTATTAAATGAAAGTTCAACAGTTATACTGCCTTGTTTTACAAGCCAGTGTAAATGTTAACGACGTATTTATTTGTTGCAGTGGGTTGAACAGCATAGTACATAGTATATATTTTGGAATCTCACTTTCGATTTTTAAGATTTTAGCAATTGGACCACATTTTTAGAACCCTCTAATATTTAAACCGAATCTATAAAAACCATTACAAAATCAATTTATTGTATTTGTCCGTTTCCCACACTTCTTTATCATTTCGTACATTTACCATCTCGTACCCTCAAACATTGACACTAATGTAAAGTTAAAATTGAGAGGAAGCCAAGCAGCAAGGAAACAATAAAATGTACAACGGTGTAGTACGTGTAGGCCGGTCAGAGGCAGTTTCAAACTTCACGTCACGGCCAGGTCCGCTAATTATTCGCAAGCACGCGAATGAGAGAAATTCCTTTCTCTTTCACCGGTGAATTGTGGGTGTATACGAATGACCGAGGTGCGCGGACTTATGCAACGCGGAGTAATTTCCATTATATCACACGTTTCTGTTATGCAAATGGAGAACGCGTGTTGAGCGGACGGGTTCTTACGCGATGTTCGGCAGCCAAGGCTTCCTCAACAGCATAAAAGATTCAGCCTTACAAGTAAAATGTAAAAAGACATTTTATAAGTTTAGTTAGAAGTTGACAAACGTGAATGTAATTGACGCCAATGTCTTCTCCTACAATTTGCTTTTTGTCTTTCGCAATTAAAATAAACTCTGGCGTGACATTGTTGCATATTTTATCATCCCCATCAAGTTTAATTGTAATAATTATCAAGTGATTTGTTTAAAGTGACACAGAGAGGAATAAATATGCACTTACCATTAAGCTACGTTTTTATTGAACACTTATTGGAATATTTAGAGCATATTTCAATGGAACATAAAATCTTCTTGAACAGCATGGAATATCCAGCCTTAGAAGTAAAATGCAAATAACACTTTAAAAGTTTACTCATGAGTTGACAAATCCCAATGTAACTTATGCCAATATCTTCTCCTACAATTTGCTACATGTTTTTCAAAATTAACACAAAATGTGCATATTGTTGCACATTTTATCATTTTCATCAAGCTGAATTGTAATAATTTTCAAGTGATTTGTTTAAAGTGATATAGATAGGAATGATTATGCACTTAACATTAAGCTGTCTTTTTACTAAACACTTGTTGAAATATTTTGAACAAATTTCATTTGTTCTAAATATTTGTCGCACAGGTTTAATTAATATGAAAGGTGAACTACACTTCTAACAATTTTACTAAATTTTCTGTCTTAAAGGAGGGCGAATAAGGCGGACAGAAAATTTCGTTATGAACTAATAATTTCCGAGTTAATTTCCTGATTGGTCGTCGTTTCAGCTGCGGGGTCAAACAAGTAAGTGGCGGGGGATAGTTGATCACTGCTTCTCCAACACGGTGACTTAACTTTCTTGACAGTGTTTACGACTTTCACTAAATCACGCTTTCATTGCTAATTTGCGACTGAATCGTGACGATTTATCGTATAAGGGCTTTTCGTATTTTTGATTCTGAAATAATTAGAAGAAATTACGAGGGGTTGAAGCCGATGAATTATTATGGGGGTCGAGTACAGGTAATTTATTGTACTATTCAGATGTATAAAAAATAAAACACAAGTTTACCCCTTTCGTGCGATAAAGAAACCAAGAAGTACATCAATAAAAGATCTCTGGTAAAATTTAATTAGCAAGGTTCGACGTTCGATGCATATATCGAAACGAGGGAAATTCAATTAAATTTTTGCCCCTCTACTTCATGACTCGTGCCCCGGCAAATATTTGCATGGTATTCTATTACTTTTCCGGGATGCTGCGACTGCACTTTTGCTCCTGGAACTTCTGGTAATTGTTTGCACGTGGCTAATACGCCGCGGAATAGGCGAGTGGTCAAGTGCAGGTGCAGCTAAATCGTGTTCAAAGGAATAAGTAAACGGCTGCTTGGCATTGATTACAGAAGATCTACATAACGCAAACATCTATCCAAATAAATTATTATTAGAAACAATTGAATTTGTGCGTCGTATCGATTTGCGAGGAATCGCAACATGTCCCGATCGAGAAACAATTTGCCGCAACTATTCTCTTTCGCTTTGAAGCCGTGTCAGCTACAAGACTCGACGATTCGATAAAATTCCCAATTTCGTCGATTCGTCGATCCGCACAAATGCAACGAACGCGATCGCAACATCGAACCATTATTTCGAAGCCGATTAGAGACGTAAAATACGGATCGCGTGAAATCGCATGGAACTCGATTCATTCTCGTTATGATAACGTCGGGCATTGCATCAGTGTCGTTTCTCATTTTTAATAAAATCGATCGTGACTGATGATAAGTTTAGATAATAATTCGCTTGAATTATTTCGATTTGAACGGAATTAGGGTAAAACACATCGAGTCACATTTGCTACCATTAATGCTGCAAACTTTTCCCTCCGGTAACATGAAATTACCGCATGAAAGAGTTAAACAAGATCGATAAATGCCCTCGCGAAACGCCCTAATGAACATACCGCACGAGGCAGCGCATTTTTCAACGCCATTATCGCTGAAATTATCGTAAACGCGAGTTTCGTTCTTTTACTCGATTTGGCAAGATATACTGGATGATCTAATAAAAATTCGCACTTCAATATCTCTGTCGTATTTGTAGATATGGAAAAATGTTATTGACAAAAGTTGTTCAGTGTAATAGAAGCTATAACTTGACGTTTATCATTTTTTTGCAAGTGGAGTAGTTTCAGAGATTTCAAGGCCACCTCCACTTTTTGAGGTGTAACTATATATTTTTTTATGCATTAGATGGTACAGCTTGACGTGCTCTCTAAAAAAAAGTATTAAGCTATGTATGTCGAAAAATGGTTAGTTAAGGACATATTTTAATTTCGCCTTTCCATGACCTTGACTGACCTTATGACGACATCGGTATAGAAGTTAAAATATCTCCTTAACTAATTATTTTATGGCATACATAGGTTAATACTTTTTAAATAGAAAATGTCCAGATGCATCAAGTAATATATAAAAAATGATATAATTATATTTAAAAAAGTGGAGGTGACATTAAAATTTCTGAAACTCCTCCATCTGCGAAAAAAGTGTTGCAATCACATTATAGCATCCCCTACTGAGCAATTTCTGTTAATAAAGTTTTTTCGTATCTTTGAAAACAACGGAGTTATTCACGTGTTAATCCTTATTGGACCATCTTGGTATTATCATTTTTATTTTCTCAAAAGAAAATCTAAAAATGAACATTTTCCGACGCCTTTGAGCTTCTCAGGCCGAAAGTCTTCGCACTGGATTTCCTTTCGTCCGTCGAAATCAAGCAGCAACGAAGAAACAAGCTTGACGAACTTTTCTAATAAACGCGTAGCCAGGCGCATTCAGCGAAATTATTATTAGTATATACACTACTCGGGGCGAGTCTGGTGCAATCGAACGGTCGTTAAAGTTAAATTGGCTCGTTAATTAATTTCCACGCGGACGCCTTTCTAATGGCCCCTCGTTTCTCACCTGGCACCGGCCGCTTTCATTTCTCGCGTTATTTTTACCATCATCTGTTAATCACCGTTTTATAACGTCGATGAAGTGTTTATTACGCGTGGCGTGACATCAATCTTCGCTGAAGCAGATTCGGGAGGATGTTGTTGCGTGGTTGACCGGGGGTTGGTGCAATTTTTTTCTTGTTGCTTAAGGATCGACTTTGCTGGGTGCAGGCTTTTAGGGAGAAATCAGTTTCTGCGCTCCGTGGGAGAGATGCTTGATGCTGTGCGAGCGATTGAGCGAGAATTCCCGTTGTTTTACGCTTTATGGATTGTAATGAAGAAGGAACGTTTGTTACGTTTGTGAACGTTTATTTGAAGGAACTCGATTATTTCTGTAGATGAACTGTTTTCAAGGTATTTCTGACATGAAATGATTTACACCTCCCATTGAAAAATAATTTTAATTCTAATCTTCAAAATGAGTGAACTCACTGTAAAAAAATATTTTTATTTTTATAATTCCTCTAAAAATATTTTTATATTTATAATTCGTCTGGAGGTCTTTTTACCTTTTGAAAGTTGAAAGAAAATTTTAGATAAAGCTTATGAATAATTAATGTTCTATAGAACATCTAACAAAAAACCTGTTTGATCGAGAGATCAAAGAATATTTTATCACTTCCAAAGAGCAGATAAATAAACGGATCCAGTTTTAATTACTAGGTTTGCTACTATTATATTGAATGAAGTAAAGGGAATACAGATCATATTACAATTGTACATAGAACGCATGGATTTTGCATTTAATTGAAAGTTCGAAGATAAATTATTATCGCATTTCATTGGTCCAACTATTCGAGGTTTCCCTTCCATACCGGAAACAGAAGACAGATCATCCCCTTCTTAATTGTGGTGCCATGCATAATAACCCGCACATGCCAGAACGTATGTATGGCGCATATGCACGTATACGAAAGCTGTAAGGATGGATCATCGGTAGCACCGGAACCGGATGCTCTTTGGTTAGTCTCTCCGTCTACTGCTCCAGTCCATTGTTCTCTGGGCGAAGGGCAACACGCAAACGCACAAATCCTGGATGAGTCACAATGCAGGTAGAATTTCTTCAACCCCAATCATTAATGAACGTAACGAATCGATTAAACGTATAGATTATAAAACCAAAATTATAAAGAAAGCATTGAATTTCAATTATATTACAGTAAACCGATTTTTCGCTATATTACATTGAACAGCAACATGTGCAGAGGGCGTTCAATATAATCATGTTGCTAATTATTTAATTTTCCTTCCTGGTAATACCACGCTGTTAATAATTACACACAAATGACATATACACTTAATAAATTTAATTAGAATGTATTATCATGTAGCGCATTAATATTGTATCTGCTTTAATTGTTTTTTGCATAAACAGGCGGAATAATAAGTAAAATGTTGCATAAATAATTAAGATGCTATTTTATGCAACTTACATTTTTAAAATCCTTAATATTCACTTCATCCAACTGTACCTGTCATTAAATATTTGACACGCGATGTCTCATGGCTTAATATCGAAGCAAAAGAATATAATTATAACGCTAAATGTTGTTCTACATAAATTTTATACTTGACGTTTTACGCTACATAATGATTACATTGAAAATTAGTCCATACTGACAAACTATTATGACTAACATAAATTTAACACCATGATCTATCCAAGTAAACCTACTATGCGTTCAGCATCTTAGTACGAACTTAACAAGAGTTCAACACCTTAACCCCGGCATGCTTTAGGTATGTTTACCCTATATCTACCGTTACCTGTCCGTCATGGATATAACACCTCAACCAGCACAGTGTATTCCAATCTCTGAAACCTAAGCATGACGTGACCTGACGCCTTCCTCTCTCCCTTTGACTCTTGAAACAGATTTAATATTTTCAAGTACTAGTCTGGCAACTCTTAAATATAGTGAAAATACTTGAAATAAATACTGGAAATAATGGAAGTAAATACTGCAAGCAAATACTTGGAACACTGGAAATACTGGGAACACTGGAAATATTGAAAGTACTGGAAATAATAGAAATGACCTACTGCAAAACTTAACACACTTAGTTGCACAATAATAAATATATTACAATTGAAAAAGGTTACAGGATGTTGACACTATACATACTATATCAATTGTTGTAGATAGTATAATATAACACAATATAAATTTCTCATTTCCTACTTTAATTGTGCTTGCTCATGGTTTCTCTAGCAATAAGGAAATGGGACAATTACAAGCTACTACGACTATCAACAATCTCCTTCCTCTAAAAGACTGTAATTAATGTTCAAGACTATGCAACGCCTATAATTATCAACTCACGCGAGTTTAATCACCTGCTCCTATCGCTACGCCGTTACGTGACAAACGAGGATCATTTTATACCAAATTCAAAACACCTTCCCCATATTTAACATAAAAATTCTCACCCCACCTCTAAAGCAAGAATGACCACCACAAAAACCATCCTTGACAAAAGTCACCCTTAACACCTCACGCAATAAATACGTTCCCCGATGAACCATAGAGCGATGGAGATTGAAAGACCTGGCGATTCTTCCTGTTCCACTTAGTCCGGAACGCATGAGAGACATAAAGTTCGGTAACGCAGCTTAGGTGAGTCCTGGAAAGGCGGTCTTTATAGGACTCGTTACCTGGTAAGCACAGCGGGACGAACGTGTTGCCGGGTGATTTCGCGTACAGCCGCGACAAAGAAATGATGCCGCGCGCGAGTGGCAGAAAGAAACGTCGCGTTCTTTCAGCGAGGCAGGGAATGCGGCAGTAAAATTTAAAGTGCGCAACCCGTGTCTTCTAGTCGCAGGTATAAAAGCAGCCGAGCTTCTTCGTTTCGAGGATTCTTCGTCGTTGGCCCACGTTCCGTTCTTCGCGTTCGTTATATGACGCGGTAGTCGTCGTAAGAACAACGGCGTAGGACCGCTGTAACGTGACGTGTGCGACTGGTGTTTCACACGCCAGGGAACGGTTCAAAGTTTCCCACCCCTTGACACGTGACGTAGCTATGCAACCGCAACGCGCGTATTCATTATGACTTCGGTAGGGGGCGGCGAAGTTGGAAGCCCGAGTGGGAGGAAATTATGCCGCGTGTCTCCTTATGCCCCAATACCTCCGGGGCTGCTGCCATGCCGCATAGTTACGTGACGCGTTGAAGACTGATAGCTGTTACAGCGATAATTCACGCCGTCCTGTGAATTATCGGGAACCGCGCAATCTTCATCGAACAATTCACACCTCTCCTCTTTGCACGCGTGTAGGACGCGACTGATGCTCTGTACCAAAGAGATTCACTTGTACCCTCTACGTGGGATTCAAAAATACTTTCGCCATATTCGAAAAACATTATATCACTTACGAATGTGAATGAACAGTTTTATAAACACGGGATCAACAGGTGTGGGCGTAACAATAGCAGGGAGTCAAAATTGTTTACTAAATGGGCGACGTATCTTTGGGGATGACGCACGGTTTGCTGCATCACATTAAAAATCATTCGCGATGTTTAGCTTGGTTAACATTTAACACCTGCTTAATTATTAATTCTTCACTGCACTGCATTAACTACCCTAAAGGAGAACCTTATAGTCATTGACCTCATCTACTGAACAGTGGTACGTTCAATGCTAATGCTGACTACCTGTTCACGTTCCCCTTCTAATTCACAGTCATTCGTTTGATTAAGTTGACTTAGTGAGTCAGTCCTAAGTTATGGTCAGGCTTCATTGCAGCGACCACGTTGTTACCCCACCTTTACCCGCAAACCCCACTAGTAATTTATTTCAATATCCCTCTAATTCTGTACCTGTTCATTGAATTGGATCTCGCGCTTTTCGAGTGATGAGGAGAGCACAACAACAGTACTATCAGAAATACTAATTTATTATGTAAAATAGATTTATGTATTTATTTTAATAACAATTCCAGTCGGAATCGAATAAAAGTGAATATTCCCACAATAAAGTATATATGTTCCAAAATTTAAGCCCTGAATCAACTAGTTACTAAAATACTCAGAATTCGTCCCCTATAAGTTTTCATCACTCTCTCTCCTGAAAATTACACGTTTTCCCTTCGGAACAACTAGTTCTTGATTTTCCAGATGCACAATACCTTTCGAAACCAAGCGCAGTTGTATACGTCGCGCAGTCTCATAACGTGCACGTCCCTGTCCGTTCTAGCATGCACGCAACATACCCGTCTGCCGATGTAAATTTAAGTTCCGCCACGGTTTAGGGCGTCGTGTCATAGCTTACAGAATACACGCGTGTGCAGCTCTCGCAAGAAACATCGTTGGGTTAAATTCTGACAACGGTAGGATCTCTGTACAAGCAGCGACGTTTCCATGTTTCCATGCGGATCTCTGTACAGATTGCTGCTGCTTCGTAACCGGATTCGCTAACCAATTTCTGCCGGCGATCTTTCGCCTTTTCGTTAACCAGACCCACAAATCTATTTCCCTCTGGGACGACTGGCTGCTTTTTCGCCGTACTTCCTCTATTTCTCCGCTTGATTGTTCTTTTCCCCTTGAATCGCTTTCTCTTCATCTTTGCAGCTACCAGGTCCTTCCTCTTGACCGTAGTGAACGTTAATCACCCAGCAAGAAGATCGATCAGCGATTAATGAGAAACGTAGATGGCTTGAAAGTGGAAATTTAGACAGTTTACTTTGCCACTGCTGCGAAATGGACAGCACTTCCTCTTCCTGGGGCGATTGGTCTTGAGTTCATACTCCTTTTGGAAATCTATACGTAGGGAACTACAAATGGGGAGTCAGAGATAGGAGATTAGAGAAATCAACTGCTGCAAGCTTTACATAAACCCAATCTATAATATGCTTCCAAGTATATTTAGTTTTTCGACGTAATAAATAAATTTATACACATTCAACTCATTAGAACAACTTGTTATTGCAGAGTGACGGATGGTTCGTATGAACTGATTTAATATATTGATTAAATTCATCAACGTGTTGTTATGAGAAAACATGGTTAAGTAAATTTACACTAATTCGATCTAATGCAGTTTCAAGCACAAAGGGTGATTGCTGAGACGATTCTGAACAACTTTTTCCTTTGCCAAAATGTTGGTTCAGGCTTCGCTTTTGAATTATTAACGAAAAATACTGACCAATCAGAACGTGCGTAAAGCGCGGTCTTCAATACCCACGCGACTGAGCGCGTGTTCCGATTGGCCAGTGTTTTTCGTTAATAATTCAGAAACGAAATCTTAAACAACACTTTGGCAAAGGAAAAAGTTGTTCAGAATCGCTTGAGCAATTACTTCTTTAAATATTTGCAACCTGTAGCAGGACACCCTATACTTAGTTTTGCGATGTAATGAATAAATTTACATACGTTCAATAAACTAAAAAACTTTTCTTTCCAATATGACTGGTGGTTCGTATGAACTCATTTAATATTTTAATAAAGTTAATCAACATGTTGCTATGACAAAATGTGGTTAAGTAAATTTATACTAATCAAGTGTAAAATACACTTTTAAGTATATTTAGTTTTGTGATATAATAACACATAAATTCAACTCATTAGAAAAGCTGTTTATTGCAAAATGACAGTTCCTATAATATATAGTTCCTATAATAATAAACTCATTAACTATATTAACAAAGTTTATCAACGTATTGTTATGACAAAACATGGTTAAGTATGTCCCGAAATTGCCCGATGAATTGTTACTTGGTACGCTATCAGGTGATTGGTCTGCATCAACTTTCCACGACGACATATGAAATCCACTAATATTGCTATGTGTATCCTGCGCTCGTAAACCGTTCGATCTACGGTAACTATTTGCCCATAAAATTTACTGCCATTAGAAGCCAGTTTAATGCGAATAAACAAAGTCATGTTCGAACATACGATGTTAGGTGTTTGCTCCAACAAAATAGTTGTGTGTTGCATAAAATGAGTCAACTGATACCATCGCATAGTTTAAATTAGATTCAGTCACTCACAATTTTACATTCCATGTAGCTTGCTTTTGAAAATGTATTCAATTGATTGAGTTGATGAATAAAAAGATTGGCCTTTTTTAATGAACATAATTACTCTTTAACATAGTTTATGAAACATTTTCAACATTATTAAATATTATTCATCAGTTCATAGTACCTTGTCGATTTGCAATTTAAAAACAGCTGATTTTAGCAAATAACACGTATTTTATTATATTTGTGAAAATATTGTCTTATTAGTCGCAAAGTAAGATTATACAAATCCTCGATTTGTCTTTTTCGACACATATTTATGCCTTCTTTTTCATTGTCACACTCTGAAATACAAACTAATCAATCCAATACTATTCAGTAAAATTATTATAATTGTTTCACTTTTGTAATAGTCGAGCACATTGCAAAAATTGCACACCAATAATTGCTCCACTAATCTATGCCCAGCATTTTCTTACTTAAAATGGTTATATCGCAAACTCCTTCGACTCATTGCAACGCAAAGAGGTGTTTCCTACGTAACAGCGGAATTTTCAGCAGTTCAACTCAGTCTTTTATCCGCCACGCCGGGTGTAAGGCGATTTAGATTTCCCTACGTCCGTCGATTAATGACGAAAAGCCTAGCAACGATTACGGGAAGAGGCTTGTGAAAGGTATCCCCTGCCTTCCGCCGCCAAGGATTCCACGAACGACTCTCTTACTAACGATCGATCCGGAATTCGCACTGCCATCGAGATCCAGGCGATATCGCCGCCTGATTCTCCTGTCCTCAATAGCTTCCTGAATGGAAGACAAAGGCCTGCATCTCCTTAGATTCACATTGAATGACGCCCAACATTCAGAGACATCCCGATCTAACGCATTTATTATACACGACGTTCAATAGGCGATAGCTTAGGCTTTCTCGAATTACTTGTAATCCCATGAATTATTAACGGTACGAATCAAATGGTTGATATGCATATGAATATGGCTGAACAGTTCTGGAACTGATAATGGCGTCGAAAGGGACGTGTCAGAAGAAGTTGATAATTTCACAGTAATTATTTATAGAACGAAATTGGAATAATTTATTTTATTTATTTTATTAACCATTACTTAGTAATTATTTACAAAGGAATTTACAATTCTATCTAGTTTCTTCTGATTAATGCACTCTTTTGCCATTATGTGATTTCGACAGCAAGATTGTGTCAAGTTAGGCAACTGGGGGATGAACAAGGGTTAATTTATGTCGTCCACATAGCGGTGCCATACTTGGCAAATGCCTGCAACCCTTTCCTTACATTCACCTCTATCCTCGGCCATTTTCCTCATTTTTCGCGACCCACAAATATTTCAGCGAACCCAAGCCCCGATATCCATTGTCCGCGACTGGATCCTAAGACACGGGCCGATGGCAGTTCCCCGCTCGTTCTCGTGACCGGATACATGTGCAGTCGCCTTTCCCGAAGAACGCGCAAACGTATATAAATCTATTACCGCTCGACGACGTTCGCGAGGTCTACAGGAGGGGTGATCATAGGAGGAACAAGGGGATAACGGATCTAACGGGGGAAGCAAGAGAAACCGATTTACTAGAGGCTAGGGGGTAGTAACACAGTCGGATCTCGGTTTTCCATGTTGGCTGTTGTTCAAATGGTCTGTTCGACGATAAAAAGCGATGCACGTCTTTCCCTGGAAATCCTCCACTTCCGCGAGATTCGAACGCGCGCAAGCCAGAACGCGCGTGGGTGGGTGGGGGCGGTGTAGTGAAAGCAAAGGGGTGCGGAGTGAATAGAAAGCTCGTCGACCCGCGCCCATCGTTGAAGCTTTCCGCTCCCTCTCTCTCTCTCTCTCTCTCTACCTCTCTCTCTCTCTCTCTCTCTCTCTCTCTCTCTCGCGCTCCGCGTGTCTCCTCTTCGTTCCACTTATTGTTAGCCGCGCAACGGTTCGTCGTTCATTTCTTTTTCTTCAAACAGGGATTCTCTCGCGGCTATCTCCAGATCCGTCTTCCCCTCCCACAGCTTATCTTCGCGTCGGAGAAGAAACGTGTTTGTATTTGGATCCCGGCCAGATAATCCGCGGCAATAAATTTCTGTGTGTACAGTGCCATGTGATTGGTTTTATCTCTCTTGCCGCCCATATATATACACACGTTTAACAACCCTTTAGCTACCCTCGGTACCGATAGGTAGGCGACAGAGTGGACACGGAGCGGCGGCACGTGGACGGTGGTTCCACCGTCGTGCAGGCGTGCCAGACGAGCGGCTGGCTACCAAGCCGAGAAATCAACCCCTAATTCGTTTACCACCTGAAAATCCACCGCGGTCCTCCTTCCAACCGTGCCGCGCGTGTATGCCTGGAATCGTAAGCGTTCCGCTGCATTGCCTCCGGCTCTCATCGTCCGCTCCCCAAGTTTCGAATTATTTCGCATGGTTTTCTTTTTGAGTAACGCGATATTCGGTTTGCCCAGTAGATTCAATTTAACATTAATTGGATTTAATGACATTGATGAGGTTTTGTTTATTAATTAAGGCATTTCTTGGTGTCTGGTAATTATTGAAGGACTAATGATGATTTCCTCCGCTTCAACATTTAGACCTCCACCAATTTCCAACGCATTATTTTTTAATTACCCTGCAAATTGCTGTACACAGGGGCTCACAAAAATATATCTCGGGAGCATCATAACGTGGTTCTACACCCTTCGTTCGGTAGACATTGACATAAATAACTTTCGGCAAAATTCACCTTAACCTTGCAAATTCAAGGTCAAAAATCGAAATTCTGTTTCTTATGCTGCATCGTACTCTACTTGTCACGAGGATCAACTTTGCAATAGGAACCATAAGTTGGAAACAAACCGTTTTCCTGAAAAATGATGTCAAATGTTCAAATAATTTTTATAGCCACTTTGTTTACAAGATATTCACGTGGAATATTAAACGACACATTATTTACCCATAATGCAAGATCCTACGAAAAGTAGTTTCATCAATTCGTTCCATACAAATCCTCCCAGAATTTATAATGACACACGAATGTGCATTTCGCCAAACTCGTCGGTCCTTTAAGTGAACCGAAAGCATTAACGCCTGCGACAGAATAGCATCCTAGCATCAGTTCCTTCATTTATTATGCTGTATACGGATATCGATTGAACCCTGCTATGAGCGGGGCTAGAAGTGCGGGACAATGATCTCGCTGAAAGGCGCATAGTTCGAGTTCCCTTGTTGCGGATGGTTCGGGTTAGGGAAATCGCATTATTTACGAGCCCCACGCAAGTTATAAACACGTAACACTGTTCACTTGGATTATTCGCATTCTCAGCGGCGGTCCAGGATGCTTATCGTGGCTCGGCTCGGCTTGGCTCGCTGTACCCGGGACCACGTTTGAGGTAACGCGAAGGCGGATTTAGTCGGCGCGCTGTGATCGTTAAGCCCTTTTCGGCCGGAAGCTGCTTATGCAGCCTCTCTAAGGACGTTGAGCTAATATTTCTTTGGATCCGCCGCTTTTTTCCTGTTTGCTGTTCATTTTTAGCTTCCTTACATGCACACGCCGAATAGGGAGGGAAGCTTAAAGGGAATTTGCATTGGGATGCGTGAGGGAACAATGCGTGGATGCTGTGCTATCTACTCCGGTTTTAAGTTAGGTTTTGCGTATTTTTGAATTTGTGGTCCACTACTCTTGCGAAAATGTAATTTATAAATTCTCCTTCTTAAAATTGCAATTGACGTGAAGACCTTCGAATTTGCGACTACAAGAGAACGTTAGTTATTATATAATATATACGTACGTAACATTTGCTATAGAAGGTGTATGTTTACTCTGGTCGATTTAATACTTCTCCAGTTTCCAAGGCCGCAAACAAGTATATGTATATAGCAGGGTAGAAGTTATTGTTCCTAGGAACAAAGGACTAGCATTATTACTAAAACAGAAATTTATTATAAATATTGCGACACATCTCCAAACACTATCAAACATAAACGTATTGCAAAATATGCTACAAAAAGCGATTTAAACATTCTTCACAAAAAGTGATGTCAAAAAGATTGAATGTGCGAGTATTTTTTGGCCCAATGTAGCATGGATTGTAAAACTATAAAACAGCGCATTTAACAAGAAACATTCTAATTAAAATATTCGTTCCTCTTATCTAAATAATTATTTCCATCTGCTCAGACACAACAAACGGATAAAATACGATCCAGATGAAACCCAGGCGGATAAACGAAATAGTCTGGCCCACTTTCAAAGTTCCCAACGTTTTATCTTGGATTTCTATGTTAAGAAGATTCGGTCGCAAGCAAGCGGTTCTCGTTCCGGCGTTTTGATAGCCACATTTCTCTGCATGGACGTTTCCCCGCTCCATGCGGCGCAGAGAAACGCGGCGTCTGCAAAATGCAACAGCGCCTCCATGCTTTCCACTCGGAAACGTATAGGCGACAACGCTTGCCCGCGGATCTATCTATGAAACTCCAGCGTTTTAGGCAAAGTGTATTCAAAGTGGCCCCGGCGAAGAAGTTGCTCAATTCCTATCTTGTTCGTTGCTGTGTCGCGAACTGTAGACGCCGGCGGATGTTGCTATAACGTTGGAAATGCTCGTCGAACAGGGTTACACGATGGGGTCATGGAAAATTGATACCTCGGATCGATTTGATGTCAGGATCCAGAGGGAAGAGTCCTATACTTATCTCTTTTTCCCTTTGGGTCGCATCGTCTCGCTTGGCTACACCCATCCAACGATTCCTTTGTATTTTCCTCCTCTTTCCTTAAAGCACTTCTTTGTCGCCGTTTCATTGCTTCCGTAGTCGCAGTGGCAAACTGCGTTTCATTGAACATTGGGTGAACAATTTGGAGATTTTTACACAATTGACCAACATGCTTTGCGATTTGACATTGTTTCAGTGAAGCAGAATTAACAGAAAAGTTTCCTGATCAGATATTCATGAACAAAACCAGTATTTACACGATTACAAGGTGATTTAAATTCGGTGAGCCACTACGGCACGTGAACATAGAAAGTTATGGGATCACAGTGGCAGACACTTTGAGCTGTTGGCCACCATCCAGTCTGGGCTACAGTTGAAATTACGTTCCTCATCTGGGATCACCTGAAAAACGAAAACACACGCAACAGCCACGGGCCACTAACTTCTCTATTAAATGGATCCTTGACAGGGGACCGAGTAATAGACTAATGTCCCTTTCCAACTTAGCTCTCCTCGATTTTGCCCTCTATAGATCTTTCAATTGCACATTTATCATAATTATCAAATATATAGACACTGCGTTCTCCTTAAATTGTGTCACCCTTGCTGTGCACAAAAAGTATTTTAGTTTTAGATAGTCTGCTTTGCAATAATTCACGTATAGTATGCACATAGTGTTTTTTTTATTTTGGCCCTACTACAGTACTTGGATATTAAATGTCTTTTTATATTTGCCTTCCTCTTCCTTCCCTTCACCATCATTATTTTACCTAACCTAATTAACCTAACCTAATTTAAAATAAACCGTGTTTTTTTTTATTTTGACCCTACTATAGCACAAAGATATTAAATACCTTTATATTTTTGCTTTCTTCGTTCTTCCCCACGCCGTTATTATTTTACCGTTCAACAGCCACAAATGGTGTACACGTACTATCTACGTGAGGAATCAACTTGTAACTTTTGCGTTACACGCCTGCTCTATGCTTTTACTTGATTTAACGTTTTCCTTGCTGCCGTTCCAGTGCTTCCTGTGGCAATAATATCCAGGAACAAATCATTTTACTCCAGCGCCATTATGGTCTATACTGCAACATCGACATTGCCGATATCATCGTCCACGAAGTTGACTTCCGGTCGTCGCTAAAGAAGCTTTACCTCCTGATTGAACAAACTCTAAATCGTCTTGGCCCCGGACGAACGTCGTCTTGCAATACTTCCGAGCGACATCAATTCCGAGAACGTATTATACATATACATTCGATTGCTGCCAGATTACTTGTTTCCAGGGCAGATATATAAGTTAGGAGGAATTACGTGTACACGCTGCTCGCGGAGCAATCGAGACAAATATAAGGAACGTCGAGATTAGTGGAAACGTATGGCCCAGCTTCGCCAGCCAGCTACCCCCGATAGCGAAATAAATTTTTCTTGCGGTTCACGGTATGGGGAATAGGCTGCTTCTCATTCTTCTTGATGCCCACACGTGTTCCTCGTACCTGTGGAGTTTATGGAACGCCATTTTGATTTTGAACTAAAGGGTTTTGTACTGTTCAGTTTAGTGATTTGTTGGTTAAATGACTATAGGTCGGCTATGGCTTTGTAATAAAATGGGGGTAGGTGGGTTGTTTCAGAAGGGACAGCTACTCGCCACTCCTCTTGGTAATTGGTAATTGAACCCAGAAGTTTTCGCTAGCAGGGATTATGCAATTCTCTGGATCGTCTTTGAGGTTCATATAATAGACCTGATGGCCGAAGGAGGATAAATCCTTATTGGATTACTACCCTGTGGCCTTCACTTACAGCGAGACCAATATTGGCCAAGCAGGATGACCGAAATAGGCACCCAATCAGTATTAAGTAGATTGGAAACTAACTGCGTCCCAGATGTACCTAGGATACATCTAGTAGGGAAAGTAACGTCATAAATCAATACTGTAACTTAATCCTTGCAGTAATTCTTCTGCAATCTCCATAAACATGTGCCCACTTTCGTAACATTAGTAACATTGGGGAAGAGCAGAGTTGTGTACATAAATGCACTGCATTAAGCCAAACGTAGTAAGAGGATGTTGAATTCCTTTTGAAATCCGTCCTGTCAATAGGATCTTAGAATGAAATTACATGCTCGACTCGCAGGCTCCGTCACCGCGAAAAAACTCGTTTGTCGGACGAAAGGTCGGGGCGTCTCAAAGCGACGAGGTGTTAAAGGAACGCGGGAGGGGTGAATGCGCGGGCAAGGAAAAGAGTGGACAGTGATGGGCAGAAGGTGGGATGGACGGGCAAAGGAGTGCGCGCGCTCGATTAATCTCGCAATCTGGATGGAGTGGCTATGATAGACTCCCATGAATAACTCATGAGCAGCCGGTACCTGTTTCCCATAGGGACATTCGCGTATAATTCAGCCACTTCATTTGTCCTCATTACTATGCCCGATCGTTACATACAGCACGATTTACGGGACTTCGCTTGGTCGCGCCACCTATTCCCTTCATTCTTGTGCTGGCTGGCCCTCAGTGTAGGCAAACTGTTTGAACATGGAGAGGACAAAGGTCTTTGTAGGGGTCACCAATGTGGGCCGGGATAACGATGGGATCAATCATATCGCGAATAGGTTCGAGTCTAACTGCCTAGCTTTGAACACCTCAGGAATAGAGAAGGAAGTCCAAATAGGGGCTGGCATTTCGGGACTTATTACCAAGGCTATCGAAGATTTTTAAGTTGCAGCACTTCGTTTGTATCTGAGAAATGTCTGCTTCATGATACTAAAGTAAGCACAACAGTGATAATTTTTATATCAGATTGTATATTTAAAATGACTGCAAAGGTGTCCATTTTTAAAGCGGCCTAGCCCACATTTAGACCCTGAGCGGCATTTGAACCATTCCCTCTACTTAAAAAAAACAGTGTTTTTGAGTAGAGCCGAATCTAGACTAGATGGAACTCTTTTTAAATATGTACATATTTCGAGAAATCGCCAAGTAGAAATAAACCTTGGCCCAACGGATTCGGAACCCTTGCACCATTAATCAGCACATTACATATAACATCTCTAGAGTAGTCTTTTGTCCTCGCAGTGTTTGACTGCTACGTTACGAGATTCGTCTCTTATAAATGTCCAGGTACTTGTAGGTACATTCTCGAACCATACAGGCACTCGTTTTAGAGTTAGAGAACTTCAGATGTACTGCTATTCGACCTAACAAGTAGTAAGTAGTATGATGTATCAGACATGGTACGGTCAAACTTTTGTCCTGTCCTCGTAATGAGTGAACATGATTAGGACATACGTTCGAAATGTGGTGATAGTTGTGAGATCTTGGACCCTAGGACCTACACCAGAGATTCTCAAACTAACTAAGCCTACCGTCCCCTTTAAAAAAAAAAAAGATCATCCCTGGTTGTTTGTAAAATTTTCTGAACTTCCTTTTATTCAATGGCTTCCGATTGAAGTTGAAGCTACTATCGCCCCCTGGTGCCTCTATTCCAGTGTCTCTCCCAAGGGGCGGTATAGCCCGCTTTAGCATCTAGTAAATATTACTGTAACAGCACTATCGACATTAATATTCTTTGGATTCTGGCTTGCTTATAAGACGAGAATTAACCGTGCCAGTTAAAAAACACGTTTCTGACTAACAAATAAATTACTCTTACGTATGAGGCACAGGCCCTGCGAAGACCTATCACACTCTAGAGTAGTAACGAAATATAACGAAATTTCGCACTGCAGTATTGCATAAAAGAAGAACGACAATGGATTGCTTCTCGATAAATGTATATCAGCCTAGAAATATGCGCGAGAAGCAATCCGGAAAATGAATTTCTGAACGAATCGAATAATACGAGAAAGACATTGCACGGTTTCGTCGCAGAAGCGATGGCGGTCTTATTTTTCTTTTACCGCGGATGGGAACAAATTCAGGAAATTACCACTTCGTAGCTACTTTCTCATTAAATGAAATCAAATTTGAAACTTTATAACTTCTTTACAGCGGTATAAACTTTTTACCTTGTTTGCGATCTCCCGTTGCTCCTCGATACACAGGGTGCTCCGTAATAAGAGGCACAGCCCAAGGGAAGACCATCTTTCACGAGGAAATAAATCGGAAACGCTCAACAATATTTCCCGGGAATCTTGTTTCGTAATACCAACGCGAAATACTCTTGCATTCGACAAACCGTAATAGCCAGTCTGACATTTATTGTTATAGCATTTGTTTTATTTACAATAACATGTTATACGTGCTCAAAGATAATATGTAATTTGCAGTTAAGTGTCGAACGCTTTTGTAACAAGGTATAAATACTCGTATGGCGAATTAATTTTGTAATATGCTGCTTGACAAACAAATAAAAAATATTGACTGTCGAAATGTTAAATGTCCAGATGATAGGGCCGATGATAAAAGATAACGGAAATAAATACATTACAACTCTCAAAATTTGTAACATGTAAGCAAAGCACATGTTTGTCCGAAGAAAAATGCGTCTTTTAATTTGTTGAGATATAAAATAAATTTTTGTTCGCTCAACTTGAAAATTCTTCTGAAGATATAGGAACAATATGAATCACAATCCGAACTCAACTATTTTTTTTTATCTCAAATCCTGAATGTCATAAAAGAGTTCAAATACGAAAAAGTATTTTCCTTACAACATGAGGTAAATTGCAGAATGATTCCATAAAATATCAGAGTTCGTGAAGGAATTAAAACATACTTTTCTCAGATTGCAATCTTCCTTATGCTTTCTGCAGCTGCTACGACACCCTATAAAGTAATACAATACGCTTGCATTTACGCGTCTCCCGGCATACTACGGTAAACAGTGCTTTTGCATCCGAAAACGTACAATCGCATTTGCATACCATGCGAGCGGTTTTTGTACAGCAAATTATTGAACCCATTATCACGAGCAACGCGACTAGGGTTTTATGTTAATTTGCGTGTCCCATCCGCGAACGTGGGGCTTCAAACAGTTCAGATATTCCTAGGTAAATGGCTCTGTAACACCGGTTCAATTCGAGGACCGTGTAAAAGTACTGTCAGAGCAATTAAAGCAAGACGGCGCCACGGATAAGTTAGGTTAGGGAAGGCAACCGCCGGGTTGGGCAACTGTGGACGAAGAATCGCGGAGGGAAATGAAATTTTGGTCGGTCATAATGAGCGCAACGTATGACTGTGTCTCAGCGGTGGCCGCGAACTTTCATCTCGAATCGCAATCGCGATTTTCGCCAGAGGCTCTCCTATTCACGGCTTATCGAGCGAACGCGTTCAACTCAATCGACTGTTCTATCGTTTAGTCGTTTCATTTGAGAGCCCCGCACGCCATAGAACAGATGCAGGAGATAGATATTACCTTGGTTTTTTCGAAAAAATTGAAACCGTGGCAACGCGTTTTCCTTTTTTTTTTAACCGCCTAGTTTTTTTCGATTTTCCAGCTTCCCTCTTTACCTTTTTTTTTTGTCGTTATCGAAGGCAACGCGGATCTGTTTGTGGTACCCGCAGCGGGATATACTGCAGCTCCACTCTCCGAGAAACAAAATGGATTTCGCCCCGTACAGTGGGAACGATAGAAATCAATATTGCTCTTTCGCTTCTAGGCTGAAGATGCATCGTATCCAAATATTTCCAGATGGTTTACTTCCATGTTGGTACCTCGCGTTTTGATAGCGACCCTGGCTTTTTTAGTTCCACCTACTTGCGTGATTGTCCGTGGAAAGTGGCGAAGACGAATTTTAAAAAAGTTAGTAAAACAAATAATTTGCATAGTTTAAGTGATAAATTTATCTGTAGTTAGCCAAAAACCAATTTTGGATGGCTTATTTTATTTACTCTAAAGAATGAAGTTGTCCATTTGGACTTTTACTAATAAAAAATTGTTTTGTGAATGTTCAAACGAATCAAAATGGTAAAACGCTCATGGCTAATAGTTTGCACAGTTTTATTCATGGTCGTATTTATTGTATACTATAAACATTCGATCTTAAGTGATAAATTCATCTGCAGTCAATCAAAAAACGATATTGGACACCTTACCTCATCTACTCTAAAGGGTTGAAACTTTCTATTTGAACTTTTAGTAATAAACAGTTGTCTTGTGACTGTTTGTTTTATTGTATTTTTGTAAATAATTCCACTTACATTTACCATAACAGATATTTTGCCAATCTATATATTTTAAAAACGTTACTATTAACTTAAGTATGTTTTAACTAAACTTACAGGATTTCAATTAATTCCTTGACTAATGTATACTTAAGTTAGGTTAGGTTAGATTAGAAGTTTGTTACACTCATTCCAATTCTTATCCAAAAGCGCCTTGTTAATGGTGCTTCCCATGCAAAAGCGTCGATTGAGATACGTACAAAACGACCATAATTACACCCAAAGAGGATACATGAGGCGTAGTCTCTACGGAATGATTCAGCAGTTAGAACTTCATGTAGAATGCCGGTATTACGATTTACTTTGCATCGGGAACACAATCAGACCGCCCCCTAACAATCGACAAGGAGATACCGAGAAGGAAGATGTACCCTGACGTAGTATCCAATAGGAATCGTTACGTAAATGCGCCTGTAAACGTCGACGTCATTGTTCGAGTGTGAATGTGTACAAGGTAGTGTAATATACACATGCCGAACGTTGAGGGACGACCAGATAGGGACGATATACTAACTCAACGCCTGTGTGCGAGCCGTGCTTTCAACGCTGATTTTCGGGCATTTATTATTAGAGCTTAGAGCGACGACAATGCCATCAGGTATTACGGAAAATTCCTTCTGAGCGTCGATGATCGATTGCTTCGTGAGCATGTAAATAGGGAAAGGGGAGAAAGAGGGAGAAGGGATACGTGCACGAAATGGACAATGAAAATATGATTCTCGACTTTTTGGAATAATTACTCGTTATGGTAAGTCTTATGTGATAATTGGTATTTAGGATGTTTGACAAAATGTTTATTATTAAACAATATGAATAGCGGAATAGGATTTAATTTTTGTTGAAAACTTGGAAAATATCCTGTTCATCATGAATAAAAAATGTAGTAATGCATCGTTATGGTCTTACTACTCTCTTTGGAGTCGCGAAGAACGCATTGGTAGAAGAAAATATAATGAAAGTAACAAATGAAGTGGTACGCAAAGAAAGTTCATTTACTCTCTATTAAATTGAGACAAAAACCAAGAAGTAGTTTTCTGCAAAATGAACGAATTTTCCACTTCGTTTATTTGATGGTCCCTCCAATATTTTAATGTTGCATTCTCAATTCATTTTTCAACATTTATCCAACTGTACAAGAGTGCGTTAAACTTGTATACAGAGTAAGCAGCGATTTAGAATAATTTTTCATACATACATTTAGATCTAGTTTATCGATATTTTTCAAAATACTGACTTTAGAGACATAACTTAATAATGTTATTTTTAACCAACCGAATCATTTTGATTTATAGAAAGTCACATATTCGCGACAGTAATTTAAATTTTAATCGGGCACTTCAATCAAACGCGCACTTGTAAAAAGTTTTATATGCAACAGAACATTGAACGACTTCTAGTGAAATACAGTTGAGTTTTTTCTTAAGAATCATGTACTAATACTAATATTGATACTAATACTGATACTAACACTGATGCTAATACTAAGACTACTACTGCGTCTAATAGCGATGCTAATACTGAGGCTAATACTGAGACTAATACTGAAATCAATGCTGAGACTACTACTAGGGCTACTACTAAAAATACTACTCATACTCCTACTGAGACTACTACTGCGTCTAATAGCGATGCGAATACTGAGGCTACTATTGGAACTACTGTTGGAACTACTGTTGGAACTATTACTAACGCTGATACTTTATAATGAAGACTAAAACTGATGCTAATACTGAGATTAATACTGAGACTACTACAGGGTCTACTACTGGGACTACTACAGGAACCACTACTAACGCTAATACTAATAATGAAGACTAATACTGAGACTAATACTGAGACCAATACTAAGGTAACTACTCATGTTAATACTGATGCTAATATTGATACTAATACTAAATTAACATGAAAGTTCGTATACTCACCTATATTTTCTTAAAAACACCTTTCCACATGACTTGCCATTAAATATTCCACTCCAACAAATACTGTCAGTAGCTACATGTATATTTAATCCGGGAACGTTGTGTGGGCAGTGCCTAGCACCAGACTAACACCATTAGCGATCACTCCACACCGCAACAGCTTGCAACAGATGATCCTAGGCGGTCTTATAGATTAGCAAACAAGGAGCCTGTAGCTCTGCCACTTATCTCTCTGTAAGTGCACCATCCATTCGTCCGCTGGTCTACACTGACTCTCTTGATTTTCTCGTAGGAACTAAATTAAACGCACCCGAGAGTAAAAGAAAGCAAGCCTTCGTTTTTCCGTGGCTGGTTAAGGAACGGTCACCGACCATTTTCTTTCCGTCACCTTCCACCCTGTGGTAGCCTTATCTTACTGTGCTGCAGTGATCAGTCTGGTTTTACAAACGTTAGCGTTGCTCTAAAAAAGTGATATGTTTGTTCGAAGATTTATTAGTTTGATTTAAGAAAAAGTTCAGTACGCGCAATGGAACAATGAATTATATTTATAGAGAATTCACTAAACGAATTATAAAGCCATTTTGATTAGCTGTATTAAATTAATATTCTTCAATTGTGACGGAGACGAGATAAAGTTTTAGGTCAGGCGTATTGTGAAACTGTTTCATTCTTATTTTGTGCTTTTGATGCCAGTTCGCTTAAGTGGCATTCCATGCATTTGCAATTTTCTCTGAAAGGCAATTGCTTCAATGAATGACATGAAAAGCGGAGCACAGAGTACTGAAAATATAGTATACAAAAGACAGTGCCATTTTTAAACCACCACACAAACTAAACTTTCCTATAGGGTGTAACTACAGTAAAAACATTTACGTCCATTTGAGAAGTTTTGGTAATTTTAATGTCTGTTGAAAAGCACATACAATTAAAAATTATCTTTTGCCAATATTTTTTCACTTACTCAAACTGTAAAATAATGCAGAAATGAAATAAATCTTTTTGCCTTATGGAACCGAGGTTTCCACCTTAAAGAAAGATGTTCATCATAAGCAACATTTTTGTTGTTGCGTAACTGTTCAAGTTCTGATGTTTAGTGACCGGGCTATTCCACGGGAAGAAGAATTCTTTTGAGTGCAATCGGCTAGCAGCGTCCCCCCTTGGAGGACTGTTACGCTCCGACGGCGATCGTGGCGGCGAAGAGCTTTAAGCCCGGCCGACTTAATCCGAAATGCAGCAAAGTTTCTTCGAGAGTTCTGGAGGGGCGAGCAATTGGCCGTGCCACGCGGATAGAATAGAGCTCAGAGGCAATTTCATGACAGCGTCTTGGGATGATTGGATCACCGCGCCACTCCCGATAACCCCTTCTGCCTTGTGCGCGGTCTCATCTCTTGCTCCCTCTCACTTTCTGTTTATCACCCCTCCCCCCCCTTCCCTTATCTATTGTTCGTTTCTACCCCTTCGCCTTTTGCCTTCCCGCTGGCGGTCGCCTTATCAATGTAACCACATTATATCGACGCGTACACAGAATCCAATTATCCATACGCTGTTGCGGGAAAGGAATACTCTTTTTATTTAATCACTCTTCGTTTAGCTTTCATAAAGAATTGTTACAATATTTTGCAAAGACACTGTGTTTCATAGTTGGACGTATTTTCTAAACCGCCGCAATGAATTATTAAAATTACAGAGACCAGCGTGAAATATAAAGCACGATGGGACCATTCGGGGCATTAATTTTTAACCATCTATCGGCCCAGTACACGACTGATCTGAACGCTCGGCTTCCCTGCACACGATCGAAGTGATTTCCGCGCGCGGGATTTTTCATCGGCCGTCATTTTTTCTGGCTGATCGAATTTCACGTTTGCCCGCAGCCCGTTGGACGCAATCGAATAACGAAAACGTTATCAATTGCCGGAGAATCGAGCTCGCTCTCACAGAAAATGCGATGCGAGGTTTCGAACCAGCGGACAAAAAAAAATTGGCGGAGGAAAAAGCAAATCAAAGGGGTGGATTGGTTGGCGACCTGGCAGGAGACAAAGGAAGGGAATGTCCGGTTTAGATATCGATTGCGAGGGCGATATTAGAATACAATTAGCAGCCTGACTATCCAAAGAAGAGGAGAAAAGGATTAACATGGATCCAAAAGTATAAATGTTTAAAAGTAAAAATTTGACTATCCAAACGAGAAGAGAAAAGGGTTAACAACAATTCGAAAGTATGAAAGTGCAAGAATAAAAGCCCGATTATCTGAACTAGGAGAGAAAACAGCTAATATGAATTCAACAACATAAAAGTTTAAAAGTAAAAGCCTGATTATCCAAACAAGAAAAGAAAGGGGTTAACGTGAGTCCAAAGGTAAAAATGTTTAAGAATATTTCAGTAACTTCTGATACCGAATTACCAGCATTTGTATCTAAATTACCTCGTTAATTTTTAGTTGATGTCGTGTTAAACAATTTACGAGGATTCGAAAGGTGTACACGATTTTGCAAAGGCCGAGAGAACGTTTGGTGATTCAAGTTTTCAAGAGTGTTACATTACGTGCCACTTGAGCGTGGCCTCGAGCACCTCATTAAATTATTCACATCCCCTGTAAAGAAATTTGTCAGAATGAAGTGTTCTTTTCATCTGCATACATTAATGTAAATGGCGCACAAACATTGGCGATCTACGTTTAATTAGTCAGGGTAATTCTGTGTGACTGGCGCATAATGCACTACACAAGATGAATGAACACAAGTGTTTCTCTTTCGAATTTTTTATCGACGGTCTACTGTAATTCATTGCGGACAAAGGGGGTATATTTTAGAATTAGAATAAATTGGAAGGTGAAAGACAAGGAGGTAAAAAGTAGTAGTTCTTACCACGCAGTGGCATTTATTAGTCGAACCAGTTACTTTCTGGTGGTTTGGAGTTGGAGATTTAGCGGATTGAAGGCGGAGATATTAATTAAGTACAAATATTTTAATACATCTAATAACTTAATACATCGAAAAGCAAAATAATAATTTCCGTTTTCAACGTTATTCAAAAGCTGCGAAATTGGAATAGTACAGGTGCGAGTATCAGTAACTGAAATAGTATCAGGAATAAGGCAACACTGTTATACTATGGAAAACAGGTTGGACTTAATTAAACTCTAACTGGATTTCCACCATGAATTATCAAAGTGAAAAGACAAGCAGATCTATGAGAGTTCTTCATGAATTCGTCACGAAGTCAATTTCAGACTTTTCCCATTTCTTTATAATAATTCGTTGTAACATTGTTCCGTCATTCTTTTTCATTAGCGTGGAATATGCAACTTGTTTGGATTAAATGTATGCTATTCAACTAAATACACTGCCCATGTGTACTTGTCTGCAGGCGCTCAATCTATCAGCGGTGCTCGTCGAATTGCCTGCATTCAGCGGCCTTTGGACGGATCTTCAACTGTTAATAACTTATTATTGGAGCTTTAAACGCTGTTTTGTCACTCTTGGTATTCGTCTACTTTTATCTAATAGAATCAGCGCACTCTACATAAGAAAATAAATTTTTATTTCCAGGTATGGAACGAAAGTGCAACCATCAATTAGTCTTCACTACTTTCCTAATATTTAACTGTGGTATGCAATAAGGATTATCCCAAGCTGATCACCAATTTTGTAAGTCTATTTTGTAAATTTAAGCAAACTCCTTTTTATGAAAAATTATCCTTTTAGTACTAGTCTCTGGGCCTTAAATGTGTACCTATTCATGGTATTTTTTAGAAAAGTGGGTCAACAATGTACAGATGTTTGAAATTATAGAGCAGTGGGGGAAATGAACTAGAATTCATTATCATTATTATCATTATATCAATATAAGTTAATATAAGTTGCTTAATACCAATTTATGACCTCTGCAACTTTAAGCATGAAATCTAAAACTCTTCAAATTGACATGGACCGTAAATCTTAAGTGGATTATTGTACCCTTTTTTTACAAAGTCATAAGAATTTACATATCAACAGTATTTTTGTTAAACATTTAATGTTTCATTAATTTTAAATGCCTGCGTATATCTCAATGCAAAGAAGCTACAAAAAATTAGAATTGTCTACAATCTACACTTCTTAAATCCATGTCTAAAAAGTATCGCTCAATCGACACGTTTCCCAGTACACACGTGAATACTATACACTGCTGATCAAGCGAGAAACGCATAAAGCCTGTACCGGCAGAAATAGATTTTCATTGCTCGGCAAGCGGAACGTGCCGTGCATCGCGGAACCTCTCGAGGAAATAATTGAGTTAACTAACGCCATTATCCAAGTACAATGCTAAATAGTATAATTGACTTAAGCGAGGGAGTCGAGGTAGGGAGATAGGAAAGGCGGTAAGACTGCGAGAACGTGCAAAAGAACGAGCAGAAAGCTGCCAGTCGAGGTGGGGGTGGGGGGATGCAAGGGGTAGCGAAGGGTGTTACTTTTTCACTTTACTTTCATAACTGAAACCGTTGAATATTAATGGCCGCGTTACTTGGGAGCTTCTTAGCACAGGAAGCGGCCGTCCCCGTGCGAAATGGTAATAGGAAAATTATGAAAGTAACCAGATAAATTGTGAATAAAGGCCATTATTGATACGCCAGTATAAGTCGTCCCGTAGGCTCAAAAGGCTGCTGATATTAAACGTTTGATTTATCATACAAACCCTTGGATGCGGAAGAGTGGGAGTGAAAATATCAGTGCACACGTGAACAGCAGCTTCGGGGCAGATTCAATTTTAGATTGCCTATGAAAATCGTAATCTCTCGCTAAAGCGGACTTCCCCGGGCGGATTGGCCAACGCGAAGGATAGGCGTGCGACTCCTCGGGACGGATCGTCGGGGATGGTGACTACGACGATTCAATTACCGAGATGCGATTTAAATTTCACCACGACCATTGGCATCGGTTGGTGAATTAGCAACTTCGCGGACGGGGATAATTGCTGTTAAGCGTCTTCTATTGCGTCGCGATAAGACTCGGCGGAGAGGACTTCAGACTTTGTGTTCGTGGTTTCTTGCGAGGGAGACAGCTTTCGCAATACGGAAATGAGATCTTCGTTAATATGTATGCGGGGAGGAGAAACAACATTCTGTATTAATCTGATTTTATGAAAGTCCCTCTTCGAGTAACTTTATTCATTTAGTTTATTATTATTTTACTTTAACAAAGTAATTTGTTGCTCCGAAATGAAAAATCTGTGTAAAAAGAATATGTGGATGTACAATTAAGTACATTCGTCCATGTAATTGGATTAGCCTTTAAATCGTCCTTTGCTTTAATTGCGAACATGCTATATCGTATGCAAGATAATATTATTATACATACTTCTATCGCAAATACGATTATGTTTTCTTAAGCCAAGCAGAGTTTAAATCACACTGTTCCTGTAGCTATATTAAATGGCTAAAATCATGTTTTTCTGAATAAATATTTTATGTGAGACAGGGAATATTTAACTACAACAAGTTCTGTGCTTCTTTTTGCGACAAAAGTGTAAGTAGAAGCTAATTGGAGACAACGTCATAAATCACAGAAATTTTTCACGAATATCAGACGGAACCATTTATCTTCGTGGCAATGCGGTAAGATTTAACACTTGCCTCGTAAAATGCACGCAACTAGAGGAGTTTTGCAATATATCATCCTGCGCAATAAATTATTAGACGACAAAGAAAGATACTGTTATCACCAAACATTGGTTACGTCCTGTGCAGAGATAATATCAAAATTGGGGTTTATTGCAACTATTTTTAATTATTAAAAGCTAAATCCTTGGATACTGAAAAATCCTAGTTTCCACCGTTCCTGACTTTTTCATTTATGCAATTATTGAGAAAAACATGTTTTTTCAAATGCCAGAACCAATTTCATTTTTTCTATCGTGACAAAAGCACTAATTGCTTCGAAATATCTAAAAAAATTAATTAAAGAAACAACTGGTTTGCCTGAAACATTATCCTCCACCTCAAGAAACAACAAATAATAAAAAAAGAACAGTTCGGAAGAAAACAGCATAAAAAATAGTTTTCCGTGCCACAGTTCGAAATCAGTTGATCAATTTATTAGGTGTATGCAAAAGTTTTAGTCCTTTCTTTCTTAATTTTCTTTTATTTATACATAAAAAATGCATTAAAAATTGATGTTCTAAATATTTCCCCTAATTTTCTAGGACTTGTCCTCATCTGTTTGGTAAGTTTCGGCTTCCATCGCGAAAAAATGACATTGATTTGAAGGCAATGAAATCATCAAGCCATTTTCGTATTTCTGCAACATTTTGAAAGTGTTGTCCGGCTAAAGAGTGCTGCATCTACCTGAATAGATGATAATCCGGTGGCGCCAAGTCTGACATGTCTGAACAGCGTTTTTTCCTTGTTGGAACTCATATCGAATGCAATGTCGAGTATGCAGGTTATCGTCATTCATCGTGCTCAGTTGTCGTTTCGTGACATTATTGTTTCTTATCGATCATGAAGTAAGCGTTTCAGATAGATCAAGACCAGCCAAACGATTGCACAAAAGAACGGGTAATTCTATGAATTAAAAGTAACTCCACATGAACGCTTAAGAAAAAAGGCTAAAACTTCTGCATACGCCTAATATATGCGTCTGTGCAAAAATTTTGTTTTCGTACTGAAATCGATTTCGATCTCGAGGTGCAGCATTGGGACTGAGGAGATATCTCGTAGACTACCCTTCCCGCAAAGTCATCAGACTTGATACGGCTGACAGTGTCAGATGGAAGAATGATCTGCGGTGGATCGTAGTAGGAATAAAACGCGGGACGCGAGAAAGAGCGAGAAGCAAAGAATCTTTGTCGACGACCTCGTCGCTATGGCGTCGTTTTCGCGGCAAGTTTTCAACATCAGCGGATGGATGTTTGCGGTGGAGTTTGAAAAACTAGCTAGCTCGCAGTCATTGGTCAAAATGCTCCTTTTATTGACCCAGTGAGACACGTTTCAATGGACAATTTATCCGTCGATAAATTATTCAAATGTCGACGTACCTAACGATCGATAATGTATCTTCGTGCGTAATGACAAAAAGTGGTAGCGAAAAGTACGGATAAAAACCGACATAACCTAAAACTTGGAGAAAGTCGACATGGACGTCGTAGGTCGAGCCGCGGTTCGGTGTTCTGCCTTAATGTGCGGCCTGGATTTATCTGATAGTAATCAATCGTGCGGCGGGAGTCAGTTTCACGCTCCTCCATTTCTTTGTAATAAGTCGTTGTAGCGTTGTTCCGTTCTTATTTTTCATCAGCGTGAAATACACAAATTGCTTGGATTAAATGTATGCTATCCAAGTAAATATACTGCCCAAGTGTATTTGTCTGCAGGTCGCCAAGTAGACGATGTTTCGCGTCGGATTGCCTGCAGTCAGGGGACATTGGGCCGATTTTTAGCCGCTAATAGCATGTTATTGGAGCTTTAAACGAAGTTTTGTCACTCTTGATTTTCGTCTTCTTTCACCTCATAGAATCACCCCACTCTACATCACATAACCACATAAACCCACCACACATAAATTACTTAAATGTGACGTATCTAACGATCGATAATGTACCTTCATACGTGATTGCAAAAAGTAGCGGCTAAAAGTACCGATAAAAACCGACATAACCTAAAACCCGGAGCAAGACGACATGGATGTCGTAGGTCGAGCCGCGACGCGGTGTTCCGCCTTAATGTGCGGCCTGGATTTATCTGGTAGTAATCAATCGTGCGGCGGGAAACGGGCGGATCACAAGGGTGTAATATTTATCACGTCAAACGGTTCATTTGCATGACTTATGCCTCGTCGAATGGCGGAAACGTCGGATTATTTATGCGGAATTCGTGGCCGCGTGCCTTTCCGTCCGCATAATGATTCCGCATTCCACGACGCTGGAATTCCCTCGTTGGGCCTAGTTCCAAGACAATCGAAAGTGCGGAAAATGCTTGCAAGATATTTAAGCGCGCGATTAAAAATCTTTAGAAATACCTTACAGATTTTTTAACTCTGCTTCTTTTTTTATAATTTATGAATTATTAATAGAAGTCGCAATTGAAGAGTCCTAGTTAAGCTTTGCTAAAGATCCGACGACCGATTACCATCATAAATCGAAAAGCAAATAGGTAATGCGCAGCGACTCCGCACGGCAGAGTTAATACCGGCAGAATAATCGGAGATTAATTATGACGTCACGTGCGTGAATCATTTGCAGCAGATTTCGCGCGTATATTAAATTCGTAATTCACTGATACATTAACCGGTATTCTCATTGCGATCATTTCTTTGAACAAACGGCGCTCATAATTAACTTAGAGCATTTTTCATTCCACGAAATGGGGCCGCCAGAGGCGACGGGACAACAAGTGGTGGTAAATAATCGCGTATAGGGTGTGTCGGTTTTATAGGAAAAGATCGAAAACGAATCCGTATAATGCCAGTTTATGGGCAGAGACGGCGGATTGAACTGCATCGGAATTTGATAACGCTCGCGCCACAGCTCTGTTGAAGTGTCAAATATATGCAGTTACCGGATATTGTACATCGTAAAGTAGAATCCATCGATAGATGTAAAAGAACTGCAGCGTTGGAATGCAAAATGACCGAAATACGACTTCTACTTCTTTCTTCCGATTTCCATATTGGATTCAGCTTCCAATAACGCGAATATAGTTAATTATACAGTTATTTCACTCGTTACTATAAAATGTCTTCAGTATTAATTTACAACATAGGCTGTTTTTCAAAATCGTGGTATAACTCATAAGAGGGTGATTCCTCGCGTAAAAGTAAGTCGAAAACGAAGAATAATATTTTTTCATTCAAAGCTTCGTTCTTGAGCAAATTGAGTTCGAAAAAAGCTATTCCTTGGGCGAACTAATATTATAACTGGATTTTCTCGAAAACGAAGCGGTGTATAAAAAAATTTTATTCTTCCTTTTCGACTTATTTTTCCGCAAAGAATCACCCTAGTGGGTTCACGTGGGGGATCCACGATTTTGGATCAATCGTGACAAATCTTGTTTAAAAAAAAAAAGATTTGGCAAATCTAATTACGAATTATTTAATAAAAGGAGAAAGAAGAACACATTTTCTCAAGAAGAAATCATTTTCATCCAACTTCTTCCATATTATTTTGTACCACGCGTAAAAATCAATACCGAAAGAACAATAAAAATTTGTATGGCACCTCGAGTCTCCAGTAGAGAAGCAACCAAATCTTGCCAAACTTCATCGAAGCACAGGAATCGACTAGAACCATCCATCAGCGAACCCTCATTAACCAGCGCCCCGATAATAAACCACGAATCGCGATTTTCTTATCTCGAATTCAGTGTCCTTTTGGGTCTCTACGTAGTAGGTCCTGACTTATCGAGATCTTTTAAGCCTTCTTTTCCGCAAAAGTTCCTGCGAACACTTTTCCCTCCACTTTACCGTTTCCCGCGTCCTTTTCCATCCCGGCTCCGTTCCTTCTCGATCACGTTTCTATCCCTCTACCCTCAGACTCGGTCGTCACAGGCGAGATCGTCCTCAGTGGCGGGACTGTGTCGGGGCAAGCATTCGTCCAAAGACTGTGGAGATAACAAGGAGCTGAGAGAGCCAAAAATATCCTCGGTGGCCTTCTTGGCCAGTCGTTATAACCATAACGACACCTCTCGTGTTGGCACGAGGGTTTCAGGAGTCCTCGTAGACCGGCGTCATTGTCTTCCCTTGCAAACCTCTTGTCATCCCTAGCTGGAATAGCTAGAATAGCGACGAATCCGTTTCTCGTGCCGTTAAGTAATTCGCTTCGGTGATTGATGTGCCCTCGGTCGGGGCATAGGCCGCCGCGTCGCCATAAATCGTAAACACAATAGAGAGGCGTTTCGGTCCGGTACCGAACCAATTGGTAGCCGGAGAACGCGCAGTGATGAATGTAGAGTGTAAAGTGCAACACCGCGAGTGATATGAAATAGAATAACGTTGCGTGTTTCACATTTTGGTTGTATTTTAATGATATTTGAAAAAATGATTTATTAACAACCAATTGGTCCCAAACTTTTTCCTTCAATCCACTAGTCGCTGTTTCAAGTTTTTTTTTGCATTAGCACTCTCATCGATTTTATAAATACGTCCTGCATGTATATTATTCCCTCAGCTGCACATGAGCAAACAGAGAATCAAATCATGGAACATGCTCGCAATACAGCGGTAATGCTAAGGGGAATTGTTTTCCTTCCATGCGCAATTCCAAATAAGCAACGCAGTCTGACTGCAATACGAACGTGTTTCGTAATTCCCCGAACGTATTACTGCGCATGCAATCAAGTTTTGGGATGACTTCTTTTTTCGCGTATATTGAATCCTTTCGTTATCAATTAATTCCACATTAATATTGCGGAAACGTATAATTATTCGATCATTTTTAGTATTTCTTGATTTGGAAGAGTTTATCAATCTTCAATTTATTAAAAAAGAATCTCATTTGTTCTCTCTTAATCAGAAGCACAATTTCCAGGCGACACATGCAAGTTCCATTGCCTCGTATTATCAAGTACCGTACGTTCCATGCCTCGGAATAATTTACGCAGATTGGTTTAATGCGAGCACCTAAGGGAGCGGCGGTGATGCACGTCAGCAGACATGTCTCTATCCTGATTTGAGAAAGAGAAATAACCACGTGTGGCGGGGGTTGTTCGCTCAACTACGACAGCGTTGGGATACACTGCATTCGTTAAGCCGCGAACGTGACTACCTAGCGCGACAGTTTTTAGGAAAAAGTGGAAAGGTAGAGGTAAACGCGAGAGGGCGGGGGCGGCACGTGAGAGGGGCGCGACACACAGAGAGGTCGACAACGAAGCCGCAAAATGCCCAAAGCGTGTTGCTTAAATGCAGCTGCATCTCGTTATAAATATGTATACGTACGGGTCAACGATGCAAGGGGCAAGGATATATCGACGTCCAATTATAATCCACCCCCGCGTGACGTGGGACTCGTTCGCCACGACGAACGAACACTCGTCACGGGGCTTTGCTCTGCCGCTCGTATGTATTAATGTATTTTGTATGAAATATATTACATGCATTGAGATGTACAGTATTTTACGCACGCACGGTATTGCGGTATTATATTTAAATCGCATTCGACCAAATAACACCACTGCAAAAAACAAGAACGGACTAATTCTACCGAATTGGGTTTGGTTTAAAAGGTAACCAGAGGAAAATGCATATTGCTCGAAGAAATAATGAAAGATGTGGTAGACATGCATGTATTATAATTGTTCAGTTGCTTATGAATTTAGTACTTCATTTAAGGGTAGTTATTAATTTATAAATCACAAAATTTGCCGTCTCGTTATTTCTAATATAATTAAGTAGACAAGTAATGTGCAATTAAATATACAGGATGGTTTATTTAAAGAGAATACTTAGTGAGCCTTTACATTCAAGTGAATTACATCAAGTCAATTAATTTATAAAAATTCCCCATTTCGTTATTTTTAATACTATTAAATGGACAAGTAATGTGCAATTAAATATACAGCACGATTCATTCAAAGAAAAGACTTATTGAATCTTTACATTCAAGTCAAATGCATAATTTCTGAAGTCTAAACTCCATTCCAATTATTTAATTGGCGATACTGACATAGAAAATATAATACCAAGGTAGCAAGCTCTCAGTTTGCTCATAGCAAAGGAACTTAGTTATTAATCCCGTGCAATTAGATTAATGGAAATATTATCTTCTAATTATTAAAACATATTAATCGGATATCCCGTTTCATTTCATGCTGAGAATATTTTTATCTAATTCTGATAGTGTAGAGCCACTTACCTATGAGCGACTTCATTTTCGAATTACAGATACGGCAATTAGAATGCAACTGTTGGTCCATTGTTCAACTATTATTATTAATGCTGACGCTTTCTGATTGATTACAGTTGGACCACAGTGATCGATTTCGCGATAGGCGTACACGAGACAAGGTAGATAATATCAAAGTAGCCCATCATGTTTGTTAACTTAATGCCGCCACGGTGTACGATACCTTGATCGATGGGCACATAGTACGCCGAGCAATATTACTTTACGTAATAACATTTGAAGACTCTCGAACATAGCGGTCCATAATAAAAATAGCATACTATCATACAAGCTGGTGGATCATTTTTACAATGACGTGAAACATGAAATAGCGCAAATTAAAAGTATTATTCATGATACATTAAATGTAAGGTCAGGATTATCTAAGTGGGGCTTATAGATTTATATAAATGAATATTAACGAACCTGGCATAATTGGTAACATTAATCCTCGAAGCATAAATGTAAGGGGAATAATAAAGTTGCATTCTCAATAAATTCTGGCAATTCATCGTACGGCCTGAAATGTGCACATTCGCTTCATAAAAAGAACGACGAATATATGGTAGAAAATTGGACGGCCAGCCGACTGATACCATAAAGACAATCGCGTTGCCAATTCTCAGAGGGCGGAACGCACGGTTTGCTGCAGATTCCATTCGAACGGGAACCGAGTGTAATTTTGATAAAAGTCCCTGCGACATCCGTAGCTGTATGAAACGCGAAATTGCAACGCGCTGAAAGAAGCGTAACGTTACCCGTTGGAATAATATAAAACGCGTGCACGCGCTGAGTGCTTCCCGCGAGCGACGGTGCTTTTAATGCATCCCGCCGGCTCTTTGTTGTATCATGATGTAGCGTTCGATTCGCATTAACGGCCGGGGTGTAATGCGTTTAAAGGCATTCCGATACTCTCACGGGCCCAACGATCGTCGATTTTTACGGCCGGAGTCGATTCGAAAAGGCCGAGGTAAATCGTAATCGCGAAGATGAGGCGGGAATACGCAAACAGCGAAGCGGCGAGTTTTTACAAAAGGAGAGTAGTTTCTTCCCGCGGCCGATGGCTGTTCGTTTGCGTTCCGTTCGATGTATTATTCAGGGAAAGGGAAGAAAAAACCGGAAGTGGAAGTTCCGAATCGAAGTACGCTATTGTGAGTTCAATTGACGTTGGTATGTTGATTAGATGGAAATTAAAACGAGCTATTTTACTGCGTTCAATGATGGTCGTGAAATGGAAGAGCATTATTCAAGGATAAGAAATACGGTTTTTACAATGCAGCTTCGTTAAAGTTGCTTTGTAAAGTGTTTGTATTTGAAATTCATTGATATTTGTTTTATGTACATCGTTACCGTTGAAGCTTTTTCCTGTAACATTGAAAATTTAAGTAATAGTAGCCACTTTTGCAAGTATTTGAAATGTGTGCATGAGAAATAAGAAATGCTAATAACATGTTAATTATGTGATAATCAACTTTTGGTACATTACTGTTAGAATTATTTATTCATGTAATCTAACCATTCTACTTAATCAAATATTATCCTACCCAAGTTCATCTGATCCCATCTACAACCACTTACATGTCATCCATTTACAGTCATCAAGTTTAAAAGACCGACAACTTTCAGCGAAAAGAACGAATCCTGCTTCCATCTAAAAAAAAGGAAAGAGGCTCATTCCCACCCGGTAGGCCATCGTTCCTTAGTATTCGCAATGCCTTGGGCTGAAAGGGTCTCTTATTACTCGCTAGCCCTGCAATAATTCCTCCCTCACGCCGCGGCGGTTCGGTCGAATTCAGCATCCGTCGACCGGTTACGTCCCTTAACGGTATTTACAGTAAATCTACAGCGAGATAAAGGCCGACAGACTCCGTTTTATCTGCATCTCTCCACGTTGCTTCGGTCCCTTGACTCGTCCCTCTATGTTTCCAGGTGTGTGTTATTCCCTCCGACGCCCACCGGTGTTTCTTTCCCTTCTCTCGCCGCTTCTAACCAGGTAGAGGGCGACGTGAATTAGCGGTAGTGTGTATGCTGGTCCGGGACCAATCTCTGTGGAAATTCAAGACGAGAGGTCTCGGATCGGCTGTGGCCGGCTTGAAAATTGCACCTCCGTAATCAAGCTCGCCCCTCGACCCCTGCCGTAGTACTACTGTCTGCCCAACGGAACGTGTCATTGGAGATAAACAAAGTATTTATGGGATGGCTTCACGTAGTGGCTGTGGAAAGGCTAGTCAACTGTTGATGCCAAGGAGGAACTTGAATTTTTCAATTGAAAAAGCGCCCTACAACCCAGTAAATTAGGCTTTCCTTTTAGGATCAGTTCCATGGTTGTGTATGTACCTATTGAACGACTTGCTGACTATATTAACGCTGAAGTCTGGCAGTAATTATATTTGTATCGATGTATCTTGTGTATATTGTATCTGGCAGAAATTTTCTTCCTATCCAGTCACTTGGCCTGGATACAAGAGACACTCCCTTACTGCAGCTGAAAATAAAGAAGTCTTGCTTCCAAGCAAAACAACCTTTATCGATTATTCCGTCTGTCACATGGAAAGTGCCCAAAGCTGTATAGCATGCACTCTATACTATTAGGACTTTCCACACTCTCCTTGAACAAGAAATGTCTACACATGTTGATTCATTTCATTTAGCGCACTACAGTCCTCCAATGATCCTCCTGTAGTCCTCACGTAGCCTTCCTATAGTTCTCCTGTAGCCCTGCCATAGTTATTCTACTCTAGTCCTCCTATAGTCTTCCTATAGTCCTCCTGCAGTTCTCCTGTAGTCCTTCTGTAGTTTTCATATAGTCCTTGTATTTCCCTCCTATAGGCCTCCTATAGTTCTACATTAGGTACCTTATAGGTCTGCTGCAGTTCTCCTATAGCCCTGCTATAGTTCTCCTACTGCAGTTCTCCAATAGTCCTCTTATAGCCCTCACATAGCTTTCCTATAGTTCCCCTATAATTATGCCATAGTTCTTCTACTGTAGTCCCCTTATAGTCCCCCTATAATCCACCTTTGGTCCTCCTATAGTCTTCCTATATTGCAGAAGTGCAATGATCATATAGCCCTTCTATAGTTCTACAGTGTCATCCTATAGTTCTGCTGCAGTTCTCTTATAGTCCTGCTAGAGTCCTCTTACTGTAGCCCACTAATAGTCCTCCTATAGTCCTCACATAGCCGTCCTATAGTTCTCTTATAGTTTTGTTATAGTTTTCCTACTGCAGTCTTCCTATAGTCCTCCTATAGGCCACCTACAGTCCCCTTATAATGCATCTATAGTCCACCTATAGTTCACCTATAGTTCTCCCCCCATAAAGTTCGACCTAACTGTTCCCTCTTACTTGCCCCCCGTTCCGCGGCATTACGATTATTGCCGAGTTCGACTGGAACGCGTTTTAAGAGCGTGAATGGTGCCGGCATTGGTGCTGGCTCGCGATGCAAATGCGAAATAGCTCGCCGTAGGCTGGTTCCAAGCGGTACGGTGACGTGAATCGCGTGACTCCTCCAGCTAGTTCGAGGCTACGCTTGCCTACGAGAGGACTCTGCCCTAGGGACGAGTAGGAAAACGTACTACGGGTCGCTGACTCGCCCGAGACTTCTTTTTCTCTCTCCCTGTCGTTTTTCCACGCAAAAAAAAAAAACAGAAAAAAGGGACAGCAGTGTAGTCTTAAGACGAGTTTTTCTGACAATATTTATGTCAGCAGCGCCTATCAGAGCGCGTTATTGAGACAGCGCACGCTAGTTTGCCGGGCTACGTTGGTGGACACACCGCTTGGGAACGGTAATGATGCTCTGGTGACCTGTATCGATAGGGGTATACTCGTTTATTGTGGGCGTATGCTCATATGTTGCGCTGTATCACTGATGCGTGATTTCTTCGGGGTTGCCTTGCTGGCGTAGATTGTGGAGGCAATTTGCGTGGGTAGCGAGGAAGTTAATAGCACATGCTAATGTGTGACTTGAAGTATTAGGCTGGCAATCAATGGCATAGATTAAATGTGTCGGCGCACTTGTACGAATTCGTAAATTGTTGTATTTTTAATAACTTTTCCCCAATGGAAACAATTTTTTAATTTCATCTTCTTATGGAGCTAAAAAAGATTTGCACGCTACGATGATGATTATTTAAATAATTATGTTTCAAACATTGTTCAGCTTATAATCTTTTGATTTCTTGTATGTTTGGTGCTGATCCGGTATATTTTACACATTTGTATGTATATTTTTTCTTCGATCAATATTGGGAAATGCTACAGGTATCTTTCCATTGGCCATAAATGGTGCATCTACCCTACATCGTTGTGTTTGATTCTCCAATGAAATATACCAAACCGAGCGTCGAATTAGTGATGTCACAATGATCAAGGAATTTTGCGCTCCTTTTGTCCGTAGCTGACGTTTCGTGCGCGAGTTACGACGGAGAGCAAGGCGTGGTACCGATTGCGTTTCCTTTTTTCTTCAATTAAACTCCCCTTGTTTCCATCCTCTGCCGGTGCCCACTAAGGTGTGGTACGGCTTAGGCACACACATATATTACACTCGGGCTCTCTTTCCCTTGCCAACATCGCTGCCTCTCCTTCTCCTCTTCTCCCTATTTTGTATTCTTCCTTTCTCGCCCAAGGCTAACATCGATCTGCATTTATTAAGATGCGATTTGCATTGAAGGCATACCACCTTATGGAGCTATCGGAGCATTAAAGCTGTCCCCTGCTTGCTTCCTTCGCGCCAATACTTAATATGTTCACGAATTAGAAGTGAACGTTTAATTATTTATTCGCATTGTAACTTATATGCTTCGCCGGAGAAATAATCCAACGTCACAGAGCCGACGGATCGAGCTGGATGAAATTGAAGCACAAGAGATCCGACACTTGGGGGCATCGTAAACGGCATTTTAATATTCTACAAACTGAGTGAATATCGATGAGGTTCTCAACGGGAGTCTTACAATATTCAGGTTAAGGGGATTCGATCCTGTAGGCAACTTAAAGTCGTTCCAAAGAAATACAGTCTTCTAAGCGTAAGATGGATTCTTATCCTAGAAAATCGAGGGAAACGATCCTTCGGTCACAATGTTTCTCCTCCTGGTGCTTTGCGATATTCGTACGGCAATGGAATGAAACATACTCCTGCATAGATTTGAATCCATCGTTCTCTCAATATTTGCCTATTCCGAACGATTAAATGTTGTTGTTAACATAATGCTGTTTAGAATGGAAATAGCGAAAACGCGAAGAATCGCTTTGGAACAACCAAATTTCAATTGTTATGGAAAATATGTGGAGTCGTACAGTCCAATAAACGTGTGTTATGAATTTCAAGGATCAAAGAAGGTAGAAGACCTGACAATACATTTTTAACATAAAATTGACAAAATACGTTCATTAAAAATAATTTTAATTATTTTACAAAATAGTGTTGTGATTTATACTTATAGCAATTACATTAATTAATAATTATATTATGTATTTGTACATTTATTGGTAAAACATATACTTAGAAGTAAAAAAAAAGTAGCTTCTCTTAAATACTGAATAAACTCATCGATAATTTGAATATCTATTTCCGAATTAATATATGTTACTTAAAATATCATTATGCAAATCCATATTTTGTTTCAAAAGTTACACTTTTTATTCATAGGCGACCTCAGAATAGCGTTAAGTCAGTAATTAACTGTAAGGAAGTTCAAAATCCTCCTTGACGCACTTAACTACCGTGGCACGTTAAACGAAATACATACGAATGAAAATGTAATTTAATCTTTAGCAAAGTTCACCCTCGCGGTATCACGACAATATTCAGGAAGGGCAATTTCATTTCTGCAGGATACGCGTTCACGCGAGCCAACACCATTAATCTGAAGGATGAAAAGTTTTTGAAACGCGTCTAGGCTCTACTCGGAGCTTTAAATTTTTCCCTCCGCTTGGCTTTTAATTATTCCAGTCACGCATAATGAATCAATATTTCATTAATCTTGCACTGCTACTTCTTTTTAAATGTGTAGTGACGCACATGGAAAAATAAGTCGATTGAAGTTATACATACAAATAAGAATATGCTGTAGCAAATATAAGCTTCATTTAGTTCAAAAATGTGGGAAATATTATTACAATTTTTGTAAAATCGCTTTATAGGAAGAATCCCAGTATTTGAATGTTTCGATATTGAAATCAATTTTTTAATCATATCTTACATGACGAAAAAATTGTATCAGGGCTGAAACAACAAGTAAAATAAAATTGTTGTGCAATTTCCCATGTATATTAAAGTTAGCAACAAAAGCGTGCATTTCTATGAAATAAAATGTAAACTATCTAAACGCAATAAGATCAGCAATTAGTAATAACATAGGATACGTTGTATAAATACTATTGACAAGCATTCTGCGTATTTAGTAGTACAACACTACGATAAATCAGACGTACCGCAATAATTGAACCCCTCCGCTTTATCGCATTTTGATAATAAACCAAATCGAATAGACAAAGATTGGAAGGAACCTAACTACTTCTCTCGCCCCAATGCAAACACGAGCGACCCCTAAAGTGTTTAAGGGTGATCGAAACCGAAGAGTATTAAATAGCTTTGCGATTTAATTCCAGCCCATTTGGTCATCGATCATATTCCACGCATGGGCGATTCACTTGCCAATTACCTTCGATCATATACAATTTAATTATTTAACATTCGCGTTAATTTCACAACACTTTTCCTCTATTTTCATCGATGAACGAACAAAGCGAAAGCAATTTGCTGCGCCAGTGGAATCAAACTTAATGAGAAATCGATCGAGTTTCCACCGAATCCGCAATTCAACGGTAAATCAATTCGAAGGAAGAAGACTGCTAGGAACACGAAGGTAATAAACTTGTTTGCGAGTCTATCATCGGAAAACTTTTCGCAAACATTTTTGTCACGCGATTTGGAAATGTTTGGGAACGTTTGAGAATGTTTGGGAATGTTTGGGAGTGTTTGGGAATGTTTGGGAATGCTTGGGAACGTTTGGTAACTGTTTTTCTAAGTCGACCGGGGGAAGGGATAGACTATTGCTGGTCCGCAGGCAGTTAGAAGTTTAACCAAAAACGTGTACAAAACTCAGCTCACGCAGTAGCGGAGCCGCGCAGCGTGAGCCGCCATAATGAATAAAAGATACTGCTGTTAAGGGCGATTCGACGGCTCTTCCGAAGCACTGGCCATCTATCCACGGCTCAATTCCCCATGGAGCGATCGTTCATACGCCAGAAATACCGGCCGCTTCGATTTTTCGATTGCGTGCCGGATAGGAAAGCTAGACCGCTGGAAATCGCATGCTCCAGGGAATTCCGGCAACAATTCGAACTTCTCTAAACGAGTTACATCCTCCTTTAATGAGGATACGAACTTTTTTAATGAGAACCACACTCTCCTTGTCTTACCCTCCTATTTCTCTGGGCCCCTCTCCGTTATCGGAGCATCCTTTAGACTTCCGCTGGAGAACGAAGTTGTGGAATTTCATTTAGCGAATCCAATTAGTGTTAAACTGTTCTAATGGCTATCTTTTATCGATCCCCTAGGGAAGATCGTTTGATTGTTTGCCAAATGTCCTGGAAGATTATCAGTCATCTATCTTGGCCCAAGATGGGTGATTGTTTGCAAGGAATAAATGGCGTTGTGGTATCGATAACGGTTTGGAGGGTGTAAGGTTATTGTTTACTTGTTAATGGTGTTTCTAGCGATGGAAAAGTATTATATAATCTATTCAAAAGCTGGTGAAAACAAAAACAGGTGAGCTAGTGAAAGATATGAAACCATTAATGCACAAACAAGTGTTTCTCCAAAATCATACAGTGTCGTTAAAAACGACAGATCTATTAATAGCCAAATTATACTTTACGTAAATAGTATTACAGACTATTCTGAATAATTAAATTATTGATTCACAATCTAAGCTCTCGAAAAATTGATGTATAATAGAATCCTAAGACTATGATTTTCTGGATGCTACAATTTCAAGCAGAAACATGCAGCTTTTACTAATGAATTTTTATCAATCAAATTGTTTTCTTTTCTCTTTGTAAACCAGGTTAGTTAGTGAGAAAGGATTTTCTGCTTTGGACGTAACATGAGTAAAGAGTGGGAATGGCTTTGATCTAATGAATCAATCGATCCGTGTGCAATTTTTTAAATGTATTTTTGTTGTATCGAAAGTTGCCTATATTTTGTGGGGCCTGAAACTCGTGGAACGAACTATGAGCTCGTTAATCTTAATAAATTGCTCCTGGCAATTGGGGAACGAGGATCGAGTAATTGGGCCACATACATCGATCATTTTCAGTCGGTTTCGTTGAAAAACGTCGAGAATATTTCTATTCATGTGCAGAGGAAATGTTAGAGCAGGTCATTTGTAAAAATATTGCAAAGTGGATTGGCCTTTTTTGAGTGAAATCTATTGAAGTTCCAATCTTTGCAGAGTATTTAAAACCTGTATGAGATATTAAGAGATGATTATATTTTTAAGCAGGGAAATGTCGGTGATTGATTGTATAATTTCTGAAGTAGGTTTTCAAAATATATTAATGATTAAAACGAGCTATATTAAATGTATGAAGTATTTGTAGTATCCTTTGAAAACAACTCGTTTTAAGATTCTTATAAAACACACTAATTTTATCATTGTGACAAATAGCACAATATCACAATAGCAGAAAGAAATTTCCCGTTTCATCGAAAGAAACGTCAGTCATCCTGAAGCAGAGGAAACAAATTTCACCGCGAGACAACCGGGAATCGAAGAGTTAATAGCGCCAGTAAATTATTCCAATCACTGGAGAGGCTCTGCAGATAGACGGGCGACTGGGTAGGGCGATCGAGTGCGCATTAATAACCCGATTGATTTGTCTACCGAGGAGAAAAGCCCTGAATCGACGTCTTTGCGTTTTTACCTGCCGCGTGCTGATATTCCCAGAGAAAAACGAAGGGTGAGAAGAAACCGGTGAAGATGAACGTTAGGAACAAGCTAGAACCTGATGAAAGACAATGGTATATATCATTTAGATGGATAGGGAGGGAGAGAGAAAGGGGGAGAGGGAGGAGGAAAGGGGGAAAGATAGAGAAGGAGGAAAGAGAGAGAAGAGGGGAAAAGCAATAAAATCAAAAGCAGCTAATTAATTTAATGGCTGTGATCCAAAGTTGGCTATTTATTTAGGGGGTATCGATCTTTCCGTGGTCAGGAATTTGGCCTCGAGCAGGCTAACTGATGATCCGGAGTCACGTTCACGCAAACACGATAGCCACGTCGGTTTAATCTCCGCGATCCTTGCAGGAATCCTTTATGCTTGCCTTCCTGCCCCCTCAATAAGTAAACGACCAACAGTGCTCGAATTTCTTCTGCGAAACCAAATAAAAAGAGTGACGCTCGGTTGTAGGACTCAAAGGCTTGGATCACAGTTACTATTTGTTAACTACCCTCTGATACACTAATGAGTTCCCATACCCTGATCCAATGACAGATGCCCCCTCATGGATTGGACTATTTCCTGCGAGACACGCACAAGAATTTTGTGGGTCGCCAAGATTACCTCCCACTGTATCCCGATTTCCTCTTTTCCCAAATTTTTTTGCACCAAACTCTTCGAGTAGGTTATTTGCAAAAACATTGCGAAGTGGATTGGTCTTCTTTTTGGTTCTTTTTGATAATCGCTGTTGTATCATTCGTTAACTACCCTCCGATACACTAATGAGTTCCCATGCCCCAGTCCAACGATAGAGGTCCGCTCATGAATTGGACTATTCCCTGGGATACTAGCCCAAGAATTTTGTGAGTCGCCAAGATTACTTCCCACTGTATCCCGATTTTCCTTTTCCCCAAGTTCTTTTGCATCATTTACTCTTATTCCCCTTGTATAAACAATTACAGTTTAATTACTGGTCCGAAACAGGGAAACAGTCAGTCAGAAGCTGCAATCCAAGAACGGCATAATCTCATCCTGGCCAAATCATTGCAGACTGATCGTCCAGAGGGAAATCTCCTGGAAGGACTATTAAATCGCTTACACGCATTGACAAAGAAAGTGGACGAAACCTATTAGGACTATTTCTAGCCTTGAAGGTAGGGATAGCAAACTCCCGTTTTGCCCTTGTGCCATCTCAAAAGATATCTTCTTGAACGCAAAAAATGTTAAAACTGCACTTTAAAATTGCTTATCTCAGCGTTATCTGAACGACATCGCAGTCCCCAAAAGCATCTTGGCGATTATAACCGTGCAAAGGCTCCATTGGCCTGAGCAATCAGTCTCTCGCGGACTGACACGCGAGTAACAGGAACGATTGCGCGTGTCCCTGTTTAATCGAGCTACATAAATCTTCGTGACATGTCGTAGGGCACGATGACGCTCCCGTTTAGCTTAACCCGCGTCTATCCCCCGTTGCGATTGATGAAGGGGGAAATGTTTGCTTCACAGGGGTAAATATTATGACTGTAGATATCTTCCTCAGGCTCGTGTTTCTTCGCGACGTTTCCACTAAGTCTAACCATTCTCCTCTTTTAATGGAACCGCATCCACTTGGCCCATCGCCGGTTGCGGCTCGAGAATGGTTCAACGACCCAAGACAATGTGTCTAAAATTCGCACAACACACTTCCCAAGTTATTCCCGTCAGCCACTGGCTCGAGGTTTAAAAAGTCAGAGCACAATCGCTCACTCTTGTTCGGCGCTTGGCAGTCAGCTTAATTCGAAACAGTGGGAAAAATTGGACTCCGCGTACGGTGAACAACGAAAATGGAACACAGAGGACTTATTTTTACATTTCTATTTCGTATACACGGGGCTATTGATTTTTTTTCTCTTTGTCGCGAAAGTTGGATTGGCCGGTTGAAGGAATTAGAGGTCGATGCAATCAATCGGGCGCGACTTTTTCCCGAAAGGGCGGAGACCGGTAGCCGTTGGATTCGAGCAACGAACATCTCCCCTAGGCTGGCTTTCAATTATGTCACGCTGTCGCGTGTTTTTTCACGCGTAGCCGCATCGATCTTCGGGCCGGTGTAGCGGTTCTCGTTGCGGTGAAAAACTTCGCAGCCCGCCGGCCACTGTCAGCCGGCGGCCTCCTCCTGCCCCTGCGAAGGCAGTCCTGTGGAAGCGCATTATCGTCAAGGGTTCAGCCAGTGTAAACTCCTGGGGTTGCACGTGCAAATTGAGCACGAGTTGTTTAACACGGTCGTAGGACCTCACCGGGCTGCGAAGTAACTCTAGTGCCTGCGCTTGTGTATATACATACCTACGTACACGGTTCCACCGACAAGTCCCGTACAAGTCACGTCTGCGAAAATACAATCGTTGGGCTGATTTAATCTTGCGGATCCGGCTAGCTGTCTTGCGTATCCAAGGTACCAAAGATCGCCCGCTGTACTGCTCCTCACTTTCGCGCCCTCTTGCCTTCTTCGGATCATCAGCCCGTTCGTATGTAGGTGTCCAGCTGTTCAAATATATTAATGTTACTCTGCCAATGCGAACTGAATTCATAAAAAGTTGAAATCTCTTCGAATTTCTTCTTTTCTTCTTGGCAAATTTATTTATTCTTGCTTATTCAACTTGTGCAACATTTAATTCTTGACCAATCCTATGTATAAATAAACTCCCCCCTTTTGCTAGACATAACACATAGTGGTGAATGAAAATCATATAATCCCTTTGCTCTCGCCTCATAACTTCATTTCTTGACAGGACATTCGATACTTCCGAACCGCCTGGCAATTCTTATTGAAAAGCTATTATACTTTGCCTTCGATTTGTGCAAATATCCGCCGGTATCGATGTGCTTCGTTCTCCGTCGAGTGGCAAAGAGAGACATTATTCTCGATGCCCTCTCACCCCGTTGTTTGCTGGGTATAACCGCTACGGGCGCTCGTGATCATCGAGGGTCGACTAAGCGTAAACCAACAAGGGCTGTTCGTGCAAATTGAGCGTGCTCAAGCTGCTGAGAACGCGATACCCGAACCGCGGGGCTGTTCTTTCCAGCGTTTACTACCTTCATTTTGGTTTTGAATAAATCTGAACACCTGACTCTTACTTTTACAGAATTAAATTTCTGGCTCGCCCTTATTCGAACTTGCATGCAGATGTACGTGATGTTTATTTGACTGAAAATGACTTGGGCCAAACGAAGTAGCGTCGAAAGTCGCTTTAAAGATCAGGAAGTGTGTTTTACCTGAAGTTACTATTAGGTTAGGCTATCTTACGTAAAGAATGCAAGACATTAAACTAGATCTTCGAACTTTATGAAAGATATAATATCCAGATTCAGACAATGGTGTCTTAGAGTATTTTTAAGTCCAATGTGCCAGGTTTGGAAACCTTTTAAAGCAAAGACTTTATACATATGCAATCGTAACAGGTTTTTAATTGACACGGAGGTGACATCTTTTTCAAATGGAGAGTTTCCTTTTTGGGAGAGTTTATTAAAACGTTTGAAGCTTAGTATTTAAATTCAATTACGTAAATTCTGTGATATTTTCACAGGGCAGGTAAAATTCGTTGTAGGAAATATTGAATGAACAATTAAGAGGTTCATTGACTTTGCAAAGACTCTGCTATTTCAACTATACATACTGCCCTCTATTATATACAACTTCTATATCTCACAGGCAGCCAATGGTTAATGAATCTCTAATTTATCGATGGATGAGAAAACCGGTCCGCAGGTTTTCGGCGACACGGATCACCGGATCTCCATTAAGAAACGCGCCGTTACCGAGCCGTCGCGTCTCGTCGTCGACTATCCCGGAATCTAATGTATTTTAATGGAATTCTCGGCCCGATCGTTTCTCTTGCACCGCTACGGCCCATTCCCCGTTCGCCGGGGATGAGCATTAGCAGAAAAGTTAGCCAAAGTACCGCGACCCCGCGGCAGCTGCGGCCGGTTCGCACGCGGTTTTTCCTTCGAGGCAGCGGGTTAACGCTCTTACTTAGCTTAACGTTCGTTAAGGGAGCAGCTGCCGCGCTCGCGACCACTGGGAAACGTCGACGACTTTTCTTTTTCGCGCACCAGTTCTCTTCGTTGGTTGGGTTCGCTCCGCTCCACCTTGTGGCGCTCATGAATATACGTCTCGGTGCTGCGACGCTTAATCCGCGAGCGATTCGAATAAACGGGCGACGGAAACGGCCGTGACGCTGTCGAGCAAGTTGCACAGTCGAGTGAAACGTTTTAGTTGATGTCTTTCTGTGTTCCTTTTCTTTTAGTTTTGTAATGGACTGCTTGGAAATTTTAATAATACAGGTGTGTTGGTGTAAGTATTTAAACATATAGGTTACTCGACTGCGTGCAAACAAAAATCGAAAAGGCTGAATTGATGATACGGGATAAAATAAGACGAAAGTTAAGAGCGACACAATTGCGTTCAAGACTTCGTTAATAAGTTATGGACAATTAAATAATCTGTCCAAAGGCCCCTGAAAGTAGACGCCCTAACTGTTGCACCGTTGGCTGCTTGAACTGCTGCCCATGTCTACTAGCAAAATGGCGTTTAAGGCATCGTTAGTGAGATATGAATGATTAAAATTCGGCCCGAAGACCCCAGGATGTAGGCAATCCGACGCGTACCGCTGCTTGGGCGATGGCAGATAAGTACACTTGGGCAGTAGTGGCCGAGAATGCACGTCGGATTGCCTGCATTCAGGGATCTTTGGGTCGATTTTTAATTTCTGACAACTGATTAACGAAACGGTAAACGCAATTCAGCCACTCTTGCTTTTCGCCTTAATTTAACCCATAAAATCATTTCAACTCTTTCAATTTTGTCCATACGTAGTTGGATACCCTGAATATTAGTATTATATTATTAATGTGATCCTAATTACGTTTATATGCAATTTGTACCTTAGTACTATTACCAAATGTAAGTGTGCCACAAAAAGGTCCTTAGTCAAAGTTGCACTCTCAGTAAAAAAATCATCAAACACTTTTTTAATATTTCCAACCAGGAAAGAGATATACTGCGTAAAAATTTCGATTTCTCGTTCGAGTCATTCAATCCTCTATCAGATTAGCCTTGCACGATACCAGATTTTCATGTCCAGCATCTCTCTCTCTCTCTCCCCCCCTCTCTCTCTCTCTCTCTCTCTGCGGCGTGCATTATTTAACCGGCTCCTCTATAATTAACGAATCGTGGTTGATTAATTTCACTGACGCGTCATAAACGGGGCCGACGCTTAGCGTGTCCACGCGTCACTGACCGCCGAGTATTTCGGTAAATTTCGAGCAGCGATTAACTGGACGTTATCAACTATCGTTCCGCGTAAATTGATTTTGATATTCAACGGGATATCGTCTTTAATGGCGGAACGGGGGCAGGAGTATCGCAGTGATAATTGCACGATTTCACGCTGTTCATACGCGCCATCGAGCAAACGCTTGATTATTATTACGAAACGCACCGTCTATTGCTTCGCTTGTTCAATGCCATACCGGATAATTGTCGCGATCTCACCTGGTAAGACCGATATCGGTTTGTTTCGGAAATTTCATTAATTACACTCTCGCGGAAGAATGCTGCGAACTATGCAAATCGCGCGGAATGGGATAGGCGCACAAATTAATTTTTGTGCATTTAAACTAAACGAGTCATGTTTGTATTATAATTAGAAATACTTTCTCTTTGTTACTCATTGCAAGTTTTGCAAGTTCTATGATTATACGATTAATTAACTATCAGTCAATAAGAACAGGCATTACACTGTGAATTTCAACCATATGACTGTCATTAGTTGCGTAACGGAGAATGGCCAGCAATATTGACCGGGGGGTTAATTACACTTAAGGTTGATTAACTGGATCCCTGTTGACTAATGCTGGAAGCACAGTCGGGTCCCAAGTGTTTGGCGCTTAGATGAATATTGACAGGTGATAACTACGTCTTGAATTGAACTGACTCAAACTTCCTCATAGCACTGCAATCTCTGCAAAAAGTTTTTGTTTTGCTTTTAAGAAAAGAATTGCCTTAATTAGTCACAGCTAACAAAGTGGACGTGCTTCAACGACATTACCCAATCGAAGCTACACTTAAATATCAAATACTTTAACCCGTCATTCTAGTGGATAGACAATTAATGTTTGCTAATTAGAAAAATCTCTGAATGCAGTGATTTCTTTGGTTACAGTTCAAAACGGTAATCCGGTGGACGGTATTTATAACACGTGGCGAAACTAGCGGCGTTAACGCCTGGTCATAAGCGATTCAAATTACATCGGTGTGAGGCTAAACGAGCAGCACAATCGGCGTGTATCACGTGCAATTACACGTGACTTGCCGTACGTGGCCGCCGATTAATTTATAGATCGATTATGAAATATTCACTCTCCGATCGGCTACTTTATTGAAGTTTATCGCGTTGCCAATACAGCGTTACCCAACTGGGAATAATATCGCATCGTAAATGGATGAAATTAAAACGAAATTAACCTAATATCAACGTAACGAAGGTAGTTCTAATTACCAAATTAATAGTTAATATATAAATAATTACCATATAATTGTAAGATCTTCATTTTGCAATAATTTTATATTTATGCTACAAAAATGCGTTTTCCCTCTTTCAATTACCGAAATCAGTGTTTCTGAAAAATGCCAGAATGACCAAAGGCATTAACAATTACATTCATGATTGAATCAAGCTTTCGAATCTCTTCATAAGGCATTGAAAGTGATAAAAAAAGTTGTAGATTATTTACTGCAACATTGAAGAGCAAAAAAAGAAACACTTTGCGGGCTTAAATCGAACAAGATTTTTTTGGCATCAGATCGATAGGGGAGCGGGCACCTATGTCTGCTAAGCGAATATTTAAGAATTCATTATTCCGTCTTGGCGAGTTTACCCGGGGCGCTAGTTAAGCCCCGTTGAGGATCGAAAATCTCGAATAAGGCGGGCCATGCATTATAGATACCTATTCAGAGCACCGTAGTTCGTAACTACGTTGGTGGATGGTGCGAGCCGCCTCCACCTCCGGAAGAGCCCAGTTCGGCTTGCCCTTAGACCAGGCAGGGGCGATCAAAGAGGAAAAGGGACTCGACTTCCAGGTGCCGAAGGACCGGATCCGGAATCCTGGAAAAGGGTAAGGGAATTGTGGGGTAACTGGATAACCGATGGCCAAGGAGGAAAGAGCGAAGAAGGGAACGAACGTGAAGAAGGATGAATGGAAAAAGGAAGATGAGGCACAGGGAAGAAAGTACCAATGCTACGGATACCGAGAGGCCAAGAGGGAAACGGTGTGAAATGATGGCAAAGTGGAGGTAAAGGTGTCCGATGGTTGGAAGGAGCGGGTTCAAATGATTTAGCCCTGCCGTGGGGTTAGATCTGCAATTTCGTTTGAAACATTCATGAGAAATATCCCCCGTCTGGCGCCGCAGCTGCAGCGTTTAAAGAATTGCGCCACGCGGTCGCGGCCATTTACTTATCTCGATGGCTTCCTCCTCGGGGCTTCCGCGGTCTTGGTAGAGCGGCACGAATGTTTCACCCGCATAACTGGATCTTTCTTCAAGGCCGAGGTTCGCGAGCTGAGAAGTAAAAAAAAAAAAACGAAAAAAATGGAAAGCTGCCTGCAGCGGTTTCTGGATGCTGGTAGTCTCGCGCGGGGCAACAAAAATAAAACAAGCCTGGTTGGATTTCACGGTCTTCTCACGGGCCGGAGAAATTCTGCGCGTGACTTCCTCCTGGTCCACGATCCTTCTCTCCAATTCCAGCTCCGCCTGGTCCCTCGACGAGCTTTAACGAGGTTAGGGGTCAACGTTCATTTCTTAACCGAGTGCCACGACCTCTCCATTTAATCAGACTGGTTGTTTTTTTAATGCTGCTGAAACCTTCACGCGGTTGATTGTATGTACAGGTACAGTAGATTCTCTATGAATGGGGATTTCCGATCTACACGTAAATGAGGATAAGTTATCCCCACTTCCGTTTTGCTTCTTGTCCCTTGGATCCACTAACACGCAGCCAACTTTGAACGCGCTTTTGTCAGTGGCCGATTTTGATGCTCCAGATACTTATCAAGTTCGCTTCTTCTACACGATAACTAAGGATCTCGGACCGCGAATTTTACTCACTTATCACAAATCCACTACGTCTGATGATGATTAGATAGGTACTTATCAAGTTCGTTTCTCCTACACAATAACTGAGGATCTTGGAGTCCTAATTTGTACTCACTTATCGCGAATCCACTACATCTGATGATGATTAGATAGGTACTTATCAAGTTAACTTCTTCTACACAATAACCGAGAATCTTGGAACCCGATTTTTACTCACTTCTCGAGAATATGCTGTATCTGACGATGATTGGGTAGGTACTAACCAAGTGCGTTTCTTCTACATGATAACTGAACACTTTGGGATTTCGATTTTTACTCCCTTATCCAGAATCTACTGTATCTGATAATTATTAGGTAGATACTTATCAATTTCGCTTCTTCTATACAATAACTAAGGATCTTGGAATTCCGATTTTTACTCGATTATCGAGAATCTACTACATCTGAATATGATTCACAGAGTGCATCGTTTATCGGTTTTAAATAATAGGCGAGTCGTCCGTCCCGACCAGTCTGGCTGCGAGCGTGCAAGCATCCCAACTGATTATTCCGTTCCATATGACCGGCGAGTAATGTTAATACCCGGATGTGCCCGTGTGTAATTGTTACCAAATATTTGCTCCGGAATATTGGAACTTCCTGTTGGTTTAATGGCTGCAGGGACGTTATAGTTCCGTGGCCTTCGCAGGGACTGAGGGACCTTAAGGTAGCTTCGTTTACAGAACCTAAATAATTGTGCATCGATCGAAACTGTGGTTATTAATGAAGAGTTTTCCGAGGTATTCGTATATACGCGTAACTGAAACTGAAAAATGCATATTTGGTTTCGCAAATTTTTATCTGTTTCTTATTCTTTTGATGATAGAAATTAATAAAGCTGGACACACTTTGTTTCTTTTGCAAATAAATTTTCGAAGAGGATTGATTCAGTGCAGACAAGAGTTTGGCCTAAAAAGAAATAACTACACAATAGTCAAGGAAAGATCTCGCTTAAAGTCTCACTAAACTATTTCACCTTTTTCTCGGAACTTCCTTTAACTTCCGGTAGCAGGTGGAACTTATTTTGTGTTTAGGAATTTACCTGCATACTTCAATATTTTGCATTGCGCTTTAGGAATGAAAAGTTTAAATAAATAGAATTTATCAGCTTCCTACTGTATCGTAGTTCAAACATTTATTGTACAAGAAAGTGTGAACATTTACTGAATAAACTTTTATAAGTGAAATAAACAAACACACATTAATGCAGGATTAATTCATCGTTCCCAACTAATGCATTTCTCTGTTAATTTTCTCCAAAGTGACTAAATTTTCAAACCTAAACTTGTTCAAAAATCACATTCAAAACTTCAACCCTAGACTCACATAAGGGTCCATTTATTGAACAATTGCAATAATGTACAAATTACAAAAATGATAATATTTAAGCTTAAATTACAACTTCTTATAGATTATTCTAATAAATTGCTTTACAATACATCTTATAATTAAATAATAATGAAAATATAAGTAATAATAATGGTATAGATTTAAATATGCTACTATAGCCAAATATCGGAGGTTAGAAATTGTGGCTGTGGCCCGAACGGGGCACGGACAGCCTCTTGAAATGGTCGCCTTCAAGAGGTTACAAGGAGCATTTTCTGTACACATGAAATACAATTCTTTTAGTTTTTGTTTAATCTTTATGAAATTAATTTTAATGAGCTCCTGAGACGTTTGCAATTAAAATGACACCAAACATAACAGAAATCGTACAATTTTTTGTTATGTTATAATAGTACGTCGCTCTCCGAAAACCCGGACACGGCACGGTGATGTAAAAAATGGACCCTTAAACATTTCTAATATATTTTCATGTAACAAAACGTCCAAGTAGCAGAACAAGTGTCTAATGCGTACAGACTCTAACTTTCAATTCCTCTTCAAACGTATCATAGAAAATGGACAGGCTTAACGCAGTTAACCTTTCGAGAGCATAGAATATGTTAACAGCTATCGCCAGCGTCGAAGAAATCATCTACGCTTTGCACAGATATAAGAGCGAATAACCGCGATTTCGACATTTGGAACGAAATCACAAAACCGTTCCAGTCACATCCCCACTACCCAGAGTGCCGTAATCCCCAAGCGCCACCTAGCAGTATTTCTCTTTATTTACTTTCCAACGGTCACATCCCCAGGCGCCACCTAGCGGTATTTTTCCAGCGTTACACATTTCCGTCACATCTTTCGCGTTACATTTTTTGCAGACAAACGAAGCTTATAACATATTCCATGTTAAAAACGTTTTCCTGTATTTCTCTTCGTGTCACGTCGCTCTACAAAACAAATTGATCGCGTGCATGGCCGGTAACCGACTCGCACGAATTGATTTACAGAACCGTAAACAACGAGAGAAAAATCTGGGAAGTCGATCAAGTCGATTTGGTAGTCCGGACGTGTTGTCTATGATAGGGGCCAAAATCGAATAGAGCAGAACTTCCGGAATTTTCGATGAACTCTTACTAGGCGAAGGGTAGCCGAATGGAAAGGGGAAGATATTCGTCTATTCGATGCAGAGGCGAACCGGCCGTTGTCGGCGCATCGGTTCACGACAGGATCCATCGGATTCCGCTGAATAACGATAGCACGAGTTCGCGTAACAGGGGAAAAGGGACCTTAACGTTGACGGCGGTAGTCGTTGGCGTGCCGACCTCGTCCACACGTCCTCTATTCAATTATTGGTCGTTCAGCACTCTCCGCTCGTGCACCCTCGGCCTGACTTGCATGGGGTTTACCCGGCTGTACTTAGAAATCGTTCGAGTCCACCCTACTGGCCTGAGATACTCGCGCTGACGTTCCAATGAAATCGACCTTGTTGTGCCTGTGTGGAGCGTGCAACTGACGAGCCGTAAACAGTAAACTACACTCTTCTGAAGCACAGATTTGCCCTGATTTTCAGTTTGGTCAACCTTGGTCATTCCTGCAGTGACACTTGGGAATTTAGGAGGGATATTTTTTGCTGGATACAGTAAATGGTAGATCGATATTAATATTACATTTATATGTTATTTTTTATACGAATTAAATTATATGAATTAATTAAAGGTGGTATACAAATCTTCAAGCATCAATTTAATTCTCTGTGAGTAATTGCAATAATAAATGAATAGAATAGAAACTTTTAAGTTTCATTATATTCAATTAGTTAAGCAAAATTGGTATATAATTAGTTAACTTGCAAGGATATAATGAGCAGAATCTCGCAGTCCCTTTAACGAAAACAAAAATAAATGAAAGAATCGTCCCCTATTTGCACAAATCAGCTCTTTCACTCCGCGTGCACATGTCCTGCATTTCGCGAAACGTCGAAACGGTACCCGCAACGATAGAGCGTTGGAATTCAGTTGAAAATTCACAAGAAATCATAGGAAGTGCTGGAACAATCCTCTTAATGGTACCGTCGATGTTCGCGTAATTAGGAGGCACTGATTAAATATAGTGAAGTACGCGTCATTCGAAGTAATTGAGGGGCCGTACATTAGGGTATAGAGCGCGAATAATTGAATTGGTAAGTGCTTTCAATTAGACGCGGTTCCCACGGCGAAAGAGAAAATTGGGAAAGCTCTGCGAACTTGTCTCGCTGATATTATGCAAATTATCGTTTCACTAAGCGTGAATCTGTGAATTGTTTAAGTAGCGGACTTAATTCCTATCATCTTCTGATGAATTTATGCTATTGAATTTTCTTCAACAGGTTTCGCTTTATTTAGAAGATCATGTACGGAAATGTGGGGTAAAACCGTGTACCAATGTTTTTCTATTCGATGATCAAATGTAACTTTGCCATTTAATTTTTCGCTAGCAGTAAATATACATTAGGCACCCGCTTTTATGCAACGTTCCTCCAATATAAATTGATATTTAGTTACATACATGTTAAAATGAAAACGCAGAATTCACGAAGCTTAGTTTGACGATGAATTGTACATTTAATCGCTCAACATAAGGAAAGCAATTACTATGGATTCGCTGATTCAGTTTTTCGATTCGCATATTTCGAGATCCCGAATGAGTTCGAGAGCCCGAAACGTTTTGAGAAGGGGTGCAACCGGCTGAGATTGGGCTGTGACCGGGTTGGGACCAGCTGTGACTGGACTGTAACCAGGCTGTGACCTGGAAGGTTTCAACGGCGTCGCAGCAGGTCATAGTTCATTGCAGCCCGGTCACAGCTCAATGTCAGTCGGTCGCAGCCCATCTCGGAACGTTTCGGGTTCTCGAACTCTTTCGGGATTTCGAAATGTATCGGGATCCCGACCGATCTCGCCCGACTGGTTCCGATCCGTCCTGAAATTCGGGATTTCCGAGATATCGGCATCTCGCACAGGCTTAATTATAAGGCCTGAAACCGTCGCCATCCTTCATGACCATTAACTAATTGCATTCTGCTAATTACTTTCAAATCCATTCGTTCCCGCCTCCGCAACTTTGTATACGCAGCGAGCGCACGATCGTAAATACCACCAAAGCGCCTCCGGCAGTGCTCACCGTTTCCACCCCTTCGTCACACCGTCCCCGCCCCACCATTTCTCTCCATCCCATCACTCAGCTATGTATTTTCGTCCCTCCGCTTGTCAGTAACACAAATAAAGACTGCAGAACGGTGGGGGCGAGATAGTAAGAACCAGGACGCAAGAACGATCACCGCTTTTCCACCTCAATCCGGCTTCCAAAGCCTTAATGATTTGTAACTCCAAGGGAAAACCTCCCTCGCCCAGCTTCCACTTGCTGTCATAAAAAGCGATGCGCCGCAGAGATTCCCGCTTAAACGGTGAAATTAATAGGGGGATCGAAAACCTTTTTGACGTTTCTTTGCACGAATCATCTTGAAACCGACCATTTATTTTTCCGACTTTAGGGGTGAGAGCCAGTTGTATTTGCGATCAGTGCTATCGGGGATTTAAATTGTGTTCCTTTTAGGGGGGGGCGAGTTGTTGGTAGAGTATAATTACTTTCATTGTAGTTTCGCTGAGAATGTTATATTCATTGAGTTGGGGTAAGGTTAACGTTTTGGAGACATGACTTTGTGTACTTAAAAGGGTTGCTTAGCGTGTCTAAGTGAATTAGGACAAATGACTGTATAATTCTTAAATACTAATTAATATTAATAAACATTTTAAGGTAAATAAAACATGAATTTACCTAGGTTCTCAATTATGGTAACTGTGGTCCTCAAATGTATTCAACTACCCACTGCTCTTAATTCAAAATCAACCCTCTCGAAGCTACCTTGTTCCTCAAAGCTTTGGTTCACCATAGTAAAACTGTCATATCCATTACACACGCGCATCTCTACACAGACGAACCGCGGAATTATAAAAAAAGGAGCAGATATTACAATAGCAAAAAAATATGGAGGAGCCTCTTAATCCGAAATCTCCGCTCCATTCTGGTCTCCATTCATTACCCCAGTCCCGAGACAACGCAGTCCCTTTCACCCTCTGTTCTTTCCCCACAAATCTGAATCCCTATTCGAATCGACCGGCTGGTCCAGTCAACCAGCCAAACCACCAGGTAACCAGTGAACAGGAACGTGACCTTTCGTAGCTGTAGCGAATGCGAAATAAAATGCATTGCGAGTTACGTGTATCCTCCCGCGCTCGCCGTTGAGTGAAATATTTCCTATCAAGAAACATTCCGTAGCGGCACTCGGTTAGACGCGCCCGCCCGCGTCGACTTTACCCCCGGGAGCAGAACTTTCACTAAAACGTTCCCGCTGATAAATCTTGTTTACAGATGGGCAGGCTCAGGTGATGCGTGCACTCGGCCCCGTCAAAACTTAAAGTACGAACCCGGCAAACTTCGGAAATTCACGCGGGACCGATACTACGTACGTGTCTATCCCCGCGGCTGACGGCAATAATTGTCAAAAACGTTGAGGACATGGGCAAGGGCGGTGAGGATTGTAACGTCCCCCATTGGGACCGTCGCGAGATCCATTTGAAATGTTGGTAAGTATTGACAATAAGGGACGCAGCTTCAACCACCTTGACCTTGAACTATGTTGTCATAGACATCATTTTGAATAACTTTCTCCTATGCAAGTTACTGTCGCTGGGCTTTAGGTTTCGACATATTTGCACAAGACTTTGATACTTCTGCAGTTTAACGGCTTTTCTCAGTATTGACTATTTCAGTATAGTTTTGCTTTTAATAGATTCGTTTTATCACTAAAACGACAAGTCAATTGAGAGAAACGATAAAAGCACTCTCTTTTTTCCATATTGTTTTCTAAAAATATCAAATCAAGGGTTTTCAGAAGTTACGATATAGGTAACCTAAAATAACTACGTCCAAACTTAATCTGTACCTTACAATTAGAGTTAGGTTTGGTAATATCTTTTTTGCGGTCGGTGTAAGCAGGCCGCCTACGTCGTATATACCAAAAAACCTCAATTCGACATTTTTTTAGAAAGAAACAGCAGAAACTGGAATAGTTTTCTCGTTTATTGCGATTGACTTTTCGACGAGGACCTTGGGATCCTTCGCGGCGAACACGTTTTAGGTTAGCAGCAAGCAGTGCACACGCACGAGCTACCACAGACGCACAATTATAAGTAGAATTCATTACATTGATAACCATAGCCTTTTGCAAATGTCTTGAAAACTAAGGCCGACCAACGGTTATATGTATAGCAGAGTTGTCCAACTGCTGCTCCCAAGCAAACTTCCCCTCTTGGCAGTACCCCCACTATAGGACTGAGGCGACCACGCTCGGCTCGGCTGTAAGGCGCGAGTGATGCGGGATGTAGCGTGACGGAATTTGAGACCTACGGTGGAGGTACTATCAGGAGGAGAAATTTTCTCGGGAGCAGCAGTTGAATCACTCTGATGTATAGGAAGAAGTTGTTGAAAACGTTGATTTCTATAACATAGGCGACCGCCTAAAGTTTTTTTGCAAATATCTCGAAAACTGAAGCCAAGCGACGGTAACACGTACACGAAAAGGTTGTTCAAAATGATGCCTTCGACAACATAGTTCAAGGTCAAACTGATTGGAGCTGGGTCTCCTATTGTCAATATTTACTGAGATGTTGTTGAAGGAAGACGACGATTAGGCTGATAGGCGTGCAGCAGACTATGTACAGGTTTTGTTACTTTGTGGCGGTAATGGATCGTTAGGCTAATTAATAGTTTGAATGGAGGGTAAACGAAGGGGCACTCGAGAAATTCGATTGTTACTTTTGCCTATAGAGGAGTCTTGCTTCTGCTTGGGATTTGGATAGAGGTGGAGAGCTGGCAGTTTAAATGGGTCTAGATTATGGACAGACTGATGGGCTGTTTAAGAATTATCAAGCGGGACAGTAAAAGGGTTGGGCTGGAACAGTAATAGGGATCGAATTGGAACACACACTATTGGCTAAAAATCTCTTAAATCTCCTAAAAGATGCTTTGATAATGGTCCATTAATTGAAAATTGACACTAGAGATTGATAGCAATTAACCTAGTTCCAGTATACATGTATTTTATTTTGGAAATGTTCTTAAATTCTCAAATAATAATTGTATGTTTCTCAGAAACCTTCTGTGCCGGTTTTCAAAATTGTTCAACAATGTACTTTCTAAGTATTACACAATAAAATATGTCATAAATTAATTTCTTCAAACACTTACGTCTATTCCTTGCAAAATGAAATCCTACTTGTATTTCACATTCAGTGAATAATTGCAATTACCTCTGAAGTGTACAAAAATTATTTAAACAAACAGTGCTTCAACAGAACAAATTGAGCACAACATACAATGGAATGTTGATTAAAAAGCAGAATGACAATTGAGAAAGAGATGAAGATTAAAAAAGGTATAGGTTATTAACTGTGACCAAAAATAACAATTAGGTAGTAGTCATTATAGTAAAGCATAAAAATCGTACAATGCATCTGGGATAGTCTAGTTCTTTCCACATGTGTTCATCATCTACCTTGCAACAATGGCAGCTTTTCATTATTGAAAGTTTTTGAGGAGCTGGAAGAATTGAATACTAACAATGAGTCGAATGAATACTAAAATCATTTAGTGATATATCATAATAATTAAATATTATTTTAAATTAGTTTTGATAATCAAATTAAATAATTACATTTGAGTGATTAGATTAGATTTGATTTGCTGTGAAAAAATGACCCCTATTTCTTCATAACAATCTATAATAATAATTTTTATATAGGAAGTATTATTTCGTTACATAATTAATAACTAAACGAAATTCATTGTTCATAATTCTTAAATAATCCCTAAATCGAAAATCTGCTATCACCTAACAAGATATTGATCATAAATTTGTTTGACTCGCCCATGAATTAAAGATTACTGTTTGCATGAAATGTAATTAATTTTAATGTGACGTATCGTCCGACACGCTCGTAAGAAGTCCCAAGGAGGAAGCGATGGCGGAGACTGAAATTACTTGCCATGGAAGGCGAATGTAATTTCATTACGTAATAGCCGTGAAAAGACACACTGAATAATTTTAGTAGTCACCAGGGTATTCCACAGTTCTTTGGCGAGAGAACGAACGAGCGGCCACTCATAAGTTGAACGTAAACGACCTCGTTGTTGAAAATATCGATTCCTCTTAACGACCAGTAACAGCCCATTCTCTGGATGACATTATACCTGGAAAAAAGGGGCAGAAAATATTCAGTCCCAAGTGTACAAACTTTTTCGTCGAATTTGGATAACGAATAATATCACATTTCAATATCACGATTTTGTTCTTGTTCATTCCAGAAAGACTTTCAGCACTTTGACAAATATGTATGTGTCAAGCGTAAGAGTTATTCAACCGAATAGATATCGAATACTTGATATTTATTTCATTTTATTATTAGCCGTTCACTTTTATTATTAATTTTTATCATTAAATTTAATTTATTAATTCAGTTGTCGAAAGAACCTACCGAGAACGATAAATTCTTATTTTCTTTAATTAAAACGTACATCACACAACGCACAGTAACAGTATGTGGTAAATAATTGTTTCTCAAAATACAGAAATGAAATAGTGTGAAAACGAAAAGCAAATATCGCTGCTTTTTTCTGCTAATCTGTTATAATTGTATCTGATTTAATATCAAATATGTAAAATCATATGTTTGTTCTTACTGTGATTTAAATTGTAATAAATAAATGATACTCGATGAGGCAATCCTTTTCATTTGCCAAAAAAAAGTTACAAGGATCTTCATTTAATCGATGCGTCGACAATTTGCTTGAATTTAATTTCAATCACGTTTTAAATGATTCCCTGTGAATTTTCTCTTTCGACTGAATTTCAAATCGAGAGAGGGGGACGGTTTTAAAACAAAGAGTAAGGGTAGGTAAAGTTTATCAATAACGATGCGAAATGCATTTGCTTGACCAGTGAAACATTGTGTCAAAGGTATTAATGATGAATACAGATGGTGGAAATTTCGAGTTGAAAAACTTTATCAAGAACAGACGTACGATAAAACAAATTAGAAACGCAATTAACTATGTACAATTAAAAATCGATCGAACTACCGTCGGACGAAGGTGGAGCGAAAAGGTATCTTATATTATTCAACAATCCAGTATCACTGATCTTACAGTCTACATAAAATAGCTTCGTTGTATACTGAATTAGCTGTACTCCATTCCCCAAACAATAAATTCGTACAACGTGAAATTTTAATTTCAATATTTAAGTTAATAAGAAAAGTAGTCAAGGGAGGGGATGGGGGGGGGGGGGGGGGGAGCTTGGTGTGTACGGTTAAAAACAAAAAATGTTTAGGAATTTCTTGTGAAGAAAATATTAAGCGTATTTCATTAAAACTTGGTAGATACTTTAAGTTACTAAATAAAAAAAAATTGTTGTTTTGAGATGTCCATAAATATTATACAGGGTGTCCCGTAGCTCATAGAAGAGCCGGATATGGGAGATTCCAGAAACGATGCTGAACAATTTTAAGATATAAGGACATACGTGCTGTAGCGATTAAGGAGTGGTAGAAGGATTGAACGGATATTATGGAGTAGGGATTAGGAGAGCGTTTCGTCCTGCGCCTGCTAGAGGACTTGTCAATAAGGCTACCTAGCAGGTCCTTGCCTTAGACGTCGGGATAGTGAGGGATAGTCGCAGGATGTTTATATAGGACCTAGGCGAGCGCTTTCGAGAGAAAGTGGCAGCTCGCGCCAAATCCTTCTAGCGGCAGGAGTTGGAGGTCGCTACGGTGCTGCCCGTCAAATTTTGCACCGGAGAGTGCAGGTGAAAAAAATATTCCATTGACCGACTTGGCCTTGCCTATACGTACACTTTAGCGCCTTTTTCACAGAATGAACCAACATGTTTAATTCTATTAGCAACTTTTTATTTAGTACTTTTTACTTGAAAATACTGAATATGTTTTAATTGAATTGTTTTGTCAACTTCGCATTTTTTAGTTTAAAAATAAGTTCATGCTGAGCGTGCACTCATAAATTATAGAATGCTGTTTGTTTTTTTTATTTCGGATGAGAGGGGTGCCATATTCCACAGCGCAAAATTTGACAGGCTGCACATATATCTCTGTACTGTTTGTGGACTTCTCATAATACCAAAAATTTGTTGATATAGTATAATTGTAAGATAAAGTGTACTCCAAGTTTTGAACAAATTGGTGAAGTGTTTTCTTTATAATAAATTCCTAATATTTCCTTCATTATTAGCCTCTTACAGCAGGCTCCACCCTTAAATGGAAAATGTTGAATTTCCTTTAAGAAAAAACGGGCGTGTCAGAAGCTTCAGGTTTTATAATGACCCGTTAAGAAGTACTCAGGAGGCGAGAAAAATGTAGGAAAATGAGAGGAAGGAGAGAACGAAGGCACATCCCATGGCGAACGTCCATTCCCCGATTTGCATTTTCAGCGTTTCATCTGGGCGGACAAATAACGAGTTCATTACGGCCCTCATCAGCTATAAATGACATGTTTGATTTGCGTCATAGCTGTCGTCGTCGGCGTCGTTTATAAGGCACGAGCCGCCTTCGCATCCAACGGGACTGTTCTCTTAATGAGACGAAGGAGGACAGGGATGAAGGAGGGGGCGGGGGCGTGATACGAGGGTAGAGACTCTTTTATGATCACTGATCTATGCGCGGATCAAGAGACATTTCGCGGCATTAACCACCTACGAACGTTAATCCGCCGTCCGATTCTGTCGGGATTTGTTCGCCATGATACTCATCAGCATCTCCAAAAAGAGCTCCTGTCGTTTAACAACTTGGATTTTTCGTAAATTATTGCGAATTCGAGTGACGAGTAACGAAGTGAATTTGGATTTTATTTAGTAAAAGACTTTTTGTTATTTAAACTTTTATACTTCGTAAATTTTATGGAAATGTGCCGATTTATTTATTTTATTAGTTTTTACTTTGTTTGATGTGCATTTAAAGAATGAAGAATTGAGTATGTAAAGTTTGGAAAATTTGCTAACATTTGTGAGACGTTTTATTAGTATTAAAAGAAAATACGACAAGTGAATTTAACTGTCCTTTTGTAAAAGTTGAACAGGTTTTTTCAAATCGAGACTTCCTGGATCAAGAACCTTCAAAACTTATATACAGTTTCTTATTTTTTATTTACAATGCGCAACATAAACTATTCAACAAATTTGTGATTTTAAATACTCCTTAGCTTACAAACAAATTAATACACGCCGATCGGAAACGTTAGGTGGCCTTTCAAGCCGGGATGCACTCCATTGGTGAAAAAGCAGGAAGGGACTCATCGAGCTGTGAATGTTTGAATAACTTCGATACGGTCATATCAAAGCAGACAATAAAAACCGGCCAGATGTCGAAAGCTGCACCAGCAAACAGGGAAATCAATATTCAACTGCATTTTGCATGGGATTACAAAAGCTTTTGTTGGGTGGGTGAAGCAAACCGCGTACAACAAACACAAGAAAAAACAACATGATAAATATTTATACCCAGTGGCCTTTAAAAAATGTATATACGAGCCATTTTTAAATATCCAGGCGTGTCTGCGGCGAACTGCTTCTTTTATCGGTCCAACCCTCTCTTCGGACGTCTTTGAAATAACTTTGGCAAATCGATCGATAGATTTTGGCGAGGGACTTAAATCTTTCAAGGAATACTTGGGTATATTCGTTTTCCATACTTTCGGACTGTGTGTTCTCATAGCTATCCTACGGGATCCTCTTGATTTTTACCACTTCTCTTCTTGCTCTCACCTCATTCTTCCAAGATTCCTCGTTTTGTTCCCACTAGAACTGGTCGATGGGACGTGCTTTCATCGGTTCACCGTTGCTGGAAGAAGAATAATGATTCAGCGAGATTCCCAGCGTTCTAGAAGATTTTCCTTCAGATTGGTATCATGAAAATTCGTTTCGTCGCTAATGATGAGCACTTTACCCATTGCTATGATCCTCTTTGCAAGTGTGTGCATTCACTCTTTGCGATGGCAGAGCAAATTCTTTTGTTGGCTTCTTTTATTAAGTGACGTGTCTCAGTATGATATAGGAATTTCAATTTTGAAAAATTGCCAGTGAAAATACATGTTTATTAAAATTAGGATTATTAGAATTATTAGAACTATTAGAACTATTAGAACTCTTAGAACTCTTAGAACTATTAGAACTATTGGAATTATTAGAACTATTAGAATTATTAGAAATATTAGAATCATTAGGATCATTAGAATCGTTAGAATTATTAAAATTATTAGAATTATTCGGATTATTAGAATTATTAGAATTATTAAAACTATTAGAATTATTAGAACTATTAGAATTATTAGAATTATTAGAACTATTAGAACTATTAGAATTATTAGAATTATTAGAATTATTAGAATTATTGGAATTAGTAGAATTAGTAGAATTAGTAGAATTAGTAGAATTAGTAGAATTAGTAGAATTAGTAGAATTCGTAGAATTAGTAGAATTAGTAGAATTAGTAGAATTAGTGGAATTATTGTTGGCTGCTTTTTTACACAGGTAATCCTGTAATGTTACACATGTAAATTGTGTGCACCCAAAGTCCTCGAAAAAATTAACAAAAAGTGTACAGCATTTCACGAATTTGTTACTTATATAAAACAACTAATGTTAATGAAGTTTTAAATTAAGTTTTCCCTCAAAGTTTATAGTCGTTTATTAAGTGCAGGCAACGGGCCCAAATAGTCCAAGGTTTCAACTCATTTCAACTCTCCACATTCATAATGAAAAGCATAACAATTTATTTCACAGTTCTCATCTATTTCTTCAAGCACAATAAACCCGAGGCCTGTAATCCTGAAAATAATGGTCCCTGTCACGAGATTTATAGCTTAATTTATCGAAGCACACACGTTCATTGATGAAAGTCGTTGTTCCTAAAAATAAAGCTTCCTACAAGAAGGGCGTTATTTTATATTTCCACATAAAGGATTATCTGCTCCTTGGATTTATGGGTAGCCGTGCAACAACCCACATTACTTGGTAGATAGCCAGGAAGGACAGCCTCGCGTGAAGGATATTCGCCGTTTCCCACGCGATATTTATAAAACGCTTTTCTTATATTTCGGTGAAAACTATCAATGACTTTTCGTTCTTATCTTGGGTTCAAGGGAAACAATTGTTAATAAAATATGATAGATTGAATAAAAAAGCACACAAGACAAAAATAATCCAACTATTCTCTCCTTAAATATTTCCAAAAAAGTTGTTATCTAAAAAATAATGTGTAATTAGTTTTTCGAAATCAAAACTTCACTGCCAAAGTAGAAAAGAATATATTGAAAAATATTTTCAGCTATTTTTCGCTATTAACATTCTATTTCTGCCATGCTATATTTTTCATTAAATAATATTTAACACAAAATTACCAGGAACATCCCAGATACTGAATACTGAATACTGAATACTGAATGCTGAATACATCATAACTACTATTCCAAGCTATTTCTTTGACAGTTTCCAACACGCAGTTGAATTTAAAGATCAATCTCGATCCGTCACAGCAGGCCAGCAACATTCAATAGGCGGCGAATATTCCGTTCGTATGCAGCGACCACTCTTAGCTAGCCAACGGATCGATTATTGGAAATCGATGGCATTGCGAAAATTACGGACGAAGTGTCGCGAGTGTACAATGTAAAAAAGCCAAAACTGTATAGAAGTTCGTGGGAAAGAGGCTCGAGAAAAATCGTTGAAGAGAGTGGCAGAACAGGAAGAACTGGGCCACGGGAGGGCGGAAAACGACGACTGGAAATCTTAGAAGAGAGTTAAGGGAGGGGTGAAGAAGGTTAACCGATCCGTAGGCCTTTCGTGGAGGAAGCTTTCCTGAAGTGCGGCTGTAGAGAACGTGCTGGAATTGCAGAGGCGAGATGCAGCAGTTCGTAGAAGTAAAATGGGACAATTGAATTTGGTGCGTGATTGACATGTTCCCTGGTGTGTAGGAGTAAATAATTCTAGTGAACAATTATATGTACATTTTGGGAGATCAAATGCGTGTTGCGCGGAATTAGTGATGTATATGAGCATACACTGTACGTGAACAATGGATAACTGGAAGATAACGCGCTTAAGTAGGGCAATGTAACCACGTTTCTACTTCGCAGAATCGCTTGAACTTTCTCAGAACAATGGCGGCGACGGAAAGTTCTGGATTGCACTTAATGAAACATAATCACTTTCATGCAGGATCAACGTATATTTAATCCTGCATCGTAGGGTATATAATTTTCCTCGAAATTATCTTCTATATTGTCAATAATATTCATCTAGTTACAAATCGTGATTGATTAGATATTAGATGTTCATTTCAGAACAATTTATGTTTTATGCTTACATAATAGTTAATTAATGGAAGTCGATATTACAGTTTTATCCAGTAATAAAAGAGGACACAGTTTTGAAAACACAAAGATGAAGATGTTTTATACAGCTCTCGCGATTTGTATTTTGTATTGAAGAAGGCAGTCCAAATTTAGATCATATGTTTGTTGCGAGGAATTAGTGATGTATACGAAGATACATCGTACGTGGACAATGGATAATTGGAAGATAACGCGGTTACGTAGGGCAATGTAATAACTATGTTTCTACAGAAAGTTCTGGATGCGTTGATTACACTTCATGAAACATAATCATATTCATACAGTATCAACGTATATTTAATTCTGTATCGTGGATTATCTAATTTTCCCTGAAATTGTTTTTCACATTGTCTATAAATCATGATTGATTTCAGATATTTAATTTGTAACAATCTATATTTTAAGGTTACAAAAGGCGTTAGGTTACAATATGGGCATGCAATTGTTCCAAATCCATCTTTGTCATTCCGAAGTTAATAAAAAAAGTTTAATCAGAGAAAGATGGGCGGCTGTAACAAATAAAAGAAACAAGTGTTGTCAGTAGCTACTACTCTACCGCATACTACTTGTCAGGACCTAAATCCTTATTTATAGGGGGAAACTTTTCTTGTAGCCTACTTAATCCATTAATACCCTGTGTCCTAGTTTCATGATACTTTAGTTTCGTTTTTTGTCTTCAACTTGTCCTTTCAAATAATATGTACCACGCAAAAAGCTCAAATGGAAGTGTTATCAAAAAACGTACTGGAGGTTGATGACTTAAGAAAACACTGAAAATGCATTTTACGGGCCGAATTGAAAAATTGATACGTTCTTAAATCAATTTGGTCTACGTTTTTGCAAAGTCCCATGTATTCCTGATCTTCCGATTTACATTGATGGTTAATGCTCCTTGAAAATTCAAGCGAGAGAGTTAAATTGATTTGTGCCAAATGCAGAATATTTTCATCAAAACTATTGTCATAATAAAAACCATTTATGCCCACTACAAATAAATAATAATTAATTATCGATTCAATTACACACTGTATACGTAACCACTGTAATAATTAATGCTCAGATCAATATCACTGTTTTCCCACAATCTTAAAAAACAAATTAAATGCATGGTTGGAATTCGGAGACAGCCAATAGAGGAAAGAGCCTTCCTGGGTTAAAGCTCTATCGAGGGTGGGCCGGTAAGGGCGGAGGGTGTGAGCAAGAAGGAAGGTGGTTGCCTAGCTCGACGTCGGCTGATATACATCTTCGAGATCCGATAAGACAGGATAGATATGTTTCACGGCATCTTACCTCTTTACCCGCATTAAATCGAATGCCAGGGCATTCTCATGCATGCCAATTCCCACCCCTCGGCCTGGCGGCTGTTCGGTTGCCGTAGCGCCTCCACCTCTGCCTTTCTATCTCGGCCCGGCGTGATTTATGCGTTAACGTAAATATTGTTGCCAACGAGATTCGAGTGTGAAACTGCTGTACGCGATCAGCGCAGACGCTGCTTCCACCTGTTTACGACACTTATTCCAGCCAGGAAGAGCAGCTGAAGGATGCTTTTCTGGGAGGGAGTGGCTCTTTACAATTCAGAACATTGATTTTAATTTAATTAACATCAATTTTACTCTTTTGGTAACTGCAACACATTTTTCTAGAATCTTTAGTTTATTAAACAATTGTTTCCTATAAAATTGAACAAAGAATTACGCCTCAATCTGTAAAAACATTTGTACAAATAAAAAAAGTTTCCCTTGAAATCAATTGCCAGGAGCGAGAACAACCCCGCCGATTGAAAAAGTATTAAAAAAAAGGCTCGGCCAATCAGAAAAGGGACCATTAAATTTCTATCTCGGTCGGTCGATAGTACGGACTTAGATGGCACAAAATTCCACGTTGCAGGGTGTCATTCAGTTTCACGAGCTCGTTACCGGCAACCTTACTTCCGACTATTCGTTCGATTTCCAACCGATCGAAAATTCAACTACGCCAGTTCGTGGTACTCTTTAACCGAGCGTCCCATGAAACGTAAGGCGGTTCTGTTTCGATGCGTATGGATGCAAACTCTGCAGGGTGAGATCTTGGGTTCAAGGGAAACAATTGTTAATTAAATATGTTGGATTTAATGGAGAAGCATCAAGAAAAAGTAATTCAACTATTCTCCCCTTAGATATTCCTAGAGAAATATTGTCATTGAAACAACAATGAATAATAAGGTTTTAGAAATCAAAATTCCACTGCCAAAGTAAAAAGGATACTTTGGAAAATATCTTTAGGTATTTTTCACTGTTAATATTTTTATTTTTGTCATATTATACTTTTCATTGGTTAATATCCAACACAAAACTACCAGGAACATATAAATACTAAATACTAAATACTAAATACTACGACGGTCCAAGGTACTCTTGAACCGTGCGTCCCATGCAACGTAAGGTGGTTCTGTTTCGATGCGTATGGGTGCAAACTCCGTAGGGTGAGATCATAGAAAGGACACAAGGGAAGAGTACAAAGGGGTGAGGAATCAATCGAGTTGCTCTGCAGGCATCTCGTCCGAGTAATGGCTTCCTCATTCGGGGAATTTGAGTCACGTATAAAAAGCATCTGAACGGCGCGAATTAGCATTCCAGCTGGGCCGGGCGTTTCGGCCGGAGACAATAGAAAAATCAGTCGGTGCAAATCGATTTGGCAAATAATGTCCGTAGCTCGAGGGCGGAGGCTTTTACATCTGGAATTAACCAAGGGGCGGCGCGATGCCACTTGGAGAATTTCGACGCGTTGCCAGCGCCCCTTCTTTCGTCTTTTTCTCTTCCCAGCCGTTTTGACAAATGTATGCACGCCTCCTCCGGTCGTTCCGTCGCGTTAGTTTCGAACAGCCGTAAGTCTCACGGCCACGTTTCTTCGACTGCGCCGGCAGTCGTTTATCGGATCTTCGCGAGACTCGAATCGGCGATAAACCCGAAGAAATTAACCGGGCCATCAAATTGTACTTTGTAGGGAACTTCTCATTGGCTTCGGGACTTTAAACGTCCACTCGTACGAATTACGAGCCTCGCGGGTCTTTAACTTCGGAGTAATTCGTAAATTTCTATCACTGCACCTCCCCACTTTTGGCGCCCCCCTTCTTTGCAGCGAGGGGACCCATTGGCAGCTTCGTTTCTTTTTCATTTAGGTATTAGCCGAAATTACTGCGGCACGCAACTTTAATCTAATGCCAGCTAAAGGAGGAATAAAGTGGTAATGGATTTCAGTTGGTTTATGGAACGGCCAGTGTGGATAATTGCCTGGGATTATCTTACAATGCTCAGATATTTCAAAGCTGTAAATTAAGTGATGCATTAAAATTTGTCGTTGTAAGTTTGTAGGATGTATAGAACAATGGAATCTGGTTAGTGTGATCCCTTTGGGCCCTGCAATTTTTTATAAGAAAAACCGGCTGATAACATTAAATAATTTAACATTAAATAATTAAATTATATATATTTTTCTGTAGCAAATTTAACTGAAACGTTCAACACAATAGGCTTCGAATAATATTCCTCCAAGGTTATATGGCTCACGTTTCTTAAAAAATGCCTCGTAAACAGGGTACCACGGTTTAATTACGACCTACGGTCGTAAACTGACTGGAGCTTACCATATAGTATCGATGCATAATGCATTAAGAAGAACGCCATTGCACGTCAACGTTCTCTTTGTCAGCACAAAGTTTGTATAGCAAGGTATGCGAGCTTCGCCTTCTTGCTGTTTTGAAATTTTCCTGTACCTACTTTGTCAGCTTATGAAAACGTGGATAGTAATATTTTCCACAGTGACTTCAAAACGGGACACGTGTAGTAACAAGCGTTGAAATGGAACAAAGGATGTATGAAATACTGGAGTAGAGTTAAAAATTGCGCACGATTGAAACGATGATAATGTAAAAATTCATATGCCTATTAATTTTTAAAGAATAAATTAATTTTTATTTAGAGCTATTTATTTCTATTAAGAATTAATTTAGTCCATATCTAATAACAAAAGGAAGCACAATTTTGCAAGCACAAAAATGAGGATGTTTTATACAGTTTTTGTCGTTTGTATTTTGTGTTGAAGTAAGCAGTAAAAATATAGTTGAACATTTAAAAAGAACAAGTTTAGTCCATATATAGTAACAAAAGGAATCACAATTTTAGAAACAAAAGAATGAAGATGGTTTGTACAGTGTTTGCAATTTGTATTTTGTGTTGAAGTAGACAGTAAAAATTTAGTTAGATCATATGTGTGTTGTGAAGAAGTAGTGATGTATGCGAGTGTACATTGTACGTGAACAATAATTGATAATTGAAAGATAACACGCCTACGTAGGGCAATGTAACACATTCAATTCATTTTTGGAAACACAAAAATCAAAATGTTTCATACATTTTTCCACATTCATATTTTGTGTTTCGCAAAACTGTAAAAATCACCGAATCTTGTCCATTATACAAAATTAATGAAGACATTAATATACATTTAGCAGCAGTTGCATTTGCATATCTATTCCGGAAAATATTCGTCAAGAAAAAAGAAAAGCGACGTGTCGAAGCACAATTTACGCGCAATTTACGTAAATTACGCGGATTTCATTTTCCAATTTATTTATCGTTGTCTTCCACAAGAGTCATCGATTATCATCATCAAGCTTCCTTCAAATTCGCGCTCTAACCATGCAATTATCGAGGGATTTGTTAAACGTTTAACGTGCGAGCATTACGTAATCCGCGCGCCGCCGCTGCTATTCCACCGGGGTGAAAAATTAACTGGCGGTAATTCGCGTTTATTTTACATGTCGTCGGACGAAATCGCCGCTGGTGAATCGGCAAGTGTCTATCGCATACGAAAATAAAGCGCACTATCCGTCGATCGAGCGAATTTTCCGTCACGCTATATCGTTTCGATCAGACTGGTCTACATTGTTCGGAATTTATTTTAATCGAAGTACCAGCGTTCATGCCCTTGCGTTTTAATAGCTTCTTGATACGATGTTAATTTGCAAGCAAAATCTATACACGCGTGTATGTATTATGATTAATGGAATTGTTCATTTCGATCTCTTGCGAATAGAAGTTAGTGATACCGTTCTTTTTTTTTTGGTATTGAGTCATATTTGCAGTTCCAGAATTGTTGAAAACGAATAGTAACTGCGTTTTCTTACATGCAAGCGTTGGTAATCAATAATAGAACGCTAATTTACAAAACATGGAAATTAAAAAATGAACAAAAATAGAAGAATTAAGGGTTTGTTAACTTTAATTAAGCGACACTTTAAATTTAATTGTCTAATTATATTTTAATCATTTTTTTTGGTGCAAACCTTTCTTTGATACTGTTTCATGACATTTTACAGCACAGGGCAAATAATACCGAGAGGAAATTCTAATTTCGTCTATGATTAATTTTACAATACGGTTGAGGATTGGAAAACTGTTCCAATATTATTTTTCTTCTTCTTCTTTTATTAAAAAGGGGGCTAAAGGAAAGCTTAAGATTCTGTAACTATATATCACATTTCGTGCACACCACCAGCAAAAAAATTTTAGTATTCGCAAAAGCACGGGAAAATAACGAGTAATGAAAATTGAAGGAAATTAAAGGAAAGCTTCGAACAGGAAGAGCGAACGGAAGAACGTGAAAATTCGTCTGCTGATTTCCGCGGCGTCCCGGGAGATTATCGCCATTCCCGTGACTAGGATCGCAACGGTGCCTGCGGTGATTACGTCGAATGGATATGGGAAGGAACGAGTCCAATCTCAGCATCGCGCTTCGATGGGCAATATCAGTGGCTTATCATCCATCCCTTGCTCTAAGAGCGCCCTCGCACGGTCGTGTGCATTTCATAATATAAATTCGCATACCCGTTGGGTGGGGCAGATAAAACAAGCTGACGCAGTCTTGCACCCTTTAGTGAAAACGAACAACTGTGAAAATTGAACTGAAGACAATTGTTATAATTGTATTTGTTTCCAGTTGTTAGGTTGATTAGTTAGTAACAAATTAGTTGGTAACAAACACGGGTTCGAAGAATTTGAAGGGTCAGTAGTGATGAGTTTGAATGGCAATCAATATGGTGCAAGTGTAATTTAAGATATGTATTTGGTTAAATATCAAATAGTATTAATTCCAAGTTTGTAGCCACTCTGCTTACAAAAATCAGTGTGAAAATGTACATTTGCACAAAATTATAGCAAATGTGCATGTAATCATCTTGCCACAGGCTACAGCTTCCTAATTCGAAGTGGTAGATCATGAATCATTGTCTTGTACTACTTGCAATTTCTATTTTATGTCTATCCACAGTGTTTATGCAATTGGAACCCAGTACTCTTTTATCATAGGGCGTAGGTTTATCAGAGAAGTAGAAGAGGGCGAAGCGCTACTAAAACTTTGGTGCACAATACAGTGGATTAAATAAATTTTCTTAATAAACTCTTAGAAATTTTCTTAAATAAATTCCATAGTAATAAAATCATCCACATCTTAATTTGTCCAACAAAGTGTGCATTTCATAATATAAATTTGCATAGCCATTGAATGAGACGGATAAAACGTGCTGACACAGTCTTGCACTCTTTAGCCAAAACTAGCAACCATAAAACCGAACTAACGATAATTGTTCTAATCGTTCTATTTGCTTCCGGCTATGTTAGATTGATTAATCAATAACTTCGCATTGTTAGTTTGACACAAATAAACGCTGGCAACATAGGTTTGAAGAATTTGAAGAGTCAGTAGTGATGGGTTTGAATGGCAATCAACATAGTACAAGTGTAACATAAAATATGTTTGTTTAGATATGAAATAGTATTAATTCCAACTCTGTAACCACCTTTTCGATTTGAAGTGGTGGATCGTGTAGCATTGACTTGTACTACTGGCAACTTTTATTTCATGTATGTACAGCGTTTATGATATGCAGCCTTATATTTTTTTTATCATAGGAGATAGGTTCATCACAGATATATGAGGAAGAAACATTACCAAAATTTGAATACACAATGCAGTGGATTAAATAAATTTTCTTAAATAAATTGCATAGTATAAAGTCGTCCGCATCTTAATTTGTCCAACAATCGATGCATCTTATAATACAAATTCGCATACCCATTGGGCGAGCGGATCAAACAAGTGGACGTCGTCTTGCACCCTTTAATGAAAACTAACTGTAAAAATTGAGCTGATGGTAACTGTTATCATCGTTCTATTTATCTCCGATTATATTAGATTAATTATTAAGTAACTCCGCATGCTCATTTTGATGCAAATTATTGCTGTCCATATAAGTTTAATGAATTTGAAGACTCGGTAGTGATGGGTTTGAGTGGCGATCAATACGGTGCAATTTTAATATAAAATATATTTGTCTAAATATAAAATAGTACTAATTCCAAGTCTGTAGCCACTCTACACGTTCTATTTTATGTCTGTTCTTAGTATTTATGCTATTGGACCCCTCCTGTTTTTATCATAGAAGGTGGGTTTAAGAGGGCGAAACATAAAACTAAAATTTTGATACTGTATGCAGTGGATTAAGTAAATTAAACTATTCTAGTAGATTCTTCGAAACTTTCTTGAATTATTTCCATAGTATAAAATCGTCCACTTCTTAATTTGTCTACCAAAATGGTCCATTACTTGTGAACGAAAGTGTATGTATGTACGTTTACTTATATTGCAAAAGATATTTATTTCTACTGTATTAGATGTATTTCTTATTTCTCATTCGTTATCTTTCTCCTTTTCATCTCTCCCTCTTACTCATTGCAACGACAATCGATGAAAAGCCGTTCCTCTTCCCCGATTTAGCTCAAGCGTGTAAACAAGCTCGTTCTTTTTTATCTTCGACGACGATAAGTCCTGACGAACGTGTCGAGACGTACTGAACGATTTCTCAGAGGCTACACCACAACTATCATTTTATTATCCTAATTCCCACTCTTCAAAGTGAAACGAACCTTCAAGGGATTTTTTCCCAGTTCGAAGGATCGAATGTCTCCTTCGCTGTCTCGTCGTGCGATCGCACACCGCTGCGAAGTCACAAATTGATCCTGGCCAGACAAATGGTGGTAAATCGCGCGTCAGATCACGTATTCCCATCTCCCGTATTTTCTCCTTCATTTCGTTACTTTGCGAACTTTCAATTGCAACGTTTCGTCAAAGATGAAACCTGGCGGCCGATGCAGTTTTCACTTGAAATTTTCATGTCGCATTTTCCGTCTTCCAGTTTTTGCAATTTAAATGCTTGACAGTAAATCAGTCGCATTTCTTAATTGTTTACAATTATCGATTTTTTTCATGCTGGTTTAATGAATAATACAGTTAAGTTAACATTTATCTTTTTATAGACTAACTTATTTTATAGAATGAACATTTAACATTTAACATTATAGTTAAATAAACATTCTCAGATTTCTTCATGTACATTAAGGAAATGAAACCGCTAAATTTTAAACGTTCCCGCTTGCCTTGCGTTTAACTTGAAAAATTGAGCTTCGTAAGTTGCAGTTCGAGTTCGTTGGAAAAATTTTTCTTTCGTAATAGGTTCGTTATTTGTCTTGAAGTACTTCCATTCGTTCCAGTAACTGTATTTTTACTGTATTTCGAATGAAACGTTGTTATTCGTCATAACGAAGCGCATCGTTGAATTTTACTTGATATATTTACCTGACTAAGCTACGTGCAAGTTGAAGCACTTTGTTCTTCGCTATTTATTGTCTCACTGCGGGTCCATAGGGTAGTATCTTCCAGGATGAAATTGGTGCATTAATTTTTTAGTTGTTAATTAATAGAATATGCGTTACTCAATTAATTGTTAGCTGTATAATATTTAGGCGAATGATATATAATGACAGCTACGTTCTATTTTGCATTTATAGTGATCATTGTGCAATTGATAAATTTGTTATTTAATTAAAATATCATTAAAGAAGTTACTTTGAACAAATGTAATACCTTTATAATGCATACAATATGTAAGTAGACTTTAGTCCTTGACTTATACTACTTACACCTTCACCCATGTATACGAAAATAATTATTGACAGCATGTATTTTATGCAATCGATATATTATGCGGTCAATAAATTTATGATTACCTACTTTGTACATCGGTTTACACGTGATAAATTTCGTTTCAGGTAACATACGCTTTGCCCCGTTCTAAAGAATTGCCCGGCGTAATCTACCGGCATGTGACATGCAGCAGTCAAGAGTGCTCCACTAGGAATTTCAAATCGCTTAAGTTCACGAACGAAGTTTGTATCACCCACGTTACATCGAACCGTTATTGAGCTAAGGCTTGCATTTCATTTTAGAATCAGCAATAAGGGCGAACGTAACTGTCATTCTCCTCGAACGTCACCGCTTTTCGATCATTTACGTTTTACTGTTTTTCATTACGATTCCACTGCTGCCATTTGCGACGACATAAACTTAATTAAGATTCATATATTGTCGGAAGCACAGTGATTTGTATTAAATTATATTATGTTAAATTAATTACAGCAATTATATACAACGAATTATATTAAAATCGTAAGACGTGCAATTTTTTCTAGAAGAAGTACTGTGTCCTGGGCGTTTGTATAAACATTAGTGGGATTTTAATTATAATTATCCTGAGAAAAAATTATAATTTAATAAATTTAATAGTTTCGAGTTTAATAAAGTTTTAATTAAATAAGAATTTACCAAGATTAGATTGAAGTTTGTAAAATATCATTCTCGAAATGATATTTGCGTAAGATTGATAAAGTGTAAAAAGTGTTTAAAAGTGTATAAAGTGCATAAATGCGGTGCCTTTTGAATAAAAACGCAACCAGAACAGGAAACCGCTCGTTCCTGACAGTGCAAAAAGTTCCATCTCGCTATTTCTTCTGCGGCACTTTCTGATACAATATTTCTGGATATTATAAATGAATTCATAAGAATAGTAAAGAAGTAATAGTTTTCAGTTTCTAAAACATTTTTATAGCATATTTAAATCTGCACCATTATTGTTGTTGTTGTTGTTGTTGTTGTTGAAATTTTCATTATTATTTAATTATAAGATGCAATGTAAAGTAATTTACTAGAATAATCTATAAGCAGCAGTAGTTTAAGTTTAAACATTATCATTTTTGTAATTTGTACATTATGGCAATTTTTCAATAAATCTTCATAAAAGAAATGCAACTCCTTTCATTTTTTAAACACCTGCCCACCCTTAATAATTTAAGTTAGAAATAAGTACTGGAAAGTGACGTCAAATTTCAGGAACCGCCGATAATATTAAAGCTCCCGGAATTTCCTGGAAAATGCCGAAAAATTCCAGGAAATAGTGAAAAAGCATATTTTTGCAACTTTGTTGGGCCAAAAAATTGAGTTCAATTTTGTAAAGACCCTTACAACTTTGTTGGGTCAAAAAATCGAGTCTTGAGAAGAACACTTTTTGGCGACATTGTTGCTAAGTGCGTTCCCAAAATTTTCGCTTTGCAAATTTGTTGGACCAGAAAGGCGTTTTTACAATATTTACCTCGACTTTTCGACTCAACAAAGTTACAAAGCGAAAATTTTGGAAACGCAGTTAGCAACAATGCTGCCAAAAGGGGTTTTCACATTTAACTCGATTTTTTGACGCAACAAAGCTGCAGAAGTATGCTTTTCCACTAATTCCTGTAATTTAACGTCATTTTCTAGAAAATTCCGGGAACTTCAGTACCATCGGGGATTCCTGAATTTTCACGTCATTTTCTGGCACTTATCTCTAACTTAAATTATTAAGAGTGGGCAGGTATTAAACAAATGAAACCAGTTACATCTCTTTCGTGGAGACTAATTGAAAAATTATAGTAATGTACAAGTTACAAAAATGATGATGTTTGAACTTAAAACCTATTACTTATAGATTACTCTTACAAAATAATTTACAATACATCTTATAATATGATAATAATGAAAATTACAATAATAATAATAGCATAGATTTATATATACTACACAAATGTTTTGGAAACTAAAAACTATTACTTACAGATTATTCTTATAAATTAATTTACAATACATCTTATAATTAAATAATGATGAAAATTTAAATAATAATAATAATAATGGCACAGATTGAAATATGTAACAAAAATGTTTTAGAAACCAAAAACTATTACTTATTAACTATTCTGATAAATTCATTTATAATACATCTTAAAGTTAACACTTACATAAATTTTTAATGCAGATATAACCTAATATAATTTTAGTATAATTTAAGTAGCATATGTCAATCATAAGTGGTACAAGTAAATGGTCGGACATCAGGCATAACTAAAGTAGTTTAGTAAAGGTATGGCTTCACATGGCTTTCTTAATTACGGGCACGGCAGGGTGATGTATAAGTGGATGCAGGTCAGAAATTATTCATTTCGACACAAATGAATGCTATTTTCAGCATTGACTAAAATAAATTTCCGCTATGAATATTATTATTCGAATTCATTAATGAGTTTAGCTAGAACGCCATAGATTTGTTATGGATTTGAGTACAAGTAAGAAGTACATCGTAATTAAGGAGAACATTAATATAAATCTGATTTGCAACTAAAATTAAATAACACACGAAATCACTTTTACTAAGAAAAATAATAATTTTGCACACGTATTCTGGTATATTAATAGTAAACAGTTTTGCTGAGTTTAGTGATCACAATAGACTCTAAAATTCTATTATAAATAGTTCTTTTTTAAACGACCTACACATGTTATTGCACTTCAAGTTGATTTAAAGTACAATTTAACGCTACAATTGAAGGATTAGAGGCAAGAACAACGTGGCTCCATTTTTTACTAATTTTACAGGTACTAATAAATTATTTGAAATATTGGTAAAAACAAATATGCATTAAAATTCTAACTTCGATAAAAATTGGAGCTGCCTGGTTCTTTCATCCAACCCTTCAATTATTATAATCCCGTATAAAGATACATAAATATGAAAAATATATTATCAAACGGATTCTAAATATTATAAATTATATGTATAATGGACCAGTCAAAGCGCTACGTCCCGTGCTTTCCTCCTGTTCGGTACGAAAAGCTCACGGGATCCGAGTGTTCGCTTCATAAGGTTCAACGAAGACATTTGCGTTCCGCTTCGTTGCCCTCTTCCTGGCACAATCGACGAGCAGAAAAGACGAGCCTTGGATGCTTATACCCTCGAATCTTCGAGGGTATACATCAGAAAGCGGTGCGTTATGTCTGTCTGCGTTAGGGAAAGAGGAGACAGAGGAGGACAGTCTTCGATTTAGTTTGTCAAGTAGTTGCCAATGATATCTCAGCCAATGGACTTACATTGTACCTACACACGTATATACATAAGGATATACAGTGTGTTCTACTACTGAACGTGAATATTTTAAGGGGCGATTGCTGAGGCAATTTTGAACAACTTTTTTCTTTGCCAAAACGGTGGTTAAAGTTTCGTTTTTGAATGATTAATGAAAAACACTGACCAAACAGAGCGCGTGTAAAGCGTGTGCTCAGCCGAGAAAAGATCATGATACGCTCAACTGCAGCTTTGAACGCCTTTTTGGCTAAGCGCGCGCTCTACACGCGCTCTGATTGATCAGCGTATTTTGTTAATCATTCGAAAACGAAGCTTTAACCACCATTTTGGAAAAGTAAAAAGTTGTTCAGAATTGCCTCAGCAATCAACCCTTAAAATACCCTGTATACAGGGTGTCCCATGTAACTTGGGCAAACACGTTTTCTTAAGGTCATTTTTTCGAGATTCCAAGGCCATCTAAGTTTTTTTTTTAAATGGGCTACATATTTTTGATATGGCGATATAATAGCTAAGGTCAAGGCGAGTCCAACGACCTATGATAGTGTGACCTTGGCGTGACCTTGTGTACGAAAACTTCATAAAACTTGGATTACTGATTTAAATGGTGAAATAACTGTGATTAGATGATTAATGAGGGAAAATTTGTTTTAATATGTGCTCAAAAGCTTCACTTGTTAGTTAGGGTGAAAGATTGTAAGCCAATTTTAACTCATTTTCACATATCCAAAAAGACTGAAAACTTAGCACACATACGTAGTTCCGATCACAATGGAATATTTTATCTCTTAGTAGACCATTTTTTAGTATAATTATTTTACATAAACTACATTTCTGAACAAATTTTTGAATTTGAACGTTTGTTAAATATGCCACGCAGTTTACCAGCAATAATCTACGGAAAAAGATCTTGAGAACCTGTTAGTGCAGTCTACAGGTTAGGAAGCAGAGAAAAACTTCTAGAATTCTAAAGCTGGGTTATTATGATTTCTCTGGGAAAATCGTTGTCGGTCATGTTAATGAACGCGTAGGATTACAGTGTAATGGCGGAAACTGGGGCGAGCTGTAACTCTTTTTTTAAGTAAAAGGATGGGGAGCGAGAAAAAGAGAGAGAAGCTTTGTATGGTTTAATGAGCTTTATCCTTCTGCCGACCACGCTTTTTCATATGTGCACGAAGAAGCAACTGGCGGATTCAGTGGCATGTAATATTCATTAACATGGAAGATGAAAGGTGAATCATTTAAAACTGCATCGTTTTATCCTACTCTGAGCATAAATGAGATAATAAAACTATGAGAACCATAAATAGTGATTTACGTAAACGCTTTACTCCTATTTGATGAGTTTCCTCATTTGTTTATCGTTATATTCCTCTTGGGTACTTTCGTAAATTAATATAAGCACTGTAATATTATAACTGAAATACAGCATATCAAATGTCTGCGATATTTTGTTTTCTTCAATTGCATTTAAAGTACGAAAATTGTCTTGCAAATTTGACATGTTTATCGATGCGCCAATATGTGGTAAAAAATTTTATTATACACTCGAGTGTTAAATTAAGAATATTCGTCGTCTCAGTAATTTGCCAGTTTCAATTAGTAATTCTAAAAGTACGCCTCCAGATAGGACTATCTAAACGACTCAATCATTAACCATAATTGAACCATTAATCATCGGACCCAACTACACAATCCATCTAATCCAGACGTAATCAATCTAAGATATCTACCTATTGAGCCCAGCCCCAGTTCCTCAGAACCCTAAGTCCTCGCTTATAACCGGTCCCCAAATAGTACGACACTTCAGTTTGCAAAAAATGACATTTAATTTTTAAAAGAGACTCACCCCTATTCCGTACAACATTTACATCCCACAGATTGCACTGTAATTAGTAGACTGCGAATTTTTGTGCACATGTAGGAAATTTAATGATACGAAATTGCACACAATGCATTTAATGTGAATAAATGTACAAAATATCCAAGAGATAGTGCTTTTTATAATACTTGGTAGGTAAAGTAAGTTCCTACCAAAGTTCTGCTTTGTTTACTATATTATCAAAGACATAAAAATCCGCAGTTTAGTAATAAGTTTATAATAAGCCACTACAATAATACTAGAAAATTCTTCACTTCTTCTGTGTGAATTATTCCTCTTCCTCAAACAATTTTTTCCAAATCTTTCTATTACTCAAATACCGAATGTGTTACTGTAGTCAGCGCAAAATTAACACAGAACAATCGTCCTCATACCTAAATCCTCCCATTATCGCCACAAAGGCGAAGCTCCCAAGATTCGAACCAACTTGCCTGGCTTCGACTGTAATACACAAAACCGTGAACATTGTGACAACCATGAGCCGCTACACACAGTTGGTTAGCGTGCTAAAGGAGCGTTGTTCGCCAGACTGTTAAGCGGAGGTTTCGCCATCTGAAATCTTCTCGCGGAACGCGCTCAGAAAGTTGTTCAGCCCACTCGAGGTAGTGACGGGGGCGGCTTTAAAGGATTCGCAATAGGATTACGCTCATCGATCATCACGCGCACCTGTATCTGCCTTAAGCGGCAATATTGGAAGCGGATTTTAACGTCGGTTTTAACCGTTTCGTATCGCGTAACACATTATCCCGGTATTAATAATACCGATAAATCAACCGTCCTGAGAATAACGTACGCCTTCGCTCGTTCTATTCCGTAGGTAATTCGACGGGATTGAATGCACGCGGTTTTACTCCTGGGAAACGAGATATATATGCACCTGCAATTGCTATTTTATATAGAATAATGTGCACGTATACACGAGCTGCGTAATTAAAGTCCCTGAGGGTCGGTGTGCTTGAAAAAATCTAGATGATGCAAGGAAACGTGGTGTATGGTAGAGAAAATACTAATTATTATTATAAGAAACGATAAATATGCTGAATAAGCCGATGTTAATGATTTTGAAATATGTTGCCAAGGTCATCACACGGAGAAACTTTTATTTCATCGGCGGACCTTCTCAATTTTCGAGATATGCGCGAAAATATGTTCAGCATTGTTTATTTTAGTTTGCTTTGGTCAGGTTAGTAACCTAACCCGTATTTATGTAAGTTAGAATCCTAATCTAAGCAGTATTTGATTAGGTTAGGAATCCAATCTAATCAGTATTTGGTCAGGTTGGAAACCTGATCTAAACAGTATATGGTCGGGTTAGAAATCCAACCTAAACAGCGTTTAGTTAGGTCAAAAATTCAACCTAACCAGTATTTGGTCAGGTCAGAAATCCAACCTAAACAGTATTTGGTTAGGTCAGAAACTCAACGTAACCAGTATTACGTTAGTTAGGTTATCAAACAAATTATGCTTCAGGATGAAAATTATGTTAATACTTAACTGTGTGGAATGGTTAGTAACATTGTTACTAACGAATAAACATTTCCTTGAGTAATCACATTATGTCTATAAATACACTTGTGTTCATACATAAACTCTCACTAAACAATCACGTCATTGAATTGCACAAGAAACGTTTCCCCAAACAAATCTTAACACCTCAATTTAGAAGCTATTAGTGTAATTGTATTTGTCAGTTTCCTAACGCGTACGGTGGGCACGGGGCACATTTAGGGATATGACATCTGCGGGGAGGCAAACCGAATTACTGCAGAGACGCGCATAATAATGTGCTTGCCAGGTCTGAAGTGCTCGACAAGGAGATTCGGAGTCGTGGTAACATTTGCACGGTGGTCGTTCCAGACAACGTCTTGCAAGCACGCAATCTGTCCTCGATAGTTTCTGTTGTAGGTTGAATATCCAGCCGGTGAAGTTGCCACGGTTAAGGTGCACAGAGGTATCGACAGTTTGGAAACCGTTAATTACTACTTAAACGTACTTAAAGTTGCCCGGAGTTCAGTTTCAGCTACTCCGTCCGCGCGAAACTGTTTTCCCTAGCTGTATCGTAGTTCGATAGACGCTGCAACGTGCTGCGTTGTTCCTATGAAAGATTTCGTCGTTGCGGGCAAACTGTGGAGACCCGAGTTTGTACTTTATCGATGCTGAACATTGCTGTTTTATTGGACTCATAATACCTCCTTATGGTTTCATTAACATCAGAAATACCAAAATGGTCAAAGTGTCAAATCGATTATGATTACCCACGTTTCTCTCATTTATCATTTACTTTTTCCAATGAAGAAAAATTTAGATACCATTTATGTTTTAATAACATATTTATTTTCAATTTATGTCAAATAAGTTACAAAAGATTTTAATAAATATCGACTTCCTTGCATTATTTATTGCTCCAATTACTTTTAAGCGCACCAATCGCTTGTTTAAGTAGCAAAATGAAAATGTTATTTTATAGTGTGTTCAAGTTTGAAAAAGTTTCACATTTATCACCCCTGGATCACATTTCGCGTCACGAACGTGATGCGATAAAAAACTTGTAACTGTTATAAAGCGGAAGATTTTATTTTCTTTCAGCTTTTCACTTTTATAGGTCAATCCAAACGTGCTACGTTAATTTAAAGTGCCTCGCGTTAATCTAGCAAAAGTTAATACCTTCGAGCAGGTAAAGAGCATAATGGATAGCGATATAAAAGTACATTGATCGAAACGAGTAATTGGAATAGCTGTCGTTACTTTACGGTTACTATTTCGCAGGGCGCAGAATTATTCACCATGGAATTCGAATAAAGGCTTGACGAATACACATGAACATTTTCCATTGTGCCTGGGTAATTGCTCGGTACTTCCACTGAATGCGTTTAACTTTCCAAGACATTATTATCGTAGGGTCGAGTGGTTATCAATAAAGTACTACGGACAGTACACTAAATACATTGAGTTACTTTTTTCGAAGTTTTGCTGAAACATTTTCAATTCCTGCTACTATGTTGTTAAACAATTTTTCATTCCCATTACTATCATATTAAAATTCCTTTCATTCATATTAACATTTTGTTCAGACATTTTTCATTCCTATCATCATTTTGTTAAAGTACTTTTCATTCCTATTAACATTTTGTTAATATACTTTTCATTCTTACTACCATTTTGATAAAACATTTTATTATTCTTATTAACATTTTGTTAAAATATTTTTAATTTCTATTACCATGTTGAGTGTTTAATTTCGTTCGTAATTTCATTCATAGTATAATTATTACTTCTGTGTAAAGACTGTATTTGATTGTGTTTCCTGTTTTGTTGTTATTTATCGGTTGAAGTTATTTGATAATTTACTAGATAGGAACTTAATATTTAACTATTCTGTACTTTATTGTTCTTTATTTATTCATAACACAGCGTCGTAGATGAGAAAGGAATTGTCCGACTTTTGTTAAGTTTTGTTGCGTGTTAACTGTTAAAAAGTGTTGCATTACTCTAGCAATTATTGGTGGCACAAAGTCCATCCGTTTTGTTTCCACGTAATGATCATTGAATAGTTAACAAAATAGCTATTTAACAAACAAATTGCTAAGTTCCTTTGAATATTTCTAACGATCTCCGTTTACCTATTAATGTGTATGTAGGATCGTTATAATTGTAAACGAAGGAAATATGCTTCGGCTAAGTTTAATTATACATAAACGAATACAATTATAAAAGACACTCTCTTCTCGATGCGCACGTTTTGACTATATTAGAAAGACTCTACGACGTTCATCCACACACAAGACTGGCGACGATCGCCCGCCGCACCCATTCCTCACGCATCCCGCAGGGTCCGTCCGCCAACCGTCCACCACGGCAACTTCACTCCCCACATATATTTCTCTTATTTTGGTGAACTTATGACTTTGTATGACCAATCGTTGATCTATACTACTTACATGTTCAACTTGAATAACTCGACCGTGTTTCGAGTGACTCTTTATTTCCCTTCATTTTCCAAACACACAAAAATACCAGTGAAAATTCCTGTCCTAGTGTCCGTACCTTTACCCCTCAATGTACTGTTCGTTTCAACATCAAGCTCCCCGGCCATAGAAGCTCATTTTCGTGGATTTCTCACCCAGCCTCTGCCAGCCTCGTCTGTGCAGCCTCTTCCGAATCCCACCGAGATATCTATTCTCAGACAACTCGGAATCTACTTACCAGACTTCCGACGTCTGTTTAGGTCGACCCCACGTACACCGCGACGAGGTAAGCAGGTTGATTTACATACCCCTCCCCCGTTCCTTTGCCGCATTATCGCGTCTGAGCCCGTTTCTTCCCTATCGATGGATACGCCATCAGCAGTTCCCCCGGGCTGCTCATACACCAGCACACATCCCGCGTCGGCACAGTGTCAACCGACCGCGTCGATATCGCCGCGTCTATCGTCAAGTTAAATTGCGGCCTCTTAGCTAAATCATGGGCCGAGACAATGGCTAATTTCGGTGCCGCGCTTTCAGCCCCGCTTCCGAATCTATCGAGCCACTTAGCCGCATTGCAGATCTTCCATTCGGGCGCTAGTTATGTGCTCGCATGCCGCACACCTTATCCGCACGCAGCATACACGCGTGCTGGAAATCCTTGATTTACCTTCTACGCACTCGAGCAAATCCCCCGCTGCATACCAGCGCGCGCTGGGCTTCTTATCTTTCGCCAACTGCTCCTGGCTTAGGCCCTGCTTAAATCGTCTCGTGGAAAATATTGCCGCGCCTGGCCGCGCGTTGATCGAGACCCTTATGGGCTCTGCGGAGCTTTAGGTGTTGATAAGTATCAGGGAGAAATAATTACCGGCCATTTTTTCTTCGGAGGATTATTTTATTTATCAAGGTGGTTGGGAAGTAATGTGGGTCTTTGAGAGGAGCTCTTCGGGGAAGTTGTGTCGTTTATTTGATTAATAATATTTTGTCATTCTGTTTCTATTTGGAATTGTTCGTATTTAATGTAACTAATGAATTTATAAGTATTGCCATACAGGAGAGGAACGTGAGTAGGAAATTTTAAATGAAACTCTGTCCACTTTCCTATTAGAAATTCGTATTCGCATTGTTCAAATGATCCGTTGTGTAGTCTCGATTTACATTATTTGCTAAACATTCTTTTTTTGGCAAAGTAATATAATAGATTTCAACCAGTGATGCAAATAAGCGTAAGCAAAATATTTTCCCTGCAAACAGGTTTAACTTGAAATAGAAGCACGCCTGGAAGCTTCGGGTTTCTTCGAATATTGGTTACAAACTGCGTATAAAATTACGGTTTGCTTGTCCACAAACGATTCAATGAAACAGTTGGAAGAAAAGTATTTTTATCACTAAAAATGTTCGATACAACGGTACTACAATCTTTTGTGCAAATGTAAAGTACTTTTAACAGTCAATAAGTACAATGAATTATGTTAATATTGAATACTAATATTTGAAACAATATTTAGTGTATTTGAAGTTATGTGTTTCTTTGTTTGTCTTTAGATTTCATAGTTTTAAGGGTGGTGACATTATTTTTATAGTGAAATTAACACTTCCTCATTTTGGTGTCTTTAGTAAGCTCTTTTACCGTGAACTACTAAGAACTACAGATAGACAATCCAAACAATATGAACTACAAATAAACAATCTATTGTAGAAAGTTTCTTTCCAATAAATCGTTTCTAAAAGGATGAAAGTTCAATGTTAATTATATCATACTGCAAAGTGCAGAATGACGAGAGTTTCAGTCGTTAGTCGATTTGGAAGAATATTTATTGCATTTACACTTACATGTCTTTTTTTATATTCTATTGTTGTAAGGGTGGTTCCTCTATTTTTATAATAAAATTAACACGGGCCCATCTTTCCTCTTCTTTCCCCTATTGTTCATTTCGGTGTACTTCAGCTCTTTAACAAATAAACAATCGCCAGAAGGACTAAAATTCAACGTACATTATTCAACCGTGCTTTACCCCACATTTCGACCCTTCTCAAGCTAATTCCGAAAGAAACTTTTACCAAGACTGCACTATATAAGAGATAAATACAAGATACTCGTTCAACAGTTCACGAAAGAACGCGCGTTAAATTTCAGGCGGTGGCATTGCCCGCGGCATAAAGTCGCCGCTTGAAAAAGCTCGTTGAATTACAAGCGGTCGAGCGTTGCATACTATCTACCGTGTCCGCGGAAGTAAGAGCAAAGAAAGTGGAAAAGAACGCGGTCGCTCCGCGTTATACAAGCCGCGGTGTGAAGCGTAATTTGTTTCAGCGCCGTCTGTGTAAATTTCAGGATGATGAGAATGTACGAGCACCGTTTAAAACGTTCCCCTGGCCACGTTTTCCTCTAATATGGTCAGTCAAAGTCGGCTCGAATGAAATCCGCATGATGCTGGGCTCGCGCATCCGTGCAATCGAAAGGGAGAAAAAGAAAACACTGAACGGTTTTATTTTCGGCCATTGAGTCGATCCGCTTTCGTCGATTCTATTCAAAGATCATAAACTCCATTAGCCGCGGTGTGAAACAATTTTTGAAGTCGGGAACGCGTTACGTGTCAGTCGTTATCGTATTTTCAATGATCAAATCCATCATATGAATGAATCAATCGTTATTCACATACGCAATCAAGGATATGTAAATTGATAACAGGAATATTTTATAAGGAATGTTTTCCTAGGCGGACATTTCAAAATCTTTGTTTTTTTCGTTTAATGTAGAACATTTTATTCCTATATTCACGCAGAACACATCAATCACGTGCACAGTTAAGATTATGTAAACTCAACAAGAGAAGATGACATGAAAAGCGTTTTGGGGCAGCTTTAAAAATCGTTACTTTTTTTACTAACGAAATTAATTTCATTCCCATATCCATGCAGGAATTGCTAATCATTTTCACAATTAAGAATGCCCAGATTGATACACGGAAAATATTATAAAAACCATGTTTTTAGACAGATTTGAAGATCATTGCCTTTTTTCACTGAAGCATTCCATAAAAACTGATTTTTTGGGAGAGGTTTCAGGACCATTATTTTTCTCAGCTAATGCAACACATTTTATTCTTATATTGACGCAGAACACATCAATGACTTGCACAGTTAAAAATATGTAAACTGATAAAAGAAAAATTTCATAAAAACCGTTTGGGCATGATTTCAAGATCATAGTTTCTTTTTTGGCTAATGCATTCCATAAAAACCACTTTTCCTACGAGAGATATAAAGACCATTATTTTTCTCGGCTAATGCAACACATTTTATTCCTATATTCGTTCAAAACGCGACAATGACTTGCACAATTACAAATATGTATAATAAATTGATAAAAAGAAAATTTTATAAAAACCGTCTTTTAGGGAGAGATATCAAGATCACAGTTTTTTTCTTTTTTACTAATGTGATACATTTCTTCCCCATATTTACACGGAGTTCGTTAATTACTTCCATAGTTAAGAATATGAATATGACAAAAGGAAAATATCGTTAAAACTGTTCTTTGGAGAGAGATTTCGGAATCATTGTATTTTTTGGTGAATGCAATAATTTATCATTATAATCCTTTACTATCTGGTCAGTTTCAACATAAACTTTTGCTGCTTTTCGTACGCAGCGCGCATTGTTTTAAATAAATATTTCGTATGTATTTCACTTTTTATATACTAACGATGACACGAGCGTTTTTAAAATTCTATTTTTTTATTTTAAAGAAGAGACTACATAAGAATCGCGCAAGCGAGTGACGAACATCGATACGTCGCGTACGGAATTGAATATCGCATATATTCGCGAGGGGATAACTGTCTACACGCGGCGCAAGCTCGTCACGACGAATTCCTGGCTGTATTGAAGTGGCCCGTTACAGCGGCGCGTAGATGAAGCTGTACGAGCAGGGGATTAACTTTTATTCGCGTGAAATAATGCAGTGGAAGGGGGCGGGTGCAGTGCGGCGGAAACGCGGTAAAAGTTCGCATCGGCTTCATCTTCGTACATGGGAACTCGCTCGCGATCGATGAATTTTTCAACTGGCAACAGTTGTACGAGTTTAGTATATGGCCGTGCACCCTCATGGGGCATTAACTTCAAAAGGGTCATTCGCGCGAGCTAAACAAGCACTAAAAAAGAAAGTCGAGCCTCATTCAACACTACGTTCAACGGGCTGTCCTGGAAAACGCGTGGAATTTTCACGCTGAAGCTTTCACCGCGTGTAAAGCTACGCTCAGACCGCGATCACGTCACGTGTCAACGCATGATTTCACGTTAGGCAGCATTATGTTTACGTATTCCGAGGACCCTTTTACGAGTGACGATGGAGGGGTGTTCATATAGATACGTCTCGACCCCTTCAATTAATAAGAGTTTGTATCGAACGGGAAGACAGATTTTTATCAAATGTTGGGGAAAGATAGTTCTGACAAAGATATAAGACCCACATTTTTTATGCGCAAGCGTATCTACATATTGAAGGGATGAAAATCATTCTCGATGTTAAGGGTACAAACCGTATTTGTTGAAATATCACGGAAAGAATTAAGCATGTGCAAAAATGATTATGAATAGTTTCATTTATTTAGACAATGTATTAAATAACATGATATTATTATTAAACATTTTGTATTATACATTATAAAAAATTTCTATTACGCAGAATGTAATATTAAAGTGGTTATACCTCACTGAGGTTACTTTGCATTCGAACAAAATTTTATTCTAAGAATGTATTGTAAATATTATCGGAATGAAATTGTATTCTAACAATTAATCCCGAATGTTATACGAATGAATTTTTATTATAATAATGCCAAACTCTGCAGCCAATGCATTATTTCGACCGAAACATTACTACAAATTCTCGAAGTGGATGAACTCGCTCGTGCGACAGACGTACCATTGGAATACTGTGACAGGCTATGAAATCGTGAAACGGCTTTGACACGTGGCGATGCATGAAATCCGTGAATGTGTGACGTGACTGCAGTGTGTCGCCAACAGTTTTAAAACGGTGGAAAGATGCCGGCTTACACTTTTGGAATGTCACGTGAAATAACGTTATAGCTCGTAACACGACAACAGTCTGAACAGTGTTTGTCACGCTCTTATGCTAAAGACTCTAACAGTGTAAACGGATGTCCCACTGCCTTGACAAAAACCAGTTTCGTCTGGGAAATGCGGCGCCTGGCCCTTGAGATAACAGCGGAGAAAACGGCGATATGTTCTATGCACGTGACACTAGAAATGTAGGACGTTGTGAACGTGTGACGTGCCTGCAGTGTCTAGCCAATAGATTTATTAAAACGCATAACATGTCATGTGACGCAAGTCTGAACTTAGCTTAACTCTCTCTCTTTCTCTCTCTCTCTCTCTCTCTCTCTCTCTCTCTCTCTCTCGCTTGCTCTCTCTCTCTCTCTGTCTTTCTCTCTCTACCTTTCCGTTTCCTAGACACGGAAAGGCATTACAACACACCGTCACCGCATGCACGTGTCGGAACGCGGTCGCATTTTGTCGCCTAGCCACGAAATCGTTTCGCTTTAATACCCCGTTGAAAATTCGAGGCTGTCCGTTCTCCGGAATGTGCGCCGTCGCTTTCGGCCGGAACGCCGAAACATAATGCGTCCGGACGAACGCGTCGAAATCTAACGCGTTTTCCTTCTCGATTTTGCGTCGGGCTCGAAACAACGGTAACGGGACCCTTAAATTCTGAAAATTTGTATACGTGCCAGTGGATGAAAGATGAGATCATTTTGCATTTGGTGTTCAGGTGAAAATCATTGTTTATTTTGTCTTTATTACAGGAAGCAGTTTTTGTGATTTATGGATTCGTTGCGTTTTATAAAATTATTTGCACAGAGGCAAGAAAGTATTTTCCAAATCGACTTCATGCAAGAATAAATAAAAATTGGTGCTTGCCATCTAACCATAAGATATTAATTAATAGTGATAACCATAAGATTTAATTAGGTTAATTAATTTCTGTTCGGTTGAATTAGGACATTTGGAATAATGTACAAATTCACTTCAGACCGCTGCTTAATAACTATTGTCTTCATTCGACCCTATTTAAATTTGACTAAAACTGGCAGAACTGAATCTGCATCTGTGCCTCGCTGAAGTGCGCGATTGAATTAATTAGCTTGTAGTTAGTAAATGAAGGATGTGAAGTAGTTAATTAGAGGGTTGATTATCACCTTCGAGGGGGACAACATTTACGATTTTCGCGTTGTACAATTTAGTTTTCAAGTTAGAACTATTACCTGGGCTATTATTAAATATTAAGTAACAGAGATAGCTAAATTAATTATTAATAAACAACACGGAAAGCTCAATATCGTTTACCAATGGAAGAATTAATTTTGATCTGACAACTGCAGAGTTACTATAATTTAAAACCTATAATGCCCCGTTATCATTATCATTTACTATAAAAATCCCAAATACCATTACATCCAAGAATTTTTTCATCACAAAAGGAATGATGGATGTGGTTCTAATCGAGAAAAATCCTATGCATTGCGAACCGCGTCGAGTGTCGACGATGTCGTAGGCATTACTCGTCAACTAATTGCCCTCGTATTATCTGTATCCCCTCACCAGCCACCTCGTAATCAACCAGCCGCAAGACCTGTCTATCACAGTCCTCCAGGTGGCAGTGTTGCAATTTGCAAACCGATATCGCAACAACACCGTGTTTACCGTTACATCTGTCAGGCTAATGGACCCAGATTAAGGCTTAGCCCGTTATCGTTGCCCCTGAAGCGTATCGATGTCTTTCTAGCCAGCGTTGTCGCGGTTTACTCTCTCCTCCCGTTCATGTGAAATCCTGACTGACCTGTTCATTGTAAGCCTGTGGAGCCAACGTTGATAATGGTGCTGTTTCTATCACGGTTCTCTGTTAATAAGCTCCTTGGTGTAGCTGGTGGATCAACTGCTGGATTCTGCTCGCAGTGATTTTTGTTGGCAAGAAAACGGTTTGGTGTTCGGTAATACGGTAGGTATACTGGAATCGTGAATCATTGGTGGAGGATGAATCTCGACAGAGCTGTGATGAATTGGAGGAAGTAGTGCACGTATGCCGGCTTATGTAAAATAAGAATATTGATTATGTATGTAATAATATAATGTAAAATAGAAAATTGTACGAGCAACTGTATTATTTTTAACTTCGTCCGTATCATTGTTAAGAGGTAGTATCTTAGAATGGAGAACATATTTATGCCTAAGTTTTTGTCTTTAAACTTGGCAAAAAATGAAAAATGTGACGAAAAACGTTTGGAAAATAATAAAGAAGTGATGCATGGAGACACTCAATTGCAAGAATTATACGTTGCAAATTGTCTAGTCTGCCATAAGTCAGACATGTTAAGTTAGTCTTATAAAACTGTATCAAAAACCAAACTTATTTAAATGTTAGACTTATAAGTGGTCTGGCGTTGCGACCACTTAAAGTCAAAAACTAAATAGGATATTATCAAAAAAAAAAACTAAAAGCGAAATTAATGCCTGCTCTTGTAGGAAATGATAAGGGAGTGATCCATGGAAACTTTCAATGGCAAGAATTATACGATGTAAGTAGTCTAGTCTGCAATAAGTCAGACACGTTGAGTTAGTCTTGTGAAATTGCATCAACAACCAAGCCTTTGTTGAAATGTAGTTTTGTAAATGGTACAGTATTGCAATCACTTAGGTCCAAAACTAAATAAGATATTATTAAAAAAAAACTAAATGGGGCATTAATGTCTGCTCTTGTGGAAAATAATAAGACAGTGATCCATGGAAACTCTCAATGGCAAGAATTATACGATGCAAGTAGTATTAGTCAGCCAAAAGTCAATCACGTTAAGTTAGTATTATGCAACTGTATCAAAAACCAAACTTTTGTTGAAATGTGATTTTGTAAATGGTACAGTATTGGAACCATTTTAGTCTAAAGCTCATTGGGATGTTATTCAGAAAACTTCATGGAACAGTAGTCCCTACAGTTGTGGGAAATAATAAAGAAGTGACTCTTGGGACACCAATGGCAAGAATTACACGATGTAAGTAGTCTGGTCTATCATAAGTCTGTCACCTTCAGTTAGTTTTATGGAACTGTATCAAAAACTAAGTTTTCTTTGAAGATGCAGTCTTGTAAGTAGTCCAGCGTTGCAACCACTTAAGCCCAAAACTCATTGGGATATTATTAATCGAGCTACATGGAATAAAACGCCTACAAATAGTCTGGTCTGTCATAAGCCACGGTTGAGAAACTGTATCGAAACCCATTTTTTTTTTTAAGTTAGGTTTGTAAACGATCCAGAATTGCAGCCATAAGTTGGAAACTAATGAAATCAATACACTCAGAGGAGATCCTGCATAACGAGCCGCGTCGTGGACGAAAACGTTTCATTCATCACATAAAGTATACGTATGTACGGCGATGGCAAAAGTCGGCTTATCGAAGCCATCGAGTTTCCACGACGTACGATCGATACTTATAGGCGTCATAAAAGTGATATTACCCCCGGGCTTATTACGCCTGTGGCAATCCTTCGACGCAAGGGCCAGTTGTGGGGGCGGCTGCGGGGGTTGTTGCCACTATTCTATGATCCTTAGTACGTACGCATCAGGGAATTCCCACTTTCCATCCATTCTTTCCCTATCCTCGCCCCCTTTCCCGCTTCTTATGGTCCTTGTCTTGTTAGAAGCTTTCCTCGCGACGATACTTGGATTTTATTCTCGTCAGCGCTTCTATCACGGCTGGGGAGACGCTAAATATTTAATGATCGAAGTCCTTTGAGATTCGGTGGCGGTTCCGAAACCAAGCGATATCTGAAATTCTTCTAGCGAGTGATTCCTGCTTATTCCAGCGGACGGGAAGCGTCGTTTCTTGTTGCCATGGGATCGATTTCCCACGCGGCCGTCCGGCATTGTCAACGTGAATTATTGCGCTCCGACTCGCTCGCCAAAATTCTCTTATCGCGTGTCGTACGACTGACAATCGCAGAATACTATTGAAATATTATATTCGGGGATTCGTTCTGTCTTCATTAGCGGAGCGTGCTCGTGCGACTGGCGACCCTAATGATTGCTGCTGAACGATTGGCTTGACTGATCGAATCGGATATGTTCCAGCATTTCAGTCGCGAACGAGGGATATTTTATCTTTGTTCATTACATACTTAGTTAATGAGCACATTATATGTCCAAATATTACGTATTTCTGGGCTGAAAGTGTTTTTTATTTGTTTAATGTGATGGTGGATGTGTTTTTTTATTTAAACCAATAAGTCTTTTTAAAAATGGAATTGAAAAGACTTCAGCATACGTTAAGTACAAATAGCAAGTGATTCAATATGTATTAGATTATCCAGAAATGAATTACAGTTTTTAAATACGATGTCGATGCAGAACACACATTTGTGAGTCTTGAGTCTTAAGTCCTGAGTCCTAAGTCTTGAATCTTGAGCCTTGTGTTTTAATAAGTCCTCTGGAGTTTTAATGATTAATGTCTACATACTTATAATTAAGGTCTTTGAGTGTACACAATATATTGGTTTAACGTAAAACGAGGGTTGTGTTGGTATTGTTGAAAATAGATACATGTACTGTGGGGTTCATGTTTCTACAGAGTGTAACGCAAGCCTCTGCAAATATTTTAAGGGGTGATTCTACATGCCAAAATAAAGCGAAAATCAGGAGTAACAATTTTGCGTTTGAGGCTTTGTTTACGAGCTACCGATGTTTAAAAAACGGCGTCCGAACGCCTGCCGATCGGCAATTTGACGCGCGAGGCTCGAGTCCAACGGCTTCGTTGAGTGGCAGCAACTGTCTCGATCGCCTAGAAATAATGTTCAACCGATGCATGCCGAATCATCGCGAGTCCCATCTACGTAATCGGTAGAAAAAGGGCAACCACTTTCCGTAGATAGGACTCGCGACGATTCGGCATGCATCGGTTGAACATTATTACTACACGATCGAGACAGTTACTGCTTGTACGATGTTCAATACGGAACGGTTTAAACATTCCAATTGTACTTTGAATTTTAGTATTGGGCATAGATTTCATATTGCATTTATTTCTATTGTTATTACTCTCGATTTTTAATTTAGTCTAATTCTTAGAACTTGATTATTTCAAATTCTAGATACGTAATCTCAATTTTAAAGCTACTTTTTGTTACAATCGGTTACGTGCGGTGATAGTGGTGCCAAGTGTCCAGAGAGTTGTGTACATTTGCGGAATACGTCTACGTGATGATATTCTGTGACAATAATAATAGACTTCCAAAAGCTATGACACGACTTGCTTCAAAGATTGAATCACTGCATTCAAGCGAGTGGTGGACACGAGACACATCTCCTGGAATAATAAGTTTAGTGCAAATCTTGGACACTCGTAGATTGGACAATCGTTGTGCATGTGTACTTGATTCTCGTGTGCTGCTTATTTCTTGTGTTGAAGGGTGTATTATGAACAATCGCGTGTACGCGTACACGCGCGGACGGGACAATCGCATCATTTTTTATAGATTGAAGGCTGCCGCCCCCCTCCTTACTTGATAATCCCATCGGGCGGGCTTCGATACATATGTCGTTGCGGATTTTTACAAGTAAGCAGGTTGAATGCTGTATAACGTAACGCGTACACGCGTTACACGTGCCTTTTGGGTGTCACATTTCGCGGTGCGGTAGGTCATGGTTCCTGCGGCATCCTAGCGAATGACTGCCACTAGACGCAGCTGTCGGACTCGAGCCTCGCGCGTCAGAGATTCCCTATCGTCAGGCGTTCGAACGCCGTTTTTTTTTTAAACATCGGTAGCTCGTAAACAAAGCCTCAAACGCAAAATTGTCACTCTTGATTTTCGCTTTATTTCAGCCTGTAGAATTACCCCTTAAAATTTTTAAGAGGGTCGCGTTACACCCTGTATATAAATTAGAAGAATTACCTTGTTTGCAAAAATGTAGTAGTCTTCCCGAAAATGAAATTTAAAAGAGCTCAACATGTTTTAAGTATAAATAGCAAGTGATTTAATGTACATTAGATTATTCAGAAATGTATTTCAGTTTTTAAATGCGAATAAAGGTGAATGTTAATATTCATTTGTATTCATAGACTTCTCCAGAGAAGAAACACTCTTATTTTTTTACACCATTGAAAAGTGCATAAAATTTAGGGGATTTCGAATAAAAAAATGTGTTGAAGATGTTTATAGTATTATGACTTTCTGTTATAAATAGTGTCCATTTGTTTAACAAAATTGAAATCAATAATTGTAATAGGTAGTTATATCTTAATCAAATACTCCATTGATATTTTAAATAGTATCTGCTGCTTTACATCCAATTTCTAACTCGTGCGGCGCAAATACCATGTTATATTTCCATTTCCAAAAATACGCTCTGAACAACCATGAATATACATTAAAAAAATACAATGGTAGTGTTGTCACTTCTTTATAACTTAATTTCATTACGTGCGCTCGATACAAAATTGATTCGAATTACAACGTTCATCGATATAAGCGTCTGGAATATTTCTATATATCCACAGGTGCAAATCCGTGTATGTCTGAGAGCAATTTGCGATAACACCGCTTAATACCCCGGAGGCGCAATCTGTGAACTCAAACAACCGCGGTTGCGTCTAATCGATGGAAGACACGTACAGACATGCTATCCTATCTGTTTACACTCAAACAAAACTTAAATTCCTGCTCACGGTTTGCCGGGATATCGTTTATAGGAGCATAATAAGTTCGGCGACTACTTAATTATATGCGGACATTCACCAACATAGGGTTACGTTAAAAAGTAAACGTAAAATGTTGCACCATACATGTACATGCACTTTTTTGTTTAAAAAAATACTGTATGCTTTACTAATGATTTCATATAATAATTGGTAATTAACATTATAGGAGTTATGTATGATAATTTTTATATGAGTTGTGGATAAGTTAATTCTGTTTTGATATAGTTTAGTTTGGAAAAGTTCTTAAATTTTCATCTTAAAATGATTTACCTAACCTTTTTAATTTTTGTTCAACTTGAAATATCTGGTGCTTTTGCCTACGAAAACAAAATTGAATTGATGTACGTAATGAAATACACGATAAATCAGCTTTTTCTTCAAATCACATTTGCCCAAAAAATATTCAGATAAATATAGGGCTATTTTAAATTCGTGGGAGCATGCAGGATTTTGTCAGTCATATTCAACGTTTGTAATATCCGTCGGATGCAACCGTAAATGAAATCATCTCTGGTACTCGTGTACTGGAAACTTCAATATTGATACGTTCATCAAAGAAACTATAGAAAATAAAATAGTTTGCAGCTTCTACTTTTTATATATCGTCAGCCCTTTGCAGTCTGTACTACCAGTTCAGAAACATTCGAACATAAAAACGTAAGAATTAAAGAAAAATTGATTTGAAAGTGGAATAAATTTCCGTTTCAGGTTACTACCACAGCAACGTCGAATACTCGCAATAATTTTTTGAAGTACAATCGGACAATTTTCAGTCACGAAGTATAGTGTTAACGACCGTCAAACTTTCGCCGTCGTTAGAACGTTTTATGCTTTCCCGCTCGTTTTAGTACTTTCGTACGAGAGAGCAGAATATTATTCTTCCATGGTGAGTATAATGATGTTAATTCTCCCTTCGCGGAATTTCTATAAAACGGAGCACAGTATAGTATAGCGTAATTACGTTTGCAATAAGCATTGTATAAACAATCACGATGCGTGTTTTCATCAAAAGCGTTGTCGATAAATAGCAATTATCACGACAGCGGTACACGCATAACTACGCTCATCGAATAATTTTATGAAATTTGCTGATCTAGCATTAAATGCACTACATCCCTTAATTGGCGCGAATGCGAACCTCAATTATCGGGTGATGATAGGACAATAGGGATGGCGATAGGTGTTTATGCATTATCTGTAAAAATAAGAATAGTCATATTGCGACTTGTGATGTAAATTATTCTTTCTTCATCTTTTCGCTCAATCATCCTATTTCGTCCGCGGATATGCGATTCGCGTGGTCGTGACTCCCACTTACACTTGGAATTAACGATAAACCAGGTCGCGTTGAAATGTCAGGAATATCGTGATGTTATGGGATAAACGTGCTTTTGACCAAGAAATAAAAAGAACTGTATATTTAAACAAGAATAAGGGGCGCATTGGTATAAATTTGACATGGTTTGAGTTACAAGATGTCGTGATATAGTGCTATGTCGAGGGACCGTTCAACGATTCGGATAAGAATAGAATGTGTACGTTTGACTGTCCGAATGAGAGTGTTTGAGCGAGTTTGTCAAAGTTCGAAGTGCGCTTTAAAACCGGGTGAGTGGAAGTGGTATTACTTCTTAATGGTTAGTCTATCATCATAAGTGGCTCAAGGGGTGTGTTTTAAATTTGGTGATGGCAAGGTGATGTTTGGTGGTGGTATGGCCACGTTTGGCGAATCCTTTATTCGCGCGCGGTCAACAGATTCGCCCTATTGAAATTTGTACAATAGTTCGATGCTCGGGGCCAAGCACATACCAACCATGTATTTGCATATCTCGATTCACCATTGTTCTACTGCAAATTCGTTCAACCACATAATGCAATGGATCAAACATCATCAAACCAGAAACTTCAAAAACATCTTTTCTCTATTCGACTTAGTGCTTCCTCTTCGCCATTGCCAAGCAAACATCCAACTCATTTACCTCCGCTTTCCACTGCGCGCGGTAATGTTTTCAACGAGCAACAGTATAATATAAAACACGGGACGGCCGGTTAACGCGAATAAAAAGAACGGGATTAGTGGACACTCGAGGCGGGACACGGGTATCCTCGTTATTCGGACGACCGCGTCACAATGCCACAAGGCGATTATAAACTAAAGCAATTAATTATAAGTGGTTTCGCGGCATAACGACTTCATGCTGGAAATTCCGGCCTGTAACGCTGGAGCATACCGCGAATATTTGGTTTGCCATGAAACGCTTCAAAAAGGGCCGCGCCTTCGTCTTTCCGATGGTGCGATGAGACTGCAGTTCTTCCTGTTCCGTTCTATTCCAACCAGCAGTACATTCCTTTCACTCTGCCCGTTTTTTTATTTCTCATTTTTCCCTTTTTTGATCGGCATCTATCAATTACCGCAAGTTTCGAAAGCGCCAGTGGGAATAAACCGTTGGAAATCCCCGCAATCAGATCGGGAGACATCTACCTTGTACTTATTTTACTTCCATTTAACTTAACAGAGACTTTCCTCATTTAATGACAGTGTAAGAATTTTCTGGATTAAGTATTGCTACAATATCAATGCATGGTAGCCGGATCAAATGAGGGGGTATTCTATTCTGTTGAATTATATGCAATCTTCCTTGGTGATCCGTTTTGCGCTGCTTTCTGCTAGCAAAAATACTGTTGTTGATGTTTTTCATACAAGCAATTCACTAATTGACTGTCATGAAGGATATCGATATCGATGTAGGGCACAAAGATTTGTGAGTCTTGAGTCTTGGGTGTTGGGCCTTGAACCTTGAGCCTTGAGTCTTGAGGGGCGATTTGTGTGTTTCAATAAGTCCTATGGAATTTCAATAATTAATGTGTACATACTTGTAATTAAGATCTTTGAGTATACACAATATATATTGATTTAACGTAAAACCAGGATTGTGTACGCATTACTGAAAATGGGTATATGTATTGTGTGGTTCACGTTTCTATATAAATTGGAAGAATCACCTTGTTGGTAAAAAGGTAGTAAAAACTTAGTTCCTTGGAAACTTGTTATCCAAACGTTATTCTTCAATAAGGCTGTGCTCTGTAAATGGAACAATACTTACTGACCTTTCACTGGTGTCCTACTGCACGGAAAGAAAAAGAACTATTACTTGAGATAACAGAAAAGTAGCAAATATTAGAAGTAACAAGATTGGGTCACAATTGCAGTAAGAAAACGCAAAGTCAAGGCTCTTTTTTACTTTATTAATAGCATCTATAATAATAATATAAATATTGCAATAAGTCCTCTGTTAGTTGAAGTATGTAGTTTTTAATGTCAACCCAACTGGTTCTTCTTTTTTTAACAAAAAGGTTTATTTATACTACAAACATATAGACGATGAATATACCAAGCAATCAATAAATGGATAATATTATACACAATGAAAAACGAACTAGAAAATATCAAACTCATCTAACCCAAAACGTTCTGTATTTCAAAATAATATAAATAATAAGTCAAATATTCTAACCAAAATTTGAACAGCTTAGTATCCAACATAAAAATCATCTCGACCGTCTCTTAGAAGATAAAGAAGAGTTCAATCGTCGTCAATCCCGCCTTAGAATAGCGAATAGTAAAGAGTTGAAGGGAAAATTCTTTTGTACAGGTTCGAGGATATCCGACTTTCCTTTCTAAACGTAATAACGGCGAAACGTCATTTTTTGCAATCCGAGGGATGAGCGCTGCTCACGAAGAAAATAACTTATGTTCGGTTTTCCTAATCGGATGTTCGACAGGCTTTCCTGGGATAATAGCTCGAGGATCCGGGATTACGAAGGGACAGAGGACCTGCTTGCCTTCTCGATTCGATACCTCTGTTCGATCATCCAGACGAACTGCCACCTAAAAACGAATTCTTCAGCGCAAGCTATTTTAAGAATAGCGTCGCATAAAGTACCTAGTTAGCAACTGCATTATACTTCATTTGTAATTTTATGAAAACGCCAAATTAGTGTTTTATTAGAAAAATAGAAATCTTCGAATATTTTTAACATTTCCGACATTTCCACCGTTTCCGAAATTTCCGACATTTCAGACACTTCAGACATTTCAGACGTTTCAGACGTTTCAAACATTTCAGGCGTTTCAGACATTTCTGGTTCTTCTAACATTTCTGAAATGTGCACGTCATACATGTTATACATGTTATTATGTTATACACGTATTATGAGCCGCAATTAATATCTTAAGAGCGAAGACTCATCTCTGTCACTAGAGTTGTACATCAATGTCACCAAGTCAACTCGTGTTAACCCGCTTCATCAGCAATGAAATCAGGCTTCAACGTGGAACACTCAAAGAGGCCAGGTAAACCGCCTTGAAGTTTCCTAGCTGCAGGTTTCCGACCTGGAGACGAGGTAAACACCAATGCCTACAACGAAAGTATCCTTGACCGTAGTCAGGATAATTACCTTAGCTGCAAGTGACGTTCATTAAAATGGCCCGGCGCTTTAAAATTTTTAATTAAAACAGGTATCCCCTTTTATCGATGCCATATATGTCCATGATACGCAAAGATTTTAAGGTTTCACGGACAACCAGCTTCGAAGTTTTCTCCCCTCATCTAATCAACTGTTTAATCGAGTAGAACTCAATTTAACGAGGCATTCGTCAACAGTCAGCAACTGCGCTAGAGGAAATGCGTCATTCAGAGTACTTTTCATAAGAGTCTGCCTCGTTCCGTGGCGTTCGCCCCTAACAGAAATTTGAAGAAGGAATTTCTCGCTCGCCGTGTTAGCAAGATATCGGTATGACGTCAACAGCACAACCATTGTTTCCGGTAGTATTGTTTCGGGTTGTTTCTCGCCCAAGCTACGAACCTTTTACGTTGGAGATTTCCAAGCCACCAACGGAGAACTGAATAAAAGGAAAATGTACCCGACCACACCCAGACTCGCCCTTCGCGTAGCAAGGCCTTCATCCTTGTCTCAAGAAATCGCTGTAATCTTGTTTTTTCAAACAGCAAAATTTATGCTAAACTTTGAGCAACATTAAATAATTGATGTAGCCTAAATAGTGAGCCAAATGGCACTTAATGTTTAAATATATTACACTTGCAAATTAAAATAACAAGCGAAGAATGATAAATGTGCCTAATTATGATGATCCTTTCAATTACGTCCTATGTTATTCCAACATTGCCAGCATATCACAAAAAGGAAGAAATAAATTTGAACAGAGGTATGAGCAAAACATCGTAATAGCGAAGCCACAATTATCCATCCATATCCAATCCGAACGCCGAAAGATACGTGGAGCCGAAGAAATATTGCGAGGAAGATTACACGACATAATTGCAATTAACGTGACACGAAAATCCGCAAACGCGACGATAATGTATTTGCGATGTTGACAATGCAGCCACAATTGCATAGAATCGAATGACCGTGCACGTGCACCAGAGACACACAGCCGCTTATGAATATGTGATGAGTAGTACACTTGGGTTCATGGTCAGCCTTATAATTCGCGAAACAAATTGATACTGGTGATTCTTCATGGAATGGTAGCGTAGAAAATAAAGAAAATTTCGCATAGGAAATACAGATATCTATAAGGGATAATTATAAATATTATAACATTAAATGGAGCTGCGTTAAACATATTTACAATTCAATATTATGAAGATATCAAATCAGTGTTTTATTTAAGAAAATAGAGACATTCGACTATTTTTCATATTTCTGACGTTTCTGACATTTCTGGCATTCCGCCATTTCCAATATTTCTGACGTTTCTTGTGGACAATAATCAGTCTGGTCAGTAATGGCGATTTTTATTTCAAACAAATTAAACCTAAACAAAAGACCCGAAGTTTCTTCCACCGAAATAAACATCGACTCGCCCGTTTATAGCTTCCTAGTCAAAAGCAACATGTTCCTACATTAGCAATGGTTCTCGTGCACGGAGCTGCGAGTGGAATTCGTTTGAAGTTACTTGTCGGGCGGCAAATCGTAAAAAGGGGCAGAGCTCCTAAGAGTTCTAAGCGTTCCGAGGGAAATCAGGTGTGACGTGTGCATTCCACTTGCAAATCTGCCGGCCGATTCATTCGGGGCACGAGTTCCGGAAGCGTCAGCTTGGAAAAGCAATTATTTCCCTTTAAGCCCCGTCGCATCGTCGACACTTGCTCGTGTAAGCTGCAACCCCCGTCTGCTTTCGTGCTCGCGTGCGGACAGTCTGAAGCGTTATTTATTCCGTGTTTGCGACCTAGGCCAATTTATTCGCACGTGGCTCGGACACAACGTTAGAGCGTCGCATCTGAATAATATGCCGAGTTCGAGTCATGCTGTACCGAATTACTTGATTATTGTCCACAAGAAAAGATACGCTTAATTGCTCCACCTTATTAACTCATTTGTCAAAGGGTGCAGGTATACACTGCTTCCACCACCCCTTTCACCGTTACCAACGGCGAGAAATTAATTGGAAAGCTCTAGTGCAGAACAGACTGTGATCATTATCCTGAATCTGCAGACATTTTGCGGAATAGAAAACATGTCCTGCTAATTGGACGTAAGGAATTCTCAGAGGGACTGCAGATCGAATTCTAGGGATACGCTGGGGTATGTGACCATTTTTAGAAGGGTAGTAATACTATATTCATTAAACATATAAGAATATATTACTTACACAAATTATTATTAATTCACGCTCGACATACAGAAAAGTGTTTCTGCACAACTATAATATCGTTCGATTGAAATAATGCATGAACAATTCCCATTAAACAATAACGCGAATAATACAAAATTGTGTCAATAGCCTGTAAATGAATTCCATTGAAATATTATGAGTAAGAACAGGAGCGCGCGCTTCGTACACTATCGAATTTGTTCCCCGGACTATGCAGATTCGCGCGAAGCAAATTTATTCTGTACAACGATCGTATTACGTTGTACTCCAATTTTCCATCGAGCCCCTATAAACGGGTTACGATTGAATTCGAAACGTTTACCGGGTCGGGCATCTTCGGTCATTGAAACGTGTAATTGGTTTTGTATGTTGTGTCGTACGCTGCAATGAAACGCGACCGGCTACTGTGTGTGATTAACATATGCAATGCGTTGAAATTCGCTAACATCGTGGATTACACAGTACTTTAATCATCCGTAGCTGATTTGCGTGTGATATCGAAATGCTAATTCGATTTAGGGCCGGTGCGAAATTCTTGAAAATCAATTTGTAGGGGTGTGCGAATAGCAATCGTGTTTTTAGGCTATCAGTAGAACGTGTGCACTTGCCATTGGAAAAACCGACGCAATTAAGTCGGGCTCTTGCTGGAAAATGTTAATGAGAAAATTTCCGTTTCGTGTTTCGCTTGACAATATGGTAGATGATTTGAAAAGGTCTAATGGGCAGTGTTGAATAAACATAATGAATGAAAATGTTGGAGAAATGTTATAAACTTAACAATTTTGATTGTGTTATAGTGGATTCTGGTGTTTTAGTTGAAGCACTGAACAGTTGAACAGTTGAACAGTTGATCAGTTGAGCAATTGAGCAGTTGAGCAGTTGAGCAGTTGAGCAGTTGAACAATTGAACAATTGAACTGTTGAACACGAAACATTAAACACTACATGGTATACGGTAACGAATTTTCATTGTTTTATACTGGATCCTTATGATTTAGTTAAAATACTGAACAGTTGAACACCAAACACCAAACATTGACCACTAAATAGTGCCCGGTATTCGAGGGCGAATAATGATTATTTTATAATGGATTCTGATGTTTTATTAAAACACTGAACAGTTGAACAGTTGAACACCAACGGTATACAAGAGCCAATTTTTACTGCTTTGTAATGGATGCTAATGCTTTTTAGTTTAGTTAATTATTAAAACACCGAAAACTGAACAGTTGAACAGTTGAACAGCTGAACATTTAAACGCCACACGGTATACGATAGTGTGTTTTTATTGTTTTGTAGTGGATACTGATGTTTTAGTTCAGTTTGAAACGCTCAACACTTGAATAGTTGAACAGCTGAGCGCTAGAACACCAAACATTAAACATTGAATACTAAACAGTACGCGGTACGTGAGATTCAATATTGGTTGCTTTGCAGTGGATCCTGATGTTTTAGTTTAGTTTAAAACACTGAACACTTGAACAGTCGAAGACTAAACGGTGCACAATGTGCTAGAACGTGCATTTCATTTACCTAGGGCAAAGCGAATAATGGAAGAAATAAACGCAACGTTGGGCACAACGATGTCAATTATCCGCTACCCTCGGTGCTACTTATTCCAGAAACGAGCGTCACCTTTATTATCGTTCGTGACCGGTAACTTTTGAACGCGACCACGAGCCACGGTAAAACTGCACGCGCTCCAGTTAACAAACTATCTTCCAGATACGATGAAATGTGTTAAAAATCGTCCACCGGCCATCCGGAGGCGCGCATCAAAACTGTTCATTAGAAAACTCCAAATGAACTGGAATTACGTGAGTGCTCGAATATCCCTGCCCCAGATATCGCCGGAGCCGTTTACTGGTGCTGCAACATGGACCGTCCAAGTTTCGCGCTCGTTACAACGGTTACACGACGTGTCGCAGCAAAACGAACGAGCAATTTATGATCGACGTGCTCTTACGGGCGAAGTTTTACGATGCAATCAGAACCCATCGACGCCGCGTAATGGCTGGATACCGTCTATGGTCTTCTCGTGGTTTGCGTTGCATTATGGCGTAACGGTGAAGTCGTAGCGCACTTGTGACGCCAGTTAAGATGCCTGCTTGGATGTAGGGACGCGCTTGAATCAGTCAAATCACGTGCAGGGTGCAAAGTGTTCAGTAGACTGAACGTCCTTTTCTATTTATCACTTCGTACAACAATTGTTTTGTTACATTTGAGTCGGAAATAGAAACTTGTATTTGTGAGGAAATTATGAGAAATCTAATCTCCAGAATTAACTGTGTATTTTTTACATTGAACTTTTCATAATTTAACGAATGGTACAATTTTCGTCTTGTCTTAAGTGGGACGATATTTAATTAGACAAGACTGTCCTCTAAAAGAAATTTGTATCAACTCATTTGCACTCCAATATCTGAACCAATCACTCTTTTCTTTCCTAACCTAATCTGCACGATGGTCCGAGTTCGTCAATCCACGCAACGCATGCGGCAAATAGATGCTGAATTATGGAATGACTGGTCACTTGGGTACAGATTACGGTATCCGGGTGGACAAAAATTACTCGAGTGAGCACGCGGATATACGTGAGGTCACCAGAGATAGACAGTGGAGAATCTCGATTCGGAAGCCAATCTTCTCTCTGTCATTTTCGACTAATATCTGCAGCGATCGAAAAGAAAAAACGGAAACACAGTACAGTAGCTATTGGAAAAAAATAAAAGAACAATCGAATCTGAAAGCGAGATTCCCGTCTGTCCCATTTACCAGGGATTGCCGACTAATTTCTACTACCCGGGTGTCCTGAATTCATGGACCAAGTTGGGGGGGACTAGGATTTAACTCTTTCACTGCGATCAAGTCGAATGCTAGTTTTTTTTTTGTTATACGTATCAGCAAGTCACAGAGTCACGTATGTATTTCGACGAATACAATCTACTGGTGTTTTAATTAAGGTGTTTGTAACTGAAGGTGTTCGCGAGGTCGATAATTACTTTGGTTATTTATTAATTATTTAATTTTTTATGCAATTTCCTGTTGCATTTTGCAGTTGTGCTATTTTATTGCAATCAACACGTTTATTGTGCCGCATCGTTTATGAAGAATTAAAATGGTCAAATTGCAAATTGATAAATTATGTATAATATTTTCAAAGGTGAACATAAATTGCTATATCAACAGTTAAATTATTTCGATAAAAATTGTATTGGCAACTATCCATATTCGCACATTGAAATAAAGTCTAGAAAAACCCATTATGATGGCCCTTGGTAGTAAAGGGTTTAACATGCTCGCATGTCGATGTTCATCTGCTGGCGGAAATAACGATTCATTATTAGTAAGTGTTGTAGAAAATTAGATCTGGCTCGGACAATTCCTAAAAATACCTTTCATAACTGGAACTCTATGGGGAAAGGAGAAACTTATTTCTAACTATTTGTAGAAATAAAAATAAAGTGAACGCTTCGCTTAAATAAACCCCGAAAGAACCAACTTTGATATCAGGGCGAATTCTTTCGAGCTGTTTCTGTGCTTACGCGTATGTACGTGTTGCGTGCTGGGCAAAGAGTAATCAAAAGCAACCGCAGCAGTGGAAAAACTAAATATTTGTTTCGAAGCCACATTCTGCAACATATTTTAAGGCTGTGCATTCGCGTGAATGCGAAAACTATTTAAACGTTTTAAAGCAAGCCGTATGCAATCCACAACTAATTTACAACAATTAAATAGCAGTTTGTTTACGTGTATAACGTTGGAAATAATACATGTTTCGTTTACACGATACATTTGCATTACCTCAAAATTTCATTAAATCGATTTGTGCTATTTTTTATGATATACTAGTGAAAATAAGAATGAAATGCAAGTTGATACATTATATAACAATACGTAGAGAGTACAATTGCTATTAATTAATGTATTAAATAACCCACATAGTTTGCTAAAATTGCATTCCGCATTTAATCAACAATATTAGATAATTGTATTTGACATTAAACACCACGTAAATTATGATATTTCGAACATCTTAGTATATTAGCATCTTGATACATTTACGCACAAAGTGTAAAAAAAACAGTATATGTAATAGACTTCTCGTGTAAGCTTCCATTAATAAAAGTGCACCTGCACTACATCGACGCATCGTTGCACTTTATGAAATGAGGTTCTACAAAATTGAATATTATAAGTCTCTTTCTACATTATCCTACCATTTTTTTATTGCTTCAAAGATTCATGGTTCTGTCGGTGCAAAACTAATGTTTGTGAACGTCAAGATATTAGTAACAAAAATGAATCTTTCCCAGACTATAATAAAAGCGCATTGATTAAGCAATTACATTTTATTATGCTTTTTATTTAATTAGTGAAGCTATTGAGAGTTATTTTCATCGAACAAAATGATTGATTTAATGCATTCCCGCTTGAAATTCAGGACGAAAAGCTCAAACAGACGGCGGTGTACAAATATTATCATTAATATCATATTATTCTCTCGTACACATTTTTAATACAATCACTCGAACGTTTCGACAGAATTGAATCAAATGCAGAATCTCAAGCAATATCCGGCATGAAGAGTTAATTAACTGAAAAACGATGACGAAACATAAAAATTCTCTTATGCCGGATCGCTGAGAAAGTTACACTCTTCATTCGGCTAGACCGGAAGTTACGTAGCCGGCTGTACTTTCATTACGGTGAAGATTAATCTGCAGATGAACTTTGTTCATTAATACGAGATCATAAAAGTTGGACCAGCTTTCAACCTCTAGCAACGACTGGCGAATCAAATAATGTTTTAATTAAATACAGTAATTCATACACATATGTATTTTTTAATACGTGCTATGTGAAATCCTCGAAAATGTTTTGTGTAGTTTTAACAATTGATCAAATGATATTAGCAATTAATGGTTCGTTCAGAAATAAATAGTGTGTGGTTCAATAACAATATTTAGACAGCTAGTTGATTTTCTATTTGCTGATGCTGGTGCTATTTGAAATTCTCAGAAATGTTTTATATAATTTTAACACTTGATCAAATGATATTAATAATTAATGGTTCGGTCAGAAATAAATAGAAGTGTTTCAATAACAATATTTAGATAGCTAGTTGATCTTTTATTTGCTGATGGTGCTATTTGAAATCGTTGAAAATGTTTGGTATAATCTTAACACTTGATCAAACGATATTAACAATTAGTGATTCGTTTAAAAATAAATAATGTGTTTCAATAACAATATTTAGACACCTAGTTTATTTTCTATTTGATAATGCCGGTAATATTTGAAATCCCCGAAAATGTTTCCTATAATTTTAACAATTGGTCAAATGATATTAACAATTAATGGTTCGTTCAGAAATAAATAGTGTGTGGTTCAATAACAATATTTAGACAGCTAGTTGATTTTCTATTTGCTGATGCTGGTGCTATTTGAAATTCTCAGAAATGTTTTATATAATTTTAACACTTGATCAAATAATATTAACAATTAATGGTTCGTTCGGAAATAAATAGTAGTGTTTCAATAACAATATTTAGACAGCTAGTTGATTTTCTACTTGCTGATGGAACGTGTTTGTATTACAATGAAATGGTGGCTTATCATATAAATATATGTATTTGAAATATTTCGTATAAAATTTGTAAACACATTTCTAAATTATGGATCGTGTTTAATTCTTGGAGTAGTATTTTAAGCAAAATTACACCGCACTGATATCAGTGACATTAATATTTTGAGCCACCATAACGACGAAGAAGTTTCAATTATGGTAAATGAAAATTATTGGGAATTCTAGTAAAACGTTAATACACAAAGTGTCCGACTACTGCATGTTAATATTTTAGGTAGTGATTGCTGAAGTAATTCTGAGCAACGTCTTCCTTTACGAAAATGACGGTTGTGGCTTCGTTTTTGAATTATTAACGAAAAACGCTGACCAATCAGAGCGCGTGTAAATCGCGCGCTTAGTCGAGAGGCGATCGTGGTACGCTCAACCACGGTCTTGAATGTCCTCTTGGCTTAGCGCGCGTTCCTATTGGCCTGGGTTTTTCGTTAAGAATTCAAAAACAAAGCCTTCACCAGCGTTTTCGTAAAGGAAAACGTTGTTCAGAATCACTTTAGCAATCACCCCTGAAAATGTTGCCATGCAGTAGCCGAACACCTTGTACAATTATTGAGTTCTGAATATTCTTCCATCTAACGACGATGCACCGCATTTATGTTTATGAATTCATCGTTCATTAATTTTAAACTTTATCAAAAACTACAATCGCTCTTAACTATTTTTTTTGCGTCGACTTGTTTTTTTTCTATTCCAACTGCTTTGAATAAAGAGCGAACTTCAGTATTCAATGCCTTTACTTTAATCGAAGCATAAAAATACACTTTGCACGAATTACATCTGACTAGTCGAAAATTAATATAAATAACCATATCGCTCGTAAACATCGCTTTCCTTGAAACTCCATCGTGTACAGTATAATCGATCCGGGAAGTAACGCATGGTACATTAAAATGCAACGAGGCACTCGATCCTAGCACGATTGCGTTACAAGAGATACGCATGATGTTACAATGTCTAACAAGGCAACAAATTATCTCCCTGGTGTACACTTAGAGGCATGGTGCGCGCATTACATGCGCAGCTCTGCCAATATTTCATGCGAATGTGCAATAAAACGACTTCCCATTAGCCACCGTATCTTGTGCTCTGAGGAATGATTATTACATAACCCATACAACGTTCGATCGATGGAACGATCTATACTTCTCTAGAGTGTGTCTGCAAATGCCAAATTTATCGTTACGGTATTATATATTTTTGCTGTAAATTTCAGTCAAATTCATTTTATCGTCATTTAGGCGAAAAACAATTTTCCAACGGCGATACTGGGAAAAATTGTTTATTTGTGTCGTTTTCTATTTTTCTTAAATAAAGCAATTTGTTGGTTCGTTTGGAAATTATTGTAAATGTGAATGGGAAATAGTTTGTTTTTATTGTACTGATTTTGATTGTTATATACGCGAATATAAAAACTAATGAAAAGTGGTACTGGTAATAATGTACTTAAAAGTTACTACTTTATCATTTATTTAACATTACTCTTGAATTAGAATTATTTTTTTAATAGTAAATTACAGGAATTACAGAATTTTTAAAGAAGCATAAGCTGTCATTATCTTTTTTTATCAAATTGTTTGCATATGAAATTTTTAAGGAAGCCAAACACTGAAAACGGCGGAAACTAACTGTTTGGTTTTACTTCGAAATTCCGTCGGAAATTTCGCGGAAAATAACACGAAACAATTTGGATGGTGGTCACGATAGAATTCATCAAGATTTTATTTGATCAGCGGCGAAAGCTAATTCTCTTAGGAGCCTGGGTGCGATGTGTGGGTTTTCTCATTGGCTGCGGAATGTTTAATGTATGACGCCTTTCTATCTGAAATTCTGAAGAAGCGAGCTGAATTTAGATCCACTGAAGGATCTTAAAATGGCCGCACCTAAGATAACGCGTTCCTCGAGGAGGACCACTTCTTTTCTCATTCCCTAATACGAAACGTTATCTCTCGCATTTCCATCACAGCATTGGAAATGTACTATTAGGGTCCATTTATACACAATCGTGCCGTGTCCGAGTCCCGGACGTGCCACGGCCACAGTTTCTAGTCTCCGATATTTGGCTGTAGTCCGAACGGGGCACGCAAAGCTTCTTGTACAGTTCGCCTTCGAGAGGTCTTTTTGTACCCCTTGGCGTATCCCTATTCTTTCGAGTGGTTACGATCGTCACGCAGATTTGTATATACACAGTGCATTCTCCTTGCACAAGGAATACAATTTTGTTAGTTCCTGTTTAATTTCTGTGAAATTCATTTTAATGAATTCCTGAGGTTTTTGCAATTAAAATGACATAAGACATGACACAAGTCACGTAGTTTCTTGTTATGTTATAATAGTACAGAATTGTAGCCAGAACGCGCCTGGACCCGCACACAGCACGGTTGTGTATAAATTGACCTTTATGCAACCAGCGGACAGTGTGTAGACGCAAATGTTAGTGTACCAATATCAGTTTTGTTTCTATGAGCGATTGCATAAATTAGTACTGGCAATTATAATTTAAACAGAGATAAACTTGATTGTTAAGTATTACAATTGCACGGACTTTGATCCACTGTAATTCCGAAGATATTAATTATTTTTTATCCGATCGTATCTTATTAGAAGCGCGCTTTCTTCTCCTTTAAAATGGTTTTTTGTTGAACTCGATACGACTTCCGTTTCCCGATATATGGCCGTACAAAGAAACGGGTAATTTCTAATGTTTTAGTATCGCTGTCCTTCTCGCTCGCGCCGCGTCATTGACCTACTAACCGAGTATCCCTCGCAGGTGTCAACAATAACAGACGCCGAGTCAGCGAATTCTTTCCCATTCCAGGAAAAGACGTAAACACAGTAACAGACGCCGATTCTACGAATTCTTTCCACTTCCAGGAAGAAATGTATATCATACCGCGATATTTAAATGCCTTAATTTTAAGCGCTCATATCTCAGAAACTAATTGAGATATTAAAATGGGCCAAACAGCAAATTGAAAGGTATACTCCTCGCTATCTCCTGACATATTTTTTTGAATAAATTTCACTTTGCTTTTTCCCGTATTTTTGTTCAAAGTTAATAATAAGAAAGAAAGGAAATTATTTTTTCCGAGCGGCACTTCAAGAAAATTGACGATACAAATGAATTGCCGGCGACGCGAGCCTTTTTTCTCCGGCCAAACACGACAGAAATCGCATAGGTTGTTCTTAAGTTATAATAGTACGTCGCTCACAAGAAACCCGGACACAGCACGGTGATGTATGTATAAATGGACCTTTACGCGTACTTCGGTTGATTCTGTTCACGGAAATTTTTACTTCAATTTCCAGACATTTGTACCGCGCTGTATATATGAAAAAAAAAGAATTGTGATGTCAATTGAATTTCAAATTCTTTTATCAAAAAGGAAATATAGGGAACGCTGTTATTTATTTTAATTGGACTTGCGATTGCTATTTAAATTGCAATATTTCGTTAATTATTAAATTGATACTTTTGATGAATTATTCAAATGGTTTAATTTTGTTAATAAAGGAATGATTCATATAAATTTTCGTACGATATTGGCATTCAAGAGAACGAAATCAATTTACAAAAAATTCGAAGTGGAAAAACTGTCAGCTTCGTCGGACTATAATTATTTTCTACTACTGCAGAGGTACGTAAGATTAACAGCGACCGATGCTTCCTTGTTCATTTGATACTCGTAAGGTACACGGGTAGATATCTTTATACGCTGATTTTCCACGTAGGAGTGTTTGATTTTCTCCGGAATTGTAATCTATTACACCCCTGTGTCCCTACAATAAACTCAGGAATCTCCGGTATCGCAATTCCCAAATCGAAGCACCCCTATTAATCAATGCTGCACCTAAAATCAGGAGGATAAAGGCGGCCGAACCTTCTCATGGACCTAGTATTATTTAGTTCCCTATAAATCCCTAATACTATTTAGTTCCGTGCTATTTATGCACGATTTAATAAATTTCATTTTTCTTCCTTGTCACTCTGACAAATTTCATTTATCCTTAGTGTACCGCTTTTTTTTCAAATACATACTACCGTGTACACGACAATAATTGTTTGCCAAGTGCTTGACCAATTCTACTGTAGGAGGGGGTGTACAGCAACGTTCTTCTTTTCGAACGGTTTTAAGAGTTCAAACAAGTAAGAATTAGAAAAATCTTAATTCAGTAGCCTGTGTGAACAGCCCCTTACGCAGTCCTTAAAGAACTATGGAGTACTCAAGGTCATGGAGATCAGGGATACGTTTTACAAAAATACACGTAAAATTAGTCTGTTAATGATTAGTGTGAATAGTCTGAGAAGTGAAACTGTTTGAAATAAAATAAAATGGAAGCAACTGTCACAAAAGGAAATCACAAATACCTAACTTATCATCGACACTTAATAACAGGATTAACTTAATTTAGTAAAAAATATAGAGACCTGTGCTATCTTCAACCTATTAATAATTTGCACGTTTCCAAAACCTATTGGCGAATTTGTAGATTAACCATTGCTTCGCCGATTTCGATGATGTTTTAATATGTTGTAGGAATCATCGTGTAGGAATCATGCTGTAATGACAGTAACACCAACATTTTCACCACATGATCCTTTATTATACAGTGTTGCGTGATATAAGAATGAGTACGCAACACAATATTCACAATATCTTTCTGCAATTCGTATCGCCGTTGTAGGTGTGTGGATGGCGCAACAACAAAGAGGCTTCAGGAAATGTCGGAGTGTACGGACGGACGTGCGTCGCGGAGATCGCCCCGACTTTAGCTTACCAGTGAAAGCAAAAGCGAGGGAGAAAGAAACGCAGCGAGGGGTTAAGCGTAGAAATAGTGTGGAACAGAGTGAGGGTGCGGTGGTAGGGGTTGGTAACGCGTTCCGCTTCCGCTGGCGTCGTCGCCTTGAAGCCATCTCTTACCGGTTTACGAGGACACCCTTGCGAAACTTTTGGTACAGCCGCACTTAAAGTCATCCTTCGAAATAGTGCGTTGTAGGTGGTATAATGTCTGTTACGAATACTGCGCCGGCCGGTGGGGTGGGTTTTATGGCTTGCACTACCTCGCATGCCGTGCTCCCGAATAGACGTGAAACGTTTAAACTCTTCCTGAAGCCTTTTTCGGATGACACCCGTCCCGTCCGTTGTCTCTATGCAACATCACCCTACCCTTTCACAACTTTCAGTTTTAGGGTGATTTTTACACGACTCCTGGGGCGAACGATGTTATACGAGTTTGCGAATTCCGCTTTTTTTTTGCATTTGGTATCGATGAACATTGAGTACTTTTGATTGGCGAACAGGAATGGTCGATTTGACTAGTTTTTACTGTGAGCAGAAATAAAGCGAAATATTGCAGTTTCAGTGAACAACAATAATTATATGTTGAATACTATGGTGTCCGTAAATTTGTTGGGCAGTAAAATTATTTGCTGTTATTAGTACTTACTATTAATAAAATAATATTGTAATTGCATAATGGTAAATTACAGAAATTAGCAGGGTAGTAATTATAAATCAAAATCCATGAGGTGTAACTTATTGTTGTACCGTTTTATTTAAATAGATAAATCAATAATGTAAGGTTTCTTTAATATTCTTAAAGCTAGTTAGACATGCTGAGTATATCTCCTTAAACTTCGATTCAATGTAGTACTATAACAAGCTTTTGTACGCGGTATAAAAAACGTAAATGCAATCAGAAATCCTGCTTCTCTAATAAAAGTCTTTAATAAAAATTTCACCAAAAATGCAATTTAATTTAACATTTAAAATAGTATAATTCAATTTGTAATTTAATCATAAATTTAAAAGTAATGTAACTTTGTTACAAAATTACACTAAAAAGGTAGTTTTAATAAATATCACTCGATTTAAAATATAACTACATTATGCATACCAACATTTTTTCTTTTATATAGAAAAAAGGTATTGTACTTCATACGATCAGGACTAAAAGAAACTTTTCGTAGACGAGATATTCTGCGACCGTTCTAGGCCGATCTTCATCGGAAGAAACCCATGATTACAGATATCGGCTGATTGATCGGCCGTCTGTTAAAGCACTCCCTGCACGTATGCGCTTGCCCGATGCCGCGAATCTAAATCACGAACCTAATCTAACCATCTGACAGGGAAAAGTAGATAATCCCTTTCGCCAATCGACCAAGGAGCAACGTACTATTTTTATCTGGAACGTTTTGCCCGTCGAAACGTATAACATCTGACATTTCCTGACGTAGGCAAATTAATTAAATTAAATTGCTCACACCGGCAAGCTTTCACTAATTGTTATATCTATCTTCATAGTTTCAATTGCAAGCAGCGACTGACGATAGATGCCATATTTGTAGATCAAGTGGAGAGAATAAATGTTTCTAGCGTTGGGCTCAATTATTAATTAATTTCAAAAGAAATTGGATAAAATGGAATATTCATTATTTTCTTTTTGTACTTGAAAAATAGTTCACTACTAAACATTTTCTGCTATAGCCAATACTGACAGAGGCGTTTCTGCTCCATTCTTCACAACTCATCCCAACATGAATCGCACATCCAAACGTAAAACGTTTCCTAATTGTAAAGAAAAGGGTCGTTCGGATTTATAAGATAATCAATCATCCTCCGCAAGTGCAGCATCCACGTTAGCACCTCCGATCGTCAAAGTAAAGTCCACGTCCGGCTCGCACGTGGGAAGAGGAACTCTCGACCGTCTATCAGAACTAAAGGGGAAGTTTCGCGGTCGGATTCCTCGGAGCAATGACAGAACCTGTGTCTACGTGTGTTTCTCGCTATCCTCGGAGCGTGTCTTTCGTACGAGGAAGGCGGGTCCAAGGGTTCGCGATGGCGGAGGGCACGTGAGCCCCGACGTGACGGGCGCATGCGAACCGACCCTAAAGCTCACGGCAATCGGGAAAGGCATCCTTTCTCCGTCTCCCTCTCTCCCCCGCCGGAGCTAACATCGCGCCATCCCCTTTCTCGCCCACTCAGTACGGCCGCTGGTGTGCCGGGTAACCCCCTCGTGTTGCCAGTCTGCACCGAGATTCCGGCGCGAATCGTCCTTCTTTCCCTCGCGGCGTCACGTTCACTCCTAGATGGATGTTGCTGAACCGCTATCTCGTGTCAGCGATGCACATCGTCGCGCGGCTCCTCGCTGTCTGTCCAGCCTTCGTGGAAGGTCAGTGGTGAAGTAAACGTCATTTTATCATCCCTAATCAATCGATGCGTTCGAAAGTGACACGTGTGCGACATCAGACAGCATGCAGGGATTCTTGTGGAAAGCGATCGTGATTGTGCCCCGGATGTGCAAAAGAATCTGCCTTCCATTATCCTTCCTTCACCGGGATTGGATGTAATAACTCTTCCCCATTCCTGCTGCGATTGAACCTTACACGTGATAATTTGTGGTATGGGTGCACTACGATCGCGTTCTTCAATCCTTTTTTCTACATACAGTTAATGTGCCATGGATACGCAGATGATTCTGCTTCTCGTTATCCTTCCTTCACTGGGATTGGATTTAATAACTCTTCCCCATTTCTGCTGCGATTGAAACACACACGCGACCATTTATAGTACGGGTACACGACGATCGTGCTCTTCACTTCTTTTTCCTTTGCATACAGTTAATGTACAGCGGACGTGCAAAAGAATTTGCTTCTCGATATTTCTTTCTTCAATGGAATTGAATCGAATAACTCTGTCCCATTTCTGCTGTGATTGAAACTCGCACGTGATCATTTGCGGTTTGGGCACACCACGGTCGCGTTCTTTTTGCTCACGTGGCCGCGTGCGCCACAGGGCACGACGGGTACGGCCGCAATTTTGTCAGCTTCGATTGAAATCGAGGGAAACGCGGTGTCAAATGTATCTCGCATTACGTCAAGCGCGTTTGATGACACGACGTGACGCGGACTCAAGCGGACCAGGACTGGAATCTACACTGGACGCAGGACATCCAACTATTGGTCTACTACCGTTCATTTGTTTTTGTTTTTTGATTGACGACGCGCGTAACGATGACAGGTTCGGCATATTTAACGCGCGAGTCACACAGTGATCCGCGTTTGATGGTACGCCCGGCTATTTACAGGCGGTGAATTACAATAGAATAATTTGCTCTCGCCTGTTCGCCAACCGGTTGGCCAGTGAAACGTAACAATTACGCGAGCTTTTCAATTTACCCGGAACTATCCCTTTTAAGTTGGGGAAATAAACTCCGCGGGTCTCGTTTGATCGTTCCTCGTTTCCAGAGAGGAACTTGATAAAGAAAAAAGCAGGAAATTAACTTCAAACCAAGGGACGGAATATGAACGACGCCAAGAAAAGATAAACAGTGGGCCAGGAAACGCTCGTTCCATTTGATTTATTGGCGAAGCATTACGTGCAAATGGCTCGGGAAATATCAGCTCCTCGTTAGGACAACTTAGTTTGCGCTTGCTATTATCTACCATCGACGCCCGCCGGCAAAGTTCGCCGTTGGCCCAGACACGTGGTTGTACCACTGGATGTCTCCCCAACCGTCGATCTCTCTCGCGTCAATGTTCGATTATCCTTCGATATCACAGTGCATTCATTTACCAACCGCCCTCTACATTAAGGTGGAATTCTCAGAAAGCCGATAGCAGGCCAGGAAACTTTCGCCCATTGTACAGAAGCTCTTTGCCCTCTGACAATGAGGAATGGAAAGGGGGGTGGTGACTGCCTGCTCGATGCCTCTACCTTTTTCACGGTCCTTTTTTGCTCACTGCCTTTATTCGACCAACTTCCCCGCTGGCCGGAAATTTGTTCGCACCGGGTACCAAAAAATCGTTGGTATCGTAACGACGCTCATTTAATTTGGACCAGACAAACGACCGCCGCGCCTGTCTTCGAAACAATTTTCTGACGGTTGCGGATCGTTTCTTGACGTTTATGGTGTGTAATTGACAGGTAAAATCTCTGACTAAGGGATTGCCAAAGTAATTGCAATTGCTTCATTTACGTCGCGATCCAACTTGTGGATGTGACAAGTTTTTGTGTTATTCAGAAGGGAATGACAGACTTGAAAGTTCATTTGAATTGTGATATTTAGATTAACTTGTTCCTTTTTCATTACAAGGTGGATAAATGTGTATGGTTTTTGTCATGTTCAGTATCGCTGTTGGATAAAATTGTTGTATTATTTGTTTAACAGCACGTTCCAATCACTCTGGGTACTTCTACTTTCTTGCACACATTGATTCACATTTCGTTTTACTTCATTTATAATCTGAACGTCTATTCGTTCATTTCAAATTCATTTTGTACATGCTTCTTTATGTTTTCTTTGTCACTTTCTGATTTTTGCCAATTTCCTCTAAATGCTGTTTGCAAAATCTGACACTATCAGCTGTTATAGGTTCTCAGTATAATCGTGAATAATTCAATTAATTAACTAGGACGTTACGTACATGTTTAATAACGTATTAATTATTTTCCATGTGTGTTTAAATGATGTGTAAAATCATTTTCCTTCTTAAAGCTAAAGTGACAGGTCTCTAAGCTTCATAACAACGTTTTCTGACGCATCTCTTACAATATTCTATTATTAGAGATGGTTCAAATATGTACTAGAGTCTAAGTATGTTAATACGCAAATTGAATATCGAGTTACCGATTACGTTATACACGTTAGAACGTCAACAGAAGGTGAGCATATACAAGATAGGTAGCCAGTGAAAGGTTGGGGTGTGCTGCCCTCTCTCCACCCGATCCCGAACTACGGATCGAACTAGACCCTCGATCTTCTACACTTAATGCATGTGTAGGTGTTCAAAGAGATATATATCTACGTTTGCAACTATTGTAAATAAACTATCAGCATATAACACTTCTTAGCAGCGTTTAGGGCATGTCTTAAAACACTTCCGTCCGAAAGTTTTTACTTTTCGTTTAGATTATTTCAAGGGTAGCCCACATTTAGGCCACTTCCACTAATTCTATTTTCTAAACATGGGATCAAGAGTTCCAACATGCGCATCCCCTGCACCTTTTCAACAATAGCATTGTACCAGGAACGATCTCGATTACCGGATTTCTCTCTATCGATTTCCCGAGAGCACCTTTCCCGGCTGCGTGAGAAAACAATTTCGTTCCTCGAAGACGCGAACAATTCTCGAGTTTCAGCAGTTATATTGCACCTTGAAGTCCGAGTATAAACTAATTCGGAGTGGAGCGTCGGTGCATTAATGCAAATGCCTTTCCCTTGGCAGATTCTTACTGATAAACTTCCTTTTAGCGAGCAGCGCCTTTGCATTATTTCGTCGCTGTAAATTCACCGGACTTTCCCCAAGCTGATGCTATTTTTGCTAGTAATAAGCTATCGTATAAAGTATTCCGCATCCATCCCCGGTCCTCATCGCGAACAAAGAGGGCGCGCGGTAATGCATTTCTCATCGTGTGTGCACGACAACCTTGTCCCGCGCACCATACCAACACATTTTTTATGCTTGCTCGGGACGCGGAAAATCTAGGGGAATGCTGCACGACATTTTAAGCGCGGCGAGGCTTCTGAATTTCTTCTTGGGAAGCTGTGCACTGTACGGGAAACCGTAAGGTCTTTCACGGTTACACAGATGTGATAGATAGGGGATACACTTCGGATAGGGGATCACGCTTCGGCCCGTTCACGCGTGCGGATATACTAGATCGGTTTCACGGAGAGCTTCACAATTCCCCCGATTCGTCCGTAGGATGGTAATATACTTGTAAAGTGGTTGATAGAATTCTCCACTGGTGAAACGCGTGATTCGTCTGAAATCGGTTTCCGATGTACTAATTATTTTTTAAACGACAACTTGCGGTTCTGGCAAACAGCGAATTTAATACTGATTCTTGTTATTAAATTGAAATATTTGTTACCTTGTCAGTAAAAGAGATAAATTCATGCTTTTTTGTTAACGCCGGCTTCGTATTTAATTACAGGAAAACTTTTAATTCATCATATTATTGAAGTATAATTATTTTTCAACATTGATCGAATTGGAATATTTATAGACAACATCATTTGATATAAAGTATTGAATTAAAAGGTCTGTAATAATGCTTGAAAGGCTCGAGACGAAAGTAATAAACAAAAGAAATTTGCTGCTTTTTATTATCGTTATATTTTATCAGAATTCAAGTTTGTTTGTTTGTTTTAATCATATTGGAAGAGGAAGGAATACCAATTTCTATTGCATTTTATACGAAGCAGTTTGTTTTTAATATATTAAAACAGCATGGAAGATACGGTTCATCCAGTAGTTGTACATCTAGCGCAGCATTTCTGCCGAAGGTAGAGGAATCGCTATCTTAATAACATTGACGTTCATTTATTCCACGCCAACAATGCTATCGTTGCGGTCATAACTAACGGTGAAATTCGTTCGAACGAAGATTGCAGTCGTGAGAAACAGTCAGGTGTAAAGATTGTCGTAGATAGCGTACACCGCAGTAGTTTTCCTTTGGTTTCCTAATTCAAGCAGATCCATGTTATCAGTAACGAAACCATTATCGCACGTTCCAAAACTGTTACTATTTCAAATTGCAAAACTACAACTGCAATAATTATCTAACAAAGCATTTTCAAATAACTCATAAACAAATTATTCCTTATTACTTGTAAATTCCCACGGCCTCTCCGCATGCAATTTTTCTCCTTGACTCAGCAAGTCCTAAATCCACTCGACAACCTCAGAGTTCAGAGACTGCGACTTCGATAACCGGGTCACGATTACCACGGCAGTCCACGCGATAACGTAAAGTAGTTGTTCGAAATGAAAGCGTTCGTTTTTCATCGAGTGCAGTCGGCTATTGTTTAGAGCAGAAGAAAGCCGATTTGCCCAACGCTTTGCAATTCACATGAACCGGCACTTCGGTGGAAAATTAGACTAGGCACGATTGAGTCATCTGAATCGATGCGCGGTATTGTTCGCGGGATTCCATTGTACGCACCTTGTATGCCGGTCATTAATATACAACACGCCGCAAGGCGACATTCAACCCCGAAAATCGGTCGAACGATCTCTCCGCTGGTAGGATATTGATTGATCCGTGGTGTAGAAATAACTCGTTGCTTCCATGTCAGGTACAATAATGCTGAGTTAACAATATGCGCTGGTCAGAGATTTATGATCGAACAATGTTGATGAATTTTTTAATCGAATCTAAACGTTGATCCGGATGAGACGTTTTACGTTGAGGAGTAACGCCACCTTGGAAATGACGATATTAAAAAAAAAATATTACCACGAAATTATGGACCGATTAAATTTGTAAGCGAGAAATTAAATTGGCCCGATTAAAATGTTCTTTCCTTGGTAAATATTGGCAACAAAGGAGCCAGCTCCGATCAGTTTGACCTTGCAATACGCTGTCAAGGGCATCATTTTGAACAAGTTTTTCCTACACATGTTACCGTCGCTCGGCTTTGGTTTCCGAGATATTCGCAAAAGACTTTTGTTAAACTTGACCCTTTGCACTCGATTGTTTCCTCTGAGGGGACATTTTACAAACTGTTATAACTTCGCGAAAAAAAGATCATTCAATAATCCACCTGGGCTCATTGTAGGTCTCTACCTTTAAGCCTCTGCTTTCTGAGTCCTAGTTCATTCTTCCTCAAAAATGTTTTTACATCATGTAAAGGCTAGGAAAGGAAAGACACTTTTCCTGTTTGAAAATTTTACGAATTCAAACGTGTCTACGACCATTGCGGAATTTTTCTTCGTAACTCGAATCACCATGAATTTGAAGCCCGAAGTTTTCCCTTTAAAACGACTGCCTCGCATTTGATATTCGATTTTTTTTCTTACCGTTTTACCGAACTATGAATGGAAAGTGTGCCGACGACGTTAAAATGTAGAGTAAATTGCATAACTACCAAAATTGTTTGCAAATATCCCGAAAACTAAAGCCAAGCGATAGTAAAGGGTATAGGAGAAAGTTGTTCAAGATGGTGTTCTTGACAGTATATTTCAAGGTCAAAGTGCTTGAAACTGGGTTTCTTATTGTCAATAGTTACCCTTTCTTTCATTAGATAGATAGAGTGTACAATGCAGTTTAAGAAACCGTCATAGTTTTATATAAATAGTGAAACATGAGTGAGACAAATGGTGGTCTCTTTACACACGCATTCTGATAGACATATCTCGAGAATGGAGAATGTAATCCCAAAAACTCAAGTTGATGTTAATCCTAAACGTATTCTCTATCAAATCACGCAGGAGATTTTTTAAATTGAGAGAATTACAGAAGTTACGACAATCAAGGGGAAAAGCCTGACGGAAATGCTTGTTTTGCTTGCCCCGTTTTTGTTTATAACTCAAAAACTAATAAAACGAAAAACCCCTGAGTGATAAGTTAGAGAATGCATTTAACATTAACGTTGACTTTAGTTTTTTGAGATTGCATTCCTCGTTCTTGAGATTTTCGTTACGCCAGTTTGTCACGACGTCGGTATCAGGACCGTCGTTTGTCTGACTCACAATTTACTAGTTACACGAAACTATGATTGTTTTTTTAAATTGCATTGTACACTTTATCTAGTAAAAAAAATTCCATTTGAATCGGATTGATAGTTTCGTAGTAATAAGCTTTTAAGCAGAATGCAATTTTTTTTTCACTGCCCAGGTATCGTAACTTCTTAAGATTTGTTATGATTGAACTTAGGGAAGCTTTGCTACTTCTAAGGCCTTCCAGACACATGCGCCTGTCATCGAAAATATCTTCTCCCCGAATTACCACGTATTGGTCTAAATTTAGGACCATTCACGAGATGACAGAAGTGGTAGCTCAAAATGTCACGTCTGGAAGGGTCTTAAAACTGCAGTAGTCTTATTTAGGGATCGCACCCCTTTCTTAGGTGCACCCCTTGTGTAAACAAGGGGGGTTGAAAAGCGTTTTACGAATATCACAACATTTATCTGTAATTTAATATCCTAATCTCTGTTGGGTACCTTTATACATATGCCTAGGATATTATTATTGAATAAACAATAGTAGGAATTGGCGAATTCTGGAATTTTTTAATGATTTCCAAAGTTCACCGGTATCCACTATTGTTCTCTTGGAGGGTAAAAGCTATATTTGCAAGTTTCTTTTAAAAACGACAATTTTCTACTGCTTTTCCCCTAATCTTTGTTGGGTGCCTTTATCTAGAAGATTAATATTGAATAAACAATAGTAGAAATCATCGAATACTTTTTGTTTCTTCATTGATTTAATTTCATCGATCAAATATTTCCCACAAGCTCACGTGAAATCTAATTGACGTACGTACTACGTATGTATGCATTTCTATGTAATATACACTGTACATTAATTGTCATGAATATTGACAATTGTTAGAAACTAAACATAAGCTTATATTTACAACAGGCAGGCATCGTATTACTCTGACCATGCGTTTACTCTAAAAGCTTTTGAATATGAAATAATTGCCACAAACAGCAGTAATAAATTCCTTTGAAGCAACAGAGGTACAATTCACAAGCGAAATTTTCTCTTCCGCTTGTTTATCGAAGTTGGTAAATACTTGAATAATTAAACTTGAAAAAGCATTTCTGCGAAATTTGCCTGCTTTATAGGCAATGGTTTATAATGCATTTCATATCAATTACGCTCGCACGCAACTCTTGCTGTCGTTCAAATAAGCTAACTCAATGGATCATACGCGTCCCGTGTATAAAAGTTCCCTTTTAGCAATTTCATTTTGTTTTCCAGATCAAAGCGCTCGACTGTCAGCCACTTTGATATTTCTCTCCTAGATTTAATCTTCTCCATATGAGTATTTTTCAGTGGATATAATGTAGAATAGTTAATCGGATTTCTCGTGGAGCGAGAATCGTCATCGTGGCGGATTATAATTACCATGTCATTAAATCACCATCGCATTGAAAACGTATTGTATTATATACGTAACTAATCGCCGGTATGTCTACTAAAAAATAGCAGTGGTAACAAAGCAAATCACTGAGAGACATAAAAAGTAAAATATAGATTTATTAAAAACGACATTTATTATTGTCACGGATACGTGCAATATTTTATCTTAAATTTTGTAAATTTAGCGGGCTTCTTTAATGGCACTACCATCGTTTTTCAATCAACAAATGCTGGTAATAATAATAAATTGTTAGCAATTCAGTCATTTCGTGAATAATTCATGAATTTCAGAATTTCAGAATTTGTTATTTTAAAAGTCTCGCAACAATCAAGCATTTACACAACAGTTTCAAAACCTTATTTCCATTTATAACATATTCGGCATTACAAAAAGCTACGACTTTACAATAATTATTTTCGTTCTTGCTGATATATAAAAATCTTAAATTGGTGTCACGTTTCAAACGATACGAGACATTAATTCGTGTTACTACTCTGCAACAAATTTTCCAAGAAAATGTATAGATGGTGGGAAACGTCACGGAACATGATCGCTGACTTGGAGAGACACGTTAGAACGGAAATGTCAGATTAGGTTAATAGTCAGATGAAGATATTTCAGCTCGACTTGTACGAATCCAGCGGGTTGCGCGTTGCTTGTAACTTTAGAACTTTGGAGCTTCGAAATTTCGAAGCTTCGAGAATTTTCAAGAACTTGGATAAAATTCCACAAGTTCTAGAAACTGTAATGAAAATCACGTGGATGTTTAAACGTCATCGGTGGGATTAAGATATGTTAGAAAACTTATCAGGAAAGTTAATCACAATTTCAACAAATCAAATGCAAATAGAGATCTACTTTATATAACCGAGAAACTTTATAATAAACCACTTTGTAGCTAAATTCTATCTGTCTTAATTTTTTTAATTACTTCGGAACTGTAGTGCTTTCTTTTTACTTTATTCAAAATGCATAAAGAACGTTTTGGAATTTGATAGTTCCTTCGTGAAAATACTGCTTTTTAATTTTCGCTTATATTACGAGATATAAAAAGAATTCTGCATCGCCGAGGAATCTTCGTTCGGCTGCTCATCGTAAAGGATCGATATCAAATATCAGACGAACGTTGAATCGAGCGAAACGCGTGCCAAAGATAAGTCCCTAGCAGGAGCTCGAACGCTTTGACGATAAATCGTACGATCGACATTTACTACTCCATATCACAGGTATATTTTAGTTCCGTTCGTGAAATAGACTACGCATCAAACGTTAAGAGTTTACCCGATAAATACAAAGGGCGAAGCAGAGTTAAAAATAGACTGATATACTGGTATAGAGACTCCATCAATAAGAATCCATGCAGTTGCTTTGGAGAATGGTTTGAATCTGTGATTGGGGAAAAACGTTTAAGAAGAAGATTATTAGAAATCTATTTTTGACATATTTCGATTTTCATAACTGTTGATTTATTAATAATCAGACAAATGTCGTTTGATGGTTCGAGAAACGTTGTTTTTGAACATACATTACAATTTCTTTAGATATAGAGATACATATTTTTCATTTAAAGTGTTCACTTAGTTGAACAACAGAAGTACTCTTTGGAAAATGACTTCCTTTCTATTTACTTGCATGGTTTATTAATTACAGAATTATTAATGAAATTAATCAAATCAATCCACAAAATACTAACTTGTAACTATGTAGTAATTATCAAAAGATAATTATCAATATTTAAAAAATTGAAGTGATTCCAAATATTTAGAGAATATTTCTGGACACCATTGTGTATTTTTAAACAAACAGACCAAAGTTTAATAAATAGCAGGAAATCCATGACTGGCCCCCTATCTGTCGCAGTTCGAGCCCTAATTGCTCGACAATTGCGCACAAATTTGCGTAATTAGGGCCAGGAAACGCAGATCGCGTTATTACGCGAGCTGCTCTTTATTTTGGTGTACCATAGACAAATGCGACTAACGTATCGAACTTCCGTCCTGGCTAATTTATCGCGTCTGGGATTAGGGGAATAAAATGGTGGAAGAGAGAGGGAGCGGAAAATGGCAATTCTGCAGTGCGGGTAACTACCCTGTACTACCACCCCTTCTTCACCGTATCCGGCCAACGGGTTCAGACGCTTAAGAGGCGAACGTCTCCTCTGACCATAGTGAAATATCACTGCTAAGAGAAAGAAACGACTTCCCCGTACCCTACGGAGCTTGACAAAAACACCAGCAATAAAACTCGCCGAATGCCCCGGCGTACCTTCGCTACGTCCGGGGAATACGTTCGAACGATTACCTATCCGCTACCGTTTCCATGCGGTCCTTGAAGTCTCGTCGGGATAAAATACTTTATACCCTTACCAATCCATTCATTTGTTACGCGAGACCTGCAATGCAGTGGGGGGGGGGGGGGTGTTCGAATTATTTCGGTTCGGCTCGAAAATAAATCAGTGTTTCCAAAATCGCCGAAAGGGGTTGATTCTTTGTGTAAATAAACGTCGAAAATGAAGAATAAGTTTTTTTTATACGACGCTTCGTTCGGGAGAGAATTAAGTCTGGAACAAGTCAGTCTTTGGGCGAGGAAATACATGCGTACTTCAAAAATATTTAAACTCGATTTTCTCCAAAACGAAGCGCCGTATGAAAAAATGTTATTCTTCATGTTCTGCTTATTTTTGCACGAAGAATCACCTCCTCTAAGATTATACCACGATTTCGGAAACATCTTATACATCTAAACAAAATATTACAAACCAACAACATTAAACAATTCGTATCTTCTCCGAACAAAACACTCAAACGAAACCACGGCAAAATTATTTCTCCATTCTTCTGGGGTGAAGAAAAATGGCGTAGTCATTTGCAGGAACTACGACGGCGGTCGAGTCACGAGAACGTCGTTAAATTCATAGTTAATCGATGCGGGCTGATCAGCGGGCAATTCACATTTAATCGTTCGTAAATTGTATATCGACCGGTCCGTGATCGATACCGCTGTTATTCGCGGCGCGCAGGTCTTCGTTCCGTGGAGAAAATTTCGATCGACGCGAGTCCTCGCCGACAACACGATCGTTGACCCGGGCCTGATCTATAGGTGAATGGACCTTACGAGGGATCGTCGTCGTCTACTTGGTAACCGATTAAAGGACAGTAGTCGATTCGATGGGGAGAGGGACGTCTACTTCGACTGCGCCGTTGACGATAATTGGAGATTGGCCCGCGATCCGGCTAGATGGTCCGTTTGATGTGGCGACTTCGTCAGTTCACTTCGTTTCTTCTATGAGAAGATCTGTCGGCGATGATAGGAGAATGGATTTCACTGAACAGTTAGTCGTGTGTGTAATTGCTAGTGCCTGTCGATGCCCTGTCCACGATATTGCCCCAGTGATAATTGTAAAAATTACTATTGTAAAAGAAATTGCAAATATCGCAAAAAGTACAAGTTTCGATGAAATGTTAATATAATAATCTTTGATTCCCCGGAGCGCACGACACCAATGTCAAAGTCAGGATACAATTGCACCCTACGCGACTCACAATACACAGCTTACCAAAAGCGCAGGGCATAAAAATGACCCAACATTGAAGCAACCCACCATTTTGTACTAACAATCACCAAAACGCTTCACAGTACAGTAGCTTCTCGATAGGTGACGCTAAATCGGGACCTGAGGCCATCACTTATCATGCAGAAGGCGCGGAATTTGATGCGCTACAAGGGAGGCCAAGGTTTCTTACTTTCTAACTCACACCTAACTCAATACAATAAATTCTCCGTAAGTGATGGTAAAACAGGACCCGAGACGGTCACTTATCGTGTAGAAGACGCGGAATTTGACGCCCCACGAAAAAGGCCAAGGTCTCGACATTTGTTATTCTTTCGAAGACAGTGGTCCAAGAGAAGGCGGTCCGTGTGTCCTTTATGCGGCAACGATGAAGCTTCTTCGTTCTTTACTTTTATTAAACGAAACTTTTACTAACGCATTTGTGACTGAGACCAGGGGGCAAAGAGGAAACGGTGGTGGGAATAACTTTCCGTCACTTACGCGGAGATCGGAATAGCGTCACTTAAAGAAAATCTACTGTAGTCCGCAAAACGTTGACCGCTTAATTGCGCAAAGAACTCTGCGACGTGTCCGAGGCAAGCACGCGCGCAACGCAAAATGCACGGTCCGCGACACGACACAACGCAACGAGCCCTGTCGTCGTTGCGCGCCACTAAAACATAGCGACCGCACGCACAGCTATTATATCTGTCGCGGTGCGCCGAGAATTGGAGCAGGGAATGGCGCCCGGTGCCAGGTTGTGCTAATTAATGCTAATTGCCCGAACTAATAAATAACTGCATGAATAAACATATTCGTTGCCCGGCGGAGGAGCGGCGATGAGGGGGTTGGCGCAAGGACTAATGGAGGACACCGAAGAGTCCAAGGGGGGCCGGGGGACGTGAAAAGGGTGAAGGGGTGTGGGAAATGGAGGCGGTGGGTAGAGAGGACGGCACGTGTGCGCGAATGCCATCAGGCGTCGAGGTGCAAGCACGCTACAGTATACGCTGAAATATTCATCGATTTCGGTTGCGGCAATTACGCTCCGCAAAACGAAGTCGTCCTCGCGTGTACCCCTAGCCACGCTGGAAATTTATCTGTACGAACGAGTGTGTGCTACCGTGTGCACCGCGAACACGATTGTACCCTGCGAGCATCGTTGAGGGAGGACCGCTGAGGATTCGCACATGCTTGATTCCATGCGTTTTCTTTTTCGTGGGTAATGTGGAAATTCGTTTGGTGAAAGGTGCAAGGGGAGATTAATGGATGCTAGTAGGGAATGATAGGGGAAGAGCTGATGAGATGGTAAGTGCAGTAGGAGATGCTGGAAAATTGTCTGTAAACAGTCGATTGCAGGGTGTTGGGGTAGTAAAGTCACTATAGTGACCTCATAACCTAGTGACTAGGTTATAACCCTCCATTATCTCTTGTTATAAGTATTTGGACAACTTTCGGAATTGAATTCTTTTATTGCTTTCGATAGAATCAATACTTAGAATAATAGTTCCGTTCCAATTTATTGAAATAGTTTGTAACTGTCTGTTAATATGCACTCTGTTAAAATATTTGTTCCTAACTATAGTTTAAAATCATTACGTGTGGCCCAATTTAATGAATTGCCTCGGCTGATCATCTATGCACATCCTTCTTAATTAAAATTAAAAAAAAAAACAGAATACTGTAAAAGCTTGTAGCGGTTAGAGTGTGGTGGAAGGACTGAGCGGAAAAATTATGGAGTGGGAGTTAGGAGAGCGTTTCGTCCTGGGCCTGCTAGAGGACTCGTCAGTAAGGCTACCTAGCAGACCCTTGCCTTAGACGTCGGGATAGTGAGGGATAGTCGCAGGATGTTTATATAGGACCTGATGTCGGGGCGAGCACTTTCGAGAAAGTGGCAGCTCGCGCCGAATCCCTCTTGTGGCAGGACTTGGAGGTCGCTACAAGCTCGATTAGTGAGCGGTACGTTCTACACTTTAAGCGAACGAATATCATCTCCGAAAAATCGCTCCCACTGCACGATTAGCGATGGACTTGGCTCCTCACCATCGTTCGTTAATCGAACATTTACTGCTATGCGCATTTTTTAACAGCTTGTTTCCTTGCTTACACTTCGATACCAACAACTCCTGAAACTGAATTTACCACAAATACAATTATTATTGCCTCAAAGTAAAATTACTTTTCCCGAAGAAACGCGTGATTGCGTTCGGTTAACGTAATATTCAAATATCAAACGCCGCGATGGCTGATAGGAATTTCATCTATAACGGTGATTTCTCCAACCAAGAGGAAAAGAACGCAAATGTTTATTCGATACTCGGCTCAAGCGGATGGAAATGCGAGAAGGCGTTACTTCACCGAGGCGCATGCAATCTCCGATCGCGTATCGCGGATAAGTAATTTACCACCATAAGCGTTTCTCGTCTACATTCGAGTTTATATTTATTGCAAATGCAGTCAGGCGAATATATAATTCAAATATGCTCAATCAACATGAGCTACGGCGTTCTATTTCCATTTTTCTTTTTTTTTACGCGTAAATTAATCGCGCCGTGTGGACAAATGCCGTGTATTCTTTAAGGAAGATCGATTGGGGATATCAGGTTTACTGCTTTAGATTTGGTACTGAATAAAATACCAGGAAAATACGTCATATCTATATAGAAAAGATTACTTGTACATAGATTGTTAATAATTCTTAAGGATTAAATGCGGTAGAAGGTAGCATTAGGTGTGACATATATTATAGCAACAATTAGAAGAAACAAACCTTAGTTGCAGAAACAGAAAAACATATTCGCATCTTGCAACAATACATCAGCATAAATCCAACGTCAGATTGCAACGCTGGGTTTGTATATCATTAAGCGTTGACAAATTGTAGGCGCAACGCGTAAGTAAAAAGTTGGAATAATTTAGGAACGTTAGTAGAGGGTGGAAAGACAGTGCAAGAAACACGTCGTATCGCAGGAAATGGATTAGACTATGAACATTTGAAGAAAAACATAAAGTATACTTCTTACCTTGTTGGCAGCTTAACTCTTGTCACTACTTCTGTATTATTTCCATTTTTCAAGAGAAAGTTACCCACTGCAATAAACCGTCATGTAATTTACATTTCGGTAAATATTGACAATAATGTTGTAAATATTAACAATAGGGATCCAGCTCCAATCACTTTGACCTTGAAATATGTTGTCAAGGACATCATTTTTAACAATCTTCTCCTGTACCTGTTACTGTAGCTCGACTTCAGTTTACCAGATATCCGCAAAAAACTTTGGTAGTTCTGCAATTCGACGACTTTTCTCAATTTTCACTATTTCAGTATAGTTTTGATTTTAATAAATTCGTTTTATCAGTAAAACGACAAATCAACCGGGGGAAACGATAAAAGTACTCTCCTTGTCTATATAACCTAACCGCCAATTCGCTCGCAACTTATTTCAACAGACGCAACTATATTCTTCTTGTCAATTTATTAACACCATCGAATATATCAAATATTGTATCGAATTTGTAGTTACTTTATCAGTAAAACTGTGTAGCCAGCTTTGGCAAAATCTTGTCTGAACAGCTTGGCTGTAAGGGAAGTTACGACACAGGTAACCTAAAACAACTACCTCCAAACCTAACCTGTACCGTACAATTAGAGGTAGGTTTGGTAGTATCTGTTTTTGTGGCCGGTATAAGCCGACCGCCTACGTCGCATATTCCAAAAAAAAATTAATTTATCATTTTTAGAAAGAAACATCAGAAACTAGAATACTTATATTGTCTATTGCGATTGACTTCTCGGCGAGGACCTTGGGATCATTCGCTGCGCACACGCGTTAGGTTAGCAGCAAGCAATGCAGGCGCGCAAGTTACCACAGACCTACTATAGATAGAATTCATTGTAGTGACAACGATAGTTTCTTGCAAATATCTTGAAAACTAAGGCTGGCTGACGGTTATATGTATAGGAAAAAGTTTTTCAAAACGTTGATTTCTATAACATGGGCGACTCCTTACGCTAAATGAAGTGCTCTCGTGATTTAAGTTTAATAAAAGTTTTTTGCTAAAGTCAAGCGACGGCAACATGTATAGGAAAAAGTTATTCAAAATGATGCGATTGGCAACATATTTCAAGGTCAAATTGATCGGAGCTGGGTTCTTTATTGTCAATATTTACCTTGTTACGGTCAAGGGGAGATTGAACTTGTTTTTAAAAAGCGCAGACATTATTGACACGCGACGGATAGCGGATTATTATAATAAACCTGAGTAATGAATTTGAGTAAAAACTCTTGAAGTGTCTTCTTCGAAAAGTCTAGCGTAGGAGTAATGGGTATCTTTATCTGTATTGTATGGTGGGACTAGACGTATCTAGACGTAACTGTTGCACATTATAACGACGTTTTGGCTTCGTCGTCAGAATCTGGATTTCTTTCTGTCAATTTTAAATTTACGCTGATGAAATAAGTACTAGTTGATTTTAAGTTTCATTTCTGATTAAATCTCGAGAAGTTCGATAAATACGGAGTTAACAGGGATTAAACGGGGCACGATGAACTTTACATTTACACACTTTGATTATGTGTACATTCCACGCAAGTACGGCGAAGTTTATAAACCAGTCTGCTTATATTTGATTGGGGGATTTGGCGTGTCACCTCGTTGTATAGTGGAGGGAGTTGACTGCCATCCCTTGAGATAGGGAAACAGGGTTGTAAATGGTTGAGGATCCGCGCCCTTCTGCTGTCATCGCGTCAAGGAATCTCAGCACTTAAATATTTCATTGAGGGTGTTTCTCTCCCAAAAGCAGTCATTCAAATTCCTCAATTGTGTTGAACGACCAGATACATTTCTGTTGAACATTGTTTTCAACACCCATTTATGATTAAATACTACAAAAACGCTTCTGGGTGTATAAAATATTATTGTGAAATTGCTAAAGATGTTGCTGTCAATCCTAATTAAAATTATTGCTAAAACTAACCTTAATTAAAATCACAATTTAATCTTAATAAAAATTATTCCGAAAATTCATCTGAATTAAAATCATATTCTAATCCTGATAGAGCTTATTTCTTCTAATCCTAACCAAAATTATCTGAATTGATTCTCCTACAAATATTTCCCCTCTGTTTTCACTATCTAATTATTCGAACAATAACTGCACACTTTGCAAGCTGCGATACAGTAAACTCAAACAAATATCGCAAGTGAACAGTTCTAAAGAGATGCTCGAAATCCTGTTAGAGTATGCGCACAGTTCTACGTACGTACGTACATATGTGCGTTAGCAGGGAATTTTCTGCGATTCCACGTATTCTAATGTAATGGCCCTTGTACGCGGACGAGTGTTTGTACCACCATTTGCGGAAAGGGAGCAACCCTCTCTCCGCAGTTACCCTCCGTCGACCAAGTTTCGCAACGCGCACGAGTCTGCGGGGAATAATTTCCCCGATCCCCGGTATATAAGTCAGTGGTCCATATATGAAAAAAGTTAGGGCCAATTATAGCGCGAGTATTTCACAAGCGTAGATTTATGAGGCGGTAAAAGCTCGGGGAGTCGCAAGTGCTGCGCCCCGATGACTTCGAAAGTCCAACAATGGCCGGAGTAATTAGAGGGCCCTGTTTTTCGTACACGATCATCCTGCAATAATTCCCGAAATATTGGTTGCGTTATTACGTTGCAACTTTCGATTAGTTCTCGGCGATCGTTCTGTGATTGCACTCGTGTGCAAAAATTCTCGTGAAGCACTTCGATTGTGTCAAAAAAAAAAAGTGTGGCCGTCCACTATTCTAATTGCTGTCAATCCAAAACTCTGTAGACTATTCTACCTTTTCGCACGTGATCCAACGAATCGAGTGAACTACAGCCATCTAGTTCAGGAGCCGTCTCGACGATGCTGGAGCCACGCCGCGACTGAATCAGCCAGAAACTCGTGAAATTAAATAAACGCAACGTTTCAGTCCGCGGGGCGGGTGGGAGGGGGGGGGAAGCCGCGAACCGGTTGATTTCCAGGGGCATTATTTATTACGATGCTCCGCCATTCGTTTCCGCCGAACGTTCACCTACCCCCCCCCCCCATGCATTTTCGGCAGCTCGCTTTTTTCGCGCGCACTCTCTTTTCGCCCCCGTGCTGAACATCGTAATTCGAGACGGCCAGGCTGTTCAGCACCACCACCCGTATAGAAATGCATTCAAGCTTACGCGCCGGTGCACTTAACAATTTACCGGATCTTTAGAAAGTTTGCGCGATGTCGAGTGAATGGGTCCGGACTTGGATCCATGTGGCAGGTCGGAAGTAACGGCCATTATCCCCCTCGGCCCTTCGGGTCGGATGAAAAGTGCGGGAAATCAAGGAAATAAAGTGCTTGTCGGCATACACGTTGCGCCATATAGGCGGGCACTAAAAAAAAGCTTGCCAGACGTAAACGCGCCAGTCCGCAGGGATTTAGCCGCGGATTCTATACCACACGAGTGTGCACGCCGGAGAGGATAGTCCCAGAATGAATGCCGTTGTCGTTGTCCCTCCCTCAGGAATTTCTGTTCCACGGATCAGCGTGTTTTACGACGCGGCATGTACACCTATCGAAGGGTCTTGCGGCTGGCGTGGAAGACAGAATGACGCTTTATTGTTCGTGGGGAGGTGTTCCTCGAGCCTTTATCGCCTCGCGTGTTCGACAGCTCGGCCTCTTTATTGTTTAATGCTGATTGAGTGCCGCTTATCTTTCCGATCGTCAGTGGGGAGTGCTAAGATGGGCCGAAGGATTGCTCCTTTTTTTTACTGTGCGGATCGTTGCTGTTTAATAAGTTGCCGAGTTATGGGATTAAAGGGGGAGAAAGGTTCCTATGCTATTTGGGTTGTTTCTGCAAATGGCTTGTGTATTTCTACATTAAAAAAGGACGAGCTTCACATTTCGACTTATTCGGACTGAAGAAGAGAATAAAGATCTCTTCGTGTAATTACGACTAGGCTACCCATGTAAACAAGAAGTGGAGATTTAGTGATGCAGCAAGCACTTGTCTCTTTAAACCAGCCCCGACGTGAGTTCACGCGAGCACACCCGGCGTATTACTTCAAGAGATAAAGTGGTTGTTCCCGACATCTAGGAACAGCATGTTTCAGATTCGATAGCGAACAGTAACACCAGCCATTTGTATCTCGCGTCTACGATCTCCAGGCACGTACATCTTATGCCAGGGCTGATAGAAATGGTACCAATTCTTGTTTGTCAAAGCTAAATCCATCCTCACTTTCAAAATGCAATTATTCTGCAAAATAAACTCGGCCGTTTGCTAATCACAAGTTAACATTTCACCCAAGAATAGTTTAATTCAATAGAAATATCAGATAACCATTCAAGAGGGATTTGCTTAAACAGAAAACTGATCGAAGACAATGATCCATCACCATAATTTGATCGGAATCAACTATGTCAGTGATAGCACACCTTCGATCAACAGAAGAATAAAATACACAGGTACACACAGTGGCTAAGAACGATTCAATTACGCCTGGCCCTGTAAACTGCATCCGTACACGTGCACGGCTTTGCACAAAGGTGGGTTCGGATTCGCCGTCGTGATAAGTGTGTACTCCGGCAACCTGTAACATTCCCCCGAGGTCGTCCGGAGGCGACGAGCTCTGAACTCGGGTATTCGACTTAGATGGGTAAACCGAGCGCAACGAACATACATACATGGGGACAGAGATGCCAACAGCGACGCTCCACTTCGTGATTCCTCGTCTACGAGCTTTGCATCTACACGCTACACCGACGAATCGTCGTGAACCAGAAAACAGGGGTTGCCAGCGGGTAGCCCGGGTCACCGAACGAAGTAAGATCGGCCGAAGGTCAGACGGTCGATAGAGAAGGATGGCAAAGTGGATTCGTTGGAAGAGCGTAACGTAGGGTACGTTCGAAGTAGAAGGCGAATTCGCAGGCGGAAAGACCGCTGGCATTAATCCAGAATAGGCAAGGGGCAGAGTCTAGCGCTCCGGTTCGGCTAGAGAGAAAGCGAGGCCAGCTGAATAGGGGGAGAATGGATAGAGGGAGAAGGATCACGGAACGGAAGTGGCAGGATGGACGAGAAAACGGAATGGAACAGGGGAAAGGAAGGGTAATGCGACCACGATAAAACTAAGCCGGCTAACACCAGGGATAAAAAAGGCCAGTCGGTCGGGCGCTTGGCAGTGTCACCAAATTGCTCGAATATTTTGCACCCCTCTTTCGCCCGGCCAACCGAGGATAAAGCGAGGGTTGCGCACGGAAGCCGCCTGACCGCTCTTAGGATCCCTGATAAACTTTCGGTTTAAGGAATGCGATCTTCGTTTTATTCGACTTAGGCTGCCTCGGGGCAATGGCAACTCGATTGGCCTGACGAAGGCACATGGCGGCAGTGATGGACTAATGTTCCATCGTTCCTATTAACTCTTTCACTCTGAATGACGTATGTGGACGTCCTAGAAAACTGGACTGGCATGTTGATTTCCTCATTTGTGAAGCCTTTTTAGAAGGTCATCAAAATAGCCTGGGGATAATCGGACGTAGGGTTACACATTATTACTAATTACAAGAGAAATGCATTCAAAAGTAAAGATTAACAGCTTATTGGGAATCTAAAGTTTCTTTAATCTTATCATCAATATGACCTAAATGATTATATTTAAACCTTGACAGAAGCCTAAGGTCGCATTCTTTCACCCAAATGAACGTTTTTCAAGTTTCCTCATAACTCTGCACTTTTTGCGCGACAAGCAATGTTCCCTGAGCTCCCTTCTTCCACTTGATTAAAACTCCACCCGCCAGCAAGTAAACTTTCGTCCGCATTTCAGTGGTACTAGAGTCACTTATGAACCTCACGTATCTCCATCGACGCGTTCGCTTCTTTATCATCCTTTAGGTGGAGCTGATTTGTCCCCACGGTACACGGGACATCCGTCGAAATTAAAACGGTCACGGCGCAAGAGATCGAACCATTCCATCCGATCAGTACGGTTTGATCAGCGGAAGTAGTCGCGAAACGACGCGTTTCACTGTCGGAATGGCACGTTTGAGGATCCGAGCGATCGTCAGGAATTGCCTAGGAATTGCCTCGATCGGTCGACGATGGTTCAGTCTACGAAATTGTGCCAGACCCGGACGGATCTTCGAACCCTGAGATAGTAGTGGCGTTTATCTAGATCTCGATCTTCATCGAAGCAGATGCAGATGTGGGTCTTGATTGGCGCAAGAAGGCCGCTGTTTGCACGGTTCGCAGTCACCGCCGCCTGGTGGCTTCGCCCAATACTGTTCCCTTCGCGCACGGTCTCTTTCTCTGTCTCCGCTTGGACGTAATTAGTCTGCAGCGGTGGCGAAGCAGCGGAGTAACGTGGGTCGGCATCACCGGATGTACACTCAGGATGTTATAAAGTCGTTGTCGGTGCAAGGGTTAAAGGTTAATTACACGCTGCCGCGTGTAACACGCCTTGGGCCGCGTTAAACTTTGGACACCATTGATTTGTGGCGTTGCTAACCCTTCCTATGAGTAATACACACACACACACACTCACAGAGACGACAAAATCGGCACTTGGTATATGCAGATATCCTCAACGTCCCATGATCCTAGATCGTATTGGTGATCTAGGTAATTCCTTGTTCGCCAGTAATCCAACGAAACTCGGAAACGGATTTGTCCTTAGGACCCTGCGGTTCACTGTTCCGGCGCAAACTTTGCCACGCCGCGCCGCGCACGTTCCACCAAACACTTGCCTCTCAAGTATCTGAGAAGCGAGTTTATTCCGTGGCCCGAGGCTGGTCTCGCGCACAATGCCGTTGAAATGATCATACACGCAAGAGAACGTGGCGCGGTATCGCAATCTCCTGAACTTGCCAAGTTGTTAAGGTATCGTGCATACAGCTTCGAAACGGGGACCCTTACGCGACGATTGACTGACGCCAATGGTGCTTACTGGGAATATTTAATCGAACTCCCGACCAACTAGGCGACACGAGTACAGCTACATATTTCTGCTGCATCAATTTTCTCATACTTTCATCTGGGAACGATATAAAAACATACTCAGCCAACTGAAAGTGAACTTCCTCCGCACAAAGGGGGGCGGGGGAGGAACGTTTAGCGAGATGAAGGCAAGAAGCTGCGGAACATGACAATTACGAACGCAGCAAGAGTGCTTGTTAGATGAACGCCATTATAGCACAAACTTGCAGGGATAGTCCTATTTCTACAGACTTGTGCCTTATCATTTAATTACGCAGCTTTCAACGTTGTCCTTGTGCAGACGTCTAAAAGAAAAGACCGCGGGAAATGTTATCTTTGAAAAATCTCGCGTCGTACCCCAGAAAAATCCTTTATCCGTCAGGAGCAAGCACAAGACCGTATTTGCCCTCTCTCAACTCGCGTTTGGCAAACCCGACTCCGGCAAACTTCATTCTCGGGCTTGTGCGGAACGCCCACTCATACTTATCGAACTTATATGTACATTTCCATGCTCCTTTCCACTTGCTTTTATCTCTGCCCCCTCTCTCTTCATCCACCTTGTACTTCTGTTGGAAACCTGTCTACCTGGACGCATTCAGAAACATATTCGTATATCTAGGACCCGTTTCCATCCGCGGTTCTTCTTGTTTCACTGACTGAAACTTATTGCCTCGAGTTGGATACTGACTGCGACGTAACGCTAGGAATATCGTCGTCCCAAAAAAAAAAATTCAATGCGCGAGTGGAACAAGACTTGTTCTATATTCGAATCCTGTGGCTATGATTGGTTGTGTTGTTTTCCAATTTTGAGAATGAAGCTTCCCTGTGTCTCTGCAATTGATTCTTTCACGACACATCCCTTGCGCTGGTGCAGGGCACGCAAGCAGACGTGAACAGTTTTAATCAACGAAATCGGGGTTACCTAATCTCGTAAAGCAAGATGTGTTTTGCTACGGTTCAGTTCTTTTAGTTACGGCGAGCTTCGTTCGTTGTCCTTACTTTCTAATGCGCAAACGAAAGCACTCACTACATACACGTATATGCACGACGATAGTTCAATTCCATCAACAAATCTCCAGCGAAATACGTTCGCGTTCGAATGGAAGAACAAACGAGATCCATAGAAGAAAGGAAGAATCTAATTTCCATAGATTGCAATCGGGAAGGGCAACGCGAAGAGGAACGATGTTACTAAAGTTCAGTTTACAACGGCACAAAGAAGAAAGAAGCGGCAGCGAGTTGGCTCGTTAAACCTGAGAGCTACTCGTATATGCGATTTCTCAATATAACCCGGTCCGTGCGCATAGAGACGGAATTCCGACGATTCTCGGGATCACTCTCTATAGATGGATTTTACTCGACCCAACATGTCGCAGGTCCAACGTTTAAAATATCCTCGTAAGAGTCTCGTTCCGCGGAGGGACACGAAGCTGGGGAAGGGTGCGAGCTATGGGTGACCACATCGTGGAACAAAAGGACACCGGGGAGCAGCAGATTAGTATACATATACTATTGGAGGATCGTTGTTAGGACAACGGAGCAATGTACGAGCGGACAAGGTAGGACCGGGGTGAAAGGCTACAGGCGAGGGGATAGAAAACAAGTGGGTGCGCGATAGCGCAATCTTCCGGTGGTGTCGCGTTTTCCGGCTGGGCGATTCCGCGCTGAGCTCGGCTCCCACCGATCCTCAATTCTCTCACCCTCCCTATCCCACCCGGCTTCTCCCTTGCCTGTTCCGACCTGGTCTGGTCGTCCTCCTTGTTACTATCACCGCGCAGCAAAGTATCCCGTTTCTCTTGTGTCCGACCGTGGCCCTAAAGCTCGGTCCAGAGGCGCACCCTCGGAAAGCCTCGTCAGCGAGTGTGCGATGCCTTTAACGGATCTCCACCGCAAATAGAACCGTCGCGCAGACCTCTAAGTTGAACATTATCTCTCTTCTTCTGCCACTGTCCGCCTCGTCCTGCTTGAAACTCTTCCTTCTTCTTCCTATTCGTGGTCTGAACGAGAATCAGGGTTATTGTGAACGCGATAGAACCCGCCGCGAGGCACATCCAGCGGCAATTCTTCGTCGATTTCTTCTTGACGAATGTGCTTCTTCCTTTCGCGGTTCCGAAGCTCGCGCGTTCCGAAACAATGGGCGGCCGACTTCGCTACGGAGTCGGCGAACCTAGCTGACGCCGCTGTACGTCTCGCGGTAGTCTTTGTCTTGGCATGGCCAGCCGGAAAACGGATCGCTGGGGACGCTGAAACGTTGGCGTCTCTTTCGGCAAGCTTTACTGCTGCGGAATGTAACTTATTGTTGCTGGTGAATGGTTCCTTTGTACTCGGGATTGAAGAGGTGCAGCAGCGGCCCCTTTTGGAGAGAAACGAGTTTCGAGGATTTGGCTGCTGGATTTAAGATCTTTGGAAATAGAAAAACAATTCTGCGATTAGAACGCTATAAAACACGATTTTATCGTATGTGTGACCCCTTGTCATAATACAGACTAATTCAGCTCTCACAATTTATTGCCAATAATTGCAGCAGTAAAATATCGTGGTACTACGTTCGAGATAAACAATTTCCGCCAGGGTATTATACTTATGCCACATGGAATACAGCCATTCAGAGCAGAAGGAAGGATACTGGGTTAAGGGAATGAAAAAAAGGTGGAGAACACGGTCGGGTTGGTTTTCTCCGCTTGCAAACGTTGCCGATCCGGCTTCGAGAAGAAGTTGTGCGGTCGAAAATGTCGGCGAGTAGTCTGACATGCGTGAAAAGCGTGCTCTACACGCAGTCGAGGCAGCGTCGTTTTGACGAGCAGCGCCGCGAGAACATTCGCACGCTCCACTGCTGCGTCGAGCATCCCGTCGACGTTACATTGCAAATGCACATTATCTGCATAATAATCCGCAGCCCGTTTCACGTCATCGCGAAAACAGCAACGGTACCCGGAACGGTTGTCGAGCCACAGCAATCCGTGATTATCAGTTCCGCTAAATTATGGCAAAATTGAAATCAAAGTTTGCCCTAACTGCTTCCCGTCGCGGACCGTCCCGTTGGAAAGTTTATTTCTGTGTATGCGTCTATTCAGTTTGTGGCCGAACTAAAATTCGATCGCAAGTAGAAAATAAACAATACAATTGGAGAATGTTACCCAATCGTTAATGTAGAATGTATATTAACATTATACAGAATATTTAAAACATTATATAGTAGCTATGCAAGGAGTTTATTTCATAACTGGCAATGTTATTTATAAATACATATTATAAATTTGAATATCAACTAAAGCTTTTAAAGTATCTTTACTGTATTTTATTTTTGGCTTCATTCGTAATCATTCCACAAAGTAATTCGTGTAACTCTCCTTAAACTTTTGAATCCGAACGACGTATATATACGTCATGCATGCTTTAATTGAATCTGGGCGACGTATATGTACGTTATGTATGTTTTTATTGAAATTTGGCGACGTATGTATATTTTCCCTGAATCTGGACGACGAATATATACGACATGTATGTTTAGATTGAATTTGGGCGACGCATATGTACGTTCTGTACATTTCGATTGAATTTAAGTGGCGTATATATACGTCATGTATGTTTTTATTAAACCTGGGCGACGTATATATACGTCATGTATGTTTTGGTTGAATCTGTGCGACGTATGAATACGTCCTGTACATTTTCCCCAGTTTCAAAGGTTTAAAGGTATTGATTAAAAATTCCGGAACTTCTTAGCGTACGGGTTCATTTACTCAGTGTTCTTTGAACTTTCATCCCAGATGTAATTAAGCAGAAAATAAAAAATGAACTATACACCGAGATGTTTTCTATAAAAGTTATTACGTGAAAGTTTCTCCGTGCTTTTTATAAACGGCAATGTTGGAAACGTGTCGCTGCCTGCATAAGGATGCTCTGCTTCAATCTGCTATCGGAAAATGCTTTATTAAAGCGCATTAATATTGATATCTCCCTTTGTGCCGTTTCACCTTTAATATCGCACAGCATAGTTCTGTGCTAATATCCGTCAATGATACCGTGTAATCTTCTTTCATGCAGAACATGTTTTCCCGTTGCTTGTGTGCGTCCTAGGAAACCAATACCGTTTCGATAGTATTGTTGCGTCCCAGTCATTTGTTGCCGCCGGACACAATATTTGAAATATGGCTCAATTTTTTTTTTTAACGGGAGTACGAAGAAGCACGAATGGAGAGCTTGTCAATCAAGTTCCGTTCATATAACTCACGCAATTTTGAAATATTAGGTTCTGTCGTCGGGTGCGAACAAAATTTGAAATAGCACTTTGAATTTTTACCGAAAGACTGCGGTTGAAAGATTAATAAATGCAATCTATGGTCAGTTACTGCACATACTAGTTTATGTTTAAAAAATACTAATTTATGTTTAATAAAAGTGTTATAGCTTACCTTCGTCGTATTCTAAAAAAACAAACAGCTTTTCTCCATATATTTCGGTATATAGGTTAAATTGTGTTTGTTTGAATTTTTACCGGAAGACTGCGGTTGAAAGATTAATAAATGCAATTTATGGTTAATTACTGCACATACTAGTTTATGTGCAATCTATGGTTAATTACTGCACATACTAGTCTACGTGCAATCTATGGTTAATTACTGCACATAAACTAGTATGTGCAGTAATAAACCATAGGTCAACCGCAGTGTTTCGGTAAAAATTCAAAGAAATACAATTTAACCTGTGAAAAGTGTGTTGCCATTGAAATTGAAAAATTGGAGGAAAACTGTTTTTTTTTTAGAATACGATGGACGTAAGCTGTAATACTTTTATTCCAAGTGTTTCAAGATACTTAAATATATATTATAAATAATACTTATAATACTAAGAAGACTTTCATTTAAAATGCAAAATGCAAATAAACCAGACTTTTGTTTTTTCAGTTATTACAAAATAGCAATATTATCGCGAAAAGCCCACAAGTCTGCTGAACCGCTGGATTTCACGATTACTGCAGTTCATCAACTCACTGTTCATCTCAACATTAGCTACCTGATTTTTCTAGAGCGAGCACGATCGATACAGACGAACACCACGAAACAAGAAAGTAACCAAAAGCGCTCTTCCGTCGAACAGATATTTTATCCAGGAGAGCCCAAGTCCTGTGTGTGCCAACAGGTCCCCCCTTTCATGAACGCTCCGCGTACTATGCCTTCCATGTAAGCGTGTCGTACACCGAGATCAATATCCGGATGATATCACTGTCGCCATATCGCGAACCAAATTGCGAGCGCGGCCGCGTTAGTGATTTCGGATTTCACGTTACAATAAATTGATAACGAAAACCGGCGAAAGGTTCTGTCACAGTTCGCTGAGCAGATGCGATTACTAACGTAAGCAAGCTCGGGAATTTACGCAGGCAAGAATGTAATTGGTGCGCCTCGATTATCTCAAACGCATCTTTCACGGGTGTTTCGAGAAGCATTAAATCGTTGAATAATCGGATATATTATAATAACGATGCTTGAATAATTGAATCGTTTCAATTACACAATTCCTATGGATATTGTTTCAATTTTGTAGCAATTGCGTCTTTAAAAAGTTACCCTTTTAAGGGGGGAGCACGGTGTAAACGGCTAAAATAAAAGAATCCTTAGAAGTTTTTTTGTTAGGGAAATATTAAACTAATTTCCTTAATACTTGAACGACACTTTACCATACACTTACACTGAACAAACAAATTTCCGTTGTTGCGAATAGTCCATAAATATTATAGATATTAAGACACATATGCAGCCCGTCAAATTGTACGCCGGGTAATTTTAAATAAAAAAATATTCAATCGACCAACTTGACATCACATGTATATATATTCTTTAGCATCTTTTTCAAAACATGAGGCTACATGTTTAATTTGATTAGCAACATTTTACTTAGTATTTGGTACTATATTTATTCAACTCTTTCATGTCGTAATTTTTGCAATTTCAAATTTTTTAGTTTAAAAATAGGTTCATGCTGAGCGCGCATTCATAGATTAAAGAATGCTTTTTGGCTTTTTCATTTCTGATGAAAGGGACGGTTTGCATACAGGGTCATTCAGTAGGAACTAATATCTGAAATAACCCATTATCTATTAGTTGTATCAAAAGTATGTTCAATGAATAACGCAGAGTTTTAAGGGACACATGGGATGAGTACAAGAAGATCTTTTTATATCTTATATTTTTCTGGATATCAAGGTCACCTTGAGTTTTTTCAAGGTCAATGTATATGTATTTTCTAATACCATCTTATTGCGGTTGGAAAGAGGAGAACCTAAAACACATTTTTGATGCAACTAGTAAGTTATTAAAAGTAATATATAAATAAAGTAAGTAATATAAAGTAAGTAATATATAAATTATTTTAGATAATAGTTTTATGTCCTCGCATTTATAATACTTGTGCACATTTCGCAACAACAGAATTTTCTGTATTTAGTTTATTTGTAAGATAAAGTATCCTCCAAATTTTTAAGAAACTGGTTTAATACTTTCTTCACAATAAATTACTAACAATATTACGAGCCGTTTACACCAGGCTGCCCCTTAAGCATAAAAGAATCGAACAAAAGGAGCAACAAAAATGTAAAGCTTGTCTAACAATAGTAGATTTCGCAAGAGACAGTGAATCTCCAGTAAACACCGCAAGTGCGCAAGTAACAAGCTTCATTAAAGTATCAACCGTAGAAGAGGCACGAAGCTCGAGATGAAAAGGAGCCGCGGTAAAAGCGGGATCGTCGAGCGGAAACAAACCTGGGCCGACAATTTCCAGGGGCAGCGAAGACGAGGACAATTTGTCAGGTCGTTTAAACGGCCGCGTAAACGTTCACCGGCTCCGCCTCATTACTATTCCGCTCGACTATCTTGTAAAGCATGCACAATCATCCCCGGCTCGTCTTATTCCGCTTATTTACCTCTAAACCGACAACGAACTGGCGCTAATCCGGCCACACTTCGCAAAATTACCTTTCCTTCGGCCCGTTTCCCGAGACGAATCCGCGGGCAATGATTTTGATTAAGCGTCAAAATCACCGCGCGAAGAAGGAAAAAAGGAAGGAGAGCTAGGCAAGTACTCGATCCCCGCGGCGAAGTTCTCTCGGCCGGGAGAGTAATGACGAGGTTCGCGCCGTGAGAAAGAGATTTAGGGATCGGTAGCGAGCTGGCGCAACGGCGTTTCAGCTCCGCGCGCGCCTCTCGTTTATAAGATCGGATGTTTCGTGAAATGAGATCTGAGCGCAAACAGCTTTGTGATGTGGTTTTATTAAACGGGGGGATTTCGCTGCGATAACTGGGGTGGCGAGTTATTAATGCGATCTCGGAAGTTAAATACGAGCGAGGCATTATACTTTCTTCGAAGAAAAGTATGATAAGGAACAATTTAAATAAAAATTGTCCAGGAAAGCTTGTATTCGATGATGATTCTAATATGTCGAAACCATTTTTCAAATTACTCTAATTACGCGCACTCGGCTAGTAGTTGCCTAGCCAGCCAGCTGCACCAAGCAGCGCAATGGTGAAACGCGTTTGACGTTGTCGTCTTCTCGCTTTCGGGCTAGGAAAGCGTCGAAACTGACGGGGAGGAAGGTCCTTTTATGAAACCGCAACTGACCACAGTGATCGGAAATCGTCAAAACGCGAACTAAATTCACAGAACTGTTATTTATATGTTGCTTATGGAATTATATGTTGTTGTATGTCTTTATTATACATATATTGTCTTATGTGGACTACGAAATTACCCCCCAAGTAACATTAAGTAATTACAAAATTTACATTGCCCTTTCTTAAATAATTTTATTAAAAGTTTTTATTATTTGTAAATCACGAGGGTTAAATATTTAGTATCTGCCAATTATACATCCAAATATAAGCTGCGAACATTATAAATACTTATCCAACTTCTTCATCCCATATGGCGTTAACGGTGTACTGCTGAGTTAGATATTGACTATACTTTTATTGTTACTATTTTTAAATTGGCAAATTAAAGAATGCTATGATGCAGAACTCATCGTGACTTCGCACGAACTCCGTCTTGTAACCAATCGCAAATAATTTGTTGAAAATACTTGTTATTTACAAATCATGAATATTAAATATTTTGTATTTGTCAATTGTATACTCGATTTTAAGCTGCGAATGTTAGAAACACTTATTCAAGCTTTTCATTCCTAATGGGTTTAAAGGAGTTCTGCTCAGTTAGAGTATTGACTATACTTTTATTGTTACTATATCTAAATTGGCAAGTAAAGGCAAACAAATTTTACGTACCCACCTACAACATACCCCAATGAATACTCTCATGCAAAACTCATCGTAACTTCGCATGAATTCCGCTTTGTAATCGTTATTCATTAAAAAAAAATGGACAAAATAGGATATTCACAAAAATTTATTTTTCGAACAGTTGAAAAATATTTATTTCAATAAATTTGACACGCACATGCAATTAAAAGAACGTCCTTTAAGGCTGCGCAGTTAAATTTTGTTAAATAGTTATCCATACAAAACTATGATTTGAGAAAGTACGATAATTTGAGGAAAAAGGTGTAAATTTTCTAAACTAGGCATTTTTCTCTGACTTCAAAGCTCTCTCAACAAATTCTGGGTAAACTATGGTAATTAATTTTGACGTCGATGTTTAGTACGTACCTTCAAGAATAAATAACCTTAACTGCATTAATTTTTAACAATGCTGAAAATTTGAATTTAGTTCACGTTTTGACGATCTCCGAGCATTGTGCGGTGGTTCGCGTTTGCCCGGGAAAAGGAGAAAAGACTGTTCGCGTCCTCGGTTCTCTTCGGCCCTCCCTGTTCTCTTTCCACCCGTTACTCTCGTTTGCTCGCACAAGGTGAAAACAAGAAAGGCGGTCGTCGGGAATATTTCGACGAATCCCCGGACGCATACGCGAGACCTTCTTTTCGCGAGCATTCCACTCCGAGACGCGCACTTTGTTGGTAGTCAGCGGAGGGCAGGGACGACGGAAGGCCGCTTGTACGGGGCCGACAGAGGGTCGAACATGGTGGCCAGAGTAACGTGTTCGTAGAATAATACGGGCCACGTATGAGCACCGCTTTCACATGGCTCTCTTGATGCTCGCTAAGTCATGCACGCCGCATTTGAACCGCCAGTACTCGCCCGGGCCTGTTTCTGCTGCGTTGCATCGCACGCGGCTCGATACAATGCCGACATCAGTTGCCCGAGTGCTCCTCTTGCTCCCTCGTGATACTGCGTGGGATGAAAGTTGCTCGCGCTGCGCGAATTATCGGATGGAGCGGAGACTAGTAGTCGCCGGCCGAATGAGCTTTTAGACGGTACATTGAATGTGCGGTTATGGGCTGGGTCTACGGAGTAGTCCAGTTGGCGTGTTACGAGATACTTTCTTGCAAACTGTTGAAGATGGCGGGAAAATGTTTATTAGGTGTTTACTGCTCTTTTACTCTTCAGCATTCTGGACCACGTCTATTTCCTTAAATGAAATGGGACATACCAGTTGCACCTTTTATCTATGTTAATGCAAGCGAAATTTAATAAGTTTTTAACAATTTTCTATTAAAATTATAAATTATTTCCTCCAATTACCGTTTTCATTATGTCAACCTTAAAATATTCATGACTGCTCCTCCTAATTTAAGTGAAATACATGGAAATACCACCGAGTTTGTTTCGCATAATCCGCTTGATAATGTGACGATATATGGAACGAGTATATACGTCGTACGTCTGGTACACAGGGCGAAGGTACTAATGAACAGTGGCAGCGGAGCGGAAGATGATTTGTTTCGTAACTACGTGGGTACTAAGTACTACTTACTACAAGAGGATTCCCCAATTGCCAACTCCTACCTTGCTGCGGCATTCAAGCATCATCGGGTCAGAGTAATGTCTTGTAATTTGAGGATTCCGACTAGCACTTTCGTAACAGAAGCAGGTCTTAATTTCTTAATGCACAGCCCGAACGGTTGAGTGTGCACTTGAAATGCAGAAACTTGACGGAACGTAATCCCAGTGATAGATAATGAAATGTATTAATGAAGACAATGTTTGAAGTTCGCTGAAATATTTGTTTCATTTCTCGAACAATGATGATTTAAGAGTTACTCAAATCAATAACAAATTACAGTGATGCACGGTTGTATGTCGAGCCCGGTCCTAAATGTGCGACATACTTCCGTGCATCACTGTAACTTGTTATTTATTTGAGTACGTCTTAAATCATTATGATTCACGGATGTATGTCGCACATCTGGCACCGAGCGCGAAATACATCCGTGCATCGCTGTAATGAGATACTTATACTCATACTTTTCCTCAAGTATTCCTTTAGATAGTTTAATCAGACAGTGGCCGCTTGGTTCCGCTTGCCCACGGAACAAGACCAAGCAGCGCGGTAATGCGATAACGTTGTTTCGCCGCTCGTTGCCCAGGCCAAATCGGTCGGGTATCGGATCGAAGGGGAAAAAATTTGAAATTGGTCGTTAAGCCGGCCGCCGCAAATGCATTTAAGCGTCCGCCATTGTTCAAGATCCCATTCGAGCACCGTGTCAATATAAATGTAAATGTCATTGGGAGGTGCGCGAGCGCATACATTGACGGTCTCTGGAGGACGATTGCTTGCGGAGAATATTGCAGATGGCCGTGTGGGACCGCCGCCGCCGCCGCAATTGAATTGCCCTTCGGATTGGAACGTATAGAAATGTGCGCTGCCGGCGCACTTTGTTTCGCGTATCGATCGTTCACGACCATTGGGAACGACCAGCGGACGCGACGTCAAAGAGCGCTCCATTTGATCCGCGCGTTACTATTTTGTTACACGTTGCTCTCGCGGATCGCTGCCATCGCTATATTCGCGTCGACACGTTCCGTCTAGTCTGCCAACTCACTGGCTGCGATTCACGCGATAACTCGATATCCACGCGTAACACGCTAATTCCGATTGATGTGTATTACGATGATTGAACGAATAAATCAAAAAGCTGTTACCACCTCACCTAGTGATCGCTGGGATTTCGGACGTGCGATCTTTCGCGCTTCGACTGCTTTCCACTTTCAATTACTTATTCCACCGGTTATTGTACCCTAGTCCAATTGCTTTTGGATGTTCCAAATGCGGGGTTTGTAGTTGACGGTTCCGTAGAACTGAACAGCGAAGGGACTTCAAGTCGCGTTTAAGTTTTGATGCTTCTTTTAATTATGTACCCGTAGTGAGGGTTTGGGGTGAGCACAAAGTGTGAACAAGTGCGTGTTAGTATTAAATATTGGAAACATTGAATCGAACTTCAAAAGCTGAAAACATCTTCATTTCCAATAATACCAAACAGTACTAAGCACAAACTATTGCCAGACAATTTTATTTACAACTTTGAAAATGTAAACGCTGAACGCTCTTGTGCTTACTTGTTTGTACTTACGGTTAAAAGTTATAACGGGGACACGCGATATTTGGCGCTTCGACTGTTTTCCACTTTCAATTACTTGTTCCACCGGTTATGGTACCCCAGGCAAATTACTTTTGAATCTTCCAAATATATGTGGGTTTTCAAGTTGACGGACGGTAGACCTAAACTAGGAAGGGTCTTCAAGTCTCATTTAGGTTTTGATGTTTAATTTTCATTTTATACTTTGTTGTGGCGAATGCCTAGCGAAGGTTGGGGTGAACACAAAGTGTGAACAAGTTAATATCATATATTGGAAACATTACGTCAAACTTAAAACTCTGTAAACACCTTTATTTCCAATACTACTAAACACAAAATATCGTAGTGCACTTTTATTTATAATTCTAAAAATATGTAGCGGTTAAGGAGTGGTAGAAGGCCTGAGCGGAAAACTATAGAATAGGGAAGTAGGAGAGCGTTTCGTCCTGGGCCTGCTGGAGGACTCGTCAGTAAGGCTGCCTAGCAAGCCCTTGCCTTAGACATCGGGATAGTGAGAGATAGTCGCAGGATGTTTATATAGGGCCTGATGTCAGGGCGAGCACTTTCGAGAGAAAGTGGCAGCTCGCGCCAAATCCCTCTAGTAGCAGGAATTGGAGGCCGCTACAAATGTAAGCTCTGAACGCTTAATTATCTGTAATTACGTGTCAAGACCATAATGAAAATGAAGTAACGAGTTGCTTTACATCACCCGACTAACTTTTACACCACCAACTAAATACATAATCAGCCTTTTAAGTCGTAGAGTGACGAAGTGTACAGTACACAGCCGTAGTAAACACAAAGAGGGACTTAATTTTTTAGAATTCACTGACGGCGAACGCAGCAGCGGAAGTGCGCTTCTTTGACGAGTCGAGTCCAAATTGTAGGGCTCGACGAGCTGTATAAGCAGCGCGCTCCTTTTTGTGCTAGATGGCCACTCTTTATAAACATCTCGCAGGGCCAGGCAATTTGAACTGTAACTCTTTAAAAGAACCGCGCTTCCACTTCCGGTTCTCCTTCTGCGTAGCATCACCCGAGTTCTCAACGGCAGGGTAATAAGAGAAACTTAATTAGCAACTGACGTTCCGACTCGGACACCATGCATTGACTTGTTCTACTTGAGGTATAATTACTCGAAATGATTTCCTAATTGCTGTCTATTTAACTGAGGTGTTAACGTTATTGCACATTATTTACGTTATTTTGTTGCATTATAATGTTGCGTTTCGATTAACGAGGAATTCATGTTTGAACATACATTAAAATCCAAAATGTTAATTTTTTTTCGATTTGCATCTAATTTCTATTGGACCTAATTGTAGATGAAAGATACTTTAAAGGTATGTTATTCTGCAATTAGATTGACTAGAAACTGCATCAGTGCCTACATTAAACGATTCAAAATACGTAATCAAAATGATTATCTTAAAATGAGCACTAACTGCACAAACATAATTTGTTTTGTGGTAATGATAAAAAAACCTTTTATACAAAAACAATACCTTTTTTTATCGAAAACGTTTGTGACGCTCCTCGGCGAAACAGCGAACGAAAGAAAGAATAGGAAACGGAGTGAGAATCGCGCGACTTTTAATCTTCCTGACCGCGATGTACGCGATTCCATTAAATGTCGGCGCGATCGATGTTCCAGGCGACTCACGCCTGGCCATTCTATCAGTAATTAAAAGGGTGAAAACAGGATAGAATGGAAAATACGAGCGGAGCCGCGGAGCTGCCGCCGCCGGTGAAATATGAAAGCTGCTTGAGCCGAGGCTTTTTTCAGCCGCTTATCTGAAGCTTTACGCGCGTTATTCGATTTTCACGTGTGTACGCATTGTCCCCGGTCGTAGCGGCGGAAACAAAGCGTTATCTTTAAGCTGAAACAATGCTCCTCTCTCAATCCGCGCATGAAACAACTGGCTGCAGCCGTCTGCCCGAAACGCTATCATCGATCACATGTGTGATGTATGCCTCAGTATCGACACCGAATCCCTTTTTAACACAGACGAATGACTGCTGCCCGATGGAATCGTGCGTTTTTCGTCTGCGAGATCCCCGCCGCGCTGTGACGTTTGTTCGGTCATCGAATCGAGCCTTCGATTTACATCGAATTGCTATTGCCTCGCCATTTTCGACTATTTTTAACTTTATGTATGCCTCTTTCAGGGTAAAATGTGTTGTTTAAATATAGTTTTCAGATGTGGGGTGGGGAATGTGTTGTACCGGTCTGTACCTCGGATTAGTACAACATTAACATTTATCCTCTTTGATTTTTTGTCACCATCATTGGCATAATGATTATTTCCCTATAAATGACAGTAAAAGAAATTCATTGTCAGATGAACATACGCGACATAAGAACATATTTTCGTCAGCATTTGTCAAAGTACAGCAATTCACGGATGTAAGGCGCGCTACGGTATGAATGTCCGCCTTACATCCGTGCGCTATTATATTAGACATAATAATAATCCTGTATTATTACTTCCATGTAACTAGTAATTGATTTACAAATTATATTTTGATTTTTCTCATTCTTTCGTATTTCTAAACTGGTAAACGTTTTCTGAAAATTTATAACGTACAAAATTCTAAAACTATAAACATCAGTAAACGCTAGAAGTTGTAACTTGGATCTTGCTCACACCCTGTACTTTGAACCGATCACACAAAAAATTAGAAAATGTAACATAAAAATTGGACCAAGATACAACACCATCCCCTAGGCCCTTCCTCTGGAATACTCTTCAACTCCCTGTAAGATTTTACCATATGCTTACGCCTCTACCAACTGTGTTTAACAGTTTACGTTTACTCGTGAGCTTCACGTCAATTTTGAGCTACTACAGGGGTGCGGTCGAAGCGTGACTCCCTTTGAGCAGCCGAGTGTGAAAAGCTTTAGATTTAGATTCAAGCTCTAAGGTAAAGGCACAGATCAAATGTTTCGGTGTATATCCTTCAATTTTATTATGATTGTATTCTACAATCTTTTATTTTGTAATTTAATTTACATAGCATTGAATATTAAGAGTATTTTAATGTAAACATAAAGAGTGTTTGCAAGTTGCCTTTTAATTTTTAGTTTCGTTGCTGGGAACCGTATTTCTAATTACTTCACCGATTTAAATTCTCCACTGAAAAAGATGAAGAAAATATAACACAGTATATCAAATTGATAATTTTCTTTTATTACAATTAACAAAGATGAATTAACAAGGCGATTAAAAGTGCATTTTTGCCGTCTGTATTTTATCATCTCGCATGAAATGATCAATTACTCGTCATATTAATAAATTCTATACAAAATTGACTACTATTAATGAGACGTTTCCATAAAGCAATTCTAACCTGCCATTAAAAAACTGATCCAAAGTGATACCATTCGTTTAAGTCGTTTTACATCGCACACACCGGTTGTTCCCTACAAGGCCACTCTAAGAAACACTGGTAGCAGCACGCCAGAAGCCTTTCTCCCGCCGCGGTTGTACGAAACCTCGATACAAGGGTGCTAAACTCACCGCAAGGGGGTGTCTCTTCATTCTAAAGTTGCAAACTTATCCCAGCTGCAAGTGGCACGCTAGACCCGCGGACTAGGAAGAGAAGGGAGGGAACTCCCTCACTTTGATCCATATTTTATTTAGTGCCCGGGAAAAGGGAAAAGGGGGTGGTAACTGTATGTCACTGGGCGATGAAGGGCCAACGGTAGCAGAAATGGCGTATAGAATGTCAGGCTTAGGGCACGGTATAACCATTCTCGCACTGTTATGTCACCGCTAGTTAATTTGCCCTGCAATTGCCACATTCGTGCCATCGCGAACCGGCCTGATCCAATTATACTCGGTTCTCCGACTCGTTCGCGTCACTATAGGCTCATCCTTTTATTCCACGTGCAACGTACTTCCTGTTTGTACACTTCTCTTTCACTACCTGTTCAGTTTACCTTGGCCCGCTATTTACGACCGCAAATTTCGCAAGAAGTATATCGCTGCACCAGCAGGGATGCAATTTTCCCGCGTAGACATTAGGATCGACGGGAAGAACAAAGGAATCCCTAAATAAACACAAAGAGAGAGGAAAATTGCGCTTTCGTGTTCACGTTTGTTGGAAAACCGGGTTCAGCCGGTGACGTAATGTTCCACCGGCATATTTCATCTTTCAGCGATAGATAAAAGATCGATCCTCCGATATCCCTTTCATCTTCTTTCCATCCTTGGACTTACCGTTGGGTGACTTGACGCTTTTCGATAATAAAGACCTCGCTTTCCATGATAATGTACGAGGCGATAGAGCCTGCCGTGGATTTTCTCAAACTCGGTTCATCATCCACCTCGGTCAGTAATTCTTGCGGTGTTTTTCTGCGGACCCGGATAAGAAGCTTGCGGGAAATTAATTTATCATAACCGCGACACCTGATTTAAATTGATTGTCCTGTTAGAATACATTTAAAGGGACGATTAAAAATGAATTGAAAGAAAAATGCTTTCAGCGCTCTTAAGGAATCATTTTGCTAAAATACTTTGACAAACATAAACGGTACTTTATTATTATTATTATACATCGACGAGAGTAAATAATATAAAGGATCGTACTGAAATGTTTTATTCAGAAACGTAATTGAATTGATTGGAGGACGGAAATTTATAATACATAAAGATATCACACTTTTTCAAAAGCAAAGAATACTTTTCACCAATCCGCTTTTGCAGGATGTCCAGCGGAAGTACAGAAATTCGCAATAACACGACTATTTACGTTCGGAAGATAGAAACTCATGAATTAATCAGTTCTGCAGGAAACAGGACCCCTCTAAAAAGGGTTTCCTCTGAGATCGATTGGAACACTTTGTGCACATAGTTTTTATATTTACGACAAACTCTACAAAATTTCTTCGGGTTTGTGGTAAAATAATGTCACGAATGTATTTGTGACTTCACGTTTGTATAATAATAAGGAGTAAAAGATGATTGACACTTATTGTGCATGTAATCTTATGGATTATATGAAAAACTCAAAATTAAACCAGTACGTAATATTGTTTTTCGCGCATGGCTGAAGAAGTTTGGAACGTTTTTAGAACACATGAATTCTCCAGTAAGTTCACTACCAACGACACGACCTCCCATTTTCTGCTTTTCCTGGCTCGGGTATAGACAGATGACAGCACACCCGGTCATGAGAAACGTCTCGTAAAAATTACACGTCGATCGATCCCCCCTGGTTAATAAATGAAGGAAAAAGTGGGTCACGTGTCCAATTTTGAACTGCACTCGTACAAACTGCCTTTGGTGCATTTGTCTGCCGTCCTTACTGGCCTCTACGTCTCTTTCCTCTCTGTTATTTATACGTTTCTTCCAACTCCTAGCAAGCATTTCTCGAACGATTTAATATTTTAACAATAATTTTAATAATACAATATCTCTACTACTTTCAGTTATACGAGGAAGACTATATGAATTATACAAAATTTAATGTAATCACAGTTCAATAACCGTTCAATACACTTTATTAAATCCAGAATAATAGAGCTAGTTCCGATTCCAATGACCTTGAACTATGTTGCCAAGGTTATCCTTCTAAATAACTTATTCTTTTGAGGTGTTTTTCTTTCTCGTTACTTTGCTCATTCCAAAGCAACATGAAAAGGAAAGTATTCACGAATTGATATTAACAATGAAGTACTTTTTCCTTCTTTTACACCATAAATACAATAAAGAAATCTTCCGGCTTCATCTTCTTTTAACTCAGTCCGAATTTTACCCAAGCGAGGAAAACCGCTACTTTTAATTGTACGAGGAAAGCTATATAAATGATATAAAATTAAATGTAATCACAGTTTGATACACTTTATTCAAGAGTATGGTAATTATGCAGAATAACAACAGAGCCACCTCCGATTCCAATGACCTTGAACTATATTGTCAAGGTCATCCTTCTGAATAACTTATTCTATCGAGATATTTTTCTTTCGCCTCATTTTTTTCATTCCGAAGAAACATGAAAGGGAACGTATTTATCAATTGATATAAATAATGAAGAACCTTTTCCTTCCTTCACACCATAAATATAATAAAGAAATCGTTTTCCGCCATAACAGTACACGAACGTTGCATTCGCCCAGACTTTTCCGTAAATTCCCGGCTTCATCCTCCTGCTCTTTTAATTCAGTCCGAGTTTTATCCGAGCGAGGACGACAGGGACGCTTGAATTAGTTAAAGTGTCTATCGGAAAAGTGGCGACAGACCGGAACGAAGCAACTCCGCCGAAATACTCCTCTGGGTGTATAAAGCTGTATTAGGAGCGTCCTGGGTTCGTGGCGCGAGTTGTTCCGACGCGACGCTCGGAGGCCTTCGATCCGTCGGGAATTTACATGCGGTCGCAAACCATTCGCTGAGACAAAGTGAATAAACAATGCGGCGAAATTGTACTTAGCAGACCGTGATTCTGATTAAGCTGTGCAGATTAATATCGAGAAACCCCGGACAACTGCGCGAATCACGTTAGAACTGTGCAACTGTTTACCGTGTGCGTGGTCATTTTATTAACAATGGTAGCTCGTAGTTGATTCATTATTTGCAGATATTTTATTGAGCTCGTACTGAATATTTGTGTTTGGTAAAAATATGGTATAGGAGATTCTGTAATTATGTTTTTCTTTTTAGTTGTGGCATTTATTTTCTTTTTCTTCTTCAATATCTTGGGAATAATGCGCTATCGGTATTATTTAATTGAATATCATTTACTTTGATACTAAACACAAAATTTGTGTATTTACAATTCGTTAAATTTTTATTTCAATCGACGTCAGCTTGTGCAAAATTGTTACCTAATTAACCTGCTGCTCATATATTCTAATTAAACATTTATAACCTACGGGGGGTTATATAAAATACCTGCTGCACATTGCTAAAGGCTAAGCAATACTATATCTCCAAGGAAAAAAAGATTTCAAATTTAATACGATATTTCAAACGTGGTTAACCCATTTTCAAAGCTGTGAGAAAATTTTTTGCTGAAAAGTGTAATAGCAGTTTAACGAGATAGATCGATTTTTCAACTACGTCATCGCTCTCCCATGCGTCGTCCTAGGTTTTCAATATACCACTTTTCATCATTCTATACCATTGATAAATAGATCTATCTCGATTCGCCCCTCCATACGAATTCACCGGTAAGGACAAATTGAGTTTGCTCCCGTATGACTCATGGTTTTAGAATATATATACGCTGGTGACAGCAACCCTTATGCATTTTTAATAAAGTTATTATAGAAAATTTGCCAGATTTTCAACTTGATAAAAATCTACATTTTTACATTGTTCAGATCTCCAAACACGGCTCATATAAATTAATTTACATTAAATATGCTTCTTTAAAACCGTGATTTTGAAAACCGGGTTCTTCAAAATTGCAGCATTAAAAGGCAAATAGGTAAAGATTAATTTACATTGAATATACACAGCCGTGCAAGATTAAAGGATCACTAAATTTTCGATGAAAAATTGTCGATATTTGAACTACTGTAACTTTATTAAATAAAATCGTACAGCAGTTCGTCTGGGCTCATTGTAAAGCGTAACGCCTCTGTGTTCAGAATCCTGAGTTCATTTTTTTTAATGTTTTTAGATCATGCAATGGGTGGAGAAGTAAAGACACCTTTTTATCTTCAGAAATTTAACGAACTCAAACGTCTGTATGGACGCTAACAAAATTTTTCCATGACTTATGTCACCATGAATTTGTAGCCTGAAGTCTACCTATTGCACTAAGAGACCAGTAGTGCAAGCACTAATTAAAAAAAACACCTGTATCCAAATTCTATCCACCTGTGACCCCTCTACTTTGCTAAAATCCTCCCGCGAACCAGGCAGCACTAAAAGTGGAGTCGCGCGAAGAAATACAGTCCTAATTCTCAAGAATAATAAAGCCAACGCTCGACCAACGTCCACCCAAGAAAATCTACCCACAATTCACTTGTCAAAACATCGCGTCTGCACGCGTCATTTTCTTTGCATCAGGATCGAGATGAGGCAAGCGCAGCATCGCACGAATAAGAACGACACGGTCCTCTACTGTGCATAGCCCCGGTTACGTTTTACTCTAAACACGGGCCAATAAGCCGTAAAGTAAATTTCACGGTGGCGAACAGACTGGACGTTCCGCGTAAGCCAACCAATCCCGCGCGGTGTACGTATCCGAGGGCCCGATGAAAAGCCGGAAGCTGCTTCCGGATTGCGTGTAACATCGGTCACGGGTCGAGATTGCTCCATTAATCGTTGCCCTGGCTGGCCATGGTATTATCATTTCGTAACGAGGTCATGTCCTAAATAAACATAGTGACATTAAAAGTCCCTGGCGGTGGAAAAGTAGTGAGTAGAGATGGTAAGATGGCTGGCGAGACGGCAGAAGAAAAGGGAGGTACTATTCGCGTCCGGAATTAAGTCTTCCACAATAAGGAATGCGGGTCTGCTTGGCAGGACCGTGTCTAGAGCTTTATGGGCCCTAGGCAGTCAAATGAAGATCAGGGCCCACTTTACATAAACAAGAATGAGTATCGGCAATAGATACCTCCAAATGTGACAATCGCGTTTCAATAAAAGTATTATTATTGTTTATATATTTTTTAATTAAATTTGGAAATTAAAGCCAGCGGATTTACTTATTTCTTGGGGCCCTAGGTATGCGCCTATTTTGCCTAGTGATAAACGAGGTCCTGATTGGTCAGATTCCACTAGAGCCGAATGTGAACCAATTAGAACCGATCAGGCTCGATCTTCTGGTGTTACACGTAAGGGGCGCTGCGTACCCGTCTTACCCCCGTGCCGTCTCAAAAGACTTCACCCGCTCCGCTAGACCACCGCTTGTGACGTAGCGTCCAAGAAATTGACGACCGGTCGCTTCATGGCAGCCAGCTTAAAAATACTAACCCAACCTTGAATCTTTAGAGTAGATTCTCCGTAAGTGACGGTAAAACAGAACCGGAAACCGTCACTTATCGTGTAGAAGGAAAGAAATTTGATATCCTACGAGAGGGGGCCAAAGTTCTGACATTTGTCTTTTGATCAAAAGTCCCTAACAATGGAAAAGCAGTGGGTAGAGATGGGAAGATGGCTATCGAGACGGCAGGAGGCATGGGAGGTACTTCGTACGCTTTACCAGAGCCCCGCTTATAGCGTAGCATCCAAGAAATTGACGGCTGGTCGCCTCACGGTGGCCGGATAATACTACTAACCCAACCTTGATTCTATAGAGTAGATTCTCCGTAAGTGACGGTAAAACAGGACCCGAGATCGTCACTTATCGTGTAGAAGGAGGGAAATTTGATAGCCTACGAGATGGATTAAGTTAGGTTACTAACCTATAGTATTGTCATTGTCTTCTAGTCTTCTGGTATTGCTGTTTAGTTACCTAATCACATTACTAGGTAGGTAATGTAACATATTAAAAAATGATTAAAGAGATTATCATTTCCTAATTGTTTCAACGAAACAAAAAGCATAAAGCTATTTAAAAATAATTGCGATATCCTATACGTCACCCGCAACAATGTTTTATGTGAAAGTTAACATGTTATCAATACGTCGTGTTTTCCAATCTTGAGCACACTAGTATTTCCACTGTGAAATCCACACAATAGTCCCATGACAAGCTAGGTATCTGTGCTTTTTGGCTCGACCCCTGTTCGGATTAACTGCGTACTCGGGTTTTGCAAACACGTGAAAGAACCGAAGAACTCTTCAGTGGAAGTTGAAAGCAGTTGTTTGCACTGAAAACACGCTTTCGAACCTGACTTTTTCAAGAGATCATTCAGTCGCGATCGTTACAATGCGTTTTCGATGACTTGGAGAACAAGCACGGAACAAACTAAATTATTTTACGTGTTCTAATTCGCGTAGGATGTAGATCCACTGTAGATCCACTCACGTGGACTTGGAGATACAAAAAAAAAAAACGTTCTTACAAAAGTTGTTTTATCTTAACTGGAACGTTACCTGATACAAATAATTTTGCTCTAGGAGCTAGTGACGGGGGAGATATGAAAAATGAGTTAATTCCTTTTTAATGGAAGTCCATATTTTTTATTCGTAATGTGACAGCGCTTCTTGAGACAAATACAATGAGGTACAACATAATATCATTCCATGCAGTAGAATTGTCATAAGTCAAGTCCGACGTTGTCACGGCAACGCGTTAGAATAAACAATATAAAGAATACTCGATCTTACTGACACGAATGCGTCAAACTGAAATTCCGAACTGACTATAGTAAACGAAGGAAGAAACTAATGTGTCGATGCTTCTTACAATTTAACTCGATGGGCACACAGGCTAACACAGGCTACACGAAACGTGTTTAATAATATTAAGTAAGGAAGGAAAGATAAGGAAGGCTTGATATTAATCCAACCTCTCAGAATCTTCATGTTGCACTGTTTTTATCAAAATTTTAAAATAAATTTTTCTTCATTAGTTAATTCTAACAAGTTTTATGAATTTTTCGTACTTAAGGTCACGCGAAGGTCATAATATTTTTATTGGATCTCACCGTACACTTTATGGACTAAATAACTGTCTCTTAACCATTTATTCATGTATATGAAAACTGTAATGAATTCTGCGATACCGTTGATTTTTCTTTTTGTAATTCTTTCTCCACTTTCAAACGTTCAGCTTGTAACTCAATCCGCAATCACTGATATCATAATTCGATCTCTTCTACTTTTGGTTTACCTTTAATTTCTTTTACTTTGTTCCTTTTATGCTTTTGTAACAAAGAGTTCTTGCCCGTTAACCGCTAACAAAGATATTAATATCAATACCATAGGTTGTTGAACTCACCTTGACCTTAGCTGGCATCGCCATAACAAAAATATGTAGTCCCAATTTAAAAAAAAACTTCGATCGATTTGAAATCTCGAAAAAAATGGCCTTGAGAAAATTTGTTCGCCCACTATTATGTTCGCCCCTTCGAACCAAATATGTCTCTCCTTTGACATTTTTCCCCATCATAAAAAATATTCGAGACATTTTGTATGCTCAAGTTAGGTGGGACACCCTGTACAATGATATTTGCATAAACATTCGCCGTCTGGTAATCACTCGGAATTACCATCGTCGTAAAACAACCCGCCACGCGAACACCTTCCAATGTAATTCCGCTGCCCCGAATAATTCCCCGAACCACAGAAATGAAATCTTCGATCGAAATTACTCCGCTAGCAAAGTACACAGGCAGCCACTCCCTCATCACTACTCGCGACAGCACATCAAAAATATCGAACCGCAGAAATCAATTTGCGGATTTCTGCCGTGGAAACCGAAACTTGCTTCAAGTTCCCATCCTCCCCCACCCCTCTCTCTCCATCTTACTTTCTCGTAAATAATCAGTAACGTAGTAACCGATGATAATTAACGAACTCGCGAACGGCGTTCTCTCGCTGCACCGGAATCTCGCGAAAAGTGGCCGGGCCGCTCGTCAAAGGTTCCATTGAAATTCAAGAAATTCGCGAAACGCCGCGCGATGGGCCGGGAACGAAACAATGATGCTCGCCGCGGTGCGCGCGAGCCGGTGGCCGCATTTTTCAAGCCGCCTTTGTGCTTTCCGCTTTCAAATTTCCCAGCCGCAAACTTGGCAAACTGAATTCTACTGGTCCGCCTGCTCGCATTCACTCCGCGCGCCATACTCTTAGGAAACCTTTCGTTGTTGGAATTCGAGTACGAACCCACGTTTCTTGCTCCATCGCCTTTTGCTACTTCACTTTTTCGCCTTTTTTTCTGCAAAGCTCTCGCGTGGTCAGTCATTCAACACTTTCTGCTTTGTTCCAAAGATTAACATCGGGTATCAATCTTTTGCGACGCGAGATTCCTCCGCGATGAAAATTAATAAAAATTGCGTGAATAATTTAAAAGCGTAAATGCATTTTAACAACCATTGAACGGGCTAGCATTTCTGCCCGAGGCTTTAAGATCGCAGATCGACAGGACAGAGATGAACGATAACGCGAGGGCGGTAAAGTTTGCTAATTGTCGACACCTGAATGCAAGCGATTATGGGGAAAGTTTTTCCATCGGGGCCGGCGCAATCTTGTCCTTATTGATTTAAATACAGCTTCGTAAAATAGGAATTGTTCTTCAGAGTCGGACTTTCCACGGCAATATGAACTTTATCTTCTCAAATTTCGAAGGAAGGAAACTTCCCCACTTCCAAAGTTCTCCCGCTTCCCCAGATAACCTTTGTTCTCCGTAGCTTTCATTTTTAGTTACGCGCTGCTCGCGTTGCCGCGAGAATTATTAACATTCTGGGCGGGGAAACGGAGGATCGCTTCTATTTAAATTATTTATGGTTGAATAAGTGTTTGTTGTATTTCTGTGGTTTATGGAAACTTTAATGAACACTAAAATGGAAATTAATGACAAGAAATCAGAAAGATTAATAATAATCCTTGCCTTTATAAAAATGTTTTCCTGCCTATATTTATTCCTAATTGTCACTCAACATATCCAGATAAGGAGTTTCGGGAATTTTAGGAATTTCTTAAAACGCGAAATTTAAATTTTTTGGGAGTTTAAAAAAACAAACAGCTGGATTAGTCGGCGATTATTCTAAATAAAATTGTCCACTTAATTATTGCAATGCGTTGCAAAATCAGCTGATTAGAAATAATTACTTTGTCTACAATCGGGAGCAGTATTCACAATCAGTCCAGATCATCTCAGAAAAAGCTTTCCGAGCCTTTTCAACCCTTCGTTGAAATGCCTGCGTGCTTCATTAAGGACCCTTTATCGAGATAAGGATTCATTTAAAGCGGCTGCCGAGTTTCGCGTGGGAATCATTGATTCGGATGGGAAAAGGAGAAAAACGTAGAGCCATTAGACGCATCCCTTTATCCTTGAGGCCACCTAATCTACCGTTATGATTCATCATGGCCCCATCTTTAATATTCTTCTCCCAATTTGCTCTTTTTCAGGACGGCAATCGCGGAACCTGGAGATATTGGGACAAATATCGGGTCACCATCACGGTACGCAGTATGCTTCGATGTCGGAAAATTACAAGAACAGTGAGTCGCTCTTCGACAATTCATTAGGAAGGCTTTGACAATCTAAGATAATTTGAAAAAAGGTTCAACGGGAATTTTAAAGTAATTGACAGATATACTTAAGCTCAATTTTATTAAATTAATTCTGTAAGGCTATTGCATACTTTCAGTTCAATTTTGAGTTCAATGATTCGAACAGTGAAGATGATCTCTGATATTGATTTCTGGTTGGCTATAAATGATTGCAAAGCAATTTATAAACAACTCGCGTAGTATTCATATATTCAACTTTAAGAAAATATCCAATTGCAGGGCTTCTGAACAGCATATTAAAATAACAATTAAAAAAGCTTAATAATGTAAACACACACTTCTATACCTCAAAAAACTTTTCAAGCACTGATTCTTACAAGTTTAATTTCCAATGATTTCTTCCAATTAGTAAATGAATTTTTATTCCCTGGCACGAAGCTTTAGAACCAATTTCGCCTCACCAAACCAACACACACACCCTGCTTTTTAATCCCTTGATTATTAATACTTGGCATCGCACGATTAAAACAAATAGAATGCACATATTAGTAATCGAAATACATTTTTCCACGAGCACCAGAAACACCTACACATTGAACATTCAGCACCGACCATGATCCAGCTTAAAATCAGTATTGGGAACCGCGGAGATCTCGAGGGATTAACATGCCGTAGGTCGTGTTCTCTCTATTCATTTCTCTCTTCGCCACTTTCTAGTCAGATATTGAAAATCAGACACTCGCAGTGCGATGAATGTTCACGAGGACAGCGACAATATTGCTGTTATTTCGCCTAAAAGTTAAAATAAAATAGAAAACGCGAGTGTTTTCGTATTACATTAACGATTGTGCTGCTCCGCAATCTAGCTGATGAAATGATCCGTTTCAAGTCCTGTGTGCACTGGTTGGATTGTAAAAGTTCTTTGCTGTTTTCTTTTTGTTTTTTTTTTCTTAATACCGAATTAATGCTGGAAGGAGTTTTCATAGAAATTGTCGTGAGTTGGTAAAAATAATTATTATCAAACAGAATTTAATTTAATGAACAAACTAATTTGGTCTGGAGCTTTTATAAAATCGTAATAAAAAGCTGTTTTCTACAATTAAATTGGAATAATATAATTCATTAGTTGCTCGACGTACGTGTAAAAGCATAAAAGCAATAGACTCGGAAGTACCTGTTGCTTGTTATCACACTTTTTGTGCAACCAATTTCGTAAATGGCGATACGGTATTACATTAATATTTCAATATCAAACACGTGGAGAAATTATGGAAAATTCAATGAAGCTTCGATTTTTAATCAGAAGCTTACAATTGGTTTACGTGCAACAATTGATATATGTATACACCTGAATGCAATTTATCCTAAACCACAACATTATTGATGACATTTTTCTTTACTTTTCTATGGAATTCTAAATTTTTAATAGATTTTTAGAATATTCAAGATCCAACTATTTCGTAAATTCAAACGACTCGCGAAAGTAATTAGAGTTGCATCAATTTTTATATAATTTCATCACGTTCGACTTGATCTAAATAAAACATTTAGTATAGAATTTCCATTAGCAAGATTTAATGCACAGAATATTTTCTTGTCTGTTTGTGAAATATTGTGAAATGTCTGCACGCATTTTGCAAAGTGCAGCAGAAATTGCTGGGAAATCCCGCCGCACCGTAATATGAGACACAATTTATTACGGTTAAATTCCGTAATCGAAGTATGCAATTTGTACGGCTGTAGAAAATTTTAATTTACGCTTGCAGTGCGTTCTCGTTTCATCTGCACAAATTGCATTCGTAAAATAATAGATATTTCCAAGCGTATCCGTGTCACAAATTTTCATTATTGTGCATACTAGTACATGATATATTTCTTCCATTCGTTTATTGAATTTGCTTGATCAAACGAATAGTCGCAATTAAAGTTTCTAATCGAAAACGATTAAAAAGAATAAAATTCCCTTAATGACAATCGAAAGATTTATATGTACATACATTTTCAACGTGAAGACGATAAATTAATTAGTGATAAGGAATAATGTATATTACTGTAGTGAATTTAAAATTACTATAAATCTCTTAGTACTGTATTTAATTAACCTTTTCGTATATCCAGTGGTACTAATTTCCATGTATTATACATCACTGCATAAATTTGGTTATAATTAATATCATAGAATGGTTAGTATTATTTCAATACATTTACTGTTCATAAATATTTTCAACAATGCAGAGTTCTGTATTAATTTATACTTTTCGTTTTACATTAATCTTGGAACCGAAGCTCAAGGGAGCTAATTAGAAAAAAAGACAACTCACGTAATTCTGTAAAATTGCATGTTTAACAAAAAAAAAATGGGGCTGTTCCACAATTCTATAGCGTGGAAACTTTTACTGATAAAAGTACAGAATCTCGTCCCAAATATTTCTATGGCGCTGAACTGATCGATAATCCCAGGAATATCGAATGGAATGCGCTGGTGTGCCAATTGTCCTCGATGCAGCACGGAAAAAAGAAGTATATCAACCCCGTCATAGAGAGTGGATGAGATTCGCCCTCCTCGCCGCTCGTTTCCTTCGATATGAACTATTATTCCCTTCAGATGCTTGCAATTAGCTGGATGTTCTTTTTTCTCCCCGGTGAAACCTGAGACACAATATAGTAGATTCCCGTGCCGCTACGATGAGGGTAATTTCGAATACGCTGTCCCTCTGGGTTTCCTTTTCATTTGTCCATTTAACAGATTGATGGTGTCACTGTGGTTCGTTTTTCCCCGGATCATTTTCACTACGTACACTGTGCGACACGGATTTGGTTTCAAGCGAAATCAAAACAACCGTTGAAGTAAAATTGGTCTGTACATCTTTTTCCTTTTTGTTTTTGTCAGATGGAATTCTGTAGATTGAAGATTATCGTAGACCAATTGAAAAATTGAAATGCAATATACTCTGATTTTCTGTAATTTTGTATTAATGTGATATCTGGACGGCTATGGAAAATATTGGTTAATGAAACTATCATTCAAACACTTACACTCAAGATTTTTGTTTGAATTTTGGAGTCAAAGTCAACCTAAGGTCATTATTTTGTATGTCGTTGAATTCTTCTGTCCATCGACAACAAAGTGGTGTTAAAAAATATATGCATTAACCTTTAAGAGAGCTCAAAGTGGCCTTTATATCTAGAAAAAATAAGATATAATTGTTTGATATTATTATACTTTTATTAAAATGTTGCATAATTCATTAAACACACATTTTATACAACTAGCAGGTAATGACTTATTTTAGAGAGTAGTTCTTGTTGACTCACCCGTACTTTCAATACGTGCCATATCTGTTCATAAACTCATAATTAATTTATGAAACAGTGCTTGTATTGTAAATTCCTACTGATGAAATTGAAATGTTCAACATTAGCTAAATAACATTCTAATAAAAGAAATCTATCTATTTTTACTTCTTATTAATAATAACACAATATCATTTCATCCGTTTCAAATATTTAACAGAGTTTACCAATTTTCCAATTTTAGCAGTATTCACCAATGTTTCAATTGTAACAAAAATGATTGAAAGTCTCCCAGTTCGAAAATAATTATAACCTTATGTTAGCCCAAAGTGATCAATTATACCGTTCCGCGAAGGCGAGAATCTTTCTCCAATCTGTCTCGCTTATTCCCAAGCGAAGTTCTTCTTCGCTCAAATATCTCTCACGCAATACTGTCTTCCCTTCGCCTGCTCCAGGAAGAGGAACATCATTCTTACGCTCTTTCCACTATTCCCACGTTTTCCCTCGCCGCGAAGCAGCAGGGACTAATCAACGGCATTGCTGCATGAAAAATCCCACGATATTACCAATTTCGTAGTGGCAGGAGAAGCGCAGAGGTGGTTCGTACGTTACGCGTTAAGCCGACATTTTCCATCCCCCCTGCTCTTCTGGCAGATGTGCTCGGACCTGATTCCGGGGCGAATTCTATGGAGCTACTACTTGCTTCACCGCTGAGTTACTTACGGCTCCGAACTTTTTACGATTGCACTTTGTGTGCATGGTTCGAACATTCCCTTGGGATGTGGAAGTGTAAAATTCGATATAGCGTGAGCTTACGGTAGAATAATTGGGCTATCGTACGATTGGTTCTAGTCCTCTTTTTATAAGTAAACATTAAAGTGTGAAAACTGTAACTTTTGTTCCTTAGGAGGATAATTGACATTTATTAATTACTAAAGCTTTATTTACAATTGGTTTGAATTACATACAAAAATCTTAATTACATCTCTACAAAAACATCAAGTAAATGTAAATATTTAATAAGTCTTAATTGCGTTGCAAAGAATCAAAATTATTGTTTTCATGTGCCAGTGTATTTTCATTTTCGATGCGAATTTTGTTTAAAGTTCTGATGAAGTTATGACGAAGCCGCAATCTTTGGCGCTCTTACAATATATCCTCAGGCGACTTCAGCAGACTCTACACTTCGTGCAGTGTACGTATTGATTGAACACGTAACCCATATACCGAGAGAGAAGGCGAAAACTTTCGTGCATTCGAATTCGCAGCAAAAATTTTTAATTAATGAACGTCAACGACGTAGCTCAATTGTACATTTTCGAGACGTTCAATTAGCATAATATAGAGTTTAATTAGTACACAGAAAATACACTTTTTATGGTTTCCCCTCGTTGAACCTCAACCAATTATCGTAATCTTTTTATTATAACGTTTACAAGAACTGCTAAAGTTTATGAAAAACTGAAATGAGGTGAATTAACTACTTTAATTCATCTGAATTAACTGATTTCATTTTTTTTTTTAACTCAAAGTATTGGCAATGCACGTTAACTTGGCCATACTGATGTAAATTGTTAATAACAATAGCGCCTGAAGTTAATTTTTCGTTTAATTTCTTTAACTCGAGGCTCAAACGACGAAGCAGAATAAAAATATTTTCACGGCAGCGTGACTCTCGAAAAAAATTCTAATTAAGGCCTGTCAACAACACGTAGCTGATTATACACGTAGCTGTTAATTAATGGCCAACGCTACTGCAGAGGGATGAATAATGCAATACTTCTGACCTGTTAGCGTGTTAATCAGCTGGTCGCCTGCGTGCGCTGTAGCCGATGCGGAAACGTTACATGCTTAGATAAGCTCTAAAAGTTGACATTATTTGATGTGTTACTCTGCATTCGTGACAAAGCCGTAAGTCGAAGTTACATGTCTATTTGAAATCACACTTTCAAACAATGCGGAGCATTTTTTTTCTTTAGAGAAGTTAATTGATTAATAGTAATCATGTTTGGACGAGCAGAGAGTTTCAAATGGGAAATGGAGTAGAAAGTTCGTTTACACAGACTTGTTCGGTATGTGTCGGTGGCTAAATATTTATGTTTGACTGTGACACTGCATACAGCGATTGACGGTTTGCCGAATTACGTGTGACAAAAGCTGGAAGCGTTGCTGTTACAAGGGAAGTCAATTAAAAGAAGCTTGTACAGTGTAATTAACAGTGGAGTGATCTTAGTGTGATTTTAATGCACATTCTGAATGTATAATGATGAATGCCTCCGGCGCCTCGCATGGCAATTTTAATAAATGTCACACAAGTATTAATAGAATCATTTAACAATCTGACAATGAGTAAAATTCAGTGACCAAATATAATATTTTAAAGATCCCCCACTGAATACTACATGCCACACAATACTTACACCATTAATCCCGCGAACCACAAACACATTAGAGGCGAAACTAGTTTACGAAAAAAAAAATTATACCGCGATTGTCAATAACGAGAAGACGCATAGCCCGCCCGCAAATCGCCCGGTGTGGTTTTCGTATTGCCGGTTGGTAAAATGAATAAAAGGGTTGCGCACACAACGCGCAGTAAATCGAACTGGATCAACGATTGATGCTTCATGCTACGTGTCAGCTGTGCAAATTCGCGCTTCAGAATTCTCCGCTTGGTCCATGCCGAGAAATAACTGCGGACGATTCTCGTATCATGTCAATTACATGGTGCGCTGTTGTATTACTGTGCACAAACGAAGAAGAAATGACGGAATTAGGGAATGAAGCAATGAGGGGATGAAGGAATGAAGAAATGGAGAAATGAAGATAAAGAGGAATGTGGATATGAGGGAATTAGGGAATGATGTAATGAGGAAATGAAGGACTGAAGGAATGACAGATTGAGAGAATGGAGCAATGAAGCAATGATCTAACGATGGAATGAAGGAATGTGGGAATGCGGGGTTGAAGAGATGAAACAATGAAGCAATGAAGGAGTGAAGCCATGAAGAAATGAAGCAATGAAGCTATGAGGGAATGAGGGAATGAAGCAATGAAGCAATGAAGCAATGAGGCGTTGAAGAAATGACGAAGTGAAGGAGTGAAAGAGTAAAGGAATATCGGAATGAGGGAATGTGGGAATGATGGAATGAGAGAGTGAAGCAGTGGAGGAGTGAAGCAATGAGAGAATGAGGAAATGCAGAAACGAAGAAAAAAGCGCGATAAGGGGAGAAGGGAGCGGAATTAGTCAAAGCTCCGGTGGAGACCACGGTGGAATCTTCGAGCAACCAACACGATCGGGGTAAGTCGCGTTTCGGAGACGAAGTGTCTGGTCGGTGGCATGAATATGAATGAACTTTCGGGGTGATATTCCGAAGCGCGAAATAAAATAATTTCCACCCCGGCAGGCGTACTTTGGTGTTTCACGTTTTCCCAAAGCACGTGGGGATTAAGGTGAGAGTCGAGGAAAATGGGGATGGGAATACTTGTCGAGTGAAAGAGGAAATGGAATCGGCGGTTAGATAACGCTTCCTACTCTACTCAGCTAGTTGTTAGAAAGCAGTTACTTTCGGACACATGTTGGAATTAAATTCACGTGGCGAATGTATAATCGAAGGGAGACTAATGAATTGTGAATTATTTATGGCCTCTAATTCGTAGAGAGAATTGAAGCACGAATTCGGAAGCACGATATATTCAAATGGAAGGATTATTAATATTTGTGTAGCTTATTAACACTAGATTTACGAACAGTGATTACATAATATTTATAAGTTAAGTAAATTCACGTATTCCATTAATTAAAAAGAAAACACTTCGGATAATATTCACATGTCAGACCATTTATGTTTTTCTGAATTTCTTCTACTAATTTAATAATTTCATTCCAAAATTGTATGCATCAACCTAAATTAAGTATGTTACGTATTGTATTAAAAAAGACTTGTAAGATACATCAGTTTGATATGGGTTCAACAGGTTAGATAGCTGTAAATGAACTAAAGCAATTAACTATACAATACCTATTAAATAGTTTAAAGCTGGCTAGATCGATTACATGATTGGGATCTAATTTACGCTTCCTACTACGTGCATAAGTTGTACATCTAACTTTCTAGAAATTCCATCAGATATTCCGACGCATCAAACTTTTTAACAGCACACGGCTTAATGAAGGTATCGCATTTGAATATTTGAAAAAGAGCCGGCATTTCTAATTAATCCTAGCAACTGGTTCTAGCATGTAGTAATATCGACCATACAGTCCACAGCGAGAGATCTGACAAAAATATTATTTCAAAGAGTGAACAACGGATAGCGTATCTATTTTAATTTACGAATTTGAGAAATGAAAATGTAATGAAGAAATGAAGAAACGAAGAAAAAGCGTAGCAAACGTGTTATTTGTCGCACATTCACTTCAGACTATTTTTAGTTTGTTGATAGCAAGCTTCTATTGAAACTTTAATTCTTATTTAACAGCTGGCGCACATTATTTATTGACGAGCAGGAAAAATCCACGACGCTGAGACTGCCCGGCACGAACGGTATAGGATTCGTGGGAATTACAGTTGGTAGGGAGTAGTTAGTAAACGTTAAGTACAGAGCGGTGTATCGGCGCGTGGAGTATGTATCTACGTATTGGGTTCTACGCTCCCAAGCTCAGCCTCCGAATCTCCTCTGGATATCACATTTAAATGGCACTTATTTACCCGTTGGCTAAAGTGACAAGTCCTGTTACTCCTGCGGTGAAGAACACGCCATTCCCGTTTCCTTTAGCCCCGCTCTAAAGCTTTGCTTCCTGCCGCTATCATCCCGCCGTTCATTCTTGCCGATGGGTTTCCGTTTCCAATAGCTATTGCATTTACAAATCACTGTCAGATGAGAGAAATCGAATTAGACTCACAGCGCTTATAATAGTCTGTTGATGGATTTTCTGTCATTCTTTCGCTAATAGTTTCCCTTCTGCGTGATAACAAGAATCGTCCTCTATTCATAGCGTATAATTGGAAGAGGAGAGAATTAAACAAATGAAAATCTGCTAATAAATGGCTGTAGCAATTTGCATAGTTGAAGAGTTGTAATTCCAGTTGCAAAAAAATAAGTAGCAGAATATGGCTAAAAATTATTGGTACATTTTCAAACAGTTGGTAAAGAAACAGAAGAAGCAGGATAATTATATTATTAAATGTTGCTAAAAGAATAAATTACTTACAAATGAAATTAATAAAAAGCATCAAATAAAAGAAAATTATTTGCCTGTAAATAACTGCACACTGTCTCTAGCTATTAAATTTTGTATCAATACCTCATTCCGACTATTGAATGTCTTCAATTAAATTGCTTCGTGAATAATAGCAAGGATAAACTCGTGACTGAGTTCGTGGATATATCGGATTTCGTTAAGTCCTTTCAAAATTCAATTTGCATTTGGATTAAGCCATTTGTAACATTAATTCTTGGAAATACCATAAAGGCGTGGACCGCGTGCAACGCATGAGAAGCATGCCACAATAATAGGATCTGCACGCTTTTGCGATTCTCCATGGCAAAATCGGTTTTTATGTTGAATAAAAGCACACGGAGTAGCGGGTTAATGATTCTTTACTGTACCATATTGAATTCTACATAGCTTGAACCGATGTTTATGAAATGTTATAAGTAGTAATATTTGATAAAAACGGAAAAAATTGTAGGATTGTGGGACGGAATTAAAAAATGATTTAGATAAAATCATCTGTTGCTTTTGTAATTTCTTGACTTAAGTTTAAGAGGAATATTAGCTAAAACATGTAGTGCAACCCGGCAGGTTGCAAATAGTACACAAATACAATATAAAGAACAGTTATTTCTACCAAAAATACCTGTTTAAAAAAAAAACTTTAACCAGTTACACAAGAAAATACCCATTTAAGATTTGTATTCATTATCAGCGAATAAAATAATCGTCACGACATTTATTTCTGCGAAAGTTATATTCATTCTCCAACGATTCGTCGCAGAGAGTCAAGCGTTCAGTGTTGACGACCCAACGCGAGGCGGAGGGATTGATGTACCACCGCAAAGCATCCCCGTCGGTGAGCTAGAGACAGCCTCTGGAGCGCTTTCAGAAATAATGAGGCCCACCTTCCTACTTCTACTTTCTTTTCCCTCCCTATTTTCTTTTTATCTGGCCTCCCTCGCCTCGTTGGGCTTTCATTTATTAGCTGATTTATCGTCGCCGCTGCCGCGCTGCGAATATATTTTATCTCCATCGAATTTGATCCTGAAATACGGCGTCGCAGGCAAGAACGGTCCTGGACTACCGTTCCACGGTGGAAATTTATGCAAAGACCCTTAAATTCGCGACGGTCTCGAAGAATTATCAATATGCAATTAGCATCGGCTAACTTTTGTGCCTCTTACCGCGTTCATTTGATTGAAATTCTGGTTTATTTGACAGCATGATTCGAAAGTTGTGAACAATGGTGGAAAAGGGATGGAAGGAAACATTAATGAAAAGAAGTTAGTGGTCTGCTGCTCCAGGGATGTAAAACATTACTTGGGTCAGAATGCAAGCTCAGAAAGAATTATTTTATGAAATCAGTCAGAGAAGTCGGGAAGTCGGAAAAATCGGAAACGTCGGAAAAGTCAGAATGTACAATGTCAAAAGCACTCAAGGACACAAAATGTCTCTCTTTGAAAGCGGATTCATAACGCTGCGACAGAATACAAATCAGAAAACACATATACACGCCGTGCAATCAATGCGCCATCGATGTAAAGTGCTCGGCTAAGTTTCAACTGAGGGCACCCCAACAAGGAGTGCAGCGCAGGAGCTTCGCGTGGGGTTGTTATAATCTTTTCGACAGGGCGGCTTATCCAGGGAGCGCAAAGTGGCAAGTAAGAGGAAACTCATGACTTTCATAAGCCGTTGTACATCTCCTTGGGCAGGAGCAGTCACGTGTACACGCCGCTCCGGTCGCAACTCGTTAAAATTCCATCCCGATTTCCAAGCGGAGTCACGACGATATAGGGGAAGAACGAGCCGAAGAAACGTTGCCAGCAACAACCGGGATAATCTCGCGGCTCGGATTATTGGGGCACGCTCGAACTTCCTTTCCGTTTGCCTTGGATAAACCGATAAACTCTAACTTCATTTAAGGTAAACCCTTACGAGTTTCATGCTCTTCGACCTAACCGGCCCAGCCCGGTGATTCCGCTCGTTCGAAAATCCCGTTCCCGCGAGCCGAACGAGCCGATTAAAAGTTTTCTTCCGCGCTAAACAACTTTTGCATCCATATTCCCGCGGACCGCAAAACGTTCCCGACTGGAACCGGAACTCCATTATCGACCGCGGCCACTCAGCTATTTATACAACATACTTTCTCCACGGTAACCAGCTGCATTATAAATCTCGGCTACAATGAGCTCGTGATTCACCCTGATGGAGTAACATGGACGAGTGGGCGACGGGGTAGAGGTGGTTGGGTTCACGGGGCGAGCTCATGAATAAAACGCCCTTCGACAATACCCCCGGTATAAATAATTGATCTTGAAAACGGTAACCCTCAATGATCGACCCGTAACTAGCTCTCTGATTTTCTTGATCAATTTCGAATAAAAGCGCGAGCTCGTTTTCGTGGGATGTACGGCCACTGCGGGAACGAATTTCCCTTGGGAACCGGTATCAGCCGTAAAGTTTGTCGTTTCCGATTCAAGAATGTTCTTCAACCACGGCCCTCGTTTGAATATCGTGCGGTCTTAACTGTTTTTCGAACCTTTCCTCCACCTTTCACAACGACAAAGGTTGGGGGGGGGGGGGGAGTGCTTTAACCGTTCGCTGAGACGGTGCATAGAACAATCGACGGCTTTATCTCGTGGAAAATCTCGCTCCATCGAAATACCCGGTGAGAACGGTTGATTCGACTGCTAACCTCCACCCCCCTCCCCGCCTTACTGGCGAGCAGAAGAACCTTCCCAAGTCGTCGGAAGCGGCTGATTCGTCCGCACCGGTCCGCAGTTCATCGCGGGGCATGAATAAAACCACTCGCTGAACAGTTTCGGTACAGTCGGGGAATAAAATTTTACAGGATCCTGTAAAAGTTTATGTAACAATCGATTGGCACGAGTGTCTGCGCGGAAATTCCGTTATCTGAAAGTCTCGTTTTCCTTATCGGGGTATTCTTTGAGGGCGGTTTAAAATTGCCCGGGCGTAAATTGAAACGTGCAACTGCGTTCGTTCCTTTTTTGATACGATGCAAATGTTGGACTAGTTTCTCGTACGCTTGTATAGTGTGAGAGTGTTTTGTGTATTCTGTAATATTACGAAAACGCAAGTACACATAAAATGTACTTATGTGTATTTGTTAATAAATGTAATTTTTAAACGATCAATGTAATGAGGGCCAACAATTTAGGACCAGTAGCTTTCTCAAAATGAACACATTCATGTTTTAAATGTAGTACGTTAAACTTATTTGGAACGATAAATCAAGCTTCTTTTATCAAGTTTTCGTACAATTAATAAATTTCTTCTTAAACATTTTTCTTAAAACCATTCTGAATTTCGACCAGTTTTTCTACTATAACGGTATAGTATTTTTTACAGTGGTAGCGCAACAATTACCGATAACAATTATTATAAACGATAGATGATTGAGCGCAAAAATTGATTAGTTAAATGTGTAATATTTTGCTGATCTAACAGCAATCAATTGAATCCATATAAGTAATGAGAAAAGTAGTTTAACTTCCGCAAAATTTCAGTAGTCGTAGCAATTGAATAGACGTAATGGGAAAGAAACTTTCACACGCAACCGTTAGGTGGTCGAATAAAAAGTGACGAAGGAAAGCTTTGCCAATTAACCCTAGATAACTAAACTTAATTCTCAGTTACATTATAACTACACATTCGTCGAGCGGACTACGCATTAAAACACGTTAATATCAACAAAACTGTTAAATAAAAATAGGAACTTGTTACGTGGTATAATAGTATGGGTAAGTAGGTACTAAATAAGAACAAAATATTTAGGAAAAACGATTATATACATTTGCTACATATGTCCACATTATGGGGGCCGCAAATTGCATTCTTGCATTTCATGCAACGGTGTTTTGTCATTCGTCGAGCGGACTACGCATTAAAACGCGTTAATATCAACAAAACTGTTTAATAAAAATAGGAACTTGTTACGTGGTATAATAGTATGGGTAAGTAGGTACTAAATAAGAACAAAATATTTAGGAAAAACGATTATATACAGTTGCTACATATGTCCACATTATGGGGGCCGCAAATTGCATTCTTGCATTTCATGCAACGGTGTTTTGTCATTCGTCGAGCTTTCGATGGACATAAATAGCATATTTTGCGCGGATTCGACGCAGAATGAGTTGGAGCCTCTACACTGGGCACGTCACCTAGAATATCCTGTATCATGGTTCTGATATCACGCCTCAAAGTCACCGTCTGTAACCGGTCTCGTAGCCAGGGCTCCATTAGTTGGTCTCCCATCTTCATAAAAAAATCTCGCCGAGACATCGGTTTTTTTTTGTTTCTAACGTTATTAGAGACATGGATAGCATAGCCGTTGATTGCCAATAGGTTTAGCATATTATAAAACACGCATAGCGGCCACCTTTTGGTTTTCCTGTTAATACTCATATTTGAACACATTTGATCAACTGTGTCTACCGCACCCTTTGTACTATTATAAAAGTTTATTATTTCTGGTTTTCCCGTATTTTCATCGATGGTAGGTTGATCATGAATAGTCGACAAAACATAAACAACTTTATTTGATTTGGCTTTGTACGAAACTAATGTCTTATAGCCGTCGTAACAAAATATTGAAGTACCAACAGCGCGTGATTTAGAATTTTTTAATTTTTCAGGAATTTCTCTTTTGTTACTCCTAAGAGTGCCAACTAAGGTCAAATTATAAGGTGACTTCAATAGCTCATCCGCCAAAGATACAGATGTGAACCAGTTATCCATTGTAATGTTACGGTTGGTTCCATGTAAAGTAGATGTTATTTCCTTTATGAAAAACGTAGCCAATGGTTGTCTCTGAGGATCAGTACCTTTTCCCAAATACGGAATGGCATTTATCACGTACTTACTATTTACATCTGCAGCCATAACAAGTTTTATTCCGTATTTGTTTGGTTTGTTTGGGATGTACATTCTGAAAGGACATCTACCACGAAATCCAACCAGCTGTTCATCTACTGTAATGTACGGTCCCGGTGTATACCATTTTTGAAAATGTTCTATCATTTTTTGCCACAGTTCACGTATAGGCGTAAACTTATCAACTAATTTTCTTACGTCTCTTGTTTGCTTATCGTCAAATCGAAGGCATTTTATAAGAAAATTAAATCTTTCCGCGCTCATACAAGCTTTGAATATTGTACCCGATCGTTGGGTATTGAAAAGCATACGAGTTGGCAAGTGATTACTTTTCATAGCTGCTGAATTATATAATAAGCCGAGCAAAGCTTTTATCTCTAACAAATTAGTCAATGATACTGTATGCGAATCGTGTTTATAGTTCTTTTTTCGAATAATTATCTCAGCGTTCGTAAATGTCACTACTTGGTGTAACATATCATTAGTCAAAAACAGAGAGAATAAATCTATGGGTTCATATAGATCCCTAGCCCCTCCTTTTGGACCTGGTATAAAGTGCACTATATTCCGCCTCAAGGTACGGGTGGACGCTGACCTAGGTGTAGACAGCCACTTATGTTTATTTTTTCCATAGAGAAGTCGGCTAGTTTGCTGGAGAACATGTGGATTGCTATTACGAGTATTTGAGGTTTGAGTATTATTGACGCTGATATTCTCGCCTTGAGAGTCATCTGAGTCTATTATTTTAGTTCTTTGCCTCTTACTAGGTCGTATGCGATCATCGTCAGACTCCGAGGAGCTACTCAGAGAATCGGATTCGCTGCTAGTGTGCCAGTGTATTTCCTCCTCTAAATTATCCTCAACTTCCAAAAATGAGTTGTCAGATTCCTCTTCATATTCGTCTTCCGTTTCTGCATTCATCCATTGCTTTATCTGCTCCTTTTGTCTCCTCAAATCCATCTAAAAATAAGAAATATATTCAAATACACATAATCTAACCTCAATATGAGAAAACCATTCCACTATCAACCAACAAAACAATAAAAATGAAAAGAAATGTAATGTACATACCTTTGCAACAAAGTTACGTAGTAACTAAACTTTAGTCGAGCGGACGATGGGATGACCGTAAGTCAATTCCTAATTGACGTGTGAACACAATTGCACCACACGCTGCACTGTTTACTCAAATTATTAAGGTAGAAAAAGAATGATGGCGGAGGAGTGAGGGGAAGTTTGTGAACTTCATATTCGAGTGGGGGTGCGTCGTCACGCGGACGAATGATTAGTTATCTAGGGTTAAGGGCTTTGTTTTCTCCCCTCTTCTTACCCAAGCTAGAATACCCTGATTAATGACTGCTGTCTAATAGATACTATTGTCGGTAAGAAAGATAGAATCAGAAAAAGCCTGTGACCACTGAATCGCCTTTTGAGCTGGGAACTGTCCTGAAACACTACCGTGGTTTCCCCCAAGTATGGATAGGATTGATGAGATCCTTGTTGGGGAAACACCACATTCTTAAAAATGGACGTGTTCAATTAATCGTGGACGTTGCTACTTCTAAACGAGGGAAGTGTCTTTTTAATGGGCGAGTGTCTGGTGAGAACCGATTCTGGAGGAGTCAAAATTAATTTGTTACCGGCAAAATAAAACTTGTGAAAGAAAAGAATATCGGCATGTCGGAATGTCCGAATGTCGGAATATTCGAATGTCGGAATGTCCGAATGTCAGAATATTCGAATGTCGGAATGTCGGAATGTCCAATTAAAGAAGTACTTAAAGGCACAAAATTTATTTGAAAGCGGATTTATAGCACCCTGACTGAATACAAAATCCAAATTCATTTATTATAGGTAAAATAAAACGCATGTTCAAGTGGATCATTTTCATTAGAACCTTTTTCGATAATATACGACTACGTAGACCAGTCACATAATTATTCCCATTTGTTTTCACGTGTCAAGTTCACCAGTTGCACAGTATGTTCCCCGTAACTAATTAATCATTAATCAATCGCGATTAGATTGCACGCGTACATCGATTACTGCCACACGCACAACTGGCACCACCTTGCTCCGCCTACTTTATTACGCTTCATAACAGACCGCATCTCTTATTCATCGAACGTGGATAGTTGCGGATTTATCTTATTATCCTTACCATAATCAGCAGGGTCTGTTAATCAGCTTGATAACAACTTGCAGGAAACGCGCTTACGAATTTCGGCCGCTGCCGCCGATCCTCGGTCTCATAATCATTAACGCATTGTGCGCGCATGAAATATACCGGAGCACGCGCTAATTACCCATCCCTCCATCGACGCGAAACAGGCATTAGGGGAGATATGCTGTGGAACCTTCGCGCGTATTTACGTGCCAAAAATATTCCCCGATTCATGGACGGCTACGTTTAATTAATCCGACGACATTTCGACGGTATTCACGAATATGGCTCCGTGGACGTGCGTTTGTCGCAAATTTTCATTCAGCCGCGCTCCCGTTTCTATATAATAATATAATTCCTTCTGTGCCGGCCCCTGTTCATTCGTTCGTTCGCACTTTGCGAATACGTTGAATACCCGCTTCGCATCGTTAGCAAGCGTATTTCGCTGAGTTTCCGTGTGAAATCGATTTCCGGGATATTATTAAAAACGATGCGCATTCAAGATTTTCATCAAAGCTGGCAGATTTTCATTATAAACTCGTTGGCAAATAAATGATTGCTGCGCTGGCGATTACTGGTAATAGTACTCTATTCTTCTCTCTTTATAATAAAAATTAATCGTGCAAAGTGTAACTATTTCTTATGCTTGAAAGCTTTGATGGAAATTTTGCTTGCAACAATAATTTTGCTTATAATAATCAAAGCTCGAATTGTAATCAGCTTCTTGTAGGTAGTTTGGGTTCTAGGCAAAGCTTGATAGCTGCATAGAATTCAACGTCTTGACAATCCCCAGTCACGTAACAGAATTTTTAAATTACGTCCCACTTAAGTGATTATTATTATTTTAACTATCAATAGTATGCAATAAATATTTTGAAAGGGGTAAAATGTATTTTTCCATTAACCACAGTATTTATCGATAAAGTGCCGTTAAAATTAACGTGCACCGTCTCATGTGGCTCACTTGATGGCCTTTAATCCACTCAAATAGGTCATCTTCCTAAGTGGTTTACCTATAAACTATAGACCTAAACTGCGGGTAATAAGCAATCAATACTGATCACCGTGTCAGTGGTTATTAAAGCGATAGTAGATCAACTCTATTTTAATATACAGGGTGTCCCGTAACTGGTGGTACAGCTGGGAAAGTGGCAAGTCTATGTGAAAAAAACTAGTCGAAAATGTCGGAAGAAATTTTGTCACTTGACGCTTCGCTTTCAAGAAAAGCGATTTTAAACATTTGCATAGTCCGTATGATGCCGTTTAATGAAGCAAGGCACCGGGGTACAATAGAAGATTCAACAGAATCATGTTCTCAACACGATGGCAAGCATTTTGAACAATTTCTGAAAAACTGAAGTTTATAATACACGAACTTTCTTCCTCAGCTTTGTACAACGTGTATGTATGATAAAGAAATAAAAATTATCCAAAGTTATTATCTACAGGTTGATCGATATTATCGTAATTATCAACAATCGTGGAATTGATAATCATCTAATGCTACTTTCAGTAGAAGTACACATTAGCCAACGTGCGTGCGGGCCAAGCAAATGTTCAAAGTCGATTTTCTTGAAGATGAAGCCTAAAATGAAAAAATGTTATTCCACGTGTTCGACTTACTTTTTGGCATACAATCATCCCCCGTTCGGTTGTACCACCAGTTACGGAATACCCTGTATATATGTATATACTATCCTAGCACATGGTATATTTTTTAACTTACTAATAATTATTTCTTTACCAGATTTTTAATGTATCATTTAATTTCTATTTCTTAATTTCTCATTTATCATTATATAAATATGTTAACATCATGTGAACAAATTCTTGAAGACAAACGACTTCTGAGTTTATTTATGGCGCCTATTCATTGTTCACGAAATCACGACCCGACCTTTTCATTTCTCGAGATTGGAAAACTCCGTACACACCATTCTGCATGCGTGAAATGGTATTCCATCCTACATCGGGTCTACGAAATTGCACGTAGCCACGTTGATGAATTGGAGTATCGATTTGTAGTCTCAATGGTAACGTATTGTATCAATCAGAGTGGAGAACCTGTTGAATTTGCGGCGAACGCGATTCCGGAAGTAGCAGAATCGATGGTATTTCATTTTCGTCGATCGTGTCGTCGGATTTATTTTGCCAGAAAAATTAACTGACTGCATTATTAAGTGAATATTCAAATAGAGATTTCTGTGACAAGGCGATTGGTCGAATACCAAAGGTACTGAAGGACATGTTAATGTAATGTAAAAATAATAGAATAGTAAAAAATAGTAGAATTAAAATTATACTATTAAAGATATAATAAAAATGATTGTGTAATCCCTTAAAGCCTCTTTAAAAGTACTACATCAGTATTGACAATAACTGAAAATATAATAAACAGAATAATAAAATCCTTACAAAATGTTATAATATAATGAACCACTGTGCAGATTATAATTGCTTGCAATATCATTACAGAGTCATTATGTGATAACAGCAATTACGCAGAAACTGCAATAAATATTTGTTTATTAGAAATTTAACATTACTGCAAACATTAAATCTCAAAATATCTTAAACGTTCCATTATATTTTTCATTATGCTCGCATCGCAGAGGACATAATTAACACAGCGAGACACAGTTTTTCCAAGAAAGTATGACTGATGTAATTAACAGTGCTCCGCATTGCGCGACGCCGGTATGAAAAGAGCTGAGACTAATTGTAACTCGTTCTTATCCCGTGGCTCGTTCCATCGTGTCTTTCCCTCTCTGTCATTTTTAACCCTCTCCTGTCGCTCTCGTTTCAGCCTGTCTCCCTTGTATTTCTCGTTATCCGTGGGTTCTTTGAGCCCATAAATAATTCAGGTGCTCGAGACGTCGTAAAGACATTAACGAAGGTAAAAGCTTTTAGGGGCGGCCCCGGTTGAATCCTGAACTCGTTACGCGGCTCTTACGATAATAATTCGCAATCTCTGCCGACCGGTTCATTGTCTAATGATACACGATATTTACTAGCGATGTTGATGCGATTTTTTCCCCATCGACCTCAGTAATTATGTTTTTTTTTTATTTTACATAAAATTGGCATTTCCACGTTAAACGAGATTAAGCAAACATTTGTAATTAACAGCGGCGCGTTTAATAACGACTCGTAATTTATTTTTCAGATTCCGATCTACCCAGATTCGCCGAAGAAATTCAAAACGTGACCGTAAGCAGGGGGCGCGATGCTTTGTTGGCCTGTATAGTGGACAATCTGCAGCACTATAAGGTAGGAAACAATGTTACAATACTGTATCTTTAATTAATATTAAATTGCAATCTTACTTCCCTTCAAATACATTCAATGTTACAAAACAATTATTACCGTAATACTTCGTTGATAAAACTACTAATAAGAGTGGGAAAAAATTCCAAATGACTAATTATCCTGTACCGTATTTTATTGTAGAGAGTGTTTCGCTACCTAATGCAAATATTTTAAGGGCTGATTGCTGGGACAATTCTAAACAACTTTTTTGTTTGCTAAAATGCTGGCTAAAGCTTCGTTGTTGAATTATTAACGAAAAACACTGACCAATCAGAGCGCGCGTTGAGCGCGCCTCTGTCGTGAGACTATTCAAGGCCGCGGTTGAGCATCATCACGATCTTCTCTCGGCTGAGCACACGCTCTGATTGGTCAGTGTTTTTCGTTAATAATTCAAAAACGAAGGCTTAAGCAACACTTTAGCAAAGGAAAATGTTGTTCAAAATCGCCTCGGCAATCGCTCGTTAAAACATTTGCATGAGGTAGCGAAACACCCTCTACATAGCAATATCAAAAACCTGTTAATATGCAGGGAAAATTACACAAGACTTAACAATATTCGGGACCAGTAAATGGAATGCAAATGGTTGCTGCGCGAAGTAAAAGTGTGAAGCATTTTATTCGGTAAATGAAGGAGATTATTAAGGTTTTATAAAATAAAGCTGGTCTATGAAAGATGGTTTAAAACGATAAAAATATTAGTTTTTATTTTTCCACTGAACACTGTATTTATGATTAAACTTATTGTCCTTATGATTGAAAACTGATTTTCTTTTCTAAAACCACTGCAAAATCTTCGAAAATATTCATAAAGTTCTGATGAAACAAATTTAACCAAAATTTTGACAAAGGAAAAAGTTGTTCAAAATCGCTTCGGCAATCGCCCCATAAAACATTTGCATAAGGTAGCGAAACACCCTGCATTTATGATATTATATTATACTCCTCTCTTCGTTATTCGTCTGGTAACTATGCACCACATAATATACAAATAATTTGTAGAAATAATATTTATTCCAATACACAGCGAAATGATGTAATTCAACAAAAGAAATGTAAGAATTCGAATTCAGAAAATGTTACAAATATCTTGTTAACTTGTTTGCTATACTTCGAGTATAAAATTTTCACAGACTCTCTCTCTCTCTCTCTCTCTCTCTCTCTCTCTCTCTCTCTCTCTCTCTCTCTCTCTCTCTCTCTCTCTCCCTCCCTCCCTCCCTCCCTCCCTCCCTCCCTCCCTCCCTCCCTCCCTCCCCACCCCCACCCCTCTCTCTCTTTCCGCAATCCAATTTGAAAATCATGTTGCTCCACTTTCAAAGTAGAGAATTACTCCACAAGCATGGAACTTCTGAAAATAAGGATGGAGTTCTGGCTGTCTCGTTTATAAGGCGTAACTGGGAATGCAATAACTTCCGTTTAATGCAGACCTCTTTTTTTCAGAGAGCAGGCTAAATAGGATGGCGCGATTTTTGTGCATTACAGGGATCGCGTTATGATAAAAATCGCCTACGGCGAGGTTTTAATAAAATTTTCTCGGATTCACGAGCAACGAAACTTTTCAAACAAGAATTCGCGAATGGAGGAGATTTTCCTCTGCATCGGAATATCATTTCAGCGACCTACTTGTAATTTAACAGTTAACATGTAAAGGAAGGAATGAGAAAATAGAGAGAGGAATAATAAAATATAATACAGGACAATCGTATTTGGTTTTCGTTTTCGTACCAGTCATTTCTTCTCTGTTTCACGGTTTTCACTTTGTTCATTTTCATACTCCTCGCGCTTAAAGTATTTTATGTAATGAATTTCATTTTGGTACATAACAAATCTTAATTACTCAATTTGATTGATAATAGTATACATAATAATACTAATTGCTATATATTAATTGCTCAACTAATGAACTGAATTTCACCTTATTTTATTCTACTAGAAATCCCACCTTTCTGTTTAAAATAGAACATGTTAATGTATATACAAGATGTTCGTTTAATTACTTTGAACAAAAACTGAAATAAATTTCTATTTATAACTTAAGATGAGGTCTTATAAAAAAATGTTTCCTAGAAAAGATTCTTATCTTTCTTTTTGCAATAAGAATCTGTAAAGAGAAACCACACTTTCCATAAAAAAATAAGTTGACCTTCAAATGAGCTTGAAAACCGCTATGAAAAAGAAACGAGTGACATGTTCGGATTTCCTCCTCGAAACCGTGATACTTTTGTTTTAAAAATTTTTCCTTACAATGTGCAGTTGTTAAGGTAATTGGACATGAAGTTTTTTAATAAACACCCTGTATGTGCATACGATTGAAACGAAAACGTGACGAGCCCCGTCGTGCAGAAAGCAAAATGCATGCAAATCGAGTTCGCCCTATGTTTAACCGAATGATTTTCGCGACCCCGGGCAAGTAAAAAAGCGTCTCGTGTAAGTTCGTCGTTAAGAAAAGCTTTTTTACACTCCGTTTGAGAATTTCGCTGCCCGTCGGTGAGGGGAGCCGAGTTGACTCGGTGTAATTCTAGCCGTGGCTTGGAGCAACGTCAACTTAAGCCGCCGGGCTCCTTCGTTACGTCAATGGAAATACATCACGGATCGTGTCACGTTGAATTATTAAAGTAATACACTAACAACGTCGGCGCGCACGATTCCCTCGGCTAATCCGGTGTACTTTGCACGCGTGAAGAAGCGTCGTGTTATTTCCAACACTCTTATAACTGATATTCCCCAGATGGGGCTAGCTGGAGCAAGAAAACTGTTACTCTAGTGCAAATTATATTTTAGCGTGGAACATCTTGAAACTGGTCATTAGGTGTGACGTATATACACAAGTTAAATTGCAAATGTAGGAATAGATGGGTACTGAGTGAGGGTTTCGAAAAAAAAATAAACCTGCTGTATCAAATCTTTTTGAATATTTTCGAAGACTTTACTCTGAATTTAGAAAAGAAGATCAGCCTTTAATCATAATGACAATAAGTTTAATCATAAATCCAGTGCTCCTCTTTTTTCATAACAATTTACCACTCTTTTAATGTAACAGGATTTGAGTTACAAATGTTATTCGGGGAATAGAAATAGAATTAATTGCAATTATTTACAAGGAATTTCTACCACAAACGTAAAAGCTACAGAAATTGCTTAATAAAGCAGGAAATGTACAGGATGATAAAAAAAAAATGGTTCAAAACCTTGGGGTAGCTAGTACGTGCAGAATAAAGGAAACAAGTCCAAAGGCACTTTAATGGGAAAAGAAAAACTAATATTTTAATCGTTTTAAACCATTTTTCCTAGACCAGATTTATTTTACGAAACCTTAATAATCTCCTTCATTTACCAAATAAAATGCTTCCCACTTTTACTTCGTACCGCAACCATTTCCATTTCATTTACAGGCGTTCGAATATTATTAAGTCTTGTGTAATTTTCCCTGCATATTAACAGCTATTTGATATTACAATATGCAGGATGTTTCGCTACCTCATGCAAATGTTTTAACGAGCGATTGCCAAGGCGATTTTGAACAACCTTTTTCCTTGCCAAAATGTTGCTTAAGGCTTCGTTTTTGAATTATTAACGAAAAACACTGTCAAATCAGAGCGCGCGCTTAGCCGAGGGAAGATCGTGATACGCTCAACTGCGGCCTTGAACACTCTCGCGGCAGAGGGCGCGCTCAAGACGCACCGTGATTGGGAAGTGTTTTTCGTTAATAATTAAAAAACGAAGCTTCAACCACCATTTTTGCAAAGGAAAAAATTGTTCGGAATCGCCACAGCCATCGCCTCTTCAAATATTTGAATGGGGTAGCGAAACTCGCTGTATATTTACCCATAGTCTACTAGCGCATTTTCGTCTATCCCGAATTCTAGTTCACGTGGTAAGCTTAGCGATGAAGGGAGAAAATAGGGTGGTTCCTTAAGCCTTCTTATACTTACCCCCCCCCCCCCATTCACCGTATTCCAGAAAGGTTCTGAAGATCCACGAAGGATACGGAATACAGGCCAGCTGGAGTATTGGATTAAGCGAATGATAAGAAAGGAGCAATGTTGTATAGGGTGTTCGAAACTACGCGGAGAACACCGTGAATCGAATACATCTGTAGGAAATGTAGATACGTGTACGTGTGAACGATTGCCTAAACGAAATAGTCTTTTCGAATGTCTCGTACCTTTTTTGAACTTGAAAATAGCTTTAGTCTTACTGGAACGTCATATTAATTCCGATTTAGGAACTTGTACAGTGAAAAAAATGTTTCCTCTCAGTCATCACAAGTGTGTTCTACACCTTTGGTCCGCTGAAGATCTGTAAAACAAATGTCCTCAGCTGATCTTGATCGAAATTAACGTTGACTTTGAAAATTAAGGCCAACACTCTTTTTATTTTATCTTATTCTACTCATAAAGAGGGTAGAAAAGGATCAAAGGAAGCATGGGTCGCAACTCAGCCATTCTCTTGGAAAATGTTGTCCAGGTCAATTTTTCAGGAACTTTCTTTAACAGTTGTCCACCGACCCAAAGGTGTAGATAATAGGAGAAAAACATTGTTTACACACTGCACTTTCTATTTTTACTCAAAACTTTTGTAATTACCGGCAACATAGTTATTAACAAATAACTGTTAATATCGCCGAATTATAACTTGAATCTGACTGCCCTGATAGGCCTTCCGTTGTTACATAATCCCCGTGATGTTTCTCGTATTAATCCCGCAGAACAAATCTCTGTGCTGCAATCCCGTAACCTCTCTTCGATTGTGCTAAGCCTTCCCTGAGCATTTCCGCGAATCGTGTTTGATCATTAGAAGCAAATCTCCTTCGTCGTCGACGTCTGATAAGTTAAGTTACTACCATATTTCGCTTGTTTACTCGTCAGATTACATTTTTTGTAAAACGAAACACTTTCAGGCGACCTTCCTTTTTAACGAATCCCAGTAGGAGTAATAAGAAATACAATTTAGATTACATGTGGCCACGACACGAGCTTTTTGTAGAATATATTCTAATTAAATTAATTAAATAAAGTTACGTGAAAAAATACCGACGGTGAATTATTACTTATCTTTTAGTAATAATATATAATTTGCTGAGATCCATAAAGCAACATTACTATGCTAATAACTTCAACAACTTTCCATATAAATTCCATACAAATTCGTAATCGCCTTACAAAATACTGCGGCGATTAAAATGAAGTAAATTTAAATCCCTGAGAAATTAAACATTATTATCTATTTCACAAGCTGTAGTCTGCTGATTTTTTAATACATTTCCCCCTTCTTAATCGTACGAAATCATATTATGCAGAGCAAATATTATCATCCTTTACAACGATGCTGTATGTACATCATATAAGTCAACAGTAATAATGATACGAAAACATGAAGTGCATTTCACCGAGAAACTCGTGGGGAAGCATTACGTTATCCTAAGCAAACTTTTAATATACGTACACGCGCTGGTTTGTTTTAGGTGGCATGGGTCCGCGTCGATACACAGACCATCTTGTCCATCCACCATAATGTCATCACGCAAAACCCGAGGATCTCGTTGTCGTACAACGACCATCGTACATGGTACCTTCACATAAAGCAGGTCGAAGAAGTGGATCGCGGATGGTACATGTGTCAGGTGAACACGGACCCGATGAGAAGTCGACAGGGCTACCTGCAGGTTGTTGGTAAGCTGTTTCCCATATGACATTTATAAAATGCCTGAAAAGGAAACGCGGCTTTTCCATTAACGAGATGCCAATGCTGAAAGGGTTGCATTTAAAAGTAATTGCGATGTCTCTAATTCTACGTTGGTGAATTGTTTTTAAATTAAAATTCATGGTGAGCAATTGATTTGCGACAGATACGACGAATGTGTTTTAAAAAACCTTAAAAAGATTATATTCAAACGTTGATGGAATTTTTATTGAACTAATTGTACGTTCTTTTGTAATTGCATTGTTGAAGCTGTGCTTCATTTCATTGGCGGAATAATGTAGGAGGTTATCAGTCATTTTTCGGCAATGGTGAAGTAACCGCTGTGCTCTAGTGGTAGAGGTGTAGCATTAGTCAGCCCGATGCAGTTAGTCCTTGAAGTAATTAGGCTTCCCGTTAGTTGTTAAACTGGTTTAGAAGTCATCAAGCTTCCGATATTCAATCAACAGTCGAAGTGCTTAGGTTTCTACATACACATGTAAGATTATCGTGCGATTGGCCCCAAGTTATGATTTAAACACGATAAGGATACTGTTTGTCGACAGAATGCCATGGTTTTAATTCATTTGTACGTTTGCCATAAAAATTCATTATTGAATTTTATCTTCCAAATGCCAAAATCTAATAATTTGGCTTGATCAGAATGAATTTTACAAAAAAAAAAGATGTTACAGTTGTTTAGAAATCGTTAGCATCATTCATAATTACGTTACATTTAGAAGGATATTTTAGGTTTTTATTAGTTTCAGCTTTTTCATGTCTGTTATAAGTTATTAGAAATCAATTAAAAGGATTTGTCTAATAGGCTTTTAAAGATCGCATAATTTTGCAATTATTCAGGTCCAATAATTAAATCAATGAAACGTACATTACTACATCTTTAAATAATACGCATTCATATCTACCCAAACTAAGCGAGAATAATATGGATTTCGAGTCAGTTATCGTTATCGTTTTCGGTCGAGTTCATTTTAAAGGCTACATCTAATTAACGACGCATTTAAACCATGCTCGGTTGATTAAGCAAATTCTTGCTGAACAGGGTTTATCAGTACTGCTCTCTACCTGAATAGAGACTCGGTCATGGAAAGTACAATTAAACTTGGACACAGATCTAGAATCTAGCAATTAATTATTCCGTTAATTAGAGAGATTCAGTAAACAATAATGCTTTGCTCCTGCAAATATTATTGAATGTATGCATAATACAAACATCGTTCATTTGATGAATTTTTAAAATAATTTACATTGCATCAATTCACTTAATTGATTAAAAAAATTGTTTTTCTTTCAACACGGGGACATAAATAATTGCACGAAGGAATTTATAAAATAAGTAAATTATAACTGTAAAAGCCAATATGTTTTTTTATTTGATTTATTTGTTTTAAGACATCGTTGCTGATATATGTATTATATTTCACTGTGTCATATCTATAAATTACTTTGTACAACCGAATGTTTGCTTCAGCCATATAAAATTCTAAAAGTGGAGAACTCAAAGCAGAATTTTTATTTTTGTTGGCCAATGTACAAAACGCACGGTGCATACCGTAGTATTTGCCACAGTTTTCGAGTTGCTAACGGTAGATCGTCAAAAAATGGGACCTAGCCAAAGTTTTATCCAGTTGCAGAATAAAGTTTCATCGTAAAAATGGTTGAATAATCTGATTTACATGAATAAACCGAATCTAACAATTTTTTTATTTAAATAGAATCTGTTATTTTTTATTGGATTAAAAGTAAGAAAGCCCTTATATTTTTATTTTACCGAGTCTTTTACATAAATATTTTTTTGCAAATTCGATTTTTCTAAATCTCAATTCTTATCCATAAAGAACAAAAATTAAAGAATGCTTTCATAAACCTTCCTTTTTTACATGTGTTGCTTCTGAAACACTTAACAAAAATGAATCAAGTGCTTCCCTTTACAAAATATTGAAACAATAGCAACAATCCCCACCGAAAATAGGTGACTTAGTATCCCGTTAATTTACATCCTATTAAAAACGTCCAAAGTATTTACAATGTAATGAAAAATTACAATGATTGTTTTCAAATGTAATTGTATTAAACATCCAAGGGAAACATATTAACTTAACATTGACCCTACTTGATGCACGGTTCAAGTAGCAGAACTTCACTTGGTTGCGAAACGTGCAAGACGATTATTCACTCGATCTTCGCACGATTTCTTTATTGCAGTGCCACCCTCTATTATCACGAAGGAAACCAGTACCGACATGGTTGTCCGGGAGGGTTCGAACGTGACACTGACGTGCAAAGCTTCAGGATATCCAGAACCTTACGTCATGTGGCGCAGGGAGGACGGGAAGAATATAAACTACAACGGGGAGAGCGGTAAGTTTCGATCAATCCTTCCTTTGTAACATTTATTGCCGTCTAAGCGGCGTTCGTCGAATTCAGTAGTGATGGTGTGTAAGTGGTCAGACATGTAAGAAGGATTCACATTTCGAGATTTAAAAAACAGTTGGTAGAATTTGTATCATATTTTATAAAGTATTATTGATACAGGGAGGAACAATAACTTTATTCACGTCGAATATTTCCATTATTATGAGAGATTTGACCAGAATTTTATATACAAAAATTGTCAGAGCAGGAATCCCACAACCACCAAAAATTTATTTGTTAGTGGAAATTTCTCATTTTTGTTCATTCAAATAGCACGCTATACTTTATTTATCCTTCCTGTCAGTAAACTAACGAAGGAATAAAGGATATTTTTAATTTTTATTTCTTTAAATAACATGGTTTACGTATTTTATCCTGCATAGAAATGCAATAACGAAGGTTGGAAGGAGTTGAATGATTTGCAATGTAACATTATTGGACATTAAATGCAAGAAACACAAAATTTATTACATTGAATGAAAAAAATATTGGTAACATTTTTTATAACATTTCGTATGGTAATAAATGTGACATAAAAAGAAATTAATAACGGATATATTATCCGTTATGTCTGTGAAGGATGAACGTGAATGGGTTATAATTGTATAAGGATGAACCACGAATTTCGCTAATAAATCGATTGACGTTTTCATTAATTACGTCGGACATAATGATTCTATCACAGTCAGTTGTTAATCTCGCGCCAGGAATTGTTCATTCTCGCAACGGAATGAGATATAAATTCGATTTGAACGCTGTACTCGGTAAATGAATGGCAAATAATTTAGCACTTTATCAAATCGGTCTGGAATTTATCAAGCGGAGATATCGCCTTTTCCTTTTCGCTTATAAAATAATCGATCCTCGTAAAAATACCCGAGAAGGAACGTTTATAAATAAACTTTTGATTGGAATGTTAAAAAACTGTATTTAGGTTTAAAAAACAACTTTCGATTTTCTGTCAAATTAGACAGTGAAGAGGGTAAATTAATTATAACTATCCAACTAGTTTTTTTTTATTTCCCGCGACTCTAATAGAAAATTATTACCCAGCCACTAATTTTAGCAAACAGAACGTAATTATTAATGGGCTCACTATGCTCGGCCGTATTATTAAACTTTCCTCGTTTTCGGATAAGTCTCAGTTCGACAATCGGTAATCGAATAAATATTTGTTGATAGCACCAGTTCGCGCACGATATAGCTTTTCCTCGTGCTAAATAAAAAAACAGTGTGCTAAAACCAGGTTAAAACCATTCTCCTTCTTCTGTGTCAAACTTGTGATAAGTCACTATATTCACATTGCTCATATTGAGTTCCTATACTTAGCTATCTATGTATATTACTGAAAGCTCTAGATATACTTTTCATGGACTAAGTACATAGACGCAATGAACAGAATACGATGCTTTTTCCAATGTTTCGTAATGCAATCAATAGAAAATTCATTTTAAAATGTAATGTACTATTATTTGCAATAAAGATGGGTTAATCAAGTTATTATAAAACATTATTATCACAGTTTTATTTGAGCTGCTCTGTTAATATTAATTATCATCATATATTTTACATTTCTTTCCTTATGTACTGTAAGTCACATTTTATTACACGTTTTATAATACATTTATAAAATGATTTAAACCAGATATGATAATGGAAACGTTAAATATTAAAATGAAAATATTTTATAAATCGTTATTGGAAATTCTCTTATAATGAAACATCAAAAATGTATAAGTAATTATGCATTTTAACTGTGTCGGAAATATTTAATATGTATCATATTAACAAACTTCGTGTATTGCATAATTTTCAATAAATTAAAGTCAACGTCGCTTAAATACAAAAGTCAGAGCGTCCACAGTTCCAAAAGACGATATAATCCTTGGTAGAAACTTTTAATAACAATTCCTACGCTTTTAATATTAGTATAAAAGAAGCCTCCGTTGCACAAGCCATTGATAGCGTTATCTTTAGAAATATTACACTATTCCGGAGTATTGGTCCCTTAAAAATTAGCGGGGCGTCGAGAAGTTGGACGCTCCTGTCGATAAGTTGAAATTGCCAGCGGTTCCCTGACTTTGCCCAATAAAATATTGCGAATCGATAGAACGCTACAACGTAACAGAAACGGAAGTTGATTCCACGGCATTCTTTCCGGGCGGAACACGTTTGATCGCTGAACGTCATGAACAATCGATCGTCCATTTGCCGTAGTATACTCTTCTAAAAATAACAGCACGGCTGGAGAACACGGCCGACTCCACCCAGGTCGTCTCGATCGATGCTAATTATTTTCTTAATTACTAATTATGAAGGGGGTGAGTAACGTCACACCTCTCCAACCCCCTCTTTCTATTTCTGTCTGTTCTCCACTGTCTCTTCCCCTTTCGCACGCGTATAGACACAGGCACACTGAGAGGAGAGAGAGAGAGAGAGAGAGAGAGAGAGAGAGAGAGAGAGCAGTGGGTAAAGATGTGCAGGTTAACGGGACGTCAGACAGTCTGTCGGCTCCAAAGGATTTTCTCAATATCGGATAAAGGCCGGATTTAATTTCTGCTCTAATTTAAATTTTCATTGCCCTCGAGGCACAGCCGGGCTCAGACTCTGAGAGGAGGCTTTCGAAGCTTGTGTTACGCTCTAACTCCGCTGTATAAACTGTTACTGATAAATATGTATGGCTCGAATCGTTTTGGCTTCAGGAAAAATACTCCTCCCGCATTATACATCATCGCCTGTTCAACCACCATTAAGGGGGTGGGGGGGGGGGTGTTAATTTAATTCGTAAGCAAATATTAGTGTGTTCAGGTCGCTTCTTCATTCTGCCTCGGATAAATACGACTTTTCGTGTACTCGTGGTGTACGAATTAATGAAGTGTGTTTTTTTTTATAAGGTTAATGTGTTAGTAGTGTGGCTTCAACATTGGTCAGTCCGATTCAGAGATAGAGTATGCTAGCATTAGAGTGTAACAATACTAGAAGTGTAAATTAATTAGATGTGCTTTCTTCATAATTGTATTGGAAGCATAATTTAATTATACGTGTTTTTCACAATATCCAATGTTTATTTGCAAAAGGGCATCGCAGCCTCAATCGTAACCTCCTCGAATAAATGGGGTTTTTAGTGTATTAAAGGTGTACAAATTACTTAGGTGTGTTTTTTTCATAAGTGTAATGTGCTAGTAGTATGGCTTTAGCATTGGCCAGCCCAATTCAGAGATAGAGTATGCTTGTATTAGAGTATAATAGCACTAGAAGTGTAAATTAATTACATATGCTTTTTTCAGAATTGTATTGGAAGCATAATTAGTAAATTCAATGTTTATTTGTAAAGAAAGTCATCACAGCTTCAATCGTCACTGACTTGAATAAAAGTGATTTCTGGTGCATTGAAGGTGTATAAATTAATCAGACATGTTTTCTTCATAATAGTCTTAGAAACATAAATTAAACAAACGTGTTTTTTTTCGGGAAGTCCAATGTTTATTTTCAAAAAGTTGCCGCATATTTAACTTTCGAAATACCCTTCACTGCTCTGAATCATCTTTCCCCATTTATCAGCCGTATAATGAATGCGTCCTCCCATTTACCCCTCGGTGTACTAATTAATATCTACAAGCTCAAATATCCCGGATTTCTATACGTATAGAGGTACAGTCACGAGTCTCCGCTCCCGAAAATGACCGTACCGTAAAGCACAATCATCAAACCCAGCCTCTGCATAATGAATAAATCTGTCCAGCCTAAAAAGGCCAGCAGCGAATCGGCGCGGGACGTGTGAAACACGGCTTCAACATTCATGGAAACGCCAATCAATTTCCAAAGCCCGTTGAGCCATCGGCGGTTGATTAGGAGACGATATCATTCGGCGAGCCCGTGTATCGCAGCTATCCATGGACACATCTGTCGCTGTACGAGCCGCGCGCGTCATTCGATAGAACCGCGTCAGATTATCGGAGTAATTGGGCGAAATATCACAGCCGCGTATGAGCCATGCGTTCGAGACGCGTGTTACTAACCGATGTGTTGCCATTTGGGACAACTCGAGGACCGCACTCTAACGCCATTAGCGTCCCTCCGTGCGTCGGTTTCCACGCATCCTCACACCCACGAGGAAAGCATGTTCTATCCGGTGTCAGCTCTCGCTGTCCTCTGATTGTCGGCTGGGCTGTGTCCTGATGGCGAGAGCTGAGAATAGCAAAGTCTAGTTGACGCTCGATGGCTGGTTGTTGCATGAGCAATGCTGCTTTGGGCATTTTCAAGTGAAATAAAAATATGAGATAATTAAGTTCCTCTTAAAATGGACATATTCATGCTTTTCGATTATTTAACATCGTACACTTTTCGTTCATTTATTTTTTTGTTTCATTAGTGTATTAGAACCCCTTCATTGAAACTGAGTGTACCACGTAACATGAGCAACTCAAATATCTTGCCTATTTTTAACGATACAGAAAAATTTCAAAGGAAAAAAATATTTGGTTTTAAGGCACGAACCTAATGGTGGGCAAATCAATTTTCTCAAGGTCATTTCCTTCGAGATTTCAAAACCATCGAAGTTTTTTTAGTCGAGACCACATATTATTGATATAGTGATACGATAGCTAAGGTCAAGACAAGTCCAACGACCTATGATATTATGACCTTCACATGACATTGAGTATGAAAAATTCACATAATTTGGATTATTGATGTGAATAGTGAAATGACTGTGATTAGATGATTACTGAGGGAAAGTTTATTTTAAAATATTGATGAAAACAATGCAACATGAAGATTCTGAGTGGATGAACTAATTATAATTATATCAAGCCTTCCTTATGTTTTCTTCTTTGCTTAATATTGCTGTATACAAAAAACAATAAAAACAATTCTTTCGTTTCCTTTCTCACGCCTGAGAAAGTGAATGCTCGGGAAAAATGAAGAAGGAAATCGAGTTTCGTAAAACACGCGAGAGTCCGGAGGTGTTTTTAAGGAATGAAATCGAGACAGCTGTGAGCAGGGAAGGAGGAAGACTTAGTGCCTAGGTCCTGGCCGATGGTCCAGAAAACTAGTCGAGAACCAAGAGAAAATAACAAAAGGTCCAAGAGAAGAATCTTTACTCTAAAAAGCAAGTCTGAAAGCGAAGTAACGAATTGCCTATGTTTGTGATGAAACGCACAATTTATTTCTTACGTGTTTGCTGGATCTTGATTAAAAAGTTAATATATGTAGAATCATATATCGACGTTTTCTAGAATTATCAAAAATTCAGGACTGGTGCGCTCTTAAACAATTTTAGGATTAATAGGCTACGAAGTCATTTTGCAAACACTTTCCGAGGAAATTAGACTCTTTACATCGGCATGGCAATTCAATAAACAGCGCTGCCCGAAGCGGCGAAGCCTCGATGCTCGCGATAACAATTTGCTTAACGTGGAGAAAATTATTTCGCCTCGTTCGGGAGGAACGTTATGAAAACGGATATCGAAGAAATGGAGGCGGACGAAGCGTAAAGGTTAGAAAACACTGGTAATCAATGTCAGCGTAATGCAGGAGAACGTGTGCAAGTCGAGCGCTTGCTCCAGGACGCCTCTCTGCGTCTACCATCCCCTTCGAACGCTTTTTCTCGTCGGCAGCTCGCCGGAAATTGTACAGGACACGGCAGAAATCGTAGCCCGAGTTAAAGTAGAACCTTTGGCAACAGTTGCGAATTACAAAGTAAATCGATATTGAACATAAACTTGATATTTAATTTAGAAATTGTGTAAAAAAAATAATTAACGACCAATAAATGGATTTTACAAAACATGGTAAAAATTGTAGCACGAGTTAGATTAGAACCTTTGGCAAAAGTTGCCAATTACACAGTAAAACAATGTTGAATATAAACTTGATATTTGATTTAGAAATTATTTGTGAAAAATAATTAAATACTAATAACTGGATTTTGCGATTAAATTTGATGATGATCCAAGATGATAGAATTCTAAATTCATTATTGTATTGCGTCCTTAAATATCTGATCGGAATTAAGAAAAAAGACTTTGCAGATGGAATATCGATTTTGTTTTTCTCTTTTTGTATTTTTACCAGAGTCACAATTTTTGCTGTAGCCTATATATATATATACAGGGTGTTTCGCTACTGCATGCAAACGTATCGAGGAGCAATTGCTGAGGCAATTTTGAACAAATTTTTCCTTTACCAAAATGTTGGTCGAGGCTTCATTTTTTAATTAATAACGAAAAACGCTGACCAATTACGGCGCGCATTCAGCAGCGGGAGTGTTCAAGGCCGTCTTTGAGCGTATCACAATCTTTCCTCGGCTGAGCGCGCGTTCTACGCCCGCCCCGAATGGTTAGTATTTTTCGTTAATAATTCAAAAACGAAGTCTTAACCAACGTTTTGGCAAAGGAAAAAGTTATTCTGAATCGCTTCAGCAATCGTCCTATCAAATATTTACATGAGATAACGAAACACCCTGTATAGCTTATGCATAGAGGCAAGACAACACGAGACAAAGATAAAATCGGAACCTAATAACGCATCACAGTCTCGTGGGCGAGGGAGAGGGGGGGGGGCAAAAAAAAGCAAAAGGTCCCGTGCTGGATATCGATATAGTCGGCATGGTAAATCGAATCTACGTTACACTCGCTTTACGTGGAAAGCCGGCATCAAACGACGAGGAAAACTGGCGGCCAAACTGTACCAACGTCGATCCTTCTAGCGACGAGACGAGCTTATCTTGTTGCCGTTTGAGGTTCCTTTGTGCTTTCCAACAGAGCGGAACAAGTCGCCGTTCCACACGCAACTTCTCCGCCAATATTACCTGGCGAATCTTGCGTCTGAACCACTAAGGGAATAGATTCCAATCGCTCTCTCAGACTCGACTCTCCTCGTGCTTTTCCATTTACGAATACACATGCACATGTACACACGTAAATAGGATGATTGCAAAAAGTTCCTAGTGTGAGTTTCTACAAAGCGTACTATTGCATTGTCTCTTGAATAGCATATCTGGCAATTATCAGGCTGGTGCATGGGAAATTATAGTTTTGAGCGAGGCAGCTTAAGTAAATAAAATTTCGATCCTAATGTTTGTAGCTTTATATTTTTTAGTATCCTTTTAAATAGTTAGAACTTTTACCGTTCAAGTTGATGTTTCTTATAGTACTTTCATCCTTTAAAATGTTATCACAAAGAGAACATTAAACAAAGGAATTATTTGATGTTTCAAAACATGTATTCAATAGATCGTTAATGTTCACGAGTTTCATAAACATCCAAACCAACTACAACAAGAAGAAACAACGTTGTATTTTGATATTACGCTTCTATATTGCCACTGTTTCATCTGTTTTTAAAGACAGTTTAGGGTAATTATTTATTATTACACATCTGATGTGAGAAAAAGCACTTTGGATCGATTTAATATTATTAATTCCTTGTTTAACTTATTTTTCTATGATGAGATAGACAGGGAATTTGGAAATAACTACGTACATTTATAATTAACAAACGATTGGGTAGAATAAAGAAAAATGAAACATAAGGAATGAAAGATGCAAAGTGGCTTATTGCTTCCACACTGTCTGACCATTTCCTGAGTAATACTACTTACAGTTCCTTATAAATGCTTTCTATTTGCATTCCATGATCCCCCCCCCCCCCCCCCGCTGTGTTATCACATACGCATTGTTTACTGTACAACCTTAGGGCACACGTCTATCTTACACATTTTTTATATGCTTCTTAAATAGTCTATTTGTCCAAGATGAAAACCTGTTCCATGACAATACGCAGGACGTTATTATATCAATGGTTTGGATGAGATTTAGATTTAGGCTACATAGATTAAGGCTCTTTATCTACATGAATGTTTATAATCACGTAAAAGTAAGAATAAACAAACTAGAATTTAGTAAAAATAAATAAATTCCATTTCTTTGTATAAAAAATAAATAAATTATAATCCCTGTTTTAAATTGGAACCCTTGTCTGCTGTGATTGGGTAAAGAGTAGTTTTTTGTTCTCATCGAATATAGATACAAGTCTGCATCCCCATAGTTTTCGTTGCCCAAGGACATAAGAATTCCTTCCGTATAGGGTAGGGAATTGTTTAACCAGACGTCTGCGTTTATTTATTAATAAGAAGGTGAAGGTACTGGCGAAATTGTGGTTTCTTAGGCGCGCAAACGGAATGAAACCACGAAATATACAACGCTCAAGGTCCCAATGGCACTGTTGCTCACTTCACCTGCCTCCAAATAAATGAGTACATTCAGCAGACTTTATTGTAAGAAACGAATTTAAAACACGGAACCTCTCAGCAAGCAGTTCGTAAAAATTTTCTTTTTCAAGCGTTCATGAGGAATAATTTTGTGAATAGGTTGAATAATCGAAAAACTGAATGAATAAAAAATAAACCAGTGTATGTACATATATTCCTGCGATAATTTTCTACAAAATGTTTCCACAAAGCTTTCGCATACCTAAATTCAGACATGAATTAGTATTTCATGAACAGAACAAATACCCTTACGAGATTCTCGAAATATGGACCGTTTATTTTGAAAATGGTAGAAATCCATTTTTCAAAAAAAAATTGAGAAAAGGATATGAATAAAAAGTTCACATTAAAATATATGGAAATTTGTCCTTCTCATTTTTTTTTTAATGAACACACCACTTTCAAACTAAACGATCCATATGTATATCATTCCCTCAGTATTTTGAAAATTTTATCTAATTAGCTCTTATAATGTTTTTCTAATAACACAATCTACGCACGTACGTACAATTGCTAATTAATGTATTTGGCAACCTAACGCAAATTGGGAACTTTATACAGGGTCCTTCGCAACTTCATGCAAATATTTTAAGTGATTAAGTGATCGCTGGGGCAATTTTGAACAACATTTTCCTTTGCCAAAATGCTGGTCAAGGCTTCGGTTTTGAATTATTAACGAAAAACACTGACCAACCAAAGCGTGCGTAGAGCGCGCTCTCAGCCGAAAGAAGACCGTGATACACTCGATCGCGGCTGAGCGCGCACCCTGATTGGTCAGCGTTTTTCGTTAATAATTCAATAACGAAGCTTTACTCACCATTTTGGCAAAGGAAAAAGTTGTTTAAAATTGCCCCAGCAATCATCCCTTAAAACCTTTGCATGAGGTAGCGAAACACTCTGTACATTTATAGCTCTTATACGTTATAGAATATTATAACATTTTTTAATGTCGATCTTTTTTAAACTTATGACTTTTTGAACAATTTTTTTTGCATTTTGTAATTAATGTCACCAATCTCATCAACAAATAAGTTTCTATGACTGATATTTTCCATTAAATTTGTTGGGATAACTATTATTCTCGATTTCTGCTTTTTTGTTCCTTGTTTCATGTCATCAACCAGTTATTATTTTATCAACAGTCACAAGTCCCAAAGTGATCTGAATAATTGCATCCCACTATTCGTTATTTTGCACAAGATTTACTAATACTTAACGTGGCTTGACACTTTCGTGGCCAACAGCGCATCAAAGAAACATTTTTTAACAACGCAGTATACATTCAGCTGTCCAGCACATCAGACACTTATTATTCACAAACGAAGGAAAGCAGCCGTTACACAGCGATTCTGCATCGCGAACCAGGGACAACAATACAGTCCATATTAGACGTAATAGCGGCTTTTAGTGTCGTTCGAGCTATTACGAAACGATACACGAAGGAGTCCGTTCGGTCTACGAAAAGAAACACACGCCGTAGCATTAGCCGCGATGATCGTAGCTCGGAGGATTCCGCCGGAGGATGAATGTAGCCGGGTTATCTAGCGGTAATAACGCGAAAAAGGCCACTTAACGGCGGGAGAAAGCTGGGACAGAGGGGAGGGGGCGGGATGAAATATCGACGTCCAAGCCGCCTCTTATGGGGCAGAATACATCACGTACTAATTCCCAAATAGGTAGCCGCCGTCCCATTTCGTCTTCGAGTAAAGCGGTCCCCGCTTATTCTTCGGCCACAGTAAGGAGCGCACAGGAGAATGTTATGCAAAGTGTGCTCGCGCATCGACGTTGAATGGCCGCTAATTTATTCCGCAGTTCTTTTCCACGCGAGCTCTTATCGTGCCGCTTAACATTTAAACGGGCTGACGAGCTTCGAAAGACGCGTTGTCGTCGGGACCTTATGAAAGTTTCAAGACGCCTCGCGCTGCTGTGAATTACATTCCGCGCTGTTTCGTGCTAACTCGACGCTTTCGGTGGTAATTAGTTGCTCGCGGTTTCGGGAGGAAATTGCATTGAATTGTATTAGTGCAACAGACGGACTATTCTGACGTATGCATGTTTATTTTTTTAAATAAACAGTATTCGGTAAATACTGAAGTTGTTCAAAATTATGTCCCTGACAACATATTTTGAGGTGAAAGTCATTGAAGCTGGATCCCTTATTGTCAATATCTACCCAATATTCTTTCTCAAATTTAGTATTTTACAAAATAGTCAAGGAATTATCTTTCGAGATTGTATTTAGGAATATGAGCTCGCAAGAAGATGGTACTTCTTGAAGAACAGGTGCAAAACTTAGCTTGTTATAGGAGCAGCAAACAAGCTACGAAGCCATTTAGCAACTCGGGCAAAAAGATTGCACCAACGATGTCCTGCAATCTGTTTTTAATGATGCGAGGGAACAGGTAAAGGGCATTGTGATTACATCAATTGAGCAAACTTTTAGTAACAATGCTGTGAAGCATAAGAAGACAAGATCTATTTTTATAAGAAAAGTGATTATTAAAAAATAATTAACGTTTGTTGTAATTCGTGGAAGTTGCCAATTCCATCATGCAAAGCATATTCGCATTAAGTTAAAAGCGATTTCGCATTAGGTTAAAAGTTTGCAAGGTTTTTCCTTAAGGGGTCGCCCTAAGTCACATTAATTGAAAATTTTGTATCTGTATTTGCATATATTTATAGAGTACTTGCACATTTTTGTTAATTGAAAATTCAGCTGCAGTTCCAAGTTCCAAGGCAACAACCAGAGCGCATTAAAAGAAAGGTAGTTTCACGGTTATTAGTTGACCAAATCAAGAAAACCAAAAAGATTCCTAATCTATATTCGTGTAGTTATCGTCTGAAGTATGAGAAAAAGAAAATGTTCATAAACGACGAAATGGCGAAGCTTTAAAGAAAAGATTTCGATATCTGCGGGGTAAAACGGTAGTTTCTTTAGTGCCAAATTTTTATTTCTGCAAATATTGACTTGATTGTAATTGAAACTAGAATAAAACATCCCACAAACGCACTCTATCAACCCCAGCTGGATTGGTTCACGCGTTTTTGAGAAATCTTGGTCGCCAGCTGTAAAAATGCATTCTCGAGAAAACTTGAATACCTTCGGAACCATGTTCTTCAAATGCTATACTTAAAGAAAATGGAGTAAACAAAATCGTCGATTTTTTCGAAGCATTACACCAGGGAGACCCCTTCAAACGGTAACACTATAGGATATTTCGCTACCTCATTCAAATATTTTAAGGGAAGATTGCTGAGGTGATTCTGAACAACTTGTTCCTTTGCCAAAATGGCGGTTAAAGCTTCGTTTTTGGGAGCGCGTAGAGCGCGCGCTCGGACGCGAACGTGTTAAAGGCCGCGGAGGAACGTATCACGATCTTCCCTCGGCTGAGCGCACGCTCCACGCACCCGCTGATTGGTCTATGTTTTTCCTTAGTAATTCAAAAATGACGCCTCGACCAACGTTTGGGCAAAGGAAAAAGTTGTTCAAAATCGCCTCAACAATCGTTTCGTGAAACATTTGCATGAAGTAGCGAATCACCCTGTACAGGGTGTTCTGATACTGCATGTGAATATTTTAAGGGGTGATTGCTGAGGCGATTCTGAACAACTCTTTCCTTTGCCAAAACAGTTGTTAAATCTTCGTTTTTGAATGATTAACGAAAAACTCTGACCAATCAGAGCGCGTGCAGAGCGCGCGCTCAGCCGAGAAGGAGTTCAAGGCTGCAGTTGAGCATATTACGATCTTCTCTCGGCTGAGCGCGCGCTTTACACGCGTTCTGATTGGTTAGCGTTTTTCATTAATCATTGAAAAACGAAGCTTTAACCATCGTTTTCGCAAAGGACAAAGTTGTTCAGCATTGCCTCAGCAATCGCTCCTTAAAGTATTGACATGCAGTAGCAGAACACCCTGTATAGTGCCATGACTTGCGGAGAGTACTTGATTAAAACCCTCGGCAAGTGCTAGACCAACGGTGAAATCTCTCGCTGCAGGCATTGTTTATGGAACAATGGATAGGTTCGGTGTACGCCACGGTCTAACCAGCAACGATTCTCGCAACCCCCTTAACACCCCGCCGGGCTATGCCGCGAGCAACTTTCCTTCCTTTCACCGGCCTTCGCGCCACCTGCGATATTTCCTCGCGATGATAAGGGTTTCGAGTCACGCGAGATAAGCGTGTACAATTGTGGTCACGGATCTGTTAATGCGAACAACGACGCACCACTCTGGTGGGATTTAAGTCTATTGTAGGGCTAGTTACTGTATGCATAATCAATAAGCATAATAGTAATAATAGCAAAAAAAAAAAATAATGCGGAAAGGATAATAGTGTGAAGAAGACATTAAATGCAGTGGCGATTAAAAATTTTAATATTCCGTGGATATTGTATTGGAATTTATATTTTGATACAATTTTTCACTCAGAAGAATTAACTTGAAAACTAACAAAACTACTGCATAAATATAAATGGTATTATATATTAACATTGTTTCTCAAGATATTCAATTACCAAAATCTGCAGGAAATAAAACCCCCAACTAAAATTACGTTATTTACCTATATCTGTCTGACAATAGAAAAAATATTAGGCAAGAGATAACAGTATGAAGAAGACATTAAGTGTAGAATTAGAGCTGTATTTTATATCTATATGTATGTTCCAGTAATAATTTCTTATAGCATTAAGAAATCAGTAGTTCATTTCTGTAATAATTAACAATATTTTTAAGTTATAACTTTTATTCTTAAAACAGCATGTATTAAGTTTCATATTTTATTTTAACTTCCAAATTAATAATACTACTGCATATATACAAATCATATTATAAATTAACAATCCTCCTCAACATATTAAGTTATCAAAATGTTGAGAAAATAAAATTGTCATTTAAAGTCCCTACCTTAAATCGCTCTATTCCTACATGAATTATTTAATTATTAGCTCAGTAACTAAAAATCTTTTCTTTATGAATATCTCCAGCATCCTCCGACCATAAAATATTTAACAAAGTATTAATGCGCTTTCTGCATGCGGTTTCTCGCCACCCTTTACCATTACCTCATAATCCATAATACCACTCTGTCTTTAATAAATTATTTACTCGCTTACCTCAAAGGAGCGGTCCATAAGTAACAACGCGTTTAAGTGCAAGATAGCACAAAAGAAATTATCTCGCCAAAGGCGGCGGCAAATGAGAGGCAGTAAGGACGAGCAATTTATCCGAAGGCGCATGAACCGTAACAAAGAAGATCGTGATACATTGGACGGTGTTATTCGAGTAGTCGGTGAATCCTATATTCTTACGGCGTCCCATTACCTGCACATTACTGTCCGGGAATCGCAGCAACAATTCTTCCCGCGTGATACAATGCGCTTTTACCCTTTATCGTGAGAAACGTTGAATCGGTTTTCCATCGGTCTTCAACATTCGCCCACGACCAGTTTAAGTCCACCCGCGACCTATTACAATACGCTTCCGTTTCTGCACCACCAGGAATCCCAAGAATGTGCGCCATAATTTCTCTTTAAAAAATGGCAATCCGCTTCTGTTTTATTATCGTACTTTTATTGGAACGCGTACACCAGCGGAAATCTGCCTGTACATTTCTTGAAACGCTATGCTTGCTTCTTTCCGCAAACTGGCCGTGTTTCATTGCATTCCATGAAGTTATACTATTTCACAATGCATAATGGTTGTCTTCAGTAATTGTTTATATCCCTTTTGATCTCTCCTTTGTAATCACACCATTCTAAACAGGGAATGAAATTTAATGGCTACAAATGGTAAAAAGTATTAATAGGGCTGTATAATTATTGCCAGTTATTATTATTACTGTTCGATTCAATTCAAATTTATATTAGACAGTTACTATTGAATAAAATTGCACTAGATACACGACGGCAAAATGTGTGAAAGCAGCAGGCTTTTTTATGTTGGAGTTTCATCTGTTATGGCATAAAACTAATTTGTAAAAAACTAACTTGATTACTGATTTGTTGATAAATTCAGTGACAATAAAATTTTATGTTAATTAGAAAATGCTATTCGAAGAAACAAGCAGACTGTTTTTTAAAATTATCTGAAAATATACAATGGAACAACAAACATGACTCAATGCCACTTGTTTCTATTTAATTACTGCTTTCTGCGCCATTTTAAAACTACAGTGCGATATAATCGCGGGAGCTACCAACCCCGCGTGTTACTTAAAAAGAAATCCAATAATGCTAAATTTTAGAGCTTTCCATTCTGTAACTTTATTAAGGCGCGCCATGAGCTTTCGTCCAGTTTATATCGCACTATTCTTATTCCGTTTATGTGAATAACTCTGTCCAATATGAAGTGGCAATCTCCGCTTTAAAGGCTGCAGTCGTTTAGTATTTTTATTGAACAGTAATATTTTGAAATCGCTATGCAATAAGTAAACTTCTATATAAGTGCCTTATAAACTTATAATTCAGTCTAATGTTCTCTGTGTCGAAATTAATGAAAGAAAATCGATGCTTAAAGAAATTCAGAGTTCAAAGCGTTCAAAGTTCAAGGAATTCAAGGGGTTCAAGAAGTTCAAGGAATTCAAGGAGATCAAAGAATTCAAGGAGATCAAGGAATTTAAGGAATTCAAGGAATTCAAGGAGTTCAAAATTTCAAGGAATTCGAGGAGTTCGAGGGCTTTAAGCAATTTAAGGAGTTCAAAGAGCTCAAGGAATTCGCGAAGTTCAAGGAGTTTAAGCAATTCGGGGATTCCAAAGGGTTCAAGGAATAGGAGAAATTCAAGGAATTCCAGGAGTTCAAGGAGTTAAAGGAATTCGAGGAGTTTAAGGAGTTCAAAAATCTAAGAAATTCACGGAATTCAAAATGCAAAAATTTCAAAATGTAATAAAATTTAAAAACGTTCAATATTAACCTTTGCCATTGTACGTATCTACAGGCAGACTAAAATGCTTTCGGTAAACACAAAAAATGGACACTATATTTCTACAAAAACTTTCTCGGCCCACAAAAAAAATGTACATTTTATAAATTCACAGTTCTAACACAACGTGTATTGACGTCGAACGAAACTGGAGCATCGCATTTGTGTGCAAAATTCTCGTTTACGTTCGTATGCATAATTCGTAACAGGGGATGGCCGAACGCGGTTGTGAGATACGTTAAAAGTTGCAGGAAAATGTGGAGAGTGGAAGTTTTGCAGGTTTGCGCTGGTTAGACGGAATGATAAATCGTTTAATGTGATTTAATTATATGCCCGGCGTAGGGTGTAGCCGGGAAACGGAGGCGTTGAATGTACGATGGAATAAATAATTACATCCTATGACAGATATTAATGAACCCCCAGCTGCAGCTGTATTAGAGGGTTCAACTTTGTGCCGGGGATAGACGTCGTTTATATTGCTGCATCAAAATCGTCTGCTTTGTTAGCGAGTCGTAAGTGATCGCCGGAGACAAGTTAGAGAAAAAATTTGACAATAAAGTTGATATCGAATCATGGATTATATTCTCGATTAAAGCTCTAGGAATAGAATCAATTTTACTCCATAATTTTGATTGGATCTATTATTCCATTATTATATCTTCGATTTTTAAAACAAACAATTCGATTGATTGGTATTGGTAGAAATGTTGTGATCACTTATTTCTATTATTTCGTTGAATTCTTCACGTGTATTTTTGCATGTCTGTCGTTGCTCACTTCTCAGCACATTGCCAGCAGAAAATATTTCATATTCGAAATGTAGTAGATCGGTCGATGTTCATTTGAAGTAGTAAGTAGCAAGTTTTTTACTATGCCTTTTGCACTTATAAGTTCGGCAGCGCCGAAGTGGGTCACCACCCTGAACTTTTAGCAGAACTTCCTACCCGAAAACTTTATTTCCCCAGAAATACTGTTACGTCCGAATTTTCAGCTATTCGCCTTTTAAGAAACTTGTTCATCACGAACTATACATATATGTACATACATACATATACGTGAAAGGAAAGTGATTACTGTGAACATTTTTGTGGCACAAAAAGGCCTTCCTTGTTAATTAACGATACATCAGTTTTATGTTTGTGCAGCAAATGATCGATCACGTGAATTATGTATTAGACAATTTCCTGAAATTCCATTTATTTTTGTTGCAGTGAACGTTGTGAATGGGGAGGTGTTGCACATCGTGAAGATAAGTCGATTGCACATGGGTGCGTACTTGTGCATCGCTTCGAACGACGTTCCACCGCGAGTTAGCCAGCGTATATCGCTACGTGTGCAGTGTAAGTACAATATTTCCTCTCGTACACCTGAAACTCCGTCGCGGTATGCGTGTTTATTAGGCTACTTTATATGGACGTTAATCCTGAATAGCATCGTTAAATCATGCTAGCGTAACACGCTAACTGTGGCGATGCGCAAATCCTATTCTTTATTAGGAAAGCTTTTTTTTAAACTCGACTCCTGTGAAAATGGCAAAAGTTACTTTAAATAAAGTCAAACGTATATCTTTTAATAATATTTCATATTTGTCGCTTCGCGGATCAAAATTGGAAGTTCGATGAAAAATATGTGGATTCGGGTTTTCCTGTAAATGGAAATGCACTGTATTTTTGACAGAAAGTATTCTTTAAATGTTTTTTCGACAGAAGATAATATAGTAGAGAAATTTCTATAACTCGATGAATGTTGCAATTATTAAAAATGTTTCAAAAATGTGGTATTTTACATTTCACGTGAAAATACATGCATGCATTATTTATCGATATTTAGAAATATTGCTTTTGCACTGTCAATCAGTGGAACTCTTTTTATATATTTAATTCTCCCTCATAGCTTCTGTCAAGAGATAAAATTTGTGGTACATTTGCTTCGTTCTATAATATTCAAAATTCCGTAAAAATACTTATTTGCCAAATATTTCACAAAACATACTGAAATTGCTTTCGTATTTCCCCTATATTTTTCTACGCAGGCCGTCCCAGGGCTCTTATAAGAACCGGGAGGGGATGATTCCTGCGGTGGGTCTGAACAACTTTTTCCTTTGCCAAAATTTTGTTCTAGGAGCTCAAGGAATTCAATGAATTCAAGGAGTTCAAGGAATTCAAATATTCCAAGAATTTAAAGAGCTCAAAGAATTCAAAAAATTCCAAGAATTCAAGGAGTTGAATGAATTCAAAAAATTTCAGGGATTCAAGGAATTCATGAAGTTCAACAAATTTAAGCAATTCAAGGAATTCAAGGAATTTGCAGAGTTCAGGAAATTTAAGCAATGCAAGGAATTCAAGGAGTTCAAATAGTTCAAGGAGTTGAAGGAATTCAAGGAGTTCAAGAAGTTCAATGAGTTTGAGAAATTTAAGGGTTCCAATGAACCCAAGAAATTCAAAAAATTCAAAATGGAAGAAGTTCAAGAGAAGATCGTGATACGCTCGCCCGCGGCTTTCAGCACTCGTGGTTGAGCGCGGGCTCTACGCTCGCACGGATTGGTCAGCGTTTTTTCGTTAACAATTCAAAAATCAAGCCTTAAACAAAGTTTTGGCAAAGGAAAAACTTGCTCAGAGTCACCCCTTCAGGCTCTTGGAGGAGTTCTGGAACACCCTGTATATATTTTGAAATCGACAGACCATTTTATCCAACAACAAACAAGATTAGTTCCGAGTTCAATTCGAATAACAATTACGCTCGTTTGAACCATAATCATCTTGTTAGCATAGAAGCATCGCGGATGCGAGCACTTCACCGCTAATCCAGAGACAAAAGCCCTGGAGACAACGAAAGGGTAGGAAAACATTGGGAAATAATTGAGGCAGGAGCACAGTGTCGGAGCCAAGCGAAGAACGAAGAGTGGAAAAGCGGTGCATTCCTGATGGAACTCGATAAAGGGTGGTTGGTCGGGCCAGCGCGATGCATTGGGTCGGTTTTGAACGTCTCATTTAGCCGGGGATTTACGAGCAGCCACTTGACCCAGATATGCTCGATGTACCCGGCTAGTCCGTTCGTCCCCTTCGTGCGCCACGTTCATCCAGTTTCGGGGTGTGAAGCGCGCGGTCCTGCTCTGTCCTTTTCGACACATTACTCTCCGTTCTATCGCGCGAGTACACGCGAGCGTTAATAATCACCTCACGGAATTTCAGTTATCATCCGCTGAGAGGATTTTTCTGGTGGCTTGGGTTCAGAGGGGTGGCTCACCGTAGATTTTCAAGCAGATTAATTTCCAGTTACTGTCGCCCTTCTCCATGTTTCTTACAATTCTTTACAACATTATATTCCTCTGCCTGCCTTAACAAAACAACTATACAAACAATTTGACCTTGCGATGATCTTGGAAGACCCTATGAATGTCGCCATGAAACTTTTAGATGGAAACCAACATTTTTTATCACATACTCTTCTAGCTGACATCGACTCGTTTTCGAAACACTACCTACAAACGCATTCCGCATAAGCGGTGGCTCAGTTAAGCGTGCCTGGCAAATATGCTTAAGTAATGGTTTGTCACGTTTAAATCAACAATCGCTTATGCGAAATACGTTTGTGAGTAGAATTTTAAAAATCGCTCAATATCAGCTAGGGGAATATATAATAAAAATATGGGGTCCTATTTAAAAATTTGAAGGCGACTTTCACGGCGCTCTCCAAGGTCACCACAATGTCAAATAACTGACAGCATAATCTGCCCTCCCCCCTCCCGAAAATCGTACATCTACAACATTTCTGGATATCTTTCGTGTTTTTCGTGATATCTATTCCGGGAGTTAAAAATGGACACCGGTAACACAGCTAATGTTATGTTAAAATTGTACAACAATGTACTTGCTAGTTATATTAACGATCTTCGAAAAATCATTCTTAACATTCCCATCAGTTAACGGCCGGTCAATATCGGTTCAATAACTCATCAAAAACGTCGGGGAAAGAATATGTGGGGGCAGAGGGACGCCGCCCCTCGGCGATATCGTCCAAAGCGTACACGTATTTACTGCCATAAATCGTGATTTACGTTGCTCCGTAAAAGACGAAACTATGACATGATATTGTGGTCACGGAACATATCGATCGAAGGGAGAGGGGGGGGCGTAGTTTCCCCTATACAGCCCTATAATAATCGAGGACTTTGAAAGGCATGTTTTTACTCGGCGAAGTGCTCTGCGTTCCATTGAAGTTTCGAGTGTATGGAAACTTCATACAGTCCATGGGAAAATGAGGAAAATTAAAGGGCGCAAAAGCGTTTCTATGAAACGGGATCCTCTATCGATGAGTGCAATTTTTCTCAGCGCAAAGGGTATATGCTGGCTGAATAAACCGCAATCGCTTTTGGAGAAATTTCTATTGGACAACCCTAATTGAAAATAGACTTATCAATATTTATATTATACTCGCACAATATTACACAGGGTGTCCCACCTAATTTGAGCATCCCAAATATCTCGCTTATTTTTTATGACAGGGATAAATGTCAAAGGGAAAAGAATACTTGGTTGGATTGGGCGATCGTAATGGTGGGCAAACAAATTTCCTCAAGATCATTTCTTTTCGAGATTTCAAAACTAAAAACTGCAGTGATTTCTTAATCTGCGAAACAGCTTTATTACTAGATTTCGAATGCTATAGCTGCCGACAATTTATTTGAGTACATGTAGTAGTAAATCTTATATTTTTTAAGAATTAATTTTGATAAAATTAATTCGGCGTTTGTTATGTGTGAGTGTTCGGAAATAATTAAGGGTCCAAGAGTCGGACAGCCCCTTGAAAAGGTCAGCTTCAAAAGGTTACAAGGAGCATTTGTATACACCAGGAATACAATTCTTTTAGTTTTTGCTTAATATTTACGAAATTAATTTTAATGAACTCCTCGGATTTTTGCAATTAAAATGACACCAAACACGACACAAATCGCGTAGTTTGTTCTTAAGGCACGGTGATGCATAAATGGACACTAACTCTATTTTAATTCACCAAATAATGTTAAATGGCTGAATGACTGACTAGAATAATCCACTAATGAAGATCCTTGGCCAAATGAAGTGAAAGAGGGATTAACCATGAAATGACAATGTTTTTCTTGTTACAGTTCCACCGATGCTTTCCATATCAAACCAATTGGAAGCGGCATATATTGGACAGGACGTCACGTTGGAATGCCACACAGAAGCTTATCCTACCTCCATTAATTATTGGACGACCGAACGCGGGGAAATGATCGTCTCTGGTAATTTTAACTTCGATAATATTTTATGTATTCGCCTGCTTCTCCTCTTTGGTGGCGCAAAAGAATTACACTAAGAAAGAAGTACATTTATTATTCCATTGGAGTGCTACTTAATAAGCTTGATTAATGCGACGAGATGTAATCTTTCCAGTATCGTGAATAGTTTTAATTTAGCACTAATTTATATAAGCATCCTTTTGCTTTTATGTGCTTGATTATTAGAATAATGTTGAAACAATATTGATGCAAGACGTAGTTGATTTTAATTGTGTAAAAAATAATTAGCAACTTCCCAGTTAACATTTCGTGACTTTACACACATTTATTTCGTTTTTATATGCGTTTCGTCTGAAATAATTCTGCTTTTCTATGTCTTCTGTTTGTATGAGTGCACGCATTGTGTGCCGAAGCCTTCAAATAACATTCCCCAAACGTTATAAGTGTATTTGCAAAAAGACTTATTACTAGACTGGTAAAAACACCCTGTCACAAATATTTTTGATTTCATACAGTCTTCCATTCGACTTTTTATTACACACAAAATATATTGGGGTCCATATTAGGCAAATAACTATTGCGCAATTCTACTCTCTGTACGATTTACGGTAAAAAATAATGAAGATACGCAGACGAAACTGAACAATTTATACGTTTCATCACGCGTTCTATGAATATTTCAAATACAGCTATATTCAAAATGCACGCGGCAATCGCTTGCTCGATTCTCATCGCTGTTTGCTTTATCTCGTGGCAAACTTTTTGCCGAATTACGAGCGGCACGGTTTTATTTGCCTAGGCAATTACCATTCTATTGCAGGCGATAAATACGAGGCGGTGTACACCGACAACGGCTACAATAAATACATGATGCTGAAGATCAGGAACGTCGGCCCGCAGGACTTTGGCTCGTACAAGTGTGTGGCGCAGAACTCCCTTGGCGGGACAGACGGTGATATTAAATTAGACGGTGAGCATTTTTGTTTCCTTATCGAACCACCGATTCCCGAAGCATTTTTAATTTTCGAACTTCCGTTGACTGGCCTAAAAGATCAATCTTTTGATAAATGATGAAAATTAAGTTAATTTCGTCATTGTGCATACAGGACGTACGGTTACATGTGGGGAAAATGAAAGGGGCAATTCTATGGGCTAAAATAAGACGAAAAAATAGAATAAACTTTTTGTCGTTTGCGGTTTCGTTTTCGAGAAAATTTAGTTTGAAAATTCAGCGATTTCGGGTATACTAAAAAAACGTACAACCTGGTACAACCTGAAGCTGCGGCAAAACCGAAAAGAGGGCGATTCTTCGTGTCGAAATACGTCAAAAACAAGGAATATCTTTTCATACCGCGTTCCTTTTTTAAGAAAATTGAAAAGCTTGGGAAAATTTGTCGAGTGTACCCGTAATTAAGGAGCTGCAACCTGGTGCAACCAAAAATTGTGGTAAAATCGGAAGCAGAGTGATTCTTCATGTCAAGAATAAGTTGAAAATCAATAATTACATGTTCTCATATGACGCTTCGCTCTCAAAAAAATTGAGTTTGAAGGAAGGCAGTTTTAGCAGATTGCGGCTACTTCAGTACACGCGTACTTAACTAATTTTGAAATTCCATTTTCTTGAAAACGGAAGCGTGGTATGAAAAAGAAATTTGATTCTTTGTTTGCGACGCATTTTGACATGAAGAATCATCTTCTATCAGGTTTTGCCCACAATTTTCTATTGTACCAGGTTGTAGCTTCGTTAGTACACGTGCACTCAATGAATTTTCAAACTCAATTTTCTAAAACGAAAAAAATTTATTCTTTCGTCTTACTTTAGCCCATAGAATCACTCCTTTCAGTTTTGCCCACATGTAGCCGAACGCCTTGTATATCATGTAACCACTAGCCAATCGATTCTCACTGGATTGTTCACAAAAAATTTGTAATCGTTAGCAGTCGATAGGTATCGATAGTTTGACGAGGTCAAGCGTCCTTATCGTTCCAACGTAAGTCGTAATTGGCGATTAAATTTACGAAGGATATATTTATCCTAGGGGAGTATACTTTTCCACTTCCTTGGATGAATAAATTGGCTGAAATTAAAAGTTTAACGAGATGTACTGATTCGGTCTATTCCTGCGAAACGAGCGAAAGGGTAGTTCAACTTGCAATTTCTCAAACTCTCCGAAGCATTTTATATACGTTGGTACACGCGCCGAATTTAAACTTACATATTTCGATCTACATTTATTTATTTCAATGTATGAAAGTTCTTGAATTTATAAAGATGTTTGAAACCAAGAATTTAATCTGTAGCTTTAAATTCAAGTACATTCGTATAATTCAATTATTACATAATCAAAAAGTTTTAAAATTCTATTAACTGTCTACAAACTCAAAAGAGACATTTGTTAGAAAGTTTGCACGTATATTTATTAGTCATTGCATTAATTGCACCACGTGCAAGAAAATTCCGAAAATCCTATTTCTACAAATGTAATACACTTGTGCAAAAAACACTTCAACAATTACCTGTTCAATTCATAAAAGTAATGTTTAAATACTTAAGTACAAATTGCTCATTATTGCACAACGATTTTCCACAAGACTGTTAACATTCACATTAAGATACAGAAGAATAATAAAATATCAAGAAATTGAATTTAGATGAATAAGAAAGAAATTCAGGTAGAATTGATTTGTCTTCCCACAGAGATCCCAGCACCATCGACGACGTCGACCACCCCGCCGCCCTATTACGTCACATCCTCGATGAAGAAGAACGGTAACTACCCTCAACTCTGGCCGGTATTCAGCCTATTTCCGCTGCGTCGAATACGATCACGATGACGAACTAAAAAACGCGCGCGAGCACAATAGTTTAAAGCGAACCAAACGAACCGATATCCGTCGAAACTTTCGCGAGCATGGAATTAGGCAGAATACTCAGTATTAATTTGGAAATAAACCGACGCGCATGATTGTCACAATTTTTCCTACCCCTCAACTATTCATCCTGGCCGGATTTTCTGTCTCCTCTAAAGAGCAGAGTCGTGTAAAAACGCCTTTGTGCCATGCGTTTCAGGCAGGAACGGTAACAAGAAATCACGGCAACGGCCCATCGACTACGAGGTCGAGGAATGGCGGGATCCAGGTCAGTAGATATCTATTTTAACGCGATCCGCGTGTACACCTCAAGCATTTCCCGCGACGATAAACCCAACCGGCTGCCTGCCTGTTATACCGGCCCGTTCGAGTAATTAGCGTAATTAAAACCTCGTCAACGGTGCACACTCGAGCTGGTGGGATTCCCTGGTGAATCCACTGAATTGCCAATGCTCGGTGATCCTCTTTATCCGTGAACGAATTACTTCACGTTACTTGCCCTCCCCGCCCTTTAATTATATAAGTTATTAATGGATTTCAGAAATACTGTTTCGACGGCAGTGATTTCGCTGATGGTTCTACTTACACGTAGACAGTCCTTATCCTTAGTCTGAAGCATACAGTGTCTAGTATTTGCTGATAGTATATTCGTAAACACAAGTATATTATTCATAAATATGAATTATTTATGAGTTACAGTTTTGAATTGAAGCTTTCTTGAGGAAAAATTGTTTTTAAGCAGTTTACATTCCTGGGAGATACTTTCTTTTATTATTGCTTTGTGATTTTGCTACAATTTTACATTTTTATCGATTGAAGAATTTTATATATGAACTATAAAATAGAACTATTAGGATATATTACACTTTATACACTTGATTTCCACGCTTACTTAAAAATGAAATAAAGAAATACTTTGCACTTTGTTAAAACAACTATACATGTCATTTGAATTTTATTCAAATCGTCTACGTATAACAACATCATGAAAATTTAATTTTAGTGATCGATTACGGATTCTGATGGCGCTGAAACTTGTCGGGCAGAGAGAAATTCATTTCAGTGGTGGCCTTAGTTGAATCGAAAGATGAATTCCCTCTCTGAGATTTTATTTTCTTACGTTTGCCGGTCTCATTTGAGTCGTTTGCGTTTAAAGTATCGCACGGCTTATGAATATTGAACGTCGTAATATCTTATGAATACACATGAGGAGACCAATCCGCTGAGCTTAACTACCGTTAAATTTGGAATATCGATTAAAAATCTAAATAATTTTGCGACGATATACTGTAATCAATGTAAAATCACGCGTGCTATTAAGCGGATAGATATTAGAGTAATATTTCTCGAATGACAATTTCACATGAAAAATTATGCTCCGGTAAAAATAATAAAGGAAATTAATTAAATATAAAATCACTTTGTGTGGATTTTCAGTAAAAATCACTTCGGCTATAGCAATATTGCATGAACGTTTATAATGCTAAAAGATGTAGAAAAGCAAGAAATTTCAAAAATATTGTATTATTAAAAATCGAAATGTTGCAGTTGAAATTATAGTAAATTTTCCTATTTTTTGTTGATAATAAGCCTTGTTATCAAAGTGATATATTTGCAGAATATTCATAAGAATATAAACGTGACAAAGTAATCGATATAAAATGATTAAATACATACTTAAATTAATGTATAGAAATACATTTTTATTTAAAAAAGTCCTGGCATAAAAATACACTTTATGAAAAAACTGTTTCAAGTTTGTACTTTCCACTACAGCAATATTACATAAATGTTTGGAATTTCTAAAAGCCAAATTACAAAATGTAGGAAACAAGGAATTTCAAGAATATTGTACGATAAAAAATCAAAATCAAAATGTTGCAGTTGGAGTTACAGTAAATTTTCCTATTTGTTCTTGATAACAAGGTTTATTTTCAAAGTGATACATTCGCAGAATATTGATGAGAGAATAAAACTGACCAACATCATTTGTTCCGAAGTTTGTGCCAAACCAATGCACAATAAATTTATAGAAATACATTTTTATAAAAAATGCCTGACATAAATATGCACTTGATAAGAAAACTGTTTCAATGTTGTATTTTCCACTCCGTCGAAAAGCATAATGACAAAAGAATGAAAAATACAACAAAGGCAACATAAATACCACGCAAAACACATGAAACCAGCCGCGCGTCCATTTATTACAAACAATTCGAAACATTGAATTCCTAATGAATAGCAGAACATGGAAATAAACGGAGGACTATTATAAGCACTAATGGCAAGCTGTAGGCCAACTACCGAACTAACGAATAGAACTTGCACAGTAACTCCATCATTAAAGTAGACATTAACCGCGCCGATTACGATTCATAATGACACGCGCGCATGAACTCGATGTGTCACAAACGAGAACCATCGTGTACAACATTATCAACGTTTCGCGCGTTTGTCGGAACAGAGAATCGGTCGCCACGCCGTAGGCGCTTTCGTTTCGCGTGCCAATAAATCGACGGCAAGTATCACTGGCGTCGAAACTTCTCGAGCTCGCAGTCAGTCAGTTTCGATGACTTCGCTGAAAGATTCCCGGGAGCGTCGAACCGGCTCCCTTTTCTCGAAGTTTACTTTCCATTAATGAAAAACGAGTTTCGTTGACCCGCGGCTGTCTTCCGTTCGCGAAACACAGAAACTGACAACCGAGGATCCGTGTCGCCTCTTTTTTCCCTTCTGCTCCTTACTCGTTGGAACTTTTCTCCCGGTTTCATTAGTTAAATCGATCGAGCCGCACGCGCGCGTCGGCCCCCACAGCAACTGTGGATGAATTTTCATTCTTACATTGTGTAAACTTTTACGGTTAGTGTATTTGGAAACGTCGATCGAAGTGGGAACTGATTTTTGTTTCAATTAGAAAGAGGCTAATTATACAGAATACTCGGCTACGTGTGGGCAAAAATGACATATCAAATGCAGAAATGTATCGATAGTGACGGATATAATTTCGAGCAACTATTAAAATTAATTTTCCTCATTAATCATCTAATCAGAGTTATTTCACTATTTACACAAATAATCCAAGGGGTTGCAAGTTTTTCGCGATCAAGGTCACGTGAACGTCATAATATTATAGGTCGTTGGGCTCGCCTGGACCTTGAAATCCCGAAAAATGACCTTGATAAAATTTATTTGCCACCATTACGTTCGCCCCTTGAAACCAAATATTTTTCTCCTTTGACATTTTGCCACATCGTAAAAAAATAAGCGAAATATTTAGGTGACACTCCGTCTACAATTAATTTTATATTTATTAATTCAATAATTTGTCGATCTATTACATTCGAGAAATACAAACTGACTTCACTGAAATGGGAAAAACTATGCGGTCGGGAGCCGGTAAAGACGTTGTTGAAGTGTTGGAAAACGGTTCGTCTGTCGCCGTCCAACCGGAAAGTCACGTAGCCTGGATTCCGCTCGTAGGTGGGAATAACTTTTTTTCCCCCAAGCGGACGTGCAATTTCAACGTCCCTTTCTGGCGTGCTGACCAAAGCTATGGTGAATTACTCGGGCAGACCACGGTGAATTCGCGACTATTTCTCAATAGGTTGTAAAATAAGAAAACTTTGTCGTTTCTTGTTTTTGTTGCTTCCTCGCAATTTTTCTTCAAACCGTATGTTTCGCTTCGCCCCTTTAATAAGGATATTCTGTAGTTCGTCCGTAGAAACTATTTCCCCAAATAATATAAAAGATGTGCTAGGTTCGTTCAAAAGCATGTCTGGTTAGATAAATCGTGATAAAATTAAAAACAGCTGCACCGCACGAATATCGCTCATATTTAATAGTCCAAATATGACAAACGCAAATTCTTAATAAAATCTCACGTCAATCCAAGCTTCAGCATCAATACATAAAATGGTAGACTCCTCAAATGTAAATGTAGATGCTCATAAATTATTATTTTAATATTCCTCGCCCGATAAATTATTAAGGCAACGTTCATAATAAAGTACGTAATGTTGCGTACTCTCATTTATCTCGTCAGGTATCTTTCGAAAGAAGGCCAAAGTACTCAGATTTTTAAAAAATACGACTTAATCAATATGATTAATTAATTAAGGCTATCTAATGGTTTCTAAGAGTATTTCAAGTATTTTAGTATATAAGTTCTATTATGCATTTGTAGAACAATAGCGAACTTGGTTTTATACATATAGTAAGGTTAAATATTACAAGAAGCTACAACGAGCTACCGTAAACGACTCAAACAACAAGCGCACACCCTACTCTCTACAACGCCTAACAACGCAATGCAACGGAACGATATACATATGTATGTATGTATGCAGTAGACATATTGATATGTACATGTTAATTTCTCCAACAAGTATTTCAGTATTCTAGTATTCTAGTATTTTAGTTGGCTTATCACAGTCTTTCAAATGTTTTCTACAATTTACAAACAACCCCAATATCATTTCTTTACTTTGCGAAAACGAGTAAGTGATCACAAATGCAATTACATAAGAATATCCGCTTTGACAGAAAAAGGTTTCCAGAGAAATATAATAGTTGGCAAAAAAGGCATAAACTTTTGGGTAATTCCACTTCATGTTTCCGAATACTTTGCCTAGAAACATTCATCCCCTTGAACGACGTGGAGAATTTCCTACGAAGATACGTGGATGGTGTGCCTACATATCAAACGTCTCAATTCCTATTCGTACGATATCTCAGATACAGGTCGAGGTTGCCATAGGGTTAACGGGGGTAAACGTACCTCCGTATGTATCGTCTTCTTCCCGGTTGATATTCATGTATTCATAGCCGGCAACATTACCGGATTTGTATTAGCGCCACAGGTGTCGACGTTGATCCAACACGGACCAGCTTGTAAAAACTTAGAATCACCTTAGGCCAATCCAATCGAGAAGCGAAATTGAACAGGAGAGATACCGTGCCAGAAAAGAATAGAACTCGACGATAAACTACGTATTTATTGCAACTCGTCCCGCCTGCTACGATGCCCCCGGGGAATAATTTACTAAATTGTTTTCTCAGCCTGCGGTATCCATCAAATTCCATGAAATTCTGCAATTCGACGCTACATTCCGTTTCGAGAACTTGGCTTGGCCTGCGGTGGTCGGTCGCTTTTCATCGGGCTTCTTAACGTTGTGTGGTGAATTCGATTACTACAGCATATCTGCTTTCTTTCTGGAAGCAGCTGAGAACCACTGGCCTTGAAGCGTACTCGATAAGATTGAGTTTGTCGTTTGTTTAGATATAATTTAAGGATAGCATTAAGTATGTCGATCTGTTGACCAGAATTTTGGTTTAAATTGTCCCTTTCTATATGTCCTTTTGCAACTTCCTTGTTTCTCTGAGCAGCTGAGAACCGCTGGCCTCGAAATATACACCATAAAATTGAGTTTATTAACATTAGGAACGTTTATCTATCAACCAGAATTTTAATTTGAAAAATAATTTAATTTCCAGTTGATTTTTAGATAAAATGTCTCTTTGTGATTTCATTAGTTCTCGGAGCAGTTGAGAACCACTGGCCTCGAAACATACCTAACAAGAGTGAATTTATTATTTGTTCAGAGATATTTTAAGATTAACATTAGGTACTTCATGTGTCTACTAGAATTTTCGTCTTAATTGTGCTTTTGGTTTTTAATCGATTTTTAGGTAAAATTTAATGACCAAGTCGATTTCATTAATTGATAATACTTTAACCTGCTGCAAGTTTTTCAGAGTTGCACAGTTTATTTATGCCCTAAGACAATATTTCATGCGCCTCTATAAATATCGCAGAGCATGTCCGTAAAAACTGAAGTCCAAACTCTAGCTAAAAAAAGAAAGCGTCAAAATCAGCAACAGGGTACATCCATTTTAATTCAATCAATCCGCAAATTTCCAATTTCTTTCTCAACCAAGAACAAATTAATCAATTCCCCAAAAAACTTTCAGTTTCAGCGTTATCTCTCTACAATGAAAAGAGCCAAGTATACTTTTCCTTGGTTTCACTTCACGAAAGCTACATACTACCACCCCTTTGCTCATGTGCACGTATTTACTGTTTTGTAAGAAATTACGGTTTTATCCCCCCCCCCCCGCACACCCATTGAAGCTCCAGTGCCTTACGGGGGTAGGCACTCATTGGTTTCACCCGGGAATTTGCCATGAAATTCGAATCACCGTCGCATTGTCCGCCCGAAGTCCTTTCAGAGCGCTATCAGCATTGTTCGCGTAATTACCGCCCAAACGTTCGATTATCCGGCCGGACGTATTATTATTTGAACGCTCCATTATCCGAGCAAGATATCCCTGAGAGCGCGCGAGAGCTTAGTTGCACCCTCGTTTTTACGTGTTCGCTGACTGAGAAGTCAGTTCCGACGAGGAACAAGTTTAATATATAGAAATAGCACGGGGAAACACGAATGTAGGACAATTACGCGTGCGAGTGAAGTTTTTGCATTTAAAACGGTCGGGCGACCAAATCGTAATGATTGCGCGACGAGAGAATTATGCCGCTTGCGAACTAGCGCTTCAGAAATCGCGTTATTGAATGTTATTGTTGGCCATTGAATACGGTTCCCCGAATACATACGTCAGATATTGTTTATGAAAAGCATTGTCGTGCGAGAACAGTGGTTCGAGCTCCTTTAAAATCACTGCGCATTATCGAATCAAGGATTTCAATATACTTGATTTCCGCTTCGGTGAAGATCTAAATGGAAACTGTTGGAAAGATTTCGTAGGTTTCCGACTAAATTGGCAATATCTATTACCAGAAGCTGTTACAATTGTAGTTATAAAGTTCATTTTTATAACATTCGTAAATGTTTCATTATAGAAAAAAAGAATCTGTAAGTCATGAGTCATTGCGATTGATAGGATGCACAAAAAGTTTGTTTTATGGGATATTACTGTAGTGAAAATTAGGGAAAATTCGGAAATTATAGAAATATAAATACACAGGATGAGCCCATAAGTACTACTATCTAGAACAACTCATTTCCTATTAGTTGTATCAGTTGAATTTTAAGGTGGGGGATAACTCAAGGTCATTCTGTCGTAGGTCGTTATGTTCGTCTTTTCATCGGCAATAGGGTGGGATTAAAAGAAATACATTGATCTTGGAAAACCTCAGGGTGACCTTGATATCCAGAAAAAAAAATCGAATTCTATCCATCCAATGCACCCCCCAAAATTCTGCATAATCCATTAAACACATTTTTTATATAACTTATGGGTAACGAGTTATTTTAGATAGTAGTTCTTATTCAATCACCCTGCATGTATGTACGTTGGCAAACTTCTATGGGTTCTAAAGAAAAAAACCTATTGAATCGCTGGAAAGTCGAAACAATTTTGGCGATGTTTGCAGAGGCAGATATAATTTTGTTGCAGATTACGACAGAGACTACGGTCCGCCATCGATGAGGCCTGCAGGGGAACTTCCGGTCGACGCGCTAAGTCCAGGCGCGTCCCATCGGGCTCAGCTCGTTCTTCATCTTTCGGTGAGTCTGCTGTCGCTGCTACTTCCAGCCATCAGAAGGTGATTCTCACGTCGCGGGAACGGGGCTTCCAGTTCTAGTGTTTATTGGACGGTGACCAGACCAGGAACGGCCGCCGGTTTCCGGTACGCCGTTCCCGGCTGGGCGATGGACGAGTGCGACGAGACGAGACGCGCTTGAAATTATTTTCATACTAAACATAGACGTATACAGAGAGCAAAGAGGGTTATATATATATACATATAAAGATAAATGAATATATATAAACAAAGATATAAATACAGATAAATATAATTTGTTGTGTAAGTATACTTGCAGTGAGTATGAAGGGATCTTTAGGCTTTTGTGAATGGCGATGATTCTGTGACGCGCGAAATGCTTCAGAGGAAAGATTCACTGTTTCGATCGAGAATAGGAAAAGAAGAATCCTTCGTGTTGCATAGGCGAATCTCCATTTTGCGAACGCAGAAGACACGCCTGTGGTTCTCAGTAGACACTTTCGCATAGGTGTTCTCTGCAGAGATTCGTGGGTTGCGTCGTCTTATGTAACGCGTTGCTGCTTTCAATGTTCCGCCAAACGAGTTTTATAATCAAACGTATGCCCCAACGTCGGAGCAACTGAGAACCACTGGCCCCAAAACGATACCAGTAGTTTCCGTAGTTTTATAAGAATCCGAGCTCGTACGGAGGAGAAGAAGAATCGAGGACTTTAAATTCCTTCATTCATAACTACTTACCTATGTAAATATCATTGATTTTGTAATTAATCAATTAGATTTTGCTGGAGCTCTAGGCATTCCCTCGTTATTCACTGACTCGTTTCATTATCACTGTTGGCGTTACTTCATGGAAGATCCTCCTCTTTGTAAAGCTAGAAACATATACCCTGCGCTAGGGCACACCTTTCGTTACACTGGAGGAAGATTGAATTCTATCTAGAAATCGACGCGATAACAAAGCGCGTAGATCCATGATTAAAGAAAGCGTTATTTTTAAGTGGATTTACGTGCTTCTCATGTGGACGATTTCATTCAGAAACCGATCTCATCGCACGATATACGAACAGCCACTTATCGATGCCATTCGTCATCGATGATTGTTGACGGTAGGACGACGCGACGATATTTCTATTCTAGTCAAGCAAGCAAGGCGCCACTGTACACATGACTCTCCTTTTACGCGGTCTCTTTCATGCGGTTTTAAAATAATGTATTGAAGCAAAAAAGCAAAAAGAAATTAGGGCGATAAAGCTTTTATATTTACTAACCATATTCCTGTGCTATATTTCTGTTTAAATGAACAAACACAGATTTGATTTTTGCTTGCCAGTGATCGTAAGAAATTTATAATGCGTTGCTGAGAACATGTCCTCCGATAGCGCCACCTAGTGTGACTCTTTCGAACCTCCAACTTTCGCGATACATCCCCGCAACTATATTTCTAGAGTAGTGGGGATGACTGTTTCTACCAGCATTCGTTCCAGCGGACTTCTTCCCAGAGATGCATAATACAAGCATCCCCTTCAGTCTTATTCTTTACTATATACATTTATCCAGACTTCCGTGAAACGTATTTACCGCATAAAAGGGGAGCCCGGTGTATTTTGGTGCATATAAAATATATATACGTATGCATGAAAGAATAAATGAAAACATAAATTACACATTATACAAACGAACGTATTTGCATATATACATTATATATCGAGTCGTAGTTGTGTCGGGATACGCGCTCCGAACTTTCATCCGTTAGCTGTTCGATCGGCAAAGCGTACAAAACACGAATGCTAGTCATAAATAATACATACGTAACCAAAGAAAAAAAAAGCGGATACATTCGTAAAATACGATTCTTCGTGCGATTTAATGGACGTTTGTGAGTTTCCAAACGATACAATGCCGCGTAGCCCCGAATCATCGACGCCGGTATCTTCGTGCAGAGAGCTTCGTCGTTTCAGTTCGATTGCACGTCAGGCTCGGGACAGCTAGCCGCTCCCCCGTTGGACAACACGTCGGTGACAATATTTTTAGCTTTAACGAGACTTAAAGTAGACGTAACAATCTCTACAGGGTGTCCCGTAACACATAGAAGAGCCGAATATGAAAGATTCCTGAGGCGATACTGAACAACTTTTTCATTTGGCAAAAATACTGACAACTCAGACCGAGCGTAGAGCCCGCGCTCAGGGACGGAATGTCGCGTCGCGATTCATGGCGACGTTCAGCCGGTGCCCCGATCCAAACGCGTCGGTACAGCGTTTTTATTCGTTATTCGCGAATAACGAATGATTCGACATTATTCTTCATTGCATTGATTCAGTATTCGATACAGCCCTTGCTCCCTGCTATACCGACGCGTTTGGATCGGGACACCTGCCAAACGTCACCATCCAGCGCGACGCGACACTTCGTCCCTGAGCGCGGACTCTACGTGCGCTCTGAGTGGCCAGTGTTCTTCATTAATAATTCAAAAACAAAGCCTTTAGCGACATTTCGCCAAAGGAAAAATCTGTTCAGTATCGCCTCAGGAATCTCTCGTATTCGGCTCATCTATGAGTTACGGGACTCCCCGTAGAGTGAATACTGCCGGGAATAATTAAATCGAAACGTCGAGCAGTGCAGTTCGAGTAGAATTTCTGCCTTGCAATGGTTTTTCGAAGAGTTCTATTGCGTGAACAATGGGACTTCGATTAAATACATAGAATTCTGTATGAATATTAAAAAAAAAAAGAACGCTCGGGTCCTTTTGTGTAGTGACAATTGAAAACGACCGTTCCTCGTGTATTTGTTCGTTTTTGTTCGAATTTATAATACAGAACTGATGATAATAGAGCAACTTTTTGAGTAGTCTTGGAACACTTATCTCTATTCAGCAAATCTTTGCATTTTTCACTTTGATTCTTAAGCAACTTTCTACAATCATTTAAGGAATATTGATGTATATAACAGGCTCTTTTTAAATTTCTACTGTCACACTGCCATATTCCATTTTAAACCAGATAACATTTTCAACTGAAAAATATAAACGCCGAAAATGATACTTTAACCTTGTGGTCCCCACAAAAAATTAAACAAAATTCATCATTACACATCACTATTAATATTTATATTGTCCAATAAGTTCGAGGTAAGAATGCACACGTTCGAAAGGATGAATCGTATCCCATTAAATCCACGCGATTATTTTGCATCAGCACAGAGAGAATATAATTCGATCGTTGTACATGCTGAGAGAAACGTAACGCGTCTTTGTCGATTGATTGTTCTGTAAATATTGTAGATACGTTGTGCTGTGATCAATCTATATATGAATCGTCGTCTTTTTGTCGCGGTGATGATTCGAGGCTGCGATTTGTTAAAGCGAGCGCAAAAGGCGAGAGTGTTGTGAATAATGTATTTAACGGCGACCGTTCGAGACGTTACGGTCGTATGAAAATGTCGTTCAGTAGGAAAACGAGTTGAGGCTACAGCGATCGTAGATATGTCGTATATGAATTATTATAATAACGTTATTAATGTATCGTGCCCGATGGTTTCACTATGTCGAACGATTTTTATTGGTTCCACGTGATGTTTAAAACGATCCCCGAAACGAGCATCAGATGTATCATAGATGGTGAAATTGTCGGTCTGAATATCTTAATAAATCGAATACACAACTGCTATTATAAGTGACTGTTCAATTATTCAAATCCCTTCAATTACATACGAAATTCTACTCGAATCGTGGCATAATGTAACAGGGGATTATTGACCATGCAAGAATAAGTAAAAGGGCTCCGTCTATGAAGAAAAATCCAATTTCAATATTTATCAAGCGTCTGACGAATCGTAATCAGTTTCTCCACCCATTCCAATTTCCCCCCCTCTATTTCTGTTTAGTTTTTTAAACAGTGTATACATTTGGTACAGTTGATTAAAATAATTGTAGGCATTTTTCGGGTCGAAGGGCCGCTGCAAGCGTGAAAGATTCGAACAAAAGAGACGAGTTTATGGTGAAGACGTGACATTTAGTCAATTGGAGGGCTTAAAGAAATAACAGCGAGTTTCATCTTTTACCATGAGTGCTCCAAATTTTGGTAGTGATAGACGCACCATAAACTCCCAGATAGAAACCCTAAATGGCTTGTGAAGCTAGAAGCGACAGGACCTTCACGGTCAAAAACCTTCCCTTACTCCGCTGACTTCGCAGGGCGGGTTTTTGACCAAAAAACACTTACCGATTTGGTGACGTCAAAAACCGCCCACTTTTAAGACGGATAAGTAGATGCAGCGAGCCCGCGATTCTATGTACTATGTTCTATCGTTCTATCTATCTATCTGTCTATCTGCGGAAATCGTATAACGATTAAGAAGAACTTCGATACAAGTCAAGCGATCGTGACTCACCCTTATATCCGTGAACAATATATATTTCATTAATTTATCGTTAACCTGACACAGTGTTATTTTAACACCCTCTCGACCTTCCTACATAATACAAAATAATTTAACAAATAGGTAAATAACATAGTAAATTTCGGGAATATACAAGGTGAGTATAAGAACAACTATCCAAAATGACTCATTACCTCATGTATCAAAGTTGTATAAAAAATGTGTTTAATGGGCTGTATAGCATTTTAAGAGACGCACCGGATGGATTAAAAAAGATTTCTTTTATAACTTATTTTGTTCTAGATGCCAAGATCACCTTGAACTTTTTCCAGACCAACGTATATATTTTTCAAGCCCACCTTATTGCAGATGAGAAGACAAATTCAACGTCCCACAACGAAATGACCTTGACTTGACCTTGAACCTAACATTCAAACAACATCTTGAATATATTTTACTTACTTTTGTTCACAGTGTGTGCTCCAAATGTTATCCTTGGACTCCCTTGCCTTTCTCAAGACAGTACACGCTCTTTCAATACGCTATCGCGTATCTTCTGCAGCCGTTACTGTGGTTGGATGTATCGTAGCTTTCAGGGTTCCTCATAAAAATAAATCTAATGAAGTTGTAGGGTCAAGGTCTACTCAAGGTCATTATATTGTAAGTTGTTGAATTTGTTTATTCATCAATAACAAGGTAGGATTTAAAAAATACATTGACCTTGAAAAACTCAAGGCGACCTTGGCATCTAGAACAAAATAAGTCATAAAAAAATCTAATTTTATCCATCCAATGGGGTCCTTTAAATGGTGCAAAGTCCATTAAACATATTTTTGATACAACTAATAGGTAATTAGTTATTATAGACAGTAGTTGTTCTTACTGACACTCTGTATTTGTTTTGCACATTTCGATATTGCAAAGAAGATTCTATTTTTCCATACAAATTACAGTTACAGTGAAATAATATGCACTTCCTTTTAAATCTAAATGAAAGTAGTGCGAAAAAAATCGTTTTACATTGTCTATTTATGTTTAGTGGAATTATATTTTAGGAGCCGGAAATGGGAGATTCCTGAGGCGAAACTGAATAACTTTTTTCTTTGCCAAAATGTCGTCTGAAGCTTTGTTTTCGAATTGTTAACGAAAAACACTCAGACAAAACCTACTACCTGCACGGCAACTATCACTGGGTTATTCTACCGATCCTGGTCACTCGAAGAACAAACAAATGGTGCACAACAGGCGATGTCTCGGTTGGAACAGTGAAAGAACTTCGTTTCACAAAATTTCCATCATTGCACGATCACTGTCACTTTGCTCTTCAAGATTTGAATTTACGAAGTAAGTTGTTCCCACAATTGGTTTCCCCGAAAGGAGTCGATTGTTTTTAACTTTGAAGGGGCTCGGTATGGCCGCTGCTACTGCTAAATACACTTTTCCACGTTCGGCAATTTCGTTGTCTTGTTCCCGAGCGGGTAGTAACTTACGAGCTTTACATCATAGAAGTTAACACTTATTTTATTCAAAGTAAAAACAGCAATTACAGTGTCAGAGAGGTCTTTACTACTGGGCATTCGGACTGATTCTGTCTTGAGAAATTGTGACACGGGTTGCAACGGTAGACAAGGGCTAGTTGGAAAAATGTTATAAGGGAGAGTTACAGGTCGCTACGGGAGGAGCGGTTTATGGTGGAAATGCCCTTGAGGCCCACGTGCTGGACAGCAGAGTTTTTTGGTTCCCAGGAACCGCGACCGTGGCGAATTTAATGAAGACACTTTCTAGTCGCTGAGAAAGCGCTGCGGAAAGTTCAAGACACTGTTAGATGTCCTTTACTACATCCTTTGTAATGCTATAACTTTTCCAGCGACTGGAAAATGTCTTCACTAAGTTCACCACGGCCGAGTTTCCTGGGAACCGAAAAAATCTGCTGGTTAGCACGTGGACCCCAAGGCCTTTTCATCATAAAACGCGCTCCCCGCGACGACCCGTAACTCTCCTTTATAACATTCTTCGAACTAGCCCTCATCCACCGTTGCAAACCGCGTCACAATTTTTCAAGACAGAATCAGTCCGAATGCCCAGCAGTAGAGATCTCTCCGGTACTGTAATTGCTGTTTTTACTTTGAATAAAATAAGAGTTAACTTCTAAGACGCAAAGCTCGTGAGTTACTACCCGCTCGGGAACAAGACAACGAAATTGCCGAACGTAGAAAAGTGTATTCGGTAGTAGCAGCAGCCATATCGAGCCCCTTCAAAGTTAAAAACAATCGGCCCCTTTCGGGGCAACCAATTATTCATACGTGGGAACAACTTATTTCGTAAATTCAAATCTTGAAGAGCAAAGTGACAGTGATCGTGCAATGATGGAAATTTTGTGAAACGAAGTTCTTTCACTGTTCCAACCGAGACATCGGCTGTTGTGCACCATGTGTTTGTTCTTCGAGTGGCCAGGATCGGTAGAATAACCCAGTGATAGTTGCCGTGTAGGTAGTACGTTTTGTCAAATAAAGTGAGTTCGCTGACCTGGCTGTAACATCAGCTGTCTTGCACTACGGGATACCTACTTGCAATGGTCAGGATTGGTAAGATGACACAGTGACCTATTTTCGTCGAAGCAGGTTCGTTTTTGGAGAAACGGGTAAATCTAATTTTAATTGCTGGCGAATTGTTTGAAATTTAACGTACGTTGTACTTGATAGACACGTTAGTTAGTCCGTTCTAATTCTTTTTTGTTCAATTGATAACGGCAAATTAATTTCATTTATATTTTAGTTAATTTCCATTCATTAATAATGAATAATTCAATGTTAACTTTTGCTCCGTGCTATACCGGCGCGTACAGTTCGGGGAGCCGGTCGAACGTCGCTACGTAGCACAACGCGCCGTGGACCGTCCCTGAGCGCGGGCTCTACGCGCGCTCTGAGTGGCCAGTGTTTTTCGTTAACAATTCAAAAACAAAACTTCATACGACATTTTGGCAAAGGAGAAAGTTGTTCAGTTTCGCCTCAGGAATCTCCCGTTTCCGGCTCCTACACCTTTTACGTTACACCCTGTATATCGTAATCGTTTAGAAACTATCGTTTTCTTATTACTCTCATATTTTTCTTTATTATTTTGCAACTTAATGTAGTCATATGGAGATTGTTTGGATAACAACAAAAGGTAAGTGTGTTCATAATTGTATTTCTTGCTTATAGCTGATACAAATTCATTAAATGAACATTAAACGGAATCATCATTTTTAATACTTTCCATTGTTTTAATAGATATCAGAGCCCATATGTTCAATTAAAAAGGCGTAATTCTATTTCCCCAGTGTTGTTCCAATTGGTAGCTATCGTCAAAGAAAAATATTGACAAATTCAATGAACGCAGAAATGTGATAATTTACGTTAATATGCATTTCAATATCAAAGCCTGAATTACAAGTATAGTTCATTCCACTAAAAGCATTATTATTGCAATTCTAAATCTAAATCATAAAAAGCTTCTGATGTTATAAAAATAAATAAAGGTTAAAGGCACATTACAAATTCGGCTTAAGTTATCAAACTGTCGCTCAATAAAGAATAAAAATAATTAATTAATTCTATCGAGTTACAAGATTCGTGACGATCGCTACCATAACAATGTTCTACGTTTGGAACAAGTTGCTGCGTCTCTCCACGAGCTTTTACGGCTGACCTGCAACGGTACACTACTACTGGCGTCTTATACAATCCCTTTGCGCCGCCAGTAATGCAAACCGGTACGGAGGCGCAATAACAGTAGAGGGAAAGGAAGAGACAGAGAGAGATAGTGTTAATGGTCTGCACCTAATCAACTCTTGGAAATTCAGCGTCCCGTAATAACGTCATAATCTTTCGAAACTCTGTGACGTGCTGTGATGTCCCTTGAAATATTGGATACGGGAGAGTAATTTCCATCTATAATGAAACCGATATGTAAATCAGATAAGTTCAATCGGTCTGCGTTTGTGTCCGCAACGGTTCTAACCAGTGTCCAGTTCACTGTCTGTAATAATAATACTGCTCCGTTATTCTCGGTGAGCAGTGAGAATGATGAGAAACTTTGACAACGTAATCTGAAGAAAATCTGCCCTTCCGTGTTTTTATGCTGTTACTAGAAATCGACAAAAGGTATTTCAAATCGAAGTGATTCGAACTTCGTTTGGTCATTAAAATATTGTTGCTTTTTCGCGTCGAGATTAATGGAAATTATATGATTTACCCCATATGAATAAGAATCAATAAAATTATTTAAAAAGCACATTCATGTTAAACATTAATTTTCAAAATTAAGTGGATGACAGATATTGCTGTTGTTCATAATGTTACGAAGTGCACGTTCGCAATTTGCAAGAACTTCGTGAAAAGAAATTTGGCAAAATCTTTGTAATTAGACTTTTATGAAAGAAAAATCATTTTTAATGCAGAATCGTTCACTTATGGAAGTGACTCTAACGATTTGATCACTCACTGTACATTACAATGATCCAAGAAAAAACAAAAGTAGAAAAAAACAAACTATCGAGTAAAAGCATGAGCAACAATCAAAAACCTCATGAAAAGAGAATTCGCAAACATCTTTGTAATTAGACTGTTATGAAGAAAATCCATTTTCAATGTAGAATGATTAAATTATGGAGATGGTGCTAATGATTTAATCACCCACTACATATTACAACGATCGATAAAAAATCAAAATTAGAAAAACTAAAATAGTGAGTAAAGGAATGGCCAAGAATGAAAAACTTCATTCATGATCCAAGAAAGAAGAAAATTAGAAGAAACAAAACGGCGAGTAAAGGGATGAGCAAGAATAATCTATCTGACTCTCCTAGACAAATTTGTTATCGTTGCCAGCGATAAAAAGTCAATTATGATCGCGTTTAATCGAGGGAACGCTTTCCTGATCTCGCAGAGACCCGGTGCAAGATAAATGTTCATAAACGCGTTCCGGAAGGGGTGAGAATTTTTCTCACCCCCTAACTCCTTCCCTTTCTTCCTCTAGCCACGTCACTTCAACAATACCCTGAATCGATTTCTCTCGCCGAACGCGAGAGAGGAGACAAATGCCTCACGGTTCCTTGCTCGTGAACTTTCTTCACGGAGACACGGAAAAGGTTACGGCGGCATCGACGCTTTGCTTTCCGCTGGTGCACGCGCTCTTTCTCTATCCCCGTCGGTGGCTTCTCGTTCTACGTTTTTCTACTCGCCGCATCCTTTTGTCGCGACGATTTCTTCGCTCACTTCCGCGTGGCCCCTCGCGCCCCGCTTCCTTTTCAGATTTCCGTAAATCGCCGGATAACTTGCGGCCCCGGAGTTGCTCGACTGTGCGAAACCGCGACCGCTCGATGGTTTTTGCTCGATGAAGAAGTGCGGAATCATTGTTCCGTGGTGTAAAGTGCGTTGTAGTTATTCAAGTATAAAAATACTCGGAGTTGGTTTCTGCTTTTACAAGAGGACATACCGAAATTTAAATACAATGTAGTTTTCAGAAAAATATTTGACACATATTTTTTTTATCGACAATCGCGCGTGTTAAAGGGGTGAAAATCGCCCCCCCCCCCCCCAAAGTTAGGGTTGCGAAATCGATTTCGACGAATATCTCGGAAAAAAACTAGAGATAGAGCAATTGTATACACAGATGAAGTTAGTATTTTTTAACGACGAATTACACGTTGTAAACTCTTTTGATGAAAACCTGTTTGTTCAAATAACGTATTGAAAAATGACGTATCTTCGACAATTTTTCCTAGTTAAATGTGAATAAATTTTCTCGAATATTTGTCTATAGAAGCTACGCATCCAGGCACGAACTACGAATAAATTGGTGTTTTGATATTTGCATTACAAAAAAGTTACTACATTTGAAGTTTACTTGTTTCATGTGCACAGTAGACGACCTGAGTTTGTTTTATGGGCAAACGTGTAACTTTAATTACGAATCTTAATTTAAATAATATGTGGGAAGCGAAATGAAAATTCTAGTTGATTTTGTCTTACTTTCTTCAACAAAAATAATTAGCAATCATAATTTTCGCCACATGTTCGAACAGAGAAATAAATAAGTGTCTAATTTATGGCACAATTGTTGGCATTATCTATGACCATTCAATTGGAACGTGCATATGCCATCCGCATAAATAACAAACAATGGCGCGTAACTATCCCACGCGTTAAAACGACACTTATACATATTCATCCCCTTCGAGTTTGAAATTATTATTCGCGGTTTCATTTGCTTCCACCGGATACGCGATAACAACGATCACGTAAACATACTGGAATTATACCGGCCATGGATGCTGGAATTATTTATATAGGGCATGTCAGCTTTCGATTTACCATTCTGTTCGCTTTCTGCGCGAGGGAATTTATTAGCACCACGAGTGTATATCTTCGATACTCGTGAATGTAGAAAGAAATTAAATAAGAAGAATTGGATAAGACAGTTTGCAATGTTTTGTAATTAATTTACGATTTAGATCTTTACTTGTGAAAATCTCGAATCCATTCACTGACTCGCACAGATATTCAAATGCATTTGCATTTAAAATATGCACAAAGAAAAATACACGAATTTGTTAAATTTTGGTAATTTTTAAAAATTCAAGGATTCAGAATTTAAAGAAAGGATTAAATAATATAACCAGCGTCCTCAGTGGAATCTGATCCCAACAGCATAGATTGTCGGACGAAAGCAATGTTTTACAAGTATTTCACTTTTCTTTTTCCCCCACACTTGTAGCGATCGCGGATCCATATGCGACCAGCTGCATATAAAGCGAAACACACCGACCGCAGTCGAGAATTTTGTCAAACACGCCCTATGTTCGTTTCATTTCACGGTTATTTACGGCCGCGTGATTTTGCAAATCCGGCATTTGCCCAACTGTATATTTCAAATTGGCGATTGTCGCCATGGGCGAGCGGGACGTGTTACGCGTGTGCACACGTCGCTGCTCTCGACGAGAAAATCATTGTCGATCGGGTAGGCAGGGCAAAAAATGGGATGAGTAGAAGACAACTGGTAAATGAGGTGGAAGCTCGGCGTTTCTCTCTTCCTCTTTGAGGGGATGAATAAAAAAGAACCCTTTGGCCTGCATAAGTCAGTTATTAATTTTTTCAACGAGGAAAATGAGTTGACGTTTTTTTTTCGTTCAGATTGGTAATATTTTGGACACAAGACATGATTCATTCGGCAGTTCCTCATATTTTTAATCTACATTTAATTACGACTTAATAATGCATGATCGAACTTGATGTTACAAAAACTATGTATGGACATATTGATTCCGTTTCATTAATATATATGTATATTATAGAAAGGATTGTTATAAGTAACTTTTTTCTAATATGCAGTTAACGAATTCACACAATTTTACGTAAATTCGCTGTGCAATATAGATCCCTATTTCAAAAAATATATCTTTCATCAATTAGACTGGTGTATTAAATTAACAATTATTTTATTTGACGTTTTGGGACTTTTTCTGTACCAAGATGTTTAATATATGATATTAATAGTATTTATTAGACAAAGCGCATGCAGCAATTAACACGAAAACGATGTATTCTTAACAAAGCGTACTAGTTCCACTGCGAGATTAATTTAATGCTTATCATCTCTTTACACTATCTTATCAATATAAAGTAAAAGTATTACATTTGAAAACTCAATAACCTCAACACAAATTCTTTTAACGAAAGGAGTAGGAACGCATGACTGCTTGAAAACGCTCTCTCACACAAAACTTAAGCTTCGTAATTTATATGCATTATAGTCAACCCGTGAACCCAGCACTGCCAACCTAAGAAATTGTTTTTCCCTTTATTTAAATATCCAACAGTATTTTTTTTAGCCCAACTTATAACATTCGTTGGAAACATTTGTTATAGTTGCTCATCTAGTACTGCCAAAACATATTTATACTGATTATTGACAAAGTAACTATTAATTGAGTTGTTTCTATACAATACAAAGTATTATTACACAAAAGCTATGAGTGATGAGAAAAGTCTGATTGCAGTTTCGAATTCAGCATAGAAAAATACATAAAAATACAAAATCGAGCCCTATATGCAACGACACGTTATAACCTAAATGGCGATCAAATTCTCACAGTTTTTGTTGATTCCCAGCACGCCGCCATCTCTAACCGTTTGAGTCGGGGCTATCGAATTACGAATGGTTACTTTCACACCCACTTCACTTGGACAAACTTTTCTTTACACAAACCCCAAAATCGCGATAAGCTAGTTCGATGCAACGTACGCTACGAACAGACGATCGCCATTTAGGTTTTAATGTGGCGTTGCATGTCGACGGTCCAACTTGACTGAACTTTGGCCTATGCAACGTGTTGACCCGCCTGACTTGGCTGTCAGTGTGTAGATGTTGTTGGATACAAAAATCATGTTGGCCAGTGTCATCTTCAACAATATTACTCTATGTTCAACCTAGGCCAAGTGAGACGAAATTACTTGAACACTTCTGATAATTAGTTATTCCACTACCCATAATTATCGCTAATTTTGCAAAGACAGGCCAGTATTACGTATAATTTAATGCGACAGATCGCCGTGCAGTGGCAAATTATTGGCAAATACAAGTGGCTGTTTCCTAGTTAGCAGATAGTTGTTATCATTCCGGGAATTAACAATAAATGCTTGGGACCAGGCACACGGGGACGTGACTCCGCGTATCTGCCGGCACGAACCTAACCTAATACGGCCCGTTCCCATCGACACTTCGGGAGTTACTAATTATGGGGCATTACCGACTTCCGGAAGTTAGCAGTTTCCCATTCGCCGCTCCTTTGTACCCATTATCGGTCGTACAGACATTCCGAAAAGCAGAATCGATGCTCCGTCTGATTTAATAACATCGAAATTGACTTATAGAACTTGGTATCTTCAGTTTCACAGCAACCGGTTACACATCCTCGATGTACCGCCATGCCTTTACTCGTGAAAGTAGTCAAAGGCGTACAGAGTATCCCAGTAGTTGTGGTAGAACCGAAATGTTTTAATACTTTGCTTAAAAATCAGCAAAAAGTGCAAAATGATGTTTGTATTTTAGACTAGGTGGAGTTTTGTATTTTAGGAAATTAATTTTTTATTCTAAGGTACACAAATAATTTATAAGGCAAAATATAGTACTACACAGATAGAGTACTGGAAAAAAACAAAATTGTTTCAGTTTTGAGACCATCGTGTGCTATCAATGATAATTATGAAAAAATGGTTGTTAAATTGTTTAAAGTTACTGTCACAAAACAAATCTTACTCGAAGACAAAGCTCATATGTTTTCTTATATGCTAGCATTATCATTGACCTGCACTACTGAAATTCTGCTATGTATGCAGTAGGATGACCTCCATAAGTTGACGATTCCACATTAAAACAACGAAGTATTTAATGAGGATCCAGTTACACTAACTTCTTGCTATTTTTATGGAGTATCCATGTTTAGAAATTGCAAATATGCACATGGTAACACCGCAAGCAATATTATATCAGAAAACGTATATTTCGCAATATAATTGATAACCAAAATACACGAGGAGAGGAATACAATTCTACGCTATGCAGTGCAAGGATGTACCCTGTGTACACATATCTCGCGTTGGTCGAGGATCTGGAAGCATGCGATTTTCCAGAATGCAAAACCAGAAAAACACTCATGTTAAGGATGCAAAGATGTCTATCAGCGTGTTATGTTTAGCAATCGACATTCGATGTTTCTTGCATAGTGCGAACATCGATGGGAATAAAAACCACTCTCTCTCTCTCTCGTCCTTTGCGATCGCGGAACACGTTTCCTCAACCGTTCTCCTTCCGATTGGTTATTCCGGGAAAATAACGTGCCGGACAGGGAATGTCTTATGGTTTTCGGATCAATTCACGTCGCCGTCCGGAGAACGTAATCTCGAAAGTGTCTGCCCTGGTCCTGCGGGAAGGACTTCGCTTCGCATCTTGTACGTGGGTGTACACAGTCCTATGAGCATGATAGTTTCGTCCCTCTCGTACTCTTCCGCACTAGCAGTTTTCATTCCCTCTGTCCGTTGTTGCAAGTAAGCCCTTTCCCTTAGTGGTCATTACGAGTCTTCTTGCACAATTTGAAAGCTACGAAACTGGGGGCAACGAAGGCTTGTAGTATTGTTGAAAATGTATTTTTATATTAAAAGTTTGAATTAAAGGTGATTTCAAAAGTACATAGTTCTTTATATTGGCCGAATTCATCTGTGGATGTTTTGTGAAACCATACCAGTTTGGCAAGTCTTCTCATTGTGGTTAACGTGGACCGTTAAACAGTGGTAATAAAATGATCGTAATGGATACGTAGAGCCTAAATGGGGTCGGGATGCAGTTCGAATTATTTTATACACACCGCCAACGAAGATACAAACACGAAGTTGGCAAAGTGTAATAAGAACCTGCTTGAATGTTCCACAATAGTCGAAAATTGTCCTAGTTTAAACGTGATTCCTTTCCCAGTTCAAATGTCTCTCCTGCAAAGTTGTAGAATGGCCCCGAAATGCTAGCAGGCCTGAACGAATAAGGTGTGTCAGTCTACTAAAAACAAATTGTATAAATTTTTCAAAATGTGAGATTATAATTTATAATACTATATTTTCTAAAAGTCATGAGATAACCACTACTTCCTCGCAAATAGCCCCTTCATTTTGTTTTTTCCAATTTACCATCTAATAACTTCATTCTATTATTTTGCAATTAGACTTTATTCCAAATTTAAGTTCCTGAGAACTACAATTAAAATAAACTTCCCTTTCCATCGCCCTAGTCGCGGTTCTCTCAATTCTCCTCCAGCTTTCTTCAACCAATCGTATTCCATCCTGTCTCTGAACTTTAATCAATCACATTCCAATTTCTCCGAGCAATTTTTCATAACCAATCATATGCTAACGTATATCGAATGGGAATTGTAAGAATTTTCCCACACTTTATGCTCTTAAAAATACTCTATGTCCCATAAAGTTTTTCAAACAAACACAAACTAAAAATTATTTCCATAGTGTAAGGGTGCCAGCGGTTTCGTCCTTTTAAAATTCTGACAGCGATATTCATATACACCACGTTCTTTTCATTTGCACCATGAAACGAGCATATACAACGTGAAGAGGAGGGACAAGCTTCAAATTTTACTGCCAGATTCGATGCATGCTAAATTGCACGCATTCAGTGCGAACGAAGGATCAAAAATTCGCCTCCGCTAAGAGCAATTTTTCCAAGTCAAAGTGGGTAGATGAGGAAAGCCGGCGCAAAGGATTCCCTCTGAAAGCTGGAATCTATTGCATAAAATACGCTCTGTAGAGTAGTAACATTAAGAAGTAGGAAACACTTTTACAATGCAAGTTTATGGTACGCGGTTAGAATTTTTAAATTGTTTGCAATCTTCTCTCCAAGTATTTCCACTTTATATTACGGTGAATAACTATATGATAATAATAATTTATGTTATAGTGGAATCACAGTGATAAATCCCGACCAAACGGATAAACGGGAACCGGCGATAAAAATTAGAAATGTAATTTATACTTTTAACTTCGTAAAAAATGCCATTGCTTGTACAATAAATGGAAATTTTTGCGCAATATATAATTTTGTACTTCTTTGTTCGACCTCAGTTAGTCGAGACCATGGGTTAAACGAGGTTCCACTGTACGTAGGAACTTACAGGTGGCTACAAAAAGCTTGACTCAAAAGTGATTTATGTAAAATCGGGTTATGAAATGAAAATGGTGGATTAAAATAAGACGAAAATGAATAGGTGCAGAGTTACGTTTGAGGCTTCGTTAGTAAGTTGCTAGCAATTAAAGATCGGTCCAAAGACGCCTGTATGTAGGCAACACACTGCGCGCCGTTGCGCGCTTAGGCGATGCTGCTTAGGCGACTGCGAACAAGCAAATTTGGACCACGGCGGTGCACGTCAAGTTGCCTGCATTTGGGGACCTTTGGGCCGACCTTTTACTAGTTAATAATTTCCTATCGAAGCCTTAAACGCCTTTTTACCGCTCTTGTTTTTCGTCCTATTTCAGCCCGTTGAATCGCTCGCCTCATCTAGACACAACGTTTAATTAATCAAATAAGTCGTTACTATACTCTTCTTTAAGCGTCTCCCGCGTGCTTAAAACAGTAATGCAAAACCATGCGGAGTCGTACGACTCAGCTTAATCCAACGACTGTTACAAATGATAATGCAACAACGGCGTGCATAGAGCGTGATCCAAATTCCAACAGAGCGGGGAAGATCGAAACAGCGAGCGAGAAAAACCGTGCCAGCGAAATAGGCAGAGTTATTCTCTGAAATATGAAGCGCAGCGGAGCAACTGACGTTACCAGGGACCATGTCGCATTATTTTCGCAGGCAACGATGCGCAAGTGGATTTCGCCGTAGTCAGCAATAAGCATGACGTTTTTTTTTGCGCTCGCGCATAGGCCCACCTTGACGTTGGAGCGAGAGAGGTGGCCTGCCCGGCTCTCCCTCGTACGTCAAAAAATCCTATTATCCTGTGCTGATCCTCTGTCGACGAAATGGAAGAGATCGGCGGGCGAGAGCCAGTCTAGTCTAGTTTTGTTCGCTCATCGTCTGGAATTGAATCGCTCTGATGGGCTCCCGGTTCAAGAAGGAAGTTGTATGGCGAACTCGCGCGCGTTTCCCTTTTTTCCTCCCCCTTTTCTCATCCTTCCAATCCTTCCTTTTTTTGGCTACTTCTTTGTCTTTTTTATTTGCTTCCCGGCAAATTTTCTTCGCCAAACGATTTCGCGCTTCGAATGGCGTCTTTATCGTGAATGAGTGCTTCCTGCAAGCGTTGCTGACGTATATAAACTTATTATTTTATCGCTGCGGCTTTAATTTCGTACTTGCAACAACCTTTTACACTTGAGTTATAAAAGTTTGTGAAGTCAGAAATGAAGTAACTATTTTGTATAAAAAGAATATGCTGTGTGAAAAATCCGTAAATACTTAATATTGAATATCAGATATATTTTTTCAGCATCAGACATTTAGAAATGGCAAAAAAATCGATAAACAGTAAAGTTTTTTTTTATTAATCGAATCGGTATCGCGGCTTGCGTTAAAGTAACGCTGTTGCATTATTCATCTGTCCCGAACGAAATCAGAGTATCTATTGCAATAAAGAACCGTGTCTAGTTTCGTTTCTTTCGCTTCGCTAGGATCTTTATCGCCCCAGCCCGCCATCATAAATAAATTATATCCGCGCAAGGGGTCCGAGCTCGTCCTTCGTTCGTTTTCGTCGCAGGATTATCTCCCTCGGAGGCGCCAACTCCATTCTTCGTATCGAGGGCTCTGCGGTCGATGACAAATCCCAGCCTCCTTATATCTTAATTAATCCATCTTGGGGAGCTGCTATTTGTATGCGGAATGAATGCTATCAGATTCTGAGGAGCGAATTCGAAGAAAAATTGTGACGGGAATATGGAAGACTCGATGAACGTGTTTCCTGTAAATGCGATGCATGTGGTATACAGCCAATTAGATAGAATCTTAGCGATAATGTAAATCGTGCAATGTTCTGCACTTTCTTACGAATTCACAAATAATTGAAACTGCAAAAAAAATAATTTATTATAGTAAGCAATAAATTACTATTTTTGTAGAAAATAGATGGAGCTGCCAAATAAATACGACGTTAAATAAATAAATTGAAGAAAACAGAAACTACTCTTATCATTAGAAGCTTGACAAAATATATTTTTCATATTATACAGTGCATGTGTGTATGTATATCATACATATCATACATATCATACATACTGAATATTCTTTTCGCAATTATACTTGCATAAACATCGGCGTGACAATATACGAGTGGATAAATACAGTCTATTCGTGTATTATAATAATGAATGTAGAATTAAATTAATATAAGAGGATAACTGTGGCAGCGTAACAAGCTTTCGGTTGCATAGAACGTGCGCAACAATTATTCGCTTGCTGTACTCTCAATACACATGCATACATATGTACGTTATTCAAGCGAAATTATAATACCTATTCCTATTAATTATTATTCAATGTACTGACACATATGTTTCACCGTGCATAATGCCAACAATGAAACGAGTATTGTCAGTGGAGACAAACAATGCCTTGCATTCTTCAAATTATTGTCTAACACGTGTAGTTATAGATAATGCTATATTGGTCATAAGTTTAGTTACAATTTTATTATGTAATTGATCCGTTCGTATTACTGAAATACAGGATTTTACAAGGGTTACTAAAACAGTTTCCATATTTCTTGAATTTAAATTTAATCAAGATAAACAAAACACGAATTGTTTATCTTCATTATTGTGTATTGTCCAACAGTAGCTTAATACCTAATGATAAAAACATTTCCTTGCTTACTGAACAGAATTCTTATTGCAATACTAATAACACCCTCATCTCTTTTTATATTACAGGTATTTTATAGCGGGACGGTTATAAGGGAAAAAGATTGCGGGTTGGTAGGCCACATAACCTCGAGACATTACAATTTAGCACGTAATTTTGTACCACAGACAGGTGGTCTCTATAAAATGTTAACAAGTTTTTCCTTGGAATATATTAAAGATAAAGACTAAATACTTCTTTAATACACCTCTGCGGTTAGGTTTAGACTTTATGTACACTCTCTTATTTCATCATTTCTCGCTCAAAACGAAATCTCGTGTCCTAAGAATAATTTGGACCAGGAGGAACATAATTCTCACCTGCTAGAAGGAACCCAAAAGGGCAATGGCTGGTTTTGATAAAGATAGGTTGGACAAAGAACAAAATAAACATAAATAAATCCAAGTTAAATTAATTTATTTGAATTGCAAAATATTGGGAATTCTAGTTACCAAAATTATAGTTCAAAATTCCATGAACCTTTCCTGAAAAAAAAAGACTTTTTGCTGGCCCAATAGCGTTGCAACAAGTTCAAAAGAAATAGTCCTCAGTTACTGAGACGGCTAGCCGTCCCAATTCCCAACTGCACCTTCCTGCCTGACCGAAAAGAGATTTAATCCTCCTCCCGGGTGAATCCGTGTGTCGGTTCGCCGCACGATCCGACTGTAAATCAAAATTTTACGCGGATATTTTCCCTTTTCGGAAGCAGCGAGCACGGCTCTGATCACACGTGTACCTAGCACGCGGACCTCCGTGAGTTTAAGCACGTTCGCGATCGCGAACGTAAAAGCGATCTTTGAAAGTTTATCGCCAGATGTCACCGAGCGGGACGCGAGAGCCCGGAAAAAGGAGCACCTGTTTTCGCCGACCCTTCGACAGTTTCTCCGTGGCGATTGCATATTAAATGCATCCGTATTCTCTCTGTGCTATTCCCGCTGGTGGCACCCCCGCCACCCAATGGCGCTGGATAGCGGCGTGAAATATAGCCGCGTCGTAAGAGAACCGCCAGCGTGAAAATACTATCGCTTTCCAATAGTGCGTTAGGCGGGGCCGAATGGAACAGGAATATTCTAGGCCGTTTTCCGACTAGAGGGAGAGGGAGAAGTTGCACCACCGCCAACAGGAAGAGCGGGGAAAATAAGTGAAGAAGCTGGAAATATCGTCCGCTTTTGCGGCGCTCTCCGTGCCATATGGTGACCCGCGTATATCATATTAGAAGCCAATTTTTAACTCGGTGGGGGCACATTTCACGCGGAACTGCCGGTTATAACCGGCCGCCGCTAAAAATCCAATGAATTGATAGAAGACCGGCCGAGGGGTGGACGTCGAATGGTCGTTTCAGGAATGAAAAAAACTGCCGGCCGACTTTTCTTCGACTTCCCTGACCAAAGGGAAACGACCGCAATATCTTAGGGCGGAAAGTACACACCGGACTCCGCTGGCAAAGACTCGGTCGTCTCGAATAAATCTCTCACTGCCCTCCAACCCCTGCGACCTTTCACCCCCCGCTCACTCAATTGCTTCGTTTTTTCTTCCTAACTCCGTTTCTTTCCGTTCGTTTTCCCTCCCTTTCATTACCGCCATTATAAATATTGTCTTTGAAGGCGACGCTTCGTTAATGAATTGTCCGCTCATTTGCGGTACTTGTGCACGCGGTCTTGCAATTGAGTTGGGCAGATCAGCGACGATGTTTGGTTCCGTGACAATATTTTGTTGGGAGCACTGAAATTTTAATCGAGTTCGCGAATCACTTCGGCAGAATGTATTAAGAAGTTTGAGTACCTTGTACCAGGTAACTCAAAGCTGGAACACTTCGGAACCACTCCAGAATTGTGCGAACCGTTCAAAGTGCATGCATATAGGGTGTGCAATTACATGTGGGCGCAAATGAAAAGGTTGATTCTACGGGCTAAAGCAAGACGAAAATCAAGAGTGACGAAATTGTATTTAAGGCTTCGTTAATATGTTATTAATGTGTAACGGTCATACCGGCGGTGGGACCGTTGGTTGGAGGCGGGTGCCGGCTCAGTCGGCTGGCCGGGTTCGTTAGGACTGAATGAGGGTTGTTTAGTAACGAGTCAGTGGATATCTGTTTACTAATATCTTTATTAAATCTATCGTATTCTAGCTTACAACTCCTACTACTAATCTTAATTCTACGCGGTTCGCGAAGCGGTGTCTTCGCGACGGTTTCGGCGGTACACGAAGCGGTATCTTCGTGGTGGTTTCGGCGGCGTCACGAAGCGGTATCTTCGTGACGGTTTCGGCGGCTTACGAAGCGGTATCTTCGCAGCGGCACGCGGTTCACGGTGCGAAGCGGTATCTTCGCAGCGTACGGTTTACGGGCTAATTACGCGGTTCATCGGCGGCGCGACAATGGTATCGGTTCGCGGCGGTGCTACGAAGCGGTATCTCCGTAGCGGACGTCTTACTGGCTAACGCTTACAACTACGCGGCTATTTACATCGGCGGTGCGGCGCGACAATGTTTCGGTTCGCGGTCCGGTGTGTCGCTCGGGCGACTCGCATTCGGCGGCAAGGAGAGAGTCCCGCCCTGTAGCTTTCGGCAACCCGGCCACAGGGGAGTCGGAAGGCCTTTGCCCCGATAGCGTTTAGGCAACCCGCGCTATCGGAGGCCTAGGAGGTGGTGTATTCCATCACTTAGGGTACGGCAACCCGTCCTAAGCGTGGCACCGAGGACTGTGTCCCTTAGACCGATCGGCAACCCGTAGTCTAAGCAGTCGTAAGGAGAGGGCGGCGGAAAGGGTACCAAAAAGTGTCGATCCGTGAGGATCTGGATACAGGCGTTCCTCTCTACTATGCCTCTGCGTTACTTCGGTATAGAAGCGTGCGTCACCGGCAGTTCGGTCGGAAGCCCATTTCTGGCTACCGATCCCGCTAATTTATGTGCTGCGGGCTGTCAAAACAATAGCGGGAATCGCGATTCCGGTCGTAGCCCCCTATCGGTCGCGGTCGATATTCGCGCCTAAACCTAGCGCCACGGTTTACCCGTTACAAATGATTTAAAGTTAGTCCAAAGACTCTTCAACCCGATGTGCACCGTTCGCTGTTTGGATCACTGTCCAAGTCTACTAGCAAAATTGTGTTTAACGCTTCATTCATGAATTATTAATAATGAAAAAGTCGGCCCAAAGGACCCTGATTGCAGGCAACTCGACATGCACCGCCGCGGCCCAAGGTATACTTGTCTGCAGTCGGCCAAGCAGCCAACGGTGCACGTTGGGTTGCCTGCATTCAGGGGTCTTCGGACCGATTTTTAATTGCCAATAGCTTACTAAAGAAGCATCAAACGCAATTCTGCCACTCTGGAGAGATTTTCGCCTTACTTTATCCCATAGTATCCCCCGTTCTGCCCACATGTAGTCTAACAACCTCTACACATAACTTGGCAGATGTTATGAATGTGTATAACCAAGAGAATCTTACCTAACTTTTTACCATCCCCGTTATCCGTTTGAAGAGGTATAATTACACAACTGTAGCGCTCAGCTTTGAATTAATATTGTCTAAGTTGGAAAGCTCTTTCGCTCCTCCCATTATTACTCCCGTCTTCTATCCTTGTTTGTTAATTACAGACATCAGCTGCGCCTTAAAGTCGGAGACTAGACTAAAGTAGGTACGGAATATTCGATGAACGGTGATTGAATTCACAAGCGACAGTATTGGCGTTTCGTTGGAGACACTCGACACCTTGCCAGCAGATACCATAGCAGAGGAAAGCAGACTATAGTTTATGGAAATTGGAACAATTAAAAGAGAATGACGAACACTGCAGTGGTAGTTTCTCTGAGCTTCTGAAAGATAAACACTAATAGCATTTTTTATTTAGTTTGCAACTGAGTTTAGGTTGAAACCAATCGAATGTGGCTCAAATAGTAAATAAGAAGCATTAATTGAATTATATTATATAATAGATTCATGCAGTTAAGATTGGAGTCTCCGGATATTTTTACCCAGCGCTGGAAACGATAATAAAAAATGTTAAGGTTAAGTTAGGTTATTGTTGCACAGAATGTTGCACAGACATAGAGTGTTTCGCTTAAATTTTATAATTGACAAAGATATTTCACTGTAGGGAATAATAATTTTAGGATACCTAAATACATAAATCAAAATTGACTATCCTTACATAGGTGTAGAATAAGATAAAACGTGTTGTGACTTTAATGCAAAATACATATACAACGATTAACGTGACTATCTTTCGTGCCACGTCTATTCCGGCCTAAAGATTAATTACTGATAGAAGATCATTCTACCTTCTATATTCTATCATATCTATAATCATATCTGATGGTCTCTAATTAGATCCGCAGCCAGTGACTTATGCTGTCAACATATTATATACAAAAGTCCAGCTACTGGAAACAGTACACAGTTTCACCGACAGATGCCGTCTAATCCAATTTGCCAAAGAATTTGTAGGATTCGCAAGGAATACTGGCAATTCAATATAAAAGCCACGTGGGACAAACAAGATCCCGTACGGGGACCCGACTTGATCAGCCAATCCTCCAAACCAATATTGGCGTTGGATTTGTAACCCTATTCCTCGACAGAGAAATTCGTCCAATCATAGATCTCGGCGCGCGACCACCGCATATGGACACTGATCTTGCCCACGTCACCAAACTTGCGGCTAATTTGCGTTTCGATCATGAAATGTCTGATAAAATGATAAATGACTTCGACCACTACAAGGTGGAAATTAATGAATTATTTCAAGCGTTGCTGGAAGTCATCAAAGTACAAACGTAGAACAAATAAAAATACGCTGTATTAAAATGCTTTTTTTGCATTTCGTTAATCGAGTATTTTGTGCGAAACGGCCCAGCGCACCGCGTCACGCTATGGTTACGCTATTTCACAGTTTGGAACTCCAGTTACCTACTTACCTGGTGGTGTGCAAAGGGCGATGGAATAACGATGGATCGATAACTCGACAACCAGCAGCCTCTACCATTCTTCGCTGGTTTTACGTAATCCTCGAGGCATTGTTCGCGGGACTTGGCTTTGTAAGAAGTTAATAACACTTCATTTACTTATAAAGACCGCCGTGCGAGAAAAAAAAATGGTTCACGTCACTGGTTATACGATCGTAAATCAACCGCACAATCATGCTCATTCTATTCCCCCAGTAAAAAACTTCAGGGGTGCTGATTATGGAACTTTTTCCTAATAATTATTGTTAGGTGTTATACAACAAACGCGTTATCATAAAATGAGCGAGATTCTTTGCATACAACTATTTACATATATAAACTATGCTTCAGCCGATTAAACAAATCATCAAATATTTATATGTGTACCCCTTACACATTAATAAAAATTATCCTATTTTCCTTTTCGTAAGGAAGACATTTTAAATTTTGGGAATGCCTTAGCGAAAAGGTTAAAAGTACACCTTTTTTTCTTTTTGCTTTACTTTCGTTGCGCCTAGCCGATGGAAGTTCCGAAAAAACGCGAAAATAAATATAAATAAATATTATTCGGCGTAGCGTCGCCCGTTTGCGGCGCTCGTTAATCTTCACTAGAAGCGTCCCTCTAATGATGAGAATCCCTCTGTTATCTCGTTGCCCCCCCCCCCCCCCCATGAGCGCACTCAGTCTCAAATTAACCATAATGAAATAACGATCTCACGTTCCCGGTGTCGAGAGCATGCTGACAAAACGGTCTCGGAGCCCTGTTATCTTAGACAAAAGGACCACCGAGGTTGCGGCGATATTAGAAGGATGTAACGGCGCGATTTTCCAAAAACTCCGCGCAATACAGCGTAACACGAGCTGTCGTTAAGGGCTGAATCCTGATTACATCTTCTTCCGCGATGTTTAATCTTGTTTAATCAGCTCATACATATCTTGGAATTATATTAAACTGTTTTTTGTTGTTAAAGAAACAAGTAATTTATATATTGTTTAATAATGTTTCTGTAATTCATTCAGTCGATTGTGGATTGTAAGACATTTGATAGACAAATGATTTCTTGATTCAAGCGATTTTTTAGTTGGTTCACTTGAAGATGGGAAAACAAGCCAAAAAATGGTTCATTATTTTGACTACCAGAAATATTCGCATAAAAATAGAAATTTTAGAACAGAGATGGTAGCGTCCTGTTGCTTCCAATATTCTTTTAAACTATCAAGACACATCAATCCTTCGATAACTTCGTATCTGAAGTTTTTAATTGAAATTTTTTATGATTTTCTATGATTATTTCTACTCAACAAATTTGAAAACGCACGAGATTTATAAATATAGAAAAGAATTACCCTATTTGCAAGTCAAGGGTGAGAAATACTTGGGATCAGATTCTTCAACGTTTTCAATCTTCCAACATTGGCAGTAGTAGTCAAATCAAAGCGCTTTCAAACACAGAATGAATAATTAACTCCTCTCGACTTTACTTTCCATTCACTTAGGTGCTCATTGAAACGCAGAAGGACAAATATTATATGGAACCTAACGTGGAACCGTTTGCAGGATACGAAATTCGTACTGCTGATTGCCCGTTAAAGCGCTGCTACCGTTCTCAAAGATCCGAACCGATGCACCCGGAATTTGCGTAACACACAGGCGACCAAATAAGTGCTTTCTGTGGGATAAAGTATCCTGAGAGCTGGCGCCTAGGTAGCGGCAGCCTATCGATCCCTAGGTATTACAAAGATCGATGCACACGCTGAGCCGCGGAGGGGAAAAGCGTTGCAATCGTGCGTCTAGTGGCATAACCGCCGCGAGAATAGAATGACTGCACATAAATTCCATGAGAAGCCTGGGTCTGCTGGATCCTCCGTAAACTCGGATTTACTGCTGAAATCTCGGCAAGTATAACGCGTGTATCCACTTGTATTCAGGTATATTCACAGATAAGCTCGCTGGAATCAGATTAATCGATGCCAGAGTAATGGTTGTACATCCTACATTCATGTGTAAACGTTATACGGGGTGTCCCGTAATTCATAGAACAGCCGGTCATCGGAGACTCCTGAGGCGATACTGAACAACTTTTTCCTTTGGCAAAATGTTGTTGGAGGCTTTGTTTTTGAATTACTAACGAAAAACACTGGCCACTCAGAGCGAGCGTGGAGCCCGCGCTCAGGGACGAAATGTCGCGTCGCGCTGGATGGCGACATTCGATCGGTGCCCTGATCCGAACGCGTCGGTATAACAGGGAGCAAAAGTTGTATCGAATCAATGCAATGAAAAATAATGTCAAATTATTCGTTACTCGTCAATAATGAATAAAAACGCTGCACCGACGCGTTTGGGTCGGGGCGCCGACCGAACGTCACCCTCCAGCACAACGCGACGTTCCGTCCCGAAGCGCAGGCTCTACGTGTGCTCTGAGTGGTCAGAATTTTTCGTTAGTAATTCGAAAACAAAGCTTCCAACGACATTTTGCCAAAGGATAAAGTTGTTCAGTATTGCCTCAGGAATCTCTCATATCCGGCTCTTCTATGAGTTACGGAATACCCCGTAGTGTGGTCAATGGCCGGTTAATTACCGTAAAACATTACCGTAAAAGCTGTTGATTGGACGTGGTTACAAAAAAAGTACTCATAAGTATTGTATTGGGGAAAATTAGGGATGACCTCTTTGGTTGTGGGTTAATTATGGAAATTCAGTATAATTGCTTTATAATAATTGCTGTATAATATAGACCGTTTATTTTAAAAGTGGTGTAAGTTCATTTCCTTTTATTTTGAGGTATTGAATTGTTTGCGTTTGCATCAATACAAAAATTCAGATGAGGTCTATTTATTTTTTTTCGACAATTAACTAGACCAATACCTTCTTTCACGATCGTGGACAGACTTACACCACTTTCAAATTAAACGGCCCAATATCTTGACTGGAATAGGCTCTGAAGGTTTACACTTAAAATAAAACCTAAAATTCATAATTAAAATTGCTTTTCATCTTTATCGCGCTGCTGTAAAATGCCCAAAGAATTTATTGTGAATAGTACAAGTCAATAGGCATGGTTTAAGTAGTATGGGTCAACGATATTTGTGGGTTTGTTTTATGGGTATATCATCAGAGTGAAGTTGTTTAAATGAGTTATCTTAAGCGATGATAGTTTCACATGATGTAATTTGTTCATTGATAATTTCATGTTGTTACGATGGTTAAATATAATAAGTGTACTATTTTACTTTCTGATTAAATATAATGTTCATATTTAAACTATAACCATATTTATTGTTTCTGCATCATCCCATCACAATATTGTAGAACGTTCCCCTTCTAAGTAGTACAAGTCAATGTATCGCCAGTCAGCATTCAATCTGTATGTGGCCAATCGACATATTTCTAGCGTATATGATTATCATTGCATTAATCTTAATTTAAAAAGGTAAGTACTATAATGCGACTTACTCTACTATACACGAAAACAGCATTTCACTATACATCCAATTAAATTTGCATTTGCAATGTCTAAAAATGCACAAATATTGCTTAACTGTACAAAAGTTTTTAGTCATTCAAAGATACACACAAACGCTAATTTGGATTTGATACGAAAAGTTTTTGTACTTATTGGTCTTCGCTCGCTAGCACAGCGTGAACGTGCAAGCTTTCTTCCCCCAGAACGATAAGTATTCGCCAGCAGAGTAACAATACGGTATTCGCGACACAGTGGAGCATTCAAAATTACATGAACGCGCTACGAGACTCTATGCCCTAATGAATGCGAATGCGAGGAGCCAAGAAACCGTGACCTGTTGATTTGCGTTCTGCAAAGCAGAAAAAAGCGTGCACTGCTCTGTGAAAATGAACCGCGCGATTCTAATTCCGAGCGTATTCGGGCCATTGTTCTGAGCGAAGGGAGCATAAACGTTTGCAAACGTTACTTTTAACGAGTGACTTTTTTGCGTTGGACTCTGTACGAAATGGTACAATAATGACGTGTTCAACGTCTGGTACCGCATTCCGTGTGAACTGCAATGCAATGAAAGATATGATACTGGAAGTCTGCATATATTGATTCGTACTACTGAATTAGTTTCATTACTCGTTTGCAAAAAGAAAAATTATATATTGCACACACTACGCAACGAAATGAAAGGATCACTAAATTTAACCCGAAAGATTATCAATATTTAAACTGTTGTAACTCCGTCAAAAGAAAAAATCGTACAACAGTCAGCCTAGGCTCAATTTAAAGCGCGAAGCCTCTGCTTGAACAGCCTCCAAGTCAGTTTTCAAAGAACAGAGTGAGAAGCTAAAGTTGCCTTTTCTGTTTGCAAATTTCACAAATTCACACAAAATACAAACAAGAAACGATCTCCAAGAAAATTGACTTCAAGCCTCTTGAAGCAGGGGCACAGTATAAGAATAACCATTGTTGATGTAATAGCGTGCGATGTTCTGATTGGTTGTTGCGACACTACAAAATGGCGCTGCGCGGCATAAATAAGAGAAACTGGCGCCATCTTGTCAGTAATAATATGCTGCTGGTTATTTCTATACTGTTACAGAGGCTTCACGTGTTAAAATGAGCCCAGGCTGATTGTACGATTTTTTTAACGGAGTTACAACAGTTCAGATATCGACAAACTTTCGGGCGAAATTTAATGATCCTTTAATTTTGTTGTGTAATATATTTAACAAAGGAAAGATCAAATAATGTAGAAGGATTAGGCATGATAAATGTCTGCTACAGCAAACATGTTGTGTAGCGCTTCTGATTATAGACTAATAATTTGCATTTTTGTTAGGCGTTCCCGTTTACGATGCACCATTATTTTTCTAAACTTCTTGAATCGGGAGATGACAAAAGCGAGTGCGGTGCAATTTCGTTCCCCGGTCCTGCGCATTCTTTTTCCCCTCTTCTCGTGAAATTTAATGCTACGCTTGGACGGTTCTGTAGCCGCCATTGCTGAACGCGCTATTTCAAGTTATGATTACGCGCACGCCACAATTTCCACCTATCCAGCTTTCTTCTGCATGAATTTCGATACACGCGCCGTTGTAGCTATTACGCGTAATTCTATATACATACATAGGATTCGCAGAATTATTTGTCAAAAAGGATGGAAAGTTGTTACCGTGCATATGCATTCCTTCCTTTCCAGCTGAAATGTTTCTAAAAAATATTTCACCAAAAGGAGGACGTAAATTTGTAGCAATGTACATTATAAAGTTCCACATTTTATTGTTCTCAACCCAAGCACTTTAGTCACATCATCATCACTTTCATAAAGATCCTCCTGGGTTATCAACTTTCTCGAATTTGAATCAGAAACCAAGCCACGCAGCTAGTTAAATCACAGCAAGACTACTGGCGCGATATTACCGATCCCCCCAAAAACACTTGCCAGCTCCATAAGAACCACCGAAGTAGAGGAACTCAGCGTGACTTCTTCTCCCTTTCATAATCCAACAGGCAAAGTCGTTGGCGGAGACAGTTAGCCGGTTCGTTCGCAGCTATCTTCTTGCTAATATCGTTGCGAACGATCTCGGGGGAGACACTATCGGATCCGAAACCGTTAGTTGAGAAGTGCCCGGGCGAGAAACGGATCTTGATAAAAGCACGTCGCATTTTCGTCTCCCGATAACGGGCTCGCTCGCTCGGCGAGTCGTGTTTACAAGAAGAAGATAAAAAAAACTGGCAGAACTCAGAGACACGAGTAAGAAAGGATCAGAAGGGAAGAGCTTGGCGGCACTCAAAGGGAGAACGACTACGATCGAGAACCGGAATTGGCCGTGTATACACGCGACGAGGGGCGAATGGGGTGGGAAGGACTAGAAAAGTATTCGAGATTTAAAAGGACTCTCGGCAAACGGGGATAACTTCTTTGTTGGACGCGATGCGAAAAGAATGACCGGCCGGTCCGTCCCCGAGACGCGACGCCCGAAGATGGAAAGTTGTAGGTGAGAGACGATTCGGGAACGGGGCTATTGAAGCGGTCTGATTCGGAGAACGATTCGAAAGCCACCTGCTCCCAAGACTTCCCCGGCTATCCGTTAAGGTCCGGTCGTCCAGGGTCAGGAAACCACCAGCCAATTTCTTTGAGTGCCCCAAGCCGGGTAGTCATCGTCCCCAATGTCCATTGTGCTCCTATTGTGATCGGATATCAGCGTTATTTTTGTCTGAATTGCAGAACGACCGTCGATCGACTTCCTCGCTGGCGACAGTGTCCGGGGACCTGGCTACGGTGAAAGGAAATAACGAGGATAGATCTCTATGAACATGGACAGGACTGTTGTTAACATTGAAGATAACTAGATAACTAGGTCATATCTAGGTTATAACTAGGTTACAACTAGGCTATAACTAGGTTATAACAAGATAACTAGGTTATAAATCGGTTACAACTACATTATCTGTGAGTGTTGTTTGATAATGAGCCAAATTGTATATTTTGTGTCAAGTATAAAGAAAAGCTTAAGCTGATTATTTTTAATCGCGGGTAATTGAGAAATTGAATTTGATTCTCCTCTTGGTTTAAAAGGTTGGAAATTTCAAAACCTTTCCTTGGTAAAATGTATATTGAAACAAAGTGAATTTTGATCAGTCTCTGTTACATTAATTTAGATTTTTTAACGATACATTAAATATTTGTAAAACTAAGGAAAAAGTCGTAAAAACTTTCTTTATTTCGTATTATTTTGTATCATTTTGACTAAATCAAAGAAATGAGAAATTGAACCTTACAATATAACTGAAACTATAAATGAGGTGAATTCTATTAAGTGGGCAAGATATTATTTTCGCGCCAACATGATAAGAATGATAAAATATTTTCACATTTTGTGTAAATATTTTCCCTCCTTTCCACTTCTTGAATGATCAGCATCATCTTTCTTATTTACCAAATAAACATAAAGGTCAAAATAATGCTTAACGCCAGCTTGCAATTTACAACGAGGAGACAACTGCAGCTCACACTTCTGACGAAGATTTTTCACGTTTGGCGCAAGAAGCACGATTAGGCGAAATTGTTTAAAAGCGTCGCGAGAATGAAACGAGCTAAATGCAAGGACAGAAACAGCGCGCACCCATTACAAGCGTATAAAGTCAAGCAAAAAGGATTAAATTGGCACGGAAGAAAAGTTTCAGAAGCACAAGAAAACTTTCTGTAGCTTCGAAACGCTTGAGCAACGGGGTGCTGGCAGAGAATTTTAAAATATGGTTCGAGAGGTCTGACGAAAGGGACAATGAATAAGAGGCAAGTCTTGCTGGACTCACAACCAAAAATGCAGTAATATTTTGAAAAAGGTAACAAAAGTTATTTGTGAAATAATGTGAGGAACAATGTCCTTTAAGGAAACATCTTTTAGGGACTTTACTGTCAGATTATTTTTACATAATTTTTATAAGTCCAGGAGTTCCTATGCTAAAATTGCACACCACTAATTGATATTATTATTATTGGAGTGGCATCAGTATGACAGCTGTGATTCAGCATGAGAATGTTTAAACAATAAAGAAGATTCTAAGCGAAGAGTCTTAAAGAAACTCTTTTGAAGGCTTGGAACGCAAAGTGTAAAGACGAATCTGCAGGCGAGTGTGCTCCATCTTGCATTAAGGGCCGATCCCGGTGAATCTAATGCCAGGGCGTGAAAAGTCCGAAAATGTCCGGCGGAGAGTAGTTTCGCAAGAATTAGCGATCGATCTATGCCGTGACAAGTCCCACAGGTGGAGGTACTTCGAAGGCAGCCCTTTCTTCGTTTTTCTTCGACAGGGTCAGGCGGTGGGTAGCATTAGCGTTAAGAGCAATAGAACAACGTGACTACAGAGCGTAGCGTGAGCCAGCCCGTTCGATCCTTCCCGCGCTACGGGGCAACGGTAAGAGCGACAAAAGCGGGGAGACTTGATTAATGGAAGGAGTAAAGTCGTCACCGAACAACTCCAACCTGGCCGATCCTTCTCCTCGCACTTCTTCAACCCTCTTTGTTTCTCTTCGTTTCTATGGTACTTATTGCTTTCTTTCATCCCGCGCCTTCCCACCATTCCTACATCTTCGTCACGTCCTCCATTCCTACCCCCCCCCCCCCCGCCCCGCAATTCCTTAGCTCCTCTTCATTCCACCTGCAAGCAAAATCCACGAGACAATCACAGCGGGCTGACTTTTATTGTCTACGATAATCTTCGAATAGACGGGAGTGGAGCGCTACGCCCTACGAGGAATACATAGTTTCCTCCATCTGCACGCTTTCTAGGTTAGGTTAGGGACGCGCAACGATTCAGTTCCCGCGCCTTGAGACTCAGCTGAAAGGGAGAACAGAGCCAAAGTCGACGGGAGTCAACGACATTGCGACGAAGTTTCTTCTTTATCGCATGAAGAAAATCTTGAACGAGAAGGGGCGAGAAGAAGACGCATCAGTGTCGGAGATTTCTCTGGAGTGTCAGCCCTTTCCTAGCAGCGTGCTTCGGTCTGAACTTTGTAAATTAATGTGGTATCATATCTAATAAATAATCGGAGTGAACAGTTATGTGTTCGTTGGTCTTTTATCCAGAAGCTGTTTCCCCAAATATCACTTGTTGTCAATGAAGAAAGTAATTAAAGTGTAAAGTATGGACATCGAAGTAAAACTCGAAGGGTCAGGTCAATACTAATTGCAAGTTATTCAATAAAAAACATGCTGCATTTGATTTGTCATATTTTTACGTAAAAGTTGCTCTTTGATTTAGGACGTTCAGGAGAGTAAACATGAAGACAGCAAGCGAAGATATGTTCCAAAGCGAATAATGGAAAGAAAGTGGTCAGTGGATTATAAAGGAAGTTGTAAACCAGGTCCAAAGCCTTGTAAACTATGATAACATATATGACAACAGCATAGATGTTGCCTTAGGACGTCAAAAACAGGTAAGATGTGGAAGACTACAAATCAGGATGGCCCAACTGCTGTTCCCAAGAAAATTTCCCCTCTTGACTATAGGGCTGAGTCGACCACGTTCGATTCGGCTGCAAGGCGCGAGTGATGCGGGATGCAGCTGGTCGGCGTTTGAGTCCTATTGTGGGGGTACCACCAGGAGGGGAAATTTTCTCGGGAGCAGCAGTTGGACCACTCTGGTATAAATGATCCTAAATCAACGGTCAGGAGTTGTTTCTTAATTTACGAAAGCTACTCCGATTCGCATTTCTTTAAAAAAAGGGATGCAAGGTGTGTGTTCACACCTTAGAAACCAAATGCTCGCGTGACTTAAATATTGCGCCGTTCCATCAGCATCGTCGCACCGTTAACACCAGCGGCACAGAACTCGCTGAAACAGACACGCTCGGCTCAATCAATTCAACGTCAAAGTTACCGCTTCAGGAAACTGTTCGCTGCACTTCCCACCTCTCGCGTTCGCCAGTCACGCCATGACGAGCTGATTTTACTGGAAATTTATTTTCAACCTCGCGCCGTGTAAATGCCACAAGATGATGCGTGTACATTTGCCCGCGGCTTGTAGCGAAAGCACAGTGTTAATGTCGTTTCCGATTTTGCCCTGCGATAGGTGAATGCTTTTGGAGGTTAGATTTCGTGACCACGGAATGGACTTTCGCTCGGATTGTAAGCTGTCACTATTAAGGACTAGATTTAATGGATAAGGTTACGGTGGAAATGATGGAAGGTACCAATGTAAATTGCGAGGAAATTTTGATGAACGACATTGTATATTATTTAGGTAAGAAATGTGTTGAATGTAAATATATTAGAATTTTTTGTAGAAAATTATGTAATTATCTAATCAAGTATAATTTGATTGGATTAATATGATACAAGCTTGGAAGTGGAATACAACATTAATTTCTACATTTTTTGTGAATAATTTTTGTCTTCAGTAAAGCATTAATTGTTACATTCGACTACTTACATTTTATTTATATTTATACATTCATGACTGTAGCAGTATTGTAAATAAAAAAAAATATCTCAACATCTGCTTCTAAATAAGAAATATAACTATAGTAATATATTTTTCAAACAGTATTAATAAAGTTTTCCAGTTTTACCTATGCCAAGACAACTCAGGCAATGTATTTATAAAGCTTTGAACATTTATAAAGACAGTTTTCATTTGATGCATTTTATGAAAAGAAAGAAAGAGTAGAATATATATTTATAAAAAAGGAAAAGAGATACAGAAGTATTTTTAATGGGAGTATACCATTCCGTGGGACATTAAAGGGAACTATTCGATTATTGAAAGCACCACTTTATATGGATCTCATGCGGGAAAAACGCGTTTCACTCGAATAAATACACGATTGCTACCGTAACGCCGCGCCCCCCGTCCAGACTTTGGATTTGCACTTCCCCGAGCTGGGAAAAGAGGCGATGTTTTATCTAAAAATAAATCGTGACCGTACAATGCGAAACGGTTTTCCAAGTCCAAATCTTATGGAACGAAAAATAATTTTCATTTAAAATGAATATCGTCTGCATCGAAGCAAATGTTAATGTTCAATTAGATACGTGTGTAGATCAAACGGCATAACTAACAAGATATACACGTATATGTCTAGTTTAGTCAGCCAGCAAGCACAAGTTTAGCTTAAACGTCACATACCTAATCTGTACAATACAAACTTACCAGTCAATTAAATTCGGCTTTAACTTATCCGAGCCGTATCTACCCCGGGCTTAATTTGGTCTTGTCAAGATTTAATCGCCATAACGCCAAGCCAGAATTTCGTCGATTCCTAGTTCTATGGCTCGCCAATCCTCTAATTTCGCAACGTCAAACAGAAGCCTGGGACGGTCACTTATTATGCGATCGTCGATTTAAGTTATGAAACAAGCTAATCGGAGTTATAAAACTGATAACTGCCGTGTTGCCTTGCATTATGTTAGTTGTTAAGAAGCTTCTAAAGCTTGTCGAAGTTCTTTCAAAGCAAACAATGAAAAGACAATACTCTAATGAAGTATGTTTCAGGCAGTTAAAATCGCTTATTATCGTTGCAACAGTAGAATAGAACAAAAACTATGATTCTTTTGCGAAATATGTTTATACATGGTTCGAACCATTTTAAGGTAAAAATTGACAATAAAGGACGCAGCTTCAATCACTTTGACCCAGAAATATACTATCAAGGACATCGTTTTAAACAACTTTATCCTATACATGTTGTCGTCGCTCGACTTTAGTTATCGAGATGTTTACAAAAAACAACTTTGGTAGTTATGCAATTTAGCGGCTTTCCTCAATTTAGGATATTACAGTATAACTATCTTTTTAATAGCTTCATTTTATCACTGAAACGACAAATCAATCGGGAGATGCGATAAAAGCACCCTCCTTTTTTATATTGTTTTCTAGAAATGTAAAATCAAGGTTTCTTTGCTCGCGCCGGTTGCTAAGAAAAGTACCTCCATACCTAAGTCTAATTGTAAAGTAAGGTTAGGTTTGGCAGTATTTTTTACTTCTAAAAGAACCTTAATTTGACATTTTTAGAACAAACGGACCAGAAACTAGTATACTTTTATCGTCCATTGCGATTAACTTCTCGGTGAGGACGCGAGATTCTTCGCAGTGTACACGTTTGGGTTAGCAGCAATCAATATATGTAGACGAACAATTCATTGTAGTGGCAATGATAGTTTTAACATGGAATATGCTATACGGCTCGTTTCCGCAGCAAAAAATGTAACGCGAAAGATGTGACGGAAATGTGTAACGCTGGAAAGTAAATGAATAAAAATACCGGTAGGTTGCGCTCGGAGATTACGGTGCTCAGAGTAGTGGGGATGTGACTACATTAAGGAGTCAATTAGTCAGGCGACTAATTACGCTGGAACTGTCTTGCGATTACTATCGCTCAAAATGTCGAAATCGCAATTACTCGCACTTGTATCTGTGCAAAGTGTAGCGAATATGATTTCCTCGACACTGGCGACGAAGGTGTTGGCGCTGATATTCATCATGCTGCCGATGGGTTAACTGCGTTAAGCCTGTCCATTTCCTTTTTTTTGCAAATATCTTGAAGGCCAAGGCCGACCGTCGGCTGTCTGTATAGGAAAAAATTGTTCAAACTGATGTCCTTGGCAGCATATTTCAAGGTCAAGCTGATCGGAACTGGGTCCCTTATTGTTAATATTTATCGGGGTTTTTTTCGTAAATAAGCCCACCCAATTGTAGCCCACTTGGGCCTCTATTTGGGGTTGTTGTTTTCAAACAAAAATCCATGGGCCTTATAGACCTATATTAGGGTCTATACAATATAGTGCGCCACTATATGGCACATATAGTTCCTTCTATGTATATGACGCATGGGCTTCCATATGGATACAATGTGGAATACGTAAAAATGTAAAAACCAAATACAAGCCAATGGACTTCTTTACGGAAAAAAACCGGTACTCTTCTCCATTACTCCACATGCTTACCCCCTACAAATCACAACAATACTTTTGTAACTTGAACAATAAAAATCGCAAACCCCAGAGGATACTATTTTTATATATCGCACGGATTCGCAAGCTTTCTCCACGGTCAAAGCTCGCAGTCCCCGCATCGCGTAGCATCCGTAACTCTTAGATGGGACCAAACCTGCACCGGATAAATCAATAGAGCGCAATATTTATCGTGTTCCCGTTATTTCGCAACCGTTTCATTCCGTAGGGTTCAGGAATGAATAAACATCGACGGCCAACGCATCGATCAGGTCTCTAAATATTCACAAAGGTCGCTCGCATGATAGCCAGGCGCGAACACCGCTGATTATTATCGCCGGCGCTGTTATCTTGTTTCCTCGGCATCCGGTGAAAAGGACTTTTTTTAACGATACTTCATCGACGACGAGAGGTCGCTCGGAAGAATCGTCTCGTTAATTCAGCACGTACTTGTACGCCAGCTGGAAGGACGGGGAGTGGATTGGAGAACGACGGGCAGAGGAATAAGGGTGTGGATGGGGGAGGGATTAGTAATCGAGTGGCTCGCTATAATTTTAATGAGTTCCACGATGACGCGAAGACGACACTACGGGCAGAGGCTGACGTCGCCACTGTTGACTACAACGACCAGGTGGAGACGGCGATGCTGGCGCCTTTCACCCCGCTTTGACTTAAAAGTGCGATCGGGCAACGAACGGAAAAACCCAGGGGATAGTACTTCCACGGAAGTTCCAAACCCACCCTCCTCCCCTCCCCAGCCTTTGCTGCGCCCTGTCGAGCTGTCTGCTCGGCTCGTTGCTCGACAGCTCACAGTCTGCACGATTTTCCCGCCCGGTCATGAATAGCAACGAGTGGAAAAACTCCAAAAGTTTCGGTCGCGATCAACTTTCCCACCTGCGAGCTTCTTCTTCTTGCCTCTTGGAACTGCTTTCTGGCCATAGGGTAGTGCAAAGTCTTCTTCGTGTTAGGCACGGTAGCGAGTAACAATTGTTTGTAATTACAACTTACAAGGAAACACTAGATAGGTTAGGTTAAGGAAGTGCTTGGGTGTCTTACGACGCGGGGCTGGTTTACCTGGAAAATACATATATGACATAAAATTTACTACAAACATCGTAATTTTAATACATAATAACCATAAGGTTATCAAAAAATAGAGGAACATAAAAAGCAAGCTTGTTTCCTGACAATACAAAAGGTAACATCTATTATTCGTACCATCCGAGGTGCCGACCTCCGCCCGAGCCTCAACAAACTCAACAACACAGAGGCAAGGGGGTAGGTCTTTTGCGTCTCCTAATTCTATTCAGTTGCCCCGACGCTTGCCTCGTAGCAGTCGCAAACGCATGCATAATGTCACGTATGTATAATAAATACATATGATACATAGGTTTCATCTCTTCCCAACTCGATTTTTTCGTTTCACTGCTACGTCACGTGGCAGTCATAGGAGGTGACAGACCCAGCCAATAATGACAGAGCGTGTTACTGCAAGTGGTGCCCGTAACTTGATTGGACGGCATCTCAGATAGTACAAATAATAATTCTCGATCCTCTTAGAAAATAAGTATTATGGTTGATCCTTTGAAGGGATTCAAAGGTTGATTTCGCCTCTTTAAACCTAATATCCGCAGAAACAAAAAAAAATCGCGTGTCGCTTACCTTCTTTTTTAGTACTACAACATTTGAAAGAAAGAAAACAATCGGAGGGGAACACCTGTCTAGTATCCCTTGTTAGTAATTGATGGTAAATTGCAGAGTATGCACTATACGTTAGCTCTGAAGAACCATGGTTAGAAGCTCCATAATTTAAGGGAAAAGGGCGGAAATGAAAATGTAGAACGAATGTCGTTAGATAAATCCAGGCGAGTACATCATTTGCATTCGCGTGGAAAGAACTTTTCGGAATTGCTCCCCGTACGATCGCAGCAAATGTTTAACAAACATTACTCCCACGACTGTATTACAAGTAGAAGTTCTGTTACACCGCACGGCAATCAACGCGTGCGGCATGACAAGAGGCGGATCGCTTTCGACACACCTGTAAACTCGTCGGGCGGAGATTAATCCGTTTCATCGTGTCCCCGTTAATAATCGATGCGGAGCGAAACGTTTTTATTGGATGGGACACGTGAGAGTCGCGACCGGTAATCGGCTCAATCGGTGTCGTCATTTAAAAAATGCGACATACACGGTGTAGTCGTTCTCCCCAGGGCGGGAACGGGCTGCAACGGCAACAAGGGTGATAGCGAGGTGTGCCAGACATTTTACCCGCCAGTGGTCGACAAAACTGTCCCTGTCGCGATCGAATCGGCTTCGGCCTCGACGGGCTTGACTTTTTAAAACGTGCCGGCAGATGAAATTTGCCTCAATTTGAATAGTTCCCGGGCAGAAACTACCCCGGACTCGCCGACACGCCTACGCGATACGTTCGTTCGATTTAGCTCGCGCGATTTAAATCAAGTTGATTTAAGCTTTCCCCCCGACCTCTCGTACTCGCTTGACCGCTCTGCCACTTTTGCGAATCCGTCTCCCACTGCCATTCTTCTAATTCTACCAGTCACGCCGACTCTCCGTCTCTCCATGGTGTCTTCCTCTGTTTGATTCCGCCAGTAATCCTCCCCTCCCTGTCGCCATTTACGTGACCAACCCCGCCGGCTCCTCTCGACAACCACCTCCGCTTTCGCTCCGTCACGCATGTTCTTTCGCATTCCTCTTTTTCGCCATTGTTTCCGTCCGCTCGTGCTTTTCGATTTGGACCGGTCAACGGCGAAAGCACGTCGAAATCGATTTAGTATATACCGGTAGGTACTTATGTAGGCGTATGTCACGCGTACTTGTGTAGGCCGTAGCGAGGGAAGCATTTAGGCTAATCGGTTTATTGGACGCCCGAGGCTTTTAGAAGTGGTCGAATTGTACAAACAAAGCGATTGTGAGAGCGCGGAAAGAGAGCGCTGAACGAGAGTTCGGTTTGTGTCGCTGATGGTCCGAGCTGTTTGCGCGTACTCCTCGAAATCTTATAAAACAATCTTCCTTCGTTTAACGGGACAAGCACCGACAAGAAAAAGCTGTACCGTTTAATTAATCAAACAGAGCAGAGCAACGAACACTTCATTTCTAACAAAAACCTCCAGTCCCATAAACGTACTTTAATCCGCTAAAATTTTCACACAGACCTCACAAAGCAGGAATTGCAAATTCGTAACAGAGAGGCGCGAGAGTAGACGCAGCGGTCAGAGGCGTTCTAAACCTCTAGCGAACGTGTACCGGAAGCAGGAAGAAGTTCCTGGACCAGGGACTATCCTACGTATCACTTGGCCCATCCGACGACGTCTTGCACCGCAATGTAGCGGCAATTTAACTTTGTAGCTGGCTCACGCGCGCTGCGCATACAGATGACGTTCGTCGACCTGTCGGCGAGAAACGCATCGCTCAAACGCATCCTCGTGACACCATATACACGGTCATAAGCTTCAAGGGGCTGGAAGGGCTCGGGAAGAGCGTGCAGCCTTATCGTGTGTACTATACGTTGCTGGGAAGATGTCCTCCTCTCCTGAAGCTGCCAATCCCCTCCTCCACCCTCGTGTGACAGTCCAACAGCTGCGTTACCGTAGTAGTGGGGATGGCTCCGTTCTCCAATTAGGGACACGCGTATGTTCTACGTCACAGGAGGCGACCCGCGTTCAAACTAGTAGACTTCTTCTGAGCAACGCATCGTATGCACACACGGAACAACGATGAAGCGTGTCAGTCAGTCGGGAAACAGCACGAGCGTATTACAGCATTCGCCGTGTTCCTGCCCTCCTCACAGATACATCCCATGTCTCCGTATACCTTCGTTCCCTTTCAGCTGGCTCGCTCGTTCCCTTGTTTCTCGCGCAATGCAATTTCGAATTAATTATGCATCGAACTGCACGGCAGCCGTAGGCAGGCGTCGAGTAATATTCCGGCAGTTCACGCCTTCGTAGCCCGAAAGAGGCAGCTAATAAACCGGCATCAATTAGCCGACACGCTATACCTACGCCTCGTACACGATATCTGCGGTATCCTGAATTAGGCCTGCCCTTCTCGCGCCCGCAATACACGCGCGCACAGGCGGCTGGAACACAGAGGGGTATATACGGCTCACGCTTCACCGGTGATTGTTCCCCGTCGAGGCTCGATTTTGACACGTTTTGCCGGGTTGGCATCGATAGAATGACGGCCTGCCATTCTGTCGATCGCTAATGCGGGATATGAACTATCTCGTGTCAAAGTAGGTAGGACCGCCGACATTCGGATCGTGCGCACCAGCTGCGTCGATAATTAATTAATTCAATTCCATCCTTTGTACGAATTCTCTGGTGCACGGTTCCGATCGAACCGCGACCGCTATTATGAACGGACCTGATTCGATTGGAAAGTAATATGGTGGAAAATAGTTTCCACGATCATCAACTGATGGAATGATCATTTGAGGTTTCAGTCAATTCGGGCTTCTGATATAGCTGTATAAGTTATTGTGTTTTTTGTTCAATGGAAACAAAGTAGGCTTCTATTATTATTGAAGAAACAATTACTTCGGTAAAATTGCCCAACTTGTACAGAAATTTACTGTCAAATATTTTAACAAACATCGTAAAGTGTGAACGAAGCTGAAATTTTTCTCGCACTAAATGTTCTATGCATACAATTTTCATAAAAATATTTTTCTTAATACACTATTTTTCTGTCAAATACTCCAATAGATCAAATCAACTCCAATAAAAGTTTAAATGATTTATTAGTACATTCGAAGTTAACAGGTATAAATTATGTTAGCTGATATTCATTAATCGTAGGAAATAGATTATTCGTTTTAATAAGTTTATAATTCAATCAGATCCTGAACACCCTAATATCGGAATCTCGAAGGATCCTGCAGAGATTCGTCCGAGTACATTATTAATACTGGCGTAATGAGATCGATAATTCCGTTGCGTTACACGAAACCTGCTATCACTATTGATCTTGAATTTCCCTTATAAAAGGCTTAATTCACTTGGCACATAGAAGAATAAAATGAAATTTAAATAAAATGTTGATTTCTTAATAAAACTGAAGAAACTTATAAAATCAATCAGTCAGAAAAATTTGACTCTGATATCAAAAGCGCCCTAGTTAGATACTTATTGTTCTTTAAACAGTATTTTGCGAAGAGTTTAAGACAATCTGTGAATTCGTGAAAGGGCCCAACTATAATGAGATCTACGCGTCCAAAAAGTTCTTCCAAAAATCGAACGCGTCTTTCCATCGACTTAAAGATCATTGTTCGAAACCATACCGCTGTCTATCGAAAGCGTAAATTTATTAGCAAAATGTATCGTCGTACGCAATAGTCGGTAGCACCTGTGCTGCAAATTTTGACACGAGATAGCGGCAAGAGCACGTGTTTCACGAAAAAGACAAGGGCACATTCTGCGCCGGAAAAGGTGTAACTAATGGTGAACGCTTCGCACGTGCTGTGACGGCAACAATTTATCAGAACTTGTTTGGAGTTATTTTACGAGTTAGGTGGCATGAAACGCTCCTTGGAGGGTGCGGGTGTACCGTAGTCGCGGAATTGATCCTCCGTTATATACCACTTGATTTCGCTCGAGATGTATTTCACGCTTGACTCTTACATGCTTTACGATTATTACCCCTTTATTACTCGTCGCGACCGTATCTATTTGCGCGTTGATTTATACGTCCAGTTATTGCCGGTCTGTGTAGTCGCGTTTACGTTAAACGACCAGAGAGTAGACGATGCCGTCTTCTGATTGTGCGCGTGTAAATTTGAAATGGTGCCGATAGTAACCCGAGAATGCCTACGACAGTTTCGATCGAAATGGCTAAGCATTATTCCGCTGCTTTAATGCTCTATTGAAAAGTTCAGCGAACTGTTTTATAATTGTATTGAAGTAATATAGGGGAAATATTTATTAAGAGGGTTGACAAATTATTATTAAAGTTTTTCGTATGAATCCCTTATTTGACGTTATAATGTTTGATTTGTTATGTGTGTGAAAATATATTTTTTTGATTACCCAAATAAAATGAATAAATCATTCAGATATAGCTTCACACTTTCATAATCATTTAAATTTATACGGTGGAAATCTTCCGAAGATCGTCAGAACAGGATAAAATAATTGACAAATCTATTATGATCAAACAACATCTGTCATTAACAGAACAGAAAAAGTAAAACAGAAAGAACAGTTTATTCTTAAACCCCAGTTCAATATCTTAAAATTATATTGCATTTGCCGTAACACAATTCTTATATAATCCACGCGTTCCGCTATCACGCGCGATTATTATATTCAATTCTTTCAGCGAAATCAAATCACGGTACGCTGAAAGCAATATGTGATCATGCGAGAATATTGCACGCCATCACAGCGCGTGGTCGCATTGTGCTGGAACGCGAGCCGATTCTTTCCGGCCCCGTTCAAGTGCTCGCGCCTTATTTTGATTTTCATTACTTTTGAGGGGCGGTACACGGGTCGGAAAATATACGCGCCCCCTCGCTAATCCTTCACGCGAAGTAGCGTGGAGAAGGATCGTTTATCCGGGAATGCAGCTAATCCATCGAGCGGCTGAACGAAAATAAAATATGTTTCGTGAAAGCATGATGAAGCTGGGAAGATGTTCATCTTAATACATCATTCCCTAAAGTCGCGTATTTCTCGGGCACGCTTCGGGGCAGTGTGTTAACTTTGGAAAATGTTTCTCAACTCGTGATGAACTTGATGCATGACCTTTTTATGTGTTTAGAATAAAGGTAGAGTAGTAGTACATCTTATTCTTTAAAACACTATGTGAATGTTATTGATTTCGCTTTCGCGCTACGTTGTATTACTTTCGTGCTGTTGTGAGCATTTTTTGTTTTTGCAATTCTGTTTTGCGCTTTTTTTGTATTTATACTGTGTTTTGTGTTTTTTGCTTCTGCATTTGTGTTTTGTGCTTTCTTTTGCTTTTGTGTTCTGTTTTGTGCTTGTTTGCTTTTTGCGCGGTTTTGTGCGGTTCTGCTTTCGTGACATTTTTGACGAATAACATTTCCGATTGTTAGCTACAAATTTAACTGTATCTTATAAACGTTTTATTTGAGAAAAACTTTACTTTTCTTTTCGCCCTTTTAAATTATCACGCTTTCAGCTTTTTACTATGACAGTTACTCACATACCACTTTGAGTAGATTACTTCAAAAGCATATCCACTTACCCACAAATATACCCATCACTCTTTTACTAACCCAATATGAGCAATCAAATCCAACAGATCCGAGCAATCAATTAATACAACCAACATTCGCTCACATAAAATATGAAATCGAAGAATAGTAGGAAACACCGGCTGACAATTTCAGACTCATGGCAATGTTGTTTAAGCAGCCATAAAGCTTCTATGGCTCTTCATTCTCCTTTCAGACTTGGTGGCGACGACCAGCAAGGATGATAGCGTTGCCACGGACAATGTATCCTGTGGGTACAGGCGCGGCTTGCGCCCCGAGGTCACGCTGCTATGTGATCCTGTCGACGCGGAGAGGATTAATAGAGCCAGTAGCCTATGTGAACGGGTGAGAGCATGGACACGTGGTGGGCTGATGCAGTGTCCTGGCGCCAAGAGTTTATAATGAAGTTCCTGGAGTAGCTCATCCCCTAGCGTCAACAATGACGGTCCATCCTAACCTAAGCTGGCCCATTAGTGATCTGATTACGAATTTAAGAATGACAACTGTAATTATGTAGTTAAGATCGTTTAACCTTAATTTTGATGAATATGTATAGTCTTTGTAACTAAGGGAATAATTTGCGAAGTGGTGTTCCGTTCCTCTACCTTCATTTTTAACAATCTTCCGCGTTCTATAATTAATAAGGAAATGAAAATGTTTCTCCAGAAATTCCAGAAAAACTTCCGCACCTACACAAACACAGTAGAGACGAGATTAATTAACCTGAACTCGAAGAAAATTGCTCGGCCGGAGGATCCGTGCACGCCGTAGAAGCGACTTTTCCAGGCCCCCGGGAAGTGCGCGCCAGAGAAGGAGCGACTGTAAGAGGCGGATATGAAGAAGGACGGATAGAGATGGATATCTACTTGTAGCGGAGAACTGAGCCGCGTGGGACAAGTGTGATGTTCACCCGTGTCCGAGCTCATGCACAGAGACTCTGTCCGTCGCACAGACTCTGCGTCGGAAACGATCCCTCTCGTTCTCGCCCTTTAACGGAGTCTCACACACCTTCCCCTAGCCCCGCTCCTACCATGCTTCTCATCCAGCCAGCACTCTCGTACAGGCTTGTTCAGCAGACCACTTCAATTTGCGTTACGTCCGACCGCGCATAGCCGAAGGATCAATTAAATTTCTATTAAGCCAAGCAGTCTTTTCTGTGGCTGCCAGCTCTACCGCGTCACGGACGCACGCGCCATTTATCGAACGGATTATTTGCATTGCGCAGGGCGACGTGGACGGGAATGATTTATTTCCAGGTAGAGAGGTGCGAATCGTGGAGATTGTTTTCTAAATGGACGAAGGATGTGGCTACAGGGGACACCCAAGTTCTTTTCGCTATTGCATATAGTGTCTGCCACAGATTTCAGCAAGGATGTAATATCAATGTGTATTTTTGTTAAATATATGATACTAATATACAGGATGAGTCAGGAACTGCTATCGAAAATAACTCATTAGTTATTAGTTTTGTCAGAAATGTGTTTAATGGATTATGCAGCATTTTAAGGGACGCATCGGATCGATGCAATTAGATTTTTTTTATATCTTATTTCTTTCTAGGTATCAAGGTCACCTTGAGTGTTTTCAACGTATATTTATTCTAATACCACCTTGCTACCGGTGAAAACATAAATTTAAAAACCTACAACAGAATGATCTTGAGTTGACATTGGTCATGAAATTCAAACAAAATCTCGAGTAAGCATTTTACTTACTTTTATTCACAGTACGTGTTTAAAGTGTTCTCCTTCATATTGAAGATATGTACTTTACTTTATTCAGATCTGATGATATTAAAGTATGACTTGTCCTGATGATATTAAAGTATCCCATTCCTTCCTTAACGAACTACGAAAAGTCCCCTGGCAACATTGTAAATCATTTTTTGAATCAGAAATCGATACAAACGATAGAAACTGGCCGAGAGGAAGAAACATCACATTAATAGCTGCATCTCATCGCATCGAGTACAAATTTTAATCTCAGCCTACCACGTACATACACTCGTCTTGCCTTTATGAAACTCTGCCGCAGCGGGCGCACTTCGAAGCTCTCCTGTTAAGAGAATTCCCGTTTACGCTATATTGTTCGATATTAATCCCCGAGGAACTTTACAACGCGTAAGAAGCGCAATCTGCGCTCGCATCACCAACGTAGAAGCATTTGCGTTGCATTCGCTAAATCAACCGCGGATTAAGGTCATAAATCAAAGCGACTTTGAGCGGGAAACGTCGCTTTACAAGTGAAACTGAAGTGGAAAAAGTGCCAGGCGGGGATGGACGCATTTGAAAGAGGCTTCGACACCTTGAATATTGTAAACGACGGCAGCTACAACCCTCTCGGATTTATAAATGATTCAAGGTAAGTCCTCCCATCTGTCGGCCGATTTTTCCCCGCGAGTTTCCAATTGATTTTATTATCTGGATCTCCGGACGTTAGACTACGCGGGAATCGACTTTTTCTCTCGACACCGAACCGGGATACGACCTTTTTCCTCCGGTGGCCGGACTTATGGTTTGGATACTTCCACTACTGGCGCAATATCGTAAGTATATCGGTTTTTATCTGCGACACCATGTGCTTCCGTTTTCTTCCTGTGTGAGAATCGATGGAATTTCATGTACTCCGTTTCCGAGACGATTACGGTTTAATGGAATTTTCGGTATTATTGTGGTAATTGATAAATAATGATCGGTTTGGTATCAGTAATTAATAAAGTATTTGTAGATGTGAAAGTATCGTGTGTAATAATTTAAATCTCACTTTGAAAAATAATTGACATTAAAAAAGCGATTGTTTACAATTACAATAATACAATAATTAATACGAAATTTTAATAACGTGACATTCTGCAGAAGTACAAATGAATGCAACTATAAAACAACATAACAGCCCTATCAATGGCAACATGATAAACAATCTACCAACTCGTATTGGAATGCAATTTCCCTTTCCAGATTTGAAAAAAAATTATTAAACAAGCTCTCCAAGGGAATCTTTTTGCTTGCCACCCCTTCACTCACTTTCCAGCAAAGTATGAGAGATTAGTCGATATCGGTGATGATGGCGACACTGTTTCTAGCCGAGCTCGTTCGTCACCAGGGAAAACGAGTGGATGGATGGCAAGGCGTGTATATCCGCAACGGCATCCTTTACCAGCGGCACCGCAATTCGATCACGATAATCAGGGATTACTTAGCGATCCGGGAGGCAGGATATAGGGGTCGTGCTTTCACTCATTCCCTTGAAACCGGCGAACGTAAAAACCTCCGTCACCCGTCCAGCCTTATGACGGATCAGGTCGGCAAATAACCTTTTTGCGATTCCCCTGCCACTGTTTCGTCCGTTCGATTGCTGTGCCCCTTTGCGGATGACAAGACCAGCGGCTCTGGTAACCGTGTGGCATTTACGATAAAAAACAACGTATACTTTGAGGGGTGGCAAGAAACGGTTTATGTAGAAAATCGAGAATCTAGTGCGATCCGCGGTTTGAGACCGGATCGAGAGAGGGCAGCGGATCCTAACTTTTTGTGGAATTGTTGGTTAGTTTGGGGGAGCTAATTTTCACAACTAAAAGACTTGCGACCTTTAAACAGGACTTTGTTACTTTTGCAACGCAACACACGTATCCCGCTCTCGGTACGAAACTGGTGAACGTATATTTTTTTACGGTCTTCCGGTGTCCTTAAAACTAGACTTACAAACTATGTATCTTAAAAGTTACTATAATTTAATGACTAGTTCCTAACTAGGGTGCGCAAATACGTCAGCATAATATGTTCCTACACTTTCAGGCGCTGTCTATCTATCTTATAATGTTATGTGTTCTATTCACGCGTATATCATAATCGGTAACGTGCTATTCAGTTTATATGCCAATAAATAGTTGTTCCTTCTGTATCTCCGATCTGTTTCTCCCGACCTCTCCAAACAGTTTAGAATATCACCAAAACTATCTGTTTTGCAACTTTTGCCTTCCGATTTGAAAATCAGTATTTTGTCGTGCCTTAACTCTACAAACGCTCCTGCTGAAAACAAACAAGGTATGCTTGAATTTAATAAATGCCCGCAACACGGCTGCAAAATCAATTGACAAGAAACGGCTGATGCAGCCGATTGGTGCAATTAACTCGAACCAATCGAAAGAGAAAAAAAAATGGTCATCGATTTATACTTTGTGACCCAGAAATGTCCATGCATTTTCTATAAAGAGTTTTTGTGCTTGACGCTATTGCCGAGCCAAACGCAATTCGTTCTGCATTCGTGCACTCGTTTCAGCATATTTACAGGTCTTCTGTCTCTGATTTGGCCCGACGCGCATGATTTGTCATCCGCGTGAAAAACGAATATCTATCTATCTTCGAACGCCATAGTTATTTTTTATCCAAAAATGGCTCGCGTTCCAGCTGAAACTATGTCGATTCGTGGATCATCGTGGATCGCTTTAGGAAATTAACTTTTGTCTGTTCGCGCGCAATTCGATTACAGTCATTTTGAAATACGATAACTATCCAGTTTGTTGTAATCCGGTTCACCAGGATGTATTGGAGGCCATTAGCAATTCGTTTGCTGAAAAATAGATGATCGAACGCAAATATTTGCGTTGACTCGCGCAGGATGGTATGAACACCTTTTTTCGCGATGCGTTTCAATTATACAAGGGTTGAATTCCAGTATTCAGAGTTTCCTTTGTAAAAAGTAAATGATAAGGGAGTAAATGGGGTGAATTCGTTTTTAAATATTTCTTTCCACGTATAGTTGGGTCCAAAAATATTCGGCAACGTTAAGTACTTAATAAATTTTGTATAAAGTGATACGTGGATTAAAATGAAAATGAATATTTATTCTTAACATCGATGAGAAAGATATATTAATAGGATTATGAAACGCTATTGTTATAAATATGTTGAAAAATAAATGAACAGTAAGTTAACGATATCCGTCACTTTGTATTAAGTGGTTGAGTACTTTTGTGACGAATTGTATGTGTCATTCAGATCAGACTTCCAAGGGTTCAAATTATCCAGTCTGAAGTCAACAGTGGTTTCAAATAATTACACACAATTAATTTACTTAAAACTGACTTAATGAGTTTCAGTAACTTTTCATCCACTTAACTTAAGATCGATAGCGATAAATCGTTGCAGTGAGAATTATTGCAAGCAACAGCAACAAAGATCGATCGTTTCCTTGAACCTACAAGGGTTAAACATAATTTGCCAGGATAGGTATGTAAGTCACTACCGAACTGCTTTCAGTTTCCACCGATCACGAATCTACTGATGGCAGCACCAGCGTCTGTTCTCCGCTGCTCATTCAGAAACGCTAACGCTATACCGCACCGTTGCTCGGCAGAGCTTGAACCCTTCACTCTGAATCTTTCAGCAGGCAAATGCGTCGGCCGTCGTAGGGCGGTGGGATGATTACGATTCAAACACCCACCCCGTCCCGATTTCAGCCAGCGACACGGTCGATAAAGTGGCGTGACAAATGAAACGCGAAGGCATTACGTTCTTGCCACGCTACTCGAAAACAACCTTCCAAACGTCTCTGTAGCGAAATCTTATCTCTTACCTCTCTTCCCCCCACCCCGACGCATAATTCGCGATGAGGTAAAAATGGTCGACACGACGCCGGCTGCGTCGATCGGCGTTAGTTCTCCCGTAATCGATCTTTGATTCGAAATCTTTTCCTCGCTGGCAAACACGCGCTGTCGTGCGGACAAATTCTTCTAGCATACTTTCTTCTTTCTCGGGCCGAGTGTTTCCTCTCCGTTGACCCAGCTACCAGTCCCCTCCCCAACAGATAAAACTTCATCCAACGCGGTTCGTTTCCCGCACCACCGCGCGCCATTTATACACGATTTTTCTCGTAATCGCGAACATCCATTTACGACGGGCTCCTTCAATTTCTCGTTACCCTTCCTCCCGCCTGTCGAGCGGCCCTGGTCCCATCGCAGCTGGTCTCACCGGCGCCCTCCCAGCTACGTATACATACCTGGGCCACCCAACGCCCATTCGCTATTGATTTACGACGGCTATTTGCAAGATCACGCCGGCCGTGTTAAAACTTTCTAGAACTGCGCTGAACAACCAGCCACCACCACGCCTTGTGTCGTATTGCCCTGAGAGAAGGCGATTACGTGGGGTCATAGTGTAAAGTTCGCGGAGGCCGAGAATTGGACGCTACCCAGAATCGCGTCACGCCGCGCCGAATCGCCCGGAGGACGGAACTTATTGCGCTGTAATTTTTTCAGATACTTTGGGAATACCTAATGGGGATATGAAGCTACCGCGGTGCAAAGCGATTTCTTCCTTTTGTCTCGTTTAACCTTTCCGCTTTGCTCATTGCCATTCTCGACTCACCTTTTTCTGCTCCTCTGTTTCGGCAACAAAAGTCGGTGCTGTCCAAAGCCGGCCGCCCCGTGGGGAAAATTTATTCGGTGATCCGAAAAAAGACACCCCTTTTTTTCGCCACATGCATGCGACACAAACAACACCGGGTCTGTGGAAACGATTTTCGATTGTCATTTGAACACGAAAACGATTGCAGCACAGGTCAGCGCCAGTGCTACGATTGGAACCGCGTCGGTTCTTCTCGGTGGAACAAGTCGCCGCTGTGGGACCAGAATGGTTTTGTTTATTCTGCTAATTCGTTCGTCTGCTCTGATATCATGCAACATTCGTCTAAAAAACTATTTTTCTCTATTCTTAATATCTACTTATTGTTCGGGAAGTACAGCAATGTTCTGTAAGAAGCAACTCGCTCGGGACCGGCCAATTGTTTATTACAGAACAAATATACCATTCGGCTTGACTTTGTTTTCGAACGGGACGAGAGCGAACACGGTCAACGAGCTAGGGGCTCAAGATAGCAGCAAACTATACAGGATTCTGTTCTAGGCGAAATGTTATTCTTTAGACAAGAATAGAATGACGCGCTCTCTCATTCTATGCATGAAACACACTCCTACTCATTAATTCTGTATCACACATACTCTTATGTTTTGACGATTTTCAATATTAGAGAAATCGGCTTTCAATGTTTACTAAACGTAAAGAAACTGTGTCTTGATCCGAAATAAGCAACTCGCTCGGGACCGACCAGTTGGTTACAACGGATCAATATTTAAAGGATAGAATAGAGGATAGAATATGACATGCCCTTTCATTCTATGAATAAAGCGCGCTCCTATGCGGCGACTTCAAAGAAGTGGGGATAGTGATTTGCTTATTTCGAGCCAGAAGCTAGCTTCTTATTACGCATTTGTACTGTACAAAATGGATACCATGTTTTGAACTTGGCTGTAATCTAACAAGATTTTGCTGAAACTTTGCAGGCATGAAGAACAGCAAAAAATAGTAGACACGTATTTTTTTTTAGCTGCGGTCACTCACGTTTAAGAGATGAAACCACTCTCCAGAGTTTGACCCCCTTTAGGCTATCTCAAAAACGGTTGGAGATAGACAAAAATTTGTTAAACAAAAAATAATTGGTTTTTAGCCTATTAAAAGAAAATACTACAATTGGTAAAAAATTTTCAAAACTATTGAAGAAAATTGTTTACTTAAAGCTTATTTAAAAAATTACAGCAGCTATGGATAGGATGAAAAAGATTGAATTTCTTAAAGTAAGTATTCTATTTTTTTTTCGCTGGCCAATATTACTATACGCAACTAACGGCGATTATATTGAAAGGTAACAGAGATATGTACTACATATACTAACAAAAATCTTGTGAAAATGCATTTCTACTGTTGTTATCTTAAAACGGGAATTTCTTTCTGGACGGCCCCCGTACTTTAATACAGGGTGATCCACTAAATATTGACCATTTTGATTTACTATTATTACTATCAAATGTCATTACTATTATTTCTATCAAAAAATGTTTTCGGGCAAAAGTTGAATGGCTTCAAGGGAGGCGCGTTTTGATGCCATTGTTATCGTTTGTATTTTGCATATGAAAATCATCCAACGTGAATTGAGCAGTGTGATTCAAGCCCCTGTTCACTTTCTTCAGCACATCACCTGACAAGAACTCAAGGATTCTTGGCGGATTAGTGGTACATACGTTCATACGTGCGCGTTCGCTTAAGCAACAGGCGTTTTAACTGGCTGTCAAGTGGGAATCCATTCACGAGTCGACAGCGCTGAATCAAGTGTGCTCGAGCAGACGGCTGCACGGGGCCAGCTTTCGGTGCAACCCGCCGACGCAAATGGCCGCGGAGCGGCTCGACTGCAAAACCGGCTCACTCGCCCCCTCGTGATTCCTTTTTCCAGATTTTCCAGCCTGCCCGGGCTCGATCCCCTCGTTTCACGTCATTCACCGGCAAACATGTCGATGCATCTCGCCGTTGTTAATGGATGTACATTTTGCACTTTCATTTGCATCGATTACTATCGGCGTTTCAATTATTTCACAGCCACGGAACGATCGAGGGCAACCGCTCCTTGTGTTCCATGTTTTCCCATTAAATGTGCAGGAACGCGGTGCATACTGTATTTTTTATCCTGTTTTTCGTTATTTCACTTATCGTTACGCGATTATCGCGAGAGGAATTGCTGGCATGGTTAAAACGAAAAATACCTGGTAAACACAATTTTGTATGAGGTACATTGCTCCTGTTGTTCAATAATTATCGTATCGTCACTGTTTGAAAATATATAATTCGCTAAAACATTTTTTTGTTATTATCATTTTTCGATATTTCCATGCATCTACTCGATTTTATCCTTTGGAAACAAATCGGTAGACGCGGTACAATTGCGAAACGGATGATCGTTGCTAGTAGAAATATTGTTTGTATTCGTTACGACTGAAAACAACAAATTATTGTGAGAACATGTAGATTGATAGAAATGTTACGAGTAGTTTGATATCATTTATTGAGATTATATAATTGTTTCACACGACACACACCGAAACCTTATAAAGGGAAAAGAAGCACGACACACGTGCCACATAGGTTGGGCAACGTTGCAAGATGAAAATCCCGCATCGTTAAGACCTCCCTTCAATAAGAAAAATGGTATGACTGATAATGTTTGAAAATGTCATCTGTGATTACGAAAAGTTTCGAAAAACGACTGGTCAAAGTATACAACTATCGTCGGACTGTCAAATGTTTAAAAAAGACCGTACTGTAGTTTGGCAATCATCGGATTAATAGTTTCGGTGAATTTTATCTTTCCGAATTACTACTGTTTTCGAAAACATAACTAATCATCGTTGAACAATTTTCGTTAGCTCGAGCGCGATTTCAAGAAAGCAAACGATGCTTTTATGTGTGTACATGTTCAAGAACAAAGAAGAGGAGGAAAAGTTGAACCACCTAAGGAGATTTATCTTCTTCCAGCGTTTTCCCCTCTAACCAGAACGCTAGGGCAAAGTGAAAAACTCGCATCCCAAGCATCTTATCCTAATACCTCTACACGTGAGGCGTACAGAGGTACCGATTTAATTGGGAAAAAGCGTGCAGTTCCATTAAAAAGATGACTGCAATTGCTGGCGCACCGCCGTGCTATCGAAAAAAGTGCGGCTATAGAAGATAAACCTTGTCATTCCATTTTACTATTCCCCCGATTACTTTTTTCTAGTTCCGTTTCAATTGCGTGACTTGCTCGATATATTTCAATACGGGTGCGCGGATCCCTTATGGAATTAGAGAAATTGCCACATCTATTTCGGGGATCTCGGATATAACTCTGGAAATAATGTTCCATTTGTAATTCGAACAAAAGTTCCTTTGCCAGTTAGATCATTTATTCAAAGATGAAATTAATGAGTGAAACGCCTTTTCACAATTGTGGTTTTCCAGGTCCCTCTTGTATCCGTTATTCGTACGTCAGTGTAAATTAAATTTAGATGATACTAAAGTGAACTAAGAATATACTAATTAATTTAAAGAACATTTCCTGTCAGGATATTTATTTCGGTACTTAATTATTTCACGTGAAATTCAAGGAATATTTTCAGGTAAACTGTATTCTTTATTTTATATTCTTTTTACCCAAATGTGTGCTAATTTCTCATTCTTACGAAAAATTTCTTAACTATATTACATTGAGAAATTCTGCACGGGCTTTTCGAGGAACGTAAAATATTCCAAACGCATTTTAATGTCTAACCATTCGAAACTTTTAACCGCAATTCCACGTTCGCCGAAAGAATATTCTGTAGGCGAGTTTTTCAGCAGAATATTATATCCCTGTCTAGAGTCTCGCGTACAGAAGTCTCTTCGAGATGAATCTGTATTTAATGCCCGTAGTTTTACGTTTCTGAAAGGGGGTGGCATCCGTGGCGGGGAAAACGTGTCAAAAGACCGGGCGCAATTCGAACGCATTCAAACACGGTCTGCGTTCTATTTAAAAACGAAATCCGACTTCACCCTTTCTTCTGTCGAACAGACCACCGGCGCGCGACGCCTGTTGCTCCCCAGGAACACACTCGGCCGTGTAATTTTTTAACACCGCCACACGTCGAAGGGGTGTTCCACTCGTCAGAAGCGCAAGATTGTTCCGCTATGAAATTCCTTTCACGTTTACCCCGCCGTTTACAGCATCCCTTTTTTCGCCTCCGCCCCCCTCCCGATCTTCGACAGCTGGCAGCAGCTGTTGCGAAAGATAGCTCTGAAAGAAATACGAAGTTATAGAGAGGAGAGACGCGAAACGCCGATGCTGTTACCTTTGTCTTCTAGTCTTGCGGATCGCTGGAACTGAGAGAGCTGTATTAATGCTCCATCTCGACAGATGTTCGCGAAGACTATTCTATCAAGTCCTCACTTGTTGTTGAGGTAAATGTTGCTTTCGTTTCTATTTTTTATAGAATATCGCAAGTAGACTGATAGATTGTCCAATTTTATTCGATGATTTTGTATTGACATGTCGATGCACATAATTTGTATGATCTGCTAGTAATTTGAGCTTAAATAAATTTGACCTTGAAATATGTTGTCAAGGGCATGATTTTGAACACTTTCTCCTATACATGTTTACGTCACTCGGCTTTAGTTTTCGAGATATTTGCCAAAAACTTTGGTACTTATATGTATAGTTGTAACGGCTTTCCTCAATTTTGACTATTTCAATATAGCTTTGTTTTTAATAGCTTCCCTGGTAGCCGGATCGAACCTGTTGCGTGCCAATCGACAGCCAATAGTTGTAATATAACCTAACTCCCAATTTGCTTGCAACTTATTTCAACGGACGCCGCTACATTTTCGTTGTCAATTTATTAACATCATCGAATACATCAATTGCTGCATCGTATTTGTAGCCACTTTGTTATCAAAACTTTGCAACAAACTTTGGTAAAACCTTGCCTGAACAGTTTGGCTATCAGGGTTTATTTTATCACTAAAACGATAAAACAACCAGGGGAGATGATAAAGGTACTCTCCTTTTTCTATATTGTTTTCTAAAAATGTCAAATCAAGGTATTTTGGCAGTTACGATATAGGTGACCGGCTCATTTCGCCGCTAAAACAACTACGTCCAAACCTAACTCTAATTTTATGGTACAGGTTAGGTTTGGTAGTACCTTTTTTGCGGACGGCGTGAATCGGCCGCTTACTTCGTATCTTCCAATGAATCTTAATTTGACGTTTTTAGAAAATAAGCACCAAAAACTAGGATAGTTTTATCGTCTATTGCAATTGACTTCTCGGCGAGGACTTTGGAATCCTTCGCGGCGTACACGTTTGGGTTGGCAGCAAGCAATATAGACGCACGAACGACCGAAGATGCACAATTGTAGGTAGAATGCATTGTAGTAACAACGATAGTCTTTCACAAATATTTTGAAAACTAATGCCGACCGTCGATTATGTGTAGACTGCGGATTTTTATGCATTTTAAAAACGCTAAATTGCACAAAATGCGTGTAATATGAAAACATATACCAAATATCAAAATCATAGTGCTTTTTAAAATACCCGGTAGGTGAAATAATTTTCTACTGAAGTTCTAATGTTTTTACCATATTCTAGAAAATACGAATTTGCATAAAAATCCGCAGCCTAATTATATAAATGTTGTACGAAACGTTCACATCTATAGGGTGTTACGCTACCTCATGCAAATATTTTAAGGGATGGTTGCTGAGGCGATTCTGGACAACATTTACCTTTACCAAAATGGTGGTTAAAGCTTTGTTTTTGAATTATTGACGAAAAACACTGACCAATCAGATCGCGCGCTCAGCCGCGAGAGTGTTCAAGGCCGCGCTTGAGCGTATCACGATCTTCTCTCGGCTGAGCCCGCGAGAGTGTTCAAGGCCGCGCTTGAACGTATCACGATCTTCTCTCGGCTGAGCGCGCGCTCTACGCGCGCCCTGATTGGCCAGTGTTTTTCATTAAAAATTCAAAAACGAAACTTTAGCCAACATTTTGGCAAAGAAAAAAGATGTTCAAAATACCCTCAACAATCGATCCTTAAAACATTTTCGTGTCGTAGCGAAACGCCTTGTATAACATAGTCGGCCGCTTCCACCAAATGAAGTGTACTTATGATTTCAGTTCAACAAATGTATTTTGCAAATATTGCGAGATTTTTCAAATCTTGGAAAATAAAGCCGAGCGACGGTAACATGTGTAGGAAAAGGTTATTCAAAATGATGTCCTTCACAACATATTTCAAGGTCAAACTGATCGATGCTGGGTCCCCTATTGTCAATATTTACCGGAAGTACGAAATCTGAACCGAGAACACCGTGCATGTAGGCTAACGGCCTCCATCGGGGAGACGGCTAGGCAAACAACCAGGTGATTTAGTGAGATCTTAGGATAAAGTGTGGATATTGAGGGTATATCACTCACAGACTGCGGTTACATTGCACCCACCCTTGCTCCAGCCAGTTCCTCCTGAGAAACCCCAACCAGGTACACACCTGCAACCCAGCAAGAGGGAACCGGGTTGTTGAGCCTGATCGGCTGGCTGGACCATTTGCTCGTGTCTGTGCCATTAGTAACGGAGGGCGCAGCAACATCTTCGCCGGTAATGCAAATCGGAAATCCGCCCACTCAATTACACCGATGCGGTCCTAATCATGCGTGGGTCGACGCACATGCTGCAATCAATGTCCCTTACGGCTCCTAATTCGGCGAGCGATGAGAATTAGTTACCGCTACCCGGGACATATCATGCAAAACCATTGGGCCACGAGATAAACATGGCGAATGTACGGAGGATGCATTTATTTTGCCCTCCGCAATGTTGGAACCGAGGAATTTTCGGGACTGTTTTGGGAAGTTACGAAGTGAAGTTCATTGTTGGTTGATGCTTAACCAAGTGCTACTTAGCGAAAGTAAAAGTGTAGAAATTTACATGAATTTTGAATTGACATAAATTAATTTTTTGAAACGGATATGAAAAATGATGTACACAGACACATCAGCCACTGTCATTCACTGTTCCAAAATTGTAGCGACCGAACACTGCAGTCCCACCGCACAAAACATGCACTGCAATCTATTTTTCAATTTAAAAAATCCCATCTACCGCACATTCCCATAAAAATTTCCTAGCTCTTCCAAAATTTCCAGCCGCGTTCGTCCCAGACAAAGAAATTTATCACTAATCTTCGTTTCCAATTATAATAACCGTAGAGAAGAACAAAGAACAAGAACGAAAGAATAAAAAAACAACCTTTCCATCGAACAACCACTATCTTTGCAATTTTCAATTCAGTGCACTCCAACAAACTGTGGATTGTTTCAAACACATTTGCGTTGAACTTAAAAATCAGACACCGTCTCGAGTAGCGGATTAACGTTTTTTTTATATGATGTTACTCATAATGTTTTATATGGTCTTGGATGAAAATAAATTGTTTTCCGTAGGTAAAAGGGTATGACGCATACGCGTGCGTCATCCGATATACAGCGGGAATTTGATTAGGCTAACCCACAATTCCTTTAAATTTCGCCTTGTTGCATTCGATTTTCTTTACATCGTCGCACTTTCTTGCGTTCTATGGATGATGATAATGTTGGTGAAAGGTTCGAATATAACACTTCTTTCGAAGCTTAAAAATTAATGGATCGCATACTTTCGTATCTGTATGCACTTCCTTCGAAACCAATGTCAAGAAAATCACTCTGTATTACATAATATTAGTGACATTCGGAAGAAAAGTGACTAAAAATGTCGACAGTAGTATAAGACAAGAAAAAAATGGAGCTTAAATTGACAAACGGGAAAGGCGACAGCACGAAGACCAAAATGGTCAAAAGCCAAAGTGGCTTGAATATGCAGCCATTTATCTGGAAGACACTTTACGCAATAAAACATTTTTTCAATAAGGAACCACGCCGCATACGTACGAGTCACCCAACGTGACTTAGGTTACCTATCAACTAGGATATCTGCAACAACCAGTCGCTGGTTCGAGAACGCGGTACAGCCTAAGTAACTAGCAATTACCGGGGAAATCAAGACGGCTACACGCTCCAGATGCATCCACGGATCCCAGGGGAGCCATCTTAATTATGGTAAGTCGAGCCGGACGGTAACGAATGCATTGGACGAGATTCGAGGAGAACGTTTATAGCCATAGATGGCCGGCGTGTTGTGTAAGCTGCACACGAGGAGCATCCACTAATAGGAATTAACACGAGTAGCACAATACTGTCTCTGGCGCGCTATAGGCCTGGATCAATCGGACCCCCCAATACCGCGGCCGAGTATCTCGATGACTACGTTTACAACGGAGACCGCGGGTTCATCAATCCGAGTCGATATTGGTTTCCTCGCTTGCATTGTTATCGCGCAGCGACATGTACCACGACAACGGAGATGTATACGACGACTAGGATGATGTCGTACGTACTGACGACAAAGAGGTCTCAGCACGAGGAAGGAAACGGACACTGCGAGACGAGGCATTGAAAGAAAATCCATGGGAAGATATTGGTCGGCGCGTAGTACGGCGATATGGAGAATTGTACGGCTCGCGGCGGATATTTCGATAAAAGTAAAGATTGTGATCTTTCATTCTCTTTATCCCCATTCTAACTCGCGCTTCCTGGAACGGATCGATGGGACATTTTATTTCGTGCATTCGAGCGTTGATCAGGATAGCGTTGCTCGGTAGGTACCGCAATAGAAGGAAAAGCGATTGGTCTATAGAATGGTGACATTTGATGTTCGACGATTCCCAAATTTTTCGGGCGCATCAAATAATCGAGTAAATGCATTCCCACCACAACGAAATAAATAAAATCAAAAGCAATTGTGCTAGGAACATGTCACGAACGAAAGTATCAGTAAAAGACTAGCTAGCTTAATTAATAAATTGAAGAATAGCAGGGTTGAAAGTGGACCAGGGGGTGCAAGGAGGAAGGGAGGGTGGGATCTCGTTTTCTCACAAAATGGTCCTCGCAACGCGGTCTCTAGGCCAGTCTTCTCCAGATGAATAGCCATCTCCGTTATGTTAGAAAGGCTGGCTAACTGAAGCAGCTTGATTAATTAACGTGTAATTAATGAGTGGCTGAATCTAATAAGAAGCTTGCGGTGTAATCACCTGGAAATTTATCATGCACGAGAATAAGCGAAGTTTCAGCAGCGAGGAGAGGGAAGAAGAATACTGGCCTAGATCTTTTTTCCTTCTGTCGACCCATCCCTTTCGTTTTTTTTTTGCGCCGTGCTCGCGTTGTGAATTGTTTTACATCCACGAGCGCGCTGAATTACCAGTCGCTTTATTTCCCAGCCTGAATATTTAAGGCCACATTACCTGCTATTTATACCACCGGTCGTCTTTCTGTTTCGCGCCTAACAAGTTCATCGCTTTATCGATCCTGCCATATAAATTGCTGTGTTGCAATTCTGCTGCATTCCATTTTATTGCTATCCAGTTGCTACAGTAGATTTTTCTAAATGCCTAAGCTTGCCTCCAATATTTGTTGTTTCGTGCATGATTGCGGCATTTGGTTTTTGTTAATAAAATACCAACAGTATGTGTAGATGTACATTATATGTATAATTATATTGTATGCCACATTAATTAGAATACAAAAAAAAGGATTTATACGTAAGATTAGATTCTCTGATTCACGTATTTGTTCACATGATATTAATAATTTCTATTGTCCGCTCAAATGTATTATAAACCACATTTAAAGGGATCACGCTGTACATTCCCAACTTCGACTCCGACCAATGGGCGTAATAGATGTCCATCACACCCAAACCCCTTTAAACCAGAGTTGCGAACTTGGTCCATTTTTTAACCGAGTAGAGATCGCATTCCCATTGTTCTGTACAATTTCGCGAGCAGTCCCGTATCCAACTCACCCCATTGCAACATTAGTACATTCGCTCTGCTAACATGTTTAACATCGTTCGAACGATGCCCAACATTATTTTAACACGTTTAACATAGTTTGATTAATGTTCAACATTATATGAACATGTTTAACATCGCTTTAACAATGCTCAACATTATTAGAACATGTTTAATATCGTTTGAATAACGCTCAACATTATTTGAACATGTTTAACACAGTTTGAACATTGTTCGGCATTATATGAACATGTTTAACATCGTTTAAACATTGTTCAATGTTAGTTGAACATGTTTAATGACGTTTGAACAATGCTCAACTTTATTTGAACATGTTTAACATCGTTTGGGAAATGTCCAGCATCAATTGAGGAATGTTCAACATTGTCCGAACAAATTAGTTGGGTTTAGAACTTTCGAGGTTTTCGAAACTCCTTTTAGAAGAAGATTGTCGAGACGCATGGACCTATTCGTTTTGGGCTTAGGAAAAGCGGCGAAGTTCGTCGTGTCGAAATTCACGCGTTCTTTGAGTAAACTTGCAGGTAGGGCGTGCACCTGTCCTGGACTAGTTAAGTGACGAATGGGCCTCGTCGAAAGTCTTTGAGTGATCCCCTCGTAAATAAAAGTTGCATCCTAGTATGTGCATCCTCCTACAAATCTATGTAATTTTGAAGTCACCTGTACTCGACATCTATATTTTTTCTATTGCGTTTCTTAATTGTTCTTAAGAAATTATTTATTATTGGAGACCAACATTATTCGTCTCTCACTTTTTTTTTAAATAATACAGTATAGAATTTTACAGTTCTACCACTTTATTGAACCCGAAGTATTTATATTATATCTCATCAATTACTGCGAATTCAAAGCCACACATTTTTTTCTCGAACAAACTGTAATGTTCGAATAATTATGAACAGCGCTACACGCATTATTTGTATTCGTTTTGCGTGTAAGAATACCCACTTACAAGAAAATGGAAAGCGTAAACTTTTTACCGTAAACCTTCGGTTGCAATACTGGTTTTCCCTTGCGCGTACAGAAATCCAAGCGTTTCGACTTCTATTTGGTACGTTCTCGCGGAGCTTGACCCCGTATTGGCCACCTTTAATCCTGATTAAATCTCCGTCTAGGTAAAAGCTAACCGGATATAAATCCGAAACGTTTCCGTCGCGTTTGCCAAATACGAGATCGCGTATCCTGTACGTGCCTCTTTTAAGTTCTGCGACTTTTAACAATTTTCATGATGAACCATGCATCATTAAATATCGTGCCGAAATCGAATTTGCACCTTTCTTTTTTAATACTAAGGTCAATTTACGTTTTCCTAAAATATTAGGGTTAAATTGAAGGTACTTAATTTAGGAGAACACTAATTATTATTCATATTTAATGATTAATACGTGGATGTACAATTAATTTCCCAATATCGTTCAATATCCATTATCCAATTACCATCCCGTGTTTAGATCCGCCTTGTTATTTCGCGTAACTGTAATAAGCCAGAAAAACAATTCTTCAAATAAAGTTTACGGTGCTTGCGTTTGCCTGTTGAACAATTGTGCAAGCAAACTAGGATGGCGGTTTGTAAACATAAAAGGCAAGAGATCCATTGTTTGCTTTCGAATAACAAAGCGTGAATCAAATTTAAAAGACTATTGTACTGGAGCAACCGTGCTGCATATGAACGCATAACAATGCAGCACTTGTGTTACAAAATGTTTGCTCAAGCTTTTCTTTGTTCGCCGATTTTCATCTCAGGATTTTAGGCTTGCAGGTCAAAGGCTTTGGTACAGTTGAGGCTGTCCTCAAGAAAAATAGTGAGAATTCCGTAAAACAAAATAAAGAATATGTTAGGTAGTTTAAGCACATTATTTTGCTTAACTGAATAACAGAATTTGTTAGATCAATGGTGCGTTCTATGAAATATTTTCAATTGCTGCCTAATATTAAAACTCGTTACACTGCATCGTCTATTTCACATTCCCTTTAAACGTATGAAACGTAACAACCAATGAAACTTTCCTGTACATCTACAAATTATTAAAAAAAGAGTCATTATGCCTAGTCGGCATTCCAATTTCCACGGCAAAATTAAAATTCACCCTCGAATGGATAATTATAGCGAGTTCAGTATCCGTCCGGAAATGGTCCTGTAAAAAGAAGAGTATTCAATGAGCGAGAGGGAGGATGAAGCGGAGAGCGAAAGAGAGACGGGGACACAGAAAAAAAGGCAGAAGTGAAAAAAAGAACGAAAGGGAAAGAATCGCGCACCCTTCCCTACTGTTAGCACAGTGGTGCATACCTATTTGCGACAGTTGGTCCGCTGCCAAGATTGCTGATTCCCCGCGGCTATCGTAGTACCAATGTTCCACCTCTTTCGGCCGAATACGTAAATCTATTGTGTCGCCAACGACGGGGTGCATACACGCGAGCCAAATGTTCTGGGGCCAGCATGTCCCAGTGCATAGCCCACGTTTTCACCACGGGAACGTCTGCCTGCTAGGCTCTAACCTGAAATATTTCAATTTTCCAAAAATGTCCACCCTCTTCTCGGTCGTCCGGTAGCCAATCCAGCTCACTGCATCCGTTATTTCGCTGAAATGAGCGAGCGCTGGTGCAAGACTAACAAGCTATTTTTTTTCGAAAGGAAATGGGAGGGGAAATCCGAAGATACAACAGGAATTGTTGGTGTCTGTAAATGAGCATCTCTGTAGGAAAAGCTGCAGCCCTCGGTGAAGCGTTTGGAGTGAACTTTCGGAGCTAACCTCAAAGCGATTAGCAAATCGGAAGGGGTAAACAGGTTGATGCAATTTGGAAAGGGATTTCAGTTTGTCGGGTCTTCCTGGAGAAAAATCTTGAGTGCTTATCTTCCTTAGATGTCTTTTCGTTTTGTATGAACGTCAATTTATTTATGTTTTTTTAATAGAAACATTATTCTTTGAAGTATAAATGTATTCACTTAAAGAATGAAAGCTGGTCAAACTATCATTTTAAATATTATTATGCAGCCCAATGTTAATGTATGAATTTGCACTCAAGAGGAAATTAAAATCAATTCTTAACTCAATATTATTTGGACACGCTTAACATCGTTTGAACAATGATAAACATTGTTTGAACATGTTTAACATTTTTTGACCATGATCAACATTATTTGAACATGTTTAACATCGTTTGAACAATGCTCAACATTACATGAACATGTTTAACGTCGTTTGAACAATGCTCAGCATTATATGAACATGTTTAACATCGTTTCAGCAACGCGGAAAATAGGTTGATGCGATTTGGAATAGGATTTCCGATTGTCGTGTCTTCTGAAGTCTTGAAGAAGGATCTTGGGCGCTTACTTTCCTGAGATATCTTTTCTCCTTGGATGAACGTCAATTTATTTATGTTTTCTTTTTAATATAAACGATACTCTTTGAAGTACAAATGTATTCACTTAAAGAACGAAAGCTGATCAAACTACCGTTTTAAATATTATTATACAATCTAATATTAATGGATGAGTTTGCGTTACAGAGGACATTAAAATCCATTCATAGTTATTGGATTCCTTTTACTTCTGAACACTGCATTAAAAGTTAAAGAGTAATGTACATCTTTCGATGTGAGAGTTCACAAGTTAGTCGATTAAGTTTCAGCTTATAACTCACTTGTTAGATTATCAAGGTCGAAATTTTGTAAAACTATATTACATACTTTTCAAAGTATACATTTTATATGTAAAAGGGCAATATCAAATTTCGTGTCGATCTTTTTTTAAAGAATAATCCTAAAATTTTGTATTCTGCATAAATGTTGAAACACGGACCATCACATTCCTATTTCTATAACTAGAGGGCAGCAAATAAAAATTATTATGGGAAATATTAGTTTTACATTTCGATATTATTTATTTCATTATTGCGTATTATTTACCTAAATAGCTTTTTTAATGACAAATGTTAAGTTTTCATTAATATAGCCATTAAGCTATGGACAATCGAATTCGCTGATGTAAAAGTTTTGATGTCTCCAAGTTTTCTTTTTCTTCGTCCCTGGTTTGCTCTTTCCACCCACTCGTTTCTCTTTCCCTTTCGTAAATCGTCCATTTCGTGCTGCAAAAATGGCAATCGTAAGTACGAAATGTAACTGCAGAGAGCACAGGACATTGCATAACGAGTGGCGTAATTCGCAATAAATATTGGCAATTACCAAAGAGAAAAGTCTTGTTAATGATATTAATGAAAAAATACTTTAAAGTGTATTAATATAACAGAATTTTATTCAATCAAAGAATTATTATCCTTTATTGGGAACGCAGAAACAACTTCGTCTAAAATTATTTTGACACGCCTGGAAATATTAAAAATCTGTTTCGCAAATGAGCGAGAGATTGTATTATTTCAAATATCAATAATAAAATTCGAAAATTCTAACTAAGAATAACTAACGTATTATAATTGGAAGTTACAACATTATATTACGTATCACTTTTATCAAACAATGTGCTTCCCAATTAGGATAAAAATCTAGAAGTAAATTAAAATAAATTAACTTTTCCACAATTAATGCCGAATGATTTATTAAAGCTGGTAAATTTTTCTATTTATATTGTGGCTAATAAATCTTCCCTGTGCCATTTATCATGAATCAGCCTGTGCGCATTATCTTCGTAAGTAATTTCGTGTCACTGTTCCTTCCTTACCTTTCAGAAATCTTCTCCACCTTGTCCTTGGTCTCAACATCGAATTTCAAAAAGTGATATTCTTCGAGGGCGGTATGGAAGCCCGTAAATTATTCTTACTATTATCTTTATGATTATTATTATGATTGCGATCCGCCGTCCCTCTGTTCCAGATGCGTCGGAAGAAAGTTCGGAAGGTCGATGTCTGCATTCATTTGCATCCGTGACCAAAATTTATTGAGTTCAGGGAAATTGGAACACGTGCAAAGTGTTCCAGCCTGTCGATTCCGCTCCTCCCTTTTTAAGCCACGCCATCATAAAGCTGCCTGTGAAAAATTGCGAGCACCCAAATTCCGAGAAGCCATTTAAACTCATATTCGCCGATATTAATTAATATAAGCAGGAAAACTTCCGTCATATACATACATTTTCGAATATCTCCATGAAAGTGTAGTAGAATTGGACTCATTTGATTTAATTGTGTTTGGAAAAGTTTACTTGTACATTTTTAAGTTTTTTCAAGGAGCTAACTGTAAACTGTAATCATCTGGGGAAGCCTGAGACCCTCATTTTTCGTAAGACGATCTGTGTTAAAGCGCATGTTTTTTAACTCCGTTAATTACTGAAATTAATATGAATAGTAGGATTAATATACAGGGTGAGTCAATAAGAAATACTATCTAAAATAACTCATTACCTATTGGTTGTATATAAAAATGTGTAAATGTTTAAAATAACTTGTCAATGTTTTAAACATCAAATCAATTAGATATTTTTGTATCTTTCTTTCTAGATATCAAGGTCACCTTGAGTTTATTTTAAGATCAATGTATATCTTTTTAGTTCCACTTTCTTACCGATGAAAAAACGAATTCCACGACCTACAACGTAATGACCTTAGGCCGACTTTGACAAATCTTTAAAATGCTGCATAATCTATTAAACACATGTTTGATAAAATTAATATGTAACGAGTTATTTTAGATAGTATCTTCTATTGACTGACTCTGTATTATTATATTTCTTGTGTCCTTTTTAAATATTATACGTGGAACAAAATGTATATTTGAAAGTCTTTGCTCGAGGACTATTAGTCAGATGATGGTCAGGTCAAGCAAATGGTAGATTCCATGGCCACTGTCTTTCTCCATGCTACGTTGTTTTCTGCACGCCTCAACTCGGTACTCTCCGACGTACCAGTGGCGATGAAAATGACCCTGGTTACTGTGAACGATAGTGAAAGGACTGTTCGATAGAGGGGTGATCCATGAGCCACTCGATAGCCGGTCGTTTCGTGGATCTTGAGTAGGTGCGTCATTTCCTTCTTCTTCTCTTTCGCTGAGGCCAAATAGGGACACCTTAAACAGATGTGCGATCGATACTTTGAGGGAAAGCGAGGCTAACGGTCGAAACGTCGTAAAGCACTGCGGCGGGGAGTCGATTATCTAAAGAAGGGGAGCAGAATGCATAGCTTCTGAGCCAGTAGCATTGCCACGCATAATCTATTCGGAGTGCAGATATTGGACGTGCAGTAAATGGCAGGGTTTCCGGAGTGGATTTCATCTGTTAATTGTGCTTTTCAAGTGACACGAAAGACGTACCAAACCTAAATAACAAATTAATAACAATTGTCTACTGATTTCCCAAAGCCACACCTTCACAAACAGCACGTCAAATGGAAAAGCAGCCGTCCTCAAAGCGTCCACCGCTAAAGAAATCGAGGGAAATTACTTCTTTTCCAGTTGTCAGTCCGTGGTATCGTCCAATAAGTGTCTAGTTGCGCACGACAAAGCCGAGACTCGGGCAAACTGGATCGAAGTTGATTCTGGCGCAGACCTGACCGGACGGACCTGGTCGAACGACAAAGAGATTCAATCGATGGGCGGCGCGGAGCTTTACACTTTCCCATTTTTGCACTTGTTCACTGGGACATTCCTAACGAGGTAAATATGAACGAATCGGACAGATCTCTTAGGATAGGATATATGTACCGATGGTGCGAATGCAACCCACGTAGCAACGGCCGAGAAGAAATAGAACGAAGGGGTTTCGGGTCTCCCCTCGGCATCCTCGATATCCATGGCGAATTGCATCGTATTGAACTTCCCTTGAGTTAACCCTTCCTCTGTTTCCTCCACTCATACTCTCTTTTATTTTACTTTGCCTCGTCTATATGCTCTCCTTTTGTTTCTCACCGCATAGTTTAAAACTGAGATTCTTTCCCCTTAATTTTAATAAATGCATTGTTATTTAAATCTTTCTACAAAAATAAAATACGGATGCCGAACGTGTAACTTTAACATTATTTGAACATGCGGAGGGTTAAACAGTAATTCTGATCATCCATTGCTTGTCCATGACTGTACGTAGGGGAGAGTTGCCTATATTGAATCGGCTCCTGGGTTGGACTATTTGTATATTTCGTGCCGTGTCCGGGTTTTTTTAGTGCGACGTATTATTATAACTTAACAGGCTATGCGATTTCTGTCGTGTTCGGTGTCATTTCAATTGCAAAAACCTCAGGAGTTCATTAAAATTAATTTCAGAAAGATTAAACAAAAACTAAAAGAATTATATTCCTTGTGCATGTCCCGTCCGGGACACAGCTACAGTTTCTAGGCCCCGATATTTGGCTATAGCAGGATATTTGATTCTATACCATTATTATTATTATTATTGAAATTTTCATAATTATTTAATTATAAGATGTATTGTAATTTAATTTATATGAATAATCTGTAAGTAATAGTCTTTAGTTTCTAAAATATTTGTGTAGCATATGTAAATCTATGTTATTGTTATTATTATAATTTTCAATAATATTTAATTATAAGATGTATTGTAAATTAATTTATTAAAATAATCTATAAGAAGTAGCAGTTTAAGCTTAAATTTTATCATTTTTGTAATTTGTACATTATTGCAATTTTATTAATAATTTTTTACAAAAAGAATGCAAGTGGTTTCATTTTTTTAACACCTGCCCACTTTTAATAATTTAAGTTACAGATAAGTGCTGGAGAACGACGTCAAATTTCCTGGAAAATCACGTCAAAATTCAGAGATTAGTGAAAAAGCATACTTTTTCAACTTTGTTGCGTCAAAAATTCGAGTTAAACTTTGTAAAAAAACCTTTTGGAAACATTGTTGCTAACTGCGTTCCCAAAATTTTCGACTTGCAATGTTGTTGGGTCAAGAAATCGAGTTAAACTTTGTAAAAGCACCTTTTCGCAACATTGTTGTTAACTGCGTTCCCAAAATTTTCGCTTTTCCACTTTGTTCAGTCAAAAAATCGAGTCAAATTTTGTAGAAACCCCTTTTGGCTCCATTGTTGTTAACTGCGTTCCCAAAATTATCACCTTGCAATTTTGCTGGGTCAGAAAGTTGAGTTAAATTTTGTAAAAATTCCTTTTGGCAACATTGTTGTTAATTGCGTTTCCAAAATTCTTGCTTTGCAACTTTGTTGGGTCTGAAAGATGATTTTACAAAATTTATTTCATTTTTTTTTGGCTCAACAAAGTTGCAAAGCGAAAATTTTGGGAATGCAGTTAGCAACAATGTTGCCAAAAGGCACTTTTACCAAATTTATCTCGATTTTTGGCGCAACAAAGTTGCAAAAGTATGCTTTTTCACTAATTCCTGGAATTTGACATCATCTTCCAGGAAATTCCAGGAACTTCAATACTATCGTGGGTTCCTGAAACTTGACGTCATTTTCTAGCACTTATCTCTACCTTAAATTACTAGGAGTGGACAGGTGTTAAAAAAATGAAACGAGTTGCACTTCGTTTGTGAAGATTTCTTGAAATATTGTAATAATGTGCAAATTACAAAAGCGATAAAATTTAAGCTTAAACTTCTACTTTTTATAGATTATTCTTACAAATTAGTTTACAATACATCTTATAATTAGATAATGATGAAAATTACAATAATAATAATAGCATAGGTTTACATATGCTATACAAATGTTTCAGAAACTAAAGGCTATTACGTACAGATTATTCTTATAAATTAATTTACATTACATCTTATAATTAAATAATAATGAAAATTTCCATAATAATAATGATGGTATAGATTTAAATATGCTACTATAGCTAAATATCGGGGGCTAGGAACTGTGGCTGTGGCCCGGACGAGGCACGGACAGCTTCTTGAAAAGGTCGCCTTCAAGAAGCTACAAGGAGCACTTTCTGTATACAAGGAACACAATTCTTTTAATTTTTTTTTAATCTTTATGAAATTCATTTTAATGAACTCCTGAGATTTTTGGAATTAGAATGACACCAAACACGACAGAAATCGCATAGCTTTTTGTTATGTTATAATAGTACGTCGCTCTCCAAAAACCCAGACACGACACGGTGATGTATAAATAGGACCCTAACTGTCTCACTGTTGTCACATGTTGCACTACCACTCCTTAAATTGCCGCAACTCACGAAGACTCGTTAAATATATTTCTTTATCTATATATACAAATGGTCCAATTGAGGACGCCGTCCAATGTAAGCAACTCTCTCCTACATCCAATAACCTGGCAATATTTCAGAGAGCTCATATTATATTTGAAGTACTCAATGTGACAGCTTTAAGCGACTAACAGCCTTAATTAGTTGAAATTGGATCGTCAATGAACTATGCAAGACTTTTTAATCCTATAATCACGCGAAACTGTCACATACCCATGGAAATAACTGAAAGATAATAACTTGTAAAGATTTGACCATCCAACCTATACACGGCAATCCATAAGAAGATAGATACATAAAACGTAGGTCGAAACAAACGCTAGCATGCTCGGAAGCTTTTGTTGATACAGATGGGATCAAAGAGATAGGGTAAGTCAGGGGATGGCGCACTTCGTGGCGGATTGTTGGACTAGTTTAATCACAGAAAGTGCTGATCGAAGGCCTCGGGATCAATTCCTGGCGTATCTTCATGGATGAAGCTCGCTGGACAGAGTTGAACGATAAACAACTGTTCTGTGCTGCGTCCTCGATGTTTGCCATCGAAAGAGGAATGCATTCTTGTAAGAAGGCCATGCACTTGTCAGCAACGATCGAAGCTGAAGAAATTTCCTTTGTAATCGCCGCCTCCTCTATAACTGTTGAAGAAACTATTCCATCGGTATCATACATTTGTAGCCGCTATACAGACTGTTGCCCTCAAAACGGTACTATGAAGAATATTTAGGTTTTTCTTTTATTAACGTTTTATTAACGGTTTGGTATTCTAGAGAAGACATGCGTATGTTGTTCGAAACAATAATACCTGGAAACATGTTATTCACCAAAATATCAATATCCCATGAATAATTTAATAATTCAATGCAGACTGTATTTTGATAAAATTTTTTATTTCAACTGCAAACGAATGCATTTTATTTTCCTCGTTTTACAGAAATTATTTTATGATATTTACGAGATAAAGAATTTCTAACAATTTTATACAGCTTGCACATTGCAAAGTGGTTTGAAGGAAAAATCGATGAGATAAACATAATCTTCCTTAAAAGGCTTAGACGTTACGTTAGTCCCGCATAATCTCTGTGTCCCTTTTGCCACGAGCACAGCTTAAGGATGTAAATTCCCCTTTTTAGTAGAAGACGCTTGGCAGTGGTAGTGAGATTGAAAAATCACTGCTGCCTCTTTCCTTTCTGCAGTCCGAAGTTTGCAGTATTTCAACATCGCGTCGTATGAAAGTTTTTAACAAACAGAAAAATAATATCCCCTGTGCGTTCGTTTATAAATTTATCCACATACGGGTGTTGTTCACGTATTAATGAATTTCAAAACAACTTATCGTAGGCTATGTTTAAAAATAAATCACTGTTCTTTATCCGGAAAGCAATTTCATGTTTTTTCCTCTCAAAATTTATTTTTCTGTTGTATCATTTCTGAATAAAAATATTGAATAAAATGAATATTGCATAATCGACAAATATTTTATTGCTAAAGCTTCCGTTATACAATCCTCAAAATACCGACGACACAGTAAATTAATGTAATATGAAGATAGTTAAAATAGAATATTGTTGTAATTCATAAATCTGGAAAAAATATATTGCGCTAATTAATATGGAATAATATAATCAATTAAATCCTGTACATTTTATTGTGGCGCACGAGCTGGGAAAGGGAATCGATTCCAGACACACTGATTACCGCGGCGAAGTTTATGCAACTGCCTCGTTAATTTGACGATGTCAGTACCACTTGAACTCTGAATTATTCCAGACTCCATGAACTGATTCTATTTATCGTGCATTTCCGCGTTTATCGCTTCCTTAAATAGGGATACATCGCATCAATTAACCTGTAATACGAAATAATAAAATTATTGCATGAATGTTACATACGACGAAGGAGTTCAGTTTTGTCGCATATGGTACCCGCTCGAAATAGTTTTAAAAGGATCTACTAATAAATCGAATCGACGCTGTCGTTCACTCCTGTACGGAAATAAATGTATCGATCTCGATGCATACGTAATATTTATTTTACGTACGCGACGTGAACTGAGCATGCGTGCACAACATTCTAGTCTAATCACAGCTGATTACTCATAGCATTCGATCTTATTAATTAAATCATCTGACTCGATAACGAATGCTTCTGTTTGTATTTCATTTCGCCATTACTCGACAGAAATGCAATTATAAAACACATACATGTTACATAGCTGCATAATATGTACAGTAATGTTCTGTAAGAAACAACTGGCTTCTGGTTCGAAAGAAGCAAATCGCTTTCCCCACTTCTTTGTTTGTAATAGTCGCGCTGAGCGAGGGATCCGAGAACGAGAGAAAGAGGTCCGTGAAATCGTAAATCTTTGCGGTCGAGTGAACAGTGATGTTTTTTAGTAGAAGGTGCTCTGGAATCGCTTAGTGTTAAAACGAGAGGACATGTCATACTCTATCCTCTAAAGTACAACATTTCGCCTGGCGACGGAACCCTTTATGGTTTGACGCTATGCCCAGTGGCTCGTTGACCGTGTTCGCTTTCGTCCCGTTCGAAAATAAAATCAAGCCGAATAGTATAGTTCTTCCGTAAGAAACGACTGGCCGGTCCCGAGCGATCAATAGTGTAGGATCCGAATATATTATGACGTTATGTTTATGAGCGCTTAGATTTAAGTAATTTAAGGCGGGGCCACTTGGGACACGGATGGTCTGCACGCAGGCGATGATGGCCTGCAGAACCGTGTCTCAGCCTTCGAAGATAGCGGTAAGTTTATTGTTTAGATATGGGTCTTGAGTGAGAGAGAATGAAAGGAATGACTGATGACGAGGGTGGTTGTATAAGAAAAAGGAGGCAGAGTTGGTTGGAAAGTCGAGGAGAAAAGAGCAGAGTGAAAGTGTGCAGCGTAGAACGTAATGCAGCGTAGTATTGTGTGGACTATCATTTAGAATATTAGATTTAACCTATTCGAGTACGACTACACGTCTTCTTTTATTAAATATATATATTCGTTAAAATTACCTTATACCTAAACTCGATCTCACAAACCAAAACTTCCAATCCCACAATAGTATACTTGTTCTGTAAGAAGCGACTAGCAACTACTGAGCGAGTCGCTTCTTACAGAACAAATATACTATCAGGCTTGACTTTGTTTTCGAACGGGACGAGAGCGAACGCGTTCAACGAGCGACGGAGCTCGTGATAGCGGCAAACTATAAAGGGTTCTCTCGAGGCGAAATGTTATACTTTATAACAGTATACTTGTTCCGTAAGAAGATTAGCTCGTGACCGGCCAGTCGCTTCTTACTTCTACAGACAATCCTTAATTAAATGTTAATTGTATTAAAATAGGCAACTGGAAGCACGAACAAATGTATGTAAAAAATACATAGATTACAGTCTTATTTCAGGTGCGTTTTTAACAATGAACATTCAGCTTCTGAATCAGTCTCCTATTTCTCAAATGAATCCTTCGATTTTCCCCGTTCGACTGAATAGAATACAAAAGAAGAACTGAAGGATTAGATGCGAGAACCAAGCAGTGCTAATTTTTATTGAAATTGAGGTTTCATTATATATTTCTTTTCTTTATTTTAAACAGCTTTTTAGCCCCGTTCAGTCCAAGTTCTTGAATGCATGTACTTTATGACACGTGTGATCATTCATAAATAACAAAACAACCGTCAAACTTGTAGAAAGGAAGTTGTTGCCGCGATTATTCCAACCCTCAGGTCGCGGGATTCAAACACGTCTGTAGTCCAAAGGGCGCAATGACCGCGTTGTACACGTTACAGCCGTTCGTTCTAGGACAATTCTCCTTGGAAAATCCGTCGTACGTACGTGGCACGTAACAATGTGGGAAAGTTACAGGGGGCGCGATCTTGCGTCTTCGTACAGCATACTGTAGAAGCTGCAAGCAGCAACTCCAACCAAGTGGAATTTCTAAGAGGAAAGCCGAAGTGGCACCAAACGACACAATCATTTTGGTGCCTGAAGGTCCCTGTCTGTTACAGTCTCGCGAGCTATCAAACCGCTGAAAATGTTGATCCGCTTGGCGGATTGTGCAATCGCAGAAGCATTCTCAGGAGTTGCAAAGACGAAAAGGGTGAAGTGTGAGGTATACAGTCAGCGTAGTCGGTGGAAAAAGTCTTTGTACCACAGCAGGTAATGGAAGCTATCCTCATATACCTATAGAAAATGTTTCCGTAAGAGTATAATCACCGGAAGTGGAAAATGAGAGCTGGTAAATGTCTTCGTACCAGTATAGTTAGTAGAAAGTGTCTGTGTATGTGTACAGAAAATGTCGTCGCATTAGTATAGTCACTGAGAGTGGAAAACAGAAACTGGATAATGTCTTCGCCTCAGCATAGTCTGTGGAAAACGTCTTCGTATCAGTGTAGGTAATGTAAACTATCATGATATGTGTATAGAAGATGCATCCGTAAGAGTATAGTCACCGAAAGGGGAAGATGGAAGATGTAAAGTGTCTTCGTGTGAGTATAGTAAGTGCAGAATGTCTTCGTATCAATGCAGTCAGTGAAAAGCGTCATCGTATACATACATATGTGTAGAAAATCTCTTCGTACCGACGTAGTCAGGGGAAAACGTCGTCATACGCATATAGTCAGTGAAAAATGGAAAATGGAAACAGAAGAATGATTGCGTGTCATTATAGTCAATGGAAAATGTCTTCGTACAATGTCTTGCCATAGTTCAACGTTTCCTTTGGGTAATTAAGAGCTGAAAAGGACGCAATGTTTCTCCAACATGTTTAACTGCCTACTTTTCTTCATGCTTTACATTAAATGTTCCATTTGAAATGAATACTCGAATTATTTCTCTTGCTATTGGAAATGAGAAACGCAATAACTTAGATGGGCAGTGTTGGTTTAAGGATGCACATCTGGCGATGATAAAAGGACGAATGCACGTACCTCCAACGCCATCTTGTAACATTTCACTCTTCCGATATTGAACACATTCGGCTATGCACTGTATCCATCTTTCTACATCTCCGCACTGCGCTTTCCTATCAGCCATTTCGTTCCATCAATGAGCATTTTCAACAAAAAATAGCTTTCCAATGCGTGCCTCGCGATCTCATAGCGAAGATTCGAGGAAGATTCAAAATTAATCGAGACAGAAGAAATGGAAGGAGTTTTAAGCTCTGTAGAGTGAATGCACCGCTTGTTCCATTACTTGAAACCCACTTTGCTCGTGAAAAGTAATTGTGCTATTTCCCCCAGCTCGAATTAAAGCTTAATCAATTAATCCTAGTATCTTCTTCGCACCAATTTTTTTTAATTTCTGAATTTTAATTTTTAACGGAAAACAAAAGCGCTCTGCCGTACAATTCTGCAGGACCATATATTTCTTTTCGCCGCATGTCTAAGAACGTTTCGAACCATGCAGCCGAATCCTAGATGCGTCTGCAGTAGTAACGTCTTCAGGATTGAAGCGAGTATCGCTGTTAGCAGCAACAACATCACCGTGGCGACAATTTGCCGCGACGTCGCGCACGACAAATTAATTCCCGCGTTACTAACCGCCCAACACCTTGTAAACTTCAGGATGATTAACTACCTTAACTGTGCCAGGACAATAGCTAGAACGGATAAGGCTGATTCGCGGTCGACCGTAATGTCTATCGCGATTAGATCTGCGCCACGATGAAATTTCAAGAGGACGTGATTTATTTTTCCAGCTTGGCCGACAAGAACAATTTTTATCTTTTACATGAATGATTAAAAAACAAATTCGGGCATCGTAGCGAATCGTATCGAACCCAGTGGTAAAGGGACGAGGCAAGCAGGGAGCAGAGAAAATAGCAAACAAGTGGAAAAAGAGCAGCCAATGGACAGTGTATCGATAGAACCGTGCAAGTTTTCACGCATAGCGTAAGAGGACATCCATATACATAGTATGTATAGGCGCCAGGCAAACATTTCATTGCAAAGCAGTGACAAGGGCCGAAGTTATCGATTCGTAATAAATCCCTCCGTTATACCTACGCGGGCGGTGCTTTTATCCGTATAATGCCGCACAATGGCCAAGCGAACCAGCCGGTCACAAAATAATGCGGCCCTCTGCAGATTTCCAGCGCAAATCCGCGCAACCTCCGCTTCTCATAGAACTAGTTCGTTCTGATTCGGTAAATCGATTTAATCTCGTCCAAATCGAGAACTGCTTCTCCATTCGAAACCTTTCGGGGGCAACCGTTGAATCGCGCGCAATATCCGTCGCCCTGCTGTGATAGGCCGAGCGACTCCGTACGCTATACCTGCAGCTCGACCGCGCTGAGAAACTGCATTAAAATCGTGCCTTTGTAATAGCAGTCTTGAAAAAGTCCGATGACTGTTTCTGATCTCGTTGTATGGTCACAGCGAAATCATCAGATTGCGTATTATTAGAGAATTAGGTAAACTATTGACTCTAAGGGACCCAACCCCTATCGTTTTGACCTTGAATTATGTTGTGAAGGACATCGATACAAGATATTGGAAATATGTCGAAAACTAAAGCCGAGCGACAGTAACATGTGTGGGAAAAAGTTATTCAAAACGATGTCTTTGACGACATATGTCAAGGTCAAAGCGATTAATGCTGGATCCCTTATTGCCAATATTTACCGAGAGTTAAATAAACCACAAAACCGCAGAATATTCTGGTTTGGCACTTATCCTTGGATAAATCGGTCGTTTTATGAAATTTAGAAATTGCAGTTCAACCAAAATAACACAATTTTACTGCAGGATATATCATTGAATACAAAATGGTTTTAACTACATCTCGTATTTATTGTATGCCATAACATTATTCCCATTCGTAGACAACACGAACAGTCTCCCGTAAAACTAGTAAAAACGGGAAATGTATTTTACATTTAGAGAATACGTATCCCTCTAGAGATTGTAGGTTTTAAGAATTCCGCGATCCCAAGGAACGTATGCAAGACGCATTGCTCGAATGCAAGACGGGCATCGATACCGGATGTATTTTATATTCGCAGAGGATGAAATTCGGTGGAGTGCACAAAACTTCAACGTAAATAATCCAGCACTCGGATTATTTGGTTTCATTTGTGCCTCGGAGTAGAAACTCGCACTGGTCGCAAAATAATTGGGGCTAAATATCTAATAAAGTGAGGCCATTCGGCGTCGTTGTCTGTAGTATACACTGGTTCGAAAGTAGCGGCAGACTTTTCTCCACAAATCCCTGGTTTTCAACTAGTCTTCAGGTGCGAACGAACAAACGAAATTTACTTATAGATTTTAATTTAACTCTAGTACTGAAAATGCTGGTTCATTTTAAACTAAGAAACATCCCTTATCGTCGCTTAGAATCTTCGGCTACCATATTAGAAAACTGTTAAGCTTTAACCTTGCGAAGGCACGGTTCTGGATAACTTTGCTTTTTAAGGTGCTGTAAGCTTAGCACGAACGTTAATGTACCCTGTTTAACGTCACCCATTACAGTCTTAATGAACACTTTCCTACTCCTTATCTTGCTCGACTTGTCTCGTTGTTCGTCTCATTTTCTACCCGCTTGGCTTTGTTGGGTATTCTTAAACTGGCCAAGATATCGATGCTTGCCGTGTACGCGCAGCACAAGTCCGTACAATTCTGGGAAATGACGTTGAACGCCAAAAATTTCCTCGAACTTAAAATTACATTGCATATTCCGAACATTTCCGTTGGAATTGTTATATTAGGAGAATTTGGTGTCAAAGGAAATACTCGGATATCCCCAGTTTCAGGAATTTCTAAATAATTGCTGGAACTTCCAGACAATTGTAGGAATTTCCAGACAATTCCAAGAATTTACAAACAGTTACAGGAATTTCATTCAACTTCAATGTCTGAACCTGTCAAAAAATATAGTTCCGCAAAATCGGGCCTTCGTGTTAAAAGAATAATATCAAAGGAGGCATACAAGCATCGGTAATTCCTGGAATGCCCCACCATTTCCAGAAATGCCCTCGAATTTAAAGTCTCTGTCGCAAAATAAAGTTCTGAAAAATTGGGGCTTCGTGTTAGGATAATATGATATCAAAAGATGAATCTGAATATTGACGATTCCTGGAATTTCATAAAATTTTTAGGAATTGCCCCGAACTCGAATTTCGAAGTCTTCTCTAGAAAAACAAAGTTCTTTAAAATTAAAGCTTCGCTTTAGGAGAATAAGACATCAAAAGAATAACCGAATATCGGCAATTCCTGGAATTCCGCAACATTTCCAGGATTTTCCTCAAACTTGAATTATTTTATCAATTCTTGGAACTTGATATCTGACATATAATAAGATATAATTTCAGCAGTACAAGCTATGTACGGTTAAAAATATTTTGAATCGAGTTTACTATTTAGTTTATGCCTGAACACAGCATTGGCATACACTAATAGTATTTAAACAGATCCTGGCTGACTATACCGCTAGCCTATACTACTTAACTTATACCTATAAGGCCACTGGGTGATACTACATAAAATCAATTTTGTTTAAGTGACTTACAACAACGTAAGAGGTTGCAAAAAATCTTAGATGATTGTGGTCAATGATTGAAGTCAGATTTTGTGATGTTTAAAGAATTATTAAGATCAAGTTGTTATCAATTAAATTCAGTACCTGCTGTAAGGAACAATTGTATAAAATGAGATAGATCTTCGATTCTCTAATGAATCTCAATGAGTTACTATATTAACAAGTGGAAAAGATCTTAATCCTGACTAGCAATTAAGTTTCCCTCGCAACAACCAATATACAGGGTGTTTCGCTACCTCATGCAAATATTTTAAGGAATGATTGCTCAAACGATTCTGAACAATCTTTTCCTTTGCCAAAATGGTGGTTAAAGCTTTGTTTTTGAGTTATTAATGAAAAACACTGACCATCAGGGCGCGCTCAGCCGCGAGAGTGTTCAAGGCCGCGCTTAAGCGTATCACGATCTTCTCTCGGTTAAGCGCCCGCTTTGATTGGTCAGTGTTTTTCGTTAATAATTCAACAACGAAACCTTAACCAACATTTCGGCAAAGGAAAAAGTTGTTCAAAATAACCTCAGCAATCGATCTTTAAAACATGTTCGTGTAGTAGTGAAACACCCTGTATACATCTAATTAACAAACTATCGATTCACGAACGTGTAAAGCGAAGTTATTCCACTCGCCAGAGGATATAACATAATGCATGGCGTCGGCAGCACGTCACGTAAGGGAAGCTTTCGAAGTGATCAGCAAAGGACTATTGGAAAATCTCAAGAGTATCAAGAATCATCGGGCAACTTGTAGGAATCCGTGTCATGAATCTGAACATTCATTGAGATTGTGGCTTCGGCGCTGCGCAGTCAGCCGCGAATTACAATAATAAATTCATAGGCAATTCTTATGCCGCGCGAGGAAGAAACTTCACGGCGGTCATTTTTTCATTCGTCCTGCTACAACTTTTACGACGTTCCGGTTTATGGCAGGAAAACGATATACAACACTGCTGAATGGAGCAGCGAGGTGAATTAATATTAACGAAGAGGTTTAATTTATAGGAATGTGAAAAAAAGACTATAAATTTTGGAGCGCACGAAGTAAAATTAGCCGAAATAGAGAGTTGACTGTGTTAATTGTAGCAGTCTGAAACTTTGATAATACAGGAGGACTTTGGCAGAAAAGTTTGGCCACATTAGACATTTTCACTTTTGCTAATCTCTCAGACTATGATTCTCAGAATGTGCTAAGAATTTCAGAAGAAAATTTGCACTTTGCAGAAAGTTTTAGTGAATTATAAAGATTACACAACGTATGTAAGAAACGTATTATTAAATTAAGACTATAAAATACTTCTTATTTGAAACCTTTTAATCTCATAACACTCATCCTATCTTTCTATAAATTAATTTTCTCGCTTATGAACCACTAATCAAATTTCATTACGGGTCTTCCTCTCTTTGGGCGTTTACATCCTTAAATGGAACAACTTTTTGATTCCGTTGAATAGTCTGTCCTCTGGCACCTCCAAACAAAAGAACGAAAGATGAAACGGTAACTGAAGACAGGTAGAAAATATTTTGTATGTAGTGGATGACGAGCTGACGAGTAGCAGTGGTTACTGGAAACACGGAGGTTTTCAAGTGGACGGTGTACCTGTCCTCTGGGAACGGTGATACAATCTGAGCTTTGCTGACAGTTTTCTCGCTTGAACCCCCCACGAAGAAACTTCTTCAGTGTCTTCCGCCCTCTGTGCCCGCGCCTTGGCACCACCGGCGACATCTTCGCCTCCCACTGCTTTTCCTCGACGCTGGTTAGCGATGGCCTCGAGTCGTCGCGAGTCTTGGTCAACCATAACCTAACTACGATGGCTTGAGAATTGTGAAACTACCCAATCGAAATTTTTGTGCCAGAGCAATTGGTTGCGAGTTGCTTACTTTTATTAATACGAGAATTGCCCTCAGACTTGACTAATTTCTTAACGAAGTGCAGTGTTGTACTGATATTCCCTTGATCCGAATATAACTGAGAAACTATGAAAGAAGAACAAAATAAAAAAGTAGGTTCTATGTATACATTTAGTCCAAAAAGAGTTTATTAAATCCATATTTCACATAATTTATGCATAAAATTTTAAAAAACAATTCCTCAATAATTCCATCAGACGTAAATCTCCTAAAATTTCCATACCCTGCAAATCCTTGAATATTCTGAACACTAATTTCCCCAGATTCCCAAAATCACCAAAAATTCCATCGACTTAATCCTTTCCCAATTTTCCAAATCTAGGAATGGTTCTAAAATGAACAACGAGGGATTCGAATGCCCATCACTACCCTTGCCAATGGCTCGCCACCGAATGCTCTCTATCCTTTTCCACAGCCTTCCGGCCGCCTTCCTTTGGCCTTTTTTCCCTTTTTCTTCGACTGCAACGATTCCACGCGGCGGTAGCACTTGCCGCACGGGAATCCCCCCTGACACGCAGAATGGATGACTCGAGAATTTCATCTCGCAGCCCCTTGTTGCTCGTTTTCTTTCCTTAGCGCGCTTCTCCCGCTCGTTCCTCGCGGCCTCTCCACTTCTGCCTGCCATTTCCTCCCCCTCTGGCCACGAAACACTCGGTCCGCCGAAACGTTTCAAAATCCGTTACTTTGCTGTTTTGTTTTCTGCTAATAGGGACCTCGAGCCAGCAGGTATGTCGCACGTGCTAAAATTCAGATTCCAACTGTATGAATCGATAACTATCGTGGGGCTCCCTGAATTTTTACAGATTGTACTTCTTGCGCGGCTGACTTGGACGTGACGGCATTTGCTTTTTGTGGACGCTCCTTTCCCGCATTGGTAGCTAATAAATATTTATGAATCAACGAGGAAATGCGTGCACGAGAATGATAAGTTTTCAGGGGCCCATTTATAGGGGAACGAACGAATCGACCTACCGGTGTCACCCGGAATGAAAACCATTCATTTCCGATACCGACTCGATGCGAAGGAAACAAAATGACCGGAACTGAAGGACCTGGATTTGCCATTGCAGAGAAGGCATGTCGGAAATGATACTTGTTCACCGCTGTCGTGAGTAATACCGAATTTTACATGCGTGTCTCTTGCATTTTAATGCAGCATCGGAATGAGAAATTTGATATGCGTAACGTCTTTATAGGAAAGTTTGCTGTCAACATTTACTAATAAAACATGCGATAATGTTCGATTGATTTTTTAAGAATGACATTGAAGAACGGAAATGACATTCCATATTTGGTCGCTTTACCACTATTATGCGTTGCTCAGAAGAAGTCTGAATAAACTGTTCACACACAGGTTGTTCCATTTCTTAATCTTAATCAAGGCAGATATCTCAGAAAATGCGGCAGATTTGGAAAAATGTTTGAGACAAAATATTTGACCTTGAGATGACCTTGGAGAACCGCCTTCAAATTTTTAAGTGTAGCCCCACATTCTTTATTCCATATTCTTGTAACTGACGTCGCATCACTTTTAAAATAGTACTTCCGAACCGTATTCTGCATAAGCGATAGTGGCGACGCCACAGGGACGTTACTCGTTTTCAGTCCCGCATTTTAACTTCCAATCCGCTTGTCGTTAAAATTCGTAGAAGTGCAATGTTTGGGTGCACCGCCCTGCAGGCATTTATTATTAAGCATTTACGTCCATTTTTTCTTTCACCGAACGCTGTGTTGACCGAAATACCACGTAATAAAAATAAGTACGTCTGCAGGGTACGTTTAACGCAACAATCTCTTATGCGGAATACAGTTATAAGCAGCGTTTTGAAAACGATTCGATGCCAGCTACAAGAACATGTAATAAAAAATGTGGAGTTCCGTTTAAAAATTTCATGGCGTTCTCTACAGATCTCTCCAAGGTCACCGCAAGGTCGAATTGACAGCACAATCTACCCCCAAGAAACCATGTAACATTCTTGTTTAAAATATTCTCTCATATCTTTCGTATTTTTGGAGATATCTGTCCTGGGAGATTAAAATGAGATATTTCCCTCTCATTTCAACAGCCTATGTCCTATTGGCCAGATTGCATCTCCCTGATTGCATCAATCTATCGCGCACCATCACGAATAATAAAATCCCATCGCAACATACGCAATGATACGTAAAATGCAATGCACACCTTCAATTCGAATCAACGGTTAACAAAGGTCGCATCGAATTTGCGGCACAATCGTCACGCTTTATCGAGCTTTCACATAAGTTCCCTGCGCGCAGGACAATCGCTCGCCTCCCGCAGCAACATGACAGTGTAAGATTACGAGCACTCTGGCTTGAAGCATTGCCAATTTCGAAACGATACAAATGGCAGCTGTGCGAAACGTTCGAACCTGCTATCCTCGATTTCATAAACGTCCCACCGCGGTGTTCCGTTGGACAAAGAGGATACGTCGACGGTCGCGCCGCTTTACATGTAGTCTACGTAACTTGAATAAATGCGTACGCCGCGGCACGCAGCGATGGAAGATGAAAGGTAGAGAAGGAAGCCGACGCTCTCGCCTCAGCTGTCTAACTTAACGCCGCGCGATTCTTCACCCCTTGACGCTGCGTATGGCGTCAAGCAATGCCACCTGCGAGTAAGCAAATTGTAAATAATAACGCAAAATAATTTTACAGTCGGGAATTTGTCTAAATAACAAAAGATTTGTATGACATTTCGTTGAGAAGAAAGTGGTGGTGGAATATTTTCGATGTCAAGCCTAATTACGGATGCCAGAGATTTACCGCATTCGAAATTGTTGGCCAATTTGAATTAATTTAATTTAATATTGATCTGAAATAAAAAGCATTCCGATCACTACAGCAGCTCCGAGAAAATGGCTTGTAACACTATATGCGGCTCGCTTTATACATATACTGTAAAGTAACTTTTATCAGACGACCCAGTAATTTAATAAGGTACAACGTTTAATTACTTTAATAATTAAACATGGATGTTTAAGATTTAAAATAAATTTATTACAGTACTTATATTTTGTTCAATCGTTTCTTCATTAACGCATATGATAAGATGCTGACCCTAATTGTACTCTTTTTGTTATACTCACTATTTGTATAATACTTTTTGTCGTAGGAAGGAAAAGTGGGGAACAACGAGTACAGCAAAAGCGTAATTTGCTAATTTCGTTCAAGCATAATTGGTGGCGTAATAAATCCAGGTACATCAACGACGATTAAACAATACATGGCCGTGCTTGTAAGCGGGAGCTTAGATAAGCTTTGGGTTAAGCCCGTGCGCCAGTGTTCGTGCACTAGAGATTTGTGTAAATTTACCGTCTCGTAGTACTCGCACATTCTCCTTGATAGTGATTTGCATTACATTACACGATATCACATGATCGTAATGGAATTCTCATATGCAAGCAATAAATAAAATTCATGCTGTTAATTCAATAATTTTATTCGATGATTCAATAGAGAATTTTTCACACTCGTTCCAGTTTCGACTTTAATCGTTGTTTGCTGCTATTAATTAGCTGTCGATAGCGTTACATATACGTATATTATTATGTATTCGCTAAGGCACGAGTAAAATAATACAAAAAGATATTAAATGGAACTCCGAGATAACAGAAGAAACAAAAATTACAAAATTTCTAGATAACAAAGATTGCTTGATAATAAACAGAAATTTTAGGTAGTATATATTTTTAGAGGTTACATTAACTTTGTTTGGAAGACACCAAAACAGTTTCAAAATTGAAAATACAAAATTCAAAATTCAAAATTCAAAATCGAGAATTCAAAATTCAAATTCTGAAATCCACACAATAACTTATCAGGCTACTAGGTGCTCTTATTGCTTTTTCTATTCAATGGTCAATACTCATAAAACAGTTAGTAACACAAACTGTTTCACTATAAAGTCTGAAGTCTAAAAGAATTTTATATGAGCATTCAACACAGAACGGGAATTATGAAAAGAGGGACAATTGCTGGAACACCACAGGACAGGCGAAGGATATAATACACCAGCCCTAAATAAAATTCCACACTGATCATTGCACCTTCTAAGTTTGCCCGGAACGTGAGAACTTACAGACGCGACGGAAGTTAATTCAGGGAAATAATTCCAAGCGTCGCGCGTGTGCAGTCTAATGTTTAATTCAGCCGTCGATCTTTACTTTATGAGAACGAACCGGGCTTAGCCTCGCATCGGCGCGCGGATGCTCGAAAAACTTTCGCCGAAGTTAAACCGCGTTTTTCCCCCGGTGCGGTTATCCACGAGGTATTAACACGGATCGTAAAGTCGAACGTGCCCGCCGTCGATATAAACGCGATACGTATCCCGCAGAAACTGCTGGAAGAAACGGGGAGGAGATGGCGAGGTGTGGAAGGAAAGGCGGGGCGAAAAGGATTGGAAACGACAGAGACGAAAGAATGCGACCTGGGATCAGGAAGGTTAGGATAGGTAAGAACGATGGAATCACAATGCTGTGCATCCGTTCGAAGACTTAATAAACCGATTTAATTAAAGCAGCAGCAATTCGCGAGCTCTAGGGACGAGCAATTAGTGCCACGAACAGATGAAGAAGCCAAACTGCTTAGCGAGTCCCACTGTAAATAGCCGCAATATTTGATTCTCAATTCCTTGGCCCGTTGTCCATAATCCCTGACTATTTCACGCGCAGACTACGCGCTTACTAATCGCAAGAAATTCTAAATGACAAAACGGTGTAAATATTGACAATAAGGAACACAGCTCCAATTATTTTGACCTTGAAATATGTTGTCAAAGATACATTATTTTGAACAACTTTCTCCTATACATGTTGCCGTCGCTCGGTTTTATTTGTCGAGATGCTTGCAAAAAACTTTGGTAGCTGTTTAGCATAGCTGCTTTCCTCAATTGCGATTACTGCAGTACAGTCTCTTTTCAATAGTTTCATTTTATTACGAAAATGACAAATCAAGGCTTTTTTTAAAGTTACGACATAGGCGGCTTACGTTAAAACAACTATGTAGTTCCAAGCCTAACCCTAATTCAAAGGTATAGATTAGGTTTGGCAGTATTTTTATTCACGTCGGCCGCCTGTTTCGTAACTTCCAAAAGACCTTAGTTTTACATTTTTAGAAAAAACCAGCGGGAACTACAATACCTTTATCGTCTATTGCTATTGACTTCTAGGCCACGACGATAGTCAAGTAACATGTACAGGAAAGAAGTTGTGAGGATGATGTCCTTGACAACATTTTTCAAGGTCACACCGATAGGACCTGAGTCCCTTATTGTCAATATTTATCACAATAGGTATTAATGAGTGATTGCAAGTTGCGTATTGTTAAATGCAACATTCTATTGATATAAGTACTTTGCACTCTAATTGTTTTCGACCAACTATTCACTATTTTCCGTTTTTGATGTCTTATCTTAGGTTTTGTCATTTTAGCTTATTTTAGGTCATCCCAGGCCTGGGTTTATTTAAAGTTAGCCTTTTATTAACAAAAGTTTGTTCATTAGAACTGTATAATGTCGAAATGCAAATATCTACAATAGCTTATCGTTATTTATCTTTCCTCAAAGCATGATGCTTTTTAGAACAATTCATTACATTGGAAAATGGCTGCCTGTTGCAACGCAACGGAAACAATTTCACAAAAATAAACAATTTTAAATAATAAACAGTGCTCGACAAAACAGGAATCTTCACAATTTTCCTTTTGCTGCAAATCTGTTACAAATCTTGCGAACATAAGGATTCGATGTAAAATCGAATAAATTCGTATATCCACCTTACGACCGCCGAAATTGAATTTCAAAGCTCGTAGACTCGGTACATCCCTTCCATAAATTCGTGCGAGGGAAAAATCTATACGCTTTGACTTTTCAACGAACCGCAACTAACTGACTGAACAATCCACGTTATGGTTTTTTATAACATGATTAGCCGCGAACAGGTTGAAACGAATCGAAACAAAATTTAAAAAAAAATGAACTGGATTAACGGTGCCGCCGATGCAAACCATATTGATTCTTAATCCTTTGATGCGATAAACGTAATCCTGCGTATTACGTGGATGACCGGCGCAGGGAGCCTACACTTTCCTAATCGTATTGCGCGTTGCACGTTAATAACCACGTAAAATGGTACAACTATTCCAATCATGAGCAATTCATCATTATCTATAGATGGAAAGCTCTTTAGTATTTTAACAAATAACTGTCGAAAATGTTTTGCAATATTTTGACATAATGTTTCCGACGTCTTATGATTTTCATATTGTTGAAAAAGTATACACAACAATTAGATGCAATCACAAACGTTTGAAAAAAGCAAATGATTGTTTTGGTCATAATACTATAATGAGAATACTTTTTTTATAGAAAGCAATAACGAATTTCCGATACAAATAACTCGGGCTTGAGATTATGTCATATTGCAATGTTTGATAAATAAATTAATTCGTTATTTTGGTACGTGGAATGTAATGGTTTCGCAATACAGTACTCCGAAGGGATCTCAATTTCGTACATTAACGAGTGAGGCTGAAAAATTAAATGGATTTTCTCTTTAATGTTACTGTTGTAATAAAATTCATGCTAAAATTAATTAAAACATCCACGAAAAGGTTTTGCTGTCATTTGAAGTTAGACTGTTCATGTACAAAGCATCCGAAGACACAGGCGCAATAAAACTGCCATTTTATAAACATTCAAAATGATAAACACCCCCAACGAAATATACTACAATTGCATCAGTCAAATATATATATTTGTCATCGCAGGAAGATGACACGCAGGAAGAAACCATACACAAAACTTCCGCAAGAGGATCTGCAGCTCATTGTTAGTCACACAACAAAACAACATCGTCGCAGCCCAGATTTGGCGCACAAGGTAATCGGCTGGCGCTATCGCGGGCTACACAGGTATACACGCGCGCGGGTTCTGCGAGGGAGCCGACTCCCGTGCCAGAGATTAGCGTGTAAAGTGCTCGAAACTCGTATAACATTACTGCCGCACGAGACGTTGCCCTCCGCCCACCGGTGGTCCCCTCCTTTTCCAGTCAGGCCGTGTGCGAACTAACGGCACCCCATCGCGTCGATCCCGGCTGCTGAAAGAGAACCGGGTCTAAACAAACTTTCCTCCGTCTGCTACAAGAATGATAATGCGGATGCCGTTCGGCACGTTTTGGATTAGGTTTCGAGAACGCCGTACGAGAAACGAGGAGGCGGCGAGCAGCGAAAGAGAGACGACTGAGGGGAGGGATTGCTGGTGGAGCTAAAGCTTCGAATCCTTGTGTATGGCGAGGACGGGGTAGTAGGTGTCTCGCTAAAGGGTCAGAGGGTTGAAGGATAGCGCGGCTAGGCCGAAAGAGAGAGAAGATAAAGCACGAAGTATGAGAAAGGGAAGGACAGGATGAAGAGCAGGACCAGTCTACGAGTGGTGGAAAGTGAATGGGATGAGGAGCGCGAGCATGAGTTGATATTAGGTATTTAATAGACAGCTCCAGGGAGTTACTATGGACCGAACGAGAAGTAAACCGTAATGCGGGACGCGGTGGGAGGGATTTCTCATAAGCTGACCTTACCCAGCCAAGGACAGCAGTCAGAGGGACGAAGGGCGAGGCGTTTTCTCTGACGTGGTCCGAGGACGATCTTGGTCTGACGATAGCTGTGTTCCCGCGCCGATGACTGACAGCTACCCTTTGCGGAGAACTGTTGGAAAAAGGGAGGGGATAACTTGGTCCCGAGTTTTCTCTCACGGGCTAAACCCCATGGATTACTCGACGCTTTAACTTGCCGGAGCACCCTCGTTTCTCAGGTGTCCCTTCTACGTGTGTCGCTATATTTGACACTTTCACGGCGTTTGCTCGCGTATTGCACGGACCTTGCCTCTGTTATTAGAAAGAAATTTGATATATCGCCCTGTTTGTATTCGTTTCGGCGACGTGCTGCAACGCCCCGGCTACCCCGTGCCTGCGGCGGCTTGATGGAAGTGGAAATCGAGCGAGAAAAGTTGCACGCCTTACGTGAAAACATTCACGATGGCGTCATAAATTTGATGAAAGAGTGTCATGCTATTTGTATTAGAGATATTGAGAGATTAGCATTGCAAAGGTTTTTTGCTTATCAAAGACCTGATAAGCATCGATAAAGAATTGTCCTTCTTGGAAACACTTTCCTGTCATTGGAAGTTTCACATACGTGATTTTTTAAACAATGTAGAAATTCTATTGGGAAATACTTTCATTGAAATGTTTAACAATGCACAAGAATCGTAAATGTTCTTGCTTTCACTGGAGTTTTAGGATGACGTCCGCAATATTTTCAAGAAGGTCAGAGATATCTTGGGACTTGCCGTGTTTGAATGAAGTTTGGGGTTTGCCGAACATATTAGCTTAACGTAAAATGGGTACATTACGATGGAAATGAAGCAGAGATTTAGCACTGGAGGATTTTTCTGCTTTCAAAGTCTCATCTATAGGGTCGCGCGAAGATGTAAGGGCTTTCACAAGGAGGGTAAATAAAGGGGACTGTGGTAAAGGGTTGCTTAGACTAAAATATACTTAAAGTAGCAGGTCAAAAGGTAAGGACAAATGTGTACTTCAGAGCATCTAATATGCGCTGCAATTAATTCAATTATATAACCTGTACAACCTATTCACCCTAATACCCATTAGGTTGCCAGTAGCGAGACTAATGGCAGCAACATCGGCAAAATTCGAGACGAGTTTGGCCGTCGACATATAGCGCCACATTAAAACCTAAATGGCGACCAACTGATCGCAGCGTTTCGTTGATTGCCAAAACGCAACCAACTTTAACTGTTTGAATCAGGGATATTGCATTGGCGGTTTTTGCTCAAAGCCGTAGGAGAACATAGGAGAACGTCTTCTTTCATACCCAATTCATTCAGACAAATTTCTCATTGCACCAACCCCAAAATATATACAAAATAGATACAATGTACGTTGCGAATAGCTGATCGTCATTTAAGTTTTAATGTGGCGCTGCATGTCTACGACCAAACTTGCCTCAACTTCGGCCGAGCGGCTTGGCTATCAGGGCTACTGTATAACCCTGATAGCCAAGCCGCTCAGACAAGATTTTACCAAAGCTTGCTACAAAGTTTCGATACAGTATTTGATATATTTGTTGATGTTAATTAATTGGCAACCAAAATATAGAGAAGGCTGTTGAGATAAGTTGCGAGCAAATTGGCGGTTAGGTTATATTACAACTGTTGGCTGTTGATTGGCACGCAACAGGTCGACCTGGCTATCAGGGAACCTAATACATCATTAATATAATAATAGTAAATATAGTAACAGAGGGTTATGTTAAATAAGTGAGTAAAATTTACTTTGAAAATGGCCATAGTCTTCTTAGCAAAAGTTATATTCCGCCAATGACGATACTGTCACGATTTACATAAATTTCGACAGACTTCTTAAAAATTTGTCCGCGAGTAAGAAAAATGAAACGATGGAATGAATATACTTCTCCTTTAAAATAGAGACTTCAAGCTACTTCTACTACTCTCTTTTAATGAAAATTTATATTCTTCTTAAGTTGTAGCTTATGACTATACATGCCACCTTCCCTCTTTCCCCTTTCATTGCCTCTCCCTTCTGACACGCGAGATTTTTCTCGGTGACTTCAATTCTCCAAGGTTCGTTTCGAGGTCTTCCCACTCCCCGTCGTTTTTCACCCCTACAAGTTCACCCTAGCGAGTCTATCTACGTCGCGCGGCTACGTCTCCATTCTCGCAACTGCGCGCTGACAATACGCCAAATGCATATTCAATTTCGAAAAATCCACTGTGTTCCCGGCGAAAGAAAACTTTTATAAGCGGTGCGACTTCCCACATAAATTTCAAAGCACGGCGTGGAATTATGTGGCACGGGTCCTGTTTTCCATTTCGGGTGAAATTTACAGATCTTTTTTAAAGACGAGATTCCTTTATGGATAAGTTTATAAGATATGGCAGGCACTTTGTGCTGTACGATTGTTCTTATTGTTCTATCTCTATTTTTGATTCGACATTGATTGAAGTTGCAGAAAACTAAAGCAATCTGACGGTAATATCTACGGAGAAAAAGTTGTTTAGAGCATTGTCCTTGACAACATATTTCAAGATCACTGGAATTATCTTTGCATGGCGGTTATCTATCTTGTATTTAACAATTTAATTACAGTAAAATCACTCCATAGTATCATTATCAAGCATTTGCTTTTTCTTCTTTTCAAACGTCAATCCCTTAATTCCAAAATGGAAACGCATTTTTGTTGCGACGAGAAAGAATAAAATACGTGTACGCTAGAAACTGTGAATAGGTTGTAGTACGCAGCCAGGTTTAGCAGGAGTGGTGTTATGCATTCCGGGCCACGTTTCCCCGCGGCGTTACCTACAAAAATGTCCAAAGGTATCCGCTTCGCTGTTCCTCTCGACGAATCCTATTAAATTCGCCCTGCAGCCCGCAGGGACGCCGCGCCGGGCAACGGAGCGTGACGCTAAGCGCGGGTAAGTTCGGCGAAATTGCGTCGTCGGCACGAATTCAACTAGGCGTCGCGGCGCGGTTAATGGAACGATTGTCTCGAAAAATATTCATTCGATTCGTCGACGGACTTGCTTCTCCGCAGAGTGGAATATAATTAGAGGGGAGGGAGAAACACGTGCGAAATGAGAAAGAGAGAAACCGTGGTCCTCGTTTATTAGAGGGGGTGTTGCGATGTACGTAGCTGTGGTTTCAGAGTGCGTGCGAAATCGTGTCCACCGCTGTTGGAAGGTGGAGGAGGGTATTTGACGGTAGGAACTAAATTAAACTTTATACAAAATTGTTCTTTTTAGACTGCTATTGACTTGTTCACTTTTAACTCGGACTTTTCAATAATAATGTCTGTATACTGATCCTTATTATTGTATTGTTTGCTCATAAGGAATTCTTAAAGAAATTCATAAGCTATCCCAAATTCTGTTTAATTCCTCTCCAGAACCATCCCATGAAACAATAAAGTCGTTATGTCGCTGTTAAAACCTTTATCTGTAGCAATGAGTAGCAGTGAGTAGTAGTGACAGTAGTGAGTAGTAGTGAATAGTAATGGCTGTAGTGAGTAGTAGTGAGTAGTAGTGAGTATTAGTGCGTAGTAATGAGTAGTAGTGTATAGTAATGAGTAGTTTGTGAGTAGTTAGTAAGAAGTAGCGAGTATTAGTTAGTAGTAGTGAGGAGTACTGAATACTAATCAGTACCAGTCAGCTGTAGCAAGTAGTAACGAATATTAGCGAGTATCAACGAATAGTAATGAGTAGTAGAGCGTAAGAGAGAGTGGTAGAGAGTATTAGAGAGTATCAGCGAGTACTAATGAGTAGTAGAGAGTAGTAGGGCGTAGTAGTAAGTAGTAGTGAGAAGTACTGAGTACTTTTGAGTAGCAGTGAGTAGTATCAAGTAAAAGCGAGTAGTAATGAGTAGTAATGAGTAGTAGAGAGAAGTAGAGAGTAGTAGAGAGGCGTAGAGAGGAGTAGAGAGTAGTAGTGAGTAGTAACGAGTAGTAGTCTCACCGAAACCGTTCCATGAAACAATAAAGTGGAAACAAAGAAACCAATTTCATGCTGACGATATTCAGATGAGAATGAAACGACGTCCTTTAAGCAGAAGCATGAATAAAGGTAATTTGGAGTAGCCCAGTAGGTCGAATCTCCGATATATAAATTACCCTCGCCAATTGAAAAGTCCCTCTTTACGAATAGACATTACGGGATCATCTGTAGAGTCTTGGAGCTTTCGCCGTTCAGCCGCAATGATGTTGGATGCTGCTGCATCGAAGTTGCGATCATTCATAAAACATGAGTCTTCATCGGGCCGGTGGTCCATAAATTTTCAAGCAGAAAACGGTGTACGGCTTCATTTTCCCTCGTAGCCGGGAACATTCGATACCCAGGTCCCGGAGATCGATAAAAAATAATTACGACCACCCAATGCACTTGATTTCAGTCCGAGGGGGAGCAAATAAGAGAACAGTCCCTCCTCGACGTTAAGGATCATTCATCCTTCCATTCGTTAAAAATGCCCGGTGCATGTTAAACAAAATCTCGTATATTCATTATGTACACCGCTGTCTTACTTTGCGAGCATGTTCAATCATCGCAGAGTATTAATCGTAGCTGGGTTCCTGCTATTTCCTCGGTTTCGTTGCACGAAGACCGGATTGCATGTTAAGAAGGTATTAGGGAACGTACGAAAAAATGAAATACATTTGCGGAGATAGTTCGTTCGATTGCGACTGACGTGTAATTTATTGTCTTACGCGTGAAATAAATACAACATTAAAGCTAAAAAAAGTTGATCTATATCGCATAAGCGCATTAGCAGAATTGTCGGTCATCGGATCCACAAGCATACATGAAAGGATCTCTTCTGCATTGCATCCGGCAGCGAAACCCTCCGGGCAATAATAAAACTTCTTGCTCTCAGGACCCGGGGTTCTTTCGCGAAGAGCCGCAGGAAAAGGGAGACCTGGGTATGCATATGGGGCGGAAAAAGAGCGACAGACGGAGTAAAGGGACAAAAGGAGATGGAGAAAGTGAAAGAGGAAGCTGGATAAGGTGCAAGTGACGAAGGGAGAAGAGAAGGTGAGTACAAGAGTCGTGCAAATACGGAAGGGAAACGGATTTCTGTGGCAGAAATGCTTGGGGCAAGGAGATCCTTGATGTACGAGACGTTTGTTTCGCAAGTCGGGCAACGACAGTTCAGCCGGTAAAGGGAAGCCAAGATCGAACCAGCTTCGTGCACTTTGCTCTGTGCGCGTGCAATAAATCCGGCCAGCTTACGGTAAAGAATAAGAATCGCGCTTTGACGTTCCGCCGTGGAACCAAGAAACTCGTGGTAAAATATGTTTCCCTTGGTTTTCCTTGTAACGCGAATGGTATTTTGTTCAAATAAATGGCGGAAGTTTGTGTTCTGGGGCCATCCCTCTATTCGTCTTCTATGGGGTTTCTTTTTTTATGAATTAGGGGAAACGTCGGAGGTAGAACGAAAGAAGTCTTGTTTCCTCTACTATAGATAGTTTCTCGGCTCAGAAGTTATAATATGACTATGCATTTTTTATTCCTCTACGAAATTGGCGTAACAGTATTCTTCTATTGAGTGCATCTGGCACATCAGTTCTGTATATCATCTATATCACTCGCTCCATCTATCGTGACGCTTTGGAAGCTTTAACTCTCACGTGACGTTGCCGCAGCTATATGGTCAGAGTAGAGGTGGCGACTACTCTCAATGATTACATTAGGGGGCGGGGGGGGGAGAGGGATCAAGTACAACAATCAGGCTCGCACTCCCTCCAGCGGACTTCTTCTCAACAACGCATAATATATGAAATGTGTGGCAGGTTAAGTGCTAAGAAGAAATCTCGCGTGTGCTGCCAGAATGCAGCGTGCGCCGGTGCTGTAAATATTCGCGAGAACGCGATCGCGAAACGAGGATTCAGCCGGAGAATTATTAAGCGACGTATGAAAATATTCAACTGCAGCTGCTTACTGGGAGTGGGAATCGCATGGATTTCGCAAGGTGAAAAGCTTGGAACGCGCCCGGCCGCCTAGAGTCGGCAATATACAAAACCAAGACGGCGGTGGATAATGGGAAAGGATGGGATCGGCGAGTGTGCAGCCTCGGAAGGTTGAAGGGGTGGAAGATAAATACGCAACGGCGAAATAAAATCGGGCCGTTGCAATCTGACCGAATGGTACAGAACCAAAAGGGAAGCAGACGTGTAATAAGGTGCATCGTGCAAGTAGAATAAAAAGATCATCAATTATCGCAGGAACTCGTGAAGGTGAACCACCTATTTTAACAGCGAGCCAACCTGCGCTGCGGCGGAATATTATTCAGAGCATTAGGCGCGCTCTCGACCGCGAAGAATTTCCATAAAATCCCTATCTGCCATCTAAGACACCACGTAGCCTTGCCCCTTTGTCGTTTTGTTACCATCTCCCCACCCTGTTTGCCCACGCAACAGCTTCTTCGTTTTTCTTTCGTTGGATGAGCATGTTTTCTCCTTTTACTGTACACTTTTGTTTACTTTGTAATCGTTGCTTTATCGTAGTACCATACAACCAGGTGTGAATATATGTAGTGTGAAAGGGATACACGTACGTTGCCGAAGCATATCGTTTACGGTCGCCCTTGAAACCGTTATCAAGTAGTAATCTGTTGTAGTTAGCAGTAATGAATAGTAGTGAGTAGTAGCGAGTACTAATGAGTAGTATAGAGTAGTTAATGAGTAGCTAATGAGTTGTTAGTGAGTAGTTAGTGACTAATAGGGACTAGTAGAGAGTAGTTAGTGAAATGTTAGTGAGTAGTTTACTTTTCATTTGGTGACTGGAGCGCCTGGATTTGTTTGTTTATTAAAAACTTCCAATTTCGTGAGTCCCGTACGGAATATAGCACGGGTGCAATTTACACTTATAATTGTTCTATAATTGTTCTTATACGAAAAACCATTGAACTTGTTTCAAACTAGTAACGTGTTACAAAACGGCATTTTCCAGTTGTCCACCCTGAGTTTTTCCGCAAAGGCATTCCCTTTGCAGTAATAAAAATTAACCGAGCACAATCACCAGCTACGTCAGCTGTACAGCTGTTTTCGGGGAATCTGTCGATAACCATCTAGCTACGTGTTCCATTTGCGCTTGGCCACGCGTCTCTTCTGTGACAATGCGTCCCCGTGTTCAGGCAGAACGGTTTCCATCCTGACAGGCTGTTATCCATAAGCGTGTTGCCCTAACGGGTGAAGTAATTTCGTTTCACACGGTTCGCATCGTCCCGCGACTAGACCGCTAATGCCGTCAGCCGGCTGCCGGTTATATTTTTAAGCAGCCCGAATCTAAACCTGTTAAGCCGAGACCTCGCGTAATCGCTGTCCAATTTTCGGTTGTCCGCTGCGAAAGAGGATAAAGGTAACGAGACGTGACGATCGTTCGAACATGAATATATCAGTGGAAACTGGACGATTACGGTGATAATGCTACGCTTTCCATGGCATATTAATTGCATGTTAATTTGGAACCGAATTTCAGATTTATTCAGAGTGTTATTGTGATACTTTATTCAGTTTTCCTAACAGAATCAATGATTAAATCTCCCTGTACAGGGTGTCCGCCTACTGTATGTCAATATTTTAAGGGGTGATTACTGAAGTGATTCTGGACAACATTTTCCTGTACGAAAATGCTCGTTAAGGCTTCGTTTTTTAATTACTAACAAAAAACACTGACCAATCATAACGCACGTAGAGGGCGCGCTCAGCCGACAGACGATTGTGGTACGCTCAACCGCGATCTTAAACGCCCTCTCGACTAAGCGCGCGCTCTGATTGGTCAGTGTATTTCGTTAATAATACAAAAACGAATCCTTAACTAGCATTTTCGTATAGAAAAACGTTGTTCAGAATCGCCTCAGCTATCACCCGCTAAAATATTCACATGTAGTAGCCGAACACCCTGTATATAAAATATATTTATTAAGTATAATATTTCTGCAATTAAAACACCTACAAGAACCCATCCACTTTGCACCGAAGTTAACTACCCTTCTCATTGCGGCCGTCCCTAATTCGTGAAATTCATTCACCGAAGTATCCCCATGTAACCATGTTGGCGCTGGAATTTATTATGCGCTGTATTACGTGTACATTGTAAATTTACATATACATACTATTCGCGTCCAGAATGAAGTCTCTTGTAAGGAATGCTGGTTCGATTAGTCAGATTCCATTAGAGCCGAATTCGAACCAATTAGATATCTGCATCGCTCACGTATATCAACAATGAAAGTGTAAGTAACCTATCAGGCTCAAGCTTCTGGTGTTACACGTCGGGAGCGTTACGTATCCGTCTTACCCATGTGCCGTCTCAGGAGACGTCATTCTGGACGCGAATAGTACGTACGTGTCATGCAGCGTAGTGTACATTTACAGTGCTTCGTGAATTCCATTTCTGCCCGTCCGCTTAAACGGTTCTCGAAAATTCAATGGCCCCTCTTCATTGCTCCGCTCGATATTCGCTTTGGAAGAACATCGCATCACCATCTTCGACGGAACAAAGAAGAAGAGAAATGCAAATTTCGGGATCGAGCAGCTAGCTGATTCGCATTTGGCAATATGTCGGTGAGCGAGGGTAAAACGGGGCCAGGGGTTAGATAATTTATCCCTGGGGCATCCGAGGCAAGAGTTGCGATTCCGACCGGGACAAGGAGATCGAAATACCTCGCTGCTCCCCTGGCTCTATGTTCCATTCAGTGAGAAGAAAAAGGATGGGCAACAGACCTCTGGCTGATATAGTTCCACTTTATAAGAATATTCTGTTAAGGATTAAACGCAACATCCGTATGTGTATTTTTCCGTCTTTCACGACCAGTGATCTCTAGTAGGGTCAACTGCAACGTCGGCGAAGCGTTTTTACTACAAAATATCTAATCGTGTCTGAAATTGTTAGTAATTAGTAGCAGTCATTTTAATAGAAATTTATGAAGTTCATAAAAAGTTCTAAAATTGATATAATTTATCTGCAAAGTGAGAGTTCGGGGATGGAAAAACTTTATTGCCCATTTCACATATTATACCGAAAGAGCATTACATAGTATAGCTCCCAAAAGAATCGAGAAAATAAATTGCAGAATGCGCCCTCCAGGTGAAGAAACTTTAAACACCTAAAGTTCTTCCGGGTTTAAAGAAAATTAGGAATATAGTACGTTTATATACCAAGCAATGATACCAGCAGCTTTTGCAATGTATTTAAGAGTTCATCCCCCTAAACGTCGATAAAGTTGGTCAGTTTTCCCGAACAGAAAACGAGAAATAATAATGATTATCGGAAAATATTAAAAATTCCAGTTAGTTCTTCGCTTCCGCCTCCGTACTTTAATTACCGGGACGCAGTCTAAATATCAGTTTGGCTAGGGGCGCGTCAAGTAGCGTGGAGCAAGTTGTTCGTGAGATAACTAGAAAACACAAGCAACAAAAATTAGATTGGCGAGCCTTCGGCAAAATGTGGAAACAGTGTTCGAGGTAAGAATAACAGGTGGTGAAAGGCTTTTTGCTGGCTGCACTTTACATCGAGCCTGTGTCAACTGTATGTACGTGCAACGGCAGCACTGTGGATCCCGTTCCTCGATTTCTCGTACATCAGCTTTGCGAGATAATATGATCAAAGGACAGCTGCGTAAAACGTGTTGGTTCGGGGGATATCTGCTTTCTGTTACAAAGAGTGCGGTATTAAAATCAAGGGTAGCTTTGTGTTACGTTCTCTCCTCCTTGATTTTCACTGCGTTTTGCTTTGCGAGAAGCAAGTAGCAGAGTTAACCATTTCCTTTTGAGGATAATCACTCGGCTGAGCGAATTATCACAAAGAAGACATTTTCAATATATAATGGCAGTAACAGTGTTTATAATAGTATTATGGCGAGTACAAAAATTGTCCGTTTTAAGTTCTCGGGTATTAAGTACACAAAGGTTGGTTTTGGTATTTTTACTTATTCCTTATGTTTTTTTTTAATGTCTTTACTTATAATTCGCTTCGTTGCAGGAATATATCCTACTTTTATTGGACAAATCAATAACTCTGCAAAAATTTATTCCTCTAGCCCGACCTAACTTAAATTCTTAATCCTTGATCCTTGTGTTTGTTTTCTATTTGGTCTTTATTATAACGTATCCTTATTATTCATTATATTTAATTTCCAGAGAATAGTATAGTTTTATTTAAAACATGTCGTTTATTTATTTCTCTGTATGACGATTCTTTACATATACATATAATCGTCGGCGTCACTGAGCACTGAGCGTCACACTAATCAACCACTATAAACTGCAATGGCGACAGAAGCAGGAGCATGTTTGCACAGTCCACGCCACTTTAATATTTAAACTTAACTGTAGAGTGCACTATTAAATTGGCGGCCTCAAGATGGCTGACAACATCTTTCCCTTCCGCCACCAGTTTCAAGTTGAAGGAATTATGCACCGTCTTTCGGGTCCATGAGCGTATAGAAGATAACTGGGAACAGACAGTGCGTATCGACGCGCGAGGATCCAAGCAGTGTGGATGTATGCACATAGGTGGTGTAGAATCAAACAAGTCGGCAGCAAAGCGTCAATAGGCATGATCCGGTTCATTTCCTTGAGGAAATAATCGGAGGCCAAGCGGAGAGTTTAATTGCAATTCAACGGTGGCCACATATTTACTAACACCGCAGCGGACCGCTTTAGCGTTGAAAAGATCGTTTGTTTACGAAGATTCTATCGGTCCGAGGGCTCGCTTCCTTTGTTATCACAGCTTCTTTCGTTCCATAACCGTCCGAAGGGATTCCGCGGCGATGATGTACGACCTGGCTTATGGAGAAAAGCCCCCCTGCCGTCGCGGTTTGTTACTCGAAAGTGCTCCGCCAACTTCTATAATAATTCTTTCCCAAATATCGTTATTGTAGCGGTCCAGCCTCTCGTTTTTACGTCGATCTCCGGAACTTTCGCGAGCGCCGTAAATGAAATGAAATATGCAAAGGAACGGAGATGAAATCGTTTGTGCGAGGAATCTCGGTTCTATCCTTTTGCCTTCCTTTAATCATTGCGGTACCGGTCTCGCAGCGTTGCCTTAATCGAGCTGCTTTACCACGTGCCTTTGCTAATCGTTCCCATGGTCATTCATATTTTTCTGTTAAACAAACGTACTCACGATTTGGAATTAAAAACCTCTTCAGAATTCGTGAGCAACTCTTCAAAGCGAAACGGTGATTTATATTTTTAACTAGTAATTCCTAGTACCCTAGACGAAATAAAGGGGGGAAGAATTAACTGATATTGAAATTCTGGAATTGAAAGTTAAGGCCAATAATGGTGGATGTAACAATTTTAAATTACCAGGAAGTTTAATGAATGCAGTTGAAAAGTTCAGCGTTTAATTTATGTATGGGCTCGGCGAAAGCACTGAACTTTAGTTCACGATCAATTGTTTCTAGGGTCTGATCTAAATATGTCTGGCATCTAGTAGGGACTGTTCGATGTTATTGACACTAGATGTACATAATAAGGTAACACTCGGGAAAATAGTACAAAACTGCGGTATGAGGTGAAAACTAAACTTATTATTTTAACTAATATTAACACTAACGTGTCTGATTGGTCATTGCAGAGTGGTGAACAATCTTGTCTTACGGAGTAACTAAGGTAGATTACCTAGACCAAAAGTGTGTCTAAACTAATTAAGAACTCGGGAGGGAATAAGATTTTCCTGAACTACTGTAATATCCGCTTCATTCAAGTGCTACGGTAAAATCTAACACATTCAAAAAGTCGATGAAAAAGGAAATATTTTTATTTCTGTGCATTAAAAACTACTAATTTATATACAAAAACTACAAATATTAAATCTAGATCAAAGTGGTCCAACTGCTGTTCCCAAGCAAATTTCCCCTCTTGGCAGTACCCCCCACTATAGGACTGAGGCGACTACGCTTGACTCGCATGTAAGGCGCGAGTGATGCGGGATTGTAGCGAGACGGCGTTTGGGTCCCATTTACCAGCAGTTGGACCACTCTGATTTAGATGTAACTGTTATACAGAACATGTAACAATAGTTAACATGGCAACTCATCAACAGCTCTTGTTTTAAACAAACATCGACGTTCCGTTTTACCCCACTTTTCCCTATATAAATAGCATGTGTAAATACATATTGCTCCATTAAATTGAAATATCCTTACGAACAAAATTAACTTACAATTGCCAGAAGTTTCACTATTACGTGCGTGGCGACTATGCGCCCAGTTTTTGTAATGTGGGAACATATTATATCGACACCCCAGTTAGGAACTAGTCATTAGGTTATAGCAACTTCCGAGATATATAGTTTGTAAGTCTAGTTTTAAGTACATCGGGAGACCGTTAAAAATATAAGCGAATCGTTTCTCCTCCCAAGCGTAAGACGTTGTAAGAACAGTAATAAAAACCTTAATTAGGGATAACAAGTGTTGGAGTTGATAATTGGCTCTCCCTAACCATCCATCAACCCCACAGTAATATGTTCAGTGGTGACATCTACAAAAGGATGCTTGAAACTAATCGTGCCTCCACCATATCAACCCCCAAAAATGGTATTAACACAGCCGAAGGTATAGGATAGATTGTGAATCTACGTGATCGCGAGTCCCGTGTTCTGCAATGCCGACCTTAAGAATAATCAATAATCACTGGTTGTCGAGCGTTCTCTAGACTATTAACACAATGACGGTTGCAGGAATTATATTTATCTGCAACCGACGTCAAAAACTGAGTCGAAGCAATTATTATAATACGGCAATTTCTAATCAAAAATATTTTTGAAATTAATAACAAGAAAGTATTGTCGTAGTTAAAAAGTCTCTCTTAAGGTTTAACAATAAAAGGTTAGTTTCAAAACAATTGCATGCACAGCCTATCCTATAAACTCATCTATGTTAATACCACTTTCAGGGATTGATATAGGGTCATTCCATGCCGAATCGATCACTTTTTGACGTCGACATCAGGGATTTTGTTCTAACTGAAATATATTGTAGTTCATGTGAAATTAGGGGGGGTTTAAGTCATCATTTAGCTTTCTTCGAAATTGTTTAAAAAATACGGACCTTTGAAGTTTGCAATTTTTGGCCATTTTGGGGAAAACAGGCTGTGCTTTTGAATTTTTATCTCGGAAACTACTCAACCGATTGGTATCTTCTTTTTTTCATTTTAAACTGCAGGCTTCGATCTATCGCAGTGCATTTTTTGTTTTTTGGGACAAGCAATTTTTCATTATGAAAATTGTAAACAAAATCTTTTTTTGCAAATTTCTCCATGAAGGCCATCACGGGTTTAAATTTTGAAAAAAATATTTTCAGATTCCTTGAAGTCTTAGCTACAAAATAAGCACTGGATCAGGATGGACACTTGAAAATTAACGTCACAATGAGCTGTAAAAGGTCCGGCGTGCCCCCGTTTCGGGTAAGCGGGGCGCGCGCTAGCAGCGGGTTCTGCTATCACGGTCGTCTGCCTGTATCGCTCATACCCCATAATACCTCCAATAAAATGTAAAAACAATATCGACAAGATTAGTATACGACTAAATGATCCTATTCACAGTTAAAGAAGAGTTTCTTTAATCTTGTGGATATGAATGTAAATGAGGATGATCTTTAATGCTTTTAGAACCATGTAATATTCTGATTGAACGCGGTTGAACCGTATTTTTTTGACCAACTTTTTAAGTTTATTATATAGCTCTTTTACTTTTGCGCCTACTCGGCACAATATTAACAATAAATGATAGGTACTGAGCTCATTGTGACGTTAATTTTCAAGTGTCCATCCTGATCCAGTGCTTATTTTGTAGCTAAGACTTCAAGGAATCTGAAAATATTTTTTTCAAAATTTAAACCCGTGATGGCCTTCATGGAGAAATTTGCAAAAAAAGATTTTGTTTACAATTTTCATAATGAAAAATTGCTTGTCCCAAAAAACAAAAAATGCACTGCGATAGATCGAAGCCTGCAGTTTAAAATGAAAAAAAGAAGATACCAATCGGTTGAGTAGTTTCCGAGATAAAAATTCAAAAGCACAGCCTGTTTTCCCCAAAATGGCCAAAAATTGCAAACTTCAAAGGTCCGTATTTTTTAAACAATTTCGAAGAAAGCTAAATGATGACTTAAACCCCCCCTAATTTCACATGAACTACAATATATTTCAGTTAGAACAAAATCCCTGATGTCGACGTCAAAAAGTGATCGATTCGGCATGGAATGACCCTATAATGACACAAGTAGTTTCAAGCACCTTTTCATAGATGTCGGAACTAGATACAGTCAAAAATACATATCCCAATTTTCCTTCCATTCTCTGCATCTAGTGGATATTTTTTAATATACGAGGTCTCAAATTAAAAGAAAATTAAATCATTAATTTAATTTTAATTATCTATAATTTTAAGTATCAAATTAAGACCAGAGATTGGGCTACACGACAATAATTATTTTATGATCGTTAATAGATTGTTCGAATTACTTATACCAACTGTAGTATAAATAAGGTATTAATGTATTCTATATAAGGAATGAATTATATAAAGCAAACACGTACGATTGTCTAACATTTATTGCCCAAGTACACGATAGAGTACATTGTATGTATTTACACGAGTCGAGGGGGGTGGAGTACCGGCGATGTGATCACAAATGCAAAAACTAATACGAACACTGTCTTACAGCTTAACGTATTTACATGTCCCTGAGGCTTAGTCTACACATTATCATACACACGCTATTATTTTACAATATCACGTAATACCCTATGCGTTGAAAGCAACGTTCTGCATCCTCGCTTACTGTTTACTCGTGTTAGGTATCACATGTTCCGTATTTGATCCGTGTCTCCGCCGAAACAACAACGATTTTTTATTGAAGTTCCATGCATCTCGGAGAAATTGTCATCAACAAATCGTTGGGAGCATTTTGGACCATGCAGCGACGAGGGCAACAAAGTGTTCCTCGTTGCTGATTCAGTGGTGGCACAGTTTTATACATACACAACGGCAGTCATCGCGAGCTGGACCAGAAGAGCGATGTTATGATACAAAGCTTCGTCGTCTCTCATCTATTGGTTATTAACATTTGCTGCCCTTTAACTTTTATTAAGGCCGAGAAACCAACGCCTCGCGTTCAACAAGCAACGTTAACCTTTATAATACATATATGTATACAGGCGGATTATGGGCTCGGTTCGCTCTACTTGTACTCGTCTATATTCATTTTTTGAACATCGATTCGAGGACTGGAAGGAATGATGCTATTTTACTGGTCGAGGTACATTAAAATATTACCCGGCTCATTTGTATTTTATGCAATACGTTTCTGTACATTTCAATGATACCGTGCTACGATGGTTATTGTTTCGCTACGTACAAAATCATGGGCGAAACTTATGCAAGGAAAATATCATTAGAACGAACGAGATAATATTTACCATTGCAGTATCAGAGTTTCTATTTGTATTCATAATAACTGAAACAACTCTGGGAATGAGATTTCGATGGTAAAATATTTTGCCATTAGTACAAACGAATTGACGTTGTAACATCATAACATATAATATACATACATACGTTTTCAGTGTAAGTAGGGTTATGTTATCAGTACAAAATTTCAATCATATCAAGGCAAACATGTTGAACGAAGTCATTAATACAAATTTTCATCTTCCACAGATTGCGGCCAAAACTAGTTTTTTTTTCGCTGTTTATGTCACCGTAAGTCGTTGTGCTGTGAAAATCATAGTCGGAGAAACTCACCGATTTCAATGATTTTGTAATATGTGGTCACGATTATGATTCTAAACAATTTTTTTCTTTACATATAACTATCGCCCCGCTTTAGATTTCGAGATATTCATAAAAAGCTGACCGGTGGTCTCGCGGTAATCCAATGAAAGAAAATAGCCCAAACCTAACCTACTACAGACCATGTTGACAAGCACTTAAATGAAGTGAAAATTAATATAAATTAATTGAAATCCAACCAAAACTTATTTAATTATTAGTCGGCATAACAGCCTGCATTGGGTTACGTTTGGAGTGGTATTTTCAATTCGGCTGCCGCGAAGCAACCGACCATTTGTTTCCTGCAGGCCGCAGCAATAATCTAGCACGCTCTACACATTTATCAGGAAATGTTAAGGGTCATTTCAAAGACCTAAGAGGACAAGCTCTTAACGATGTTTAAAACACAAGATTGGCAATAACTTTGAGACAAGGTCAAATAGGACAAATGTTTATATAAACCCTTTTCATTGCTTTGTGTCTCCTCTCCGTTGCTGAAGTAGGTCCCACACATTGTGAAATACCCTGTATGTATAGGGGAAACATTGCTTGAACTCATGATCCTCGGGACGTATTAAAAAATCATTGAAATCGGTAAGGCGAGCCTATCTACACGATTTTAGAGATTAATTAGCCAACGTTACTCTCATAAATAGTAAATACTAGAGAAAAATGTTAGAGAGTGGTCTGTTTTCTATAAGCTATATATTAGTCTAAACAAATTTTTTATATCACCAATATTTTTGGATAAACGAAGTTGACCCTTAATTTTTTAAACGCAATAATGCACATATTTTTACATTTCGTATTCAATGTGATGGTATGCAAAATGTTTTCTTCATTACTGACCTTGCATGGCCTTGAAGGTCATAGTCAAGCACATGAATGAATACGTCTTTACATGCGGTTTGATACAATGTAAAGATATATGCACTACTGCATTTAAAAAATTGAAGGTTACCTTCGTTTCTCGAAAAATATGGGTGATATAAAAAATTCATGCACACGAATATATAACTTATAGAAAATAGAAAAACGTTTTCTTCTAACATTTTTCTGTAGTACTTACTATTTACGAGAGGAATGTTGGCTGGTTAATCTCTAAGCAGCCTATATACAATTACCTAAAATTTGTATGCTAGACAACAGAATGCAGTCAGAAAAACACAAAAGGGAGACATTTGTGCCGGAAATACACGCGTCGTTCTAGGTATAGTCGGCGATGAAACACGATTTCGTAGCACATTTCTGCCTAAAATTAAGATGTCACTCGAACAAGAACTGACGAATAACCTGGTCCTCGTTGCACTGTTAACATTCTCCTAATCCACGTTCATCTCGAATCGCGCCCGAAATTACCCCCGTCTGGGCTGCAGATTGATCAGTTCCAAGCGTAACGGCGATCACAGCGGAATGGCCTACGTCGGCAGTCCTCTAACGAGGATGGCCGTCACGGCGGTGAGGCCGAGATTCGCGAGCGAATGACGATGAAAGAACGACGAGGCCGTGGCCGATTGGAAATCGAGCTGGTCGTCGTCGTTCTCGACACCCTTCAGTATCGGCTCGTCCTTCATCCCCGCCGTGTTCTTTTCGTGGCCGTGCTCGGTCTTCCAACTCTTCTTCGAGTCCCTCCGGGTGCTCGGTCTGCGCGTCGTCGGCGGTCTATCGATCCCTGGAAGATAGGAATTTGGCATGTTAAACGTACGTTCCCGGCTCTGATTGTGGATTTACGGTGTGCTTGGCAGAGCGCACCGATCCAATTACCGCGGAACCAGCGATGAAATATCAATCGTTCCTCTTGGTCGTTTACGACAATATTGTTCTGCGATTGAGATACGATTTCGTACCTTTGAATGGTAATTTAGGCGTTGCGAGCACTTTTAGATTGGATTGTAAATTTCGTTTCGCGATATTGTATCGCGGATCGCCGCCATGATGCAATGCAGCGTCGCTGGCCATGCTTGAATTATTATTCGACGCATCGTTTAGCGAAATTTTATGATATATTTGATATTCTATATAAAATGGGTAACATTTTTGCGAAAATGTTTGTTATGTTACTGAAGCTCGAGCCCCGAAGCATGAATTTAAAAATTTAGTGCTTTGATCACAGAATATGTAAATGCACATTGAACAAGGAAATTTTGGGTCAAAATGACAAAACATTGCATATTTACAATAAAAAAAGGCGAACACAAAAGAAGTGCAGTTTATTGAAAGATTCGCCTTTAATATCGTAAAGTCCAATTCGATCTAGAACAGGCATCAAAAATACTTTATTCTACCCCTAGCATACAATAATTCAGTAGCTGCATCGATAAAATCAGATAAGGGAATTCTTGTTCCTATTTTGTCTCGCAGATTGACCCAATTTCTTTGTAAGCGTTATTAAAGCAATTTTTAATGAGAATCCCTGACACAAGAAGCTGAACGCGCAATATTTCATCCCTTTCATCCCCGGCCATCAATTTCAGTTGAATGCGAAATTGAAATTTATGAGAATATTGTTGAACAGCTAACGTTACATCGAGAAACTTTAACCTACATAACCTATATAACTACATACCTTCATTTATAAAATCAGATGGCGGAGTAAAGAATACCCCTATGATTTTGTAACGTGTGCGTTCCAAACGTAAATCCTTTATCCTGACGCACGCCTATTAGTTTCGCATAAATTCGGTAGTACGCACGACGCATTGTTTCTTGATTAACGCCAGGTTAGTGCGCCATTAGTTTAATGCAGTAACGCTGAATGCCTAGCTGTAGCTCTATCCTTACCCCGACTTCATACTTATAATTGAACCCATAACTCATTGTTCGCGACCCTCGAAGATCAGGTTTGCACCATTGTGCTTTAACAGCCACAGGCTTCTATCTTCGAAACGCTTAACGAGAGGAAGTGTTTAAATTGAGTGGACTTGATATTTGAAGAAACAGTACTTTTGTTTCGCTTTTTATTTCGTTTTCTTCTGCTTCTTGTTAATTTCCAATTAGTTTCCCTGATAGCCAAGTCAGGCAGGTCAACACGTTCTACCGACCAAAATCGAGACGACCTTCGCCGTCGAAATGCAGCGCCACATTAAAAGCCTTAATGGCGATCAACTTTTCGCAGCGCGTGTTGTATTGAACTGGCGGCTCGCGATTTTGGGGTTCGTGCAAAGAGAAATTTGTCTGAATGAATTGGTTATGAAAGAAGACGTTCTCCTATGTTCTTCTACAGATTTGAGCAAAAGCCGCCAGTACAATAGCCCTGCTTCAAACAGTGAGAGTTGGTTGCGTTTTGGCAACTAACGAAACGCTGCAAGAAGTTGGTCGCCATTAGGCATCTAATGTGGCGCTGCATGTCGACGGCGAAACTCGGCTCGATTTTGGCCGGTGTTGTTGTCATTAGTCTCGCTAATGGCAACCTAGTGGCGATTAGGGTTGCTGGATCTTGGTGGATATATCAGTTTTACTAATAATAGCAACAAAACTGCAAATGTTTGTTAATCTTCCATACTCTCATGAAATCTTATTTCAGTTTCTAAACTAATTTACTGCAGCATTTTGCAGGTATGCCATTATATTTAAACCAATGTGTTTCTAGTACCACATCATTCATTACGAATGCCCAGATACAATGTCTTTACTTACAATGAATCATGTATCATCCATTTCAGAGTAAAAAAGAAAACTGACTTAAACTTCGCGTTTTGATAAAATAAAGTTAGTTAATTTCAATAAACTTTGATTTTGATAAACGTTAATTTACATATACTCGTTCTTATTTTTTCATATTTCTCAGGAGTTGTAACAATTCAGATAGCATTTGTTTGGCATGGGATTAGGAACGGTACCAGTAGTAAAAAAACATTAATTGACCCCCTAACAGAAACGCGCCTAACCTTACAAAACATGTATCTTGAGGTGGTCGTTAATGACTTTATAGTTAATGCGATCACATTAAAATAAACCCTAAATAAATAAATGTAAATAAAAGCGCAGCAACCTCTTTAACTAACCCAATAAAAAGTGTATCGAAGCAGAATAAAACCACTGTTAAGAACGAGAGCTTTCAAGTACAGGCTTCAATTTCAAGTGCATAACCTGCTGCATCCCTCGTTCTGCTGGGTGTATCGTGAAAGCTGGTAGAATCCGGAAATGAGAGATTCCTGAGGTGATATTGAACAACTTTTTCTTTTGTCAAAATATGGTTTGAGGCTTGATTTTTGACAATCCATTATTTACTTAATGGCGTGCATGGAAACAGTATAAACTTCTTGGTTGCATTTTTCAAACTGTTGTAGAAGAAATATAAAAAAATGTAGCCAAAGTTTCAGATAAAAGTGTATAATGTATTTAAATATTCCGTTCAGCGAGACTAGTCAGTAAACGGCCGTGCGCCAAGCGCAAAGCGGACTACTGCTATTGGCTGCATGAGATGTCGAGTTCAGGAGCGGGTTTACATGGTGCTTTGCTAGAGCATCCCTTGACTTCTCGGGTTTGTGATACGGACTGCTTTTAGTGATCCGAGCCATAACAATGCGAATAAAAATCATAGCACTATTACTTATATGTTATTATTATGGGGTGACATATCTTTGAGCAGTTGAAGAATAAGCAAAATCTACAATTTTTTTTGTAATTTATAAATTTAAGTTTCATTAAAAAACTAATATGCACATCTTAATATATGTTATTTAAGTAGTATTTCCTAACACTTGGAATTAAATATACGCACACAGATGGACGTAGCAGTTGCTACAGCATCTGAAAGTTGGGAATACGCTCTTGTCCCGGCCACGTGCTCTGCTGACTCGTCTCGCTGAACGGAGTACATACATACATGTGTCCATCGTTCGAGCTCGGCGTAATCATTGATTCGAGAAATAAGCCTTCGTGCACGGTCCGTATTGTACGTAAATAGAACCAAAGGAAAAATGCTTCCACGTGAATGTAGTATTGCAATCCTATTACACTGCCACAGGATATGGGTAAGCGTTCTCGAGGCAACCAACGTTAATCTGCTATCGTACACATTGATTTGACAAGCTTGTTTGAAATCCGCCTGTATCGGTGTAGTTCGCGTATACCAAAGTAATAGCATTAAGCAAACTCATCGGCGCTGATATTACGGTAATACGCAGAACAACTTGTTATGACCAAGTTTCAAATGAGTATATGCTTTTTCTATTGCGCATTATACAATCTCAAACTGCATTGCTCGTTCTGAGGTTCAATTTTGCGTGGAGAGAGTTTATTCTACGGGATAGCGTTTAAAAAGACAAATACTGATAAATAATTCGATAATGAAATTGGTGATTGTTAATCCATTAAATTAATTGGTTGCAAACAGCTGCTCTTGCTGTTCACTTACTATTAAAAGTTCGTTATAACATATTTTATTATACCCCGGGCGTTTTTTTTTCATTATAATAATTCCGCAGGCACACAATAAAATTGATCGGCCATTTAATCCATATCATTTGAAAATGAATTGATCTTTCGCTCTATTTCAGAAACTATCTTCGCTTCCTAATGCGAATCATTGAGGGTTAGTTCTAAATGCAGGATTCACACATGGAGATGATCTTTTTAAATTAACCAGCATTCGGACCTCGTTCATGTAGGTTAAGAGTTTAGGTGAAGATTCAATGAACATAGAGTTCAGAATTGAGTAAAAATAAACTAGTCCTCCGAAACACGTTTTAAATGTCATCAATTTTAGGGAATACTCAAGATCACGAAATTAGATAGCGTCGTAGTCCGAACGCAATCGATAAACCAATCTGCCGCTCTCTGCCCATGGAGTATGACAACGCATCGGGCGTGTAACAAACATCCCTGTTGGGCTGGTAACGCGCGCTATCACAAATTTGTCCATTAATAAAGATGAACGCAGTGTATCGCATCGGAACCGCTAGGCATTAGGGGTCCAAAGATATAATCCTTGTCCAGTTGCGCGCTGCGACGGAAAGCGGCTTAGGTCGCTTGCGCGCGTGTGTACCGAGCTGCGAAAAAGCGGCCACGACGTTCAGAGCGTTCGGATGATAACGGGAAAAATAATCGGTCGAGCTTCGGTGCTCGTAGCGATGATTGGAACGTCGCGTGCCGCAAGAGCCGAAGTGCTCTTGTCACTTGCACACCTCGTCGAAAACGTCCACCGATCTGACGGGGATATTAATTCCCGTGTTCCACGTTGCCCTCCCCCCGCCACGCTATTCGAAAATACACTTCTTCCGATTATTCTCTTAAACGGAAGTCGATGTGGCGACGGCCAGTCTCTGTCATCTGCGGTCATAGCTCCCGAAAAAGTCGATGCCCAACGAGCTGGTAATAAACCAACCGCAATTCTGATGACGAAGTTTCATTGAATGTCTCATTGAACACCGGTTCGGATATGGTCGTATGATGTACTACGCGTAGCACAGAAGTCCGAACGAACGCGGATCTGTCCCTTATGACGTAGCTGTAGCAATAGGGTACACGTGTTAGCTGTGCTGGGAAAATTTGCATGAAAAACGAGATATTGGTACATTAGGACGAGACGCGTCAAGGCAGAAGATTCAAGAACCGATAACATTCTAGTTGTTTGTTTAAAAATTGATTGTGAAAAACAGAGGACAGATTACCTGAATTGTATGTTGAGAGCTTGAAAATCTTATTTAAGTCAAACGATGTAAAAGATTATAAATAAATAGTTCAAATTTGTTTGGTTGTTGATTAAAGTTGCGAAGTTAATAATGTTCATTACATAGTAGGGATGGGTTCGGGCCTAATTTTTTAATTTTCGAAACTTGACGCGTTGATTTTGTTTGGTAAGATGAATGATCTTGTTTTTAGGAGCAGAATAATCCATGATTAATACTTAAACTAATTTTAGGCTGAACTGTCAATTTTTGTATACATCTTTATTGACCACAATCAAGCAAAAGTATAACGGTATACAAAAGTATTCAATTCAAATTCTTGTGTAGGAACACTAACATCCGAACTGTCTTACTGATTTCATACCTTTTCTTATCAGGCTTTCGAGTTTAGAATCACGAAGAACATTCAAAGTTTCGAATTCTGAAGCTTTCTCGATTTTCGAGGGGTTTCGCGGTTTCAAGAAGCCCATTCTATTACATAGTTACATAGTATACGTAGTTCATATAGTTAGAGTCCTTAAAGTTTGTTGCTCATACATTATTCTATTTGAAGATTTTCTAATACACGCGTTCTGCTAATTGGAGAGAGGAATTATTCTCAAGACTCTGATAATACAACCGCGAGCGCGTCATGAGTGAGTGGGAGATTAAGGCATGTCATGCGAGAATAGAGGGAGGTTCGATTGCATTACACAAGAGTGGGAGGTTCGGGCGCGTCAAGCGAGAATGGGTGATTCGAGAGCGTTTTGCGGGAGTGGAAGCTTCGAGTGTGCCACGCAAGAGTGGGAGGTTCGAGAGCGTCTCGCGAGAGTGGGAGGTTCGGATTCATCACACAAGGATGGGAAGTTCGAGTGCGTCACGCAAGAGTGGGAGGTTCGAGAGCGTCTCGCAACAGTGGGAGGTCCGAGTGCGTCACACAAGAGCGGAATGTTCGGGTGCGCCACGAGTGGCGCGAGCAAAGGACATCGTCTATACAACGCATAGTAGACATGCATTTGAATGGAGCAGCGATTGCATTGAGAATGACTAATTCAATTTCTGTGTTAAGGCTACCGCAGAATGGAGAGTGATGGTCGTAAAAGAAATTCGTGAGTGCTACTCTCGTATTTTAATAGAGCGCAAAATGAATAATGTACTTGTTAATTCATTCGCTGCCACTGAATACGCAGTTTCATATAGTTCATTGACGAATGAACCTTTGCTGCGAGATTATATGAAAAGTTAATATTAGCAACGCAATTTTTATTTGAAACTTCGGCGGCATGTTTTTCATTTCTTCTACAACATTTTGAAAAATGCAACTACGAAGTTTATACTCTTTCCATGTCCGTCATTAAGTAAAGAATGGATTGTCAAACAGATGCTATAATTTCTATTTGTTGTTAAGTTTTTATTCAAATAGTGTATTGTATTCTTACAATAACAACATTCCGAATTATCTCCTTAAATGTTTTATGTTAATTTCAATAGGATGCTAGATCTTAATGCGAGTATACGTGGCACGTACTGCAATTACAGGCTCGTCCAAGCAAATATTAAATCATACGCGGTTCGATAACCAAACCTGCTATTCGTCTACGCAGGTTTGCGCTGTTGAATTTAATTTCGATGCTGTAATTGCATTTGTTTGGATAACAACTGTGTATTACATTCGTTAGTAATTCTACACATACCGTACAATACATCCCAAAATTGTTTATATGTATTACATAAAAGTAACAATCCATACTATCATGCAAATATTATTGTGTAAAAAATTACAATTGCCATTTATTTTCAGGAGTGTTTTTATACAACGTGCAACTCTAAAAGAAAGATAAAGTTTTTCCTCCCATTTGTTTTTGCAGGTATTTCTTTTATTATGAATTAGGAATGGACAGTTACTCGTAGCCAAATAGAAAATCGCTTAAAAAATAAAATGATTTAAAAGTTAAGTTTTGGGATCGCCAAGAAATTATACCTATGCGAAACCGACTTCCAAAAGTTCATTTCAAGTCTGTCGTTTCGGCTGAAGCTAAAACAAGGCACTGGCGTACACTATAGGGCCGACTAATGACAATGTTGAGACTTCAGTGGAACTCGATTCTAAATTGATTCGGCTGTTGCACTTCTATTCTCTGCGCAGTTCCAATTAACGAGGTAACGCCTATGACTTAAATAAAGGGTCCAATGCTCCAAAGGTGCGACCGAAATATTAGGCCTAGGCATTGTGTGCCCAATTATTTCGATTTTGTAATTAGTTTTTTGTTGGAAGCAACATGACTATTACTGAAAAAATTAATTGGTGATAGATTGTACAATAAAATCTTGCATACGATATTTCTTAATTACAATGTGAAATATTCTAGAAAAGTGTCAATAAGTTCTAATATGAATAATTTCCATGGAAATAGATCCGTTCAAATGGACCTATTCAAAGGGATTCGTGCAAGTGGGCCCATAACAATGGATCTATGTAAATGGATCCGTGTAAATGGATCCACACAAATGGACTTACGGCAATGGATTCGTGTAAGTGGATCCGTATAAATGGATCCATGCCAATGGATCTATGCAATTATCCCTCATATTCATATAATGCATAGATATTATTAACCCAGAGCACGCTACATAAATCAGTAAGAGCCATTTCCTAATTGCTGTACAGAACCCTCGCAATTTTAAAAACATTCAAACCCTTAGTTTTCTGCGCACCCATTCTACCATTCTATCGTACCCGTTAGTATTGTTTGACAATTCGTTCAACCTGAGCGAGGCCTCTATCTGAAGTTAATCGACTTTAATGAAGCGTATAACTGGCGGTTTGCTCTCGCTGGCAATTATTGCTAGCGTTATTAGCCGTGAACGACAGGAGGGAGCGGGGTATAAAAAAGAATCGAAGAAAGGACAGAAGGGAGTTTGGAAGCTGTTCGAGGTACGTTTCAATGGAGCGTGAACTATTCGATTAGATGGCAGGGCCAATTAGTCGAGTAGGAACTCACAGTGACGGTTGCACGGCTTGTCGCCCGCTTTATTTACAATTATCGATAATTAAGTACGTGCCCGAACGAGTCGCGTTGCCCTACCTCACCTCCCGGCCCGCCCCTCTCTCCCTCGATTCAACGATCGAATAGCGGTTTTCGTTCAATCCACCCCATTTCTAGGTTTCATTCCAATGGTATGCCGTTTTCTCGTCCCAGGGCTTTCTTCCCGGCCGATACTCTCTAATCTCGGACGGCCGATTAATTATCAACCGGGGCCGAGGGCGAACCGTGAATGGATGTCTCGCGGTTTAATCGTATGCATGCCATTCGAAAATCACGTTCCGGGGCCGAATTGTTCAGGAAATCAGTACCATACTCGTTCTAATGAAATTCATTCACGAATCGCTGAGTCCCGGATCAAGATGGGAAACTGGACTGATCGTGGTTTAAGGTATCCGTCATACGAATCTCGAAAGCACTATGCAATGCTTTAAAGAAATTTGTAGAAAGATATGATTGTACTAATAATTGATTTTTCTAATAATCGAACACTTATTTTCTTTATGTGATTGCTTTAACATTTTCAAGAGAAAGTGCAATTATTCAGATTGGTGGTTTATGAATTTCGAATATTTTTGATGTGTTAGTTACGTGATTTATTTATCAGACTTATATTGTAAAGATTATAATTAGTGTTGTGCCTCTTTAATATTGCATATAATAATATCGAGAACAGCATAATCCGTCAGTTATCTTATATAAAATTCTCTCAGACAATTTAATATGCAACCAACTTTAGTCTTCAATAAAAAATTTAGATACTACAACCAAAAGAAATGATAAAAGGATAAATAAAAATATATGAAGTCGTGTTTTTATCAATGTAAAAAATAATGCTATCTCAATAGCTCGTTTTTTCTGACCAAATAAAATTATTTTAGTTAGCATTAATTTTCCCTGAAATTAATATTTGAAGTCATTCAAGTGGTGCAGGTTGTGTGAACAAGCCTGCACAGGCGCGCGACGTTTATATAGAAAATTGGACCCGATATGATGCGACACGACGTGACATTATATGCACACAAATATCTGCCATCATCATTTAAAGCTGATTGCAGTTTCTTGATGCTGGTCTCAAGACCAGCTTTTCTACCTGTTTTTTTTTCTTAATTACAGTACTAATATCATTAGCTAACGAGACACGACGTTGTAAGGCGATGTTTCCCTTTGGCGTCTAAGTTTCCAAGTCCCTCCAGACGATAGCAAACATTTGCAGCAGTTAAGGAATTGTTCTGATGCAATTTTCTTGAGAAAATAATAATTAAACTTTATCATTCTGAAACTATTATTTGGCTGTCTACAAAAAATAGCAAAAAGACATTGAAACGTATTTAATTATTAAAACATAATGATGTATAAACATATTTAATGAAATATGTTTATTACCCAAAACAATCACATTCCGAAGTGAATGAAACTTAAATAATCACTTGGCTGCAACCTCACGCGTTCGCTTAATTAATCCGAACCTCATCTGGTAAATTACTTTCTGTTTCTATAAAAGAAGCTTCGCGATAATTAACTTGCAGGAATATAGTAGAAGCATGAAGGGAAGTTCGTCCATTATTTGTAACACGTAACGCATTTGGCGTAATCAATTTTTGCCCATTTGGTCTAACACGAGACGCAAAAGTTTGTGCAAGAAACGAGGCGGATATCATTAATAATTTGGCGAAAAAGAAATGTGATATTTCCTGTAAATGCAGGTACTTCGATTGATACGTGCAATACATTTTCTTTTGTCAGATCGTTGATTTTTTTGTGATGTTCTTTCCTTTAATTATTATTATCCTTATGGAAACTTTGATGCCATACGTTGCATTGCTAAAATATTCTAATGAAATCGTTTATTTACTATTAATTGTATAATATTTAATATACACGAGCAAAGTGTTCGAAACTGAATCCAGTTTTATCCTTATTTTAATTAAATTATTACCTAAACGACCTAGTGACACGTGACAGCTTAAGTGATAATAATAATAGTAGCTAAAGCAGATATGGTAATTCCACGTAGAACGAGCTACATAATTGAATATCTCGAATTCTAATAACGACTCCGAGCGTTTATATCGCACTGCATTTTTAATACTTCGTGATGCGATTTAGCTGGCAATCCTCTATGCATATATATTATTTAATAACTTTAAGCTGCACTCCGTTTCGACGTCGATCGCAGGCCAATTCGAGTAAGCGAATTCCTTTTTAAGCGTTTAATTCTTCTCGAAAGTCGTCTCCGAATCGAAACAATGGCGAACATGGAGCGGCATTTATTAAGATGAATTAATTGACTGCAATAGAACGGTTCTTGAAAGGGGTCGTAATGCTTCGAGTTCAACAAAATTTAAGTGGGACGACTCCCACTCTCTACCCAGTCCTCGATTCGATATTATCGAGTAGTCGCAGAGCTGTGTAATTGACGGAAGTTACGATAACAAGAGGATTTCGCGAGCTGATAAGCAGAAAAGTTGCGCAGTTATGAATTGCAGCGTGCAAAATTTCTCGTTTCGACGTTTCTTTTAATTAAACGCGTAATATGGTAATCGTAGCAGCAAAAATACCATATATTTGTCTAAGACGAAGGTATTTTACAGGGTAGTTCAAAAGGTATTTTAGAAGGTATTTCAGAAGGCATTTAAAAAGGTATATCAAAAGGTATTTTAAAAGGTACTTTAAAAGGCATTGTACAAAGTACTTCAAAAGGTATTTTACAAGGTATTTTCCTCCCAAAAGGGAAAATTTTAACGTAACAATTAAATTTTACGTACTGTACAAATACCATATATTTCTTTAAGATGAAGGTATTTTACAAGATAGTTTAAAAAGTATTTTAGAAAGTATTTTAAGAGATATTTTAAAAAGTATTTCTAAATGTATTTTATAATGTTTGAAATGTTTTGTAGTATGTATTTTCCTCTGAAAAGGAAAAATTCGTACGTAGTATTTAAATTTTACTTACTGTACAATTTGATTTTCCCGTCAGTTTCTCCCAGTGAGTTCGTTGCCACGCATCGAAACGATCCAAAATCCTGGGGTCGTACGGATTTTATAGTAAGCCTCATAGTTATTTCATACCCCTTTGAGATTGCTTCGACTTTGTAATTATTATCTAGAAAGCAAAAAGAAGAAAGTAAACTGTGAGTAACTCTTAAGCTAAACATTGTTAAATAATGCATTTTTCTGTGCATCTACATCTTTCAAGCCTAACTATACACACCCTCGTCGAACGCTTTAAGATTTCTCAGGAACATGACACCAGCCGAGAACCACTGGAATAGTCCAATAACCGCGGTCTCAAGAAAAACGAGTTTTCAGGAACAATTATTTCTGGTAATTGAAAATCCCGTTGAACGTCTCAGCTGTCATCACGACGCGTTAGAACGCAATGAAAAAGTGCCTGATAAGGCTCATCGCTTGCGAGATACGCTATTAATCCCGCGGCCATGTAATTGCGCTCGTCGCCGCGTTAAAAAGATAATCCGTTTTATCGTCGTAAGATGACGAAAGTGTGACGTCGGTTTCGAATAATGAGAAACCTCGTCAGCCTGCAAAGTGACTACTTACCTTCCACTTCATTTCAACGTTATGAAACCGTACAAACTGGGTGCACAATAGTTTTCGCGCAATCAGCCTTTTTTCATAATGCTGATAACGTGGATACAGGTGCATCTTTACCGGATTTGTTTGAAGCAACAACATCTAACAATACTGATGCGTAGTACCTTTTCCATGGCAGCACAAGTTTTTGAGGTAAGCGTTGACAATAAGGGGGACCAGCTTCAATCATTTTGACCTTGAAATATGTTGCCAAGAACATAATTCTCTCCTATACATGGACTGTTTATTTTGAAAGTGGTGTAAGACCATTTTCTTTTCAGATGTTAAAATGTTTGCGGTTGCATCAACTCCAAAATTCAGATGAGGTCTATTTTTTCCCACGTCTCCATGTGTTTAAATATATATCAATTTATTTTATAAATAGTATTTTTGACAATTAACTAGACCATTACCTTTTTTTAGAATCATGGATGGACTTACATCAATTTCAGTGTAAATGACTCTTCAATTCCGTTTATCAACAGAATTTAAATTGATTAAAACAAACAAATAAATTTGGATTTACATAGTAAGTTGTTTATCAATACAAGTGAAAAGTGGACTTATACCACTTTCAAAATGAACGGTCCATGTTGTCATGTATAATTTGAATAGTATATATCAATCATAAGCAGTACAAGACTTAACTAAAGTATGTCTCATGTCTGACCATTTACTTGTACTACTTGTGATTGACATACATATACTACTTATATTATACATGACAATATTATGGGCATACATTTTGGCGATTGCAAGCAGGAGATATCTTGTAAAACCTGGTTTTGGCGAGAATATACACGTGGTGCCATCTCGTGTCTGTTTTCGGCCGAAATTATTAAAATTGACATGTTGGGAACGCAGTTGGGTAGTACACTGCATCGAACATGAGATCGCGCCGCTTGTATATTCTTCCTAGAATTTTACCAAACAACTTTTGCTCGAAATCACCACGACGTATTTGCCCATAATATTGACATATATAATTTAATTATTATAAGGCATATGAAAAAGTTGTTCAAAATGATGTCCTTGACAGCATATTTCAAACTCAACGTAATTGAAGCTGGGTTACTTATTGTTAATATTTACCATTTTCCATTTTTACCTCCAAATTTTGTTTTTTACTTAATAACAAGTGTTTTTTTGCTTAATAACATTTTTAAATATTTTTAATAATTATTGTGTTATCATGGATATGTTAATTGCCGTGTCAATATCATTGTAAGATAAGAAATATTATTATCTATGTACTCTGTCAGAAATAACAAACTGAAACTGTTCAGTTTCTCATCGAAACGTATCTAATGTACCCTCGACATTTCTGCGGCATTCTATTCACAGCGAAGGAAACAACCATGGATCAGAACAATTTTGCATCGTGCCTTTGTCACTTTTTAACGCTGTCCTGTTTCCTTGTCGGTTGTTTCGTTGTATCCAATCCGTAAGTTTAACGAGTTTCTGTCACGCTCGGGGGGTAAACTTTTCTGACGCTCGAAACTCGGCCGCGGTATCAATTAATCCAGGAATAAAATGTTCCGGCGCTGTTCGTGGCAATTAAAGACGCTCGTACGTAAGGAAAGGAAGTAAGATACACGATCAGTTGTGGGATGTATTATTAATTTCGTCTAGTTATCAATTAACGGGACGGAAACGAAGCAGAACGACACGCGCAAGTGTTTTTGGGGCGGAAACACTCTGTGTCAAACATCTATTAATTAAGACCGCAGTAAATTTTCTTAATTCCAGAATAATTTTTGGAAAAGAATAAGTTTCATTGTATATTGTCGTTTGTAATGTATGAGCTGTGCCCAACAGTTTTTCCTGCAATGATTAACGACAAATAAACCTATTCATTTATTAATATTTATTTATTGCGCATTTCACGCCAAGTTGATATTACAAACGGTCTGAATGGAAATTTTATTATTTATTTTCCATCATAGCTGAAGATAAAAAATAAATATCAAAATTATAGTGGATATATTTTTGTGCAGGAAAATTCACTTTATACGTACCATTTGCGATCGTCTCGTTGGATGGCCTGGTCCAATATGTGATCGGTCTTGGGTAAGCTTCGCTGTGACATTCCAGGGTAAGTGTTTGGCCCTCGTAAGCGCCAACCAACTGGTTCTCAATCCTCACCATTGGCTGAACTGCGAGGATAAATTTCAACCGTGTCTGTTATATTGCTTAAAAAAATGCGGATGTAAAATTTTCTGTAAAATAAATATTATAATTATTATTAGAAATAGTTAAGATGTCACATTATCTTCCTAATGACAAAAGACTTTAATCATTCTTAAGCATAGCAAAATTTCATCGCATCGTGAATTCTATTATTAACAATTTTCGCGCTGCGAAGAAACACTGAGAATATAAATTGGGCTAATTATTAATGAACATCAACCGTGGACTATCTGACACCTTCCTCTTACATATTCGAATAGTGAAGTGACAAGAAATCGGCATTAAATATTACGGACTACTGCAAATTATATTTTCGAAATCCGGGAGCTATCGTTGTCACACAAAAATCTGGCGATACGTATTAAAAGAAAAGGAAACGGGAAGAACAGTTGCTTGTCAGAAAATATTCCATCCCGACATTTTTCTGCCGCGAGTCAACATGTCGAGGAGTCCCATTTTAATCAATCCGTATCAGCGTCGACAGGTGGGTTTGTGACAGCAGAGCCTCGCCGACGGCGGAGAATATTTAAGGCGTTACTTCAGCAGCGGAAACAATGGTCCCCAACGTCTGCCATTCACCATCTCCCAAGTGGCGTCATTATGGTACACCGCGGTCCCGACAGATTCACGGCCACGTAGCAAGACCACAAATTGCATTTTCAAGCATGCGCGGATAATATAGCGTAACGCTTTCAGCTGTTTACTGTTGCACCGGGAGTTTGCGAATTATTACGCGCTTTCTCAGAGACGAAAAACATATCAGCAAGAAAATGCTAATGCAACGGTGAAAATTTTTATTGTTTACCTTTTCTTCATGCTACTCCTAGTGAGTTTTTAAAGGGAAGTTCTTCTGATTAGAACGAGACCAAACACGGTACATTTGACTTCTCGATCAAATTCGCTTCTTGTACACGATTACTGACCGCCTAGGGGTCCCTCTTTACCGTCACTTATCGAGAATTCACTGTACTCTGCGTCCTTAACTCTGCTTCCCTCGGTGCAACATACAAATCATAAAAGTATTGATCACTCAGAAGGTACTTGATATACCTACAATTAACAATAAGGACGATTCGTTTGCTGACCGCTGGCGGCACACCGTTCGATGCTATACAAAGATACGGCCCCATGTGCAGGCGTGTGACACGGGTTATTTCCAGCTCTGGACCCTGGGCTACTGTAACAAAATGCAAAGATATACAGCATCAAGTGTCCCTATTTAATGGTTCATCAACCAGTATTATATACAGGGTGTCCCAGAACTATCGGAAGAGCCGAAGAGGGGCGATAGCTGAGGTGATTCTGAACACCTTTTTCCTTTGCGAAAATGTTGTTTGAGGCTTCGTTTTTAAATGGTTAACGAAAAACATTGACTAATCAGAGCTCACGTAGAGCCCGCGCTCAGTGACGGCGCACGACGCGTCGTGCTAGGTAGCGACGTTCGACCGTCGCCCCGAACAGAACGCGCTGGTATAGCACGAAGCAAAAGTTAACGTCGAATTATTCATTATTTATTAATGGAAATTAACTAAAATACAATCGAAATCAATTTGTCGTTATCAGTTGAAGAAAAAAGAATTAGAATCGACTGACTAACGAGTCTATCAAGTACGACGTATGTTACATTTTAAACAATTCACCAACAATTGGAATTAGTCTTACCTGTTTCTCCAGAAATGAACCTGCTTCGACGAAAATGGGTCACTGTCATTCTACCGATCATTCGAAAACGTAACACGAACTACACAACAGCTGATTTTACGATCAGGTCAACGAACTCACTGCACTTGACACAGCTTACTACTTGAACGATAACCGTCACTGGATCATTCTACCGATCCGGATCATTCGAAAACGTAACACGCGGTTCACAACAGCTGATGATCCACGGCCAGGTCGGTCATCTCACTTCACTTCCCGAATTTTACTTTGCTGCACGACCGTTGTAATTTTTACGAGGGCGTAACACAACCTTCTGCAAAAATTTTAGAGGGTGATTCTACGGGCCAAAATAAAGCGAAAATCAAGAACGACAATTTTGCATTTGAGGCTTTGTTAACAAGATACCGGTGTTTGAAAAACCGGGCAGCTGCGTTCAGTGGCAGTCATTCGCTACATGGAAGAGAAACCATGACCTACCGGACCGTGTAATCTGATACCCAAAAGGCACACGTTTTACGTCGCACAGCATTCAACCTGCTTACTTGTAAAAATCCACATGGGCATATCGAAACCCGCCCAATGGGATTATCAAGTAAAAAGGGTGACGGCCTTCAATCCACAATTTTTCACGAGGGATCCAACTACTAACATCCAAATACTATGCGTACACGCGACTGTCCTATCTGCGAGTGTCCACGATTTGCACTAAACTTATTATTCCACTAGAATGTTTAAATCGTTCCGCATCCGACGCCGTACAAGCAGCAACTGTCTCGATCGACTAGAAATAATGATCTACCGATGCATGCCGAATCGTCGGGAGCCGCGTCTAGGTAAATCGTTCGGCGGCATTTGTTATTCTTTCAGCCGTAGAAAGGGGCAACAGTGTTGCCCTTTTCTGCTGACGACGCAAATACGACTCCCGACGATTCGGCATGCATCGGTAGATCATTATTTCTAGTCGATCGAGACAGTTGCTGCTTGTACGGCGTCGGATGCGGAACGATTTAAACATTCTAGTGGAATAATAAGTTTAGTGCAAATCGTGGACACTCGCAGATAGGACAGTCGCGTGTACGCATAGTATTTGGATGTTAGTAGTTGGATCCCTCGTGAAAAATTGTGGATTGAAGGCCGTCACCCTTTTTACTTGATAATCCCATTGGGCGGGTTTCGATATGCCCATGTGGATTTTTACAAGTAAGCAGGTTGAATGCTGTGCGACGTAAAACGTGTGCCTTTTGGGTATCAGATTACACGGTCCGGTAGGTCATGGTTTCTCTTCCATGTAGCGAATGACTGCCACTGAACGCAGCTGCCCGGTTTTTCAAACACCGGTATCTTGTTAACAAAGCCTCAAATGCAAAATTGTCGTTCTTGATTTTCGCTTTATTTTGGCCCGTAGAATCACCCTCTAAAATTTTTGCAGAAGGTTGTGTTACGCCCTCGTAAAAATTACAACGGTCGTGCAGCAAAGTAAAATTCGGGAAGTGAAGTGAGATGACCGACCTGGCCGTGGATCATCAGCTGTTGTGAACCGCGTGTTACGTTTTCGAATGATCCGGATCGGTAGAATGATCCAGTGACGGTTATCGTTCAAGTAGTAAGCTGTGTCAAGTGCAGTGAGTTCGTTGACCTGATCGTAAAATCAGCTGTTGTGTAGTTCGTGTTACGTTTTCGAATGATCGGTAGAATGACAGTGACCCATTTTCGTCGAAGCAGGTTCATTTCTGGAGAAACAGGTAAGACTAATTCCAATTGTTGGTGAATTGTTTAAAATGTAACATACGTCGTACTTGATAGACTCGTTAGTCGATTCTAATTCTTTTTTCTTCAACTAATAACGACAAATTGATTTCGATTGTATTTTAGTTCATTTCCATTAATAAATAATGAATAATTCGACGTTAACTTTTGCTTCGTGCTATACCAGCGCGTTCTGTTCGGGGCGACGGTCGTACGTCGCTACCTAGCACGACGCGTCGTGCGCCGTCACTGAGCGCGGGCTCTACGTGCGCTCTGATTAGTCAATGTTTTTCGTTAACCATTTAAAAACGAAGCCTCAAACAACGTTTTCGCAAAGGAAAACGGTGTTCAGAATCACCTCAGCTATCGCCCCTCTTCGGCTCTTCCGATAGTTCTGGGACACCCTGTATTGACTCCTCAATTGGGTCTTCGACCTTCTTCAGCTTTTCGAGCCCTTCTAGTTCATAATATTCTTCAATAAACATTAAATGCCTATTTACTTTATTTTAGGGGGAAATTGTTACCCGTGATTGTGCACAGCTACTGGCAGCGCCATCTCTCCAAGTTTTGTTGAACCGCGGAGAAAGGCGCGTATAACGCGAAGGAACTCCTCAAAACTTGTGCAGAACCCAGGTTGAAGAACCTTGGGCTGCACCATACGTGACCATGGGATCACTTAGAAGCATTATACTTTCAAATAATCGCTATCGTGCTTGCCCAGCCTTACAATCCTTCCAAACAGATTTTAACAAAATGATTGAAAATTTAAACTACGCAAAATGAGGAACCATTAAGTAATTAAGTTTGCATAGATATTCGAGTTGAGCACTAATTCTGATGATTTTTGTATTCTCAATGGTCTTTCACGGAAAATAGATTTTTGTGCAATCGAAAATAACGTAGAAAGTAATATGAGAATTTTCGATTAATTCGACACGATGTTAATTTGAAACAAATATGAATGATTGCTTCTATGCTTGACTGGATGCAGGCAGGTAACGTGATAAATTAATCGAATGTGCTTGAAAATTGCAGATTGATTAAAATGTAATGGTGGGTCTTTTATTGGAAACTTAATTTGTTCCGTCATTGTCCAATACCCTGATAGCCAAGTCAGGCAGGTCAACACGTTGTACTGTCCGAAGTTGAGTCAAGTTTGATCCTCGACATGCAGCGCTACATTAAAACCTAAATGGCAATCAGCTTTTAGCAACGTACGTTGTATCGAAGGCTCGCGCAAAGAGAAATTCGTCCAAGCGAAGTGGGTATGAAAGAAGATGTTCACCTCCGGATTTGAGAAAAAGCCGCCAGTTCGATAGCCCTGATTCAAACAGTTAAAGTTGATTGCGTTTTGGCAACCAACGAAACGCTGCGATCAATTGATCGCCACTTAGGTTATAATGCGGCGCTGCATGTCGACGGCCAAACTTGGCTCGACTTTGACCGGTGTTGTTGCCATCAGCCTCGTTGATGGCAACCTAGTCGCCATTAGGGTTGGTGGCCAAGAAAGTTCTGGCGTTTTAAAATTATTTAAAATGTTAATAAATTTCGGAATTCCCTGTTTCACCGAACGAAGTTTGATTAATCTCTTTCGTTAATCTCTTGGGCACAACACACAGTGAGACAGGAATATTTGCTTGAAGTAAACGAAAGAACGAACCAAAAGGGACACCATATTAAAAAAATCAACAGAAATGTAGTAAAATATCACAAAATATAAAACTTTGTACACACAATGTTCTATCAATGTAACAGGGAGGCACTTTAATCAAGAGACCACGTCACTTATGGAGAGAAATAACACGTTCCAATAACCGAGCTCGTTCGAATCGTTCTAGGGGCACGAAGAAAAAAAACTACACGACTTGAAACACCTGTTGAGAAGAGGGTTTAATCCGTTGAAATTCATTGCACGTGTCGAGCTATTCGTCGTTAAGCAATTACGTGAGCATAGCCTGTAACTGTTCTGAAATTACGGGCAGGAAGCTTCATCGGGGGAAAAGAGACTTTGGTTTCCATATTCCGTCGTCGAGTTCCCGTTCCTATGCCAGCTGCGAAACGACGAAATGGCAAGGATGGGAAGAGCAAGAAAAGCGGAAAGGGTGCACATGGCCGGTGCTGGAATATTTTATTTCACTTTTACTTGTCGCCTAATGGAATCGCTATCGAACTGCTTCTCATGGGGAGGCGACAGCTATAGAAGAAGCGAATGAAGAATATAAAAGAGGGAAGCAGCGGCAAATGCTGAAAACGTTTCCTCAAAAACCAGCCGTATAAAATATTCACTTGGTGAATAAATCAAGAAAATTTCCACGTTACTCTTTGACTGCGGTAGTGAGGGATCCTTTTTTAGCTAGAGAGCTTGCACGTCCCATTATATACGATTGAAAAGTAAAAGGATTTGACTGCTAGATCCGATACTACACTTAAGACTATTTGAAAGATGAATGTAGCTGAAGGTGAAGATTGAACCTTTGGAAACTCTGCTATTAAATATTATGTAGACTTTTGCAAGACCCTTTTCCATTCAATTTTTTCTCAAGTTCTCAAAACAGACAGCCCCCTACCCCTTAAAAATAATCCAACACCACCAAGGCTCCGAGACCCACGCCCGGAACAAGAGCCCGCAATGAGATCCTTAATTAACAGGCAGCTACTTGGCCATTTACTTAGCCATCAAAGGACCAAGGGGTTAAAAAATTCTCACTCTTGTCGGCCAAAGGTGAAACCACGAACGTGACAAAATTGCCGCTGCAATTCGGAGTCTTAAGCATCGGTCTGCAAAGGACGAGAGGGGTCGAAAACGACGGGAAATAGGGATGACGAAGAAAGGGGTCGGGCTAACCCTTTTGCTTACACACCTGCACACTGTACAATTCGAAACGTCCCCTACACTTCCGTGTGCAATTAGTCACGGAACGGGTTGAACAGTCGCGCGTGATGGCACTGCGCCGAAGGGGTCGGACGGAAGGATCGGAGAAATGGCGTATCAGATAAAGAGACGGAACGAAGGAGAAGCAACCGAGTAATTCGAACGAGGCCACCGATGGTAATTAAGGGATAAAAGGATTGACGAAACGACTTGAGGACGCTTTGACGGTTCAGAAGCGAAGGTCCTTTTATGACGATTTCACACGGCCAGATATAGATAAGGCGTGCTCGTAAACATAATAGGTCACTCTATAAGTTATTAGGAGAATTGAAAGCATTTTAATGGAATGGCCATGAAACTCTACAATTAATACTTTTTTGTGTCGTTTCATACCCCAATATACTTGAACAATTTTGTTAGACAAAACTGGATACACTCTGTACAAAAGCATATATAATTAAAGTGTCGATATTGAAGCCTCTATGGCGAACTCTTGCAGTACTTCAACACTTCGCCGCTAGAGGTACGTGACCAGAGCTTGCCACAAGCTATCCCTACACAGCCCTGCATCTGAGGAATGGGTCTAGTAGGTAGACCTAACTTAAGTCCAACTATTGGACTCGAGGACAAAACGATCTCCTATTCTTTCCCATGTTTTCCTCTAACGTAACCTAACTGTCGAGTCCAACTATTGGATCCGAGGACAAAGCGATCTCCCATCCTTTCCCATATTTTCCTTCTCACCACCAAAATCCGCCACGATTTTGTATCATTGTCCACTCTGGATAATAACGTTTAATTAATAACAATTAGCTGCTTTGGGGATTGACAAATTGATATGATACATGACTTGAAACGTGTCTGGTAACTACAATCGACCTGCACAACGAAACATAGAGTGAATACTGTTCGATGTGTAGTCGAAATCTTCTTTCATCATGGTGACTAGACATTTTCGTGATTTGTGCTAAAGTGATTTAAATCTCTAACTGATTATTAGCTGTAATTGATGTCCTATTCTGTACAAATAAAAGAGTCAATTGGTTAATGGTATTCATCTGTACTATAATTGAGTATATCACTATTATAGGTGAATTTAAAAAAAAATAGAGCCATCCATTAGGAGACAAATTCTCTACTATAAAAGCAACGTTTTTATTATTATTAGTGAATTCACTTTTTTTAAGTAAACACAGTTTTCTTGTATTAAAAGGTTTCGTATGTCAATTAAAAATTAGATAAATTATTGGATGCGGGCAAAAGTATTGATGGATTTTGTTATAAATGAATGGATTTCATTTTCTTACTGAAAGTAATTTATTTATTCAATCATGCACACAGCATTTTCTTCATTGTTTCCATAAAATAATGTCAATTACACAATTTATTAAGAATCCATCAGAACTTTTGCACTCATGCAACATTTCTGAATTACACTATAATGTATTATTGCTGTTGCATTTGCACGATTGACACCGAAGTCGATAACCGGAAAAGCCTCGAATAATGATCTCCGACATCCATGAACATATTACTACAGCTCGACAATTAATTACAATACATGAGCCGCAAAGCGTTTCACGATTAATGCTTAACTGAATCCACCAATGGTGATAACATCAACATCAAATAATTTGACGGTACCTTTGAATAACAACTAATTAATGCACTTAATATAGATATCGATTGAAAAAATTGGTAAATAAAAATATTTAAGAACTTTTTTTACAGTAAGAAGTAAGATCATTTTGAATACTCAGAAAAATATTATAGTTTATAGGAGAAACTTTTGTATCATTGTCCTACTTGGAAAATTCAGTATTTCGAGATAAGTCTATACACATATGTCCACATAAACTATGTTATCTAGATGCTCCCATTTGAATGCACGTGATATCTAGATGCTTCCACTTTACTTTGATATCCAGAACGGTTTTTCGTGATACGCATGGTTTATCAAAAAGAGTTATAAATAAATATTTGTTGACTTTGAGTTCGAAATACGTTATGGGAACTGATATTTATGGATATCCCGTGGTTCGGTACGAAACTTTGGTAAATACTGGGCCAATTTGCTTTTTCTAAATGACAAGATGTATAAAATAATATAAATAAAAACGTCATGTCTTTACTGCCATTCGTTTAAATCCATCTTCTTTAAATAGTCTGTGTATTGTAAGAATCATATTTAATAGGTGACTTCATGTACACGTATTCAAAACCGTGTCCGGGAAATGCTCCAGCGCATGCCCATATTACCACTGGCAATATGGCGTCAGTTCCCCTCCATAGCATCTATATTTTCTTCTATATATTGGTGCGCAACCACGCTACGTAGCGTCATCTTGTAGCTTAGCAACAACCAATCAAAACATTGCGCGCTACTATACCAACCACATGGCCGCCCTTCACGTGACCTCGGATACTACCATTAAAGAGACCGACGCGAAGCACCGCTGCTGGTTATTCTTATACTGTGCCCGTGCCCTTATTTGCCTGCTACGAAGAGACATAGGTGAGTTATTCCTTCTATACCAATTTGACTTCGCCATCTTTATACTGTTCTTGTGACTAACATCAAAGAAGAAGAGGAAGAACATGCTTGCTGGTGGGAGAACGTGTTAAATGTTGATAAGGACCTTTCGGCCCACGTCAATGAAGAAGTTTGTCAGCTTTGGCATAGACAATGGCTATTACCTAGGTCGTAGGTGCACAAGTTGGGTCAAAGCGGATAAACTTCCTTACCGGCGCGAGCCGTAAGGTCCCTACCATCATTTAATTCGTTCTCCTACTACCAAGCAGTTTCTTCCTACTTCCTTGTTCATCACGAGAACTGCGTAAAAATGGAGGAACCAAACAGGTGTGGAGGGGATAGTTGTTCGATGACTTTTTGTAGCAGGCAAGCAGATGCACGGACCACATGCGGCCCAAGGTCTGACAGCCTGTTACTTCTGAGTTAAGTGGTTCTCCTATTTAATTCCTTAGCTAACTGCTCCTCCACTAACAGTAATTCCAAAGAATAGAAAACGACACACTTACCCTCGTGCCAGTTCGACAAGGTGATGGCACCCCTAACTTCGCGGCGCCAGGTGACCGTAGGCTCCGGAGTCCCAGTCGCGGCGCATCGCAGCGTCACGTTGCTCCCTTCTCGCACGACCATGTCCGTGCTAGTGGGATAGTCCAGGATATCCGGCGGTACTGAAACAACGACCACATTGCCACGATGTTAGCCCGTTTTCATCGCGTTCCAAACGTGCACTGACACGCCCCAGCGCAACGCCATTCGCTCGGGTAGATGGCTATCTAACCGAGATCGAGCAGATCTGCCAATGTCACGTGCATTTGCAAATATTTCATACAAGCGGTATCAGAGGAGAGGGTATGCTGGTCGGACGTACCGCATTCCGCGTACACAGCAATCCGATCGTAAAACCGAAGAATCGCTCAACTGATCGCGAATGCACTCGGACAGTACCACGATCCGAACGCGTTCCGGTTCATCCTCCCGCGTTTGCACAGTGGTGTGACGTGCGTAAGGTGTTTTCGATCACTCGGGGCACTGCGTGTTATTCGCTCCCTTTGGAACAACGTTGTTTGTAATCACGCATTCCGGACACCGGATGAAAGCCCTTCTTCCGTTCCATTCTGTTTCGCATCGCAGGGGGTGGAGTTTCTGTATAGGCTGTTGCACGGATGCTGTATGTTATTAAGTGGACCTTTTGGGAAAGTGGAAAAATGGACACAACGGTGTATCACATATAGGTTTTCGTTGTACTACTGTATGAATTTGTGCCGGGTATTGGAAAAAGAGTCACCTGCCTTGGGGTTCTACAGTGTTTGCTGCACTGAGCAAAAAATATTTACGCGTGAATGGCACAGATATTTTTGAGGAAAGAACTGTTATTATGGTTTAATCACACTGCTCTGCATTTTAAATATCTTTCAACTTATATTTGGGGACTTGTCATATATTACCATTAATCCTTTGGATACATCTGACTAGTCAGGCCTGTCATTCTTTTCCACCATAATTTAAAATGACAAATCTAACTTACCAATTGATCTGAAGCAGTAGGTCCACAAAAACGAAATTAAGTCTCAAAATTATCAAGTGCGTTTCATTTTAATTAAAATCATCATATCCATATCAGAACCACTCAGCGGGAAATTCATAAGCCTTCATTAGCTGTATTTCCGTTTGTCATAAAGAGGATCAGCGTCCTAGCTAGCACCCCCCCCCCCCCTCCCCCGAAGAGCTCGACATCCTGTTCCGGCAACGAGTTCCGGGAAGGCGTGTTCCGAAGGTAAAGTAGCTTGGAAACGAACTTTTCACAAGTAGAGGTTTTCGAGCGTAACGATAACTTTTCAACCAGGTCTCTCGCGTACTTACGTAACTTGTTACCCTGATTAGTGTGAGATAGGCAGTATTACACACAGGCAGACAGGAACGGAAGGAATTTCCAACGTATTTAATATTAAATCATCATAAAGTCAAATAAACAAGATTCTTGGAATAAACGTACTGACGCCGGCCCGAGGGTTTGAAATTACTTACTCGCTTGTGTTAATATTGAATGTACAGTTAATTTTCATATTGATTCAGAGTTAATGATTTTCTACTTTGGCAATGAATACACTTCTGAAAAGTAATCTGGGCTTGGATGTGTAGCGGTTTCAAGATCCTCCTCAAAATGATGCTTCAACTTGAAATTAGCTTCGTCTGGAAATCTGCTCAATCTGCAATATACAGGGTGTCCTGTAACTCACAGAAAAGCCAGATGTGGAAGATCGGTGAGGCGATACTAAATAACTGTTTCCTTTGGCAAAATGTCGTTCGAAGTTTTACTTTTGAACTATTAACAAAAACACTGGCCACTCAGAGGGCGCGTGGAGCTCGCGCTCACGGCGGAATGTCGCGTCGTGCTGAACGGTTACGTCCGGCCGGTGCGCCGATCCAAACGTGTCCATATAGCGGTTTTATTCGTTATTGACGAATGACGAATAATTCGACATTATTCTTCATTGCATTGATTCGACATAACTTTTGCTCTCTGCTATACCGACGCGTTTAGACCGGGGCACCGGTCGAATACCACCGCCCAGCGTGACGCGACATCCATCCCTGAGCGCAAGCTCCACGCGCGCTCTGAGTGGACAGTGTTTTTCGTTAATAATTCAAAGGTAAAGCTTCGAACGACATTTGGCAAAGGAAAAGATTGTTCATTATTGCATCAGGTATTTTCCATACCCGGCTCTTCTATGAGTTACCGGACACCCTGTATCTTTTCAAAAGGAAAGGCAGAGGAAGCAAAGCTTTAGAATTTCTATTTCGTACTGATTTGTATTTTTCTCATTGAATAGGATGCAGGTACAAAATAAATAATTAATGACAATCTCTAAGCAAATTCAGCGTGGCACATTATATTATATTTCCATTAATTATGAATTTAAAGTCGTCTGCGATTATCATATACCCAATGGATAATGCGATGTGGCTAATTAAGAGTGAAGACAGTAGTTACCTAGACAATATACCGAACGCGAAATCAAGAGACGGAAAAGCAATTGTACCGGGGTAAAGTAGGTCGTAGAAAAAAAATTCCATCAAGCGTGCAGTAATTCATTTCGCTCTCGGCTTTCGTCAAATGTAAAAGGAATTATAAAAAAAAATTTTGAGAGCGGAGATAGTATATTTACTGATACGTCGTGCAGCTCTTTTTATCCCAGTCACCATTTTTCAGGGTGGACGAATGCGTTCTTGATGCATGCGTTCGACCCAGGACTTTTGATGAATTCAAAACTGTTTACAAAGTCATACTATGTATATGTATATGATTCAAAGTGTATCCAATTTTTTAGTAAACTTTTGTTTTAATTATTCCGAATGGAAAATTTCTTCAAGTATTTAGCAATTTCCTATGATACGATGACAAAACTCGTTTATATCGGGGAAAAATTACTGAAAACTGTAGTCAGGTCAAAATAGAGAGAGTGATCAAACAATTTTCGTTTATGAATATGAAAGCTGTTATTTACATATGTAAACAGAAGCTGATAATTAATTGTATCATTACAAACACTACTAAATTGAATGTTCAAATTTTAATTGTAAGTCAACGTATAGTATTACAATTTGTGTCAGCAACTGCAATACCGTAAACACGAGGATTCGTAATTGTATGTTTTCGTAACAGAAAATTATTCCCTACGATGTCGTGAGCATAATTGGTTGCAGCACCGATAATGTTAATATCCTGAATGAGCAAGTAATTAGCTTTAATTTACTTTAAACGCAGGCAATAAATGTAATTGCTCTAACGGAATACGTATAATCGATGTTTTGCAGGTACTAAAACTGGTTAAGGTTTTAATAAATCAACTACTCGAAATAGGTGGTTCGATAACGAAAAGCTATTTGCAACTCGCTGCGTGCATTCTTTAAAGCGTATTCCATTGTTTTTAAATACTGGCACATCTTTCTATCATACCTTTTATCAAATTAAACAAACAATCAGCCTCTTTGTTGACGTTTGTTTCTATAGCAAAGCAGTTTTTTACCGTATACCGTCTTACTTTTGCTATTTCAAGCAATTACTATGGATTGATGTGGCGGGGTGGGATTAATAAAATTATGTTGTAGAGTACTGAATCAATTAAGAAAGATAAGTACTTAAACCCAGCACTTAAATCACTTGCAATATTTGACGGTGGTGATTAAAAAGCTTTCGTTCAATATTGGTATTTGTTCTAATCTGTATTGTTACTTGGAGACATTCACCAATTCGTTTCTATCAATTGAACTTACAATTGCCTCCACAAGAACACTGTTAATTAATTGCAAAACTCGTGCAAAATCATCCTAAGCAATCGGACTCTAATCGTCACAAGTATCATGCACTACTGGGGAGTCCTCCGCTGGTGCCACCTACCGGGACGCTCTCGAACGCTACGCTCACGTGACGCCATTACAGCTATATTGCCGGAGTAGTGGGACTGGCTCTTTTCTCCAATCAGGAAAATGCGTGTGTCCTACTCCCAAATATAATTGGGTCAGAGGTCTTAAACCGCTGGCAGTATTTGGCAGTAGCTACTAAAAAACTTTCGTTCAGTATTGGTATTGGTTCTAATATGTATTATCACCTGGAGACATTCCTCAATTCGCCCCTGTCAATCGAACTTGCAATTACTTCCTCAGGATCACTATTAATTAATTGCAAAATTTACGTATTTAAGTTAAACAGTTTCTGATAACGAAACAGAGAACAGGTAAGTACGCAATCTCTAGCGGTCAAGTAGGCAATAATGTAACGACATGTGTATGCAGGTAATAAGGACAGGATAACCAAGGAATTTAACGAGTATTATTTGCGACAAGCTTAAGAGAGCTTTACACCATAAAGCCATAGACCAGTTCTGCCCGAATTTACACGTGGCGACACACTCAAGGAGTACGCTTCAATTTGTCCATCGGCTAATGGCATTTTGGGAATTCCATTTGAAAGTTAATCGCGTGTTCGCGTCCGGCACATTGCCGCGGAGGCTACCTAATTACTTGCAGAGACAGTCTGCTAACTTATTTACGGGCGTCCACCTCCCAGTTGGGGATAGGAACGACACTAGTAGTTCCATGCAAATATAATCCAGCGGCGTTTACGAATTCATCAGCATCCTCGGCCATCCGGCCTCCCCAAATCGTCGAATTATGCAAATCGCAGGCATAAAGCGCCACCGTCCCTCTAACATCTGCTCTTCGAACGATAAAAATTTCGGCCGATTGCGGGTAAACTGGCTAATCGATAACCTAACCTAATCTAATCGATTGGAGGCCATATTGGGTTGGCCAATAAGTAGTATAACTTTTGCAGTAAGTGATGCGCTTTGCCTTTCGATAAAAGGCAGTAAGATAACGAATGGCTCAAAAACAGTTTAAGGAGTTTTGGGATCGAGATATCAACCCATCCAAATATCAACACCAATTGGACTAATTAGGAACCTTTGAAAGCAATTTAGAATTGTTTCCAGATATCTATGGCGATTGGGCTCCGCATGATTTGATTGAAAGATCGACATTGCCACCTCACATTGGCCAAGTCCATGTAAATTATATTGCCAGGTCTCCCGTTCTCACGTCTTTGAACAATGGTGACGGGTCGATCGTTGAAACCGATAAAGAAGAAATTTTAACGAGGAGTTGCAGGGGGTGGGTTAAGCCATATGGTTCTAGCACGCGTTCTGCCGTGCTCAGCAAGTGGTAAATGGGCTCCTTGGAGGCCGGAGGGGTCAACCGGTTATTACAGCGAGGAGTACGGGTCGTCTGGAAGGTGTTTAATAGCCTACCAAGAGTACAATCGCCCACGAAGGTTTTGGTACGCGGTATACACTTTACATATATTTGCATCCCACCCGGCATCAATCTAGGAAGGACTTTGCAACGTCACTGCAACCGGAGTGTCTCTATCTTCGACTCTTTTGAATGCTAAACCCTTAATTACATTGTTTTCGGATGCACGTTGTAGGCTAAACGTTTCTTGCGGGCCGCTTATCTTGCTTGGCCTTTGTTTCTTGAGAATGCTTATGGGTAAACGTCTGTCTTCAGAGGTAGATATGGGAAACTTGTGGATAACGCTTGGCTTGGTGCCAGAAGTTAGGCGTTGCTTAGGTTTATAGTCAATGCTCCGTTTGCGCTTCACGAACTCACTAACTCACTAACTCACCAACTCACTAACTCACTAACTCACCAACTCACTACTCACTACTCATTTATTAGTTGGAATGACACATTGGTTTATACTGTAGTCCTTTGACCCTTTGTATATTCTTTGATGAGAGTGGTTCATCATATTTTGGTCCTATAAGAAAAATTTGTAAATCGCGAGTAGTGAGAAGGGAGTAGTTAGTACTCAGTAGTGAGTAGTAAGAAATGAGTTGTGAGTAGCGACTTAGGTTAGGTATTTATAGTTAATGCTTCGTTTGCGTTTCACTACTCTCTACTTGCTATTCACTGCTCATTGCTCACTACTCACAAATTTTTCTTGTAGGACCAAAATATGTTGAACCACTCTCATCGGGAATATACAAAGTGTCAAAGGACTACATTATGTAACATTATCTCAATTATACACATAAATTTATTACAAGCAAACTAAGTGCGCCAATTTGTTTCTGCCAATGTATATCTTTCGTCCATTTGGATTGCAGTAATCCGGAGCAGAAATACCCTACTAAACATCACGACGCAAGAACTGCTCTTCACGGAATATCTAGGTGGCATCGAGTCGTGAATCTTTAACCAAACCGCAGCCTCGGTATCTTTACCGAGCTAACTATATTTGGAAGTATTAAATATGGGTGTCTTGTAGTGTCCATCACAGACTTGTGGATGCTATGGCGACTATAGTTGGCAAACTTTGACAAGTTGGCGGTAACAGGAACGCTGCTACCAAGGGCCAAGGAAGGATAAGTTGATGCATGGCCGCGGAAGAACGATGACCCTGCCCAGCCAAAGGACGTGTTCCGTGGAGCAAGTGTGAATTACGTACACATGGAAAACGCTGAGCCCGCCTGGTGGTTAGGCAAATTTTGGACGGAGACCATGGTACCAGAAAATGATTGAGTTTCGAAACACCCGTTGTGCGCATTCACTAGCAACGCCAAACGCACTACTTGCTTGTAATCTTGTTGTAAGCAAAACAATTGTGTTTACTTGAAAGACAAAGTTGTATTTGCAAAAATGATCGTTTTATAAGATCCTTTTACCCATTTCACTCCCACAATTTCTTATTTTATGCAGAACAGTAATGTTCAAAGTATTCTTACAAAAAAGATACGCTAACTGTGTCAAAGTTACACCATATAGGAAGCTACCCATCTTCTTAAGCTTGCGTACAAAGTAAAGGAAGACACTTGTAAAGATGGATGGTTTCGAAAAATCAATTGCTCAGTACTTTGACATTTGACAGGAATTCATGAAATGAAAAGTTGTGCATTCTCTCCCAATTTCTTTCATGTTTTCGATACTGCAGGGTTATCTTCTTGGTAGTGGATACAAAGAAAGTGCCACTTAAAGGCACCGCAACCAGAACACCAAATGATGACAACCATGACAAGTATTACGCGCTACCGAGAAGGAGTCCTCCGCTGGCGTCACCTAGCGGGACGCCCTCGAACGCTTCACACTCAAGTGACGCCGCTACAGTTATACTACTGGCTCTTTTCTCCAATCAGGAAAACGCGTGTGTTCCACGCCCAAATATAATTGGATCAGAGGAACTGGCCGTACATTCGTCCCAACGGACTTCTTCTTGGCAACGCATAATACGTACATAAGTAACATTAACGACTCATTACCGACTACATCAAGGAATCCTGTGATACTGGACATAGGATCGGTGTTGACTTGGCACATGTACCATCCCCTGTCCGTTTCCATGGTGTCCCTGATATGAAGGGACCAGGTACGATGACCGCTATGCGTCACGGCGATGCGATGGTTCTTTGTTATAACGTGCGCTGCTATAGTGAGGATCGTCTGTGTGTCCACTCGTAGCCACGCCACCTGCGGAACAGAAGAACCAGATATGCATTTCCATACGTCTGCTATGACTACGACTTTATTGAGGAGCGTCCTGAGATCGTTGAAGGCTTTCGTTTCAATGGTATCTTTTGTCATAAATAAAAGTCGGTTCTCGACGAAGTAATTTAACTTAAAACTTCTTGCGCGCGAAACTTGAGCGATGCTGAACTTGTTATTCATCGACGTCATTGTAATCTAGTTTCACGCAGCTAACTTTGAAAAATTTCAATCGATGTGACTTTGAGGAGTCGAATATGCATATATTCTCTCATGTCATTTAAGAAGAAACCTTCAAAATTTTGAACTCTATAATGTGCCATCTATATTGTACTGGATGGAATGCATCAGAATACCCTGTTTCCTTGTTCGAAAACAATTCGACCAGCGATTTCGCTTTGCGGGACGTAGGGGACACAGTGGAGGAAAGGAAGAATAAAAAATACGTATGCCGGCCGGAAACACCCAAAGCGGTTACAGCGATTGTCGACTGAATCAAAAGAAGTAACAATTCACCTGACCTAAATGTCTCTATGTACGTATTTTCAACGTGGCCACCCCGGTGAACAGAAGACGACGTATGCATTGAAAAAAAAAATATGGATCGACATCCCTCCTCCCCTGTTGTTGTTTTATTCAATCCTCGCCACTTTCGCTTACAACCCCAGCCGTGTATTACTTTGGACATGGAGCTTTTACAAGCGGTGTTCATTGTCTCGCCCGTTGCGACCAAGACATTTCGTTAAAAGTATAGCATATCTTGGTGCTAAAGCGGAGCGGAGAGAAAGAACGAGGAAGAAGAGATTTCGCTGGAACAAAATCCGCGCACGGGCTATGTATTTACAAACGCGCCTGTTGTACGAGTCTTCCGCTTTTTTTCTTTGTCCTTCTCTTCGTTATTCCTTCTGGAACATTTCCTTCGACCGCCTACCGGCCCCTATACCATCCCCGCAACGGCTCTGTTCCATCCTTTCCCTTCGTGTTATTGCGCTGTCTCTCAGTGACTCATTGTCCAAGTGCTGCGACAATGCTCGCGATGTTACCAACCGTGCTCGTTACATAAAAAGGAGAAACTTCCGTGCCAAACTCGTAATACACTCGACGCCGTTTTAAAGCGTGTATTCCTTCTTCCACCAGCGCCAACCATCACCGGGCGCAGTGTTTCCCGTTTGATTTCTTTCCCCGGAATACACGCGCATCCACTTCATTCCATGCATTCGCTTGAGGCGTGGGCGACGTTGAGGGTGGTATGCCCGCGTTTGCACAGGTATTGGTGTGTGCACGTACACATCCTTTACCGGATTTTATCCCGCGATGCACCGGGCCGTTCTTGTCGCCGCGGTTCGTATAAGAAAGCAGCGTTTCCGAAGGCTTCGTGAGCTTCTTGAATAGAACAGGAGAACGGGCGGGACGCGGATCTGGGAGTTGGGAAAGAAGGCCCCAAAGACTGCGGACGGCCGAAAGAGGCTCGCGTACTGTGGTGCTAGCTTAACGTAGTTTGCCTAGTGTATTGTTTAGCGGATGAAAAGTGTCGCCCGCGGTTACGAAAGATTGTGTAGGGAAAACCACGCTTTAATAATTGTGTTAGCTTTACCTGAAGCTAAGTATACAATCTGGCTCAGAAGGTCGTGGTTGTCGTATTTGCATGAAAATTAATTTATGTGAAAAGCGTGTATGTACAGGGTGAGCGGAAATTATATGTCACAGCTATTATACATGGATTCTGCACCTTTGGATCGATGGACATTTCTGAAAAAGTTCATGCAGAATTGTAGAATAACCTTGTCCTGAACATTGCCCTAAACTTGTCTCTAACCGTGCTCCAAACCTTGTCTCAAACATTCTCCTTAACTTGTCCTTAACCTTGTCCTTAACCTTGTTCTGAACCTTGTTCTGAACCTTGTTCTTAACCTTGTTCTTAACCTTGTTCTTAACCCTGTTCTTAACCTTGTCCCTAACCTTGTCTCACATATTGTGTCCCTAACCTTGCCCCTACATTTGTAATAAGAGAAGGTGGAAGAGATAAATCCATATTCTTTATTTTACTGTGCGTTCATTGGACAAAATGTTATTATTAACATAAATTCCGGTTTCAGGACAACTAAAGGCGAGGTTAAGGTTGTCCTTAATAATGCCTCTAACCTTGTCCCTAACCTTATCCCTAAATTTGTCCTTAATCTTGTCCCTCTAACCTTGTCCCAAATTTTGTTCCCAACCTTGTCCCCAACCTTGCCTTTAGTTGCCCTTAAGCCAGTAATTATATTAATAATAACACTTTGTTTAAAGGACGCAAAGTAATCTAAAAACAATAGATTTATTATCCCTTAGACCTTTTCTTATTACAATTACTGTTTACTGACTTAAATACATTATTTTACGTTGAATGCACATTAAACGTAATACCAGCCTGATTATTAGAAACATGTTTCATCCTTTTCTTCCTTCATCAAACAAATGAAAGATGAAATTTTTTAACTGAAAGCAAAGTATCTAATTCTGTACATCGAATTACCCCTAATGGAAAGCCTAAATCTCTAATGAAACCGACGAGGCGTCGTTTAATTTGCACCAACTGCAAGGTATTTCTTTTCTTCCTGGATTTTAGTTTTATTCCCCAGGTGTATTTCGCCGCGGGCGGATAGCGATGATATAGTTCGCTAGTTTAACCGGATACTTCGACTCCTCCACTGGACTGCGGCAACGTGAAAAATGACCGGAGAAAGTTCTCCACAGAAGAATAGCTCTCTGAAACAGTGCAATGATCGCTCATCCTCTTCCATTCCCTCCTACCATCTTTCTTCGCTTGCGTGCGCAATAATCGAGTTTGTCGATAATCAAGGGGAGAACGAACGCTGTGTTGCGAGTTCCGAGTAAATGGACTGATCGCGCAGCTGTCGATGTTCCGATCTGAATTTTTCTGCGTCTATGGAATAGCGCTCGATATTCAAGTTGGAGGGAAAAAGATATGCGGTAGAGTAGAGAGGAACGAGTTTAAAATTTGAACCACGAAAATCTATGGCAGAGGAAGTATCAATAAGCTCACGCGACATGTTTGAATTGTTTAATTTAATCTATAATATTAGCCTGAACTGGGTCAAACTTAGGCGAAATTTAATATGCATAGATAATGCTAATTTACCTTACGTTCGGACCTAACTTACCCCATGTATGTAGATAGTTTCAGTATGGCTGATTTAAGCTGTGTAATTAAGTTGGTGGTGTTAAGTATACAGGGTGTTCCAGTTGTAGTGGATTTTCCGGCTTCTTTCTCTTTTTCATTGAAAGTAGGCGATAAGGGCATACACAATCAATTATATAAATATTGAAAATGGCCAAACTCGACTAACAGAGACGAGACATACGTATCTATGCATTTTCGACATCGAAGGATCGTCACGGTAACTATTTCAATGCCGTAAAAGAATCATCGAACGAAGCACGGAAGGCATATTCGACAACGCAACAGACATATTGGGCTATTCAAATTTCCTCGCGGCGTGCCACAACCGCTAGAAAATATTTAATATTCTAGCGTGTAAATATTGGAAAATTCTGAATGCAGAAGCGCAAGGATTCCAAGAATGGCGCGTCGTGCCGGCAATGCACTGGCAATCGTATCCGCGCTACGCCTACCAGCGTAATATCTCCACGCGCATCATTCACTTTCCGAATGGTTGAGCTACCTCTGTTCGTATTGAAAACGACAAGCCGATACCCGCTCGCGCTGAGATTGTCCGGACGTTGAAATATAAAACGATGGATGACCGCGTTGACAATGTTTATTCCCGCTGCTCCGTGAATTATTGTAATGTCCATTTCTTTCGGTGAGCCTCGTGTCGAAAGCTTGGACCCGTGAATGACTGATAGGAAGAGATCTGAAAAGCACAACAGCGAGGATTTTCGAACAACGAGTGAAACTGTGTAGATGGAGGATTTAGACGCTTTTGTCGACGAATATGGTTTCGTACGCTGCGTTGCGTATAAGCGAAGGGTATAATGTAGCATTTGAATTTAAGCCAGGAGTAATTGAAATTACGACTACCTGCAGCTCTAATTAGATTGCAGCAAATGGGCTAGAAATTTCAAAGGTGTTATACAGAGTACTGTTACATGTCTATATATTCAGGGTTTTGATTGTACACACATATATCAATTTCTTTATAGCGTACATAATGGCGAGAGTATTATAATTTTTTTTACGTGATTAAGGTCAGAAATTTCGGAATTACGTCGTATGAATAATTACATATCAAATCAAATGCAGAATGATGATGCATGACTCTATACAGGGTGTCCCGTAATTCACAGAAGGCCTACATATGCGAGACTCCCGAGGCGATACTAAACAACTTTTTCGTTTGGCAAAATGTCGTTCGATGCTTTGCTTTTGAATTATAAACGAAAAACCTTGGCCACGCAGAGTGCGCGTAGAGCTCGAGCTCAGGGACGAATTGTCGCATCTCGCTGGATGGTCACAGCCGGCCACAGCACGTCGCAGCCTGGTCCCAGTCCAACACAGCCCATCTCGAAACGATCTCGCTCGACTTGTCGGGAACTCGCGCAAGCCCATGTTATATGTATCTGTACACCATTAAGCCACTTTTCTTTACAATCATTTCCAGTTTCTGTATCCCAGTATATTTTTAATAACCAAGAATTATTATCTAATATTTTTTATTAGTAATTCAGTTTATTTTGCGCATTATGTTTCTTCAATAGTAAACATGGTTCATTACACCATGAACTTCTATGCCTGAATAAAATTCATTTTGATCCAACACCACGCTCTTCAAAAGTTCTTCGCAGCTTTTGAATTTGGCTTTCATGTTATCTGGGCTTTTACGACAAATCTCTATTACTTCCAGTCCCTCTATGCTTTGAAGACGCGCAGCAGCGAAAATACTTTGAACACACATTCAAGCTTTGCACATAATGTTTAATTACAGCCTAATTAGAGATTTTATTCACCTGGATAGTGAAGAGCAATCCTTTTTCTAATGGTTCTTGCTGGTTTCCGCTGTATGCATAATCTCGGATATCCTGAAGCATCAGACTATAGTGAATATAGGAAACATAGCAAAAAATAATGAAGTCAACTGAAAATTCATGTCAGTAACATAAAAATTTACTGATCTCCAAAATGAAATGTAGAATGTTTCTTAAGTCCATGTTCATCTTAAGTTCTTTGAAGAGACAGGTGCTTCAACTGCGAATGGATGCACATTTTACATATTTGTTGTGATGTGAACATCTTCAGAAGTCCACGATAATTATTGCAGTTATATAAATAAAATGCATAACCGGGAAGAAGATCTTGTTCGTTTAAATTTGTCAATTCGAAATAACAATTCCGTATATGCGATTGCAGAATGACAGAAATAGAAACAGTTACAGAAACCTAGCGAGGTGCAAAATATATTTTTTTAAAAACCATCCCCAAGTTCTTTTATCATTTAATACACTCCACGTCCCATTTCTAAATTCGCCATCGCAACGGAGGAAGTCTGAAAATTGGCCGGCGTCCCCCGGTAAAATAATGAAGTCCACAACGAAGCTGCTCGCAGAGGCTCCAGCATCGCCGTGGTTCCTATTTGGGGGGCGAATTTCCGGGAGGGCAAGTTGCATCCCGTGACAAGGCTCACGGTCGGGTTGCGGGCTAATCCGATGGGTTATCAGAGCACACGGAGATAAGCATCTGTCCTGCAGTGTCAAAGTTCGTTAGGGACGGCGGAGAAGTGGGACGGACGATACGGGCGGTGGATTCGATGCTGCGAATACCGGGGGATAATTAGCCTCGGTGGAGCAATCCGCATAATTATTGTCCGCGGTGCGTCTGTACCCCGTCGAACGGTTTTTCCCCTACCTCCCCCCCCCCCCTTGTTCCACCGCAACGAAACGTTTTACATCGACCGGCAAACATTCCCACCACGATCGGAACGCCGTGTCACGCCGATGATCCGAACGACAGCCAATGAACCGCTTTTACCTAAACAAGGAGTACACTGTTAATTGTAATCGCTCGTGAGCCCACGGTTGGGCTAATTACAAAGGTAATCATCGTAACGAATGTCACGTTCAGATAATCCTTTCGTGGATGCTGCCACGATGAACGTCGAAGCAGCTACGCTTTCGTAATTTTGGGCTAACGAGTCGGTTGAAGGTAAACGACTGTTCTTACTGGAATTGGATTGTTGTTTCTGGGGGCACTGAATTGTTTTTCCTCATTAATTCTCAGGTCGTCCGTAAATAAAAAGCAATTTGTATTCTTTTAATTCTAGTAAAGCCGATGTTCGAAATTGCCTCTCTGCTTCTCATATTAATTTATCGGTATTGTTAAAATTGCAATATTTTAGAAGTGAAAGTTATGTTTGCCCTTGTAAAAGTATAGCATACGAAATATTATTATGCAATATATACATAGAAAATAAGTTCTGTGTGTGTTACATAATCAAAGATATTCTGAAGTGGTGCTGTGAACCTTCATATTGGAAAACATCAGAACTTATAAAAATCCAACTATTAAATTGTGCTTTCAAGTGTAAAGTGTAATTAAGACGAGAGAAGGTCGAAAAATCAAAGGCATGCACTTTAAACTAGGAACGGAGTATCCTGAAGTGATAATGAACAATTTTTATGTAATTTGATTTGATACGATGTAGGGTAGAAGAAAAGTATATTCGACACATACTTTCTCTCGACCAGGATCGATATTTTCAGAATTAAAATGACGTACATTATATTTTTTATGCAAATATACACACACGGGGTGTTTGGTCACTGCATATCAACATTTTAAGGGGTGATTGCTGAAGTGATTCTGATCAACGTTTTTCTTTATGAAAATGCTGGTTAAGCCTTCGTTTTTGAATTATCAACAAAAAGCACTGATCAATCAGAGCGTGCGTGAAGCGCGCGCTCAGCCGAGAGGGCGTTCGAGACCGCGGTTGAGCGTATCACGACCGTCACTTACCAGACCGCGCGCTCTACACGCGCTCTGACTGGTCAGTGTTTTTCGTTGATAATTCAAAAACAAAACCTTAACCAGCATTTTCATACAGGAAAATATTGTTCAGAATGACTTCAGCAATCACTCCTTAAAATATTGACATGCAGTAGCCGAACACTCTGTATGTATTGGATATATTTAGTTTTCCCCAGATTAAACTCGATCCCTTCCGAGGTATACATAAAGTTTTATCCCTTGTCCGAACTATCACGACCGCTAATTAATTTAGACAATATAGATTCTATCATACTACGTTCACCTGCTCGGGTAACATGAAAACTGATCACGGAGTAATAAATTTCATATGGTGCAGCGTTTGATTTTGACCAGCCACTTTCCGATATCGATTTTTATAATAAAGTCCTGTACAGTTTTACACCGGCATAAATGAATTGTTCATCGTAAAGCAATCAAACAACTGTGCTACAAAACGTTTTGCACGGCAGAGGAATCGATTTCTAGCATCGGACATGGAATACAGTGGGTAGCACAGATTTAATCATTCTTCCTGTATTTATGGTGTTTATGTTCTTAGGGAGTACGTAGAATATTATTGTAATAGCTCTGCAATTTTGCATTGCCACAATTCATGCAATTATCAATTATTAGCTGCATTTATATTTTATAATAATTGTATGCAAACTATAATTTGAATTTATCTTTCTGAAAATGTGATATACACATATAAATATGCTACATTAGTAAAAATATGATACTAATGAACTAGCGATATACCCATGCTGAGGATGCGTTGCTTTCTCAAATTTAGTGGTGTAAAGTAATATTAATAATTTCCTAGTACAAAAATAATCTGTTCTGCTACTTCTGACGAATAGGGGCCTAGTAAAATGTATGTTGAAATTACAGTTTAGCCGGAAGCTTTCGTCAGCGACCGTAAGTACACAAAAATTGATTGATAATGACGAGAACTCTGACTGTAAGTAGTATGGGTCGATGATAAGTCATCCACAATTTTTATGTGCTAATCAATTAACAATAACCACAAAAACATAAATTTGCACAAAACTGCATATAATTATCAATATTTTCTTACGTCTTTGTCTGGCACAAAAACGAATTGTGACTGTGTAAATAAAAGAAACGTAAACTTACAGTTATTTAACCAGCATTTAGAGAAACGATCACTTCCTGTCTTCGCGCTATCTACAACGCAACTAGAATTGCGTCGCTTCCAATGAGGTAGATTGACATATCACAGAGGCTACGTAACTGGTTTCTGTTTTGAGGGAAGGGGGAGGGGTACTTCTGACCAGCGATGTAATTTAATTAAAGCCAGGTAAACAGTATCACCAAGAAAAGATCCCTCCAGTACCCACTTCAGTGTTTGAATTCTTTCAGGTTGTACGTAAAAAGGGAAGAAAAAAAAGGAAAGGGAGGTAAAGGGATCAATTCCAGCGGTGTGCGATGCTGTCTCGGCCGGTGACACCCGGCTAATACAGAGTTGCTTATACCTGCTTTGCACGAGCATCGCGGCGGTCTCGACACGCTCGGCGGATAGCAGCGAGATATCTGTCGGGCAATTCGCCCGCGCACCCCCATGCCGTAGCAACCCCTCGCTTCTACCGGGACAACCCGTAAAAAACATTCTCCTCGGAGTGTACCTTATACGCCGACCTGTACGGTGTTACTCACGCCGCCATCAGACATCATTTTTCATATCCCGACCCCAGGAATATCCGCCGCCGCGACGGCTGACATTTTCCACCCCCTGTCTGACGTCGACAATGTGCCGTGCTGATTGAATCGTCGAACGTCAAGGCACTCTCTCGCGCCGCGCCACCTTTTTCCTTTTCCTGTTGTCCTCTTTCGATGTTTCTTGCTCGATCCTTCCGGTCTATTGCCTACCCCTCAACAGGAAATCGAAGTTCACAGTTTTGTTCTGGGAACCAAGCTGATGGCTGTTCCCGAAACACTTGCGCGGGTATTGTTTTTATATACGACTTTTTTTCATTAATGATTTTTAGCGATTTTGCGCTTTCAAGGAACTTGTTTGACGTATTCTCTCAATAAAAAAAGTTTCGATGCTCCAGCACGAGGTTTTGAGATCATGTTGCCCAAAATATTCTGTAAGCTCCATGTTCTACCGTTAGTGATACTTAAAGTAATTTCCGAGGATGGATTAATCTAGGGAATACCGCACAAACTTAAACTATCAGATGTCTTGCATGAAAACTCAAGCCGTTGCACAACCACAAGAAAGAGATACTTTCGTACAACTTAATTTCATTATTCACATTAAGTTACCAATTAGAGAAGATGGTTCGAATATAGGCTAGAGTCTGAATAGGGCTAGTTGAAGTTTAAGATCATATTAGATGCTCCACCACATCATAGGAATAACCAGTAGCGACATTCCCTCAAAAACGCGTCCGAGAAAAGTTACAGTGCATGCCTCATATTACAGCTGACAAGATGGCGTCAGTTTTCCTCCATAGCGTCTACGTTTTTCTCGTGCGCACGCACGCCGCGAAGCGTCATTTTCTAGCGTAGCAACAACCAATCAAAACATTGCGTACTACTACACCAACAACATGGCCGCTTGTCACGTGACCTTGGATACTAACATCAAAGGGACCGATACAAATACTGTGGCTCCACCTTCCTGTCAATATTGGGAACTACGGTTCAATAACCAAAGACAGTTGGGCGAAGCAGGTACATTTCGGACTCGTAATAAGAAACTAGCTCTGGCTCGAAATAAGCAACCCGCTATCCCCAGTTCTTTGTTTGAGGTCGTCGAATGGGAGCATGCTTCGTTCGTGGAATGAGAGTGCGTGTCATTTGTCTATCCTCTGAAGAATAACATCTTTCCTCGGCCGAACACTTTATGTGTGCCGCTACCTCGGCGTCCTCGCTCGCTCACCGATTAGCATACGTGATCTGTAGTAAGCAAGCGGCCGGCCCCGAGCGAGTTGCTCGAAACAAAAGTGGTAACCCCTATTTAGACCACTTACTCTAATAATTGACACTCAACTTACCAGAATTAACTTAATTTACAAAAGCCTCTGTAAACTTTTATCAGCAATCCTTACCATCCCCAATATTATTTACAATTTCCCTATTTCGCTATAAAATATCGTGTTTCTTAATGCGTTTCCATTTGGCGAGAAACGATTCCGATCTCGTCAGCAAAGTTGACGTGGATCGAGTGCCTTGAAATATTAGTCACTAAACACCTCTGATGATGTGTTTTCTGGGACTATAATCAAGCCTGCATCGTATGCGTCCATACTTTGTTAGTTGGTCGACGTTGACGGTAATTGTAGCCTGATACGATGACTGGCATGTTTATTGTAACAGCACATCACGTTCAGCGCTACGTCTACGTCATGCTGCCTTAATTGCGAGAAATGACCCTGCGACTGTTTTGCGAAAGGCACGAACACGTCGTTTTTGAAAACAGATAAATATTTGATGTAGCGCTGTATTCAAAAGCTTTCAAACGCTTAGAAACACTTTAAAATCTAATAAAAATATACAATATCTACTTTATAATAGTTCAATGGAACGCACAAACGACTTATGTAACTTACAGTTATTAATGGTAGTGTATAATCTAACCTGAACTAACCTAACCTAAGTTCCCATTTGCATGAGAGTTTCATTACAACATAAAAATTAAAAGATTAAATTGGGAAATAAAGAAACTTAATGCTTGGAGCATTCCAAAAGTTTCATCTTGTATAACGAAGGTATACTTCTAATCGTTTACTGTAAACTACAAGCTCGTACCATTTTACATCATCAGTAATAAGAACAACGTGTCCGGAATCGGTCATAAAGATAGAAAAGAGCTTGTCCGGTTCAAGATGGGATACATATAAAGAACTATCAGTACTTATCCGGCTCTCTTTGAACACAAACGAGCGTGGCAGTGACTGCAGGCAAACAATTTGCGCGGAGGGTTTCAAAGGATACGGTCAAAGCACCGACAGGCAGCGTTAATGGGATTTAGTTGTAACGGGAGCTTTTTTGGATGTTATAACGTGAAATTGAATCTGGGAATACGGATACTGTGTTCTGGCAAGTAAGTACAGAAGGTTTTTTGCAATATAGTGGAAATGATCATCACCTGAAAAAAATTGTATTCAGTCTAATTTGTCACATTTATGTCTTTTTCTTTTCATCTGAAAGTCTCATTTAAATCTTCGGGATAGATTTTTTAAAAGGATAAGTGCTTTACCATTTTAAACTGCAATTAAACAAGTGAGTAACAAAATTAAATAATACAAAAAAACTGGGGAGAAATAGAACATGAATTAATCAGAAAAGTTTGGACAATTATATGCAAATTTGGGCCGTTTTTCTTATTAAATTGAGTCATGTAAATATTTTTCAATGATATACAAGGTGTTTCACTACCTCATGTAAATATCTTAAGGGTCATTGCTGACGTGATTCTGCACACTTTTTCCTTTCCCAAAATGGTGGTTAAAACCTAGTTTTTTAATTATTAACGAAAAACCCTGAAATGGGGCGCGCGTTCAGCCGCGAGAGTCGCGGTTGAGCGTATCATGATCTTCTTTCAGCTGAGCGCGCCCTCTACGCGCGCTCCGATTGGTCAGCGTTTTTCGTTAATAATTCAAAAACGAAGCCTCAACCAATATTTTGGCAAAGGAAACAGTTGATCTAAATTGCTCCAGCAATCGCTCCTTAAAACATTTGCATGAGATAACGAAACGCTCTATATAGAATACATATGTGTATAAATTTCATACAATATTACATGAACAATAAAATTTAATATAGAATCTTATCTGCCCACTATTGAAAAAAAAACGAGGACTTCAATCTCTCACTCTTCAAAATATAAAGGAAATTATATATGTAAAATTTGTTCTGCAATACAACTCTACAAGCTTCGTTTGACGTATGTACATTGATACGACTAACAGTTTAATCGATGTTGCTTGCTCTTTGCAAGCATGGGAAGTGGAGCATCCTTTATACCAAATGAATCAAGTAATTGGAACAGATCATGTCTTTCTCCTCGTTTAAGACGGAAAATAAAGCAGAGAGGAAGAAAAAAAATAAAACGCTGTAATAGAGTACGTTTCCCTATGAAGTCGCTTTCTTCTGAAATGCAAAGGTACACAAGAGAAGTAGCTTTACTCGTTCCTTTTAAACTGCACTGGATATTACCGTCAATACAAAATGCACTTTCCTCTTCATTTTTCAAAAGCCAGTTTAAGTGAATATTAGAATGAATTTTACGTTTGGAGGAACGAGATGGTACTTGACATGCCCAAACTACCTTAAATGTTAATTACACACATATACTATAGAAACAAAATAAAATATAGAAAACCTGATGTTGAAACGCTTATGACACAAATGAGAAATTATTGCAGAGATAGAAACGTAATAATATATGGGTGTGTCTGTAAGATAAAAAATGATACAGAGCTTTCGGCATAAAAATGATAAAAGAATTAATAACTAATAGTTAATAATAGTCATTTGTTATTATAATCAAAAGGCTCGTACACGTTAATAAATAAATAAATAAATAAATAAAAATTAAAACTGCTTTGATTACACTGCCCAACAAATTTTAACTTTTTTTCTGTTTTGCAATATCCACTAGGTAATCCTTGTAAAGTTTTTCGTCCTGAATACGAATCCGGAAGCAGAATTGCTCCGTCACTCTTAGATTTAGAAAAACATGAGTTCTTGTAAAAACATGCGATTTTGGGCAAAAAGAAGGAATTGCGTGAAAACTAAAAACGATAGAAGTTCATCTTGGTCTTAAAAGATACAGGAGAGTTTCCCGAACATAATGATATATAATCTTGTAATATTTTGTGGTTTTGAATGCTTGTCAATGGTGATTACACTTCAAAAAAGAGACGATGCGCGTACTTTCCACTCACTATTCTTGCATTTGTAGGAAAAGTTAGGTCTCTGATATGAAATCGCTTCACGGTATCGGATTCTGTATGCATTTCTGAAGAAGAAACAGTCCAGAAAAACTGTTGGAACGGCTTTTAATTCGAACGGGTCGAGAAAATGTGCATCGGTAGCGCGTTGACGACGCTTTGCCGCCATGCTGCCATCGGTCGCGTATGTCGGGCCGGCAGGGCCGTGGCCACGCGTGAACGATATCGAGTGGATCCCATTACATAGCACCTGGTTTCTAGCAATATACGTTTCATTTCATTCATGTATTCTTGGACCATAATTCCGAAATTACAACAAAGTCTTAAGAATCACACTTTGTTTTCAGTATTTCTGTATAAACACGTATGATTTGTTAATACGATGTCAACTGAAGCAAACAACATTGTTTATGACCGTTTTCTAACAATAATAACTGTTTTCTTTCTTGGACAATAATTCCGTGAGTACAACAAAGTCGTACGAATCACACTCAGTTTTCAGTATTTCTGCATAAGTACATATGATTTGTTAATACGAAGTCTTTTAATCCTAAGAAAACCTAAGCGACATTTATACATATTTCAACAATGTCCTGTGATAAGACCCTTACATCCCATCCTTCACGAAACCTCACAAAATTATATTACTTTTCCGCTTTCAACTATATTCCAGAAGAAATGTAAGGGATCTGTTTAAAAAAGATGTACAAATGATACCTAAATGGGTTTCGCGTTGGATTCAAATATTATTTGATAAATTTCAAATATTGATATATGTGGGACAGTATCTCAAATTGCATACAATCATAACAATCAAACTTTTGTAATTTCACAAACGATGTTGTTTGTTTCAGTTGACATCGTATTAACAAGTCATACGTGTTTATGCAGAAATACTGAAAACTGAATGTGATTCGTAAGACTTTGTTGTAATTTCGGAATTATGGTCCAGTAATACATACATGAAGGAAATGAAACGTACATTGTTAGAAAGCAGATACTATGTAAGGGTCACACTCGATGTCGATCACGTGTGGCTACGTCCCTGCCGGCCCGCATACGCAAGCGATAGCCGCATGGCGATCTCGACCCGTTCGAATTAAAAGCCGTTCCAACAGTTTCTGTGGACTGTTTCTTCTTCAGAAATGCATACAGAATCCGATGTGAAGCGATTTCATATCAGAGACCTAACTCTTCCTACAAATGCAAAAATAGTGAGTGGAAAGTACGCGCATCGTCTCTTTTTTTAAGTTTGATCGCCATTAACAATAATTCAAAACCACAAAATATTACAAAATTATATATCAACGTATTCGAGAGACTCTCCCCTATCTTTTAAGACCAAGATGAACTTTCCATCATTTTTAGTTTTCACGTGATTCTTCCTTTTTGCCAAAAAACGCATGTTTTTGCAAAAACACATGTTTTTCGAAATCTGAGGGTGATAGAGCAATTCTGTTTCCGGATTCGTATTCAAGACGAGAAACTCTATAAGGGTCACCTAGTGGTTATTACAAAACAAAATTTGTGTTGAACAGTGTTACTAACCATTGACAAGTTAGTATAGGGTATTAAATTGTGTTATAATTAAGGGATGGAGAAGTAAGCAGTAAACTTCATAAACGCATTGTGAGTATTACTCTTATATGTAATTCATTAATAAACTAAATTTTTACCTGTATATACGATAGCAAAGTAAAGCCTACAAAAAATTCTTAAGCGGTAGAAAAGATGTTAATTAAGTTAATTAAACGCAAAAATCAACTGAGAAACAGAAAGCGCTTTATGCAATTGAAACTGCACGATTCATGCTCTTCGTTAAATGAAACGCTAACAATAAGTAAACACATTTTAATTACCTGTCATCCGCTTCAATATAAACCAGACACCAAATAAGGAGACTTATCGTTAACATAAAGTGTCATTGTAATAATGGAATAATAATTCGCATAATCATTGCAAATTTCGCTGGAAAGTAGGAATCCCGTGCAATGGTTTGGCGTAGAACCAATGCTCCCCAAAGCAGTTCTGTAGCCGGTAATTTAATTTCGATCTATGAACAGAGCGATTTCATTATCGGATGCTATTTAACGATTAATAAAATATACGCTGATGATGATGATGGTACATACCATGCAATTAAGACAGCAAACATGGAAACGTGATACAGATACGCGTTGTTAGCTGTGTTTTGGTTTTGAGTATTGATTTTGAGCTTTGAGTTTCGTGCATGAACGTTTGGAGCCACAGATTGACTTCTTCCTTTAACCAATAGGTATAATAAAAATTTATAATCACGACAGAAAGTGGGTGAGAAAATTACTATTAAAGCTATCTCTGTAAATTGACGTATCTAATCTTTATAAGACAACAATATCTGCCACACATTTACAAAATACACACATTTTTTGTGCTGCGCTACAGTCATATGATTTTAGCAAAAATGAAATACAATTTAATAAAATAAAATAAGATAAAATTGTATGAAAAATAGAAAAAAAATCTGAGAACGGTAAAAACTAATTGACTGATCTATACAGTATAATATTAAATATCAATATTTTATCTTTTCACGTGGACTGGATTGCAATACCGGATCGCTCCATAAAAGTTGCGCTTTGGATGCAGCTGCTCCCGAGCAGTTGAAAATTTATTAGAAATTATGGGCGTGAAAACGTGCGAACATGTTCTCGCAGAAGTCTCCAGGGAAAGGAGCGCGTTGGAAGAATGACATTTTGCATTATCCAACTTGTCGTCTTGCCAGTTCGCTCGCGAAATGTCGTTCGCGAGGCTGTCGAGCCGCGCCGCGATCGAGCTAAGAATTCACCAAAATGTCACATCTTCCTTCCGTTTACCGTTTGTGACACAATTGTTATCGGTATCGCTGGAAACTTTTATAACACGCCGGATAAACAATGCGTCTTCTATTTTCAGATCTGATCATACCGTTCCTCTTTTATTGTCATTTGTTGGCGCTTACTTCTCGTTAGTTATACATAGAGCAACAATGGGAAAGCGAAGCCAGCCAAATAAAACGAAAAGACAGGAAAATAGAATAGGCAGCCAATTTTTCAAAATTGGATTACAAGTTCGAGTGCCTCAGAAATAATAAAAAATGATTTGTTTAAATGTGCATTTGCAACATGAACTCTCTATTTATTTGGCGATCGGATATTTTGCGAACAATTATACAATTTTTAGTAATTGATCGCGGTTGCTAATAGCTTGTAAATCGATGCAATATTGAATAAAAGCAACAATAATGGGTCCTTTTATATTTTGGATATACTTGGCGTCGATTTAGTTACAAATAAATACTTTCCAATCAGAGAAATGGCTTGTAAACAATTGCGTTTTATTACCTCGAAATATTTTTAAAATGTTTCATACGTTTCATTAATTTCTCGCTATCGATTGGAATCATACTTTAACGTGTCGTAACGAATTTTGCAGAGCAAGAGGTGTTCTATATATAAATAAACATTGATGTTACTTTCATATTTATATCGGAAACTGTTTTAAGCGTCCAGATGTAACTGCAGCGTTGCATTATTTCGATTTCCATCTTAAATGGTAAATAGACCTCCACTGTCATTTTATCCTCTTATCGATCGGTACGAAGTCGACCCTCGTTACGGAACATAAATTATCGCGCCGCAAACCCAAATGGTACCATTAATCCTCCTTAAAGTGAAATCGGAGAATGCACTCCTTTGGAGCTGTCGAATAAATTATAGAACTGCGTATCGACTGGGAAAAGTATGGCAATAATGTGCACACACGTTCCTACGCTTAATATGATATATTCTGTTGAAAAGATGAACATCAGAAGTGCATCGAGATTTAATAATATTTATAATAGAATAGAAATTTATTGCGATTAGAAAATCGCACTATACAGGCGACTCCATGCAAATATTTTAAGGGACAATTGCTGAGGTAATTTCGAACAACGTTTTCCTTTGCCAAGATGTTGGTTAAGGCTTCGTTTTTGAATTATTAACGTAAAACACTAACCAATCAGGGCGCGCGTGGAGCGTGCTCTCAACCGCGAGAGTGTTGAGAAGGTCGCAGTTGAAAGTATCACGATCCTCTGTCGGCTGAGCGCGGGCTATGACTGGTCACTGCTTTTCGTTAATAATTCAAAAACAAAGCTATGACCAACATTTTGCCAAAAGAAAAAGTTGTTCAGAATCGCCTCAGCAGACATCCCTTAAAATATTTGCATGAGGTAGCGAAACACCCTGTATACTACGAAACGTAGTTTTTATTATGCATAATTCTTAAACGTTTTCTAGAATATTTTATACATTATTTCTGACTTTGATCTTCTCTGATAAAAATGATTAATAATCCTGGTCTGAAAGAAAAACGGAAATAATAATAGATTATAGAATTTCATTAATAAATATAATGAATTAGAGTTAATAATAGAATTCCATTCCCAATTCTCCCCGGAAATGACTAATTCTTTCGGTTCGACGAATCCCGTTATCCTACAAGCGCGACCAACAATAGATGATTGTATTCGGAAAGGAAGGTGGTAAGGATGCCGGAACACGCGAGCCATTCTCTTTTTCTTCGCTCGACTAACAGCATTCCCCCGTAGAAATAGGTACATGATCATTTCTTATCCCCTTATCCGTGTTTCTGCTTCTCATCAATTCTCCATTTTTCGTCATTTTTACTCGCGTGAACGCCAGGGGGACGTAGTATCAGAAAAATTTCGCATCGCTGAATCGTAGGTGAAACGGTTTTGATGGAGGATCCTTTCAAGCTATTGTTTCATGCGTAGAATACGTATCGCTGTACATGTGTTAAAACATTCAAACCTGAGATTTACAAAAGAGATGAAATTTACAAAAGCAAGAATGTTGGTTTTTAAGAAACAATTGTATTATAATATTTGCACATTATATGGGGATCAATATTAATTGCTTAATTCATAAATCCGTAATAGTTATGGACACTTTGGATTTTTTCAGTTTCAAAATAAAAAATATGTAACTATTTTTGTAAATTGTACTACTTAATTGCAACCAACATGTTCTCATCCATTGTAAGTTGGCTGCTATACATTTTTTCTTACAATAAATTGTTTTAAATCTTGTTAAGCATGAAAGTAAAATGGGTTATAAAGAATTAAACCAATTACTTTCTCAATCGATTGTTAGTTATTTACATTAAAATAGAAAGATCTATATCGAATATGGAATAAAGTTTCTCATGTTTATAAGAAGACAGACATTGTATAAAGCACTTACTCACGAACTTAATCGAATTTGTCATGTTTCCGATATTTATTGACTATTTTTAGAGACAACAAACAATGTTCACAAATGGCGCGTCTGAACGGAATTTCATTAGGGTGCTCTATTGGACTGGGCTATGCCATACACGAAACATGCTTACGTATCGTCCGAGTCCGAGTTTGCAGGGAAACTGGCGTATCAAGCACTCTACCGTACACTATACTCTCGATATTTGCTATTTTCTTCCGTATGTGAACTAGTTTGAAAATTTTCAATTCCGTGGAGCGAAGCATCGTTGGCAGCACGATCAATTTCGTTTCCATTATTAGCTTTCGATATCCGAGTTCATCGGTTCTTATGTGAAAAAATTTCATCCGCTCACGTGACAGCAGGCGAAGTGATAAATTTTTGAAACAATTGTTATTGTCCTTTTCAGAACTTATATAGTAATTGGTTAGTAGGATGGTTACTAGTTATTTTCAGTGTACAGTGCACGACTTCTGACAGACAGATATTTTCTTACAGCGGCACTAATTTTGATCAAACGGCTGATATTGAATTTTGAAATGTCATGGCAAAGGGATTTTTTTACAATACACTAGTTAAAATGATAAGTGAAAAATGTATAAAAACCCTGAGAACCGATTCATGCCGGTCAGCACGTTGTACCGGCCAAAGTTGAGCCAAGTTTGGCCGTCGACGTGCAGCGCCACATTATAACCTAAATGGCGATAAACTGTTGGCAGCGTACGTTGTGCAAAGAGAAATTCGTCCAAGTGAAGTGGGTATGAAAGAAGCCATTCTCCTATGTTCTCCTACGGTGTTGAGAAAAAGCCGCCAGTTCGATAGTCCTGATTCAGACAGTTAAAGATGGCTTCGTGTTTGGAACCAACGAAACGCTGAGATCAGTTGATCGCCATTTAAGTTACAATGTGGCGCTGCATGTCGACGACGAAGCTCGGCTCGATTTTGGCCGGTGTTGCTGCCATTAGCCTCGCCAATAGTAACCTAGTGGTTATTAGGGAAAACATAGATATATTCTGCCACAGGAAGGAATTTTAAACTAAAATTAAATTAAATCTGTATAAAAATTGAAACTTTTAGTTAATGCAGTATATTCTTGATAAGTAACGGTATTCCGATCTACATGCAAATGACGGAAAGTTAACCTCACCACCATCTCCTTGATGTTTTGCTGAGCGTACGAAAAGATATACCGAGTGAGAAGGAAGAGGTGCGTGCATCGGACTAATCGAAAGAAACATATCCATGACAGAACCTAATGCAACGACGAAACTTTCCTACTTTTGGCTTTGCTTAAATGAAACTTTTACTAACGCATTTGTGACACCTTCCTGGTTAAAATGAGACCAAACACAATATAGTATAGAATATATTTGGTCCGTTGGCTCGCACCAATAGTACGTAAGCCCATAGATTACAATTCAACAAAATGCACTTTAATCCATATCGTGCTTGGTCTCATGTTAATCAGAAAAGTGTTACAAATGCATCAGTGAAAGTTTCTTTTGCGCCTGGGCCCGTTTTTTTTCTCTGACTTGCCGCCTGCTTACACTTCCTACCTACTTTGTCCGCTGTAGCGGGAGCTGCGCAGATCGGTCGAAAACTTGTCTACACGTGAGATTACTTTTAAATGGGACGGAGAATACGTAGAGTGCAGCCAGTAATTGGCATTATTCTGACTCTGTCGAGCCTGATTTATGACAATTCTGCTGTATGGAGTGATGTCATGTAGCATATCATTGTATTTATGTCAACAACTCTATCACATTACGAATAAAAAAATACAGGATTCTAAAATGATTTGCATCACATAATGTCCCTTCAATACCAAACAACTTGTGTAAGAATATTTTTTTCGCATCTTCATTTCCTGCCAAGATATTCCAGCGAGTCAAGTTAAAGTCGACACACTGTACACGTGTCAAATCACAACTTCCTCTCTTCAAACAAGAAACGCATTCGTGGAGACGATACTTCACAAAAATGACGACACAATGTCAGTCTCTTACAAGTTGGCGACAGGAAGGATCGTGCCTCGCTGATGAAGCAGTCGAGAACTTTCGTTCGTAAAATGGGATTTACCATCGATACTCCGAAAGATGGTGAAGGTGGAACGTGTGCTGCATCGGATGCACTTCCGCTTCTCTAATACTTATCGAAACAAAATATTTGTCAGTAGTCGTGCACTCGCTCCGCCCACTTTTGCTTGTCAGATATACGATAGAACCGCCGCTCCAACCTTCATTCGCTCTCGGCGAGTTCTCTCACGTGTATTACTGCAGCATCCGTTGCTGCAACACCGGTAACGGGCGCCTTGTAATCTAGCATCGGAGAAGCGTGAGAATCGGAAGCTGAAGCTGAAGCTGAAGATAGTCAAGGAGAGTGCAACGGTCACGTTTTCACGACGCATACCTTATGTATTACATGTACACAGTTGCGACGAAACGGTGACACCAGGAACTTAAGCGATGAACAAATTTTTCGGGAGGAGAATATGTATATGGGATGGGATTGAACGCGGTGTTTCGGGAATAATTCAGTGCTCGTGTAATAAATGAGAAATTTAATGCCATGAAAGGATGATGAGATGGGAAAAGTAAAAATATAAAATTAATCTTTTACTTATGTATTTTTCATTTTGTCCACTATTTATAAAGAAGTTAATCTGTTTTTCTAAGAAATTACTCGAAATGTAATTAGAACGAAACATTCTGAGAAAGATATACAGCGGTACCTTTTTCTGATTAAAATTGCAAAACCTTGACGACAGACATTTAGTTATTCTAATTCGAGTGAAAGACATAGCCAAACCTGGAAACGCCAATTAACCCGATACAGGTCATCAAGGTGACACAATTAAGTACGATTCGCATCCATAATGAAGTCTCCTGTAAGGAATGCATTAGTACCGAATTCGAACCAATTACCTATCTGCATCGCTCATGTACAAAGAAAGTGTACATAGCCTATCTGACCTGAGCTTCCGGCGTTACACGTGGGGAGCGCTGCGCATCCGTTAAATCCCTGTGTCGCTTCAGAAGACTTCATTCTGGACGCGAATAGTAAGTTCTAGTTTGATTTCAATCAACTTACATGAGGTTTACGTTTAATTTCACTCCAAATCAAAATCAAGTCAAAACATAATCAAGTGCTACCCAACATGGTCGCTATTGGCTTAGGTTCAGATTATGGTCCTTCAGTCGACCGCCTTGAGGCTTCCGGTTAGTTTTTCATAAATATCTCGAAAAACAAAAGGAGCAAGGGATTATATGTATGTGGAGAAACAAGTTGCTCAGAATCATAATCCTAATAACGTATTAAAAAATCATTCAAATCAATGAAGTGGACCTTCATTTCTATAATTATTCATTTGTAATCCCCAAAATGGCGAATAGATAACAAATAGCTCGGGTCAGTTCTAGTTCAGTCTACGTGTTGCTGTTCCCAACAGGTAGGATGCATCTTACACCACAAGTGCACCTACACAAGCGATTATCAAGCACCTCGCAAGCTTCTTTCATCATTCTCCTTTTTCAGCCACTCTTTTCATCAGTTCACTTACTCAGCCACTTGTAATCGGAGTGTATCTGTTTCTGAAGGAGGTTTAAATCCAGTATTTGGACGATATCGTAGCGTCGCAATTGCCGTGAATTAATTGGATTTTGTTACGTCGAACGATTCAATTCAGCCAAATAACTCCATGGTTGTTTAGTTAGGTTCGCGTGAACAGTCGGAGGGTTTGAATGAGCCGCGGCACCATTATCGACGCCGATGCCAATGCATTCGTGCTACGCGGAGCGCCTTTTCCCTACGTTCTCCTCGCATACCGCTACAGGATTGCCTCCTCGCCAACTATATGAAAACAGCTTTTTTATTCTTTCGTCCAGCGATATGGCAGCAAATGCACTCCCCCCCTCCCCCGGCCGCCCGCCTTGTGTTCAACTTGCTGTTGAGTTCAATGAAACTCACGCGCCTGCCTCGCACGATGTGATTAAGGGGATCCAGATGCTCGTCGAAGAGTGATAAAATATGGTGTAGACTTGAATCACGGATACTTTGATAGTCGGGGATGATAATCCATGACTTGTCCACACGCGATGGTAGGTTTTCCATTGGCATATTTTACTGTCGTGCATTGATGCGAAGCATCGAGGGATACATCTGGGCGGTTCGATGTGGAAATGAGGATTGTGGGAGGACTATGAAATCGAATTATTTGAAATGTGTATGAATCATGAGAAATGTTTCTCTTTTAGAGACTATAGTCCTGCTGCAGTGAACAAATATGAGTTGAATGAATACATATAGAGTATTTGTATTTAATGCTCATTTTTTATTTTCACGCAGATAAATAATGATCAACATTAATTTAATCATTGTATTCATTAATCAACGAATTTTGCACACATTAAACCAAGTTTGTCCTAAAAGTGTATTATATACTTAACGTCAATTTTATTTAGCTTTATTTAGCATGTTCCAATAATAACCGAACAATCCATGGACATTTAAATACAATAACTTGCCCCTTCTTTACTCCTGCGTGTGCTACATAGGTTTGTATCTCAAGGAACATAACCCTCTCCGTTGCATGATTAAAAAAAGAACGTAAAAAAGATTACTGTAAGAAACAGATTTTTGCGAAGAGATGATAATTTTGGCTAAAGCAAGACGAATCAAGAGTGGTAAAATTCCGTTTAAGGCTTCGTTAATAAGGCATTGATAGTTAAAGAAACGGTCCAAAGGTCCTTGAGTATAGGCAACCGGATGTGCCAACCATTGTAACCCATGATACACTGAAATCGCTACACCTGCGTAAAAATCTCACGAAACCCTTTTTGTAGAGGATTATCTGAGCTATAAATTTCGTAGTAACTATTTTTGTCGTATACCTAATACCTAATATATAATGAGATATTTGTTTGACAACATGTCAAAAGTCCTCATTGATGTGATTGCTGCTAAGAAATGTATTAAGGGTTACTGTAAAAACCAAAAACAGATTTTTGCAAACATGTCGTTACCTATTAGTTCCACAACAAAAATAGTTATTACAATATTTATAGCCCAGAAAAGTCTCTGCAAAAAAGGTTCTATGAGTTTCTCTCGTAGAAGTAATCGTTACCGAGATAGAAGACCAAGATGGTGCACGTGCGATTGGCTACACTCAGGGGTCTTTGGACCGATTCTTGAATTGTTCTTGAATCGCAATGAACCTACCTATACACAACCCTTTGCCTTGCATGATTAAACATATCAAGTTACACACTTTGCCTACAAAAGCCTGCCACTGATACCTGGCATCAAACGTCCACGTATGCTACACGTTTCTACAGTGTAATTAACCCCAGTTATTACTCTTATCGCGGCGTTAACTCCTCCACGAGGACTTTCGTTCGCCGATTTCCTAATCGCGCTATCGCAGGCGTAAATTTAATAATCACGATGCAACGATGAATCGCGCGCATGATGACAGAGGGACCGTATAAAGGAAATGTGTTGTAACAGCCCGTTCAGGCGACACGGTTTTTCGACCGATTCGGTACTTTTGCCGAATGGGGAACAATTGAAAAGCAGTGTTCATACATTTATGCATTTTCACCGAAAATTCAACTCTCACACATGCGCCTACTTTCTTTGTTTGTTTATTTATCCGATTAGTTGTAATCTGGCAAAATGGACAAAATACGTAAATGAAGTAAGCATGCGCGTGAGAGTTCAGTTTGTTCCATGAAAATACAGAATTGTGTGAACCGAACGTTCGATCGTTACTGATTCAGCGAAAGAACCGAATCGTCTGAACGGGCTGTAATTATGCAAATTCAACGGCAACGGGATCCGATATACACCGATACGGACGACGCAACGCTTCCATCCTACCAACGGGGTATCATCTCCTCCGGCAGCCCTAATAATTGTTTTATCTCTCGCGACGGCCTTTGCATCAAGCGCAAAGGCTCGGGGGAGCCTGTTCCTCAAGGTACCATCTCGTATCCCCGGCGAATTGTTCGTATCCAGCCGAGGCAATTAACGTTATCACGGTACTAATATCGGCGGTCTGGCTGAACGGAACGAGCAAATTGTGCGAAATACAGGAAGCACGCAACTTGAGATTTCAATCTTTGTATACCCTCTTCTTCTTTCACCCCCCTCCCCCCTCCTCGTCATTATTCGTTTCAGTGCGTGTTAGCTGCTGGAGGGATGATACAATACACCCCTACATTATTTTCTGCCATTCTGTTTGATTCCCTTTACTTCAATGTATTTTCTTGTAAATAAAAATTCGATTTATACGGCAGCGAAATGTAGAAGTAGATGTATTGGTGGATGCTCGTACACTGAATGGCATTGTAAAGTGAGGAGGCTTGGGGTTATCAAAGAAAGCAAAGAAATTAAATCATAGCTCTTTGCAAGCTTCACGATAAATATAAATATAGGTTAGATTTCGCTAGCAGTGCATTAAAAAATTGAAACCTTTGATATTTTTCCTTGTGTAACCGTTGTATCTTAATGCATTTCCTTTTATTTCGTATATTTTTGTATTCGATTCATAATTTTTTAGGAGAATTTCATGTTTCTGATGCGTTTAGAGCAATTTTAAAGCGTGTTATACCTGTCACTACCTGTTTCCCTAACCACTTAATCTGGTTCACCCCGAATAGATTGGTAATTTGTAACCCACTAGCTGCAGCTGCACTTTAATGAGCCTACTAAGGAGAAGAGGAATCCAGAATAATTCATTCAAACTTCAATCGAGAGTATCCATTTCTAAGATCAAGATAATCTTATCTTCGTTAGTTGAAAATAAATTTCGTCAATGGAAACTGATGTAACTTCTAAACAAATTTAGTAATGTACAACGTAATGTTTCATTGATATCCCAGTGCTAGTTAAACCATAAAATGCATAATTATAACGTATTTTACTATACACAGTAATACAACATTAAATTATTGTCCAATAATATTGATTTAACGAAAAGGACACCACGTCAAAATTATAAATAACGCAATCAACATTTCCAATAATTTAACAATTTACAATAACCAAGAATATACCTCTATCCCTTTTTATACTACCAAATCAACTTCCAAGAATCCAATTTAATTTTCAAAGGCAGCGTCACTACATCCCTTTAGTTTAGAAATCGTTCGGATTATCGTCGACGCGTATAGTCACGGGTTTCTGGAATGGATCCCTCGGATGCCTGACTCGTCGTAACCATTGGCATCGCGAATAATTAATACAGCGGTTTGTTTGCACGGGCAATCACAGGGCAGCTCGTGCACACAAGTTCTGCAAGCTCTTCTGAAGCCGCCTCTTGGCTTCTCCACTTCAGCTATTGACTTCGAGACGCGGGATCCGGGCCGCATTCTCCGGGGTTAACCTCCTTACCCCGAATAACCAAGCATTAGAGCGGACACGCGTCGGAAATCGTGTGTCTAGCTGTCTCAAGATCTTTGGGTAATTACGGATTCTTAATGGGCACGACCATTTAGCAGAAATCATGCCCTAATAGATGGTCTTTGAGCTCGGGTGTCGCGGCGAATTGCGGAAGATGATGCAAAAAATGGGGAAATTTCAAATGGATATGAAATAAATCAAATTAATGAGAATATTTATGGTTAGTAGATAGTATTTTTTTATGGAAAGTGATTTACAGACGAAGATGTAGGTATGCTGGATGTTCTATTATGTGTAAGCAATAAAAAGGGATGACTGTATGGGCTAAAGCAAGAGGAAAATCAAGAGTGGTAAAATTGCTGTTGAACGATTCGTTTATAAGACATTGATAGTTAATGAAACGGTCCAAAGGCTCCCAAGTGTAGGCAACCGGACGTGCACAAACATTGTAACCCATCATACATTGAAATCGTTGCTGTTACGAATAAAACTCACGAAACCCTTTTTATAGAGAATTTCCTGGGCTATAAATTTTGTAATAACTATTTGTGTCTTGGAACTAATACATAATGAAATATTCGTTTGACAATATGGCGGAAGTCCTCACTGATGTGACCGCTGCTAAAAAATGTATAGTGTTACTATAAAAAAAACAGATTTTTGTGGATATCTCGTTATCTATTGGATCTACTACAAAAATAGTTATTACAATATTCATAGCCCAGGAAATTCTCTGCAAAGAAGGTTCTATGAGTTTCTTTCGTAGGAGTAATCGTTACCGAGGTAGTAGCTCAAAACTGTGCACATCCGAATGCCTATACCCAGGGGCTTTTGGACCGATTCTTGAATTGTTCATAACTTATTAAAGAAGCTTTAAACGCAATTTTGTTTCTCTTGATTTTCGTCTTATTTTAGTCTATAGAATCACTTATTCCATCAGTGCTCTCATCTGGTCGAACACCGTGAACTTTGGTAGGTATTATATTTTAAATAATAACAACAAAGTAATTTTAAGAATTGTGTATCTTTTTAGTGTCATTACTCCATGTCTTGGTTTCCCGAAGTATGACCTTCTTTTTACTAAAAATTGTTGAAGTATGCATAGAGCTACTTGCTACATAAAACATCTATTTCTCACTCTTATTTCATGCGTATTAAAATCATGCTCCACAGACTTCCATGAGCACATCAGTGCACGAGAACGTCACCTTGTCAACACTTGTTTCCACAATTAATTTATTCATATTTCATCTAACAGCCGCTATCCAGCAGGCACGTTTATACGTTCGTTTTGCGTTCATTGTATTCCTCATTGAATATGTAATGACCATTCGTGCCTGCACGTTATTTTTCGTCATAGCATTGCGTATCAACAGCACAGGTGAGCCTGAGGATCGTATTTTCCAGCCATAGCATTATTCGTCGCGTTGAAACTTCGCTTTCTACTCTAGCGCGACTTTTACGATCGACGCTCGTTCCTCGAGCTTTATAGTGACGCACACACGTATGGCCATACAAATAGCCGAACTACTTGGCACTGGATCTCCGGATCGATAGGTTTGCGATCGCGAGAATTGCATCACGGATCGCCAGATTCGCGCAGGCTGGAAGCGAACAGGCACAATGGTATGCAAGCGTTTGGCAGACTTATCTGCTTTTTGTGGAATCAAATTGTTAATCTGATGGGACAGTCACGACGAAACGTTCGGACGTTTTATCAACAAGCATGAATATTCTGGCTGTCGGAAAACTTTCGGGCTTTTGTATATTAATTAGTTGCTGTTAATCTAATATTACGAAGTAGCACTTTTTCTATTTTCTATTTATAGTATGAAGAGATAACGAGATACTCGTTTGACAATATGTCAGAAGACCTCTTCGGGGTGATCGCTGCTAAAAAATGTATAAAGTCAATGTAAAGAAACAACAGATTTTCGCGAACATCTCCTTGTTTAATAGTTCCATGACAAAAACAGTTACAAAATTTATAGCCCGAGAAATTTGGTACAAAAAGGATTCTGAGTTTTTTTTTCGTAGGAGTAAAACGGAGTGACCTTTTCCATGTATGGCGCCTTACAGTGATGGTGCACGTTCGGTTGCCTACACTCAGGCGTCTTTGGACCGACTTTTTAGTTGACCATAACTTATTGGTATAACCTTAAATGCAAATTTTCTACTCTTGGAAACGTTCGCAAATTTTGTCAACGAACGTATGTATCCTGGCTATCAAAGAACTTTTAGGCCTTTGTATATTAAACAGGGCTGTTAATATAATATTACCAAGTAACCCTTTTCGTTTCAGTTTTCTATTCATAGTATGAGCAGAATATTTCATTTCATATTTCCTACAACAAAGCTTGCAACTGTAAAAAGGTGTATCAATTAGAATTTTATTGATATTATCAGCATTAATCAAGGGAATTAAAATTATATTTATTATTAGCGTTGTCATAATTTTATTATGAAGACGAAAGGCTGTAATAATTTTACAAAGCAAATTGATTCAACCATGTATATTAATTACTGGATATTGCTGCAATATTACCTGCCTAATAATTCTTTTGCTCTTAATTTTCATATCTCTCACAAAAAGACGTCCGATATTCAATGTATTTACTAATTCATCAAAACAATGACTTGAAATTGCTTCTATTCGCTATTATTCCTGGGTCACATAATAACGTACGAATGTGAACGTGTACAAGAATTTCCTTAAAAGCATGCAATATCGTATAAGTATAGTTGAAAGTATAATAGTCCATGTTTTGCAAAAACAAGTCAGAGCAAGAAACGAAGCTGTAATTTGCCGTTACACTTGGAAATCAGCGAACAAAAAGAGGTAATTGAGAGACATACTCGTGCTGAAGTAAAACGAAACCACTCTCTCTCGTATAAATAAAACACTTTGAGCACAAATATCATATGTATAATGCCACAGAAAGTGTGGTGCATTTTTATATGTAGTAAAATAGGTATAACCTTTCATGCGAAGATAAATAAAGGAATGCAAAGTAAACACTTTTTTTATGTGGGTCTCATACGAAAATTATTAGCCACATATTCTGATACTATTTGTAAAATGTAAAGTGGTGAAATAATATGATTTGGCGAAATATAATGTTCTGCTGTAAACATTCTTCGAAAATTTTATTAAATCCACGAAGAAGTTACGGTGTCCATTTAAACAATTCTTTTTACTGCTTCTTTATTAAAATAACATTTGGTTTTGGTTATATATAAAAAAAGGCGAGATCTCTTTTCAGTTAAATATATCGATGCTTAACAGTCGAGTAAATATTCAGTTTAACTTTCATTTTAAATCCATTTAGGTATAACTGGAATTAAAAACTACTAACTCCACAAATTAATGCTAACTTTCATATTCTAACTAAAACGTTCAGTGTATATGTTGTGATAAAATAGTAATTAAAGCGTTGTGTTTGTTCTTTAGAATAAACATATTTATTCATTTTTACTCTGAAGGACAATGAAAAATGGAGAGATACATTAACTATTAGTCCAAAATAATTGCCTATTAATTTAAAATAATCAAAATCAATCAGTTTCTTGAATTTGAAAATTCGGCTCTGCTGAACCTTCAATTAAAGTACCAGAAGTGCAAACTGTTACATATTTTAATTTCAGTAATATGAATAAAAATTAACAAAATTAATTATAAAAAGGTGTAATATGAATACAATTCTTAGTGATTCTATCATCGATAATTTCCCCATGAAAAAGAACTGATAAAAATCGCTGCGTAATGAAAAACAAGAAGCTTCGCTCAGCACAATTATTTTAACGGGCTGAAAAAACGTTCTCCGGATGCTAATCCCAGGGAATTCAGCAAATTTCGAGGGTCCCCACTTCAATTAGGTTTTGAGTCATAAAAATACGCAGCTCGGCGAAGTTAGGGTCGCTCCCGTTTCATCGCCCATTTCCTCAGGAAGTAATTCCGACTCTTTAATGAAATTTTAAAATTTCCCGCCGATATTTGATAATGCGCAAACTGTTCGGCGGAAGAGCGCTATTTAATTTTCACAAATTTCAACCGGTTTAACCATAAATAGAAGTGAGGGGAGAGTACAGGCAAATTGATATGAACAACTTACACCTTCTTTGTACCAGGATCAAAGTCTTCAATTAGCGTTAATTGACTTTCTAAAAGAGGTGCGATTAAATTTTAGGTAAGGTTACGTTATTCCTCATTGAAAGCTTCGCACAATTTTTTGAAATTGCTAAGTAAACGTCATCATTGTTAAATTTTTAGCGAATATTAAAAGATAGAAAATAAAATTATTCTCTGGAGCTGGGAATTATTGGAACAAGTTGCACTGAAATAACATAGAAAAAGATGACACATTAAAAAAGATAAGGCAAACGTAGTACGATTTGCAACTACTTAAAGAAAATGAACTAAGAAATATGATGCAGAAGAATTAAATCTGATAATACTAAAAAGCCGTGGTAAAAAAGGACTTTCAAAAATTTCTCTGGACCTAGAGACCCAAATTCGTTAAATTTTGTAATTAACATTCCCTAATAGCCAGTAGGTTACCGTTAGCGAGACTAATGGCGACAACGCTGGCCAAAACCAAGCCAAGTTTCGCCGTCGATATGCAGCGCCACATTGAAAGCCTAATGGCGATCAACTTCTCAGAGTGTTTCGTTAGTTGCCAGAACGCAACCAACCTTTACTGTTTGAATCAGGGCTATCAAACTAGCGGCTTTTTCTCAAAGCCGTAGGAGAACATAGGAGAACGTCTTCTTTCATACTCACTTAGACAAATTTCTCTTTGTACGAATTCCAAAATCGCGAATCACCACCTCGATAGAACGTACGCTGGGAAAAATTGATCGCCATTAGGCTTTTAATTGTGGCGCTGCACGCCGACGGCGAAACTCGGCTCAATTTCGGGCCGGTACAACGTGATGACCCGCCTGACTTGGCTATCCGGGATTGTTAATGTTCACATAAGTCCAGTGGATCACACTTCGATTAACAAATATCTACTTCTCATAGAACCATAAACTTCGACAGTTTTATCAATAATTCGATCATTTCACCTAAGCTAAAGCTTCACACCAACCAAAGTGTATATTTAACATCGCTAAAGTTTCGATCCATAAATTAACCACTGATAGACAAAGTTATATTTTCGATGCATCCGAGATTAGATGCCTGCAAGCCCACCGCAAATATCATATCACCCCAACTATAGCAGCCAACGATTGATCCGGAAATTGACGTTGACGAGGTAGTAACACGGAGTCTCGTGCTTTCCTAACAAATTAACGAGCGACACGAGCTTGCGACGAGCAACCGATAAAGTAATCGCGAACTTAGCGCCTCGTTCGCGAACGTAAGCGATTATCATCTAAAATCGGAGGATAAACCTGGTTGGAGCGTAGTTGGAATAACGACGTAAATTCACCCGAACGCATTAGTTTCACGCGATTCGCAACGAGCAAATATTCTGATAACGCGGCTCCTTTCGGCGATTTTAACCTCGCTAATTACTGTGGGCTAATCGAATTCTTATCGACAGGCCGTGAGATACAATTGCCGCATCGGGTCTCAAAGAACGAGAGTATAAAGCGTCGAGATGAAACACGTTAATTTCGCCTGCAGGCGTCGCACCGATTATTGAAAGCGCAGCTCTTTGTACTCGCAAAGTGGCGCTCTCTTCTGTTTCCCTCCCATTCTTCTCATTTTCGTTTTGTTTCGTTTTATTTTCTCCTCGAAAGTATTTTTAAACATTTCTATGAGCAGGGTTTACTACTTTTGTTATAAATGTATTTATGAACAGCACAGAGACATTAAGTTACAACAAATTTCACGGCTTCCCGTTTTGCATTTAGTTTTTGTTAAAGTGCATCTAAGACAGGCGTTTAGCATTAATAAAATAAAATAATAATAACTTTTTGTCGAAATATGACTACGATCAGAAGAATATTATATATAGTCTTCAATATGTGAAACTATAACTTGTATCCTTGCGGTCGGCCCGAACAGGAGCCAGCTAAGAGGGTTAGCCGAATGGAATGGAACGTGAAAAGGGAAACGTTCAGTTATCTGGGTGAGAAGACGGAGGGAACGAAAGGGAATAAAAAAGGAATGGAGAGAGGGATAAAAGTGTCGGGTGGAGAATGGAGCAAGGGGGCAAGGACCACTTAACAAACTGCTGAACTCACACCCCATGGGATTTTATTTCTACTTAAATGGAGTTGTCGAGATACGTATTGGTTACGGATTCTTACCAGGATCTCCCTGGCCTTCAATTTATTTGTACCGTCTGTTAAGTTCTGTCTATACTCTGTCCCCGGATTGGTCCTCCCCTATATTCTACGTTATTTTAGAAATTATTCTGACGAAACAGCTTTCTTCAAAATTATGGTACAGTAGGTAAAGGAATTGCGTGCTTTTTTCCCCGGCTGCATTTTTGCCAAAGGCGCAATGGAATAATATTTGTTCCAGAAAAAATATACACTGGTATTTATTCAAAGCATTCCGTAAATACGTATAATACGCCGCCACGTAATCGCAAAGCAGTCGTACTAGTGCACAAGAAAAAGAAGATACTGAAGAACGCGACGTCTCACCTTGTACATGCCAAGATTTTCCACGATGCAGGTAAAAATGGCCTCGCGACCCACGGAGACCGTCAGGTTGTTCAGCGGTTTGCCAAACCTGGGTAAATCTGCAACACGAAAGGTCCTCATCTTAAGTATCCTCGCCGCGGTGAACGCCTCGCATAACCACGGTATACATGCTTACTTACTTACTGCTACTTATAACCCGCCTACGCGCATGCTAAAATTTGCAAAGTACTCGAGAAACTCGCCCAGTGAATGGGTCGAGTTAGCGTAAGCGGGTCAAGCGGAGACTAAAGTTAGCCTCTATATATTTCTCGACTAAAATCGTTATCCTTCTGATTTCAATAGAAGCGCGGTTCGATCATCGCGAGTGTCTAGGGGGCGGTTATTGTATATACAACGAGTATTGGAGAAAAAAAATACGCGAGGATAGAGGAATTATTGCGCTTGTGAATGCTGATTAATTCATAACTGATTGATTTTTTAAGGTGGCACGTTCTTTGTGTAAAGAGTGAACTAAAGACTTATGCTATGAACTCAATACAACACCATTGAATAATTTTCTACTAGAATATGAACAGTCAACCTTGCCATGAAGAATGTATACCTTAGTCCTTGCGTCACGGAGGGTGTGCGGATCTTGTCAAGTACCAAGTGTCGAATATCGAGTGTCGAGTGTCGATTGTCGAGTGTCGAGTGTCGAGTGTCGAGTGTCGAGTGTCGAGTGTCGAGTGTCGAGTGCCGAGTGCCGAGTGCCGAGTATCGAGTATCGAGTATCGAGTACCGAGTGTCGAGTATCAAGTGTGAAGTACCAAGTACCAAGTATCAAGTACCATGTATCACGTACTAGGTATCAAGTACCGAGTACCAAGTACCAAGTATCAAATATCATGTATTAAGTATTTTCTATTTTGAGATTACTGTACCGGAAGTTCAGAACACGTTGGTGAATTGAAAGCCTAGAATACGTATTGACCGCCTAGTATTTTTAACGTACATATCCAGTTTTTTTTACCAAAAACCGATTTTATTTTCTAAATTAAGATCAATATTTAACTATGAATAAAATCACCTTTTAAAGTAACTATAATAAAAACAAGGTGAACAAAACTATTACACAAAATTTCTAAAAATATTGCTTGTCGTTCCAGCACAATCAATATCTTTGGACGTCTGTCCGATCGAACTTAATTCAGATCAAATGTCAAATGGTCTCTGTAATGGCTTACCAATGGGCAGTTAGGTTACTAATCGCGGATGACTTTACCAACGCACCATGAAGCCAGCATGGACACCAAATTCGTGCCACATTAGTTGCTTTCGATGTAACGAGCAACGGCATTCTCGATAAGCGACGGCTAAACGTTAATTACGTTGTAAGGAAATATTGATCGCGGTAGAAGTTAAGACACAACCCCTGATACAACCCAATATGCATTCATTCCTTTTACTTACTAATGTTACAGTCGTTTTCATTTATCATTTTCGTAAATACGTTTAATGATGATAACGCTAGTGCGTACTAATGAAATACTATATAATTTGGCGCTTGTGAAGAACGAGGAAAGTTACGTTCATTACTCACCGCTGTGCAAAACTCTTGCCGCATAATTAAATTGCTAGCAATACAGCACCTTGTAGCACTTTGTTCGCGTGAACTGCGTTAGTTACTGAAGCGTGTTAGGAAATTAACGTAGCAAGTGCAAAGGAGAGTTGTTAAGGAGAGGCGAGATGGGGTAAGTGTGTCAATTACTTTTCGCGGATAAAGCACTGAAATCAATTAAGAATTTTTTACTGAATGAGAATTAGGATTGGGATTAAGCTTGATTAGTAGTCGATCAATGAAGTACCTTGTTTTAATTTAATGCTCCACAAAAGAGCTATTATATTTTGAATTATTTTGAGTTTCATTGGCGTTGCCAGAATTTTACTGGCAATTTTTGACTCCTGCACTGGTCTATTTATTATCATACATAAATTCTACGATAAAATGTACATACTATACCAATGCACATGAAAAATTTTGTTATATTCAGTCGTAGTAATTAATTTAACATGAACTATCTAAACGAAATGTAAATGTATTAGATTTGCGATAAGTGAGTAAAAATCGGGAGCCCAAGGTCCTCACTTATCGTGTAGAAAAAGCGAAATTGATAAATGCCTGCAGCATCAAAGTTCCATTGATAGAAGGGGCGAAGAGGAACAGAGGTGGGAACAACTAATCTTCACTTATGTGTACTTCGCTTATCGGGAATCTAGTGTATTCCTTAACCTCACTCTAATAGCTGATTAATTTTTTATTTTTCATCTCAACGAAAAGCAAATACAGTAGATTCGCGATAAGTGAGTAAAAATCGAGAGTCGAAGATCCTCACTTATCGTGTAGAAGAAGCGAAATTGATAAATAACCAGAGCATCAAAGTTCCACTGATAAAAGGGGCCAAGAGGGAATTGGTGGAAATAACTTTTCCTCACTTACGTGTAGATTGGAAATCCTCGCTTATCGAGAATCTACTGTATTCCTAAACCTAAACCACATTCATAATCTCAATATCAGTAGACAGTAGTTGGATCTACATACATTTTAAAAGTGGTGTAACTCCATTAAAAAAAAACTGACAAAAGGACAAATTTTCATATATTTTAATGTGAACTTATCTATATCCTTTCTTCAATTAAAAAAAAATGGATTTACACCACTTTCAAAATAAACGGTCCATATATAGATCGTTTAATTGCTCCAGATATCTGAATTCACGTATTCCGAGCACACGCCCTCATTTAGGAGACGAATCATCGCATGAATGATAATTATGCAATAAGTGTACTTGCACGTCGTCATTCGGGGTTGCACATTCAAATGTTTCCACTCGGGTTGCTCGCGAACAAATCAATCGGCATTGTTGGAAAAATGTAACAATGACAGAACGTACTGCTTCATTGTGAGCAACATTAAAAACTGATTTCCAGTAAAATAGGTAGTTGTTAAATTACAGTGAAACTGGTGTAAATGCCAGGGGCCACAAGTTCAATGAATGCAATGTAGCATTAGATGTATGGCTAATATTATAGTTTAAGTGGTTTTCAAAATTCATTTATTTGATTAGAGTAATTAATATCTGCGGAAAAATAAAATAATTTTTTTTTGTACTTCGAATTACGCATTTCTACGATATAAAAAATCTCGTTTCAAGTCCCATATACGAAGGAGATAAATACTTTCACTGAGTAAATTCATCACACTATGTGTTTATTTCAAGGATGTTACTACGCTCGCACAAGAGATGAAAAGTGTTTTAAAAATTATAGACAAAACGGGGGAAATAAGTTTTTGAAACATGACGTCAACAACTACTTAATGAAATGTATTTACACTAACAGCCAAGTGATTAACATTAGCAACGTTAAGCTTGATTTTTTATAAATCATACAAATTTATGAGCATCGTACCAATCCTCTATTATGTATTACATTTAAAAGCTTAATTAATGGGCAGTTGAAGATATCCATTTTTAAATGATTTTCGTCTAAAATAAATAATGTATTTACTTGTTCAGATACATTGATCCCCGTTCGTTGGGCACTTTGGCATGCTCATAATCGCAGTTCGCCTAGTGATAGAAACTGCCTCCTCTATCGGATCTATTATCTGCCATCAACTAAGTGAAGGGCGATTCGATGTAATTAATAAAACTATCACCTTCTTTAGAAAAACTATAATGAAATCTCTGTAACCTTGGTGCCCAACAAACCAGCGTCGTTCACTGCCCACAGCTGCTTTCAAAACAACTAATTAACTATTCTCTGGTAACAGTTGCTTTTAAAGCGTCGTTAGAGAAAATGTTCAGTAACCGCAAGATACACGTAAATCAGGCAGCAGTATAAATTTCTTCGTGAAACCGAGGTTGTCACAGGGATCGTGCCATGTAAAAGGGAATCGTATAAACTGTATTAATGTCCGCGCGAGCTTGACGACTTGCCAGTTGAAAGAAGCCGCCAGAATTCAACGGATACGGATTTCGAGAAATCCTCGAATATAATGCCGAGTGAATTTCTTCCGGTGTGTAGATTAAACGACCGGGGATGAAAGCGTGCCGACTGTATTTAATGCGAACAACCCCCGGCGTCTAATTGCACGAAATCGGATCTCGCTGTTACAACGAAAAAAGCAACGTATAAACTAGTTTTTAACCTACTTTCCCGATGCTAAAGAAGCTCGCGCGCTTTCGAAATGTTAATGAATTGTATTTTAATGAGGTCGCCCCGTCGGTGAGAGGCCACGTGAAACTTCCTGCATTATCCCTGCGTTTCATCGTACACCACGAAAAATCTGATTCGTCTTAATGATGTTTCTTGCGTTTTCTTACAGAAAATTTGTCGAAATTGCACGAGCTTCGCAACATTAATTTTTGTTCGCGTTCCTAATATTCTGAGTTCCATTATGTTTCGAATTTCTCCAGTTATATCTGGCTTACAATTAGTAATTTAAAATCATTCTTCATCAAACATTATTTATGCCTAAAATTCATCCTACCAACCATTTTCTGAGGGTTTCTCACGTCCACAATCTAGACCATAAGAAACACTAGAACTTTGGTTTCAACTTTTTTTTACTGTATCTTACCTGCTACTATATAGGGTGTTCGGTTTAAAAGAGAACAGCCAAATGTCATGGAGAATATAAAAGATACAAAAAAATGATTTAGACAAAAGTAATAGCATACCAAGGGGCGCGTGTAATTCTGATATCTATTTGACATTGAGATGATCCTGAAATGTCCTGCAAACACTACACTTAGGTTTTTAAATGGAACAGTATATTTTGAATTACATATTCTTATAGCTGACGTGACATGACATCGACTAATGTTTAACGTTAATACCGCGAATACGTTAAATTTGAGATCTCATATCTCGAAATTGAATTAAGCAAAATACGTATATAAGTAGTGTTTTGAAAATGGTTTCACGTCAGCTATAAGAATATGTAATTCAAAATATGTGGTTCCATTTGAAAAGTTAAGCGTAGTGTTTGTGGGGCATTTCTATAACCTTGTCTATATCATTTTTCTCGTATCTTTTATATTGTCCAAGATATTTAGCTGTTCTCTCTTAAACCGAACACACGATATACAGGGTGTCTCAGAACTCCTGTAAGAGCTGTGAAAGGGTGATTCCTGAGGTGATTCCGAGCAACTTTTTTTTGTCAATACATTGTTCGAGGCTTCGTTTTCGAATTTTAAGGACAAACACCGACCAATCAGCACGGGCGTAGAAGGCGCTCTCAGCCGAGAGAAGATCCTGATACACTCGTCCGCGGTCTTGAGCACCCTCGCACTTGAGCGCGGGCTCTACATGCTCCCTGATTGATCGGCGTTTTTCGTAAACAATTAAAAAACGAAGCCTTAAACAAAGTTTCGACAGAGGAAAAAGTTTCTCGGAATAATCACAGGATTCACCCCTACTCGGCCCTTACAGGAGTTCTGGGACACCTCGTATTGTTAACGGACAAATGGTACATAAAATATTTTCTGCTGGGCAAGCAAGCAAATAAGTGAAAGGAATTTAAGAAATTTGCGAGCAGATCAATTTTGCCACAGTGGTAATTCTGGTGTCGAGCAACTTCCATGCCTTCCACTTGACTGAGAAGTAATAATATACATTTTCAAGCAATTCCATGTAAGTGCAAAGCGACTCAAACTCGTCAACTGCAATGAGTTAAATATTCTACATATAGGGTGACTATAAAAATTTTTTAATTGTAAAAAGTTCATGGCGATAGTCGGGTGTGCAAATGAAATGAGCATCATTGAGCAATTCGGCCGAGTTTGCAGCGAACGTCAGTTTAGTCAAATTTCCTCTCGGAAAGCTTTCGAAGCGGCATGCATTACAATCGTAATTGATATTAATATCTTACAAATGAACGAATAGAGTGAAGTAATATCAGGGTTCCATAATTCTGGTTATTCATGATGGATCGTTATTGATGTATGTGTATATATGCTAAATTATGATGGATAATGTTACATTCCTTAGTAACTTCTGTGCATCTCTATGGAACATTTTCAAATTATTTTTCAAGTCATGGTAATAATTATAAGTTAGAAAACCATTACTACTGTAAAGTATTTTTATATTTTATATAATATATTAGTAAAATAATACCATAATACTAATAATAATAAAAGTAATAAGTGTAACAATAATTATAAACCACGGCTAATGTTGACAAATCCCTACGTTTGTATGTCTAGGTACGTTTAAGTAAAACAGTAAACAATACAACATTATTATTGTTTCCTGCAAAACTTCACATTTCACGACTACTGTCAATATTAACAGGATATTACAGGATGAGCGATGGGTACAAAATCAAACAAACATTGCGGTATGTGCAATGCAATTATGTTTGGCTAAAACGTTAATATAACGATCGTTACCTACTATGAAAGTTAATATAAAAGAAAAGTAAAGATAAAAGTAAAGATAAGTTAATATAAAATAAAAGAAAATTTACTCACTTAAACCATTAAAATGCTTGACATATTTACAATCCTTACACCTTTTTATTACTTATCCGGCAAAAAATGCAGCTAAAGCTACAATAAAAAAATGTTCGTCCAACCAAAATATTCCAATATCTGATTTAAAGAAATTGAAAAAGATTGAGAAAAGATTCGAAATTGAACGAATCCTTAAAAACAATAAATTCTAATAGAAAAATTAGTAAGAAGTAGCTTAGTCCTCGGTGGCCATGATCCCTGTTGACAAAGTGGCGCGAGAGAGCGACCGGGTGCAAGCACTCGGACTCTGCGAGATTCGTGTTCGTGTGTTTGCAAACGTGCGTGGTTTAATATGCACACGAAGGGACGGATGCGTTCGCGCGGACGAAATTGCCCCGCCGAATGTAAACGATCGCCTTTATAAAACTCGCCAATCGACCGGAAGTTTAATCCAAGTTGCGGCGAAAGTTGAGCGTGGCGTTCGGATAGACGGTGAAATTAATCGATCGGCAATTATAGTTCGGTAAACACATGCTCGTTTAACCGGAAAATCGTTCGATCTATTAATATCCCGCGGAACTCCGAAAAAAAAACGGAGAATGTAAAAGAAGAAATTGGACAGGCTCACTTTTCCTCGTGATCGCTAAACAGCGGCTTCAATCTGATAACCGCTTAACCGTCCCGGCGCGGCGTGGGCAAATGGGAAACAAAAATCAGCACGCAAAGATGAAACGAAACGATACAGGTAGCCGTACTCGAAACAACGCTAATTATTCCACCGGGAAACGAACGCGAGATTCATTAACTTGCTTTATAAACAGATAGGGGTTGCGATCTCGTTTCAATTACCTATTCGGAATCTCTCCACTTTATTCTGATATCCTATCTGCTTTTATTCAAGAGTAATACAGGGCGTTCTGTAATTGATAGAAGAGCCGGATATAGCGGATACCTGAGGCGGCACTGAACAACTTTTTCCTTTGGCGAAATGTTGTTCGAGGTTTCGTTTTTGAATTACTAACGAAAAACGCTGGCCACTCGGAGCGCTTGCAGGGCCTGCGCTCAGGGACGGTGTGTCGCATTGCGTTGGATGGCGACGTTCGGCCGCTGCCCCTGCCCAAACGCGTGGGTATAGCAGGAAGCAAAAGCTGTGTCTAATACAGAATGAATGTAATGAAGGATAATGTCGAATTATTCGTTATTCGTGAATAACGAATAAAAACGCTATACTGATGCGTTTGGATCGGGGCACCGGCCGAACGTCACTGTCCCTGAGTGCGAGCTGTACGCGCGCTTTGGGTGGCCAGTGTTTTTCGTTAATAATTCGCATACAAAGCCTCGAACGACATTTTACCAAAGGCAAAAGTTGTTCAGTGTCGCCTCAGGAATCTCCCATATCCGGCTCTTCTATGAGTTACGGAACACCCTGTATATCGTGTGCAAAAGTGTACCGTTTATTGTTAGAATATGTTTTAACAGCAGATCAAAAGGTTCTTTGCTGCACAGATAAGAATATTTGCATTTTAAGGGTCTGAGTTTTAATGCATTTCTCTTTAAATAAGAAACCTATGCATTGTGTAACCAAGAGAGTGCTAGTGTCTTTTAGCGACCAAAAATAGCAAAAATTTGCAAAATGTTTACTTATAAAAAATTTTATAAGTTTATTATTTTCATAAACTTATTTCTTTTCACAGAAACAAAGATGATTGAGTATGTCGATAGCGATTGTAATGAACACATTTTCTTTGCGCATTGTGTGCATTTTTCTTTTTTGATATTAGAAAACGACAGAAATTTCTGGATTGCCTAAGAAAGGTAGAATAGTAATTTTTATGTAACCACTGGAAGCGAAGTAAATAATTAAAAACGACAGCATTATAGTCTTTGCCAAAATTAATGTAAGAATATTAGCTGTAATATGAGCTTCTTATCAAGAAAGATGAGTACAATGCCCACGTGTGTATTACACAAAAAATTATTACTAGATTTCAGAATCAGTAAAATTTTATTAAAGGAACACCATGCCTAATTTTATAAACAATTATTATTAAAAGTATTCGCACTTGTACAAACATAATATTTATGCTCTGGTAGTAATTGCGTATCAATGGAAAAAAGCTTTAATTTTTGGACTATAAATTTTAGTACAAGAGAAGTTTTATTAAAAAAAAAACAGCACACCTATTCCAGTGAACACTGATTATTAAAAGCAGCTGGAGTGATTTATCAAAAAACTTTATTTTTCGGTAGATAGAAATGAAATTTATATTGTTGGAGCTTTCGTTCGCGATTACAATTTCCTGGAAACAAGCTGCGGATAAAGTCGAAATAGTCGGGACGCAAAGAGCGCACGAGTAAACGGGATCAAAACGTAAAGGTCTCGTTAATTCCGATGCTAATGCGCGAAGCACAGATTAGATTCCGGCCGTTGTCGCCGGATCCGGCATCCTTTTTACAGAACGACGGACTGACAGATAATATCAACGGGGCTTACAGTCACCGTTCGTCGAGTTTCTATCACGCGACAATAATTCCTGTGCCGTGACGACACGCGAAATCCATGACACGTCTCTTCGAATGATTCGCAAATATCCAGGGAAAAAATACCAGCCGCACGGTATTGGATCGATCAAATGTTTCCAGTTGCCCTATTCACTTTCGTCATTTCTTTTTATATGCTGGGTTAATAACGGAAATATCAAGTTTTGTAGTTTGAATCCAAAGTTGCTTCTTTTTTATTCTTTGGCTATCGAGTGCAGCATAATTTATGTAAAACGATTTTCAATAACCTTCAACTGTTTACATTGATTCGAATTATGGAGGGGGAATAATTAGTAATTACTGGGTATAAGGTCCTCAACATTGATTTCAATGACCTTGAAATATGTTTTCAAGGTCAATAATATCGGACATTGATAGTATATTCCTTAATATCTTAGAAACTAAAGAAGTGAGAATGTTGTTCATGATGATTGACAACATATTCCAATGTTATCGAAATAGGTGTTAATGACCGTATTTCTCTATAATTACCAAACGATTCTACATAACAGCATTTTACACGTGGCAGATTTTAATTTTTCTAGTACCATTGCTTTGTCTGGAAACTTAATGCCAGAGATTGTACTAGCAGATGCCAAAATTGTGTATCCGTTCATTCGTTGTTTAAAACCGCTCAAAATCCAGCACGAAATATAGCGAAAGGAAACGAAATCATTCAGGCCACCGTGCGCGCCAAATGTCATTCCACGAGGAGAGGCAAGAGCGCTGAAGAAAAACGCGGTTGATTACGTATTTTTCGGAAACAGGGTATTACGCATTATACCGAACGCGTTTTATCTTACCGAAAGAAGGATCCAAGCATTCCAAGCGAGCCAAGAAGAATACGTGTAACTTTCCGCGTTCGATCACAGCTCTCTTCCTGTCCCATTTTCTTTTCGCTCCGTTCACCGTTTCCAAATTCGGTCAGGAGGATTAAGACACGGACGCTGCCGTTGTTCATGGGCATCGTTCCAGAAACATTTCGGTTTTTGCCTCGGGCTAACCGTTTTACGCCTCGCCGAGGCGCGCATCGGCTCCTCTCCCCCCCCCCCCCCCCCATCTTCGAAATGGAATCGTTACGTTTGTTTCCAACGGCGAACCGGATGCCATCGTCGACGGTTATGCGTAGACGTGCTGGGACTCGAAAATCGTTTTATCCCCCGTTTTCTTCGCTCCTGTATCTTTGCATTCTACCAATTGCCCGCCAAACCACGATTTACATAGGACTTGGATAAGACTGCAGATTACAAATCCAGTTATCATCCATAGGATTCTTATGGCCGGTGCGCAGCGACCAACGTTGTGCAATTCGATTTCAACGTGAAGCGGATTCAAATGATACCGGGATCGATTCTTCAGCTTTTATTAGTACACACGCTTCTGGTCGAAAGTTTGGGAAAGTGAACGAAAGCTTTCGAAGGGTTGGAAATATTGATGGGGCTTTGGGAATGTTTTTGCTAGTTTAAATACATAGAAATCAAGTGAATGTTCGTTGGCTTCTGCGATATTCATATGGGGGCTGGATGAATCAATTATGACGCTGAATGGAAGCTTTCGACTGTGGAAATTGTTTTATTCCAGAAAATACAGAAACTATGAAAATGCAAAAACAGTTGGATGTTGCGAAACAGGGATTTTCGAAAACAATTATATTCGCGACTGATTAACTAAAAATTTAATAAAGCGAAAAGAACATTTAATTACATTTGCGCTTATAAATTGCACTTTAAATTTTCAGCCGGCTGATCGATCAATTAACTAAACCAATGAAATTCATTACCACACAAATTGTTTAACAAAACTTCTAAGATTTAATAACAAAGTTTTCCGACAATATTCCTATTAAAGTAAGGTGAGTACAAATAATACGCGTTTTGCGGTATTGGAAATTGCAAATTTGTCCGGCAATGCATTATTTCGTGTCGCATGCAATTCTCAATGCGCCGTTCGGTGTCTATTATTCTCTGTTTAAATTAGTTTTCAAATTGTCGAATGTAACTCGCCAGATATCGTTGTCAATATCATCAATAACTGTTTCAATTTCAACGCTCGATCCCCGAGGTAATTAACAGTGAAGGAATCTTCAATGTTGCGTTGTAACATTCTGTCACATTAAAGTTAATTAAGTAAATTACTTCGATCAGCAGTGTGCAATTTTATTTTGATGAAACACTGTACGTGTTGTCTAACATAAATAGCGTCGCAAAGTGTTGGTGTATGGTTTTGACAATAGTTGTTTGTTATAAAAGAATACATTTGGATGACTACGCGTTACTCTCACATTCCCTTCTTGAACGTTATCAGAAAACAACTGCTTGTAGAGCGCGCGAATTGCAGTAGTTCTAACACCTCCTCTCAAGTCGTGCGCTGAACAATTTTTGTAATATTCATCTCATTCAAACAAAAATAATGCTTATCCTTTGATAAGGGTTTGGTAAGTACATCCGCAGGCATGCTATCCGTTGACATATATAATAAACTTAATTTTTCACTTCGCAACGCATCTCTTATAAAATGGTACTTAATATCTATGTGTTTTGTCCTCGGATGTACCACTGCGTTTCTTGACAATAGTTGTGCCCCTTTGTTATCGTTATACATCACTATACTACTGAGGTTATCTAGACCTAATTCTCCCAAGAACTTAGATATATACAACGCATGTTTAACAGTTTCCGCTATTGCCACATATTCCGCTTCAGTTGTAGACATAGCTATTGTTCGCTGCTTTTGCGATTTCCAGCTGATGGGACCCATAGACATATCAAATACATATCCGGTGTATGATCTCCTGTCGATTTTACACCGTCCCCAGTCAGCATCCACGTATGCTGTAATCTTAGCATCCGATTTCCTAAAACTAATACCATAATTACTTGTTCTTTTAAGATATCGTAATACCCTCTTGGCTGCTTGCCAGTGAGCCTCCGTGTTACAATCGTTATATTGGGCCAGGACGCTTACTGCGTGAGCAATATCAGGTCTCGTTGCTATAGCCAAATACATTAACGACCCTACTAGTTCTCGATAAGGCCTCCTCTGATTTTGCACGCCCCCTTCTTCAAACGTTATATCCGTGTTCATTGGTGTGTATACTGGATTGCAGTCATCCATTCCAAACTTTTGTAACAAATCGTTAACATATTTCTCTTGCGTCATACTTATTCCCTTTGCATCTTGTTTAATATTAATACCTAAGCAATATCCTATTTTTCCTAAGTCCTTTATATCAAAATCTTTGGCTAAATCAGTTTTTACTTTCTTGATCCACTGAGGATCATCTGACACAATTACAAGATCATCTACATAAACTGCTATATACAATCTCGCGTTTCTTCTTTGGCTGCTATATACGCACGGATCGGAAACGGTAGGTTTAAAACCTAAACTCTTTAGTTTCTCATCCAACCTCTCGTTCCAGTTTTTCCCTGCTTGTTTTAGGCCGTACAATGCCTTATTCAAATGACAAACTGGCCGATTTCGAGACTGTATTTCCTTTAGAATATATTTTGCCTTTTTCTGTATTTCTTTCGTTTCCCTCGAATCCACTGCTATTTCAGCTAGGCTTTCCTCTAATCCATCAGGCATGTCCATATAAATATTTTCTTTTAAAATTCCATTGAGGTATGCACTAGTTACGTCTAGTTGTTCTACTGTCATGTCCAATTTAACTGCCACAGCTAACAATAATCTTATAGAGTCCAGTCTAGCGACTGGCGCGAATGTATCTTCAAAATCGATTCCAGGACGTTGTGTAAACCCTTTCGCCACTATCCTGGCTTTTCGTTTTTCTAACAATCCATCCGCCTTATATTTGTTCGTGAGGACCGTGCGGCATCCTATCACCTCTCCATTCTCCGGCATCTCTACAATATCAAAGGTGTTATTTTTAATTAGACACTTTACCTCTGTATTTATGGCTCTTTTCCACTCTTCTTGGTCATCCCCCTTCAGAGCATCTTTCACCGATACATCAGCCAAGTTAGCAGCTAACATAACCAAGCTGGTCCCTTCACTGGGGTTATTTCTATTTTCTGCAATCATCTCATCATTTTGCATGGGATCTGATGTAGAATCTTCATTTTGTGTATCTTGGTAATGATATAACTTTCTGGGACGACCCCTCATACCAGTTCTCACAATTTTCGGCCTACCAGGTGCCCTGCACAATGTAATAGGGACATTTTCTCTCTCAATACTCTCAGTCGTAGGTTGGACATCACTCGCCATGTCAGGATTCACATCACTATTATTATTTTTATCCTGAACTTGTATTATATTTTTAATCTCTTCTTGCTCCCACCCCTTGTTAGGAGTCAAATTATAATGTTCATTGTAGTTTTGTTCGACAATTCTGATATCCCTTGATACAACAAGTTTTCTTTCTTCTGGTAGCCATACTCTATATGCTTTGGCTTGTTCACAGTACCCTACAAAGACCCCTGTCTTTGTTCTTTCTTCAAATTTGTTCTTCCCCGGATCCTTATTTAAGATATATGCCTTCATCCCAAATATTCGCAAGTGCGATAAATTTGGCCGTTTTCCTGTCCATAATTCATACGGGGTTTTACCATTCAACGCCTTGGCTGGACACCTGTTTCTAATGTAATTTGCAGTTGAAACTGCTTCCGCCCAATACCCGTCCGATAGTTGTGCCTGCAATAACATGCATCGCGCACTCTCTATCAACGTACGATTCTTGCGCTCTGCCAGACCATTTTGTTGCGGCGTGTGCGGCACTGTTAACCGCCTCTGAACTCCTTCCTCTTTCAGGAATTCATCGAATTTCGAATTGCAGTACTCTCGACCATTATCTGTCTGCAGGTACTTTATTTTCCTGTCGGTCAAATTTTCGGCATAGTTTTTAAATTCCTTGAATCGTCGTAACACTTCATCTTTCGATTTTAGAAAATATACTTGGCACCACCTTGAATAATCGTCAATGAATGTTAATATGTATTTGGACCTACCTATAGATTCTGTTCTCATAGGTCCACATAAATCAGAATGCACAATTTCTAATAATCTCGTACTTCTTTTAGGTTCTTTCGGAAAAGGTGTGCAAGTCAACTTGCCTTGTATGCATTTCTCGCATGGTGTCATCCTATCTTTTTCTTGGATTTTAATACCTATTGCCTTTCTCGTTCGCGCCATATACATTAAATCTCTCAGATTCAAGTGTCCTAAACGTTCATGCCATAGTTTTAAGTTAGGGTTCCTAGTCTGACACTCCACGTTTTTGACATGCTCTGTACATTCTTGTATGTAATACAAATTTCCAACCCTATTTGCTCTTGCCTTTATTCTTCCATCGTTTCCTTTCACGACAGCTCCATTTTTGGTAAAAATTACTATATTGTCCCTCTCTGTAATCCTTGCTACAGATGCCAAATTTACTCTGAGATCAGGAACATATAAGGTATCTTGAAATTCTATATCTTTAATACTACCATCAAGGCATGTTTGGATTTGTACATTCCCTTTGGCCATGACATTTGCTGACATATGATTAGCTAAATTCAACTTTTTGTGTTCTGATTGATGCAATTGTACAAATTTACCTTTATCTTTACACAAGTGCTTAGTACAGCCACTGTCCAAGCACCAGTTACTGCGCTCTGGATCCACTGTGATTGTACATGCATTTTCGATCTCCACATGGTTAACATAAAACATCTCCTGTACCGAACTTGCACGTGGTTTATTAGTAGTAACTCTTTTAGCATAACAGTCAGATGCCTTGTGACCCAACTTACCACATTGAAAGCATTTTATTGGTAATCTTTTGTAATCTATATTTTTGCCATACCTTTGATTTTTCCCCCTTTTCTCATCTTGCTTGATAGCCATCGCTCCTGGTTCATCACCATGTTTCTGTTTTCTTGTTTCAAATTCTTCTAGAATCTTGATCTTCAATGTCTCGAGATCTGGAAGCTCGTCACGAGATTCCATTGCGCATCTAAAGTTTTCGTATGTATCGGACAAACTATTTAATAACATTGCACCTTGCAGGTCCTTATGAATTTCTATATCCATCTCGCCAAGCTTATCTACAACTTCAATAAACTCATTTATATGTTCACGCACATCCGCACCATGCGACATGCGGTGACTGGTAAGCCTTCTAAGTAAGGCAGCCTTTTTCGCCGGACCTTTTGACGCATATATAGCACGCAGCTTTTCCCATACATCGTGCGCAGTTTTACATCCCTTAATTTGCTTTAGCTCGTTAGAACTTACCGAGAGTATAATGTCGGATTTTGCTTTTTGATCGGCGATGTCCCATGCACATACCGCATCCCTCGAGTTCGCATCGGTTTCTACGGGTCTACGTTTTTGTCCACTCGCATATTCCCAGCCGTCATTTTTTATTAATAGTGCCTCTGCCTGGATGCACCACGTATCATAATTATCTTTCGATAATAACTCGATCCGAGTCGAGCTTCCAATACTTGCGGCCATCGTGCCACGTGCCGATCTAACCTCACTTTTTAATTCTTATAACTTTTTTTAAATGCAATTTATATTCTCCTCTTTCTTTTTTTTTTTTTTTTTTTTGTTTCTTACTTTAATGCCTGGGCCCATAACCTGTTGGTGTATGGTTTTGACAATAGTTGTTTGTTATAAAAGAATACATTTGGATGACTACGCGTTACTCTCACATTCCCTTCTTGAACGTTATCAGAAAACAACTGCCTGTAGAGCGCGCGAATTGCAGTAGTTCTAACACAAAGTCAATTACATATTTAGTAAAGAAGGCTTCCAAGTGTAAATCAATTGAAAAACGTATTCTTTTTCATAAACGGTGTGACATAAATATTTTTATAGTTCTTTAGTAGATATTCAAAATGTTGAATATATTTGATATCAAATGTTTGATTATCTTTATATATTCCATATTGTTATGTTTGTTGAAAAAGGAAAATAAGGGGTTGATATCAACACTAATTAGATTTACCGAGGTGGTCAATGTGAACAAATTAAGATTTTTCACGTTTCTTTTACTATCCTACGTTTTCGGAATAAAAAGTAGTTGGTGTACCATTTATTCCTTAATAGTATAATTATTTCCAATCGATATAGAATAAAATACAATAGACTTTAAAAAATATATGTTTCTTTGTTAAATACAAGATGTATGGGGCTACATGGAAATGTCTTCTGTCAGTATAGGTAGCTCATTACTTGAAAAGGATATTATTAGTTATAAGGAGGGCTAGAGAATCTTTTATAAATCGTTTGCAGAAATGTATTGATGTTGACGGACACGACTTTGAGCACCTACTAAAATAAATTTTCCCTCATTAATCACCTAATCATAGTTGTTTCACTATTTACATCAATAATTCAAGTTTCATGAATTTCTTTTGCTGAAGGTTACTTGAAGGTCATAAGACTTTAATGCATTCTTGTTTAATAATATTAAACAAGGAAGTAAACATAAGAAATGCTTGATATTAATTCATCCTTTCAGAATCTTCATGTTGCTCTGTTTGCATCAATATTTTTAAATAAATTTTTCCTCATTAACCATTGAGTCCTGGTTATTTTACCATTTACATAAAAATCCAAGTTTCATGATTTTTTCGTAGTCAAGGTCACGAGAAGGTCATAATATCGCAGTCCATTGGACTCGCCTTGACCTTAACAATCGTATCGCCATATCAAAAATATGTAGTTCCATTTGAAAAAACTTCGATGCCTTCGAAATCTCGAGAAGAATGACCTTGGGAAAATTTGTTTGCCCGTCTTACGTTCGCCCCTTCAAACCAAATACTTGTTTCCTTTAACATTTTTCCCAATCATACAAAATAAACGAGATATTTTGGATTCTCAAATTAGATAGGGACATCCTTTACATTCTTCTTTGTGCTACTTGTACTACTTTACTCCTCCAATCAGCGACAATTCCAGTGTTAAAACAAGAGTAAAGACTCAAGGATATTTTTCCCATCAGCAAGTGTGCCGAAACTTTTGACCTGTACTATACGTGAATATACAAAACGTTTAAAAGATGGAAGAAATTTAAGAAACTGCTCGACAATAGCGCGGAACGGCATAGAAATAGGTTGGATCAGCCCTTAGAGTTAGATGAGTTTCCAACTCTAGTGGCCGAACTTCTTGACCTGTTGTGCGTTCACTCTGTGGAGCTATCCTCGTGGCTCAGCACATTGGAACTTCAGAAGTTGCAGTTGTATAGGCTTCAGAATTAAATGGACTTATTCCGTTTGTAACAAATTCCGAATCCACCGTCCTCATTTGTTTCAGAAGTTGGGAAGCAAGAAACGTTTTTAACCCTTTCACGTTTTAAGATGCTTCAATGTATGGAAGATTCTAATTTAACTTGTAACCCATCTGTGGGATTTATAAACATACGACGATCAAGTAAGATTCAGTCAAGATGAGTCGATAATAAATATTTACTGATAACCAATGTGACGTACAATGTGACACCAAATTATTGGAGCCACACAACGGAAAATGTGTTTTTTTAAATACGTGCAGAGGGTGTTTTGCTACCTCATGCAAATATTTGAAGGGATGATTGCTGAGGCGATTCTGAAGAACTTTTCCTTTGCCAAAATGTTGATTAAGGCTTCGTTTTTGAATTATTAACAAAAAACACTCATCAAACAGGCACACGTAAAGCGCGCTCAGCCGCGGTTGAGCGTATCACGATCTTTCCTCTGCTGAGCGCGCCCTCTACGCGCGCCAGGATTGGTCAGCGTTTTTCGTTAATAATTCAGAAACGAAACCTTAACTAACATTTTGGCAAAGGAAAAAGTTGTTCAAAATTGCCTCAGGATTCACTGCCTTTAAACATTGGCATGAAGTAGCGAAACACCCTGTATAATGGATAATGTTGTTTGCATAATTATCAAGTGCTGATTCGCAATTTGAAAATTTCAGTACGTCATAAAAAATAACAAAAAGTAATATAAAGAAAGTCAGTTTAACTAAACTTTCATTAAAAAAGTAATTGTTTTAATGCAGAATCGTGAGATTATAAAAAATGCACAATTATAAAATTTAACAAACATTTTTGTACGATTTTGTTTTATTAGAATTAGGCCAGTAATAAACAAAAATGTACAGCATATACACTACAGCAATATTACTCTACTACGATATTCAAGCTGTATATTGTTGTTTCCCGTTTTAATGATGGAATCTGTAAACAGATCGTTCGAGCTATAGACTGCAAGGATATTGGAATTCAATAAAGTCCTATATACCCATGAAAGGTGGTATCTCGATCCTTTTCATATTAAACAGTCTCTTGCTTAATTGGAAAAATAATCCAACTCAGCGTGATTCCTTCATTCTAACGGAAAGGCCACAAGTTTAATGCAATTAAGCGAATTAAAATGATCAGACGTTTCGCATGTCGAGGGAAATATTCCAAAACCACGTGGCCGGATGGGGCTTTAAACCGATCTTAATTAAATCCTTGTCAAACAAATAGACATACAAATACAGTGTTTTTCAGAACCATCTTGGCTCACAGAAATGCTGCCGTCCAATAGGACTGTGCACAGTAAATGTCGGGGGAATATATCATAAATAAATGCAACAAAATAACAATGAAAGATTATTTAATGATTTTTTATGATAGGGAAAAATGTCAAAGTAAACAAATATTTGGTTTGAAGGAGCAAACGTAATGGTGGGCAAAAAAGGTTTCTCAAGGTCATTTTTTTCGAGATTTCAAAACCATCGAAGTTTTTTTAAACGGGACATATCTCTTATATGGAGATTTGGTAGCCAATGTCATGGCGAGTAACGACCTATGATATGACCTTCACGTGACCTTGTGTACGAAAAATTCATAAAACTTGGATTAATGATGTAAACGGTGAATTAACCGTGATTAGATAATTAATGAGGGGAAACTTATTTTAACATGTGCTCAAAATGATGTCCGTTAACAACAATACGTTTCTGCAAACGGTTCGTAAAAAATTTTCTAGCCCTCCTTACAATTTGCTCATAGGGTTTGCTCAACTCTATATAATAATGTACTGCGTTAGCATCATATTTAGGCATGCAACATTTCTATTAATAAACTAGGATGAAGCAGAATATATTTTCTGTTATAAAATGTTGAGACCATAAATCGTACAATGATCTTTAACATTGCACTTGTGCTAATTAAAGACACTCCCATATTAGATTAGGTCCCTTGGAAAGTATGAAATACACCGTTGAAAATATTTTTCCACCGTAACAAAAAGTAGTGATAGAAATCTCTATGTTTCAAACCGTTCGATAAACTGATAATAATCCTCTGAATATTTCTAATTATACAAAATTCGATCATTGTTTAAATTCGTGCAATTACAGAAAGTCGCTGAAGCGGATACCCGGGGAACAATGGGGATCAAATATGCAAGCTGTGGGACTACAGTAATTCTGTTGGAAAATAAGTAGGGAACGTTAAGTGCAGCGCCGTTTTTCCCGGTTCTGTTGTCCTTTTGTTTTCTGCAATGCATCGAGTACTGTTGGAGTGTGTGTTACCTGTAGATACGCGTTTCGCGATATTATATGAACTGTGCAGCTGTGTGGCACAACTGAGATGCATTTCTGGAAAGGAAAATCATTAAACTCGTTTGGAGCTGAATGTTATTTTGCGGAAAATGTAATGTGATACTACGGTATTGGTAAGATTTTGGTATAAACCATTCTTTTTTATATGCATTTTGAGCAAGAAGCAGATTTTAAGAAAAACAAATCGTTTAAATAATTGTATTAAAATTTCATTAACTTACTTTACTCAGTTCTTCTTGCAAGACTTATACTGTATTTTTTTTACAAATATATTCACTATGTACATTTTAGTGAAAAACACAAGACACCAACAAGCTATTTAAAAGGGAAATAATAATTGGTGCCCAGTACTAGACTATAGGTCTGACCTGACCTTTCCACTTCGCAATCGGAATAACCCCAAGAAACGCACCCCTTAATGAACTAACAACACAAATAATCCTGATACCTTAAATAACGGAATATAACATGGTTTGTCGTGATCACAGGTTTATTATTATAACATGTAATAATTACCATCCCACAATGAAGAGGATATCCCCCAGCTTTTAACCCGAATTCGCAGTAGCTACTAAATAATTACCACATTCGAAATGAGAGGATAAGTCTACTTTTAACTCGATTCACCCTACATTTGTCGACCGAATCGCTCTCATCCCCTATAAATGAAAATGAGCGTCTTTTCGCCCAAAAGCAAGTTAGCCCTATCGTTGATCTCGTTAAACCGGAAACACTCTCACCCCGTCCGAATTAAGACAATTGGTCGTTCATCGTGGTCGCCCGCGATTCGCTTCCGTAAAGCGGATCCTTCTAAATTATTTTGTCACCCATCGCGTTGCCTCCGTTGGAAACTCTGTTGTTCAATTTCTCGTGGCGCGCCACTTAATTCCTCGATAACGGAAGAAGCATTGAATTCGTTTGTGGAATAACAATAGGCGTTGTCGGGGAATCCGGTCGTGGGCACGTTTAGCAGTTCAATTACTTCGAAGCTCGGCCCGCGCCGCGCGAGCGTTCCGCCACGAAAAATTGTCCCCCCGAGGCAGGGAGGCGTTGTCGAAATTCAGCTGAGATCGGTAAACGACGTACCGGAAACTTAGCGACGCGCTGATCCCGATGATTCTCGACAATTGCGGGGGTTAAATGTCACCTTGGTGGTGTCAAAATGTAGGGCGCAGCAGATTTGAGCATTGTTTAAGTAGGACGTACGAGGAGATATTTTTTAAATAATAACTCGTTTATAATAATAATAATATACTATAGATGGAAAGTTTGGAAGTTGTTGTTGTTATAATTAGTGCATTTTTTCACTAAACTTCAAGCTTTATCAGCTATTTTGTATTTTTTCCTGTTTTAAGTGTGTTCCTTTATAAAACGCATTATGCAAAATAAACCAGTACTAGCTAAACAAGAAAAAATAAGGTTTTTAAATATGTATGTGATGGATAATGTTGTTTACAATGTTAATCACGTACGTATTTGTAACTTAAATATATCAGTACTTTATAAAAAATAATAAAAGACATTAAAAGAAGGCAGTGTAGCTAGACTTTCATCAAAGTTTTCAAAAATCGCGGTATCAGAAGTAAATTAATTACTAGTTACATTTAAATAATAATACCGGATTATTAGTATGACTAATATAGTAATGCACGGATGTAAGAAGAGCATTTGGGACTTCAGTGCTCCTGACATCCGAGCATCGCTATACTTTGACAAATGCTAAAACGAAAGCATGCTCTTACGTCGCACATATTCGTCTCACAATGACTTTCTTTTACTGCCATTTCTGGGGAAAACAATCTATCATCATGCCATGTTGGTAATACCTTGTCTGACTAATACTTCAAGAACAACACTTCTCCCCTATTTAACTAAATTTTTTCAAAAAAGATCAGGTTTCTCAAAAATGTTTCAACTGATATTATTATATGACAGGTTGTAAGATAACTTTCTTCACATACCAAAACAGTACATGTAGCGAGGAATTAGTATTTCGTAGTACCTCGCTATCTGCCGCTATGATTCATGAGAACCGACTCGCTTGCGGGTTGACGAAGGTAATCTCGTCACTGCTCACAGTACACCGAGGGAACGTTGACGGATGAAGTGGCGATAACGTGACGGTGGTCGATCGAGCATAAGTTCGCGAGGACAGAAGACTGGAAGTGCGTTAGAGCGGGTGGTGAAAGGGATCGGTGGCAGAACCGTGTATCGTCAACGCAAATCAGATTAATTAGTGAATACACTGGCCAACGGAGCCAGGCACGAAGGCTCGCTTTGATAAGGTCCCCGGTGTCGAGAGGTCGATAGTCGTTCCTTGAATGATTGCGATACGCGGATGGGAAAGGACGACTAGGCGGGTCGAACAATTCACGGATCTGATGCCATTAAACGATCCAGTTCCTGCTCTATACAGTGTCACGGGCTTTGATCCTAATTCTCCGTAGCATCTAAGCTATCGTCGACTCGATTGAGTTCAGTCCAGGGTTTGCCGCGCAATCAATGCCTTGGGAGTCATATTGAATAGATGTTGGATCGCTGGGCTATCATTAGCGCGTTATGGTTTCTCTAAATTAGAGATTATTATTGATATACTGTAATTCGCCGTGGAAGTGACTATGAACAGTACCTGTGTCTAATACTAATTATTATAAATTACATTTCACAAGAATATAAATCTTTAAATAAAAAGGGTCCATAACTAGCCGTTAATAGTCCACGTTTACAAATAGCACTCCTAAACTCACTACCCCAATATCACCTTCATTCTACTAACCCAAATAAATAAAAAACCCTTTGGTCCACGAAGCACTGCACTCAAGCCAAATAACATCAATTCAGCTCCGATATGCACTGAGTTATCTCCGGCAGTAAAAAAAAAACCCTGTAGTTATAATACTTCACAACCCAAACTAGCCCAGAACGTTTGCCCCATGTTTTCTGCCAAGCCACCTACACTGTACAACACAAAACTTATGTCCACGTCGTCACATCGTCCAAGCATTGTCTCCACCAGCCACAGATAGGCATTTCAAGCATAATCTATAAGGTCCTAAGAATAAGCTTGAAACGCAGGCCCAGGCTAATTAACATTGAAATGGGCAGGGAAGAGCGGATGGTGGGTGCGTTTTCATTGCGCTGGCAATAAATTCAGGAAGCAGATAAGCGTTATCGTGGTCTTTCGCCAGGCGCCTATCCGCTGCAGAATGTTTTGCCTATCCTCGAACGGAGGCAACAGCGAGCAACTTGCAGACAGGGTGCAGGAGTGATAGATGACTCATCGATCAACCTGTTCGAGATGCATTGGATTAATGGAATCGAACGGGGAAAAACGTCAATTTGCACCGAACTGTCAATACTTATGGTTGTCCGTAGTGTGTAACTGATCACTAGATAATTGGATTATTGAAAAAATCATTGCGATGGGTGATAATGGATCATTAGGTTCATTCGATGCTAAATTGGAACCGAAATTACTGCTGTTTAAATAAGTAAATAATGCAAGAAAGAATGTTTTTACTAAAATCTTTTGAATTTTTCTTGATATGAACAAAGAATAATTTTCTTTGTTAAAAAAATTAGAAGAAGAAACATATTTTTACCATCTTAGTAGGCTTAGTATTAAATAAATTTTACTTCAAAAACTATTGAAGTTTGCTTAAGTCTAGCATTATTTTTTAGAATTGTAAGAAATCTTTTATAAAGATAGTATCGATAATAAATAGTTAAGCATATAAATGAAGACAAGAAAGTAATTATTAAGTAGAGAGAAAAAAATGACTAATGGTTTCTGCTCTCCTGCTTCTTTGTCTTTTTGTATAGTTCTTGGTACATAAAACAATACAATATTTATCTACCATTGTTCTTTTGCATCTATAATAAGTAAAAACGGAAATTAACGTTTCTCCTGAAATACTTTTCAAAATGTTTCTTCCAAAGCTCGATGATTTTCACCCAAATTAATATTTACTTCAAACAATTTATAATTAATTGCTGATTGCCATTAACGTAGTAAACTCGAGAACAGCACGTGTCAATTATACTCTACGCCACGCAATTTTTTTTTTGATTAAATAACAAAAACAAAGTTGTTCTCGACTTTGCTAGAAATGAATTTCAGCATGATTCATGGGTTTTCCACTACGTAACCACCTTCTCCCTTGTTTTCCATCGTACGACGTGCGTTCGCGTCACCGATACACCGTTACATTTCTGTAATTCTTACTTTATAGCAATCTTCCGGATACACGCAAAGCTTCGTCGCTATTGCGATTCAACGGAGAAAAAATTCGTGGGTCATGTAACGTGGATCGTGAAAGAGTAGCAGCATCATAAATAAAATATCGACATGAATGTGGTACCTACGGGATGTCAAGTGTGAAAGGATCTGGCGTAACGTAAAGAGAAATGAAATAAAAATGTGTATCGCGACACATGTGTGTATAATAAAATCCAATGAATTACGGGCATTCCAGTGCATACCGCCGAATATATTTATCCTTTGTCCAGTGGCGCGTATTTTATGTTTGGAATACGTAACCCGCAAACTGCTGCTATGAAATACATACATACAGGGTGTTCGGTTATATGTGGGCAAAAATGAAAAGGGCAATTAATAAGAATAGAACGAAAAGAGTCAATGTAACTAGACTTTCACCAGTTTAAAAAAATCGCGATATTTTTTTACTAGTTACATTGATATAATAATACAGGATTATTATTATGCCTAATATAGTAATGCACGGATGTAAGGCGAACGTCTACGATCAATATGCGCCTTACATCCGTGCATCGCTATACTTACTTTGACAAATGATAAAATGAAAGCATGCTCTTACGTCTCACATGTTCGTCTAACAATGACCTCCTTTTACTGCTATTTGTAGGGAAAACAATACATATATCATCATGCCATGGTGGTAACAAAAGATCAGCCATGGTAAATGTAAATTTCTAAAGGAAATGATAACATTTTATGTTCGGAATACGTAACCCGCAAATTGCTGCTATGAAATATATACATATAGGGTGTTCGGTTACATGTGAACAAAAATGAGAAGGGCAATTAATAAAAATGGGAAGGTACAATTTGCCAAATGTTGACAAAAAATTGTAAGCAAATGGATAAATCATATCAAATTAACAAATAGGCTGTTTATTTTGAAAGTGTAAGCCCATTTTTTTTTTAATTGAGGAAAAGACAAATTTCCATATATTTTAACGTGAACTTTTTATTTATATCCTTTTCTCAACTCTCCTTTTTTTTTTAAATGGACTACAGCACTTTCAAAATAAACGGTCCAACTGTCAAATTAGGATTTATGCACTAAATAGTTATACATATTACTGTTCATATTCTCTGACCAGCAATTTTTTTATTAAATTGTCGGTTTTCTAGAACTTGTTGAAATTTAAATCATCTAATTTCTTTCGCAAAGTCATTCTACAAGGTCATTTTTTCTTATTTGATTTCGCAAAATTGCTGCAAGGTACAATTCAAGTAGAATAAGTGCACGTGACTCCCTTGCTCAAAACTCAACACGTAGATTCGAAGCGACTCGTAACACAATATCTGACCCCATCGCTTACAAACTCCAACGACGAAACATTTCGCCTTAAACATTTGCATTCGCATGGCGCAACTTTGGAGTTTCCGGCCCGCGGGGCCGGATTTACCAATGAACAACAACGGACTTCGATATTCATTAGTAAATTGCGCGCAAAACACGGGTGGAGCCGGGCGGGCTAGCTAGGCGAGGCGAACGCAAGGCGTGCTGCCAGCGCATTGATGAGAAGTTGTATCGTTCATGCTGAAGCAACATATTTTACGCGGGGCTGCAACGGCTAGATAGGTGAACGCTGACGGCGAATAAGTTAAAGTGCATCGCATGCGAGCCGTTAATTCATTTCGCGAACAATTAAGGCTGGGATCGTGACGGGTCAATCCCGGGTCTGGCTTATCTCGATCTCATCACGTCGAAAAATAGCGCGGATTTGTGGTCGCCGTTTCTTTTCCCTTCAAACAATTGGCGCTCGCAGCATCTGGTTCGGTCACTGTTCCAATTAACTGGCTTTGCAATTGTCCTTGCCGATTTTTTATTTTCTTACTTTTGTTACCTCTTACCAATTTGTATTTGAAGTATCTGGTATTGGCTTTTGCGAAGATAGGACTAACATTTGCTAATTACTGCTAAATAAATAAATAGATAAAATCATATGCGTGGTTTATTGTAATAAGGGGGCGATGGAATTTATTATGCGAGAACTTTTAAATATGACACTTCAGAATAGCAAGACCTTTAAAAATAATTCCGCGAAACAGTTTCGCTGTATTAAAACTATCGCTTGATACCTCAAAACGGTGTCATACCGCGGGGACTTTTCGCACGGGGCAGCGTCGAATTAATAGAATTTTTAATTAAAGCGCTTCGTAATTGTTCTGGGAAGGGAAAAGTGCGCGACAGGGAATACGAACGCGTGAGCTACAAAATTGTCACCGCGCAGGCAAAATAACACCAGTATAGAAGCTCGCGAGGAGAAGGCTCGGGGGAGAGGGCATAGATAGAGAGTTTATTACCTGAATCTGATTACCGCAGTCGTGGGGAATTTAATCTCTCGCGACGATTCTGACTACGGAGGGTGCATCGCTTAAATTTGTATAGAGGAAGGTGTTGTACCTCGAGGCAGTCCAACATTATTGTGATTGTTGATTTTTTTGGTACCAACATTGGCATGATGATACATTGTTTCCTTATAAATGTCAGGAAGAGGAGGTTATTGTGAGACGAACATGTGCGATGTAAGAGCATGCCTTCGTTTTAGCATTTGTCAAATTGTAGCGATGCACGGACGTAAGGCGTGCTGCGGTCTCAAATATTTGCCTTATAGCCGTGCATTACAATATTAGTTATAATAACAACCCCTGTTTTGTTACTTCAATGTGAATGGTATTTGATTTACTTCTGATACCGTGAGTTTTATAATTTTTTCGTGTTTCTTAAACTGAGTGGTTTGAAGTTCTAGAGCAATAAACATAAGTAAATGATAAAAGTTGTACTTGAATCTCGTTCGCATAATGTGCTCCACACTTTGTCACCACCAACGTGACATTACATTAATTAACCCTCGCAATCGTCGAGAACCAACATCTTCCCCTAGTAGCTCGGTTAAGAGCAGAACTTTATTTACAGTGCTGCAATACTATCATATTTGCCATAATGTTTTTATGAAAAACACACTTAACTCCCCTCCCCCCAGAAGAAAACAAAGTAATCGAACTTATAAAGAACACATTTGTCACAGTATCCAAAAAACTTTTTCCAAATATGGAATTTCAACGATAAAAGAAGTTGATGAGAAACAAAATTCTTAAACACGTTTAATGAATAATCCCCCCCCCCCCCCACTCCTAGCGAATCAACATTGTTCTCTTCCGCTCTAGATTCGCAAAGCAGTACATTCTAGCCAAATGCTTAGCAAGGATAACAATGCAGCTAGGATACAAGGTAGGGAACGGCGTAAAGTTTTCGTTAAAAACACAATTTTGCAGTCAGCTCGTCTCTTCTATATCAGCCGCAGACGAGGTAAGATAGTTTCTAAGAACAGGTAGAAGTGGGTAACTCGTGCTTCGAAGGAAAATCGTTTCTTACACTCCGCTTTTTCTCAAGGAGATCCACTTTTCCGAGATGGTTCGTCTGTTCCTTCGCACTGGCTCGTTAATATTTATATTCTGCATCATCTACCGTCTCGTATTCGACCTTAACGTGTAAGGCTTTCTGTAATTTTCTTGGTTCTTGAAACTGATTTAAACTAGCGATTAATGTCTCAATTTCTTGGATCGTGCTGTCGTATGCAGTTTGTAATTTTCTGTTTTTGAAAGTTGATGGGGTTTTGCTTAAATCATGATTTAGCAGGTATTAGTACTGCATATTTATGATTTGTAATAGTCTGGTTAAAATGGCTAGAGTACTCGTGAAGAATTTATTCATCGTTGAAACCAAAATTTTTAAAGAATATTTTTCAAATATCTGGTTTTTCAACAAGAAAATGCTTGTATTTGCTTCTTAAGGAACATGTATGGAAAATTTGTTAAATTTGTTCGTTTGTTAAGTTTTGATTAATTTGTTTAATATTGTTATAATGTGTTTGTTTTGTATTTTGTTAAGAATCTCTTTATGCAGGCGCCCCTAAGTAATAAATAATAAAATCTCATAAGTAACATCTTCCTCTGTAAGATAACATACATTACTGTTTTAATAAATTTTTATATATATGTTTTGGATCACTGAAAACTTTGATTTGTTTCATTTATAAATCACTAAAAATATAATAACAACAATGACAAACCGAATACTAACAACGGCTGATTGCTCTTCGATGCAGCACGTCTGAAGTTATTTAGAAATCAAATGAGGAACCTAATACCCACATACACGCGCGCATGTACACGTACGTGAACGCTTATGTGAATTTGATCCGGTGTCTAATGATCGGTCACTGTACACCATAACCCCCCCAATAATTTACATTTCTCACATCGCTGCCGGAACTTCAGAAAATTTCTATTGGCAGCGCATTGCAACCGGCTATACGCCTGTTTCAGTTACAATTACAGACCGCAGAAGCGAGGGTATAATATTGGAACGGGACGATCGCGCGCTCTGCAGCGTGGAAAATCCGAGCATCGTGTAGGAAAATCGATTTGACGAGTCGCCGGGGGAGGGACTGGACGGCGGGCAATTTGTGACACGCGATCTCTCATCGAATGAAAACTTGATGTCGTCACGTGGATCGGCTTGGTGCCGCGCAGACGTTCCGCTCATTTTATCGGGCTCCCTAAACCTCTCTCGTGCATCTGCTTTTTAGAAAACTATGAGGCTAATCAAATTAACTATGAATTATTTGCAGGTCCAAGTTTAATATTAGTAATTATTTAGTAATATCGATTAAGTCGATTTGGAAACTAATGTGCATTATTTGAAATATGACAATCTTTATACAGGGTGTTCCATAAGTTATAGAAGAACCGGGTATGGGAGATTCCTGAGGCGATACTGAATAACTTTTTGCTTTGGCAAAATGTCGTTCGAGGCTTTGTTTCTTAATTATTCGCGAAGAACATTGGCCACTCAGAGCGCGCGTAGAGCCCGCGCTCAAGGACGGAATGTCGCGTCGCGTTGGATGGTGACGTTCGGTCAATGCCCTGATCGAAACGCATCGTTATAGCAGGGAGCAAAAGTTGTGTCGAATACCAAATCAATGCAATGAAGAATAATTTCGAATTATTCGTTATTCGTGAGCAACGAATAAAAACGCTATACCGACGCGTTTGGATCGGGGCACCGGCCGAACGTCGCTATATGTATAGCGCGACGCGACATTCCGTCTCTGTGCGCGGGCTCTACGCGCGCTTTGAATGGCCAGTGTCTTTCGTTAATAATTCAAAAACAAAGCCGCAAACGACATTTTGCCAATGGAAAAAATTGCTCAGTATCGCCTCAGGAATCTCCCATATCCGGCACTTCTATGAGTTACGGGGCACCCTGTATTATCGCTGAAACTTGATTTTTGGAACTCCCTTTAGTTCCATTAGCTTTAGTTCTGTTAGCTCGGTTTTGATTTCTTTTTAATTACTGTTCTGTACTATTCTTTTTTTTTACGTAAAAAATATGGAAACATACGAAAGCAATAATACATAATCTACAGACAGAATGGCAGTTACAATTTTTTAAATTTCGCACAACCTGATGTTTTTTAATTAACTCCAAACACAAATAACACTGAATGGAAGATCCGATTGCTTTACCCTCCCACTTTTTTTGTCACGGGCTTCAAATAGATTGAAATGGTTTCAATCAACGAAATTTCATTTGAAGGCTTAAGCTTTTACAAAAAAAAAAAAATGCAATTCCCTGTCGCTTCGAAAACGTTTTGTCCTGTTGTACAAATTTTCATTGTTGTCTTTTCATGCCACTTGGAAAGGGATATCCGAAATAACTTTTAAGCTTTTCATACAAAAATCAATCAATTTGTTACAGGTAAGTCTTGTTCAATGTACCTTATGTATAAATATCGATTTAACACATAACGTGAGTGCTATATGTAAATAAAACAAATGTGAAATATCCTATAAGAAACCTTGTACTTTTTAAAAAATACAAAGGCACGAAAAAAAGATGCATTTTTGGAATATTATGAATTAAAGTGAATTAGTCGAGGACTGCATTAATCATATTTGAGTTATTTAAATATTCGTATCACATGCAAAATAAGAGAGGATATAGGAACATTTGAGTTTACACTTTTACCATGAAAATAGTATTATTCACATTTAGATGGATCTATAGAAGGTTTTATATTAACTCGAGGAACGAGAAATAACACTTACAATAATTAAACAGCTATTCTGTATCACAGTGTTCGACATAGTTGGTCTTTGCTGGAAATATGTAGCAACGGGAGTAGACAGGAAGTTCCCCGTTGTTGCTTTAGCGAAGATGCAGCTTCAAGCATACTGTATCAACCAGAGCAAATAGAACGAGCTTTTGCAAAACTCATACTCTTAACGGTACGCACTAACCGGACTCTCTTAACTGACAAAGTGGGGTGCAACGTTTCGAGTGCCCTGTTCAAGAAACGCCGGTCAGACTGCGAATAGTTTCGTGGCAGGGTATATAATAAGCGTGCACCGAAACGTGGCCGACGCGTGGGAGCGTGCATTGTGGTCGACAGTCGTGTGACACCGCACAAAGGGTCCCATTAGCAGGCAAGAGCACGCAGTTTCAGCCCTTTGAACACACGCGAGTCATTGACAAGTCGTGTGTATATGCGTCGAGTCCTGGGGGGACCGAACTCCTCGAGCACATCACAAGGCGTCCGCGATGCCTGTTCCGCGAAGCTCGTCCTGCCTTCCCCAAGAATCGCCGCGCTGGGATGGCTCGTGACTTGGGGAAATGGCTTTCCGATCGCGGCCGAGGAAACAGTGGCATCGACCTCGAAACTATGGATCGTCGCTTCTATCGACGATTTCATTAAATTATGTCCACGGTAATTTCAAAGATGCAGGCCTGCCCCACCAATTTCAATGATTTTTGAATATGTAGTCAGGATCGGGATTCTAAGCAATGTTTTCCTGTACATGTAACCCCCATTCGGCTTAGTTTTCGAGATATTCATGAAAAACTGACCGGCTGACCTCACGGCGCGGCGACATCAGGAGAGGAAATAGCCCGAGCCTAATTCAAAATACGGACCCGTTGACTAGCACTTCATTTGAACTTAAACCTAGCACAAGTTAAATCGAACCGAAACTCTTTTAATTGTCAGTCAGAAAGTGTCGCAAGAAATCACATTTTCCATGAAAATCGCAATTTTCTTAGAACCAAGGAGGGTTAAACAGATTCTGCGGCCGGATTTGAATTCGGCGTATCTAAATCTATAAGAAGTGATATATAACAAGTCACAGATGAAATTTAATCACACATCATAATGGAAAGATCACAATTTTCTTTGTGATTGTCAATTTTTACGTAAATTTTCAATGTCAGAATTCATTCACAGTACGTCCACTATAGTTTCCCCTTATTCTGCAACAACTTAATTAAGATATGTTTTTGATAAATTAAATATCTTCTTATAATTCCATACTAATTATAAATACCCTCTAAACTAATTAATTTTCGGTACAGATAGTAAATTTTAAATACTGAAGTGGGTACCTCGAAGTGTTGAAACCTTGAAACTCTCGAAACCCAGAAAATCCCAGAAACTTTCGAGTTTCAAGAATTCCAAAACTTACCCTTTTTCGTGATTCAGACCTCTCGAAACACAGATAAAAAGAAGTATAAAATCAATGAAGAATTCGGGTATTATTTAATTTATTTAACAAGAATCTGGATTAGATATTTTTGTATTTTATTATGTTCTTGTTCGTATTTTGTTTACTTATGATCAGCAAGGATTTATGCAAAGATATTGACTTTAGTTCTTAGAACAAAATATTCATGTCAAAAATTAAAAATTAGGCTCGAACCCATCACTACTAAAAACAATTTTCATTAAACGTGTAACGCCCTGAAGTAAATAAAAGGCTGAACGAAATCCGGCGACGTGTGGAAGTATAAAATCAATGACTAATTCAGGTATTATTTAGATTTTTTAACAAAAATCTGGATTAGATATTTTTGTATGTTATTATGTTCTTGTTCGTTTATGATCAACAAAGATTTATGGAAATATGTTGACTTCAGTTCTTAGACGAAGATATTCAGGTTAAAAATTAAAAATTGGTCTCGAACCCATCACTACTGAAAACAATTTTCATTAAACCTATAACATCTTAAACATCCTACACTGAAACTTTCTTCTTAAAAAACGACATTTAATCTACATCAGTCTAATGGTAACGATAATCCGCCTCTCTAAACTGTAACGTTTAGCTAGCTTACCGGGCGGCAGTAACTTTCGAATCAGGAGCAGTCTAATTAATTGCCGGAATTAATCAGGCAGGTTGCGAAAGTTTCGATGACGTCCTCGTTTCCCTGGGGAACGAACGACGGACTTCGACAATTCGCGCCGCACCGTTTCGAATTAGGGAACCGGCCGCCGCGGAACTCCGTCCTAGCAATACTACCTACGCTCTGTAATTTATGACGGTCTGTTTGACAACGGAGGAAATTAGATGGTCTGCAGCGATCAAGACGCGAGGACGATGTCCTGGGTGAGTGGTGGGTATCTCGCCTGGAGAAAAAGCAGGACGGTCTGGGACGATGGAAAATGGGATTTCGATCGTTCGCACGGGACAACGTAGCGAGGAACGAGCCAGTGGCGGCCAGCTGCACCGGATCGTAAAGCAGAAAGGACCACGGAGCAATTGGGATAAAAGAAGAACAAAGACTTTCTTCGTATTATTAAGCCAGGATATTAAATGTACGCAACGCTGAAGCTGATTGTTAACGAAACCTTCATTATCATCCCTTTGCACCGGTTAAAAGGTGCCGCTACACACGGCTCCTTCTTGAGATTTTCAGCAATATTACAATGTCACGGTGCTGTACTTTTCAGCGTTCGCGAAATTTTAGATGAACCCACAGTTATGGCGACTTATTTTTTTTTTAACACTGTGCATGCAAAATCTTTTCTTCGTACATATTTAATCTGCCTCTCGGTTTTGTACAAATTTTTTCCTCTTATCTATGTATACACTTGCAGTGAATATACAGGGTGTCCAAAAAGGTTGGGACCAAACTTATACTACGTATTATTGAGATCAAATAGATGAAAAAAGTTCATATAAACTTGTGTCCGAAAATTCTTTATTGGGAGGATATAAGCACTCATAAATTTACGAGCGAAATGGTTTATAAAAATACAATAGAAACAGAAGACGAACTTTGTGAATGCATTCAAAATGCATTTACTAATATTTTCAATACTGTTGGAGTGTTTGGAAGAGTTCGGCAATCACTAATTCGAGCAATTTTCGAACATCTCTTATAACTGCCGCAATAAAATCATAAATATCTTTGAAACATCTTTTCAATAAAACCTTTTTGGACATAAGTTCATATGATTTTTTTTCATCTATTTGACCTCAGTAATGCGTAGTATAAGTTTGGTCCCAACCTTTTTGGACACCCTGAGTATTCTTGACCTGTCTTGTACTTGGTACTAATTAAACGTGGTTTTTATTCCAAATTTTAATTAACAATCGCAATATCTTTGCAAGCTTTCAACCTTTCAGGGATTAATATTTAGTATGAGTCACTTTTCCTGTGGTTTTATTCTGAAGCCCCTGTGCAAAGAATTAGGATGTCTTACAAATTGTGAGTCACAATTTTCAACATATTTTGTATTTTCAGTAAAATTTGAAGGCCCGAATTGCAGCGTTGTATTTTCTAGATATTACGAAGTGTACCAATCAATCGATAACATTTCTTTTACTGAAAATATTTATTATTTAATATTTAATATTTATATAGAAAAATATTTGTCCCGAATAGTTCTTTTAGAAATAACTAATATTTTTTTAACTGTTTGGATCGAAAGTTTTGAAAAAAGGACAATTTATATTCAATCTGTCTTTCGGTTTTGTTAAAATATTTTCCACTTGTATTGCAGTGTAAATATGCTTTTTTAATTACATTTTGGTTGGTACAAATTAAACGTGGTTTTAGTTCCAAACTGTAAATATTAATTTCAATATCTTTGCAAGCTTTCAGCCTTTCATGAAAGTTTACTTAACAATGTTAATACCACTAATATTTAATATTATTAAGTATGAATCATTTTTCCAGCACTTTTCAACTGGAATACTGTCACTGGTCAATAAATTAGAACGGCTCACAATTTTCAACATTTCTCGTATTTTTAGTAAAATTTACAGACCTCAATTCTAGCGTTGTATTTCTGAGGTATTACGAAGTGTAACTGTTTAATTCAAAAAGCTTGGATAAAGAAGAATTATTTGACGTCCTAAATATCTTAATCGATGGAAGCAGTCGCCCGGCAAACGAAAGATCCGGGCTCCAATCTCTATTCACCAGCCTGATCACTCGATTCTTTTCCTTTCTCACAGTTCAATAGTATGAGAATTCAATGCGAGGGTTCAGTGAGTTCACTTCAAATCTCGGATCGTTCCATTCGAATGTTCAATTAGCTCCGATTCGTCGTGATGGGACAATTCCTATAACTGGAGTAGGTACTTTGATTATAAGTGGGTATTGATTAGAATGTATTACACGATTGTTGAATTACACATACTTATACACAATTAATTGATAACGATTCATAATAATTATCCGTATACTGTTTCCATCTACATAATCTGAAAAAAATACAGGATGTCCCACTTGAGTACCCCAAATATCTCGCTTATTTTTTATGATAGGGAAAAATGTGAAAGGAAAAAGTATTTGGTTCGAAGGGGCGACGTAACATTTAAAGGCAATTAGATAAAGCCAAGATGAGTCAAACAACCTATGACCTTCACGTGACCTTGGGCACGAAGAACTCATAAAACTTGGATTGTTGATGTAAATGGTGATATAATTGTGATTAGATGATTAATCAAGGAAAATTTATTTCAAAATATCGATGAAAACAGTGCAACATGAAGTTTTTGAAAGGATGAACTAATATCAAGCCTTCCTTATATTTCCTGCCTTGTTTAATATTAGTAAACATGTATGCATCAAAGTGAACTTCGGAACTGATTGCAGTAAACGAAGGAAGAAACTAATGTATGGATGCTTACAATTTAGCTCGATGAGCAGTGTTGACACAGGCTACAGAAAAGTGTTTGTTAATATTAAGCAAGGAAGGAAACGTTAAAAAGGCGCGATATTAGTTTATCCTCTCAGAATCTTCATGTTGCACTGTTTTCATCGATATTTTACAATAAATTTTCCGTCATTAACCGTCTAATCATCGTTATTTTGTTATAGGTTGTTGGGCTCGCCTTGCTCCTTAGCTATCATATCGCCGTATAAAAATTACGTAGTCCCTTTTGAAAAAACTGGGGTGATTTTGGATTCTCGAAAAAAAAAATGACCTACAGAATATTTATTATAGTATCAACCTTGAATAGGAGCTAGAATTTCGTATCGTTTTGCAATACTTTCAATAACACGCTAATTTACAATGTTTTACTTATAAATTAGTTAACTGAACATATTCGAAACAAGTATAAATTATATAAATGCTTTTTTGAGAAATTATTTCACATTTTTACATACTTTGCATGAAAAATCGTCTTCCTTCCTCCTGCAACGCGCCTTATCATCGCCCTGCACATATATTCGACCTACATTCAAATTTTTATCAGCGAGAGAACCTCTCTTTCACCGGTGTCCCGTGTGAAATTGGGATTCCGATAACGAGGAGGATCCTCGTGTATCTGCAGAGGTCAAGATTACGATTCCTCCTTTCTCTACGGGTGCACGCTCGGAAGACATAACTCTGGTGAACGCGCGATTACCACCGCGACACGAGCGAACAGTAAAGTCGTGTCTCACAGTGGCAACGATTCCTATAAAAAGTAACTGCTACTCGAATGCCAGGTCCGTGTGCTCTGTGCTTATTACTGTTCGACCAGGAGGACGACAGGAATCTGACCGCATAAAGTTACTGCTCCCTGTTAACGATCGCGGTCCCGTGAAACGATTTCCGGAAGCATTTCGCTATCTCCAGCAACTAGACTTGAACTGTACTTGGGAAAAAGGTGAAAGAAAAATGTCTATACTACGCTATAACATTAGAAGCGCGATAGTTTAGAAATTATGAGCACGTTGGAGAAGGTGACTTTTCCATCGAGAATGGAAGTGTATCATATGAGAATAATAAGTATAAGCATATTGATCGATAGAGGTGATTCGAGATCAAGATTGTTCCCCTTTGCCTTCTGTGATCGAATAGTAATATTATCTCCCTCCGGTACCGAATTAACCCTTAGCAAGAGGATGGTGCGCAGTGTTAATTAAAAATCGTTCCGGTAAATCATCAACTAATCAATTATGAAAAAATAAATAATAGTTTTATTTCCTGCAGAGCTAAGGAAATAGATAAAAAAATTATTTAAATTAAAGTATCATGGGAGATTGTGAAAATCTAGTTTCTCCATTGTAATCGAATAGTTATATTATCGAATTAACCCTTAGCTGGAGAAAGGTGCACAGTGTTAATTAAAAATTGTCCCGCTTAATCAACAATTAATCTATTAAGAAAAAATAAGTAATAATTTTATTTCCTGCAGAGCCAAAGAAAGAGATAAAAAATTATTCAAATTAGAGTATCAAGGAAAATTGTGAAAGTCTAGTTTCTCCAGTGTGATCGAATAGTTGTATTATCGAATTAATCCTTAGCTGTAGGAAGGTGCAGTGTTAATCAAAAATCGTTCCGGCTAATCATGAATTAATCAATTACGAAAAAAAAAGTAATAGTATTAGTTTCTGCAGAGCTAAAAAGATAGATACAAAATTATTTAAATTAGAGTATCATGGCAGATTATGGCAATCTAATTGCGTTTGTTGCCATTGAAACATGAATTGGATCTCAGTATCTGTCAGTTTTATCACTTTGTAGGTTCCAAATGTGTATCGATATTATTAGAAATTTAATTTCTGCTTTTGCTTGTAATATTACTGTCACACTCATTTATTTACCACGAATATCTTTTACATCATTTGTGCAGCGAGATGATTATATTCTTGGGGTTGATCAAACACAGTAATAAATGTAAGAATATTATTCATGAATGTTTAATTTAAAAAAACTAGAAGACGACTTTGTTATTTTGATCTTATAAATATTTTATAATGAAGCTGCTGTACAATACTGTTTGAATAATTTTACAAAATCTGATATGTTCGTAGAAATTTACTTCTTATTGTTAATTTTTCTTATAGCACGTTGAAATACATCTTAACGAGGCGTTAAACTTATTTATGCAAAGAATTCTGTCCATTTTCTTTTATTCAACTTTAATTGGCCCTTTAAATTTGTTATTCGTCTTTAATGTAGAAATGCAAAACTCTAGTTGAGCATTATTATTATTTTATTCCATGTATTTCTTACTTTGCAATTTTCATTACAAAGATTGGAAGTTTCATTAGGTTGGAAAGGCTGTATCGTACACTGAATGGTTTCTTTGATGCTAAGTTATGGGCGAAATAGCCTTCGTACTTTGCTTTTCGTTAAATCTCGAATTTTAGCTTGTTACATCAGTTGGCAAAGGCAGTTAAAATGTCCATTTATTTAAACAAGTATTAATGAACGAAAGCGCAAGGTACCTAAGTCCCTTTTAATACATTTATATGTTTCCTTTGATTGCATTCAAATTATAAAAAATAATTTATTAGCAATTATTTCGAACACGAGTTTCACGTTTAAAATAAATTATAAAACGTTCGAAAGATAATTCGATCGATGAACGTTTCCAGTGGCAGACATATAATTACAGAATGCACCCTTCGAGACATCTTTTAGTATACTACAGTTAACATTCGATGATAATTTTAATGAATCAGGAGGAATTTAAACGCAGATTCATTAGGAGGGATCCGAAATTAACGAAATTACTATAGTTATTTTCTTCCCTGCTTCAAAAACGTTACCCGTCGTTAATATAATTGCATCGCCGAGCTGCAATTAAGCGTAATTAATTTGGTTAATAAAAAATTGGGATGAAAAATGAAAGCAATGTGTTATCGAAAATACGCAACTCTCCAGGATTGATGAGGTTCCAAGTTATTGGGTTTCGGCAGACGAAATCGTCGTCGAACTGTAAATAAAATACTCTGCGCGCATAATTATAATAGTTTCGTGGAAAATAATATTTTAAAATCAAAGTATGATTCATTAAGTTTAGTAAATGCACTTGCATTATCGTGTGCAAGTTGCTTATCATTCTACTGTAAGAAATGTCTGTCTAATTATGATAGAATTGCAGATGGAAAATTTGATAGAACATAATTTTCAGAATTCAGAATTTTCAATCTAATTTTTGATAGAATATTTACCATATTTTTATCACTCATTTTTTGGCTTCACATTTCCCGCTTGAAAATGTTCATTTCTCCGTTGATGGTAAAATAACCCATGATAAAGCATTCAAAACTAAAAATTAAGTCTCGAGCTAAGCGTCCAAAAATGCAAACAATTCTATTTAAAAAACCTACATGCAGTTGCAAACATTTCTCCACGAAACACTGATTAATGCCGTCCCCTTTTTGTCGCAGTGGACAATCAGTTAAAAAGTATCGTACATCGCGCAAGAAATGGCAACGGTGAGTTTCCAAAAAGCAGCAGAAGACAATCCAATTATATCACCGGGAATTACCGGGCAATTGGTCGAAAGAAAAACAAACGGAACTTGGTAATCGTTACAGGCGGTGATTCAACGTTCACGAAGCACAAATTGCAAGGCGTTAGGATTGTCCTGATTTTGTACAGAATTACCATTGCGCGCGGCAATAACGAATTATGGTGACCGATTTAAAACCGTAGATGTATACATATAATGGACCAATAATGGTAAAAAATATACAGTACTGTCTCTCTATATGGAGGCAGTTTGGGACCGCCGAGTGCCAGGTAAGTAGCCCATACACGATGAAACTTGTCTCGAAACGCGTCCGCGGACATGTCCGACGGACCGTCCCAACGGACGTACGCTGCTCCCCTAGAGACTTATCCCCCATGCCTATATGACTCTACCGTCTCTATGCTGTTCTTGCAATGAAAAAGAAAAGAACAGCTAACTCCACTGGTAATGGGAAAACGAATAGACTGATGGTAGGGACCGTGCAGCCTTCGTTCGAAAAGAAATTTGTTACCAGAAGTGATATTTCTAGGTCTGGTCCCGAAAGATATTTTATAGACGCAGAAATTATATGTTCCTTCGGGGCCACGTGCAACCCAGGTGCTCGACTCTGCACAGTACGTGTCATAAATCCATTGTATTAGGAAACGGCAGTCAGTGGGCAGTTATCTACTTCTGCCTGGGAATTATTACAAATAAGTAATAGTCAGGAACATAGAAAATTTCTATAAAATATAATACAATATTCTTGAATGGCACGATTTTCGTCCACTTTGTATTTGTCCTTTTCATGTCTATGCATTTTTATCGTAACATAAATTGTGTCTGTTTATATACAAGTGTCGTAGGCGAGTTTTTATCTCGTCTTGGGTCCAACTCCGGTCCTCCGGCTGCGGCGGAGATCGGCGAGACCTTTCTGTGTATATTATCAGTCTTCTTCCTGATATCTCAAACCAACCCTAGGCCTTCGTCGTAGTAAAATGACTGCCAACATTCACCCCAGCAAAATAGCTTTTTCGGCGCGGGTCGCACAGTCTCTACCATAAGTCTATTCGTTCTCCCACTACTATGCAGTTTGCTCTTCTTTCCTTTTGCATCACAAGAACAGCGGAAAGAGAGCAGAGTCAAATAGGTGTGGGGAGGATAGGTCTCCAGGGACTAGCGTAGGTCCGTTGGGACGGGTCCCTGGACGAGTCTCCAGACAAGTCTCATCGTGTATGGAGCATTTTAGAGAGGGTTACGAGGTTGTCATGTAGAGAGACAGTACTGTATGTAGTTTTTCGCCAGCTGATAGTGATTGATTACAAATATTCAATTATAAATAAAAAATAGTGTAAATAGTTTACGAAGACAGTATAAGACTCTAATAGCTTTCAAATAATACAAATGTATAGTGTGCACCATACAAGTATTAAATGTTTTTTTAACACCCTGTGTAAGTATATATGAAAAATGTTTACAAGATTTGTGGAACTGATTTTTCGTTTACTATTTCAAAAAATATTTAAGGCAAAGGAATTTAAAGAATTCTGTTTTTATTTAAGAAACTTACATAACCTCTTCAGCATATCGAAAGAAATGTGCATCAATGATCTGTTCAAGAATTATTTTTTACGTAAGATATCGCAAAAAACATTTTATTGGACAGAAAAGTTCCCATGACAAGAAACAGAAATCGAATTGACTAGGAGTTCGTAAGTAGCATCGAGAGAAGTTCGTGATACGCAATGGACCAGGTCCAAATAATTGAATCAGGCTTAAGTAACCTCCCATTAAATGGTCGGTAGGTATGCCGACTTTGCGGGCGTGCTGCTCGAGAATAGGGATGCAGTCAGCTGGAGGACCAGGAGTTCAGCCGAGCTGGAAGTAGGGTGGGCAAGGAGTAGAGGTACCTTTAATGAGCTTGATAATGGGCTGGTTATATAGTCCTTGATTCCGAACCGATAGCCCTTCGTTCGTTCACCGTTTTCCACGTGGGGGGGGGGGAGGGTCGGGTTGCGCGAATTCGGTATTTCACGTGGCCCTTAATGCCCTCGCTTAAGTTTAAACACTTGCTCGGGTAAGGTAGAGTTAATTGGGCGCCCGAAACCGCCCTCCCTAATCCTTTCGCTTCAGAAATTGACTCCTATTCCACCACCGAGCCATGCCGTGGCTTTGATTCGCGCGTCAGCTTATTATTCTCGCGGCGAGAAAAGCGAGCGGGTCGGCAATGCATTAAGGCGCATTTATACAGATGCGTGGCGTGTACGGTGCGGGTGCGGGTTTTGGTATAGTCTGCTGACAGTTTTTAGTCTACATTTTGGTCGTGGCCCGCACGCTGCACGCAGGACCTCTTCAAAAGATCGCCTTCAACAAGCCCATTTGTATCCCTACTCTTTCGACGGGCTACGGTCGCCACGCTGACTTGTGTATACAAAGTGCATTCTCTGCACACAAGAAATACAATTCTCTTAGTTTTTGTTTAATCTTGATGAAATTAATTTAAATTAACTCCTGAGATTTATGCAATTAAAATGACATCAAACACGACACAAATCGCTCAGCTTTTTGTTATGTTATAATAGGACGGTCGGTATGTACTTTTGCCTTATACATATAAGCATGCACGTTAATCTTCGCAACTTATAATTTTTCATAGTATGACATCGTGCAAAACATTTTCTGATATGCAATCCCGGTTTTCATTTCCAATTCGATAAAAGGATGAGAAAAGATCTTACGTGAAAATTGAGGTGGTCGTTGTAACGGGGAAACTTGAGGCTACGAATTCGTGCTGATTTGAGTCATGGAAAAAATTTTCAATATTCATACAAGCGTTTAAATTTGTCAAATTTCCTAAGAAAAAGAGACTTCACCTTTCCATTAGTTACATAATGCACAAACATCTCTGAAAGAGTGAACTCAGCACCCTGAAATTAGAGGCATTGCACCTTAAAATGAGCGTAGGTGGATTGTTGCACGATCTATTTCATCATGATGCAGAGTCTCCTTCGACACAGACATTTTTATATATTTGAGAATACCCTAAGTATATTTGGCACATTTGTATACGAATTTTTTCTTCGGTTATGCATTGGCACATGGTTACAGAAATCCTTGGCCGTGGCTGTAAATGGTACATCTAGTATTCAACTAAGTTTGCAGTAGCTCGTAATGCGAACAGTACAACCTTTACAACAACCACCTCAATTTTCATGTAGGATTTTTTCTCATCATTTATCGAACTGGGAACTAAAACCGGGCTTGCATATCGGAGAATGTTTTACACGATATCATACTATGAAAAATTATAAGTTGCGGAGATTAACGTGCATGCTTATATGTATATATAAGGCAAAACTACGGACCGACCGTCTTATTATAACATAACAAAAAGCCAAGCGATTTGTGTCGTGTTTGATGTCATTGTAATTGCAAAAATCTCAGGAGTTCATTAAAATTAATCTCATTAAGATTAAACAAAAACTAAAATAATTGTATTTCTTGTGTGCAAAGAATGCAGTCTGTATACACAAATCAGCGTGGCGACTGTACCCCGTCGGAAAAATATGAATACACCAAAGGGACCAAATGAGCCTCTTGAAGGCGACCTCTTCAAGTACCTCTGCATACCCCGTGCGGGCCACGCACAACCATCGCAGGCTAGAAATTCTGTGCGTGCCACGTCCGGATCCCGCACTGCTCCATTTGAAACTATGGTAATCGATTTCGGTCCGGGGCAGCGTGCGGGCCACAGCCAAATATCGTAGACTAAAAACTGTTAACAGACTATACCAAAACCCGCACCCGCACCCGCACCGCACATGCCGCGCATCTGTACAAATGGACCTTTAATCCGCGCGCCGGCGCGCGTGTACAATTCATTTGTACCGAAGCAACGATCTAAGTCTATTTCTGATGCCGCCGCACAAAAAGCTCGCGGCTGGATAATCAGACTGGGTTGAATAGTTGCGCGGAAAAGCTTCTATTCATCTCCAACGATTAATTGTCACTTTGACATCTTCTCGTGCGACGCGCGCTGCCTCTAGAATAGCGTCGCTCGTTTGCCATTTCGAGATTGCCTGCGAAACTGTTCAAATTTTAGGACTGCTTTTGAAGCGCATGGCAAGTAATTTTTAGTGGATTTATTCATTGATTTTTTGAGCTAAACCTTTGCTTGTCCTACATTTGAGTTTTCGGAGGCATTGACTTAGTTCCATTTTCGAAAGTTCAGCCAAACGGCAAAAATGGTCCAATTATTATTTCACACGGTTTTGTTTTCTCTTCCCCTTAGTTCTGTCAGTGAGGAATTTATTGTACAATAGACACAAGGGTTTACTGTACAAATAACAGATAAAGAGAATAAACGAAGCGCGAATCGATGTCAATCAACTCTGTATACGGAAGAAGGAATTTGCAATTGATTTATAATATTAGTCGGCTACAATAGCTGTTAATATTTATTGCACGCTATCAAAGGAGACGGAAGGTCGATGGAATTGCAATACAGTACGATCCCGTTACGAGTGCCCTTTAAATATTGATTTGCAAACTGCGATAAGGTGATTGACCTGTAAAACTGAATGACTGGGACAATGCGAGTGCTTCGTATATTTAAACCACTTTCATTTGCAAGATTGACGGGTCAATACAGTTACGAACGCCCTTTTATCTTCATAGAGTTCGAAATATACATATCTGAATAGTGATATACAGGGTATTCCGATACTCCATGCAAATGTTTTATGGAGCGATTGCTGAGGCGATTCTGAACAACTTTTTCCTTTGCCAAAATGTTGGTTAGAGCTTCATTTTTGGATTATTAACGAAAAATACTGACCAATCAGGGCGCGCGTAGAGCACGCGCTCAGCCGCGAGAGTGTTCAAGGTCCCGGTTCAGCGTATCATGATCTTCTCCCGGCTGAGCGCACACTCTACGCGCACTCTGATTGGTCAACGTTTTTCGTTAATAATTCAAAAACGAAGCCTTAACCAACATTGCGACAAAGGAAAAAGTTGTTCAAATTTGCCTCAGCAATTGCTCCTTAAAGCATTTGCATGCTTTAGCAGCTAATATTGGAACCGAGATCCATCAATCGTAATACTTTCAATGATGCTTCTAATTAGGAAAACATGAAAAATTTATGTGATGTGGGCAACACGAGAATAATCAAATCGTTGCAGCCGTTGATTAGGACATTAATTAGCTTGTCTCTTCAATTAACCCTGAGAACCATAAGAGTGGATTTTGTCTAAATAACAAGTTGACAAGAAAAAATTCTCAGGATGTCATTTATTGCCGTATACATCTCCAAGATTGACATTAAGAAATTACTGTTGTACGCGAATAGAACTATGCGCACAAGAAAAAGGAAAGGAGCTACGTGTACAGATCTCGGTGATCACGCAAGCCTAGCACGCGGTATTCCAAAGGTTAAGGGTAATGGCATGCATAAAAATGTCACCTTTAAAAGCGATGTAAATTCAACCCTTAAAAGCTGAGAGACGCCACTGTGAACACATAACACTTTTACTATAAAAAAACGAAAAACTACCCTTCAGAGATATGTAAAGAATCTCGTTTGTATTTCGATTCATAAAGATTCATTTTGTTCGTGAACACGGGCATCAGTTAAATGTTACCTTTTCTTGCAGATAAACCAATTTTAACAATGCTGATTTCGTTTAATGCGAATTCTTGCTCTAAAATTGGCCAATATTTTGTCATCTCGTGAATAAAAGTTAAAAGCTAAAATGAGCAATATCATTCACTGTTAATACAAGGCAAAATAGAAATACAGTTATATTGTAGCTGCTGGTGAATACAAACAGGATCACGTTAATTTTACATGTGAAAGTTAATTAGAAATAAAAGATAAAAGTGTCCCATAGGGATTTTTCTCGGAGAAGAGTAACTTCAAGTATTCAAATACGGGTACATGTAATCTGGATGATATCTAAACAAAATTTCGATATGGTACCTTGCAAAAAACCTTTTCTTTTCACCCTCAACAAGTTCCTACTTTACAGTCATAAACACATATTATTACAAGGAGGCTAGAAGTACGTAATCTAAACTGTATGTAATCAAATTTTTGATATTACAAGATATTTGCTAGTAACCACACAGGTAGCATAATCGAACCAAGCTCTAGCGGGAAATAACCAGAGACAAACATTGTTTGTTCAACTGTATGCGGAGAAAGCCTGTTTACTTCTCATTCATTTCATGGAATCCAGTAAATCTGGTTAAGGGACTGCGTTGTTAAACGTTCAGTCAATAGACGGTCTACCGTAGATCCAACTGCAGAAGAATCTAACTGACGTCAGCAAGGGAGAAAGCTTCGAAGACCTAATCAACGACGGTATCAGTATTCAGGGCGGTCTTATGAACCCGAACTCCATTACTGCGATCTCTTCTATGTTAACAAAAACAACGCAAATTCTGCTGGAATTAAGAAGTATTCAAAGCTTTTTGATGAAGTATTAGGAGAAATTATAATAATTGCGATAAGTAACGAGGCGACGATGGGATTCAAGTATTGAAAATGTTTGAAGACTTTGAAAGAGGTTGAGTCCTTTCGTGGTATCAATCCTGAAGAAGACGAATATTTGCGCAACTTTTGTTTGCGAATAGTACAATTTACTTTAGTCATTCAGATTTTATTTCTAATGTAACTAAAAACGTTAATAGCCACTAGGTTGCCATCGGCGAGACTAATAGCAGCAACACCGGCCAAAGTGGAGCTGAGTTTGGCCGCAGACATGCAGCGCAACATTATAACCTAAGTGGCGATCAATTGCGATCGCAGCGTTTCGTTGGTTGCCAAAACTCAACCAACTTTGTCTGTTTGAATCTGGGCTATCGAACTGGCGGCTTTTCCTCAAAACCGTAGGAGAACGTGGGGGAACGTCTTCTTTCATGCCCACTCCACTTAGGCGAGTTTCTCTTTGCGCAAACTCAAAACTCGCGAGCCGCTAGTTCGATACAACTTGCGCTGTGAACAGTTGATCGTCATTCAGGTTTTAATGTGGCGCTGCATGTCGACGGCCAAACTTGGCTCAACTTCGGCCGGTACAACGTGTTGACCAGCCTGACTTGGCTATCAAGGAGGTTAGTTGTTATGATTTTTGGTGGGAGACCATATTAATTTCACCTTTTTGAGTACATATGTCTAAAGTGATGTATTTTCATATACAGTTTGGGGCATTCAAAAGAGATCACCTGAATAACTCGCTTAGTTGTAATGATAGGAAAAATGTTTCAGATCAAACTTGCTTGGGGCATAATGTGATATAACTAATTTTTTTTATAGTTGGAAGCGAAGAGAAAATATAAAAAGCAAACCCGTATTTTTAAATGGAATGGCATGATTTTTATTTACATTCTGAGAGAGCGTTTCAAGACGAATGCAACGACTTATACGAAAGTTACTCGAAATTAACTACAATGGAAGACAAATTGTCTCAAAGTGCTCTATGGATGTAGATAGTAATGTAAATAGTGAGATATAAGTCACAAGAACATAAAGAAGCATTTGTGTTTACATTGTATCTTGCATTTAAAAATATTCAATTGTTTATGTGGTGTGACCTATGTTTCACTATTTACGTTGTTATCTACAATAGAGAGCTTTGAGACAACTTATTTTCCATTGTAGTTGACTCCGAGTAACTTTGATATAAATCTTTGTATTCGTATTGAAATACTCTATCAGAACGCAAGTAAAAAAACGTACCATTCCATTTGAAAATTTGTTTTTTACATTTCCTCTTCGTCTCCATTTATAAAAAATTAGTTACATCAAATTATATGTTGCTCGAAACCAAACAAGTTTGATCCGAAGCCCTTTTTCTATCATAAAAACTGGGCGAATTATCAGGTGACACGTTTTATATGATCCACTCTGTATATGTTTGAAATTGAATTAAATTGTGTTTCTTTTACTACCACCATTTGGCCACAAATTTAAAACAGTTTAAACGATGGATCAGACTTTAAGATGAAATATAAAAGTGGGGGGGGGGGGGGGGTATTACAACCTCTTCCTCTACTAAACTATAATAAAAAAAAAAAAAATCGCAATATCCCATAATAGGCTGCAGTTCACTTTGGAGGACCAAAAGTTATCAACTTTTCTTTATATCATTCGGTATATTTCGATAAACAGAATCTAAAAGTATAAGTTTTAAGTTTAGGAATCCACTAATTCAAAATTTATACCTATATAAAGTTGACTTATGCTTTACATAAGCATAACCTTTGATTTACTGAATTCTTAAGCATTTTTGGATTCTACTCATCGAAATAAATGATAAAAAAAAAAGGCGATAATTATTGACTCCCACTTTAGTTACTAGAACGTTCATTACAAACGATCGATTCGCGGCAGGCACCATGCTGCCCATTCAAAAAGTCAGCAAGAGGGCAGGTGTGTCGTGAATTACATCGTACGACGGCACGTGTGTTTCGCAAGCGATCTTGGTCACGCATCGTCCCACGAACGGGCAACGTGTGGATATTTCATAAGTTTCCACGGTGATTTATCGCGTGCCAGGTAATTTTTCACCAACGATGCTGCGGAATGAAATGATTGATTGCGCTCGCGAAGAAGCGCCGTCGAAAAGGGAGAAGCTGGATTTTTATTTATTACGAATGCCATCGCGTGGTTGAAAAACCGCCGTCGCGGATATTGGGTTACAACATTATTCGTTCACTCGGTTTACTCGGCTCGATGTACCTTTCGCTTTGATAATTTCCTTCTGTGATTATTAAGTGCAAAGAATAAGATACATGGTGATCCACCGAACAGAGCGGAATTACTCGTTAATTATTAGATTTAGGACTAATAAAGGTCTATATGTTTTTACTCAAAATTCAACGCTTTTTCATATATTGTCGTGAAAAATATAGTATCCTATTTAAAAACACGAAGTTGGCCTTGCAATCTCCGAAACGCCTCCACCTATAAAAAATATGCATATACAACGTGATGTGTCACTTTAAACGATGCAACTTTTATATAAATCATTTTTTTATACAACGTATATTTTAGAAGTTATTTGAGGTGATCGGGTTCAGTGGATCACCCTTGTATAATACATATGTAGATATGCATAGCATATAAATTTTACTTTACCTCATGAAATAAGTGTTAAACTAAAAAATTAATAAAAGTTATTATCAAAGTCTTAGAACTGCGGTGAATAATACTAGACTACTATAATTAACAAGAAACCATTAACTTCGTCGTAACCGATCCCTAACTCATCAAGTGTACAAAACGGCTGACCTGTTGGAATCAGCCCCCATGGAGCCATACGAGCAAATGGATCGCGATGCCAAGCAAGCAGTCGGCCGGCAGAAAAAGCAAATTGTTACCAAAAAAAAATGGCGGTTAAGGCAGAGAACACAATGTAAGGGACGCGATACCGCGCGAGGAAAATTCGCCCGGAATGATAAATGTTGCTTTTTTTCCGGTGGCAAACGTCGCCGTTTCCGCGCAATCTATCATTGGTAATTAACCGTAAACCTTGCACAGGCACGTGTGTGTGCAACGCGCCGCGCCGATTGTATGCCTTCAAAGGAGAATATCTGTCCGCGGAATGGGAAGGGAAAATAGCAGAAGGGGGGAAAAAACGAGAATACGTAGTGAGGGACTCTGGAATGCATTAACACATCGGCGAACAGTTGTCGGGCGCATCTACTCGGGAGAATCGATAGAAATACACGCGAAGATACCTGCATCGCCGCTTTTCAGCGACTCCTATGCGGGCTGTTGATTTGCAATTGCGTCGATGAGGAAAATCGCGGTGGAATGAAACAGCACTCCAAGCGCTTGAACTCCGTGCCCGCCTGTTGATGGATAGATACGAGTGCGTTTATGCTTCTTGAAACGCGAGCTGCAGGCAGGAATGGCGGACGATTAAAGGCAGAAAGCTCGCTTGATAGGAAAACGGTGAATGAAGCTTACTATGGTCACGTTGCGCTGTGGTTTATTACAACGGCGAGCAGTCAATTTGAGGGATTGCTGTTGGAAAAAGTTTACAGCATCAATATTAATCAAAGGCTGTAGAGATGAATGCAGCTTTTGAACATTTAGAAGAAATGAATTTTTAATTTGTTCCCTGTTGGGTCGCAGTAATCGTAAAACCGTTGTACATATCTCGCCAACCAACTGCAGACCATAAACCGGTCAGCCACATTTTCCGAAGGTAAAGCTAATGCCACCCTCTTACCTGAGGGTCGGGAATAACCCAAACCCGACAACCTCCTAAGTTCGCCCCTTCCACTAGACACTTGACTACACGCCCCCCCCCCCCCTAGTCGCTTCTTACTAATTAAAACTCCTTCCACCAATTTTCAAATCCTCAAAAATTCCCCTCCTCCTCTCTATCGCGTCGTGACCAAATTAAAAAAATATAGAAATAAGATGATTAACATTTTAGTACTCAAACAGTAATGAACTCAACTTATCGTGTCAAACTAACAAACTCCGAACTTCAAGTTATTCACCGAACCGTTTCTTTCCTTTCTGTACAATCTTTGTAAAATATATTCACCCGTATGTACGACCTGTACATTTTCGGTCCTATCATTTTGGGAAATCAGTGTAACATTGAGCTTCCACCTCCGTTAAACTAAACGTGAGGAATTAACATTCCCATTAATGTGGCAACGAGAACCTTTTCGTCACCTCTTGAATATTTATTGGGAAGATACCAGTATTGTTAACATTATTGAAAAGCGTAAGGAGATATATATTGATAGTTTGGCAATTTTACAAATATTGATAAGGTTTGACAGAGATTGAACAATTCTTTTCACTTCCACGTTTCCACGCCTAAAGCAACCAATACTGCATAAACTTTCTATCTTATCGTATCCTTAAATACAACAGTAGCACCGAGTATACGGTCCATAAATACTGTAAGCGAAACTAGCAAACTGCCAGTAAACGAAATCGATATTAACGATAAATATTGGACGTCTTCGGAGCACTTTATATTCCTGATATAAGGGAACGTGTAAATATCGAAAGCAAAAGACGCATTGCAATATTAATTCACGAGTTAAATTAAATTATAAAATTGTAAGTTTGTTTCTGAAAATCAACATTAGTAGTGTGGGTGTAACAGTTATACATACAGTTAGATTATTACAATTAATTAAAGTAAATAAATGGTTTCGTATATTTATTACACAGAATATTTTCGTGTTTTATAATACCAAAGATCGGGTTTACATTATACAGGGTTTCCAGCAACTCATAGAAGAGCCAGATGAACAACTTTTTCGTTTGGAAATTTGTCGTTTGAAGCTTTATTTTTGAATTATTAACGAAAAACGCTGGCCACTCAGAACGCGCGTAGAGCTCGCGCTCAAGGACGAATATCGCGTCGCGTTGAGTGGCGATATTCGGTCGGTGCACCGATCCAAACCCATCGCATATGGCATTTTTATTCGTTCTCTCCACGATAAGTAAATTCACATTGAGCCACTCTTAATCCATTACCCGTTCCCATTACCAATATTAATCATTTAAAAACGTAATTAAGATCCGCCCGCCATAAAAAAAGCTGCAAGAACTCAGCACACGGTTAGCAAATCATGCAATCGATGCGGAAAAGCGTCGGAAAGGGAACAAAATACGATTATTCCGAGGAGGCTGGTGGGAAATAAAATCTAATTTGTTTGGACGCGGGTGAACAATACGAGCACCGCCGACGCGGAATAAGTGTTTTATTCAGCCGCGGCCGCGATTCAATTCCGCCGTTGGGGGATTCGTCAACAATCGTGAGACAAAAAAGCTAGCGTTGCCGCGCGTCCATCTATTGCTTGTCTTGCGTGACAGTTTGCTGGAAAAAAGCAATATAATTCTAGACACGAAAGTGAAACAGACGACCAGGTCTAATGCGCAACGAGCGGGAATATCGCAAAGTAGTTTACGTTGAGCCTGCGTTGCGTGAAAAGATACTCGCCATCGCTGATGAAATCAATGTACAACGTTTACTTACGTTGTTCTGCGCTTTGTCATGAGGTGCTATCGCAAAGGGACACTTCAACGAAAATGTAATGGACAATAGTAAAATTAATAAGGTATAGTACTTTGTGCCATGTGTCATACAAAAGTGACATACATAAAAAAGCATGCTGTTTGAAAAATGTTAAAAACTATTTTACCAATTCAAAAATAGTATTTTGCTTAACCCAAAGGTTAGAGCAATAGAATGGTTTTCCTCTGTTTTTAAGTTTCATCTTTAAGGAAATTTAAAAACTGTGTTGTTTAAAATTTGTTTAAAATACGTAGTCCCAATTAGAAAAACTTCAATGATTTTGAAATCTCGAAGAAAATGACCTTGAGAAAATTTGTTTGCCTACCATTACGTTCGCCCCTCCGAACCAAATATATATCTGTGGTGCTCAAGTTAGGTGAGACACCCTGTATATTTATTAAACTAAAGCCTGTTAATTACGCGATAAAATTACCATAAACTTATAATACAACAAAATTGGTCTTTGCCAAAACGAAAATACATAACTAGCGTATTAGTTATGTATTAGTGTATTAGTTACATAGCGGTGTATCGCCTCTAACACTTGTTAATAATGTTGTAACATTTCCACTTTACTAACAACATTGCATCTACGGTTTAGACGTAACGTCAGAACAATAGTTCGAACGGCAAACCGACGTTTATCTCTCTCATTGTTCGAACGACAATCATCCTCAGTTGAAGCGGCAAATATAAACAGCACGATGGCGACAGTAACGGCACGATCGAACAAACTTTAGCTGAGGGGGATCGAACGGTGCCAGGGTTTTTCGGGAACAAAACGGAGACAGAAGAAACTCCGGGGGTATCAGTTAAAAGGTCGTTAGCGGAATTTACGTCGGCGGAGTCAAAGCATCAGCCATAATTTACGTTACCGTGTGTCCCACTCAACCCTGTCGCGAGATCGTATCGTTTCGTAGGTGTCTAACTGTACACGCCCGTGGATAGGCATGCTAGAGGTTTGCGTATACGTGCACCGCCTAGTGCCAACAACCACGGAAACGCAGTTTAACAATTCCGTTTCAGCCGCGTGAAAACAACTCCCCTAACTGTTCTGCCGAGTTCGAGTGAAATTTCTAACGGACTTCATACAATGCGATGAACCTTTAGCTTCCACGCTGCTTTCCTCTTATGATAACAAGGATACACTGTTCGACTAAATATTTCGTAGATTCCAGAAAATTTTGCGAATTTTATTATGTTATTAACTTTGAGAAACGACTTCTTTTTTTTATGTATAGGGGAATATTGATTAATCAGTATAATTTCTATAAAAGGACAAACGACAAAGAACTTATAGTGTTATTAAAATAAAATCTATAATATGCATTATTCTGTAATTTGTCAATCAAGCATTCTTACCCCCATTAATAGACACTTGTTGTGCAAAAGGACGAATCAATGATTACTTATATCACTGAATCATATTTTAAAACTTATTCACAATTATTCAAATACTAAAAAGTGAAGCAAAAGCATATTCTACATCTATTCAGTTTCTGGGTTAAGAAAGAACTTCTTTTTGTACAATAAGAAATATGATTAAGGAAGAACACCTACTTAAACACAGTTTTTCCTTGAAGCAAAAAAAAAACACAAAAATCCTGTTTTAATGACAAATGATCAAAGCAGTCCTCATAAAAAATCAGAAAAAGCACAGCAGAATGTAAAAAAAAAGATAAAATTAAGGGAAGAATATAAAAAGGTTTTTTAAAAGGTTTTTAAAAATGCAAGAAAATTGTTTGAGGTGTTTACGTGGTAGGTGAAGTAAGGTCCTACCAAAGTTCTGCCTTTTTTACTAAATTATCAAAGATATGATTTTGCATAAAAATCCACAGTCTAACAATTACTCCAGTCGTTAGTAAAAATAGTTAAAAAGAAACAGGAAAGTATTTAATATATTCAATTAAATTTTAATATATTCAATTAATTAATTTATAGGTAAAATATTGCAAATTAACATTGTTATTGAAAGTATTGTTAACATTAACATAATACTAGCTATTATTCAAGGTTGATATTACATGTATAATCTGCAAGGACATGTATTCTCGAACCTATTAATTGCTCCCTATTGATGTGTTAAGTACTAATACGCTGAATCCTCGGGGTATCGACCGTTAGACTTACAAGTAGACAAACAGATACATATGTATTTGTAATTGCGGAAGTAACAATCGATTTATAAACGAACCAATTAATTCCCAAGGGAACAATTAATTTCTCGATCTATTATTTTATACCTATCTATAAATAATGTAAATAGACCTACTGTTTTATGCATCAAGGATGTTTGAACTAATCGGTACATCTAGTACAATTTTAATCTCAATTAATTTGAGTTGATTTCAATCAACTCTGCAGTCCACTGTAGCAAGACCATAACAGTCTTCAATCTTTAAAAATATTTCAATCAGAAGTGCAGAAAAACGATTTTCTTATTCATTACATATTTCCTTTCTACTTATTCTTACTTTATTTTACCAAAAATTCTGCAAATAAACTTTCACGATACTTTAAAATTTTGCATCACGAAATATCTGAACAATATTTCAATCGTAATGCGACAGATTGCAAACTCATTTTCTGCCAAACTGTGAATATTTACTTTTGTCACATTGAAATCACGTAGAAGCGTGATTTCCATTCCAACCCAACAAAGTGGACTAAAATCTTCCGATCCAGTCAGATCCAGCGGGATCAATGCACCTCGTTCACACGCTTCGCAAAGGATAAAAGACCTTTTAATTCGATGGGATCGATTAAAATGAAAGCTTTCACCCGGACCAAATCGAGCAAAATCTCCCTCCCGAGTCCGGAGCGAAAAAAAGCAGCGTATCCTGGACCGGTGAAGAATTAAGTGTCCCGCACGGGATACCGATCTGTTTTCAGAGAATCACAGACATAACTCAAGCACACCGAGCAAGATTACAGGAACGGATCTAGACATGGGCTACGACTTTTCAAACATTCTCAAAGTAGTTGGATTTTTTATATGTAACACTACAGCGAATATCTACAACCTGTTTGCTATAAATCCTAACCTAACATATACAATACGATCCCTGATACTCAAGCTGTTCAGACAAGATTATACCAAAGCTTGCTACAAAGTTTTGTTGACAAAGTGGCTACAAATTCGATACAGTGTTTGATATATTCGATTATGTTAATAAGTTGATACAAAAAATATAGCAGAGTCTGTTGAAATAAGTTGCGAGCAAATTGAAGGTTAGGTTATATTACAAACTGTTGGCTGTCGATTTGCATGCAACAGGTTCAATCTGGCTATCTGGTTCAAATAAGCTGAACAAAGGTTGTGTTTGTCGTAAATTATGTACTTAGAATAATAGTGAAAATGCTCGTATTTAAAAGCGTTGTCTAAATATGGGCTACCCTTAAAATAATCTAGAAAAAAACTGCATACTTTTGGAGTGGAATATTTTCAAACATCTCCCAAATGCTGCTAAGAAAAGTTAAATGCTAAATGTTTATTTATAATAGTTGCAAACGTGGATATATGCCTTTTAATACTTACACACGCATCGAGTGCCCACAGATAATGTAGAAGATAGAGGATCTAATGCGATTCTTGATTGGGATCGGCTGGAGAGGGGGCAGCACATCCCAACATATCACTGACTGCCCATCTATATTCTTACATTTTCCTGTCCTGTTGATGTTCTAACGCGTGCGACGTAATCGTTAACGCGATATTCAATTTATATATTAATAAACAGTTACTCTTTTCGTATGTCCGATCTGTTTACCACGACCTCTCCAACAAATAACATTAAGAGCGTTACACCTGGTTCTTCTTCCAAATTATCGCAGAAAATTCTCTTGCAAAATATGCAACTCGAGACCTCCACGTCCGGGCACTTTCCCTAATGAATTTCACCCCATAGCCCATATTTAGAACACTTGATCAGGGATATTTGATGAGGGATGCAGTCATTACTATGCGATTCTATTTACTAAACAGTTTATGCTTAAAAAAGCTTGCGATGCCATCAATGTACTGCTGTTAGCAAATTAACTAGTAATTCAACACATCATTATTGATAAGAGGATGAAACAAACATCCCTGTAAAATCTTTTACGGTGATAAAATAAGCCGAATGATACATTTTACAACACATCACGTTAACAAAACAAATACAAGCCATTTATCTACTACCCCTAGCTTTGGGGTCTGAGCCATAGTTTCTCATTATTGCCACTAAAGCACAGTACAAGAATAACCAGTAGCGACACTGTCAGCCCCTTTGATGTTGGTATCCGAGGTCACGTGACAGGCAGCCATGTTGTTAGTGTAGTAGCGCACGATGTTCTGATTGGTTGTTGCTACGCTACAAAATGACGCTGCGTGGTGTGTGTGCGCACGAGGAACATGTAGGCAGTATGGAGGGAAACTGACACTATCTTGTCAGTAGTAATATGGGGCATGCGCTATAGCTTTTCTCGGGCACGTTTTTTAGGGAGTGTCGCTACTGGTTATTCCTACACTATGACTAAGGTGGAGCACTTAACATGACCTTAAACTTCAACTAACCCATATTTGAAGCATCTCTTCAGCAGTTCATAAACCTATATTGAAGAAAATTGAAAAAATATTTTTTTGGGTGCTTTTCATTGAAGCAGAAAAAACAGAAATAAATAAGTAGTGACAGAAAATATAAAATACCTAGATTTTATCATACAGTGTACATTTAATCCATTAACCTTGAATTCCTAATTTTTAGTTAATAGCAGGCTAATTGATAATCGCGTTCCGCGGTTACACGCTTGCTGATACGTGGCGATAAACGTTAGAGTATATCGCGTTTCCTCACGGCTTTCAAAACCATGATGGTTTATCTGATTTTTCGGCCCGAAGTTCGGAAGTTAAATGAAGGACTATGATTCGGTAACACGACATCACCTGCGCGCTTTCCATTAAGTCTCGTGAAATGAAAGCGCGAAACTGTTCCATCCGCTGGCTTTTAATTAATCGGCCGGGCCGCCCTCCGTCCACGAAAGCAGCCCACGGTCGCGAAACTAATTGAAATTTTTCCCCTATTTCTATGGAGTCTGTTACGCTAACGGCTCTTGGACGAAAATGCGACGTGTGGGTGTCTCGAAATAAATTGGGCACGTTTGTTTATCTAACGGTATGCTATTAAAACATGTTATCTAGCGTCGTTCACCTAGTTTTATCACAGGGAATAACTTACTTGCTTTTCATAATATTAAAAAATGTCTCAAACGCAACTTGAATGGTTTCGAAGGAGACATAATGTGGTGGTCCAATTGGTTTTTTTCGTAGGTGGACGCATAGAGTACACATGAAGTTCTTCAATGTTTTTTAAATGCGACTATACATTTTTTAATTTAACAATCTATTAAGCTGGACATTCTTTACAAAAAAGTATTAACCCATTTATACTAAATATTCATTATCTTAGGAGATATTTACATTTAATAATTATTTCTGATAATTGTTTGTTATATTTGATTAGGAGCTAAGTTACAAAGTATAAAGCTAAGGAATAAACTACAAAGTAAAGTAACGGAAAGAAACAAACAATGATAAACTACAAAGTTACACAAATTCAAAGGAGTTAGCATTAAGAGGCACTTTTTTAAAGTTTTTATTATAAGCTCAGATTTAAAAAAGTTGAAAGGAATGACTGTCACTATTTGTTTTATAACTTTGAAGACATTTACTTTTTCAAAACAACCGGAACGAGATATATGTATAGAAAACCAGTCCTATCTTTTTGCAGAAGCTGAAGTCGTTTGGTTCAATTACGAAAATGTTATTAATAAGACTATCGTATTTATTATACTTGTTCAGATGTACCTATGTTTTAATCTTCGTGCAATCCCCTCACGTTGTATCCATTTTACTGATTGTGAGCTCTGGAGACAAATCGTACAACGTATTCATCTAACACACAAACCTGCACTTTTTCGTTATTAAAGTTCTCTGTCCCCATTGAAACTACACATCACTTTTCATCAAACACGGCAAGTGATAACGTTTCAAATTATATTCCACGTATTTAGTTTATCTGAGTATAGGTATTAACCATTTAATGAAAGGTAAATATTTCCATATTCATCTTTGCAAATTATAACTCTAGCAACAATTTTCCAAACTATGATAAACATTTTTATACATATCTCTTGTTCTCTATTAATGCAACTTTTTTAGTTAAAATCGTGTTTTCTGAGTAAAATAAAAACAATTCGTGTTTACGATGAAATACTTTAATTAATAACGAATACGTATACATATATGCATTGCAGATGTCAACATCTGTGTCGAGATTGTCATATCTTTCTTTTTTCATTTGGAAGGCTAGTATCGGGCTGCGTATAAAACTTTCAAGCTTTCTCCTACGTCACTCTTTATCGTTCTGAGAATTACAGCAACGCGTTTCGCCGGTTCCATACTGGTCTACTTGACATAGAACGAATTTCATTTACCCGTAAAAGTACATTATTGTTCCGTACCCTCTCTGCCGAGCAAACATTGCACCGCTCGACGAAAATATGACAAAACTCGATTTCCTTTCTTTCTACTCTTGGAGAAATGTGAAATTAATGTTCTAACAATAGCTTTGTGCTTCGGTTCTTTAAAAAGTGTGATTGGTGCAAAACTTTAAGTCAAATATTTGTCAATTTGACTTTTGTACAGATCTTAAGTCATTTTTGGCGAAGCATTAAACGCGGGGCAGGTAAAACATTTTCTGTTACGATTTACTTTGTCCTTTTACTTGGAACAATGCTTTTACTAGAAAGTTTATTAGAAAGCACTGAAAACTTCTATCAAGTTATAAAGGGCGAGACCTTTTTCATTCTGTCGTTGAAGGGAATATTGCCAGTAACGAAGAGCTCTGAATTAAGTTTTTGCATAAAGACGAAGAAAGTAAAATTTCACCAGAGATGAGTTTATTGTGCCTTGGTTTGAGCATATTTTATTTCAAATGTCTATTTAATAGATTCTACCATAATTAAGTTAATATACAGGGTCTTTGGCTATTTCATGCAAATACTTTAAGGGGCGCTTACTGTAACGATCCTGAGCAACTTTTACCTTTGCCAAAATGTTGGTTGAGGCTTCGTTTTTGAATTATTAACGAAAAACATTGATCAATCAGAGCGCGCGCTCAGCCGCGAGAGCGTTCAAGACTATGGTTGAGTGCCCTCTACGTGCGTTCTGATTGGTCACTGTTTTTCGCTAATAACTCAAAAGCGAAGCCTTAACCAATATTTTGACAAAGGAAAAAGTTGTCCAGAATCGCCCCAGCAATCACCGCTTGAAATATTTACACGAGGTAGCGAAACACCCTGCACACATAATAACTTATATTTTTGAAGACGTCATAGGATAGAGAGGTTATGTAATATTTGTATTTATAATATAATATTGTATTCGTAATATAATATTTGTAATTACTATGGGTGGTGTTAATATTTGAAATTAACCATAACAGAACATAACAATAATACTGACAGAATTGAATTTACTTAAATTCAATTTAAATCAATCAAATGTACAATTAATACAATTAAATTTACCCAAGTAAACCAAAAAAAGTGTTAGTAATATCATTTTATGTCTCAACATTATCCCAAAGCAAAAAAAAGAATAAACTTTGATGAAATAATTTTCACAGTCAATTTACTACAGAATTAATATTTGCAACACACCACATTCACCTTTATCTAAAAATAAAACCATTATTTACATTCTATACAATTTCCCCCCTAATACGGTACGTACACCAGAAAACAGTTTCCAAGATGGAGACAAAAATGGAGTGGCTTAACAAGATTGGGAATGATCCCGGAATCTCGAAATGAAGAGAAGGCAGGGGGACGCCTGTGCTCGCCAATAGCGCGTGTTTGTCTACGTGCGATTTACCGTCTCTTGGACGGAGATTTCGGGGTGCGAAGTGGCGAATTGCCGGTTTAATACCGACACGGCGTGCAAACAGGGACGCGTCGACTGACAGCGGTTCCCTGTTTGCGAATTAGCTGCAATCAAATGCAAAATCGTCCCGGCAAATATCGCACTATTTGCCAATCATAGACGCGCCTCGGTTAATTACTATCATGAACGAAATTGGAAGAGAACCGAGTGAAATGACCTACGTGAAAAAAAATTAGACAGCTGGATATAAAGGAGTTGAGTATAAGCCGTGTTGTTTTTTAGTTTTCAGAATTTTTGCGAAATGAATTCCTGATGTTGGAGTAATAGTTCATTTGTGATGTGTAAAATTGCTAGCTGTGTAAAATATTATTGGGTTAATTTGAGGTTTATAAAAGATGAAAATAGTATGATTACTTAAAAATACTGAAAAATAATTGAGTTTTAGTAGACTAATTAAAACAACTAACGAAACTAGCTTAATGAAAAATAATGAAATCTACAATTTATGCTAGGAATAACCAAAGAATCCTCAAAATTGATTTATAAATATCAGAATATTTTATACTTGAACTTATGTAACTTGTCAATTGCTCTCATCCGAATTTTTTATCGCTGTATCAGCGATAATAAAGATTACATCATGCTTCCTTTCGAGGTATCCTTTCGTGGAACAAAAAAAAATTAACCCTCGTGACCACGACGTCAAAAAGGATGAGACCCAATAGCGATAAGAGGGGACAAAAAGTAGATAACGCGGAAGAGGCACACGCTTCGCCCTAATGAAATATGCACCCTCCGCGTCGATCAAAAGCGGTCGCCGTCTAATAACTCGAAATACTCGGTAAATCAAACACTGGTCATCGGTGTGTGTAATCAACGAATCAAATCGCCGCGGTGGCCGCCTGCTCGCTGGAATCGATGGTGCCATTAATTTAAACGCTTCATCCTTGCCTTTCAGCCACGTCAAGCGAAGGATTGGAAAGGCATGACGCGCGATACGTACATACATAATATGTCAACGTCCATCAGTCGATGACATGGCATGATTGGCGCTAGGTAAGAATTTATGTAAGACTTCATTCTAGATATTAACTGCTAACAATCACTATAATTCAGAACGGTTCCTTTAGGGTTATGATCATTTGTATTGCCCCATAAAATGTTTCAATTAATGATTAAATAATACAGGGTGTCCCGTAACCCATAGAAGAGCCGCGTATGAGAGATTCCTGAGGCAACACTAAACAACTTTTTCCTTTGGCAAAATGTCGTTTGAGGCTTTGTTTTTGCATTATTAACGAAAAACGCTGGCCACTCAGAGCGTAGAGCCCGCGCTCAGGGACGAAATGTCGCATCCCGCTGGCTGGTGACGTTCGGCCGGTGCCCCGATCCGAACGCGTCGCTATAGCAGGGAGCAAAAGTTGTATCGAACACCGAATTAATGCAATGAAGAATAATGTCGAATTATTCGCTATTCATGAATAATGAATAAATACGATATACCGACGCATTTGGATCGGGGCACCGGCCGAACGTCGTCATCCAACGCGACGCGACATTCCGTCCCTGAGCGCGGGCCTAACGCGCACTCTGCGTGGACAGTGTTTTTCTTAATAATTCAAAAACGAAGCCTCAAACGACATTTCACCAAAGAAAAAAGTTGTTCAGTACGGCCTTAGGATCTCACGTATCCTGCTCTTTTATGAGTTGCGGGACACCCTGTATGTAGAACACTTAAGAAATAATTGGATAATGTCAAAATGGTTCCAAAAGTCAACAAAAATGGAATAATAAATGAACTTTCTTGGTTTCTATACTTTTTATAATATGTTTTAGTATTGGGCTCATTAAAGTCTTTTGTTTTGAAGGAAAAGAAACCAATTTCTTTATTGAAATTTGTATAAATCTTTAATGTAATATCCAATACTAATTATAACTGTTTTTACCTTCAATCCATAATTTCAAAACCCTTCTATTTTGTTTTTAAAATCTAATCCCTGAACAATTTGACTCTCGGTATTGAAAGTTTTCATTGCTGAAAACTGTTATATATTGCAATCACAATACTAAACAACCATTACATCTCAAAACCATTTTCATTTCGCAAAAAAAAAGTCACTTTTACTCGCGATACGACAAATTTCAATAAACCGTACAGCAAATGGTACCAATCGTTTCAATCCGCTAATTCCTGAGAGAAATTTGTAATAAAACACTGGCAGCTATCCACTCCACGTAATCCAGAGAAAGATGCAATCCGTCTGTTTGCACGTCTAGATTAAAAACGACTCAATGAAACCATCATCATGACCGCAAAGGTACCTCACGTCGTATCTAAGTTAAAATGCACAACATCTCAGATGCCCCACGGGCCAAAGTGAAACTCTAGAAGAGGGTAAAAGATGAAGATTTCAATTTTACAAAGACCGCGAGACGCGAATTGTATAGAAATAAATCGGCGGAAAAATCCACAGATTGAATAATGCATGGGCACCTATTCGCCCCGATTATCCATCTCGTGTAAACATATTAGAACGGATTTCCCATTTTTATTTCGTACCAGAAAACGAGGGAGCATAGCAAATCGCTGGGGTAAATATTGACAATAAAGGACACAACGTCAATCTCTTTGACCTTGAAATATGTTGTCAAGGACATCATTTTGAACAATATTCTCCTACACATGTTACGACTTAAGCCGGCCGCGTACTTCGTATATTCCAAAAAACCCTTAATTTGATATTTTTAGAAAGAAACACCAGAAAGTAGAATACATTTATTGGGATCCTTCGTGGCGTACACGTTTGAGGTTAACGGCAAGCAATGCAAACGCACGAGCTACCACAGGCGCACAACTATGGGTGGAATTCATTGTAGTGATAACGATAGTTCTTTTCAAATATCTCGGAAGCTAAGGCCAACCGAGGATTATGTGTAAGGGAAGAAATTATTTAAAATGATGTCCTTGATAAGATCGGAGCTGGCTCCCTATATTAATCCCTATATTATAATATTTACCATCGCTAGTCTTGTTCATCCCAGTGATTCAATAAAAAGCAATAAATTTATCTCAAAACACAAAAGAACCTGTCTCGTCGTGTCTATGATGTAGTCAATTGTACTTTGGTCGTTTGTTTTCGTTTGACATTGTGCGGTGCCTCTCCATCGCCAATGTGGGAGGTAAATTCGTAACTAATTCGGGGTAATAAGGTTCGTGCAATTAGGGAGAAACCAGAACGGTAGATTTACGGGGACGTCGAGCGACGCGCGATAATTCGGTGTTAAGTCATTAGCCTGGCCGATTACACCGCAAGGTGCGCATAATAGCTGCAGCGTATCTCAGTGGCTCTCCTAATTCGTGAGCATCTCCCCCCTCCCCCTTCCTCGTTGTTCCGATTATCCTTCCAATTTTATGCGTATGCGTCCCTTGGCTCTGTTCTGAAACGGAATTACATTCTTCGTGAACCTACTCACGATATTACTGCCATTGATTTTGTACCTTCCGTTTGCATTCTTTTGCACGTACAATTACTTTAACAATTATGAAATACGATTTAAGTTTGTTTGTTCTTTTCGTTATGTAAGTAAATTAAGCTTAGAAGTTTAGTGGTGGTTTTTGGACACGTCTTCTGAGAGAATATTGCACTGTTAGGTTTTTCTTCAAGTTATTAGTATCATTGCTTGTTATCAATACCTACTGTTTTATGAAAAATAATATTTCTTATCAAGATACGTTCGACCATAAAAAGTATACATTTTGAATCTATGAATCCAACAGCCTTTTATAGCTTACAGGATCAACTTAAATGAAATTAATAACAGATAAAGAACAATAGAAACGCAATAATTAGAAAATCCCACACAAAGCAATGAAATGGAATACCAAGGTGGGAATGAAGTCCTCAAGAATGGAATACTCAGCAAGCAACGTTATAACAGAAGCAGGCCATGTCTGATCAACCCCGAGACGATCGTCATCTATGAATTTGTTATTTAAATCGCGATTCAGCGCATGCATCTTCCCCAGCCATGGACGCAAGGAATAATCGTTGCGGCGCGAATAAACGAGCGATCACCGGCACGATCTACGAAGTGTCCCGTCAGACGACTAAAGAACCTATTTCCAGCCGACCGACCGAGAAAGAGAGAGAGAGAGAGTAATTATTATCACGCGAAAGGATAAGGAGAGTTCGTTGGACTAACTTCCGCCGTGATAATTTATACTTGCCAAGGTACGCGCGGCTTCTAGCGAGGGGTGCGGCGGGGCGAAGGAAAAGAAAGAGCACAGGCGGCACAATGCCGACTTTGCACGTTTCCATTCGAATGTGCACCGCGAAATTCTAAACTCGTCCTTAGCCGCGGATACAAGCAACAAACCGTCCGGCGGCGATTGCACGATAAATCGAAACCGAGGCTGAGGGTTAACCCTCTGCAAACCATTGTAACTTACATACAGGGCGCGCCAGAACTCTTGTAAGTGATTCTAAGCAACTTTTTCCTCTGCCAAAACTGTGTTTAGGGCTTCGTTCTTGAGCTATTAACGAGAAACACTAGCCAATCAGAGTGCGCGCTCATCTTATCTCGGCTGAGCGCGCCCTCTACGCGCGCCCTCTTTGGTTAGGGTTTTTCGTTAATATTTCAAAAACGAAGCCTTAAACAATATTTTGGCAAAGGAAAAAGTTGCTCAGAGTGACCTTCGGAATCACCTCTTCCCGGCTCTTACATGAGTCTTCTGAGCCACCCTGTATAACGTGTGTCCAGTTTAAGAGAGAATAGCTAAATATCTTGGAGAATATAAAAGATACAAAAAAATGATTTAGACAAAAGTTATAGCAGACCAAGGGGCGCATATAATTCTGATATTTATTTGACATTGAGATGATCCTGAAATACCCTGCTAACGCTACGGTGAATTTTTTTAATGGAACCTCATGTTTTGTGTTACATATTCTTATAGCTGACGTGAAACCATTTTCAAACACTACTGAAATGTGTATTTTGCTTAATTTAATTTCGAGATATGAGAACTCAAATTTTTCTATTTTGACCAAAATAAACATGTAAGTAGTGTTCCGGAAATGGTTTGACGTCAACTGCAAGAGTATGTAATAAGAAGTATAGGGTCCTATTAAAGAAATTGAAGATACTATTTACAGAGCGTTTCAGGGTGATCATAAGCTCAAACAAATACCATCATAATATGTGCATACCATCGTAATGTGCTTTCATCTAAGTCGTTTTTCCGAATCTTTTACATTTTTCAAAATATTTAACTGTTCTAACTTAAACCGGACACACTGTATATTCAATTCCTTTTTAATGAGATTGCTATGCTTCACGAAAGCCCACGTTGAAAAGTTGCAAAAAGTTTCACAAAAGGTTTACGAAACTCGAAATACGAATTACGAATTTCAAAAAAGCTCATGAAATCTTCAAATCAATTTTTTGTCGGCATCATTGACCCAATGGTAGCAAAGAAAAATCTGGTTAATCTTTACAATTCCATACAGAGCTATTAAACAACGAATTATGAATAAATATGACTCCGAAAAATCTAAATATTTATAATTATAATTGAAAAATTCCAATGTACGACAGGGGGGACAATAGTTTGAGAATCTTCGGCTACCTTTTAAAAATGACACGCGACCACTAAGTACATCATATCTATTTTACTTGCTATGTTTGCTTTACACTATGCTAAATTCGTGTTTCCGTAAAACTAGACAATGTATAATTATCGCACTAACACAGCTGAAATACTTTCACCCTTTTTCGTGTAGCGATCTGTTATCTTATTCATTGTAGATAGACATCAAACATTTTCGGCCTTGGGGAGCTTCAGTGTTTTAGAATCTTTAGTTATTTCCATTTCGGTACTTAAACATATTTAAGTCTGTAAATAAGCACATAACTTGTACCGCACTAATGTACTAAATATGCATAATGTCATGGTATGTATCCTAGTTGCACAGTATGTACTTTAACATTTAACAATAAATTATTCAATCTACATAATTTAGTATCCCTTGTAAAGAAACTTGTTTAAAAAGTGTACTTAAACCCTTCACTGCTCGAAAAGCCAAAATGAGAAAACTGATTTTCCAAATCCCGCCCCAGCATTTAATTAAATGCATTCGTTCGCCGAAAACAGAATAGAAAAATAATAATTTACCGAACGGAGGAGCGGCGTGGATGAAGTGCGCGAGTCACGACTGACGCAGATTTCATGCAACCTGTGTGTATGCGAGGCAGTAAAACGGGGGTGGCGATTAAAGAGATTCTGCGTGGCGATAAGGTTTCGAGCACCTCTCTCGCGCTCTCTCGAGCCCTATCACGCGCGTTATGGCTAAGCTTTTCTTTTTCCCGGAAACGTTTACACATTTCAGGCGTGATGGTCGAAGACAGATTGGATCTGGTCAAAACCAACTATTTTTCAACAATTTATTATGGGAAATGGCGTGACATAGAAACAGAGGATGAAAATGAAGGAAAACACATGAAAACTTAAACGATTCCTACACTTCAGCACAAATTGGCAAAAATTGCTGATATTAAATTTACATAACAGCCATACAGAATCACAGAACAAGGATCGCAGAATCATAAAATAGAAATCTGTTGGATGACAAAATTTTGTGACTACAAAATTAAGCTTTTTACTCACAATACGTTATTTGACAGTAAATTAATGTTTTGAGAATTTCACTCGCATAGAATTTGAAGGATTTTTAGACGAAACGTTTGGCAATACTTTGGCAATATTCTCAGTTACTGTTTGCCAATCGATATCATTATACCCCCTTTCATTACTACTTTCACCAATCGTACTGCAAGCTGATTGATTCACAAACTCCAGTGTCATCACTTTAGCCACGAACCTAAACACATATTTGCACCTATTCTAAATCGAATAAATTCATTTTTCGAAACAGAATACATCATTGCGGGCAATTAATTTTACAAAATGTAATTACAAAGGAGTAGTTACGTCTAACAAGATGTCACGAAGATTATATATGGCGCGGCAATAACCAGACCCCTGTCTTCCTATATCACCCCGTTTAGGGCAAGCATTACAACCCTTGCTCGCACCCTGAAAGTTTGACCAGCAAACGGTCACTTTACGATCGTCCCGTTGAGATTGTTCACAAGACGGCGGAGGCTATCGAGGCATAAAGGACGGAGGACCGGAGCGATATTGACACGCTATACAACATATCCTGCGGGGGTGTAAACTTTAACACGCGACAGTAGCTGGCACGTGAAACTCCCACCGATTGCGTTCGGACGTGAACACTGAGATGTCCAAACTTGGTTAGAACTGGTGGCAGTTATGATACTCATTTATAATTGATTTTCCGCAAACACTTTTCGATATTTATGCAAATGTAAAGTAATATATGAATTACATGCTTGAGGGATTGACACAAAATTGTAAATTATGGTATAAATGTTAAATTTGTAGAAAACTGAATTTAAAAGCTGCTTTTCTTTATTTTTTATTAAATATGCCAATATTTTTTAAATAGTCCTCAGCGTATAAAAATGATGTATGAAATGCAAAGGGAATAGATCAAGCACTCAGTTTACCGCAAACTGAATTTAATTTGTGACACATCTTCACCCTGTCAAGCCTAGAAATAATTGTACACAAATGCATATAAATGACAACACCACAAAAAAATCATATGCACATTATTTAAACAAAGGCGTTTTAAGAAGTAATTGTTCCAATTATTCCATAATACGTTGCAAATGACAGAAAAGAAGATTTATAAAAATTAGTGATCGGTCTCGTTGTGCAAAATTAAATACGAAAAAAGTGAGTTCGACTAGTCTGACAAGTGGTCCATTTACCTGCCAGCGGATCGTTCAACGCGGATACCCATGTCGTGATGTAGAAAACCGTGATCGCGAGAACCGGGAGCATATTGCTACGTGGACGACGCGGCAACGTCAACTGGCTGTGGCGTACGCCGGGCGTCGAGACGCTTTGCCGCCAAGAGGACGACGCCTGCGCCTCGAATCGTCCCCGTGCTCGCGCGAGTCACGACGGAGATATCGTGAAAATATCTGTTTACAATCGTCGTCACAGCGACGAAACTCGCCGGCACGAGTGCCTCTTCGTGCTATAAAAGCTGCACCGAGAGAATTCTCTTTCTCCTTCGGCGCTGTGTCAGTCACTTTTCATGCTAATTACATTAGCCGATAATTGCTTTAAGATATTCCTCTCTATCTCCTTGGTCTTTGCACACTCTGGGCGGCCGATACCCTGAAAGCTAGTTAATTGCGTCTGCAACCTGTGCAACAGATACTTTTGCCGCGGAAACCGGGAATGAAATACTTTCAGTCAATTCCGAGCAAAGGGATGGTGGGAGGAAATTGATATTGAGTTCCTGAATTTTTTTGGGAATATGTAAATCATTTGAAAACAAAAATGGAGGAGATTCATATGAAACTATGACAATTAAATAATGATTAATGATATTAACTCGATGGAAGGTGATTCATCGTTTACAAATATGTCGGAAATAAAAAATAAGGTTTTTTTATATGACGCTTCGTTTTCGAAAAAATCGAGTTTGAATATTCGTTAAGTCAAATCGTCGCAAACTCAATTTTCTTCAGAACGAATCATCGTAAGAAAATATGTTATTCCTCTTTTTCCACTTATTTTTATATGAGAAATCACTCTCTTTGAGGTTCTAACACAATCTTTTGTTGCGCCAGATTGTGGCACCTTGAGTACTTACGGACTTAACGAATATTCAAACCCAATTTTCTCGAAAGCGAAAAGTCATATAAAAAAACTTCATTTTTTATTTCCAATTTATTCTTACATGAGGAATCACCCTCTTTCCGGTTGTACCACGATTTCTAGTCGCAACAGGTTATGGATACTTTAGTACTCACGTACTTAACAAATGTTCAAGCCCAATTTTTTCGAAAACGAAAGGTCATGTCGAAAAACTTTATTCTTTATTCCCAATTTATTCTTACATGAGGAATTACCCTGTTTCCGATTGTACCACGATTTCTAGTCGCAACAGGTTATGGCTACTTTAGTACTCACGTACTTAACAAATATTCAAGCTCAATTTTTTCGAAAACGAAAGGTCATGTCAAAAAACTTATTCTTTATTTCCAGTTTATGCATACATCAGGAATCACCTTCTTTCCGGTTGTACCACGATTTTTCGTTGTGTCATGTTGTGACACCTTGAGTACTCACGTACTTAGCGAATATTCAAACTCAATTATCTTGAAAACGAATAGTCATATCAGAAAACTTTATTTTCTATTTTCAGCTTATTTTTACGTGAGGAATCGGCCCCTTCAGATTGTACCATGATTTTGGAAACACATTGCATGTACAATAATGCCAATCAGAAATACGAAATTGATCTATAAGCTGTTATTTACATTTACATTATGGACTTGCTAAAAACATGCATCTTCATGTATTCAAATCCTCGTTGTGTGATTCAGAAGTGTAAGCACTGCTGAACACTACGTTGTATTATGTTGCTTTAGTAAAAGGAGGAGTAGAAAAAATGGTTAGCAGCAAACGTTGTAGTTAGGTGTTCACATACTCAATGAGCATTTGAGTTTAATGTTTCTTACTACATTAAACCATTTATGAAAAAATGTTAAAGAATCACCTATTTGACGTACATTACAAAAAATTTTTTAAGGGCGCACGGAGATTTTAATAATGATTGACTAAAGTGTAAATATAAAACATTCCAGTTTAAATACGCGAAGTATAAATTAAAATACGAAAAGCACCAAATGTGTTGGAAAGCCAAAGGATTGTTTTGAACACGATTTTATACATATATAAGAATTTACTTCTGTTTTCATCAATTCCAATTCCATCAGCTTCACCTCATCCATGCAAAGTATATGATGGGGTGATGAAGAAACAATACATGTTGTTATAGTTATAATACATATAATGTTTATATTTTATCAGTATATAAAATTGTACACTTATTATAATTGAACATCAAATCAACAACATGAAACTATCTCTCAATAAATTGTGTCATGTGAAATTATCGTTGCTTATCATAATTCGTTTAAACAACTTCACTCTCATAATACATTCATAAAACAATCCCACAAAGTGAACATAATAAAAAATTTCAGAAGCTCTTATTACATGTTTAACTAATTTAATTTAGTTCAGAAATAGAAAGAAACGCGTTTACAATGGCAATGCACATCGTAATCGTAACAACTTTTATTACCAGCTTCCCTCACATGCTACTGAGATCGATTTTTTTTCATCCCAAAGGAAGGGTTTAAAAGTTCCAAGTTGTGCAGTTTCTTGTTTACTTGATCCTACCATGCATACGTAACGAGACGCCTCTACAATTTGTTCGGCATCGCCCGTTGCGCGCCGCTTTGCGGTAATTAATTATCAAGTTGAAAGCTGCAACAGCACAAACTCAACTTTCCCACCCCTCCCCCTCTTCTTTTGCAAACAAAAGTTATTGTAACAAGGTTTAAGAATTACCGGCGCATCGATGAATATAAATTACATACTGCGCACTGAAAGGTTTAATCGGACTTACGAAACGCGTTTCGAACAACTATTTGTGGTCGATCGCGAGGTCTTAGGCTCGTGGAGTTATCAGTCTTGTGGGCATTCGGGTCCCCAAGGGATCCTAAACGTACGCATTGCATAAATAAAAAAATAAATAGTAAATAAGAATATACTGAATTGGATAAAAATTAAGTTAATTAAGAATGATTTACAAATATAAATTCTTTCGAATGAAATGTTTAAATTGTCAATTAATTGCTCTTAAAAATTGAAATATTAATTTTTAACTTCCTTAAAAATACCTTGAACTAAACAATTTCTGTTATACTCAAAATAATTTTGAGAAAAAAGGACAAGTAATTGTTTCTAACATGTTACGGTAACTAAATTTTACAACAGCATTAACTGTACAACCAAGGGTTTCATCTGCACAGCTAAATCGACATTAATGAGTATCGAATGGAATGCGGAACAATTTAACTACGTGAAACGCAGAAACTTTTAATCAAAATTGTTTTAAACCTATTTTCCCAGATATTACGTTCAACACCTTGGCAGGTGTTAAAATTATTCTACCCTTCTGTGGTCACGACAGTTACCTTTCGTTTAAATGGAAATTTCATGTATATCACTTAATGCAACGTGTTTTAACAAAAATAAGAATTAAAAATTATAGGTATCCTAAAACCATATCGTAAAACCATAAAAAAGTTTAAACACGAAAGAAACCTTTCTATTCCTTTCCTTCTACCTTATTTTACCTATTTGGGTAAAAATTAACCTCAAAATAAAAAATAATGGTAAAAACGGACAATAATATACATATTACAATATCAATAGGCTGTCATGAAAGAACATATAAACAATTTATCGAATTTGAGTGTCAGATAATATTTCCTCTGTTCGCTATATCCGCAAAAGGACAACAATCTTACAAATATCTTTACTGCTTAAATTAATGCGTATGTACATGCAACATTTTATATTTATATTCGTCTTGATCGCGTCGTAAACTCGTTGGCCACGATTTATACTTCCCTGTTTCGCTATTCAAGGGAGAAACGCATACAAATATTCTTTTCTTGTCATTTATATTAGGCGCCTTCGCCATACTTTCCATAATTTGCGAGGAAATACAAAATGCTCTTATGACATAGTAACGTGAGCCTAAGCATTTTGCGTGTCGGTCATACCGATGCGATTGGCATTGCTCTCGCGATCTATGCGCAACGTTCCACGAGTTATCAAACACGCCAAGTTATCGTTAAAGCCGTTATGCATGAAGTATTATTTTATTTGCGTGCGATCATCTTGTGTACGCTCAATCGTCATTTTAACACAGACGATTCTGAATCGCGATTCGTTCCTAAGCCTGACGATTTGCAAATATTCTTCGAACCCAACGCTTCGGAAATGAAACGATTCGTAGTCACAATATAGGTCTATTTGACCTATTTGCAAATTTAGCGATGCCTGGATGTATGTCGCACATTTGGGACCGCAGCGCGACTTACATCTGTGCAGGCATACGAATTCTTTTACCAATGTACGGCATGTCGGAGCCAAGGTATGGATTAAAAAAGGACAACAGCGGTGCAAGAGAAAGGGGTCCGTGAGTCGAGCGATCAGATCGGTGTGACAATCGCAACGATGAAACTTTTATTTTTGATTTCTTTTAAATGAAAGTTTTACGTATTTGAAGATTCTTTTTTTATTAAAATGAGTCCAAGCACGATACAGTTTCTCTTACCAATGTGAAACAACTTCGTATACTTTATATTTTCCACGTTTGATTGAAAATTGTTTGAATATAATAGTGTTTAGTATCATTTTCATTGCGCGAAATAAAATGAAAGACGTAGAAGTTGGATTTTTCTTATTTCGGTGGCTCATAAGCTGACTGTCATCGTCAATAGCAGACGTCGATAATGCTCGACCCTCGGCGGGCTCAGATCTCGAAGGTGCTTTAGACGGGATTTGCTGGGCATGAGGCTGTCATTTATAAGCGTCCAGAGTTCGCGACATACATCCGTGCATCGGTCTATTCGTTAATTATACAATGTAGATACATTTACGCTTTTCTTAGCAACAAACTCCTACAAACCAGCATTTACCCAAATTCGACTTCCCCCCAAATTCCTTGACATAAAAGAAAAGGGCAAATCAATATTAGCCAGCATTCAAAACTTGTAAGGAAAAAAGCATTAGTCACAGCTTGAAATTGAACGGAGTTTAGGGAAGGCCTTTAAGCAACAGTTTCCCTTGGCGTGTAACGATCGCTCGTCTTCCCCCTGAAAACAATGAGCTTGCGTCCCGAGTTTAACAAGATTGTCGCGTGCACATTGGTGCAAGGCGCGCGGTTCGGTACGAGTATGTTCCCGCGGTCGGATCCTCGAGACGGCGGGTCGGGGATCGAAGCCGAAAGCTGCGAGGATCGATTTCAATTTAGCGGCCGTTTAAAGCGTATCACGCTCGTGGCTAACGAGCTTTCGAAAGTCGTAGATAGCCGACAAGTTGGCCTACACGGACGGCCGCGCCGCGGCTCGGAACCACCACCCTTCGGAACTTGCCGCAGTCTGCTAGGCAAGCACCGCGAGCACACGTGTAATAGGACACCGATAACTCCCTTAGCATACCTATAGAACGTAAGTAGGTATGGTCGGTATACACTGGGTGCTCCACTTTGGACGCGTCTTTGACGAACCACGGAAGCTGAGATGAAAGATTGGCTTGCACAGTTCGGCTGACAAGCAATATCGCTCTCAACACGCTTCGATGGTAATTATACATAGAGATGAGGATCAATGTCACTGGTTCCAATGATTTTTTGCTATGGTATAAGGATTGTGTTTCCAAGTATTTTCTTATAAACTTAATCACCGGGCGATTTTATTTTTCGAGATATTCAAGAAAAGGTGAACGGCCGCCCTGGGGCGGCCGAATAAAACACGATAACGCGAACCTAACTCAATACAGATCATGTTCCGTAGCTCTTAAATAAATTCTGGTTTGATTTCCACTTTAGATGAAATTAAATTTAAACTTAACATGAGTTAATTGAAATCGAACCAGAACTTAGTTCATTGTCAACCAGCTTGAGTTAGCCAGCGTTGTGTTAGGTTTGAGTTAGTATTCTTAATACCACCAGGATATATAGTATAATACAAAACAGGATCACCCGAAGCTAACTGAATACAGACCGTGTTGAGTAGCACCTAAATGAGTTTTGACTTGATTTTGACTAAAGGTGGAATTAAACTGAAATCTGACATAAGTTAATTGAAATCAAACCAGAACTTAGTTAATTGTTAGCCAACTTAGGTTAGTCAGTTTTTGTGTTAGGTTTGGGTTAGTATTTTTAATATCACCAGGATATATATGATACAAGACAGGACCACCCGAAGATAACTCAATACAGACTATGTTGAGTAGCACTTAAATCAGTTTTGACCTGATTTTGACCAAAGATATAATTAAACTGAAACTTAACATAAGTTAATTGAAGCCAACCAAAACTTAATTATTAGGCAGTTTAATGGTCTGAATTGAGTTAGGCTTGAGTTAGTAGTTTTAATCCGGTCGCAATAATAAACCTAATCTGCAACCCGATCTGCAGCAATAAACCTAAGTAATTAAAAATTCTGTCTTGCCTTCTTGTGTTTACAAATTGAAACGTGAAACTTTAACTTACCTAGTAGTCCCGTACCTTACAAGTGGGAATGTTGAGGGATGATCTGGGGTTGATATACATTGTGGGGAAGCCTGACCTGAATGCTTGTAAGAAATATGACGATTTGGTCATGTTCGCATCCCTCTAGCGATGAATGTTGAGCTACTGGAAGAGAACGCCACAGGATCCTTTTTGTAAATTTCTTCCATCGGAATTTTGCGTTTAAGGTTCCTCCACTATACTACTTGTCCAATGAATTGGGACAGATTATTATAGGAATTGTTAGACCTTAAAGCTTTCTTTTATAGAATATTTGTTTAACGTCTACTTTGTTGGGACTGGTGTCCTTAAAAATAGCGAACTGTTCGATTGAAGATTATTTTCATACACCTTACGTATAGTGTTGATAGACTTATTCAATTAAAATAACATGTTCTACGATTCCTCCTTTGTTGGGTGCCTAGCGCTTTACCTATACTACTTACAGCAGAGTGTCTTGAAGTGTAATATCCAGTGTAAACTACAATCCGCATACTCTACTAAGGAGCGCGAGCTTTAATTTAAAAAAGCATAAATACTTAAGACATTCATTACAATGTGTACACTCACATATACAGACCTACACTATTTACTCTGTTTAAACGAAGTACAAAGTCCAAAACGGGATTTCATTAATATAAATTCTCCGATTCAAAACAGCAATTTTCTATGCATTAAGTTAACATTAAAGCTGAACACCCCGTACACATGCAACATTGTACATAGATGGACTGTACGACCTCGTGGTGGCAGGCATTGTTAACGTCTGGAAAGGATAAGAACACCGTGGAAGATGGCCAAGGACTGTTTTACTGCTTTTCGTAAGTCGATGGTATGGCGTGCGGTTCTACCCGCAAAGATTAAAGGGAGCGTGTATGCAGCCGAGAAACGGATTTACGTTCGGCACGTAGATTACACATTATGGCCGACGTTTTGCACGGGCGCGGTTTCCACGTGCTTTGGAACTCTGTTTCCCCTCCGTCTCTCCTTGCGATTGCGATTGGTTCGTCGACGTTGTTAAATGAGATATTATAGCGACCGATATCGTCGGACGAGAAAGGTCTAGGAAGGTAGCGGGGTACATTTTATCAAGCAGCTTCTAATTTAAAAACTGATCCTCCAAAATCCTCTTTGAAGATTGGCATGTCCCTTTGAAGTCCCCGTTATCATCGATCTGCATCATTAATAAAGAGGATGGGATACCCTTAAACGCGTGTAGTTGATCATAAAAGTATTGGTGCCCGTCTTTCATTGAATTTTGTGCAAAATTATTAGCCATGAAAGTTCTGACGTTTTCTAACGCCAAAAAAGATTGAAAAAGAAATAATGTTGTGAATAAATAATTTATTCATAAAAATATGGATTCATTAATTTAGTATAAACATGAATTTATGGGTTTGGATTCTACGTCCTAAAATAGGCAGAAAATCAAGAATAACAAAATTGCATTTAATGCTTCGTTAATAAGTTATCCAACAATTAAAAGCCGGTCCAAAGGCCCCTGAATGTAGGCAATTTAACGGACGAGTTGTCTACATTCAGGATCCTTTGGATCGGCTTTTGATTGCTTGCTAACTTATCAATGAAGCCTTAAACGCAATTTTGTTTTTCCTGAATTTCGACTTACTTTATCCCATAGAATGCATGTAGTCAAACACTTGGTATATTATAAAATAAATAGGTGAATTATCGTCAGTCATTCTAGATGGTGAAATAATGTTCCAACAAACGATACAGGGATGAAAGAATCCGACATGGAGAATATAAAACCAGCCTTTTATTAGCATAAAATCTTTCCACAATGCTACAGAAACGTTTGAAAAATATCATTGTACAGGCACGCGTTTCGAGGGAGAGACTCGATCTCTTTCACAACTCCGATCTGAGGGCGGATTTGCCTATAATAATTCCAATATAAAATACTCGCATTAACACCCGCCAAGCGTCTCTGGATAAAAGTCTACGAAGAAAGGAACTAGTGGACGTCTAAACTTCGAGAAACAGAGAAAGCGTATTGTGCAAGTAACTATGCTCTAAATACTCGCGTAGCAGACAGTCATGTGAATTTAACAATTAAAAATTTCCCTCAATTTTTCCACTTCGAGACAAATGGAAAGAAGATTACCTTCGACAGATCGAAACCGTGTTAAAATTCCTTTCCAAAGGAATACGAAAGTCTTCCATCACGTACGAATCGCCGCGCGAAGCAAATCTTTTACAAAATAGCGCGGAGATGATACAGGGGTGAAAGGAATTCGAGGGGGCATCGCGTCGACAGCTTTCTCGAGGAACGGCGTGCGCCGAATTGAAAATGAACGACTTCGAGTAAGGTCCGATGTCCATGGAGATGGCCCTCGACGACACCGTGTGCACGGACGGTGTATACGAGTATGTGCGTGGGATAGATCCTTTCTTCCGTTCATCTCAACTTGCTAGTCGACGTCCGACACGAACGGTTTACGTTGCTCTCGGCGTTGCTAACGCGTACACGTGTATCGGCCGACCAGGAACACGTAACACTCGTCGCACACGCGGACAGGTTTCGTTGAGTTTGCCAGGACTGTTGTGTTGTCGCTGCAAGCGTTACAGAAGATGTTGCCGCAGTTTCGACAATGGTGCTGGAACACAGAAACGGTTAGGTTCGGTTAGTAATGCCGTAGTGTTCAATTGAAGTCAACCAAATACTGGTTAGAATCAAGCAGAACCCCCCACTCTTCTCCCACCACTCAGCGCCTTGGGCTCGCAGTGCCGCGACTCACTGGTGTCTTGCGTTAAGTCTAGGAGCCCTATGTGAGGGAAGGGACGCTCCTCGAATCCAGAGGTCGTTCGAATTCAACGTGGCAGGCCGCCATGATACTTAACCAATATTCAAACTCGATTTTCTCGAAAACGAAGTGACATATAAAAAAAAGTTTCATCTTCACTTTCAGCTTATTTTTATATGAGATATCATCTCCTTTAGGTTTGCACCACAGTTCTGGGAACAACTTGTGTATATTCGAGCTGAATGTAGCAGGACGCCATGTTACTTATCGAATACTTAAACGTTATAACCAGACTGCGGATCTTTGTGCAAATTCACATTTTTGATAATATACAAAAAAAAAGCAGAACGTTGGTAGGAACTCATTTCACCTACCAGGAATTATAAGAAGCACTATAATTTGGATATTCTGCATATTTATTCCTATTAAATGCATTTTGTGCAATTTTGCGTCTTCAAATTTCCTATAAATGCATAAAAGTTCACAGTCTAGATATAACACTCAAAAGTTATTGTTGAGATCTTCGATGGAGGACGATTTGTGTCTTTTAGAATACTTTTCTTTGACTTGGTTTTTGTTGTTTAAAATTACGTGGGGGCTTGGACAAAAATTGAGCCGTGTTGCCACGGCTGCTGGACAGAAGCGAAACGGCCAACGCGATTCGTAACTACGGATTGCGTTCGTGAAAGTCGAAAAAAGTTCACAGGTGTGCGCCTGACGCTGGCACGCAGACAACAGAGCCTTTTTCGCTCGCCCTCTGTGCGACTCTATTGTTCCTGCGTCAATTCCAGGAAGGAGCGCGTTTAATCTTGTGAAGTACAATTTTCTTTTTCGTTTTGCGTTTCTCTATAAACATGGCGTACAATGCAATCCGTGTAACGTAGCCGAGCAGATTCAAGGGAAATTTTATTTATAAACGCGGAGAAATGTAACAGCGTGTGTTCAAACGACGGATTAATGCAAACAGAAAGTATGGAGAGTGGCCCTTCTCCAATTTATTTCTGAAAAGCTTTGCAGGGCTGGAACGGCTATCGTGAGTGGCTTTGAGCATTCAAGTGTATAGAATCTATGTCAAAATGTATGAAATATATTTCACCTATGGCTGCGACGTGTCTTTGTATTTTCGTTTCCTATATTTCTGTCCTACTACTGTTCGATATTCTTTGAAGAATTTGAAAATAAATTCTGAGATAAGCTTAAAGAAAGGATGGATGTTTGTATTTTTGGGGGGAAAATGACAAACATTTCTGGACATCTTTTGGTCAAATTATGTTTGTGATAAATGAAAATTCACTTTTTAAAAATTAAGTAAATGTATGATGAATTTATATCATTATTTCTTGTTGTTTTTTAAATAGAACATAATACCAGTTGAGAATACGAAATTTCATTATTAATTCATGAATGAACATGTTAACAAAAAAATGCATTTATTGACTTGCTAGAAAATGATGCAAGGGACCATTATATTTATACATAACGCTACTCATTATCCACCTTATTAATGCTTTGGAAAATGATATGTAATAATTATCGTAGCAATAATTGGTCTTGCATTACGAAAAACTGATGATAAATAATTGTCCGATTTCCAGCCATCATTGTTACTACCGCGTTTACAATTATCAATAAAATTATCCACGTTTATGAATATGAAATTGAAAATCTTTGGGTAAGGACGAAATAATGTACTTGCTACATAAAATACATTAAAATATATACATACTGGAAATTGTTCTGCATAAAAAAGTTCAAGTGGTATAAATGTATAAAATGGAAAATTGTAAAAAATCGATCTTTACATAACTGCAAATCTGTTACTGGTCAACCGTAACTACCATCATCGGCTGCTTACAACCCCTTATCTCGTAATATTAAATCTCCCAACCCTACAGAGCAAGAACGAAAAGAACTGTGCAGTTACTTTCTCGTTATCAGCCACCAGCTTACTTCCCCAGTGAAGCGAGAAAACGAATGTCATCGAGAACGCATCGGACAATAAGAAATACCCGAAGATTTGCAAATGGCACGGACAAAAAGGAGGGCAATGGAAGAACGAGTAGGGGAAGTTTATGGCATCTATATGTTCAGCCCGTTCCGCTCCGGTTCGAGCTCGCTCCTCTTCCTGCCGCCCACGATTTCTCCATTACCCCGTGGTCTTTATTTTCGAGCCATTACCGACGGTCTATTGTAATAATGTGCAATTCGTCGTCCGAAAAGAGGCACCACTCTAAATTTTACATCTAAATTGAATCGCTTATACAGGGTGACCCGGAACTCTTGCAAGAGTCGGGAGGGGGGTGATTCCTCAGGTGATTCTGCGCACCTTTCCCCTTTGCCAAAACTTTGTTTAACGCTCCGTTTTTGAGATATTAACGAAAAACACTGACCAATCAGAGCGCGCACTCAGCCGAGAGAACATCGCGGTACGCTCGTTCGCGGCCTTGAACACTGTCGCGATTGAGCGCGGGCTCTACGTGCGCTCTGATTGGTCAGCGTTTTTCGCTAATAGTTCAAAAACGAAGCCTTAAACAAAGTTTTGGCAAAGGAAAAAGTTGCTCAGTATTACTCAAGGAATCTCCCCTTCTGGCCACTTGCAAGGTTTCTGGGACACCCTGTATAAGGGCGAACCGTCCAACCGCTGGTTACCGGTTATTACCAGGAACTAAGAAGCCAAATATTATTATCCCGATAACCGACTCCTCGCGAAAGTTAATTATTGAACCGTCCCATCAGCAAGACTTACGAGCTAAAGCTACGGTCGATTGCTAAAAACGAGAATTTCCCACGAATCTACCCCTCCCCCCTTGAGCTCGAATGATCTTCAATGTGATGGGTATCTACTTATAGATACTTTATTATGTTTCGAATAAAAGTTAGTCAAGGTTAGTAAAAAATGTTTCTTTGCATACAAAATCATTGTCACCTTTAAAGTATTATACGTCGCTGAACTCGTCCTGAAATCAGCTACAACGTTATCAAATCGAAAATATATCGTCTCATTTAAAAACGTCAAGATAACGTTGACTTTTTGTCGAAAAAAAACTTTCCTGTAAATTGTAAGTACTGAAAATTGTAGCTGGTTTAAAACTGACTAACTTCTATTAAAAACATTTTTTATTTCAATTATTCTAAGTGCTTTAAAAAACGTGTACATAAACTATTTCTCTAAGCAGCCTGTACATTTGTGTCTCTTTTTACACGGTACGGTTTTACAGAATTCACAGTTATATGTACTTTCTTAACACATTATATGTTGAAAATGGTCTTAGGCATCTCTGATTGTGAGGAATACAATACTGAAGCTGAAAACGTTCACCTCTCTGCAAGTTTAATTAAAAAAGGACAGAAAATATCATTCCATTGTGAATGATTCCGATGTTGAATGAACCACACGATTCCAAAGGAATTGGACATATTGTTTCGCTGATTGGAAAGAATTATTGAAAGAAAAAATGGACGTGCTTGACCCAGTTAACCCTTTGGGAGCATAGAATGTATTAGCAGCTGTTGCCAGTATCGACGAAATCATCCACACAGATGTAAGAGCGAATAATTAAAATTTCGACATTTTGAACAAAAGTAATCACAAGATAGTTTCAGCATAATATAAAAATAACCAGTAGCGACACTCCCTCAAGATTGTGTTCTAGAAAGGCTACAGCGCATGTCACATATTACCACCGATAAGATGGCGTCAGATTCCCTCCATAGAATCTATGTTTTCCTCGTACGCACCCACGCCACGTAGCGTTATTTTGCAGCGTAATAACAACCAATAGGAACATCGCGCGCTACTACATCAACAACATGGCCGTCTATCACGTGTTACCTCGGATACCAATATCAAGGAGACCGACACAGACTGCTGCTACTGGTTACTTTTAAACATATTGTGGTTCCAGTCGCATCCCCCTCCCCCCAACTCTGAGCGCTGTAATCACCAAGCGCCACCTAGCGGTATTTCTGTTTATTTACTTTCCAGCGTTACACAATTCTGTCACATCTTTCGCATTAGATTATTTGCAAAGAACAAGCCGTATAACATATTCTATGTTAAAATAAAATAGATGTCACCACAATTGACGCAAAATGATGAGACAAGCTTAACCTATTGCAAAAACAGTTAAATCCAAGATCGTCGCTAACAATAATTACAGTTAATCAGCCGTGTAATACAGCGGCGTCGGATTCCAGGGAAAAGAGCTACAGTTGCAACGTAAAAGTGTAAACTGCGAAAGCAAATCCCTATCATTTAGCTGTTCCAACTTCGTATCACGAAAGCTATCCAAGTCACTTTCCTCCCGATCGCGTGAACGAACGATCTTTTTTTTCTCATGGAGAATCGTTAACGTAATTGGACGTGTCTTATTGTTTGCAGCTGTTTTCCGCTTCAAAACTGCGATATTCGTGCGAGGAAAATCAGGCAGCAAACGTTTGTTACGAGTTTAAAGCTAAATCTCCATAATTATTGCCAGCCTGCCATAATTTTGTTGGTGGATCCGTAGGAACAAGTTATACAGCTTTATTGTGTTTTCGCCTGTGTTAGTTACGGCTCAGGTTAATATTTCTTGATTGGCGCTAAATGTTTTATAGATTTCTAGGTTTTTTAGACTTTACTTCAAAATGTGTTCTTTCTTTTTGTTTAGAGAAATTAGAATAAATTATTAGTAGTTATGCGTGAATGAGGCTTCTAGAAATTGTTTATTTTATAGAAAACTATAATGCTGGTATGACACTGATGCAATGAAATGCAATCCAATATTTATCAAATTTCATTAAATTCATTTATCACATTACCAATTCCAATTACCAATCATTTAATAAATTGAATAGAATATTTTAGTCGACTGTGAACTGATAAAATGAATAGTAAGAAGGGAGAGTTCGAGCTTTCATTCCATTTGCAATAAATATAAGTCATCAAAGTTCTAAAAAGAAATGTAGCCTAATAGCCACTAGGTTGCCATTAGGGAGACTAATGGCAGCAATACTGGATAAAATGCAGCCGCGTTTGGACGTTGACATGCAGCGCCAGATTATAACCTAAATGACGATCAACTGATCGCAGCGTTTCGTTGGTTGTCAAAACGCAACAAACTTTAACTGTCTAAATCAGGGCTATCGAACTGGTGGCTTCTTCTCAAAGTCGTAGGAGAACATAGGAGAGTTCTTTCATACCCACTTTATTTGGGCGATTTTCTCTTTGCACGAACCCAAAATCGCGAGCCGCCAGGTTGATAGGACGTACGCTGCGAACGTCGCCATTTGGGTTTTATGGTGGCGCTGCATGTCGACAGCCAAACTTGGCTCAACTTTGGCCGGTACAATATGTTGACCTGCCCGACTGAAATAGACATTTCTCTTATCATACTTAATTTGGTTTTGCATGCGTGGAAAGACTGAGAATGTTAAATGATTTTCAATATTACTTCTATGAAGCGATCTGTTTCAAAGGCTTCGCTGTTCTTTCGATAGTCAACAACAATAATCGCAAATAACCCAGATAGTCGGGTCGAACCAGTTGCATGCCAATCAACAGCCTTTTGATAGCAACAGTTGTAACATAACCTAACCGCCAATTTGCTCGCAACTTATTTCAACAGATTCCGCTACACTTTTGTTGTCAATTTATTAACATAATCGAATATATCAAATACTGTATCGAATTTGTAGCCACTTTGTCAACAAAACTTTGTAGCAAATTTTGGCAAAACCTTGTCTGGACAACTTGGCTATCAGGGAAGGTACACAACACCAACAGACTCGCATAAAATTATTGAAAACTCGTTAAACCATTCGGATCTCGTAATATCGTTATGACTTGTATGTAAGACGTTCGATACGTTTTACTTTCAACATCTGCGCACCGATCGGTATTGGCAATAGTGCAACGTTATGAAGACATTTTGGTAACACGAACGATGCTGGTTCATTATTCCAATTTGTAATTTATGCGCTCTAACATCTGTTAGCTGCAACCCGTGAACATCGACGATACCTTTTACCCATCGATTACAAGTCGAATCAGCCAAATATTGAAATTTGCTTTGCAGCCATTGTAAAATGCTTTGGAAATATCGTTGAGTAAAATAATTTCGTACATTGTTTGAGAGAATTCCATAATAATTTGTGAACGAACGACACCTTAATTAACGGGAATTATTTCTAGAGTTTCGAAGGTAATTAACGCTTTACAGTGAACGATGATAATTAAAATTGACGCAATTTTTATCAAAAGCCTTCAGCGACTATTATTTTTATCGAAACCAATCAGCTGAAAATGAATTACAAACATGGCTGTATATTTTCTCATATAGATTATTATTCGCATAAAGATGAAACGAAAATATAATTCTGATAAAATACACAATTGAGTGTTTAGGGGGTTTTATTTCAAATAGCACTTATCAGATCGTCATAATAAATTGTTTCAACGATTTTAATTTATTGAGTGAAACAATGTAAAGGTATTTATAAATTATAAGTTTTTTCAGAAGCTTTGTGTAGTTGAACAATTGTAAAATAGTAAACTGTACGTAACTAATACAAAATAGGATATTATTTAAACTATATATAAATCTAAACACTATAACGATTAATTGGAAATAAATTTGTCAATATTGACACTAAACTTAACAAATTATTAAAAATTACTTGTTTTACGTGATAGAAACTTTACAATACGATTTTTAATGAAATATAATCAAGAAATAATATATAAATTTAAATAATGTATAAGTAATATACACCATCAACTTAAATGTATCACTAAAGATGCCTCATAAATGCTGAACATTTTTTTTCTCACGCCAATAATACGTTTTATCTTCGATACACAACGTATGCGAATACGTATGAACTTCTTCGTACAGACGACACTCCTTTATGGCATTTGCATCACTGTTCAGACGTTCCTTTACGTACACGTGCTACGACATGAATACTATTCTGTACAATTCAGTATTCACGGAGAGCTGTGAATGGAACTTTCTTCAACAGTGACCTAGATTTTCAATTCTGTAGGTCAGTTTCTATTGTGTTTCACCAATACTGAAATCACTTTGCTATAATATTTTCATTTTAGTAATAAACCCTTCGAATCCAGTCCATCGGACTACAAATAACAGGGCCACCTTTGAATTTATTTATAGAATTATTCAAAAATATTGGACATCAGTAGGAACTGAATTAAGCTATGTGTTTAAATAATATGTAAATTTATTTTATAACTAGCCTTGCTGACAATTAACTAGACCAATACCTTTTTTTCAGGATCACGGATGGACTTATACCACTCTCAAAATAAATAACTCTGCAATTCCATTTATCAACGAAATTTAAATTGAATATAACAAAAAAAGAAAGTTAGATTTACATAATAAATTGTTTGCAAATAAAAAGTTCACACTAAAGTATATGAAAATTGGTCCTTTCTTTCAATGTTTTGGAAAAGTGGACTTACACCACTTTCAAAATAAACGGCCCAAATAAAGACATTCATTTCACCTTTTCGAGATCATATCAAGAAACATTATCCTAACATATTCATGAGATTGTCAGCCAGAGTAGCTAATTGTAAGTCACTGCGCCAGCTTCCGGCGTCACCAGATGTAGAAGTCAATTGCTCATCAAATTCGCCCGATTTATCTCCCTTCGACTATTTTCTCTTTTCCAAGTTAATGTCGAAGCTAAAATTAAAGCAGCTTGACACAATTTATGGAATTCAAGACGTTTCGATCTCTGCTATTTCAACTATCCCGACGGAGGATTATCAGGAATATTTCCCGGACTAATGTTAAGTACTTAGATTGATATTTTTAATCTTATACAAGAGATACGCTACGTTGTTACAGAAATCTTAATGCTTCTAGTTAAAATACCCTTTATCTTTTAACTCAGTACAATGTGTTTTGATTCGCTTCAGTACTAACCTAAACTAAACCAACCTAACCTAAACTTGTGGGCATTGATTGTATAGGTATTTGCAGACTCCTAGACTGTAGGACTTCTCTAGGACTTAGAACATTCCTGCCCATTTCATCTTTCCTAAATTCACAGAAAAATATGCAAAAATTTTGAAATTAACCTGCTTTGCTTGACAGTAAAAATCTTGAATATCAGACGAAATCAGATTATTCACAAATGCTTTTTGCGTTTCATACGCAGGCGACTTGCAAGCACCCAGAATTTTCGGTGGCAAACGAAGCAATCCAAGAACCCTTTATAAAATTCTACTCATAACCATTGTACAGGGTATTAAAAAATTATAGGTAGCTGAAGACCACCGCTGCATGATTCTACACCTTCGGATCGGTGGACATTTATGAAAAAAGGCCCGTGCAAAATTGTCCTTGACCTTGAAAATTAAGGTCAACATATTGTCTTACCCTATCGGATTCTACTTATCATGGGGGCAAAAAGTGTCAAAGGAACTATGGTTTGCAACTCAACCGTTTTCTTGAAAAATAATGTTAAAGGTACCGTTGGATAGTACGGGTTAGAGCGCGAGAGAGAAAGAGAGGTACATGTGTCTTGCGCCCCTACAGCGGCGCTACGTCGGCCAGTGCATCGCATCGCTCGTCAATGCTCTCGGCTCTCTCGTTTTAATCTGTGCTAACTGATGGTACCTTTAACATTATTCTCCAAGAAAACGGTCGAATTGCGACCCACAGTTCCTTTGACACTTTTTTACCTTCATGATGAGTAGAATCCGATAAGGCAAAAAATTTTGACCTTAGTTTTCAAGGTCGAGAGCAATTCTGCACGGGCTTTTTTCTCACAAATGTCCACCGATCCGAAGGTTTCACGCTGCGGTGGTCTTTATGTATAATTTTTTTTACACCCTGTACACTGCACTGGCCAGCAATTGAATGCAATCCCTAAACAGCTCATTCTCTCTTCGATTCGCTGTAGCAACAGTTCCATGCTGAGCGGCAAAATTGAAGAGTCTCAACGACGCAATGTGACGGCGAGCACAACGACTGGAAGCCGTGCAACCTAGACGGGTTATTGTTTTGCATGAGTTTGCATGTGGCGAGTGTACGCGAGCTTGCGTTCGCTTCGGTTTTTCCAGGAAGACCGAATACAGGCGAACCACCATCGACACGGACCTACGACAGCTTTTGTCCACCCGACAGGGTAACACGCTCCGCCTCGCCTATTCTATATTAAACAGTATGGTAATATCGGCATGGCGCGAAAAATGACTAACAAGGATACCACCTCGTAGAGTCTGGCTAGTTATTATGCAATAACTTACCAGGTGGTTCCAACGCCCCCCCCCCCCCCCACCGTCTTCCATGGGACCACACGAGGCAGCGAAGGTGTTAGGAAAAAAGGCGGAAGAAAGCAAGGTCTGAATGTGTTTCACGGGCGGGGCAACGTCTCTATCGAGGTGCCTGCTTCTGAATATGCATGCTGGACATGCATGCATTAAACCAGGGAGCATACATGGCGCATATGTGCATCTGTGTGCCTGATGGTTGCTACAGGTGAATGTGATTGAGCTGTGTGGCCTAAGCCCACATTTTCGGTACATTAATGCAAGGTATTAATCATTATTGTAATTACGATTGTTTTACGAATTCTAATGGTTTCTTTTTAGCGGATTTATTTTAACGTCTCTGCAGTGCATTTATAATATACTGTTTTTTTCGTGTACTTTAATGTTCTGAGATTCTTAATATTTTTGGGTTTTATATTCGTTGGAATGGAAATTTTATTCTCTATTGTTTTATCTACTATTAATTGTAATTGACTATCAATGATTATTTTATTTAGAATTTTTAGCTAGAGACAGCCATTGATGAAACAGAAAAATACAGTCAAACTAGAAACCACTATTTTTACCAAAATTTTCATTTACAATCAGTTTTATGTTATTAAAATCTAGAAGCTGTTCGTTAATCGCTTCTTCAGTACCCATTATATCTATCTACTTTTAGTATTGTGCAAGTATTCTGAACATTGTAAAAATAACGAAATCGATGATTTCGAATAGATTCTTCACTGTTATTAAATTAATCCGACACACGAATATATCGTATATTTGAAAAACAATCACCGCATGAGAACTGATAGCAATGGCAGGCAAATTTGTTATACCGATAAAGGCGCAAAAAAAATAGTGGCCATTGGGATGGTGCTTTTATAAAGAAGAATGATATTGATTTATTGCAATATTGGACGAGGTATTTTTGCAGTGATAAAAATGCCACAACCAAATCTATCTTATTGACCTATTTATATTTTCGAACGAATCTGTTCAATTTTACAAGTGCCCCATTTTTTAACTTATTTCCGCTGTCAGCAGTAAGTAACATTGGGAAGAAGCTAATAATTAATCATCGTTATGCTTTTTCAAGCGTGTCATTCGATTTTATTATAGTAACATCGCGTTCAAATTTAACTCAATTATTAAGTTCCAAATAGATTGGACAGTTCATCAAATCGTATTTAAAATCACAATTCTGAAAACGTACAGGACTTACTTAAACAGATTCTTATGGGAGAAGGGCCAAATCAAATATAACAGTTCATAACAGTTCACAACTGTAACTGGGGCACTATTAAATTGTTCAAAGCTTTTCCAATTGAGTCTGAATTTAAATATTTGAATCCAATAGGAAGAACCTTGTTGGAGACCTCTCCTTTCATCAGCTTGCAAAGTCGAGGTTGAAAAGCTCAATTCGATCGTGTCTTGGAACTATTTGGTTTAAGAAAATAGGATAGGTTGCTAAGTCCAAAACGATAAAGTCGAACTTCAAACATTTTAACCAAACACAGGATGGAGCAGTTAAAATAGGTCACCTGAATAACTCACTTAGTTTTGATGATACAAGAAATTGGTTCAGGTCAAACTCGCTTTGTTTCGAGGGGCACGTAACATGTGGTAACCCTTTTTTTATAAATGGCGACGTAGAGGACATATAAAAAACAAACCTATATTTTTAAATGGAATAGTGAAGTTTTTCGTTTATAGTCCAATAGAGTATTGCAAGACGAATAGAACGACCTATATGAAAGCTACTCAAAGTCAATGACAGTGGAAAATAAATTGACTCAAAGTGCTCTATGAATACTTGCTTTTTCTGGTTGTTGATTATCACTCGTATGATCCCTAATAAAGGTCACAGAATATAAATAAACATCCACATTTACGTTGTACATTACGTTCGCAAATACTGAATTATTGAATTATAGTAACGAACAAAAATAACTAGAAAAACACGCAGGTATTTATAGAGCACTTCGAGACAATTTATCTTCCATTGTGGTTGACATTGAGTAACTTTCATATAGGTCGTTGTATTCGTCTTGAAACGCTCTATTGGAACATAAATAAAAAGCCATACCATTTCAGTTAAAAATAGAACATTGTTTTTTGTACTTTCTCTTAACCTCCACTTATAAACAAAAAATTAGTTACATCACATTATGTGCCTCTAGAAACCAAGCAGGTTAGATCCGGAGCATTTTGTTGTATCATCAAAACTAAACGAGTTATTCAAGTGACCTGTTTTAAATACCCCACCTTGTATAATGGAAGTTCTAAACTCTCATCTTTGGTCGAAAAAGATATTCGAAGTGATACTGCATATAACAATCAATCACGATAAAGGTAAACATAGTTCATCGCTGAAAACCATCAGTTTCAGGGAAAACAGTATTTTCTACAAAATCTAACAATTCACGAAAACTAGATGTGGTAAAAAAAAATCCAATTCAAGATACGTATTGAACAGGTAAAAATCTATAACTTGCTTTTTGTTTTTAGTTGGAAGATTCCGATGCTGGACAGTGTAATCACGGTCCGTTCAATAACACGCCTCGTGCTTCACCGCAGGTATGACCGTCTTTTCCAATTGCTTGTGATAGTATTCTATTAATTACCACGGCTGGTGGAACGTTTCTAGATGGTAAACGAACCGATTCGGTAGCTATGTATGTATCAGATTGCCGCATATGAAATTGCTGATCATGATTATGGCTGTTAAAGAATTTTTTACAAGTCGATGAAAATGAGCGATTTTCATATATCCAAAGTGTTTAATAAAAAAATGAAGAATCTTCCTTCGCATATTAAGATTTAAAGAACTTTAAATAGTTTATATTTTACTTTATATTCATATTTTGCAACTTTGCAAAAACAATTTTTGGAGGAAACTATAGTTGGGACAATTTGACCCGAAATCGAAACAAAAGTACACTTATTTCAGTCTCTTGGGGCAAAGGCAAACACGGTAACGCTAATTGAATTTATAATCCAGTAACAGGTTGCATAACAGCATTGTAATAATACCTCGCATGGTTCGCTAAACTCGAATCCACTATACCGTCGGAATCAGCAACGAGATCAAAAAGAATCCATAAACAACTTCGCTCGGCCAATATTTAAGGGGCACCGCAAATAGCAAAGAAGCAGAAGCATACAGAGTACTTATAAATACATATACCAAGAGATCGCAATAGGAAAGCATTGCGATAGAATCTAATCAACAATCCACGCGGAGATCTCTTCAATTATCCGTCGGTTGTGCAAGGCAGGAAGGAAGAGCACGGGCTATGAACAAACGAGGATCGGGGCCGCTTGTAATTGCAACCCTTAACACAGTCCGGCACATCGTGTTTAGCGATGGGATCAAGGGAAAAATTTAATCGCGAATCCGAGGTAATTCTAGGGAAAAAAGTTTTATTCCATGGAATAAAAAGGATTGATAGTATTCGATGGTTAATTTTCTGTGTTTGTTAATTATGTACGATTCAGAGTTATTCAGGTACGCAACGCTCCCCGTGCGTAATGCCAGAAGCTCGGGCGTGATAGGATACAAGAATTAATAGGTTATAAGAATAACTTTGTAAAAACAATTTAACCAGTAGCGGAACTCCGTGTCGGTCCCTTTGATGTTGGTAGCCGAGGTCACGTGACAGGCGGCCATATTGTCGGTGTAGTAGCGCGCGATACTCTGATTGATTGTCACAACGCTACAAAATGAAGCTGCGTAGCGTGGATGCGCACAAGGAAAACATAGATGCTATCGAGGGAAACTGACGCCATCTTGTCAGTAGTACTATGGGGCATGCGCTGTAGCATTTCTCGCACACGATTTTGAGGGAGTGTCGCTACTGGTTATTCCTATACTGTACAGATATCTAATTGGTTCGAATTCGGCTCTAATGGAATCTGAGCAATCAGACTCGCATTCCTTAAGGGAAACTTCATTTTGGACGCGAACAGTACTTGGCTTTAGCAAGATGATATTGTGGTGTTCGAGAACTTATAGTGCCTGTAAGTACCCATTTTCGACAACTAAAGTAATTGAATCTCAAACAAAAGAGGAAATACTATACTAGGTATGCTCTGTACAATTTTCTGAATAGAGTACTGGCAAATGTTTGGATGAATCAGGCATTGCTAAAAAGATGTGCTCACGTTGTAGGGACATACTACACACTCTAGTTAGTAACTAGTTATTAAGTTACAGTAACTTTTAAAAGACATAGTTTGTAAGTTTAGTTTTAAGCACAGCGAGAGACCGTTAAAAAAACATAATATACGAGTCGGCTTCCTACCGAGAACGGGACACATGTGTCGCGTTGCAAAAGTAATAAAGTCTTGATTAAAGATTGCACGTGTTTGAGTTGTGAAAATTAGCTCTCCCAACCTAACCAACAATTCCACATACGCCATGCAACGGCGCGCCATCTAGCGTGACGCTCTCGAACCCCCCTTACTCTGCATTCCCCACCATGGACCTGAAGGACGGAGTCTAAGCTTGAGTTGTGTACAAGGGGAATGAAACAGCTGAAGGGTAAGAGGAATGCTTGCCAGCCATCTTGTGCCGCCAATTCAGTGCTACTATCTGTCTATCTAGCAGAAAATCATATAGACAATAGATACACAAGTTTATGTAGCAGCTGCGGTAAACTTTCAAAGTACACATTTGAATTCTTTCAGTCGTCATATGTGGAATTAATGAAAATGCATTATATTTAACTTCCAGAAAATAGTATAATTTTATTTAAAAAATGTCTTTTGCTTGTTTCCTTGTAAGATAATCCTTTGTATATATAATGCAATCTGCAATGTATATATGATTGTATAATCGTTTTAATTAACTGTATTCTGTGGCTTCCCAACAAACCTTGATAATACTTAAACTTGACTATAGTATGCACTATTAAATTGGCAGCTTATAATGGCTGACAACGTTTTCCCCTTCCGGCACCAGTTTTAAATTAGTGCAACTATGCACCGCCCTTCAGGTCCATGTTCCCCATTCGTTCACCTCGACTTCTCCTCAGCAACGTATAATACTAGACTGGTGCTTCGCCTTATTTTCTATCATCCTCATGCTTCTAGCATTCGATTAATGCATGCTCATCGGTGATCCTTGTTCACAATACACTTGATCCCATCGCTAACCGTGTATTATCTCTAATAACAGAACTGCCACGCATCAAAGCTTCCCGGGCTGGCGCACGCGATTCCGATCTTCGAAATGGCTGGACAAGAGAGGACGCCTCCTCGACCAGCATGATAAAACCTCGCCAGACTATCACGGCGTCGTTAAGGAGCATCGCGCGTACCTAATCGGACAAGGCAACGCGGCTGGCGGGGGGGGGGGGGGGTATATATATAGCCCGTGTAACCGATAATTTTCAAAGTGGCAAGGATAATAGAACGATTAAACGTGCCCACGGTGGCCCCTTCAGCTGAACACACGTCGCGCGACGACAAGGACGAACGAGCAAGCTAAACGAAGCAGAGGGTAGCCAATTCGAGGCTGGAAAGCGTGGGGGCAATTAAAAAGTTTGATTACCTTGCGACGAGTGATGTTGAACTCACGGTTGCAGCTCTTGCAATGGGTGACCAGACGGTCGTTCGCCCAGGTCGCCGCGCCCTCCTGCTCCTGCTGGTGCTGGTGTTGAGCCTTGTCAGCGGCCTCGCGCAGTTCGACGGCCGCTAATTTGGCCGCGCTCAATTGTCCTCCAAGTTCCTCCAGAGTTCGTTCCTGCTCCGTGCAAATCTCCTTCAGCGCGTAATGCTCCTCCTGCAGCGCCAGATATTTCTGCAACGCACGGCCGGGAATTACACACTCCGCGTCCTGGAAACTTTGCCTAACGTTCTTCCGCTTGGCGCGTCTCGATGCAGGGCTGTCGGAGAGCCGTTGCGACTGGTGGGGTACGTAGCCGATTAGCGAGGAGACTTTATTGCTTGGATGCGAGGAGTTTGGGAAGACTGATCGAGTTCGGAGCGAGGGGGGCAGAAGAATCTAGGGACGATGATGTTGGGATCTATTTGCTGGATTACGAGACTGTTGCAGTTGGGTATGCATGATTGTCAGGTACTCAAAGGTGAGGGATTAGGCTTTCAGATTTTGCGTAGCCTTTTATGAATGACTCGGGTAAAGCTCTTTGTGTCAAGCACGTGCCTAAACTGATGAACTTTTATCCCAAAAGTACAAATCCTCCACAAGCGTACCAGGGGACTTATAAAAAAAGAATGATGAAAAAATTTCTCTAGCGTCTGGCACAATCAAAGCCGACTATCTGAAACTTTGGACCAAACTTTCATCCATTTAGGATGCAACTAGCCACCTACAATATAGCTTCGGCCAAAGTCAATACAGAACCTACCTCGGACACTCTCCTCAGCTGATCGATCTCCTGATGTAATTGAGAGATCTTCTCCGCGTTAGAGATCGATGCTTCCTGCAAGGAGGTCCTCCATTCACGTTCGACCCGCAACTCCCTCTCAACCCCGTTCGCTTTTGCCTCCCTCTCGGCAACCTCGGCTCCCAAAATCCTCACCCTCTCCTCCGCGCCAGATCTCACGCCGTCCATTTCCTTGCACCTGGTCAAGTCAAATCGCTGGTACTCAGAGCGTGGAACATGCTACTTTGTCCTCACCCACACACGCAAACACATCGATCGTTGGTAAATAATTGAGGAAATGGGGGAATTTCATGCTCGCGACATTTAGCGATACTTAATGAATGATTTGGAATGAAAATTATTTTACGAACATCCCATTAATTTTACGCTGAATAATTTCACAGTTGATTCAATATTTTGACATTTCTGTCCTTTCTCTGTGCGATTCTTTCTAAGATTAACTTGACTAAATGCTTTCACGGTGTACAGGGACTTTTTCTCAGATATTTCCTTGTGTGCTTACCGATTTTGTTCATGCTATTCTAAAAAGAAGTAAATATAGAGGGATGAGTGGCTAGCTTTACACAAAATTGAAATCTCATGGTAAAGGCAATCGGTATTTTATTAAGTTTAACAACTTTGATGGCTAGAAATAATTATACAGGGTGTCCTACCAAATATTGGCATGCCGAAAATGTTTCAGATAAAAAATGATTAGCTTCAGGAGGATCATCTTTTGATGTTATTGTTCTTTCCACAAGTGGACAGGTAAAGGTCACATGAAGGTCAACTAAGTTTTTTTATGTAATCATGTATTTTTAATTACATAGATCGGCCCGGCTCGCCATTTTCTATAAAAAAGTATTGAGGTAACATATTCGAAAACTGATTGGATTAAAAGATATTTCAATCACTTTTCGATGATATTACCTTAATAGTTTTCTATAGGAAATGACGAGCTGAGTCGATCTATGTAATTAAAAATGTATGATCCCATTTAAACAAGCAAATCTGACCTTCATATGATCTTTATGTGTCCATCTGCAGAAGAAGAATAACATTAATAATAGTGACGTAAAGCAGGATGTCAATACTTAATGCGTCATCCTGTATATTGCATATAACCAAGAATAATGGTAACAATGTAAGATTAGTGAATTAATTATTATTTTATGAAATAATGAAATTATATATGCAAGTACAGAAACTATGATAATATAAATTCTTCATACAAATTATTATGTCTACAAATGCAGTATAATGCAATTTTTTCGTAGAAAATCGCATTTGAGGCACTGTCTTGCGATCATTTATCAATAAAATTTACATGGTCTGCTTAAATTAAAAAATATCAACGCTTAAGTTAATCATAAAATTGATATTTCCCAATGTTAGTTCAACAGAACTTTCTAGCTGACTAGACAGGAAGTTGGATGGCTGTAAACATGGAAGAAAGTGCAAAATTTCTATAATAACAAACGCGGTTGGGCGGTTAAGCGAAATTCTGTTTGAGAAACTGTAGCGCGCGGGTTTCATTGTTCGAGTTTGCAGAAATGTTCAGTTGCCCGATGAAAAGGAAGTTACAAAAGCAGCGATCTATAACTTAGCCGCGGGTCTCGTCGGAACTTTGTTCATGATTATTCATGACTGGATAACGTTAACCAACCGAAGAAACAGGCGGAATGTTTTTTTAGAGGCTTTGTATTATAATTTCAGAGCGAATTCAGGAAAACGCTTGATCTCCGCGGTCGTTCATTTTCCTTCGAGTTTCTAATCCAATCTTCAACGCTGCAGAAGCTCGACTTACCTCGCACTTCAATGTGAAGTTTGTTATTTTTAGGTAATGGTACGATTAATAAAAAAAACAACATGAATTTCAAGATTATAATATGAAGATTATAATGTGGAGACGGTTTGAAACGAAAAATCTGAGCTTACGTCTAGGCCAGAGTGGTCCAACTGCTGCTCCCAAGCAAATTTCCCCTCTTGGCAGTATCCCCACTACAGGACTGAGGCGACCACGCTCGACTCGGCTGTAAGGCGCGAATGATGCGGGATGTAGCGGTACGGCGTTTGAGTTCTATGGTTGGTGTACCATCAGGAAAGGAATTTTTCTCGGGAGCAGCAGTTTGTCTGGTCTAAGCGATGATTTCGGGGTAATTAAATGCAAATGATCTTCTGTCATGAATTTATTTCGGTTGCATTGATATACAAGCAAACGCAGTGTCTCGGTGCGTTATAAAGACTGTTGCTCGATGCTTATACATAATTTTATATTAATATAAAGATAGTATGGCACGTTCCTTTCGTAAGTCTCTCGATTAACGTGAACGACACTTATAGCGTATGTACGATGTGTATGTGTACAACGGTGAAGATACACTCTGGGCGAGAATTTGTGGCAATTATACAGATGAATGTCTACCTCACTGATTTAAATGATTTTTCAATACGTTGTCAGGATCATAATTTTCAACATTTTTCTCTTATATATAATATACAGGGTGTACCGTAACTCACAGAAGTTCAATCCCGATTATGGGAGGTTACTGAGGCGTCACCGAACAACTTTTTCCTTTGGCAAAATGTCGTCTGAGACTTTCTTTTTGAATTATTGACGAAAGACACTGGCCACCCAGCCAGTCACTATAGCGTTTTGAATCGTTACTCACGAATAACGAATGATTCGACATTATTCTTCATTGCATTGATTTGGTATGCGATACAACTTTTGCTCCCTGCTATATCAACGCGTTTGGATCTGGGCACCGGCCAAACATCACTCTCCAACGCGACCCGCCATTCCGTCCCTGAGCGCGGGCTCTACGCGTGCTGTGAGTGGCCAGTGTTTTTCATTAAAAATTAAAAAACAAAGCCTGACACGACGTTTTGCCAAAGGAAAAAGGTGTTCAGTATCGCCTCAGGAATCTCCCATATTCGGCTCTTCTACGAGTAACGGGACGCCTTGTAGATCGGGAATTATATTTGTAGGAACAATTGTTTGAAATCACGATCCCGGCAACATGTCAAAAATTATTGAAATTAGTCGGATCGAGCTTCATCTGTATAACTACCCAATTTGTCTGACAAGAAGAAGGCAACAAATAGGGGAGATCAATTCGATAGATACAACATAGGGGAAACGATGAGATAAAAATGATCGCAAGTCAGTTCCTGAAATACGAGCTGGGTCGTACTATATCTCACAATTCTAATTGACCAGGCACCATCAATCGAGTATAATTGACAGATAATTAACGCAATGGTGATAAATGGATTTCACGCACGAGCAAAGACGATCGATTCAAAAGCTCGACTCTTGTACACGCGCTGCGCTCTGTAAGCACTCAAATTTAATTCAAGCGGAACCGCATCTAGAGTTTTCTGAGCCCTAGACGTTCAAATGAAAATCTGGGCCCTTTTTATATAAACCAGAGTGAGTATCGGCAATGGATACCTCAAAATATATTTTTTAATTAAATTTAAAAATCAAAGTCAGCGAATTATTTCACGCAGCAATGACAAATCCCTTTACGCGTGACCCTCCTTTTATGGGACCCTAGGCATGTGCCTGTTTCGCCTAGTGGTAAACGCGGCCCTGAATTCAAGCGATTCGTTACTCAAGATAAAAATCTACCAGTTACTGTAGGACACATACGGGTGTCTCTATAACATTAATATTAATAATTATCGTAATAATCTTAATCGAGTAGCCGTTGAGTGAAGGTTTGCCAACATCTCCGTTCAAATCGAATCCGTTCACTAATGTCTCTGCTAGCCTATTCTAAAGTCAGATCGCGTTCGCGACGTCTAAGTAAAAAATAAATCAGCCTTAACTACTAATTTCTTCTGCAATGCCGTTATTACGTGATCGTTGATCGATTACAACGATAAAAAAATCTCTTATCACAACGACTCTGTTTTTGCTTTTTGTACATAAATGCCACAACGTTCAACGATTCCGGTAAATAGGATTAGGAGGAGTCTCTCCGATTTGCGTGTACAGAATTCTTACAAGGTGGAACAAGACTATAATAGCGCAAGGATACATTTAGGAAGCGAGGTGGAGATATGCGTATGCGATGAGATGTTAGTACTGACATTGATCAATTGGCGAATGTTTCGCATGTAACTTAAAATCGATGAATCAGTCGTGCTTACAAAGTAATTAACATTAATGAAATACAAATAAACATACTTCTCATCCATTTTCTGGATGGTCTCGGTCATCGATAGCGTCTTAGCCTCCAATTTAGTGATCAGTTCTGTTTTATGCTTAAGCGAGCCTTCGCACTCCTGAAATAAATTTTGCTTCAGTCAAATACGAACGGGACAGTTTCGTCTCTTGGCTAGAATTGATAATTCTGAAAGATCCCATGGCTGTTGAAAGTAGAACACAGTCCTATGATTTATAATTGCTGGTCAGCACATATCGATATACCGTAAAATACAAAAGGAATTTTCTAACAGGATCCACTTACATCTAGAGAATTAGTCAACAAGCATGCAACATGAATATTCCCGAACTCCTTAAGCACGATTTCAATTGAATTCTCTTTGATCTAGTTCCAAATGAAATATTAATTATCTGTCGAGTATTAAGATTTTCATTTATCGCAAATAAGATAGGAAAGTTTTCTTATGAATTTAAATGAATCCAGTCTCAATTTGCAATGGTAGTCGATCAGCCGGTGGTTTAATCGCCTGGCAAAGTCTATTTTTAATATGGCAAGATAGTGAATTAATAAGACCTTTAAACAAGGTACATTTGTTTTTGTGGTAAATTAAGATTCCAAGCATCCGAGACACTCTACAAACAGAAGAACGGTATGTGTAATCAGAATTTAATGAAGGACAAAATACAGATTAAGATGATGAAAGATAAATAGGAAAACGTGTCTGTCAGCATTATTGTCCTCGATAGGTCTGTGCACGTAATAGCAACTTCATTATGCACTGTGCCTGCAACGAAGCACAGTAAATTCATGGAGTGTCTCGACGGAAACACGATTGTGGTGTCCTATTGAAAGATTACTGGGTGCATGCGTTATTGGATAATTAAGTACCAAATATCTTTGATCAGTTTTCGTTAGTATTCTACGCATTTCAGGTATATAAAGTTCTGTCCTGTGAGAGAGCTAAGTTACAGTTTGATATAGTTAATATCTGGCGTATATATGATAGCAGTGCTTCTAAACGAGCCAAAAACATTTTACTAATAAATTCTAGTTAGCTCGATAACGATCATGGAGTATCTAGAAGTGAAATCATTCTTGAAACCATTTTTCTTTAGCCGTATTGCGACTCTTGCGTTTTTAGGCATCACTCACAACTTATCAACTTAAATATGTGTTAATAATTTCTTTCTATTGCAACTTGGCTCAAAACAATAAAGAAAATGCTTAGAAAGTTGACTGAACACCCCACTGAAAATAGAGTGCAGCAATATTTCTCGAATACCTAAGAAGTCAACAATACAACGAAACATAAAATAAATATATGTATAGTACAAACTATATACAGAATTAACTACTATCTATATACACATGGACATTTAAAAAAATGTCATTGGACACGTCAAAAGCACCACGTGTATAAAGTAATTCCTGTCTTTCGTACGCTCTCGATTAATTGAAACGTGACAATTTATAGATCGCGTAGTATAAAAACCATTCTCGCGAAGACTGCAGTATTCTTTCACGCGATCATTATTCCTCAACTGAGGTCTCCACAGGAACCTCGCCGTTAGATCTACTTTTTTCTACATTATCTTCAGGTTTCGTCGATTTCCTGGCATCAGAGTTATTCCGCTGGTCGTCGACCACCGTTTTGTCAGTATTATTCGAGGAGACCGATCTCTTAATGGAGGATTTAGTACAATCTCGGGGGGACGTGGGACTGGTTTTATTAGAGATCGATTTCGAGACGCTATTCGGTGTTGTGGGGCTACGAATATTTTCCCCATCCTTCATCAGGTGGTTGTACTTCTCGAGATTATGCAGAATCTTGCCGATCTGATTCGTCTTCGCGTGAAGCCGGCTCACCATCTCACCTTTCTGCGTTAGTTCGTGCTCACATTCCTATAAAGGAAATTTCTCCAGAAACAAGGAGCATGAAAGGCTACACATTCCCAAGGGACAACCAGGGGAATCGCAACAAATAAACTGTTTGATGAGCGGAATCGAGGTGTAATCTGAAAAACTGATGGAATTAAAGCAGCTGGGGAATGAGGCAGCGAAATATCGTCCCTTTGAAGTGTAATGGTAAATTGTACGAACTACCCTGATAACCAAGTCGGTCAACACGGTATACCGGCCGAAGCGGGTGCCAAGTTTGACCGTCGACACGCAGCACCACATTAAAACTTGAATGGCGATCAGCTGTTCACAGCGTACGTTGTAAATTCATCTAAGTGAAGTGGGTAATAACGAAGACGTGCCCCTATGTTCCCCTACGGCTGTGAGAAGAACCACGACTTTGAGAACAGTTATAGTCGGTTGAGTTTCAGCAAACTCGCGGAACGTTGCAATCAATTGATCGCCATTTAGGTTTTAATGTGGCGCTGCATGTCGACGGTGAAACTGAGCTCGAGCTGTTGCTGCCATTGGTCTCGCTAACGGCAACCTATTATTGTGGCCATCAGGGTAGAAGTGATGCAGGAAGAAATCATAATTGTCAGAATGGGCCCCATAATATTTGTGAAATAAATTTTCGAATATCTTTTTATGTACAGGGTAGATCAAGTAACCTTTATCCTTTTTCTCCCTTTTAATTCTTTTGATTAGCTTAATACAAACTTGCTAATCACGAATTATCAAATGTCAAATATGTATCAGTAAAACAACTGCTCATCTATCTAACACAAATGACGAAAGTGGCAGTTTTTCTATAGGTTTCCATTTGAAACTTCAAAGTGAAACATTTCTTTATACGTTAAGGGGTTATACTACTGTGACGGCCCGGAGAAACAACTAATTTTCAAATGCGGATTGTTAAAAAATTAACATTCAATCAATTTGCGGTTTTATACTTAATTTAAACATATTACGAGCTATAAGAAACAGGTTTTCAAAATGAAAAAATGGTGATAAACATGTCGTAAGCAGGCTTCGAGTTTTTTTGCAGTAAACCAAACGGTGTAGCTCAAAACTCGTTTCTGGATTATCTAAAACCAGAAAGCAAAATTTTTCATTAAACATGCTTCAATACCTATGCATTAACGGACAATTTTGTAAAAATTCTTTTTTTTACAGGATTTACAAAGAAATTAGTTACTAGTTCTTGGCAAAAAATTGGCATCTTCCCTTCAATTCTGCTATTTCATGAATTTTCAAAAAAATAAAAAATGGCTCCGTTAATGCCTAGGTATTGAAGCATGTTTAATGAACAAATTTTGCTTTCTGGTTTTAGATAATCCAAAAACGAGTTTTGAGATACACCGTTTGGTTTACTGCAAAAAAATTCGAAGCCCGCTCACGACATTTTTATCATAATTTCTTCATTTTGAAAATCTGTTTCTTATAGCTCGTAATATGTTTCAATTAAGTCTAAAACCGCAAATTGATTGAATGTTTAGTTCTTTTAACAATCCGCATTTGAAAATTTGTTGCTTTTTCGGACCGTCACAGTAGTCTAACCCCTTAAGCAATAGAAGCAAAACGAAGCAATTAAGCAAAAGAAGATTCAATCTTCAAGGTTCTTTGAAAACAAGAAAAGATGAGAAAAATTACAGTTAACTGTGGGGTTTTCGAAAGATTGAGCCGGTAAGGGTTATGTAGATCACCCTGTAGATAAAAGAAGAGATAATGCACTGTATAATACTCAGTTAAAAAAATAAAAAGATAAAGGGACATAAATTCTGTTAGCATGCATCCTACTACGTCACGATAAACGCATGAAAAGGAATTCGGATGGTCACCTGTAGCTTTTTGTACATTTCCAAGTTAATCAATTTGATTTCATCGAGCTGTCGCCGCAATGATATGATCGTGTCCTGCTTCTCGTGAATATCTTTCTCCAGCAGTTTCATAGCCACTTCCATTTCCGACTTCATACTAATCTGTTCGCAAAAAATTGAACAGTGAATCCTTCGTGCTTTAAATGATAATGAATAATTTATTCGAAGGGAGATCTGAATAATCGAACTGAAGATATTTGAACTAGGAAGATATCGAAAAACCTGTTTGAAACACTATAAACCTGGGTAAAGTTTGTTTCAAACACATTTAAACCTGCTTAAAATCGGTTGAAAACACATTTTAACTAGTTTAAAATGATAAAACCTGGTTGAAATCTGTTTAAAATGCATTTCAGCCTGTTTAGAATACTAAAATCTGATTGAAATTTCTTTAAAACTCATTTCAACCTGTTTGAAACACTAAAACCTATTTAAAATCTGTTGAAAACACTGCTTAATTTGTTTAAAACGCTGAAACCTTGCTAAAATATGTTTAAAATACAGTTCAATTTGTTTAAAACGCTAAAACCTGGTTAAAATATGTTTGAAACACCTGTATAAAACGCTAAAGCCTGTTTCTAATCTGTTTAAAAGACATTTCAACCTGTAATTCTAACTCCTTCTCAACATCCTGCCGCATTTTCTTTTCAGCATCCAGTCTACTCCTCAACTCCTCGATTTCCGCTGTCGTTTCGGTAATTTTGATTGGCGCTTTCCCGTTCTGAAACCAGACAAACATCCCTTTGACCCTCCTCCATCGATTACTCGAAGCATCCGTGGATATATCGCAATCAAGCTCGCATGTACCTCGTTCGTGTCTTTGATTTCAATGCCCAACTCCTTCTTCAACTGTCTGTTCTCCTCGTGAAGCGACAGAATATTATTCTTAGCAATCGACAGGTCTTCTTTCATAAGCGCGTTTGTCGTCGTCAAGGATTCTACTTTGGCTTGAAGATTCGTCACGGTCGCGCTGCAAATCGATGCAAAGTGTACATGCAATTTCTAGATGTTGTCCGCTTATCATTGCGAACGTTCATATAAAAATTAGGCTGGATTACTTTAAATGTCGATTTAACTCCTCTATGTAGTTCTTCTGATCCAAAACCGTGGTCATGTTATCATTTTCAAGCTCATCGTCCGGAGATTCGCCAGGTATATGATTACTGTTCCGCAGGTACAGTGAAAAATCGATCACGCCCTGCTGGCAATCGAGATCTTCTTCCTGTTACAATAGTATAGAACAAATCTAAGTTTTCTACCCACGGGTATTGGGTCGATGAAACACTCGTGACCGACCTTTACGCAAAAGTTGCAGTCTATCACGTTCAAGCCCACTAGCAATCCCATTATAACGATCGCTTCTTCGCTCATCATCAGAGCATCCGGCTCGAAGTACTCGGACAGTATGTCTTCCTTATGATCGATCAGAACTTTCAAGTAGTCCGCCAATTTTTTCTGCATCAACGCCATTCGCAACCATGCTCGGGCTCTACCCATGGCAGTCCTACAAATGGCGGTTCGGTATACGAAAGAAGACTGACAAGGGCCGTGATATAGTATGGCGGATTGATTTTTTCTTGTTTTTTTTTTAACACGTTTTTTTCATATCCAATAGGGATATGTCAGTGTGATATGACTGAGTGGTTTATAATTAAACGCTGAAGACTGAGGAACGATCTTTTCAGGTTACGATTTTAACCTAAAAATGATCTTTTTATGTTATGAACTGTTCCACAGACTGAGCCAACTTGACCGAAATATAACTTCCTAATTAGAAACTTAATATCAACGGATTATATGTAAATATGGTCGGATTTCTTCCGTACATGAAAGGTTATATGGAAATGAAAATATGATGATTGCTTTGTATACCTAACAGTAGGTAGATCACGAATACTGGACGTAATGTCCTGCGCTTCGGGGCAATATTTCTCAACGAGCTGAAGTATATCCCAGAGCTCCTTCTTGGGTCCAAGGAGACCCTGAAATCCAAGGCGATTAGTGCCGTTTCCTGAGTAACCATTGTTCAGATAACTCGAAGGTGTCGTTTACCTTCTTCGGTCGTAGACCGTGCCTGAGCACGTGCTCGAGAACGATGAAGAAGTGTTGCAACGGCATATGATCCGAATCGAGCATTCGGCCATATTTCAAAGACGTTTCGATCAGTTCCTTCACGATCAATTTCGAAATGTTCACGAGATTACTCCTTTCGATGATAACCGGATCTCGTGCTGTAAGCAAATAACAAGGCCCTGTTCCATTTGAAATCGCTATTCGGAAAACCAAGTCGGGATCTCCGATATCTTGTTTGGAAATTAGAAAATAAAACTTCTGGAGGATGAAAGTGATGATGAGATTGTAACTGCATCGGCGAAGCACAAAACAAAATGATTTCAAAATAATAATGCGTCAAAACGAGATACAGCGGGGCCAACACAAAACACGGAAGATGAATTTTGGATCCTTTTACTTATAAGTAAAAGATTGTACGGGGATATATGGATTTAAGAGAAGAAATGAAAGTTGAAGCAAGAAGTGAGGAAGAATTAGTGATCAGACAATGGTAGCTTTCTGAGGAAATTGATACCAGCATTTCTCAGGCACGAAGTTTTCTCATAATAATTAAGCATAGAAAAAAAAACATAACAGTCTTCGGGGAGACAGCTTCCTGATATTAATGATAACTTTTATTTTTGAACCACTACCCATCAATGTCAATTAACAACCAAGCCCAGCTGACATTAATTTCAGAAAACGAAGCTCGCCGGAATTAATTTCCTTGAAAATTAAACTTCTCAAATGTAATGACAACAAATAAAATATGGAACCAAAGAACAGTCAAAGCTTCAACTTTTAAAATCACGTATGTTAAGTCATCTAAGTCATTAAGTAATCTAAGCTAAGCCTTTCATGATCGCGAACCCTTATTTGTGGGATCGAATTCAAGTCACCCAAGTTAAGTCATTCAAATCATTTAAGTCGTTAAGTAATCTAAGTTAAGCCTTTCGTCATCGTCATTCTTCTTGAAAAACAAATGATTCTTCTTTAAAACATTTTCCTTTACCTGTAACACTTATGCTTTTAGGCATCACTTACAACTGATAAACTGAAATGTATTAATAATTTCTTTCTACTGAAACTTGACCCAAAATAACAAAAAAAAATGCTTAGAAAATTGATTGAACAACTTAAGAAATGTAATGGCAACAAATAATAGGTAGAACCAAAGAATAGTCAAAGCTTCAACCTTTAAAGTTACGTATGTTAAGTCATGTAAGTTATTAAGTAATTTAAGTTTAGCCTTTCATGATCGCAATACCTTCTTTCGTGGAATCGAATTAAAGTCATCCAAGTTAAGCCATTCAAATAACTAAATCATTTAAGTCTTTAAGTAATGTAAGTTAAGCCTTTCGTGATCATCATTCTTCTTGAAATCATTTTTCTTTACCTGTAACACTTAAGTTTTTAGGCATCACTTACAACTGATCAACTTAAATGTATTAAACAATTTTTTCTACTGCAACCTGACCCAAAAATAATAAAAAAATATGCTCAGAGAATTAATTAAACACCCTACTAAAAATAAAGTGCAGCAATATTTCTCAAATACCTATTGCAATTTAAATTTCCCAAATATGATGGCAACAAATAACAGGTAGAAGCAAAGAGAACAGTCAAGCTTCGACCTTTAAAGTCACGTATTTTAAGTCATCTAAGTCATTAAGTAAACTAATGTAAGTCTTTCCTGATCGCAATACCCTTTTCGTGGAATCGAATTAAAGTCACCTGAGTTAAGTCATTCAAATCATCAAGTCATGTAAGTCATTAAGTAATCTAAGTTAAGCCTTTCGTGATCGCAATACCTATTCGTGGAATCTTTTGTTTCCCTTATCGTGCATCAATCGCAATGAATGCCAAAACCTAAATTAGGTATAATTAAGGCCACGGAAGGATTAAACTGATGACTATAGAATTGTCAACAACGATAGTTAAAAAAAAAGAACGATTAGATCGGCGGACTATATGCATCTATAGTCCCAGTTCCAAGTATCAGGTCCACGAAAATAAAATAAAGCGAATAGTGCAAGAACATCGAGTACAGACACAAGCTGGAAACGTGCTGCAATGGCGGCGGACTTGGCGCAATGATTTCGCGAAGCTGTCGCTGATCGAGAAGCTGTTGCTGGCGATGGAGATCATGATGGTGATGATGATGAAGATGTTCAATACCGCTGAGAGCGAGGGGCGGAGAGGGCGAGCGTTGCATCGAGTCCTGCAGCGAGAACTCGACATCCTGAAGCTCTTTTAGGCAGAGCCACTCGCCGTCGACGGATACCCGGAAGTTACACAGGTATATCGTATCTTGAGCGCCAGCCATTTCTTCTTGTAGCATGACCCCACCGTGGTCAGCCAGTGGCCTGATCTTCAGACCGTTCTGCGATTCTTGCCGCATAGAAGAACGTTCGTGACAATGGATCCTCTCAGGTGATCTCCGAGTCTGGAGGTCTTCCCTTCGATTGCTGAGCTTTTGTCTCTGGTATCGATCGCTTTCTTGTATTGTGCTATCGAGTCAGGCGTTTATAAGGAAGTCTCCTATATTACTTTGGGAAAACAATAGAAGCTTCTCAATTGGAAACTGTGTGTTTATCGGTTTCTTTTTTGTTTCTTATCGATCCTCAGTTCCGTTGGTCTTCGGCTTCTGCTCCTGGTGAAGTCACTTCGGGGAACAACGCGTATATGATCCCTTCAACATACGCTGCTTTGGTAATTCCGATCAGCTGACCCAACGAGACCTTACGCGAATGCAATTTAGATAGTAGCTATCAGATTGATGGAAGAGTTTATTCGTTCTACTTCGCGGTTTATAATGGTTTGCAAAGGCCACAATGATAATTTGCTTTCAAAAGGTAAACTTTCAGGCATTCGATGCGGTTGTTGTCAAAGCGTTAGTCCGTGATACGTAGAAAATGAAACATACACACTGCGGTAATAGCGATGAAAGAAACTTTGGGCAAAGCAGAAAAACGGTAGTCCGCACTTGAGTGGTACTACATCGTAATCGAACGGCGCATCAGTTGGATCGCTTAACAGAGTTAGATTAGACTTTTCACTGTCGGAATAAACCACGCACACTCTGTGTCACTCGTCGATGAAAAACTTCACGACGAAAATGGCGAGGCACCCGGTGGAAAATGATATTGATTCTCCCGCCGACCTTACCTCCACCTACGATAATCAATATCATACTCGCGCTAGCTGGAATGTGCTGCCATCCTGTACTGTACGACTACGTCGATAAGATAGACATCGCTAAGGAAGAAATCCTGCGTTCAACGGGAATTAAATACGCATAATAATCACGAGTCTGTCGCTCACTTCGTGCACTGCACCATTATTAAACTTACTAATTTGTTACGTGCTATATTAATTATAAGCAATAGCATGGAATTGCTCTGATCAAATTGGGATATTGATTGAGACGAAACAATTATCTGCGATTAAAATTGTTCAGTTTCGTCTTTCAGCGTTTATGCACCTATTTATTCAACGCAATCGTGTAAGAACTAACCAAGCCGTAATAGTACCGAGAAAACCTTGCGTAACAGTAGTATTATAACTCGTCAAACGTGTAACACGCGTATTATCATTGACGCTCGCGTGGCACAGCCTTAATCGACAGTAGGCGTTTACCTCGATTAAAAAGCAAGTGTCAACGCACACGCGCATATAAATAATGTAATGATCCGCGTCGACCCACGCGACAGCCGAATGTCGACTTTGAATTGCGCGCCGAAATCATACCGGAAGCATGCACCTATCGCGCTATGTACTTACGTCTCGGTAACCACCAGGCGTCCAGTTTTCTAGGCCTCGAGACAACCAGATCCGGCCACTTATCCTCCCGTATCGAGTAAGTCGTCGGCGAGCGCGATACACTTTTCTCATTCTCCTCGGACACTAGGCTACCGGTTAAAGATTTCTCGGACGGAGATATTGGCAAACCTTCGCTACTCTCCGCGGCCATGTTTACGTTTTCACTGTAAGCACGCGCGCGCGCGTGCTTGTCCAACGAGTGGCTGACGGCCTGCGTTCATGCGTGCCACCGTACACTTGCCTGTAGCGATGGAAACGACGCTATTCTGAACGGTGGAGGTTTCTGTTGATGAATCGGTGCAAAGTATTATCTCGAATGTTTCGGAAATGACTATTGTTGATTTCATTGCATATGCAGAACCATTGTAGTCGTCCAAAGGTGCGTTTTAACACATATGTATGGAAGCATGATAGTGTGCACACGGGACTACGTTTTCCTTGTAGAAGCTCATGTAAATCCAAGCCCAATTGAGCTGCAGGTTACCACTATTGATTATTATCACTGTAGATTACACATCTTTTACGACTCTTGTGGTAGTTTTGTCTGCATAGAAGTTCAGTCACCATGTAGGGGCCCATGCACTTCTGCATGTATATAGAAACAATGGGATCTCCACAAATACAAAAACCAAACACAATCCCATAGCCTCTAGAATAATCTGGTACATAGAAACATATGTATATGAGTATGGGCCTGAATGATTGAGACTTAAAAGTATTAAATCCTTGATTCGGGTCAAATCATTAATTAATGGTTTTAAACAAACACACCTCCCTAGATCATTTATTGCATTTCCCTTGATTCAAATCTGGACTACTAATAATCTTAAGGTCTTTTCAATTGAGAAGCACTATTGCAGCGATCATTTCTTCACTCTTCATGGGCATTTTGAAACGGGGTTTCATCCACCAAAAGAGACTATTTCTCCTTGGTAAACGTACACAAACAACGTGGGGAGGTATTTCTGGGTACCGATGCCCTGGAGCGTGGAACTTGCGCACGCAGCCCGCGCGAATCTCAGTCACCCTTCCTAAGTAACCCCCGCGGCAGAAGCTAAAACTCAAAGTTTAGCGCGCGGCCGGACGGATCCAGTGTCTGTCTGTTCCCGGCGAAGAGATAAACGCAAGAGCTGTCGATATGGCGCGAAACACTTGACCGAAACGCGACTCGCGTTTGTGGACCGGCGACAATGCAATACGTTCGACGTCGTTAAAATTACGATAGAACGTATTTTTCTGATTCCGGGCACGAGCCACTTGCATTTACGAATGCGCGCGTCATTTGGTGAAACAATATCGCGGAAACAGTTGGAACAATGTACGGCATGCTGTTGGAGAGTGTGCAGCACTTCGTACAGGTCGGTAAATGTAAAAAAGATGGAATCGAATTTGTGAGTGATATATATTTTCACTAATCGGAATGGATATTTTGCTCTCTAACTTCCTTTCGCTGATATGTTTCTACGCGATTGCATTTCACCTACAACCACACGATACCGACACGTTATTGGGAACTGCGGTTTTAAAGGGACGCTTCTCTTACAAGGGAACATACCGAAGTGACAATCGCCGATTTTGATCAAATTAAAATATAATGTAGTTCTCATAAAAATATTTGACACATATATTTTTATCCGCAATCGCGCATGTTAAAGGGGTGAAAATCGTCCCCGAAGTTGGGGATGCGAAATCGATTTCGACGAATATCCCGGAAACTACGAGGGATAGAGTAATTGTGTAAATAGATGAAATTTGTATTTTTTAACGAGGAATTTAATGGTGTGAACGATTTTGTTTAAAACCCATTTCTTTAAACAAAGTATTGAAAAATGACATACTTTTGATAGTTTTTTCCAGTCGAATGTGAATCAATTTTCTTGAATATTTATTTACAGAAACTATGCATGCAGGTTTTATTGCGAGACCCTCGCTGCAGTTTTTAAACAAAGAAAGATTAATTTTCCTAAATTATTCAATGTGATTTTCACAAAGAAGTGATTAAAACACAAATGCTTCTTGCACCATGAACATTTCAATGCCACAAAATCGGTGATTGATACTTCAGTATGTTCCCTTGTTAGAACCGAAATAATTTTGTCGCTTTGCGGTGAAAAGGAAGAGAAACGACGACAGAGATGAGAGAAAGCACATGCATGGAATAGGGTGATTCTGGGGACTGCAACCAGTTGCAACTGTTATTTTGTTTGTGGAAATGGAGCACAATGTCACTGGAATGCTTTTTTTGCCACTTGAGGAGTTTTGTTGCAAGAAACACATATTTTGCGTGGGTGCATTAATTTATTCATCAGTTGGAATTATATTTATGTACGCAGTATTAAAAAATAGGGGTCCGTATCTTAAGGAACTTATAGTATTCACCAAAATACCAAGATACCATAGTCAACAGTCTATCAACAATCCTAAGATTAACCCTTTAATTGTAAAATCAAATTTTAAGGAAACTTAAGTTTGTACTACGATTGTGTCTATAAAATGATCTGTTTTAAACATTGGTAATAATCCTCTGTTAATAGCCTAGAACTAATGCGGTTCTAAGCAATTTCTTTTGTAATACGACCAATGTGTTACGAAGGGTCTCGCTTACAATATCGGACGCTCATAAAAAGTAAAAATGATTTTACAACGAAAGGGTTGATTTTAAGACCTATGCTGATTGAACATTTTTTACTCCTCTTAGTGAGTACTATAGGCCCTATAGGGTATGGACCCTTAACAACCTGTATTTTACAAAATACACTTTGAGTAGAAATTCTTCCAGCGACTAAAGCACAAATCAGGATTAAATTTTTACTGCACACCTGACATTTCCTGGACATAAATTGTCCCCCCCATTTCTCACGTCTACATCATATCATTCTTGCGAAATCAGTGTTGCTATCAGGAATACTATACTACTTGCCCTATTACCCATACACAAAAGTACTTACCCAGCCTTTTCACCAAACGTATAATAATTTACAGCCTGCAACAGGAGACACAAATTTATTCTCCAAAATTAATTTAACAATTATTAAATTAATTGAATTGATTCCCTGATCTAAGACGACCTTGTTGCCCGCGTTTGTACGACAGTCATCCCTTCAACTAAATCCATACCAGAAGCAATCACTTTGCAATTTTGAAGCCAAGTACAGTGGAGGGTAGACTATTAGGGGTAAATCCACTATTTCACAGAGGGATAGGCAGATAAGTGTTATCTTAGGAGGGAAAATTGAATCGGCTATATCGTTCCGGAAAGAAATATGAAGATCACTGTGCAGCAGATACTCCCGCAGAGATATCCGCTTCTGGGAGTAAATCACTGCATACTACATGTACATATTATACTTATACACATGTCTAATATGTGTGTTATGTGTAGTTGCCCAAATTTACTGTTAACGTATCCCGGACCCTTTATTGCATTTGACACCCTATAATAGCTGAGGATACTGGTCGAATAAGTTAAATTAACGATAAGAAATTTCCACTGGGAATAGAACCATGGCCGTGCGTGTAACATAATAACTTCTTCCAATACCCTGGCTGTTAGAAAGCGTCGAAGATTCATGTTCTTCCTTAATCATCTTGATCAATATCTGCTTAATCATCGACTCATAAAATAAATAAATACTCTTGTTTTTGCACAAGCTTTCTATTTGTTTGTTTTCATCAAAATAATCGATCGATTTTTAAATTGTTAATATACTATTATTGTAAAATTTTTCATTTTTGAGACATGTACAGAAACAAAATGGATATTGGTATTTATACATATGATCGTCAAGTAATCTGCAAGTTGTTTATTTGTTTCGCGGTCCAAAAATAATTAGTCGTTGCAAAAAGAGTCACGTAGCCGAGTCGAAGGAAATGGTCTTAAGGTACGCAATAAACGGGGTACCTGAATATGGATGGACTCCGACTACCTTTTTGACCAACGCCTTAATTGTACGCCACTTTAAAAATAGCATATCTTCTGTCGCTAAAGGACACCCATTTGTTTTCCTAATGAACGTTTCTGTATCATTGAGGATTCTTCCATCCTTCATTATGTGGCGGTCTTCCTATTGTTCCCAATTGATTTGTATTTCTATCCTCGGTTGGACTTTCATTTACGATTAAAATTAATTCCTAATTTGATTTTTAATTTATTTCTAGCAATCAGTTTGTAACGTCAGAACAAGCTTTGTTCCCCAATAAAATAACTTGTTTTCTTTTGTCGAGACATAGGGGATGTTTCTAACGACATCAGGCATTCGTTAACTCGAGTCTGTTGCTGGCAATTTTATCGCCAGCATTCTGGTAGTGGCACAATTTATTTACTTTAATTTACTTTGAACTTTTTAATAGAAAGTTATGGTTCCACATCACAAAAGTCACAAAAACTGTACAATCTTTCCATTCAACTCAATACCGGGTGTCTCGTAACTCGTGAAAGAGCCGGATATGAGAGATTCCTAAGACGACACAGAACAATTTTTTTCCTTTCGTCAAATACCGTTTGAGGCTTTGTTTTTTAATTATTAACGAAAAACACTGGCCACTCAGAGCGCGCGTAGAGCCCGCGCTCAGGGACGAAGTGTCGCGTCGCGCTGTATGGTGACGTTCGGCCGTTGCCCCGACTGAAATGTGTCGGTAAAGCAGGGAACAAAAGTTGTATCGAATACCGAATCTATGCAATGAAGAATAATGTCGAATTATTCATTATTCGTGAATAACGAATAAAAACGCTGTCCCAGAGAATGAATTTTCGTTCGAATAAGTTTCCTTAATCAATTACGACGAATAAATTTTTATTCGAATAATCTGCCAATAAAAAGATCGAATAAAATGAAATTAATCGACAATAACAAATAATTTTGTATTCGAATAAGTTTTCATTCGAATAATATAAAGTTAATCAAATAAAAGTATCACGTGATATCTACGTACAATGTACGTATAAGTACTGGTCCGAGATAAAGAAAGAGGTTATGATCCGCTCTTGCAGTCATCGGTTGGTGAAGGGCGTAACATTTATTCATCGTTTAGTCGAACAAAAGATTGAATAAAATCGTATTCGAATAAATTGGATTCGAATAACAGTCGATATTTATTCGTGACTAACGAATAAGTTTTCGCTGAATAAAATCGTTATTCGTTATTTACGAATGAATGTGGCGTTATCAATCGTTATTTTTTATTCGCAATTTAGAATAAAATTTGCCCAACTCTGCGCTATACCAACGCGTTTGGATCGGGGCACCGGCTGAACGTCACCATCCAGCGCCGACGCGACATTTCATCCCTGAGCGCGGGCCCCACGCGCGCTCTGAGTGGCCAATGTTTTTCGTTAATAATTAAAAAACAAAGTCTCAAACGACATTTTGCCAAAGGGAAAAGTTGTTCAGTATCGCCTCAGGAATCCACCATATCCGGCCTTTCTATAAGTTAGGGGGCACTCTGTATTTACCTATCTCTTCCAGAAAGATATGCTAATTAACGTAACTCGTGCAGAAGCCACTCTCCTTGTCTTTTATTGATCACGTCAAATGTTAGACATAAATCGCTAGCACTTAACAGAAACTCGAGCATACAGTATTAATAATTTACTGCAATTTGCATGTCCATTTGGAGTATCGAATCTCGGGAGGCTTCATTAACGTGGAGATCGTATTAAATTTCGTGACCGATGTCATTAGAACGGAGCAAGCTTCTATTATTCCATGGGGAACCAGAAATTCTCTTGATTGCGCTAATCGATTTCAGGTGGTCGAATATGTACGTATGTATTTATGTATGTGGAATGAATAGCTTTTCATACGTTTTCAAATTACTTTATACCAAATGTATAGTCCTGGAACTGAAATTGATTTTTTAATATTAAATGCACGATCATTATATTGTATTTTTGCTACTTTGTGACCAGTAAATTTATTGTTAATGACTGTATTAATGAAAACAATTCGTATAGGCTTTCTTTTTGTTTTAGTTCAAAGTTATCTTAAAGTATACTCTCAGAAAAAATGCATCGTAGTTGAATTAAGTTGGACGTTCGTTTCTTGTTGTCATATATTTAATACTGCATTGTATTAAAACATTTTATTGTATTATATTTATCTTATTATATTGTTAATACTTTGTGACCAGTCAATTTATTGTTAACGGCTGCTTTAAGGAGAATGTAATTCATACGGACTTACTTTTTGTTTTAGTTCAAAGTTCTCTTAAATAATAGTCCTAAAAAAAATTCATTGTAGTTGAATTAAGTTGGGCGTTTGTTTTTTATTGCTTGTGAGTTTTTTAATGCTTGTAAATGAAGAATGAGCTTTATTTATTCCCATTATTTACCTGGGAAGATAATGAAGAACACATTCTTTCATTTCTGCATTTCATTTTGTAAGAAGTATTGTCTATAAACAAACACATGTCTCAAAATTTGCACCCTACATTGATCTCTTTTACAGTAAATAATACCAATTCAGATTGCAAATGATCGATGCAACGAGCTGCACATTGTCTGACTATTCATTCTGCGTGCGCAAAGAACAATAAAGACTATGAATGGAGAAAATATTCCCCCGAGCATAATAGAAACTGCTGCACCTGCTGCGCTTTTATTCCCTCCTTTCTCGGCGTTCCTAAACAACTTTCGTCAGAAATCAATCGTCCGATTGTGACATCTGAATTAGTAATATTGTGGAGCTTTGATTTCGTAGTTCACGACAGTTTAATTATTTTTAAATAATTTTATTACCATTGCAGTTAATAGCGAAATTACTTTACCTAAGAGACTTAAACTTAATATTTACACTGTTTTCGGTCTGTGTAAGGAGTGAGATGCAAAAATGTTTTAAATTATAAACAAATTTATCTATTTACAAATATAGATGTAGATTTTCGTAAAATGACCATTGCGCGTTTAGACGCCAGAGTGTTAAATAAATATTTTGGCAGTGTTAAGTATTAAATCACAATTTGTTTTAAGCTTTGAGCTACACTTTGTAATCACAAAAATAAAAGATTTCATACTGAAAGCACGTAAAATATAATTTTTCAAGAAAAAAGTAGACTTAATACACTCTGTGCCTTGGGTTCAGATGTGTAAACACGCAACAAAATTGACGAAGATGAAACGCGTTTGGGAATACGTATCCAGGATGATTAATGATCCAAGCGGAATTTAGGAATTTTCTGCCCAATTTTTTCGACCACGAATACATAGAGGGATTTTATTGTTCATGTAGAAAAAATCAAATGATATGATATTTTAAATATTACTTTAATTATTTTATTGTTCTTAAAAGCTAACAATTCTTGTTGCAGTTGGAATATGGCGAGGACGTGTGGCTTCAGCTGCTGGAGAGAGCAGATTGCAAGCACATAGTTTTCAACACCCGACAGACGTATCCTGACGAGCTTATGACCAACTTGGCTGCCGCATTGGCCGAACTCAATGGGGAATCTGTTGAGAATGTTATGCAATTCTTTGGCAGATGTTTCGTTCGATTTTTCAGCAACTTAGGGTAAGCGAACTATTTGGATTTAGTTTTATTCGAATGCAATTGTAGCAGAATTATTTCATATTATTTTAAACATTCAATTAATTGTATGTCATACGAGAAACATATTGCGCGCCATTGAAAGATTCCTTACTAATGGCAGCAATACCGGACAAAATCGAGCCGAGTTTCGCCGAAGGCACGCAGCGCCACATTATAATTTAAATGGCGATCAACTGATCGCAGTGTTTCGTTGGTTTGCTAAAACTCAACCAACTTTAACTGTTTGAATCAGGACTATCGAGCTAGCGGCTTTTTCTCAAAGTCGTTAGAAAACATGGGAGAACATCTTCTTTCGTACCTACTTCACTTGGACGAATTTCCCTTTGCACGAACGCCAAAATTACGAGCCACCACTTCGTTATAACGTTCGCTGCGAACAGTTGATCGCCATTTAGGTTCTAACGTGGCGCTACATGGCGACGGCTAAACTTGGCTCAACTTCGGCCGGTGTTGACCTGCCTGTCCTGGCTATTAGGTTAGGTGCCATGATAATATGCATATACATTTTAGTCGGCCAGAATCTTGTTAATGTGCATCAAGAAAATAAAGAAATGAAATTAACAAGTTTTCAGAAGTAAATATACAGGATGATTCACTTAAGTGTGCCACCTACATTACTTGTAAACTGTTTGTTGTACGAAAAAATGTTTCGAACAAAAGTTGTATGGTACCCAAAAGGCTATTCGTTGTAACAATTACTTTGTAGCTATTTTTTTTAATGAGATATGAAAGTCACCTTGAGTTTTTTTATTACAATCTGTAAAATTTGACTTTACAGTTGGAAAGAGTCATTCGAATTTTGAGTAAAAAACTTTTATCGTGTATGGGTCCGAAAACTAATAATTACTAAAATATTATTTAGAAATATTCCTGTGCTTAATCATCTTGCACACTAAATACAATGCCTAATTATTAGGTAATCTAAGAACGTTAATAATTGCATTTAAATGCGGTTAAGTTACGATCGCACAGGGTGGAACATGTGCTTGATTAGATTGAATTGATGCGACCATATTGGATTTGGGCGCACGCTAACTAAACGTACCAATTACCTCTACATACCGTGAACTACGTGGTACACAAATTAATTATTATCACTCGTCGGAACCGACAGCGTTTCATTAAAAGCTTCACTTAAATGTTTTATTGCGTTTGAATCGATATTCCACTGGGCTTCATCAGCGTTCCCCTTTTCGAGCAATCAGGTATTTTATTGCTCACGTTAATCGTACGGCCATATGTTGCTGTTCCACGCTGCTATCGATAATTTGAAATAGAATTGAAGTTAAAAAGGAATAATTATCTACATTGCTTCTGTTATTTGCATGTATTAGTACAATCTATATCATGATAACTATGCAATGCTTGGTCTTCATACTGCGTTCATTACTTAAAAAGATAACTATGCATTATTGTTACAGATGTGTATAAATAATCATATCACGAATCATTTTTTGCAAAAGTATTTAACATGTATTAGAATTTACGAGAAATAAAAATCCTGAGCTACTGAATCTTCTTACTGACGTTTAAAAGACAGTACTCTTGATACATTTTGAGTATACGTGTAACATACAATATTAGTGGTAATAAACTGTTTATACAGGATAAGTAATTAAGTTATAAGATAATTTCTAAAAAAATACATTTCTGATGAAATGCATATATGTATACAATTATGTACAGTTTATATGTATGCTGATACTGATAAATTGTTTATTGTGGATCCTTTCGTGATAACTGCATCTTCATTCATTCGAATAATTTATATATAGTATTCTATTGAAAAAAAAAGAAAGAAATAAGTCATACGTATTTCTGTTCGAATTCTGCACTATTCATTATCTTTGTACCAGGTATGCGTGTATGATAAAAGCCACTGGCCGTTATTTTTGCGACTTTCTGCAAAACGTAGACAATATTCACATGCAGATGCGATTCACGTACCCTAAAATGAAAAGCCCTTCGATGTACACTACGCACGTCGATCCACAGGGTGTGGAGTTAGTTTATCGAAGCACTAGGAAAGGCTTTACTCACTATCTCATGGGTAAGAGATAATAAGATATAATATTTCAATTTTGGAACGAAAGTTTCTTCCTCACCGTTTCTTTATGAGTAATAAAGAATATTTTCAATATTTAATCATACAAAAAGAGCTTAACAGATATTACGTGCAATACAATCAATAATAAATATTGACAATACGGGACCCCGAAAACAAAACTATAATATATTGAAATAGCCAAAATTGACAAAATCCGCTAAGCTGCATAACTGCCAAAGTTTTTTGCAAATATCTCGGAAGTTAAAGCCAAGTGACGGGTACATATACATACAGGAGAAAGTTGTTCAAAATGATGTCCTTGACAACATATTTCAAGGTCCAAGTGATTGAAGCTGGGTCCCTTTTTTGTCAATATTCACCCAATCAATAATATTCACTTGCATACTTTTCCATAGGTCAGTTGTTTCAAATAGCAAAAGAGCTTTACGAAATCGATTTGAGTATAAAAGTGTTGGGAAGTTCGAACAACATTCCTGGCTCGAGAAGTGTGATGGTTAAGTTTAGAATTGACTTTGACAATCGGGAATACGTAAGTGATGAAACGTAATCGTAACTACATCGGTTTACATACGGGATAACACAAAACACAAAACACAAAACAAAACGAATTGAATTTTTATTTAAGGAAATACAATAAATGTATGATTAAAATTCACGTTGTTAGATCGCGAACAACAACAGAATGAAAATGCCATTAAGCCTCCGATTAGCGCCAGTATCGATCACGTTCCTTTTACGCCTTTTTCAATTCGGGGTAGTGATCAGCAAGGAGATGCGAATACTGGGTGCTGGTGATAAATTGTTGCAAGCATGGGGTGGCAGTTCTTCCATTCTGAATAAGCACATCACTGAAGTCTTTAAACTGCGCAGACCTAAAGGAATATCCTTCACATGGGGAAACGTAAGCACGCATTTTATGGCGGAAGGAAATTAAAAAATCTTTCTGGTTTATCTTTTTGGAGAGGGAGATAGACAGTTGCGCTACAGCAACATTTACATTATAAATGTGCAAAATATATGCAAGTTGTATGTTACAGAATTTTCCATCTGAGTTACTGATTTTTCTAAATAATATGCGCTTCAATTTAGAACAATTTCTAAGTTTAGAAATTTAGGGCAAAAGGAAATTTAGAATACTTAAAATATTGAAAAGTCCATGTTTTAATAAACAGTGCAATTAATTATAATTGTAATACAATTATTAAAGTAACAATGCCGTCCAAACAATCGAGTGTATTATTAATAAAAGTTATAACGTTATTGTAGTTTAAAAAACTAATTAGAAATGTAATAATTAATACTGATAAGTTAATACAAAATGTTTCAAGCAATGTGTGTAGTAAATTATAATAGAATAAAGTGTCGCCCCTACTTGAACAGGTCATGTATCTGCATTCGGTGATGTTCGAACTAGAACTTATCAGAATAAACGGTGGCGATGCCTCGCCGAGCTCGGGCAACGCAGAAATTGTTACTTTAGGATTGAATAGACGAGGAAGTCAAGGAGCGAGAAGCATACTATTGAAAGGACAGATGCGATACATCGATGACATCAAAGCCATCATTTTCCTCTGTAGTCCTTTGTAAGTTCACACCTTCACACAAACTGCTGTCTTAAAAGCGTTGAAACTTTCATTTAAGCTACTCTATGTGGTCGAAATAATTTTTATTCTTTGTCGTTTTTGTCCGTTTGGTGTAAGCATTTTTGTTATGATATAAATTCAAGGAATACTCTGCGTTTTTTGTTAACCCATTACGATTTTTGTTCTTCTGTTTGAACTCCCTTTTAACACGGCCCTGAAACTAGGTGCCATGAAGCGCAGTAACCCTCTTGCGGTTAAAACTAATATTCAACGTTAACGTTTTAAACAAACACAATTTTCTCGGCATCAAAACAGAATTTTGTAATAAGTGTGGCCCCAAGCTGAAGCAGACGTAGGTACAAGCTTGGGCAACATTTAAATGGTTCCTGAGGGTAGCTTAGGAATAATCTTTAACATTATTCTCTGAAAATCGTTTGTTTATAACAAACAAACCACAACAGGAATTATTATTAATTATACAGTGATTTGTGCCGGAAACTCTCAGCTTCAATTTGAGCCCTTATTTGTTAAAAGCGTCCGCCTAGGAAAAAGGAAAATCGTGTTTGTGCGAAACGGTAGAGTTGGCGATTAGTTTCATTGTTTCACTGCCAGATGGTTGTAGTGTTCCGGAGCCGCAATCTTCAGTGACGTTTTAAGAGGGAGCATAAGAAGTAAGGACTACACATCTGCATTTTAATTTTGCGATGTAATTTTCTCAACTTCCAAGCACAATTTCTTAATGCAGGAGATATCAAATTGAAATATACGATATAACCAACCATTTGTTATCCGAGTTGAATATGAAATTAATGTCTTAAAAACTTTGTAACTTTCATTTGAGCTACTCTATGTGACCGAAATAATTTTTATTCTTTGTCGTTTTGGTCCTCTTAGAGTAAACACTTTTTTGGTGATATAAAGTCGTGGAATACTCTACGTTTCTTGTAAACCCATTACGTTTTTTTGCAAATAACTTTCATATTTATTACGATGTGAAGAATCAGTTATGAGAATTACTTTTTGATTCGAGGATAATCTATTTAATACCATATAAAATTAAAAAAACAAAAGTTTACTTTGAAACAAGCATAAATCTAAATCAATTCATAAATTATTTTGTTATGGCAACCTTCATGTTAGATGCAATGGACAAAAGCACGCATTAACGCATGACCGAATGTTCAGCTGTTAATGGATTTATTTGAATACAACTGCTTGTAGAAGTGGTACAAGGAAAACGTTTATTGCGAGACAACAATTAGCAATTTAACAGGGTCAAGAAAATAATTGTATTCTGCACACGATACTGTGTGCATTCTCTCACCAATCTTTCTAATCTGTTTAACAAATCTAATAAATTACTCTTTGACAGAATTAACAGTTTAGACGAATTGCTTAACATGGGCCTGTACCTGAACGACTTAAATTCCCACGGCTTAAGTCGCGAGTTAGTTCTCGCGGGCTGGCAGCATTGCGGAAGGTACATTGTTACTCTTTTCATTGCTGATAAAATTAATTAAATTGTTATATCAGTTTTACGGAATGTAGTCTCGCAGACACGTGAAACATTTCTACTTGTTTGTGCTACGCCAGGTTGGAGATGATGTTCGAAAGGGCTGAGCAGAGATCAACCGAACTAGAGAATAGCTACGCGCTGCTAGATCGATGGAAAAACAAAAGCGACGAGCTTTTGTATTCCATGATTCCCCGGACGGTGGCTGATCGATTGCGCTCCGGCGCTTCCCCTCTGAGCACTTGCGAGGTATTCCAAGAATCTCGTCACCCCTTGCTGTATAAATTTTTAGGAATTTGCACTTGAATATCGGGATCATTTATCTTTTTATGGTCCTCGATAGGAATTACAAAAAGTATCGCATTTGGGATTCTCTTAAAATTTAACATTTTTGTTTAATTTTTTTTTTTTATTAACGAAGCTAATGGCAGCAACACCGGCCAAAATCCAGCCAAGTTTGGCCGTCGACATGCAGCGCCACATTATAACCTAAATGGCGATCAACTGATCACAACGTTTCGTTAGTTTGCTAAAACTCAACCAACTTTAACTGTTTGAATCAGGACTATCGAACTGGCGGCTTTTTCTCAAAACAGTAAGAGAATCTCTTCTTGCGTACCCACTTCACTTGGACGAATTTCTCTTTGCACAAACGCCAAATGGCGAGCCGCCAGTTCGATGCAACATACGCTGCGAACAGTTGATCGCCATTTAGGTTTTAATGTGGCATTGTATGTCGACGATCAAACTTGAGTATCAGGGATATACTAATTATAATTATGCAAAAATATTAAACTAATGTCTGTTATTCATTTATTTTCCGTGGGTCTACTTAATAGAAAAAGTCCTGCAATTACAATAATAGAATATTACAATAGAATAAAATAAACAAAGGCCTCATATTACTTCCTCTCTGTCACAGTCGTTCGAGTCTATATCTGTGATGTTCTGCGAGCTCTGTGGCTTCGACTATTCAACGATCGAGGGCGTGATGGACATTGTCTCATCAATGAACGCTGTCTTCTCCTGTTTCGATTCATTGATGGACGAATTTAACGTGTACAAAGTAAGTTCCACATGCTGCTCGTACGACACATGTTGCTGTGATTCTATAAATGAGGAAAGCAAACACGCGAACAGTACTCCATTACCCCGGTAAGAGTTTCGATACGGGGCACTATACCTTTAAGATTTTCAACAGGTGGAAACAGTTGGACGAGTCTACATGGCAGCCAGTGGGGCACCCGATAGAACAGAGAATCACGCTCGGGACATCGCAGACGTTTCATTGCAGCTTCTGAAGCACGTCCGATCCCTGAAATTGCCCTCCGGCGTGGATATACAGATTCGTATAGGTAACTTTGTGCAAACTACAGAGAGTCTTTTAAAAAGGGGGTCCATAACTTAAGGAGCTTATAGCACTCCCTAAGAAGAGTAAGAAATGTCTAATCAACACAGGTCTTTCATTGTAAAATCAATGTTTATATCGGTTAGGGACACTTATTTCGCAACATCCTGTATACTTTATATGATGTTCTACTTCTTTTAGTATATATTTTTCCTTTATTCTCTTCCCTAATAGCCCCACTAGGTTGTCATTAGCGAGACTAATGGCAGCAACATCGGCCAAAATCGAGTCGAACTTGGCCGATGACGTGCAGCGCCACGTTATAACCTAAATGGCGATCAACTTTTTTGTGGCGTTTTCATGTGCCGCTGCATGTCAACAGCCAAATTTGGCTCAGTTTTGGCTGGTACAACGTGTTGACCTGCCTGACTTGGCTATCAAGGTCATTTTTATTTCTGTCTTGAAGAAATTTCATTTGGTTTTGAGATAATCTACATCTTTGATATTTTTAAGAGATTCAGTAAAAATGTTGCATATGTATGCCAGTGTGCTCTACTTCCTTAGGAATTCATTCAGGACCAGCTGTAGCAGGTGTTGTTGGCATCAAAGTACCTAGATACTGTTTCTTCGGCGATACAGTGAATACTGCTTCGAGGATGCAGACAACCAGTTTGGTAAGTTTCTAAATAAATAAATGACGAAAAAAATTGAAGGCTAAAAAATTAAAAATTGAACAGTTTTGTGAAAAATGTTGAGGAAGATTAGGGTAGGTACTATTCGCTATTTCCATTCCCTTTTAACACGGCCCTGAAACTAGGTGTCACGAAACACAATAACCCTCTTGCGGAGAAACAATGGAACTAATTTTCAACGTTGGCGTTTCAAACAAATACAATTTTCTTGGCATTAAAGCGGAATTTTTTAATAAGTGAGGGCCTAAATTAAAGCTAAGAGACTCAGGTACAATCTTGTGCAACATTTAAATGGTTTCTAAGCGTAGCTTATGAATAATTTTTAACAGTATTCTCTAAAAACTGTTTGTTTATAACAAATAAACTACAACAGGAATTATTATGAAACTACAGTAATTTCTGCCTGAAACTCTCAGCTTTAATTTTAGCCCTTATTTGTTAAAAGCGTCTGCCTGGGAAAAACGAAAATTGGTTTTACTTGAAACGCTTAAGTTGGCGATTGGTTTCATTGTTTCACCGCTAGATGGTTACGGTGTTCCGAGGCACCAGTCTTCAAGGTCGTTTTAAAAGGGAGCACAAGAACTAAGGACTACACATTGACACTGTAATTTTTAGATGCAATTTTTTCGAATCCGAAGCATAATTCCTTAATGAAGGAGATTTCAAATTGAAATTTACGATATAACTAATCATTTGTTATACGAGTTGAATGATTTCCAATCGTATTTTACAATTATTACATTAAATCGAGAAATAAGTTCGTTCATCTTCAATAGTATTTACATAAAGAAAAAACATTATCAGTGTACTATGTGTAATGGCTGCAACATATAAACAACGTGAAAAGTGAATTATTACAATTATCAATATGTTATCGAGAACATCGAGTCAAATCTAAACAATACTGTATTTTCTATGCTCTCCTAGGTGTAGTGTATCCTACCCAAAGAAAGTATTCTCCATCTGATAGAACAGAAACATTATGGATATGTTATATACAAACTTTCTTAAAGTTTTGATCATATTTAATCAATAAATGGTACTCTGAAAATTCTTTCCAAAATAAAATGCATTTAAAAATCGAACGAACTTATTATTCGAGCAAATATTTTTTTCTTTCATCATATTTAATTAAATAACTGAATTATGCCAAATCGAAATTTTGGAATTCGTCCCTATTCAGCCGGGGAAGGTGCACATTTCATCGGACACCAAAGCCTTATTGCTACCAGATCACTACCACTTTGAGTCTCGTGGCTTAGTTTGGGTCAAGGTTCGTATCGCAAAAAATTTGATCAAGAGATTGCCGTTTTCCACGTTGTATAAAACAGTGATTTACTATTCCATGCAGGGAAAGGGTAACATGGAAACTTATTGGCTGTCCGACAAAGTAAATACGGACGCTGAATCGACTGAAAAAGAAGCTGCTAGACCAGGACTTCTGGTTACTGATATATAACGTGTAATAAAATATCACATTAGAAGAATTTCGATTGTGTTAATTATTGTTTCTCTTTGTCATAGATCTGCCAACATAGTTTTACTGTTTGATAGTGTATTGTATTTTGCATTTAACGTTTCTAGAAGTAACTTTTCCTAAAATACGTCATAAACATATCGCACTTGATAATCAAATTGTAAGACACATGTTTGTTTTAAGAATAGTTGTTTTAAGAGTAATACATTGGGTACAAGAGTACCCCAATAGCCATTAGGTTATCATTAGCGAGAGGGATGGCAGCAACACCGGCCAAAATCGAGCCGAGTTTGGCCGTCGCCGTGCAGCGCCATATTATAACCTAAATGGTGATCAACTTTTCGCAGCGTTTCGTTGGTTTGCAACACGAAGCCATCTTTAACCGCTTGAATCAGGGGTATCGAACTAGCAGCTTTTTCTCAGAGCCGCAGAAGGACACAAGAGTATGACTTCTTTCGTACCCACTTCACTTGGACGAATCTTTCTTTGCACAGCATACGCTGCGAACAGTTGATCACCATTTAGGTTTTAATGTGGCGCTGCATGTCGACGGCGAAACTTGGCTCAACTTTGGCCTGTACAACGTGCTGACTTGCCTATCTTAGCTATCAGGGTAGTAATTAGAAATTCTAAGTGCAATGGGATGTCAATTGATAACTAGAATCAAAAGCTATTTATCACAAAAACTATGTGCCTCCCCTGAACACAGTCTATAACAAACAATTCTCTCCTGCTGCTATTTCATTGTCCACCTACCCTTGCTTCTTATTTTCTACCCTCGTATAGCATCCTTGTGTGCCATACGGGAGAGTATTCGTTGAGTCACTTTCCCAATTTACTCCTCCTATCTTTTCTCTGATAATATTTTCTTTCCATTTCTATTCCCCCGAAGGTGAAAGAATTCCTCCCGTAACTCACTTCTACTATTATTGTGTTGCTTGACAATTACAAGTACACAGGCTTAATGTTTTCAAACTTTATATTATAGAAAATAACAATTTTTATACACAGCGCGCATATAAATAAAATACAATATTCACATAACAATTAAGTAAAGAATTGAGTATCACTAAAGCTACTGAAAGTGGTCCTACAATTGAATGTCCACTGAATTCTAAACAGATCAAAGCAATCGACATTTCACTGTACAACGCCCACAATAATAAATATGTAAATACTACACGAATCCTGTGATCCCTTCACGATAAAATGACACCTCGCACGAATAGCTGGTATCAAGCTACACATGTACGTGAGATTTCACCGAAATTCCGAGTCGGTAGAAACAGAGAAAGTCTCGCTGGCTTTCTTTATCGTACGTTCAGTGCTGCGAGCCGCATACGCGATACGTGCCTTAATTTTCAATTGTTCCGTCGACATAAGGCAGCATACTGTTGCGTACTCGCAGCTATTCTTGAACTTCCCGTCGACAGGAATAACGTATGTATTTTAAACATAAATATACATAAATATAGTCAATAAATAAATACCAAATGAGATAACAGTGGAATTACACTATGCTTGTTCTAGTATCGTATTTCATACCCAAATGTGTAACAAAATTCGAAAGATTCAAATAATTCAAATAATTGAAATGATTCAAATGATTTAGATAATTCAAATGATTCAGATAATTCAGATAATTCAGATAATTTAGACAATTCAGATAATTCAAGTAATTCAAGTAATTCAAGTAATTCAAGCAATTCAAGTAATTCAAGTAATTCAAGTAATTCAAGTAATTCAAGTAATTCAAATATTTCAAATAATTCAAGTAATTCAAGTAATTCATGTAATTCAAATGATTGAAATAATTGGATTAATTGGAATAATTCGAATAATTTGAAAATTCATAGAAGAAATAATTCACAAGAAATTTAGTAGATTATCTGAAAATACGCTCGCTAGACTGTAGATGGTAAATATTCAGTGAAATATGGATTCGAGAATGATTGAAACATGAGTAAAATGGAGTATTCGAGTATTATTCATCGTTTGAGTCTACTCAACAGTAACACGCGTCCTCGGTAGAACGTCTTATCCAAGTGAGAAAACGATTCACCCTGCTGTAAACACCTGGATAACCAGGTCTTGCGCATCCCTCGCCCCAGGACACGACTCCTGTAAATTAGATTTCACGCTGTAGCCGTATCCTGCAGTAGACTGTGGTTATTAAAGAAGATATCAGCTGAGTTCTATATAAATTCAATCTCATGCAAAACAAATTTACTAAATTATATTATCATTACTTTTGGACACTTTTATGGTCCTATGTCAAATTTATTTACTCGATGCCACATTAATTTCGTTTTTACGTTTTTAGTTGGTTTATATATATTAAGTATTTTAGTTTTAGTTGTTTTAAGTCCTATTTCGAATTTGGCTGATTCCAAAAACACAAAATTGTGAGATTGGTTTGGCAGGAATTATTCCGTTGCCAATTTACCTTCACCAAAAATCACAAATAGGTAAAAATTCTTACTGATTTGAATGGAATTTAGGCCTACTGGCATTCAACTCTCAACGTATCTTCTTTAATGACAATTCTACTGTTTGTCAAGCAGAATGGTCATTAAAGATGTCATTAAAGAGAAATAGATCGTGTATCTTACCAACTACTGAGTGTACATCTCCATCGATGACGTGCAAAGGGCCACCACTGTCACCCTGGTAAATAAAGTTGCTAGTTTCAATGATTGTAATGAAACTTGTTTCTAATTTCAATGGTTTAAACAAAGGAGGTATTGTTTAAATTAGAAAAAAGCACTATGTATTGCAAAAATTGGTATACACACACGCATTTATAGATTCAAATGTGCAAAGATGTTTGTATAATTTCGTTTTTCATGTATTCTCAAGCGAAATAATCTTAATAATTGTAAAAAAAAAGATGAGACGGTTTTATTAGTTTTACCTGACACGAATCCTTGCTTCCCTCTTTGTGGCCAGCGCAGAGCATATTATCCGTGATCCTTCGCGACGGATATTTCATGGTACGGCATTCGGCGTTCGTTAGAATTGGGACCATGACTTCCTGTAAGGTATGCGATATGGGGCCTGACTCCTCTATCGCTCCCCAACCGGTCACTGTCCCGTTTATGCCAGCGAAAGTCTTTGCTGGAAATAGAAAATTCGACACACTTCCTCACTAATTTAATTAGTGAATTAATTAATGAACTAATTTAATTAACTTCTTATTACTTCTATTACTTGCTACTAATTTATTAACTTCACGTTTTGTTACTTTTAAAATATGTGTAAACTTGATCATTGACAAATAGCAACAACAAAAACGAATGGAATTAGCCAATGTGTTTCCATTTTACATATAAATCTAATGCATTTGTTTGCCCTGGCATTTTCTCATTGATTAATTACCGTTCGAACTATTGTATGTAAGGAAAAGAATAAATTATTTTGGTATTGTATCTTAGGACATTAATAAAAGTGTAAAATATTATGCTGGAATTTTCGAAAAAATTGTATTCTCTATTTTGCACTCAATTTTTCTAAACATATAATATCAGATCCTTTTGCCCCAAAACTACTTAATCCTGGTGTATTTACAAATACCCCGCAAACATTATAGGCCTAGTTATTTATAACCAATATATTTATGTTATACTGTATTAAAGTAGAAAGAACGAAGGATAGAATAGTAGTGCACATAATTTATGTCATTCACAAAGCTATTACGCACGCCATAGTATTAAAAACAGTTACCTCGCTCCGGAAGGCAAACAGGCCTCATCTTTTCGTCGAATTGAATGGAGTCCTTCAATTTGACCAGCGCGATGTCATTGTTATAGTTGAACGTGGAATAGCCGCTATGCTTGATTATTTCTTCGACTTGAAACTCTTGCGTCTGCGTCTCTGTCGTGGAATTACGATCGTGTTCCAATATCCGCACCGATATCAATTTCCCATCGAATCTAAATGAATTTATGTTAAGCGAATTGAAATACAGTGACTCCCGAAAATATTCGGACACTCTACAAAGCGGAATAACTTTTTAAAAAGGATAGAAGAACTAGCTTGCTACATATCTTGTCTTCGTTGTTCTAAAAAGATTGGAATTTTCGAAGGTATAAAACAAATAGTGAAAGTCATGTTTTTCAACTTTTTTATCTGAGCTTATAATGAAAATTTATAAAACGCCTTTTATAGATTTAGGAAAGATATATGCACCCTGAAAATTTCATCCAAATCGGTTAACGTTTCTAGGAGCTATAAACGAATAAAAATCATAGAATAAGACCAAAAGTCGTTGATTTTGGCCATTTCCGATGATTTCCGACCTTTCCTTCTTCGTTCTTTAGATATTTATAGCTCCAAGAAACGTTAACCGATTAGGATAAAATTTTCAGGGTGCATGTAGCTTGCTTAGATCCATAAAAAAACATTTTTTAAATCTTCATTCTAAGCTCAGCTAAAAAAGTTTACAAACACGACTCTCACTATATATTTTATAACTTTGAAAATTCCGACTTTTTCGGAACGACGAAAGCAAGATATTTAGTAAAATAGTCCTTCTATCTTTTTCCAAAAGCTCGAGTCGTTTGGTGTAATTACAAAAAAAGTTATTCTGTTTTGGATAGTGTCTGAATATTTATGGGAGCCACTGCAACGGTAATCTATTTACTAAGTGGTTTCTTGTAAGTAGTGTACTCTGCAGGATTTCTATTGAGCTGTTCATTTTGTAATTAATTAGTTCTAATAACATTTAACCATTAGATTTGCATAGAACAGCATTTAATAGTTTCTGTTACTAGCTATTAGGTGTCTATGCTTGAAATGCTGTCACCTGTCAACACAATGCGCGGCAGTCAATACATAGCGTGAATTTATGACAGATCCACCGCAATAGAATCTTCCTCTGTACATCATTAGTGCCATCCATGGATACTGATTCACTTGAGTCTCAACTCCGCCTACTATGCGTCTCTGAGTATTCGTTAAACCGCATTCTATAATGTAACGTAGTATCGATTTAGTTTATACTATACTACGTATGCAGACGAAATACATACATACAAGATGTCCCGTAACTCGTACAAGAGCCGAATATGGGAGATTCCTGAGGCGATACTGAACATCTTTTTCCTTTGGCAAAACGTCGTTTGAGGCTTTGTTTTTTAATTACGAACGAAAAACCATTGCCGCTCAGGGACGGCATGTCGCGTTGCGCTGGAGGGCGCCGTTCTCCCGATCCAAACGCGTCGGTAAGGCAGGGAGCAAAAGTTGCATTGAACACTGAATCAATGCAATAAAGAATACGGTCGAGTAATCCGTTATTTGTGAATAACGATTAAAAATACTATACCGACGCGTTTGGATCGGGGCGCCGATCGAACGTCGCCATCCAGCACGACGCGTCACTCCATCAAATAATAATTAAAAAACAAAGCTTCAAGCGACATTTTGCCAAAGGAAAAAGTTGTTCAGTATCGTCTCTAGAATCTCCCATATCCGGCTCTTCTATGAGTTAAGGGACTCCCTGTTTTTACGATACACAGTAAATTCCTGATTAATGCTTCTCTGGAAACTTTCAATATTTGCCCCTGCATGATAATTTGGGAAAATAGAGAATTGACTATGTATTGTTTAGGTTAATAATTACGAAATTTTGTTTATGGCGAATGTAGGGGAGACCGGACCTAAAACTTCCGCGCGTACGTTGTTCCGATAGTTATATTTAACAAATTAAAAGGGGTAACATTATGTTTTGTATAAGGTAAGTAGGTATAATAAGGTTAACAATGTATTAGTCAACAATGAAGGGAATAGCTACATTATTTTCTAGTTACTTCCTATGTTTTTTCAGAATCGGAAATTTTTGCTCCGGTTTCCCCTTCGTTATATTACTTAAATATTTAGCATTACAATATTAATAAGTAACTAATTTTAATTAACTCAATATGGAGTCACGATATTGTTTGCAAAACTGAACCTTCTGTCGGGAGGAAATATCTGTTTATATGTATAAGTGCTTATACAGACAGGTATATTATATTATTATGCCAAAAAATAGGTATTACTTTTAAACTAATTAATAAAAAGTGCATTATTAAAAAGAATATTTCTTCTATTAAGTTTTTCTACTAAATCTTCTATTAGGCGTTTTTTTCTTAAAGCTTTCTATTATAAGCGGGACTAAATGCTGACTTACTACATGGCATACACGAATCAGGTTTTACTGGTTTAGGAGTTTCAGTTGTTGTAGTTGTTGTTGTTGTTGTTGTTGTTGTTGACAGTACCGGGGGCGCAGCAGTAGATACAAAGTTGTACAGCCAATCCCAGAAATTTTTATCATCTTCGACTGTCGAATTAAATTGAGTAGCATTCAAGCTAACTTGCCTGCCAACGACCATCGACTGCAACTATAAATTTTTATTCTTCTTACGCTGTGCGCGCTGCAAAAACTATTTTCTTCGTTGCACCCAAAATAATTATCATATATAATAAAAATAATATTTGATTTTGCTAAAAAGTCTATGCATGAAAATATTTTTTATACAATTTAACGCTCTAATTTTTTCTAATTTTAACTGGGTCATGTATCCAATGTTATATTTGTGTTGTTTGTTAACATTTTATAGTTTCTCCGTTAGATTCCTAGGGCTTCTATCACTTTTGATGGCTTCATTTTCAATATCCTTTGCAAGTCTAATACTTCATTTCCCGTCCTGTTAAATACTTGATCTTTTAAGAATTCGAAGGAAGGAGCATAATTCATAAGTTCCTTAACATTGAATATTTTACTGCATTTTCTCATAATTTTGATGAAAAATTAATTTGATAAAAACTGTTTCTTTCGAGAAATAAATTTCGAGTTAAAGTTTCGTGTTAAGTGAGAATACTTAATAACTCCTACGGTATTTTGCATATCAACAAAAATATAGTTCAACACAAAAATCATTTCTGTTACACTTTTATCGTTCTTTTCTAAAATTCCAACATTAAATTAAGCAGCCTATGCCACCAGACCTTAAAAGTACATCAATCTTTAATATTCTCGACCACCGTTATATGTCCCCGATATGACGCTTATGATTCATACACATACACTAAACCGCTAAAGGATTAATCCCAATAACTGCCACCGGATTTGAGATCAATGGGCCCAACATAGAAACGAAATGTAGCCAAATCTAACGACGGGCCACTGGATCAATTCTACGATGTTCCTGCTTTTCTCACAAAAATAACAAGTCATGGGAAATCTGAACAAAAATCACACCAAACACGATTCCTCCTGTTATAACTAGCCCACAAGGTTTACAAAACTTTACACGCGCAGCTTTCGACCGCCTTTCACCCAATTCAACCTCATTTTTACGCTCCATAGGAATCATCAAATATTAAACAAACGGACAAAATGTTAAACAAAACAACATAAAATACATCGTCCACTTGGTTTCTAATTTTCGTTCCGATAATCCTGCCAACGCTCCACTCGTCCCGAATGGCGTAGGTCAAAAAAGGTGTTGTACCGACTTAACAGTTACTTACGTCCTTGCAATATACGGCGCACGCCGCCGCGATCACAACGGCGACGAAGAGTGTCGTGCGGACGCACATGATTCGCGTGAGATCGCACACTTTTCTCGCCGCGCGCGAATACCGTGCGAATTCAGCGGCGCTCGGTCACCGAATAAAACAGAGCAACCGATTCAATCGTGCCTATACGCTTCCTACCAAGACGGCGTACACTTTCACACAACGCTTCTACGGTATCGTTGCCGCATCTTTATTTATACGGAATAGCGGACGGGCGAGTAGTTGAAGTGAAAATTTAGGCTGACCGTATGGTACATAATTTACGTCGTGGACAAACATCGTATATGGGGCGGACTCGAATGAAATCTTCTATCGTCGACTGTACCGGTTCATCAAGGATGATCAAGGTCTTCAAGCTGGAAGTGATGAACCCTTTTTTTGCTTTTCTATTATTGTTCCTTATCGATCATTGTGTTGCAAGAGCAGGGAGAGATATTACAAAATCCTTGGACGTTCAATATTTACTGTTCATTCTGTTTAATTTATCGTTATGTTAGGTCGTTAGGTAGTATCGTTGGGTTAGATTATTCCATGAAAGTGATTACCAATCCTAGCCTATTAGACTTAAGCTAAAGTATACGGAAAACGCCTTCCATTTGTTTGAATCACCTTAGTAAAAAAAATCGGTTGGTTAAAAGAATTCTAATAATTAACGCAAGAAAGATTGTTATTATTTTAGTATTAAAAGCGAATGAACGTGAAAGTTACACAGTTGCTCATTACTTGCAGCGAGTTTTGTACGTGATTCGATTTATCAGACGTCTAGCTAACGTCCCAAGAAGACGAGATAAGATGATGTAGGACGGAGGATTGTATCTCACCTGTAACGTGCGACAGTGGGTCAAGGTATATGGGTCACATCACCCTCATGCGGGCGGGACATTGCTTTATTGTCTGTTCGGATGACTAAGTTTATCAGCAGCCTTGCCTTATTTACGCTAATCGCCAGGGTCAGATTGTCGCCATGATTTCAGCTTTTCACGGGCAAGATAAATTCTTTTTTTTGCAACGGTTCGAAACTTATCACTTGTTTGTGTACATATTTGCATAGGTATAGAAATAATATGTTATAGTACACATAAGTACAGCGTATCGCAATTGCGTTAATTCAATTGCTTTGTGTGTAAGATAACGCTGTAATTAGTCGCCGAAGCTCCTATGATATGTATATCTCTTTTTTCTACTGAACAGACGCGGCCTTTTCAACAGAACATAATTGAACCGTAGATTTATTTATGTAAATGCATAACGTATTGGTAATAAAAATGATCTGTTCAGTAACACTTTGCTTTCTTTTCTGCAATAAATAAGACATACCTAGGCAAGAGGTATATACAGGAACTGGTATACTTACACATAAGTTTGTTCTTCATGAGGAAGAGCCTATATTATCTAGTGCATATTATAAAATGAAAGTTCTGTGATAATTGAACGTTTGGGTTTGAGAGCTTTTAGATTTCTAGTGTTTTAAATATTTTGTAGCTCTATTTAGTATTTGAAACTGCATAATTGAAATGACGAATGTATATCGAATTAGGTTAAAGGTTTGGTCATGAACAAAGAAAGTTTCAGCTTAAACTTATTCAAGCCTTCCCGAACTTACATGAACTTACTCAAACTTACCCAAACTTACTCGAAGTCACTCAAACTTACTTGACCTATTCAGAATTGCTCTAAAACTTACTTAAACTTACCAAAACTTACTCGAACTTACATGAACTTACTTGAACTTACTCGAAGTTACTCAAACTTATTTGACCTATTCATACTTACCCTAAAACTTACTTAAACTTGCCAATACTTACTCGAACTTGCTCAACACGTTTGCTACCACGCATCACATATGTGTGACGAAGTAATGGCAACTGTCTTTTACGTACTCAACAAATAAATGAAATTCGTTCGTTACTTCAGCAGATTAACTTGGAAACAACTCAACACATTATTAGCTTACTTCATCCAAATTTAATCTTTGTATTTCAACCTATTATAACATTTTATTAATACGAATAATTGGCTGGCGCCCCAGCGCATGTTATACACCGCGGTCTATGGCATACGATCGTTCACCTCAGCTGTGGTAGCGAACGTGCGAACTTACTCAAACTTACTCGAATCTAGTCGAACTTACTCAAATGTGCTTAAACTCACTCAAACTTCTTCAATTTGCATTGCAATCTAGTGCTTCGGATCAATTTAACGAAGTGAAAAGCCTGATACCAGTATGTACTTAAAAAAAATGAGGCACACATAAATTATCCAGTACTTTCGCCCACCCAGACGATTCTCCTGCTGTTAATTTCGTTTCCCCGCCCAATCCAGCGACGCACACCTTGACATTTTTCCTTTTTGCCTCGTAAACTGTGCATCTCATAAATTATACTACCACCATTGCAAACTTATGCATTGTAAAACAGTTTGAATCTCGCCGTGTATTGTGTATCGACGCGCTGCATGGAGCACGCGATTTCTTTCCCGGACAAATGAATTCCAACAGATGACTGAACCTTATTGTTACAGGCGAAACTCGTGCGATATTGAACCTAACGGTACGCCACTCGGTGCCGATGAATCACTCCGAAATCGCAAGCGAACAATATAATAATTGCCCCAAGATCGATAGCGCTGGGCCAAATTACGATTTTAGTCAATAAGCTCATTTAAAGCTCGCCCTTGGTGAAAGTAAGAATCCCGTTGCTATTTTCACTTGTGGTACGTAAAGAATGCGACACCCGTACGAAACGGTCCTCGAGTGAAACTTATTTGATATACGATCAATTTGGTTAAGGTCAATATATGGGTAATCGTCGGATGTACTGTTGATTACTTGTGATTAAATGAATGTTACTGTTTCCAGTGCTGTGTACGTAAATAATAAGTACAGATAAAAATTGTGCTTGTTCTATTAATTATGTTATTTATTTTAGAAGAAAATAATATGTGGATGGTCTCGCAAATATGAGCTTTAATTTTTACATTACTTAGTAATACTTAACATTACTTACAATTTAATTGAATTACTTACCTTAATATTACAACTTAATGTAATTTAATTTCATTCCGATTAAATTAAATTGCAATTAATTGTCACCCAATATGTAAATATATCCGCATATAAATAATTCTTCGGATTACCTAACAAATCAAAGGGAAATTAGCAAGTACTAATACAACTAAAGCCGACAGTAAACAAACTTAACCTTATCAACTACGTATTCCCTACATACGTTAGTTCCCGAATTTGCATAAGATAGTGAGCACCGTTTAGTAGAGCAATCATGCCGACACTGTTCAATCCGAAGTAAAACACGTATCACGTAATTAACTAAACATCGCGAAACATTGGCGGTTTTAACAGACTCGCGATTCCCCTTCCCCGAAAGTTGAAATAATGGTTTCCCATTGCTGATTAAGTGTTTGTCATAGCTTTACGAATCTAAAGACAAGGGCAACCGACTGTGGTTACATTGACCCGATTTCAAACCGAAGACCGGTAACCCACGTAATATCGCCACAGTGCCACGAACTTCTTAGAATCTCATCTAGTTAAAGCTACTTCACTGCCTACGTCTCGAACGATTTCGTGTACCCCCGAGTACCTCTGTCGGGGTTTCCCATCGGAGATTCATAAAAGTTTCATTCTCAGCCAAAGTGAACCGCTCAAAGTATGCATGATTCATTTAATAAAGAGGATCAATGCTGTTAGAAGTTTGATCTCGATTTTAGACTTTGCGAAAAAAAGGATGTGTGTGGAAAATTAAGGTTAGCTGTTATTTTATTTAATTTACTTTGCTTATAACGTTTGTATTTGTCACAATGTTTAAATAAACGATGCTTTATTATTATGCGGAATTAATTTGTTGGATTGAAATAGAAGCTAAAAAAAAAGCAAAAGATTCTGTATAACTGGTGACCACAGGATAACGAGCATGAGAAAAAGAGGGATCACAGCGAATGATAATAGTAACAACATTTTGATCCATTTGAAAATTGAATCAACTTTTCCCCACTTCGAAACAACGCTAAAGGGGTTCAAATATGTCTACACATGAATTGCTCCCGTTGCCCCAACATTCAGTGCCATAATTATGCCCAAGACTGTTAAAATATAGACAAGCGTCAAGTGCAGCAAGATCATTCAGGACTGTGGCACATTCTTATAACCCCGGGCCATCCTGATCGTATGCTCACTATCGGAGAACCGGCGCTGCTAGATTTGTCCCAAAGCTAACCTCGACCTACCCTATATACGCTGGCATCCGACAATTGGAACCCTTTCAGTTAGCCTGCTTTTTATAGGCAGCCATAACTCTAACAACATTTGGCAGTTTGAAGACAATGACAGAAGAGTACGCCGAAGAAGCCACAAAGGAATTCGGGCTGACGAAAGCGACATTGATCCAGTCTGCTGGATCTTCGAAAGGAAGGAAGGACGCGTGCGAAAGGGTTCGAGCCCGCGGAGGTGGTGGAACCGGCGAAGGTGGTGGTCTCGGTTGACATTGGTCGTTGGTCCTTGTTCGATCGCGTAACACACGCGAACGGCTTCGGTTGTTCTCTCCTCGCGTATGAACGCAGGTCATTTTTTTCGCGTCGGTGGGCGTTTGCACGCAGGCGAGACAAAGCCGCGGCGCGTACACGCCGGCTGATTTAAAGGCTGTCACATGCAACATCTGCCAATGCAAACGCGCCACTCAAGGTTGACGATCCCCACCGGCAGCGGATCGCGACTCCTTCGTTAGTTATAATTTACTATAAAACGGCAAAACGGCCACGGTACCTTTAGACTTTTACACGCCCGGCATAGGCACGTGCAGGAGGCAGTATTTTGCGATCGTCATCGGCAACAAGATCGGGGTACTGCCCGTGCGTGGATCATCTAGCTCAATCTGACACACGCACACCTACGACCATTTGGAATATCCGAGACGGGCGACATGTTCGCGACGATGCAACGCAGCGCGGTGATCTTGCTCTGGATAAGCTGCTGCGGTTACGCGCTGCCGCGAGTGGTGAGTTGGGCTTCATCTTTCTCTTGTACCTGCGCTAGGATAGATCATATTATAATATAATTACAAACTGGATTATAAACTGGACCGCGGATTTTTATGAAAATTGATGTTTTTGGGGGAATATAGTAAACAAACCAGAAATTTCGCAAAAAATTATTTCCCCTAGTAGATATTATAAAAAGCACTATGATTCAGATACCTTTTTTATTTTTCACATTACGTCCATTCTGTCCAATGTTGCTCCTTTAAATTTCCTGTAAATACATAAAAACCCGCAGTGTAATAATTATCCATAGGAACTTGCTGGTGATATATTTAATTTGCTCCTTTTTTTGGAAGCACAATTGTGGTAACGTTTGGTACATCCTCCTTTTTATTGTGTTCTTCATAGTATGCAATCGTTTTTAAGTAAAGGCACCTACCTTTTTTTACTTGTGAAAATGCAGAAAATGTTTTATACCTTTAAAACATCATTTCAATAAAAAATCTGCCTATTTAATAATATTCAAATTATCGATAAATTGTTTGTTTGCGTTTTCACAATTAAAACAGATATTTGAGGGGGGAGGGGGCACGCTTAAATGAAACACCCCGCAATGCGAATTTTGGAAATGACAATTTTCAAGGAAATATTATTTTTATTATTAATATTTTTTTATAAATATTAGAAATATTGTTACATATGTGGCAAAGGAAACAACTAAATTTAGCGTATTTCATACTTGTAGCAATTTGTAATAAAATAGTAATAAATGTTTAAAATCCTGCCCTGTGTTTAGAACTTTTGTTAGAAAAAAGGGGAGAGGTGTTACATAACGAAATTACATCATCAACTTAAATGTTACAGCGATTAAAATTTCAATAGCTTTATCAAATTTACAATTTCACTACCCACGATTACAGAAGAATAAGACGTAACTCACTTTAGTAGTAGATTCACGACCAGCGCCCATGGTTATTGATTATGCAATTTAATTACACAACGGTTTCAACATTACAAATGTTTAGTAACTGTTTAAAGTTAAATATCGATCGCGCATAAATTTAATCACTGTTCGAATACAAAGAGCTTTTAAAAGCGAGCATCTAAAGGAATATAAGCACTTTACGATAAACTCCCGGAAAATGTACTTTCTTTAACATTTTTAAATCGTTATACGTCTCAGGAACAATTAATCAATAAAAGTTGTTAATTTCCTCATATTGGGGTGTTTTTTTTTTCAGTTCCCGCGGTTCAGCAAGCAAAATATACCCACGTCGAGCGTTCAGGTGCAGTATAACAACACGGGCAGTGGGGTCGACGATGTAAGGCCGATAAGCAGAGTGTCTTATACCGATTTTAATTCAGCACGTTCCATTTCTTCAAAGAGACCGAACATCTGCGACAACTGTGGTAAGTTATACTTAGAAAGCTGTAACGAGAGCAATGGAAAAAGCACTATTCAATACGGTTATTATATACATGTACAGTACTGATCCGTAATAAGCAACTGGCTTCTAGCTCGAAATAAGCAACTCACTAACCCCACTTCTTTGTTTGAAGTCGCCGAATAGCAGCTTGCTTCATTCATAGAATGAGAGGACATGCCATATTCTATTCTTCTCTAAAGAATAACATTTCGCTTCGACCGAATCCTTTATGGTTTGCTGCTATTTCGAGTCTCTTGCCCGTTGACCGTGTTCGGTCTCGTGCCGTTCGAAAACAAAGTCAAGCCCAATAGCATATCTGATCCGTAATAAATAACTGACCGGTTCTGAAAGAGTTATTTCGAAATATTACTGTATACATATGTATACATATACACATTTTTCTTGTTGTTTTAATTGACAGCTCGGGAAATAGAGTGAAGAATAATTATATAATTAATCCCCTTAGCAGATGTTTATAATAAATAATTCACTGAAATGTTTTAAATACAGACGTGTATAAACAACAAATAAGATATTGTACACACACAGTGATCTGATTACTTGCATGGTGAGACAATTAGGAAACACGACAATTATTCGTGACAAGTTACTGAAGTACTTTAATTTTTAGTGCTTAGTGTATTTTATAATATTAATAAAGCCACATTGCAGGATTTATCAAATCATAATTATTCCATCTTATTCATAATTCGATACATATTGGTACATTGTATAGCTTTTATAGTTCATCTGTTCAATTCAATCCTAATTTGGTTGTTTTACAATTTTATATTGTTGTAACATTATTCTTTTGTAAAAAGAATGTAAAAAATCAAATGCCGGCGCTAATTAATTATCGCTTAATGGTCCACCTTTTTCACTGTCGGAATGGGTGAACGTTGAATTTTAGCTTTCTTGAAATTTCTGCAAAATCGAGTTTACATTCAATTAACTTCGAAAAATATAAAAATGTATGTAATCACACTTTAGGTTGCTTAGAACTTGCACACATGTATTACAGTATGCGGAGTGGGTCGAAAGACGAGAATCGTCGGTGGGAATGTGACAACCATCCATGAATATCCGTGGATCGTCAGTATGAGCAAACAGGGCACATTTTATTGTGCAGGTAGCTTGATCACGCGGAAGCATGTGCTAACCGCGGCCCACTGTATGGAAGGGTAAGTTTTGTTACATAAAGCAACATAGCAATACATAAATAACACAAACTATTAAAGTAAATATGTAAACGAAACAAAATCGTTTATTTCTAGACTGCAGACTTTTATGCGAATTAATATTTTTAAGAATACGGTGCATAAAATAGAAACTTCCGGTAGAAAATTATTTCACTTGCTAGATACTATAATAATATAGCATTTTCATTCGTCATTTACCATTAACAAATAATTCGATATTATTCTTCATTGCATTCCTTCGGTATTCGACACAACTTTTTCTCCCTGCTATACTGACGCATTAGAATCGGGGCACCGGCCGAACGTCACCACCCGGTGCGATGCGACCATCCAGCGCGACACGACAATTCGTCCCTGAGTGTGACCTCTACGCGCGGCTCTGATTCCCCAGTGTTTTTCGTTAATAATTCAAAAACAAAGCCTTAAACGACATTTTGCCAAAGGAAAAAGTTCTGTATCGCCTCAGGAATGTCCCATATCTGGCTCTTCTGTGAGAAACGGAACATCCCGTATAATGAAAATCACACCTGTCATAATTATCGTGAATTATGATTAATTTATGTGCATGGTATGCAGAATTTATTCGTGAGTAAAACGAGTGTCTCCCACTTTGCTTCAAATAACGCGTATGTCAGCATAATCCAATCACTTCTCGTGCAAATTGGAGACGTCGCCTTTTGTTTAATGTAGATATTATGTGCATATTTCAAGTTCAAACAAGCTGAACCTGTTTTTTTCTTTTTTATTAAATGGGTCAAGCATTCGACTTCAATGAATTTGATTTGTTTACGCTTAAATAATTTGTACGACTTGAATCATTAGGATTGTTTAACATTCGAACTATTTCAACTCAAGAAAAACAGTTTATAATTACTCTCACAATTATAGTTACAGCAAGAAGGAAGAAAAAGGAAAGTCTCAAATATTTCATAGAAAAGTAAACTTTTTTAGGAAACATTTGTATTGTCATTTTGAATGGCCCATTTCGTTTGCATATATAAAATTACATAAAACTCGACTTATCTTAAATCGAAAAAAGTTATTTTATAATTACTGCTACTCATAATTGCAAAAAGGAATAAGACAAAATAAAGGAAACATTACAGAAGACAATAAATTTGCTTTTTAAAGAAGCAAAGATTTAAATATTTTGATAAAAATCACTGATCTTAGTCTTCTTTAATACAATATCGTATTAATTATGATAGCAGAGTACACAATAATTCAGGCCCTATTAATAAATTCCAGATTCGACAAAAGAAGCATTAAACTAATTCTGGCGGACAGCGACCGAGCAAACTTGGACAAAAATGCCATAGTTCGCCGTGTTAAGTCAGTTGCCGTCCATGAAAACTTCCACAGTTATACGTTCAACAACGACATTGCTATCATCGAAATGGACCATCCAGTGGATGTAAATGGTGTGGTGAGAACAGCCTGTTTACCCGAAGACAGTGAGTACAGTTTTGCTGTTTGCTTCGAAGAATTATGCATTGATATAACACGAAAGTGTACAGATGTGAAGAAAAATGTTACGTACACAAAGTAATAAATTATTTAGATTGGGAGCAATAATAACAGGTTTATTTCGATTATTCGAATAGATTTGTCAAAAATAAAATATTTAAGGAAAGAAGTATTGACTGAAGGGGGTTGTTACTTTTTGCATGTAATTTTTACATAAATTTTCAGATTCGAATTCAAAAACTGTCATCAAACTTCATCATGTACCTTTCTCATATTTTCATAAGAATACAATTATTTTGTCTAGATAATTTTTCGACTGTTGATCAAAACAAATTCTTGGTTTATTAAAATAATTTGTATTTTTATATATGTATAATACTCTTAATTGAAAGGATTAGAAAGATACTTGAAGTTATACTATTATTTCACGATAGTATGTTTTTGCATATATGAAATTTTACGATGCAGTAAAATCAAAGTATCCAAAAAATTTGTAGGAGCCATCGACTATACTGGTGCAACCGCCACAGTGGTCGGATGGGGTCGAACTGGGGAGAGCGAGCCAGTGAGCGACGAATTGCGAAAAGTCAATCTTCCTATTTTATCGCAGGAGGAATGCGATGAAGCAGGATATCAAAAGAATCGTATCACGGATAATATGTTCTGTGCCGGGTATTTGGAGGGTGAACTTGACGCTTGCTTCGTAAGTATTCAATCAAATACAGCAGTAATAATCGTACATTCCCAAGTAATTTATACAAACATTGATAACTTTTCCTATAGGCAAAAACAATATAATATTGCGCAATAATTAATACGTTTGAAAACTTTCATTAAAAAATTGGTACAGACTACTATTGGTATACACTTTTCCAATTTAATCTTGCATTCATCATTATAAATAAAAATATTTATTTACAATATTTACAATAATGAATAACTAAAAAATATAAGAATATGAAAAATATAAACGTTTGCATAATTTACAAATCTACAGGGTGTTCCGCAACTCATAAAAGAGCCGAATATGGGAGACTCTTGAGGCGATACTGAACAACTTTTTCCTTTGGCAATATGTCGCGCTGGATGGTAATGTGCGGGAGGTACCCCGATCCAAACGTGTCGGTATAGCAGAGAGCGAAAGTTGTATTGAATACCGAATCAATACAATGAAGAATAATGTCGAATTATTCGTTATTCGTGAGTGACGAATAAAAACACTATACTGACGCGTCTGGATCGATGCACAGATCGAATGACACTACTCAGCGCGACGCGATATTCCGCCCCTGAGCGCGGGCCCTACGCCCGCTATGAGTGGCCAGTGTTTTTCATTAATGATTGAAAAACAAAGCCTCCGACGACATTTCGCCAAAGAAAAAATTTGTTCAGTATCGCCTCCGGAATCTTCCATATTCGGCTCTCTATGGGTAACGAAACACCCTGTATAATCTAACACATTTGCCCCTTAAATTAAAAATTTGACAATGAATTCTCATTTCGTGTTGAAAAGTGTTATTTGCACCACGATATATTACGATTATTTTGTTGTTGTAATGTCGTGTTGTTTGCAGGGAGATAGTGGCGGTCCACTTCACGTGAAAGGTACATATGGCCACTTGGAATTAGTAGGTAATACCATTAATCACTACTAATGACAGCTTACCAACACATTAATATTATTTATCGTGACACAATATTTAAAACAACATATTCAAATTACATTACTATTCAGGCATCATTTCATGGGGTCGCGGTTGCGCAAGGCCAAACTTCCCAGGCATCTATACGAAACTGACAAACTATCTCGGGTGGCTTAAAGATCACTTGGGCGACGAATGTGTGTGTCCGCCACCACATAAATATTAACTTACCATTTCATGAACTGCAGCCGATGAAATAAGGTTGCATTGTTTAAAGAAACAAAGCTTACAAATATTATTATTTAATACTATTAACTATTAATTAAGCAGTATGATCAGATCAGTATTAAGATGAAGTCCATATTGATTTTGCTTTAAGTCGATTAATATTTGTCCAGATTTTTATTAATTACTGACTATTTGTAAATAGTTATGATTTATGTACAACCGAGACATCGTATTGTGTCGTTAATTTATTACAACTGGTAAAGTCAGTTGCGTTTCGTTGAGGTAATCTAGTCCAATGTATTTTTGTATACATCAAGAGTTCCGATTTTCTGTGATTGCGCGGTTACTATGTAAAGACGATTGTTTAATAAAGGATACGTTTACGAACATTTGAAACGTTCATTTAAAGCCTTAGTGAAAGTTACAAATTGTTCCAGGTTATATTAAAATCTCAAGCCTGGATAAATGTAATAAAATTTTGTTCAATTATATATAATTGCTAAACTGCATTTTAACAAGGTAACTTATTTCATACGAATTTGAGTAGTTGATATTTAAAAATGTTATATTTCTAGCAACATTTTATCAACGATTTAATTGTCGTTGCAAGAATTAATTTGGTATACTAAATAAAAATTTTTCATTGGCTGCGGAATTGATAAAACAGTAAATTTGTAATAAAAAGGATGTATAACATTGCACTTTCTTAAATTTACATTTTGTCTTCGTTACGAAAAAAAACCGTAATGAACTAACGGTCGCTGAAGGAATGACACGAAAATACGTCGGATATCACGATAAGATGTTAGATAAACGACAGTCCTCGATCGAGATGAACGGGCAATAACTGAAACCGGGTCAGTAGTCAGAAACGTTTTGCTTTCAACGGTGAATGTGGGTTAGTGAAACCTCCAGACCGTTACCAACAACTCCTGGTTCTTCCCCAATTGAAGCGGGAAGGCGGCTCAAATTTATGACAAAAAGGCAGATTTTCGGAGGCACTTACCCGTTATACAAATGGTGAAGCTTAAAAATAGAAAGTGGAGAAAAAATAATCGGGGACGTGTATCGAATTATTAACATAAACGGATATCATTGTCTCTTCTTATATTCCATTTGCATCTCGTCCTTTATTTAACGTTATGTTAGGATATATAAAAATGTTGAAGCTGTTGAAAATTTAAAAATTGTACTTTAGCAGACGACAAGTTAGAATTTCCCTACTTGTGGAATATTTTCTCTGTTTGTCTACAGTGTACAATATTAATTCTTGTATTAATAGAAGAAACTATTGTATAACAAGAAAAATGGAAACAATAAAATTTTGTATTATTGTATAAAGGAAAACCTCGAGGTTGAAGAAATTTATAAAGAATAATGTGTCTACGTAGTAGTGTAATAAAGTAGTCGCAATTTGCAAAAAGAAAGAACTGAAATATAATTCATTCAAATGATATTACAGAATAATTCATTAATACTGAAGATTTTAAATAATTCAAATAAAACTGTACAATTACAAGGAAAGAATAATGCTTGGCAGCTTCTGGGGATACAATGTGACATTTTATCTGCAGTAAATTGCATTTAACTCTTCCGAAGCACTTGAACTTACAGGAAATTTAACAGAAGAGCAATAAGCATGACGAGGATTTTCCAAGACACAAAACACAAATTGTCCTAGCAGTGTCCCATAGAAAGACAAATCTAATTGCGCGTCGTTCGGAGCACATGGCAGTCAGATCACGTATGTACGAAATAAACGTAGAAGTCTGATCGTGTCTCTTACAGCGAGGAACTTTTTTAATAACATCTCCCCGGAATGGAACTCGTACTCGCCGAGTACCGCACGATTTCATTTACCAAAGGCGAGTCTGCGTCCACTTCACCGTCCTCCTGGCCAATCACTAAAAGAGAAACTTTTTGAAAGGGCATCGAAAGCGTATCTCATTTTTCTCTTTCAATGAGACAACCGAATCGAAGGAATAAATGTACTTTATGTGACCGATTCTTGATAGCGGGAAGAAGCATGATTATCTGTAAAGATACATGAATGGATAATACGTAATGGGGATACTAATGGAGATACGTAAGTGCATTGATGGTATTTATTGCGATCACCCGAGAAATTGACAGTAGAAGCAATTGGTGTTTGAAGAAGTAGATAATGCAAGAGAAAGTCTTCGAAAAATTCAAGCAGCTAGAACATTTGAACCCTCGTAAGAGTCCCAGTTACTTGAATTCAGTCTGAAAATTTTTGAATTACTTGAACGAAAATATTCGAACAGACACTCGAATGTATTCGAACTGATATTGAAGTGTAACCGAACGGATACTCGAGTACATTCGAATGGATACTTGAATATATTCAAATATATTCGAACGGACACACGAATATGTTCGAACGGATACTTGAATATATTCAGATATAGTCGAACTAATACACGAATAGGTTCGAACGACTACTCGACTATATCCAAATAGTTACTCGAATATGTTCGAGCAGATACTTGAATACATTCGGATATCTTTGAACGGATACTCGAATATGTTCAAACGGATACTTGAATATATTCGAACAGAGACTCGGACATCCTCGAGCAATCGAACCGAGCTCAGCTTAATTCGTAAATTCCGGATATCTACACGATCACGAGCATCTTGCCAATTTCAAAGCGAGAGAATGATGTGCGATCGGCGTCGCATACTGAACGGGCAGAGCAACAGGACTCAACAGTGAAAGAACTTTCTTCTTCGTCGAGCACGGCGGCTCAGTGTTGCTCGGTCAGTCTGGCGTCTTCATGGAACCACGGTGAAAGCGTCTGCACGGCGTCTGACGATATCCTGCGGCTTCTGGATGGAAATCTAGGGGCAGAAGGTGAAGAGCAAGAAGAAAGAACGGTGGATGCTGTGCGAGCCGTGATAAAATGCTCGACCATGGCAAACGTTTGTGAACGCGGCGTGTGTTTGGCAAGTTTCCTGAACGAATGGAGGAATCTGCCGTGACGTTTCTGCGCGACTAATAATCAAAAGATGACGAACCTACGCGCGATAAAACGGATTATCTGGACCGTGGCCTTCGTCTCGTTCTTCCTAGCTCGCGTGGATTGCTTGGATGTCAGACTTCTACGGTCTGATTCGTCAACTACTGCAAGTTATGATGTAAGTAGTGAGATGTATTGTGACAGTTGTTTATTGTGGCGAACCCAGATTAATTGAGAAAATAATTACACCCGCGGGATTTAGTAGAAAGTATTTATGTAGAAAGTGGAAAAAATGTTTGCATTGTGAGAATTCCAAAAGAGAGTACTCTTTTCTAGTTTCATAGTTTCGTATATTTTCCAAGCACGTACATAGGGAATCAATCAATTATTGATAGTTGTTTGAGAGACTTCGTCACATAAACATTGGTGTTTAATTCCTTTGTTACAAGTAAATATTCAATTGTTAAAGTGCATATAATTTCACTTATTTATACTATGTTACATTTTAAAAATATGATATAAATAACTTTTTAATATTTCGAGTTTCTTAATCTACGGTAGATGTAATTTTACATTATTTATTCCATGTAGAAGAAAGTGTAATATACGATAGTATTATCAGTTTAATTTAAGAATGAATGTGTCCCTATTTATATGCTCGAATTACTGTGTCTTGATGTTCGAAAACTGTCAGTAATACTCTACAATGATGAGAATTATGGGCAAAAAGGAAGATTTTTTTGCCCTTCTTATCGGTTCTTTCGTGAATTTCGATTTTAATTTAGTAAGTCAGTAAAATTCTTAAAGGTCAGGAAAATCTAGAAAATATTAGATGCACATTCTTCTTACTTTATTGATTGCGATTTAATTTATATGCATACTATACAAACTTTCATATGCGCAAAATATACAAAATATGCATTGCATAAAATGAAAACAAATTTTCACAACTTTTTAACGAATAGATAAATTTTGCTGTAGATTCTTGTTCTTATCTAGTTTCTATAAAAACAAGCTACGATAATATTTGCATAAACATCCACTATCTAATTATTAACGTACGTTAACTTTTAATGTTCAAACTGTTGAAGGATCAATCTATTCCTTTTTGTCGAAAAGAAAATAGGATGGGCGGCTCGCTTTTCCTGAAAATATCGTACATTAACATTTCCTTGTTTGTTTCAAAATTAAATCAACTTTGCGTGCGTACCGTGTAAGATTTCTAAATTCGTTCGTGTATATGCGGATATAAAGGCGCAGGCCTTGACCCATAATTCGGATCATGGTCACTTTCTCTGATCGCTCCCCTTGCTTATTTTGTAATGGAAAGTGAACATGCGCCGTTAAAGAGTGACTGAATGCATTTCTTTTAGGCGGAGAGTTCGACGCTCAATCGAAAGGGCAAGTTCCTGTTCGATGACTTGTTCGGCTTCGACATATCTACCAATGCAGACGACGATGGGGTGTCGAGAAACTGCACATGCGGTAAGATTATAATATAACAAATCAATAGTTATTGTAACATAACGATTATATTGTGTCTGGAAAAATGAGTTATTGATTTTAAAGGCATAGTACATTTTATTAAGTAGATATAATTAATCCTTATTGGGCTTAACTGATTAAATTAATTGAGCATGCTTTAAAAGTCTCTTTTGTTGATCCATCCCTTACTGAGAATTATACTTCAGCCTATTCATAAAATGTCAATTTTAATCAAAATGAATTTCAACATACCAGTAGTTTTCTTTATTAATTTCGAGCAACGCGATAATAAGAGTTTGAAGAAATAATCATTTACGTGCAGTAAAATAATAAAATTCAATAACAACGAAATAAGTATCGCGTTTGACATGTTAACCGAACGATTCAGATTGATTTCTCCTCGAAACGAAACGAGAACGCAAACGACAGTTTCACCGGCATAAATTTTCTTAGGAAGCACGATTAGGAAAAAAAGAAATCTACGTGACTGGTGTCGATCGTCCTCCGTTTTCTATCTCTCGAGTCGAGGAATGAAAGTGCAATTGAAAAATCACTTTCCCCGCAATCGGCTTTGCAAGCTTCTTACATCACGCGGTCGCATTTGCGCTTGACGACCAATGTAATAACAACGGTCAACGCGTACACGATTGCACGGCTAGTTGCCGATGTAACAGTCTGCCGTAGGTAGAAAGTGTTTACGAATGTCTCTGTCCCCTCTAGCGCGCAGACGATGACACGTACCGAGCAATAACGAAGGCGGAATTGCCTTTCAGAATGCGGAGTGTCCAATCAAGAGGATCGAATCGTCGGCGGACGACCGACAACCCCAAATAAGTACCCCTGGGTGGCGCGGCTCGTCTACGAAGGGCGCTTTCATTGTGGTGCCAGTCTCGTTAACAATGATTATGTGCTTACTGCTGCTCACTGTGTACGTAGGTAAGTTTTTTCCGATATTCGACTTCAATATTATTTAAGTAGCAAAATAATATTGAAGTATAATTGTAGTAGGTGGTCCGCTTAACTATATCACTGGGAATATCTTGCTCGTTTTTGATAGTATTAAAAAATGTGTCAGATACAGCACCGATCCGTAATAAGAGACTAGCCACTGGTTCGTAATAAGCAACTCGCTTTCCCCACTTCCTTGTTTGATGTCGCTGAGTAGGAGCGTGCTTCGTTCATTAAATGAGAGGGCATGTCATCTTCTATCCCCCAAAGAATAACATTGCTCCTCGGCCGAACACTTTATGTTGTGCGGCTACCTCGGGACCTTCGCTCGCTCTCCGAATAGTATGTTTGATCCGTAGTAAGCAACTGGCCCTCCCCGAGCGAGTTGCTTATCTCGGACCAAGATGCAGTTTCTTTACGTTTAATAAACATCGAAAGCCGATTTCCTGAATATTAAAAATTGTTAAAAAAAATAAGAGCGGGTGTGACATGAAATCAGTGCTTAATAGGAGCGTGCTTCGTTCATTGAATGAGAGAGCATACCATATTCTATGTCTCTCTAAAGAATAACATCTCGCCTCGACAGAACCCTTTATGGTTTGTTGCTATCTCAAGTTCCTCACTCATTGACTCTGATTATTCTCTGACAATCATTTCCGATGATCGCGTTTGATAATTTATTCTTGCAGTGGTAGTTTCGTTTTGTTTGTTTCTTTGTTAGTTTACTTTGTAGTTTATTGTTTAACTTTGTGCGGTCTCGCCCCGTTCGAATACAAAATCAACCCGATTGGTATACCTATTCCGTAATATACAACTGCCCGGTCCTGAGCAAGTCGCTTCATAAGGAACGTTAAAGTACAAGTTGAATAATTTCAAGTGGAGTACAACTTGACATGATTAGTGTTTTCCTAGGCGGACGCGTAGAGGTCATATAAAGGTGTTTTTTCAATGAAATCATATATTTTTTCATATAGTAGCAGATACAGCTGAACATTCTCTATGATAAAGTAGTAACCCATTTATGCTGAAAAACCATTAGTTTAGAAGATATTTACATATAACAATTATTTCTGATAATCGAGTTTGATAATTTATTCTTACAGTGGTAGTTTCGTTTTGTTTGTTTCTTCGTTAGTTTACATTGTGGTATATTTTTTAGCTTTATAACTTCGCTCCTGAGAAATTATGGGAAATGAATGTGCTTAAATGAACATATTGTAGTGTAGTGGTAGGGGAAAGAGGGTAAAACGGTGACGCTAAGCAAAAATGATATTAAGTTTATTAAATGAATTTAAGTTTGTTGATCGAAAAAAAACTCTATAATACAGTGTCAGTATCTAGCTATTAAATGAGCGCTGGTTCTATGGCCAAACTACGGATTATGGGAACGTCCCCGCCTTGCCCCCAATGCGATGGCGACGCTAAATGAATAATAATACCTTCATTTGTTTACGCATCATTGTTTTCAAACACAGAAATCAAAACTTTAAGAACTTGACTAATTGATGGAACTGAAGAATTTAGTATATCGGAAAATATAGTTAATCCGCTGAAGGTCAAAGACAAAGAAAAGTTAGAACACGTCCGCAAAAAACAGGGAAACAACTATTTATTAAAATCGATTGTAGTATACTAATATTAAATCTTTCTCCAGATTGTATATTTGAAAAGAAGCTAACATTATTTCTTATAAAAAATAGACGGGGGTCACCATCTTACCCCCCCCCCCCCCCCACCGTCAATATATTCTATATTCAAATTTTTGTTATGCAGTAATTTATAAAATTTATTTATTTCCCTCCTAGCTTAAAACGTTCAAAGATACGCGTAATACTAGGTGATTACGACCAACAAGTAAATACTGATGGGAAAGCTACAATGAGAGCAGTGAGCGCCGTTATTCGACACAGGAACTTTGACATGAACTCGTACAATCATGATGTCGCTCTGCTGAAGCTGCGGAAGCCAGTGAAATTTTCCAAAACGATTAAACCAGTATGTTTGCCACAAAAAGGTATGAAGAATATTAATAGATGTATATTCTTTAAGCATTGTTATAACTAATAAGAGCTATTTCATTTAAAGTACGAAGGAAAGAAGAAAATCCAGTACACAGTAAATATAATATAACGTGTTCAATGTATATAATTAATTGTAAATTATAATGTTGTTTTTACTGTAATTTGCCACTACTGTTTATTATTCTAAGTATAATATGTTTATCCTTGAAATAATCGATTTAATCAAAGTTATGCAAATACTACTGAGGCATATTGACTCACTACATGTAAGATCGTATTGAATTTTTCTATACATATTTTCTACAGGTAGCGATCCAGCTGGCAAAGAAGGAACAGTGGTCGGCTGGGGCAGAACGTCAGAGGGAGGCATGCTCGCTGGACAAGTGCACGAGGTGCAAGTACCGATATTAAGTTTATCGCAGTGTCGCAAAATGAAGTATCGAGCCAATCGAATCACGGAGAACATGGTCTGCGCTGGACGAGGCAGCCAGGATTCGTGTCAGGGCGACAGCGGTGGACCTCTTCTAGTACAGGAAGGCGACCGATTGGAAATAGTTGGTAAGGCATTGCTATTACTTCCAACTGACTTCCTAATATGTATAGGGCGTTTCACCTAACTTGAGCATCCCAAATATCTTGCTTACCTTTTAGGATAGGGGAAAATGTCAAAGGAAAAAAATATTGGATTTGAAGGGGTGAACGTAACGGTGGGCAAACAAATTTTCTCAAGGTCATTGTTTTCGAGATTTCAAAATCATCGAAGTTTTTTAAATGAGGCTACATACCTTTGATACGGCTGTTCAGTCTCAGCACCGAAACAAAGGAGGACGAGTCCCGCTAGAACCATAAACCTTTCTAAAGGGAAAAATCCAACACCCGAAAAACTCACCACCTTAGGAAAAACACTGCCATAAAACAAATCGACCATAATTTCCCTCCACTATCGTCATACCACCTCCACATCGCAGAAAACACACCCCTGTCCGATCAATCAACCAGTTGGCGAGATTCCACCACCACCAAGAAGTCAAAGAAACACTTCCTGGAGACATCCTCAAGCGTCTAAAAAGTATTCGAAAACACTCAGTCAATCGATCAACACATCACAACGCAGTCTTAACAATATACATATACGCATTCCCTAAACCGTAGTCGCTTGTAGACTGAGTGTAACAGCACAGTCAAATATATCTGTTTATACTATCTTGTTACGATAGACGCAATCACATCAATTTATTTCCTGCCATCTCAACGCGGCTCAAACCTGTAAGCCAAACGTCTCCACATATCGTCACGTCGGTGTAACGGGATTTACAACCCCGCGAAATTCGTTCAAGAATTGCGATATCGGGACGTTACAACGGCGATATGATAATTAAGGTTAAAGCGAGTCGAACGACCTATGATATTATGACCTTCGCGTGACCTTGAGTACGAAAAATTCATAAAACTTGGATTATTCATGTAAATGCTAAAATAACTGTGATTAGATGATTAGTGAGAGACAGTTTCTTTTAAAATATCGATGAAAACAGTGCAAGGACTGATGTAAGTTAATTCTCTCAGAATCTTCATGGTGCACTGTTTTTATCATTATCTTAAAATAATTTTTCCCCATTAATTATCTAATCACGGTTATTTCACCATGTACATCAACAACCCAAGTTTTATGGATTGTTCGTACTCAAGGTCACGTGAAGTTCATAATATCATAGGTCGTTGCACTCGCATTGACCATAGTTATTATACATATAGTCATATTAAAAATACATAGTCCCATTTAAATAAAAACTTCGATGGTTCCGTAATCTCGAGAAATATGACCTTGAAAAAGCTTGTTTGACATTTTCCCCTATAATAAAAAAATAAAGATATTTAGGATGCTTGAGTTAGATGGGACACCCTGTATATGTTCTTGTTAACAAATTATGAATTGCATAAAAAATTACGTCACGTTTTATTTGCGCAATATTTTCTCCTTTACTGGTCAAAGATTTGCAATAAAATAAAACATGAAATTCCGGCAGACAAATTATTGTGGGTTGGAAAAATTAGTCAATTTTTATTATTACTATCGTATAATATACAAGGTCGGATAATAACACTGTCCAATGGAATATCACCGCTGTTTGTAGCAAAATGGAAAAATGTTTCAGACAAAAGTTAAATAGTATCGAGGGGAGCATTAACTGATGTAATTAATATTTTTGTAAGTAGGCGCATAGTGGACATCTGAGAGTCAGTTTCGTTTCCTTAAATGGAATCGTATATTTTCAATTACACAGATAGACTCAGCTGGCCATTTTCCATAAAAAAAGTATTATGGTAATTTGATTGAAAATTGATTTTTTTAAAAGATATTTCAACTTTTCTCTTAAATGTTTTTCGGTGTTGTTACAAATAACCATGATATTCCAACGGACAGAGTTATTGCTCCGCCCTGTATGCGTCGAAATTATTTTTACCATTTTTCGAATCATCCTGTTTATTATCCTGTAGATAACATATAATTAATTGTTTCTGTTACAGGAATAGTTTCTTGGGGTGTTGGATGCGGAAGGCCAGGATACCCTGGTGTATATACCAGAGTAACGAGATACTTAAATTGGCTTAATTCCAATATGAAAGAAGGGTGTATATGCAGGAATTAAGAATAATTGACTGAACGTGGAGAAAAGAGTGATTCGTTTGCATTGATATTTCTACAAGGGACACCAGTTTATCATGTTTATCATAGAAGCAGAAAGATGTTTGTTAATTTTGTAAATTTATTAATTAATTTATTGTGTATATAATGTTGGCCAATGAATTTATAAAATACGATCATAAAAGTAAAATGAACAGAGAATAATATTTTTTCACAGTTTAATAACTGACGAGATTGTAAAATAATAAAGATCTGCTAAAAATTGGTTATTTACCTACTTGGAAAGATATTTTACGAATTATTTGTTGCTCTCCCATTCAGCCAGACTGTTTCATTTTTCCATAAATTATTGTAACAAGTAATCACGTAGTAAATAACATACTGTACAATTTATTAATCACTCACGATTACGGGACAAGGATAATGTTATTAGTAAAAATAACTTCAATTTTGAAGTGTGCATCCTGTGTAAACATCAAGCAGCCGATATAAAATAGTAACAGATGTTACAAAAATATTTTTCCCCACAGCAAAAGCAGGATCAAGTTTTCCAAATAAAATCATATTATTATCTTTTTAATAATACTTTTTCATTCCACTACATCAAACAGTTAAAAGATACTATAGACAGTTTAAAACGCTCACCTTGTATAACATGAATATAATTATATCAATGTACTGTGATTAATTTGAAATGTATCCTATTCGTTTAATCAGACACAAAGGAGATAATATAAAGAATTAATATTAAAATTATGTAACATATTGGACATTCCTTAATACTTTAATGAACATGGGTCGAAGCATTCCTTTGAGATAAGATAAATCAAAAAGAGACGTGGCACTTTTCAAGAACATTTTACTTCATATCTGCAGTTACGAAAACCTGCAACTTTTCGATGATATTGTATAATTCAAACTGCGCTGACGTCACGGCTTTTGTTGCATAAATGACTGTCGAACGTAACTGGAATAGCTATGAGTAACGGTTTTCTGTCGAACCACGATTAACTTAACGAATCGAATATTCTGCTGAGAGCAGGACAACAGTAGATGCATTCTTGAAATGCATGCACATGTTTAAAATAAATACTCTATCATGCATGTACGATGTTTCTTACGAGAAATACACGTTCCTAGTTTAACGTTAACACGTTTTTTTAAATGTCTATGTAAGAGTTCTGTTGGCACTTGTTTTATGCAGAACTACTATCTGTGATGATTGATATTAAATTGCACTAATTTAAGTATAAATTGCTGTTTAATTTTCAGATAACTAAACAAAGTGGAAGGGATGTTTACGTATATTAATCTAGATATAATTACTAAGTTTATTCATCTACTACTGATAGGTCAATGAATTATGATAGTCCCAAGCATTAATTCTATGTTGAAAATATTACAATTTATTGCATGATTTGTAATAAGAAAACACTTTATTGTTACAATATTTAGGAAATATAACGTAGCAAAACTGTGTCTATTAGATTATTTTTCATATTAGAAATACTATTGATAAAAGACAACGTCAAGAATATAGTTAATTAATTGCCCGTATAATGACTATATCGTTACACAAAAGCTAAGTTTATATTGTCGTCACAAAGCATTGAAAAAAAAACAAATTATCGAATCGAAGAACCCTTTTGTTCTTCACTCGATCGAGGATATTCGGACTATAAAATAAATTGCAGTTCAGTCAAAAGTGGACAAACCAGATCGTATAATAGTTCCGTCTCAGTCTATCTCGAATGGTCATCGCATTATCGGTACAAGGCACTCACAGGTGAATGATACCGAATGATGCTACAGGCTTGGGTAGAGTGTAGAACAACGCTTTTGCATATAATAAGATGCAAGTGAGTAGATGTATACACCTTCTCTCTTAGAAATTGCATAACACGATTGGAACGCTAATATATGGACGCGTTGCAATAAATTGGCTGCCATGAATAATGTATAATCAAAAAAAATTTGCATAAAAATATTAGAACAGAAATATGATAAAATTGAAGGCAATGTACTTCTTATTATATTCATATACCAAGCTATGTATATTAATTTATTCATTTTGAGACAATTCAGAAAGATGCTATGATCCAAACAGTTATTGGGTAATAAATCATAAATAATAAAGAAATAGCAATTAAGAGATACAGCATTCTTAAGGTAAAAAAGTCCAAGATACGTGATTTAACCAATATCTATATTTACAACAATTAAGTCATCAACATTCACAAGATTACACCGGAATCAGGAAACCAACTTTTCTTGAGTCAAAAGCACCTGATGCAATATTAAAACATTTTTGTTTAATTGCAGCATGGGTCAACTAAATATCTCTACTAGTTTCACTATTTCCTGTCATCACCTCTTATTGTTAGTGCAAGGGGTCATAAAAGCATCAACCCTCTAGTAGCTACAATGGAATTTAAATTATTTTTTAAATGTGCAACAAGCACAAATTGAATACCTACTAGTTTCACTATTCGCTGTCATCTCCTCTTATTGTGAGTGCAAGAAGTGATAAAAGCATCAACCCTCTTATAGGTACATTAGGTTGGTCATCCAATTTGATGACCATTCTCCACTATAAAAATTTACACCGAAAGTGTCTCGGCCAGTGGCCCAGTCCACGACCGCAGGACTAAGAAGACCAGATCACCGCCATAAATATAAGTCATTCAGAAGCACCGGTGACCCTGATGGGGGTCAATAACAGTGATCGGTAATTCGACCCTGAACGTGAACCTGAGCTGGTCAGGTACTGTCCGGTCGCCGACCAGTCGGCGATGCCCTCCTTCTCTTCTGGAATAGCAATTACCTCTTCGACCTGAGGTATCCTCAGTCGCCGTGGGACACTGGCAGTGGTAACTTCCAGCCAGGGACATGTACGTAACCTGTTCCTGACAGTGTCCGCGCGGCGAGCCTTTCATTAATAAAAACTTCACATCTATTAATTATCGAATCAATCGCGGAAAGTGTCGCGTGAAAGTAACCACGGATCGCATCAGGGACTGAATTAGTTAAGCGGAAAATGAAGTTTTCCTTGTACCTTGGACTATTGGTCCCCCTATTATTGGCTCCGAATTTCTGTCAAGTAAGAATTATTTATCTATTTATAAAGTTTTATTTTATTCTTTATTATTATTATATATTCAATTTAATTATTTTAATCGAGATATTGGTAATAAATTTGCGAGCAGGGTGAGTTTGGTATTTGGGCTCAATTTATCTGTTTTACCTCTTTAGAAACAGAGGTAAGGTTTGAAAGAACAGCTCTGCATGGCTTGGCAAGGTTTCCTGTCTTGTGGTATAATTATATTTGCAAGTGTACCAATGCATTTGAATTTTTCATACGGTAGCACCGTGTAGCTAACTACAAAATAAAAGAATAATATAATAATAATAATAATAATAATAATAATAATAATAATAAACGAATGTTGTTTATCTTTTAGAGTAAAGATTTTTCTACTACGTAAATTAGTGTGTTACTTAAGAACATGTATTTTTAAATGTGCCCAATTTTAGGCAATTAACATCGGGGAGACGTTAAAGAATTTGTTTGGCATTTTTGGTAACAAACCACCGAACCTCATGAAAGCACCTCCGGCATGTTACTGCAGTGAGTACAGTCCCATTTTCCCTAACAACATCGACACAACAAACTGTTGCTAATTTGTAAAACATAAGTACCAAGTTTGTAATTATTATGCGTATGAATGTTAATTGTTCAATTGATCGTGTTATTTTTTTTTATACATGATACCCTTTTTAAGAAAACACATTTATTGGTGGACAACTTAGAAACTCTCAGCATTTTTGCACTCGACCAATGTTTATCGTCAGATATATAGGGTGTCCCAGCATCAGTGGTACAATCGAGGTAAGGGTGATTCTACATGAAAAAACAAATCGAAAATAAGGAACAAAATTTTTTCATTTGAGGTTTCGTTCTCGATAAAATCGGTTTTGAATATTCAGCGAGTACGCGTACACTTAGCTATGGCCTAGATAGATGGATCTCAATACAGACTTTTGTTGTCAAGATGTTAAATCAAAAGTGTACGAGGAGGAGATTACAAACCTTCCGCAACTAAAAGCGAGGATCGTTTTAGTATTTGAAGAATTAAAAGTACGGAATACATTAGAATGCGTTCACACGAATTTAATTCGGCGAGTGCAGTTGTGTATGCAGCACAATGGGTAGCATTTCCATCATTTTTTGCATTAATAAAGTAAGTTAGCACATCTCTTATTTTCATTTAAATTCACTCTAAATCCATAGGCAGAAATGAGTAATACAGCACATCATCTTGATACTAATGATATTAGTACTACTTATAAGTGACAGACGACTTGTATCGGGATCCATCCATCTAAACCATAGTTACGTGTACGCGTACTCGCTGAATATTCAAAACCGATTTTCTCAAGAACGAAACCTCAAATGAAAAAATTTTTATTTTCGATTTGTTTTTCATGTAGAATCACCTCGGTTGCACCACCGATGCTGAGACACCCTATACATATAACATATAACTCGCAAAATTGTAATTTGGTAGACGAATAAAAGATATATATACTATTTAATTTATTAATTTATTAGAAAGATATACTGTTTAATATTAAAACACATAAATAGGTTGCGGTATACGAAACGAAGAGAGTCGAATAGTCGGTGGTCTGGCGACTCGATCCAACGAATTCCCGTGGTTGGCCATGCTTTCGTACTTAAACAAGTTTTATTGCGGCGGAACGTTAATAAACGATCGCTACGTTCTCACTGCTGCTCACTGCGTTAAAGGGTAAGCAGTTGTTGATACAAAGAAATATTACCGAAACACGAAAATTAAAATTAAGCTATGCGCAGATAGCTCTCATTTTATAAATTTTAATTTTGCGAATTTTTTGGATTGAAATCTTTACATTAATTCCGTTTTTGAATAGGTAAAGTCTATGAATTAGTATTCAATTAATACTGATTTAATATCCAATTAATATTAATAATATGATATTAATAATAGATTAATATTCATATTCATACTATTCAATAACATCCAATAATATCCAATAATATTCAATAATATCCATCTTGTATTTCCACAAGGTTGAAAATTACACAATTAAGACTAATTAATTTGCAAATGCGGGAGCTACTTGTTCCATAATAAACAACTAGCCGGTCCCCAGCGAATCGGTTCTTTCGGAACATTACTGCATTTACTGAATCTACCAACCACAATTTAATGCCGTGACGAGTGTGATCAGTTGTCCTAGTCCCTTTTTCAGATTCATGTGGTTCATGATCAAGGTGACGTTCGGCGACCACGACAGGTGCAACGGCAAGGGGTCTGTAGCTAGATACGTGATCCAAGTGCTAACTGGTAACTTCAGCTTCCTGAATTTTGACAACGATATCGCCCTGTTGCGTCTTAACGAAAGGGTGCCTTTCAGTGATACCGTGAGACCAATATGTCTGCCAAAGGTGAAAGGTAAGGATGATTTTCGCCTCTCTTTAGTCACGCCATTATGGGTGAAAATGTTGATATTAACACGTGTGTCACAGTTTTAAAAAGAAAAAGCACGTTTTTTTTACGCCACTTTTGAAAATTAATTTACAATTAATAGCATTTATTAATTAATCACTACGAATCAACGAAAAAAATCAGGAATAATAAGCTTGTATTGTTTAAAAATTTTCACTGGCTCGATTATATACTTCTTATACTTTCCCAATTATTCTCTTTGCAAACTATGAAATACTTGAAATTGTTCACGCGCAATAGCATCATACCTCTCGCTCTTTCGAATACACTCAACTTCAGAATTCGAGGCATTTTTACGATATCACTTTCGCTTGCACACATTTTTTCGAACTCACGCCGATTTTATGAGTCAGTATAATTACAATTACTACTTCCTAATATTGCACGTAGTCTGCAACGAATTTCTTGATAAGGCTTTTTCTCACGTCTCATTCCTTTACTATCTCTTATGACTTTGACATTCAGCAATCTCCTTCGTGCCCTATCTACCGTTGCACGCTTGACACAGCAATATTCCACATTTAATTTTCTATAAAGCTGCATCATCTTTTGTTACCAAAAATTTATCTAAAACATTTTTCCTCTTTTGTTTAAAAATGTTGTTCGCAATTGAATTTGTCACTGTACAACATTTCTGTGTCGCTTTTTCTGTCCTATTGTTAGTACACTTCCTGATGAGAAAAGTTTTATTGTGTTCAGTAGCCATTTATTTTATTTAATTTTCTTTCTTACAATTACAATATTGTTAAATTTTAATTTTCCATTTAATAACTGTTTCCGTCGGCTTTTTTCCATGAATTGAATAATGTACTATAAACACCAAAGACACCTTGTATTCACAATTCCTTCATCCGCAACATTCTCAGCAATTTTGTAAAAAATGAGTGAGAATTCATCGTAAAAATATGATAATAAGAAGCGAAACGTCCTATTAGTAGGAGCTGCTGCGGCGACACATCATCTATCGTTGCATGTCTCAGTCACTGGTTAAACGTTATTTATTGGCTGATTGATTACGTAGCTGCGTCGCAGCCATAAATTAGCGAACATACGGGCAGCTTTCACGAATGCAAGCGCGCGATAACGAATTGCGCAATTCGTGTCAAACGATTGAGTGAAAAGTGCAAGTGAAGCGAACAATACAAAACGATATGCCTTTTAGCCGGCTTAGACACGTCGGATGTGCTTTCCCCGCATTCCATTGTGATCATCTCTCTTTCCGTCCCAAGCATGTCTGCGTTGCGGAATTATACTGGTCCTGATGATATCTGTTCAGATAACCTGTACGTTGGAACGAAAGCCATCGTGGCTGGCTGGGGTACTTTGAGGGAGGACGGGAAGCCCTCTTGCATACTGCACGACGTCGAAGTACCGGTTATGAGCCTCCAGGCTTGCCGTAACACCAGCTACAGCCCTCAGATGATTTCCGATAACATGATGTGCGCCGGATATAAGGAGGGCAAAAAAGATTCCTGTCAGGTAGGTTTCAGAAATACAGGGTGTCTCGTAACTCAGAGAACAGCTGGATACGGGAGATTCCTGTAGCAACACTGAACAACTTTTCCCTTTGGCAAAATGTCACTCGAGGTTTTGTTTTTGAATTATTAACGAAAAAGCACTGACCATTCAGAGCGCGCGTAAAGCCCGCGCTCAGGAACGGTGTGCCGCGTGGTGCTGGGAGGTGACGTTCAGCCGGTGCCCCGATTTAAACACGTCGGTAAACGTTCTCTAGGGTTCTTTTTTAAGACGTAGAATACGATTCTGGTAACCATTTTTATGTAGAATGTCTATTTTTACATTTTAATTGTTACTAAAAAGATTCTACTGATGTTTTATTCTTTACTACTTTTAAATTGGCAAATTAAAGCAAAAATATTTTACGTGCCGAGCTCTAGGATACTGCAACGAATACTCTCATGCAAAACTCATCGTGACTTTGCATGAACTCCGCATTGTAATCGTCATTAACTGAAAAAAAAACAGGACAAAATGAGATATTCAAGAAATTAATTTTTTAAACAATTGAGGAATATTTATTTCAATAAATTTTACATATACATGTAGCTAAAAGATTGCCCTTTAAGGCTGCGTAGTTGAATTTTGTTAAGTAGTTATCCATTCAAAACTATGATTTGACAAAGTACGATAGTTTTAAAGCTCTCTCAACAAATTCTGAGTAAACTGAGGTAATTAATTTTTACGTCGATATTTAGTACGTACCTTCAAGAATAAATAACCTAAATTGCATTAAATTTTAACAATGGTGAAAATTTGAATTTAGTTCACGCTCTGAGGATTTCCGACCACTGTGTGACGTGCCGACCCTGAACGCGGGATCTACGCGCGCTCTGAGTGGCCAGTGTTTTTCCATTAACAATTAAAAAAAAAGCCTCGAAGGACATTTTGCCAAAGGAAAAAGTTGCTCAGTGTCGCCTCAGGAATCTCCCATTTCCGGCTATTGTATGAGTTACGAGACACCCTGTATACAGCTTGTTATTAGTTGTTTCGCATTTGCTATTTTCGATTAGACCTACCTTCGATGCCCATTACATTATCAAGTTATATTTCCATTCTATATAGATGAAAAACAAGACGGATTATTCTTAATTATTAATAGATTCCGGATTTATATGCATTTACAGAGAATTTGATGATGCTAAATTGTACAAAATGCACGTAATACGAAAAAAGATACAAAATACTGTTTGTACTACTGTTTTTACTATATTTTGAAAAATATGAATTTGCATAAAAATCCGTGGTCTAATTTCTAATATGACCTAATTAGTTGCGATTAGAAAGTATAGTAATAAGTGAATCATTTAATTAATATTAAAACAGCACAGACATAAACATTCAAATTGTACTGGGACAATATAAACTAAATACTTTCTCTTTTATCAAAATTATGAAATATGGAGCAACGTCTTTTTTTTATTATTATAGGTACTGTAGAAAATTAATATTCAATAATATCAATGAGCACTATAAAATTTTAACCAATAATTTAACTATACAAGAAATACTGTGTTTATTTCCGATTTGTTGCAGTTGCAAGATCATTTATGCGTAACATTTTTTTGTCTACTTCCTTATTGTTCGTTTAGGGTGACAGCGGAGGGCCACTCATAGCTTCACGCAAAGACAAGAAATACGAGCTTATAGGTATCGTATCATGGGGAAACGGATGTGCTCGGCCAGGATATCCTGGCATTTATACAAGAATCACACGATACATAGACTGGATCCATGAAAATGCACAGGATGGCTGTTACTGTACCGAGGATTAAGATCAATTGCAGCTTCCAAAGTAGTGCTTTTTTCTATAATTTAATTATTTGCGCTAGGAAATTGTATTTCGTTTATACTGTCACTTCTCTGATATGGTCTTAGCACAAACGTTGACTCTTGAAATGTTAATTGCACCTGCAAATATTTCGATGAAGATAGAATCTACATGAAAGGGAGTAACACAATTTGGCACACAATAAGATTTGTCTACGAAAGTATTTTAATGAAGACACTAATTTTATATAATATATATCCGCAAGTATCATTAAACGCAAACCATTTTTTTTTTATAAAACAAAACGTTGAAATCGAAGTGTTACACATGATGTATAAAATACTCAAATTTTCGTTGTATTTCATATCTTACTTAATTGTAGTAATTAGTAATCACTAATTGTGAACAAGAAATACAAAGTCGAAGTTCGAAACTTATAAACAAAGGAGTATTACACTTATAATTTACCTATATGTAGGTATAATTAAAAACACTGCTCAATTATCAGTAGAAAAGTTTATACATATATTTAATGATAAAATATAGTGCCCTAAAAAATCTAGTAATTTATCAATAAACGCTTTCATAATATAATGTAACACATGTATAATATTATACATTACATGAATTTTATAACAAAACAGATATGTCTAACAATTTACTTACAGTCTTAACGTCGATGACAAATTATCATGCGCACCTGTAGCACACTTATATCGATCAAAATTCTATATCAAAACACACTTTTAAATACGTTAATAAAGGTTGTTTTTTACAGACTATACTTGTGCGTCAAATAGACAATTGCAGGGCAGGTGAAGTGATTGTCCATCACGAAAACGGTACACAAAAAATAGTAGGTAAACGTGTTACGTCTATGAACCTCGCGACGTTGAAATATGCAAAAACAATGTGAATAGTTATTTCTATCTGAAATATTATATTTTACATAAAAATAGAAGCATTTATATGATCATTATAATATTGATGTGAAGATTAATATCAACCTAACGATTGCAAGCTTTTGACCAGAGGTGTGTACCAATGTACAATTTAAGAAACAGCATAAAACATTAAAGTAGGTAGAGGAAAGTTCCTTATATTGGACCATTTAAGAAAGTACCTTCATATATCGGAAACGGGTTTATAGCTTTTTTTCCGAAAAATTTGAGTATAATGTTAGTACACAAATCCGTTCAGTTTTTTTTTCAAAATTTAAACCCGTGATGGCCGTCATGGAGAAATTTGCATAATTTGCAAAAAAGGTCCGTATTTTTTAAACAATTTCGAAGAAAGCTATATAATGACTTAACTCCCCCCCCCCTCCCCCCAATTTCAAATGAACTACAATATATTTCAGGTAGAACAAAATCCCTGATGTCGACGTCAAAAAGTAATCGATTCCTAGATTGGACCGCAGGTATCTCGTATTGGACCACGTCTATTTTTCACGATTTTGAATAAGAATTCTCCCTTAAAAATTTACATACATTTTATTTAAAAAAAAAATGAAGAAAGAAGTCTCAGAAGCAGTGTACCCTGTACTAAGAAAGATTAAACATATTACTGACGAAATAATCAGTTGTTAATAGACTGGCAGTTTATGCGTTCGTAATAAGATTGATGGTGTGACAATTCCTTGTACCCGCTTCGTTCCTCACATCTTTTCGTTTAGTTTCCCATCTTTTCTACCCTGTAACATTATCATGCTTAAGAAAAGTAAGAACGCATATTTCAGATTGGTCCAATTTAAGAACCATTAGGTGGTCCAATTTACGAAACAAACCTAATTTTAACATTTAGGTATAATAAACAAATACTAATATAAATATCATATAAATGATAACATTCAAGATATGTCTGTTCTTAAACAATTACACCCATTGGAATTCAACATTTTCCAACCAGTCAAATATCACAGCTTATGTAATTTGAAGGCAAACTTATATCAGCCGATATCAAAATGAAATCGCGCTGCAGTTATTACTCATTCTACAGTGTTTTGTTCCCGTGCTATTGTTAAACAACATGTGAACTATAATCCCGTGCAAAAAATGTATCCTAAGTTAATTAATACGCGAATAAAGATGGTGGTCCGATTTAAGCGCCGATCCAAGTTAGGGAACATTCCCCTACGCAATTACATTGTCCCACCGACGATTACGACGTAACAAATCACAGCAAAGGGACCACGTGTCATTTTTAATCTCATCAAATCAAAAGTTTTATTGAATCTTCGTCAATTTACCAATGCACGAAAACGCAATTGTCATCAACTTTATTGAACAATCATCGACAATCAAATTGCACATTATGCATGCAGAAACTGTTAAAATAACTCATTTTGTTTTATACTGTAATTTTAGTTGAAAGCTATGTGCATAAACTTGGATTCATAGGCAATGCAAATTAAATATTGCGTTACACGTATCAAACATATTCCATTCCCTCGGATTGCACCATCGTCTAATAATTAAAATCGTCTAACAGTATCGAGCGACCGGTTACTGACCGGTTAGAATTCAGGAAATGGAACGAGCAAAAAACGAAATCATCATCCCCGGGTCGATAGGAACCGCGTGGTTGTCACACACGTCAAGCGTTCAGGAAGAAGCCTAACTCGATTCCTCGGGATGCGGGTAACGATAACTCCGCTATGCAAAACAAATGTAAGGTTTAACTGAGGCCAGTACCGTTTCGGCAGTCTGGAGAAAAGCCATGAAGGTGTACATTGTCATCGAATGCGTCCTGTTGATGCTCGCTTCAAGATCAATTCGATGCGATGAACCTGTAACATCCGTAAGTGATCCTTTTTTCCATAGTCTTACGTTCGGTTGCTGTCAATATGTTCGAAGACTCCAAAAATGTGCAAAATTTCATTAAACACACTGTACGTCAGTTTGGTGATGTTCCTGTATCGAATGAAACGTGAACATGAAGTGATAACATTTATATTATAGCAAATTGTGTAAATGATATTTATTATTAAAACACACACACACAGACAGAATAATTTCTCAATTTTGCACTAATTATAAATTGAAACTGTAAATGATTGATTTAACCCCACGAGGTTCATGTGAAACTAAACCGTCTATGCATCCTCTCTATGATTTGTGCAAAAGACGTTTCAATAATGAGCGTGCTTTTTCTATTTTTAACTCAAGCAATCTTGGGTTTTAACATAATTTATTGAAAAGTAGATGTTCTTCTGCTACAATTACTTGAAGAACAGGCAGATTTCGTATACTTAAGAGAGGCGCTTTGACATCCTTTAATTCTAAAAACATTTCTTAATTCTCACCCTCTATTACATTCCACAGCTCAGAAGGGAGGCATGCAACAATTTAAATTTCATTTTAACACTTTTGGAACCAAAACAAACAGTGAAGAAAAAGTATTTAGAAACATTTTCAAAAGAAACAACCCTCTGTGTACCATTCTGTATGTTGTTAATTTGTTGCCATTTTATATGTTATTTTTTAACGTTGAAGAGAGGCATACAATCATGTAAGTTTGATTTGAACACTTTTGTAACTAAAACAAAAAATCGGGAAAAAGTATTTGGGAATATGCTCAAAAGAAGCAACCCTGTTTTAAACATTCTGTATGTTGTTAAGTTGTTATTATGCATGTCATTGCTTTGACGTCGAAGAGAGGCATACAATCATGTAAGTTTGATTTCAACACTGTTGTAATTAAAATAAAAAATCAGGAAAAAGTATTTGATAATATCTTCAAAAGAAGCAACCCTTTTTTTAACATTCTGTATGTTGTCAAGTTGTTACTATTCTGTATGTTATTTTTCAACGTTTTGAAGAGAGGCATACAGTCGTATAAGTTTGATTTCAATACTTTTGCAACTAGAACCCGAAATCAGGAAAAAGTATTTAGTACTTATGCTCTTTTTCTATCGTTTCCAATAGAATATTCGAAATGACGATACGAGAGAAACGCGCGGAGTCCTGGACTTCCTGTTCGGCAGGTTCAAAACTTGTGGAAATTGTCGTAAGTGATCTCCAAATGCAACTTTTTTTCTCCAAGTGCGAATGGCTCTGTTAATTATAATTAAATAAATCTTTTATTGTTTCGTGGTCCAATTAAATGCTTTGCAGTTTGCGGACGACCAAATCGTTCCGGTGAATCACGATTCTACGGCGGGGAATACACGATGGCACACGAGTTTCCGTGGCTCGCGAACATTCGCGTGAAATCGCAATTACACCTCAGCGGAGTACTGATAAACGATCGCTACGTCCTAACGGCGGCTAGTCAACTTCTTGGGTTTGTAAACAACGATTTAATGAATTACTCGAACATGGGCAATGCTTTTAAAAAATTTTTAATTTAGAAGCAAATAATGTTATGAAGAATGAAGTGAATATTTTTTCGCAGAATATTAACAAGTTCTATTGCCAATTAACCAAAATGTGTTTTTCTATTTACGTCCATAAGAAAATTCGAAAGTTTCTCTGACACCCTCCATTTGAAATATGTAAGAAGAACATCCTGGACTAGAACCTATTGAATGTCAGAAATGGTGCTCAGTTATCGTCGTTTTAATTCTCAGTTTCTACCTCTCCTTTGATATAATTGAAACATACCGTGCTAGCAGCTATTGAATATCAAAAGTTAGAAATCTTAGCAAATTATCAGCTTCACCATTTTCAAATTCTGACCCTCCTCTGAGGTAATAAGTACCTACCTACATCCCGAAGAGAAGTTATTAAATATCGGAAGCTCCACTGAATAATAATCTTTTCAACTTCCATTTTCTACTCGGAATTATAAAAAAAAAATGCTAAAAATCTCGTTCAGCTACTGCACGTCAATATTTTAGGGGTGATTCCTGGGGTGATACTGAACATCGTTTTCCTGTGCAAAAATGCTGGTCAGGGCTTCGTTTTTGAATTATTAACGAAAAACACTGACCAATCAGTGCGCGCGCTCTACGTCACGCTCTGGCGAGAGAAGAGCGTGATACGCTCAACCGCGGTCTTAAACGGCCTTTAAGTTGAGCGCGCGTTCTACGCGAGCACTGATTAGTCCGTGTTTTTCGTTAATAATTAAAAATCGATGCCTTAACTAGCATTTTCGTACAGGAAAACGTTGTTCAGAATCACCTCAGCAATCAAATCGTCAGAAAAAATAAAAAGTAAAAATTCCATCGTTCCAAAGTAGACAGAAAACAGATTTTCCAACTCCGTTTCAGAGATTTCAGTTTACAAAAGCATCATGGAAAGATTAACACCCTGTTTGTGTAACTGACACTTCCATTATCGTGTGCACAAAGAAAGTTCGAATGCAGTAGACAGTGTGTGTACACATGTAAACGATAATTCTACAATCTTTACAGTGTAACCGCTCCAGAGGTAAAGGTGGCTCTAGGAGAATTCGATCGATGCAATCTAGAGGTTTCGTCCACCACGGTCAGCGCTGAATCTGTGATTATGTACCCAGAATATAATACAGAGTCACATGCTCATGATTTGGCGTTGGTGAAAATGAGCCAACCGATTAAACTGGAAAGAAGAATATCGCCTATTTGTCTGCCAAATCCGGGTAAGTATTGTGTGCCATAGGTGTGCTACTTACAATTAGTAGTTATTGATGATCCATGCCATGCCATAAGTAGATATTCAATGCGAGCTGATTTTGGTTCAGTCACGTTAAATATGTATTAAGATATGAGAAAACCCATTTTCTGTTTAGAATTACCAAATGTGCTTTCAGTCCATATGTTCATTATAATGTACAGGGTGTAAAGAAATTGTATTTAAAGACCACCACAGAATGATCCTACATCTTCGGATCGATGGCCGTTTGTGAAAAGAAGCTCATGCAAAATTGTCCTTGACCTTGAAAATTAAGGTCAATATTTGTTTTCGCTTTATCGGATTCTACTATTCATGAGGATAAAAAGTGTCAAAGAAACTATGGGTCGCAACTCAACCGTTTTCTTGAAAAATAATGTTAAAGGTACCGTTAGACAGCACGAGTTAGAGCGAGAGGGAGAAAGAGAGGGGGATAATGTTCGCCCCTTCCGCGACACTAGGTCGGCCAGTACGTCGCGCCGGCCGTCGACGCTCTTGGCTTTCTCGCTCTAACCCGTGCTACCTAATGGTATCTTTAACGTTATTTTTCAAGAAAACGCTTAAGTTGCGACCCATGGTTCCTGTTACACTTTTTACCCTCATGATGAGTAGAAATCAATAGAGAAAAAAAGATGACCTTAATTTTCAAGGTCAAGGACAATTTAGCACGGCCTTTTTTTCACAAATGTCCACGGATCCAAAGTCGTAGAATCACGCTGTGGTGGTCTTTACATCTCATTTCTTTACATCCTATACACACATAAAAAATAAAGAAATATAGGAAAGAACATTAGTTGACAATGTTGCTTCATATTAATTGACAATGTTTCACTTTGTTTTAATACAGAATTCGTTACCCTTCTATTTGCGGGATAAAATCGAATCTGAAAACGTTCAATTATAAATGTTTGATTATTATTATTATAATTCAGATATGCCTATAACTTTGAACTTATAGGTTCGACTTACCTCGGTCAAGTCGGAACTTTGGCGAGCTGGACAGGGAATAATAATCTAGGCATGAATAATAATCAAACCTGTCGACCGCGAAAACTGGGCCTCCCAATTTTGGGGCACGACGAATGTATACGGTCCGGAATTGACCCCATGAATTTTCACAACGATTCTGGTTGCGTCGGTGTATTAGGTGGAAGATCCATCGTATGCGAGGTATGTCAACTCGTTTCAAACGCAATTTTATGTATAATTAGCAGAAGGCGATGGATAATAAGGCCGTGCAAAAATGGATTCTACATTCTATGTATGCATAAAAACAAATCAACAAACATTCTCTATAAGAAAGTTTAGATTTTTGAAAAAAGCACTTCTAACGTACTCTTCGATAATTTAAATTTACGTTACTGGGCGAATTGTTGAATGTGACGACCTCTTTCGTGCATAAAAGTTAATGTTTCGTTTGGACGCTTTAAATGCTCAAAAGAGAAAGAATTTCATTCAGTGGCAAAAGATTTACACTATTTTCTGCGCAAATTATTTTTCCTTAACAGAATTTCGTAGGTAAAAGTGCAGAGCAAGACGAAATGTGACATTGCGTCTTTTTGTCAGCATAAAAAAATACTGTTATGCAAAAAATACGCATAGCGCCTTAAACTATAGTAGATTTAAATTACAAAGTATTTATTTTTTCTGTCCTTCTAACATGTACATAATAAGCATTTGGAACATCCTGTAAGTATAACGCACTTGAATTTGTTTTACAGAACGACGTAGGTTCTTCTGTGCAATATCGTTCATATTTGGGAGTTTATGATCTAATTGGTACGTATGACGCCTGTGATCTAATCATTCATTAAATGTGTTATTTGTTAAAACAATCGCGTTTGATAATCTTATCATGATCGCTGAATTACGATTAAGTGAATCATCTTGGCAGATATTAAGGTAGTAAATTAATAGAAAATTTCATTGCGCAACAGGTATAATTCCGAATGTAAACAAATGCGGTAACACTTCTGCAGTTTCAATCTACACGAAAGTTGGCCCGCACTTAAATTGGATATTGCAACAAACTAAGGATGCATGCTATTGTGCGAAATAATAGGTATCGAAGTAGTGGTAGAAGTGTCGTAGAGGTAGAAGTGCCGGATATGGGAGAATATTCCTGACGCGATACTGAACAACTTTTTCCTTTGGAAAAGTGTGGTTTGAGGCTTTGTTTTTGAATTATTAACGAAAAACACTGTCCATTCAAAGTGCGCGTAGAGCCCGCTCTCGGAGACAGACTGACGCGTCGCGCTGGATAAAAACGTTCGGCCAGTGCTCCGATCCAAGCGCGTCGGTATAGCAGGGGGCAAAAGTTTTGTCGAATACCGAATAAATGTAATGAAGAATAATGTCGAATTGTTCCTTATTCGTGAGTGACGAATAAAAATGCTATACCGACGCGTTTGGATCGGGGCACCGGCCGAATGTCGTCATCCGGCGCGACGCGTCACTCCGTCTCTGAGCGCGGGTACTACGCGCACTTTGAGTGGCCAGTGTTTTTCATGAATAATTAAAAAACAAAGCCTCTAACCACATTTTGCCAAAGGAAGAAGTTGTTCAGTATCGCTTCAGTTATTTCCGATATCCGGCTCTTCTATGAGTTACGGAACACCCTGTATATTTAGTTTGTGAATCATTGGTTTGCGGCAATTTCATTCCCACAAGGAGTATTCATTGAATTGCCAATTATTTTACCTGTACAGCATATTACAATTTGTGGAAAAGGGGGACGTAGAGAATTGTGACTTTTAGCCCCACCTGAAAATGACAAAATCTTCGAAGCGGGCATTCCGAAAGCTCCCGAAAAGGTAGAATTTAACAAAATATCAATCAGGTATTTTGCTCCTAACTGTTCGTACACACATTTAGGGAATGAAAATTACCCCCTCCCCCCACCCCAATAAATTGGGAGTAGAAATCATCTTTGGTACAATTTGGAGAACTATTAAGGATAGAGAATTGGTGCAACGGGCAAAATATTGTTTTTTTTTTATTTATGAGATATAATGTAGCTCGAGGACCAAGTTTATTAAATTTGTTCATTTGTTTAAAAAATATGAAAAAAGTGCATGCACTGACTTTTTGCACCTTTTCTATCGTTTCTTAGGTAAGTAGTAAGAACATTTTGTGTTCCTCGAGAAATACCCTCAAGGATCTTACTTTTCATTTTCAAATGGGACCAAAATTTCCATCTTTTACCACCCTCCTTTCTAATAACCACTATTTGAATGTTTGTAAAAGCAATCATTGTCCAATAAGTATATGTATGTTTTGCAAATAATAAATATATGCATGACTTGAGGTGTAAATCCTTAAAAATTAATTTTAAGTATATACAATATTTCGGTGAATTTTTTAGAATAATGCACATCGATGAACATGCATTCTGCTATATGAAATTTATTACATATTCGACATCGGAACTTGCAATAATAATTCTCATAGTACATCCATGTACAAGTGGACGGTATATGCGATCATCTGGCAAAGTAATTTGGTATATTTTTTTATAGATACATATGCGATCATTAATCGATGTGGTCTGGGTTTGACGAGAATACATAGCGTATGTGTAAACACCTGTAGACTTTGTGCACTAAAATTACTTAAACTTACACAATAGTATACATAAGTAATTATAATTGTATTGCTTTCATATTCTTAACATCGCGTAAACGAATTTAAATAACACGAGAAAGAAGTAATGATAAATGGGGTGGCAAATTTGTCACGCGTTATAGCATTTCATCACGCGCTATATGGAAAATAAGAATTGTAACTGCAATATACATATTTATATGTTACCGAAGAAACTCTTCGTAAAAGTGTATTCTCATAATTTTATTATTATTTTATGAATACCGAGCTCTAAGTGCAAAATAGATACATCTGTAGCGGCCGATAAAAATAAGTATAAAAGGAAACAATAATAATCGGTTACATAAAAGTTATCTAATAATCTGTATTCCAAAAATTAATTCACAATGAGATAAGGCTTAGCTAACACCTCCTTATTATTCTATATATGTATTTACATTTGCATCACTGTGTGCAATTTCGAAACAACGAAAGCTATCGAAGCTATCGTCGATCATTTGTTTCGAACAAATTTTATGCTGAATGGTTCAATTTAAGTATATCGAAAAAAATAACACAATATTGTTACTACAAGTTGTAGGTAATAAACATACAGAAAGTATCAAATTAGTGATCGAAAAAAAATAACACAATATTGTTATTATAAGTCGTATGTAATAAACATACATAAAGTATCAAATTATGAACCAAATTTTCGCCATTCATCGAAAAGATTGGGGAACACTAAATAGTCTCCTTACTTAACTAACATTCACAAAACGTATAAATTTAAAACTATAAAAGAGGACAATTGATTAAGTTTAAAGTAGTTCACATACCTACAAAGGCATTTAAATATTTTTGTTTTGGTGTTTTTCCAAATATTTTTAAAACGCTACTAATACTATAACGAAAATTATGCTACTCCCAAATTACATAACTGCGGCGCAATTAAAGTATACCAAATATTTCGCTATGGAAAAGAAATAACAGGAACATGCGGTGTATGCTGGGAAGTTTGTACTTCACATAGAAACAACCAGCCGAAGCGGAAAATTGAAATTGCTATTGATAAAATCTTTGAAAAAAAAGAGCAGTAGATATTCAAAAAATATTTCAATTAGGAAGGATCTATGTTAGCTCTCTGTGCTAACAGAATTATCGTAGCATCGCGGGCCTATAATTGATAATACACAATGGAACACTACAAAATAAATCGCTCGTTAAAAAATAAACGCGTGTTACAATCGAAATACGCTTGAATACAAAATATATGTTACACGGGCGCTATTGTACATTTGCTTCGAAGTGAATTAATATATGACATGGGTAACATTTGCGTTACACTGCGACGTAACAGCTTCTTCTAATGTACAATCCAGTTTACGATAGTTTGCAGTGCTTGGCCGTCGCCTGCTGCGGCTGTTTCGTGATCTTCGCCCTTCCAATACGATAGCCAGTATCTGTAGTAATGCAATATCAAGGCGTTAGCAGCAGAGATGAATAACACTGTGCAAGAAATTTGAGCTTTTCTTATTTTGCAATATCCATTAGGTGATCCTTGTAGAGTTTATCGTCGTGAGTACGAATTCGGAAGCAGAATTGCTGCATCGCGTATAGCTGCATCGTATGTTTCCACAAAAATTCATGTTTTTTAAAAACTGTACGTCATCCAGTAATTCTACTTCCGAATTCGTGCACAGGTCGATAAACTCTATAAGGATCACCTAATGGATATTGCAAACCAAAAAAGAAGTTCAAATTTGTTGCACAGTGTAATTAGAGAAGATCGAACGAGAAATTAAATGGAATATTCTTTTACCTTCTGCTTATTATGGTAGCCCACATACGCAGCTATTGACACTACGGAAACTATGGTAAAGTATGTAAAAAAATGGGACTCTTCGTCTGTCCCGATACTATGGTAGCGAGGTAAAATACCTCTTTGCTCCGGTGGTTCGGGTACGCCTTGACTTTGATCAGCTGCAATGGCAGTGCGTAAGTTAAATATATACACTCGACGATTGTAAGAGCTAACTTCACTAGTGCATATCGACGTCAGTTAAAGGAAGTAGCACATTTGACTTGCCTTATGAAGAACAGCCTATTTCGACTAGCTACGAAATAGAACATCTTTCAAATTTCCTTACAAATAATAGCACGTTTCAGCTATGCCATGAGAAGCGCTCTCTTTCACGGTTTCGCAAGGAAAATATCACATTAGGATGCTGCGGCGAAAGAAAATACTTCGTATGCTTCTACATGCAAGAAACCAGAACGTGATATTTGGAATCATATCGACGACAAACATGTTCTTCTTCATAAGACAAATGAGACGTGCCACTTTTCCTAATGCGCGCCAATATAAACTGTACCTGCTTCAGTAGGTACGTTGTCCTCAAGATCTGAAAGTAGAAATTGAAATCGTTACTTGATTACACACCAGAAGAAAAAATTCAAAATGCAAGCGAGACAGTACCATTAGGAAGCTTGTCCTCCCCCATGGGACCCAAATCATCTGGATTAGCGGAGTTCTCGTGATCCTGAGTGTTCTCTGATATTGTATTCATCTTAGCATCCTCGTTAGCATCGTTTTCAATTACTTTTGCCTCAGTGTCCTCATCGTTCACGCTATCATCTTGGTCTTTCCCTTGAATGTCAGGCTGCATGTCGCCATTGGATGGTTTCTGTAACGTCTCGGGAACATCTTTCAATTTATCCAGAAGTTCTGGATTCAACAGTGCAGTGTTCTCAATGGATTTAGCATTGGAATCTAATTTATTTACAAGCTTATTCTCTTCCATGTTCTTCGCCGTAACGCTGATGCTGCTCAAAGAACTGGCTTTGGTGTCTTCATTAGGACTTTTGGCATCTTTATCAGGACTTTTGACATCTTTATCAGAACTTTTGGCGTCTATATCAGGACTTTTGGCATCCTTCTTAAGACTTTCTGCGCTCACATCTGGCTTCTTACTTGGACTCTTAACCGACAAGACATTGGAAGCTTGTGCATGTTTATTCACTGACGCAACTGGTGCTTCCGCACTGTAATCGACCATTTCCTGTTTCTTATTCATCATTTGCTTTGCCTCATCGTCCATGCTCTTGCTCCAAGCTAGAATACCGCACAGCGGTTCATACTTTCCTGTTATATCGAAACAAGTTGAATAACATACACGGGAGTTACTAAAATTTACATGCCGTAATACTACGTTCAGTTTTCCATAAGAATACGTAACATTCTTCAGGCTTTCGCAAAACACACTCTGTTCGCTCCCTTTTTCCCCAGGGAAGAATTTGTTAATATACAAAGTAAACGTCGCCGCATCTTTGTACGGCTTTTGCGATTGTTTCGTCTGACAGTATTTGTACAATGCATCGTAATATGCTAAGCAGAAGAAATTGGTTTTTATTTTGAAATCGGGTGGCTGTCCGGATTCAGGATATGTTACGTCACGACATTGCGCGGTAATATTGTTCTCGTACAAAAATTTCGGTAATTCACAGAGATCTTTATCATGTTGTATCACTTCGATGATATTGTTTGTTGATACACTCGATCTACACAATACTTTTGTGAAACAAAGGGACAGAACGAAAATGCCAAGTCCGCGAAGTGAATGCAAAGCGTTTCTGCCCATTATATTTGCATACGACGAGCCAACGTACTATATACTTTCGATTTTTCCAGCAATTTCTTTGATAAAAGTAACGCTACGAAACACTGTTGCTTTTTGCGAATATAACAAACATAACCTCTTATCGGGCACTTTGCTTCAAACATTATGGAATATTAAACCTGCGCCATCTTTCGGTTTCGTCGTCGTTTCGTACCAGAAAATGGTGGCGCCGTTACGGCGCATGCCTTTTCCCTTTAAATTTATAGTCCAGACGCGCGGGAAATTTGAAATAACCAAACTCAATGTGTTTTTGTACTTCTTTAATTATAATTATGGCTTTAATTATAAATATAGTAAGCTTATAATTACAAAATACATTACGCAAAAAGAATAAAGGACCACAAAATTGTCGATATTTGAATTGTTGTAACTTCGTAAAAGAAATCGAACAACAACATACCTGGGTTCGTTTTAAAGTGCAAAGTCTCTACTTTCACCACAGATCAGAGTACAGGATAGACTGTGGAGATCATACTTTTTTTGTTACCTGAGGAGATCCTAGAACCCCAGTACCACGCCGGCGTCACTCTTGACGTTACCAAGTCAGTAAAGAATAGAACTAAGGCATCGGTACGGGAACTAACTAAAAATATGAAAAGGCATTTCGTAGACGAGGATAACCTTCATAGCTATATCATGTCCACAATTACGAAGTTATTTAGGGAAAAGTTCATGTTTCGCTGGGCGATATAATATCAGCTGATCATATGATATAATATGCGTGTAATGTATACAGGGTGTAACGCAACAGTATGCAAATATTTTAAGGGGTGATTCTACAGGCCAAAATAAAGCGAAAATCAAGAATGGCAATTTTCCGTTTGAGGCTTTGTTTACGAGATATCGATGTTT